>CM065805.1:142087643-147344143 GCA_033398695.1 Orobanche coerulescens | reverse complement strand
ATTTGATCATCATATCATTTATCACTACTAATTTCTTATAAAATCATAAAATAATATTATTATTGATATGAGATACTACAAAGTAATCACAAAGTCCCAAAAAAATAAAATTACATCAATAATTAACATATAGATATATTATAATCTAACAAACAAGGAAAAAAATTAAATATTATAATTACACGTAACATAAATTACAACAAAAAAAAAAAAAAGTAGCGGGCCAAATCTGGCCAAAAGGCCCGGTTTTTATTTAATAATATGCGACGTCATGCCCAAAGCAGTGAGATGGCCCGGCCCATGGCCTATTTTGCCAGGTCTACTCCTCTCTCTATAAATAAGTTGTTTCATGTATTCCGTCATTCTGTACCTTCTCTCTCTTGTACTTTCTTCTGTCTCTGTACATGTACAAGCGATACTATATTTTCTTTAAGATCTTCAAGATCCAAGTCCATCGATCCTTTTGAGTTCTTTCTTTCTGAGTTATTCTTTAAGATCTTCTGAGTTCTTCTTTCTTTCTGAGTTCTTCTTTAAGATCTTGCAGATCATGTTCGATCTAAGAAGACCATCGATCCTTCTGAGTTCTTATTATCTACAAGACTTAAGACTGGATCTAAGTCAATCGATCCTTCTGAGTTCTTTTTCATATAGAATATACAAGATCTATGAAGAGACTAATTGTATTCCCAAGGTAAAATTTCTTACTCTCTTCTTTGGCTCTTTTTTTTCGATCTCTCTTTTGGATCCAAGATAGTTGCTTTTCAATTTTTAAAAATTGTATTTTTTCTATGTTTCTGCTAGATCTTTTTTATTTTATAAAAATTCTATTTTTTTCTATATTTATGCTGGGTCTTTGTATTTTTTTTCTATCTTAAGATTGATGAAAGTGTTTTAAGATTGATGAAAGTGTTTTGAAGGAAACGTATGTACTAGTAGAATTTTATTTATTATTTACTCTAATTTATTTGTATACGCGTATATACGTGTAAGGTCAATCGACCCATCGTATAGATTTATTTCGGTAAAAGGTCCAGTCTATAATAGAAAAGCCCAGCCCATGAAATTCGCCACCCAGCCCATACGTCTAAAACCCTAATCGACCATGGATTTATTGCAAGTCGGGACTCGAATAACAGAAAAGCACAGCCCACATATAATTTGTGATCCAACCTAAACCTATAAATTACTTTCATCCACTTTCATCCAACCCTAAATCCTAATTCCATTCTTTCTAGGCAGAAACTAAACCCTGATTCCTTTCTGTTCAGAACTTATCAATGGATAACAACGCAGCTAATCCTGTCCACGCCAATGGTGTGCATGCTGTCGCTGCTTCAGGATCATCTGCCGCTTCATCTCCAAGCGTTCCAAGCGTGGGTTTGGCTAATCAGGTCATTGCCTATTTAGAAGTTTATTTTTGAAACCAGAATTCCTAATATTATTTTTAGTAGTACTAATGTTTTTTTATTATCAGCCTGTTGTTAATCTCAGGCAAATTTTTGGATCGGGCTCTTCTGCTGCTTCTGCGTGAACCAGCCTGTCAACCAGGTTATTTCCTATTTCGAAGTTAGGTTTTGGAACTATTTTTATTGTTACTGAAGGAGCTAATTGATGGAAATCATATGTTTCTGTATTTTTCTAAATTTTTAAGAGTTTGTTCATTATACGATTTTGAGTTGTACTATTTTGAGTTGAATGATAGGGCGCTAGGGTCTGGGTATAGAGTGCGGGTCTGGTCATACTACTTACCTGTATGAACTTCAGATGTAAAATTCTTGAAAACATGTAGGACATAATATGGCAGAAACAGTCTGAACTAAATGAACTTACAAAAACTAAATGGCATGAATATGCATATGCGAACGTTGTCTGAAAATTTAAGCACATTATGCTTGCCACTTTTGATATGTGAGGTTTTAAGTTGCTCTGTTTATGCTCCTTTGGATAATAAATTTGATAAATATTTCGAGAGGAGAGGAATGTTGTTTGTTGCAAAGTAGTTAAGTTCGTGGAACACTACTTATCTTTGTTTCTTTTTGTTCTTAGCCTCCAGTTGTTGGCTTCTCTGGATCTTCTGTGGGCTCCATAAATCAGGCCCATTCTGAGGTATGTTTCTTGTTGTGACATTTAGGATCTTGCCTATTCCGAAATAAGTTTTTATTTATATTATTGTAGTAGTACTAATTATATATTTTGGGTTGTTAGCCCCTATCTGGCTCTTTTGCCTCGGGAGGTTCTGTTGGGAACCGGAGGGTAGGTTGCCTCCAGTGGGAACCCCCCCTCAAGTGGTTCTGTTGGTAATCCTGCCTCGATTGGAGGTTCAGTAGGTTGGAGTCAGGCTTCTGCTGGTTCGATGGGTATTCAGGCCTCCACCGGTTCGGTGGGTATTCAGGCTCCTGGGGCTCTTGAGGTATTTATTCTTTCGTCTTCAGGCTCATTATTTTTACAAGTAAACATGTAACTTTATTTGTGGTCAGTTTTAAGTTTGTGTTCAGACGACAATGTTACTTTCTTCAATTATATGTATAGAACAGCCCTAAATGCAGAATTACGTGAGGGGTACTTTGTTACTAAACATAATATATCACCTGATGGAAGGCTCACTGCATATTTGTCGATTTTGTAAATGTTAAAATCTTACTGTTAATATATTGTCTATTTTGTTGGTAGAACTTTAGGTTTTGTCAAATTTAAACTATCATATTGTACAGAAATGATTTTTTCATCATGTACTATTTGCTGTTCTCATCTCATGGTCATCATGGAAGGTCTAGTTGCCTTGAATTTGATTTCAGGGGAATGTACGGTCTTTTAACTCTTTAGAATCGTGTGCATCAATTCAATCTTATAGTTCTATTTTCCCCAAGTGAAGTTTAACCCATTTGCAGTTTCGTTGATTTGTTTCATATTAACTTCTCTTATAGTGTGTATTCTGTGCAATGCATAAATTTCGTTGTTTTCAAAATGAGCACCCTTTAAAGAAATAGTCGTCTAGTGTGTCATTGGTCCATTATGTTTGTAGTTGATTGTAGTGGCCTTATCTGGTGGTATGCGGTGATAGTAAAATGAAAAAGGGGAAGGCTAGAGATTCTGTATAGAACAGCTGAAAACGCAGAATTTACATGTCTAATTTGGCAGAATATAACCTGTTGGTTTTGTTTATTAAACGCAGGTTGCTATGAATCACCCCCAAGCACCTGCTACTGTTGTCGGGGTCAAGCTCCTGCTGTTGTTCCCACTGCTGTTGTCGGGGATCAAGCTCCCCCTGCGGTATATTGATCGCTTTCTTTAGATGAAAGATGCACACGTTTCTTTAGATGCCTTTTCATATAATGATCGGGTTTTTTTCAGCCTCAGCAGGAGCCTACAGCCTTTGATTATCCCAATCTAGTTGTTCCAAAATGTCTTCTCGAATTTTTCAACCCATTTGTTGTTTTCGAATTTTGCTGAATTTGTTTGACCAATGGGTTTTATGAATTTTTGCCTGTTTAGATTCCATGTGTTTAAATATTGTGTCTTAAATTGATGGAATATATTGCTTGTTCATTTGTTTCATTTATTCGATCAGTGTTTTATATCTTTTTGTGGAGAGATCATTTGAGAATGTGACTTTTAGAACGTTAATGATCTTCTGTGATTACCACCCAGGCGGTGCGTGTCTGGATAATATCCTTTATGGTAGTTTAAATTACATCATTAAATTATTTTGATATTATGTAAGATCTCCTAGCACTTTCTGATCAATATTTGTAAATTATAAACTTGCAATGGATGAAATTTATGTTTAGAGTTCATGTTAAGAGAATAAATAAATAAAATCTTATGATGATAGCTAGATTGTGTGGGAAAAAAAATGTATAATCTAGCAATCATCATAAGATTTTATTTGCGTGTGTGGAAAAAAAATGTATAATCTAGCAATCATCATAAGATTTTATTTGCGTGTGTGGAAAAAAAATGTATAATCTAGCAATCATCATAAGATTTTATTTGCGTGTGTGGAAAAAAAATGTATAAACTAGCAATCATCATAAGATTTTATTTATTTATTCTCTTAACATGAACTCTAAACATAAATTTCATCCATTGCAAGTTTATAATTTACAAATATTGATCAAAAAGTGCTAGGAGATCTTACATAATATCAAAATAATTTAATGATGTAATTTAAGCTACCATAAAGGATATTATCCAGACACGCACCGCCTGGGTGGTAATCACAGAAGATCATTAATTTAATCCTAATTACGTCCTAAAAGTCACATTCTCAAATGATTTCTCCACAAAAAGATATAAAACACTGATCGAATAAATGAAACAGATGAACAAGCAATATATATTCCATCAATTTAAGACACAATATTTAAACACATGGAATCTAAACAGGCAAAAATTCATAAAACTCATTGGTCAAACAAAATTCAACAAAATTCGAAAACAACAAATGGGTTGAAAAATCCGAGAAGACATTATCAAAGGCTGTAGGCTCCTGCTGAGACTGAAAAAAAAACGATCATTATATGAAAAGGCATCTAAAGAAACGTGTGCATCTTTCATCTAAAGAAAGGGATCAATATACCGCAGAGGGAGCTTGATCCCCGACAACAGCAGTGGGAACAACAGCAGGAGCTTGACCCCGACAACAGTAGCAGGTGCTTGGGGGTGATTCATAGCAACCTGCGTTTAATAAACAAAACCAATAGGTTATATTCTGCCAAATTAGACATGTAAATGCCAAAACAAATATTATTACCGCGATAAGATATTCCCTTCATTCTTCCTCTATGTTGAGGTCTTTCTCTGTCCGTGGCTAGTTGAGTTTGCTTCGCAGCAGCTGTTCTATACAGAATCTCTAGCCTTCCCCTTTTTCATTTCACTATCACCGCATACCACCAGACACAGCCACTACAAACATAATGGACCAATGACACACTAGACTATTTCTTTAAAGAGTGCTCATTTTGAAAACAACGGAATTTATGCATTGCACAAAATACACACTATAAGAGAAGTTAATATGAAACAAATCAACGAAACTGCAAATGGGTTAAACTTCACTCGGGGAAAATCATATATAATGAAAGATGAGCTCTTAAAAATAATTGGGGAGTATTAATGACAATAATTTTAAAATATTTATTAGGGTTTTGCAATTTAGCCCTCATATTTTCCTGCAGCTTTCAATTTAACCCCAGAAATTCTGTATATTTTAATTTAAACCCGTTTTGATTTATGATTCTTCGATTTTAACCCAGTCAGCTTCTCAACTCTTACAATTTGACCTCACTCAATTTTAAAACCTCCAATTCAGTCCCATTTTGACCAAGACATTAAAATGTTGACCTTTCAATTAATATTAATAATTAGTCCGATTTTATGCATGTATATTTTATTTTCCGTCATTATATCGTAATATTTTATAATGATTAAAATATTATTACATGTAGACTTTATCGAGGATTTATGGGCTTAGGACTGTGAGTCGAGCATCTCCATATTCAAGTCAGACAACATCATTTATTCGTGGGAATTTTCACTATCACTTTAATTGCTTTAATTGGATTGTATATGTGATATTAAATTCAATATGTGATATTTAATTCATGTTTAAAAATTGACGATACATGTTGTGAATCAGGCTCACATGTATACGTATAAAGATGTTATCTTAAGATATGTGTTGTTGTGGGGACACCTGCAACCTCAATATTCACATGGGTGCTCGATTCATGTTATATGTGGTATTTTGTGTATGTTTCATGTTGTTGTGGGGACACCTGCGCAACCTCAATATTCGTGTTATGTGTGCTAGATTCATGTTATACGTAATATTGTGTGTATGTATTCATGTTGAGGAAAAGATATGATAGATTATTCATTTTATACTTTCCATGAGATTATATTTACTGTGATAAGTGAGATTTCCACGAGCTGAAGGAAACTCACCTCCACCTTCATTGATCCCGCAGGTTAAATCGAGCCGGATGAACGAAGGAGCAAGCCGAGAGGGCATATGAATGAAAATTATTAAATGATGTTTTTCATATGTCAAATGTTTCGAAATTCTTTTGGGAAAATTTTTGTTAGAAATTAACAATTTATAATTTATTCTTCTGACGCAAATTTTATTTCGTATCTATGACGTGTTATTGCCTTAATTAAAGGTATTTAATTTATGTCAGTGTAGCGATTCGACTTTGTAGGCGTTATTCTTCGTCAAATTTACCTTTTATTTATTTTCCCCAATAATTATGCCTAGAAAGTCGGGGCGTTACATAGTTATATAACTTATATTACACAATTAACGCAACCTTGATACAAAGTATATAAATATCTGCACAAACATTACGTACAAAACACGTAGATATTCAACCAAAAGCACAGTCGGTGCATCGCACGGGTTCGTAACGCCTCGTAGAACTATAAGATTGAATTGATGCACACGATTCTAAAGAGTTAAAAGACCGTACATTCCCCTGAAATCAAATTCAAGGCAACTGGATCTTCCATGATGACCATGAGATGAGAACAGCAAATAGTACATGATGAAAAACTATGGCCGTACAATATGATAGTTTAAATTTGACAAAACCTAAAGTTCTACCAACAAAATAGACAATATATTAACAGTAAGATTTTAACATTACAAAATCGACAAATATGTAGTGAGCCTTCCATCAGGTGATATATTATGTTTAGTAAAAAAGTACCCCTCATGTAATTCTGGAATTAGGGCTGTTCTATACATATAATTGAAGAAAGTAACATTGTCGTCTGAACACAAACTTAAAACTGACCACAAATAAAGTTACATGTTTACATGTAAAAATAATGAGCCTGAAGACGAAAGAATAAATACCTCAGGAGCCCCAGGAGCCTGAATACCCACCGAACCGGTGGAGGCCTGAATACCCACCGAACCAGCAGAAGCCTGACTCCAACCTACTGAACCTCCAACCGAGACAGGATTACCAACAGAACCACTTGAGGGGGGTTTCCCACCCGAGCCCACACTGGAGGCAACTCGTCTCCGGCAGTGTGTTCCCAATGTAACCTCCCGAGGCGTAAGAGCCGGATAGGGGCTAACAACCCAAAATATATAATTAGTACTACTACAATAATATAAATAAAAACTTATTTCGGAATAGGCAAGATCCTAAATGTCACAACAAGAAACATACCTCAGAATGGGCCTGATTTATGGAGCCCCCAGAAGAGCCAGATAAGCCAACAACTGGAGGCTAAGAACAAAAAGAAACAAAGATAAGTAGTCTTCCACGAACTTAACTACTTTGCAACAAACAGCATTCCTCTCCTCTCGAAATATTTATCAAATTTATTATCCAAACGAGCATAAACAGAGCAACTTAAAACCTCACATATCAAAAGTGGCAAGCATAATGTGCTTAAATTATCAGACAACGTTCGCATATGCATATTCATGCCATTTAGTTTTTGTAAGTTCATTTAGTTCAGATCAAGCTTCGCCATATTATGTCCTACATGTTTTCAAGAATTTTACATCCAAGTTCATAAGTAGTATGATCAAACCCGCACTCTATACCTGCACTCCCACTCTATCATTCAACTCAAAATCGTACAACTCAACATCGTATACTGAACAAACTCTTAGAAATTGGGAAAAATACAGAAACATATGATTTCCATACAATTAGCTCCTTCAGTAACAATAAAAATAGTTCCAGGACCTAACTTTGAAATAGGAAATAACCTGGTTGACAGGCTGGTTCACAGATGCAGAAGCAGCAGAAGAGCCGATCCAGAAATTTGCCCGAGATTAAAAACAGGCTGATAATAAAACAACATTAGTACTATTAAAAGATGAAGACCATCTTTAGACAGAATTAGCTCGACTGCTGTGACAACAAACAGAAGAAAATACACGATCCTCTTGTCAATAATCGTGTGCAGAATGATAGAAATCTGGGAGCGCACGCAGCAGAAGGGAGTAGAGGAACGCCACCTCAGTGGTGGCGACTAAATACACAACCGAAACTTTACGTTTGGGTATGAGGGCGATGAAAAGCACAGTCCATACAAACGTAGCATAGTATAAACTGAAGCTCTCCAGATTCCTCACTATTCTAAGTGCAGCAGATTCCAGGGAGGAGGGTATGTCGAAGGGGAATGAAAAGGATATAATGTAGAGCTTCTTTCGAGAAAAATCTTTTGATTCGTCACCGTTCTGAGGCGGTGGAGGTGGTGGAGGATTGGTGGATGGCCTCTGAATGGTGGTGCCATAGTTAGCCATATTTGTGAGGAGCAAAGAATGATGTGATTTCAGCAAAAAGGGTGTGGATTATATGTAGGGAATATTTTGGCAATATAAGCAACAAAAGTCTAAGGGGGTGTAGTTAATTAAGATTTTAATAGAATTTGATAGATTTTAGAGTTTGATGGATTTGATAGATTTTAATGGAATTCAACAGATTTTCATAAATTCTTTTTGATTTTAATGAACTATTATCTATTAGAATCCTATAGACTTTTATGGGTTTTTATGGACTTTTATAAATTTCTAATGACTTTATTTTTCTCAAAAGATAGTAACCACATGAATTTCGGTTCTATCTTAATATATAGTTGTTCTATATGTGATTTTCAATCAATAGTTATGTATAATAGATTTTTTAATTAAAAATAAATATCTATTGCAAATAGAAATTTTACAACAATTTGATATAATTAACGGGAAAAACTTAAAAACTATCTCATATTAAAAAGACTAAAGCATATACAAGTTATTAAAACATGAGTAGATATAAAATATTTAATTATAAATTAAATTTTTTTACAGGTTTTTGTAAATAATTATTTTTTTCATAAAAAATTGAAGAAAAAAAGATAAAATATAAAAGGAACTTTTTTACTGTTCCGGGATATGGTGGTAGTAGTGGTGGTGGTGGCGACGGGGTGACAACAGAAATGGTGTTGGTGGTGGGACGGGACGGTGGCAATGGTGGTGTGGAGGCGACTGCGGCAGTGATGGTGGGCAGTGGTGAGGAAGAAAAATCCATCAAAATTTTAAGGGTGTAGGAAAGATTTTAAAAGACAAATTATGTTTGTACTGTGAGCTTAAAAATGAGTATCTAGGTGATTCCATAAATTTGAATACCTCATAATTTTGTAAGATTTATAAAAGTTTTCATTTAATACCTCATGATTTTAATGGACTGTTAAGAACTCCATAACATTCTATATTGAATACCACAAAAATTTAATTGACTTTTAAAAGTCTTAAAATAATACACCCAAACTTTTCCAAATCCATCAAATTCTATAAAAGTCTTTAAAACTTATTCAAAATCTCAATTGAATACGCCCCCTAAGTCAATCATAGACTTTTAGCTCTCTAGAAAAGTCCGGCAGGAAATATGGTCCATGTACGTAAAATAAGGTTTAATAGAGTATGACAAAATTCCACAAAATTAATTACAACTATTTCCTTCTTTTGTTTTCCCTCTTTTTGTGAAATACAAACAGAGTGACAGGTTAAATTAATGGTTGAAGACCTAAGTCACCCATTTAGGTAATCTAGACATTTTATGAAGTTGTACATCATTGCTCGAATAGTAAGGATTCATTGTTTTGAGGTAAAGTAGCAGCTGATAAGTTTCTTACAACAACTACTGGAATCTTTGTAGAGCATTTACCTCTATGATCTGTAATTAGCATCCTGGCCAGCTTCTGTGAATTATTTCCTTGTTCTTCGAATGTCCATGTACATAAACCATCGGTTTTTTAACCTGAAGTAGATAGAGATAGTAAGGTACACTATACTAGGGCTACGAACAAAAGAATGAGATATAGCTTTGTAACCTACCAGCGATATGGGAGGAAATCCAGCATGAAGACGAGCCCCAGAAAACCCCTTCGTGCTAAGTAGACACATGTAACCATTTATCTGAGCATGCTCACTGCACAGAAACGAACGTGTCTGGATTATTTCTTAAAAGGAAACAATAAATGTTCAGCTCTAATTATAACAAATCTCCTTTGTTTTCATATGTTTATCTTTGAACATAATATTATAGCTATAGTTTGAAAATGATTTCCCCAACAAGACATAAAGTCAAGTTAGTTTTACAAAATGCTGCTTTACCCCTATTGACAAACTCGTATAATTTCAGGAAAATCACCTCAAAAGGTAAGTAAAATTTCGCCTCTGAAATTCTTGAAGAGAAATCCCTTCCTCTTTAGAGTACCTGAAACGAAGAATAGTTGTACGATGAAATGGGAGATATTTGGACCATAAAGTGCCACAGAAACTGAAAGGAGAAATCCATATACTGGGCATCATTTCAGCATTACATTTTTTGTCCAACAATCAGATTATGAACAGATAAACAAAAATACCGAACATGTGAGATGAGACGAACGATGCAACTTGTGGGTTTGTGTTTGTCAGTGTGTTGCATGAATCGAGGGGTTATATCAATTTTGTACCTTCAAATTTATATCTGTAATCCTCCAACATACATACTTCAACAGTTTTACCAAGATATATTTACAAGATAGAACCACAAACAGAGAATACAGTTTCAATCATACCGCCATGGCTCATAATGTTCACAGAAGCGTGAGATTCCATTCATTGCTGAGAACGTGTCGATGTGAGCCCAGATTTCATTTGTATTGTTTCCTGAATGCCCTGTAAAAACATTACCTCATACTCATAGGTCATTGTAGTTTAGAATTAACACTTGTGATTCATGTCTAAAACAAATGTTATAGCTAACAAGAAAATCAAATTCATTCAAGAGCCTCAACACACGCATGCAAGAAAGAAAAATAAATGGGAATCGGCAGTGGATCACAAATTGAACGTAATATCACAAGAGAAAACAAATTGGTAATTTAAGTTGACATGAACAAAAGGAAATATCAAGAAAGCAGAAAGCAATTGATGTTTGTAAGATGAAAGGGTTTAAGTAATGTTGTGTGTGCAAGAGCAGGGGAGAAGAAAGAGCTTACCCATCTTATGCAATGTTTTTAGGGCATAACCGCTAGGGTAGTTCTCGTATGATGCCATAAATGTCAAGAGTGTAGACCCTAGACTACATAATAAGTCAGCAGAAATGAAAGATGTTTTTAACGTTATAACAAAAAGTAACTTGGCTGCTGAACCTGATCAGAAATGATCCCATCATGACAATGTTTAGATATTTCCATAAACTCTTTCTCCTATTGTTGTAGCTGGAGAAAAGAAAAATAGAAAAAAAGAAAACACAAACTCTATTCAGTGGGTAAGAACTAGGCAATAGTGAAATGACCGACTAAAAAAGAAGAAGAAATCTGTCCTGCCGGCAGCCCTCCCTACTTTATACACTTTGGTGTATTGTTTGTCTTTCTTTTCTTACTTTACTTATTTTAGGGATTGTGTTCCCCTATTATGTGATTTGTGTTCCCCTTTTGTATTTTATTTTGTTTTGTTTTGATTATTCAAAGATTTTGTAATCTTTGAATTTTCTACCCCAAACATTTGTAGAGAGTAAAAAAGAGTCAAAATACTTTAACTTGATCAACTTGTCAACAAGTGACAATTCCTTAGTGATATTCTTTACCAAAAACAATTTATAGTTCCTGCAGCAAGGAAATTCAAAATACTTAAATTGTAAGACAGACTGACGTGAAATTAAGTACACCTAATTCAAAGACTATGGAGGCATTACCTTGTGTGGAAGCTTCGAGTAAAGCATAACAAAAGATAAAACGGGAATAGCATAGAACATAATCCTTCTGTCGAGTAATAAACCCAGCTGCAACCGAAAAGTTCCACATCAACTCAGGCAAAATAATATTTGCATAATAATAGGATTCATGAATTGCACCAAGCAGGATTGGAGCTGAAAGCTTGAGCAAGTCAAGCTTGTAAACTATTTATCAAAAAGTTCAGGGAAGTGAAACTACACATATAGTACAAGCTGGAGTTTGTACAAGTGCAAAACCAAGAAGATGAGATGAAATACAGTAGTCAGACATAGTATGTTTGTAGAAAGAGAAAGTATATATATCAATCCTATACATACACAACCTCGTTCCCACTTTGAAGAAACATAGAACAAGCTTGACATACTATGTTCCACTAAGATGGTTATATCACATATTGTTTGATATATAACTTCAGATGATACCACTCTCACTAAACTTCATATAGAAATAAGGTTTTATGATAATAGAACTTATGCTCACCACAAAATGGATATGCCACCAAAGAATGACCGAGGAAGAGATGATGTGAAGTACCAGTGGAAAGCTTGAGTCTAAAGGAAGTTATGGAAGAACAAAGAAG
This sequence comes from Orobanche coerulescens, assembly GCA_033398695.1. NCBI lineage: Eukaryota > Viridiplantae > Streptophyta > Magnoliopsida > Lamiales > Orobanchaceae > Orobanche > Orobanche coerulescens. Next base: position 147,331,830 of record CM065805.1, on the reverse strand, counting down.
GCAAACAAATAAACAAACTATTTCTCTTTTACTACATAACTGATTTTGTACCTATAGATTACTATCTGAAAAAAGCATGTTCTCATTATAATGCTATAAATAGCGAAATCTTGTGGCATCCCTACAAGAATTCATTCAAAATGAGCATGAAAAGAGAAATGGCCTGAGAACCCGAAGAATATAAAAACTCCTGAGCCAACTTAAATTTAACTGGATAATTTAATTAAAGGATACAACCCATTCAGAGCTCCGGTTCAACACTGAATTAAACCAAAACACTTCCAGCTACACTGGAAACAATTTGTAGCACTTTCTAATGCATACTAGGGAAATTCGAGTTCATTTACCATGCATGAAGCGAGGATATGGACGATTGAAATGTCCATGGAGATTGAAATCCACAGACTCCACATAAAGTTCACATAGAGTTCACGTGGATTTCGCTCGGATTTGGAGGTGGACTTTTGTGGATTTCACCCAACGCTCGCTCAATTCAAGCGAGCGCTAACACCACACGACAACTAATCCCAGCCATCGCTTAAAACACGCGATTTGGTCGTTCTTGTGTACTGTGAGTTGATGAGATTTGGGGCTAAAATCCCAATGGTTTTGTAAAAGTCATTTTACGGGTTTGGGGCTAAAATCCCAACGGTTTGGTAAATGTCATTTTTTTCGGAAAGTAAACCTTTGGGGCGGTGACCCCTTTTGTCTTGTGGATTTTGAAAAGTAGGATTTGATAATCCTAAATTGTTTTCTATTAAAACTCTCGATGTCATTCTAAACCGTTTTATAAATTACTTCCATTGATTTATGATATTTCGATTTTGAAATGTTTTCTCAAACCCTTGCCTCGGGAAGTACTTTTCGTTTCGTTTGGATCTTTGAGGATCCTCGGTTATTGTTATTCGTGGAATGTGAATTGTATGGCTCGTATTTGCACTTTGTTCTTGCACTAGCAAAACAGTGGAGTTTTGCTAACCCCCGAGTATTCGGGGGGTGGATGTCTGTTTTTGCATTCAGGTTTTGGAGCATAATACAGGGTCGGCACGAAGGATGATGAAAGATGATCGATACTAATCACATGAGGAACCGTACATCGTGTGTTGGTTCAATTGTACTTTATTTTCCATTGCTATATTGTTCTGCCAGTACGGGTGTGGTTGTATTTTGTCCCTGCGTGGGCATGAGTTGTATGTATTTGTGGAAAGACCAAATCGGTCTACTGAGTCATTTTAGCCTTGAAGGCATTGTCGAGATGTTAAATGTTGTTACCAGCCTGGTAGATCCTCGAGGAGAGGTTATACGGCGTGTAATATCCCTGAGCGGATTGGGGGTATTACAGTAACGGCGTATGAGGTGAACGAACCGTTTCTACGGCATTCACATACGTCTTATGAGATTTTAGTTATTCCGGAATACTAGTCTTGAATTGATGAATTGACGGTTACATTTACTTTATTGTCGAGGAGTATTGTGTTTCATATTGATATACTTGCACTAGCTATTCGACGGCTAACCCCTTTATGGGGGAAATACGTTTCATGTATTTCAGGTTCCAGGAGGTCGGACAGGCAGGTATCGGGTCGGCACGAAGATGGTGGGCAAGTGTGATACTGTGTCTTTCTTCCAGTTATGTTTGGAGTTTCCCGTTCAGTGTTGTTGTACTGGATTGGCTTTTGAATACTCGAGTATTGTTTTCCCTTTTCCTTGATGTTCCGGCCTGTGTTTGCCGAAGTATTGATTCGAGTTGTGATGTTTGTGAATACATTGGTTATGTTTCGAATACCTTTGTATTGTTTTTCATTCCATTTTGTGTAGACCTTATCGGTCAAATTTTATGGTTCCACGTATGTTTAGCCTTGTGGGTCCCACGGCGGGGCTTACGGCGCTGTAATATCCCTGAATAACTTGGGGGTGTTACACCTAGTCGCCCGACTGGTGCATAAATTAAAAAAAAAACGACCACATAATTAACCTAATCGCAACCAGGAGCCTTATTTTGTCTCACAATCGTTCTTTTCTGCTACTTACACCCACTTATATATATACACACTTGTATATACACACAAATATATATATATATATAACACTATATAGGAGGGCTTTATTTTCAGAACTCTCTTAAGTGCGAGAACTGAGAGAACTCCTCTAAATCAATGAGATTTTTTTAAATATTAAAAAATATTTTTAATTCAAAGGGTATTATAGTAAAATACAATTTTTACATTATTTTTGAATTTTTTTATTAAATATAATAGCCCCTAGTGATGATAACCCCTACTATATAGTAGGGGTTATGATGAGTAGGGGTTGTATGCATTGACATGATGTACATTATGTATTATTAGGAGTACAAAAGGTGGTTCTCGTAGTTATCGCACTTAACAGGGTTCTGAAAATAAAGTTACACTATATATATATATATATTATATATATATATAATATATATATACTAGTATAACACCCGTGTAATTACACGGGAACGCAAAAAAGACCTCTTATGTAAATATATAATATGTCAATCGTTCATTATAAATTTCATAATACTTCTTTATAAACTACACTATTTGTTCTGTTTGTGATTACACCATTCTCATCGCAACAAAAGATTTCTAGTCTTTCCTGATCTTCACTCTTGATATGGCTACATAAAGCTAACCATGACCAATACGGGTCTTGGAAGATACATACTGACATGAGAGAGCGTTTACCTTGACTCTTCACATAGTCATGGCAAAACTCATAATAAGTGGGAACTGACGTATTTAAAATTTAAATGGTAATCTGTCATCTAACGGGCTTCATATCAATTGTGGAATAAATACTTTACTATCAAAATTATTCCTCGAATTCCTTTGTTCAATAATATGGTTACGGATTTGGATAATTATTAATAATGTGACATTGCATAATCTTGATAACTAATCCATATTTTGAATTAGCATAATTGAAACTCTAACTTAGGATTTCAAGATGTGATTTGGAATTCTAGAACACTTGATGTTGTTCAAAAAATCCATTGAATATACTGGATTTTGACTTTTAGAGGTCGCAGAGAATTTGCATATACTATCATAACTGAGATATATCCGCTTGTCTTTTGAAATTATAAACCTCACGTTATCGTTTACTATCTCCACAATGTCGTTTGTTGGCGCCAGGACTGCTCTTTCTTCAAAAAATTACTTTATGGAAAGTTACTTATAAGTGAATGATAGTGCTTTCAACAATGGCTGCAATATGATTTTCGGCATTCTGGATTAGTAAATATCAAGAATATCAATCAAAATTTCTCTATTGACTTTTTCACCCAGCTCACCATCTATAATTTTGAGGATTCATTCGGAGAAGACCTTAATTTCTTGTAGATGATGAGATGACATTTTGTGTCCAACAATTAATCTCATATTCTTGGTCAGTCTCATGAGTTTGCAATGATGCCAAAGTGAAAAGGAGTTTATACTTGAATAAACGATATATGCATTGTCCTTTGATACAACTTCATATGTAGAATTATACTAAATATTGTGGCAAGGGTAATTTCAGTAATATTTGAAATTTAAAAAGTTTTTGAAAATACATAAGAGAGTTTGACTTATAATTTAAAATTAAGCACTTCTCAAATTGCAATAAAAAAATGTAGTAGTAGTATATGTAATTTAATTACTTGTATGACCTATTATAAATATAACTGTTAATTTAGAAAACTACGTCCAAGTCCTAGCCTTAAGAAATTTAACAATTTAGATTGTAATATAAGAATAGCTTGGATAAGTAAAAATCTTCTCTCACTCTAGTAATTACTAATATAAGAAAAATAGAAAAAGAGTTGAACTACTTTAGTAATTTTTGAAACTTGTATTACAAAAACTTTCGACGGCATTTGGTTGAAGTGAAACTATATGTACATTCATTTTAAAATAGGCTTGGGAATTACAAAGTAAGGAGATTATAAATTATAACTTAAATTAAATACTTCACAATTTGCCCCAAAAAAGAAGCAGCAACACCGTAGTATATATATAAGTGAATTACGTGTATGACTTATCGTAAATATACCAATCGCGGGGTTAACTGAGAAAACTACAGCCACATCCTAGACTCATTCTCCATTTTTTAAAGCAAAAAAAGGCCCAATTTTGTTTGTAATATAAGATTAGCCGAGAAAAGTTATAGGGTACTTTTCACGCATTGAACTTCATATTTAAGAGTACTAAATTCAAGAAATTTTACATTCAAAAAAAGAGAAAAATAATTAGAGTATTTTTAGTAATTTGTGAAACTTGTATCACAAAAAATCTAAGTGGTATTTGGTTCAGTTGAAACTTTATATCATTTTTTATATGATATTATTTTCAAATAGTTAACTCAATATATAGAAGTATTAAAGTTGGCACATTTTACATTGATCAAGAGAATGACATAAATAGTTGGTCATTTTTTTGCCAAAATGGTCCAAATCGTTAAGTATTAACTGATTATGTTAAATGACCAAAAAAGAGATAATTTAATCCTAATATCTGAAAAAAAATTACATAAATGATTTGAATATAATTTATAACACAAAAGCAAATCCAAAAATTTCAAAAATATATAATTGATTTCAAAAGTAGAGAAATTAACAAATCTTTTAAAATTAAACAAAAAATAAAAAAATCACTTTAAACTCACTTAAAACGATTAATTTTTTTCCTGAAATTCTCTGTGTACAAAGATGAATCTACAGATTAGTATATTATTATTAAATTTAATTTCTAATGTATTTAGAAACATCTCTTTGGAAATTCACAAAATTAGTAATTATATAATTTACTATATGAATTTTTTCATTTTTTTATTTTATATTAATTAAATGAGATTTAAAATTAAAATAGACTAATTGATTTATTTCATAGTTTCTTTGATTTATTTATAAATAATAATTAAAACTATTATTTCTACTCTTAATAATATTTTCTAATGAGATTATTTCAATTTATTTAATTAATTAGGACTTTGAGTACCTTTTTAATTATATATATTCAATACTTCTTTTCCAATACTCCCAAGTATCTTTCATTTGAGTTGATATTTTTTTTATTGATATACCTAATTATAGTTACTAACTAATATAAATTAATTAATTAGTGGAAATATATAAAATTTCCGCGAGATTTTAGGTTTAAGTTTTTAATATATAGTGCACACTATTATATTAAATTTCTCTTTATTTGAGATTTATATTTTTTAATTAATGAAAACGTGAAATATTTCTGTAAATATAATCAATTCCTATTTATTCGTAATTTACATTCCTTAATTCGTAAAAATTAATAAGGTAAGTAGGAGTTATTTGAGGTATAATTATAATGTAATTAATGCAATGATGATTAGGCCAGTAATTGATTATGTGTCAGCTGAAGCATGAGAGGCTAACACATAAGCACACGAAGCACCAGCAGAAGACATGTGGCAGCCAAAGCATGAGAAGTCGCCGCTAGCTCGCCGTATTCTGCATTAGTATATAGGGGAGATATATATATTTAGTATATACACACATGTATATATACAGTATACACACACATCACACACTCTCTTATATAATGGTACACACACTGACTTATACATAGATAGACATAGCATAGTTATATATATAATATTTACATTATACAAACACCACAGACTCGCAGTGGGTTGTTTCACAGTAGTGTAGTTGTATCAAAGTATGTTATAACAGACTCACAATAGATCAGATGGATGTATAATCTGTTTGTAATCTGTTTTGTACTCTATTTAAACATACACAAACATATATAAATATTATTATTTATTATTTTATACCTTGTCGACTAGTGTCGACTAGTCATCGACTAGTCTCGAATAGTCACGACTCGACTTGCCAGAGTCTCCATCCGGCTCGACTCGACTTACCGACGTAACAACCATGAATTCGACCAATAACTTCCCTTCGCTGTCGAGTAATCCAACATCAAGTACGCATGTCCCAGACAAAATGAATTGGCAAATATTTGTAAAGTAAAGTGCGGGCCTTCGCATTAACCTGATTCATTCTAAAATATTCAATCAGCATGGAACGACGTCTAAAGGAATTTGTAACAATTACAGAAAGATCATCAGTATCTTTAAAACTAATAGGTTGGCGGTCTCAGGTAGGTGCAGCTGTAAAGATATAACAGAGGGCAAATTCTGAGCAAAGGGGAATTCAAAAATTCTCCATGCTGCCTCAGGGGCAAAAATCCAACGTGCATTCTGATACGCTGCGATTTCAGCAATATTAGAAGAATTACCATCCATATCAATTATATTAAAGCGCACTCTATCACATCCCTTATACAGATATTTGACAACTTTCACAGACAAACAAATCTCAACATTTAAATGGCAGTCGAGCTTTGCAAGCAAGTACGGATTATATGGTACAACCCATCTGTTATCCAAATAATGCCCTCTAATTTTAACACTGTCTGCAGATGCTGAACGTTTATACACAGCATATGAGTCATTCCCTAAAGCAAAACTCTTTGGATAGTGATTTTTACAAGTTCCATCAGTTTGCATACATACATTTGAAACATTTAGAGAACCACAGGGACCATGCATCATATGTTTTACAACCCGAGCTCGCAGATATGCGTTTGTTTGTTCACTAGGTATTTCACATGACACAAGCCTATCTATTTGTGCTGCAGATAAAGTTTCATCATCATGCCTTAATATTAACAAACAATGAACATGAGGTAAACCGCTCTTTTGAAACTCGACACATAAATTGGGGCAGCAACAGGACCAAGAATGTTCCGTTTTAGTAGGTCCTCTTTCAGTTCCTCTAATTTAGCCCTGAAGAGACGCGCCACTAAATCAGGACGGTTCTGCGAAGAATCCTAATAAAGCAATTCATCTGTGATTTCTTTCCAATTAGGATTACATGTCGTAGTGAGGAAAATGTCAGGTTTTCCAAAACGTTGAACTAAAGCCATTGCATCCATATATCTTTTTGTATTATCTCTAGGCCCACCAGTAAACGATGCGGAAAGAACAATTCTTTTTCCTATCTGAAAACCTCTATTTTCACCTGACTCAACACTATCAACGACACTCTGATATAGTTCAGATCTAAGCTGTTTCTGATTGAGTCTCAGGAAATCAAGACGGCGCTCTCAATTTTCACATACATATCAACAACGTATTGTTGAAGAAGAAAAGACATCCAAATTACGCAACTGTAATTTGTAGCAGTAATATTCCCGCCTGAGACCTTTTATGACCCGAGGTATGCACTAAACATAAGAAAAGGAGAATTTTTTTTTCAGAAAATGTAAACACAAATATCTCAGAAGAATAGGCAGAGATTAAAAGAAACATATACAAACCTTTATCCTCTTGAGCAATAACCTCATCTGCAGAAATAATATTATTCAAACTAAGCCCAACAGCAGCCCTAGCAGCAATATTTCCTCGTTTATCCATTCTTGGTATCCCCTCATGCCAACCAGAGTGCCCCAAAGGAAAAAGTAACGGATACTGAAGAGAATCATAACAGCCATAATAATGATGTACACGATAACTATTCCCTGAAACACCAACAACATTAATACCTCGCACTACAGACGCACACAAAGAACCATCATCCACCCAAATAGCAAGAACTCCGCAACGCGATTGGTGTATTGTACACACGCTGATCAAGACCAGGAGTGCTATGTATTCTAATACGTAAAGATGACAGCGGCGCATAATCACGCAGAGATCTGAAAAACTGTGCGTACGGATTAAAAGATAAAAGAGCAATAAGATTCCTGACAAGATTCTCATCAAGCCTATCAGACAACTTTAATCTATTATCAACTTCATTCTCAGTATCATAGAAATACAGCTGCAAATAAGACGGCCCCCTCTCAGGAGGCGAGAGATCCTGAATATAACGATATACCTGCTCATGAACTCGGAAAGTATAGATACCTTTATTCATTTTGCAGAGATCTTTATCATATCTAACTCCAAAAGAAGTGAAAGCAAACTGATTGTTGTATGTCCGGCAACACTTTCTGAAATTTACGTAAATTAAAGCATCAGATATATAATATGTACGTAAATCTGCAGGCATTTCAGCAGCCACTAATTTTATTTGACCTGTTGAACATGTGATAACCACTAATGGTAGAAAGTATGGCACTCTTTATAAAACTTCCTCGCATAACAATGAGAGCAAAGAGTCGTCAGTGGAAGCACAAATGGCTGTCGGAATACAAGGTTCATGTAAATACTCTGATGAACTCATAGTAGATGTTGAGGAACCAATCACAGAAGATAAATCTGCAGCCACACCTACAAAAATAAACATTTATAAATTAAAAGAAATAATTTGACATGTTGAACATGTGATAACCATCAGGAGGAATAACAAACAGGCATATACAACTCTCTCTTAAAACTAAATAAAAGAAAGAAAAATTGGAAACCAAAAATCACCTTTATTTGTAGCATACAATTCTCTTCGTCGTTGCCGACGACGAAGCGCAGGCTCAATAACCGGAGAGTGCTCATTCTGGAACTTCCAAAAAAATAGTAACGATAAAAGAGAATAAAAAACAATAATTTCGTCAGGCTACAGTCGCATATAAAAGAGAATGTTAATATTAATATAATCACGCATATAAACAGATACATCCGAACAGACATACATGCAGATATATAAACACATACATCTATTATTTTTTAAACGTTTAAAGACACGGGGTAATGTTACCAAACGGCCGCTTAAAAGAACTTTCGGTCGCAACGGCATCGACCTATATATTCTAAAACATATGAGATCACAATAGCCTAGATTATACAAGAGGCTTTAATAATCACCCACCCTAAAACAAACCAAATAAAACAAAAGAGAACGTCGATATTAATATAACCACGTACATAAACAACTGTATCGAAACACACATATATGCAGATACATAAACACAAACAACAACTCAATTTCATAAATGTATGCAGGCACATGAACACAAATATTCTGTCAGAAAATAAAAACATACCTTTGCAGAGAACTACCAAATAAACCACACTGAAAACAAACAAAGCACACTCAAAACATACTGAGGTCGCAAAAAATGCAAGAGAGTCAACCTTCAAACAATAGGCAAAAAATACCGTGCAAAGGGAAAAAAATTAAAGAACCATAACCATTTAATAAAGAAAGTCCGATTCCCGAAAATCGCACCGAAACGTCCAAAACAGACCAAGCACAATGTTCACGAACAGCAGCGAAGAAACCCAAAAAAATTGCAACCTGAACAACTGTAGAAAGAAGCAAACACCCATTAAAAAAAATATATCAGTAAGAGAAAGAGATAAAAAATATACAGCGGTGAGCTGAACAACGAAAAAAGTACAACCCTTTAATAAAGAGGATCATAAAACGCAGGAGCTCGAAAAAGTGTCTGCAAAAGGCAACAATCTAACCAAAACATATGGAAACCCACATTCTGAACCTTACAAAACACAGAAACCTGATACGAATTACGTATTAAGATGAACGTAAATTCGCCGGAAAATGCAGCGGATATATTTTGTTAACTCACAACACTCGTATATGTGTAACACTCGTAAGATATAACCGAAAGTAGGGCAATTCGGTTTACATAAACAAGAACAATATGGATGATTTATCAAACTAGACCTATAGTTTGATAAGATAATCTTTTCTCAAGACCTATTGAGAATCGATTCGATTAAAACTCGAAAACGCGTCGAATTATAACCAAGGTTTTGATGAAAATCATTCACCAAGAAAACACAAGTGTATTAAGATTTCTTCAACATACAATGGATGTTACAATGCTTACACAAGCCTATATATAGGAGACTTCAAGTCTTCCTATAATAAGAGAAAATAATTCAAAGATTTATAAAATCTTTGAATAATCCAAATAAAACATAAAAGGAACAACAATACCAATTTTAGGGGAAACACAATCCCTAAAATGAGTAAAAAAACAAGGCAAAGACAAACACACAAAAGAAAATACAAAAAAAGGTGAAATCTGCCGGCAGGACTCGGCCGTGTCGCCTGACACGGCCGCGGCGCGACAAGGACAGTCGGGCGGCTTGCCGGGTGGACTCGACCGTGTCTGCTTGACACGGTCGCGGCGCGACAGGGACATCCGACAGGGACTCGTCCGACAGTGACCCGGCACGGGCGCGGCGCTGACAAGGACGTTCGGCGTGGGTCCGATCGTGTCCTGGAACACGGTCGGGCCGTCTGGCAGTAGGTTCTGGCTTATCCGGCATAGTTCGACTCGACCGCGCTGCATAACACGGCCGAGTCCTCGTGGCGGGCTTTTACATTTCTCGACGAGTTCAAGACGGCCGCGTCTTGACGACACGGTCGGGTCCGGTCGGCAGTGCTCGGCCACTTCCGGCAGGTGGTGATTTTTCCGGCCGGTGGTGAATTTTCCGGCAGGTTCCGGTCGGCAGTGCTCGGCCACTTCCGGCAGGTGGTGATTTTTCCGGCCGGTGGTGAATTTTCCGGCAGGTTGGATATTTTCCGACATATTGAACATTTTTCCGGCAGGTTGGATGTCGACCTTCCGCATAGCATGACACGGGCCGAGACCGATACTCCACGTCTTATGTCCGTTTCGCCTAAATACATAGTAGTCCGTGCATGGCGTGTAGTAAGGTCATTAATATCGATCCTTACTTCGTCTTCTTCGTTCATATCAATCGATTCTCGTATCATCTCCTCCTCCTTTGAAAGGAATTGTCCTCAATTCGAAATTCCGTCATCATCGATGTAAGGCGAGAGGTCCCCAACATTAAAGGTTGCATGAATCCCATAATCTCCCGGTAGTTCTAATTTGTAAGCGTTGTCGTTCACTTTCGCGATTACCTTAAACGGTCCCTCCGCTCGCGGCATTAATTTGTTCTTACGTTTACTTGGAAATCGCTCTTTCCTCAAGTGCAACCAAACCAAATCACCAACTTCGAACAATCTCGGCCTTCTTTGTTTGTTCGACTTTCGTTTGTAAGCCTCGTTTATTTCCTTGATTCGATTACGTACTTGCTCGTGTAATTTCATCATCGATTTCAATTTTGATTCCGCATCCTTGTGCACTAACTCGTCACTTGGCAATGGAATTAGATCTAACGGCATATACGGGTTTAGTCCGTAAACTACTTCGAACGGAGAGTGTGCCGTGGCATGAGTAGGAGAACGATTATAAGCGAACTCTGCATGTGCAAGTTTTAAGTCCCAATCCTTTTGTGTCTTGTTCACAAGACCACGTAGTAAAGTGCCCAACGTTCGATTGGTTACCTCGGTTTGACCGTCTGTTTGTGGATGATGTGACGTGCTAAACAGTAGTTTGGTTCCCACCTTTCTCCACAAGGTGTTCCAAAAATAGCTAAGGAATTTTGAGTCCCGATCCGAAACAATCGTTTTCGGAACCCCATGCAATCGTACGATTTCTCGGAAATACAAATCAGCGACGTTACTTGCGTCGTCCGTCTTGTGGCAAGCCACAAAGTGAGCCATCTTCGAAAATCGGTCTACAACAACCATAATAGCATCTCTCCCTCGTTGAGTTCGAGGTAAAGCAACAATGAAGTCCATTGAGACATCTTCCCACGGCCTTTCTGGAATCGGCAAAGGCATGTATACTCCCGGCTTGAACGAGCTCTTAGCAATATGGCATGTTACACACTTATTAATTATGTCGTGTACATCCACTTGCATCTTCGGCCAATGAAAATGCTCTTTAAGTACCTCCAATGTTTTAGCCGAACCAAAATGACCGGCCAAGCCTCCACCGTGAGCTTCCCGAATTAATAATTCCCGAATCGGGTGTTTGGGCAAACATAGGCGATTTCCTTTGAAAAGGAATCCTTCTTGCAACGTAAATTCTCCAAATGGGCCAGATTTACACCGAATGAAAACCTCACCAAAATCCACATCCCCATCATAACACTCCTTTAAAGCTTCGAACCCAAGCAACCGAATGTCAAGAGTAGAGAGCAAGGCATACCGTCTGGACAAAGCATCCGCCACAACGTTGCTCTTGCCATCTTTGTACTTCGATGAAAAGTGGAATGATTGCAAGAATTCCACCCATTTAGCATGTCTCGGACTCAACTTTAGTTGGCCGTTAATATATTTCAAGGACTCATGATCCGAATGTAGGATGAAATGTTTCGGCCGAAGGTAATGGCTCCAATGATCAAGAGCTCTCACAATGGCATAGAACTCCTTGTCATAAGTACAATAGTTGAGTCGAGCCCCACCCAATTTCTCCGAAAAGTAGGCAATTGGTCGCCTTCCTTGGACGAGGACCGCCCCAATACCCACTCCACTTGCGTCACATTCTACCTCGAAAGGTTGTGAAAAGTCGGGTAAAGCCAAGATAGGGGCTTCACACATTTTCGCCTTCAATTTTTCAAACGCCCTTGGGCAGCCCCATTCCACACAAACGGTCCTTTTTTAAGCATTCCGTTATCGGGCTAGAAATGGTACTAAAGTCTCGTATGAACCTCCGATAAAAGAAGCAAGTCCGTGAAAGGATCGGACTTCCGTGATGGTTTTGGGCGTAGGCCAAGATTTAATCGCCTCGATCTTGGTTTGATCAACCGACACTCCTTCTTTAGAAACGATGTAGCCAAGAAAGGCTACACTCGACTAGAAATGAACACTTCTCCTTCTTCCCGTAAAGTTTTTATCCCTAAGTATCTCGAAGACTTTCCTCAAGTGTCCGGTATGCTCTTGTAATGATCGACTATAAATCAAGATGTCCCAAGTATACGACGACAAATTTTCCCAAAAACGGTTTAAGTACCTCATTCATTAATCGCATGAAAGTACTCGGCGCATTTGTAAGGCCAAAGGGCATGACGAGCCATTCATATAATCCATGTTTTGTCTTGAAAGCCGTTTTCCATTCATCTCCTTCCCGCATGCGAATTTGATGATAGCCGCTTCTCAAATCAACCTTCAAAAATTACCGAACCATGCAACTCATCCAACATATCATCAAGTCTCGAATTGGGAACCGATATTTGATGGTTATGTTGTTCACGGCTCTACTATCTATACACATCCGCCATGACCCATCCTTCTTTGGAACAAGTAAAACCGGAACCGCACAAGGGCTCAAACTTTCGAACGTACCCGCGGTTCATTAGCTCCTCGATTTGTTTTTGCAACTCCTTTGTCTCATCGGGTTACATCGATAGGCGGCCTTGTTAGGGAGTGATGCACCCGTACAAGGTCGACTTGGTGTTCAATCCCACGTAAGGGTGGTAAACCCGCGGTAAGTCTTCCGGAAGACATCCGAAATTCTTGTAGCAAGGTATCGATACCTCTCTTGCCTTGCACAACTACGTCAACATCTCGCGTTTCTTTAATCATCAATAAATACACACGCTCGCCATCGTCAATAGCATGTCTCACCTCTTTCTCGCTAGCAAACATGGCAAGCTTCTTTCTCCATTTGATTAGAACTCATCGATCGAATGGCTTGGGGTGCCATTGGTTTAAGCACAATCTTCTTGCCTTTATCTCGTAATTCATATTCGTTACTCCTTCCTCGATGCAAAACATCTCGGTCGAACATCCATGGTCGTCCCAAAAGTACGTGGCATGCGTCCATCGGGAGTACGTCACATAACACATCGTCTCCGTATGATCCCATAGTTAAGTTGACCCGTACTTGTCTCGTCACCTTCACTTTGCTTCCATCATCGAGCCAATGTAAAGCATACGATCTCGGGTGAGCCGTAGTAGTTAGCCCGAGCTTGGTGACCATCTCGTTTGATGCTACATTCGTGCAACTCCCTCCGTCTATTATCAAGCTACACCACTTTTCTCCAACTTTGCATTTGGAATGGAAGATTTGGTCTCTTTGCTCCGTATCACTAGGAACGATTTTGGTATGTAGTGCTCGAAGCACTAAAGTAGTATCATATTCCGGAGCATCATAAGTCTCGCAATCCACATTCTCTTCTTCGGCCTCCATGTTAAATACGTCACCAAGGCCTTCCTTCTCGTCCTCGACCAAAAGTTCGTCTCGGACCGCAAGAGCTTCTCTTAAAGTGACCACCCGTTTATTTGGACATGCATTTTGATAGTGACCAAAGCCTTGACATTTAAAACATCGTACTTTAGCCAAGCTCGTTTCCTTGGAAACGTGGGAACCTTCGGGGCAAAGGTGGACTTGAAAAGGTACGGTAGGTTTCGTAGTCGAACTTGAGCCGACTTGTATTTCCGAATTTGTATGGGAATTCGGGTTTGGTAAACTTCAACTTGTTTTGAGCTTCAATTTTTATGCATAGCCCGCATAAAGTGTCAAAATCTCCATATGGGTATAACTCCACCGTATTTGCAATGTTTCGATTTAGACCACGTAAGAAACGTGACATTCGTTGTTCTTCATTTTCTTCAAGTTCTCCCATTAAGGCCAAGCCTTCAAATTCTTCGATATATTCTTCCACACTTAGTTTCCTTGTACGAACTCCGCAATTTTTCGGTATAAGGTTAACCGATGTGATGCGGGACATACCTTTACGTAGTTTTTCTTCAAAGAATCCCAAGAACGGATTTTCTCTTTTCCCGCACGAGCTCGTTGTGTTTTCATACCCTCGAACCATAAGGAAGCGCCTTCCCTAACTTGAGAATTGCATATTTGCAACGTTTCTCATCGTTAAGGTGCTTGAAGTCGAACATACGTTCAATCTTCCTCTCCCACTCTAGGTAAACTTCGGATTAGTACCTCCGACAAATTCCTAAGTTCATTAACTTTAAATTCATCCACATGACGTGGTGAATGTGCATCATATCCTCCTCTTCTTGCTTGAAAACGTGGTTCTTGCATGCCGTGTAATGCCTCACGTAGTTTCTCCATGAAATCGTCGGAAAAATCCATGCTAAAATATTTTTGATAAGAAAATCGCCAAGAGAAATTTGCCAAGGAAGTAACCTTGGGCTCCGATGCCACTAATGATACGAATTACGTATTAAGATGAACGTAAATTCGCCGGAAAATGCAAATGGATATATTTTGTTAACTCACAACACTCGTATATGTGTAACACTCGTAAGATATAACCGAAAGTAGGGCAATTCGGTTTACATAAACAAGAACAATATGGATGATTTATCAAACTAGACCTATAGTTTGATAAGATAATCTTTCTCAAGACCTATTGAGAATCGATTCGATTAAAACTCGAAAACGCGTCGAATTATAACCAAGGTTTTGATGAAAATCATTCACCAAGAAAACACAAGTGTATTAAGATTTCTTCAACATACAATGGATGTTACAATGCTTACACAAGCCTATATAGGAGACTTCAAGTCTTCCTATAATAAGAGAAAATAATTCAAAGATTTATAAAATCTTTGAATAATCCAAATAAAACATAAAAGGAACAACAATACCAATTTTAGGGAAACACAATCCCTAAAATGAGTAAAAACAAGGCAAAGACAAACACACAAAAGAAAATACAAAAAGGTGAAATCTGCCGTGGGACTCGGGCCGTGTCACGACAAGCGCGACAAGGACGGGCTGGCGCGCCAAGCCGGCGAAGTGACTCGACCGTGTTCTGCTGACACGGCCGCGGCGCGACAGGACATCCGACAGGACTCGTCCGATGCTGACCCGCACGGGCGCGGCGCCGACAAGGACGTTCGGCGTGGGTCCGATCGTGTCCTGGAACACGGCCGCCGCCTGGGCAAGAGGTTCTCGCTTATCCGGCATAGTTCGACTCGGCCGCGCTGCATAACACGGCCGAGTCCTGTGGGCGATGGCTTTTACATTTCTCGACGAGTTCAAGACGGCCGCGTCTTGGACGACACGGCCGGGTCCGGCCGGCGGTGCTCGCCACTTCCGGCAGTGGTGATTTTTCCTACGGTGGTGAATTTTCCGGCAGGTTCCGGCCGCGGTGCTCGGCCACTTCCTACAGTGGTGATTTTTCCGGCCGGTGGTGAATTTTCCGGCAGGTTGGATATTTTCCGACATATTGAACATTTTTCCGGCAGGTTGGATGTCGACCTTCCGGCATAGCATGACACGGGCCGCTGAGACCGATACTCCACGTCTTATGTCCGTTTTCTCGCCTAAATACATAGTAGTCCGTGCATGGCGTGTAGTAAGGTCATTAATATCGATCCTTACTTCGTCTTCTTCGTTCATATCAACTGATTCTGTATCAAAACCAGAAAGCTGAAAGAAACAACATAAACACGTAAACAAACACAGAATACAATATTTTCACTAAACACCTCCACCAGACATGAACCAAAAAATTTTCTACCCGAATAAAAAAATATAGAGTAAAATGCACTTTGTGTGCTCGTAGTTTGGCTGTCAGATCACTTGCAATACTGACTTTGAAAAACTATCACTTGCTATACTGAACTTCCTAACTATTTACTGTTTGTGTATGTCCGTCAAATCCGTGTAACTTCATCTGTCTGGATGAGGGTAAATTCGTCTTTTTACAGTTATCTTCTTACATAAACTCATTTCCACCATTGTCAATCTTTGTGAGAACTTGAAACTCGAAAATATCATCCATTTCATAACGAAATATACTCATTTAAATTGCATTAAACCCGCCTCTTTCCCCTCTACGATAGGATATCAATTACAACTATCAAAGATTTACTTTCAAGAATTTGTATATTTAACAAATTTTAATTAATGTATAGTTTTTTTAGTTATGTCCATTTAAATTTCTTTCACTAAATTAAAATATTAATAGGGAAAACCAATATCAAATTGTAGAGAAGAAGAAGATGATTGTTTTGCAACTTGAAGTTCTTGATTTCGTTAAGAAATGAATGAAATATTCTAATTTTAATTCATCACAAGCTTCAACAATGGTGGAAATGAGTTTGAAGAAGAAGATGATAACAAAAAGACTGAAATGCCCTTCAAAATACTAACGGAGTTAACCATATTTGACGGTAGTACACACGTTGTAAAAAAGTTAGAAATTCAGTATAGCAAGTGGTAGTTTCTGAAAGTCAGTATTGCAATTGATCTGAAACTACTAGTACACAAAGTGTACTTTACTCAAAAATATATATAATAACAGTATCTGGTAAGAGGATTTCTCAAAAAAGGAAGTCTTTAAACTCGAACAATATTATTGTTGGGTATCTATCCGGAATACATAAATTTACACAACTCAACAGGAAACAAATTACAAATAAATTTCCTATGATTTATGGGGATAAAGGGTTACACAACAAAATTAAATAATGCAGAAAAAAACGAACGAAAATAGACTGGAAAATAACAAATACAGTACTGGAAATTTAAGTCGGAGAAATCTGACCAACAGATCGGAAATAACACGAACGCAGTGGTGTTTAGAGACAGGAAGTCGGCTCAGTCCTCCACCCTCGTGTACCCGGCCCGAGCTCCAAATTTCCGGGCCCGAAATTCAAATCGAGCCACAAACCCGGCGGTTTCACAAATCACAAAGACCAAAACCCAGAAACCCCGAATCACAAGACCCGAAACCCGGAAACCACAAATAACCCAAAAACCCAACTCAGCCAAGAAAGTTTCACACAGAAAACAGGAATCTCACAAAGAAATATAGTATTGCCTCAAGAACACTTAGTTTTCAGATGATAGTTTTTCCGTATCTCCCCTCAAAAATGGATCCCACAATTTATAGGACTCAAAAAAGCCCTTGAAACGGTCGCCCGATTTTAAAGCACCCGAACTTATCATTGAAAATGATAAGGGTTGCTATTAGATCGGAAGACGTTCAAAGGAAAATAGCGCAGCGGACGAAACCGAACGCAGAAGAGTCGGGGAGGAAGAATCGGGAGAGGAGAAAAGGAGGCGCCGACTGGGAGTGGGAATAATGGGGTAGGTTTAGGGTTAGGAGATATAAATACCCATAGGATGGACGGGTGGGATTAATCCCCACAAAAGGGATGGTCCAGATTGGTCAAGGCAATTAAAAAAGGAAACCGGGCCGGGCTGCTAATTTGGACTGGGCTGCACCATTATTTGTTTTGGGCCCAGTCAAAGAAACCAATCCATTTGGGCCTAATACCAACAAATCTCCACCCGGACCAAATGAGCTATCGGGGTACACATCTTTTGAGAGGGAGGTCATCATCGCCGAACGTCACACCACCTGCACAAAACACAAAGTTAGTACAAGTATAAAGACAAACAATCACTAAGAAAGTAGGAACTAGAAATCACAAAGAAAAACTAGAAAAGCTATCACAAAGATAGCGAACTGAAAGACTAGACAGTCTTCAGTTGAAGGAGTCGATATTTAGTATCGACTTGCAAGATCTGGTCTTCTCGATTGGTAGGCACTTTGTGCCCATATCTGCAGGATTGGACTGTGAAGGGATTTTCTTCAACTCAATTATGCCTTTTTCTACTATATCACGGATGAAGTGTCGCCTGACATCAATATGCTTTGTTCGATCATGGAACACAGGATTTCTGCACAAGTGTATGCTTGATTGACTGTCAGAAAAGACCACAACATTGTCACGAAGAACACCAATTTCAGTTAGTAAACCTTTCAACCAAATAGCCTCTTTAAAGGCTTCAGTGGTGGCAATATATTCAGCTTCAGTAGTAGACAGTGTAACAATATGCTGAAGTTGAGATTTCCAAGAAATGCACGAGCCACACAAGGTAAACACATATGAAGTTGTGGACTTACATTCATCCCGGTCATTGGCATAATTAGAGTCAACATATCCTTTTAAATTAATCCCATCAACAGATTTAGAGAAAATAAGACCATCAGAAGCGGAATTTTTCAAGTACCGCAATAACCACTTAAGGGCCTCCCAGTGAGGTTTTCCAGGATTAGCCATGTACCTACTCAAACAACTAACAGCATAAGCAATATCGGGTCTAGTACTAACCATAAGGTACATGACAGATCCTATGGCATTAGCATACGGGACAGATCTCATTTCACGAATTTCAGATTCAGTTTTAGGTGACTGAGTTTTGGATAATAAGAAATGAGAAGCTAACGGCACACTAGCAATTTTAGCATCAGTCATAGAAAATTTTTCAAGAATTTTACCAATGTATGAGGACTGATTTAGAAATAAGGTGCTTTTAGATCTGTCCCGAACAATGTTCATGCCCAATATCCTTTTGGCATCCCCCAAGTATTTCATGTCAAATTGATCACCTAAACAACTTTGAACATGATCAATAGATTTAATGCAAGAACTAATCAAAAGCATATCATCTACATAAATAAGTAGGAACATGGGCACACCACTGTCATACTTATAATAAAGACATGGGTCATAAGCACTCAGACGAAATTTCAAGGACAACATGAAGTCATTGAATTTTTGTTCCATTCTCTAGGGGATTGTTTTAAGCCATATAGGGTTTTATTGAGCAAGCACACATGATCGGGATGGTTACTATCCGTAAAACCTTCAAGTTGTTTCATATAGATAGTTTCTTTTAATTCACCATGCAAAAATCTTGTTTTAACATCTAATTGTTTCATCTCCCAATTATGATGCGCAACTAATGCAAGCATAATGCGAAAAGGGTGAATTTAACAACTGGAGCAAAAATCTCAGTATAGTCGATACCTTCACGTTGTGTAAAGCCTTTAGCTACTAACCTTGCCTTGAATCTGACATTATCCTCCTCCTTTTTCACTTTAAATAACCACTTACAATCAATCAAAGAACAATTTCTGGGTTTTGGAACAAGTTTCCAAGTATCATTTGCATGCAAGGATGTCATTTCTTCATTCATTGCACTTAGCCAATCATTCGAATTATTAGACATCAAAGCATCATTGTAAGACTTAGGTTCATTACCATCAAGCATATCAAACACATTGAAAGCAAGAGAAGCCATATGGAAATCATCTAAGTGTATAGGTCTCCTAACATTCCTTCTAGGCCTATCCCTAGTTAATTGATAATCAGATAAGTCAGGAGCAGATTCAGATTCAGATTCAGATTCATCCCCATTATCAGATTGATTATTAGGTTCAGGATTTTCTACATTATCAGGTTCGGCAGGTAATTCATTTTCACTAAGATGCTCCACCCTAATCTGAACAGGGTGGGGAGAACTTTCAGTAGCTTGCACAGGAGCAGGTATAGGATTATCAAGACATGGAAACTCAGTTTCATTAAAGACTACGTCTCTGCTAATAATCACCTTTAACCCGGGTTCAGATCTGACCCATAGACGATAACCCTTAGTACCGTCGGGATATCCAAGAAAGACACATCTCAAGGATCTCGGTTCGAGTTTATCAACATTTTGATGCACATAAGCAGCACAACCAAACACACGAATGTTCGAAAAATCAGTACCATGACCCGACCACACAGACTCGGGATAGTTGCCATTTAATGGTACAGAAGGTGATCTATTGATGATATATGCAGCAGTTAAAAGAGCCTCACCCCAAAAGCTTTTAGACAACCCAGAAGTAGCAAGCATGGCCCTAACTTTTTCAAGTAAGGTGCGATTCATTCGCTCAGCTACCCCGTTTTGTTGAGGGGTATAAGGGATGATTTATGCCTAAGAATGCCATTTTCAGAACACATAGTATCAAACTGAGTATTGCAAAATTCAAGGCCGTTATCGGTCCTTATCTTTTTGATCCGTTTTCCGGTTTGATTTTCCACCAAAGATTTCCAAGTTTGGAATTTTTCAAACACTTCAGATTTCAATTTGAGTAAAAACACGAAAACTTTTCGAGAGTAATCATCAATAATGGACAAGAAATACCTATTTCTGCCATGGGTCGTAACACTGGCAGGACCCCAAACATCAGCATGAACATAATCAAGCACATTGGAGCTTTTACCAGATTTCTCAAAAACGGGATCAGGGGAATCGGGAGGTTTTGGAAATTGCGTTTTATGTTGTTTGCCAAACATGCAGGAATCGCAGAAAGACAACTTGGAGATTTTATCTTTTCCAAAACATTTTTGCTTATGCAAGATCTCTAACCCCTTCATGCTTATATGCCCTAACCTATTATGCCACAATTCGGTTTTATCAGCACAGACCAGATTAGAACATGCAGGAGTTTCAGTTTGGCAAATGTATAGATTAAATTTCCGGATTCCTTTAAACAACATCAAGGATCCTCTAGAAATTATCATGCAACCATTTCCCCAAGACCCTCGAAGACCCTCATCTTCCAAAGTGGTACAAGATATCAGGTTATGAGATAAATCAGGAATGTGTCGGACATTTTTTAGAGTATATCGAGTACCATCAGCGAATTTTAAACACACATTTCCTATTCCGGCCACTACCCGTTTCACCTTATCAGGCATATAAACATACCGATCACCAAGATTAGTATAACTAGTAAAATGCTGTTTATAAGGTGTCATGTGATGAGTGCATCCAGAATCCAGTAACCAATCATTTTCACACAGCCCAGAAAGCACAGAATTCACAGAAAGATGCAAATCATCAGCTACCATAAAGACATCGCCCATAGTTAAATTTGCCTGATCATTTTGCAAATTCTTTTTAGGTTTAGTGCATTCTTGAATATAATGACCAGGTTCACCACAATTATAACATTTGCGATTCTTAGGCCGGAATTTGGATTTATCCTTCCATTGCCCCTTTTTCTTATTAGACTTTTCAGAATCGATTTTAACAAACGGTTTCTTTTTAATAGGATGTTTAGCCCTAACAAAATTGACATCAGAAACAGGTTTAGAAACCTTGTTGAATTTCAAGTCTAATTCTTTACTCTTTAATCCACTTATAACGGATCTAAGGTAACAGAATCCCTCCCATATTTTATCGCAGATTTCACATCATTATAGGCATCAGGGATAGCATTCAAGAGCACAATAGGGGAATAATCATCAATGTTTTTGTCACCCGTTTGTTTTATATCTTGCACTAACTTTGTAAAGGCATCCAGATTACCATCAATATCTTTATTCAAATCCAGCTTGTAGCGAAAAAACTTTTCAAGAAGAAATAATTTATTTGGCAAAGATGTTTCCGTAAAAGTTTCCTCAAGTTTATCCCAAAGCTGTTTAGCATTATCCGTTTTGCCTATTCGTCTAATCACAGAATCAGACAAGTTCAAGATTATAGAGGAATGAGCAAACTCAATCAATTCCTCACGTTTTTCAGGAGTCACATTAGACTGAAAAGAACCTTCAATGGCTTTGAAACATTTCTGTTGGACAAGTATAGATTTCATTTTTTGTTGCCAAATTTTAAAATCCCCTTTACCGTCAAAAGGTGCCATTGTAAAAGAAGTAAGAGAGCCCATTTTTGTATTTGTAAAAATCACACAAGATTTAAACCAGCACAAGGTATTACTGTAAAAACTAAGATTACAGTTAAATATCACACAGATACCACGAATAACAAAATCACACCAGATTTTGCGATAAAGTGAGCTGGAATGGAATACTGGTATCACACAGATATCACAAATACCAAAATCACACCAGATTTTAAAATAAAGTGAGCTGGAATCGAATCCCGGAGCCCCCACAAGATCCGAGGAACACTTGCGGTCCAGGCAAGGGGGTTTGGTATGCTCGGAGATAACGACTACCACAGTCTCAACACAGAACGAAAATAACGCAGCGATCACAAAGTCGGTACAGCAGACGGAAGCAGTAAACAAATTACTACACAGTAATAATACTTTACCAATCACACAGAATAATACGGAAAAACAGTAAAGTATAGAAAGCAATACCTGAGCGGATTCCTCGGTCGGAACCCGTATGCCCTTCCGAATAGAAACCCCGTTTAGAGGCTCCGATACCACTGTTGGGTATCTATCCGGAATACATAAATTTACACAACTCAACAGGAAACAAATTACAAATAAATTTCCTATGATTTATGGGGATAAAGGGTTACACAACAAAATTAAATAATGCAGAAAAAAACGAACGAAAATAGACTGGAAAATAACAAATACAGTACTGGAAATTTAAGTCGGAGAAATCTGACCAACAGATCGGAAATAACACGAACGCAGTGGTGTTTAGAGACAGGAAGTCGGCTAAGTCCTCCACCCTCGTGTACCCGCGTCCAGAGCTCCAAATTTCCGGCGTCCAGCAGTCCAAATCGAGCCACAAACCCGGCGGTTTCACAAATCACAAAGACCAAAACCCAGAAACCCCGAATCACAAGACCCGAAACCCGGAAACCACAAATAACCCAAAAACCCAACTCAGCCAAGAAAGTTTCACACAGAAAACAGGAATCTCACAAAGAAATATAGTATTGCCTCAAGAACACTTAGTTTTCAGATGATAGTTTTTCCGTATCTCCCCTCAAAAATGGATCCCACAATTTATAGGACTCAAAAAAGCCCTTGAAACGGTCGCCCGATTTTAAAGCACCCGAACTTATCATTGAAAATGATAAGGGTTGCTATTAGATCGGAAGACGTTCAAAGGAAAATAGCGCAGCGGACGAAACCGAACGCAGAAGAGTCGGGGAGGAAGAATCGGGAGAGGAGAAAAGGAGGCGCCGACTGGGAGTGGGAATAATGGGGTAGGTTTAGGGTTAGGAGATATAAATACCCATAGGATGGACGGGTGGGATTAATCCCCACAAAAGGGATGGTCCAGATTGGTCAAGGCAATTAAAAAAGGAAACCGGGCCGGGCTGCTAATTTGGACTGGGCTGCACCATTATTTGTTTTGGGCCCAGTCAAAGAAACCAATCCATTTGGGCCTAATACCAACAATTATGAATCCAAGATTCCCAAAAAAAGAAAAGAGTTTTTTCGAAGAGACCAAAAAAGAGCAACAGTATAACCCAAACATAAACAACTACATCTAAACACATCAACACATACACTTACCGATTCCCATAAATATTTAAAGATATGTGGCCTTGTTATACCTATCAGACCAGTCCATCAAGGGAGTCATGATCGTCCTCCCAAGAGGCATGTCGGTCGCAAGGTTACCAGCCTATATACATTTAAACATATAGAAACACACATGCTCGAACTCATAAAATACAAGAGGTCCAAAATATATATAAAGATCATTATAATCTAAGTTATACGGGAAGCTGTAATAAGCACCACCCTCAAAATGCACTCAAATAAAACCAAAGAGAACGTTAATATCAATATAACCAGCTACATAACCAACTACATCCAAACACACATATCTGCAGATATATGACCACAAGCACCTACTTAATTTCATAAATGTACGCACGTCTAAACATGAGATTGCAGACTCTAAACCTCGCAGAACCAAAAAAACCTAAAAGATATCTGAATACAACGATCTCACCAAGACATATAAAATTGCACATTCCAACCTCGTAGAACACAGAAAATAGAAAAAAGAACGGAACCACATAAACACATAAATAGGTAAAAAAGACATTACTTTTCAACCAGAACCAACTAAACAGAGTTGGCTCCGAGAACGCTCGAAGCATCTGACACCTACAACCACCACAAAAAAAGGGTTATAATTCGAAGAACTATTTTGGTCCCAAGGTTGGCAACCTACATACCTCTAAACATATTAAAACACGCCTTCTCAAACTCATAGAATACAAGAAACCCAAAAGATATCAAAACATTATAACAATATAAGAGACCCTACTCATCACCCACCAAAAAACAAACCCAACGACACGAAAGAACCCCAAAAACTACAGGCACCCACAAATACTAATAACAACATATATATAAACACCCACGGACAACCCCAACCTAATAAAAGAAAATACTAATAAAAACTCCCACCAATTCTAATAACAGCGAAAAACTTCAAATAAAACTCAGTAGCGTAACAAGAATAGGCCTCACTGGCAACAAAGAAATAGGAATTCTGAACTCACTAATCTATATCCTCGGACTACATCCAGGCATCTCGTAAACATATACACCTCGCAATTTCCATAAAAGTCTAGAGATACGTGGTGTTGTTATACCTATCATACCAGTCCATCGAGGGAGTCGTAATCGTCCTCCCGGGAGAACTTTCGGCCGCAAGGTGGCCTGCCAATATACCTCTTAACATATGGAACCGCATAATCTCCACCTCATAGAACACAACATATCAAACAGGTACAAAATACATGACTTTTACCAAACACCTACAGCAAACATCAATCATAAAAACCTCTACCTAAATATAAGAACAAATATATATTAACAGTATCCTCTAAGAGGATTTCTTCCATTAAGTACACAGCAAAAACAGCTAGAGAACTTCGTAGAAAAAAACCAAATAAAGAAAATAAATATTACACCCCCTACCTAATAGAAGAAAATACTAATAAAAACTCCCATCAATTCCACCAACAGCGAAAAGCCTTCACTAAAACTGAATAGCAAAACACGAATAGGGTTTTCCAATAACGAAGGAAGAGGAATTTTAACCTCGGTATTCTGTATCTTGGAACTACATCTAGGCATCTCGTAAACACACACCTAGCAGTTTTCATAAACGTTTAGAGCTACGCGGCCTTGTTATACCTATCAGACCAGTCCATCAAGGAAGTCGCAATCGCCCTCCCAAGAGGCCTTTCGGTCACACGGATGCCAGCCTATATACCTCCTAAGAAATGAAACAGCATAATCTCCACCTCATAGAACACAACATGTTAAACAAGTACAAAATACAATACTCTCACCAAACACCTACAGCAAACGTCAATAAAAAAAATTCTACCTAAATATAAGAAGAAAAATATAACAACGGTATCTTCTAAAACAATATCTCAAAGAAGGAAGTTTTTAAAATCAAACAATATTATAAATCCAAGATCCGGAAAAGAAATCCTGTTCTTAAAATAGAACAATATTCACCAACAGCAGCAAAGAAACCCAAATAAAAATAAGATCCGAGCAATCATTTAAAAGGCAACACCCATTGAAATTAAAAATCAATAAGAGAAAGGGCCAAAAATACATAACGGTGAGTCGCGCCAAAAGAAGAGCACCACAACCCTTCAACAAAGACACCAAGGCCCGAACGTTAAACCGTATCCTCCAAAATAAATGAATCCCAATGTTCCCGAACAAAGCGAGGAAATCCGAAACACCACAAAAGAGAGACACACCCAGTCAAACATCCCAAAAAAAAAAGAGGTCAAAGAGAAATCTAATAAATAACGAACCAAAAACAAACCTAAGCCAATGCTCGCAAATAACAGCCACGAAACAAAAAAAAGAAACAAGAGCCAAACACCTGGGAAAAATAAAACAAATAGAGAAACAACAAAGTAGATTTATAAAAGTGGTTGAACAAGAAGATAAAGAAAAGTCACAAGAACACCTCGGGGAGGAAAAAACTATGATCGTATAAATCCACCAACAATGAAAAAGAAATCAAACCGAACCAAGAAAAAGAAAAAAACACAAACACATAAATCCCAAAGCAACAAACACCCCGAGTTGACCAAAATCTCCAACCAAATTCAACGACATTATCATTGAGTTGAAGAAAAATGTAAGACATGCGGCTCTCAACCAATAAACATAAAGTACCATGCGAAAGAGAAAAAAAAAATAAAGAATCATAACCCTTTAACAAAGAAGGGCCGCTTTCCGAAAATCACACCACAGCCTCCAAACAGCAGCAAATAGACCAAAAAATAAACACGATCCGAACACCTGCCCAAAAAAAAAAACCATTAAAACAAAAAATCAATTAAAGAAAAGGGCAAAAATAAATAACGATCAAAATCCACCAAAATCAAACAACATTATAATTTCCAAATCCCCCAAAAAAACCTCTTTTGAAAACACAGTCCTCTTTTCAATAATCAACCTAAAGAGTTTATTAATTTAGCTGTAAAAAAGGCACAGTGAAAACAATCAAACTACACTCGAAGAAACCTATATGACCAAATAAAACACACTCAAAACAACGAAAACCAAACCAAATATACCCAGTATATCCCGCTCAGAGCAGGGTCTGGGGAGGGTAGGATGTACGCAGACCATGCCCCTACTTATTACGGTAGGGAGGCTATTTCCGTGAAGACCCCCAGCTTAGTGTACAGCAGAATCTTGTGTGATAAATACAAAGGAAAGCATATGATTCAAAAAAGCTCGAGACCATACCTGAGCCCATGGCTTGATCCACATGGAACTTACCTAAGCGGAATTTGGCTACTTCACTCCCGATGAACGCTGCTCTAACAAAAGAGAGGTTGGCTCTGCGCACAGCTCCCTGTCAAAAATACAACACACGCAAAGACAATAGGATAAAATATACATAAAAGTAAAAATGCAATGCTCTAGGTCAAAGCTAACCGAGACAACCCAACCCTGAGGCTCTCAACTACAGCACCGCTCCCTACAAAAGAATCCACAACTCTGATCTGGCGCCTCCAAGCGCACCTATCCACAGTCATGGTCTCAAAAAGGTTTAAGGCCTTCAAATCTAATCTCAGTTGCTCCTCCCACGTCCTCCTCGGTCTGCCCTCCTCCTCTCCCCGACAACCATTAAACTCTCGACCCTCCTCACCGGAGCAGATGTCTGCCTCCTGCGGACGTGGCCAAACCATCTCAATCTCCCTTCCCTAACTTTCGCTGAAATGGGCGCCACTTCCAGCGCGTTCCTGAAAACCCCGTTCGCAATTCTATCTAACATTGTGCGACCACACGACCAACGTAACATTCTCATTTCAGCCACTTCCAACTTGCTCTCAAGCGACTTCTTCATCGCTCAACATTCGGAGCCATATCTAATAAATAACAACACCCAAGTAAACGAAACAAATCTAAAGCGCCGACGATAGGAAACTGATAAGCCTCTTCAGTACATCAGAAAAGATAAAGAAAACGGAGGAGAGTAGAAAAAAAATAGATTCAGCATAAAGAAAGAAACAAAGCCAGAGCGAGGAAGATGAGAAGAGAAACAAAGGGGCGGAGCTAGTAGGGAGAAATTAGGTTTACCGAGGTGATGAGAGAGGGAGATAAACAAAAGCCAGAAAAACGCCCTAAGGAGGAACAAAAAGGCCATACACGATTTCAAACAGGTACAAAATACATGACTTTTACCAAACCCCTACAGGAAACACAAGTCATAAAAACCTCTACCTAAATATAACAAATATATATTAACAGAATCCTCTAAGAGGATTTCTTCCATTAGGTACACAGCAAAAACAGCTAGAGAGCTTCGTAGAAAAAAACCAAATAAAGAAAATAATAATCGACCTCAATAACCACCTACGGAATAATATTACAACCCCTACCTAGTAGAAGAAAATACTAATAAAAACTCCCAACAATTCCACCAACAGCGAAAAGCCTTCACTAAAACTGAATAGCAAAACAAGAATAGGATTTTCCAATAACGAAGTGGAACTACATCTAGGCACCTCGTAAACACACCTAGCAGTTTTCATAAACGTTTAGAGATATGTGGCCTTGTTATACCTATCAGACCAGTCCATCAAGGAAGTCGCAATCGCCTTCCCAAGAGGCCTTTCGGTCGCACGATTGCCAGCCTATATACTTCCTAACAAATGGAACAGCTTAATCTCAACCTCATAGAACACAACATGTTAAACAAGTACAAAATACAATACTCTCACCAAACACCTACAGCAAACATCAATAAAAAAAAAAAAAAAACCAAACATACCCAGTATATCCCGCTCAGAGCAGGGTCTGGGGAGGGTAAGATGTACGCAGACCATGCCCCTACTTATTACGGTAGGGAGGCTGTTTCCGTGAAGAAACATCAATAAAAAAAATTCTACCTAAATATAAGAAGAAAAATATAATAACGGTATCTTCTAAAAGAATATCTCAAAGAAGGAAGTTTTTAAAACCAAACAATATTATAAATCCAAGATCCGGAAAAGAAATCCTGTTCTTAAAATAGAACAATATTCACCAACAGCAGCAAAGAAACCCAACTAAAAAATAAGATCCGAGCAACTGTCAGAAAAGGCAACACCCGTTGAAATTAAAAATCAATAAGAGAAAGGGCCAAAAATACATAACAGTGAGCTGTGCCAAAAGAAGAGCACTACAACCCTTCAACAAAGACAACCGGCGTCCCGAACGTTAAACCGTATCCTCCAAAATAAATGAAACCCAATGTTCCCGAACAGCAGCGAGGAAATCCAGAAACACCTGTCAAAAGAGAGACACACCCAGTCAAAAAAAAAATCCCAAAAAAAAGAGGTCAAAGAGAAATCTATAAATAACGAACCAAAAACAAACCTAAGCCAATGCTCGCAAATAACAGCCACGGAACAAAAAAAGAAACAAGAGCCGAACACCTGGGAAAAATAAAACAAATAGAGAAACAACAAAGTAGATTTATAAGAGGGGTTGAACAAGAAGATAAAGAAAAGTCACAAGAACACCTCAAGGAGGAAAAAAAACCTCTGATCGTTTAAATCCAGCAACAATGAAAAATAAATCAAACCGAACCAAGAAAAATATAAGCCCGCCGAGTTAGCGCGCGCAAGGGCCGACTAGCGTGCGCTACCTGATAGTCTGGCCGAAGTCCAGACTCTACTGCCCCAACTGACCGGTCAATTAGCGCGCGTTGCCGATAGGCAATAGCGTGCGCTACACACCCAAACTAGCGTGCGTTAGCCAGATTCCTTAGCGTGCGTTAACGGGGAACCAGTCCCAGTCCAGTAGCTCCTGGACTGCCTCTGGACTGCCGGTTAGCGTGCGCTAAGCACGGTAGCTCGCGCTACACCACAAGTGGTAGCGTGCGCTAACTGAAATGAGTCAAAAACACATGCAATGATCTGAAATGGGAATCAAACGCGTGTCAACTCCTGACACAACCATACGTGGCACAACATACCAAAGACATGGACAACGCCAATCCGATAATTCGCAGAAAACACAACGAAATTGGAACGAAGATCTTGGGTATTACATTATACCCCTCTTAAAAGAAATTTCGGCCCCGAAGCTTAAAATAATAAAACGATCAGCGTAAACAATCTCCGACAACACACGTTATCCATTGCCGATGACCTGCAACGAATCACATGCAGCACGTGGCTGCTAACATCCATATCGCTACGCCAGAATGATAACAAAACGTACGAACAAAAATCAATGTGGTTGACCAACCCGAACAGCATGTTGGAACGAGATCGGATATACGCGCTATGTTGCGGAAGCGTATTTAAGTAAACGTGCAGAAAATAAATCGACACACGGATTTATAGAGGTTCAGCTATAATCGAGCCTACGTCCTCTCTCGGTATCTTTTTCTATAGGTTGAAGATATAAACCTCTGCACCTCTCTTCTATCGGTCGAGGGATAACCGCTACAAGCACGTCTTCAATTAGACCGTGATAAACCAATCGTACTTGTGTCGGTCCAAGTTAAACCGTTTTCCTTTTCTATTAGACAAGGAATCAACCACTCTAGCTTTCTATGAGTACTAGATAAACCTCACGAAGATATCGATTGCGATTATCTTTGATCCTAATAACACCGAATCCAATCGTATCTTTTCTTTTACCTCTCGTGTATGTGTTGAATCTATAAACACTCAAACTAACAATATAAGCTCAATATCACAACAATAATATCAATATGAATATCTGATCAATGACTTGTTTGCTTTGCGTTGTTGTATCTTCAATACCATAGGAAGTGGTATTTATAGGCATTTCTCTTCCAACTAGCCGTTAGCTCTCTAACTCTTCATTACGTACGCTAAAGCTCTTCCTTTACGTACTTTAGACAGTTTACGTACGTTAGCCCATCTGACTTACGTACGTTAGCTTAGTCCAGTTTCAGTCCAGTAGCATTCGTTTCCTCCTTTACGTACATTAATCAAACACCCATTACGTACGTTATATGAAGTCATTATGTTTGTTGCATGCTGACCTGTGCCATGACATCATCTCCAACGTTCATCTCGTTTGAATTCACAAACACTTGGTTACGTACGCTAATCCTTCATGCTTACATACGTTATATTCGACAGCTTACGTACGTTAACATATATACATTACGTACGTTATGTTATGCATGTTGAACAGCTTTTTGCGTCTTCGTCTGCTTCGCTTCTTTGTTGTTTTGCTTTTGTTTAGCAACTTTAATCATCAAAATATTATTATTGAATGTATGGAATAAAATATTCCAACAATATCCCTCTTTTTGATGATTACAAAACAACACTTCGTCAATGGGATTTACCTGCAAAAATACAAATATATGTATATGTGTACAGACCAAAGTTTTCGACTTTGTCCGTTTCCTTAGTTTCTTCTCCCATTTCTTTTTCGACTCCTTTCCTTTTCTTTTTCTTTTCGAATTTTCAAATTTTCATCATCTTTTCGACGTCTCCTCATTTTCTTTTCAACTTCATCTTTTCGACTTTTCTTCGATTTTCTCCCCCTTTCAGGGTTAATCCCATTCTTTTCTTTTTACCTTTCTCCCCCTTTTTCTTTTCATCAAAAAGTGTAATAAATGACAATAAAATGATAAATACCAAATCAAAAATTTAAAAAGACATGTGTCATCTCCATATTATTTCTCATTTTAAAAATCTAAACAAAATGAATATTTATTTTGGGAGGGAAGTTAGAGGGTTATTCCATATAATATCTACCAATTAAAAATTTCCTCTCATTTTATTCTTTTTATTTTTAACTTAATAGTTTAAACAATTATAACTTTTTCGTATCAATTTTATTTTTGATAAAATATAAATCAAATTAATTCTTAATTCGTGCTCTTTAATTTGATACCCATATAGTATATATATATATATATATATAAGTAATTTAAATATAATAATGATATATTAGATGATTAAAATATTTCCATATAAAAATATAAGAATATTGAAGAAAATATATATTTTTAGTTTATTTTCATAGTTTTGTACTTTAACAGTTATTTGATTTTTCAGAATTATTTTGTTCTGATTGTAAAATAGTAGAATAATTACATTAATGCCAAATCATATAAAAAATTATATTAGTAAAAATATGGGTTGGATACTTTTAATGAAAGTTGATAATAATAATATAATTTAATTTATTATCTATAAAATTAAATAAAAGACTCATATTGTCCTATATTAAAAAATAAATGCCTATGCTTAATTAAATTTTGGTTTTCCTATCATGTGCCCTTAGATCACATGATAAGAAGTTATAAATTAAAACAAATCAAATAATAGTTTATGTGTATGTATATATTGACTCATATATATTTTATAATAATTTCACAATATTATTGAAATTCAATCCATATTACTAATATACTAAAATATTTAATATTTTATGCTATGGGAGGACATCTAGTCTAGCTTAATATTAAAAGAGAGTCGTAAAAGAATCTAAAGAGACATGTGTCATCTCCACATTATTTCTCATTTTAAAAATCTTTAAAAAATGGATATTTAGTTTGGGAGGGAAGTTAGAGGGTTATTCCATATATAATAACTATCAATTAAAAATTTGCTCTCATTTTATTCTTTTTATTTTTAACTTAATAGTTTAAACAATTATAACTTTTTCGTATCAATTTTATTTTTGATAATAAAATTAATTCTTACTTCGTGCTATTTAATTTGACATCCATATATATATATATATGTGTGTGTGTGTGTGTGTGTGTGTATAAAATAATCTAAATATAATAATGATATATTAGATGATTAAAATATTTCCATATAAAAATATATGAATATTGAAGAAAATATATATTTATTAGTTTATTTTCATAGTTTTGTACTTTAACAGTTATTTGATTTTTCAGAATTATTCTGTTCTGATTGTAAAATAATAAAATAATTACATTAATGCCAAATCATATAAAAAAATTATATTAGTAAGAATACGGGTTGGATACTTTTAATGAAAGTTGATAATAATAAATATAATTTAGTTTATTATTTATAAAATTACATATAAGACTCATATTGTCCTGTATGAAAAAATAAATGCTAATGCTTAATTCAATTATGGTTTCCTATCATGTGCCCTTAGATCACATGATAAGAATTTATAAAGTAAACCAAATCAAATAATAGTTTGTGTATGTGTGTGTATATTGACTCATGTAAATTTTATAATAATTTTATAATATTATTGAAATTCAATCAAATATTACTATTATAATAAAATATTTAATATTTTACGCCGTACATCGTGATTTTATGACATCTACTGCACTAAAGCAAAAGTTAATAATTTTCCATATGGGTGGCTGCAAACACGTGTAGCCCTAGCCCTAGCCCTATCCTCCTCTCTAGACCTGGCAAACGGGCGGGCCCGGCCCAAACGGGCCAGGCATAAAACGGGCGGGCCTTTTTTGGGCCGGGCCAAAATTATTAGGCCCGTGGCCCGGCCCGCGGGCCTCGACTTTTTTTTTTTTTTTTTGAAATAATAATTCTGAAATAAATATACAAATATTTTTCGATCCTTAATTATTATATTATTCACTATACTATCACAATCAGATAAATAAATATACAACTATTTTTATTTGATAATTACATTATTTACTACACTACCATAATCAAAAGACAAATATACAAATATTTTTATTTGATCATCATATCATTTATCACTACTAATTTCTTATAAAATCATAAAATAATATTATTATTGATATGAGATACTACAAAGTAATCACAAAGTCCCAAAAAAATAAAATTACATCAATAATTAACATATAGATATATTATAATCTAACAAACAAGGAAAAAAATTAAATATTAAAAGTAAACGTAAAATAAATTACAAAAAAAAAAAAAAGGGCGGGCTAGGCCGGGCCAAAAGGCCCGGTTTTTGGCTAATAATATGTTTCAATGCCCGCCCAAAACGCAAGTGATCGGCCTACCATGGCCTGGGCCTATTTTGCCAGGTCTACTCCTCTCTCTATAAATAAGTTGTTTCATGTATTCCGTCATTCTGTACCTTCTCTCTCTTGTACTTTCTTCTGTCTCTGTACATGTACAAGCGATACTATATTTTCTTTAAGATCTTCAAGATCCAAGTCCATCGATCCTTTTGAGTTCTTTCTTTCTGAGTTATTCTTTAAGATCTTCTGAGTTCTTCTTTCTTTCTGAGTTCTTCTTTAAGATCTTGCAGATCATGTTCGATCTAAGAAGACCATCGATCCTTCTGAGTTCTTATTATCTACAAGACTTAAGACTGGATCTAAGTCCATCGATCCTTCTGAGTTCTTTTTCATATAGAATATACAAGATCTATGAAGAGACTAATTGTATTCCCAAGGTAAAATTTCTTACTCTCTTCTTTGGCTCTTTTTTTTCGATCTCTCTTTTGGATCCAAGATAGTTGCTTTTCAATTTTTAAAAATTGTATTTTTTCTATGTTTCTGCTAGATCTTTTTTATTTTATAAAAATTCTATTTTTTTCTATATTTATGCTGGGTCTTTGTATTTTTTTTCTATCTTAAGATTGATGAAAGTGTTTTAAGATTGATGAAAGTGTTTTGAAGGAAACGTATGTACTAGTAGAATTTTATTTATTATTTACTCTAATTTATTTGTATACGCGTATATACGTGTAAGGTCAATCGACCCATCGTATAGATTTATTTCGGTAAAAGGTCCAGTCTATAATAGAAAAGCCCAGCCCATGAAATTCGCCACCCAGCCCATACGTCTAAAACCCTAATCGACCATGGATTTATTGCAAGTCGGGACTCGAATAACAGAAAAGCACAGCCCACATATAATTTGTGATCCAACCTAAACCTATAAATTACTTTCATCCACTTTCATCCAACCCTAAATCCTAATTCCATTCTTTCTAGGCAGAAACTAAACCCTGATTCCTTTCTGTTCAGAACTTATCAATGGATAACAACGCAGCTAATCCTGTCCACGCCAATGGTGTGCATGCTGTCGCTGCTTCAGGATCATCTGCCGCTTCATCTCCAAGCGTTCCAAGCGTGGGTTTGGCTAATCAGGTCATTGCCTATTTAGAAGTTTATTTTTGAAACCAGAATTCCTAATATTATTTTTAGTAGTACTAATGTTTTTTTATTATCAGCCTGTTGTTAATCTCGGGCAAATTTTTGGATCGGGCTCTTCTGCTGCTTCTGCGTGAACCAGCCTGTCAACCAGGTTATTTCCTATTTCGAAGTTAGGTTTTGGAACTATTTTTATTGTTACTGAAGGAGCTAATTGATGGAAATCATATGTTTCTGTATTTTTCTAAATTTTTAAGAGTTTGTTCATTATACGATTTTGAGTTGTACTATTTTGAGTTGAATGATAGGGCGCTAGGGTCTGGGTATAGAGTGCGGGTCTGGTCATACTACTTACCTGTATGAACTTCAGATGTAAAATTCTTGAAAACATGTAGGACATAATATGGCAGAAACAGTCTGAACTAAATGAACTTACAAAAACTAAATGGCATGAATATGCATATGCGAACGTTGTCTGAAAATTTAAGCACATTATGCTTGCCACTTTTGATATGTGAGGTTTTAAGTTGCTCTGTTTATGCTCCTTTGGATAATAAATTTGATAAATATTTCGAGAGGAGAGGAATGTTGTTTGTTGCAAAGTAGTTAAGTTCGTGGAACACTACTTATCTTTGTTTCTTTTTGTTCTTAGCCTCCAGTTGTTGGCTTCTCTGGCTCTTCTGGGGGCTCCATAAATCAGGCCCATTCTGAGGTATGTTTCTTGTTGTGACATTTAGGATCTTGCCTATTCCGAAATAAGTTTTTATTTATATTATTGTAGTAGTACTAATTATATATTTTGGGTTGTTAGCCCCTATCTGGCTCTTTTGCCTCGGGAGGTTCTGTTGGGAACCGGAGGGTAGGTTGCCTCCAGTGGGAACCCCCCCTCAAGTGGTTCTGTTGGTAATCCTGCCTCGATTGGAGGTTCAGTAGGTTGGAGTCAGGCTTCTGCTGGTTCGATGGGTATTCAGGCCTCCACCGGTTCGGTGGGTATTCAGGCTCCTGGGGCTCTTGAGGTATTTATTCTTTCGTCTTCAGGCTCATTATTTTTACAAGTAAACATGT
The DNA here is from genome assembly GCA_033398695.1 of Orobanche coerulescens. Classification (NCBI taxonomy): domain Eukaryota; kingdom Viridiplantae; phylum Streptophyta; class Magnoliopsida; order Lamiales; family Orobanchaceae; genus Orobanche; species Orobanche coerulescens. The sequence goes on along the minus strand of CM065805.1, from coordinate 147,295,835 downwards.
AACTTTATTTGTGGTCAGTTTTAAGTTTGTGTTCAGACGACAATGTTACTTTCTTCAATTATATGTATAGAACAGCCCTAAATGCAGAATTACGTGAGGGGTACTTTGTTACTAAACATAATATATCACCTGATGGAAGGCTCACTGCATATTTGTCGATTTTGTAAATGTTAAAATCTTACTGTTAATATATTGTCTATTTTGTTGGTAGAACTTTAGGTTTTGTCAAATTTAAACTATCATATTGTACAGAAATGATTTTTTCATCATGTACTATTTGCTGTTCTCATCTCATGGTCATCATGGAAGGTCTAGTTGCCTTGAATTTGATTTCAGGGGAATGTACGGTCTTTTAACTCTTTAGAATCGTGTGCATCAATTCAATCTTATAGTTCTATTTTCCCCAAGTGAAGTTTAACCCATTTGCAGTTTCGTTGATTTGTTTCATATTAACTTCTCTTATAGTGTGTATTCTGTGCAATGCATAAATTTCGTTGTTTTCAAAATGAGCACCCTTTAAAGAAATAGTCGTCTAGTGTGTCATTGGTCCATTATGTTTGTAGTTGATTGTAGTGGCCTTATCTGGTGGTATGCGGTGATAGTAAAATGAAAAAGGGGAAGGCTAGAGATTCTGTATAGAACAGCTGAAAACGCAGAATTTACATGTCTAATTTGGCAGAATATAACCTGTTGGTTTTGTTTATTAAACGCAGGTTGCTATGAATCACCCCCAAGCACCTGCTACTGTTGTCGGGGTCAAGCTCCTGCTGTTGTTCCCACTGCTGTTGTCGGGGATCAAGCTCCCCCTGCGGTATATTGATCGCTTTCTTTAGATGAAAGATGCACACGTTTCTTTAGATGCCTTTTCATATAATGATCGGGTTTTTTTCAGCCTCAGCAGGAGCCTACAGCCTTTGATTATCCCAATCTAGTTGTTCCAAAATGTCTTCTCGAATTTTTCAACCCATTTGTTGTTTTCGAATTTTGCTGAATTTTGTTTGACCAATGGGTTTTATGAATTTTTGCCTGTTTAGATTCCATGTGTTTAAATATTGTGTCTTAAATTGATGGAATATATTGCTTGTTCATCTGTTTCATTTATTCGATCAGTGTTTTATATCTTTTTGTGGAGAGATCATTTGAGAATGTGACTTTTAGAACGTTAATGATCTTCTGTGATTACCACCCAGGCGGTGCGTGTCTGGATAATATCCTTTATGGTAGTTTAAATTACATCATTAAATTATTTTGATATTATGTAAGATCTCCTAGCACTTTCTGATCAATATTTGTAAATTATAAACTTGCAATGGATGAAATTTATGTTTAGAGTTCATGTTAAGAGAATAAATAAATAAAATCTTATGATGATAGCTAGATTGTGTGGGAAAAAAAATGTATAATCTAGCAATCATCATAAGATTTTATTTGCGTGTGTGGAAAAAAAAATGTATAATCTAGCAATCATCATAAGATTTTATTTGCGTGTGTGGAAAAAAAATGTATAATCTAGCAATCATCATAAGATTTTATTTGCGTGTGTGGAAAAAAAATGTATAATCTAGCAATCATCATAAGATTTTATTTATTTATTCTCTTAACATGAACTCTAAACATAAATTTCATCCATTGCAAGTTTATAATTTACAAATATTGATCAAAAAGTGCTAGGAGATCTTACATAATATCAAAATAATTTAATGATGTAATTTAAGCTACCATAAAGGATATTATCCAGACACGCACCGCCTGGGTGGTAATCACAGAAGATCATTAATTTAATCCTAATTACGTCCTAAAAGTCACATTCTCAAATGATTTCTCCACAAAAAGATATAAAACACTGATCGAATAAATGAAACAGATGAACAAGCAATATATATTCCATCAATTTAAGACACAATATTTAAACACATGGAATCTAAACAGGCAAAAATTCATAAAACTCATTGGTCAAACAAAATTCAACAAAATTCGAAAACAACAAATGGGTTGAAAAATCCGAGAAGACATTATCAAAGGCTGTAGGCTCCTGCTGAGACTGAAAAAAAAACGATCATTATATGAAAAGGCATCTAAAGAAACGTGTGCATCTTTCATCTAAAGAAAGGGATCAATATACCGCAGAGGGAGCTTGATCCCCGACAACAGCAGTGGGAACAACAGCAGGAGCTTGACCCCGACAACAGTAGCAGGTGCTTGGGGGTGATTCATAGCAACCTGCGTTTAATAAACAAAACCAATAGGTTATATTCTGCCAAATTAGACATGTAAATGCCAAAACAAATATTATTACCGCGATAAGATATTCCCTTCATTCTTCCTCTATGTTGAGGTCTTTCTCTGTCCGTGGCTAGTTGAGTTTGCTTCGCAGCAGCTTTGCATTTTCAGCTGTTCTATACAGAATCTCTAGCCTTCCCCTTTTTCATTTCACTATCACCGCATACCACCAGACACAGCCACTACAAACATAATGGACCAATGACACACTAGACTATTTCTTTAAAGAGTGCTCATTTTGAAAACAACGGAATTTATGCATTGCACAAAATACACACTATAAGAGAAGTTAATATGAAACAAATCAACGAAACTGCAAATGGGTTAAACTTCACTCGGGGAAAATCATATATAATGAAAGATTAGCTCTTAAAAATAATTGGGGAGTATTAATGACAATAATTTTAAAATATTTATTAGGGTTTTGCAATTTAGCCCTCATATTTTCCTGCAGCTTTCAATTTAACCCCAGAAATTCTGTATATTTTAATTTAAACCCGTTTTGATTTATGATTCTTCGATTTTAACCCAGTCAGCTTCTCAACTCTTACAATTTGACCTCACTCAATTTTAAAACCTCCAATTCAGTCCCATTTTGACCAAGACATTAAAATGTTGACCTTTCAATTAATATTAATAATTAGTCCGATTTTATGCATGTATATTTTATTTTCCGTCATTATATCGTAATATTTTATAATGATTAAAATATTATTACATGTAGACTTTATCGAGGATTTATGGGCTTAGGACTGTGAGTCGAGCATCTCCATATTCAAGTCAGACAACATCATTTATTCGTGGGAATTTTCACTATCACTTTAATTGCTTTAATTGGATTGTATATGTGATATTAAATTCAATATGTGATATTTAATTCATGTTTAAAAATTGACGATACATGTTGTGAATCAGGCTCACATGTATACGTATAAAGATGTTATCTTAAGATATGTGTTGTTGTGGGGACACCTGCAACCTCAATATTCACATGGGTGCTCGATTCATGTTATATGTGGTATTTTGTGTATGTTTCATGTTGTTGTGGGGACACCTGCGCAACCTCAATATTCGTGTTATGTGTGCTAGATTCATGTTATACGTAATATTGTGTGTATGTATTCATGTTGAGGAAAAGATATGATAGATTATTCATTTTATACTTTCCATGAGATTATATTTACTGTGATAAGTGAGATTTCCACGAGCTGAAGGAAACTCACCTCCACCTTCATTGATCCCGCAGGTTAAATCGAATGGATGAACGAAGGAGCAAGCCGAGAGGGCATATGAATGAAAATTATTAAATGATGTTTTTCATATGTCAAATGTTTCGAAATTCTTTTGGGAAAATTTTTGTTAGAAATTAACAATTTATAATTTATTCTTCTGACGCAAATTTTATTTCGTATCTATGACGTGTTATTGCCTTAATTAAAGGTATTTAATTTATGTCGATTGTAGCGATTCGACTTTGTAGGCGTTATTCTTCGTCAAATTTACCTTTTATTTATTTTCCCCAATAATTATGCCTAGAAAGTCGGGGCGTTACATAGTTATATAACTTATATTACACAATTAACGCAACCTTGATACAAAGTATATAAATATCTGCACAAACATTACGTACAAAACACGTAGATATTCAACCAAAAGCACAGTCGGTGCATCGCACGGGTTAAATAGCCTCGTAGAACTATAAGATTGAATTGATGCACACGATTCTAAAGAGTTAAAAGACCGTACATTCCCCTGAAATCAAATTCAAGGCAACTGGATCTTCCATGATGACCATGAGATGAGAACAGCAAATAGTACATGATGAAAAACTATGGCCGTACAATATGATAGTTTAAATTTGACAAAACCTAAAGTTCTACCAACAAAATAGACAATATATTAACAGTAAGATTTTAACATTACAAAATCGACAAATATGTAGTGAGCCTTCCATCAGGTGATATATTATGTTTAGTAAAAAAGTACCCCTCATGTAATTCTGGAATTAGGGCTGTTCTATACATATAATTGAAGAAAGTAACATTGTCGTCTGAACACAAACTTAAAACTGACCACAAATAAAGTTACATGTTTACATGTAAAAATAATGAGCCTGAAGACGAAAGAATAAATACCTCAGGAGCCCCAGGAGCCTGAATACCCACCGAACCGGTGGAGGCCTGAATACCCACCGAACCAGCAGAAGCCTGACTCCAACCTACTGAACCTCCAACCGAGACAGGATTACCAACAGAACCACTTGAGGGGGGTTTCCCACCCGAGCCCACACTGGAGGCAACCTGTCCTCCGGCAGGCAGGTTCCCAACAGAACCTCCCGAGGCAGAAGAGCCAGATAGGGGCTAACAACCCAAAATATATAATTAGTACTACTACAATAATATAAATAAAAACTTATTTCGGAATAGGCAAGATCCTAAATGTCACAACAAGAAACATACCTCAGAATGGGCCTGATTTATGGAGCCCCCAGAAGAGCCAGATAAGCCAACAACTGGAGGCTAAGAACAAAAAGAAACAAAGATAAGTAGTCTTCCACGAACTTAACTACTTTGCAACAAACAGCATTCCTCTCCTCTCGAAATATTTATCAAATTTATTATCCAAACGAGCATAAACAGAGCAACTTAAAACCTCACATATCAAAAGTGGCAAGCATAATGTGCTTAAATTATCAGACAACGTTCGCATATGCATATTCATGCCATTTAGTTTTTGTAAGTTCATTTAGTTCAGACTGTTTCTGCCATATTATGTCCTACATGTTTTCAAGAATTTTACATCTGAAGTTCATAAGTAGTATGATCAAACCCGCACTCTATACCCAGACCCCAGCGCCCTATCATTCAACTCAAAATCGTACAACTCAACATCGTATACTGAACAAACTCTTAGAAATTGGGAAAAATACAGAAACATATGATTTCCATACAATTAGCTCCTTCAGTAACAATAAAAATAGTTCCAGGACCTAACTTTGAAATAGGAAATAACTTTGGTTGTGTCAGTTCACAGATGCGAATGTGAGAAGAGCCGATCCAGAAATTTGCCCGAGATTAAAAACAGGCTGATAATAAAACAACATTAGTACTATTAAAAGATGAAGACCATCTTTAGACAGAATTAGCTCGACTGCTGTGACAACAAACAGAAGAAAATACACGATCCTCTTGTCAATAATCGTGTGCAGAATGATAGAAATCTGGGAGCGCACGCAGCAGAAGGGAGTAGAGGAACGCCACCTCAGTGGTGGCGACTAAATACACAACCGAAACTTTACGTTTGGGTATGAGGGCGATGAAAAGCACAGTCCATACAAACGTAGCATAGTATAAACTGAAGCTCTCCAGATTCCTCACTATTCTAAGTGCAGCAGATTCCAGGGAGGAGGGTATGTCGAAGGGGAATGAAAAGGATATAATGTAGAGCTTCTTTCGAGAAAAATCTTTTGATTCGTCACCGTTCTGAGGCGGTGGAGGTGGTGGAGGATTGGTGGATGGCCTCTGAATGGTGGTGCCATAGTTAGCCATATTTGTGAGGAGCAAAGAATGATGTGATTTCAGCAAAAAGGGTGTGGATTATATGTAGGGAATATTTTGGCAATATAAGCAACAAAAGTCTAAGGGGTGTAGTTAATTAAGATTTTAATAGAATTTGATAGATTTTAGAGTTTGATGGATTTGATAGATTTTAATGGAATTCAACAGATTTTCATAAATTCTTTTTGATTTTAATGAACTATTATCTATTAGAATCCTATAGACTTTTATGGGTTTTTATGGACTTTTATAAATTTCTAATGACTTTATTTTTCTCAAAAGATAGTAACCACATGAATTTCGGTTCTATCTTAATATATAGTTGTTCTATATGTGATTTTCAATCAATAGTTATGTATAATAGATTTTTTAATTAAAAATAAATATCTATTGCAAATAGAAATTTTACAACAATTTGATATAATTAACGGGAAAAACTTAAAAACTATCTCATATTAAAAAGACTAAAGCATATACAAGTTATTAAAACATGAGTAGATATAAAATATTTAATTATAAATTAAATTTTTTTACAGGTTTTTGTAAATAATTATTTTTTTCATAAAAAATTGAAGAAAAAAAGATAAAATATAAAAGGAACTTTTTTACTGTTCCGGGATATGGTGGTAGTAGTGGTGGTGGTGGCGACGGGGTGACAACAGAAATGGTGTTGGTGGTGGGACGGGACGGTGGCAATGGTGGTGTGGAGGCGATCGGCGGTGATGGTGGGCGGTGGTGAGGAAGAAAAATCCATCAAAATTTTAAGGGTGTAGGAAAGATTTTAAAAGACAAATTATGTTTGTCTTGTGAGCTTAAAAATGAGTATCTAGGTGATTCCATAAATTTGAATACCTCATAATTTTGTAAGATTTATAAAAGTTTTCATTTAATACCTCATGATTTTAATGGACATTAAGAACTCCATAACATTCTATATTGAATACCACAAAAATTTAATTGACTTTTAAAAGTCTTAAAATAATACACCCAAACTTTTCCAAATCCATCAAATTCTATAAAAGTCTTTAAAACTTATTCAAAATCTCAATTGAATACGCCCCCTAAGTCAATCATAGACTTTTAGCTCTCTAGAAAAGTCCGGCAGGAAATATGGTCCATGTACGTAAAATAAGGTTTAATAGAGTATGACAAAATTCCACAAAATTAATTACAACTATTTCCTTCTTTTGTTTTCCCTCTTTTGTGAAATACAAACAGAGTGACAGGTTAAATTAATGGTTGAAGACCTAAGTCACCCATTTAGGTAATCTAGACATTTTATGAAGTTGTACATCATTGCTCGAATAGTAAGGATTCATTGTTTTGAGGTAAAGTAGCAGCTGATAAGTTTCTTACAACAACTACTGGAATCTTTGTAGAGCATTTACCTCTATGATCTGTAATTAGCATCCTGGCCAGCTTCTGTGAATTATTTCCTTGTTCTTGAATGTCCATGTACATAAACCATCGGTTTTTTAACCTGAAGTAGATAGAGATAGTAAGGTACACTATACTAGGGCTACGAACAAAAGAATGAGATATAGCTTTGTAACCTACCAGCGATATGGGAGGAAATCCAGCATGAAGACGAGCCCCAGAAAACCCCTTCGTGCTAAGTAGACACATGTAACCATTTATCTGAGCATGCTCACTGCACAGAAACGAACGTGTCTGGATTATTTCTTAAAAGGAAACAATAAATGTTCAGCTCTAATTATAACAAATCTCCTTTGTTTTCATATGTTTATCTTTGAACATAATATTATAGCTATAGTTTGAAAATGATTTCCCCAACAAGACATAAAGCTGGTTAGTTTTACAAAATGCTGCTTTACCCCTATTGACAAACTCGTATAATTTCAGGAAAATCACCTCAAAAGGTAAGTAAAATTTCGCCTCTGAAATTCTTGAAGAGAAATCCCTTCCTCTTTAGAGTACCTGAAACGAAGAATAGTTGTACGATGAAATGGGAGATATTTGGACCATAAAGTGCCACAGAAACTGAAAGGAGAAATCCATATACTGGGCATCATTTCAGCATTACATTTTTTGTCCAACAGTCAGATTATGAACAGATAAACAAAAATACCGAACATGTGAGATGAGACGAACGATGCAACTTGTGGGTTTGTGTTTGTCAGTGTGTTGCATGAATCGAGGGGTTATATCAATTTTGTACCTTCAAATTTATATCTGTAATCCTCCAACATACATACTTCAACAGTTTTACCAAGATATATTTACAAGATAGAACCACAAACAGAGAATACAGTTTCAATCATACCGCCATGGCTCATAATGTTCACAGAAGCGTGAGATTCCATTCATTGCTGAGAACGTGTCGATGTGAGCCCAGATTTCATTTGTATTGTTTCCTGAATGCCCTGTAAAAACATTACCTCATACTCATAGGTCATTGTAGTTTAGAATTAACACTTGTGATTCATGTCTAAAACAAATGTTATAGCTAACAAGAAAATCAAATTCATTCAAGAGCCTCAACACACGCATGCAAGAAAGAAAAATAAATGGGAATCGGCAGTGGATCACAAATTGAACGTAATATCACAAGAGAAAACAAATTGGTAATTTAAGTTGACATGAACAAAAGGAAATATCAAGAAAGCAGAAAGCAATTGATGTTTGTAAGATGAAAGGGTTTAAGTAATGTTGTGTGTGCAAGAGCAGGGGAGAAGAAAGAGCTTACCCATCTTATGCAATGTTTTTAGGGCATAACCGCTAGGGTAGTTCTCGTATGATGCCATAAATGTCAAGAGTGTAGACCCTAGACTACATAATAAGTCAGCAGAAATGAAAGATGTTTTTAACGTTATAACAAAAAGTAACTTGGCTGCTGAACCTGATCAGAAATGATCCCATCATGACAATGTTTAGATATTTCCATAAACTCTTTCTCCTATTGTTGTAGCTGGAGAAAAGAAAAATAGAAAAAAAGAAAACACAAACTCTATTCAGTGGGTAAGAACTAGGCAATAGTGAAATGACCGACTAAAAAAGAAGAAGAAATCTGTCCTGCCGGCAGCCCTCCCTACTTTATACACTTTGGTGTATTGTTTGTCTTTCTTTTCTTACTTTACTTATTTTAGGGATTGTGTTCCCCTATTATGTGATTTGTGTTCCCCTTTTGTATTTTATTTTGTTTTGTTTTGATTATTCAAAGATTTTGTAATCTTTGAATTTTCTACCCCAAACATTTGTAGAGAGTAAAAAAGAGTCAAAATACTTTAACTTGATCAACTTGTCAACAAGTGACAATTCCTTAGTGATATTCTTTACCAAAAACAATTTATAGTTCTATGACAAGGAAATTCAAAATACTTAAATTGTAAGACAGACTGACGTGAAATTAAGTACACCTAATTCAAAGACTATGGAGGCATTACCTTGTGTGGAAGCTTCGAGTAAAGCATAACAAAAGATAAAACGGGAATAGCATAGAACATAATCCTTCTGTCGAGTAATAAACCCAGCTGCAACCGAAAAGTTCCACATCAACTCAGGCAAAATAATATTTGCATAATAATAGGATTCATGAATTGCACCAAGCAGGATTGGAGCTGAAAGCTTGAGCAAGTCAAGCTTGTAAACTATTTATCAAAAAGTTCAGGGAAGTGAAACTACACATATAGTACAAGCTGGAGTTTGTACAAGTGCAAAACCAAGAAGATGAGATGAAATACAGTAGTCAGACATAGTATGTCTGTAGAAAGAGAAAGTATATATATCAATCCTATACATACACAACCTCGTTCCCACTTTGAAGAAACATAGAACAAGCTTGACATACTATGTTCCACTAAGATGGTTATATCACATATTGTTTGATATATAACTTCAGATGATACCACTCTCACTAAACTTCATATAGAAATAAGGTTTTATGATAATAGAACTTATGCTCACCACAAACAGCGGATATGCCACCAGCAATGACCGAGGAAGAGATGATGTGAAGTACCAGTGGAAAGCTTGAGTCTAAAGGAAGTTATGGAAGAACAAAGAAGGCAAACAAATAAACAAACTATTTCTCTTTTACTACATAACTGATTTTGTACCTATAGATTACTATCTGAAAAAAGCATGTTCTCATTATAATGCTATAAATAGCGAAATCTTGTGGCATCCCTACAAGAATTCATTCAAAATGAGCATGAAAAGAGAAATGGCCTGAGAACCCGAAGAATATAAAAACTCCTGAGCCAACTTAAATTTAACTGGATAATTTAATTAAAGGATACAACCCATTCAGAGCTCCGGTTCAACACTGAATTAAACCAAAACACTTCCAGCTACACTGGAAACAATTTGTAGCACTTTCTAATGCATACTAGGGAAATTCGAGTTCATTTACCATGCATGAAGCGAGGATATGGACGATTGAAATGTCCATGGAGATTGAAATCCACAGACTCCACATAAAGTTCACATAGAGTTCACGTGGATTTCGCTCGGATTTGGAGGTGGACTTTTGTGGATTTCACCCAACGCTCGCTCAATTCAAGCGAGCGCTAACACCACACGACAACTAATCCCAGCCATCGCTTAAAACACGCGACCGCTGGATGAAAAAAAAAATGATCTAAAAGCTGTAAATTTCCTCATAGTCGTTGAGTTTCTTGGCGAAATTCCTGAGGTCTTTGATCTTGCAATAGGGTGGGGCCATAATAATTCTATTGTGGGGTGACCAATAATGAAATTGTTTTATCTTGTCAATCTCATAATTTTTCAAGTGGCTATAAGCATTGAAGAAAAGCTTAACGTAACATTAAAACGGGAAGGCAGTGTTGGTAACTTTGATCTGCACGGTATGCTGTCACTCCAGATACTCAACCCAGATGATGGGTTCATCCAAGTTCAGGTACCTCAGTTCTCGTCACTGCCTTGATTTTTTTATGTGCATTCACTTGCATTCAGATCTGAGAGTGTTGTTTCCTAATGTTGATTTCAGATTGAGACTGGTGATAATCCAGGAGTTAAATTTAAGACACCCCAATATTGATAAGGATTTGAGGAGTGAAGATGATGATATGATGATGATTGGGTCAGAAGACTCACAGCTCATATATTTTTGGTAAAGAGAATTTCTCGTTTGAATAGGCTGAGTTCACAAGCATCCATTATCTTCAAGGAAAAAAACTTGAACAATCTCTCTCTCTCTCTCTCTCTCTCTCTCTCTCTCTCTCTCTCTCTCTCTCTCTCTCTCTCTCTCTCTCTCTCTCTCTCTCTCTCTCTCTCTCTCTCTATCTCTCTATCTCTCTATCTCTCTCTCTCTCTCTCTCTCAAGCCATGGGTGATGTGTCTTCTACTCCACCCTTTTGATGATTTCAACTAGTACTCTTTTCTTGAAGAACAACACAAGGATTATAAGTTCATCCACGCCGAAAGAATCTCTTTGGAGAGAGGAGTAGTCAAATAACAATAGGCCAAGTTTTTGGAGGAAATAGAAAATGTAGAGAGAGAGAGAGAGAGGTGGCCGGTGGGTGGTGATGAGAGAATGCATGTGCATGAACCTCAAGAAATATTAGAAAACAAGAATCAAGAATCAAGAATCCCAGCGGGCGCTTAATCTCAGCCATAGCTGAGGTTCAGTGTTTCATCCCTAGCGGGCGCTTATGTCCAGTGACCGTTGGAATTAAGAATCCATCCCAAATCTGATGGAACGAGGTCGGATTTCGTCATGTACAATTTTGGATAGAAATCCGGATGAAATCCATGGCTTTGAGAAAATGTGTTGAATCCATAGACTAACCAATACACCTTGCAAATTATGGACATTTATAAATCCTAAATCAATACCCCAGAGAATTATGGACTTTAAAAAGTCTTGAACCAATACCCCCAGATTTCCATAGACATTTAAAATCCATGGAAATCTGTAACCAATACACCCCCATAAATAAGTTTTCACTATGAGATTAAAATCGATTTAACGTTGAACAAGCAAATGTTACCTCCCATACTCCAGCACCATGTTCAAGTACCGTAAAGTACTAGCATCAGGCACAATCAACAACTGTGCTGGCAAATTTATAGATTCGTTATGTCTGCATTTACAAAATCAAGAGTTAATCATTTCTTAAGTTTCGGGACGTGGGAAACCGAGGAAAGCATGCGCACTAGATACCCAGAGTTATTCATTTCTTAAGTTTCGGGACGAAACTTCATTTTAGAGGGGGAGGATGTGATACCCGTACTTTTTGTAAATCTTCTACTCTTGTGCTTTGTAATTTTTACACTCATGTAAGTGTTTAGTAAGCTTATATTGATCTTGGAACTCTTGTCAATTGGATTTACCCCTTTTCTTGTTCGGATCGTCGCTGTTTTCGGATCCTTGATGCGATTATACTACCTTCGTGTAATGTGTAGCGCACGCTACGCACACCTTGTAGCGCACGCTAATTTAGTGAGGGTAGCGCACGCTATCCGTTATAATTAGCGCACGCTACTAATGTATGGGAGGCGAACAGTCTAGTAGCTACTGGACTGGAAAAGGGAATTCCTAGCGTACGCTAGGTGTGACTGGTAGCGTACGCTAGATTTTGGTGGTAGCGCACGCTACGTTACTAGAGTAACGTGCGCTAAAGAGAGCAGAGTGGGGACGATGGGTTACGGGTAGGCACCGACTACCGGGTAGCGCACGCTATTATAAATAATTAGCGCACGCTAATTGAAGTCACTAGCGCACGCTATGAGCGGTGTTAGCGTACGCTAACGGAGCCGGGCAGCGCTCTGGACCGCTGGTGAGTCCGATAGCGCGCGCTATTTTTCATGGCTAGCGCACGCTAGTCCCTATTTAGTATAAATAGGACATCTTCGTTCCCAAATCGTCATTTCTTCCTTCCTTCACCTCCTTGGGCGATTTTAGGCGATTAAGGCGATTTGTGAGGAGTTCTTCGAGCCGCAATTATCTAGCAACATCTTTGAGTTTCTAGTTCGGATTTATCAACGTTTAATCCTCTCCACCGCTCCAAATCAAGGTAAACTTCTCACAACCCTAGATTTTGGGATTTGGGGATTTTCCATCCGATTTCTTGATCCACTTGTTGTTATGTTAGAATATATCGCTTGCGAGTTATCTACCTTGGATACATGTTTTCCTATGGATTTATTGGCATATTTAGGAGTTCTTGAGTGTTTGGGATATTTGACTTGCGATTCACTATCCAAGAGAATTATTCCCGGAACACATGTATCGGGGTAGTAAATTCGGGTGATTCCAACTTATTTTCATACCGATGGGGTTTTGATAATTGAATTACGAACTTGTCTAGGTTCGGAGTTGTCGAATCCTTCAATCTTGGTACCTTGTCGTTCGTACCTTTTTCCTCTCGATTCCAGGCAAGTGATTCTTGTGAAAGTTATGTTCTTAAATGTGAAAAGTAATGCATGTGATTGTGAGAGTTGCTTTCGTTCACTCCGAGAGGACCCTACGGGGTCGAGGAGGGTTCCGCTTATGTCGGTTCCGTGAACATTTGGGTTAGCCACTCCGAGATGATCCGACGGGGTCGAGGAGGGATTCGCGCATCGAGTCCACGGTTAATCAAGAGATATCATCATTTCCAAATATGTTTGGATAATTGTATTTTCCGGAAAATCATTATCATGGCTTTGAATTGGTGCATATGCTTTTATGTATAAGACTTGACATTTCACTTGTAATACTTGCCCTAACCCCTTTCGTTTGGGGAAAATTACTTTTGTGTTTTTCAGGTCCTAAGGAACCATACGAGCGAGCGCCGGGACGATACGATGAGGATGGCGAGGCGTGATACTGTGGCTAGTTGTGTTCTACTTTGTTTGGTCGTTGTTCTCTTCGGTCCATTTTATCCTTGTAATAATAAGTGGTACTCGAGTACTTTAGGAAAGTCCTTTTCCATTGTCGTGCAACTTCTTGTATTTCTTCATGGTATTGTTTGTCCGTGGTTGAACTTCCTTGTTTGTATCGAATTTATTGATTCCCAAGTGGATTTTATCAAATTTAATACGTTGTGAGTGAGATAAGCCTAGTGGATCCCAGGTCGGGATTTACGGCGCTGTGATATTCTCCGAATATCTCGGGGGGTGTTACATTAATAATGTAGAAACGAATATAGCATAATATCAGCCGAGAAAAAACGAGCAACAATGAAAGTAGATACAAAGTGCCATCTAGAAACAACAGAATTCCGTCGATATTGAAATTCTAAGGCTGCATTTGGACGGAAGGATTCAGGTTCGAGTAGAGAATTTTAGGGAAGGGACATAAAATAGCTTGTATGTACCACAATTGCTTAATACTCCCTCCGTCCCATAAAAAGGATCCTACTTTGAAAAACAAATTTTGTCCTGAAAATTTATCATGAATTTGATATTAGCCCAAGGGAGTGTTTGCAATCACTTTAACGAAATAAGTGATTCTTAGATTTTAGCCGGAAAAACAAACACATTTTAGGTCTTCCTTAAATGATTATGCTTCTAGTTTCACTCGTAAAACACAAGCGAAGAACTTCTCAACTTCTCCACCAAACAATCTCTCTTTTAACTTTAATCAATTTTCAACTTCTGGCCACAAACACTACCGATATCAACATTCTCGACTATAATTCTGCATCCGGCCGCAACAAAATCACTTCTTCCGATACGAGAACTGTTTGCAGACACTCCCTCATGAAACAATCCAATTTCCAGACTTTCTGTTGGAAATTTTGATATGAAAAATCCTAGTAGAACCATATTCCAATATGGTATATATTTCGAGTAGATATATTTTACGTATTTATTTGTTCATATCCAAATTCGGATGAATGAGCAATTAAATTACAAATAATAATACTTGAAATAAGATAATGTATGGTGGTTACTAGGTCGCACCGATTCGCGAATAGCCACATTTGGTGGTTAATTATGGAAAATGGATCATACATTTCCATGAAAAGTCGCATTGGTTCATGTTTAGTAGTGGATGAAGGATCACACCTTTTCATGAACAAACACATTAATTCATGATTAAAGGTGGGATGAAAGGTCACACCACTTTGCGAATAGTCACTTACGACTATAAATAGGCCCCTACAGTTGATGGTTAAAAATTAATTCGAACACACTCATTCGAACATAGATTCATCTACAAATTCGAGCATTACTTTCATATTAATCTACTCGGTTCATTCATCATCCTAGTGGAAGTCTAGGAGTCTATACTCAGTCCTGAGTATCTATATTGTTCGACCGGAACTACGACCCGCGGTGCAGCGTTTCGTATTCAAAGTTTGTCGTTGTATCTTGGGGACATTTGTTATAGACCGTGTGCACAAGTGCGGAGCAATTTGTCTTACGGAGAGAGAATCCAATTCTCGCCTCGGCATTTACGTCATAAGTTTTCATTTCTATTATTTGTTCTCCTTGTATTTATATATTTCCATTATTTCCAACACCCGCAAATAACATTCATAAGACAAAATTTCAAAATCAAATAGAAAACATAACACAAAATTCGTAGGTATTTTTCTGGTTAGGTCAGCCATCTTGTTTTGACGTTTTCCGGAGTTTCAACCGTTGGATCGTCTTGAAATTTGGACAATAACTTCATAAGGTCTCTATCTAAATTCTGAACGGTGGAGATCGGATTTGGAGGTCCAGAGGTTCGTGTTCAAGGGGCTGTAATGAGGCTGTTTTCTGGACTGACTTATGTTGGAAGATGGAGTCTACTATTTATACGAGGAGGTTGCCGAAATTCTGCGGAACTGATTTCCGTCGTTGGAGGGACGAAATGCTGTTGTTTCTCACAATGTTCGACATGGATCGATTCCTAATGGAATACCCACTTGCTGCCCAACCGGAGGTTTCTGACGACCTCAACTTCGCCAGAATGACCGTCTGGAGTAACGGTGATTTTGAATGTCGTAATCAAAATTCTTTATCACCTTAGTTTTCCTATCTACATCTTGTTTATAGGTTGCCACACCTCGAAGGAATTCTGGTATGCCTTGGAGGTAACGTTCGACGTTAAAGGCATTGACCACTCCCATCAAGTCAAGAAGGTAAAGGTCGATGGCCCACACTTTGAAGACACGGAAGATGATCCTCGTACGATCGAGGAAGCCTTGACAGGCAAGGATGCTCCCTTCTGTAAGGAAGAAATCCGCAATGTGATGAATCTCATCATGTAAGAAATGGAGGGGATCATTTGTAAGTTCCAATGGGACCTACTTGAAAACATTCCAGGCACAACCCCACTAGGCTACAAGTGGCGCCTATGCAAGAAGAGGATTGGCCACGGAACAATCATCGGATTCAAGGCGAGTCCGCTAGGCTCACGCTTCCGACTCAAGGAAAGTCCCGTGTGACTTGTCCTAAACTTGTATATAGAAAGTCATATAGGACTATCTATAATAAAGGCTTGTAAATAAATAAAGCCTTCATTGAAAATATATATAATATTATATATATATATATATATATAATCAAATATTTAGTATTTGATGCATGTTCATTTAATTTGATACAATTAAATGAATAAAATTGCTTCGTCTACATTCAAGTAGAGAAATAATTGATATATTTAATTCGTTGGATTAAATGAAAACGGTTATCTTGATTAGTCTACAATAAAGTAGATAATCAAAAGGCATGTGGAATTAATGCTCATTTAATTTTAAGAATTAAATGAAGATATTAATTACCTTAGACATGTAATATTAATGCATATTTAATTTTAAGAATTAAATAGAGGTATTAATCACTCTATTATAAGAATAGAGGAAAATGCACATTTAATTTTAAGAAATAAATAAAGGCATTGATCATTTAATTATGATAATGAAGGTGTTAGTTATTCTATTTAAAGCGATAGAGGAAATTGATTAGTCTACTTTGAAGTAGATAATCACGGTAGAAAATACGAATATCATTTGTTGTGTCACGATTTATTCATCCCGACAGTGCGATCTTTTATAAGGCCGAGCGACCAAGTCAACTCCAGTCAAACTATGGCTAGCTCGCCAAGTCGAAGATATCAGACCACCATCAGGTACCTAGCGATCGACTCCCAAGGCGATCGCCCTTTGGCAGCTGGCGATCTACTCTAGTGACCGGCTAAGGGCAATCGACCTACGCCCCGAGCAGAGACGATCGCCCGTCAAAAGTCATCAAGGACTGGGTCTCAGAAAAGCACCCACGTGCAGATCCACCAAAGGCGCTGACAAGATCTTCGTAGCAGACAAGATCTTTTGCTGACAGACAAGACCTTTGACCACAGCCTGCCACCTACCTCACCTACCAGCATGCACGCCGAAAGTTGTCAGTGGGACCACCCGTGTCAGCAACTCAGGACGCGTGTAAACTCCCCATTGGACCGCATAGTTGACTGCCAGCAACTCCTGCAGACTTTGAGGGGACAGGCCCATGTGCTAAAAGACGATCGCCCGATTATTATAATGCAGAAAAGGCGATCGCCCGGCGTATCCAAGCCCAATAAATAGAGAACCTCCTCCTACTGGAAAAAGGTTCGAAATTCATTCTATTAACGGTTCCGAATTCATTCTGACTTACGCTCAGAATTCATTTCTCCCACAACAGAAATACAGTAGAACACACATATCATCAAGCTCCCGGCTATCTCACCGGAATCCATCTCAGGACTTCTCTCCCTAAATCTCTCGTCCAGAAGACGATCGACAGAAGCAGCAAGTCTCCACTAGACCGATTCCAAGGGATTCATAAGCCCCGGAGCCCAATCATCCAGCTAAATACTCGCCGTAAGAGACGGCCGATCTCTCACCGCCGCGACTGTTCATCTCCTTTGTTACAAGAACTCACAGAGCATCAAATCTAGTTCTTCCGGCAATCTACACGCTCACTAGCTAAGATAACAAGAATCTTTACACTCATTGTAATTGTATTCTTACATTAGTACTTGTATCCCCGAATATTGGTATTAATAATATCTCGCGAGAGCATTCAAGCCCGGGACTAACAACCCCGGCAAATCTTGTGTTATTTATCTTTCTCACGGAAGTGCTCTTGCATTTGTTTGCTATCCCATCCATTCCAGCAATATCTATCTCTGGATAATATTTTGGGTAGCAACAATTGGCGCTAGAAGAAGGGCATCTAACCCTCACATTTTTATTCCTACCGTCCCGAAGAACACTCACTGTTCTCGGGGCATATACTTGAAGTGACACTCACTGCAATTCAAAGAAAACCTTCAGAATCATGACATCCGCCGGTACATCGAAGAAAGCCGCTCTCCGAACCGCCGGACACCATATCCCGGCTCAATTCGAACCCCAGCCAACGACAGGGGGAAGCCCCAGCAACGCGAGACTCTCGATCCCGCATCCAAGAGATGGCCCCAACCTCTCACTCGATCAGTTCCAAACCGAAGAACAGATCGAGGAGGCTATGGCCATCCTGGAGGAGCGACGGAGAGCATGTGCGTCGCCTGCAATAACTCCCTCGATCATCCGCCGCATGGGAAAACGGAAATTCGGCGGAGCTGCACGAGCGATCGTCAAAAGCCCGATTCGCGAGGAAAGGCTCTCGCACGGCCGGACGGATCCATATTCGATCGCTTGGGCGCGACCCATCTGGCGGCCAGGCACTCTGTTTCCAACCTCGAAAAGGCGGAACCCGAATCCGTCACCGGGAGTTCGGCTGCCCACCTCTCGGCCGACGCAGTCGGCCATCGACTCCGCCCGATCGCCAGGGAATCAGTACTCAATCGCCTCGGCTCCCGCTCCGAGCGCCGAGCCGCTAGCAGTCAGGCCACGGCGATGGCCGCCATACAACGCCAGCTCGACGAGATGAGAGCACTCTTGGACACTGGGGCAAGCACCAGCAAAAAGATCGTCGGGCCGATCGAGCCACTCGCGGTCCACATCGAGCTTGCCCCCATATAGCCGACGATCGCTCCTCCCAAAACACCACTGTATGAGGGGAGATCGGATCCCGAAACCCACCTGAGTAAATTCCGAATCTACATGACTGGGTGTGGGGCATCTGATGCAACCAAGTGCCGGATCTTCCCGTTGACATTGGGCGAGCTGGCCCATAGGTGGTACGTCTCACTACCACCACGATCAATCACCTCTTTTAAGAAACTGGCGAAGGACTTCACGTCATACTTCGCCAGCAAGGTCGCCAGACCAGAAGGTCCCCACCGCATGATAAAAATCAAGCAGGGGAAGGCCGAAACCGACGCAGATTACATCGACCAGGTAGACAAAATCATCCTCACCGGCGAACCCGTCAGTGACGAGCTCGCTCTCTATTCGGTCATGGGGGGATTCCACGGTCACTCTCCCATGTTTAGACATCTCTCCAAGGATATTCCCCCAACTTACGCGATTTTCCGCGCTAAAGCTGCCAACTTTCTGGCGATCGCCAAATCACCCGGAGATCTCAAGGCTTTCGAGGACATGGAAGCCCATCTCCTCCATACGTTCAACAGAACTCCGGCACATATTTTCTATGCCATCAAGGGGCACGAAGAGCTCAAAAAGCCAAAGGCGATAAGGGACCACGGTCACCTGGACAACAATCAATATTGTGCCTACCATAAGAGTCCCGGCCACAGCACCAACAAATGCCGCGACCTCCTCAAACAGCTCTGGAGATTGTTCGAGGAGGGCAAGTTGGACAGCTTATTGGTTTAGCCGAAGCCCTTACCAATCTCTATAGACGATCGTCCTTGTCGAACACAAAACAGGCTGGAAAGCTCATACGAGCCGACCCCTAGATCAACCTCGGCGACCGTCTCTGCATGCTTCAATCAAGAAAAGGAGACCTCGGAAGTCTCCCCGATCTCCTTCCCTATTTAAGAAACCGGAGGACTCGATCGCCATCTACAGTTCACCATCTAACATGATGGACTAAGGCACGAGATCGCCTCCCCCGCACAACGTACACCGTCGAAGGTCGGCATCTGCATGACGATCCAAGGTGGAAGAGTGCAGCCATGGTCCTGGTGGTCGATGGAACCCATTTGCTTAGGCCATGCAAGGTCCCTTTAGGCCAAGATCGCGCCCTTCGTTTAAATACGAGGCCGGCGTAGTCGAGGCCCTCCAAAATAAATCGGTGGACTCGATCGCTCGCCCTCTTAGGTTCATCATCTAACATGGTGAACCGGACAATGCGACGTGCCACAACCCCCGTCTCAACGTACAGCCCGAGGTCGGCCATCTCCATGGTGGCCGAGGTGGAAGCGAGCTAACAAGCCGCGGGCGCGAGTTGATTCATCCGACGCCGCGCAAGGACTCCTCTAGACCGAGACCGCACGCCCTTCGTTTAAATACGAGGCGAGGCGCAGCCTAACAGAGGACCCTCATAATAAAGTGAGTCACGAGACACTCAATGTCTTCGCGCATCAAGACATGATCAAGGAGTCGGTCCATCGAACTCCGCGATCGTGCACGGTTCCTCAAAATGGACGACCGTCCCGGAGGATTCGACAAAGTTGAAGACCGCTCACTCAAGGAATTATTTTCATCCCCTTAATTCCACTAAGTGAATAAAAACAAGGGGCAATAAGAGTGCGGACTACCTACACGACGATCGTCGCTACTCAACCACATACGGAGATCGTCATTTTTCAGATGTAGTGCAGCGATCGAACTTGTTGTAAAAAGTTGTCTTTATGAGGTTATCAATTCATTTGGAACTACCCTCGCAACGATCTCTCCTCACACATTTGTACAAAGTCAAACAAAGACTCAAAAATAACCATTCATTCAAGTGATAAGTCAGAAATCCAAATGCTCATTTCATTTACTTGAAAAATCAGAGTACATGATCGCCCGAAGGCCTAAGTGCTACAAAAGAAAGCTACAAAACTACAAGTAAGTTAAAAACGTCAAAAATGAAGTGCCTCAGGCCCCAGCCTGGCCTTCGCCTTCGGCATCCGGTGTGGGCCCCTCATCTTCCGGAGCGTCGGGATGAGCAAGATTGGCTGGAGACGGATACCAGCTCAAATCCACGCCAATGTCCGCAAGATCCAGGATCGGCAAGGAGAAAGCTGAATGGAGAGGATGCTCCAACGCATACGCCTTGAACTTATCGGCAAGAGGCCCGACCTCCAAACCTCCCTTCTTAGCCGCTCGGATCGAGTCGGCGAACGCCAAATAATAGGCGAACTCGCTGACGTACTCCAAGTTTTGGAAGGGATCGGCCTTGGTCGCCTCAACCTCTCCTTTCAGCTCCGCCATCGCCTGTTGCGACCCACAGAGCTCGGCCTCCTCGCAGCAATCTTTTCCCTCGCCTCCGTCGGCTCATTTGGTCAGCCGAGCGATCGTCACCTTTGGCGATCGGCCTCCTCTTCAGCAACGTTCCGCGCTGGGCGGCATTACGCATCCGGTCCCGGAATCGGTCAACCGCCATACGATATTTCTCGGTCTCCTTCTTCTCGGCTCAAGCTCATGGCTCGCCTGGCGCCGCCTCAGGAGTCCTTCTCCATCGCCGCGATCTTGTCGGCAAACTCGGCGTTCTCTTTCCGAGCCGCCTCGAGATCCTCCTGCAGCGAATAGTGGAGGGCCGCCCCTCAAACTCTGGCGGCACAGGACGGCCATGGTCGCCGTCTGAAGAGAAAGGGCGAAACAGCGTGCATCGAGCTCGGCGATCGCCGCCGAGCGATCGCATCCAGATCGATTGTCCATGCCTTGGCGAGCGAAGCAGACTTTGCTAACATATGGAGGAATGTCGCAGAATGGCGAGGAGATCGGCTCGCTAGGAAATCTACGACCATCGGCGGGCAAGACGGATCGCGCGACGGATCTGCATCAAAACAACTAAGTTAATACAACTCCTATGCGGATGCAATTTTCAACACAAAAATGCTATCTACCTCTCGGCCTTCTCGGGATCCCGACCAAAAAGCGGTTTCCCTCGAGGAGTCTCGCATCCGCGATCGCCATCTCCGCATAAAAGCCGCAGAGGAGGCTCACTCTCCGGAGCAACAATGGTGATCGGGCGCGGCGATCGGCACTTCATCGCCCGGGCAGAACCGGTTTCCTCGGCCTCGGCCTCTTGCGGTCGCCGAAGCCCCTCCTCCGGAATTTCCTCCTCAACCACGACCGGCTCCACGCGAGGCTCCGGCTCCACGCGAGGCTCCGCCTCCGGAACTATAGGCAATGCAACGGGAGGGGCCCGAGTCGACCTCTTATGGCGAAGACGGCCTAAGACTCCTGGGTTCGACATAGCGATCTCCGTCGGAGGCTCCAAAAAGCGAGGGAAGCGAACCTCTGCAGTTAAGACAATCAACCAACGGTCAGACACTTTCCTCAAGTAAGGCGATCGTCTCTAAAGCGAAGGTCGCATAAACACATACCTGGCACCGCGAGATGTCTCGGGAAACGGAATAGTCGAGCCGACAACCAGCGACTCTCCTTGTTGATCCGAGTGGCGTCTAGGTCGTCGTCCGACAAGCTCCTTATCCGCTCCCAAACAACGAGAAAGTCGAAAGGCAGCTCCTCGATCGCCGGAATGTGAAAGCTTTGCAAAGCAATCAAATTAGATCAGTCAACGCATCCAAACGAAGGGAGAGTCTAAACCCTTACGGGATTCCTCTCCGAAATCGATGGGGATCTCCGGCTCGCCGTGGGATTGTCGCTCGCCGAAGCTCTCCACTTGCCGGCGACCGAACCACCGTCCCGATCGCCCGTATCTTATTCGGGACTCCATGAATCACCCGACCAGATCGGCCTTGAATATGGTAACCGCCGACCAACCCTCTATGAGCCGTCGGTTTAAACAAATGATTCATCTCCAACGGCGATGGGAGGCGGTACAGCGGTGACCGCCAAAAGGGTGAGAGTGCAGATTATTTGGAGCCGGGCGTTCGGCGTCGGTGAAGTGGCGCCACATTCCAAGCGGCCAACGGATGGGAGACCGCAAAGGATAGAGAGCGGCCGGCCTCCATAACGGCCTCACTCACTGCGACCATACCCATCGGAGGCTGGTCGGCTCGTTCATTCTCCGCAGGCGCGAACATGTCCACATCTGAAGGAACATGGAATCTTGTCCTCCAGACGGCCAGATCTCTCCTGGTCGTCGAGCTCCGTATTTGGCCGAGCGACCACAACGATCGCTGCGCGGCACGGTATTGCGACCGTTTAGGAAGCACATAAGGATAGGCGACCGAGTACCCCCGGAAATCGAATCTCGGAGTTGGACCGGCTAACCTCTCCATTATTTCAGCAAAGGCCCTATAGGCCCGACCAAAAGCGCTATGTTGCTCCCAGTAAGCCCTGATCGCCAGATCTCTCTCGATCTGCGATCGTCTTTCTTCAGCAGCCGACTCCTTAGCAACATCGGCCTCATTGAACAAAGCCTCAACTTCAGCCGGGTCGATTCCGGCCCGAATAGCTTCAGCCGCCGTCTCCAGGTGAAAGACGGAAGAAGTTTCTCCCCGGACAGTCGATGTCACGGCGGCAGAACTGGTTCCCGCTCCAAATGATGATGAGGTTCCGGCCA
This sequence comes from Orobanche coerulescens, assembly GCA_033398695.1. Taxonomy (NCBI): domain Eukaryota; kingdom Viridiplantae; phylum Streptophyta; class Magnoliopsida; order Lamiales; family Orobanchaceae; genus Orobanche; species Orobanche coerulescens. Next base: position 147,272,529 of record CM065805.1, on the reverse strand, counting down.
TTCTCAGAAACAGAAAAAGAGAAAAGGATTTTTCTTACCCTAAAGTGAAATCGAACGACGATCGACACTAAGATCTTCAGAAAATTCGGCAGCAAGTCCTTCTTTCTCCAAAAAGTACGCGTGAGTGAGACTGCAGCCCCGCGCCCCTTTTATAGGAGAAGGCAGGAACCCGTTTGCAATAAGGGAAAACCTCAGGGGTCGGATCTCAAACGACGCACTAATTGACCCCCTCGAGACCCGCGTACGCGTCTTTTCAAGGACGCGTCAGCCGAGGAGTCATTAATGACCGTTGGCGTCCTCCAATAGAAGCCCGACACGTGCGCGGAGACTTTTCAACGCCCGTTGCTTTTTCCCGCGCAGTTCAGCGGCCAACCAGGTCGTCCGAACTCAGGATATATCAGCTCAAAGACGATCGCCAGTTCAATAAAACACAAAGTCGCTCGTCAAAAGTTCAGCGATCGCCAAGAGAGCCACCTCACCCCACGTTTCCAACGTATGAGCGAGCTGGGGGGCAATTGTTGTGTCACGATTTATTCATCCCGACAGTGCGATCTTTTATAAGGCCGAGCGACCAAGTCAACTCCAGTCAAACTATGGCTAGCTCGCCAAGTCGAAGATATCAGACCACCATCAGGTACCTAGCGATCGACTCCCAAGGCGATCGCCCTTTGGCAGCTGGCGATCTACTCTAGTGACCGGCTAAGGGCAATCGACCTACGCCCGAGCGAGACGATCGCCGTCAAAAGTCATCAAGGACTGGTCTCGAAAAGCACCCACGTGCAGATCCACCAAAGGCGCTGACAAGATCTTCGTAGCAGACAAGATCTTTTGCTGACAGACAAGACCTTTGACCACAGCCTGCCACCTACCTCACCTACCAGCATGCGCGCCGAAAGTTGTCAGTGGGACCACCCGTGTCAGCAACTCAGGACGCGTGTAAACTCCCCATTGGACCGCATAGTTGACTGCCAGCAACTCCTGCAGACTTTGAGGGGACAGGCCCATGTGCTAAAAGACGATCGCCCGATTATTATAATGCAGAAAAGGCGATCGCCCGGCGTATCCAAGCCCAATAAATAGAGAACCTCCTCCCACTGGAAAAAGGTTCGAAATTCATTCCATTAACGGTTCCGAATTCATTCTGACTTACGCTCAGAATTCATTTCTCCCACAACAGAAATACAGTAGAACACACATATCATCAAGCTCCCGGCTATCTCACCGGAATCCATCTCAGGACTTCTCTCCCTAAATCTCTCGTCCAGAAGACGATCGACAGAAGCAGCAAGTCTCCACTAGACCGATTCCAAGGGATTCATAAGCCCCGGAGCCCAATCATCCAGCTAAATACTCGCCGTAAGAGACGACCGATCTCTCACCGCCGCGACTGTTCATCTCCTTTGTTACAAGAACTCACAGAGCATCAAATCTGGTTCTTCCGGCAATCTACACGCTCACTAGCTAAGATAACAAGAATCTTTACACTCATTGTAATTGTATTCTTACATTAGTACTTGTATCCCCGAATATTGGTATTAATAATATCTCGCGAGAGCATTCAAGCCCGGGACTAACAACCCCGGCAAATCTTGTGTTATTTATCTTTCTCATGGAAGTGCTCTTGCATTTGTTTGCAATCCCATCCATTCCAGCAATATCTATCTCCGGATAATATTTTGGGTAGCAACATCATTTAAAAAGTTAAATGATCAAGTTGACCCCGTGTCAATAACAATGGTTGATTAGTCTATTTTAAATAGATAATCAATGTGGGGGAACGTTAGTAAGTACTTTGTAAGTTTAGATCAATGATTTCACTATAAATCCAAACATTTAGTTTTTGGAACAAATTAAATGATAGATGATTTATTTCAAGGAAATAATCATACTTTTGGTGAAGAGAATGTCATTGGAAATTACAAATGTACTTACAAATCAAGCTGAGAGCTAGTCAAACGACTAAATCGATTTGGAATCATCCAAAGAACCAAAAGCATCTAGATAGATACGAATGAAATGTGGGGGTATCTTGACTAGCATGTCAAAATACAGTTAATATACCCAAAAGAAAAAGGAAATTCAATATTACTAGTATGACAAACGTTTATGTCGTTTAGTTAAAATCACATGTTGGAAAGTGTGTTACAAGGATGTTGCTACCCAAAATATTATCCGGAGATAGATATTGCTGGAATGGATGGGATAGCAAACAAATGCAAGAGCACTTCCGAGAGAAAGATAAATAACACAAGATTTGTCGGGGTTGTTAGTCCCGGGCTTGAATGCTCTCGCGAGATATTATTAATACTAATATTCGGGGATACAAGCACTAATGTAAGAATACAATTACAATGAGTGTAAAGATTCTTGTTATCTTAGCTAGTGAGCGTGTAGATTGCCGGAAGAACCAGATTTGATGCTCTGTGAGTTCTTGTAACAAAGGAGATGAACAAATCGCGGTGAGAGATCGACCGTCTCTCACGGCGAGTATTTAGCTGGATGCTTGGGCTCCTGGGCTTTTGAATCCCTTGGAATCTGTCTAGTGGAGACTTGCTGCTTCTGCCGATCGTCTTCTGGACGAGAGATTTAGAGAGAGAAGTCCTGAGATGGATTCCGGTGAGATAGCCGGGAGCTTGATGATATGTATGTTCTTCAGTATTTCTGTTGTGGGAGAAATGAATTCTGGATGTAAGTCAAAATGAATTCGGAACCTTTTTCCAGTAGGAGGAGGTTCTCTATTTATAGGACATGGATGTGCCGGGCGATCGCCTTTTCTGCATTATAATAATCGGGCGATCGTCTTTTAGCACGTGGGCATGTCTCCTTAAAGTCTGCAGGAGTTGCTGGCAGTCAACTGTGCGGTCCAATGGGGAGCTTACACGCGTCCTGAGTTGCTGTCACGGGTGGTCCCACTGACAACTTTCGGCGCGCATGCCGGTAGGTGAGGTAGGTGACAGGCTGTGGTCAAAGGTCTTGTCTGTCAGCAAAAGATCTTGTCTGCCAGCGAAGATCTTTGGTCAGCGCCTTTTGTGGATCTGCACGTGGGTGCTTTTCTGAGACTCAGTCCTTGATGACTTTGACGGGCGATCATCTCTGCCCGGGGCGCAGGTCGACCGTCCTTAACCGAACACTAGAGTCGATCGCTAGGTACCTGATGGCGGTCTGATATATTTGACTTGGCGAGCTAGCCATAGTTTGACGGGAGTTGACTTGGTCGCTCGGCCTTACAGTCGATCGCCTGTCGGGATGGATAAATCGTGACACAACAATTGCCCCCCAGCTCGCTCATACGTTGGAAACGTGGGGTGAGGTGGCTCTCTTGGCGATCGCTGAACTTTTGACGAGCGACTTTGTGTTTAATCAATCGCGATCGTCTTTGGTGATATACTGGGTTCGGACGACTGGTTGGCCGAATCGCTGCGGAAAAACAATGGGTGTGGAAAAGTCTCCGCGCACGTGTCGGGCTTCTATTGGAGGACGCCAACGGTCATTAATGACTCGGCCGACGCGTCCTGAAAAGACGCGTACGCGGGTCTCGAGGGGGTCAATTAATGCGTCGTTTGAGATCCGACCCCTGAGGTTTTCCCTTATTTCAAACGAGCCCCTGCCTTCTCCTATAAAAGGGGCGCGGTGCTGCAGATACATGCTCACCCGTGCTTTTTGGAGAAAGAAGGACTTGCTGCCGAATTTTCTGAAGATCTTAGTGCCGATCGTCGTTCGATTTCACTTTCGGGTAAGAAAAATCCTTATCTCCTTTTGTATCTCTGAAAATGGCCGGAACCTCATCATCATTTGGAGCGGGTACTGGCTTCGCCGCCGACATCGGCTGTCCGGGGAGAAACTCCTTCCGTCTTCCACCTGGAGACGGCGGCTGAAGCCATTCGGGCCGGAATCGACCCTGCTGAAGTCGAGGCTCTATTCAATGAGGCCGATGTTGCTAAGGAGTCGGCTGCTGAAGAGAGACGATCGCAGATCGAGAGAGATCTGGCGATCAGGGCTTACTGGGAGCAACATAGCGTTTTTGGTCGGGCCTATAGGGCTTTCGCTGAGATAATGGAGAGGTTGGCCGGTCCTACTCCGAGATTCGATTTCCGGGGATACTCGGTCGCCTACCCCTATGTGCTTCCCAAACGATCGCAGTACCGGGCTGCGCAGCGGTCGTTGTGGTCGCTTGGCCAGATACGGAGTTCGACGACCAGGAAAGATCTGGCCGTCTGGAGGACAAGATTCCATGTTCCTTCAGATGTGGACATGTTCGCGCCGGCAGAGAATGAACGAGCCGACCAGCCTCCGATGGGTATGGTCGCCGTGAATGAGGCGATTATGGAGGACGGGCTGCGCTTCCCTCTATCCTTTGATGTCTCCCATCTGTTAGCCGCTTGGAATGTGGCGCCACTTCAGCTGACGCCGAACGCCTGGCTCCAAATAAACTGCACTTTCACCCTTTTTGGCGGTCACCGCCTGTACCGCCTCCCATCCCCGTTGGAGATGAACCATTTGTTTAAACTGACGGCTCATAAAGGGTTGGTCGGCGGTTACCATATTCAAGGCCGATCTGGTTGGGTGATTCTTGGAGTCCCGAATAAGATGCGGGGCGATCAGACGAAGTGGTTCTGGGTCGCCGGCAAGTGGAGAGCTTCGGCGAGCGACAATCCTACGGGCGAGCTGGAGATCCCCACTGAATTTCGGGAGAGGAATCCCGGTAAGGGTTTAGACTCTCCCTTCGTTTGGATGCGTTTTGGACTGATCTAATTTGATTTCGGTTTTGCAGGTTTGCACATTCCGGCGATCGAGGAGCTGCCTTTCGACTTTCTCGTTGTTTGGGAGCGGATAAGGAGCTTGTCGGACGACGACCTTGACGCCACTCGGATCAACAAGGAGAGTCGCTGGTTGTCGGCTCGACTATTCCGTTTCCCGAGACATCTCGCGGTTCCAGGTATGAGTTTCTGCGACCATCACTTTCTAGGCGATCGCCTTATTTGAGGACAGTATCTGATTGTTGATCGATCGTCTTTAACTGCAGAGGTTCGCTTTCCTCGCTTTTTGGAGCCTCCGACGGAGATCGCTATGTCGAACCCAGGAGTCCTAGGCCGTCTTCGCCATAAGAGGTCGACTCGGGTCCCACCCGTTGCGTTGCCTATAGTTCCGGAGGCGGAGCCTCGCGTGGAGCCGGTCGTGGTTGAGGAGGAAATTCCGAAGGAGGGGCTTCGAGCGAATCGTAAGAGGCCGAGTCCGGAAGAAACTTCGGTTCCTGCCCCGAGCGATGAAGTGCCGATCGCCGCGCCTCCGATCACCATTGTTGCTCCGGAGAGTGAGCCGCCCTCTGCGGCTTTTATGCGGGAGATGGCGATCGCGGATGCAGAGACTCCTCGAGGGAAACCGTTTTTCGGTCGGGATCCCAAGAAGGCTGAGAGGTAGATAGCATTTTTGTGTTGAAAATTGCATCTGCATAGGAGTTGTATTAACTTAGTTGTTTTGATGCAGGATCCGTCGCGCAGATCCGTCTTGTCCGCCGATGGTCGTGGATTTCCTAGCGAGCCGATCTCCTCGCCATTCCTGCGACATTCCTCCATACGTTAGCAAGGCTGCTTCTGCTCTGCCGAAGGCATGGACGAGTGATCTGGATGCGATCGCTCGACAGCGATCGGCGAGTTCGATGCACGCTGTTCTCGCCCTTTCTCTTCAGACGGCGACCATGGCCGCCTGTGCCGCCAGAGTTTGAGGCGGCCCTCCACTATTCGCTGCAGGAGGATCTCGAGGCGGCTCGGAAAGAGAACGCCGAGTTTGCCGACAAGATCGCGGCGATGGAGAAGGACTCTCTGAGGCGGCGCTGGGCGAGCCATGAGCTTGAGCTGGAGAAGAAGGAAACTGAGCAATATTGTCTGGCGGTTGACCGATTTCGGGACCAGATGCAGAATGCCGTCCAGGCGCGGAGGGTTGCTGAAGAGGAGGCCGATCGCCAGAAGGTGACGATCGCTCGGCTAACCAGCGAGCTGATGGAGGCGAGGGAAAAAGTTGCTGCGAGGGAGGCCGAGCTCCAGGGGTCGCAGCAGGCGATGGCGGAGCTGAAAGGAGAGGTTGAGGCGACCAAGGCCGATCCCTTCCAAAACTTGGAGTATGTCAGCGAATTCGCCTACTATTTGGCGTTCGCCGACTCGATCCGAGCGGCTAAGAAGGGAGGTTTGGAGGTCGGGCCTCTTGCCGATAACTTCAAGGCGTATGCGTTGGAGCATCCTCTTCATTCAGCTTTCTCCTTGCCGATCTTGGATCTTGCGGACATCGGCGTGGATTTGAGCTGGTATCCGTCTCCAGCCAATCTTGCTCATCCCGACGCTTCGGAAGATGAGGGGACCGCGCCGAATGCTGATGGCGAAGGCTGTGCAGGGCCCGAGGCGCTTCATTTTTGACGTTTTTAGCTTACTTCCTTGTAGTTTTGTAGTTTTCTTTTGTAGCACTTAGGCCTTCGAGCACTGTACTCGATTTTCAAGTAATGAAATGAGCATTTGGGTTTCTGACTTATCACTTGAATGAATGGTTATTTTTGAGTCTTTGTTTGACTTTGTACAAATGTGTGAGGAGAGATCGTTGCGAGGGTAGTTCCAAATGAATTGATAAACTCATAAAGATAATTTTTTACAACAAATTCGATCGCTGCACTACATCTGGAAAAATGACGATCTCCGTATGTGGTTGAATAGCGACGATCGTCGTGTAGGTAGTCCGCACTCTTATTGCCCCTTGTTTTTATTCACTTAGTGGAAGTAAGGGGATGAAAATAATTCGTTGAGTGAGCGGTCTTCAACTTTGTCGAATCCTCGGGGACGATCGTCCATCTTGAGGAACCGTGCACGATCGCGGAGTTCGATGGACCGACTCCTTGATCATGTCTTGATGCGCGAAGACATTGAGTGTCTCGTGACTCACTTTATTATGAAAGTCCTCTGTTAGGCTGCGCCTCGACTCGTATTTAAACGAAGGGCGTGCGGTCTCGGTCTAGAGGAGTCCTTGCGCGGGGCAGCGTCGGATGATTCAACTCCACGCCCGCGGCTTGTTTAGCTCTGCTTCCACCTCGGCCCACCATGAAGATGGCGAACCTCGACGGTGTACGTTGAGACGGGGGTTGTGACACGTCGCATTGTCCGGGTTCATCATGTTAGATGATGAACCTTTGAGGGCGAGCGATCGTATCCACTGGTTAATTTTGGAGGGCCCTCAGACTACGACGGCCTCGTATTTAAACGAAGGGCGGGCGATCTTGGCCTAAAGGGACCTTGCATGGCCTAAGCAGTCGGTTCCATCGACCACCAGGGCCATGGCTGCACTTTTACACCTTGGATCGTCATGCAGATGCCGACCTTCGACGGTGTACGTTGTGCGGGGGAGGCGATCTCGTGCCTTAGTCCATCATGTCAGATGGTGAACTGTAGATGGCGATCGAGTCCTCCAGTTTCTTAAATGGGGAGGGAGATCGAGGTGACTTCCGAGGTCTCTTTCTCTTGATTGAAGCATGTAGGGACGGTCGCCGAGGCTGATCCAGGGGTCGGCTCATATGAGCTTTCCAGCCTGTTTTATCTGTGACTCGGACGATCGTCTATAGAGATAGGTTGGGGCTTCGGCTAAACCAATAAGCTGTCCAACTTGCCCTCCTCGAACAATCTCCAGAGCTGTTTGAGGAGGTCGCGGCATTTGTTGGTGCTGTGGCCGGGACTCTTATGGTAGGCACAATATTGATTGTTGTCCAGGTGACCGTGGTCCCTTATCGCCTTTGCCTTTTTGAGCTCTTCGTGCCCCTTGATGGCATAGAAAATATGTGCCGGAGTTCTGTTGAACGTATGGAGGAGATGGGCTTCCATGTCCTCGAAAGCCTTGAGATCTCCGGGTGTCTTGGCGATCGCCTTCTTTGCTTTGGCGATCGCTACCTTCTGGACAAGAGGTGGCGTTTCCTCGCCTAAGCGGAGGGTGAGTAGCCTTTGCACGGCCGTAAAGTTGGCGGCTTTAGCGCGGAAGATCGCGTAAGTTGGGGAATATCCTTGGAGAGATGTCTAAACATGGGGAGTGTCCGTGAATCCCCATGACCGAATAGAGAGCGAGCTCGTCACCGACGGGTTCGCCGGTGAGGATGATTTCGCCTACCCGGCCGATGTAATCCGTCGGTTTCGTCCTTCCCCTGCTTGATTTTTATCATGCGGTGGGGGCCTTCTGGTCTGGCGACCTTGCTGGCGAAGTATGACGTGAAGTCATTCGCCAGTTTCTTAAAAGAGGTGATTGATCGTGGTGGTAGTGAGACGTACCACCTGTGGGCCAGCTCGCCCAATGTCAACAGGAAGATCCGGCACTTGGTTGCATCAGATGCCCCACACCCAGTCATGTAAATTCGGAATTTACTCAAATGGGTTTCGGGGTCCGATCTCCCCTCATACAGAGGTGTTTTGGGAGGAGCGATCGTTGGTTGTATGGGGGCAAGCTCGATGTGGACCGCGAGTGGCTCGGTCGGCCCGGCGATCTTTTTGCTGGTGCTTGCCCCAGTGTCCAAGAGTGCTTTCATCTCATCGAGCTGGCGTTGTATGGCGGCCATCGCCGTGGCCTGACTGCTAGCGGCTCGGCGCTCGGAGCGGAAGCCGAGGCGGTTGAGTACTGATCCCCTGGCGATCCGGGCGGGAGTCAGATGGCTGACCAGCGTTCGGCTGTGAGGTGGGTAGGCTGAACTCCTGGTGACGGATTCGGATTCCGTCTTTTCTAGGTTGGAAACAGAACGCCCCGGTCGCCAGGATGGGTCGCGCCCTAAGCGATCGAATATGGATCCGTCCGGTCGTGCGGGAGCCTTTCCTCGCGAACTGGGGCTTTTTGACGATCGCTCGTTCAGTAGCCCGCTGAATTTCCGTTCTCCCATCCGGCGGATGATCGAGGGAGTTATTGCAGGCGACGCACATGCTCTCCGTCGCTCCTCGAGGATGGCCATAGCCTCCTCGATCTGTTCCTCGGTTTGGAACTGATCGAGTGAGAGGTTGGGGCCATCTCTCGGATGCAGGATCGAGAGTCTCGCGTTGCTGCGGCTTCCCCCTGTCGTCGGCTGGGGTTCGGATTGAGCCGGGATATGGTGTCTGACGGTTCGGAGAGCGGCTTTCTTCGATGTACCGGCGGATGTCATGATTCTGAAGGTTTTCTTTTAAGTGCAGTGAGTGTCACTTCAAATATCTGCCCCGAGAACAGTGAGTGTTCTTCGGGACGGTAGAAATAAAAATGTGAGGGTTAGATCCCCTTCCTCTAGCGCCAATTGTTGCTACCCAAAATATTATCCGGAGATAGATATTGCTGGAATGGATGGGATAGCAAACAAATGCAAGAGCACTTCCGAGAGAAAGATAAATAACACAAGATTTGCCGGGGTTGTTAGTCCCGGGCTTGAATGCTCTCGCGAGATATTATTAATACTAATATTCGGGGATACAAGCACTAATGTAAGAATACAATTACAATGAGTGTAAAGATTCTTGTTATCTTAGCTAGTGAGCGTGTAGATTGCCGGAAGAACCAGATTTGATGCTCTGTGAGTTCTTGTAACAAAGGAGATGAACAGTCGCGGCGGTGAGAGATCGACCGTCTCTCACGGCGAGTATTTAGCTGGATGCTTGGGCTCCTGGGCTTTTGAATCCCTTGGAATCTGTCTAGTGGAGACTTGCTGCTTCTGCCGATCGTCTTCTGGACGAGAGATTTAGAGAGAGAAGTCCTGAGATGGATTTCGGTGAGATAGCCGGGAGCTTGATGATATGTATGTTCTTCAGTATTTCTGTTGTGGGAGAAATGAATTCTGGATGTAAGTCAAATGAATTCGGAACCTTTTTCCAGTAGGAGGAGGTTCTCTATTTATAGGACATGGATGTGTCGGGCGATCGCCTTTTCTGCATTATAATAATCGGGCGATCGTCTTTTAGCACGTGGGCATGTCTCCTTAAAGTCTGCAGGAGTTGGCCGGGCAACAATGGCGGTCCAATGGGAGCTTACACGCGCCCCGAGTTGCCGCCACGGTGGTCCCACCGACAACTTTCGCGCGCATGCCGGTAGGTGAGGTAGGTGACAGCCGTGGTCAAAGGTCTTGTCTGCCGGCAAAGATCTTGTCTGCGCCAAGATCTTTGGCCGCCTTTTGTGGATCTGCACGTGGGTGCTTTTCTGAGACTCAGTCCTTGATGACTTTGACGGGCGATCATCTCTGCCCGGGGCGCAGGTCGACCGTCCTTAACCGGACACTAGAGTCGATCGCTAGGTACCTGATGGCGGTCTGATATCTTTGACTTGGCGAGCTAGCCATAGTTTGACGGGAGTTGACTTGGTCGCTCGGCCTTACAGTCGATCGCCTGTCGGGATGGATAAATCGTGACACAACAAAGGACAATAAAGAAAATTTGTCTTGTAAACACTTCACACTTGGAAAATTACTAAGACGACTAAAGAAAGAAAGGTTGTATAGTAATGATTGAAAAATAAATATTTATCTTCGGATAATATATTTGATCATATGTGTATGTTGACTAAGAAAGGTCAAATACAATAATATGGCCATTACTTGAGATAAAATGTGGTCAAATATGCAATAAGGGGAATGGATTGAAAACCACAATCAAATGGATGTTCATAAATGACACTCAACCATGATGACTGAAGATCCCAAGAACTTGGTTCAATGAGACAACTGAGTTATGAATGTTCAAGTTGTGCACTTGAAATTTGAAATCCATTCTCGTAGCTTCTCAAGTGCAAACCTGCAGCGTGTGGTAAAGGATAAGCCTAAGACGCTTTTAATGATTCCTATAGCCTTTAAGGTGGAGTATGGCAGAATACTCTTTATCACCTATATAAGTAAGAAGTGTGGCCGCTTCTAAACGTTACAATACGCAAAATACTTATGAATCCAAGAATGGTCCAAGGCCAAAAATGGACACAACATAAGAACAAGAGGTATTAGATTTGTTATTGTGTGTGTGTTATTGTCTAGGTTTACACACAAAAGTTGACCGGTTCAAGACATCGCGTTCACCGAGCAGCGAGTAAATCCGATAGCACTATACTAAGGAAGGTTCAAGGCTAACTACCACCTATCATGATGCAATAACAAGTCGTCGGGACTAAGTACATGTTGCATTTGCATTAATCGTCATTCATGTGGGGGATTGTTGGAAATTTTGATATGAAAAATCCTAGTAGAACCATATTCCAATATGGTATATATTTCGAGTAGATATATTTCACGTATTTATTTGTTAATATCCAAATTCGGATGAATGAGCAATTAAATTACAAATAATAATACTTGAAATAAGATAATGTATGGTGGTTACTAGGTCGCACCGATTCGCGAATAGCCACATTTGGTGGTTAATTATGGAAAATGGATCATACATTTTTATGAAAATTCGCATTGGTTCATGTTTAGTGGTGGATGAAGGATCACACCTTTTCATAAACAAACACATTAATTCATGATTAAAAGTGGGATGAAAGGTCACACCACTTTGCGAATAATCACTTATGACTATAAATAGGCCCCTGCAGTTGATGGTTAAAAATTAATTCGAACACACTCAGAACACACTCATTCGAACATAGATTCATCTACAAATTCGAGCATTACTTTCATATTAATCTACTCGGTTCATTCATCATCCAAGTGGAAGTCTAGGAGTCTATACTCAGTCCCGAGTATCTATATTGTTCGACCGGAACTACGACCCACGGTGCAGCATTTCGTATTCAAAGTTTGTCGTTGTATCTTGGGGACATTTGCTATAGACCGTGTGCACAAGTGCGGAGCAATTTGTCTTACGGAGAGAGAATCCAATTCTCGCCTCGGCATTTACGTCATAAGTTTTCATTTCTATTATTTGTTCTCCTTGTATTTATATATTTCCATTATTTACAACGCCCACAAATTAACACTTTCACACACACACACTTCACAAACGATATGGCGAAAAAACAAACTAACGTGTACATGTAAATGTCTTTCCCCTGACCAAGATTCTTCTTGCAACTGTAGCAAAAACTAAGGAAGCTCTCCGAAGGATAACTCATCGACCGGTTAGAAAAAGACACGTTCTCCTTCCAAGATTCCGAGAACTTAACGACCCCGCAGCAGCTCTCGACAATGCAGTCATCAAATATATGAGTGGTTCTCGGATTCGGGCCGTACGATATCACACACGTGTGCTCCATCTCGGTAGCAGAGAGGCTACTCAAAATACCGGAGCTCGACGAACCGAACGGGGATCTACCCGGTGAGTACGGACCCATATGATTAAAATTTCTAGTCTTGATACCGAAATCACTAGGAGATTTAGGCGATTCATTAGGGGAGACAGCACGGGGGACTTGGATTTTTAAATTCGAGCCGAAAAGAACCATTCTGCTGTTATTTTTCGACAAAACCAACCCCGGTTTTCTCTCATCGATAAGGGCATCCACAAGCCCTCTCGAGTCCGGTTTATTGAAAAGTGTCTTGTTATCTGTATATTGAACATGTTGTGTTTGTCATTATGTTCAACCTCAGGTCGTAACGTTGTGCATATGTTGTATTGTCGACCTTGTCATTTGACGTGAGTTGTTTTTGTATTATGTTCGACCTGGTTGGTCGCTGTGTGTATGTGTGTTAAACAGGTTTTGCCTTGTTGATTATCGAAGTGGATCCATGCGCTGTAATCGTTCCGACCCGACGAAGTTGTTACATAATCCACTTCTAATGGTACTGGAATATTTATTTCGAACATCAACTGTATCACAATTTCTTCTCAGGAGATTCAAAATCTATTCAGGACCAATTTTATATGAATATTTGATTTTGATATCTTTTCATGAAACACAAAGTATTAATGGGGCATCTCCAGAATATAAAAAAGTAGGAGACGTGATTTTTCAAAATCAACGCGTATTAATATAATTCATGGTTTGATAGACATATGCATCCTTACTTTTCAACAAAACGACTCGTTTCAAACAAATTGACAATAATAGTAATATCAAACGGTCTTCTTACTAACGGGCTTCTGTACGTACCTAAAGCATCACCTTAGACATTGTAAATTATAGTTAAATCTGAGAAAAAAAAAACTTAAAGTAAAATGTGTTTGTCGGTTGAAGTAGAGACCCAACAACCACCAAGAAACATGAACATATATATATATAAGATTGTAACATTCCACACATCACCTTTCATAAATCTAAGATTTGCCCAACCTACCCGAGGACAGACGAGGGATGCAAGAAGCCACCTATTTGTCGGCAGGGATATGGTTCGACATTTTCTGTTCTGCAAACATACATGCTCCACTCGCTCTATATTAAACTACATTGACAAATAATACCCTTATTAATTAATGGGGTTTTGACCGAATCATAAACTCTATTTATCCAATATATGTTAATTTTAATTTTTTTGACACAAAACACAATTTTTATATTTCTTAAACTACATAATTTAAATAATATTCTCTCTGTTCCACTAGACTGGTCCCAATTAGATTAAGTCATTTAGAAAGCAAAGTAAACGTGTGTCAGGTGGTATAGCCCACATGGGATCCACAAGCTTTTTGTGTGTAAGTTTTATCTGTAATACCCGTAATTTCGATTTCCGGTAATTTCTTTTTTTTTTTCGGCGAAAGTCCATTTTGACGACTCGCTCATGACCGTTTCGTCATTCCGAGAATGATTAATTCTGCACTTTTTGTCATCCGAGTTCGTTTCGGTATCGTTTTATTGAGTTCCGTGTTTTTGAGCGGTTTTTCCGCACTTGAGTTCGATTCTTGCGAATCTCGTCCGAAACTATTGTTTCGAGTTTCTCGTAAGTTCATTTAATGTTATTATTCATGTTGCGAGCTTCGGCTTGGTGTTTCGATCGTGTATTTCGGACGTTTTGGGCCATTTTTGTAATTTCCCAAAGTTTGGGGTAATTACTTTCCGTTGTCGAATTTCGAGCCTTCGGGTGGTCGGAATCGTGTGTTCTCTTAGTGCTCGAATTCGTATTTGCTAGTACTTCGTAACTGTATCTTCGATTGGTATTCAGGTTCGGGTTTCGGGGTTGTTCGGGCCGTCGGAGTTGGCCCCGGCCGAGTCATGGCCGGGCAGTCTGGGCCCAGGCCGGCACTGGCCGAGTTACGGCCGGTAGTGCTCGGCAGTTACGTACGTAAGGCCGGTTACGTACGTAAGCCTTGGCAGGTTACGTACATAACGATGCCGGCATTTTTGGGCAGTGTCTCGGCCATGGCCAGTTACGTACGTAAGCCCTTGGCCGAATACGTACGTAAGGCGGCCGGCATGCAGCCTATTTAAGGCCCTGCAGACGGGGTTTTCACCATTTTTCTCATTCTTTTCCTTCTCTTTCGCGGTTGGAGGTGTGGTTATCATGGAGAGATGTTGCTGGACAATCAATCCATTAAGTCTTGGAGTTCATATCATCAATCATCCATCCTATAATATCCTTTGATCGAGCGAATCAGGTCAGATTTTCTAGAAATCTAGTTTTGGGGAATTTGGGTGTTTTGGTTGTTTTCATCCGTTTAATCCGATTTAACTTAGGATTGTGATGGATTGATGATTATTTAGATGTATTATATCATTTCCCTTGTTATTCCATGGTTGGATCGTATCGATTCGTTGTTTTGGTCGAGTTCTTGATCGATGCCTTGAAGGTGTCCGATAGAATGTCATAGAGGGGTTTTCGAACGTTCTACGATTATTCTCCCTCGTATGATCGTTGATTTATTAATTATATGATGTTAGGATCGAGTTTCTTGCGAAGAAACCGTGTTGAACCCTTCCGTTCGTTGTCGTCTTCCTTTTCGATAGCATCGGCCGTTCCGAAGCTTCCCGGTTGAGCCGTGTTCGTCGGAATACTTGCGTGCCGATTTCGAGGCAAGTTCCTTGTCCATACAATACTTGTTTTGTGGATATGATAATTGGTGATTGTCTAAATGTGTTTGTTTGGTCGTTTGAATTGAACTTTCAAAAGTTTCGGTTTAGCCTCGTTAAGGGCTAACTTTCAAAACACGTTTGTTTTGTGAATATTGTGCTCTGTGAATGTTTAAGTGAACCCTATGAATTCACTTGTTGTTGTTATTATGCTTTGATAATATATTTACATATATTATCTCTTTCGATGTGTTGTGATTTGATAATTTTTGTCGTGCTTTGCGTTTGTTGCCTCTGATGAATTATTTGGATATCCTTGGTGTGATATGTTATTTGTGCATGATTGTTTCGCTAGCCAGCTCGGAAGGGTCCTTCGAGGCCTCGGGTGGGATGTTTGTGGTGGCGTCCCGGTCCTAGGCGATGCTTGTGCTTGATTGTTTCGCTAGCCAGCTCGGGAGGGTCCTTCCTCGGGTGGGATGTCTGTGGTGGCGTCCCGGTCCTAGGCGATGCCTGTGCGTGTATGTTTTGTGAATGTGTTTGCTCACCTCGGGAGGGTCCTACGGGGCCTCGGGGGAATCTATGGTAGAGCTTTGGATTCACGAGTGAAACTTCACGAGTGCGTGTGTATGTTTTGTGAATGTGTTTGCTCACCTCGGGAGGGTCCGACGGGGCCTCGGGGGAATCTATAGTAGAGCCCTGGATTCACGAGTGAAACTTCACGAGTGCGTGTGTATGTTTTGTGAATGTGTTTGCTCACCTCGGGAGGGTTCGACGGGGCCACGGAGGGAGTCCAATGGTAGAGCCCTGGATTCACGAGTGAAACTTCACGGGTGCGTGTGTATGTTTTATGTCCGTCGAGGACGCATGACGTGAGTTTAACCTTGTGTATACTTGTTGGTTTCATTTGTGAAAACAAAACCTTTGGGCTGTGACCCCTGTTGATTTTGGAAAGAGAATGATTCGGTAATCCTAAAATGTTTTCTATTAAAACTCTCGATGGCATTTTAAACTGTTTTATAAATTGTTTCCCTTGATTTGTGATCTTTCGGCTTTGTAATGTTTTTCCCAAACTCTTGCCTCGGGAAGTACTTTTCTTTTCGTTTGGATCTTTGAGGATTCTTGGTTATTGTTATTCTTGGAACTTGAATTATATGGCTCGTATTTGTACTTTGTACTTGCACTAGCAAAATAGTGGAATTTTGCTAACCCCCGAGTAATTGGGGGTGGATGTCTGTATTGCATTCAGGTTTTGGAGCATAACACAGGGTCGGCATGAAGGATGATGAAAGATGAACGATACTAATCATACGAGGACCCGTTGATGTCGTATTGGTTTAGTTGTATTTTATTTTCCGCTGCAGTATTCTTTCCCCATTGTACGGGAGTGTGTTGTACTCGACCCCTGCGTGGGCATATATTGTAATTGAGTTGTATGTTTTTATTGAAAGACCAAGTCGGTCTACTGAGTTATTGTAGCCTTAAAGGCATCGTCGAGTTGTTCGTTTGTTGTTACCAGCCTGGTAGATCCTTGAGGAAAGGTTCTACGGCGTGTAATATCCCTGAGCGGATTGGGGGTGTTACATAAATGGTATCGGAGCTTAGGTTGTGGATGTAACACCCCCAAGTTATTCAGGGATTATTACAGCGCCGTAAGCCCCGCCGTGGGCCCCACATGGCTAAACATACGCGGAACTATAAATTTTGACCGAGAAGGTCTATGCACAATGGAATGAAGAACAATACGAGGGTATTCAAAACATAACCAATGTATCCAAAGACATCACAACACGAATCAATACCTCGGCAAACACAGGCCGGAACATCAAGGAAAATGGAAAACAATACTCGAGTATTCAATAACCATTCCAGTACAACAACACTGAATGGCAAAATCAAAACATAATCGGAGGAAAGAAACAGTATCACACTTGCCCACCATCTTCATGCCGACCCGATACCTGCATGTCCGCTCTCCTGGAACCTGAAATACATAAAAGGTATTTCCCCCATAAAGGGGTTAGCCGTCGAATAGCTAGTGCAAGTATATCAAGTATGAAACACAATACTCCTCGACAATAAAGTAAATGTAACCGTCAATTCATCAATTCAAGACTAGTATTCCAGAATAACTAAATCTCATAGCATCACATCAATACTTATATGAATACCGTGGAACCGCACCAGAGGCTACGGAACCCTCAGAGGACCCGTCGGTCCGTCCCAAAGTGGTTCGTTCATATCATCCGTGGAATCGCACCAGAGGCTACGAAACCCTCAGGGGACCCATCGGTCCGCCCCAGAGTGGATATAAATAATCATGCCATTAATATATTTTACTTTCAAAGTCGAGAACGTACAATCATAAATATATACTTGCCTTTGAGACATCGAGAATTCGAACGGAAAAACGGTATGAGTTCGGTATGTCCAAGAACACGCTTCCGGCACCTAAACGATTCGCAAGAAATATGATAATCAATTATCCATACTCAAATTACCCGAAGAAACTCCCGAAACTCGTTTATGATTCATGAATATACACGGATAAACAACTAAAGGTTGGAAAATCGTCCAAACTCCCACAAGTCCGAAAACGGCACAATCCAACCCGTAAAATCATAGGAAAAGCATGCATACGGTATAGATACATCTTAATCTCAAGGTTCTCAAGCTTCAAATCGGATAAATCGGAAGAATCTACGAAAAACCCCAAAATCCAACACAATATTCAAAGTGTTCTTGAATAATCCTTCATAATCCAATGAATAATCAAACATGCCCATAATCATGCGTATATCACTTCATACAACATGATTTTAACACCCAAAACATCATTACCAATACCAAATCGAAATCCAAGATGTTGAAGAAATTACCTCTTGAAGACCCAAGCACTATGATCCGAAGAATACGTGATAGATCGATGATTCGAGCTTCCCAACCGAATGAAAATGATAAAAATCCAACACTCAAGTGATAGATGATGAGAAATTCCTCCCCTCAAGCTCTCTCTCGCAGGTAGAAGAAGGAAATGGGGAAATGATCTGATTTTGCTGAAAAAAAACGTAATTATACAGATTGGCGCATCGTGTGTGCAGCTCGGCCAGTGTGTGCCGCGCAGCCCAAAATCGCTCCTGTGGCTCGCGGTGCCGCGGCCGGGCGGCGCCGCGGCATAAGGTACAGACGGTTTTGGCCGAAGATGCAACACGAGTGTGCCGCGGCCCGGACGGGTGTGCCGAGGCATCGGCAGTGTGCCGCGGCCCTGCCGGCATGTGCCGCGGCACAAGGTACAGACTGCTCGGCCAGGTCTAGAAATTGTGTGTGCCGTGGCGCACACCCCCCTTGGGTCCTAAAATGATGAAAAATGACCCGGGAAGAGAATAAAAGCAATAGGACTCAATATCTGGGAAACAATAACACGAAATGGAAGTACGGAAACCCCAAAACGGTGGTTCCAAGCAATGATTACAAGGGTTCGCCCAACAAAACACAATTCGCACAATGAAGAGGTTTGAAATGACATGAATTTCAACCAGGTATTACATTCTCCCTCTCTAAAAAGAAGTTTCGTCCCGAAACTTAAGAAATAAAAAGTTCGGGGTATTCCACCCGCATATTCTCCTCCGTCTCCCAAGTCGCCTCCTCGACTCCATGTCTCGACCATTGTACTTTAACCAGTGGAATGGTCTTATGCCGAAGTTGTTTCTCACGACGCTCAAGGATCTTCACGGGTTTCTCCGGAAAGGTAATATCCTCGGCTACGTCAATCTCACTGTAGTCGATAATCTGGCTCGGATCCGGTACGTACATTCTCAACTGAGACACATGAAAAACACTGTGGACGTGACTCAAAGATGGGGGCAACGCCAAGCGATAAGCTAAATCTCCAACTCTGTCCAAAATCTCGAAGGGTCCGATATACCTTGGACTAAGTTTCCCCTTTTTCCCGAAGCGGAAAACTCCTCTGGTCGGCGACACCTTGAGCAAGACATGATCCCCCACTTCAAACTCCAAGGGTCGACGACGAGTATCAGCATAAGATTTCTGACGACTCTGGGCAGCCAGCAATCGGTCCCGGATAATAAAAATCTTTTCCTTAGTCTCCATCAACATATCCGGTTCCATCCCAACTAGCTCAGAAGCCTCGTCCCAACATAATGGCGACCTACATCGCCTACCATAGAGTGCCTCGAAGGGTGCCATTTTGATCGACGCATGCCAACTATTATTGTAAGCAAACTCGATCAACGGTAAGTGAAGCTCCCAATCATTACTCCAGTCTAAGGCACAAGCCCGCAACATATCTTCCAATATCTGAATCGTCCTCTCTGTCTGACCGTCCGACTGAGGATGAAAGGAAGTGATAAATCTCAACTCAGTACCCAGAGCCTAATGAACGGCCTGCCAAAAATGCGATACGAAACGGCCGTCTCGATCAGAAACAATGGTCTTGGGGGCACCGTGTAGCCTCACGATCTCAGCAATAAAGGTTCGAGCCAGTCTATCCGGTCCCCAAGTATCCTTAATACCCAAGAAGTGTGCAGACTTGGTCAACCGATCGACAATTACCCAAATCATATTCATTCCAGCCCGAGTTCTCGGCATGCCAGTGATGAAATCCATAGAGATGTCTTCCCACTTTCACTCGGGAATGGGAAGTGGTTTCAACAACCCCGCTGGTTGTTGATGTTTGATCTTGACTTGTTGATACGTCAAGTACCTTAGTACAAACTCCGTAACATCCTTTTTCATATTATTCCACCAAAAATTGCGCTTCAAATCTTTGTACATCTTACTCGTCCCGGGGTGGATTGAGTAAGGCGTAGCATGAGCTTCTCGGAGAATTCTCTGCCTCAACTCTAAATCGTTCGGAACACAAAGCCTGCCCTGAAATCTCAGAATACTATCCTCACGAACCATAAAGCCAGGAGCTTTTCCTTTAATTACATCTTCCTTCAGTTGAGAAATCATCGGGTCACTCCACTGCTTCCCTTTGATGTCATCAACTAAGGACGAAGTAATTTCGAGAGTACACAACTGTCCTTGTACTCGTTGAAGCCAAACTTCTATCCTTTGCTCAATTAAATCCTGACGAATTTTCGCCTGAGATGTAAGAACCTCGAGCATTTGAAGAGATGCCAATTTGCGGCTCAAAGCATCCGCAACGACATTGGCTTTTCCGGGGTGGTAAAGAATTTTCAAATCATAATCCTTTATCAACTCTAACCAACGTCTCTGTCTCATATTCAGCTCCTTCTGACTGAAAATATACTTCAGGCTCTTGTGATCGGTATAAATCCGGCACGGTGAACCATACAAATAATGCCGCCAAATCTTGAGTGCGAAGACAATTGCGGCCAACTCTAAATCGTGAGCAGGATAATTCATCTCATAAGGCTTTAATTGTCGTGACGCAAAAGCTATCGTCTTATCATGCTGCATAAGTACACAACCCATGCCTTGACCCGAAGCGTCACTATAAATTGCAAAACCCTCGCTACCATGTGGTAAAGTTAGAATCGGCGCTGAAGTCAATCGTCTCTTCAGTTCATCGAAGCTCTGTTGTCTCTCATCCGTCCAAATAAACTTTTCGGTCTTCTGGAGTAATTTCGTAAGCAGCCGAGTGAGTTTCGAGAACCCCTCGACAAACCGACTGTAATACCCAGCAAGGCCCAAAAAGCTACGAACTTCCTTAACATTTTTAGGTGGTGCCCAATCTAGCACTGCCTCAATCTTCTGCGGGTCTACACGAACCCCTTCGGCCGAAATCACATGGCCGAGAAACATAACTTCTTCCAACCAAAACTCACATTTCGAGAATTTTGCATAGAGGTGCTCGGTTCTCAAAATGTCCAAAATCAAATGCAAGTGTCGGGCATGTTTCTCCTTATCTCGAGAATAGATCAAGATGTCGTCAATAAAGACGACTACACACCTGTCGAGGTACTCAATGAATATCTTATTCATTAATTGCATGAATACTGTCGGCGCATTAGTCAACCCAAAAGGCATAACCACAAATTCATAATGCCCATATCTCGTCCGAAATGCCGTCTTCGGAACGTCGGACTCCCTCACCCTGAGTTGATAATACCCGAATCTTAAACCAATGTTCGAGAAAACTGCAGCCCCTTGCAATTGATCAAATAAATCGTCTATACGAGGCAAATGATATTTGTTCTTGATGGTTACTTTGTTCAGCTCACGGTAGTCGATGCACAAACGTAGTGAACCATCCTTCTTCCTCACGAAAAGAACAGGCGCGCCCCAAGGTGAAGCGCTCGGTCTGATGTACCCTTTTCCAGAAGTTCTCCCAACTGAGTCTTCAATTCCTGCATCTCGGAAGGTGCCATCCGATAAGGTGCTTTAGAAATCGGAGCCGCATCTGGCTCTAAGTCCACGGTAAAATCTATCTCTCGATCTGGCGGTAATCCCGGAAGGTCATACGGAAAATCATTGGGATATTCATTAATAACCGGAATCGAAGAGAAATCGACTTCATTACCTTCCGTTTTCAAGGCATAACACCAACAGCCCGTACAACCTTTATTCAAGAGCTTTACGGCCTTCATGGCACTGATAAGTAACTTGGATTGGACCGACTTACGTCCCAAAAATGAGTACTCAGATCCGTCTTTAGTCATCATGGTGATAACCTTGGTACGGTAATTCATAATCGCTTGGTGACTATCAAGCCAATCCTCGCCGAGGATCACGTCCTCGCCTTCCATATTAACTACAATCAGATTCGATAACCATTCTATACCGGATATAGTCACCGGAAAATCTCTAATCTCCTGGTTCCCCACAATTCTATCCCCGCTAGGCAGTTTCACGATGAAGGGATTGCAAGCAGTCAAACAAGTTATATTCAAATGGCGTACACACTCCAAAGAAATAAAAGAATGTGTAGCACCCGTATCAAAAAGTACACGGACTGGATAAGATAAAATATGGATGGTACCTGAAGCCACTGCCGCATCGGGTTCGTCTGTTCGACGCATCTCATAAACCCGTGGTTGTACCGAACCGACGCTAGAGTTTCCCCCTCCATCGTTCTGACCCCGTCCCCGGCCCCTGCCGAAATTCTGATGAGATTGACCAAAAGATTGCCGCTGATTTAAACCTTGGTCAAGTGGTGCTGGGGCAGAAGCCCGAGTGTCCAAAGTTTGATTTGGCTCGGAACAGTAAGCCGCTCTATGTCCCATATGTCCGCACGTGTGACACTTCAATGGTGGAAAGTTGCATTCCGAATTAACGTGGCCTGGGCGGCTACAATTATAGCAAGTCACCGTGTGATTTGTGGTACCCGGAGTAGGACGGTAAACCCTCTTTCCTTTATTAGAACGTGACGACTGTCCAGCAGAACGATTAGTCGTCTGTGACCTCTGAAAGTTGCCACCCTTAGAGCCAGAAAAATTTCCCGCGACTTTCTGCTTCTTCGGTTCTTCAACGGTATTGTTGTCGGGGTTCAACATATCATGGGCTAAAGCTCTGTCCTGATACTCTTTCAGTGTGGTACAAGCAAATCCGGCCATATACCGCCGTAAGTCCAAATTCATCCGCATATCAAAATAACGGACCTTATCACGCTCGTTACGTACTTGATCCTTCACATGGATTAATTGTTGGTTGTACTCCACGATCGCCTGCGAAATGGGAATATCTTGTGGTTTAGCCTCGAAAAAGGCTCGGATTCGGCTCTCTCGCACCGGCCAAGGACAAACCTTGGCCTCCAAAAGTTCCTTAAATTCATCCCACGTGGCAATACGATCCTGTGGCTTGATGACCTTCCACCAGGTAGCAGCCTCCTTAGTGAGGAAATACTGAGCAATCGGTACTTTCCTCACTTCGGGGCAATCAACTGCCTCGAAAATCTTTTCCAACTCCGCTAGCCAATCTTCCCAGCCTAACGGATCTGTGGCACCGCCAAACTGTGGAGGGTGCATACGGATTACATTCTGAAGCAAGGCATCCGTGTTTGGGTTCGGATTATTCAGCTGAACAGTTTGGGCTAAAATGGTCATCTGAGTAGCCAATTGTTGAAGTGCATTCGCAACTCCAACGTCCGCATTGTTCCCCTGGCCGTTCGACTGGTCGTGCTGACTTTCGGTGTTAGGATGCACTGAGTTCGACAAACTGGGGTTGGTCGACCCCGCAACTGAACTGATGGAAATGGCCGCGCCACGACCTCTTCCTCGTCCACGGCCACGGCCACGGCCACGGCCCCTACCAGCTGAAATACTGAAGAACACACAAGGCACGAAAGTACAGTTCAATCGCACGTCATCAAAGTGACCGATTCTCAAAAATACCAAAATAGAAGCAAAACGAATAAAGAAACACTCGAAGAGTAAGAGGTCTTACAAGTACCGGTCGCACTGTGATGATGGCAGAGTAGTGATACTATGGACAAATAACGACTCATTCGACCCAAAAGACCGACAGCCTAGGTATCCATAGACCTAAGCTCTGATACCATATTCTGTAACACCCCCAAGTTATTCAGGGAATATTACAGCGCCGTAAGCCCCGCCGTGGGGCCCACAAGGCTAAACATACGCGGAACTATAAATTTTGACCAAGAAGGTCTATGTACAATGGAATGAAGAACAATACGAGGGTATTCAAAACATAACCAATGTATCCAAAGACATCACAACACGAATCAATACCTCGGCAAACACAGGCCGGAACATCAAGGAAAATGGAAAACAATACTCGAGTATTCAATAACCATTCCAGTACAACAACACTGAATGGCAAACTCAAAACATAATCGGAGGAAAGAAACAGTATCACACTTGCCCACCATCTTCATGCCGACCCGATACCTGCCTGTCCGCTCTCCTGGAACCTGAAATACATAAAAGGTATTTCCCCCATAAAGGGGTTAGCCGTCGAATAGCTAGTGCAAGTATATCAAGTATGAAACACAATACTCCTCGACAATAAAGTAAATGTAACCGTCAATTCATCAATTCAAGACTAGTATTTCGGAATAACTAAATCTCATAGCATCACATAAATACTTATATGAATACCGTGGAACCGCACCAGAGGCTACGGAACCTTAGAGGACCCGTCGGTCCGTCCCAGAGTGGTTCGTTCATATCATCTGTGGAATCACATCAGAGGCTACGAAACCCTCAGGGGACCCGTCGGTCCGCCCCAGAGTGGATATAAATAATCATGCCATTAATATATTTTACTTTCAAAGTCGAGAACGTACAATCATAAATATATACTTGCCTTTGAGACATCGAGAATTCGAACGGAAAAACGGTATGAGTTCGGTAGGTCCAAGAACGCGCTTCCGGCACCTAAACGATTCGCAATAAATATGATAATCAATTATCCATACTCAAATTACCCGAAGAAACTCCCGAAACTCGTCTACGATTCATGAATATACACGGATAAACAACTAAAGGTTGGAAAATCGTCCAAACTCCCACAAGTCCGAAAATGGCACAATCCAACCCATAAAATCGTAGGAAAAGCATGCATACGGTATAGATACATCCTAATCTCAAGCTCATCAAGCTTCAAATCGGATAAATCGGACGAATCTACGAAAAACCCCAAAATCCAACACAATATTCAAAGTGTTCTTGAATAATCCTTCATAATCCAATGAATAATCAAACATGCCCATAATCATGCGTATATCACTTCATACAACATGATCTTAACACCCAAAACATCATTACTCAATACCAAATCGAAATCTAAGATGTTGAAGAAATTACCTCTTGAAGATCCAAGCACTATGATCCGAAGAATACGTGATAGATCGATGATTCGAGCTTCCCAACCGAATGAAAATGATAAAAATCCAACACTCAAGTGATAGATGATGAGAAATTCCTCCCCTCAAGCTCTCTCTCGCAGGTAGAAGAAGGAAATAGGGAAATGATCTGATTTTGCTGAAAAAAACGTAATTATACAGTTGACTGCATCGTGTGCCGTGGCTCAGCCGAAGTGTGCTGCGGCACAGGCCCCAAAATCCTCCCGGGGCTGTGGCTCGGTATGCCGCCGGCCAAGGCGCGCCGCGGCACAAGGTACAGACGGTTTTGGCTGAAGATACAACACGAGTGTGCCGCGGACCGGACGGGTGTGCCGCGGCAGTGACTCGGCAGTGTGCCGCGGCCCTGCCGGCATGTGCCATGGCACAAGGTACAGACTGCTTGGCCAGGTCTAGAAATTGTGTGTGCCGCGACGCACAACCCTTGTGCCGCGGCGCACACCCCCCTTGGGTCCTAAAATGATGAAAAATGACCCGGGAAGAGAATAAAAGCAATAAGACTCAATATCTGGGAAACAATAACACAAAATGGAAGTACGGAAACCCCAAAACGATGGTTCCAAGCAATGATTACAAGGGTTCGCCCAACAAAACACAATTCGCACAATGAAGAGGTTTGAAATGACATGAATTTCAACCGGGTATTACAGTGGAAACCTAGGCTGTCGGGTCAAGTCATGTTGTTTGAGTCTTGTTTCGTCGAATTTTATCTGACTGAGTCGTGTCGCGACGCGTCGTCTGAGTCTATTGATCGCGATTAGTATCATGGAGCGATCATCATCTTCGTGCGACCTGTGGATGTAAGTCTCCCTTCTTTGTGTTGTTCCTCGTGTGACATAAGTTGCTTGTATGATTATATCGTTGATTGACGGAATCCTCTTATGGATTTTGATTTCGTGATATGTGGTTATTTGACTCTCATATTTCGTTCATATGAGGAGTAGTGTTGCTGGATTGTGCAAGTTGGACTGTATTTCTTTTAACCGCTGCGTGAGTTCTTTTGTAATGGCTTTCGGTATTTTACCGACTGAGTTTTATTTCGAAAACCGATTCCCTGAATCGAGTTTTTGGCACTATGGCCTTGATCGTTTTGGAGAAATTCTTATGACGGTATTTAGTATTTTGTAAATGGCTTTTGTGAGTTTTTGAAATATTACCGTCATCGGCCTTTTTGGCGTTTTTGTAAATGGTTTTTAGCCTGGTGGGTTCCGGCGCGGGACCCACGACACTATAATGTTTCGTGTAATTACCTGAATTTTTTGGGCATTCTAGCCCATTGAATTATCTTTGAAAACTTGAGTATCTTAGAAAATAAATTTCGAGACGTACTTTTAAAATGAATTATTTTCTCGTGGTACATCCAAGGTGCCACAATATGTTTCAAAATTCGTCTACCTCGAGGACTAAAATGTTTTGAGATATTTTCAATGTTTTATAAATACTTTTACTTAGACCCGAGGGTCGAATATTCTGAAAGTTTTTCACTAAGAGAAAGTGTCCTCATTTTTATCAAATGCAAAATGGTTCTCCAAAGTCTCGATAACGATGTTTCACGTTTATACTTTTTTTTGAAAGGTGATACTCAAGATCAACCGGTGTTTTTCTAAATTATTTTCAAAAGGAGGTTCGTTTTTAAAACCTATCCATTCCCGTTTGAGGGCTGGGTATGTATGTATGATGTTCGCGTTGTCGTTATGATGTTTGCTCCCGAGTATGATCGAATTGATGGCATGAATGTCGAGGCGTTGCCACGCATTTGTTGTACTGGCCCTCTGTGAGAGGTGTGAACTCGTGTTTACTGTTTATCACCTCGTGGTGATTTGCATGTTGTCGCACGAGTGTGAGTTGTTAAAGCTTGGATTTTTGTGCGTTTATGCACATGGGTGATTGTTTCATGATGTTTGTGATTGTGTGCTGGCTATCGTTCGGGACGTTGTAATCATTGAACGATGCCGTTGTTGTTGTGATTTTTGTATGCGTTGGTATGTTATGCTGAGTGGCATCTCCGGTATGTTGTTTTGCGGTGTTATGTTCCATTGTATCTAGCATCTGTATTTTCGGTATGCCGAGCCGAGGCATTTCAACCGTGATGTGCTGGGGGAATGTACGTGCAATTTGTCCTTCCTCGCCTGTGACGCGTTTCAAGTGCGGACTCGAGGGACATCATGTTCAGTTTTGTGAGTTGATTATCGAGCCTTCCGAGGCACGGACTTGAGCATTGATATCAGGACCGGCTCCGAGGAGTCCCTGAGGGGCGTGGTCTATCAGTTGTATGTTATGTTATTTCCTTACCTTGTTGTTTCGAACTTCGGAAATTAAGTTCTTTTATTCGAAGTGGATCGGATTTGGAACTTCTGTGTTTTCGACTCTGTCGACTCGTTTATGTTCGTTAATATTTTCTGAGCTTGCCCTGTCCCTTGCTTTTGTTGGTCGAACGAGGGTGGTATTGTTTCGGAATTACTCGTTTGTCGTTGTGACTTTTCAATTGCTATTCCCTTTTGTGTGGGTCTTATGTGAGTGCACATCTTGTTGTTTTCACCGGATCATATTTTGTCTCGAGTCGAGATGTGAACCTCGGAGTTGTCGGTTGAACCTTATTGTTCTTTGTGATCCGAACATGATTGTTCGATTTTTGTTGTCTTGATCATTGTGGTTCGATCATTGATTATTCAGTTTTTGTTGACCTCGTTTCGTGATTGTTGAGCGTTCAGACTCCTTCCTAATTTCCTTAAGTTCGGGAAATTAGTATCGTTTTCGATCTTCCAACCCTTGGGCGGTGGAATTCCGTATTTGTTCAGCGATTGGCTCGCGTGTTGATTGATGTACCGTTAGATTGGTCAACCGTGTTGATTTTCGTTCGTTGTGTTTTGATATTGTTCGGAAAATCGACTTGATTGTATTATATGTTTGATGACGCTCGTCACTTGTTGTCTCTACCGGTGGCGTTGTGTTGGTCGTCATGGAGCGTGTTTTCACGCCGTATATTCCTTTGCGTTGCTTGTAACGTTTCGCCGTTGGGCGCGAGTTTTTCGGTTCTTGTGAATATCATTGAGTTTTCCTGGCGGGATTTTGCTTTTCCCTACTTGTTTTAAGTTTCGGGACGAAACTTCTTTTAAGGAGGGTAGTGTGTAATACCTGTAATTTTGATTTCCGGTAATTTCTTTTTTTTTGGCGAAAGTCCATTTTGACGACTCTTTCATGACTATTTCGTCATTCCGAGAATGATTAATTCTGCATTTTTTGTCATCCGAGTTCGTTTCGGTATCGTTTTATTGAGTTCCGTATTTTTGAGCGGTTTTTCCGCACTTGAGTTCGATTCTTGCGAATCTCGTCAGAAACTATTGTTTCGAGTTTCTCGTAAGTTCATTTAATGTTATTATTTATGTTGCGAGCTTCGGCTTGGTGTTTCGATCGTGTATCGTGTATTTCGGACGTTTTGGGCCATTTTCGTAATTTCCCAAAGTTTGGGGTAATTACTTTCCGTTGTCGAATTTTGAGCCTTCGGGTGGTCGGAATCGTGTGTTCCCTTAGTGCTCGAATTCGTCTTTGCGAGTACTTCGTAACCGTATCTTCGATTCGTATTCAGGTTCGGGTTTCGGGATCGTTCGGGCCGTCGGAGTTGGCCCCGGCCGAGTCATGGTCGGGCAGTCTGGGCCCAGGCCGGCACTGGCCGAGTTACGGTCGGTAGTGCTCGGCAGTTACGTACGTAAGGCCGGTTACGTACGTAACGATGCCGGCATTTTTGGGTAGTGTCTCGGCCATGGCCGGTTATGTACGTAAGCCCTTGGCCGATTACGTACGTAAGGCGGCCGGCAGGCAGCCTATTTAAGGCCCTGCAGACGGGTTTTCACCATTTTTCTCATTCTTTTCCTTCTCTTCCGCGGCTGGAGGTGTGGTTATCATGGAGAGATGTTGCTGGACAATCAATTCATTAAGTCTTGGAGTTCATATCATCAATCATCCATCCTATAACATCCTTTGATCGAGCGAATCAGGTCAGATTTTCTAGAAATCTAGTTTTGGGGAATTTGGGTGTTTTGGTAGTTTTCATCCGTTTAATCCGATTTAACTTAGGATTGTGATGGATTGATGATTATTTAGATGTATTATATCATTTCCCTTGTTATTCCATGGTTAGATCGTATCGATTTGTTGTTTTGGTCGAGTTCTTGATCGACGCCTTGAAGGTGTCCGATAGAATGTCATAGAGGGGTTTTCGGACGTTCTACGATTATTCTTCCTCGTATGATCGTTGATTTATTAATTATATGATGTTAGGGTCGAGTTTCTTGCGAAGAAACCGTGTTGAACCCTTCCGTTCGTTGTCGTCTTCCTTTTCGATAGCATCGGCCGTTCCGAAGCTTCCCGGTTGAGCCGTGTTCGTCGGAATACTTGCGTGCCGATTTCGAGGTAAGTACCTTGTCCATACAATTCTTGTTTTTTGGATATGATAATTGGTGATCGTCTAAATGTGTTTGTTTGGTCGTTTGAATTGAACTTTCAAAAATTTCGGTTTAGCCTCGTTAAGGGCTAACTTTCAAAACGCGTGTGTTTTGTGAATATTGTGCTCCGTGAATGTTTAAGTGAACCCTATGAATTCACTTGTTGTTGTTATTATGCTTTGATAATATATTTACATATATTATCTCTTTCGGTGCGTTGTGATTTGACAATTTTTGTCGTGCTTTGCGTTTGTTGCCTCTGATGAATTATTTGGATATCCTTGGTGTGATATGTTATTTGTGCATGATTGTTTCGCTAGCCAGCTCGGGAGGGTCCTTCGAGGCCTCGGGTGGGATGTCCTTGGTGGCGTCCCGGTCCTAGGCGATGCCTGTGCTTGATTGTTTCGCTAGCCAGCTCGGGAGGGTCCTTCGAGGCCTCGGGTGGGATGTCTATGGTGGCGTCCCGGTCCTAGGCGATGCCTGTGCGTGTATGTTTTGTGAATGTGTTTGCTCACCTCGGGAGGGTCCGACGGGGCCTCGAGGGAATCTATGGTAGAGCCCTGGATTCACGAGTGAAACTTCACGAGTGCGTGTGTATGTTTTGTGAATGTGTTTGCTCACCTCGGGAGAGTCCGATGGGGCCTCGGGAGAATCTATGGTATAGACCTGGATTCACGAGTGAAACTTCACGAGTGCGTGTGTATGTTTTGTGAATGTGTTTGCTCACCTCAGGAGGGTTCGACGAGGCCACGGAGGGAGTCCAATGGTAGAGCCCTGGATTCACGAGTGAATCTTCACGGGTGCGTGTGTATGTTTTATGTCCGTCGAGGACGCGTGACGTGAGTTTAACCTTGTGTATACTTGTTGGTTTCATTTGTGAAAACAAAACCTTTGGGCTGTGACCCCTATTGATTTTGGAAGGAGAAGGATTCGGTAATCCTAAATTGTTTTCTATTAAAACTCTCGATGGCATTTTAAACTGTTTTATAAATTGTTTCCCTTGATTTGTTATCTTTCGGTTTTAGAATGTTTTTACCAAACTCTTGCCTCGGGAAGTACTTTTCGTTTCATTTGGATCTTTGAGGATTCCTGGTTATTGTTATTCTTGGAACTTGAATTATATGGCTCGTATTTGCACTTTGTACTTGCACTAGTAAAATAGTGGAATTTTGCTAACCCCCGAGTAATCGGGGGGTGGATGTCTGTATTACATTCAGGTTTTGGAGCATAACACAGGGTCGGGATGAAGGATGATGAAAGATGAACGATACTAATCACACGAGGACCCGTTGATGTCATATTGGTTTAGTTGTATTTTATTTTCTGCTGCAGTATTCTTTCCCCATTGTACGGGAGTGTGTTGTACTCGACACCCCTGCATGGGCATGTTTTGTAATTGAGTTGTATGTTTTTATTGAAAGACCAAGTCGGTCTACTGAGTTATTGTAACCTTAAAGGCATCGTCGAGTTGTTCGTTTGTTGTTACCAGCCTGGAAGATCCTTGAGGAAAGGTTCTACGACGTGTAATATTCCTGAGCGGATTGGGGGTGTTATATTATCCTAGAAGGAAATAGGGCGAGTCTAGTGAGACGGCTCACATTAGAATATGGGGTAAGTCTGGTGGGCAGAGGGAGTAATATTCTGAAAGTTTCTTAAATCTCTCTTCCATTAAATAATAGTGGAATAATTTTTATCAAGTGGTAATTATATATGGCAGTTGTGTACCACCACTAGTGGGTATCACCACCAGCGGCTATCGATCGTCGCTGGTCATCGACCAGTCTCCAGTGCGACATTTATTTATTTTTTCTTTTTTTTTTCTGCCAATTTTTTCTGTAAAATACTTTAATTTAGATTATCAACTCATATTTTTAAATTACCATATGGTAATAATAAATATTTATTGATCCGTCGGATGTAGCTCCCAATAACTACCGACAGGGTTAAAATTATCAGGTGGTAAGTTAAATGACCAACATAGATTTTGAATTCGACCAATTTTTTTAATTTTATTTTTTTCTGCCAGCACTTCGGTTAAATTTATCATTAGGAAATTTAGACTATCAACGAACTTATTTAAATTACCAGTTGTTATTTTATTATAATAGTTTGGAGTATTCAACCATATCACCACAAGCTGACTCATAAAATTATCACAAAGTAATTCAAAAAACAATACGATCTTTTAATAACCAATGATATTACTATTGGGTAATCTAAATTGTCAATTGATAATTTAACAACTGTCGGCTGATCCATTCCAGTAAACCGTGACAGTATCTAAACTGTCAATTTTAACTTACATAACCAACAATATCTTGAATTACCATAATGTAATTCAAAATATCATACAATATTTTTTAATGGTGATTTTATTAACACAAAAATATGCAAGAAAATAAAAGGTTTTCAGATAATCTGCCGAGAATGAGATGAATTTACGGTCCTCAACTTCAATAATCTGCCCCATCTAATTAATCTCAACGGTCCACCCTCAGCCCTTTTTCAGTTTCACATGCACAAGATCCTGATTTGCAGCAGAAGGATTACGAAATGGACAAACTATAGTACCTTCTTCAGATCAGTGAGATTGTAACCCATCGATCAGTATGCTATGGGCCTCCCGTTTCCCCTTAGTTTTACTTGTTTTTCCAGCCATGGACATCGGTAACGGAGACCACCTGGAGCGACGGAGAGAAACTTGTTACAGGTTCACTATAGTGTAAAACCAACAATGGGTTCACACCAGGGTTCCGTACATCCACAAATCGATTCACACCTCTAGGGTGGTTCGCACCGACAAGAAGTCGCCGTACAAAGCGACACACGATGGAAAATGAAGGGTCGGAGGCGATTGAAAAAGATAGGAATGAGAGGGGAGTGAGAGAGGTAAAGAAAAAGAGGAGAGAGAGACATGGAGGAAAAAAAGGGGAATTGAGGGTTTGTATATTAGGATTGGTGTGTGTGTTTATATATATATATATATATATATATATATATATATATATATTGTTTCAGGAGAAAGTAAAAAACTGTAAATATGAGTCAATCAAATTGCATTCATAACACTGATAGAGGGGCCTTTATATAGGCATTACAATGAGAGTCCTTCCATACATCAGATTCCTAGATAAGGTAAGACATCTAATAGGATCCTACTACCTCTAGAAGGATCTAGAACCTTCCATCTATGTATCTACAACCAGTATTAGGTAAGACACATCACGGGATTAATAATTCCCGGAACACTCCCCCTGTGTCGAGCACTAATACAACAATCGTGCAGAAGATGTTGCCTTTGTAAAAACCTATTCCAAGCCAAAACAAAACCCCATGGGAAAAATAAAGGCTTGATGAGGAAAAGATTGCAATGCACCAATATAACATGTCATGCATACTCCCCCAGATGTATACATAATGACTCCTCCTGATGAGTACCTCAAATCATAGGAGTCAGATGCCAAGTTGCCCTCACAACTATACCAAGGAATAACCCAGTGGGAAAAATACCTCTTGGTCTAAGTTGAACAGAAGTACAACGCATCATTGTATGGATGTTCTCATAGGTTGCCTCGTTAAAAACCTTACCAAGTGAAAACCCAATGGAAAAAAACAAACCTTGGTCTAAGGACAAAAAGAGCGCGACGCATCCAAAGTGCAGAGTCACTAAAGACTTATCAAGTTTTCCAAAGTCTTGACCTCCATGCACTAAATCAGTCATAACTTCTTCTATTCAATAGGTATCAATGAAACTGTAGGAATTCTGAAAACTAGCACTCATAGCTTTTCATTCACATACAGTACGTAACCTAGATCGTCCTGAGCAGATCACAAAGCTCTATCGAAGTTGACTCAGCAAATTACCGGACATATCCTGTCCTACTTTGCAACAATAATCATATGTCACTCACATGATAGATGTGATCAAATGGTTGGTTTCCTTGGAAAGTAGACACAAACCTTTCCAATGGTACCAATTTCACCATTTTCCAGTAAGTGAGCTGCCGTGTAGGTCATATGGGAGATAGACCAACACATTCTGGGCAGATTCGGGTATCAGTTTTCAAGTGTCCTTTTTATCGAGATAAAGCGAGCTTCAAGCTTCTTGTCAATCACAGACATTGCGTGAGTGCATCCTAGGCCATCATCACAGTGGCTTTACTGGATTATTACGAATGAGTACATCGAGTCAAATATGAGTACATAATACCGTACTTTTCAAGACTGCATCATCACTTAAGTGAGCCAAGTCTTATGATGACTTTGACTAATCATTGAGAATCATATAGGCATTACTTTATCATCTCTTAGGGAAACCGTCCCTTAGATTGCCTTAAACCGATTGATGAATACGCATCATCAAGTGTCCCCAAAATCCTTTCATTCTTAACTTTGGATTTAGCGGAATCTCTTAGTCTCACAATAGTACATCACTATAAACCCTTAGTTTTACACGCAAAAGCTCCATACCTCTTCCAAATCAAGTATATACTTAGTATGCGTTCCCGACAATGACTTGTCGACGCGCTCCATAGTCAGGAGCCACTTGATTTGAGTCTGATCCACCACGAGATCCTTTTTATCACTTAACTTAGTTCCCCACTAAGATAAGATTTAACCACAAGCTGCACGTCAGTTTTTGGGAAACTATCTAACTGAAAAGATAGTGGATGATATAACATCCATTATGATAGCACAACTAAGTTTCGTGTCATCGTAGTCAATTCCAGTGCGTTCATGAGAAACCTCGGGCCATGAGGTGAGTTTAACTCCTTCTCTCACTCGCTTTAACAAAGTATATGGATAGATCTTATCTTTGGAGTGTCGGCACCACTTCAACCAAGGGCTATCACTTTGTTTATACTGAAATCGCATATGTTTCCATTTTAGGCCAAGGCTACAACGTTGTAGATTTTCAACGAAGTATGGTTCGATTAAACTCACATTCCACGTCCTCATGAACCGGCTTTATTCATAGAGTACTCTTTATGGATTGGCATTCATGCGTCCCCCAATGATGACTATAATCCAGAATCACATGAGACGAATGAGTTCATTTGATCAGATGATCAAGTTTCATGTACCAAGCCCGCATACATTCTTAGTGAGAGTATTTATCGAACCAAATGGCATCCCAATACTCTATGAGATCCACGGCCTAGTAACACCATCTACCATAATTTGTGGTGTTACCATATCACCATTTATAGGTGACGAACGTCCATGACCGGACACAATCCTTGCATACATATTTGCAGCATGTATTTAATCTCGTCACTTTAGGGAACTTGGTGAGGCACAGTAGGGACAAACTACGACAATTCCAAGTCATTCTACTCGAACATGATTGTTCGCATCTCCCCCTAACGACGGGAAGACTGGCTCATCAAAGTGACTTACGAGATCGTCTGCCAAGGTATATTTTAAGCAGACTATGAGTGAAAGCGCATGTCATATTCATCATTTATAACCCGTCATAATGCGTTGTGGTGACGCACTTTGGCACATGAACATGTGGACGATAAAGGTTTTTATTGTTAACGCAATCCAGCTAACAAAATGCATACTGTTACACTCGTAACTAAGCATTTGAATGATGATAGGTATAGGTGAATATGACATGTTGACCGATGCTACATAACCATATCTACTGGTCTTGAGAATCCAACAAAACCGCCACCATGCACCACCGGGATCGAACATAAAGAAACGATTGAACCGATGATAGGCCGTTGGTTTTATCAAACCTCTAGTGCTTTCTTGAAGAGTTCACTCCCTTCACCAGCCCCAAACACCTCAAAATTTCGTGAGCATGTATAAACGGGTGTTTAGGATTCCAAAACCATCAACCTTGTGGTCATAAATCGGTCGAAATGACACCGAACTAGTTGATAGGACGGCTGGTGGTATGTGAAAACTTCATTTAAGTGGTTCACCTCCTTCCAAGTCTCCAAATGGCACCAAAATTTGTGAGAAGGTAGCCTTGGATGTTTAGGAAGTACTCGTTAAAATTTCACTTTAAGACTTGGTCTAAAAAGTGGGTGAACCGACCTTTACAATGACTGGTCCGCAAGTTGGACAACCATAACTCAGGTTTCATCAACTTATCAATCATTGTCAAAGGAACAACATAACATATAAATGTTATCACTTGAGTACGACCATTTGTGAACATCGTCATAACATCATAAGCCACCCAGGCTAATACTTATGATCATGTATGTATAAGGACTCAGTGAAAAGGGAGGACTCAGCACCATGCTTATGCGAGTCGCTACGTACATTATCCTCTTTAGCATAGGAGGGTGTCATCTCCTATTCGTGCCAAAGAATAGGCTTAAATCAGTGAACATGGCGAAGAAGGATCATTGGGGGGGTCTTTGGCGTCACACATGTTTATGAAAACAAGACGCGAATGACATAAATATCATCATCGGTCATGAGCCCTGCTCATGACTCCACCAACGTACTTTGGTGTCTTTAATCCGACTAGTTTCTTTGTTCAAAGAAAATGATGTCCATGACAATACCATGGTATATGGATCATCAAACTGTCCAAACTCAGGACTATTAAAGCCTAAATGTGTCAATGTCCCAATACATATTCTGGTTACAAAAACCGATGCAAGCTGGACCATATTGACTCATGAATATTTTTTCTTTTCACATATCTAATACAAGTGATGCATAAGATTTTATTTCTCAGAACTCACAATGAGATGCTATGAGTGATACACTTTGGCATATATATCATCGAGTCATAACATGGTTCAATTGTTACGGAACATATGTGACTAGAAAACACCATTCGGCATTCAATAACTTGAGCATTATACCGATCATTGATTGTGATGACCTACTCATCATAGTCACAATGGATCTATAAACCGAAATCCAAAAATATCGTGTTCCTTGAAAATAGCTTAATACGCACTCAATTTCGCTTGCAAAATTTTACAAATATGAGCATAGCGAATACTCTAACAACATAGAGATTTTATACCAGATACGATCAAAATGATCTATCATATTGAGTGCATAACATGGCAAGGTTATGTGTCTAAGGAGTAAAATTACGACACAAGCATGGTGTAACACTATCATGCACACGCTCGACCTTCTTATAAGGGTGCGTATTTTGGGCTTTCCCAAGGAAACTGTTTTTCAACATTTGAAAGATGATAGTTTAGCGTATAACGCATACCAAAAACTGCATCATCTATGGCAAATTCGGCCAAAAAGAGGTTGAAAAATATGTGTCATAAGACCACTTGCAAATTCAAGATGGGAACCAAGTTGGTTGGGACAAAAGCACAATCGCTGGAAATAAAATTCCGTGCAGCTTAACCTTTGTTCACTAAAACAGCGATAACTCCATTGTTAGGAAGTCTATGGACGAACGGTCAGATGTTCTGGAAACTAGACTTTCGTATCTTTCTATCCATATATTGTGCACCATACGGATCATTAAACTCAGATCACAGTGCATTTTTAATTGGCTGCTTTAGTATTTCCCAAGTTTAGTGAGAAAACAAGGTTGAGACCATGTCCAATGGCATAAGTGTTGATACAAAAACATGGCAATAACAGCCATAGGTGCGTCCAAACGCAACAGGGTGTTCGATTTATTATCTCGACTAATGATCCTTTTGATAACTCCAACTTGGTAGACTTGCAGAGAAAGTAGGAATGTCGGTACAGCTAAGGCTGTTTAAAAACCACTGATTCCGTTTGAACTTTCAAAGCATAAACAAATACCAAGGAGGATGCGCCTAGTCATGATCAAAGTGTAGACAAAATCTACCAAAGTGCATCAAATCAACCAAGTATTTTAATTCTCAATTTGCAAGTATACGTCATAATAACCACGTTATATAGATACAACGCGGTGCATCATAATTAAGCATTTTGAACCATGAGACATAATGAATATACCATAACCAACTTGTCTTGACCATCCAATAAGATCGACTAAACATAGTCAAATGTATAAGGCACCTGCCTTTACAAATACTCGGAAAAGTATTCGGACCTATAGTCATACGAACTATAATCGAGGTCAATGAATTCATGTATTCGGACCTATAGTCATACTTGGTTCCATATTTGCTTTGATCCTTGAACGGGAGCTTCTCTCCATATGAGCAATATTTTCGTGGTACTCCGTTCCATATTTACTTTCATCCTTGAATGGGATAACAAATATGGCTTTTTTCCATAGCGTGCACATCATCATGAGCAACGTATTTTCCTATATACACGTAAAACATAAACATGGTAAGATTCATAAGTGTACAAATTAATGAACAAATAAATCATTAATTAGGAAAAGATGGAGAGTTGAGAAACGCCCGGATAGGGCTACTGGGCTCGATAATCGTCCGAAAAAGGACTCAAGCGCGGCGGTGCAGCCGGTCAGTATTGGATGAGGTCGGATCTCCAAATTTCCTCGTAAAAATCTACTTCTATTCGGTGGCAGATTCAGTAATCAATATTACTCCGAATCCGATCTCCACCGTTGAATATACATATATTTGTGTTGTAAAGTTGCTGTCAAAATTTCACACCGATCCGACGGTTAACGAATCGGGAAACATGTTTTTAGTACGACTGCGCTGTGCAGAAAATTTACGCGCGGAAATTCTCGTTTTTCATTTTTTTGATAGGTTTGTCTCGACTGCACTAGGTTTTCAAAATTAAATATCACGTGCATAAAACCAAAAGACAATTTGGCGGTGCTTTGATCAGATCGGGTCGCAGCTTTAGGCAACAGTCGGCTGGACGAAAACGATCTGAAAACGGGACTGCCGAGCGGGTCGGGTTGGGTCAACAATCGGGTCAGGTTTGGGTCAATAAATGGGTCGAGTCTGGGTCAATAATAGACCTACGGCTCTCAGCAGATGAAGCAGCTGAATCGCAATCAGGAAACCACGTCGATCGGGATAGAGCATTACCGTATTGCCGGTTCACGGCGTGGTAAAACTCGAGCGCGGGGAAAGTTGACGAGAGTTTCGGATCCAAATCCGGCGAATCGAATTGGAATCCCAAGTCCAAGCAACCGCGAAGCTCGTCGAGGTCATCGTCCGTGATGCTTCGGCCGCTGTCTTGGGCCAACTCCAGCGGCGGGTCAGGCAGGAGACGGTGGTTCGCTACGGGGAAGGAGATGACCGGTCGGAACTGAGAGAAGGTTTTCCAGCGGCGCGTCGGGCAGGAGACGGGTTGCTTCACGGCGGGTTGGGGTGGCGGCGGGACTGTGGATAAGAGGACCGGAAATTAGGGTTTCTGCCGAAAAATTCAATTTTTTTTTCGTTTTTTTTTTCGGATTTTCAGAAAAAAACGGGAGAGGAAAAAATTTCTTGCCCAGTTGGGGACTACATGCTGATAACGTGTTTCAAGAGAAAGTAAAAAAACTGTAAATACGAGTCAATCAAATTGCATTCATAACACTGATAGAGGGGCCTTTATATAGGCATTACAATGAGAGCCCTTCCATACATAGGATTCCTAGATAAGGTAAGACATCTAATAGGATCCTACTACCTCTGGAAGGATCTAGAACCTTCCATTTATGTATCTACAACAAGTATTAGATAAGACACATCACGGGATTAATAATATATATATATATATATATATGTGTGTGTGTGTGTGTGTGTGTGTGTGTGTGTGTGTGTTTGTGTATATATATATATGTGTGTGTGTTTATAGTATCTAAGACTATTTTAGGTGTAAAATATATGAATTATGTTTTAGGACAAAAGATTAAAGCAATTGAGTTTTGGGTAAATTAAGTATTTACTTTGTAGTTTTGGGTCATTTTCCCTTAATAAATGGTTGTTTGATTTTATAACTTTATTTTGACCATTTGTTTATTTTAATATTGTTGATTTTATAACTGTATTTTGACCATTTCAAACAATAACCACCTTAAGAAATTACTTGCTACAATACGAGTAAAATATTCTGGAAGTTGTTTATACTCTAAAAAAGTTAAGGATGTGGCCAATTTTGGTTTAGTTGGGAAGAAAAAACAATCATATAAATACATATTTTCAAAAAAAAAATGATTAATGTACTTGTGTTGTAATTCATTAAAAGAATTGTGGACTATATATATATATATATATTGAATTAAATTGGTAATTATTACTTTATATTTTTATTGGGCCCTTAAGGATTAAACTTTTTATTAGTTAATGTATTTAGCAAAATTATTACTTCAATACATTGGCCCAGGTCATGACTGGAAGAAATTATTATAGAAACAGGTTATTATTTTATTGAACATCATTTATTGAGATTTATTTGTATCTAACAACTAAAATATCAATTACTAAAATATTATCAACTGAAAATTCAACTAACTTAGGGTAATTCATAAACTAAATCATCATTCATTTTAGAATTGTCAAATGATTCATTAATTAATTTTGAATTAACAACTAAATTTTCAATTAATTCCAAATTATTAACTAACTAAGACCTAAGTTTACATATCCATTAAAAAACTCAATTTTTATTATACATCAATATTTTACACTTCAAAATTAATTTCTAAACAAATATTTACGTAAATCCATGATTTAATATAAACTAAATAATAAATCAAAATATACAAAATGATGAAATACACAAAATAAATATAAATGCCTTATGAAGTTGGAGAATTTACACTTGATATGAAAAATATAAGTTTTTAGTAGAAAAATTCTGGTGGAAACGAAGAATCTTGTTGAACCGCCGACTTGAGGTGTTCTTCTGGAAAGGGTCTTGTGCGTCGAGCAACAAACGCTATGTCACCCCACATTCTTGGGAGTTTGGCTATGTATTTGTACTTACCAACCAAAAAAATATCCCTCTGATCATGCATTACAACAGTGAGATCGTCTTTTATCCAACAAAACCTTCGCGATTCAAGGAAGGTAATTGCAAAAACGGCGATAGCATTTTTCCATTCCATCGGCGTATATGGATTGGTACCGTAACACCCCCAATCCGCTCAGAGATATTACACACCGTAGACCCTCTCCTCAAGGATCTACCAGGCTGGTAACAACATCGAAAATCTCAACAATGCCCTTAAGGCTAAAATGACTCAGTAGATCGATTTGGTATTTCAATAAAAACATGCAACTCAATCTCAATACATCCACGCAGGGGTCAAATACAAAATGCTCCCGTACAACAGGGAAGATATACTGCAGCGGAAATAAAATACAACTGAACCCATACAACGTACGGGTCCTTATGTAATTAGTATCAATCACCTTTCATCATCCTTTATGCCGATCCTGTGTTATGCTCCCAAAACCTGAATGCAAAAACAGACATCCACCCCCCGATTACTAAGGGGTTAGCAAAATTCCACTATTTTGCTAGTGCAAGTACAAAGTGCAAAATACGAGTCATACAATTCAAGTTCCAAGAATAATAATAACCAGGAATCCTCAAAGATCCAAACATAATGAAAAGTACTTCCCGAGGCAAGAGTTTGGGTAAAACATTCCAAAACCGAAAGATCACAAATCGAGAGGACAATTTATAAAGCCTTTTAAAATGCCCTCGGGAGTTTTCAACGTAAAACCATTTAGGATTATCGAATCCTTCTCTTTCCAAAATCGACAGGGGTCACAGCCCAAAGGTTTTGTTTTCACAAATAAAACCAGCAACAATTCACAGGGTTAAAACCCACGTCACGTGTCCTCGACGGACATAAAATCAACACAACATAATCACCCAAGATGCGCAAATCTTGGTCACATAAATACAACACCAACTCATGAATCCATGGCTATACCATTGGATTCTCTTCGAGGCCCCGTCGGACCTACCCAAGGTGAGCAAAACACATTCACAAATCATATACACATCATCGTGATCACTTGCCACGTCATCTCGTGGTTGGATCAATCACTTGTTGTCTCCTGACCATATGATCACATGCCATATGTCACTGCAGGTCTTATCATCTCACTGTTGGATCAATCACTTGTTGCATCCTGACCACATGATCACAAGCCATGTGTCACCGTAGATTATCTTAGGCTCTCACAGTTGGATCAATCACTTTGAATCCTGACCACATAGTCACAGGCCATGTGTCACCGTAGACCTTCGACCAAATCCACACATTCACAAAAATATATTACATCAAAGATATCCAAACAATTCATCCAAAGGCAACAAACACAAACCAAAACACAACGTCCAACCACAACGCACCGAAATGAGGCAATATAGGTACACACACATTAACAAGCGCAACATCAACACCAACCATATCCATAAGATTCACATAATCGTTTACGAAATACACCAATCACAAAATGCACACGGTTTTGAAAGAGAGCCTTTAACGAGGCTAACGAATCTTTTGAAAGTTCATTTCAAACAAATAAGAAAACATGTCAAGACGATCACCGATCATCATATCCACGAAACAAAAAAAGTATGATCAAGGTACTTGCCTCGAATAACCACAAACGCAGAGAATCGACCGAAGTAGGTTGGCACGAACCGACTACGAACCCGCCTGTAATACCCGCATTTTTCTTTTCCTTGTATTTTTAATTTCGGTGTATTCCTCGATTATAGTGACCCTCGTGTATCCTTCAGTGTAACTTTTCCGTCATCTTTTGACCTGATTCTCGTGATTGATGTGCGGAACTGCCGTTTCGGGGTTGCCGTGGATCTATTCTATGCTATGATGCGTTTTGAGGTGTTCCGTTTGATGTTTCGTTCGTATTCTGGTGTAGTGGACCGTTTATGTTCTGTACCTAGCACACGCTAATTTGTCTGCATAGCGCGCGCTAGAAGTCCCTTTGTAGTGCACGCTACGTTTACTTCGTAGCGCGCGCTAGCGAGTGAACCCTGGGGGTGGCAGTTCAACTCCCAGGCCTCTGGACTATCGGATTAGTGCACGCTATCTTGTTTAGCGCACGCTAATGTCGGGAGACTAGCGCACGTTAAGTTGTTCAGTAGCGCGCGCTAGCGTGACTGTCCAGTACTGGACAGTTTACTACTAAACTCGATTTAGGTGCTAGTTAGCGCACGCTACGCTTGTATGGTAGCGCACGCTAACGGATCAGGTGGGTTCTGGACAGTTTGTCACTGGACTCGACTGATGTCCAGGTAGCGCACGCTATTGGTCGATAGCGCACGCTACCGAGAAGTTATTAGCGCACGCTACGTTTCGAGTAGCGCACGCTAACGGCCAATTACCTGGCTACTGGACTGGGACGCTAACGGTAGGGTTTGGAATCTTATCCCGTTAGCGCACGCT
Organism: Orobanche coerulescens; assembly: GCA_033398695.1. Classification (NCBI taxonomy): domain Eukaryota; kingdom Viridiplantae; phylum Streptophyta; class Magnoliopsida; order Lamiales; family Orobanchaceae; genus Orobanche; species Orobanche coerulescens. The sequence goes on along the minus strand of CM065805.1, from coordinate 147,230,102 downwards.
AACCTTGAGGTTTTAGCGTGCGCTAACACTCCCTGGCTATATAAACCAGGGAGTTGACCGAGATAATCATAATTTCTCATTTCTTCCTCTCTCCGCGGCGAAGGCGATTCCGAGGCGTTTTCTTGGCGATTTCTTCCTCCAATCATCTCATCCATCATCCTTCTTGAGTTCTTGGAGTAGTATATCAACATCAACACGAATCTTTCGTCCTAATCCACGGTAAATCTCTTAGAACCCTACTTTTGGATAATTTGGGGGTTTTGGGATTTTCTTCCGATTCGTTCCGTTTTGATGGTGGATTCATGATGATTATGATTAATCTTGTTGATATCATTAGTTTTCCTACGGATTCATGGTATATTTCCATAGCTTTGTGAAATCGAGAGGGTTTGGTTGTGGTCCGCCCTCGTTGTTATTTTTATTCGAATATACATGAATCGTAGGTGGATTTCCGGGTGTATTCCATTTCCATAATCGTTTAGAAGTGGTTGTGATTGTGCTATTCGAATCGTTAGGTTCATTTTCGTCGGTTCCTCGCGGTCGTGCTTGATTCTTCCGTTCCGTTCGTGTCGTCGTCTATTTAATCGAGGCAAGTATCCTTATGAACTTACGATCTTGACATAGTAGCTTTGTATGAGAATTGTGTGTGTGTGTATGCTCACTACGGGTTAGATCCGACGGGGTCTCGGTAGGGCTCCACGAAGCTGTGGAACCGCGAGCTTGCTTTTAACCACTGTGGGTTAGATCCGACGGGGTCTCGGCAGGGATCCACGAAGCTGTGGGTCCGCGGTTAATTGTGGTGCATTTTGCAAATGTGGTTTTGATCATTGGCATTTCCGGAAATGAGTGTTTTGGAACTATGATTTCTTGATTGCATGCATTACTATATGTGTAACATGTAAATCGTTCATTTGGTTACTTGTACTAGCGTAATTGCTAACCCCTCTAGGGGACCCGTTTTGGGGAAATTCGTTTTATGAATTTCAGGTCAGGTTCATCGAGACGAGCTGCTACGGACCAAGATACGGATGATGGCCGTGCGTGATGATTGTGCACGAGTGACGTTTTAGTGTCTTTTTATCTTTTCATCTTTTGTGGTTTTGAACTAATAGTTGTACTCGAGTACTTAAGGGTTTCTGTTCGTTCGGATTGTATTGTTGCCTATTATGTTGTATTGGATGATGATGTTATGTTGACCGGTTGAACCGGGTGGATTATTCTGTTTTGCATCTTTATGATGAGGTGTTGTTTTGTCGTTTCGTTGAGTCGATGAGTATGATGCTGTTTAGCCTGGTGGGTCCCACATAGGGATTCACGGCACTGTAATATACCTCGAATATCTTGGGGGTGTTACACCGCCGACTCCACCAAATGCTAACCCGCGACAATAAACTATAAACAATAATAACAACAATGAAAATAAATTCCATAGCACGGCCTAAAGTCGCTGAATTCAAAGAAAAAACGACGAAAATTCAAGGGTTTCCTCCCCAAAATGGCCAAGAACACAAATTGACTCGACAAAAAGATGAAAACGGAATTTCAACACGTGGGCTATGATTAATACGAATAGATAACGACAATAGAACCAACAATCTCGGATTGAAATCATGAAATCGAAACAAACCCCAAAATATCCCAAATAGGGTTCTAAAGCCTTACCTTGATTCGGAGAAGAATGAAGGCTAGATGATGATGAACACGAAGAAGACCCACCGAGATGATTACTACCATCAAAGACCGACGAAAGCTCATCCAAAATCTACCCCAAATCGCCAAAAACGAAGCAAGGGAGAAGGGAGGAAAAAATGGCCCGAAATCGGTCAACTCTCAAATATACATACTCGCATTAGGCTAACGTACGCAAGCAATAAGGCTTACGTTAGTGATGTTACGTACGTAAGGGACAAGCCATTACGTACATAAGAGTTGCCCAGACTCAACTGGCCGAAAACCTGCACAAGCTCATGTACGTAAGCAGTAATGCATTACGTACGTAATAGAGGCATCGATAGCGTACGCTATCGATGAAGAATAGCATGCGCTAATCATCTGGCAGTACATAAAAGCTGCCAGATGTCAAATCCGAAAAGGATCGCGGAACACGACGAACACGGATCACTATAGTCGAACAAAATGAGTAGTACGACAATCAAAACACGAGCTTAAGCTTGGAACAAACACATGATCCCGACAATCCAGGGGTAGGTAAAAGCGAGTACGAAAACAAGTACCCAAAACTTTGGGAAATTATAAAATGGACTAAAATGTCCGAAAATCACGATACGTGATCGAAAAACCAAACCGAAGTTCACAACACATCTAACAAAGTTAAACGGACTTATGGGAAACTCAAAACAATAGTTTCAGATGAGATTCGTAAGAATCGAACTCAAGTGCGGAAAAGTCGTTAAAAAGCACGGAACTCAACAAAACGACACTGAAACGAACTCGGATGTCGAAGAGTGCAGAATAAAACATTTTCAGAATGACGAAACGGTCAGAAGCGAGTCGTCAAAACGGATTCCTGCCGAAAAAAAAAATTACCGGAAATTGAAATTGCGGATATTACAGGTACGAATTGCTGGTGCAGACTCGATTAGTTTCTAGTACCCTATTTTAAGCCCTTGTAAATTCTCAGGACCCCAGTTATTCAACAGATACCCATAATCAACACCGTATTCCATAAACCAATGCGTTTGGAAGAATTTACATCCTCTCTAGCTTTACCGATCTCGTACATGCGACCACCACTATGGACAACATTTATATACAGATTAAACTTTCTAACAAGTAAGGAAAAAGAACTTTCACCCACAGTAGTATCTGTATAGAGTCTTAACCACCCATATCTACGATTGTCCGATATATGCGTTAAAAAACTATCCATAAATGCACCGTAATCTTGTTCGCCAATGACGTAATGCAACTCCTCCACGTCATCATCCCTTTCGATGTCTTTAATAATATCGTAATCTTGAAATCTAAAATCTATATGCAACTTGATATCACTGTTGAGACATCCACGGGTTTTCAATCAATAGGTGTTAAGCAACCAAGGGAAGGAGTTACAATGACTACGAGTTTCCACTGGATGGAAGTTGTTGTAACAAGATTCATTGTAACATTAATTTCATTGGTTGAAAGTTATAGTGAATTTATCTCCAATTGGTTTGGAGAGAAGTGGACCAGTAGAGGATTATCCCACCTCTGAAACCACTATAAAAGTGCTGTGTGATTTACTGCTTTAACATCATACTTAACTGTTGCATTCAAAGTTAGCTGTCTTTCTGCAAAACCATTTTACAGCTGACAAAGGTTAATTGCATTTATATCAGACGATTAACCTAGATGCATTTACTTCAAATGTGTTTTTGAAAAAGTTATTTAAGCAAAAGATTTTATAAGTCTATTCACCCCCCATCCCCCGAGACTTATACCTGACACCTTGTGACCTACAGAGCAAGCGCAGGAAAAGCACGAGAATGATGAGCAGCAGTGATATTCCGTCGAGTCGCCGCTATAAGTTTTCTTTTTGTTATTTTGATCTTGGTTTGTTCATGTACTCGCGGGTATTGTTTTTGTTGATGTTATTCCCGCTTGTGGGCTTGACGATTAATCTCTGAGTTGTTATCTGTATATTGAACATGCTGTGTTTGTCATTATGTTAGACCTTGTCGGTTGTAACGTTGTGAATATGTTGTATTGTCGACCTTGTCATTTGACATGGGTTGTTTTGTATTATGTTCGACTTGGTAGGTCGTTGTGCGTATGTGTGTTAAACAGGTTTTGCCTTGTGGATTATCGAAATGGATCCATGACGCTGTAACCGTTCCAACCCGGCAGAGTTGTTACATAATCCAATTCTAATGGTATTGGAATTTGTATTTCGAAAATCAAGTATATCTCGATTTCTTCTCAGGAGGTTCAAAATCTATTTAGGACCGATTTTATATGAATATTTGATTTCGGTATCTTTTCAAGAAACACAAATATTAATGGGGCATATCTAGAATAAAAAAGTAGGAGACGTGATTTTTCAAAATCAACGCGTATTAATATAATTCATGGTTTGATAGACATATGCATCACTACTTTTCAAGAAAATGACTCGTTTCAAACAAATTAACAATAATAGTATTATCAAACACAGTCTTCTTACTAACGGGCATCTGTGCGTACTTAAAGCATCACCTTAGACATTGTAAATTATAGTTAAATCTGAGAAAAAAATTCTTAAAGTAAAATGCATTTGTCGGTCGAAGTAGAGACCCAACAATTAAACAACCACCAAAGAAACATGAATATATATATATATATATATATATATTGGAAACATATCAAATGAAAACTAATTTTACTGTTTGAGATTATAACATTCCACGCACGGCTAAAAGGACCCAACTTTTACTCATTAGTGTTTCGATATTTGTCGGCAGGGATGTAAGAAGCCACCCATTTGTCGGCAGGGATATTGTTCGATATTTTCTGTTCCGCAAACATGCATGCTCCACTCACTCTATATTAAACTACATTGACAAATAATACCCTTATTAATTAATGTACTTTTGACCGAATCATAAACTCTATTTATCCAATATACATTAATTTTAATTTTTTGACTCAAAATACAATTTTTATATTTTTTAAGATACATAATTTAAATGATACTCTCTGTTCCACTAGACTGGTCCCATTTAGATTAAGTCATTTAGAAAGCAAAGTAAAAAGGTGTGTCAGGTGGTGTGGCCCACATGGGATCCACAAGCTTTTTGTGTGTAAGTTTTATCCTAGAGGGAAATAGAACGAGTCTAGTGAGACGGCCCATAGTGGAATATGGGATAAGTATGGTGGGATGGAGGGAGTAATGTTCTGAAAGTTCCTTAAATGTCTCTTGCATTAAATAATAGTAGAATAATTTTTATCAAGTGGTAATTATATATGGCAGTTGTGTACCACCACTAGTCGGTATCACCACCAGCGGCTACCGATCGTCGCTGGTCATCGACCAGTCTCCAGTGCGGCATTCTTTTTTCTACCAATTTTTTTCTGTAAAATACGTTAATTTAGATTATCAACTCATATCTTTAAATTACTATATGGTAACAATAAATATTTCTTGATCCGTCGGATGTAGCTGCCAATAAATATTATCAAGTGGTAAGTTAAATGACCAACATAAATTTTGAATTCGACCATTTTTTTTGTTTTATTTTTTTCTGCCAGCACTTTGGTTAAATTTATCGATTGTAAATTTAGACTATCAATGAACTTTTTAAAATTACCAACTATTATTTTATTATACTAGTTTGGATTATTCAACCATATCACCACAAGCTGACTCGTAAAATTACCACAAAGTAATTGAAAAACAATACAATATATTAATAACCAATGATATGACCATTGGGTAATCAAAATATCAATAGATAATTTAACAATCCGGCTCCAGAAGCCGCACGCATCTAAACCTCAATTGTTAATTTAGATAGCCAACAATATCTTGAATTACCATAAAGTAATTCAAAATATCATACAATATTTTTTAATGGTGATTTTATTAACACAAAAAATATGCAAGAAAACAAAAGGTTTTCAGATAATCTGCCGAGAATGAGATGAATTTACGGTCCTCAACTTCAATAATCTAGCCCATCTAATTAATCTCAACGGTCCACCCTTAGCCCTTTTTTAGTTTCACATGCACAAGATATAACACCCCCAAGACATTCAGGGTATATTACAGCGCCGTGGTCCCCACACTGTGGAATCCACCAGGCTAACGTACCAAACAAGACATTCGACAACGACAACAATCACCAATAATACGACAATTCAAATAAGATTACAATCCGACAATAAAATCCAACATCAATCCATTCCCCAAAACAGGAACACAACGTTAACAATTTTGTAAAAGAAGTACTCGAATACTTAAACCAATTTTAAAACAGAAAAGTCCCAACACAAGACATCAAAAGTAATGGACTGAAATGAACACCAATAAATGACTACTGATCAGTATCATGCTTGCCCATCATCCTCATACGGCTCGAGTGCTCGTTTGTCCCCATGATCGATACATGAAATACAAAAAGTATTTCCCCCATTTAAGGGGTTAGCGACAACTGCTAGTGCAAGTACAATCCATTTGAACTACATTCTAATCAGATGAATAATGCGCCAAAAATCATTTTTGAAAACATTTTATATTCCGGAATATTTATGATGTACAAACACAAAACACATTATCTCCAACAAATCATAATTCAAAGTTAACCGTTGGCACGAGACTCACTGCCACCGTACCCCGCAGAGCCCCTTCGGACTGTAACACCCCAAACTAGGCGGATATTACAGTGCCGTGGACCCCCGACTGGGACCCACCAGGCGAATGAAAATGAATGAATTACACAGGTGAATGTAGTACCGAACCACATTACAACATCAATTACTCCGATGAGGAGTTTTATACAACACACCCAGGATAAAATAGAATACATGTGTATTTTATGTGACGATAAAATACACAACACTGAATGAAATGAGCATTCTAACGGAATGTCTGCAGCGGAATAAATAAAGGAAACACAAATGACTGAATAAATGATCAATGCATCGGGTCCCCTACTAGTATCATCGACTCGCCGCCAACATGCTCTTCCCGTGCCTTTGCCTTGCCGTGACTCGAAAACAAAATTCCCAACGGTCGGATACACGTAACAACAATCCTCAAGAGTTGAAATTACACAATCATGAATTAATCAAGTTATGAAATATTCTTAATTATGAATTACGCAAGAGGAGCATCATAGTACGCCCGTAATGTCCTGTGCAAGTGTACAAGACGAATGACCGGACACACCCGGCCCTTGTACCTAATTAGTCTCACGGAGGTAAGCGCTACTGTGTGCACGGTCCGATGTATCGGTGAACCCAATACATGACCATCGTGTGCCCGACTAAAAATTCCACACACCCACACCCGCCACGCAATATGAACCCTAAGGTCACATGAACGAATGACCATGATGAATATCAATGAATAATAATTAGACAAGGCCAAGATGACTCACCGATATGAAAGTAATAGTGATGTGATTGATAACCCAATGAAATGATTTGGAACCGCTGCTCGTGAATGAAATGATTATTCGACAATTACAAGTCTCAAAATGATTATTATTATGATGAATGAATTATGATTATGAGCAATCAACAACAAAAGGAATGAGTATCCTTTAACCGAGTAAGATTTAACTTACACAATACCGATGAAGAATGTCCGCCCACGAACAACGCCCTAACCAAGATACCGGCCGCTCGAACAACCTTGAATAACAATAATTACCAACAATCGCTCAATACACGTATCAAACAACAAAACACGACTAACCCAAGGGTCGAAACAACGATGATCAAACTCATAGCATTCCAACGAATACATAACCGACCACACAACTTCTAAATATCCAATCCGAATATGTCGAAACCCACACCAAAATGAGTATTTCAAACTAACAAAACACGTCAATGATATCAATAATCCATTAGGAATCCATAATTCATGATTACGACAACATCAATCGGAAAATCCCCAATTAACCGAAGTCAACCCCAAGGGTTCTTGAAAACAATTCCGAAAATAACCATTAAATCCGTAGGAATATATTTATCCAAGTAGATAATCCATAACTTAACATATCCCAATGATAATCCAAGCTTACGAAGAAATCGGAAGGAAAACCCAAAATCCGAAATTCTAGATCCAAGAGATTAATACCTTTGATTCGATGTGATGAAGATGATGAGATGATGATCAATCCGAAAGATGAGCTTGAAGATGATGATTGATGATTACACCTCGAAGAATCCTCTCCGAATCGCTCGAAATCGCCCAAAAATACCGAAGGAGTGAAATGAGATGAACAAATGAAGAAGTCGACTAACTGTCCAATTTATACTCACCTGTGTTAGCGTGCGCTAGCCCTTGTGCATAGCGTGCGCTAACGAGTAATTTGGGTAGTCCAAGACCCACTGTCCGAACACGGTAGCGCGCTACGTACCTCTTTGTAGCGTGCGCTACGGCCATACTACTAGCGTGCGCTAATATCCATTGTTAGCGTGCGCTAGCGAAATATTTGACGCCCAGATCGGGAGTCCGTAAAACCATCCGCCCTCCGATCTAACCTCGATAGCGTGCGCTACAACCATTATTTAGCGTGCGCTAATATGTCGATTGCAGACGCTAACAACAATGCATAGCGTGCGCTATGAATAAACCTGGCACCAAAGAGCCACCGAACTCAACCTCGATCCGCCAGCGCGCGCTTACTCCACACATATAACGTGCGCTACTACGACCCGTTAGCGCCGCTACTTACCACTCGTAGCGTGCGCTACAATTATTCTCACCGCACCCAAGACCTTCCGGATCGCAGCCTAAGGTAGCCTTAGCGTGCGCTTAACCGAGCGGTAGCGTGCGCTACCCATACCCAATTAGCGTACGCTAAAAGGAGTATGTAGCGTGCGCTACTCCTCAAGCACGACTTGCAACGAAAATGACAATGATAATAAACACGGCACGAAACTCCAATCAGATTAATGATGAATGACGATCGATACTCGATACAATTACTCAATGATGAATACCATGACCAACTGAGTGACAAATGATCAATAATGAATGAAATTACCGAGTATCAAATACTGAATGATAAATACCGAATGATAATTACCGAGTGATAATTATCAATTACAACTGGGTATTACATACACCCCCTTAAAAGAGTTTCGTCCCCGAAACTAAGGGTCAAACAACTCGGGATAACTCTCCCGCATACTATCCTCGGTTTCCCAAGTAGCCTCTTCGACTCCGTGTCTAGACCACCGAATTTTAACCAAAGGAATCGCCTTATTCCTCAACCGCTTGATTCGCCGCTCTAAAACTCGTATAGGACGTTCCTCATATGAATGATCGTCGGCGATCTCGATTTCGCCGAATCAAGTATGTGACTGGTCGGCAACATACTTCCGCAATCGAGAGACATGAAACACATTATGAATTCGCTCAACGCCGGAGGTAAAGCCAATCGATAAGCTAACTCGCCCACCCGATCCAAAATCTCAAACGGTCCAATGAATCTCGGACTCAACTTTCCCTCTTCCCAAAACGGAAGATACCACGACTGGGATACCTTGACCAACACGTGGTCACCAGCCTCGAACTCTAATGGTCGATTTACTGTTATCTCGCATATGATTTCGCCGACTCTGAGCGGTCAACAAACGACTCGATCAAAGCTACCTTCTCACGGGCGGCTATAAGCATATCGGGCTCGGTGCCGATTGATTCGATAAGTCGTCCCAACACAACGGAGATCGACAACGACGACCATACAAGGCCTCGTAAGGTGCCATCTTGATCGAAGCATGCCAACTATTATTATCAGTGAACTCGATCAATGGTAGTTGGGCTTCCCAATCGTCTTTCCTCTCGAGGACGCATGCCCTCATCATCTCCTCTAATTACTGAATAGTCCTCTCTGATTGTCCGTCGGACCGAGGATGAAAAGCGGTCTCGAGATTAAGCCGAGTTCCCATAGACGATGAACTGATTTCCAAAATGCGACACAAACCGTCCGTCACGATCGGAAACGATACTTTTAGGAGTACCGCGGTCGACTATCTCTTTGATGAACAATGAGCAAGTCTCTCGGGACCCCACGTCTCCTTGATCTCAAGGAAATGAGCTGATTTAGTTAAGCGGTCCACGATCACCCAGATCGTATTCATGCCACGACGACTGCCGGCAAACTCGTGATGAAATCCATAGAAATGTCTTCCCACTTCCATTCGGGAATAGGAAGAGGTTTCAGATACCCACGGCCGCCGATGTTCAATCTTAACTTGTTGATGTGTTAAGCATCTCGAAACAAATTCTGCGACTTCTCGCTTCATATTACTCCACCAATAATTTTGTTTCAGTCCTTGTACATCTTGCTAGACCCGGATGAACAGAATAAGGGGTAGCATGAGCTTCACAAAATCGAGTTTTTCAACTCTTCATTCGCAGACGCACAACCGATTCCTAAACCTCAAAAGTCCATCCTCGTGGACCACAAATCCAGGCTTTCGAGCCACATCCTCTCGGATGCGCAACAATGATGGGTCCGAACCCCGATTCTCTCGAATTGCCTCCTCGAGTGATGATGAAATCTCTAACATACAAAGTCGCCCGAACTCGCCGGGCTGCACTCGATCTCGGGTCTAAGGAATTCCTCAAGCTCCTTCGAATCAAGTAAACGGCAAGCATCCGCTCTCGAACGGACTTACGACTCAAGGCGCCGGCGACAACGTTCGCCTTGCCCGGTGATAGAGGATCTCGATATCATAATCTTTGATTAATTCCAACCACTGCCTTCGACGCATATTTAACTCCTTCGAGTAAATATATACTTTAAACTCTTATGATCGGTGAATATCCGACAGTGACGCCATAGAGGTAATGACGCCAAATCTTCAAAGCGAACACCACTACTGCTAGCTCCGTGTCGTGGGTCGGATAATTAACCTCGTAAGGCCTCAATTGCCGTGAAGCATAGGCAATAACCTTCCCGTTCTGCATGAGCACACATCCGAGACCCTGTCCGGACGCATCACTATAGACCACAAATCCTTCCGTCCCCTGCGGCAAGGAAAGTACAGGTGCTGACATTAATCGACTCTTGAGTTCCTCAAAACTCCGTTGACACGCGTCGGACCACGTGTATTTCTTATCCTTCCGCAAAAGGTTCGTTAAGGGTTGAGCGATTCGAGAAAATCCCTCTACAAATCGCCGATAATAACCCGCTAATCCGAGGAAACTTCGGATTTCCTTAACGTTCTTCGGAGGTAGCCAATCTCGAATAGCCTCCGTCTTCTGAGGATCGACACGAACTCCGTCTGATGAAATTACATGTCCGAGAAAAGTCACTTCGGACATCCAGAACTCACATTTAGAAAATTTCCCATAAAGTTGTTCTCGTCTCAACACGTCTAGCACTTGATGAAGGTGGAACTCGTGTTCCTCCCGGTCACGAGAATAAATCAAAATGTCGTCGATGAAGACAACAACAAACCGATCCAAAAAGTCGATGAAGACCCGGTTCATTAACTCCATGAATACCGCAGGTGCATTAGTCAATCCGAACGGCATAACCACAAACTCATAATGACCATAGCGTGTTCGAAACGCCGTCCTTGCGATATCCGACTCTCGAATCCGCAACTGATGATATCCAGATCTTAAGTCGATCTTGGAAAATACTGAAGCTCCCTGAAGTTGATCTAAAAGATCGTCAATACGGGGTAAGGGATACTTATTCTTGATCGTCAGCCTGTTCAACTCCCGATAATCAATACATAAGCGGAATGAACCATCCTTCTTCTTGACAAATAACACTGGTGCTCCCCACGGGGACGCACTCGGTCGAATATAACCCTTCTCGAACAACTCTTCAAGTTGGTTCTTTAATTCCTGCATTTCGGTCGGGGCCATCCTAAGACGGCGCCTTCGATATCGGGACGTACTGTGCTCCAACTCAATCGTGAATTCCACATCCTCTCGTGGAGGCAAACCAGTAACTCGTCTGAAAACATCGGCATATTCCTCACCACCTAATATCTCGTAACATTATCGATGACTTCTGCTGGCCATATAGCACCAATAACCGACACATCCCCGATTGAGTAACCTTATCGCTTTCCTTGAATTAATGACCTTACTAATGTAAATGGGATTACCTCCTGAAACACACATTCAACTCCATCGTCTCAAATGATAGTGACCATACGCTTACGGACATTAATGATGGCATCATGACGATCCATCCAATCAATACCCAAGATGACGTCGCCCTCGGCAAATCTACCACGATTAGGTCCGCCGCCATACACGACCATGAAATCGAATCGACAATTCAATCTCACGACACGATAATTCGTCTACCATCGTAGTCCAATGACATAAGGCTCACAACTAGTAGCACTACCCGCATTTAGTCTACTCAAACATGACTCGGAAATGAATGAATGCGATGCACCAAGATCGAAAAGAGTACACACAAAGTTGAGATAGAATATCGAGTGTACCGAGATCATTCGGGCCTCTGGATCATCGGTCTTCTTCATCTCATAAATCCGGGCTTGCTAGTCCCAGACCGACGCTCCTGTCACGGCTAAAAGCTCCACCTTTAGTCGCTCCCGCTGCTTTAAACGACGCTGATTGAGTGGCTCGATTCAACGGCCGACCGCTAGGGGCCCGAGATGACGTCCGAGTAGGTTTGGAGTCCCTACGGCAAAAACGGGCCTTATGCCCAGCAATCCCACAATTATGACATGTGATAGTCCGCCTGACACTTGGTACCGAGGTGACCAAGTTCCCGCAGCTTATAACAGTGATGGCCGAACCGGCCGCCGAGACCGAGATTCCGCGGTTTAGACGCTAGGGAGGTCGCTCGTAAAGTAGAGCCCGCCCGGTTTCTTGAAAGTGGCACCGACTCCCGCCGATCGATTACGGTTCTTGGACTTCCGCTAGCGCACGAAGGTTGCCGCCTAGCAATTTCCTTAGCCGTGAGCTCGTAAGTAAGAGCCTTCTCAATGAACTCGCCAACGTGGTGCAATTATGATTAAGTAATCAAGTCTCATACGGGGTTTCACCTCTTGTCAAATACTTGATCTTGTCCGCTTCGAGTGAATGATAGATGAGGCGAACGGAAGAAGTTCTCAAATTTTTCGGCGATGGCGAGAACATCATCATCCGCCAAAGGTCGGGAGTGAGTAATTCCGACAACTTGGCCTCCCGAGTGGGGCCGGATAGTACCTCTCCATCATGAGAGTCTTGAATCGATCCCAAGTACATGTTCCGTCTGTGGGCTTCAACGATAACCACCATGAATGAGCGCTCTTACCGAGATAGTAAGCCGCAATCAAACCTTGTGTCCTCGGGACACTCTACCATAGCAAACACTTCTAGAAATGCTCGAGCCAATGAATGATATCTCGCCGCCTGCACGAGCCCTCAAAAGTAGGTGGCCTCAAGCAGAGATATCGCCGATGATGTTACTCACATTCCTCTCTTGCCTCCGAGGTGGCGGCGGAGGAGCTCGCCGATTCCGATTGACGGAGTTGTGCATCGTCTCCATCAACCGAGCCATCGAGTCATTTGGGCCATCATGCCCCGCATAAATGCGAGTGGATCAACCCGACACCCTGACCGAGCCGTGTCCCGGTACGACTCCATAATGAATGATCGTGTCCAGTGAATGAGTGGCGGCGTCATTGCCGTCAATTAGCATTATTCCTGGCATTTGCACGGGTATTCGCACGAGTTCTCGGGATTCGGCCCGCTCCACGGCCTCGTCCTCCACGTCCTCTGCCAGCCCTTTCCATACTGAAGTGGAATGTCATATGATGATTATACATCTCGCATGAGTATCACATTATTATTATATTATGAAATAATGAAAATGAGCATACGCGCTCAAATACAGCGATTACATGAATGATTGATTGACGTGACATGATTATCTGATGAAGTTACTGAAATGATTATCTTGGATGAGTTAACAAGATTAATGATCCGATCTTCCTGATCAACAACTGAGCAATGAAATGAATTGACTGATTAATGAGTTAACCTGACCGTCCCGGTCAAAATGACAATGATGATTGAGGATTGTTAACTGATGAATTATGAATGAATGATTAATGCCAGAAATTATACCATGGCATTAGAAATCTTTCAGTTCTTGTTCTGATTGTATCGGCATTTGCACATGTCACACGATACGCGAAAGTCCAATGATACTAGTCATATGACGATGATTTCAAATGAGACATGACTTGTAGGGTAGTATTCAAAACCACGCTCCTATACAAACTCTGTAACACCCCAAACTAGGCGGATATTACAGGTTGCTGGACCCCGACTGGGACCCACCAGCGAATGAAAATGAATGAATTACACAGGAATGTAGTACAACCACATTACAACATCAATTACTCCGATGAGGAGTTTTATACAACACACCCAGATAAAATAGAATACATGTGTATTTTATGTGACGATAAAATACACAACATCAATGAAATGAGCATTCTAACGGAATGTCTGCATCTTAATAAATAAAGGAAACACAAATGACTGAATAAATGATCAATGCATCGGGCCCCTACTAGTATCATCGACTCGCCGTCAACATGCTCTTCCCGTGCCTTTGCCTTGCCGTGACTGAAAACAAAATTCCCAACGGTCGATACACGTAACAACAATCCTCAAGAGTTGAAATTACACAATCATGAATTAATCAAGTTATGAAATATTCTTAATTATGAATTACGCCAAGAGGAGCATCATAGTACGCCTGTAATGTCCTATGCAAGTGTACAAGACGAATGACCGGACACACCCGTCCTTGTACCTAATTAGTCTCACGGAGGTAAGCTACCGTGTGCACGGTCCGATGTATCGGTGAACCCAATACATGACCATCGTGTGCCCGACTAAAAATTCCACACACCCACACCCGGCCACGCAATATGAACTCCGGAAGGTCACATGAACGAATGACCATGATGAATATCAATGAATAATAATTAGACAAGGCCAAGATGACTCACCGATATGAAAGTAATAGTGATGTGATTGATAACCCAATGAAATGATTTGGAACCGCTGCTCCCGTGAATGAAATGATTATTCGACAATTACAAGTCTCAAAATGATTATTATTATGATGAATGAATTATGATTATGAGCAATCAACAACAAAAGGAATGAGTATCCTTTTAACCGAGTAAGATTTAACTTACACAATACCGATGAAGAATGTCCGTCCACGAACAACGTCCTAACCAAGATACCGGTCGCTCGAACAACCTTGAATAACAATAATTACCAACAATCGTTCAATACACGTATCAAACAACAAAACACGACTAACCCAAGGGTCGAAACAACGATGATCAAACTCATAGGCATTCCAACGAATACATAACCGACCACACAACTTCGGAAATATCCAATCCCGAATATGTCGAAACCCACACCAAAATGAGTATTTCGAAACTAACAAAACACGTCAATGATATCAATAATCCATTAGGAATCCATAATTCATGATTACGACAACATCAATCGGAAAATCCCCAATTAACCGAAGTCAACCCCAAGGGTTCTTGAAAACAATTCCGAAAATAACCATTAAATCCGTAGGAATATATTTATCCAAGTAGATAATCCATAACTTAACATATCCCAATGATAATCCAAGCTTACACGAAGAAATCGGAAGGAAAACCCAAAAATCCGAAATTCTAGATCCAAGAGATTAATACCTTTGATTCGATGTGATGAAGATGATGAGATGATGATCAATCCGAAAGATGAGCTTGAAGATGATGATTGATGATTACACCTCGAAGAATCCTCTCCGAATCGCTCGAAATCGCCCAAAAATACCGAAGGAGTGAAATGAGATGAACAAATGAAGAAGTCTGACTAACTGTCCAATTTATACTCAGTCCAGGTTAGCGTGCGCTAGCCCTTGTGCATAGCGTGCGCTAACGAGTAATTTGGGTAGTCCAGTACCCACTGTCCGAACACGGTAGCGCGCGCTACGTACCTCTTTGTAGCGTGCGCTACGGCCATACTACTAGCGTGCGCTAATATCCATTGTTAGCGTGCGCTAGCGAAATATTTGACGCCAGATCGAGTCCGTAAAACCATCTCGCCTCCGATCTAACTCGATAGCGTGCGCTACAACCATTATTTAGCGTGCGCTAATATGTCGGTTGCAGACGCTAACAACAATGCATATCGTGCGCTATGAATAAACCCGGTGCAGTCCAGTAGCCACTGAACTCAACCTGATCCGCCCCTAGCGCGCGCTACTCCACACATATAACGTGCGCTACTACGACCCGTTAGCGCGCGCTACTTACCACTCGTAGCGTGCGCTACAATTATTCTCACCTGCAGTCCAATACCTTCTGGACTGCAGCCAAGGTAGCCTTAGCGTGCGCTAAAGCTGAGCGGTAGCGTGCGCTACCCATACCCAATTAGCGTACGCTAAAAGGAGTATGTAGCGTGCGCTACTCCTCAAGCACAGCTTGCAACGAAAATGACAATGATAATAAACACGGCACGAAACTCCAATCAGATTAATGATGAATGACGATCGATACTCGATACAATTACTCTGAATGATGAATACCATGACTGAATCTGAGTGACAAATGATCAATAATGAATGAAATTACTGAGTATCAAATACTGAATGATAAATACTGAATGATAATTACTGAGTGATAATTACTGAATTACAACTGGGTATTACA
Source organism: Orobanche coerulescens (assembly GCA_033398695.1). Taxonomy (NCBI): domain Eukaryota; kingdom Viridiplantae; phylum Streptophyta; class Magnoliopsida; order Lamiales; family Orobanchaceae; genus Orobanche; species Orobanche coerulescens. The sequence continues at coordinate 147,213,722 of CM065805.1, read as the reverse complement.
CGGACATCCCTGGGTGGCTAACCACAGTTCGTGATACGCACACACACGGCAATACGTATCCCTAGAGGCCCCGTCGGACTGTCCCTAGGTGAACATACACATATCTTCCCACAACAACCACATATAGCCATAATTCAAATACTAGAACATGTAAACAAATGTAAAGTACTTTCCTTTGAGACATTCTTGAAGAAACGGAAGTGAAACGCGACTACGAACGGTCCGGGTGGAAAGCGACGGTTCCTATACGAAGGATCAACACAGTTCAGTCCCAACGGACAACAATACTCTAGTGGAAAACACCCATAACCCCGGTTACATAATACGACAATGGACGATCAATTGATACGGGTGAGGGTTTACGCAAAATCTCCCCATATATTTTGAATTCGACCAATTTTTTTTTGTTTTATTTTTTTTTCTGCCAGCACTTTGGTTAAATTTATCGTTTGTAAATTTAGACTATCAATGAACTTTTTAAAATTACCAACTCTTATTTTATTATACTAGTTTGGATTATTCAACCTTATCACCACAAGCTGACTCATAAAATTACTACAAAGTAATTCAAAAAACAATACGATCTTTTAATAACCAATGATATTACCAGTGGGTAATCTAAATATCAATTGATAATTTAACAACTGTCGGCTAATCCGTTCCAGTAAACCGCACAGTATCTAAACTGTCAATTGTTAATTTAGATAGCCAACAATATCTTGAATTACCATAAAGTAATTCAAAATATCATACAATATTTTTGAATGGTGATTTTATTAACACAAAAAATATGCAAGAAAACAAAAGGTTTTCAGATAATCTGCCGAGAATGAGATGAATTTACGGTCCTCAACTTCAATAATCTGGCCCATCTAATTAATCTCAACGGTCCACCCTTTGCCCTTTTTCAGTTTCACATGCACAAGATCCCGATTTGCAGCAGAAAGATTACGAAAGGGACAAACTATAGTACCTTCTTCAGATCAGTAAGACTGTAAGCCACCAATTAGTAGGCTATGGGCATCCCATTTCCCCTTAGATTTACTTCTTTTTTCAGTCATGGACATCGGTAATTGAGACCACCTGGAGCGACGGAGAGAAACTTGGCACGGGTTCACTGTAGTGTAAAACCAACAATGGGTTCACACCCAGAGCTCCATACACCGACAAATCGATTCACACCTCCAGGGTGGCTCGGACCAACAAGAAGTCGCTGCACAAGGCAACACACGGTGGAAACGAAAGGGTTAGAGACGATTAAAAAAGATAGGAATAAGAGGGGGGAGAGAGAGAGAGGCAAAGAAAAAGAGGAGAGAGACAGGGAGGAAAAAATGGGAATGGAGGGTTTGTATATTAGGGTTGGTGTGTGTGTGTGAATGTATATATATATATATATATATATATATATATCACTACTAAAAATTACCCCTATTAGCTTCACCATAATAGCTTCACATACAAATGTGAAGCTAAAGAAAAAGGCCGTCGAATAAAGAAACAAAAAGGCGTCACTAAAGTGACGCCAGAGTAAAAAGAAAAAGTAGGTCAACATTTAAGAACAATAGCGTCACATATGTGACGCCATTGTGTAAAATTTATTTTTTTAATTTATTCCGGTAATGTCGTCACATGTGCGACGCTAAAGTCTAATAATTTAGCTTCACCTCCGTGACGCCAATAAGGCTTAGTTATTTTTTTTTTAAATTAGAGCGTATATTTATATAATAACGTACTTATATTTATACAACGTATATTTATATTAATCACATTAAATTAAATATATTTATATATACTAAATCTATTTTAAATGTACAAATTTACATTGATTGAAATATTAAATACTATAAATAATGAATTTAAAATTATATTTAAAAATTATAGTGTAAGAAATTTATTAACAGTTAAATTAAAATATATATATTTATAGTTAAGTATTATGGGAAAATTGATTTAATTTGAAAAATAAATTAGATAGAAGTACGAAATATAGTATACGTCTAAATAATTATAATGTAATATATTCACTAAACTAAAATATAGCTCAGTGGGTAAAAGCCATCATTTTTTCCGAACCGGCGTGGGTTCGATTACCATGCCGCACACTGTGCTCTTTTTTAAATGCAATCTGCCCATCTTTAGCGTCACACATATGACGCCTTAACTCCTTATCAGCTTCACATATGTGACGCTAATGCCCCCCTTTTTTTTTGACAGCAGAAGCAGAACACCACAGGCACCAGGCCACTTCTTTTTGACAGCACAAGCAACTTTCTTTTTGACAGCAAAACTCAACCAACACAAAAACAAAACAACACAACACAGTTTTTTTATCCCTTTCTATCATTACAAAACAAAACACCATTCTATCAATACAACACAAAAAAAAGCATAAAAACAGTAAACACAACACACCATCAACCGAACCAATAAACCAACAGAATAAAAAATAATATTCTAACCAAACCAACAAAGCAATAGAACAATATGCAGAATAAATATAACATTTTATAAAAATCAAAATCACAATATACGCAAAATAAAATAAATATGATCATCAAAATATAAATCTAACATGCTACTCGTCAGATATTGATCACATCAACTCATCCTCATCGAAGTCATCGGAGTCATCATCTTCATCGTTCGCCCGAGATGATGAGGTATCTACCTTCTTCTTTCCTTTGAGTAATCTCAACATGAGTTTACTCATCTTTGAAAATTTAGACTCCATTTTCTCTCTTGATTTCTTCATCTCCTCTCTATCCTTCTTCATCTCCTCGTTATCTTTTTTTAGTGCCTCGATGGTAGCCTCTAAAGACCGATCAATCTCGATAGGTCGTAATGATGCTCGTGAGTCAACAAGACGACGACTTATGTGTAATATCCGCATTTTTCGTTCCCGATGTTTTTCATTTTTGGTATATTACCGTATTGTATATTACCGTATTGGTATTTTTGAGAACACTTATTTCTGGACTGTTGTCATCTAATTCTCGTAATTTTTGTTCGGAAACGCCGTTTCGGGGTTGTCGTCGATCCATCCTATGTTATTATGCTTGTTGTGAGCTTCTGTTTGATGTTTCTTCGTGTTTCAGTGTTTTGGGGCTGTTATTATTCCGTGCCTAGCGCGCGCTATCATTCTTGTTTAGCGCACGCTGAGCACCATATAGTAGTGCATTGTCACGCCCCACCTTAAGGCAGCAGACATCAAGCAGCATCCGGCCGAAGCCGGGCATACGGGCGCGCAGCAGGGCCGCGCGCGTGCATGGACCGTGTCAAGCTCACAGAGGACTACCCCCCCTATAATAGACTTAGACGGAAAAAGCCTTGTGACAGCAGTTGATATTAAAAAGCCGAGGAATCCACTCTTCAAAAAGAAGGCCTTAGAAGCTTCAAGATGGAGACCAATCAGTTCTAGAAGGTCAAAGAGGGTTCCAAAAGGTCAGAAATCGGGTCGGATTGCTACGGGCCGAATCGGGCCTTGGCCGGGCCGGGCCTGGACACTTCGGGCCTTGGCCGGGCCGGGCCGGGACACTTCGGGCTGGGTCGGGCCGGACGTTCCATAGGGGTCTGGGGACTCCAAGGAGTATTCTTATAATTACCTAGAATTGTATAGATCATTCTAGATGATGGAATTCTTGTAAATACTTGGAATAGTAATGTTTTATTGGTCATTTGCTAGACAGGAGGATTAGTATAAATACCCCTCCTTGGGGCTCATTTGTAACTCACTCTTGAGAAATCTGATTTGCTACAGTGCAATAAGAGAAAATCTTCCCCAAGCATTTCCTTACTTTCCTTCCTAGCAGTCTTGTTTATTAATAGGCATACTACTTAGGTTTGAGACAACTTAAGAGTGCCGCACGGTGAGGACTTAGCGAGGCGCAAGTATAACCCAGTGACAGTTGGTATCGGAGCCAAGGTTGAGACAACCAAGGTGGATTTTCGAAGATTGCTAGCTGATTGTGCAAGGAGTAAGATGGCACAATCATCCGACGTTACCCAACCCAACACTCAGGCCGAGAAGACCAAGAAGGGTAGAGACAAGTCTGTCGACCGGATTGCTGCCATGGACAGCCGACTGACTCGACTGGAGGAGGTCTACGATGAGGTTGCGAAGAGGGTGGATGACTTAGAAGAAGCTGGTGAGGAGCTGCACAACCAGGTTCTTTCTACTATCAATGCTTGTGATGGGGACATGAAGCAAGAGTTGGCCGATTTTCGGGCCATGATCTTGGCCATGCAAGAAGGCATGGAGGTTCTCAAGACGGAGATGGCAACAGTGAAGAGGGCGATTGCCAATGGAGAACATGTGGGTGCGACACCCGCACGAATTGACATCCCAAGGCCTGGGAAGTTCAACGGATCAAGAAACGCCAAGGAGATTGACAATTTCTTATGGAACCTAGAGCAGTACTTTGGTGCCTCAAACATTCGAGATGATGACACCAAGTTGCGGACCGCGCCCTTGTACTTAGCCGACGCAGCCGTACTGTGGTGGTGGACCAATCAGGCTGACATTGAGAGTGGTGCGTGCAGGATGGCTTCCTGGGAAGACTTCAAGGCCGAATTGAAGAAGCAATTTTATCCCGAGAATGTGGAGTTCGAGGCTCGGGGCAGGCTAAAGAGACTTAGCCACACTCGTACTATCAAAGACTATGTCAAGGAGTTCCAAGAAATTGTACTGGAGATACCAAGCTTGACGGTGACCGACAAGCTGTTTGCATTTATGGACGGACTCAAGCCTTTCGCGAGGCAAGAATTGGAAAGGCGAAATGTCCAGGACGTGGCGACTGCCATTGCTGTGGCCGAGGGCTTAAGGGAGTTGAAAACCAGCGATAAGCCAAGGACTTTCCGCACAGATAAAGGCAAAGGTGGGGGAGACCGCCCAGCAAGGTTCAAGCCAAACAAATACTCAGGCAAGCAACCAGTGGACGAGAACGATAAGCCGAGAGGTTGTCACATTTGTCATAGTACCTCTCACATGAAGTACGATTGCCCATTTCAGAGGAAGAAGGTCGCAGCCATTCAAGAGACCATGGAGACCGAGGTTGCGGATGGTGCGCACATGGGCTCATTGAGTTTGCTCAATGCTGTCAAAGACGTTGTGGATCCGGCGAAGGGACCCAGAAAGGGGTCTATGTTCGTGGATGCCTTGATCGGAGGCACACACATCAAAGCCTTAGTGGATACAGGAGCTACGCACAACTTCATGCGGGACGGCGTAGCCAAAGAATTATGACTTACCGTCACTCCAACTAATGGATCGATCAAGACAGTGAACACCCATGCTAAACCGGTGACCGGAGAAGCACGAGGAGTGAAAGCAAAGATAGGTGACTGGCAGGGAATGATCACCTTCACTGTAGTGACCATCGATGACTATGATTTGGTTCTTGGGTTACATTGGTTCGATCAGGTACGGGCTTGCATTCTTCCATTTTCAGATTCCTTAGTCATTTTGGACTCCGACAGGACACAGGCCATTCCGGCCAAGAGGGAAGCGAAGGGGACAAGCACCCTTTCAGCCATACAACTTAGTCGAGGACTTCGGAAGCAGGAAGAGACCTTCGCTGCATTTTACGTTCCTGATGATGGAAACGATATTAAAGGGAAGGATGTACCAAAGGAAGTTCAAGCCGTTTTGGAGGAGTTCCAGGACGTGATGCCCGCGGAACTACCTAAGAAGTTGCCGTCCAGACGGGATGTGGACCACAAAATTGAACTTATTTCCGACGGGGTCTCGAGGGAATCTATGACTTCACTCTAGATTCACGAGTTTGATTCGCTAGCCAGCTCGGGAGGGTCCTTAGAGGCCTCAAGTGGGATTAGTGGCTTCACCCCGGTCCTAGGCGATGCGCGTGCGTGATTTGTTTTATGATATGGCCAGCTCGGGAGGGTCCTTAGAGGCCTCGAGTGGGACTAGTGGCTTCACCCCGGTCCTGTGCAAAACGATTGTTGACTGTTTGTTTCCGGAAAAGACATGCCTGGTTTTGGTTTCGAAATGATTTTGGTGCATTGTACTATGAAATGTGTAAGAGAATGGTTTGCCTTGATTACTTGTACTAGCGTAATTGCTAACCCCTCTGGGGACCCGTTTTGGGGAAATTCTCGTTGTGGATTTCAGGTTATGTTCAGCCGGACGAGCGGGCGCTGGAACAGTACGAGGATGCTGGCCAGGGTTGTTGACATGTGCATTTGCGTCTTTTATTTACATTGTTCTTTTCGATATGGTTGTTGTCTACTTTATAAACTTATAGATGGTACTCGTGAGTACTTAGGGTTTTCCCTTCGGATTGTGGTTTGTATTCGTTGAAGTTATTTATGTTTGTCGGTGTTGCTTATTTTGCCGGTTGTACCAGGTGCGTTATTTGATTTTCATCTGGATGATGTGTGTTTTTACTTTGGTAATTCGTGTCTAGCCTCGTGGGTCCCATGTAGGGGTCCACGACACTGTAATATACCTTGAATATCTCGGGGGTGTTACAGAAAATGGTATCAGAGCCAGGTTTATGGATACCTAGGCTTGTCAATCATTTGGGTCTAGTTGTGTTTTGTTTTGCACATCGTCACACCACTGCCAACATCTCAGTACTTCCAGTGTTCATAAGTTTTCCTTACTCGATTCTTTGTTTTCTCGTACCGTATTTCCGTTTCTTGAACTGTGGTTGTTTTTCCTCTCTTCCTTATCATCGAGTTGCTTTTGCTACCTTTTAACACTAGTATGGATGCTGGAAGAGGCCGTGGTCGTGGTCGTGTATGCGGCTGGGGACGTGGGGCAGCCGATGAGGCAGTCATGTCGCATTCTTTGGGAGCCGGCAGTACCGATGACCGTCATAGCCATGCTACTACTCAGGATGGCGCCGATCTTGGTGTTGCAGTGGTGATGCAAGAAATGGTGAACCAAATGGCTGCGATAGCTTGGGCGGTTCAGAACCCGGCTCTGGCCCACGCTAATCGGGGCAGAGCAGATCCTTGGCTTCATTATGTCATCAAGATGCATCCTCCTAAGTTTTCGGGAGCTTCAGACCCGATCGGCTGGGAGGGGTGGATCAAGGAGATATCCAAAGTCTTTGTTGCCACCAACTGTCCATAAGACCACAAGGTCCCTATTGCCCAGTACTTTCTCACTGGGGACGCTATGGATTGGTGGGAGGCTATTAGGCCTAAGGATCACGTTGCTTCGTGGGCGGAATTCAAGGACTTAATGGAGACCGAATATTTCCTGTGGCCGGTTAGACAGGCTTGAGTTCATGCCTTTTATGATGCTCAGCCTCAGGATATTCCTGTTTCCAAAGCTATTGATGATTTCAACAAGGAGTTAGGCTTCATGAAGGCCCAAGTTATAGAGGAGAGTGACAAGCTTTTTTACTTCTCCAGACGGATGAAACTGTTGATTCGGGACTACATGTCTGGGCCCGTCTGCACCACTTTGAAGGATTATCAGAGTAGGGCTCTTGTGTATGATATGTCGGTGACGGCCACTGAAGCGGCTCGTGAGAGCAAGAAGCAAAAATCCGCTGGAAATTTTTCAGTCCACAAGGGCGGAGTCCAACAGAAATCCCAGTCTGCAAATATTCCTGCAGGTGTTTTGGCTCATTTCTCTGGGGGCTATCGAGGTACTGCCAGTGGCAAGTCGGGCCATTGGAACCGAGAGGTCTTCGTCTGTATTTGACTTGTCATACTTGTGGTCAGTCGGGCCATATGGCTTTCTTTTGTGAATAGGTCAGACAGATTCTCGGTGCCCATACTTCTTTTACAGCACCTAGGGAGCCGAGTGTGAACCAAAGCTCGTTTGCTCCGCAGTCTCTGCCGAGTGCCAGCCGAGGGAGAGGTCGGGGTCAGCCTGTTATAGGGGGAGTTTCCAGTGTTAGCTCCATCCATCCGTGTGTCTATGAAATGAGGAGAGCCTATGATCCATCGGCTACTGTGGCGATAGGTACCGTTCATATTCATTCTCATCCTGTCATTGTGCTTTTTGATTCGGGTGCTACACATTCATTCATCTCCCTGGAGTGTGTACGCTGTTTGAGTATTGACTGTTTGTCGCCTTGCGAGCATTTCATCATTAAACTTCCTAGCGGTGATAGAATCGTCGATGAACGAGAGGTCCAAGACCGTTCTGTGTTTATTTGCGAGAGGGCTTAGCCCTCTAATATTATTGTCGCTAATATTGAGGGTGAGAATTTGATTCTTGGGGATGATTGGCTCAAGCGGCATGGTGCGATCATGAACTACCACACGATAATCATCACTATGTTAGCCGAGGACGGCACCGAGCACTCTTTCGCGGGGCGAAAGAGGGGAAACCAGAAGTTCATGATTAATGCCTTGAAGGCGATGAGACTCTTGCAGAAGGGGTGTACTGGTTATTGGTGTTACCCCTTGAAGGCGGAGGATGGTGGAGTCGAGCTTTCATCGATTCCAGTCGTTAGTGAGTTTCCTGATGTTTTCCTTGATGAGTTACCGGGATTGCCACCGGACCGTGAGGTCGAGTTCGCTATAGAGTTAGAGCCGGGTGTGGCTCCGATTTCGAAGGCATCGCATGGTACCTTCAGAGATGGCTGAGTTGAAGAAGCAGTTGAGTGAGCTTCTTGAGTCGGGATATATTCGACCGAGTGCTTCGCCTTGGGGTGCACCGGTCCTGTTTGTGCGTAAGAAGGATGGTTCACTGTGTTTATGTATCGACTATCGCAAGCTGAACAAGGTGACCATAAAGAACAAGTATCCCCTGCCGAGGAGTGATGACTTGTTCGATCAGTTGCAGGGAGCTGCGGTGTTCTCGAAGATCAACTTGAGATCGGGGTACTATCAGCTTCGGGTGAAGGAGTCCGATGTCCCGAAAACAGCTTTTTGAATGATATACCGACATTACGAGTTTGTGGTTATGCCCTTCGGGTTAACTAATGCACCGGCCGTGTTCATCCTGTTGATGAACAAGGTCTGTATCGAGTATTTGGATAAGTGTGTTGTCGTCTTCATTGACGATATTCCTATTTATTCGAAGAACGAGGAAGAGCATGCCCATCATCTGCGTTTGGTGTTAGACATTTTGAGGACCCAGCGACTCTATGCGAAGTTCTCTAAATGTGAGTTCTGGCTGAAGGAAGTGATGTTTCTGGGTCACGTGATTTCAGCCGAGGGGGTCCGTGTGGATCCACAGAAGATTGAGGCAGTATTGTATTGGGCACCGCCTAAGAATGTGAAGGAGGTCCGTAATTTCTTGGGTCTGGCTGGCTACTACCGTAGGTTCGTCGAGGGGTTCTCGAACTCGCTTGACCACTTACACAGTTGCTCCAGAAGTCCGATAAGTTCGTTTGGAATGATGACAGACAGTCGAGTTTTGAGGAGCTGAAGAGACGCTTGACTTCAGCACCGATTTTGGCGTTGCCATGTGGCAACGAGGGTTTTGCCGTTTATAGCGACGCTTCTCAGGATTTGGAGTTAGCGGCAGTTGTCTTTGCGCTCAAGATTTGGCGTCACTATCTTTTTGGCTCTGCATGTAATATTTTTACCGATCATAAAAGTCTGAAGTGCATATTTACTCAACGGGAGTTGAATATGAGGCAGATGAGGTGGTTAGAGTTGATTAAGGATTAAGACCTCGAAATCCTTTATCATCCGAGCAAGCGGAACGTCGTGGCCGACGCCTTGAGTCAGAAACCGGTTGTGTTGCAGATGCTTGAGATCCTTACGTCTTAATCTCAGCTTCAGCGGGTCTTGATCGAGTTGGATGTTGAGGTTTTGTTGCCAGGAGCTGTCGGACAACTTTGCGCTTTAGTGATTTCGTCGTCCCTGATCGATGAAATTAAACTGAAGCAGTTGGAGGATCCGATGATTTCTCAAATCCGAGAGAATGTTCTTGAGGGAAAGTCTCATGTGTTTGTGATTCATGATGATGGTGTGTTGAGGTTCCAGAGTCGGCTGTGCGTGAACGACTCAAAATTGAGGCAGGGTATTTTGCACGAGGCCCATGCTACGCCTTACTCCGTTCATCCTGGTTCGGGTAAGATGTACAAGGACCTGAGGAGGAATTTGTGGTGGAATGATATGAAGGAGGAGGTCGCACGATTTGTTGCTAGATGTTTGACTTGTCATCAGGTCAAAATAGAGCATCAGCAACCGGCTGGATTATTGCAGTCGCTTCCCGTTCCGGAATGGAAATGGAAAGATATTTCGATGGACTTCATCACGAGTTTGCCGAGATCGAGGTCGGGCATGAATATGGTTTGGGTGATTATTGATTGTATGACCAAGTCGGCACATTTTCTGGGCATCAAGGATACTTGGGGCCCGGAGAGGTTAGCTCATGTATTTATTGCACAGATTGTGAGGATTCACGGTACTCCGAAGTCTATTGTTTCGGATCGTGATGACCGTTTTGTATCGCACTTTTGGCAGGTGGTGCATAAGGCGTTGGGCACTCATTTGCGTTTGAGTACTTCTTTTCATCCTCAGTCAGATGTGTTGGAATACTTATTCCACATATTCATAATTAGAGTTTTGATGATTAATTTGCTAAACAAAACAAAACAACAAAGAGACGAAGCAGACGAAGTCGCAAAAAGCTGGACAAAATATCATTACTAGCGCACGCTAGACATCAAACGTTAGCGCACGCTAACGGGACCATCCTGGCAGATCAGACAAGTTCGAAGTAACCTGAAGTCAAGTCATCTAGTGAAGATAGCGCACGCTACATATGAATCATTAACGCACACTATCGAAAACTTGTTATCGTTGTGAAGATATTCAAACCCAGAATGGCGTATGCAGTGAAGTAAACATAGCGCACGCTACAAAGAAGGAATAGCGCACGCTAAATTCAAGTCAATCAGAACGTTGGAAAGAATCTGGTCAAAAGTCAGCATATCAAACGGATAGTTTGACAAGTAAAGCCAACAGATATATTGCGTTAACGCACGCTAATGACGAGTAATTAACATACGCAAGAGGAAAAATATAACGTACGCTAAAGGAAAAACGAAGCTACTAGACTGAAACTGAAAACAGGCTAGCGCACGCTACAGGCACGCTAATGAGCTTAGCACACGCTAAGGAGAAAAGACTAGCGCATGCTAATAACAACTGGCAGTAACGGCTAGTTTGATGGATAAGGCTATAAATACCACATCCATGGTATTATTACTACACAACAACATTGAGCAAAGCATACATACTTGTTATATCATTGTAAACATTATAGTTGTTGTTCTTGAGCTTTAATTGAGAATGATTGAGTGTTATACACAAAATCATACACGAGTGAGAAAAAGAAAAGATACGATTGGATTCGGTGTTATTAGGATCAAGGATCCGGCATTGTTAGAATCGCAATTGCTATCTTAGTGAGGTTCATATAGTACCAATATAAAGCTAGAGTGGTTAATTCCTTGTCCAATAGAAAAGGAAAACGGTTTTACTCGGACCGATAGAAAACGAGCTTGTAACGGTAATCCCTCGACCGATAAAAGAGAGGTGCAGAGGTTTTGATCTTAATCCTATAGAAAAAGATACAGCGAGAGGACGTAGGCACGTTTGGCCGAACTTCTATAAATCTTGGTGTCGTTTATTTTCCGCACCTTATTTTCGCTTCCGCATAACGGCGCAAATATCCGATAATTTTCCAACAATTGGTATTGGAGCGGTACTCCAATACACGGCTTAACATCCGAGGAGAAAAAGATCAAATGGCATTCCAATTTGCTCCAGTCGAAGGCCTTGCTCTTAACCGACCACCATTTTTTGATGGATCGAACTTCATGACTTGGAAGAAGAAGATGTCGATATTTATTCGAGATTACGACATCGAGCTATGGAAAATAATTTGTCTTGGTCCGAAAATTCCTCTCAAATCCGATGGTATGCTCAAATCTTTCGAAGAATACGACGGTTCCGATTGAAAAAATGACCATTACAATTGTAAGGCAACTCAACTTCTTTATTGTGCCTTAAATCTAGAAGAACACAACCGAATATCCTCGTGTGACAGTGCTAAAGAAATTTGGAAAATGCTTGAGGTAACACACGAAGGAACGTCTCAAGTCAAGGAGACGAAAATCAACATGCTCCTTCACGATTATGAATTATTCCAAATGAAGGACGATGAATCCATCACGATTATGCTCGACCGTTTTTCGGTCATCACAAATGGATTAACATGTTTTGGTAAACCACTTTTGAGTAATGAGAAAGTAAAGAAAATTCTCCGATCACTACCTCGAGAATGGGACGGTACGGTGACGGCAATAATGGAATCTAAAGATTTAAATAATCTTGATTTTAGTGCTCTCGTTGGTTCTCTTATCAACTACGAGATAGTTCTAAAGTCTCGGAATGCCAAACCAAAACCAAAGGAAAGATCGTTAGCCATGAAGACTAAAATGTCAAGAAGGAAAGAGAAAATCCCGGTGGACGAAAGCGACGAAGAATCGGCATATTATGCCAAGAATATTAATAAGTTCCAACACTTATTAAACTGGAGAAAACAAGACATGCAAAAGGGCGAATCTAAAAAGTTCGACAACACTTGTCGATTATGTGGTAAACCAGGCCACTTTGCTAAAACTATCGTGTAAAACCCAAGGAGGTTTTAATTGCAACATGGAGCGACGAAGATCCCGATGAAGATTTTCTGAATCAAAACAATCTCGCTCTCATGGCCCGGTGTTCATTCGACGATAGCGACGTTAAAAGTCAAGTAAGTAATTCCTACGACGAACTTTTTGAAGCATTCGAGTTATTACATAGCGATTATCAAAATTCTTTAAGTGAAATTAAATCCCTTAAGTCTAATATAAATCTTTGGAAACTGAAAATTCCAAAATTCTTGAAAAGGAAAAGTTTGTTGAAATCGATCATTCAAAATGCATTGAAAATGAAAATATTTTAAAGGGTGATCTTGTTAAAATTCAAACCGAGCTTAAAAATTTGACGAAGAAATTTTCGTGCGGCAATGATAAATTTGAACAAATGCTTTGTGTTCAAAAATATACTTTGAATAAAGAGGGGTTAGGATTCAAACCAAGTTCTAAAACCGAATCCGTAAATTTAAAAATACCATGTTATGAAAATGTTTGAAAATTGGGCACCATATTTCAAACTGTAAAATCCCAAGACGGACGATTAAAATTAAGAAAATTTGGATTCCTAAAGGAACCACCATCCCAAACATCGTTTACATCTCGAAACAAAAACCAACTATAGGTTGGATCCCCAAAAATTAATTTTTCTTAAAACGGATATTATTTTCAGGGGTAGTTTTACCCGTATCATGCATATTATTTATTGCATATCTATATTCAATTGATATTTTTATTACACTTTTTGATGAAAACAAAAAGGGGGAGAAGGAGTAAAATCGGATAAAAAGTGTCATGAAAGAATGACGAGAAAAGAATAAAAATCGAAGAAGTCGAAAAAAAAGCATACAAAAAGGGGGAGAAACGAAGGAGTTGAAAAATAAAGGAGAAGTCGAAAATGACAAGAAAAGAAAAAATTGGAGAAACTAACGAAACGATCAAAGCCGAAAACTTTGACTCGTATAAATATACATATATTTATTTTTACAGGTTTTATCCAATTCAAGGTTGTTTTGTAATCATCAAAAAGGGGGAGATTGTTGGAATATTTATTCCACATATTCATAATTAGAGTTTTGATGATTAAGTTGCTAAACAAAACAAAACAACAAAGAGACAAAGCAAAACGACAAAGCAGATGAAGTCGAAAAAAGTTGGACAAAATTTCATTACTAGCGCACGCTAGACATCAAACGTTAGCGCACACTAACAGGACCATCCTTACAGATCAGACAAGTTCGAAGTAACCTAAAGTGAAGTCATCTGGTGAAGATAGCGCACGCTACATATGAATCATTAACGCACTCTCTCGAAGACTTGTTACCGTTGTGAAAATATTCAAACCCAGAATGATGTATGCAGTGAAGTAAGCATAGCGCACGCTACAAAGAAGGAATAGCGCACGCTAAATTCAAGTCAATCAGAATGTTGGAAAGAATCTGGTCAAAAGTCAGCATATCAAATGGATAGTTTGACAAGTAAAGGCAATAGATATATTGCGTTAACGCACGCTACTAAAACATGGTTAACGTACGCTAATGAAGAGTACTTAACGTACGCAAGAGGAAAAATATAACATAAGCTAAAGGAGAAACGAAGCTACTGGACTGAAATTGAGAACAGTCTGGCGCACGCTACAAGCATGCTAATGAGCTTAGCGCACGCTAAGGAGAAAAGACTAGGGCACGCTAATAACAACTGACATTAATGGCTAGTTTGATGGAGAAGGCTATAAATACCACATCCTTGGTATTATTACTACACAACAACATTGAGCAAAGCATACATACTTGTTAAATCATTGTAAACATTATAGCTGTTGAGAGTGATTGAGTGTTATACACAAAATCATACACGAGTGAGAAAAAGAAAAGATACGATTGGATTCGGTGTTATTAGGATCAAGGATTCGGCATTGTTAGAATCTTAATCGCTATCTTAGTGAGGTTCATCTAGTACCAATAGAAAGATAGAGTGGTTAATTCCTTGTCCAATAGAAAAGGAAAACGGTTTTACTCGGACCGATAGAAAATGAGCTTGTAACGGTAATCCCTCGACCGATAGAAGAGAGGTGCAGAGGTTTTGATCTTAATCCTATAGAAAAAGATACAGCGAGAGAGGATGTAGGAACGTTTGTCCGAATCTCTATAAATTTTGGTGTCGTTTATTTTTCGCACCTTATTTTCGCTTCCGCACAACGACGCAAATATCCGATAATTTTCTAACAAGATGGACAGTTGGAATGCACTATCCACATATTCGAGGATATGTTGCGTGCTTGTGCTCTCGACTGGAGTAGTGACTGGGAGGAGCATTTGTCATTGATCGAATTCACGTACAACAATAGTTGGCACGCGTCGATTCGAATGGCACTGTATGAGGCACTTTATGGGCGGCGTTGCCGATCGCCGATTTGTTGGAATGAGGCGTCCGATTTGGTTGGGATCGAACCGGATATCGATTTGATACGAGACAGAAGGTAGAGTTGATTCGGGAATGGATGTTGACTGCTCAGAGTCGACAGAAGTCATATGTCGATGTCTGTCATCGACCTTTAGAGTTCGAGGTGGGAGACCACGTTTTGCTAAAGGTGTCACCGACAAGGGGAGTTTTCCGCTTTGGGAAGAAGGGAAAGTTGAGTCCGAGATTTATTGAGCCCTTTGAGATTCTCGAGCGAGTCGGTGAGTTGGCATACCGTTTGGCGTTGCCTCCGGACTTGAGTCACGTTCATAGTGTTTTCCATGTTTCCCAGCTGAGGAAATATGTTCCAGATCCTAGTCACGTCATCAACTATGGTGAGATTAGTGTCGCCGAGGATATTACTTTCGAGGAGCGCCCCTTGAAGATTTTGAAGCACCGTGAGAAGTAACTGAGGCATAAGACCATTCCTTTGGTCAAGGTGCAGTGGTTGAGGCATGAGGTCAAAGAGGCAACATGGGAAACCGAAGGTAGCATGCATGCTAGGTACCCTGAGCTGTTTGTTTCTTAAGTCTCGGGACGAAACTTATTTCTAGAGGGGTAGAATGTAATATCTGCATTTTTCGTTCCCGGTATTTTTCATTTTTGGTATATTACCATATTGTATATTACCGTATTGGTATTTTTGAGAACACTTATTTCTGGACTGTTGTCATCCAATCCTCTTAATTGTTGTTCGAAACTGCCGTTTCGGGGTTGCCGTGGATCCATCCTATGTTATTATGCTTGTTGTGAGCTTCCGTTTGATGTTTCGTTCGTGTTTCAATGTTTTGGGGCTGTTATTATTCCGTGCCTAGCGCGCGCTATCATTCTTGTTTAGCGCACGCTGAGCACTATACAGTAACGCACACTATGTTTGCTTCGTAGCGGGCGCTAGCGAGTCGAGTCTGGCAGTGGCAGTGAGTTTTTTTCTGGTCTCTGCTCTCTGGACAAACATATTAGTGCACACTAAGGTTTTGTTTTAGCGTACGCTAATGTTGAGACCTAGCGCACGCTGAGTATCCGGGTAGCATATGCTAATTCGGCAGTCCATTACTGGACAGTTTGTTTCTGGACTCGGTCTGGTGCCCAGGTAGCGCACGCTATGGCCCGATAGCGTGCGCTATCGGGAGGCTGTTAGCGCATGCTACTCTTGTGTAGTGCATGCTAACGGTCCAGAACCGTAGGTTCTGGACTAGATTATAGCTGGGTAGCGCACACTGACGTTAATCGTAGTAGCGCACGCTATAGCCCGATAGCGCGCGCTATTGGGAGGCTGTTAGCGCACGCTACTCTTGTGTAGCGCACGATAATAGTCCAGAACCGTAGGTTCTAGACTAGATTATAGCTGGGTAGCGCACGCTGACGTTAATCGTTAGCGCACGCTAATGCTTCCTGGCTATAAAAACCCGGGAGTTGGCCCAGATTAATCATTTTTTCTCCTCTCTTTTCCTCTCCAGTCATTTGGCGATTTATGGACGAATCTTGAGCGATTTGAAGTCTTGTAACTTCAAACTATCTTCTTTCTTGAGATCTTGGTGAAGATTAACAACATCCACACCTATTCTTCATCCTAAATCCAAGGTAATCTAGTAGAACCCTATTTTTTGGGAAATTTGGGGGTTTATGAGTTTTTGTCCGATTTTTTCCGTAATGTTGATTAATCCATGATGAATATGATTAATCTTGTTGGGATTCTTGTTTCCCTACAAATTCATGGTGTATTTCGTGATTTTTGCGTATTCGAGAGGGTTTGGTTGCGATCCGCCCTCGTTGTTTTTGTACAAATACATATGAATCGTAGGCCGGTTTTCGGGTGTATTCCATTTCCGTAATCGTTTAGAAGTGGTTGTAATTATATTCTTCAAATCGTTAGGTTCGGTTTCGTCAGTTCGTAGCGGTCATGTTTGATTCCTTCCGTTCGTGTCGTCGTCAATTACTCAAGGCAAGTATTTTTTGAAACCTAAATAATAAATCAAAATATACAAAATGATGAAATACACAAAATAAATATAAATGCCTTATGAAGTTGGAGAATTTACACTTGATATGAAAAATATAAGTTTTTAGTAGAAAAATTCTGGTGGAAACGAAGAATCTTGTTGAACCGCCGACTTGAGGTGTTCTTCTGGAAAGGGTCTTGTGTGTCGAGCAACAAACGCTATGTCACCCCACATTCTTGGGAGTTTGGCTATGTATTTGTACTTACCAACCAAAAAAATATCCCTCTAATCATGCATTACAACAGTGAGATCGTCTTTTATCCAACAAAACCTTCGCGATTCAGGGAAGGTAATTGCAAAAACGGCGATAGCATTTTTCCATTCCATCGGCGTATATAGATTGGTACTGTAACACCCCCAATCCGCTCAGGGATATTACACGCCGTAGACCCTTTCCTCAAGGATCTACCCGGCTGGTAACAACATCGAACATCTCAACAATGCCTTTAAGGCTAAAATGACTCACTAGATCGATTTGGACTTTCAATAAAAACATACTACTCAATCTCAATACATTCCCACGCAGGGGTCAAATACAAAATGCTCCCGTACAACGGGGAAGATATACTGCAGTGGAAATAAAATACAACTGAACCAATACAACAACGTAAGGGTCCTTATGTAATTAGTATCGATCATCTTTCATCATCTTTCATGCCGACCCTGTGTTATGCTCCCCAAAACCTGAATGCAAAAACAGACATCCACCCCCCGATTACTCAGGGGTTAGCAAAATTCCACTATTTTGCTAGTGCAAAATACGAGTCATACAATTCAAGTTCCAAGAATAATAATAACCAAGAATCCTCAAAGATCCAAACATAACGAAAAGTACTTCCCGAGGCAAGAGTTTGGGTAAAACTTTCCAAAACCGAAAGACCGCAAATCGAGAGGATAATTTATAAAGCCTTTTAAAATGCCCTCGGGAGTTTTCTACGTAAAACCATTTAGGATTATCGAATCCTTCTCTTTACAAAATCGAGAGGGGTCACAGCCCAAAGGTTTTGTTTTCACAAATAAAACCAGCAAGAATTCACAGGGTTAAACCCACGTCACGTGTCCTCGACGGACATAAAATCAACACAACATAATCACCCAAGATGCGCAAATCTTGGTCACATAAATACAACACCACCTCATGAATCCATGGCTAAACCATTGGATTCCCTTCGAGGCCCCGTCAGACCTACCCATGGTGAGCAAAGCACATTCAAAAATCATATACACATCACCGTGATCACTTGCCACATCATCTCGCGGTTGGATCAATCACTTGTTGTCTCCTGACCATATAATCACATGCCATATGTCACTGCAGGTCTTATCATCTCACGGTTGGATCAATCACTTGTTGCATCCTGACCACATGCTCACAAGCCATGTGTCACCGTAGATTGTCTTAGGCTCTCACGGTTGGATCAATCACTTGTTGCATCCTGAACACATAGTCACATGCCATGTGTCACCGTATACCTTCGACCAAATCCACACATTCACACAAATATATATCACATCAAAGATGTCCAAACAATTTACCCAAAGGCAACAAACATAAAGCAAAACACAACGTCCAACCACAACGCACCAAAATGAGGCAATATACGTACACACACATTAACAAGCGCAACATCAACACCAATCATATCCATAAGATTCACATAATCGTTTACGAAACACACCAATCACAAAATACACATGGTTTTGAAAGAGAGCCTTTAACCAGGCTAAACGAATCTTTTGAAAGTTCATTTCAAACAAACAAGCAAACCTGTCAAGACGATCACCGATCATCATATCCACGAAACAAAAAAAGTATGATCAAGGTACTTGCCTCGAATAACCACAAACACGGAGAATCGACCGAAGTAGGTTGGCACGAACCGACTACGAACCCGCCGACTCCACCAAACGCTAACCCGCGACAATAAACTATGAACAACAATAACAACAATGAAAATAAATTCCATAGCACGACCTAAAGTCACTGAATTCAAAGAACAAACCACGAAAGTTCAAGGGTTTCCCCCCCAAAACAGCCAAGAACACGAATTGACCCGACAAAAATATGAAAACGGAGTTTCAACACATGGGCTATGATTAATACGAATAGATAACGACAATAGAACCAACAATCTCGGATTGAAATCACGAAATCGAAGCAAACCCCAAATTATCCCAAATAGGGTTCTAAAGCCTTACCTTGATTCGGAGAAGAATGAAGGCTAGATGATGATGAACACGAAGAAGGCCCACCGAGATGATTACTACCATCAAAGACCGATGAAAGCTCGTCCAAAATCTACCCCAAATTGCCAAAAACGAAGCAAGGGAGAAGGGAGGAAGAAATGGCCCGAAATCAGTCAACTCTCAAATATATATACTCGCATGAGGCTAACGTACGTAAGCAATAAGGCTTAATGTACGTTAGTGATGTTACGTACGTAAGGGACAAGCCATTACGTACGTAAGAGTTGCCCAGACTCAACTGGCCGAAGACCTGCACAAGCTAATGTACGTAAGCAATAATGCATTACATACGTAATAGAGGCATCGATAGCGTACGCTATCGATGAATAATAGCGTGCGCTAATCATCTGGCAGTACATAACAGCTGCCAGATGTCAAATCCGAAAAGGATCGCGGAACGCGACGAACACGAATCACTATGGTCGAACAAGACGAGTAGTACGACAATCAAAACACGAGCTTAAGCTTGAAACAAACATATGATCCCGACAACCCGGAGGTAGGTAAAAGCGAGTATGAAAACAAGTACCCAAAACTTTGGGAAATTACAAAATGGCCCAAAACGTCCGAAAATCACGACACGTGATTGAAAAACCAAACCGAAGTTCACAACACGTCTAACAAAGTTAAAAGGACTTACGGGAAACTCAAAACAACAGTTTCGGACGAGATTCGTAAGAATCGAACTGAAGTGCGGAAAAGTTGTTAAAAAGCACAAAGCTCAACAAAACGACACCGAAACAAACTCGGACATTGAAGAGTGCAGAATAAAACATTTTCAGAATGACGAAACGGTCAGAAGTGAGTCGTCAAAATGGATTCCTGCCAAAAAAAGAAAATTACTGGAAATCGAAATTGCGGATATTACATACTACCCTCCTTAAAAGAAGTTTCGTCCCGAAACTTAAAACAAGTAGGGAAGAGCAACATCCCGCCAGGAAACACACAACGAGATACACACGAAAACTCCTGCCCTACGGTGAAACATTACAAGCAACGCAAAGAAGCATACGACGTAAAGACGCCCTCAACGACAACCATTACAATGCCATAAGTAGAGTCATAATAAAACCAACAAGTGACAAGCGTCATCAAACAGATAGTACAATCGAGTCAATTATCCAAACAATCACAAAGAAAGAGGTACCAATATAAGGAAACATGCACAGTCAAGAAAACAGAAAATAAACACAAACGATCCACAAGGACAACCATAAACAGTTCAGACTACGCCGAAGTCCTAAAAAACCACACTAGGCATCTCCGTGTCCTTTCGGAGCAGAGACGCAACCTCGATTCCCAAATCTCTCAGCTACCGTCTCGCAATGCACGGCTCGGTGACCCTCCTGGCCACACTCGAAGCAACTGACTAACGATGAACGACAATTCTTCGCGGTATGGCCCACTCGACTACAGTTATAACATGTCTTCGAGCTACTCACATTACTCACTGCAGGGGTACTACTCCTCAGATCATGCGATCGAGGAACCATCTTGGGATGACAATACGAAGTCCCAGCCTCAGGGGGGCCACTCCCCTGATTTACTGAAAAGTTCCCAACTGTTTTCTGCTTCTTCGAGTTAGACATACTCTCGGCCGATAATCTGGATAGCTCATAGGCTAACGCCCTATTCTGATAATCTCTCATGGAAGTACAAGTGAGACCTAACACGTACTGACGAATCTCCGGCTTCATCCGCCTACTAAAATGACAGATCTTGTCCTCCTCCGTCCTTACTTGATCCTGCACATAGTTGAGCTATTTGCAAAAATCAATAATAACTTGAGACAACGGTATATCTTGCGGTTTCGCCGAAAAGAATTCATTAGTCATCTGGTTTCTGATTGGTTCCGGACAAAACTCATCTCTCACGAATCCCTGGAACTCTGCCCACATGACAACACGATCTCGGGGCTTAACAGCTTCCCACCAGCTAGCGTCATCTTTATCGAAAAGATACTGAGCGACTGGCACCTTATGTTCTTCTGGACAATCAATTACCTTGAATATCTTTTCCAACTGGAAAAGCCAACCATCCCAACCCAACACATCTGCGGCACCAGCAAAATGAGGGGGATTCATGCGAACCACTTCTCGAAGCCATTGATTTGCGCCAATATTCTGGGTTACATCTAAATTACATTGAACTGCTTGAGTCAACTGAGTCATCTGTGCAGCTACGTGCTGCAAAATAGTAGCAACACCGATACCGACACCGTCACCGGCAGCACGATCTCGACCACGCACCTGATCGCCACGACCACGACCTCTGCCCCTCGGAATACTGAATAAGCAACCACTCAGCACAACTCAAAATCATAAGATGCCACACATACAATGATTACTATCATAAAGCAACAAACATACCAACATCACATCAACGACGACATCGTTCGGCGATCTCAACGGCCCGAACGATAACCAACACATGATCACCAAACATCATGAAACAATCACACATGTACACAAACGTACAAACCCAAGCTTTAACAGCTCGTTCATGTGCGACAACACGCAAATCACCACAGAACGACAACATTAATTACCAACAGCACACCTCTCACAGAGGGTTAACACAACAACTGTGTGGCGAACAACTCAACACTCACATCACTAACTCAATCACAACTCGGAGGGATAACACCCTAACGACAATACTAACATCATACACACCTTGTCCGTCAACTAGCAGGAAGTGGTAGGTTTTAAAAATTAAAACCACCTTTTTGAAAATAATTTTGGGAAATACCAGTTGATCTTGAGTATCACCTTTCAAAAAGTAGTACAAACATCGTTATCGAGACCTTGAAAAACCATCTTGCGTTTGATAAGAATGAGGACATTTTTTTCTTTTAGTGAAAAACTTTCAGAGATATTCGACCCTCGGGTCTGAGCAAATGCGTTTCTAAATCTTTGAAATTATCTCAAAATATTTTGGTCCTCAAAGTGGAATAATTTTGAAACATACGGTGGCACTAGTAGGCACCTTGAAAATACCGCGAGAAAAATAATCCATTTGAAAAATACGTCTCGAAGTTTATTTTCTAAGATACTCAAGGTTTTCATAAATCTGTTAGGCTAGAATGCCCAAAAACTCACTTGTAACAATATTCGTCTAAACATATCATAGTACACACATCAAATCGTTCAAAATCAAGACAATACATGCCTTTATCTGGAAATAAACAGTCAAAAATCACAGTCAAAAGGACATAAATAGCGACAACACTCCTCATATAAACGAAATATGAGAGTCACATAAACACATCACGAAACTAAGAATATGCACAAAGATTCCATCACTTAACACTTAATCATACCGGTAACTCGTGTTACACGAGGCACAACCACAAAGAAGGGAGACTTACATCCACAGGTCGCACGAAGATGATGATCGCCCCACGATACTAATCACGACCAACAAACTCAGAAGACGCGTCGCGACACGACTCAGTCAGACAAAATCTGACGAGACAATACTCAACAGATACGACTGACCCGACAGCCTAGGTTTCCACAACCTAATCTCTGATACCATTTATGTAACACCCCCAATCCGCTCAGGGATATTACACGCCGTAGACCCTCTCCTCAAGGATCTATCAGATATCTCAACAATGCCCTTAAGGCTAAAATAACTCAGTAGACCGATTTGTCTTTCAATAAAAACATACAACTCAATCTCAATACATGCCCACGCAGGGGTCAAATACAAAATGCTCCCATACAATGGGGAAGATATACTGCAGCGAAAATAAAATACAGCTGAACTAATATAATAACATACGGGTCCTTATGTGATTAGTATCGATCATCTTTCATCATCCTTCATGCCGACCCTGTGTTATGCTCCCCAAAACTTGAATGCAAAAATAGACATCCACCCCCCGGTTACTCGGGGGTTAGCAAAATTCCACTATTTTGCTAGTGCAAGTACAAAGTGCAAAATACGAGTCATACAATTCAAGTTCCAAGAATAATAATAACCAGGAATCCTCAAAGATCCAAACATAACGAAAAGTACTTCCCGAGGTAAGAGTTTGGGTAAAACATTCCAAAACTAAAAGATCGCAAATCGAGAGGACATTTTATAAAGCCTTTTAAAATGCCCTCGGGAGTTTTCAACGTAAAACCATTTAGGATTATCGAATCCTTCTCTTTCCAAAATCGATAGGGGCCACAACCCAAAGGTTTTGTTTTCACAAATAAAACCAGCAACAATTCACAGGGTTAAAACCCACGTCACGTGTCCTCGACCGACATAAAATCAACACAACATAATCACCCAAGATGCGCAAATCTTGGTCACACAAATACAACACCAAGTCGTGAATCCAGGGCTATACCATTGGATTCCCTTCGAGGCCCCGTTGGACCTACCCAAGATGAGCAAAATACATTCACAAATCATATACACACCACTGTGATCACTTGCCACGTCATCTCGTGGTTGGATCAATCACTTGTTGTCTCCTGACCATATGATCACATGCCATCTGACACCGCAGGTCTTATCATCTCACGGTTGGATCAATCACTTGTTGCATCCTGACCACATGATCACAAGCCATGTGTCACCGTAGATTGTCTTAGGCTCTCACGGTTGGATCAATCACTTGTCGCATCCTGACCACATAGTCACATGCCATGTGTCACCAGGACTTCGACCAAATCCACACATTCACACAAATATATATATATATATATCACATCAAAGATATCTAAACAATTCACCCAAAGGTAACAAACACAAAGCAAAACACAACGCCCAACCACAACGCACCGAAATGAGGCAATATACGTACACACATATTAACAAGTGCAACATCAACACCAACCATATCCATAGGATTCACACAATCGTTTACGAAACACACCAATCACAAAATACACATGGTTTTGAAAGAGATCCTTTAACGAGGCTAAACGAATCTTTTAAAAGTTCATTTCAAACAAACAAGCAAACATGTCAAGACGATCACCGATCATCATATCCATGAAACAAAAAAAAGTATGATCAAGGTATTTGCCTCGAATAACCACAAACGCGGAGAATCGACCGAAGTAGGTTGGCACGAACCGACTACGAACCCGCTGACTCCACCAAACGCTAACCCATGACAATAAACTATGAACAACAATAACAACAATGGAAATGAATTCCATAACACGACCTAAAGTCGTTGAATTCAAATAACAAACGACGAAAGTTCAAGGGTTTCCCCCCCAAAATGGCCAAGAACACGAATTGGCCCGACAAAAATATGAAAATGGAATTTCAACACGTGGGCTATGATTAATACGAATAGATAATGACAATAGAACCAACAATCTTGGATTGAAATCACGAAATCGAAACAAACCCCAAAATATCCCAAATAGGGTTCTAAAGCCTTACCTTGATTCGGAGAAGAATGAAGGCTAGATGATGATGAACACGAAGAAGACCAACCGAGATGATTACTACTATCAAAGACCAATGAAAGCTCGCCCAAAATCTACCCCAAATCGCCAAAAACGAAGCAAGGGAGAAGGGATGAAGAAATGGCCCGAAATCGGTCAACTCTCAAATATATATATACTCGCATGAGGCTAACATACGTAAGCAATAAGGCTTAACGTACGTTAGTTATGTTACGTACGTAAGGGACAAGCCATTACGTACGTAAGAGTTGCCCAGACTCAACTGGCCGAAAACCTGCACAAGCTAACGTACGTAAGCAATAATGCATTATGTACGTAATAGAGGCATTGATAGCGTATGCTATCGATGAAGAATAGCGTGCGCTAATCATCTGGCAGTACATAACAGCTGCCAGATGTCAAATCCGAAAAGGATCGCGGAACGCGACGAACACGAATCACTATGGTCGAACAAGACGAGTAGTACGACAATCAAAACACGAGCTTAAGCTTGGAACAAACACATGATCCCGACAACCCAGAGTTAGGTAAAAGCGAGTACGAAAACAAGTACCCAAAACTTTGGGAAATTACAAAATGGCCCAAAACGTCCGAAAATCACGATACGTGATCGAAAAACTAAACCGAAGTTCACAACACGTCTAACAAAGTTACGAACTTATGGGAAACTCAAAAAAATAGTTTCGGATGAGATTCGTAAGAATCGAACTCAATTGCGGAAAAGTCGTTAAAAAGCACGGAACTCAACAAAATGACACCGAAACGAACTCGGACGTCGAAGAGTGCAGAATAAAATATTTTCAGAATGACGAAACGGTCAGAAGTGAGTCGTAAAACGGATTCCTGTCGAAAAAAAGAAAATTACCGAAAATTGAAATTGCGGATATTACAGGTACGAATTGCTGGTGCAGACTCAATTAGTTTCCAGTACCCTATTTTAAGCCCTTGTAAATTCTCAGGACCCCAGTTATTCAACAGAGACATGTAATCAACACCGTATTCCGTAAACCAATGCGTTTGGAAGAATTTACACCCCCTAGCTTTACCGATCTCGTACATGCGACCACCACTATGGACAACATTTATATACAGATTAAACTTTCTAACAAGTAAGGAAAAAGAACTTCCACCCACAGTAGTATCTGTGTAGAGTCTTAACCACCTATATCTACGATTGTCCGATATATGCGTTAAAAAACTATCCATAAATGCATCGTAATCTTGTTCGCCAATGACATAATGCAACTCCTCCACGTCATCATCCCTTTCGATGTATTTAATAATATCGTAACCTTGAAACCTAAAATCTATATGCAACTTGATATCACTGTTGAGACATCCACGGGTTTCCAATCAAGAGGTGTTAAGCAACCAATGGAAGGAGTTACAATGACTACGAGTTTCCACTGGACGAAAGTTGTTGTAACAAGATTCATTGTAACATTAATTTCATTGGTTGAAAGTTATAGTGAATTTATCTCCAATTGGTTTGGAGAGAAGTGGACCAGTAGAGGATTATCCCACCTCTGAAACCACTATAAAAGTACTATGTGATTTACTGCTTTAACATCATACTTAACTGTTGCATTCAAAGTTAGCTGTCTTTCCGCAAAACCTTTTTACAGCTGACAAAGGTTAATTTCATTTATATCAGACGATTAACCTAAATGCATTTACTTCAAATGTGTTTTTGAAACAGTTATTTAAGCAAAAGATTTTATAAGTCTATTCACCCTCCATCTCCCGAGACTTATACCTGACGCCTTGTGACCTACAGAGCAAGCGCAGGAAGAACACGAGAACGATGAGCAACAGTGATATTCCGTCGAGTCGCCGCTGTAAGTTTTCTTTTTGTTATTTTGATCTTGGTTTGTTCATGTACTCGCGAGTACTGTTTTTGTTGATGTTATTCCCGCTTGTGGGCTTGGCGATTAATCTCTGAGTTGTTATTTGTATATTGAACATGTTGTGTTTGTCATTATGTTCGACCTTATCGATCGTAATGTTGTGAATATGTTGTATTGTCGACCTTGTCATTTGACGTGGGTTGTTTTGTATTATGTTCGACTTGGTAGGTCGTTGTGCGTATATGTGTTAAACAGGTTTTTCCTTGTGAATTATCTAAATGGATCCATGACGCTGTAACCGTTCCAACCCGGCAGAGTTGTTCCATAGTCTACTTCTAATGGTACTGGAATTTGTATTTCGAAGATCAACTATATCTCGATTTCTTCTCAGGAGGTTCAAAATCTATTCAGGACCGATTTTACATGAATATTTGATTTTGATATCTTTTCATGAATATTAATGGGGCATATCTAGAATAAAAAAGTAGGAGACGTGATTTTTCAAAATCAATGCGTATTAATATAATTCATGGTTTGATAGACATATGCATAATTACTTTTCAAGAAAATGACTCGTTTCAAACAAATTAACAATAATAGTAATATCAAACATAGTCTTCTTACTAACGGGCTTCTGTACGTACCTAAAGCATCACCTTAGACATTGTAAATTATAGTTAAATCAAAGAAAAAAAATTCTTAAAGTAAAATGCGTTTGTCGGTCGAAGTAGAGACCCAACAATTAAACAACCACCAAAGAAACATGAATATATATATATATATTGTAACACCCCCAATCCGCTCAGGGATATTACACGCCGTAGAACCTTTCCTCAAGGATCTACCAGGCTGGTAACAACATAGAACATCTCAACAATGCCTTTAAGCCTAAAATGACTCCGTAGACTGATTTGGTCTTTCAATAAATACATACAACTCAAGTACATTACATGCCCACGCAGGGATCGAATACAACACATTCCCGTACAACGGGAAAGAATACTGCAGCGGAAATGAAATACAACTAAACCAATGATATGATACGGGTCCTCGTGTGATTAGTATCGTTCATCTTTCATCATCTTTCGTGCCGACCCTGTGTTATGCTCCCAAACCTGAATGCAAAAACAGACATCCACCCCCCGAATACTCGGGGGTTAGCAAAACTCCACTGGTTTGCTAGTGCAAGAACAAAGTGCAAATACGAGCCATACAATTCACATTCCACGAATAACAATAACCAGGAATCCTCAAAGATCCCAACGTAACGAAAAGTACTTCCCGAGGCATGAGTTTGGTAAAACATTCCAGAACCAAAAGATCACAAATCAAGGGAAAAAATTTATAAAACAGTTTAAAATGCCATCGAGAGTTTTAATAGAAAACAATTTAGGATTTCCGAATCCTTCTCTTTCCAAAAATCAACAGAACATAACCGCGCACGCGCATCGCCTAGGACCGGGACGAAGCCACAAATCCCACTCGAGGCATCGAAGGACCCTCCCGAGCGAGCTAGTGAAACAAATCACACACATTTCACGGTTGGATCAATCACTTGTTGCATCCTAGCCATATGATCGCATGCCATGTGCCACCATAGATTATCTTTGGCGCTCACGGTTGGATCAATCACTTGTTGCATCCTGGCCACATGATCGCATGCCATGTGCCACCATAGTTTTTATTAGGCTCTCACGGTTGGACCAATCGCTTGTTGCATCCTGGCCACATGATCGCATGCCATGTGCCACCGTAGGCCCCGCCCACATCCATACATTCACACACAGCACAATACAACACACATGTTCAAACAATTCACCCAGAGACATCAAACACTTAGCAAAACACCACGTCAAACTGTAATGTACCGAAATGAAATAATACACGTCCACACATAATACCAAGTGCAACATCAACACCAAACATATCCATAGAGTTCACATAGTCATTCTCAAACCACACCATTCACAAAACACACGCGTTTTGAAAGCAAGCCTTTAACAAGGCTAAACCGAATCTTTTGAAAGTTGGATTCAAACGACCAAACAACCACATTTAGACGATCACTAATTATCGTATCCACAAAATAAGAATTGTATGGACAAGGTACTTGCCTCGAATAACCACAACGTGGAGAATCGACCGAAGTAGGTTGGCACAAACCGATTACGAACCCGCCGACTCCACCGAACGACAACCCACAACAATAAAC
Organism: Orobanche coerulescens; assembly: GCA_033398695.1. Taxonomy (NCBI): domain Eukaryota; kingdom Viridiplantae; phylum Streptophyta; class Magnoliopsida; order Lamiales; family Orobanchaceae; genus Orobanche; species Orobanche coerulescens. The sequence continues at coordinate 147,184,949 of CM065805.1, read as the reverse complement.
TACGAACAACAATAACAACAATGAAAATGAATTCTATAGCATGAACCAAAGCCTCTGAATTCAAAGAACAAACGACGAAAGTTCAAGGGTTTCCCCCAAAACGGCCAAGAACGCGAATCGACCGACCAAAACATGAAAATGGAATTCCAAACTGAAATATGGATATACAATCCATAGGATATGTTTAACAACATCATTAAACAACAATCGGTCTATCAAATCTGAAAGGAAAACGAAATCAAGAATAAATCCCCCAAAAAGTCAACTCTATGGATCCAAGAAAAATACCTTGATTCGGTGAAGAACAATGGACTAGATGATGTTATAATCACCTAGGATACTCCAAAACACCTTGGAATGGAAGAAAATTAACCCAAGTAGCGAACCCTAGTCGCCACGTCTCGAACCCGCGGAGGAAGAAGGAAAAAATAAAGAAAATGGAGATTAATGATTGCTGTCCAGTTTATATACTGGACATCTTAGCGTGCGCTAATCCTACCTGATTAGCGTGCGCTATCGAAGCATCAGAACAAAACGTTCTGCCAACATGTACAGTTAGCGCGCGGTAGCTATAGAAATTAGCGTGCACTAACGAGGCCCCAGACCCAGTCCAGTAGCATCTGGACTGCCCTGAACTACCGGGTAGCGTGCGCTATCCTCCCCCCAACGTGCGCTACCAATGCACCCTAGCGCGCGTTATGTTACCACATAGCGTGCGCTAACCGACGTTCTAACCTAGTCCAGTAGCCTCTGGACTGATTCTGCACCACCCGTTAGCCTGCGCTATCAAACCTGTAGGGTGCGCTAACAATAGCGCCCTAACCAATAGGTGTAGCGTGCGCTATCGACTAAAAAGGATAGCAACAGTGCTCTCAAAGCCGATTACAACAACGGACTCCTCCGATCGGAACACCAAGTTCAAGATATGCAGAAAAAGTTCCAGAATAAGATCATACTAAGAGCTTGAGTTACAATCAAACTCACACACGACCATAAAAAGGGCCGAGACAACAAATACGGATACGGATACCCATAACTTTGGGTAAATTACAAAATGGCCCAAAACGCCCGAAAATCACGATACGTGATCGAATAACCAAACCGAAGTTCACAACATGTCTAACAAAGTTAAACGGACTTACGGGAAACTCGAAACAGTAGTTTCGAACGAGATTCACAAGAATCGAACTCGAATGCGAAAAAGTCGTAAGAAACACGAAACTGAACAAAATGATGCCGAAACGAACTCGGATGTCAAAAAGTGTAGAATTAATCATTCTCAGAATGACGAAACGGTCATGAGCGAGTCGTCGAAACGGATTTTCGCCGAAAAAAAGAAAATTACCGGAAATCGAAATTACGGGTATTACACACTACCTTCCTTAAAAGAAGTTTCGTCCCAAAACTTAAAACAAGTAGGAGAGGAAATATACCACCAGGAATATTTCAATGAGATGAACAAGAATGCGTAACTAACGCCCAATGGCGAAACGTTACGAACAACGCAACGAAAATATACGGTGTGAAAATGCGCTCCACGACAACCAACACAACGCCACCAATATAGACATAATAAAACCAACAAGTGACAAGCGTCATCAACAGATAATATAATCAAGTCAATTATCCGAACAATCACGAAACACAAATCACCTATTACAAGGAGACACGCACAATCGAGAAAACAGAAAATAAACACAAAACGATTCACAAGGAACAATCGCAGTAATTCGGACTACGCCGAAATCCTCAAAGCCACACTAGGTATCTCCGTGTCCTTCCAGAGCATAGATGCCACCTAGATCCCCAAATCTCTCAGCTACCATCTCACAATGCACGGCTCGGTGACCCACTTGGCCACACTCGAAACAGCTAACTAACGGTGAACGACAATTCTTCGTGGTATGGCCCGCTCGACTACAGTTATAACACGTCTTCGAGTTGCTCACGTTACTCACTGCAGGGGTACTACTCCTCTGACCACATGATCGAGGAACCCTCTTGGGATGACGATACGAAGTCCCAGCCTCAGGGGGCCCGCTCCCCTGATTTCCTGAAAAGTTCCCAACGGTTTTCTGCTTCTTAGAGTTAGACATATTCTCAGTCGATAATCTGGATAGCTCATAGGCTAACGCCCGATTCTGATAATCTCTCAAGGAAGTACAAGTGAGACCTGCCATGTAATGACGAATCTCTGGCTTTATCCCTCTACTAAAATGATAGATCTTATCCTCCTCCGTCCTTACTTGATCCTGCACAAAGCTGAGCTGTTTGCTAAAATCAATAATAACTTGAGACAGCAGTACATCTTGCGGTTTCGCTGAAAAGAATTCATTAATCCTCTGATTTCTGATCGGTTTCGGACAAAACTCATCTCTCATGAATCTCTGGAACTCTGCCCATGTGACAACGCGATCTTGAGGCTTAATAGCCTCTCACCAGCTAGCGGCATCTTTGTCGAGAAGATACTGAGCGACCGGTACCTTACGTTCTTCTGGACAATCAACTACCTCGAATATCTTTTCCAACTGGAAAAGCCAACCATCCCAGCCTAATGCATCTGCAGCACCAGCAAAATGAGGGGGATTCATACGAACCACTTCTCGAAGCCAATGATGTGCACCAGTGTGCTGGGTCACATCTGTAACACGCTGAACTGCCTGAGTCAACTGAGTCATCTGAGTGGCTACCTGCTGCAAAATAGTAGCAACACCAATACCAATACCATCACCGGCAGCATAATCCTGATCACGCATCCGGTCGCCCCGACCACGACCTCCGCCCCTCGGCATACTGAATAAACAACCACTCAGCATAATAGAATATCATAACACACATACAAACATTACAGCAACGACGACACCGTTCGGCGATCTCAACGACCCGAACGATAATCAGCACATAATTACCAAACATCATGAACAATCACACATGTATACAAACGTACAAACCCAAGCCCTAACAGCTCGCACATGTGCGACAACACGCAATTCACCACAAGGCGACAAACATTAAATACCACATCGTACCTCTCACAGAGGGCTAGTACAACAAATGCGTGGCGAACGACTCTACGCTCACACCACCAATTCAATCACAATTCGGAGGGTTAACACCCTAACGACAATACAAACACCATACACACCTTCTCCGACCACAAGCAGGAAATGATGGCTTTTAAAAATGAAAACCACCTTTTGAAAACAGTTTGGAAACACCAGTTGATCTTGAGTATCACTTTACAAAAAGTTGAACAAATATCATTGTCGAGACTTTGAAAACCACCTTGCGTTTGAACAAAAATGAGGACACTTTTCTTTTAGTGAAAAACTTTCAGAAATATTCGACCCTCGGGTCTAAGTAAAAGTGTTTCTAAAACATTGAAAATATCTCAAAACATTTTGGTCCTCGAGGTAGAAGAATTTTGAAACATATTGTGGCACCTTGGATGTACCACGAGAAAATAATTCATTTTAAAAGTACGTCTCAAAATTTATTTTCTAAGATACTCAAGGTTTTCAAAAATAATTCAATGGGCTAGAATGCCCAAAAATGCTCATGTAACAATATTCGTTTAAACATATTATAATATACGCATCAAATCGTACAAAATCAAGACAATACATGTCTTTTATCGGGAAAAAAACAGTCAATTATCACAGTCAAAAGGACATAAATAATGACAACACTCCTCATATAAACGAAATAAGAGAATCACACGAACGCATCACGAAACCAAGAATCTACATGAAGGTTCCATCACTTAACACAAGATCAAACAAATAGCTCGTGTCATACGAGGCACAATACAAGGAAGGAAGACTTACATCCACAGGTCGCACGAAGATGATGATCGCCCCACGATACTAATCACGACCAACCAACTCAGACGACGCGTCGCGACACGACTTAGTCAGACAAAATCCGATGAGACAAAACTCAACAGACACCACTGACCCGACAGCCTAGGTTTCCACAACCTAAGCTCTGATACCATTTATGTAACACCCCCAATCCGCTCAGGGATATTACAGGCCGTAGAACCTTTCCTCAAGGATCTACCAGGCTGGTAACAACATAGAACATCTCAACAATGCCTTTAAGGCTAAAATAACTACGTAGACTGATTTGGTCTTTCAATAAATACATACAACTCAAATACATTACATGCCCACCAGGGGTCGAATACAACACACTCCCGTACAACGGAAAAGAATACTGCAGCGAAAATGAAATACAACTAAACCAATGATATCATACGGGTCCTCGTATGATTAGTATCGTTCATCTTTCATCATCCTTCGTGCCGACCCTGTGTTATGCTCCCAAACCTGAATGCAAAAACAGACATCCACCCCCCGAATACTCGGGGGTTAGCAAAACTCCATTGTTTTGCTAGTGCAAGAACAAAGTGCAAATACGAGCCATACAATTCACATTCCACGAATATCAATAATTAGGAATCCTCAAATATCCCAACGTAACGAAAAGTACTTCCCGAGGCATGAGCTTGGTAAAAAATTCCAAAACCGAAAGATCACAAATCAAGGGAAATAATTTATAAAACAGTTTAAAATGCCATCGAGAGTTTTAATAGAAAACAATTTAGGATTTCCGAATCCTTCTCTTTCCAAAAATCAACAGAACATAATCGCGCACGCGCATCGCCTAGGACCGGAACGAAGCCACAAATCCCACTCGAGGCCTCGAAGGACCCTCCCGAGCTGGCTAGCGAAACAAATCACACATATATCACAGTTGGATCAATCGCTTGTTGCATCCTGGCCACATGATCGCATGCCATGTGCCACCGTAGATTATCCTTGGCGCTCACGGTTGGATCAATCACTTGTTGCATCCTGGCCACATGATCGCATGCCATGTGCCACCGTAGTTTTTATTAGGCTCTCACGGTTGGACCAATCGCTTGTTGCATCATGGCCACATGATCGCATGCCATGTGCCACCGTAGGCCCCGCCCACATCCATACATTCACACACAGCACAATACAACACACATGTTCAAACAATTCACCTACAGGCATCAAACACTTAGCAAAACACCACGTCAAACCATAATGCAACGAAATGAAATAATACACGTCCACACGCAATACCAAGTGCAACATCAACACCAAACAAATCCATAGAGTTCAAATAGTCATTCTCAAACCACACCATTCACAAAACACACGCGTTTTGAAAGCAAGCCTTTAACAAGGCTAAACCGAATCTTTTGAAAGTTCGATTCAAACGACCAAACAACCACATTTAGATGATCACTAATTATTGTATCCACAAAATAAGAATTGTATGGACAAGGTACTTGCCTCGAATAACCACAACGCGGAGAATCGACCGAAGTAGGTTGGCACGAACCGATTACGAACCCGCCGACTCCACCGAACGACAACCCGCAACAATAAACTACGAACAACAATAACAACAATGAAAATGAATTCTATAGCATGACCCAAAGCCTCTGAATTCAAAGAACAAACGACGAAAGTTCAAGGGTTTCCCCCAAAACGGCCAAGAACGCGAATCGACCGACCAAAACATGAAAACGGAATTCCAAACTGAAATATGGATATACAATCCATAGGATATGTTTAACAACATCATTAAACAACAATCGGTCTATCAAATCTGAAAGAAAAACGAAATCAAGAATAAATCCCCCAAAAAGTCAACTCTAGGGATCCAAGAAAAATACCTTGATTCGGTGAAGAACAATGGATTAGATGATGTTATAATCACCTAGGATACTCCAAAACACCTTGGAATGGAAGAAAATTAACCTAGGTAGCGAACCCTAGTCGCCATGTCTCGAACCCGCGGAGGAAGAAGGAGAAAATGAAGAAAATGCAGATTAATGACTACTGTCCAGTTTATATACTGGACACCTTAGTGTGTGCTAATCCTACCTGATTAGCGTGCGCTATCGAAGCATCAGAACAAAACGTTCTGCCAACATGTACAGTTAGCGTGCGCTAGCTACATAAATTAGCGTGCGCTAACGAGGCCCCAGACCCAGTCCAGTAGCATCTGGACTGCCCTGAACTACCGGGTAGCGTGCGCTATCCTCCCCCCAGCGTGCGCTACCAATGCACCCTAGCGCGCGTTATGTTACCATATAGTGTGCGCTAACCGACGTTCGAACCCAGTCCAGTAGCCTCTGGACTGATTCTGCACCACCCGTTAGCCTGCGCTATCAAACCTGTAGGGTGCGCTAACAATGGCACCCTAGCGCGGGCTAACCAATAGGTGTAGTGTGCGCTATCGACTAAAAAGGATAGCAACATTGCTCTCAAAGCCGATTACAACAACGGATTCCTCCGATCGGAACACCAAGTTCAAGATACGCACAAAAAGTTCCAGAATAAGATCATACTAAGAGCTTGAGTTACAATCAAACTCACACGCGACCATAAAAAGGGCCGAGACAATAAATACGGATACGGATACCCATAACTTTGGGTAAATTACAAAATGGCCCAAAACGCCCGAAAATCACGATACATGATCGAATAACCAAACCTAAGTTCACAACACGTCTAACAAAGTTAAACGGACTTACGGGAAACTCGAAACAGTAGTTTTGAACGAGATTCACAAGAATCGAACTCGAATGCGGAAAAGTCGCTAAGAAACACGAAACTAAACAAAACGACGTCGAAACGAACTCGGATGTCAAAAAGTGTAGAATTAATCATTCTCAGAATGACGAATTGGTCATGAGCGATTCGTCGAAACGGACTTTCGCCGAAAAAAAAATTATCAGAAATCGAAATTACGGGTATTACACACACACACACACACATATATATATATATAGGAAACAGATCAAATGAAAACTAATTTTACTGTATGAGATTGAAACATTCCACGCACGGCTAAAAGGACCCACCTTTCACTCATTAATGTTTCGATATTTGTCGGCAGGGATGTAAGAAGCCACCCATTTGTCGGCAGAGATATGGTTCGATATCTTCTGTTTCGTAAACATGCATGCTCCACTCACTCTATATTAAACTACATTGACAAATAATACCCTTATTAATTAATGGACTTTTGACCGAATCATAAACTATATTTATCCAATATACATTAAATTTAATTTTTTGACTCAAAATACAATTTTTATATTTCTTAAGATACATAATTTAAATGATATTCTCTCTGTTCCACTAGACTGGTTGAAGAGATAAATTCACCACTAGAAGGGGGGTTGAATAGTGGTGAAGCAGAATACCGAAATTTCTTGCGAGCAAAAAGAAAATAGTGCGGAATTTAAAGACTCAAGAATTTATAGAGGTTCGGCAACTTGCCTACGTCCTCTCTCCGACTTTCTTTTTCTATTGGCTAAAGAAAAACCACAATCTTAACTCGTCTTCTATCGGTCCGAGTTCACAACCGTTACAATCGCTTGTCTTCTATCGGTCCAAGCTCAACCTTTCCCTCAATATAAATGATTGTTTATCTAGTGTTCTATAGGAACTAGATAATCCTCACTATACGAATATGGGAGTATAATCTTAACAATGCCGGATCAAAGATCCTAATAACACCGGATTAGTGACTCTTGATTCATTTCTTTTATGCTCAAGTGTAAGTGATGCAACACTTACAACCAAATGAAAGAATACAAAGAATAATAGATATTACAATTGAAATCGCTCTTGTATCTTTCTTTTCTCACAACTTGTAATGCAATAAAATATATAAATATGAGCTCAAGAACGCTTTGATTGCTTGTATGCTTGTATGCTTGAATGCTTGAAGTTGTGTGTTTGATACTCAAGTCCTTCGAGTATTTATAGGTGTGAGACATCCTTCAAATTCTGAAAAACATACTATTAGCTTGCACTAATAGTGCCTTGTAGCGTGCGTTAACGGTTTTTGACTTGAAATCTCTGAACGGTCACAAAGACTGTTGCAACGGTAAAATACCATGTCTAGCGTGCACTAGGAATGAAATGGTAGCGTGCGTTAACGTCTGGTCAACTAGTCTTCGATCTTGACTTTGACAATGTCCGATTTTCTCTCCAACGACTCTATATCCAACGGCTAGATTTATGATTAGCGTGCGCTACCAAGTATGTATAGCGTGCGCTAGCATTAATTAAATCCAACTTTTCCAGATTTTCCGGATCTGCATTGACTCTTGCCTTCCAACGGTTGAAATTCAAACGGTAATATGCAGACTCCTTTTAGCGTGCGCTAATACCTTTACCATAGCGTGCGCTACTGAGTTCTTTCATTAACGTACGTTACCTTGTGTAGCGTACGTAAAAGCCTTAACGAATTGAGTCCAGTAGTTACTGGACTACTAACCATAATATTGATAGCGTGCGCTAGAGATGATAAGTAACGTGCGCTATGTCCTTTCTTTAGCGTACGTAAGATGATATGTGTAGCGTGCGCAACATCCAGTTCTGATTTCCTTCCAGACTTCACTGACCTCTGGAGAAATGCGATAGCGTGCGTTATTTTTACTGTATAGCGTGCGCTAACTGTAGGTTCTTAGCGTGCGCTAACATTGAATAGCTTGCATGCGCTATCGATCAGGCGACTTCACTAGGCTGCAGCTGACTTGACTGGTCTGTATATGTATGTCCCGATAGCGTGCGCTACTATATGATGAGTAGCGTGCGCTAGCTCTATTTTGCTCCTTCAAAATATTATCGAGCCGAGATTGATCTAATTAAATGTTTTGAATGTAATAATCATCAAAATACATTTTGAGTCAACAATCTCCCCCTTTTTGATGATGTCAAAACATTTAATTAATACCTGTAAAAACATTTTGAAATGATTCGAATCAAGGTAAACTTGTTCGATATATTAGTAGATTTGGTTTTTGGAGTATTCTCCCCCTTTTTGACATAAACAAAAAGGAACTCCCCCTGAATTGTTGCATTATAACAAATATTAATGACAGTGCCATTATTTCAAAGTGTAAACAACAATAACAATACTTGTAAATAACAAATACTTGTAAATAACAAATGCCAAATGAAGAAATGCGAATTTCATTAAGATAAAATGCAAGTAATACAACGAGTTTTCATGGCAAAAGACATATAGATTGTTCGAACAACAAGATTCTACATCAAACATCAAAAGATAAAATCCTCAAATCTAAGGATCGGAAGAAGACGAAGGGAAATGGAACGAGGGGTGTGTGAAACGAATGAACTTGGATATCAGCCCACGCACTTCCCGGACTTCCGAACGCAGAGCCCGAACATCCTCTCGTATCTCAGCCTGAGAGGTCTCGATGCCCCGCATCCGAGCACAGAGATCACTTTCCTCTTCTTCCGTCACCACATCTCTCATTGGGCGTTTTCCTTTCGACGTAGGCTTCCTTACGAATTCCCCGGTCTGCATTTCTCGAAGGGTATGAGGTCCCCGACGAGTGATCTTTTCTTCTGCAGTGGGCATCCGTGACCCTTTCTCTACTTGGTCATCGTCGCGTAGGTACGGAAAAAGAATCCAGCCTCTGTTGGACGTCCGGACGTAGTGCATAGCTTTAAGCGAAGCGTCCGAGATCTCATGTCCGAGGGAGACGGGGACTGCCTTGTCCTTTGACAAGTCGACTTGGTGAAAACTGAAAATGGCCGAGAGGATTGAGCCATAAGGCATTCCAGCCATGCGAGAACGAGAGGCGTAGTTTTTCGACGGAAACAAGTCTCCCTTCACCTTCATCCAACTGATGATGATGTCGGAGAAATTAACTTTATCGTCGTTGAGAACGCGGTACACCACTTGCTTGTCCACTCCCACTAGTTTGTGCTGGGAATTAACCTTCGGCATTAGGCATTTCATGAGAGCTACCAAAAGCAGGCGAATATTGACCCCAAAGTCGTTGTTTTCGAAAAAGTCGTCCGTTATATCAATAACGGCCTTTGAGCTCAGAAACTCTTTCACATCTATTTCACCGAGTTCATTATCATCGGCCAAAGATTTTCCAGTACAAACAAAACCATCACAGGGTAAACCAAAAATCTGAAACAAAACATCTGAAGAAACTTTCACCCGAGTTCCTCCGACAAGACTTCCTAAAGCAAGGGCTGAGGACCCTTCACTTTCGGCCACATGGAGGTTGGCATAAAACTCTCGGACCAGTTCAGGGAAGATAGGGTTTTTGCATTCGACAAAACGGGAAATACCAAGCGAGGAGAAGAAATTGGAAATATCGACGTTTACCCGTTCGAGACTTGAGAGATTGAAGAAGTAACAGTCGGTGATGTGTTCTTGTGGAAGTATGTCAAAGAAAACCCTCGAGGCGGTGGCGGAGATGAAACGATTCGCATCAAATTGGGCGTTGAGAGGTCGTTTGAGGTTGTTGTATTGTTTTCCCATGGCTGTGCGGTTCTTGCTCGACAATAATCCGGGAAGGAATTGAAGTTTGGAGAAATCGATTAGCGGCTAGGGTTTTTGGCAAGATGAGAATTTGCAGTCGATTGCGTGCGTTAGGAAGTGTGTTTGTGTGCCTGGGTAGTACGGCATATATATAGTCAACGAACTTTAAGTTAGCGTACGCTAGGGTGTAAAGAATTAGCGTACGTTAGGCAAAAAAGAAGGGCTTACTGGACTGTCCAGTAGCTAGTTTGGAATTCGAAAAATTTTAATTAGCATACGCAAGAAAGTAGGGTTTAGAGTACGCTATCGAAGGAAGTGTTTAGCGCGCGTTAAGCAAATGAGGCTAGCGCGCGCTAGCGAGTGATCTGAATCAAGGATTTTGATGTTTTGAGTAGTAAGCTTATTTCAAAAGTTGTCTACATGTCCCATGCCAAGTTGTAAACGAATGGAGTTAAAAGATTCTTCGGGAAGAGGTTTTGTAAAGATGTCAGCAAGTTGATCCTTCGTCCCGACAAAAATTAAACAGATGTCTTTTTTCTGAACATGATCACATAAAAAATGATGTCTAATATCTATATGTTTGGTTCTACTGTGCAAAACAGGATTTTTGCTCAAATTAATTGCACTAGTGTTATCACATAGGATAGGGGTATTTTCAAAATGAATGCCGTAGTCGCGTAGTTGATTTTTAATCCATAGCACTTGAGCACAGGCGCTCCTCGCAATGACATATTCGGCCTCAACAGACAATGCTACGCCGGTTTGCTTTTACTTCCCAAGATATTAAACAAGATCCAACAAAATGACATGTACCACTAGTACTCTTTTTGTCAATTTTGCATCCGCCGAAATCGATGTCACTATAGGCAATTAAATTAAAGTCCAAGCAAGAAGGATACCATAGACCTAGTCCAATAGTTCCTTTCAAGTAGCGAAAAATGCGTTTACAAGAAATTAAATGTGATTCCTTGGGATTAGCTTGGAATCGAGCACATAGACATGTAGCAAATATTATATCTGGCCTAGATGCAGTCAAATATAGCAAAGATCCGATCATACCTCGATATAATTTTTGATCTACGGATTTGCCATTTTCATCTTTCTCAAGCTTTAATGATGACGACATTGGCGTAGATATCACCTTGCTATTTTCCATACTGAATTTCTTGAGGAGGTCGTTTGAGTACTTCGTTTGATGGATAAAAATTCCATCTTCGCATTGTTTGATTTGAAGCCCGAGGAAGAACGTTAATTCTCCCATCATACTCATTTCGAATTCTCCTTTCATAAGATTAGAAAAATCTTGGCACAAGGATTCATTAGTAGCTCCAAATACAATGTCATCAACGTAAATTTGGCAAACAAGTATATCATCATTTAGTATTTTAACAAACAAGGTATTATCGACTTTGCCTCTTTTATAGTCATTTGCTATTAAAAATTGACTTAAACGATCATACCATGCTCGGGGTGCTTGCTTCAACCCGTAGAGTGCCTTGTTGAACTTGTAGATATGATCCGGAAAATGATGGTCTTCAAAACCGGGAGGTTGCTTGACGTAGACTTCTTCTTGAATGAAACCATTCAAGAATGCACTTTTGACATCCATTTGAAATAGTTTAATCTTCTTATGGGCGGCAAATGCACATAGCAAGCGAATGGCTTCGAGTCGAGCCACGGGAGCAAAACTTTCTTCGTAATCAAGACCTTCTTCTTGATTATATCCTTAAGCGACCAAACGAGATTTATTTCGAATGGGATAGCCGTCTTCGTCACTCTTGATTTTATGCACCCATTTAGTTCCGATAATTGTTTTATCTTTAGGCGCGGGAACTAAATTCCATACATTATTGTGCTTGAATTGCACAAGCTCCTCTTGCATTGCCATTACCCAACTTTCATCATCGAGAGCTTCGGAAATATTCTTGGGAACTATTTCGGATACAAAAGCACAATGAGCCATAAATTCGGTGGTTCTCCTTCGGGTTTGAACACCGTCTTCAATGTTTCCGATCACGAGATCCTTCGGATGGTCTTTGATGTGCCTCCAATCTTTTGGTAAATCAACGATTGTGTTCGTTTCGATTTCCGAAATTTTCTTCACTTCGGGTGAGGGATCCGGAAGGATACCTGCATCATCAAAATATTCTACCTTTCTCGGGGGTGAGATCATATCATTGAATTTAACGTGTATGGATTCTTCAACTTTATTCGTTCTAATATTATAAACACGATATGCTTTGCTATTAGTACAATAACCAAGAAATATTCCGGAGTCGGATTTGGCATCAAACTTGCCCAAGTTATCCTTGCCATTGTTCAAAATAAATACATTGCAACCGAAAGGATGAAAGTAAGCAATATTGGGCTTTTTTCCCTTCCATAATTCATACGGGGTTTTAAGATGAGTTCTACGGACGTGAACTCGGTTAATCACATAGCATGCCGTAAAAATTGCTTCGGCCCAAAAGTATCGTGGAAGAGAGTATTCATTTAGCATTGTCCTCGACATTTCTTCCAAAGATCGGTTTTTCCTTTCAACAACTCCATTTTGTTGAGGCGTTCTAGGAGCCGAAAAATTGTGATTAATACCGTATTTATCACATAAAAGTTCAAACGGGGTGCAATCAAATTCACCTCCGTGGTCGGTGCGAATAGAAATTATGGAGAGATTTTTCTCATTTGATACCAAACGACACCATTTAGAAAACTCGGAAAATGCATCATCTTTATGTGCTAAAAATCTAACCCAAGTAAATCGAGAGAAATCATCAACAATAACCAAAGTGTAAAGTTTACCATTTAAACTAACATGTCTTGATGGTCCAATCAAATCCATATGCACGAGTTCAAGAACTCGACTAGTGGAAACCTCGAATTTTGGTTTAAACGATTCTCGAGTATGTTTCCCTTTTATGCATGATTCACACAAATGTTTTCTATCAAATTTGAGTTTGGGCAATCCACGAACAAGATCGTGTCTAGATAGAATAGAAATAATAGGTAAAGAAGTATGCCCCAATTTTCGATGCCATAAATATGCATTGTCATCCAAGGTAATAAGGCATTTTTCATTGAATGAACTCTTATCATTAAGATCAACAATATAGATGTTTCCACATCTCAAACCAATGAATGCAATTTTATTATTTCTAAATGCCGTGCAATGCGTTTGCTCAAATAGAATTTTAAAACCTTCATCACAAAGTTGCGAAACGCTAAGGAGATTATGATGCAAACCTTCAACAAATAGTACTTTGTTGATAGAGGGAGAAGGTTCCTTACCGACTTTGCCGATTCCTTTGATTTTTCCCTTTTGATTATCTCCAAAGGTCACATGTCCTTGATCTTGATATTCGAGGTCTTCAAATAAGTCCTCGGAGCCGCACATGTGCCTTGAGCATCCGCTATCAATGTACCACTTGTTTTTCCTTGGTGCCGGTACCTACAAAAGTAGAGTTTCTCGGTTGTTTCGGTACCCAAGCCCGTTTGGGTCCTCCAAAGTTAACTATGCTTATAGCATTCGGAACAATCGTCCCCTTCGGAACCCATATTTGCTTAACTTTGATAGTTCTTAACTTTGAATGAATATTAACATTGTGAACTTGTTTGAACGGATCTTTTGAGTTCTCGGTTTCGGTTTTCTTTATTTTGTCAAGGTTGATAAGGGATTGTTCCCGTTTAAAAGGGTCGAAACCAAGACCATGTTTGAGCAAGGGCGATTTTTGAATAGATAGGAGCCTTTCGAATTTCTCGTTTCCGAGAGTAAATTTGTTCAAAATATATTTTAGCTCCTTTTGAGTTTTTGTTAACTCGATTTTCAAAACATTTTCTTTTTCAATACATGATGTATGGTCGATCTCAATAGTTTTGCCCTTGTTTTGAAGAGAGGAGTTTTCAAGTTCTAGAGATTTTATTTTTCTCTTTAGAGATATATTTAATTTAACCATCTCGTCATACTCCGTATTTAATGATTCAAACGCACTCAACAACTCATCATCTTGATGAACTTCTTGTGAATCACAAAAATCAAAAGAGTCATATTCGTCATCATTGAGTTTAGAGCTTACCTCGATATTACTTTCGGAGTCGAGGGCCATGAATGCAAGATTTGCATCTAGAGATCTTTCAATCTCCTCCTCGTCATCACTCCAGGAAGCGATTAGAACCTCCTTCTTTTTGAATCTTTCCATTTGAGGTTTTGAAGAGGATCCTCGGCATTCTTTGGCATAATGACCGGATTGACCACATTTCCGACAATTATTGTCGAACTTCTTGATAGGAGTGTAGCCACTCTTCTTTTGCTCCGGTTTGCCATCTCGACCAAGAAAACTTCGCCTCTTTTGAATTAGGTTTTTGTACCTTCTAAAGTTTTTGGCATAAAGAGCGAGTTCCTCATCGTCTTCATCTTCGGCAACATCTTCCTCAACATCGCTATCAACATTGAATGCGACTACTCTTTCCCGAGGCTTTGGTTTTGTGCCTCTAGACTTGAGAGCGATCTCATAATTGATGAGTGACCCGATGAGGGCACTAAATTCGAGCTTGTTGAGATCCTTGGATTCCATGATCGCGGTGACCGTGGCATCCCATTCTCGTGGCAACGATCGAAGAATCTTCTAAGCTTTGTCGCTGCTCGATATAGGCTTTCCGAAAGATGCAAGACCATTTGTTATAGCCGAAAATCGATCCAACATATTTGTGATTGTTTCCTCGTCTTTCATGGAAAATAATTCGTAGTCATGGAGTAACATATTAATTTTGGTCTCCTTGACTTGGGTGGTCCCCTCGTGAGTGACTTCGAGAATTTCCCAAATTTCTTTTGCACTTTCATAGGACGATATCCTATTGAGTTCTTTGGGATTAAGAGCGCAATAGAGAAGTTGAGTAGCTCGCGAGTTGACGTGCGTGTTCCTCCAATCCTCGTCGTTGAATTCTTCGATCTTTTTCAACGATCCATCCTCTTTCTTAGCAAGTTTAGGACCAAGAGCAATAAATTTCTAGATTTCAATATCGTAGGCTTGAACGAAGATCGCCATCTTCTTTTTCCACGTCATGAAATTGGAACCGTCGAAGAAAGGAGGACGGTTGAGAGCATTTCCTTCAATTTGGCCAAGAAGTGCCATTTGCGGATCTTTTTCTCTCAGGTGGTTAAACCTTTAAAAAGAGACCCGCTCCGATACCAACTGAAGAGATAAATTCACCACTAGAAGGGGGGTTGAATAGTGGTGAAGCGGAATACCGAAATTTCTTGCGAGCAAAAAGAAAATAGTGCGGAATTTAAAGACTCAAGAATTTATAGAGGTTCGGCAACTTGCCTACGTCCTCTCTCCGACTTTCTTTTTCTATTGGCTAAAGAAAAACCACAATCTTAACTCGTCTTCTATCGGTCCGAGTTCACAACCGTTACAATCGCTTGTCTTCTATCGGTCCAAGCTCAACCTTTCCCTCAATATAAATGATTGTTTATCTAGTGTTCTATAGGAACTAGATAATCCTCACTATACGAATATGGGAGTATAATCCTAACAATGCCGGATCAAAGATCCTAATAACACCGGATTAGTGACTCTTGATTCGTTTCTTTTACGCTCAAGTGTAAGTGATGCAACACTTACAACCAAATGAAAGAATACAAAGAATAATAGATATTACAATTGAAATCGCTCTTGTATCTTTATTTTCTCACAACTTGTAATGCAATAAAATATATAAATCCGAGCTCAAGAACGCTTTGATTGCTTGTATGCTTGTATGCTTGAATGCTTGAAGTTGTGTGTTTGATACTCAAGTCCTTCGAGTATTTATAGGTGTGAGACATCCTTCAAATTCTGAAAAATATACTATTAGCGTGCGCTAATAGTGCCTTGTAGCGTGCGTTAACGGTTTTTGACTTGAAATCTCTGAACGGTCACAAAGACTGTTGCAACGGTAAAATACCATGTCTAGCATGTGCTAGGAATGAAATGGTAGCGTGCGTTAACGTCTGGTCAACTAGTCTTCGATCTTGACTTTGACAATGTCCGATTTTCTCTCCAACGACTCTATATCCAACGGCTAGATTTATGATTAGCGTGCGCTACCAAGTATGCATAGCGTGCGCTAGCATTAATTAAATCCAACTTTTCCAGATTTTCCGGATCTGCATTGACTCTTGCCTTCCAACGGTTGAAATTCAAACGGTAATATGCAGACTCCTTTTAGCGTGCGCTAATACCTTTACCATAGCGTGCGCTACTGAGTTCTTTCATTAACGTACGTTACCTTGTGTAGCGTACGTAAAAGCCTTAACGAATTGAGTCCAGTAGCTACTGGACTACTAACCATAATATTGATAGCGTGCGCTAGAGATGATAAGTAACATGCGCTATGTCCTTTCTTTAGCGTACGTAAGATGATATGTGTAGCGTGCGCAACATCCAGTTCTGATTTCCTTCCAGACTTCACTGACCTCTGGAGAAATGCGATAGCGTGCGTTATTTTTACTGTATAGCGTGCGCTAACTGTAGGTTCTTAGCGTGCGCTAACATTGAATAGCTTGCGTGCGCTATCGATCAGGCGACTTCACTAGGCTGCAGCTGACTTGACTGGTCTGTATATGTATGTCCCGATAGCGTGCGCTACTATATGATGAGTAGCGTGCGCTAGCTCTATTTTGCTCCTTCAAAATATTATCGAGCCGAGATTGATCTAATTAAATGTTTTGAATGTAATAATCATCAAAATACATTTTGAGTCAACACTGGTCCCATTTTGGATTAAGTCATTTAGAAAGCAAAGTAAAGGTGTGTCAGGTGGTCTGGCCCACATGGGATCCACAAGCTTTTTGTGTGTAAGTTTTATCCTAGAGGGAAATAGGACGAGTCTAGTGAGACGGCCCACAGTGGAATATGGGATAAATCTGGTGGGATGGAGGGAATAACTAGAGATGTTAAACGGGCTCGGGCCCGTAGGGCTGTCCCGTTTAACCCACCAAAAAACCGGGTTAGGGCCGATATTTCCTAGCCCGTTTAAATTCGGGCTTTTTTGGCCCGGACCGTTTAGCCCGAAGCCCGCTAGGGCTAGCCCGAAGCCCGATATATATATTAATATTATATATATACACACACTATATTAATATTATATATATAATATATATTAATATTATATATAATATATATTATTACTGTATTTGTTAATATAGTGTGTGTATATATATATATATAGTGTATTTTTTGTTATATTTATTATAGTATAGTTGTTACTATATATATAAAATATATTATTATTGTTTTTTTTTTACTTATAAGAAAATAAAAAATAGAGTTTTTAAATATTTAGCCCGTTTAGCCCGAAACCCGTTAGGGTTAGGGTTAGGGCCAATATTTCCTAGCCAGTTTAAATCCGGGCTTTTTTAGCCCGGACCGTTTAGCCCGAAGCCCGCTAGGGCTAGCCCGGAACCGCTAGGGCTAGCCCGTTTAACATCTCTAGGAATAATGTTCTGAAAGTTCCTTAAATGTCTCTTGCATTAAATAATAGTAGAATAATTTTTATCAAGTGGTAATTATATATGGCAGTTGTGTACCACCACTAGTGGGTATCACCACCAGCGGCTACCGATCGTCGCTGGTCATCGACCAGTCTCCAGTGCGGCATTTTTTTTTCTACCAATTTTTTCTGTAAAATACGTTAATTTAGATTATCAACTCATATCTTTAAATTACTATATGGTAACAATAAATATTTCTTGATCCGTCGGATGTAGCTGCCAATAAATATTATCAAGTGGTAAGTTAAATGACCAACATAAATTTTGAATTCGACCATTTTTTTTGTTTTATTTTTTTCTTCCAGCACTTTGGTTAAATTTATCGATTGTAAATTTAGACTATCAATGAACTTTTTAAAATTACCAACTATTATTTTATTATACTAGTTTGGATTATTCAACCATATCACCACAAGCTGACTCGTAAAATTACCACAAAGTAATTGAAAAAACAATACGATATTTTAATAACCAATGATATTACCATTGGGTAATCTAAATATCAATTGATAATTTAACAACTGTCG
Source organism: Orobanche coerulescens (assembly GCA_033398695.1). Classification (NCBI taxonomy): domain Eukaryota; kingdom Viridiplantae; phylum Streptophyta; class Magnoliopsida; order Lamiales; family Orobanchaceae; genus Orobanche; species Orobanche coerulescens. The sequence goes on along the minus strand of CM065805.1, from coordinate 147,166,526 downwards.
GCTAATCCGTTCCAGTAAACCGCACAGTATCTAAACTGTCAATTGTTAATTTAGATAGCCAACAATATCTTGAATTACCATAAAGTAATTCAAAATATCATACAATATTTTTTAATGGTGATTTTATTAACACAAAAAATATGCAAGAAAACAAAAGGTTTTCAGATAATCTGCCGAGAATGAGATGAATTTACGGTCCTCAACTTCAATAATCTAGCCCATCTAATTAATCTCAACGGTCCACCCTTAGCCCTTTTTTAGTTTCACATGCACAAGATATAACACCCCCAAGACATTCAGGGTATATTACAGCGCCGTGGTCCCCACACTGTGGAATCCACCAGGCTAACGTACCAAACAAGACATTCGACAACGACAACAATCACCAATAATACGACAATTCAAATAAGATTACAATCCGACAATAAAATCCAACATCAATCCATTCCCCAAAACAAGAACACAACGTTAACAATTTTGTAAAAGAAGTACTCGAATACTTAAACCAATTTTAAAACACAAAAGTCCCAACACAAGACATCAAAAGTAATGGACTGAAATGAACACCAATAAATGACTACTGATCAGTATCATGCTTGCCCATCATCCTCATACGGCTCGAGTGCTCGTTTGTCCCCACGATCGATACCTGAAATACAAAAAGTATTTCCCCCATTTAAGGGGTTAGCGACAACTGCTAGTGCAAGTACAATCCATTTGAACTACATTCTAATCAGATGAATAATGCGCCAAAAATCATTTTTGAAAACATTTTATATTCCGGAATATTTATGATGTACAAACACAAAACACATTATCTCCAACAAATCATAATTCAAAGTTAACCGTTGGCACGAGACTCACGGCCACCGTACCCCGCAGAGCCCCGTCGGACATCCCTGGGTGGCTAACCACAGTTCGTGATACGCACACACGGAAATACGTATCCCTAGAGGCCCCGTCGGACCGTCCCTAGGTGAACATACACATATCTTCCCACAACAACCACATATAGCCATAATTCAAATACTAGAACATGTAAACAAATGTAAAGTACTTGCCTTTGAGACATTCTTGAAGAAACGGAAGTGAAACGCGACTACGAACAGTCCGGGTGGAAAGCGACGATTACTACACGAAGGATCAACATAGTTCAGTCCCAACGGACAACAATACTCTAGTGGAAAACACCCATAACCCCGCTTACATAATACGACAATGGACGATCAATTGATACGGGCGAGGGTTTACGCAAAATCTCCCCGTATTGATAATTCGCGGATTAAAATCAAGGAAATTGGATTTGGAATCACCCCATAATCACAATCGGTGAAGAATATCGTAACATAATTGAACAATTCGGAACTAGTCACTAAAGTCCCGAAAAAACCCCAAATTTGACGAGTTAGGGTTCTAGACGAAAATACCTTGATTTCGGATGATGGATGACGATTATGCTGATGATAATATGTTAGCACGACTCTACGGTGATGGAATTTGAAGAGAACTCCGATCAGGACCGATGGAAATCGCCTCTGAGGTCGCACGTCGAAGAAACGAAGGGAAAAGAATAAAACTATCGCTTCAAAATCGCTACGGGCTTATATATCGTGAAGTTAGCGACGCTAATCGCCATATGTAGCGTGCGCTAACGGGCCGTGATACCAGGTGGCTATCGCCACCATTCGTTAGCGTACGCTAACAATAGGGGTTAGCGTCGCTAATCGCTTATCGGTAGCGCACGCAAGGGGATGAGGTAGCGTCGCTACCTACATGCCAGCTTCAAAGATCGGCCGATGTCACACCAGCAGAAGTCGCTGCCGAGGGTATAAAACACGAAACGCATTTACGAGACCGTAATCCAGAATATAGACGCGAAGCATACACGACGACGGAGCTAAGCGCTGAAAGAAAATACAATTCCGACCACCGGAGGGTCCGTAATGCGACAACGAAACTAAGATTCCCTAAACTATTAGGAAATTACAAAAATGGCCCAAGTGCCCGAAAATCACGAAACGACGTCGGATTTACAAACTGAAAGTCTCCACATGACCAACTAAACCATACGAACTTGTACAAATCAAGAAACAACGAAAACGAACGAGTTTTACAAGAATCGAACGTTCATACGGCAAAACATGTCATAAAATGAAATTACGTGAAAACATCATCAAAACTCGTCCAAATGGAAAAACTCCAAGAACAAAGTAGATTCGAAATGCCAAAACGGTTACAAACGAGTCGATAAAAATAGACATACACCAAAAATGGAAACTGCTAAAAATGGAAAAATTACGGATATTACATTCCCCCCCTCTAAAATAAAGTTTCGTCCCGAAACTTAAGAATCAAAAAGCTCGAGGTATCTCGAACGCATATCCTCCTCTAGCTCCCACGTCGCTTCTTCCACTCCGTGCCTCGACCATTGCACCTTAACCAAAGGAATGGTTTTGTGCCTTAAGTGTTTGTCACGACGCTCCAAAATTCTGACGGGCCTCTCTTCAAACGTAACATCCTTCTCGATCTCCACGTCCCCAAAGTCAATAATGTGGGACGGGTCCTAACGCATTTCCTCAATCGGGAAACGTGAAATACGCTATGTACATGACTCAGCGACGGAGGTAAAGCCAAACGGTACGCTAACTCACCGACTCTCTCCAATACCTCGAAAGGTCCAATATATCTCGGGCTGAGTTTCCCCTTCTTCCCAAAACGGAAAACTCCTTTCGTCGGAGACACTCTCAATAGAACATGATCTCCCACCTCAAACTCCAAAGGTCTACGCCTAACATCCGCATAAGACTTTTGTCGACTCTGAGCAGCCAACATCCTCTTTCTAATCAATTCAACTTTCTCCCTCATCTCCAACACAAGGTCCAGCTCGGTGCCAACCAAATCGGACGGCTCATCCCAACATATCGGTGATCGGCAACGTCAGCCATAAAGTGCCTCATACGGTGCCATCTTAATCGACGCGTGCCAGCTATTATTATAAGTAAACTCAATTAAGGCCAAATGATCCTCCCAGTTACTACTCCAGTCTAACGCACACGCGCGCAACAAATCCTCGAACGTCTGAATGGTACATTCGGACTGCCCATCGGTCTGGGGATGGAACGAAATGCTCAAACTTAGCTGAGTCCCCAATGCCTTATGTACTGCCTGCCAAAAATGCGATACAAATCGGCCATCTCTGTCTGAAATAATGGTCCTCGGCGTACCATGAAGCCTCACTATCTGAGCGATAAAAATACGAGCCAACTTTTCTGTACCCCAAGTATCCTTGATGCCCAGAAAATGTGCCGACTTAGTCAGTCGGTCTACAATCACCCATATCATATTCATACCAGTCTTCGTCCTCGGTAAATTCGTGACAAAATCCATAGAGATGTCCTCCCACTTCCATTCCGGAACGGGAAGTGGTTTCAATAATCCGGCTGGCCGCTGATGCTCAATCTTGACTTGCTGACAAGTCAAACACTTAGCTACAAACTGAACTACCTCCTTCTTCATGTCGTTCCACCAGAAATTCTTCCTCAGATCTTTATACATTTTACTCGAGCCCGGATGGACTGAGTAAGGTGACGCATGAGCCTCTCGCATAATACTCCGTCTCAATTCCGAGTCGTTCGGAACACACAACCGACCTCGGAATCTCAACACTCCATCCTCATGAATAACAAATCCCGGGGCTTTCCCCTTCCCTACACTCTCTCGAAGCTGAATAAACATCGGGTCCTCCAACTATCCCGACTTAATGTCCTCGACCAGAGATGAAGAAATCTCAAGGGTACGCAACTGCCCGGAACTCCCTGGCAGTACAATCTCAATGCTCAACCTCATAAACTCTCGCTGAAGTCCCGACTGAGCCGTGACTAACTCAAGCGCCCGAAGCGATATCGATTTCCGGCTCAAGGCATCTACTACCACATTAGCCTTGCCCGGATGATAAAGGATCTCGAGATCGTAATCCTTAATCAATTCCAACCATCTCCTCTGTCTCATATTAAGCTCCTTCTGCGTGAAAATGTACTTCAGGCTCTTGTGATCGGTGAAAATCGACGACGAGCCATACAAGTAATGACGCCTTGATTTTCAACGCAAACACAATCGCCAACTCAAGATCGTGCGTAGGGTAATTCAATTCATACGGTTTCAACCGACGGAAGCATAGGCAATCGTCCTCCCGTCTTTGCATAAGTACGCATCCGAGCCCTTGGCCCAAGCATCACTATAAACGGAGAAACCATCATTACCACTCGGTAAAGCCAAAACGGGAGCGGTCGTCAACCGCTTCTTCAACTCCTCAAATCTATTCGCCTCTCATCGGTCCACACAAACTTCTCTCGACTTCAGAATAACCGAGCCACGGTCGAGCGAGCTTAGAGAACCCTCGACGAATCTGCGGTAATACCCGGCTAATCCCGTAAAACTACGGACCTCTTTCACGTTCTTGGCGGCCCAATCCAACACCGCCTCTACCTTATGTGGGTCCACACGAACACCCTACCGAGATCACATGACCGAGAAACATAACCTCCCGTAACTGGGACCGCACTTTGAGAACTTCGCAAAAAGATGCTGAGTTCTCAAAATATCTAACACAATATGCAAATGACGGGCGTGCTCCTCCTCGCTCCTCGAGTAAATCAGGATGTCGTCGATAAAAACGACTACACACTTATCGAGGTACTCGATAAAGACTTTGTTCATAAGCTGCATGAACACGGCTGGTGCGTTGGTTAGCCCAAAAGGCATAACCACAAACTCGTAGTGACCGTATCTCGTCCGAAAGGCCGTCTTTGGAATGTCGGTATCCATCACTCGGAGCTGATAATACCCCGATCTCAAATCAATCTTCGAAAATACAGTTGCCCCTTGCAACTGATCAAACAAATCATCAATCCTCGGGAGCGGATACTTGTTTTTGATGGTCACTTTGTTTAACTCTTGGTAGTCGATACACAAACGAAGTGACCCATCCTTCTTTCTTACGAATAGGACCGGTGCGCCCCAAGGCGAAGCGCTCGGTCGAATATATCCCATGTCTAGCAACTCTCCCAACTGTTTCATCAGCTCCAGCATCTCGGCGGGCGCCATACGGTATGGCGTCTTAGAGATCGGTGATGCACCCGGCTCTAAATCGACGGTAAACTCAACTTCTCGGTCCGGAGGTAAACCCGGCAACTCGTCTGGAAAGACATCAGGATACTCACACACTACCGGAATAGACGAGAGCTCGACTCCCCCTTCTTCCGATCTCAAAGCGTAACACCAATAACCCGTGCAACCTCCTCGAAGAAGTCTCACCGCCTTTAAGGCGCTGATCAGTAATCTCTGGCTACTCCGCTTACGCCCCACAAAAGAATGCTCGGTACCGTCAGAGGCTAACATTGAAACCATCCTCGTTCTATAATTCATGATCGCCCCATGATGGTCCAGCCAATCCTCACCCAGAATCAAATCCTCATCTCTAATATCTACCGCAATCAGATTAGAAGGCCAAACCCTCCCCGCGATACTCACTGGAAAATCTCTAACCTCACGATCCCCCACGATGCTATCCCCACTAGGAAGTTTAACAACAAAAGGCTCACAAGCAACAAGGCAATCAACATGCATACGACGCACACAATCCATAGATATAAAAGAATGCGTAGCACCAGAATCGAACAACACGGAAACAGGATGATCAAGGATGTGGACGGTACATATGGCCACCGTCGCGTCAGGATCTCCTGCTCGTCTCATCTCCTACATACAGGGCGGAACAGACCCCGCACTAGAAGCTCCCCCTCTAGAAGGCTGACCACGACCTAGACCTCTACCAAAACTCACGCGGGCCGAGGAACTGTCTTGCTCGATTCACACTCGGCTCTCCCGCCGGGCTGATATCTGAGTAACTGGAGCCCGAGCTGCATCCGTACAAAACTTAGCACGATGACCCATACGACCACAAGCAAGACACTGAATCGGAGGCCTATCACACTCACTCATCATGTGGCCCGGACGACTGCAGTTGAAGCACGTAGGACCACGAACGGAACCGGCAGGAGCAGACCTAGGACCGTTTCCTCGACCAACTGATGGCGACTGACTCCCGAAGACTCGCGAATCGGGATGAGCCTTCGGATACCCTCCTGACTTGCCTCCTGAAAACTGACCGGAGGTCTTCTGCTTATTTCCTTCGGTTGCCGTCTCTGTCGCAGAAAACGACATCTCATAAGCCATAGCTTTATTCTGATATTCCTTCAAAGTCGTGCATCCCAGACCAGACATGTAGTGGCGCACCCTCGGTTTCATCCGCATGTCAAAGTGGCGGATCTTATCAAGCTCATCTCGGACTTGGTTTCTCACATAATGCAGCTGTTGATTGTAGTCTTTGATAGCTTGAGATATAGGAACATCTTGGGGTTTAGCCTCGAAGAAGGCTCGGATTCTCCCCTCTTTCACTGGCCAAGGACAGAATTCGTCTTCCATCAGATCCCGAAACTCTGCCCACGTAGCTGCTCGGTCACGCGGTTTCACCGCTTGCCACCACGTCGCTGCCTCCTTGGCGAGGAAGTACTGAGCAATGGGTACTTTCCTCTCCTCGGAACAATTAGCAGCCTCAAACACTTTCTCCAACTCGAATAGCCAATTCTCCCAACCAGAAGGGTCGGAAGCACCATCAAACTGCGGAGGACGCATACGAATCACGTCCTGAAGTAGCTTATCATTACCGGATCCATTAGGCGGAACCGGGTTGGCATTAGCATGGCCGACCAGAACGGCCTGAGTCAGTAGCGTCATCTGGTTCGCTACTTGTTGCAAAATGTTGGCCACTCCAACATTCTCGTGTGCATTACCGGAGCTAGCAGACTGGTCCTGCTGACCTCCGGAACTAGGGGGAACACTGTTCGACAAAGAAGGCATCGCCGAATCAGTTCCCGAGTGATCGGACATGGCCGCCCCACCGGCTGCGCCACGTCCCCTACCGCGCGACCGCGGCCCGCGTCCTCTACCAGCAGGAATTCTGAAGAAGCAACGGGTAAGTACAATTCAAACGTAAAACGCAAAAGATACTAAGACAGGAATAGAACAGAACGGTGAAACGAGTCAAGTTAGGAAAACTTACGAGCACCGGCGTACTGAGATGATGGCATAACAGTGATACTGTCCCAAAAACGACACTTAACTAGACCCAAATAACCGACAGCCTAGGTATCCATAAACCTAAGCTCCGATACCATGTGTCACGGGACGGGAGTTCCGAAGCCCGTGCGGCGTTCCAGGGGCCCTCACACCCCGGGACCAGCCTATCCCTCATAGCATGCCAACTGGTTTCGCCCTGCCATGGGCTCATCAGGGAGACGGCATTACAGCGCCGTAGACCCTCTCCATGAGGATTTGATTCTGGGTGTGAACCGGGGGTGTTACAATTTTTAGAGATGAGGATTTGATTCTGGGTGAGGATTGGCTGGACCGTCATGGGGCGATCATGAATTATAGAACGAGGACGGTTTCGATGTTAGCCTCTGACGGTACCGAGCATTCTTTTGTGGGGCGTAAGCGGAGTAGCCAGAGATTACTGATCAGCGCCTTAAAGGCGGTGAGACTTCTTCGAGGAGGTTGCACGGGTTATTGGTGTTACGCTTTGAGATCGGAAGAAGGTGGGAGATCATGTTCTGTTGAGAGTGTCTCCGACGAAAGGAGTTTTCTGTTTTGGGAAGAAGGGGAAACTCAGCCCGAGATATATTGGACCTTTCGAGATATTGGAGAGAGTCGGTGAGTTAGCGTACCGTTTGGCTTTACCTCCGTCGCTGAGTCATGTACATAGCGTATTTCACGTTTCCCAGTTGAGGAAGTACGTTCCGGACCCATCCCACATTATTGACTTTGGGGACGTGGAGATCGAGAAGGATGTTACGTTTGAAGAGAGGCCCGTCAGAATTTTGGAGCGTCGTGACAAACAGTTAAGGCACAAAACCATTCCTTTGGTTAAGGTGCAATGGTCGAGGCACGGAGTGGAAGAAGAGACGTGGGAGCTAGAGGAGGATATGCGTTCGAGATACCCCGAGCTTTTTGATTCTTAAGTTTCGGGACGAAACTTTATTTTAGAGGGGGGGAATGTAATATCCGTAATTTTTCCATTTTTAGCAGTTTCCATTTTTGGTGTATGTCTATTTTTATCGACTCGCTTGTAACCGTTTCGGCATTTCGAATCTACTTTGTTCTTGGAGTTTTTCCATTTGGACGAGTTTTGATGATGTTTTCACGTAATTTCATTTTATGACATGTTTTGCCGTATGAACGTTCGATTCTTGTAAAACTCATTCGTTTTCGTTGTTTCTTGGTTTGTACAAGTTTGTATGGTTGAGTTGGTGTGGAGACTTTCGGTTTGTAAATCCGACGTCGTTTCGTGATTTTCGGGCACTTGGGCCATTTTTGTAATTTCCTAATAGTTTAGGGAATCTTAGTTTCGTTGTCGCATTACGGATCCTCCGGTGGTCGGAATTATATTTTATTTCATCGCTTAGCTCCGTCGTCTTGTATGCTTCACGTCTATGTTCCTGGATTCTGGTCTCGTCGTACGTTTCGTGTTTTATACCCTCGACAGCAGCTTACTGCTGGTGTGACATCAGCAGTTGAATCGGCACATGTAGGTAGCGACGCTACCTCGCCTCGCGCGTGCGCTACCGATAAGCAGTTAGCGTACGCTAACCCCCTATTGTTAGTGTACGCTAACGAATGGTGGAAGTAGCCACTGGACTGTCACGGCCCCGTTAGCGCACGCTATATATGGCAGTTAGCGTGCGCTAACTTCACAGTATATAAGCCCAGCGGGCAGTTTTCAGAGCAGCAGTTTTATTCTTTTCCCTTTGTTTCTTCGATGTGCGACCTCAGAGGAGATTTCTATCGGTCCTGATCGGAGTTCTCTTCAAATTCCATCACCGTAGAGTCGTGCTAACATATTATCATCAGCATAATCGTCATCCATCATCCGAAATCAAGGTATTTTCGTCTAGAACCCTAACTCGTCAAATTTGGGGGTTTTTCGGGATTTTATTGACTAGTTCCGAATTGTTCAATTATGTTACGATATTCTTCACCGATTGTAATTATGGGGTGATTCCAAATCCAATTTCTTTGATTTTAATCCGCGAATTATCAATACGGGGAGATTTTGCGTAAACCCTCGCCCGTATCAATTGATCGTCCATTGTCGTATTATGTAACCGGGGTTATGGGTGTTTTCCACTAGAGTATTGTTGTCCGTTGGGACTGAACTGTGTTGATCCTTCGTATAGGAACCATCGCTTTCCACCCGGACCGTTCGTAGTCGCGTTTCACTTCCGTTTCTTCAAGAATGTCTCAAAGGCAAGTACTTTACATTTGTTTACATGTTCTAGTATTTGAATTATGGCTATATGTGGTTGTTGTGGGAAGATATGTGTATGTTCACATAGGGACGGTCCGACGGGGCCTCTAGGGATACGTATTGCCGTGTGTGTGTGTATCACGAACTGTGGTTAGCCACCCAGGGATGTCCGACGGCTCATGGGTACGGTGGCCGTGAGTCTCGTGCCAACGGTTAACTTTGAATTATGATTTGTTGGAGATAATGTGTTTTGTGTTTGTACATCATAAATATTCCGGAATATAAAATGTTTTCAAAAATGATTTTTGGCGCATTATTCATCTGACTAGAATGTAGTTCAAATGGATTGTACTTGCACTAGCAGTTGTCGCTAACCCCTTAAATGGGGGAAATACTTTTTGTATTTCAGGTATCGATCGTGGGGACAAACGAGCACTCGAGCCGTATGAGGATGATGGGCAAGCATGATACTGATCAGTAGTCATTTATTGGTGTTCATTTCAGTCCATTACTTTTGATGTCTTGTGTTGGGACTTTTGTGTTTTAAAATTGGTTTAAGTATTCGAGTACTTCTTTTACAAAATTGTTAACGTTGTGTTCCTGTTTTGGGGAATGGATTGATGTTGGATTTTATTGTCGGATTGTAATCTTATTTGAATTGTCGTATTATTGGTGATTGTTGTCGTTATCTAATGTCTTGTTTGGTACGTTAGCCTGGTGGATTCCACAGTGTGGGGACCAGGGCGCTGTAATATACCCTGAATGTCTTGGGGGTGTTACAGAATATGGTATCAGAGCCCATGGCAGGGTGAAACCACTCGGGATACCATATTACAGGGCATTACAGGGCAAAAATCTCTGATACCATATTCTGTAACACCCCCAAACCACTCGGGAATATTACAGCGCCGTAGACCCTCTCTATGAGGATCTACCAGGCTAAATACATAAACACCACAATACCATACATACCGACATGGGTAATTAACGGACCATTAGACCGATTTGGTCTTTTACCACAACATACACATCAATCATACATTACTCTTTCTCGTAACTCATACCCACGCAGGGGTTAACATAAATCAACATTCCCGTATAAGGAAAAAATAAACACAACGGAAGGACAAAACAAGACATCACCAAATACTCAACATCGGTCTTCATGTGATTAATATCGCCGTCTTCCATCATCCTTCATAACGATCCTATGAATTTCTCCCCAGCAATCTGCAAGTATCTGGACGCAAAACAGACATCCACCCCCCGAATACTCGGGGGTTAGCAAAACTCCATTGTTTTGCTAGTGCAAGTATAAATACAAAGACAAGCCATACATATCATACTCCAAGGACATAGAAACCATGAATATACTTCCCGAGATAATTCACTTGATCAAAACCGTTTGAATTATGAAAGATAGGAATAAAACCATTTTATATCTTACAAAACATTTTACAATCTCGGGAGTTTTAAAAACATTTGTGGTTTAAGAATTTTCAAGCCTTTCGAAACACTTAGGGACACAACCCAAAAATCATTTATTTCCAAATACGATTCCGATAACAAAATACGGGGTCCACGACCCAATCATAACATTCCATCCACAATCACGGGGGGTCCGTGAATCAACTTATCCACATCACATACTCAGAAGAATAACCCGACAAAAACTACACCGTGCCAAACATTACCGTGACAACAGTCTCACAGAACGACAACAGAGAGCACAACTTTGCAACTTAACCATACGGTCGAACTCGACACACCACAGAGCTACAATACACAGAGCAACCACAAGACTCACGTACCCATACCAAATTATCACAGCCAAGGTACACATCACACACAACACATTTACTGGTGCCATTCCAGCCAAGTACGATACCATTTGGACTGCCATTCTAATCAGACGAAATATGCGCCAAAAATCACAGTTCTCCAGCGAAACATTTCAAAGTTAACCGTTGGTACGAGACTCACGGCCTCCGTACCCCGCAGAGCCCCGTCGGACATCCCTGGGTGGTTAACCCTAGTTCACGATACGCACACATACGGCAATACGTATCCCTAGAGGCCCCGTCAGACCGTCCCTAGGTGAACATACACATATCATCCACAACGCCACAGAAAGCCATAATTCGAATACTAGAATATGCATACAAATGCTAGGTACTTCGCTAGAATGGCCACTTTAGTCGACGTATACTCACGACTAATGTCACACAACCACAAGCAATTATCAGTACCAAACAACACCAAGCGCCACAACCTCCTTATGAATGAATAACAACTAATATCACACAACATCACATATTCACCGAACATTTACACATATCAATACACAATCCTCGGCAAATAATTTTGGTCTACTAACATCCCTAAATATTATTGTAACATCACCAAACATATGCAACCAACACACATATACCGAAAACACATTTGTTTACGAAGTATACGAGTTATCTTTTGAAAGACAACATTTATCGAGAACATACCGATCCTTTTTAAAGTTCATTTAAACATTCGGATTGCTCATAAAATCATTTATCAATGATTCCATCTGCGAAACATGAAAAGTATGGGCAAGATACTTGCCTCGATACCACAAGCAATGAAATGACGAACGGACACGATCGGGTAGCCCTCAAACTTCCAAGAATGAACAAGAACTCAACAACTCCAGAAAACTACGAAAATAACATCACCACGAATCAATAACGCTAAACGGAATTCGAATTAACTCGAAAAACAACATGGATCCGAGGGTTTCTTCAAGACAAATCGAGAATCAAGTTTAGGGTGATAAAAATTGATAAATGAGTCACACAATCCGAAGACCATGATCAATACAACAAGAATACCAAGAACAATTCATCAATCTCGAACAAAATCAACGAATCATGAAGAAAACCCCCAAAATACTCGAAATTAGGGTTCTAAGAATTTTACCTTGATTAAAATGGAGAAAGATGTTGGGATGTTGTTTAATCCATACTAGAAACTCAAAGATGTTGATGGGTGATGATATCAGGCCAAAATCCATGCTTATACGCCCTCAAGATCGTCTAGATCGCCGGAAGGAAGAAAGGGGAGGAAGAAATGACAAAAGTTGACCTCTGCAGTCCTATATATCATTATGATTAGCGCACGCTAAGGTATGTGTAGCGTGCGCTATCGGCTGTAAAATGCAGTCCAGAACCCTCTGCCAGACTTCGTTAGCGCGCGCTAATACATGCATTTAGCGTGCGCTAATTATACACTGTGTAGTCTTTGCTATTTTGATCACAACTCCTTCGTCCGGACTCCGATTGACTCACCGTTTGAACCATTGGAAAGCTAACTTGATGCTCTATCATACTGCAAAGATTCAGAACTTTGGAGTTTCCAAGAATCGATGGTGATTTTACAAAGTCGAACTAATACGTCGATTAATCTGAAACAATATCAAAACTTGCTCAAATGACGAAATGTGCTGAACAAACCATGTCTGAAATGTGTCAATGAACACAAGCAAGTCACTAGAATCGAAAAATATAGAAATAGAAAGTACGGGCATTACCACAATTACCACAAAAACATACCTCTATTCGGATTCATGTACGATTACCACAAAAACGTACCTCTATTCGGATTCTTTCCAAACGCACCTCATCGACCAAGAATATACAAATATCATCAACAACATCTACTGTATACTACAATCCTCACAAGATTCCATTTATACATTCGTCAATATGCAATACAACACAGAATACTTATGACATGTAATTGAAATTACTTATCGAAACACTATAACTGAACAAGTAATAACTTGCCTCAATATCGATACGACGAAGCCGAATCTGCTTAATAACGTGCAGTAGCAATAACTCACAATATAGAACTCCAGTTCACGATCCAACCGGTCAAAATGAAGGACCATGAGTCGGCAACAAGATATCCAAAATTAAGTAAAATCGGACTACGTCTTGCCCTTCATCGAGCTATTCAATCACGGTTGCTCCACCGAAAATGGAACCCCAAATACGGAAGAAAACCACGATCCACTCAAAAGAGACTTCACTATATGATAAATTTCTACAATCATATAGAATTTCTTTCTTTTAACTCGACAACCCTACACTATTATAAGTCTACATGATTCTCACCACTCTCTTTAAAGAGAATACAAGAAAGGAATTTAATTTGAATCAAATAAGACTAAAGTGTATTACTTGGGTGTACTTGTGAGAAAGACATCAAGACTCCTTATATAGAATAAGAAGGCTTTTCCCCTTTTTTCCCAACTGATGTGGGATAAAAATACATTCTTATAGCGTAAGCAAGGCTTCTCATCTTTATTCTCAACCGATGTGGGACAAAACATATCCTTCAAAACACAACTACTGTCCGAGAGCCATAACTTTTACTAACAAAATCCAAATATAATCTCCACCGTTCATATTATATAAAACTATTTGATAAATAACATATCCAAAATTCAGTGCAATCCAACGGCTTCAGAAATCTATAAAATACCGAGACTTCTCAATATGAATCCGAAAAACAGGAACCTCTCGTTCTTTTAATTATTACGGTCATATTGTACATCTAAATCCAATCTTCACCGTCCAAAATAGACTTTACGGTATTTAGAACTGACTGTCAATATTCCATATTAATCCGACGGTTGGATTTTTATGAATTATGTCTGTAACATCGCCGCCGTGAATGTTCGTGACGTAACTAAAGTTCTGCAAATAGTATTTACTAATTCGACCATAACTTTCTCGTCCAAACTCGGATTGACCCACTGTTTGGACCACTAGAAATCTAACTCAAATCTATATAATACTGTTAATTTTCAGAATTTTGGAACATCCCAAAAATCCGTGGTGATTTTTCAAAATTGATACTTGTCCACGACACCTCCGAGAAAATGTCCAATCTTGTTTCTACTAACATTTCCGGTATCCCTTTCTTATTTTAAATGTTCCAAGACCAGAAATGTATCTCCAATACATTCAAATAAATTTACAATTCCCGTATTTAGTCGGTATGTATTCCTAAAATTCAGGATATTACATACTACCTCCCTTAAAAATAAGTTTCGTCCTCGAAACTTGCAATCCTCTTACAAACAACAGTTTAATCAGAAAATCCAACATCACCAAAAGTAAACAATCATTATCGAACAATTCGAACAATATACTTACAGGTCTGTGAAGTCGATGATCTCCCGTGATACTAGCATATGACTCCATTTCAAAATCTCAACACAATAAAATGCCAATACCAACAAATTGGTAATTTTCGCAATTACTCGACAATTTCAAAACAATTGATCTCCGCTAAGATCGGGACATTGGAGAACTGTCAAGTTTTGTGTGGGATTTGTGACGTTGTGTCCTCCTCACCTAGAGCGCATGAGCCGCTCCTTGACACATGCCCGTATCACCGGCGTTCCACTCCACATCGAAAGCTGCTCCTTGACACGTGCCTCGCACCGGCGTACACTTTCCGATTGGAGCCGCCCATTGCACATGACTACGGCACCGGCGTTCACTCCCTGCCTTGTCAGTCTCGGAAACACCAACAATCACCAAATCCACACAACACTACAACAGAACTCAAAAATAACACAGTTCCAAAACAATACAGTTCAAAATAGCCAGAAATCCAATTACACAAAAACCACGCTACTACCATATCGGTAGAGCCACATAACACACATGCCCGGTTCCGCAAAACCTTGGGCTCCGATACCATAATTGTAACACCCCCGGTTCAGCCCGGGAATATTACACGCCGTGGATTCCGCGCCGGAACCCACCAGGCTAAAAATTATTTTTAAAAATGTTCAAAACGCCAAAAGGCCGGTGACGGTAGTATTTTCCAAAGCTCACAAAATCATTTGTCAAACCGTCATAAAACGTTCAAGGCCAAAATGCCAAAACTCGATTTAGGGAATCGGTTTTACGAAATAAAACTCCATTTGCAAAATACCGAAAGTCATATTGAAAGAACTCACGCATCGGATAAAATACAGTTCGAAAATATATTTTACATCAAGAATAAATAAACAGTCAATACACGATTCCCCACTATATGCCATAGCCAGTATCATTCGGGATCCTCGTCTCTTCACGACCGTTCTATCAAATCTCCAATACCTGAAAAATAAGTCCCACAGCGGGGTCAACCATAATGCCCGATAAATAACCGCAAATACATAAACATAATTAATCATATGTCATGCATCGTGAGAATGATAACCACAAACTATAACCTTACCACTCCCGATTTATCCAACAATTCTCGTCAAAATCCCAATATCACAACAATACCGTATAATACCTTAATAACGAATACTTTCCCGTACACAATCCTCTATGTACAATTACCACAAAAACATACCTCTATTCGGATTCATGTACGATTACCACAAAAACGTACCTCTATTCGGATTCCTTCCAAACGCACCTCATCGACCAAGAATATCCAAATATCATCAACAACATCTACTGTATACTACAATCCTCACAAGATTCCATTTATACATTCGTCAATATGCAATACAACACAGAATACTTATGACATGTAATTGAAATTACTTATCGAAACACTATAACTGAACAAGTAATAACTTGCCTCAATATCGATACGACGAAGCCGAATCTGCCCAGTAACGTGCAGTAGCAATAACTCACAATATAGAACTCCAGTGCACGATCCAACCGGTCAAAATGAAGGACCATGAGTCGGCAACAAGATATCCAAAATTAAGTAAAATCGGACTACGTCTTGCCCTTCATCGAGCTATTCAATCACGGTTGCTCCAGCGAAAATGGAACCCCAAATACGGAAGAAAACCACGATCCACTCAAAAGAGACTTTACTATATGATAAATTTCTACAATCATATAGAATTTCTTTCTTTTAACTCGACAACCCTACACTATTATAAGTCTACATGATTCTCACCCTTCTCACCACTCTCTTTAAAGAGAATACAAGAAAGGAATTTAATTTGAATCAAATAAGACTAAAGTGTATTACTTGGGTGTACTTGTGAGAAAGACATCAAGACTCCTTATATAGAATAAGAAGACTTTTTCCCTTTTTTCCCAACTGATGTGGGATAAAAATACATTCTTATAGCGTAAGCAAGGCTTCTCATCTTTATTCTCAACCGATGTGGGACAAAACACATCCTTCAAAACACAACTACTGTCCGAGAGCCATAACTTTTACTAACAAAATCCAAATATAATCTCCACCGTTCATATTATAAAAAATTATTTGATAAATAACATATCCAAAATTCAGTACAATCCAACGGTTAAATCTTCAGAAATCTATAAAATACCGAGACTTCTCAATATGAATCCGAAAAACAGGAACCTCTCGTTCTTTTAATTATTACGGTCACATTGTACATCTAAATCCAATCTTCACCATCCAAAATAGACTTTACGGTATTTATAACTGACTGTAAAAATTTCATATTAATCCGATGGTTGAATTTTTATGAATTATGTCTGTAACATCGCTGCACTGGTGAATGTTCGTTGACAGAACTAAAGTTCTGCAAATAGTATTTACTAATTTGACCATAACTTTCTCGTCCAAACTCGGATTGACCCACTGTTTGGACCACTAGAAATCTAACTCAAATCTATATAATACTGTTAATTTTCAGAATTTTGGAACATCCCAAAAATCCCTGGTGATTTTTCAAAATTGATACTTGTCCACGACACCTCCGAGAAAATGTCCAATCTTGTTTCTACTAACATTTCCGGTATCCCTTTCTTATTTTAAATGTTCCAAGACCAGAAATGTATCTCCAATACATTCAAATAAATTTACAATTCCCGTATTTAGTTGGTATGTATTCCTAAAATTCAGGATATTACACAAGATCCCGATTTGCAGCAGAAAGATTACGAAAGGGACAAACTATAGTACCTTCTTCAGATCAGTGAGACTATAAGCCACCAATCAGTAGGCTATAGGCATCCCATTTCCCCTTAGATTTACTTCTTTATTCAGTCATGGACATCGGTAATGGAGACCACCGGGAGCGACGGAGAGAAACTTGGCACGGGTTCACTGTAGTGTAAAACCAACAATGAGTTCACACCCAGGGCTCCATACACCCACAAATCGATTCACACCTCCAGGGTGGCTCGGACCAATAAGAAGTCGCCGCACAAGGCAACACATGGTGGAAACGAAAGGGTCGGAGACGATTGAAAAAGATAGGAATGAGAGGGGGGAGAGCGAGAGAGGCAAAGAAAAAGAGGAGAGAGACAGGGAGGAAAAAATGGGAATGGCGGGTTTGTATATTTGGGTTGGTGTGTGTGTGAATGTATGCATGTGTGTATATATATATATATATCACTACTAAAAATTATCCCTATTAGCTTCACCCTAATAGCTTCACATGCAAATGTGAAGATAAAGAAAAAGACCGTCGAATAAAGAAACAAAAAGGCGTCACTAAAGTGACGCCAGAGTAAAAAGAAAAAGTAGGTCAATATTTAAGAACAATAACGTCACATATGTGACGCCATTGTGTAAAATTTATTTTTTTAATTTATTCCGGTAATGGCGTCACATGCGCGACGCTAAAGTCTAATAATTTAGCTTCACCTCCGTGACGCCAATAAGGCTTAGTTATTTTTTTTTAAATTAGAGCGTATATTTATATAATAACGTACTTATATTTATACAACGTATATTTATATTAATCACATTAAATTAAATATATTTATATATACTAAATCTATTTTAAATGTACAAATTTATATTTATTGAAATATTAAATACTATGAATAATGAATTTAAAATTATATTTAAAAATTATAGTGTAAGAAATTTATTAACAGTTAAATTAAAATATATATATATATATATTTATAGTTAAGTGTTATGGGAAAATTGATTTAATTTGAAAAATAAATTAGATAGAAGTACGAAATATAGTATACGTCTAAATCATTATAATGTAATATATTCACTAAACTAAAAGATAGCGCAGTGGGTAAAAGCCATCATTTTTTCCGAACCGGCGTGGGTTCGATTACCATGCCGCGCACTATGCTCTTTTTTATATGCAATCTGCCCATCTTTAGCGTCACACATGTGACGCCTTAACTCCTTATCAGTGTCACACCCTTTTTTTTTACAGCAAAAGCAGAACACCACAGGCACCAGGCCACTTCTTTTTGACAGCACAAGCAACTTTCTTTTTGACAGCAAAACTCAACCAACACAAAAACAAAACAACACAACACAGTTTTTTATCCCTTTCTATCATCACAAAACAAAACACCATTCTATCAATACAACACAAAAAAAACATAAAAACAGTAAACACAACACACCATCAACCGAACCAATAAACCAGCAGAATAACAAATAAACCAAACTAACAAAGCAATAGAACAATATGCAGAATAAATATAACATTTTATAAAAATCAAAATCACAATATATGCAAAATAAAACAAATATGATCATCGAAATACAAATCTAACATGCTACTCGTCAGATATTGATCACATCAACTCATCCTCATCGAAGTCATCGAAGTCATCATCCTCATCGTTCGCCCGAGATGATGAGGTATCTACCTTCTTCTTTCCTTTGAGTAATATCAGCATAAGTTTACTCATCTTTGAAAATTTGGACTCCATTTTCTCTCTTGATTTCTTCATCTCCTCTCTATACTTCTTCATCTCCTCGTTATCTTTTTTTAGCGCCTCGATGGTAGCCTCTAAAGACCGATCAACCTCGATAGGTTGTAATGATGCTCGTGAGTCAACAAGACGACGACTTATGTGTAATATCCACATTTTTCGTTCCCGGTGTTTTTCATTTTTAGTATATTACCGTATTGTATATTACCGTATTGGTATTTTTGAGAACACTTATTTCTGAATTGTTGTCATCCAATTCTCATAATTTTTGTTTGGAACCGCCGTTTCGGGGTTGTCGTGGATCCATCATATGTTATTATGCTTGTTGTGAGCTTCTGTTTGATGTTTCTTTCGTGTTTCAGTGTTTTGGGGATGTTATTATTCCGTGCCTAGCATGCGCTATCATTCTTGTTTAGTGCACGCTGAGCACCATACAGTAGCGCACGCTACGTTTGCTTCAAAGCGCGTGCTATTGAGTCGAGTCTGGCAGTGGCAGTGAGTTTGTTTCTGGTCTCTGCTCTTCGGACAGACATATTAGCGCACGCTAAGGTTTTGTTTTAGCGCATGCTAATGTTGAGATCTAGTGCACGCTGAGTATCCGGGTAGCGTGCTCTAATTAGGCAGTCCAGTACTAGACAGTTTGTTTTTGGACTCGGTCTGGTGCCCAGGTAGCAATAGCGCGCGCTATCGGGAGGTTGTTAGCGCACGCTACTTTTTTGTAGCGCATGCTAACGGTCCAGAACCGTAGGTTCTGGACTAGATTATAGCTGGGTAGCGCATGCTAATGTTAATCTTTAGCGCACGCTAATGCTCCCTGGCTATAAAAACAAAGGAGTTGACCCAGATTAATCATTTTTCCTCCTCCCTTTTCCTCTCCGGTCATTTGGCGATTTCTGGGCCAATATTGAGCGATTTGAAGTCTTGTAACTTCAACTATCTTCTTTCTTGAGATATTGGTGAAGATTAACAACATCCACACCTATTCTTCATCCTAAATCCAAGTTAATCTCTTAGAACCCTATTTTTTGGAAAATTTAGGGGTTTTTGAGTTTTTATCCAATTTGTTCCGTAATGTTGATTAATCCATGATGAATATGATTAATCTTGTTGGTATTCTTGTTTCCCTACGGATTCATGGTGTATTTCGTGGTTTTTGCGTATTCGAGAGGGTTTGGTTGCGATCCGCCCTCATTGTTGTTTTTGTATAAATATACATGAATCGTAGGCGGGTTTTCGGGTGTATTCCATTTCCATAATCGTTTAGAAGTGCTTGTAATTATATTCTTCGAATCTTTAGGTTCGGTTTCGTCGGTTCCTAGCAGTCGTGTTTGATTCCTTCCGTTCGTGTCATCGTCAATTACTCAAGGCAAGTATTTTTGGAAACCTTTGTGCTTAACATGAAATAGTGATGTATATTATGTGTGCTTTACTCACCTCGGGAGGGTCCGACGGGGCCTCGAGGGAATCTATGACTTCACTCTAGGTTCACGAGTTTGATTCGCTAGCCAGCTCGGGAGGGTCCTTAGAGGCCTCGAGTGGGATCAGTGGCTTTACCCCGGTCCTAGGCGATGCCCGTGCGTGATTTGTTTTATGATATGGCCAGCTCGGGAGGGTCCTTAGAGGCCTCGAGTGGGACCAGTGGCTTCACCCCGGTCCTGTGCAAAACGATTGCTGACTGTTTGTTTCCGGAAAAGACATGTCTGGTTTTGGTTTCAAAATGATTTTGGTGCATTGTACTATGAAATGTGTAAGTGAATGATTTGCCTTGATTACTTGTACAAGCGTAATTGCTAACCCCTCTGGGGACCCGTTTTGGGGAAATTCTCATTATGAATTTCAGGTTATGTTCAGCCGGACGAGCGGGCACTGGAACAGTACGAGGATGCTGTCCAGGGTCGTTGACATGTGCATTTGCGTCTTTTATTTACGTTGTTCTTTTAGATATGGTTGTTTACTTTATAAACTTATAGATGGTACTCATGAGTACTTAGGGTTTCCCTTCGGATTGTGGTTTGTATTCGTTGAAGTTTTTATGTTTGTCGGTGTTGCTTATTTCGCCGGTTGTACCGGGTGCATTATTTGATTTTCATATGGATGATGTGTGTTTTTACTGTTGTTATTCGTGTCTAGCCTCGTGGGTCCCATATAGGGGTCCACGGCACTGTAATATACCTTGAATATCTCGGGGGTGTTACAGAAAATGGTATCAGAGCCAGGTTTATGGATACCTAAGCTTGTCGGTCATTTGGGTCTAGTTGTGTTTTGTTTTGCACATCGTCACACCGCTGCCAACATCTCGGTACTTCCAGTGTTGGTAAGTTTTCCTTACTCGATTCTTTGTTTTCTCGTACCGTATTTCCGTTTCTTGAACTGTGGTTGTTTTTCCTCTCTTACTTATCATCGAGTTGATTTTGCTACCTTTTAACACCAGTATGGATGCTGGAAGAGGCCGTGGTCGTGGTCGTGGATGCGGCCGGGGACGTGGGGCAGCCGGTGAGGCGGCCACGTCGCATTCTTCGGGAGCCAGTAGTACCGGTGACCGTCATAGCCATGCTACTACTCAGGATGGCGCCGATCTTGGTGTTGCAGTGGTGATGCAACAAATGGTGAACCAAATGGCTGCGATAGCTCAGGAGGTTCAGAACCCGGCTCTGGCCCACGCTAATCGCGGCAGAGCAGATCGTTGGCTTCAGGATGTCATCAAGATGCATCCTCCTCAGTTTTCGGGAGATTCAGACCCGATCGGATGGGAGGGGTGGATCAAGGAGATATCCAAAATCTTTGTTGCCACCAATTGTCCCGAAGACCACAAGGTCCCTATTGCCCACTACATTCTCACTGGGGACGCTACGGATTGGTGGGCGGCTATTAGGCCTAAGGATCACGTTGCTTCGTGGGTGGAATTCAAGGACCTGATGGAGACCGAATATTTCCCGTGGATGGTTAGACAGGCTCGAGTTCATGCCTTTTATGATGCTCAGCCTCAGGATATTCCTGTTTCTCAAGCTATTGCTGATTTCAACAAGGAGTTAGGCTTCGTGAAGGCCCAAGTTATAGAGGAGAGTGACAAGCTTTTTCACTTCTCCAGACGGATGAAACTGTTGATTCGGGACTACATGTCTGGGCTCGTCTGCACTACTTTGAAGGATTATCAGAGTAGGGCGCTTGCGTATGATATGTCGGTGACGACCACTGAAGCGGCTCGTGAGAGCAAGAAGCAAAAATCCGCCGGAAATTTTTCGGGCCACAAGGGCGGAGTCCGACAGAAATCCCAGTCTGCAAATATTCCTGCGGGTGTTTCGGCTCGTTTCTCTGGGGGCTATCGAGGTACTGCCAGTGCCTCCGTTCGGGATGTCAAATGCTTTAACTGTGGCAAGTCAGGCTATCAGAACCGGGAGGGTCTTTGTCTGTATTTGACTTGTTATACTTGTGGTCAGTCGGGCCACAAGGCTTTCTTTTGTGAACAGGTCAGATTCTCGGTGCCCATACTTCTTTTATAGCACCTAGGGATCCGAGTGTGAACCAGGGCTCGTTTGCTCCGCAGTCTCCACCGAGTGCCAGCCGAGGGAGAGGTCGGGGTCAGCCTGCTAGAGGGGGAGTTTCCAGTGTTGGCTCCGTCCATCTGTGTGTCTATGAAATGAGGAGAGCCGATGGTCCAGCGGCTACTGTGGCGACAGGTACCGTTCATATTCATTCTCATCCTGTCATTGTGATTTTTGATTCGGGTGCTCCACATTCATTCATCTCCCTGGAGTGTGTAGGCAGTTTGAGTCTTGACTGTTTGTCGCCTTGCGAGCATTTCATCATTAAACTTCCTAGCGGTGATAAAATCGTCGGCGAACGAGAGGTCTGAGACCGTTCTGTGTTTATTTGTGAGAGGGCTTGGCCCTCTAATATTATTGTTGTTAATATTGAGGGTGAGGATTTGATTCTTGGGGATGATTGTATCGAGCAGCATGGTGCGATCATGAACTACCACACGAGAATCATCACCATGTTAGCCGAGGATGGCACCGAGCACTCTTTCGCGGGGCGAAAGAGGGGAAACTAGAAGTTCGTGATTAACGCCTTGAAGGCGATGAGACTCCTGCGGAAGGGGTGTACTGTTATTGGTGTTACGCCTTGAAGGCGGAGGATGGTGGAGTCGAGTTTTCATTGATTCTAATCGTTAGTGAGTTTCCTCATGTTTTCCTTGATGAGTTACCGGGATTGCCACTGGACCGTGAGGTCGAGTTCGCTATAGAGTTAGAGCCGGGTGTGGCTCCGATTTCGAAGGCATCACATGGCACCTTCAGAGATGGTTGAGTTGAAGAAGCAGTTGAGTGAGATTCTTGAGTCGAGATATATTCGACCGAGCGCTTCGCCTTGGGGTGCACCGGTCCTGTTTGTGCGGAAGAAGGATGGTTCACTGCGTTAATGTATCGACTATCGCGAGCTGAACAAGGTGACCATCAAGAACAAGTATCACCTGCCGAGGATTGATGACTTGTTCGATCAGTTTCAAGGAGTTGCGGCATTCTTGAAGATCAACTTGAGATCGGGGTACTATCAGCTTTGGGTGAAGGAGTCTGATGTCCCGAAAACAGCTTTTCGAATGAGATATGGACATACGAGTTTATGTTTATGCCCTTCGGGTTAACTAATGCACCGGCCGTGTTCATGCAGTTGATGAACAAGGTCTTTATCGAGTATTTGGATAAGTGTGTCGCCGTCTTCATTGATGATATTCTTATTTATTCGAAGAACAAGGAAGAGCATGCCCATCATCTGCGTGTGGTGTTAGACATTTTGAGGACCCAACAACTCTATGCGAAGTTCTCGAAATATGAGTTTTGGCTGAAGGAAGTGATGTTTTTGGGTCATGTGATTTCAGCCGATGGGGTCCGTTTGGATCCACAGAAGATTGAGGCAGTGTTGGATTGGGCACCGCCCAAGAATGTGAAGGATGTCCGTAATTTCTTGGGTCTGGCTGGCTACTACCGTAGGTTCGTCGAGGGGTTCTCGAAACTAGCTCGACCACTTACATAGTTGCTCCAGAAGTCTGAGAATTTTGTCTGGAATGACGAGAGACAGTCGAGTTTTGAGGAGATGAAGAGACGCTTGACTTCAGCACCAATTTTGGTGTTGCCATGTGGCAACGAGGGTTTTGCTGTTTATAGCGACGCTTCTCACGATTTGGAGTTGGCGGCAGTTGTCTTTGTGCTCAAGATTTGGCGTCACTATCTTTTCGGCTATGCATGTAAGATTTTTACCGATCATAAAAGTCTGAAGTGCATATTTACTCAACAGTAGTTGAATATGAGGCAGATGAGGTGGTTAGAGTTGATTAAGGATTATGTCCTCGAAATCCTTTATCATCCAGGCAAACGGAACATCGTGGCCGACACCTTGAGTCGGAAACCGGTTGCGTTGCGGACGCTTGAGATCCTTACGTCTCAATCTCAGCTTCAACGGGTCTTGATCGAGTTGGAAGTTGAGGTTTTGTTGCCAGGAGCTGTCGGGCAACTTTGCGCTTTAGTGATTTCGTCGTCCCTGATCGATGAAATTAAACTGAAGCAGTTGGAGGATCCGATAATTTCTCAAATCCGAGAGAATGTTCTAAAGGGAAGTCTCCTGGGTTTGTGATTCATGTTGATGGTGTGTTGAGGTTCCAGAGTCGGCTGTGCATTCCGAACGACTCAGAATTAAGGCATGGTATTTTGCGTGAGGCCCATGCTACGGCTTACTCCGTTCATCCTGGTTCGAGTATGATGTACAAGGACCTAAGGAGGAATTTTTGGTGGAATGATATGAAGGAGGAGGTTGCACTTTTGGCAGGCGGTGCATTAGGCGTTGGGCGCTCATTTGCATTTGAGTACCTCTTTTCATCCTCAATCAGATGGACAGTCGGAATGCACTATCCAGACGTTTGAGGATATGTTGCGTGCTTGTGCTCTCGATTGGAGCAGTCACTGGGAAGAGCATTTGCCATTGATCGAATTCACGTACAATAATAGTTGGCACACGTCGATTCGAATGGAACTGTATGAGGCACTTTATGGGCGGCATTGTCGATCGACGATTTGTTGGAATGTGGTGTCTGATTTGGTTGGGACTGAACCGGATATCGCTTTAGAGATGAGACGGGAGGTAGAATTGATTCGGGAACGGATGTTGACTGCTCAGAGTCGACAGAAGTCATATGCCGATGTTCATCATTGACCTTTGGAGTTCGAGGTGGGAGACCACGTTTTGCTAAAGGTGTCGCCGACAAGGGGAGTTTTCTGCTTCGGGAAGAAGGGAAAGTTGAGTTCGAGATTTATTGGGCCATTTGAGATTCTCGAGCGAGTCGGTGAGTTGCCATACTGTTTGGCGTTGCCTCCGGACTTGAGTCACGTTCATAGCATTTTCCATGTCTCCCAGCTGAGGAAATATGTTCCGGATCCTAGTCACGTCATCGACTATGGTGAGATTAGTGTCGCTTAGGATATTACTTTCGAGGAGCACCCCTTGAAGATTTTGGAGCACCGTGAGAAGCGACCGAGGCATAGGACCATTCCTTTGGTCAAGGTGCAGTGGTCTAGGCATGGGGTCGAGGAGGCAACATGGGAAACCGAGGATAGCATGCGTGCTAGGTACCTTGGGCAATTTGTTTCTTAAGTTTCGGGACGAAACTTATTTCTAGATGGGTAGAATGTAATATCCGCATTTTTCGTTCCCGGTGTTTTTCATTTTTGGTATATTACCGTATTGTATATTACTGTATTGGTATTTTTGAGAACACTTATTTCTGGACTGTTGTCATCGTCATTGTTGTTCGGAACCGCCGTTTCGGGGTTGCCGTAGATCCATTCTATGTTATTATGCTTGTTGTAAGCTTCTGTTTGATGTTTCGTTCGTGTTTTGGTGTTTTGGGGCTGTTATTATTCCATGCCTAGCGCACGCTATCATTCTTGTTTAGCGCACGCTGAGCACCATACAGTAGCGCACGCTACGTTTGCTTCATAGCGCGCGCTAACGAGTCGAGTCTGGCAGTGGCAGCGAGTTTGTTTCTATTCTCTGCTCTCTGGACAGACATATTAGCGCACGCTAAGGTTTTGTTTCAGCGCACGCTAATGTTGAGACCTAGCGCACGCTGAGTATCCAGGTAGTGTGCGCTAATTTGGCAGTCTGGTACTGGACAGTTTATTTCTGGACTCGGTCTGGTGCTTAGGTAGCGCACGCTATGGCCCGATAGCGCGCGCTATCGGGAGGCTGTTAGCGCACGCTACTCTTGTGTAGCGCACGCTAACGGTCCAGAACCGTAGGTTCTGGACTAGATTATAGCTGGGTAACGCACGCTAACGTTAATCGTAGTAGCGCATGCTATGGCCCGATAGCGCGCACTATCGGGAGGCTGTTAGCGCACGCTACTCTTGTGTAGCGCACACTAACGGTCCATAACCGTAGGTTCTCGACTAAATTATAGCTGGTTAGCGCACGCTAACGTTAATCGTTAGTGCACGCTAATGCTCCCTGGCTATAAAAACCAGGGAGTTGACCCAAATTAATCATTTTTCCTCCTCTCTTTTCCTTTCCAGTCATTTGGCGATTTATGGGCGAATCTTGAGCGATTTGAAGTCTTTTAACTTTAAACTATATTCTTTCTTGAGATCTTGGTGAAGATTAACAACATCCACACCTATTCTTCATCCTAAATCCAAGGTAATCTCTTAGAACCCTATTTTTTGGGAAATTTGGGGGTTTTTGAGTTTTTGTCTGATTTGTTCCGTAATGTTGATTAATCCATGATGAATATGATTAATCTTGTTGGTATTCTTGTTTCCCTACGAATTCATGGTGTATTTCGTGGTTTTTACGTATTCAAGAGGGTTTGGTTGCGATCCGCCCTCGTTGTTGTTTTTTGTATAAATACACATGAATTGTAGGCGGGTTTTCGGGTGTATTCCATTTCCGTAATCGTTTAGAAGTGGTTGTAATTATATTCGTCGAATCGTTAGGTTCGGTTTCATCGGTTCCTAGCGGTCGTGTTTGATTCCTTCCGTTTGTGTCGTCGTAAATTACTCAAGGTAAGTATTTTTGGAAACCTTTGTGCTTAACATGAAATAGTTATGTATATTATGTGTGCTTTGCTCACATCGGGAGGGTCCGACGGGGCCTCGGGGGAATCTATGAATTCACTCTAGATTCACGAGTTTGATTCGCTAGCCAGCTCTGGAGGGTCCTTAGAGGCCTCGAGTGGGATCAATGGCTTCACCCCGGCCCTAGGCGATGCGCGTGCGTGATTTGTTTTATGATATGGCCAGCTCGGGAGGGTCCTTAGAGGCCTCGAGTGGGACCAGTGGCTTCACCCCGGTCCTAGGCAAAACGATTGTTGACTGTTTGTTTCCGGAAAAGACATGTCTGGTTTTGGCTTCGAAATGATTTTGGTGCATTGTACTACGAAATGTGTAAGTGAATGGTTTGCCTTGATTACGTGTACTAGCGTAATTGCTAACCCCTCTAGGGACCCGTTTTGGGGAAATTCTCGTTATGGATTTTAGGTTATGTTCAGCCGAACAAGCGGGCGTTGGGACAGTAGGAGGATGCTGTCCAGGGTCGTTGACATGTGCATTTGCGTCTTTTATTTACGTTGTTCTTTTCGATATGGTTGTTGTCTAATTTATAAACTTATAAATGGTACTCGCGAGTACTTAGGGTTTTCCCTTCGGATTGTGGTTTGTATTTGTTGAAGTTATTTATGTTTGTGGGTGTTGCTTATTTCGCCGATTGTACCGGGCGCATTATTTATTTTTTATCTGGATGATATGTGTTTTTACTGTGGTAATTCGTGTCTAGCCTCGTGGGTCCCATGTGTAACACCCCCAGAATACGTCCGGAAATGTTACACGCCGTAGGCCCTTCTCACAAGGATCTGCCAGGCTAAACTCCACTAGACTACACAATGATTGACCGACCGGGGTCAATCTAAATACAACGCAGACCGACAAGGTCATTAAACAATTCAGAAACTAATGAATTTTACATCTCAATGACAAAAATAAACTTTTACACAAAAAGGGATGATAACTCCATTTAGTAAATGAAAACCTACACCCGTGCAAGGGTGAATACTCAACCAAATGGGAAAATACTGACCAAGATGGAATAAGAGAAAAAGATTCTGACTCTTGTGTGATTAGCATCGTCGTCTTCCATCTCCTTCCAAGCCAATCCCGTGACTGCTCCCAAGCTGCCAAAACCTGAGCGCATAACAGGCACCCACCCCCCCAAAAACCCGGGGGTTAGCAAACTGGAATTTTGCTAGTGCAAGTACATAATATACAAGATATACGAACAATAACAACACAAAACTCAACCGTCGTGAAGCCTTAACACAAACCACACATTCCCATAGTCAACATAGAATAGCATCACATACACAAGGTGAAAGATAATAACATTGTCATATTCTCTTTACGGAACATAACATCAATGAAACTTTAAACGAGCCCAAGGAGTCAGAAAAATCCCTTTTTGTAAAAGGAAAAGTATTTTGATAAGATAGTTTGCAAATGTTATTATTGACTCGGGCCGTCTTGGGGTTTTGAAAATCGAATGGGAACACTTTTGGAAAATAATTTCAAAAGCTCTCTGGTCCTTGACCCAACATATGGAAAACAATTACACGAAAGCCATGTCAACGTTATTCGAGGTCCTCGACCCAATTTATAGAACACTGTGACAAACGAAATCATTACAACATCTCACAGGGTTCTCAACCCAATCCAAATAACATCATCACGAGATCCATCATCTCAACATTTCACAGGGTCCTCGACCCAATACACAGAATAGCACCACAATACAATCAAAGGCACAATATCTCATTCGACATATCCTGCTCAAGACCCCCGATTAATTAACCCTCAAAGATTTCTTCAAACCTCCTTGGTTAATTAACCCTGATACCAACGATTTAAAAACAAGTTGAAACAAACTTTCAAAAAAAAAAACACGAATCGCGGTCTATAACAAGACAAACATTTAAAAGTGATTTGAAAGAATTTGAGATACGAACATCATTCGGTAACGGGGTCTTAGCTATCACTCAAATACCCGTAACCAATAAGCTTGCCAGACGCCTCCCTTGCGCACCTGTGCACCGGAGTTCACTCCACTATGTTGGCCGCTCCTTGAACATGTCACCGCGCCGGCGAGCACTGCCGCAAGAGCCGCCCCTTGCGCGTACATTAGGTAACACCGACGTTCACCACCCATATGAGGCCGCACATTGCAGCATACACCATGCCGGAGTGCACGCCCCGCCCTCAGAGGTTCCCGGATACGACGTTTCTCACAACAAGTATCCACATTGTTTCAAACATCAAGCACACAGACAAACATTACAACAATTATCAACTCAGTACATCAAGTCCCACAATTTATCTGTCAGTCCATAACTACATAAATAAATAATAACACGCACGTTATCAATCAAAACTCCATCACAATAAGCCTTCAGGCATAACCAACCAACACCGCACATATATCCCTATATTGCGACTCAACCGAATATATATATATATATATATATATATATATAACCTTACTATATTATAAGAATAAGTATAGTTCATCCGTCAATCCAAGTTGAGTACGTCAAATAGTGTTAGCATTCATCACTCGTCATTCACCGACATCGGCATATATATCAATATACGTATATACATACATATATTTAACATATATATATATATGTGTGTGTGTGTGTGTGTATAAATATATATATATATATATATATACACACACATATATATATACATCCGTATAAATTCATACACTTCGACAACAATGATTTCACGCAGTTACAATTCGTATATCAAGGTACTTGCCTTGGTAATCTCTCGCGAATACTCCGAAAATACGGTCGACTGGAAAAATCCGGAACTCCAATGAAAACAACGATCGGAAGGGCTCAACACCAGACTTTTGTAGGGAATTCATCCCTAATATCCTATCATCAAATAAACAATCAATCACACGAGGAAAAACTTCACAAAACGACCGAATCTCCCTCAGCGGCATTTTCCCGGACACCTTGAAGGCGTCAAGTGAAAACTCATATAAACGACGAATCGGACATGACAAAACCGTGGAAAGATGATGAAATTGATAGAATACAACTAAATCTACAATTATCCATCGGTAATCTAAGTTCATATGGCTCGAACGGATGGAATCTACCAAGATCCCCAAATTTCCCAAAGTTTGGATTTTAGGAAAAATTAACCTTGATTCGGTCGATTGAAGGATGTTATGGAATGATCAATCAATGATATGAACTCAGGAACTTCGTGGATTTGTTGTTCAACAACATGCCTCCTTGATCTCAAAACCTCTGGCCGCGGAAAGAAAAGAATGAAATGAAAAATGTGTTGAAACAGGGCTGCTCGGTCAAATATATAGGGAGACCGCCCTAGCGTGCGCTAGCGGGCCGACCATGGTCCAGTCCAGAGGCGCCTGGACTGATCCCCTCGCCCAGGTAGCGCGCGCTAGCTGCCGAGCAGCGTGCACTACGTCTGCCGGTTAGCGCGCGCAGCGACCGGCCGTAGCGTGCGCTACCGGCCAACTCTCCGGAGTCCAGAACCTCAGGGCCTCACTGCCCGGCCCAGGTAGCGTGCGCTGGGTGACGCATAGCGTGCGCTACGCCTGCCGGTTAGCGCGCACAGCCTCCCAGCAGTAGCGTACGCTATGCCGGTCCCTGCCGCACCCGTCCGGCCAGCGCCCAGCTGCCATGCCGGTTCCTCCCGCAACCGTCCGGCCAGCGCCCAGCTGCAGTGCCCTGATGACTCGATTCCTAAAAACACACGGAACGAACGCAACGAAACCCTCGTGGACAACAACATCAATCCGAAATGAAAATAATATACAACAAATCACCACATATGGCCATAAACACAAAATCAATTGTCGAGAAAAATAATACCAACGCTCGAAAACCGAGAAATTTCCGATCTAAAAAAAGAAAAATTTGAATTAATCAGAATAAAAATCTCGGATATTACATTCTACCCCCCTTAAAATAAGTTTCGTCCCGAAACTTAAAATAGAGAGCGGCGGAACAATCAAGGAAATAACTATTTACTCAGCCCCAAAACATCACGAGCAATGCGCGAATGCGAGGTTCTAGAAATACAATGAACGAACCTAGCAAGTATCTGGTACGTGAGTTGAGGCGATAAAAATGTATGTGAACATGATAAGTCGAGGTGGAGGAGTATGAATTTCGAGACAAAAGCTCCAAGAGTTAAGAAAATCACAAAATGACTCAGACGTCCTGAAACCATGTTTCGAGCTCGACCAACCGCATCCAAGTTCATAACACATTCGGAAGTGTTAATTGCACGTGTGGGAATAATAGTTTCGAACAAAATTTTGCAAGGATCAAGTTCAGATGTGGAAAGACCACAATAATCCATGGAGTCTGACAAAACAACTATGAAATTCATTCGGAGGATGGTAGGCTAGGTAGAACATGGTAGTTTAAAATCGTCGAGAGGATCACAATTGAATTACCAACAATGAAAGGTCACACAATACCGGAAATACTAAGAAAAGTACGGGTAATACACTCCCCCATACTAAAAATACATTACGATCCCGAAACTTAGAACAACAAGAGATGGAAACGTAAAGCAATGAAACGAAAAACGATCGAAGTCACGATTGTTGGAACCAGCAATGATTAAGACACAGTACAAGATCTTCATTCTCCCGTACTAGAATCTTCAGAAGGAAACATAGTTTTTCGGGACACTCTCCGGTCACTTGCTCTATTCTCCAATAGGGTAGCATTCTTTGCCAAATCGGAAACTGTCTCACAGTGTTTCTCCCGATGACCTTCACACCCGCACCGGTAACAAGTCAGGAGTGGAAAGGGACAATTTGCACGATCATGTCCCTGACGATTGTAGTTGAAGCACCTTCTCTTCTTGCCAAGAGTCACCGATGCTGGCTTGGGATTCCCAGCGCTCACTCCCGATCGCGAAGACGACGCGTTCGAACGACGTGGGGGGTTTGGAAGCCTTGGACTCTTCACCGACCAAAAATTTCCCAGATGTCCTCGATCTCTTGGATTCACTCATGGGCTCGACTACTGAGGAGATTTCATAGGATATCGTGTGATTTTGATACTCCTTCACCGTAGCATGAATCGTTGTCGTACGAACTAGCTCGCCGCTTCCATTCCCATCATCAAGTCTACGTCCGCCGAGGCTCAACATACTAATGCAGATAATACCGTTCAACAATATTAATTTATCAGTCGGACAATATACCACAATTATCAACCCGAGTTTTAGTTAGCATCCTTAGAATAACGGTAATATCGTAAAGCACAAAGTTTTATGAAGTCAATTTCGAGTCCTTCGACGAGGACGATCATTATATGTATGCACTTAATGAAAACAAATTTTTGAAAAAGAGGGCTAGTCACGTTACGCCCAAGACTTGTAAATATTGTCTTTTATTTCAGAAGAGAAAGTTTATACAATGACTCTAAAAATTATTTTTGAGTAATGTATAAAAGAAAATTGAAAATTGAATTGTAACTAATTTGAAATATTTCAAAAGTGTTGAGTCCCAAATACCACAATTTTGAAAATCTTTCCCCTTCTACCAAAATGTTTATTCGAAGAATTTTCCACCGAGATACGTGACCATTTGACATGACGACATTAAATCATGACTTTTCACAATGCTAGAAAATTTTAAAGCACCACTTTAAAATATTCGTGATACTACAGCGTCGTGGGCCCCGTGCCGGAACCCACCAGGCTAAAAATTATTTTTTTTTAAAAAACGTTCAAAATGCCAAAAAAAAGGCCGATGATGGTAATATTTTCAAATACTCACAAAAATCATTTATAAAATATCTAATACCGTCATAAGAATACCGTCAAAACGTGCAAGATCAAAATATCAAGACTCGGTTTAGGGAATCGGTTTTTTGGAAATATAACTCAGTTTGCAAGATACCAAAAGCCATCTCAAAATACTCATGCATCGGATAAAATTAACAATCAAAGATTTACTCTAATGAAATGTAGAAACCGATAAGTATGCTCGACTTCCGAAGCAGACTACATAACCATTTTTACTCGGACCGTATACGCATGCTATATCCTAAAACAATAATATCACCAACATATTCCAATCCCTAGTTCATATTAAACACATTAGCATAATATAATCAAATACGTATATAAAGGGACTTACGATTGGGAGACTTACCATCACGGATTGCTTGAAGATGATCTCGGAACCACGATACTAATCACAACTCTGATGCGCGCGACTTACACCGGACATGGACTTGACCCAACGGCCTAGGTTTTTCGCAAACCTAAGCTCTGATATCATAATTGTAACACCCCCAGAATACGTCTGGAAATGTTACACGCCGTAGGCCCTTCTCACAAGGATCTACCAGTCTAAACTCCACTAGAATACACAATGATTGACCGACCGGGGTCAATCTAAATACAATGCAGACCGACAACGTCATTAAACAATTCAAAAACTAATGAATTTTACATCTCAATAAAAAAAATAAACTTTCACACAAAAAGGGATGATAACTCCATTTAATAAATGAAAACCTACACCCGTGCAAGGGTGAATACTCAACCAAATGGGAAAATATAGACCAAGATGGAATAAGAGAAAAAGATTCTGACTCTTGTGTGATTAACATCATTGTATTCCATCTCCTTCCAAGCCAATCCCGTGACTGCTCCCGAGCTGCCAAAACCTGAGCGCATAACAGGCACCCCCCGAAAACTCGGGGGGTAGCAAACTGGAATTTTTCTAGTGCAAGTACATAATATACAAGATATACGAACAATAACAACACAAAACTCAACCGTCGTGAAGCCTTAACACAAACCACACGTTCCCATAGTCAACATAGAATAGCATCACATACACAAGGTGAACACATTGTCATATTCTCTTTACGGAACATAACATCAATGAAACTTTAAACGAGCCCAAGGAGTCAGAAAAATCCCTTTTTGTAAAAGGAAAAGTATTTTGATAAGATAGTTTGCAAACGTTATTATTGACTCGGGATGTCTTGGGGTTTTAAAAATCGAATGGGAACACTTTTGGAAAATAATTTCAAAAGCTATTGGGTCCTTGACCCAACATATGGAAAACAATTACACGAAAGCCATGTCAACGTTATTCGGGGTCCTCGACCCAATTTATAGAACAGTGTCACAAACGAAATCATTACAACATCCCACAGGGTTCTCAACCCAATACAAATAACATCATAACGAGATCCTTCATCTCAACATTTCACAGGGTCCTCGACCCAATACACAGAATAGCACCACAATACAATCAAAGGCACAATCTCTCATTCGACATATCCTGCTCAAGACCCCCGATTAATTAACCCTCAGAGATTTCGTCAAACCTCGTTGGTTAATTAACCCTGATACGAACGCTTTAAAAACAAGTTGAAACAAACTTTCAAAAAAAAACACGAATCGCGGTCTATAACAAGACAAACATTTAAAAGTGAGTTGAAAGAATTTGAGATACGAACATCGTTCGGTAACGGGGTCTTAGCTATCACTCAAATACCCGTAACCAATAAGCCTGCCAGGCGCCTCCCTTGCGCACCTGTGTACCGGCATTCCCTCTATATGTTGGCCGCTCCTTGAATATGTCACCGCGCCGGCGATCACTCCCGCAAGAGCCGCCACTTGCGCGCGCATTAGGTAACACCGGCGTTCACCACCCATATGGAGCCGCACATTGCAGCATACACCAGGCCGGAGTGCATGACCCGCCCTCAGAGGTTCCCGGATACGACGTTTCTCACAACAAGTATCCACATTGTTTCAAACATCAAGCACACAGACAAACGTTACAACAATTATCAACTCAGTACATCAAGTCACACAATTTATCCGCCAGTCCATAACCACACAAATAAACAATAACACGCACGTTATCAATCAAAACTCAATCACAATAAGCCTTCAGGCATAACCAACCAACACCGCACATATATCCCTATATTGCGACTCAACCGAATATATATATATATATATATATATATATATATAACCTTACTATATTATACGAATAAGTATAGTTCATCCATCAATCCAAGTTGAGTACGTCAACTAGTGTTAGCATTTCATCACTCGTCATTCACCGACATAGGCATATATATCAATATACGTATATATATACATATATTTAACATATAAATATATATATATATATTTATACACACACACACACATATATATATATATATATACACATATATACATCCGTATAAATTCATACACTTCGACAACAATGATTTCACGCAGTTACAATTCGTATATCAAGGTACTTGCCTTGGTAATCTCTCGTGAATACTCCGAAAATACGGTCGATTGGAAAAATTCGGAACTCCAATGAAAATAACGATCGGAAGGGATCAACACCAGATTTTTGTAGGGAATTCGTCCCTAATATCTTATCATCAAATAAACAATCAATCACATGAGGAAAAACATCACAAAATGACCGAATCTCCCTCAGCGGCATTTTCCCGGACACCTTGAAGGCGTCAAGTGAAAACTCATATAAACGACAAATCGGACATGGCAAAACCATGGAAAGATGATGAAATTGATAGAATACAACTAAATCTACAATTATGCATCGGTAATCTAAGTTCATATGGCTCGAACGGACGAAATCTACCAAGATCCCCAAATTTCCCAAAGTTTGGATTTTAGGAAAAACTAACCTTGATTCGGTCGTTTGAAGGATGTTATGGAATGATCAATCAATGATATGAACTCAGGAACTTCGTGGATTTGTTGTTCAACAACATGCCTCCTTGATCTCAAAACCTCTGGCCGCGGAAAGAAAAGAATGAAATGAAAAATGTGTTGAAACAGGGCTGCTCGGTCAAATATATAGGCAGACCGCCCTAGCGTGCGCTAGCGTGCCAGCAGCGTGCGCTAGAGGGCCGACCATGGTCCAGTCCAGAGGCTCCTGGAGTGATCCCCTCGCCTAGGTAGCGCGCGCTAGCTGCCGAGCAGCGTGCGCTACGTCTGCTGGTTAGCGCGCGCAGCGACCGGCCGTAGCGCGCGCTACCGGCCAACTCTCCGGAGTCCAGAACCTCAGGGCCTCACTGCCCGGCCCAGGTAGCGTGCGCTGGGTGCCGCATAGTGTAACACCCCAAACTAGGCGGATATTACAGTGCCGTGGACCCCCGACTGGGACTCACCAGGCGAGTGAAAATGAATGAAATACACAGGGTAAATGTAGTACCGAACCACATTATATCATCAACTACTCCTATGAGGAGTTTCATTATAACACACCCAAGATAATAACGGAAACATGTATATTTTATATGAAGGTAAAATACACAACACTGAACAAAACGAAGTATCCAAATGGAAATCTGCAGCGGAAAATAAATGACAACAACATGAATGACTGAAAGGATTGGGGCCCCCTATTAGTATCACTGGGACTCCTCGCCGTCAACGTTATATTCCCATGCTTTTGCCTTGCCATGACCTGGAAACAAAATCCCCCAACGGGTTCAGTTACACAGAACAACAATCCTCAAGAGTTGAATAAACATAATCATATATATATTGTATAAACCACAAGTTCAATCAAAGTCTCAAAACGTCGAACACATGCGATCAAAAGTGAATCGGTCAGATTATAACCCAATCCTGTTGAAAACATACGCAATCAAACATGCTGTATGAATCAACTAACGGTACGGCTAAAAGGGTGGCGCCACACTACGCCCGGGATGGAAATATGTCCATGCACAAGCCACCATCGAGTATCGATCGAATACACGTGTGGTCTTGTACCTAATCAGTCTAACGAAGTGATCTTCTCGTGTGCACAGTCCAATGTGAAGCCAACAACCAACACACGACTCAATATGTGCCCGACATGAAAATCCTACACATACCAACCGGCACGCCAGTATGACCCGGAATGCCACGAGATAACAAAAGTGACATCGAAATCAATAATGACTCACCGAGATGAAATGACACTGAAATGAATGATAGCTCAATGAAATGATTCGAACCGTCGTTCCTTGTGACTGAAGTGATTAATTGATAATTACAAGTCTCAATACGGTTAATACATTATGAATGAACTATAATTATGAATGAACAACAACGAAAGGAATGAATATCCTTTTAACCGAGTAAGAATTAACTTACACAACGCCGATGAAGAATGTCCTTCCACGAACAACGTCCTAAATGAGATGTCGGTCGCTCGAACAACCTTGAATAACACAATTACCAATAATCCGGTTCAACACACGAATTAAACACGAGTATAACTAACTCAAAACGTCGATACGACTAAACCAAGTTCAATGGGGCATTAAATCGAACACGTTGTGGCCAATCTTCGATTGTTTACAACCAAACCTCATTAATACCAATATAAAATCCACAAGAAGTGTTTCAAACCAACAAAACATCTTCAATACGATCAATAATCCAATATGAATATCCAAAATCGTGATTTCAACAACAATTTATCGAAAATCCCCAAATCCAACTCAATATTCAAAGTGTTCTTGAATAACCTTTCAATAATCCGATGAATATTCATACATACTCATAATCATATGTATATCTCTTCATATAACATGATTATAACGTCCAAAACATCATATCTCAACACAAATCGAAATCCAAGAGGCTTGAGAATATTACCTTTGAAGATCCAAACACTTTGATTCGATGAACACGCGTTAGATCGATGATCCGAGCTTCACAACCGAATAAAAATGATGAAAAATCGAGTATTCAAGTGATTGATGAAGAAAATTTCTCCCACAAACCCTCTCTCTCGGATGTAGGATGAAAAATGAGCATTTCTTCTCAAAAAAACGAAATTATAGTGCAGCCTGCACTGTGTGCCGCGGCCCGTCCGAGTGTGCCGCGGCACAGGGCTGAAATCTGCCCACAGTGCTCGTCAGTGTGTCGCGGCCCGGCCGAATGTGCCGCGGCAGTGACTCGGCAGCGTACCGCGGCCCTTCCGGCAGGAGCCGCAGCCCCCGGTACAGGCTGGTCGGCCAAAACTGCAACATGTGTGTGTCTTAGCTATTTCGACCATAACTCCCTCGTACGGACTCCGATTGACTCACCGTTTGAACCATTGGAAATCTAACTTGATGATATATAATATTGAAAAGATTCAGAATTTTTGGAGTTTCCAAAAATTAATGGTGATTTTACAAAGTCGAACTAATACGTGGAAAAGTCGCTTAAGAACACGGAACTCAACAGAACGACACCGAGACGAACTCGGATGACAAAAAGTGTAGAATTAATCATTCTCGGAATGACGAAAAGGTAACAATAGAGTTGCTAAGATGGACTTTCGCCGAAAAATAAAATTACCGGAAATCCAAATTGCGGATATTACATACTACCCTCCTTAAAAGAAGTTTCGTCCCGAAACTTAAAATAAGTAGGGAGAAGCAATATCCCGCTAGAAAAACTCAACGAGATACACAAGAACCGCAAATGTACCCAACAATAGCATGATTCGAACAAGAAGGAAATTTGAAATGGCATGAACTCCAATATCAACATCGATTAATGAACTAATTATAACGATCAAGATAATATTCTCATCTCGATTCTCAATCAAGGTTGAAACAATGAACGATATCAATACACGACTCAACATTAGTCCGAACGGTGAACACGAATGAATTAACATGAATGATGAATGATTATTAATGAGTGAAAATCTACTAAGTGACAATTACTGAATGAAAAATGAATGAATTTACAAGCGGGTATTACATACTCCCCCCTTAAAAATAGTTTCGTCCTCAAAACTAAGGGTGAAACAAATCGGAATAACTCTTCCACATACTATCCTCGATTTCCCAAGTAGCCTCTTCGACTTCGTGACTCGACTACTGAATTTAACCAAGGGATCGTCTTGTTCCTCAACTGTTTGATTCGCCGTACTAAGATTCATACGGGATGCTCCTCATAGGTATGATCATCTTATCTCGATTTCATCAAATTGAAGTATGTGGCTAGGGTCGGCAATATACTTCCGCAACTGAGATACGTGAAACACATAATGAATTCGGCTCAACGCCGGAGGTAGGGATAATCGATAAGCTAGCTCACCTACTCGATCCAAAATCTCAAACGGTCCAATGAATCTCGGACTCAACTTTCCCCTCTTCCCAAAACGGAAGACACCACGACTCGGGGATACCTTGACCAAAACATGGTCACCTGTCTCGAACTCTAATGGTCAACGACGATTATCTGCATATGATTTATGTTG
This sequence comes from Orobanche coerulescens, assembly GCA_033398695.1. Classification (NCBI taxonomy): domain Eukaryota; kingdom Viridiplantae; phylum Streptophyta; class Magnoliopsida; order Lamiales; family Orobanchaceae; genus Orobanche; species Orobanche coerulescens. The sequence goes on along the minus strand of CM065805.1, from coordinate 147,127,118 downwards.
ACTCTGAGCGGTCAACAAACGACTCCTGATCAAAGATACCTTCTCACAGGCGGCTATAAGCATATCGGGCTCGGTGCCGATTGATTCTGATAAGTCATCCCAACACAAAGGAGATCGACAACAATGACCGTACAAGGCCTCGTAAGGTGCCATCTTAATCGAAGTATGCCAACTATTATTGTATGTGAACTCGATCAATGGTAGTTGGGCTTCCCAATCATCTTTCCAATCGAGAACACATGCCCTCAACATGTCCTCCAAATTCTGAATAGTCCTCTCTGATTGTCTGTCGGACTGAGGATGAAAAGCTGTACTGATATTAAGTTGAGTTCCCATAGCACGATGAACTGATTTCCAAAAATGAGACACGAATCGTCCGTCACGATTGGAAACGATACTTTTAGGAGTACCGTGTAATCTCACTATCTCTTTGATAAACAACTGGGCAAGTCTCTCGGGACCCCATTGTTGCTGCCCGAAATATTATCCGAAGATGAATATTGTTGGAATGGACGGACATCAAACAAATAAGGTGCGGGAGCACTTCCGAGGGGGTGTTAATAACACAATATTTTCTGGGTTTATTAGGCCCGGGCTTGAATGCTCTCGCGAGATGTTATTAATACAAATATTCGTGGATACAAGTATTAATGTAAAGGAATGCAATTACAATGAGTGTAAAAGATCCTATTTATCTAGCTCTTGAGCGAAGCCTTGGTGTTCTTCGTCTCTGCCGATCGTCTTCTGTGTGAGAGAGGCAGAGAGAAAAGAAATAACCGAGAGATAGCTGTTGTCAAGAGTGAGAAAGACAAGTTCTGTGTTGAATCAAAGAGAGAAATCCGATTTGCAGAGAGTTTCTCCATGAAGGATCCGAGAGAGTGGAGAGATTTCCAAGTGCAGGCAGCCTTCTATTTATAGGGGCTGAGATGCCCTGTTTCCTGGCGGGCGATCGCCTTTTGTGCAATATAATAATGGGGCGATCGTCTTTAAGTCACATGGGTTGTCTGCCTAAAGTCCAAGGCTGCTGCTGGCAGGCGGCTGTGCGGTCCAATGAGGAGCCAGCACGCGTCCAGAGTTGCTGTCATGGGCGGTCCCACCATACTGCTTTCGTCGGGCCTATCGGTTGGTGGATGGATGCTGACAGGCTGTAGTCAACGCTCCATGTGCTGGGGCACCTATTCCGGATCTGTATGTGGGTCTTGTCCCGAGCTTCGGCTTTTGCTGACCTGACGATCATTGGCTACGCGCGTCGGCCCTTGCCGGCTGGACGATCGATGGCTTCGCATGGCAGGAGGAGGTCGCCACTTGGTCGGTCGCCAGGAGTCAATCGCCAAGTACTGAGAGATAATCGTCTTAGATGTTGATCGCTCGACACCGAAACTTGTCCTGTGACCTTCGGTTGGCAGTTCTGCCTTGGCTGCTAGGCTATGGCTAGGTCGCCCGGTCTCTGAGGCGATCGCCTGTTGAGATGTAAAAATCTTGACACAACAATTTCCCCCCAGCTTGCTCCGATGTTGAAGACATGGGGTGAGCTGGTTCTTGTTGGCGATCGTGTAGGATGAAGACGGGCGACCGTGTTGGACTTTGGTTTTAGACTTGGGCGATCTTGTCGATTGGCTAGCAATCTTCGGCCTTGTACCTGCAAAAAAAAAATTGGCCGATCCCTCGTAGAAACTGATAGTTTCGTCGCTGAGGAATCGTGCACAGCCGCGGAGGTCGATGGACCGACACTATGACCGTGTCTTATGCGCGAACGACATTGTCTGTCTCGCGACTCATTTTATTGTGAGGGTCCTCTGTTAGGCTGCGCCTCACCTCGTATTTAAACGAAGTGCGTGCGGTCTTGGTCTAGAGGAGTCCTTGCGCGGGGCGTCGCCGGATTAATCAACTCCACTTCCGCGGCTTTTTAGCTCTGCTTCCACCTCGGCCCACCATGAGGATGGCGAACCTCGACGGTGTACGTTGAGACGGGGGTAGTGGCACATCGCATTGTCCGGGTTCGCCATGTTAGATGATGAACCTTTGAGGGCGGGCGATCGTGTCCACTGATTAGTTTTGGAGGGCCCTCAGACTACGCCGGCCTCGTATTTAAGCGAAGGGCGGGCGATCTTGGCCCAAAAGGACCTTGCATGGCCTAAGCAATCGGTTCCATCGACTACCAGGGCCATGGCTGCACTCTTCTACCTCAGATCGTCATGTGGATGCCGACCTTCAACGGTATACGTTGTGCGGTGGAGGTGATCTCGTGCCGTAGTCCACCATGTTAGATGATGAACTGTAGATGGCGAACGAGTCCTCCAGTGTTGGTGATGTTCCTTGATAATGGCTATCGGCATGGGAGACTGGTTGTCGTCGCTTGGTTGCCGATCGTGTTGCTCATAGGCTAAGAAGAAACATTTGCCTGGCCAGAAAGTCTGCGGCTTTGGCGCGGAAGATCGCGTAGGTCGAGGGTTGGTCTTTCGTAAGATGCCTGAACATAGGCGAAAGGCCATAGAATCCTCCCAGGACCGCGTAGAGGGTGATCTCATCGCTTGCGGGCTCGCCGTTGAGAATGATCTCGTCCACCCGGCCGATGTAGTCCGAGTCTAACTCTTCTTCCCCTTACCTGATCTGCATCATGCGATGGGGACCTTCTGTCCGAGCGACCTTAGTGGCGAAGTATGTAGTGAAGTTGTTCGCCAGTTGGTTAAAGGAGCCGATGGATCGAGGCGGCAATGAGGTGTACCACTTGTGGGCAAGGTCATCCAGCGTCAGAGGGAACATTCGGCACCTGGTCGCGTCTGATGCCCCACACCCGGTCATGTAGATGTTGAACTTGCTCAGGTGAGTTTCGGGTTCTGATCTCCCCTCGTACAGAGGTGTCTGCGGAGGAGCGATCTTATGCTGCACGGGGGCGAGCTCGATGTGGACCGCGAGTGGCTCGCTCGGCCCGGCGATCTTGCTACTAGCGCCTGCCCCAGATTCCAGGAGCGCCTTCATGTCGTCGATCTGACGCTGCATTGCGGCCATCGCTATAGCTTGGTCGCTCGTGGATCGACTTTTGGAGCGGGAGCCGAGGCCATCGTGTACCGATCTCCTGACTACGCTGCTACCGACCTTGTTTCTTTGGCGAGGGGGAGCCAGACGGCTGGTCGGCCTTCGGGGAGTTGGGCACGCCTAACTCCTGGTGACGGAATCGAGCTCCGTCGTCTCGTGGCTGGGGCCGGACTGCCCTGGTCGCCAAGATGGGTCGCTGCCTAGGCGATCGAAAACAGAGGTGGCCCGGCTGGCGATCGCCTCTTCTTGCGGATCGGGACCTCCTGACGATCGCTCGGCCAGTAGTCCCTTGAACTTCCGTTTGCTCACGCGGCGGATGGCCGAGGGGGTGATAGCGGGCGGCGCGTCGAAAGCTCTCCGTCGCTCCTGTAGGATGGCCATGGCCTCCTCGATCTGTTCTGCGGTTTGGAATTGATCGAGTGAGAGGTTTGGGCCGTCCCTCGTGGGCGGGATCGAGAGTCTCGGACCGCGGCGGATACCCTCTGCCATAGACTGAGGCTCTGACTGAGATGGAAAGAGGCGTCTGGCGGGTCGGCCGGAGGCTTTCTTCGATGAAGAGGCATAAGTCATGATTCTGAAGGCTTTCTCTGAAGAACAGTGAGTGTTTCTTCAGGTATATGCCCCGGAGAACAGTGAGTGTTCTTCGAGACGGTAGGAATAAAAATTGAGGATAGATCCCCTCCTTCTAGCGCCAATTGTTGCTGCCCAAAATATTATCTGAAGATGAATATTGCTGGAATGGACGGACAGCAAACAAATAAGGTTTGGGAGCACTTCCGAGGGGGTGTTAATAACACAAGATTTGCCGGGTTTGTTAGGCCCTGGCTTGAATGCTCTCGCGAGATGTTATTAATACAAATATTCGTGGATACAAGTATTAATGTAAAGGAATGTAATTACAATGAGTGTAAAAGATCCTATTTATCTAGCTCTTGAGCGAAGCCTTGGTATTCTTCGTCTCTGCCGATCGTCTTCTGTGTTAGAGAGGCTGAGAGAGAAGAAAGAACCGAGAGATAGTTGTTGCCAAGAGTGAGAAAGCCAAGTTCTGTGTTGAATCAGAGAGAGAAATCCGATTTGCAGAGAGTTTCTCCATGAAGGATCCGAGAGAGTGGAGAGATTTCCAAGTGCAGGCAGCCTTCTATTTATAGGGGCTGAGATGCCCTGTTTCCTGGCGGGCGATCGCCTTTCGTGCAATATAATAACGGGGCGATCGTCTTTAAGTCACATGGGTTGTCTGCCTAAAGTCCAAGGCTGCTGCTGGCAGGCGGCTGTGCGGTCCAATGAGGAGCCAGCACGCGTCCAGAGTTGATGTCATGGGTGGTCCCACCATACTGCTTTCGGCGGGCCTGTCGGTTGGTGGATGGATGCTGACAGGCTGTAGTCAACGCTCCATGTGCTGGGGCGCCTATTCTGGATCTGCATGTGGGTCTTGTCCCGAGCTTCGGCTTTTGCCGACCTGACGATCGTTGGCTACGCGCGTCGGCCCTTGCCGACTGGACGATCGATGGCTACGCGCATCGGCCCTTGCCGACTGGACGACCGATGGCTACGCGCATCGGACCTTGCCGACTGGACGATCGATGGCTTTGCATGGCAGGAGGAGGTCGCCACTTGGTCGGTCGCCAGGAGTCGATCGCCAAGTACCGAGAGACGATCGTCTTAGATGTTGATCGCTCGGCACCGGGACTTGTCACAGGACCTTGATCGCGATTACGCCTTGGCTGCTAGGCTCTGGCTAGGTCGCCCGGTCTCTGAGGCGATCGCCTGTTGAGATGTATAAATCTTGACACAACAATTGCCCCCCAGCTTGCTCCGATGTTGAAGACATAGGGTGAGCTGGTTCTTGTTGGCGATCATGTAGGATGAAGACGGGCGACCGTGTTGGACTTTGGTTTTAGACTTGGGCGATCTTGTCGATTGGCTAGCTATCTTCGGCCTTATACCTGCAAAAAAAAAAAATTGGCCGATCCCTCGTAGAAACTGATAGTTTCGTCGCTGAGGAATCGTGCACAGCCACGGAGGTCGATGGACCGACTCCATGACCGTGTCTTATGCGCGAACGACATTGTCTGTCTCGTGACTCATTTTATTGTGAGGGTCCTCTGTTAGGCTGCGTCTCACCTCGTATTTAAACGAAGGGCGTGCGGTCTTGGTCTAGAGGAGTCCTTGCGCGGGGCGTCGTCGGATTAATCAACTCCACTTCCGCGGCTTGTTAGCTCTGCTTCCACCTCGGCCCGCCATGAGGATGGCGAACCTCGACGGTGTACGTTGAGACGGGGGTAGTGGCACGTCGCATTGTCCGAGTTCGCCATGTTAGATGATGAACCTTTGAGGGCGGGCGATCGTGTCCACTGATTAGTTTTGGAGGGCCCTCAGACTACGCCGGCCTCATATTTAAACGAAGGGCGGGCGATCTTAGCCCAAAGGGACCTTGCATGGCCTAAGCAATCGGTTCCATCGAGTACCAGGGCTATGGCTGCACTCTTCTACCTCAGATCGTCATGTGGATGCCGACCTTCGACGGTATACGTTGTGCGGTGGAGGCGATCTCGTGCCGTAGTCCACCATGTTATATGATGAACTGTAGATGGAGAACGAGTCCTCCGGTGTTGGTGATGTTGCTTGATAATGGCGATCGGCCTGGGAGACTGGTGGTCATCGCTCGGCTGCCGATCGTGTTGCTCATAGGCTAAGAAGAAACCTTTGCCTGGCCAGAAAGTCTGCGGCTTTGGCGCGGAAGATCGCGTAGGTCGAGGGTTGGTCTTTCGTAAGATGCCTGAACAAAGGCGAAAGGCCATAGAATCATCCCAGGACCGCGTACAGGGCGATCTCATCGCTTACGGGCTCGCCGTTGAGGATGATCTCGTCCACCCGGCCGATGTAGTCCGAGTCAGACTCTTCTTCCCCTTGCCTGATCTGCATCATGCGATGGGGACCTTCTGGCCGAGCGACCTTGGTGGCGAAGTATGTAGTGAAGTTGTTCGCCAGTTGGTTAAAGGAGCCGATGGATCGAGGCGGCAATGAGGTGTACCACCTGTAGGCAAGGTCGTCCAGCGTCAGAGGGAACATTCGGCACCTGGTCGCGTCTGATGCCCCACACCCAGTCATGTAGATGTTGAACTTGCTCAGGTGAGTTTCGGGGTCTGATCTCCCCTCGTACAGAGGTGTCTGCGGAGGAGCGATCTTATGCTGCACGGGGGCGAGCTCGATGTGGACCGCGAGTGGCTCGCTCGGCCCGGCGATCTTGCTACTGGTGCCTGCCCCAGATTCCAGGAGCGCCTTCATGTCGTCGATCTGGCGCTGCATTGCGGCCATCGCTATAGCTTGGTCGCTCGTGGATCGGCTTTTGGAGCAGGAGCCGAGGCGATCGTGTACCGATCTCCTAACTCCGCTGCTACTGACCTTGGCTCTTTGGCGAGGGGGAGCTAGACGGCTGGTCGGCCTTCGGGGAGTTGGGCACGCCGAACTCCTGGTGACGGACTCGAGCTCCGTCGTCTCGTGGCTGGGGCCGGACTGCCCTGGTCGCCAAGATGGGTCGCTGCCTAGGCGATCAAAAACAGAGGTGCCCCGGCTGGCGATCGCCTCTTCTTGCGGATCGGGACCTCCTGACGATCGCTCAGCCAGTAGTCCCTTGTACTTCCGTTTGCTCACGCGGCGGATGGCCGAGGGGGTGATAGCGGGCGGCGCGTTGAAAGCTCTCCGTCGCTCCTGTAGGATGGCCATGGCCTCCTCGATCTGTTCCGCGGTTTGGAATTGATCGAGTGAGAGGTTTGGGTCGTCCCTCGTGGGCGGGATCGAGAGTCTCAGACCGCGGCGGCTACCCTCTGCCATAGGCTGAGGCTCTGACTTAGATGGAAAGAGGCGTCTGGCGGGCCGGCCGGAGGCTTTCTTCGATGCAGAGGCATAAGTCATGATTCTGAAGGCTTTCTCTGAAGAACAGTGAGTGTTTCTTCAGGTATATGCCCCGGAGAACAGTGAGTGTTCTTCGAGACGGTAGGGATAAAAATTGAGGATAGATCCCCTCCTTCTAGCGCCAATTGTTGCTGGCTGAAATATTATCCGAAGATGAATATTGCTGGAATGGACGGACAGCAAACAAATAAGGTGCGGGAGCACTTCCGAGGGGGTGTTAATAACACAAGATTTGCCGGGTTTGTTAGGCCCGGGCTTGAATGCTCTCGCGAGATGTTATTAATACAAATATTCGTGGATACAAGTATTAATGTAAAGGAATGCAATTACAATGAGTGTAAAAGATCCTATTTGTCTAGCTCTTGAGCGAAGCCTTGGTGTTCTTCGTCTCTGCCGATCGTCTTCTGTGTGAGAGAGGCTGAAAGAGAAGAAAGAACCGAGAGATAGCTGTTGCCAAGAGTGAGAAAGCCAAGTTCTGTGTTGAATCAGAGAGAGAAATACGATTTGCAGAGAGTTTCTCCGTGAAGGATCCGAGAGAGTGGAGAGATTTCCAAGTGCAGGCAGCCTTCTATTTATAGGGGATGAGATGCCCTGTTTCCTGGCGGGCGATCGCCTTTTGTGCAATATAATAACGGGGCGATCGACTTTAAGTCACATGGGTTGTCTGCCTAAAGTCCAAGGCTGGTGCTGGAAGGTGGCTGTGCGGTTCAATGAGGAGCCAGCACGCGTCCAGAGTTGCTGTCATGGGCGGTCCCACCATACTGCTTTCGGCGGGCCTGTCGGTTGGTGGATGGATGCTGATAGGCTGTAGTCAACGCTCCATGTGCTGGGGCGCCTATTCTGGATCTGCATGTGGGTCTTGTCCCGAGCTTCGGCTTTTGCCGACCTGACGATCACTGGCTACGCGCGTCGGCCCTTGCCGACTGGACGATCGATGGCTACGCGCATCGGCCCTCGCCGACTGGACGACCGATGGCTACACGCATCGGCCCTTGCCGACTGGACGATCGATGGCTTCGCATGGCAGGAGGAGGTAGCCACTTGGTCGGTCGCCAGGAGTCGATCGCCAAGTACCGAGAGACGATTGTCTTAGATGTTGATCGCTCGGCACCGGGACTTGTCCTAGGACCTTCGGCCGGCAGTTCTGCCTTGGCTGCTAGGCTCTGGCTAGGTCGCCCGGTATTTGAGGCGATCGCCTGTTGAGATGTATAAATCTTGACACAACACCCACATATCCTTAATCTCAAGGAAATGAGCTGATTTAGCTAGGCGATCCACAATTACCCAGATGGTATTCATGCCACGATGACTCGTCGGCAAACTCGTGATGAAGTCCATTGAAATATCTTCCCACTTCCATTCTGGAATAGGGAGAGGTTCAGCATACCTGCCGGTCATTGATGTTCTATCTTGACTTGCTGATAGGTCAAACATCTCGAAACAAATTCCACGACTTCCCACTTCATATTACTCCACCAGTAATTTTGTTTCAAGTCTTTATACATCTTGCTAGACCCCGGATGAACGGAATAAGGGGTAGCATGAGCTTCTCTCAAAATCGAGTTTTTCAACTCTTCATTAGCCGGTACGCACAACCGATTCTTAAAACGCAAAAGTCCATCCTCGTGGACCACAAGCCCGGGGGCTTTCCCCTGAGTCACATCCTCTCGAATGCGTAACAAAAATGGGTTTGAACCCTAATTCTCCCTGATCGCCTCCTCAAGTGGCGATGAAATCTCCAACGTACAAAGTTGCCCTTGTACTCGCTGTAACCAGACCTTGATCTTGGGTCTCAGAAATTCCTGTTGAAGTTCCTTCTGAACTATTAATCGAGCAAGCATCTGCTCCTGAACGGACTTACGACTCAAGGCGTCGGCGACAACATTTGCCTTGCCCGGGTGGTAAAGTATCTCGATATCATAATCTTTGATCAGTTCCAACCACCGTCTCTGCCGCATATTTAACTCCTTCTGAGTAAATATATACTTTAAACTCTTATGATCGGTGAATATCTGACAGGTAACGCCATAAAGATAATGACGCCAAATCTTCAATGCGAACACCACGGCTGCTAGCTCCAGGTCGTGGGTCGGATAAGTAACCTCGTAAGGTCTCAATTTCCGTGAATCATAGTCGATAACCTTCCCATTCTGCATGAGTACACATCCGAGACCCTGTCCGGACGCATCACCATAAACCACAAATCCTTCCGTCCCTTGCGGTAAAGAAAGGACATGTGCTTAAATTAACCGGATCTTAAGTTCCTCAAAACTCTGCTGACATGCGTCGGACCACATGTATTTCTTATCCTTTCACAAAAGGTTTGTCATTGGTTGAGCGATCTTAGAAAATCCTTCCACAAACCGCCGATAATAACTGGCTAATCCGAGAAAGCTTCGAATTTCCTTAACATTCTTTGGAGGTAGCCAATCTCGGATAGCCTCCGTCTTCTGAGGATCAACACGCACTCCGTCTGATGAAATTGTTAGGAGTATGCCCTCGAATGCCACTCAGAGGTTGTTGAGTGAGGGCATTGTACTTGTAATTATGTAAACCATTTATATAAGGCAAATGAATGTTTCTTTATTTACTGGTAGTTACTGGCATTCCTAACTCGTAAATAAACATATAGAAACTAGTCCATGTATTTGAGAGCAAAACGTTCCACTCCTTATTGGATAAGGGGGTCGGCACTGGAAAGGTTATAGCTCAAATACTTAATCGTTCACAAGTCGATGAAACCTGACTGGGCGTTAAGTTTATGTGAAGACTTGTATGACGTGTTCTTTGACATGGAGAGTGCCTGTCGAACACTAATGGTTAGTGGGAGCACACGTTATAGGTATGCTAATTGGATTAGTATACTCGAACCGACTCACCCTCGATTCGTCACATGGATTTCACTCAGGACGATCAATGACGGAATCGAAAGGTTGTGATAGGTATTCGTGAACCTTCGACTTGAGGATTTAGTAGGGATGTGCTTGTGACGTCAAGATTTTCATTAGAGTAGTTCGACCACCGTAAACCGGAAGGCGGGGTCAACCTCGACGTGCATCTTGACGGGCAAGTAGCGAGTCCTACCGAATACCAAGATAGAATTCTTTCTCCCGTTAGTGAGCGGGTTATATGTCCTATACGGTTATTGGCGATGAGATCATAAGTCTTTGGCCAAATCATTGGAGCTAGTTGTATTAGATACCACGGCGACTCGATGATCTCGATTTGCATTAACGCATGCATAGCGTCAAGTACGAGATATGGTTTGGTAGACCGTGACCCTATAACTTGATCGGGACATTTGAAAGAAGGGTTTATACGTATATCTTGGTATTCACGACGAATGGTTCTTGAATGATCCCAATCATTCGTTCTCGGTCGAGTGCAGTGTAGGCCACCAGTGGCTAGGTGGTGCTACTACTCTTTGGTTCCTCCCATTCTTGATCGAGACGGACCTACCGTGTCTCGCATTAGGATTGTCAACGGATTGAATCGAGCTAATTATCTCATTATGAATATTAGTTATTGGATATCTAATTTTGTTACATTGGATGTTTTTATGGATTTATTGGATAAATTGATTTACGGCTAATGAATTAAATAAATTCTTGGGTTATTAATTTAATTCATGAATATAATTATTTCTTGGAGAAATTAATTATGTTATTTTGTATTTGATATGTTTAATTAATTGGATTAATTAAACGACATAAATACATCGGAACGGAATATGAGTTTATCTGTTTGGACTCACGGGAGTCCGAAACGAACCGAACTCGACCGTTTTCTAGCATGGGCCAACCCCCCACTTATTACCATGTGTGTGTATTGACTTGTCCCCATCATGGTTTTGGAATCTCATGTGATTGAGGGGACAAGTATCATATACATTATATGGGGAATCAAATCATGATATATGTATTTGTTTTCATGTGGGTTGAATAAGAATATATACAAGACTTTGATCTCTCATCCTTTATATACTTCTTGGCATTTACGTATCATTGAGTTTGAGAGAGAGAGAGAGAGAGAGAAAATTGTTTTCTCTTTAGTCATCTTCTTCTTCAACCTTGTTCTTGTTTTTCTTAGAGAAAAAAATATCAAGACATAAAGAGAGAGTAAGATTAAAACACTTAGAGTGTAGTAATCTTTACATATATAGATTCATCACCTAGCTCTAGCCGTATCCTCGGAGGATAGCAAGGTGTTGTCATTCCGTTCGTTTCTCCGGCGCGTGGCAAGTAGAGACGCGGTGCTTTCGGCGTTGGATCGTTCAAGAGTTTGGGGAATAGCTCAAGAGAAGGTTACCATTTAATCAACGGACTTCGAGGGTTAGTTTCTTACAACTCTTGCTTTTCGTTTATATATTCGTATATACGTAGCTCGATCGATCATCATAGGGATTCAGATCGAATTAATTTTCGTTTTACCGCTTCCGCTGGGCCTTCGTTTTAGGCACCGAATCCCAACAGTGGTATCGGAGCGTAGGTCTTGCGATCGTATATACGATATTGGCATTTGGAATGCTTGATTAGATGGTGAATGATTTGGAATCATTTTAGTCATAATCGTGGTATATATTTTTACGTTCGTTGTAGTTATATTTTTCGTAAGTTTATGTCTAAATATAAATCTTAATTTCTTGGAAATATGATTTATATTGAAGATATGAATGTTGAAAAATATTGATATTGGATATCCGGTCGAAAATCGAGCTTCGAATCGTTGTCGGACGATTTTTTGGACAAAGGGCGAGAAGTCGCCAGGTGACTCGGCCGTGACACGGGCCGTGTCGGCGACCCCGAGCCATCGCGGCGGACCCGACCGTGTCGGGAGACACGGGCCGTGCGGACGGAAGGCGCCGATCGTGATCGGCCATGCTGCATGTCTGCCGGCATGATGCCGGCAGTGACTCGGCCATGGCAGGCCAATTTCGCCCCGGCTCGATTTTTTCGTGTATTCTTGAAAATTAATCTCCCGCATGTTAAATTGGATTTAATATGATTAAAATGATTTATGGTATTTCATTTTACAAGGGAAATTTGATTAATTGGAATATTTATGGTCGACCGAATTATTTTGAACGTTATCATATTACCGATTGTGTGAATCGATTGGATCGGTTCGAATTGTTGATTGGATCAATGTATCTCTACGCTTTCCATTTATATAGTATTTATTGGATGAATGCTTTTTGAATGGGGATGTGGTTAGTGGACTTAGATTTGAATCGTTCGTTTTATTCGATTGGCTTGTAAAGGCCGTTTTGAGCCTATTTATTTTACTAGAAATGTTTGTATCTAGGATGCAATTTTCAATGTAAAATTTATATGTAATGACGAAGACCGGAGGAAGATCCATTTCGAGAAGACGAAGATTCAAGACGAAGACTTGTAATTAGATTACGAAGTTTTTGTTTTCTAGGAACGGTCCATGAACCACATGTTGGTAGCAACTAGGTTGTGAATGGTTGTTTCATATTGTATGAATGCCACAAACGCGCTAATATGATTAATGTGCAAAGTGTAACGTTAATCGCGAAAATTCTCCCACTATAAATAATTAAGTTTATAAGGTTTCAAGGTTTTCCTTCCCTCCATCGAGTTTTCGGGAAATTGAAATCCAAACCGGATGTGCTATGCTTCCGAGTTATCGGGGTAGTCGTTTGGGGAGGACGGATAAATTACCGGGAGTGCATTGGATGCCTTCGGTTGGAGCAAATTTTATCCCTAGAAACCTGATAGGTTGCCGGATAAGATTCAATTGTGAAACTGATTTGCGTCGATGGTATAAACTTAACTTGTTCACGAACCATAGAAATCGTATAGGTTGAGGGGAGTGAACAAGGGGAAAAAGAAGATCGAATCATCCATTAGATGGGTTGGTGTTGGACACCACTTTATGAAAATTAATAGACTAGAAACACATTGGTTGCCCTCTATTAAGATTTATAAAGAACTCGATCACCACTATGAAGTAGAGCGACGATACTTCCGGATTTCACATGGGAGTGTGTTATTCCGATAAAAATAGTGGGAGCTGGGTAACAAGAATAGAAAAGACCTTAATTCTATACTCAGAACATAATTGAACGAGTCACTAATTAATGCTATACTTAATGCGGACAAATCTCAATATGACAATGAATCCACTCGCAATTCTACTCGAAAAGAACACCTTAATGGGACCTAACTTTGTGGATTGGCTACGCAATCGATGATTGTCCTCGGTATAGAGCCGGGATACGTCTTGGAGACGGACATTCCGGCGCCTCTGTGCGGACCCGAGCCAATCAGAAGAGATTCAAAACCACGAAAAGTGGGTTAAGGATGACGTGAAAGTCCGTGCTTATATGATGGCTTCCATGTCTAATGAGCTTGAGAGCTCATGAGAAAATGACTTCGCTAGGCGATTCTATCTCACTTAACCGAGCTTTATGGTGAGCACAACGTAAGCGCTAGATATGAGATATCCAAGCAAGCTGTTCGGTGCAAGGATGAAGGAAGGTGAGAAGGTTGGGAACACGTCCTCAAAATGATATCCATGATCGAGAGATTGGAGGCTCTTGATTTTAAAATGGATACTTCTCTCCAAACCGACCTTATCCTACGGTCTCTCCACGATTCCTTCTCACAGTTTGTTATGAACTTCAAGCAATGAGATTGCATGTAATTTAGGGGCTAATGAACAAACTTGTGGTGCTCGGTCTCGAGATGAAGACTCCGCGGATGAAGGAGTCTGCTCTTGTGATTTCTTCTGGACTTCGGAAGTCTAAGAATAAGAAGAAAAAGACCAAGAAGCGGACTGGACCACAAGCTAAGGACCTTAAGGGTAAGGGAAAGGCCCCGAAGGTTCCAAAGAACAAGAAGAAGGATGCTTGTCTCAAGTGCGGTGAGCTGGGCCACTGGGCTAGAGACTGTCCGATTCTTCATGGCACTTCAGGTACAGAACTTTTAGTTTTGGAAACAAATTGTTCTGCTACTGTATTTTCTACTTCACTGAATCTTTGGATTAAGTGCTAGTTCTCATATTTGTACCGTGAATCGGGATGCGGAACAAAGTAGGAAGCTTGGATGCGGAGAAGTTATGATCACGGTCGGAGCGGGCATAGTGTCGAGGCGACCGACATAGGATCACTTCTTTTGGGTTTAGAATCCGGCTTTGTTTTGACTTTAGAAGATGTTCTTGTTTTGCCCAAGGGGCACAAAAACATTGTATCCATTCCGGTCATGGACCGAAAAGGCTTTTCATTTTTCATTGGTGATGGTTCCTGCAAAATTTATTTTAGAAATAAACAATTGGGAACTGCTACATTGTAGAAGGGATTGTATCATCTAAATCTCATAATCGAAGTAGTTGTGAATACTATGACTAGAAAACGTGGTAGGGATGAAACCAACCAAGTTTTGAAATGGCATCTTAGACTTGGTCATGTTGGTCAGACCAAGGTTTACAAGATGGAAAGAGATGGACTTATGGGTCCATTGGGATCGGATCCCTTTCCTACTTGTGAATCTTGCCTTAAAGGCAAAATGACTAAGTCCCCCTTCACAGGGACTTTTGAAAGAGCCGCTGATGAACTAGGATTAATCCATACTGACGTTTGTGGTGCTTTGGAAGCAGCACGTGACGGATATCAATATTTCATTACGTTTACAGATGATCATACTAGGTATGGTTATGTATACCTAATGAAACATAAATCCGAGGCCTTTGAGAAATTCCAGGAATTCAAGGCCCTAGTCGAGAAACAAACTGGTAATCATATCAAAGCACTTCGGTCGGACCGAGGTGGCGAGTATATGAGTATGGAGTTTGACGAGTTCCTTACGGAACATGGAATAGTTTCACAACTAACACCTCCAGGTACTCCTCAGTTAAATGGTGTGTCAGAAAGAAGGAACCGGACCCTGTTGAACATGGTCCGTTCCATGCTAGGCTATACTGACTTGCCGATTTACTGTGGGGCATGCACTGATCGCCGCGTATATCTTGAACAGATGTCCTTCCAAATCCGTTCCTAAAACTCCACATGAGATGTGGGAAGGAAGGAAACCAAGTCTTAATCATATTAGGATTTGGGGATGTCCCGCTTATGTCAAGAAGACTAAGGTGGAAAAGTTGGAAGCTAGGTCTGCGAAGGGACGTTTCATTGGATTCCCGTCTGGGACGATGGGATATCTATTCTACATGCCCGAAGATCGAAGGATCATTGTTGCTTTACAAGCACACTTCCTGGAAGATGAGTTCATTCAGGAAGGCGGAGCAGGTAGAAGTATTTCTTTAGAAGAATACAATGAAACTCCTCGGGAGACACCTGTGCAAGAAACTGGAACCGAACTTTCTGAAACACAAGTACAACCACCTCGTAGGTCTAGTAGGGTGTCTTATTTACCTGAGAGGTATGGGCTTGTGCACTTGGAGGAGCTGGGTCTCCATGAGGTTCCAAGTGATAGCCAAGAGACCGACCCAACAACCTATGACCAAGCGATGGTGGATGTAGACTCCGCGAAATGGCGTGAAGCTATGGAAGCTGAGATAGACTCGATGCATGTCAATCAGGTCTGGACTCTAGTAGACCGCCCCAAGGGCATAGTGCCTATTGGGAACAAGTGGATCTACAAGAGAAAGACTGATGGTGATGGCAAGGTTGACGCCTATAAGGCCAGGCTTGTGGCAAAGGGTTATACCCAAAAGGAAGGGATCGATACCACGATACCTTCTCGCCCGTAGCCATGATCAAGTCTATTCGCATGATGCTTGCTATAGCTGCCTACCACGATTATGAGATATGGCAAATGGACGTAAAGACGGCTTTCCTTAATGGATTCCTCGAGGAGGAAATCTATATGGAGCAGCCTAAAGGCTTTGTGTCCGAAGTCGATATTCAGAAAGTGTGCAAGCTTCAGCGTTCCATTTATGGATCAAGCAAGTGTCGCGTAGTTGGAACCTTCGTTTTGATGAGGCGGTCAAAGAGTTTGACTTCGTGCAAAATGAAGAGGAACCTTGTGTATACAAGAAGGTTAGTGGGAGCAAGATCGCATTCTTAGTACTATATGTAGATGACATTCTACTAATAGGAAATGATGTGGGAATGCTCGATTACGTGAAAGCTTGGCTTTGAGTAATTTCTCCATGAAAGACTTGGGAGAAGCAACCTATATTCTTGGTATTCGACTCTACCGGGATAGAGCGAAGAGAACAATAGGCCTTTCCCAAGCCCTCTATATAGATAAGATCTTAAAGCGATTTAAGATGGATGATTCTAAAAGAGGGTTCCTACCGATGCAACATGGAATAAAACTCACCTTGAAGATGTGTCCTCAAAGTGAGGAACAACGCAAGGAAATGAGTAATATACCATATGCTTCGGCCGTGGGTAGCCTTATGTATGCTATGTTGTGTACAAGACCTGACATTGCGCATGCTGTAAGCGTGGTGAGTAGGTTTCAGGCAAACCTGTAGAGAACATTGGATGTCAGAAAGAACGTTCTCAAGTACTTGAGAAGAACGAGAGATATGGTTCTTATGTATGGCGGTGGAGTTTTGGATGTGGTGGGATTCACTGATTCGGACTTCCAAGGACTGAAGGACGACTCGATGTCCACTTCTGGCTACATATTTACTCTTAATGGAGGAGCAGTATCTTGGCGTAGTGCAAGCAAAGCGCGGCCGCCGATTCCACTGTCAGCCGAGTATCAAGCGGCCTCGGAGGCTTCCAAGGAAGGGTTACGGATTAAGAAGTTTCTAGGAGAACTTCAAATGATACCATGTGCCGAGTGCTGTTACTGCATCGCGACAACGACGAGTCAGAGCACGAGCCAAGGAGCCGAGGTTTCACAACAGCACCAAACATATTGAGAGGAAGTATCATCTCGTAAGAGAATTTGTTCGCAAGGGATACATTGTGCTGCATAGAGTAGACTCGGACGACAACGTCGCCGATCCACTAACCAAGCCACTATCTCAGACTAGCTTGGAGCGTCATCTGGAGAACATGGGTATTAGATACCATAGTGTGTGGCATTGAGTGCAAGTGGGAGATTGTTAGGAGTATGCCCTCGAATGCCACTCAGAGGTTGTTGAGTGAGGGCATTGTACTTGTAATTATGTAAACCATTTATATAAGGCAAATGAATGTTTCTTTATTTACTGGTAGTTACTGGCATTCCTAACTCGTAAATAAACATATAGAAACTAGTCCATGTATTTGAGAGCAAAACGTTCCACTCCTTATTGGATAAGGGGGTCGGCACTGGAAAGGTTATAGCTCAAATACTTAATTGTTCGCAAGTCGATGAAACCTGACTGGGCGTTAAGTTTATGTGAAGACTTGTATGATGTGTTCTTTGACATGGAGAGTGTTTGTAGAACACTAATGGTTAGTTGGAGCACACGTTATAGGTATGCTAATTGGATTAGTATACTCGAACCGACTCACCCTCGATTCGTCACATGGATTTCACTCCGGGACTGTCAATGACGGAATCGAAAGGTTGTGATAGGTATTCGTGAACCTTCGACTTGAGGATTTAGTAGGGATGTGCTTGTGACGTCAAGATTTTCATTAGAGTAGTTCGACCACCGTAAACCTAAGGCGGGGTCAACCTCGGCGTGCATCTTGACGGCAAGTAGCGAGTCCTATCAATACCAAGATAGAATTCTTTCTCCCGTTAGTGAGCGGGTTATATGTCCTATGCGGTTATTGGCGAGATGAGATCATAAGTCTTTGGCCAAAGCATTGGAGCTAGTTGTATTAGATACACGACTCGATGATCTCGATTTGCATTAACGCATGCATAGCGTCAAGTACGTATATGGTTTGACCGACCGTGACCCTATAACTTGATCGGGACATTTGAAAGAAGGGTTTATACGTATCTTGGTATTCACGAGAATGGTTCTTGAATGATCCCAATCATTCGTTCTCGATCGGAGTACAGTGTAGGCCACCAGTGGCTAGGTGGTGCTACTACTCTTTGGTTCCTCCCATTCTGATCGAGACGGACCTACCGAGTCGCGCATTAGGATTGACAACGGAATGAATCGAGCTAATTATCTCATTATGAATATTAGTTATTGGATATCTAATTTTGGAACATTGGATGTTTAAATCGATTTATTGGATAAATTGATTTACGGCCTAATGAATTAAATAAATTACTGGGTGATTAATTTAATTCATGAATATAATTATTTCTTGGAGAAATTAATTATGTTATTTTGTATTTGATATGTTTAATTAATTGGATTAATTAAACGACATAAATACATCGGAACGGAATATGAGTTTATCTGTTTGGACTCACGGGAGTCCGAAACGAACCGAACTCGACCGTTTTCTAGCATGGGCCAACCCCCCACTTATTACCATGTGTGTGTATTGACTTGTCCCCATCATGGTTTTGGAATCTCATGTGATTGAGGGGACAAGTATCATATACATTATATGGGGAATCAAATCATGATATATGTATTTGTTTTCATGTGGGTTGAATAAGAATATATACAAGACTTTGATCTCTCATCCTTTATATACTTCTTGGCATTTACGTATCATTGAGTTTGAGAGAGAGAGAAAATTGTTTTCTCTTTAGTCATCTTCTTCTTCAACCTTGTTCTTGTTTTTCTTAGAGAAAAAATATCAAGACATAAAGAGAGAGTAAGATTAAAACACTTAGAGTGTAGTAATCTTTACATATATAGCTTCATCACCTAGCTCTAGCCGTATCCTCGGAGGATAGCAAGGTGTTGTCATTCCGTTCATTTCTCCGGCACGTGGCAAGTAGAGACGCGGTGCTTTCGGCGTTGGATCGTTCAAGAGCTTGGGGAATAGCTCAAGAGAAGGTTACCATTTAATCAACGGACTTCGAGGGTTAGTTTCTTACAACTCTTGCTTTTCGTTTATATATTCGTATATACGTAGCTCGATCGATCATCGTAGGGATTCGGATCGAATTAATTTTCGTTTTACCGCTTCCGCTGGGCCTTCGTTTTAGGCACCGAATCCCAACAGAAATTACGTGCCCGAGAAATGTCGCTTCGGACATCCAGAACTCACATTTGGGAAACTTTCCAAAAAGTTTCTCTCGTCTCAACATGTCGAGTACCTGATGAAGGTGAAACTCGTGCTCCTCCCGGTCACGAGAATAAATTAAAATGTCATCAATAAAGACAATCACAAACTGATCCAAAAAGTCGATGAAGACCTGATTCATTAACTCCATGAATACCGCAGGTGCATTAGTGCATTAATTAACTCTACGAACTCATAATGGCCATAGCGTGTTTGAAACGCCGCCCTCGCGATATCCGACTCTCGAATGTGCAACTGGTGATATCCAGATCTTAAGTCGATCTTGGAAAATATTGAAGCTCCCTGAAGTTGATCTAAGAGATCATCAATACGGGGTAGAGGATACTTATTCTTGATCGTCACCCTATTCAACTCCCGATAATTAATACATATACGAAACGAAACATCCTTCTTCTTGACAAACAACACTGGTGCTCCCCACGGGGACGCACTCGGTCGGATATAACCCTTCTCGGTCAAATCCTCTAATTGATTCTTCAATTCCTGCATTTTGGTCGGAGCCATCCGGTACGGTGCCTTCGATAATGGGGACGTACCAGGCTACAACTCTATCGTGAATTTCATATCCCTCGGTGGAGGTAAAACACGTAGCTCGTCTGGGAGTACATCGTCAAACGATAACAATGATACCAAGAATGGTTGAACACCTCGATTGCCTTAGAACGGCCAATCGATGACAATGATATAAGGAATGATGGAACATATCGATTGCCATAGAACGGTCAATCGATGATAATGATATAATGAATGATTGAACAACTCTGGTTGAGTAATTTTACTGCTTTCATCATATTAATGATTCTTCCGGAACAACGGGGATCACCTCCCTGAAATACACACTCGACTCCAACGACGGAAATGATAGTGACCGTACGCTTACGAATATTGAGGATGGTATCATGACGATCCATCCCACTAATACCCAATATTACATCGTCCTTAGGTAAATCCACCACGATTAGGTCCACCAACCACTCGCGGTCATTAAGCTTAATTCGGTCAGTTCTTAACCTCATGATTTCCGGAAATTCTTCTATCGTCAGGTAGACCAATGATATAAGGTCCACAATTATTAGGACTATCTAAGTGAAGTCTACTCAAACATGATTCGGAAATGAATGAATGCGGTGTACCGGTATCAAAAAGGGTACACACATGTTTAGATAAAATTACGAGTATACTTGAGATCGTTCGGACCTCCGGATCGTCAGTCCTCTTCATCTCGTGAATCCGGGACTTGCTGGCCCCCGAACCGGATGTTTCCGTCTGATAAATATGAGCTCCGCCTTTATTCGCTTCCGTCATCTTAAACGACGCTGACAGCGCAGTCTGATTCTGAATCGCTGATTGCTTCGGGGCCTGAGATGCTACCGGAGTCGGCTTGGAGTCCCTTCGGCAGAAATGGGCCTTATGCCCAACAATCCCACAATTATGGCACGTGATAGACGGTTTCAGACACTTAGTGCTGGAATGACACTGTTCTTCACAGTTGAAACAGGTGATGGCCGAACCGGCCGCTCGGGACTGAGATCCCGCACGATTATGCGCCGTAGGAGGTCGCTTAGAAACGTTAGGGCCCACACGAGGCTTCTTGAAGGTTGACTGACTGCCTTCGGACTGATTACGCTTTGTTGATTTCTTGCTGACATATGAAGGTTGTTGCTCAGCAATTTCCTTAGCAGCAGGCTCATACGGAAGAGTTCTCTCAATTAAATCGGCCAGAGTGGCGCAATGATAATTAAGCATTTATATATGGATCATCATGACCTGCATAAAAGTGAGTGGATCAACCCGAACATCTTCCGATCGAGCTGAGTCCTGGGTACGACTTCCTGGCAGTGAGTGATTATTTCCCGGATTTCGGCCCGCACCACGGCCTCTCCCCGTGCATCCCCTGACAGCTCTCTCCATTCTGAAGTAGGAAGGTCGCATGATAATCATAGATCTCGTATGAGTACCGCATTATGATTTACGTCATGAAATGATGAAAATGAGCATATGCGCTCTAACACAGTGATTACATGAATGATTAACTGAGGTGACATGATTATCTGATGATATTCTTGAAATGATTATCTTGAACAAGTTAACAAGATTAATGATATGATCTTCAAGATCAACAACTGAGTGATGAAATGAATTGAGTGATTAATGAGTTAACATGATCAACATGATTAAAATGAAAATGATAATTGAAGAAATCTTACTGTTCTTTGGTCTGAATGGCTCGGCTCTTGCACAGGTCACACGTGATGTGAAAGTCTAATGATACTAGTCTGATGAACGATGATTTCAAATGAGACATGATTCGGAAGGTAGTATTCAAAACCACGCTCCGATACCAACTCTGTAACACCCCAAACTAGGCGGATATTACAGTGCCGTGGACCCCCGACTGGGACCCACCAGACGAGTGAAAATGAATGAAATACACAGGGTAAATGTAGTACCGAACCACATTATATCATCAACTACTCCGATGAGGAGTTTCATTATAACACACCCAAGATAATAACGGAAACATGTATATTTTATATGAAGATAAAATACACAACACTGAACGAAACGGAGTATCCAAATAGAAATCTGCAGCGGAAAATAAATGACAACAACATGAATGACTGAAAGGATTGGGGCCCCCTACTTGTATCACTGGGACTCCTCGCCGTCAACGTTATATTCCCGTGCTTTTGCCTTGCCATGACCTGAAAAAATCCCTAACGGGCCGGGCCATACGTAACAACAATCCTCAAGAGTTGAATAAACATAATCATATATGCTGTATAAACCACAAGTTCAATCAAAGTCTCAAAACGTCGAACACATGCGATCAAAAGTGAATCGGTCAGATTATAACACAATCCTGTTGAAAACATACGCAATCAAACATGCTGTATGAATCAACTAACGGTACGGCTCAAAGGGTGGCGCCACACTACGCTCGGGATGGAAATGTGTCCGTGCACAAGCCACCATCGAGTATCGATCGAATACATGTATGGTCTTGTACCTAATCAGTCTCACGAAGTGATCTTCTTGTGTGCACAGGCCAATGTGAGGCCAACAACCAACACACGACTTAATATGTGCCCGATATGAAAATCCTACACATACCAACCGGCACGCCAGTATGACCCGGAATGCCACGAGATAACAAAAGTGACATCGAAATCAATAATGACTCACCGAGATGAAATGACAGTGAAATGAATGATAGCTCAATGAAATGATTGAACCGCTGCTCCTTGTGATCAAGTGATTAATTGACAATTACAAGTCTCAATACGGTTAATACATTATGAATGAACTATAATTATGAATGAACAACAACGAAAGGAATGAATATCCTTTTAACCGAGTAAGAATTAACTTACACAACGCCGATGAAGAATGTCCTTCCACGAACAACGTCCTAAATGAGATGTCGGTCGCTCGAACAACCTTGAATAACACAATTACCAATAATCCGGTTAAACACACGAATTAAACACGAGTATAACTAACTCAAAACGTCAATACGACTAAACCAAGTTCATTGGGGCATTAAATCGAATACGTTGTGGCCAATCTTCGATTGTTTACAACCAAACCTCATTAATACCAATATCAAATCCCCAAGAAGTGTTTCAAACCAACAAAACATCTTCAATACGATCAATAATCCAATATGAATATCCAAAATCATGATTTCAACAATAATTTATCGAAAATCCCCAAATCCAACTCAATATTAAAAGTGTTCTTGAATAACCTTTCAATAATCCGATGAATATTCATACGTACTCATAATCATATGTACATCTCTTCATATAACATGATTATAATGTCCAAAATATCATATCTCAACACAAATCGAAATCCAAGAGGCTTGAGAATATTACCTTTGAAGATCCAAACACTTTGATTCGATGAACACGCGTTAGATCGACGATCCGAGCTTCACAACTGATTGAAAATGATGAAAAATCGAGTATTCAAGTGATTGATGAAGAAAATCTCTCCGACAAACCCTCTCTCTCGGATGTAGGATGAAAAATGAGCATTTCTTCTAAAAAAACGAAATTATAGTGCAGCCTGCACTGTGTGCCGCGGCACAGGGCTAAAATCTGCCCCCCAGTGCTCGGCAGTGTGCCTCGGCCCGGCCGAATATGCCGCGGCAGTGACTCGGCAGCGTGCTGTGGCCCTGCCAGCAGGAGCCGCGGCCCCCGGTATAGGCTGGTCGGCCAAAACTGCAACATGTGTGTGTCTTAGCTATTTCGACCATAACTCCCTCGTCCGGACTCCGATTGACTCACCGTTTGAACCATTGGAAAGCTAACTTGATGCTCTATAATATTGAAAAGATTCAGAAATTTTGAAGTTTCCAAAAATTAATGTTGATTTTACAAAGTCGAACTCATACGTGGAAAAGTCGCTTAAGAACACGGAACTCAACAGAACGACACCGATACGAACTCGGATGACAAAAAGTGTAGAATTAATCATTCTTGAAATGACGAAACGGTAACAATAGAGTTTCTAAGATGGACTTACGCCAAAAAATAAAATTACCAGAAATCCAAATTGCGGATATTACATACTACCCTCCTTAAAAGAAGTTTCGTCCCGAAACTTAAAACAGGTAGGGAGAAGCAATATCCCGCTAGAAAAACTCAACGAGATACACAAGAACCGCAAATGTACCCAACAATAGCATGATTCGAACAAGAAGGAAATTTGAAATGGCATGAACTCCAATATCAACATCGATTAATGAAGTAATTATAACGATCAAG
The DNA here is from genome assembly GCA_033398695.1 of Orobanche coerulescens. Classification (NCBI taxonomy): domain Eukaryota; kingdom Viridiplantae; phylum Streptophyta; class Magnoliopsida; order Lamiales; family Orobanchaceae; genus Orobanche; species Orobanche coerulescens. The sequence goes on along the minus strand of CM065805.1, from coordinate 147,103,298 downwards.
ATAATATTCTCATCTCGATTCTCAAGCAAGGTTGAAATAATGAACGATATCAATACACGAATCAACATTAGTCCGAACGGTGAACACAAATGAATTAACATGAATGATGAATGATTATTAATGAGTGAAAATCCACTGAGTGACAATTACTGAATGAAAATGAATGAATTTACAAGCGAGTATTACACATAGCGTGCGCTACGCCTGCCGGTTAGCACGCGCAGCCTCCCGGCAGTAGCGTATGCTTTGCCGGTCCCTGCCGCGCCCGTCCGTCCAGCACCCAACTGTCGTGCCGGTTCCTCCCGCAACCGTCCGGCCAGCGCCTAGCTGCAGTGCCCTGACGACTCGATTCCTAAAAACGCACAGAACGAACGCGACGAAATGCTCGCGGACAACAACATCGATCCGAAATGAAAATAATATACAACAAATCACCACATATGGCCATAAACACAAAATAGATTGTCGAGAAAAATAATACCAACGCTCGAAAACTGAGAAATTTCTGGTCTAAAAAAAAAGAAAAATTCGAATTAATCAGAATAAAAATCTCGGATATTACACCATGTAGGGATCCACGACCCTGTAATATACCTTAAATATCTCGGGGGTGTTACATTATGGGTTGGTCGATGACTTCATTTATGATTATCCCCTTTGAAATTCCTCTCACCCTTCCACCCTGTCTAACTCCGCCAGCCGCCTGAGTCCACAAGTTCGGGTAAAATTCATCTTCCGAATGGCGGGGGGGTTGGCGAATGTAATGCCTCAACGAGCGTATAGTATAGGCCCTGTTTCTAATATTCATAATACAAATAGTGGACAAGCTACACAATTTATAATTTACTGACGTATTCATAATACAAGAAAATAAACAAATATAAAGTTAAACTTACGTATTATTCTGCACTGTGGGCGTCTATCCATTTGGGAGTAAATACTCCCGACTCAACTTATCCCTCCTCCAATTGAGCCTCGCTGCTGCCTTCACCAATTTTCTTTTTTTTTTCTTTTGATGTTTTTCCATTTCTTTCACATTAGTAGTATGAGATGGGTGAAGGCACCGGGTACATGCACCGGGTCCATTTCTTTCACATTGGCAGAATTTAGACGTACATGCTCATACTACCTCCGGTATATGTACCCGGTGCCTTTTGCGTAATCACACCGGTACTATCATCGTAAAGAGTGCCCCTGTTTTTAGATTTTTGGTAGTCCTCCTTCTTGTTCTCTTCCATCTCCCAACGCTTCCACAAGATCTTGAACTCTTTTTACTTCAACCACTTCTCCCGCTGACCGACTAGTTTTTTATATGGTTTATTTTTAGCGTGCGTAAGCATATAAATAAACCGTCTGTGGCTATATCTGTCCTAATACCACGCGATTTTCTCCTCATCCGATTTCTCTCACCTATAACGCATCTGGACAAATACAATAGCAACTGTCAGAAAATCGAAAAACAATCATCTGTTTTTGGCACAACAACAGAACACAACAGTTTGAGTAACATGAATGCAGTTTTACCATCAGTTTACCATAAATTGTTGGAATGAATGCGAAATTTTGATAATTAATTTAAATTAAATAGCAAATGTAATAATATACCCCAAATTCCCGCCACAACTTGTTCCTCGTCCGTCGAGAGACCTGGCCCCAATGCTCTTCACCAGAGTAGTACCTCTTAAGTAGGCCGAATATATCGCTCTCGACCTTCTTCGAACTAAACCCAACTATTTTTCGCAAAGGACGAATTAGTTTTCGATCATGATACTTCTTTTTTGCCTTGGAGATCTCAGTTGGACCTCTCCCTGGTGGCTGTGCTAAAACCTCTTGATCCTCATCGTACTCAAACTCCATTGGCTCCTCTAGAATAGAAATGTGATGCACTAATGGACCACCTGATGGGGGATCAGTAGTAGGTGGCTGCAACGGTGGCTGATCGTGTGACATGGTCCTCGACCTGCATATGGTCCATGGACAATCAGTATGTGCTGTTGTGATGCCTCTGGACTGTCAATATGTCCATTAGAAGGACTGCCGCCACCAATAAATGGAATATGATGGCTCCCATGAGATAACAACGAACCATAACTCATGTACCGTGTAAATTCGACATCAATAAACGAACGCAAATGCTGGAGTCCTAAGTCGGTGCGCATATGCTGTTGTTGTAGCTGTTGCCCGAAGGGTATGTGTCGGGTCAGATCTTCTATCTCTGGTCATCTGACAGATGCACTCCTATGTGACGAAAAAGACTCGGGAATACTACGAGAGGAAGAGGGGCTCGAACTAATACTCATCCGACGAGGTGTCCTGATATGAGAAGGAACATCAGCACGCTGGTCGGTACTACGTCTCGACATCTGAAATACAAAGTACAACAATCATAAAATAGATATAATCACAAGCTTTTTAACAACAAAATAAAATTGAACAACAAAATCAATATTTCGAAATCAAATTCTAAAAATTTGATTTAATCACAAGTACATGAATAACAAAATAAAAAAACCGAACAACAAAATCATTCCATGAACACCAAAATCACTATTCTAACACCAACATCACTCCATGAACAACAAAATCAGTCCATTAACAGCTCAAAATACCTACTGCATAATGAGGAGTGATTCTAAACAAAATCCTTAATTCTAAACAAAAACCTACTGCCTATTGAGGAGGGATTCTAAACAAAATCAGTCCATTAACAGCTCAAAAAACCTACTACCTACTGAGGAGGTATTCTACTCAAAAATCAGTCCATTAACAAAATCAAATTCTAAAAATTTCAAGAAACAAATTCGAAACAATTACAAGAAACAAATATGAAATCAATAAGATAAATACCTTTTGATTTGGTTCAATATGTTCTTGATATGGTGGAGAATATGTAATATCCAGATTTATTATGGTGTATTTCATCTGTATTCAAACCCTGTATTATTCGGATTGGTGGTTTTGATTATTGGAGAATGATATTTCGTGCATTGATATCATTGTACATAAGTATAGAAACATGCAAATTGCTCAAACAACCTCGTGATAGCGCACGCTAAGAATGTATCTTAACGCGCGCTATCGGGCTATTATTAGCGCACGTTATGCAGGTAGGAGTAGCGTGCGCTAAGTACTCAATTATTGAGCGGGACAGCTAGCACATGCGCCAGCCGGGACATGGGTCCGGATAAGATTCCCGCGGACGCACCCGGACAATTCTGAAGTCAACCATTATTAGCGCACGCTAAGGAATGCTTAGTAGCGTGCGCTAACTTGTTAAAATGCAGAATATTATAAATGGGACAACAACTCGTTTTGGCTTACATTTTACTCGTTCCTTCTGCATACTTGAGAGGCCAGAGAGCTGAGATATCCTATTACATACTTAGAACACATATTGTTGGTGTTTATATATTGGCTATCACTTGGGAGTAGTCATTGAAGTGGAATAGCACCTTGGAGTGGCATACAACCAACCGGAGTTGGATTCTACCTTACGGTTCAGTGATTTTCATCATATTAAGGTATGTTCAATCTATCTCCAGGCTTAGATTTGGATTCTAACGATTTGGATGATCATGTTAACAAGATATGGATTTTCATAGATAAATTATCCACAGTATATCATGTTTGGAATGTTGTGATGGTTAAGCCTTAAGTACCTTGATTATAATCATCATGATTCGAATCTTATTACACTGAATATGTAAAGAGAAGCTTCTATCATTGGTAATCCGAATCTAGTAGATGACTTCATAATAATCATGGACTTGACTTTAACAATCATTATTGTTGGATAAATCTAAAGGATTGATCATGGAAGGATTTATCTAGTATAGATGGAATGTTTAACAACTTCAGCATGATAATATTGATTGATATAGAGGTGTTGATATCAACCGTTAAGCCTTTCGAATTGTCGTATGAAGATTTGTAGTCGGAATGGAATATGGTTTTTTAATGGTATGCATATCCTCGAATCCGAAGTTATTACTATCCGTAAGATCATTCATAATCGTATGTACATGATATTCATGGAAGTAACATGAAGTATCACGGAAGATTTCATTGTTTCGATCATGGCGAGAACAGTTCTTTATCGCGATGAAGAATCACATGCATAGATAGCGCACGCTATGCTATGAATATTAACGTGCGCTATCGAGCACGAGTTAGCGTGTGCTACGTTTGGTATGTAACGTACGCTAGACCATCAGACGAGTCAGTCGACTGATCAGTGAAGTACTGACCATATACAGTTAGCGTACGCTAGGCTTTGTTGTTTGCGTGCGCTATCGGGCAGACTTAACGCACGCTACACAGAGTACTTAGCATGCGCTAAGCAGTTCAGGCAGATTGCATTTTATGAACTTTTGGCCGTAAATCGAATTGTTAAACATTCGTACGACGTGAGATAAATCCTATATCATTTCTTTTGTTAAGGTTTGGTCTCGTTACATGATTGGTTGAGGAGGACGACCTTCGAGTGTTCGCTTTCGTGGAAGTATTATTCTTGTCTTCAAATCGAGGCAAGTACCTTAATTGTTTTATGTATTGTTGTTATACATATTGTCGTGCATGTATGTCGTTATTGTATGTCCACCTCGTGTTGGTCCGACGGGATCATCGGGGGATCTATGCTAGCGTGCGCTGGATCATCGGACGGGTTTTTCCACCACGGGTTAGTCTGACGGTATCATCGTGGGTTCTAGGCAGTGAACGCTGGATCGATGGAATTACCATGTGCATGTTATGATATCATGTTGTGATTATCAGTTGTATATGCTATGTTTGAGTTTCTCGTAGCAGAAGACTCGTTGGACAGTATATCATTTACGTTATTATTATTATTCTGCGTGTGACGTTGAAATAATATGTTGTGGTACTTGTACTAGCATCGTTGTGCTAACCCCTTCGGGGGTGAACATTTTGTTTATGTTCAGGATCCAGGAGAGCGGGAAAACAATCACTGGAGCTGCATGACGACGAGGGTGCAGAGTGATGTTTCGGCCGGGTTTATTTATCTGTTGTTTATTCGTTATTTCAATAAGTACTCGAGTACGAAATCATTTGTGATGATTTGAATTTGGTGATGTATTATTGAGTTCTGTTGAACAATTGTACTATTTCTGTATTGGGTCAGAACTATTGTACCGTAATTCCGTTATTTCCATTCGTTAGTACCTTTTAATGCCTGTTCAATTCTTCAGCCTTGTAAATCCTTATGTAAAGGATTTACGGCGCTGTAATATTCCTGAATATATCGGGGGTGTTACAGAATATGGTATCAGAGCTAAGATTATGGATATCTTGGCCGTTGGGTTAAAATAGGGGTCATTTATGTCTTTTGAGGTAACCGGCCGTGAATGACATCACTGCACTGCCTACGTCTTCATGCGAACGGTGGTTGTAAGTTCCTAAACTCTATCTCGTTCCTTACATGTTGTGTCTCTTTATACTCGAATATTAGAACGATGTTATTTCATGTATATTGAGTATTTATGCTTACAGTATGTTGAGAGGCGGATGTGGACGTGGTCGCGGTCGTGGATGTGGACGAAGAAATGCCGAAAGGGAGGCGTCGCCTTCTGATCAGGCCAGTCATAGCTCAGGCGAGCCGCAACAATCTATTAATAACGAACCAGATCCTGCTGTACCAGAGATCCTTCGTCAAGTGGTGAACCAGATGACTCAGTTCGCCCAAGTCGTGGACCGAATGCAAGTGGCGGTGGGACTACAGCAGGGAGAGAGACAGCAAGGAATCCCAGACATGGGAAACCGAGGTGACCGGTGGCTGCAAGAGGTGGCGAAGATGCAACCACCCAAATTCGACGGTATTTCTGAGACTCCCACCTGGGATCATTGGTTGAAGGAACTGGAGAAAATATTTGCCGGAATTAACTGCCCAGATGACCGGAGAGCCTCTATCGCGCAATATTTTCTGATAGGGGAAGCGTCCGAATGGTGGGAAGCCATCCGGCCTGTAGACCATGATGCCGATTGGACAGAGTTTAGATTGATGATGGAAGCTCAGTATTGCCCTCGTCCTGTGAGGGAAGCCAAAGTTCGGGAGTTTTTCTCCGCTCAGCCTTCTGATGTGCCAGTATCCCGTGCGATTAAGGCGTTTAACCAAAGGTGGCATTTGTTCGACATCCGGTCGTAATGCATGCGAAATGATGATCCATTTCGATATGAGGATGAAACCAGAAATCCAGAGGTACATGTCCGGATTTGAATGTACCACACTCCGTCAATACCAAGATAAGGCGTTGGCGTATGAGATCAAGGAAGCAGCCATGGAGAAATTTTCGGAATCCAAGAAACAGAAAGTCTCTGGTACTTTTACAGAGCACAAGAACAGCGGGCCCCGTAAGGCCCAATCATCCTTTCACTCTTTCAAGAAACCTCCGCACCCAGTTAGGAGCGGAAAGAACTTCGGAGCGACATCGACTATTACTGATGTTACCAGGAAATGCTTTAACTGCGCCCAGACGGGGCACTATCGACGGAATTGCCCCCTTCCTGCCGTGACTTGTTTTGATTGTGGACAAGAGGGACATCGGGCGGTGTTTTGTGAATAGGCTGCAAAGTCTTTTAGAGCCCGTACACCACAGCCAGTCCAGAAGGAAGCCAGTATCCAACAGACGCAGCAAAGTGTTCAGATGCCTCAGAATTTTGGCCGCGGGCGAGGCACAGGACAATGGGACCGAAAGGGGACATCGAGTGCCGGATCTGCTCCCCTACGTCTGTACGAGATGAGGAGGACAGACGATCAGGATGCTGCTGTCGCATCGTGCATCGGCCCGATCCTTTCCCATCCAGTTAGCGTTTTATTCGATACAGGAGCTACACATTCTTTCATATCTTTGTCTTGTGTAAATCGTTTGAATATTTCCGGTTTTCATGCTTGTGAACCTTATGTTGTTGGTTTACCGAGTGGAGAGAGGATTGTCGGAAATTTAGAAACTAGAAATTTCCCTATATCATTTGGAGGCAGAGAGTGGCTCTCAAATCTAATCGTGATAGAAATGCAAGGAGATGACCTGATACTCGGAGACGATTGGCTTAATCGATATGGAGCAATTGTGAACTACCGAAGGAGGAATATCTCACTGATCGCTGATGATGGTTCCGAGATTCTGTTTGAGGGATGGAAACCGGGAAGCTCAGGAAAATTGATCAAGGCGATGAAAGCTGTCAAATTGTTGAAACAGGGCTGTACCGGATATTGGTGCTATGCGATGAAGAAAGAAGACGAAATTGTGGAACTTTCATCAATTCCTGTCGTGAACAAATTTCCAGATGTATTTCCTGACGAGTTACCTGGACTACCTCCACGAAGGGATGTGGAATTTACCATTGAGCTGGAACCCGGAGCTACACTGATTTCCAAGGCGCCGTATCGTATGGCACCTACCGAGATGTACGAACTGAAGAAGCAGTTGGAGGAGTTACTGGACAAGGGCTATATTCAGCCAAGCGTTTCACCCTGGGGAGCGCCAGTTCTTTTTGTCCGAAAGAATGATGGATCGCTCCGACTGTGTATTGACTATCGAGAGCTGAACAAGATGACGATTAAGAACAAGTATCCGTTGCCACGGATTGATGATCTGTTTGACCAGTTGCAAGGGGCAACAGTATTTTCTAAAATCGATATGAGATCAGGATACCATCAGCTGAGGATTAAAGAATCTGATGTTCCGAAATCAGCATTCAGAACTCGCTACGGGCATTATGAGTTTGTAGTGATGCCGTTTGGTCTCACTAACGCACCTGCTGTATTTATGCAATTGATGAACCGTGTGTTCATTGAATTTTGGATAAATTTGTGGTCGTGTTTATTGATGACATTCTCGTGTATACTAAGAGTCCTAAGAACATGCGCAAAGATTTGCGGATTGTATTGGAACTTTTGAGAAACGAACAATTGTACGCCAAACTTTCTAAGTGTGAATTCTGGCTAAAGGAAGTAATGTTCCTCGGCCATGTGGTGTCAGCTGAAGGAGTCCGAGTAGATCCTCAGAAGATCGAAGCAATTATGGATTGGGAGCCTCCAAAGAACGTGAAAGAGGTCCGAAGCTTCTTGGAACTTGCTGGATACTATCGTCGATTCGTGGAAGGGTTTTCTCAAGTCTCCCGCCCACTTACTCGACTCCTGCAGAAAACTCAAAAGTTTGAGTGGAATGAGTTGTGTCAGATTAGTTTTGATGAATTGAAGAAGAGATTGACGACGGCACCGATTCTATCACTTCCACAGGGAACTGGAGGATTTATAGTTTACAGTGATGCTTCGAACCAAGGACTCGGGTGCGTATTGATGCAGAATGATAAGGTGATCGCTTATGCGTCGCGACAGCTGAAACCTTATGAAGTGAATTACCCGACACATGATTTGGAGCTTGCAGCAGTAGTTTTTGCTTTGAAGATCCGAGGCATTATCTCATGCGGGACTCACCGCCGATCTTTACGGATCATAAGAGTCTCAAGTACATATTCGATGAAAAGAGTTGAACATGCGGCAAAGAAGATGGTTAGAAGACGATTAAGGAATATGACTTTGAGATTTTATATCATCCAGGTAAAGCGAATGTAGTGGCCGATGCACTTAGCCGCAAGCATGTTTCTATTCAGATGCTGGAGACGCTGACCTCCCAACTTAGCCTTCAACGAGAGATGATTCGTGAAGGAATTGAAGTGTGGATACAAAGAGTCCAAGGACAACTGTGCGTGATGGAGATAACTTCATCATTAACCGAAGGAATCAAATCTAAACAGACGGATGATCCTCTGATGATTCGGTTAAGTGATGAAGTGATCAAAGGAAAGGCCCCCGGATTCATAATTCATGATGATGGGGTTTTGAGATTTCAAAACCGACTCTGCGTTCCCGATGATGATGTTCTGAAATAGACAATTATGAAGGAAGCTCACGATTCGCCTATTCTATCCACCCGGCACCAAGAAATGTATAAGGACTTGAAGCGAGAATTCGTGGGGCAACATGAAGAAAGATGTAGCGGACTATGTTTCGAAATGCTTGACTTGTCAGCAGGTTAACATCGAGCATCAACGGCCTGCCGGAATGTTGAAGCCGCTCCCAATTCCTGAATGGAAGTGGGAGGACATATCGATGGACTTTATCACTAATATGCCGAGAACCAGGACAGGAATGAACATGATTTGGGTGATAGTTGATCGTTTGACCAAATTAGCTCATTTTCTAGGCATTAAGGATACGTGGGGACCAGAGAGGTTGGCACGAGTATTTATTTTGGAGATAGTTCAATTACATGGTACACCGAAGACCATTGTTTCTGATCGAGATGGCCGTTTTGTGTCTCACTTTTGGAAAGCAGTTCATAAGGCCTTGGGGACTGAATTAAACTTCAGTACAACTTATCACCCGCAGACTGACGGACAATCCGAGAGGACTATTCAAACGGTGGAAGACATGTTAAGGGCCTGTGCCTTAGATTGGTCAAACGATTGGGAAGTTCATCTACCGTTGGTTGAATTTAGCTACAACAATAGTTGGCATGCTTCCATTAAGATGGCACCGTTTGAGGCATTATATGGAAGGAGATGCAGATCGCCCCTATGCTGGGACGATTCGTCAGACTTAATCGGAACAGAACCAGAGTTGATCGTGCAGACTCGAGAGAAGATACCCTTGATCCGTGAAAGGCTGTTGACCGCCCAGAGTCGCCAGAAATCCTATGCGGACGTACGCCGTCGCCCATTGGAGTTCAATGCTGGAGACCATGTACTTTTGAAGGTTTCTCCTACTCGGGGAATCTTTCGTTTCGGAAGGAAAGGAAAGCTGAGTCCGAGGTATATCGGACCATTTGAGATCCTCGAGAGAGTTGGGGAGTTGGCATACAGATTGGCATTGCCGCCGTCATTGTGCCATGTTCATAACGTGTTCCACGTATCCCAGTTACGGAGATATATACCAGATCCCAGTCATATCATTGATTTCGGTGAGATCGAAGTCGCGCAGGATGGGACGTTTGAAGATAGACCGGTCAAGATACTCGAGAGTCGAGTTAAGCAGCTGAGGAACAAACCAATCGTTTTGGTCAAAGTTCAATGGTCACGTCATGGAATGGAAGAAGCCACCTGGGAAACGGAAGCTGATATGAAGTCCAGATATCCCGAGTTATTTTCGTCTTGAGTTTCGGGACGAAACTCCTTTTTAGTAGGAGAGTATGTAATATCCAGATTTATTATGGTGTATTTCATCTGTATTCAAACCCTGTATTATTCGGATTGGTGGTTTTGATTATTGGAGAATGATATTTCGTGCATTGATATCATTTTACATAAGTATAGAAGCATGCAAATTGCTCAAACAACCTCGTGATAGCGCACACTATGAATGTATCTTAACGCGCGCTATCGGGCTATTATTAGCGCACGTTATGCAGGTAGGAGTAGCGTGCGCTAAGGACTCAATTATTGAGCGGGATAGCTAGCACATGCGCCAGCCGGGACATGGGTCCGGATAAGATTCCCTCGGACGCACCCGGACAATTCTGAAGTCAACCATTATTAGCGCACGCTAAGGAATGCTTAGTAGCGTGCGCTAACTTGTTAAAATGCAGAATATTATAAATGGGACAACAACTCGTTTTGGCTTACATTTTACTCATTCCTTCTGCATACTTGAGAGGCCAGAGAGCTGAGATATCCTATTACATACTTAGAACACATATTGTTGGTGTTTATATATTGGCTATCACTTGGGAGTAGTCATTGAAGTGGAATAGCACCTTGGAGTGGCATACAACCAACCGGAGTTGGATTCTACCTTACGGTTCAGTGATTTTCATCATATTAAGGTATGTTCAATCTATCTCCAGGCTTAGATTTGGATTCTAACGATTTGGATGATCATGTTAACAAGATATGGATTTTCATAGATAAATTATCCAAAGTATATCATGTTTGGAATGTTGTGATGGTTAAGCCTTAAGTACCTTGATTATAATCATCATGATTCGAATCTTATTACACTGAATATGTAAAGAGAAGCTTCTATCATTGGTAATCCGAATCTAGTAGATGACTTCATAATAATCATGGACTTGACTTTAACAATCATTATTGTTGGATAAATCTAAAGGATTGATCATGGAAGGATTTATCTAGTATGGATGGAATGTTTAACAACTTCAGAATGATAATATTGATTGATATAGAGGTGTTGATATCAACCGTTAAGCCTTTCGAATTTTCGTATGAAGATTTGTAGTCAGAATGGAATATGGTTTTTTAGTGGTATGCATATCCTCGAATCCGAAGTTATTACTATCCGTAAGATCATTCATAATCGTATGTACATGATATTCATGGAAGTAACATGAAGTATCACGGAAGATTTCATTGTTTCGATCATGGCGAGAACAGTTTACTGCTCAGCAGTAAACTATCATGCATAGATAGCGCACGCTATGCTATGAATATTAACGTGCGCTATCGAGCACGAGTTAGCGTGTGCTACGTTTGGTATGTAACGTACGCTAGACCATCAGACGAGTCAGTCGACTGATCAGTGAAGTACTGACCATATACAGTTAGCGTACGCTAGGCTTTGTTATTTGCGTGCGCTATCGGGCAGACTTAACGCACGCTACACAGAGTACTTAGCGTGCGCTAAGCAGTTCAGGCAGATTGCATTTTATGAACTTTTGGCCGTAAATCGAATTGTTAAACATTCGTACGACGTGAGATAAATCCTATATCATTTCTTTTGTTAAGGTTTGGTCTCGTTACGTGATTGATTGAGGAGGACGACCTTCGAGTGTTCGTTTTCGTGGAAGTATTATTCTTGTCTTCAAATCGAGGCAAGTACCTTAATTGTTTTATGTATTGCTATTATACATATTGTCGTGCATGTATGTCATTATTGTATGTCCACCTCGTGTTGGTCCGACGGGATCATCGGGGGATCTATGCTAGCGTGCGCTGGATCATCGGACGGGTTTTTCCACCACGGGTTGGTCTGACGGGATCATCGTGGGTTCTAGGCAGTGAACGCTGGATCGACGGAATTACCATGTGTATGTTATGATATCATGTTGTGATTATCAGTTGTATATGCTATGTTTGAGTTTCTCGTAGCAGAAGACTCGTTGGACAGTATATCATTTACGTTATTATTATTATTCTGCGTGTGACATTGAAATAATATGTTGTGGTACTTGTACTAGCATCGTTGTGCTAACCCCTTAGGGGGTGAACATTTTGTTTATGTACAGGATCCAGGAGAGCGGGAAAACAATCACTGGAGCTGCATGACGACGAGGGTGCAGAGTGATGTTTCGGCCGGGTTTATTTATCTGTTGTTTATTCGTTATTTCAATAAGTACTCGAGTACGAAATCATTTGTGATGATTTGAATTTGGTGATGTATTATTGAGTTCTGTTGAACAATTGTACTATTTCTGTATTGGGTCAGAACTGTTGTACCGTAATTCCGTTATTTCCATTCGTTAGTACCTTTTAATGCCTGTTCAATTCTTCAGCCTTGTAAATCCTTATGTAAAGGATTTACGGCGCTGTAATATTCCTGAATATATCGGGGGTGTTACCGAATAAATCCTTAATTAATAATTTAGATGATATTGTGGAGATTGAGGAGGGGTTTTAAATTTGAAAACTAGGGTTTGCCACGCGATGAACAGAGAAGATGAAGAGGAAAGTGGGTTATGAAAAAAAGTTTGTCTTTGATTTAAGAAAATTAGGACATTAGCGTCACATATGTGACGCCATTGTTAAAAAAATATTATTCTAGATGCGTCACATATGTGACGCCAATACATATGCCCAGTAAAATGGAACTAAAAAACATAGCTCAGTGGCCGGCGCGGGATTCGAACCCGCACCTATGGAGTTTAAATCACAAATGGTCCCATAACTATATGTCAAAATAGATTCAGTCTCAAATTTAACTTTTGCTCAATTTTAGTCCCAATTTTTCTGAATTGTCGGAAACTAAAAAACGTCGATGTTTCCGATCACGTGAGACACGCGTGCCGGAGAAAACTAGAATTTTCCGGTGTAGTAGATGACATGGCATCCATGTGTATTTTTTTAATTTTTTAATTGCCAATTTCTTTTATTAAATTCAATCATTAAAAAATAAAAAGAAAAGGAAGGTGAATTATAATCCCAAAATACAAACCTGAATTCAAAACACGACTTCCCCAAACAGAATTCACGTTGCCACTCTCACTCCCCCCAAATTCAAGGGTTCGTTGCCACTCTCACTCCCCCAAATTCAAGGGTTCGTCGCATCTCTCACTCCCCCTCATCACTCGCATCTGGGGCTAAAACAAGGAACGACAGAACCTGGTGTTTGTGCGGCAATGGTGTTTGTGCGCAAAGAAGGAACGACGGATGGGGACATTCCACAATACGGTATGTTTGTTGAAACCAGAAAATTTACAACCTGAGATTTGTGTAGAGCTTGATGATGAAGATAATGACTTTGATGACCCTAACTTTATAATTGGCAATGAGATAACAGATGACGATGACGATGACTTGTATGATGAAAATGTAGTTGAAGTTGAATCTGGTCTTGAAGGGGTGGATCAAGGTAAATCTGAAGGGACTAATGGTGGGAAGGCTTTAGATGAGGATAGTAGTGAGTGTGAAATTGAAGAAGAGGATGATAAGGATGTTATGGAAGAAGAGAAGGGGTATGACTTTGATGAGTTTAGTCTGTCTGATGAGGAAAATGGTGAGCCTGCTTACACTGTTTTCAATCCATCCACAATATTTAATCCTGAGTTTGTCATAAGTCAGATAGTTTCTAGTAAGAAAGAGTTTAAAAAGGCTGCACAATCACGTCATTAAAGCAAGAAGAAGCATTTGTTTCCCCAAGAATGATCGTAGAAGAATTTATGCTAAATGTGTTGGTGCAGGTTGTAAGTGGAAAATACATGCTTTAAAGAGAAAAAATGAGTCCGCGTTTCAGATTAGGCAATACTACCCCAAACACACATGTGCACCCTCTCAAAAAGTAAAGAACTTAACATCTACCTGGTTGAGTGATAGGTTTATACAGGGTTTTCAGTCTGATGCTAAGAGAGGTGTTAATGGTTTCATGAGAGACGTGTTACATGACACTAAGTGTCAAGTGTCCAGGCAATGGGCTGTGAGGGCCAAGTCTTTGGCCTTACTTAGAATAGAGGGTGATCCAGAAGCCCAATATTCTAAGTTATGGTCGTATGCAAATGAACCCTGGATCTACTGTTATATTAGGGACTACTATTGATAATGGGATAACAATGTTTAGTAGGTTCTATGTGTGCTTTGATGCTATCAAAAAAGGGTTTTTTGCTGGTTGCAGACAGATTATAGGGATTGATGGGTGTCATTTGAAGACTATGTATGGGGGTGTTCTTCTTACTGCTGTGGGTGTGGATGGGAACAATAATTGTATCATGTAGCTTATGCAGTTGTTGAAAAGGAAAATGGGGAGATATAGGAGTGGTTTCTTACTGTTCTTAAGGCTGATTTGGAAATTAAGGTTGATGAATTTACATTTATGTCAGATAAACAGAAAGGCTTAATTCAAGCTGTTGATCTTGTGTTCCCTGGTGTAGACCTTAGGTTCTGTGTTAGGCATTTGCACAATAACCTGCAAAATTCTGGATTTAGGGGTTTAGCTTTCAAACAGGCTATGTGGAAGGCAGCTTGTAGCACTACACAAGGAGAGTTTAATTTGAGAATGACAGAACTGAAGAGCCTAAATGAGGGGGAATGGGAATGGTTTAAAGATAAACCTGGAAATCAGTGGTCAAAGGCATTTTTCTCTGAGAAGGCAAAATGTGACATGCTTTTAAATAATGTGTGTAAATCTTTCAACTCAAATATATTGTAGGCAAGAGATAGGGCCATTATAACTATGCTTGAGTGGATTAGGGAGCATCTGATGCAAAGGCTTCAAAAAAACAGAGATAGGGCAAAGCTTAGATGGAAGGAGAGGGTGTGCCCTGGGATTGCAAAGATATTGGATAGAAATATGGAGAAGGTTGCTGATTGCATCCCTATTAAATGTAATGATAGGCATTATCAAATTTCTTGCTTTGATGGAGGTCAGTATACTGTGGATTTGGAAAGACATGTGTGCTCTTGCAGATTGTGGCAGTTGACTGGCATACCTTGTGTCCATGGAGTTTGTTCAATATTAAAACAGGACCTTGAACCAGTGGATTTTGTACATGAGTATTATACTGTAGAAAGATACTTGAAAGCCTATAAAAATCCCATACTTGGGATTAGCTATGAGGCATTATGGGGTGATAGTCTTTATATACCCCCACTGCCCCTAGTTTTGGAACTAAGAAAAGAAGAGGTAGGATTGCTACAAAGAGGAGAAAAGAAGTTGATGAACCCAAGGGTAAGAAGAAGAGCAGAAAACTCAGCATGAGAAGGCAACAAACTAGTGTACATTGTAGGAAGTGTGGAGCACAAGGTCACAATGCAGCAACTTGCTCATCACAAGGGATTGTTATGGTTTGTATGGTTTGTTACAGTTTGTATTGTTTGTTATGTTTTTTTTTTTTGCAATTAAACTAAACTTCATAGGTTCTTTGCAATTAAAATAAATTTGAGCCTGTGCAGTTTGTAAAATCTGTGTTGAACAGGTTTTTTGCAGCAAAGTTTACTTTTTTTTGTGCAACAAAGTTTATTTTTTGTGCAGCAAAGTTTATAAAGCCTGAATTTTAGTTTTTGTCTCAAGGTTCTCAGATATCAGCACAGCATCCTGTTCAACAGCACATCATCCTAATGGCAACCTATCTGTCCAACACCCAAAATGATTTCAATTCACACCCAAAAAAATCAGCAACACACACACACCAGAAAAAAATGATTTGGACAGCATAAAAAAAAATATAAACACAACTAACACAACAGTTTTCATTGCTTCTTCCCAGAGATACATACTGATTAAACCAAACATACAAACTATTAATGGATAAAAGAGCATTTGTCTAAAAAACTATTAATGACCAACAGAAGAGCTTCAAGCTACCATCTTGCCTAAAAAACATACAAACACCACAGGATTTTAAGCTATCATCTTCATATCCATATCGATTCTTGAACTACATATTGCATTAACTACCAAACATACAAACAACACTACCCCAAAGCTCAAGAGCAGCTTGCACTTGACAGTTTGAGGATGGTCTGTCTTCTCCTTCAACATTACATTCGAACCTTTGATTACTCTGTTTTCTTCCACCAAATTATCAATTACACTTTGCATTGTATCTCTCAATCCTTCAAGCTCATCGATTCTACACTGTAGCACCCTTTTCTCATGATTCTGTTCATTGAGCCTTTTCAATAATCCGGGAATTATTTGCTAGCTCTTTCGCATAGCGGACCGTCAATCCACCGAAAGAAGTTACAGTATCCATGATTCTATATAAACAAACAACTTCAATAGAAAGAGATTTAAAAGAATTGAGATGAACAAACAATAATAAGCATATTCTTACCGGATACCGTTCGCACCCTAGAAATCTTCTACCAATATTATCATTCTTCCATGAAGTAATAAGAATTGCTGCTCGACGACAATGACATTAGACTGGTCCCGGGCTTCCACTCGATTGCGACATATTCGTGATAGATTTCTTGCGAAGAACCCTAAAATTTCTTGCGACCATGTGAACTCCGTTTGTTGGCTTAATAGGAAGTGTGGATTTGGGGGTGTAACACCCCAAAAGGCGGCTATTACAGTCCCGTGGACCCCACACTGGGACCCATCAGGCGATATCCAAAAACAGATTAAATAAGTATTACTTGTGATACCGAACCACAATAATTAGTCATTTCTCCGATTAGGAGTTAATTAAAAATATGGCCAACGGCCTTATGGTACACAGGATCCGAAATACAAGTATAAACCATATGGAGATGGAAAATACTTCAAATACCAATACAACCAGGTAGTAATTAAATGAAGCGGAAATAAAATAACATAGCATGGTTTTAACATAACCGGACAAATAGACTTGGGCCCCCCGAACTAGTATCTCTCGAACCCTTCGCCGTCAACATGCTCTTCACGTGCCTTGCCTTTGCCTTGACCTAAAATACATCACAAGTATTTCACCCATAACACAGGGTCAGATATACATGATAATTAATTCTTCCGACATTATACAATTCACATATATAGATCTCAAGGAAATCATTCCGACTATTAATCATACCCCTCGGGCGTATGAAACAATCAGTCACAAACCGTCGAACACATCCAATCACACATGGACTATGAACGATTAACAATATGGCTCAAGATGGACATTACAGTACGCCCGATCCGGAAATGTGTCCGTGTACATGTCCGCCCCGTATATGGAATCCAGGATATACGTGGAACAATGTACCTAATTAGCCTCACGAAACTACGTCTCGTGTGCACAGTCCAATGCGGAATAATATCCACGCATGACTATATATGTGCCTGGCTAAAAATCCTACACAATGACCAATCGGAACGCAGATATGATTCCGGATATGTCACGATACAACATGACAACGAATTCAATAAATCACATATCCGATTAAGGATCAAGAGAACTCACCGAAGTGAAAATAAAGACCAACGAGATCAACGATTCAAAGCGACGTATTTGGGAATGCAACCCCATGACGAAAATGGAATAACGTCAAGGACAATGTCAAATCACGACAAACATTACATAAACAATTCATACACATGAAACGTATAACCATCACAAGAATCTAATCATCATTATAACCAAGCAAGATAACTTGCCTCAATAGGGAGGTGGGAATAATCCTCTTCTTGTCGAAACGTACGAATGAACGAACGAACGAACGACCCTCGACTAATATCGTTTACTCGAACAATCAACCTTAAACGAAATACACTTTACTCAATAACATATTCGTACAATTATCAATATAGGATTAGTAAGACGGCACCCTATAATCCTTAGAATAGTTTGCTATCTCAAAATATCGAAGCCTTATGCCAAGAGTTCTTTTTACATCATTACAACCATAAAAATCGGTTTACAATACTTTTACCGAATGTTCACATGATTCATCATAAATAAGAATTCTATCAAGGGCATGTTGAATAACCAATTATGATGTTAAGATCATCTTATGATGATTAAACTTTCCAAAACATTAAAATGTTGAAAGGTAAAATCTGCACCATTGTGATCATTCTCCTCTCATCTAAGTTGAATATTAAGCTTACAACAAGGTTATTAGTTATGAGATTACACCATATTCATGAAGGTTATCAAAATCTTTCTTTTACAAGGCTGGAAGATCCATTAACATCATGATGAATTCACCATCTATCTAGTATGATGATCAAAACATTCTAAGTTCTCAACACATTAGATTAATGAAAAGTTGTAGTTGTTTTTACAAATATCCTTAACCATTCAAAATCTTGCTGAGCTAAACATAAGGAGAATATGATTCTTAAGAAATCTGAGCAAGAAGACATCCTTCTACTTCTAACATGGCCAAGTTCTTCCCAAGGTAAGTGAAAACTTAAAATGGTGTTTAATCACTTTATGATAACAACTCTATTAGTTAAATCCAACTATGGTGAAGTTAACTGATTCAAAGGTGTTCTACTGAGCTAAATTCGTCCAGTAAGAGGAGCATGATAGTTACAACATGGTTAAAATCACTATATCATCAAGAACACATCCATCTCAAACCCTTATTTATCATATTCATCAAAAGTGTTAAAAAGGTTGGATTAAAACTATGTTTTACTTGATTAATCTAACTCTAAGTGAAGTATAATTCGTTACTAACATCAACATATGAAAACAATACAGAGAAGAAAGTACACCTACCTCCAGAAACGAAGAACAACCTCAATGCTATGAGAAAATATACTCCAAGCTCAAGAACACCTCCTAATCTCCAAGGAAATGAGCTCCACTCCAAGATTTAAGGCTTAGAAGCAAGTTGGGGGAGGTTGATATCGGTTTGGGAGTGCAGAGGGACGATATATGGAAAGAGAATCGGTTTAGAGTTGTGAAGAAATAAAAAACAGGCTGGTCCTATAAATAGACTGTGCAGACTTAGCGCACGCTATCGGGACAATTTAACCTACGCTAACACACTTACATACGCTAACCGGTCGATATTACGTACGTAAGCGGCTTACAGTGGCTACTGTCTTGGATCCGCAGGCCATTAGCGCACGCTAGTAAAAAGGGTTATGCACGCTAATAAAAGTTGACTCTGTCGACACGACAGCTCAGACACCACCCACATGCATGCCAACGGATAACAAGTTCACGTGCTGAAGTCAACTGATGCCAGATTCCCTCTTAGCGTACGCAACAGAGGAAACATTACGCACGTTAAGGCACAAGATTAACGTACGTTAATCATGCTACGTAGCGTACGCTACATCAACAGAAAAGTTCAAAAAATGCAACTCTCTAATTAACATCGAATCATCGAGTATGAAATAACAACGATATGAAGTTCAAATTTATAATACCTCAACATAATACTAAATGCAATGACTTACGATAATCAATTTATCCAAATATATAATGACAGATAAAAATAAAAATTACAGTCGGATATTACAGGGGGGGTGAGAGTTGTAGATGGGGAAGTCGTGTTTTGAATTCAGGTTTATGAACTCAGGTCTTTTCTTTTTATTTTTAATGATGTGGCAATTAAAAAATTAAAAAAAATACACATGGATGCCATGTCATCTACTACACCAGAATATTCGAGTTTCCGCCGGCACGCGTGTCTCACGTGATCGGAAACGTCGTCGTTTTTTAGTTTCCGACGAATTTGGGATGTAAATTGGACATTTTCAGAAAAATTGGGACTAAAATTGAGCAAAAGTTAAATTTGGGACTGGATCTATTTTGACATATAATTATGGGACCATTTGTGATTTAAACTCCGCGCCTATGTGATGCATGGAGTAGCATGTTGCCACTCAACTATATTTTCAATTCATAATTATAGAACATAAATATTATTTGTACCTACTATGGTAAATGTTTATATTTACTTGTTATTTAGATTAAGTAAGAAAAATATTTATATTTGTTTGTTATTTAATTTTATTATATTTCCCAAATATTAAAAATTTATTATTAAATTATGCAATATATTTTATTTAATTATTTATTATATTACAATAGGTTAATAATCAACATTATTAAATGGAAAAGAATCTGACGAAAATTAAAGAAAAATTAAGACAATGGCGTCGCATGTGTGACGCCAATGTTAATTAAAAAACATGTTTAAATGGGTTAAGGCGTCACATATGTGACGCCAATACATATGCCCAGAAAATGGAACTAAAAAACATAGCTGAGTGGCCGACGCGAGACTCGAACCCGCGCCTATATGATGTATGAAGTAGCATGTTGCCATTGAGCTCTGTTTTCATTCGATAATTAGAGAACATAAATATTATTTGTACCTACTGTGGTAAATATTTATATTTACTTGTTATTTAGATTAAGTAAGAAAAACATTTATATTTGTTTGTTATTTAATTTAATTATATTTCCTAAATATTAAAAAATTTATTATTAAATTATGTAATACATTTTATTTAATTATTTATTATATTACAATATGTTAATAATCAACATTATTAAATGGAAAAGAATCTGACGAAAATTAAAGGAGAATTAAGATAATGGCGTCGCATATGTGACGCCAATGTTAATTAAAAAATATTTAAATGGGTTAAGGCGTCACATATGTGACGGCAATACATATGCCCAGAAAATAAAACTATAAAAACATAGTTCAGTGATCGGCGCGGGATTCAAATCCGTGCCTATGTGATGTATGGAGTAGCATGTTTCCACTGAGCTATGTTTTCATTCGGTAATTTTAGAACATAAATATTATTTGTACCTACTATGGTAAATATTTACATTTACTTGTTATTTAGATTAAGTGAGAAAAATATTTATATTTGTTTGTTATTTAATTTAAATAGATTTCCTAAATATTTATAATTTTACTATTAAATTATGCAATGCATTTTATTTAATTATTTATTATATTACAATAGGTTTGCAGATTTGTTTACTTATTTACTTATTTACTATTAAATTATTACAATATTGTCGATGATACTGCTGATATATCAACAACATGTCTAGCTCTTATCGGACAAACCACCCACACATCTGTTGAATTACATAATCCATTAAAGTAAATAATTATACATATAATAAATAGACGCGGGTATAATATTATTATCACATTTTACCTCTTCTATGACGACCAAGTCCTCAAGATGGGTACCGATCATAATATACTTGAGTCGCTTGACTTTGGGAAGATAAATGACTCGGCAGTCGCTTGTCTCGACTTCAGATCGAGTTCAACTAACCTATGTAGACATTTCATTTTGCGGTTGTAAAACCAGTCACATTTAAATAGATGAATAACTTATTCAAGAAATCCAGGATTGTAGAACGTGAACTCCAATACCTCTAGTAGCATCCCGTAGTAGTTAGATGAATCTCGAGAACTATTTGCACTTGTAACACACAATCCACTATTCATAGTCTTTTTATTTTGCCCGTGAAATTCGGTATGAAATTTCAATCCATTCACCACGTAACCTTTGTACATATTCACTAATCGATCACCTCTAAACAATGCAACAAGTTGAGGGTTCTTTAATTTTGTGGTCGCAACTAATCTTTCAAACCATGGAACTAAGTGATAAACTCGTGCGAACTCCAAGTCTCTGGTGGGGATATTACTCTGTAGTTGATTCTCAAATGCACTGAAATACATAATGTTTAAATACATCATTACATGTAATAATAGGGAATATCAAAATAATAATCATACCATAGATATGGTTCTGCTTCTTCACAGTTCGTAAGAATATATAGGATTGCCATATTCCACTCAGCTTCAGCTATGCGTCGTCCCTTATTTTTCCGCATTACTCGACCTTTTGGTGTAAAGATCGACAATTGTCCTTCAAATTGAGGGGCAACTAGAACCTCGTTCCTCTTTAGTCATGTCATCGTCGTGTCGATTTCTTTGTCAAAGTAAAAGGAACAAAAATTTGTGATCTCAGTCAGTAAATAGGCCTCACATATGGATCCCTCAACCTTCGCTTTATTGCTCACCATGCCTTTTAGAATAAACATCACCCTGTATTATACGAAATACTTAATGTATAAATACATACCCAACATAATTCATATATTAAAAGAAAGAAAAGAAAAGTACCTCTCGATGGGTACAACCAACGATAGAATATAGGTCCCCCGATAAGGGCCTCGTACGGCAGATGAATGAGCATATGTTCCATTGAGTCGAAGAAAGCCGGAGGGAGTATCTGTTCCAACTTACACATAGTCACTATGACAGTCTTGGCTAAGTTTCTCATGTCAGACGCTTTAATATCACTCGTGCACAATGCTCTGAAATAGTTGCTCACCTCCATTAATGCTTCCCAAATCGGCTTCGATAAAAAATCTTTCAAGGCAATAGTAGCAATCGTTGCATAAAAACATGGCAGTCATGGCTCTTCATACCATTTATTCTATTAGTATCGAGATTCACACAGTTGATATATTCAAAACATGCCCGTCTGGAAATTTTAGCTCTTTAAGCCACTCGCATATTGCATTTTTTGTTCTGAGGTGAGCGTATATGTTGCTTTCGACTTTATATTTGTCCCCTCCGGTACAAACAACCCATCTCTTGTTGTGTACAATGGCATGTTGTATCTCGCCTTCAGGTTGTCCTTAGTTTTTTGGGGAACGTCGATGACTGTGTTAAGTATATTATCAAAGAAATTCTTTTCACAGTGCATGACATCTAAATTATGACGAATCAGTAAGGTAGACCAGTAAGGGAGCTCCCAAAATATGCTCCTCTTTGTGCAATTATGCTTTTATCCAAACTCTTCAATGCCTTCATAATTCACACCGAAGGTCACATTAGGAATACGATCAGCAATAATTTTCATTTCTACTAGCCCTCGACGTTCCGGAAAAAATGAGCTTTCTTCATGACCTTTGTAAACACCACGTTTGTTTCTTCTGTAAGGGTGCGTATGTGTGAGAAAACATCTGTGACAGTCAAACCATGATGGTTTCCTCCGTTCTTTAAACGAAAAGCAGAAGTACTTTCCATGCAATAAGGACATGTTAACCTTCCATATGTGCTCCATCCCGACAACATACCATAGGCTGGAAAGTCATTAATCGTCCACATCAGAGCTGCATGCATCAAGAAATTTTATTGCCTTACACAATCCCAGGTTGTAGCACCATCTGTCCACAAACTTTTTAGCTCATCGATCATGGGTCGGAGCATCACATCTATGTTCATCCTCGGCCCTTTAGGGCCAGATATAATAAGACTTAAGAAAATAAGCTCCTGACGCATACATAAAGTTGGTGGTAAATTATATGGTGTTATGAAGACCGACCAATAAGAGTACTAGGCACCTGTCCTATGTAACACCCCAATTCACAAAGGGGACATTACACGCCGTAGAAACCTCGTGAGGTCTACCAGGCTAACACAAGACACATAACCACAATGACAAACCCAAAAGATGCACTCAAAAGTAAACAGGGCCGTGGCCTCGGCCAAAACATTTCAACGGAGTACATGAAACATAATGTAAATATCAGTTCATTGCCCACGCAGGGGACTTAAACCAAATTCAGAAGTAAGCAGTTTAACTCCAATACTCGACAAATGCAATGACGAAAAATAGAAAGAACAATACAGACTCGAGCCACTATCATCAAGCCATCCCATCCTTCGCGTGCGTGCCTCGTGCCTGCTCCTCAGCTCTTCCGGTACCTGAAATGCATAAGACGCATTTCCCCCATTTAAGGGGTTAACATTCGAATAGCTAGTGCAAGTACACAATTACACAACATTATATACAAAATACAGTTTTTACACAATCGTCCCAAACGTAAGTCATTTGCCACATATATATTCCGGAATACTACATTGGCAATCACATCAATTTCCAATCATCACGATATCACAAAATCACAACTGGTATCCCGTGGCCGTACCCCTTAGTATCGACCCCCAGACATCCCGTCGAACACTCCGGGTGGGATACCACTTCAGCGGCCGTACCCCTTAGTATCGACCCCCAGACATCCCGTCGGACACTCCGGGTGGAAGTTCAACCACACACGCACCCAAGTCCACTTCCGCGGCCGTACCCCTTAGTATCGACCCCCAGACATCCCGTCGGACACTCCGGGTGGAAGGAACACAACTCACGCACTCAAAAATCACCATTCATCATTCATTTCGAAAATCACAATATACATAACGAAATGTAATACATGTACTTGCCTGAGTAATACTACGTGAAGGAAAACGGCGAACGGAAAGGTTTTGGCCCGAACAACCTTCACAAATCCGATCCTAACACAATAACGATGGACAACAAATCTTAAAACTACGTAAATGATGGAATACATCCTAGTTCAACCCGCTGAAACCCTTAGTCGAACAAAACTTGGGTATCGTCGACTATAAGTGACGAACAATCGAAAACTTGGAATTTAAAACCACGAATCATCAATAAAATGAAGGGTTACAAGTGCACGATCGAAGTCTAGCGATAGACCAGTAATAATTCGGACTAAAAGAGTCAAATCCCAAGAAATCCCCAAAATTCCCCCAAAATCTCAAAACAAGGGTTTTGGGAATATTTACCTTGATTCGGGTGGTGGAAAGTGATTAGGAGCTTGAAGAATCCACGCAAGGAATGCACGGTGGTAGTGAATGGTGATCTACAGTCGGAATCGGCCCTAACCCCCGCCTGGAATCGCTCAAAGCCGAGAAGGATAGGAAATGAAGGAAAAATGACGAAGTTGACTGCTGCTGTCCTATTTATATTTAACAGACTTAGCGCACGCTATGCATAAGCATTAGCGTGCGCTAGCAGGCATGGCGAAACGATCACGCCTTCTGACCTCCCGTTAGCGTACGCAAACTAACATGGTTAGCGTGCGCTAGTACTGGGGATTAGCGTGCGTTAACGCTGATTAGCGTATGCTGCCTGGTCCAGTACCGAAGTACTGAACCCACTGACCGAAACTGCCTGAAATCGATAGCGCACGCTACGAACCCCAGGTTAGCGTACGCTAACCACACAATGATAGCGCACGCAAGTAAATTCTAAGTAGCGTGCGCTACTCAGTGATTACGCATCACTGCGCCCAGCGCCTGAAGTGCCGAAAACGAAGCAAGACCGTAATCCGTAATCATAAACACGTAATAACCAAGACGACAAAGTTGAGCGTTGAAAGAGAATATAATCTCGATCACTAGAGAGTTTGAAACGAAGCAAATAAGGCGAAATTCCCCAAACTTATGAAAATTACAACAACGGCCCAAATGCCCGAAAAATCGCGATACAACGTCGGATTAACAAACCGAAAGTTCCAACACGACCAACTCAACCATACAAACTTATACGAATCGAGAAACAATGAAAACGAACAAGTTTTACGAGAATCGAACGCACATGCGGCAAGATATAATTCAAAATGAAATTATGCAAAAGCATCCTCGAAACTCGACCAGACGGAAAAACTCCAAGAACAAAATAGATTCAGAATTCCAAAACAGTGCTAAGCGAGTTGTCCGGAACGAACATACATCAAAAATACAAATTACCGAAAATAGAAAACGCGGATATTACATTATCTCCCCCTAAAAATAAGTTTCGTCCCGAAACTTACAACGCGAACAACTCGGGGTATCTCGACTGCATACTCTCCTCCGTCTCCCATGTGGCTTCTTCGGACCCATGTCTCGACCATTGAACTTTAACCAGAGGGATGGTTTTATGACGAAGTTGCTTCACCCGACGCTCTAAAATCTGAATCGGCCTCTCCTCGATGGTAAGGTCGGGTCCCAATTCGATCTCTCCAAAATCGATAATATGGCTAGGGTCCGATATGTACCTCCTAAGCTGGGAAACATGAAATACGTTATGAACGTGGCTCAGGGACGGCGGTAAACCTAACCGATATGCAAGCTCTCCGACTCTCTCTAGGATCTCGAACGGCCCAATAAATCTCGGACTAAGTTTACCCTTCCGACCGAAGCGGTAAACTCCCCGTGTCGGCGACACCTTAAGCAACACATGATCTCCCACCTCAAACTCCAACGGCCGGCGACGCGTGTCGGCATAAGACTTTTGCCGACTCTGGGCCGTCAACAATCTATCGCGAATGAGAGCAATCTTCTCCCTCGTCTCAACTACCATATCGGGCTCGGTACCCATCAGCTCGGACGCATCGTCCCAACACAACGGCGATCTGCACCTCCTCCCATACAATGCCTCGAATGGTGCCATCTTGATCGAGGCGTGCCAGCTATTGTTGTACGTGAACTCGATCAATGGCAAGTGCGACTCCCAATCATCCTTCCAATCTAAAGCACAGGCTCGCAACATATCCTCTAGCGTCTGTATCGTCCGCTCGGTATCCGTCTGTCTCGAGGGTGGTAGGATGTGCTAAGTCTCGGCTCGGTCCCCAAGGCTCTATGAACGGATGCCAAAAATGTGATATGAACCGGCCATCACGATCCGAAACAATACTCTTAGGGGTCCCATGTAACCTCACGATCTCCGAAACAAACACTCGTGCAAGTCTCTCTGGCCCCCAAGTGTCCTTAATACCCAGGAAATGAGCCGATTTGGTTAGTCGATCGACAATGACCCAAATCATGTTCATCCCAGTCCGAGTCTTAGGCATACCGGTAATGAAATCCATAGAAATATCCTCCCATTTCCACTCCGGGATAGGAAGTGGTCGTAAAAGCCCATGGTCACCGATGCTCGATCTTAACTCGCCGACAGTCAAACACCTCGACACAAACTCGCTAACGTCTGTCTTTAAATTACTCCACCAGTAGTTACTCCTCACATCCTTGTACATTTTACTCGTACCAGGATGTATGGAGTAAGGCGTGGTATGAGCTTCACTCAAGATCTTCTGTCTCAACTCAACAACATTCGGTACACATAGTCTGCCGCGAAATCTCAGAACGCCATCATCCTGAACCACAAATCCAGGGGCTTTCCCCTGCCTCACATCCTCCCTCAACTGGACCAAACACGGATCATCATACTGTTTCGCCTTGATATCATCAGTCAAGGACGAAGTGATCTCTAATGCACATAACTGGCCCTGAACTCTCTGAACCCAAACCTCAATATTCTGACAAATAAGATCTCGCTGGATCCTACTCTGCGGTGTAAGTACTTCTAACATCTGCAACGCCATCGGCTTACGGCTCAACGCATCCGCCACTACGTTAGCCTTACCCGGATGGTAAAGTATCTCGAGGTCGTAATCTTTAATTAGCTCCAACCACCTACGTTGTCTCATATTTAACTCCTTCTGACTGAAGATATACTTCAAACTCTTGTGATCGGTAAAAATATTACATGACGACCCATAGAGATAATGCCTCCAGATCTTTAAGGCAAAAACGACCGCAGCTAACTCCAAATCATGCGTGGGGTAATTCACCTCATAAGGTTTCAACTGGCGGGACGCATACGCAATCACTCTGTCTCTCTGCATCAAAACACATCCTAGACCAAGGCCCGAAGCATCACTGTACACTACGAAATCCTCGTTCCCCTGAGGCAACGCTAACACGGGTGCGGTAGTCAAATGTCTCTTTAACTCATCAAAGCCGTCTGCACGTCTGCACCCACTCGAACTCGAGTTTTCTGGAGCAACTGAGTGAGCGGTCTAGCGATCTTCGAAAATCCCTCAACGAATCTACGGTAATAGCTGGCAAGACCCAGAAAACTCCTCACCTCCTTCACATTTTTAGGCGGCTCCCAAGCCATCACTGCCTCTATCTTCTGCGGATCTACCCGAACTCCCTCTGCTGAAATCACATGCCCGAGGAACGTCACTTCCTCGAGCCAAAACTCACACTTAGAGAACTTCGCGTACAACTACTCATCCCTCAAAGTGTCTAATACAATTCGAAGATGTAAGGCGTGCTCCTCCCGACTCCGTGAATAGATGAGAATATCGTCAATAAAAACGACTACGAATTTGTCCAGATACTCAATAAAAACTTTGTTCATCAACTGCATGAACACTGCTGGGGCATTGGTTAGCCCGAAAGGCATAACCACAAACTCGTAATGGCCATATCTCGTCCGAAAGGCAGCTTTCGGAATATCGACGTCCCGAATCCTCAACTGGTAGTAGCCCGATCGCAAATCAATCTTCGAAAAGACTGTCGCCCCCTGAAGCTGATCAAACAAATCGTCAATCCTGGGCAAAGGGTATTTATTTTTTATGGTTAGCTTGTTTAATTCTCGATAGTCGATGCATAAACGAAGCGATCCATCCTTCTTCTTGACAAAAAGTACAGGCGCACCCCAAGGCGATGCGCTCGGTCGAATATACCCTTTATCTAACAACTCTCCCAACTGATTCTTCAACTCTAGCATCTCCGACGGTGCCATACGGTACGGTGCTCGAGAAATAGGGGCCGCATTCGGCTCAAGGTCAATAGGAAACTCCACCTCTCGATGTGGTGGTAATCCCGGCAAGTCATCCGGAAATACATCGGGATACTAGCTAACAACTAGAATCGACAATATGTCAACCCCACCATCTTCCGCCTGCAGAGCGAAACACCAGTAGCCGACACAACCTTGGTTCAAAAGTTTCATCGCCTTCAAGGCGCTAATCACACTCCCCGATCTACCCGGCTTACAACCGACTAGAGTATGCTCAGTGCAGTCCTCGGCAACTATCGAGATGGTACGAGTCCGATAGTTCATGATAGCACCGTGACGATCTAACCAATCGTCCCCGAGGATCAAATCCTCACCCTTAAGGTCTATAACAATGAGATTCGAGGGCCAATCCCGGCTACCGATCCTCACTGGGCAATCCCTAACTTCCCGGTCCCCAACCATACGATCTCCACTGGGTGTACCCACTACAAACGGCTCACACTCAAACAAGCAGTCAAAACCAATACGACTCACACAATCCGAAGCAATAAAGGAATGGGTAGCACCCGAATCAAAAAGTACTAAACCGGATGAGTAAGGATCAGTGGTACTGACGCCACTGGGCGTCTGTCTCCTGTACGCCTCATCCGATACAACCGGTGAATCAACCCGAACTCGACGTGCGGTGATCCGGTGACCCGACCCCTACCACGGCCCGAACCTGCGGAACATGAGTAAGCTGAATCAGTGCTCCCTCGATCGGCGGTGGTAGTCGGGACTCTAGCGGCCTGGTGGCCCTCTCACAATGGGCTGCCCGATGCCAGTCGCCCGCAAGTAAAACAAATAAGCTGGAGGAAAAGGGCAATCCTTCATTAAATGCTCATATTGGTTGCGGTTAAAACAAACCCCGCCACCGTAAGCAACGGATCGGGTGAGCGATTACCATGAGATCCCCGGCCGAAACGATCTCTTCTGTGTGTAGGAAGCGAGCGAGACCTCGATCGACCACCTTTACCGGCCGAGAATCCGCCAGTGGTCTTCTGCTTCTTAGCTTCCGAAACCGACTCTGATTCCGGGACAGCCATCTCGATCGCCAGAGCGCGATCCTGATATTCCTTTAAGGTGGCACACATGAGCGGTGCCATACTCTGCCTGATATGCGGTTTCATGCGCATATTGAAGTAACGGATTTTATCAGCCTCCGTCCTCACCTGATCTCTCACAAAACCCAACTGCTGATTGTAGGAAATAATGGCCTGAGAAATCGGCACATCCTGAGGTGTAGCGGTGAAAAACTCCACAATTCTGCGCTCCTTAACTGGCGGTGGACAATATTCTGCTTCCATAGCAGCCCTGAACTCATCCCAAGTGGCCCGACGATCACTGGGCGCAACGGCTGTAATACCCGGTTGTAATTCAGTAATTATCACTCAGTAATTATCATTCAGTAATTGATACTCAGTAAATTCACTCATTATTGATCATTTGTCACTCATATTCAGTCATGGTATTCATCATTCAGAATAATTGTATCGTGTATCAATCGTCATTCATCACTAATCTGATTGGAGTTTCGTGCCGCGTTTATCATCATTGTCATTTTTGTTGCGAGCTGTGCTTGAGGAGTAGCGCACGCTATATACTCCTTTTAGCGTACGCTAATTGGGTATAGGTAGCGCACGCTACCGCTCAGCTTTAGCGCACGCTAAGGCTACCTTTGGCCGATCTGAAGGTACTGGACTGCAGGTGAGAATATTTGTAGCGCACGCTACGAGTGGTAAGTAGCGCGCGCTAACGGGTTGTAGTAGCGCACGCTATATGTGTGGAGTAGCGCGCGCTAGGGACGGATCAGGTTGAGTCCAGTGGCTACTGGACTGCACCGGGTTAATTCATAGCGTACGCTATGCATTGTTGTTAGCGTACGCAACCGATATATTAGCGCACGCTAAATAATGGTTGTAGCGCACGCTATCGAGGTTAGATCAGAGGGCAGACGGTTTTCTGGACTCCAGTACTGGGCGTCAAATATTTCGCTAGCGCACGCTAACAATGGATATTAGCGCACGCTAGTAGTACGGCCGTAGCGCACGCTACAAAGAGGTACGTAGCGCGCTACCGTGTTCGGACAAGGTACCGGACTACCAAATTACTCGTTAGCGCACGCTATGCACAAGGGCTAGCGCACGCTAACCTGGACTGACTATAAATTGGACAGTTTAGTCAGAGTTCGTCATTTTTCATCTCATTTCATTCCTTCGGTAGTCTTGGGCGATTTCGAGCGATTCGGAGAGGATTCTTCGAGGTGTAATCGTCAATCATCATCTTCAAGCTCATCTTTCGGATTAATCATCATTTCATCATCTTCATCGCATCGAATCAAAGGTATTAATCTCTTGGATCTAGAATTTCGGATTTTTGGGGTTTTCCTTCCGATTTCTTCGTGTAAGCTTGGATTATCATTGGAATATGTTAGTTATGGATTATCTAACTTGTATAAATATATTCCTACGGATTTAATGGTTATTTTCGGAATTATTTCAAGAACCCTTGGGGTTGACTTCGGTTAATTGGGGATTTTCCGATTGATGTTGTTGTAATCATGAGTTATGGATTCCTAATGGATTATTGATATCCTTGAAAGTGTTTTGATGGTTTGAAATACTCATCTTGGAGTTGGTTTCGATTTATTCGAGCTCGGATATCGTTGTGTCGACGTTTGAGTCGATTATGATCATTTTTGATTTGCGTAATGATCAGATTATTGGTAATTGTGTTATTCAAGGTTGTTCGAGCGACCGATATTTCATTTAGGACGTTGTTCGTGGACGGACATTCATCATCGGTATTGTGTAAGTTAATTCTTACTCGGTTAAAAGGATATTCATTCCTTTTGTCGTTGTTCATTCATAATCATAACTCATTCATCATTGTATTAACCGTATCAAAACTTGTCATTGTCAATTAATCACCTCAGTCATAAGGAACGACGGTTCCGATCATTTCATTGAGCTATCATTCATTTCACTATCATTCAATCTTGGTGAGTCATTATTCATTTTCATTGTCACTTTTGTCATATTGTGGCATTAGGGCCATCTTGGCGTGCGGTTGGTATGTGTAGGATTTTCATGTCGGGCACGTTATAGTCGTGTGTTGGTTGGTGGCCTCACATTGGACTGTGCACACGAGTCGATTGCTCGTGAGACTGATTAGGTACAAGACCACGCGTGTATTGATCGTTGGTGGCTTGTGCACGGACACATTTCCATCCCGCATTTAGTGTGGCGCCATTCCTTTGAGCCGTACTGATAGTCGATTCATATAGCATGTTTGATTGCGTATGTTTCGACAAGATAATTCATAAATTCAGATATATCATGATTGTGTATTTTCAACCCTTGAGGATTGTTGTTACGTATGGCCGGCCGTTGGGGGATGCTGTTTTTCAGGTCATGGCAAGGCTAAGGCACGGGGAGAGCACGGTGACGGCGAGGAGTCCCAGTGATACTAGTAGGGGGCCCCGGTCTTTTCAGTCATTATGTTTCTTGTATTTATTCCGCTGCAGACATTCCGTTTGGATATTCATTTCACTCATTGTTTTATATTTTATCTCCATATAAAGTATACTTGTATTCGGTATCATCCTGGGTGCGTTGTATAAAACTCCTCATCGGAGTAATTGATGTTGTAATGTGGTTCGGTACTACATTTACCCGTGTAATTCATTCATTTTCATTCGCCTGGTGGGTCCCAGTCGGGGGTCCACGTCACTGTAATATCCGCCTAGTTTGGGGTGTTACAGAGTTGGTACCCACTCGCATTTATGCAGGGCATGATGGCCCAAATAACCCAGATGGCTCAGTTGATGGAGACGATGCATAACTCCGTCAATCAAAATCAGCAGGCTCCTCCGCCGCCACCTCAGAGGCAAGAGAGGGGTGTAAGTAATATCATTAGCGATATCTCTCGCCAGCGACCACCTACTTTTGAGGGCTCATCTGAGCCGGCGGATATTGTTCATTGGCTTGAGCATTTTGAGAAGTTATTTGCTATGGTGGATTGCCCTGAAGGGCATAAAGTTTCAGTTGCGGCTTACTATCTCGGTAAGAGCGCTCATTCATGGTGGTTATCGTTGAAGCCCACGGATGGATCATGTACTTGGGATCAGTTCAAGACTCTCATGATGGAGAGGTACTATCCGGCCCCACTCAGGGAGGCCAAGTTGTCGGAATTACTCACTCCCGACCTTTCGGCGGATGATGATGTTCTCGCCATCGCCGAAAAATTTCAGGAACTTCTTCCGTTCGCCTCATCTATCATTCACTCAGAAGCGGACAAGATCAAGTATTTGACAAGAGGTGAAACCCCGTATGAGACTTGATTACTTAATCATAATTGCACCACGTTGGCCGAGTTCATTGAGAAGGCTCTTACTTACGAGCTTACGGCTAAGGAAATTGCTAAGCGGCAACCTTCGTGCATTAGCAAGAAGTCCAAGAACCGTAATCGGTCGACGGAGTCGTGCCACTTTCAAGAAACCGCGGGCGGGCTCTACTTTTTACGAGCGACCTCCCTAGCGTCTAAACCGCGGAATCTCGATCGCGAGCGGCGATTCGGCCATCACTGTTTCAACCGTGAGGAACAGGTCATTTCGGCACCAAGTGTCCGGCGATGCATCATCACGTGCCACAATCAGGATTGCCGGGCATAGGGCCCGTTTTTGCGTAGGGACTTTAAACCCACTCCGGCGTCATCTCAAGCCCAGGTCATTCGGTGCGAGAATCAGGCCACTCGGTCAGCGTCGTTCAAAAGCAGCGGGAGCTAAAGGCGGAACAAAGAGCTATCAGACGGGAGCGTCCGGTTCGGGGGCCGGCAAGCCCCGAATTTATGAGATGAAGAAGACCGATGATCCCGAGGCCCGAATGATCTTAGGTACACTCGATATTCTATCTCAACCTGTGTGTACCCTTTTTGATACTGGTGCATCTCATTCATTCATTTCCGAGTCATGTTTGAGTAGACTACGTCTGGGTAGTGCTACTAGTTGTGAGCCTTATGTCATTGGCCTACCTGATGGTAGACGAATTATCGGAAGTCGTGAGATTCAGAATTGTCCGATTCAGCTTCATGGTCGTGTATGGCCAGCAGACCTAATCGTAGTAGATTTAACGAGGGACGACATCATCTTGGGTATTGATTGGATGGATCGTCATGATGCCATCATTAGTGTCCGAAAGCGTTTGGTCACTATCATTTCAGACGATGGAGTTGAATGTGTGTTTCAGGGAGGTAATCCCTACTGCAGTAAAGTCATTAATTTGATGAAAGCGGTAAGATTACTCAATCGAGGATGTGTCGGTTATTGGTGCTATATGGCCAAAACCGAAATCATCGATAATATTGACGGATATTCCGGTGGTGAGGAATATGCCGATGTTTTCCGCACGAGTTACGGTTTGCCTCCATAGAGGGATGTGGAATTCACGATTGAGTTGGAGCACGGTACGTCCCGATATCGAAGGCACCGTCTGGATGGCCCCGACCGAAATGCGAGAATTAAAGAACCAACTTGAGGAGTTGTTCGAGAAAGGTTACATCCGACCGAGTGCGTCCCGTGGGGAGCACCAGTGTTGTTTGTCAAGAAGAAGGATGGTTCATTCCGCTTATGTATTGATTATCGGGAGTTGAACAGGGTGACGATCAAGAATAAGTATCCCTTACCCCGTATTGATGATCTCTTAGATCAACTTCAGGGAGCTACAGTATTTTCCAAGATCGACTTAAGATCTGGATATCATCAGTTGCGGATCCGAGAGTCGGATATCGCGAGGACGGCGTTTCGAACACGCTATGGTCATTATGAGTTTGTGGTTATGCCGTTCGGATTGACTAATGCACCTGCGGTATTCATGGAGTTAATGAATCGGGTCTTCATCGACTTTTGGATCGGTTTGTTGTTGTCTTCATCGATGACATTTTGATTTATTCTCGTGACCGGGAGGAACACGAGTTTCACCTTCATCAAGTGCTCGACGTGTTGAGACGAGAACAACTTTATGGGAAGTTCTCCAAATGTGAGTTCTGGATGTCCGAAGTGACTTTTCTCGGACATGTAATTTCATCAGACGGAGTTCGTGTCGACCCTCAGAAGACGGAGGCTATTCGAGATTGGCTACCTCCGAAGAACGTTAAGGAAATCCGAAGTTTCCTCGGATTAGCGGGTTATTATCGGCGATTTGTAGAGGATTTTCTCGAATCGCTCAACCCTTAACGAACCTTTTGCGGAAGGATAAGAAATACACGTGGTCCGACGCGTGTCAACGGAGTTTTGAGGAACTCAAGAGCCGGTTAATGTCAAGACTGTACTTTCCTTGCCGCGAGGGACGGAAGGATTTGTGGTCTATAGTGATGCGTCGGACGGGGTCTCGGATGTGTACTCATGCGAGCAGGAAGGTTATTGCCTATGCTTCACGGCAATTGAGACCTTACGAGATTAATTATCCGACCCACGACACGGAGCTAGCAGTAGTGGTGTTCGCTTTGAAAATTTGGCGTCATTATCTTTATGGCGTTACATCGATATTCACCGATCATAAGAGCTTAAAGTATATATTTACTCGAAGGAGTTAAATATGCGCGAGAGACGGTGGTTGGAATTAATCAAAGATTATGATATCGAGATCCTCTATCACCGGGCAAGGCGACGTTGTCGCCGACGCCTTGAGTCGTAAGTCCGTTCGGGAGCATATGCTTGCCCGTTTAACGATTCGAAGGAGCTTGACGGAATTCCTTAGAACCGAGATCGAGTGCAGCCGGCGAGTTCGAGACACTTTGTATGTTAGAGATTTCATCGTCACTCGAGGAGGAAATCCGAGAGAATCGTGGTTCGGACCCATCATTGTTGCGCATCCGAGAGGATGTGGCTCGGGAAAGCCCCTGGTTGTGGTCCACGAGGATGGACTTTTGAGGTTTAAGAATCGGTTGTGCGTGCCGCGAATGACGAGTTGAAAAACTCGATTTTGACAGAAGCTCATGCTACCCCTTATTCTGTTCATCCGGTCTAGTAAGATGTACAAGGACTTGAAACAAAATTACCGGTGGAGTAATATGAAGCGAGAAGTCGCAGAATTTGTTTCGAGATGCTTAACTGTCAACAAGTTAAGATTGAACATCGGCGGCCGCGGGTATGTGAAACCTCTTCCTATTCCCAGTGGAAGTGGGAAGACATTTCTATAGATTTCATCACGAGTTTGCCGACGAGTCGACGTGGCATGAACACGATCTGGGTGATCGTGGACCGCTAAACCAAATCAGCTCATTTCCTTGAGATCAAGGATACGTGGGGTCCCGAGAGACTTGCCCAGTTGTTCATTAAAGAGATAGTCGGACCGGTACTCCTAAAAGTATTGTTTCCGATCGTGACGGACGGTTTGTGTCGCATTTTGGAAATCGATTCATCGTGCTATGGGAACTCGGCTTAATCTCGATCGCTTTTCATCCTCAGTCCGATGGACAATCAGAGAGGACCATTCAGACATTAGAGGACATGTTGAGGGCATGCGTCCTCGATTGGAAAGACGATTGGGAAGCCCAACTACCATTAATCGAGTTCACGTATAATAATAGTTGGCATGCTTCGATCAAGATGGCACCTTACGAGGCCTTGTATGGTCGTCATTGTCGATCTCCGTTGTGTTGGGACGACTTATCAGAATCATTGGGCACCGAGCCCGATATGCTTATAGCCGCCCGTGAGAAGGTAGCTTTGATCAGGAGTCGTTTGTTGACATTTCGTAGTCGTAAATCATATGCACATAACCGTCGTCGACCATTAGAGTTCGAGGCAGGTGACCACGTGTTGGTCAAGGTATCCCCGAGTCGTGGTATCTTCCGTTTTGGGAAGAGGGGGAAGTTGAGTCCGAGATTCATTGGACCGTTTGAGATTTTGGATCGAGTAGGCGAGTTAGCTTATCGATTGGCTTTACCTCCGGCGTTGAGCCGAATTCATAATGTGTTTCATGTCTCTCAGCTGAGGAAGTATGTTGCCGACCCGAGTCACATACTTGAGTTCGACGAAATCGAGATCACCGACGATCATTCATATGAGGAACGTCCTATACGAGTTTTAGAGCGGCGAATCAAACAGTTGAGGAATAAGACGATTCCTTTGGTTAAAATTCAGTGGTCTAGACACGGAGTCGAAGAGGCTACTTGGGAAACCGAGGATAGTATGCGGGAGAGTTATCCTGAGTTGTTTGACCCTTAGTTTCGGGGACGAAACTCTTTTAAGGGGGGGTGTATGTAATACCCGGTTGTAATTCAGTAATTATCACTCAGTAATTATCATTCAGTAATTGATACTCAGTAAATTCACTCATTATTGATCATTTGTCACTCATATTCAGTCATGGTATTCATCATTCAGAATAATTGTATCGTGTATCAATCGTCATTCATCACTAATCTGATTGGAGTTTCGTGCCGCGTTTATCATCATTGTCATTTTTGTTGCGAGCTGTGCTTGAGGAGTAGCGCACGCTATATACTCCTTTTAGCGTACGCTAATTGGGTATAGGTAGCGCACGCTACCGCTCAGCTTTAGCGCACGCTAAGGCTACCTTGGCTGCAGTCCAGAAGGTACTGGACTGCAGGTGAGAATATTTGTAGCGCACGCTACGAGTGGTAGGTAGCGCGCGCTAACGGGTTGTAGTAGCGCACGCTATATGTGTGGAGTACCGCGCGCTAGGGACGGATCAGGTTGAGTCCAGTGGCTACTGGACTGCACCGGGTTAATTCATAGCGTACGCTATGCATTGTTTTTAGCGTACGCAACCGATATATTAGCGCACGCTAAATAATGGTTGTAGCGCACGCTATCGAGGTTAGATCAGAGGGCAGACGGTTTTCTGGACTCCAGTACTGGGCGTCAAATATTTCGCTAGCGCACGCTAACAATGGATATTAGCGCACGCTAGTAGTACGGCCGTAGCGCACGCTACAAAGAGGTACGTAGCGCGCGCTACCGTGTTCGGACAGTGGGTACTGGACTACCCAAATTACTCGTTAGCGCACGCTATGCACAAGGGCTAGCGCACGCTAACCTGGACTGACTATAAATTGGACAGTTTAGTCAGAGTTCGTCATTTTTCATCTCATTTCATTCCTTCGGTAGTCTTGGGCGATTTCGAGCGATTCGGAGAGGATTCTTCGAGGTGTAATCGTCAATCATCATCTTCAAGCTCATCTTTCGGATTAATCATCATTTCATCATCTTCATCGCATCGAATCAAAGGTATTAATCTCTTGGATCTAGAATTTCGGATTTTTGGGGTTTTCCTTCCGATTTCTTCGTGTAAGCTTGGATTATCATTGGAATATGTTAGTTATGGATTATCTAACTTGTATAAATATATTCCTACGGATTTAATGGTTATTTTCGGAATTATTTCAAGAACCCTTGGGGTTGACTTGATTAATTGGGGATTTTGATTGATGTTGTTGTAATCATGAGTTATGGATTCCTAATGGATTATTGATATCCTTGAAAGTGTTTTGATGGTTTGAAATACTCATCTTGGAGTTGGTTTCGATTTATTCGAGCTCGGATATCGTTGTGTCGACGTTTGAGTCGATTATGATCGTTTTTGATTTGCGTAATGATCGGATTATTGGTAATTGTGTTATTCAAGGTTGTTCGAGCGACCGATATTTCATTAAGGACGTTGTTCGTGGACGGACATTCATCATCGGTATTGTGTAAGTTAATTCTTACTCGGTTAAAAGGATATTCATTCCTTTTGTCGTTGTTCATTCATAATCATAACTCATTCATCATTGTATTAACCGTATCAAAACTTGTCATTGTCAATTAATCACCTCAGTCATAAGGAACGACGGTTCCGATCATTTCATTGAGCTATCATTCATTTCACTATCATTCAATCTTGGTGAGTCATTATTCATTTTCATTGTCACTTTTGTCATATTGTGGCATTCCGGGTCATACTGGCGTGCCGGTTGGTATGTGTAGGATTTTCATGTCGGGCACGTTATAGTCGTGTGTTGGTTGGTGGCCTCACATTGGACTGTGCACACGAGTCGATTGCTCGTGAGACTGATTAGGTACAAGACCACGCGTGTATTGATCGTTGGTGGCTTGTGCACGGACACATTTCCATCCCGGACGTAGTGTGGCGCCATTCCTTTGAGCCGTACTGATAGTCGATTCATATAGCATGTTTGATTGCGTATGTTTCGACAAGATAATTCATAAATTCAGATATATCATGATTGTGTATTTTCAACCCTTGAGGATTGTTGTTCTGTGTAACTGACCCCGTTGGGGGATGCTGTTTTTCAGGTCATGGCAAGGCTAAGGCACGGGGAGAGCACGGTGACGGCGAGGAGTCCCAGTGATACTAGTAGGGGGCCCCGGTATGTTCAGTCATTATGTTTCTTGTATTTATTCCGCTGCAGACATTCCGTTTGGATATTCATTTCACTCATTGTTGTATATTTTATCTCCATATAAAATATACTTGTATTCGGTATCATCCTGGGTGCGTTGTATAAAACTCCTCATCGGAGTAATTGATGTTGTAATGTGGTTCGGTACTACATTTACCCGTGTAATTCATTCATTTTCATTCGCCTGGTGGGTCCCAGTCGGGGGTCCACGGCACTGTAATATCCGCCTAGTTTGGGGTGTTACAACGGCCTCCCACCACTCCGCAGCTTCCTTATCCAGGAGGTACTGGGCAATATGTACCCTCCTGTCTTCGGGACAAGCTACGGCATCAAAGGCCCTGGATAGCTGAAAGAGCCAATTCTCCCAACCGAGGGAGTCAGAAGATCCAGAGAAACGAGGAGGGTGCATCTTAGACACCGTCTGAAGCCACTTACTAGCTTCCTCTTCAGGTGTCGGGGGCGGATTCTGGCGTCCACCCTGAGCTATCTGAGCAAGCTGGTCTACTAGGCTGGCACGGCAAGAGCTCGGCCGCATTATTACCCGACGGCACCGAGTGAGAGGCCGAGTCTGCAGAGGACCGAGAAAGTGAGCCCTCTTCATTATCGCACCCGACCACGGCCTCGGCCGCCCCCTAGCCCGTCTACCACGACCTCTCAACATACTGAAGAAAATACGAAAAGAACAAGATCAGAAAGATTCACAATTTACAAGGTTGGTAATCATAATCCTCAATTCCGAACAACGCAAGAAAACGAATACAGAATAAAAGAGTTTGAGAAGACTTACAGCCACGGGTCGCACGAAAAGACGGTAGCATGATGATATTAGGCTCAACGACTGACTCTAATGACGCAACTAACAGACCCAAAAATTAACCGACAGCCTAGGTATTCAAAACCTAAGCTCTCTGATACCATAAATGTAACACCCCAATTCACAAAGGGGACATTACACGCCGTAGAAACCTCGTGAGGTCTACCAGGCTAACACAAGACACATAACCACAATGACAAACCCAAAAGATGCACTCAAAAGTAAACAGGGCCGTGGCCTCGGCCAAAACATTTCAACGGAGTACATGAAACATAATGTAAATATCAGTTCATTGCCCACGCAGGGGACTTAAACCAAATTCAGAAGTACGCAGTTTAACTCCAATACTCGACAAATGCAATGACGAAAAATAGAAAGAACAATACAGACTCGAGCCACTATCATCAAGCCATCCCATCCTTCGCGTGCGTGCCCCGTGCCTGCTCCTCCTCGCCTCTTCCAGACTGAAATGCATAAGACGCATTTCCCCCATTTAAGGGGTTAGCATTCGAATAGCTAGTGCAAGTACACAATTACACAACATTATATACAAAATACAGTTTATACACAATCGTCCCAAACGTAAGTCATTTGCCACATATATATTCCGGAATACTACATTGGCAATCACATCAATTTCCAATCATCACGATATCACAAAATCACAACTGGTATCCCGTGGCCTTACCCCTTAGTATCGACCCCCAGACATCCCGTCGAACACTCCGGGTGGGATACCACTTCCGCGGCCGTACCCCTTAGTATCGACCCCCAGACATCCCGTCGGACACTCCGGGTGGAAGTTCAACCACACACGCACCCAAGTCCACTTCCGCGGCCGTACCCCTTAGTATCGACCCCCAGACATCCCGTCGGACACTCCGGGTGGAAGGAACACAACTCACGCACTCAAAAATCACCATTCATCATTCATTTCGAAAATCACAATATACATAACGAAATGTAATACATGTACTTGCCTGAGTAATACTACGTGAAGGAAAACGGCGAACGGAAAGGTTTTGGCCCGAACAACCTTCACAAATCCGATCCTAACACAATAACAATGGACAACAAATCTTAAAACTACGTAAATGATGGAATACATCCTAGTTCAACCCGCTGAAACCCTTAGTCGAACAAAACTTGGGTATCGTCGACTATAAGTGACGAACAATGGAAAACTTGGAATTTAAAACCACGAATCATCAATAAAATGAAGGGTTACAAGTGCACGATCGAAGTCTAGCGATAGCCCAGTAATAATTCAGACTAAAAGAGTCAAATCCCAAGAAATCCCCAAAATTCCCCCAAAATCTCAAAACAAGGGTTTTGGGAATATTTACCTTGATTCGGGTGGTGGAAAGTGATTAGGAGCTTGAAGAATCCACGCAAGGAATGCACGGTGGTAGTGTATGGTGATCTACAGTCGGAATCGGCCCTAACTCCCGCCTGGAATCGCTCAAAGCCGAGAAGGATAGGAAATGAAGGAAAAATGACGAAGTTGATCATTCGCCCTATTTATATTTAATAGACTTAGCGCACGCTATGCATAAGCATTAGCGTGCGCTAGCAGGCATGGCGTAACAGTCGCCTTCCGACCTCCCGTTAGCGTACGCAAACTAACATGGTTAGCGTGCACTAGTATCGGGATTAG
Source organism: Orobanche coerulescens (assembly GCA_033398695.1). NCBI lineage: Eukaryota > Viridiplantae > Streptophyta > Magnoliopsida > Lamiales > Orobanchaceae > Orobanche > Orobanche coerulescens. The sequence continues at coordinate 147,061,814 of CM065805.1, read as the reverse complement.
CGTGCGTTAACGCCGACACAGATACGCTCGGTCCAGCATCGAGGTACCGAACCCATCGACCGAAATCGCACAAATCGATAGCGCACGCTATTTAACCTGTGTTAGCGACGCTAACCACACAATGATAGCGCACGCAGTAAATCCCGAGTAGCGTGCGCTACTCAGCAGCAGACCGCATGCCCATCAACAGCGCACAAGTGCCGAAAAACGAAGCAAGACCAGAATCCAGAATCATAAACACGTAATAACCAAGACGACAAAGTTGAGCGTTGAAAGAGAATATAATCTCGATCACTAGAGGGTTTGAAAAGAAGCAAATAAGGTGAAATTCCCCAAACTTATGAAAATTACAACAACGGCCCAAATGCCCGAAAAATCGCGATACAACGTCGGATTAACAAACCGAAAGTTCCAACACGACCAACTCAACCATACAAACTTATACGAATCGAGAAACAACGAAAACGAACAAGTTTTACGAGAATCGAACGCACATGCGGCAAGATATAATTCAAAATGAAATTATGCAAAAGCATCCTCGAAACTCGACCAGACGGAAAAACTCCAAGAACAAAATAGATTCAGAATTCCAAAACAGTGCTAAGCGAGTTGTCCGGAACGAACATACATCAAAAATAGAAATTACCGAAAATAGAAAACGCGGATATTACATCCTCGAAATGGATTAAAACCATCAGTACAAAGACCGAGCCTGACATTTCGAGGATATGCAGTGAACGAAGGATGCGTAGATCAAAGTGTCGCCAAGCTTCAGCGCCGGCAGGATGAATTACTCTTTCTGACTCATCATGGCACTTTGTGTACCATGTCATGTGTTCAGCAGTTTTGTGCGACATATACAGCCGCTTCAGCCTATCAGTGATTGGAAAATACCACAATTTCTTTTGTGCACTCGATTTACCTTCTTCGTACCGTGGCGCTGCACAACTAGGACAAAATCTCAAACTCTCACCCTCCCCATAGTACAGAAAACAATTGTTGCTACAAACATCATACTTGATCACTCGGAGACCAAGTTTCGACATGATATTTTTTACTTCAGAATAATTATCGGGGATTTGGCTCTGATATTGCTCCGGTGCCATGCCCTTGTTGCTTTTGATGAAATAATTCATTGCTTTTTGTGATGCATTATACGTCGTCTTGAACTTTATTACCTCCGTAACCCACTGAAACAACGACTTATTATGCAACTCACACAAAGGCCGATCAGCATACTCTAACAGATCATAAAATAATTTTGCTTCACGATTTGGCTCTGCCGGCTCATTATCAGTGTAATTGCGAAATTGAGGAAAACTATCCATGACCATATCTCTTTGTGATGTAAAATAATTTTCTGCAGGTTTAGAAGATGCATCTTATATTGTAGTCATTGATCCCACAATTTTGATAATCTTCACCATGCCATACCCAAACACGATAATCCGGTGCAAATCCACAATGATATAAATGTTTCATGATTGTATTGCGATCACATTCACGCCAATTATTACACTTTTTGCACGGACATACTATCTTACTACCAACTACTACACGAGTGAATCCAAACTCCATAAACGTATTAACACCATCAATAAAATCTCTAGTAATTATACCGTCGGGACCATGACCTTTTTCATACACCCAGTCTCTAAAAGCTGATATTTTTTCACTGCATATAAAATAAATAACTACAAAATATAAAAATATTTTCATTGCATTGCAAATAATATATTATCAACTAAACATAAATAATATTTTCGGATTTAACATAACATTTATAATCAACAAGAAAATAAATATAATCAGCTGAATAAAAAATTGAATAGAAAATTCATATCCGTACTTTATGAAAATGTAATATTTTTTGAATTATGAATATAAAATCAACTAACTTTCATCAAACTAAAGTTTAATTTAATATAACTACAACTAAATTATCAACTAAAAAGATAATTCTATTTCGTATTAACAACAACAAGAATAAGTATAATCATATTTGCATACAAAATTAATTTCCAAATTAAATTTCAATTGTTTCTACATACCTTATAATATCGACGAAATTGCTTCCAAATACTCAATATATTCTTGAATATACATTATAAAAATGTAATATTTTATTTTGAATTATGAATATAAAATCAATTAACTTTCATCAAACTAAATTTTAATTTAATGTAAAACTAAAACTAGATTATCAAGTAAAAAGATAATTTTATTTCGTATTAACAACAAGAAAAATAAGTATAATCATATTTGCATACAAAATACACAAAATTAAATTTCAACTATTTCTACATACCTTATAATATCGACGAATATTGCTTCAAAATGCTCAATATATCATTGAATATATATTTTGGATAAAAATTCTGAAAAAAATGAAGCTTCAAAATATATCTTCTGTGTATTTTTGTGCGTGATGATTTCGGTGTCAAATTGAGCTTTATAAAATAGATATCAAATATTGGCTTCACATATGTGAAGCCAAATAATAAGTTCAGAATTATTGCACAGGTGGTATGTGGCGCACGCAGACATGGTAGTTGACAAGTTTTAACTTCACATATATGAATCTAATATGTAGGGCAAAATGATTGGCCTATGTTGTAATACTCGTAATTTCGATTTCCGATAATTTTTTTTTTTCGGCGAAAGTCTATTTTGATAGCTCACTCATGACCGTTTCGTCATTCCGAGAATGATTAATTCTGCACTTTTTGTCATCCGAGTTTTTTTCAGTATCGTTTTGTTGAGTTCCGTGTTCTTAAGCGGTTTTTCCGCACTTGAGTTCGATTCTTGCGGATCTCGTCCGAAACTGTTGTTTCGAGTTTCTCGTAAGTTCATTTAATGTTATTATTCATGTTGCGAGCTTTGGTTTGGTGTTTCGATCGTGTATCGTGTATTTCGGACGTTTTGGGCCGTTTTCGTAATTTCCCAAAGTTTGGGGTAATTGCTTTCCGTTGTCGAATTTTGAGCCTTCGGGTGGTCGGAATCGTGCGTTCTCTTAGCGCTTGGTTTCGTCTTTGCGAGTACTTCGTAACCATATCTTCGATTCATATTCAAGTTCGGGTTTCGGGGCTGTGTGGGGCTCGATATTGGCCTCCTATTGTAACACACGAGCAGGCCACACGAGCACGTGGTCGTGCGTGGAGCTCGTGTGCAATCCAGCGCTCGGAAGTAAGCTCCAGGGACACACGAGCAGGACACACGAGCAATTGCTCGTGCGCGGTGCTCGTGCGTGGTGTCAGTGGCTGGGCAGTGGCCTAGCGCACGACCAAACACACGAGCACTTGGTCGTGCGTGATGGTCGTGCGTCGCTGGTGTATATAAGGGGACAGACGGGTTTCTCACCCCATTTCCACCCCAAGGTGTTTTGTAGACCTCTAGGTGATTGTAACATCATCTAATCACTTGTTCTTCGTTGGATTGAGGTAATTCTTGATTTTTCTTCGAGTTTACTTTCTTGGAAATTTGTTTTTGATTTCGATTCTAGTCCGATTTTGATGCATCGGTTGGTGTAGTATGATGTTATTAACCGTGTTTCATGGGTTGTATATCCATATATCGAGTTTGTTTAACTCAATTGACGATTCGAGTGTTCTTGGGAATTATTAAACATTTAATGTTCGATTAAATGTCCCATTGAGTTTTCCTTCAATAGATTGATGGGTTTTTCGTTGTTCTTGGTATTGGTTCTCGTTGTGATAGTGTTTTCGTTGTGTCTTCTGGAAGTTGTAGGTTTTCGGAGTGTCCGGGTCGATCCGTGTTCGTCGGAGTACTTGCTCGTGGTATCGAGGCAAGTATCTTGTCCATACATTTCACGTTTCGTAGGCATAATTATTGATAAATGATTTTATGCGAAACCCAATGTTTAATGAACGTAAAAAGGGATCGGTATGTTCTCGATAAATGTTGTCTTTCAACGATAATTCGTATACTTTGTGAATATACGTGTTCTCAGAATATGTGTGTTGGTTTGGTATGTTGAAAGATGTTATGATCACTTTGAGTGAGTTTAATAGACTATAATCCTTTGCCGGGGATTACGAAATGTTATGTGTACTTGTTCGGTAAGAATGTAATGTGTGTAATATCAGTTATTACTCCTTTGAAAGGAGGTTGTGATGTTTAAGTGTTGCTTGGAAGGATTTTCTGCTCATTGTTATATGATCGTTGAAAGTGATGTGCCTCCGGGTAGGATTGATAAATCTCCGGGATCCATACTTGTTAGTATGGGTCGGGCGTGACCGTAGGGTTATCCAATCGGGTATGTCTTGTGGGGACTCCGAGGTTTGTGGCTTGTTAGCCCGATGTCGAGATAACTGGTGGGGTTATCATTGGGTATGTCTTGCGGGGACTCCGAGGTTCGTGGCTTGTTAGCCCGATGCCGGGATAACTTATGGTTGTGGTTTGGTTATGTACGTATGTGTGCTTGTTGTCACGTGACTGAGGTTACGGTGACATGTGATTTGATATAGTTTCCCTGTGGGTTATTCATGTAATATCCGAGATTTTTATTTTGATTTATTCGAATTTTTCTTTTTCTTAGACCGGAAATTTCTCGGTTTCCGAGCGTCGGTATTATTTTTCTCGACAATCGATTTTGTGTTTATGGCCATAGGTGGTGATTTGTTGTATGTTAATTCCATTTCGGATCGGTGTTGTTGTCCGCGAGCGTTTCGTCGTGTTCGTTCCGTGCGTTTTTAGAAATCGAGTCGCTGAGCCACGGCAGCAATGGCCGCCGACGGCTATGGAGGAACTGCACGGATGCCGGGCATCACGGACATTGCGGTAGGACCGCCTACAGACGCTACGGCCGGACAATCAAGCGCTAAACCGCAGGAGTAGCGCGCGCCATCACGGGAGGTAACACACGCTAATCGGCCCGGCGATCTAGGGCGGTAGGTCTGACTTCGCCAGACAGGTAGCGCACGCTACAATGGACAACAAGGCTAATCGGCAGTTAGCGCACGCTATCGCTCGGCCGGCGCACGCTACTGGCCGGATGATTAGTCCAAAGAGGTCTGGACGGGCCGATTGCGACGCCGCCGCCGATGACTTGCGCACGCTATCGCCGTGGCCGGCCGAGAAGCGACGCTACCGGACAACCTAGCGCACGCTAGTCGATTGCAAGATATATTTGACCGAGCACTGTTTCAACACATTTTTTCATTTCATTCTCTTCCTTCCGCGGCGGAGGTTATGAGAGCGATAAGGCATGTTGTTGAACAACAAAACCACGAAGATCCTGAGTCCATATCATTGATCGATCAATCCATAACATCCTTCAATCGACCGAATCAAGGTTAGTTTTTCCTAAAATCCAAACTTTGGGAAATTTGGGGATCTTGGTAGATTTCGTCCGTTTGAGCCTTATGAACTTAAATTACTGATGGATAATTGTAGATTAAGTTGTATTCTATCATTTTCACCATCTTTCCACGGTTTCACCATTTCCGATTCGTCGATTATATGAACTTCCGTTTGACGCCTTCAAGGTGTCCGGGGAAATGCCGCAGAGAGGAATTTGATCGTTTTGTGATGTTTTTCCTCGTATGATTGATTGTTTATTCGATGATAGGATATTAGGGACGATTTCCCTACAAAAATCTGGTGTTGAGCCCTTCCGATCGTTGTTTTCGTTGGAGTTCCGGATTTTGCCAACCGACCGTACTTTCGGAGTTTCCGCGAGAGATTACCAAGGCAAGTACCTTGATATACGAATTGTAACTGCGTGAAATCATCGTTGTCGAAGTGTATGTATTTATACGGATATGTATATATATGTGTGTGTGTATATATATATATGTGTGTATATATATATAGATTTATATATATTTATATGTTAAATATATGTATGTATATACGTATATTGATATATATGCCTATGTCGGTGAACGACGAGTGGTGAATGCTAACACTAGTTGGCGTACTCAACTTGGATTGATGGATGAACTATAGTTATTCATATAATATAGTAAGGTTATATGTATATATACATATATATATCTATATATATATTCGGTTGAGTCGCAATACAAGGATATATGTGTAGCGTTGGTTGGTTGTGCCGAAGGCTTATTGTGTTGGATCTTGATTGATAATGTACGTGTTATTGTTTATGGTGTGGTTATGGACTGTCGGATAAATTGTGTGAATTGGTGTATTGATTTGATAATTGTTGAATTGATTGATTGTGTACTTGATGTTTGTAATAATGTGAATACTTGTTGTGAGAGACGTCGTATCCGGGAACCTCTGAGGGCGGGGTGTGTACTCCGCCCGGTGTACGCCGCAATGTGCGGCTCCATATGTTTGGTGAACACCGGTGTTACCTAATGCGCGTGCAAGGGGCGGCTGTCAGAGTGATCGCGGCGCGGTGACATGTTCAAGGGGCGGCCAACATAGTGGAGTGAACGCCGGTGCACGTGTGTGTAAGGGAGGCGCTGGCAGCTTATTGGTAACGGATATTCGAGTGATAGCTAAGACCCTGCTATCGAACAATCCTCGTATTTCAAAGTTCTTTCAACTCTTTTAAAATACTGGTCTCGATATAGACTGTGATTCGTGTTTTTGAAAGCTTGTTTCAAATTGTTTTTAAGACGTTGGTATCGGGGTTAATTAACCAAGGATGTTTGACGAAATCTCCGAGGGTTAATTAATCAAGGGTCTTGAGCAGGAATTGTCGAATGAGAGGCTGTGCCTTTGATTGTACTGTGATGATTATTCTGTGCATTGGGTCGAGGACCCGAATAACATTGTAATGGTTTTCTTGCAAATTGTTTTACACATGTTGGGTCGAGGATCCGAGAGTTTTTGAAGTATTTTCTAAAAGTATTCCCATTTGATTTTCCAAAACCCCATGATGGCCTGAGTCAATAATAATGTTTTCAAACTTTCTTATCAAAATACCTTTCCTTTTTTATAAAAAGGGATTTTTCTGACTCCTTGGGATCGTTTAAAGTTTCATTGGTGTTACGTTCCGTACAGAGAATATGACTATGTGATTATCTTTCACTTTGGGTATGTGATGTTATTCTGTGTGGACTATGGGAATGTGTGGTTTGTGTTAAGGCTTCACGACTGTTGAGATTTGTGTTGTTATTATTCGTATATCTTGTATATTATGTACTTGCACTAGCAAAATTCCAGTTTGCTAACCCCCGAGTTTTCGGGGGGTGGGTGCCTGTTATGCGCTCAGGTTTTGGCGGATCGGGATCAGTCACATGATTGGCTTGGAAGGAGATGGAGGACAATGATACTAATCACACCAGAGTCAGAGTCTTTTCTTTTGTCTCATTCTGGTCGGTACTTTCTGTGTCGTTCGAGTATTCACCCTTGCATGGGTGTAGTTTTCATTTATTAAATTGAGTTGTCATTCTTTTTAGTGTTCAAGTTTATTATTGTCATTGTAATGTGAATGTCGTTATTTTCTGAATTAGTTAATGACCTTGTCGGTCTGCTTTGCATTTAATTTTGACCCGGCCAATCATTGAGTAGTCTTTTGGAGCTTAGCCTGGTAGATCCTTGTGATAAGGGTCTACGGCGTGTGACATTCCCGGTCGTATTCTGGGGGTGTTACATTTATGGTATCAGAGCTTAGGTTTGCGAAAAACCTAGGCCGTTGGGTCAAGTCCATGTCTTGTGTAAGTCGCGCGCATCAGAGTTGTGATTAGTATCGTGGTTCCGACATCATCTTCCAATAACTGTGATGGTAAGCCTCCCGATCGTAAGTCCCCTTATATACGTATTTGATTATATTGTGCTAACGTGTTTAATGTGAACTAAGGATTGGAACTTGTTGGTGATATTATTGTTTTAGGATATAACATGCGTATGCGGTCCGAGCAAAAATGGTTATGTAATATGTTTCGGAAATCGAGCATATTTATCTGTTTCTACACTTATTAGAATAAACTTATGAATGTTAATTTTATCCGCCGCATGAGTATTTTAAGATGGCTTTTGGTATCTTGCAAACCGATTTTTGATATTTTGGTCTTTCACGTTTTGATAGTATTCTTATGACGGTATTTGATATTTTTATAAATGACTTAGTGAGTATTCGAGAATATTACCAACATCGGCCTTTTTGGCAATTTGAACATTTTTTTTAAAAATAATTTTTAGCCTGGTGGGTTCTGCAAGACGGCCCACGACACGTAGTATCACGAATATTTTAAAGTGGTGCTTTGAAATTTTCTAACATTGTGAAAAACCATGATTTAATGTTGTCATGTTAAATGGTCACGTATCTCGGTGGAAAATCCTTTCAAATAAACATTTTGGTAGAAGAGGAAAGATTTTCAAAATTGTGGTATTTGGGAATCTAACACTTTTGAAATATTTCAAATTAGTTACAATTCAATTTTGAATTTTTTTTACATTACTCGAAAATAATTTTTAGAGTCGTTATATAAACTTCCTCTTCCGAAATAAAAGACAGTATTTATGAGTCTTGGGCGCAACGTGACTAGCCCTCTTTTCCAAAAATTTATTTTCATTAAGTGCATACATATAATGATCGTCATCGTCGGAGGACTCGAAATTGACTTCATAAAACTTAACGCTTTACGTTATTCTATAGATGTTAACTAAACCTTATGTTGATAATTGTGGTATACTGTGCAACTGATTATTGATAACGCTGCAGTGCATGCATCGTATTAGTATGTCGGGCCTTGGCGGACGTAAGTGTGATGACGGAAGTGGAAGCGACAAGGTGGTTCGCACGACAACTATTCTTGCTACAGTGAAGGAGTATCAAGATCAAACGATATCCTATGAAATGTCCTTAATGGTCGAGCCCACGAGCGAAACGAAGAGACCGAGGACATCTGGGAAATTTTTGGGCGATGAAGAGTCTAAGGCTCCCAAACCCCGCGCTGCTCGGACGCGCTGCCTTTGCGGTCGGGAGTGAGCGCTGGGGATCCCAAGCCAACATCGGTGATTCTCGGTAAGAAGAGAAGGTGCTTCAACTGCAATCGTCAGGGACATGATCGTGCAAATTGTCCCTTTCCACTCTTGACTTGTTACCGGTGTGGGTGTGAAGGTCATCGGGAGAAACATTGTGAGACAGTTTCCGAATTGGCAAAGAATGCCGCCCCAAGAGAGAGCAGAACTAGGGACCGGGAAGTGTCCCAAAATCCTATGTTTCCTTCTGAAGATCCTAGCATGGGAGAATGAAGATTTTGTACTATGTCTTAATCGTTGCTGTTTCAAACAATCGTGACTTCGATCGTATTTCGTTTCATTGCTTTACGTTTCCAACTCTTGTTGTTCTAAGTTTCGGGATCATAATGTCCTCTTAGTATGGGGGAATGTATTACCCGTACTCTTCTTAGTATTTTCGGTATGGGACGACTTTCGTTGTTGGTAATTCATCTGCGCACCTTTCGACCATTTTAAACTGCCTTGTACTTGCTAGGTCAGTTCATCGTATTTCTGGAACCTTGCACTCGCGCTTTGCTCGTGATGATTTGGGGTTGAGCAAGTAGTTATTTCCTTGATTGTTCCGCCACTCTCTATTTTAAGTTTCGGGACGAAACTTATTTTAAGGGGGGTAGAATGTAATATCCGAGATTTTTATTTTGATTTATTCGAATTTTTCTTTTTCTTAGACCGGAAATTTCTCGGTTTCCGAGCGTCGGTATTATTTTTCTCGACAATCGATTTTGTGTTTATGGCCATAGGTGGTGATTTGTTGTATGTTAATTCCATTTCGGATCGGTGTTGTTGTCCGCGAGCGCTTGGCCGTGTTCGCCTGCGCGCTTTTAGAAATCGAGTCGTCAGCCACGACATGGGCGCCGGCCGGACGGCTATGGAGGAACCGCACGGATGCCGGCACCGCGGACAAGCCAGGCGGTGGACCGGCCTAGCGACGCTACGGCCGGACAATCGCGCGCTAAACCGCAGAGAGTAGCGCGCCATCGCCGGGAGGTAACGCACGCTAATCGCCCGGCAGGCGAGTAGGTCTGGACTTCGCCAGATTAAAGCAGTAGCGCACGCTACCGGACATACCGCGCGCTTAACTCGGCAGTTAGCGCACGCTACCGCCTGGCCGGGCGACGCTACCTGGCCGGACAGATTATTCCAGTAGGTCCTGGACGGGCCGTTTGCGCACGCTGCTGCCGATGACTTGCGCACGCTATCGGCCAGGGCCGGCCGATAGCGCACGCTACCCGGACAACCTAGCGCACGCTAGTCAGTTGCCAGTATATATTTGACCGAGCAGCCCTGTTTCAACACATTTTTTCATTTCATTCTCTTCCTTCCGCGGCCAGAGGTTATGAGAGCGATAAGGCATGTTGTTGAACAACAAAACCACGAAGATCCTGAGTCCATATCATTGATCGATCAATCCATAACATCCTTCAATCGACCGAATCAAGGTTAGTTTTTCCTAAAATCCAAACTTTGGGAAATTTGGGGATCTTGGTAGATTTCGTCCGTTTGAGCCTTATGAACTTAAATTACTGATGGATAATTGTAAATTAAGTTGTATTCTATCATTTTCACCATCTTTCCACGGTTTCACCATTTCCGATTCGTCGATTATATGAACTTCCGTTTGACGCCTTCAAGGTGTCCGGGGAAATGCCGCAGAGAGGAATTTGATCGTTTTGTGATGTTTTTCCTCGTATGATTGATTGTTTATTCGATGATAGGATATTAGGGACGATTTCCCTACAAAAATCTGGTGTTGAGCCCTTCCGATCGTTGTTTTCGTTGGAGTTCCGGATTTTGCCAACCGACCGTACTTTCGGAGTTTCCGCGAGAGATTACCAAGGCAAGTACCTTGATATACGAATTGTAACTGCGTGAAATCATCGTTGTCGAAGTGTATGTATTTATACGGATATGTATATATATATGTGTGTGTGTATATATATATATGTATATATATATATATATATAGATTTATATATATTTATATGTTAAATATATGTATGTATATACGTATATTGATATATATGCCTATGTCGGTGAACGACGAGTGGTGAATGCTAACACTAGTTGGCGTACTCAACTTGGATTGATGGATGAACTATAGTTATTCATATAATATAGTAAGGTTATATGTATATATACATATATATATATATATATCTATATATCTATATATATATATATATATATTCGGTTGAGTCGCAATACAAGGATATATGTGTAGCGTTGGTTGGTTGTGCCGAAGGCTTATTGTGTTGGATCTTGATTGATAATGTACGTGTTATTGTTTATGGTGTGGTTATGGACTGTCGGATAAATTGTGTGAATTGGTGTATGATTTGATAATTGTTGAATTGATTGATTGTGTACTTGATGTTTGTAATAATGTGAATACTTGTTGTGAGAGACGTCGTATCCGGGAACCTATGAGGGCGGGGTGTGTACTCCGGCCTGGTGTACGCTGCAATGTGCGGCTCCATATGTTTGGTGAACACCGGTGTTACCTAATGCGCGTGCAAGGGGCGGCTCTGTCAGGAGTGATCGCCGGTGCGGTGACATGTTCAAGGGGCGGCCAACATAGTGGAGTGAACGCCGGTGAACAGGTGTGCAAGGGAGGCGCCTGGCAGGCTTATTGGTAACGGATATTCGAGTGATAGCTAAGACCCCGTTACCGAACAATCCTCGTATTTCAAAGTTCTTTCAACTCTTTTAAAATACTGGTCTCGATATAGACTGTGATTCGTGTTTTTGAAAGCTTGTTTCAAATTGTTTTTAAGACGTTGGTATCGGGGTTAATTAACCAAGGATGTTTGACGAAATCTCCGAGGGTTAATTAATCAAGGGTCTTGAGCAGGAATTGTCGAATGAGAGGCTGTGCCTTTGATTGTACTGTGATGATTATTCTGTGCATTGGGTCGAGGACCCGAATAACGTTGTAATGGTTTTCTTGCAAATTGTTTTACACATGTTGGGTCGAGGATCCGAGAGTTTTTGAAGTATTTTCTAAAAGTATTCCCATTTGATTTTCCAAAACCCCATGATGGCCTGAGTCAATAATAATGTTTTCAAACTTTCTTATCAAAATACCTTTCCTTTTTTATAAAAAGGGATTTTTCTGACTCCTTGGGCTCGTTTAAAGTTTCATTGGTGTTACATTCCGTACAGAGAATATGACTATGTGATTATCTTTCACTTTGGGTATGTGATGTTATTTTGTGTGGACTATGGGAATGTGTGGTTTGTGTTAAGGCTTCACGACTGTTGAGATTTGTGTTGTTATTATTCGTATATCTTGTATATTATGTACTTGCACTAGCAAAATTCCAGTTTGCTAACCCCCGAGTTTTCGGGGGGTGGGTGCCTGTTATGCGCTCAGGTTTTGGCGGCTCGGGAGCAGTCACATGATTGGCTTGGAAGGAGATGGAGGACAATGATACTAATCACACAAGAGTCAGAGTCTTTTCTTTTGTCTCATTCTGGTCGGTACTTTCTCTGCCGTTCGAGTATTCACCCTTGCATGGGTGTAGTTTTCATTTATTAAATTGAGTTGTCATTCTTTTTAGTGTTCAAGTTTATTATTGTCATTGTAATGTGAATGTCGTTATTTTCTGAATTAGTTAATGACCTTGTCGGTCTGCTTTGCATTTAATTTTGACCCCGGTCGGTCAATCATTGAGTAGTCTTTTGGAGCTTAGCCTGGTAGATCCTTGTGATAAGGGTCTACGGCGTGTGACATTCCCGGTCGTATTCTGGGGGTGTTACAATTCACTTGGGTTTGTTCTACGGGAGCATCTGAGGTACGTGGCTTGCTAGCACGGGACGCGAATAATTTGTGGAAACAGGTTGTTATGGTTATAATATCCGCAATTTGGATTTCCGGTAATTTTATTTTTTTTGGAGGAAGTCCATCTTAGCGACTCTATTGTGACCATTTCGTCATCCCGAGAATGATTAATTCTACACTTTTTGTCATCCGAGTTCGTCTCGGTATCGTTCTGTTGAGTTCCGTGTTCTTAAGCAACTTTTCCACGTATGAGTTCGACTTTGTAAAATCACCATTAATTTTTGGAAACTCCAAAAATTCTGAATCTCTTCAATATTATAGAGCATCAAGTTAGATTTCCAATGGTTTAAACGGTGAGTCAATCGGAGTCCGGACGAAGGAGTTATGGTCGAAATAGCTAAGACTGCACCGTGTGCCTTTTGATGCTGGAGCGGGCTGTACCGCGGGCTGCGGCCCCTTCTGGCCGGGCCGCGGCACAAAACTATTTTGCTGGGTGTTTTTGGCCTTGTGCCGCGGCACACTGGGCCTGTGCCGCGGCACACTGGGCCTGTGCCGCGGCACACAGTACAGATTTTTGTATATCTGTGTTTGTTATGAAGAACATCCTCATTTCTTCATTTTCCTTCTTCCTCTCTTCCTTGGGGCGATTTTGGGCGATTTTGGGGTGTTTTAACATCATCAAAACTCAGAGAATTTCATCTTCTTCAAGTTGTGGTGTGGATTAACATGTTTGTGGATTCTTCATCCTAATCCAAGGTAATTTCTTCAACCCTAGATTCGATTTTGAGTTGGAGCTTGATGTTTTGGATGATATAATCATGATTTGTGATGAATATACGTATGATTACGAGTTTTTATGAGTTATCATCGGATTGTTGGAAGTTTTTCTCAAGAACACTTTGAAGGTTGACTTGGATTTGGGTTTTGCAATTTAATGATATCGTAAACTCGATTTGAGTATTTCGTTTGGATTATCGATTGTATTGATGGTGTTTTGGTGGTTTGGATCATTCAATAGAAGTTGGTTTTCGATACAAATGGGTTTAGTTGTTTAAGAAGGGAATTTGTTTTCAAGGTGTTTGTCGAAATGCCCCAATGAACTCGGTTTAGTCGTATCGACGTTTTGAGTTCATTATATTCGTGTTTGATTCGTATGTTGAACGGATTGTTGGTATTTGTGTTATTCAAGGATGTTCGATCAACCGACATCTCATTTAGGACGTTGTTCGTGGAAGGACATTCTTCATCGGTGTTGTGTAAGTTAATTCTTACTCGGTTAAAAGTATATTCATTCCTTTTGTTGTTGTTCATTCATAATCATAACTCATTCATCATTGTATTAACCGTATTGAGACTTGTAATTGTCGAATAATCACTTCATTCACGTGGAACGACGGTTCCAATCATTTCATTGAGCTATCAATCACATCACTATTATTTTCATCTCGGTGAGTCATTCTTGACTTTGTCGGATTATTATTCATTGATATTCATTATGGTCATTCTCGTTCATATGACCTTATGGGTTCATATTGCGTGGCCGGGTGTGGATGTGTGGAATTTTTAGTCGAGCACGCGATGGTCATGTATTAGGTCACCGATACATTGGACTGTGCACACGGTAACGATAACCTCCGTGAGACTAATTAGGTACAAGGACGGGTGTGTCCGGTCATCCGTCTTGTACACTTGCAAAGAACATTACGGGCGTACTATGATGCTCCTCTTCAGCTTAAATTCATAACTAAGGATAATTCATAATTGAGATATATCATGATTGTGTATATTCAATCCTTGAGGATTGTTGTTCTGTGTAACTGACCCCGTTGGGGGATTTTGTTTTCAGGTCATGGCAAGGCAAAAGCACGGGAATAGAACATTGACGGCGAGGAGTCCCAGTGATACTAGTAGGGGGGCCCAGTCTGTTTTAGTTATTCATGTCTTTTCATCTTTATTTCCGCTGCAGATTTTCGTTTGGATATTCATTTTCATTTAATGTTTTATATTTTATCTTCACATAATATATACATGTATTCAGTATTCTTCCTGGGTGTATTATACTTAGACTTCTCATCGGAGTACTTGGTAATATGATGTGGTTCGGTACTACATTTACGTTGTATTTCTTTCATTTTCACTTGCCTGGTGGGTCCCAGTCGGGGGTCCACGGCACTGTAATATCCGCCTAGTTTGGGGTGTTACAGAGTTGGTATCGGAACATGGTTTTGAATACTACCTTCCGAGTCATCTCTCATTTGAAATCATCGTCATCGGACTAGTATCATTGGACTTTCGCGTCACGTGTGACCTGTGCAAATGCCGAGCCCATCGGACCGAAAGAACTGTAAGACTTCTAACGCCATGGTATAATTTCTGGCAATGAGAATCATTCATTCATAAGTCATCAGTTAACAATCCTCAAACATCATTTTCATTTTAATCATGTTGATCATGTTAACTCATTAATCACTCTATTCATTTCATCACTCAGTTGTTGATCTTGAGGATCATATCATTAATCTTTTTAACTTGTTCAAGATAATCATTTCAAGAATATCATTAGATAATCATGTCACCTCAGTTAATCCTTCATGTAATCACTGTGTTAGAGCGTGTATGCTCATTTTAATTCATGACGTAAATCATAATGCGATACTCATACGAGATCTATGATTATCATGCGACCTTCCTACTTTAGTATGGAGAGAGCTGTCAGGGGATGCACGGGGAGAGGCCGCGGTGCGGGCCGAAATAAGGGAAATAATCACTCACTGCCGGGAAGTCGTACCCAAGACTCAGCTCGATCGGAAGATGTTCGGGTTAATCCACTCACTTTTTTGCAGGTCATGATGACCCATATGCAATTGCTCAATCATCATTGCACCATTCTGGCCGAATTAATCGAGAGAAATCTCCCGTGTGAGCCTGCTACTAAGGAAATTGCTGAGCAACAACCTTCATCTGTCAGCAGGAAATCAACGAAGCATAATTAGTCCGAAGGCGGTCAATCTACCTTCAAGAAGCCTCGTGCGGGCCCTAACGTTTCTGAGCGACCTCCTACGGCGCCTAATCCTGCGGGATCTCAGCCCCGAGCGGACAGATCAGCCATCACCTGTTTCAACTATGGAACGCCGGGTCATTACAGCACTAAGTGTCTGAAACCATCTATCACGTGCCATAATTGTGGGATTGTTGGGCATAAGGCCCGTTTTTGCCGAAAGGACTCCAAGCCGACTCCGGTGGCATCTCAGTCCCCGAAGCAATCAGCGATTCAGAATCAGACTGCTCTGTCAGCGTCATTTAAGACGATGAAAGCGAATAAAGGCGGAGCTTATATTTATCAGACGGGAGCGTCCGGCTCAGGGGCCGGCAAGTCCCGGATTCACGAGATGAAGAGGACCGACGATCCGGAGGCCCGAACGATCTCAGACTTAACTTGGATAGTCCTATTAATTGTGGGCTTTATATCATTGGTATACCTGACGGTAGAAGAATTTCCAGAAATCATGAGGTTAAGAACTGACCGAATTAAGCTTAATGACCGCGATTGGTTGGCGGACCTAATCGTGGTAGATTTACCTAAGGGCGTAATATTGGGTATTAGTGGGATGGATCGTCATGATACCATCCTCAATATTCGTAAGCGTATGGTCACTATCATTTCCGTCGTTGAAGCCGAGTGTGTATTTCAGGGAGGTCATCCCCGTTGTTCCAGAAGAATCATTAATATAATGAAAGCAGTGAAATTACTCAATCAGAGTTGTTCAATCATTCTTGGTAGTACTGTCATCGATTGGCCATTCTTAGGCAATAGATATATTCAATCATTCTATCATTGTCATCGATTGGTCGTCCTAAGGCAATCGAGGTGTTCAATCATTCATTGTATCATTGTCGTCGATTGGCCGTTCTAAGGCAATCGAGGTGTTCAACCATTCGTGGTATCATTGTTATCATTTGACGATGTACTCCCAGACGAGCTATCTGGTTTACCTCCACCGAGGGATGTGGAATTCACGATTGAGTTGGAGCCCAGTACATCTTCGTTATCGAAGGCACCGTACCGGATGGCCCCGACCGAAATGCAGGAATTGAAGAATCAACTTGAAGAGTTGTTCGAGAAAGGTTATATCCGACCGAGCGCATCCCCGTGGGGAGCACTGGTATTATTTGTCAAGAAAAAGGATGGTTCTTTTCGTTTGTGTATTGATTACCGAGAGCTGAACAGGGTGACGATCAAGAATAAGTATCCTCTACCCCGTATCGATAATCTCTTAGATCAACTTCAGGGAGCTTCAGTATTTTCCAAGATCGACTTGAGATCTGGATATCATCAGCTGCAAATTCGAGAGTCGGATATCGCAAAGATAGCATTTCGTACACGCTATAGTCATTATGAGTTCGTGGTAATTCCGTTTGGGTTAGCTAATGCACCTGCGGTATTCATGGAGTTGATGAATCGGGTTTTCATCGACTATTTGGATCAGTACATGGTTGTCTTTATTGATGACATTCTAATTTATTCTCGTGACCGGAAGGAGCACGAGTTTCATCTTTATCAGGTGCTCGACGTGTTGAGACGAGAGCAACTTTATGGGAAGTTTTCCAAATGTGAGTTCTGGATGTCCGAAGTGACGTTTCTCGGACATGTAATTTCATCAGATGGAGTTTGTGTCGACCCTCAGAAGACGGAGGCTATCCGAGATTGGCTACCTCCGAAGAATGTTAAGGAGATCCGAAGCTTTCTCGGATTAGCCGGTTATTATCGGCGATTTATGGAAGGGTTTTCTAAAATCGCTCAACCAATGACGAACCTTTTACGGAAGGATAAGAAATACACATGGTCCGACGCGTGTCAGCAGAGTTTGAAGTATATATTTACTCAGAAGGAGTTAGATATGCGACAGAGGCGGTGTTTGGAACTAATCAAAGATTATGATATCGAGATCCTTTACCACTCGGGCAAGGCGAACGTTGTTGCCGACGCCTTGAGTCGTAAGTCCGTTCAGGAGCAGATGCTTGCTCTATTAACAATTCAGAAGGAACTCCAGTAGGAATTTCTGAGACCCTAGATCGAGGTCTGGTTACAGCAAGTACAAGGGCAACTTTGTACGTTGGAGATTTCATCGCCACTTGAGGAGGCGATCAGGGAGAATCAGGGGTCGGACCCATTTTTGTTACGCATTCGAGAGGATGTGACTCAGGGGAAAGCCCCCGGGTTTGTGGTCCACGAGGATGGACTTTTGCGTTTTAAGAATCGATTGTGTGTACCGGCGAATGATGAGCTGAAAAACTCGATTTTGAGAGAAGCTCATGCTACCCCTTATTCCATTCATCCGGGGTCTAACTAGATGTATAAAGACTTAAAACAAAATTACTGGTGGAGTAATATGAAGCGGGAAGTCGTGGAATTTGTTTCGAGATGTTTGACCTGTCAGCAAGTCAAGATAGAACATCAGCGACCGACGGGTATGCTGAAACCTCTCCCTATTCTAGAATGGAAGTGGGAAGATATTTCAATGGACTTCATCACGAGTTTGATGACGAATCATCGTGGCATGAATACAATCTGGGTAATTGTGGATCGCCTAGCTAAATCATCTCATTTCCTTGAGATTAAGGATACGTGGGGTCCCGAGAGACTTGCCCAGTTGTTTATCAAAGAGATAGTGAGATTGCACGGTACTCCTAAAAGTATCGTTTCCGATCGTGATGGACGATTCGTGTCTCATTTTTGGAAATCAGTTCATCGTGCTATGGGAACTCAGCTTAATCTCAGTACAGCTTTTCATCCTCAGTCTGACGGACAATCGGAGAGGACTATTCAGACTTTGGAGGACATGTTGAGGGCATGTGTTCTCGATTGGAAAGATGATTGGGAAGCCCAACTACCGTTGATCGAGTTCACGTACAATAATAGTTGGCATGCTTCGATTAAGATGGCACCTTACGAGGCCCTGTACGGTCATCGTTGTCGATCTCCTTTGTGTTGGGATGACTTATCAGAATCAATCGGCACCGAGCCCGATATACTTATAGCCGCCTTTGAGAAGGTATCTTTGATCGGGAGCCGTTTGTTGACCGCTCAGAGTCGACAGAAATCATATGCAGATCATCGTCGTCGACCATTAGAGTTCGAGACAGGTGACCATGTTTTGGTCAAGGTATCCCCGAGTCGTGGTGTCTTCCATTTTGGTAAGAGGGGAAAGTTGAGTCCGAGATTCATTGGACCGTTTGAGATTTTGGATCGAGTAGGCGAGCTAGCTTATCGATTAGCCCTACCTCCGGCGTTGAGCAGAATTCATAATGTGTTTCACGTATCTCAGTTGCGGAATTATATTGCCGATCCTAGCCACATACTTCAGTTTGATGAAATCGAGATAAGATGATCATACATATGAGGAGCATCCCGTACAAATATTAGTGCGGCGAATCAAACAGTTGAGGAACAAGACGATCCCTTGGTTAAATTCAGTAGTCGAGTCACGAAGTTGAAGAGGCTACTTGGAAAATCGAGGATTGTATGCGGAAGAGTTATTCCGATTTGTTTCACCCTTAGTTTCGAGGACGAAACTATTTTTAAGGGGGGGAGTATGTAATACCCGCTTGTAAATTGATTCATTTTTCATTCAGTACTTGTCACTCAGTGGATTTTCACTCATTAATAGTCATTCATCATTCATGTTAATTCATTCGTGTTCACCGTTCGGACTAATGCTGAGTCGTGTATCGATATCGTTCATTGTTTCAACCTTGCTTGAGAATCGAGATGAGAATATTATCTTGATCGTTATAATTACTTCATTAATCGATGTTGATATTGGAGTTCATGCCATTTCAAATTTCCTTCTTATTCGAATCATGCTATTGTTGGGTACATTTGCGGTTCTTGTGTATCTCGTTGAGTTTTTCTAGCGGGATATTGCTTCTCCCTACTTTTTTTAAGTTTCGGGACGAAACTTCTTTTAAGGAGGGTAGTATGTAATATCCGCAATTTGGATTTCCGGTAATTTTATTTTTTTGGCGGAAATCCATCTTAGCGACTCTATTGTGACCATTTCGTCATCCCGAGAATGATTAATTCTACACTTTTTGTCATCCGAGTTCGTCTCGGTATCGTTCTGTTGAGTTCCGTGTTCTTAAGCGACTTTTCCACGTATGAGTTCGACTTTGTAAAATCACCATTAATTTTTGGAAACTCCAAAAATTCTGAATCTTTTCAATATTATAGAGCATCAAGTGAGCTTTCCAATGGTCCAAACATTGAGTTAATCGGAGTCCGGACGAAGGAGTTATGGTCGAAATAGCTAAGACTGCACTGTGTGCCTTTTGATGCTGGAGCGGGCTGTACCGCGGGCCGCGGCACAATCTGGCCGGGCCGCGGCACAAAACTGTTTTGCTGGGCGTTTTTGGCCTTGTGCCGCGGCACACAGTACAGATTTTTGTATATCTACGTTTGTTATGAAGAACATCCTCATTTCTTCATTTTCCTTCTTCCTCTCTTCCTTGGGGCGATTTTGGGCGATTTTGGGGTGTTTTAACATCATCAAAACTCAGAGAATTTCATCTTCTTCAAGTTGTGGTGTGGATTAACAACATGTTTGTGGATTCTTCATCCTAATCCAAGGTAATTTCTTCAACCCTAGATTCGATTTTGAGTTGGAGCTTGATGTTTTGGATGATATAATCATGATTTGTGATGGATATACGTATGATTATGAGTTTTTATGAGTTATCATCGGATTGTTGGAAGTTTTTCTCAAGAACACTTTGAAGGTTGACTTGGATTTGGGTTTTGCAATTTAATGATATCGTAAACTCGATTTGAGCATTTCGTTTGGATTATCGATTGTATTGATGGTGTTTTGGTGGTTTGGATCATTCAATAGAAGTTGGTTTTCGATATAAATGGGTTTAGTTATTTAAGAAGGGAATTTGTTTTCAAGGTGTTTGTCGAAATGCCCCAATGAACTCGGTTTAGTCGTATCGACGTTTTGAGTTCGTTATATTCATGTTTGATTCGTATGTTGAACGGATTTTTGGTATTTGTGTTATTCAAGGTTGTTCGATCGACCGGCATCTTATTTAGGACGTTGTTCGTGGAAGGACATTCTTCATCGGTGTTGTGTAAGTTAATTCTTACTCGGTTAAAAGTATATTCATTCCTTTTGTTGTTGTTCATTCATAATCATAACTCATTCATCATTGTATTAACCGTATTGAGACTTGTAATTGTCGAATAATCACTTCATTCACGTGGAACGACGGTTCCAATCATTTCATTGAGCTATCAATCACTTCACTATTATTTTGATCTCGGTGAGTCATTCTTGACTTTGTCGGATTATTATTCATTGATATTCATTATGGTCATTCTCGTTCATATGACCTTCTGGGTTCATATTGCGTGGCCGAGTGCGGATGTGTGGAATTTTTAGTCGAGCACGCGATGGTCATGTATTGGGTCACCGATACATTGGACTGTGCACATGGTAACGATTACCTCCGTGAGACTAATTAGGTACAAGGATGGGTGTGTCCGGTCATCCGTCTTGTACACTTGCATAGAACATTACGGGCTTACTATGATGCTCCTCTTCAGCTTAAATTCATAACTAAGGATAATTCATAATTGAGATATATCATGATTGTGTATATTCAACCCTTGAGGATTGTTGTTCTATGTAACTGACCCCGTTAGAGGATTTTGTTTTCAGGTCATGGCAAGGCAAAAGCACGGGAATAGAATGTTGACGGCGAGGAATCCCAGTGATACTAGTAGGGGGCCCAGTCTGTTTCAGTTATTCATGTCTTTTCATCTTTATTTCCGCTGCAGATTTCCGTTTGGATATTCATTTTCATTTAATGTTGTATATTTTATCTTCACATAAAATATACATGTATTCAGTATTCTTCCTAGGTGTATTATACTTAGACTCCTCATCGGAGTACTTGGTAATATGATGTGGTTTGGTACTATATTTACGTTGTATTTCTTTCATTTTCACTTGTCTGGTGGGTCCCAGTCGGGGGTCCACGGCACTGTAATATCCGCCTAGTTTGGGGTGTTACAGAGGTATGATCGGGTCGTGGACCCCATGTGTTGTTATTGAAATAAATGTTTTGGGAAAATGACTTTTAGGCTGTGTCCCTAAATGTTTTCGAAAGGCTTGAGAATTCTTAAACCCCAAATGTTTTCAAAACTCCCGAGATCATAAAATGTTTTTACAAGACGTATATTGGGTTTACCCCTACCTTTCGATTTAACCATTTTGATTATTATGTTCCATGGAGTCTGATATGTATGGCTTGTATTTGTATTTTATACTTGCACTAGCAAAACAGTGGAGTTTTGCTAACCCCCGACTATTCGGGGGGTGGATGTCTGTATTGCGTCCAGGTACTTGCTGGTTGTTGGGGAGCAAATCACAGGTTCAATACGAAGGATGATGGAAGACGACGATACTAATCACATGAAGACCAATTGCAGAGTATTTGTTAGAGTCTTGTTAGTTAACCCTCCGATGGTTTGTTCTCCCGTTTTATGGGAGTGTTATTGTGTTCTAGCCCCTGCGTGGGTATGTGTTCTGAGAAAGAATCATGTATGTAATGATGTGTGTGTTGAGATAAAGATCAAATCGGTCTGATGGTCCTTCATATAGCCATGTCAGCATATGATTGATGTGTTGTTTTTGTATTTAGCCTGGTAGATCCTCACGTAGGGGGTCTGCGGCGCTGTAATATTCCCGATTGGTTTGGGGGTGTTACAGAATATGGTATCAGAGCTTAGGTTGAGGAAACCTAGGCTGTCGGGTTGAGTTGTATGTTGTTGGGTCTTGTCTTGTCAGATTTGGTCTGACTGAGTGGTGTCGCAACGTGTCGTCTGAGTTGTCGGTCGTGATTAGTATCGAGGCACAACCATCATATTCGTGCGATCTGTGGATGTAAGTCTCCCTACTTTGCTGTGTCTCGTGTTATACGAGTTTATGTGATTATGTGTTATTATGTGGAGTTTAACTGTGCCTCGTGAATACTTACACCATACTTGTTTGATTCTCGTATTGTGCTGGGTTACAGAGTAGTACTGGTATGTATGTATATATATATATATATATATATATATATATAACCTTGTGTGAAATCGTTTTTACAGGAGCGATGTTTTGGATTGGTTATTCAATAAAAGTTTATCAATGTGGTGTTTTAAACTTCAAATGTTTTGGGAAAGTCACGTAAATTCTATTTAAAAACATCCTTCGAGGAGGAAAAATGATTTGATTTTCATAGGATGACCTCGAGACCAAAGATTTTTGGGAATTCAACTACATATATTTTTGTTCGTCTTGCATTGAAAATTTTCAAAATTTGATTTTTTTTTTAATGCTCAAACGAGGTCTATCAAAAGTTTACTTGAGATGTGACTTTCGCCTTCGACTTTTCGGTTTCATGAATTTCGGTTAAAAGTTATGTAGTGAGGATGAAAATTGTTGGCGTTTGAATTCGTATGTTGTTGTTTATTTTTAACCTTCGACTTTTGGTATCATTTAGTATATGCTCATGAATGTGTTGCTGGATTAGAATGGATAGTGCACGCGAAGTCTCTGTTAAATCATACACTAATTGGTCTGAGCAGAAGCTCAGAAACTACATTCTGGTCGTAAGTCTAACTTTTGCGATTGTTAGGCTGACCGTTTGAGACCGTACTTTATGTGTGTTGTTCAGGAATAACAATTGTTGTGTGTGGTTATGTGTAATTTGAACTGTGTTCTTGTCCGCTGCTTGTGTAAAGTTCAAAATGACTTTTTGGTACTTTTACCAAATAGTGTGTGTTTTAAAATGACCTTTCGGGTTCGTAGATTTGAGTTATTTCGTTGACCCTTTTTCCTAACTCTTTTGTTGGGTGACTTAACGTATATTTTGAAACTATTGAGTTGCCGCGTCTTCGCCTTGTAATTTCAAATGATATTTTATGACGGTATTTGGTATTTGGAAAATGACTTTTGGCGATTATTTGGAAAGTATTACCATCATCGGCCTATTTGGCATTTTTGAACGTTTTTGAAAATGGTTATCAACTTGGTGAGTTCCGGCGTGGAACCCGTGCAGAAAATAATTTTGATATAATGAATGACTTTAATTTCATTGCATTTATAATTCACATAACAGCGGCATTATAAATGAAGATTTTCGGGATAATAGTTTGTATATTTGCTCTAGCTTGAATTAAATTGTAATATGTATATGATTTAATGGTGTTTAATTAAAGACGGACATGTGAATATCTTGCTATGTGTTATGATATTTCGTTGCCATAGGTTGTTGTTTGTTAGTATGCCGAGGGGCAGAGGTCGTGGTCGTAACCATGGTGCTGATGGCCACAGGGATCAGATGTGGAATCGAGAGAATGTCACTGGGAATGATTTTAGTTTGGGTGTTGCTACTATATTGCAACAAGTAGCGACTCACATGACTCAGTTGACCCAGGTGGTTCAACGTAGCATTGACGCGAGTCAGAATGTCGGTGTAAATCAATGGCTTCGCGAGGTAGTTCGTATGAATCCCCCTCGATTCGCCGGTGCTGCGGATGCGTTGGGCTGGGATGGTTGGATTTTCCAGTTGGGAAAGATTTTCGAGGCTGTCGGATGTCCTGAAGAGCGAAAGGTACCTATCGCTCAGTACCTTCTTGACAAAGATGCGGCTAATTGGTGGGAAGCTGTTAAACCTCGTGATCGTGATGTCACGTGGGCGGAGTTCCAAGCATTTATGGAAGCTGAGTTCTATCCGTAACCGATTAGAGAGCAGAGGATTCGCGAATTCTATTTGGCAGAACCGCAATATATATCGGTGTCGCAAGCTATCATCGATTATAGCAAACAACTCAGTTATGTGCGAGATCGGGTGAGAACCGAAGAAGAGAGGCTCTTTCATTTTGACAGACGAATGAAGCCAGAGATTCGCGTGTATATGTCGGGACTCACTTGCACTTCGTTGAGGGACTACCAAGATCGAGCCTTGGCCCGTGAACTAGCTTTGTTATCGTCGGAGCGTGTGCCCGAGTCGAAGAAGCAGAGGAAGTCCGATGACCTTGTGGACAGTGCAGGAGTTGGTGTTTCTAGTTCACAACGTCGTAGTCTTTCGGCTGTGAAGCTCTGTCGCTCGTTGCGTGGGACTGAGAGTTCCAAGTATTCTGCTTTGACTCCTGGTAAAGCCAGAGGTGTTTTAACTACAATGTGGCGGGGCATGTCCGTGCACATTGTCCTTCTCCGCCAGTAATATGTTACAAGTGCGGGCTTGAGGGACACCGGGTTCAGTTTTGCGAGTTGGTCACCAAGCCTTCCGAGGCACGGATTTGAGCACTGAAATCAGGACCGACTCCGAGGAGTCCCTGAGGGGCGTGGTCTATCAGTTTCAGTTGTATGTTATGTTATTTCCTTACCCGGTTGTTTCGAATCTCGGGGATTTAGTACTTTTATTCGAAGTGGATCGTTTTGTGTTTATTTTTCATTTTCTCGACTGTGCACGGTGCTTAGTGTTTTGTGATTGTTCGGATAATTGACTTGATTGTATTATCTATTTGATGACGTTTGTCACTTGTTGATTTTATTATGTCTCTACCGGTGGCGTTGTGTTAGTCGTCGTGGAGCGTGTTTTCACGCCGTATATTCCTTTGCGTTGCTTGTAACGTTTCGCCGATGGGAGTAAGTTACGCATTTCTTATGTATCTCGTTGAGTTTTCCTGACGGGATATTGCTTCTCCCTGCTTGTTTTAAGTTTCGGGACGAAACTTCTTTTAAGGAGGGTAGTGTGTAATACCCGTAATTTCGATTTATGATAATTTCTTTTTTTCGGAGAAAGTCCATTTTGACGGCTCGCTCAGGACCTTTTCGTCATTCCGAGAATGATTAATTCTGCACTTTTTGTCATCCGAGTTCGTTTCGGTATCGTTTTGTTGAGTTCCGTGTTCTTATGCGGTTTTTCCGCACTTGAGTTCGATTCTTGCGAATCTCATGCGAAACTGTTGTTTCGAGTTTCTCGTAAGTTCATTTAATGTAATTATTCATGTTGCGAGCTTTGGTTTGGTGTTTCGATCGTGTATCGTGTATTTCGGACGCTTTGGGCCGTTTTCGTAATTTCCCAAAGTTTGGGGTAATTACTTTCCGTTGTCGAATTTCGAGCCTTCGGGTGGTCGGAATCATGTGTTCTCTTAGCGCTTGGTTTCGTCTTTGTGAGTACTTCGTAACCGTATCTTCGATTCATATTCAAGTTCGGGTTTCGAGGCCGTGTCGGGCTCGATATTAGCCTCCTATTGTAACACACGAGCAGGCCACACGAGCACGTGGTCGTGTGTGGAGCTCATGCGCAATCCAGCGCTCGGAAGTAAGCTCCAGGGACACACGAGCATGACACACGAGCAACTGCTCGTGCGCGGTGCTCGTGCGTGGTGTCAGTGGATGGGCAGTGGCCTAACGCACGACCAAACACACGAGCACTTGGTCGTGCGTGATGGTCGTGCGTCGCTGGTGTATATAAGGGGACAGACGGGTTTCTCACCCCATTTCCTCCCCTTCTTCTCTTATCTTCGTGGCTGTCGGACGGGTGAGGCTAGGGTTCGAGTTCTTGGTCGGTTCTACTCAATTTCAAGGTGTTTTGGAGACCTCTAGATGATTGTAACATCATCTAATCCCTTGTTCTTCGTTGGATTGAGGTAATTCTTGATTTTTCTTCGAGTTGACTTTCTTAGAAATTTGTTCTTGATTTCAATTCTAGTCCGATTTTGATGCATTGGTTTGTGTAGTATGATGTTACTAACCATGTTTCATGGGTTATATATCCATGTATCGAGTTTGTTTAACTCGATTGACGATTCGAGTGTTCTTGGGAATTATTGAACATTTAATGTTCGATTAAATGTCCCATTGAGTTTTCCTTCAATAGATTGATGGGTTTTTCGTTGTTCTTGGTCTTGGTTCTCGTTGTGATATTGTTTTCATTGTGTCTCCCAGAAGTTGTAGGTATTCAGAGTGTCCCGATCGAGCCGTGTTCGTCGGAGTACTTGCTCGTGGTATCGAGGCAAGTATCTTGTCCATACGTTTCACGTTTCGTATGCATAATTATTGATAAATTATTTTATGCGAAACCCAATGTTTAATGAACGTAAAAAGGGATCGGTATGTTCTCGATAAATGTTGTCTTTCAATGATAATTCATGTACTTCGTGAATATACGTGTTCTTAGAATATGTGTGTTGGTTTGGTATGTTGAAAGATGCTATGATCACTTTGAGTGAGTTTAATAGACTATAATCCTTTGTCGGGGATTACGAAATGTTATGTGTACTTGTTCGGTAAGAATGTAATGTGTGTAATATCAGTTATTACTCCTTTGAAAGGAGGTTGTGATGTTTAAGTGTTGCTTGGATGGATGTTCTGCTCATTGTTATGTGATCGTTGAAAGTGATGTGTCTCCGGGTAGGATTGATAAATCTCCGGGATCCATACTTGTTAGTATGGATCGGGCGTGACCGTAGGGTTATCCAATCCGGGTATGTCTTGCGGGGACTCTGAGGTTTGTGGTGTAACACCCCGAGATATTCGGAATAATTACAGCGCCGTAAACCCTTTAGGTAAGGATTTACAAGGCTAATTTTAAAAAAAAATGTAAATATAAACCAATCGTACAACTGAAGTTCAAAGACAGATTTGATTCAACCGATCAAAAGAGTTAACTTATACAACCATATCGAAAAGACATTATTAAAACAGACGTACTCGAGTACTAAACGAAACACGAAGACAACTCTCAATAACAATAACATCAATCACATCACTGAGCCATTTCATCGTCACAGCCGATGCGTGGTTGCCTCCCCGCTCCTCGGCTACCTGAACATCAAAACAATGTCCACCCCCGACGGGGTTAGCAAAACAATGCTAGTACAAGTATCATCATACAATAAATCATCAATGCATCATAAAACATGCAAAACGGACTTCCGCCACCGGAATCCAACGATGCGAATCCTCACGATTCCATCAACACGATACAAGGTAATCCAGCGATCCAGCGCCCTCAGCATAGATCCCCATGATGATCCCGTCGGACCAACGCATGGTGGAAAACCCGTCCAGCGATCCAGCGCCCTCAGCATAGATCCCCATGATGATCCCGTCGGACCAACGCATGGTGGACATTCGATCCAGCGCCCTCAGCATAGATCCTCATGACCCCCTCGGATCATTTATACCATAATCAATCAATTATGCATACACATATGCATTTCAATATGTTCATCAATACAAACAAACAACAACGAATATCACGAGAATTTCCAGAAATACATCTCATATTCAACAATATGAACAAAACCACAAGCATGAAAAATCGAACTCGACATGTGATACTTGCCTCGAAAATGGCAAGAACGAAATACTTCGATGATCTCAACACACTCGAAGGCCACCTCCTTCGATCAACGTAACAAGCTCGAACCTTAACAAAAGGAATGATATATAAATCATCTCAAGCCGAACAATGGCCTAACAATTCGGCCTACGGCCGAAGAGCTCAAAATAAACAATCTTCCTGGATTGCTTAGCGCGCGCTACGTACTCTACGTAACGTGCGCTAAGCCGAACTGTTAGTGTACGCTATCGTATAAGACTAGCGTGCGCTAGCCACGGTCTGGAAGTCTGACTCGGCTGGTCTCATAATGTACGCTACGTACGTTTCGTGCGTTAACTGAACCCCGATAGCGCACGTTAACTCACACATGTTAGCGTGCGCTAATCTTGCATGGCAGAATACTGCAAACCGAAAAAATGGGTTGAAAGGTGAAGAACTCATGAATTCTACCGTGATAATACAAGTTATCCTCGGGCATATCATGCTAATAAGGTTTGTGGAAGTTTTATGATTATGAAATACAAATATACGGATAGTCATCTCCATATCATAATCCATCTACGATCTTCAAGAAATAATCTAAGTTCCGATCGTCTTACGTTCCAAAACACATGATTCCAACGTGTACAACGTAGCAACTGGGTAATATCCTATTACTGATCATAAATTGATTTGAACATGCTTAGGAGTCCTTATAATAAGATGGTTCAAAGGTTCATACGATATATAGTGCCGATACGTCAAAAGTATCCTTCTAACATGTGATGACCGATTATAAACGAAATACTTGCTATCCAAACATGATTCAAACTTCCTTAGGAACATTACTAATCATCGGTGAAGAATCACCTACCTCAGAGTAGTGAAGAACACGGAGGAAAATGAGGCAATCCAACACCGAAGGCTTGAACACCAATCTCCAATGATATACGATCTTCAATCTCGAACTAGGAGGTTGATACGAAGTGTTTAGGACGAAGGGAGTTATGTTCTAAGTGTAAGAGTTCGGGTTATGGGAGGAGAAGAATCAAATCACGAATAGGATGTTGTCCTATTTATAATAAATGGCTATTAGCGCGCGCTAGGCCACCTTTCGTAGCGTGCGCTAACGGCCGTCTGACTTAACTGAAGTCAGCACTTAGCGTGCGTTATTCACATGACTGTAGCGTGCGCTAAGGCGTTGACTTGGCTTTTCCCGAAAGCCGTCCAGATTCATTCGACACAATCCGACAAGGGTCCCCCGGCCAGATCTCACCTACCGCACGTCTCAATCAATATGACCACGCATAGCGTGCGCTAATGACACTCTGTAGCGTGCGCTATGAATCCATGTTAGCGTACGCTACCCGTAGCCTGTAGCGTGCGCTACATGCACAGAATTTCAATCTTTAAATCATATACACGAAATTATACGCTCGACAACAAAGGATTATGAAATACGGAGAATAGTACTCAGACAAAAGTACAATCATTACAATATCACAAGTTCCAATTACATAACATAAATCTCGGGTATTACATCCTTCCTCCCTAAAAAGAAGTTTCGTCCCGAAACTTAGGATGAAAACATCTCCGGATATTTAGCCTTCATACCGTCCTCCGTTTCCCAAGTGGCCTCTTCGACTCCATGTCGTGACCATTGTACTTTAACCAAGTGTATTGGTTTATTCCTCAACTGTTTAATCCGACTCTCAAGTATCTTGATTGGTCTCTCTTCGAAGGTGCCATCATTAGCTATCTCGATCTCGTCGAAATCAATGATGTGACTGGGGTCCGGTACATACTTCCGCAGTTGGGATACGTGAAACACATTGTGAACGTGACTCAGCGATGGCGGTAAGGCTAACCTGTATGCTAAATCCCCAACTCTCTCTAGGATCTCAAATGGTCCGATATATCTCGGACTAAGCTTGCCTCTTCTCCCAAAACGGAAAATCCCTCGTGTAGGAGACACCTTCAATAGTACATGGTCCCCAGCGTCGAACTCTAGCGGGCGACGACGTACATCTGCATAAGACTTCTGTCGACTCTGGGCAGTCGACAGTCTCTCTCGAATCAAAGCTATCTTTTCCTAAGTCTGAATAATCAATTCCGGTTCCGTCCCGATCAAATCCGAAGAATCATCCCAACATAGGGGTGATCGACATCTTCTCCTGTACAAAGCTTCAAATGGTGCCATCTTAATTGAAGCATGCCAACTATTATTGTAGGTGAATTCAACTAATGGCAAATGAACTTCCCAATCAGTTGACCAATCCAAAGCACAGGCTCTAAGCATGTCTTCTACAGTTTGAATAGTCCTTTCGGACTGACCGTCCGTTTGGGGATGATAAGCCGTACTAAAATTGAGCTCAGTTCCCAAAGCCTTATGAACCGCTTTCCAGAAGTGTGACACGAAACGACCATCTCGATCCGAAATAATGGTCTTCGGTGTCCCGTGCAATCTGACTATCTCCGCAATGAATATTCGTGCCAATCTCTCGGGTCCTCATGTATCTCTAATTCCCAGGAAATGAGCCTATTTGGTTAGTCGATCAACTACAACCCAAATCATGTTCATTCCCGTTCTAGTCCTCGGCATACTAGTGATGAAATCCATCGAGATATCCTCCCACTTCCACTCAGGGATCGGAAGCGGTTTTAACATCCCGGCAGGTCGCTGATGTTCAATCTTAACCTGCTGGCAAGTCAAACACTTCGAAACGTACTCTGCTACGTCTTTCTTCATATTCCCCCACCAGAAGTTTTGCTTTAAATCTTTATACATCTTACTACTGCCTGGGTGAATAGAATAGGGCGCGCTATGAGCTTCCGTCAAAATTGTCCGTCTCAAATCATCATCCTTGGGAACGCAAAGTCGACTCTGAAATCTCAGAACTCCATCGTCTTGTATCACGAATCCTGGGGCTTTTCCTTCTTTTACTTCGTCACATAATCGAAGGATCAGAGAATCGTTCAATTGCTTAGACTTGATCTCCTCGACTAGTGATGAAGTCAGTTCCATCACATAAAGTTGCCCTTGGATTCCTGGTGCCCATACTTCAATCCCCTCGCGGATCAGTTCTCGTTGAATACTGTTTGGGACGTAACACTCGAAGAGAAACAGGTTTATGGCTCAAAGCATCGGCTACTACATTTGCTTTCCCCGGATGATAGAGAATCTCCAAGTCGTAATCCTTGATAAATTCCAGCCACCTTCTATGCCTCATATTTAATTCTTTCTGACTGAAAATGTATTTGAGGCTGTTATGATCTGTAAAGATCTGACAATGAGTGCCGTACAAATAATGTCGCCAAATTTTCAGGGCAAAAACCACAGCCGCTAGCTCCAGATCATGAGTCGGGTAATTAACTTCGTACGGTTTCAATTGTCGAGAAGCATAGGCAATCACCTTATCTTTTTGCATCAACACACATCCCAGACCCTGATTTGAAGCGTCGCTGTAAACCATAAATCCATCAGTTCCCTCTGGTAACACTAATATAGGTGCTGTCGTCAGTCTCCTCTTAAGCTCATCAAAACCAGCCTGGCATTTCTCATCCCACTTGAACTTTTGAGTTTTCTGTAATAGCTGAGTGAGCGGACGAGCAATTTTGGAAAATCCTTCTACAAAGCGGCGATAATATCCAGCAAGTCCTAAGAAGCTTCGGACTTCTTTCACGTTTTTAGGAGCTTCCCAATCCAAGATTGCTTCGACTTTCTTCGGGTCCACCTGAACTCCGTCGGCTGATATCACATGCCCAAGGAAGGTTACTTCCTTAAGCCAGAACTCACATTTTGAAAGTTTTGCATACAACTGTTCCTTCCTCAAGGTGCTCAAAACCACACGTAAATGTTCAGCATGTTCCTCTGCGTCCCTCGAATAAATCAAGATGTCGTCAATGAAGACGACCACAAATTTATCCAAGTATTCCAAGAATACCCGATTCATCAATTGCATGAATACCGCAGGAGCATTAGTAAGTCCAAATGGCATTACCACAAATTCATAATGTCCATACCGGGATCTGAAAGCAGATTTCGGTATATCCAATTCCTTAATTCTCAACTGGTGGTACCCTGATCGTAAGTCAATCTTCGAAAATATCCTTTCCCCTTGCAGTTGATCAAACAAGTCGTCGATCCGGGGTATAGGATACTTATTCCTGATTGTCATCTTGTTGAGCTCCCTGTAATCAATACACAGTCGGAGGGATCCGTCTTTCTTCCGGACAAAGAGAATGGGCGCTCCCCAAGGAGAAACGCTCGGTTGAATATAACCCTTCTGCAACAATTCCTCCAGTTGTTTCTTGAGTTCATACATCTCGGTTGGCGCCATGCGGTATGGTGCTCTGGAAATAGGAGATGCTCCAGGCTCTAATTCGATAGTGAATTCCACTTCTCTTTGCGGAGGTAAACCAGGTAGTTCGTCAGGAAAAACATCTGAGAACTCATTTACAACTGAAATAGAT
The DNA here is from genome assembly GCA_033398695.1 of Orobanche coerulescens. Lineage (NCBI taxonomy): Eukaryota > Viridiplantae > Streptophyta > Magnoliopsida > Lamiales > Orobanchaceae > Orobanche > Orobanche coerulescens. The sequence goes on along the minus strand of CM065805.1, from coordinate 147,029,218 downwards.
GAGAGCTCTACTCCTTCATCTTTCTTCATGGCATAGCACCAGAGTCCCTGACATCCCTGTTTCAGTAATTTCACGGCTTTCATTGCCTTGATCAATTTTCCCGAGCTTCCCGGTCTCCATCCTCGGAATAAATGTTCAGATCCGTCATCCGCAATGATAGAAATGACTCTCTCTCGGTAATTCAGAATAGCTCCATAACGGTTGAGCCAATCATCTCCGAGAGTTAAATCGTCACCGTAAATGTCAACCACAATAAGGTTCGATAGCCAATCTCTCCCTCCTATAGTTACTGGAAAATCCCTAGCTTCTAGGGTTCCCACAATTTTCTCTCCGCTTGGTAATCCCACAACATAAGGTTCACAATCATACAAGCACGAGATTTTCAAACGATTAACACAGTTCAATGATACAAAAGAATGTGTAGCTCCGGAATCGAATAAAACACTAACTGGTTGCAAAAGGATCTGAATTGTACCTGATGCAACAGCTGTGTTCTGATCATCCTTCTTCATCTCGTAAATACGCGGAGGAACGGACCCAGCACTGGATGCCTCTCTCTTCCCAACGTTCTGCTGCTGAAATCCACTCTGTTGCGTCTGGTTCACACTCGTCTCCTTCGGAACTGGAGCTGGAGTGCGAGTACCAAAAGATCGGGTTGCATTCCCACAAAATGTTGCACGATGTCCTTCCTGTCCACACTCGAAACAGGTCACAGCAGGCGCGAAACAATCTCGTCGAATATGTCCCGCTTTGCCACAGTTATAACACTTCTTCCCTGCGTCTGAAACAGTTGGTGCTGTCCGGAACTTCTTCCCACCTCGAGAAGGATGTGGAGGTCTCCTGGATGAATGAAAAGAGGACTGACCCCTGCGAGGCCCACTACTCTTATTCTCCGTGAAGTTGCCAGACACCTTCTATTTCTTTGCTTCCGTTGATTTCTCTACTGCTGCCTCCTTCATATCATAGGCCAACGCCTTATCCTGATATTGTCGCAAAGTGGTACATTCAAATCCGGACATGTACTGCTGAATTTCCGGCTTCATTCGCATGTCAAAGTGAAAAATCCTTTCTGCCTCGGTCCTGACCAAGTGGCGCACATAAGTCAGCTGGTGATTAAAAGTCTTAATCACGTCCGTCACAGATGCTTCTGAATTTTGCGGTGAGAAAAACTCCCGAACTCGGGCTTCTCTAACTGGGCGAGGACAATATTGCGCCTCCATCATCAATTTAAATTCCGTCCAGTCAACATTGTGCTCCTCCGGTCGGATGGCCTCCCACCAGTCGAAAGCCTCCCCGGTCAAAAGATACTGGGCGACCGGAACCTTCCTATCATTGGGACAGTTAATCCCTGCAAAAATCTTCTCCAATTCCTTCAGCCAATGATCCCACGAAAGCGTCTCAGCGGAACCGTCAAATTTCGGAGGATGCAATTTGACCACCTCGGTAAGCCATTTATCTCCCCGATTATCCACGTTATTCTGCTGTCCCATCGCCGTCTGCATGCGATCCACAACTTGAGCAAACTGGTTTATCTGGGCAACCACCTGCTGAAGCACTCCCAGCACGTTAGGATCTGCATTATTATTTGTCGATCCCTACTGTCCCCCGGAATGTGAATCCGTTTGACTAGCGGCTATCTCTGGAGTAGATACCGACTCTTCTTGCCTCGTATTTCCACGTCCGCGTCCACAACCGCGCCCGCGTCCACGACCTCCTCTCAACATACATAGATACTCAATATCCAGGACAAACTTTCTCAAAGTACATCCATCAATGTTTACAAGACATGAATTAAATAAATCAGTAGTATTCGAGATTAGGAAACTTACAACCACAGTCCACGCGACGATGCTGGCTCAGCAGTGATGTTACGAACGACCAATAATCCAATAACGTAAACAGACCCAACTACCCGACTGCCAAGATATCCATAAATCTTAGCTCCGATACCATATTCTGTAACACCCCGAGATATTCGGAATAATTACAGCGCCGTAAACCCTTTAGGTAAGGATTTACAAGGCTAATTTTAAAAAAAATGTAAATATAAACCAATCGTACAACTGAAGTTCAAAGACAGATTTGATTCAACCGATCAAAAGAGTTAACTTATACAACCATATTGAAAAGACATTATTAAAACAGACGTACTCGAGTACTAAACGAAACACGAAGACAACTCTCAATAACAATAACATCAATCACATCACTGAGCCATTTCATCGTCCTGTCGGTACTGTGGTTGCCTCCCCGCTCCTCGGCTACCTGAACATCAAAACAATGTCCACCCCCGAAGGGGTTAGCAAAACAATGCTAGTACAAGTATCATCATACAATAAATCATCAATGCATCATAAAACATGCAAAACGGACTTCCGCCACCGGAATCCAACGATGCGAATCCTCACGATTCCATCAACACGATACAAGGTAATCCAGCGATCCGGTTCTCAAAGATAGATCCCCATGATGATCCCGTCGGACCAACGCATGGTGGAAAACCCGTCCAGCGATCCAGCGCCCTCGGATAGATCCCCATGATGATCCCGTCGGACCAACGCATGGTGGACATTCGATCCAGCGCCTCAAGATAGATCCTCATGACCCCTCGGATCATTTATACCATAATCAATCAATTATGCATACACATATGCATTTCAATATGTTCATCAATACAAACAAACAACAACGAATATCACGAGAATTTCCGAAATACATCTCATATTCAACAATATGAACAAAACCACAAGCATGAAAAATCGAACTCGACATGTGATACTTGCCTCGAAAATGGCAAGAACGAAATACTTCGATGATCTCAACACACTCGAAGGCCACCTCCTTCGATCAACGTAACAAGCTCGAACCTTAACAAAAGGAATGATATATAAATCATCTCAAGCCGAACAATGGCCTAACAATTCGGCCTACGGCCAAGAGCTCAAAATAAACAATCTTCTGGATTGCTTAGCGCGCTACGTACTCTACGTAACGCGGCGCTAAGCCGAATCAAGTAGTGTACGCTATCGTATAAGACTAGCGTGCGCTAGCCACGGTCTGGCAGTCTGACTCGGCTGGTCTCATAATGTACACTACGTACGTTTCGTGCGTTAACTGAACCCCGATAGCGCACGTTAACTCACACATGTTAGCGTGCGCTAATCTTGCATGGCGTAATCGCAAACCGAAAAAATGGGTTGAAAGGTGAAGAACTCATGAATTCTACCGTGATAATACAAGTTATCCTCGGGCATATCATGCTAATAAGGTTTGTGGAAGTTTTATGATTATGAAATACAAATATACGGATAGTCATCTCCATATCATAATCCATCTACGATCTTCAAGAAATAATCTAAGTTTCGATCGTCTTACGTTCCAAAACACATGATTCCAACGTGTACAACGTAGCAACTGGGTAATATCCTATTACTGATCATAAATTGATTTGAACATGCTTAGGAGTCCTTATAATAAGATGGTTCAAAGGTTCATACGATATATAGTGCCGATACGTCAAAAGTATCCTTCTAACATGTGATGACCGATTAGAAACGAAATACTTGCTATCCAAACATGATTCAAACTTCCTTAGGAACATTACTAATCATCGGTGAAGAATCACCTACCTCAGAGTAGTGAAGAACACGGAGGAAAATGAGGCAATCCAACACCGAAGGCTTGAACACCAATCTCCAATGATATACGATCTTCAATCTCGAACTAGGAGGTTGATACGAAGTGTTTAGGACGAAGGGAGTTATGTTCTAAGTGTAAGAGTTCGGGTTATGGGAGGAGAAGAACTGAAATCACGAATAGGATGTTGTCCTATTTATAATAAATGGCTATTAGCGCGCTAGGCCTCGCCAGTAGCGTGCGCTAACGGCCTGTCGACTTAACTTAAGTCAGCACTTAGCGTGCGTTATTCACATGACTGTAGCGTGCGCTAAGGCGTTGACTTGGCTTTTCCCGAAAGCCGTCCAGGTTCATTCGACACAATCCGACAAGGGTCCCCCGGCCAGATCTCACCTACCGCACGTCTCAATCAATTTGACCACGCATAGCGTGCGCTAATGACACTCTGTAGCGTGCGCTATGAATCCATGTTAGCGTACGCTACCCGTAGCCTGTAGCGTGCGCTACATGCACAGAATTTCAATCTTTAAATCACATACACGAAATTATATGCTCGACAACAAAGGATTATGAAATACGGAGAATAGTACTCAGACAAAAGTACAATCATTACAATATCACAAGTTCCAATTACATAACAGAAATCTCGGGTATTACATGTGGCTTGTTAGCCCGATGCCGAGATAACTGGTGGGGTTATCATCGGGTATGTCTTGCGGGGACTTCGAGGTTCGTGGCTTGTTAGCGCGATGCCAGGATAACTTATGGTTGTGGTTTGGTTATGTACGTATCTGTGCTTGTAGTCACGTGACTGCGGTTACGGTGACATGTAATTTGATATAGTTTCCCTGTGGGTTATTCACTCGGGTTTGTTCTATGGGATCATCTGAGGTCCGTGGCTTGCTAGCATGGGACGCGAATAATTTGTGGAAACAGGTTGTTATGGTATGATCGGGTCGTGGACCCCATGTGTTGTTATCGAAATAAATGTTTTGGGAAAATAACTTTTGGGCTGTGTCCCTAAATGTTTTCAAAACGCTTGAGAATTCTTAAACCCCAAATGTTTTCAAAACTCCCGAGATCGTAAAATGTTTTTACAAGACGTATATTGGGTTTACCCCTACCTTTCGATTTAACCATTTTGATCAAGTGATTTACCTTGGGAAGTATGTTTATGATTATTATGTTCCATGGAGTCTGATATGTATGGCTTGTATTTGTATTTTATACTTGCACTAGCAAAACAGTGGAGTTTTGCTAACCCCCGAGTATTCGGGGGGTGGATGTCTGTATTTCGTCCAGGTACTTGCTGGTTGTTGGGGAGCAAATCACAGGTTCGATACGAAGGATGATGGAAGACGACGATACTAATCACATGAAGACCAATTGCAGAGTATTTGTTAGAGTCTTGTTGGTTAACCCTCCGATGGTTTGTTCTCCCGTTTTATGGGAGTGTTATTGTATTCTAGCCCCTGCGTGGGTATGTGTTCTGAGAAAGAATCGTGTATGTAATGATGTGTGTGTTGAGATAAAGATCAAATCGGTCTGATGGTCCTTCATATAGCCATGTCGGCATATGATTGATGTATTGTTTTTGTATTTAGCCTGGTAGATCCTCACGGAGGGGGTCTGCGGCGCTGTAATATTCCCGATTGGTTTGGGGTGTTACATATGTGACGCCAATGCGAAAATTTTAAAAAATTTTGGCGGAGGTTTAAAATTTTTGATGGAAGTTTAAAATCTCTCGCTTCACATATGTGGAGCTCTTGTGTTTCAGAATATATTATAAATACAATATCCCTACATTCCTTCATTCATTCCAAAATTTTAATACATATTTCATCTCATTTCTTCAACTTTCTTATCTTTCAATCTTCAAGATAATTTATAAATTATTTTCAATTTTTTTTAATAATTTTACTTATATTATTTTTTGTTTATACTAACCTATTAACATGTTGTTTTTTTCTTTGTTTTGCAGGAGTTTTATTTATTTAAATACAAGTGAATTACAATATTAATATGCTTGGAACATAACATAATGTGATTTATCTCTTTTTACAATTAGTTTTTACAAAAATGAGGATATTTATTTTTTAATTAAATAAATATCTTTTTATTATAATATAGTTATTTTCTAATAATAATTAAAAGTGTAGTTTTGGCATATTTTATAATTACAACAAAACAAATATATTTAAAAAGATATTTCTGATTAAATTAATATATATATATATATATAAATATACTGAAATTAGCCAAAAATTCTTTATGGCTAATTTTATTTTTTTATATTAAACGAAAAACTTTAGCGTCACATATGTGACGCCAATTTAGCCGGAAAATATGAATATATTAATTGTTTAAAATTCTGGACATAGTTTGGCGACACAAATGTGACGCCAAAACTATTTTATTTAAAATTGTTGGGCAACTTTGGCGACATAAATGTGACGCTAGAAGTATATTATTTTAAATTGTTGGGCAATCTTTGGCGACACATGTGTGATGCTAAAGATCTATTATTTTATATTGCTGGGCAATTATTGGCAACACATTAATGACGCCAAAGATATATTATTTAAAATTGTTGGACCATCTTTGGCGTCACAAGTGTGACGCCAAAACGTTAAAAAATAATATTCCCTTGTAGACTTTTAGCTTCACCCATGTGAAGCTAATGTAATTAGGTTTTTCTTCGGTTTTCTTTAGCTTTACATAAGTGGCGGTAAAGTTTAATTCTTTAGCTTCACACGGCCAAAGATTGAAGCTAAAGTTTCTTTAGATTCAGCTTCTTTAGCTTCACACATTGGCTTCAGATGTGTGAAGCTAAAGAACAAAAGCTTCACAGTCAACTCTATTGGCTTCACTTTTGTGTGAAGCCAATACACCCCTTTTTAGATATATATATATATATATATATATATATATATAAAAGGCTATTTTAAGTGTTAAATATAAGACTTATGTTTTAGGACAAATGAGCAAAGCAACTAAGTTTTGGGTAAATTAAGTATTTACTTTGTAGTTTTGGGTCATTTTCCCATAATAAATAGTTATTTGATTTTGTAACTTTATTTTGACCATTTGTTTATTTTAATGTTGTATAGATAAATGTAATACATTAGTAAACTTGTTTTTTTAAGTATTTTCGTAATATATAAAACAATTATAAAATTATTTATGGTCGAAATTGTATTTCAAAAAGTGAAACTATATTTATTAGGGGAATTTTGTAAACTAAATTATCATTTAATTTTGAATTATTAACGAATTTATCAAGTATTTTTTCATAACAACTAAACTACAACTAAACATAAGAATAACATTGGGACGGGAGAAATATTTATTTAGCGAAAATTATTTATTTGTCGAAATGAATAAATGAATAGTTATTAGGAGAATTTTTAATATAAAAATAAGTTCATGTACATTAAAAATAAAAATATAGTATTTATGTTAAAGTATGTACATTATACGTGTGTACATAAGTCAAATATTCAATTAAGAAAATCTCATGATATTTAATTTTATTAAAAACTTAGTTCATGTATATGAAAAATGAAAAGTTTTATTTTTATTTATAAATATAGATATTTGAAGAATATTTCAAGCATAGATTTACCACAATAATGAAGATGAAGAGAATGCTCTGCAATCAGATGATACTGTTGTTTCAGTTGTGATATCAAATGAGGCATTTCAAACTATAACCACCTTAAGAAATTACTTGCTACAATACGAGTAAAATATTCTGGAAGCTGTTTATGTTCTACAGAAAGTTAAGGATGAGGTCAATTTTGGTTTATATGCGAAGAAAAAACAATAAACTATAAATGCATATTTTCAAAAAAAAAAAATGATTAACATACTTCTACTGTAATTCATTAAAAGAATTATGGACTATATATATATATATTGAATTAAATTGGCAAATATTACATTATGTTTTTATTGGGCCCTTAAGGATTAAATTTTTTATTACTTAACATATTTAGCGTAATTATTACTTTAATACACTGGCCCAGGTCAGGACCGGAAGAAATTATTATACAAATGAGGTTATTACTTTATTGAACATTATTTATTGAGATTTATTTGTATCTAACAACTAAATTATCCACTAAAATATCAATTACTAATATATTATCAACTGAAATTCAATTAATTTAGGAGAATTCATAAACTAAATTATCATTTATTTTAGAATTGTCAAGTGATTCATTAATTAATTTGGATTAACAGCCAGATTTTCTATTAATTCCAAATTATAATTAGCTAATTACTAAGACCTACGTTTACATATCCATAAAAAAAACTTAATTTTTATTATACGTCAGTATTTTACACTTCTAAAATCATTTCTAAACAAATATTTATGTAAATTCATGATTTAACATAAACTAAATAATACAAATCAAAATATATAAAATGATGAAATACACAAAATAAATATAAATACCTTATGAATCTGGAGAATTTACACTTGATATGAAAAAAAATAAGTTTTCAGCTAAAAGATTTTGGTGGAAACTAAGAATTTAGATTTTTGGAATTTAGAGAAAAAATTGGACTGCGGAGAAGGAGGAGAAGGATAGAAAAAAAAAGAAAGAAAGAAACAAAAAAGAAAAGTAATCAAAGAGTAAATAAATTTTACTTATTTGCATTATGTATATAACGCAAAAGAAGTTGAAACAGCTTCCAACCGTTGTTTAATGGCATCACATAAGTGATTCCAATGTAGGGACCCGTAATGGCGTCACAACATCGAGAAATATAAGAAAAAGTTCAAGTCAGTATGTGACGTAAATAGTGTCAAAAATTGACAATATTTGAAGTCTTTTTATTTTAATTATTTGAAGTCTTCTGTCTGTAACTTCTAATATTGTCAAGTTAATATGAATGTTTTTTTAGTACTGAGAGGGCATGAAATATGTGGATGATATAAGTGTATTTGTTCTTCCAATTTAAAATATAGAGTTGGAACATCACTCTTCTGTCATCCGGACCATGCATTGCATCATGCACCACACCTAGTCATCTTCCATAGCGTCGCGGTGCGATCTTTTTATTTTACACGTTTTTCCAAACAGTATTTCTTCTTTAAAAGACAATCATTACTCCATTTTTGTCTTTTGTGCTCCCATGTGTATAACCACACGTAATATGTATATTTGTCGTCGAGAGTAAGAACATATGACGATGGGCCTGGTGAAGTTTCTCGTGACAATATTCAGGCGAAAAAGGGTGGCGACCGACAGGATCGTGGCCTTGATTCTGAAGAAGATTATTGTTATACTCGATATGATCATAGTACTGATATGGTTAGCGAGCGTAAATCTATCAAGTTACGTCGGGAAGAGATTGAGAAACTGAGCATGGATTCCTCTCGAGTGATTGGATATGGAGGATTTAGCACTGTTTACTTGGCACGATCTTCCATGGTCGCCGTCAAGATGTATTGCATTAGCAGCCAGCGTCTGTATCAGGTGTATAAGCAGGAACTCGACATCATTGTCAAGCTTCTTGGCTATTGCGATGATCGAGGTACATAATCTATTACTCAAGACCAAGTCCTTCTAATTGTTTTAGGTCAATTTTTTATAGTACTTTTCTATTTCCATAGTTGGTGATCTATAAAATATAATTACACGATTTTGTTAGATTTATCTCTTGATATATTGTTTTAAATTATCAATTTTTATATTTTTTATTAATAAATAATTAAATATATTAATAGTCAATTTATGAATTGACAAGCATCTGAGTTTCAAATGATTGTGGTCATAAAACAGACGAGGTAGGATAACCATCACTACCAAAAAAGACACTTTAGCCGCCGACTGGCCGACGGCCGGCATGAGTCATCGGCTAAAATCGGGGTTCAGCCGACGGAGAAAAAATCGTCTACTAAAGTGTGAGTTTAGCCGACGACAACACACTTTTCGTCGGCTAAACCATTTTTTTGTCGTCGGCTAAACATCTAACACTTTAGCCGACGACTTTGTCAGGATTAGCCGACGAGCTGTCATCGACTAAAGTGTTCTTTTTTTCCTTTTTCAACTCGACATCGAGACTGACTCGAGTGATGATTCTGATTATAAGCCTTAATTAGAATAAATGAACATGTGATATGTATTCTTTATTAATTTAATGAATATATTTTGATATCAATCCTCTGCCAAATCAATTTCTGATTCTTTTATTACTTTATTTTATATATATAGATAATAAATCATATATATTAATATTTTTGGAATTATATTATATATATTAAAATTATAATGTATATTATATAATAAATTTAATAATACTCGACGTTAAACTTTTATAATGTATATTAAAAATAATGATATTATATTATTATATATTACTAATATAATGTAACAAAAATTATGTTACATTATATATATTAAAAATTATAATATATATGTATAGTTTTACAAATTATAATATATTTGTAGAATAATATATTAAAATTATAATGTATATATTAGAATTAAATTTAATCTTGTTAAAAATTAAAAATTTATAATGTATATTAAAAATTCATTATTAACTATATAATATATAATGAAAAATATATTACATTATAATTTTACCAATTATAATATATTTGTAGAATTATATTATATATATTAAAATTATAATGTATATTATATTAAAACTAAAATCGGACAGAGTATAGCCGACGACGAACCCTGTCGTCGGCTAAAGGTGAGGGCAGTTTTAGCCGACGACTCGTACCCGTCTGGGCGTCGGCTAAAAGTATTATGTTATAGCCGACGACAGGTCGGGTCGTCGGCTAAAGTCCTTGTATAAAAGGACTTTTTCAAACGGGCACAGCTCATTTCAGCATTCCCCATTTCAACATTTCAGCGATTTCATATCCGATATATTTTGTCCGTCCATCGATTTCTTCCTTCCGTCGTCCGTCGATTTCTTCCGTCCGTTGTCTGCCAATTTCTTACGTCCGTCGTCCGCTGATTTCGGATCATAATTGTAATATCCGGAACTTCTACTACCGTTGTTTAAGATGATTTTATCCGAGTTATATTGTACAGCGTGGAATCTGTACAGTATAGATAAAATAAATGAAGGACTGAGATGTTAGTATCGGTATAATTGCCGTACTTGGTCGACAGTTGTATTAGAGGATATAGTGCGTCATGTATACATATCCAGTATGTCGAGACGGACGAGAAAAGTTGGAAATGGCTAAGTGTAAAATTATTAGCGCACGCTAATAATCACGAGTAGCGCACGCTATCGTGCAGGTTTAGCGCACGGTACGGACATAACTTAGCGCACGCTAGTGCATAACAGATCAGAAGGAACCTATGTGTGGACCAGGCCACTTTCGGCGCATGTTCTGAGTAGTCAGACTGATGTTTGTCGTAAAGCATTAGCGCACGCTAATGCCTGTTGTTAGCCCACGCTAATATCAGTCGGTCAACAGGGAATCTTGGATTTATTGGTTGCTTTCGGCATATGGGGTCACGAGCCTATTCGGTGTAGGTGTAGACTGTAGCAAGTCAACTACGATTAGCGCACGCTAAGATACAAGATTTTGCGTGTGCTAGACAGTGTAGTTTACGTACGTTATTTCATGGGCATTACGTACGTAAGCTGATGTGCGGAGCAAGTCAGTAGCCTCTGGACCGCGATAGCGCACGCTAACGAAAGAGAGTTAGCGCACGCTAAGCATGTAACGTACTTTAAATAAGGATGTTAGCGTACGTTAATAATATACAGTATATATATGTGTAGTTGGGCATTATCCTTCATTTCGTCCATTCCTTCCTTGCAACCGAGAGAGAGTTTTTAGAGAGAAGTTGGAGATTCCAAACACTGAGAGATGATGATCTTTAACAAAGTTTAAGCTGAGGAACATGGATTAAAGTCTTGTTCTTGAAATTATTGATGATTCTTGGAATAAAGTTGATTGTTCTCCTTCATTGTTCGTCTATACAAGGTAATAGTTCTTCACCTTTGGATTTCGTTTCGAATTGGAGATTGATGTTCTTGAGTTGATGATTATCATATAAACAAGTTAATAAGTATGATTAGGAGATGGATTACCGGAGTATGATGATATTAATGTGATTCGTATGGTTTGAATCGTATTGATTCGTCTTCTTGAGATTAGTTGGTTAATTCTTCTCTTCAGTTTCGAATGTTGATGTTATTGTTGATAATTACTCCCTGTAATGATAGATTATGGAAGTGTTGTTACGTTCTTAATGTTTCATGAGGTTGATATTGAGAAAGATGATATATGGATATAAGAATTGGATTAAGAGTTGGATGATTACTTATATGTTAAAGGATATCAGATTTCGTTGTTTTGATAGCTATGAACATAGTTTAGAATCACTTAGTGTTCTTGATAATCGCCATATGTGATCGGTATCTGTAAAACATGCAAACTGTACAGCAGTAGCGCATGCTAAGCTTACTGGCTAGCGCACGTTATCGGGAGCGACTTAGCGCACGCTACGTTGAGTGATTAACATGCGCTAAGTAGACACAATGTAGTACATCGACTTATGATTATGAATTCGTGCTGGTTCGAGTTGGATTGTACAGTCTATATTTAATCGAGATATCGTAGGACCGTTGAGTTTGTGGATTGGTTATATCGATTATTGATTGTTATCGAATGTGTGTTAAATTTATTATTGCGATAGGTTGCGATAATCGATCGGTGATTATAACCGTATATTGCGGTCGTGTTCGAGCATGTTCGTGAATTGCGTGGTCAGGGCTGAGGAGCTCGTAGACGAAGGCAATGAAATTGGTAGCGACTTCATCGGTATCGAGGCAAGTTATTACTTGCTCAGTTATAATGTTTAATGAATGGTTTTAGTTTCATTTCGTTTATAATGCATCTAGCAATGATTATATGTTGTCTTTCCGATTCTGGAAGTTAAATCGTACTGTATATGATTTATTTCGGTTATTGGCATATTCGGGCATCGAGGTTACATTATGGTAAAGACGAGGATATGAGTATCTATGGTTCATTGTACGTTTGGATCGCCGAGCATTGAGGATAATTGCCGGTGACGATTTGACATCGAGATTGCTACTGAAGGACTCGGGACAAGTATCTTAGTTTGATTCCGTTTAGTGTTAATGATGTTGATCATGCAGGTTGTCATTCATGTTGCTGAACATGAAGTCGTCCTAGTTATTTCATCATAGTGTCGTTCATGTTTTGATTCATATGTTGTTCATGTTGATGAACATATTGAGTTGCATATGTGTATGCATAATTATACTGTTTATGTTGTAAATGATCCGATGGGATCATGAGGATCTATGCTGAGGGCGCTGGATCGAATGTCCACCATGCGTTGGTTCGACGGGATTATCATGGGGATCTATGCTGAGGGCACTGGATCGTTGGACAGGTTTTCGACCATGCGTTGGTTCGACGGGATCATCATGGGGATCTATGCTGAGGGCATTGGATCGTTGGATTACCAGTATTGTGTTGATGGAATCTTGTGAATTCGCATCATTGATTTTATCATGTGTTGTTGTTCATATGTGTATTGTTGGTTATCCATCTTATGATGATCTGATAGGATCATCAAGGGGATCTATGCTGAGGGCGCTGGATCGTCGGATTTCCATTGGGTATACATCATTGTTATTGTTGTGATCATATTGACGTTGTCATATGAGTATGCATGTGTAGGTCTTGTGTTAGGACCGTGCCCGTATGTTGCATTGATCTGATCTGGGATTAGACTGATATGATTGTCGTGGTATTGTGCATCCCGAGGTATGTTCCGTATTTCCCTTGGTATTTGTCTTTGATGGACAATTGATTTTTGTGTTGAGACTTGATAATGTCACCCGACGGATTTGGGTTGGATAGAGTTAGTGGATTTTCGTAACAGTGAGTTATGATGACGTTTTGAGGATTTTGAGGTATTGTGTGGGACACAGTACGAGATGTGAATTTTGGTAGAGTTATGACGATAAGATTACATTGGTCGTATTCTTATTTTGTATTCTCATTGGTACATAATTATTAATGTGATGTGATGGTTATCATTGTTGGATATTATGGCTGACCCCGTCGTGGAATTTCTTTTTAGGTTCTTGGAGTATCGAGCTTGTCGCGGTCGTGAAGAGATGAGCTTCCCGGAGGATACTGGCTAGGACATGTTTTGTGCATTTAGTTTCTTGATTGGTTCTTGTATTCCGTTGCTAGAGTATATTTATGGTTGGTCTTTTTCCGCCGCGTGAGTATTTTGAAATGCTCTTTTGGTATCTGATAACTGAGGTTGCTTTGGAAATCGTTTTCTAAACTTTTGAGTGTTGGCTGTTTGGCCTTGCGATTTCAAATGAGTTTTTACAACGGTTTTGATAAATGGACTTTGTAAGTCTTTGTGCATTTTTTAAAGATAGTACCGTCGTTGGCTTCTTGGGCATTTGTAAATATTTGTAAAATTTTCTTTTAGCCTTGTGGGTTCCATCTCGGGGCCCACGACGCTGTAATATTTTCGGTTAAATCTGGGGGTGTTACAGAATATGGTATCGGAGCTTAGGTTGAGAAAACCTAGGCAATCGGGTCGAGTTGGGTCGTGCTTTTGTCGTGTCATTCAAGTTGTCGATTGAAAAATATTAGAGCCGTGAGTTTTTGTTGTTCACTCGGGCTTGTGCGTTATGTGATTTACCAGTGTAGTACTGGGGTGTTGTAAACTTTTCCAAATGGTGTTAACGTGTTTCTTCGGATAGAGCCGTGTTGTGTTCTCGAGTTGAACTGAGTTTGCAAAATGTGTGTTTTGAAAATATTTATGTCGAGTATTTTCTAGAGTCGAGACATGTGCCAGTATCATGGGGAATCGTCGACTTCACGATCTGTAAGTATTTGGATGTTTGAATTTCATTGAGATTTATTGCCGTTCTAAGTCGACATGCATTGAGATTCAGCAGGATATTATACGTTACAGTATGAGGTGAAAGAATTGGGACAGATTGATGATTTAAGAAACTATGATTTTGGAAATCAGTATATCAGTTAGATTTCGGAACGGAATTGTGCATTTGGGAGAAATGTTGTGCATGGTTGAGAAGAACATGTAGTCATGTTAGTTCATTTTGTGACATATGGTGTAATATCCGCATTTTTCTTCCCCTTGTATTTTTCTTTTTCAGCGTATTTCCCGTTAGTAGTGACCCTTGTGTATCTTTCAGTGTATCTTTTCTATTATCTATGGGTTTTATCCCCGTTATTGTTGAGCGGAACCGCCGTTTCGGGGTTGCCGTGGGTCCATTCTATGTTATGTTAACCGTTGAGATGTTCCGTTGGATGTTTCGTTCACCTTCCGGTGTTTTGGGAACCGTTCATATTTCATACCTAGCGCACGCTATTTTTCTGCATAGCGCGCGCTAGGGGTTCCTTAGTAGCGCACGCTACGTTTGTTCCGTAGCGCGCGCTATCGAGTAGCCCTGAGAGTGGCAGTGTTGTTTTCCAGCCTTCTGGACTAGCGTATTAGCGTACGCTACATATGCTAGCGCACGCTAACGTCGAGGGGCTAGCGCATGCTGATGATGCCCGGTAGCGTGCGCTAGCGTGAGTGTCCAAAGATCGATAGCTTCACTATCAACCCGTTCAGTGCCGAAGCGCACGCTACGCTTGTATGGTAGCGCACGCTAACGGATCGAGATAGCGCACGCTACGCTTGTATGGTAGCGCACGCTAACGACGTGGGTTCAGGCGCTTGCCACCGGACTCGGCCGATGTTCGTAGCGCACGCTATTGGTCGATAGCGCCATCGAGAGGTTATTAGCGCACGCTACTCATGTATGGTAGCGCACGCTAACGTCCAAAAACCTGGTTACTGGACTGGGACGCTAACGATAAGATTTGTAATCTTATCCCATTAGCGCACGCTAATCTTGAGGCTTTAGCGTGCGCTAACACTCCCTGGCTATATAAACCAGGGAGTTGACCGAGATGAACACCATTTCTCATTTCTTTCCTTCTTCCGCGGCCAAGCGACCCCAGAGGCGATTTGAGGCGATTTTCTCCTTCCAATCACTTCAGAGATTCTTTTGCTTGAGTTCTCGGTGTAGACTAACATCATCCACTTGTGTTTCTCATCCTAAATCCAAGGTAATCTCTTAGAACCCTACTTTTGGATAATTTGGGGGTTTTGGGATTTTCTTCCGATCCGTTCCGTTTTGTTGATGGATTCATGATGAATATGATTAATCTTGTTGGTATTCTTAGTTTCCCTACGGATTCATGGTATATTTCGTGATTTTTACGGAATCGAGAGGGTTTGGTTGTGGTCCGCCTCGTTGTTGTTTTTATACGAATATACATGAATCGTAGGCGGGTTTTCGGTGTATTCCAATTCCGTATTCATTTAGAAACGCAGTTGTGATTGTGTTCTTCGAATCGTTAGGTTCGGTTTCGTTGGTTCCTAGCGGTTGTCGGTGACTTTCCTTTCCGTTCTTCACGTCAATAATTCGAGGCAAGTAATTCTTGGAAAACCTTTATGCTTAACATGAAATGGTGATGTATATTACTTGTGTGCAACTCACCTCGTGTTGACCGACGGGTCAAGGAGGGAAATCTATCTTGTCACGCCCGGATTTCACGAGTTTGTTTAGCTAGCCGATGCGGGAGGGTCCTTAGAGGCCTCGTGCGGGAATCTATGATATTACTCTGTTCCCAAGGCGATGCATGTGCGTGTTTTGTTTTATAATATAGCCAGCGCGGGAGGGTCCTTAGAGGCCTCGTGCGGGAATCTATGATATTACTCTGTTCACAAGGCAAATTGTTTGACTGTTTGTTTCCTAAAAGACATGTCTTGTTTTGGTTTTCAAATGATTTTGGTGCATGTACTATGAAATGTGTAAGCGATTGGTTTGCCTTGAATACTTGTACTAGCGTAATTGCTAACCCTTTGGGGACCCGTTGTCGGGAAATTCTTGTTATGGATTTCAGTTATGATTATCCGGACGAGCGAGCACCGTGACATTGAGGATGTTGGCGTGGTCGTTGACATGTGAATTTGGGTCTACTTATTACCATTGTCCAATTCGATAAGGTTGTTCCCACAGTTTGACACTTAAAGATTGTACTCGCGAGTACTTAGGCTCTTTGTTTCAAACTCCGTATTGTATTGTTTTTAAACCGTCACGTTGTTGGTTGATGCTTATTTTGCGGTTGCTCCGGACGTATCTTTATATGTCATATTATTTAATTGTGTATCCTCGCTAACCAAGATGGTTAGTCGAGTAGAGTTTTTCTATTGTAGCCTGGTAGGTCCCATGTAGGGGTCTACGGCGCTGTAACATATTCCGAATATCTCGGGGTGTTACAGAAAATGGTATCGGAGCTCTAGGTTTATGGATACCTAGGCTTGTCGGTTACTTGGGTCTAGTCGTGTTTTGTTTTTCACATTGTCACACCGCTGCCGGCATCTCAAGATTTCCAAAGGCTCGTAAGTTTCCTTACCCGATTGTTTGCTTTCACATACTGTATTTCGTTTCTTGAACCGTGGTTATTCTCCCTCTTTTGCTTATCATCGTAGTTTTCCTTACTCATCCTCGATATGCTCCTGTTATCTTTTAACACCAGTATGGATGCCGGAGGAAACCGTGGTCGTGGTCGTGGTCGTGGCCGTGGACGCGGCCGAGGACGTGGGGCAGCCGGGGGGCAAGCCCACGTCGCACTCTTCAGAGCCGGCAGCATCGCGACCGTCACGATCATGCTTCTTCTCAGAGCGCGCCGATCTTGGTATTGCTTCTGTCATGCAAGAAATGGTTAACCAGATGGCGGCTATAGCACAGTGGTTCGTAACCCCGATCGTGCCCATGCTAATCGGGCGGAGCGGATCGGCTTCAGGATGTCATCAAGATGCATCCTCCTCGGGTTCGGAGCTTCGGACCCGATCGGCCGGGAAGGGTGGATCAAGGAGATATCCAAAGTCTTCATGCTACTAATTGCCCCGAGGACCGTAGGGTCCCTATTGCTCAATACTTTCTCACGGGAGATGCTACAGTTGGTGGGAGGCCGTTGGTCCCAAAGATCACGTTGCTTCATGGGCCGAATTCCAAGAATTGATGGAGACCGAGTATTGTCCGTGGCCGGTCGGATAGGCTCGAGTGCATGCTTTCTACGATGCTCAACCTCGGGATATTCCCGTATCCCAAGCTATTGCCGATTTCAACAAAGAGTTGGGTTATGTGAAGACCCAAGTTGTCGCAGAGCGACAAAATTTTCCATTTTTCCAGAGGATGAAGCCGCCATTCGGGACTATATGTCCGGCTCGTCTGTACTACCTTGAAGGATTATCGAGTCGAGCCCTTGCTTATGATATGTCGGTGACGGCTAGCGATTTGGCTCGTGAGAGCAAGAAGCGTGTCGGTCGGAAATTTTTCTCAGTCCTAAGAGTAGAGGCCACAGAAATCTCAAGCCGCAAATATTTCAACGGGCGGTTCGGCTCGTTTCTCTGGGAGTTTTCGGTGCCGCCGGAACCTCCGCTCGTGAACCCACATGTTTTAACTGTGGTGTGCAGGGCCATAGGAACCGGCAGTGTTCTCGTCCGAAGTTTACTTGTCACACTTGTGGACAGCTGGGCCACAAGGCCCCTTTTTGTGAGCAGATCAAGCAGCTTCGTGGCGCCCGTTCTTCCCAATCAGTACCGTTAGAGCCGAGTGTGAACCAGGGCTCATTTGCTCCGCCGCCTCCATCGAGTGCCGGCCGAGGTAAGGGTCGGGGTCAGCCCGCTAGGGGTAGAGCTTCCAAAGGTCGGCTCGCTCAGCCACGTATCTATGAGATGAGGAGGGCCGATGATCCAAAGACTATTGTGGCGGCAGTACCGTTCACATTCATTTCCATCCTGTCAGTGTGCTTTTCGATTCGGGTGCTACGCATTCATTCATTTCTCTAGAGTGTGTACGCCGTTTAAGTCTCGACTGTTTGTCACCTTGCGAGCCTTTCATCGTTAAACTTCCTAGCGGTGATAGAATTGTCGGTGATCGAGAGGTCCGAGACTGCTCTGTGTTTATTTGTGAGAGAGCTTGGCTCTCTAATCTTATTGTCGTTAATATCGAGGGTGAGGATTTGATTCTCGGGGATGATTGGCTCGAGCGGCATGGCGCAATCATGAACTACCGCACGAGAATCATCACTATGTTAGCCGAGGACGGCACCGAGCACTCTTTCGCGGGGCGAAAGAGGGGAAACCAGAAATTCGTCATTAATGCCTTGAAGGCGATGAGTCTCCTGCGAAAGGGGTGTACGGGATATTGGTGTTACGCCTTGAAGGCGGAGGATGGGGGAGTCGAGCTTTCGTCGATTCCAGTCGTTAATGAGTTTCCTGATGTATTTCCTGACGAATTACCGGGATTGCCACCGGATCGTGAGGTTGAGTTTGCTATAGAGTTAGAGCCGGGCGCGGCTCCTATTTCGAAGGCGCCTATCGCATGGCACCTTGAGAGATGTCCGAGTTGAAGAAGCGGTTGAGTGAGCTTCTTGAGTCGGGTATGTTCGACCAAGTGCCTCGCCTTGGGGCGCACCGGTCTGTTTGTGCGGAAGAAGGATGGTTCACTACGTTTGTGTATCGACTATCGCGAACTAAACAAGGTGATCATCAAGAACAAGTATCCTTTGCCGAGAATCGATGACTTGTTTGACCGGTTCAGGAGTCATGTATTCTCAAGATTGATTTGAAATCGGGTACTATCACCGGGTGAGAGAGTCCGACGTGCCGAAAACAGCCTTTTCTGACGAGATACGGACATTATGAATTCGTAGTTATGCCTTTCGGGTTAACTAATGCGCGGCGGTGTTCATGCAGTTGATGAACAAAGTCTTTATCGAGTATTTGGATAAGTGTGTCGTCGTCTTCATTGACGATATTCTTATCTATTCGAGGAATGAGGAAGAGCATGCCCATCATTTGCGGATAGTGTTAGACATTTTGAGGACCGAGCAACTCTATGAGAAGTTCTCGAAATGTGAGTTCTGGCTGAAGGAAGTGATGTTTTTGGGTCACGTGATTTCAGCCGAAGGGGTTCGTGTGGATCCGCAGAAAATTGAGGCAGTATTGGATTGGGCATCGCCCACAAATGTGAAGGAGGTCCGTAGTTTCTTGGGTTTGGCTGGCTACTACCGTAGGTTCGTCGAGGGTTTCTCAAAACTAGCTCGGCCACTTACTCAGTTGCTCCATAAATCCGAGAAGTTCGTCTGGACCGATGAGAGGCAGTCGAGTTTCGAGGAGCTGAAGAAGCGTTTGACTTCAGCCCTGGTCTTGGCGTTGCCATGTGGCAACGAGGGATTCGCCGTTTATAGCGATGCTTTGGGTCAGGGTCTTGGGTGCGTATTGATGCAGCACGGCAAGACCATTGCCTATGCGTCGAGACAGTTAAGGCCGTATGAACTTAACTACCCTACTCACGATTTGGAATTAGCGGCGGTAGTCTTTGCACTCAAGATTTGGCGTCACTATCTTTTCGGCTCTACATGTCAGATTTTTACCGATCATAAAAGTCTGAAATACATATTTACTCAGCGGGAGTAGAATATGAGGCAGAGGAGGTGGTTAGAGCTGATTAAGGATTATGACCTTGAAATCCTTTATCATCCAGGCAAAGCGAACGTCGTGGCCGACGCCTTGAGTCGGAAACCGATTGCGTTGCGAATGCTTGAGGTCCTTACGCCTCAGTCTGAGCTCCGGCGGGCTCTGACCGAGTTAGATGTTGAAGTTTTGTTGCCTGGAGCTGTCGGGCAACTTTGTGCTCTAGAGATTTCATCGTCTTTGATCGATGAAATTAAGCTGAAGCAATTAGAGGATCCGATGATTGCTCAAATCCGAGAGAACGTTCTTAAGGGAAAGTCTCCTGGGTTTGTGATTCACGAGGATGGCGTTTTGAGATTCCAGAGTCGGCTTTGTGTGTCGAACGATCCAGAGTTGCGACAGAGTATTTTGCATGAGGCCCATTCCAAACCCTATTCCGTTCATCCTGGTTCGAGTAAGATGTACAAGGACCTGAGGAGGAACTTCTGGTGGAATGATATGAAGGAGGAGGTCGCACGGTTTGTGGCGAGATGCTTGACTTGCCAAGCAGTCAAAATCGAACATCGGCGACCGGCCGGATTATTGCGATCACTTCCCATTCCAGAATGGAAATGGGAAGATATATCGATGGATTTTGTTACGAGTTTGCCGAGATCGAGGTCGGGCATGAATATGGTATGGGTGGTTGTTGACCGTCTGACCAAGTCGGCACATTTTCTGGGCATCAAGGACACTTGGGGCCCGGAGAAATCGGCTCGTGTGTTTATCGCGCAGATTGTGAGACTTCACGGTACTCCGTAGTCTATTGTTTCGGATCGTGATGGCCGTTTTGTATCGCACTTTTGGCAGGCGGTGCATAAGGCGTTAGGTACCCGTTTGCATTTGAGTACCTCTTTTCATCCCCAAATGATGGACGGTCGAGCGCACTATCCAAACATTCGAGGACATGTTGCGTGCTTGTGCCCTCGATCGAGTAGCGATCGGGAGGAGCACTTGCCATTGATCGAATTCACGTACAACAATAGTTGGCACGCGTCGATTCGGATGGCACCGTATGAGGCACTATATGGGCGGCGATGTCGATCGCCGATTTGTTGGAATGAGGCGTCCGATCTGGTCGGGACCGAACCGGATGTCGTTTTAGAGACGAGACGGAAGATAGAATTAATTCGAGAACGGATGTTGACCGCCCGAGTCGGCGAAGTCATATGCCGATGTCCGTCGTCGACCTTTAGAATTCGAGGTGGGAGACCACGTTTTGCTGAAGGTTTCACCGACGAGAGGAGTTTTCCGTTTCGGGAAGAAGGGGAAGTTGAGTCCGAGATTTATTGGACCCTTCGAGATCCTTGAGCGAGTCGGTGGGTTAGCATACCGGTTGGCGTTACCCCCGGCCCTGAGTGATGTTCATAACGTTTTTCATGTTTCCCAGCTGAGGAAATATGTCCCGGATCCTAGTCACATCATCGACTATGGGGAGATTGACGTTGCCAAGGACATTACTTTTGAGGAACGTCCTTTGAAGATTTTAGAGCATCGGGAGAAACGGCTGAGGCATAAGACCATCCCTTTGGTCAAGGTGCAGTGGTCGAGACACGGTGTCGAGGAGGCAACGTGGGAGACCGAGGATAGTATGCGTGCTAGGTACCCTGAGTTGTTTGTTTCTTAAGTTTCGGGACGAAACTTGTTTTTAGAGGGGTAGAATGTAATATCCGCATTTTTCTTCCCCTTGTATTTTTCTTTTTCGGCGTATTTCCCGTTAGTAGTGACCCTTGTGTATCTTTCAGTGTATCTTTTCTATTATCTATGGGTTTTATCCCCGTTATTGTTGAGCGGAACCGCCGCTTTGGGTTGCCGTGGGTCCATTCTATGTTATGTTAACCGTTGAGATGTTCCGTTGGATGTTTCGTTCACCTTCCTGTTTTGGGAACCGTTCATATTTCATACCTAGCGCACGCTATTTTTCTCGCATAGCGCGCTAGGGGTTCTTAGTAGCGCACGCCACGCTTGTTCCGTAGCGCGCTATCGAGTAGCCCCGAGTGGCGGTGTTGTTTTCCGGCCTTACGGACTAGCGCACGCTACATGCTAGCGCACGCTAACGTCGAGGGCTAGCGCACGCCGATGATGCCCGGTAGCGTGCGCTAGCGTGAGTGTCGATCTTCGACAGTTCACTATCAACCCGTTCAGTGCCGATTAGCGCACGCTACGCTTGTATGGTAGCGCACGCTAACGGATCAGATAGCGCACGCTACGCTTGTATGGTAGCGCACGCTAACGTATCAGGTGGGTTCTGGGCAGTTTGCCACTGGACTCGGCTGATGTTCAGGTAGCGCACGCTATTGGTCGATAGCGCGCGCTACCGAGAGGTTATTAGCGCACGCTACTCATGTATGGTAGCGCACGCTAACGTCCAAAAACCTGGTTACTGGACTGGGACGCTAACGATAAGATTTGTAATCTTATCCCGTTAGCGCACGCTAATCTTGAGGCTTTAGCGTGCGCTAACACTCCCTGGCTATATAAACCAGGGAGTTGACCGAGATGAACACCATTTCTCATTTCTTTCCTTCTTCCGCGGCCAAGCGACCCCAGAGGCGATTTGAGGCGATTTTCTCCTTCCAATCACTTCAGAGATTCTTTTGCTTGAGTTCTTGGTGTAGACTAACATCATCCACTTGTGTTTCTCATCCTAAATCCAAGGTAATCTCTTAGAACCCTACTTTTAGATAATTTGGGGGTTTTGGGATTTTCTTCCGATCCGTTCCGTTTTGTTGATGGATTCATGATGAATATGATTAATCTTGTTGGTATTCTTAGTTTCCCTACGGATTCATGGTATATTTCGTGATTTTTACGGAATCGAGAGGGTTTGGTTGTGGTCCGCCCTCGTTGTTGTTTTTATACGAATATACATGAATCGTAGGCGGGTTTTCGGGTGTATTCCAATTCCGTATTCATTTAGAAACGGTTGTGATTGTGTTCTTCGAATCGTTAGGTTCGGTTTCGTTGGTTCCTAGCGGTTGTCGGTGACTTTCCTTTCCGTTCTTCACGTCGTCAATAATTCGAGGCAAGTAATTCTTGGAAAACCTTTATGCTTAACATGAAATGGTGATGTATATTACTTGTGTGTAACTCACCTCGTGTTGGCCCGACGGGGTCAAGGAGGGAAATCTATGCTGCCGCCCTGGATTTCACGAGTTTGTTTAGCTAGCCAGTGCGGGAGGATCCTTAGAGGCCTCGTGCGGGAATCTATGATATTACTCTGTTCCCAAGGCGATGCATATGCGTGTTTTGTTTTATAATATAGCCAGCGCGGGAGGGTCCTTAGAGGCCTCGTGCGGGAATCTATGATATTACTCTGTTCCCAAGGCAAATTGTTTGACTGTTTGTTTCCGGAAAAGACATGTCTTGTTTTGGTTTTCGAAATGATTTTGGTGCATATACTATGAAATGTGTAAGCGATTGGTTTGCCTTGAATACTTGTACTAGCGTAATTGCTAACCCCTTTGGGGACCCGTTGTCGGGGAAATTCTTGTTATGGATTTCAGGTTATGATTATCCGGACGAGCGAGCACCAGGACAGTACGAGGATGTTGGCCAGGGTCGTTGACATGTGCATTTGGGTCTACTTATTTCCTTTGTCCAATTCGATATGGTTGTTCCCACAGTTTTAAACTTATAGATTGTACTCGCGAGTACTTAGGCTCTTTGTTTCAAACTCCGTATTGTATTGTTTTTAAACTGTCACGTTGTTGGTTGATGCTTATTTTGCCGGTTGCTCCAGGCGTATCTTTATATGTCATATTATTTAATTGTGTATCCTCGCTAACCAAGATGGTTAGTCGAGTAGAGTTTTTCTATTGTAGCCTGGTAGGTCCCATGTAGGGGTCTACGGCGCTGTAACATATTCCGAATATCTCGGGGTGTTACATATGGAACTGTTTTCGAGCATTTGAAAATGATACTTTTCAAAATGAATGTTTTACGAATGTTTTACGGAAAATGATTTTTGGGCCGAGACCCAATTGATTTTGAAATAGATTTATAACTCAGGACTTGAGGTCCAGAAGGGTTTTCTACTTTTTAAAATTCTTGTAATGCGGAACGAGATACGGGCTGAGATCCTAATGTTTCAAAAGGCTTTTTCTTGTTGTCTAAAACTCCCGAGATTTGTAAAACACTTTACCAATCATTTACCTATGTTATTTCCGCCTTTCGAGGCTTTGGTTTACTTGTTAAAATGGAACTTCTCGGGAAGTCTTTCGCTGTGTTTGATTTATTGATTTGTTTCAATTTTTTGTCATACCATATTTGAGGTGATCCAGGGTGGATTAAGGATTGACGTTGCGAGTAGTATGTGGAAGAGGAGTTTTTATCAGAGTCTATATATTGAGATTTTGGAATTATATCGTGTAGTTTTCCGATGGAATGTCAGTAGAATTTGTGACAAGCTGGATTGGTATACAGGAATATGGATGTGGTCAATCATTTGCATAGTTTTCATTTTAAAACTTCGAAATCGTATGGATTCGAAGGAAAACTGTTATCGAATACTTGGCACCAGCGAGCCGATTTAATTTTTCGAAAATTGATTTTGTGGTCTTACCAAAATTTATGTTTTTGAGTTTTGAAATATTTGAAAGAACTTTCGAAAATTGTCTTCTTGAAGAGATATATGATTTCAAACTGGTTTTGAAAATATGATCGTTATACATACGCATTTAGTGCATAGTGCATAACATTGTGGAGTTTTGAACGTGACTCACAAACTGGATAATACATCAGTATGGAGCGATGAATAGAGATTCGAATTTTAGTATGTTAGTTTGGTTATCCAGAGATGATCGATTGGTCGATCAGATAAGAGAAATATGCTGCGTGTTGTAGATCCATGCACAGGATGTAATTTTGGAACTTTGGATTTCGTGAAATCGGGACATATGTGCTATGTGATTCCATTGGTATGGTAGTAGTGTGATTTTTTACCATAATGATTTTTTAGGGATTTCTTTGTAAGTGTAGGTTTGGGGATGGTAACCCCATGCTGGTTGTTTTGAGTAACGATTTGTCGTTCCCAGTCCATGTATGATTGGATATGTTCGACGGATTGTGATTGGTTGTTCATATGCCGAGGGGTATGTTCACCAACATGATATGTTTATTGAGATCCACCGTATGTGATTGGTGTGTCGATTTGAGAATTTTGCTCTTTCGTGTATCTGTCTCTGTGCTTATGTGTTCATCGTGTTGGAACTTACCGTGTGAGGGTATTCTCGGATATTGTTTGTCATTCGTTGGTAATATTGAGTTATAATGTTGATGATATTCTCAGTTGTGTTTTGACCTTTGGATTGCTCGTATTAGAGTTTATCATGTCGATGATATTCTCGGTTGATTTATTGGTTGATCATTGCTGGTGATCATATGAGCGTTCGGATGTTGTGTCGAGGTTTTGGGATCTGTTGTCATTGTTTTGGACAGTTGTTTCACAAATGTATCGTGTATTATTGGTTTTATCGGAATTGGGACTTGATTGTACGATCAGGCAGACAAGGTTTGAAACAGATAGATTATTTCATCTGAAGATGATATATTTTGCTGAGACTCATGGAATTGTTATTGTAAGTGTATTGAGACTTTACAGTGAGGTCACCAGCTAGTATCTCAGGAGATCGTTGACTTTGCGCATTGGTAAGTATGCTGTTGTGGTTATTCTATAGTGATGATGATTGATCGTTGTCGTGATGGTTTCGGAATATTGTGGTTGAACGGTTTGTTTGTTTTTATATGACGGATTGCAAGTTTCGAGGACGAAACTTATTTTAAGTGGTGTAGTATGTAATATCCGGAACTTCTACTACCGTTGTTTAATATTATTTTATCCGAGTTATATTGTACAGCGTGGAATCTGTACAGTATAGATAAAATAAATGAAGGACTGAGATGTCAGTATCGGTATAATTGTCGTACTTGGTCGACAATTGTATTAGAGGATATAGTGCGTCATGTATATGTATCCAGTATGTCGAGACGGATGAGAAAAGTTGGAAATGGCTAAGTGTAACATTATTAGCGCACGCTAATAATCACGAGTAGCGCACGCTATCGTGCAGGTTTAGCACGGTACGGACATAACTTAGCGCATTCTAGTGCAGAACAGATCAGAAGGAATCTATGTGTGGACCAGGACACTTTCGGCGCATGTTCTGAGTAGTCAAACTGATGTTTGTCGTAAAGCATTAGCGCACACTAATGCCTGTTGTTAGCGCACGCTAATATTAGTCGATCAACAGGGAATCTTGGCTTTATTGGTTGCTTTTGGCATGTGGGGTCACGAGCCTATTCGGTGTAGGTGCAGACTGTAGCAAGTCAACTACGATTAGCGCACGCAAAGATACAAGATTTTGCGTGCGCTAGACAGTGTAGTTTGCGTACGTTATTGCATGGGCATTACGTACGTAAGCTGATGTGCGGAGCAAGTCAGTAGCCTCTGTACCGCGATAGCGCACGCTAACGAAAGAGAGTTAGCACACGCTAAGCATGTAACATATGTTAAATGAGGATGTTAGCGTACGTTAATAATATATAGTATATATATGTGTAGTTGGGCATTATCCTTCATTTCGTCCATTCCTTCCTTGCAACCGAGAGAGAGAGTTTTTAGAGAGAATTGGAGATTCCAAACACTGAGAGATGATGATATTTAATAAATATTTAGATGAGGAACATCAATTAAAGTCTTGTTCTTGAAATTATTGATGATTCTTGGAATAAAGTTGATTGTTCTCCTTCATTGTTCGTCTATACAAGGTAATAGTTCTTCACCTTTGGATTCCGTTTCGAATTGGAGATTGATGTTCTTGAGTTGATGATTATCATATAAACAAGTTAATAAGTATGATTAGGAGATGGATTACCGGAGTATGATGATATTAATGTGATTCGTATGGTTTGAATCGTATTGATTCGTCTTCTTGAGATTAGTTGGTTAATTCTTCTCTTCAGTTTCGAATGTTGATGTTATTGTTGATAATTACTCCCTGTAATGATAGATTATGGAGGTGTTGTTACGTTCTAAATGTTTCATGAGGTTGATATTGAGGAAGATGATATATGGATATAAGAATTGGATTAAGGGTTGGATGATTACTTATATATTAAAGGATATCGGATTTTGTTGTTTTGATAGCTATGAAAATAGTTTAGAATCACTTAGTGTTCTTGATAATCTCCATATGTGATCGGTATCTGTAAAACATGCAAACTGTACAGCAGTAGCGCACGCTAAGCTTACTGGCTAGCGCACGTTATCGGGAGCGACTTAGCGCATGCTACGTTGAGTGATTAACGTGCGCTAAGTAGACACAATGCAGTACATCGTATTATGATTATGAATTCGTGCTGGTTTGAGTTGGATTGTATAGTCTATGTTTAACCTAGATATCGTAGAACCTTTGAGTTTGTGGAATGGTTATATCGATTATTGATTGTTATCGAATGTGTGTTAAAGTTATTATTGTGATAGGTTGCGATAATCGATCGGTGATTATAACCATATACTGCGGTCGTGTTTTAGCATGTTCGTGAATTGCGTGGTCAGGGCTGAGGAGCTCGTAGACGAAGGCAATGAAATTGGTAGCGACTTCATCGGTATCGAGGCAAGTTATTACTTGCTCAGTTATAATGTTTAATGAATGGTTTCAGTTTCATTTCGTTTATAATGCATCTAGCAATGATTATATGTTGTCTTTCCGATTCTGGAAGTTAAATCGTACTGTATATGATTTATTTCGGTTATTGGCATATTCGGGCATCGAGGTTACATTATGGTAAAGACGAGGATATGAGTATCTATGGTTCATTGTACGTTTGGATCGCCGAGCATTGAGGATAATTACCGGTGATGATTTGACATCGAGATTGCTCCTGAAGGACTCGGCACAAGTATCTTAGTTTGATTCGGTTTAGTGTTAATGATGTTGATCATGCAGGTTGTCATTCATGTTGCTGAACATGAAGTCGTCCTAGTTGTTTCATCATAGTGCCGTTCATGTTTTGATTCATATGTTGTTCATGTTGGTGAACATATTGAGTTGCATATGTGTATGCATAATTGTATTGTTTATGTTGTAAATGATCCGATGGGATCATGAGGATCTATGCTGAGGGCGCTGGATCGAATATCCACCATGCGTTGGTTCGACGGGATCATCATGGGGATCTATGCTGAGGGCGCTGGATCGTTGGACAGGTTTTTCACCATGCGTTGGTTCGACGGGATCATCATGGGGATCTATGTTGAGGGCGCTGGATCGTTGGATTACCAGTATTGTATTGATGGAATCTTGTGAATTCGCATCATTGATTTTATCATGTGTTGTTCATATGTGTATTTGATAGGATCATCAAGGGGATCTATGCTGAGGGCGCTGGATCGTCGGATTTCCATTGGGTATACATCATTGTTATTGTTGTGATCATATTGATGTTGTCATATGAGTATGTATGTGTAGGTCTTGTGTTAGGACCGTGCCCATATGTTGCATTGATCTGATCTGGGATTAGACTGATATGATTGTCGTGGTATTGTGCATCCCGAGGTATGTTCCGTATTTTCCTTGGTATTTGTCTTTGATGGACAATCGATTTTTGTGTTGAGACTTGATAATGTCACCCGACGGATTTGGGTTGGATAGAGTTAGTGGATTTTCGTAACAATGAGTTATGATGACGTTTTGAGGATTTTGAGGTATTGTGTGGGACACAGTACGAGATGTGAATTTTGGTAGAGTTATGACGATAAGATTACATTGGTCGTATTCTTATTTTGTATTCTCATTGGTATGTAATTATTAATGTGATGTGATGGTTATTATTGTTGGATATTATGGCTGACCCCGTCGTGGGATTTCTTTTTCGGTTCTTGGAGTATCGAGCTTGTAGCGGTCGTGAAGAGATGAGCTTCTCGGAGGATACTTGCTAGGACATGTTTTGTGCATTTAGTTTCTTGATTGGTTCTTGTATTCCGCTGCTAGAGTATATTTATGGTTGGTCTTTTTCCGCCGCGTGAGTATTTTGAAATGCACTTTTGGTATCTGATAACTGAGGTTGCTTTGGAAATCGTTTTCTAAACTTTTGGGTGTCGTTTGGCCTTGCGATTTCAAATGAGTTTTTACAACGGTTTTGATAAATGGATTTTATAAGTCTTTGTGCATTTTTTAAAGATAGTACCGTCATTGGCCTCTTGGGCATTTGTAAATATTTGCGAAATTTTCTTTTAGCCTTGTGGGTTCCATCTCGGGGCCCACGGCGCTGTAATATTTCCGGTTAAATCTGGGGGTGTTACAGTAATTTCACCAGTCCGCCTTCCGCCGCCCAGGTAGATTTTATTTTTTTGCCCGATTTTAGTCCGATTTTGTTGGTGTATTTTTTCTCTAATTTATTAATTTGTGTATTGTGTTGAATTGTATGTATTGTTGGTGTATTGTGTTATTAATTGGTACTGTGTTGAATTGGTGTATTTTTGTTGGTGTTGAATTGCTGTATTGTATAATAAAGTTGAATAATCATTATAACCTGTAACAAGATTATCATTATAATCTGTAATAAAGTTGAATAGTCAACTTCCATTCAACTTTTTAACAAAATATCCAACTTAAATGTAATTAAGTAGATGAATCTTTATAATCCACCACCTTAATCTATAATCACCAACATATGCCACCAAAACTTGTATAAAGATGAGGTTTCAAGTCATAGTTACACTTAAGCGTAGGAATTAACTAACCCCCACTTCCAAGCCAAAAGCCTCAAATCTTGAATCACTCCTCACTTGTGGTGTGTCAAAAGTATGGGATGGAAATGAAGAATAGGAGTAGGCAACAATAAAGAAGAGATGCTTGGTTTTGTAAAACTATCATGCTCCTTCTTACGTAATTATTGAGACTGATGTATGTGACTCTTGGCTTACATATGTAAGACCATCTTATATATATGACACCATATTGTCCTAAAAAAATTGTAATTTAGTTTTGCGAGTTATGTATGTATTAGAAAGTTATGTACATAACTTCTAAATTTTATGTAAGTAATACATGGTAGCTTTTGTATGGCTGAAATTTTTGTACGTCGACCGATTGATAGGATCCCACTGTCAGATCTTGATTTAGACTATCATGGTCCAACATTTAAGTGCACAACTTATGTTATATATGTATGTTTACCTTGATTTGTACTATGGCCCGCGTGCAAGGATGTCACACAGTGCATGAAGGATGCATTAAACAATGTTATGTCGGTAAGTTTACATTTCAATTACGAATAATATGTCTGTTTAATGTATGTGTATAAATATTTAATTTTGTAGGTGTGAAATGATATATTTATGTTAATTGTAGGTGTGGTTTGACATTCCTTCATCCTTACTGCATAGTTGGTGCGACGAGGTGCAAACCACCAAGTAAGTAATTTTAGTAATATGTGGTCGAGTAATTATTTGTGAAGTTTGGTATGATTATTTAATATTTTATGAATTTGTAATTGTGCAGTTTAAATGAGAGGATGAGCGAGGCAGATGATGATTATGATGAGGAAGGATGAAATGCTACAACGGATTTCACTTGCATCTCATACAGTTTAGAAACTTTGTTTGCTAATAACGTAGCTAGTTGTATACATGTGACTGGAGAAATGGTGTGAGGTGGTCTATGAGCTAATAGATTGAATTAGAGCGCTAAAAGATTCCTTTTTCTGAATTAGAGCGCTAAAAGTTGTTAGGGTCTCTGCGTAATATGTGAAGTTAACTTATAATCAGGATATGCAAAAATTAGTATTCTTTTCTCATATCCCCGGACTCTTTTAATTCTGTTTCGCCGATTATTAATTTATTGGTTGTCG
This sequence comes from Orobanche coerulescens, assembly GCA_033398695.1. Lineage (NCBI taxonomy): Eukaryota > Viridiplantae > Streptophyta > Magnoliopsida > Lamiales > Orobanchaceae > Orobanche > Orobanche coerulescens. Next base: position 146,998,133 of record CM065805.1, on the reverse strand, counting down.
TCGTGCTCTCTTAGCAGATTTGATTTGAAGATGAGTGTTGTGAGTAGGTACTACATGGATTTTTTCTTGCCCCAAGCATTGAATGTTAGAAACAGATTGGAGAATTTCATCTACAATGATACTGTTCTTGTAACCACCAAAAGTTATTTTCTTTATATTTTTAGCTGGGAAGAGACGGATCTTTTCTTGTTTCTATCCCCTGAAGCAGTTGTAATACCCAGTTGTAAATTCATTTATTATCATTCAGTAATTGTCACTCAGTAAACTTTCACTCATTAGTAATCATTCATCATTCACGTTCATTCATTCGTATTCATCGTTGGCGTATTTTACGCCGTGCATTAGTTACCGATCGTCATTCAACTCCGTTCGAGAATCGAGACGAGAGTATTATCATAATCATCATGATTGGTAGTCTTGTGTTGGAAGTATCATCTATTGCATGTTATTGGACTTAATTACATTCATACACGTATGGTATATTGGATCATTCATCATTTGTAATGAGAAGACGGAGTTGTCGGATTTTGTCATTTCCAGCGGTGGGTTAATCATGCATTACGGCCGTAACCGATCATGCATTACGGCCGTAACCGATCATGCATTACGGCCGTAACATGCATTCGTGGAATTGGTGTCTTTTTGGATGAAGACAACTTACGGCCGTAAGTCATACAAGTTACGGCCATAAGAAGGAAGATACGACTATATGATTGGAGATTACGGCCGTAGCATGCATTCATTTGTACAGGAAGGTGTTGTCAATGAAGACAGCTTATGGCTGTAAGTTCGGCAGGATACGGTCGTAAGTGTTGTTGTTACGGCCGTAAGGTAGTTTTGGTACGGCCGTAACCCGGACAGTGCAGTCATTATTGTTTTTCGACGAAACATTATTACGGCCGTATGTAACGGGTATTACGGCCGTAAGGCTGTTGACTTGGGAAGTTACGGCCGTAAGGTGGTAGAGTTACGGCCATAACTCTGCGCAGTATTTAAGGACATGAACGGGATTTTTATGCTCATTTCATCACTTCTTCATCCTTGTTCCGAGAGAGAGATAGTGTGAGAGAGATTTTTCATCATCAAACACTTGTGTATTTGGGTTTAATCATCTTTATCCGTTTGTGGAGCTTGGGAAGTCGATTTACACTAGTTTCGACGGATCGAAGAGGTTGGATCTTCAAAGGTAATTTTCTCCAAACCTTAGATTTCGGTTTTAAGTTGGAATATGATGTTTTGGATGTTATAATCATGATATATGAAGAGATATACATATGATTATGAGTTTGTATGAATATTCATTGGTTTATTGAAGGATGGTTTGAAGAACACTTTGAATGTTGATTTGGTTTTGGGGGTTTCGATTAGATGTTGTTGAAATCTCGAATTATGTATTCATATTGGATTATTGATTGTGTTGAAGATGTTTTGTTGGATTGAATCACTCCTTGGAGGTTTGGTAAGGATATAATTGAGGTTGGTTGTAAACAATCGAAGATTGATTACAACGTGTTTGTTATAATACCCCGATGAACTTGGATTTGTCGTATCGATGTTTTGAGTTGGTTAGAATCGTGCTTGATATGTATATTGAGCGAATTGTTGGTATTTGTGTTATTCAAGGTTGTTCGAGCGACCGACATTTCTATTTTAGGACGTTTGTTCGAGGAAGGACTTTCATCACCGGTATTTGTGTAAGTTAATTCTTACTCGGTTAAAAGGATACTCATTCCTTTCGTTATTGTTCATTCATATTCATAATTCATTCATGGTGCATTAATCATATTGGGACTTGTAATGATCAAATTAATCATTCAATTCACGAGGAGCGACTGTTCCAATTATTTCAGTAAGCTATCATTCATTTCATTATTATTTCATCTCGGTGACTCATTCTTGACCCTTGTCGGATTGTTATTCATTAATATTCATTGTGGTCACTCTTGTTCTTGTGACCTTCTGGGTTCATATTGCGTGGCTGGGTGGTTATGTGTGGAATTTTTAGTCGGGTACACGATAGTCATGTGATTGGGTTCACCGACACAATAGACTGTGCACACGGTAACGTGCCTCCGCGATACTAATTAGGTACAAGTGAGGGTGTGTCCGGGCACTCGTCTTGTGCACTTGCACGTCCCATTACGGGCGTACTATGATGCCCCTCTTCAGCTTGATTTCATAATTAAGATATATAATGATTGTGTTTATTCAACTCTTGAGGATTGTTGTTTTGTGTAACTGACCCCGTTGGAGGATGTTGTTTTCAGGTCATGGCAAGGCAAAAGCACGAGAAGAAAATGTTGATGGCGAGGAGTCCCAGTGATACTAGTAGAGGCCCCCGGTCCTTTTCAGTCATTCATGTTTTTTCCATTTTTATTTTCCGCTGCAAAGTTCCGTTTGGATTTTCGTCTCATTCAGTGTCCTATATTTTATCTTCATATAAAATATACGAGTATTCTGTATTTCCTGGGTATATTGTACTTGAAGCTCCTCATCGGAGTATTTGGTAATATAATGTGGTTCGGTACTACAGTTATATTATTTAATTCATTAATTTTCATTCGCATGGTGGGTCCCAGTTGGGGGTCCACAGCACTGTAATAGCCGCCTAGTTTGGTGTAATACCTGGTTGTAATTCAGTAATTATCATTCAGTATTTTTCATTCAGTCATTATCACTCAGTAAATTCATTCATTATTGATCATCTGTCACTCATATTCAGTCATGGTATTCATCATTCAGAGTAATTGTATCGTGTATCAATCGTCATTCATCACTTATCTGATTGGAGTTTCGTGCCGCGTTTATCATCATTGTCATTGTTGTTGCGAGCTGTGCGTGAGGAGTAGCGCACGCTACATACTCCTTTTAGCGTACGCTAATTGGGTATAGGTAGCGCACGCTACCACTCAGCTTTAGGGCACGCTAAGGTTGCCCTGGCTGCAGTCCAAAAGGTACTGGACTGCAGGTGAGATTATTTGTAGCGCACGCTACGAGTGGTAAGTAGCGCGCGCTAACGGGTTGTAGTAGCGCACGCTATATGTGTGGAGTAGCGCGCGCTAGGGCCGGATCAGGTTGAGTCCAGTGGCTACTGGACTGCACCGGGTTAATTCATAGCGCACGCTATGCATTGTTGTTAGTGTACGCAACCGACATATTAGCGCACGCTAAATAATGGTTGTAGCGCACGCTATCGAGGTTAGATCAGAGGGCAGACAGTTTTCTGGACTCCAGTACTGGGCGTCAAATATTTCGCTAGCGCACGCTAACAATGGATATTAGCGCACGCTAGTAGTATGGCCGTAGCGCACGCTACAAAGAGGTACGTAGCGCGCGCTACCGTGTTCGGGACGGTGGAGTCTTGGACTACCCAAATTACTCGTTAGCGCACGCTATGCACAAGGGCTAGCGCACGCTAACCTGGACCGACTATAAATTGGACAGTTTAGTCGAGTTCGTCATTTATTCATCTCATTTCATTCCTTGATATTTTGGGCGATTTCGAGCGATTCGGAGAGGATTCTTCGAGGTGTAATCGTCAATCATCATCTTCAAACTCATCTTTTGGATTAATCATCATTTCATCATCTTCATCACATCGGATCAAAGGTATTAATCTCTTGGATCTAGAATTTCGGATTTTTGGGTTTTCCTTCCGATTTCTTCGTGTAAGCTTGGATTATCATTGGAATATGTTAGATATGGATTATCTACCTTGGATAAGTATATTCTTACGGATTTAATGGTTATTTTCGGAATTATTTCAAGAACCCTTGGGGTTAACTTCGGTTAATTGGGGATTTTCCGATTGATGTTGTTGTAATCATGAATTATGGATTCCTAATGGATTATTGATATCATTGAAAGTGTTTTGATGGTTTGAAATACTCATCTTGGAGTTGGTTTCGATATATTCGAGTTCGAATATTGTTATATCGACGTTTGAGTCGATTATGATCGTTTTTGATTTGCGTAATGATCGGATTATTGGTAATTGTGTTATTCAAGGTTGTTCGAGCGACCGATATTTCATATAGGACGTTGTTCGTGGACGGACATTCTTCATCGGTATTGAGTAAGTTAATTCTTACTCGGTTAAAAGGATATTCATTCCTTTTGTCGTTGTTCATTCATAATCATAACTCATTCATCATTGTATTAACCGTATCAAAACTTGTCATTGTCAATTAATCACCTCAGTCATAAGGAACGACGGTTCCGATCATTTCATCGAGCTATCATTCATTTCACCATCATTCAAATCTTGGTGAGTCATTATTCATTTTCATTGTCACTTTTGTCATATTATGGCATTCCGGGTCATACTGGCGTGCCGGTTGGTATGTGTAGGATTTTCATGTCGGGCACATTATGGTCGTGTGTTGGTTGTTGACCTCACATTGGACTGTGCACACGAGTCTATGTGTCTCGTGAGACTGATTAGGTACAAGACCACGCGTGTATTGATCGTTGGTGGCTTGTGCACGGACACATTTCCATCTCGGACGTAGTGTGACGCCATTCCTTTGAGCCGTACTGATAGTCGATTCATATAGCATGTTTGATTGCGTATGTTTCGACAGGATAATTCATAATTTCAGATATATCATGATTGTGTATTTTCAACCCTTGAGGATTGTTGTTCTGTGTAACTGACCCCGGTTGGGGATTTTGTTTTTCAGGTCATGGCAAGGCAAAAGCACAGGAATAGCATGTTGACGGCGAGTGGTCCCAGTGATACTAGTAGGGGGCCCCGTTCCTTTCAGTTATTCATATTATTGTCAATTATTTTCCGCTGCAGACTTTCATTTGGATACTCCGTTTCATTCAGTGTTGTGTATTTTATCTTCATATAAAATACACTAGTATTCGGTATTGTCCTGGTGTGTTGTACTTAAACTCCTCATCGGAGTAATTATTGTTGTAATGTGGTTCGGTACTACATTTACCCTGTGTAATTCATTCAATTTCATTCGCCTGGTGGGTCCCAGTCGGGGATCTACGACACTGTAATATCTGCCTAGTTTGGGGTGTTACAGAGTTGGTATCGGAGCGTGGTTTTGAATACTACCCTCCAAGTCATGTCTCATTTGAAATCATCGTCATCGGACTAGTATCATTGGACTTTCGCGTCACGTGTGACCTGTGCAAATGCCGAGCCAATCAGACCAAGAACTGTAAGGTTTCTAACGCCATGGTATAATTTCTGGCAATAATCATTCATTCATCATTCATCAATTAACAATCCTCAAACATCATCATTCATCATGATCAGGACGATCATGTTAACTCATTAATCACTCAAATCATTTCATCATTCATTATGATCAGTACGATCATGTTAACTCATTAATTACTCAATTCATTTCATTACTCAGTTATTGATCTGGAAGATCATATCATCAACCTGGTTAACTTGTTCAAGATACTCATTTCAAGAATTTCATCAGATAATCATGTCACCTCAGTTAATCATTCATGTAATCACTGTGTTATAGCGCATATGCTCATTTTTATCATCTCATGACATAATCATAACGTGATATTCATGCGGGGAATATAATCATTATGCGACCTTCCTACTTCAGTATGGAGAGAGATGTCAGAGGATGCATGGGGAGAGGCCGCGGTGCGGGCCGAAACTCGGGAAATAATCACTCGCTATCAGGAAATCGTACACAGGATTCGGCTCGATCAGAAGATGTTCGGGTTGATCCACTCACTTTTATGCAGGTCATGATGACCCATATGCAATTGCTTAATCATCATTGCGCCTCTTTGGCCGAGTTAATCGAGAGGACTCTCACGTATAAGCCTGCTGCTAAGGAAATTGCGGAGCAACAACCTTCATCTGTCTATAAGAAATCAACGAAGCGTAATCGGTCCGAAGGCGGTTGGTCAACCTCCAAGACTCCTCGTGCGGGTCCTAACGTTTCTGAGCGTCCTCCTACGATGCCTAATCCTGCGGGATCTCAGTCCCGAGCAGCCAGTTCATCCATCATCTGTTTCAACTGTGGGGCGCCGGGCCATTTCAGTACTAGGTGTACGATGCCGTCTATCACATGTCATAATTGTGGGAACTCTGGGCATAAGGCCCGTTTTTGCCGAAAGGACTCTAAGTCAGACCTGGTGGCATCTCAGGCCCCGAAACAATCAGCGATTCAGAATCAGACTGCTTTGTCAGCGTCGTTTAGGACAATGGAAGCAAATAAAGGTGGAGCTCATATTTATCAGACGGGAGCGTCCGGTTCGGGGGCCGACAGGTCCCAGATTCATGTGATGAAGAGGATCAACGATCCGGTGGCCCGAACAATCTCAGGTATACTCGTAATTTTATTTCATCCTGTGTGTACCTTTTGATACTGGTGCACCGCATTCGTTCATTTTCGAGTCATGATTTAATAGACTTAATTCAGTTAGTCCTATTGCTTGTGGACCTCATACCATCGGCGTACCTGACGATGGAAGATTTTCGGAAATTATACCAAGGTAAGCTTAATGACCGCGATTGGTTAGTGGATCTAATCGTGGTGAACTTATCTAAGGACGATATAATATTGAGTGTCACTTAAATGGATTGTCACGATATCATTTTCAATGTTCGTAAGCATATGGTCACTATCATTTCCGTCGTTGGATGTCGAATGTGTGCTTCAGAGAGGTGATCCCCGTTGTTCCAGAGGAATTTTTAATATGACGGAAGCAGAGGAATTCCACAATCGAGTTATTCAATCATTCATTGTATCATTGTCATCGATTGGCCGTTCATAGGCAATCGAGTTATTCAATCATTCATTGTATCATTGTCATCGATTGGCCGTTCATAGGCAATCGAGTTATTCAATCATTCATTGTATCATTGTCATTGATTGGCCGTTCATAGGCAATCGAGATATTCAATCATTCATTGTATCATTGTCATCGATTGGCCGTTCATAGGCAATCGAGTTATTCAATCATTCATTGTATCATTGTCATCGATTGGCCGTTCATAGGCAATCGAGTTATTCAATCATTCATTGTATCATTGTCATCGATTGGCCGTTCATAGGCAATCGAGTTATTCAATCATTCATTGTATCATTGTCATCGATTGGCCGTTCATAGGCAATCGAGTTATTCAATCATTCATTATATCATTGACATCGATTGGCCGTTCATAGGCAATCGAGTTATTCAATCATTCATTGTATCATTTTCATCGATTGGCCATTCATGGGCAATCGAGATATTCAATCATTCATTATATCATTGTCACCTTTTGGCCGTTCTTAGACAATCGAGGTGTTCAATCATTCGTGGTATCATTGACATCGATTGACGATATATTTCCCCAAGGGGTTACTTGGTTGCCTTCACATAGAGTTGTGGAATTCACGAGTGAGTTGGATCTCGGTACGCCCCCGTTATCGAAGGCACCATATCGGATGGCCCCGACTGAAATGCAGAAGTTGGAGACTCAACTTGAGTAATTGTGCGAGGAAGGTTATCTCCAACCGAGTGCGCCCCCGTGGGGAGCACCAGTGTTATCTGTCAAAGAGAAGTATGGTTCGTTCGTGTGTGTATTATTACCAGGAGTTGAACAGGATGATGATCTAGGATAAATATCCTCTACCCAGTATCGATGATCTTTTGGATCAACTTCAGGGAGCTTCAGTATTTTCCAAGATCGACTTAAGATCTGGATATCATCGGCCATGGATTCGAGAGTCGGATATCACGAGGACGGCATTTCGAACACGCTATGGTCATTATGAGTTTGCGGTTATGCCGGTTGGGTTGATTAATGCACCTGCGGTATTCATGGAGTTAATGAATCAGGTTTTCATCGACTTTTGGATCAGTTTGTTGTTGTCTTCATAGACGACATTTTGATCTTCTCGTGACCGAGAGGAACGCGAGGTCCATCTTCATCAGGTTCTCGACGTGTTAAGATGAGAGCAACTTTATGGAAAGTTTTTCCAAAGGTGATTTCTGGATGTCCGAAGTGATTTTTCTCGGACAGGTAATTTCATCAGATGGAGTGCGGGTTGATCCCCAGTAGACGGAGGCTACCCAATATTGGTTACCTCCGAGAAATGTTAAGGAAATCCGAAGCTTTCTCGGACTAGCCGATTACTATCAGCGGTTTGTGGAAGGATTTTCTAAAATTGTTCAGTCAATTCATTCATCACTCAGTTAATCTCATTGTTCAGTCAATTCATTCATCACTCAGTCAATCTCATTGTTCAATCAATTCATTCACCACTCAGTTAATCTCATTGTTCAATTAATTCATTCATCACGGAGTCAATCTCATTGTTCGATTAATTCATTAACCATCCAGTCCATCTCACGGTTCAGTTGTTGATCTTGTGAATCAAAATTTTCAACCTTGTGAACTTGTTCAAGGTAATCATTTCAGGAATTTCAGCAGATAGGCTTGTCACCTCACTTGATTTTTTTCATGCGATCTTCTCATATCGCGGCGTTATGTCGACGATCGTTTTATTGCATTATTAATGCATTCATTTTGTTAGAGCGTGTATGCTCATTGTTATCATTCCATCTTAAAATCATAATGCAATCTTCATACGAGATCTGTAATTATCACGTGACTTCCTGCCTCGGTATGGAAAGAGTTCAGAGGGACATCGGACTCCGATGTCCAAGAGATCGTTCTAGTCGTATTCGTGCTGGGAGAGCATCTTCATCTCAGACGACGAGTTCAACTGTTGTATGCTTTAACAGTGTTACAACAGGACATTCATCATCGGTGTCGAGCAAGTTAATTCTTGCTCGGTAATAGGATAATCATTCATTTCATCGCCGTTCAATTATTCGCATAGGTCATTCATCATATATCCATCCCTTTAAGACTTATATTTATCAACCAATCATTCACTTCACGGGGAACAATGGTTCCAATAATTTCATTCGAGTTATCACTCATTTCGTTATTAGTTCACCTCGGCGAGTTATTCTTGATCCTTGTCGGATTTCTAATCATTTATCATTCATCATAGTCACTCTCGTTTTGGTAACCTTTTGGGGTCATTTTAAGCGGTGAGTTCAGATTTGGGTCTTCGTTGAATCGTTGTGATCGAGGAGATCGATGGTATGGAGGATATCGATGTTGGGAACATTTGATATATAGCCTTGCCTTTCAGATGACTATAACTCAATCCGTATTAATGTGTCGTGGTTGTGGATCATTTATTATTGATCTATCTTATAATGATCGTATTTGAGAATCTTGAGATTTTGAGATCGTTTGATGCATTCCTCTTGGTGTCGTACCGAGACTTCGTGATAATTTGGGAAATCGTTCATTGTGATCCGAGACGTCAAGACTTGGGGACTTGGGTGTGCGATTGATTTGGTCCCGAGAACTATTTGGACATTATTGTTTGCAGATCGTAATGGATAGTTCATGTCCCGAGTTGTTTACCCTTAGTTTCGAGGACGAAACTCTTTTAAGGGGGGTGTATGTAATACCCGGTTGTAATTCAGTAATTATCATTCAGTATTTTTCATTCAGTCATTATCACCCAGTAAATTCACTCATTATTGATCATCTGTCACTCATATTCAGTCATGGTATTCATCATTCAGAGTAATTGTATCGTGTATCAATCGTCATTCATCACTTATCTGATTGGAGTTTCGTGCCGCGTTTATCATCATTGTCATTGTTGTTGCGAGCTGTGCGTGAGGAGTAGCGCACGCTACATACTCCTTTTAGCGTACGCTAATTGGGTATAGGTAGCGCACGCTACCACTCAGCTTTAGCGCATGCTAAGGTTGCCCTGGCTGCAGTCCAGAAGGTACTGGACTGCAGGTGAGATTATTTGTAGCGCACGCTACGAGTGGTAAGTAGCGCGCGCTAACGGGTTGTAGTAGCGCACGCTATATGTGTGGAGTAGCGCACGCTAGGGCCGGATCAGGTTGAGTCCAGTGGCTACTGGACTGCACCGGGTTAATTCATAGCGCACGCTATGCATTGTTGTTAGTGTACGCAACCGACATATTAGCGCACGCTAAACAATGGTTGTAGCGCACGCTATCGAGGTTAGATCAGAGGGCAGACAGTTTTCTAGACTCCAGTACTGGGCGTCAAATATTTCGCTAGCACACGCTAACAATGGATATTAGCGCACGCTAGTAGTATGGCCGTAGCGCACGCTACAAAGAGGTACGTAGCGCGCGCTACCGTGTTCGGACAGTGGGTACTGGACTACCCAAATTACTCGTTAGCGCACGCTATGCACAAGGGCTAGCGCACGCTAACCTGGACTGACTATAAATTGGACAGTTTAGTCAGAGTTCGTCATTTATTCATCTCATTTCATTCCTTCGGTATTTTGGGCGATTTCGAGCGATTCGGAGAGGATTCTTCGAGGTGTAATCGTCAATCATCATCTTCAAACTCATCTTTTGGATTAATCATCATTTCATCATCTTCATCACATCGGATCAAAGGTATTAATCTCTTGGATCTAGAATTTCGGATTTTTGGGTTTTCCTTCCGATTTCTTCGTGTAAGCTTGGATTATCATTGGAATATGTTAGATATGGATTATCTACCTTGGATAAGTATATTCTTACGGATTTAATGGTTATTTTTGGAATTATTTCAAGAACCCTTGGGGTTGACTTCGGTTAATTGGGGATTTTCCGATTGATGTTGTTGTAATCATGAATTATGGATTCCTAATGGATTATTGATATCATTGAAAGTGTTTTGATGGTTTGAAATACTCATGTTGGAGTTGGTTTCGATATATTCGAGTTCGAATATTGTTATATCGACGTTTGAGTCGATTATGATCGTTTTTTATTTGCGTAATGATCGGATTATTGGTAATTGTGTTATTCAAGGTTGTTCGAGCGACCGATATTTCATTTAGGACGTTGTTCGTGGACGGACATTCTTCATCGGTATTGAGTAAGTTAATTCTTACTCGGTTAAAAGGATATTCATTCCTTTAGTCGTTGTTCATTCATAATCATAACTGATTCATCATTGTATTAACCGTATCAAAACTTGTCATTGTCAATTAATCACCTCAGTCATAAGGAACGACGGTTCCGATCATTTCATCGAGCTATCATTTATTTCACCATCATTCAAATCTTGGTGAGTCATTATTCATTTTCATTGTCACTTTTGTCATATTGTGGCATTCCGGGTCATACTGGCGTGCCGGTTGGTATGTGTAGGATTTTCATGTCGGGCACATTATGGTCGTGTGTTGGTTGTTGACCTCACATTGGACTGTGCACACGAGTCTATGTGTCTCGTGAGACTGATTAGGTACAAGACCACGCGTGTATTGATCGTTGGTGGCTTGTGCACGGACACATTTCCATCCCGGACGTAGTGTGGCGCCATTCCTTTGATCCGTACTGATAGTCGATTCATCTAGCATGTTTGATTGCGTATGTTTCGACAGGATAATTCATAATTTCAGATATATCATGATTGTGTATTTTCAACCCTTGAGGATTGTTGTTCTGTGTAACTGACCCCGGTTGGGGATTTTGTTTTTCAGGTCATGGCAAGGCAAAAGCACGGGAATAGCATGTTGACGGCGAGTGGTCCCAGTGATACTAGTAGGGGGCCCCGTTCCTTTCAGTTATTTATATTATTGTCAATTATTTTCCGCTGCATACTTTCATTTGGATACTCCGTTTCATTCAGTGTTGTGTATTTTATCTTCATATAAAATACACTAGTATTCGGTATTGTCCTGGTGTGTTGTACTTAAACTCCTCATCGGAGTAATTATTGTTGTAATGTGGTTCGGTACTACATTTACCCTGTGTAATTCATACAATTTCATTCGCCTGGTGGGTCCCAGTCGGGGATCTACGACACTGTAATATCCGCCTAGTTTGGGGTGTTACATTTGGGGTGTTACAGAGTTGGTATCGGAGCGTGGTTTTGAATACTACCTTCCGAGTCATGTCTCATTTGAAATGATCGTTCATCAGACTAGTATCATTGGACTTTCATGTCACATGTGACCCATGCAAACGCTAAGCCCATCAGACCGAAAGAACTGTAAGATTTCTGACGTCATGGTATAATTTCTAGCAATAAGAATCACTCATTCATCATTCATCAGTCAACAATCCTCAAACATCATTTTCATTTTGATCATGTCAATCATGTTAATTCATTAATCACTCAATCAACCTTATTATTCAGTTGTTGATCTTGTGGATCGTATTATCAATCTTGTTAACTTGTTCAAGATAAGCATTTCAAGTATGCTCAGTTGATCATTCATGTAATCATTGTGTTAGAGCACGTATGCTCATTATTATCATTTCATAACGTGATCATAATGAGGTACTCATGCGAGATCTATAATTATCATGTGACTTCCTACTTCAGTATGGAGAGAGCTGTCAGAGGACGCAGGGAAAGAGGTCGCGGTGCGGGCCGAAACCCGGGAGCTCGTGTGAATACACGTGCGAATGCAAGGAATAATGTTAATTCATCGAGCAGCGATGCTGCCACTAATTCACCTGGAAGTAATCATTCACTGTCAGAGAGTCGTACCCGGAACACAGCTCAACCAGAAGGTGTTCGGGTTGATCCACTCGCTTTTATGCAGGGCATGATGGCCCAAATGACTCAGATGGCACGCCTGATAGAGACGGTGCAGAACTCAACTGCTCAAAATCAGCAGGCTCATCCGCCGCCACCTCAAAGGCAAGAAAGGAGTGTGAGCAGTATCATTGGCGACATCTCTCGCCAGAGACCACCTACTTTCGAGGGCTCATCTGAGCCAGCGGATATTATTCACTGGCTTGAACATTTTGAGAAGCTATTTGCTATGGTGGATTGCCTCGAAGAGCATAAAGTTTAAGTCGCGACTTACTATCTGGGTAAGAGCGCCCATTCATGATGGTTATCTTTGAAGCCCACTGACGGATCTTGTACTTGGGATCAGTTCAAGACCCTCATGATGGAGAGATGTTATCCGGCCCCACTCAGGGAGTCCAAATTATCAGAATTACTCATTTCCGACCCCTCAGCGGATGATGATGTTCTCACCATCGCCGAGAAATTTCAGGAGCTACTTCCTTTTGCCTCATCTATTATCCACTCCGAGGCGGATAAGATCAAGTATTTCAGTAAGAGGTTGAAACCTCGTATGCGGATGCAGTTGCTTAATCACAATTGCACCACCCTGGCCGAATTCATCGAGAAAGCTCTTACTTATGAGTAGCGGTGTATTCCGAACCGAACGAACTGAAAAGTGACTTTAACGAATTTTCGTTCGTTAAGGATTCGGTTCGTTCAGTTCGTGTTCGTGTTCGATAAAATTGCAAATCACTTGTTCGTGTTCGGTTCGTTAAAATTTCACATATTTCGTGTTCGTTCGTTAGCGTTCGATTGTTCGGTTCATTTTGATCGTTCGTTTGTTTGTTTGTATTCTAAAATATAAAAAAAAAAGACTAAAGTACAAGCAATAATAATTAAAAAGATAAAAAAAAAAGATGGTATATTTAGGAATTAAGGGTTTTGGAATGGTCGGTTTTATCTTGTATATATATTTATTAATTATTGTAAAATTATTATTTATATTTATTAATTATTGTAAGATTATTAATTATATTTATTAATTATTGTAAAATTATTAATAAATATATAAAGAACCCTTTGTTCGCGAACTAACGAACATATTGTTGGGATTCGGTGCCTAAAATGAAGGCCCAGCGGAAGCGGTAAAACAAAAATTAATTCGATCCGAATCCCTACGAGGATCGATCGAGCTACGCATATACGAATATTAAATAAACAAATGAAGATACGAAATCATACCCTTGTCGTCCGTTGATTATATGGAGTTCCTTCTCTTGAGCTATTCCCCAAACGATCCATAATGCTCCAAGCCCTTGGATGATCCAACGCCGAAAAAACCGCGTATCTACTTGTCACGCGCCGGAGAAACGAACGGAATGACAACACTGGATTAACTTCTAAGGTTACGGCTAGAATCAAGTGATGAAGTTTTGATTATAACACTCTAAGTGTTTAATTTATATCTCTCAATTTTATTTCTTGATATTTTCTCCAAGAATAATCAAGAAGTAAACTGAAGAAGGATGAAGACTTGAAGAAAACTTGGAGAAGTTTTTCTCTCTCTCTACACGATATCTCACGGCTGATTCTCTAAAAAGAGAAGTGAGGAATAGTCATCATTTGAGATTGTCTTCTCCTTCATTCTTTATTCACCTCCAACCAACCTACAAACTCATCCACATGAGAAGTCACCCCACAAGTCCTTGTCTATCATTTAAAAATGAAAACAAAAGACAAGATGAAGTTAGGTGGAAGGGGGAGGGCAGACATCTAGATGGGAATATGAGTTTGGTCCGTTTCGGACTCCCATGAGTCCAAACAGATAAACTCTGATTCCGCTCCGATGTATTTATATTAATTAATTAATCCAATTAATTAATCATATCAAATACATAACAACATAATTAATTTCTCCAAGAAATAATTATATTTATGAATTAAAATTTAATTACCCAGTAATTTATTTAATCCATTAGGCCGTAAATCAATTTATCCAATAAATCGATTTAGACATCCAATGTCCCAAATTAGATATCCAATATCTAATATTCATAATGAGAGAATAATCTTGATTCATTCCGTCGTCAATCCTATTGCGCGACTCGGTAGGTCCGTCTCAGTCAGCAATGGGAGGAACCAAAGAGTAGTAGCACCACCTAGCCTGCCAGGCGGCCTACACTGTACCCCAACTGAGAACGAATGATTGGGATCATTCAAGAACCATTCTGTCATGAATACCAGTATACGTATAAACCCTTCTTTCAAATGTCCCGATCAAGTTATAAGGTCACGGTCAGTCAAACCCTATCTGTTACTTGACGCTATGCATGCCTTAATGCAAATTGAGATCATCGAGCTCTCGTGTATCCAATACAACTAGCTCTAATGCTTTGGCCAAAGACTTATGATCTCATCTGCCAATAACCGCATAGGACATTTAACCCGCTCACTAATGGGAGAAAGAATTCTATCTTGGTATTCAATAGGACCTGCTACTTGCCCGTCAAGATGTACGTCGAGGTTGACCCCTGCCTTCCGATTTACAGGGTCGAACTACTCTAATGAAAATCTTGACGTCACAAGCACATCCCTACTAAATCCTCAAGTCGAAGGTTCACGAATACCTATCACAACCTTTCGATTCCGTCATTGACTGTCCCGGAGTGAAATCCGTATGATGAATCGAGGGTGAGTCGATTCAAGTATACTAATCCAATTAGCATACCTATAACGTGTGCTCCCACTAACCATTAGCGTTCGACAGGCACTCTCCATGTCAAAGAACACGTCATACAAGTCTTCACATAAACTTAATGCCCAGTCAAGTTTCATCGACTTGCGAACGATTAAGTATTTGAGCTATAAACCTTTCCAGTTCCGACCTCCTTATCCAATAAGGAGTGGAACGTTTTGCTCTCAAATACATGGACTAGTTTCTATACATATATTTACGAGTTAGGAATGCCAGTAACTACCAGTAAATAAAGAAACAATCATTGCCTTATATTAATGATTTACATAATTACAAGTACAATGCCCTCACTCAATATCCTCTGAGTGGCATTCGAGGGCATACTCCCAACACATATATTATTTTGTTCGTGTTCGGTTCTGTTGTGCGGCGATTTATACGCCTCGACGGCGATCGGTATAAGGGCCGAGCGACCGAGTTCCCGACCAAATGAGCTACGGCAAACTTGCCAAATCGAAGGTAACAGTCCACCTTTGAGTATCTAGCGATCGCCTTTTGGCACCTAGCGATCGACTCTGGTGCCCGACCAAGGATGACCGTCCTGTGCCACGAACAAGACCATCGTCTGTCAAAGTCTACGAAGACTGGATCACGAAGCAAGGACCCATGTGCAGATCCACGAATGGCGCCGCAGAACATGGATTGTTGACTCCAGCCCATCAGCAGCTGTCATTGACAAGGACAGCCTCACCTACCGACAGACCTGCCGAAAGGTCCTAAGTAGGGCCTCCCAGGACAGCGACATAAACGAGTTTTGGCTTCTCATTGGTTCGCACTTCTGGCTGCCAACAACTGTTGCGTACTTTAAGGAGACCAACTCATGTGCTAAAGGCGATCGCCTGTTTATTATAATACAGCAGAGGTGATCGCCCAGCGACTCCCAGTCCTATAAATAAAGAGCCTCCATCAACTGGGAAAAGGTTCATAAAAATTCAGAAAATCTCTCCTCTCGGGCTTTCTCTCTTGAATATATTTTAGGTTTTCTCTCTCAGTACCTCTTAACCAAAAGACGGTCGGCAGAGGCAAGAACTCCCTACAGCTCAGATTCGAAGAGATTCACAAGCTCAGAAGATTAGATACTCTACTAATCCACACAGTGATAGACCGTCGATTTCTCACAGTCAGTACAGCACTCCATCGTTGTTACAAGAACTCACAGAGCATCATCTCTGGTTCTTCCGGCAATCTTCAACGCTCAATAGCTAAGATAACTAGGGACTTTACACTCATTGTAATTGTACTCTAACATTAATATTTGTACTCCCAAGTATTTGTATTAATAATGTCTCGCGAGAGCATTCAAGCCCGGGACTAATAACCCCGGCAAATCTTGTGTTATTTACTTTCCCCATGGACGTGCTCTCGCATTTGTTTGTTACTCGACCATTCCAGCATATCATCTCCGGATAATATTTTGGGTAACAACAATTAGCGCTAGAAGAAGGGGATCTTAACCTTCATTTTCATTCCTACCGTCTCGAAGAACACTCACTGTTCTCCGGAGCATATACTTGAAGAAACACTCACTGTTCTTCAAAGAAAAACCTTCAGAATCATGTCATCTGCCACCACATCAAAGAGAGCCACTCTCCGATCCGCCGGACGCCTTATTTTGGCTCAATCCGAGCCCCAGCCTACGGCAGAGGGTAGCCGCGGCGACGCGAGACTCTCGATCCCGCACCTGAGGGATGGCCCCAGCCTCTCGCTCGATCAGTTCCATACCGCGGAGCAGATCGAGGAGGCTATGGCCATCCTAAGGGACCGACAGAGAGCATGCGCAGCGCCCGCTATAACCCCCTCGGCCATCCGCTGCGTGGGCAAACGGAAGTTCAAGGGGTTACTGTTCGAGCGATCGTCAGAAAGCCCCGATTCGAGAGAAAAGGCTCTTGTGAGGCGGGACAGTTCTGTCTTCATCCGCTTAGAAAGTGATCCATCATGGCGACCGGGGCATTCTGGCCCCAACCACGAGACGACAGAATCCGAACCCATCACCAGGAGTTCGGCCTACCTAACTCCGAACTAAATACAGGTCAGCCGTTTGGCCCCCGTCCGCCGAAGAGTCGAGCCACGCGGCAAGGACATCATAGACAGCGGAGCCAGGGGATTAGTACTGGATCGCCTCGGTTCCCACTCCGAGCGCCTAGCCGCGAGCAGCCAGACTGCGGCGATGGCCGCTATGCAACGCCAGCTCGACGAGATGAAAGCGCCCTTGGAAACTGGGGCAAGCGTCAATAGAAAGATCATCGGACCGACTGAGCCACTCGTGGTCCACATCGAGCTTGCCCCCGTGCAACTAAGGATCGTTCCTCCCAAAACACCTTTGTATGAAGGGAGATCGGACCCCGAGACTCACCTAAGCAAGTTTCGGATTTACATGACCGGGTGTGGGGCATCGGACGCGACCAAGTGCCGAATATTCCCATTAACCTTGGGAGAGCTAGCCCATAGGTGGTACGTCTCACTACCACCGCGATCAATCATTTCCTTTGAGAAACTGGCGAGTGACTTCACGTCATACTTCGCCGCCAAGGTCGCCAGACCAGAAGGCCCCCACCGCATGATGAAAATCAGGCAGGGTGAAGACGAATCCGACGCATATTACATCGACCGGGTGGATGAAATAATTCTCACCTGTGAGACCATCAGCGACGAGCTCGCTCTCTACTCGGTCCTGGGGGATTCTATGGTCATTCACCCATGTTTAGACACCTCACAAAGGACATACCCCCGACCTATGCGATCTTCCGCGCTAAGGCTGCCGACTTTCTGGCCAGGCACAGGATGCTCACCCTCCGCCTAGGCGAGGGAACTCTGCCTCCCGTCCGAAAGACGGCGATCGTTAAAACCAAAAAGACGGTCACCAAGCCACCCGGTGATCTCAAGGCCTTCGAGGATGTGGAAGCCCATCTCCTCCACAAGTTCAACCGAACTCCGGCCCACATTTTTTACGCCATCAAGAGGCACGAACTGCTAAACAAGCCAAAGGCGATAAGGGACAACGGTCATCTGGACCACAATCAATATTGTGCTTACCACAAGAGTCCCGGTCACAGCACCAACCAATGTCGCGACCTCCTCAGACAACTCTGGAGATTGTTCGAGGAGGGCAAATTGGACAGTTTATTGGCTTAGCCGGAGCCCCATCGATCTCCCGATACAATCGCCAGAGTCGAACGCAAACAGGCCGGAAGACTCATACGAGTCGACCCCTCGATCAACCTCGGCGACCGGATCCATATGCTTCAATCAAGAGGAGGAAACTTCGGAAGTCTCTCCCTGATTCCCGCCTCGTCAAACCAAAGGCTACTGCCTGAGCAATGCTTCGAAAAAGAGGATCACTCGCTCGCCCTCTAGAGTTCGTCATTTAACATGATGGACCTAGGCAGCGATCGCCTCCCCCAGCACAATGTATACCGTCGAGGATCGCCAACTAACGTGACGGTCCGAGGTAGAAAAGTGCCTCCATGGTCGCGAAGGTCGATGAAACCGAAGATCCATCCATGCAATGTTCCTTTGGGCAGAGATTGCTCGCCCTTCGTTTAAATACGAGGTGGGCGTAGCCGAAGGACCCTCCAAAAACAAATCAGAGGATGACTCGCTCGCCCTCTAAAGTTCGTCATCAATATGAAGAACCTAGGCAAGCGATCGCCTCCCCTTACACAACGTATACCGTCGAGGATTGCCAACCAACGTGACGGTCCGAGATAGAAAAGTGCCGCCATGGTCGTGAAGGTCGACAAAACCGAAGATCCGTCCATGTAAGGTTCCTTTGGGCAGTGATCGCTCGCCCTTCGTTTAGATACGAGGCAGGCGTAGCCGAAGGACCCTCCAAAACAAATCAGAGGATGACTCGCTCGCCCTCTAAAGTTCGTCATCAACATGAAGAACCTAGGCAAGCGATCGCCTCCCCTTACACAACGTATACCGTTGAGGATCGTCGTCTGACATGACGGTACGAAGTAGAAGAGTGTCGACATGGTTGTGGAGGACGATGGAACCGTTCTCCGTGCCCGTGCAAGGTCCCTTTGGGTCGCGATCACTCGCCCTTTGTTTAAATACGAGGCGTGCGTAGCCAAAGGGCCCTCCAAAACAGATCTGTGGTCACGTTCGCCCGCCCTCAAAGGTCCATCACCTAACATGGTGGATCCGGACAATGCGACGCGTCCCTCCCCCCGTCACAACGTACACCGTCGAGGATCGCCATCTTACATGACCGTCCGAGGTAAAAAAGTGCTAACAAGCCACGGTCATGGAGTCGATTAATCCGACGACGCCCCGCACAAGGACTCCTCCAGACCAAGACCGCACGCCCTTCGTTTAAATACGAGGCGGGCGCAGCCTACGGAGGACCCTCACAATTAAGTGAGTCGCGAGAACTTGCCATCAGACGGAATGTCGCTCGCGCACAAGGCATGGTCGTGGAGGTCGATTCCATCGAACTCCGCGATCGTGCACGGTTCTTCTAGGCCGGGATGGTCGGCCTTCCTTGAGGAATCTGCAAAATTGAAGACCGCTCACTCAACGATTTATTTTCGTCCCCTTACTTTCACTAAGTAAACAAAAACAAGGGGGAAGGGTGGAGCTATATATACCACGATCGTCCCTATCCAATTACATACAGAGATTGGCATTTTTCAGATGTATGTGAAGCGATCTATTTTGCTGTAAAAGTTATCAATATGAGTTTATCAATTCACTTGGAGCTGTACACGCAACAATCTTTCCTCACACATTTGTATAAAGTCATGCAAAAGACTTAGAAAGACAATCATTCAAGCAATACATCAAAGAAGCAAATATTCATTTCATTACTTGGAATTGATGGTATTAGTTGAATGTGTTGTGCGTTTATTTTTGTTGATAATGGGAGCTGGTGTATAAAAATTGCAGGTGCAAAAAAACAGGTTTTGGGATCCCAAAATCTGAATTAATTTTTTTTATATTAGGTTTTAGCCGTCGACCTTTAAAACAGTCGTCGGCTAAAGTATATTATTTATTTAAAAAAAAAATTTTACCCAACGACTAATGTTAAAGGTTTTCGGCTAATTTTTTTTATTTAAATATATTACACCCTTTAGCCGATGGGTAATTTAATTGTCGGCTAAAGTGTACTCGTTTAGCCGACGACCATCTCTTCAAGCCGTCGGCTAAACCTTAGCCGACCGAGAACGGCCGACGGATTTTTAGCCGATGGCCTAGGGGTTTAGCCGACGGTTTTTTACTTTAGCCGACCACTTTTGGTCGTCGGCTAAACCCCGAATATTGGTAGTGCATACTTCAAATCATTCACCATAAAAGTAAAATAACTTCAAATTTATGGACCATATAGAAATATAATGTATCGTCTCTTCGAGAAGTTGGAGATTCCAAACACTGAGAGATTCCTTCCTTGCAACCGAGAGAGAGAATTTTTAGAGAGAAGTTGGAGATTCCAAATACTGAGAGATGATGATCTTTAACGAAGATTAAGCTGAGAAATATGGATTAAAGTCTTGTTCTTGAAATTATTGATGATTCTTGGAATAAAGTTGATTGTTCTCCTTCATTATTCGTCTAAACAAGGTAATAGTTCTTCACCTTTGGATTTCGTTTTGAATTGGAGATTGATGTTCTTGAGTTGATGATTATCATATAAACAAGTTAATAAGTATGATTAGGAGATGGATTACCGGAGTATGATGATATTAACGTGATTCGTATGGTTTGAATCGTATTGATTCGTCTTCTTGAGATTAGTTGGTTAATTCTTCTCTTCAGTTTGGAATGTTGATGTTATTGTTGATAATTACTCCCTGTAATGATAGATTATGGAAGTGTTGTTACGTTCTTAATGTTTCATGAGGTTGATATTGAGGAAGATGATATATGGATATAAGAATTGGATTAAGGGTTGGATGATTACTTATATATTAAAGGATATCGGATTTTGTTGTTTTGATAGCTATGAAAATGGTTTAGAATCACTTAGTGTTCTTGATAATCTCCAAATGTGATCGGTATCTGTAAAACATGCAAACTGTACAGCAGTAGCGCGCGCTAAGCTTACTGGCTAGCGCACGTTATCGGGAGCGACTTAGCGCACGCTACGTTGAGTGATTAACGTGCGCTAAGTAGACACAATGCAGTACATCGTATTATGATTATGAATTCATGCTGGTTCGAGTTGGATTGTACAGTCTATGTTTAACCGAGATATCGTAGAACCGTTGAGTTTGTGGATTGGTTATATCGATTATTGATTATCGAATGTGTGTTAAATTTATTATTGCGATAGGTTGCGATAATCGATCGGTGATTATAACCGTATATTGCGGTCGTGTTCGAGCATGTTCGTGAATTGCATGGTCAGGGCTGAGGAGCTCGTAGACGAAGGCAATGAAATTGGTAGCGACTTCATCGGTATTGAGGCAAGTTATTACTTGCTCAGTTATAATGTTTAATGAATGGTTTCAGTTTAATTTCATTTATAATGCATCTAGCAATGATTATATGTTGTCTTTCCGATTCTGGAAGTTCAATCGTACTGTATATGATTTATTTCGGTTATTAGCATATTCTGGCATCGATGTTACATTATGATAAATACGAGGATATGAGTATCTATGGTTCATTGTACGTTTGGATCGCCGAGCATTGAGGATAATTGCCAGTGATGATTTGACATCGAGATTGCTCCTGAAGGACTCAGGACAAGTATCTTAGTTTGATTTGGTTTAGTGTTAATGATGTTGATCATGCAGGTTGTCATTCATGTTGCTGAACATGAAGTCGTCCTAGTTGTTCCATCATAGTGTCGTTCATGTTTTGATTCATATGTTGTTCATGTTGATGAACATATTGAGTTGCATATGTGTATACATAATTGTATTGTTTATGTTGTAAATGATCCGATGGGATCATGAGGATCTATGCGAGGGCGCTGGATCGAATGTCCACCATGCGTTGGTTCGACGGGATCATCATGGGGATCTATGCTGAGGGCGCTGGATCGTTGGACAGGTTTTCCACCATGCGTTGGTTCGACGGTATCATCATGGAGATCTATGCTGAGGGCGTTGGATCGTTGGATTACCAGTATTGTGTTGATGGAATCTTGTGAATTCGCATCATTGATTTTATCATGTGTTGTTATTCATATGTGTATTGTGGGTTATCCACCTTATGATGATCTTATAGGATCATCAAGGGGATCTATGCTGAGGGCGCTGGATCGTCGGATTTCCATTGGGTATACATCATTGTTATTGTTGTGATCATATTGACGTTGTCATATGAGTATATATGTGTAGGTCTTGTGTTAGGACCGTGCCCGTATGTTGCATTGATCTGATCTGGGATTAGACTGATATGATTGTTGTGGTATTGTGCATCCCGAGGTATGTTCCGTATTTCCCTTGGTATTTGTCTTTGATGGACAATCGGTTTTTGTGTTGAGACTTGATAATGTCACCCGATGGATTTGGGTTGGATAGAGTTAGTGGATTTTCGTAACAGTGAGTTATGATGACGTTTTGAGGATTTTGAGGTATTGTGTGAGACACAGTACGAGATGTGAATTTTGGTAGAGTTATGACGATAAGATTACATTGGTCGTATTCTTATTTTGTATTCTCATTGGTATGTAATTATTAATGTGATGTGATGGTTATCATCGTTGGATATTATGGCTGACCCCGTCGTGGGATTTCTTTTTAGGTTCTTGGAGTATCGAGCTTGTAGCGGTCGTGAAGAGATGAGCTTCCCGGAGGATACTGGCTAGGACATGTTTTGTGCATTTAGTTTCTTGATTGGTTCTTGTATTCCGCTGCTAGAGTATATTTATGGTTGGTCTTTTTCCGCCGCGTGAGTATTTTGAAATGCACTTTTGGTATCTGATACCTGAGGTTGCTTTGGAAATCGTTTTCTAAACTTTTGAGTGTCGGCTGTTTGGCCTTGCGATTTCAAATGAATTTTTACAACGGTTTTGATAAATGGATTTTATAAGTCTTTGTGCATTTTTTAAAGATAGTACCGTCGTTGGCCTCTTGGGCATTTGTAAATGTTTGCGAAATTTTCTTTTAGCCTTGTGGGTTCCATCTCGGGGCCCACGGCGCTGTAATATTTCCTGTTAAATCTGGGGGTGTTACAATAATTTCACCAGTCCGCCGTCCGCCGCCCAGGTAGATTTTATTTTTTTGCCCGATTTTAGTCCGATTTTGTTGGTGTATTTTTTTTCTCTAATTTATTAATTTGTGTATTGTGTTGAATTGTATGTATTGTTATTGTATTGTGTTATTAATTGGTACTGTGTAGAATTGGTGTATTTTTATTGGTGTTGAATTGGTGTATTGTATAATAAAGTTGAATAATCATTATAACCTGTAACAAGATTATCATTATAATCTGTAATAAAGTTGAATAATCAACTTCCATTCAACTTTTTAACAAAATATCCAACTTAAATGTAATTAAGTACATGAATATATATAATCCACCACCTTAATCTATAATCACCAACATATGCCACCAAAACTTGTATAAAGATGATGTTTCAAGTCATAGTTACATTTAAGCGTAGGAATTAACTAACCACCACTTCCAAGTCAAAAGCCTCAAATCTTGAATCATTCCTCACTTGTGGTGTGTCAAAAGTATGGGATGGAAATGAAGAAGAGGAGTAGGCAACAATAAAGAAGAGATGCTTGGTTTTGTAAAACTATGATGCTCCTTCTTACGTAATTATTGAGACTGATGTATGTGACTCTTGGCTTACATATGTAAGACCATCTTATATATATGACACCATATTATCCTAAAAAAATTGTAATCTAGTTTTGCGAGTTATGTATGTATTAGAAAGTTATGTACATAACTTCTAAATTTTATGTAAGTAATACATGGTAGCTTTTGTATGGCTGAAATTTTTGTACGTCGACCGATTGAGAGGATCCCATTGTCGGATCTTGATTTAGACTATCATTGTCCAACATTTAAGTGCATAACTTATGTTATATATATATATATATATATATATATATGTTTACCTTGATTTGTACTATGGCCCGCGTGCAAGGATGTCACACAGTGCGTGAAGGATGCATTAAACAATGTTATGTCGGTAAGTTTACATTTTAATTACGAATAATATGTCTGTTTAATGTATGTGTATAAATATTTAATTTTGTAGGTGTGAAATGATATATTTATGTTAATTGTAGGTGTGGTTTGACATTCCTTCATCCTTACTACATAGTTGGTGCGACGAAGTGCAAACCACCAAGTAAGTAATTTTAGTAATATGTGGTCGAGTAATTATTTGTGAAGTTTGGTATGATTATTTAATATTTTATGAATTTGTAATTGTGCAGTTTAAATGAGAGGATGAGCGAGGCAGATGATGATTATGATGAGGAAGGATGAAATGCTACAACGGATTTCACTTGCATCTCGTACAGTTTAGAAACTTTGTTTGCTAATAACGTAGCTAGTTGTATACATGTGACTGGAGAAATGGTGCTAGGTGGTCTATGAGCTAACAGATTGAACTAGAGCGCTAAAAGATTCCTTTTTCTGAATTAGAGCGCTAAAAGTTGTTAGGGTCTCTGCGTAATATGTGAAGTTAACTTATAACCAGGATATGCAAAAATTAGTATTCTTTTCTCATATCCCCGGACTCTTTTAATTCTGTTTTGCCGATTATTAATTTATTGGTTGTCGTCGTGCTCTCTTAGCAGATTTGATTTGAAGATGAGTGTTGTGAGTAGGTACTACATGGATTTTTTCTTGCCCCAAGCATTGAATGTTAGAAACAGATTGGAGAATTTCATCTACAATGATACTGTTCTTGTAACCACCAAAAGTTATTTTCTTTATATTTTTAGCTGGGAAGAGACGGATCTTTTCTTGTTTCTATCCCCTGAAACAGTTGTAATACCCAGTTGTAAATTCATTTATTATCATTCAGTAATTGTCACTCAGTAAACTTTCACTCATTAGTAATCATTCATCATTCACGTTCATTCATTCGTATTCATCGTTGGCGTATTTTACGCCGTGCATTAGTTACCGATCGTCATTCAACTCCGTTCGAGAATCGAGACGAGAGTATTATCATAATCATCGTGATTGGTAGTCTTGTGTTGGAAGTATCATCTATTGCATGTTATTGGACTTAATTACATTCATACACGTATGGTATATTGGATCATTCATCATTTGTAATGAGAAGACGGAGTTGTCGGATTTTGTCATTTCCAGCGGTGGGTTACGACCGTAACCGATCATGCATTACGTCCGTAACCGATCATGCATTACGACCGTAACATGCATTCATGGAATTGGGGTCTTTCTGGACGAAGACAACTTACGGTCGTAAGTCATACAAGTTACGGCCGTAAGAAGGAAGGTACGACCATATGATTGGAGATTACGGCCGTAGCATGCATTCGTTTGTACAGGAAGGTGTTGTCAACGAAGACAACTTACAGCTGTAAGTTCGGCAGGATACGGCCGTAAGTGTTGTTGTTACGGCCGTAAGGTAGTTTTGGTATGGTCGTAACCCGGACAGTGCAGGCATTATTGTTTTTCGACGAAACATTATTACGGCCGTATGTAACGGGTATTACGGCCGTAAGGCTGTTGACTTGGGAAGTTAAGGCCGTAAGGTGGCAGAGTTATGGCCATAACTCTGCGCAGTATTTAAGGACATGAACGGGATTTTTATGCTCATTTCATCACTTCTTCATCCTTGTTCCGAGAGAAAGATAGTGTGAGAGAGATTTTTCATCATCAAACACTTGTGTATTTGAGTTTAATCATCTTTATCCATTTGTGGAGCTTGGGAAGTCGATTTACACTAGTTTCAACGGATCGAAGAGGTTGGATCTTCAAAGGTAATTTTCTCCAAACCATAGATTTCGATTTTAAGATGGAATATGATGTTTTTGGATGTTATAATCATGATATATGAAAAGATATACATGTGATTATGAGTTTGTATGAATATTCATTGGTTTATTGAAGGATGGTTTGAAGAACACTTTGAATGTTGATTTGGTTTTGGGGGTTTCGATTAGATGTTGTTGAAATCTCGAATTATGTATTCATATTGGATTATTGATTGTGTTGAAGATGTTTTGTTGGATTGAATCACTCCTTGGAGGTTTGGTAAGGATATAATTGAGGTTGGTTGTAAACAATCGAAGATTGATTACAACGTGTTTGTTATAATGCCCCGATGAACTTGGATTTGTCGTATCGACGTTTTGAGTTGGTTAGAATCGTGCTTGATATGTATATTGAGTGAATTGTTGGTATTTGTGTTCAAGATTGTTCGAGCGACCGACGTTTCTATTTTAGGACGTTTGTTCGAGGAAGGACTTTCATCACCGGTATTTGTGTAAGTTAATTCTTACTCGGTTAAAAGGATACTCATTCCTTTCATTATTATTCATTATTATTCATTCATATTCATAATTCATTCATGGTGCATTAATCATATTGGGACTTGTAATGATCAAATTAATCATTCAATTCACGAGGAACGACTGTTCCAATTATTTCAGTAAGCTATCATTCATTTCAATATTATTTCATCTCGGTGAGTCATTCTTGATCCTTGTCGGATTGTTATTCATTAATATTCATTGTGGTCACTCTTGTTCTTGTGACCTTCTGGGTTCATATTGCGTGGCTGGGTGGTTATGTGTGGAATTTTTAGTCGGGCACACGATAGTCATGTGATCGGGTTCACCGACACAATGGACTGTGCACACGGTAACGTGCCTCCGTGAGACTAATTAGGTACAAGTGCGGGTGTGTCCGGGCACTCGTCTTGTGCACTTGCACGTCCCATTACGGGTGTACTATGATGCCCCTCTTCAGCTTGATTTCATAATTAAGATATATAATGATTGTGTTTATTCAACTCTTGAGGATTGTTGTTTTGTATAACTGACCCCGTTGGAGGATGTTGTTTTCAGGTCATGGCAAGGCAAAATCACGGGAAGAAAACGTTGATGGCGAGGAGTCCCAGTGATACTAGTAGGGGGGCCCGGTCCTTTTCAGTCATTCATGTTTTTTCCATTTTTATTTTCCGCTGCAAAGTTCCGTTTGGATTTTCGTCTCATTCAGTGTCCTATATTTTATCTTCATATAAAATATACGAGTATTTTGTATTTCCTGGGTATATTATACTTGAAGCTCCTCATCGGAGTATTTGGTAATATAATGTGGTTTGGTACTACAGTTATATTATTTAATTCATTAATTTTCATTCGCATGGTGGGTTCCAGTTGGGGGTCTACGGCACTGTAATAGCCGCCTAGTTTGGGGTGTTACAGAGTTGGTATCGGAGCGTGGTTTTGAATACTACCTTCCGAGTCATGTCTCATTTGAAATGATCGTTCATCAGACTAGTATCATTGGACTTTCACGTCACGTGTGACCCGTGCAAACGCCAAGCCCATCAGACCGAAAGAACTGTAAGATTTCTGACGTCATGGTATAATTTCTAGCAATAAGAATCACTCATTCATCATTCATCAGTCAACAATCCTCAAACATCATTTTCATTTTGATCATGTCAATCATGTTAATTCATTAATCACTCAGTCAACCTCATTATTCAGTTGTTGATCTTGTGGATCGTATTATCAATCTTGTTAACTTCTTCAAGATAAGCATTTCAAGAATTTCATCAGTAATCATGTCACCTCAGTTGATCATTCATATAATCATTGTGTTATAGCACGTATGCTTATTATTATCATTTCATAACGTGATCATAATGAGGTACTCATGCGAGATCTATAATTATCATGTGACTTCCTACTTCAGTATGGAGAGAGCTGTCAGAGGACGCAGGGAAAGAGGCCGCGGTGCGGGCCGAAACCCGGGAGCTCGTGTGAATACACGTGCGAATGCAAGGAATAATGTTAATTCATCGAGCAGCGACGCTGCCACTAATTCACCTGGAAGTAATCATTCACTGTCAGAGAGTCGTACCCGGTACACAGCTCAACCAGAAGGTGTTCGGGTTGATCCACTCGCTTTTATGCAGGCATGATGGCCCAAACGACTCAGATGGCACGCCTGATGGAGACGGTGCAGAACTCAACCGCTCAAAATCAGCAGGCTCATCCGCCGCCACCTCAGAGGCAAGAAATGAGTGTGAGCAGTATCATTGGCGACATCTCTCGCCAGAGACCACCTACTTTCGAGGGCTCATCTGAGCCAGCGGATATTATTCACTGGCTTGAGAAGCTATTTGCTATGGTGGATTGCCCCGAAGGGCATAAAGTTTAAGTCGCGGCTTACTATCTGGCTAAGAGCGCCCATTCATGATGGTTATCTTTGAAGCCCACCGACGGATCTTGTACTTGGGATCAGTTCAAGACCCTCATGATGGAGAGATATTATCCGGACCCACTCAGGGAGGCCAAATTATCAGAATTACTCATTTTCGACCCCTCAGCGGAAGATGATGTTCTCGCCATCGCCGAGAAATTTCAGGAGCTACTTCCTTTTGCCTCATCTATTATCCACTCCGAGGCGGATAAGATCAAGTATTTCAGTAAGAGGTTGAAACCTCGTATGTGGATGCAGTTGCTTAATCACAATTGCACCACCCTAGCCGAATTCATCGAGAAAGCTCTTCCTTATGAGTAGGGGTGTATTCCGAATCGAACGAACTGAAAAGTGACTTTAACGAACGTTCGTTCGTTAAGGATTCGGTTCGTTCAGTTCGTGTTCGATAAAATTGCAAATCACTTGTTCGTGTTCGGTTCGTTAAAATTTCACATATTTCATGTTCGTTCGTTAGCGATCGATTGTTCGGTTCGTTTTGATCGTTCGTTTGTTCGTTTGTATTCTAAAATATAAAAAAAAGACTAAAGTACAAGCAATAATAATTAAAAAGATAAAAAAAGATGGTATATTTAGGAATTAAGGGTTTTGGAATGGTAGGTTTTATTTTGTATATATATTTATTAATTATTGTAAACTTATTATTTATATTTATTAATTATTGTAAGATTATTAATTATATTTATTAATTATTGTAAAATTATTAATAAAAAGAACCCTTTGTTCGCGAATTAACGAACATATATTATTTTGTTCGTGTTCGGTTCTGTTGTGCGGCGATTTATACGCCTCGACGGCGATCGGTATAAGGGCCGAGCGACCGAGTTCCCGACCAAATGAGCTACGACAAACTTGCCAAATCAAAGGAAACAGTCTACCTTTGAGTATCTAGCGATCGACTTCCAAGGCGATCGCCTTTTGGCACCTAGCGATCGACTCTGGTGCCCGACCAAGGACGACCGTCCTGTGCCACGAACAAGACCATTGTGCGTCAAAGTCTACGAAGACTGGATCACGAAGCAAGGACCCATGTGCAGATCCGCGAATGGCGCCGCAGAACATGGATCGTTGACTCCAGCCCATCAGCAGCTGTCAGTGACAAGGACAGCCTCACCTACCGACAGATCCGCCGAAAGGTCCTAAGTAGGGCCTCCCAGGACAACGACATAAATGCGTTTTGGCTTCTCATTGGTTCGCATTTCTGGCTGCCAACAACTGCTGCGGACTTTAAGGAGACCAACTCATGTGCTAAAGGCGATCGCCCGCTAATTATAATATAGCAGAGGCGATCGCCCAGCGACTCCCAGTCCTATAAATAAAGATCCTCCATCAACTGGGAAAAGGTTCAGAAAAATTCAGAAAATCTCTCCTCTCGGGCTTTCTCTCTTGAATCTATTTTAGGTTTTCTCTCTCAGTACCTCTTAACCAAAAGACGGTCGGCAGAGGCAAGAACTCCCTACAGCTCAGATTCGAAGAGATTCACAAGCTCAGAAGCACAGATACTCTGCTAATCCACACAGTGATAGACCGTCGATTTCTCACAGTCAGTACAGCACTCCATCGTTGTTACAAGAACTCACAGAGCATCACCTCTGGTTCTTCCGGCAATCTTCAACGCTCAAGAGCTAAGATAACTAGGGTCTTTACACTCATTGTAATTGTACTCTAACATTAATATTTGTACTCCCAAGTATTTGTATTAATAATGTCTCGCGAGAGCATTCAAGCCCGAGACTAACAACCCCGGCAAATCTTGTGTTATTTACTTTCCCCACGGACGTGCTCTCGCATTTGTTTGTTACTCGACCATTCCAGCATATCATCTCCGGATAATATTTTGGGTAACAACAATTAGCGCTAGAAGAAGGGGATCTTAACCTTCATTTTCATTCCTACCGTCTCGAAGAACATTCACTGTTCTTTGGGGCATATACTTGAAGAAACACTCACTGTTCTTCAAAGAAAAACCTTCAGAATCATGTCATCTGCCACCACATCGAAGAGAGCCACTCTCCGATCCACCGGACGCCTTATTCCGGCTCAATCCGAGCCTCAGCCTACGGCAGAGGGTAGCCGCGGCGACGCGAGACTCGATCCACTTGAGGATGGCTGACCTCTCGCTCGATCAGTTCCAAACCGCGGAACAGATCGAGGAGGCTATGGCCATCCTAAGGGAGCGATGGAGAGCATGCGCAGCGCCCGCTATAACCCCCTCGGCCATCCGCCGCGCGGGCAAACGGAAGTTCAAGGGGTTACTGTTTGAGCGATCGTCAGAAAGCCCCGATTCGCGAGAAAAGGCTCTTGCGAGGCGGGACAGTTCTGTCTTCATCCGCTTAGAAAGCGATCCATCATGGAGACCGGGGCATTATGGCCCCAACCACGAGAGGACGGAATCCGAACCCGTCACCAGGAGCTCGGCCTACCTAACTCTGAACCAAAAACAGGTCAGCCATTTGGCCCCCATCCGCCGAAGAGTCGAGCCACGCGACAAGGACATCATCGACAGCTGAGCTAGGGGATTAGTACTGGATCGCCTCGGTTCCCGCTCCGAGCGCCTAGCCGCGAGCAGCCAGACCGCGGCGATGGCCGCTATGCAACGCCAGCTCGACGAGATGAAAGCACTCTTGGAAACTGGGGCAAGCGTCAATAGAAAGATCATCGGACCGACTGAGCCACTCGCGGTCCACATCGAGCTTGCCCCCGTGCAACCAAGGATCGCTCCTCCAAAAACACCTTTGTATGAAGGGAGATCGGATCCCGAGACTCACCTAAGTAAGTTTCGGATTTACATGACCGGGTGTGGGGCATCGGACGCGACCAAGTGCCGAATATTCCCGTTAACCTTGGGCGAGCTGGCCCATAGGTGGTACGTCTCACTACCACCGCGATCAAT
Source organism: Orobanche coerulescens (assembly GCA_033398695.1). Lineage (NCBI taxonomy): Eukaryota > Viridiplantae > Streptophyta > Magnoliopsida > Lamiales > Orobanchaceae > Orobanche > Orobanche coerulescens. The sequence continues at coordinate 146,966,564 of CM065805.1, read as the reverse complement.
CATTTCCTTTGAGAAACTGGCGAGTGACTTCACGTCATACTTCGCCGCCAAGGTCGCCAGACCAGAAGGCCCCCACCACATGATGAAAATCAGGCAGGGGGAAGACGAATCCGACGCAGATTACATCGACCGGGTGGATGAAATAGTAATAACCGGCGAGCCCATCAGCGACGAGCTCGCTCTCTACTCGGTCCTGGGGGGATTCTATGGTCATTCACCCATGTTTAGACACCTCACAAAGGACACCCCCCGACCGATGCGATCTTCCGCGCTAAGGCTGCCGACTTTCTGGCCAGGCACAGGATGCTCACCCTCCGCCTAGGCGAGGGGACGCCGCCTCCCGTCCGAAAGACGGCGATCGTTAAAACCAAAAAGACGGTCGCCAAGCCACCCGGTGATCTCAAGGCCTTCGAGGATGTGGAAGCCCAACTCCTCCACAAGTTCAACCGAACTCCGGCCATATTTTTTACGCCATCAAGAGGCACGAACCGCTAAACAAGCCAAAGGCGATAAGGGACAACGGTCATCTGGACCACAATCAATATTGTGATTACCACAAGAGTCCCGGTCACAGCACCAACCAATGTCGCGACCTCCTCAGACAACTCTGGAGATTGTTCGAGGAGGGCAAATTGGACAGTTTATTGGCTTAGCCGGAGCCCCATCGATCTCCCGATACGGTCGCCAGAATCGAACGCAAACAGGCCGGAAGACTCATACGAGTCGACCCCTCGATCAACCTCGGCGACCGGATCCATATGCTTCAATCAAGAGGAGGAAACTTCGGAAGTCTCTTCCTGATTCCCGCCTCGTCAAACCAAAGGCTACTGCCTGAGCAATGCTTCGAAAAAGAGGATGACTCGCTCGCCCTCTAGAGTTCGTCATTTAACATGATGGACCTAGGCAGCGATCGCCTCCCCCAGCACAACGTATACCGTCGAGGATCGCCAACTAACGTGACGGTCCGGGGTAGAAAAGTACCGCCATGGTCGCGAAGGTCGATGAAACCGACGATCCATCCATGCAAGGTTCCTTTGGGCAGAGATCGCTCGCCCTTCGTTTAAATACGAGGTGGGCGTAGCCGAAGGACCGTCCAAAAACAAATCAGAGGATGACTCGCTCGCCCTCTAAAGTTAGTCATCAACATGAAGAACCTATGCAAGCGATCGCCTCCCCTTACACAATGTATACCGTCGAGGATTGCCAACCAACGTGACGGTCCGAGGTAGAAAAGTGCCGCCATGGTCGCGAAGGTCGACGAAACCGACGATCCGTCCATGCAAGGTTCCTTTGGGCAGCGATCGCTCGCCCTTCGTTTAGATACGAGGCAGGCGTAGCCGAAGGACCCTCCAAAACAAATCAGAGGATGACTCGCTCGCCCTCTAAAGTTCGTCATCAACATGAAGAACCTAGGCAAGCGATTGCCTCCCCTTACACAACGTATACCGTCGAGGATCGTCGTCTGACATGACGGTCCGGGGTAGAAGAGTGTCGACATGGTTGTGGAGGACGATGGAACCTTTCTCCGTGCCCGTGCAAGGTCCCTTTGGGCCGCGATCGCTCGCCCTTTGTTTAAATACGAGGCGGGCGTAGCCAAAGGACCCTCCAAAACAGATCTGTGGTCACGTTCGCCCGCCCTCAAAGGTCCATCACCTAACATGGTGGATCCGGACAATGCGACGCGTCCCTCCCCCCGTCACAACATACACCGTCGAGGATCGCCATCTTACATGACGGTCCGAGGTAGAAAAGTGCTAACAAGCCGCGGTCGTGGAGTCGATTAATCTGACGACGCCCCGCGCAAGGACTCCTCCAGACCAAGACCGCACGCCCTTCGTTTAAATACGAGGCGGGCGCAGCCTACGGAGGACCCTCACAATTAAGTGAGTCACGAGAACTTGGCCATCAGACGGAATGTCGCTCGCGCACAAGACATGGTCGTGGAGGTCGATTCCATCGAACTCCGCGATCGTGCACGGTTCCTCTAGGTCGGCATGGTCGGCCTTCCTCGGGGAATCTGCAAAATTGAAGACCGCCCACTCAACGATTTATTTTCGTCCCCTTACTTTCACTAAGTAAACAAAAACAAGGGGGAAGGGCGGAGCTATATATACCACGATCGTCCCTATCCAATTACATACAGAGATCGACATTTTTCAGATGTATGTGAAGCGATCGATTTTGTTGTAAAAGTTATCAATATGAGTTTATCAATTCACTTGGAGCTGTACACGCAACAATCTTTCCTCACACATTTGTATAAAATCATGCAAAAGACTCAGAAAGACAATCATTCAAGCAATACATCAAAGAAGCAAATATTCATTTCATTACTTGGAATTGATGGTATTAGTTGAATGTGTTGTGCGTTTATTTTTGTTGATAATGGGAGCTGGTGTATAAAAATTGCAGGTGCAAAAAAACAGATTTTGGGATCCCAAAATCTGAATTAATTTTTTTTATATTAGGTTTTAGCCGACGACCTTTAAAACAGTCGTCGGCTAAAGTATATTATTTATTTAAAAAAATATTTTACCCGACGACTAATGTTAAAGGTTTTCGGCTAATTTTTTTTATTTAAATATATTACACCCTTTAGCCGATGGGTAATTTAGTTGTCGGCTAAAGTGTACTCGTTTAGCCGACGACCATCTCTTCAAGTCGTCGGCTAAACCTCAGCCGACCGAGAACGGCCGACGGATTTTTAGCCGATGGCCTAGGGGTTTAGCCGACGGTTTTTTACTTTAGCCGACCACTTTTGGTCGTCGGCTAAACCCCGAATATTGGTAGTGCATACTTCAAATCATTCATCCTAAAATTAAAATAACTATAAATTTATGGACCATATAGAAATATAATGCATCGTCTCTTCAAGAAAGTTTCTAGAACAAATTAATATAGAGGCAAAATTCAAGATTTCCAATTTTTCTATTTTTAATTTTGGAATTGGTGTATTCCACAACATAATATACAATGCAAAATACACATCGGTTGTGGTTACTAGCATAGTCACAACTAATGTATTACATTTTAATATTGAAAACACAATATAATCACAGCTTGTAGTGTATCACATAATTACAATAAAAAATGACGCATGATGTATCATCACAACTGGTTTATCAAACCATCATATTGAAAAATATAATATAATCCCAACTGGTGTACCATATACGATGCATCATGTCGCACAATATAATTTTTCAGTTTTAGCTATTTTTCTATTTTTGTCCTAAATTTAAGGATAAAAGAGTGTTTCTCTTACTAATATATCTTGTTGATTATTATAATGCAGAAGAAGGTGTCTTAATACTCGAGTAAATACCCAACGGCAATCTCCGAAAAAAACTGCACCGATCACACACTTCATTACTTCCATGGAAACGCCGCATGGCAATAGCCTTCCAACTAGCCGAAGCCCTGGCCTATCTCCACGAAGAATGCAACCCGCATATCATCCACGGCGACATCGAACCATCAAACATATTACTCGATGACAATCTCAACTGCAACCTATGCGATTTTGGGTCTGCGAAGATGGGATTCTCATCAGCAGTGATGCCCGGCCCACCAGATTCAAACCCAAATTTCTCGAGAAATAATCAGAGATTAATGGTGGACTCGCCGGGCTACATTGACCCTGTCTATATCAAAACGGGGCTCGCTTCCAAGAAAAAAGGAATATACAGTTTGGGAGTGGCCGTGTTGGAACTAATAACTGGAATGGAAGCTATTGACCCGGAGTGAGGAGAGAGATTGGCGAACCGGGTCAAGCCGATGCAAGAGAATACGGAGATAGTTGATCGGCGGCTTAGTGGGGAGGTTGACTTGAAAGAAGCTAGATCTATGATTGGAATAGTGGCTAAGTGTGTTTGTGGTTCGTCCAGCATTAGGCCTACGGCATCTCACATTGTGGGGATAATGAGAAGCGAAGTTACTTCCTTATCCTTCCTGTTTCAGAAACAAAATCTTTAAATTTGTTTGTCTAGGAATCTTATTGCGTATAGATTTTAGATTTCAAGGTTACGATCTTATTAAAAACATCGAAAGGGATGATGTCGTGGAGGAGTTGCATTACGTCATTGGCGAACAAGATTACGGTGCATTTATGGATAGTTTTTTAACGCATATATCGAACAATCGTAGATATGAGTGGTTAAGACTCTACACAGATACTACTGTGGGTGAAAGTTCTATTTCCCTACTTGTTAGAAAGTTTAATCTGTATATAAATGATGTCCATAGTAGTGGTCGCCTGTACGAGATCGATAAAGCTATGGGGGATGTAAATTCTTCCAAACGCGTTGGTTTACGAACTACGGTGTTGATTACGAGTCTCTGTTGAATAACTGGGGTCCTGAGAATTTACAAGGGCTTAAAATAGAGTACTGGAAACTAATTGAGTCTGCAACAGCAATTCGTACCAATCCATATACGCCGATGGAATGGAAAAATGTTATCGCCGTTTTTGCAATTACCTTCCCTGAATCGCGAAGGTTTTGTTGGATAAAAGAAGATCTCACTATTGTAATGCATGATCAGAGGGATATTTTTTTGGTTGGTTTTGTTGAACCACCGACTGGAGGTGTTCTTCTGGAAAGGGTCTTGTGCGTCAAGCAACAAACACTATGTCACCCACATTCTTGGGAGTTTGGCTATGTATTTGTACTTTCCAACCAAAAAAATATCCCTCTGATCATACATTACAACACTGAGATCTTCTTTTATCCAACAAAACCTTCACGATTCAAGGAAGGTAATTGCAAAAACGGCAATAGCATTTTTCCATTCAATCGGCGTATATGGATTGATACGAAGCTCTCGCAGACTCAATTTGTTTCCAGTACCCTATTTTAAGCCCTTGTAAATTCTCAAGACCTCAGTTATTCAACAGAGACCCGTAACCAACACCGTATTCCGTAAACCAACACGTTTGGAAGAATTTACATCCCCCCATAGCTTTACCGATCTCGTACGGCCGACCACCACTATGGACAACATTTATATACAGATTAAACTTTCTAACAAAGTAAAGAAAAATAACTTTCACCCACAGTAGTATCTGTGTAGAGTCTTAACCACCCATATCTACGATTGTCCGATATATGCGTTAAAAAATTATCCATAAATGCACTGTAATCTTGTTCGCCAATGACGTAATGCAACTCCTCCTCGTCATTATCCCTTTCGATGTCTTTAATAAGATCGTAACCTTGAAATCTAAAATCTATACGCAACTTGATATCACTGTTGAGGCATCCACGGGTTTTCAATCAAGAGGTGTTAAGCAACCAAGGGAAGGAGTTACAATGACCATGAGTTTCCACTGCAAGTTGAACCGCATCAATAGCCAGCCTTTCCATGTTACCAAAGGACCACCCAGGGATATACATCTTCATGTATTGTTCCACGAGATGGCTTCTCGGAAGAATCAGAAGGAGCTCCAGCTAACACAAGAGTGGATTCTCCATCCTCATTTAACTGCACGTTGAGATCAAAAGTAACTACTGGTTTATCTGCATCTTTTCTGGCTGTAATTATTGAATCTGCAGTCGTATCCGCTACAACACTAAACCTTTCTATATCTTCAATTTGGTTCTTGCCACCCTAATTAGAGAAGTTTGGGTCATCTTCAAGGTTTTCGTGCTGATCAACTGACTCACGGTGCGATGTTCGACTACCTCTGCCACGACCTCTACCCCTACCCCTACCCCTACCCCTGCTTCATCCATTGCTGCTGGTTTGGATAGTCTCATGCTGCAATGAGTAAGAGTTGACCAAGGATCAGTAAATGTTACCAACACATTTGGGACAATGATACAAATTACATGGTTAGATGACAATAGTATTTTTTTTTTACTGTTCCAAACTTCCAGGATTACTGAAGCCTTAAAACATCCAAAAGAAAGAGCAACAAAGTATACTCTATCATAGTAACAATTACTTTTAAGAATAATTTCTAGCCTTGTGTAGAACAAGCGGGAATTAATCATAGATCATAAGCTCCCATCGCCAAATTGCATATTGATCATCCAAGACAAAACATGGAAAAATGGAATAAAATGCATGGAAATGTATAATTACGAATATGTTATTGAATATGAAGGTTTTAAGTGACAAATTTCAGATAAGATACATGCCAAAATGAAAGATCAAGTGATCCCATAAAGTAGCATACCATGCATATCCTTTTCTGATCATCCTCAATACCACACTCTTCATCTTCTGAGATCTTCCTGCATGGATCAAGGAAGGATGTAGCACATAAATTTAGATCGTCAATATTTTTCCTTAAACCAGAAAACAATAATGTTATTAGCATCCAACCTTCTTTTTGTTGTGGACTTATCCTCGTTCGCAGCATCCGCACCACCCAAGTCAGGTACCTTTCTTACAGTCTCTCGGAGGAAATCAAAAACATTAAAGTTTTGTACGCATTGCTTCCTGCAAGTGAAAGAAGTAAAATTATATGATCAAGCCTTGCAACCAACCAGCATGCCTCAGACCCATACAAAAGCAATATTTTACAAGAAACTTACAAATGCAGAGAATTTAGTGTTCTTGCCCCTCGTCTTAAGGTAACATCATAAGTCTGGTCGCATAGATCTTGCAGAAAGAGTTCCAGAGCTTTAGCTGAATGTTATGTGTGCAAACATATTAGCAGGCAGCATATTAGTTTGACTACACATATATCCCAAAAACTGATAGATGGAAATACATACATACTAAAAGCGTACAGCCATAGCAATCTTCCCCACTTCCTCATCAGCTTGCATTATCTTTCTTTATGCGAGACTGCAAAAATAATTTTGAAGTCATAAGACATGATAATTATTGATCAAGATAGTAGATAGTGGTTTCCATACTTCCTCATTTCCCTAATGTACGTTTCCGGCGCACTGCCAGAAATACTCAGCATGCATCACTTGCTGTTATTCTCTTCATTGGAAAAGAAAAATGGGAAAAGAATAAAGTGGATCACCTCTATCAATTATTAGAGTGCTCTCTCGAAAGTGCCTGCCTTTTTATAACTCTGTTTGGCTTGAAATTGTTATACTACCAAGGAATCTTTGAGACTCCAGGCCAAATTTCATCACTAAGAGTGCCACAGGCATCAAAGATTTCATGTAATTGATCCGGCTACAGAAGAAAAACCACAAAACATTAGGAAGCACAACAAACATGTGAAACAGAATGCAAGGTGAGCAGGTGAAAAGTATAATCGATTTGTCTAATAGCAGCTCCTGCTGTTAATATTTCTCAAAGAGATCAATTCATGATCGGGCCTGAGGTACACTTGGTTAGAAGTTATATATGCAAGTTTTAGATCAAAATCCCACTTACATCAGTTGAAGCTCAGCGATTATGCAACCAAATGACCACATATAACACTAAAGAAGATATAGAGATATCTTTTTTGTACACCAGAAGCATCTGAAAGGCCATCAAACTAAATATTCACACACCCATTGCAATACCTTAATCTGTTCCACAGAAAATCTAATCTCAGGACGAGCAGCAAGGCCAGTTAAATCATGGACCATGTACTCAAAGACCATATAAATCCCACCTCTGTACTAACCATCTGGACAATCAAGAAATCAATATGTATGCTATCCGCCTTCAAAGATGGTGAAGGAATATAAACTGTTAACTTTAAAAATTTACCAGGTGCAGGTGGCTCGCCCTTCTCAGGACCTGGATACATAATACCAAAAGCAAAAGCAGCTGTAAGAGACAAATACTCCAAAGTGTTGAGAATAGAGCAATTAATGATTCATTACTACAGTAGAGGTGACGATCTCTTTCAGCTTGATGACAATTTCATGGTGAAGCTTCCTTAATATTTTAATTTCCCGGATGGCTGTTATTGGGGAACTGCAGGCATATGTGTGGAAAGATTATCAATAACCATATCATATCATGTTCTTGACTCTCGACTCAAAGAAGTGATATTAACAGGAATGAGTTCAAACAGAACCAATAGTCGAGAACATCAAATGATCGAGGTTAAATGAGAAAGTAAAATAGGGCATCCAGTTACAAATTTTATCGAGGAACACATTACCACAGCAAAGGAAATCTAAGAAAAAAAAATAGTGTACCCATAAGTTTCCTCACCAATGGCTCCAATATCTCGAAGCAATCGACACTCCGAGAGCCCCAAGCGAGAATTTCAATAGCGTTTAGCTGCTCCGGCATCGCTATCGCCATTTTCTTTTGACCGACTTTCTTCTTGATTCTTCAAACACAAGATACTATCGGATCGAGAAACCAAATCGAAGTTAATTCGTGCAATTGCGAGATGGAGACAAAAAGAAAGAGAATTAGAATTAGAGTTTATTGCGAGTAACAAGGGTTTGTCCTTCGAAAATTGACAGGATTTGACTTTTTTCCGGGGCGAGTGGCGAAGGATAAATGGGGAATTTCATAGAAATGGATGGAGGAGCGGGGCAACGGCGAGGGGCGGCGATATGCGGCGGCCCAATTGCGCAAGGCGGTGGCTTGTGCCGAAGGAAAGAGAAATAATAAATTGAATATCGAAAGTAACTCTTTTAGTGTATGTCAAAATAAATTGAATATATATATATATATATAAAGTGGTGATGAAAATGAAAGGAGACACTTTTCTAACTAAAAAAAGACACACCATATAGGACAAAATCCTACATGGCAAATTTCAGTAAAAATAAATGATTTAAAATCACTTCATATATATTTTACGATTCAAAATAGTTTGTTCATTTTTCCACAATTTTAGCTAAAATCCTACGTGGCAAATTCCAGCAAAAAACAAATGATTCAAAATTACTTTATATATATTACGATTCAAATTATTTTGTTTATTCTTCCACAATTCTAGCTATTTATAATATTTATCCTATTACTTAGTTGGATTTAGATAATTTCGTATGACTCCAATACTTATCACAAATCCTCAAAAAAAATAATTGATTTAAAAATATTTGAAATGTATTCCCGATTCCTACGTGGCAGATTGATTATTCCACAGTTTCAGCTACTAATATTAGTTAGATTTATGAGATTAGAGCCCGATACTTATCACAAAGTCGCTCATCATTTCCTAAAAACCGAGTGTTATATAAACTTTAAATGACGTTGCCACGCTTACTTATATTTTATTGTCTTTATCACGAATTGTATCAAAGTTGAGAACAATAAATCACGACACCAGTCTCAAACAAATTTTGGTATCAGGGGTATGTATTTTATAATTATTTGTTGTAATATTATTGTTTGAATCTTTTTATACCTTTGATGCACATCTTACATATATGTATATATATACACATATATATAGCAAAAGATGATAAATAAATAAAAAATATTAAAGATCTTCCTTTCATCACCAAAAAGGAAAGAAGCATACAAGTGCGTGTGTAATATATATATATATATATATGTTTAAGGAGAAAGTAAAAAGACTGTAAATAGAGTCAATCAATTGTATTCATAACACTGATAGAGGGGCCTTTATATAGGCATTACAATGAGAGTCCTTCCATACATAGGATTCCTAGATAAGGTAAGACATCTAATAGGATCCTACTACCTCTAGAAGGATCTAGAACCTTCCATCAATGTATCTACAATCGGTATTAGGTAAGACACATCATGGCAATAATAATTCCCGGAACACTCCCCCTGTGTCGAGCACTAATACAACAATGGTGCAGAAGATGTTGCCTTCGTAAAAACCTATTCCAAGCCAAAACAAAACCACATGGGAAAAATAAAGGCTTGATGAGGAAAAGATTGCAACGCACCAACATAACATGTCATGTATACTCCCCCTGATGTATACATAACGACTCCCCCTGATGAGTACCTCAAATCATAGGAGTCGGATGCCAAGTTGCCCTCACAACTATACCAAGGAAAAACCCAGTGGGAAAAATACCTCTTGGTCTAAGTTGAACAGAAGTACAACGCATCATTGTATGGATGTTCTCATAGGTCGCCTCGTTAAAAACCTTACCAAGTGAAAACCCAATGGGAAAAAACAAACCTTGGTTTAAGGACAAAAAGAGCGCGACACATCCAAAGTGCATAGTCGCTAAAGACTTATCAATTTTTCTAAAATCTTGACCTCCATGCACCAAATCAGTCATAACTTCTTCGATTCAATAGGTATCAACGAAACTGTAAGAACTTATGAAAACTAGACACTCATAGCTTTTCATTCACATACAGTACGTAACCTAGATCGACCTGAGCAGATCACAAAGCTCTATCGAAGTTGACTCAGCAAATTACCGGACATATCTTGTCCTACTTTGCAACAATAGTCATATGTCACTCAACATGATAGATGTGATCAAATGGTTGGTTTCCTTGGAAAGTAGACACAAACCTTTCCAATGGCACCAATTTCACCATTTTCCAGCAAGTGAGCTGCCCTGTAGGTCATATGGGAGATAGACCAACACATTCTGGGCAGATTCGGGTATCAGTTTTCAAGTGTCATTTTTATCGAGATAGAGCGAGCTTCAAGCTTCTTGTCAATCACAGACATTGCGTGAGCGCATCCTAGGCCATCATCACAGTGGCTTTACCGGATTATTACGAATGAGTACATCGAGTCAAACATGAGTACATAATACCGTATTTTTCTCTTAAGACTGCATCATCACTTAAGTGAGCCAAGCCTTATGATGACTTCGACTAATCATTGGGAATCATATAGGCATTACTTTATCGTCTCTTAGGGAAACCGTCCCTTAGATTGCCTTAAACCGATTGATGAATACGCATCATCAAGTGTCCCCAAGATCCTTTCATTCTTAACTTTGGATTTAGCGGAATCTCTTAGTCTCACAAGAGTACATCACTATAAACCCTTAGTTTTACACGCAAAAGCTTCATATCTCTTCCAAATCAAGTATATACTTAGTATGCGTTCCCGACAATCACTTGTCGACGCGCTCCGTGGTCGAGCCACTTGATTTGAGTCGATCCACCACGAGATCCTTTCATCACTTAACTTAGTTCCCACTCGGATAAGATTTAACCACAAGCCGCACGTCGCTTTTGGGAAACTATCTAACTGAAAAGATAGTGGATGCTATAACATCCATTACGATAGCACAACTAAGTTTCGTGTCATCGTAGTTGATTCCAGTGCGTTCATGAGAAACCTCGCGCCATGAGGTGAGTTTAACTCCTTCTCTCACTCGCTTTGACAAAGTATATGGATAGATCTTATCTTTGGAGTGTCGGCACCACTTCAACAAAGGGCTATCACTTTGTTTATACTAAAATCGCATATGTTTCCATTTTAGGCCAAGGCTACAACGTTGTAGATTTTCAACGAAGTATGGTTCGATTAAACTCACATTCCACATCCTCATGAACCGGCTTTATTCATAGAGTACTCTTTATGGATTGGCATTCATTGAGGCGTCCCCCAATAATGACTATAATCCAGAATCACATGAGACGGGTGAGTTCATTTGATCAGATGATCAAGTTTCATGTACCAAGCTCGCATACATTCTTAGCGAGAGATTTATCGAACCAAGTGGCATCCCAATACTCGATGAGATCCACGGCCTAGTAACACCATCTACCACAATTTGTGGTGTTACCATATCACTACTCATAGGTGACGAACGTCCATGACCGGACATAATCCTTGCAGACATGTTTGCAGTATGTATTTAATCTCGTCACTTTAGGGAACTTGGTGAGGCACAGTAGGGACAAACTACGACAATTCCAAGTCGTTCTACTCGAACATGATCGTTCGCATCTCCCCCTAACGACGGGAAGACTGGCTCATCAAAGTGACTTATGAGATCGTCTGCTAAGGTATATTTTAAGCGGACTATGAGTGAAAGCGCATGTCATATTCATCATTTATAACCCGTCATAATGCGTTGTGGTGACGCACTTTGGCACATGAACATGTGGACGATAAAGGTTTTCAGTGTTAACACAATCCAGTTAACAAAATGCATACTGTTACACTCGTAACTAAGCATTTGAATGATGATAGGTATAGGTGAATATGACATGTTGACCTATGCTACATAGCCGTAGCTACCGGTCTTGAGAATCCAACAAAACCACCACCATGCACCACCGGGATCGAACATGAAGAAACGATTGAACCGATGATAGGCCGTTGGTTTTATCGAACCTATAGTGCTTTCTTGAAGAGTTCACTCCCTTCACCAGCCCCAAACACCTCAAAATTTCGTGAGCATGTATAAACGGGTGTTTAGGATTCCATCAACCTTGTGGTCAAAAACCGGTCGAAATGACATCGAACTGGTCGTTCGGACGGCTGATGGTATGTGAAGACTTCATTTAACTGGTTCACCTCCTTCCAAGTCTCCAAATGGCACCAAAATTTGTGAGAAGGTAGCCTTGGATGTTAAATCTTCACTTTAAGACTTGGTCTAAAAAGTGGGTGAACCGACCTTTACAATGACTGGTCCGCAAGTTGGACAACCATAAACTTAGGTTTCATCAACTTATCAAACATTGTCAAAGGAACCACATAACATATAAATGTTATTAATTGAGTACGACCATTTGCGAACATCATCATAGCATCATAAGCCACCCAGGCTAATACTTATGATCATGTATGTATAAGGACTCGGTGAAAAGGGAGGACTCAGCACCATGCTTATGCGAGTCACTACATTATTCTCTTTAGCATAGGAGGGTGTCATCTCCTAATCGTGCCAAATAATAGGCTTAAATCAATGAACATGGCTAAAAAGGATCATCGGGGGGGCCTTTGGCGTCACACATGCTTATGAAAGCAAGACGCGGATGACATAAATATCATCATCGGTCATGAGCCTTGCTCACGACTCCACCAACGTACTTTGGTATCTTTGATCCAATTAGTTTCTTTGTTCAAAGAAAATGATGTCCATGACAATACTGTGGTATATGGATCATCAAACTGTCCAAACTCCGGACTATTAAAGCCTAAATGTGTCAATGTCCCAATACATCTTCTAGTTACACAAACCGATGCAAGCCTGACCATATTGACTCATGAATATTTTTCCTTTCACATGTCCAATACAAGTGATGCATAAGATTTTATTTCTCACAAATCACAATGAGATGCTATGAGTGATACACTTTGACATATATATCATCGAGTCATAACATGGTTCAATTGTTACGGAACATATGTGACTAGAAAACGCCAATCGGCATTCAACAACTTGAGCATCATACAGCCCATTGATTGTGATGATCTATTCATCATAGTCACAATGGATTTATAAACCGAAATCCAAAAATATCGTGTTCCTTGAAAATAGCTTAATACGCACTCAATTTCGCTTGCAAAATTTTACAAATATGAGCATAGCGAACACTCTAACAATATAGAGATTTTATACCAGATACGATCAAAATGATCAATCATATTGAGTGCATAACATGGCAAGGTTTTATACCTAAGGGTCAAAATTACAACACAAGCATGGTGTAACACTACCATGCACACGCTCGACCTTCTTATAAGGGTGCGTATTTTGGGCTCCCCAAGGAAACTGTTTTTCAACATTTGAAAGATGATAGTTTAGCGTATAACGCATACCAAAAACTGTATCATCTATGGAAAATTCGGCCAAAAAGAGGTTGAAAAACGTGTGTCATAAGATCACTTGCAAATTCAATATGGGAACCAGGTTGGTTGGGACAAAAGTTAGCACAATCGCTGGAAATAAAATTCCGCGCAGCTTGACCTTTATTCACTAAAACAGCGATAACTCCCTTGTTAGGAAGGCTATGGATGAACGGTCAGATGTTCTGGAAACTAGACTTCCGTATCTTTCTATCCATATATTGTGCGCCACACGGATCATTAAACTCAGATCACAATGTATGTTTTAATTGGCTGTTTAGTTTTTCCCAAGTTTAGTGAGAAAACAAGGTTGAGACCATATCCAATGGCATAAGTGTTGATGAAAAAACATGGCAATGACAGCCATATGTGCGTTTAAACGCAGCAGGATGTTCGATTTCTTATCTCGACTAATAATCTTTCGGTAACTCCAACTTGGTAGACTTGCAGAGAAAGTAGGAATGTCGGTACAGCTAAGGCTGTTTAAAAACCACTAATTCCGTTTGAACTTTCAAAGCATAAACAAATACCAAGGAGGATGCGCCTAGTCATGATCAAAAGTGTAGATAAAATCCACCAAAGTGCATCAAATCAACCAAATATTTTAATTCTCAATTTGCAAGTATACGTCATAATAGCCATGTTATATAGATACAACGCGGTGCATCATAATTAAGCATTTTGAACCATGAGACATAATGAATATACCATAACCAACTTGTCTTGACCATCCAATAAGATCGACTAAACATAGTCAAATGTATAAGGCACATGCCTTTACAAATACTCGGAAAAGTATTCGGACCTATAGTCATACGAACTATAATCGAGGTCAACGAATTCATGTATTTACCGCAATATGCCATTGCTTTACATGTTGAAATTCATGAGAATTACTCGTACATTCTTTCATATATCATATTGCAAGGAGACGGTACATGACTGCACCCACATGCAATATTTTATTTTAATAAGATGAAAGATGGAGTTTTCCAAGTATGGGATTGGGTCAAGACCAACGTGGTGGTCGCTCAATTCAACGTGACAAATCTGTCACAAATCGATTTTAACCACGACATATCCGTCGTAATCGATGTTTGTTCCATTTGTACGTCACAAATCCGTGACTAATCATGAACGAGTCATAACTTTACCGTTACCGACAATGTTCATTTTTTTTAATTGTTGGTTTAAAATCGACAAAACGGCGACGTCAAATCGCACCCAAAACGTGGTGTATGCAACAACCACAAATATCGACTTTCAACAATTATCCGTGACTCCCCCAGGACCGTCACACAGTTTACTTCGACATCCGAGAGTGATACCACCTCTCATTGTCTCATCCACCGCAAAGTAGCGTGGGAGATAAAGAACCCAAATACCCAATTCCCCAAATAAAAAATTTCCCAAAAGAGAGGAATTGAAAAACGGGAACTTTAATAAAGTCTTACGGGTACTTGGTTCCATATATGCTTTGATCCTTGAACGGGAGATTCTCTCCATATGAGCAACATATTTCCGTGAGTACTCCGTTCTATATTTACTTTGATCCATGAACGGGATAAATATGGCTTTTTCTCCATAGCGTGCACATCATCATGAGCGACGTATTTTCCTATATACACGTAAAACATAAACATGTAAGATTCATAAGTGTACAAATCAATGAACAAATGAATTATTAATTAGGAAAATAGAGAGTTGAGAAACGCCCGAAAAGGGCAACTGGGCTCGATAATCGGCCGAAAAAGGACTCGAGCGCGGCGATGCAGCAGCTCGGTATTGGATGAGGTCAGATCTCCAAATTTCCTCGTAAAAATCTGCTTCTGTTCGGAAGCAGATTCAGTAACCAATATTACTCAGAATCCGATCTTCACCGTTGAATATACAGATATTTGTGTTGGAAAGTTGCTGTCAAAATTTCACACCGATCCGACGGTTAACGAATCGGGAAACGTGATTTTCGTACGACTGCACTGTGCAGAAAATTTACGCGCGGAAATTCCCGTTTCTCGTTTTTTTTTCGATTTTGATAGGTTTTGTACTAGGTTTTAAAACAGTAAATATCACGTGCATAAAACCATAGGAAAATCCGGCAGTGCTTCGATCAGATCGGGTCGCAGCTTTAGGCAATAATTTGGACAAAAGCGATCAAAGCGGACTGTCGGCGGGTCGGGTCGACAAGAAGGTCGGTCGGGTCCATCAACAGCAGGCTGGGCAGCGGCGATGGGCGATCTAGGTGGACGATCTGGCCGCCGGTTGTGGTGCCGTCTGGAAGGGTTGATGGCGGACGGTTCGCGTGGTGATGACCGCTCTGGTCTACTCGGTGGTCGACTCCGATTGGAGTTGTAGAAGTCAGCGCTCCAATCGCTTTTTCGTTGGTGAATCGCGGTGGTAGGTAGCCGATCTGGATTGAATCGCGGGCTGGTGGCTGATGGCGAGCCGCCTGGCGGGTGGGAGCAGGCTCTGGTCGCGTCGGAAGGGGATTGTTGGCCGGGGAAGAAGAAGATGACTTGTTGGGTTTTCTTGCTCCAACGGCCGAGAGTTAGGGTTTCCGATTTTTTGATTTTTTTTTTCGGAATTTCTGAATTTCGGACGAATTTTTCCTACTCAGTTGAGATACTACGTGCTGATAACGTGTTTAAGGAGAAAGTAAAAAGACTGTAAATAGAGTCAATCAATTGTATTCATAACACTGATAGAGGGGCCTTTATATAGGCATTACAATGAGAGTCCTTCCATACATAGGATTCCTAGATAAGGTAAGACATCTAATAGGATCCTACTACATCTAGAAGGATCTAAAACCTTCCATCTATGTATCTACAATCGGTATTAGTTAAGACACATCATGGGAATAATAATTCCGGGAACAATATATTCATTTTTAAGAAAAGCTTCAAGCAACCTTGAAAATTTTTTAGTTAATCATTGCTAATTGTGATTTAGTTTTATCTCCCGTGGTCTTCATATACTCAAATCAACATCATTTTAATAAATCTTTCAAACAATCACCAGATCCGGTCGAGATCAAATTTTGAACTATGTCAAAAATAAAAATTTGCAATAATATTTTTGCACATTCTCAATATCAAGCTTTGAACTATATATATATATATATATGATCTCTCTTTTTTAGTATCAAATCATAAAAGTAATAAGTTATATATCCCCATTCATAAAACTATAAGTTTTTATACCAAAATGTGTTAAAAGACTTTATTACCCTTAAAGTCTACCACTAAAAGATAAAAAAACATAAAAAAATAGAAGATTATTAAAAGCAAACAACAATAAAAAATAGAAAATTACTAAAAGCAAAGAACAATAATCTAAACGGTCTCACAACTCAATATTTTCCTCTGCAAAAAAACTCTCCGCTGTATCTCTCTGCAAAAAAACTCTCCCGTCGTGAAACCCTTTCGTCGGCCGGATAATGTCGAACTCCGACTACCACAGAGAATCTGAAGACGCCAGAAGTTCCTCACACGCTAGTGACACTCCATCTGAAGAGAAATTCATCAATGAGCCGCTGGTTAGTGTATTTTCATTCACACACGATCGTGCCACGACGGTTGTTCATCGTCCCACGATGGTGCTGAAGAAGATGACACCATCGTGTACACGATGGTCTTTCGTGGGCACGATGGTTTACACACGACGGTCGTCGATCGTGTGTGCCGTCGTGTGCTAGAAGATCAAAGGCTCTTGCCCTGCACACGATGGCATGCACACGATCGGCGCGTCGTGTGATCCGTCGTATGGCACACGATGGTCTTCACACGACGAGCATCGATCGTGTGCATGCCATCGTGTGCAAGGCAGATTTTTTTTTCGTTCTCTTAAGCATTCTATCATATTCTTATGAGTTGTATGTCTATATTGCAGACTGGTTGCGTATGGAAGAGACCTACATTGCGCTTTGTTACACGTCAAGTGAATCTTTACATACGGGAGGCGGTATTTAAAGAGATCATTGAGACACTAAGAAGTATGGGCCGCAATTCCGCAGTTGCTGATCGAGCTATCGAGAGCTTGACCGAGGGGGTCCTGGGGCGCTTGATTAAAGTTAGGAGAAATGGGAGTTCGAATACTGACCTACATCACTTGATTGCCCGTCAATTGGAGGATGATCAAATCCCCCCGGATGAGTCGTGGTTCCAGGTTTGCGGGAGGACCATTTGCTTTACGGCCCGTGATTTTGCCATGATCACTGGACTGTATTTTGGAAACTCTACCTTCCATCCACAGGACGACCATCTCCTTCGGTCTGACGGTATTTTCCACAGAATACTCCATGGCAAAAATATTAAGGTTAGTGTTCTGCGGAAGAGGTTCAATACTCGAGATTTTGGTAGAGACATAAGAGATTATGTGAAGGTTGCCAATTTGCTTATATACTACTACTTTATCCTATGTCGTGACGACATGATGGTCGAGACATGGGCATGGGCATTAGTTGAGGATTTCGAGCAGTGGAATATGTTTCCTTGGGGTTCTTATGCCTTTGGGGTTTTATCTTACTACATAGGCAACGTTGCCATGAAGGAGGGACAAGAGCACAAGGAGTATCACTTCTATGGTCCTGTTTGGGCTTTACAGATATGGTCGTATGAGATGATTCCTTCATTGGGAGCATTGTGTGGTATTCGAGATAAATCTGTCCAAGTCCCCCGGTGTTTGATGTGGACTACGAGGAAGATGTTCTGTGATTTCACTCATTTCTTCGACGATAAGGTACATAAATTTGTAAATGTATTTTCTCCTGACTTCATCTCTTCACCGTTATGTGATTGCCCATATAATGGTATGCTTTAATGACTAATTTTGCAGCACAGAGTACTTCCCTCTTTACCGCATCTGGAGGAGGATGAGGCTGAGTACTACTACCTGAGTTTTGAGAATGGCTCGCCATATGACGTTAAGTTCATTAAGCCTGTAAGAATAGCTGTGAAGAACAAGGAGGATGAGCCTGCGCCGATCCCGAGAAAGAAAGTTATGGATAAGTTGAAGAAGGCTGCTGGGAAATTGATTACATATGAGTCGACACATAAAGTGTCGAAGCGACGCCGGCAGAGTACCCCACCAGTAGATGGTGCAGAGACATCGGACCGGGAAGGGCAGCCAGAGAGGGTGTGTTGTGTCCACAGACTTCCTTGTCCGTACCACACCCAGGACACGAGTAGGGATGAGTACTTCGATCGCCGTTTGAAGGCGATCTTGTACGATGAGTCTGAGACAGGATTTATTGCTCGAGTTTCTCGCCGGGTGCTTTATGGGATCGTGGATTTCTTCGGACCTACGCATAGACGTTCCAGGAGACCGGTGCACTACTCAGCTGGGAGCCATGATAGGTTTCCCGATAGGCCTCGTCATTCTGCATCTATTAGCAGCGCCCAGCGGAGGATTCCTGACCCTCCACGTCACTCAGTCTCTGGTGCAGCCCACAGTCACCATTCTCAGCGTCAGCCTAGTCATCATTCTCAGCGTCAGCCTAGTCAACATTCTCAACATCCGCTTACCCACCATTCTGAGATCCAGCACAGTCACCATTCTGAGATCCAGCACAGTCATCATTCTCAGATTCATCATTCTTTTGAGCGGACTCAGCAGCCCCTTGATTACGAGCATCAGTATGAGCCATTTGACGCGCCGTTTCAGCAGTATGGGACAATGTTCGACTGGTTTCAGGAGGAGCATCATTATAGTGCGATGTTTCAATGTGAAGGTGGTGGTCCTCAACAGCAGCCTCCATTTCAGACCGAGCAGCCAGTTTTTGAGCTCGAGCAGCCGACTGTACAGATCTCTGATCGTTATAGTTGTGAGAAGGATGCTGAGGGTGATAAAGATGGTGAGAGTGCCGGAATGCAGCATTTGGGTGAGCGTAGTATTCCACCGCGAGTGAGTCGACCATCTGCTGCTCTTCGGGAGCCTTTTGTGGTGGCGCCTCCAAGAGATAGCAAGGCTCTGAAGAAGTTGTACCTACACTTTAGGAGAGAGCAGCCACGTGATGCAATTGTCCGGTGTTTGGAGACTGGGCATGCTCTCACCCAGGCGTTATTTGACCGGATAGAATCTAGCCGTGAAGACTTTGATGCCGAGGTGATAGATTGTTATGTGCTTGCGACTCGAGTGAGGCTTCGGAGGGGAGTCCGTAGTGTTGGTGTCGTTAGAGTTGGCACTGTACTTGCCGGCTCCCAATTTTACGTAAGTTCTATAACCTACTCGCTTGTATATCATTGGTGTGATGTGGATTTTTTTTTATTTTGTGGTTTGGCTTTTTGTAGTTAGTTATGGCCAACGAGTTTGCAAGACTCCATCCGGATGATCCACTTGGTATCAAGGTGACAGGGAAGCCGGTTTACAGGGATTGGAAAATTCCTAAATGCATCGAGGACTACATGACAGGTCTTGATACACCACATGCGGTTCCATGGTTAAATTGCAACGAAGTAAGTTTGAAATTTATATTTATAAATGATTCGCTATGTTTGATGTGATGATCTTATATGATTACATATTTTGTTTCAACAGATCATTGCTATTTGTTGCCTCGACCAGAGCCATTGGGTGACTATCAAGATTGACATCATAACATGGACCGTGGAATTGTACGATTCCTTCTCACACCACCACGAAGATGGTCGATACCGATTCAACCAGCTGTGACCGATTATGCGTCTGATGCCTCGTGTGCTAGCTCAATTCGGGTATTGGCTGAACAACCAATCGAAGAAGAAGTATGACACGGAGATGAGTTTCAAAATTATGCCACGAGAGCTACAGTTCATACAAAATGACAATCACAGTTGTGGCCCCTTCGCGTGCATGTACTTGGATCGACTCGTCTCTGCAAACCCAGGAGCAAGGGACCAAATCAAGGAACTTATTGAGAAATATATTAAGAAATATCGATATGGTTTAGCTGCTAAAATCTTTATGTTGTCTTTAGACATGTAAAATGGTTTATGGTGTGTTGTGTTGTGGCAAGATTAATGTATCATGTTGTTAAATATTTATGTTGTCGTTAGACAGTTTTGGCAATATTAATTTGTTGTGTTGTTAAATCTTTATGTTTTGGCTCTGTGTTACACACGATGGATGCACACGATCGTGGTCATCGTGGGTCACGATCGTGTGCAACCTGCCCACGGTCATGGGTTGCTGCTGTCGTGTGCCCACGATGGCTGCCATGACCGTGTGCACACGACCGTGTGTCCCATTGTGGGCACGGCCGTGTGCACCATCATGTGCGCACGACCGTGGGTCCCATCGTGGGCATGGCCGTGTACACGACCGTGTGTCCCATCGTGGGCATGACCGTGTGTCCCATCGTGTGCATATAAACTTTTGGTATTTTTGCCAATGTGATTTATTGTATTATCTAGAAGGATGTTTTGTGATTCAAAAATTGCTTGTTCAAACATTAATTACTATATAGCTTCTTATACAAACTCGTATTTGTCATTTCGTTGTAATTCATTAGGATATGAGATATTTCATCCAATGATGAACTTATCCGTACGAACTAATACACTGAGAACATATAAACTACACATGATATGCAATATATTATGTTAATTCAATCAATAACTTTTTAAATAAGTGTATCGTTAATAAATACTTGTTAATATATAAGTAACAACACCTAAATTGACGATTAATTTGAGAAATTGGTGAAAATTGTTGATGTTCTTGTGCACACGACCGTGTGTCCCATTGTGGGCACGACCGTGTGTCCCATCGTGTGCATGTAAACTTTTGGTATTTTTGCCAATTTAATTTATTGTGTTATCTAGAAGGATGTTTTGTGATTAAAAAATTGTTTGATCAAACATTAATATTATATAGCTTCTTATACAAACTCGTATTTGTCATTTCGTTGTAATTCATTAGTATATGAGATATTTCATCCAAATGATGAACTTATCCATACGAACTAATATACTGAGAACATATAGACTACACATGATATGCAATATATTATGTTAATTCAATCAATAACTTTTTAAATAAGTGTATCGTTAACAAATACTTGTTAATATATAAGTAACAACACCTAAATTGACGAGTAATTTGAGAAATTGGTGAAAATTGTTGATGTTCTTGTGCACACGACCGTGTGTTCCATCGTGGCCACGACCGTGTGCACCATCGTGTGCATATAAACTTTTGGTACTTTTGCCAATTTGATTTATTGTGTTATCTAGAAGGATGTTTTGTGATTCAAAAATTGCTTGTTCAAACATTAATTACTATATAGCTTCTTATACAAACTCGTATTTGTCATTTCGTTGTAATTCATTAGTATATGAGATATTTCATCCAGATGATGAACTTATCCGTACGAACTAATACACTGAGAACATATAGACTACACATGATATGCAATATATTATGTTAATTCAATCAATAACTTTTTAAATAAGTGTATCGTTAACAAATACTTATTAATATATAAGTAACAACACATAAATTGACGAGTAATTTGAGAAATTGGTGAAAATTGTTGATGTTCTTGTGCACACGACCGTGTGTCCCATCGTGGCCACGGCCGTGTGCACCATCGTGTGCACACGTGGATACAGTGCCAATTTGACACCATAGACACCGTGACACCTGGTTGCCAACGTGTCACACGATCGGAGCACACGATCGTGCCCATCGTGTGCACCATCGTGTGTACTGCAAAGGGCAACATCAAATTATTTTATTATAAAATCCCATCGTGGGTCCCCCCTTTTTCAATATAAGCCCATCTTCCTTGAGTGAGAGTGAAATACATGAACCGTAGCCCCCCTTTTCACTACAAACCCTAATAAATTAAAATCAGTTAAAATCCATTAAAATCAAATACGCGAAATGAGCGGCCGATTACGAGAAAGCGATTTAGGAGGAATCGAAGCACCTCAACCAAAAAGAAGAAGAAGGAGGATACCTCCTCCCAACCCACCATACAGAACTAGGCCGAGAGGAAGATACTCAATGCTGAGAGTAAGTTTTTTGATTTTGTTGTATGTGTAGTGTGTACTGCGAATTAATGTGTTTCATGAAACAGGGCCTATTTAAAAACACTGCGAGCACTCCAGTCATACTAGATGGTGATAATGATAATGATTTAGAGATTTCTGAGAAGACAAGTAAAAAAGTTATTTTAGAAGAAGAAGTTCATGAAGATGGTGATACAAGACTAAAGAAACAACAGCAGATGGGGGAAAAGGGATCCAAGTGATTGTGGTTTTTAAGTTATTATTAGATATTTTGGTGTGATGGTGATGAACTTTTGTTTTGTAAAGTTATATGCTTTGGATATGCTTTTGCTGTAAACTATTGCTCTTTAAAGTGAGCTACTTTGTTATGGTTAATGTTTGCCTCCATAATCACCTTTATTTGCTTTACATCACTAAACACTTAAATTTCAATTCAAAGATAAAGAAAATAGACACAAAATTATGCATTTCGACTAATAATCAGAATACTGAATCAATACATGGTCCATCGAGGATCAAAATATCAGCACATGATTGTTGCTAGTAAGTCACAAAATATAAAAATACATAAGCAATTTAAGTTTCATGGTATGGACATCCCCTTATGTCATGGTCATCATTACGAAAAATGCTACACCTCTTCTTCTGCCGGCGCCTTTGCCTCGTTTGTTCATCCATTCCTTGAGTTTCTTCAAGGATATTCAAATCCACACCACCTATGGGAATGAATGCTTTGCAAGATTTTCTATTGTGGCCGGTTCCTTTACACCTACCGCACACCTGAGGCCGTCCACCTGCGGGCAAATTTTCAACAGTAGACCGTGCGCGACTCATTCTTGTTGCTTGAAATAACAACTAACAAAATCACACACGGACAAACCATTGCTGGCGCGCCTGTTACAATAAGCAATTATGTCAAGGATGTTGTATAGGATAATGTATTTTTTATATTGATGAGGTGTAGGATAAATCCAGACCAGCCCCGTGTTGCACAAGATGTCAGAACACGATCGTGCCCAGCATGGGTTACGATCGTGCCCATCGTAGGTTACGATCGTGCCGATCGTGGGTTACGACTGTAATATCCGCATTTTTCCTTTCTCTTGATATTCTCATTTTGGTGTATTTTCGTTTTTGGAAACTCGCCTGTAACCGTATTGACATTTCGAGGATATTTAATATTGGACTTTTTGTCGTTCGAGCTTGTTTCGGACTCGTTTTACTCGATTCGGTGTTTTATGTTGTTTCTGTCGCTATTTCGGGTATTCTCGTAAATCGTCGTTTGGAATCACCGTTTCGGGGTTGCCGAGGATCCATCTCACGTTATTATGCGTATTGTGAGCTTTTGTTTGATGTTTCGACCATGTATCGTACATTTCGGATGCTTTGGGCCATTTTGTAATTTCCCAAAGTTTTGGGATAATTACGTTTGTTGTTGTTTTTCCGAACCTTTGGGTAGTCGGGAATATGTTTTCCTTCAACACTTAAGTTTACCTCCTCGAGTCCTTTACGTTCGTACCATCATGAGTCGTCGCCGTTGCATTTCGATCTTTTCGTTTCCTTCCTTGCCAGTGGTTGCGGCCTGTACTCCACAGGAAGGAGCATTACGTACGTAATGCATGTTTCTGTTACGTACGTAACGGTGTATGTAAAATAGTATAGGGAATTCTGCGATTTTCGTTACGTACGTAAGCATGGGGTAGCTTACGTATGTTAACAAGCTAACATACGTTAGCTACCTGTGGCTAACGTACGTAACTCGACCTGGGTTTATAAACCCAGGAGTTGACCGATTTCGGCCATTATCATTTCTCCTCCTCTCCATACGACTCCTAGGCGATTTTCTTGACACTTCCGGTGATTTGAAGCTTTGTAACTCCGAGCCATCATCTTCTTCAAGTTTTTGGAGTGTATTATCAATATCTAATCATGTTCTTCGTCATTAATTCGAGATAAACTCCTAAAACCTTGTTTTGGGTAAATTGGGGGTTTTCACGTTTTCGTCCGATTCGTTCCGTATGATAGATTAGTTCATGATGAATATGATTAATCTTGTTGGTATTGTTGGTTTTCCTATGGATTCATAGTATATTTCATGGTATTTTTGTAATCAAGAGGGTTTAGTTGTGGTCCGCCCTCATTGTTGTTTTTATACGAGTATACATGAATCGTAGGAGGGTTTTCGGGTGTATTCCAATTCTGTATTCGTTTAGGATTGGTTGTGATTGTGTTCTTCGAATCGTTATGTTCGTGATTGACGGTTCCTAGCGTTCGTCGGTGTTTTTCCTTCCGTTCGTTGCGTCGTTAATTATTCAAGGCAAGTATTTTTGGAAACCTTTATACTTAACATGAAATGGTAATGTATATTGTGTGTGCTTTGTTCACCTCGGGAGGGTCCGACGGGATCACGGAGGGAATCCAATGGTTTAGCCCTGGATTCACGAGTTTGTTTCGCTAGCCAGCTCGGGAGGGTCCTTAGAGGCCTCGGGTGGGATTTGTGGCTTCGTCCCGGTCCTAGGCGATGCCTGTGCATGATTTGTTTTATAAAATGGCCAGCTCGGGAGGGTCCTTAGAGGCCTCGGGTGGGATTTGTGGCTTCGTCCCGGTCCTAAGCAAATTGATTGACTGTTTGTTTCCGGAAAAGATATGTATGGTTTTGGTTTTCGAAATGAATTTGGTGCATTGTACTATGAAATGTGTAAGCGATTAGTTTGCCTTGATTACTTGTACTAGCGTAATTGCTAACCCGTCTGGGGACCCGTTGTGGGGAAATTCTTGTTATGGATTTCAGGTTATGATCATCCGAAAGAGCGAGCGCTGGGACAGTACGAGGATGTTGGCCAGGGTCGTTGACATGTGCACTTGAGTCATTTTATTTCCGTTGTTCCATTCGATATGGTTGTTGTCTACTTTTGAAACTTATAGATTGTACTCGTGAGTACTTAGGCTTTTCTCTTCGGATTATGATTTGTATTCGTTGAAGTTATTTATGTTTGCCATTGTTGATTATTCCGCCGGTTGTACTGGGCGTGTTATTTGATTTTTAACTGGATGATGTGTGTTTTTACTGTGGTAAGTTGTGTCTAGCCTAGTGGGTCCCATGTAGGGGTCCACGGCACTGTAATATACCTTGAATATCTCGGGGGTGTTACAGAAAATGGTATCGGAGCAACTAGGTTTATGGATACCTAGGCGTGTCGGTTATTTGGGTCTAGTTGTGTTTTGTGTTGCACAATGTCACACCGCTGCCAGCATCTCGGTACTTCCAGTGTCCGTAAGTTTTCCTTACTCTCTTCCTTGTTTTCTCGTAACGTAATTCCGTTTCTTGAATTGTGGATGTTTTTCGCCACTTACTTATCATCGAGTTGTTTTTGCTATCTCTTAACATCAGTATGGATGCTGGGAGAGGCCGTGGTCGTGGTCGTGGACGCGGCCGGGGACGTGGGGCAATCGGTGGGGTGGCCACGTCGCATTCTTCAGGAGCCGGCAGCACCGGTGACCGACATAGCCATGCTTCTTCTCAAGATGGCGCCGAACTCGGTTTTGCGGCTGTTATGCAACAGATGGTGAACCAAATGGCGGCAATAGCCCAGGTGGTTCAGAATTCGGCCCATGCTGCTCGGGACGGAGCTGACCGTTGGCTTCAGGATGCCATCAAGATGCATCCTCCTCAGTTTACGGGAGCCTCAGACCCGATTGGCTGGGAAGGGTGGATCAAGGAGATATCCAAGGTCTTCATTTCCACCAACTATCCCGAGGACCGCAAGGTCCCTATTTCCCAGTATTTTCTCACTGGGGACGCTACCGATTGGTAGGAGGCCGTTGGGCCTAAGGTGTTGGGAAGTAAAACGCAGCGGAAGCGAAGTTTGGGAAAGTGGATGATCGCGTTTTATGCATCTACGAGCATTAGATCTATTTAGGCATGCTAATTAATTAATTACTAAGACTAATAAGCAATTTAAATATTATTTATTATTTATTAATTAAATATGTTGATTAATTAAAATATCCTAATCTAGATCCAAGATCATAAGATATTACCTTTTGAAGTGTGTTGGTTACTTCCGTCTTGATCGCCTTGTATTTCTACCTTTAGATCTTCTGGAGTATGATCCGCCTTGAACCGGACGTTGTGTGGGCAACGAGCTACCGGATCTTGCTTGGACACCTATGGATCGGCCGAAACAATATGCCTCACAATTCTCGATTTTCTTTTCTTCAAATAATTCCGATATGTAGCAAGAATTAAAGTGTTCTCTCAATTGTGGAATCAAAGACACAAGTCAAGATCCACAATTAAACACTTAGAAGAAAAATCGAAATTTCTTGTGTATATTTGTGATAAAATCGGCCAACACCCCATATGTCCTATTTATAGGCTCTTGGACTACTACTAGGGATCTAAAGGAGGATTATGGAAGGACTCCCAATTAATTCATCTTACCTTATTAGGACTCTTCCTAATATATGATGAATCTATTAATATCAACTTAGTCCACTAAAAAGTTGATATTGCACTTCCTACCAAAATCCCAAATTACGAAATTGGTCTCCTTATTAAATATATTATTTCCCGTGTTTAAGATATCGAATGTCCATTAATTAATTATAAGCTACTGACAGCTTTAATTAATTAATATCTTATCCAAGAGTAGTACCACTCGAACCTTATTATTATATCGGAATTAAATCCACCTGCAGGATTTAATATAATAATCATTATCGACTCCTCAAGGGGACATCATCAACCCGCACGAGTCGGGACACGATTTCTAGTAATAATAATAATTGTCGTATAAACAATATTATTGCCCAAGATACGAGGCTTATTGAGTCGATTATTTTGACTCTCACCTATGGTAAATCAAAGCAATAATTATTATAAATACACAATTAAATATTATATACTTAGAATTAAGAAATAATAATTATCCGAGATTTACGTTCTTCTTACAATCGATGTAAGACACTATCTCACCTCGATCCTGTTCAACGTATGCAAATACGCTAATGTATGCTAATAGTCAAGACCAACTATTCTCAAGCATACACTACTACCCTTTATATAATTTGTCTAATAATTATATAGGTTGTGAACTATTATATTATTTCATAAGGCACCGATAATGTGATCTTCCGTGTGACACCAACACACCACATTATCTACAATATAAAATAATTAGACATTTCATTTGCATAACCATAACGTGAATTAATATGCAAAACATGTGATTAAATGTAATTAATATCCTCATAGGTAGTAACAGGGAAATTAGGTAATACAAGCATAAAGTATGCTTTGCAGTATACAATCCTAACAATCTCCCACTTATACTCAAAGCATGCTTTTAAGTATACTACTCTATTACATAGTCTCTCATTTCTCCCACTTATACTCAAAGCAATGCTGCCACACACCGTAATCCCATTCCTTCCACATGCCTTTCAAAAACTTTTGAAGGTAGGCCTTTCGTGAAAGGGTCAGCAAGATTATCTTCCGATGCAACCCTGGCTACAACTACGTCTCCTTCCTTTACGAAGTGTCGTATGATGTGGTACTTGCGGTTGATATGTTTACTTGCCTGATGGGCTCGTGGTTCCCTTGAATTTGCGACTGCACCGGTATTATCACAATAAAGTGTAATACCCTCTGGCAAATCGGGAATCACATCTAAGTCTTGCAGGAAGTACTTGAGCCACACTGCCTCCTTGGATGCCTCAGAGGCTGCCACGTACTCGGCTTCCATGGTAGAGTCCGAGATGCATTTCTGCTTCACACTCCTCCAACTAATGGCTCCACCTCCCAGGCTAAACACATAACCCGAAGTAGACTTGGACTTTTCTTTGTCCGATGAAAATCGAGTCAGTGTAACCCACCTAAGGTGTCGTCTGATTGATATACAAGCATGTACTCCCTAGTCCTTCTCAGGTACTTGAGTATGTGCTTGACAGCAATCCAGTGTCCTGGTCCTGGGTTTGACTGATATCTAGCAGCCATGCCCACGGCATGACAGATATCTGGTCTAGTGCAAAGCATAGCATACATGAGACTTCCCACAACAGATGCATAAGGGACCATCTTCATGTCATCTATCTCCTTTTGTGTCTTAGGACACTGTTCTTAGATAGTTGAATTCCATGTCTGTAAGGTAGAAAACCTTTCATGGAATTCTCCATGCTAAACCGCTTCAGCACTGTATCGATATATGATGCCTGGGATAAGCACAACATCCTCTTCTTCCGATCACGAAAGATCCTGATTCCAAGGATGTGTCCTGCTTCTCCTAGATCCTTCATATCGAGCTGCTCAGATAGCCATACCCATACGTCTGACAATTCCTTCACGTTGTTTCCAATCAGAAGAATATCATCTACATACAGTACAAGAAACACCAACACGTTTCCATCGCATTTCTTATACACACAACTCTCACTTGGACATTGGACGAATCCATATGACTGGACAACTTCGTCAAAACGAGTGTTCCAAGATCTAGATGCTTGCTTAAGTCCATAAATGGATTTCTTAAGTTTGCACACCAAGTGCTCTTCTCCTTCAGCAATGAATCCCTCTGCTTGGCGCATATAGATTTCCTTGTCCAGACTCCCATTCAAGAATGCAGTCTTGACATCCATCTGCCAAATCTCCAGATCCAAATGCGCAGCTATAGATAAAAGAATCCGGATTGACTTAAGCATGGCTACCGGCGAAAAGGTTTCATCATAATCGATACCCTCTTTATGAGTGTAACCTTTTGCAACAAGCCTCGCTTTGAAGGTTTCAACCTTCCCGTCACATCCTTTCTTTCGCTTGTAGACCCACTTACTCCCAATGGCTTGTACACCATCAGGTAGCTCTACTAGCTCTCACACTTGATTGGAATCCATAGATCCCATTTCTGATTCCATTGCTACTTGCCAGGATTCAGCTTCTTTATCTTGGATTGCCTCCTTATAGGTCCAGAGATCTGATTCATCTTCGCCTGGGATTGAGTCCGAAGACTTTCCCATGCCTATGAATCATTCGGGCTGACGAACAACCCTCCCACTACGACGAGGCAAATCCTGAGTTGGTGTAAAAGTATCAGAATCGATACGTGGTGCAGTGTTAGTTGGCGCTTGTACGATTGGTATAGACGGAGTCTCGCCCCTCAGCTCTTCCAGAATTATCTAGCTCATGGGCTTGTGACTAATCATATAATCCTCTTCTAGAAATCGGGCATTGGTGCTAACAATGACCTTCTGAACCTGGGGACTATAGAACAAGCCACCCTTCGTTCCCTTAGGGTATCCTACAAACACTCGTACTTCTGTACGAGATGCCAACTTATCAGCTTCCTTATTCAGCACATGTGCTGGATTACCCCAAATCCGAACATGTCCTAGACTGGGCTTACGCCCACTCTACAGTTCTGTGGGTGTTTTTGGAATTGATTTTGAAGGCACCAGGTTTAGAATGTACGCCGCTGTTTCTAAGGCGTATCCCCAAAACGAAATAGGTAAATCTGAATAACTCATCATTGATCTAACCATTTCTAAAAGAGTCCTATTCCTTCTTTCAGCCACACCATTTTGTTGTGGAGTTCCGTGTGGTGAGCTGGGACGAAATCCCCTCATTCGCCAAGAAATCCAAAAACTCTCCACTAAGGTATTCGCCACCACGATCAGATCGTAGCGACTTGATACTCTTCCCATGACGCTTCTCCGTTTCAGCCTTGAAGTCTCTGAACTTGTCAAAGGCTTCAAACTTACGTCACATTAAATATATGTATCCATATCTCGAATAATCATCTATGAATGTGATGAAGTATTCGAAACCACCCCTAGCCTGGATATTCATTGGACCATATACATCCGTATGAACCAATTCTAATACATTCTGAGCACGGTTTCCCTTGGTTTTAAAAACTCTTTTGGTCATCTTACCTTCCAGACAGGATTCACAAATTGGAAATGACTCAACTTGGAGGTCATCCAATGGGCCATCATCTACCAATCTTTGAATCCTTCCAAGGTTTACATGTCCCAACCGTAAATGCCACAGATATGTTTGGTTTATGCTTGAAGGTTCTTTTCTCTTTTTAGGTTTAGACAAAGAGTTAAGTGATTTATGCATAGGAGTTTGTGCAGTATTAACGACATATAGTCCATCATTAAAAATACTTTTACAAATATATTCACTGATTCTTTTCTTAATAATGGCATCATCATCAAAAGAAACTGAATAACCATCGCATTTTAATTTAGAAACCGAAATTAAATTCATTCTAAAATCCGGTACTAATAATACATTATTGAGAACTAATAATTTATCATTAATCTTCAACTGCACGACTCCCACTGCAACAGCCATAAGCCTGGAATAATCGCCCCAGTTGATGGTAATCTCGCCCGCACTAAGCTGCTTGGTTACCTGAAAACCATGCGAGTCAAAGCAAACATGATCAGTGGAGCCTGAATCAACTATCCACGAAGTGGAAGAACAAGCTGCCAAACATGTTTTGACTACTAGTGCACGAGACATACCTTTCTTAAGAGCAGGGCAGTCCGCTTTAAAATGTCCTTTCTGACCGCACTTGTAGCACTTTCCCTTTGGCTTTTTGTTCGCCTCGGGGTGAGGAGCCTTGCTTTTCACCTTAAGGGTTGCCACTTGCTTCTGGCCAACCTGCTTCTTCTTCTTTCCCCATTTTGGTTTGGAAGAAGTAGCACCGGTTGCCGCAAGAATCTGATGATAACCTTGTTTGAAGAGACCTTCAGCAGACTGAAGCTCTGTCAGAAGTTCTGCCAAACTATATGTCCTACGGTTCATATTGTAGTTAAGGCGGAACTACTCAAAGCTTCTAGGTAAGCTGCCTAAGATAATATCGACCTGCGTTTCCGCATCGATAGTAGCCCCCAGAATGCTCAGTTCGTTCAAATGAGACATCATTTTTAGAACATGATCCCTCACTGGAGTCCCTTCAGACATTTGGGTTGTCATCAATACCTTCATTACATTTTGTCTAGCCGCCCGGTTCTGATGACCAAACATCTCGGTGAGACTTTTCATCATTTCCGCGGCCGAGCCCATCGTCTGATGCTGATGTTGCAATACATTTGTCAGTGAAGCCAAAATGTAACAGCGAGCCATCTCATCTGACTTTTTCCATTTTCGGAATTCAGCCAACTCTTCGGGAGTGGCATCCGGTTCTAGTTCTAGAGGGCTCTCCTCGATTAAGACAAATTTATGCCCCTCAGCAGTCAGGACAATATCAAGATTTCTTTTCCAATCGGCAAAGTTAGTGCCATCAAGTTTATTTTCTTTGAGAATAACAGCTAGTGGATTGAAAGACATCTGAGAATAAAAAATTAAAAGCATCCATCCGATAATGCATAGCAAAATATATCGAAAAACCTTAAAAACACAATATATATGCTAGCAACCAACACCTTGAAAAATCCGCACATGCAAGCCACGATCGTGTAGACATTTACACACACATTTCTCAAGTAGAGTTTTACGTCTTTAATTTTACTATCTAGTCAAATTACGTTATGACAAGTAAAATTAATAGTTGGTTTCTCTTGGCCATGTATTAATTAACATAGACTCCGATGCGGAGCTTATTAATTAATATACCTAAGTGAACACCATAATTTAACATCCTTAAAATATTATCTTTTAAATAATAGTCCTACAGATGGAGAGGTCCTATCATAAAAAGTAATATTTACCTTATGTTATCATTTTGAAATTTAAAACTAGTGAACCTATAATTAGCACATCCGATATGGAGGAAGACTCTAATGTCAACGCGCATGCTAATTACTTCACAATTTAAATTAATTATGGAGGCCAATTTGATTTTATTTAAAATTAAATCAATTTAATCACTTAGTTATTTTAGCCTTAAGGTTTTTAATTTTCTCGTCCTAACATGCAAGGAAACATATCACGCATACATCCATACATGCCATACATCAAAACAATAAAAACCAAAAATAAAGCATGGATAATTAATTATCCAATTATCATGGTCTTCTTCCTTGAGTTGAATCCGAGAAAATCTTCGACTCGATATCTCCCACTGAATCAAGCATCTCGTCGCTCCTCCCCGGCCGGGCCGTGGATTTTCAAAATTAAAATTTCACTTTTATGCAACATTAATTACAAAAAAATTTTAATTTTAAATCCCGACTTCAATGACGCGAGCAATGGCGAGCAGACCGGACCAAAAGCTGGGCGGCCAGGCCGAACAGTGGCACCGGCCGGAAGCTTTGCGCCACGCTGCAGCGGCCGCTTCGGCCTGCTCGATAGCGCTTTGCTCTATTTCTTCGCGATCCCGTCTTTTCTGAATTCGATTACAATTTTATACAAAATAAAATACATCGAAATTACATCAAGATTTACACAAAAAAATAAAACCACCTAGAACTACCCGCGGATTTTCTCACGGGAAAAACCATTACATGCCTCAAAAAACGGGCCAAACCAACAATTGCATAATTAATAAAAATAAATAAATAAATACACCATTCATATAAACCATGATAATTGGATCATATCACCTGCAAGAACACACCTAGGAAAATATTCCAACATCAAAATATATGAATATTTAAATTGCTATCAATTAATCACTAAAATTAATTAAAATAGCAAAAGCCTAAAAATCCGGCTCCGATACCAATTGTTGGGAAGTAAAACGCAGCGGAACCGAAGTTTGGGAAAGTGGATGATCGCGTTTTACGCATCTACGAGCATTAGATCTATTTAGGCATGCTAATTAATTAATTACTAAGACTAATAAACAATTTAAATATTATTTATTATTTATTAATTAAATATGTTGATTAATTAAAATATCCTAATCTGGATCCAAGATCATAGGATATTACCTTTTGAAGCGTGTTGGTTACTTCCGTCTTGATCGCCTTGTATTTCTACCCTTAGATCTTCTAGAGTATGATCCGCCTTGAACCGGACGTTGTGTGGGCAACGAGCTACCGGATCTTGCTTGAACACCTATGGATCGGCCGAAACAATATGCCTCACAATTCTCGATTTTCTTTTCTTCAAGTAATTCCGATATGTAGCAAGAATTAAAGTGTTCTCTCAATTGTGGAATCAAAGACACAAGTCAAGATCCACAATTAAACACTTAGAAGAAAAATCGAAATTTCTTGTGTATATTTGTGATAAAATCGGCCAACACCCCATATGTCCTATTTATAGGCTCTTGGACTACTACTAGGGATCTAAAGGAGGATTATGGAAGGACTCCCAATTAATTCATCTTACCTTATTAGGACTCTTCCTAATATATGATAGAATCTATTAATATCAACTTAGTCAACTAAAAAGTTGATATTGCACTTCCTACCAAAATCCCAAATTACGAAATTGGGCTCCTTATTAAATATATTATTTCCCGTGTTTAAGATATCGAATGTCCATTAATTAATTATAAGCTACTGACAGCTTTAATTAATTAATATCTTATCCAAGAGTAGTACCACTCGAACCTTATTATTATATCGAAATTAAATCCACCTGCAGGGTTTAATATAATAATCATTATCGAGCTCCTCAAGGGGACATCATCAACCCGCATGAGTCGGACCACAATTTCTAGTAATAATAATAATTGTCGTATAAACAATATTATTGCCCAAGATACGAGGCTTATTGAGTCGATTATTTTGACTCTCACCTATGGTAAATCAAAGCAATAATTATTATAAATACACAATTAAATATTATATACTTAGAATTAAGAAATAATAATTATCCGAGATTTACGTTCTTCTTACAGTCAGTACAGAAGACACTATCTCACCTCGATCCTGTTCAACGTATGCAAATACGCTAATGTATGCTAATAGTCAAGACCAACTATTCTCAAGCATACACTACTACCCTTTATATAATTTCTCTAATAATTATATAGGTTGTGAACTATTATATTATTTTATAAGGCACCGATAATGTGATCTTCCATGTGACACCAACACACCACATTATCTACAATATAAAATAATTAGACATTTCATTTGCATAACCATAACGTGAATTAATATGCAAAACATGTGATTAAATGTAATTAATATCCTCATAGGTAGTAACAGGGAAATTAGGTAATACAAGCATAAAGTATGCTTTGCAGTATACAATCCTAACATAAGGATCACGTTGCTTCGTGGGCAGAATTTAAGGACCTGATGGAGACTGAGTATTGCCCGTGGCCGGTTAGACAGGCTCGAGTTCATGCCTTCTATGATGCTCAACCGCGGGATATTCCTGTCTCTCAAGCTATTGCCGATTTCAACAAGGAGTTGGACTATGCTAGCCGAGGACGGCACAGAGCACTCTTTCGCGGGGCGAAAGAGAAACCAGAAGTTTGTTATTAACGCCTTGAAGGCGATGAGACTCCTGCGAAAGAGGTGTATTGGTTATTGGTGCTATGCCTTGAAGGCGGAGAGTGGTGGAGTCGAGCTTTCTTCGATTCCAGTTGTTAGTGAGTTTCCTGACGTCTTTCCTGACGAATTACCGGGATTGCCACCGGACCATGAGGTAGAGTTTGCTATCGAGTTAGAGCTGGGTGCGGCTCCGATTTCGAAGGCGCCGTATCGCATGGCACCTTCAGAGATGGCCGAGTTGAATAAGCAGTTGAGTGAGCTTCTTGAGTCGGGGTATATTCGACCGAGCGCTTCGCCTTGGGGCGCAGCGGTTTTGTTTGTTCGGAAAAATGATGGTTCACTGCGTTTGTGTATTGACTACCGCGAGCTAAACAAGGTGACCATCAAGAACAAGTATCCTCTTCTGAGGATTGATGACTTGTTCGATCAGTTGTAGGGGGCTGCGGTATTCTCGAAGATTGACTTGAGATAGGGGTACTATCAGCTTCGGGTGAAGGAGTCCGACGTTCCGAGAACAGCTTTTCGGATGAGATATGGACACTATGAGTTTGTAGTTATTCCTTTCGGGTTAACTAATGAGCCGGAAGTGTTCATGCAGTTGATGAACAAGGTCTTTATCGAGTTTTTGGATAAGTGTGTCGTCGTCTTCATTGACGATATCCTTATCTATTCGAGGAACGAGGAGGAACACGCGTATCATTTACGAGTAGTGTTAGGCATTTTGAGGACCGAGCAACTCTATGCAAAGTTCTCGAAATGTGAGTTCTGGCTGAAGGAAGTGATGTTTCTGGGTCACGTGATCTCAGCCGAGGGAGTTCGTGTGGACCCGCAGAAGGTTGAGGCAGTGTTGGATTGGGCATCGCCTAAGAACGTGAAGGAGGTCCGTAATTTCTTGGGTTTAGCTGGCTACTACTGTAACACCCCCGATATATTCGGGAATATTACAGCGCCGTAAATCCTTTACATAAGGATTTACAAGGCTGAAGAATTGAACAAGCATAAAAAGGTACTAACGAATGGAAATACGGAATTACAGTACATCAGTTCTGACCAAATACAGAAATAGTACAATTGTTCAACAGAACTCAATAATACATCAACAAATTCAAATCCATCACAAATGACTTCGTACTCGAGTACTTATTGAAATAACGAATAAATAACAGATAAATAAACCCGGTCGGGACATCACTCTGCACCCTCGTCGTCATACAGTTCCAGTGGTTGTTTCCCCGCTCTCCTGG
Organism: Orobanche coerulescens; assembly: GCA_033398695.1. NCBI lineage: Eukaryota > Viridiplantae > Streptophyta > Magnoliopsida > Lamiales > Orobanchaceae > Orobanche > Orobanche coerulescens. The sequence goes on along the minus strand of CM065805.1, from coordinate 146,930,307 downwards.
ATCCTGAACACAAACAAAATGTTCACCCCGAAGGGGTTAGCACAACGATGCTAGTACAAGTACCACAACATATTATTCATATCTCACGAAGAATAATAATAACGTAAACGACAAAATACCAACGAGTCTTCTCCTACGAGAAACTCAAACATAACATTCACAACTGATAATCACAACATGATATCAATACATACACATGGTAATTCCATCGATCCAGCGTTCACTGCCTAGAACCCACGATGATCCCGTCAGACCAACCCGTGGTGGAAAAACCCGTCCGATGATCCAGCGCACGCTAGCATAGATCCCCCGATGATCCCGTCGGACCAACACGAGGTGGACATACAATAACGACATACATGCACGACAATATGTATAACAACAATACATAAAACAATTAAGGTACTTGCCTCGATTTGAAGACAATAACAATACTTCCACGAAAATGAACACTCGAAGGTCGTCCTCCTCAATCAATCACGTAACGAGACCAAACCTTAACAAAAGAAATGATATAGGATTTATCTCACGTCGTAGGAATATTTAACAATTCGATTCACGGCCAAAAGTTCATAAAATGCATTCTGCCCGAACTGCTTAGCGCACGCTAAGTACTCTGTGTAGCGTGCGTTAAGTCTGCCCGATAGCGCACGCAAACAACAAAGACTAGCGTACGCTAACTATGCATGGTCAGTACTTCACTGATCAGCCAACTGACTCGTCTGATGGTCTAGCGTACGTTACGTACCAAACGTAGCGCACGCTAACTCGTGCTCGATAGCGCACGTTAACCTCCATAGCATAGCGTGCGCTATCTATGCATGGCAGTTTACTGCTGAGCAGTAAACTGTTCTTGCCATAAATGAAACAATGAAATCTTGCGTGATAATTCATGTTACATCCATGAATACCATGTATAAACGATTCTGAATGATCTTATGGATAATAACAACTTCGGATTCAAGGATATGCATACCATATAAACCATATTCCATTATGACTACAATTCTTCGTATGACGATCCGAAAAGCTTAACGGTTGATATTAACACCTCTATATCAATCCATAATATCATGCTGAAGTTGTTAAACGTTCTATCTATACTAGATAAATCCTTCCATGATCAAACCTTTAGATTTATCTAACAATAAGGATGTTAACGTCTAGTCCAAGATTACTATGAAATCATCTATTAGATTAGGTTTACCAATGATAGAAGCTTCTCTTCACATATTCAGTGTAATAAGATTCGAATCATGATGATTATAGTCAAGGTATTTAAGGCTTATTCACCTCACTATTCCAAACATGATATACTTGGATAATTCATCTATAAAAATCCATATCTTGTTAACATGATCATCCAAATCGTTAGAATCCAACTCTAAGTCTGGAGATAGATTGAACATACCTTAAAATGATGAAAATCACTGAACCGTAAGGTAGAATCCAACTCCGGTTGGTTGTATGCCACTCCAAAGTGCTATTCCACTTCCATGAACATTCCCAAGTGATAACCAATGTATAAACACTAACAATATGTGTTCTAAGTGTATAGGAGTATTATTACAGCTCTCTGAACTCTCAAGGATGAGGAATGGGCGAAAGAAATGAAAGCCAAAATGGTTGATGTCCCATTTATAATATTCTGCATTTTTAACAAGTTAGCGCACGCTACTAAGCATTCCTTAGCGTGCGCTAATAATGGTTGACTTCAGAATTGTCCGGGTGCGTCCGCGGGAATCTTATCCGGACCCATGTCCCGGCTGGCGCATGTGTTAGCTGTCCCGCTCAATAATTGAGTTCTTAGCGCACGCAACTCCTATCTTCATAGCGTGCGCTAATAATGGCCTGATAGCGCGCGTTAAGATACATTCTTAGCGTGCGCTATCATGAGGTTGTTTGAGCAATTTTGCAAGTTTCTATACTTATGTACAATGATATCAATGCACGAAATATCATACTCTAATAATCAAAATCACCAATCCGAATAATACAGGGTTTAAATACAGATGAAATACACCGTAATAAATCCGGATATTACATACTCTCCTACTAAAAAGGAGTTTCGTCTCGAAACTCAAGACGAAAATAACTCGGGATATCTAGACTTCATATCAGCTTCCGTTTCCCAGGTGGCTTCTTCCATTCCGTGACGTGACCACTGAACTTTGACCAAAACGATTGGTTTGTTCCTCAGTTGCTTAACTCAACTCTCGAGTATCTTGACCGGTTTTTCTTCAAACGTCCCATCCTGCGCGACTTCGATCTCGCCGAAATCAATGATATGACTGGGATCTGGTATATACCTCCGTAACTGGGATACGTAGAACACGTTATGAACATGGCACAATGACGGCGGCAATGCCAATCTGTATGCCAACTCCCCAACTCTCTCGAGGATCTCAAATGGTCCGATATATCTCGGACTCAGCTTTCCTTTCCTTCCGAAACGAAAGATTCCCCGAGTAGGAGAAACCTTCAAAAGTACATGGTCTCCAGTATTGAACTCCAATGGGCGACGGCGTACGTCCGCATAGGATTTCGCGACTGCAGGCGGTCAACGGACCTTTCACGGATCAAGGCTATCTTCTCTCAAGTCTGCACGATCAACTCGGTTGCTCGATCAAGTCCGATGAATCGTCCCGGATAGGGCGATCTGCATCTCCTTCCGTATAATGCCTCAAACGGTGCCATCTTAATAGAAGCATGCCAACTATTGTTGTAGGTAAATTCAATCAACGGTAGATGAACTTCCCAATCGTTTGACCAATCTAAGGCACAGGCCCTTAGCATGTCTTCCACCGTTTGTATAGTTCTCTAAGATTATCCGTCAGTCTGCGGGTGATAAGCTGTACTGAAGTTAAATTCCGTCCCCAAGGCCTTATGAATTGCTTTCCAAAAGTGAGACACAAAACGACCGTCTCGATCAGAAACAATGGTCTTCGGCGTACCATGCAATCGAACTATCTCCGAAATAAATACTCGTGCCAACCTCTCTAGTCCCCACGTATCCTTAATACCTAGAAAATGAGCCGATTTGGTTAAACGATCAACTATCACCCAAATCATGTTCATTCCTGTCCTGGTTTTCGGCATATTAGTGATAAAGTCCATCGATATGTCTTCCCACTTCCATTCAGGAATCGGGAGCGGCTTTAACATTCCAGCAGGCCGTTGATGCTCGATCTTAACCTGTTGACAAGTCAAGCATTTCGAAACATAGTCCGCTACGTCTTTCTTCATGTTGCCCCACCAGAAATTCTGCTTCAAGTCCTTATACATTTTACTGGTGCCCGGGTGGATAGAATAGGGCGAACTATGAGCTTCCTTCATAATCGTCATTTGAACATCAACATCGGGAGCAGAGTCGGTTAAATCTCAAAACTCCATCGTCATGAATTATGAATCAGGGCCTTTCCTTTGATCACTTCATCATGTAACCGAATCATCAGAGGATCATCTGCCTGTCTAGATTTGATTTCTTCGGTTAAAGATGAAGTTATCTCCATCACGCACAGTTGTCCTTGGACTCTTTGTAACCATACCTCAATTCCTTCACGAATCATCTCTCGCTGAAGGCTAAGTTGGGAGGTCAACGTCTCCAGCATCTGAATAGAGACAGGCTTGCGGCTAAGTGCATCGGCCACTACATTCTCTTTGCCTGGATGATATAAAATCTCCAAGTCATAGTCCTTAATCAGTTCCAACCATCTTCTTTGCCGCATGTTCAACTCTTTCTGACTAAATATGTACTTGAGACTCTTATGATCCGTAAAGATCTGACAGTGAGTCCGTCTGAGATAATGCCTCCAGATCTTCAAGGCAAAAACCACTGCTGCTAGCTCCAAATCATGTGTCGGGTAATTCACTTCATAAGGTTTCAGTTGTCGCGATGCATAAGCGATCACCTTATCATTCTGCATCAATACGCACCCAAGTCCTTGGTTCGAAGCATCACTGTAAACTATGAATCCTCCAGTTCCCTGCGGAAGTGAGAGAATCGGTGCCGTCGTCAATCTCTTCTTTAACTCATCAAAACTAGTCTGACACGACTCGTTCCACTCAAACTTTTGAGTTTTCTGCAGAAGTTGAGTAAGTGGGCGGGAAATTTTAGAAAACCCTTCCACGAATCGACGATAATATCCAGCAAGTCCTAAGAAGCTTCGGACTTCTTTCACGTTCTTTGGAGGCTCCCAATCCATAATTGCTTCGATCTTCTGAGGATCTACTCGGACTCCTTCAACTGACACTACATGGCCGAGGAACATTACTTCCTTTAGCCAGAATTTACACTTAGAAAGTTTGGCGTACAATTGCTCATTTCTCAAAAGTTCCAATACAATCCGCAAATGCTGCGCATGTTCTTCCGGACTCTTAGAATACACCAGAATGTCATCAATAAACACGACCACAAATTTATCCAAAAATTCAATGAACACACGGTTCATCAATTGCATAAATACAAGAGTGCGTTAGTGAGACCAAACGGCATCACTACAAACTCATAATGCCCGTAGCGAGTTCACGAGCGATTTCGAACATCAGATACCTTAATCCTCAGTTGATGATATCCTGATCTCAGATCGATCTTAGAAAATACTGTTGCCCCTTGCAACTGGTCAAACAAATCATCAATCCGTGGCAACAGATACTTGTTCTTAATCGTCAACTTGTTCAGCTCTCGATAGTCAATAGACAATCGGAGCGATCCATCCTTCTTTCGGACAAAAAGAACTGGCGCTCCCTAGGGTGAAACGCTTGGCTGAATATAGCCCTTGTCCAGTAACTCCTCCAGCTGCTTCTTCAGTTCGTACATCTCAGTAGGTGCCATACGATACGGCGCTTTGGAAATCGGTGTAGCTCCAGGTTCCAGCTCAATGGTAAATTCCACATCCCTTCGTGGAGGTAGTCCAGGTAACTCGTCAGGAAATACATCTGGAAATTCGTTCACAACAGGAATGGATGAAAGTTCCACAATTTCGTCTTCTTTCTTCATTGCGTAACACCGGTGCATTGACCATTTCAATAATTTGTGACTTTCATCGCCTTGATCAATTTTCCTGAGCTTCCCGGTTTCCATCCCTCAAACGAATCTCGGAACCATCGTCGGCGATCAGCGAGATATTCCTCCTTCGGTAGTTCACAATTGCTCCATATCGATTAAGCCAATCGTCTCCGAGTATCGTGTCATCTCCTTGCATTTCTATCACGATCGATTTGAGAGCCACTCTCTGCCTCCAAATGATACAGGAAATTTCTAGTTTCTAAATTTCCGACAATCCTCTCTCCACTCGGTAAACCAACAACATAAGGTTCACAAGCATGAAAACCGGAAATATTCAAACGATTTACACAAGACAAAGATATGAAAGAATGTGTAGCTCCTGTATCGAATAAAACGCTAAGCCCGGGAAAGGATCGGGCAGATGCACGATGCGACAACAGCATCTTGATCGTCTGTCCTCCTCATCTCGTACAGACGTGGGGGAGCAGATCCGGCACTCGATGTCCCCTTTCGGTCCCATTGTCCTCTGCCTCGCCCGCGGCCAAAATTCTGAGGCATCTGAACACTTTGCTGCGTCTGTGGAATACTGGCCTCCTTCTGGACTGGATGTGGTGTACGGGCTCTAAAAGACTTTGCAACCTCTTCATAAAACACCGCCCGATGTCCCTCTCGTCCACAATTAAAGCAAGTCACGGCAGGAAGGGGGCAATTCCGTCGATAGTGCCCCGTCTGGGCGCAGTTAAAGCATTTCCTGGTAACATCAGTAATAGTTGATGTCGCTCCGAAGTTCTTTCCGCTCCTAGCTGGGTGCGGGGGTTTCTTGAAAGAGTGAAAGGATGACTGGGCCTTACGGGCCCCGCTGTTCTTGTGCTCTGTAAAAGTACCAGAGACTTTCTGTTTTTTGGTTTCCGCAAATTTCTCCATGGCTGCTTCCTTGATCTCATATGCCAACGCCTTATCCTGGTATTGGCGGAGTGTGGTACATTCGAATCCGGACATGTACCTCTGAACTTCTGGTTTCATCCTCATATTGAAATGGATCATCATTTCTGCATCTATTCTGACCAGATGTCGAACAAACGCCAGCTGCTGGTTAAACGTCTTGATCGCCTGGGATACTGGCACATCAGAAGGCTGAGCGGAGAAAAACTCCCGAACTTTGGCTTCCCTCACAGGACGAGGGCAGTACTGAGCTTCCATCATCAATCTAAACTCTGTCCAATCGGCATCATGGTCTACAGGCCGGATGGCTTCCCACCATTCGGACGCTTCCCCTATTAGAAAATATTGAGCGATAGAGGCTCTCCGATCGTCTGGGCAGTTGATTCCGGCAAAGATTTTATCCAGTTCTTTCAACCAATGATCCCAGGTGGGAGTCTCAGAAATACCGTCGAATTTGGGTGGTTGCATCTTCGCCACCTCTTGCAGCCACCGGTCACCTCGATTTCCCATGTCTGGGATCCCTTCTTTGTCTCTCTCCCTGCCGTAGTCCCACCGCCACTTGCATTCGGTCCACGACACAGGCGAACCGAGTCATCTGGTTCACCACTAGACGAAGGATCTCTCGCACAGCAGATCTCGGTTCATTATTAATAGATTGTTGCGGCTACTTTGAGCTATGACTGGCCTGGTTAGAAGGCGACGCTTCCCTTTCGGCATTTCTTCGTCCGCGTCCACGACCGCGACCACGTCCACGTCCGCATCTCAACATACTGTAAGCATAAATACTCAATATACAGGAAACAACATCGTTCTAATATTCGAGTATAAAGAGACACAACATGTAAAGAACAAGATAGAGTTTAGGAACTTACAACCACTGTTCGCATGAAGACGTAGGCAGTGCAGTGATGTCATTCACGGCCGGTTACCCCAAAAGACATAAATGACCCCTATTTTAACCCAACAGCCAAGATATCCATAATCTTAGCTCCGATACCATATTCTGTAACACCCCCGATATATTCGGGAATATTACAGCGCCGTAAATCCTTTACATAAGGATTTACAAGGCTGAAGAATTGAACAAGCATAAAAAGGTACTAACGAATGGAAATACGGAATTACAGTACATCAGTTCTGACCAAATACAGAAATAGTACAATTGTTCAACAGAACTCAATAATACATCAACAAATTCAAATCCATCACAAATGACTTCGTACTCGAGTACTTATTGAAATAACGAATAAATAACAGATAAATAAACCCGGTCGGGACATCACTCTGCACCCTCGTCGTCATACAGTTCCAGTGGTTGTTTCCCCGCTCTCCTGGATCCTGAACACAAACAAAATGTTCACCCCCGAAGGGGTTAGCACAACGATGCTAGTACAAGTACCACAACATATTATTCATATCTCACGAAGAATAATAATAACGTAAACGACAAAATACCAACGAGTCTTCTCCTACGAGAAACTCAAACATAACATTCACAACTGATAATCACAACATGATATCAATACATACACATGGTAATTCCATCGATCCAAATGCTCATCGCCTAGAACCCACGATGATCCCGTCAGACCAACCCGTGGTGGAAAAACCCGTCCGATGATCCAGCGCACGCTAGCATAGATCCCCCGATGATCCCGTCAGACCAACACGAGGTGGACATACAATAACGACATACATGCACGACAATATGTATAACAACAATACATAAAACAATTAAGGTACTTGCCTCGATTTGAAGACAATAACAATACTTCCACGAAAATGAACACTCGAAGGTCGTCCTCCTCAATCAATCACGTAACGAGACCAAACCTTAACAAAAGAAATGATATAGGATTTATCTCACGTCGTAGGAATATTTAACAATTCGATTCACGGCCAAAAGTTCATAAAATGCATTCGCCCGAATCGCTTAGCACACGCTAAGTACTCTGTAGCGTGCGTTAAGTCTGCCCGATAGCGCACGCAAACAACAAAGACTAGCGTACGCTAACTATGCATGGTCAGTACTTCACTGATCAGCCAACTGACTCGTCTGATGGTCTAGCGTACGTTACGTACCAAACGTAGCGCACGCTAACTCGTGCTCGATAGCGCACGTTAACCTCCATAGCATAGCGTGCGCTATCTATGCATGGCGATTCTTTCACGAGCAAGAATCGTTTCGCCATAAATGAAACAATGAAATCTTGCGTGATAATTCATGTTACATCCATGAATACCATGTATAAACGATTCTGAATGATCTTATGGATAATAACAACTTCGGATTCAAGGATATGCATACCATATAAACCATATTCCATTATGACTACAATTCTTCGTATGACGATCCGAAAAGCTTAACGGTTGATATTAACACCTCTATATCAATCCATAATATCATGCTGAAGTTGTTAAACGTTCTATCTATACTAGATAAATCCTTCCATGATCAAACCTTTAGATTTATCTAACAATAAGGATGTTAACGTCTAGTCCAAGATTACTATGAAATCATCTATTAGATTAGGTTTACCAATGATAGAAGCTTCTCTTCACATATTCAGTGTAATAAGATTCGAATCATGATGATTATAGTCAAGGTATTTAAGGCTTATTCACCTCACTATTCCAAACATGATATACTTGGATAATTCATCTATAAAAATCCATATCTTGTTAACATGATCATCCAAATCGTTAGAATCCAACTCTAAGTCTGGAGATAGATTGAACATACCTTAAAATGATGAAAATCATCAACCGTAAGGTAGAATCCAACTCCGGTTGGTTGTATGCCACTCCAAAGTGCTATTCCACTTCCATGAACATTCCCAAGTGATAACCAATGTATAAACACTAACAATATGTGTTCTAAGTGTATAGGAGTAGTATTACAGCTCTCTGAACTCTCAAGGATGAGGAATGGGCGAAAGAAATGAAAGCCAAAATGGTTGATGTCCCATTTATAATATTCTGCATTTTTAACAAGTTAGCGCACGCTACTAAGCATTCCTTAGCGTGCGCTAATAATGGTTGACTTCAGAATTGTCCGGGTGCGTCCGCGGGAATCTTATCCGGACCCATGTCACGGTGGCGCATGTGTTAGCCGTCCGCTCAATAATTGAGTTCTTAGCGCACGCAACTCCTATCTTCATAGCGTGCGCTAATAATGGCCCGATAGCGCGCGTTAAGATACATTCTTAGCGTGCGCTATCATGAGGTTGTTTGAGCAATTTTGCAAGTTTCTATACTTATGTACAATGATATCAATGCACGAAATATCATACTCTAATAATCAAAATCACCAATCCGAATAATACAGGGTTTAAATACAGATGAAATACACCGTAATAAATCCGGATATTACAACTACCGTAGGTTCGTCGAGGGTTTCTCGAAACTAGCTCGGCCACTTACACAGTTGCTCCAGAAGTCCGAGAAGTTCATCTGGAATGACGAGAGGTAGTCGAGTTTCGAGGAGCTGAAGAGGCGTTTGACTTCAGCCCCGATTTTGGCGTTGCCATGTGGCAACCAGGGTTTTGTCGTTTATAGCGATGCTTCGGGTCAGGGTCTTGGGTGCGTGTTGATGCAGCACAGCAAGACTATTGCATTTGCGTCGAGGCAATTGAGGTCGTATGAGCTTAACTACCCTACTCACGATTTGGAGTTAGCGACAGTTGTTTTTGTGTTCAAAATTTGGCGTCACTATCTTTTTGGCTCTGCATGTCAGATTTTTACCGACCATAAAAGTCTGAAGTACATATTTACTCAGTGGGAGTTGAATATGAGGCAGAAGAGGTGGTTAGAGTTGATTAAGGATTATGACCTCGAAATCCTTTGTCATCCGGGCAAGGCGAACGTCGTGGTCGACGCCTTGAGTCGAAAACCAGTCTCGCTGTGGACACTTGAGATCCTTACGTCTCAAGCCAAGCTTCAGCGGGATTTGATTGAGTTGAGTGTTGAGATTTCGTTTCCTGGAGCCGTAGGGCGACTTTGTGCTTTAGAGATTTCGTCGTCCCTAATTGATGAAATTAAACTGAAGTAGCTGGAGGATCCGATGATTATTCAAATCCGAGAGAATGTTCTCAAGGGAAAGTCTCCTGGGTTTTTGATTCATGAAGATGGGGTATTGAGATTCCAGAGTCGTCTATGTGTGCCAAACGACTCGGAATTGAGGCAGTGTATTTTACGTGAGGCCCATGCTACGCCTTACTCCGTTCATCCTGTTTCAAGTAAGATGTACAAGGACCTGAGGAGAAATTTCTGGTGGAATGATATGAAGGAGGAGGTCGCACAGTTTGTAGCGAGATGTTTGACTTGTCAGCAGGTCAAAATCGAGCATCAGCGACCAACGGGGTTATTGCAGTCACTTCCCGTTATGGAATGGAAATGGGAAGACATATCGATGGACTTAATTACGAGTTTTCCGAGATCGAGATCGGGCATGAATATAGTTTAGGTGATTGTTGATCGCCTGACCAAGTCGGCCATTTTCTGGGCATCAAGGATACTTGGGGGAGAAGTTGGCTCGTGTGTTTATTGCGCAGATTGTGAGGCTTCACGGTACTCCGAAGTCTATTGTTTCTGATCGTGATGGCCGTTTTGTATCGCATAAGGCATTGGGTACTCGTTTGCATTTGAGTACCTCTTTTCATCATCAGTAAGATGGACAGTCGGAATGCACTATCCAGACATTCGAGGATATGTTGCGTGCTTGTGCTCTCGACTGGAGTAGCGACTGGGAGGAGCATTTGCCATTGGTCGAATTCACGTACAACAATAGTTGGCACGCGTCAATTCGTATGGCACCGTATGAGGTGCTTTATGGGCAGCGTTGTCGATCGCTGATTTGTTGGAACGAAGCGTCTGATTTGGTCGGGACTGAACCGGATATTGTTTTAGAGACGAGGCGGAAGGTAGATGTGATTCGAGAATAGATGTTGATCGCTCAGAGTCGACAGAAGTCTTATGCCGACGTTTGTCATCGACCTTTGCAATTCGAGGTGGGAGACCATGTTTTGATAAAGGTGTCGCTGATGAGAGGAGTTTTTCATTTCGGGAAGAAGGAGAAGTTGAGCCCGACATTTATTGGACCCTTTGAGATTCTCGAGCGAGTCGGTGAGTTGGCATACCATTTGGCACTACCTCCGGCCTTGAGTCACGTTTATAGCGTTTTCCATATTTCCCAGCTGAGGAAATATGTTCCGAATCCTAGTCATATCATCGATTATGGTGAGATCGATATTGCCGAGGACATTACGTTCAAGGAGCGTCCCTTGAAGATTTTGGAGCACCGTGAGAAGCGACTGAGGCATAAGACCATTCCCTTGGTCAAAGTGCAGTGGTCGAGACATGGTGTCGAGGAGGCAACTTGGGAAACCAAAGATAGCATGCGCGCTAGGTACCCCGAGTTGTTTACTTCTTAAGTTTCGGGACGAAACTTATTTTTAGAGGGGTAAAATGTAATATCCGCATTTTTCCTTTCTCTTGATATTCTCATTTTGGTGTATTTTTGTTTTTGGCAACTCGCTTGTAACCGTATTGATATTTTGAGGATATTTAACATTGGACTTTTTGTCGTTCAAGCTTGTTTCGGACTCGTTTTACTCGATTCGGTGTTTTATGTTGTTTCTGTCGCTATTTCAGGTATTCTCGTAAATCGTCGTTTGGAACCGCCGTTTCGGGGTTGACGAGGATCCATCTCATGTTATTATGCGTGTTGTGAGCTTTTGTTTGATGTTTCGACCATGTATCGTACATTTCGGATGCTTTGGGCCGTTTTGTAATTTTCCAAAGTTTTGGGATAATTACGTTTGTTGTTGTTTTTCCGAACCTTTGGGTAGTCGGGAATATGTTTTCCTTCAACACTTAAGTTCGTCGCCTCGAGTCCTTTACGTTCGTACCGTCATGAGTCGTCACCGTTGCATTTCGATCTTTTCGGTTCCTTCCTTGCCAATGGTTGCGGCCTGTACTCCACAGGAAGGAGCATTACGTACGTAATGCATGTTTCTGTTACGTACGTAACGGTGTGTGTAAAATAGTATAAGGATTTCTGCGATTTTCGTTACCTACATAAGCATGGGGTAGCTTACGTACGTTAACAAGCTAACGTACGTTAGCTACCTGTGGCTAACATACGTAACTCGACCTGGGTTTATAAACCCAGGAGTTGACCGATTTCGGCCATTATCATTTCTCCTCCTCCCCATCCGACTCCTAGGCGATTTTCTTGACACTTCCGGCGATTTGAAGCTTTGTAACTCCGAGCCATCATCTTCTTCGAGTTTTTGGAGTGTATTATCAACATCTAATCGTGTTCTTCGTCATTAATTCGAGGTAAACTCCTAAAACCTTGTTTTGGGTAAATTAGGGGTTTTCACGTTTTCGTCCGATTCGTTCCGTATGATAGATTAATTCATGATGAATATGATTAATCTTGTTGGTATTGTTGGTTTTCCTATGGATTCATGGTATATTTCGTGGTCTTTTTGTAACCGAGAGGGTTTGGTTGTGGTCCACCCTCGTTGTTGTTTTTATACGAGTATACATGAATCGTAGGCGGGTTTTCGGGTGTATTCCAATTCTGTATTCGTTTAGGATTGGTTGTGATTGTGTTCTTCAAATCGTTAGGTTCGTGATTGACGGTTCCTAGCGTTCGTCGGTGTTTTTCCTTCCATTCGTTGCGTCGTCAATTATTCAAGGCAAGTATTTTTGGAAACCTTTATGCTTAACATGAAATGGTAATGTATATTGTGTGTGCTTTGTTCACCTCGGGAGGGTCCGACGGGATCACGGAGGGAATCCAATGGTTTAGCCATGGATTCACGAGTTTGTTTCGCTAACCAGCTCGGGAGGGTCCTTAGAGGCCTCGGGTGGGATTTGTGGCTTCGTCCCGGTCCTAGGCGATGCCTGTGCGTGATTTGTTTTATAAAGTGGCCAGCTCGAGAGGGTCCTTAGAGGCCTCAGGTGGGATTTGTGGCTTCGTCCCGGTCCTAGGCAAATTGATTGACAGTTTGTTTCCGGAAAAGACATGTCTGGTTTTGGTTTTCGAAATGAATTTGGTGCATTGTACTATGAAATGTGTAAGCGATTGGTTTGCCTTGATTACTTGTACTAGCGTAATTGCTAACCCCTCTGGGGACCCGTTGTGGGAAAATTCTTGTTATGGATTTCAAGTTATGATCATCCGGACGAGCGAGCACTAGGACAGTACGAGGATGTTGGCCAGGGTCATTGACATGTGCACTTGAGTCCTTTTATTTCCGTTGTTCCATTCGATATGGTTGTTGTCTACTTTTGAAACTTATAGATTGTACTCGCGAGTACTTAGGCTTTTCTCTTCGGATTATGATTTGTATTCGTTGAAGTTATTTATGTTTGCCATTGTTGATTATTTCGCCGGTTGTACTGGGCGTGTTATGTGATTTTCAACTGGATGATGTGTGTTTTTACTGTGGTAAGTTTTGTCTAGCCTGGTGGGTCCCATGTAGGGGTCCACGACACTGTAATATACCTTGAATATCTCGGGGGTGTTACAGAAAATGGTATCGGAGCAACTAGGTTTATAGATACTTAGGCGTGTCGGTTATTTGGGTCTAGTTGTGTTTTGTGTTGCACAATGTCACACTATTGCCAGCATCTCGGTACTTCCAGTGCCCGTAAGTTTTCCTTACTCTCTTCCTTGTTTCCTGGTAACGTAATTCCGTTTCTTGAATTGTGGATGTTTTTCGCCTCTTACTTATCATCGAGTTGTTTTTGCTATCTCTTAACATCAGTATAGATGCTGGGAGAGGCCGTGGTCGTGGTCGTGGTCGTGGACGCGGCCGGGGACGTGGGGCAGCCGGTGGGGTGGCCACGTCGCATTCTTCGGGAGCCGGCAGCACCGGTGACCGACATAGCCATGCTTCTTCTCAAGATGGCGCCGACCTCGGTGTTGCGGCTGTTATGCAACAGATGGTGAACCAAATGGCGGCAATAGCCGTGCGGTTGAGAATCCGGCCCATCTTGCTCGGGGCCAGTGGCCGTTGGCCGAGGATGTCATCAAGATGCATCCTCCTCAGTTTACGGGAGCCTCAGACCCGATTGGCTGGGAAGGGTGGATCAAGGAGATATCCATGGTCTTCATTTCCACCAACTGTCCCGAGGACCGCAAGGTCCCTATTGCCCAGTATTTTCTCACTAGGGACGCTACCGATTGGTGGGAGGCCGTTGGGCCTAAGGATCACGTTGCTTCGTGGGCAGAATTTAAGGACCTGATGGAGATTGAGTATTGCCCATGGCCGGTTAGACAGGCTCGAGTTCATGCCTTCTATGATACTCAACCGCGGGATATTCCTGTCTCTCAAGCTATTGCCGATTTCAACAAGGAGTTGGGCTATGTGAAGACCCAAGTTGTCGAGAAGAGCGACAAAATTTTTCACTTTTCCCGATGGATGAAACTGTCAATTCGGGACTACATGTCTGGGCTCGTCTGTACTACTTTGAAGGATTATCAGAGTCGAGCTCTTGCCTATGATATGTCGGTGATAGCCAGTGCGGCGGTTCGGGAGAGTAAGAAACAGAAATCCACCGGAAATTTCTCGGGTCACACGGGTGGAGGTCAGCAGAAGTCTCAGTCTGCAAATATTTTTGGAGGTAATTCGGCTCGTTTCTCTATGGGCTATCGAGGTACTGCCAATGCCTCCATTCGGGATGCCAAATGCTTTAACTGTGGCGAGCCAGGCCATCGAAACCGGGAGTGTCCTAGTCCGCCTCTGACTTGTCATACTTGTGGTCAGTCGGGCCACAAGGATTTCTTTTGTGAGCGGGCAAGACAGCTTCTTGGTGCTCAGACTTCTTTTCCATCACCTAGGGAGCCTAGTGTGAACCACAGGGCTCATTTGCTCCGCAGTCTCCACTGAGTGCCAGCCGAGGGAGAGGTCGGGGTCAGCCCGCTAGAGGGGGAGGTTCCAGTGTCGGCTCCACCCACCTGCATATCTATGAGATGAGGAGGGCCGATGATCCAGCGGCTACTATGGCGACAGGTACCGTTCACATCCATTTCCATCTTGTCAGTGTGCTTTTTGATTCGGGTGCTACGCATTCATTTGTTTCTCTGGAGTATGTGTGCCATTTGAGTCTTGACTGTTTGTCGCCTTGCGAGCCTTTCATCGTTAAACTTCCTAACGATGATAGAACCGTCGGTGATCGAGAGGTCCAGGACTGTTCTGTGTTTATTTGTGAGAGGGCTTGGCTCTCTAATCTTATTGTTGTGGGTATTGAGGGTGAGGATTTGATTCTTGGGGATGATTGGCTCGAGCGGCATGGTGCAATTATGAACTATCGCACGAGGATCATCACCATGCTAGCCGAGGACGGCACCGAGAACTCTTTCGCGGAGCGAAAGAGAAACCAGAAGTTTGTTATTAACGCCTTAAAGGCGATGAGACTCCTGTGAAAAGGGTGTATTGGTTATTGGTGCTATGCCTTGAAGGCGGAGAGTGGTGGAGTCGAGCTTTCATCGATTCCAGTTGTTAGTGAGTTTCCTGACGTCTTTCCTGACGAGTTACCGGGATTGCCACCAAACCGTGAGATAGAGTTTGCTATCGTGTTAGAGCCGGGTGTGGCTCCGATTTCGAAGGCGCCGTATCGCATGGCACCTTCAGAGATGGCCGAGTTGAAGAAGCAGTTGAGTGAGCTTCTTGAGTTGGGGTATATTCGACCGAGCGCTTCACCTTGGGGCGCACCGGATTTGTTTGTTCGGAAAAAGGATGGTTCACTGCGTTTGTGTATCGACTACCGCGAGCTAAACAAGGTGACCATCAAGAACAAGTATCCTCTGCCGAGGATTGATGACTTGTTCGATCAGTTGCAGGGGGCTGCGGTATTCTCGAAGATCGACTTGAGATCGGGGTACTATCAGCTTTGGGTGAAGGAGTCCGACGTTCCGAGAACAGCTTTTCGGATGAGATACGGATACTATGAGTTTGTAGTTATGCCTTTCGGGTTAACTAATGTGCCGGCAGTGTTCATGCAGTTGATGAACAAGGTCTTTATCGAGTTTTTGGATAAGTGTGTCCTCATCTTCATTGATGATATCCTTATCTATTCGAGGAACGAGGAGGAACACGAGTATCATTTACGAGTAGTGTTAGGCATTTTGAGGACCGAGAAATTCTATGCAAAGTTCTCGAAATTTGAGTTCTGGTTGAAGGAAGTGATGTTTCTGGATCACGTGATCTCAGCCGAGGGAGTTCGTGTGGACCCGCATAAGGTTGAGGCAGTGTTGGATTGGGCACCGCCTAAGAACGTGAAGGAGGTCCATAGTTTCTTGGGTTTAGCTGGCTACTACCGTAGGTTCGTCGAGGGTTTCTCGAAACTAGCTCGGCCACTTACACAGTTGCTCCAAAAGTTCGAGAAATTCGTCTAGAATGATGAGAGGCAGTCGAGTTTCGAGGAGCTGAATAGGCATTTGACTTCAGCCCCAATTTTGGCATTGCCATGTGGCAATGAGGGTTTTGTCGTTTATAATGATGCTTCGGGTTAGGGTCTTGGGTGCGTGTTGATGCAGCAAGGCAAGATTATTGCATTTGCATCGAGGCAATTGAGGCCGTATGATCTTAACTACCCTACTCACGATTTGGAGTTAGCGTCAGTTGTTTTTGCGCTCAAGATTTGGCGTTACTATCTTTTTGGC
This sequence comes from Orobanche coerulescens, assembly GCA_033398695.1. Classification (NCBI taxonomy): domain Eukaryota; kingdom Viridiplantae; phylum Streptophyta; class Magnoliopsida; order Lamiales; family Orobanchaceae; genus Orobanche; species Orobanche coerulescens. The sequence goes on along the minus strand of CM065805.1, from coordinate 146,913,676 downwards.
TCTGCATGTCAGATTTTTACCGACCATAAAAGTCTGAAGTACATATTTACTCAGCGGGAGTTGAATATGAGGCAGAGGAGGTGGTTAGAGTTGATTAAGGATTATGACTTCGAAATCCTTTATCATCCGGGCAAGGCGAACGTCGTGGCCAACGCCTTGAGTCGGAAACCAGTCTCGTTGCAGACACTTGAGATCCTTACGTCTCAAGCCGAGCTTCAGCGGGATTTGATTTAGTTGAGTGTTGAGATTTCGTTACCTGGAGCCGTAGGGCGACTTTGTGCTTTAGAGATTTCGTCGTCCCTAATCGATGAAATTAAACTGAAGCAGCTGGAGGATCCGATGATTATTCAAATCCGAGAGAATGTTCTTAAGGGAAAGTCTCCTGGGTTTGTGATTCATGAAGATGGGGTATTGAGATTCCAGAGTCGTCTATGTGTGCCGAACGACTCGGAATTGAGGCAGAGTATTTTACGTGAGGCCCATGCTACGCCTTACTCCGTTCATCCTGTTTCGAGTAAGATGTACAAGGACCTGAGGAGAAATTTCTGGTGGAATGATATGAAGGAGGAGGTCGCACAGTTTGCAGCGAGATGTTTGACTTGTCAGCAGGTCAAAATCGAGCATCAGCGACCAGCCGGGTTATTGCAGTCACTTCCCGTTCCGGAATGGAAATGGGAAGACATATCGATGGACTTCCTTACGAGTTTGCCGAGATCGAGATCGGGCATGAATATGGTTTGGGTGATTGTTGATCGCCTGACCAAGTCGGCACATTTTGTGGGCATCAAGGATACATGGGACCCAGAGAAGTTAGCTCGTGTGTTTATTGCACAGATTGTGAGGCTACACGGTACTCCGAAGTCTATTGTTTCGGATCGTGATGGCCGTTTTGTATCGCATTTCTGATAAGCAGTGCATAAGGCGTTGGGTACTCATTTGCGTTTGAGTACCTCTTTTCATCCTCAGTCAGATGGACAGTCGGAACGCACTATCTAGACGTTCGAGGATATGTTGCGTGCTTGTGCTCTCGACTGGAGTAGCGACTGGGAGGAGCATTTGCCATTGATCGAATTCACGTACAACAATAGTTGGCACGCGTCGATTCGGATGGCACCGTATGAGGCGCTTTATGGGCGGCCTTGTCGATCACCGATTTGTTGGAATGAAGCGTCTGATTTGGTCGGGACCGAACCGGATATTGTTTTAGAGACGAGGTGGAAGGTGGATGTGATTCGAGAACAGATGTTGACCGCTCAGAGTCGACAGAAGTCGTATGCCGACGTCCGTCGTCGACCTTTGGAATTCGAGGTGGGAGACCACGTTTTGCTAAAAGTGTCGCCGACGAGAGGAGTTTTTCGTTTCGGGAAGAAGGGGAAGTTGAGTCCGAGATTTATTGGACCCTTTGAGATTCTTGAGCGAGTCGGTGAGTTGGCATACCGTTTGGCACTACCTCCGGCCTTGAGTCATGTTCATAGCGTTTTCCATGTTTCCCAGCTGAGGAAATATGTTTCAGATCCTATTCATATCATTGATTATGGTGAGATCGATATTGCCGAGGACATTACGTTCGAGGAGCGTCCCTTGAAGATTTTGGAGCACTGTGAGAAGCGACTGAGGCATAAGACCATTCCCTTGGTCAAAGTGCAGTGGTCGAGACATGGTTTCGAGGAGGCAACTTGGGAAACCGAAGATAGCATGCGCGCTAGGTACCCCGAGTTGTTTACTTCTTAAGTTTCAGGACGAAACTTGTTTTTAGAGGGGTAGAATGTAATATCCGCATTTTTCCTTTCTCTTGATATTCTCATTTTGGTGTATTTTTGTTTTTGGCAACTCGCTTGTAACCGTATTGACATTTCAAGGATATTTAATAATGGACTTTTTGTCGTTCGAGCTTGTTTCGGACTCGTTTTACTCGATTCGGTGTTTTATGTTGTTTCTGTCGCTATTTCGGGTATTCTCGTAAATCGTCGTTCGGAACTGCCGTTTCGGGGTTTCCGAGGATCCATATCACGTTATTATGCGTGTTGTGAGCTTTTGTTTGATGTTTCGACCATGTATCGTGCATTTCGGATGCTTTGGGCCGTTTTGTAATTTCCAAAGTTTTGGGATAATTACGTTTTTTGTTGTTTTTCTCAACCTTTGGGTAGTCGGGAATATGTTTTCCTTCAACACTTAAGTTCGTCGCCTCGAGTCCTTTACGTTCGTACCATCATGAGTCGTCACCGTTGCATTTCGATCTTTTCGGATCCTTCCTTGCCAGTGGTTGCGGCCTGTACTCCACAGGAAGGAGCATTACGTACGTAATGCATGTTTCTGTTACGTACGTAACGGTGTATGTAAAATAGTATAGGGAATTCTGCGATTTTCGTTACGTACGTAAGCATGGGGTAGCTCACGTACGTTAACAAGCTAACGTACGTTAGCTACCTGTGGCTAACGTACGTAACTCGACATGGGTTTATAAACCCAGGAGTTGATCGATTTCGGCCATTATCATTTCTCCTCCTCCCCATCCGACTCCTAGGCGATTTTCTTGACACTTCCGACGATTTGAAGCTTTGTAACTCCGAGCCATCATCTTCTTCGAGTTTCTGGAGTGTATTATCAACATCTAATCGTGTTCTTCGTCATTAATTCGAAGTAAACTCCTAAAACCTTGTTTTGGATAAATTGGGGATTTTCACGTTTTCGTCCAATTCGTTCCGTATGATAGATTAATTCATGATGAATATTATTAATCTTGTTGGTATTGTTGGTTTTCCTATGGATTCATAGTATATTTCGTGGTAATTTTGTAATCGAGAGGTTTTGGTTGTGGTCCGCCCTCGTTGTTGTTTTTATACGAGTATACATGAATCGTAGGTGGGTTTTCGGGTGTATTCCAATTCCGTATTCGTTTAGTATTGGTTGTGATTGTGTTCTTCGAATCGTTAGGTTCGTGATTGATGGTTCCTAGCGTTCGTCGGTGTTTTTCCTTCCGTTCGTTTTGTCGTCAATTATTCAAGGCAAGTATTTTTGGAAACCTTAATGCTTAACATGAAATGGTAATGTATATTGTGTGTGCTTTGTTCAGCTCGGGAGGGTACGACGGGATCACGGAGGGAATCCATTGGTTTAGCCCTAGATTCACGAGTTTGTTTCGCTAGCTAGCTCGGGAGGGTCCTTAGAGGCCTCGGGTGGGATTTGTGGCTTTGTCCCGGTCCTAGGCGATGCCTGTGCGTGATTTGTTTTATCAAGTGGCCAGCTGGGGAGGGTCCTTAGAGGCCTCGGGTGGGATTTGTGGCTTCGTCTCGGTCCTAGGCAAATTGATTGACTGTTTGTTTCCGGAAAAGACATTTCTGGTTTTGGTTTTCGAAATGAATTTGGTGCATTGTACTATGAAATGTGTAAGCGATTGGTTTGCCTTGATTACTTGTACTAGCATAATTGCTAACCCCTCTGGGGACCCGTTGTGGGAAAATTCTTGTTATGGATTTCAGGTTATGATCATCCGGACGAGCAAGCACTGGGACAGTACGAGGATGTTGGCTAGGGTCATTGACATGTGCACTTGAGTCCTTTTATTTCCGTTGTTCCATTTGATATGGTTGTTGTCTACTATTGAAACTTATAGATTGTACTCGGGAGTACTTAGGCTTTTCTCTTCGGATTATGATTTGTATTCGTTGAAGTTATTTATGTTTGCCATTGTTGATTATTCCGCCGGTTGTAGTGGGCGTGTTATTTGATTTTCAACTGGATGATGTGTGTTTTTACTGTGGTAAGTTGTGTCTAGCCTGGTGGGTCCCATGTAGGGGTCCACGACACTGTAATATACCTTGAATATCTCGGGGGTGTTACAACGATCGTGCCGATCGTGGGTTATGATCGTGTGCATTCTGCCATTACCGTGGGCACACGATGGCTAGTCCCATCGTGGGCACGACCGTGAGCGTCCGACAGCACCCGCATGCCCACGGCCATGACCGTGTGCACACGACAGCATAGACAAAAATATTGAATGGCCATGACCGTGTGCACACGACAGCATAGACAATTACCTTATAGTGGCAACGGCATGAAGACATGGAATCTGATCCAAATCAAACTCACGACAACAACATGTCCAGGTTCGAAGGTCGACTTCATAAGAAACTTTGTTTTCTTCGACTTTATAAACAAGTGGGATGGTAGCTCGAACGGTAAGAGTCAGACTGGCTTGCACAGAGTTAGAAAGCTTTTCAAAAGTGTGCATTGTCAAATCATGGTCTCTTGATGTAGCTTCTCCCCGCTTCTCATCAAACCAATTCTCTAAAATTAGGCGAAATATCTCAAGTAACGAGTAAACAGGTAAACGTCTCGCCCACAAAATACGATTATTAAAGCATTCAACAACATTGGATGTCAAGAAGTTATAGTGTCATACCGGACACTTCGACCTAGCCCACCTCTCTGGCCCAATTTTAGAAAGGCATCTGTGAGCCCCATTAGGGCTTTCGATATGTAGTTTCGAAAAATAGTTTTCAAAAACTTCTTCACGATGCGTGTAAGCAGCAATTCTAAAGAGTCCTATAGCATACGCACCGTAGGAGGTCAGATCTTTTGCAAGATGGTGATAGCACAACCCGTGGAATGCATTCGGATAGACGGCTCGAACATCATTCTGAATGCTCTTATGTTGGTCACTCACAATCAGTAAATCTTCCATCGGATTGTAGCATCTGCGCAGGTTATACAGAAAACCAGTCCATGACTTGTCGTTCTCTATCGGACCGAGACCAACTGCAAGAGGAAATACTTACTTGTTCCCGTCAAATGTGACGGCCGCAAGTAGAGTTCCTTTATTCCTTCCCTTCATGTGGGTCCCATCAACTATAATCATCGGTCGAAGGCACGTATCAAATGCCTTAATACTCTGTCCGAGTGCAACGAACATGTGGCAAAACACTCCCTCACGAGTCGTCTGCAAATCATAAATCACTACGCCATAAATGGCCTTTGGCAACCACATTATTGTGTTACCTTAGATCCAGTTTTCTGTTGCCACAGACCCAAAATGGGCAAAGGTAACACTTTAGCTAAGTTGCTCTGTGAGCAGTAGCCTTTGGACTCAAATGCGACACGATGAGTAGCCTATGCTAACATAGAGTAACTCGTTACCAAAGAACTCTACAGCAACGTCATGAGGATTCTACAGCAACATCAGTTTTGTGTTGCAACAAACTTTATGATTTTACAAAATATAAAGAAAATCAGGTGGGCCCCACAAAGTGGGCCCTGTCGGTGGCCCCCACCTTAGCGGGGCCCACATGTGGGACCACGGGTAGGGCCCACTGTCTGGGGTCTACTATCCGGGGTCCACTTTGTGGGCCCCACAAAATATGCAAACATTAGTTAATCTATTGTAACACCTATTTTACCAACGGCAACACCCTGTGTGTTGCCAATGCAAGGCATTGGTAACATATATATTATACCTAAGGTAACACCTTAGTTTAACAAAATAAAAATATAAAATTTAAATATTGCATTTCCCATTAAAAATACCAACAAACCAATTCAAAAAAACATCCAATCATAAAACCACCAACTACTTTAGTTCAAGACTAAAACTACATCATCCACCAATTACATCAACCCATATCCGCCAACTCCAACATTAAGTACTAGAACAAAAATATAACATAAACGCCATAAAAGAACCAACACACTAGTTCAAAAGGTACAAAGATATGAAAGTGGATGTCTAAGCGCTGGGGCCGCCGGTCATGGGAGTATCATCTCCTAATGTGTCGCTAGAAATTGTGGCACAAATTTCACCAAAATTAATTTGCAAGGTGGGGTTTGCTTCAGCCGATTCCATCAAGTCCTGATGATGACTTGAGTTTGGTCTTAATCGTAGCCTACAAAGTAAACCAACATCAATATATGAAAATAATTAGTCGACAGAGGAAGATAAAATATGGATTCAAGGAATTGACTGAAAAAACAATTACTTACAATTCTGAACTTCATCACTTCAGGATTAGTTTGGTATTTGCGTCCAGGATTGCGCTTTCAAGTTTTAGCAAAAACTTGTGCATCATATATCGTATCACCTGACTTCTTTTCCTAGTAAAAAAACAAAACTCAAATCACCTAGTATTATATATGTTCATATCAATTATTTTGATATGAGAAATATATGTTCATATCAATTATTTTAGCAAAAGTATGTCATTAACATATTTTTACATGCGCACAACACAAAAGCTTCTCATTTTACATGCGCACAACATATTTTTACATAAATACACATTGAGTGTTTTTTCTAGTTTTTGTGTGTGACAGAGGAAGAGAGAGAGAGAGAGAGAGAGAGAGAGAGAGAGAGAGAGAGAGAGAGAGAGAGAACCTTTTTTATGGCGACAGCCTTACCAGTTTCCAAACATTTGGCCTGCACGGGATCATTATAAAAGAATCAAGAAATGCCAAAAACACGTGAACCCACATAATCCATTTTTATTACATAACGGAATGAAAATCAAGCATGACAACAAGGAAAACCTTACCTGAAAAACTACTCCAAAAATCCCTGCCCTACAACACGCTCTGCCATGTAACTGATTGTCTGATAACCAAAGAATGAAATCTAATAACAAAACTTGTTAACAAGCTTACTAAATTTAGCATAGTGCAATAAATATCTAATCATCGAATTTCACCTGTTTGGTCAGTCGTTTACGCCACCAATTGTTGTCACAATTATATGACCATTTTGCTCCATTACCATCAACAACAAATGGTTTAATATCCTATGAAGTATTATAACATTTACCACGTCAATACAAAGAATGAACAATACTAAACTATTCACTCAAGAATCGTATGAGATAATCAAGATAAGATACCATACCTTATCATCCTTGAGCTTGGTCGTTCAACTCATCCGCGGCTATCCAAACCACACCGGTTTTTACTAGTATCCCTTACACCAGATGGAGGAGATATATATTGAGGTCATTCTTCTCTTACTGTCGAGGAAGATGCAGGTTTTTTTACATCAATCCAAAACAACCTAATCTGCAATAAATTCAAGTGAAAGTTATGAAATTGCGTTCATGAAATCACAAACTGCAATCAATTCATGAAAATGGATCAGCCTGAATTAGTTTAGAAGAATTATAGCAGAAGATAATACAATCTTCTAGGAAATCCATTGTGAAGTCAACTAAATAGTGCCAGTTCTTTTGTTTATAAGGTCCTAGTAAAATTATCAAACTAAACTTGCATTGATGTAATTTTGCATATTATTTGTTGCTATCTTTGAACACCAAAGCCTTAAAAAATTTATAACTGAAAGTATCTGATTAGTTCAAGTGTCAATTCCTGGAGGAGCTGAGTTCAAGACACAGTGAAACTTTTTTCAGCAACTAAATAGAGCTATGATTTTTCCAGAATTACAAAATAAAAGGTAAATTCCAGAGCACAAAGTTCCCTGTAGTTGTTACTACGAAACGTGGAGACAGAATAAATTTAAAAAAAAAAGCAGTAATCAACAACGAGATCTGAGAAATAACACAAGGATCGAAAGATTAATCACATCAAATGTCCATCTATGAAGGCAAAGTGCTTCAGCTGGTGCAGAATGACAAAATCAGCAGCTAAGCTGCTGGTGCAGAATGACAAAATCAGATCTAATAACCATCTCAAACCCATTAGAAACCATCCAATATCAAGACAAAATCAGCATCAGAAAGCAATAATAAAGGCTACCAGCAATAAAGGCGACAAAAAACAGAAAACCTCTTTTTGCCTCGATGGCGTGCGATGTCTCTAATTATTCCTCCCAAATTTTCTAGATTTTAATAGAAATTGATACCATCCCAAAAAAACAAGCCTTTTCCTACCACCCCAAGAAAAAGCCCTTTTGGAAATTAATAAAAAAAATCAAGCTTTTAGACTATTTAATTGGATTAAGCAGGAAAACCAAAAAGAAATAAACTGAATAACAAACAGAAAGAAAAGAAAGAAAGATGAAAGCGAGACGGGTATGTAACACCCTCAAGATATTCGAGGTATATTACAGCGCCGTGAATCCCTATATGGGACCCACCAGGCTGAACAGCATCATACTCATCGACTCACATAAACGACAGAATAATACCATGTCATAAAGACGCAAAACAGAATAACCCACCCGGTTCAACCGGTCAATATAACATCATCATCCAACACAACATAATAAGCAACAATACAATCCGAACGAACAAGAACCCTTAAGTACTCGAGTACAACTATTAGTTCAAAAACCACAAAAGATGAAAAAGTAAAAGACACTAAAACGTCACTCGTGCACAATCATCACGCACGGCCATCATCCGTATCGATCCAGCCCGCTCGTCTCGATGAACCCGACTGAAATTCATAAAACGAATTTCCCCAAAACGGGTCCTCGGAGGGGTTAGCAATTACGCTAGTACAAGTAACCGGATGAACAACTTACATCTTACACATATAGTAAATGCATGCAATAAAGAAAACCGTTCAAACACTCATTTCCTAAATGCCAATATCAAATCACATTTGTAAAATTCACCACAATTAACCGTCGATCCACACCTCCGTGGACCCCTACCGAGACCCCGTCGGATCTAACCCGTAGTGGTTAAAAGCAAAGCTCGTCGATCCACACCTCCGTGGACCCCTACCGAGACCCCGTCGGATCTAACCCGTAGTGAGCATACACACACACACACCATTTCTCATACAATACTACTATGTCAAGATTGTAAGTTCATAAGGATACTTGCCTCGATTAAATAGACGATGACACGAACGGAACGGAAGAATCAAGCACAACCGCGAGGAACCGATGAAAATGAACCTAACGATTCGAATAGCACAATCACAACCATTTCTAAACGATTATGAAAATGGAATACACCCGGAAACCCGCCTACGATTCATGTATATTCGTACCAAAAATAACAACGAGGGCGGACCACAACCAAACCCTCTCGATTCCGTAAAAATCCACAAAATATCCATGAATCCATAGGAAAACTAAAGATACTAACAATATTAATCGTATTCATCATGAATCCACCAACAAAACGGAATGAATCGAAAGAAAAACCCAAAACCCCCAAATTAATCGAAAATAGGGTTCTAAAAATATTACCTTTGGAGATTCAAGAACTAAGATCCGTAGAACACGCGTTAGATTGATTATCCGAGCCTCACAATCGAAAGGAAATGATGAAAATCGACCCCCGGATGAAGAATGCTTGAGAAGTTCTCCCCTCCTAGGTCTCTCTCTCTCTCGCGCAGTGAAATGAAGAAGAAGACGCCCGATTTCGTCTAATAAGGACGAGATTGCACAATTACCGCTTTGTGTGCCGTGGCACAGCCGAAGTGTGCCGCGGCACAGGACAAAAAATTACACCCAGGTTTCGGCATTGTGCCGCGGCACAGCCTGCGTGTGCCGCGGCACCCGGTACAGTTGGGTTTAGGTCGCAGAAGACGCACGAGTGTGCCGCGGCACCGGACAGGTGTGCCGCGGCACTGGCCTGGCACTGTGCCGCGGCACCGGATGGGTGTGCCGTGGCACACAGTACAGTTTGTTCGACTAACAACTGAAGGAATTTGTGTGCCGCAGCGCACACACCTTGTGCCGCGGCCCACACCCCCTTTTGGGTCCCAAAATGATAAAAATGATCCGGAAAGAGAATAAAACGATGGGAATCAACATTTGGGGACTAATAACACGAAATGGATCCACGGAAACCCCGAAACGGCGGTTCCGCACAACAATAACGAGAATACAGTTCAACAGTTTGACAGGAAGGACACGCTGAAAAGTACACGAGGGTCACTACGATCGAGAAATACACCAAAAACGAAAATACAAGGGAAAGAAAAAATACGGATATTACAGGGTACCAGTGGTATTTGAGCATTAATATCCTTATTGGTCTGGAGCAACATTAAGGTTAACAACTTTGTGTAAATTCAGAGATGCTTACAACCATAATCATTACAACACCATCTAACAGTATCGTGTTTCAGTAAAATGAATTATATAGTGTAGAATTAGGGTACGACATCATCCTTAAATAGTCCTTAGTTTCATAAAAGAACAATGAGGGGAAAATCATTCAAGTAAAAGCTACTTGGCATTCACTTAAAATCAGGATACAAATCTGACAACAAGCTTAAAATCAGGATACAAATCTGACAACAAAGCGATACTTCGAAGTGTTAAACTTACTCTTGTCCTGGTTGATCAACAAACACAGCAATTAGAAAACAACATAAACCGACATGACAACATCATATCAAAGACTCAACAATAGTATGGATATCAACCGCTATCTCTCCTTCTTTTGAACTTGACCTGAAACCGATTGGAATATGCCCTTGACTTTTGGGCTTTGACGAAAACCTGAAATGGCATGTAATTTTCCGAATTAAACATCAATAAGACTAAAATGCATCAACATTGTAAAATTCTCACAATTCCAGCGTGCAATTTTAGGAGATATCCAAATACATGTAGAGTTTAAATTCCAAACTCACCTAAACCGGAACCCGCTGCCACCACTGGTCGTGAGATTCCGCCGCATCGCCTGAAGCTGAGGTCGCCGCTGCCATATGGCACGGGTCAGAATCCGACGGAAATCCCTTCTGCTCTGCCACCACCATCCAATTTCAGTCCAGTCGCGATCGATGAGTGTGTGTGTGTGTACTGTCAGCCCGAGAGTGTGAGTGTGTGTGTGTGATTTTACCATCGGCCGAGGAGATTTTGAGAGAGAGTGAGAGAAGGGGAAGAGGGTCGAGAGGTAGGAGAGAAGTGGGAGAAATGAGATAGCGGCCGATCGGTTGTTTGGGTTTTTTATACCTTTAGTTTTTAGGTTTATTCAATTAAGTCCTCAATTTTCCCTAATCCTTCAATTTAACTCCAAACACTTCTAATTATTCCGATTTAACCCATAAAACGTATAATACCTTCAAATACAGTCCTATTTTGACCCAATGCATTTATAATGTTAACTCTTCAATTAATATTAATAATCCGTTCAATTTTATGCAATATATTTTTATTTTCATTTGCAGTCATTATATCATAGTATTTTATAATGATTAAATTTATTATTATATGTAGATATTAATTTGTTATTTTAATTATTTTTTAATTATTCATAGTTATTACAAACTTTTATTTTTTAATAATTTTTTAAATTATTTAAGTCAAAATTTATTAATTTTTAAATACTACTTTATTTTAAAACCTTTTCAATTTAAATTTATTAAAAATATTTTATTATTTATAAAATATATATATATAATTCATTGTTTGATAGAATAATTTTTTATAATAGATTCGATGTTTTATTAAAATTAATTATTTTTAAAGTTAAAAATTTATTAAATCATTAATTTTATTTAAAATTCAAAATTTTGTTTATTAATACTCTAAGGTAACACATCTCATGGTGTTACTAAGAGTTACACCTTTTATAGCTAGAGTAACATATATTTCAGGATTTGGTAACATCATAACCCGAACGTTGTGGTAGGTCCAAAATTTCATAGCTATGGTAACATCCAAGAAGGTAACACCCCCCTTAAGTGTTGTAGAAAGCCATCTATGGCGTAGTGAATTATCCTTGGATTACGCTGTTTTAACAAATACAGATAAGATGGGAGCCTCTGATATTGTAATATCTGCAAATTTTCGATTTTCGGTAAATTTCTTTTATTGGTCGGAGTCTGTTTTGACGACTCTCTCATGACCGTTTCGTCATTCGGAGAATATTTAATTCTGCACTTTTGTCAACCGAGTTCGTTTCGGTGCTGCTTTGTTGAGTTCCGTGCTTTTTAGCGACTTTTCCGCGCTTGAGTTCGGTTCTTGCGAATCTCGTTGGCTGTCGTTTGGGGTTTTTCGTAAGTTCATTTAACGTTGTTATACGTGTTGTGAGCTTCGGTTTGATTATTCGTTGTCGTATGGTGATTTTCGGGCATTTGGGCCATTTTCGTAATTTCCCAAAGTTTGGGGTAATTACCTTCCGTTGTCGAATTTCGAGCCTTCGGGTGGTCGGAATCGTGTGTTCTACTAGCTCTTAGATTCGTCTTTGTGAGTACTTCGTAACCGTATCTTCGGTTCGTATTCAGGTTCGGGTTTCGGTGTCGTTTTGTTGAATTCAGGATTTCTAAACGACTTTTCTAAGTATGAGTTCGACTTTGTTGGATCACCATTAATTTTTGGTAACTCCAAAAATTCTGAATCTTTTCAATATTATAGAGCATCGAGTTAACTTTCCAATGGTTCGAACGGTGAGTCAATCGGAGTCCGGACGAGAGAGTTATGGTCGTTTTAGCTCACCCGCTCGTTATTGGCGATCACGGCCGAACTTCGGCCGTGTCGTCCGACACGGCCCGTGCCGTGCACTCGTCCGGATAAGCGGAAGTCTCGCCTCGAGGACCCGGCCGTGTCGTCGCACGGCCGAGCCGAACTCTTCCGGATAAGCGAGCGGCGCTTGAGGCCCGACCGTGTTCGGGACACGGTCGGAGTCATTGCCGAGCGCCGCGACGGGTCACTATCGGAAGGCGCGACCGTGTCTAGCGGGACACGGTCGAGTCCTCGCCGCCATCGCGCCACGACCGTGTCAGGCGGACACGGTCGAGTCTGTCAGCCTATTTAAGGCCCAGCAGTCGGGTTTTTCTTCATTTTTCTCACTCGTTTCTTCCTCTTCCGCGGCTGGAGCTTTGATGGTCATGGAGGGATGTTGTTAGAGGTTAAATCCATGAAGTTTTGAAGTTCATAACATCGATTAATCCTTCCATAACTTGCTCCGATCGACCGAATCAAGGCAAGTTTTCCTAAATTATAGTTTTGGGGATTTTGTTCGATTTGTCCGTTTAATCCGTTTTAACTCAGAATATTGATGGATTGATGATTGTTTAGATATATCATATCTAATTCCTTGTTATTCCACGGTTGGATTGCCACGGATTTGTCGTTTTATTGAGTATTTTATCGACGCCTTGAAGGTGTTCGATAAAATGTCACAAAGAGAATTCGAGCGTTCTACGATTATTTTCTTCCGCTTATGATCGATGATTTATTGATTATATGTAATTAGGGTCGAATTCTTGTGAAGAACTCGAGTCGGAACCCTTCCGTTCGTTGTCTCCTTCGGGGTCCGAGCTTCCCTATCGAACCGTGTTCATCGGAGCGTTTGGTAGCGGTTATTAAGGCAAGTATCTTATTATACGACTTGTATCTTGTGAATAGTAATTACGTATGATTTGTATGACGACTTTTCTTGCCTCCGTAAATATGTTCCGTTTGAGTAGGTTGTGTTTTCCGAAATTTGAAGGCTTTGTGATAATAGTGATATATTGGTATCCGTGTTAGGCGTTGTGCCATTTGTGCAGGATTGCGATGTACATATGAGATGGTTGCACACGTGGTTGTTCAATGTATTGTGTACCGAATGTGTGTTATGTTGGTTAAATGTCGTTGATTGATGATAGTTGTTGCGAGTGTCGAGGTTGTGTTATGTGCGTGCAACGTACGATTTTGTGGTGATCAAGGTGATTGATTAATTGTGCTCATTGTTGTATGTAATGTGAATGTGAATATGTGTGTGACCGCTAAGTTCACTCGTGTTGGTTCGACGGGACCTACGAGGATTCGTGGCGGTGGACTACGGGATCAGAACTTAGTGAGTGCGAGGTCAATCGTGCGGGTGCAGCGAGGCCTACGATAACGCATGGCGGTGGACCATGAGTTTCGGACACGGTCGTCCAACCGGGTGAGCTCGACGGGGCTTACGGTGACACGTGGCGGTGGACTACGGTGTCGGATGTGTGTGTGATTGTTGTGATTGATATAGTCCGTGTGGGTTGTTATGCCTACGGAGACACGTGGATGGATCACGGTGTCGGGATTGGTTATGTTTAGTTAATAGTCCGTGTGGGTTGTTGAACCTACGGAGACACGTGATGATGGATCACGGTGTCGGAATTGATTATGTTTGTTTAATTGTGCGTGATGTAGTCCGTGCGGGTTGTTGAACCTACGGAGACACGTGACGGTGGATCACGGTGTCATGAGCATGATACTTTCAAATCAAAGTATTTAAAGGAAAAGTTTTAAGAAAGAACGTTGGGCGAGCCCCACGAGATTTATGGAAATGTTTAGGTATTGTAAACTGTTGAATTATGAAACAAGTTTTGGGTTAAGGCCCTAATGTTTACGAAAAGGTTTTGTAAATTAGGACTCGAGGTCCAAAAGAATTTCGCTTTAAAAATCCCCGAGATGATGTGTTCCTTTTCAAATATCTCTTACTTGAGTTCGAAATTCTAAAACTTCTGAACATTCGATAATTGATTTCCGTATTAAATTCGTAGTTGCTATTTGCTTGTTACATTTCGTATGGTTTGATACTTGCACTAGTAAAAGCAGTGGAGTTTTACTAACCCCAGTATTCGGGGGTGGATGTCTGTTTGCGTCAGTACATGCAGATTCGAGAGCGATCACAGGATTGGCACAAGAGGATGACGAGCTGCGATACTAATCATGAGTCGAGAGTTGTTTTGATGCTTGTTGTGTTGTCAGAGTTGATTTCAGTCTTCCGCTGTATTGTATTTCGACCCCTGTGTGGGTAATGTTATTTAAGTCAGTTTTGTCGATTGGGTTGTGTGACCTCATCGGTCTGTGTATTCACGTGTAAGTGACCATATCGGTCTGTATCATTTTATTGTTTGACCCTGGCTGGGCAAGCATTTGGTTGTTTATGGTTGTTTAGCCTGGTAGATCCTTGTGGAAAGGGTCTACGGCGTGTAATATTCCCTTATGGTTTTGGGGGTGTTACATTTATGGTATCAGAGCTTAGGTTGCGGAAACCTAGGCTGTCGGGTCGAGTCAAGTCGTGATTTGTCGAGTAATGTGTTGTCATGTCGTTTGAGTCATCAGGTGACAAGTTGAGTTGTGCGTAGTCACAACGTGTCGGTTATGTTGTCGGACGAGATTAGTATCGTGGGCGACCGTCACCTCCGTGCGACCTGTGGATGTAAGTCTCCTCTTTTATGCGAAGTACCTGTGTATCTCGATTTTATCTTAGTGAGTTAATTGCGGTGCATGATTTTCTTTACACAGTATTGTGTAATATAATTGTGTTTAGTACTTGTGGCATATAGTATGTGTATAGAACTGAGCACATTATTGTTTTATCTTTGAACCACCGGGTGGTGTGGTATGGTGTGGAAGTTGTAAACCTTGATGGATTTCGAAAAGGTATCGACGACAGAGTTTTATTTTGAAAACCGATTCCTTTAACCGAGTTTTGGCGTTATGGCCTTGAACGTTTTGGCAAAATTCTTGTGACGGTACTTAGTATTTTGTAAATGGCTTATGTGAGTTTTTGAAATATTACCGTCATCGGCCTTTTTAACGTTGTAAATGGTTTTAGCCTGGTGAGTTCCGGCGCGGGACCCACAATGCTATAATGTTCCGTGTTATTACCTGAGATTTTTGGGCATTCTAGCCCATTGAATTATCTTTGAAAACCTTGAGTATCGTAGAAATAAATTTCGAGACGTACGTTTAAAATGAATTGTTTTCTCATGGTACTTCCAAGGTGCCACGATATGTTTCCGAATTCTTCTACCTCGAGGACCAAAATGTTTTGAGATATTTTTCAATGTTTTATAAACACTTTTACTTAGACCCGAGGGTCGAATATTTCCGAAAGTTTTTCACGAAAAGAAAGTGTCCTCATTTTTATCGAATGCGAAATGGTTTTCCAAAGTCTCGATAACGATGTTTCACGTTTGTACTTTTTTTGAAAGGTGATACTCAAGATCAACCGGTGTTTTTCTAAATTATTTTCAAAAGGAGGTTTTCGTTTTTTTAAAAACCTATCCATTCCCGTTTGAGGGCTGGGTATGTATGTATGATGTTCACGTTGTCGTTATGATGTTTGCTCCCGAGTATGATCGAATTGGTGCCATGAACGTCGAGGCGTAGCCACGCATTTCTTTGTACTAGCCCTCTGTGAGAGGTGTGAACCGGTGTTTCGCTTATCGCCTCGTGGCGATTTGCGTGTTGTCACACGAGTGTGAGATGTTGAAGCTTGGGTTTGTACGCTTGTGTACATGTGTGATTGTTTCATAATGTTTGTAATTATGTGCCGATTATCGTTCGGTCGTTGGTGTCGCCGAACGATCTTGTCGTTGTTGTAGTGTTTGTGTGTGTATTACTTTACGATGGTAATCGTTGTATATGATATGTGTTATGATTCTTTATTATCTTTGAGTTGGCATCTCCCGATTATGTTGTTTTGCGGTGTTATGTTCCATTGTATCTAGCATCTGTATTTTCGATATGCCGAGCCGAGGCATTTGAGCGTATTGTGCGGGGCATGTGCGTGCCAATTGTCCTTCGTCGATGCGCTTTTCAAGTGTGGACCCAGAGACACGGGATCCGATTTTGCGAGTTGGGTTCCGAGTCTTTGGGCGCGAACTTCAGTATAGATATGAGGATCGGATCTGAGAGGCCCATGGGATATATTTCTGACGTTTGCTTTTTGTGTTGTCACCTTACTCCAGTTGTTGTGAGTTGCGGGAACGACATTTCTTTTATAAGAGGTCGAATGTAATGCCTGTATCGTTTTGACTTCTGCATTTCCTCTTTCTCAGGTCTATCGACTCGTCGTGTTCGTTGATACTTTATGAACTTGTTCTGTATTTCGGTTTCATCGTTCGAGCATCTGTGATCTTGTTGTGAGTCGATCTGGTTATCGATGTGACTTTTTGGGTTCAGTTCGATTCTTGTGAACCTTGTTCGGGAGTGACCTCATCTGGTTCCATTAGTTCTTTTATTCGAAGTGGATCGGATTTGGAACTCTTGTGTTTTCGACTCTGTCGACTCATTATGTTCGTTGACATTTCTGAGCTTGTCCTGCCCCTTGCTTTTGTTGATCGAACGAGTGTGGTATTGTTTTGGAATAACTCATTTGTCGTTGTGACTTTTCAATCGCTATTCCCTTCCCTGTGGATCTTATGGGAATGCACGTCTTGTTGTCTTCACCGGATCATCCTGGGAGTTGTTGTTTGAATTTTCTTATCCTTCGTGTTTGAACATGATTGTTCGATTTTTGTTGTCTCGATCGTTGTGGTTCGATCGTTTGTTTGTTCGGTTTTGTTCTCGTTTCGTGATTGTTGAGCATTCGGGCTCCTTCCTAATTCCCTTAAGTTCGGGAAATTAGTCTCGTTTCGATCTTCCAACCCTTGGGCGGTGGGATTCCGTATTTGTTCGGTTGGCTCGCGTTTTGATTGATGTACCGTTGGGTTGGTCAATCATATTGATTTTCGTTCGTTGTGTTTTGTGATTGTCGGATAATTGACTTGGCTATATTATCCGTTTGATGACGCTTGTCATTTGTTGGTTTTATTATATCCCTAACGGCGACGTTGTGTTGGTCGCCGTGGGGCGTGTTTTCACGCCGTATATTCCTTTGCGTTGTTAGTAACATTTCGCCGTTGGGCGTTAGTTACGCATTCTTGTGTATCTTGTTGAGTTTTTCCTGGCGGAATATTTCTTTCCCCTACTTGTTTTAAGTTTCGGGACGAAACTTCTTTTAAGGAGGGTAGAATGTAATATCTGCAAATTTTCGATTTTCGGTAAATTTCTTTTATTGGTCGGAGTCTGTTTTGACGACTCTCTCATGACCGTTTCGTCATTCGGAGAATATTTAATTCTGCACTTTTGTCAACCGAGTTCGTTTCGGTGCTGCTTTGTTGAGTTCCGTGCTTTTTAGCGACTTTTCCGCGCTTGAGTTCGGTTCTTGCGAATCTCGTTCGAAACTGTCGTTTGGGGTTTTTCGTAAGTTCATTTAACGTTGTTATACGTGTTGTGAGCTTCGGTTTGATTATTCGTTGTCGTATGGTGATTTTCGGGCATTTGGGCCATTTTCGTAATTTCCCAAAGTTTGGGGTAATTACCTTCCGTTGTCGAATTTCGAGCCTTCGGGTGGTCGGAATCGTGTGTTCTACTAGCTCTTAGATTCGTCTTTGTGAGTACTTCGTAACCGTATCTTCGGTTCGTATTCAGGTTCGGGTTTCGGTGTCGTTTTGTTGAATTCAGATTTCTAAACGACTTTTCTAAGTATGAGTTCGACTTTGTTGGATCACCATTAATTTTTGGTAACTCCAAAAATTCTGAATCTTTGCAATATTATAGAGCATCGAGTTAACTTTCCAATGGTTCGAGCGGTGAGTCAATCGAGTCGGACGAGAGAGTTATGGTCGCTTTAGCTCACCCGCTCGTTATTGGCCGATCCTGCCCGGCCGAACTTCGGCCGTGTCGTCGACACGGCCCGTGCCGTACTCGTCCGGATAAGCCGGAAGTCTCGCCTCGGGACCCGACCGTGTCGTCAGCACGGCCGAGCCGAACTCTTCCGGATAAGCCAAGCGGCGCGAGGCGACCGTGTTCCAGGACACGGTCGAGTCATTGCCGAGCGCCGCGGACGGGTCACTATCGGAAGGCGCGACCGTGTCTAGCAGGACACGGTCGAGTCCCTGCCGGCCACTGCGCGCCACGACCGTGTCAGGCGGACACGGTCGAGTCTGTCAGCCTATTTAAGGCCAAAGATCGGGTTTTCTTCATTTTTCTCACTCGTTTCTTCCTCTTCCGCGGCTGGAGCTTTGATGGTCATGGAGGGATGTTGTTAGAGGTTAAATCCATGAAGTTTTGAAGTTCATAACATCGATTAATCCTTCCATAACTTGCTCCGATTGACCGAATCAAGGCAAGTTTTCCTAAATTATAGTTTTGGGGATTTTGTTCGATTTGTCCGTTTAATCCGTTTTAACTCAGAATATTGATGGATTGATGATTGTTTAGATATATCATATCTAATTCCTTGTTATTCCACGGTTGGATTGCCACGGATTTGTCGTTTTATTGAGTATTTTATCGACGCCTTGAAGGTGTTCGATAAAATGTCACAAAGAGAATTCGAGCGTTCTACGATTATTTTCTTCCGCTTATGATCGATGATTTATTGATTATATGTAATTAGGGTCGAATTCTTGTGAAGAACTCGAGTCGGAACCCTTCCGTTCGTTGTCTCCTTCGGTCCGAGCTTCCCTATCGAACCGTGTTCATCGGAGCGTTTGGTAGCGGTTATTAAGGCAAGTATCTTATTATACGACTTGTATCTTGTGAATAGTAATTACGTATGATTTGTATGACTTTTCTTGCCTCCGTAAATATGTTCCGTTTGAGTAGGTTGTGTTTTCCAAATTTGAAGGCTTTGTGATAATAGTGATATATTGGTATCCGTGTTAGGCGTTGTGCCATTTGTGCGGGATTGCGATGTACATATGAGATGGTTGCACACGTGGTTGTTCAATGTATTGTGTACCGAATGTGTGTTATGTTGGTTAAATGTCGTTGATTGATGATAGTTGTTGCGAGTGTCGAGGTTGTGTTATGTGCGTGCAACGTACGATTTTGTGGTGATCAAGGTGATTGATTAATTGTGCTCATTGTTGTATGTAATGTGAATGTGAATATGTGTGTGACCGCTAAGTTCACTCGTGTTGGTTCGAGGGGACCTAGGTGGTTTGGTGGCTGTGGACTAGGGGATCTGAAGTTTGTGTGGTAGTGTGGTCCATTGGTGGGGGTGTGAGGTGGCCTACGATAACGCTTGGCTGTGGACCATGAGTTTCGGACACAGTGCGTCCAACCGGGTGAGCTCGACGGGGCTTACGGTGACACGTGGCAGTGGACTACGGTGTCAGGACTGTGTGTATGATTGTTGTGATTGATATAGTCCGTGTGGGTTGTTATGCCTACGGAGACACGTGACAGTGGATCACGGTGTCGGGATTGGTTATGTTTAGTTAATAGTCCGTGTGGGTTGTTGAACCTACGGAGACACGTGACAGTGGATCACGGTGTCGGAATTGATTATGTTTGTTTAATTGTGCGTGATGTAGTCCGTGCGGGTTGTTGAACCTACGGAGACACGTGACAGTGGATCACGGTGTCATGAGCATGATACTTTCAAATCAAAGTATTTAAAGGAAAAGTTTTAAGAAAGAACGTTGGGCCGAGCCCCACGAGATTTATGGAAATGTTTCCGGTATTGTAAACTGTTGAATTATGAAACAAGTTTTGGGTTAAGGCCCTAATGTTTACGAAAAGGTTTTGTAAATTAGGACTCGAGGTCCAAAAGAATTTCTGCTTTAAAAATCCCCGAGATGATGTGTTCCTTTTCAAATATCTCTTACTTGAGTTCGAAATTCTAAAACTTCTAGAACATTCTGATAATTGATTTCCGTATTAAATTCGTAGTTGCTATTTGCTTGTTACATTTCGTATGGTTTGATACTTGCACTAGTAAAACAGTGGAGTTTTACTAACCCCCGAGTATTCGGGGGGTGGATGTCTGTTTTGCGTCCAGGTACATGCAGATTCAGGGGAGCAGTCACAGGATTGGCACAAGAGGATGACGAGCTGCGATACTAATCATGAGTCGAGAGTTGTTTTGATGCTTGTTGTGTTGTCAGAGTTGATTTCAGTCTTCCGCTGTATTGTATTTCGACCCCTGTGTGGGTAATGTTATTTAAGTCAGTTTTGTCGATTGGGTTGTGTGACCTCATCGGTCTGTGTATTCACGTGTAAGTGACCATATCGGTCTGTATCATTTTATTGTTTGACCCTGGCTGGGCAAGCATTTGGTTGTTTATGGTTGTTTAGCCTGGTAGATCCTTGTGGAAAGGGTCTACGGCGTGTAATATTCCCTTATGGTTTTGGGGGTGTTACAGATATGACTCATCAAAGCCGCCATATGTATTCTCTATCGCCATATTCCTCGTCCGGAGAGCAAAACTGTATAGCATGTCAATGCCGTACTCCCTACACATCTCTGCAATCATCTCCTTTGGCCTCAAAGTGACCCCCTCACCGGTCAATCTTTTAGCAAAATAATGGGCGACAACCTCAGAAGTGACCAATCGTGCGGCAGCACGGTTCAAATCAGGGTGACAGCTGTGCTCCAATGTCAACTTAGTAATTCTCCAAATAGTTGCACCCTCAATAGCACACAACCTAAACTGACAATTTTTTCGCCTACTCTTACAGACAAACACTATACGTTTATCGCCGGAACGATTAGTGATACACTGTAGCATGTTTTCCAAATGAGACATTCCTACAGTTATCCTCAACTCTGTCTTGGAACGAAAGATGGACCCCACCTCTAGCTGACCGGTAACCGGTGGAGGCTGCTCGACCCAACCCAAAGTCCCAGCACTACCGGGGTCCGGAAATGGAATGATCCAGTTACGCATTGATTGTAGATGCTCATGCTCGCTCGCAGATTGATGGTCGGATGAGAAGTTCCGACGGCTCATAATCCTATCCATTTGGGCCGGTTGGCGAACCCAAGCAAGAAATTCCGCAGATAGTGACTCAAGCAAGTCTTTACAACAATCTTCATCTTCGGATGTATGCACCTCCTCATCTTCCTCATCTTCCTCGTAATGATAATCTTTGGAAGGCATGTCATAATTTATGTTGCCGGGCTCTACTCTCGAGCTGCTACATCCCATATTAACCTCGGGAGTGGAGGAGCTGCTGTTCTCAACATAGATCTCAGGATCCTCCTTGTATTCTACTAGTAATCGAAGTATCTCGGTATCGCCCCGTAATAGGACTTTTACTTTGTTTTCCTTGGCCATGTGTGTCAAGTACCATAATTTGTAATCGGACTCATTTGGACCACCCAAACCCTCTCTGATAACCCCCACGAGGTTTGCACGACTAACTTTGCTCGTGTCGATATAGACAAAAAAAGGAGTCCCCGTCTACGTATGTCGATCGCTCCCAATGACCACCGTGATGTATCAAAATACGCTGCCACGACATCTGATTACAAAAATATGCATAACTATTCAGAAAACTGAGCGAACAATTTTATAAAACGGTCTGCCTTGGACACGACCGATGCACACGATCGTATACTACCGTGTGCAGTGATCGTGTGCAAGTTTCTGGCCATAAACACGATCGCTGCACACGATTGTAGACGATCGTGTTAAACAATCGTGAACACGTTAGTTGTGCGCACGATGTCAAGGTCGTTGGATACGACCGTTGCACAACTAACGTGTCCGTAAGAACTGGTCGGGAATTTTTTTATTCCAGCGGTCAAATATTGATGCATACCTTCTTTATGAACCCAGAAGCACGACAAATGAAGTCCTATTTGAACGTCAACTTTTCTTTTCCAATAATCTTGTGATTTTTATAAGATTTTTGAGAGACCCTTTGTCAAAAATGGTTGTGTTGTTTCAATGTATATGTTTGTAGTTAAATTTTGGTTGTTGGACATTAATATCGATCGGAGCAGATGAGGAAAGTAAAAAAGAAAAAAGAGAAGAAAAGTAGTTTAAATGAAATAAAATAAAAATAAAGTGAGAAGTCAACATTACAACAAAATAGAGGACATTTTAGTCTTTTTAATCAAAATGGTACTAAAAACTTATAGTTTAATGAATGAGATATAAAACTTATCAATTTTATGATTTGGTATTAAAAAATTAATTCCCACTATATATATATATATATATATATATATATATATATATATATATATATATATCAAAAGATGGTAAATAACTAGAAATGGAATTGTAACCTCACGATTAGTCGTGTTTCCGATTTTGATTCATCTTAGTACTGGAATTCCCTTTGGAGACAAAAACACGACCTGGATCCAAAAATAAACAATAAAATTTTATAAATACAAGATTTTATCTCTCGTGGTCTTCACATACTCAAATCAACATTATCTTAATAAATCTTTCAAACAAGCACCAGATCTGGTCGAAATCAAATTTTGAACTATGTCAAAATAAAAATATGCCCTAATATTTTTGCACATGTTTGTTTGTTCTTTAGTCTAATACTCGCAAGTGCACGATTCGTTCGATGTAGATGTGCGGTGCAAGGTCGATTCTACAGGAAGGACTATGATAATGAAGTAAATATTTTCCTATCGTTTTGAGCCAAATTATATTAAATTCTAACCTAGTCCCAAATAATTTGATTTTTGATTGGTTATAATAATTGCAACAAATAACAGTAATTTTTAAGTATATTTTAGATAAATTGATTTTAAATAATTTACTAGGGTTTAGAATCCACCAATGTCTATTTATTATTTATTTTATATTTTAATTCCAAAAAATTCAGGGAATAGATTCTGAAATCAATCTCACTATTTTCCTATGGATTTGATAATAAGTACAAAATTATAATTCAAATATAGATTTTCCTTCGCTTGAAAAATGTAATTTCTAAGCATTATATGTATCCAATTTAATAGAAAACAAATAATCAAACAAATTAACTAATATCAATAATCACAAAGCAATGGGGAATTTATAACTATAAAAAATACGTGATATAATTGATGAAATAATATTCCCAAAGTCATAATCGTTAAAAATATTTATTTGGAATTATTATATAAATATTATTAATAATATAGACATGGTTTCATCATAACCCCAGTAAAAGAAAATTACTCACTCATAATAACAACACAAATAAATAAATATTTCATAATATTATTACTCAAATATAATTTTATTATACAATATTTTTATTTCTCCCTCTTACAATAATTCTCTCTATTTTCTTTTTTTCTCCCCTCAAAACACTACACATTCATCCCATGTTTATACTACTTCAAAATCAATAAAATAACAATTTTAATTTTAAAATCCCACCCTCAATTGTTCACGACTGCCAAGGGATACTGATGTCATGGATGACATCAGCACAAAGTTGAATTTCTGGTCCAATCAGGTGTTGACATGTGGCACAGTATGGTCCGTCTATTTAATTGTCCTTCGAATGGTCATAACTTCTTCATACGAACTCGGATTCGGATGAATTTTTCTTAAAATGATCATCTCGACGAGACGAATAAAATGAGACCTGTCGTGACTATATTTGAATTTTCGAAAAATATCGTCCTTGAACCAATTGATCTGTCTTGTACCGGTTGGTTAACCTGCAAATATAATTTAATTCTTAATTAATTATCCAAAAATGACACAAAATTATAGAAAATTCTAACAAAATGAATAATATAAATATATGGTAAAACGAATAAATTATCACACAACATATAATTATATACATAAAATACTAATAATAATATTACTTAAAATATACTAAATAAATTCCCCCACACTTATCTTTTGCACGTCCTCGCGCAAATCTTATACCCGAGTTATAATACTCATATGCTGAAAAAAATCATGACAAAATCAATATCAAGAGAGAACAAGTGATCATGACCCAAATGAGATCAGAGAAAAATAGGATGCCACACCGAATTCTAACAACTTCATTGAGAATCGAATGTAAAATGATTCAATTCCCTCACGGTGGATGTCACTCTTCACTCAAGTGTATATACGGGATATTCGAGAAGAGTTCACTCATATCAAATCATAATATGTCATTACCATATGCTTGGTCAAAAATCAAATCTCCACTACTAAAATAAACTCATGCATAAATCAAAAGGTCTTTCTTTTTGTTGTAACATGTCTTTGTGTATGGGTAGGATAAAGGTAAAATTATGAGGTTTGCTAGCCAAGATCAATTGTGAATTTAGATGCGTAACAAATCCTACAAATAACAATCAACATTTTTGTAATGAAAACTCTCAAACCATCATCCCCAAGTTATTCTATACTTTGAATATTCATATGACAAGGTCATACTCTTGTGTAAGAAAAAGTATGTAATGGATCTTTTGGAAGGAATTATGTATCACTCAAGGGATAGTTCAAGTGCTATTTTATGTATACACAATGATTATTTTTGCACTTGACCTCCCGCATTTTTCTTTTTTTTTTTTCTTTTTTTTTTGGCCGTTCTTTTTTTTTTGGTCTTTATTTATATTTCTTTTTTATTCAATTCAATACTCCAATGTACTTCACACCCTTTCAGTTTCAACGAAAGCTCTTGATTTCCACAAATATTGGTCCCTATTTCTCACACATCTAGTTCACAATTAATTCTTCGACTAGAGGGTGCAAATGGATGAGTCATCAACAAGAATGTATAATGGCTAAAGTAATGTGCTTGATCAAAGAAATAGGCTAAGGCTCAATGGGGCTTCTAAGGATAAAATGTAATGGGTGGGAAAATATAAGCCAACAAGGGGTTAATCCTAATTGTCTTTATCATCTTAATGCAAGAGTTTATGAATGTAGTCTCGAAATGTATAAACGAGCAAGTTCTAGAATGAACACAATATGTTTGACCACACAACAAAAAATATAGACCTTATATATAAGGATTGCTCTAAGGCTCAAAACTCACAAAAAGGGTGTTGTGTACTGAATCCCATACACCTTCATCCAAATCCATTATCAAAACCAGTGAAACATCCCAAAATGATTTTTTCATTAATGTTTTATCAAGAAAATGGTGTCGTGATTTTCAACCTCTTTTTTTATTATTATTATTATTATTATTATTATTATTATTATTATTATTATATATATATATATATATAGATGGATAGATAGATAGATAGATATATACACCTTCCCCCACACTTAATGATAAACAATATCCTTATTGTGTAAAAAAACAATGGAGTAAGGGTTTAAATAAGGCTTCCCTGTTTATGAAAGATGACGCTTCGCTCAAGCCTTTATTGGACCTGCAAGAAATAAGTGTGGCAAAACAATAAAAGAAAATATATACCCAGAAGTATAACACAAACAACCTAGATGCGCTTCAAGAGAGTCGGAAGAGTCACCTTACGCTGCCATCAATGCTTTTATTAAAAACAAACGAGAAAAAGTACAATAATAGAAATAACAATACATAAATCGTGGATAGATGCGCGTCAAGAGGTCGAAAAGAAACTCCTTAATCTGCCATCATTTTCACGATTTTTACACCCGCTAAAAAGTAAAAACAACAAGAGGAATGAAGTGGGATATCAGAGGGAAAGGAATGTATCAATTTTGCGTTTCTGCACAGTGAAATCTTCCATCCAAACAATATTAGCTAGAGCTGGGTCTGGTTCAGGAACAAATGCAATAAGTTTTTTGATCAGCTCTTCTGGTGTTGTTGCAGCAACTATGATTCGTTTAGCATGCTCAGAAATAAAACCTTTTTCAGAAGAGTAGTTGATGAAAGATAGTAAACCATCGAAGAAACCATTGACATTTAGCAGACCTATTGGTTTCGTATGAACATTTAGCTGGGCTCTGGTAACCACACGAAAAAGTTCCTCAAGAGTGCCAAAACCACCGGGAATGGTGATAAAGGCATCAGCATTATTTGTCATGTGAGTTATGCGGTCTTGCATATTCACAGCTCTGAACTCATCTCCAATGGTTGCTCCGGTGATTTTACTTTCAGCCAGAGGTTTTGGAATGATTTCCAACACTTTTACTCCTTCCATATAGGCAGAAGCAGCAGCACGTCCCATTAATCCTAGACTTCCTCCTCCATAAACTACATGAATGCATTTTTCTTCTAAGGTACGACCCAAGTTATGGGCTACTTCAGTAAAGCAAGCCTCTTTCCCATGACTAGCTCCACCAAAAATGCAGATGGAGTTAAATCTTTTTGCGGAAGATGATGATTCCATTTTTTTGAAAAAGAAAATTATTTAGAGAGAAAATGAAAAGAATACAAGTTTCAGGGATGCAGAAAAGAAACAAATGCAATGTTTATTTATAGATGCAAAATAAAGTAAAAAGATTTATTAAATCTGTGACCGCATTAATTGCGCTTCAACTACTCAATAAAATAATGAATGCATTTATTGCGTATCACATTTTTTATTCAGAAAATCTAAAAAAACGACAAAAAGTACAGATACTCACGTATATGTACAGTAGTTGTGATTGTGGCTCACATCTTCCTCTGATTTTACGTTCAGAAACGGCTTAAACGCCTTCTAAGAGCCGGGGAGAAGCTTCCCATCCAATTTTCTTGCAAATTGGCAAACAGGGTCTTTTAACATCGAATTCCCAAGACATTGTTCATATTCTGGTTTGAATTTATTCCACAAACATCGAATCCCATAATGTAAGAGTCCACTAGGATGCGTGTCAAGAGAAATTTCGATATCATCTAAATTCTCATTATTCAGACCATTCTTGATGAACTGAATTTTATCTTCTCTGTTTGTGGAAGGAATTCCTAAAGATCGACATCTTGAATCACAGTTCCACCTAGCACATTTGTAGCAAACGGCCATTTTCTTAGCTCGTCGTTTCTTGGCATATGAACTTTTTCCAAGCCTGGTAAAAATCTAGTTGGTGTTTCCGTGAATTCACCAGCTATTCTCACTTTCGCTTCAATAATGAATCGAATATCAAAAGGTATGTCGTTATTCATAAGCAACCTCATCCTTTCAAGTCTGGCTTGGTAAAGTTTTAAAATGACTTTTTTACTAAGAAAGGGAAATCTTTTTTCAATTGTTTTCAAAGTTTGTTCCATAATTAAAAAAATATCGACAAAATCAGTTGTTGTGGGAAATTGAAAAATCTGGCTTTACTAGCCACGGAGTACCGTTATCCGCCACTTGACCAGACAAACACAATGGAGTATTAATTCACAATATCGGGGTCCTTAAGAAGAATCTCTTCTACCTCAAAAGATTTTAATTTCAAATATGGTTTTAACCGTTGACCATTCACTTTAAAAATATTACTATTTTTTGGATTTTCAATTTCTACAGCTCCGTGAGGATATATCGTATGAATAATAAATGGACCAGACCACCGTGAACGCAACTTGCCTGGAAATAATAACAAACGAGAGTTAAAAAGGAGGACTTTTTGACCAGGAGAAAAAGTTTTTCTCAAGATGTGTTTATCATGAAAAAATTTCATTTTGTCCTAATAGTTCCTTGCACAATCGTAAGCATCATTTCTGATTTCTTCCAATTCATTTAGTTGAAGTTTTCTATGAATTCCAGCTAAATCTAATGAAAAATTTAATTGTTTTATGGCCCAGTATGCTCTATGTTCTAATTCAACAGGCAAATGACATGGTTTTCCAAAGACAAGCCTAAATGGAGACATTCCGATGGGATTTTTAAAAGCAGTACGGTAAGCCCACAATGCATCATTTAATCGCAAAGACCAATCTTTCCTTATAGGATTAACAATTTTTTCAAGAATATGTTTGATTTATCTGTTTGAAATTTCAACTTGTCCACTTGTTTGAGGGTGATAAGGAGTCGCAACTTTATGTGTAATGCCATATTTTTTAAATAAATGATTCAAAAATTTATTACAAAAATGTTTTCCTCCATCACTTATAATTGCTCGTGGTGTTCTAAATCTGGAAAAAATATTTTCTTTCAAAAATTTTACCACGACTTTGTTGTCATTTATTTTGCAAGCAATTGTTTCTACCCATTTTAAAACATAATCGACGGCCACAAGGATGTAAAGATTGCCAAAAGAAATTGGAAAAGATCCCATAAAATCTATGCTCCAAACATCAAATATTTCAATAATTAAAATTGGGTTTAAAGGCATCATATTTCTTTTAGAAATTCGACATAATCTTTGACATCTATCACATGTGATGCAATATGAATGCGTATCTTTAAAAGTGTTGGCCAAAAAAAACCACATTGCAGAATTTTAGCAGTTGTTTTCTTTGAACTAAAATGACCTCCACATGCATGATCATGACAAAAGGAAATGATATTTTGTTGTTCATGTTCTGGCACACATCTCCTAATGATTTAATCAGGACAATATTTGAACAAATATGGATCATCCCAAAAGAATTTTTTTACTTCGTTTAAAACTTTTGTTTTATCTTGGTTATTCCAATGAGATGGCATGTTACCAGTGACAAGAAAATTGACAATGTCTGCATACCAAGGTATTTGAGAAACAGACATGAGTTGTTCATTAGGGAAAGTTTCATTAATGGGACGTTCTTTATCAGTAAAATTCACGATTTGCCTAGACAAATGATCAGCAACAACAATTTCAGAACCTTTTTTTATCTCGAATTTCTAAATCAAACTCTTGTAACAAAAGAATCCAGCGGATCATGCGAGGTTTAGCATCTTTCATAGAAAAAAGATATTTTAATGCATCATAATCGGAGTAAATTATGACTTTCGAACCAATCAAGTAAGGTCAAAATTTGTCTAAGGCAAAAACAACTGCAAGCGATTCTTTTTCAGTTGTAGAATAATTTAATTGGGCATCATTTAGAGTTCTACTTGAATAATATATTACAGTTGGTAATTTATTTTCTCTTTGACCCAATACTACACCGATGGCATAGTCAGATGCATCACACATTATTTCAAAAGGAAGATTCCAGTTTGGAGATTTGATGATAGGTGCAGAGCTCAACATAGATTTGAGTGTCTTAAAAGCTTTTAGACAATGATCATCAAATACGAAAAGTGTGTCTTTTGAAAGTAAATTACATAATGGCCTCGAGATTTTGCTAAAATCTTTGATGAATCGACGGTAAAAACCAGCATGGCCTAAGAATGACCTAATTTCTTTAATCGTTCGTGGGGGTGGAAGACTGGATATTAAGTCAACTTTAGATTTGTCCACCTCAATTCCTTTTTCAGAAATCACATGTCCTAAGACAATTCCTTTTTTAACCATAAAATGACATTTTTCCCAGTTTAGGACAAGATTCTTCTCCTTACACCTAACCAACACTTGGGTTAAGTGGTATAAACATTCATCAAAGCTAGACCCGAATACAGAAAAATCATCCCTAAAAATTTCGAAAAACCACTCAACCATGTCAGAGAAAATGCTCATCATACACTGCTGAAAAGTAGTAGATGCATTGCACAAACCAAATGGCATTCGTCGGTAAGCAAAAGTTCTGAAAGGACAGGTAAAAGTGGTTTTTTCTTGATCTTCAGGAGCAATGGGAATTTGGTTATAGCCGGAATATCCATCAAGAAAACAATAATAAGCATGACCGGCTAACCTTTCTAGCATTTGATCAATAAAAGGAAGTGGAAATGATCTTTTCTTGTAACAGAGTTCAATTTTCTGTAATCAATACAGACTCTCCATTCAGTTTGAATTCTGGTTGGAACAAGTTCATTTTCTTCATTCGTGATTACAGTTATGCCAGATTTCTTTGGAACTATATGAACAGGACTGACCTAAGAGCTATCAGAAATAGGGTAGATGATCCCTACATCTAAGAGTTTGATTACTTCAGCTCTTACAACTTCTTTTAAATTAGGACTTAGTCTTCTTTGAAATTCTCGGGAAGTTTTCGCATTTGCTTCAAGGTGAATTCGATATATGCATATAGAAGGACTAATACCTTTAATATCAGAGATGGTCCAACCTATTACTTCTTTATGTTCTTTAAGGACATTGATTAATTTATCTTCTCGTTCTTCATCTAAATCAGATGCTATTATGACAGGCAGGGTTTCTGATGGTCCTAAAAATGCATATTTTAGAGACTCGGGTAATGGATTGAGGTCTATTTTTAAATCTTCAATAGGTACTTCTTTATTCATTTGACTCTCAAGTGGTTCAGTTTTAGCTTTCCATTTATCATTATCCAATAATGGTGTAGACTCTAGTAAATAATTTACTTCATTAATTGAACTGTCGATATCAAAATCTGAGCTAAAATGAGCAAGACCACTTTCAAAAAGATCATCATTTATTTTTGGAAAGAAATAAGGACTCATACTCTCTATCATATTTACCTCACAGACATCATCATAATCATCATGTTGTTGAGAAATGTTAAACATATTTAGTTCAACAGTCATATTTCCAAAAGAAAATTTTATGATGCCATTTCTATAGTTAATTAATGCATTTGAAGTAGCTAAAAATGGCCTTCCTAAAATGACAGGGATTTGATCTTTGGTATTCTCAACAGGTTCAGTGTCTATGACCAAATCAACAGGAAAGTAGAATTTATCTACTTGAATCAGAACATCCTCTACGATTCCTCGAGGTACTTTTATAGATCTATCAACTGGTTGGAGTATCACAGATGTTGATTTCAGCTCTCCTAATCCAAGTTGTGTAAATTCACATTGGCTCCTAAATCAAGCAAGGCTCGTTTAATGATGTGATCTCCAATTATACAAGATATTGTAGGACTACCAGGATTTTTATACTTAACAGGAGTTTTATTTTGGATTATTGAGCTAACATGTTCAGCTAAAAATGCCTTTCTCGGAACATTTGTTCTTCTTTTTACAATGCAAAGATCTTTCAAGAACTTAGAATAAGAAGGCACTTGTTTAATAGCATCAAGGAATGGAATATTTATTCGAACTTGTTTAAATATTTCTAATATATCTTTGTATTGCGCACTTTTATCTTTTGGAATAAGTCTTTCAGGAAATGGAGCTTTTGTAACGTAGGGCTTTTCTTTTTCCTTAGAATCTTTTGGTTTTCAAACTTGTGGTTCATCTGATTTTTCTTCCGAATCATAGTCAGGCTTTTGTATTTCTTTTCCGCTTCTAAGGGTAGTTATGGACTGAACTTATGCGTTAGAAGAGTTTACTTCATATTGTCCTTTAGGATTAGGGATGGACTGACTCGGAAATTTTCCCCTTTCTCTTTCAACTAAAGTTGTTTCAAGTTGACCAATTTGTGTTTCAAGCTTAGAAATAGCCTATGAGTTTGATTGTACAGCTTGCTGAGTTGATTGGAACATTTGTTGAGTAGATTGCATGAATTGTTGCAACGTATCTTCCAAAGATGGTTTCTTTGGCACTGTAGAAGGATACTGATAAGTATTTGGAGGATATTGATTAGGACGGACATTTTGTTGATTTGACATGTTCATTTGATGTCCTCCTTGATTCATTGGAGGCATGTTTTGCTTCCAGGAAAAATTTGGATGATTCATCCAATTTGGATTATAAGTTGGAGCAAATGGACTGTCCGAAGATTTTCCATATGAATGTAACACATTGACTTCTTCATTAAAAATTTCTTGATTTTGTGGACCAGAGGGACAAGATTGAGATGAATGAAATGATTCCGCGCATGAAATGCAAAATTCATTTTTTGAGTTTGACGAGGGGATGGATTGCTTCAAGACTAACACATCCACTTTTCTACTAAATCATCTATAGTAGATTTTATTCAACATCTTGTTTAACCTCGTAAATTCCACCTTTTTTGGGGTCGTATGCATCGATTTGGCTCTAGAGTCGAGTGAATTCCACTATTGCGAATTAATTGACATATTTTCTAGTGCATTCCAAGCTTTGTCTCCAATAAGGTGAAGAAATTTTCCACCATGCATTGATTGGATTAATTGGCAATTGTTTGGAGTTAAAACCGTCATAAAAATATTTTACCAAATGCCATATTTCAATACCATGATGGGGACACTTAAGGATTAAATCATTAAATCTTTCCAAACACTCATAAAATTCTTCATTTTCTTTTTGAAAAATTCTGATATTTCTCTTCTAAGACTATCAGTTTTGGACATTGGAAAAATTTTTGCGAGAAATTTATTCACTAGTTGGTCCCAACTAGTAATTGTTCTTGCTTGAAGAGAATTTAGCCAGAATATTGCTTTATCTTTGAGAGAAAATGGAAATAATCTAAGTTTGACAGATTCATCAGAGAAATTTTGGAATCGGAAAGTAGAACAAATGTCGAGAAATTCCTTGACATGCATATATAGATCTTCTCTTTCCAAACCGTGAAAAGATGGAAGAAGTTGAATTATTGATGGTTTAAGTTCAAAATGAGTTGCATTAGTTGTAGGCAACACTATGCAAGAAGGAGAATTAGCACTTACTGGAGAAAAATATTCTATTAAAGTTTTCTCTATTGCAACTTGATTATTCCAATTTTCGATTTTGTCCATTTTTGGTATCGGTTTTGTTTGTTGAACTTCAATTTTAGTTAAGGACAATCTTCTTCTCGTTAATCGACCTTTATTATTTCGTTGCCAAACTTGCATTCACCAATATTTCATTTTTTTTAATTTTGCATACAAACCTGTAGGTCACAAGTCGTCCAGGAATAAGTCTAGAGGGGGGGGTGGTGAATAGACTTATTGAAACTCTTAAACTCTTTTTCACAAAGAGTAAGTTTCTTCAGCTGATGGATAAACAAATGACTCAGAGTCGTTTGTTCTTAATACATGTGGAAATCAGCTGATGACGAATACAGAAACAACTAATGAAACACTTAATGATGAATGCAGCAGTTAAGGTATGATGCTATAAAACAGTAAAGAACGCATGCAATTATAGTGGTCTCAGAGGTGGGGTAATCCTCTACTAATCCACTTTTCTCCAAACCAGTTGGAGATTAATTCACTATAATTCTCAACTAGTGATAAATATTACAGTGATTCAACCAAACTACAACATCTTCCAACCAGTGGAAATCCGTGCCGTTGTAACACACTTTACTGCCTTGCACCTCTTGATCCTCGATCCTTGGATGCCTTTACAGTATCTTAACTTCAACCAGTGAAGTACCCCGAACTCAGGATTATAGACAAAAGTTTTTGTCTTCTCCAACTAAGAGCTTCTTCAAGTATGAACTGTTTAGAACCGCTATTTTCACGATGCTATAGATTGCTTTTCGATTGCTTGAATGCTTTGATCACTTGAAAGTATGTTTGCACCGGGCCTTGCTCAACTTCAAATCTTCGGATATTTATAGGTGTTGATCTTTGAGCATTTCTTCATAGCCGTTGAAAATCTTTTCAACAAATCCGTCCGTTAGAGAGGTAGACTTCATTGTTTTCTTTCTGAACGTTGCAAGGCTGGATTCCCATTATTTTAATCTATCTTCCGACCGTTGTGAAGACTCTGCATGTGAGGCGCCAAATCTTTTGAATATAATAGGATTAAAGTCTTCAAGGTGGGTTTGGATGAATTATTTAATTCATATTCTTTGTGGGAATCTCTCTAATTTGTCTCTTCACGTTGCATGTGACTTTCCGTAATTTTTGACTTTTCAACGCATGCTGACGTGGACTTGGAGTACTTGGATGATCTCGACCAGCCGATGTGCGCTAACTTCTCTCGATCTGACCTCTCGATGTTCGCCGCTTAGAACTCGTCCGATCGATGACTTCTCCGAGGTATCTTGATCGCACCGGTCAAACATCCTCGATGATTTTGTTGACCGTAACTACTCGACTTGAGTCCTACTGTACCTCTCTGATGAACTCAGCTGATCTTTAGTACTTAGCCGATTTTTAGCCTAACTTATTTTTGGCCTATAGAAGATACTCATTTGGTTCTTCTTTACATTTTGCCAAGTTTTACACTTAACATATTTTGGCCTATGGAAGATACTCATTTGGTTCTTCCTTACATTTTTGCCAAGTAATAATTATTTGAATTTATATTAATGACATCATCAAAATCTAACAAGTATTCCTAACAAATTCCCCATATTTTGATGATGACAAAACTTTAGACAAGTATTCAAATAAGAAAGTCTGCACTTGAGTGCAAGACACAAACTAAAATCAGTCTAGTTTTTGAAATTGTCATTCAAAAGACTGTTATAAAATTTTCTGACTTGATTATGTTTGAAATTTACAAGAAAATTTTACAAGTACATAAATAAAATCATTACAAGTACAGAATGAAATAAAGTCATCTGCCTCTGCCTCTGCCTCTTCGAATAGGCTGTTTGGCAGGCCTGAAAGGTTTAGCTCCGATAGGTCTTGTCTTGACTGGGGCAAGACCATACTTCCTCTTTACAACAAGAGCTGCAAAGTCTTGCTCTTCTTGAGATGAAAACTTATTCTCAAGACACAGCTTCTTGATTTTTCTCTGGAGAGCAAGTTCATTTAAAGCACTACCTTTCTCCAAGGTGGGAGGTTCTTTGGCTCTGAACTGAGGGATCATGGGATAAGCGTTGTATGTCTCAGCATGTTTCTTCAGAATAGTCCAGAGTTGTGGATGAGCTTCTTCCATAAAGTTGATGAAGATCTGCTGTGGGGTGAGATTATCATCCTGGAGTATCTCCCAGATGTAGTAGTCTCTGATGAATTTCTTTTTCGCAGATCCCCACATGGGTATAGCTTCGCTTGGTATAAATTCTTCAACATACCACAACTCCTTGCCTTCCCACTCTAGAGTAGGCTCAAATCCTCCTCTAGTCCTCCTTTTCTTGCTTGCAGGCTGATCAGCCTGTTCTTCTGGTTCTGCTCCTCCCTTCCTCTTGGCTGAGGATGTCCCAGCAGTGATCAGTTGGACATCCCGCCTCTTCTTCGTTCTAAGCTCCTCCCTTATATCTCCTTGAATACTTCCTTCCCCCTGGATTCTATCTTCCCCCTTTTTTCCAGCATCAACTAAATTAGTCAACTGCTGCTCTATTCTGTGCATCCAGTCAGACATGCCAAATGGCATTCTGTTGTTTGTAGGGGGAGGAGGTTGAGGGACTTCCCTCTGCAGCAAAGTGTCAATCTTAGCATTGATGGTTTGAAGGTCAGGAGTGACCTGGGATGCAAGCAACTCTTCAATAGTGTCTTTTACTATTTGCCTTATCAGCTTAGTCATCGCAGGTGAGATCTACGATGGTGGAGAGTGCTCACCTGAGCCTTCTGCGACTGATCCACTAGATTGCAGGATCCTATCTGCATCTGGTACTCCAGATGGGGTCTTTTCAGGTGTCCCTGATCTGGAGTCCTCAGCCAACTCTGCATCCAGGCTGGTATACCGGGCAGGCGCCCCAGCCCTATCTGCAGCCTCTTGTATTGGCTCTTGCTCCGGCTCCTTTTCTCCTTCTTCCTTCTCTTGCTCTTTCTCCTGTTCTTCCTCCTTTTCTTCTTCATCAATATTTTCTTTTTCTTTCTCAGCTCCTTGATCTCCTCCTTCATCTTTATCAGCATACTCATCATCATCATTATTATCATCATCCTTTTTCCCATCTTTTTTATCTTCTCCTTCATTATCATCATCTTTTTCACCTTCATCATCATCCTTCTCTGCTTCATCATACTCCTGTTCTAACTCTTCCCCTTCTTCTTCTTCTTCATCAATTAACTCTTCTGTTTTCTCAACTTCCTCAGATTGTTTTTCAACTAAAATGTTTTCTACTTCTCTTTTCTCTTCCTGCTCCTCTTCTTCGTCATCTATGACAATGACTTCCTCATCCTCCTCTCCATTTACTTCTTCAATTCTAATTTCTTTTTCTACTTCCTCCTCAACAATTTTCTGATAGGATCTATCAAAAATACTGTGCATAATGGAATGGATGAACTGGTCCATGTTGGTTTTAAAGTTTGACATGAACCAATCCTCCTGGAGGATCAAAACTGTGTCTGACATTTTACAAAAATCTATCAGCACGTCCTCTGTGGCTTGGGGATATTCCCAACCACAAGTGTCAATGAAGGTTTGAAGTTTGACAAAAGACAGAGATTTCAAAAATTTCCACTCTTCAAAAATTTGAACAAAGGATTGTTTTAAGGCTAGAGGTTTAACAAGCTGTAATTGTTCAATGGACAGGTGAAAGATATTGTTGTCCAGCAGGTTAAATGTGTAGTTAGCTTCAGGGATTGAGATGATTAAACCTGCTTCTTCCTCCTCAGGAATGTATGCTGGAGTGAGGACAGCCACGATCTGAGTTTCCAGGCTGCCTGGAGTGGGCTGGTCTTCCAGGTGGGTAGGTGACCTGGCTGCAGGACTGGCATAATGATCTAACTGTTCCTCCTAACTAAACTGCAGTCGCCTGGGTCTTTTGGGTGAAAGTTCTGGAGATGACTGCATGACGGATGGCTCTCCAGGGGCTGGTCCCCTCCTCTTGAATTGAACAGCTATAGGAGTGTTGTCTGACTCTGAGTCCGACTTGGCTGCAGGGGGGTTGTCTTCTGCAGGCTTGTCCGAATCGTATGATAAATCATATCTGGGGTAGGTCCTTGAGTCAGACAGCTCTTTCAACATCTGGGCTGCTCTCCTTGTGCTTCCCAATTTTCTCAGCGTCTCTTGGTCCAGATGACCAAGCCTCTTATTGATGTGAAAGGGGTCAGTACTCCCCTTTGCCACACCCATATTTTCCAGAATCCAACTCAGCTGCGTTCCAAACGCCAGCTTGGATTTAAATCTCTTCTCGTCAACTAGCCATTCGGCTTTGTTGACCTCGCGAACAAGTTGCCTAAAAATGTAATCCGCCCAATCAATCTTCCGGCCATGCCCATGATAATCTTGTTGGTAATATCCAACGCATATCGATATACCTTCTTTATTTCGCTCCTTTTAGCGGTAAGTTTCAGCTTCGCAGGCTGATCGTCCGCCTTGATTTTCTTCCAGGTTTCGGCTGCTGATTGTTTGAGTGCCTCGACGGGTATGCCACGATGCCTCATACCAAAGGCCGTACGAATCGAATCCGGCGAAATGTCGACTTGGATTCCGCCAACAGTACTCCTAATACCGCCTTGAATTACATATGCTTCGCGATAGAAGGCGATGACATCCTCCTTGTAGAGATGCTTTGGACTGATGTCCAGGAATGGGTAGATCCCATTGAACTTCATCGATCGGATCAGGTCAAGAACGTCGTAGTTCTCCAGATTTGCTTCCAACAGGCCTTCGAAATCGACGACTAGAGAGAAGATAATCTGGTCTTTGACAACTTTCATGTTAACGCCTTCGAAATACGATTCCATTTCTGCAAACAAAGAATTTTTAGTGTATTTGGAGTTCAAGAATTTTTGCTCTGTAAATCTAGGGTTTGAAAGACTGGTAAGCGTAAAAGGTAAAGTGAAAAGGTTTTCGTCCTTATAAAGAAGATGAAAAGACATATGGATTAAATTATCATTTATTTTGAAACGGTGGGACGCCTTTTGAGATTCTATTTAAATTTCAAATTCGAATCGGTGGTCCAGGTTTTAGATTTTAAAATTTGACGGTTGGTTTTAATTGGCCACCATGGAGGTCGATTTATCAAGTGATCGCCACGTGTATTTAAATGCCACTTGCGAACCAAAGTTAATATAATATTATAGAAAATAATAATAAAATATTCAGAGGTCGGTTAAGTTTAGAAAACTTAGATGGTTTGACTGTTGACTGTTAACTACTCTGCATCAGGTGAGATGACTCCTTGGACTTCTCGCCTGAGATTTTGATCAGCTAGGTTTTTCTGTCCGCCCTTCATCTTCTTGTCTGCATCAGCTAGGATCTGATTTCTTATAATCAGTTGGGTCCGTCCTTCCTCTGATCTGCTTCAGCTTGCTTCTGTACTAGATTCCCAATCTAGTAGACCAAGTTCTCTGCTCAGCTCCAAGAATCTTTCTTCTGGCAGAGGTTTGGTAAAAATGTCAGCTATCTGATAATCTGTGCTGACTCTTTCAACTCTGACTCTTTTGTTAAGCACGTGATCTCTAATGAAGTGGTGCTTAACATCAATGTGCTTGGTCCTTGAACGCAAAACCGGATTGTTGGTTATTGCAATAGCACTATTGTTGTCACACCAGATAGGGACTTCATTGGCAATGATATTGTAGTCTCTCAGCTGTTGTCTGATCCATAAAATCTGAGCACAACAGCTTCCCCGCAATAGGTATTCGACTGTGGTGGAGATAGAGTTAGAAACCTGCTTCTTGCTAAACCAGGATATCAGTCTGGTTCCTAGGAATTGGCACGTTCCACTATTGCTTTTCCTATTAATTTTGCATCCTGCGAAATCTGCATCTGAATATCCTGACAGCTCGAAGTTGTTGTCCTTAGGATACCTCCAACATTGACTATAGACTTAAGGTATTTTATTATCCTCTTGGCTGCATCTTGGTGCGACTGCTTCGGCTTGGACTAGAATCGCGCGCATACTCCTACGACATAAGATATGTCTGGTCTGCTTGCAGTGAGGTACAGAAGTGATCCAATGAGTCCTCTGTAGTGGGTTGAATCCACTGATATGCCTGCCTCTTCTGCATCCAGGTGAGTACTTGTGCTCATAGGGATTCTTGCTGGTTTGGCTGATTCCATTCCAAATCTCTTGATTAAATCTCGGGTATACTTGGCTTGATTGATGAAAATTCCATTTTCCATCTGCTTAACTTGTAGTCCGAGAAAGAAGTTAAGCTTTCCCATCATACTCATCTCAAACTCTCCTTGCATGAGATTTGAGAATTTCTCACACAGCTCTGGGTTGGTTGAGCCAAATATGATGTCATCCACGTATATCTGAACTATCAAAATGTGGCCTTTGTGCTCCACTCTGAATAAAGTCTTGTCCACCTTCCCTTTGCAAAAACCATTCTTCTCGAGAAACACAGATAGTGTTTCATACCACGCTCTTGGTGCTTGCTTAAGTCCATAGAGAGCCTTCAACAGCTTGTAGACTTTGTCTCCTTTGACAAAACCTGGGGGTTGCTCTACATAGACTTCTTCTTCTAGAATGCCATTTAGAAACGCACTCTTTACATCCATCTGATAGACTTCAAAATCCTTAAATGTAGCATATGCAAGGAATAGTCTGATGGCCTCTAGTCTTGCAACAGGTGCATAGGTTTCATCAAAATCTATTCCTTCACACTGTGCATATCCTTTAGCAACAAGTCTGGCTTTATTCCTAACAACAGCTCCATCTTCATCACTCTTGTTTTTGTACACCCATTTGGTGCCAATAACCTTCTTGTGATCTAGTCTGTCTGTTAGTTCCCAAACTTTGTTTCTTTCCATCTGCTCCAGTTCTTCTTGCATGGCATTGATCCATGAATAATCTTACAGGGCTTGTTCTGTTGTCTTGGGTTCAATCTGAGACATGATGCAAGAGAACATAGCCATTCCTGCGGGTAGAGTAGATTGTCTAGTCTTAACTCCATCAGTCAGCTTCCCGATGATCTGCTGGATTGGATGGTCTTTGAGCCACTTGGGGATGTCGTCTTCTTCTGGGTCTGTTCCCCCTGTTGAATTGCTTTGGTGGATTTCTGCATCAGCTGGGATCTGGTCTGCAACTAGATCAGCTACCGTCTTGTCATCTGCAGGTTGGATGTGATCTGCAGATGAGTCTTTATCGCCATGATTGGGTCTTCATCGGCAATCGGATCGGATAGGTTTGCTGCTTCGTCTCGATCTGCATTGGGTCTTCAGCCTACGCCAAGCGTCTTCAGGCTGATCTGCAGGTGAGTCTACCATTCCAGTGTCATGTACAATGACTTCTTCGAGGGTTGCTGATTTGATCTTATTCTCAATTAGCTCAACTTGCTTTCTCTACTCAATAGTAGATTCGTCAAATACAACATGAGGTGTTTCTTCCACAACTAAGGTTCTTTTGTTAAATACTCTATATGCCTTGCTTCTTTGTGAGTATCCCATAAAGAGACCGTCATCAGTTTTAGCATCGAAGGCATTTAGTTGTGTTTTACCATTGTTGTGGATGAAACACTTACAACCAAAAACATGAAAATAAGAAACAGTAGGAGTTCTATTATTCCAAACCGCATAAGGAGTTTTGCCATGTCTCCCTACTATCATACTCCTATTCTGAGTATGGCAGTCATGTTGATGCCTTCAGCCTTAACCTCTTGGGCAGGTCCGCTTCTGCAATCATGGACCTAGCTGCTTCCTTCAGGGTTCTGTTCCTTCTTTCAGCAACGCCATTTTGCTGGGGGGTCCTGGCTGCAGAGAGCTCATGCTGGATTCCATTCTGATCGCTATAATCAGTGATTGCCTTGTTGAGAAATTCTCCTCCTCTGTCTGATCTGATCTTGATGATAGAGAGGGATTTCTCATTCTGAATCATTCTCAGCAGCTCAGGTAACTTGGTCAGGGTTTCGCTTTTCTTGTACAGGAAGATGATCCAAGTGTACCTTGAATAGTCATCTACTACAACAAGTGCATGCTTTCTACCACTTTAAGTCCTTGGCTTGATGGGACCAAATAGATCCATGTGGAGTAGATCTAAGATCCTTGTTGTTAGAGTTGTAGGCTGGACTGGCTTGAATGATGCTCTCGTCTGCTTTCCTTTCTGACAAGCATCACATATGGCTTCCTTTTTGAATGCTTCATCTGGAAGTCCTCTGACCAGCTTCTGAGAACTAATCTTGTTGATGGCTTTGAAGTTTAGGTGACATAGTCTTTTGTGCCATAGCCATCCGATCTCAGCTATTGTCTTAGATAGAAAACAGGTGTTGGGAGTTCCTGTGTTCCAATCTATCATATAGACATCTCTCCTTCTGAATCCTTGTAGCTTCACTTCTCCAGACAAGATATCTATCACCATACATTTCCAAATGGTGAAGACTACTAGGTTCTTCTCATCGCAAAACTGGCTTATGCTCAAGAGATTATATTTGAGCCCTTTGACATAGTGGACTTTGGATATGACAATATTTCCTCGGTGCAGCTCTCCAAAGCCCTTTGTTTGTCCTCTAGATCTATCTCCAAATGTTACGTCTGGACCTCTTTTTTTAGTATATTTGGTCAGCATATTCTTGTTTTCGGTCATGTGCCTCGAGCATCCAGAATCTACAAACCATTCTTCACCTCCAAAGTTTGAATTTGTGGAGATGTGGTAGTAGTCCTTCCACCTTTTCTGCAATCATACAAGCAGAGATTTAGGTACCCAAATCTGTGTGGGTCCTTTCGGGTTAGATGGTTTCCTGGAGGACTGGTTTCTCCTTGGATTGTGAAAGTTGTTATTATTATAACCCTTATAAGGTGTGTAAGGTCTAGGTTTGTATCTTCTGTTGGGATTGTATACTGGATATTCCTCAAAATATTGATAGTGTGAGCCATTTCTAAATCTTGGCTGAGACCATTTGTTAAATCTTTGAGGTCTCCACACTTGTTCGTTTTGGAAATTAGGATAACCTTGAGGTTTCCATCTGCCCCTCCTATTTTGAAATCTGTTTTTGGGGAGTTGTTGATAATAGTGGTCATGTTGTCTGGGATGCTGCTTCTGCCTGGACCATTGCCTAGTCGCTTGTCTAGGTGGCTGCCTTGTGTAACCTGGCTGCAGCCTAGACTTGTGACTTGGCTGTTGCCTGTTTTTAAATATCGATTTGTATATAGGCTCAGCAGTCGAGACTATTGTTTCTCCCTTGATAAAAGTAGTTTTAGAACTAGAGGGAGTGTGAGGATCATATCCAAGGCCTGATCTGGAATATAGTGGCCTCTTGTTAGTACACAATTCATCCAGAGTTAACGACGCTTTCAGGGAGGTTATTTCCTGCGCCTGAGTCTTATTTACCTGAGTCAGCTTAGTAAATTCGGCTTTTACATGAGCAAGTGCAGTTGATTTTTCTCTAATTAAAACATTTAATCGATTTATCTCAGCTGTAGAGATATCAGCCTGGTTTTTCAAGTCAGCTGCAGTTATCTCAACCTTATTCAGTTCTAGGCTGAGTTTTTCAAAATCATTTTTCAGCTGCCTATTCTCATCTTGCAGCTGAGTCTTCTCGGCTGATACAGATTGGTGCGCAGATTTTAATGTTTCAAAATCTTTAAATAGCTAGTTTACAGATTCGTGTAGATCCATATCTTGTGACATGACTGAACTATTATTTGAACCAGAGAGTTTAGATGTTACCTCTTCATCAGCTAGGTTGGCTATCAGGAAATCATACTCTTCATCATCATCAGAGAAGAATCCGCTGCTAGATTCTACATGCTCCTGATCTTCTCCGATGAGGGCCTTCCTTCGGTCTTCTTTTCTGCCCACCTCCTTCTTGCTCTCGTCCTTCTTGAGATCAGGACAGTCGATTTGGATATGTCCTGTCTTGTGACAATTGTAGCACTCCACCTTCCAGCTTCCGGCTTTCTGATTCCTTCTGAGATTCTCCTTATAGTTTTTCTTGTATTCGGAATAATTTTTCCGGAAGTTGCTGAATCTTTGCATGATGAACGCCATCTCTTCCTCAAAATCTACTGGATTTGGAGGCTTTATATCAGATAAGCCCTTGGTGGGGGACTCGGCTGCAAAGGCTATTCCCTTCTCTACAGGCTCGGTTGAGGATGAACTAGGAAGCTCGAACTCATAAGCCTTTAGATCAGAGAACAGCTCTTGGATCTTTATTTTATTTAGATCCTTAGATTCTCTCATGGCCACTGCCTTCATGCTCCATTCAGGATTGAGAGATCTGAGAACCTTTAGTGCCATTTCCCTGTTGCTATAAGATTTTCCGAGGGAATTGATTTCGTTGATGATTTCAGTGAACCTTGTGTCCACTTGATCTATAGATTCGCCGTTCTTCATTTTGAAGTTATCAAACTTTTGGGTAGCGATTGACAACTTATTCTCTTTGATTAGCTCCGTTCCCTCACACATTAAAGCTAATGTGTCCCATATTTCCTTGGCATTTTTGCAGTTCTTTATCTTGACCATGGTGGATTTGTCAAGGGTTTGGTACAGCACATCTCTGGCCCGGTTGTCAAGATTGGCCAGCTTTCTTTCTTCGGAAGTCAGCTCTGTCCTCTTCCTTGGGATCTTCTCTGGCTTCCCTGTTGTGATCTCCTCTGGAGTGTTGTCCTTCTCAAATATGAATGGCCCGTCCTCTATGATGCACCACATGTCATCATGGATCGAAGATAAGTGTGCCTGCATCCTTATCTTCCAAAGATCATACTCATCAACTGAAAAAAGAGGGGGTCTAGAGTGCATGTGTTCCATTATAAAATGAGAGTAAAGATATATCTCTGATAGATCTGGTTCGTGAAAAAAATGAACCAACCTCTCCGATACCACTTGTAGGTCACAAGTCGTCCAGGAATAAGTCTAGAGGGGGGGTGAATAGACTTATTGAAACTCTTAAACTCTTTTTCACAAAGAGTAAGTTTCTTGAGCTGATGGATAAACAAATGACTTGGAGTCGTTTGTTCTTAATACGTGCGGAAATCAGCTGATGATGAATACAGAAACAACTAATGAAACACTTAATGATGAATGCAGCAGTTAAGGTATGATGCTATAAAACAGTAAAGAACGCAGGCAATTATAATGGTCTCAGAGGTGGGGTAATCCTCTACTAATACACTTTTACCCAAACGAGTTGGAGATGAATTCACTATAATTCTCAACCAGTGATAAATATTACAATGATTCAACCAAACTACAACAGCTTCCAACCAGTGGAAATCCGTGCCGTTGTAACACACTTGATTG
This sequence comes from Orobanche coerulescens, assembly GCA_033398695.1. NCBI lineage: Eukaryota > Viridiplantae > Streptophyta > Magnoliopsida > Lamiales > Orobanchaceae > Orobanche > Orobanche coerulescens. The sequence goes on along the minus strand of CM065805.1, from coordinate 146,869,555 downwards.
CCTTGCACCTCTTGATCCTCGATCCTTGGATGCCTTTACAGTCTCTTAACTTCAACCAGTGAAGTACCCCGAACTCAGGATTATAGACAAAAGTTTTTGTCTTCTCCAACTAAGAGCTTCTTCAAGTATGAACTGTTTAGAACCGCTCTTTTCACTGTAATATCCGCAATTTTCGATTTTCGGTAAATTTCTTTTTTCGGCCGAAGTCCGTTTTGACGACTCGCTCATGACCGTTTCGTCATTCTGAGAATGATTAATTCTACACTTTTTGACATCCGAGTTCGCTTTGAGTCGCGTTTTGTTGAGTTCCGTGCTTTTAACGACTTTTCCGCACTCGAGTTCGGTTCTTGCGAATCTCATTCAAATCATTGCTTGAGTTTCCCGTAAGTCCGTTTAACTTTGTTAGACGTCCGTGAACTTCCGCTTGGTTATTCGATCACGTATCGTGATTTCCAGCGCTTGGGCCATTTTGTAATTTCTTGAAAGTTACGTATCCGTATCCGTAATTGTCGCCTCGACCCGTTTCTTGGTCGCGTATGATTGAATATGGTATTATGTTTTCATTTCGGTCATTGATGTCGCCCGCGAACTTTTCGCCGTGTTCGCCTGCGCGCTTAATCGGTCCGCCGAGCTCGCGGCGCGGGATCGGCCGACGGTTGCGGATCGCCGGACGATTGCAGGCACGGCCGGACGGGTGCGGCAGAACCGGCGAGCGCACGCTTACGGCCGGAAGGCCGCGCGCTAACCGGCAGTATAGCGCACGCTACGGATGGCCTAACGACGCTAGCGGGTCCGGACAGTGGAGTCTGGGGTTCGAATCGGTCATGCTCGGCAGTAGCGCACGCTATCGCTTGACGCCGCAGACGCTACGGCCGGGGTAGCGCACGCTGGCCGGAAGGTCGCGACGCTACTCGCCGAGCGCCTAGTCCGTAAGTCATCGGGTCGCGGCCTGGGCCGATAGCGCATGCTAGCTCGGTAGCCTAGCGCGCGCTAGTCCGGCCCAGTATAAATGTGGCTGAGCAGTCACATTTCATTTCGTTTTCCACTTCCTTCCTTTTCCGTCCGCGGATGGCGATTCATGGGTGATGAAGCCATGTTGTTTAACAACAAATCCATGAAGTCCTTGAGTTCATAACATCAATCAATCGCCCGTTATCATCCTTTGATCCAGCGAATCAAGGTAATCTTCCTTAGAACCCTATTTTCGTGAATTTGGGGATTTTTGCATTTTTGTCCGATTCGTTCCGTGTTGTTGATTAATTCATGATGGGTATGATTAATCTTGATAGTATTCTTGTGTTTAACATCATTTAATCCATTGTTCTTCGTCGAATCGAAGTATAATTCTTGATTTCCTTCGAATTGACTTTTTGGGTGATTTGTCCCCGATATCGTTTTTCATCCATTTTCGATGGATCGATTATGGTTAAATGATGTTGTTAAACATATTCTATGGATTGTATATCCATATTTCAACTTTGAATTCCGTTTTCGTGATTTGACGGAACGAATCGTGTTCTTGGCCGTTTTGGGGGAAATCCTTGAACCTTCGTCATTTGTTCTTTGAATTTAGCGGCTTTGGGTCGTACTTTGGAATTCATTTTCGTTGTTATTGTTTTCGTTCGTAGTTCTTTTTGTGGATTGTCGTTCGGTGGAGTCGGCGAGTTCGTAGTCGGTTTGTGCCAACCTATTTCGGTCGATTCTCCGCGTTGTTCTTATTCGAGGCAAGTACCTTGTCCATACTATTCTTGTTTTGTGAATATGATAATTGGTGATTGTCTTTATGTGGTTGTTTTATTGTTTGAAATGAGTTTTCAAAAGATTCGGTTTAGCCTTGTTAAAGGCTTGCTTTCAAAACGCGTGTGTTTTGTGAATGGTGTGGTTTGAGAATGACTATGTGAACTCTATGGATATGTTTGGTGTTGATGTTGCACTTGGTATTGCGTGTGGGCGTATATTATTTCATTTCCGTGCGTTGTGGTTGGACGTGGTGTTTTGCTAAGTGTTTGATGCCTCTTGGCGAATTGTTTGAATATCCTTGATGTGATATGTTATTTGTGTGAATGTGTGGATATGGTTGAAGGTCTACGGTGACACATGGCACGTGATCATGTGGTCAGGATGCAACAAGTGATTGATCCAACCGTGAGAGCCTGAGATAATCTACGGTGGCACATGGCATGTGATCATGTGGCCGATGCAACAAGCGATTGATCCAACCGTGAGATGTGTGTGATTTGTTTCACGCGGCTCGGGAGGGTCCTTCGAGGCCTCGGGGATGTCGGTGGTAGCGTCCCGGTCCTAGGCGATGCGCGTGCGTGATTATGTTTCGTTGATTTTACGTCCGTTGAGGACACGTGATGTTGGGCTCTGACCCTGTAAATTGTTGGTGGTTTCCTATTTGCGAAAACGAAACATTTGGGCTGTGACCCTATTGATTTTTGGAAAGAGAAGGATTTTATAATCCTAAATTGTTTTCTATTAAAACTCTCGATGGCATTTTAAACTGTTTTGTAAATTGTTTCCCTTATTTGCGATCTTTCGGTTTTGGAAATGTTTACCCAAACTCTTGCCTCGGGAAGTATTTTTCTTTACGTTTGGATCTTTGAGGATTCCTGATTATTATTATTCTTGGAACTTGTATTGTATGGCTCGTATTTTTGCACTTGTACTTGCACTAGCAAAACAGTGGAGTTTTGCTAACCCCCGAGTATTCGGGGGGTGGATGTCTATTTTTGCATTCAGGTTTGGAGCATAGCACAGGGTCGGCACGAAGGATGATGAAAGATGAACGATACTAATCACACGAGGATCCGTTGATGTCGCATTGGTCTAGTTGTATTTTCTTTCCCGCTGCAGTATCTTTTCCCGTTGTAGACGGAGTTTATCAGATTTTGACCCCTACGTGGGTATGTGTTTGGAATTGAGTTGTATGTTATTATTGAAAGACCAAGTCGGTCGACTGAGTCATTTTAGCCTTAAAGGCGAGGTTTAGATGTTTGATTTTAGTTATCAGCCTGGTAGATCCTCGAGGAGAGGGTCTACGGCGTGTAATATTCCTGAGCGGATTGGGGGTGTTACAGAATGGTATCGGAGCTTAGGTTGTGGAAACCTAGGTCAGCCGGGTCTGGTGTCTATTGAGTTTTTGTCTCGTCGGATTTTATCCGATCGAGTCGTGTCGCGACGCTGCCCGAGTTTGTTGGTCGTGATTAGTATCGTGGGCGATCATCATCTTCGTGCGACCTGTGGCTGTAAGTCTCCCTTCTTTGTGTTGTGCCTCGTGTGACACGAGCTATTTTTATGATTATTTGTTAAGTGACGGAATCCTTTTATGAATTTTGATTTCGTGATATGTGGTTACTTGACTCTCATACTTCGTTCATATGAGGAGTAGTGTTGATGGATTGTGCATGTTTGACTTTATTTCTTTTATCCGCTGCGTGAGTTCCTTTGTAATGGTTTTCAGTATTTTACCGACTGAGTTTTATTTCGAAAATCGATTCCATTAACCGAGTTTTGATGTTATGGTCTTGATCATTTTAGCGAAATTCTTATGACGGTATTTAACATTTTGTAAATGGATTTTGTAAGTTTTTGAAACATTACCGTCATTGGCCTTTTTGGCGTTTTTGTAAATGGTTTTTAGCCTGGTGGGTTCCGACGCGGGATCCACGGCGCTATAAAGTTTTGTGTAATTACCTGAAATTTTTTTGGGCATTCTAGCCCATTGAATTATTTTTTGAAAACCTTGAGTATCTTAGAAAATAAATTTCGAGACGTACTTTTAAAATGAATTATTTTCTCATGGTACCTCCAAGGTGCCACAATATGTTTCCAAATCCTTCTACCTCGAGTACCAAAATGTTTTGAGATATTTTCAATGTTTTAGAAACACTTATACTTAGACCCGAGGGTCGGATATTTCTGAAAGTTTTCACAAAAAGGAAAGTGTCCTCGTTTTATCAAACGCAAGATGGTTTTCAAAGTCTCGACAATGATTTTGTTCAACTTTTTGTAAAATGATACTCAAGATCAACTGATGTTTCCAAACTGTTTTCATAAGGTGGTTTTTGTTTTTAAAACCTACCCATTCCCGTTTGAGGGCTGGGTATGTATGTATGATATTGGCTTTGTCGCTATGATGTTAACTCCCGAATATGATCAAGTTGGTGGCATGAACGTTGAGGCGTTGCCACGTATTTGTTGTACTAGCCCTCTGTGAGAGGTGTGAACTGGTATTTAATGGTTGTCGCCTCGTGGTGGATTGCGTGTGTCACACGAGTGTGAGATGTTGAAGCTTGGGTTTGTACGTTGGTGTACATGTGTGATTGTTTCATGATGTTTGTAATTACGTGCTGGTTATCGTTCGGGTCGTTGAGGTCGCCGAACGATACCGTCGTTGCTGTGGTGTATGTGTATATATTACTTTACGATGGTAATCGTTGTATATGATATGTGTTATGATTCTTTGTTGTGCTGAGTTGGCATCTCCGCTATGTTGTTTTACGACGTTATGCCCCATTGTATCTAGCATTTTTATTTTCGGTATGCCGAGCCGAGGTGTTTCAACCGTGATGTGCCGGGGGAATGTACGTGCAATTTGTCCTTCTCGTCGGTAACACATTTCGAGTGTGGACTCGAGGGACACCGAATTCAGTTTTGCGAATCGGCTACCGAGACTTTTGGAGTTCGCGCTTCAGCACAGATATCAGAATCGGCTTTGAGAGGCCTTTGAAGGATGTTTCTTCTGATTGCCTGTTGTGTCGTCTCCTTGATTTTGTTGTTGTGAGTTTCGGGGACGACACTTCTTCTAGAAGAGGTCGAATATAATACCCGTATTATTTTTGGCTTCTATATTTTCTCTTTCTCCAGTCTATCGATACACTCATGTTCGTTGATACTTTCTGAACTTGTTCTGTATTTCGGTTTCATCGTTCGAACGAGCTGTGATCTTGTTTTGGGTCGATCTGGTTATCGCTGTAACTTTTTCGAGTTCGGTTCAATTCTTGTGAACCTTGTTCGGAAGTAGCATCATTTGGTTCTACTAGTTCTTTTATTCGAAGTGGATCGGATTTTGAACTTCTTTATATTCTACTTTGTCGACTCATTTATGTTTGTTGACATTTGTGAGCTTGTCCTGCCCCTTGCTTTTGTTGATCGAACGAGTGTGGTATTGTTTCGGAATAACTCGTTTGTCGTTGTAACTTTTCAATCGCTATTCCCTTTCCTGTGGATCTTATGGGAATGCATGTCTTGTAGTTCTCACCAGATCATCCTGGGAGTTGTTGTTTGAGTTTTATTATCCTTCGTGTTTCGGACATGATTGTTCAATTTTTGTTGTCTCGATCGTTTGTTTGTTCGGTTTTTATTCTCATTTCGTGATTGTCGAGCGTTCAGGCTCCTTCCTAATTCCCTCAAGTTCGGGAAATTAGTCTCTTTTTCGATCTTCCAACCCTTGGGCGGTGGAATTCCGTATTTATTCAGCGATTGACTCGCGTTTTGATTGATGTACCGTTGGGTCGGTCAATCTTATCGATTTTCGTTCGTTGTGTTTTGTGATTGTTCGGATAATTGACTTGACTATATTATCCATTTGATGACGCTTGTCATCTGTTGGTTTTATTATATCCCTAACGGCGACGTTGTGTTGGTCGTCGTGGAGCGTGTTTTCACACCATATATTCCGTTGTGTTGTTTGTAACGTTTCGCCGTTGGGCGTTAGTTACGCGTTTCTTACGTATCTCGTTTAGTTTTCCTGGCGGAATATTTCTTCCCCTACTTGTTTTAAGTTTCCGGACGAAACTTCTTTTAAGGAGGGTAGAATGTAATATCCGCAATTTTCGATTTTCGGTAAATTTCTTTTTTCGGCCGAAGTCCGTTTTGACGACTCGCTCATGACCGTTTCGTCATTCTGAGAATGATTAATTCTACACTTTTTGACATCCGAGTTCGCTTTGAGTCGTTTTGTTGAGTTCCGTGCTTTTAACGACTTTTCCGCACTCGAGTTCGGTTCTTGCGAATCTCGTTCAAATCATGCTTCGAGTTTCCCGTAAGTCCGTTTAACTTTGTTAGACGTCTTTGTGAACTTCCGTTTGGTTATTCGATCACGTATCGTGATTTCCAGCGTTTTGGGCCATTTTGTAATTTCTTGAAAGTTACGTATCCGTATTCGTAATTGTCGCCTCGACCCGTTTCTTGGTCGCGTATGATTGAATATGGCATTATGTTTTCATTTCGGTCGTTGATGTCGCCCGCGAACTTTTCGCCGTGTTCGCCTGCGGCGCTTTGCCGCCGAGCCTCGAGCCATGCGGATCGGCCTGACGGCTATGGATCGCCGGACGATTGCGGCACCGCCGGACGGTGCGGCAGACCCGCCAGAGCGCACGCTACGACCGAAGGCTGCGCGCTTAACCGGCAGTGTAGCGCACGCTACCGGATGGCCTAACGACGCTTAGCGGGTCCGGACAGTGGAGTCCGGGGTTCTCGAATCGGTCATGCTCGGCAGTAGCGCACGCCATCGTTTGACGGCAGACGCTACGGCCGTGTAGCGCACGCCTTCGGCCGGAAGGTCGCGACGCTACCGCCGGCCGAGCCTAGTCCGTAAGTTCATCGGGTCGCGGCCTGGGCCGATAGCGCATGCTAGCTCGGCAGCCTAGCGCGCGTTAGTCCGGCCCAGTATAAATGTGGCTGAGCAGTCACATTTCATTTCGTTTTCCACTTCCTTCCTTTTCCGTCCGCGGATGGCGATTCATGGGTGATGAAGCCATGTTGTTTAACAACAAATCCATGAAGTCCTTGAGTTCATAACATCAATCAATCGCCCGTTATCATCCTTTGATCCAGCGAATCAAGGTAATCTTCCTTAGAACCCTATTTTCGTGAATTTGGGGATTTTTGCATTTTTGTCCGATTCGTTCCGTGTTGTTGATTAATTCATGATGGGTATGATTAATCTTGATAGTATTCTTGTGTTTAACATCATTTAATCCATTGTTCTTCGTCGAATCGAAGTATAATTCTTGATTTCCTTCGAATTGACTTTTTGGGTGATTTGTCCCCGATCTCGTTTTTCATCCATTTTCGATGGATTGATTATGGTTAAATGATGTTGTTAAACATATTCTATGGATTGTATATCCATATTTCAACTTGGAATTCCATTTTCGTGATTTGACGGAACGAATCGTGTTCTTGGCCGTTTTGGGGGAAATCCTTGAACCTTCGTCATTTGTTCTTTGAATTTAGCGGCTTTGGGTCGTACTTTGGAATTCATTTTCGTTGTTATTGTTTTCGTTCGTAGTTCTTTTTGTGGATTGTCGTTCGGTGGAGTCGGCGAGTTCATAGTCGGTTCGTGCCAACCTATTTCGGTCGATTCTCCGCGTTGTTCTTATTCGAGGCAAGTACCTTGTCCATACTATTCTTGTTTTGTGAATATGATAATTGGTGATTGTCTTTATGTGGTTGTTTTATTGTTTGAAATGAGTTTTCAAAAGATTCGGTTTAGCCTTGTTAAAGGCTTGCTTTCAAAACGCGTGTGTTTTGTGAATGGTGTGGTTTGAGAATGACTATGTGAACTCTATGGATATGTTTGGTGTTGATGTTGCACTTGGTATTGCGTGTGGGCGTATATTATTTCATTTCCGTGCGTTGTGGTTGGACGTGGTGTTTTGCTAAGTGTTTGATGCCTCTTGGCGAATTGTTTGAATATCCTTGATGTGATATGTTATTTGTGTGAATGTGTGGATATGGTTGAAGGTCTACGGTGACACATGGCACGTGATCATGTGGTCAGGATGCAACAAGTGATTGATCCAACCGTGAGAGCCTGAGATAATCTACGGTGGCACATGGCATGTGATCATGTGGCCAGGATGCAACAAGCGATTGATCCAACCGTGAGATGTGTGTGATTTGTTTCGCTGGCCAGCTCGGGAGGGTCCTTCGAGGCCTCGGGTGGGATGTCGGTGGTAGCGTCCCGGTCCTAGGCGATGCGCGTGCGTGATTATGTTTCGTTGATTTTACGTCCGTTGAGGACACGTGATGTTGGGCTCTGACCCTGTAAATTGTTGGTGGTTTCCTATTTGCGAAAACGAAACATTTGGGCTGTGACCCTATTGATTTTTGGAAAGAGAAGGATTTTATAATCCTAAATTGTTTTCTATTAAAACTCTCGATGGAATTTTAAACTGTTTTGTAAATTGTTTCCCTTATTTGCGATCTTTCGGTTTTGGAAATGTTTACCCAAACTCTTGCCTCGGGAAGTACTTTTCTTTACGTTTGGATCTTTGAGGATTCCTGATTATTATTGTTCTTGGAACTTGTATTGTATGGCTCGTATTTTTGCACTTGTACTTGCACTATCAAAAAAGTGGAGTTTTGCTAACCCCAGTATTCGGGGTGGATGTCTATTTTGCATTCAGTTCGGAGCATAGCACAGGTCGGCACGAAGGATGATGAAAGATGAACGATACTAATCACACGAGGATCCGTTGATGTCGCATCGTCTAGTTGTATTTTCTTTCCGCCGCAAGATCTTTTCCCGTTGTACGGGAGTTTATTGTATTTTGACCCCTGCGTGGGTATGTGTTTGGAATTGAGTTGTATGTTATTATTGAAAGACCAAGTCGGTCGACTGAGTCATTTTAGCCTTAAAGGCGAGGTTTAGATGTTTGATTTTAGTTATCAGCCTGGTAGATCCTCGAGGAGAGGGTCTACGGCGTGTAATATCCCTGAGCGGATTGGGGGTGTTACATTCACGATGCTATAGATTGCTTTTCGATTGCTTGAATGCTTTGATCACTTGAAAGTATGTTCGCACCGGGTCTTGCTCAACTTCAAATCTTCGGATATTTATAGGTGTTGATCTTTGAGCATTTCTTCATAGCCGTTGCAAATCTTTTCAACAAATCCCTCCGTTGGAGAGGTAGACTTCATTGTTTTCTTTCTGAACGTTGCAAGGCTGGATTCCCATTATTTTAATCTATCTTCCGACCGTTGTGAAGACTCTGCATGTGAGGCGCCGAATCTTTTGAATATAATAGGATTAAAGTCTTCAAGGTGGGTTTGGATGAATTATTTAATTCATATCCTTTGCGGGAATCTCTCCAATTTGTCTCTTCACGTTGCATGTGACTTTCCGTAATTTTTGACTTTTCAACGCATGCTGACGTGGACTTGGAGTACTTGGCTGATCTCGACTAGGCTGACGTGCAGTTAACTTCTCTGCAGTCTGGACCTCTCTGATGTTCGCTGTTTAGAACTCGTCTGATCAGATGACTTGTCTGAGGTATCTTGACTGCAGTCTGGTCAAACATCCCTGATGATTTTTGTTGACCAGAACTACTCTGACTTGACTCGGCTGTACCTCTCTGATGAACTCAGATGATCTTTAGTACTTAGCCGATTTTTAGCCTAACTTATTTTTGGCCTATAGAAGATACTCATTTGGTTCTTCTTTACATTTTGCCAAGTTTTACACTTAACATATTTTGGCCTATGGAAGATACTCATTTGGTTATTCCTTACATTTTTGCCAAGTAATAATTATTTGAATTTATATTAATGACATCATCAAAATGTAACAAGTATTCCTAACAAAACCAAATTATGATAGTCAATCGAACTTCCAGATCGTTGGAGGCGCACAAGGTCGCACTTAAAATCCAACTTTCTTCGGCATATACAACAGAGGCCTTTTTGCCAAAATTCGGTCGGTTTTCAAAATCAGTTTGTACAAGATTGATATTTAGCTTTTCTCTATTCAAATCGAACATAGTAGTGAGTGAAAAATATCAATCCCTTGTTGAATCTTTTAAATAATTTTATTGTTTTAATTATTATTTTTTTGAGTTTTTTATATTTTTAATAATAATAATAATAATAATTATAATTATTACTAGTATTGCAGGATGTAACAGATTGCAAAGGAATAAATTTATTAATTGATCTACGGAAGTAATTTCTTTTGATAAACTAAATTGTACGACGAGAAATATTGCAATTAAACGAAATGTCTAAGAATACTATAAATAGAAAATAACAACTAAAAACACAATATAAATTTACCACTAGAAGATTCTATCAAAACTAAAGACAAGATATAAAAATTAAAAAAAAATCTGATTTTTTTTTCTTTTTTTATATTTTATATTTTTTTATATTTTTATATTTTTATATTTATTATAATTTTATTATATTTTTAGACTAATAATATTGAGCTAATATATATATATATATATCTAGATATATTATTTATTTTTTCACGGGGAAAAAATTCAGATTTTTTTTAAAAAGAATAAAAATTACAAACTTTTATTTTATTTGTGCAAAATAGTTTTTTTATTACAAACTTTCGTTTCTGTTTATTTTTTAATAAATTTTCAGGTTTTTACTTTTTTTAGTATTTCCATTTTTTATTAAAATATTGTAATTTATTTTTATAAAAAAAAGTTTCTGTTTTTATTAATAAAAATTCAAAGTTCAGAATTTTTTTATATATATTCCAGATTATTTAAATTATTAATTCTTTATCTGATTTTTTTTGTTTTTTATAATTTTTTTAATAAAACTAGCAGGTTTTATTTTTTAAAAATAAAATAAATAATTCAGATATTTATTTATTATGGAAAATAATATTCAAATTTTAATTTTTAAATAAAAAACAGTTTATATATATATTTGAGAATTTTTTTTAATTTTTTATTTTTTCGAATTTAAATTAAAAATTTTCGATTTTTTTTAATATTAATATTCCAGAATTACAAAGTCTGATTTTTTTTAACTTTCCAGATTTTTTTATAAATAAATATAAATAAGTTTCGATTTTTTTTAAACTTTTTCAGTTTTTTAGATTTTTATATATTTTTGGACCTTTTTTATTATTATTTTATTATCTTTTTTACGAAAATGAATAGTAGTTTTTTATTATTATTAATTATATTTTTATATTTATTATTATAAGTTTTTATTATTTTTCAAAAAAAATTTATAAACATAAAAAGAAAATAAATTCTACTACTAACTATTATTTAAACTAACACAATCTAAAACGGATATTAAAAAGACAGATAGTAATAAAGAAAAGCAGTAAAATAAATAATTAGTAGAAGAATTTTACTAACTTGGTGACGACAGTCTTCTTGTACTTCGCTTGCACCTCCCCGGCAACGGCGTCAAAAACTTGTTGTTTATTTGTTCTTTAGTCTAATACTCGCAAGTGCACGATTCGTTCGATGTAGATATGCGGTGCAAGGTCGATTCCATAGGGAGGACTATGGTACTGAAGTAAATATTTTCCTATCGTTTTGAGCCAAATTATATTAAATTTTAACCTAGTCCCAAATAATTTAATTTTTGATTGGTTATAATAATTGCAACAAATAACAGTAATTTTTAAGTAGATTTTAGATAAATTGATTTTAAATAATTTACTAGGGTTTAGAATCCACCAATATCTATTTATTATTTATTTTATATTTTAATTGCAAGAAATTCAGGGAATAAATTCTGAAATCAATCTCACTATTTCCCTATAGATTTGACAATAAGTACAAAATTATAATTCAAATATAGATTTTCCTTCGCTTTTCTAAGCATTATATTATATGTATCCAATTAAATGGAAAACAAATAATCAAAGAAATTAACTAATATCAATAATCACAAAGCAATGGGGAATTTATAACTATCAAAATACGTGATATAATTGATGAAATAATATTCCCCTATTGAAGCGAAAATCATAATCGTTAAAAATATTTATTTGGAATTATTATATAAAAATTAATAATAATATAGACATTGTATCATCATAACCCCAGTAAAAGAAAATTACTCACTCATAATAACAACACAAATAAATAAATATTCATAATATTATTACTCAAATATAATTTTATTACAATATTCTTATTTCTCCCTCTTACAATAACTCTCTCTATTTTCTTTTTTTCTCCCCTCAAAACACTACACATTCATCCCCTATTTATACTACTTCAAAATCAATAAAATAACAATTTTTAAAATTTTAAAATCCCACCCTCAATTATTCACGACCGCCAAGGGATACTGATGTCATGGATGACATCAGCATAAAGTTGAATTTTCGGGCCAATCGGGTGTTGACACGTGGCACGGTATGGTCCGTCTATTTAATTGTCCTCTGAACGGTCATAACTTCTTCATACGAACTCGGATTCGGATGATTTTTTTTTTTTAAAATGATCGTATCAATGAGACGAATAAAATGATACCTGTTGTGACTATATTTGAATTTTCAAAAAACATCATCCTTGAACCACTTGATCTGTCTTTAACTGGTTGGTTAACCTGCAGATACAATTTAATTCTTAATTAATTATCCAAGAAAACACAAAATTATAGAAAATTATAACAAAATGAAATAATATAAATATATGGTAAAACAAATAAATTATCACACAACATACAATTATATACATAAAATACTAATAAAAATATTACTTAAAATATACTAAACAAATCTCAAGATCAAAATTTGAACTGTGTCTAAATAAAAATATGCCCTAATATTACTGAGTAGAAAGTTATTCCAACCGTTTATGGTAGATGGCTATATGATAATGGAAGCACATATGCTTGCTTTTATAATGAGGAACTAACCATTATTGAGGTTTGATAAGTATAAGTAACATGATGATGCTATTCGAACAGCTGAAGTTGATTCAGCTGACCCAACAGGAAACGTTGGTAAACGATTTGTTTTGCGATCTTCTTTCGTCGGAGGTCCTCGATATATGATCCAGAACTTCCAAGACACTATGGCCATATGCAAGAGTATAGGATATCCGGAACTATTTATCACATTCACGTGCAACCCCAAATGGCCTGAGATAACACGTTTTGTTGAGTCCAAGGGTTTACGACCCGAGGATAGGCCTGATGTTATGAGTCGCATTTTCAAGATGAAGTTGGACCAACTTATAAAAGACTTGAAGACGGAAAATATTTTTGGCAAGGCAATTGGAGGTACCACATTATAAATCGCAGTTCCTTTGTTATTTAAGTTGATCGCTTCATTATCAATTTCACTTTGAATTGATTGATTTTTATTTTGTTTACTTTGTAGTTGTGTACACTATTAAATTTCAAATATGCAGACTTCCTTATGCACATATATTTCTGTGGATTGATCGAGCATATAGAAATATGTCTACCAATTCTATAGATGATTTTATCAGTGCTGAGATACCGAATAAGGAACTCAATCTGGAGTTGTACAAGTCTATCTCTAAGTATATGGTGCATGGTCCATGCGGACCATTGAATCCGACTTCACCTTGCATGCATGATGGGAAGAAATGTTCTAAGAAATTTCCAAAGTCCTTTAATGAGCGTACTATATTCGATGGAAATGGCTATCAGGTGTACAGAAGGTGTGACACTTGTGACGCTGTTGACAAGAATGGCAATCTCATTGATAACAGGTACAATCTAATTTCATTTTTTCATTGTGCATTGTCACGTTATATTTCATTCACTTTCAATTGTCATTTATATTCAAAAATAATAAGAAGTTTTGCTATTCATTTATAGGTTTATTTTTCCGTATAATCCTTTCCTATTGATGAAGTATCTGACACATATCAACGTTGAATGGTGCAACAAGACAAATTCTATAAAATATCTGTTCAATTACGTCAACAAGGGGGTTGATAGGCGCAAAAATAACCGTGGATAACGAGGTGAAGGATTATGTTGATTGTCGGTACATATCAGCATGTAGGGCTGTGTGGCGTATTATGGGATATGATATCCATTATAGAGATCCACCCGTAGAGCGTTTATCATTCACATGGAGGGTGAACAATCCGTCAATTCAAAGATGGTGACTTGATTACGGATTTATTGGAGAAGCATACTGGTGCAGAGACAAAGTTCCTTAAATGGATGGAATTCAACAAGCATCATCCTGAAGCACGTAAGTATCTATACGCTGAGTTCCCTAGATATTACGTGTGGGATCCTAGAGGTAAAGTGTGGAGAGACATGAAGAACTTTAACAACAAAGTTGGAAGAATTTACCACGTTCCAATTAAGACTGGTCCATTATACTTCATGCGGATTATGTTGAATCACATTTGGGGTGCCACTTGCTTTGGGGATTTGCGGACAGTGGATGGTGTTGTTCACCCTACATACCATGATGCATGTTACTAATTGAGATTGCTAGATGATGACAAATAGTATATTCATGCTATAAAGGAAGCCAGTTTTTGGGGTTCCGGTCATTTCCTTCGACATTTGTTCTCCGTGTTTATACAGTCTGACAGTATGTCCAGACCCTTTCATGTTTGGGAAAGTACATGGGAGTATCTATCGGACGGTATCCAGTACTTTATGCGACGGAAGTTGAATAATCATGGGATAAATTTAAGGAACTTTCTTATGTGAGAAATTTTATATGAACATTTATTTGTTAGTTACTATGTTGACTTTATATCTTAATATTTCAATATAAGACTGGAACTAAATGAAGAACAATTGAAGAATTTCACTCTTGCTGAGATAGAAGAGTTTCTTTCTATGAATGGATTTAGCTTGACTCAGATTGAAGGTATGCCCATTCCCAACAATGTAGTCATAGATAATGGTATGAATAATTTGATTGCCGAAGAAATGTCGTATCACATTGATGAGATGATTGAGCTGCACAGCCGTTTGTATCCATATCTCACGGACGAGCAAAGAAGTGTGTACGATACTATCATGGATGCAGTCGATTCTGGTAATGGTGGAGTTTTCTTTCTATATGATTATGGTGGCACAAGAAAGACATTTTTGTGGAAGACACTGTGTTCTGCATTACGTGGTAGGCGTGATATTGTTCCCCAGTTACATCGAGTGGTATAACTTCTCTACTTCTAGCTGGGGGCCGCACTGCTCATTCTAGGTTTAGCATTACTTTGCATGTCGATGAAACTACCATGTGTAGCAGAATAACCCCCAATAGCGATTTGACAGGACTTTTGAAGAGTACAAAGCTAATCATATGGGATGAGGCACCCATGACTAATAAGTTCTGTTTTGAGGCACTGGATCGCAGTATAAGGGATATGATGAAAAATCATCATGGTATGGAATCTTACAAGTTGTTTGGTGGATTGGTTGTTGTCTTTGGTGGTGATTATAGACAGATATTGCCCGTCATACTAAAGGGTAGTAGGCAGGATATAGTACACGCATCCCTTTGCTCATCTAAGACAATTTGGAATTCCTGTCTACAGGTTAATAATGATGAAATTTTATGATAGATAATTATTTTTTAATACAATTAACTTATTTTAAATGTTTAATATATTATTTTAAATATAAAGTATGTTGATTTTGTGCTATTAAATTACAGTCTAGAGGCTCATATGATGAGATCGAGAGCATCAGGGAGTTTGTTGAGTGGCTGCTGAAGGTTAGAGATGGTGAAATTGGTGTTGAGAATGATGGTGAGGTAGAATTCAAACTGCCTGATGATATTCTGATTCGGTCTACTGATGAACCAGTTCCTGCAATAGTTAAGAGCACAAATCTGAGCATATTAGACCATGTCGGTGATGGTCGGTACTTTCAGGATAGGGCTATTTTTGCTCCGACCAATGAGATTGTCCAGGAAGTAAATGATTATATAATGTCTCTTTTACCTGGAGATGCCACAGAATTCATGAGTTCAGATAGCATATGCCCTACGAAGATGATACCGTCAATACAGAAGACGTGTATTCCGTCGAGTTCCTAAAAACTATAAGGACTTCTGGGATACCAAATCATATAATTCGACTTAAGTTCGGTTGTCCTATAATGCTTCATAGAAATATTGACCAGTCTGTCGAGCATTATAATGGGACTAGATTGATTATTACTGCAATTGGCAAGCACGTCATTGAGGCTAAGATGATACATGGAAAGAACACTGGAGTGAAGGTTTTCATACTTAGGATGGTACTTTCACCGCCTGATATTACCAATTTTCCTATTAGATTTCAGCGAAGGTAGTTTCCTATATCAGTCTGTTATGCAATGACTATCAATAAGAGTCAGGGGCAATCTTTATCTCATGTTGGACTCTACCTCCCAAAGTTTGCTTTCAGCCATGGCCAGCTCTATGTTGCATTTTCCAGAGTAACAAGCAGGAAGGGGCTCAAGGTTTTAATATTGGATGAGGAAGGCAATCCCACCGATATGATCACCAACATTGTATACAAGGAGGTGTTTTCAAAACTTTGAGGTATTATTTTATCATATTAATACATTGTTGTCAAAAGTAGTAATATACATTTATTTGATTTTGTTATTGCTTACTGATTTATACAAATATCGTTTTGCAGTTGGTGATTATTCAGATGTCTACGGTGATTGTACACGTTGACTTTGCATTCTCTTTCATATTTTTCGATGTACGGAACCTTTAATTCTATTTAATATCATTTATTATTTGGATGATATTTTATTTCACGTATTACTGATTTAAAGGAAACCATGTCGTGCCAACGCCACGGGTTAGTACTAGTATCCAAAGTAAATTGGGAAAGTAGAAGAAGACTTTTTTTATTTTTAAGGAGAAATTTTAAAATATCTTTGTTGTTTTTTTGAAAAAAGATTTTAATTATTTCAAATATATTTTAAATATTAGTAATACAACTACAAGAGTAGTAGTAGAAATCCACACTTAATATTCGTACGTACCGACGACCCAGAGGTTACTGCCTCATTTCCATACCACGATTACATACGTAAGGCCCATGCCATAGCGTACGTAATACAGGTGCTGGCTTACTACAGTAACTAGGTTACGTACGTAATATTTAACTCATTACGTACGCAACAATCCAATAGCGTACGTAATCACCTAAGAACAGCGTGCGTTATCCTCAATCCAGGAACTACTGCCCTTAAACACTGATTCCATTACGTACGTAACACTCTAGGTATAACGTACGTAATACTCATACTCTATTAACGTATGCAATACTATCTACATAATGTACGTTAAACTATTCGTTGACTCACCTGTCTACATCCGCGCCGAAAGCTGCCGACCACAGGCCCACTGTCGGCCACAGCCTGAATCATGTCTGATTCCTCTCATAACGTACGTAATGCATGAAACATAACGTACGTTATGCTTACCAGCTTAGCGTACGTAAGTCCCTAAGCTTAGCGTACGCAATGGCTTATGCACTTAGCCAAATCCAACTGTTTCTGTCCGTCTCGACATACTGAATACGTATACACACATACTGAATACATATACTCGTCTCAAAAATATTCTCATACGAATATCTGATACACGATATCCTCAAATACAATTGTCATCTAAGTACGACAATTATACAAATACAACTATCTCAGTCTTCAAATTATTTTATCCATACTGTATAGACACCAAGCTATGCAGGATATCTCGGATAAAATAATGCGAAAAATTTATACTGAAAATACGGATATTATATACTACTCCCTTAAAATAAGTTTCGTCCTCGAAACTTGCAACCCTGTCATAAACAACAGATCAACCCAAAATTTCCAACTCATCACAAAAGTAGTCAATCGTCGCCACAAATGAATAACCAAACCAGTATATTTACAGGTGCATGAAGCTGATGATCTCCCGTGATACTAGCACACGACTACCATACGAAGTCTCAACACAATACCAACACACACCAGTATCACAAATAGCAATTTTGAAAATATCCCAAAAATTTTGGAACCTCCAAAAATCGGTTTGACTCAAAAGTCAGGAAAATAATTTTCAAAAGTCGCGCCACTACCGTACTCGTAGAGCCTCATAACACACATGCCCGGGTTTTACAAAACCCAAACTCTGATACCATCTTCTGTAACAACCCCAAAATCAACCGGGAATATTAAAGTGCCGTGGGTCCCATGCCGGAACCCACCAGGCTAAAACTCATTTTCACATACGTTTCAAATATGCCAACATGCGAAAGACGGTAATGTATTTTAAATACCCAAATATTTTCCAAAACATAGTTTAAGGAAAAAGGGTTTAACGAAATAACCCAAATTTACGAAATACCCAAAAAGGCCATTTTAAGATACGCACGCAGCGGATAAAACACAGTTCAAAATACACATTGGCAGCGGAAATAAAACGACTAGAAAAGAATATTCAATTCTCCAAAAATATGCCACAGCCAGTATCACCCGGGAATCTCATCTCTTCATGACCGCTACTAGCTCAATCTCCGAATACCTAAAAATAAAGCCCACGGCGAGGTCAGCCACAATACTCAATAATGATAACGATCACATCACATAAAATAATTACATACCAATGTAATAACAAAGTAAGAATACTACCAATGTAATCTTACCATTATACCTTACCAACACAGAGCAATCCATACCAAATCAATCTTTATCATAATTCATATTTCGCATTCTCAAATGACGAGATGAACTCAACTACAACCGTCTGTACTGCATTCAAGTAATACCAAGAATCCTCAAAATATCATCATAAATCATAAGTGTGGAATAATCCATCCATGCCAAATCCTGTCCGTCGGATTTGCACAGTCAAATCTCAATCTGGATAAAAACCAATAACACACAATATATCTGTAGATTAACTACCACATGACAATGATAACAAGTCCCGAAACATCAACGTACAGTTCGAATACTCATACGATCAATAAAAATGATCAACCAATAAATCGATCGAGAATATCACCGACATGATAACTCTGATACTACTAATGAAGGATCAACAAAAATCGAGAATACCATCAACATGATAAACTCCAACATGATCAACAAAGGATCAATAGAAACCGAGAATACCATCAACAAGGTAAATGAAAGATTACATATCCAATAAGGATCACAAGACTCACCAAAGTGAACAATGACACACGGATAATGAAAGATCGACACGACCGACAATATCCAAAACAAACATCCTGGGATCACGATCCCCAAATAATGATCAACACGATCAACAATCTCGACACTACCGTCTTGGGATCAACATTCCTCAATGAATAACCAATACGAATCTCATTATACTAAACATCAACATACAACAATTCAACAGAATAATTATCCTCATAACTGAACAATACTTAAATTACCTCAAAGCCGAAGACAATATTCTTTCCATGAACAAACCATCATCCCGACAATTTACATGTATAATATCATTGCTATATGAATTATATATGAAACAAAAGCGAAACCATTCATTAAATATTATAAACTGAACAAGTATAAACTTGCCTCGATACCGATACGACAAAGCCGTTACTAATTCCATTGCCTTCGTCTACGAGCTCCTCAACCCCGACCAAAGGAATCTACGAACTCTTCAACCTCAACCGAAACACAACAATCATAATCAATGATCAATCAACACAACCTATTGCAATAATTGATTAACACACATTCGATAATAATCAACAATCGATATAGATAACCAATCAAATTCAACGGCTCAACGATACCTCGATCATATACAAAACCAAATAGTCCAACTCAACAAATACGAACTCATGTCCACAATACAAACCGCAACTCGACAATCATAATTAACAATCAATATAACTAATCAACAAACCCAACGGTTCCACAAAATCTCGATTAAACACAATTCCAAACAACCCAAACCAATCAATCACGAATTCAAGATCTCAACACGATTCATAATCCGATAATCATATCGATAATCAAATTAAATCAATAACACGGTCTAAACGTTACTGATTCCAAATTCAATCTTAAATACGAATACAAGTTTCCTCCTTGTAAATAATTCATAATAAAAACCAATTACCGATTATCATCATCCATCCGGACAATCCAATTAGTCCAACATTATAGATGATCATATTCCAAGAGTGTCAAATAATTCAATCATTCGATTTGAACACTTGTTCAATACGTATGAACTTCCCAACTCAAAGATGAATAATAATCTCATCAAACTCGTAATCATATTCGTATTCCTATATGAATATGGTACCAAAACACATAACTTAGTTCTAGGTATGAATATTCCATATTTATATCCAAAACACCAACATCTCTTAAACATATTCATCAAATCATATAATCCAAAAGTTCCTTAAGAACACGAATTATTCTGAAATCACATTCATACTCAACAAAACAACATAATCCGATGTTTATTATCATATTCTCTAATATACAATTCACATAACTTCAAGAATCACAATAACACCACTATAGCCATCATCATATGAAGAAAAACATCAACAATCAAACCAACAAGGATTGTATCATAGTTAATCTGTAATTAACCCCATATCATGATTCGTACGAAATCAACATAATTCAGACATCCATCTTTCATGGGGTTAAATGAATCACAATCCTTACAACAGGAAGAATCTTAATTAACATCCGAAACTTCTTATCACAATTCCATTAAATCTCATATAACATCATCACATGATAATTCAACATGCTCCCTTCCAAGTAATCATCCTTCAAAACGAACCACTATCAAAGGGATACGAAACTTACCTTGTATAGACGAATCATGAAGAAGAACAATCGAACTCCATTCCAAGAATCATCAATAACTCCATATCCAAAGCTCCAAATCTAAGCTCTTAAGCTCATAATCGACTTAGAAGAACCGAAACTCCATCTCTGAGTGTTGAAGGCAAAAAACGAAATCAAGTTCGGAAGAAAAATGAAGTGACGGGCATCCCACTTATATAAACTCTTAGATCGTTACGTACGTAACATGCAACAGCTAACGTACGCAACAACCCTTTACGTACGTTATCTGTCCTTGATAGCGTACGTAACGACGGCCCAGAGGCTACAACCTCATTTCCATACCACGATTACGTACGTAAGGCCCATGCCATAGCGTACGTAATACATATGTTGACTTACTACAGTAACTCGGTTACGTATGTAATATTCAACTCATTACGTACGCAACAACGTAATCACCTAAGAATAGCGTACGTTATCCTCAATCCAGGAACTACTACCCTTAACCACTGATTCCATTACGTACATAACACTCTAGGTATAACGTACGTAATACTTATACTCTATTAGTGTATGCAACACAATCTACATAACGTACGTTAAACTATTCGTTGACTCACCTGTCCACATCCGTGCCGAAAGCTGCCGACCACGGGCCCACTGTTGGCCACAACCTGGATTATGTCTAATTCCTCTCATAACGTATGTAATGCATGAAACATAATGTATGTTATGCTTACTAGCTTAGCATACGTTAGTCCCAAAGCTTAGCATACGCAATGTCTTCTGCACTTAGCCAAATCTAACTGTTTCTGTCCGTCTCGACATACTGAATATGTATACACACATACTAAATACATATACTCATCCGAAAAATATTCTCATACGATACATATGATACACGATATCCTCAAATGCAATTGTCGACCAAGTACGACAATTATACAAATACAGCTGTCTCAGTCTTCAAATTATTTTATCCATACTGTATAGACACCAAGCTATGCAGTATATCTGAGATAAAATAACGCGAAAAAATTATACTGAAAATCCGGATATTACAGATTTGGAGATTGAAATTTGGCATCAAGTAACTCAAGGACAATTACGTTTCCTTGAGATCACATCCTCTGTGATTGAAGATATTAAGTGCAAATAGTTAGATGATCCTTTATTTGTACAGCTTCAGGAAAATGTCATTAAAGGAAAGGCTCATGGGTTCCTGATCGACGAAGATGGAGATCTTCGATTTTGAGGTAGAACTAGTGTACCGAATTGGGATGATCTTAGGCAAATGATTTTGAATGAGGCACATTCTACTCCGTACTCGATTCATCCGGAGTATGTATCGAAATTTCAAGGGGTATGTAACGGAGTATGTATCGAAATGCTTAACTTGTCAACAAGTTAAAGTTGAACATCAAAGACCTGCCGGAAAGTTGCAACCGTTACCGATTCTGGAATGGAAGTGGGAAGATATCGCGTTAGATTTTATTGTGGGAATGCCAAGAACGCGAACTGGGATGAATATGATTTGGGTAATCGCTGACCGACTAACCAAATCAGCAGATTTTCTGGGCATTAGAGATACTTTGGGACCAGAGAGATTGGCCCATTTGTTCATTGTATAAATTATGAGACTCCATGGTACCCCAAAGAGTAATATTTCAGATCGCGATGGTCTATTTGTATCGCATTTCTAGCAAGCGGGACATAGAGCACTCGGTACTGAATTAAATTTCAGTACCGCTTATCATCCTCAGACGGATGGACAGTCGAAGAGAACCATCCTGACATTGGATGACATGTTGAGAGCTTGTTCGTTGGATTGGAAAGATGATTGGAAGATTCATTTACCGGTAATTGAGTTCGCGTATAATAACAGTTGTCACAGTTCAATTGGTATGGCTCCATTTAAAGCATTATATGAGAGATGATGTCGATCGCAACTCTGTTGGGATAAACCGTATGAATTACTTGGAGTAGATTCATATTTGTTAATTCAAACGAGGGAGAAGGTTGTTGTTATATGACAGAAGTTATTGACCACCCAGAGTCGACAAAAGTCGTATGCCGATGTTCAACATCGACCATTAGAGTTTTAGGCAGGAGATCATGTGTTGTTGAAGGTATCGCCAACTCGTGGAGTCCTTCGGTTTGGTAAGAAAGGGAAGCTTAGTCCTCGTTATATCGATCCTTTCGAGATCCTGGACAGAGTAGGTGATGTGGCTTATCGACTAGCGTTACCTCCAGTGCTTAGCCACATTCATAATGTGTTCCATGTTTCACAATTGCGTAAGTATATTCCCGATCCTAGCCATGGTATTGATTATAAAGAGATTGAGGTAAATGATGATGTTACGTATGAAGAGCAACCGTTAGCCATATAAGAGTGATGAGTGAAATGGTTGCAACAGAAGGCGATTCCGTTAGTAAAGGTTCAATGGTCCAAACATGGAGTTGAGGAAGCTACGTGGGAAACTGAAGATAGTATGCGTGCCCGATACCCTAAACTGTTCGAATCTTAAGTTTCGGGACGAAACTTCTTTTTAGGGGGCAAGGATGTAATATCAGTGTATTTTATTAATTATGTAAGTTATTTTGGACGTATTCTGTTGAGAATTTGATTTGTAATTTCCATGTTGTATCGTGTATTTTATTAATTATGTAATTTATTTTGGACGTATTCTGTTGAGAATTTGATTTGTAATTTCCATGTTGTATCGTTTCGCATTTGGAATCGTGTGTATATTAGTGATGGTATTGGAATGTTGATGGTTAGTAATTGTCGAGTTCTATTATATTCGGGTTATGATTATTCTGACCGGACTTCGTGGTTTTAATGCTGGGAAGTAGCAGTTAGCGCACGCTAGACTGTATTGCTAGCACACACTAACCATATATCCGTAGGGCACGCTACTCTTGTTTGTAGCGCACGTTAGGCCGTCTGGGCAGTAGACTTTCTAGATTCTGGAATGGGTCATTAGCGCACATTAATATTAGACTAGCGTACACTATTGAGGTGGATTAGCGCACGTTAGAGGTGTTGGTAACGCACGCTATTTCGGCCTGGCAGTAACAACAGAATGTTTCTGGAGTCTGGACACAAGCAGTTAGCGCACGCTATTGTTGGAGCTAGCGCACGCTAGTGCCGGTATATAGCGCTTGCTAATTTATGTGTAGCGTGTAACACCCCCGATATATTCAGGAATGTTATAGCGCTGTAAATCCTTTACGTAAGAATTTACAAGGCTGAGGAAATGAAACGACAATAACAAACACCAATAAACGATGGCAACAGAAATAAAATACGTGTTTGGAACAAACCGACAGTATAAACGTCCAACAATGAATATTAATACATACTCAAATTCAATATGACAAAAGACAACGTACTCGAGTACTTTATTAAGAACAACATTGAAACTCAATAAATCATTCCGGCCAGAACATCACTCTGCACCTCCGTCGTCATGAAGCTATAATGGTTGTTTCCCTGCTCTCCTGTATCCTGAACATAAACAAATGTTCACCCCCGAAGGGGTTAGCACAACGATGCTAGTACAAGTACCACAACATATTATTCAACGTCTCACGAAGAACAATAATAATAACATAAATGACAAAAATACCAACGAGTCTCTTCCTACGAGAAGACTTATAAATATCATACACAAATGATAATCACAACATGACAGTGTTCACTGCCTAGATCCTAAGATGATCCTGTCGGACCAACACGAGGTGGAAAAACCTATCCAATGATCCAGCGCACGCTAGCATAGATCCCACGATGATCCCGTCGGAACAACACAAGGTGGACATATAACAACGACACATATGCATGACAATATGTATAACATCAATACGTAAAACATAAATAAGGTACTTGCGTCGAATTGACGACAAGGATAAAACTTCGACGAATATCAATACACTCGAAGGTCGCCCCTTTGATTAATCACGTCGCAAAGCTCGAACCTTAAACAAAAGAAATAATATAGAGTTCATCTTACGTCGAATAACTAACAAACGAACATCTAGCATCCTAAATTACGGCCGAAAGTTCAACATTAAAAATCCTGACTGTACTCTTCGTAACATACGTTACACACCCACGTAGCGTACGTTAAGTCTATATGTTAGTGTACGTAAGCTCCGAAGCATAACGTACACTAATCATGTAGTTGCTGGTTCTCTTCTCTGATCAGATGACTGACTTATCTGTTGATATAACGTATGTAAATCATGATGCTTAACGTACGTTATACTCACAAACATATTTCTCATGCTAAAAAGAATGATCCAATGGTGTTTGATATGTTCGAATTTGAAGGATAAATATGTCATCATAATACTTTACTCCAATCACGATTATAAGTTCATATACATAGTTCGGATAATCCATGGTTGATACACTGATTACCAATATCATTATTACATTCAAACTTCATCATGAAGATTAATTAACCAATCCAACTTACAAGAAATGACAAAACCTCCAATGTTCATCCTTCTAAGTGACATTAATACCAAGTCTATGATCATTACAAAAACACCATCCAATGCGGATTATCAATCTCAGAAAATTTCCCTTACTTGTTCATCATAACAAGATTCGAACTACAATGCTCTTAACAATGGTAATCTTAAGCATGAACACTCCAACTTCCTAAACATGATGTTCGGTTATATAAGTCATCCATGGAATCTAATAATTTCAGTATCATGTTCATAACATCCTTAAGAACACGAATTCAAGGTTGGAGATAGCATTAACATACCTTAATATAGAAGACGATGATGAACACTTGACGAAAATCAAACACCAGAAGCTTGAGTATCAATCCAAGGTGCTTGCAATCTTCAAAGATCAAGTATATGTGATATCCATTCTTCAATGATCGAGTATATGTGATATATAGGTGTTTAGGTGGCTGGAGGTTCTCTGGAAAATGAAGGAGAAGTGAAAGAAACGAAGTGAAATGAAATGGGGTGCTGTCCCATTTATACTTTTCTGACCATTACGTACGTCAGCCTTCGTGCATAATGTACGTTATCCACTTAGCGTACGCTATCTCTTATCCTTAGCATGTGTTAACGTCCAATGATAGCTTACTGTCTCGTTCCTTTACACTCTTACGTACGCTACATCATCACAGTTACGTATGTAATCGATAAGAATTAGCATACGTTATATACACCCCCTAGCGTACGTTAACACCCGTTTGACCTAGAACTGTCCAGGGTCATTCTGCGAGAATCCACCCGAGCCCACCACCAGCTGGCTCATGTTCTAGCCGCCTTGATCAATTATTGGTTGCCTTACGTACGTTATGCTTCATTCACAGCGTAAGCTAACCTTGGCACATAACGTACATTACGTTTACTAGTTAGCGTACGTTATGACGTAGTTGCATGTGAAAATTTATATGTTGATATTATCATGCATGTGGATACGATTACGAAAAAGATCATACTTTGATTATCGATATCACAAATTCGAATAATACAGGGTTCAAATGCAGAAGAAAATACTCAACAATTTATGCGGATATTACATACTCTCCTTCTAAAAAGGAGTTTCGTCCCGAAACTCAGGACAAAAATAACTCTAGGTATCTGGACTTCATACTATCTTCCATCTCACAAGTGGCTTCTTCAATGCCGTGGCGCGACCATTGAACCTTAACCAAAGTGATCGATTTATTTCTCAATTGTTTAACTCGTCTTTCGAGTATCTTGATTGGTCTCTCTTCAAACGTGCCATCCTGAGCGACTTCGATCTCACTAAAATCAATTACATGACTCGGATCAGATATGTATTTCCGTAACTGAGATACGTGGAACACATTATGAATGTGGCTCAACGATGGCAGTAATGCCAACCTGTATGCTAACTCTCCAACTATTTCAAGAATTTCGAACGGTCCGATGTATCTCAGACTCAGCTTTCCCTTTTTCCCAAAACGAAAAATCCCCCGAGCAAGAGAAACCTTTAAAAGCACGTGATCCCCAATACTGAACTCTAACGGGCGACGACGCACGTCTGCATAAGATTTCTGCCGACTCTGGGCGGTCAACAGTCTTTCACGAATCAAGGCTATCTTTTCTTGTGTCTGCACGATTAACTCCGGTTCCGTCCTGATCAAGTCTGATGTATCATCCCAACACAGGGGCGATCTGCATCTCCTCCCGTACAATGCTTCAAATGGTGCCATATTAATGGAAGCATGCCAACTATTGTTGTAGGTGAATTCAATCAGTGGTAAATGAACTTCCCAATCAGCCTACCAATCTAAGGCACAAGCTCTCAGCATATCTTCCACTGTTTGAATAGTCCTCTCGGACTGTCCGTCTGTCTGCATATGATAAGCTGTGCTAAAATTCAGTTCGATTCCCAAGGCTTTATGAACTGCTTTCCAGAAATGTGATACGAAGCGACCGTCTCGATCAGAAATAATGGTCTTTGGAGTACCATGTAATCGGACTATCTCTGCAATAAACACTCGTGCCAACTTCTCTGGTCCCCAAGTGTCCTTAATGCCCAGAAAATGAGCCGATTTGGTTAAAAGATCGACTATCACCCAAATCATGTTCATCCATGTTCTGGACCTCGGCATACTAGTGATAAAGTCCATCGATATATCTTCCCACTTCCATTCAGGAATCAGGAGCGGCTTCAGCATTTCGGCAGGTCGTTGATGTTCGATCTTAACCTGTTGACAAATCAAACATTTCGAGACATAATACGCTCCATCTTTCTTCATATTTCCCCACCAGAAATTCTGCTTCAGATCCTTATACATCCTATTAGTGCCCGGGTGGGTAGAATAGGGCGTGCTGTGAGATTATTTCATGATGGTCTACTCCAAGACATCGATGTCGGGAACACAAAGTCGGATCTGTAATCTCAAAACTCTATCATCATGAATTACGAATCCTGGGGCCTTTCCCTTACTCACTTCATCACGTAACCGAATCATCAGAGAATCATCTAATTGCTTAGATTTGATTTCTTTGGTTAATGATGAAGTTAATTCCATCACACACAGTTGTCCTTGAACTCTTTGCAACCATACTTCAATTCCTTCGCGAATTAATTCTCATTGAATGTCGGGCTGGGAGGTGAGAGTTTCTAGCATTCGAATAGAAACGGGTTTGCGGCTCAGTGCATCAGCCACCACATTTGCTTTGCCTGGATGATAAAGAATCTCCAAGTCATAATCCTTAATCAATTCCAGCCATCTCCTCTGCCGCATGTTTAACTCGTTCTGACTAAAGATGTATTTGAGACTTTTATGATCTATGAAGATCTGACAGTGAGTCCCGTATGTATAATGTCTCTAGATTTTCAAAGCGAAAACCACAACTGCCAACTCCAAATCATGCGTTGGATAATTTACTTCATAGGGCTTCAATTGTCGTAACACATAGGCGATCACCTTTTCATTTTGCATCAGTACACACCCGTGACCTTGGTTTGAGGCGTCATTATAAACTATGAATCCTCCAATCCCCTGTGGTAGTGCTAAAATCGATGCCATCGTCAATCTCTTCTTCAATTCATCAAAACTGGCCTGCCACATCTCGTTACACTCAGACTTTTGGGTCTTATGCATTAATCGAGTAAGTGGATGGGTAATTTTGGAAAACCCTTCCACAAACCATTGATAGTACCCAGCAAGTCCTAGGAAACTTCTGACTTCCTTCACGTTCTTAGGAGGCTTCCAATTCGAAATTGCTTCGACTTTATGGGGATCTACTCGGACTCCTTTTGCTGATACCACGTGACCGAGGAACATCACTTCCTTTTGCCAAAATTCACACTTAGAAAGCTTGTCGTCCAATTGCTCGCTTCTCAAGAGGTCTAAACGATCCGTAAGTGCTGCACATGCTCTTCCGGGCTCTTGGAATAAACCAAAATGTCATCAATAAACACAACTACGAATTTATCCAAATACTATATGAACACTCGATTCATCAACTGCATGAACACGGCAGGTGCATTAGTGAGACCAAACGACATCACTACAAACTCATAGTGTCCGTAGCGAGTTCTGAATGCTGACTTCGGAACATCATATTCCTTAATCCTCAACTAATGATATCCCAATCTCAGATCGATCATAGAAAACACTGTTGCTCCTTGTAACTGGTCAAACAAATCATCAATATGTGGCAATGGATACTTATTCTTGATCGTCGTCTTGTTCAGTTCTCAGTAGTCAATACACAATCGAAGCGATCCATCTTTGTTATGGATAAAAAGAACTGGTGCACCCCAGGGCGAAACGCTTAGCTGAATATAGCCTTTGTCTAGTAACTCTTCAAGTTGTTTCTTCAATTTGTACATCTCAGTAGGTGACATACGATACAGTGCCTTATAAATCAGCGTAGCTCCTGGTTCCATCTCGATGGTGAATTCCACATCTCGTCATGGAGGTAGTCCAGGTAATTTGTCAGGAAACACATTGGGGAATTCGTTCACAACAGGAATGGATGAAAGTTCTGTAACACCCCGAGATATTCAGAGTTTATTACAGCGCCGTGGACCCCCCCACAAGGGACCCACCAGGCTATAAACAAGAAAAACTCCACTCGACTAACCATCCCGGTTAGCGAGGGCACACATTTAATTATGAGACATTAAAGTTACGCCCGGAGCAACCGGCGAAATGATCATCAACCAACAATGTAACAATTTAAAAGTAACACAATACGGAGTTTGAAATGAAAAGCCTAAGTACTCGCGAGTACACTCTATGAGTTTATAATTATTAGAACAACCAAATCGAAATGGACGAAAGAAATAGAAAGACCCAAATGCACATGTCAACGACCCTGGCCAACATCCTCGTACTGTCCAGGTGCCCGCTCATCCGGATAATCATAACCTGAAATCCATAACAAGAATTTCCCCAAAACGGGTCCCCAGAGGGGTTAGCAATTACGCTAGTACAAGTAATCAAGGCAAACCAATCGCTTACACATTTCATAGTACATGCACCAATATCATTTCAAAAACCAAAACCAGACATGTCTTTTCCGGAAACAAACAGTCACAATTAATTTGCCTAGGACCGGGACGAAGCCACGAATCCCACTCGAGGCCTCTAAGGACCCTCCCGAGCTGGCCACATTCATAAAACAAACCAAGCACCACACGTCACCTAGGACCGGGACGAAGCCACGAATCCCACTCGAGGCCTCTAAGGACCCTCCCGAGCTGGCTAGCGAATCAAACTCATGAATCCAGGACAAAGTCATAGATTCCCTCGAGGCCCCGTCGGACCCTCCCGAGGTGAGTAAAACACACACAATATACATTACCATTTCACGTTAAGCATAAGGGTTTTCCAAGAATTACTTGCCTTGAATATTTTGATGACGCAACGAACGGGAAGGATAATCACCGACGAACACTAGGAATCAACGGAACCGAACCTAACGATTCGAAGAACATAATTATAACCAACTCTAGCCGAATACGGAAATGGAATACACCCGAAAACCCGCCTACGATTCATGTATATTCGCACAAAATAACAACGAGGGCGGACCACAACCAAACCCTCTCGATTCCGCAAAACTATGAAAATATACCATGAATCCGTAGGGAAATTAATGATATCAACAAGATTAATCATATACATCATGAATCCACCAACAAAACGGAACGAATCGGAAGAAAATCCCAAAACCCCCAAATTAATCGAAAGTAGGGTTCTAGAAATATTACCTTTGGGGATTCAAGTACCAAGATCCGTAGAACACGCGCTAGATTGATTACTCGAGCTTCACTATCGAAGAAAAATGGTGAAAATCGACCCCCCAATGGATAAAGATGAAGAACTCTATCCCTCTCTTACACTCTCTCTCGCGATGCAGTGAAAATGAAGAAGACGACGGGCGATTTCGTCTAATAAAGGCGAGTTGCACTGATTGGCCGCCGTGTGCCGCGGCACGGCTTAGGTGTCTTTGCGGCACGGGCAAAAATTCACTCCCGTGTTTCGGCATTGTGCGCGGCCACGGCTGCGTGTGCCGCGGCACCAGTCTGAGCGAGTTTTGGTCGCGAGATGACACACGAGTGTGCCGCGGCACGGATAGGTGTGCCGCGGCAGCTTGGCATTGTGCCGCGGCAGCTTGGCATTGTGCCGCGGCACGGATAGGTGTG
Organism: Orobanche coerulescens; assembly: GCA_033398695.1. Lineage (NCBI taxonomy): Eukaryota > Viridiplantae > Streptophyta > Magnoliopsida > Lamiales > Orobanchaceae > Orobanche > Orobanche coerulescens. Next base: position 146,838,855 of record CM065805.1, on the reverse strand, counting down.
CCGCGGCACACAGTCTGATTCGTTTGGCCAACAATCGAAGAAATTTGTGTCGCGGCACACACATCTTATCTTGCTGCCCACACCCCTATTAGGTTCCAAAATGATAAAAATGATCCGGAAGAGAATAAAAGCGATAGGAATCAATATTTGGGAACCAATAACATGAAATGGATCCACGGCAACCCCGAAACGGCGGTTCCGCACCACAATAACGAGAATACGATTCAACGGTTGTGGGGAAGGACACCGAAAGGTACACGAGGTCACTATGACCAGAAATATACCAAAAATTAAAATACAAGGGAAAGAAAAATACCGGATATTACATTCTACCCCTCTAAAAATAAGTTTCGTCCGAAACTTGAGAAACAAACAACTCGGGGTACCTAGCACGCATGCTATCCTCGGTTTCCCAAGTTGCTCCCTCGACACCGTGTCTCGACCACCGCACTTTGACCAAAGGGATGGTCTTATGCCTCGATCGTTTCTCACGATGTTCCAAAATCTTCAAAGGGCGCTCCTCAAAAGTAATATCTTGACAATATCAATCTCGCCATAATCGATGACGTGACTAGGATCCTAACGTATTTCCTCGGTGGGAAACATGAAAACGCTATGAATGTGACTCAAGGCGGGGTAACGCCAAAGCGGTATGCTAACCCACCGACCCGCTCGAGAATCTCGAAGGGTCCAATAAATCTCGGACTCAACTTCCCCTTCTTCCCGAAACGGAAAACCCCTCTCGTCGGCGACACCTTGACAAAACGTGGTCTCCCACCTCGAATTCTAAAGGTCGGCAGCGGACATCGGCATATGACACGCCGACTCTGGGCCGTCAACATCCGTTCCCGAATTAATTCTATCTTCCGCCTCGTCTCTAAAACGACATCCGGCTCGGTCCCGACTAAATCGGACGCCTCATTCCAACAAATCGGCGATCGACATCGTCGCCCATAAAGTGCCTCATACGGTGCCATTCGAATCGACGCGTGCCAACTATTGTTGTACGTGAATTCGATCAATGGCAAATGCTCTTCCCAGTCGCTACTCCAATCGAGGGCACAAGCACGCAACATGTCCTCGAATGTCTGGATAGTGCGTTCCGACTGTCCATCTGACTGGGGATGAAAAGAGGTACTCAAATGCAAACGGGTACCCAACGCCTTATGCACCGCCTGCCAAAAGTGCGATACAAAACGGCCATCACGATCCGAAACAATAGACTTCGGAGTACCGTGAAGTCTCACAATCTGCGCGACAAACACACGAGCCAATTTCTCCGGGCCCCAAGTGTCCTTGATGCCCAGAAAATGTGCCGACTTGGTCAGACGATCAACAATCACCCAAACCATATTCATGCCCGATCTCGATCTCGGCAAACTCGTAATGAAATCCATCGATATATCTTCCCATTTCCATTCCGGAATGGGAAGTAGCTACAATAACCCGGTGGCCGATGCTCGATTTTGACTGTTGGCAAGTCAAACATCTCGCCACAAAGCGTGCTACCTCCTCCTTCATATCATTCCACGAAGTTCCTCCTCGTGTCCTTGTACATCTTACTCGAACCGGGATGAACGGAATAGGGTGTGGAATGGGCCTCACGCAAAATACTCTGTCGCAACTCTGGATCGTTCGGCACACAAAGCCGACTCTGGAATCTCAAAACACCATCCTCGTGAATCACAAACCCGGAGACTTTCCCTTAAGAACGTTCTCTCGGATTTGAGTAATCATCGGATCCTCTAATTGTTTGACTTAATTTCATCGATCAAAGACAGCGAAATCTCTAAAGCGCAAAGTTGCCCGGCTCGAGGCAACAAAACCTCAACACCAAACTCAATCAAAGCCCGCGAAGCTCGGGGCGAGGCGTGAGGACCTCAAGCGTTCGCAATGCAATCGGTTTCCGACTCAAGGCGTCGCTACGACATTCGCCTTGCCGGATGATAAAGGATTTCGAGGTCATAATCCTTAATCGGCTCTAACCACCTCCTCTGCCTCATATTCAACTCTCGTGAGTAAATATATATTTGAGACTTTTATGATCGGTAAAAATCGGCATGCGAGCCGAAAAGATAGTGACGCCAAATCTTGAGCGCAAAAGCATTGCCGCTAATTCCAAATCATGAGTAGGGTAGTTAAGTTCATACGGTCTCAAGCGTCTCGGCGCATAGGCAATGGTCTTGCCGTCTTTGCATCAATACGCACCCAAGACCACGGCCCGAAGCATCGCTATAAACGGCGAATCCCTCGTTGCCACACGGCAACGCCAAAACCGGGCTGAAGTCAAACGCTTCTTGACTCCTCGAAACTCTCGGCCTCTCATCGGTCCAGACGAACTTCTCGGATTTCTGGAGCAACTGTGTAAGTGGCCGAGCTAGTTTTGAGAAACCCTCGACGAACCTACGGTAGTAGCCAGCCAAACCCAAGAAACTACGGACCTCCTTCACGTTTGTGGGCGATGCCCAATCCAACACTGCCTCAATCTTCTGCGGATCCACTCGAACTCCCTCGGCTGAAATCACGTGACCCAGAAACATCACTTCCTTCAGCCAGAACTCACATTTCGAGAACTTCGCATAGAGTTGCTCAGCCCTCAAAATGTCTAACACTATCCGCAAATGATGGGCATGCTCTTCTTCATTCCTTGAATAAATAAGAATATCGTCAATGAAAACGACGACACACTTATCCAAATACTCGATAAAGACTTTGTTCATCAATTGCATGAACACCGCCGGCGCATTAGTTAACCCGAAAGGCATAACTACAAACTCATAATGCCCGTACCTCGTCAGAAATTTGTCTTGACACGTCGGACTCCCTCACCGGGTGATAGTACCACGATTTTAAATCAATTTTCGAGAACACGCGGCTCCACCAACAGATCGAACAAGTCGTCAATCCTCGGCAAAGGGTACTTGTTCTTGATGGTCACTTTGTTTAGTTCGCGATAGTCGATACACAAACGTAGTGAACCATCCTTCTTACGCACAAACAAGACCGGTGCGCCCCAAGGCGAGGCGCTCGGTCGAACATACCCTGACTCCAGAAGTTCACTCAACTGTTTCTTCAACTCGGCCATCTCTGAAGGTGCCATGCGATACGGCGCCTTCGAAATCGGAGCCGCGCCCGGCTCTAATTCTATAACAAACTCAACCTCACGATCTGGTGGCAATCCCGGCAACTCGTCAGGAAATACATCAGGAAACTCACTAACGATTGGAATCGACGAAAACTCGGCTCCACCATTCTCCGCCTTCAAGGCGTAGCACCAATAACCAGTACACCCCTTTCGCAGGAGTTTCACCGCCTTCAAGGCGTTAATAACAAACTTCTGGTTTCTCTTTCGCCCCGCGAAAGAGTGTTCAGTGCCGTCCTCGGCTAACATGGTAATGATCCTCGTGCGGTAGTTCATGATTGCACCATGCCGCTCGAGCCAATCATTCCCGAGAATTAAATCCTCGCCCTCGATACTCACAACAATAAGATTAGAGAGCCAAGCCCTCTCACAAATGATCACAGAACAGTCTCGGACTTCTCGATCACCGACAATTCTATCACCGCTAGGAAGTTTAACGATGAAAGGCTCGCAAGGTGACAAGCAGTCGAGACTCAAACGGCGTACACACTCTAGAGAAATGAATGAATGCGTAGCACCCGAATCAAAAGCACACCGACGGGATGGAAATGAATATGAACGGTGCACTGCCGCCACGATGTTCTTTGGATCATCGGCCCTCCTCATCTCATAGATACGCGGTGAGCGAGCCGACCTTTGGAAGCTCCACCCCTAGCGGGCTGACCCCGACCCCTACCTCGGTGGCACTCGGTGGAGGCGGCGGAGCAAATGAGCCACTGGTTCACACTCGGCTCCATAGGTCTTTGGGTGAGAAGAGCAGGCGCCGCATGGCTATGCGAGTTTCTCGCAAAGAAGCCTTGTGGCCCGGACCACAAGTATGACAAGTTAAAGGTGGACGAAGACAATCCGGTTCACGTGGCACAGGTTGCCACGATTAAAGCATCTGGGGTCCGGACGACGGTTCGCGGCACTCAAAGCTCCCGAGAAAGCAGGCCGAACCGCCGTAGAGATATTTGCGGCTGAGATTTCTGCGGCCTCCACTCTTGGGACCAGAAAAATTTCCGACCGACTTACTTCTTGCTCTCACGAGCCAAATCGCTAGCGGTCACCGACATATCATAAGCAAGGGCTCGACTGCGGTAATCCTTGAGTAGTATGCAGGCGAGCCGGACATATAGTCCCGAATGGGCAGTTTCATTCTCCTGGAAAAATGGAAAATCTTGTCGCTCTCCTCGACAACTTGGGTCTTCACATAACCCAACTCCTTGTTAAAGTCGGCAATGGCACGAGATACGGGGATATCCGTGGTTTAGCATCATAGAAAGCATGCACTCGAGCACGCCTAACGCCACGGACAATATTCGGTCTCCATCAATTCTTGAAATTCGGCCCATGAAGCAACATGATCTTTGGGACCAACGGCCGCCCAATCTGTAGCATCTCCCGTGAGAAAATATTGAGCAATAGGGACCTTACGGTCCCAGGCGATTGGTAGCGGTGAATACTTTGGATATCTCTTTGATCTACCCTTCCCGGCCGATCGGGTCGAAGCTCCGGCTGGGGAGGATGCATCTTGATGACATCCTGAAGCCAACGATCCGTTCCGCCCGATTAGCATGGGCACGATCGGGGTTCTGACCACTGAGCTATAGCCGCCATCTGGTTAACCATTTCTTTGCATAACAACCGCAATACCAAGATCGGCGCGCTCACGAGAAGAAGCATGGCCGTGACGGTCACGTGCTGCCGGCTCCGAAGAATGCGACGTGGCCGCCCCAGTGCCCCACGTCCCGGCGCGTCGACCACGACCACGACCACGACCACGATTTCCTCGGCATCCATACGATGTTGAGAGATAATGAAGTATATCGATGATGAGTAAGGGAGAAAAAAACAACTACAATTCAAAAGTGGAAATACAATGCAAGAAACAAAAGAGCCGAATAAGAAAACTTACGAGCCTTTGGAAAGTCTGGGATCTTTGGCGGCGGTGTGACAATGTGCAAAACAAAACACGACTAGACCCGAATAACCAACAAGCCTAGGTATCCATAAACCTAGTCTTTGCGATACCATTTTTACGTAACACCCGAGATATTCGAGTTTATTACAGTAGTGGACCCCCACAAGGGACCCACCAGCTATAAACAAGAAAAACTCCACTCGACTAACCATCCGGTTAGCGAGGGCACACATTTAATTATGAGACATTAAAGTTACGCCCGAGCAACCGTGAAATGATCATCAACCAACAATGTAACAATTTAAAAGTAACACAATACGGAGTTTGAAATGAAAAGCCTAAGTACTCGCGAGTACACTCTATGAGTTTATAATTATTAGAACAACCAAATCGAAATGGACGAAAGAAATAGAAAGACCCAAATGCACATGTCAACGACCACGGCAACGTCCTCGTCTTGTCCAGTGCCGCTCGTCAGGATAATCATAACACGAAATCCATAACAAGAATTTCCCCAAAGCGGGTCCCCGGAGGAGTTAGCAATTACGCTAGTACAAGTAATCAAGGCAAACCAATCGCTTACACATTTCATAGTACATGCACCAATATCATTTCAAAAACCAAAACCAGACATGTCTTTTCCGGAAACAAACAGTCACAATTAATTTGCCTAGGACCGGGACGAAGCCACGAATCCCACTCGAGGCCTCTAAGGACCCTCCCAGTGGCCACATTCATAAAACAAACCAAGCACCACACGTCACCTAGGGCCGGACGAAGCCACGAATCCCACTCGAGGCCTCTAAGGACCCTCCCGAGCTGGCTAGCGAATCAAACTCATGAATCCAGGACGAAGCCATAGATTCCCTCGAGGCCCCGTCGGACCCTCCCGAGGTGAGTAAAACACACACAATATACATTACCATTTCACGTTAAGCATAAGGGTTTTCCAAGAATTACTTGCCTTGAATATTTTGATGACGCAACGAACGGGAAGGATAATCACCGACGAACACTAGGAATCAACGGAACCGAACCTAACGATTCGAAGAACATAATTATAACCAACTCTAGCCGAATACGGAAATGGAATACACCCGAAAACCCGCCTACGATTCATGTATATTCGCACAAAATAACAACGAGGGCGGACCACAACCAAACCCTCTCGATTCCGCAAAACTATGAAAATATACCATGAATCGTAGAAATTAATGATATCAACAAGATTAATCATATACATCATGAATCCACCAACAAAAGCGGAACGAATCGGAAGAAAATCCCAAAACCCCAAATTAATCGAAAGTAGGGTTCTAGAAATATTACCTTTGGGGATTCAAGTACCAAGATCCGTAGAACACGCGCTAGATTGATTACTCGAGCTTCACTATCGAAGAAAAATGGTGAAAATCGACCCCCCAATGGATAAAGATGAAGAACTCTATCCCTCTCTTACACTCTCTCTCGCGATGTAGTAAAAATGAAGAAGACGGCAGCGGCGATTTCGTCTAATAAAGGCGAGTTGCACGATTGGCCGCTTCGTGTGCCGCGGCACGGCTTAGGTGTGCCGCGGCACGGGCGAAATTCACTCCCGGAGTTTCGGCATTGTGCCGCGGCACGGCTGCGTGTGCCGCGGCACCAGTCTGGCGAGTTTTGGTCGCGAGATGACACACGAGTGTGCGCGGCAGCTTGGCATTGTGCGCGGCACGGATAGGTGTGCCGCGGCACTGCACTGATTCGTTTGTGACAATCAAGAAATTTGTGTGCCGCGGCACACACATCTTATCTTGACCCACACCCCTATTAGGTTCCAAAATGATAAAAATGATCGGAAGAGAATAAAAGCGATAGGAATCAATATTTGGGAACCAATAACACGAAATGGATCCACGGCAACCGGCAGGCGGTTCCGCACCACAATAACGAGAATACAGTTCAACAGTTGACAGGAAGGACACACCGAAAGGTACACGAGGGTCACTATGACCGAGAAATATACCAAAAATTAAAATACAAGGGAAAGAAAAATACCGGATATTACAAGTTCTACTTGTCCGTCTTCCTTTTTCATTGCATAACACCAGTATCCAGTACAACCCTGTTTTAGCAGTTTGACAGCTTTCATTACTATGATCACCTGTCCTGAGCTTCCTGGTCTCCACCCCTCAAATAATATTTCGGAACCATCTTCGGCTATCATCGAGATATTCCTATTTCGGTAGTTTATAATAGCTCCATATCGGTTAAGCCAATCATCTCCGAGAATTAGCTCGACTTCTTGCATTTCTATCACAATCAGATTTGAGGGCCAATCTCTGCCTTAAATTGATATGGGAAAATCTCTAGTTTCAAAGTTTCCCACAATTCTCTCCCCACTCGGTAAACCCACAACATATGGCTCATATTTATGAAAACAAGCGCTGTTCAAACGATTAACACAAGACAAAGATATAAATGAATGTGTAGCCCCTGTATCGAACAAAATGCTAATTGGTTGTGAAAGAATCTGAACGGTACCTGATGCGACAGCAGCATCCTGATCGTCTGCCCTTCTCATCTCATACAGGTGTGGAGGAACGGATCCGGAACTCGATGTCCCTCTTTAGTCGAATTGTCCTCTCCCTCGCCCGTGACCAAAACTCTGGGGTGGCTGGACACTCTGCTGCGTCTATGGAACACTCGTCTCTCTCTGAACTGGCTGTGATGCACGAGCTCTAAAAGACTTAGCAGCCTCCTCATAGAACACCGCATGATGTCCCTCTCGACCACAATCATAACACGTCACGGCAGGAAGTGGGAAATCTCGTCGATAGTGTCCTGTCCGACCACAGTTAAAGCACTTCCTAGTTGCATCCATCGTGGCTGATACTGCTCCGGAATTCTTCCCACCCTTGGATGGATGCGGGGGTCTTTTGAATGAATGAAAGGAGGATTGGGCCTTACGGGGCCCACTGCTCTTGTGCTCGGTAAAATTACCAGAGACTTTTTGCTTCTTAGGTTATGTAAATTTTTCCATTACTGCTTCTTTAATCTCATATGCCAACGCTTTGTCCTGATACTGACGGATAATGGTGCATTCAAAACCAGACATGTACCTATGTATCTCTGGTTTCATCCTCATATCGAATTGGATCATCATTTCTGCATCGGTTCTGACCAGGTGTCGAACAAACACCACTTGCTAATTAAATGTCTTAATCACCTGAGATATTGGCACATCTGAAGGTTGTGCGGAGAAAAATTCCCGAACTTTAGCTTCCCTCACCGGACGGGGACAGTACTGAGCTTCCATCATCAATTTAAATTCTTCCCAGCCGGCATCATGATCTATGGGTCGGATGGATTCCCACCACTCGGACGCTTCCCCTGTCAGAAAGTACTGAGCAATGGAGACTCTTCGGTCATCTGGGCAATTAATCCCGGGAAAAATTTTCTCCATATCTTTCAACCAGTGATACCATGTCGGTGTCTCAGAAAAACCATCGAATTTTGGTGGATGCATCTTTGGTACCTCCTGTAGCCAGCGGTCTCCGCGATTTCCCAAGTCTTGGATGTCTTGCTGTCTTTCTCCCGATTGCAATCCTACTGCCACCTGCATTCGGTCCACAACCTGAGCAAATTGAGTCATCTGGTCAACCACCTGACGAAGGATGTCGGTAACGGCAGGTTCTGTTTCGTTGTTAGTGGATTCCAGTGGCTCGCCTGAGCTGTGGCTAGCCTAATTTGAAGGTGAAACTTCTCTTTCAGTATTTCTACGTCCGCGACCACGTCCACATCCTTCTCTCAACATATTGTAAACATAACACTCAATATACTGGGAGAAATATCATTCAAAGTTCAAGTATAGAGAGGTATATCATATGAATGACGAGATAGAGTTTAGGAACTTACAACCATCGCTCGCACGAAGACGTAGGTAGTACAGTGATGTTATACATGGCCGGTTATCTCAAAAGACATATCCGACCCCTATTTTAACCCAACGGCCAAGATATCCATAATCTTAGCTCCGATACCATATTCTGTAACACCCCCGATATATTCAAGAATGTTACACCACCATAAATCCTTTACGTAAGAATTTACAAGGCTGAGGAAATGAAATGAAAATAAGAAACACCAATAAACGATGGCAACATAAATAAAATACAACGAGTCTGGAACAAACCGACGGTACAAATGTCTAACAGTGAATATTAATACATACTCAAATTCAATATGACAAAAGACAACGTACTCGAGTACTTTATTAAAAATAACATTGAAACTCAATAAATCATTCTGGCCAGAACATCACTCTGCACCTCCCTCGTCATGTAGCTCTAATGGTTGTTTCCCCGCTCTCCTGTATCCTGAACATAAACAAATGTTCACCCCCGAAGGGGTTAGCACAACGATGCTAGTACAAGTACCACAACATATTATTCAACGTCTCAAGAAGAACAATAATAATAACATAAATGACAAAAATACCAACGAGTCTCTTCCTACGAGAAGACTTATAAATATCATACACAAATGATAATCACAACATGACATCACAACATACACATGGTAATTTCGATGATCCATCGTTCACTGCCTAGATCTCAAGATGATCCCGTCGGACCAATACGAGGTGGAAAAACCTGTCCAATGATCCAGCGCACGCTAGCATAGATCCCAAGATGATCCCATCGGACCAACACGAGGTGTACATACAACAACGACACATATGCACGACAATATGTATAACATTAATACGTAAAACATAAATAAGCTATTTGCCTCAAATTGACGACAAGGATAAAACTTCGACGAATATCAATACACTCAAAGGTTCGATTAATCATGTCACAAAGCTCGAACCTTAAACAAAAGAAATAATATAGAGTTCCTCTTACGTCGAATAACTAACGAACGAACATCTAGCATCCTAAATTACGGCCAAAAGTTCAAGATTACAAATCCTAACTGTACTCTTCGTAACGTATGTTACACACCCACATAGCGTACGTTAAGTCTGTACATTAGTGTACGTAAGCTCCAAAGCATAACATACGCTAATAATGATTTTTCGGTTCTCTTCTCTGATCAGTGACTGACTTGTCTGTTGATATAACATACGTAATGCATGATGCTTAATGTACGTTATACTCACAAACATATTTCCCATACTAAAAAGAATGATCCAATGGTGTTTGATATCTTCAAATTTCAAGGATAAACATGTCATCATAACACCTTACTCCAATCTCGATTATAAGTTCATATACGTAGTTCGGGTAATCCATGGTTGATACACTGGTTACCAATATCATTATTACATTCAAACTTCATCATGAAGATTTGTTAACCAATCCAACTTATAAGAAATGAAAAAACCTTCAATGTTCATCCTTCTAAGTGACATTAATACCATGTCTATGGTCATTACGAAAACACCATCCAATGCAGATTATTAATCTCAGAAAACTTCCCTTACTTGTTCATCATAACAAGATTAGAACTACAATGCTCTTAACAATGGTAATATTAAGCATGAACACTCCAACTTCCTAAACATGATGTTCGGTTATATAAGTCATCCATGGAACCTAATAATTTCGGTAGCATGTTCATAACATCCTTAAGAACACTAATTCAAGGTTGGAGATAGCATTAACATACCTTAATATAGAAGACGATGATGAACACTTGACGAAAATCCAACACCGGAAGCCTGAGTATAAATCCAAGGTTCTTCCAATCTTCAATGATCAAGTATATGTGATATCCAATCTTCAATGATCAAGTATATGTGATATATAGGTGTTTAGGTGGTTGGAGGTTCTCTGGAAAATGGAGGAGTGAAAGAAACGAAGTGAAATGAAATTGGGTGCTGTCCCATTTACACTTGTTTGACCATTACGTACGTTAGCCTTCGTGCATAACGTACGTTATCCACTTAGCGTACGCTATATTTTATCCTTAGCATATGTTAATGTCCAATGATAGCTTACTGTCTCTATAACACCCCCAATCCACTCAGGGATATTACACGCCGTAGACCCTTTCATCAAGGATCTACCAGGCTGGTAACTAAAATTAAACATCTCAACATAGCCTTTAAGGCTTAAATGACTCAGTAGACCGATTTGGTCTTTCAATTAATACATACAACTCAATCTCAATACATACCCACGCAGGGGTCAAAATACAACACACTCCCGTACAATGGGAAAAAAATACTGCAGCGGAAATAATATACAACCAAACCAATACGACATCGTATGGATCCTCATGTGATTAGTATCGATCATCTTTCATAATCCTTCATGCCGACCCTGTGTTATGCTCCCCAAAACCTGAATGCGGACTTAAGTGCTAAAAAGTTGCTTAAGAATACGGAACTCAACAAAGCGACACCGAAACGAACTCGTATGACAAAAAGTGCAGAATTAATCATTCTCAGAGTGACCAAACAGTCATAAGAAAGCCGTTAAAACGGACTCCTGCCAAAAAAAGAATTTGACTGGAAATCAAAAATTGCGGATATTACATACTACCCTCCTTAAAAGAAGTTTCGTCCCGAAACTTAAAACAAGTAGGGAGAAGCAATACCCCACTAGGAACATCACAACGAGATACACAAGAACCGCGTAACTTACGCCCATCGGCGAAACGTTACAAGAAACGCAAAGAGATAAATGCGCGAAAGCATGCTCAACGACAATCATCACAATGTCACAAGCAAGGACATAATAAAACCAACAAGTGCAAATTATCACCAAACAGATAACGCAATCACGTCAATTATCTGAACCATCTAGAGACAAAAGACACCTATTACATGAAAACATGCACAGTCAAAAAATAGAAATGAAGCGCAAGAACACACTAGGCATCTCCGTGTCCCTTTGGGGCAGAGACACAAACTTGATCCCCAAACCTCTCAGCTACCATCCCGCAATGCACAACTCGGTGTCCCAATTGACCGCAATCGAAGCAGCTGACCAACGGCGAACGATAATTCTCCGCAGTACGAGATCAGACAACCACAATCGGACTACCACGATTGAACAACAATGATCGAACAACAATTATCGAACAACAACGATCAAACAACAATGATCGGACAACAACGAACGAACAACAATGATCGAACAACAACGATCGAACAACAGTGATCGAACAACAATGATCGAACAACAACTATCGAACAACAACTATCAAACAACAATGATCGGACAACAACGACCGAACAACAATGATCTAACAACAACAACCGAACAACAATAATCGAACAAAAACTATCGAACAACAACGATTAAACAACAACGATCCAACAACAACGACCGAACGACAACTCCGAAGTTCACACTTCAACTTAGGATATTAAAAGAACTTGTAGAAACTAAAAGACGTTAATTTCGAACAAGGTTCACAAGAATCGAACCGAACTCGGAAAAGTCACAACAATAAATAGATTGATCCGAAAGAAGGTCACAACCCGTTCGAACGATGACAATCGAGATTCCGAACAAGTTCAGAAAGTATCAACGAACACGAGCGAGTTGATAGAATTGAAAAAGAGAAAATGCAGAAGTAAAAAATAATACGGGTATTACGTTCAACCTCTTTGAAAAGAAGTGTCGTCCACGAAACTCATAACAACGAAAGCAAGGTAGCAACACAACAAGTAACCGTCAGAAACATCTTTCAAAGGCCTCTCAACGCCGATCCTGATATCTGTGCTGAAGTTCGTACCCCGGAAGACTCGGTAACCAACTCGCAAAACTAGATTCTATGCCTCTCGAGTCCACACTTGTAATCTGCTACTGGCGGGGAAGGACAATTTGCACGTACATGCCCCGGCACATTACAGATGAAGCACCTCGGCATACAGAAAATACAACTACTAGGTACAATGGAATATAACATCACAAAACAACATACCGGAGATACCAATTTAGCATAACATATCCACGTAAGGCAACCCACGTACACAGAATCACAGCAATGACGACATACGTTCGGCGATTTCAACGGCTCGAACGATAACCAGCACACAATTACAAAACATTATAAACAATCACATATGTACCCAATCGTACAAACCCAAGCTCCAACCGCTCACACAGGTGCGGTAACCCACAATCCACCATAAAACGACAACATTTAGTACCAACATCACACCTCTCACAAATAGTAACACAACGAATGCATGGCGAACGACTCAACGTTCACACCACCAATGCAATCGCAACTCATAGGGACAACACCCTCACGACAATGCTAACATCATACGCACATTCTCTAACCACAAGCAGGAATAAGAGGTTTTAAAAAAAATGAAAACCACCTTTTTGAAAATAATGTTGAAGTACTAGTTGATCTTGAGTATCATATTTCGAAAGGTAATACAAATATTGATATCGATACTTTTAAAAATCGACTTGCGTTTGATAAAAATGAGGACGTCTTTCTCTTTTTTAAAACTTTCAGAAATATTCGACCTTCAAGTCTACGCAATTGCGTTTCTATGTTACTGAGAATATCTCAAAATATTTTGGTCCTCAAAGTAGAAGGATTTGAATCATATAGTTGCGCCAATAGGCGCCTTGAAAATATAATTCATTTTAAACGTACGTATCGAAATTTATTCTCTAAGATACTCAAGGTTTTCAAAAATCCATTAGGCTAGAATGCCTAAAAATCATGCGTATCAACATTCGGTTACACATCTCATAGCACACGCATCAAATCATTCCAATTCAAAACAAGACATGTCTCTTCCCGAAAACAAAAAGTCAAATCCCAATTCGAACTTGCCTAGGACCGGGGCTAAACCACTGGTCCCATTCGAGGCCTCTACGAACCCGCACGGACTGAGCAAATCGCACAAATATACATTTTCATTCCATATTGAGCACAAAGGTTTCACGAGAACACTTGCAAAACGAGCAAATCATTTTGAAAATCATTAGCAGCGGACAAAAACAACAGTCGAAAAGACATAAGCAGTGACATCACTCCTCATATAAACAAAATATGAGAGTCAAATAAACACATATCACGAGACCAAGAATCTACATGAAGATTCCATCACTTAACAAATAATCATACAAATAGCTCGTATCACACGAGGCACAATACAAACAAGGAGACTTACATCCGCAGGTCGCACGAAAATGATGATCGCCCCACGATACTAATCATGACCAACCAACTCAGACGACGCGTCGCGACACGACTCAGTCAGACAAAATCCAACGAGACAAAACTCAACAGACACAACTTGACCCGACAACCTAGGTTACCACAACCTAAGCTCCGATACCATTATGTAACACCCCAAATCCACTCAGGGATATTACACGCCGTAGATCCTTTCCTCAAGGATCTACCAGGATGGTAACTAAAATCAAACATCTCAACGTCGCCTTTAAGGCTTAAATGACTCAGTAGACCAATTTGGTCTTTCAATTAATACATACAACTCAATCTCAATACATACCCACGCATGGGTCAAAATACAACACACTCCCGTACAACAGGAAAAAATACTGCAGCGGAAATAAAGTACAACCAAACCAATACAACATTGTATGGATCCTCATGTGATTAGTATCGATCATCTTTCATCATCCTTGATGGCGACCCTGTGTTATGCTCCCCAAAACCTGAATGCAATACAAACATCCACCCCCCGATTACTTGGGGGTTAGCAAAATCCCACTATTTTGCTAGTGCAAGTACATAATCGTACGAAATGTAACAAGCCAATAGAAATCACGAATCAGGTACGACAATTAACTACCAAAGCCTTTTTGAGAGGTTTTATTATTTAGAAAGCAATCAATGAAGTGTTGAAAATAAATTCCTCATCTCGGGGATTTTATAAGTACAAAACCTTATTGGACCTCAAGTCCTTAGTTGAAAAATAACCATTTCAAGGTGAATGGGTCTCAGCCCAAAATTACTTTCCGTAAAACGATCTTTACAAAACCGTTGGGATCTCAACCCAATTCTCATCAAATCACAGTACACGAAAACAATAGTAAGGTCCATTTTCCAACATCAAAACCCACAACTAAAGGACTAAACACAAACGACAAATACTCTAGTGCCATCCTAGCCGAGTAGGCAAATGAACAACTTACCTCTTACACATCTAGTCAATGCATGCAAAAATCATAAAACCACCATTCAAAAACATTCTTTTTCAAAAACGCCATAAGCCAAAACACATTTGTAAAATGCACCACAATTAACCGCGGACCCACGCCTCTGTGGACCCTTACCGAGACCCCGTCGGATCTAACCCGTAGTGGTTAAAAGCAAGATCGCGGACCCACGGCTCTGTGGACCCATACCGAGACCCCGTCGGATCTAACACGTAGTGAGCATACACACACACATCCATCACTCATGCAATAGTAATATGCTAAGAATGTAAGTTCATTAGGAATCCTTGCTAGAAATGGCCACTTACCCGACACAATTGTCATACTCAACACAATACCTCTATCATGAACAATCAATCACAACAAAACACATAATTAACGCGGAATACACGATTCCACAATATTAAACCAGCGGGGATATCATTAAAGCCCCCAACGTTCAAAATAATTAAATCATAATTAATTCACACGCACCATATTCACGAGGGTAAACCAACCATCGTAAATCCAACATGAAAACTCTATTCGCAGGACACTAATCGTATAAGAAAATACTTGCCTCGAAACCACGATCGAAATGGGATGATGAACGGAATGCGGTCGGGCAGCCCCGAACTCCTGAACACAACCAAGAATTCAATAGCACCGCGAACACTATGAGAATAATACCACACGAATTACCAACACAAAACGGAGATCAACTCGGAATCCTCGAGCACCTATAATCCTCCGGAAAAAACGGCAAAAATATGATTACGACGAGGATCAAGACCAAAAACAACAGAGATCACATCAAACTATCGAAGGAAAATTCATTCGAACATTTAATCGAACATTAAATATTCGCTACACCTGAAGAATACCGAAATCCCTTCGGGTTGCAACGAACCGAAGATATGGATATACAATCCATAAAAACATATTTAAAAACAACATTTAACACCAATGAATTCATCTAAACCAGATTGGGTTCGGAATTAAGAACAATATGAATTCAAGGGTTTCCCCCAAAACGACAAAAAATGCGAATCGACCCAGTGAAATCATGAAAACGAATTTCTAAACCATGGGTTATGATCAATATGACTAGATAACAACAAAGGAATCAACAATTTCGGATTAAACTCATGAAATCAAGACAAACCCCCAAATATTCCCGAAATAGGGTTTTAGGATTATTACCTTCGATCTAGATGGTAAGAAGGAGATTTGTTGATGTTAATCAACAACAATGACCCAAGAAACATGATGGATTGAAGTTCTGAAGATTGGAATCGCCCAAATCGTCGAAAATCGCACGAACCCGTCGGTAGGAACGAAAATAGAAGAAAATGGGAGAGAAAAAGGGGTCTGCCCATTTTAAGGCAGACTGCTATGTACGACCGTACATAGCAGGAGATACAGCCGTAATTATAGTAAGTTACGGCCGTAAACAAAGACAGTTACAGCCGTATGTCTGCATTGGACAGCAAATTAAGGATTCTGTTGCCCAAACTTGCCCGAACGACCCCGAAACCCGAACCTAAATATAAACCCAAGATACGGTTATGAAGTACTCGCAAAGACAAATCTAAGCGCTATGAGAACACACGATTCCGACCACCCAAAGGCTCGGAATTCGACAACGGAAGTAATTACCTCAAACTTTGGAAAATTACGAAAACGGCCCAAAACGTCCGAAATACACGATACACGATTGAAACACCGAACAAAAGCTCGCAACATGCCTAATAACGTTAAATGAACTTACAAGAAACTCGAAACAATAGTTTTGGTTGAGATTCGCAATAATCGAACTCAAGTGCGGAAAAATCGCTTAAGAACACGGAACTCAACAAAGCGACACTGAAACGAACTCGGATGACAAAAAGTGCAGAATTAATCATTCTCAGAATGACGAAACGGTCACCAGGGAGCCGTTAAAATGGACTTCTTCCAAAAAATGAATTTTACCAGAAATCGAAAATTGCGGATATTACATACTACCCTCCTTAAAAGAAGTTTCGTCCCGAAACTTAAAAAAGGTAGGGATAAGAAATACCGCACCAGTAACATCACAACGAGACAAGAACCGCGTAACTTACGCCCATCGGCGAAACGTTACAAGAAACGCAAAGAGACAAATGCGCGAAAGCATGCTCAACGACAATCATCACAATGTCACAAGCAAGGACATAATAAAACCAACAAGTGCCAAGCATCACCAAACCGATAACGCAATCACGTCAATTATCTGAACCATTGAGAGACAAAAGGCACCTATTACAAGAAAACATACACAATCAAAACATAGAAATGAAGCGCACAACGATCCGCACGGTAACCACAGAGAACTCTGACCACGCCGAAATTCTCGAAAACCACACTAGGCATCTCCGTGTCCCTTCGGGGCAGAGACGCAAACTTGATCCCCAAACCTCTCAGCTACCATCCCGTAATGCATAGCTCGGTGTCCCAATTGACCACAATCGAAGCAGCTGACCAACGGCGAACGACAATTCTTCGCAGTACGAGATCAGACAACAACAATCGGACAACCACGATTGAACAACAATGATAGAACAACAATTATCCAACAACAACGATCAAACAACAACGATCGGACAACAATGACTGAACAACAATGATCGAACAACAACGATCGAACAACAATGATCGAACAACAATGATCGAACAACAACAATCGAACAACAACGATCAGACAACAACGACCGAACAACAATGATCGAACAACGATCAAACAACAACGATTAGACAACAACGACCGAATGACAACTCCAAAGTTCACACTTCAACTTAGGATATTAAAGAACTTGTAGAAACTAAAAGACGTTAATTTCGAACAAGGTTCACAAGAATCAAACTGAACTCGGAAAAGTCACAATGATAAACAGATTAATCCGAAACAAGATCACAACCCATTCGAACGATGACAATCGAGATACAAAATAAGTTCAGAAAGTATCAACGAATACGAGCGAGTCGATAGAATTGAGAAAGAGAAAACGCACAAGTTAAAAATAATACGAGTATTACGTTCAACATCTTTGAAAAGAAGTGTCATACCCGAAACTCATAACAACGAAATCAAGATAACAACACAACAAGTAACCGTTAGAAACATCTTTAAAAGGCCTCTCAACGCCGATCCTGATATCTGTGCTGAAGTTCGTACCCCGGAAGACTCGGTAACTAACTCGCAAAACTGGATTCTGTGCCTCTCGAGTCCACACTTGTAATCTGCTACTGGCGGGGAAGTACAATTTGCACGTACATACCCTGGCACATTACAGATGAAGCACCTCGGCATACCGAAAATACAACTGCTAGGTACAATGGAATATAACATCACAAAAAAACATACCGGAGATGCCAACTCAGCATAACATATCCACGTAAGACAGTCCACGTACACAGAATCACAGCAACGACGACATACTTTCGGAAATGGCTCGAACGATAACCAGCACACAATTACAAAACATTATGAACAATCACATATGTACCCAATCGTACAAACCCAAGCTCCAACAGCTCGCACAGGTGCGGTAACCCGCAATCCACCACGAAACGACAATGTTTAGTACCAACATCACACCTCTCACAGAGAGTAACACAACGAATGCGTGGCGAACGACTCAACGTTCACACCACCAATTTAGTCACAACTCAGATGGCCAACACCCTCTCGACAATGCTAACATCATACACACATTCTCTGACCACAAGCAGGAATAAGAGGTTTTTAAAAAAATGAAAACCACCTTTTTGAAAATAATGTGGAAGTACTAGTTGATCTTGAGTATCATATTTCTAAAGGTAATACAAACATCGTTATCGAGACTTTTAAAAATCGACTTGCGTTTGATAAAAATGAGGACATCTTTCTCTTAATTAAAACTTTCAGAAATATTCGACCTTCTGGTCTACACAATTGTGTTTCTAAGTTACTGAGAATATCTCAAAATATTTTGGTTTTCAAAGTAGAAGGATTTGAAACATATAGTTGCGCCAGTAGGCGCCTTAAAAATATAAATCATTTTAAACGTACGTCTCGAAATTTATTCTCTAAGATACTCAAGGTTTTAAAAAATCCATTAGGCTAGAATGTCCAAAAATCATGCGTATCAACATTCGGTTACACATCTCATAGCACACGCATCAAATCATTCCAATTCAAAACAAGACATGTCTCTTCCCAAAAACAAACAGTCAAATCACAATTCGAACTTGCCTAGGACCGGGGATAAACCACTGGTCCCATCCGAGGCCTCTACGGACCCTCTCGGACTGAGCAAATCGCACACATATACATTTCTATTCCATATTGAGCACAAAGGTTTCACGAGAACACTTGCAAATCGAGCAAATCATTTTGAAAATCATTAGCAGCGGACAAAAACAATAATCGAAAAGACATAAGCAGTGACATCACTCCTCATATAAACAAAATATGAGAGTCGAATAAACACATATCACGAGACCAAGAATCTACATGAAGATTCCATCACTTAACAAATAATCATACAAATAGCTTGTGTCACACGAGGCACAATACAAAGAAGGGAGGCTTACATCCACAGGTCACATGAAGATGATGATTGCCCCACGATACTAATCACGACCAACCAACTCAAACGACGCGTCGCGACACGACTCAGTCAGACAAAATCCGATGAGACAAAACTCAACAGACACAACTTGACCCGACAGCCTAGGTTTCCACAATCTAAGCTCCGATACCATTTATGTAACACCCCCAATCCACTCAGGGATATTACACGCCATAGACCCTTTCCTCAAGGATCTACCGGACTGGTAACTAAAATCAAACATCTCAACATCGCCTTTAAGGCTTAAATGACTCAGTAGACCGATTTGGTCTTTCAATTAATACATCCAACTCAATCTCAATACATACCCACGCAGGGGTCAAAATACAACACACTCCCATACAACGGGAAAAAAATATTGCAGTGGAAATAAAGTACCACCAAACCAATACGACATCGAATGGATCCTCATGTGATTAGTATCGATCATCTTTCATCATCCTTCATGCCGACCATGTGTTATGCTCCCCAAAACCTGAATGCAATACAGACATCCACCTCCCGATTACTCGGGAGTTAGCAAAATCCCACTATTTTGCTAGTGCAAGTACATAATCGTGCGAAATGTAAAAAACCAATAGAAATCACGAATTGGGTACGACAATTAACTACCAACGCCTTCCCGAGAGGTTATTATTTAGAAAGCAATCAATGAAGTGTTGAAAATAAGTTCCTCATCTCAGGGATTTTAAAAGTAGAAACCTTGTTGGACCTCAAGTCCTTAGTTGAAAAATAACCATTTCAAGGTGAATGGGTCTCGGCCCAAAATCACTTTCCGTAAAACAACCTTTACAAAACCGTTGGGATCTCAACCCAATTCTCATCAAATCACAGTATACGAGAACGATACCAAGGTCCGTTTTCCAACATCAAAACCCACAACTAAAGGACTAAACACAAACGACAAATACTCTAGTGCCATCCTATCCGAGTAGGCCAATGAACAACTTACCTCTTACACATCTAGTCAATGCATGAAAGAATCATGAAACCACCGTTCAAAAACACTCGTTTCCGGAAACGCCATAAGCCAAAACACATTTGTAAAATGCACCACAATTAACCGCGGACCTACGCCTCTGTGGACCCCTACCGAGACCCCGTCGGATCTAACCCGTAGTGGTTAAAAGCAAGCTCGTGGACCCACGCCTCTGTGTACCCCTACCGAGACCCCGTCAGATCTAACCCATAGTGAGCATACACACACCCATCACTCGTGCAATACTAATATGCTAAGAATGTAAGTTCATTAGGAATACTTGCTAAAAATGGCCACTTACCCGACACAATTGTCATATTCAACGCAATACCTCTATCATGAACAATCAAACACAACAAAACACACAATTAATGAGGAATACACGATTCCACAACATTAAACCAGCGGGGATATCATTAAAGCCCCCAACGTTCAAAATAATTAAATCCTAATTAATTCACACGAACCATATTCACGAGGGTAAACCAACCATTGTAAATCCAACATGTAAACTCTATTTGCATGACACAAATCGTATAAGAAAATACTTGCCTCGAAACCACGATCAAAATGGGACGATGAACGGAATGCGGTCGGGCAGCCCCGAACTCCTGAACACAACCAAGAATACAATAGCATTGCGAACACTACGAGAATAACACCACACGAACTACTAACACAAAATGGAGATCAACTCGGAATTCTCGAGCACCTATAATCCTCTGGAAGAAACAGAAAAAACATGATTACGACGAGGATCAAGACCAAAAACAACGTAGATCACATCAAACTATCGAAGGAAAATTCATTCGAACATTTAATCGAACATTAAATGTTCACTACTCCTCAAGAACACCAAAATCACCCTTCGGGTTGAAACGAACCGAAGATATGGATATACAATCCATAAAACATGTTTAACAACAATATCTAACACCAATCGATTCATCTAAACCGGATTGGGTTTGGAAATAAGAACAATATGAATTCAAGGGTTTCCCCCAAAATGGCAAAAAATGCGAATTGACCTAGTGAAATCATGAAAACGAATTTCTAAACCATGGGTTATGATCAATATGACTAGATAACAACAAAGGAATCAACAATTTTGGATTAAACTCATGAAATCAAGACAAACCCCCAAATATTCCTGAAATAGGGTTTTAGGATTATTACCTTCGATCTAGATGGCAAGGAGGAGACTTATTGATGTTAATCAACAACAATGACCCAAGAAACAGGATGGATTGAAGTTCTGAAGATTGGAATCGCCCAAATCGCCCAAAATCGCACGAACCCGCCGATAGGAACGAAAATAGAAGAAAATGGGAGAGAAAAATGGGTCTGCCCATTTTAAGGCAGACTACTATGTACGGCCATACATAACAGGAGATACGGCCGTAAGTATAGTAAGTTACAGCTGTAAACAAAGACAGTTACGGCCATATGTCTGCACTGGACATCAGATTAAGGATTCTGTTGTCCAAACTGGCCCGAATGACCCCAAAACCCGAACCTGAATATAAACCCAAGATACGGTTACAAAGTACTCGCAAAGACGAATCTAAGTGCTAAGAGAACACATGATTCCGACCACCCGAAGGCTCGGAATTCGACAACAGAAGTAATTACCCCAAACTTTGGGAAATTACGAAAATGGCCAAACGTCAAAAATACACGATACACGATCGAAACACGGATCAAAAGCTTGCAACATGCCTAATAACGTTAAATGAACTTACAAGAAATTCGAAACAACAGTTTTGGTCTAGATTCGCAATAATCAAATTCAAGTGCCGAAAAGTCGCTTAAGAACACGGAACTCAACAAAGCGATACCGAAACGAACTCGGATGACAAAAAGTGCAGAATTAATAATTCTCAGAATGACGAAACAACCACAAACGAGCCGTTAAAACGGACTCCTGCCAAAAAAGGAATTTTACCGGAAAATCAAAAATTGCGGATATTACATACTACCCTCCTTAAAAGATGTTTTGTCCCGAAACTTAAAACAAGTAGGGAGAAGAAATACCCCACCAGGAACATCACAACGAGATACACAAGAACCGCGTAACTTACGCTTACGCCCATCGGCGAAACGTTACAAAAAACACAAAGAGATAAATGCGCGAAAGCATCCTCAATGACAATCATCACAATGTCACAATCATCAAACCCTGATGATTTGAAAAAGGTTTTATAACTTGGGACTTGAGGTCCTAAAAGTTTTTTTTTTTTTTCTGTTTTTCAAAATGCCCAAGATGATGATTCCTTTTAATGACTTGAGTTTTCTTTCTAAACATTAAAACCTCTCAGGTACTTCTCTTATTATTTGTTGTTATTTGACGACGACTGATATTTGCATGGTGTATTTCGTATGATTTAGAATACTTGTACTATGAAATTCGAATTGCTAACTCCTTCAATGAGAGAAATACGTTTCATGCATTTCAGGTATGCTTAGTTCGAGAGAGCAGTCCTGTGGTCGGCATGGAAGATGGAAAGCTATGATATTAATCAATCGAGAGTATGATTTTGCTTGTATTGTTAAGTTGTATACCATTTTCCGCACTACCAGAAAAAATACTTTCTAAATCTGGTAAAATAGACTTTTTAAATTAGTTTGTTAAACGATTTAGATCCAACCGATGTAGAAAGTCTGGTCTTTCTAGATCAGTTGTTTAGAACTGATTTAGAATGTCTACTTTCTACATCGGTTATTTAATCGATCTAGAAACCCTATTCGAACCGATCTAGAAAGTCTTACTTTTTTCCATAAAAAAAGCCCTTACCCGGCCCGGCCCCCACCCGCCTCGGCCCCGTCCACGACCCATCCCGAGACCGGACCCGTCTTGGTCCTGAAATATCAATATATTGAAATTTGTCACATGAAAGTTTGAACAATTGACCTTGTGGTTGGGGAGTCAAGTACCAACCACTAGGCTATAGTGATTATTTGAAAAATTTACATTTATATTAAATTTAAATATAATTTTTTGAGTGATTTTTAAATCGATTCTAAAATAACTAATCTAGAGAGTCTACTTTCTAGATCGGTTCTACAACAACTGATTTAGAAAATGGTCGTGTCATTTTTAGATCGGTTATTTTAGAACCGATCTAGAAAGTGGTTGTTCTAGATCAGTTATTTTATACTTGATCTAGAAAATGTTTGCGTCACTTTCTCAATTGGTTATTTTAAAACCGATCTAAAATATCTGATTTTGAAGGTGCTTTTCCTAGTAGTGCCGCTGTAGTATATTTTGACCCATGCGTGGGTATGTGTTTTAAGGATTTTTATTTTGATTTGATTTAGTTGTGTGACCTTGCCGCGTATTTTGAGTATTCAACTTTATCGGTCTGTGTCGTTACGTAGTTTGATCTCGGTTGGTCAAACATTGGGTTGTCTTGTGGTGTTTAGCTTGGTAGATCATTGTGAGAAGGGTCTATGGCATGTGACATTCTATTTTGGCTTTGAGGGTGTAACAATATCAACAGTTCGAGATTCATTTCTAAACACGTATTTACATAAATCCATGATTTAAATCATAAACTAGATAATATTTAATCAAAACAATACAAAAATCCAAAATAAACAACATAAATATAACACCTTATAAATTTGATTAATGCACACTTGATATGGAGAAATATAAATTATAATTTTTTTTATAAACGAAAGCTTTAATCTAAGGGATCACAGCACCAAGAGGTAAAAGAGTAATGGATACACCTCATAAATTTGTGAATGAACCAGCTCCAAGAAAGTGCCTTAATTTGGTATAGCACACTAGATGATTCTACCCTTCCACCTTTAAAGATTACATCATTTCGTGCCTTCCAAATCACCAACTAATAGCTATACCCATATATTGTAGCGCAACAATGTCAAATGGCAGTGCTACATCTTTTTCCAATCCAATCATACACTCTTGCCAAACTCTATATGAGGTGTTGCACAAGAGAAATAGATGTAGGCTGTCTTCATTTGCTTCAAAGCATAATACACATACATGAAGGATTTGGGTACCTTATCCATGTTTACACACTACACTAAGCACCAAAAGACTTCCTTAACCGTTGCAGCGCGCAACTAAGGGGGCAGCCAATGGAGATGAGTGATAATAGCGTTAGTAAAAAGAGTAGGTCGAACGGACCACATACCTTCCAGATGAATCCTTTCCCAAACTCCAATGGTCTTTACCATGTCTCTATTAGGAATAAAATGCATCAGAGCTTCACATAGGCCCACTTCACTAACGATTGACACCATTGAGGGTGCCATTCAGCCACTCTCACGACTCGCTCCCATATGCTAATGGTCGAACTGCTGCATGGAAAAGGTACGGAAAATACCTCTTTCTGTAACACCCCAAAATCCCATTGGGTTATTACAGTGACGTGGAACGCATGAGAGGAGATCCACCAGGCGAACATGACTAACATACATCAATCTGACAAAAAAGGAAAATCACAGTCCCTACTATGATATCCGACGTGGAATTTCAATGACAATGATGGGCCTACATGGACAAAATAAATATACAACAACACCCACGAGCCTTGCTCGGATACACAAAATGACAACAACTGACAAACTGGAGAACACTCCAAACTGACTGTCCAACATGAACACCGAAACAACTCGGGACTAGTATCGCTCGAATGCCTCGTCGCCATCGTCATGCCCCTGTGTCTCAACTCTCTCCTCGCAAAATACCTGAAACATGAGAACATGTTCCGCCCCAACAGGGTCAGTCAACCAGATAATGAATATCAAATACATGTACAACATGATATGCGTCCAAAGGCAAAGTAAACTGTACAACAATTGTAATACGAGATGCTCACAACCCAAGGTAAGAGCCGAGCATTCGTGAAACACTATGCCCATGGCATACGATCAATACCTGCTCAACAAATTAGAACACAAGTGCCCAACGACAAATGGGAAACCAACCGCAAAGGTTCAAGCCCCAAACTTACCAATAATGAAATCATCAACATGACCGTGACCTACTTAACTGTAGGTGTTGGGAAACCAACCACGAAGGTTCAAGCCCCAAACTTATCCATAATGAGATCATCAACATTTCGTGACCTACTGAACTATAGGTGTTGGGAAACCAACCGCGAAGGTTCAAGCCCCAAAGTTACTCATCGAGCACTAGTCGAGACTAGCCTCCAAAACATAATTAATCACAAATGGCAATGATCACAAAATTATCGAATTCACAAGAATGATATTGTGCTGTCTTGAGTCGGCCAACACGACAACAATAACTCACGGATGAGCACCATCCTTGGCGGTCCCAATTCAAATACATCGATTGCCTTGGAATGGCCAATCAATAACAACGACTCAGCGGATGGGAACTATCCTCGACAGTCCCAATTCAATACCTCGATTGTCTTAGAATGACCAATCGATAACAACGAATCAACGGATGGGAAATATCCTTGACAGTCCCAATTCAATGCCTCGATTGACCTAGAACGACCAATCGATAACAATGACTCAACGGATGGGAAATGTCCTCGACAGTCCCGATTCAATACCTCGATTGTCTTAGAACTACCAATCAATAACAACGAATCAACGGATGGGAACTATCCTCGACTGTCCCAATTCAATACCTGAATTATCTTAGAACGACCAATCGATAACAATGACTCAACGGATGGGAAATGTCCTCGATAGTCCCAATTCAATACCTTGATTGCCTTAGAACAGCCAATCGATAACAAGAACGATAATAGATGCCTTGGCGCCTTTAATCGGCCACCGAAGATAGAGATGACAATCGAATACGTCAATATGCCTTCAATCGGCCAATACAATATTAATAGAAAAACATAGACATCAATAACAACGATCATAATCATATCTCAATGGAACATCAGTCAACAATAACAATCGATACATCGATACCGCGAACCGACTATCGACAACAACATTAACAACAAGCATCTCAATGCCTTGAACCGGCCAGTAACGAACAACAATAATATTTGGCATAATTTCCGAAGGGTATCGTATCAAACTATCCCCTGATATCAACGAAAATCATGAAGAGACTACCTCTCGAAATGTTACAACACATTCATACACATATATGATAACATTAATCTCATTGACTAGTACAAGTATAAAACTTGCCTCAAACCGAAGGCGATGAAATCCTCCAACGAACGATGAACGACGTCCTCCGTCAGTCACAAGAACTCGAACAACCTTGAATGAAATACAATTCATTCAATAACATGATATCGATTGAAAACAATACAATAGATAACCTCAATTCAAACACGAATGGATCAAGCCACATAAATGAACATCATAGTCTCAACTATGAATTCTAACGTCCTCCGACACCTCAATGATCAATATGATCAAAATGTTCTTAACACTTGTGAAAATAATTCAACAAAAATCATTAAGAACAACATCATATTAATCATTTCAAAATGATAATATCACCAATATCATCACTATCACCTCAAGAACATCATCAACTCTACTAACATGATGTCTAAACAATAATCATCCACTAATTCATCATGAATTCGGATTAATCAACAAGATTAAATCAACCATTTCAAGATTATGACAATCATCACATAATTCATCATAATTCTATACTAAAATGGTTAGAATCTCCCAAGAACACAAACAACAACAATAATCATCTCAAAGGTATGTTAATCATATAACAACCTTAACATAACCCTTCCTAGACATGATCATAATCCCCCAAGTATTCTAAATCATTAAGAACAACTCCTCCTCAAGACATAATCATCATGTTCTTAATATAAGTTATAAAAACTCATCAAGAATCATGTTATACTCCAACAATCACTAACTACACGAGGTAAATAACAATAACAACATCATCATACTCGGAAATCACTTGAAGAAGAAGAGATTAAGAGAACTTACCCAAGAAGAACAAGATGAACTCTCCAAACACCAAATGAGCATAAAAAGTTTCCAACCCCAAGTCGTAGTCTAATCTAGGATGACCAAAATCACGTTGGAAGAGTCTAAGTATCAAGAACAAGTCCAGAGGGACCATTCTAGGGAGAGAAAATCAGTTTTGGTTCATGAAGAAATGAAATGCGGAACCAAGTTTTATAATCTGACAAGCTCATAATGTACGCTACCAACCATGTTTAACGTACATAAGGTACTATTACGTACGTTAAGACATCGACTTAACGTACGTAAACCTTGTCTAGAGCTCACTGCCTCATTATACGAAAGATGTTACGTACATAATCATGAACTACTAACGTACATTATCTATCCACAGCCCTAACGTATGTAAATCCCCCTCAATAGCGTACATAAGCCCCCGTTGAATGCAATAATGAGATCCAATCAAAGATACCCGGCCCTACTAGCCGAAAGTCGACTACGAGGAAGGTACCCCCTGTCTATACCCCTTTACATACGTAACATGATAATCATAACGTACATAAGCTTAGCATCTTAGTGTACGTCACGATGTACTCGTAGCGTACGTAAGTAGCACAATGACGACGCAAGGAAGTTCCAACAAATTCGACCCGAATGAACGAACACGATACAAGCACCTTAACAATTAAGAATGATATAATACAACATGTATAATGTTGAAGATGAGGTAAAAACAGTACGAGTATAATAGTGTAATTAAATCCAAAAACAAAAAGAAATATCCCCGGATATTACATACTCCCCCCTTAAAAAGAGTTTTGTCCATAAAACTAAGGGTACACAACTCGGGATATGAACTATCCCTCCAGATATGAAAACATCTCCATGAATATTCCTCAACGCGAACCACTTCACCTGAGAAACTGGGCCAACCCGTCGGGTCCCCATATCTCCTCTGCCTGAAGAAGGCGAAAACCAAGTGACAAACACTCAACTAAGTATGGGATCAGTCGAATTATGACTCATCCGCTAGAGACCAGCCAGAAAGTTGTACCGACCGCATGACTTGTAACACCGGCGTACACATCCCGCGTGAGCCGCCTATTGTACATGTCTACAATCATCGGTGTAACATTCTCCGTTCTTGTTGTCATCGGACGCCCATGCAATCACCGACTCACGCCACAAAAAGAAAACAACAGCGCACATATATAGTCCTCGGGACCATATCAATCGCACGCCCAATTCCTCATAACTTGACGTCTCAAATCACAATGAACAAATCCTCAGATTATCAAAAAATATCGGGTACAATACCAAAAGGAAAGAAAATCACATCAAACGACCTCAAATCTCAAGATTCTCAAATATTATCATTACAAGATAGATCGACAATAATTGGTTCACAATCCATAATATCATAATACAAATTAAGTTAAACATTAATCCGAAAATCAAATAAAGGAATACATATATCAAGGCTACATCTCAAATGTACCCAACATTGATATCCACCAAATCATCGATCTCCTCCATCTCACTGATTTGAGGAGGACCCAAATCTGAGCTAGATGCTCCTCCCCAGTTGTCCTCTAACCTGGCTTCCGAAGCCCCATAGGATCCCTTAGATGAAGTACGGACTGGAGTAACAAAATCTCTCGGTGCCGTGAGCTCTCTTGAGATCTACTGGCACTAGAACTCCTACAGTATTTCTATAGATGTCTTTGCCTCCCGCACAGAAAACAAGCAATAGTCTGCATCGAGCACCGGGTACTGCGATGTCCTACAGTATCACAGTTAAACCAAACAACAGTCGAACTCGTCGTCTGAGAAAAAGATGCTTTCCCAACCCGAAGACGACTAGAAAACGACCTCTTGAATGTTGGAGCCCGATGTACTTCTGAACGAACCGGTATCTTAGTCCTCCCACCAGAAGAAACTGAAGGGTTCTTTCGAGCAAGCTCCTTGATCAAAAGCTCTGCTCCAAGAGCTTTTCTCGATGAATTCACTAAGTGAATTACAATTGTGATTGAACAACTGCATTCTTAATTGCGGGTTTAGACACTTGATAAAATACTTGATCTTATCCACCTCTGTACGGATAACAGATGAAGCAAACTAAAGTAGTCCATGAAACTTCTCAGCAATGACAATAACACCCTCGTCCTCGATGGATTCGGGGTTCAAAACCTCTGATAACTTGGCTTCACGGAGTGGATCTGGATAATACCTCTCTAACATGAGAGTCTTGAACTCTCTCCAAACACAATCATGATCGGTGGGTTTCACAGAAAGCCACCAAGAATAAGCACCCTTACTCAAGTAGTAAGCTGCTACTGCCACCTTACTCTCTTCCGGACACTGAACCATGTCGAAGAGTTTATCAAAATGTTCAAGCCAATGAATAATGTCAGCTGGTTCCGACGAACCCTCAAAAGTAAGCGGCCTCTGACGAGATATATCGCCAAAAATATGACTCACTTTCTCAGTCTGCTCATGAAACGGAACCTGAAATCCCTGCTGTGGTGGACTCCGAACCATCAAGGCCTGCATGGTCTCCACATCTGTGTCATCTGGGCTATCATGCCATTCATAAGTAAGAAAGGATCGACGTGTACACTCTCAGTCTGATCGACTTCTCAAGTATGACGTCTTGAAGGAGAATCGATGGCTTAGGTAACACCACCGGCTGAACTCTGATCTATTTCGGCATCCGCATGCACACAAACATGAGGTTTTGGGTTCCGGCCCGCTCTGTAACCTTTACCCCCTCTGCTACGTCCTCGGATTCCTCTTTTCACACAGAAAGAATAACGTTCGATCATGATCATAGCTCAAATACGCCTCAACGACCAACCAGAATGCTAAGTCAATAGCCAAACTCAAGTATACATACTCAACACATAAATGATTACATCAATCATGCTAATCATAGACAATACAGAGCCCACACTCCAAAACAAATAATCATGAATCAATCATAACACAAATGTTACATAAAGGTTTCAACAAAACATGTATAATCAATGATATAATGAATGTATGAACATAAAAGAGAATCGAGTCCTTACACAGGTCATAGGAAGCTTCGAGGTCTTGCGATACTACTTCTCACTGACAACGACTTGATGAAAGAATGACTCATGCAGTCGTTCAACTATCACGACTCACAAAACTCAACTGTCCAGATTGTCATAACCTGACAGCCCCGCTACTACCGCCTTGGTAGAGCCACATAACGCACAAGTCAGGGTATCGCACAACCCAATGCTCCGATACCATCTACTGTAACACCCCAAAATCCTATTGGGTTATTACAATGCCGTAGACCCCAAACCAGGAGATCCACCAGGCGAACACGACTAACATACATCAATCTAGCGAAAAAAGAAAATCAGAGTCCCTACTATGATATCCTACAAAATATTCCGACGTGGAATTTTAATGACAATGATGGGCCTACATGGCCAAAATAAAAATACAACAACATCCACGTGCCTTTCTCGGATACATAAAATGATAACAACTGAAAAACTGGAGAACACTCCAAACTGACTGTCCAACATGAACACCAAAACAACTCGGGACTAGTATCGCTCGAATGCCTCATCGCCATCGTCATGCCCTGTGTCTCAACTCTCTCCTCGCAAAATACTTGAAACATGAGAACATGTTCCGCCCCCACAGGGTCAGTCATCCAGATAATGAATATCAAATACATGTACAACATGACATGTATCCAAAGGCAAAGTAAACGGTATAACAATGGTAATACGAGATGCTCACAACCCAAGGTAAGAACCGAGCATTCGTTAAACACTATGCCCACGGCATACGATCAGTACCTGCTCAACATGTTAGAACACAAGTGCCCAACGGCGAATCATCAATATAGAACACAACAACAAATTACCCTAAGGTAAACCAAACTAAAAGTGAAATAGATACGAATCACAATGCCCGAAGGCTCCAACGGAAACTCCAATACATCACACATGGCCTAAAAGGCCTCAGTCGAAACTGCAAAATATCACCATGGCCTGAAAGCCACTCATCCGGAGCTGCAAATCATTACAATGGCCTGAAGCCAAACAACCCAAAGCTGTATTACATGCGGGGCTGAAGCCACTCCGCACGAAGCTGTATCACAAGGCCGAAGCCACGGCACAAAGTTGTATCACAATGAGATCATCCAATGACTGTGACCTGCTGATTGCAGGTGCTGGGAAACCAACCATGAAGGTTCAAGCCCCAGACTTACCCATAACGAGATCACCCACTGACTGTGACCTACTGAATTGTAGGTGTTGGGAAACCAACCGCGAAGGTTCAAGTCCCAAACTTACCCATAATGAGCTCATCAACATGACTGTGACCTACTGAACTGTAGGTGTTGGGAAACCAACCATGAAGGTTCAAGCCCCAACCTTACCCATAATAAGATCATCAACATGACTGTGACCTACTAAACTATAGGTGTTGGGAAACCAACCGCTAAGGTTCAAGCCCCAAACTTACTCATAATGAGATCATCAATATGACCGTGACCTACTGAACTGTAGGTATTGGAAAACCAACCGCGAAGGTTCAATCTCCAAACTTACCCATAATGAGATCATCAACATGACCGTGACCTACTGAACTGTAGGTGTTGGGAAACCAACCGCGAAGGTTCAAGCCCCAAACTTACCCATAATGAGATCATCAACATGATCGTGACCTACTGAACCGTAGGTGTTGGGAAACCAACAACGAAGGTTCAAGCCCCAAACTTACCCATCGAGCACTAGCTGAGACTAGCCTCCAAAACATAATTAATCACAAACGGCAATGATCACAAAATTACCGAATTCACAAGAATGATAGTGTGCTGCCTTGATTCGGCCAACACGACAACAATAACTCATGGATGGGCACCGTCTTCGGCGGTCCCAATTCAAATATCTCGATTGCCTTGGAATTAGAGCTGTAAACGGGTAGGACTCGAGTCGGATATGCTCGAACTCGGGTCGAGTTTTGTTTTTTTGAAATCGAGTCGAGTTGTCCCAAATCGAGTCGAGTATCGATCGAACCTGCCGGATTCGGTTCGGATGGGTACACCCGGGTCATTCGAGTCGAGTCGGGTATACAACACTAAAAAATTAAAATTAACCCCAAAGTTCCAGTTATTTAGACAAAAAATATTTTTTTGGAAAAAAATAAAAAACCTCGTCAGGTATACGAGTCGAGTCGAGTCGAGTCGAATTCAGGCCAGACATTTGAACTCTCATCGGGTAATATGAGTCGAGTCGAGTAGTCTCAAATACTAAAATGAGTTTATTTTTGTAGCCGAACTCGACCTGGTCGATGGAGTCGAGTCGAGCCGAGTGTGCTGAAAACGAGTCGAACCCGAGTTGAACCCGAGTCGAGTTGACCAGACTTGCAGCCCTACTTGGAATGGCCAATCAATAACAACTCAGCGGATGAGAACTATCCTCGACAGTCCCAATTCAATACCTCGATTGTCTTAGAACAACCAATCGATAACAACGAAACAATAGATGAGAACTATCCTTGACAGTCCCAATTCAATACCTCGATTGTCTTAGAACGACTAATCGATAACAACGACTTAACGGATGGGAAATGTCCTCGACACTCCCGATTTAATACCTCTATTATCTTAGAACGACCAATCGATAACAACAAATCAATGGATGGGAACTATCCTGGTCAGTGCAAATTCAATACCTCGATTGTCTTAGAACGACCAATCGATAACAACGACTCAACGGATGGGAAATGTCCTCGACAGTCCCAGTTTAATACCTCGATTGTCTTAGAACGGACAATCGATAACAACAACGATAACAGATGCCTCGGCGCCTTTAATCGGCGATCGAAGATAGAGATGACAATCGAATACGTCAATGCCTTCAATCAGCAATACAATATTAATATAAAAACATCGATATCAATAACAACGATCACAACCATATCTCAATGGAACATTAGTCAACAATAACAATCGATACATCAATACCACAAACCGGCTATCGACAACAACATTAACAACAAGCATCTCACTGCCTTGAACCGGCCATTAATGAACAACAATAATATTTGGTATAATTGTCGAAGGGTATTGTATCAAACTATCCCCTGATATCAATGAAAATCATGAAGAGACTACGTCTCGAAATAATACAACACATTCATACACATATATGATAACATTAATCTCATTGACTAGTACAAGTATAAAACTTGCCTCAAACCGAAGGTGATAAAATCCTCCAACGAACGACGAACGGCGTCCTCCGTTAGTCACGAGCACTCGAACAACTTTGGATGAAATATAATTCTTTCAATAACGCGATATAGATTGAAAACAACACAATAGATAACCACGATTCAAACACAAATCGATCAATCCACACAAACGAACATCATGGTCTCAACTATGAATTCTAACATCCTTCGACACCTCAATGATTAATATGATCAAAATGTTCTTAACACTTGTGAAAACAATTCAACAAGAATCATTAAGAACAACATCATATTAATCATTTCAAAATGATAATATCACCAATATCATCACTATCACCTCAAGAACATCATCAACTCTATTAACATGATGTCTAAACAATAATCATCCACCGATTCATCATGAATTCGGATTAATCAACAAGATTAAATCAACCATTTCAAGATTATGAAAATCATCACATAATTCATCATAATTCTATAATAAAATGGTTAGAATCCTCCAAGAACACAAACAACAACAATAATCATATCAAAGTTATGTTAATCATATAACAATCTTAACATAACTCTTCCTAGACATGATTATAATCCACCAAATATTCTAAATCATTAAGAACAACTCCTCCTCAAGACATAATCATCATGTTCTTAATATAAGTTATAAAAACTCATAAAGAATCATGTTCTCCTCCAACAATCACTAACTACACGAGGTAAATAACAACAACAGCATCATCATAGTCAGAAATCACTTGAAAAAACAAGAGATTAAGAGAACTTACCCAAGAAGAACAAGATTAACTCTCCAAACGCCAAATGAGCATAAAAAGCTTCCAACCCCAAGGTTCAATCCAAGCTAGGATGACCAAAATCACGTTGGAAGAGTCTAAGTATCAAGAACAAGTCCAAAGGGATGATTCTAGGGAGAGAAAATCGATTTTGGTTCGTGAAGAAATGAAATACAAAACCAAGTTTTATAATTTGACAACATCATAACGTATGCTATCACCCGTGTTTAACATACGTAAGGTCCTATTATGTATGTTACAACATCGACTTAACATACGTAAACCTTGTCCAGAGCTCACTGCCTTATTCTACGAAAGATGTTACGTACGTAATCATGAACTACTAACGTACGTTATCTAGCCACAGCCCTAATGTACGTAAATCCCCACTCCATAGCGTACGTAAGCCCCCGTTGACTACAATAGTGAGATCCAATCAAAGATACCCGGCCCTACCATCCGAAAGTCAACTACGAGGAAGGTTCCCCCTATCTGTACCCCTTTACGTACGTAACATGCCAACCATAATGTACGTAAGCTTAGAATCTTAACGTACATTACGATGTACTCGTAGCGTATGTAAGTAGCACAATGACGATGCAAGGAAGTTCTAACAAGCTCGACTGAATGAACGAACACGATACAAGCACCTTAACAATCACGAATAATATAATACAACATGTATAATGTTGAAGATGAGGTAAAAACAGTACGAGTATAACAGTGTAATTAAATCCAAAAACGAAAAAAATATCCCCAGATATTACACTTTCATGGGGTGGTAATGACACCATACATAAAACCAGAAGCTGATATCCTTCTCGCGACCAAGTCTGCCATTCACATAGTTCGAAAGTTGGGCAGGGGAATCGATCTAGTCCATGGGACCAAGACAGGAGGACTCTTTGGTCGCTGGTATGCTTGAAGGAGGTCGTCCCGGGTGTGGGAATAGTCCTCAAAGGGTGTGTGGATGGTGCAGGAGCACTGGTCATCCAGCCCCTGAGCCAAATCGGGAGGACCCATTAGTTACGGTAAGCCTGAAGGAGGTCTTACCACATCGGTTGGATATGCAAGGCTGTTGAGGAGGAGTTAGGCTCAGGCATTGAAGTATGCATCAGATTGGTATCGGATTTGCGCATGGGAGCGGGTCCTCGAAGGGTGGGTGGAGGGTGCAGGGGCATCAGTATAGTCCCTAGGACCAAGAGAAGAGGACTCTTTGGTCACTGATAAGCCTGGAGAAGGTCATCCAGGGTGTGAGAGCAGTCCTCGAAGGGTGGGTGGATGGTGCAGGTGCATTGCTCATTTAGCCCCTAGGCCAAGTGGGGAGGACTCATTGGCTGAGGTAAGCTTAGAGGAGGTTGCCCCACATCAGTTGGATATGCAAGGCTGTTGAGGTTTAAATGTGCTGGGCAAACCTCCACTCATAACCTGGGTTTAACCTAGGTTTTGAGGTGGAGTTAAGCTCAGACGGAATTGACAGTCTGCGTAAGACTGGAATCAGAGCGGTCCTCTAAGGGTGGGTGGATGGTGTAGGAGCACTGCTCACCCAACCCTGGGTCAAGTGGAGAGGACCCATTCGCTGCGGTAAGCCTAGAAGAGGTCATCCCACATTGGTTTGATATGCAAGGCTGTTGAGGTTTAACTGTGCTGGGCAAACCTCCACTCATAACCTGGATTTAACCTGGGTTTCGAGGTGGAGTTACTCTTAGTCGACATTTACAGTCTGCATAAGGTTGGTATCAAAGCGGTCCTCAAATAGTGGGTGGATGGTGCAGGAGCACTGCTCATACAGCCCCTGGGCCAAGTGGAGAGGACCCACTGGATGCGGTAAGCCTGGAGGAGGTCGTCCCACATTGGTTGGGTATGCAAGTCTGTTGGGTTTAAATGTGCTGGGCAAACCTCCACTCATAAATTGAGTTTTGAGGTGGAGTAAGGCTCAGTCATTGATAGCCTACACCAAAAGCCATTCAGATAATTAGGGGCATGTACTGTAACAAATAGTTCTAAATTGACAAAGTTTAGTGAAAATTAAATACACTGAGTTTTAGAAATTGGGGCAAAAAATCTCGACTTGCAGAATAAGGGGACGAAGTGGAAGCAGGAAAGACAAAAGAAAAAAGATATAAGGAAAAGAAAAAAAAAGTATTCGGCGGAGTAAACAATTTTTATTATATTTTGGTCACAGATATGATGCTAGATAAGCTGACTCACTTCAATACTGTTGTTTATTGGCGTCAAATAGGAAATATTAAAATAATTATTTCTTATTCATCAAGAATGGCATCATATGTATTGTAACACCCTGATGTATTCACGAATATTACAGCGCCGTAAATCCTTTACATAAGAATTCACAAGGCT
The DNA here is from genome assembly GCA_033398695.1 of Orobanche coerulescens. Lineage (NCBI taxonomy): Eukaryota > Viridiplantae > Streptophyta > Magnoliopsida > Lamiales > Orobanchaceae > Orobanche > Orobanche coerulescens. The sequence goes on along the minus strand of CM065805.1, from coordinate 146,801,742 downwards.
AAAGAAATGAAAATACAATAGATACCAGCATATGAAAGTAACTGAAATAAAATACAATAGTTCTGGGTAAATACCGAGAATACAAATATCCAAAGAAAGAATATTAATACATCACCAAATCCAATCATCACAAACGACGACATACTTGATGTAACGCCCGGTTTTTTTTTTCGGTACGTTAATTATTTTCATGGTATTTAGTTATTTAAATGATGGGTTTAATTAATTAGCCAAGTTAGATTAAAATACAAGTTTTGGGCTAAGTTAATTGAAAGATTTAATTATATTGGGCTAGTAAGAAATGAGTTTTGAGCCTAGCCCATTAGTGAAGTCATTAGGCTTTATCCTTAAATGATTTATAAAAATATCACAAAACCCTAAACTCCCTCCTCTCTCCCTCATTTTCGGCCGATCCCTCTCTCCCATCTCTCTCTCATTTTTCTCTTCCAAAGCCACAATCATCTTCTCCTTCACTTCCTTGTTGGAGTAACAAGCTTAGGTAAGATCTTTTAAGGTGTTTTAATCTTTTCTTTTGATTTATATTCAATTAATTGTTTTAAGTGTTGATTATCATCTAGAAATTTCATCACCATCTCCTATACATGGTGTATGATGAGCCTAGATGATCATATTATGTAAAAGATCTATATGATTCATAAAAATCATCAAGTTGTAACTTGTGTGATTTAAAGAAGATAGATCTTATGGTTTTAACCAATGTTGTTATTGTTATAAGTTGTATGTTATCATCATCTCTAGATTATATCTACACCCTATACATGGTGTATGATGGATCTAGATGATTATACAAAATACAAGGTCTAAATGAACCATGGAAATCACCAAGTTTTATTTAGGTGATAAAATGTGATAGATCTTGTGAATGGTTATAATTCTTGTTAATTATTATTTTGATTCTCAACATATTCATATCAATATGTTTAGATCTAAGTATACAATTTTATAGCATCTTCTAAGATGTGTATATAAATGTTTGTGTATTTGAAAGATCAAGGAACCCTTAAGAAAGGGGAAAATTATGAGTTTAAATGGTTTGTCATATATTATGTTGATTTGATTCTTTTCCTTGTGACTAAATGAAATGCCAATGACCTCTAGCCCTTTTTGGTGCCACCATGTTCATAGGGGACTGAATTTGGGTGATAAACACATCTAGGAATGTGTTTCAAAAGGGAGAGGAATGGATTGGTTAAAAAGATTAAGGGTTGGCTACGATTCTGTTTCCATCAGATTTGTAGTCATCTTACAAAAATGATAACTTGAATTCTATAACTCAAACGGATCTCAAACCTGTGCCAAAAGTTTACAAATTGTGTTGGGTAACTTTCTTATGAAGGTCACTCTCACTAATTAGGACTTTATCCATGGGCAAGAACAGCACCTTTGCTGGTAGGTCTGATCCGGGTCTGATCTGATAGGTCAACTTGTTTTATTCGTTTCTAGGGCTTGGGAAATGATATAATGGTATTCCAAGTTCCCACATGTGTGTTATGACCTAAAGTTGTGATCTGGAGTTTATGGGATGTTATCTCCAAGTATTTCTTGGTCATATTGAGTTCACACTCCAGATCAGTTTTCTGTCATCAGCTTTTAAGGGTTTTGTAATTAGTCATGTTGTGAATTTCATATCTAGAGTTTGAAAAACCCTTTTTGGTCGGTTCCAACTCTGAGACTTTGGTATTTATGTCTATTATCTCTGTGATTTTTAGTTTGGACAATGTCTACCCACAAATTGGGTAGAATTGGCCAACACTACTGATTCCTATGATTTGGGACTGTACTGCGATGTCTTTTTAAAAGCATCATAATAAATTCATATTTTGGAGTTAGAGTGAGTTCTTTACTGTTTTAAAAAGGGGAAAGACTCTAGTTTCTTAGAAAAATTTAATATTGATATGTTAATACTTAGGAAAATTAAGTAAATCCATCTTTAACAGCGGGTCTGTTTTTAGACCTTGCTGTCCAGATTTTTGTTTAAGTCTTTAAGCTTCATCTTTGGGTATATCCTAACTCCTAGTTTATAATAGGTGAAGTTTTGGCATTTGCTCAGGTGTGGTAGCCAGTTTTGATTTAGCAATCTCCCTTAAGTATTCAAGGTGAGTTCTCTCACTCCATTGTCTCAATATTTATGATTGCTAGGTTAGCACGTGAGTGTTAAATTATTATTATGGTATGATAATGTGGATGCATGCTTAAATTGTTAATCATACATGTGCACTGTATGTTTATTGTTGAGGGGATCATAGCAATTATCCGGCTTTTGTCCGGTGGTTAGGTATAATTACTCCAATACCCTCCGGGATGTGAGGTGAGGGTAAGATTAACCCAATACTCTTCGGTTTGTGAGATGCGGGTAACCTACTAGCCCTCCTTATAAGCCTTGATTTGTTCTTGGCTTATGTTTAAATGTTATAACGATATATTTTAATCTAGGTCTAGTGATTGTGGATATTGGTATAATGTTGTGTTTGAATTCACTAAGCTTTGTGCTTACGGTTTTACTTAACATTTTCAGGTATTACGATTAAGGAGGCTAAGGACTGTGGGAGCATTCGTGACACACCGTGATTTATTTTAAGTCAATGAACATTTTTAGTACTTCCGCTTTTGACATTTCTATATTAGAAAGTTTTACTTATGTTGTTTTCTTTAGAAGTTTGATAACTTGACTGCCATTATTGGCTTATTAAATTAAATAAATGAAGTTCCTTTATGAATTGGTGTCAAACTTTATATTATTTCCGCAAAAAAAAAATATATAAATAAATTTTGGGTGTTACAAGTTGGTATCGGAGCTTTTCATTTGAGTGAACTAGGCCTTCTTAGGGATGTCTAGACTCAAATTTAAAACATTTTATTTCTCTTGTACAAAGTTTATTAAAAACTAGCAGTGAAGATGTCACGGTGCGCCGGTCAGCCAGCCAAGTAAGTTTTATTTACTAATTGAGTCTAAATTTTATTACTTATCAAACACAATAGTATGCTCCATTTATGACATATCCCAAAGACTAGCCTAGGAGGATAATTATATGCCTTTAGTGCTACTACTACCATGTGAGAATTTAGGCCTTTTAGATCTACCATGAGTGTGAATTAAACTGTTACGGCTAGGAGCAAGCTGAAATTTTGAAACTAGACCTGAAACCGAAATTGGAACTTCTATATTGAATAATAGAAGGGCCCCTATTATTCAATATATGGGAGCCGGTTTTGGGGACGGGGCAAGGTTGAAAAGTTTTCAGCAAGCTGAGTGTTTTCGATCTCTTAGACATGCATAGGTTGAATCGTTTTTTCTTTTCTTATCAATTTTAGATGGCTCCGCCTGCTCGCCTCAATGCAATTCAAATAGCTCAAGTTAGGGAACTCGTTGCTGAGGAGTTCAATAATGCTTTTAACGAGATCATTCCGAATGTCACGGCTAACATCATTGATCAAGTTCGTGCTCTGCTAGATGAGCGTATGGCAGATGCACCTCCGCACGGGGCCTCCTGATCCTCCTGTTCGTGATTTAATGTACTACTACGAGAAGTTCGGCAAGTGCAGCCCACCTCATTGGGATGGGGAGGACGATCCAGTGGAAGCTAAGCACTGGTTATCTGACGTGGAGGGCGCCTTTATGACTATAGGGTGCCCAGACCAGTTTAGGGTGTTGGTAGCAAAGAACCGGTGAGAAGCGGGGTAAGACATGGTGGAACACCACCACGGGAAGAATGGTCAAGAAGGCTGTAGGGCGATTACTTGGGCCCGGTTGTGGAGTGGTTCGAGGCACGGTATGTGCCTAGGGTGGAGCAACAAAGAATGATGCAGGAGTTCATGGCGTTACAACAGACCACTGAGTCTGTTAGTGATCTGAACGCCAAGTTCATGGAGATGCTTTCTTTCTGTCCTACTTTTGCTGGAGATGAAGCATGGCTTGTTAGTCGGTACATCTCGATTTTACGTACCGACATCTGGGAATTTGTGAGCATGCAAGACTTTACGACTTTGGGTGCGATCATGGGGGCGGCAGAAAGAGAGAGATTGAGCCGCAAACTCAATCTAAGAGGAAAGCGAGAGCACTTTTTCTAAAACTTCTAATGAGGCTCATAAGAAGACAAAGTTTGGGGATAAACCAAGATATGAATACAAGCCATCTGCGAGCGGTGATCGACCCCCATTGGTGTGTTATAAGCGTAAGAAGGAAGGGCATCACGGAAGAATTGCAAGGCTCCAAAAGCCATTCTGACCTCCCTGTGTTACTATTGCAGGCGGTACCGATTTGTTACAATTGCCAAGAGAAGGGGCACAAGAAGCCGATTGCCCAAAGGCAAGAAGAATGGGAATGCAAATCCCAATCTTGCCCGACCTCTAACGGACCAACTATGTTGACACGAGGACGTGTCCACCACTTACGAGGGAGGAGCCTGCGAAGCTGCGGCATCAGAGGAAAACATCTCTTCCTTATCTTTTATCTTATGCTATGCCATAGAGTAATTGTTTTATTGCTTAAATATTATGAATCGTGCACTTATACATTAGATTCTCAACTCCGCCGTGTTATGTTTGATTAGCGCTACTCACTCCTTCGTGTCACGCACGTTCATAAATCGTTTGGGGCGTGGTGTCGGGAAACTAGCACGTCCCATGGTTATCGAAGTTGCCGACAATCGAACTATCTTCGTTCTTGATGTTTATCGGGTTGTACCCTTGAATTTTCGGGAGTTGAATTCCCCATTGATCTTATCCCTATTGCTATGAGGGAACTTTGCGTTATTGTGGGTATGGATTGGCTCGATGCATTCGATGCAGAAATTCTTTGTCGCAAGAGACAAGTTCGTGTTCAAAACCCTAAGGGTGGAGAACTTATTATTCAAGGAGATATTCCCCATTTGGATATTGCTTCTTGTACCTCTGCTATTGCGCTCGATAATGTTCCAGTTGTTTCCGACTTTGGTGACGTCTTTCTGAGGAACTCCGGGTTTGCCACCTATTAGGCAAGTGGAGTTTCGCATTGATTTAGTACTGGCGCTGTTCCGATCGCCAAATCTCCTTATCGTTTGGCGCCACGAGATGAAAGAGCTTCAAGATCGATTCGGAGCTTAGTGATAAGGGGTTTATACCGCCAAGTTTCTCGCCGTGGGTGCTCCTATACTTTTCGCGAAAAGAAGGACGGTTCTCAAAGAATGTGCATAGATTATCGGGAGTTGAATAAACTCACGATAAAGAACCGTTATCCTTTACCTCGTATCGACGATCTTTTCGACCAACTCCAAGGAGCGTCTTGGTTTTCCAAGATTGATTTGCGTTCGGTTATCATCGGATGCGAGTTCGTGATCGTGACATTGAGAAAGCGGCGTTTCGAACCCGATACGGACACTTTGAATTTGTGGTGATGCCTTTCGGACTCACTAATGCACCCGCTTTTATGGATCTTATGAATCGGGTGTGTGGTCCGATGCTCGACCGTTCGGTCATTGTGTTTATTGACGATATTTTGGTCTATTCTAAGACCGAGGAGGAGCATGAAAAGCACATTCGGGAACTTCTAGAGACACTACGGAGAAACGGCTTTATGCTAAATTTTCTAAGTGTGAATTTTGGTTAGAAGAGGTTCAATTCTTGGGCCACGTGGTGAACAAGGAAGGTATCAAGGTCGATCCGGCCAAGATTGATGCGGTTAAGAAATGGGAAGCTCCTAAATCGCCTTCGGAGATTCGTAGTTTCTTAGGTTTGGCCGGTTACTATCGTAGGTTTATTGAAAATTTCTCAAAGATTGCTCTACCTCTTACGCGATTGACCAAGAAGTCGGAGAAATTTGTTTGGGGTCCGAACAACGGTTTGCATTTGAAGATCTTAAGACGCGGTTGTGTAATGCCCGGTTTTGACTTTACCGGAAGGAGTGGAGGACATGGTAGTGTCTTTGCGACGCATCCCTCCCGGGTTTTGGTCTTTGTGTTGATGCAACGGGGTAAGGTGATAGGTTATGCGTCTCGCCACTAAAACCTCACGAAAGGAACTACCCCACTCATGACCTGGAATTAGGAGTCGTTGTTTTTGCTCTCAAGATATGGAGGCACTACCTTTACGGGGTTAAGTGTATCATTTACACCGACCATAAAAGTTTGAAGTACCTTTTCGATCAGCGGGATTTGAATATGAGGCGAGTTAGATGGTTAGATGTGGTGAAAGATTACGACTGTGAGATTCACTACCACCCCGGTAAAGCAAATGTGGTAGCTGACGCACTCAGTCGTAAGCAATCTGTCGAACCGATTCGAGCTAAATGTCTTCGGATGACTATGAAGACATCATTATTGGGTATGATTCGAGATGCTCAAGATGTGGCGACTCAAGAGGGGAACCCAAATCGTGAAAGGATTGTGAATGAGTTACCTAAGATGGAGCGAGATGGGCGTGGATTACTAACTCGTTATGGTAGGGTTTGGGTTCCATTTACTGGTGGGAACCGGAAAACTCTTATGGAAGAAGCTCACAGGTCCAAGTTTTCTATTCATCTGGGTGCTACAAAAATGTACCGAGATCTTCGTGAGGGTTATTGGTGGCACGGGATGAAGAATGATGTGGCTCGATATGTAGAAGAATGCCTAACATGCCGGAAGGTCAAAGCCGAACACCAGAAACCTCATGGGAAATTGCAACCTTTGGAGATTCCTGAGTGGAAATGGGAGCACTTAACCATGGACTTTATTACAAAACTTCCTAAGACTGCAAAGGGAGCGGATACGATATGGGTGGTTGTGGATCGATTGACGAAGAGTGCTCATTTCCTGGCCATCAAGGAAAGTTCTTCAGCTGAAAAATTGGCGAGATTTTTGTTCGGAGATAGTTTCATTGCAGGGTGCCCGTATCTATTGTCTCGATCGAGATACTCGATTCACCTCTCGATTTTGGCGAAATTCCAAGAAGAATTGGGTACCCGATTGCATTTCAAGATCTGCGTTCCATCCGCAAACCGATGGGCGAGTGAGCGGACGATCTGAGACTTTGGAGGACATGCTTCGGGCATGTGCAATTGATTTTGGAGGCGATTGGGATGATCATCTTCATTTAGCCGAGTTTTCATATAACAACAGATTATCATTCAAGCATCGACATGCCCCGTATGAACCACCGTATGGTAGGAAGTGTAGAACCCCGGTGTGTTGGGGTGAGGTTGGACAGAGGGTGCTCGGTAGCACCGATATTGTTTTGCGACCACGGAGAAAATCAAAATGATCGGGGATCATTTGGTCATCGCTAGAGTCGTCGGAAGAGTTATGCGAGATAAGCGATGCTCCGATCTTGAGTTTCGTGTTGGGGATCATGTGCTATTAAAGGTCTCCCCTTGGAAGGGTGTGATTAGGTTCATAGCGTGGGAAGGCGGGACCTCGGTTTATTGGACCTTATAAGATCATAGCTCGCGTTGGTAAAGTAGCGTACGATTGGAGCTGCCCGACGAGCTTAGTTTGATTCATAACACCTTCCACGTGTCTCGGTTGAGGAAGTGCATTGTTGACGATACCGCCGTAGTACCTCTGGAAGACATCCAAATGTGAGCGGCTCAACTATGTTGAGAAACCTATCGCGGTTGTTGATCGAAAGTCAAAGACCCTTCGGAGCGGTAAGACTGTTTATTGTTAAGGTTCGGTGGCGGCATAGGAAGGGATCTGAGTGTACATGGGAACTGAAGACGAGATGAGGCGCATTATCCCGAGTTATTCGGAGGACCGACTTGAGGCCGAAGTCCCTTCTTAGTAGGGAGAGTTGTAACGCCGGTTTTTTTTTTTACGTTAATTATTTTCATGGTATTTAGTTATTTAAATGATGGGTTTAATTAATTAGCCAAGTTAGATTAAAATACAAGTTTTGGGCTAAGTTAATTGAAAGATTTAATTATATTGGGCTAGTAAGAAATGAGTTTTGAGCCTAGCCCATTAGTGAAGTCATTAGGCTTTATCCTTAAATGATTTATAAAAATATCACAAAACCCTAAACTCCCTCCTCTCTCCCTCATTTTCGGCCGATCCCTCTCTCCCATCTCTCTCTCATTTTTCTCTTCCAAAGCCACAATCATCTTCTCCTTCACTTCCTTGTTGGAGTAACAAGCTTAGGTAAGATCTTTTAAGGTGTTTTAATCTTTTCTTTTGATTTATATTCAATTAATTGTTTTAAGTGTTGATTATCATCTAGAAATTTCATCACCATCTCCTATACATGGTGTATGATGAGCCTAGATGATCATATTATGTAAAAGATCTATATGATTCATAAAAATCATCAAGTTGTAACTTGTGTGATTTAAAGAAGATAGATCTTATGGTTTTAACCAATGTTGTTATTGTTATAAGTTGTATGTTATCATCATCTCTAGATTATATCTACACCCTATACATGGTGTATGATGGATCTAGATGATTATACAAAATACAAGGTCTAAATGAACCATGGAAATCACCAAGTTTTATTTAGGTGATAAAATGTGATAGATCTTGTGAATGGTTATAATTCTTGTTAATTATTATTTTGATTCTCAACATATCTATATCAATATGTTTAGATCTAAGTATACAATTTTATAGCATCTTCTAAGATGTGTATATAAATGTTTGTGTATTTGAAAGATCAAGGAACCCTTAAGAAAGGGGAAAATTATGAGTTTAAATGGTTTGTCATATATTATGTTGATTTGATTCTTTTCCTTGTGACTAAATGAAATGCCAATGACCCCTAGCCCTTTTTGGTGCCACCATGTTCATAGGGGACTGAATTTGGGTGATAAACACATCTAGGAATGTGTTTCAAAAGGGAGAGGAATGGATTGGTTAAAAAGATTAAGGGTTGGCTACGATTCTGTTTCCATCAGATTTGTAGTCATCTTAAAAAAATCATAACTTGAATTCTATAACTCAAACGGATCTCAAACCTATGCCAAAAGTTTACAAATTGTGTTGGGTAACTTTCTTATGAAGGTCACTCTCACTAATTAGGACTTTATCCATGGGCAAGAACAGCATCTTTGCTGGTAGGTCTGATCCGGGTCTGATCTGATAGGTCAACTTGTTTTATTCGTTTCTAGGGCTTGGGAAATGATCTAATGGGATTCCAAGTTCCCACATGTGTGTTATGACCTAAAGTTGTGATATGGAGTTTATGGGATGTTATCTCCAAGTATTTCTTGGTCATATTGAGTTCACACTCCAGATCAGTTTTCTGTCATCAGCTTTTAAGGGTTTTGTAATTAGTCATGTTGTGAATTTCATATCTAGAGTTTGGGAAACCCTTTTTGGTCGGTTCCAACTCTGAGACTTCTATTATCTCTGTGATTTTTAGTTTGGACAATGTCTACCCACAAGTTGGGTAGAATTGGCCAACACTACTGATTCCTATGATTTGGGACTGCACTGCGATGTCTTTTTAAAAGCATCATAATAAATTCATATTTTGGAGTTAGAGTGAGTTCTTTACTGTTTTAAAAAGGGGAAAGACTCTAGTTTCTTAGAAAAATTTAATATTGATATGTTAATACTTAGAAAAATTAAGTAAATCCATCTTTAACAGCGGGTCTGTTTTTAGACCTTGCTGTCCAGATTTTTGTTTAAGTCTTTAAGCTTCATCTTTGGGTATATCCTAACTCCTAGTTTATAATAGGTGAAGTTTTGGCATTTGCTCAAGTGTGGTAGCCAGTTTTGATTTAGCAATCTCCCTTAAGTATTCAAGGTGAGTTCTCTCACTCCATTGTCTCAATATTTATGATTGCTAGGTTAGCACGTGAGTGTTAAATTATTATTATGGTATGATAATGTGGATGCATGCTTAAATTGTTAATCATACATGTGCCTTTGTATGTTTATTGTTGAGGGATCATAGCAATTATCCGGCTTTTGTCCGGTGCACGTGGTTAGGTATAATTACTCCAATACCCTCGGGATGTGAGGTGAGGGTAAGATTAACCCAATACTCTTCGGTTTGTGAGATGCGGGTAACCTACTAGCCCTCCTTATAAGCCTTGATTTGTTCTTGGCTTATGTTTAAATGTTATAACGATATATTTTAATCTAGGTCTAGTGATTGTGGATATTGGTATAATGTTGTGTTTGAATTCACTAAGCTTTGTGCTTACGGTTTTACTTAACATTTTCAGTATTACGATTAAGGAGGCTAAGGACCGGGAGCATTCGTGACACACTGTGATTTATTTTAAGTCAATGAACATTTTTAGTACTTCCGCTTTTGACATTTCTATATTAGAAAGTTTTACTTATGTTGTTTTCTTTAGAAGTTTGATAACTTGACTGCCATTATTGGCTTATTAAATTAAATAAATGAAGTTCCTTTATGAATTGGTGTCAAACTTTATATTATTTCCGCAAAAAAAAAAAATATATAAATAAATTTTGGGTGTTACACTTGAGTACTTATTAAAACAATACAAACAACAGACAAATAAACCCGGCCGGAACATCACTCTGCACCCTCGTCATCATGCAGCTCTAGTGGTTGTTTCCCTGCTCTCCTGGATCCTGAACATAAAAAAATGTTCACCCCCGAGGGGGTTAGCACAACGATGCTAGTACAAGTACCACATCATATTATTCAACATCTCACGAAGAATAATAATAACATAAATGTCAAAATACCAATGAGTCTCCTCCTACGAGAAACTCATAAATAACATACACAAATGATAATCACAACATGATATCACAACATACACATGGTAATTCCGACGATCCAGCGTCCACTGCCTAGAACCCACGATGATCCCGTTAGACCAACCCGTGGTGGAAAAACCCATCCGATGATCCAGCGCACGCTAGCATAGATCTCCCGATGATCCCGTCAGACCAACACGAGGTGGACATACAACAACGACATATATGCACAACAATATGTATAACATCAATACATAGAACAATTAAAGTACTTGCCTCGATTCGATGACAAGAATAATACTTCCACGAATATCAAAACACTCGAAGGTCGCCCCTTCGATCAATCACGTAGCAAAGCGCGGACCTTAAACAAATGAAATAATATAGAGTTCATCTCACGTCGTACGAACATCTAACAATCCAAATTACGGTCGGAAGTTCATAAAACGTATCCTGTCTGGCATGCATAACGTATGTTGCATATCCTTTGTAACGTGCGTTAAACCTGCTCATTAGCGTACGTAAGCTACGAAGTCTAGCGTACGCTCACCATGTATCGATAGTTCCTCTCTGATCAGTCGACTGACTCATCTGATGATATAACGTACGTTACGTACCAAACGTAGCGTACGTTAACCTTGCCCGTTAGTGTACGTAAGCTGCAGAGCCTAGCGTATGCTAAACAAGCATCTGACAGTCTCTTACTGATCAGTCGACTGTTCTGATTGATGATGAAGCGTACGAAACCCTCAGTGATTAACGTATGTTACCCTTCTACATATCATGCTCATACAATTATGAATGATCTTACGGATTCGAACATCTTCGAATTCAAGGAAATGTATATCATCACAACACTTATATTCAATCTCGATTACCATATTCATGTGAAGTTCGGGTGATGTAAGGTTGATGCGCTTGTTTCCACTATCATCATTACATTCAAACTCTATCTTAAAGATGAACTAACCAATCCAACTTATAAGAAAGGATACAACTTTTGATGATTCTATCTTAAGTCTATTTAGCAAAAGTGGCATCAACACTAAGTCTACAATCAATATGACGATAACATTCAATACGGATTATCAATCTCAGAACACTATTCTCATCATCCGACATAACAAGATTCCAATTATGATTTTCCCAACAATGATAACTCAATCATAATCATCCCAACTACTAAACATGATATTTGGTTGCATAAGTCGTCTATGTGATCTACTATTCTCGGTAGTATGATCATAGCATTCTTAAGAACATGAAACCAAGGTTGGGGATAGCATAACATACCTTAATATGAAGAAAACACCGAAATAATAGGTAGAGTCCAACTTTGGTTGCTTGTGTGTCAATCCAAAATGATTCTCCACTTCAATGATCAAGTATAAGTAATCTCCAATCTTCAAAGATCAAGTATAGATAGCCTATGGATATCGATGGTCAACTCGTTTGTTATTGACCCTTTATTAATCTCGTTTGGAGTTCACCCAATCTTTGGTAATATCATTCGTTATTGATCCTTATTGATTCCGTTTAGAGTTTGCCTTACCGTTGGTATTATCGGTCGTTGTAGATCCTTTATTGATCTTGTTGGAGTGGTCATCTCGACATACAGAATACGAACATACGACATACTGAATACATATACTCAATTCAATAACATTATCATATGATACGCCGACACCTAATATTCAAATACAGCTGTCAACCAGGTACGGCAATTATACCAATACAGATGTCTCAGTCCTTCAATTATTTTATCCATACTGTACAGATTCCATACTATACAACATAACTCGGATAAAATAACATTAAAAAATCATAGTAGAAGTTCAGGATATTACAGTAGCGTGTGCTATGATTTCGTCATTGCTTGCATCGTACTATGTTTGAAAGTCTTTCATGACGGTCATATACCTTCGATAGCATGCGTTAAGATTCAGGTGTAGCGTGCACTATCTTCACTAGTTAACTTTGTCTTCAGGTGACTTTGAACTCGTCTGATATCCAGACAGGTATCGTTAGCGTGCGCTAACCTTCATTTCTAGCATGCGCTAGCTTTGCAGTTTGATCAGCTTTTTGCGTCTTCGACTCCTTCATTGTTTTGTTTGATTCTTTGTTGTTTTCCTTTGTTTAACAACTTAATCATAAAAACTCTATTAACGAATATTTGGAATAAAATATTCCAACAATCTCCCTCTTTTTGATGATTACAAAACAACACCTTGAAATGGATTAAACCTGCAATTTAAAATATATGTATAGTTGTACAGATCAAAGTTTTCGACATTGTCCGTTTCGTTAGTTTCGTCTCCCATATTTTCTTTATTTCCTTTTCGACTTCTTCTTTTTATTTTTCAACTACTTCGTTTATTCTTTTCTCCCCCTTTTTGATTCGAACAAATATTTATTTTCCTCGTCAATCTTCCATGATGTTTTTTGTCTCATTCAACTCTTTTCTCCCTCATTTTGTTATCAGCAAAGAGTGTAAACCAAAGGATACCAATTTGAGATAAAATATGCATAAAACGGGCAAAACTCCCCCTGACAAAAATCTCCCCTGTAAAAATATAAACTCCCCCTGAATAAAATATTTATTGATAAAAATTAATTTTTATTTTTGGGGATCCAACCGATAGTTGGTTTTTCTTTCGAGACATAGACGATATTCGGAATAAAAGTTCCTTTTGGAATCCAAATCTTTTTGGTTTTTATCGTTAGTTGTGGGATTTTACAGTTCGAAATATGATGCCCAATTTTTAAACATATCGCATCGTGGTATTTTGAAATTTACGGATCCTAACCCCTGTTTATTCAAAGTATATTTTTGAACACAAAGCATTTGTTCAAATTTATCATTACCGCATGAAAATTTCTTTGTCAATTTTAAGTTCGTCTTGAACTTTTAAAAGATCATTCTTTAAAATATTTTCATTTTCAAGACAATGAGAATGATCATTCTCTACAATTTTCCCTTTTCAAGAATTTTGGAAATTTCAATTTCTAATAATTTATTTTTAGATTGGAGGGATTTAATTTCGGATAAAGCATTTTGAAAATCAGTATGCAATAATTCGAATGCTTCAAACAGTTCATCGTGAGACGATGTACTAACCTGACTTTCGACGTTGCTATCGTCGAATGAACTTCGTACCATGAGTGCGAGGTTATATTGATTGATAAAATCTTCGTCCTCGTCACTCCACGTGGCAATTAAAACTCCCTTTTTGGGATTTGCTCGACAACTCTTTGCAAAGTGGCCTGGTTTACCACAGACTCGATAGTTGTTGTCGAATTTCTTCGTTCTGCCCGAGATGTCTTTCTTTTTACGGTTTAATAAGTTTTGGAACTTATTAATATTTTTGGCATAATATTCCGATTCTTCGTCGCTTTCGTCCACCGGGATTTCTTCTTTGTTTCTCAACAACTTAGCCTTCATGGCTATTGTTCTTTCCTCCGGATTTGGCTTGGCATTCTGAGATTTTAGGACAATCTTATAGTTTATAAATGAACCAACGAGAGCACTAAAATCAAGATTGTTTAAATCTTTTAATTTCATTATTGTTGTCACCGTTCCATCCCATTATCGAGGTAGTGATCGTAGGATCTTCTTAACTTTTTCACTACTCGAAAGGGGTTTTCCATAACATGTCAATCCATTTTTAATGACCAAAAATCGGTCGAGCATAATTGTGATGGATTCTTCTTCTTTCATTTGGAATAGTTCGTAATCGTGAAGAAGCATGTTGATCTTCGTCTCCTTAACTTGAGATGTTCCTTCATGTGTGACTTCAAGCATTTTCTATATTTCTTTTGCACTATCACACGAGGATATTCCGTTATGTTCTTCCAGATCTAATGCACAATATAATAATTGCATGGCTTTGCAATTATAGTGGTCGTTTTTCCAATCCGCATCATCATACTCTTCAAAGGTTTTGAGAGTTTCATTCGATTTCGTTGAAGTTTTGGGACCAAGACAGATTACTTTCCACAATTCGATGTCATAAGCTGGAATGAATATTGACATCTTCTTCCAAGTCATGAAGTTAGATCCATGAAGGAATGGAGGTCGGTACTAGATAAACCTCACGTAGATATCGATTGCGATTCTAACAATGCTGGATCCTTGATCCTAATAACACCGAATCCAATCGTATCCTTTCTTTTTCTTCTCTTATATGATTTCGTGTATAACACTCAATCACTAAACAATATAAGATCAAATACAACAACTAGAATGATTACAATGATATCTCAAGTATGAATGCTTTGCTCAAGGTTGTTGTGTTGTTTGATACCAAATGGTTTGGTATTTATAAGCTCAAAGGCTCAACTAGTTGTTACTGCCTCTGTCTCTTTAGCATGCGCTAGCTCTTTTGTTTAGCGTGCGCTATGCTCAGTAGCGTACGTTTAGTGTGTACTAGATGTTGATCTGATTGAGTCCAGGAGCTTACTGCCCATCCGTTAGCGTGCGCTAATATCTTCATTTAGCGTGCACTAATATTGCATCACTGCATGCATCATATATCCGTTTGTAACTTTTGACTTTACTTCATAATCTCCCAACGGATTGATTATCTTGAATTCAAACACTTTAGCGTGCGCTATGCCTCACTCGTAGAGTGTGCTATCATTTCGTCATTTCTTGCGTCATACTGTGTTTAAAAGTCTTTCACGACGGTCATATACCTTCGATAGCGTGCGTTAAGCTTCAGGTGTAGCGTGCGCTATCTTCATCAGTTAACTTTGTCTTTAGGTGACTTTAAACTCGTATGATCTGCAGACAGGTAACGTTAGCGTGCACTAACCTTCATTTCTAGCGTGCGCTAGCTTTGCAGTTTGATTGACTTTTTGCGTCTTCGACTCCTACGTTGTTTTGTTTGCTTTTTTGTTATTTTCCTTTGTTTAACAACTTAATCATCAAAACTCTATTAATGAATATTTGGAATAAAATATTCCAACAATATTAATTATATTTAATCACATAGTTTGCATATATATTCACTTTCTGGTTATGCAAATGTAATGTCTAATTATTTTTATATTGTAGATATTGTGGTGTGTTGGTGTCACACGGAAGATCACATTATCGTGCCTTATAAAATAATATAATAGTTCACAACCTATATAATTCTAGACAAATTATGTGAAAGGTTGTAATGTATGCTTGAAATTAGTTGGTCTTGACTATTAGCATGCATTAGCGTATTTGCATACGTTGAATAGGATCGAAGTGAGATAGTGTCTTCTGTACTGACTGAAAAAGGAATGTAAATATCGGATAATTATTATTTCTTAATTATAAGTATATAATATTTAATTGTGTATTTATAATATTTATTGTTTTGATTTACCATGGGTGAGAGTCAAAGTGATTGACTCAATAAGCTTCGTATCTTGGGCAATAATACTATTTATATGATAATTATTATTATAACTAGAAATCATGGCCCAACTCGTGCGGGTTGATGATGTCCCCTTGAGGAGCTCGATAATGATTATTATAATAAACCCTGCAGGCGGATTTAATTCCGATATAATAATAAGGTTCGAGTGGTACTACTCTTGGATAAGAAACTAATTAATTAAAGTTGTCAGTAGCTTAATTTAGTTAATGGACATTTAATATCTTAAACACGGGAAATAATATATTTAAACAAGGAGCCCGATTTCGTAAATTGGGATTTGGGTTGAAAGTGCAATATTAATTCTTTAGTGGATTGAATTTATATTAGTGAACTTAACCATATTAGGAAGGGCTTAATATGGAAAGTTGGGTTGCACGAGGAGTCTTAACCCTAATCCTCCATAAGATCCCTAAAGTAGTCCAAAGCCTATAAATAGGACACAAAGGGGAGGGTTCGTCCATGAGCTTTAATCCTACACAAGGGAATTTGATTTTTCTTCGTAGTGTTCAATTATGGATCTTGACATATGTCTTTGATTCCACAATTGATATAACACTTTAGTTCTTGCTACAAATCGGAATTACTTGAAATAAAGAAAATCGAGAGTTGTGTGAAGTAATATATTCGGCCGATCAACTTTGTATTCCAAGTAAGATTCGGTAGATAGTTGCCCACACAACGTCCGGATTAAGGCAGGATCATACTATAGAAGGTTTTCAGGAATAGATCAAGAAAGCAACCACTATGCTTCAAAAGGTAAATATCCTATAATCTTCGATCTGGATTATGATAAATGATTCCTTTATCATTAACTTTTATGTTTATGAATTTAACTGTGTTTATGCTTTACGTGGCATATAGGAAAATATGTTGCTCATGATGATGTGCATGCTATGGAGAGAAACCATATTTAGTATTCCATTCCAAGATCAAAGCAAATATGGAACCGAGTACCCACGTAAGATTTTATTAAACTTCCTATTTTTCAATTCATCTATTTTTGGAATTTTTTTTGTGAATTATATATTTGGGGTTCTTTATCTCCCATGTTATTTTGCGGTGGATGAGACTATGAGAAGGGGTATCACTCTCGTATGTCGAAGTAAATTGTGTGATGGTCCTAGGGGAGTCACGGATAATAATTGGAAGTCGATATTTGTGATTGTTGCATACACCACGTTTTGGATGCAATTTGACATCGCCGTTTTGTCAATTTTAAACCAACAAATGAAAAAAATGAACATTATCGGTAACCGTAAAGTTATGACTTGTCATGATTAGTCACGAATTTGTGACATACAAATAGGACATACATCGATTGTGATGTATATGTCGTGGTTAAAATTAATTTGTGACGGATTTGTCATGTTGAATTGAGGGACCATTATTAGGGGTGGTATACCGTACCGTACCGATTTTTTTTGTCGATACCATATATCGTACCGAAAGTTTTGGTATAACAAAATTCATACCGATACCGTATCGAAAGTTTCGGTATACCAAAACCCGGTATACCGAAATATCGATATGACTTTCGGTCCATACCGATACCGTACCGAAATTTTGATATACCGAATTTTATTTCGGTATCAGTGTATACCGAACTTATCGAAATACCGAATTACCAAAATATCGAAAAAATCTTGATATACCGATATATACCGAATAAAAAAAATACAGAAAATATCGATATACCGATATATATATATATATATTGAAATACCGAATTTTTTTTGGTATCTCGGTATATACCGAAATACCGAATATAAAAAAATTTCATACCGTTACCGTATCGAAAATTTTCGGTACGGCACCATACCGTACCAAAAATTCGGTATACCGAAATTTTCGACAATTTCGGTAATTTTTCGGTACGGTAAATTCGGTATTTCGGCATTTCGGTATATTTTGCCACCCTTAACCATTATGTTGGTCTTGACCCAATCCCATACTTGGAAAACTACATCTTTCATCTTATTAAGATAAAATATTACATGTGCGTGTAGTCATGCACCGTCTCCTTGCAATATGATATGTGAAAGAATGTAAGAGTAATTCTCATGAATTTTAACATGTAAAGCAATGGCATATTGCGGTAAGTACATGAATTCATTGACCTGAATTATAGATCGTGTGGCTATAGGTCCAAATACTTTTCCGAGTATTTGTAAAGACATATGCCTTACATATTTGACTATATTTAGTCGATCTTATTGGACGGTCAAGATGAGTTGGTTATGGTATATTAATTATGTCTGATGGTTCAAAATGCTTAATTATGATGCACCGTGTTGCATCCACATAACTTGGCTATTATGACGTGTACTTGCAAATTGAGAATTTAATTAGTTGCTTGATTTGATGCCTTTTGGTAGATTTTGTCTACACTTTTGATCATAAGTATGTGCATCCTCCTTTATTTGTTTATACTTTGAAACTTCAAACGGAATCAGTGGTTTTTAAACAGCCTTAGTTGTACCGACATTTCTAGTTATGCATTTAAACGCACCTATGACTGTCATTGTCATGTCTTTGCATCAACACTTATGCTATTGGAACAACATGTGTAATTGAGAATTTAATTAGCAGCTATTTAAAATATTCACTGTTATCCGAGTTTAACAATATGTGTGATGCACGACCTATGGATAGAAAGGTGCGGAGGTCTAGTTTCTAGAACATCTGACCGTTCATCCATAGCCTTCCTAACGAGCGAGTTACCTCTGTTTTAGTGAACAAGGTCAATCTACATGAAATTTTATTTCCAGTGTTAGCATGCGCTAACTGATACAATTCAGAAAATTTCATCCTCCACGCTTTCCGTAAATAAAATAGTGTTTTGATTTAAAAATATAAAAATTCCATGGTGTGAAGGTTTTAAAAGTAGTTTACTGATATTATTTAAAAATGGCATAGATACGCGAAAATCATTTTCTTAAATCCTTTTCAACATATCCAAAAACGACGGTAATATTTTACAATGTCCGAAACACCTTAAAACACATCTTTCAAAAACCGTCTGAAGGTGTCATTTGAAAATACATTACAAGCTCGTCAAAGTTCATCCAATTTCAAAGTCCAAATTAGGCCGTCGTTTTAATCGCACCATTAAAATATTTCTCGAAAATTGATTTTTCCACAAACATACTCAAGCCCTAGAAATCCTTTAGAAAATTATTTTCAATCCTACACGCAGCGGACATAATTACAACTATCCAAAATAGTTAAATTTAAAACCACATGCCCAAATAGCAAACAAGATCACCAATCCAATCAAAGACAATTCGTGAACACCAAGTTTCATCATTCATCAAAACCATTTATCTGAGTTTCTAAACAAACTCTACCGCCGATACATTTTCTGGAACACATCAATATTCAATGCTTCCACATCATGCTGCACCACTCGGTGTCCAAACCATCAATACATTTAGCTCAACACACATGTAGTACAGCACAAGTACCAAACACAGATTTCATCACATAACATACACATAAATGAAATCACGAAACACAGATATCTCAAATAAAAGAGGAGACTTACATCCACAGGTCGCACAAAGATGATGGCCACCCACGATACTAATCTCAACAGACAACTTAGATGACATATTGTGTCAACAGACATCTCAGATAGCTCGACAACTCGGATGACATGCAAAACATGACTCAACAAATCACGACTCGACTCAACCCGACAACCTAAGTTTCCACAACCTAGGCTCTGATACCATAAATCTAACACCCCCAGAAATCTACCAGAAATATTACACGTCGTAGACTCTTCCCATGAGGATCTACCAAGATAAACATCACAGAATGACCAAAGACTTGACCTGTCGGGTCAAACATTATAACAAAACAGACTGTCCTATGCTAAAGAGAATAATGTAATGCCTCACATAAGTATGGTGCTGAGTCCTCTCTTTTCACCGAGTTCTTATACATACGTGATCATAAATGTTAGTCTGGGTGGCTTATGATGATATGATGGTATTCACGAATGGTCGTACTCAAGTGATAACATTTATATATTATGTGGTTCCTTTGCCAATGATTGATAAGTTGATGAAACTTGAGTTTATGGTTGTCCAACTTGCGGATCAGTCATTGTAAGTGTCGGTTCACCTACTTTTAGACCAAGTATTAAAGTTAAATTTCAATGAGTACTTCCTAACATCCAAGGCTACCTTCTCAAAAATTTTGGTGCCATTTGGAGACATGGAAATAGGTGATCCACTTAATAGAAGTTTTCACATACCACCAGCCATTCCAACGACCAGTTTGATGTCTTTCCGACCAGTTTCCGACCACGAGGTTGATGGTTTGAGAATCCTAACACCTGTTTATACAAGCTCACGAAATTTCATGGTGTTTGGGGCTGGTGGGGGGAGTGAACTCTTCAAGAAAGCACTAGAGGTTCGATAAAACCAACAACCTATAATCGGTTCAATCGTTTCTTTATGTTCGATCCCGGTGGTGCATGGTGGTGGTTTTGTTGAGTTCTCAAAGACCACTAGATACGGTTATGTAGCATAGGTTAACATGTCATATTCACTGTAATATCCGACGGAAATTCTTACCTACTGTTGTATTATTCGGATAATTCAATACTGTTGTTAGTCTTGTTGCATTTGTTTAATGTTTATTGATGGTGGAATATATCAAAATAGACTTGAATATAACTATCATTCACACTATGATTGATTTCTCAACGTTTTATAGATAAGTGCATTTTTGGGCTAGTAATTCTGTGCTTAACGTACGCTAACCCTCTAGCATAACGTATGATATATTGTGGGATTTACGTACGTAAGGAGGTGTTGTTTACTTACGTAAGGCTTGTAGTCTTATCTGATCTCAACTTTCGGCGTGTGGATTCGGGCGTGAGTCGAATATCTGATCTTTTAGAGCAGCCTAGTTGACCTACATTACGTACGTAATGCTCCAAGCAATAACGTACGTAATGATGTTCGTATATTAGTCCAGTAGCCTTTGGAACTAGCTTACGTAAGTAACACTTTTGGTGTAGCGTACGTAAAGATGCTAACGTATGTTATCCTTTTGGGTATAACGTACGTAACGAATGGCGCTGTTATAAAAATACAACTTATGTCTTTCATTTTGCACATCCAAATTCCGATTTTTCACCCCTATAATCATCCCCCTGCCTCCCTAGATCAATTATACCTTCTTCCAACTTGTGTTTGAGCTTTGCATTTTGATTTGGAGCTTGTTGATTGGAAGTTTGGAGTCATTCTTGAAGCTTAGAGTGTGTTCTTGTGGTTTGGTGTATTGTTCTTCATTTTGAAGGTATGTTATACGATTTCACCCTATAATAACGTAGTTATACTGTTAGTGATAAAGTATACTTCACCTAATGTGGAATTAATCAAGCTAAACATGTTTGTATTTAAGCGTTTAACAACTTAATGATGAATATGGTGCTTAAGGGTTTTATATGATGTATTCTTGATGTCTTAAATGGTAGTAATCATGTTTAGTAGAAACTCACTCTTCTTGATGGACTTTTAACATCACTAAAACAATAATGATCCTTAGTTCCATTGTAGATAGGTTGATTTGTAGGATTGTTATCATTATATTGAATCGAACCATCATGTTTAGGAAGATTCTAAACTAAATCAACTTAGGATTTTCATGTGAATTGGTTGAACCTTGAATCATATCAACATAAGATTATAGTTCAGATGCATTTCATTCACCTTAATGATGGTATCGTGATGATCTTGTGATGAATAAATCAACTATATCGTTAATCTAACTAGGTGAACTCATAACCGGTGAATATAGTAATAACTTTACAAACTGATGATTCGTTCGAACAATGATAATCGCTGTGTAACCTTCACTTTGATCAATGTTTTATGAAACGTAGTTGTTTGGATTATATCGTTCAAAATATTGATGTTGTTTTTAAGAAATTCTATCGGCATATCAATATTAGCAAAGTTTTCCTTGATGGTTGTTCTTGATAAATTCTCATCCGTTTGAACCATACGAATAATCGAGAACACCTTGAATGATAACTGATGATGAGTATAAATTGAAGTTAGTATGAATCCTTGAAATGGAATTATGATACAAAGATAGTTGAACCAAGCAAATTGAATTTAGGATATCGATTCGCTGAACTAGATATCGATAGTTATGAGAATGTGTTATTGAATGGATTGTATCCCTTACAAGGTTGATTGTTCGAGTAACCGATATTAAGTCGAGGACCGTTCGTTCGTTCGACAAGGAAGGACTATTCTTGTCTCCATATTGAGGCAAGTTATCTTGCTTGGCTATAATGATGTTTGGATTCTTGTGATGATTATGCGTTTCGTGTATGTGAAACACTTATAAATTTATGACCCGTAATTTGATATTATTCTTGATGATGTTCCATTTTTCATCGTGGGATTGCATTCCCAAATTCGTCACTCTGAACCGTTGATATCATTGATCCTTATTGTCATTTTGGTGAGTTTCTTGATCCTTAATCGGATATGTGGTTTATTGAATACGTTGTCATGTTGTATCGTGACAATCATATATGCGTTCCGATTGGTTATTGTGTAGGATTTTTAGCCAGGCACATATATAGTCATGCATGGATGTTTCCGTATTAGACTGTGCACACGAGACGTAGTTCGCGAGGCTAATTAGGTACATTGTCCCACGTATATCCTGGATTCCGTATGCGGGGTGGACATGTGCACTGACACATTTTCGGATCGGGCGTACTGTGATGTCCATCTTGAGCCGTACTATTTTTGGTCGTTCATAGTTCATTTATATATTTGGATGTGTTCGATGTTTTATGACTAATCGTTCATACGCCCGAGGGGTATGTTCGTTAGTCGGGTTGTTTTCCTTGAAATCTAATATATGTGAATTGTATAATATCTTGAGAAACCATTTATCATGTATATCCGACCCTGTGTTAGGCGAAATACTTGTGTTGTATTTTAGGTTGAGGTAAAGGCAAGGCATGGGAAGATCGTGGTGACGACGAAGGGTTCGAAGGATACTAGTTCGGGGGCCCCAAGTCTTTTGATGTCCGGTTTTGTTCGAACCGTGTAATGTTATCTTTCCGCTTTATTTTAAAATTTTGGACTAATGTATTGTTATTTAAGGTATATTCCATCTCCATATGGATTATACTCATATTTTGGATCCTGTGTGTAATAAGGCCATTGGCCATACTGCTGTAAACTCCTAATCGGAGTAAGTACTATGTATTGTGGTTCGGTATCACAAGTATTGCGTATTTTGTAATACCCAGATTTTCAGTATAAATTTTTCGCATTATTTTTTCTGAGGTATATTGTATAGCTTGGTATCTATACAGTATGGATAAAATAAATTGAGAACTAAGACAACTGTATTTGTACTAATATAACTGTCGTAGTGGTTCGACAATTATTTTGAGGATATCGTGTATCAGGTTATCGTACTTTTGATATTGGGTATATCATATGATGATGTTATTCGATTCAGTACATGTATTCAGTATGCCGTATATTCGTATTTTGGTATGTCGAGATAGACGAGGAGAGTTGGAAATTGGCTAAGTATAGCCTGATTAGCGCACGCTAATGGTTAAGTATAGTGCACGCTATCATTCATGATTAGCGCAGGCTAGACGCAGAATATAGCGCACGCTAGTGCAGATCAGATCAGAGGGATTCTGCGTGTGGACCCGGCTGCTTTCGGCGCGTGTCCGGATAAGGTCAACGGTTGTTTGTCCTGAAGTATTAGCACACGCTAAAGCATGAGGCTTAACGCATGCTAATTGTAGATCGGTCAAAGGGAATCTTATCCTTGTCAGATCGGCATGTGGGGGCACATGCGGTAGGCAGACTGTAGCAAGTCAACTGATGTTAGTGCACGCTAAATGCAAGGACTTGCGTACGCTAGACAGTGTAAGTTACGTACGCTAATGCATGGGCATTATGTACGTAAGCTCATGTACGAGCCAAGACAGTGGCCTCTGGGCTGCGATAGCGCACGCTAATAAAGTCAGTTAGCGCACGCTAGGGCAATAACGCACGCTATTCTATGAGAGTAGCGCGCGCTAGTAATGTTTATTATATAAGGGGACAGACAAGTTTTGGGATGCATTTAATCCATTCTTTCTCCTCCAGTCGATAGAGAGAGCTTTGGGAGGTTCTTGAGGTTCCCAAACATGGTGAGGTGGTGATTTTTAACAAGATTAAGATAGAGAGCATATATTCAAGCCTTGTTCTTCAAGTTACTCATGATTCTTGGAATGGAGTTCAAGTGTTCTTCTTCTTGGTTCATCTAATCTAGGTAATGTTCGTATCCCTTGTTAGTTGTTCGTTTTTAAGGATGATTACATGTGAGGAACATGTTGGATAATCATGTGACGATAGTATATGAGATTTTATGGGATTATGATAAGAGTTTTCGGATGTTATTTAAGATTCTTCATGTTAATGGTGATTCGTTTAACTTGACGAGGTTGAATCATGGATTTCTGAATCATGATAATTTCAGTGGTCGATTTAGATGAGTTAAATCATGATATGAGGTTGTATTCCAGATTATGTATGAGATGATCCTTGTTATCGGGTTGGTTTGATTATGTGATTTGCATGATCAAGAAAATGCTAAACATTATGATATATACCTCGGATTATGTTGTTTTAACGTGATTTCGGATATTTCATGTTCTTGAAGAGCTCTGAAATTATAGGATATGATCATTATGAATAGAAGGTGTTGGTGTTTTGGATATGAATATGAGATACTCATATCTAGAGCCAAGTTACGTGTTTTGATATAATAATCGTATAAGAATACGAATATGATTTCGAGTATGATGATGAGTTTGGATCTGGAAAGTTATTGTTAATCTTGGTGTATGATTTCCTTTTCATTCAGATTCGTAGTCGCAAGGTGTTAGTCGATGCTTGGAATGCATGCCACTGTACAACATTACCGCACGCTAAGCTTACTGTCTAGCGCACGCTAACAGGAGCAACTTAGCGCACGCTACGTTATGCGTTTAACGTACGCTAAGTAGGCAGACAGTGCAGTATTTTCGTGTTGTGATTATGAATTCGTGATGGTTTGAATTGGATTGTTTAAGATTGTGTTTAATCGAGATATTGCGGAACTATTGGGTTTGTTGATCGGTTATTGATTGATAATTATGATTTATCGGATTTCGGCTTGTATTGTTGATATGAGTTCGTAATTGTTTGAGTTCTATTGTTCGGTTTTGTAAATGATCGAGGTATTGTTGAGCCGCTGAGTTTGATTGGTTGGTTATACCAGTTATTGATTATTATCGGGTGTGTTGTCATTTGATTATTGCATTAGGTCGCGTTAATTGAGCGTTGATTATGGCCGTTGTGTTGCGGTCAAGGTTGAAGAGTTCGTAGGTTGCTTTTGGTTGGGGCTGAGGAGCTCGTAGACAAAGGCAATGGGTTCGGTAATAGCTTCGTGGTATCGGTATCGAGGCAAGTTTATACTTGTTCAGTTTATAATATTTGATGAATGTTTCGTTTTCATTTCATTTATAATTCGTATAGCAATGTTGTTAGAAATGTAAGTTGTCGGATAATGAGTTGTATATCGTGCTCTGGTTTGTATTAAATCAGAAGGTATATGATTTAATTGTGTTCAAGGAAGACGTGAGTTATCTTTGGTCAAGGATATAGAATATCGGATATCGAGGATAGTTATCGTGATGACATAAGTATCGGGATAAAGGTTTATTGGTATTGAATGGATGGTACTTTATTTGGGATTATTCGTATAACTATGTATTCGTTCAGGGATGTTGTTCGTGGAAAGGATGTTGTCTTTGGCTTTGAGGTAATTTATGTTCAGTTATGAGATAATTATTATGTTGAGTTGTTGTATATGTTGTACGTTGAGCCTTCGTGTATTGAGATTCGTATTGGTTGTTCGTTGAGGGGTGTTGATCCCAGGACTATTGTTGGTATTAAGGGTTGTGTTGATCGTCTCATCGAGGGATGTCTATCCCAGAATTGTTGTCTGAGATTGTTGATCGTATGGATTATTTTTTGGGGTTTGTGATCCCAGGATTGTTGTTTTGAATATTGATTAGTCATGTCGACTTTTCTTTGTCAGATTGTCGTTTTCACTTCGGTGAGTCTTTTGATCCTTATTGAATATGTAATTCTTGAATTTCGTTGTCATGTTGTATCGTGACATATCTGGAGTCATATCTGTGTGCTGATTGGTTATTGTGTAGGATTTTTAGCCGGGCATATGATGGTTATGCGTGGATACTTCCGCATTGAACCGTGCACACGAGACGTAGTTCGTGAGGCTAATTAGGTACAAGACCACACGTGTATTTGATCGATACCAGGGTGGCTTGTGCACGGACACATTTCCGGATCGGGCGTACTGTGACGTCTATCTTTTGAGCCATATTGTTGGGTCGTTCATAGTCCATGTATGATTGGATATGTTCGACGGTTTGCGACTGGTTGTTCATACGCCCGAGGAGTATGTTTGACAGTCAGAGTTATTTCTTTGAGATCTATTATTGTTGACCATTTGGAGTCTACCTTGTTGAGTGTATTCTTGGTTATTGTTGGTCCTTTGTTGATCATTTGGAGTCTACCTTGTTGAGGGTATTCTCGGTTATTGTTGATCCTTTGTTGATCGTGTTGGGAGTTTACCATGTTGAGGGTACTCTCGGTTATCATTGATCTTTTGTTGGTCATATTGGAGTTATCATGTCGATGATATTCTCAGTGATGTGTTGGTTGATCATTGTTATTGATCATATGAGCATTCGGACTGTACGTCGATGTCTCGGGATTTGTTATCATTATCATGTGGTAGTTGATCTACAGATATGTTGTGTATTATTGGTTTATCCAGGTTGGGATTTGATTGTGTAATCCGACGGACCGGATTTGGCACAGATTGGATTATTTCTGCACTTATGAGTTATGATGATGTTTTGAGGATTATCGGTATTTTTTAGAAATTCAATACAGATAATTGTTGTTAAGTTCATTTCGTCATTCGAGGATGTGAAATGTGGATTATGGTAAGGATTGGATTGTTATGGACTGGTAAGGTTATGTCGGTAAGATTACGTTGGTAGTATTCTTACAGTATTATTACATTGGTATGTAATTATTTATGATGATGTGATCGATATCATTGTTCAGTATTGTGGATGACCCCATCGTGGGCTTTATTTTTAGGTACTCGGAGATCGAGCTAGTAGCGGTCGTGAAGGGGTGAGCTTCCTGGGTGATACTGGCTGTGGTATTTATTTGAGTGTCGAGTATTCTTTTCTGGTTGTATTTTTCTGCTGCAAATGTGTATTTTGAACTGTATTTTTATCCGCTGCGTGTGTATTTTTTTGAATGGCTTTTGGTATCTTTACCAACTCGTGTGTACTTTCAAAATGGCCTTTTGGCAATTTGCGAACTTGGGTTATTTCGTTAAACCCTTTTTCCCTAAATTATTCTATCGGTACGTATAAGTGGTGACTTAACGTACATTTTGAAAATGTTGAGTTTTGGCATTTCGCCTTGTATTTTCAAATGTAATTTTATGACGGTATTTGAGAACTATGTTTTGGGTATTTAAAATATTACCATCATCGGCCTTTTGGCGTTTTAAACGTTTTTGAAATAGTTTTTAGCCTGGTGGGTTCCGACGCGGGATCCACGGCACTGTAATATTCCGGATGGTTCTGGGGATGTTACATATTTAATCTCTATTTTGGGTATCGCCTGGTGGGTCCCAGTGTGGGGTCCACGACACTGTAATAGCCGACTTTTTGGGGTGTTACAGAAAATGGTATCAGAAAGTCGATTTTTTTAGAGTCATTGTAGAATGAACTAGTGTCAAGAGAACTTTTGTGCCACCTGTGACCTGTGCAAGCGCCTGATCCTACGAGCTAAATACGTTATGTACTCCTGGCATGATACTGATATTGGAGTGGATCTCCTTGTTGATCTTGTTATTTTCGAGGATTTGTGGCAGGATTTATCTGATTGATAATTCGAGGTAAATTCTGGATTGACTATATGATTGAAATTGTTCGAGTATGATATTCTGTGTAACACCCGTAGTGTCGAATAATTCATTGTGAACTGTTTTCTTGAATATGTAATTCCTTGTTTCTATTAACTTAGCATGAATTTTAATTGGTATCATGCACTGTACTTATGGTTATCATTACGAATTGACTCTTTCAGTATGGAAAGAAATCTGAGAGGCCGTGGTAGGGGGGACGAGGCTGCGGAAGGGGCCAAATCCCGATACCACAAGCCAACAGGCGTGTGAATGCAGAGCATAGTTCCACAGGCAGTGATTCGCCTTCTAGGGACCAATCGCACCACACTGGGCACGAGGATGGGCGTGTCGATCCTTACGCTGTGATGCAGGGCATGATGGCTAAGATGACCCAGATAGGTCAGTTAATGGAGGCTATGCAGAGAGCTACTACTGACCAGCAACAGGGGACACCTCCTGTACATGGAAGACCGGTGAGTCGGATCATCAGTGACATCTCTCGCCAGCGACCCCCGACTTTTGAAAGCTCCTCTGAGCCTGGTGATATTGTGCATTGGATTGAACACTTCGAGAAATTATTCGATATGGTAGACTGCCCAGCAGAGAATCGCATTTCCGTAGCAGCTTACTACCTTGGCAAGGGCGCCCACACCTGGTGGCTTTCGGTGAGGCCAACTGATGGCGTATGTACTTGGTAGGAATTTAAAAATCTCATGCTAGACCGCTACTATCCGGGTCCTCTCCGCGAGGCCAAACTGTCAGAATTGCTGAATCCGGACCCATCCGAAGATGATGATCTACTATCTGTTGCCGAGAAATTCTAGGCACTTCTTCCTTTTGCCGCGACGATTGTCTGAATGGAGGCCGATAAGATTAAATATTTTCTCAAGAGGCTTAAACCTCGAATGAGAATGCAACTGCTGAATCATCACTGTACGACCTTACCGGAGTTCATCGAGAAAGCTCTAGAGTACGAATTGACCGCGAAAGAAATTTCCGAGAAGCAACCGCAGTCCAATAACAAGAAATTCAGGAACCAGAACCAGACTGACAGAAACCGGGGAACATTCAAGAGGCCCCAACTAGTGCCAAATCCTTCTGAACGGCAACCCATGGCGTCAAAGTCAACCGGATCACAACCTCGAGGGGTTAGCCTATCTGCTGTGTGCTATAACTGTGGAGACCAGGGGCACATCAATTCTAAATGCCCGAGGCCGGCCGTTGCATGCCATACTTGTGGGAAGAATAGACATCGTGCTCGTTATTGTAGGAGTGGACCAGGACGTACTCCAGCAGCACCTCATGCTCCAGTTCAGTCTTCCGTCTAGGACCGTGTACCTCCGTCTGCTTCTTATCTGACCATCGGGTCAAACAAAGGGATGGGCCGTGGAAATCAAGCTAGTGCATCTAGTACCGAAGCTGAAAAACCCATAGTCTACGATATGAAGAAGGCCGATGATCCCGAAGCCAGCATGATTGCAGGTACTCTCGAGATCCGATCTCGGCCTGTCTGTGTTCTTTTTGATACTGTGCTTCACACTCATTTTTATCTGCTTCTTGTTTGAGTCATTTGCAATTAGATCACGTTACCAATTGTGAACCTTATATAATTGGTCTACCCGATGGTAGAATAATTATTGGGAATCGTGAAGTGCAGGACTGTTCGATTTGCATGAACGACCGTGAGTGGTTGTTGAATTTAATTGTGGTCGATTTGCCTAAAGATGATGTGATCTTGGGTATCAATTGGATGGATTGTCATGATGCCATACTTAGTGTCCGCAAGCGAACAGTGACTGTCACATCTGACGACAGTGTTGAGTGTACTTTTCAGGGTTACAATCCCAATCGTTCCGGGAGAGTCATCAGCGCTATGAAAGCAGTAAAACTTCTTAATGAGGGGTGTATTGGCTATTGGTATTTCATGACCAAAACAGCGGATCGACCAGTCGAATTGGCCGATATTCCGGTAGTCCAAGACTACCGAGACGTGTTTCCAGATGAGTTGCCAAGCTAACCTCCACATCGTGATGTAGAGTTCAATATTGAATTAGAACCAGGTACATCCCCGCTTTCGAAAGCACCATATCGTATGGCTCCGACTGAGATGCATGAGTTGAAGAACCAGCTTGAGGATTTGACGGAGAAGGGCTATATTCGACCTAGTGCGTCCCCTTGGGGAGCACTAGTGCTATTTGTACGGAATAAAGATGGATCTCTGCATCTGTGTATTGATTATCGTGAGCTGAACAGGGTAACCATTAAGAACAAATATCCATTGCCGCGTATTGATGATTTATTGGACCAACTTCAGGGGGCTGCTGTGTTTTCTAAGATCGACTTGAGGTCCGGTTACCATCATCTGAGGATTCATGAGTCTGACATTTCGAAGACCGCTTTTTGTACTCGCTATGGGCATTATGAGTTCGTAGTGATGCCTTTTACACTGACTAATGCACCGCACTACTACAAAAACAAGCAAAGAGATCCAGACTAAAAGACCCGTTGATAAAGATAACGGGTCTCTTTAATATAAGAGACCTGCTATTATAAACAACAGGTCTCTTATATGTCAAATGGGCCCGCCATTTTTTTGTGAGAGACTTAAGAGACCCGTTGTTTTTATTGATGTGTCTCTAATATGTAAAAAATAAGAGACCAGTTGCTTTTGTTGACGGGTCTCTAAAGTGTAAAAACTTAAGAGACCTGTTGTTTAGCCCAAGCGGTCTCTTCTTTTCTTCTTCAGATTAGGGCTAACACTTGGCAAATACACGAAGTACTCTATCTCTCCATCTCTCCATCTCTCTCTAGAACTCCCCGTCTGTAATCGATCCCTTGGCGGCGATCTTTGCCACTGCGGTCTTCTTCCTTTTAATCGATCCTTTTGCGGACATCTCTCAATTTCTTTTATCTTAATACTCATCACCGCGGTCTTCTTCCTTTAAGCGGCGGCAAGAAAACCCTTCTTTTGCAAGAGGTCGCTATTATCCCCTCGGAGCGCCTCCGCAACAACATCGCCGGGTTCTCGACCCATTTGATGAAGCGTATAGAAAGAGGACCCATTCGAGGCATCTCCATCTTGCTCCTTCTTTCTACCCGATCTACCAACTTCTTTCTCCCCTTCTTCGGATTTTCCATCTTTGCTTGAGTTTCGCCGCGACCGCCATCTTCTAGAGCTTCGCCGACGCCATCTTCTGGAGCTTCGCCGTCGCGGTATGTTTTTTGTTTTTTTTTTTTTGTTTCCCTATTTTCATATTTGCTTCAGTTTCTTCATTATAATCTGACTGAATGAATTTATCTGATTGAATGAGTTAACAAGTTAACAATTCTCGTCCTATTTGTTCTCATATTTTTTAATTGAATGTGACGTAGGCTATAGTTCACATATTTTTTGAGCAGCCTGCAACCCCCATCTTGAATCATTCCGATTGAACGAATTTTGAATCATTAAAAGTTGAATCATTTTGAATCGTTAAACTACCATTAAAGGTTAAACGAATTTTCAACCTTTGTTGCCAAGGTCTATAGAATGATTTACCATGTTGATTTTAGTATTAATATATAGAAAAGATCTTAAGGACGCTGTTGTCCAAAGATAAAGTTGATGAACGATCAAAATTTATGGAGCTTGCGACAATGATGAAAGGATACAGTGGAAGTGATTTCAAGGTTTGTTTATACTGCTTTTGGTTTTAATTAGAATTGATTGCTTTACATTGTTTTTTAACAAAAAAAAATCGGCAAGTAGAACTTGTACATAACTGCTGTAAAGATAGAGGCTAAAAGATAGAGTAAACACTATACTCACAATAACTAGCTAGTTTTCTTGTTTATATTATTCTGACTTGTTCCTTTCACATGTTGTTTAAACCAGGAAAAGAAGCATATTACTGAGGTCGGAGACAATTCAGATAAGAAAGATAAGAAAGAAAGGGTAATCACTATCGGACCGTTGAATACGGAAGATTTTGAGGAAGCAAAAAATCTGGTAAAAAAGCTTGTTCTTTTTTCTTTTTCTGATTATGCAGGCATATACACATTTAAAGTAAAATATGGAGGAAGTATGGAGGAAATTTGGCGATGTAGATTATCTTCTGATTAACACGTTTGTGGTCGAGGCACTTGCTGATGCTGGCGCCAAGGTTAGAGAAATCATGGAAAATGAGTCTTGCACCAATTATCCTGTTGAGCTAGAGTTTGTTCGGGCTGTTGTCAAAGAGAGGTATGTATATAAGATGGATACTGAGTCGGAAGAGAAAGTGATTTTTAAGCAGCTTTCCTCATGTGCAGGCTTGCTTCCTGTACTTGCAAAAGCTTGTTCAACTTTCCTTTGAATAGTTTATGTTGATCTTGGCCAATATGGGTTGGATTTTAACGTAATTTTCCTACTGGATTGCTTGCTTTGGTATGTTTATATTCAATGAAACACTCGCCACTGCATGTGTTTTTTTATTTATTTTATGGTGCTTGAATTTTGGGAGCAGGCATATTGTGCAGGGAAGTTTAGTTTTGTTTACTGTATGTTGTGCTTGAATATTCCATTTGCAATTTGCTGTTTGCACAGGTTCGCTTGCATCCTCTATAATTTGTAAATAATGAAGTGCTTCTTTAAAAGGCCTCCTAAAACTCACACCATTGGCTGCTATAAATTTTTTATTTCCGCCAGGTATGAAACATACTTCAATTCATTCAGAAGCTAAAGTTATGACATTCTCCTGCTGATAATTTAATTCAGCTGTAAATTAGTTCCTGGATGCTCATGATAGAGCCTTATTCTATTACAGACTTTTGCAATACGATACTAGTATAGCTGAGACCCCCACAGTCCAAGGTAAGCAGTCTCATAATCTCAGTCTTTGCTGAAACACAGTTGTGACATCAAAGTTCGGATATGGTATTTGACGAATTCAGTAGTCTCTGTTATTTATTACAAGGATTACAAAATCTCCTGGCATTATGAACTTTCCTACTTTCACAGGAAAGTAGGCAAGAAGCATCTTGTCCGGAGAAGGATCACCCAAATTCAACTCTATGCAGATTGACAAGGGCATGATAATGACACTAGAACCAAGTTCACAAAGACGACCATAAGTAGATGAACCAAAACAAGCGGTGATGACCTCACACTGGATCTTTTACCTGAACCAAAACAAGACCACAAACTTTACTACCCCTCCGTCTCAGTCGAAGTGCAACATTTAAAGTAAAATTTGTGTATTTTACATCATATTTTCAAATTGACATGATAAAATAATATTAATGTTAATATATGTTGATTTACCATGTTGATTTAAACGAATCTTCGTGTATGTGGAACTTTCTGCTTATTTTGAATTTTCTTGTTGCAGTCTGAACTTGAAAATCTGGCATTTATGCACACAAATCCTCCTATAAGGAGTGGTCTCACCTTCCAAAAGGACTCCTAGATGAATTATATGATTCTATCACGGTAAGCAAACATACTCATCTTTATATTTTAGGAAAAAAAATTCATAGAGCTCGGGGTTAAGAGTTTCAGCTCTTGGTTGATTTATTGTTGGTCTTCCCGTCTTACTTTTTTTTACAAATGTTGACATTTTTTGACTTTTATTTGTCTTCTTTGAGCTGCTGTGTTTGTCTGATGTTGTGGCAGTGGTCTGTACTGATTGTTGTATAGGGTGGCTTTTGGCATTGTGATCTATATCTGTTGTCTCTTTTTTTGTTACAATTTGTTGCAGTTTGTGTGCTGCATGTTCATTGGTTTGCTACTGCTGTAATGCTGCCCTAATTAAGATGTTATGCATATATAACTAATGATTTTGTGTCAATGCAGAGAGGATTTTATGTTATTGAGAATCGTAAACGTTGGATACTTTCAAAAGCTGCAAAGCGATGGAAAGCTTTCAAGACTAGATTATTGATAAGTTGGTGTGAATGATTATTGATAAGTTTGTGTTTTCACCGGCATAAGTTTCGGTTCCAATTATTGATAAGTTGGTGGGAATGATTAGATTTTAGAACTTTTTCTGTTATGTTTTTTGAAGTTACGATGTAAAGCTTTTACATTTATGGAAATTACAATTAATGTAAAGCATTTGCGTTTTGAGCATTACTTGTGGGAAATATTTTTTTTTTTAATAATATAGATTACTATGGAATTGTTATTGAATTATTATGAAATATTATGTGTTATTTTTCAGGTTTAATGGCTGTTACTATTTCTGAATTATAATAGCAGGTGTAATATATTTTAGGTTTAATGCAATTGCTTAATATTATAGCAGGTTTATGTAATTTGTGGGTAAAGTACCTGCTCTTATTGAATTTAGAAAAAAAATATATATATATAAAAAGAGACCCGTTATGTATAAAATGGGTTCTTTGGGTATAATATTAAAAAAATTTAAGAGACCCCATATCTTATATATGGGGTCTGGGCTTATTAGAAAAAAAATTATTAAAAAAATCAAAGAGACCCTCTATCTTATATATGGGGTCTCTTACCCTTTTAAAATATTACCTCACATAAAAGACCTCCTTTCTTACATAGGGGGTCTTAAACTTTTAACAAAGAGACCCCTCATCTTGAGGGGGTCTTTTTATAAAAGAGACCCCCCCATCTAGAAACCCCCTTAAAGGAGGTCTCTTAGGTTATTTTGGACGGGTCTCTTTGCCCATTTTTGTAGTAGTGCCGGCAGTATTCCTGGAGTTGATGAATCGGGTCTTTATTAATTATCTAGATCAATTTGTGGTCATTTTTATCGATGACATTCTGATTTATTCTCGTGACCATGAAGATCATGAGCGTCATCTCCATCAGGTTCTCGAGGCGTTAAGACGGGAGCAGCTTTATTGAAAATTTTCTAAATATGAGTTATGGATGCGTGAAGTTATCTTTCTCGGACATGTAATATTAGCTGATGGGGTGCGAGTAGACCCACAGAAGACAGAATCTACCCGAGACTGGCTACCATCAAAGAACGTGAAGGAAGTATGCAGTTTCTTGGGACTGGCAGGTTATTACCGACAGTTCGTGGAAGTTTTTTCCAAGATTGCGCAACCAATGACTAACCTGATAAGGAAGGATAAGAAGTATTTATGGTCAGAAGTATGTCAGCGGAGTTTTGATGAACTCAAGAGTCGGTTGATTTCGGCACCTATTTTGGTCCTACCGAAAGGAACGGAAGGATTTGTAGTGTACAGTGACGCGTCTAAACAGGGCCTTGGATGTGTACTAATGCAGAACGGGAAGGTGATCTCCTATGCATCAAGGCAGCTACGACCGTACGAGGTCAACTAGCCCACACATGATTTGGAACTTGCAGCCGTGGTGTTTGCTTTAAAAATCTGGCATCACTATCTGTATGGAGTTACCTGTCAGATTTTTACAAATTACAAGAGCTTAGAGTACATTTTTACTCAAGAGTTAAACGTGACGCAGAGTAGGTGGCTAGAACTCATCAAAGATTATGATATCGAGATCCTTTATCATTCGGGCAAAGCAAATGTAGTTGCCGATGCTTTGAGTCGTAAAACAGTACAGGATCAGATGCTTGCCCGCTTGATAGTTCAGAGAGAATTGCAGTTAGAGTTAGTGAGGCCAGAAATAGAAGTCTGGTTACAGCGTATTCAAGGACAACTCTGCACACTTGAGATTTCATCGCCCCTTGAGGATATAATTAGATCGAAGCAAGTTACGAACCCATTCTTATCTCGAGTTCGGGATGAAGTAACTCAAGGGAAAGCCCCTGGCTTTGTGATCCATGAGGATGGATTGATACGCTTCAGGAATCGAGTTTGTGTACCCACAGATGACGAATTGAGAAACTCTATCCTAAGAGAAGCTCATGCTACCCCGTTGTTGGCCACTAAGTATACTGGATACAGCTTGGAAAGCATTTTAAACAACAAGTTGTACTGATTTTAAATCTGAGTGCGTAGCGGAAGTCTTGAATACAGTAAGTTGTTGTGATACAGCAACTTGATGTGCAGTGTATACTTAAATAATCACGGTAATTAAAACAGTAAAGGGTAGAAGGTAAATAACACAATATTTAAAGTGGTTCGAGGTAAACCCCTCTACGTCCACTGGTCCTCCACACAGGAGTAAAAAGTTTATTATAATTACTGCGTACACAACTACGTAATTATAACAACACACAATCAATATATCGTTCACACAGATTGATATAAAGATCTTAGCTTCAACCATTCACACAGATTGGTTTGAGCTAATGCTTTGACTGGCTTCTTCACACACAGTTCTGAAGCTTCATCTTCTTCGATACAATTCCTTCACACACAGTTCCGGAGAAGCAAAGATTACTCAGTCCACACAGGTCTGATCTGGGTTTGTTCAAGGATAGAACAGGGTATGAACAACAGCTTTGACTTTCTGAGCTTCTAGCTGATGATGTATTGTTCAAGTTGTTAACACTGTATATCTCCTTGATCTGAATAGCAGTAACCTTTGGAGATATGTTTTGCTCAGAATATTTCTTTGTAAGCTTGATTGTTTTGTTGTCTTCAATCTTCAAACTCTGGAGATATATATAATCTCTAAAATATATCCGTTGAGCAAGATTCCGTTCCAATAGGATGAAAAACACGATCCGAATTTTGCGGGATTTGAAGATCTGTTGATTTACAGTATTTAAATACTTTATCCTTTAGTATTTAAATACTTCTTTATCAACAAGACTTGACTTCTAGTGAATACTGAAGATTCCTTCTTTGTCCGTGTTGAGAGCTGCATGGAGGGATTACTTATTGTCAGTTCGAGACAGCTTCCATACTTAGTCTTTATGAGACTTCTTTGCTGTACTGTATGCTGGATCTATGAGAGGTCTTCGATACAGGTTGACACAACTTTTCGATACAGTTTCCTTACTGTATTGAGGATTGGCTTATTGTCAAAACATCATAACACTTCATCTCGATATAGGGATTGTTTATCCTGACTGTTTCGTTACCGGGCATTGTTATCCCAATAATTTCCCCCTTTTTGACAATTTGCCAAGACTTAAAATCTTTCAAGTCCTTCTTGATGATGCCAAAACCTTCTTCAGGAAGCGAATGACTTTCTTGATGACTTCGGGCAGATTTCTTGGTCTTCTGTCAAATGATCTGGCTTTCAGTAACTTAGACTAATTTATGAACTGCTCGCAGGCGAGTTCGATACAGCTAAGAATTTTTACAACTTAAGCTTATGATTGGCGCGCAGGCACAATCTTACAATGTATTCTAGATGCTTACAACTGAATCTATGAACTGTTCGTAGACAAGTTCGTACAACTTATTTTTCAAACAAGTTTTTATACTTGTCATTGTTATCCCAACAATTTAAGTTATGTAATCATACATTAACACAGTAGATTACGAGTTGTAATATTTCAAGACAAGCAAACATTTTTTTTGATATTCAAAAATAGAGTACAAGGATTGCTGTTTTGAAAGAAAATTTACAAACAATAATACAAGGATTTCAGCTCCTATAATAAGCATGTCTCCATGGCCTCTTCTCTGGATCATGCTCGGTTCCACGCCACCAGTGCTGTAGGGAATCGTTGCCTCAATCTAGATAGATTTCTCTACCATCATATGATCTGTCGAAGGCAAGAATCCAGTCTTCTCGATGGGTGATCCGATCTCCTCTTCGATGCTTGGATTTCATTTCTTGTTGAAGAGGAAGCTTTCCTTCTTCTAACATCTTCGTGAATTTGTCTGCAGCCTCCGCTAATGTTTTATAACCTTTGAATATGGCGGAATCCCTGACGAGTTTTGCAAAATATCTCATCAGTTCATTTTTCCTCCATTGCTTCACTTCTCCGGTAGTGGGATGGCAGTTGGTTGGCAGACGAATCTTAGAAGGTATTTGGATCAAGGTTTTCCAGGGGACATTGGGGTCATGGAACCCAGGTCGAGAACCTAAAATCTTGAAACTTTGAGAGGGTGGAGCTAATTTGTTCAATTCAGCGGTAATGCTGTCTTGAACAGCATTAAATTCCCTTTCGTGCTGTAGCCTTATTCTCCTCGCTGCTTCTCTTGCTTCTTCCCCCTTTTTGGCGTCATCAAGATGTCCTAGGATTTCCAGTGCGGCATCCTATTTCGCCTCAATGTTTGTCATTCTCTCGATAAGAGTGGAGAGCACTTGCGACATATCGTTGATATTCTTGTCATGGGCTCGAAGCTAGGTAGATGTTTCGATCATGGCAGCTGCTGTCTTGGCCTCGGATATGCGAGTTTTGGATGCCTCTTCTCTCAGGAGTTGCTCTTGTTTTTCTTGCAGATTCTTCAGAGCTTTCTTGAAGACTTCTGGCAATATAGTGAAGGCTTCGATTACTCGAGAGACTTCATGCTGTAATCCAGTCATCTCTTCGACTGCAGATGTATGCATACAGTTTAGAGCTTTTTCCACTGAATACAAGGCATTTACTGCATCCTGGATAAAGACGGTTTGAAGGCCAAGAGCACGCAATCACTCTTTCCTAGCAGCAGTGCTTGGAGAATCCGGCTTGGCAAAATCTTCGGCTCCATTCAACCTTCTCAAATTAATGGTAG
Source organism: Orobanche coerulescens (assembly GCA_033398695.1). Lineage (NCBI taxonomy): Eukaryota > Viridiplantae > Streptophyta > Magnoliopsida > Lamiales > Orobanchaceae > Orobanche > Orobanche coerulescens. The sequence continues at coordinate 146,763,083 of CM065805.1, read as the reverse complement.
GGCATGAATTGAGTTGGACATCCACAGGTGTGGTACCGTAGTCGGATTCCAAAACGGTTGGTGGGGCGGGAGCAGCTGATACGGGTTCGGCGGCAGGAGATGCTGTATCCTCCTGTTGAGAAGAGGTGTTTGTAGACATGGGTACAGGAGGGACTGATTCCTCCTGGTGTCTCTCAGCTTCCGCCTGTTCCAGCAGAGGGACTGATTCCTCTTGGTAGATGACGCGTAATACTTCTTCTGCGGCAGCAGGCTCGGGTGCCTGTTCCAAAACAATTTCTTCTTCCTCGACTTGAGGGACTGATTCCTCATCGTCAGTAATATTTTCTTGTTGTGGCGAATGGGGTTCACTTCGGCTTGATGGCCCTTCGTCATTCTTGGTTTGAGAGGCTTCTCTTCCTTGAGCCTCCTCACGACTCATTCTCAGACCTGCCTGTAAGGCATCGTCTTTGTCTTCTGAGTCGTGGTCTTCTTTTGGATCTTGGGGAGAGTCCTCAGACTTATCTTTTCCTTTCCGTCTGGCATCTGATTTGTGCAAGAGATGGCTTTCAATTAACGATTTGCAACAAAGATTATCCCATTGGATCAGGGCCTCAACATATGTCGAGTCCGTCACTTCCAATACAAATCTTTCTTCATCGCTCCAGTCGCTCCAGTTGTATAAGGCATCGTATGGAGCTAGCCGGTAGCTTTTCCATTGAAGGAATCTTTCATAAGCCTGCTCAATCTGCACAGACAGAAGGGTTGCATTGATAATCGCATCCGGGGAGGGACTTCGTACAACGTGTGTATCTGCTGTAGCGAGGGGTTCCTCTACAGGTGTGGGATCCTGTATGGAAGAGGGATTCCTTACAGGGGATGGTGCCCCGAAGTAAGGTGGATCCTGTACGGGTGTGGAATCCCGCATAGGAGAGTTAGCTGTTGGCTCCAAAGGGGCAGCCGACTCGCTAGAGTCTTTTAAGTTGGCAGATGTCCTCTCATCCGTCATTGCCGCCAAAGGCTCGAGATTTACTATCGAGACCGTAACGGGCATCTCTTCCACATGGGTTAGGCCTTGGGGTAGTTGTTCAATGGGTTGCGCCATGGTAGAAGCTTCCTCGGAGGTTTTTGTGGATTTGGCTTTAGAAAGCCTCCTTAGCTTCCTTTTCGACTTCTCAGCAGCAATAGGTATCTTGCTGTGAGATCTTTTGCGTTTCTTGGAAGATTCCACACTCTGGGATTTCGAAGAAACATCCCTTGGATCTTCAGAAACGGGCATACTGTGGATTTTTGGTTGGTTGCTGACCAGGGTGCTCTGGTTAAAAGCTGAAGGCTTGATGGCTCCTAAGTAGATCCGAGAGCTTATTTTCTTAGCATCTGCGGATTGTGGTAATCCGCATTTCATCAAAATGTAGTTCAGAAACAGACCAAATGATTTCTTTTGAGTGGCAGGCTTGGACACTTCTTCCTGCAAGCGCTTCAAAATAATCTGGCACCAGTTGACCTTTTCACAGGTCAAAATCGCAACCATCATCCTAAATCTAAGGTTTGTGCACATTTCAAATGCACCAGTGCGATTCTCAATTATCCGGCAACAAAAGTCATGCAAGTACACGTATGGCAGACAGAAATTCTTTTTGTGACAAGTGGTGTGAACCACTTCAACCGTAGGTGAACCTGTGAACAGGCCATAGTACTTGGTCAATAGCTCTTGAGACCCAAAAGTCTCAAGGTCTTCGATGGTCAGGCCATCAGCGGGCAGCCTGACGATTTTCTGGAGAAGATCTCTGTCTATGCAGATCTCCACTCCACGAATAACAGTGGTGATATCAGCGACGTGGCCTCCCTGAGCCAGCGACAGAAAGCGAACGACAGCGTTGAGGTAGAAGTCATCAACCAATTGAACGTCGTATTTCTCGGTGGTGTGACTCCCAAGGCGGTAGAGGCCTTGCTGACGTATCCTGGTGATGATGAACTCCATGGGTTCGACGTGATTTGTTTCAGCGAGAATACGTTCAATGACAATCTGGAGAAGATCCGCCCGTCAATGATGTTTGAGGTTTTCTTGAGGGCAGTGGCAGAGGTCTGAGCAGACATTGATGATTCTCAAGAAAATATAAAAGAGATTAAAAGAAATTTGCAGTAAAACGCAAAGAAAACTTATAAGCTGTTTTTGCTTGAGTGCTCTAAGAATATCCAGAAGGCGTAAAGAGTCTCAAATGGAAATTTCAGTCCTTTTATATTGGGCGGCGAAGAAGGGTTTCTTAGAGAACGAATGGTCAGATTTAAGGGATGGCAACCGGCTTTTGAAATGGACGGTCAATATAGACTGAGTGTAACTGGTACACTTATCCATTAAAATGTTAAAATATGAGCGGGTCCCACTTCTGACATTTGTTGTTACCCTTAATGCCTGAAACGGTGGTTTTAAAAATATTAAATAATTTGAAAACGTCGCGGCTTTTGAGATTCAGTTGTCCAGATGTCGTGTAAAGCATTTAATGTAAATGACGTTGACATGAAAACAGGGCACGTGGACAGAAATTATTTTAAAAAGAAATATTATAATAAAATATATATACTGAATCGAAATCCTATAGTATGTGCTGTATCCGCGACGATACAGCGTTCCCCCTTAAAAGGTACATATAGGTTTTAATTCCATACAGCAACTTTTGGATTAATGCTGTATTCATGGGTCATACTGTATTCTCCCTTAATTATTGCACACGTCAGTTGTAGGATGATTCATATCACTTTGTTCACTACAGTGCTGTATTGACGGTTCTGAGTGTACAGATAATTAATGGTGGATACTGTATTCTTGGGTCTTACAGCATTCCCCCTCAATTGTTGAGTAAAAGCAGTAAATACTTACAGGGAGTCAGGCTGTAGCATTCCTAATTCTTGTCTAAGCAAGTTGAATCTTGCTGTGTTGAGAGGCTTGGTGAAGATGTCGGCCAACTGAATATCTGTATGAACCTTTTCGAGCCGAAGATCCTTGTTCTCGACATGATTCCATATGAAGTGATGCTTCATGTTGATATGCTTAGTGCGCGAGTGCAGTACAGGGTTGTGCGTTATTGCAATTGCACTCGTGCTATCACACATGATCGGCGTTCCCTGGATTCAATTCCATAATCTGACAACTGTTGCTTCATCCAAAGGATCTGCATACAGCAACTACCAGTAGCATAGTATTCTGATTCAGCCGTGGAAAGTGAGTTTGCCAATTGCTTCTTACTGAACCAGGAAACAAGTCTAGGTCCAAGAAAGTGACAAGTTCCACTTGTACTCTTCCTATCTAGCTTGCAGCCTTCGAGATCCGAGTCGCTGTATCCAACTAAATCGAATCCGCCTTCTTTAGGATACCATAGTCCTACATCGACTGTTCCTTTAATATACTTCAGGATTCGTTTAGGTGTATTGAAGTGTGATTCCTTGGGTGCTACTTGATATCTCGCACACACTCCAACAGCAAACTGGATATCGGGCCTGCTAGCTGTTAGGTACAGGAGCGAGCCAATAAGCTTTATGTAGAGTGATTGGTCAACCGGCTTTCCAGCTTCATCAGCACTAATCTGCACAGAAGTGCTCATGGGGGTTGACGATGATTTGGAAGTGTTCATTCCAAATTTGTTGAGAAGCTCCTTGCTGTATTTTTCCTGGTTGATGAAAATACCTTTAAGCAACTGCTTTACCTGCAAACCTAGGAAATAACTAAGTTCTCCCATCATACTCATTTCAAATTTACTTTGCATGAGATGAGAGAACCTTTGACACAAAGCAAGGTTAGTTGAACCAAAAAATTATATCATCTATATAGATTTGCACCATTAAAAGGTCATCGCCTTCCTGTATTTTGAACAAGGTCTTGTCCACAGCACCTTTCTCAAATCCATTATTGGTTAGATACCGGGACAGGGTCTCATACCAGGCTCTAGGGGCTTGCCTAAGTCTATATAGTGCTTTCCTCAGCCTGTATACTAGATCGATACCGTCTGTGCAAACCCTGGTGGTTGTTCAACATAAACTTCTTCGGCAAGGTCTCCATTCAGGAATGCACTTTTGACATCCATTTGATATACAATGAAGCTCTTATGGGCGGCAAAGGCTAAAAATATCCTAATGGCTTCTAGTCTGGCTATAGGGGCAAAAGTTTCATCGTAGTCTATGCCTTCTTCCTGTCTATAGCCTTGTGCGACTAGCCTTGATTTGTTCCTTATAATAAGTCCATTTCGATCCTTTTTGTTTCTAAATACCCATTTGGTTCCTATAACTGATTGATGCGTAGGTCTGGGTACAAGATACCATACATTGTTTCTTTCGAAACCGTTAAGCTCTTCTTCCATAGATGTTATCCAATGAGAGTTATTAAGAGCGTCTATGGTAGAAACATGTTCGGACTGGGCTAAGAATACAGCAATAGTGCACATGTTGAGTCTTCTAAGCTCGGATTGAGATTTCCATTCAGGAAATGGTGATATCTCAGTATCTGGTTCTTCTTGTGCACACAGTACATTTCCTTGTGTACTTTGTATTCTCCTTCGAGTAGAGACACCAGCATCAATGTTTCCAATGATCAGCTCTTGCGGGTGATCTCTCAACCATCTTCGGTCGGGTTCTAATTTAGGGTCCTGTACGGTATCGAGAGTTTCTATAGATACAGCTTCATCTTGTACAGCATCGGCTTCATCTACGTCGATTCTTACAGCTGCGGGGTTGATTTCTAGGTCAACAACAGGTTCTATGTGAGTTGGTGGATCTAGGATGGAAAGTTGTTGGATGTTCTGAGTAACATCTTCTATTCCTGTAGGGTCATGGTGAGGTTCGTCGAACACTACATGAACTGATTCCTCGATCGTCACCTTCCTTTTATTAAAAATCCTTTAAGCTTTGGTGACGGAGGAGTATCCTACAAATATTCTTTCATCTGACTTCTCATCAAAGGTTCTAAGTTGATCCTTCCCATTATTCAACACATAGCACCTGCATCCAAAAATGTGAAAATATGAAACTAACGGAGTTTTGTTGTTCCATACCTCGTATGCTGTTTTGTTGTGGTGCTTGTTGACGATATAGAGGTTTTGAGTGTAGCATGCTGTATTGGTTTCTTCACCCCAGAAACGCTGTGGCAACTTGCTTGCGGCAATCATTATCCTTGTAGCTTCTTTCAGCATCCTATTCTTTCGCTCGGCAACACCATTTTGTTGAGGTGTACGGGCAGTTGAGTATTCGTGATGTATCCCATTCTACGAACAGTATTGCTCTATAAAGCGGTTAGTAAATTCTGTACCTCTGTCGGAACGAATGGACACGATACTCAATGCCTTTTCATTTTGAAGCTTTCTCAGGAGCTCGGGCAGCTTTGATGTTGTTTCCTTCTTCTTGCTTAGGAAAATCGTCCAAGCATACCTGGAGTAATCATCAACAACAACAAGGCAGTATTTCTTACCTCCCAAACTTACTGGGTCTACAGGACCATAGAGATCCATGTGTAGCATCTCCAACACTCTTTGGGTTGAAAGGTAGGATTTTCTCTTCAGGGTTGATTTGATTTGCTTGCCTTTCTGACATGGTCCGCAGACACTGTCCTTTTTTAATGACACGTTTGGCAATCCTCTTACCATTCCCTGTCTTGAGAGCTTGTTGATCGTCTTGAAGTTGACGTGAGACATCCTCTTGTGCCATAACCAGCTTAGATCTGCAGTGCCTTTGGAAACAAAGCATGGAATTGAGGAGCTCATAGGCTTCTAGTCAGCAATATACATGTTACCTGATCTGCTTCCTGTAAGCGCAATTTATTTGGTCTGGATGTTCTTGACTCTACAGCGATCTATATAGAATTTAACCGAGAACTGTTTGTCACAGAACTGGCTAATACTAAGTAGATTGAACTTTAAGCCTTCAACATAAGCTACATCGGTGACTTTGAATTTTCCTACAAGAAGGTTTCCTTTCCCTCTTGTTCTTCCTTTAGATTTATCACCGAACCGCACTTTTGGACCACGACCTTCTATGAAATCTGATAGCTTGCTTCTATCTCCAGTCATGTGCCGAGAGCATCCGCTATCGAAGTACCAGATGTCTTCCTCTAGGATGTCCTGTATGCAAAGATATTAAGTAGATTTAGGTCCCCTTTGATTATTGGGTCCATGAATGTTAGTGCCTTTAGGTACCCAAATTTTCCTGACAGTAATTGGTTTACTATAGGTCACATTCGGTACAGTGTTGTGGTATCTACGTGGGGCATACACGTAGTCTCTATAACCATGATAATTATTATGCATGTAAAATTCAGGGTTATTATTATTAGTCCAGTACGAGTGCCGTCTTGGAGGTGGAGCCATTTTCTTTGGCCTAACAGCTTGCCTTCTGGGTCTCCAGTTGGATTCCCAACGCTGTTGTTGATACTGAGCGGGCACCTGCTATCTCGATGGATAATGCGGCTCCTGTATCCAATACCTCGGCATGCTGTACTGATAGTACTGTCGGGCGGGCCTTTGGTATTTGGATACAGCCTTTCTTCTGAACGGCTGTTGGCGCTGTTGATATGCTCGGGGAGCATGCTGTTGAGTGTGTCTTACAGGTTGGAACGGCTTATGATTCCGCTGTCTGGAATAGGATTGCGGTGGCGGAATGGCAGCCTTCGGTTTTTGCGGTGCAGCAGGTTCCTTCACAGGACTAGGGGTATCTTTCGATACAGGAATGGGTTCCACACCCCTGACAAACACTGTACTAGTTTTCCCTTTGTTTGAACATGAGCTGTATCCTAAGCCACTTTTATCATGAGCATGTTGCCCAGTGCTCAGAATTTCTTCCATTCTTTTGGACGATTTCTCGAACGATTTCAGAATGGTCTCAAGTTCATCTTCTCATTTTTCGAGAGATTTGACTTTGGCTTGAAGTAGAACAAAATCATTTGTCTTTCTCTCATTGTGAGTTTTAACCTCACTTAGTTCATGAGCAAGTTGATGATTGCTCTCCATGAGTTTTCATGTTCGACTTTGCTGGTTTCACAATCAATAGACATATTTTCATAATTTATTTTCAGCAAGTCATTTTCATCTTTCAGCTCTAGATTAGACAGTTGGAGCTGTATATTCTCATTTTTCAATGTCTCATGGGCCTTTTGAATGTTTTTAAACTCATTCATCATGTTTTCAAAAGTATGAGATGCATTGGCAGGAATGATTGAGGTTGAGCTTACCTCATCGTCGCTATCTTCACCTTCCGGAATATCCTTGGCCATAAAGCACATATATGCTTTATCATCGAACTCATCATCAGATGAATCACTTTCAGTGACCACCTGAAGACATTCTTCGGATTTGGATGGTGTGGGGGAGGCTTCTGATTCTCCAATCAGGGCCTTGAGCTTGTTTTTCCAAGCACGTCTTCGTTCATCCCTCTCTTGTTGCTCGGCTTCCGGCAACCTTTGAACTTTGGGATGAGGACATTTATTTGCGTAATGTCTTGGTTTACTGTAATTATAGTACAGGTTAGAATCACCGGATGAAGTTTCGGTACTTACCTTGTGGACAGGTTTGGGCTTGTAGGGAGTCTTTTCAGACTGTTTGATGAACTTCTTGAACTTCTGCATGAGAAGCGCCATTTCATCTTGAGACAGGATGTCGTCGTCACTGTCAGCATTCTTGTGACTAGGCTTTGACGAGCTGGGCATGTTGTGTCGACGGTTCGATACAGCGGCTAGTGCTGTAACCTTTGAAGGAGATTCTTCAGCTTTCTCTCTTCTGTCAATATCATACTCAAAAGATTTGAGGTTAGAGAAGAGATCAAAAGTAGATATTTCATTTAAATTACATGACACACGCATAGCTATGGTCTTAATGTCCCATCGGGCAGGGAGAGATCTGAAAATTTTTAAATTCTTCTCCTGTTGGGTATAAATTTTGCCCAAAGCTTCAAGTTCACCAACAATACCAGCGAATCTGAGGTCAAGTTCCTCAAGTGTCTCAGTTGATTTCATTTCGAAAGATTCAAATTGTTGAGTCAGTTTTGAAATTTTGTTTTCTTTTGAGAGCTCAGTTCCTTCACAAATCAACTTGAGTTTATCCCAGATTTCCTTGGCTGTTTTACAGCTCTTTACCTTCGAGAACGTGCCTTTGTCAAGAGTGACAAATAACGCGTTCTTAGCCACATTGTCGATATTGGCGCGCTTTCTTTCATCTGTGGTCCATTGCTCGCGCTCCTTCTCGAGCATCTCAGCATGAGCTTGGCCTTCAATCCTTGCGGCCATGGTTACCTTCATGATCTTAATGGGGCCATCCTGTATAACAAAAATCATCTCTTCGTGCATTGCTGCAAGATGAGCCTCCATCCTGATTCTCCAATTATCAAATTCGTTAATAGAGAACATAGGTACTTTGTTGATCATTGATGTATCCATGTGAGAATAAAGGAACGAAAAAGACTGTTTTGAAAATTATGTGATTATGGATCTGATTCCGTTAAAAATACGACTGATTCTTTTTAGAATCAACCACTCCGATACCGCTTGTTGGCCACTAAGTATACTGGATACAGCTTGGAAAGCATTTTAAACAACAAGCTGTACTGATTTTAAATCTGAGTGCGTAGCGGAAGTCTTGAATACAGTAAGTTGCTGTGGATACAGCAACTTGATGTGGAGTGTATACTTAAATAATCACGGTAATTAAAACAGTAAAGGGTAGAAGGTAAATAACATAATATTTAAAGTGGTTCGAGGTAAACCCTCTACGTCCACTGGTCCTCCACACAGGAGTAAAAAGTTTATTATAATTACTGCGTACACAACTACGTAATTTTAACAACACACAATCAATATATCGTTCACACAGATTGATATAAAGATCTTAGCTTCAACTGTTCACACAGATTGGTTTGAGCTAATGCTTTGACTGGCTTCTTCACACACAGTTCTGAAGCTTCTTCTTCTTCGATACAATTCCTTCACACACAGTTCCGGAGAAGCAAAGATTACTCAGTCCACACAGGGCTGATATGGGTTTGTTCAAGGATATAACAGGGTCTGAACAAAAGCTTTGACTTTCTGAGCTTTTAGCTGATGATGTGTTGTTCAAGTTGTTGAGCATTGTATATCTCTTTGATCTGAATAGCAGTAAGCTTTAGAGATATGTTTTGCTCAGAATATTTCTTTGTAAGCTTGATCATTTTGTTGTCTTCAATCTTCAAACTCTGGAGATATATAGTCTCTGAAATATATCCGTTGAGCAAGATTCCGTTCCAACGGGATTAAAAACACGATCCGTATTTTGCGGGATTTGAAGATCTGTTGACTTACAGTATTTAAATACTTTATCCTTTAGTATTTAAATACTTCTTTATCAACGGGACTTGACTTCTAGTGAATACTGAAGATTCCTTCTTTGTCCTATTGAGAGTTGTATGGAGGGATTACTTATTGTCAGTTCGAGACAGCTTCCATACTTAGTCTTTATGAGACTTCTTTGCTGTACTGTATGCTGGATCTATGAGAGGTCTTTGATAGAGGTTAACACAACTTTTCGATACAGTTTTCTTACTGTATTGAGGATTGGCTTATTGTCAAAACATCATAACACTTCATCTCGATACAGGGATTATTTATCTTGACTGTTTCGATATCGGGCATTGTTATCCCAACACCCGTACTCCATTCACCCGGTGTCTAGCAAAATGTGTAAGGATTTGAAGCAATATTATTAGTGGGGAAGTATGACAGGTAAAGTTGCAGAATTCATTTCGAGGTGTTTAACCTGTTAACAGGTTAAGATTGAGCAACAGTGACCCGCAGGGATGCTGAAATCGCTCCCGATTCCTGAGTGGAAATGGGAGGACATATCAATGGATTTTATCACTAGCTTACCGACTAGTCATCGAGGGATGAATACGATTTGGGTGATTGTGGACCGCCTGACCAAATCAGCCCACTTTTTGGAGATAAAAGACACATGGGGACCCGAGAGATTGGCCCAGCTATTTATCAAAGAGATTGTAAGGTTATATGGTACCCCTAAGAGTATTGTATCAGATCATGACGGGAGATTCATGTCCCATATCTGGAAAGCAGTTCATCGTGCGATGGGTACGCAATTGAACTTCAGCATGGCTTTTCATCCGCAGACTGATGGTCAGACTGAGAGGACTATCCAGACTCTAGAGGATATGTTGAGGGCGTGCGTTCTTGATTGGAAGGATGATTGGGAGGCCTAACTACCTTTGGTGGAATTCACTTATAATAATAGTTGGCACGCTTCGATTCAGATGGCACCTTATGAAGCATTGTATGTCCGTCGTTGTAGATCACCTTTGTGTTGGGACGATCTGTCTGAATCTTTGGGTACGGAACCCGATCTGTTGTTAGCAGCCCGTGAGAAGATCGCTCTGATTAGGAGTCGTTTGTTGACGGCTCAAAGCCGATAGAAGTCTTACGCAGACAACCGTCGACGACCACTTGAGTTCGAGGTCGGCGACCATGTACTAATGAAGATGTCCCTACTCGAGGTGTTTTTCATTTCGGGAAAAGAGGCAAGCTGAGTCCGAGATATGTCGGGCCGTTTGAGGTTTTGGAACGATTAGGCGATCTAGCCTATCGCCTGGCGTTGCCACCGGCTCTAAGACGGATTCATAACATGTTCACTATTTCCCAGTTAAGGAAATATGTTGCTGATCCGAGTCATATACTTCAGTCCGATGAGGTCGACATAGCGGAGGATCATTCGTACGAAGAGTGCCCCACACGAATACTTGAGAGGAGGATCAAACAATTGCAGAACAAAACGATTCCCTTACTGAAGGTTCAGTGGTCACGACACAGATTCGAGGAGGCCACGTGGGATACGGAGAGCAGCATTCAAGAGAGGTATCCCGAATTGTTTACCCCTTAGTTTCGAGGACGAAATGCCTTTTAAGGGGGGAGTATGTAATATCCGACAGAAATTCTTACCTACTGTTATATTATTCGGATAATTCAATATTGTTGTTAGTCTTCTTGCATTTGTTTAATGTTTATTGATGGTGGAATATATCATAATAGACTTGAATACAACTATCATTCGCACTATGATTGATTTCTCAATGTTGTATAGATAAGTGCATTTTTGGGCTAGTAATTCTGTGCTTAACGTACGCTAGCCCTCTAGCATAACATACGTTATATTGTGGGTTTTACATACGTAAGGAGGTTTTATTTACGTACGTAAGGCTTGTAGTCTTATCCGATCTCAACTTTCGGCATGTGGGGTCGGACGTGATTCAAATATCTGATCTTTTGGAGCAGCCTAGTTGACCTGCATTAGGTACGTAATGCTCCAAGCAATAACGTACGTAATGTTGTTCGTATTTTAGACCGGTAGCCTCTAGAACTAGCTTACGTACGTAACACTTTTGGTGTAGCGTACATAAAGATGCTAACGTACGTTATCCTTTTGGGTATAACGTACGTAACGAACTGTGCTGTTATAAAAAGACAACTTGTGTCTTTCATTTTGCACATCCAAATTCCGATTTTCACCCCTATAATCATCCCCCTGCCTCCCTAGATCAATTCTACCTTCTTCCAACTTGTGTTTGAGCTTTGCATTTTGATTTGGAACTTGTTGATTGGAAGTTTGGAGTCATTCTTGAAGCTTAGAGTGTGTTCTTGTGGTTTGGTGTATTGTTCTTCATTTCTGAAGGTATGTTATACGATTTCACCCTATAATCTCGTAGTTATACTGTTAGTGATAAAGTATACTTCACCTAATGTTGAAGTAATCAAGCTAAACATGTTTGTAGTTAAGCTTTTAACAACTTAATGATGAATATGGTGCTTAAGGGTTTTATATGATGTATTCTTGATGTCTTAAATGGTAGTAATCATGTTTAGTAGAAACTCACTCTTCTTGCTGGACTTTTAACATCACTAAAACAATAATGATCCTTAGTTCCATTGTAGATAGGTTGATTTGTAGGATTGTTATCATTATATTGAATCGAACCATCATGTTTAGGAAGATTCTAAATATGAACTTAGGATTTTCATGTGAATTGGTTGAACCTTGAATCATATCAACATAAGATTATAGTTCAGAGGTGTTTAATTCACCTTAATGATGATATGGTGATGATCTTGTGATGAATAAATCAACTATATCATTAATCTAACTAGGTGAACTCATAACCAATGAACATAGTAATAACTTTACAAACTCATGATTCGTTTGAACAATGATAATCGCTGGGTAACCTTCACTTTGATCAATGTTTTATGAAACGTAGTTGTTTGGATTATATCGTTCAAAATATTGATGTTGTTTTTAAGAAATTCTATCGGCATATCAATTTTAGCAAAGTTCTCCTTGATGGTTGTTCTTAATAAATTCTCATCTGTTTGAACCATACGAATAATCGAGAACACCTTGAATGATAACCGATGATGAGTATAAATTGAAGTTAGTATGAATCCTTGAAATGGAATCGTGATACAAAGATAGTTGAACCAAGCAAATTGAATTTAGGATATCGATTCGCTGAACTAGATATCGATAGTTATGAGAATGTGTTATTGAATGGATTGTATCCCTTACAAGGTTTATTGTTCGAGTAACCGATATTAAGTCGAGGACCATTCGTTCGTTCGACAAGGAAGGACTATTCTCGTCTCCATATTGAGGCAAGTTATCTTGCTTGGTTATAATGATGTTTGGATTCTTGTGATGATTATGCGTTTCGTGTATGTGAAACACTTATAAATTTATGACCCGTAATTTGATATTATTCTTGATGATGTTCCGTTTTTCATCGTGGGATTGCATTCCCGAATTCGTCACTTTGAACCGTTGATATCACTGATCCTTATTGTCATTTCGGTGAGTTTCTTGATCCTTAATCGGATATGTGATTTATTGAATTCGTTTTCATGTTGTATCGTGACATATCCGGAATCATATATGCGTTCCGATTGGTTATTGTGTAGGATTTTTAGCCAGGCACATATATACTCATGCATGGATGTTTCCATATTGGACTGTGCACACGAGACGTTGTTCGTGAGGCTAATTAGGTACATTGTCCCACGTATATCCTGGATTCCATATACGGGGTGGACATGTGCACTGACACATTTCCGGATCGGGCATACTGTGATGTCCATCTTGAGTCGTACTATTTTTGGTCGTTCATAGTCCATTTATATATTTAGATCTGTTCGACGTTTTGTAACTAATCGTTCATACACCCGAGGGGTATGTTCGTTAGTCGGGTTGTTTTCCTTGGAATCTAATATATGTGAATTGTATAATATCTTGAGAAACCATTTATCATGTATATCTGACCCTGTGTTGGGCTAAATACTTGTGTTGTATTTTAGGTCGAGGTAAAGGCAAGGCATGGAAAGATCATGGTGACAGCGAAGAGTTCGAAGGATACTAGTTCGGGGGGCCCAAGTCTTTTGTTGTCCGGTTTTGTTCAAACTATGTAATGTTATCTTTCTGCTTTATTTTAAAATTGTGGACTAATTTATTATTATTTAAGGTATATTCCATCTCCATATGGATTATACTCATATTTCGGATCGTGTGTGTAATAAGGTTGTTGGCCACAGTGCTGTAAACTCCTAATCGGAGTAAGTACTATGTATTGTGGTTCGGTATCACAAGTATTGCGTATTTAATCTTTATTTTGGGTATCGCCTAGTGGGTCCCAGTGTGGGGTCCACGGTACTGTAATGGCCGCCTTTTTGGGGTGTTACATTCACCTATATCTATTATCATTTAAATGCTTAGTTACAAGTGTAACAGTATGTATTTTGTTAACTGGATTGTGTTAACAATGAAAAAACCTTATTGTCCACATGTTCATGGGCCAAGCGTGTAAAATAAAATTCATAAAAATTCTCACACGTACTTGAATGTCTTTAGAACCAACGCAAATTTTTCCAGAATTTATCAGTTAGTACAAAGCCACATTAAAAATATCCAAACCCAGACTACTCAGAAAACCGACTAGCAGCAGTACCTAAAAAGTATCCACCTCAACGGCCTAACATTTCATTCCCAAAAAATCCACAAAAATTCCAAAAAGTCACACATAACCCAAATATTAACCCTGTAAAAGGAGAGCTCCTAACTCCTTATTATTTGAACATGAAAAATCATAAACCACGACTGAAATTAAATTCTACAAACACAGTTTTGATATATTATCTCATAAAATTCAAAAATAGGACCAAATCAAATTTAAATCCATCCAAACCAATTGAAATACTTAACTAAGACCCTAAACTGAGTTTACAAATAAAAATAACTAATTAAACATTAATATAATTCGTTTGGTGATACATATATATTCGATTATCAAAGCTGTCCAAATCAATTAATTCATTTAAACCCTAATTTATCCAATTCTTTTTAATCCATTTAATTATATGATCATAACACATCATATATTCAGAAAATAAACATCAAAAACACATCAAACTAATTCTCATATGAATCCAACAAGATCAATAACAAAACATTCATACGATTCATAACAATTTCATGGTTATTTCTTAGCCGATTTATATAGGTTTTTAGAATAGGTTTTTATCACACGAATTAAGGATCAAAAGTGTGAATCAAAATCACAAGAACATACCAAATAGGGCTGAAAAAACGTGACCAAGAATCGGGCCAAAAAAATCAACCAAAACCAAATCAAAACCCTTCCAAGATGATGTATGGATCGAATGGGGAGGGAAAATCAAGAATGAGACCACCAAACGCTTCCAAACAAATTCCAATGTGCACCAAACTTCCTCCCGAACACGTAGGATTAATCACCAAGAATTGGAGAGCAAAATTTTGTGGTGTGTGTGTGTGTCGTGACCTAGTATAGGGGAGGGAGAGGATGATTTTATTTTTGGGTCAAATGGGGTATAAGGAAGGTGTATAAAAGGTTTTAATGTGATTAATAGGTTATCAAAACTCAAGGGATTCCCTATCCCTTTACACGGCGCACAAGAGGGGGGGGGGGAGGTCAAAGTTTTCAAAATTTATTATTTTCATACTTTGGTTAGTTACAATTATGTATTTTAGAAGTTATGTACAAGTTTTATTAGTTTTGGACCCCCTTTAGGTCAAGTAACATGTAATAGTTGTGTTTTAATTCAAATTTCACATTTTTGAGTTCATATGATGTCGTAGTAGCTCAATTATCATTTACTTGAAGTTACATGTTCATATTTATGATTGTACCGTAACCGTTTTTGATTTAGGTCTTGTTTGGTAAATGTACATATTTCTTTAAATTTTCAAACTGGAGGGCATTTTAGTAATTTAGACGTAGTATGGAGAAGTGGGTTTTACAACTATTCCCTCCTCAAAAGAATTTTCGTCCTCAAAAATTGAAAAAGGAAAGGTACCAAAACAAAACGAAAGCATACCAGACTACAAAGGGAAATGAGGGTAGCTGGCTCGCATAGACTCCTCGGTCTCCCAAGTCGCCTCACATGGTGGATGGTTCTTCCAGAGAACCTTAACAAAACGGATCACTTTATTCCTCATGACTCTCTCCTGTCTATCAAGAATGGCTTTCGGTTCTTCCGGAAGTGACATGTCCGGTTGAATCTGATCCAAAGGATATGACACCACATGTAAAGGATGGTAGTTATAACCCCGCAACAAAGATACATGAAAAACGTTATGCACATGAGCAAGCTGAGGTGGAAGAGCCAATCGATAAGACACCTCGCCAACACGTTCCAAAATCTCGAAAGGACCAATAAAACGAGGACTCAATTTAGGTACTTAGCTAATGCGGGGTTTAGCTTTGGGGATGAGAGAGTGTGGACTTACCCTAGAGCTCTTTGAATAAATGAACATTAATTCTTTATCGTATTTCCATATTTTTGGACATTTGTAATCGTACTTTCGTTTGTTTGGTTTTGGGGACATTTGGATGTTGTTTTAGTCCCCTTTGATACTCCTTGATGAATTTATCTTAATACTTACGCTGTTTCGTTGATCTGTTTGTATCTGATGTTTAACCATATTGTAATGTTTCTACCCTTGCCGGGTTGGGGCGTTACAATTTATGGTATCAGAGCGACAGGTTTGGATCTTTACGGCTTAGGCTTTGACCTGTGAGGATTGGGTAGACACTAGGCTTTCGTTTCGTCTTTCCTTTCCGTATTCATATTCGTTTGTTTTTCGCTAACCGTTGGTATCGCTTTAGATGGTGAACACTCGGCAAAGAAGTGGTGAAGCTAACCCTCCAAACATTGATGAGATTATTGCTCAAGCGGTAGCCGCTGCTATTCAGAGTTTGCGTAATGAGTGTAGGGATAGGGCTGAAAGCAGCAATGAGGGCATTCATGTGTGGATTGAACGCTTCAACAAACTGAAGCCCAATCCTTTCTTGTCAGCTACCACTCCAACTGAAGCGAGTGACTGGATTACCCATTGTGAGAAGTTGTTTCAGGTGATTGATTGTCCTGATGGGGTGAAAGATCGTTTAGCAGCTTTCAAGTTTGATGGTGACGCCCTTAACTGGTGGACGTCGTATGTTGGGGCGAAGGGTGATGGTTTTGTTGAGACATGTACTTGGGCGGCATTTCGTGAGGCCTTCTACAAGAGGTTCATCCTCTCTAACAAAGCAATGATACGAGAGAGAGTATGGTACCATTTATCAGATGGATCGGGAGAATGCGGCAGAGTATATGGTTTCTCAGGTTGGATGGCTTCGTGGAGCCTACTGTGTCAGGGGACGCGGCGAGGCAGGCTCGTCACTATAAGTGGGGACTGAAGCGTTGGATACTTGACCGTATTGTTAATACAAATTATGTTGATGTGTCATTGGTTTGTGATGCGGCACGTAATATTGAGTTGTTGTATGAGGGTGGAACGTCCAACAAGCATACTCGTGATGGTGAGAGGATTCAGTCTGGGTCTTCGGGTCAGTATCACCGGGGTTTTGATCATCGAGGTCGTTCTAAACAGAGTTTTGATAACCGTGGTCATTCCGACCGCAAGTTTGAGCACATAGGACAGTCCAACCGAGGACAGGATCAGGGCCGGCAGGTTCAGAGGGGTTCTGATTATGGATCCTCAGGTAGGCAGGGTGATAAGTCAGATAACTCTAACCGTAAGGGCTGAGGGGCAACCAGCAGTAATGTACTGGCTCGGTCTTCACGCCGCCAGCACTGCTCGGGAACTCGTCGCCGCCAGGCGCATCGAGATTTTTCCACCCCCACCTACTTGCCCTACATGTGGTAAGGCGCACCCCGGGCCATGCCACAGAGCTTCTGGAGGTTGTTTTGAGTGTGGCTCCACTGCTCATCGTGTGACAGACTGATAACACTCATTTTTACACATATATTTACATCGATTTTCCGGGTTTTAAGATCATAAAATGTGTAGAAATGTGTCGTTTATACTCATATTGTGTTTATTGGACTCCATCACGCTTGGGTACGTTTTATTGATTTTATAGGTACTTTATGGACATAAATCAAGCAAGAACGAAGTCTACAACCCCAATACATATCAAGCAATGCGGAAACGAGAGATCGGGCTTAAAAAGGAGTCAAAACGGTATCAAAACGAGTCAACACGAGCCCGGCCATGTCAATCGACACGGGCTGTGTCATTATCCCGGCCGTGCCATATTGACACGGTCGGGTTTCACTTCCAGGGCCATTTTGCTTATTCAAACGAGTATGACACGGGCCGTGTCATTTGACACGGTCGTGTCATTTACTCGGCCGTGTCATTTGACACGGTCGAGTTCCCTGTCCAGTGGGTTTTTATCATTTTGAGCATACTATGACACGGGCCGTGTCATTTGACATGGGCCGTGTCACTTTTCGGTGGAAATATCATCTTTTGACATTTTTGCAAGATTTGTGTGGAAAAAGTGATAGTTTTAGCTTTATAAAAGGAGGATATGGGGCATGATAAGAGAGATGCTGAATTTGGGAGATTAGAGAGAGAGAAAAACAAAAGATCAAAGGGCTTTCATTCCAAAAAGAAGGAGTTTTGAAGAAATTCTTGAAGAACACTTCAAGAACATTTGAAGGCTTCAACCGGGATCGATCAAGACACACCACGAGTTTTATCTTCTTCCTATCTTTTATTGATTTTTGTTGTTTTAATTAGCATGAACATGATGATTAGTAATCTTCCTTTCATTACCATGTCCGGCTAAACTCTTTAGATTTCGGGCATGGGAGTACGTTGATTTGCTATGATTTTGAGGGATTGATGATTATATTTATCTAGTGTGATCTCTTTATCAAATACTTGGTTTTGATTCATGTTTAGACACTTGATCAATGTTTTTACATGTTAAACTTAATTGCTCATAATTCGAGAGAAGGAGGCATTAATAGGTTTCGAGTATTTGACGTAGTAAATTACGTGATTGAGAAATCGGTGATGAACTATGATGATATCTAATCTTATGAACATTTTGGAGTTAGATAATTTATAATAGACGGAGACATTGTTATAGGTTGTTTAATCTACGTTTTAATGCATCTCGAGAGAGACTTTAAAATATTATTGTGATCATCGTTTTGGAGATGCACTTAGATCCTTTTGAAACTAATCCCGACTAAATTTAGTAATCAATGGAAACCTAGCCTTGGAATTTACCTTTCTAAACTCTTGCAATTCGCTTCCATTCGGATATTTTCAATTGTTTTTTTCTTTATTGTGATCGTTGTATGTTATTTCGTTAATCATCCATTTTACCTTTCGATCGTCTAGATAAAACCGGAAATACTATAATCTAATACTCAACACAATAAGAATAATTAGTCTCTGTGGAATACGACCTTGCTCGCCACTTTCTACATATTCTCCGTATACTTGCGGATTGTTTAAAAATATAGCGAACAAGTTTTTGGCGCCGTTGCCGGGGACTAAATTAATTTTTGTTAGTGTTGATATTACGATAAGTGTTTCTAGTCTTACTTTAGATATTTTCTTATTTGTTACTTAACTCATACAATTTCTACTCAGGGAGTGCATGAACACTCGTTCATCTCGAGTGTCTTTAGAAACTTTCATCCCAGAAGTAGAAGCATTTGCCCGAAGAACAAGTGCTACCTCAAGGAAACTAAGAAGGGATCTTTTTGAAGACATGGAGAGAGCGGGAGACAATGTGGAAAGGGGCAACGTGAACGAGAATGCAGTAATCCAAGACAACGAGGGCAGAAGGATTGAAAATCCACCAACTAGGGTGCAATCAATTCAGGATGGATTCCGACCGAAACTAGACCGAAACTTTGGAGGAATCACTCATGTTCCAATCAATGCTCATAATTTCGAGTTGAAGCCCGCCTTAATTTCAATGGTTCAACAGAATCAATTTGGAGGATTTGCTGTCGAAGATCCACATGCCCATCTCACTCATTTCATGCAAATATGTGATACTATCAAAATGAACGGAGTCTCGGATGATGCCAAACGCTTACGATTGTTTCCATTCTCTTTGAGGGAGAAAGCAAGAAATTGGCTTGGAACTTTAGCTCCCGGAAGTATAAAGACATGGGAAGAATTGAGCGAAAAATTTTTGTTCAAATTTTTCCCACCAAACAAGACAATGAAGCTAAAAAGTGAGATTACTCAATTTCGTCAATTAGATTCCGAACCATTATATGAAGCTTGGGAACATTTCAAAGATCTACTAAGGCGATGCCCTCGACATGGTTTCCCCAAAGACCAATAAATGTGTTTCTTCTACAATGGTCTTATGGAGGAAACAAGAAATTTTATTGATGCTTCCGCGGGAGGGGCATTGCTAGCAAGAAGCGCTGAAGAAGCGTATGGATTGATCGAAAAATGGCTATGAATAGCTATCAATGGCCCATGGAAAGATCAAATATTAGAAGGGTGGCTGAGATATCCGATTCGGATCCTATAAAGGCATTAACCGCGCAAATGACGATGTTAACTACTCAATTGGGGGCTCTAACAAAAGGAGGTGATTCGAAGGGAGTTTCTCAAGGAAGTTCAAGTTCACTACCGTACGATCCATTGGAGGAGGCACACTACATTAATAATCGGAGTTACAACAATTACCGGAATAATCCACCACCGGGCTTTTACCATCCCTCAAATCGAAATCATGAAAATTTTAGCTATGCTAATCCAAAGAATGCTTTGCAACCACCGGCCGGATTCAAGATATCGAATGGGGAGATAATTGAAGAAGCAAAGCCGACGTCGAATATCGAGAATATTCTAGCTACCTTCATGATGGAGACGAAAAGCCGATTTAGTCGAGATGAGGAGAAATTAGACAAAATCGAAGGCCATGTCACTCAACTAGCAACCACCATGGGAGCTCAAATGAAAAATCTCGAAACTCAAATTGGACAATTAGCTAAAGTTGTTGGGAGTCAACATCAACGGGGACAATTTCCAAGCAATACCGAAGTGAATCCAAAAGAGTCGTGTCAAGCGATCACCTTAAGAGTGGAACAAATTATGAAGGGCCAAAGATGCCAAGTGAGGAAGTCAAGGAGGATCAATTCGAAATTGAAAAGGAATAAGGGAAACATGATACATCAAAGGGGGCTGTGAAGCCTAAAATATCTCCTAACTCTACTCCTAACGTTCCTCTCCCTTTTCCTCAACGTTTCAAAAAGAAAAAGCTAGATGCAAAATTCGCAAAGTTTTTAGACATCTTCAAGAAAATTAATATCAATATTCCTTTTGTAGACGCTTTGGAACAAATGCCTAACTACACAAAGTTCTTGAAGGATGTGATGTCAAGAAAAAGAAAGATGGAAGATCATGAGACGGTTAAACTAACTGAAGAATGTAGCGCTATTATCCAACGCAAATTGCCTCAAAAGCTTAAGGATCCCGGAAGCTTTACCGTTCCATGCACTATTGGAAACGTCTCATTCGATAAAGCTTTGTGTGATTTAGGTGCTTCGATTAACCTCATGCCGTTATCTATTTTCAGGAAATTAGCTGTCGGATAAATGAAAGCCACAACGGTTATGCTACAATTGGCGGATCGATCCATAAGACATCCCAAGGGGATTGTTGAAGATGTGCTTGTAAAAGTTGACAAATTTATTTTTCCAGCGGATTTTGTTGTCCTTGATATGGAAGAGGATGGAGATTTACCACTTATCCTTGGACGTCCATTTTTAGCAACGGGAAAGGCTTTTATTGATGTTGAAAGGGTAGAATTAACACTACGTGTTAACGACGAGCATGTTCTATTTTCTATATTCAAAGCTATGAAATTTCATGATAATACGGAATATTGCAATGTTATTGACCATATAAGCTCGTATGGAAAGAAAAAAATCTTACACTCATTATCTTCGGATCCGTTAGAGTTTGCTCTTACGAATTCATGTTTTTCTAGTGATTCAACTTTGGGGTTTGACGATTCTGACTTATTTGATTATGTTTCTGAATTGAATTCTCTATAGGAAAAAATGCAAATCAATACATTCGATGATTTTGACAAAGAGGAGCTTGAGGTAGTTGCAGAAATCAAGCTGATGGATGAATTGAATGTGTCCAACGACATGAAAAAAAAATTGGGGTCTGTTTCATCTTAATCGGATTCATCTCAACTAAGTTTGGACCTTAAAACCCTCCCGGAACACCTCAAGTATGCATTTCTAGATGATAACAAATCGAATCCGGTAATTGTATCCTCTTCACTTTCATCCACTCAACTAGATAAATTGCTTCGTGTATCGAGAGCACATAAGTCGGCTATAGGATGGTCTATCTCAGATTTGAAGGGAATTAGTCCTTCCATATGCATGCATAGGATTTTGCTTGAAGAAAATTTTAAACCTAAAGTGTAAAATCAACGAAGACTTAATCCCATAATGAAAGAAGTGGTGAAAAAGGAAGTACTAAAACTTTTAGATGCCGGGATGATATATCCAATTTCCGATAGTGAGTGGGTGAGTCCTATGCAAGTTGTATCAAAAAAGGGAGGGATGACCGTAACCAAAGACGAGAAAGATGAATTAATTGCTATGAGAGTAGTTACGGGTTGGCGAGTGTGTATAGACTATAGGGCTTTAAATACGGCTACTCGCAAAGACCATTTTCCCCTTCCCTTCATTGATCAAATGCTTGATAGATTGGCGGGGCATGAATTTTTCTGTTTTCTTGATGGATATTCAGGGTATAATCAAATCTACATAACACCGGAAGATCAAGAAAAAATGGCTTTTACATGTCCTTATGGAATTTATGCTTATCGTAGAATGCCGTTTGGTTTATGTAATGCTCCAGCCACGTTTCAACGTTGTATGATGGCTATCTTTCACGGTTTGATCGAAAATATAATGGAAGTTTTCTTGGATGATTTTTTGGTGTTTGGAAATTCATTTGATCATTGCTTGCATAATCTTACTTTAGTTTTGCAGAGATGTGAAGACACTAATCTCATGTTGAATTGGGAGAAATGCCACTTTATGGTGCAAGAAGGAATTGTCCTAGGCCATCGAGTGTCCGCCGCCGGTTTGGAGGTTGATAGAGCGAAAATTGTTGCCATTGAGAAACTTCCCCCACCAAAGAATGAAAAGTCAATTAGGAGTTTTCTTGGACACGCAGGTTTTTATAGGAGATTCATAAAAGACTTTTCAAAAATCACTAAACCTTTGAGTAAATTGCTAGAAAAAGATACCACTTTCATTCTTTCTAACGAATGTTTGCAGGCATTTGAGACATTAAAGAAGGCATTAGTGAGTGCTCATATCCTCGTGGTACCGGATTGGTCTCAACCTTTTGAGATCATGTGTGATGCAAGTGATTATGCGGTCGGAGCTGTGTTGGGACAACGTCGTGAGAAACTCTTTCGGGCTATTTATTATGCAAGCAAAACATTGGACGGAGCCCAACAAAATTACACAACAACGGAGAAAGAAATACTTTCCGTAGTATTTTCTTTTGATAAGTTCCGATCATACTTAATTGGGACAAAGACGGTAGTACACACGGATCACGCAACTATCAAATACTTGTTTGAGAAGAAAGATTCTAAACCTCGTCTAATTCGATGGATTCTTCTTTTACAAGAGTTTGACGTGGAAGTTCGAGACAGAAAAGGTTGTGAAGACGTGGTAGCCGACCACTTATCTCGCCTCGAGTACAAAAATGAGGAGGAACCCGAGATCGAAGGGATTAAAGAAGAATTTCCGGACGAGCAGCTTTTTATGATAGAAGCTAAATTTCCGTGGTTTGCTGACATTGTTAATTTTTTGGTCGCAGGTGTGCTACCCCCA
This sequence comes from Orobanche coerulescens, assembly GCA_033398695.1. NCBI lineage: Eukaryota > Viridiplantae > Streptophyta > Magnoliopsida > Lamiales > Orobanchaceae > Orobanche > Orobanche coerulescens. Next base: position 146,739,865 of record CM065805.1, on the reverse strand, counting down.
GATTTATCTCATTATCAAAATAAGAAATTCCTACATGATATCAAGTTCTATATGTGGGATGATCCATTACTTTTTAAGAGATGTGCCGACATGATCGTAAGGAGATGCGTACCGTAAGAGGAATGGGATGAAATTCTTCAACAATGTCATTCATCACCAACCGGGGGACATTTCGGAGCAACACCGGCTGCTGCAAAGGTGTTGCAAAGCGGATTTTATTGGCCTACGCTATACAAAGATTGCTATCTCTTCATTCAACAATGCGATAGATGCCAACGAGTAGGAAATATTTCAAGACGTCATGAGATGCCCCTAACCAACGTAATTGAGGTTGAACTATTTGACGTTTGGGGTATCGACTTCATGGGTCCATTCTCATCATCATTCAGAAATAAGTACATTCTCCTAGCGATCGAGTACGTATCTCGATGGGTCGAGGCAATTTTTTCTCCAACAAATGATGCTCAAGTAGTAATGAAATTTTTAAAGAAGAACATCTTTTGTCGATTCGGAACTCCAAGAGCATTAATCAGTGATCGGGGATCGAATTTTGTCAACAAAATCATGGATAAACTCCTTCAGAAATATGGGGTCCGATCAAAGAAATCATTGGCCTATCATCCACAAGCAAATGGACAAGCCGAAGCGGCCAACAAAGAGATTAAGCTAATCTTGGAGAAGACGGTGAGTACATCTCGGAAAGATTGGTCATCCAAACTCGACGATGCACTTTGGGCTTATCGTACGGCCTATAAAACTCCTTTGGGAATATCTCCCTATCAACTCATTTTTGGGAAATCATGTCACCTACCTTTGAAATTGGAGCATAGAGCGATGTGGGCGGTGAAAAGAATAAACTTGGATTTTGAGGCCGCCGGAAAGAAAAGATTGCTAGAGCTAAATGAATTGGAAGAATTCCGGGATGAATGTTACGAAAACTCTCGAATCTACAAAGAGAGGGCTAAAAGATGGCACGATAAGATGATCGTTAAACGTGAATTTATGCCGGGACAACAAGTACTTCTCTATAATTCAAGACTAAAATTGTTCCTCGGAAAATTAAAATCATGATGGTCGGGTCCATTCGTGATCAAGAAAGTACTTCCACCCGGAATAGTCGAGCTCATGAGCAGAGACGGAGAGCTATTTAAAGTTAACGGACAACGTGTCAAACACTACTATCATCCCTATCAAAAGGAAGCCGTATTCGTAATAACTTTAATCGAGCCATAAAAAAAAACTCCCAGTTGAAGACGTCCGGCTGAAGACGTTAAACTTAGCGCTAATTGGGAGGCAACCCAATAATTTTTATTTTCATGTTTTGATTTTTCTTCGCATTTTTTTGTATTATCTTGTTGTATAATTAACCGGTTCAAATTTTGGTGTTCAAATCGCATGAAAAACACACCGAGGACAAAACTGCATTTTCCAGGCCAGTACGACACGGGCCGTGTCATATGACATGGTCGGGTCGTGCAGGCAGATCATTTTCAACTTTCTGGAGTAGTACGGCACGGGCTGTGTCAATTGACACGGTCGGGTCAGGTGGCCAGCCGATTTGAACGTTCCAAGCAGGTACGGCACGGGCCGTGTCATATGACACGGTCGAGTCAGGTACCCAGATCATTTTCAACTTTCTAGAGTAGTACGGCACGGGCCGTGTCATTTGACACGGCCGGGTCAGGTGGACAGCGGCAATTTTAACAAAAGTAGCAGGTATGACACGGGCCGTGTCAATCGACACGGGCCGTGTCGGTCGAGGGGTATAAAAAGAGTAGTACGGCCGAGTTCAGTGCATCTTCTTCCCCAAACTTTCCCCCTCCCCCAAATCATAAACCCTAGTCCCGAATCCCATTAAATCCGGCAAAATCAGGCAAAAACCATGTCAAATGTCACATAATAACATAGTGTTCATCATTTTTCCACAATCCTAAAGCTTCAAAGGGTACGAATCGGACGAATTCATCCGGGTTTGGGTCGCGATTTTTTCTGAGTTTTTTTTCAATTTTCACTCCGAATTCAAGGTATGATTCATGATTTTGGAAGGTTTAATTATTCATTGCATTGAGATTATGTGGAACATGATTTATTGAGCAATTTAGGGTTCTTGAATGGATTATTTTTTTTTGTGGAATTTGTCATGAGTTAAAAGAGTTGAAATTTTGTTGGTGATTATCATACATGTTGGATATATATGATTGATGTTATTACATGTTTGGGATTTTACTTATGCATTTGGCGTTGAAATTTACGGTTGGGATATTTTTGAAGAAAATGCTTATTTTTGGAAAAAATGTTTATTTTGTAAAAAGTTGGGGGTGCGTTTATTATCGAAAAATAGGGATTCTGAGCTTGTTTGAACAAATGATAATTGATGAATCTCTTGCAAAAAAATGGCCAGGGGACGAGGACGAGGAAATGCCCAACAAGGACGAGGCGCAACTCAACAAGGACGAGGCGCAACTCAACAAGGACGAGGAAGACCCACAACAGAAATCGAACAACCGGAGAGAATACCTACCCAAGGGGCTGTCAAGACGCCCGAGACGTATGGAATTGAGCTTCCGCCGAGTCGCCTAGCACGATGGGAGACATTGGGGCAGAAAAAAATGCTCCCTACACGATGGCCGGATGATGAGTGCATGACGACAATGGGGATAAGAGATGATGTCATGCGGCTACTTGGACGAATAAGTTGGACGACGTTAATGACCCAACATTAGCCCACTTACCGCTGCCTAACGCTGGAATTTCTTAGCACACTCTCCGTTAAAAGAGACCCGATTTCGCATGAGCCGACCGCCTTGGAATTTCGGCTAAACAACAGAAACGAAAAATTAGGACCTGGTGAATTGGATACTATATATGACGCTCGAAGGCACGGATAATACCGAATCAATCGATTCGAGTGTGAGACTTACTGGAGGTCAATGGTTGAATACTCGGGAAGCGGTGCACGTCCCTACATCCCAAAGTCGTCCAAAGGATCCTCACTCCGCAACCCTATCCGCCGCTATCTACACAAGGTCATTGCGAGCACTATCTTCGGCCGAAAAGAAACGGGGCCAATCACTCAGCGAGAGCTTTATGTTTTAGCTCATATACTCGACGGAAAAAATCCCGCAACCGGCGCTATTATCATGGATCACTTTGAAGACGTTGCCACTAAACCGAGAGGGGAGATTTGGATAGGGGGTTTAATTACCCCTATCGCACTTCATCTTGACGTACCTCTAGAAAACCGAACTCCCCTCCCAGGAAATATGCTTTTATCTGTCCAAGTCATGAAGTTGATGAATATTCTCGACTACGACTCTCGAGTTATTTTCCTCCAGAATGACGGTGATCACTTCCAACTCCCGAATACAACTTTGACAACTATTTTCAGTATTCGGGACTTAGGAAATCTACAAATGGCCATGGCAGCGCATAAATTGGCCCGGGATGCAGCTGGATTAAATTCTCCTAGTGAAAGATATGTTGCTCGGAATGTCCGTCCTAGGCGTTCGGAATTTGAGGATAGAGACGAGAGGATGCGAGAAGAAGAGAGGGAGGAAAGAATGGAGGAAGAATTCGAATATGAGAGAGGCCAGGAAAAAGAAAGAGAAACGGGGGAGGAAGAAGAAAGAAGGAGAGAACGGCCCGAGTCATCGAGACAGGCCGAAACAAGACATGCCACATCTCGTTCTACGTTGAGAGAAGAGTTCTAGGCTTTCCGAGAGGAGACCCGTCAAAGACAAGACGAGATGCTAGCAATTTTACGACGAATGGAAGATTGGCATGTCCAACAAGGCCACTTTCCTCCGCCAAATCAATAGGACCGGTTGTAAGTATTCCTTGACCCAAAGTTTCTTTTTGTTTAAATACTATACCCCCTTCGTGTGTATACTCTTTAATTCAAGTTTGGGGGGAGATATTGGGTCAATAAATACCTACATTGTTTGTTTGTTTTTATTTCTTTTGGTGTTTGGATTTTGTTTTACGTTTTGGTTTGAATTTTTTTTTGGTGTGTTTTATATTGGTGTGTTTTATTTCGAACTTGGTGTGTTTTGATGATGATGAACTTGGATGAAACTCGAAAGAATGAACTCTTGTCTTGGATGCCTCGGGATTTATTTTGTTATTTGGATATGCAAATCGAGGATAATTTGTAGAGGAAAAATTGTAGAATAATCAAATGGGGTGTGAAATTGAATAAATGGTTTAATCTCTTGGAAATATGAACAAATCTAGCTTGTGAGCTTTTGAGCCTACGTGCATCATTAAATATGCAAGATTCATTGTCGAGTGTACCATTCATGTTTTTAAGACTCTAGAACTTGCCCTGGTATCTTATTTGAAACTACAAGTGTGTGTGCAAATTAGTGAAAATGATTTTAGGCGATTTTTATTGGCAACCCTTCAAACCTTTTGGCCAACCCGAAAAATTTATTTCCCTAGTTAGCCTGATTGAGCTTAAAGCCTATTTCTTGTTATCCACATTATGAGCTTTCCGTTCCATTATAAACTTTTGTCCCTATACTTGAGCTATTTAGAACAAATTGGCAAAAGAATGAAAAGATGTGTGGAAGCGATCGGGAAGATTTTTGGTTCAAAATGCAATGATTTATCAAAATAAATTTGAAGGAAGATTGGTGTGATTTAATGATGATGTTGTCCACCACAAAAAAAAAAAAATTCGTGGACACAAAAGAAACGAGATGTATGGAGCAATAAGGAGGAATAAGGTTGTGATTTTCACTTTCAAAAGTGCTTAGTGCGATGATATTAAAATCAATGGGTTGAAGGAAACAAATTCTAAGGGATTATTGAGCTTCTATTTGAGCGAAGTGATTATTGAGATAATGTTCTAATTTGCTCAAGTCAAGTCACTTTAAGCAATACTTATCCTACCCCGATCAAAAAGCCTACATTACAACCAATAAAGTCCTTTTTGATTCACCAAATTTGCATGCACAACTAGTGGTAGAGATGTAGACGATTGGCAAGCCTATGGGGATTCTTATTTCATTGAATGAGTTTTGAGCGTCACTTATCCCATTATACACTTTGAGAGTGAGGGAATACACTTGACCGGCGAGATTCGTATTATTCAAGTATTAGCTATGATGTTAAGGAAGCACCCCCTAGATTTGAATACTTTATAGAACTCGACTTATTTATTTCTTGAGACGTATTGATGAATTTTCAAAATGATCCTTTGAGGTATGTTGAGGGACGAGTTCCCTTAAGAGTGGTTATTTTAAAGTGCATTGCTCGGGACGATCAACGTTCAAGTTTGGGGGATTTTGATAACACTCATTTTTACACATATTTTTACATCGATTTTCCGGGTTTTAAGATCATAAAATGTGTAGAAATGTGTCGTTTATACTCATATTGTGTTTATTGGACTCCATCACGCTTGGGTGCGTTTTATTGATTTTATAGGTACTTTATGGACATAAATCAAGCAAGAACGAAGTCTCCAACCCCAATACATATCAAACAATGCGGAAACGAGAGATCGGGCTTAAAAAGGAGTCAAAACGGTGTCAAAACGAGTCAACACGAGCCCGGCCGTGTCAATCGATATGGGCCGTGTCATTATCCCGGCCGTGCCATATTGACATGGTCGGGTTTCACTTCCAGGGCCATTTTGCTTATTCAGACGAGTATGACACGGGCCGTGTCATTTGACACGGTCGTGTCATTTACTCGGCCGTGTCATTTGACACGGTCGAGTTCCCTGTCCAGCGGGTTTTATCATTTTGAGCATACTATGACACGGGCCGTGTCATTTGACACGGGCCGTGTCACTTTTCGGTGGAAATATCATCTTTTGACATTTTTGCAAGATTTGTGTGGAACAAGTGATAGTTTTAGCTTTATAAAAGGAGGATATGGGGCATGAAAAGAGATATGCTGAATTTGGGAGATTAGAGAGAGAGAAAAACAAAAGATCAAAGGGCTTTCATTCCAAAAAGAAGGAGTTTTGAAGAAATTCTTGAAGAACACTTCAAGAACATTTGAAGGCTTCAACCGGGATCGATCAAGACACACCACGAGTTTTATCTTCTTCCTATCTTTTATTGATTTTTGTTGTTTTAATTAGCATGAACATGATGATTATTAATCTTCCTTTCATTACCATGTCCGGCTAAACTCTTTAGATTCCGGGCATGGGAGTACGTTGATTTGCTATGATTTTGAGGTAATGATGATTATATTTATCTAGTGTGATCTCTTTATCAAATACTTGGTTTTGATTCATGTTTATACACATGATTAATGTTTTTACATGTTAAACTTAATTGCTCATAATTCGAGAGAAGGAGGCATTAATAGGTTTCGAGTATTTGACGTAGTAAATTACGTGATTGAGAAATCGGTGATGAACTATGATGATATCTAATCTTATGAACATTTTGGAGTTAGATAATTTATAATAGACGGAGACGTTGTTATAGGTTGTTTAATCTACGTTTTAATGCATCTCGAGAGAGACTTTAAAATATTGTTGTGATCATCGTTTTGGAGACGCACTTAGATCCTTTTGAAACCAATTCCGACTAAATTTAGTAATCAACGGAAACCTAGCCTTGGAATCTACCTTTCTAAACTCTTGCAATTCGCTTCCATTCGGATATTTTCAATTGTTTTTTTCTTTATTGTGATCGTTGTATGTTATTTCGTTAATCATCCATTTTACCTTTCGATCGTCTAGATAAAACCGGAAATACTATAATCTAATATTCAACACAATAAGAATAATTAGTCTTTGTGGAATACGACCTTGCTCGCCGCTTTCTACATATTCTCCGTACACTTGCGGATTGTTTAAAAATATAGCGAACAGAGACTGTCCAAAGAAAGCTAGCATTGTTCCTGCAGGCTCTTCTTAGCCTTCTTCTTCTTCTTCTGGCCGTGTTTATTCCATTACCCGTGAGGAGGTAGAGAAAACTACAGGTACCATTACGGGTTTTCTGCATACTGGTGATCATATTGCTTTTGTTTTGTTTGACACTGGCGCAACCCACTCTATTATATCTGTCACATTCTCTAAGAAACTGAAATTAACCCCAACACCATTAAATCATCACTTAACTATCTCTACGCCAATGAATAATAACGTCATCATTGACCATAAATTTGTTGATTGGCCACTTCGTTTTGATGATCGCGTACGACCGGCTAATCTTCTTCCGATTAACATGTTTGATTTTGATTTGATCCTTGGTATAGATTGGTTGGCCACTCACTGGGCCACTATTGATTGTGATGCCTGAAAGCTTATGTTTGGAGATTTGTCTCGACCTGATTTTGTATACTCTGGTTTCCAACCACTTCGGTCTGTTAAGATCATATCCACTTTGAAAGCACGTACTTTGTTATCCCATGGCTGTGCAGGTTTTACTGCCTCTATTCAGGACACTTCGATGGAGGGTCCTACTATAGATAGTATTCATGTTGTTTGTGATTTTTCCGATGTCTTCCCTGAGGAACTTCCCGGTCTTCCTCCTAATCGTGGCATTGAATTTGGCATTGATTTGATTCCGGGTGCTGAACCCATCTCTAAGGCTCCATATCGTATGGCTCCTACCGAATTGAAAGAGTTGAAAGATCAACTACAGGAACTCCTTAAGAGTGGATTCATTCGTTCGAGTGTATCCCCGTGGGGAGCATCTGTCTTATTTGTAAAGAAGAAAGCTGGTAGTATGAGGTTGTGTATAGACTACCGGGAGTTGAACCGCATCACTATTCGTAACCATTATCCTTTGCCTCGTATTGACGATTTGTTTGACCAGCTCCAAGGGGCTAAATGTTTTTCTAAAATTGACCTTCGGTCCAGTTATCATCAGCTTCGTGTTAAAGAGCAGGATATTCCTAAGACTGCTTTTGGAACACGCTATGGGCATTATGAGTTCTTGGTTATGCCTTTCGGACTCACTAATGCTCCGACAGTATTCATGGATCTTATGAACCGTGTATTCAGTTCCTTTCTTGATAAATTTGTGATCGTATTCATTGACGACATTTTGGTCTATTCGAAGTCCGAGGAGGAGCACGAACAACATCTTAGTACGTTTTTGCAGATTTTGAGACAGGAGAAGTTGTATGCTAAATTCTCCAAGTGTGAGTTCTGGCTTAGTCAAGTTGCCTTCCTTGGTCATGTTGTATCTGCTGGTGGCATTACTATAGACCCGACAAAGGTTGAGGCCATCACTAAATGGCCGAGACCTACTACGGTGACTGAGGTCAGGAGTTTCCTTGGTTTGGCCGGTTACTATCGAAGGTTTGTCGAGGGATTCTCCCAACTTACCTTACCTTTGACTAAGTTGATGAGGAAGGGGTTGAAATTTGAGTGGACCGAGGAGCAGGAAGAGAGTTTTGAGACCTTGAAGCAGAAACTTGTGTCAGCTCCCATTTTGACACTCCCATCTGGTACGGGCGGATACCAGATCTATAGTGATGCTTCCAAGAAAGGGTTAGGTTGTGTTTTGATGCAGCATGGGAAAGTTATTGTGTATGCCTCACTCCAGTTGAAACCCTATGAAGAGAACTACCCTACTCATGATCTAGAGCTAGCTGCGGTTGTTTTTGCTCTTAAGATCTGGAGGCATTATTTGTATGGAGAATCTGTCGATATCTTCACTGATCATAAGAGTCTTAAATACATATTTACCCAGAAAGAGTTAAACATGAGACAACGTAGATGGTTGGAGTTACTAAAGGACTACGACACCAACATTCAGTACCACCCGGGTAAGGCTAATATAGTTTCCGATGCTCTTAGTCGTAAGTCGGGTATGGTGGCTAGTCTGAAATTCGAGTCTAAGATTTTGCATGATATTGAACTCATGGAGGTGGAGTTTTATTTACCGGGACGCGACGGTTATTGGGCCAGCTTAAAAGTTGAGTCTAATGTGATCTTGAATATTAAGGAAGATCAGCGTGACGACGGTGAATTATGGGCCATTGTCCAGAATATAGAGGAAGGGAAACAGTCTGAATTTCGGGTTGACGATGATGGCATTGTTTGGTTGGGTGAGCGCCTTTGTGTACCAAACGATTCTGAAATCCGTGAGATGGTTATGTCAGAAGCTCACAGTTCTCCATTCACCATACATCCGGGATCCACTAAGATGTATCGGGATTTGAAACAGCATTTCTGGTGGAATGGGATGAAGCAGGATGTGGCTTCGTATGTTGTTAGGTGTTTGACTTGCCAACATGTGAAGATTGAGCACCAAAGAGCTAGTGGTCTTTTGCAGCCGTTAGAGATTCCCCAGTGGAAATGGGAAGAGATTACGATGGACTTTGTTACGGGGTTACAGGTCACACGTAAAGGACATGATGCGATCTGGGTAGTCATTGATCGGCTAACCAAGTCAGCTCATTTTCTACCAATCAATAAGCGTTATAGCATGGCGAAGTTGGCGGAAATTTTCCAGCAGGAGATTGTCAGGTTGCATGGCACTCCAGTTTCGATTGTTTCTGATAGAGATCCGAGGATTACTTCATGTTTTTGGAAGATGTTACAAAATGCTTGGGGTTCTCGCCTCAAGTTCAGTACCGCTTTTCACCCGCAGACGGATGGTCAATCGGAGAGGATTATCCAAACTTTGGAAGATATGTTACGGGCTTGTGCACTTTATTGGACCGGCAGTTGGGATGAATACTTATGTTTGGTTGAGTTCGCGTATAACAACAGTTGGCACGCTAGTATTCGGATGGCACCTTATGAGATGTTATATGGGCGCAAGTGTAGGTCACCTGCTATGTGGGATGAAGTAGGTGAACGGATTATCGAGGGTCCTGAGATGATTGAGATCACCAACGAGAAGGTGAATATTGCTAAAGAGAGGCTTAAGGAAGCCATGTCTAGACAGAAGAGTTACGCCAACAAGCATTGACGCGAGTTAGAGTTCCAAATTGGCGACCGGGTATTTTTGAAAGTATCTCCTTTCCGCGGTGTTAAGCGTTTTGGTATTAAGGGCAAATTGAGTCCTCGTTTTATTGGTCCTTTAGAGATTTTGGAACGTGTTGGCGAGGTGTCTTATCGATTGTCTCTTCCACCTCAGCTTGATCATGTGCATAACGTTTTTCATGTATCTTTGTTGCGGGGTTATAACTACCATCCTTTACATGTGGTGTCATATCCTTTGGATCAGATTCAACCGGACATATCACTTTCAGAAGAACCGGAAGCCATTCTTGATAGACAAGAGAGAGTCATGAAGAATAAAGTGATCCATTTTGTTAAGGTTCTCTGGAAGAACCATCCACCACGCGAGGCGACTTGGGAGACCGAGGAGTCTTTGCGAGCCAGCTACCCTCATTTCCCTTTGTAGTCTGGTATGCTTTCGTTTCGTTTCGGTACCTTTCCTTTTTCAATTTTCGAGGACGAAAATTCTTTTGAGGAGCGAGTAGTTGTAAAACCTACTTCTCCATACTACGTCTAAATTACTAAAATGCCCTCGAGTTTGAAAATTTGAAGAAATGTGTACGTTTACCAAACAAGCCCTAAATCAAAAACGGTTACGGTACAATCATAAATATGAATACGTAACTTCAAGTAAATGATAATTGAGCTATTACGACATCATATGAACTCAAGAATGTGAAATTTGAATTAAAACACAACTATTACATGTTACTTGACCTAAAGGGGGTCCAAAACTAATAAAACTTGTACATAAGTTGTAAAATACATAATTGTAACTAACCAAAGTATGAAAATAATAAATTTTGAAAACTTTGACCTCCCCCCCCCCCTTGTGTGCCGTGTAAAGGGATAGGGAATCCCTTGAGTTTTGGTAACCTATTAATCACATTAAAACCTTTTATACACCTTCCTTATACCCCATTTGACCCGAAAATAAAATCATCCTCTCCCTCCCCACTACTAGGTCACGACACACACACACACCACAAAATTTTGCTCTCCACTTCTTGGTGATTAATCCTACGTGTTCGGGAGGAAGTTTGGTGCACATTGGAATTTGTTTGGAAGCGTTTGGTGGTCTCATTCTTGGTTTTCCCTCCCCATTCGATCCATACATCATCTTGGAAGGGTTTTGATTTGGTTTTGGTTGATTTGTTTGGCCCGATTCTTGGTCACGTTTTTTTCAGCTCTATTTGGTATGTTCTTGTGATTTTGATTCACTCTTTTGATCCTTAATCCGTGTGATAAAAACCTATTCTAAAAACCTATATAAATCGGCTAAGAAATAACCATGAAATTGTTATGAATCGTATGAATGTTTTGTTATTGATCTTGTTGAATTCATATGAGAATTAGTTTAATGTGTTCTTGATATTTATTTTCTGATTATATGATGTGTTATGATCATATATTTAAATGGATTAAAAAGAATTGGATAAATTAGGGTTTAAATAAATTAATTGATTTGGGCAGCTTTGATAATCGAATATGTATGCATCACCAAACGAATTCTATTAACGTTTAATTCGGTATTTTTATTTGTAAACTCAGTTTAGGGTCTTAATTAAGTATTACAATTGGTTTAGATGGATTTGAATTTTATTTGGTCCTATTTTTGAATTTTATGAGACTATATATCAAAACTGTATTTGCAGAATTTAATTTTAGTCATGGTTTATAATTTTTCATGTTCAAACCATAAGGAGTTAGGAGCTATCCTTTTACAGGAGTAATATTTGGGTTATGTGTGACTACTTGGATTTTTTGTGGATTTTTCCTGAGTGAAATGATAGGCCGTTGAGGCAGATACTTTTTAGGTACTGCTGCTGGTCGGTTTTCTGAGTAGTCTGGGTTTGGGTATTTTTAATATGGGTTTATACTAACTGATAAATTCTGGAAAAATTCTAGTTAGTTCTAAAGACATTAAAGTACATGTGAGAATTTTTATGAATTTTATTTTGTAGTTCTAATATGGAATAAAAATTCGTATAATGTTGACCTGTTTGTGTTTAAAAGCTGAAATTATGAAACATAAGAGATAATTGATGATTAGAAGATTTATATTGTAAATATGATACCTAGAGGGACTAATAATGTAAATATGATGAATGTATGCATGTTTTGGCTGGAATAATGTGTTAGGGGCTGTTCGTGACACTTTGGAATAATAATGGACCTTACATGCTAGTTTTGATAATCAATGGTTTAATTGTGGAAAGTAGGGTGTATTAGGGTTATTTTTGTAACTTGAGATACTTGAGGGTGTAATATGTATATATGTGATACTTGAAGTGTATGGGCTGTATATATGTGTATTTGATTGTTTATATTCAGTTTTGACCCCTCACTTTCATTATTGACACTTTTAACCCTAAATTTTGAAGACTTGTCATAGAAACCCTAATCTTGGAAAACATGCATAAAATGAAATCCATAACTTAACATGACATGAAAACTTTATGAGATGAATAACTAACTATATAGAACATGTCTATATCGAGAAAACTCGCTAATTTTGATAACCTGCTAATTATGGAAACCTGCTATTTTTGGAAAGTACTATTTATGGAAACCCTCTAAAATTGAAAACCTTCTAGATAAGGAAAGTTACTAAAAATGGAAAGATAACTAAAAGAGGTAACTTATGAGAAATGAGCTTGTCTTGATTCGTATCTACTCTTTTCTAGATTTGGTGAAGCGGGAGTGATCCTTTTCTTCTTGTTTGTTTGACCTTGCTTTTGCTTTGGAACTAAGGTACAGATATTCCGCACCCTTTCAGCAAGGGTGCAACTTTTCTCTCTCATGACTTACTCTATCTCTCTATCCTCATTATTGTATATATGATTTTGACTTTGACTTGGTATCTGAACCTTTGATTTGAACTTTTGATATGGTCCCTTTATATTTGAACCTTTGATATCTGATTTGAACTTTTGACCTGTGACATATATACTTTGATTTGGGACCTTGACTATTTGACCCTTTCAGTATTTACCCGGGCATTTTGTATTACTTGTTGTGGAGTAGCCACAACCATAGCATTGATGCACCAATGTTATGTACTCCAGTAGGGTTGGAGAGATGTCCCCCATCGTCCCTCTTATATTATATTGCTTTGGACATCATTATTGTTATCTGCTTACAGGGGCGTATGAATGCATCCTAGATTTGATCTGTTTGATATTTGATTTGATTATTTTGGGCCACTCTACATTTGGGCCATATTATATTTGGTAATTAGGCATGCGTGCAATGCGGTCCCTTCACATTTGGGGAGATGATCACTGCATTGGACTACTTTATTTATTTGGGCCTTGTTTGGGCCTGGGGGTTAAATACTGAAATCATTTGACACTTAACTTTGATAATCTTTGATATTTAAACTTTGATAACTTTTCATACCTAACTCTGGTAAACCTTTGATATACATTGATATACTTTTGATATACCTTTGATATAACCAAGTGACACCACATGTAACCTCATTTCGTATTGCTTTGTATTGCTTGTTTATTTCATATCTGTTCACTGAGCTCTTTATGCTCAGCCGCTTTTCTTTCCATGCGGCAGGTACTTAGATCATGCGGGGTTTAGCTTTGGGGGTGAGAGAGTGTGGACCTACTCAAGAGCTCTTTGAATAAATGAACATTAGTTCTTTATCGTATTTCTGGATTTTTGGACATTTGTAATTGTACTTTCGTTTGTTTGGTTTTGGGGACATTTGGATGTTGTTTTAGTCCCCTTTGATACTCCTTGATGAATTTATCTTAATACTTCCGTTGTTTGGTTGATCTGTTTGTATCTGATGTGTAACCATATTGTAATGTTTCTACCCTTGCCGGGTTGGGGCGTTACAAAGTGCGTCACCACAATGCATTATGATGAGTTATAGATGATGAATATGACACGAGCTTTCACTCATAGTCTGCTTAAAATATACCTCGGCAGACGACCCCGCAAGTCAATTTGATGAGCCAGTCTTCCACGGGATGCGAACAATCATGTTCAAGTAGATAGACTTGGAATTCTCGTAGTTTGTCCCTACTGTGCCTCACCAAGTTCCCTAAAGTGGCGAGATTAAATACATGTTGCAAACATGTCTACAAGGATTGTGTCCGGTCATGGACGTCTGTCACCTATAAATGGTGATATGGTCATGCCACAAATTGTGGTAAATGGCGTTACTAGGTCGTGGATCTCATAGAGTATTGGGATGTCGCATGGTTCGATAAATACTCTCGCTAAGAATGTATGAGAGTTTGGTACATGAAACTTGATCATCTGATCAAATGAACTCATCCGTCTCATGTGATTCTAGATTATAGTCATCGTTGGGGGACACCTCAATAAATGACAATCCCTAAGGAGTACTCTATGAATAAAGCCAGATCATGAGGATGCAGAATGTGAGTTTAATCGAACCATACTTTATTGAAAATCTTCAAATTTTTAGCGTTGGCTTAAAATAGAAACATATGAGACTCCAGTATGAACAAAGTGATAACCATTTGTTGAAGTGGTGCGACACTCCAAAGAGAAGATCTATCCATATACTTTGTTAAAGAGAGTGAGAGAAGGAATAAACTCACCTCATGATGTGAGGTTTCTCATGAACGCACTGGAATCGACTATGATAACACAAAACTTAGTTGTGCTATCGTAATAGATGTGATAGCATCCACTATCTTGTCAGTTAGATAGCTTCCCAAAAACTGAAATGTAGCTTGTCGTTAAATCTTATCTTTAGTGGGGAACTAAGTTAAGTGATAAAAGATCTCGTAGTGGATCAGACTCAAATCAAGTGGCTCCTTATCATGGAGCGCGTTGACAAGTGATTGTCTGGAATGCATACTAAGTATATACTTGATTTGGAAGAGATATGAAGCTTTTGTGTGTAAAACTAGTGGTTTAGAGTGATGTACTCTTGTGAAACTATGAGATTCCGCTAAATACAAAGTTAAAAATGGAAGGATCTTGGGAACACTTGATGATGTGTATTCATCAAATCGGTTTAAGATAATTTAAGGAATTGTTCCCTAAGAGACAATAAAGTAATGCATATATGATTCCCAATGACTAGTCAAAGTCATGATAAGACTGGGCTTGGTTAAGTAATGATGCAGTCTTAAGAGAAGTTCTCTCTATAAAAGTATGGTAGTATGTACTCATGTTTGACTCAACAAACTCATTCGTAATAATCTGGTAAAGCCACTGTAATGATGGCCTGAGATGTGCTCATGCGATGTCTGTGATTGATAAAAAGCGTGAAGATTGCTCTATCTCGATGAAAGGACAGCTGAAAACTGATGCCCGAATTTATCCATAATGTATTGGTCTAACTCCTATATGACCTAAAGGGCAGCTCACTTGTTGAAAATGGTGAAATGGGTACCATTAGAGACCTCTGTGTGTATTTTCCAAGAAAATCAACCATTTGATCACATCCATCTTGTTAAGTGACGTATGAATATTGTTGCAAAGTAGGACGGATATGTCCGGTAATTTACTGACTCAACTTTGATAGAGCTTTATGATCTGCTCAGGTCGATCTATGTTACGTACTGTATGTGAATGAAAATCTATGAGTGTCTAGTTTTCAGAAGTTCCTACAGTTTCATCAATACCTGTTGAATCGAAGAAATTGTGACTGATTTAGTGCATGAAGGTCAAGACTTTGGAAAACTGAATTTTTGGATGTCTTTATCGACTCTTGTACTTTGGATGTGTCGCGCCCTTTTCGTCCTTAGACCAAAGATTGTTTTTCATTGATTTTTCACTTGGTAAGGATTTTAACGAGGAGACCTATGAGAACATCCATATAATGCGTTGTACTTTTGTACAACTTAGACCAAGAGGTACTTTTCCCACTTGATTTTTCCTTGGCATAGTCGTGAAGGCAACTTGGCATCTAACTCCTATGATTTGAGGTACTCATTAGGGGAAGTAGTTGTTTATACATCAGGAGGAGTATATATGATATGTTATTTTGCTGCGTTGCAATCTTTTTCCTCATCAAGCCTTTATTTTTTCCATGTGGTTTTATATTTTGGCTTGGATAGGTTTTTACCAAGGCAATATCTTCTGCATTATTGTTGTATTAGTGCTCGACACATGGAGAGTGTTCCGAAAATTATTATTCACGTGATGTGTCTTACCAAATACTGATTAGAATAGGCATTATAGATGGTAGGGTTCTAGATCCTTCTAGAGGTAGTAAGATTCTACTTGATGTCTTTCCTTGTAAGGAATCCCACGTATGGAAGGAGTCTCATTATAAAGCCTATATAAAGGCCCTTTTATCAATGTTATAAGTAAAATGGTTTACACCTTTTACTTTCTACTACTTTCTTTACTACTTTTCCTGAAACAATATGAAAATATATTTGAAAATGAAAAAAAAGGAAGAAGTGATTAAGAAATTTGGCAAAAGGAGGCTAATAGAAGAATGAAACCGGAGAGATCAAACATAGTAATATCACGAATAAAAATAGAAAAATGAAAGAATTTAGTATTTAGGAAAGAATCTCGGGGTGATTTTCCTTCTAGTTAGAGATGCAATGCGTATACCCCATATGACAGTTTTCAAATAAATAAAAAGTAACATCATTACCATTTAAGAAAGTGACTTATATTTAAAGAAATAAAAATTGACATGTTATTTCTATAATTGCTTTTTGGTGGTGATAATTATATAATATTTTTAACAAAACATATTAACCAATGTAAATTTTGTTAAAATAGTAATACTTTATGTGTGCTTAAGTCTATTATTTATGAGCTCTACTAGTTAGGGTAGGACTAGACTTGTTTGTATGTAATTTCTCCCTATATATAGGGACATCATTAATGAGAATATACCTTTTTGCCCTACTTGTCTCAATTATTTTCTCTTCAACATGTTATCAGCACGTAGTATCCTATCTCAGCAAGAAATTTTTTCCTCCCAAAAATTTTTAAAATTTCGGAAAAAAACAATGGAAAATAGATTTTCTGCATAGTAACCCTAACCCTCGGTCGCCACCTCCGGATCAAGAAAAGCCAGCCATAAACCCTCCCCCCGACCACAACCCTAGCCCGCTGTCGCTGTCGCACTCAGACACCGCCGCTACCCTCGGCCAAGATCGGATGCAACCCCCCAGCCCTTCCACTGCCGCCGCTCATCTTCTTTACCAAACCCGCGGCCGAAACCATACCTACAACCTCAGGCCGCCAGCCTCCCATCTGAGATCGTGCACAGCCCACATATTCGTCTTCTTCAATTCCATGGATTTCTGGAGAAACAACCTAACTGCACCCTGCAACGCCTCCTTTCCCTGCTGCCGCAGAAACTTGTAAACCACCATCAATCTCCACCCACACCAGATCGCCGACCCAGGAGACCGCACACTTTCAGATCGGGAAGAGAACAATGCAGACCGAATTAGCAGATCCCCAATCCTATCCAGCCCGCGCCCCCAGAACCCGACCCATTGTGCAGTCTACCTTCTGCTATCTAGCCCGCGCCCAGCCCGACCCACCTGCCACCCATGACCCGACCTGGTTCCAGTTGCAGACCTAGTCCAGATCCAGTACGCGTTCCAGATCCGATTCAATCGCAGTCCGACCCAATTTTTTAGTACCCGCACAGATTTTTTTATCTCTCGACCCCGAAGTAAGGTACGCAAATACGAACCCTACTATTTGAAATGTGAAATTTTACATGCTTTTAATTACTTTTGTTGCATATTATATTCCACAAATTTATTTATGCTTGATTAATCTTATTAAAAGCATGATGCATTCATAACTCTGATTAAATCAAAGCATATCGCTTATAACACCTTTAATTAAATAAATTCACAAGAACTAATATATTGCTGCGAAAAGCACCTCTTTGGCTGCATATATACGTGTATAGATATATTCTTAGGACTACATGATTATATATATATTGCATGTATTGATAGAGGTTTATCATTGGTAGAACTTAGAAAGCATTTTTCTACGAATTACCTCAAACTAGCATCGAAAGTAATTTTGACTATATCTTGGTTCCGAAAAATAATGACGCTCCTATTACTGAAAATTTTATCATAGAAAGTACTCATGATATATTGTATCAAGATGACTAGTCCAACTCATCTCGAATTTGACATATTGGACTCAGAAGGGCTTCAGTACCATACATGGGTGTCCGACGTCGAGACAACATTTGTTGTTAAGGACTATAGTGCCAAAATCTTTGATACTGCAAGCGATGCGCCGTGTAATAAAATCAAAGCTAGTGCACTAATGTTCCTTAGGCGACACATCGACCTCAGCTTGAGATGGGAATATCTACAATTGAAATCCCCCAAAGAACTGTGGGACACCCTTAAAGGCCGATTTAGAAACATTCACAACACATTGCACCCAGAGTTGACAGTGCAGTGGAATGAAATCCGCTTGCTTGACTATAAACGGATCAACAATTTCAACAAAGATATGCTCCGCCTCAAGGCACGCCTAAATTTTTGCGGGAAAGACATCACAGAATATGACATGATCCAGAAAACCCTTTCCACATTCCCTACTTCTGCTCTTATACTAGCGAACCAGTATAGAGTGGAGTATGAAAATGTAATGCCCGTCATTTTTATAATACAATATTATTAATTATAATAATATTATAATGAATTTAATGTTATTTAATTCCATTTAGAGAATCATGAACATTTATTTCGACGTATCACAAGTCCTAGCCCAAATCATTTTGTCAGTTATATTCATGTAGTCATTTACTACTAATAATATTAATAATGCATTTTATTTCATTTAATCTCATTTCATTACCGAGTGAGTAATTGTTGTACAATTACTTTCACTACACGTACAAGTCAACTTCATGTAATATCATTTAATACGATCAGACATTTTCATGATATCTCATATGTTTTAAACCCAAGTCAATTTCCCAAATCAATTTCAGAACATTTAATATTAGTTATTTTTTTAGTACGGTAATTAAAGATATTATTATTAATAATAATAAAATTTATAATAGGAACAATATTAATATTAACATTATTAATATTTTATCTTCATTATTTCTATATCATCATTAATATTACTTTCGATATTATTATTATTAGTATCGATATTATTAATTATTACCACCGTTATTATTATTATTTTGATTTTTATCATTATTGTTATTATTATTATCATCATTATTAATGGCCCAATAGTTTGTGCTGACCCATAACAAAATACAAGCCCAAAGTAACTCTAACCCTAATCCAGGCAGTATAAATATACAGCCTCTACAGTATAAATACACACCATACTGTTCAATACTACAACACAGAAATACCCCTTTTCTCCCCAGCGCCGTTTTCTTCTTCGTTCCACAACAAAAAAAATACAACACAGAAAATTTGCTGCAAAGAGGAAGGGGGAGCAGACACCGTCTTCATTTTCATCGACCGTCCAAATTCAACGAGTCATCTGAATCTCAACAGGAGGTAATCTGTCGATTTCTTCTCGGAATCATATTCTCGTTTTCTTATTTCCTGTTAGGATATCAGATAATTCTTCTTCGTGATTTCGAATCCATAACAGAAAATCATAATCCGAAAACATGAATTCAACCAAACATTTCAACCCAGAAATTTAACCAACAATAATCACTATCATCCCTAATACCAAATCCATATAACAGTCTGATTCAAACACACTTCAAAAACGGAAATCTTACTGACCGAACTCCATCCGCAAGCCTGAACCAGGAATCGGAATTTGGCCTCATTTTCCGATGACTTTTCATTCCCGTTTCCGGCCGAACCCCAACTCCTCCCATTCATCCTTGAGCCCGAAACACTTCAGCCCTTTCAAACCGGGAATCCCTCAATTTTAAAACCATACTCCGGAACTGAAGCCTTCAAACCCGAACTCAAATTCAGACATCAAAACTCAATATGCTTTCTTACCTGAAACCCGTCGGAAGCCTTCGTCGGAACTCGAGCCGAACCAGCTCCGTCGCTCCAGCACCAGCGCCTTCCGCCGCCGCTGCCATTTACGTTTGAAAAACTAAAAGTCAAATATATCAAAATTAATTGATTTTCGATAAAATATAGATCTCCTTTATATTAATTGTCAAACACCAAAAAGTTTACTCAAAAAAAATCCTCACAGGTTGTCGAACACCTCTTTGTAAACTACATTAGTTGTTGAATTGGAAGTCTGGCACTCTTTATCACAAATTAGAACTTTCAGACCTTTCTTGCTAGTTACTCTCGAGACAGCCACATACAACTGACCATGACTGAATACAGGTTTAGGAAGGTAAAGTCCAACGTGCGAAAGAGACTGTCCCTGACTCTTATTTATAGTCGTTGCAAAGCACACGGATGGGGGGAACTGCCTACGTTGGACCTTGATAGGGAATTTGGTGAAATCTGAAGGGCTCAATATCATTCGAGGAATCGACACTTTCTTACCAGCATTTTTTCCAGACATCATTGCAGCCTCAATGACATGCTTATAAAGCTTTGTCACTATCATCCTCGTACCATTGCACAACTCAGCTCACTGGTCTATATTCCTAAGAAGCACCACTGGACATCCCACTTTCAACTTGATCACGTGGTTTGGCAATCCTGAACACCTAACCGTATTAAGAAACTCAACAAAAAATATATCTTCGTGACCATCCATGTCTCCATCCTCGTTGCTGATGCTGTCCGAACTCATATACTCCACCGCATCGCCAGGCAATAGGGACAATACGTAGTCATTGATTTTCTCAACTATCTCATTAGTTGGAGCAAGTATAGCCCTATCTTGAAAAAATAGTGGATCATGCATATTTTGGAATATGAATGGATAAGTGCTCTCAACGATGGTTGCAAGAGGATCAATCGTATCACGTATTAGTATATCATCGGGTAATTCAACATCCGCTTCTCCGTCATTGTTTACACCAACAGTCCCATTCCCAATATCTAATATCCACTTGGCGAATTCCATTGCCTAGCATCAGAAGTAGATGCGTCGACCTGCATTGACATAAATACTATAACATATCAAAGAATTTGACCACATTTAAAAAAAATCATAATAAAGTGCAGCGATAATAAAAATTCAGGAATACAGCCGAAGACCTTCAAGCGCATGTTTTTCGTCAACTTAAGGACCTCACATGTATCCCAAAGTTTGGATGAACTGATGGCAGCATGCACAATATCCTGTCTGCTTCCTTTGGGGACGACGGACAATATCTGTCTGAAATCACCACCTAATATGACTACCAACCCTCTGAATCGCTTATCAGAGGGCTCTCCGTCCGGCTATCGCATAATGTCCTTTAAACCTTTATCAAGTGCTTCAAAGCAGAATCTATGAGTCATTGGTGCTTCATCCCAAATTATTAGCTTTGTCCTCTCTAGGAGTTCTGCCAAGTCAGTTCCTGGCTTGACCTTGCTGTAAGTTGTTATCTCATCAACCAGCAATGGAATACCGAATCTCGAGTGTGCAGTTCGACCTTTAGGTAGGAGAAACCAAGCAATACCACTGGAAGCTACTGGAAGAACTATATCCTCCCTGCATCTCAGCGCCGAGCACAGTGTCCTCCAAATAAAAGTTTTTCCCGTGCCCCCTGAGCCATATAAGAAGAACACTCCACCGGTGCCTCTATCAACCGCATCAATAATTTTTTTATAAACTAAAGACTGATCCTCATTCAAACATGAATAAAATCTTGAGTGCTCTGCAAGTAACTCATCCTTGTCGTAAGAAGTTTCATCCAATATAAGTTTGTTCTGATTGTCCAAGATGATAGAGTCATTCGGTAAAGGCATAGATGGAAAACAATGGAGACTGCTATAATAAGTTTGTTCTGATTAGCCGATGGAAAATTGTTTGAGACATATCAAAATTAGTATAATTTATACTCAGTATTTATAGGAGTTGATATATAGATAGTGAGTAAAATTCACATTTAATAAAGAACAGTGAATTGACAGGTAATAGTACAATGGACCTGCCACTTTGTAGCATGAATGACCAAAAAATTATTATATATGCAGACGTGGTGCATTATAGTGAATTTGCAGGATTCAATACTTTTGATCCGGCACTTTGTCGTATGGCCAGAAAATGGCCAAGAAATTATTCTATATGCAGACATGATGTATTGTGGTGAGTTATGTCATCCTCTTTTTTTTTTGCAGAATATAAGTGGTTAAGGAGAGTGGATATTCAGTTATATTATGCGAGTAAGCATTTTTTATGTGAAACTTAATTAACTCCTATAAATTACTTGGATTAGATCGGAAAAAAATTTATTTGCAGATTGAAACTGCACATAGAAAAATTACTTTTTTTACGGACAATTTATAAGAACCACACTACAAAAAGTATAGTTTTATCTATAAAAAATAACTTTTGTATAGATTTTCGTAATAAGACTATTAAATTCAACAACAAATTTGTTTTTCTTCAAAATAAAAAGATGTCAGTTATAAACTTAGTGAAATATACAAATTTCTTTAATGGTGTTTTATGCTTCAAAACAGTTCAATAAATGAACGGTTAAAAAAACTATGCACCTGGAAAGAAACTCTCTATTGCACGTCTATATGATTTTGGCCGATGGAGAATTGCTTGATGTCTGCTGCCAACCGTGATTTTCTTGAAATTTTATTTCTAGATGACCCTTCATACTTATTTTATGCATGAAAAAAAGTTTTAATTATAGTAAATTATATTTACAAAAAAGGGAAGAATAGACTATCCCTAGAAAGCATGTAGAATTTAGGAATATTATTTAAGATTTGCTAAAATTACAACTTAAAATGCCAAATTACGTTTTAAGTTATGCGTTTCTCTTATATTATTATTAAAAAGGCAAACAAAATCAGAATTGAAACGGAAACCCGACAATTACTATAAACGTCTGGACTTTTTTTTTTCAAAATTTGCTAAAATTATGTGGGGGAAAAAAAGGTAAGAAACTAAATTTGGGCAATTAGATATTAATGATAATTTTCAAACCTGACAAAAATAATAAATCAGAGCCATAAATAAAAAATCTCTGTCATTAATGATAATTTCCAATTCCTATAAACGTTGTGAAAACTGCAAACCTGGAAATGAAAATAAAAAGTATATGCTGACTAAAAAATTTCGAAAAACTCAAAAAAAATTCAAAGCCTGACAAAAGTAATAAGTTAGAAGAATCAGCCATAAATAAAAAGTCTCTATCATTAGCAATAATTTTCAATTCCTTTAAACGATGTGAAAACTGTCCAATCTGGAAATGAAAAGAAAAGTTGATGCTGATTAAAAAATTTCGAAAAACTCAAAAAATATTGCAAACCTGAAAAAAGTAATAAATGAGAAGAATCAGCTATAAATAAAAAATCTATGTCATTAAGTGAAAACTGCCAAACCTGAAAATGAAAAGAAAAATTATATGTTGAGTAAAAAATTCCAAAAAACTCAAAAAAACACACAAAATGACACGTAGGACAAAGCAATATGGAGCAAGAAAAAACCCAAGTTTTATATATTATATAGATTTTGACCGAGACATTTAAAATATTGACTTCCAATTAATATTAATAATTAATAAGAAATTATGCATAAGTGTTTTAATTTCAGTCATTAATAATTTTAACTCTTCGGTTAATGTTAATTAGTAATTATAATTTATTTTTAGTTATTATATAGTGATATTCGTAACCTATCATTTATTATATAAATAATAAATTGTAAGGATTTTAATTATTATTATTATATTTAGACTTTATCGAGGATTTACGGGCTTAGGACTGTGAGTCAAGCACATTCATTTCAGACAGACATCATCATCATCATTTATTCAGGTGTGAATCTTCACTATCACTTTAATTGCTTTGATTGGACTGCATGTGTGATATTCATGTCATGTTTATAAATTATGATACACGTTGTAAATCAGGTTCACCTGTGTTCGTGTAAGAGGTTATCATGTTGTGTGGGGACACCTGCTCAACCCAATATTCACATATGTGGTATTGCGTGTATGTTTCATGTTGTGTGGGAACACCTGCTCAACCCAATATTCACATATGTGGTATTGCGTGTATGTATCATGTTGTGTGGGGACACCTGCTCAACCCAGTATTCACATACGTGCTTGATTCATGTATATGTGGTATTGCGTGTATGTTTCATGTTGTTGCGGGGGCACCTGCGCAACCTCAGTATTCGTGTTATGCGTGCTCGATTCATGCTGTACGTGAGTATGCATTCATGTTGAGGAAAGATATGATATTGTTTATTCATGTTATGTTTTCCATGAGATTATATATTATTGTGATCAGTGAGATTTCCACGAGCTGAAGGAAGCTCACCCCACCTTTATTGATCCCGCAGGTTGAACCGAGCTGGATGGACGAAGGAGCGAGCCGAGGGAGCATATGAAAAAGAATTTATTAAATGTTGTTTTCTTTATGTCAACTGTTTTGAAACTTTTGGGGAAACATTGACTAGAAATATTAAATTATGATTAATTTTCTTCCGCCGCAAATTTTTACCTCGTATTTATGATGAAATATTACCTTATTTAAAGGTATTTATTTTCACGACATTGTAGCGACTCGACTTTGTAGGCGAGAATTTTCATATTCTCAAGAAAATTATTTTCCTCAAAATTTACCTTTTATTTATTTTCCCCATTATTTACCCTAGAAAGTCGGGGCGTTACATAGTGGTATCAGAGCGGGTTTTACCTTTCTATAGACTCGCTAAAATATAAAAGTATCATATGCTCTCAGCTTCGCCACTTCGTCACTCCGCCTGAGGTACCAAATTTTAGTCATTAATCATGCATATGTCATTTCATTTTACTTATATAATTATTTTTGTATGTACGAACTGTTAGAATAGCCAAACCTAGAATGACTCCACGTAAGAAGGTCTCAGCAATTTTTGACTCGCGTCTTCTAGCGCGTAAGGACTGGTGGGACGACCCTAGTCTACCAGAAAATGCGCCACACTACGTCATTAATAGACTGAGTAAGTGGCTAAAATTTGCGAAATAAGGTTCCGTCACCCGCCAGCTAGAGCACTTGATGGAGAAATTATCCGAAGACTGGAGTTGCTGCAACTTCCGGCTTTGGAAAAGGGCCATCAAGAGATCGCTTGAAGATCGAGAGGCTGCAGACGATTTCCAATCTGTCGCTGGACGCCTATTGGATTTACATGCTCGAGAGGAGATTCCAACTGCAAATTGGGATGCCGACTCCATGGACGAGGAAGAACCAGAGGAAGAGTTGGACGTGGGGCAGATGGGAGACTCGAATGATGCTGAGATGGGTGATGGTGAGTCCAGTAGCGAAGATGAGAATATGGTCATGGAGAAGTACTACCCGGGTGTACAAGGCTAAGATATAGAGGGAGTTATTAGACTTGACGCATGGTAGCATAATTGTGACGGATTACGAGAGAAGATTCAACCACATGTGCTGTTTTACACTGCATATGGTTAAGACTGATGGGATGAAGCTGCAGAAGTTTCATGATGAACTTTGTGACTGGATCCATCACAATCTGCTGACCATGGTAGGATGTCCTACACCGAGGAAGACCCTGAGAAGGATCCCGAAGAAGATCCAGAAGAAGATCCAGAGGAAGTTCCCGATGAGAGCTCAAAGATGGATCTCGCCGAAAATATGAAGGATTTTTTGATGGCAGATATCCAGTCTGAAGATGAAGTCACTTCGTGGATTGAGCCGCGACCCCCTATTCCTTTTATAGAGATTATTAGCAGTGACGATGGGGAGTAATGCGTGTATACTCGATAATTAACCATGTGAAGATAGAGATTAACGAACATAGCTTCTTAACCAACTTACACATAGTGGAACTTAGCGATTTTGATGTCATTTTGGGTATGGATTGGTTGGACAAGCATAGAGCTGTAGTCGAACGCTCTGAGAGGAGGGTAACTTTATATCCGTCTAATGATGTCAAGACCGTATTCGAGGGAGTGAGACACTCGAGTACCCCGAAGGTGATTTCAGCCATGAAAGCGGTGAAAATGTTGAAGAAGAGTAGTTGCCAAGGATTCTTGGTGAATGTGATGGGGAAAATAACTTCGGAGAAGACGGTAGCTGATGTACTTATCGTCAAAGAGTATCCATATGTCTTTCCTGAAGACTTGCCCGGAGTTCCACCGAATCGTCAAGTTGAATTTTCGATTGACTTAGTGCCAGGATCAGCACCAATATCGAAGGCTCCCTATAGGATGACGCCTAAGTAATTGCAAGAGATGAAGGTACAACTCCAGGAACTGCTCGACTCTGGTTTTATCCGACCGAGTGTTTCGCCATGGGGTGCACCAGTGCTCTTCGTAAAGAAAAAGGACGGAAGTTTGAGGATGTGCATTGACTATCGTGAACTAAATCGACTCACGATAAAGAATAAATATCCACTTCCTAGAATAGAGGACCTATTCGATCAACTTGGAGGATCGGGAGTATTTTCGAAGATAGATTTGAGATCCGGATATCACCAGCTGAGGATTAAGGGTGATGATATTCCGAAGACCGCATTTCGAACTCGTTATGGACACTATGAATTTATAGTGATGCTATTTGGTTTGACTAATGCGCCAGCGGTATTCATGGACCTCATGAACCGGGTATTTCAACCTTATTTGGATAAGTTTGTCATTGTGTTCGTAGATGACATACTTGTATATTCAAAGACCAAGGTTGAACATGAGCAGCATCTTAGAACAGTATTGGGAATACTGTGCAAGGAGAAGTTATATGCGAAGTTCAACAAGTGTGAATTTTGGCTTAACCGAGTTGCATTTTTGGGACATGTGGTCACTTCTAAAGGAATTGAGGTTGACCCGATTAAGGTAGAAGCAGTCAATGATTGGAAAGTACCGAGTAATGCGAATGAAGTTCACAGCTTCTTGGGATTAGCCGGTTATTATCGGAGATTTATCAAGGGATTTTCGAAGATTGCTGCACCTACGACTAAATTGACTAGAAAGGGAGAAGTTTTCTTATGGAATGAGGAATGCGAAAAGAGTTTCCAAGAACTTAAACGAAGATTGACTGTTGCACCAGTTTTGACGATTCCTGATCCGACAAAAGAATTTGTCATCTACAGTGATGCATCCAAGCAAGGTTTGGGATGTGTATTAATGCAAGAGGGCAAAGTAGTTGCCTATGCTTCGAGACAGTTGAAACCGTACGAGCTTAACTACCCTATTCATGATCTGGAATTAGCAGCGGTAGTTCATGCCTTGAAGATTTGGAGACACTACCTTTATGGAGGTAAGTGTGAAATTTATACAGACCACAAAAGTCTAAACATATTTTCACACAGAAGGAATTGAATATGAGGCAATGCAGATGGCTTGAGTTGGTCAAAGACTACGATTGTACAATTCATTACCACCCCGGTAAAGCAAACGTAGTTGCTGATGTACTAAGCCGTAAGGCAAGAGGAGACCTGACTTGTATGTTGACCAAGGAGGAACACTTGGTCAAGGAATTTGCAAGGATGAACCTTGAGGTGGCTACACCATTGAGTCCAGCTGAGTCATTATTGGCTAGTTTGGTGGTACAACCAACCTTGAGGGAACAAATCAAAGAAGGTCAAGGACAGGACGACTTCTTGGTCAAGATGAGAGAACGTACTCTTTCAGGTGAGGATAAAGGTTTCAGCATGTCCGATGATGGCACGATGTATTATGAAGGGAGGATTTGTGTGCCCAATGTTGTTAAGTTGAGAGAAGCGATACTAAAGGAGGCACATAATACCCCGTATACAGCACACCCTGGGAGTACAAAGATGTATCAAGATCTTAAGGGGACATTTTGGTGGGAAGGTTTAAATAGAGATGTGGCAGACTTTGTCAGAAAGTGTATAGATTGTCAGCAAGTGAAGGCAGAACACCAACGCCCCTTTGGATTACTTAAGTCACTTCATACCCCAGAATGGAAATGGGAACACATTACGATGGACTTTGTGGTAGGTTTGCCTCGAACGGAAAGAGGAAACCACGCTATTTGGGTTGTTGTCGACCGACTCACAAAGTCAGCTCATTTTATCCCAGTTAAGATGAACTTTCGAATGGATCAGTATGCTCAACAGTATATCAGGGAGATTATTAAGTTGCATGGAGTGTCAGTCTCTATAGTATCCGGCGGGGATACTCGTTCCACGTCGCGTTTTTGGGGGAGTTTGCAAGAAGCCTTGGGAACGCAGTTGAATTTTAGTACGGCTTATCATCCTCAGACTGATGGTCAGTCCGAGAGGACCATCCAGATCCTTGAGGATATGTTGCGAGCATGTGTGCTAGATATGGGAAATAATTGGGAACGACTGTTGCCTTTGGTAGAATTTGCTTACAACAATAGTTACCAGTCGACGATCGGATGGCACCATATGAAGCCTTATACGGTAGGAAGTGTCGATCACCACTGTATTGGGATGAGGTAGGTGAAAGGAGGATTTTGGGTCCCGAGATGATCGAGCAGACAGTTGGTATGGTGGAAAAGATTCGTGAGAGGATCAAGATAGCACAGGATCGTCAGAAGTCTTACACCGACAAGCGTAGGAAAGATCTCGAATTCTGTGTTGGCGACAAGGTATTCCTGAAGGTATCTCCTACCAAGGGAATTGATCGTTTTGATCCAAGGAGCAAGTTGAGGCCAAGATACATTGGGCCGTTCGAAATTCTCGAGCGGATTGGAGAGTTAGCTTACCGTTTGGCTTTACCCCCAAAACTTTCGGCTGTGCACACCGTTTTCCACGTATCGTTTTTGAGAAAGTATGTGTACGATCCCAGCCACGTCATCAACTATTGGGAAAACAAATACCCTGTATCGAAACAGCCGGGATACCCGATCCCTGTATCGAATGATATTTGATAAAAAGGTTTTGACATATATGCCAATCCGAATACAGTAAAGGAAACTGTATCGAAGCTTTGAGGCTTTATCCTGTATCGAAGACCTGCCTCGAATCAGCATATAGTGAAACTCTTCAGTACAGCAAGAAGTCTTGTAAAAAGACCAAAGTATGGAAACTGTCTCGAAACTCAAAATACAGTTATCTTCCATACAGCTCACAACAGGACAAAGAAGGAACAGAAGTCAAGTCCCGTTGAATAAAGAAGTATTTAAATACTCAAGGATAAGGTATTTAAATACTGCCAGTCTTCAGATCTTCAGAATCCCGCGAAATCCGGATCATGTCATAATCCCGTTGGAAAGAAATCTCACTCAAACGGATACATCTCAACGGATACATTCTTCAGAGACTATATATATCTTATGAAGGCATTGAAGATCAGTCACCCAACAACCTAACACTCAAGCTATCAAAAGTTATCATCAGAGCAAAACATATCTCCAAAGCTTACTGCAATTAAGATCTAAAGAGATATACAGTGCTCTTCATCCTGAACAACACTTCATCAGCTGAAAGCTCTTAAAGTCAAAGTTGTTGTTCACCATCTGTTCTATACGTTGAACAAACTCAAGATCAGCCCTGTGTGGACTGAACAATCTGTGCTTCTCCGGAACTGTGTGTGAAGGATTTGCATTGAAGAAGACGAAGCTTCAGAACTGTGTGTGAAGAAGCAAGTCAAAGCATTAGCTCAAAACCAATCTGTGTGAACGGTTTAAGCTAAGATCTTTATATCAATCTGTGTGAACGATATATTGATTGTGTGTGTTGTTATAATTACGTAGTTGTGTACGCAGTAATTATAATAAACTTTTTACTCCTGTGTGGAGGACCAGTGGACGTAGAGGGGTTTACCTCGAACCACTTTAATTACTGTGTTATTTACCTTCAGCTTTTACTGTTTTAAATTACTGTGATATATTAAGTATACACTATACACTTAGTTGCTGTATCCACAACAACCTACTGTATCCAAGACTTCCGCTACACACTCAGATTTAGAATCCGTACAGTTTGTTGTTTAAACTATTTTCCAAACTGTATCCAGTATACTTAGTGGCCAACAAGTGGTATCGGAGCCAGGTTGATTCTAAAAAGAATCAGTCGTATTTCTTTTTAACCGAATCAGATTCAAATCACTTATTTTCAAAACAGTCTCTTTCATTTCTATATTATCAGTATGGATACTTCTATGATTAACAAAGTCCCTATGTTCTCTATTAACGAATTTGACGACTGGAGAATTAGAATGGAAGCTCATCTTGCAGCAATGCACGAAGAGATGATTTTTGTTATACAGGATGGTCCTATCAAGATCATGAAGGTAAATCCGGCCGCAAGGATTGAGGGCCAAGCCCATGCTGAAATGCTCGAGAAGGAACGCGAGCAATGGACAACAGATGAAAGGAAGCGAGCCAATCTCGACAACGTGGCTAAGAACGCGTTATTTGTCACTCTTGACAAAGGCACGTTCTCAAAGGTAAAGAGCTGCAAAACAGCCAAAGAAATCTGGGATAAACTCAAGTTAATTTGTGAGGGAACTGTGCTCTCAAAAGAAAACAAGATTTCAAAATTAACTCAGCAATTTGAATCTTTTGAAATGAAACCAACTGAAACACTTGAGGAACTTGACCTCAGATTCACTGGTATTGTTGGTGAACTTGAAGCGTTGGGCAAGATTTACACCCAAAAGGAGAAGAACTTAAAAATTTTCAGATCTCTCCCTGCCCGATGGGATATTAAGACCACAGCTATGCGTGTATCCTGTAATCTTAATGAAATATCTACTTTTGATCTCTTCTCTGACCTCAAAGCTTTTGAGTATGATATTGACAGAAGAGAGAAAGCTGAAGAATCTCCTTCAAAGGTCACAGCTCTCGCTGCTGTATCGAACCGTCGACACAGCATGCCTAGCTCGTCGAAGCCCAGTCAGAAGAATGCTGACAGTGACGATGACATCCTGTCCCAAGATGAAATGGCGCTTCTAATGCATAAATTCAAAAAGTTCATCAAACAGTCTGGAAAGACTCCCTACAGGCCCAAACCTGTCCACAAGGTAAGTACCGAAACATCATCTGGTGATGCTAACCTGTGCTATAACTGCAGGAAACCAGGCCATTATGCAAACAAATGTCCTCATCCCAAAGTCCAAAGATTGCCTGAGGCCGAGCAACAAGAGAGAGATGAAAGAAGACGTGCTTGGAAAGACAAGCTCAAGGCCCTGATTGGAGAATCAGAAGCCTCCCCCACACCATCCAAATCAGCAGAATGTCTTCAGGTGGTCACTGAAAGTGATTCATCTGACGATGAGTTCGATGATAAAGAATATATGTGCTTTATGGCCAAAGATGTCCCAGAAGGTGAAGACAGCGACGATGAGGTAAGTTCAACCTCATGGTTGGGAGGTAAGAAATACTGCATGGTTGTTGTTGATGATTATTCCAGGTATGCTTGGACGATCTTTCTTAGCAAGAAGAAGGAAACAACATCAAGGCTGCCCGAGCTCCTGATAAAGATGCAAATTGAAAAAGCATCGAGTATCGTGTGCATTCGTTCCGACAGAGGTACTGAATTTACTAACCGCTTTATAGAGCAATACTGTTCGGAGAATGGAATACAGCACGAATACTCAGCTGCCCGTACACCTAAACAAAATGGTGTTGCCGAGCGAAAGAATAGGACGTTGAAAGAAGCAACAAGGACAATGATTGCCGCAAGCAAATTGCCACAGCGTTTCTGGGGTGAAGCAACCAATACAGCGTGCTACACTCAAAACCGCTGTATCGTCAACAAGCACCACAACAAAACAGCTTATGAGGTATGGAATAACAAAACTCCATTAGTTTCGTATTTTCACATTTTTGGATGCAGGTGTTATGTATTGAACAATGGGAAGGACCAACTTAGAACCTTTGATGAAAAATCAGATGAAGGAATATTCGTAGGATACTCCTCCGTCAGCAAAGCTTTCAGAATCTTTAATAAAAGGAAGCTGACGATCGAGGAATCAGTTCATGTAGTGTTCGACGAACCACACCATGACCCTACAGGAGTAGATGGTATCACTCAGAACATCCACCATCTATCTATCTTGGATCCACCTACACCCATAGAACCTGTCGTTGATTTAGAAATCAACCCCGCAGCTGTAAGAATCGATGTGGATGAAGCCGACGCTGTACAAGCTGAAGCTGTATCCACAGAAACTTTCGATACAGTACGGGATCCTGAATTAGAGCCCAACCGAAGATGGTTGAGAGATCACCCGTAAGAGCTGATCATTGGAAACATTAATGCCGGTGTTTCTACTCGTAGGAGAATACAGAGTACACAAGGAAATGTGCTTTGTGCACAAGAAGAATCTAATGCTGAAGTTTCACAGTTTCCTGAATGGAAATCTCAATCCAAACTTAGAAGACTCAATATGTGCACTATCGCTGTATTCTTAGCCCAGTCCGAACCTGTTTCGACCATAGACGCTCTTAACAATTCTCATTGGATAACATCTATGGAAGAAGAGCTTAACGGTTTCGAAAGAAACAATGTATGGTATCTTGTACCCAGACCAACACACCAATCGGTTATAGGAACCAAATGGGTATTTCGAAACAAAAAGGATCGAAATGGACTTATCATAAGGAACAAATCCATACTAGTAGCACAAGGCTATTGTCAGGAAGAAGGAATCGACTATGATGAAACCTTCGCCCCTGTAGCGAGACTAGAAGCCATTAGGATATTATTAGCCTTTGCCGGCCATAAGAGTTTTATCGTATACCAAATGGACGTCAACAGTGCTTTCCTGAATGGAGATCTTGCAGAAGAAGTTTATGTTGAACAACCACCAGGGTTTGCCAACACAGACGGTATCGATCTAGTTTACAGGCTAAGGAAAGCGCTGTACGGACTTAAACAAGCCCCTAGAGCCACAGTACGAAACCCCGTCCCAAAGATCTAACCAACAACGGATTTGAGAAAGGTGCTGTGGACAAAACCTTGTTCAAGATACAGGAAGGTGATGACCTTCTAATGGTACAAATATATGTGGATGATATTATTTTTGGTTCAACTAACCTTGCTCTATGTCAAAGGTTCTCTCATCTCATGCAAAGTAAATTTGAAATGAGTATGATGGGGGAACTTAGTTATTTCCTAGGTTTGCAGGTAAAGCAGTTGCCTACAGGTATATTCATCAACCAGGAGAAATACGCAAGGAGCTTCTCAACAAATTTGGAATGAACACTTCCAAATCCTCGCCAACCCCCATGAGCACTTCCGTGCAAGTTAGTACTGATGAAGCCGGAAAGCCGTTTGACCAATCAATCTACAGGAAGCTCATTGGTTCGCTCCTGTACCTAACGGCTAGCAGGCCCGATATCCAGTTTGCTATTGGAGTGTGTGCGAGATACCAAGTTGCACCTAAGGAATCACACTTCAATACAGCTAAACGAATCCTGAAGTACATTAAAGGAACAGTCGATGCAGGACTATGGTATCCTAAGGAAGGCGGATTCGATTTAGTTGGATACAGCGACTCGGATCTCGGAGTCTGCAAGCTAGATAGGAAGAGTACAAGTGGAACTTGTCACTTTCTCGGACCTAGACTCGTTTCTTGGTTCAGTAAGAAGCAATTGGCTAACTCTCTTTCCACGGCTGAATCAGAGTACTATGCTGCTGGTAGCAGCTGTATGCAGATCCTTTGAATGCAGCAACAACTGTCAGACTATGGAATCGATGCTAGAGAGACTCCAATCATGTGTGATAGCACGAGTGCAATTGCAATCACGCACAATCCTGTTCTGCACTCGCGCACTAAGCATATCAACATGAAACATCATTTTATCAAGAATCATGTCGAGAACATAGATGTTCGCCTGGAAAAAGTTCATACAGATGTTCAGCTGGCGGACATTTTCACCAAGCCTCTCGACACAGCAAGATTCAACATGCTCAGACAAGAATTGGGAATGCTACAGCCAGACTCCCTGTAAGTAATTTACTGTTTTTACTCAACAATTGAGGGGGAATGCTGTAAGACCCGTGAATACAGTATCCAACATTAATTATTTGTACACTCAGAATAATCAATACAGTACTGTAGCGAGCGAAGGCATATGAATCCTACAGCTGGTGTGTGCAATAATTAAGGGGGAATACTGTAGGACCCATGAATACAGCATTAATCCAAATATTGCTGTATGGAATTCAAAACCTATAAGCACCTTTTTGAGGGGGAAAGCTGTATCGACGCGGAAAACAGCACATGCTATAGGATTTCGATTCAGTATATAATATAATATTATTTCCTTTCAAAATAATTTTTGTCCACGTGCCCTGTTTTTATGTCAAACGTCATGTTCATTAAATGCCTTACACGACATCTGGACAACTGAATCTCAAAAGCCGCGATGTTTTTAAATTGTTTATTATTTTTAAACCGTCGTTTTAAGCATTTAGGGTATCAACCTATGTCAGAAGTGGGACTCTCTCTATTTTTAAACTTTTTAATGGATTAGCGTACCAGTTACACTCAGTCCATCTTAACCATTGATTTCAAAACCGGTTCCCATCCCTTAAAATCTGACCATTCGTACTCTGCAAAACCCTATTTCGCCGCCCAACTATAAAAGGACTGAATCTGCCATTAGAGACTCTTTACGCTTTCTGCAAATTCAAGAGTTCTCAAGAAAATACAGCCTACATATTTTTTCTGCATTTCACTGCATATTTCGATTGTTTTCTTGCACCCTTTTTTTTAAGAAAACATCAATGGCTGGATAATCTTCTTCCCCTGTTCTGAAGAAATCCGCCAACATCATTGATGGCCGGATCTTCTCCAAACCTGTCATTATTGAGCGTATTCTCTCAGAAACCAACGACGCAGAACCTATGGAATATATCATTACTCGTCTTCAACAACAAGGCCTCTATTGCCTTGGAAGCAAGACTGCTGACAAATTCGACCCCCATCTGGTTGAGGAATTCTACCTCAACGCCGCTGTCCGTTTTCTGTCATTGGCCCAGGGAGGTCATGTTGCAGACATCACTGCAACAGTCCAGGGAGTGGAGATCTATATCGATCGCGATCTGCTCCAGAGAATCTACAGGCTACCCGCTGATGGCCTGACCATGGATCAACTTGAGACTTTCGGGTCTCAAGAGCTCATTACAAAATTTTATGGACTGTTTACAGGGTCCAAAGTTGTTGACATGGTGACGACTACTTGTCACAAGAAAAACTTTCTTCTTCCTTTTGTGTATCTTCATGACTTTTGCTCCAGGATTATTGAAAACCGGGCAGAGTGCGTTCGAGATGTGCACAAACTTAAGGTTCAGGATGATGGTGGCTATTTTGACCTGTGAAAAGGTCAATTGGTGCCAAATAATCCTGAAACGCCTACAAGAGGAGGTGTGCAAACCTGCCACCCAGAAGAAGTCTTTCGGTTTAATGTTGAATTATATCCTGACGAAGTGCGAACTGACGCAATCCGCCGATGCGAAGAAGAATAGCTCGAGGATATACTTAGGAGGCGTCAAGCCTACTGCGTATAACCAGAGCACCTTGTCTTGCAACCACCCTAGAACCAGGCACATGCCAATTTCTGATGATCCAAGAGATGAATCCGTGAAGGTCCCAGAAGTGGAATCTTCAAAGAAGCGAAAGAGATCTCACAGCAAGAAACACTCTGCTGGTGAGAAGCCCAAGAAGAGACTCAAGAGGCTTTCGAAAATCAAATCTGCCAAGCACTCCAAGGAAGTCTCCCCCGTGGCTCAACCCACTAATGAAGAACCCCAGGGCCCAACCCCTGTGGAAGAGGTGTCTCCTACTGTATCGACAGTAGATCCCGAGCCTTTGGCGGCTAGGAAGGATATTGAGACATCTGCCAACGATCAAGACTTTAGCGAGTCGGCTGCCCATTCGGAGCCAAAAGCTACTTCTCCTCTACGGGATCCCACACCCGTACAGGATCCATCTTCCTTCAGGGCACCATCCCCTGTAAGGAGTCCCTCTTCCGTACAGGATCCCATACCTGTACAGGAATCCCTCGATACAGCATCTCCAGACGTTATTCGAAGTCCCTCCTTTCGGTTCAAATTGAACACGCCTACGAAAGATTTTTGCAATGGAAAGGCTACAGGCTAGCTCCGTACGATACACTGTACAACTGGAGCGATTGGAGCCACGAAGAGAGATTCGTCTCAGAAGTGACGGACTCAACAGAAATTGAGGCCCTGCTTCGATGGGACAACCCCTCTTGCAAGGATCTAATTGAAAGCCATCTTCTGCACAAATTTGACGCTCGGAGGAAAGGAAAGAAAAAGTCAGAGGATTCTCCCACTAATCCAAAATATGACGAAGATCATGACTCAGACGACGACCACGATGCTTTACAAGCAGGTCTGAGAATGAGTCGTGAAGAGGCTGAAGCTCGAGACGCCTCTCCACCCAGAGATGACGAAGGGCCTTCTACCCAGGCCAATCCCCCTTCGCCACAGCCTGAGAACATTCCCGACGAACAAGAGGAATCAGTCCCTACAGTCGAGGAAGTACAAGAAATTTTGGAACAGGCACCTGAGCCTGCTGCGACCGAAGAAGCTGTTCCTGAAAGCTAACAGGAGGATTCAGTCCCTCCTGTATCCATGTTTGCTGAAGAATCTTCGCAACAGGAAGCTTCTCATCCCCCTGTCGCCGAACCACAGGAAGCTGCTCCCGCCCCTTCAACCGTGGAATCCGAGGACGGTATCGAACCTGAGGATGTCTAACTTACTTCACGCCCATCCGTAAATGTAAGAAGGTTGAACAGCTCTGCAGACCTTGCCCAACCAGATTCTCCGATTTCTGCCGCACGAAAAGAGCGCCTGCGTGCTCTTGGCCTTCAAACTATATTCATCCAGGATGCAGTAAATGCTCTATCTTCCGTTGAAAAAGCATTGAATTGGATGCATACTTCTGCCGCCGAAGAAATGACCACTCTTCAACATGAAGTATCTCGTGTTGTCGACGCATTCATTCTTTTGCCAGAAGTTTTCAAACAAGCTTTGAAGATCATGGAAGATAAGCAGGAGCAACTTCTGAAGGAAGAAGCAACAAAAACGAGGATAGATGAAGCCAAGACCGCTTGTGCTATGATTGAAAACAGCTCTCAACTGCGTGCTCACGACAAATGCATTCAGGAAATGTCGCAGACTCTTTCCTCCCTTGTAGAGAGAATGACCAGCATCGAGACAAAACAGGACGCTGCTCTAGAAATCCTGCAAAGTCTTGATGAAGCCAAAAAGGGGGAAGAGGCACGAGAAGCTGCTAGGAGAATTAGGCTGCAACAAGAAAGGGAATTTGAGGCTGCTCAAAACAGTATCACTGCCGAGTTGAACAAGCTAGCACCTCCATCCCAAAGTTTTAAAATTTCAGGCTCCAGACCCGAATTTCATGATCCCAATGTCCCTTGGCAAACTCTTATTCAGAGACCTTCGGAAATTCGTCTGCCGACCAATCGCAATCCTACTGCCGACGAAGTGAAGCACTGGAGGAAGAACGAACTGATGAGATACTTTGTCAAACTCATCAGGGAATCCGACATCTTCAAGAACTATAAAACGTTAGCGGAGGCCACAGACAAATTTACGAAGATGCTAGAAGACGGGAAACTCCCTCTCCAAATCGAAATGAAATCCAAACACAGAAGAGGAGATCGGGTCACCCATCCAGAAGACTGGATACTTGCCTTTGATCGATCCTATGATGGAAGAGCTATATACCAGGATCGAGGCAATGATTCTCTTCAAAACTGGTGGCGTGGTACCGAGAATGAACCAGGGAAAAGGCCATGGAGACATGCGGATTATAGATAAGGAGCTGAAATCTATGTATATTTTTGTTTTGTAATTTCTATTCGAAACAGCAAACTCTGTACTCAATTCATTTTGAATATCAATAAAAACGTTTGTTTGTCTTGAAATATTACAACTCGTAATCTACTGTGTTGATGTATGATCACTTAAATTGTTTGATAGTAATCTCAAGTTAGATAACTTGATTGAAAAATAAGCTGTACGAACTAGTCTACGAACAGTTCATAATTTCAGTTGTAAGCTTAGAATACATTGTAAGATTGTGCCTGCGCGCCAATCATAAGCTTAAGTTGTAATAATCCTTAAACTGTATCGAACTTGCCTGCGAGCAGTTCATTATTGTAGACTAAGTCACTAAGTCAGACCTTTGATGAAAGACCAAGAAATCTACCAGAAGTCATCAAAGAAGATCGCCTCATGAAGAAGGTTTTGGCATCATCAAGAAGACTTGAAAAGTTAAGAAAGAAAGTCTTGGCAAATTGTCAAAAAGGGGGAAATTGTTGGGAAAACAAATACCCTGTATCGAAACAGCCGGGATACCCGATCCCTGTATCGAATGATATTTGATAAAAAGGTTTTGACATATATGCCAATCCGAATACAGTAAAGGAAACTGTATCGAAGCTTTGAGGCTTTATCCTGTATCGAAGACCTGCCTCGAATCAGCATATAGTGAAGCTCTTCAGTACAGCAAGAAGTCTTGTAAAAAGACCAAAGTATGGAAACTGTCTCGAAACTCAAAATACAGTTATCTTCCATACAGCTCACAACAGGACAAAGAAGGAACAGAAGTCAAGTCCCGTTGAATAAAGAAGTATTTAAATACTCAAGGATAAAGTATTTAAATACCGCGCCTTCGATCTTCGTAATCCCGCGAAATCCGGATCATGTCATAATCCCGTTGGAAAGAAATCTCACTCAAACGGATACATCTCAACGGATACATTCTTCGTAGACTATATATATCTTATGAAGGCATTGAAGATCACCACCCAACAACCTAACACTCAAGCTATCAAAAGTTATCATCAGAGCAAAACATATCTCCAAAGCTTACTGCAATTAAGATCTAAAGAGATATACAGTGCTCTTCATCCTGAACAACACTTCATCAGCTGAAAGCTCTTAAAGTCAAAGTTGTTGTTCACCATCTGCTCTATACGTTGAACAAACTCAAGATCAGCCCTGTGTGGACTGAACAATCTGTGCTTCTCCGGAACTGTGTGTGAAGGATTTGCATTGAAGAAGACGAAGCTTCAGAACTGTGTGTGAAGAAGCAAGTCAAAGCATTAGCTCAAAACCAATCTGTGTGAACGGTTTAAGCTAAGATCTTTATATCAATCTGTGTGAACGATATATTGATTGTGTGTGTTGTTATAATTACGTAGTTGTGTACGCAGTAATTATAATAAACTTTTTACTCCTGTGTGGAGGACCAGTGGACGTAGAGGGGTTTACCTCGAACCACTTTAATTACTGTGTTATTTACCTTCAGCTTTTACTGTTTTAAATTACTGTGATATATTAAGTATACACTATACACTTAGTTGCTGTATCCACAGTAACCTACTGTATCCAAGACTTCCGCTACGCACTCAGATTTAGAATCCGTACAGTTTGTTGTTTAAACTATTTTCCAAACTGTATCCAGTATACTTAGTGGCCAACATCAACTATACCGCCGTGGAGTTGAACAAAGACCTTACCTATGAAGAACAACCAGAACTGATTCTCGATCGATCAATCCGGCAATTGAGGAACAAAGAGAATGTGTTTGTCAAGATCCAATGGCGTAACCACAACAAGGATGAAGCCACTTGGGAGCGCGAAGAGGAACTACAAGCTCGTTATCCGAATTTCTTCAATCGAGGTATACCATTTATTTTCGAGGACGAAAATTTTTCTAAGAGGGGTAGGATATAATGCCCGTCATTTTTATAATACAATATTATTAATTATAATAATATTATAATGAATTTCATGTTATTTAATTCCATTTAGAGAATCATGAACATTTATTTCGACGTATCATAAGTCCTAGCCCAAATCATTTTGTCAGTTATATTCATGTAGTCATTTACTACTAATAATATTAATAATGCATTTTATTTCATTTAATCTCATTTCATTACCGAGTGAGTAATTGTTGTACAATTACTTTCACTACACGTACAAGTCAACTTCATGTAATATCATTTAATACGATCAGACATTTTCATGGTATCTCATATGTTCTAAACCCGAGTCAATTTCTCAAATCAATTTCAGAATATTAGTCATTTTTTTAGTACGGTAATTAAAGATATTATTATTAATAATAATAAAATTTATAATATGAATAATATTAATATTAACATTATTAATATTTTATCTTCATTATTTCTATATCATCATTAATATTACTTTCGATATTATTATTATTAGTATTGATATTATTAATTATTACCACCGTTATTATTATTATTTCGATTTTTATCATTATTGTTATTATTATTATTATCATTATTAATGGCCCAATAGTTTGTGCTGATCCATAACAAAATACAAGCCCAAATTAAACCTAACCCTAATCCAGGTAGTATAAATATACAGCCTCTACAGTATAAATATACACCATACTGTTCAATACTACAACACAGAAATACACTTTTTCTTCCCAACGCCGTTTTCTTCTTCGTTCCACAACAAAAAAAATACAACACAGAAAATTTGCTGCAAAGAGGAAGGGGGGAAGCAGACACCGTCTTTATTTTCATCGACCGTCCAAATTCAACGAGTCATCTGAATCTCAACAGGAGGTAATCTGCCGATTACTTCTGGGAATCATATTCTCGTTTTCTTATTTCCTGCTAGGATATCAGATAATTCTTCTTCGTGATTTCGAATCCATAACAGAAAATCATAATCCGAAAACATGAATTCAACCAAACATTTCAACCCAGAAATTTAACCAACAATAATCACTATCATCCCGAATACCAAATCCATATAACAGTCTGATTCAAACACACTTCAAAAACGGAAATCTTACTGACCGAACTCCATCCGCAAGCCTGAACCAGGAATCGGAATTTGGCCTCATTTTCCGACGACTTTTCATTCCCGTTTCCGGCCGAACCCCAACTCCTCCCATTCATCCTTGAGCCCGAAACACTTCAGCCCTTTCAAACCGGGAATCCCTCAATTTTAAAACCATACTCCGGAACCGAAGCCTTCAAACCCGAACTCAAATTCAGACATCAAAACTCAATATGCTTTGTTACCTGAAACCCTTCGGAATCCTTCGTCGGAACCCGAGCCGAACCAGCGCCGCTCCGGCCACTGCGCTTCCGCCGCCGCCATTTTACAGTGCCTGGGACCGACTAAGCTAATAGTGTAATACCCGGTTGTAATTCATTCATTTTCATTCAGTAATTATCAGTCTGTAATTGTCACTCAGTGTATTTTCACTCAATTATAATCATTCATCAATCATGTCCGTTCACCGTGTTC
Source organism: Orobanche coerulescens (assembly GCA_033398695.1). Taxonomy (NCBI): domain Eukaryota; kingdom Viridiplantae; phylum Streptophyta; class Magnoliopsida; order Lamiales; family Orobanchaceae; genus Orobanche; species Orobanche coerulescens. The sequence continues at coordinate 146,698,659 of CM065805.1, read as the reverse complement.
ACCGTTCGGAAAAACTTCGAGTTAGGTATCATTATTGTTCATTGTTTCAACTTTCCTCATATGAGTTCGAATTTGTTAGATCACCATTAAATTTTGGTAACTCCAAAAATTCTAAATCTTTGCAATATTATAGAGCATCGAGTTAGCTTTCCAATGGTTCAAACGGTGAGTCAATCGGAGTCCGGACGAGAGAGTTATGGTCGTTTTAGCTCACCCGCTCATTTTTCAGCTTTTGGCCGATCACTGCCGACCGGACTCGGTCGTGTCGTCCGACACGGCCCGTGCCGTACTCGTCCGGAAATGCCGAAGTATCTGCCCACAGGACTCGACGGTGTCGTTTGGCACGGCCGAGTCGAACTCTTCCGGATAAGCCGTAACCGATCGTCAGGCGCCGGCCGTGTCCCGTGACACGGCCGAGTCATGCCGAGTCGCCGTCGGACGGGTCACTTTCGAAGGCCCTCGCGCCGCGACCGTGTCAAGCGAGACACGGTCGAGTCCTGTCGGCCGGTATGCGACACGACCGTGCCGATCGGCACGGGCCGTGTCCGGCAGGGTAGTCAACCCCTATAAATTGGTTTTTTGAGCATTTCAGCTCATTTTTTCCATCTTTTCCACCTTCTTACGAGAGAGTTAAGCTTGAGGGAGAGTTTTCTTCATCAATTATCATTTGAGTGTGCATTTTTCATCACCTTCAATCATTTGGGAAGCTTGGATACTCGATTAAACTCGTGTTCTTCGGATCGAAGTGATTGGATATTCAAGAGGTAATTTCTTCGACACCTTGGACTTCGATTTTGTGTTGAGATATGATATTTTGGACGTTATAATCATGTTATATGAAGGGATATGTATATGATTATGAGTTTGTATAAGGATTCGTTGGATTATTGAGGGATTATTCAAGAACACTTTGTATATCGAGTTGAAATTGGGGGTTTTCGATTAATTGTCGTTATAATCACGTTTTCGGATATTCATTTCGGATTATTGATCATTTGGAAGATGTTTTGTTGGTTTGAAACACTTCTTCGGGGATTTGATATTGGTTTTTGAGGTTTGATTGTAAACAATCGGAGTTTGGACGCAACGTGTTTGATTTAATACCTCAATGAACTTGGTTTATTCGTATCGACGTTTTGAGTTCGTTATTTTCGTGTTTGATTCGTATTTTGAACGGGTTGTTGGATATTGTATAATTCAAGGTTGTTCGAGCGATCGATATCTCAATTAGGACGTCGTTCGTGGAAGGATTATTGTCACCGGTATTGAGTAAGTTAATTCTTACTCGGTTAAAAGGATATTCATACCTTTTGTTGTTGATCATTCATAATCATAACTCATTCATCATTGTATTAATCATATTAAAACTTGTTATTGTCAATTAATCACTTCAGTCATAAGGAACGACGGTTCCAATCTTTTCGTTGAGCTATCATTCATTTCATTATCTCTCTCATCTCGGTGAGTCATTCTTGACTTTGTCAGATTATTATTTATTCATTGATATTCATTACGGTCATTCTCGTTCATATGACCTTCTGGGTTCATATTGCGTGGCCGGGTGCGGATGTGTGGAATTTTTAGTCGGGCACGTTATGGCCATGTATTGGGAGTGATACATTGGACTGTGCACACGGTAACAGATTACCTCCGTGAGACTAATTAGGTACAAGGACGGGTGTGTCCGGTCATTCGTCTTGTACACTTGCACAGAACACTACGGGCGTACTATGATACCCCTCTTCAGCGTAATTCATAACTAAGGATAATTCATAACTTCAGATATATCATGATAGTGTATTTTCAACCCTTGAGGATTGTTGTTCTGTGTAACTGACCCCGTTTGGGGATTTTGTTTTTCAGGTCTTGGCAAGGCAAAGGCACGGGGAGAACATGCTGACGTCGAGGAGTCCCAGTGATACTAGAAAGGGGCCCTACTGCTCATCACTTATTCAGTCATTTATGTTTCCTTTATTTATTCCGCTGCAGACATTCCGTTTGAATACTCGTTTCATTCAGTGTTGTGTATTTTATCGTCACATAAGATACACATGTATTCTATTTTATCCTGGGTGTGTTGTATGAAACTCCTAATCGGAGTAATTGATGTTGTAATGTGGTACGGTACTACATTTACCCTGTGTAATTCATCCTTTTTCATTCGCCTGGTGGGTCCCAGTCGGGGGTCCACGGCACTGTAATATCCGCCTAGTTTGGGGTGTTACAAATAGAGGGTCGATGTGTGTTCGATTTTTGGGCGTGATAAGAGTTCATGTGTGTGTGTGTGCTTGAATGTTTGTGATTTGTGTGTGTGTTTGTGTTTTATGCATCGCAGCCGAGAGGGAGAGAGATTAGAGAGAGAGGCGAGAGGGAGAAGAAGGGCATTAGGCGGAAGAAGAAAGAAAAAGAATTATGCCGGCTGAGTGAAGAATAGGTTTATATACCCGCGATTTTCGTAGGTTATTCGATTTAATCCTCTCATTCTCCAGCAACTTCAATTTAGACCTCATATTTTTCAGAAACATTCAATTCAGTCCCAGATGGTTTAAATTAATTCGACTTTAGTCCAGTCAGCTTCTCAAGTCTTACAATTTGACCCCAGGCAACTTCAAATTTCAATTTAATCCTAATTTTGACCGAGATATTTAAAATATTGACTTCCAATTAATATTAATAATTAATAAGAAATTATGCATAAGTGTTTTAATTTCAGTCATTAATTTTAACTCTTCGGTTAATGTTAATTAGCAATTATAATTTATTTTCAGTTATTATATAGTGATATTCGTAACCTATCATTTATTATATAAATAATAAATTGTAAGGATTTTAATTATTATTATTATATGTAGACTTTATCGAGGATTTATGGGCTTAGGACTGTGAGTCGAGCACATTCATTTCAGACAGACATCATCATCATCATTTATTCAGGTGTGAATCTTCACTATCACTTTAATTGGTATGATTGGACTGCATATGTGATATTCATGTCATTTTTATAAATTATGATACACGTTGTAAATCAGGCTCACCTGTGTTCGTGTAAGAGGTTATCATGTTGTATGGGGACACCTGCTCAACCCAATATTCACATATGTGGTATTGCGTGTATGTTTCATGTTGTGTGGGGACACCTGCTCAACCCAATATTCATATATGTGGTATTGCGTGTATGTATCATGTTGTGTGGGGACACCTGCTCAACCCAGTATTCACATACGTGCTTGATTCATGTATATGTGGTATTGCGTGTATGTTTCATGTTGTTGCGGGGGCACCTGCGCAACCTCAATATTCGTGTTATGCGTGCTCGATTCATGCTGTACGTAATATTGTGAGTATGCATTCATGTTGAGGAAAGATATGATATTGTTTATTCATGTTATGTTTTCCATGAGATTATATATTACTGTGATCAGTGAGATTTCCACGAGCTGAAGGAAGCTCACCCCACCTTTATTGATCCCGCAGGTTGAACCGAGCTGGATGGACGAAGGAGCGAGCCGAGGGAGCATATGAAAAAGAATTTATTAAATGTTGTTTTCTTTATGTCAACTGTTTTGAAACTTTTGGGGAAACTTTGACTAGAAATATTAAATTATGATTAATTTTCTTCCGCAGCAAATTTTTACCTCGTATTTATGATGAAATATTACCTTATTTAAAGGTATTTATTTTCACGATATTGTAGCGACTCGACTTTGTACGCGAGAATTTTCATATTCTAAAGAAAATTATTTTCCTCAAAATTTATCTTTTATTTATTTTCCCCATTATTTACCCTATAAAGTCGGGGCGTTACATAGTGGTATCAGAGCGGGTTTTATCTTTCTCTAGACTCGCTAAAATGTAAAAGTATCATATGCTCTCAGCTTCGCCACTTCGTCACTCTGCCTGAGGTACCAAATTTTAGTCATTAATCATGCACATGTCATTTCATTTTACTTATATAATTATTTATGTATGTACGAACTGTTAGAATGGCCAAACCTAGAATGACTCCACGTAAGAAGGTCCGAGCTATTTTTGACTCATGTCTCCTAGCGCATAAGGACTGGTGGGACGACCCTATTCTACCAGAAAATGCGCCACACTACGTCATTAATAGACTGAGTAAGTGGCTAAAATCTGGGAAACAAGGTTCCGTCACCCCCCCAGCTAGAGCACTTGATGGAGAAATTACCCGAAAACTGGAGTTGCTGCATCTTCCGGCTTTGGAAAAGGGCCATCAAGAGATCGCTTGAAGAGCGAGAGGCTGCAGACGATTTCCAATCTGTCGCTGGACGCCTATTGGATTTACATGCTCGAGAGGAGATTCCAACTACAAATTGGGATGCCGAATCCATGGACGAGGAAGAACCAGAGGAAGAGTTGGACGTGGGGCAGATGGGAGACTCGAATGATGCTGAGATGGGTGATGGTGAGTCCAGTAGCGAAGATGAGAATATGGTCATGGAGAAGTACTACCCGAGGGTGTACAAGGCTAATATATAGAGGGAGTTATTAGACTTGACGCATGGTAGCATAATTGTGACGGATTACGAGAGAAGATTCAACCACATGTGCTGTTTTACACTGCATATGGTTAAGACTGATGGGATGAAGCTGCAGAAGTTTCATGGTGAACTTTGTGACTGGATCCATCACAATCTGCTGACCATGGTAGGATGTCCTACACCGAGGAAGACCCTTAGAAGGATCCCGAAGAAGATCCAGAAGAAGATCCAGAGGAAGTTCCCGATGAGAGCTCAAAGATGGATCTCGCCGAAAATATGAAGGATTTTTTGATGGCAGATATCCAGTCTGAAGATGAAGTCACTTCGTGGATTGAGCCGCGACCCCCTATTCCTATTATAGAGATTATTATTAGCAGTGACGATGGGGAGTAATGTGTGTAGACTCGATAATTAACCATGTGAAGATAGAGATTAACAAACATAGCTTCTTAACCAACTTACACATAGTGGAACTTAGCGATTTTGATGTCATTTTGGGTATGGATTGGTTGGACAAGCATAGAGCTGTAGTCGAACGCTCTGAGAGGAGGGTAACTTTATATCCGTCTAATGATGTCAAGACCGTATTCGAGGGAGTGAGACACTCGAGTACCCCGAAGGTGATTTCAGCCATGAAAGCGGTGAAAATGTTGAAGAAGAGTAGTTGCCAAGGATTCTTGGTGAATGTGATGGGGAAAACAACTTCGGAGAAGACGGTAGCTAATGTACCTATCGTCAAAGAGTATCCAGATGTCTTTCCTGAAGACTTGCCCGGAGTTCCACCGAATCATCAAGTTGAATTTTCGATTGACTTAGTGCCAGGAGCGGCACCAATATCGAAGGCTCCCTATAGGATGGCGCCTAAGTAATTGCAAGAGCTGAAGGTACAACTCCAGGAACTGCTCGACTCTGGTTTTATCCGACCGAGTGTTTCGCCATGGGGTGCACCAGTGCTCTTCGTAAATAAAAAGGATGGAAGTTTGAGGATGTGCATTGACTATCGTGAACTAAATCGACTCACGATAAAGAATAAATATCCACTTCCTAGAATAGAGGACCTATTCGATCAACTTGGAGGATCGGGAGTATTTTCGAAGATAGATTTGAGATCCGGATATCACCAGCTGAGGATTAAGGGTGATGATATTCCGAAGACCGCATTTCGAACTCGTTATGGACACTATGAATTTATAGTGATGCTATTTGGTTTGACTAATGCGCCAGCGGTATTCATGGACCTCATGAACCGGGTATTTCAACCTTATTTGGATAAGTTTGTCATTGTGTTCGTAGATGACATACTTGTATATTCAAAGACCAAGGTGGAACATGAGCAGCATCTTAGAACAGTATTGGGCATACTTGACCCGATTAAGGTAGAAGCAGTCAATGATTGGAAAGTACCGAGTAATGCGAATGAAGTTCGCAGCTTCTTGGGATTAGCCGGTTATTATCGGAGATTTATCGAGGGATTTTCGAATATTGCTGCACCTATGACTAAATTGACTAGAAAGGGAGAAGTTTTCTTATGGAATGAGAAATGCGAAAAGAGTTTCCAAGAACTTAAACGGAGATTGACTGTTGCACCAGTTTGACGATTCCTGATCCGACAAAAGAATTTGTCATCTACAGTGATGCATCCAAGCAAGGTTTGGGATGTGTATTAATGCAAGAGGGCAAAGTAGTTGCCTATGCTTCCAGACAGTTGAAAACGTACGAGCTTAACTACCCTATTCATGATCTGGAATTAGCAGCGGTAGTTCATGCCTTGAAGATTTGGAGACACTACCTTTATGGAGGTAAGTGTGAAATTTATACAGACCACAAAAGTCTAAACATATTTTCACACAGAAGGAATTGAATATGAGGCAACGCAGATGGCTTGAGTTGGTCAAAGACTACGATTGTACAATTCATTACCACCCCGGTAAAGCAAACGTAGTTGCTGATGTACTAAGTCGTAAGGCAAGAGGAGACCTAACTTGTATGTTGACCAAGGAGGAACACTTGGTCAAGGAATTTGCAAGGATGAACCTTGAGGTGGCTACACCATTGAGTCCAGCTGAGTCATTATTGGCTAGTTTGGTGGTACAACCAACCTTGAGGGAACAAATCAAAAAAGGTCAAGGAGAGGACGACTTCTTGGTCAAGATGAGAGAACGTACTCTTTCAGGTGAGGATAAAGGTTCCAGCATGTCCGATGATGGCACGATGTATTATGAAGGGAGGATTTGTGTGCCCAATGTTGTTAAGTTGAGAGAAGCGATACTAAAGGAGGCACATAATACCCCGTATACAGCACACCCTGGGAGTACAAAGATGTATCAAGATCTTAAGGGGACATTTTGGTGGGAAGGTTTGAATAGAGATGTGGCAGACTTTGTCAGAAAGTGTATAGATTGTCAGCAAGTGAAGGCAGAATACCAACGCCCCTTTGGATTACTTAAGTCACTTCATACCCCAGAATGGAAATGGGAACACATTACGATGGACTTTGTGGTAGGTTTGCCTCGAACAGAAAGAGGAAACCACGCTATTTGGGTTGTTGTCGACCGACTCACAAAGTCAGCTCATTTTATCCCAGTTAAGATGAACTTTCGAATGGATCAGTATGCTCAACTGTATATCAGGGAGATTATTAAGTTGCATGGAGTGCCAGTCTCTATAGTATCCGGCAGGGATACTCGTTCCAAGTCGCGTTTTTGGGGGAGTTTGCAAGAAGTCTTGGGAACGCAGTTGAATTTTAGTACGACTTATCATCCTCAGACTGATGGTCGGTCCGAGAGGACCATCCAGATCCTTGAGGATATGTTGCGAGCATGTGTGCTAGATATGGGAAATAATTAGGAACGACTGTTGCCTTTGGTAGAATTTGCTTACAACAACAGTTACCAGTCGACGATCGGTATGGCACCATATGAAGCCTTGTACGGTAGGAAGTGTCGATCACCACTGTATTGGGATGAGGTAGGCGAAAGGAGGATTTTGGGTCCCGAGATGATCGAGCAGACAGTTGGTATGGTGGAAAAGACTCGTGAGAGGATCAAGATAGCACAGGATCGTCAGAAGTCTTACACCGACAAGCGTAGGAAAGATCTCGAATTCTGTGTTGGCGACAAGGTATTCCTGAAGGTATCTCCTACCAAGGGAATTGATCGTTTTGGTCCAAGGAGCAAGTTGAGGCCAAGATACATTGGACCGTTCGAAATTCTCGAGCGGATTGGAGAGTTAGCTTACCGTTTGGCTTTACCCCCAAAATTTTCGGTTGTGCACACCGTTTTCCACGTATCGTTTTTGAGAAAGTACGTGCACGATCCCAGCCACGTCATCAACTATACCGCCGTGGAGTTGAAAAAAGAACTTACCTATGAAGAACAACCAGAACTGATTCTCGATCGATCAATCCGGCAATTGAGGAACAAAGAGAAGGTGTTTGTCAAGATCCAATGGCGTAACCACAACAAGGATGAAGCCACTTGGGAGCGCGAAGAGGAACTACAAGCTCGTTATCTGAATTTCTTCAATCGAGGTATACCATTTATTTTCGAGGACGAAAATTTTTCTAAGAGGGGTAGGATATAATGCCCGTCATTTTTATAATACAATATTATTAATTATAATAATATTATAATGAATTTCATGATATTTAATTCCATTTAGAGAATCATGAACATTTATTTCGACGTATCACAAGTCCTAGCCCAAATCATTTTGTCAGTTATATTCATGTAGTCATTTACTACTAATAATATTAATAATGCATTTTATTTCATTTAATCTCATTTCATTACCGAGTGAGTAATTGTTGTACAATTACTTTCACTACACGTACAAGTCAACTTCATGTAATATCATTTAATACGATCAGATATTTTCATGATATCTCATATGTTCTAAACCCAAGTCAATTTCTCAAATCAATTTCAGAATATTTAATATTAGTCATTTTTTTAGTACGGTAATTAAAGATATTATTAATAATAATAATAGAATTTATAATAGGAACAATATTAATATTAACATTATTAATATTTTATCTTCATTATTTCTATATCATCATTAATATTACTTTCGATATTATTATTATTAGCATCGATATTATTAATTATTACCACCGTTATTATTATTATTTCGATTTTTATCATTATAGTTATTATTATTATTATCATTATTAATGGCCCAATAGTTTGTGCTGGCCCATAACAAAATACAAGCCCAAATTAACCCTAACCCTAATCCAGGCAGTATAAATATACAACCTCTACAGTATAAATACACACCATACTGTTCAATACTACAACACAGAAATACACTTTTTCTTCCCAGCGCCGTTTTCTTCTTCGTTCCACAACAAAAAAATACAACACAGAAAATTTGCTGCAAAGAGGAAGGGGGAGCAGACACCGTCTTCATTTTCATCGACCGTCCAAATTCAACGAGTCATCTGAATCTCAACAGGAGGTAATCTGCCGATTTCTTCTCGGAATCATATTCTCGTTTTCTTATTTCCTGCTAGGATATCAGATAATTCTTCTTCGTGATTTCGAATCCATAACAGAAAATCATAATCCGAAAACATGAATTCAACCAAACATTTCAACCCAAATTTAACCAACAATAATCACTATCATCCCTAATACCAAATCCATATAACAGTCTGATTCAAACGCACTTAAAAAACGGAAATCTTACTGACCGAACTCCATCCGCAAGCCTGAACCAGGAATCGGAATTTGGCCTCATTTTCCGACGACTTTTCATTCCCGTTTCCGGCCGAACCCCAACTCCTCTCATTCATCCTTGAGCCCGAAACACTTTAGCCCTTTCAAACCGGGAATCCCTCAATTTTAAAACCATACTCCGGAACCGAAACCTTCAAACCTGAACTCAAATTCAGACATCAAAAATCAATATGCTTTCTTACCTGAAACCCGTCGGAAGCCTTCGTCGGAACACGAGCCGAACCAGCGTCGTCGCTCCAGCCACCAGCGCTTTCCGCCGCCGCTGCCATTTTACAGGTCGGGGACTGACCGGAAGCTAATAGAGGGTCGATGTGTGTTTGATTTTTGGGCGTGATAAGAGTTCATGTGTGTGTGTGCTTGAATGTTTGTCATTTGTGTGTGTGTGTGTGTTTTCTGCATCGCAGCCGAGAGGGAGAGAGATTAGAGAGAGGCGAGAGGGAGAAGAAGGGCAGTAGGCGGAAGAAGAAAGAAAAAGAATTATGTCGGCTGAGTGAAGAATGGGTTTATATACCCGCGATTTTCGTAGGTTATTCGATTTAATCCTCTCATTCTCCAGCAACTTCAATTTAGCCCTCATATTTTTCAGAAACATTCAATTCAGTCCCAGATGGTTTAAATTAATTCGACTTTAATCCAGTCAGCTTCTCAAGTCTTACAATTTGACCCCAGGCAACTTCAAACTTCAATTTAATCCTAATTTTGACCGAGACATTTAAAATATTGACTTCCAATTAATATTAATAATTAATAAGAAATTATGCATAAGTGTTTTAATTTCAGTCATTAATAATTTTAACTCTTCGGTTAATATTAATTAGCAATTATAATTTATTTTCAATTATTATATAGTGATATTCGTAACCTATCATTTATTATATAAATAATAAATTGTAAGGATTTTAATTATTATTATTATTATATGTAGACTTTATCGAGGATTTACGGGCTTAGGACTGTTAGTCGAGCACATTCATTTCAGACAGACATCATCATCATTATTTATTCAGGTGGGAATCTTCACTATCACTTTAATTGCTTTGATTGGACTGCATATGTGATATTCATGTCATGTTTATAAATTATGATACACGTTGTAAATCAGGCTCACCTATGTTTGTGTAAGAGGTTATCATGTTGTGTGGGGACACCTGCTCAACCCAATATTCACATATGTGGTATTGCGTGTATGTTTCATGTTGTGTGGGGACACCTGCTCAACCCAATATTCACATATGTGGTATTGCGTGTATGTATCATGTTGTGTGGGGACACCTGCTCAACCCAGTATTCACATACGTGCTTGATTCATGTATATGTGGTATTGCGTGTATGTTTCATGTTGTTGCGGGGGCACCTGCGCAACCTCAATATTCGTGTTATGCGTGCTCGATTCATGATGTACGGAATATTGTGAGTATGCATTCATGTTGAGGAAATATATGATATTGTTTATTCATGTTATATTTTCCATGAGATTATATATTACTGTGATCAGTGAGATTTCCACGAGCTGAAGGAAGCTCACCCCACCTTTATTGATCTCGCAGGTTGAACCGAGCTGGATGGACGAAGGAGCGAGCCGAGGGAGGATATGAAAAAGAATTTATTAAATGTTGTTTTCTTTATGTCAACTGTTTTGAAACTTTTGGGGAAACTTTGACTAAAAACATTAAATTATGATTAATTTTCTTCCGCCGTAAATTTTTACCTCGTATTTATGATGAAATATTACCTTATTTAAAGGTATTTATTTTCACGACATTGTAGCGACTCGACTTTGTAGGCGAGAATTTTTATATTCTCAAGAAAATTATTTTCCTCAAAATTTACCTTTTATTTATTTTCCCTATTATTTACCCTAGAAAGTCGGGGCGTTATAGAAAATAAACACATCACCACCTTCAATAAACTAATCAACCTACTGCAAGTGGCTAAGAGGCATAACAAAGTGTTAGTGAGTAATAATGCCAGGTAGGTTGGGACAAAAAAAATTCCCCAGTGAAGGATGGAAACTACCCCAATGAATAGGGGACTGGACGTGGCAGGCGTCGTAGTCAAGGACGTGGGGGTTCTTCTAATATAATGCGAAGACTTGGTGCTCCCGGCTCTGCTAGCCAAGGACATCAAAAAGCACATACCCACTTTGTCGCCCCTAAGACTCGAGTTAGCGATTAATCGTGCTATCATTGTGGAGATGCTGGATATTGGTACAAAAAATGCCATGCAAGCAAGTCACAGCTCACTACAAAAAATATAGAGAGTCCAAAGAAAGGGAAGCTCACTATATGGAGGAAGATGGTCTCAAGAAGTCCCAACGATGTCGATTTCACAGTCATCGATAATCGCATTGATCTATACGAGCCACAATCATTAGAGGCACCCCTTTATGACTGAATCCTAATATTATGTCCAATTTCTCGTTTACATGTGGCATAGTTACCTCAAGATTATTTTATTAGTGTTTTATTTTCAGTAATGGTATGATGTAACTTTATTTTTCTATAACAAGATATTAATATTGCTTATGTTAGATTCTTAGATTTATTTCAAAGTACTGAATATTGCTTGAATACTTATTAGCTTCAACAATATACGTAGCAATATTTTTCAGATTGAAACCCACTGTGAGAATGGAATAGAGTTTCTTTTATTAATTCTAATGAATGGGGACGTATACACATTTCAGAAAAACTGATGAGTCGATCTAGTGGATGTACCTCACTATTATAAGTTTTTCAAATTCTATGTTGTCACCAACAATATACTTTGGGACATAGACTCATAGTTTTTAGCACAATAGACTAGGTCATCCTGGTCGAAGTATGATGATCCATATACTAAAGAACTTGTACGAACATCATTTCTTTTTTAGCGAAAATGTGGCAACAACTCGACACAAAAAGCAATGTTGATGTTAATCGTGTTATGTCATCCAAAGAACCGAGTGCAAATGCGCACCACTTAGTTTTGCAAAGCCTGCTCTTTAGCCAAAGTAAAAGCGAGACCTTCCTACACAAAAGCAAACATTCCATTCTTACGCCGAATATAAGGAGATATTTGTGGACCCATCCACCTAATATGCAGACCATTTATGTATTTAATAGTTTTGGTGGATGCTCCGACATGTTGGTCACATGTCGATCTTCTGTCCACTCAAAATACTGCAGAACTTCCAAGATAACTTATAAGGGCTTACCTTCCTTATTACATATAAAGGACTTGATGATGTTGGAGACTTCACATCAAAAAGTACTTGATGTTTATTACATTATAGAGATCAATGTATAGGATCTCGTCCTATGTGCATATATAAACAGTCTCACATAAACCACATTCAAACGAATATGTATGGTGATTATGTCATTGGTATGCGCACTAATTTCCATATCTTTGCCTGGAATTATGCAATATTGCACGCAACTTTACTTAAATCGTTCATTCTTAGACCATCTGCTAACCAATTAGTTTATGTGTACCGGTTGGTAACTGGATCGCCTAATTTTTTTATTTTAGATCCAGACCGCCATGAGTGCCAATTGCGCATATTTGGTTATGCATTATATGTGCCTTCTGCGCCCCACAACACATCAGTCTTTAGAAACGATTAGGTATTCACATTCGATAAGAATCTTCAAACGTGTATCCGCTATTTGGAACCTTGACAGGTGACCTCTTTACTGCACGGTTTGCAGTTTGTCACTTTATTGAGACAACCTTCCCATCGTTATGGGGAGGAGAGGAAACGTGATTTCTCGGGGAATGACAGGAATTGTCATGGTGAGTCCCCACTTTTCTCATTATGATCCCCGAACTTCACAATGTTACCTTGAAACACAAAGAAAGATCGATCTTCAGGATGTAGCAGATTTGATGCCTGATGCATTTACTGATATCATTCAAGGAACAAGATATCACATTACAGCTGCAAATATTCCTGTAGGGTTAGAAGTCCCCAGTAAGGGGCACATCACCAATGAACCGGGTGATGCAACCGCACTTGGTGGAGGTGTAGTTGAGGTCGTGGCTCCCTGCGAAGGAAGGGGTGGGAGTCTCATGGTTCGACTAAATACTCACCCAAAGAGCTGAGGTAGAGTATAGCATAAATTTACATATTAACCATCAATGTACTCGTTTCATGAAATCATGCTTGATTTTATTATGTCCATGAGTCATGAAAAGAGGGACACCCCGAAGATATGATTCAAAAAATCAAGAATCTCGATGAAATTATGAGGGTGTGGCCTGATCAACCACCCACTTTGATGATATGTCATGAATCGTAAAGTACGATGATGTCAAACCTCGTTCAGTTAGATGAAATCAACATACTGATTGGCCTATAAGAAAAACATTCTACGAAGAACTAGATTCTATGACAAAGAGTCAAGTATTTGGTGTAAGTAGTGCTAACCTAACCAAATATAAAGCCTGTAGGATATAAAGAAGCCTTTGTCGTAAAGCGTAGTGATAAACTGTACTCCCACGTATACGTTCCGGAATTAATTACGAGGAAATGTACTCCCACGTACCTTCCGTTATTTGATTAATGTAGTAATTTCTAAGGGAGTAGAAATGCAGCTAATGGATGTGATTACGGGATATATATATATATATATATATATATGAAAGTATCAGATGGAATTTCATTACCCAAATCAAGTGATAATAAACCACACAGTGCGTTTACAATTAGATTGAAAAGCTCATCTTTACGGTTTTGATACAAGCCCTAAGTATGTGGTATAACCGTCTAAGTGACTACTTGATTGGGAAGGGATATAAGAACGACGAACTGTGTCCCTGCGTCTTTCTAAAGAAAATAAGTTCTGGATTCATGAATATCACAATATATGACGATAACATGAACATAATCAGTACTCCTGATAAAATAAGAGAAACCACCGGACACTGGAAATCTAAGTTCGATAACATGAACATAATCAGTACTCCTGATAAACGGGAAAATTCGGTTCTATCGAGGCATTGACATAGGACATCGAGTTTGTAGAATTATGTATTAGGAATATTATTTTAGATTTTGATAATATCATCCATCTATTCATGATTAATTATGTACTTAGCTTTGTAAAGAAGAACCAAATGAGTATCTTCTATAGTTTTAAAAAAAAATATTAGGCTAAGTATTGATCATGTTGATCAAGTAGAAATTTAGCTAAGCATAGAACAAGCCTATTATCAACTGAGGTTTGGTCAACGCAAGATAACAGATAGGTTGGATTGATAAAATATCAGGCGAGTTTTTATCAAACGAGTCTCGTTCAGAGGAAATATCAGCTGAGCTTGACCATAATATCAGGCGAGTTTTTATCAGGCGAGGTTTGGTCAAAAGATGATATCAAATGAGGGTTGACGAAAGGAAATATCAGCCAACTTTCTAAAGACTATATATCAGACAGCTTTTATCTAGGTAGAACATCAGGAAGGTTTGACCAAGGCAACATCAGATGAGCTTTTATCAGATGATATATCATCCAAGTTCTTGGATATCAACTGTCCACATCAGCAAAGCAATGAAAAGTCAATAATAACGGCTAAACTCATGAAGATGCAAGAGCCAAGGGACAAAGTGATTGAATCCTGAAAGTTAAGAAATATTTTATGCCTAGAGATTCGCGCCCTAAATACTTTTTAATTATAGTAATCAAGAAAAGCGGTGCAATGGGACAATAGATCTTCAAACGATCATATTTGAAGAAAGAGACAAAGCCTTGCAAAGAGATGAACAGATAAACAATGAAGTCCACTCTGCAACGGATGGATTTATTACAAGATGCAATGGCTATGAAGAAGTTCAAGATCGTACTATAAATATCTGAAGAAAGATTGAGCAGAAGTATGATGCGAACAATACTTACAAGCAAACAAAGCAATCTATAGCATCGTGAAGAGCTAGTTTCCAAAGTATTATACTGAGAAGCTCTTGAGAGTTGGAGAAGACAAACTCGTCTCTTAAATTCTGAGTATGGGATACTTCTTTGAATGAGGTTCTTAGAAGTTCAGGGTTGTAAACGAATCCACGGGTTTTCGATTAAGAGGTGCTAGTCAGCCAAAAGGGAGTTGCAATGGCCACGGGTTTCTACTGGTTACAAGCTGTTGTAGCCATGTTCATTGTAACAAAATTTCACTGGTTGAAAGTTATAGTGAATTTATCTCCAACTGGTTTGGAGAGAAGTGGATTAGTAGAGGATTACCCCACCTCTGAAACCACTATGAAAGTATTGTGTGATTTACTACTTTATCATCATATTTAACTACTGCATACATATTTATTGTTCCAGTATAGAGTCAGCTATTTTACGCAAAACAAGTTTTACAGCTGACAAAAGTCATCTGCATTATTATCAGCTGTCTTCCACATTATTTATCTGCAACCGAGGTTTGTTAGTTGCACATAATCACAACTGGGGTTACTCAACTGATATATTCAGTAAAAGATTTTAAACAGTCTATTCATCCCCCCTCCTCTAGACTGTCCTCTGAGTATCTGTGACCTACAAGTGGTATCAGAGAGGTTGGTTCAATTTTACCGAACCAGAACCATATATATTTTAATCTCTCATAAATGGAACTCATGCAACATATGCCTTCTAGATTACCTGTATTCTCTATTGATGAATATGACTTATGGAAAATAAGAATGCAGGTACATCTATCATCTATCCATATTGACATGTGGTGTATAATCGGGGATGGACTCTTCATCTTCTTGAAGGACAGTACAGATGAGGAAATAGCGGCTGGGAAATGAAAACAAATTCCCAAGAAGAGAACAGAGATGTCCCCTGAAGAAAGAAAGCTGGCCAACCTTGACAACCGGGCCAAAGATGCCTTGTACTAGACTCTTCATAAAGCCATAATGGTGAAAATCGTGAATTGCAAAAATGCAAAAGAGATATGGTACACATTAGTTGTAATGTGTGAAGGAACAGATCTTATCAAGAAGAATAAATTGTTAATAGCTACTTAGAAATTTGACAATTTCAAAATGAAGACAGGTGAAGCAATTGACCATGTGGATACAAGATTCACATAAATCATCAATAAGATAAGCTCCCTTGGAAAGACATATGGCAACAGGGAGATGGCTCTGAAAGTTCTAAAATCTTTCAATCCATAATGAAATATGAAGGATGTGGCCATGAGAGAATCAAAGGATCTTAATAAAATAAAGATCCAGTAGCTTGTTCTGATACCTGAAGGCTTATGAGTTCGAGCTGCCCTGCTCATCATCAAGTGAGCCAACAGAAAAAGGCATTGCATTTGCAGCTGAGTCCTCTGCAAAGAATCTATCTGAAGTCAATCCTCCAAGCCCTCTAAACTTTGAGGAATAAATGACATTCATCATTCAAAGATTAAGGAACTTCAGAAAGAATTACTCCAAGTACAAAAAGAACAACAAAGGCAATCCAGGGAGAAATCAAAAAGCTGGAAATTGGAAAGTTGGGTGCTACAACTGCCACAAAACAGGGCACATCCAGTTTGAATGTCCTAATCCCAAGAAAGCTGAAGACAATAAGGAAGTAGGCCAGAGGGATGACAAAAGAAAAGCCCTCATTGGTGAAGATCGAATTTAAGAGAGAGTAGAATCAAGCAGTGTATTCTTCTCTGATGATGATGATGATGACTACAACTGACTTATGGCTAACATGGATGATGAAGAGAAAAGGTAGGAGGACTACTACCATATCTCCTCAAGTTTAACAATAGGAGGTGAAGAATGGTTTGTAGACTCTGGATGCTCAAGTCACATGACAAGAAACAAGAAGATTCTGTCGGAATATGTTAAAGAAAGAGGTCCAGATGTAACATTTGGAGATAGCTCAAGTGGACAAACCAAAGGTTGTGGGAAGCTTCACAGAGGAAACATAATCATTACAAAAGTGCATTATGTCAAAGGGCTCAAATACAATCTTCTAAGTATAAGCCAATTATGTGATGAGAACAACCTGGCAGTCTTCAGAAGTATTCAAAAAAGAGACTCTTTGTGATGCATGCCAGAAGGGAAAGCAAACCAAGGCATGTTTCAAATCAGTTCAGACTACCACTCTCACCAGCAGAATTTTGGACCTACTTCACATGGATTTATTTAGTCCCATCAAGCCAAGTACGCTGAGTGGAAGAAAGCATGCCTTAGTAGTTGTTGATGACTACTCTAGGTATACATGGTTTGTTTTCCTCTATAAAAAGAGTGAAACATTAACAAAGCTCCCTGAGCTGATGAGAAAGATTCAAAATGACAAATCACTCTCCATCATAAAGATTAGATCAGACAGAGGATGAGAATTCCTCAACAAGGAAATCACTGAATATAGTGATCAGAATGGAATCCAGCATGAAGTCTCTGCCGCAAGAACACCACAACAAAATGGTGTAGCTCAAAGAAGGAACAGAACCCTAAAGGAAGCATCCAGGTCAATGATTGCTGAAAAAGACCTGCCAAAGAGGTTCTGGGCTGAAGCTGGCAATACAGCATGCCATACTCAGAATAGGAGTATGATAGTAGGAAGACACAGAAAAACTTCCTATGAGGTTTGGAATGGCAGAATACCAATCGTTGCATATTTTTACATTTTGGTTGTAAGTGTTTCATCCACAACAATGATAAAACCCAAGTGAATGCCTTTGATGCTAAAACTAATGATGGTCTCTTTATGGGATACTCATAAATAAGAAAGGCATACACAGTATTTAACAAAAGAACATTAGTTGTGGAAGAAAAACCTCATATTGTCTTTGATGAACTATTGAGTACAGAAAACAGGTGGAATTAATTGAGAAAAAGCTCAAAACCACCCCTATGAAAGAAGTCATTATCAATGACACAGGAATGATGGACACAGCCGATGAAGACCAAACTGTAGATCATATAGGATCTCCAAATGTATCTGATCCAACGATAGCTGATCCAACTATAGCTGATCCATCTACAGCTGATAAAGTTACAGCTGAACCAACCACAGCTGATGAAAATACTCAAGACACAACTGCAGCTGATAAAACCATAGCTGCACCTAATGCAGCTGCAGACCATCAAATCCAAGCTGATGCATAGTTAGACACAGTTCTTTCAAGCAACTCAATAGGGGGAATGAACAATGAAGGCTCTCAATCCAAAGCAGAAGACAAAGATGAAATTCCCAAATGGCTCAAAGATCATCACATCCAACAGATCATTGGAAACCTATCAGATAGAGTCAAAACCAGGAATTCGAAAGAACCAACAGGAATGGCCATTTTCTCATGTTTCATGTCTCAAATGAAACCTTAAACAACTGAACAAGCCCTAAAAGACTATACATGGGTAAATTCCATGCAAGAAGAGCTCAACTAGATGGAAAGGAATAGAGTAATGGGAAGAGGTAGAAAGTCCACTTCACAAGAAAGTTATAGGCACCAAGTGGGTTTACAAGAACAAATATGATGAAGATGTAAATGTTGTTAGGAATAAAGAAAGACTTTTTGCAAAGGGATATGCTCAATGTGAAGGCATAGATTTTGATGAGACTTTTGCACCTGTAGCAAGATTGGAAGCAATAAGACTATTCCTAGCATATGCAGCATTCAAGGATTTTGAAGTGTACGAAATGGATGTCAAGAGTGCCTTTCTAAATGGAGTGCTGGAAGAAGATGTCTAT
Organism: Orobanche coerulescens; assembly: GCA_033398695.1. NCBI lineage: Eukaryota > Viridiplantae > Streptophyta > Magnoliopsida > Lamiales > Orobanchaceae > Orobanche > Orobanche coerulescens. The sequence continues at coordinate 146,679,762 of CM065805.1, read as the reverse complement.
GTGGAGCAGCCCCTGAATTTGTCAAATGAGACAAATTGTACAAATTACTCAGAGCTCTATATGGACTCAAACATGCACCTAGAGCCTGGTATGATACTCTGTCCATATTCCTGAAGTCAAATGGATTTACCGAAGGAAAATTAGACAAAACACTATTCAGGATTGAACATGAAGACCACATATTACTTGTCCAAATATATGTGGATGATATTAGTTCTGGATCAACAAATCCAGAATTGTGTGAAAAACTCTCTAAACTGATGCAAGGAGAATTTGAAATGAGCATGATGGGCAAACTAAGTTTATTTCTTGGTTTGCAAGTCAAACAAGTTGACACGGGAATCTTTGTCAACCAATCAAAGTACACAAAGGAGCTGATCAAGAGATTTGGCATGGAGACAGCCAAACCCCTAAAAGTACCAATGAACACATCTATACACATTGATGCAGATGATGGAGGCATTCCAGTAGATCCAACCCATTACAGAGGATTAATTCGATATTTACTATACCTAACTGCAAGAAGATATCATATGCAGTTGGAGTATGTGTAAGATTCTAGTCCAAGACAAAGCAATCCCACCAGGAAGCAGCTAAGCAGATTATCAGATACCTAAAATCCAAAAATCAATGTAAAATCAACAGGAAAAGCACAAGTGGAACATGCCACTTCCTTGGAACAAAGCTGATCTCATGGTTTATCAAGAAACAAATATCAAATTCTATATCCACAACTGAGTCAGAATACCTAGCTGCAGGTAGCTGTTGTGCTCAAATTCTATGGATCAAACAACAGTTGAGGGACTACAACATTAAATGAAGTCCCACTTTGGTGTGACAGTACAAGTGTAATTGCCATCATCAACAATCCAGTGCTTCATTCCAGGACAAAGAACATTAATGTGAAACACCATTTCATCAGAGACCATGTGATCAATAAGAGAGCTCGAATAGAAAGAGTCAGCACGGATTATCAAATAGTTGACATATTCACAAAGCCTCTACCTAAAGAAAGATTCCTTGAACTAAGTAGGGAACCTAGTTTATTGGATTGGGAATCAAACTTAGTAGATGAAAAAGAACAGTTAGCTGATCAGAAACCAGATGAGAATAGTCACCTGATCAGAAGCGGATAAGAAAACGTAGTTGATAAAATCTCAGACAAGACATATCACCTAATCTGACCAGACGGTGAAAAGTCGCCTGATCAGACAAATGATGGAAAATCACCTGATCAGGACAGATGATGAAAAACCACCTGATCAGAGCAAACGAGGATCCAAAGCACAGACAAGAAACTAGCTGATCAGAAGTCAGAAAGTCAACCAACTAAGTTTTCTAATTATTCAAAGACTTATTTTTATTATACTGCCACCTGATCAGACAAATGATGGAAAATTGCCTGATCAGGACCGATGACGAAAAACCACCTGATCAGAGCAGACGAGGATCCAAAGCACAGACAAGAAACTAGCTGATCAGAAGTCAGAAAGTCAAACCAGCTAAGTTTTCTAATTTTTCGAATACTTATTTTTATTACACATGGCTAAAAACATATGATCACCACAAGTCCATGTATACATCACGATGTACACTCAATCACTCAAACCACGACATCTTTATTTAATTATTAAATTCAAAAATGACTCTTCGAGTGGCTATTTAAGACGGTCGAAATCATTTCACAAAAACCTTGTCGTTTTCAAGCTCTAGAACCCTAGTTTTCAAAGCAGAAAAACTTTCTGAATATTTACTTCATTAAAAGCTCGAAAAATTTGTAGAAATGGAAACCGCTACCTATTTCAAGAGCGTCAACCTAAGTATGGTGAAGGAGCAAATCATCTTCAGCATTGTCGTAGACTTCGAAGGACTTCTGGAGTCAAATAACACCACGACGATGGTGCACCTGATTCGGAGGATGAAGAAGAATGGGATTTACCATTTCTTGAACATTAACCCGACTCAACTATTTAAAGAAGTCGTCATCTGTTTTTCGAAGAAATGCAAGTCACGGAAAGCGGCATCAAAATCTCTATCTTCGGAGAGCCCATTTCCATCAACAAAAAAACCATTGCAGACGCGCTCAAATTAGAGAACCATGGCATTGCAGTCGAAGCCCTTAAACAAACCCCAATTGACATTTCGGACGAGATAAATATGTCGGAGCAACCAATGAAGATGAAATGCGCCGCCCGAAAGTCGGATCTGAAGAAATAATACTGATACATGTTGGACATCACAAACAAAATTGTGATGGGAATGGCAGGAAGCTTTGACCAGTTATCTTCCTCCAAATACATAGTTCTGGGAGCATTGATTTAGAAGCAAAGGATTAAATGGCCTGACTATATTTATATGCAATTAGTCCGTGAAGTAAACAAGTCAAGCTTGGACAATGACAACAAAAAGTTTGTGCAGAAGTTAGCCTTTGGAACCCAGATCAGTTACATTCTGGAGTTCCTTAGAAAGGCCACAGGCAAGGCGGAAAACTTCCATATCAACAAGAGACTTGGTCACCTAGACCAAGCTGTAAAATAAAAAAATGCATAGAACAAGCCTAGAGCGGCTGAAATTCTTGCAAGGACAAAAACTGGAACATCGTCATAAGAATCAATTACAGCTGACAAAAACACAGCTGAAGTCTCATCTGCAGCTGAGAAAACCTCACCTGAGATCCCACCCGCCCTAACCACAACTGAGATTCCACTTGCTTTAATCCCAGCTGAGAAAACTGCAGAGGAGATTCTGCCTGCCCCAACCATAACTGCATCTGACATACCTGGAAAGTTAGCTGCAGATGATATCATTCAACCTGCTCCTGAAAACTCACCTGTTCCCTCAACTACTCTTCTAACCTCACCTGAAGACAATGATGATCTTCCAATTGCCAAGATATTTAGAAAGAGGAAGTCCCCAGAAAAAGGAGACCAGCTGACCTTCCTCACCTGAACCCATCAAAAGACACAAAAGCACCATGGACCAGTTACCCAAACCTTCAGATCACATTGCACCTGAAGAACATGGACCAGAAGTATCTTCAGTTGCACCTACAACACCTCTTCTCATAGCACCTGCAGATCAGTCCAAGGAACTGATCATCATTCCATATGAAGAAATGGTTCAAGAACCATTGCCTATACTTCCAAGTACCCCAGAAGAAGAAGAATCTAAGGATGTCCTTGAGGAACCTGAAGTTCACTACAACTTCAACCTCGGGGAAAATAATCCTTTCAACCTCAACCAAGTTCAGCTCAGGTCAATTAAACAACACATTAGCAAGATTTTATTTCTTGTTGCTTATAAGGATTGGAAGATATTGAAGGCTCTTAGCTTCAATGCTCTTAAGAAGATGGTAGAAAGGGATGGATGGGACCATCCCCTCACTGTTGAGCAACTTTTTCAGGTCTTCTATAAAGAGACTGATATAAGTTTGCTACTTGATGAGAATTGGTTCTTACAAAATTTCAAAACCCACATGGACCAATTTATCCTGCTTATAATGGAGGGAATAGCTCAAGGAACGTTTGATGATGAAGAGAACATTACTGGAGGAGAAGGAGAAGTGAAAGAAGAAGTAGGAAATGAAGTTGAAAAGAAGAAAGAAGTTGAGGAAGAAGAGAAGGAGAAAGAAAAATAAATTGTTGAAAAGAAAAAAAAGAAAAAGAAAAAGAAGTAGAAAAAGAGAAAGTGGATGACATAGAAGGAGAAAAAGAAGTTGAAAAAGAATAGAAAGAAGAAGAAAGAGAACAACAACAACAACAACAACAACAACATCATCTAAGCATTAGTCCCAAAATGATTTGGGGTCGGCTAACATGAATCAAACTTTGAAACCGTCAATAATCGTTATATAAATAACATAAAAGGAAAAAAGAGGGAAAAAGTAGAGCAAAAAAGCAAATACAAAAAAGAGAATGAATGTTGAAAAAAAAATTGAAAAATCCTGAAAAATAAATTAAAAGATAACATGAAATAAAAGAAAATAGGAATTAAAAAAAAAATCAGACTCCATCCACCATCCGTATTCTTTCCCGCCACATTTGCCTCTCTATCGCCATACTTTCTCCAATTCCAAGAAACCACATATCATTTTCAATCATCTTTATCCAAGTTTTATTGGGTCTTCCTCTACCTTTCACAACATTACATGTTCCCCAACTTTCTAGCCTCCTCACTGGGGCATTAATAGGTCTAAAGAAGAAGAAAGAGAAGAAGAAAAAAAAATGAAGGAGGAGAAGAAGGAAAGAATCAAGAAGAGAAGGATGACGAAGACCATGATCAGGGGGCACCTGATCAGCCTTCCAACTTAGCACAGCCCACAGCAGATGATGAATCAGACAAAACACCATCTGATCAAGAAGCACCTGATAGGAGGATATCATCTGAAAAATCCACTGCTCAGAGGTCAGCTGTGTTAGAACATTTTGTTCCATACATAAATTAAAAGTGTTTTGATGATTAAAGTCGATAAACAAAACAAAACAACGAAGAGGCGAAGCAAAGAATCGAAGAAAACGGAGTTGCAAAAAGGCATTCTGGACATAGCTAACATATGTAAACAAGAGTGCATAACGTACGTAAATGATTGAATATTACGTACGTAACAGAGTGTTATTAACATACGTAACATGTTCAAACCAAGTGAATGTTGGAGGAGTCAAAGTCAGAAAAGCATGCAACGGACATATGACGTCAGCAATGGCATAAGCCTTAACGTACGTAATAGATGGTATGTTAACGTACGTAACCAAAATGACGAAACTCCCTGGACTGATTTGTGAAGAGACTTACGTACGTAACCTGTCAAGGTTAACGTACGTAATCAACCTTACGTACGTAATGTGGAGGATATAGCGTACGTAATGATGGATCTGGCAGCTAATGGCTAGTTTGATGATGGAGCCTATAAATACCATTCTATGGTATTGTTTCAAGCACAACAACTTCAAGCATATAAGATAATCATCTGATATTCATATTGATATTATTGTTGTAATATTGAGCTTATATTGAGTGATTGAGTGTTATACACAAAATCATACACGAGTAGTAAAAGAAAAGATACGATTAGATTCGGTGTTATTAGGATCAAGGATCCGGCATTATTAGAATCGCAATCGATATCTTCGTGAGGTTTATCTAGTACTGATAGAAAGCTAGAGAGGTTGATTCCTTGTCCTACGAAAAGGAAAACGGTTTAACTTGGACCGACACAAAGACAAGTACGAGTGGTTTATCACGGACCAATAGAAGACGTGATTGTAACGGTTATCCCTCGACCGATAGAAGAGAGGTGCAGAGTTTTTTATCTTGAACCTATAGAAAAAGATATCGAGAGAGGACGTAGGCTCGTTTATAGCAGAACCTATATAAATCCGTGTGTCATTTAATTTCCGCATTTTATTTTATGCTTCCGCAACACGGCGCAATATCCGATCTTGTACCCAACAATTGGTATCAGAGCGGTACTCCAACACACGGCTTAACATCCGAGGAGAAAAAGATCCAATGGCATTTCAATTTGCGCCTGTCGAGGGCCTTGCTCTCAACCGACCACCATTCTTTGATGGCTCAAATTATTTGACATGGAAGAAAAATATGTCGATCTTTATTCGTGCCTACGATATAGAGATTTGGAAGATTATTTGCCTTGGACCGAAAGTTCCAATCAAATCTGACGGATCTCTTAAGAGTTTCGAAGAGTATAATGACGAGGATTAGAAGAATGACCACCTAAATTGTAAGGCTACTCAATTTCTATTTTTTGCCTTAAATCCGGAAGAAATCAATCGTGTTTCGTCGTGTGAGAGTGTGAAAGAAATATGGAAAATTCTCGAAATCACACACGAAGGGACAACTCAAGTCAAAGAGACGAAAATCAATATGCTTCTACATGACTACGAGTTATTTATGATGAAAGGTGACGAGTCCATCACCAATATGCTCGACCGATTCTCGGTTATCACTAATGGACTTGCTTCGTTCGGAAAACCATTATCTACTAGTGAAAAAGTCAAGCAAATTTTACGATCACTACCTAGCGAATGGGACGGAACCGTGACCGTGATTACGGAATCCAAAGATCTCAATGCACTCGATTTTAGCACCCTCGTTGGTTCTCTAATTAATTATGAGATCGTGTTAAAATCACGAAGTGTCAAGCCAAAGCCGAAGGAACGATCGTTAGCCATGAAGGCTAATATGTTGAAAAAGAAAGAAGAAATCCCGGTGGAAGGAAGCGACGAATAAGCGGCATATTATGCCAAGAATATTAATAAATTCCAAACCTTATTAAACCGGAGGAAGAAGGATATCTCGAGCAAAACGAAGAAATTCGACAACTTTTGTTGACAATGTGGAAAACCAGGCCACTTCGCTAAACATTGCCGTGCTGAACCTAAAAAGGAGGTCCTCGTGGCAACATGGAGCGATGAAGACGAAGACGACGAATTTATCGATCAAAACAATCTCGCTCTCATGGACCGAAGTTCGTTCGCCGACAGCGATGTCGAAATCCAAGTACATCCTCCCGTGATGAACTTTTTGATGCATTTGAATTATTGCATACGGATTTTCAAAACGCTTTATCCGAAATCAAATCCCTTAAGTCTAAAACTAAATCTTTGGAAATTGAAAATTCCAAAATTATCGAGAAGGGAAAATTTGATGAAATCGATCATTCAAAGTGTATTGAAAATGAAAATATTTTGAAGGATGATCTCGCTAAAAGTCAAACCGAGCTTAAATCTTTGACAAAGAAATTCTCGTGCGGAAACGAGAAATTTGAACAAATGCTTGGTGTTCAAAAGTTCACTTTGAATAAAGAGGGGTTAGGATTCAAAACACGTTCAAAAAATGAATCCATTAATTTCAAAATTCCCCATTGCGAAAAGTGTTTAAAACGCGGGCATCATATTTCAAATTGTAAAAGCCCTAGACGAACGATTAAAATTAAGAAAATTTGGGTTCCTAAAGGAACAATTATTTCAAATATCGTTTACGTATCGAAACAAAAACCAACTATCGGTTGGATCCCTAAAAATTAATTTTGATATTTTACAAAGGGAGAGATAATACTTTCAGGGGGAGTATATTTTTTTAAAAAAAATGGGTATAAACTCCGTCCTACTCATGCATTTATCATAAATTAGTATTATGCATATTTTACATTTATTGCATATTTTTATTCAATTGGTATTCTATTGCATTTTTTGATGAATACAAAAAGGGGGAGAGATAGGAGAATGGAGAAATAAGTCGAAAATGGGAGTAACCTTGAAAGGGGGAGAAAAATCGAAGAAAATCGAAAGCATACAAAAAGAATTGGAAAAACGAAGGAGTTGAAAAATAAAAAAGAGAAGTCGAAAATGACAGGAAAAGAAAAATGAGGAGACGTCGAAAAAGACGATGAAAATTTTGAAAATGAGAAAAGAAAAGGAGAAAAGAAAGAAGGAGTCGAAAAATAAATGGGAAAAGAACTAACGAAATGGACAAAGTCGAAAACTTTGGTCTGTACACATATACATATATTTGTATTTTTGCAGCTAAATCCCATTGACGAAGTTTTATTTTGTAATCATCAAAAAGGGGGAGATTGTTGGAACATTTTGTTCCATACATAAATTAAAAAGTGTTTTGATGATTAAAGTCGATAAACAAAACAACGAAGAGGCGAAGCAAAGAATCGAAGAAAATGGAGTTACAAAAAGGCATTCTGGACATAGCTAACATACGTAAACAAGAGTGCATAACGTACGTAAATGATTGAATATTATGTACGTAACAGAGTGTTATTAACGTACGTAACATGTTCAAACCAAGTGAACGTTGTAGGAGTCAAAGTCAGAAAAGCATGCAACAGACATATGACGTCAGCAATGACATAAGCCTTAACGTACGTAATAGATGGTATGTTAACGTATGTAACCAAAATGACGAAACTCCCTGGACTGATTTGTGAAGAGGCTTGCGTACGTAACTTGTCAAGGTTAACGTACGTAATCAACCTTACGTACGTAATGTGGAGGAGATAGCGTACGTAATGACGGATCTGGCAACTAATGGCTAGTTTGATGATGGAGCCTATAAATACCATTCTATGGTATTGTTTCAAGCACAACAACTTCTAGCATACAAGATAATCATCTGATATTCATATTGATATTATTGTTGTTTTAATATTGAGCTTACATTGAGTGATTGAGTGTTATACACAAAATCATACACGATTGGTAAAAGAAAATATACGATTAGATTCGGTGTTATTAGAATCAAGGATCCGGCATTATTAGAATCGCAATCGATATCTTCGTGAGGTTTATCTAGTACTGATAGAAAGCTAGAGAGGTTGATTCCTTGTCCTACAAAAAGGAAAATGGTTTAACTTGGACCGACACAAAGACAAGTACGAGTGGTTTATCACGGACCAATAAAAGACGTGATTGTAATGGTTATCCCTCGACTGATAGAAGAGAGGTGAAGAGGTTTTTATCTTGAACCTATAGAAAAAGATACCGTGAGAGGATGTAGGTTCATTTATAGCCGAACCTCTATAAATCTGTTCGTCATTTAATATCCGCATTTTATTTTACGCTTCCGCAACACGGCGCAATATCCGATCTTGTACCCAACAAGCTGCAGAGGAGAACTCAGCAGAAAACACTACTCAGGCACCTGAAGTCCAACTGCCTCCTAACATCACTGATCAGATCAGATCTTTGGTTGAGGAAACAGTCGCAAAACTCCTGGCAACTGAAGTAAAACCTCACATGATGTTCCTCAATGACAAGATGGACTCACTTCTCAACAAAAAGGAACCCTCTCCACCACCTTTATCTACAAGGATGCCTCTTGACATGACAGACTTTATGAAGAGGGTGGAGGAGCAGCTGGCAAAGATTCTTGATGCTGGCAAAAAGGGGGAAGGGGAGATTAGAACCAAGAGAAGGGAGGAGGAACTAACAGTTGTCCCCAGAAATTTAGTTGCACCTCCCACAATCTTTCATTTTTCTGGAACGTCGAGTGCCTTGAAAAGAAAAAATACAGTTGCACCATCAGAAGAGCCAGCAGATAAAAAGAAAAGAACCAGACAAGAGCCAGTTGTGCCACTTTAATGGGAAGGATAATAACTTTTTTATGTTAAGGGATTCATTCCGTAGGAAGCTACAAACAAATGAGAGATTCCCAAAAAGCAATTTATTGAAAAGTATTACCTCTGGGAAATCCTCCAAGACCCAGACTACACTCCTCAACGAATCTTCGTTGCCTACATGGAAATCATTATCCTAATCTGTTGGAGATCCTGAAAAGGATTGCTAAATAAACCTTCAATGCTTATCCAAGAGTTCCTGACTTCAGACCACAAGACCCTCCATTGAACATTCATGGAAAGTTAGCACTTCAGGAGGAGATAAATCAATTGTGCCTAAAGAACAAATATACCTCCCTTGAAGATCAGAAGTTTGCGTCCTCCATAGTCAAGAAGAAATATGGACTTATCCTAGTGGTACATAAGCCCATTGGAGAAAAACCGCTGAGGTCTCTCCCTCCAGGAAGGACCAGAGGAAGAGGAAGAGAAAGGGGGAGATTCTAAGTTTTTCACTATCAATCACTTGTAATTTTACTTATAATTTTTCATTTACTTGTAATTCTTCATTTTACTTGTAAAATACTGTACTGAAATCTTGAATATCATGAGATATAATAGTTGACTTGAATGACAACCACCACTTGTCTCAAACAGACTAAGCCTTTACATTACAATACTTTACTTATCTGCATTCGATTACATTTGATCATTAAGTTTTGCCATCGTCAAAATAGGGGGAATTTGTTAGGAATACTTTTTAGATTTTGATAATGTCATCCATGTATTCATGATTAATGTATGTACTTAGCATTATAAAAAAGAACTAAATGAGTATCTTCTATAGGCTTTAAAAAAATATTAGGCTAAGTATTAATCATGTTGATCAAGTAGAAATTTAGCTAAGTATAGAACAAGCTTATTATCAGCTGAGGTTTGGCCAACGCAAGATAACAGATAAGTTTGATCGATAAAATATCAGGCAAGTTTTTATCAGGCGAGTCTCGATCAAAGAAAATATCAGCTGAGCTTGACCATACGTAATATCAAGCGTGTTTTTATCAAACGAGGTTTGGTCAAAGGATGATATCAGTTGAGGGTTGACCAAAGGGAATATCAGTCAACTTTCTAAAGACAAAATATCAGACAGCTTTTATCCAGGCAGAACATCAGCCAGGTTGGATCAACATATCAGGCAGGTTTGACCAAGGCAACATCAGATGAGCTTTTATCAGATGATATATCAGCCAAGTTCTTGGATATCAATTGTCCACATCAGCAAGCGTTGAAAAGTCAATAATAACGGCCAAACTCATGCAGACACAAAAGCCAAGGGACAAAGTGATTGATTCTCGGAAGTTAAAGAATATTTTATTCCTAGAGATTCGCGTCCTGAAGACTTTCTAATTATAGTAATCAAGAAAAGCGGCGCAACGGGACAATACATCTTCAAACGGTCGGATTTGAAGAAAAAGACAAAGCCTTGCAAAGAGATGAACAGATAAACAATGAAGTCCACTCTCCAACAGAAGTATTTGTTACAAGATGCAACGGCTATGAATAAGCTCAAGATCATACTACAAATATCTGAAGAAAGATTGAGCAGAAGTACGATGCGAACAATACTTACAAGCAAACCAAACAAATAAAGCAAACAAAACAATCTATAGCATCGTGAAGAGCTAGTTTCCAAAGTATTATACTGAGAAGCTCTTGAAAGTTGGAGAAGACAAACTCTTGTCTTAAAGTCTGAGTATGGGGAACTTATTTAAACGAGGTTCTTAGAAGTTCAGGGTTGTAAACGCATCCATGGGTTCTTGATTGGAAGGTGACAGATAGCTTGGGAGTTGTTGAGGCATTCACGAGTTTTCAATCAAGAGGTGCTAGGCAGCCAAAAGGGAGTTGCAACGGCCACGGGTTTCCACTGGTTGGAAGCTGTTGTAGCGAAGTTTATTGTAACATAATTTCACTGGTTGAAAGTTATAGTGAATTTATCTCCAACTAGTTTGGATAGAAGTGTATTAGTAGCGGATTACCCCACCTCTGAAACCACTATAAAAGTGTTGTGTGATCTAATGCTTTATCATCATATTTGACTGCTGCATACATATTTACTGTTCCAGTATAGAGTCGGCTATTTTTCCGCAAAACAAGTTTTACAGCTGACAAAAGTCATCTACATTATTATCAGCTGTGTCTTCCGAATTATTTATCTGCAGCCGGGGTTTGTTAGTTGCACACAATCACAGCTGAGGTTACCCAACTGATATATTCATGAAAAGATTTAAAATAGTCTATTCACCCCCCCCCCCCTCTAGACTATCCTCTGAGTATCTGTGACCTACATTCTTATCCACCGGTATGCCTATGTCCAGAAGATTCTCAGGCACTTTAACATGCACAAGGTACACCCGACTAGCACTGCCATGATAGGTCGAACATTTGGATGCAAAGGAAAGATCCATTTCTTCTAATGAAAAGTGACGAAGAGATTTGGGAGCTGAAATTCCCTAGTTGAGTGCATTAGCGCGTTATTGTACTTGGCTCAATGTACACGGCCCGATATCACTCATCAATTAATTTGCTGACCAGATTTAGTTCAGCATCGAAGCAACATCAATGAAATGGTATCAAGAATATCTTATGATACTTAAAAGAAACCATTGACATAGGACTATTCTTTCCCTACAAGCAGGCAAATGAAGCTGGTTCTGAAAAGGCAAATGCTAAAGTAAATGTTGGTTCGGGAGCAACTACCACAAAGTTTGTGTTGGTGTGATTTGCTTATGATTTGGAAATTGACTATGCAAAACCCTTTTGGATACCTCCTCGAATCGCGACAAGGTTATTGTTGGCATGAATCATTCTGTGAGCGTACATGATTAAGAACTATCATTCTACACTTGTGAGGAACTAGGGGTTAAGTTCTACCACTGATGAGTATACTTATGTTTATGAACATAACGTAACTTGTAAATCCCCTTGATTGATGGAATGATAATAATAGAAAATATGTGAGATATAACGGAACATACTTACATATGTGCTCTTTTCCTTAGACCAAGATTTATTTTTCCCATTAGGTTTTGTTACTTGGAAAGGTTTTTTAACGAGACAACGATATATGAATATAAGCATTAGGGGGAGCTTTAGAATTTTCCAACTTCCGGGATTGATGCAAAGATCATAAGAAAATGGTGATTTATAAAGAAACTTAATCACATGTGTTGTACTCTTTTCTTTGACCGAGGTTCATTTTCTCCCATTGGGTTATGTTACTTGGCGAAGTTTTTAATGAGGCAACGACTACTTGATTGATGTACAAATTAGGGGTGTAGACTAAAGGAGGAGTCTTACATCCACATCGTACGTTATACTCTTTTCCTTCCAAGGATCATTTTTCTCACAAGGTTTTTATCAGTTAAAAAGGTTTTCAACAATGTAACCAGATATATCGATTTTAGGGAGCGATGGAATGACCACCTTAGTAGCGCTATGATTAATTTAATGATCACATGAAAGAATAGCTCAAAGGGCGAAGTCTAAACTTGATGTGTCTAGATGGTGTGCTATTTTTCCTACAATGAAGAAATTTTTTCCACTAGGTTTTTGCGTGACGAGATTTTAACGAGGCAACATGACATGCCCTCGTAGACTAGGCACAAGGGGGAGTGTTAAAGTAATAATACTTTATGTGTGCCTAAATCTATTATTTATGGACTCTCCTAGTTAGGGTAGGATTAAACATGTTTGTATGTGATTTCTCCCTATATACAAGGACATCATCAATGAAAATATACACTTTTTGCCCTACTTCTTGTCTCAGTTATTTTTCCTTAAACAAATTTCCCTTTTTCTATCTCATCTTTTTGTTGTTCCGACCCAGTCCGGATTTCCTAGGCCCATGGGCCGTACGGGCCAGCCCGGCCCAGGATCGAGCCCATCCCCCATGGAAACCCGGGCGGGCCCGGTCCCGAACTCTCAAGCCCAGGCCGGCCCACCTCCCGAGCCCAGACCGGACCGGCCTCCAGCTGACCCCAGCCCACCCACATCCTGGACCACCCGCAGCCCACCCCTGGTCCACCCGCAACCCACCCGCAACCCACCCCCAACCCACCCAAGCCCACACAAGTCCACCCTAAACCCACCTCCCAAGCCCACCATTCAAATTTGAATGGGTTGGAACTTGGCCAGGACCCATGCCATGTGGCACCAACCGATTGGTTGGTGCACCAGCCCTTGCCCAACGACCAGCCCATGGGCCGGGCTGGGCCTAAGGGCCAGAATTTCTTTTTTTTTTTTTGGAAAATCATCTTATAAATACCACCTCCTCTTAACCATTTTTCCACACCAACAACTCTATTCTCTCTTCTTCTTAATTCTCAAGTTTACACAATTCTAAAGTTTTCACAACTTGTATATTTTTTGTTAAGTAACTTTATATAATTATATTAATCTAAATCTATCTTTATTAAAAAAATTACTATGGCGGACGGATCAAGGAACGTTCATCATGAAGGAACCGACGACAATGATACGCACTTGCATTTTGGTAAGTTTAATATGTAACACCACCAAAACAATCCGGGATATTACAGCACCGTGGGCTCCGCGCCGGAACCCACCAGGCTAAAAACTATTTTAAAAAACGTTCAAAAATGCCCAAAAGGCCGATGACGGTAATATTTTCAAATACTCATAAGTCATTTCAAAAACATAGTTCTCAAATACCGTCATAAAATGCCAATTGAAAGTACAAGGCAAAATGCCAAATCTCGACAGTTTCAAAATGTATGTTAAGCCACCACTTAAACATACCGATAAAATAGTTAATAAAAGGGGTTAACGAAATAACCCAAGTTTAGAAGATACCCAAAAAGGTCATTAGAAAATACACACGATTTGATAAAAATACTGGAAAGCCATTTTGAAAACACATGCAGCGGATAAAAACACAGTTCGAAATATACATTTTCAGCTTAATAAAACAACCGGAAAGGAGTTCTCAATACTCAAATAAATGCCACATCCAGTATCACCCGGGAAGCTCATCTCTTCACCACCGCTACTAGCTCGATCTCCGAGTACCTAAAATAAAGCCCACGACGGGGTCAGCCACAATACTCAACAATGATAACGATCACATCATCATAAATAATTACATACCAATGTAATAATACTGTAAGAATACTACCAACGTAATCTTGCCGTCATAACCTTACCAATCCATAGCAATTCATATTAAACCAATCCTTACCATAATCCACATTTCGCACCCTCAAATGACGAAATGAACTCAACTACAACCATCAGTAATGTATCACAACAATACTCAAATCCTCAAAAACATCATCATAACTCAGATGCATGAAATAATCCATTCATGCCAAATCCTGTCCGCCGGATCGCACAATCAAATATCAATCTGATAAGAACCAAACACACATAATACATCTGTAGATCAACTACCAAAATGATAACAAGTCCCGAAACATTGAGGTATAGCCCGAATCCTCATATGATCAATAACGATGATCAACCAATAAATCAAACGAGAGTATCATCGACATGATAAACTCCAATACGACCAATAAAGGATCACGCTAATCGACAATACCCACAACATGGTAAACTCCAAACACGATCAACAGAAGATCAACAATAACCGAGAATACCCTCAACATGGCAAACCCAAACACGATCAACAAAGGATCAACAATAACCGAGAATACCCTCAACATGGTAAACTCCAAACACAATCAACAAAGGATCAACAATAACCGAGAATACCCTCAACAAGGTAAACTCCAAACGATCAACAAATGATCAACAATAACCAAGAATACCCTCAACAAGGTAAACTCCAAACGATCAATAATAATGTATCTCAAAGAAATAACCCCGACTGTCGAGCATACCCTTCGGGCGTATGATCAACCAGTCGCAAACCGTCGAACATACCCAACGATAAATGGAGGATGAACGATCAATCAATATGGCTCAAAGATGAACGTCATAGTATGCCCGATCCAGAAATGTATCCGTGCACAGGCCACCCCGGGTATCGATCAAATACACGTGTGGTCTAATACCTAATAAATCTCACGAAGAACGTCTCGTGTGCACAACGAGGACATGAACCCATCACATGACTATACGTGCCCGCCCTGAAAATCCTACACATAACCAATCGGCACGCAGATATGACTCCAGGTATGTCACGATGCAACATGACAACAAAACTCAAGGAATTACATATCCAATAAGGATCAAAAGACTCACCGAAGTGAATAATGACAAACTGACAAAGAAAAGTCGACACGACTAATCAATATCCAAAATAACAATCCTGGAATCATCATACCTCAACGATCGATCAACACAACCATTAATATCAACGATAATCCTAGGATCAACATCCCTTAACGAACGACCAGTACGAATCTCATTACACGAAACTTCAACTTACAACAATTCATCAGAATAATTATCCTCATAACTGAACAAATACTTAATTACCTCAAGCCAACGATAATATCCTTTCCACGAACAAACCATCAAACTAATAATTTACATTTATAATATCATTGCTATATGAATTATAAATGAAATGAAAGCGAAACCATTCATTAACTATTATAAACTGAGCAAGTATAAACTTGCCTCGATACCGATAACACGAAGTCGTTACCAAAACCATTGCCTTTGTCTACGAGCTCCTCAGCCCCGACCAAAAGCAATCTACGAACAACCTCAACCGTATCACAACGGTCACAATCAACGATCAAACATCTCAACCTATTGAAGTAATCAATCAACAACAATCCGAAAACAATCAATATAACCGATCAACAAATCCAACGGTTCCACAATGTCTCAATTAAACACAAATCCGAACAACCGAATCAAACCATCATGAATTCATAACCACAACAGGATAATATTATATTGTCTGCCTACTTAGCGCCCGTTAAACACATAACGTAGCGTGCGCTAAGTCGTTCCCGTTAGCATGCGCTAATGCTGTCCAGTTGCATGCATTACAATACCGATCAACACCTTGGGACTACGAATATGAATGTAAAGGAAATCATATTTCAAGATTAACAATAACTTTTCCAAATTCAATCTCATTGCCATACTCGAAATCATATTCGTTTTCTTATACGAATATTATATCAAAATACATAACTTAGTTCTAGATATGAATATCCCATATTCATATCCAAAACACCAACACCTCCTATACATATTCATCATATCATATAATTCCAGAGTTCTTCAAGAACATGAAATATCCGAAATCACGTTCAAAATGACATAATCCGATGTATATATATCATCATGTTATCACTTTTTTCATCATGCAATTCACATAATCTCAAGAATCGCAACAAAACCACCATAACCATCATCATATGAAGAAGATTTCAACAACATCAACATCCGAAAATGAGGAGAAGGATTAACCAAATTATCTCAAGAAGACGAACAACACAATTCAAACTACAAGAATCATGATTAACTAGGGGCGGCAAAATATACCGAAATGCCAAAATATCGAATTTACCGCACCGAAAAATTACCAAAATTGCCGAAAATTTCGGTATACCGAATTTTCGGTACGGTATGGTGCCGTATCGAAAATTTTCGGTACGGTAACGGTATGAAATTTTTTTATTTTTGGTATTTCGGTATATACCGAGATACCAAAAAAAATTCGGTATTTCAATATATATATATATATTGGTATATCGATATTTTCGGTATTCTTTTTATTCGGTATTTCGGTATATATCGGTATATCAAGATTTTTTTTGATATTTTGGTAATTCAGTATTTCGATAAGTTCGGTATACACCGATACCGAAATAAAATTCGGTATACCGAAATTTCGGTACGGTATTGGTATGGACCGAAAGCCATATCGAAATTTCAGTATACTGGATTTCGGTATACCGAAACTTTCGGTACGGTATCGGTATGAATTTTGTTGTACCGAAACTTTCGGTACAGTATATGGTATCGATAAAAAAATCGGTACGGTACGGTATACCACCCCTATGATTAACATCTGAAATCTCTTATTAGAATTCCAATAAATCTCATATAACATTATGACATGATAATCCAACATGCTCCCTCACAAGTAATAATCCTTTAAAAACGAACCACTATCAAAGGGATATGAGAATTACCTTGTATAGACGAATCAAGAAGAAGAATCATTGAACTCCATTCCAAGAATCATGAATAACTTCAAGAACAAGGCATTAATCCATGCTCTCAGTGTTTCGGAACCTCAAGACCTCCCCCAAGAATACTCTCTATCGGGTGAGAGGAAGAAATGGCCGAAAATGAACAACATTACTCAATTGCACATATTGATACTGACTCTTACTAGTGCGTGCTACTATGATAAAATAGCGTGTGTTACTTGATTAGCATGTGCTAACTGACTTTGTTAGCATGCGCTATCGCGGTCCAGAGGCTACTGCCTTGCTTCGCACAACAGCTTACGTACGTAATGCCCATGCAATAACGTACGTAAATTACACTGTCTAGCGCACGCAAATCTTAGATCTTAGCGTGCGCTAAACGCAGTTGACTTGCTACAGTCCGCACCTACCCCGAAGATGCTTGTGACCCCACATGCCGACAACAGCCAATAAAGCCAAGATTTCCTGTTGACTGATCTGATATTAGCGCGCGCTACCAATGTGCATTAGCGTGCGCTAATCCTTCATGACAAACATCCGTTGACTTTATCGGCACATGCGCCGAAAGTAGCCGGGTCCACACGTAAATTCCCTCTGATCTGTACTGAACTAGCGTGTGCTATCTTTAGCCTTTAGCGTGCGCTATGCCTGTACGATAGCGTGCGCTAAGATTGAATATTAACGTGCGCTAATCAGGTTATACTTATCCATTTCCAACTGTTCTCGTCCGTCGTACCGATATACCAGATGCATATACACGACATACCGAATACATATATTCAATCCAATAATATTCTCATGTGATATACCCAATTTCAACAGTGCGGTAACCTGATACACGATATCCTCAAATGTAATTTTCGACCAACTACGACAATTATACAAATACAACTGTCTCAGTCCTCAAATTATTTTACCCATACTGTATAGACACCAAACTATCCAGTATATCTCAGATAAAATAATGCGAAAAATTCATACTGAAAATCCGGGTATTACATACTACCCCCCTTAAAATAAGTTTCGTCCTCGAAACTTGCAATCCTGTCACAACAACAGATCAATCCAAAATTTCAAACGCATCACAAAAGCAATCAATCGTCGCCACAAGCAAATAACTAAAAATAATATACTTACAGGTGCGTGGAGCCGATGATCTCCCGTGATACTAACACATGACTCACAAATGAAGTCTCAACACAATCACACACACCAATATCACACATAGCAATTTGAAAACATCTCAAAAAATTTGGGACCTCCAAAATCGGTTTGACTCAGAAATCAGGAAATTATTTTCAAAAATCACGCTACTACCGTACTGGTAGAGCCACATAACACACACGTCTGGGTTTCACAAAACCCAAGCTCTGATACCATCTTCTGTAACACCCCCAAGATGAACCGGGATATTACAGTATCGTGGGCCCTGCGCCGGAACCCACCAGGCTAAAAACTATTTTCAAAAACATTCAAAAACGCCCAAAAGGCCGATGACGGTAATATTTTCAAATACTCATAAGTCATTTTCAAAAACATAGTTCTAAAATACCGTCATAAAATGCCAATTGAAAGTAAAAGGCAAAATGCCAAATCTCGATAGTTTCAAAATGTACGTTAAGCCATCACTTAAACGTACCGATAAAATAGTTAGAAAAAGGGGTTAACGAAATAACCCAAGTTTACAAAATACCCAAAAAGGTCATTTGAAAATACACACGATTTGGTAAAAATACCGGAAATCCATTTTGAAAACACACACAACGGATAAAAACACAGTTCGAAATATACATTTGCAGCGGAATAAAATAACCGAAAAAGAATTCTCCTTACTCAAATAAATGCCACAGCCAGTACCACCCGAGAAGCTCATCTCTTCACGACCGCTACTAGCTCGATCTCCGAGTACCTAAAATAAAGCACACGACGGGGTCAGCCACAATACTCAACAATGATAACGATCACATCATCATAGATAATTACATACCAACGTAATAATACTGTAAGAATACTACCAACGTAATCTTATCGTCATAACCTTACCAACCCATAGTAATTCATATCAAACCAATCCTTACCATAATCCACATTTCGCACCCTCAAATGACGAAATGAACTCAACTACAACCATCTGTACTGTATCACAACAATACTCAAATCCTCAAAAACATCATCATAACTCAGATGCGTGAAATAATCCATTCATGCCAAATCCTGTCCCTCGGATCGCACAATCAAATACCAATCCTAATAAGAACCAAACACACACAATACATCTGTAGATCAACTACCAAAATGATAACAAATCCCGAAACATCAACGTATAGCCCGAATGCTCATATGGTCAATAACTATGATCAACTAATAAATCAAACGAGAGTATCATCGACATGATAAACTCCAATACGACCAAAAAAGGATCACGATAATCGAGAATACCCTCAACATGGTAAACTCCAAACACGATCAACAGAGGATCAACAATAACCAAGAATACCCTCAACATGGTAAACTCCAAACACGATCAACAAAGGATCAACAATAACCGAGAATACCCTCAACATGGTAAACTCCAAACACAATCAACAAAGGATCAACAATAACCGAGAATACCCTCAACAAGGTAAACTCCAAACGATCAACAAAGGATAAAAAATAACCGCGAATACCCTCAACAAGATAAACTCTAAACGATCAACAATAATGGATCTCAAAGAAATAACCCCGACTGTCGAGCATACCCTCGGGCGTATGATCAACCAGTCGCAAACTGTCGAACATACCCAAGCATAACTGGAGGATGAACGATCAATCAATATGGCTCAAAGATGGACGTCACAGTACGCCCGATCCGGAAATGTGTTCGTGCACAGGCCACCCCGGGTATCGATCAAATACACGTGTGGTCTTGTACCTAATCAATCTCACGAAGTACGTCTCGTGTGCACAGCTCAATGCGAGGACATGAACCCATCACATGACTATACATGCCCACCCTGAAAATCTCACACATAACCAATCGGCACACAGATATGACTCTAGATATGTCATGATGCAACATGACAACGAAACTCAAGGAATTACATATCCAATAAGGATCAAAAGACTCACCGAAGTGAACAATGACAAACTGACAAAGAAAATTCGACACGACTAATTAATATCCAAAATAACAATCCTGGAATCATCATCCCTCGAAGATCGATCAACTCAACCATTAATACCAACGATAGTCCTGGGATCAACATCCCTCAACGAACGACCAGTACGAATCTCATTACACGAAACTTCAACTTACAACAATTCATCAGAATAATTATCCTCATAACTGAACAAATACTTAAATTACCTCAATCTAACGATAATATCCTTTCCACGAACAAACCATCAAACCGATAATTTACATTTATAATATCATTGCTATATGAATTATAAATGAAATGAATGCGAAACCATTCATTAAATATTATAAACTGAACAAGTATAAGCTTGCCTCGATACCGATAACATGAAGTCATTACCAAAACCATTGCCTTTGTATACGAGCTCCCCAGCCCCGACCAAAAGCATTCTACGAACAACCTCAACCGCATCACAACAGTCACAATCAATGATCAAACATCTCAACCTATTGAATGAATCAATCAACAACAATCTGAAAACAATCAATATAACCGATCAACAAATCCAACGGTTCCACAATGTCTCGATTAAACACAAATCCGAACAACCAAATCAAACCATCATGAATTCATAACCACAATAGGAAAATATTACACTGTCTGCCTATTGTAACACCCCCAATCCGCTCAGGGATATTACACGCCGTAGAACCTTTCTTCAAGGATCTACCAGGTTGGTAACAACATTTAACAACTCAACCATGCCTTTAAGGTTAAAACGACTCAGTAGACCGATTTGGTCTTTCAATAAATATATACAACTCAAATACAACTCATGCCCACGCAGGGGTCAAAATACAACTACGCCCGTACAACGGGAAAATATAGCAGCGGAAAAATAGAGTACAACTGAACCAATAAACAGAGTACGGTTTCTCGTGTGATTAGTATCGATCATCTTTCATCATCCTTCGTGCCGACCCTGCGTTATGCTCCAAAACCTGAATGCAAAAACAGACATCCACCCCCCGAATACTCGGGGGTTAGCAAAACTCCACTGTTTTGCTAGTGCAAATACAAAGTGCAAATACGAGCCATATAATTCACATTCCACGAATAACAATAACCAGGAATCCTCAAAGATCCAACGAAACGAAAAGTACTTCTCGAGGCAAGGGTTTGAGAAAACCTTTAAAAATCGAAATACCATAATTCAATGGAAATAATTTATAAGACGGTTTAGAATGCCATCGAGAGTTTTAATAGAAAACCATTTAGGATTATCAAATCCTACTTTTCAAAATCCACAAGACAAAAAGGGGTCACCGCCCAAATCTTTACTTTCCGAAAATGACATTTACCAACCCGTTGGGATTTTAGCCCCAAATCCGTAAAATGACTTTTACAAAACCATTGGGATTTTAGCCCCAAATCTCATCAACTCACAGTACACAAGAACGACCACAAGGTTCGTCTCCCAACATCAAAATCCACAAATAAAGGATTTAAAACAAACAACAAAATACTCTAGAGCCATCCTAGCCAAGTAGGCCAAACGAACAACTTACCTCTTACACACTTAGTCAATGCATGCAATCATGAAAACCGTTCAAAAGCACTCATTTCCGGAAATGCCAATATCAAATCACATTTGCAAAATGCACCACAATTAACCGCGGACCCACAGCTTCGTGGATCCCTACCGAGACCCCGTCGGATCTAACCCGCAGTGGTTAAAAGCAAGCTCGCGGTTCCACAGCTTCGTGGAGCCCTACCGAGACCCCGTCGGATCTAACCCGCAGTGAGCATACACACACACACGTTACTCATGCAATACTAACATGCTAAGAATGTAAGTTCATTAAGAATACTCACTAGAGATGGCCATTAACTCGACACCATTATCAAACTCTTCAAAAATACAATAACAAGATTAAATACGGAATACACGATTCCATAACTTAAACAATAGGAGTATCATCATAAAAGCCTTCAACGTTCAAAATAACCAAATCATAATCAATTCTCAAAACACCGTTCACAAACACACGCGTTTGAAAGAAAGCCTTTAACGAGGCCAAACCGAAATCTTTTGAAACTTCATTTCAAACAACCAAACAAACACACCAAGACGATCACCGATCATCATATCCACAAAATAAGAAAAGTATGGGCAAGGTACTTGCCTCGATATCACGAGCAATGGAAAAGTGAACGGATACGGACGGGTAGCCCTCAAATTCCCGAACACTATCTAGAACGTGATAGCACCGAAATTACTACGGGAAAACACCATATGAATCATCAACACCAACGGAATTCAACATCGGAATCATCGAGCACCTATAATCCTCCATAGGGAATAATAAAACATGATTACGACGAGAATCAAGGCCGAAAACAACGGAAATCCCAACAAACTATCAAAGGGAACTCATTCGAACATTTAATCGAACATTAAATGTTCAAGACCCTTCAAGAACAAAGAAATCACCCTCGGGTTGAGCGAACCAAAGATACGAGTATCGATCCATAGAACAAGTTCAAAACAACGTTTATACAACGATTAATTGATTAAAAACGGATTGGAATCGAAATCAAAAAGGAAAATCCCCAAATCTACAAAAACAAGGGTTCAAGCCACAATACCTTGATTTGGATGAAGGATTCAAGTAGAGGTCGAAAATCTTCAACAAGACTTGAGGAGGATGATCTCTACAAGTTTTGGAGCACTCAAATCGCCCAAAATCGCCATCAAATCGCCTAAGATGAAGGAGGAAGAAGAGAGGAGAAAAAATGAAATTTTTCTCCTCGCAAATCTGCTAAAAAACGCAGAAAAAGCCCGTGTGCCGCGGCACAGGATGAGTGTGCCGCGGCCCAGGGCCACCAAAAATGCCCAGGAATTAGCTTAGTGCCGCGGCACACGGTACAGCCTCCTTCAACACCAAAAAGGCACACCGTGCAGTCTTCGCTATTTCGACCATAACTCCTTCGTCTGGACTCCGATTGACTCACCGTTTGAACCATTGGAAAGCTAACTTGATTCTCTATAACGTTGCAAAGATTCAGAATTTTTGGAGTTTCCAAGAATTAATGGTGACTTTACAAAGTCGAACTCCCACGTGAAAAAGTCGATTAAGGACACGGAACTCAACAAAACGACACCGAAACGAACTCGGATGACAAAAAGTGCAGAATTAATCATTCTCGGAATGACGAAACGGTCATGATAGAGTTGTCAAAGCGAACTTCCTCCGAAAAAAGAAAATTACCGAAATTCGAAATTGCGGATATTACATTCTACCCTCCTTAAAAGAAGTTTCGTCCCGAAACTTAAAACAAGTAGGGGGTAGCAATATACCCGCCAGGAAAACTCGACGAGATACACAAAAATAGAAAACTCGCGCCCAACGGCGAAACACTGCAAGAAATGCAAAGAGACATACGGCGTGAAAACACGCTCCACGACGACCAACACAACGTCGCCGTTAGGGATACAATAAAACCAACAAATGACAAGCGTCATCAAACGGATAATATAGCCAAGTCAATTATCCGACAATCACAAAACACAACGAACGAAAGTCAGTATGATTGGCCAATCCAACGGTACATCAATCGAAACGCGAGCCAATCGCTGAACTAATACGGAATTCCACTGCCCAAGGGTTGGAAGATCGAAAACGAGACTAATTTCCCAAACTTAAGGGAATTAGGAATGAGCCTGAATGCTCAACGATCACGAAACGAGGACAAAAACCTAACAAACAAACGACCGAACCACAACGGTCGAGACAACAAAAAGCGAACAATCACGTTCGAATCACGAAGAACAATAAAAATTCAAACAACAACTCCAAGGTTCACATCTCGACTCGAGACAATATATGATCCGATGAAAACGACAACGTATGCATTCACATAAGATCCACATGAAGGAAATAGAAATTTAAAAGTCACAACGACAAACGAGTTATTCCGAAATGATGCCACACTCGTTCGATAAACAAAAACAAGGGGCAGGACAAGCTCAGAAATGTCAACGAACATAAATGAGTCGACAAAGTAGAATATACAGAAGTTCAAAATCCGATCCCTTCGAATAAAAGGACTAGTAGAACCAAATGATGTTACTCCCGAACAAGGTTCACAAGAATCGAACCGAACTCGAAAAAGTCACAACGATAACCAGATCGACCCACAACAAGATCACAGCTCGTTCGAACGATGAAACCGGAATACAGAACAAGTTCAGAAAGTATCAACGAACACGAGCGAGTCTATAGAATTGAGAAAGATAAAATACAGAAGCCAAAAATAATACGGGTATTACCCCCGACCTCATCGACGAAATTCACAAAAACATGAGCAAGGTAACAAGACATTAAACAACCGACACATAACGGAACGATCACCGATGCACACGGCCATACCAACCCAAGCTCTAACAGCTCGCACATGCGCGACAATGCAGAAATCACCACGAGGCGACAATATTCAACACCAACATCCCACCTCTCACAAGGGGCTAACACAACAAATGTGTGGAAAACGACTCAACGCTCACACCGCCAATTCGGTCATACTCGGGAGTAAACATCAAAATGACAACGCGAACATCATACATATATACCCAGCCCTCAAACGGGAATGGATAGGTTTTAAAAACGAAA
The DNA here is from genome assembly GCA_033398695.1 of Orobanche coerulescens. Classification (NCBI taxonomy): domain Eukaryota; kingdom Viridiplantae; phylum Streptophyta; class Magnoliopsida; order Lamiales; family Orobanchaceae; genus Orobanche; species Orobanche coerulescens. The sequence continues at coordinate 146,654,663 of CM065805.1, read as the reverse complement.
ACCTCATTTTGAAAATAATTTAGAAGAACACCGATTGATCTTGAGTATCACCTTTCAAAAAGTACAAACGTGAAACATCGTTATCGAGACTTTGGAGAACCGTTTCGCATTTGATAAAAAAATGAGGACACTTTCTCTTAGTGAAAACTTTGAATATTCGACCGGGTCTAAATAAAAGTGTTTCTAAAACATTGAAAATATCTCAAAACATTTTGGTCCTCGAGGCGTAAGAATTTTTGGAATATATTGTGGCACCTGGATGTACCACAAGGAAATAACTCATTTGAAAAAAAATATGTCTCGAAATTTATTTCTAAGATACTCAAGTTTTCGAAAATAATTCAATGCCAAAAAGGACGATGCCAAAAAGGCTAGAATGCCCAAAAATTTCAGGTAATCACACGGAACATCATAGCGCTGTGGGTCCCGCGTCGGAACCCCAGGCTAAAAATCATTTACAAAAATGCCAAAAAGGCTGATGACGGTAATATTTCAAAAACTCACGAAAGCCATTTACAAAATACTAAATACCGTCATAAGAATTTCGTCAAAGCGGTCAAGGCCATAATGCCAAAAAAACTCGGTTAAGGGAAGCGGTTATCGAAATAAAACTCGGTCGGTAAAATACCGAAAGTCATTACAAAAGAACTCACGCAGCGGATAAAAGAAATACAGTTCAACAAGCACAATCCAGCAACACTACTCCTCATAAGAACAAAATATTTGAGTCAAATAACCGCATTCAGAACAAAACCACTGGCCCCATTCGAGGCCTCTAAAGACCCTACCGCACTGGCTAGTGAACAAGTCGAACGTGTATAAGCACAAAGCTTCCACAAGAGAACTTGTAAAACGTGCAAATCGATTCGAAAATCATCAGCAACGGACAAAAACAACAATAAAAAGACATCACAAGCGACGACACTCCTCGTATAAATCAAATACGAGAGTCGATTAAATACATATCGTGAAATCAAAATCCACATAAGGATTCCATCACTTAACAAATAATCATAAAAATAGCTCGTGTCACACGAGGCACAACACAAAGAAGGGAGACTTACTTCCACAGGTCGCACGAAGATGATGATCGCCCCACGATACTAATCACGACCAACAAACTCAAACGACGCGTCGCGACACGACTCAGTCAGACTAAATCCGACGAGACAAAACTCAATAGACACCACTGACCCGACAGCCTAGGTTTCCACAACCTAAGCTCCGATACCATTTATGTAACACCCCCAATCCGCTCAGGGATATTACACGCCGTAGAACCTTTCCTCAAGGATCTACCAGGCTGGTAACAACATTTAACAACTCAACCATGCCTTTAAGGTTAAAACGACTCAGTAGACCGATTTGGTCTTTCAATAAATATATACAACTCAAATACAACTCATGCCCACGCAGGGGTCAAAATACAACTTCGACCGTAAAACTTGAAAATATAGCAGCGGAAAAATAGAGTACAACTGAACCAATAAACAGAGTACGGTTTCTCGTGTGATTAGTATCGATCATCTTTCATCATCCTTCGTGCCGACCCTGCGTTATGCTCCAAAACCTGAATGCAAAAACAGACATCCACCCCCCGAATACTCGGGGGTTAGCAAAACTCCACTGTTTTGCTAGTGCAAATACAAAGTGCAAATACGAGCCAAACAATTCACATTCCACGAATAACAATAACCACGAATCCACAAAGATCCAACGAAACGAAAAGTACTTCTCGAGGCAAGGGTTTGAGAAAACCTTTAAAAATCGAAATACCATAATTCAATGGAAATAATTTATAAGACGGTTTAGAATGCCATCGAGAGTTTTAATAGAAAACCATTTAGGATTATCAAATCCTACTTTTCAAAATCCACAAGACAAAAAGGGGTCACCGCCCCAAATCTTTACTTTCCGAAAAATGACATTTACCAACCCGTTGGGATTTTAGCCCCAAATCCGTAAAATGACTTTTACAAAACCATTGGGATTTTAGCCCCAAATCTCATCAACTCACAGTACACAAGAACGACCACAAGGTTCGTCTCCCAACATCAAAATCCACAAATAAAGAATTTAAAACAAACAACAAAATACTCTAGAGCCATCCTAGCCAAGTAGGCCAAACGAACAACTTACCTCTTACACACTTAGTCAATGCATGCAATCATGAAAACCGTTCAAAAGCACTCATTTCGGGAAATGCCAATATCAAATCACATTTGCAAAATGCACCACAATTAACCGCGGACCCACAGCTTCGTGGATCCCTACCGAGACCCCGTCGGATCTAACCCGCAGTGGTTAAAAGCAAGCTCGCGGTTCCACAGCTTCGTGGAGCCCTACCGAGACCCCGTCGGATCTAACCCGCAGTGAGCATACACACATACACGTTACTCATGCAATACTAACATGCTAAGAATGTAAGTTCATTAAGAATACTCACTAGAGATGGCCATTAACTCGACACCATTATCAAACTCTTCAAAAATACAATAACAAGATTAAATACGGAATACACGATTCCATAACTTAAACAATAGGAGTATCATCATAAAAGCCTTCAACGTTCAAAATAACCAAATCATAATCAATTCTCAAAACACCGTTCACAAACACACGCGTTTGAAAGAAAGCCTTTAACGAGGCCAAACCGAAATCTTTTGAAACTTCATTTCAAACAACCAAACAAACACACCAAGACGATCACCGATCATCATATCCACAAAATAAGAAAAGTATGGGCAAGGTACTTGCCTCGATATCACGAGCAATGGAAAAGTGAACGGATACGGACGGGTAGCCCTCAAATTCCCGAACACTATCTAGAACGTGATAGCACCGAAATTACTACGGGAAAACACCATATGAATCATCAACACCAACGGAATTCAACATCGGAATCATCGAGCACCTATAATCCTCCATAGGGAATAATAAAACATGATTACGACGAGAATCAAGGCCGAAAACAACGGAAATCCCAACAAACTATCAAAGGGAACTCATTCGAACATTTAATCGAACATTAAATGTTCAAGACCCTTCAAGAACAAAGAAATCACCCCTCGGGTTGAACGAACCAAAGATACGAGTATCCAATCCATAGAACAAGTTCAAAACAACGTTTATACAACGATTAATTGATTAAAAACGGATTGGAATCGAAATCAAAAAGGAAAATCCCCAAATCTACAAAAACAAGGGTTCAAGCCACAATACCTTGATTTGGATGAAGGATTCAAGTAGAGGTCGAAAATCTTCAACAAGACTTGAGGAGGATGATCTCTACAAGTTTTGGAGCACTCAAATCGCCCAAAATCGCCATCAAATCGCCTAAGATGAAGGAGGAAGAAGAGAGGAGAAAAAATGAAATTTTTCTCCTCGCAAATCTGCTAAAAAACGCAAAAAAAGCCCGTGTGCCGCGGCACAGGATGAGTGTGCCGCGGCCCAGGGCCACCAAAAATGCCCAGAAATTATCTTAGTGCCGCGGCACAGCCCGAGTGTGCCGCGGCACACGGTACAGCCTCCTTCAACACCAAAAAGGCACACCGTGCAGTCTTCGCTATTTCGACCATAACTCCTTCGTCTGGACTCCGATTGACTCACCGTTTGAACCACTGGAAAGCTAACTTGATTCTCTATAACTTTGCAAAGATTCAGAATTTTTGGAGTTTCCAAGAATTAATGGTGACTTTACAAAGTCGAACTCCCACGTGAAAAGTCGAACTCCCACGTGAAAATTACCGAAATTCGAAATTGCGGATATTACACCTATTTAGCGTATGTTAAACACATAACGTAGCGTGCGCTAAGTCGTTCCTGTTAGCGTGCGCTAACCCGAAAGCTTAGCGTCCGCTAATGCTGTCCAGTTGCATGCATACAGTACCAATCAACACCTTGCGACTACGAATAGAATGTAAAGGAAATCATATTCCAAGATAAACATTAACTTTTCCAAATTCAATCTCATTACCATACTCGAAATCATATTCGTTTTCTTATACGAATATTATATCAAAATACATAACTTAGTTCTAAATATGAAGATCCCATATTCATATCCAAAACACCAACATCTCTTATACACATTCATCATATCATATAATTCCAGAGTTCTTCAAAAACATGAAATATCCGAAATCATGTTCAAAACGACATAATCCGATGTATATATATCATCATGTTATCACTTTCTTCATCATGCAATTCACATAATCTCAAGAATCGCAACAAAACCACCATAACCATGATAATATGAAAAAGATATTATCAACAACATCAACATCCGAAAATGAGGAGAAGGATTAACCAACTTATCTCAAGAAGACGAACAACACAATTCAAACTACAAGAATCATGATTAACATCCGAAATCTCTTATTACAATTCCAATAAATCTCATATAACATTACTACATGATAATCCAACATTCTCTCTCACAAGTAATAATCCTTTAAAAACAAACCACTATCAAAGGGATACGAGAATTACCTTGTATAGACGAATCAAGAAGAAGAACCATTGAACTCCATTCCAAGAATCATGAATAACTTCAAGAACAAGGCTTTAATCCATGCTCTCCACCTTAATCTTGTTAAAGATCATCATCTCTTAGTGTTTCGGAACCTCAAGACCTCCCCCAAGAAAACTCTCTATCGGGTGAGAGAAAGAAATGGCCGAAAATGGACAACATTACTCAACTGCACATATATATACTGACTATTACTAGCGTGCGCTACTATGATAAAATAGCGTGTGCTAGCTGACTTTGTTAGCATGTGCTATCGCGGTCCAGAGGCTACTGCCTTGCTTCGCACAACAGCTTACGTACGTAATGCCCATGCAATAACGTACGTAAATTACACTGTCTAGCAAACATTAGATCTTAGCGTGCGCTAAACGCAGTTGACTTGCTACAGTCCGCACCTACCCCGAAGATGCTCGTGACCCCACATGCCGACAACAGCCAATAAAGCCAAGATTCCCTCTTGACCGATCTGATATTAGCGCGCGCTACCAATGTGCATTAGCGTGCGCTAATCCTTCATGACAAACATCTGTTGACTTTATCGGCACATGCGCTGAAAGTAGTCGGGTCCACACATAGATTCCCTCTGATCTGTACTAAACTAGCGTGCGCTATCTTTAGCCTTTAGCATGCGCTATGTCTGCACGATAGCATGCGCTAAGCTTGAATATTAGCGTGCGCTAATCAGGATGTACTTAGCCATTTCCAACTGTTCTCGTCCGTCGTATCGATATACCAGATGCATATACACGACATACTAAATACATATATTCAATTCAATAATATTCTCATATGATATACCCAATATCAAAAGTACGGTAACCTGATACACGATATCCTCAAATGTAATTGTCGACCAACTACGACAATTATACAAATACAACTGTCTCAGTCCTCAAATTATTTTACCCATACTGTATAGACATCAAACTATCCAGTATATCTCAGATAAAATAATGCAAAAAATTCATACTGAAAATCCGGGTATTACATACTATTTCTACTTTGTATTATTTTTATGCTTACTATAGTTTATTTATTTAGTACTTATTATTATAAATTGTTATTAGTTCACAAACTCTCTCAAGAATCTACTATCATGCCACCTCCATCCGAACATACGGCCGAAGCTTCAAATAGGAATCAAATCATGAATTTGGGCATTTATGAGAGGACTCTCGGTACCGTACCAACGCATTGTAAAATGATTTGTCTTGTATGCAAAAATCAAAAGAAAACTACTACTTTTTTCGTGAAAGATTGGTACCGGTACTAGAACACTAGCTCGTCATTTGGCAAATGACCACAGTATGACTAAGGATTATCATGATCAAGAACATTCGGACGATCAATATCAAATATCCGACTATTTCTCAAAAGCGCATGGTGGAGGTATGCCTTTCGTTTACAATCAACAAAAATTAATTGATGGATTTGCTAAATATGTTACTCTTGATGAGTTGCTTTAAGTCATGGTGAGAGTGAAAATTTAGAAATTATGACTAGGACTTTAATGCAACCGGCATAGAGAAGAATACCAAGGAATACTCTTAAACGTCGTACTCAACAACAATATTATATTCAACGTGCTCAATTAATTGAATTTTTTTAAAAGATTTGAAGGTTGTATATTGTAATATCCGGAATTTCTACTACTGTTGTTTGATATTATTTTATCCGAGTTATATTGTACAGCATGGAATCTGTACAGTAAGGATAAAATAAATGAAGGACTGAGATGTCAGTATTGGTATAATTGTCGTATTTGGTCGACAGTTACATTTGAGGATATTGTGTATCAGGTTGTCATACTTTTGATATTGGGTATATCGTATGATGATATTATTGGATTCAGTGTTTGTGTTCAGTGTGTCTTATGTTCGTTTTTGGTATGTCGAGACGTTGGACAAGAACTGCGGAAAATGGATAAGTATAGCCTTATTAGCGCACGCTGATATTCATGCATAACGCACGCTATCGTGCAGGATTAGCGCACGCTACGTTTATAGGTTAGCGTACGCTAGTGCGCATGATCGGAAGGAATCTGCGTGTGGACCCGGCTTCGCTGCGCACGTTCGTAAGTCAACGGTTGTTGTCTCGAAGTATTAGCGCACGCTAAAGATTAGGCTTAGCGCACGCTAACTATTTATCGATCAACAAGGAATCTTATCCTTGCGGATCTTTGTCGGAATGTGGGGCGAGTGGTAGGTGAACTCGTAGTAAGTCAACTTCGGATAGCGCACGCTAAGAGTAAGGACTTGCGTCGCTAGACATGATGATTTACGTGCGTTAATGCATGGGCATTACGTCGTAAGGTAGTTTACGAAGCAAGACAGTAGCCTCTGGACTGCGATAGCGCACGCTAACAAAGTCAGTTAGCGCACGCTAAGGCTAGCGCACGCTAAACATAAGGGATTAGCGCACGCTAGTGGTGCATTCTATATAAAGGGACAAACGGGTGTCATGAAACATTTCGTCCATTTCTTTCCTTTCACCCGATAGAGACAACCTTGTGAGAACATTTGGAGTTCCTAAACACGAGGATGATCCTCTTTAACAAGATTATAGTTGGATATCATGGAGTTTATCTTTGTTCTTGAAATCATTGGTGATTCTTGGAAATCAATCCTTTCCTTCAAAAAAGGTAATTACTCTTCACTTTGAGATTTCGTTTTGGATTGTATATGATGTTCTTGAGTTGATGATTATCATATAAACAAGTTGATGAGCATGACAACGAGTTGGATTACCGTACTAAGTTAGTGTTGTTATCAATATATGAGTATTGATATGTTTCGTATGGTTTTGGATGGAATTCAAGATATATGTTGATGTATTTCCCTTCTTCAATTCGGATTTTTGATGTTTTGTCGTTGGTTACTTCGTATGGAAACGATTATGGTGATGCTACTGTGATTCTTGAAGTTATATGAATTGTATGTCGAAGAACATGATGAATAAGGATTTTTAGATGTTAGAACACATCGGATTTTATCATTTTATGAATCATGAACGTGAATCTGGATAATTCGTGTTCTTGAAGAGCTATTGAGTTATATGTCATGATTGTTATGAAATCCTTATATCGAGATGAGTTGATCATTGACATGATGGAAGTGTTAGACGATACTTGAAATGCATGCCACTGCACAGCATTAGCGCACGCTACGTTTACTGCCTAGCGCGCGCTAACGGGGGCAACTTAGCGCACGCTACGTTAGGTGATTAACGTGCGCTAAGTAGGCAGACAGTGCAGTATTTTTGTGTTTTGATTAGGAATTCGTGATGGTTTGACTTGGTTGGTTCTGACTGTGTTTATTCGAGGTTATGTTGAACCGTTGAGTTCGATTGGTTAGTTTTCTCAGTTGTTGACCGTTATCGGATATGTGTTATTTGATTTCTTCGATAGGTTGAGATTATTGATCGGTGATTATAACCAGATATTGCGGTTGTGTTCGAGTATGTCCATTGTATTGCTTTTGATCGGGGATGAGGAGCTCGTAGACAAAGGCGGTGTGTTCGGCAAGGCTTCAGCGGTATCGGTATCGAGGCAAGTTATTACTTGCTCGATTATAATGTTTAATGAATGGTTTGATTTCATTTCGTTTATAATGCATATAGCAATGATTATTATTGTGAACTCGGATATTCGGATCGCATATCGTTCTTTCGATTCTGGGAGGGTAAATCATAATGTATATGATTTATCTCAGTTATTGGTATGTTCGAGTATCGAGGTTACATTGTGATAAAGACGAGGATTCGAATACTTATGGTTCATGATACGTTTGGATCGTCGAGCGTTGCGGATAATCATCGGTGATGATTGGACATCGAGGTTGCTCCCGAAGGACTCGGGGCAGGTATTCCATATTGATTATGGTTTAGTGTTATTTATTTTGGTCTCGTACTTTTTCTTTCATGTTGTTGAACATGGAGTCGTCCTAGTAAATTGTCATGTTGTCGTGCATGTTATGTTGTTCATGTTGATGAACATATTGAGTTGCATATGTGTATGCATAATTGTATTGTTTATGTTGTGTTGATCCTGTGAGATCATGTGAATTATACGTTGTGTTGATCCTGTGAGATCATGAGATCTATGCTGAGGGCGCTGGATCGGATGTCCACCATGCGTTGGTTCGACGGGATCATCATGGGGATCTATGCTGAGGGCGCTGGATCGTTGGACAGGTTTTCCACCATGCGTTGGTTCGACGGGATCATCATGGGGATCTATGCTGAGGGCGCTGGATTGTTGGATTACCAGTATTGTGTTGATGGAATCTTGTGAATTCGCATCATTGATTTTATCATGTGTTGTTGTTCACATGAGTATTGTTAGTTATCCACCTTATGTTGATCTGATAGGATCAACAAAGGGATCTATGCTGAGGGCGCTGGATCGTCGGATTTCCTTTGAGTATACATGATTGTTATTGTTGTGATCATATTGACGTGGTCATATGATTATGCATTTGTAGGTCTTGTGTTAGGACCTTGTCCGTATTGCATTGATCTGATCTCGGATTAGACTGGTATGATTGTCGTGGAATTTCATATCTCGAGGTATGTTCCGTATTTCCTTTGGTATTCGTCTTGATGGACGATCGGTTATCGTCTTGGGAGTTGATGATGTTATGCGATGGGTCGTATTGGTCAGAAATGGTATATTTCCGTATCGTGAGTTGGTTATGATAGTTTGAGAATTACTTGAGTAGGCAAAGTTATGGCGGTAAGATTACGTTGGTCGTATTCTTATTCTGTATTCTCATTGGTATGTATTATTGATGTGATGTGATTGATATCATTGTTGGACGTTATGGCTGACCCCGTCGTGGGATTTCTTTTTAGGTTCTTGAAGTATCGAGCTTGTAGCGGTCGTGAAGAGATGAGCTTCCCGGAGGATACTGGCTAGGACATGTTGTGTGCTTTGAGTTTCTTGTTTGGTTCTCGTAGTCCGCTGCTAGAGTATCTTTTTGGTTGGTCTTTTTCCTCGGCGTGAGTATTTTGAAATGCTCTTTTGATATCTGGTAACTGAGGTTACTTTGGAAATCGTTTTCTAAACTTTTGAATGTCGGCAGTTTGGCCTTGCGATTTCAAATGAGTTTTATAAATCTTTGATTATTTTCAATAGACAATACTGTCGTTAGCCTCTTGGGCATTTGTAAATGTTTGCAAAAATTTCTTTTAGCCTTGTGGGTTCCATCTCGGGGCCCACGACGCTGTAATATTTCCGGTTAAATCTGGGGATGTTACAGAATATGGTATCGGAGCTTAGGTTGAGAAAACCTAGGCATTTGGGTCGAGTTGGGTCGTGTTTTTGTCGCGTCATTCGAGTTGTCGATTGACAAATACTAGAGCCGTGAGTCTTTGTTGTTCACTCAGGCTTGTGCGTTATCAGATTTGCCAGTATCGTACTGGGCTTGTTGTAACTTTTCCAAATGGTGTTAATGAGATTCTCTGGAATGAGATGTATTGTGTTCTTGAGTCAAACCGATTTGGCAAACGTGTGTTTTGTAAATATCTGTGTCGAGTATTTTCTTGAGTCGAGACATGTGCCAGTATCACGGGGAATCGTCGGCTTCACGATCTGTAAGTATTTGGATTTTTGAATTGCATTGAGATTTATTGCCATTCTAAGTTGATACGTTCTGAGATTCAGCAGATATCATGGGTTACGGTATAAGGTGACAGAGTTGGGACAGGATTGATGATCTTGAGCAACTATGATTTTGGAAATCAGTATGTTCGGTAGATTTTGGAACGGAATTGTACATTTGGGAGAAGGTTGTGGATGGTTGAAAAAAATATGTAGTCATGATAGATCATTTTGTGATACATGAAACCGCTTTTGAACATTTGAAAATGATACTTTTCAAAATGAATGTTTTACGGATGTTTTACGGAAAATGATTTTGGGCCGAGACCCAATCAATTTTGAAATGGTTTTATAACTCAGGACTTGGGGTCCGAAAAGAGTTTTCTACTTTTTAAACTTCTTGTAATGTGGAATGAGATACGGGCTGAGACCCTAATGTTTCAAAAGACTTTCCTGTTTTCTAAAACTCCCGAGATTTGCAAAATACTTTACCAATCGTTTACCTATGTTAGTTCCGTCTTTCGAGGCTTTGGTTTACTTGTTCAAATGGAACCTCTCGGGAAGTCTTTCGCCGTGTTTGATTTGTTGATTTGTTTCAACGTTTTGTCATATCATGTTTGAGGTGATCCAGGAAGGGTAAATGGTTGACGATACGAGTCATGTGTGGAAAAGGAGTTTAGTCGGAATTTATATATTGAGATTTTGGAACTCGATCGTGTGGTTTTCCGATGGAATTTCAGTGGATATTGGTGACGAACCGAATTGGTATACAGGAGTATGGGTGTGGTCAAGCATTTGCATAAATTCCATTTTATTTAATTGCGTATATTCGAAAAGAATTTTTATCGAGAACTTGGCACCAGCGAGCCGATTTAATTTCTAAAATTGATTTCGTGGTCTTACGAAAATTTATGTTTTGAGTTTTCAAACTCTTGAAAGAATTTTCGAAAATTGGTCTTCGTGACAAGATTATATGATTTCAAACTGGCCTTGAAAATGTGATTGATGTACATACGCATTTAGTGCATAATGCATATCGTGGTGAAATTGTGAGTGTGACTCACGAACTGGATAATATATCAATGTGGAACGATGAATAGGGATCCGAACTCTGGTATGGTCGTTTGGTTATGCAAGGATGATCGGTTGAGTTATCGGATAAGAGAAATATGTTGCGTGTTGTAGATTCATGCACATAATATTATTTTGGAAACTTGGGATTTTGTGAAACCGGAACATATGTGCTATGTGATTCCATTGGTATGGTAGTAGCGCGATTTTACCTTAGTGATTCTGGAATGATTTCCTTGTAAGCGTAGATTTGGGGATGGTGACCCCATACTGGTGGTTTTGGATATTGAGTGGTCGTTTCCACTCCGTGTATGATTGGGTATGTTCGTCAGTTTGTGATCGGTTGTTCATATGCCGAGGGGTATGTTCGCCAGTCGGATATGTTTATTGAGATCCACTGTATGTGATCGGTGTGTCGTTTTGAGAATTTTGCTTTTTCGTATATCTGTTTCTGTGGTTCTGTGTTGATCGTGTTGGAGTTTACCGTGTGAAGGTATTCTCGATTTTTGTTGATCATTCGTTGGTAATATTGGAGTTTATCACGTTGATGATATTCTCGATTGTGTTTTGACCTCTGGTCGGTCATATTGGAATTTACCATGTCGATGATAAATTCGGTTGATTGTTGATCATTGTTGGTGATCATCTGAGCGTTCGGATTTTGTGTTGATGTTTCGGAATTCGTGTCATTGTTTTGGGCAGTTGTTTTGCAGATGTATTGTGTATTATTAGTCTTATCAGAATTGGGACTTGATTATGTAATCAGGCAGACGGGATTTGATTCGGGCAGATTGTTTCATCCGAAGATGATATATTTTGTTGAGAATCAGGGAATTGTGATCGTAAGCGTATTGAGACTGTACAGTGAGATCGCTGGCTAGTATCTCCGGAGATCGTCGACCTGCGTATTTGTAAGTATGCGGTTTTGGCTATTCAGAATAATGAGGATTTGATCAGTGTCGTGATGGTTTTGGGATATTTTGGGTTAACAGTATGTTTGTTCGTTTTATGATGGATTGCAAGTTTCGAGGACGAAACTTATTTTAAGGGGTGTAGAATGTAATATCCGGAATTTCTACTACTGTTGTTTGATATTATTTTATCCGAGTTATATTGTACAGCATGGAATCTGTACAGTAAGGATAAAATAAATGAAGGACTGAGATGTCAGTATTGGTATAATTGTCGTATTTGGTCGACAGTTACATTTGAGGATATTGTGTATCAGGTTGTCATACTTTTGATATTGGGTATATCGTATGATGATATTATTGGATTCAGTGTTTGTGTTCAGTGTGTCTTATGTTCGTTTTTGGTATGTCGAGACGTTGGACAAGAACTGCGGAAAATGGCTAAGTATAGCCTTATTAGCGCACGCTGATATTCATGCATAACGCACGCTATCGTGCAGGATTAGCGCACGCTACGTTTATAAGTTAGCGTACGCTAGTGCGCATGGTCGGAAGGAATCTGCGTGTGGACCCATTGCTTTGGCGCACGTTCTCGTAAGTCAACGGTTGTTGTCCTGAAGTATTAGCGCACGCTAAAGATTAGGCTTAGCGCACGCTAACTATTTATCACCAACAAGGAATCTTATCCTTGCCGGATCTTTGTCGGAATGTGGGGGCGAGTGGTAGGTGAACTCGTAGTAAGTCAACTTCGGATAGCGCACGCTAAGAGTAAGGACTTGCGTGCGCTAGACATGATGATTTACGTACGTTAATGCATGGGCATTACGTACGTAAGGTAGTTTACGAAGCAAGACAGTAGCCTCTGGACTGCGATAGCGCACGCTAACAAAGTCAGTTAGCGCACGCTAAGGCTAGCGCACGCTAAACATAAGGGATTAGCGCACGCTAGTGGTGCATTCTATATAAAGGGACAAACGGGTGTCATGAAACATTTCGTCCATTTCTTTCCTTTCACCCGATAGAGACAACCTTGTGAGAACATTTGGAGTTCCTAAACACTGAGGGATGATCCTCTTTAACAAGATTAAAGATGGATATCATGGAGTAAAGCTTTGTTCTTGAAATCATTGGTGATTCTTGGAAATCAATCCTTTCCTTCAAAAAAAGGTAATTACTCTTCACTTTGAGATTTCGTTTTGGATTGTATATGATGTTCTTGAGTTGATGATTATCATATAAACAAGTTGATGAGCATGACAACGAGTTGGATTACCGTACTAAGTTAGTGTTGTTATCAATATATGAGTATTGATATGTTTCGTATGGTTTTGGATGGAATTCAAGATATATGTTGATGTATTTCCCTTCTTCAATTCGGATTTTTGATGTTTTGTCGTTGGTTACTTCGTATGGAAACGATTATGGTGATGCTACTGTGATTCTTGAAGTTATATGAATTGTATGTCGAAGAACATGATGAATAAGGATTTTTAGATGTTAGAACACATCGGATTTTATCATTTTATGAATCATGAACGTGAATCTGGATAATTCGTGTTCTTGAAGAGCTATTGAGTTATATGTCATGATTGTTATGAAATCCTTATATCGAGATGAGTTGATCATTGACATGATGGAAGTGTTAGACGATACTTGAAATGCATGCCACTGCACAGCATTAGCGCACGCTACGTTTACTGCCTAGCGCGCGCTAACGGGGGCAACTTAGCGCACGCTACGTTAGGTGATTAAAGTGCTCTCAGTAGGCGACGATCTTGATTTGTGTGTTTTGATTAGGAATTCGTGATGGTTTGACTTGGTTGGTTCTGACTGTGTTTATTCGAGGTTATGTTGAACCGTTGAGTTCGATTGGTTAGTTTTCTCAGTTGTTGACCGTTATCGGATATGTGTTATTTGATTTCTTCGATAGGTTGAGATTATTGATCGGTGATTATAACCAGATATTGCGGTTGTGTTCGAGTATGTCCATTGTATTGCTTTTGATCGGGGATGAGGAGCTCGTAGACAAAGGCAGTGTGTTCGGCAGCAGCTTCGCGGTATCGGTATCGAGGCAAGTTATTACTTGCTCAGTTATAATGTTTAATGAATGGTTTCAGTTTCATTTCGTTTATAATGCATATAGCAATGATTATTATTGTGAACTCTGGATATTCGGATCGCATATCGTTCTTTCGATTCTGGGAGGGGGTAAATCATAATGTATATGATTTATCTCAGTTATTGGTATGTTCGAGTATCGAGGTTACATTGTGATAAAGACGAGGATTCGAATACTTATGGTTCATGATACGTTTGGATCGTCGAGCGTTGCGGATAATCATCGGTGATGATTGGACATCGAGGTTGCTCCCGAAGGACTCGGGGCAGGTATTCCATATTGATTATGGTTTAGTGTTATTTATTTTGGTCTCGTACTTTTTCTTTCATGTTGTTGAACATGGAGTCGTCCTAGTAAATTGTCATGTTGTCGTGCATGTTATGTTGTTCATGTTGATGAACATATTGAGTTGCATATGTGTATGCATAATTGTATTGTTTATGTTGTGTTGATCCTGTGAGATCATGTGAATTATATGTTGTGTTGATCCTGTGAGATCATGAGATCTATCTTGGCGCTGGATCGGATGTCCACCATGCGTTGGTTCGACGCGGTATCATCATGGGGATCTATCTTGAGGGCCCGGATCGTTGGGATGAGTTTTCCACCATGCGTTGGTTCGACGGGATCATCATGGGGATCTATGCTGAGGGCGCTGGATCGTTGGATTACCAGTATTGTGTTGATGGAATCTTGTGAATTCGCATCATTGATTTTATCATGTGTTGTTGTTCACATGAGTATTGTTAGTTATCCACCTTATGTTGATCTGATAGGATCAACAAAGGGATCTATGCTGAGGGCGCTGGATCGTCGGATTTCCTTTGAGTATACATGATTGTTATTGTTGTGATCATATTGACGTGGTCATATGATTATGCATTTGTAGGTCTTGTGTTAGGACCTTGTCCGTATTGCATTGATCTGATCTCGGATTAGACTGGTATGATTGTCGTGGCATTTCATATCTCGAGGTATGTTCCGTATTTCCTTTGGTATTCGTCTTGATGGACGATCGGTTATCGTCTTGGGATTTGATGATGTTATGCGATGGATCGTATTGGTCAGAAATGGTATATTTCCGTATCGTGAGTTGGTTATGATAGTTTGAGAATTACTTGAGTAGGCAAAGTTATGGCGGTAAGATTACGTTTGTCGTATTCTTATTCTGTATTCTCATTGGTATGTATTATTGATGTGATGTGATTGATATCATTGTTGGACGTTATGGCTGACCCCGTCGTAGGATTTCTTTTTAGGTTCTTGGAGTATCGAGCTTGTAGCGGTCGTGAAGAGATGAGCTTCCCGGAGGATACTGGCTAGGACATGTTGTGTGCTTTGAGTTTCTTGTTTGGTTCTCGTAGTCCATTTGCTAGAGTATCTTTTTGGTTGGTCTTTTTCCTCGGCGTGAGTATTTTGAAATGCTCTTTTGATATCTGGTAACTGAGGTTACTTTGGAAATCGTTTTCTAAACTTTTGAATGTCGGCAGTTTGGCCTTGCGATTTCAAATGAGTTTTATAAATCTTTGATTATTTTCAATAGACAATACTGTCGTTAGCCTCTTGGGCATTTGTAAATGTTTGCAAAAATTTCTTTTAGCCTTGTGGGTTCCATCTCGGGGCCCACGGCACTGTAATATTTCCGGTTAAATCTGGGGGTGTTACATATATGTCTTACTAGTGATTGTTGGACTTCTCCAACTTATGAACCTTATCTTTGCATTACAGTTCATTGGATTGGAACATAATATATGATAGAAAAACGTATTATTGCTTTTGATATTATGGAGGAATCAAATAGCGCTAAAAATCTAAAAGATATAATAATTGAATATTATAAGGAATTTAATATATTTGATAAAATGCTTTCTCTTTCTCTCGATAATGCGGATGCGAATAATAAATGTGTGGAATATTTGTTGGATGAATCGCCTTTACTTGCAAACGGTATTTTTATGCAATTAAATGTTGTGCTCATGTCTTGAATTTGTCAACTAAAAAAGGAATTGATAAAATTTCACCTCTTTTAAATTCGATTAAAAAATAATTAAATGGCTAAGACTGAGTCAATATATTAGTAGATATTTTTAACATCTATGTAAGGAACATAATTTAAAACTAAAAAAAATAGAGCATTGATACACCTACCCGTTGGAATTCTACTTTTAAATTGCTTGAAGATGCTATTCCTTATAAGGAAATTATTGCTCAATTATATAACTCCAATCCAAAATATTTAGCCGAGCAAGACCTCATAACAGAGGCTCATTGGGAACTTGCTATGATCGTTCATAGTATACTATGTGCTTATAATAATTCTACATGTTTATTTTCTTATGTTTATGAACCTAATGTGCACTTGGTTATTTTAGAATGTTGTAAAATTATTAGTTCTTTAAGTGAACATAAAAATAATATACATTTATCTCAAGTTATTTCTATTGGGATTTGGTGCCTAAAATAAAGGCGCAGGGGAAGCGATATACGAAAATATGTTCGATCTGAATCCCTTTAGAGGATCGATCAAGCTACGTATATACGAATATATAAAACCAAACAAGAGTCGGATTCGAAATCATACCCTTGATGTCCGTTGATTAAATGGTTGTCTCCTCCACGAATCCGATTGCCAAAGCTTTTGAAATCCCAAGTACCGAAACACCGTGCCTCTACTTGCCACGCGCCAGAAGTCAACCGGAATAACTTCCACCCTATTATCCTCTAAGGATACGACTAGAATAGGATGGTAGGAGCTTGCAAAATATGTTTATAACACTCTCAGTGTCTAAATTTAATTTTCTCTCAATTTTCTCCAAGAAAAATGAAGAACAAAATGAAGTGAAAAATTGAAGAAGACAAAGTTTCTCTCTCTCTCTCTCTTCAAACTCTTTGCCGTAAGTCCATTCACACATGAAGTGAAGTCTTAAAATTTGGAAGAGAAGACTTTTTTTCCGTGAGTTCATTCACACATAAACATCAACATTACCCCAATGCCACAACGGCTCCCGCAAAAAGCGGGGTAAGGGGGGATCGAATGTACGCAGCCTTACCCCTGTCTTAACACAGAGAGACTGTTTTCGGATGATCTAAAATGAAAATTGTATCGAGAATTGCATGGAATGACTAGTACTTCATGAGAAAAAGAAGTGCAGCCAGTTTAGTGAGTCATTTTGTTTTATTCCATTATAATCCAGAACCAAAGAATAAGGAGTCTTTGGTTCCATTGGAAATAATGGAATATTTCATTCACACATAAAGTGAAGTCTTGAAAAATTGGGAAGAGAATTTTATTTTCAACTCCTAATTATTCTTCCTCACAAGAATAATTCCTTTCCTTTTTTATATTCTTGGTCTTCCACCAATTAAGGTGGAATGAAGACTAAATGAAAAGCAAAGGAAAAAGGGGATCGACCATCTAGAAGAACTGGAGGAATCTGGTCCGTTTCGGATTATCAAGTGTCCAAACAGATAAACTATGTTCCGTTCCGATGTATTTATATTAATTAATTAATCCAATTAATTAATTATATCAAATACAAAAGAATGTAATTATTTTCTCCAAGAAAAAATTATATCTATGAATTAAATCAATCACCCAGTAATTTATTTAAATCATTAGGCCGTAAATTAATTTATCCAATAAATTAATTTAGACATTCAATGTCCCAAAATAAATTAGACATCCAATGTACAATTAATTAGATATCCAATATCTAATATCATAAAGAGAGAATAAGCTCGATTTATTCCGTCGTCTATCCTAATGCGCGACTCGGTAGGTCCGTCTCAGTTAGCAATGGGAGGAACCAAAGAGTGATAGCACCACCTAGCCAGTCCCGCGGCTTACACTGTAACCTAACTGAGAATGAATGATTGGGATCATTCCAAAACCTTTTTGTCGTGAATACCAGTATATGTATAAATAGGGCTATAAACGAACCGAGTTGTTCGCGAACAAAGCTCGGATCGGCTCGTTAAGGGCTCAGTTCGGCTCGGTTCGTTAAGAACTCGAACTCAAGCTCGAACACAAAAATTTGTGCGTTAAGAAAACGAGCTCGAGCCGAGCTTGGGCATGTGCGGATCGAGCTCGGCTCGAGATCGGCTCGAGCTCGGTTCGGCTCGTTAAGCTCGATTAATAAATATATTTTTAAATTAATTTTTATAATATTTATATATTGTATTATAGATTAATAATTTTTTAAACAATTTTCATATATATGAAAATATTAAATTTTTATATATATTTGAAAATATATAATTTTTAATGATTATTTTAAAATATTTATTTTAAATAATTCAAATATATTATTTAAATAATTTAAAAATATATAATTATTCGCGAGAAGTTCGGCTCGGCTCGAGCTCGACTCAGCTCGAGTTGTTCGCGAACAGCTCGTGTGCGGCTCGATTTATTAACGAGCTCGAGCTCGAACACGATTTTTATTCGGTAAGGAAGCTCGGCTCGGCTCGGCTCGTCAGAAAAAAATTTAAAACTCAGCTCGATTCGATCAAAGCTCGGCTCGGCTCGGTTCGTTTACAGCCCTAATAAACCTTTCTTTCAAATGTCCCGATCAAGTTATAGGGTCACGGTCAGTCAAACCCTATTTGTACTTGACGCTATGCATGAGTTAATGCAAATGGAGATCACTGAGCTCTCGTGTATCCAATACAACTAGCTCCAATGCTTTGGCCAAAGACTTATGATCTCATCTGTCAATAACCGCATAGGACATATACCCGTTCACTTTCAATAGAACCTGCTACTTGTCCGTCAAGATCCACATCGAGGTTGACCCCCATTTTATGGTTTTTTGGGTCGAACTACTCTAATGAAAATCTTAACGTCACAAGCACATCCCTACTAAATCCTCAAGTCGAAGGTTCAGGAAACCTATCACAACCTTTCGATTCCGTCATTGACTGTCCCCGAAGTGAAATCCATGTGACGAATCGAGGGTGAGTCGGTTCGAGTATACTAATATCATTAGCATACCTGTAACGTATGCTCCCACTAACCAATAGTGATCGACAGGCACTCTCCAAGTCAAGTAACACATCATACAAGTCTTCACATAAACTTAATGCCCAGTCAAGTTTCATCGACTTGTGAATGATTAAGTATTTGAGCCATAAACATTTCCACGGTCGATCCCCTTATCCAATAAGGAGTGGAATATTTTGCTTTCAAATACACGGACTAGTTTATATATATATATATATATATATATATATATATAGGAGTCAGGAATGCCAGTGACTACCAGTAAATAAAGAAATATACAATTCTCTTCTGATAATATTTTACATAATAACAAGTACAATTCTCTCACTCTAACATCCTCTAAGTGGCATTCGAGGGCGCACTCCTAACAATTTCTATAATGCAAGAAAAATGTTTAGAGTATTTGGCACAATTTCCTTACGTATATAGTGTTGCATGTCTTCTTGACCCGAGTGTGAAAAAAAGCACTCGGTAATCTTATTGATTACTATTATAATGCATTATGTAATACTTTTTTTGATAGTGAGGAGTACGTAAATGAGTGCGTCAAAATATTAGCTTCATTAGTTGATTTGTACATTAAAAAATCTAAACCAGAGGTTCTAGCCTCCTAGTCAACTTCAAAAAATAAAGGTAGATTTGATCAGTTTACATCTTCAATTCTTTTCAAAAAAACAAAATCATCATCAAGCTCTACTTCTTCAACTTTTCTAGTCAAATCTTAAATGAGTATTTTACGTGTTCGCATGAGCTTGATGGCGATTTTGAGATTTTAAAATGGTGGAAATTACATGAAGAATAATATCCTATATTGGCTAGAATTGCAAGGGATCTCCTTGTCGTTCCAGCCTCTGCAATTGGTTTGGAGTCCGCTTTTAGTGCAGGTAGAAGAGTTATAACAGATAAACGGAAAAAAGATTGGGAACAAGCAAAAAAACGTCAACAAGGACGGACGGAAGAAGAGATGGATTCTTCATCCGAATCGGGGCTTCAGCGAGTGGCCAACACGGCGATTGAGCACATCATCCTACCTTTAAGTTCCAGGTAAGTAAAGAGGTAAGTAAAAAGAACTACATGGACTTTGATTCCTTAGGATATGTAGTCAAGTTAATTTTAAAAATTAGATTAAATTTCAAAAAATAATCTAATTTTTACAAAGTAAGTCCAAGTCCAATTTTTTTCCCTTTTCTCCCAATTTAATTTAATGTTAACATATTTTAAAAATTCAAAATGAATTTTCTTAAACATATTAAAGCAGTTTTTTTACTAAGTCTTGATCATATTATGGGATGTCCCGCCTATGCCAAGAATACTAATGTGGAAAAGTTGGAAGCCAGGTCCGTGAAGGGATGTTTCATTGGATTCCCATCTGGGATGATGGCATATCTATTCTACATGCCCAAAGATTGAAAGATCATTATTGCTAATCAAGCACACTTCCTGGAAGATGAGTCCATTCAGGAAGGTGGAGCAGGTAGAAGTATTTCTTTGGAAGAATAGAATGAAACTCCTCAGTAGAGACCTGTACAAGAAGTTGGAACCGAACCTTCTAAAACACAAGTACAACCACCTCGCAGGTCTAGTAGGGTGACTCAATTACCTGAGAGGTAACTGGGTCTCCATGAGGTTCCAGGTTGTTGTTACCCAAAATATTATCCGGAGATAGTATTGCTGGAATGATCGAGTAACAAACAAATGCGAGAACACTTCCGTGAGAAAATAGATAACACAAGATTTGTCGGGGTTGTTAATCCCGGGCTTGAATGCTCTCGCGAGATGTTATTAATAAATATACTGTCGAGTACAAATATTAATGTTAGAATCTAATACAAGGAGTGTAAAGACTTCTAGTTATCTAGGCTTTAGAGCGCGTAGATTGCCGGAAGAACCAGATAGATAAATCTGTGAGTTCTTGCTTAGGATATATGATGAATGTGTATGAATATCACTATGAATGTGTTAGTGGCTGCCAAAAGAGCCTTTTATTCTCTCTTTGGTGTGTATTTTGCACTTAATTCGTAGTCGAATTCGCGTCCCTTGGCCACAGCAGTGAGTCCTCTATTTATAGGGGACAAGGTAGTTGGGATCCCTCAGGCGATCGCGGGCGATCGCCGTTTTCTATATTAAAATAAAACGGACGATCGTCCCGTCACGTGGGCCTGTTCCCTTGAGGTCCGAGGTTGCAGCTGGAGGCCAGCTGGGCGAACCAATGGGAAGCCAGCACGCGTTGCGAGTCGCTGTCCGGGGAGGACCCACTTCGTACCTTTCGGCGGCCTTGTCGGTAGATGTGGTAGGTGACAGGCTGGGGTCAATGATCCTATATGTCGGTATCCTTCGAAGATCCGCGGGTGGGCCATCGTCCAAGATTCGGTCTTTGACGACTTTGACGGATGCTGGATCCCTACGTGGCATGAGATGATCGTCTCTGGTCCGCTCATTAAAGACGATCGTCAGATAACAAAAGATGATCGATGGGTACCAAAAGACGATCGCCGCATTGTGCCGAACTCTAGGCGTTTGTCCAGAGTATGTCTTTCATGGTTGGCTTCTATGATTGTGATGCCGATCGCCTATCGTGGCGAATTAATCGCCGCACAACAATTGCCCCCCAGCTCGCCTCGATGTTGAAAACACGGGGTGAGGTGGCACTGTTGGCGATCGCCAATGTTTAAACGATCAGCCGATCTGAATTCAAAAATGGACGACCTTCTTTCGCGTCGGGAGCAGCAGGAAAAGAAGGCGGGCTTTCCAAAAGTGGCAGGGACACGCGTCGCGCCGCTGTTGGGGGGATCCGACGGTTTGTCAGACCTGTCGGCTGGCATGCCCTCGAAAAGACGCGTATGCGGGATTCGAGGGCCGCATTTAATGCGTCCCCACGTGACGATTGCGATCCAGCCCCCGAGGTTTCTCCTATTTGCATTTAGGCCCTCGTCTCCATCTATAAAAAGGGCAGAACTTCTTCTCCTTCACTTTTTACGCGTCCTTGCTTCCCTAGCCGAATTTACGCAAAAATTTCCGGAGCTACTTGTGTCGATCTCCCTCTTTTCTCTAGGTAAGAAAAATTAACCTTCTCCCTCTCTTTACTTTCTAATATGTCGGGAGGATCAAAAGCCTTCGAGACCGGAAGTTCTTCCGCTGCCGCAGCGTCGCCTGGATGGGAGGAGATTCCCATTGGAGTGGATAAGGAGACGGCCGTTGAAGCTATTCGAGCGGGGATTGCACCCGCAGAACTCGAAGAACTTTTCAACGAGGCCGAGGTGGCGAGGACGGCGGCAACGGCGGAGCAGGGGGGCTCACCGGTGGATGAAGATGACTTGGTGCGGGAGGCCTGGGAACGAGAGAGTAGATTCGGCCCTGCCTACGTGGCTTTTGCTCAGATGATGGAAGCGATCGCCGGACCCTGTCCGGAATTCGATTTCGAAGCCTCCACCGCCGCTCACCCTTACGAACATGTGAATCGGACGGTCTTTCAGGCCGCCGTCCCGTCTCCATGGACTCTCGAAAAGATTAGGAGTACGGCGACCAAGAAAGACCTGATCCGTTGGAGGGCTAAATATCATATCCCCTCTGACGTCTCTTTGCACGTGCCCTCGGAGAATGAGCGTGCCGACCAACCGCCCAAGGATATGGTTGCCGTCAACGAGATGATTATGGAGGCGGGTCTGCGATTCCTGTTGCCATTCGCCGTCTCTTACTTGCTGATCGCCTGGAACTTGGCGCCTCTTCAACTGACGCCGAATGCATGGCTACAGATCATCTGCACGTTGACCCTGTTTGGCGGTTACTGGTTGTTCCGCCTCCTTACTGCGCTGGAGATGAATTATTTGTTTAAACTGGCCGCGCAGAAAGGGTCG
Source organism: Orobanche coerulescens (assembly GCA_033398695.1). Taxonomy (NCBI): domain Eukaryota; kingdom Viridiplantae; phylum Streptophyta; class Magnoliopsida; order Lamiales; family Orobanchaceae; genus Orobanche; species Orobanche coerulescens. The sequence goes on along the minus strand of CM065805.1, from coordinate 146,631,573 downwards.
ATCGGCGGCTACCATATCCAAGGCCGAATCGGGAGAGTGGTCCTTGGCGTTCCGAATAAGACCAGGAGTAACCTGTCTAAATGGTGTTGGGTCGGCGGGGCATGGCGATCGGCGTCGAGTGACATGCCGAATGAGGAGTTGGAGATCCCCACCACTTTCTGGGAGAGGAATCCGAGTAAGGATTTAAACTCTCCCCTTGATTGAGCTTGTCTTGGACTGATCTAATTTTGTTTTCTTTTTGCAGGACCTCTCGTTCCAGCGATCGGCGACCTTCCATTCGATTTTTTGATCGTTTGGGAGCGGATCCGTGCCTTGCCGAACTCCTTTATTGACGTTCGATCGCTTGGTACCGAAGCTCATCGGTTGGGGGCTCGATTGTTCTGCTACCCCCGTCACTTGAAAGTTCCAGGTATGATTTTAAGTGGTGCTTCCTTTCTTTGACGATCGTCTCCAAGAGGTCATTTTGTTTTGTCTAACTTGTTTGTATCTTTTCTTTGACAGAGGCTTATTTTCCCCGAATTGCCGAACCACCGCCAGAGATAGCCATCTCGAACCCGGGAGTTCTTGGTCTCCTTCACTTGGGCAAGCAGACTGGTCGCGTTCCTGCGACGACGTCTCGCCCTGCTCCGGTGACGAGGCCCGCTGAGGTGCCAGTCGCCGAGCCGGTGGTCCAGGGAGAGGAACAGCTCCAGCGCCGCAAGAGGCGGAGGTCGGAGGAGTCCCCATCGATTTTTGAGGCGGGTGTATCAATTCTTGAGCCTCCGGTCGTTGCGGATCCTATCTCTACCATCCCGATGATGGAGCGATCAGGCCCCAAGCCCACGGTCTCCGGCCCCCGGTCATCTGGCAGCTCGGCGAAGAAGGTGGCGATCGCCGAGGCGGAAACATCCCGGGGCAAGCCTTATTTCGGACGCGATCCCGAGCTGGTCAATAGGTAAGAAAGGGTCAAAATTTTCTGAGTTAGGCATTCTGAGCATGGTATGGGCGAACTCCTTGGTTTCCTTGGTTTGCGCGGCAGGGTTCGTCTTGCCGATCCGGACGTTGCTCCCATGGTGCTGGACTTTTTGTCGAGCAAGGCCCAGCTTGATCCCTCGAAGTCCCCGCTATGTCGCGAAGCTATCACCTCTCTGCCAAAGGCCTGGACGACCGATCTTGATGCGATCGCTCGTCGGCAATCTGGAGACGCCATGCAGGCGACCGTTGCCCTGGCTCTCCAGACGGCGACGATGGCCGTCCAAGCCTCTAGGGATTTTGAGGGGCGACCCTCCATTGCTCATCTCCATCGCGACCTCGAGGCCGCCCGGAACAAAAATATCGAGGATGCCAACCGGATCCGGTTTATGGAGAAGGAGTATGAGAGGCGGCGAAAGGGCTAAGCGGGACGTGGATCGATTGAAGCGAGGCCGAGCCGCTCTAAGGAGGCTGCCGTCGGTCCGTGATAAGGAGAAGGAAACCCGCCAGAAGCTCGTGGCTTCGCAGGAGGAGGCGGCCGGGCTGAAGGCGATGGTGGATCGGCTCAGCGGTGAGCTGGAGGCGGCGAAGAAAGAGCTGGAGAAGGCCAGGGGCGAGAATGCCGCCAAGGCGGTCGAGCTGGCGGATATCGAGAAGACGGCGGCGGATTTGAAGGGGCGGTGAAGGCGAGGTCGATCCTACCTTAACGTCGAGCACGTCGGCGAGTTCGCTTATTACTTGGCCTATCTTGTGCTGTTCGAGCCGCTAAAAAGGCAGGGGTCGAGATCGGTCCCCTGATGGAGAGCTTCAAATCCTATGTCCTCGAGCATCCTCTGCATCCAGAATTCTCCTTGCCGATCCTTGACTTTGTCGACTTCGGGATCGACTTGAGTTGGTATACCGGCAAACTCATTCATCCCGAGGCCGATGGGGGAGCCCAAGCCGATCCGCAACCGGAGGGCGAAGCCGGCGAGCGGGGGCCTTGAGCGGCATTTTTGTTCTCCTCTGTAACTTGCACTTTTTTGTAATGCCTTCGGGCCTCGTAATGTATGAAACTTGTGTTATGAATAAGATGTTCCTCTTTTCATACTATCTCTTTATATACGATCGCCCTTTGAATGTTTTGCGTGCAATTTTTACGAGTACGTGTATGATTGCTCTCGTCGTTTTGCTCATCCGACCGATCGTCTGAGTGTTGAAAGCATTGACATGTTTTGAATCGGAATTCTTACTTGTAATTTTTTGTCGGACGACCCCGATCGCCCTGCGTGTTTTTGAGCGAAGCCGATCGAGTGTGGTTCCTCTTTGTTCGATCGTATTTGAGATTAGCTCGACCTATCCCTGCCCCCTTGTTTTTGTTCACTTATTGTAAGTAAGGAAACAAAAACTAGTTTGTCTGGCGAGCTATCTTCATTTTGCCGATTCTGAAGAGTCATGTGTGGTTGGGGTGTTTGATAGACCGATCTCCCCAATCGTGTCTTCGTGTGCGAGGGATATTGTGTACCCCGCGACTCACTTTTTGTGAGGGTCCTCCGTTAGGCTACGCCTGCCTTGTGTTAAAACGAAAGGCAGGCGATCTCGGTCCGGAGGAGTCCTTGCGTGGAGTGTTGTCGGCTTATTCGACACCACGTCCGCGGCTTGTCAGCTCTGCTTCCACCTCGGCCCGCCATGAAGATGGCGATCCTCGACGGTGTACGTTGAGACGGGGGTAGTGGCACGTCGCATTGTTCGGGTTCACCATGTTAGATGATGTACCTTGAGGACGTGCGATCGTGCCTATTGATTATTTTGGAGGGTCCTTCGGCTACGCCGGCCTCGTATTTAAACGAAGGGCGGGCGATCTCAGCCCAAAAGAACCTTGCATGGGCGAAGCTGTCGGTTCCATCGACCTCCAGGACCATGGCTGCATTAATTTTACCTAGGATCGTCGTGATCAGCGATCGTCGGCGGTATGCGATATGCCTGGTGGGGCGATCGCCAGAATAGATGGGATAGGAAAAAATCTCATTATATTCCTTGTACATCATTGAAATTGAATACAAAATTATCACTGGTAGTATTTTTTCAGATGCACGGCGTTCCAGGGGTATTGGTCCGGAGTACCGTCAGGATGTTCTAGTTCGTAGGCTCCTTTAGTTAGCCATCTAGATACTCTGAAAGGCCCCTACCAGTTCGGACCAAAAACGCCTGTGTGGGTTTGGATCTTCTTAAGGACGAGATCGCCCACTTGAAATCTTCTTTCTTTGACCTTTGAATTGAAGAACTTATCGGCTTTCCTTTTGTGGATTGTGTTCTTCATTTCTGAGGTCAGCCGTCTTTCTTCGAGCATGTCTAGGTCGATTCGTCGGGCTACATCGTTGTCGGTCGTCATCTCATGCTCGGTTCGATGGCTGAGGACGGCGATCTCTGAAGGAATCACCACTTCTGTTCTGAAGGTAAGGGCGAACGGGGTTTCGCCGGTTGAATTGCGGGTCGTCGTTCGGTAGGACCACAAAACGTCTGGGAGCTCGCTCGCCCATCGTCCTTGCCTGGATTCGAGTGGCGCTTTAATAGTGTGTTTGAGGATCTTATTCACCGCCTCTACCTGCCCGTTCGTCTGAGGGTGATAGGGCGCTGAGAATAGCCTTTTGATTCCCCACTTCTCACAGAATTGCATGACTTCTAAACCGTCGAACTGTTTTCCGTTGTCGGAGATGATGGCCTGGGGCAGACCGAATCGGCATACGACGTTTTTCCATATAAATTTGAACACTTGCTCTTGGCCGATCTTGTTGAGCGGTTCGGCCTCAGCCCATTTGGTGAAATAGTCGACCCTTATGATGGCGAACTTACAGCCCCCTGGAGCCGTCGGCAAGGGACCTATAAGGTCGATGCCCCATTGCGCAAATGGCCAGGGGCTATACATGGAGGTGAGCTGTTCGGGTGATAGTTTAATGTTGGGGCCCATTATCTGACACCTATGACACGATCTGGCATAGGCGATCGCATCTTTCCGAAGTGATGGCCAGAAAAACCCTTGTCTGGTGGTCTTATGGATGAGGGCTCGCCCGCCCGCATGGTTTCCACAAATCCCGTCATGGATCTCAGCTAAAACGAGCCGACCTTCCTCCGGTGTAATACACTTGAGGAGGGGAAGGCTGAAGGCTCGCTTGTAAAGCCGGTCGTCCAATAGGGTATATCTGGTCGCACGAAGCTGGAGTTGGCGAGCTTTAACACGATCGTCAGGGACCGTTCCGTCCTTTAAGTATTTGATGAACGGAGTCATCCAGTTCTCCTCGGCGATGGCGACCGTGGTAACCAGGTTTCTATTGATCGCCGGCCTAGCTGACTTTGTGATTTGGATATTGGAGAAGTCGGCTGCCCCATCTGATGACGCTAATTTGGAAAGAGCATCGGCCTGGGAGTTGTGCTCTCTCGGGATTTGTTCGATTAGCACTTCTTCAAATTTTGTGCACATTTCGGCGACCAGCTCTTGGTATTTGACCATCTGTTCGTCGCGCGCCTCATATTCTCCCTTGACTTGGTTCACGACCAAAAGGGAGCCCATGAAGATATGGAGGCGACGAACATCTAGGGCGAGGGCTAGATTGAGTCCGCCTACCAAAGCTTCGTATTCGGCTTCATTGTTGGTCGCACGAAAACCGAAACGCACAGCATTTGTGAAACTCTGACCATCGGGGCTGATGAGGACAATCCCTGCCCCTGCTCTCGCATTGGTCGCTGAGCCATCCACGTATAATTTCCAGGCAGGTCGGCCGACCTGGGTCGGACTGTGAGGGAACGTTAATTCCACCACGAAGTCCGCCAGAGCTTGGCCTTTGATCGCCGTGCGAGGAGCGTAAGTGATACCATATTGGGCGATCTCCAGCGACCACTTGAGGAGTCGCCCATTGGTGTCCGGTCGGTGTAGGACTTGTCTTAGAGGTAGAGTTGTTAGGACTTCCACTTGATGATCGAAGAAGTAAGCCCTCAGCTTATGAACACTCATGACAAGGGCGTAGGCGATCTTCTCCAATGGTGTATAACGTGTCTCAGCGTCGTGGAGCGCCTGGCTAACATAGTAGATGGGAAAGTGGGCTTGTCCCTCCGCTCGCACCAGAACGACACTTAGTGTGACCTCCAATGCTGCCAGGTAAAGGAATAGTTTCTCACCGGGGATCGGATTTGCTAGGATCTGGGGGTTAGATAGATATTCCTTTATTTTGGCGAACGCTATCTGGCTTTCCTTCGTCCATGCGAACTTCTTGTTCTTGATGGTCGCGAAGAAAGGCTTGCTTTTATCGCCGAGCCGTGATATGAAACGGTTGAGGGCGGCTAGACAACCTGTGAGGCGTTGCACCTGCTTGATGTTTCGCGGTTCCTGCATGTCAAGGATCGCCTGTATCTTGGTGGGGTTCGCCTCGATCCCCCTTTGGCTCACTATGTGCCCCAGGAACTTCCCGGAGCCCACCCCGAAGTTGCATTTCTTGGGGTTCAGCTTCATGTTAAACTTCTCAAGGATGGCGAACGTCTCGGCGAGATCGTTGAGGTGATCTTCCTTCTTGAGGCTTTTGACTACGATATCGTCAATGTAGACCTCCATGGTCTTGCCGATCTGATCGGCGAACATTCTGTTGACTAATCGCTGGTAGGTCGCCCCCGCGTTTTTCAAGCCGAACGGCATTCTGACCCAAAAGTATATGTCTTTTTCTGTGTGGAAAGATGTGTGTTTTATGTCTTCCTCCGCCATTGGGATTTGATGATACCCGGCGAAGGCATCCATAAACGACATCATTTCGCAACCTGCCATACTATCGACCAAGTGATCAATATGGGGCATCGGGAAATGATCTTTTGGACATGCCGCGTTGAGGTCGGTGAAGTCAATGCATAATCTCCAGGAGCCAGTTGGCTTTTTGACGAGCACCGCGTTGGCGACCCACTGTGGTTCGTCTGTGGCTACTCCGATCAATTTGTTGTTGAGTAGCTTCTGGACTTCTATGTCGAGCGCTGCGTATTTCTCGGGGCCGAACTTCCTTCGCTTCTGGTGAACAGGCTTCATCGCCCGGTCGATCTTCAGATAATGGCAAGCGTGTTCGGGACTTATGCCAACCATATCTTGATGCGACCAGGCAAAGACTCCGATGTTCCTACGTAGCAAGTTGATCAGATCCCCCTTTAATTTGTGGTCGATGCTTGCGCCGATCTGTACTTCCCGTTCGGGGTGATCCGGATCCATCGTAATGCTTTCCAACTCTTCGACAGGGACGGTCTCCTCTCGTTTGGTACGATCTCCGGACTCGGTCCTTGGATCGATGTCGAGACTTGGCTCGAAACCGATCCTTGGCTCGATGTCGTCCGTCAATTGATGAGAGATGGCGTCCCCTGAGTCGGGTTGGTACGATGTGTTAGGCTCGTCGATCTCCATGGATTGATCGTCGGTCGCTTCAATGTTACATATAGTATGGGAAGTATTGAAAGAAGTAACAACATAGGAGTAATTCAAACATTTCTTTGCCATTAGCTGATCTCCTTTTACAGTACCGACCGTCCCATCGGCAGTGGGGAATTTGATACAGTAAAAGAAAGATGAGGCAACTGCCTCAAAGGTTTCTAAAAAGGGGCGACCTAGGAACCCATTATAGATGCTGGGCCTATCTATGATTACAAAGCTTAGGTTCCTAGTAATCCTAACCTTGGGATCATAAAAGCATACTAGCTCAATGGAGAGCTTGATCCTCCCGTAGGCTTGGACTGTGTTGTCGCCAAACCCTTGGAGGACGGTGTCGAAAGGCTTGATGAATTTGATTAGGTTGCCGAGTTGGTCTAGGGCGGATTTGAATATGATGTTGCAGAAACTCCCATTGTCGACCAGCACGCGATCGACCGTCTTCCCAAGGATACATGCGGAGATCACTAGTGCATCCTCTTTGGGACATTGCACTCCCTCCCTGTCCTTGTTGGAAAAGGTGATGAACGCGTCTTTAGAGATGGTCGGCTCCGGAGGTACTACAACATGGACTTCGGCGAAAGCCCTCAGTTCGGCTTTTCGCTTTCTGTTTGACAGGGTGGAAACCGGGGAAAGGCCCCCGAGGCTCCCACCTCCTGCTTGAAGCATGTTGATCCGACCGCCAGGGTTGATCGGAGGGATCAACTCATCAGAGTACTCCGGCTCATGCTCGATTCTGGCGATCGGATTGGGAGGAATTCTTTCGCTTGGTCGGCGCTCGCGCCCTCCGGCTCTTTCCGTCCTGGGTTCTGGCTTGGTGATCAAATTGTCCAGTTTGCCTTCCTCAAACAGTCGCCAGAGCTGTCTGAGGAGGTCGCGGCATTGGCTAGTGTTGTGGCCGGGACTCTTATGATAGGCACAGAATTTGCTACGGTCTAGGTAACCGTGGTTCCTTATTGGCTTTGGCTTGGAAAACCACTCGCGACCCTTGATCGCGTTGAAGATGTAGGCCGGAGATAAGTTGAGGTTGTGAAGAAGGTGGACCTCTACATCCTCGAAGGCTTTGAACTCGCCAGGCGGCTTGGCGACCGCCTTTCTGGGCTTGGCGACCGCCTTCTTCTGGACATGGGAAGGTGCTTTTCCTTCTTCGGATTGTCCCTCGTCTAAGCGGAGTGAGAGCATCTTCTGCCTGGCCAGAAAATCGGCGGCTCTGACGCGGAACGCTGTATAGGTCGGTGGAAAATCCTTTGTGAGGTGCCTGAACATGGGCGAGCGTCCGTGGAATCCGTTCAGGACTGCGTGGTGAGCGATCTCGTCGCTGACGGGCTCACCGGTGAGGACTATCTCGTCCACCCGGTCGATGTAGTCCTCATCCGATTCGTCCTTCCCCTGCCTGATTTTCATCATGCGGTGAGGACCTTCCGGGCGAGTGACTTTGGCGGCGAAGTACGACGTGAAGTCGTTCGCCAGCTTCTCAAAGCAATTGATTGAGCGAGATGGTAGTGAGATGTACCACCTGTGGGCGAGATCGCCCAGAGTTAACGGGAACATACGACATTTCGTCGCATCTGAAGCTCCGCATCCGGTCATGTAGATCCGGAATTTGCTTAAGTGGGTTCCCGGATCCGATCTCCCCTCATATAGAGGTGTTTGTGGGGGATTGATCGTTGGTTGGACTGGGGCGATCTCGATCTGGACCGCGAGTGGTTCATTTAGCCCAGCGATCGGTCTCCAGGCACCTGCCCCAATTTCTAGGAGCGTCTTCATCTCGTCGAGCTGGCGTTGCATGGCAGCGATCGCCGTTGCCTGACTGCTCGCCGATTGGCTCTCAGAATGCGAACCAAGGCGATCGTGTACTGATCCCCTAGCTCCGTGGTGAATGACGAGCTCCGTGCCAGTGGGTTCCTTTCTTGGGCGAGCAGGGGCTCGTTGACCGGCCTGTCTCCTGGGAGTCGGATATGCCGAACTCCTAGTAAAGGATTCGGATACCGATGTCTCCCGGTTGGGGCCTGAGTGCCCGGGTCGCCATGAGGGATCGCTCCCCCGGCGGCTGAAGACGGAATCATCCCGCCTCACGAGAGCCTTCTCCTGAGGCTCGGGGATTTCTGTCGATTTCTCGACATAGATCCCCTTGAGCTTTCGTTTGCTTGCCCGGCGGATGGTTGACGGAGTGATGGTGGGCGAGTCGTAGGCCTTCCGTCGCTCCCTGAGGATGGCTATAGCCTCCTCAGTCATTCCATGATGCAGGCCCGATCGAGTGAGAGGCTAGAACCGTCCCTCGGGGCGGGAGTGAGAGCCTAGCGTCGCCACGGTGCCGCCTTCCGCCGTGGGCCGGGATTCGGTCCTCGCCGGAATAAGATTTCCGTGAGATCTCGGGTGGCCCTCTTGGAGGTTGTTGCGATGTCATTCTCTCAAGGTTTTTCTATTGAAGAACAAGTGAGTGTTTCTTCAAGTATATGTCCAGAGAAGTGAGTGTTCTTCGAGACGGTAGGAATAAAAATGAAGGTTTAGATGCCCTTCTTCTAGCGCCAATTGTTGTTACCCAAAATATTATCCGGAGATAGTATTGCTGGAATGATCGAGTAACAAACAAATGCGAGAACACTTCCGTGAGAAAATAGATAACACAAGATTTGCCGGGTTGTTAATCCGGGCTTGAATGCTCTCGCGAGATGTTATTAATAAATATCTTGTCAGTACAAATATTAATGTTAGAATCTAATACAAGGAGTGTAAAGACTTCTAGTTATCTAGGCTTTAGAGCGCGTAGATTGCCTAAGAACCAGATAGATAAATCTGTGAGTTCTTGCTTGGGATATATGATGAATGTGTATGAATATCACTATGAATGTGTTAGTGGTTGCCAAAAGAGCCTTTGATTCTCTCTTTGGTGTGTATTTTGCACTTAATTCGTAGTCGAATTCGCGTCCCTTGGCCACAGCAGTGAGTCCTCTATTTATAGGGGACAAGGTAGTTGGGATCCCTCAGGCGATCGCGGGCGATCGCCGTTTTCTATATTAAAATAAAACGGCCGATCGTCCCGTCACGTGGGCCTGTTCCCGTGAGGTCGAGGTTGCGGTGGAGGCGGTGGGCGAACAATGGGAAGCCAAGACGCTGCGTTGCGAGTCATTTGTCGGGGAGGACCCACTTCGTACCTTTCGGCGGCCTTGTCGGTAGGTGTGGTAGGTGACAGGCTGGGGTCAATGATCCTATCTGTCGGTATCCTTCGAAGATCCGCGGGTGGGCCATCGTCCAAGATTCGGTCTTCGACGACTTTGACGGATGCTGGATCCTTACGTGGCATGATATGATCGTCTCTGGTCCGCTCATTAAAGACGATCGTCAGATAACAAAAGACGATCGCTGTGTACCAAAAGACGATCGCCGCATTGTGCCAAACTCTAGGCGTTTGTCCAGAGTATGTCTTTCATGGTTGGCTTCTCTGATTGTGATGTCGATCGCCTATCGTGGAGAATTAATCGCCGCACAACACAGGTGATAACCAAGAGACCGACCGGCGACCTATAACCTAGCTATGATGAATGTAGACTTCGTGAAATGGACTGTAGTAGGCTTCACGTAGTTGGGACCTTCATTTTGACAAGGCAGTCAAAGAGTTTGACTTCGTGCAAAATGAAGAGGAACCTTGTGTATATAAGAGGGTTAGTGGGAGCAAGATCACATTCTGAGTACTGTAGGTATATGACATTCTACTAATAAGAAACGATGTGGGAATACTCAGTTCTGTGAAAGCTTGGCTTTCGAGTAGGATCTCCATGAAAGACTTGGGAGAAGAAACCTATATTTTTGGGATCGACTCTACTGGGATAGAGCGAAGAGAATGGTAGGTCTTTCCCAAGCCCTCTATATAGATAAGATCTTAAAGTGATTTAAGATGGATGATTCTAAAAGAAGATTCCTACCAATGCGACAAGGAATAAAACTCACCTCGAATATGTGTCCTCAAAGTGAGTAACAACAAAAAGAAACGAGTAATATACCATATGCTTCGGCCGTGGGTAGCCTTATGTATGCCATGTTGTGTACGAGACCTGACATTACGTATGCTCGGAACGTGGTAAGTAGTTTTCAGGCAAACCCAGGTATGGAACATTAGACCGCTGTAAAGAACGTTCTCAAGTACTTTAGAAGGACTAGAGATCTGGTTCTTATGTATGGTGGTGGAGAACTGAATGTGATGGGCTTCACTGATTCAGACTTCCAATGACAGAAAGACAACTCTATGTCTACTTCTGGTTACATTTTACTCTTAATGGAGGACCTGTATCTTGGCATAGTGCCAAGGATAGCGCGACTGCTGATTCCACATGTTAGGTTGAGTATCAAGCGGCCTCAGAGGCCTCCAAAGGAAGGGTTTATTATTAAGAATTTACTGGGTGAACTTCAAGTGACACCATGTGCTGTGCTGCCGGTTTTTGTTTTTATATGATAATGATGGAGCGGTAGCACAGGCCTAGGATCCGAGTTTTCACAACGATACAAAACATATTGAGAAAACGTATCATCTCGTGAGAAAATTTGTTCGCAAAGGATACATTATTGTCATAGAGTAGACTCAGTAGATAACGACATTGATCCACTGACCAAGCCACTTTCTCAGATAAGCTTGGAGCATCATCTCAAGGACATGAGTATTGGATACCATAGAACGTGGCATTGAGTGCAAGTGGGAGATTGTTAGGAGTATGCTCTCGAATGCCACTTAGAGGGTGTTATAGTGAGGGCATTGTACTTGTTATTATGTAAAACATTATCAGAAGGCAATTATATGTTTTTTCTTATGGAGGCTCGATCCTCGCGAATTTTGTTTGAAGCTAACACTTCGTTGCTTTTACGAGTTCATGTAATATTTTCAAACCTGTTATGGTTTTCAGAATTGTTTTCAGACCTCGAATCTAGATTTTCGAATGTTTAGGTCGTTTTGTAAATTCCTAGTATTTTGTGTGTTGATGTTCATATTCGTTTAATCCGACCTTCGGATAGCCGGGGTCATGTGATGGTTTTTATGTTTATCTCGTTAGTAATAGATCTTCGTATATCTGTGGTTTCATCCCTTGTACTCTCATTCCAGTTGTTGACGAGTCGTTGTTTCAAAACCAGACTGACCTGCTACCAGGGCCGAGTTACGGCCGTAAGATTGTATGCATTAGGGCCGTAAGACTTCATACATTACGGCCGTAATGTCCTTTTCATAGCGGCCGTAATGTAGGTGTATATTTTGTCCAGGGAGTTCGTGAACACCCTTACGGCCGTAAATGATACCATGTTACGGCCGTAACACCTGCCCAGTATATAAACTGGGCAGCGACCTTTCTTCCTCATTTTTCATATTTCTTCTTCTTTTGCACGACGGGAGCGATTCTCCAGGCTAGGGTTCGTCCGATTTTCACTCAAATTCAATTGTAGAAGTATATTCGAGCATCATAACATGACCCTAGCACTAAATCATCCGTGGTTTAGTCTTCAAACCAAGGTAAATTCCTAGAACCCTAGTTTTTGGAGATTTTGGTGTTTTGATGTCATCATTCTAGTCTGATTTGGCTTAAATGGTTGTTAGATTATGATGGTGTAATCGTAATCCCTTACTTTTCTTGTAGTTTTGCGGATTAGACTTCGAGGTTTTAACCATTAATAGATTAAGATCGAGCATGATCTCATAGTGTCCGATGAATTGTCCCAACGTGTAGAACTTAAGATGAATTTTTACATTTTCGCAATGTTGAGGTCGATCGTATTTTGTTATGTGATAGAAATAAATTTTTGAAGAGCATTCGGACCCAAGTCCTTTTCGTTCACCATTTCATCTCATTGTAATAATCGAGGTAAGTACATGTATTACATTCCATTATGTGTGTTACAGTTTCGATACGAATGATGAACTGTGATACCATATGTGTTGCTGTTCTTCCACCCGGGATGGTTCGACGGGAACTTTGGGGGCCTATACTAATGGGTACGGCCGCGGAAGTGGTTTCCCACCCGGGGATGGTCCGACGGGGCCTCTGTGGGTCGATAATAATGGGTACGGCCACGTGTTACCAAGTGTGGATAGTTGTGATGTTGAAACGTGTTAATATACTGTTTGATGCAAATATGATATTCCGGAATATGATTTTCAAATGTTTCTAAATGAGATGACTGTGTTGAATCGCATCTGTATATAATGTAGTGTAATTATATATTTACACTAGCTATTTGAATGCTAACCCCTTAAATGAGGGAAATGCGTTTCATACATTTCAGGTATCGGGCGAGCTGAGGAGCCAGCACGGGACACGCATGTAAAGGATGGACCAGAATGATGATGAGGCTCAAGTCTGTGTTATTCATTTTATTTACTTATTCAGTTTGTTTGATGAAGTAGTCGAGTTAACATATTATTGGTTTAATGTTGTCGTGGAAGTCCCCTGCGTGGGCAACGAACTTATTTTTACCTTCTGTTTTACTTAAGTTGAACCAAAATGTTTTGGCCGAGGCCCGTCCCTATTTATTAATATTAATGCGTCCTATGGGATTTCTTTTGTGAATTATGTGTCTTGTGCTAGCCTGGTAGACCTTGTTGAAAGTTCTACGGCGTGTAGTGTCCCTTATGAGATTTGGGGTGTTACATTTATGGTATCAGAAACTTAGGTTGTGAATACATATGTTGTCGGTTAAATTGGGTCTATCAGTTGTGTCGTAAGAGTCAGTTGTTGAGCCTAATATCATCGTGATACCATCTTTTCATGTGACTCATTGCTGTAACTCTCCTCAAGCTATTACATTTCTGTACTACTTCCCTTATGTGAATTGAAATTGTGTGTTAGGGTATCAACTTTGTAAATTTTGAATTTTTCTGATCTTGTTCTTTTCAATTCTTTTCTTCAGTATGTTGAGAGGTCGTGGTAGACCAGCTAGGGGATGTGGCCGAGGCCATGGTCATGGTGCTAGCAGTGAAGAAGTTCCACTTTCTCAGTCATCTGCATATTTGGCCTCTCATTCAGCGCCGAATACTCTACCCTTGAGTTCTACGGGTAACAGAACTTATCAGTCAGTCAGGATCAACCGTAGGGTTTATAATAGCGACACTGGAGCTACTTCTGTACTTCAGCAGTTGGTAGATCAGCTCGCTTAGATAGCTCATGGTGGACGTCAGAATTCGCCCCCGACTCCGGAGGATGAAGCTAGTAAATGGCTTCGGAAAGTGACTAAGATTCACCCCCTCACTTTGCTGGATCTACTGACTCCCTAGGTTGGGAGAATTGGCTTTTTCAGTTAGGAAGGACGTTCAATGCTGTAGCTTGTCCCGATGACAGTAGGGTACCTATTGCTCAATACCTCCTGGATAAGGAAGCTGCAGAGTGGTGGGAGGTCGTGATGCCCAGGGATCGTGTAGCCACATGGGAGGAGTTTAAGACCGCTATGGAAGAGGAATATTGTCCACCGCCGATTCGAGAGCATAGGATAGTGGAGTTCTTTACTGCTATGCCTCAGGATGTACCGATCTCTGAGGCCATCATCACTTATAACCAGCAGTTGGGATACGTGAAAGAGCAAGTGAGGACCGAGGCTGATAAGATTCGCTACTTCAATATGCACCAGCCGCATATTAGATAGAGCATGGCACCAATCATGTGTGCCACATTGAAGGAATATCATGATCATGCTCTAGCAATTGAGATGGCAGTCCTGGAGTCAGAGTCGGGTTCCGAGGCTAAGAAACAAAAGATTACTGGCAGTTTCTCAGCCGATATGGGTGGTCGGTTTTCGAAATCACAATCTGCTCCAGTATCTGGGAAGAAACCGTTTCATCGGGATAGAGGGTCTCAGAGTAACCGCATAGTCCAGTCCACTACACCTGGTGGCAGAGTTTGTTTTAACTACAATCAATACGAGCATGTGGTGAAGAACTGTCCATTTCTGTTAGTTAATTACTTTACTTATGGGCAGACCGGGCATTGGCATTTCATTACGAGAGGGCTACCAGGGCAGCTATAGCTCCGACTACCACTGCAGTTCTGAATGAGCATAGTGTTGATCATAGGACTCCAGTCACTCAGGTCCCTCAGAACTCGGGCCACGGTAGGGGTCGGGATCAGCCGGATCACCGCGCAGTATCGAGTTCGGCTCAGTACACCCCCGGTTATATCAGATGAGATGCACGGAGGAGATAGATGCTCTGGTGGCATCAGGTACCACTCATATCCTTTCTCATCCAGTTTCAGTGCTTTTTGATTTGGGTGCTACTCACTCTGTCATCACTTCAGATTGTCTATGTCGTATTGCTATTGACTGTTTATTTGAGTGTGAACCGTTTGTAGTGGGTATGCCTGGTGGGGATCATATGGTTGGGAATCGAGAAGTTAGAGACTGCCCAATGAGGATCGGGAATCGAGATTGGCCCTCGAACCTCATTGTTGTAGACCTAAAGGGTGAGGATTTGATCCTCGGGGATGATTGGCTAGATCATCACGGTGCTATCATAGACTGTCGGACTCGTACTATCTCGATAGTGGCTGAGGATGGCACGAGGCATACACTTGTTGGTTGTAATCCGGGTAGATCGGGGAATGTGATCATCGTCTTGAAGGCGATGAAACTTCTAAACCAGGGATGCGTAGGCTATTGGTGTTACACTTTGAAGGCGGATAATGATGGGGTTGACATGTCATCTATTTCTATCGTAAACGAATACCCTGACGTATTTCCGGATGACTTGCCGGGATTACCACCGCATCGGGAAGTTGAGTTTCCTATTGATTTAGAGCCGATGCAGCTCCTGTTTCTTGGGCACCATACAGTATGGCACCGTCATAGATGTTGGAGTTGAAGAAGTAGTTGGGAAAATTGCTAGATAAAGAGTATATTCGACCAAGCGCAACGCCTTGGGGTGTGCGTGTGCTTTTTGTTAAGAAGAAGGATGGATCGCTTCGTTTATGCATCGACTATCGAGAATTAAACAAGTTGACCATCAAAAACAGATACCCTTTACCTCGGATTGATGACTTGTTTTATCAGCTTCAAGGAGCGACAATCTTCTTGAAGATTTATTAATGATCGGGTTATTATCAGTTAAGGATTCAGGATAGCGACATACCAAAAGCTGCCTTTCGGACGAGATGGCCATAACGAGTTTGTGGTTATGGCTTTCGGGCTAACCAATGCCCCAACAGTGTTCATGCAGTTGATGAACAAAGTTTTTATCGAGTATCTAGACAAATTTTTAGTCGTCATTATCGATGATATTCTTATCTATTCCCGGAGTCAGGAGGAGCACGCTGTTGATCTTCGTATTGTGTTAGACATTTTTAGAGCTGAGCAGTTATATGCGAAGTTTTCTAAATGTGAGTTTTGGCTCAAGAAAGTAACATTCCTCGTACATGTGATATCAGTGGAGGGAGTTCGGGTTGATCCACAGAAGATAGAGGCGGTACTGGCAAGGGAACCGCCTAAGAATGTGAAAGAACTGAGGAGTTTCCTAGGACTTGCGAGCTATTACCGTAGGTTCGTTGAAGGATTTTCTAATATCGCTCGACCTCACTCAATTACTTCAGAAAACTCAAAAGTTCGAACGGAACGCAGATAGGCAAGATAGTTTTGATGAGTTGAAGAGACGGTTGACTACCGCACTTGGTAACACGTTTCAACATCACAACTATCCACACTTGGTAACACATGGCCGTACCCATTAGTATCGATCCCCATAGGCCACGTCGGACTATCCCCGGGTGGGAAACCACTTCCGCGGCCATACCCATTAGTATCGGCCCCCATAGGTCCCGTCGAACCATCCCCAGGTGGAAGAACAGCAACATACTATTAGGAATACTTGTTAGATTTTCATGATGTCATCTTTGTATTTGTTTATTCAAATGTACGTTCATTACTTGGCAAAATGTAAAGAAGAACCAAATGAGTATTTTCTATAGGCCAAATTATGTTAAGTTAGATTCTTGGCAACTTATATAGAAGAACCTAATGAGTATCGTCTACAGGCCACATAAGTTAGGCTTAAATCGTCTGAATCACAGATGAGTTCATCAGAGAAGTTCTGGTTAATAATCTTATCAAAGAGGTTTGACTAGACTGCAGTCCAGTGATCAGACGGAGTTTAAGTCATCTAAAGTTTGACCATCAGATCAGATAAGTTCATCAGGTCTGAAGAATTCAGACAGGTCGTCACATCAGAGAAGATCGGTCAGGACAGATAACTTCATCTCAGAGAAGTTACATCAGAGAAATTCGTCATCAGAGAAGGTTGACTGCATATTAGACAGTTTGACCAAAAGAGATCAGATAAGTTCTGTCTGAGTAATCAGCCAAGTAATTCATTCCACATCATCATGCATTGAAAAGTCAATAATTACGGAGAGTCACATGCGAGCGATAAGAGACACACTGGAGAGATTCCCGGAAGGAGATGAATTAAATAAATTCATCCTGACCCACCTCTGAAGACTTTAAGCATATTAAAATCAAAAGATTCGACGCCATCAAGTGAAAGTCTTCACAATGGTTGGAATTGGATTAAAATATGGGAATCCAGCCTTGCAATGTTCAGAAATAAAAAAAAGGAGTCTATTTCTCCAACGGACGAATTTGTTACGGATTTTCAACGGCTATGAAGAAAAGCTCAAAGGATCGCAAAGTTATAAATACCTGAAGATATGAAAGAGCGAAGTACGATGCGAACAATACTCTCGAGCAATTAAAGCAATTAAAGTAATCAGAAATCTACAGCATCGTGAATAGCATAATTCACAAGTTCATTTACTAAGAAAGCTCTTAGTTGGAGAAGACAAACACTCTTGTCTTAAAACTTGAGATTGGGATACTTCACTGGTTGAAGTTGCGCAACTGATAGGCATCCAAGGATTTGAAGATCAAGTGGTGCTAGACAGTCAGGAAGGAGTTTCAATGATAGGATTTCTACTGGTTGGAAGTTGTTGTAGCTTAGTAGTAGAATCACTGTAATCTTTATCACTGGTTGAAAATTATAGTGGATTCATCTCCAACTGGTTTGGAGAAAAGTGGACTAGTAGAGGATTACCCCACCTCTAAGACCACTATAAATTGCCTGCATATTTTACTGTTTTCATCATACTTACCTGTTGCATTCATACTTAACTGTTCCTTTGATTAGCTATTTGCTTTCGTCATCAGCTGACTTCCGCATACCTGTCTACATACGACTTCAAGTTATCTGTACCTATCAGCTGAGAAACTCATCCTTTGTGGAAAAGAGTTTCAATAAGTCTATTACCCCCCCCCCCCCTCTAGACTTATTCCTGGACGACTTGTGACCTACAAGTGGTATCAGAGAGGTTGGTTCAATTTTTTTTAAGAACCAGATCCATATATCGAGGATATATATTTTTTAATCTCTCATTTTAGAAATGGAACACATGCAACACATGCACTCTAGATCACCTGTATTTTCAGTTGACGAGTATGACCTTTAGAAGATAAGGATGCAGACACACTTATCATCTATTCATGATGACATGTAGTGCATCATAGAAGACGGTCCTTTCAACTTTGAGAAGGACAACACACCTGAGGAGATTCCAGCTGGGAAGCCATAAAATATCCCCGAAAAGAGGACAGAGCTGACCATCGAAGAAAGAAAGCTGGCCAACCTTGACAACCGGGCCAGAGACGTGTTGTATCAAACTCTTGACAAATAAATAATGGTCAAGATCAAGAACTGCAAAAATGCCAAAGAAATTTGGGACACATTAGCCATAATGTGTGAGGGAATATAGCGGATAAAAGAAAACAAGTTGTCAATTGCTACCCAAAATTTTGATAACTTCAAAATGAAGAATGGTGAATCCATATACCAAGTCGACACAAGATTCACTGAAATCATCAATGAGATCAACTCTCTGGGAAAATCATATGGAAACAGGGAGATGGCCCTGAAGGTTCTAAGATCTCTCAATCCAGAATGGAGTATGAAGGCAGTGTCCATGAGAGAATCCAAGGATCTTAATAAGATAAAGATCCAAGAGCTATTCTCTAACCTAAAGGCTTATGAGTTTGATCTTCCAAGTTCATTATCAACCGAGCCTGTAGAGAAGGGAATAGCATTTGTAGCTGAGTACCCTGCCAAGACCTTATCTGAAGTCAAGCCTCCAAATCCCTTAGATTTTGAGAAAGAAATTGCATTTATAATGCAAAGATTCAGCAACTTCAGAAAGAATTACTCCAAATATAAGAAGAATTATAAAGAGAATCCAAGAAGAAATCAAAAAGCCGAAAGTTGGAACGTGGAATGTTATAATTGTCATAAGACAGGACACATCCAAATCGACTGTCCTGATCTTAAGAATGACAAGAGCAAGAAGGAGGTGAGCATAAAAGAAGACCGAAGAAAACCCTCATTGGAAAAGACCAAGAGAGAGTAGAATTGAGCAGCGGACTCTTCTCTGATGATGAGGAGGAATATGACTGTCTGATGGCCAACCTAGCTGATGAAGAGGTAACATCAAAACCCTATAATTAAAATAATAGTTAAGACATGTCACAAGACATGGACTTGCACGAGTCTGTAAATCAGCTTCTCAAAGATTTTGAAAAATTAAAATCTGCACATCTACTGTATCAGCCGATAAGACCCAGCTACAAGATGAGAATAGGCAGCTGAAAAATAATTTTGAAAAACTCAGCCTAGAATTAAATAAAACCAAATATGATCTTGAAAAACAGGCTGCAGACAACTTTAAAAAACAGGCTGATATCACTACAGCTGATATAAAACGATTAACTGTTCTGAATAGTGAAAAATCAGCTGCACTTGCTCATGTCAAAGCTTAGTTTACTAAACTGACTCAGCTAAGTAAAACTCAGGCGAAGGAAATAACCTCCCTGAAGGCGTCTCTAACTTTGGACGAATTGTGTATGAACAAACGGCCACTATATTCCAGATCAGGCCTTGGATATGACCCTAATACTCTCTCTAGTTCTAAAACTACTTTTATCAAGGGAGAAACACTTGTCTCATCTGCTGAGCCAATTTACAAATCTGTATTTAAAAATAGGCAGCAGCCAAGTCACAAGTCTAGACTGCAGCCAAGGTATACAAGGCAGCTGCCTAGACAAGAGACTAGGCAATGGCCAAGGCAGAAGCAGCAGCCCAGACAACATGCTCATTATTATCAAAGACTCCCCAAAAACAGATTTCAAAATGGGAGGGGAAAATGGAAACCTCAAGGTTATCCAAATTTTCAAAATGAACAAGTGTGGAGACCTCAAAGATTTTATAAATGGTCTCAGCCAAGATATAGGAATGGCCCACACCACCAATTTTATGAGGCATATCCAGTACACAATCCTAACCAAGGATACAGGCCCAAACAACACACACCTTTTAGGGGCAATCACCATAACTTTTCTAATCCAAGGAGAAATCAATTCTCCAGGAAACCATCTAACCCCCGAGGACCCACACAGATTTGGGTACCTAAATCTCTGCTTGTCTGATTGCAGAAAAAGTGGAAGGACTACTACCACATCTCCACAGATTCAAATATAGGATGTGAAGAATAGTTTGTAGATTCCGGATGCTCAAGGCACATGACTGGGAACAAGAAGGTGCTGTCAAAATACACCAAGGAAAGGGGCCCAGATGTAACCTTTAGATATAGCTCTGGAGGTCAGGCAAAAGGTTTTGGAGAGCTGCAAAGATGAAATATAACAATATCCAAAGTCCATTATGTCAAAGAGCTCAAATATAACCTTTTGAGCATAAGTCAGTTTTGTGATGAGAAGAACCTAGTAGTCTTCACCATTTGGAAATGCATGGTGATAGATATCCTATCTGGAGAAGTGAAGCTACAAGGATTCAGAAGGAGAGATGTCTATATGATAGATTGGAACACAGGAACTCCTAATACCTCTTTTCTATCTAAGATAATAGCTGAGAATGGATGGTTGTGGCACAAAAGACTATGTCACCTAAACTTCAAAGACATAAACAAGATCAGTTCTCAAAAACTGGTCAGAGGACTTCCAAAAGAAGTATTCAGAAAGGAAGCTCTCTGTGATGCATGTCAGAAAGGAAAACAAACAAGAGCATCATTCAAGCCAGTTCAACCTACCACTCTCACAACAAGGATTTTAGATCTACTTCACATGGATATATTTGGTCCCATCAAGCCAAGGATCTATTTGATGAGTTGAAGAGGTGGTTGACTACCACACTTGGTAACACGTTTCAACATCACAACTATCCACACTTGGTAACACGTGGCCATACCCATTAGTATCGACCCCTAGAGGCCCCATCGTACTATCCCTGGGTGGGAAACCACTTCCGCAGCCGTACCCATTAGTATCGGCCCCCAGAGGTCCCGTCGAACCATCCCCAGGTGGAATAAAAGCAACACACTATTAGGAATACTTGTTAGATTTTGATGATGTCATCTTTGTATTTGTTTATTCAAATGTATGTTCATTACTTGGCAAAATGTAAAGAAGAACCAAATGAGTATCTTCTATAGGCCAAATTATGTTAAGTTAGATACTTGGCAACTTGTATAGAAGAATCTAATGAGTATCGTCTATAGGCCACATAAGTTAGGCTTAAATCGTCTGAATCACAGAAGAGTTCATCAGAGAAGTTCTGGTCAACAATTTTATTAGAGAGGTTTGACCAGACTGCAGTCAAGTGATCAGACGGAGTTTAAGTCATTTAAAGTTTGACCATCAGATCAGATAAGTTCATCAGGTCTGAAGAATTCAGACAGGTCGTCAGATCAGAGAAGATCAGTCAGGACAGATAACTTCATCTCAGAGAAGTTACATCAGAGAAATCTGTCATTAGAGAAGGTTGACTGCACATCAGACAGTTTGACCAAAAGAGATCATATAAGTTCTGTCTGAGTAATTAGCCAAGTAATCCAGTCCACATCAGCATGCGTTGAAAAGTCAATAATTGCGGAGAGTCACATGCGAGCGATAAGAAACAGACTGGAGATATTCCCGGAAGGAGATCAATTAAATAAATTCATCCTGACCCACCTCTGAAGACTTTAAGCATATTAAAATCAAAAGATTCAGCGCCACCACGTGAAAGTCTTCACAACGGTTGGAATTGGATTAAAATAAGGGAATCCAGCCTTGAAATGTTCAGAAAGAAAAACAAAGAAGTCTATTTCTCCAACGGACGAATTTGTTACGTATTTGCAATGGCTATGAAGAAAAGCTCAAAGGATCGCAAAGCTATAAATACCTGAAGATTTGAAAGAGTAAAGTACGATGCGAACAATACTCTCAAGCAATTAAAGTAATTAAAGTAATCATAAATCTACAGCATCGTGAAGAGCAGAATTCACAAGTTCATTTACTAAGAAAGCTCTTAGTTGGAGAAGACAAACACTCTTGTCTTAAAACTTGAAATCGGGATACTTTACTGGTTGAAGTTGCGCGACTGATAGGCATCCAAGGATTTGAAGATCAAGTGGTGCTAGGCAGTCAGGAAGGAGTTGCAACGACAGGATTTCCACTGGTTGGAAGTTGTTGTATCTAAGTAGTAGAATCACTGTAATCTTTATCACTGGTTGAAAATTATAGTGGATTCATCTCCAACTGGTTTGGAGGAAAGTGGATTAGTAGAGGATTACCCCACCTCTGAGACCACTATAAATTGACGGCATATTTTACTGTTTCATCATACTTACCTGCTGCATTCATACTTAACTATTCCTTTGATTAGTTATTTGCTTTCGTCATCAGCTGACTTCCGCATACCTGTCTACAGACGACTTCAAGTCATCTGTACCTATCAGCTGAGAAACTCATCATTTGTGGAAAAGAGTTTCAATAAGTCTATTAACCCCCCACCCCCTAGACTTATTCCTGGACGACTTGTGACCTACACACACATGATATCACAGTTCATCATTCGTATCGAAATTGTAACACACATACGGAATGTAATATATGTACTTACCTCGATTATTACAATGAGATGAAACGGTGAATGACAAGGACTTAGATCCGAATGCTCTTCAAAAATTTGTTCCTATCACATAAAAATATACGATCAACCTCAACATTTCAGAAACGTAAGAATTCGTCCTAAGTTCTACACGCTAGGACAATTCATCGGACACTATGAGATCATGCTTGATCCTAATCTATTAACGGTGAAAACCTCGAAGTCTAATCCTCAAAGATACAAGAAAAGTAAGGGATTACGATTATACCATCGTAATCCAACAACCATTTAAGCCAAATCAGACTAGAATGATGAAATCTCATCAAAACCCCAAAATCCCCAAAAACTAGGGTTCTAGGAATTTACCTCGGTTTGAAGACGAAACCACGGATGATTTGGTGCTATGGTGACATTATGATGCTCGAATATACTTCTCCAATTGAATTTGAATGAAAATCAGACGAACCCTAGCCTGGAGAATCGCTCCCGTCGTGCAAAAGAAGAAGAAATATGAAAAATGAGGAAGAAAGGTCGCTGCCCAGTTTATATACTGGGCAGGTGTTACGGCCGTAACATGGTATCATTTACGGCCGTAAGGGTGTTCACGAACTCCCTGGACAAAATATACACCTACATTACGGCCGCTATGAAAAGGACATTACGGCCGTAATGTATGAAGTCTTACGGCCCTAATGCATACAATCTTACGGCCGTAACTCGGCCCTGGTAGCAGGTCAGTCTGGTTTTGAAACAACGACTCGTCAACAACTGGAATGAGAGTACAAGGGATGAAACCACATATATACGAAGATCTATTACTAATGAGATAAACATAAAAACCATCATATGACCCCAGCTATCCGAAGGTCGGAATAAGCGAATATTAACATCAACGCACGAAATACTAGGAATTTACAAAACGACCCAAACATTCTGAAATCTAGATTCAAGGTCAAACAACAATTCTGAAAACTGTAACAGGTTTGAAAATATTACATGAACTCGTAAAAGCAATGAAGTGTTAGCTTCGAACAAGATTCGCGAGGATCGAGCCTCCATACAGAAAAAAAATATAATTACCTTCTGATAATGTTTTATATAATAACAAGTACAATGCCCTCACTCTAACATCCTCTAAGTGGCATTCGAGGGTATACTCCTAATAATCTACCACTTGCGCTCAATACCACATTCTATGGTATCTAATACTCATGTTCTCCAGATGACGCTCCAAGCTTATCTGAGAAAGTGGCTTGGTTAGTGGATCAGTGACGTTGTCTACTGAGTCTACTCTATGACAATAATGTATCATTTGCGAACAAATTTTCTCATGAGATGATACTTTTTCTCGATATGTTTGTTCCATTATGAAAACTCAGATCCTAGGCCTGTGCTACCGCTCCATCTTTATCATATAAAAATGAAAACAGGCAGCACAGTACATGGTGTCACTTGAAGTTCACTCCATAACTTATTAATCCAAAACCCTTCCTTTGGAGGCCTCTGAGTCCAGTTGATACTCCGCCTAACAGGTGGAATCAGCAGTCGCGTTATGCTTGGCACTATACCAAGATACTAGTCCTCCATTAAAAGTAAAATGTAGCTAGAAGTAGACATAGAGTTGTCTTTCTGTCATAAGAACCAGATCTCTAGTCCTTCTAAAGTACTTGAGAATGTTCTTTACGGCGGTCCAATATTCCATACCTGGATTTGCCTGAAAACTACTTACCATGCTCCCAGCATACGTAATGCGAGGTCTCGTACACAACATTGCATACATAAGGCTACCCACGATCAAAGCATACGATATATTACTCATTTCTTTTCGTTGTTCCTCACTTTTAGGACACATATTCGAGGTGAGTTTTATTCCATGTCGCATCGGTAGGAATCCTCTTTTAGAATCATCCATCTTAAATTGCTTTAAGATCTTATCTATATAGAGGGCTTGGGAAAGACCTACCATTCTCTTCGCTCTATCCCATTAGAGTCGAATCCCAAAAATATAGGGTTCTTCTCCTAAATTTTTAATGGAGAACCTACTCGAAAGCCATGCTTTCACAGAACTGAGCATTCCCACATCGTTTCTTATTAGTAGAATGTCATATACCTATGGTACTAAGAATGTGATCTTGCTTCCACTAACCCTCTTGTATACACAAGGTTCCTCTTTATTTTGCACGAAGTCAAACTCTTTGACTGCCTTGTCAAAACGAAGGTTCCAACTACGTGAAGCCTGTTATAGTCCATTTCACGAAGTCTACATTCACCATAGCTAGGTTATAGGTTGCGTGTCAGTATCTTGGTTATCACCTGGAACCTCATGGAGACCCAGTTACCTCTCAGGTAATTGAGTCACCCTACTAGACCTGCGAGGTGGTTGTACTTGTGTTTCAGAAGGTTCGGTTCCAACTTCTTGTACAGGTGTCTACTGAGGAGTTTCATTTTATTCTTCCAAAGAAATACTTCTACCTGCTGGTCCTGCTCCACCTTCCTGAATGAACTCATCTTCCAGGAAGTGTGCTTGATTAGCAATAATGATCTTTCGATCTTCGGGATGGGAATCTAATGAAATATCCCTTCACGGACCTGGCTTCCAACTTCTCCACTTTAGTCTTCTTGACATAGGCGGGACATCCCCAAATCCTAATATGATCAATACTTGGTTTCCTACCCTCCCACATCTTATGCGGAGTCTTAGGAATGGACTTGCAAGGACATTTGTTCAAGATATAAGCAGCAGTCAGAAGTGTATAACCCCGTAGGTAAATCAGTAAGTCGGTGTAGCTAAGCATGGAACGAACCATGTCCAACAAGGTTCGGTTCCTTCTTACCATTTAACTGAGGAGTTCCTGGAGGTGTAAGTTGTGATACTATTACTTGCTCTTTATAGGAACTCGTCAAGCTTTGTACTCATATATTTGTCACCTCGGTCCAACCTAAGTGCCTTGATATGATTACCAGTATGTTTTTCGACTGGGGCCTCAAATTCCTGGAATTTCTCAAAGGCCTCGGATTTATGTTTCATTAAGTATACATAACCATACCTAGTACGATCATCCGAAAATGTAATAAATTATTGATATCCGTCATGTGCTGCTTTCAAAGCACCACATACATCGGTATGGACTAATCTAAGTTTATCAGTGGCTATTTTAAAAAATCCCTCCGAATGGGGACTTAGTTATTTTGCCTTTAAGGCAAGATTCACAAGTTGGAAATGGATCCGATCCCAATGGACACATAAGTCCATATTTTCCCATTTTGTAAACCTTGCTCTGATCAACATGACCAAGTCTAAGATGCCCTTTCAAAACTTGATTAGTTTCATCCCTACCACGCTTCCTAGTCATAGTATTCACAACGACTTTGTTATTTAGGTTTATATGATATAATCCATTTAACAATGTGGCAGTGCCTGCTTAGTTTATTTCGAAAATAAATTTTGCACGAACCATCACCAATGAAACATGAAAGGCCTTTCCGATCCAAGACCGGAATGGATACAATGTTATTATGCCCCTTGGCAAATATTAGTACATCATCTAAAGTTAAAACAAAGTCTTATTCCAAATCGAAAAGAAGTGATCCTATATCAGTTGCTCTGACACTATGCCCACTTCCGACAGTAATCATCACTTCCCCAGCTCGAAGCTTTCTACTTCATTCCAGATCCTTATTCAAGGTACAAATGTGAGAACTAGAACCTGAATCCAGTATCCCAGAAATAGAAAATATGGTAGCAGAACAATTAGTTTCCAAAACTAAAAGTTCCGTACCTGAAGCTCCATGAAGGATCGGACAGTCTCTTGCCCAGTGGCTATAACACCCCAAATATCATAAGAGACATTATACATCGTAGAACCTTTAACAAGGTCTACCAGGCTAGCAATAGACACATAATTCGAAAAAGAAATCCCATATGACGCATTAATATTAATAAATAGGGTTGTGGCCTCGTCCAAAACATTTTGGTTCAACTTAAATAAAACATAAAGTAAAAATAAGTCCGTTGCGCACGTAGGGGACTTCCACACAACATTAAACCAATATATGTTCACTCGACTACTTTAGCAAACAAACTGAATAAGTATAATAAAATGAACAACACAGACTCAAGCCTCATCATCATGCTGGTCCATCCTTTACATGCGTGTCCCGTGTCGGCTCCTCAGCTCATCCGATACCTGAAATGCATGAAACGCATTTCCCCTATTTAAGGAGTTAGCATTCAAATAGCTAGTGCAAGTACACAATTACACTACATTATATACATATATGATTCAACACAATCATGTCATTTAGAAAGCATTTGAAAATCATATTCCGGAATATCATGTTTTCATCAAATAATATATTAACACGTTTCAACATCACAATGATCCACACTTGGTAACCAGCGGCCGTACCCATTAGTATCGACCCCCAAAGGCCCCATCGGACCATCCCCGGGTGGCAAACTACTTCTGTGGCTGTACCTATTATTATCGGCCCCCAGAGGTCCCGTCAAACCATCCCCGGTGGAAGAACAGTAACACACACGATATCAGAGTTCATCATTCATATCGAAACCGTAACACACATATAATAAAATGTAATACATGTACTTGCCTCAATTTTTACAATGCGACGAAACGGTGAACGAAAAGGACTTCGATCCGAATGCTCTTTAAAATTTTGTTCCTATCACGTAACAATATACGATCAACCTCAACATTGCGGAAACGTAAGAATTCATCTTAGGTTCTACCCGTTGGGACAATTCATCGGACACTATGAGATCATGCTCGATCCTAATCTATTAACGGTGAAAACCTCGAAGTCTAATCCGCAAATCTACAAGAAAAGCAAGGGATTACGATTACACCATCGTAATATAACAACCATTTAAGCCAAATCGAACTAGAAGGATGAAATCTCATCAAAACCCCAAAATCTTCAAAAACTAGGGTTCTAGGAATTTACCTTGATTTGAAGACGAAACCACGGATGATTTGGTGATAGGGTGATGTTATAATGCCCGAATATACTTCTCCAATGGAGTTTGGGTGAAAATCATACAAATCTTAGCTTGGAGAATCGCTCCCATCGCGCAAAAGAATAAAAAAGGTGAAAAATGAGGAAGAAAGACCGCTGCCCAGTTTATATACTGGGCAGGTGTTACGGCTATAACATGGGCTCCTTTACGCCGTAATGGTGTTCACGAACTCCCTGGACAAAATACACACCTGCATTATGGCCGCTACGAAAAGGACATTATGGCCATAATATATGGAGTCTTACGGCCGTAATGCATACAATCTTACGGCCGTAACTCGGCCCTGACAGCAGGTCAGTCTGGTTTTGAAACAACGACTCGTCAACAATCAGAATTAGAGTACAGGGGATGAAACCATAGATATACGAAGATCTATTACTGACGAGATAAACATAAAAACCATCACATGACCCCGACCATCCGAAGGTCAGAATAAACGAATATTAACATCAACGCCCGAAATACTAGGAATTTATAAAACGACCCTAACATTCGGAAATCTAGATTCGAGGTCTGACAACAATTATGAAAACCATAACAGGTCTGAAAATATTGCATGAACTCGTAAAAACAACGAAGTGTTAGCTTCGAACAAGATTCACGAGGATCGAGCCTCTATACGGAAAAG
This sequence comes from Orobanche coerulescens, assembly GCA_033398695.1. Taxonomy (NCBI): domain Eukaryota; kingdom Viridiplantae; phylum Streptophyta; class Magnoliopsida; order Lamiales; family Orobanchaceae; genus Orobanche; species Orobanche coerulescens. The sequence goes on along the minus strand of CM065805.1, from coordinate 146,603,585 downwards.
TTACAATAATTTGCATATACTCATAAATCGACTCTGAAACTCGTCCGGATGGTCAAGAATGTAAAATGAAATAGTTTCAGCACACCAAAACAATTACAAGCGATCCATCCAAAATGGAAATATACTAAAAATAGAAAGTATGGATATTGCAGTGGCCAGCTCACCGCATTTGAGGCATGTGTACGTCTTCACCTTCTTGCTCTTGGGAACTATTGGGGCCCTGCCCTTACCCTTAAAGTCTTTGTTTTGTGGACATGTCTACTTCTTGGTCTTTTTCTTATTATTCTTGGACTTTCGAGATCCAAAAAAAATCACAAAGGCAGACTCCTTCACCCGCGGGTCTTCATCTTAGACTGAGCAGTTACAAGTTTGTTCATCAATCCTCCTAAATTGCAAGCAATCTTATTACAGTTGAAGTTCATACTGTGAGAAGGAATCAGGAAGAGATTGCAGGATAAGGTCGGTTTATAGAGAAGAATGCATACTAAAATCAAGAGCCTCCAATCGCTCGATCATATAGATCATTCTGAGGACATGGTCCCCGACTTTCTCACCTTCCTTCATCCTCGAACCGAAAAGCTCTTTAGATATCTCATATCTAGCAGTTCGACTGTGCACACCATAAAGCCCGGTTAAATGAGATAAAATTTGCCTAGCGGAAGTCATTTTCTCATGAGCTCTCTGAAGCTCATTAGACATAGAGCCCATCATATAGCCACGAATTCTAATGTTATCCTTATCCCATTTTTCGTGATTTTCAACATCTTACTGAGTGGCTCTGGTCTGCTTCGGAGCCTCCGGAATGTCCGCCTCTAAGACGTATCCCAGGGCCTCCATACTGAGGATTATCCTCAGGTTGCGGAGCCAGTCCACAAAGTTAAGCCCAATTAAGGTGTTCTTTTCGAGTAGTATAGTGAGTGGGTTCATAGTCATTTGATGGGAGTTTTATGTCTGCATAAAGTACACTGGATTGATTAGGGACTCGTTCAATTATGGTATGAGTTTAGAATTAAGGACTTTTATATTCTTTTAACCTAGCTCCCACTATTTTTATTGGAATAACGCACTCCCTTGTGAAATCCGGAAGTATTCATTCACTTTACTTCATAGTGGTGATCGAGTTCTTTATAAATTTGGACAAAGGGCAACCGAGCAGGTTTCTGGTCTATTATTCTTTATAAAGTGGTGTCCAACACTAACCCATCTAATGGATGATTTGATCTTCTTTTTCCCCTTGTTCACTACCCTCAACCTATACGGTTTATATAGTTCGTGAAAAAGTTAAGTTTATACCATCGACGCTAATCAGTTTCACAATTGAATCTTATCCGGGAACCGAACAGGTTTCTAGGGAAAAAATTTGCTCCAACCGAAGGCATCCAATACACTGTCGGAATTTATCGACCCTCCCCGAATGACTACCCCGATAACTCAGAAGCATATCACATCCAGTTTGGATTTCAATTTTCCAAAAGCTCGATGGAGGGGTGGAAAATCTTGAAACCTTTTAAACTTAATAATTTTGTCATGGGAGAATTTTCGCGATTAATGTTACACTTTGAACATTAATTCGTTTAAGCGCGTGTGTAGCATTCATACCATATGAATAAAATATTCACAACCTAGTTGCTACCAACATGCAGTTCATAGACTGTTCCTAGAACAAAAAACATCGTAATCTAATTACATGTGTTCGGTCTTGAATCTTCGTCTTCTCAAACGGATCTTTCTCCGGTCTTCGTCATTACTTATAAATTTGACATTTGAAAAATTGCATCCTATACAATTTTTTCTAGTAAAATAAATAGGCTCAAAACAGCCTTTACAAACCAATCAAACAAAACCGAATGATTCAAAACTAGGTCCATGAACTACATCCCCATTCACAAGCATTCATCCAATAAATGCTAAATAAATAAAGTTAATAAATATATTGACCCAATATATAAAATTAACAATTAAACAGAATTGATCCAATCAATTCAACTATCGGTAGTATGAAATCGTTCAAAATAATTCGGTCAATCATGAGTATTTGAATTAATCAATTTCTCCTCATAAAACGAAATACCATATATCATTTTAATCATATTAAATCTAATTAAAATACGGGAGATTAATTTTCTAGAATACACGAAGAAAACGAGCCCGAAACAGGTCCGGAAGGGGCCTGCATGGCAATCTGAACATCCTGGACTGCGGTCCCTTGGATATAGACCGAACGGCTAGGCCAGAAGCAGGTCCGGATCGCGATCCCAAGTCCTAGACCGCACGACAGCCCCTTTCGGTCCATTTCCTGGATCGTCCAACGGCAATTTGCTGCTTGATTTCCGACCGGATATCCAATATCAATATTTTTGGACTTTCATACCTTCAATATAAATCATATTTCCAAGAAAATAAAGATTTATATTTAGATATAGATTTACGAAAAATACAACTACAATGAACAATCGAACATATACAACGATTACAACAATAAATGATGCCAAATCATAACCATACAATCAAGCATTCCAAATGATATATATCGTATATACGCTCGCAAGACCACGCTCTGATACCACTGTTGGCATTTGGTGCCTAAAACGAAGGCGCATCGGAAGCGATATATGAAAATAAGTTCGATCTGAATCCCTTTAGAGGATCGATCAAGCTACGTATATACGAATATAAAACCAAACAAGAGTAGGATTTGAAATCATACCCTTGATGTTCGTTGATTAAATGGTTGTCTCCTCCACGAATCTGATTCGCCAAGCTTTTGAAATCCCAAGCACCGAAACACCGTGCCTCTACTTGCCACGCACCGGAAGTCGATCGGAATAACTTTCAACCTATTATCCTCTAAGGATACGGCTAGAATAAGATGGTAAGAGCTTGCAAAATATGTTTATAACACTCTAAGTGTTTAAATTTAATTTTCTCTCAATTTTTCTCCAAGAAAAATGAAGTGAAAAATTGAAGAAGACAAAGTTTCTCTCTCTCTCTCTCTCTCTCTCTCTCTCTCTCTCTCTCTCTCTCTCTCTCTTCAAACTCTTTGTTGTAATTCCATTCACACATGAAGTGAAGTCTTAAAATTAGGAAGAGAAGACTTTTTGCCGTGAGTTCATTCACACATAAACAACAACAACAACAACAACAACAACAACAACAACAACAACAACAACAACATTACCCCAATGCCACAACGGCTCCCGCAAAAAGCGGGGTAAGGGGGATCAGATGTACGCAGTCTTACCCCTGTCTTAACACAGAGAGGCTGTTCCCAAACGATCCAAAATGAAAATTCCATCGAGAATTGCATGGAATGACTAGTACTTCATAAGAAAAAGAATTGCACCTAGTTTAGTGAGTCATTTTGTTTTATTTCATTATAATCCAGAACCAAAGAATAAGGAGTCTTTGGGTCCATTGGAAACAATGGAATATTTCATTCACACATAAAGTGAAGTCTTAAAAATTTGGGAATAGAATTTTATTTTCAACTCCTAATTATTCTTCCTCACAAGAATAATTCCTTTCCTTTTTTATATTCTTGGTCTTCCACATAAGGTGGAATGAAGACTAAATGAAAAGCAAAGGAAAAAGGGGATCGACCATCTAGAAGAACTGGAGGAATCCGGTCCATTCCGGATTATCAAGTGTCCAAACAGATAAACTCTATTCCGTTCCGATGTATTTATATTAATTAATTAATCCAATTAATTAATTATATCAAATACAAAATAATATAATTAATTTCTCCAAGAAAAAATTATATCTGTGAATTAAATCAATCACCCAGTAATTTATTTAATTCATTAGGCAGTAAATTAATTTATCCAATAAATTAATTTAGACATTCAATGTCCCAAAATAAATTAGACATCCAATGTCCAATTAATTAGATATCCAATATCTAATATTCATAAAGAGAGAATAAGCTCGATTTATTCCGTCGTCTATCCTAATGCATGGTTCGGTAGGTCCGTCTCAGTTAGCAATGGGAGGAAACAAAGAGTGATAGCACCACCTAGCCAGTCCCGCGGCCTACACTGTAACCTAACTGAGAACGAATGATTGGGATCATTCCAAAACCTTTCTGTCGTGAATACCAGTATACGTATAAACCTTTCTTTCAAATGTCCCGATCAAGTTATAGGGTCACGGTCAGTTAAACTCAATTTGTACCTGACGCTATGCGTGAGTTAATGCAAATCGAGATCACTGAGCTCTCATATATTCAATACAACTAGCTCAAATGCTTTGGCCAAAGACTTATGATCTCATCTGTCAATAACCGCATAGGACATATACCTGTTCACTTTCAGGAGAAAGAATCCTATCTTGGCATTTAGTAGAACCTGCTACTAGCCCGTTAAGATCCACGTCGAGGTTGACCACCACTTTATAGTTTTCTGGGTCGAACTACTCTAAATCTTAACATCACAAGCACATCCCTACTAAATCCTCAAGTCGAAGGTTCAGGAATACCTATCACAACCTTTCGATTCCGTCATTGACTGTCCCCGGAGTGAAATTCGTGTGACGAATCGAGGGTGAGTCGGTTATAGGTATGCTAATCTCATTAGCATACCTATAACGTATGCTCTGTAACACCCTAATTCACAAATGGGATGTTACACGCCGTAGAACCCTCGTGAGGTCTACCAGGATAACACATGACACATAAACCACAACGAAATCCCGAAAGATGCACTCAAAAAGTAAATAAGGCCGTGGCCTCGCCCAAAACATTTCAACGGAGTACATGAAACATAAGTTAAATACCAATTCATTGCCCACGCAGGGGACTTAAACCAAGTTTAGAAGTAAACAGTCTAACTCCAGTACTCGACAAATGCAATGACAAAACATAAAAATACAGACTCGAGCCACATCATCATGCCAGCCCATCCTTCGTGTGCGCATCCCGTGCTAGCTCCTCGCTCGACCAATACCTGAAATGCATAAGACGTATTTCCCCTATTTAAGGGGTTAGCATTCGAATAGCTAGTGCAAGTACACAATTACACAACATTATATACAAATACGAATTTTACACAATCATCTCAATCAGAAATCATTTGCCATAAATATTCTGGAATACTACATTGGCAATCAAATCAGTTTCAATCATCACGATATCACAAAATCACAACTGGTATCCCGTGGCCGTACCCCTTAGTATCGACCCCCATAAATCCCGTCGAACGCTCCGGGTGGGATACCACTTCCGCGGCCGTACCCCTTAGTATCGACCCCCAGACATCCCGTCGGACACTCCGGGTGGAAGTTCAACCACACACCCACCCAAGTCCACTTCCATGACCGTACCCCTTAGTATAGACCCCCAGACATCCCGTCGGACACCCCGGGTGGAAGGAACACGACTCACGCACCCAAAAACCACAATTCATCATTCATTTCGAAAACACAATAATACATAACGAAATGTAATACATGTACTTGCCTGATTAATACGACGTGAAGGAAAACGGTGAACGGAAAGGTTTTGGCCCGAATAACCTTCACAAATCCGATCCTAACATAATAACGATGAACAACCAATCTTAAAACTATGAAAACGTAGGAGTACATCCTAGTTCTACCCACTGCAACAATTTGTCGAACATAACTAGGGTATCGTCGATTATAAGTGACGAACAATGGAAAACTTGGAGTTTAAAACCACAAATCCTCAATAAAAACGAAGTATTACAAGTACACGATCGAAGTCTAGCAATATTCCGTGATAATTCAGACTAAAAGAGTCAAATCACAAGAAATTCCAAAAATTTCCCCAAAATCTCAAAACAAGGGTTTCAGGGATTCTTACCTTGATTCGGATGGTGGAAAATATTAAGAACTTGAAGAATTCACGCAAGGAATGCACGAATGGTAGTGGATGATGATAATTGGTCGAAATCAGCCCTAACCCTCGTCTGGGATCGCTCAAAGCCGCAGAGAATAAGTAAAGACGGAAAAATGACGAAGTTGGCTGCTGCTGTCCTATTTATATTAAATAGGCTTAGCGTACGCTACACACAAGACTTAGCGTGCGCTAACGGGGTGTGGAAATGCAGTCAGCCTACTGTCCTGCCGTTAGCGTACGCAAGCTAATATGATTAGCGTGCGCTAATGTTAGGAATTAGCATGCGCTAATGCTGAATTAGCGTACGCTACAGTCGATGCAGAAATCTTGAACCTTACATCGATCGGCCCCGAAATCGTTAGCGCACGCTACAACTCCAAGTTAACGTACGCTAACCACGCAGTGATAGCGCACGCTAGGAAACCAGGAGTAGCGTGCGCTACTCGAGCAGCGATCGATCTTGCTCGATACCTTTGCCGACAAGACAAAAATCGAAATGTAACGCAAGGCCAGATTCCAGAAGCACAAATACGGAGTATTCAAGACGACAGAATTGAGCGGTGAAATAAAATACAACCCCGACCACCGCAGAGTCCGTAATACGACAAAGAAAGTGAAATTCCCTAAACTTATGGGAAATTATAAAAATGGCCCAAGTGCCCAAAAATCACGATACGACGTCGGATTAACAAACCGAAAGTCTCAGCGCGACCAACTCAACCATACAAACTTATTCAAACCGAGAAACAACGAAAATGAACGAGTTTTATCAGAATCGAACGTACATGCGACAAGATATAATTCAAGATAAATTACATAAAAACATCCTCGAAACTTGTCCAAACGTAAAAACTCCAAGAACAAAATAGGTTCAGAAATCCGAAACAGCAACAAGCGAGTCGTCCGAAAGGAAGATACACTAAAAATAGAAATTACCAAAAATAGAAAGTACGGATATTACATTCTCTCCCCCTAAAAAATAAGTTTCGTCCCGAAACTTACAACGCGAATAACTCGGGGTATCTCGACTGCATACTCTCTTCCGTATCCCAAGTGGATTCCTCAGATCCATGCCTCGACCATTGAACTTTAACCAAAGGAATGGTTTTGTGTCGAAGTTGCTTCACCTGACGTTCCAAAATCTGAATCGGCCTCTCCTCGATGGCAATGTCGGGTCCCAACTCGATCTCTCCAAAATAAATAATATGGCTAGGGTCCGGTACGTACTTCCTAAGCTGGGAAACATGAAATACATTATGCACGTGACTCAGGGACGGCGGCAAGCCTAACCGATAGGCAAGCTCTCCAACTCTCTCTAAAATCTCGAACGGTCCAATATATCTCGGACTAAGTTTACCCTTATGGCCGAAGCGGTAAACTCCCCGTGTTGGCGACACCTTAAGCAAGACATGATCTCCCACCTCAAACTCCAACGACCGGCAACGCGTATCGGCATAAGACTTCTTCCGACTCTGGGTCGTCAACAACCTATCGCGAATCAGAGCAATCTTCTCTCTCGTCTCAACTACCATATCGGGCTCGGTACCAATCAGCTCGGACGCATCGTCCCAACACAACGACGATCTGCACCTCCTCCCATACAATGTCTCAAATGGTGCCATTTTGATCGAGGCATGCCAACTATTGTTGTACGTGAACTCGATCAACGGCAAGTGCGACTCCCAATCATCCTTCCAATCTAAGGCACATGCTCTCAACATATCCTCCAGCGTCTGGATCGTCCGCTCTGACTGTCCGTCAGTCTGAGGGTGGTAAGACGTGTTGAGTCTCAACTCAGTCCCCAAAGCTTGATGAACAGCCTGCCAAAAATGTGATACAAATCGGCCATCTCGATCTGAAACAATACTCCTAGGAGTCCCATGCAATCTCACGATCTATGCTATAAATACTCGTGCCAGCCTCTCTGGCCCCCAAGTGTCCTTAATACCCAGAAAATGATCTGATTTGGTTAGCCGATCGACAATAACCCAAATCATGTTCATCCCAATGCGAGTCCTAGGCATCCCGGTAATGAAATCCATAGAGATGTCTTCCTACTTCCATTCCGGAATGGGAAATGGTCGTAGCAACCCCGCGGGCCGCTGATGCTCAATCTTAACCTACTGACAGGTCAAACACTTCGCCACAAACTCGCCAACGTCCGTCTTCAAATTGCTCCACCAATAGTTATTCCTCACATCCTTGTACATTTTGCTCGTACCAGGATGTATGGAATAACGCGTAGTATGAGCCTCACTCAGAATCTTCTGCCTCAACTCAAAGTCATTCGGTACACATAATCTGCCGCGAAATCTCAAAACGCCATCATCCTGAACCACAAATCCAGGGGATTTCCCCTTCCTCACATCCTCCCTCAACTGGACCAAACACGGATCATCATACTGTTTCGCCTTGATATCATCTGTCAAGGACGAAATGATCTCTAACGCACATAACTGACCCTGAACCTCTGAACCCAAACCTCGATATTCTGACAAATCAAATCCCGCTGGATCCTGCTCTGTGGTGTAAGTACCTCTAACATGTGTAACGCCATCGGTTTCCGGCTCAACGCATCAGCCACTACATTAGCCTTACCCGGATGATAAAGTATCTCGAGGTCGTAATCTTTAATTAGCTCTAACCACCTACGCTGCCTCATATTCAACTCTTTCTGACTGAAGATGTACTTCAGACTCTTGTGGTCCATAAAAATCTTACACGACGACCCATAGAGATAATGCTTCCATATCTTTAAGGCAAAAACGACCGCAGCTAACTCCAAATCGTGCGTGGGATAATTTACTTCATAAGGTTTCAACTGGCGGGACGCATAAGCAATCACCCTGTCTCTCTGCATCAAAACTTTGTTCATTAACTGCATGAACACTACTGGGGCATTGGTCAGCCCAAAAGGCATAACCACAAACTCTTAATGGCCATATCTCGTCCGAAAGGCAGTTTTCGGTATATCGCTGTCCCGAATCCTCAACTGGTAGTAGCCCGATCGTAAATCAATCTTCGAAAAGACTGTCGCTCCCTGAAGCTGATCAAACAAGTCGTCGATCCTGGGCAAAGGGTACTTGTTTTTGATGGTCAACTTATTTAATTCTCGGTAGTCGATGCATAAACAAAGCGATCCATCCTTCTTCTTAACAAAAAGTATGGGCGCACCCCACGGCGATGCGCTCGGTCGAATATACCCTTTATCTAACAACTCCCCTAACTGTTTCTTCAATTCTAACATCTCCGATGGTGCCATACAGTATGGCGCTCGAGAAACGGGAGCCGCATTCGGCTCAAGATCAATAGGAAACTCAACCTCTCATTGTGGTGGTAATCCCGGCAAGTCATTTGGAAATACGTCGGGGTACTCGCTGACAACTGTAATCGACGACATGTCGACTCCACCATCCTCCGCCTGCAAAGCGTAACACCAATAGCCGACACAACCCTGATTCAGAAGTTTCATCGCCTTCAAGGCGCTAATCACACTTCCCGATCTACTCGGTTTACGACCGACGAGAGTATGCTCGGTGCCGTCCTCAGCTACTATCGAGATGGTGCGAGTCCGATAATTCATGATAGCACCGTGACGATCCAACCAATCGTCCCCGAGGATCAAATCCTCACCCTTAAGTTCTATAACAATAAGGTTCGGGGGCTAATCCCAGCTCCCGATCCTCACTGGGCAATCCCTAACTTCCCGGTCCCCAACCATATGATCCCCGCTCGGTGTACTCACTACAAACGGTTCACACTCAAACAAGCAGTTAAAACCAATACGACTCACACAATCCGATGCAATAAAGGAATGGGTAGCACCCGAATCAAAAAGCACTGAAATTGGATGAGTAAGGATCTGAGTGGTACTTGTCGCCACTGGAACGTCTGCCTCCTCTGTGCGCCTCATCTGATACAATCGGGGGTGAACTGAACCCGAACTCGATGTTGTACGACGATCCGACTGACCCCGACCCCTACCACGACCCGAACTCTGTGGGACATGAGTAGCTGGAGTGCTGTGATCCCTCTGATCGGTAGTAGTAGTCAGAACTCTATCGGCCCTGGTGGCCCTCTCGCAATGAGCTGGCTGATACCCGGTCTGTCCGCAAGTAAAGCAAGTAACTGTAGGAGAAGGGCAATCCTTCATCAAATGCTCATATTGGTTGCAGTTAAAACAAACCCTGCCACCAGAAGCAACGGACTGGACTGAACGATTACCCTAAGATCCCCCAGCCTGATGAAACGGTCTCTTCCCAGGTGTAGGGCCAGACTATGCTCTCGAAAATTGGCCACTCTTGCCGGCTGAAAAATTGCCAACTGTTTTCTGTTTCTTGGCTTCGGTACCCAACTCTGATTCCAGTGCGGCCATCTCGATCGCTAGAGCGCGATCCTGATACTCCTTCAAAGTGGCACATGTGAGCGGTTCCATACTCTGCCTGATATGCGGTTTCATGCGCATATTGAAATAACGGATTTTGTCGGCCTCGGTCCTCACCTGATCTTTCACAAATCCTAATTGCTGATTATAGGTGATAATGGCCTGAGAAATAGGCACATCCTGAGGTGTAGCGGTGAAGAACTCCACAATTCTGCGCTCCTTAACTAGTGGTGGATAATATTCTGCTTCCATAGCAGCCTTGAAATCCTCCCAAGTAGCTCGACGGTCTCTGGGCGCAACGGCCTCCCACTATTCCGCAGCTTCCTTATCCAGGAGGTACTGGGCAATATGTACCCTCCTGTCTTCGGGACAAGCTATGGCATCGAAGGTCCTGGACAACTGAAAGAGCCAATTCTCCCAACCGAGGGAGTCAGAAGATCCGGAGAAACGAGGAGGGTGCATCTTAGTCATTGTCTGAAGCCACTTACTAGCTTCCTCTTCAGGTGTCGGGGGCGGATTCTGGCGTCCACCCTGAGCTATCTGAGCAAGTTGGGCTACTAACTGCTGAAGTACGGCAGTAGCCCCAGCGTCGGCATTATTACCCGACGGAACTGAGTGAGAGGCTGAGTCCGCAGAGGACTAAGAAAGTGAGCCCTCTTCATTATCAGCACCCCAACCACGGCCTCGGCCACGTCCCCTAACTGGTCTACCACGACCTCTCAACATACTGATGAAAATATGAAAAGAACAGGATCAGAAAGATTCACAATTTACAAAGTTGGTATTCACAATTCACAATTCCGAACAAAGCAAGAAAACGAATTACAGAAATATAAGAGTTCGAGGAGACTTATAGCCACGGGTCGCACGAAAATACGGTAGCATGATGATATTAGGCTCACCGACTGACTCTAACGACACAACTGACACACTCAAAATTTACCAACAGCCTAGGTATTCAAAACCTAGGCTCCGATACCATAAATGTAACACCCCAATTCACAAATGGGACGATACACGCCGTAGAACCCTCGTGAGGTCTACCAGGCTAACACATGACACATAAACCACAACGAAATCCCAAAAGATGCACTCAAAAAGTAAATAAGGCCGTGGCCTCGTCCAAAACATTTCAACAGAGTACATGAAACATAAGTTAAATACCAATGCATTGCCCACGCAGGGGACTTAAACCAAGTTTAGAAGTAAACAGTCTAACTCCAGTACTCGACGAATGCAATGACAAAACATAAAAATACAGACTCGAGCCACATCATCATGCCAGCCCATCCTTCGTGTGCGCATCCCGTGCTAGCTCCTCAGCTTGACCAATACCTGAAATGCATAAGACGCATTTCCCCCATTTAAGGGGTTAGCATTCGAATAGCTAGTGCAAGTATACAATTACACAACATTATATACAAATACGAATTTTACACAATCATCTCAATCAGAAATCATTTGCCATAAATATTCCGGAATATTACATTGGCAATCAAATCAGTTTCAATCATCACGATATCACAAAATCACAACTGGTATCCCGTGGCCGTACCCCTTAGTATCGACCCCCAGACATCCCGTCGAACGCTCCGGGTGGGATATGTAACACCCCCGATATATTCAGGAATATTACAGCATCGTAAATCCTTTACATAAGGATTTACAAGGCTGAAGAATTGAACACACATTAAGAAATACTACGAATGGAAATATCGGAATTAAGATACAACAGTTCTGACCAAATACTGAAAGTACAATTGTTCAACAGGGACTTAATAATACATCACCAAATTCAAATTCATCATAAATGACTTCGTACTCGAGTACTTATTGAAATAACCAATAAACAATAGATAAATAAACCCGGCCGGAACATCACTCTGCACCCTCGTCGTCATGCAGCTCCAGTGGTTGTTTTCCCGCTCTCCTGGATCCTGAACATAAACAAAATGTTCACCCCCGAAGGGGTTAGCACAACGATGCTAGTACAAGTACCACAACATATCATTCATATCTCATGAAGAATAATAACGTAAACGACAAAAATACCAACGAGTCTTCTCCTACGAGAAACTCATAAATGACATACACAACTGATAATCACAACACGATATCATAACATACACATGGTAATTCCGTCGATCCAGCGTTCACTGCCTAGAACCCACGATGATCCCGTCAGACCAACCCGTGGTGGAAAAACACATCCGATGATCCAGCGCACGCTAGCATAGATCCCCCGATGATCCCGTCGGGCCAACACGAGGTGGACATACAACAATGACATACACGCACGACAATATGTATAACATCAATACATAAAACAATTAAGGTACTTGCCTCGATTTGAAGACAAGAACAATACTTCCACGAAAACAATCACTCGAAGGTCGTCCTCCTCAATCAATCACGTAACAAGATCAAACCTTAACAAAAGAAATGATATAGGATTTATCTCACGTCGTACGAATGTTTAACAATTCGATTTACGGCCAAAAGTTCATAAAATGTAATCTGCTGTTGCTTAGCGCACGCTAAATACTCTGTGTAGCGTGCGTTAAGTCTGCTCGATAGCGCACGCAAACAACAAAGCCTAGCGTACGCTAACTATGCATGGTCAGTACTTCACTGATCAGTCGACTGACTCGTCTGATGGCCTAGCGTACATTACGTACCAAACGTAGCGTATGCTAACTCATGCTCGATAGCGTACGTTAATCTTCATAGCTTAGCGTGCGCTATCTGTGCATGGCAGTTTACTGCTGGGCAGTAAACTGTTCTCATCATGATCAAAACAATGAAATCTTCCGTGATAATTCATGTTACCTCCATGAATATCATGTTCATACGCTTATGAATGATTTTACGGATAACAACAACTTCGGATTCAGGGATATGTATACCATTATAAAACCATATTCCATTTCGACTACAAATCTTCATACGACAATTCGAAAGGCTTAACGGTTGATATCGACACCTTTATATCAATCAAAATTATCATGCTGAAGTTGTTTAACATTCCATCTATACTAGATAAATCCTTCCATGATCAATCCTTTAGATTCATCTAACAATAAAGTCAAGTCCATGATTACTATGAATTCATCTACTAGATTCGGATTACCAATGATAGAAGCTTCCTTTACTTGTTCAATGTAATAAGATTCGAATCATGATGTTCATAATCAAACTACTTGAGGCATAACCATCTCTATATTTCCAAACATGATGCATGTTGAATAATTCACTAATGAAAAATCAATATCTTGATAACATGATCATCTAATTCTTTAGAATCCAACTCTAAGTCTGTAGATAGGTTGAACATACCTTAATATGACGAAAATCACTAAACTGTAAGGTAGAATCCGACTCCGGTTGGTTGTATGCCACTCCAAGGTGCTATTCCACTTCAATGATTACTCCCAAGTGATAACCAATATACAAAGACCAACAAGATGTGTTCTAAGTGTGTAGCAGGAGTATTACAGCTCTCTGGCCTCTCAAGAATGAAGAATGGACGAATGAAATGTAAGCCAAAATGGGTTGTTGTCCCATTTATAATATTCTGCATTTTAACAAGTTAGCGCACGCTACTAAGCTTTCCTTAGCGCGCGCTAATAAGAGTTGACTTCAGAACTGTCCAGGTTCATCCGCGGGAATCTTATCCGGACCCATGTCCCGGCTGGCGCATGTGCTAGCCGTCCCGCTCAATAATTGAGTTCTTAGCGCACGCAACTCCTACATGCATAGCGTGCGCTAGTAGTAGCCTGATAGCGCGCGTTAAGCTACATTCTTAGCGTGCGCTATCACGAGTTTGCATGAGAAATTTTGCATATTGTTATACTTATGTACAAAGATATCAATGCAAGAAATATCATACTCCAATAATCAAAACCACAAATCCGAATAATACAGGGTTTGAATACAGATGAAATACACCGTAATAAATCTGGATATTACATACTCTCCTACTAAAAAGGAGTTTCGTCCCGAAACTCAAGACGAAAATAACTCGGGATATCTGGACTTCATATCAGCTTCTGTTTCCCATGTGGCTTCTTCTTTTCCGTGACGTGACCATTAAACTTTGACCAAAATGATTGATTTGTTCCTCAACTGCTTAACTCGACTCTCGAGTATCTTGACCGGTCTTTCTTCAAACGTCCCATCCTGCGCGACTTCGATCTCGCCGAAATCAATGATATGACTGGGATATGGTATATACTTCCGTAGCTGGGATACGTGGAACATGTTATGAACATGGCACAATGACGGTGGCAATGCCAACCTATATGCCAACTCCCCAACTCTCTCAAGGATCTCAAATGGTCCGATATATCTCGGACTCAGCTTTTCTTTCCTTCCGAAACGAAAGATTCCCCGAGTAGGAGAAACCTTCAAAAGTACGTGGTCTCCAGTATTGAACTCCAATGGGCGACGGTGTACATCTGCGTAGGATTTCTGGCGACTCTGGGCGGTTAACAGCCTTTCACGAATCAAGGCTATATTCTCTTGAGTCTGTACGATCAACTCTGGTTCTGTTCCGATCAAGTCCGATGAATCGTCCCAGCATAGGGGCGATCTGCATCTCCTCCCGTATAATGCCTGAAATGGTGCCATCATAATGGAAGCATGCCAACTATTATTGTAGGTAAATTCAATCAGTGGTAGATGAACTTCCCAATCGTTTGACCAATCTAAGGCACAGGCCCTTAGCATGTCTTCCACCGTTTGAATGGTCCTCTCGGATTGTCCGTCAGTCTGCGGATGATAAGCTGTACTGAAGTTCAATTCGGTCCCCAAGGCCTTATGAACTGCTTTCCAAAAGTGAGACACAAAATGACCGTCTCAATCAGAAACAATGGTTTTCGGCGTACCATGCAATCGAACTATCTCTGATATAAATACTCGTGCCAACCTCTCTGGTCCCCACGTGTCCTTAATGCCTAGAAAATGAGCTGATTTGGTTAAACGATCAACTATCACCCAAATCATGTTCATTCCTGTCCTGTTTCTCGGCATATTAGTGATAAAGTCCATCGATATGTCCTCCCACTTCCATTCAGGAATCGGGAGTGGCTTCAACATTCCGGCAGGCCGTTGATGCTCGATCTTAACCTGCTGACAAGTCAAGCATTTCGAAACATAGTCTGCTACATCTTTCTTCATGTTGCCCCACCAGAAATTCTGCTTCAAGTCTTTATACATCTTACTGGTGCCTGGGTGGATAGAATAGGGCGAACTGTGAGCTTCCTTCATAATCGTCTATTTTAGAACATCAACATCGGGAACGCAGAGTCGATTCTGAAATCTCAAAACTCCATCATCATGAATTATGAATCCGGGGGCCATTCCTTTGATCACTTCATCACGTAACCGAATCATCAGAGGATCATCTGCCTGTCTAGATTTGATTTCTTCGGTTAATGATGAAGTTATCTCCATCACGCATAGTTGTCCTTGGACTCTTTGTAACCACACTTCAATTCCTTCTCGAATCATCTCTCGTTGAAGGCTAAGTTGGGAGGTCAGCGTCTCCAGCATCTGAATAGAAACAGGCTTGCGGCTGAGTGCATCGGCCACTACATTTGCTTTGCCTGGATGATACAAAATCTCCAAGTCATAGTCCTTGATCAGCTCTAACCATCTTCTTTGCCGCATGTTCAACTCTTTCTGACTGAATATGTACTTGAGACTCTTGTGATCCGTAAAGATCTGACAGTGAGTCCCGTACAGATAATGCCTCCAGATCTTCAAAGCAAAAATCACTGCTGCTAGCTCCAAATCATGTGTTGGGTAATTCACTTCATAAGGTTTCAGCTGTCGCGATGCATAAGCGATCACCTTATCATTCTGCATCAATACGCACCCGAGTCCTTGGTTCGAAGCATCACTGTAAACTATAAATCCTCCAGTTCCCTGTGGAAGTGATAGAATTGGTGCCGTCGTCAATCTCTTCTTCAATTCATCAAAGCTAATCTGACACAACTCATTCCACTCAAACTTTTGAGTTTTCTGCAGGAGTCGAGTAAGTGGGCGAGAGATTTTAGAAAACCCTTCCACGAATCGACGATAATATCCAGCAAGTCCTAAGAAGATTCGGACTTCTTTCACGTTCTTTGGAGGCTTCCAATCCATAATTGCTTCGATCTTCTGAGGATCTACTCGGACTCCTTTAGCTGACACCACATGGCCGAGGAACATTACTTCCTTTAGCCAGAATTCACACTTAGAAAGTTTGGCGTACAATTGCTCGCTTCTCAAAAGTTCCAATACAATCCGCAAATGCTGCGCATGTTCTTCCGGGCTCTTAGAATACACCAGAATGTCATCAATGAACACGACCACAAATTTATCCAAAAATTCGATGAACACTCGGTTCATCAATTGCATAAATACAGCAGGTGCGTTAGTGAGACCAAACGGCATCACTACAAACTCATAATGTCCGTAGCGAGTTCTGAACGCTGATTTCGGAACATCAGATTCCTTAATCCTCAGCTGATGATACCCTGATCTCAGATCGATTTTAGAAAATACTGTTGCCCCTTGCAACTTGTCAAACAGATCATCAATCCGTGGAAACGGATACTTGTTCTTAATCGTCATTTTGTTCATCTCTCGGTAGTCAATACACAGTCGAAGCGATCCATCCTTCTTTCGGACAAAAAGAACTGCGCTCCCCAGGGAGAAATGCTTGGCTGAATATAGCCCTTGTCCAGTAACTCCTCCAGCTGCTTCTTCAGTTCATGCATCTCAGTAGGTGCCATACGATACGGCGCCTTAGAAATTGGTGTAGCTCTGGGTTCCAGCTCAATGGTAAATTCTACATCCCTTCGTGGAGGTAGTCCAGGTAACTCGTCACGAAATACATCTAGAAATTCGTTCACAACAGGAATGGATGAAAGTTCCACAATTTCGTCTTCTTTCTTCATTGCATAACACGATTACCGTCTGACCTGTTTCAACAATTTGTGACTTTCATCGCTCGATCAATTTTCTGAGTTGCCCAGCTTCCATCCTCAAAGCAATTTCGAACCATCGTCAGCGATCAGCGAGATATTCCTCCTTCGGTAGTTTACAATTGCTCCATACCGATTAAGCCAATCGTCTCCGAGTATCAGGTCGTCTCCTTGCATTTCAATCACGATCAGATTTGAGAGCCACTCTCTGCCTCCAAATGATACACGGAAATTTCTAGTTTCTAAGTTTCCGACAATCCTCTCTCCACTCGGTAAACCAACAACATAAGGTTCACAAGTATGAAAACCGGAAATATTCAAACGATTTACACAAGACAAAGATATAAAAGAATGCGTAGCTCCTGTATCGAATAAAATGCTAACTGGCTGGGAAAGGATCTGGACAGTACCTGATGCGACAGCAGCATCCTGATCGTCTGTCCTCCTCATCTCGTACAGACGTGGGGGAGCAGATCCGGCACTCGATGTCCCCTTTCGGTCCCATTGTCCTCTGCCTCGTCCGCGGCCAAAATTTCGAGGCATCTGAACACTTTCTTTGCGTCTCGTTGATATCGGCTTCCTTACGGGCCGTGGTGTACGGGCTCTAAAAGACTTTGCAGTCTCTTCACAAAACACTGCTCGATGTCCCTCTCGTCCACAATCAAAACAAGTCACGGCAGTAGGGGGCAATTAGTCGATAGTGCCCGTCAGGCGCGATTAAAGCATTTCTGGTAACATCGGTAATAGTTGATGTCGCTCCGAAGTTCTTTCCGCTCCTAGCTGGGTGCGGAGGTTTCTTGAAAGAGTGAAAGGATGACTGGGCCTTACGGGGCCATTGTTCTTGTGCTCGTAAAAGTACCGAGACTTTCTGTTTCTTGGATTAGAAAATTTCTCCATAGCCGCTTCCTTGATCTCATACGCCAACGCCTTATCCTGGTATTGACGGAGTGTGGTACATTCAAATCCGGACATGTACCTCTGGATTTCTGGTTTCATCCTCATATCGAAATGGATCATCATTTCTCGCATCATTACGACCGGATGTCGAACAAATGCCACTTTGGTTAAACGTCTTAATTATGCAGGATACGGCACATCGGAAAGGCCGAGCGGATAAAAACTCCCGAACTTTGGCTTCCTCACGGGACGAGGGCAATACTGAGCTTCCATCATCAATCTAAACTCTGTCAATCGGCATCATGGTCTACAGCCGGATGGCTTCCACCATTCGGACGCTTCCTATCGTAAAGTATTGCGCGATAGAGGCTCTCCGGTCATCCAGGCGATTAATTCGCAAATATTTTCTCAGTTCCTTCAACCAATGGTCCCTGTGGGAGTCTCGGAAATCTGTCGAATTTGGGTGGTTGCATCTTCGCCACCTCTTGCGGCCACCGGTCACCTCGATTTCCCATGTCGGGATCCCTTGCTGTCTCTCTCCGTCTTTGTAGTCCCACCGCCACTTGCATTCGGTCCACGACTTAGGCGAACCGAGTCATCTGGTTCACCACTTGACGAAGGATCTGCACAAAGCAGGTTCGTTCGTTATTAATAGATTGATGCGGATCGCCCGAGCTATGACTGCCCGGTTAGAAGGCGACGCTTCCTTTCGGCATTTCTTCGTCGCGTCACGACCGCGACCACGTCCACGTCCGCCTCTCAACATACTGTAAGCATAAATACTCAATATACAGGAAACAACATCGTTCTAATATTCGAGTATAAAGAGACACAACATGTAAAGAACGAGATAGAGTTTAGGAACTTACAACCACCGTTCGCATGAAGACGTAGGCAGTGCAGTGATGTCATTCACAGCCAGTTACCTCAAAAGACATAAATGACCCCTATTTTAACCCAACGGCCAAGACATCCATAATCTTAGCTTCGATACCATATTCTGTAACACCCCCGATATATTCAGGAATATTACAGCGCCGTAAATCCTTTACATAAGGATTTACAAGGCTGGAGAATTGAACAGACATTAAGAAATACTACGAATGGAAATATCGGAATTAAGATACAACAGTTCTGACCAAATACTGAAAGTACAATTGTTCAACAGGGACTTAATAATACATCACCAAATTCAAATTCATCATAAATGACTTCGCACTCGAGTACTTATTGAAATAACCAATAAACAACATATAAATAAACCCGGCCGGAACATCACTCTGCACCCTCGTCGTCATGCAGCTCCAGTGCTTGTTTTCCCGCTCTCCTGGATCCTGAACATAAACAAAATGTTCACCCCCGAAGGGGTTAGTACAACGATGCTAGTACAAGTACCACAACATATCATTCATATCTCATGAAGAATAATAACGTAAACGACAAAAATACCAACGAGTCTTCTCCTACGAGAAACTCATAAATGACATACACAACTGATAATCACAACACGATATCATAACATACACATGGTAATTCCGTCGATCCAGCGTTCACTGCCTAGAACCCACGATGATCCCGTCAGACCAACCCGTGGTGGAAAAACCCGTCCGATGATCCAGTGCACGCTAGCATAGATCCCCCGATGATCCCGTCGGACCAACACGAGGTGGACATACAACAATGACATACATGCACGACAATATGTATAACATCAATACATAAAACAATTAAGGTACTTGCCTCGATTTGAAGACAAGAACAATACTTCCACGAAAACGAACACTCGAAGGTCGTCCTCCTCAATCAATCACGTAACAAGATCAAACCTTAACAAAAGAAATGATATAGGATTTATCTCACGTCGTACGAATGTTTAACAATTCGATTTACGGCCAAAAGTTCATAAAATGTAATCTGCCTGAACTGCTTATCGCATGCTAAATACTCTGTGTAGCGTGCGTTAAGTCTGCTCGATAGCGCACGCAAACAACAAAGCCTAGCCTACGCTAACTATGCATGGTCAGTACTTCACTGATCAGTCGACTGACTCGTCTGATGGCCTAGCGTACGTTACGTACCAAACGTGGCGTACGCTAACTCGTGCTCGATAGCGCACGTTAATCTTTATAGCTTAGCGTGCGCTATCTGTGCATGGCAGTTTACTGCTGGGCAGTAAACTGTTCTCATCATGATCAAAACAATGAAATCTTCCGTGAGAATTCATGTTACCTCCATGAATATCATGTTCATACGCTTATGAATGATTTTATGGATAACAACAACTTCGGATTCAGGGATATGTATACCATTATAAAACCATATTCCATTTTGACTACAAATCTTCATACGACAATTCGAAAGGCTTAACGGTTGATATCGACACCTTTATATCAATCAAAATTATCATGCTGAAGTTGTTTAACTTTCCATCTATACTAGATAAATCCTTCCATGATCAATCCTTTAGATTCATCTAACAATAATGATGTTAAAGTCAAGTCCATGATTACTATGAAGTCATCTACTAGATTCGGATTACCAATGATAGAAGCTTCCTTTACTTGTTCAATGTAATAAGATTCGAATCATGATGTTCATAATCAAAGTACTTGAGGCATAACCATCTCTATATTTCCAAACATGATGCATGTTGAATAATTCACTAATGAAAAATCAATATCTTGATAACATGATCATCTAATTCTTTAGAATCCAACTTTAAGTATGTAGATAGGTTGAACATACCTTAATATGACGAAAATCACTAAACCGTAAGGTAGAATCCGACTCCGGTTGGTTGTATGCCACTCCAAGGTGCTATTCCACTTCAATGATTACTCCCAAGTGATAACCAATATACAAAACCAACAAGATGTGTTCTAAGTGTGTAGAATGATTATTACAGCTCTGTGGCCTCTCAAGAATGAAGAATGGACGAATGAAATGTAAGCCAAAACGGGTTGTTGTCCCATTTATAATATTCTGCATTTTAACAAGTTAGCGCACGCTACTAAGCTTTCCTTAGCGCGCGCTAATAAGAGTTGACTTCAGAACTGTCCAGGTTCATCCGCGGGAATCTTATCCGGACCCATGTCCCGGCTGGCGCATGTGCTATTCGTCCCGCTCAATAATTGAGTTCTTAGCGCACGCAACTCCTACATGCATAGCGTGCGCTAGTAGTAGCCTGATAGCGCGCGTTAAGCTACATTCTTAGCGTGCGCTATCACGAGTTTGCATGAGAAATTTTGCATGTTGTTATACTTATGTACAAAGATATCAATGCAAGAAATATCATACTCCAATAATCAAAACCACAAATCCGAATAATACAGGGTTTGAATACACCGTAATAAATCCGGATATTACAGGATACCACTTCCGCGGCCGTACCCCTTAGTATCGACCCCCAGACATCCCGTCGGACACTCCGGGTGGAAGTTCAACCACACACACACCCAAGTCCACTTCCGCGGCCGTACCCCTTAGTATCGACCCCCAGACATCCCGTCGGACACTCTGGGTGGAAGTAACACGACTCACGCACCCAAAAACCACAATTCATCATTCATTTCGAAAACACAATAATACATAACGAAATGTAACACATGTACTTGCCTGATTAATACGACGTGAAGAAAAACGGTGAACGGAAAGGGTTTGGCCCGAATAACCTTCACAAATCCGATCCTACACAACAACGATGAACAACCAATCTTAAAACTACGAAAACGTAGGAGTACATCCTAGTTCTACCCGCTGCAACAATTTGTCGAACATAACTAGGGTATCGTCGATTATAAGTGACGAACAATGGAAAACTTGGAGTTTAAAACCACAAATCCTCAATAAAAACGAAGGATTACAAGTACACGATCGAAGTCTAGCAATATTCCGTGATAATTCAGACTAAAAGAGTCAAATCACAAGAAATTCCCAAAATTTCCCCAAAATCTCAAAACAAGGGTTTCAGGGATTCTTACCTTGATTCGGATGGTGGAAAATATTAAGAACTTGAAGAATTCACGCAAGGAATGCACGGATGGTAGTGGATGATGATAATTGGTCGAAATCAGCCCTAACCCTCGTCTGAGATCGCTCAAAGCCGCAGAGAATAAGTAAAGACGGAAAAATGACGAAGTTGGCTGCTGCTGTCCTATTTATATTAAATAGGCTTAGCGCACGCTACGCACAAGACTTAGCGTGCGCTAACGGGGTGTGGAAATGCAGTCAGCCTACTGTCCTGCCGTTAGCGTACGCAAGCTAATATGATTAGCGTGCGCTAATGTTAGGAATTAGCGTGCGCTAATCTTTCAATTAGCGTCGCTACAGTCGATGCAAAATGGCATCGAACCTTCATCGATCCATTGAAATCGTTAGCGCACGCTACAACTCCAAGTTAACGTACGCTAACCACGCAGTGATAGCGCACGTAAGGAAACCAGAGTAGCGTCGCTACTCGAGCAGCGATCGATCGATCGCCGACACTGCCGACAAAGACAAAAATCGAAATGTAACGCAAGGCCAGATTCCAGAAGCACAAATACGGAGTATTCAAGACGACAGAATTGAGCGCTGAAAGAAAATACAACCCCGACCACCGCAGAGTCCGTAATACGACAAAGAAAGTGAAATTCCCTAAACTTATGGGAAATTAGAAAAATGGCTCAAGTGCCCGAAAATCACGAGACGACGTCGGATTAACAAACCGAAAGTCTCAGCGCGACCAACTCAACCATACAAACTTATGAAAACGAGAAACAACGAAAATGAACGAGTTTTACGAGAATCGAACGTACATGCGACAAGATATAATTCAAGATAAAATTACATAAAAACATCCTCGAAACTTGTCAAAACGGAAAAACTCCAAGAACAAAATAGGTTCAGAAATCCAAAATAGCAACAAGGGAGTCGTCCGAAACGAACATACACCAAAAATAGAAATTACCAAAAATAGAAAGTACGGATATTACATGCTCCCCCTAACCAAATCGACAGGCACTCTCCAAGTCAAAGAACACATCATACAAGTCTTCACATAAACTTAATGCCCAGTCAAGTTTCATCGACTTGCGAACGATTAAGTATTTGAGCCATAAACCTTTCCAGTGTCGATCCCCTTATCCAATAAGGAGTGGAATGTTTTGCTCTCAAATACACGGACTAGTTTATATATATATATATATATATATATACGAGTCAGGAATGCCAGTGACTACCAGTAAATAAAGAAACATACAATTGCCTTCGGATAATATTTTACATAATAACAAGTACAATGCTCTCACTCTAACATCCTCTAAGCGACATTCGAGGGCGCACTCCTAACAATTTCTACAACGCAAGAAAAATGGTTAGAGTATTTGGCGCAATTCTCTTACATATATGGTGTTGAATGTCTTCTTGACCCGAGTGTGAAAAAAAGCACTCGGTTTTGATCAGTTTACATCTTCAATTCATTTCAAAAAAAAAACAAAATCGTCATCAAGCTCTACTTCTTCAACTTTTCTAGTCAGATCTTAAATGAGTATTTTACGTGTTCGCATGAGCTTGATGCCAATTTTGAGATTTTAAAATGGTGGAAATTACGTAAAGAACAATATCCTATATTAGCTAGAATTGCAAGGGATCTCCTTGTCGTTCCAGCCTCTACAATTGGTTCGGAGTCCGCTTTTAGTGCAGGTAGAAGGGTTATAACAGATAAACGGAAAAAAGATTGGGAACAAGCAGAAAAACGTCAACAAGGACGGACAGAAGAAGACGAACACAACGAGGATGATGATCCGTGGATTATGATGGATTCTTCATCCGAATCGAGAGCTTCAGCGAGTGGCCAATACGGCGATTGAGCACATCATCCTACCTTTAAGTTTCAGGTAAGTAAAGAGGTAAGTAAAAAGAACTATGTGAACTTTGATTCCTTATGATATGTAGGCAACTTAATTTTAAAAATTAGATTAAATTTCAAAAAATAATCTAATTTTTACAAAGTAAGTCCAAATCCAATCTCCCAATTTAATTTAATGTTAACGTATTTTAAAAATTCAAAATGAATTTTCTTAAATAGATTGAAGCAGTTTTTTTACTAAGTTTTACAATTTTTTTTAATTCAAAACAGTTTTTTTAAATTGATTTTTAAGTAATTTATTTAAAAATGCAAAACAAATTTTTACAAATTAATTTTTAATTTCATGTTAAAATAGATTTATGTTAAAAATTCAAAACATATTTAAATTTTTTTTAAGTATTCGGCCAGGGCCCGACCAGTTCAGGCTGGCCCACGACAGCCCGGGGACGGGCAGACAGTGGGCCGCGGCACCCAGCCCGTCCCATCATGCCAAAAACACGGGCCGATCCTTGACTCATCATAGTCTCAGCCCCACCCACTTCAACCCGGTCTGCAGTCGGCCCAACCCGTCCCATGACCACCTCTAGTTCCCATTCGGCCCATTTCCATGAAATTCTAGTTTTAAAGTGACAAGACCCAAAGGCCGAAACGGCATCCACACCTCCACAGTCCAACACTCGAACCTGAAATCTTCAACCCTAACCCCGAACCCTCGAAACCGTATCATAATTTAAGAACCATAGCAAGCGAGAAAGCCAAATCCCAACAGAGACAAATGGTTCATGCGGCGGCGCAGCGATACGGCTCCCTCTTGGCTTTCGACTCACTGAGTTATCGGCTGCAACAATGGCGGGGCATCCGAGTTAAGGTTCGAAACAACAATTTGGATCAGGCATTGGCATTAATGCAGAGGAAGATGCAGTCCAGTGGGATCGAACGAATGATAAGGAACGAACAAACCTGCCATATTAAGAATTCCGAGAAGCGCGTTTTAGCGAAGAAGAATTTGGAGCGCAAGATTCGCGCACAGGATCTAGCGCGCAAGCTCAAAATGATTCTCGTACAGAAAGTCAGGTAAGTGAATAAAAGGCTTTGATTATCTGTCTGGAAATGTATCATAATTAATTGGTTGCTCATTTTAGTACGCGATATTGATCGTGAAGATTTTGTCTTGGTTGATTTTATTGGGAAGTGTGGTGAAACTGGATACATGCTTTGGTGATTTTTTTTTTTTTGTGTGTGTTTATAGGAAAATGAAGGAAAAGTAGTTGGAAAATCAGCTTTATGTTGCAGATAAGTGAGATTACTGTTTTCTTTCTTTGTCTCCACCTCATCCACGGCTAAGAAAAAAATAGATGATCTGAGTCCTGTGACTATCAGGGCAGGTCTTATCACGGAAAATGCTCGGGATGCTCGTGATGACATTTTTTTATGCTCGTCTTAGAAGGGAAAAAAAACATAAGGGTGGTGGCATCGCCCACTGTTTGGAGTGCGGCATCCTCCCATGCAGCACTAGCACACCGTCGCCCCCCATTGAAGCAGTGCTGTTTGATGTTTTGCGGTATCGGATACAGCGTGTGAAACTTGTGACCGTTGGGGATGCCAACGGCTACCCAACGGATATAATTTTTTTTTTTTTAAAAACCCACTTTTTCAACCAAAATATATCAAAATCAACAACAATACTTTTAAACCAATACTAACCTACAATTTTCAACCAAAACCAACCCAAAATGGAACCCAAAAAATCTACCAAAAAAACTATCAAAGTCAAGAGGGGCGCCTCATCTCGTCCTCGAGTTGAATCACAACCCGTTTACCGCCCGCAAACGTACGAATCGTCTTTTCATTCTCAACCCGTGTACCGCCCCCAAATGTACGAGCCTTCTTTTCATTCCCAACCCGTATACCGACCCCAAATGTACGAATCTCCACCGTTTTCTTACACCACACAACAACCCATCCCGCAATTCCCCGGAAACTTCAACCCGTTTGAAACAATGAGGAATCCCGTACACATACCTGATGATGATTCCGACGATAATCAAGAGTTCGTACCCGAGACACAATTTAATGAAGAAGACGAAGAGGTTGAAGCCGAAGAAGTCGAAGAAGTCCAAGAAATCCCCAAGAAGTCCAAAAAAGCGGAAAAAAAAAAATTGGACGTCCGAGGAGGAAGAGGCGTTAGCTAAATCATGGATTAAAATATCTGTCGATAAACAAGTGGGAGACCGTCAAACAAAGATGGGATTTTGGAGCCGAGTTCTAAAGCATTATCAAAGCTTTATGCCGAGAACCACCCGCTTGAAAGATCAACTTAACTCAAAATGGGTTAAAATGAACCCGGCGATCGTTGCGTTTAACGGTTACTATCACCAAGCGGTATAATTTTTAAACCTATACATTTTATAATTTTAAGTATATTATATTATATATATTAGTATATTATATTATATTATATATATTATATATTATATATATAAACAGTATATTAATATTATTTTTATATTAGAATTTTTAGTATATTATATTATATTATATATATTACTTAATTTTTAATCCATATTTTATATACGTAGGTGCGCATAAATCAAAGCGGTTGCAACGATTTGCAAATTTTTGAGAGAGCCGCCATGATTTTGAAAAACATTATGGGAAACCGCTCAACCATGTCAAAGCTTGGTACATTGTCGAGATCAACCAAAGTGGGCCGAACAACAAAACGCTCAACTAAGCCAAGAACTGAGGGATCGAGCGAAAAAGGAAATCGTCGATTCGACTAACCAACCAACGCCAATCGACGAACATGAGTTCGATTGTGACTTACCAAACCTTAACGAAAACCAAGCGCCATCCCGTCAATCCAAAGGAAAAATGAAGGCGAATGTTGAATCTTCTAGTTCGGTGCGTGAATTATTGGCAAGTTACACGAGCCGGAAAGAAAATTTGTTGATGGAGCAATTGGAGGCTCAAAAAAAGAAAGACGAAGAATATTTCAAATATGTTGAAAAGGAGAACTACAATCGTGACATGAAGTTCGTGATGGAGCCGCACGACAATATCCCAGACCCGGTTTTTAAAGAGTTCGTCATTGCTAGAAAACGCGAGTTATGTGCCCAATACGGTTGGCCGTGTAGTTTGTAGGATTTAAGTTTTAATGATTTAATGTAGTGTTATTTTTATTTTTAATGTCTTTTAAGTTTTAATGAATTTTTAGTTTTAATGTAAATTTATTTTTAATGAATTTTTAGTTTTAATGAATTTTTAGTTTTAATGTATTTTTACTTTTAATGTATTTTTAATTTTAATAGATTTTTAATTTTAAAAAAAGAAGTGTGGTATGCAGTGTGGTATGCAATGCCACCAAAAAATGGATTGTGGTATGAAAATGAGGTGAAATGAGGTGTCATGAGGGGATTGGTTGAAAAAGTATGGTATAGAATGCAGTGTGGCATGCATTGCCACCACCCTAAGAGAGTATAGATTCAAGATTCAATAGTATATTTGCTTTAGCCTTCAAAGTCCACGAAATCTTGAACAATACCAATAACTATAAACCTAAATATTTATTCATAAACTAGCTCTGAATTAATGTTTTTTTTTTGGCATTGTTTGAAGTAAATTTATCAACCAAATAATCATAGAGTGAAAATTTGTTTTTGAGCTTTTACATATAGTATTATTCTTTTTTGTCCCAAGTTTAGCAAACTCTTTTGATACCCAAATTGTCGAAATTGATCTTTACTCGAATAAATTCGAGTCATATATTGTAATTTTGAGTCAACTTTAAAAAATATACGATATTGAGGAAGGTTGACAATCGGGTAACACAATTAGACAATCGAGTTACCAGAATTCGGGTTACCGGATAAGATACGAGTTACCCGTAACAAAATGGGTAAGTCGAATCTGATTCGGGTTACCCGAATCTGAATTCGTGTTACCCGAATTCAGATTCGGGTAACTCGAATCTGAATTCGAGTAACCCGAATTTGATTCGAGTCACCCGAATCAGAAATTCGAGTAACACTGCTCTGAGTGCACGTGTGAGATCTAGCATTTTTTTTTTTGGACTTTTAAGAAAGCAACACAGAAACTGGAGTTACCCGAATATGATGCTCAACGACATAAAACATGTTTTAAGCACATGTGTGAGTTACCCATTTTCTTAAAACGGATTGGAGTTACCCGTTGAGCATCATATGTAGAATGTTTTTTATGTTTGTCATAACACATTTTTATATTTCGGGTAACTCGAATCCGACTCCGGTAACTCGAATTAAGATTCGGGTAATTCGAATGCTCACGTCAAAACTGATATCGTATATTTTTGCAAGTTAATTCGAAATTATGTTACTCGAAATTACAATATATGACTCGAATTCATTCGAGTAAAAGTCAATTCCGACAATTTGGGTATCAAAAGAGTTTGTGCTAAACTTGGGACAAAAAAGAATAATGTTATATGTAAAAGAGTAAGACAAACTATTCCTACATAATCATAACTGATACTCCCTCCGTCCTATCGATCTTGGTTCATATTCCTTTTTGGGTCGTTCCAAGATACTTGGTCATTTCCTTTTTAAGACACCTTTATCTCTCACAAGATATATTCATAACATCACTTTATACATTACTTTTCAGCTTTTCTTAAATTTCGTGTCGAAAAGCAAATGCTCAATATGGATGGGACGAAGGGAGTATTTATTAAAAACTCTTTCTCAATCTATATTAAAAGTTAAAACTAATCTATTAGGTCTCCCTTGCGACATAGTACTCTGAAGATAATTGCTTAGGAGTGATAATTGATGATTTGGAGCTGATGTGGCCAATTTTATTTTATTAAAATGATGTAATCAAGCCACGTCACATTTCCGGTGTGCCACATAGGCAAATTGGCCGGATTCCGGTCATTAGGACACGGAGATTAAAATTTTGAATACGTTATATGGCAATTTGCAATTATGCTTAGGTTAGGACACTGACGTAAAAAGGTCCATACGGACAATAACCATAGTTTTCCCTTACATTTTTGTCACCAATGTGAAAAACCGAGAATTGTTATGTGAATGGTGAAGTACATTGCTTAGGAGTGGTACTATTTAGGAGGGAAGTTGGTACGATCCGCATTTGGGAACTGGATCGTAGTCTTGGTTTGAAATATGGTATTGCCAAGGTCGAGCTGATTATAGTCTATACTCTATAGATACATTCAAATTCAAGTTTGAGATTTCAATTATGTGGAGCCTGCATATAATTTTGGAAGCACTAATGCCTGTTAACTGGAAAAGAAAATGAAATAAGTTCTTGGGGACCTTGTTGATCATGCAAATTGAAGCCGCATGTAGTTGAGCTTGTTTAGTCTGTGTTTTTCTCCTTTATTGCTAACCTAATTAATGTTTTAGGACCTTATAGTCGTGTAAACTTAAGAAAATGAATGGGATTCCACACTTTCCTGTTTGATTTTTTAAGGAGTGGGTTTGGTTTTGTTGGTTTATTTTAGTTGATTTGGAATTTGGAACTGTGTTAAGCAAGGCGATTGACTCGCTAGAAAAAGTCCATCCGAGTTATAGAAAGATTTGCTTGTAAACAAGGATATCCATAGCCCAGCTCCCAAGAATCATCTAATATAGTTTTCAAATCATGATATAAAGGACATTTATGATGAACACAAATACTGAAGATATTATTTGTGATTATTGAGTGTCCTACAGCCTACGAATGATGAACAATCTCCTCTGTCGAGCAACTAGGGGGGGCTACAATCATACGCATATTATGTCATTGATCAATGTTTTTATTTTCTTTTTTTAAATTGATGAAACTATTTCCTCACTTCAGTATAATAGAGTAAGCCATATTACTTCTTTTCTTGAATTATATAATGTAATTCATATAATGGAGGGAAACGTAACATTTACTGATGTTGAACTAATTCTAAAGGTGAAGAATGTTCTGTTGAGTGGCATGATAACTAATACTATATGTTTCTCATATTTCTACTTACTGATCCAGTGGTCTTGTGTGTGAGAGAGTGTGCGCGCTGCGCGTGCATGGGATTATTTTCTTCTTCAGCTCTGTTTTTGTTATATAGTAATCCTATTTTGATTCCATTGTTGTGCTTGCAGGGGTCTATAATGCTATTCCAAGAGACCCTTGGGGATGTTATTTGTTGAACTGTTTATTAACGATTGTGCCTTTTTCCTGTAATCTGTGAATCTCAATTACGTGATATCAGAAACAACTCTAAATTCGATACTAAATTGTATTGTTTCGTTTATATTGTTTGCTTCCCGTTTCCTATTATATCCCTATATACCTACAATTGTACAAACCTTTCCAATTATTTTTCTTTCATGGGTTCCATCTTATATTATTATAATATAAACTAAGGCCTTGTTATTTTGGGGTTAATTTCAGCGCAAACTTTAGTTCAGTCCAGCAAGCTTCAGTTCATCATAGTTTGGTTCAGCTCAGCTTATTATTATTATTATTATTATTATTATTATTATTACTGCTATCAATAATACTATATATAATAGTTATTATGACTGTTTATTTTGGTATTATTACCATTATTATTTTATTGTTGTAATATAATAAATAATAATCATTGTATATATAATTCTTTAATATGATTAATTAATAGGAGTATTACTGATATTAACTAGTACTATCAATTATATTATGAGATTATTATTATTACTGCTTTTGTTGTTATAATATATATAATGACTATTATTGTTGTATATATTGTTATCTAATTTTATTATAAATTATTATTACTAATAACAATGTTATCATTAATATTATATACAGTTTTTGTATTATCAATAATTTTATTACTGTTATTATTATATTAATACAAATAATTTTGTTGTATTATGAATAATTTTATTATTATTACGATTATTATTATATATAAGTAATTTTCTCGTTGTATTTTTTATATGTGATGTTATTATTTTTGTATTATTATCATCAATAATTTTATATATATTTTTTATTATTACTATTATTATTTTATTATTATTACTATTATTTATTATTTTTATTTTTATATTTATAATTATTCTGATTATCACCATTGTAATATATATTATAATGTTGTTATATATTATATATTTGTTATATAATGATAATAATTACTATTATTCTTATTATTATTATTATTAGGGATCTCTCTTTTTTAGTACCAAAGCATAAAAGTAACAAGTTATATATCCCATTCATAAAATTATAAGTTTTTGATACCAAAATGTGTTAAAAGACTTTATTGCCCTTAAAGTCTACCACTAAAAGATAAAAAAACATAAAAAAATAGAAGATTATTAAAAGCAAACAACAATAAAAAATAGAAAATTATTAAAAGCAAACAACAATAATTTAAACGGTCCCACAACTCAATATTTTCCTCTCTTGCAAAAAAACTCTCTTGCGCTGTATATCTCGTAAAACCGAAAAACCCCATCGTGAAACCCTTTCGCCGGCCAGAAGATGTCGAACTCCGATTACGACCGAGAATCTGAAGACGTCAGAAGTTCCTCACATGCTAGTGATACTCCATCTGAAGAGGAATTCGTCAATGAGCCGCCGGTTAGTGTATTTTCATTCACACACGATCGTGCCACGACGGTTGTTCATCGTCCCACGATGGTGCTAAAAGATGACACCATCGTGTACACGATGGTCTTTCGTGGGCACGATGGTTTACACACGATGGTCGTTGATCGTGTGTGTCGTCGTGTGCTAGAAGACCAAAGGCTCCTGTCCTGCACACGATGGCATGCACACGATCGACGCCCGTCGTGTGAACCGTCGTGTGGCACACGATGGTCTTCACACGACGGGCATCGATCGTGTGCCTGCCATCGTGTGCAAGGCAGAATTTTTTTTTTCGTTCTCTTAAGAATTCTGTCATATTTTTATGAGTTGTTTGTCTATATTGCAGACTGTTGCGTATGGAAGAGACCTACATTGCGTTTTGTTACACGTCAAGTGAATCTTTACATACGGGAGGCGGTATTTAAAGAGATCATTGAGACACTAAGAAGTATGGGCCGCAATTCCGCAGTTGCTGATCGAACTATCGAGAGCTTGACCGAGGGGGTCCTGGGGCGCTTGATTAAAGTTAGGAGAAATGAGAATTCAAATACTGCCCTACATCACTTGATTGCCCGTCAATTGGAGGGTGATCAAATCCCCCCGGATGAGTCGTGGTTCCAGGTTTGCGGGATGACCATTCGTTTTACGACCCGTGATTTCGTCATGATCACTGGACTCCATTTTGGAAACTCTACCTTCCATCCACATGACGACCATCTCCTTCCGTCTGACGGTATTTTCTACAGAATACTCCATGGCAAAAATATTAAGGTTAGTGTTCTGCGGAAGAGGTTCAATGCTCGAGATTTTGGTAGAGACATAAGAGATTATGTGAAGGTTGCCAATTTGCTTATATACTACTACTTTATCCTATGCCGTGATGACATGCTGGTCGAGACATGGGCATGGGCATTAGTTGAGGATTTCGAGCAGTGGGATATATTTCCTTGGGGTTCTTATGCCTTTGGGGTTTTATCTTACTACATAGGCAACGTTGCCATGAAAGAGGGACAAGAGCACAAGGAGTATCACTTCTATGGTCCTGTTTGGGCTTTACAGATATGGTCGTATGAGATGATTCCTTCATTGGGAGCATTGTGTGGTATTCGAGATAAATCTGTCCAAGTCCCCCGGTGTTTGATGTGGACTACGAGGAAGATGTTTTGTGATTTCACTCATTTCTTCGACGATAAGGTACATAAATTTGTAAACGTATTTTCTCCTGACTTCATCTCTTCAACGTTATGTGATTGTCCATCTAATGGTATGATTTAATGACTAATTTTGCAGCACAGAGTACTTCCCTCTTTACCGCATCTGGAGGAGGATGAGGCTGAGTACTACTACCTGAGTTTTGAGAATGGCTCCCCATATGACGTTAAGTTCATTAAGCCTGTAAGAATAGCTGTGAAGAACAAGGAGGATGAGCCTGCGCCGATCCCGAGAAAGAAAGTTATGGATAGGTTGAAGAAGGCTGCTGGGAAATTGATTACATATGAGTCGGCACATAAAGTGTCGAAACGACGCCGGCAGAGTACCCCACCAGTAGATGGTGCAGAGACATCGGACCGGGAGAGGCAGCCAGGGAGGGTGTGTTGTGTCCACGGACTTCCTTGTTTGGACCACACCCAGGGCACGAGCACAGATGAGTACTTCGATCGCCATTTGAAGGCGGTCTTGTACGACGAGTCCGAGACGGGATTTATTGCTCGAGTTTCTCGCCGGGTGCTTTCTGGGATCGTGGATTTCTTCGGACCTACGCATAGACGTTCTAGGAGCCCGGTGCACTACTCAGCTGGGAGCCATGATAGGCCTCGTCATTCTGCATCTGTTAGCAGCGCCCAACGGAGGATTTCTGACCCTCCACGTCACTCAGTCTCTGGTGCAGCTCACAGTCACCATTCTCAGCGTCAGCCTAGTCACCATTCTCAGCGTCCGCCTACCCACCATTCTCAGCGTCCGCCTACCCACCATTCTGAGGTCCAGCACAGTCACCATTCTGAGATCCAGCACAGTCATCATTCTCAGATTCATCATTCTTTTGAGCGGACTCAGCAGCCCCTTGATTACGAGCATCAGTATGAGCCATTTGACGCGCTGCCGTTCAAAGATAGGACGATGTTCGACTGGTTTCAGGACGAGCATCATTATAGTGCGATGTTTCATTGTGAAGGTGGTGGTCCTCAGCATCAGCCTCCATTTCAGATCGAGCAGCCAATTTTTGAGATCGAGCAGCCGGCTGTACAACTCTCTGATCATTATAGTTGTGAGAGGGATGTTGAGGGTGATGAAGATGGTGAGACTGCCGGAACGCAGCATTTGGGTGAGCGTAGTCTTCCACCGCGAGTGAGTCGACCATCTGCTGCTCTTCGGGAGCCTTTTGTGGTTGCGCCTCCAAGAGATAGCGAGGCTCTGAAGAAGTTGTACCTACACTTTAGGAGGGAGCAGCCACGCGATGCTATTGTCCGGTGTTTGGAGACTGGGCATGCTCTCACCCAGGTGTTATTTGACCGGATAGAGTCTAGCCGTGAAGACTTTGATGCCGAGGTGATAGACTGTTATGTGCTTGCGACTCGAGCGAGGCTTCGGAGGGGAGTCCGTAGTGTTGGTGTCGGTAGAGTTGGTACTGTACTTGTTGGCTCCCAATTTTACGTAAGTTCTATAACCTACTCGCTTGTATAGCATTGGTGTGATGTGGATTTTTTGTTAATTTTGTGGTTTGGCTTTTTGTAGTTAGTTTTGGCCAACGAGTTTGCAAGACTCTATCCGGATGATCCACTTGGTATCAAGGTGACAGGGAAGCTGGTTTACAAGGATTGAAAAATTCCTAAATGCATCGAGGACTACATGACAGGTCTTGATACACCACATGCGGTTCCATGGTTAAATTGCAACGAAGTAAGTTTGAAATTTATATTTATAAATGATTCGCTATGTATGATTACATATTTTGTTTCAACAAATCATTGCCAATTTTTGCCTCGACCAGAGCCACTGGGTGACTATCAAGATTGACATCATAACATGGACCGTGGAGTTGTATGATTCCTTGTCACACCACAACGAAGATGGTCGATACCGATTCAACCAACTGCGACCGATTATGCGTCTGATGCCTCATGTGCTAGCTCAATCCAGGTATTGACTGAATAACCAATCGAAGAAGAAGTATGACACGGAGATGAGTTTCAAAATTATGCCACGAGAGCTACAGTTCATACAAAATGACAATCACAGTTGTGGCCCCTTCGCGTGCATATACTTGGATCGACTCGTCTCTGCAAACCCAGGAGCAAGACACCAAATCAAGGAACTTAATGAGAAATATATTAAGAAATATCGATATGGTTTAGCTGCTAAAATCTTTATGTTGTCTTTAGACATGTAAAATGGTTTATGGCGTGTTGTGTTGCGGCAAGATTAATGTGTCGTGTTGTTAAATATTTATGTTGTATTTAGACAGTTTTGGCAATATGAATGTGTCGTGTTGTTAAATCTATATTTTTTGGCTCTGTGTTACACACGAAGGATGAACACGATCGTGGGTCACGATCGTGTTGTGTTGTTAAATCTTTATGTTTTGGCTCTGTGTTACACACGATGGATGAACACGATCGTGGCCATCGTGGGTCACGATCGTGTTGTGTTGTTAAATCTTTATCTTTTGGCTCTGTGTTACACACGATGGATGCACACGATCGTGGCCATCGTGGGTCACGATCGTGTGCAACCTGCCCACGGTCATGGGTTGATGCTGTCGTGTGCGCACAATGGCTGCCATGACCGTGTGCACGGCAAATGGGTCCCATCGTGGGCACGGCCGTGCACACGATCGTGTGTCCCATCGTGGGCACGACCGTGTGTCCTATCGTGTGCATATAAACTTTTGGTATTTTTGCCAATTTGATTTATTGTGTTATCTAGAAGGATGTTTTGTGATTCAAAAATTGCTTGTTCAAACATTAATTACTATATAGCTTCTTATACAAACTCGTATTTGTCATTTCGTTGTAATTCATTAGTATATGAGATATTTCATCCAGATGATGAACTTATCCGTACGAACTAATACACTGAGAACAGATAGACTACACATGATATGCAATATATTATGTTAATTCAATCAATAAATTTTTAATAAGTGTATCGTTAACAAATAATTGTTAATATATAAGTAACAACACCTAAATTGACGAGTAATTTGAGAAATTGGTGAATATTTTTGATGTTCTTGTGCACACGATCGTATGTCCCATCGTGGGCACGACCGTGTACACGATCGTGTGCATATAAACTTTTGGTATTTTTGCCAATTTGATTTATTGTGTTATCTAGATAGATGTTTTGTGATTCAAAAATTACTTGTTCAAACATTAATTACTATATAGCTTCTTATACAAACTCGTATTTGTCATTTCGTTGTAATTCATTAGTATATGAGATATTTCATCCAGATGATGAACTTATCCGTTTAACTAATACTGCGAGCAGATAGACTACACATGATATGCAATATATTATGTTAATTCAATCAATAAATTTTTAAATAAGTGTATCGTTAACAAATAATTGTTAATATATAAGTAACAACACCTAAATTGACGAGTAATTTGAGAAATTGGTGAAAATTTTTGATGTTCTTGTGCACACGATCTTGTGTCCCATCGTGGGCACGACCGTGTACACGATCGTGTGCATATAAAATTTTGGTATTTTTGCCAATTTGATTTATTGTGTTATCTAGAAGGATGTTTTGTGATTCAAAAATTGCTTTTTCAAACATTAATTACTATATAGCTTCTTATACAAACTCGTATTTGTCATTTCGTTGTAATTCATTAGTATATGAGATATTTCATCCAGATGATGAACTTATCCGTATGAACTAATACACTGAGAACAGACAGACTACACATGATATGCAATATATTATGTTAATTCAATCAATAACTTTTTAAATAAGTGTATCGTTAACAAATAATTGTTAATATATAAGTAACAACACCTAAATTGACGAGTAATTTGAGAAATTGGTGAACATTTTTGATGTTCTTGTGCACACGATCGTGTGTCCCATTGTGGGCACGACCGTGTACACGATCGTGTGCATATAAACTTTTGGTATTTTTGCCAATTTGATTTATTGTGTTATCTAGAAGGATGTTTTGTGATTCAAAAATTGCTTGTTCAAACATTAATTACTATATAGCTTCTTATACAAAACCGTATTTGTCATTTTGTTGTAATTTATTAGTATATGAGATATTTCATCTAGATGATGAACTTATCCGTACGAACTAATACACTGAGAACAGATAGACTACACATGATATGCAATATATTATGTTAATTCAATCAATAACTTTTTAAATAAGTGTATCGTTAACAAATAATTGTTAATATATAAGTAACAGCACCTAAATTGACGAGTAATTTGAGAAATTGGTGAATATTTTTTATGTTCTTGTGCACACGATCGTGTGTCCCATCGTGGGCACGACCGTGTCACACGATCGGAGCACACGATCGTGCCCATCGTGTGCACCATCGTGTGTACTGCAAAGGGCAACATCAAATTATTTTATTATAAAATCCCATTGTGGGTCCCCCCCCCCTTTTTCAATATAAGCCCATCTTCATTGACTGTGAGTGAAATACATGAACCGTAGCCCCCCTTTTCACTACAAACCCTAATCAATTAACATCAGTTAAAATCCATTAAAATTAAATACGCGAAATGAGCGGCCGATTACGAGAAAGCGATTTAGGAGGAATCGAAGCACCACCACCAAAAAGAAGGAGGATACCTCCTCCCAACCCACCATACAAAACTAGGCCGAGAGGAAGATACTCAATGCTCAAAGTAAGTTTTTTAATTTTGTTGTATGTGTAGTGTGTACTACGAATTAATGTGTTTCATGAAACAGGGCTTATTCAAAAACACTGCGAGCACTCCAGTCATACTAGATGGTGATGATGATAATGATTTGGAGATTTCTGAGAAGACAAGTAAAGAAGTTATTTTAGAAGAGGAAGTTCATGAAGATGGTGATACAAGACTAAAGATACAGCAGTAGATGGGGGAAAAGGGATCCAAGTGATTGTGGTTTTTAAGTTATTATTAGATATTTTGGTGTGATGGTGATAAACTTTTGTTTTGTAAAGTTATATGCTTTGGATATGCTTTTGCTGTAAACTATTGCTTTTTAAAGTGAGCTACTTTGTTATGGCTAATGTTTGGCTCTATAATCACCTTTATTTGCTTTACATTACTGAACACTTAAATTTCAATTCAAAGATAAAGAAAATAGACACAAAATTATGCATTTCAACTAATAATCAGAATACTGAATCAATACATGGTCCATCGAGGATTAAAATATCAGCACATGATTGTTGCTAGTACGTCACAAAATATAAAAATACATAAGCAATTTAAGTTTCATAGTATGGACATCCCCTTATGTCATGGTCATCATTACGGCAAATGCTACACCTCTTCTTCTGCCGGCACCTTTGCCTCGTTTGTTCATCCATTCCTTGAGTTTCTTCAGGGATATTCAAATCCACACCACCTATGGGAATGAATGCTTTGCAAGATTTTCTATTGTGGCCGGCTCCTTTACACCTACCGCACACCTGAGGCCGTCCACCTGCGGGCAAATTTTCAACAACGAACCGTGCGCGACTCATCCTTGGTCCGCCGGCTTGTCGTACCCCCTCTGGAGGTACGCAAACGATGGATGAGATCTCCGGTGGGACATTCCACTCATCAGGATGTGGGATGGGACTAATATGCTCCTTATAAGTTTCTCTAAGGCCTTGTTGCTTGAAATAACGACTAACAAAATCATACACGGACAAACCATTGCCGGTGCGCCTGTTACAATAAGCAATTATGTCAAGTATGTTGTATAGGATAATGTATTTTTGATATTGATGAGGTGTAAGATAAATCCAGACCAGCCCTGTTTTGCACACGATAGCAGAACACGATCATGCCGATCGTGGGTTACGATCGTGTGCATTCTGCCATGACCGTGGACACGACCGTGAGCGTCCGACAGCACCCGCATGCCCACAGCTATGACCTTGTGCACACGACGATCGTGCCGATCGTGGGTTACGATCGTGTGCATTCTGCCATAACCGTGGGCACGACCGTGAGCTTCCGACAGCACCCGCATGCCCACGGCCATGACCTTGTGCACACGACGATCGTGCCGATCGTGGGTTACGATCGTGTGCATTCTGCCATGACCGCGGGCACGACCGTGAGCGTCCGACAGCACCCGCATGCCCACGGCCATGACCGTGTGCACACGACGATCGTACCGATCGTGGGTTACGATCGTGTGCATTCTGCCATGACCGTGGGCACGACCGTGAGCGTCCGACAGCACCCGCATGCCCACAGCCATGACCGTGTGCACACGACAGCATAGACAAAAACATTGAATGGCCATGACCATGTGCACACGACAGCATAGACAATTACCTTATAGCGGCAACGGCATGACGACATGGAATCTGATCCAAATCAAACTCATGACAACAACATGTCCATGTTCGAAGGTCGACCTCATAAGAAACTTTGTTTTCTTCGACTTTATAAACAAGTGGGGTGGTAGCTCGAACGGTAAGAGTCAGACTGACTTGCACAGAGTTAGAAAGCTTTTCAAAAGTGTGCATTGTCAACTCATGGTCTCTTGATGTAGCTTCTTCCCGCTTCTCATCAAACCAATTCTCTAAAGTTAGGCGAAATATCTCAAGTAACGAGCAAACAGGTAAACGCCTCGCCCACAACATACGATTATTAAAGCATTCAACAGCATTGGATGTCAAGAAGTTATAGTGTCGTACCGGACACTTCGACCTAGCCCACCTCTCTGGCCCAATTTGAGAAAGGCGCCTGTGAGCCCCATTAGGGCTTTCGATATGTAGTTTCGAAAAGTAGTTTTCAAAAACTTCTTCACGATGCGTGTAGGCAGCAGTTCTAAAGAGTCCTATAGCATGCGCACCGTAGGAGGTCAGATTTTTTGCAAGATGGTGATAGCACAACCCGTGGAATGCATTCGGATAGACGGCTCAAACAGCATTTTGAATGCTCTTATGTTGGTCACTCACAATCAGTAAATCTTCCATCGGATTGTAGCATCTGCGCAGGTTATACAGAAAATAAGTCCATGACTCGTCGTTCTCTATCGGACCGAGACCAACTGCAAGAGGAAATACTTGCTCGTTCCCGTAAAATGTGACGGCTGCAAATAGAGTTCCTTTATTCCTTCCCTTCAGGTGGGTCCCATCAACTATAATCACCGGTCGAAGGCACGTATCAAATGCCCTAATACTCTGTCCGAGTGCAACGAACATGTGGCAAAACACTCCCTCACGAGTCGTCTGCAAATCATAAATTTTCCCTGGATTACGCTGTTTTAACAAATACAGATAAGATGGGAGCCTCTGATACGACTCATCAAAGCCGCCATATGTATTCTCTATCGCTATATTCCTCGTCCGGAGAGCAAAACTGTATAGCATGTCAATGCCGTACTCCCTACACATCTCTGCAATCATCTCCTTTGGCCTTAAAGTGACCCCCTCACCGGTCAATCTTTTAGCAAAATAATGGGCGGTAACCTCAGAAGTGACCGATCGTGCGGCGGACGGTTCAAATCAGGTGACACTGTGCTCAATGTCAACTTAGTAATTCTCCAAATAGTTGCACCCTCAATAGCACACAACCTAAGTGACACTTTTTCGCCCACTCTTACGGACAAACACTATACGTTTATCGGCGGAACGATCAGTGATACACTGTAGCATGTTTTCCAAATGATACATTCCTACAGTTATCCTCAACTCTGTCTTGGAACGAAAGGTGGACCCCACCTCTAGCTGACCGTGCTTAGGTGGAGGCTCGACCCGACCCAAAGTCCCGGCACTACCGGGTCCTAAATGGAATGATCCGATTACGCATTGATTGTAGATGCTCATGCTCGCTCGCAGATTGATGGTCGGATGAGAAGTTCCGACGACTCATAATCCTATCCATTTGGGCGGTTGGCGAACCCAGCAAGAAATTCCATGAGATAGTGACTCAAGCAAGTCTTTACAACAATCTTCATCTTCGGATGTATGCACCTCCTCATCTTCCTCGTCTTCCTCATCTTCCTCTTATTGATACTCTTTGGAAGGCATGTCATAATTTATGTTGCCGGGCTCTACTCTCGAGCTGCTACATCCCATATTAACCTCGGGAGTGGAGGAGCTGCTGTTCTCAACATAGACCTCAGGATCCTCCTTGTATTCTACTAGTAATCGAAGTATCTCGGTATCGCCCCGTAATAGGACTTTTACTTTGTTTCTCTTGTCCATGTGTGTCAAGTACCATAATTTGTAATCGGACTCATTTGGACCACCCAAACCCTCTCTGATAACCCCCACGAGGTTTGCACGATTAACTTTGCTCGTGTCGATATAGACAAAAAAGGAGTCCCCGTCTGCATATATCGATCGCTCCCAATGACCATCGTGATGTATCAAAATACGCTGCCACGACATCTGATTACAAAAAGATGAATAACTATTCAGAAAACTGAGCGAACAATATTATAAAATGATCTGCCTTTGACACGATCGATGCACACGAATACTACCGTGTGCAGTGATTGTGTGCAAGTTTCTGGCCATGAACACGATCGATGCACACGATTGTAGATGATCGTGTTAAACGATCGTGAACACGTTAGTGGTGCGCACGATGTCAAGGTCGTTGGACACGACCGTTGCACACAATCGTTGCACATGGTGGCTTCCCATCATGTGCAGCGATCGTATCCGTAAGAACAGATCGGGAATTTTTTTTTCCATCGGTCAAATACTGATGCATACCTTGTAATACCCGGTTGTGAACTCATTTATTATCATTCAGTAACTGTCACTCAGAAATTTTTTTTCACTCAGTAATAATCATTCATCATTCATATTCAGTCAACTATGTTCACCATTCGGCGTATTTTGGGATCATCACTGTTTGAGATCGAGCCGAGATTATTGTCGTCATCATCATCATGTTTTTATTTGCAGTTTGAGAAGTAGCGCATGCTACACATTGTAGTTAGCGCGCGCTAATGAGGTGCATGTAACGCACGCAATGATTCAGTACTAGCGCACGCTAGCGCAAGTGAGGTAGACAGTCCAGAAGGTACTGGGCTGATTTGGGAAATTCGTAGCGCACGCTACGAGTGGTAAGTAGCGTACGATAACTATGCTGGTAACGCACGCTAAGACTTCAGAGTAGCGCACGCTAGCGCTCGCATCGAGGACGAGGTTACGGACTCCGAGGATTTTGGATATCAACTATCGGGTAGCGCACGCTAACATTAGGTTAACGTCGCTAAGGGACAGCCGTTAGCGCACGCTACCAAAGGTACTTAGCGCACGCTAACGGTCGATCGAAGTCTTGGACTACCCGGTACACGCGTTAGCGCACGCTAACATCAGGAGTTAGCGCGCGCTAAGCTGGGACAGTATAAATAGGACAGTTTGGTCCAACTTTCGTCATTTCTTCATTTCTCAATCTTTTCGGACGAGCTCGGGCGATTCGGAAAGGTATTTTCGAGCTGCAATCATCTAGCATCATCTTCAAGCTCCTAAGTTGGATTAATCATCATCTAAATCAGTTTCATCACTCCAAATCAAGGTAATGATTCTTGGATCTAGAATTTCGGATCTTGGGTGTTTTGCTTTCGATCTCTTCGTGTAAATCGATATTATGTTGGAATATGTTAGATATGGATTATCTATCTTGGATACATGTATTTCTACGGATTCATTGGTGTAATTTTCGGAATTTGTGAATAATTGAGGAATTGTTCAAGAACCCTTACGGGTTGACTTTGGAATTTTGGGGGTTTTCGACCAAATGTTGTTGAAATATCGTTCTAAGTATTCCTATTGGATTATTGATAGTATTCATGAGTTTTTGTGGGTTTGAATCATTCATTGGGAGTTGGTTTCGGATGTAATTGAGTTTTGGTTGTAAACAATTGGAGATTGTTTACAACGCGTTTGTTTAAATGCCCCAATGAGTTTCGGGTATTGTTGTATCGACTTTTGAGTTGGTTGTGATCATGCTTGATTCGTGTATTAAGAGAATTGTTGGTTTTTGTGTTGTTTAAGGTTGTTCGAGCGGCCGGTAATTTCATTAAGGACGTTGATCGTGGAAGTACCTTCTCGCCTTCGGTTTGAGGCAAGTTTTATACTTGTACTAGTCAATGAGCTAATGTCATCATGTATGTGTATGAATGTGTTGTATCATTCCGAGACTTAGTCTCTTCATGAATTCATTGATATCCAGAGATCGTTCGATACGATACCTTCCGGCAATTTTGCCAAATGTTTATTGTTGTTCGTTAACGGCCG
Source organism: Orobanche coerulescens (assembly GCA_033398695.1). Lineage (NCBI taxonomy): Eukaryota > Viridiplantae > Streptophyta > Magnoliopsida > Lamiales > Orobanchaceae > Orobanche > Orobanche coerulescens. Next base: position 146,560,596 of record CM065805.1, on the reverse strand, counting down.
ATTCAAGGCATTGTAATACTCATTATTAATGTCATTGTCGATAGCCGGTTCGCGGTATCGATGTATCGATTGTTGATAATATGGACGTCAATTAAAGACATCGTTGAGATCATTGTTATTCCTGTTTGGATTGTCATTAAAACTGTACAGGCCGATTAAAGGCATTGGCTTATTCATTTCTCGCCTTCGTCGTCGGTAACCGATTAAAGGTGCCGAGGCATCCTTCATATCATTGTTATCGAATTGCCGTTTTCAGGCAAATCGAAATGTTCAATCATTCACTGCATCATTGTTATCGATTGACCTTTCTAAGGCAATCGAGGTATTCACTCATTCATCGTGTCATTGTTATCGATTGGCCGTTCTCAGGCAAATCGAAGTGTTCAATCATTTATGGTATCATTGTTGTCGATTGAGCGTTTTAGGCAATCGAGGTATTGAATCATCCGCTGCATCATTGTTGTCGGTTGGCCGTTCAAAGGCAATCGAGGTGTTAATTTGGGACTGTCAAGGACGGTGTCTATCCGTGTGTTACTATCATCGTGTTGGCCGACTCAAGGCAGCACACTATCATTCATTGTGATACGGCTTCATGCCGTGGCTTCGGCCCTAATTGTGATACGGCTGGATGCCGTGGCTTCGGCCCTAATTGTGATACGGCTGGATGCCGTGGCTTCGGCCCTAATTGTGATACGGCTGGATGCCGTGGCTTCGGCCCTAATTGTGATACGGCTGGATGCCGTGGCTTCGGCCCTAATTGTGATACGGCTGGATGTCGTGGCTTCGGCCCTCATTGTGATACGGTTTCGTGCCGTGGCTTCGGCCCTCATTGATACTGACTTGGGTCGCTTTGACTTCAGGTGTTTGTGATATTTGTTAAGTTCCGCTGAACGGCTTTCAAGCCTTTATTATTGTCCTGGTAATTTCATTGGAGCCTTCGGGCATTGTGATTCATAATTATTTCAGCCCTGGTTTGGTTCATGTCTTATAATTCATTGTGGTATTCTGTTATTTTGATTCGCCGTCGGGCACTTATGTTCTAATCTGTCGAACAGGTATTAATAGTATGCCGTGGGTATAGTATTTCACGAATGCTCGGTTCTTACCTTGGTTTGTGAGCATCTCGTATTATTATCATCATTGTACCGTTTCATTCTGCCTTTGGATGCATATCATGTTATACATGTAATTGATGTTCATTATCTGGATGACTGACCCCGTGGGCGGAACATGTTTTTCATGTTTTAGGTGCTTGCGAGGAGAGAGTTGAGACACAGGGCATGATGATGGCGACGAGGCATTCGAGCGATACTAGTACGAGTTGTTCATTGTCGGTCGATCGGTTGGAGTGTACTCGGTCTTGTCGATTGTTGTCGTGTTGTATTACCGAATGATGTTCGTGGATGTTGTTGTATTTCATTTTTGGCCATGTAGGCTACTTTTGTCGTTGAAATTCCTTATCGGAATATTGTGTCGGATGTCATGGTAGGGACTATGATTTTCCCTTGTTGTGTTATTTAATGTATTTTTAGTCATGTTTGCTGGTGGATCTCTGGCGTGGGGTCCACGGCTTTGTAATAACCTAATAGAATTTGGGGTGTTACGAAATGGTATCAGAGCTTTGGGTTGTGGAATACCCTGAGATGTGAGTTATGTGGTCCTACCGACGCGGTAGTGGTGGGATTGTCAGGTTATGACAATCTAGTCAGTCAGGTTTTGTGAGTCGTAATATTAGTGCGACTGCACGAGTCATTCATTCATCGAGTCGTCGTCAGTGAAGACTAGTATCGCGAGACCTCGAAGCTTCGTATGACCTGTGTAAGGACTCGATTCTCTTTATGTTCATACATTCATCATGTCATTAATTGTTCATGCCTTGTTAAAACCTATATGCGATATTAGTGTTATGATCGAGTCATGACTAATTGTTTTGGGACACGTGTGGCTTGTGTAAGCATTAAGGATCAACTCATTCATCAGTTAATAATCCTCAATCATCATTCTGATCTTGTCGATCATGTTAATTCAATCATCACTTAGTCAATATCATTACTCAGTTAATTCATCGCTCAGATAATTCAATCATCACTCAGTTAATATCACTACTCAGTTAATTCATCACTCAGTCAATATCATTACTCAGTTAATTCATCACTCAGTTAACTCATTCATCACTCAGTTAATTCATTCATCATTCAGTCAATATCATTACTCAGTTGCTTCGTTCATCACTCAATTAACCTCATCGTTCAGCTAATTCATTCATCACTCAATTAATCTCATCGTTTAGCTAATTCACTCGTCACTCAGTCAATCTCATTGCTCAGTTAATTCATTCCTCATTCATCGATCTAATTGTTCGGTTAATTCATTAATCATTCACCCATCTCACGGTTCAGTTGTTGATCTTGAGGATCGAATTTTCAACCTTGTTAACTTGTTCAAGGTAATCATTTCAGAATTTCATCAGCAATCATGTTACCTCATTTGATGTTTCATACGGTCTTATCATACTACGACGTAATGTCGACGATCATTTCATTAAATCATTAATGCATTCATTGTGTTAGAGCGTGTATGCTCATTATTGTCACTCTGTAACGTAATCATAATGCGATATTCATGCGGAATCCATAATCATCATGTGACTTTCCTACTTCAAGATGGATAGAGTGTCAGAGGACGCGGGGAAGAGGCGCGGTGCGGGCCGGAACCCGTGATCTCGTGTGCATGCCCACACAAACGCGAGGATATCATTAATTCATCAAATAGCGAGGCTACTCATTCATCACAGATAATCATTCACTGTCAGGAGTCGTACCCGAGAGGCATCTCACTCGGAAGGTGTTCGGGTTGATCCATTCATATTTATGCAGGCATGATGGCCCGAGATGACTCGGATGACGCGGATAGTGGAGACCATGCACCTCGATGGTTCGTGGTCCACCGCATGAGGATGCAGTGCCATTTCATGGGCGGCTGGAGGAGTGAATCGATTGTTGGCGATATCTCACGTCGGATGTCGCCTACTTTTGAGGTTCGTCGGAACCAGTGATATTGTTCATTGGCTCGAGCATTTTGATAAACTCTTCGACATGGTTCGAGGTCCTAAGAGAGTAAAGTGGCGATGGCGGCTTATTACGAGTAAGGGCGCTTATTCGTGGTGGCTTTCTTGAAACCCATCGATCGTGATTGTATTTGGAGCGAGTTCAAGACTCTCATGTTAGAGAGGTATTATCCGGCTCCACTTCGTGAAGCCAAGTTGTCAGAGGTTTTGAACCCCGAACCCGATGAGGACGAGGGTGTTATTGTCATTGCTGAGAAGTTTCAGGGACTACTTCAGTTTGCTTCGTCAATTATCCGTACTGAGGCGGATAAAATTATGTATTTTAGCAAGAGGCTAAATCCGCAGTTGAGGATGCAGTTGTTCAACCACAATTGTAATTCACTTAGTGAGTTCATCGGGAAGGCTCTTGGAGCAGAGCTTTTGATCAAGGAGCTTACTCAGAAGCATCTTTCAGTTTCTTCAGGTGAAAGGACTAGGATGCCGGCTCGTTCAGAGGGACATCGAGGTCCGACGTCCAAGGGGTCGTTTTCTAGTCGTCTTCGTGCTGGGACAACATCTTCCTCTCAGGCGACGAGTTCGACTGTTGTTTGCTTTAATCGTGATTCAAGGTCACGTTAGTACCCGGTGTACGGTGCCGGCTATTGTTTGTTTTCTGTGTGGGAGGCGGGGACACCGCAGAAATACCGCATGGGTTCTAGCGCCAAGAAATCTCAAGAGAGCTCAAGAGCCTCGGGGATTTTGTTACTCCATCCATACTTCTTTCAGGGGGCCCTATCGGGCTTCGAGAGCCCGAGGTAAGGACATTCATCACGCTTTGAGCAAGTTAATTCTTGCTCGGTAGGGGGATAATCATTCATTTCATTGTCATTCATTCATTCATATAATTCATTCATCATATATATCAATCATGTTGGGACACATAATTATCGACTAATCATTCAATTCACGAGGAACGGCGGTTCCAATCACTTCAGGGAACTATCACTCATGACGTTATTAATTCACCTTGGTGAGCCATTCTAAATCCTTGTCGGATTTGTAGTCATTTATCATTCATCATTCATTTTTGTCACTTTTATTCTCGTGACCTTCTGAGGTCTTAGTTAGCGGCGAGTTCATCGTCGGTTATACCTTAAATCGTTGAGATAGAGGAAATCGATGATATGAGAGGATATCGATGTTGGGTACATTTGAGATGTAACCTTGTTTTTGGATGACTGTGTAAATCTATCCGTAATAATGCATCGTGACTGTGAATCATTTATTGTTGGTCTATCTTATTATGATCATATTCGAGAATTTTGAGATTTGGGTCATTTGTTGAGAATTCGTCCCTTTGGAAATCGTTCATGTTTGGAAGTGATATTTTGTACTCAAGATTTCGTGATAATTTGGAAATCGATCACTGTGATTCGAGACGTCAAGTCTTGGGGACTTGGGCGTGCGATTGTTTTGGTCCCGAGGACTATTTGGGCGTTATTGTTTTCAGACCGTGACGGATAGTTCATATCCCGAGTTGTTTACCCTCAGTTTCGAGGACGAAACTCTTTTAAGGGGGGGAGTATGTAATACCCGGTTGTGAACTCATTTATTATCATTCAGTAACTGTCACTCAGAAATTTTTTTTCACTCAGTAATAATCATTCATCATTCATATTCAGTCAACTATGTTCACCATTCGGCGTATTTTGGGATCATCACTGTTTGAGATCGAGCCGAGATTATTGTCGTCATCATCATCATGTTTTTATTTGCAGTTTGAGAAGTAGCGCACGCTACACATTGTAGTTAGCGCGCGCTAATGAGGTGCATGTAACGCACGCAATGATTCAGTACTAGCGCACGCTAGCGCAAGTGAGGCAGACAGTCCAGAAGGTACTGGGCTGATTTGGGAAATTCGTAGCGCACGCTACGAGTGGTAAGTAGCGTACGCTAACTATGCTGGTAACGCACGCTAAGACTTCAGAGTAGCGCACGCTAGCGCGCTCAGATCAGAGGACAGTAGGTTCTGGACTCCAGGATTTTGGATATCAACTATCAGGTAGCGCACGCTAACATTAGGTTAACGTACGCTAAGGACAGGCTGTTAGCGCACGCTACCAAAGGTACTTAGCGCACGCTAACGATTCGATCGAGGGTCTTGGACTACCCGGTACACGCGTTAGCGCACGCTAACATCAGGAGTTAGCGCGCGCTAAGCTGGGACAGTATAAATAGGACAGTTTGGTCCAACTTTCGTCATTTCTTCATTTCTCAATCTTTTCGGACGAGCTCGGGCGATTCGGAAAGGTATTTTCGAGCTGCAATCATCTAGCATCATCTTCAAGCTCCTAAGTTGGATTAATCATCATCTAAATCAGTTTCATCACTCCAAATCAAGGTAATGATTCTTGGATCTAGAATTTCGGATCTTGGGTGTTTTGCTTTTGATCTCTTCGTGTAAATCGATATTATGTTGGAATATGTTAGATATGGATTATCTATCTTGGATACATGTATTTCTACGGATTCATTGGTGTAATTTTCGGAATTTGTGAATAATTGAGGAATTGTTCAAGAACCCTTACGGGTTGACTTTGGAATTTTGGGGTTTTCACCAAATGTTGTTGAAATATCGTTCTAAGTATTCCTATTGGATTATTGATAGTATTCATGAGTTTTTGTGGGTTTGAATCATTCATTGGGAGTTGGTTTCGGATGTAATTGAGTTTTGGTTGTAAACAATTGGAGATTGTTTACAACGCGTTTGTTTAAATGCCCCAATGAGTTTCGGGTATTGTTGTATCGACTTTTGAGTTGGTTGTGATCATGCTTGATTCGTGTATTAAGAGAATTGTTGGTTTTTGTGTTGTTTAAGGTTGTTCGAGCGGCCGGTAATTTCATTAAGGACGTTGATCGTGGAAGTACCTTCTCGCCTTCGGTTTGAGGCAAGTTTTATACTTGTACTAGTCAATGAGCTAATGTCATCATGTATGTGTATGAATGTGTTGTATCATTCCGAGACTTAGTCTCTTCATGAATTCATTGATATCCAGAGATCGTTCGATCGATACCTTCCAATTTTGCCAAATGTTTATTGTTGTTCGTTAACGGCCGATTCAAGGCATTGTAATACTCATTATTAATGTCATTGTCGATAGCCGGTTCGCGGTATCGATGTATCGATTGTTGATAATATGGACGTCAATTAAAGACATCGTTGAGATCATTGTTATTCTGTTTGGATTGTCATTAAAACCGCATGCGCCGATTAAAGGCATTGGCTTATTCATTTCTCGCCTTCGTAAACGTGCTAACCGATTAAAGGTGCCGAGGCATCCTTCATATCATTGTTATCGAATTGCCGTTTTCAGGCAAATCGAAATGTTCAATCATTCACTGCATCATTGTTATCGATTGACCTTTCTAAGGCAATCGAGGTATTCACTCATTCATCGTGTCATTGTTATCGATTGGCCGTTCTCAGGCAAATCGAAGTGTTCAATCATTTATGGTATCATTGTTGTCGATTGAGCGTTTTAGGCAATCGAGGTATTGAATCATCCGCTGCATCATTGTTGTCGGTTGGCCGTTCAAAGGCAATCGAGGTGTTAATTTGGGACTGTCAAGGACGGTGTCTATCCATGTGTTACTATCATCGTGTTGGCCGACTCAAGGCAGCACACTATCATTCATTGTGATACGGCTTCATGCCGTGGCTTCGGCCCTAATTGTGATACGGCTGGATCGTGGCTTCGCCCTAATTGTGATACTTTGGATGCCGTGGCTTGCCCTAATTGTGATACTGGTGGATGTCGTGGCTTCGCCCTAATTGTGATACTGGTGGATGCCGTGGCTTCGCCCTAATTGTGATCTGGTGGATGCCGTGGCCGGCCCCTAATTGTGATACGGCCGGATGCCGTGGCTTCGGCACAAATTGTGATACGTGGATGCCGTGGCTTCGCCCTCATTGTGATACGGTTTCGTGCCGTGGCCCTCATTGATCTGACTTAATTTGTTTTGACTTCAGTGTTTGTGATATTTGTTAAGTTCCGCTGAACGGCTTTCAAGCCTTTATTATTGTCCTGGTAATTTCATTGGAGCCTTCGGGCATTGTGATTCATAATTATTTCAGCCCTGGTTTGGTTCATGTCTTATAATTCATTGTGGCATTCTGTTATTTTGATTCGCCGTCGGGCACGTATGTTCTAATCTGTCGAACAGGTATTAATAGTATGCCGTGGGTATAGTATTTCACGAATGCTCGGTTCTTACCTTGGTTTGTGAGCATCTCGTATTATTATCATCATTGTACCGTTTCATTCTGCCTTTGGATGCATATCATGTTATACATGTAATTGATGTTCATTATCTGGATGGCCCGACCGTGTGGTGAACATGTTTTTCATGTTTTAGGTGCTTGCGAGGAGAGAGTTGAGACACAGGGGCATGATGATGGCGACGAGGCATTCGAGCGATACTAGTACGAGTTGTTCATTGTCGGTCAGTCAGTTGGAGTGTACTCCAGTCTTGTCAGTTGTTGTCGTGTTGTATTACCCGAACAGATGTTCGTGGATGTTGTTGTATTTCATTTTTGGCCATGTAGGCTACTTTTGTCGTTGAAATTCCTTATCGGAATATTGTGTCGGATTTCATGGTAGGGACTATGATTTTCCCTTGTTGTGTTATTTAATGTATTTTTAGTCATGTTTGCCTGGTGGATCTCCTGGCGTGGGGTCCACGGCACTGTAATAACCCAATAGAATTTGGGGGTGTTACATACCTTCTTTATGAACTCAGAAGCACGACAAATGAAGTCCTATTTCAACGTCAACTTTTGTTTTCGAATAATCTAGTGATTTCTATAAGATTTTTGAGAGACCCTTTGTCAAAAATGGTTGTGTTGTTTTGATGTATATGTTTGTAGTTAAATTTTGGTTGTTGGACATTAATATCGATCGGAGCAAATGAGGAAAGTAAAAAAGAAAAAAGAGAAGAAAAGTAGTTTAAATTAAATAAAATAAAAAAAATTGAGAAGTCAACATTACAACAAAAGAGAGGATATTTTAGTCTTTTTAATCAAAATGGTACTAAAAACTTATAGTTTTATGAATGAGGATATAGAAATTATCAATTTTATGATTTGATATTAAAAAATTGATTCCCACTTATTATTATTCAGTCAATTCAATTCAACATTACAACAAAAGAGAGGACATTTTAGTCTTTTTAATCAAAATGGTACTAAAAACTTATAGTTTTATGAATGAGGATATAGAACTTATCAATTTTATGATTTTGTATTAAAAAATTGATTCCCACTTATTATTGTTCAGTCAATTCAATTCAATTTATTTCAGCACAATTCAGTTCAGCTCAATTCAACACGATACTCAAAATAACATAGGCTAACTATACTGTCTTTCGTTTAACTCAAGATTAGATATCGAAGGTGGTGAATGCATGTACACGTTATATTTTGTCTTGATATCTATACTTAAACATAACATGTGAATATATGATTGTACATTTGCATGTTACTTTTAATTTTTCATTTGCATGTTGTTGTTAATTCTAGTATTAACAAACGTGCATAATATAGGATTCAAATGCATTATTACTGAGTTGTCAAATCTTCTATTTAAAAATAATATGCACGAATTCTTTATTTTTTTTATAAATAATCTGTAACTTAGCATTGAATTGTCCCACTCAAATTTTTTATTACTTATTATCAATTCACTCTTTTTCATTAATTATTGATTGTAAAGGCAATAAAACAACATGTATGGTACAACTATCATGTCAGTTAGAAGTAGGCGTGACTTGGAAAGCAAATGCTGATATCATATGTACATTGAGATTAGGGTTGTTATCGAGCCGAATTCTACCGAAATATAGCAATATTTAATTTGATTCGAAAATTTTCGAACCTACACTACCAAAAAAAGTACTTTAGCCGACGACCCGAAAAAAAACGGCCGACGACTTTAATGTGTCGTCGGCTAAACTGTGCACTTTAGCCGACGACTTGATCTAGGTCGTCGGCTAAAGTACAAAATAGTCGTCGGCTATAGTAAAGAGGTTTAGCCGACGACCTAGATAATGTTTAGCCGACGAAAAAAAAAAAGTTTTAGCCGACGACTTGATCTCGGTCGTCGGCTAAACCTATTCCAAAAAGTTTTAGCCACGACCCAGATCAAGTCGGCTAAAACCCTTTCCCAAAAATCACATTTTAGCCGACGACAAGATCTAGGCCGTCACAAAGCCTTCGAAAAAATGGGGTTTAGCCGACGACCTAGATCAAGTCGTCGGCTAAACCTCCAAGTGAAAATTATATATAGTTCACGGAATACCAACCCAATCTTGCCCCTCTCCCCGCTAAAGAGCACATTTCTATTCCCGATCCTGTCAGTTATTCCCGAAAAAAGCTTGTGAGTTGCTACTTTGAGTTGTGCTAGCTGGAGTGACGAAGGTTTCTACCGGTTGTTATAATCACCATTTCGATTAAGGTACGTATTTTATTATATTTTTTATTGTGATTTCGAAACTTTGTATTATTCATGTTGTACATTCAAAAGCTTTTATGTATAACGATTAAGTTTTATGATGATAATCATTATGATTAATTGTTTGTTGTGATTTCATTTATAATTTGAACAATATTAGTTAGTTGGATTAATATTGGAAAATTTAAACATTTTCAGGATGGACAAGAGTTGGATTGGGTTACGAAAATGGGATCCAAGTGTAATGGATGGGATGAAGCAGTTTATGAGATTTGTAAAAGAGCACGACAGTGGTAATATGTTGCACTACTGTCCGTGTAATAAATGTAGATGTCGCAGTGATATGTTTCGTTTTTCATTTGATGAGGTCTGGGAACACCTAAAGAAGAATGGTTTTTGGAGTAAATATACATGTTGGATATACCACGGTGAAGCACCGAATTCTGTTATTCCGTATGATCACGGACAATTTAGTGGTAACGACGGGTTCACCGATCCGAAGAGGAGTTTGATTGATGATGTGTTTGGTTTTTCCGAGACATTTGTACCAACTGAGCCAATCCCACGACCCCGTAGACCTTTGCCTTGCAATACTGCTGGGCTTGACAGGTACAACAAGCTAATTCAACTCCAACAGACCCCTCTATACCCAGGGTGTAAGATGACTGTTCTTGATTGTGTCATGGAAACGATGAGATTAAAGGTGGAAAACAGATCATCCATCAAGTCTGTAGATAATTACTTGGAGCTTACGAGTAATATGCTTCCACAGGGTCATCATCTTCCTAATACATATACAAAAATGAGACGAATTTTGAAAGATCTTGGTCTTTCCTACATTAAGATCCACGTCTGCATGTATGATTGTGTTCTATTCTGGGGGCATCCTAATGAAGACCTCACGATATGTCCTGTATGTGATACAGAGAGATATAGGATCACTCCTTCTGTAAAAGAGAAACCGGTGAAGGTACTTTGGTATTTTTCACTGAAAGACAGGTTGGAACGGCTTTTTATGTCTCCTCACATGGCAAAAGCAATGAGATGGCATGCCGAGCCGCGCACTAATGACAGGGATACTATGATACACCCTTCGGATGGAGAGGCGTGGAAGCATATAGATAGGGAGTATCCGAATTTTTCTACAGATATCCGAAATGTGAGGCTCGGGATTACATCTGATGGTTTCAACCCTTTTGGTAACATGAGTCTTTCATATACCATATGGCCTGTTGTAGTGATTCCTTACAATCTTCCTCCGTGGATGTGTATGCGGAAGGAGTATAATATGTTGACCTTGTTAGTCCCGGGGCCGGGATATCCGGGAAAGTGTATCTATGTTATCCGAATGCGTCATCGGATATGGCTTGAGAGGGAACATGAGTGACGTATGGATGCTGCAGCATTTGATGACACTGTAGAAATGGGCGAGCCACCACGACAGTGGACAGGTGATGAAATACTATCGATTCTTAATGAGTACGATTTTGGTCAGCTTAGCAACCATCCTGATGTGATTGCAGCAACCCCTGAAAGGCCCGACAGGTATAAGTATTGGTCGCACAAAAGTATATTCTGGGAATTGCCTTACTGGTCCAAGTTACTGATAAGGAACTTCTTGGATGTCATGCACATTGAAAAGAATGTTTGCGGAAGTGTGGTTGGGACAACCTTATGTTGGGATGGGAAGACCAAAGACGGACCAAAAGCACGCAAATGTTTGGAAGAAATGAGCATAGGAAAACATTTGTGGTTGAAAACTGTCAAGGAAAAACAAAAAATGCCTAAGGCAGCTTACACCATCACTGCCGAGCAGAGAACTGAGATATTTTGCTGGATAAAGACTGCTAGATATCCTACCGGGTATGTTGAAAATATAGGAAGATGTGTTAATTTCAGGGAGAACAAGTTAACTGGTTTTGAAGAGTCATGATTGTCATATCCTACTCCAACGCCTATTTCCACTATTTATTCGACCGTACTTACCAAAATAGGTAGTCGAGCCGTGTGTTGCATTGTCAAGATTTTTCCAGAAATTATATACGAGAGAAGTGAAGAGATCTGAATTGCGTAAAATACAAGATCAGATCATCTATATCTTGTGCGAGTTTGAGCGAATATTTCCTCCAAACTTTTTTGACCTCATGCCTCACGTCATGATCCACCTTCCCCGGCAGTTATTGGTCACTGGTCCAGTGCACTACATGTGGATGTACCCGGTTGAAAGGTAACATAATTTTGTATGATATATATATATATATATTGTCAAATTAAGTATGATTTCTAACACAATGACAATATTACAGGCAACTCGGTGATTACAAAGACTCCGTGGCCAATAAGTCTGCACCGGAAGGATGCATTGCAGAATCTTACCTTGCGTCGGAGTGTATTACGCATATCAAGTTGTATTTGGACACCTTCGAGCCCCCTTCCCGCTCTATTCCAGCAGATAAAATACAATTCAATCTTTCTATCATATCCACTGAGGTTGACGTCTATCGGAGGTTGCCAGGAAGACAATTAGACCCGTACGAGTCACGAATTGCACATTGGTGGATATTGCTCAATTGTCCAGAAGTTCACTACTGGAAAGACATCCACTTGTCATGCGATATGGTGCGAGGTGACACTAGATTCCACAATGACACTTTTTGCCGACTATTTTGGAGAATGGGTACGTATACATTTAGTTGCTATTGATTTTGGACTTAAGATATTTTTTTTACATAAAAAGTTTATTTACGACAGATGACACACATACAAGATGACGGACACCCTAACTGGTCGTGTGAACTTATGCTTCTTTCTATGAAGACGGTTCGATGGCCAAAGTCAACAGTGTCACTTTCGTATGCCTTGAGAGAGACCAAAAAAGAAGACGTCAAAATTCTGGGGTTATGATATATGGTGGATATTACGGTGTTCTTTTGGAAGTGGTAGAACTAATTTACGGGGAAGGCATGACAATTTACTTGTTTAAGTGTCGATGGTATGACACCAGTCTTGGAACCGATATGCAAGACGACTACGGGCTGTTATCTGTTGACACTTCCACTTCATGGTATGAAAGTGATCCTTTTGTATTTGCTACATCAGCAAAGTCGGTGTATTATTTGGACGACTTGGTGAAGAAAGGCACATGGAAGATAGTGAACGTTGTGACAACGAGGAATATTTATAGTGCTGCTACACTAGGAGAAACAACAGGTACTGATGACGATGATGCTTATCAAGAGCTAAATACAGCAAATATTCCACCATCAACGACAATTACAATGAATAATGTTCCTGAAGGACGAGTCGTCCGACTCAGTGGTGATGCTCGCGGGTACGTTGACGTTGATACAAACGAATTACTTGAAAATTCTGATGACGATAATGTGGACGACTTGAGGCATATGTTGCCGGATATCAACTCAGATAATGAGACAGACTGTAGTGATGACTCAAACTATGAGCCATAAATTTAGTAGATGTATATTTTCATATGTTAAATATAATTAAAAAAATAGTAATAATAATAATCATAACATTAATATAATATTAATAATATTATTAAAAAAATCGGGGGGTTTAGCCGATGACAAGATCTACGTCGTCGGCTAAAGTTTTTTAAAAAAACAATATTATACTTTAGCCGACGATATTCAGATAGTCGTCGGCTAAACCCCAACAATGACCCGACCGTATAGTCTAACACGGTCGGGTCTGGCATACAATGTGTTTTTATTTATTGGGCAGGTGCGACACGGCCCGTGTCTCCTGACACGGTCGACTGAATTTTTTTTTTAAAAAAAAAAGGTTATACTTTAGCCAACGACACTACCTATGTCGTCGGCTAAACTGTCGACCGTGTCAAATGACACGGCCCGTGTCGCACCTGCCCAGAAAGTTAAAACACGCTGTATGCCTGACCCGACTGTGTTAGACTACACGGTCGGGTCATTGTTTAGGTTTAGCCGACGACTATCTGAATGTCGTCGGCTAAAGTAAAATATTTTTTTTAAAAAAAACTTTAGCCGACGACGTAGATCTTGTCGTCGGCTAAACCCCCTACATTATATACGTTTTCTCCTTCCCAACTTGTATTACTTTCTCCTTCCCTCACCCACCCTGAGCGCCCGTCACCTAGCCGTCGCCCGCGATCGTCACCCAGCCCCCAACCGCCCGTCACCTAGCCCCCGTCCCGCCGATCGTCACCCAGCCCCCAACCCCCGTCACCCAACCGTCGCTCGCCCGGCCGCCGTCCCGCCACCTGTACGAGCCCCAATCCCCCCGCCCGCCCGGCCGCGGTCCCGTCGCCCGCCCGCCCGCCCGACGCCCTCCGCCTGCCGTCCGACCGCCTCCCGACAGGTAACCCTTTTCCTTATTTTTTTTATTTTGTTTGTTGAATTTATTGTATTTGTTTGATGAATTTGTTTAGATTATGTGATGAATTAGATAAATTATTTAATGAGTTGTGATGCAATATTTGATGAATTTAGTATTTTTAATATTTTATGTTTAATGAGTTGTGAATTTGATGAATTTGTTTGAGGAGGAAGGGATTGTATAGCCGGCGTTAATCGAAAGATTAACGTGGTATGGCGTTGATAATTACTGTTGTGTTGAGTTGTGAATTTGATGAATTTGTTTAGATTATTTGATGAATTAGGTAAATTGTGTAATGAGTTTTGATGAAATATTTGATGAATTTGTTTGAGGAGGAAGGAATTTTATAGCTGGCGTTAATCGAAAGAATAACGTTGTATAGCATTGATAATTATTGTTGTGCTGAGTTGTGAATTTGATTTATTTGTTTAGATTATGAATAGAATAAAGAAAGCATTGGGGAAGAAGTCGACAAAGTCGACCACTCCCGATTTTGGGGGGAGTTCGGCAGCCTCTAGTAAGGCGGATCCCTCTACACTATACATATCTCAGAGCAGCGTTCGTGCCCGCCAGATACTAGAAGCTACCGGCATGAACGCTGACGATTTTTTTAGGGCGACAGATGAGCCCGCTGCACTAGCACGGCGTTTATCCTTTCAGACACCATGGCCGACCCCCTCGCAGCCGGAGACTCGTATGCCTCCCATCCACCGACCCACGTCTAGCCCTCACACATCAGGAGATGTACAGAGTTCCTCGTCCGCGGTGCCCCACGGTCCGCCACCGACTCTATTCATGCCTCCGATGATTCCGACTATTCCAGAGGTCGATGAGATGGGAGTCCGAGTTCCCGTTCGATTGATTAGCCCTGGCGAGGCGTACGTCTATGAGTCTTGGCCAGACAACATGTGTTGGCGGAGTTGTCGAGTTTCGAAGACGAAACTGTACGAGGAGATAGAGAGGGAGAAGGAGAAGGGGAAAATGTAGTCGAGGAGGAGAAGAAAAAGAAGAAGACTCGTGGCCCAGCAAAGGGCCTGGCGCTCGACTCGTACGTAAGTAAGCTGTTAGGAGTATGCCCTCGAATGCCACTCAGAGGTTGTTGAGTGAGGGCATTGAACTTGTAATTATGTAAACCATTTATATAAGGCAAATGAATGTTTCTTTATTTACTGGTAGTTACTGGCATTCCTAACTCGTAAATAAACATATAGAAACTAGTCCGTGTATTTGAGAGAAAAACGTTCCACTCCTTATTGGATAAGGGGGTCGGCACTAGAAAGGTTATAGCTCAAATACTTAATCGTTCGCAAGTCGATGAAACTTGACTGGGCTTTATGTTTATGTGAAGACTTGTATGACATGTTCTTTGACATGGAGAGTGTCTGTCGAACACTAATAGTTAGTAGGAGCACACGTTATAGGTATGCTAATTGGATTAGTATACTCGAATCGACTCACCCTCGATTCGTCACACGGATTTCACTCCGGGACAGTCAATGACGGAATCGAAAGGTTGTGATAGGTATTCGTGAACCTTCGACTTGAGGATTTAGTAGGGATGTGCTTGTGACGTCAAGATTTTCATTAGAGTAGTTCGACCCTGTAAACCGGAAGGTGGGGGTCAACCTCGACGTGCATCTTGACGGGCAAGTAGCAAGTCCTACTGAATACCAAGATAGAATTCTTTCCCCCGTTAGTGAGCGGGTTCTATGTCCTATGCGGTTATTGGCAGATGAGATCATAAGTCTTTGGCCAAAGCATTGGAGCTAGTTGTATTAGATACACGACAGCTCGATGATCTCGATTTGCATTAACGCATGCATAGCGTCAAGTACAGATAGGGTTTGACTGACCGTGACTCTATAACTTGATCGGGACATTTGAAAGAAGGGTTTATACGTATACTGGTATTCACGACAGAATGGTTCTTGAATGATCCCAATCATTCGTTCTCAGTTGGGGTACAGTGTAGGCCGCCAGGCTGGCTAGGTGGTGCTACTACTCTTTGGTTCCTTCCATTGCTGACTGAGACGGACCTACCGAGTCGCGCAATAGGATTGACGACGGAATGAATCAAGCTAATTCTCTCATTATGAATATTAGATATTGGATATCTAATTTTAGAACAGTGGATGTTTAAATCGATTTATTGGATAAATTGATTTACGGCCTAATGAATTAAATAAATTACTGGGTGATTAATTTAATTCATGTATATAATTATTTCTTGGAGAAATTAATTATATTATTTTGTATTTGATGTGTTTAATTAATTGGATTAATTAATCGATATAAATACATCGATACGGAATCGGAGTTTATCTGTTTAGACCCTCGGGAGTCCGAAACGAACCGAACTCGTCCGATTTCTAGCATGGGCCGCCCCCCACATTCCACCCACCTTCCTTGTGGACTCTTGTTCCATTCTTTAATGGATTATGATATATGGTGGGGTTAGATTCCCACATGTATGAGTTGTTGGTAAGTGGTGGGGAGTTGAATATATGTAGATGATGACAATCACTTTCACTCACTAGATTCCACATTATTTCCAACGTGAGAGTGTAGAGAGAGAGAAAGAAAAGACTTCTCCAAGTCTTCTTCATCTTTGTTCATCAACTTCTTCTTCATTTTTCTTGGAGAAAATTGAGATAAATTATTGAGAGATATATTATACACTTAGAGTGTAGTAATAAATAGCTTCATCACTTAGCTCTAGCCGTATCCTCGGAGGATAGCAAGGTGATCGTCGTTCCGGTCGTTTCTCCGGCACGTGGCAAGTAGAGACGCGGTGCTTTCGGCGTTGGATCGTTCAAGAGCTTGGGGAATAGCTCAAGAGAAGGTTATCCATCTAATCAACGGACTACAAGGGTGAGTTTCTATATCTCTTGTGAATTCGTTTTTGATATTCGTATATATGTAGCTCGATCGATCCTCGTAGGGATTCGGATCGAATTAATTTTCGTTTTACCGCTTCCGCTGGGCCTTCGTTTTAGGCACCGAATCCCAACAGTGGTATCGGAGCGTAGGTCTTGCGATCGTATATACGATATTAGCATTTGGAATGCTCGATTAGATGGTGAATGATTTGGAATCATAATCGTGGTATATATTTTTACGTTCGTTGTAATTATATTTTTCGTAAGTTTATGTCTAAATATAAATCTTAATTTCTTGGAAATATGATTTATATTGAAGATATGAATGTTGGAGAATATAGATATTGGATATCCGGTCGAAAAACTAGTCCCGAAATGCCGTTGGACGGTCCGGGAGGGGTCCGGAAGTCGGGGACCGCGGCCAGTGGTCATTGCGGCTGCGGCACATCAGCATCGGGGCCGCACGCCTGTGGGCCGCGTACGTGGTAGGCCGGGCAGCTGCGGCACCGCTGAAGCGTGATCGGCCATGCCATGCATGTCTGCCGGCATGCTGCCGACAGTGACTCGGCCATGGCAGGCCAATTTCGCCCCGGCTCGATTTTTTTCGTGTATTCTTGAAAATTAATCTCCCGCATGTTAAATTGGATTTAATATGATTAAAATGATTTATGGTATTTCATTTTATAAGGGAAATTTGATTAATTGGAATATTTATGGTCGACCGAATTATTTTGAACGGTATCATATTACCGATTGTGTGAATCGATTGGATCGGTTCGTATTGTTGATTGGATCTATATATCTCTACGCTTTCCATTTATTTAGTATTTATTGGATGAATGCTTTTGAATGGGGATGTGGTTCGTGGACTTAGTTTTGAATCGTTCGCTTTATTCGATTGGGTTGTAAAGGTCGTTTTGAGCCTATTTATTTTACTAGAAATATTTGTATCTAGGATGCAATTTTCAATGTAAAATTTATATGTAATGACGAAGACCGGAGGAAGATCCATTTCAAGAAGACGAAGATTCAAGACGAAGACTTGTAATTAGATTACGAAGTTTTTGTTTTCTAGGAACGGTCCATGAACCACATGTTGGTAGCAACTAGGTTGTGAATGGTTGTTTCATATTGTATGAATGCCTCAAACGCGCTTAAATGATTAATGTGCAAAGTGTAACGCTAATCGCGAAAATTCTCCCACGATAAATTATTAAGTTTATAAGGTTTCAAGGTTTTCCTTCCTCCATCGAGTTTTCGGGAAATTGAAATCCAAACCGGATGTGCTATGCTTCCGAGTTATCAGGGTAGTCGTTCGGGGAGGACGTATAAATTACCGAGAGCGCATAGGATGCCTTCGGTTGGAGCA
Source organism: Orobanche coerulescens (assembly GCA_033398695.1). Classification (NCBI taxonomy): domain Eukaryota; kingdom Viridiplantae; phylum Streptophyta; class Magnoliopsida; order Lamiales; family Orobanchaceae; genus Orobanche; species Orobanche coerulescens. Next base: position 146,542,419 of record CM065805.1, on the reverse strand, counting down.
AATTTTATCCCTAGAAACTTGATAGGTTGCCGGATAAGATTCAATTGTGAAACTGATTTGCGTCGATGGTATAAACTTAACTTGTTCACGAACCATAGAAACCGTATAGGTTGAGGGGAGTGAACAAGGGGAAAAAGAAGATCGAATCATCCATTAGATGGGTTGGTGTTGGACACCATTTTATGAAAATTAATAGACTAGAAACACATTCGGTTGCCCTCTATTAAGATTTATAAAGAACTCGATCACCACTATGAAGTAGAGCGACGATACTTCCGGATTTCACATGGGAGTGTGTTATTCCGATAAAAATAGTGGGAGCTGGGTAACAAGAATAGAAAAGACCTTAATTCTATACTCAGAACATAATATAACAAGTCACTAATTAATCTGTTATGCTTAATGCAGACATAACTCAATATGACAATGAATCCACTCGCAATTCTACTCGAAAAGAACACCTTAATGGGACCTAACTTTGTGGATTGGCTCCGCAATCTGATGATTGTCCTCAGTATAGAGGCACTGGGATACGTCTTGGATACGGACATTCCGGCGCCTCCTGTGCGGACCCGAGCCAATCAGGAAGAGATTGAAAACCACGAAAAGTGGGTTAAGGATGATGTAAAAGTCCGTGCATACATGATGGCTTCTATGTCTAATGAGCTTCAGAGAGCTCATGAGAAAATGACTTCTGCTAGGCAGATTCTATCTCACTTAACCGAACTCTATGGTGAGCACAGCAAAACTGCTAGATATGAGATATCCAAGCAACTGTTCGGTGCAAGGATGAAGGAAGGTGAGAAAGTTGGGGAACACGTCCTCAAAATGATATCCATGATCGAGAGATTGGAGGCTCTTGATTTTAAAATGGATACTTCTCTCCAAACCGACCTTATCCTACAGTCTCTCCCTGATTCCTTTTCACAGTTTGTTATGAACTTCAACTGCAATGAGATTGTATGTAATTTAGCTGGGCTAATGAACAAACTTGTGACCGCTCGGCCTCGGATGAAGACTCCACGGATGAAGGAGTCTGCTCTTGTGATTTCTTCCGGACCTCGGAGGTCTATGAATAAGAAGAAAAAGACCAAGAAGCGGATGGACCACAAGCTAAGGACCTTAAGGGTAAGGGCAAGGCCCCGATGGTTCCAAAGAACAAGAAGAAGAAGGATGCTTGTCTCAAGTGCGGTGAGTGGGCCACCGGGCTAGAGACTGTCCGATTCTTCATGGCACTTCGTACATAACTTTTAGTTTTGGAAACAAATTGTTCTCTTTGTATTTTCTACTTCTGAATACCGGATTCTCGTGCTAGTTCTCATATTTGTACCGTGAATCAGGATCTGGAACAAAGTAGGAAGCTTGGAGCTGGAGAAGTTATGATCACAGTCGGAAGCGGGCATAGTGTCGAGGCGACCGACATAGGATCACTTCTTTTGGGTTTAGAATCCGGCTTTGTTTTGACTTTAGAAGATGTACTTGTTTTGCTCAAGGGGCACAAAAACATTGTATCCGTTCCGGTCATGGACCGAAAAGGCTTTTCATTTTTCATTGGTGATGGTTCCTGCAAAATTTATTTTAGAAATAAACTAGTGGGTACTGCTACATTGTTGAATGGATTGTATCATCTAAATCTCAGCAACAAAGTAGTTGTGAATACTATGACTAGAAAACGTGGTAGGGATGAAACCAATCAAGTTTTGAAATGGCATCTTAGACTTGGTCATGTTGGTCAGACCAAGGTTTACAAGATGGAAAAAGATGGACTTATGGGTTCATTAGGATCAGATCCCTTTCCAACTTGTGAATCTTGCCTTAAAGGCAAAATGACTAAGTCCCCCTTCACAGGGACATTTGAAAGAGCCGCTGATAAACTGGGATAATCCATACCGACGTATGTGGTGCTTTGGAAGCAGCACGTGATGGATATCAATATTTCATTACGTTTACAGATGATCATACTAGGTATGGTTATGTATACTTAATGAAACATAAATCCGAGGCCTTTGAGAAATTCCAGGAATTCAAGGCCCTAGTCGAGAAACAAACTGGTAATCATATCAAAGCACTTCAGTCAGACCGAGGTGGCGAGTATATGAGTACGGAGTTTGACGAGTTCCTTAAGGAACATGGAATAGTTTCACAACTAACACCTCCAGGTACTCCTCAGTTAAATGGTGTGTCAGAAAGAAGGAACTGGACCCTGTTGAACATGGTCTGTTCCATGCTGGGCTATATTGACTTGCCGATTTACCTGTAGGGGTATGCACTCTGATCGCACATATATCTTAAATGATGTCCTTCCAAATCCGTTCCTAAAACTCCACATGAGATGTGGGAGGGAAGGAAACCAAGTCTTAATCATATTAGGATTTGGGGATGTCCCGCCTATGTCAAGAAGACTAAGGTGGAAAAGTTGGAAGCTAGCTCTGCGAAGGGACGTTTCATTGGATTCCCGTCTGGGACGATGGGATATCTATTCTATATGCCCGAAGATCGAAGGATCATTGTTGCTTTACAAGCACACTTCCTGGAAGATGAGTTCATTCAGGAAGGCGGAGCAGGTAGAAGTATTTCTTTAGAAGAATATAATGAAACTCCTCAGGAGACACCTGTGCAAGAAACTGGAACCGAACCTTCTGAAACACAAGTACAACCACCTCGTAGGTCTAGTAGGGTGTCTCATTTACCTGAGAGGTATGGGCTTGTGCACTTGGAGGAGCTGGGTCTCCATGAGATTCCAAGTGATAGCCAAGAGACCGACCCGACGACCTATGACCAAGCGATGGTGGATGTAGACTCCGCGAAATGGCGTGAAGCTATGGAAGCTGAGATAGACTCGATGCATGTCAATCAGTCCTGACTCTAGTAGACCGCCCCAAGGGCATAGTGCCTATTAGGAACAAGTGGATCTACAAGAGAAAGACCGATGGTGATGGCAAGGTTGACGCCTATAAGGCCAAAGCTTGTGGCTAAGGGTTATACGCAGTAGGAAGGGATCGATTACCACGATACCTTCTCGCCCGTAGCCATGATCAAGTCTATTCGCATGATGCTTGCTATAGCTGCCTACCACGATTATGAGATATGGCAAATGGACGTAAAGACGGCTTTCCTTAATGGATTCCTCGAGGAGGAAATCTATATGGAGCAGCCTAAAGGCTTTGTGTCTGAAGTCGATATTCATAAAGTGTGCAAGCTTCAGCGTTCCATTTATGGACTGAAGCAAGTGTCGCGTAGTTGGAACCTTCGTTTTGACGAGGCAATCAAAGAGTTTGATTTCGTGCAAAATGAGGAGGAACCTTGTGTATACAAGAGGGTTAGTGGGAGCAAGATCGCATTCTTAGTACTATATGTAGATGACATTCTACTAATAGGAAATGATGTGGGATTGCTCAGTTCTGTGAAAGCTTGGCTTTCGAGTAATTTCTCCATGAAAGACTTGGGAGAAGATACCTATATTCTTGGTATTCGACTCTACCGGGATAGAGCGAAGAGAACAATTGGCCTTTCCCAAGCCCTCTATATAGATAAAATCTTAAAGCGATTTAAGATGGATGATTCTAAAAGAGGGTTCCTACCGATGCAACATGGAATAAAACTCACCTTGAAGATGTGTCCTCAAAGTGAGGAACAACGCAAGGAAATGAGTAATATACCATATGCTTCGGTCGTGGGTAGCCTTATGTATGCTATGTTGTGTACAAGACCTGACATCGCGCATGCTGTAAGCGTGGTGAGTAGGTTTCAGGCAAACCCAGGTGAGGAACATTGGACTGCTGTAAAGAACGTTCTCAAGTACTTAAGAAGAACTAGAGATATGGTTCTTATGTATGGCGGTGGAGAATTGGATGTGGTGGGATTCACTGATTCGGACTTCCAAGGACTGAAGGACGACTCGATGTCCACTTCTGGCTACATATTTACTCTTAATGGAGGAGCAGTATCTTGGCGTAGTGCCAAGCAAAGCGCGATCCGCCGATTCCACACTGTCAGTGCGTATCAAGCGGCCTCGGAGGCTTCCAAGGAAGGGTTACGAATTAAGAAGTTTCGAGAACTTCAAATGATACCATGTCTTTGAGCCGCCTGCTCCGCTATATCTGCGACAACGACGGAGTCAGTAGCGCAGCCAAGGAGCCGAGGTTTGAACAAAGACCAAACATATTGAGAGGAAGTATCATCTCGTAAGAGAATTTGTTCGCAAGGGATACATTGTGCTTCACAGAGTAGACTCGGACGACAACGTCGCCGATCCACTGACCAAGCCACTTTCTCAGACTAGCTTGGAGCGTCATCTGGAGAACATGGGTATTAGATACCATAGTGTGTGGCATTGAGTGCAAGTGGGAGATTGTTAGGAGTATGCCCTCGAATGCCACTCAGAGGTTGTTGAGTGAGGGCATTGAACTTGTAATTATGTAAACCATTTATATAAGGAAAATGAATGTTTCTTTATTTACTGGTAGTTACTGGCATTCCTAACTCGTAAATAAACATATAGAAACTAGTCCGTGTATTTGAGAGCAAAACGTTCCACTCCTTATTGGATAAGGGGGTCGACACTGGAAAGATTATAGCTCAAATACTTAATCGTTCGCAAGTCGATGAAACTTGACTGGGCTTTATGTTTATGTGAAGACTTGTATGACGTGTTCTTTGACATGGAGAGTGTCTGTCGAACACTAATAGTTAGTGGGAGCACACGTTATAGGTATGCTAATTGGATTAGTATACTCGAACCGACTCACCCTCAATTCGTCACACGGATTTCACTCGGATACCAATGACGGAATCGAAAGGTTGTGATAGGTATTCGTGAACCTTCGACTTGAGGATTTAGTAGGGATGTGCTTGTGACGTCAAGATTTTCATTAGAGTAGTTCGACCACGTAAACCTAAGGCGGGGTCAACCTCGACGTGCATCTTGACGGCAAGTAGCAGTCCTACCGAATACCAAGATAGAATTCTTTCTCCCGTTAGTGAGCGGGTTATATGTCCTATGCGGTTATTGGCAGATGAGATCATAAGTCTTTGGCCAAAGCATTGGAGCTAGTTGTATTAGATACACGACAGCTCGATGATCTCGATTTGCATTAACGCATGCATAGCGTCAAGTACAGATAGGGTTTGACTGACCGTGACTCTATAACTTGATCGGAACATTTGAAAGAAGGGTTTATACGTATACTGGTATTCACGACAGAATGGTTCTTGAATGATCCCAATCATTCGTTCTCGGTTAAGTGCAGTGTAGGCCGCCGGTGGCTAGGTGGTGCTACTACTCTTTGGTTCCTCCCATTCTTGATCGAGACGGACCCTAAGTCGCGCAATAGGATTGACGATGGAATGAATCAAGCTAATTCTCTCATTATGAATATTAGATATTGGATATCTAATTTTGGAACATTGGATGTTTAAATCGATTTATTGGATAAATTGATTTACGGCCTAATGAATTAAATAAATTACTGGGTGATTAATTTAATTCATGTATATAATTATTTCTTGGAGAAATTAATTATATTATTTTGTATTTGATATGTTTAATTAATTGGATTAATTAATCGATATAAATACATCGATACGGAATCGGAGTTTATCTGTTTAGACCCTCGGGAGTCCGAAACGAACCGAACTCGTCCGATTTCTAGCATGGGTCGCCCCCCACATTCCACCCACCTTCCTTGTGGACTCTTGTTCCATTCTTTAATGGATTATGATATATGGTGGGGTTAGATTCCCACATGTATGAGTTGTTGGTCAGTGGTGGGGAGTTGAATATATGTAGATGATGACAATCACTTTCACTCACTAGATTCCACATTATTTCCAACGTGAGAGTGTAGAGAGAGAGAAAGAAAAGACTTCTCCAAGTCTTCTTCATCTTTGTTCATCAACTTCTTCTTCATTTTTCTTGGAGAAAATTGAGATAAATTATTGAGAGATATATTATACACTTAGAGTGTAGTAATAAATAGCTTCATCACTTAGCTCTAGCCGTATCCTCGGAGGATAGCAAGGTGATCATCGTTCCGGTCGTTTCTCCGGCGCGTGGCAAGTACTTTCGGCGTTGGATCGTTCAAGAGCTTGGGGAATAGCTCAAGAGAAGGTTATCCATCTAATCAACGGACTACAAGGGTGAGTTTCTATATCTCTTGTGAATTCGTTTTTGATATTCGTATATACGTAGCTCGATCGATCCTCGTAGGAATTCTTTCCCCCGTTAGTGAGCGGGTTCTATGTCCTATGCGGTTATTGGCAGATGAGATCATAAGTCTTTGGCCAAAGCATTGGAGCTAGTTGTATTAGATACACGACAGCTCGATGATCTCGATTTGCATTAACGCATGCATAGCGTCAAGTACAGATAGGGTTTGACTGACCGTGACTCTATAACTTGATCGGGACATTTGAAAGAAGGGTTTATACGTATACTGGTATTCACGACAGAATGGTTCTTGAATGATCCCAATCATTCGTTCTCGGGTAAGTGAGTGTAGGCCGCCAGGCTGGCTAGGTGGTGCTACTACTCTTTGGTTCCTTCCATTGCTGACTGAGACGGACCTACCGAGTCGCGCAATAAGATTGACGACGGAATGAATCAAGCTAATTCTCTCATTATGAATATTAGATATTGGATATCTAATTTTAGAACAGTGGATGTTTAAATCGATTTATTGGATAAATTGATTTACGGCTAATGAATTAAATAAATTCTTGGGTGATTAATTTAATTCATGTATATAATTATTTCTTGGAGAAATTAATTATATTATTTTGTATTTGATGTGTTTAATTAATTGGATTAATTAATCGATATAAATACATCGATACGGAATCGGAGTTTATCTGTTTAGACCCTGGAGTCCGAAACCGAACTCGTCCGATTTCTAGCATGGGCCGCCCCCCACATTCCACCCACCTTCCTTGTGGACTCTTGTTCCATTCTTTAATGGATTATGATATATGGTGGGGTTAGATTCCCACATGTATGAGTTGTTGGTAAGTGGTGGGGAGTTGAATATATGTAGATGATGACAATCACTTTCACTCACTAGATTCCACATTATTTCCAACGTGAGAGTGTAGAGAGAGAGAAAGAAAAGACTTCTCCAAGTCTTCTTCATCTTTGTTCATCAACTTCTTCTTCATTTTTCTTGGAGAAAATTGAGATAAATTATTGAGAGATATATTATACACTTAGAGTGTAGTAATAAATAGCTTCATCACTTAGCTCTAGCCGTATCCTCGGAGGATAGCAAGGTGATCGTCGTTCCGGTCGTTTCTCCGGCACGTGGCAAGTAGAGACGCGGTGCTTTCGGCGTTGGATCGTTCAAGAGCTTGGGGAATAGCTCAAGAGAAGGTTATCCATCTAATCAACGGACTACAAGGGTGAGTTTCTATATCTCTTGTGAATTCGTTTTGATATTCGTATATACGTAGCTCGATCGATCCTCGTAGGGATTCGGATCGAATTAATTTTCGTTTTACCGCTTCCGCTGGGCCTTCGTTTTAGGCACCGAATCCCAACAGTGGTATCGGAGCGTAGGTCTTGCGATCGTATATACGATATTAGAATTTGGAATGCTAGATTAGATGGTGAAAGATTTGGAATCATAATCTTGGTATATATTTTTACGTTCGTTGTAATTATATTTTTCGTAAGTTTATGTCTAAATATAAATCTTAATTTCTTTGAATTATGTTTTATATTGAAGATATGAATGTTTGAGAATATAGATATTGTATATCCGGTCGAAAAACTAGTCCCGAAATGCCGTTGGGACGGTCAGGAGAAGTCGGGGAAGTCAGGACCGCTGTTGCCTGTGCGGCACAGCGGCAAACATCTTGTGGGCGCGCGATCTCGAGGCCGCGGCACGAAGGCTCTTGGCGGCCGGCAGCCATGCCGAGCGTGATCGGCCATGCCATGCATGTCTGCCGGCATCTTTGACGATGACTTCGGCCATGGCAGCCAATTTCGCCGACTCGATTTTCGTGTATTCTTGAAAATTAATCTCCCGCATGTTAAATTGGATTTAATATGATTAAAATGATTTATGGTATTTCATTTTATAAGGGAAATTTGATTAATTGGAATATTTATGGTCGACCGAATTATTTTGAACGGTATCATATTACCGATTGTGTGAATCGATTGGATCGGTTCGTATTGTTGATTGGATCTATATATCTCTACGCTTTCCATTTATTTAGTATTTATTGGATGAATGCTTTTGAATGGGGATGTGGTTCGTGGACTTAGTTTTGAATCGTTCGCTTTATTCGATTGGGTTGTAAAGGTCGTTTTGAGCCTATTTATTTTACTAGAAATATTTGTATCTAGGATGCAATTTTCAATGTAAAATTTATATGTAATGACGAAGACCGGAGGAAGATCCATTTCAAGAAGACGAAGATTCAAGACGAAGACTTGTAATTAGATTACGAAGTTTTTGTTTTCTAGGAACGGTCCATGAACCACATGTTGGTAGCAACTAGGTTGTGAATGGTTGTTTCATATTGTATGAATGCCTCAAACGCGCTTAAATGATTAATGTGCAAAGTGTAACGCTAATCGCGAAAATTCTCCCACGATAAATTATTAAGTTTATAAGGTTTCAAGGTTTTCCTTCCCTCCATCGAGTTTTCGGGAAATTGAAATCCAAACCGGATGTGCTATGCTTCCGAGTTATCAGGGTAGTCGTTCGGGGAGGACGTATAAATTACCGAGAGCGCATAGGATGCCTTCGGTTGGAGCAAATTTTATCCCTAGAAACTTGATAGGTTGCCGGATAAGATTCAATTGTGAAACTGATTTGCGTCGATGGTATAAACTTAACTTGTTCACGAACCATAGAAACCGTATAGGTTGAGGGGAGTGAACAAGGGGAAAAAGAAGATCGAATCATCCATTAGATGGGTTGGTGTTGGACACCATTTTATGAAAATTAATAGACTAGAAACCTGTTCGGTTGCCCTCTATTAAGATTTATAAAGAACTCGATCACCACTATGAAGTAGAGCGACGATACTTCCGGATTTCACATGGGAGTGTGTTATTCCGATAAAAATAGTGGGAGCTGGGTAACAAGAATAGAAAAGACCTTAATTCTATACTCGGAACATAATATAACAAGTCACTAATTAATCTGTTATGCTTAATGCAGACATAACTCAATATGACAATGAATCCACTCGCAATTCTACTCGAAAAGAACACCTTAATGGGACCTAACTTTGTGGATTGGCTCCGCAATCTGATGATTGTCCTCAGTATAGAGGCACTGGGATACGTCTTGGATACGGACATTCCGGCGCCTCCTGTGCGGACCCGAGCCAATCAGGAAGAGATTGAAAACCACGAAAAGTAGGTTAAGGATGATGTAAAAGTCCGTGCATACATGATGGCTTCTATGTCTAATGAGCTTCAGAGAGCTCATGAGAAAATGACTTCTGCTAGGCAGATTCTATCTCACTTAACCGAACTCTATGGTGAGCACAGCAAAACTGCTAGATATGAGATATCCAAGCAACTGTTCGGTGCAAGGATGAAGGAAGGTGAGAAAGTTGGGGAACACGTCCTCAAAATGATATCCATGATCGAGAGATTGGAGGCTCTTGATTTTAAAATGGATACTTCTCTCCAAACCGACCTTATCCTACAGTCTCTCCCTGATTCCTTTTCACAGTTTGTTATGAACTTCAACTGCAATGAGATTGTATGTAATTTAGCTGGGCTAATGAACAAACTTGTGACCGCTCAGTCTCAGATGAAGACTCCACGGATGAAGGAGTCTGCTCTTGTGATTTCTTCTGGACCTCGGAGGTCTATGAATAAGAAGAAAAAGACCAAGAAGCGGACTGGACCACAAGCTAAGGACCTTAAGGGTAAGGGCAAGGCCCCGATGGTTCCAAAGAACAAGAAGAAGAAGGATGCTTGTCTCAAGTGCGGTGGTGGGCCCTTTGGGCTAGAGACTGTCCGATTCTTCATGGCACTTCGTTACATAACTTTTAGTTTTGGAAACAAATTGTTCTCACTCTTGTATTTTCTACTTCTGAATCTGGATTACGGTGCTAGTTCTCATATTTGTACCGTGAATCGGGATCTGGAACAAAGTAGGAAGCTTGGAGCCGGAGAAGTTATGATCACACTCGGAAGCGGGCATAGTGTCGAGGCGACCGACATAGGATCACTTCTGTTGGGTTTAGAATCCGGCTTTGTTTTGACTTTAGAAGATGTACTTGTTTTGCTCAAGGGGCACAAAAACATTGTATCCGTTCCGGTCATGGACCGAAAAGGCTTTTCATTTTTCATTGGTGATGGTTCCTGCAAAATTTATTTTAGAAATAAACTAGTGGGTACTGCTACATTGTTGAATGGATTGTATCATCTAAATCTCAGCAACAAAGTAGTTGTGAATACTATGACTAGAAAACGTGGTAGGGATGAAACCAATCAAGTTTTGAAATGGCATCTTAGACTTGGTCATGTTGGTCAGACCAAGGTTTACAAGATGGAAAAAGATGGACTTATGGGTTCATTAGGATCAGATCCCTTTCCAACTTGTGAATCTTGCCTTAAAGGCAAAATGACTAAGTCCCCCTTCACAGGGACATTTGAAAGAGCCGCTGATAAACTGGGATAATCCATACCGACGTATGTGGTGCTTTGGAAGCAGCACGTGATGGATATCAATATTTCATTACGTTTACAGATGATCATACTAGGTATGGTTATGTATACTTAATGAAACATAAATCCGAGGCCTTTGAGAAATTCCAGGAATTCAAGGCCCTAGTCGAAACAACCGGTAATCATATCAAAGCACTTGATCGAGGCCAGGGTGGCGAGTATATGAGTACGGAGTTTGACGAGTTCCTTAAGGAACATGGAATAGTTTCACAACTAACACCTCCAGGTACTCCTCAGTTAAATGGTGTGTCAGAAAGAAGGAACTGGACCCTGTTGAACATGGTCTGTTCCATGCTGGGCTATATTGACTTGCCGATTTACCTGTAGGGGTATGCACTCCTGACTGCCACATATATCTTAAACAGATGTCCTTCCAAATCCGTTCCTAAAACTCCACATGAGATGTGGGAGGGAAGGAAACCAAGTCTTAATCATATTAGGATTTGGGGATGTCCCGCCTATGTCAAGAAGACTAAGGTGGAAAAGTTGGAAGCTAGCTCTGCGAAGGGACGTTTCATTGGATTCCCGTCTGGGACGATGGGATATCTATTCTATATGCCCGAAGATCGAAGGATCATTGTTGCTTTACAAGCACACTTCCTGGAAGATGAGTTCATTCAGGAAGGCGGAGCAGGTAGAAGTATTTCTTTAGAAGAATATAATGAAACTCCTCAGGAGACACCTGTGCAAGAAACTGGAACCGAACCTTCTGAAACACAAGTACAACCACCTCGTAGGTCTAGTAGGGTGTCTCATTTACCTGAGAGGTATGGGCTTGTGCACTTGGAGGAGCTGGGTCTCCATGAGATTCCAAGTGATAGCCAAGAGACCGACCCGACGACCTATGACCAAGCGATGGTGGATGTAGACTCCGCGAAATGGCGTGAAGCTATGGAAGCTGAGATAGACTCGATGCATGTCAATCAGGTCTGGACTCTAGTAGACCGCCCCAAGGGCATAGTGCCTATTAGGAACAAGTGGATCTACAAGAGAAAGACTGATGGTGATGGCAAGGTTGACGCCTATAAGGCCAGGCTTGTGGCAAAGGGTTATACCCAGAAGGAAGGGATCGATTACCACGATACCTTCTCGCCCGTAGCCATGATCAAGTCTATTCGCATGATGCTTGCTATAGCTGCCTACCACGATTATGAGATATGGCAAATGGACGTAAAGACGGCTTTCCTTAATGGATTCCTCGAGGAGAAATCTATATGGAGCGACCTAAAGGCTTTGTGTCTCAAGTCGATATTCATAAAGTGTGCAAGCTTCACGTTCCATTTATGGTGAAGCAAGTGTCGCGTAGTTGGAACCTTCGTTTGTGAGGCAATCAAAGAGTTTGATTTCGTGCAAAATGAGGAGGAACCTTGTGTATACAAGAGGGTTAGTGGGAGCAAGATCGCATTCTTAGTACTATATGTAGATGACATTCTACTAATAGGAAATGATGTGGGATTGCTCGATTACGTAAGCTTGGCTTTCGAGTAATTTCTCCATGAAAGACTTGGGAGAAGATACCTATATTCTTGGTATTCGACTCTCTAGGGATAGAGCGAAGAGAACAATTGGCCTTTCCCAAGCCCTCTATATAGATAAAATCTTAAAGCGATTTAAGATGGATGATTCTAAAGAGGGTTCCTACCGATGCAACATGGAATAAAACTCACCTTGAAGATGTGTCCTCAAAGTGAGGAACAACGCAAGGAAATGAGTAATATACCATATGCTTGATCGTGGGTAACCTTATGTATGCTATGTTGTGTACAAGACGACATCGCGCATCTTTGTAAGCGTGGTGAGTAGGTTTCGAGCAAACCCTGTGAGGAACATTGGGTGCTTGTAAAGAACGTTCTCAAGTACTTAAGAAGAACTAGAGATATGGTTCTTATGTATGGCGGTGGAGAATTGGATGTGGTGGGATTCAGATTCGGACTTCCAAGGCGAAGGGCGACTCGATGTCCACTTGCTACATATTTACTCTTAATGGAGGAGCGATATCTTGGCGTAGTGCCAAGCAAAGCGCGGCTGATTCCACTGTCAAAGTGCGTATCAAGCGGCCTCGGAGGCTTCAAGGAAGGGTTACGAATTAAGAAGTTTAGGAGAACTTCAAATGATACCATGTCTTTGAAATTGCTGTTCGCTATCTTTGCGACAACGACGGAGCTGTAGCGCAGGCCAAGGAGCCGAGGTTTCAGAACAGCACCAAACATATTGAGAGGAAGTATCATCTCGTAAGAGAATTTGTTCGCAAGGGATACATTGTGCTTCACAGAGTAGACTCGGACGACAACGTCGCCGATCCACTGACCAAGCCACTTTCTCAGACTAGCTTGGAGCGTCATCTGGAGAACATGGGTATTAGATACCATAGTGTGTGGCATTGAGTGCAAGTGGGAGATTGTTAGGAGTATGCCCTCGAATGCCACTCAGAGGTTGTTGAGTGAGGGCATTGAACTTGTAATTATGTAAACCATTTATATAAGGCAAATGAATGTTTCTTTATTTACTGGTAGTTACTGGCATTCCTAACTCGTAAATAAACATATAGAAACTAGTCCGTGTATTTGAGAGCAAAACGTTCCACTCCTTATTAGATAAGGGGGTACCTTTGGAAAGATTATAGCTCAAATACTTAATCGTTCGCAAGTCGATGAAACTTGGTGGGCTTTATGTTTATGTGAAGACTTGTATGACGTGTTCTTTGACATGGAGAGTGTCCATCGAACACTAATAGTTAGTGGGAGCACACGTTATAGGTATGCTAATTGGATTAGTATACTCGAACCGACTCACCCTCAATTCGTCACGGATTTCACTCCGGGGACGATCAATGACGGAATCGAAAGGTTGTGATAGGTATTCGTGAACCTTCGACTTGAGGATTTAGTAGGGATGTGCTTGTGACGTCAAGATTTTCATTAGAGTAGTTCGACCACCTGTAACCGGAAGGCGGGGTCAACCTCGGCGTGCATCTTGGACGGGCAAGTAGCGAGTCTGCGAATACCAAGATAGAATTCTTTCTCCCGTTAGTGAGCGGGTTATATGTCCTATGCGGTTATTGGCGAGATGAGATCATAAGTCTTTGGCCAAAGCATTGGAGCTAGTTGTATTAGATACACGGCATTTCGATGATCTCGATTTGCATTAACGCATGCATAACGTCAAGTCTGAGATAGGGTTTGGTAGCCGTGACTCTATAACTTGATCGGAACATTTGAAAGAAGGGTTTATACATTATCTTGGTATTCACGACAGAATGGTTCTTGAATGATCCCAATCATTCGTTCTCGGTTAAGTGCAGTGTAGGCCGCCAGTGGCTAGGTGGTGCTACTACTCTTTGGTTCCTCCCATTCTTTGGTGAGACGGACCTCTTAAGTCGCGCAATAGGATTGACGATGGAATGAATCAAGCTAATTCTCTCATTATGAATATTAGATATTGGATATCTAATTTTGGAACATTGGATGTTTAAATCGATTTATTGGATAAATTGATTTACGGCCTAATGAATTAAATAAATTACTGGGTGATTAATTTAATTCATGTATATAATTATTTCTTGGAGAAATTAATTATATTATTTTGTATTTGATATGTTTAATTAATTGGATTAATTAATCGATATAAATACATCGATACGGAATCGGAGTTTATCTGTTTAGACCCTCGAGTCCGAAAGCAGACCGAACTCGTCCGATTTCTAGCATGGGTCGCCCCCCACATTCCACCCACCTTCCTTGTGGACTCTTGTTCCATTCTTTAATGGATTATGATATATGGTGGGGTTAGATTCCCACATGTATGAGTTGTTGGTAAGTGGTGGGGAGTTGAATATATGTAGATGATGACAATCACTTTCACTCACTAGATTCCACATTATTTCCAACGTGAGAGTGTAGAGAGAGAGAAAGAAAAGACTTCTCCAAGTCTTCTTCATCTTTGTTCATCAACTTCTTCTTCATTTTTCTTGGAGAAAATTGAGATAAATTATTGAGAGATATATTATACACTTAGAGTGTAGTAATAAATAGCTTCATCACTTAGCTCTAGCCGTATCCTCGGAGGATAGCAAGGTGATCATCGTTCCGGTCGTTTCTCCGGCGCGTGGCAAGTACTTTCGGCGTTGGATCATTCAAGAGCTTGGGGAATAGCTCAAGAGAAGGTTATCCATCTAATCAACGGACTACAAGGGTGAGTTTCTATATCTCTTGTGAATTCGTTTTTGATATTCGTATATACGTAGCTCGATCGATCCTCGTAGGGATTCGGATCGAATTAATTTTCGTTTTACTGCTTCCGCTGGGCCTTCGTTTTAGGCACCGAATCCCAACATAAGCATGGCCGTTACAAGATTCCTCTAGACAGACACGACCGGCCGATGATGTCTTCTGACGCTGCGGCGTCATATAGCCGTAATGTTGGCTTTGTCATTCGGGACAAAGTCCCCGTTTTGTGGCCCGATTGGGGGGACGTGCCGCAGTGCGTGAAGGATGCTTTGAACAATGCTATGTCGGTAAGTTAATAAATATTTAATAAGTATTTTTCAATCAACACGTAGTTCTTCAAAATGCAATATGTGATGTTTTTAAATTATTGTGTATTTATGCTGTTCATAGGTGTGGTTTGTCATTCCCGACTCTCTACTACGTACTTGGTGTGACGAGGTGCAGTCTACCAAGTAAGTCATTTTAATTTATTTTGTATCTACATTGTTTGCGTAATTTTTTTTCTTACGAATAATATATGTTGTGCAACGTGTGTTGTAGGTACAAATCTTGGAAAAATGAGATGCACATGTTCGATGACTGAGGTGATACCGAGAGGCTACCCTAAGAATTCAAGTTAGGGAGTACAAGTGGAAGTGGCTACGCGCCCATTTTCGCGATCCGAGTTCATGGTATGACTAAAATACCCTCATTTCATTCTTTCTCTTTCGATTTTATTTTTTGAATTCTAAATATAAACTCGATTTTTAAATTAATGTTTGAATTTAAAAATACTTGAAGTTTCGATTTTTTAAATTAGAAAAAATCGAACTTCGTATTTTTAAATTCTGGAATATTATTAATATTAAAAATATTGTATTTTATTTATTAAAAAAGCGCTAGTATTTAATAAAAAAATATTTGATTTTATTTTTTGAATTCTAAATATAAACTCGATTCTAAATAATATTTTTTGAAGGCGACTAGCTTGACCAACACGACCAATCATGCTTGATCCAGTGACCATCACGATGCAGGTTCGATCGTTAGCCAGAGTTGCGCACGAGGCCATTTCTTCTGATTCGTTGGACGCATTTGCCTACGTGACTCAGAAAGCACATCCTAACCATCCCGAGGAGCATGCAAGTCTTTTTTTATTTTATTTTGGTAATAAAATAAATGCCTTTGTATCATACTTTTATTCATATTGAAATATTTATTTTCATATTAACTTAGGAGCGTGTGCGGGAGGAGTCTCAGAGGATGCTTGCTCAGATTGCTCGGGAGCAATATCCGGACTTAGCGGAGACCGACCTCGATTCTGCCATTGGACAGATCGATCAGGTCGATCCTTATGTTCGCGCTAGGGTGTGGGGTACCGTCTACCCTCCTAGAGGTAGTCGGTACCGCACTAAGATGATGGGAGCCGAGGGTCACCATGTATTGAAAGATACCCCCGGCTTCCAGCGCCCTCGCGGACGGGATGCACGGACTGCCTATCTCGAGGAGCAGTTGAGGGCGGAGAGGGAGCTCCGAGCTGAGAATGAAAGGAGGACTCAGACACGGTTACATAAGAGCGAGCAGAGGACTGAGTCGCGGTTAGAGAGTTCCAGAGACAGCAACAGGCCATGATGGACTATATGATGACGCTGACTCAGACCATTACTCAGGCTGGACTGCAGGCACCTGCTCCACCGCCTTCTCTCTTCGGACAGACCCCATCTTCACAGCCTCGTGATGAGGATCTTGAAATACCCGATTGTAATTCAGTCACTATCATTCAGTATTTATCATTCAGTAATTGTCACTCAGTAATTTTCACTCATTAATGATCATTTGTCACTCATATTCAATCATTGTATTCATCGTTCAGAGTAATTGTATCGTGTATCAATCGTCATTCATCATCAATCTAGTTGGAGAATCGTGCGGTGTTTATCATCGTTGTCATTTTCTTAGTGTGCTGTGTGTGAGGAGTAGTGTTGGAATATTTATTCCACACATTAATTAATTTATATTTTGATGATTAAAGTTGCTAAACTACAAAACAACATCGAGGCGAAGCAAAACAACGAAGCAGACGAAGACGCAAAAAGTTGCAATCTGGACTGCATTAGCGCACGCTAAGGCATGTATGTTAGCGCACGCTAACGAGGAGTAAGCTGCATTCCAGCCAAGTTTCTAAGTAAGCTGCAGTGAAGTCAGCTGTTGAGATAGCGCACGCTACGCGGTAGCATTAACGCACGCTATCGAGCCATGTTACTGTTGTGGAAGAATTCAAACACAGAATAACGTATGCAATGAAGTCATCATTAGCGCACGCTACAAAGTATGATTAGCACACGCTAAGTTGTTTGAATCTAGTCAATCCGAACGTTGGGAAAAGCAAGTCAAAGTCAAGCATCAAACGGATAGTTTGACAAGGAAAGGCAACGGATATATTACGTTAACGCACGCTACTCAATCATGGTTAACGTACGCTAAGTAAGTGAAATAACGTACGTAAGGAAGGAGGCATAACGTACGCTAAAGAAGAAACGAAGCTACTGGACCGAAACTAGAAATATCTAGCGCACGCTACAAAAGAAGGCTAGCGCACGCTAGCAAGTCAAAACAGCCAGCAACGGCTAGTTTATGGGAAATGCCTATAAATACCATCCCTATGGTATTGTTTGAGAACAACAACTTCAAGCAAACGAGATATACATCTGAGAATCATATACTTACATTGTTGTTGTAATATTGAGCTTATATTGTTAGTTTGAGTGTTTATACATTCAACATTATACACGAGAGGTAAAAGAAAAGAATCGATTGGATTCGGTGTTATTAGGATCAAGTATCCGGCATTGTTAGAATCGCAATCGATATCTAAGTGAGGTTTATCTAGTACCCATAGAAAGCTAGAGTGGTTGATTCCTTATCCAATAGAAAAGGAAAAATGGTTTTACTCGGACCGATAGAAGACGAGCTTGTAACGGTAATCCCTCGACCGATAGAAGAGAGGCGTAGAGGTTTTGATCTTAAGCCTAAGGAAAAAGATACATCGAGAGAGGACGTAGGCTTCGTTAATAGCCGAACCTCTATAAATCCTTGTGTGATTTATTTCCTGCAATTTTATTTACGCTTCCGCACAAACGGCGCAAATATCTGATTTGGTACCCAACAATTGGTATCGGCGGTTCTCAATCTGTGCTTAACATCCGAGGAGAAGATCCAAATGGCGTTTCAAATCTCTCGGCCCGAAGGTCTTGCTCTCAACCGACCACCATTTTTGATGGTGCGAACTTCATGACTTGGAAGAAGAAGATGTCAATATTCATTCGAGCTTACGACATCGAACTTTGGAAAGTGATTTGTCTTGGTCCAAAAATCCCAATGAATTCCAACGATGCGCTTAAAAATTTTGAAGAATATGGCGACTCCGATTGGAAAAGCGATCATTTCAATTGTAAGACAACTCAACTTCTTTATTGTGCCTTAAATCCGGAAGAACACAACCGGATATCATCGTGTGATAGTGCCAAAGAAATCGGAAAATGCTTGAGGTAACACACGAAGGAGTCGTCTCAAGTCAGAGGCGAAGATAAACATGCTCCTTCACGATTATGAATTATTCCAAATGAAGGACGACGAATCCATCTCGATTATGCTCGACCGATTTTGGTCATCACTAATGGATTAGCATGTTTTGGAAAACCACTTTCGAGTAGTGAGAAAGTAAAGAAAATTCTCCGATCACTACCTCGAGAATGGGGCCAGTGCAGTTACGGCAATAATGGAATCCAAAGATTTAAATACTCTCGATTTTAGTGCTCTCGTTGGTTCTCTTATCAACTACGAGATTGTTCTAAAATCTCGGAATGCCAAACCGAAACCGAAGGAGAGGTCGATAGCCTTCAAGGCTAAAATGTCGAAAAAGAAAGAAGAAACCCTGGTGGACGAAAGCGACGAAGAAATGGCATATTATGCCAAAAATATTAATAAGTTCCAACACTTATTAAACCGGAGAAAGAAGGACATTCAAGCGGGCGAACCTAAGAAATTCGACAACACTTGTCGATTATGTGGTAAACCAGGCCACTTTGCTAAGAATTGTCGAGTAAAGCAAAAGGAGGTTCTAATCGCAACATGGAGCGACGAAAATCCCGATGAAGATTTTCTTGAACAAAATAATCTCGCGCTCATGGCCCGGAGTTCATTCGACGATAGCGACGTCGAAAGCCAAGTAAGTAATTCTTACGACGAACTTTTTGAAGCATTCGAGTTACTACATACGGACTATCAAAATGCTTTAAATGAAATTAAGTCCCTCAAGTCTAAATGTAAAACTTTGGAAATTGAAAATTCCGAAATACTTGAAAAAGGGAAATTTGTCGAAATTGATCATTCGAAATGCCTTGAAAATGAAAATATTTTGAAAAATGATCTTTTAAAAGTTCAAGATGAACTAAAAATTTTGACAAAGAAATTTTCGTGCGGCAACGATAAATTTGAACAAATGTTATGTGTTCAAAAATATACTCTAAATAAAGAGGGGTTAGGATTCAAATCACGTTCGAAAAACGAATCCGTTAATTTCAATATACCTCATTGCGAAAAGTGTTTAAAAATCGGGTATCATATTTCCAATTGCAAAAGCCCAAGACGGACGATAAAAACTAAAAGGATTTGGGTTCCTAAAGGAACAAACGTTTCAAACATCGTCTACGTTTCAAAAGAAAAACCAACTATCAGTTGGATCCCCAAAAATAAATTTTGACAAATGATATTTTACAAAGGGGGAGAAGGAAATAATATTTTCAGGGGAAGTTTAATACCCTTATTAATGCATAAATTGATATCATGCATATTTATATTTCTTTTGGTATCCTTTATATTTCTTTTACTTTTTGATGAAGACAAAAAGGGGGAGAAGAAGATGAATTGAGATAAAAATGAGAAGGAGATGAAGAGGAGATAAAAATAAAATAAAATAAAAAAAAAATCGAAGAAGTCGAAAAGAAACGAAAAGCATACAAATAGGGGGAGTTGGAAAAATTGAAAAATGAAAAACGAAGGAGTTGAAAAATAAGGGAGATGAAGAAAAAGAAAAGGATTGGAGAAACTAACGAAACGATCAAAGCCGAAAACTTTGATTCGTAGAAATATACATATATTATTTTTACTGATTATCGATTCAAGAGTTGTTTTGTAATCATCAAAAGGGGGAGATTGTTGGAATATTTATTCCACACATTAATTAATTTATATTTTGATGATTAAAGTTGCTAAACTACAAAACAACATCGAGGCGAAGCAAAACAACGAAGCAGACGAAGACGCAAAAAGTTGCAATCTGGACTGCATTAGCGCACGCTAAGGCATGTATGTTAGCGCACGCTAACGAGGAGTAAGCTGCATTCCAGCCAAGTTTCTAAGTAAGCTGCAGTGAAGTCACTGTTGAGATAGCGCACGCCACGCAGTAGCATTAACGCACGCTATCGAGCCATGTTCATTGTGGAAGAATTCAAACACGAATAACATATGCAATGAAGTCATCATTAGCGCACGCTACAAAGTATGATTAGCGACGCTAAGTTGTTTGAATCTAGTCAATCCGAGCGTTGGGAAAAGCAAGTCAAAGTCAAGCATCAAGCGGATAGTTTGACAAGGAAAGGCAACGGATATATTACGTTAACGCACGCTACTCAATCATGGTTAACGTCGCTAAGTAAGTGAAATAACGTCGTAAGGAAGGAGGCATAACGTCGCTAAAGAAGAAAGCGAAGCTCTTTGGACCGAAACTAGAAATATCTAGCGCACGCTACAAAGAAGGCTAGCGCCGCTAGCAAGTCAAAACGACCCGAGAACGGCTAGTTTATGGGAAATGCCTATAAATACCATCCCTATGGTATTGTTTGAGAACAACAACTTCAAGCAAACGAGATATACATCTGAGAATCATATACTTACATTGTTGTTGTAATATTGAGCTTATATTGTTAGTTTGAGTGTTTATACATTCAACATTATACACGAGAGGTAAAAGAAAAGAATCGATTGGATTCGGTGTTATTAGGATCAAGTATCCTGCATTGTTAGAATCGCAATCGATATCTAAGTGAGGTTTATCTAGTACCCATAGAAAGCTAGAGTGGTTGATTCCTTATCCAATAGAAAAGGAAAAACGGTTTTACTCGGACCGATAGAAGACGAGCTTGTAACGGTAATCCCTCGACCGATAGAAGAGAGGCGTAGAGGTTTTGATCTTAAGCCTAAGGAAAAAGATACATCGAGAGAGGACGTAGGCTTCGTTAATAGCCGAACCTCTATAAATCCTTGTGTGATTTATTTCCTGCAATTTTATTTACGCTTCCGCACAAACGGCGCAAATATCCGATTTGGTACCCAACAATTGGTATCGAGGCGGTTCTCAATCCGCGGCTTAACATCCGAGGAGAAGATCCAAAATGGCGTTTCAAATCTCTCCAGCCGAAGGTCTTGCTCTCAACCGACCACCATTTTTTGATGGCGCGAACTTCATGACTTGGAAGAAGAAGATGTCAATATTCATTCGAGCTTACGACATCGAACTTTGGAAAGTGATTTGTCTTGGTCCAAAAATCCCAATGAATTCCAACAGTACGCTTAAAAATTTTGAAGAATATGACGACTCCGATTGGAAAAACGATCATTTCAATTGTAAGGCAACTCAACTTCTTTATTGTGCCTTAAATCCGGAAGAACACAACCGGATATCATCGTGTGATAGTGCCAAAGAAATCTAGAAAATGCTTGAGGTAACACACGAAGGTACGTCTCAAGTCAAGGAGACGAAGATAAACATGCTCCTTCACGATTATGAATTATTCCAAATGAAGGACGACGAATCCATCTCGATTATGCTCGACCGATTTTCGGTCATCACTAATGGATTAGCATGTTTTGGAAAACCACTTTCGAGTAGTGAGAAAGTAAAGAAAATTCTCCGATCACTACCTCGAGAATGGGGCCAGTGCAGTTACGGCAATAATGGAATCCAAAGATTTAAATACTCTCGATTTTAGTGCTCTCGTTGGTTCTCTTATCAACTACGAGATTGTTCTAAAATCTCGGAATGCCAAACCGAAACCGAAGGAGAGGTCGATAGCCTTCAAGGCTAAAATGTCGAAAAAGAAAGAAGAAACCACGGTGACGAAAGCGACGAAGAAATGGCATATTATGCCAAAAATATTAATAAGTTCCAACACTTATTAAACCGGAGAAAGAAGGACATTCAAGCGGGCGAACCTAAGAAATTCGACAACACTTGTCGATTATGTGGTAAACCAGGCCACTTTGCTAAGAATTGTCGAGTAAAGCAAAAGGAGGTTCTAATCGCAACATGGAGCGACGAAAATCCCGATGAAGATTTTCTTGAACAAAATAATCTCGCTCATGGCGGAGTTCATTCGACGATAGCGACGTCGAAAGCCAAGTAAGTAATTCTTACGACGAACTTTTTGAAGCATTCGAGTTACTACATACGGACTATCAAAATGCTTTAAATGAAATTAAGTCCCTCAAGTCTAAATATAAAACTTTGGAAATTGAAAATTCCGAAATACTTGAAAAAGGGAAATTTGTCGAAATTGATCATTCGAAATGCCTTGAAAATGAAAATATTTTGAAAAATGATCTTTTAAAAGTTCAAGATGAACTAAAAATTTTGACAAAGAAATTTTCGTGCGGCAACGATAAATTTGAACAAATGTTATGTGTTCAAAAATATACTCTAAATAAAGAGGGGTTAGGATTCAAATCACGTTCGAAAAATGAATCCGTTAATTTCAATATACCTCATTGCGAAAAGTGTTTAAAAATCGGGCATCATATTTCCAATTGCAAAAGCCCAAGACGGACGATAAAAACTAAAAGGATTTGGGTTCCTAAAGGAACAAACGTTTCAAACATCGTCTACGTTTCAAAAGAAAAACCAACTATCAGTTGGATCCCCAAAAATAAATTTTGACAAATGATATTTTACAAAGGGGGAGAAGGAAATAATATTTTCAGGGGAAGTTTAATACCCTTATTAATGCATAAATTGATATCATGCATATTTATATTTCTTTTGGTATCCTTTATATTTCTTTTACTTTTTGATGAAGACAAAAAGGGGGAGAAGAAGATGAATTGAGATAAAAATGAGAAGGAGATGAAGAGGAGATAAAAAAAAAAGAAAAAAAAAATCGAAGAAATCGAAAAGCGAAAAGCATACAAATAGGGGAGTTGGAAAAATTGAAAAATGAAAAAGCGAAGGAGTTGAAAAATAAGGGAGATGAAGAAAAGAAAAGGATTGGAGAAACTAACGAAACGATCAAAGCCGAAAACTTTGATTCGTAGAAATATACATATATTATTTTTTACAGATTATCCAATTCAAGAGTTGTTTTGTAATCATCAAAAAGGGGGAGATTGTTGGAATATTTATTCCACACATTAATTAATTTATATTTTGATGATTAAAGTTGCTAAACTACAAAACAACATCGAGGCGAAGCAAAACAACGAAGCAGACGAAGACGCAAAAAGTTGCAATCTGGACTGCATTAGCGCACGCTAAGGCATGTATGTTAGCGCACGCTAACGAGGAGTAAGCTGCATTCCAGCCAAGTTTCTAAGTAAGCTGCAGTGAAGTTAGCTGTTGAGATAGCGCACGCTACGCGGTAGCATTAACGCACGCTATCGAGCCATGTTACTGTTGTGGAAGAATTCAAACACAGAATAACGTATGCAATGAAGTCATCATTAGCGCACGCTACAAAGTATGATTAGCGCACGCTAAGTTGTTTGAATCTAGTCAATCCGAACGTTGGGAAAAGCAAGTCAAAGTCAAGCATCAAACGGATAGTTTGACAAGGAAAGGCAACGGATATATTACGTTAACGCACGCTACTCAATCATGGTTAACGTCGCTAAGTAAGTGAAATAACGTCGTAAGGAAGGAGGCATAACGTCGCTAAAGAAGAAACGAAGCTACTGGACCGAAACTAGAAATATCTAGCGCACGCTACAAAAGAAGGCTAGCGCACGCTAGCAAGTCAAAACAGCCAGCAACGGCTAGTTTATGGGAAATGCCTATAAATACCATCCCTATGGTATTGTTTGAGAACAACAACTTCAAGCAAACGAGATATACATCTGAGAATCATATACTTACATTGTTGTTGTAATATTGAGCTTATATTGTTAGTTTGAGTGTTTATACATTCAACATTATACACGAGAGGTAAAAGAAAAGAATCGATTGGATTCGGTGTTATTAGGATCAAGTATCCGGCATTGTTAGAATCGCAATCGATATCTAAGTGAGGTTTATCTAGTACCCATAGAAAGCTAGAGTGGTTGATTCCTTATCCAATAGAAAAGGAAAAATGGTTTTACTCGGACCGATAGAAGACGAGCTTGTAACGGTAATCCCTCGACCGATAGAAGAGAGGCGTAGAGGTTTTGATCTTAAGCCTAAGGAAAAAGATACATCGAGAGAGGACGTAGGCTTCGTTAATAGCCGAACCTCTATAAATCCTTGTGTGATTTATTTCCTGCAATTTTATTTACGCTTCCGCACAAACGGCGCAAATATCCGATTTGGTACCCAACAATTGGTATCAGAGCGGTTCTCCAATCCGCGGCTTAACATCCGAGGAGAAGATCCAAAATGGCGTTTCAAATCTCTCCAGCCGAAGGTCTTGCTCTCAACCGACCACCATTTTTTGATGGCGCGAACTTCATGACTTGGAAGAAGAAGATGTCAATATTCATTCGAGCTTACGACATCGAACTTTGGAAAGTGATTTGTCTTGGTCCAAAAATCCCAATGAATTCCAACAGTACGCTTAAAAATTTTGAAGAATATGACGACTCCGATTGGAAAAACGATCATTTCAATTGTAAGGCAACTCAACTTCTTTATTGTGCCTTAAATCCGGAAGAACACAACCGGATATCATCGTGTGATAGTGCCAAAGAAATCTGGAAAATGCTTGAGGTAACACACGAAGGTACGTCTCAAGTCAAGGAGACGAAGATAAACATGCTCCTTCACGATTATGAATTATTCCAAATGAAGGACGACGAATCCATCTCGATTATGCTCGACCGATTTTCGGTCATCACTAATGGATTAGCATGTTTTGGAAAACCACTTTCGAGTAGTGAGAAAGTAAAGAAAATTCTCCGATCACTACCTCGAAAATGTTGTTGAAAGCCATATATGGTGTAGTGTTGTTTGAATCTAGTCAATCCGAACGTTGGGAAAAGCAAGTCAAAGTCAAGCATCAAACGGATAGTTTGACAAGGAAAGGCAACGGATATATTACGTTAACGCACGCTACTCAATCATGGTTAACGTACGCTAAGTAAGTGAAATAACGTACGTAAGGAAGGAGGCATAACGTACGCTAAAGAAGAAATGAAGCTACTGGACCGTAACTGGAAATATCTAGCGCACGCTACAAAAGAAGGCTAGCGCACGCTAGCAAGTCAACGACCCGACAAGACTAGTTTATGGGAAATGCCTATAAATACCATCCCTATGGTATTGTTTGAGAACAAAAACTTCAAGCAAATGAGATATACATCTGAGAATCATATACTTACATTGTTGTTGTAATATTGAGCTTATATTGTTAGTTTGAGTGTTTATACATTCAACATTATACACGAGAGGTAAAAGAAAAGAATCGATTGGATTCGGTGTTATTAGGATCAAGTATCCGGCATTGTTAGAATCGCAATCGATATCTAAGTGAGGTTTATCTAGTACCCATAGAAAGCTAGAGTGGTTGATTCCTTATCCAATAGAAAAGGAAAAACAGTTTTACTCGGACCGATAGAAGACGAGCTTGTAACGGTAATCCCTCGACCGATAGAAGAGAGGCGTAGAGGTTTTGATCTTAAGCCTAAGGAAAAAGATACATCGAGAGAGGACGTAGGCTTCGTTAATAGCCGAACCTCTATAAATCCTTGTGTGATTTATTTCCTGCAATTTTATTTACGCTTCCGCACAAACGGCGCAAATATCCGATTTGGTACCCAACAAGTAGCGCACGCTACGTACTCTCTTTAGCGTGCGCTAATTGAGTATGGGTAGCGCATGCTACCTCTCAACACTAGCGCATGCTAGTATGTTTCAAGCAGGCAGTCCAGAAGGCACTGGACTGCAGTTGGGTTATAAGTAGCGCACGCTATGAATGGTAAGTAGCGCGCGCTAGTAGGTCGGAGTAGCACACGCTATGCAGCCGGTATAACGCGCGCTAAGGACGGATCAGGCATAGTCCAGTGGCTACTGGACTGCATTGGATAAATGCCTAGCGCACGCTATGAGTGGTTTTAGCGTACGCAAATGGTGTAGTAGCACACGCTAAATATTGTGTGTAGCGCGCGCTACCGAGATCAGATCAGAGAACAGGAGGTTCTGGACTCCAGTACTGGGCATCAGATAATTCATTAGCGCACGCTAACCATTGGTGTTAACGCACGCTAATTACATGGTTGTAGCGCACGCTACAAAAGGTACGTAGCACACGCTACCGTTGCAAGCAGAGGGTACTGGACTACCAGTATACCCGTTAGCGCACGCTACGCACAGGAGCTAGCGCACGCTAACTGGTGCTGCTATATATAGGACAGTTGAGTCCTTTCTTCATCATTTGTCATTCCCTTTCATTTCTTCATCGGTTTTGGGCGATTTGGAGCTTCTTGAGGAGTGTTCTTCGAGGTGGGATCAGCTATCAACATTTCCAAGCATATAATTTGGAATAATCATCATTTCATCATCTTCAAACATCATAATCAAGGTAATCACCTCTTGAATCTAGAAATTCGGAGATCAAGTGTTTTATTTTCCGATCTATTCATGTGGGCTCGATATTATGTTGGAATGCCTTAGATATGGTTTATCTACCTTGTATACACATATTCCTACGGATTATTCGGTGTATATCTCAGATTTAATTGTTATTTGGGGAATTATTTCAAGAACCCTTGGGGTTGACTTCGGTTAATTTGGGGATTTTCCGATTGATGTTGTTGTAATCTTGAATTGTGGATTCCTGTTGAATTATTGATGCCATTGACATTGTTTTGCTGGTTGGAATCAATCATTTGGAAGTTGGTTTCGATAATTTGGGATTGGTTGTAACCAACGGGAAGGATGTTTACAACGTATTCGTTAGAGTGCACCAATGAGTTTGATTATCGTTGTATCGACTTTTGAGTTAGTTGTGTTTCGTTGCTTGATACGTGTATTGAGTGGTTGTTGGTAATTATTGTCATTCAAGGTTGTTCGAGGGACCGACATCTCATTGTAGGACGTTTGTTCGAGGAAGGACATTCTTCATCGGTTGAGTAAGTTAATTCTTACTCGGTTAAAAGGATATTCATTCCTTTTGTTGTTGTTCATTCATAATCATAATTCATTCATAATGTATTAACCGTATTGAGACTTGAAATTGTCAATTAATCACTTCATTCACGAGGAACGACGGTTCCAATCGTTTCATTGAGCTATCATTCATTTCACTATCATTTCATCTCGGTGAGTCATTCTTGACTTTGTCGGATTGTTATTAATTATTATTCTTCATGGGCATTCTTATTCATATGACCTTCTGGGCTCATATTGCGCGGCCGGGTGTGGATGTGTGGGATTTTTAGTCGGGCACGTGATGGTCATGTGTTGGGTTCACCGACAAATTGGACTGTGCACATGGTAATGTACCTCCGTGAGACTAATTAGGTACAATGACGGGTGTGCCCGGACATCCGTCTTGTGCATGTGCACATTCCATTACGGGTGTACTATGATGCCTCTCTTCAGCGTCATTTCATAATTAAGTTATATCATGTTTGTGTTTATTCAACTCTTGAGGATTGTTGTTACGTATGGCCCGGCCGTTGAGATATTGTTTTGTGTCATGGCAAGGCTAAGGCACGGGAAGAGAACGTTGGCGAGAGTCAGTGATACTAGTAGGGGCAGTCCTTTCATTCACTCGTGTTTTCTTTGTTTTATTTCCCATTGAGACTTAGTTTGGATATTCATTTCATTCAGTGTTGTATATTTTATCTTCATATAAAATATACATGTATTCGGTATTATCTTGGGTGTGTTGTAATGAAACTCCTCATCGGAGTAATTATTGATATACTGTGGTTCGGTACTACAATTATATCACTTAATTTATTAATTTTCATCCACCTAGTGGGTCCCAGTCGGGGGTCCACGACACTGTAATATTCGCCTAGTTTGGGGTGTTACAGATCTAGGGGATGGTGGTAATCCTTCTACTACTATATTTCGACATTTAGATGATTTTGGTAGTGGATTGTAGTTGTGTTGTTGTAGTACTCTTGTATATTTATATTTGTGTTACAATTGTGTAAGTGATTTTGTTGGCCATTTCTTAGTATGTTGATGAAATTAATGTTCTTGAATGTGTTGTGCGTTGTGTTGCATATAATGTTGGGCGTATTATTGATGGTATTAGTTGAATGTGTTGCGCGTTGATTGTTGTTGATAATGAGAGTGGTGTATAAAAATTGCAGTGCGAAAAATACAGGTTTTGGGATCCCAAAATCTTATTTTTTTTTTATATTAGGTTCGAGCCGACGACATTCCAAAGGTCGTCGGCTAAAGTAATTTTTTTTTTTAAAAAAGGGTTTTAGCCGACGACATATAAGACGGTCGTCGGCTTAAGTGTATTTTTTTTTTAAAACAGGTTTTAGCCGACGACATATGTAAAGGTCGTCGGCTAAATTTTTTTTTTGTTTTTTTAATAATCAGGTTTTAGCCGACCGACTTGATAAGATCATCGGCTAAAGTTTTTTTAATTTTTTAATAATCATGTTTTAGCCGACCGACTCGATAAGGTCATCGGCTAAATTTTTTTTTTTCTTTTTTTCAACAGGTTTTAGCCGACGACCTTGCTGTAGTGGTTGCCTAAACTTTCAGGTTTTAGCCGACCGACTCGATAAGGTCGTCGGCTAATTTTTTTTTTCAACAGGTTTTAGCCGACGACCTTGCTGTAGTGGTCGGCTAAACTTTGAATTTTAGCCGACGACTACCAAAAAACTCGTCGGCTAAACCTTGGCCGACGAATATCGGCCGACGGTTTTTTAGCCGACGGCTGGCGTGATTAGCCGACGACTTTGGGGTTTAGCCGACCACTTTAAGTCGTCGGCTAAAGTGTGAATTTTGGTAGTGCTAGAGTCCAATTCGATCCGGTTTGGCCAAATATCAAAATTCAATATTCGATTTGAGTTCGACAATATTTTTAGGGCTTTATAGTTTTATTTCGTTCGTCAAATCGAACCGAATATTCGAATATAGTTCGATTTGATAGGAATAGTGTGATAAACCAAAACTTCATTTTAGACAATTTCACAAACACCGGAGTGAATGAGAATGTAGCAAGAACGATTCGAATTTTATAGATCTAATTGGGTCTGAATACAAAATTAGACAGACAATGAAATGTTCTTGAAAAACAGGCCATCAGTTTCTCTTCAACGACATTCAAATGTTGTGTTTAATCAAATTTAAACACAAAATATTAAATTGATTGATAAGTAAAGAACAAAATGAGTCATTAGACAAGAGCAAAAGACAAGAAAATAGATTAATCATATAATCCATTGCAATAACATCACACAACCCTCTTTAATCTATGCATAATTAAAAAAATTAAAATAAATACTGAAGTAAAAGTAATCGTTGAAACAAAAATTCGCCTCGTCAATACGTTTAGACTAATAAAACAGAACAATTCGGACATATGAATGTCTATATTTTGTTTTAATCATTTGCTTGAGAAATCAAAAAAAAAAAAAAAAAAAAAAGCTACAAACCTACCAATCTACAGATATATATGGGGAAGGCTCAATTTATGATAAATCATAATTCTTCATTCGCAACCCCATATCAAAATAAAGCTCAACCAAAAAATTAGTAGAATCT
Source organism: Orobanche coerulescens (assembly GCA_033398695.1). Classification (NCBI taxonomy): domain Eukaryota; kingdom Viridiplantae; phylum Streptophyta; class Magnoliopsida; order Lamiales; family Orobanchaceae; genus Orobanche; species Orobanche coerulescens. The sequence continues at coordinate 146,512,541 of CM065805.1, read as the reverse complement.
GCAAAGAATTGAAGAAGTATCTTGTAATATCGAAGAAGAAGAAAAATCGCGGCATTGGGAAAGAATAGGGTTAGTCATAGCAGGATTACAACACACACACTATATATCGTAGCCGTATAATAGAGGCATCGATGTTTTGGTCGCCCGTGTCCTGCTTTTCCACCCTGCTTCACCTCTTCCCTTCAGCTTCTTCCTTCACCTTCTTCGCATACGTGTCGCTCCTTCGTTTTTTCTCTCATCACCTGGCTGCTAGGTGCGGTGCTCTCTCCCTATTTCCATTGCGACGGTTGTTGCTCTTCGGTTTTTCACCTTCTTCTTGGTTTTTTGTTGAATGACAGGTAACCTTTTTTTTTTTCTTCGATTTGTTTTCCGTTTCTCTTGATTGATTTCTTGATTGAATGGGTTTTCTGTATTTTTTCTGGCTGAGGATCCTACTCTGGAAACGTTCTTGCTCTTCGGTTTTTCACCTTCTTCTTTGTTTGTGGATTGACAGGTAACCCTTTTTTTCTTCTTTATTTTGTTTTCCGTTTTTCTTGATTGAATGGGTTTTCTGTATTTTTTTTCCGGTTTCTCGATCTAGCGGCCTTCTCCATTAGGGTTCCTTTTTTTTTGGTTCTTTCTTTGTTTCTATTTCTTTCTCTCGGTTTTTCCTCTGGCTCCGGGGGTCACTGACTCTTTTTGGTTCTGTATGTTTCTCTGCGTGTGTTTTTTGAGGGGTTAACTTAGCATAGTTTATTCACACATATTGTCTCTGTCGATTTCTTTGTCGGGTTTGGGTTTTCTATCTTTGATTGCTGTCTTTGTTTCCACATTTCTGTATTTGCTTTCTCTCAACTTAGCATAGCTCATTCACCCATATTGCTTCTGTCGATTTCTTTGTCGGGTTTGGGTTTGCTATCTTTGATTGCTGTTTGTTTCCATATATTTGTCCCTATTTTGTACCTGGATTATCTGCTGCGTCGGAGGTTTTTTAGGGCATAATTTTTTTTTTATGCTTTGCTTTTTTGATTTATTTCTTGATTTTTTTATGCTGCTCTGTGTGTTTGGGTATATGTGTGCCTGTGTGTCTGTGTATGTGTGTTTCGTCTATGTGTTGGTTTGGTCTCTTTCCACTTTCTGGCGGTTCGGTTTTGCTGAAACTGTGGTTTGTTTTTTTCTTCACTTTGGATCTCCCTTGGCGCTGCATACTTCTCCTTCAGGTATCTACGTAGGTGGGGTTATGTCTGCGCCGAATGTTTTTTGAAATGCAATGCCTTCTTTTCCATATTTGATGTTGGTGCTGTTTTTTATTGTGCGGCTTGAGGTATATAGACTGGAAACCTTGCGACCGAAAGAACTCTTTGGATGACGATTACGACTCCTTAGAAGTACTGGTCTGATAGGTCTAATGATGTCACGTACCTCTAACCGTTCGTGTGGTTGTGTGTTTATGAGATTATGTTGTGACCAATAAGTCTATTTCTGTTCGAGATTTGGGCTGTATTTTTTCATGTCACCGGAGGTATATAGGCTGGCAACCTTGCGACCGAAAGGACTCTTCGGAGGCCGATTACGACTCCTTAGAGGTACGGGTCTGATAGGTATAACAACGTCACGTACCTCTACTTGTTTGTCCGGCTGTGCGTGTTTATTTATTTATTTTCGTTTATGTATTCGTGTATATTTTGGTTTCATAGTGTTCTCATTTTTAGCGCTCCGGTTTTCATATTTTAATCCTTTTTTACCTACATTTATGTGCTGTGGACTCGTCTTTCGAAATTTATTTCTCTGTGCGTATTTGAGTGTATTTTATTTTCGTACTGCTCCAAATTCCAGCGATTTAGTTTTCAGTTTTGAAATCTTGCTCACCTACATTTCTATACTGCGTATATTATTGGTAGGCTTTCAGGTTCGTTATTTTATCATTTTTCTGGTAGGATATTTACTGGTGCAGGTTGTTTTTGGTTCTTGTCCTGTATGTTATTGTTTGTTTTCGATTTCTACTATCGATTTTCCTCTGCTCAGAGAGTGCCTCCCTTGCTTCTTCAGGTATATTTTGCTCTTTGTTTCTCTTTAGCAATACGTATTTCTCAACTAGGTGCTTGATTGTTTTTCTGTAAATGCGTATGTGTATGTTTGTTTTGTGTTTTGCGTTTGTTGTTACCGACGAAATCTAGCATAGTACCTTTTTATTATTGATCTCGCAGTTTAGTTCCTTCACGATGTGACTTCGTTCTTCTTGGTTTTGTAGGTTTCGGGATTGTTCTTTCGCCGGTTTGCCTGTGTGATAGTTAGTGGCCCAGGTTAGATTCTTGAGTGGTCTGCTTACATAGAGTTTTTGCATGTGAACCTACTATAGCCTTATCATTTTATATTTGTATATGTTATGTTCCTATTTCTTTCATTGTTAGTGCATGTTACCTTTACTAATGCCTGTTTTTATTGCATGCTTCATTCGAATTTGGGTGCGCACACACACACACACACACACACATATATATATATATATATATGTATATGTTCAGTTGTTGATTGAACATAGGTACTTGTCAGGATCTTGCGAACATTGCTCTCGCAGGTTGCTATTTTTTGATTGTGCCACTTCGAGGCCTTTACAGCTGATTAGATAATAGTAGAGGAAAAAAATGAAAGCATGATAGCAAAGAGGCCTGCATAGATAACGTACGATTTAGGAGTGACCTTGAAATGATGATCCTTATGCCGTCGTTATCCAGATCGAATTTCCTTATGTCCAAATTATAGTTATTTGTTGAGGGATGATGGGAAGTTTGATATATTTTTTGCTCTATTGTATCGTTGGCTATTTCGTTGTTTCTGCCTCTTTGTGTTTTCATATATTTCTTTAAGGTCGGAGTTCAACTCCATGAGCATTTCGAATTTTTATTTAGTTTGCTTTGTTGAGTTGGGTGCTAAACATGAGGTTTGTTATTTTGCTGAACAGATTCATACTCCTGACCGATATCAACTACCGCTCTGTTATTTTTCACCTGGAGGTGTATTTTAATATCAAATAGTTGTCTCTTTTATTTGTTTACTATGTACAGATTTATTTTGCTTCCGGCAGCATTTGTTGGGTATTTTATATACTTGCAATTAGGATGCCGACGTTGTTTTCTGAAATGCAGCCTTCTTTTCCATATTTGATGTTGGTGCTGTTTTTTCTCATGCGGCTTGAGGTATATAGACTGGAAACCTTGCGTCTGAAAGGACTCTTTGGAGGACGATTACGACTCCTTAGAAGTACTGGTCTGATAGGTCTAATGATGTCACATACCTCTAACCGTTTGTGTGGATGTGTGTTTATGAGATTATGTTGTCACCAATAAGTCTATTTCTGTTCGAGATTTGGGATGTATTTTTTCATGTCATCGGAGGTATATAGAATGGCAACCTTGCGACCGAAAAGACTCTTTGGAAGCTGATTACGACTCCTTAGAGGTACTGGTCTGATATGTATAATAACATCATGTATCTCTGCTTGTTTGTCCGGCTGTGCGTGCTTATTTATTTATTTTTGTTTATGTATTCGTGTATATTTTGGTTTCATAGTGTTGTCACACTACACCAAAAACAGGATTTTGTGACATTGAACCTTGTTGGATTTGTATTGATCACAATGATCACAATTTATATTGCCAATAACTTGATATGATGATAAATCCAAATATTTGTGACTGCTAATGACTGTCTCAAGTTTAGCAGTCACAAATCCAAATATTTGTGACTGTCTTGAGCAGTCACAAATCCAAATATTTGTGACTGTCTTGAGCAGTCATAACCTTTCAGTTTTATGTATAAATACATTTTGGCAAACCCTTAGTACAGGCGACGACCACATCTGAAATAAGGGTAATATGGCAAAACCGGTCTAAAGTCCCCAGTTCCCATTATGTACTTCTCCTCTCTCTATGTGACTCCTCTCCCCCGACAGTTGGTCTCTCTCTCTCTCGGTCACGCGGAATACTTCTTCCAGCGACCCGCCGAACCGGTGGTCGAAGTAGCAGTGGCAATGGTTCATTGATAAGAGCAGCGATTGGACTCTCCATGATTCCGGGACTCGGGTCAGATCTCCACGAATCGCCCTTTGAATTTTCCGGCAAAAGAAAAAAGAAGTCGCAGTCTTCGATTCGGTAGATCTTAGAGGCGGCGACGTCGTTTCGAATCTAGTAATGAGGGTATAGTGGAGGAGTGGATGAGGATTGAGTTTGTAGTAGCTGAATAAAATCTCAGGTTTGAATTCCTTTAGTTTTTTATTTCGGTCCTAAACAAAAATATGGGATTGTGCTATTGAATAATTTGGGTATTTGGTTTCCTCTTATTGAATGTTTGAAGATGAAGTTGGTTTTCTGGTTCTAACATTTCCTGTTTGAAGATTTTGTAAAAGTGTTTTATTATTTTTTTTGAGAAAGGCCCAGGATGTGAGAAAATAGCTTCTCTCGATCATGGAAGTATGTAATCCATTCTATTGTTATTTAATTCTTTATGTCAACTTACCTTCATTCGTTTCTGTTTTGAGATTGTCTTTGGTTGGTATAACACCAGTCTTGACCTAAGATGATGTTATCTTGATTTTTGTTCGTTTCTCTTGGTTTTTTTAATGTTAACAAGAATTATATGGGTGGATGATGGATGATATTGTGAAGCTTATAGGCTTGAAGAATAACTGCACGTTTTGTGGTGTTTTTCGTTTCCAGGTAACGTAGTTACCGGCTATAAGTTTAGATAGTTTGTGAAATTTTTGGAGCACCTTTTATTCCCTTCCTTGTTCTTGCATTAACCTAATAGTGATTTATGTTCCAGTGTTTTGCATTTGTATTATACTTATCAGAAATTCCACGTCACCCCTGCCTCTGATTCAACTCATAACAAAAATGATGGTATTTCAGATACAATAGTTAAGCTAAGGGTTATGCCTGACAATGTACTAAATTTGTTACTGGTGTATTTGTATGAACTTTCTTGTTGTGAGAAGTCTAATCGTTAAAATTTAATGTATTAATTTGGATTGCCGAGTCAGAACCAGCAATAGTTGATCATCTATGTTTGTCCAAATGAATGACTGTACTCGGCTTTTAACGGAGACACGAGTCTTCAGATGTAGATTCATGTTTTTTTTCTTACTTGATTGATCAATGATAGTGTTCTGACTCAATATAATTTACTGAGTCAATGAAATTAATTTAAGCTTCTGAAAATGAAATATGGATCAGTAAATGTACTTACGTTTAGGTTCTGATTTTTGCTTTTTTTTTTTTTTTTTTTCAATCAGTGAATAACACAATAGTAGTGTTTTTATCATAAACATATAACAGAATGGTGCACTGCCTTTTCAGTAAGTTGTATGTTGTATTTGATGTCTTACTTTATATGTTATCCTTTCAAAGTTTTCAAATACAGTGTAGAGGAAGTTGATTTGGAAGGTGAGAGTTGTGTCGATGCAGAATGACTGGCATACTTGGGGGCATTCCAATACTTGCGTTCATTAATCCAGTCATGGTTTTTCTGGTCATGGATTTGATTTGTCTGACTTAATTTTACAAAATATGATGGATATTTGTGGAATGATGTGTGCTGCTACCTTTAGTTGACTATATATGTGTTTTGTGAGTCGGTCGGATGCCATATATACTATTTTAGGGCCAAATGTAATAGGGCTTCTTACAAGGCTAAAATGTAACAGGGTTTGTTTTTCAGCGGCAACATCCGTACATCACGGGAGCGAAGCAAATAGGCTTGAAGGTCAAACGAAATCGAAAGGGAAATGTAAGCAATTTCTAGGTTTTGCTTAGAATGTTTGTAATTGGAATGTTTTGCTTAGAATTATGATTAATAATTTTCCCCCAGCTTCATGATGTGCTTTATGATGTCTGATTGCCTAAAACTTGTGTAAACATGATGTTTGCACCACTAAAACAATAATTTTGTAAATCAATATATGCACCTATTTTGATTTGAGTATGATTAGAAATTAGGATTGATGATAGAATTATGTTTTGAGTATGATTGGAATTTGTGTAAACATGATGTTTGCACCAGTGAAAGTGTTTTTGGATTTTTGTTTAACTTCCATAAGTTAAAATTACTTGATGGTAATTGTTTGAAGACTTCTTGTGATGATTTGGAGTTATTTTTGAGTGATCAAGACCAAATTGATATTGATGGTAGAGATTTATACCAAGAACTATTAGGGATAAAGAAGTTTTTCCAAGTTGAAGTTAGGGTCGGTCCTGTCTTGTCATACGGTTTTTTCTTCTTTTTTCCTCTTTCAAGATGGATATACTAAGATGCATAATTTTGCAAGGTTCTTGAAATAATGAATCTGATGAGCTTTATTTACTTGAACTTGCTCTATGCTACAACTATTAAAACTAATAATATAATACTCCACAAAAAGGTGTTTTGTCTTTATTTATTTTAGTTAATGATTGATTTAGATGTTTTATTTTGTGGTTCAGATGGAAGGTGCTCCTGAAATGGTCGTCTTAGCAGGCATAGCTCGACCTGTATGTTCCACGGATGAAGCTTGTAATCCTATTAGTGCAATTTGTTAGTTGTTGGTATTTTTCTATGTATAACTAGTACTTTGTACTTTTTTGTCCACAATGGGTTGGTTCGGATGTCATTATGAATTCCTTGTGAAAAAATATTGAATTACATGCAGAAAAAAAAGTGTTTTTAATTTTTTTTCCTTTTTTTTTTTTTGTATTTTTTACAGCATTTGTGACTTCTAAAAACAGTCACAAGTTATAGAAATGGTGACTAGCTTGTGAGTGTCGATGGTAGTCACGAAAGGTGACTAGCTTGTGACTGTTAATGACGGTCATAAATGGCTGTCATGGAAACTGGTATTGTAAAGTCATATAAATGAGGTTTTGTCACTGTTCTGTGACTGTTTTTGACAGTCGCAAAAAAATTTGTGACTGGTGATTTTATGACAGTCATTTGTGACTGTTTTTGTCATTTGTGATATTTTTTGACAGTCACAAAATCGTGATTCTGGTGTAGTGTCATTTTCAGCGCTCTATTTTCCATATTTTAATCCCTTTTTACCTACATTTATGTGCTGTGGACTCGTCTTTCGAAATTTATTTCTCTCACCTATATTTTTATACTGCGTATATTATTGGTAAGCTTTTATGTTCGTTGTTTTATCATTTTTCTTGTAGGATATTTAGTGGTGCAGGTGGATTTTTGTTCTTTTCTTGTATGTTATTGTTTGTTTTCGATTTGTACTGTCGATTTACTTCGGCTCAGAGAATCCTAACTTGCTTCTTCAGGTATATTTTGCTCTTTGTTTCTCTTCGGCAATACGTACTTCTCAACTAGGTGCTTGATAGTTTTTTCTGTTTGTGCGTATGAGTATGTTTGTTTTGTGTCTTGCGTTTGTTGTTACCGATGAAATGTAGCATATTACCTTTCTATTATTGACCTTGACTTCGTTTTTCTTGGTTTTGTAGGGTTCAGGATTGTTCTTCCATTGGCTTGCCTGTCTGATAGTTAGTGGCGAGTTTTTGCATGTGTACCTACTATAGCCCTATCATTTTATATTTGCAATCACGTTGCTTGGTTTTTTGTATGTTATGTTCCTATTTCTTTCATTGTTAGTGCATATTACCTTTACTAATGCCTGTTTTTATTGCATGCTTCATTCGAATTTGGGCGCACATGTATCTATTTAGCTGTTGATTGAACATAGGTACTTGTCAGCATCTTGCGAACCTGGTATATTTTGTTCACTTCTACGTTGGGAGATTTCTAACCGTTTGTGGGTCATTTGGTCGGAAAATATGCATGTGCAACGCTCGTTATTTCGCTGATATATTTCCTGGTTGGCTTTCATGGATTTTTTGCATCTGCAGCTACTAGGGCTTCCTCTACCTAGATGAAATATTCTCTTCTAGGGCTCTATATTTATGTGCATATTTTGTGTTTTTTAGCGCACGCAACTCGAATTTCGCTACTTTGATTGTTGAGACTCATCAGCAGGAACATATTATCTGCTCTCATAATTTACCGGCTTAGTTATCATGAGGGTTAGCTCCAACTAGATATAATAATCTCGTGAGGCATTGTGAATTTGTTACATCCTTGGAACTGCTTCCAGGCATTTACAGCAGATTATAAAATAGTAGAGGAAAAAAAAGAGAGCAAGATAGCGAAGAGGCCTGCATAGATAACCTACAATATAGGAATGAGCTTGAAACGCTTATTCTCGTGCTGTCGTTTTTCAGATCGACTTTCATTACGTCCAAATTATAGCTATTTGTTGAAGAACGATGGGAAATTTGATATATTTTTTTCTCTATTGTATCGTTAGCTGTTTCGGTATTTCTGCTTCTTTGTGTTGTCATATATTTCTTTAAGTTCAGAGTTCAACTACATGAGCATTTTGAATTTTTATTCAATTGGTTTTGTTGACTTGGGTGCTGAACATGAAGTTTGTTATTTTGCTGAACAGGTTCATACTCTTGACCGATATCAACTACCGCTCCGTTATTTTTCATCTCAAGGTATATTTTAATATCAAATAGTTGTCTCTTTTATATATTGCAGTTAGGGTGCCTACGTTTGCGTATAGTTTCTTCCTATGTCTTGCAATATTATATCTGTACAGTTGATAAATAGACATAAATAGACCGTAATAACTAGCTGTGTAGTAGAATAGACGTCGCAATGTTGGGACTTTTGGAAAATGAACATTATAATGCTGTTATCTGCTTTTAGTAGCAATCCCCGTACAAAAACATATGACTTCTGTTGGAGGTTCTATTTAGGATTTTAACAGTACTGTTGAGGTTTATAATGAACATTATAATAATGTTATCTGTCTGATTTTATTAGCTGAAAACTTGTCGTGGCCCCAAAAATTATCTGAACAGAGCCTGAGCTTGAGTAGGTGTAACAATGCCACAGGAAAAAACATTTGGCTTCTATTTGATGTTGTATTTAGTATTTTATCAATGATGGTGATGTTTGTATAGATTTTCATATGCGTACAAATACAAATGCCTATCTTCTCCATTTATAAATTGAATTGGTAATTGAACACTATAATGACGTACTGTGTTCGAGTTTATCGGCTGGAAACCTGACATGGCCCCACAAAATCTCCGAATGGAGCCTGGGTCTAAGTAGGTGTAACAATGCCATGAACAAGAACACATGATATTCATTTCATGTTCCATTTACTTTTATGTTATAGATTTCCCAATGCTGTTGAGGTTTATATAGATTTGTATACGTGTTTGAATACAAATACCTTTCTTCTTTTTTAAAAAATTGCTTTGGTAAGTGAACATTATAATGATGTAGTGTGTTTGAGTTTATCGGATGGAAACCTGACATGGCCCTATAAAATCTCTGGGCCTTGTTGCTACCCAAAATATTATCCGGAGATAGATATTGCTGGAATGGATGGATAGCAAACAAAGTGCGAGAGCACTTCTGTAGAGAAAGTAAATAACACAAGATTTGCCGGGGTTGTTAGTCTCGGGCTTGAATGCTCTCGCGAGTTGTTATTAATACGAATATTCGGGGATACAAGTATTAATGTTAGAATACTATTACAATGGGTGTAACGATTCTAGTTATCTTAGCTAGTGAGTGTGTAGATTGCCGGAAGAACCAGATGTGATGCTCTGTGAGTTCTTGTAACAACGTTGATGGGCTGTGACGGCGGTGAGAGATCGACCGTCTCTCACGGCGTGTATAAGCTATATGTTTGAGCTCCGAGGCTCGTGAATCTGACCTGTGGAGACTCCTTGCCTCTGCCGACCGTCTTCTGGTTGAGAAGTAGTGAGAGAGAAATCCTGAAGTAGATTCCGATGAGGAAGCCGGGAGCCTGAGAATATGTATGTTGGGATGTATTTCCGTGAATGAGGTTGGAACGGATTGCCAATTGAGAATTCTTTCTGAGTAGAATGGGGAACTAAAATCTGAACCTTTTTCCTGTTGCTGGATGCTCTCTATTTATAGGACTGGGACATGCCGAGCGATCGCCTTTGCTGTATTATAATAAGCGGGCGATCGTCTTTTAGCACATGGGTTGGTCCCTCTAAAGTCCGCAAGAGTTGCTGGCAGCCAGCTGTGCGGTCCAATGAGAAGCCTGCACGCGTCTGAGTCGCTGTCACGGGCGGCCCCACCTTGTACCTTTCGACGGGTTTGTCGGTAGGTGATAAGGTGGTGCCAGGCTGTGGTCAACGATCCGGGAATCGCGGCGGTTGTCGCGGATCTACACATGAGAGCTGCTTTGAGATTCAGTCTTCGTGGACTTTGACGAACGAAGGTCTTGTTCGTGGCGTAGGACGATCGTCTTATGTCGTATATCAGAGACGGTCGCTGGACGCCAAAGGCGATCGCCTAGAGAGTCGATTGCGGGATGTACTAAGTTGGACTGTTATCTCCACTTAGGCGCGTTCGCTATAGCATGATTGGATGTGGACTCGGTCGTTCGGTCTTGCAGTCGATCGCCTGTCGAGGTGAATAAATCTCGGCACAACAATTGCCCCCTAGCTCGCTCCGACGTTGGAAACGTGGGGCGAGGTGGTTCTGCTGGCGATCGCTGAATTTTGACGAGTGACTTTGCATTTTACTGAACTGGCGATCGTCTTTGAGCTTGTTGATTCTGAATTTGGACGACCTGATAGGTCGCCGAAAAGAGCGGGAAATGGCTGCGGATGCGGAAAAGTTTCTGGGGCACGTGTCGGGCTCCTGTTGGGGGAGGCCGACGGTCATTAATGACTCCTCGTCTGACGCGTCCTTGAAAAGACGCGTACGCGGGTCTCAAGGGGGTCAATAAATGCGACGGTTGCACTTCAACCCCTGAGACTCTCCTTAATTGCATATGTGTCCCTGCCATCTCCTATAAAAGGGCGCAAGGTTTGCAGCGTTAAAACTCTTACGCGTTTTTCACTGGAGAAAGAAGGATTTTGCTGACGAATATTTCTGAGAGATCCGACTGCCGACCGTCGATCGATTCCATCTTTGGGCAAGAAAAAACTCCTTTTCTCCTTTTTTCTTTGAGAATGACTGGAACATCATCATCACACGGAGCAGGCACCAGCTCCGGTGCCGGGGCACCGACTGCCCAGGGAAAATCCTCTGCCGACTTCCATTTGGAGACTGTCGCTGAGGCTATCCGGGCCGGAATTGACCCTGCGGAAATCGAGGCTTTGTTTAATGAAGCCGACGTCGCTAAGGAGGTGGCCGTTGAACACAGACGCTCGCAGACGGAGAGAGATCTGGCGGTGAGGGCTCATTGGGAGCGGCATAGTGCCTTTGGCCAGGCCTATGTGGCCTTTGCTGAGATTATGGAGAGGCTGGCCGGTCCGTCTCCAAGATTCGATTTTCGGGAGTATTCGATTGCTCACCCTTACCAGCTTGCTAAGCAGTGTGATTTCGGTGCGCGGCAATGATCTCTGTGGTCTCTTGGCCAAATCGGAGTTCGCGACCAGAAAGTCTGGCCGTCGGAGGACGAGGTACCACGTTCCTTCGGATGTGGATCTATTTGCGCCGCGAGAGAATGAGCGAGCCGACCAACCCCGATGGGTATGGTCGCCGTGAACGAGGCGATTATGGAGGTCGAGCCGCGTTTCCCTCTATCTTTTCTTTGTCTCCCACTGTTCGCTTGGAACGTGGCGCCACTCCAGTTGACGCCGAATGCTTGGCTCCAGATAATTTGCACTCTCACCTTGTTTGGCGGTCACCGCCTGTATTGCCTTCCTTCGCCGTCGGAGATGAACCACCTGTTCAAACTGACAGCTCAGAAAGGGTCGGTCGGAGGCTATCATATTCAAGGCCGATCCGGTCGGGTGATTCTTGGAGTCCTGAACAAGGTGCGGGGCGACCCGGCGAAGTGATTCTAGGTCGCCGACGCGTGGAGGGCTTCTGCGAGCGACAATCCTACGGGCGAGTTGGAGATCCCCACTAGCTTTCGGGAGAGGAATCCCGGTAAGGGTTTAGACTCTCCCTTTGTTCGGATGTATTCTGAACTGATCTAATTTGATTTCGTTGTTGCAGGTTTCCATATTCCAGCGATCGAGGAGCTGCCTTTTGATTTCCTGGTTGTCTGGGAGCGGATACGGAGCTTGTCGGACGACGACCTGGACGCTAGCCGGATCAACAAGGAGAGTCGTTGGTTGTCGGCTCGGCTATTTCGTTTCCCGAGACATCTCTCGGTATCAGGTATGAGTTTCTGCGACCTTCAATTTCTTGGCGATCGTCTTGCTTGAGGAAAATGTCTAACTGTTGTCCGACTGTCTTTATTGTAGAGGTTCGCTTCCCCCGGTTTTTGGAGCCCCCACCGGAGATCGTCATGTCGAATCCTGGAGTTTTGGGCCGTCTCCGCCACAAGAAGTCGTCTCGGGTTCCACCTGTTGCGTTGCCTATCATTCCGGAGGTGGAGCCTCGCGTGGAGCCGATCGTGGCTGAAGAGGAAATTCCTGAGGAGGGGCTTCGAATGAACCGCAAACGACCGAGGTCAGAAGAAACTCCAGTCTCTGCCCCTGCCAGCGAGGTGCCGATCGCCGCGCCTCCGATCACCGTTCTTCCTCTGGAGAACGAGCCTACTCCCTCCACGGCTTTCTTACGGGAGATGGCGATCGCCGATGCTGAGACCCCTCGCGGGAAGCCGTACTTCGGTCGCGACCCCGAGAGGGCTGAGAGGTAGACATTGCTAGTTGAGTTGAAACTTGTCATTCGCGTAGGAGATATGTTAATTTTTGTTGTTTTGATGCAGGGTCCGTAGAGCTGATCCAACTTGCCCGCCGATGGTGGTGGACTTCTTAGCGAGCCGATCTCCTCGCCAAACCTGTGACATCCCGTTATACGTCAACCGGGCCGTCTTCGCTCTGCCGAAGGCCTGGACGACGGATTTGGATGCGATCGCTCGTCAGCGATCTGGGAGCTCGATGCAGGCTGCTTTTGCTCTTTCTCTCCAGGCGGCGACAATGGCTGCCCAGGCTGTGCAGGAGTTTGAGGGGCGTCCTTCCACTATCCGCCTGCAGGCTGATCTCGAGGCGGCTCAGAAACAGAACGCCGAGTTCGCTGACAGGATCGTGGCGATGGAGAAGGAATCCCTAGCCGCAGCTAAGCAGGCGAGCCAAGAGCTTGAGCTGGCGAGAAAAGATGCCGAGCTATTCCGGGTGACGGTCGATGGCTTTCGGGACCGGATGACAGATGCCGTGCGGGCGCAAAAGGCCGCTGAGAAGGAGGCCGATCGACTGAAAGTGACTATCGCTCGGCTGACTAGCGAGCTGGCGGAGTCGAGGGGGGAGACGGCTGTAAGGGAGGCCGAGCTCCAAGCCGTGTAACAGGCGATGGTGGAGCTGAAGGGAAAACAGGAGGCGGCCGAGGCCAATTCCTTTCGTAATGTGGAGTTTGTCAGTGAGTTCGCCTATTATATGGCGTTCGCTGACTCGCTCCGAGTCGCTAAGAAAGGAGGATTGGAGGTCGGCCCTCTAGCCGATAATTTCAAAGCGTACGCGTTGGAGCACCCTCTTCACGCCGACTTCTCCGTGCCTATCTTGGATCTTGCGGACATCGGTGTGGACCTGAGCTGGTACCCAACTCCGGCGAACCTTATTCATCCTGATGCTCCGGAGGATGGGGAGGCTGCGCCGGAGGCTGGCGAAGGGTCGCGAACAGATCCGGGGGCTGAAGGCGAAAGCCAGGCAGGGGTCTGAGGCACTTTTCTTTATTGCTTTGGCTAAATGCCTTGTAATTTGTAGCTTTCTTTTTGTAGTACTTAGGCCTTCGGGCGACCATGTATGTACCTTTAAGATTTCAAGTAATGAAATGAACGTTTGGTTCTTCGATTTATCACTTGAATGATTGCTATTTTTGAGTCTTTTGCTTGACTTTGCACAAATGTGTGAGGAGAGATTGTTGCAAGTGTAGGTCTATGTGAATTGATAAACTCATATAGATAACTTTTACAACAAATTCGATCGCTGCACAAACATCTGACTAATGCCGATCTCCGTATGTAACTGAATATGGACGATCGCTGTATATGTAGCTCCGCACTCTTCCCCCTTGTTTTTGTTCACTTAGTGAAAGTAAGGGGACGAAAATAAATCGTTGAGTGAGCGGTCTTCAAATTTGTCGAATCCTCGAAAGGAGCTGTCCATCTCGGTCTTGAGGAGCCGTGCACGATCGTGGAGTTCGATGGACCGACCTTCATGATCGTGTCTTATGCACGAGCGACATTCTGTCTGATGGCTAAGTTCGCGTGACTCACTTAATTGGTAGGGTCCTCCGAAGGCTGCGCCTCGCCTCGTATTTAAACGAAGGGCGTGCGGTCTTGGTCTGGAAGATTCCTTGCGCGGGGCGTCGTCGGATTAATCAACTCCACTTCCGCGGCTTGTTAGCTCTGCTTCCACCTCGGCCCGCCATGAAGATGGCGACCCTCGACGGTGTACGTTGAGACGGGGGTAGGGACGCGTCGTATTGTCCGGGTCCACCAAGTTAGATGATGAACCTTTGAGGGCGGGCGAGCGTGTCCACTGATTAGTTTTGGAGGCCCCTCAGACTACGCCGGCCTCGTATTTAAATAAAGGGCGGGCGATCGTGGCCCAAAGGGACCTTGCATGGCCGAAGCAGTCGGTTCCATCGACTACCAGGACCATGGCTGCACTCTTCTACCTCGGATCGTCATGTTGATGCCGACCTTCGACAGTGTACGTTGTGCGGGGGAGGCCATCTCGTGTCTTAGTCCACCATGTTAGATGATGAACTGTAGATGGCGAACGAGTCCTCCGTTTTTTTGAAATTTTCGTCCAGGCAGTAGCCCTCGGTTTGATGAGGTGGGAAACCGGGGAGAGACGTCCGAGGTTCCCTTCTCTTGATTGAAGCATACGGTCGCCGAGGTTGATCGAGGGGTCGGCTCGTATGAGCTTTCCAGCCTGTTCGCGTTCGACTCGGGCGACCGTGTCGGGAAGATTAGAGGGGCTCCGGCTAAGCCAATAAGCTGTCCAACTTGCCTTCCTCGAACAATTTCCAGAGTTGTTTTAGGAGGTCGCGGCAGTTGTTGGTGCTGTGGTCGGGACTCTTATGGTAGGCGCAATATTGATTGCGGTCCAGATGATCGTGGTCCCTTATCGCCTTTGGTTTGTTCAGCGGTTCGCGCCCTTTGACGGCGTAGAAAATGTGGGCCGGAGTTCGGTTGAACGTATGGAGGAAATGGGCTTCTATGTCCTCGAAGGTCTTGTGATCTCTGGGTGGCTTGGCGACCGCCTTCTTGGATTTGGCGATCGCCGTCTTTCGGACAGGAGGTGGCGTTTCCTCGCCCAGGCGGAGGGTGAGCAGCTTCTGCCTGGCCAGAAAGTCGGCAGCCTTGGCGCGGAAGATCGCGTAAGTCGGGGGGATGTTCTTCGTCAGGTGTCTAAACATGGGTGAGTGACCATAGAATCCCCCCAGGACTGAATAGAGAGCGAGCTCGTCGCTGATGGGCTCGCCGGTGAGGACGATTTCGTCCACTCGATCGATGTAGTCCGCGTCGAATTCGTCTTCCCCCTGCCTGATTTTCATCATGCGGTGGGGGCCTTCTGGTCTGGCGACCTTGGCGGCGAAGTATGACGTGAAGTCATTCGCCAGTTTCTCAAAGGAGATGATCGATCGTGGTGGTAGCGAGATGTACCACCTATGGGCCAGCTCGCCCAATGTTAACGGGAAGATTCGGCACTTGGTTGCATCTGATGCCCCGCACCCGGTCATGTAGATTCGGAATTTACTTAGGTGGGTTTCGGGGTCCGACCTCCCTTCGTATAGAGGTGTTTTGGGAGGAGCGATCCTTGGTTGCACGGGGGCGAGCTCGATGTGGGCCGCGAGCGGCTCGGTCGGTCCGACGATCTTTCTGCCGGTGCTTGCCCCAGTGTCCAAGAGTGCTTTCATCTCGTCGGCTGACGTTGCATAGCGGCCATCGTCGTGGCCTGGCTGCTTGCGGCTAGACGCTCGGAGCGGGAGCTGAGGCGATCTAGTACTGACCCCCTGGCATTTGGAATGGGAGCCAAGAGGATGATCTGCCTTCGGATGGGAGTCGGGTAGGCCGAACTCCTGGTGACGGACTCGGAATCCGTCGTCTCGTGGTTGGGGCCAGATTGCCCCGGTCGCCATGACGGATCGCTCCCCAGACGACTGAATACGGAACCGTCCGCCCCCGCGAGAGCCTTTTCTCGTGATTTGGGGCTTTCTGACGATCGTTCGCCCAGTAGCCCCCTTGAACTTCCGTTTGCCCACGCGGCGGATGGCCGAGGGACTTATAGTGGGATTCGCGCATGCTCTCCATCGCTCCTTTAGGATGGCCATAGCCTCCTCGATCTGTTCCGTAGTTTCGATCTGATCGAGTGAGAGGCTGGGACCACCCCTCAGATGCGGGATCGAGAGTCTCGCACTCCTGTGACTTCCCTCCGCCCTCGGCTGGGGCTCGGATTGAGCCGGGACTTGGTGTCCGGTGGTTTGGAGAGTGGCTCTCTTCAGTGCAGAGGTGGACGCCATGATTTTGAAGGTTTTCTTTGAAGCGCAGTGAGTCACTTCAAGTATATGCCCCGAGAACAGTGAGTGTTCTTCGGGACGGTAGGAATAAAAATGAAGGTTTAGATCGCCCTCCTCTAGCGCCAATTGTTGCTACCCAAAATACTATCCGGAGATAGATATTGCTGGAATGGATGGATAGCAAACAAAGTGCGAGAGCACTTCCGTAGAGAAAGTAAATAACACAAGATTTGTCGGGGTTGTTAGTCCCGGGCTTGAATGCTCTCTCGAGATGTTATTAATACGAATATTCGGGGATACAAGTATTAATATTAGAATACTATTACAATGTGTGTAACGATTCTAGTTATCTTAGCTAGTGAGCGTGTAGATTGCCGGAAGAACCAGATGTGATGCTTTATGAGTTCTTGTAACAACGTTGATGGGCTGTGACGGCGGTGAGAGATCGACCGTCTCTCACGGCGTGTATAAGCTATATGTTTGAGCTCCGGGGCTCGTGAATCTGACCTGTGGAGACTCCTTGCCTCTGCCGACCGCCTTTTGGTTGAGAGGTACTGAGAGAGAAATCCTGAAGTAGATTCCGATGAGGAAGCCGGGAGCCTGAGAATATGTATGTTGGGATGTATTTCCGTGAATGAGGTTGGAATGGATTGCCAACTGAGAATTCTTTCTGAGTAGATTGGGGAACTAAAATTTGAACCTTTTTCCTGTTGCTGGATGCTTTCTATTTATAGGACTGGGACATGCCGAACGATCGCCTTTGCTGTATTATAATAAGCGGGCCATCGTCTTTTAGCACATGGATTGGTCCCTCTAAAGTCCGCAAGAGTTGCTGGCAGCCAGCTGTGCGGTCCAATGAGAAGCCTGCACGCGTCTGAGTCGCTGTCACGGGTGGCCCCACCTTGTACCTTTCGGCGGGTTTGTCGGTAGGTGATAAGGTGGTGCCAGGCTGTGGTCAACGATTCGGGAATCGCGGCGGCTGTCGCGGATCTGCACATAGGAGCTGCTTTGAGATTCAGTCTTCGTGGACTTTGACGAACGAAGGTCTTGTTCGTGGCGTAGGACGATCGTCTTATGTCGTATATCAGAGACGGTCGCTGGACGCCAAAGGCGATCGCCTAGAGAGTCGATCGCGGGATGTATTAAGTTGGACTGTTATCTCCACTTAGGCGCGTTCGCTATAGCATGATTGGATGTGGACTCGGTCGTTCGGCCTTGCAGTCGATCGCCTGTCGAGGTGAATAAATCTCGGCACAACAGGCCTGAGTAGGTGTAACAACGCCACGAACAAAAACACATGACATTCATTTCATGTTCTACCTTTGGTTTTGTTATTAATGTTTGTTATATGCACTGCTGCTAGACAACTGAATCGACATGTTTGTGATATTCTCAGTATGGGTTTATCGGTCGGAAACCCTCTTCTGCATCTGTATTCTTTTCTAACGTGCTTTAGACGATATTTTATTGCGGTTAGATATCTGTACTAACTATCTATCCAGTTTTTTTAGGTTCTGAATGTTTTAACAGTTACTAAATTTTCATCATAATGGAGCAATGTATTACAACGTTGCTTAGGGAAATGAACAAATTATCAAACCCTCCAACCTGGGTAGGTTCTGCTACTGATGTCGCCGAATGCATGCGAGCTCTAGAAAATTATCAACCAGATTCGCTTGAGGATTTGGAGCACAGAGCTATCATTGAAATGGGCATACATATTCCTGAGCTTAGGAATATTCTTCATTACGAGAGAGGAACACAGCAAAAGCGAGATGATTTTAATGCACTCACTTCATTATTTGAATATGCAGAGTATGAGCTGCCATTTCAGTGCCCTCCAAATAGTCCTGCGCACATTTCAGATGAGCTGTCTCAATATTTTGACTCCAAGGATACAAATCAAACGTCTCTGTAGCAAATTCTATTCGAGTGTCAGAGCACGAAAAATTATGTACTATACTGGCAGTCAGTGGAATCAGCCGTGCGGCTATCTTGATGAAGTGCCTGCATACAAACCACTATTTGAGGATTATGATACGATCAACCACCATCGTGCTCTCGAACATGCTATTGCTGATATTTACTGCGTTCCCAATCTGGCTGAATATGTTTTCAGGCGAGAACTTGGCCTGGGATTCCCTAAACTCAGGGCTCGAGAAAATAGCTAAATTTAGAATATAGCTGATGTGCTGCTTTGGCTGCATGGCTTGGAATGTTCTTATTTAGTTGGTTCTCTGTTTTCCTACTTAGGCTTCCTCTGTGTGGTTGTAAAATATGAATGCTACGTGCGTTCGCTTGTTTCGGTTTCTATATAAAGTTTTTGGCCTCGGTAACTCCACTTTTCTTCTTCCAAAATTCTCCTGTTTGTTTTTGTCAGTTTATAATTCCTGCCTTTATATTTTTTGGTCTCTCTGTGTTTATATTTTTCTTTCGACAATATTCAACTGTCGATAGAGTTTTTGTTACAAATATTTAGTTTGTCACTTCTGCTTGTACTTACACACGTACTTTATGCACTTGCTCAGATATTTTATAATCTGCTACTTTAATTTTGACATCGGTATACTTATTTCTATATTAATGTTACATTGTTTTTTAGTATTAGTATTCTCGCTTTTTCTTTTTGACTTCTACTGCTATGACAGCCTATGTTTTATTACCATAATGGCACTACATATTATATTTCAAATACTTCTACAAATTATATTGACCTTCTCAAGAGGTCGTTTGAAAAATAGAGAAATACATTTCTGGCCTTGCCATATGGTACATTCAAGAGAGTGACATGCTTCACTGTGGAGTTTGTGTTTTTTAGTACGTGCCTAGGTTCAGATACGCAGAGGTTGTTTTGTGTTCAAGTGTATTCCATTGCCACCGTAAAGATATCGACTGTTTGGAATTGCGCTGAATAATCACCGCATAAACCACGTACAACTACGAGTGAGTCTGGTTACTGTCGATCTCAACTTTGCTGCTTATATTCATTGATAACGTGCGTAACTAGCTGTGCAATTTATAAAAAGACAGTTTGTGTCTTTCATTTGCACGTTCAAACTCCGATTTTTCTCTCCAACAATCCTCCCTCTGCCTCACTAGACTGTTTTTACACCCTTCCAAATTGTGTTTGAGCTTTGCATCTTGGATTGGAGCTTGTTGTTTGGAAGTGTAGAGTTGTTCTTGTAGTTTGGAGTGTGTTCTTGTGTTCTTGGTGATTGTTCTTCGTTTCTGATGGTATGCTGTATGATTCTACTCTAGATTTTCGTAGTTATGATGTTAGTAATATAGGTGTTGAATTAATCAAGTAAAACATGTTTGTAGTTAAGCTTTTTAACACTTATTGATGAATATGGTAATTAAGGGTTTGGAAGGAGGTGTTCTTGATGTTTTAATGGTATTGATCATGTTTATTAGAATCATACTCTTCCTGCTAGATTATTAACATCCTTAAGACAATAATAATCCTTAGTTTCATCAGTTAAGTGTAATCAATCGAATTGTTGATATAAAATGTATTAGAACACCTTGATGAATGTTAGGAATTAAAGTGTTGTTCTTGAACCTAAACTTCAACTTCATTTCTGTTTTTGGCTTAGCCAAGCCTTTGTAAGATGATAAAAGATATTGTTGAAGACAACCAAACTCTTATATGTTCATGATATTCGGTCGTATTGATGCCTTAGAAATATATTGAACATCCTAATAAGTTGATAATGTTCTTAGGAAGATATTGTTGATCATTGGTGATGTTCTTGAAAAGTTAAACGATATAAGATGATGAACGTATTGGGAGTATGCCCTCGAATACCACTCAGAGGATGTTGAGTGAGGGCATTGTACTTTTGATTATGTAAATCATTTATATAAGGCAATGAATGTTTCTCTATTTACTGGTAGTTACTGGCATTCCTAACTCGTAAATATACATATAGAAAGTAGTCCGTGTATTTAAGAGCAAAATGTTCCACACCTTATTGGATAAGGGGGTCGGCACTGAAAAGGTTTATAGATTAAATACTTAATCGTTCGCAAGTCGATGAAACTTGATTGGGCGTTAAATTTATGTGAAGACTTTTATGACGTGTTCTTTGACACGGAGAGTGCCTGTCGAACACTAATGGTTAGTGGGAGCACACGTTATAGGTATGCTAATTGGATTAGTATACTCGAACCGAATCACCCTCGATTCGTCACATGGATTTCATACCGGGACAGTCAATGACGGAATCGAAAGGTTGTGATAGGTATTCGTGAACCTTCGACTTGAGGATTTAGTAGGAATGTGCTTGTGACATCAAGATTTTCATTAGAGTAGTTCGACCCTATAAACCGGGAGGCGGGGGTCAACCTCAACGTGCATCTTGACGGGCAAGTAGCAGGTCCTACTGAATACCAAGATAGAATTCTTTCTCCCGTTAGTGAGCGGGTTATTTGTCCTAGGCGGTTATTGGCAGATGAGATCATAAGTCTTTGGCCAAAGCATTGGAGCTAGTTGTATTGGATACATGAGAGCTCGATGATCTCAATTTGCATTAACGTATGCATAGCGTCAAGTACAGATAGGGTTGACTGACCGTGACCCTATAACTTGATTAGGACAATTGAAAGAAGGGTTTATACGTATACTGGTATTCACGACAGAATGGTTCTTGAATGATCCCAATCATTCGTTCTCAGTTGGGGTACAGTGTAGGCCGCCAGGCTGGATAGGTGGTGCTACTACTCTTTGGTTCCTCCCATTGCTGACTGAGACGGACCTACCGAGTCGCGCAATAGGATTGACGACGGAATGAATCGAGCTTATTCTCTCATTATGAATATTAGATATTGGATATCTAATTTAGGACATTGGATGTCTAAATTGATTTATTGGATAAATTGATTTACGGCCTAATGAATTAAATAAATTATTGGGTGATTAATTTAATTCATGGATATAATTATTTCTTGGAGAAATTAATTATGTTGTTATGTATTTGATATGATTAATAAATTGGATTAATTAATCGATATAAATACATCGGAGCGGAATCAGAGTTTATCTGTTTAGACTCACGGGAGTCCGAAACGGACCGAATTCGTTCGAATCCCTTCTATATGGCCGGCCTCCCACACAACTCACCTCCATGTGAAGTCTTGTGTTGTCTACATCTTGGTAGGTGGTGGATCAAGACTTTGGGGGACATGATATCATTTGATATCAATTTATGAGGTGTTGTTGTCTTGTGGAATATTGAATAAAATGTGAAGACTTGATTCTTTTCTAATCACTTTGAGAACTCACGGTTCTAGAAAGAGAGAAGAGAGAAAAATTGTTTTTTCAAGTCTTCATTTTATTCATTGTTCTTGAGAGTTTTCTTGGAGAAAATTTCAAGAGATAAAATTGAGAGATATAGACTTAGAGTGCTATAATAAAAAAGCTTCATCATCCTAGCTCTAGCCGTATCCTTGGAGGATAGCAAGGTGATCGTCATCCCCTTCGTTTCTCCAGTGCGTGGCAAGTAGAGGCGTTGTATTTTCGACGTTGGATCATCCAAGGGCTTGGAGCACATTGGATCGTAGGGATATACAACTAAAGCTTGGGGAATAGCTCAAGAGAAGGAATCCATTTAATCAACGGACTACAAGGGTGAGTTTCTTACATCTCTTGTGTTTTCGTTTATATATTCGTATATACGTAGCTTGATCGATCCTCGTAGGGATTCAGATCGAATTAATTTTCGTTTTACCGCTTCCGCTGGGCCTTCCTTTTAGGCACCGAATCCCAACAGTGGTATCGGAGCATAGGTCTTGCGATCGTATATACGATATTTAGCATTTGGAATGCTTGATTAAATGATTAGTGATTTGGAATCACGACCGTTTTATTCGTTGTTTTAATTGTTCGTCGAAAATTTAATTTTTTCATGTTTTTATGTTACTATATAAATCGGTTTTATTTATTAAAACTGAATTATATGGGTAATATTAAAACTAGAAAAATATAATTTTTGAAATCGGGACAAAAAAAGAGTCGGAGAATCGTCTACCCGGGGGCTGCCCAGGGTGCTAGACCGCTACCGGCCAGCTTGCTTCCTACACTGGGCAGATTAGCCCCTCGGTAAAGGACCGACTGTGATGCCGGACCACGGGCTAGGCCCGGGCGATTTTATTTCGACTCCATTTTGTGTTTATGTTTCATTATAATAATTTTCGGCAATTGAATTGGATTTAATTTGACTAAATAAAATACTTGGTATTTTATTTTGAAGAAATTTATTATTGTGAAATATTTATCGCCCGGTTTATACGAACGAATTAAAACCATGCTTGTGAATTAATTGGATTAATTCTAATAGATGGTTATTTATTTATATTGGTTGGATCAATATATTTAATGTGTAATCCATTTATTTAGTATTTATTGGATGAATGCTTTTGAATGGGATGTGGTTCATAGTTTTGAATCGTTTGGTTTTATTCGATTGGGTTGTAAAGGCCGTTTTGAGCCTATTTATTTTATCAGAAATATTTGTATCTAGGATGTAATTTTCAATGTAAAATTTATATGTAATGACGAAGACAGGAGGAAGATCTGTTTCGAGAAGACGAAGATTCAAGACGAAGACTTGTAATTAGATTACGGAGTTTTTGTTTTCTAGGAACGGTCCATGAACCACATATTGGTAGCAACTAGGTTGTGAATGGTTGTTTCATATTGTATGAATGCCACAAACCGGATGTGCTATGCTTCCGAGTTATCGGGGTAGTCGTTCGGGGAGGACGGATAAATTACCAGGAGCGCATTGGATGCCTTTGGTTGGAGCAAATTTTATCCCTAGAAACCTGATAGGTTGCCGGATAAGATTCAATTGTGAAACTGATTTGCGTCGATGGTATAAAATTAACTTGTTCACGAACCATGGAAACCATATAAGTTGAGGGGAGTGAACAAGGGGAAAAAGAAGATCGAATCATCCATTAGATGGGTTGGTGTTGGACACCACTGTATGAAAATTAATAGACTAGAAACCTGTTCGGTTGCCCTCTATTAAGATTTGTAAAGAACTCTATCACCACTATGAAGTAGTGCGACAATACTTTCGGATTTCACATGGGAGTGTGTTATTCCGATAAAAATAGTGGGAGTTGAGTAACAAGAATAGAAAAGACCTTAATTCTATACTCAGATCATAATTAAACAAGTCACTAATTAATCTGTCGTACTTAATGCACATATAACTCTCAATATGACAATGAATCCACTTGCAATTCTACTAGAGAAGAACACCCTGATTGGACTTAACTTTGTTTACTGGCTCTGCAATCTGATGATTGTCCTAAGTATAGAGGCACTCGGATACGTCTTGGAGATGGACATTCGGCGCCTCCTGTGCGGACTAGAGCCAATCAGGAAGAGACGAAAACCATGAAAAGTGGGTTAAGGATGACATAAAAGTTCGTGCTTACATGATGGCTTCTATGTCAAATGAGCTTCAGAGAGCTCATAAGAAAATGACTTCTGCTAGGCAGATTCTATCTCACTTAACCGAACTTTATGGTGAGCACAGCAGAACTGCTAGATATGAGATATCCAAGCAACTGTTCGGTGCAAGGATGAAGAAAGGTGAGAAGGTTGGGGAACACGTCCTCAAAATGATATCCATGATTGAGAGATTGGAGGCTCTTGATTTTAAAATGAATGCTTCTCTCCAAACCGGCCTTATCCTACAGTCTCTCCCTGATTCCTTCTCACAGTTTGTTATGAACTTCAACTGCAATGAGACTGCATGTAATTTAGCTGGGCTAATGAACAAACTTGTGACCGCTCAGTCTCACATGAAGACTCAGCGGATGAAGGAGTCTGCTCTTGTGATTTCTTCTGGACCTCGGAGGTCTAAGAACAAGAAGAAAAAGACCAAGAAGTAGACTGGACCACATGTCAAGGACTTCAAGGGCAAGGGCAAGGCCCCAATGGTTCCAAAGAGCAAGAAGAAAGACGCTTGTCTCAAGTGCGGTGGTGGGCACCGGGCTAGAGAGTGTCTATTCTTCATGGCACTTGAGCATGTAACTTTTAGTTTTGGAAACAAATTGTTCTCTTGTATTTTCTACTTCTGAATCTTGGATTCTGGTGCTAGTTCTCATATTTATACCGTTAATCAGGATCTGGAACAAAGTAGGAAGCTTGGAGCTGGAGAAGTTATGATCACAGTCGGAAGCGGGCATAGTGTCGAGGCAACCGACATAGGATCACTTCTTTTGGGTTTAGAATCCGACTTTGTTTTGACTTTAGAAGATGTACTTGTTTTGCCCAAGGGGCATAAAAACATTGTATCCATTCCGGTCATGGACCGAAAATGATTTTCATTTTTCATTGGTGATGGTTCCTGCAAAATTTATTTCAGAAATAAACTAGTGGGTACTGCTACATTGTTAAATGGATTGTATCATCTAAACCTCATCAACAAAATAGTTGTGAATACTGTGACTAGAAAACGTGGTAGGGATAAAACCAATCAAGTTTTGAAATGGCATCTTAGACTTGGTCATGTTGGTCAGACCAAGGTTTACAAAATGGAAAAAGATGGACTTATGGGTCCATTGGGATCGGATCCTTTTCCTACTTGTGAATCTTGCCTTAAAGGCAAAATGACTAAGTCCCCCTTCACATGCACTTTTGAAAGAGCCACTGATAAATTAGGATTAATCCATACCGACGTATGTGGTGCTTTGGAAGTAGCACGTGACGGATATCAATATTTCATTATGTTTACAGACGATCATACTAGGTATGATTATGTATACTTAATGAAACATAAATCCGAGGCCTTTGAGAAATTCCAGGAATTCAAGGCCCTAGTCGAGAAACAAACTGGTAATCATATCAAAGCACTTCGGTCGGACCGAGGTGGCTAGTATATGAGTATGGAGTTTGACGAGTTCCTTAAGGAACATGGAATAGTCTCACAACTAACACCTCCAGGTACTCCTCAGTTAAATGATGTATCAGAAAGAAGGAACCGGACCTTGTTGAACATGGTCCATTCCATGTTGGGCTATACTGACTTACCAATTTACCTGTAGGGGTATGCACTGCTGACTGCCGCTTACATCCTGAATAGATGTCCTTCCATCCGTTCCTAAAACTCCACATGAGATGTGGGAGGGCAGGAAACCAAGTCTTGATCACATTAGGATTTCGGGATGGCCTATATCAAGAAGACTAAGGTGGATAAAATGGAAGCGGGGTCTGTGAGGAGAAATTTCATTGGATTTCCATCTTAGACGATGGGTTATCTATTCTACATGCCCAAAGATCGAAAGATCATTGTTTCTTTGCATGCACACTTCCTGGAAGATGAGTTCATTCAGGAAGGCGGAGCAGGTAGAAATATTTCTTTGAAAGAATACAATGAAACTCTTCAGGAGACACCTGTGCAAGAAATTGGAACCGAACCTTCTGTAACACAAGTACAACCACCTCGTAGGTCTAATAGGTTGTCTCAAATACCTGAGAGGTATAGTTTTATGCACTTGGAAGAACTGGGTTTCCACGAGGTTCCAGGTGATAAACAAGAGACCGACCCACGACCAATGATCTAGCAATGGTGGATGTAGACTCCATGAAATGGACTGTAGCATTCTTCATGTATTTAGGACCTTCATTTTGACGAAGCAGTTAAAGTGTTTGACTTCGTGCAAAATAAAGAGGAACCTTGTGTATACAAGAGGGTTAGTGGGAGTTAGATCGCATTCTTAGTACTATATGTAGATGACATTCTACTAATAGGAAATGATGTGAGAATGCACACTTCTGTGAAAGCTTGGCTTTCAAGTAATTTCTCCATGAAAGACTTGGGAGAAGAAACCTATATTCTTGGGATTCGACTCTACTGGGATAGATCGAAGAGGATGATAAGTTTTTCCCAAGCCCTCTATATAGATAAAATCTTAAAGCGATTTAAGATGGGAGATTCTAAAAGAGGGTTCCTACCGATGCGACATGGAATAAAACTCACCTTGAAAATATGTCCTCATAGTGAGGAACAATGAAAGGAAATGAGTAATATACCATATGCTTCGGAAATGGGGTAGCCTTATATATACTTTATTTTTTACGAGACCTGACATTGCGCATGCTGGGAGTATGGTAAGTAGGTTTTGGGCTAACCCAATTAGGGAATATTAGACTGCCGTAAAAGAACGTTCTCAAGTACTTTAAAAGGACTAGAGACCTGGTTCTTAAATACGGCGGTGGAGAACTGAATATAAAGGGATTCACTGTATTAGACTTCCAAGGACAGAAAGACGATTCTATGTCTACTTCTGGCTACATTTACTCTTAATAGAGGAGCAGTATCTTGGCATAGTGCCAAGTATAGCGCGACTGCTTATTCCACCTATTAGGCTGAGTATAAAGCAGCCTAGGAGGCCTCCAAAGGAAGGATTAAGAAGTTACTAGGTAAACTTCACGACACCTTGTGCTAGGCTGCTTGTTTTTGTTTTTATATAATTGCAATAGAGCGGTAGCACAGGCCTAGGAGTCGAGGTTTCATAATGGTACAAAATATATTGAGAGAGAGTATCATCTTGTAAAAGAATTTGTTCGCATAGAGATACATTATGCTGCATAGAGTAGAGTCATCCGACTACGTCGCTGATCCACTGACCAAGCCACATTCTCAGATTAGCTTGGATCGTAATCTGAAGAACATGGGTATTAGATACCATAGTGTGTGGCATTGAGTGCAAATGGGATATTGTTGGGAGTATGACCTCGAATTCCACTCAGAGAATGTTGAGTGAGGGCATTGTACTTTTGACTATGTAAATCATTTATATAAGGCAATGAATGTTTCTTTATTTACTGGTAGTTACTGGCATTCCTAACTCATAAATATACATATAGAAACTAGTCCGTGTATTTGAGAGCAAAACGTTCCACTCCTTATTGGATAAGGGGGTCGGCACTGGAAAGGTTTATAGCTCAAATACTTAATCATTCGCAAGTCGATGAAACTTGACTGGGCGTTAAATTTATGTGAAGACTTGTATGACGTGTTCTTTGACATGGAGAGTGCCTTTCGAACACTAATGGTTAGTGGGAGCACACGTTATAGGTATACTAATTGAATTAGTATACTCGAACCGACTCACCCTCGATTCGTCACACGGATTTCACACCGGGACAGTCAATGACGGAATCAAAAGGTTGTGATAGGTATTCGTGAACCTTCGACTTGAGGATTTAGTAGGGATGTGCTTGTGACATCAAGATTTTTATTAGAGTAGTTCGACCCTATAAACCGGGAGGCGAGGGTCAACCTCAACGTGCATCTTGATGGGCAAGTAGCAGGTCCTACTGAATACCAAGATAGAATTCTTTCTCCTGTTAGTGAGCGGGTTATATGTCCTATGCAGTTATTGGCAGATGAGATCATAAGTCTTTGGCCAAAGCATTGGAGCTAGTTGTATTGGATACACGAGAGCTCGATGATCTCGATTTGCATTAACACATGCATAGCGTTAAGTACAGATAGGGTTTGACTGACAGTGACCCTATAACTTGATCGGGACATTTGAAAAAAGAGTTTATACGTATACTGGTATTCACGACAGAATGGTTCTTGAATGATCCCAATCATTTGTTCTCAGTTGGGGTACAGTGTAGGCCGCCAATCTGGCTAGGTGGTGCTACTATGCTTTGGTTCCTCCCATTGCTGACTGAGACGGACCTACCGAGTCGCGCAATAGGATTGACGACGGAATGAATCGAGCTTATTTTCTCATTATGAATATTAGATATTGGATATCTAATTTAGGACAATGGATATCTAAATTGATTTATTGGATAAATTGATGTACGGCCTAATGAATTAATTAAATTACCGGGTGATTAATTTAACTCATGGATATAATTATTTCTTGGAGAAATTAATTATGTTGTTATGTATTTGATATGATTAATAAATTGGATTAATTAATCGATATAAATACATTGGAGCGGAATCGGAGTTTATCTGTTTAGACTCACGGGAGTCCGAAATGGACCGAATTCGTTCGAATCCCTTCTAAATGGCCGCCCCCCACACAACTCACCTCCATGTGAAGTCTTGTGTTGTCTACATCTTGGTAGGTGGTGGATCAAGACTTTGGGGGACATGATATCATTTGATATCAATTTATGAGGTGTTGTTGTCTTGTGGAATATTGAATAAAATGTGAAGACTTGATTCTTTTCTAATCACTTTGAGAACTCACGGTTCTAGCAATAGAGAAGAGAGAGAAAAATTGTTTTTCCAAGTCTTCATTTTATTCATTGTTCTTGAGAGTTTTCTTGGAGAAAATTTCAAGAGATAAAATTGAAAGATATAGACTTAGAGTGCTATAATCAAAAAGCGTCATCATCCTAGCTCTATCCATATCCTTGGAGGATAGCAAGGTGATCGTCATCCCATTCGTTTCTCCGGTGCGTGGCAAGTAGAGGCATTGTATTTTCGACATTGGATCATCCAAGGGCTTGGAGCACATTGGATCGTAAGGATATACAACTAAAGCTTGGGGAATAACTCAAGATAAGGAATCCATTTAATCAACGGACTATAATGGTGATTTTCTTACATCTCTTGTGTTTTCGTTTATATATTTGTATATACGTAGCTTGATCGATCCTCGTAGGGATTCGAATCGAATTAATTTTTGTTTTACCGCTTCCGCTGGGCTTTCTTTTTAGGCACCGAATCCCAACAGAACGAAAATAAATGATTGTTTAAACATGTTCTTGATAAATTCTTATTCATATAGAATCATGTGTATATTTGAAAATACCTTGTAAACCGATCATAAGAATGACTTGCGGTAAATAGAGTTCTTGAAATAGAATTTTGTTATCTTGAGATAGTTGAACTATTCAAATAGAATTTAGGGTGTCGTCTCACTGAATTCGATATCGATGATTATATGGATGTGTTATTGAGTGAAATGTATTTCATTCAAGGTCATTTGTTCGAGTAACCGATATTAGTCGAGGATCGTCCATTCGTTCGACAAGGGAGGATTATTCTCGTCTCCGTATTGAGGCAAGTTATCTTGCTTGGTTATAATGATGATTAAATTCTTGTGATGGTTATACGTTTCGTGTATATGAAACACTTATTGAATCTGTGATTTCTAGTTCGATATTGTTCTTGATGATGTTCCGTTTCTCATCATGGGATTGCATCCCAAGTTCGTCACTTTGAATTGTTGATCTCGTTGATCCTTATTGTCACTTCGGTGAGTTTCTTGATCCTTAATCGGATATGTGATTTGTTAAATTCGTTGTCATGTTGTATCGTGACATATCTGGAATCATATCTGCTGCCAATTGGTTATTGTGTAGGATTTTTAGCCAGGCACCTATATAGTCATACGTGGATGTTTCTGTATTGGACTGTGCACACGAGATGTAGTTCGTGAGGCTAATTAGGTACATCGTCACACGTATATTCTGAATTCCGTATATGGGGTGGACATGTATACGGACACATTTCCGGATCGGGCGTACTGTGATGTCCATCTTGAGTTATATTGTTTGATCGTTCATAGTCCATGTATGATTGGATATGTTCGACGGTTTGTGATTGATTGTTCATACGCCCGAGGGGTATGTTCAATAGTCGGGATGTTTTCTTTGAGATCTAATATATATGAATTGTATAATTTTTGGAGAATCATTTATCATGTATATCTGACCCTGTGTTTTGGGCGAAATACTCGTGTTATATTTTAGGTCGAGGCAAAGGCAAGGTACGGGAAGATCATGGTGACAGCGAAGGGTTCGAAGGATACTATTGTCTGATTGTATTGATATTTGAAGTATATTCCATCTACATATGGTTTATACTTGTATTTCGGATCCTGTGTATAATAAGGCCGTTGGCCATACCTTTAGTAAGCTCCTAATCGGAGTAGTGACTATTTATTGTGGTTCGGTATCACAAGGTAATACATATTTAATCTGTATTTTGGTATCGCCTTGTGGGTCCCAATGTGGGGTCCACAACACTGTAATAACCACCTTTTTGGGGTGTTACGGAAGATGGTATCGGAGAGTCATTTTCTCTTTAAGAGTCGTTGTGAAATGAACTAGTACCAAGAGACCTTCATGTCACGTGTAACCTGGGCAAGCGCCTGACCCTACAAGCCAAGTACGATATATACTTTACGAGCTATGATTTAATTAGTGGCATGATATTGATATCGGAATGGATCTCTTTGTTGATCTTGATATTTCGAGGATTTGTGGCACGATTTATCTGATTGGTAATTCGAGGTAAATTCTGGATTGATTATGTGATTGAAATTGTTCGACTCGACGTCGATATGATATTCTATGTGACACTAGTAGTGTCGATAATTTATTATGAACTGTTTTCTTGAATATGTAGTTCTTTGTTGCTATTAACTTAGCATGAATTTTGATTGTTCATAAAGACGGTCATGAACGGTACTTATGGTTATTATTATTGTTTGATTCTTTCAGTATGGAAAGAAATCTGAGAGGCCGTGGCAGAGGGGGATGAGGCCGCGGAATGGGTAGAATCCTGATACCACGAGCCCACACACGCTCAAATGTGGAGCAGAGTTCCACAGGCAGTGATTCGCCTTATAGGGACCAATCGCACCACACTGGATGCGGGGATGCGCGTGTCGATCCTTACGTTGTTATGCAGGGCATGATGGCTCAGATGACCCAGATGGGCCAATTAATGGAAGCTATGCAGAGAGATAATACTGGACAGCAGCAGGGGCCTCATCCTCCACCTCCTGTACGTGGCAGACCCGTGAGTCGGATCATCAGCGACATCTCTCGCCAGCGACCCCTGACTTTTGAAGGCTCCTCTGAGCCTGCTTATATCGTACATTGGATTTACGTGTCCAGGACCGTGTACCTCCATCCGCTTCTTATCAGACTACCGGGGCGAACAGAGGGATGGTCCGTGGAAACCAAGCTAGTACATCTGGTGCCGAAACTGCAAAACCTAGGATTTACGAGATGAAGAAAGCCGATGATCCCGAATCCATCATGATTGCAGGCACTCTAGAGATCCGATCTCAGCCCGTCTGTGTTCTTTTTGATACTGGTGCTTCACACTCCTTTTTACCTGCTTCTTGTTTGGGTCGTTTTCAATTAGATCATGTTACCGATTTTGAACCTTATGTGATTGGTCTACCCAATGGTAGAAGAATTGTTGGGAATCGTGAAGTGTAGAAATGTTCGATTCGCATGAACGACCATGAGTGGTTGTCAAACTTAATTGCGGTCGATTTACCTAAAGATGATGTAATCTTGGATATCGATTGGATGGATCGTCATGATGCCATACTTAGCGTCCTCAAGCGGATAGTGACCGTCACATCTGACGATGGTGTTGAGTATATTTTTCAGGGTCACAATCCTAGCCGTTCCGGGAGTGTCATAAGCGCTATGAAAGCAGTGAAACTGCTTAATCAAGGGTGTTTTGGTTATTGGTGTTACATGACCAAAACATCGGATCGACCAGTTGAATTGGACGATATTCCGATAGTCCGAGGCTACCCAGATGTATTTCCAGATGAGTTGCCAGGCTTACCTCCACATCGTGATGTAGAGTTTACTATTGAGTTAGGGCGAGGTATGCCCCCGCTTTCGAAAGCACCATATCGTATAGCTCTGACCGAGATGTAGGATTTGAAGAACCAGCTTGAGGAGTAGACTGAGAAAGGCTATATTCGACCTAGCGCGTCCCCTTGGGGAGCACCAGTGCTATTTGTATGGAAGAAATACGAATCTCTGCGTTTGTGTATTGATTACTGTGAGCTGAACAAGGTAACCATCAAGAAAAATATCCATTGCCTCATATTGATGATTTATTAGATCAACTTCAGGGAGATTCTGTGTTTTCTAAGATCGACTTGAGGTCCGGGTATCATCACTTGAGTATTCAAGAGTCTGACATTTCGAAGACCGTTTTTCGTACTCGCTATGGGCATTATGAGTTCATAGTGATGCCTTGTGGACTGACTAATGCACCGGCGGTTCTCATGGAGTTGATGAATCGGGTTTTTATTAATTATCTGGATTGCTTTGTAGTCGTTTTTATTGACGACATTCTGATTTACTCTCTTGACCATGAATAGCATGAACGTCATCCCCATCAAGTTCTCGATGCGTTGAGGCGGGAACAGCTTTATGGGAAGTTTTTCAAATGTGAATTCTAGATGCCTGAGGTTATTTTTCTTGGGCATGTGATATCAGCCGAAGGGGTAAAAGTAGACCCACAGAAGACAAAAGCTGTCCGAGACTAGCTACCTCCGAAGAACGTAAAGAAATTTCGCAGTTTCCTGGGTCTAGCAGGTTATTACCGATGACTCGTTGAAGGTTTTTCCAAGATTACACAACCGATGACTAACCTGTTGATGAAGGATAAGAAGTATTTGTGGTCAGAGGCGTGTCAGCAAAGTTTTGATGAACTCAAGAATCAATTGATTTAAACACCTATTTTGGTTCTACCAAAAGGAACGGAGGGATTCGTGGTGTATAGTGATGCGTCGAGACAGGGCCTTGGACGTGTACTGATGTAGGAAGGGAAAGTTATTGCCTATGCATCGAGACAATTGCGACCCTATAAAGCTAACTATCCAACCCATGATTTGGAGCTAGCAGCCGTGGTGTTTGCTTTGAAAATCTGGCGTCACTATCTGTATGGAGTCATTTATCAGATCTTTACTGATCATATGAGCCTGAAGTACATTTTTACTCAGAAGGAGTTGAACACGAGGCATAGAAGGTGGCTAGAACTAATCAAAGACTATGATATCGAGATCCTTTATCATCCGGGCAAAGCAAATGTGGTTGCCGATGCCTTGAGTCGTAAGACAGTACAGGAGCATATGCTTGCTCGTTTGACAGTTCAGAGAGAATTGTAGTTGGAGTTCGTGAGGCCGGAAATTGAAGTCTGGTTACAGCGTATTTAGGCAAAACTCTGCAAACTTGATATTTCCTCATCCCTTGATGATATAATCAGATCGAAGTAGGTTACGGACCCATTCTTATCTCGAGTTCGGGAAGAAATAACTCAAGGGAAAGCCCCAGGATTTGTGTTCCACGAGGATGGATTGATACGCTTCAAGAATCGAGTTTTTGTACCCACAACCGAAGAGTTAAGGAACTCTATCCTGAAAGAGGCTCATGCTACCCCGTTCTTCATTTACCCGGGATCTAGCTGTTAGGAATACTTGTTAGATTTTGATGATGTCATTATTGTAATTCAAATGTTTATTACTTGGCAAAAATGTAAGGAAGAACCAAATGAGTATCTTCCATAGGCCAAATTATGTTAAGTTAAATACTTTGGCAAAATGTAAAGAAGAACCAAATGAGTATCTTCTATAGGCCAAATAAGTTAGGCTCAAATCGGCTAAGTACAAAGGTACAGATAAGTACATCAGGGAAGTTTAGCCGAGTCAATTCAAAGAAGTTCTGGTCAACAAAAATTCATAAGAGATGTTTGACCAGACTGCAGTCAAGTGATCAGCAGACTAAGTCATCTGAAGTCTGACCATCAGACAAGTCAAAATTCATCAAGACAAAAGACTCCAGACAAGTCATCTGATCAGGCGAGTCTCAACAGTCATCAGAGAAGTCATCGACAGAGAAGTGCAAACTGCAGAGAAGATGACTGTACATCAACCAACTTGACTTATAAGAGATCAACCAAGTACTCCAAGTCCACGTCAGCATGCGTTGAATAGTCAAATATTACGGAAAATCAGATGCAAGCGTGAAGAGACAAATTGGAGAGATTCCCGCAAGGATATGAATTAAATAATTCATCCAGACCTACCACGAAAGACTTTAATCTTATTATATTCAAAATATGCGGCGCCTCATATGAAAAGTCTTCACAACGGTCGAAAAATGGATTAAAATATGGGAATCCAGCCTTGCAACGTTCAGAAAAATAAACAAAGAAGTCTATATCTCCAACGGATGGATTTGTTACAAGATTTGCAAACGGCTACGAAGAATGCTCAAGGATCGACTCTTATATATATCCGAAGATTTGAAGATGAGCAGCACGATGTGAACAAAACTCTCAAGTGATCAAAGTTATCAAAGCAATCATATAGCATCGTGAAAAGAGCAGTACTCGAAGTTCTTATTTTGAAGAAAGCTCTTAGTTGGAGAAGACAAACACTCTTGTCTTAAAACATGAGTTCGTGGTACTTCACTGGTTGAAGTTGCGAGACTGATAGGCATCCGAGGATTTGAAGAATCAAGTGGTGCTAGACAGTCAAATAGGAGTTGCAACGACGTGATTTCCACTGGTTGGAAGTTGTTGTTGCTAAGTAGTAGAATCACTGTAATATTTATCACTGGTTGAGAATTATAGTGGATTCATATCCAACTGGTTTGGAGAAAGTTGATTAGTAGAGGATTACCCCACCTCTGAGACCACTATAAATTGCCTGTGTGTTTTACTGTTTTCAGCATCATACTTAACTGTTGCATTCATACATTACTGTTCCATTGCTTAGTCTTGATTTCGTCATCAGCTGATTTCCACATATCTATCAACTGAGAAACTTACTCTTCGTGAAAAAGAGTTTAAGAGTTTCAATAAGTCTATTCACCCCTAGACTTATTCCTAGACGACTTGTGACCTACAAGTGGTATCAGAGAGGTTGGTTCATTTATTTCACGAACCAGATCCATATATCGAGGATATATATTTTTTAAACTCTCATTGTAAAATGGAACACATGCAACACATGCATTCTAGATTACGTGTGTTTTCAGTTGACGAGTATGATCTTTGGAAGATAAGGATGCATGCACACTTATCTTCAATCCATGACGACATGTGATGTATCATAGAGGACGACCCGTTCATATTCGAGAAGGACAACACTCCTGAGGAGATTGCAGCTGGGAAGCCGGAAAAGATCCCAAAGAAGAGGACGGATCTGACCCCAGAAGAATGAAAGCTGGCCAACCTAGACAACCGTGCCATAAATGTGCTATACCAAACCCTTAACAAATCAACAATAGTCAAGATTAAAAATTGCAAAAATGCCAAAGAGATTTGG
The DNA here is from genome assembly GCA_033398695.1 of Orobanche coerulescens. NCBI lineage: Eukaryota > Viridiplantae > Streptophyta > Magnoliopsida > Lamiales > Orobanchaceae > Orobanche > Orobanche coerulescens. Next base: position 146,476,958 of record CM065805.1, on the reverse strand, counting down.
GATACCCTTGATGTGATGTGCGAAGGTACCGAGCTAATAAAAGAAAACAAGTTGTCAATCGCTACTCAGAAGTTTGAAAACTTCAAGATGAAGACCGGAGAATCCATAGATCAGGTGGACACAAGGTTCATAGAAATCATCAACGAAATCAATTCACTGGGAAAATCCTATGGCAACAGGGAGATGGCCCTGAAGGTTCTGAGATCACTTAACCCAGAGTGGAATATGAAGGCGGTAGCCATGAGGGAATCCAAAGACCTCAATAAAATCAAGATTCAAGAACTATTCTCTGACCTGAAGGCTTATGAATTCGAACTCCCAAGTTCATCATCAAACGAGCCTGCAGAGAAGGGAATAGCGATTGCAGCCGAGTCCCCCGCCAAAAGCCTATCTGAAGTGAAACCTCCAAATCCACTCGATTTCGATGAAGAAATGGCGTTCATCATGCAAAGGTTCAGCAACTTCAGGAAGAATTACTCCAAATATAAAAAGAATTATAAGGAAAATCCCAGAAGAAACCAAAAAGTCGGAAGCTGGAAGGTGGAGTGTTACAACTGCCATAAGACAGGACACATTCAAATCGACTGTCCTGATCTTAAGAAGGATGAGAGCAAGAAGGAGGTGAGCAGAAAAGAAGACCGAAGGAAGGCCCTCATCGAAGAAGATCAAGAGCGTGTAGAGTCAAGCAGTGGATTCTTCTCTGATGATGATGAGTATGATTGCCTGATGGCTAACCTAGCTGATGAAGAGGTAACATCAAAATCCTCCAATTCAAACAATAGTTCAGCCATGTCTCAAGATATGGACTTGCACGAATCTATAAATCAGATACTTAAGGATTTTGAGACACTAAAATCTGCACACCTATCTGTATCAGCCGAGAAGACTCAGCTGCAAGATGAGAATATGCAGCTGAAAAATGATCTTGAAAAAATCAGCCTAAAATTGAATAAAGTAAAATCTGATCTTGAAAACCAGGCTGCAGTTAACTTGAAAAACCAGGCTGATGTCACTATAGCTGAGATAAAGTGATTAACTGTTTTGAATAGTGAAAAATCAGCTGCACTTGCTCATGTCAAAGACGAATTTACTAAACTGACTCAGGTAAGCAAGACTCAGGCGCAGGAAATAACCTCCCTGAAGGCGTCTCTAACTCTGGACGAACTGTGTACTAATAAAAGGCCACTGTATTCCAAATCAGCCCTTGGATATGACCCTCACACTCCCTATAGTTCTAAAACCACTTTCATCAAGGGAGAAATAATTGTATCGTCTGCTGAGCCTATATACAAACCTGTATTTAAAAATAGGCAATAGCCAAGTCACAAGTCTAGGCTGCAGCCAAGGTATACAAGGCAACTACCTAGACAAGCGACTAGGCAATGGTCAAGGCAGAAGCAGCAGCCCAGACAACATGCCCATTATTATCAAAAACTCCCCAAAAACAGATTTCAAAATGGGAGGGGCAAATGGAAACCTCAAGGTTATCCTAATTTTCAAAATGAACAAGTGTGGAGACCTCAAAGATTTGATTAATGGTCTCAGCCAAGGTTTAGAAATGGCCCACACTACCAATATTATGAAGCATATCCGGTATACAATCCCAACAGAGGATATAGACCCAGACCTTACACACCTTATAGGGGTAATAACAACAATTTTCACAATCCAAGGAGAAATCAATTCTCCAGGAAATCATCTAACCCTAGAGGACCCACAAAGATTTGGGTACCTAAATCTCTGCTTGTATAATTGCAGAAAAGGTGGAAGGACTACTTCCACATCTCCACAAATTCAAACATTGGAGGTGAAGAATGGTTTGTAGATTCCGGATGCTCGAGGCACACGACTGGGAACAAGAAGGTGCTGACAAAATATACCAAAGAAAGAGGTCCAGACGTAACCTTTGGAGATAGCTCTAGAGGACAAACAAAGGGCTTTGGAGAGCTGCACCGAGGAAATATCATTATATCCAAAGTTCACTATGTCAAAGGGCTCAGGTATAATCTCCTGAGCATAAGCCAGTTTTGTGATGAAAAGAATCTAGTAGTCTTCACCATTTGGAAATGTATGGTGATAGATATTTTTGGCCACTAAGTATACTGGATACAGCTTGGAAAGTGTTTTAAACAACAAGCTGTATGGTTTTTAAATTTGAGTGCATAGCGGAAGTCTTTAATACAGTAAGTTGCCGAGGATACATCAACTCGGTGTGCAGTGTATACTTAAATAATCAAAATTAATAAAACAATAAAGGCAGAAGGTAAATAATATAATATTTAAAGTGGTTCGAGGTAAACCCCTCTACGTCCACTGGTCCTCCACACAGGAGTAAAAAGTTTATTATAATTACTGCGTACACAACTACGTAATTATAACCAAATCTAATCAATATATCGTTCACACAGATTGATATAAAGATCTTAGCTTTCAACCGTTCACACAGATTGGTTTGAGCTAACACGTGACTGGCTTCTTCACGCACAGTTCTGAAGCTTCATCTTCTTCAATGCACGTCCATTACACACAGTTCGGGAATAGCAAGGTTTATCAGTCCACACAGGGCTGATAGGTTTGTTCAAGGGTTAGAACAATCTTTGAACAACAACTTGACTTTATGAGCTTTATAGCTGATGATGTGTTGTTCACGGTTTGAGCACTATATATCTCTTCTATCAGAATAGCAGAAACTTTTGGGAGATATGTTTTGCTTTGAATATTCTTGTAAGCACTTGTTCGTTGTAAGTCGTGAATATTCTGTATATTTTCTGTAGATCTTGATCTTCAAACTCTGCAGATATATATAGCCTCTGAAATATATCCGTTTGAAATATATCCGTTGAGCAAGATTCTGCGACAACTTGATATTTGATTGAGTAGACTGAGATCCAGATATTGCGGGATTTGAAGATCTTCTGATGACTTACAGTATTTAAATACTTTATCCTTTAGTATTTAAATACTTCTTTATCAAACGGGACTTGACTTCTAGCGAATACTGAAGATTCCTTCTTGTCCTGTTTGAGGGCTGTATGGAAGGATTGTTATATTGATATTTCGAGACAGATTCCATACTTTAGCTTTGCGGGACTCTTTGCTGTATGATAAATTTACTGTATGGTTGGGACTGCGAGAAGTCTTCGATACAGGTTGATACTTGATCAACTTTTCGATACAGCAATTAGCGGTATTCAGGTTTTGGCATATTGTCAAAACATTCTGACAATACGATCGATACAGGGATTGTTTATCCCAACAACATCGATACAAGGTTTTTGTTATCCCAACAGATATCCTATTAGGAGAGGTGAAGCTACAAGGATTCAGAAGGAGAGATGTCTACATGATAGATTGGAACACAGGAACCCCTAATACCTGTTTTCTATCTAAGACAATAGCTGAGAATGGATGGTTGTGGCACAAAAGATTATGTCATCTAAATTTCAAAGCCATCAACAAGATTAGTTCTCAGAAGCTGGTCAGAGGACTTCCAGAAGAAGCATTCAAGAAGGAAGCTCTCTGTGATGCGTGTCAGAAAGGAAAGCAGACCAGAGCATCATTCAAGCCAGTCCAGCCTACAACTCTCACATCAAGGATCTTAGATCTACTTCATATGGATCTATTTGGCCCTATGAAGCCAATAACTCTAAGTGGCAGAAAGCATGCTCTAGTAGTAGTGGATGACTACTCAAGGTACACATGGATTATCTTTTTGTATAAGAAGAGTGAAACCTTGACCAAGCTACCTGATCTGCTGAGAAGGATCCAAAATGAGAAATCCCTTTCAATCATAAATATCATATCAGATAGATGAGGTGAATTTCTCAACAAGGCGATCACTGATTACAGCGATCAGAATGGAATCCAGCATGAGCTCTCTGCAGCCAGGACCCCCCAGCAGAATGGTGTTGCCGAAAGAAGAAACAGAACCTTAAAGGAAGCAGCCAGATACATGATTGCAGAAGCAGACCTGCCCAAGAGGTTCTGGGCTGAAGCTGTCAACACATCATGCCATACTCAGAACAGGAGTATGATAGTAGGGAGACATGGTAAAACTCCCTATGAGATTTGGAATGGCAGAACCCCTATAGTTGCTTATTTTCATATTTTTGGTTGTAAGTGTTTCATCCACAACAATGGTAAAACCCAACTAAATGCCTTTGATGCTAAAACTGATGACGGTCACTTTATGGGATATTCACAAAGAAGCAAGGCATATAGAGTTTTTAACAAGAGAACCTTAGTTGTGGAGGAAACACCTCATGTTGTATTTGATGAATCTACCGTTGAGTACAGGAAACAAGTGGAACTAATTAAGGATAAGCTCAAATCTGCAACCCTCGAAGAAGTCATTGTTCATGACACAGGAATGGTGGAGTCATCTGCAGATCAGCCTGAAGACCCATCTGTAGCTGATGAAGACCCAACTGCAGATCAGACAGGACCACCAAACCTACCTGATCCAGTTGCTGCTGATGAAGACCAAACTGTAGCTGATAAAGACTCATCTGTAGACCAGACCAGATCCCAACCTGCAGATGACAAGATGGTAGCTGAACCAGTTGCAGACCAAGGAGATCAGAACCAAGCTGATGCAGACAGAGAGGAAATCCACCAGAGCAAATCTACAGGGGGAACAGACCCTGGAGAAGAAGACATTCCTAAGTGGCTCAAAGATCACCCTATCCAACAGATCATTGGGAAGCTAACTGATGGAGTCAAGACAAGACAGTCTACTCTACCCGCAGGAATGGCAATGTTTTCATGCTTCATGTCCCAAATAGAACCCAAGACAACAGAACAAGCCCTGGAAGACTATTCTTGGATCAATGCCATGCAATAGAAGCTTGAACAAATAGAAAGGAACAATGTTTGGGAACTAACAGACAGACCAGATCATAAGAAAGTTATTGGCACCAAATGGGTGTACAGAAACAGAAGCGACGAAGATGGAGCTATTGTTAGGAATAAAGCCAGACTTGTTGCTAAAGGATATGCACAGTGTGAAGGAATAGATTTTGATGAAACCTATGCACTTGTTGCAATATTAGAAGCCATCAGGCTATTCCTTGCATATGCAACATTCAAGGATTTTGAAGTCTATCAGATGGATGTGAAGAGTGCTTTTCTTAATGGAATTCTAGAAGAAAATATCTATGTGGAGCAACCCCCAGGATTTGTCAAAGGAGACAAAGTCTACAAGCTATTGAAAGCTCTATATGGACTCAAGCAGGCACCAAGAGCCTGGTATCAAACCTTATCTGTATTTCTTGAGAAGAACAGCTTCTGCAAAGGGAAAGTGGACAAGACCCTATTCAGAGTGGAGCACGAAGGCCACATATTAATGATTCAGATATATGTGGATGACATCATATTTGGCTCAACCAATCCAGAGTTGTGTGAGAAATTCTCAAATCTCATGCAAGGAGAATTTGAGATGAGTATGATGGGAAAGCTTAACTTCTTTCTTTACAAGTCAAGCAGATGGAAAACGGAATTTTCATCAATCAAGCCAAATATACCCGAGATCTAATCAAGAGATTTGGAATGGAATCAGCCAAACCAGCAAGAATTCCTATGAGCACAAGTACTCACCTAGATGGAGATGAGGGAGGCATATCAGTGGATTAAACCCACTACAGAGGACTTATTGGATCATTGCTATACTTCACTACAAGCAGACCAGATATATCTTATTCCGTAGGAGTATGCGCACGATTTCAATCCAATCCAAAGCAGTCTCACCAAGATGCATCTAAGAGAATAATCAAATACCTTAAGTCTACAGTCAATGTTGGACTATGGTATCCTAAGGACGATAACTTCGAGCTATCAGGATATTCAGATGCAGATTTCACAGGATGCAAAATAAATAGGAAAAGCACTAGTGGAACGTGTCAATTCTTAGGAACCAGACTAATATCCTGGTTTAGCAAGAAGCAGGTTTCTAACTCTATATCCACAACAGAGTCAGAATATCTAGCTGCAGGTAGTTGTTGTGCCCAGATCTTATGGATCAGACAACAGCTAAGGGACTACAACATAATTGCCAATGAAGTTCCAATTTGATGTGACAACAATAGTGCTATTGCAATAACCAACAACCCGGTATTGCACTCAAGGACAAAGCACATTGATGTTAAGCATCACTTCATAAGAGATCACGTGCTTAACAAGAGAGTCAGAGTTGAAAGAGTCAGCACAGACTACCAAATTGCTGATATTTTCACCAAACCTTTGCGAGAAGAAAGGTTTTTGGAGCTTAGCACGGAACTTGGATTACTAGATTGGGAATCTAGTACAGATGAAAAAGCTAGCTGAAGCAGATCAGACGAAGAACAGTCTAAGCTGATCATAGGAATCTGACCCTACCTGATGCATACAAGAAGGCGAAGGACAGATGAAGGAACCTAGCTGATCAAACCACAAGCGAGAAGTCAAAGGAGTCAACTCACCTGATGCAGAGCAGTCAACGGTCAACCAGCTAAATTTTCTAAACCTGACCGACTTCTGAATATTATATTATTATCTGCTATTTGTATAATATCATATTACTATTTGGATCACAAGTGGCATAATACTATATGTTTAAAATACACGTGGCAACTACAAGTTCAATCGACCTCCACTGTGACCAATTAAAATCCAACCGTCCATTTTCAAACTCTCAAAACCTAGACCACCGATTACTAAATTTGAATTTTTTTAAAAAAAATTCCTCAAAAGGTGGACCACCGATTAAAATAAATGAATATTTAATTACAAACGATGTTTCATTTTCCTTTTAAGGACAGGAAAGCCCTTTCACTTTACCTTCACCAAACTTTCGAAACCCTAATTTTCAAAGAAGAAATCCTTTCGAACCTTCAATACACTAAGAAATCACTTAAAATGCAGAAATGGAATCCTACTTTGAAGGCGTAAATCTGAAGGCAGTAAAAGACCAGATCATCTTTTCTCTGGTCGTCGATTTTGAAGGACTCCTGGAAACAAATCTGGAGAACAACGACGTGCTCAACCTCATTCGAGCGATGAATATGAATGGGATCTATCCATTCTTAGACATCAGCCCCAAACATCTGTTCAAGGAGGCTGTTATTGCTTTTTTCCGAGAGGCCCGAGTGATCGAATAGGGGATTCGGAGCACAATCTGTGGAATCCAAGTGGATATCACGCCGGAGACAATCGGAAAAACATTTGGGATGAAAAACCGCGGCGTGGCGGTCGAAGCCCTTAAGCAGAGCGCAGCCGATACTTGGCTAAAGATCAAGGCGGTCGACCAACCGGAGAAATTGAAGCTAACCGCCAAGAGGAGCGAAATAAAGAAGGAGTACCGCTATATGTTGGATATAACCAGCAAGATAGTTATGAGGATGGCAGGTAGCTATGACCAACTGTCGTCAGCTAAGTTTATGGTGCTGGGAGCACTGATTTAAGACGAACCAATTGACTGGACTTATTACATCTACAGGCAATTGGTGCGTGAGGTCAACGAGGCCAAGTGGCTTGTTGAAGAGAAGAGATTTAAATCCAAGCTGCCGTTCGGAATGCAGCTCAGTTGGATTTTGGAGAAACTTGGTGTGGCGAAGGGAAACGCTGACCCCTTCCACATCAATAAGAGACTTGGTCATCTAGACCAAGAAACGCTGAGGAGGCTAGGAGGCGAAAGGAGAGCAGCCCAGATTCTAAAAGAGCTGTCTGAAGAGGGACCCCCCTACAGATACCCTGAAACCTCAGACGAGTCCAACCAGGCTGCAGCCCGCAACTCACCTGCAGCCCAGTCTGAGACAGAGTCAGACAACACCCCAATTGCTGTTCGTTTTAAGAGAAGGGGACCAGCCCTTGGTGAGCCCTCCATAATCCACTCCTCACCAGAACCCTCTCCCAAACGACCCAGGCACTTATTTGATGATGAGGAGTTGCCAGATCAATTTGCTACACCTGAACCCATCTACATGGAGGATCAGCCTGCTCCCTCCAGCCTGGAGACTTAAATGGTACCAGTTCTAACCCCTCTTTTTACAACGGATGAAGAAGAGACAAGTTTAATTATTTTGATTCCAGAAGCCAATTACACGTTAAATCTGCTTGAACATAATAATTTTAACCTGTATATATAGAGCAACTTTTAATTGTCAAAACTCATGCTCTAAAACACTCTTTTGTTGAAATCTTTAAGGAATGGAAAACTCTCAAAATTGTTCCATTCTCTCAACTTCAAACCTTTATTGAAGGGAGTAGCTTGGAGTATCCCCAGGCTACATAAGATCTGCTCACCCATTTTTGTAATGAGACATATCTGTGCTTACTACTTCAGGAAGGCTGGTTCATGTCCAATTTTAAAACAGACATGGACCAGCTCATCCATTATATTATGGCTAGCGTTTTTGATGGAACTTTGAATGGAGATGGAGAAGTAGTTGAAAAACAAGTAAGAATCGAAGAAGTGGTGGAAGCAGAAGAAAAAGAAGAAATTATTATAATAGAAGATGAAGAAAAAGAAAAAGGAGGAAGTAGAAAAGGAAAAAGAAGAAGAAAATATTCTAGTTGAAAAACATTCTGAAGAAAAAGAGATTGAAAAAACAGAAGAATTGGAGGATGAAGGAGAAGAAGAAGGAGAAGATGTGGACCAAGAAGAAGTAGAAGAAGATGATGATGAAGATGAAGATGATAAAAATAATGATGAAGAAAAAGGTGATGATGATGATGAGAATGATGATGATGATGATGATGATGATGATGATGATGACAAAGGTGATGGAGGTGAAAAGGAGGCTGTGATAAGGGAAGAAGAGATGTAGGCTGAAGAAGAGAGGCAGCCTGAAGAAGAGAGGCAGGCTGAAGAAGAGAACGAGGTTGAAGCTGAAGGAGACAAGGCTGAAGCAGATAAGACGGGGGCTCCTGCCCAATACACCAGCCTTGATGTAAGCCTAGCTGAGGAAGAAGACAGCTCGGGGACTCCAGAGCCAACCCTATCTGGTCAGCCTATTTCAAGGAGCCTGCAGTCAGGTCGGTCCTATGCCCACCTACCTGCAACTGAACAAGGCTCAGGTGAGCACTCTCCAGAGGCACCTCACATTTCACCTATGCTGTCGGAGCTGATTCGCCGAATCATTAGAGAGACAGTTGGAGACTGATCTGCAGTCAATCCACTCCAAACTTGACACCCTGCTGCAGAGAAATGCCCCTCAACCACCTCCTCCTACGAATTCTAGGATGCCGCTTGGCATGTCAGACTGGATGCATAGAATGGAGCAACAGATAACTACCCTAGTTGATGCTGGCAAAAAGGGTGAAGATAGGTTTGAGGGGGAAGAGAAGTCAAAGGGGGAAGATAGAATGCAGGCGGAAGGTAGCAGACAGGAGGAAGTCTTTGTTCAGGCTGAGGAGCTAAGATCGAAGAAGAGGCAAGATATTCTCCAAATTGAAAGAGGACCATCAAATCTGAAGAGAAAGGAGATATCTGCCCCCAATCAACCTGAAGAGCAGCCTGTTGAGAAGAAAAGAAGAACAAGAGAGAAATAAGAACAAAGATTCGAATGGGAAGGCAAGCAGTTGTGGTATGTTGAAGAATTCTTACCAACAGAATTCATGACCAGTTGGGCGGATGCAAAGAAACAATTCACAGAGCAGTTCTACCTCTGGGAGATTCTCCAAGACAAAGAATGCTCGCCCCAACAGTCATTCATCAACTACATGGATGCTAGATGGCCTACTCTTTGGAAGATCATGCTTAAATATGCAGCCAAATGGCGTGCTTATCAAATGATTCCTCCATTCAGAGCAGTGGAAGCGCCGACCCGTTTGGATAATGAGCTTGATGAGCTAGAGCTTCAAGAAGAAATTAGAAAGCTGTGTGAAGAGCACAAGTTCTCTTCAAAAGAAGACCAAGACTTTGCTGCCCTAGTCATAAGGAGGAAATATGGTCTTGCACCCATCAAAAAAAGACCAATCGGTGCAAAACTATTTAGACCTCCCAAGCAAACTGTTCGCAGAGGAAGGGGCAGATAGGTTTTGGATGTAATTATAATTTTTGTAATTAATTAATTTTTCTGTATTTATTCTATTCAAGCCATGTACTTGTAATCAACAGAAAATTAATATATACAGTCATTTGAATGACAACTCCTAGTTGTCTCAAAACAAGACTGATTTTGAGTTTGTGTCTTGCACCTAAGTGCAGACTTGTGCATTTGATTAATTGCTTAAAGTTTTGCCATCATCAAAATAGGGGGAATTTGTTAGGAATACTTGTTAGATTTTGATGATGTCATTATTGCAATTCAAATATTTATTACTTGGCAAAAATGTAAGGAAAAACCAAATGAGTATCTTCAATAGGCCAAATTATGTTAAGTTAAATACTTGGCAAAAAAGAACCAAATGAGTATCTTCTATAGGCCAAATAAGTTAGGCTCAAATCGGCTAAGTACAAAGGTACAGATAAGTACATCAGAGAAGTTCAGCCGAGTCAATTCAGAGAAGTTCTGGTCAACAAAAATTCATCAGAGATGTTTGACCAGACTGCAGTCAAGTGATCAGCAGACTAAGTCATCTGAAATCTGACCATCAGACAAGTCAAAATTCATCAAGACAAAAGACTCCAGACAAGTCATCTGATCAGGCGAGTCTCAACAGTCATCAGAGATGTCATCGACACAGAAGTCCAAACTGCAGAGAAGATGACTGTACATCAGCCAACTTGACTTATAAGAGATCAGCCAAGTACTCCAAGTCCACGTCAGCATGCGTTGAATAGTCAAATATTACGGAAAGTCACATGCAAGCGTGAAGAGACAAATTGGAGAGATTCCCGCAAGGATATGAATTAAATAATTCATCCAGACCTACCACTGAAGACTTTAATCTTATTATATTCAAAAGATGCGGCGCCTCACATGCAAAGTCTTCACAACGCTCGAAAGATGGATTAAAATATAGGAATCCATCCTTGCAACATTCAGAAAAATAAACAAAGAAGTCTATTTATCCAACAGACGGATTTGTTACAAGATTTGCAAATGGCTACGAAGAATGCTCAAGGATCGACTCTTATATATATCCGAAGATTTGAAGATGTGCAGCACGATGCGAACAAAACTCTCAAGCGATCAAAGTTATCAAAGCAATCAAATCAATCATATAGCATCGTGAAAAGAGCAGTACTCGAAGTTCTTATTTTGAAGAAAGCTCTTAGTTGGAGAAGACAAACACTCTTGTCTTAAAACCTGAGTTCGGGGTACTTCACTGGTTGAAGTTGCGAGACTGATAGGCATCCGAGGATTTGAAGAATCAAGTGGTGCTAGGCAGTCAAAGAGGAGTTGCAACGACGTGATTTCCACTGGTTGGAAGTTGTTGTAGCTAAGTAGTAGAATCACTATAATATTTATCACTGGTTGAGAATTATAGTGGATTCATCTCCAACTGGTTTGGAGAAAGTGGATTAGTAGAGGATTACCCCACCTCTGAGACCACTATAAATTGCCTGCGTGTTTTACTGTTTTCAGCATCATACTTAATTGTTGCATTCATACATTACTGTTCCATTGCTTATTCTTGATTTCGTCATCAGCTGATTTCCGCATATATATCAGCTGAGAAACTTACTCTTCGTGAAAAAGAGTTTAAGAGTTTCAATAAGTCTATTCACCCCCCCTAGACTTATTCCTGGACGACTTGTGACCTACACTAGCAAGATTTATAAGGATTTGAAGTAATGTTATTGGTGAGGGGATATGAAGCGTGAAGTTGCAGAGTTTGTTTCGAGATGTTTAACCTGTCAGCAAGTTAAGATTGTGCATCATCGACCCGCAGGAATGCTGAAACCGATCCCGATTCCTGAGTGGAAATGGGAGGACATATCGATGGATTTTATTACTAGCTTGCTGACAATTCGTCGAGGGATGAATACAATTTGGGTGATTGTGGACCGTCTTACCAAATCAGCCCACTTTTTGGAGATTAAAGACACATGGGGACCTAAGAGGTTGGCTCAGCTGTTTATTAAAGAGATTGTAAGGTTACATGGTACCCCCAAGAGTATTGTATCGGATCGTGATGGGTCTCACTTCTGGAAAGCAGTTCATCGTGCGATACGAAGTTGAACTTCAGTACAACATTTCATCCGCAGACTGATTGTCAGTCTAAAAGGACTATCCAAACTCTAGAGTATATGTTGAGGGCATGCGCTCTTGATTGGAAGGACGATTGGGAAGCCCAACTGCCTATGGTGGAATTCACTTACAATAACAGTTGGCACACTTCGATTCAGATGGCACCTTATGAAGCATTGTATGGCTGTCGTTGTAGATCTCCTTTGTGTTGGGATGACCTACCTAAATCTTTAGGTACGGAACTCGATATGTTATTAGCAGCCCATGAGAAGATCGCTCTGATTAGGAGTCGTTTGTTAATGGCTCAAATCCGACAGAAGTCTTACGCAGACAACCATCGAAGACCGCTCAAGTTCGAGGTCGGTGACGATGTACTATTGAAGGTGTCCACTACTCGAGGTGTTTTTCATTTTGGGAAGAGAGGCAAGCTGAGTCCGAGGTATAACGGGCCGTTTTAGGTTTTGGGGCGATCTGGCCTATCTTCTGGCGTTGCCACCAGCTCTGAGTCGGATTCATAACATGTTTCATGTCTCCCAGTTGAGGAAATATGTTGCTGATCCGAGTCATATACTTCAGTTTGATGAGATTGAGATAGCGGAGGATCATTCATACGAGGAGCGTCCCATACAGATACTTGAGAGGAGGATTAAATAGTTGTGGAACAAGACAATTCCCCTACTGAAGGTTCAGTGGTCACAACACGGAGTCGAGGAGGCTACGTGGGAGATGGAGACCAGCATGCGAGAGAGGTATCCCGAGTTGTTTACCCCTTAGTTTCGAGGACGAAACTCCTTTTAAGGGGGGAAGTATGTAATATCCGACAGTAATTTCTTATCTACTGTTGTATTGTTCGGATAATTTGAGTATCATTGTAATCATGTTACATCCAGTTAATGTTTATTCCGGGATATGTATTATAATAGACTTGATTATGACTATCATTCGCATTGTGGTTGAATTCTTGACGTTGTGTAGATTGTTACATTTTGTTGAGCTAGAATTTCCGTCTTTAACGTACGCTAAGGCTTTAACTTAGCGTATGCTATTTTGTTGGCTTTACGTACGTAATGGAGTGATGGTTATATACGTAATGCTTGGAATCTTATCTGATCTCACTTTTGGCGTGGGGGGCCGGACATGATCCGGATAGATGGCCTTTTCGAGGCAGCGAGGTTGACATACATTACGTACGTAATACCGTGGCCCATAATGTACATAATGATGTTAGTGTGTTGAGACAGTAACATTTGGAAGCAGATTATGTAAGTAACACTTTCGGTGTAGCGTACGTAAAGGGGTTAACGTACCTTATCTTAATGCGACAACGTGCGTAACGATCTGTGCAGTTTATAAAAAGACAGCTTGTGTCTTTCATTTGCACGTTAAAACTCTAATTTTTATCTCCAACAATTGTCCCTCTGCCTCACTAGACTGTTTTTACACCCTTCAAAATCGTGTTTGATCTTTGCATCTTGGATTGGAGCTTGTTGTTTGGAAGTGTAGAGTTGTTCTTGTAGCTTGGAGTGTGTTCTTGTGTTCTTGGTGGTTGTTCTTCGTTTCTGAAGGTATGTTGTACGATTCTACTCTAGATTTTTGTATTTATGATGTTGGTAATATAATATACTACACCTAGTGTTGAATTAATCAAGTAAAACATGTTTGTAGTTAAGCTTTTTAACACTTATTGATGAATATGGTAATTAAGGGTTTGGAAGGAGGTGTTCTTGATATTTTAATGGTATTGATCATGTTTATTAGAATCATACTCTTCCTGCTAGATTATTAACATCTTTAAGACAATATGTTGTTACCCAAAATATTATCCGGAGATGATATTGCTGGAATGGTCGAGTAACAAACAAAGTGCGAGAGCACGTCTGTGAGGGAATAAATTACACAAGATTTGCCGGGGTTGTTAGTCCCAGGCTTGAATGCTCTCGTGGGATGTTATTAATATGAATACTAGTGAGTACAGATATTAATGTTAGAGTACAATTACAATGAGTGTAAAGACTCTAGTTATCTTAGCTAGAGAGTGCTGAAGATTACCAGAAAACTCAGAGTTGAAGTTCTGTGAGTTCTTGTTACAAAGATGGAGAGTTCTCTGTATTTTCGTGAATGAAATTCACTGTCTGTATGTCTTCGTGAATCGATTTCACTGTCTTTTGGCCACTGCTGGAGGCCTTATATTTATAGGAGAAGAGGTTGCTAGGTCCTCCCTGTCCATCGCTGGCGATCGCCGTTTTCTATATTAGAATAAGGTGGGCGATCGTCCCATCACGTGGGACTGTTTCCTTAAAGTCCGAGGCTACTACTGGCAGCCAGATGTGCGAGCCAATGAGAAGTCCGCATGCGTCCTGAGTCGCTGTCTGGGGAGGACCCACTTTGTACCTTTCCGCGGGCCTGTCGGTAGGTGTGAAGGTGGTGATAGGCTGGGGTCAAAAGGCCTTATCTTGTGGCGCCTTTTGCGGATCTGCACGTGGGTATACATCCGAGATTCGGTCTTCGAAGACTCTGACGGGTGCTGGATTCATACGTGGCACGGGACGATCGTCTACAGTCGGACATTATAGGTGATCGCCAGATGCAAATAGACGATCGCCTTGGATGTTGACCGCTAGGCGCTTGCCCAGCATCTGTCTTTTTGGGCTGGCTCTTGACCATTACGCCGATCGCCATCGAGGCGTATAAATCGCCGCACAACAATTGCCCCCCCAGCTCGCTCCGATGTTTCAGTCAGATACAATCTGACAAGACAAGACCCAACATTACACGACTGGACCCGACAGCCTAGGTTTCTGCAACCTAAGCTCCGATACCATAAATGTAACACCCCTAGAATCAAACTGGAAATATTACACACCACAGACCCTCTCCGTGAGGATCCACCAGGCTCGACATCGAAACAACACAATACATTACATACCGACATGATAAAATACCAAATCAATAGACCAACTTGGTCTTTCATCACAAACATACAAGTCAAAAATACACATTTCTATCTCGACCCATACCCATGCAAGGGTAAAATACACTCACAAACAAAAAGTACAACAGCGGAAAAGACCATACACGAACTCCGACTAACTGCATCCAAAACTGGCCTTTATGTGATTAGTATCATTCGCCTTCCATCATCCTTCGCACCGATCCTGTGTTTTGCTCCCAAAACCTGCATGTACCTGGACGCAGAACAGACATCCACCCCCCGATTACTCGGGGGTTAGCAAAACTCCGCTGTTTTGCTAGTACAAGTATAAGGTGCAAATACGAGCCATACACAACACATTCCGAGAATATAACGAAAGACTTCCTGAGATATATTATTTAGTTAAAATAGTTCAAGTCTTGAAAGTAGAAACGAAACAAGTAAACACTTTGAAAACACGTCCAAATCTCGGGAGTTTTGAAAACATTTGAAATTGAAAAGTTCTTAATTCCTCAAAAGCCACTTAGGGTCACTATCCCAAAGTTCATTTTCCAAAATGCAAATCCGTTAGCAAAACACGGGGCCCACGACCCTACTATTCCGGTCACAAAACACAGGGTACACGACCCGCCTTACAAGGACACATTACATATAATACATTATTCCTATGCCATTCTAGTCAAGCACCAAGACTCGATATATAATGTCACTCGACCCCGAGCACAAAGCATTGTGATACTCCAGGCAATATCACCATAAACGAAACCAACAATATCACGGAAACCACACTTGGTAACCCACGGCCGTGCCCTTTAGTATCGCCCCCAGACGCCCCGTCGAACGCTCCGGGTGGGAAACCACTTCTGCGGCTGTACCCCTTAGTATCGACCCCCATACGCCCCGTCGAATGCTCCGGGTGGAAGTTCAACCACACACGCACCCAAGTCCACTTCCTCGGCCGTACCCCTTAGTATCGACCCCCAGACGTCTCGTCGAACGCTCCGGGTGGAAGTTCGACTACACACACACCCGAGTCCACTTCCTCGGCCGTACGCCTTAGTATCGACCCCCAGATGTCCCGTCGAACGCTCCGGGTGGAAGGACAACAACTCACACACTCAAAAGATCATAATTCATAGTTGCAAACCACAAGCCTCGAAAGTCAATCACAGTATATATAGTCGAGGTACCTTACTAGATTGGCCAGTTCATCCAACACATACTCACGACCAAGTAACGATACAATTAATACTAGAATTCAACGATACAGCTAGTACCAATAACATAGAAATGAGAGAAAATACATTTCCAACCACGCCGAATGGCACAAGCTCCTCATAAAGGAGTTACCACCTTTAACACACAATATCACATGATCATCAATAAACACACGTTCCCCACACATACCTCAACGAAGGGTTAGACTTTAAATCTACAAACGACATAATCACACAAAACGATACCCTACGAAAGTAAGGTATTCC
Source organism: Orobanche coerulescens (assembly GCA_033398695.1). Lineage (NCBI taxonomy): Eukaryota > Viridiplantae > Streptophyta > Magnoliopsida > Lamiales > Orobanchaceae > Orobanche > Orobanche coerulescens. The sequence continues at coordinate 146,460,429 of CM065805.1, read as the reverse complement.
TATACTCAACAATAATACACATACTTAGACAAGCACAATTAACAATGAAATCATACAAGTCATCTTTAAGGAAATATTGAAAAACATGTCGATTTCCTTTGAAAGTTAATTATAGACATTCATTCAACACATATCATCGATAAACAACTATTGCATCCACAAAACACGTAATGTATGGGCAAGATATTTGCCTCGATAGTCGATGACGGACACTCCGACGAACATGGATCAACCGGAAAATATTGAACGCCCACAACTCTCCGGCGGAAATGACGGTAACACAACCGATCGGGAAACAGCGAACGGAAGGGTTCCGACTCAAGTTCTTCGCAAGGAACCTGACCTTAACATCATACCATGAATAAATTGACGATCGTACGAGGAAGAATAATCGTAGAATGCCCGAATCCCCCTTTGTGACATTTTATCGAACACTTACAAGACGTTGCTTAGAAACTCAATAAAACGACGAATCATCGGCAATCCAACCGTGGAAAAACAAGGGATTCGATATAATACAACTTAATAATCATCAATCCATCACTATTCTAAGTTATTACGGATCAAACGGGCGAAATCAAGCAAAACCCCCAATTTCCCAAAAACTAAGGTTTTAGGAAAACTAACCCTGATTCGCTGGATTAAAGGATGTTATGTGATGATAAATTGATGATATGAACTCCAGAACTTTGTGGATTGATTGACAAACATCATGGCTCCAAGATCCCCAAGGCTCCAGCCACGGTAGAGAAAGCGAGAAATGGGAAAAATAACTAAAACTAGACTGCTCAGCCATATTTATACTGGTGCAGCCTAGCGTGCGCTAGGCTGCCGAGCTAGCGTGCGCTAACGGGCGGTCATGGTCGAGAATGTTCGGCCGGGCCCCACCATCATGCACTGGACACGTGCGGTTTCGGCCCGGGCCGCAATCCAGAGACATCCTGGACTAGATTGCTCGGCCAGGTAGCGTGCGCAGCCTTCCGGCCGTAGCGTGCGCTACCTGCCGGTCGTAGCATGCGCAGTGTCCGACAATAGCGTGCGCTACCTGCCGATCCTCCCGAGCCCAGAACCTCTTTGCCCCTACTATCTCGTCCGACTAGCACGTGCAGCTAACCGGCCGTAGCGTGCGCTGCCTCCCGGCCGTAGCGTGCGCTACCTTCCAGCCGTAGCATGGGCTACGCCGGTTCCTGCTGCACCCGTCCGGCCAGTGCCCGCAACCGTCCGGCCAGTGCCCGACCACCATGACTTGACGACTCGATTATCCGAAATCGCACGGAACGAACACGACAAAACCCTTGTGGGCAACATCATTGATCCGAAATGAAAACAACGTACAAAAAAACACCATATACGGCCATAAACACCAAAATCAGTTGTCGAGAAAATAATTTCGGCGCTCGCCAATCGGGAAATATCCGAAAAAATCCAAAATAACCGGAACGAAAATGGTGGGTATTACACTCTATCCCCCTAAAAATAAGTTTCATCCCAAAACTTAAAACAAAGCAAGGCAACTCTCGACAACACACCAAAGCTCTATGCAGTATAAAGCTACTACGATCCAATTCAATACGCAAGAATGCTTACGAAAAGCAACGAGCATGAATCGCTACGATTGATAAAACCGAGCAATACAAAAATCAAATCACGATTCCAACGCTGAAAGGTATGAAATTCCAGTAACTCAAAGATTTGGAAGACCAAATGCGAAGACAATTTCCCAACACTTATGGAAATTACGAAATGGCCCAGATGTTCAATAATCACGATTACGAGATCAAACAATAATGATTGTACAACGATGAACAAATAGCAATGATCGAACAACAATGATCAACTATGAAGTTCACACCTCAAATCAAGACATCAAGAAACTTGTAGGAATCACGAGGTGTTAATTTCGAACACGGTTCACAAGAAATCGATCCGAACTTGGAAGGATCACAATGATATACACATCAATTTGGAACAATATCAGAACTCGCTCGAATGATAAAGGTGAAAAACAATACAAGGTCAGAAGTATTAACGAACACAATCCCCTCAATACGGTCGAACGAAACGGAAACGAGGAGAAATAAAATGTGGGTATTACATCATATCACCTTTAAAAGAGGTTTCATCCTCGAAACCTAAACAACGAGAACGAAGTTCTTGAATAGCAACCTTCCCGGCCATATCCTCTTGGTCCCGCATCTAATCTCCATAACCAACTGTACCGCGGTCACGGCCGCGTCCTCTGTCCCTCGGCATACTAAGCGGATTCTCACTCAATACGATTGCACCACTTCACAAAAATAATATGCTAAAGTACCAACTTAGCATGACATATCAGATAAGGTAACCAATAACCACTCGATAAGAAAATCCATGAGGTATCCTTTTAAAGGAAATCTTTTGAAAATCCTTGGATTTGTATGCTATTCAAAATAAACTTTAAAAGTGCTTTTGGTGCCTCGGGTTGTTTCATCAAAACTTGTAAACGACATACTTTAACCGTCTCATTTGAAATCATTTGCAAAATAATAATTCCTTGTAACCGACGTTATCAAAATCATCATGCCTCTACGCATCATCATCACCGTTTACATCCAACAAGTTAACCATGCAAGATCATCAAACCATTCTTACATACTCTAACATTTCCAAATCCGAGTTTGAACTTTACATCGAGTGAGATTTTTCATCTTTCACTATATATTTTTGGAAATAAAAATCATATTGGTTTTTGAAATAAAATATTTTTATGATGTGAAAGATTTTTGAAAATCATTTACTCGAATGATTTCAAAATACAACAATACGTAAAAATTATTTTTGAAAATTCTCCCAACACTACACAAACATCAACGACAGTAATATTTTAAAAAATGTTCAATGTACTTTAAAACAACTCTTCAAATACCGTCGAGGTTTTATTTGAGAATCCTAGGCCGGCTCGCAAATTTCAAACAATTTCCAAAGTTCATACGAAGCCGCCGACTTAATCGCAACGTCAAATTAGTTTCAAAAATTGGTTCTATCTCAACTTGCACAAATATGAAAGTTTTAGGGAAAAACATTTTCGAACACACACACAGCAGACATAATTTATCAACTCACTGAACAAAATCAATTATCACTTGGCGCAACGAAAAGTCATAACACATGTTCACGCAAAACAGTTGTCATCACTAGACAACACAAGTAGAATACAGTTAGAGGTGATCGACTGCCAAGGTTAGGCCTAACAGTTAAAAGAAATATGGTTCTCTAGCCTCTGTCCAGGCTAACTAACACGTGCTACAACAAATATTTAGCGTGCGCTACCCATGCTGCATTAGCGCGCGCTAGCCTCACACTTAGCATGCGCTAACTGTTCTATTTCAGCACATGATTGCGAATATAGATACGACATTACTAGAATCGAAGGTCACAAATAAACAACAACAACATTCGAATCTCGAAGCCATCGATTCACATAATTACAACACCTCATGAGTAACCATCAAAAGGCAATTGTCATTCAAAACCCAAAAGTTAAAAGCAAGAGTCACGTCTTAAGTACATTTGTAGACCTCATTTGAGTGTTTAAAAAAATAGTTTTTTGAAAACCTATTATACAAAATGCAAATGAAATATCGGTAGTTTGAATTCTCCAAAAAAAATTTCGACCTTGAGGTCATCATATGAAAATCAAACTTTTTACTCCCTTTGGAGGATGTTTTAAGCAACAACTTACGTGACTCCCCAAAAACATGTAAAGCTTTAAAATTTACATTGACGAATTTTTCTTTGCGTAGCCACAACAAGGCCATTACCCTTGTAAAATTGACTTATACCAGGATGTGTATATATATACATATACGTGGGCACCACTTTCATTCTAGCACTATACGAGGATCAAACAAGTATAGGCCACATAATCACGAATCACCTTTAAACTCCACGTCATAACATAAAATCATACAAGCTCGTATAACAAGGCATAACACGTAATAGGGAGACTTACATCCACAGATCGCACGAAGATGATGGCTGCACCTTGATACTAATCACGGCCGACATCACAGACACTGCATCGCGACAAAACTCAGTCAGACACAATCTGACAAGACAAGACCCAACATTACATGACTGGACCCGACAGCCTAGGTTTCTGCAACCTAATCTCCGATACCATAAATGTAACACCCCTAGAATCAAACTGGAAATATTACACACCACAGACCCTCTCCATGAGGATCCACCAGGCTCGACATCGAAACAACACAATACATTACATACCGACATGATAAAATACCAAATCAATAGACCAACTTGGTCTTTCATCACAAACATACAAGTCAAAAATACACATTTCTATCTCGACCCATACCCATGCAAGGGTAAAATACACTCACAAACAAAAAGTACAACAGCGGAAAAGACCATACACGAACTCCGACTAACTGCATCCAAAACTGGCCTTTATGTGATTAGTATCATTCGCCTTCCATCATCCTTCGCACCGATCCTGTGTTTTGCTCCCAAAACCTGCATGTACCTAGACGCAGAACAGACATCCACCCCCCGATTACTCGGGGGTTAGCAAAACTCCGCTGTTTTGCTAGTACAAGTATAAGGTGCAAATACGAGCCATACACAACACATTCCGAGAATATAACGAAAGACTTCCTGAGATATATTATTTAGTAAAAATAGTTCAAGTCTTGAAAGTAGAAACGAAACAAGTAAACACTTTGAAAACACGTCCAAATCTCGGGAGTTTTGAAAACATTTGAAATTGAAAAGTTCTTAATTCCTCAAAAGCCACTTAGGGTCACTATCCCAAAGTTCATTTTCCAAAATGCAAATCCGTTAGCAAAACACGGGCCCCACGACCCTACTTCCGGTCACAAAACACAGGGTACACGACCCGCCTTACAAGGACACATTACATATAATACATTATTCTTATGCCATTCTAGTCAAGCACCAAGACTCGATATATAATGTCACTCGACCCCGAGCACAAAGCATTTTGATACTCCAGGCAATATCACCACAAACGAAACCAACAATATCACGGAAACCAAACTTGGTAACCCACGGCCGTGCGCCTTAGCATCGGCCCCCAGACGCCCCGTCGAACGCTCCGGGTGGGAAACCACTTCCTCGGCCGTACCCCTTAGTATCGACCCCCAGACGCCCCGTCGAACGCTCCGGGTGGAAGTTCAACCACACACGCACCCAAGTCCACTTCCTCGGCCGTACCTCTTAGTATCGACCCCCAGACATCCCGTCGAACGCTCCAGGTGGAAGTTCGACTACACACGCACTTGAGTCCACTTCCTCGGTCGTACCCCTTAGTATCGACCCCCAGACGTCCCGTCGAACGCTCCGGGTGGAAGGACAACAACTCACACACTCAAAAGATCATAATTCATAGTTGCAAACCACAAGCCTCGAAAGTCAATCACAGTATATATAGTCGAGGTACCTTACTAGAATTCAACGATACAGCTAGTACCAACAACATAGCAATGAGTGAAAATACTTTTCCAACCACGCCGAGCGGCACAACCTCCTCATAAAGGAGTTACCACCTTTAACACATAATATCACATGATCATCAATAAACACATGTTCCCCCACACATACCTCAACGAAGGGTTAGACTTTAAATCTACAAACGACATAATCACATAAAACGATACCCTACAAAAGTAAGGTATTCCTATATTCAACAATAATACAGATACTTAGACAAGCACATTTAACAAAGAAATCATATGAGTCATCTTTAAGGAAATATTGAAAAACATGTCGATTTCCTTTGAAAGTTAATTATAGACATTCATTCAGCACATATCATCGATAAACAACTATTGCATCCACAAAACACGTAATGTATGGGCAATATACTTGCCTCGATAGTCGATGTCGGACACTCCAATGAACATGGATCAACCGGAAAACCTCGAACGCCCACAACTCTCCGGCGGAAATGACGGTAACACAACCGATCGGGAAACGGCGAACGGAAGGGTTCCGACTCAAGTTCTTCGCAAGGAACCTGACCCTAACATCACACCATGAATAAATTGACGATCGTATGAGGAAGAATAATCGTAGAATTCCCGAATCCCCCTTTGTGATATTTTATCGAACACTTACAAGGCGTCGCTTAGAAACTCAATAAAACGATGAATCCACGGCAATCCAACCGTGGAAAAACAAGGGATTCGATATAATACAACTTAATAATCATCAATCCATCATTATTCTAAGTTATTACGGATCAAACGGGCGAAATCAAGTAAAACCCCCAATTTCCCAAAAACTAAGGTTTTAGGAAAACTAACCCTCATTAGCTGGATTAAAGGATTATGTGATGATCAATTGATGATATGAACTCCAAAACCCGTCTGGCCAGTGCCTGCAACCGTCCGGCCAGTGCCCGCAACCGTCCGGCCATTGCCCGACCACCATGACTCGATGACTCGATTATCCAAAATCGCACGAAACGAACACGATAAAATGCTCGTGGGCAACATCATTGATCCGAAATGAAAAGAACATACATCAAAACACCATATATGGACATAAACATCAAAATCAGTTGTCGAGAAAATAATTTCGGCGCTCGGCAACTGGGAAATATCCGAAAAATCCAAAATAACCGGAACGAAAAATCATGGGTATTACAGTGGGAGCACACGGTGTAGGTCTGCTAATGGGATTATTATACTCGAATCGACTCACCCTCGATTCGTCACACAGATTTCACTCTGGGATAGTCAATGATAGAATCAAAAGGTTGTGATAGGTATTCGCGAACCTTTGACTTAAGGATTTAGTGGGGATGTACTTGTGACGTTAATATTTTCACTAGAGTAGTTTGACTCAGAATACCGAGAGGTGGGGGTCAACCACGACGTGCGTCTTAACGGACAAGTAGCATGTTCTACTAATTACCAAGATAGGATTCTTTCTCCTCTAAGTGAACAGGTATATGTCTTATGTAGTTATTGGCAGATGAGATCATAAGTCTTTGGACAAAGCATTTGAGCTAGTTGTATTGGATACACGAGTGATCTCGACTTGCATTAACTCAAACATAGCGTCAAGTACAGATAGGGTTTGACTGATCGTGACCCTATAACTTGATTGGGACAGGTGGAAGAAGGGTTTTATACGTTTACTGGTATTCACGACAAAATGGTTCTTGGATGATCCCTATTATTCGTTCTCAGTAAGGTCACAGTATAGGCCGCGGGATTGGCTATGTGGTGTTATTACTCTTTGGTTCCTTTCATTGCTTACTGAGAAGGACCTACCGAGTCGCGTATTAGGGAGACGACGGAATAGTTTGAATTGCATCTCTTATTGCGAAATTTAGATATTGTATGTCCTATTTAATTTATTAGATAAATTAAATTGGTCGAGTGAATTAAATAAATTACTGAGTAATTAATGTAATTCATGCATATTATTTCTTATACAAATAATATCTTGATATAATTAATTAATTACATTAATCAATTGTATTAATTTTAAATTGATACGAACCAAGATGTATCAGTCGGACTGGATACACGACGGTCCGTTTCATGGACCGAGACGAATCAAACCTTCTATATTATTGTGTGGGCCGCCTCACACCTTGCATCATCTTTGGAAGATGACTTTCCCCATGGTTACATGTGTTGAGGTAGCTTCCTAACACTTGGGGACAAAAGGGGTGATTAGATGCCTTATCTTACATTAGGTGTGATGATTAGAATTATGTGTGGACTTTGTTATAAAACAAAGTTCATCTTCCTCCTACAATCACCTAAAAATCATCCAACACAAGAGAAGGAGGGGGGAGTGTTCATCTTGTTATTCTTACACTCTTAGAGAGAGAAAAATCAAGATAAAAAATTTTACATCACTTAGAGTGATCGCATATTTGAGAGAGAATTTTCCTACTACTCCTTTCTAGCCGTATCCTTGGAGGATAATCGAGTAATTGTTGTTCTGATCATCTCACGACGCGTGTCTAGTAGAGACGCGGTACTTTCGGCATTTGGATCATCGAAGGCTTGTCAAATCGGATTTGCGGTTACCGGCATCAACTTCAACATTCAATTAAAGGATTTCAAGGGTATGGTTTCATATATTATCGCTTGTCCTTTTAATATTCGTATATACATTGCATGATCGGTCCTCTTTAGGGGTTCGGTTTTTCTCATACTTTTCTTCCGCTGCATTTTCGTTTTAAGCATTGAATCCCAACAATTATGAGAGTATGGCCTGATCAACCACTGTTTGGTATACTTTTGTCAGTATTTTTATTAGAATTTTATATATATTTCTGTATTTTTTATGGTAATTTATAATATTTTTGTGTCTTTGTATTATTTTACTTCAAGTATAATTTTTAGTAATTGTGTGTAATTTTTGTTATATTAATGGGAATTAAATTTTATATGCAGATTAGCACATCAGTTGAAGACATATCTGTCATTTTAGGGCGATATTTTTACAGATTCCGAATATATTTATGAGTGGTCTCGTTTTATTCGTCTCGTCGAGATGATCATTTTGAAAAAAACTCATTCGAATCTGAGTTCGTATGAAGAAGTTATGGCCGTTCGAAGTTTTGGAAGGAATTTAAAATACATGGACCACTAATATCGGGACAAGTGGCGGAACCACATTCATCAGATTACATAAGCATGACGTCACGTCACATGGCAACTGTGCTCCATGTCAGTGCACATGTGGTACGACCATCCAATAAGAAACTGCCACGTGTCGTGCCACGTTAGCTTGGCACACGCCCAACACACATCTGTCAAACCACCTGGAAGGGTGATAAAGGCGTCGACATTATTTAACATGTGAGTTATGCGATCTTTCATATTCAAGACTCTAAACTTATCTCCAATGGTTGCCCTGCTAATTTTACTCAGCCAAAGATTTCAGGATGATTCCCAACACTTTTACTCCTTTCATATAGGTAGAAGCAGTAGCGCATCCCATTAATTCCAGACTTCCTCCTCCATAAACTACCTGAATGAATTTTTCTCCTAGAGTACGACCCAAGTTGTGAGCTGCTTCAGTAAAGCAAAGCCTCATTCCCATGATTAGCTCCACAAAAAATACAGATGAAGTTAAATCTTATTATGGAAGATGATGACGCAGACTCTAATTTTTTGAAGAAGAAAATTATTTTAGGGAAAAGGAGAGAATTGCAAGTTTGGGGGATGCCGAAAAGAAACAAATGCAGTGTTTATTTATAGATGCAAAATAAAGTAAAAAATATTTATCAAATATGTTACTACGTTAATTGCACTTCAACTACTCAATAGAATAATGAATGCATTTATTACATATCACCTTTTTATTCAGAAAATAAAAAAAAGAACGACAAAAGGTAAAGATACTCACGCAATTATGTACAGTAATTGTGATTGTGGCTCACATCTTCCTCTGGTTTTACGTCCAGAAACGGCTAAAATGCCTTCTATGAGTCTCGGATATGCTTTCCATCCAATTTTACATATTGGCAAATAGGGTATTTTACCGTCAGATTCTAAAGACGTTGTTCATATTCAGATTTGAATTTCTCCCATAAACAGAGAATCTTTTGATACACTAGTCCACTAGGATGCGTGTCAAGAGATAATTGAATATTATTCAATTTCTCCTTACTCAGCCCACCCTTTATGAACACAATTTTAACTTGTCTGTTTGTGGAAGGAATTCCAAGAGAACAACATTTTTTATCACAAGTCCATCTGGAACATTTATAACAAACATACATTTTCTTGGCATATGAACTTGTATCAAGTCCTGGTAAGAATCTAGTTGGGGGTTCGAATGATTCCCGATCTATTCTTACTTTGGATTCAATAGTAAAACGAATGTCATGTGGGATGTCATACAACATGAATAATCCCATTCGTTCGGCTCGAGCTCTTTAAATTCTTTAGATTGTATTTTTGCTGAGAAAATGAAATTGTTTTTAATATTTTTTAAGGAATTTTCCATTTTTTAAAAGAAAATTTTAAAATTCACACATACACACACACACACAAGAGGTAATTTAAAAGTAGCAAAATTCAATTCTTCCTAAGTAGTTTCTTTCTTGAAAAGGACATAATAGGATCTTATCTTATCTGGTTGACAATGATGTTCACGTGGTCTTATTGTCGTGTTTCCTGGTCATACCTTGTAAAAAGAAGCTTACAAAATAAATAATTTAAATTATGCTAAACGAAAGTCATACAACAAAATAAAATAAAGCTTGGGTTGCATCTCAAGAAGCCCTCGTTTAACGTCGTTAGCTTGACGTTAGTATGATTTTGATTTAAAGTTTTTCAACGAAAGTTATACTTTCAGTTACTTGTACTCGATGTGCTCCTTCAAAATATTGTTTAACACGGTGACCGTTTACCTGAGATGATTCATTCTTTCTGGGATTTAACAACTTCACAACCCCATAAGGATATATTTCTAGGATTGTGAATAGACCGCTCCAATAAATCTCAATTTTCCTAGGAAATAACCGTAAGCGAGAATTAAATAATAGAACTTGCATTCTAGATTTTGAATTTTTATCGATGATCTTCCTATCATGTAGTTGTTTGACTTTTTCTTTATATATTTTTGCATTTCATATGCCTCATTTCGGATCTCATCGAGCTCGGAGAGATGAAGCTTTCTTTCTTCTCCTGCTTTCATTAAGTCAAAATTAACGCTTTTCATTGCCCAGTAGGCTCTATGTTCTATTTCGACAGGTAAGTGGCATGATTTACCGTAAACAAGACGGAAAGGACTCATTCCTAAGACTGTTTATAAGCAGTACGATAAGCCCATAGTGCATCATTCAACTTAACAGACCAATCTCTCCTTGAAGGTTCTACAATTTTTTCGAGGATTCCTTTAATCTACTTATTACTCGTTTCCACTTTTCCTGATGTTTAAGGATGGTAAGGAGTAGCTATTATATGATTAATATATTACTTTTTCATCAGTTTTCAAAAAGCTTGTTACAAAAATGGTATCCCCATCACTAATGATTGCTCTTCGAAAGCCAAAACCACTTGAAATGTTTTCTTGTTCAAATTTTAAAACTGTTTGAGCATCAATAGTTCGTGTTGGAATAGCTTCGACCCTTTCTGACGCATAGCCAACTGCGACCAGGATGTACTCAAAATTAAATAACTTAGGAAATGGCCCCATGAAGTCGATTCCCCATATGTCAAAAATTTCGACCACTAGATTATTTGTCAAAGGCATTTCATTTCTTCTTCCAATATTTCCTGTTCGTTGACATTGGTCACATGAAATATAAAATTGATGTGCATATTTGAAAAGTGAAGGCCAATACATCCCTGATTGGAGAATTTTAAAGCAGTTTTACGTAGGGCTGGGATTTTTACCCGAAGAACCGAATTTTAATAAGAACCGAACCTTAATTCGGTTCCTTTTTAATAATTCGGTTCAGGTTTCGGTTCCTGTTTTATGATGTTAGAAAAAACTGGTTTGTAACTCGTTCTCTCTCTCTCTCTCTCTCTATATATATATATATATATATATATATATATATATGTAATAATAATAATAATATTCTTACATATTAATTTTTACATAATATAGGTATTAAATAAAGGAAATTAAATATATTTTGCTCAAAATATTACATATCAAATTCGGTTTATACTCAAAATTCGGATTTTTTTTACAAAATTCGTTTTTTTTGCACGATTCGGTTCCTAAAAGAACCGAAAACCCAATTTTTACACATTAAATTCGGTTTCGGTTCCTAATTCGGTTCTTAAAGAAAAAACTGGTTTTTTCGGTTCCGGTTCCTAATTCGGTTCCTGAAAAAAAAGTTGTCAAAAACCGAACCGGTTTATGTATTTAAAAACCGGTTCCAGTTTTTTTATTTTTTACCAAGAATCAAACTTGTCCCAGCCCTAGCATTACGACCTCCAAAATGTCCCCCACAATAATACTCATGACAAAATATCAAAATATTGTTTTGATCACTTTCAGGAATACAACGTTTTATAATATCATCTTTACCGATTCTAAATAAGAAAGATCATCCCAAAATAACTTCGACAAGTAAAAAGAAATCTTTTTATTTCTTGAAAAGATATGCCAGTTTTTAAAGTTCCACATGCATTTCTCATCTCGCTACGGGTTCACCCCGTTTAGCCTAGCCTGAGTGAGGGCGGCTTCTCTTTACGGGAGACCTGCCATTGTGTGATCCGGCAGCTGACTACACATAATGTGACTTAGTCGAAACCTCTGTTTTGGCAGCCTCCTCTGCAAAAAGGAGCCAGATTATCCTGCTAATTCAAAATATCAACATACCAAGGAGTTGTATTTATTTGAAAAGTTGGTCATGAGGAAGTGATTCAGGGATAGTATTGTACTATTGCCAAGCAGGAGTGTCATCGTTAATTATGAGTCGTGACAAATGGTCAGCGACCACATTTTCTCTCCCTTTTCTATCCTTGATTTCTACCTCAAATTCTTGTAACATTAGAATACATCTAATTAGTCTCGGTTTAGCTTGTGGATTTTTTAGTAAATATTTTAATGTTGCATGATCACTCCGCACTTACTTTTAACCCTACGATATAAAATTGGAATTTGTCGAGGGCAAAAAACATAGCTAACAACTTTTTTTCAGTGGTCGTGTAATTTACTTGTGCTTCATTGAGGGTGAAACTGGCATAGTAGAGTACATGATATACTTTATCAAGTTTTTGACCAAGAACTGCCCCCACCGCATAGTTTGAAGCATCACACATTAGTTCAAATGGTAAGGTCCAGTCTGGTGAAATAACTACATGAGCTGAAATTAACTTTTCTTTTAGGGTATTAAAAGCGGTTAAACATTTTTCATCAAAGATAAAAGAGGCACCTTTAGAAAGTAATTTACACAAAGGTTGGCTTATTTTTGAAAAATCTTTTATAAATCGTCTGTAAAATCCGGCATGCCCAAGAAAACATCTATTACCTTTAATATTGGTTGGAGGAGGTAATTTTTATGTTAGCTTTACCAACCTTAATTCCTTCACTAGAGACTATATGTCCTAAGACAATCCCACTATTCACCATGAAATGGCTTTCTCCTAGCTTAAGGTTAAATTACTTTCTATACATCTTTGTAAGGCTTTAGATAATTTATTGAGGCAATCAGAAAAGGGTTATCCAAAAACTGAAAAATCATCCATAAGTACCTCAATAAAATCTTCTACTACGTCGGAAAAATAGAAAGCATGCACCTTTGTAAAGTTCCAGGTGCATTGCAAAGCCCGAAAGGCATTCTCCTAAAAGCAAATGTTTCGAATGGACAAGTGAAGGTTGTTTTTTATTGATCCAATGGTACAATTGCTATTTGATAGTATCCTGATAAGCCATCAACAAAGCAGTAGAATTTATGACCAGAAAGTGTATCTAACATTTGATCAATAAATCGTAGGGAGAAATGGTCTTTTTTGGTTTCCACATTAAGTTTGGATAGTCAATAGACATTCGCCAACCTGTAATAACTCTAGTAGGGATAAGTCCTTTGTCATTTTCAACTGCAGTAATTACACTCTTTGTTGGTACAACGTGTACTAGGCTCACCCATTCGCTATCTGCAAGGATAGGTTATATCCTCGGCGATAAGTTATAAAATAAATTTCTTTACCATGTCCATCATGTTAGGATTCAAACGTCTTTGTACTTCTCTGGATGGTTTTACTTCTTCTTCTAGGTGTAATATCCGACTGTAATTTTTCATTTTTATCTGTCGTTGTATATTCGGATAATTTGATTATCGTAGATCGTTTCATTTAGTATTATGTTGAGGTATTATAGATTTTAACTTCATATCGTTGTTATTTCATTTCATACTTGATGATTCGATGTTAATTGGAGAGTTGCATTTTTTAACTTTTTCTGTTGGTGTAGCGTACGCTACGTAGCTTAACTAACGTATGCTAAACTCATGATTTAATGTACGTAATACGTTGTCTGTTGCGTACGTTAAGAAGGAATCTGACATCAGTTGACTTCCACACGTGAACTTGTTATCCGTTGGCATGCATGTGTATGATGTCTGAGCTATTGTGTCAGCCAGAGTCAACTTTTATTAGCGTGCGTAACACCCTTTTAATTAGCGTGCGCTAGTGGCCTGCGGATTCAAGTCAGTAGCCACTGTAAGCCAATTACGTATGTAACTCTTACAGATTAGCGTACGTAGTAGCGTTAACGTACGCTAAAATTGTTACATAGCGTACGTTAAGATTGTGCAGTCTATTTATAGACCCAGCCTGTTTTTCATTTCTCTTCAGCTTCAACCCGATTTTCTATTCGTTTATTCCCTCTCCTACCTCCTAAGACCTATACTTACCTTCTCCAAATTGGTTTCGAGTCTTGTAACTTGGTTTGAAACTCATTGATTCGAAGATAGAAGGCGTTCTTGATCTTGAAGTGTGTTTCTTGTGGTTTTGAAGGTTGTTCTTCGTTTCTGGAGGTAGGTGTACTTTCTTCTCTGTATTGTTTTCATATGTTGATGTTAGTAATGAACTATACTTCACCTAGAGTTAGATTATTCAAGTAAAACATGGTTTTAATTAAACTTCTTCACACTTCTTGATGAATATGATAAATGAGGGTTTGAAATAGATGAGTTCTTAATGTTATAATGATAGTAACCATGTTTATAATCATCATGCTCACCTTGCTGGATGAATTCATCTCAGTAGGACCTTGATAAATCAGTTAGCTTCATCATAGTTAGATTTAATCAATGGAATTGTTACCATAAAGTGTATAAACACCATGTTTGATATTCACTTACCTTGGGAAGAACTTGGCAATGTTAGAAGTAGGATGATGTTCTCTTGTTCAAATTCTTAGGAGTTAGAACCTCATTATGTTTCAGCCCCGCAGGACCTTGAGAAAAGATAAGTGTAGTTGAGAGAACAACAGTAACTTCTTATTAACCGGATGTGTTAATAACCTAAGAATGTGTTTGATCATCGAGTAGTGTTTTTAAGATAGTGAATTCATAATGATATTAATGGATCTCTCAGTTTTGTATGGATGATTTGATAATCTTCATAAATATGGGGTAATCTCATAACTAATATAACCTTCTTATAAGCTTACTATTCAATTTAGATGAGATGATGAACATAGTGGTGCAGATTTTTACCTTTTAACATTGTAATGTTTTTAGAAAGTTTAATCTACATAAGATGTTATGGGCAACATAAGTGGTTGTTTAACATGTTCTTGATAAATCCTTGGTTATAACGAATCATGCGAACATTCGGTAATTGTCTTGCAAACCGATTTTAAGAATGAATTGAGTTAAAAGAATTGTAGGGTGTCGTATCACTAATTTTATATCGTTAAATATACGGATATGTTATTGAGTAAGATGTATTTCGTTTAAGGTTGATTGTTCGAGTAAACAATATTAGTCGAAGGACTGTTCGTTCGATTCGACAAGGGAGGATTTTATCGTCTCCGTATCGAGGCAAGTTATCTTGCTTGGTTATAATGATGATTAGATTCTTGTGATGTTTATACATTTCATGTGTATGAAATGTTTGTGAAATGTTATATAAATTTGATATTGTATTTGACGTTGTTCCATCATTCATCATGGGATTTGCATTCTTAATTCCGTCACTTTGAATCGTTGATCTTGATGGTCCTTATTATCACTTTGGTTAGTTTTTCTTCATCCTTAATCGGATATGTATTTCGTTGAAATTCGTTGTCATGTTGTATCGTGACATTTCTGGAATCATATCTGCGTGCCGATTGGATATTGTGTAGGATTTTTAGCCGGGCACTTATATAGTCATACGTGGATGTTTTCGTATTGGACTGTGCACACGAGACGTAGTTCGTGAGGCTAATTAGGTACATTGTCACACGTATATTCTGGATTCCGTATACGGGGTGGACATGTACACGGACACATTTCCGGATCGGGCATACTGTGATGTCCATCTTGAGCCATATTGTTAATCGTTCATAGTCCATGTGTGATTGGATGTATTCGACAGTTTGTGACTGATTGTTCATACGCCCGAGGGGTATGATTAATAGTCGGGATGTTTCCTTGAGATCTATATATGTGAATTGTATAATGTCGGAATAATTAATTATCATGTATATCTGACCCTATGTTATGGGCGAAATACTTGTGTTGTATTTTAGGTCGAGGCAAAGGCAAGGCACGGGAAGAGCATGTTGACGCCGAAGGGTTCGAGGGATACTAGTTCGGGGGGCCCAAGTCTATTGTTGTCCGGTTATGTTTTAAACCGTGTAATATTACTTTAATTCTGCCTTATTTAAATTTTTGTCTGGTTGGATTAATGTTTAAGTATTTTCCATCTCCATATGGTTTATACTTGTGTTTTCAGATCCTGTGTATCATAAGGCCGTTGGCCATACTATTAAATAAACTCCTAGTCGGAGTAGTGACTAATTATTGTGGTTCGGTATCACAAAGATAATGCTTATTTAACCTGTTTTGGATATCGCCTGGTGGGTCCCAGTGTGGGGTCCATAGCACTGTTATAGGCGCATTTTGGGGTGTTACAGATGATGGTATCAGAGAGTGTTGTTTTGTTTCTCTTTAAGAGTCGTTGTATAATGAACTAGTATCCAAAGACCTTCATGTCACGTGTGACTTGTGAAAGCGCCTGACCCTATGAGCCAAATACCGTATGTACTCTTCAAGCCATGATTTAATTACTGGCATGATATTGATATCGGAATGGATCTCTTTGTTGATCTTGTTATTTCGAGGATCTGTGGCAGGATTTATCTGATTAATAATTCGAGGTAAATGCTGGATGGATTATATGATTGAAATTATTCGACTTGACGTTGATGTAATATTCTGTGTGACATTCGTGGTGTCGATAGTTAACTATGAACCGTTTCCTTGAATATGTGATTCATTGTTGCTATTATCTTAGCATGAATTTTGAATAGTATCTTGAACCGTACTTATGATTATCATTATGATTGATTCTTTCCGTATGGAAAGGAATCTGAGAGGTCGTGGCAGAGGGGGACGAGGCCGCGGAAGGGGACGAATTCCGATACCTCGAGCCAACAGACGCGCGAATGTGGATCATAGTTCCGCAGACAGTGGTTCGTCTTCTAGGGACCAATCACACCACAGTGGAAGTGAGGATGCGCGTGTCGATATTTACGTTGTGATGCAGGGCATGATGACTCAGATGACCCAGATGAGTCAATTAATGGAAGCTATGCATAGGGCCACTACTGGCCAGCAACAGAGGCCTCATCCTCCACCTCCTGTGATTGGCGGACCCGTGAGTCGGATCATCAGCGACATCTCTCGCCAGTGACCTCAGATCTTTGAAGGCTCCTCTGAGCCTGCTGACATTGTGCATTGGATCGAGCATTTTGAGGAACTATTCGAGATGGTGGACTGTCCGGAAGAGAATCACGTCTCCGTAGCAGCTTACTATCTCAGCAAGGGCGCTCACACTTGGTGGCTTTCAGTGAGGCCAGTTGATGGTGCTTACACTTGGGAGGAATTTAAATACCACATGCTAGACCATTACTATCCAGGGCCACTCCTTGAGGCCAAACTATCGGAATTGCTAAACCCGGACCCGTCCGAGGATGATGATGTACTATCTGTCGCTGAGAAATTTCAGGCACTTCTTCCTTTTGCCTCGTTGATCGTCGGAACGGAGGCTGATAAAATCAAGTATTTTCTCAAGAGGCTTAAACCCTAAATGAGAATGTAGCTATTGAATCACCACTGTATGACCCTGCCGGAGTTCATCGAAAAAGCTCTGGAATACGAGCTCACTGCGAAGGAGATTTCTAAGAAGCAACCACAGCCCAACAACAAAAGATCTCGGAACCAGAACCAGACTGAGAGTAACCGGGAGACATTCAGGAAGCCCCAGTCATTTCCAAACCCTTCTGATCGACCACCCATGGCGTTGAAGCCAGCCGGATCGCAATCTCGAGCGGTCCCCTCATCTGTTGTGTGCTATAACTGCGGAGACTAGGGGCACGTCAGCTCCAAATGCCCGAAGCCGGCCGTCGCATGCCATACTTGTGGGAAGAATGGGCATCGTGCTCGTTTTTGCATAAATGGGCCCGGACGTGAACCATTAGTGTCTCATACTCCAAATCAGTCTGTTGTCCAGGACCGTGTGCCTCCGTCCACTTCTTATCAGACTACCGCGGAAAATAGGGGAACGAGTCGTGGGAATCAAAGTGGTACACATGGTGCAGGAGCCGCAAAACCCAGGATCTACGAAATGAAGAAAGCTGACGATCCCGAGGCCAGCATGATTGCAGGTATACTCGAGATCCACTCTCAGCTGGTGTGTGTTCTTTTTTATACTGGTGCTTCACACTCTTTTATATCTACTTCTTGTTTAAGTTGTTTGCCTCTAGACCATGTTATCAATTGTGAGCCCTATGTGATTGGTCTACCCGATGGTAGAAGAATTATTGGGAATCGTGAAGTCCAGGACTGTCTGATTAGCATGAATGACCGTGAGTGGTTGTCAAATCTAATTTTAGTCGATTTACCTAAGGATGATATAATCTTGGGTATCGATTGGATGGATCGTCATGATGCCATACTTAGTGTCCGCAAGGGGATGGCAACCGTCACTTCTGATGATGGTTTCGAGTGTACTTTTCGAGGTGATAATCCCAGCCGTTCCGGGAGAGTCATCAGCGCTATGAAGGCAGTGAAACTGCTTAATCAAGGGTGTATTGGTTATTGGTGCTACATGGCCAAAACAACAGATCGCCCAATCGAATTGGCCTACATTCCGGTAGTCCGAGACTACCCAGACGTATTTCCAGACGAGTTGTCAGGCTTACCTCCTCATCGTGACGTGGAGTTTATTATTGAGTTAGAGCCAGGTACGTCCCCGCTTTCAAAAGTACCGTATAGTATGGATCTGACTGAGATGTAGGAGTTGAAGAACCAGCTTGAGGAGTTGACTGAAAAGGGCTATATTCGACCTAGTGCGTCCCCTTGGGGAGCACCAGTGTTATTTATACGAAAGAAGGATGGATCTCTGCGTTTATTTATTGATTACCGTGAGCTGAGCAGGGTAACCATCAAGAAAAAATATCCTTTGCCTCGTATTGATGATTTATTGGATCAACTTCAGGGAGCTTCTGTGTTTTCTAAGATCGACTTGAGATCTGGTTATCATCAGTTGAGGATTCGAGAGTCTGACATCTCGAAGACAGCCTTCCATACTCGCTATGGGCATTATGAGTTCGTGGTGATGCCATTTGGATTGACTAATGCATCGGCGGTATTCATGGAATTGATGAATCGAGTTTTTATTAACTATCTGGATCGCTTTGTAGTCATTTTTATTGACGACATTCTGATTTACTCTCGTGACCATGAAGAGCATGAACATCATCTCCACCAAGTTCTCGATACGTTGAGGCGGGACCAGCTTTATGGGAAGTTTTCTAAATGTGAATTATGGATGCCTGAAGTTATCTTTCTTGGGTATGGATGCCTGAAGTTAGCTTTATTGGTGTAAGTACCTCTAACATTTGTAATGCCATCGGCTTCCAGCTCAACGCATCAGCCACTACATTAGCCTTACCCGGATGATAAAGTATCTCGAGGTCGTATTCTTTAATTAACTCCAACCACATACGCTGTCTCATATTCAACTCTTTCTGACTGAAGATATACTTCAAACTCTTGTGATCCGTAAAAATCTTACACAACGACCCATAGAGATAATGCCTCCAGATCTTTAAGGAAAAAATTACCGCAGCTAACTCCAAATCGTGCGTGGGGTAATTTACCTCATAAGGTTTCAACTGGAGGGACGCATAAGCAATAACCCTATCTCTCTGCATTAAAACACATCCGAGCCCGAGGCCCGAAGCATCACTATACACCACAAAATCCTCGTTCCCCTGAGGCAATGCTAAAATGGGTGCGGTAGTCAATCGTCTCTTCAACTCGTCAAAACTATCCTGTCTCTCTTCGGTCTACTCGAACTTCTGAGTTTTCGGGAGTAACTGAGTGAGCGGTCTAGCGATCTTAGAAAATCCATCAACAAATCTACGATAATAGCCTGCAAGTCCCAGAAAACTCCTCACTTCATTCACATTCTTGGGCGGTTCCCATGCCATCACCGCCTCTATCTTCTGTGGATCTACCCGAACTCCCTCCGCTGAAATCACATGCCCGAGGAACATCACTTCCTTGAGCCAAAACTCACACTTAGAGAACTTCGCGTACAACTTCTCAGTTCTCAAAGTGTCCAACACAATCCGGAGATGTAAAGCATGCTCCTCTCGACTCCGGGAATAGATAAGGATGTCGTCGATAAAGACGACTACGAATTTGTCCAGATACTCGATAAAAACTTTGTTCATTAACTGCATGAACACTGCTGGGGCATTGGTTAGCCTGAACGGCATAACCACAAACTCGTAATGGCCATATCTCGTCCGAAAGGCAGCTTTTGGTATATCGTTGTCCCGAATCTTTAACTGGTAGTAGCCCGATTGTAAATCAATCTTCAAAAAGACTGTCTCTCCCTGAAGCTTATCGAACAAGTCGTCGATCCTGGGCAAAGGGTACTTGTTTTTGATGGTCAACTTGTTTAATTATCGGTAGTCGATGCATAAACGAAGCGATCCATCCTTCTTCTTAACAAAAAGTACAGGCGCACCCCAAGGCGATGCACTCGGTCGAATATACCCTTTATCTACAATTCCCCCAACTGTTTCTTCAATTCTAACATCTCCGACGGTGCCATACGGTATGGCGCAATACCAATAGCCGACACAACCCTGATTCAGAAGTTTCATCGCCTTCAAGGCGCTAATCACACTTCCTGATCTACCCAGATTACAACCGACGAGAGTATTCTTGGTTCCATCCTCGGCTACTATCGAGATGGTACGAGTCCGATAGTTCATGATAGCACCGTGACGATCCAACCAATCATCCCCGAGGATCAAATCCTCACCCTTAAGGTCTATAACAATGAGATTCGAGGGCCAATCTCGGCTCCCTATCCTCACTGGGCAATCCCTAACTTCCCGGTCCCCAACCATACGATCCCCGCTAGGCGTACCCACTACAAACGGTTCACACTCGAACAAGCACTCAATACCAATACGACTCACACAATCCAAAGCAATAAAAGAGTGGGTGGCACTCGAATCGAAAAGCACTGAAACTGGATGAGAAAGGATCTGAGTGGTACCTGACGCACCTGGAACATCTGTCTCCTCCATGCATCTCATCTGGTATAAATGAGGCTGCACCGAGCCTGAAGTGGAAGTAGCGCGGCGGTCCGGCTGACCTCGGCCCGAACTCTGAGGAACATGAGTAAGTGGAGTCTTCTGATCAATACTGTGCTCCTGCTGAACGGCATTGGTAATCGGAGCCCTGGCGGTCCTGGAAGACCTCTCGCAATGAACTGCTCGATGCCCGGTCTGTCCGCAAGTAAATCAAATAACCAACGGAAACGGACAATCTTTCCTCACATGCTCGTGCTGACTGCAATTAAAACAAACTCTACCACCAGTGTAGGAGACTGGACCGAACGGTTACTCTGAGATCCTCCATCCTGATAAAATGATCTCTTCCCAGACGCCGGCGTAGACTGCAACCTCGAAAACTGTCCACCTTTACCAGCCGAAAAACGGCCGGTAGATTTCTGCTTCTTAGCCTCGGAAACCGACTCTGATTCCGGAACAGCCATCTCGATCGCTAGGGCGCGATCCTGATACTCCTTCAAGGTGGCACACATGAGCGGTGCCATACTCTGCCTGATATGCGGCTTCATGCGCATATTGAAATAGCGGATCTTATCGGCCTCGGTCCTCACCTGATCTTTCACGAATCCCAACTGCTGATTATAAGTGATGATGGCCTGAGAAATCGGCACATCCTGAGGTGTAGCAGTAAATATTTCCACAATCCTGCGCTCCTTGACTGGCGGTGGACAATATTCTGCTTCCATAGCAGCCTTAAATTCCTCCCAAGTGGCCCGGCGGTCTGTGGGTGCCACAGCCTCCCACCATTCCGCAGCTTCCTTATCCAGGAGGTACTGAACAATATGTACCCTCCTGTCATCGGGACAAGCCACGACATCAAAAGTCCTGCTCAACTGAAAGAGCCAATTCTCCTAACCGAGGGAGTCAGAAGAACCAGCGAAACGAGGGGGGTGCATCTTAGTTACTTTCTGAAGCCATTTACTAGCTTCATCCTCTGGAGCCGGAGGCGGATTCTGGTGTCCACCCTGAGCTATCTGGGCTAGCTGGGCTACCAACTGCTGAAGTACGGCAATAGCCCCGACGTCGGCGTTATTACCCGACGACACTGAATGAGATGCCGAATCCACATAGAACTGAGAAAGTGAGCCTTCCACATTATTAACACCACGACCACGGCCTCGGCCGCATCCCCTAGCTGGTCTACCGCGACCTCTCAACATACTGAAGAAAATAATTGAAAAGAACAAGATCAGAAAAATTCACAGTTTACAAGGTTGGTACCACCTTTCACAATTTCCAAACAACACAAGGTATAAATTACAGGAATATAAGAGTTCGAGGAGACTTACATCCACGGGTCGCATGAAAAGACGGTAACATGATGATATTAGGCTCAATGACTGACTCTAACGACATAACTGACAGACCCAAATTTAACCGACAGCCTAGGCATTCAAAACCTAAACTCTAATACCATAAATGTAACACCCCAAATCACAAATGGGACATTACACGTCGTAGACCCCTCAGGAGGTTTACCAGGCTAACACACGACACACAATCCGAATACAAAAAACCCAAAAGACACAATCATAAAAGTAAAATAGGGCCGTGGCCTCGGCCAAAACATTTTAACCAAGCATCGAAAAGTATAAATCTATCTGAATCCATTGCCCACGCAGGGGACTTGAACCAATTTATAAAGCTCTCAGTCTAACTCCAATATAAAGGTAAATGCAAAAGTAAGACATAAAACACGACTCGAGCCTCATCATCATACTGGACCATCCTTTGCGTGCATATCACGTGCCAGCTCCTCGGCTCGACCAATACCTGAAATGCATAAAAATCATTTCCCCCATTTAAGGGGTTAGCATTCGAATAGCTAGTGCAAGTACACAATTATAGTACATTATATACATACAAGATTCGACACAAGCAATTCATTTGAGAGAAAATATTTGAAACCAATATTCCGGAATATCACGATAACACCAAAAACAATATATCCACAAGTTTTCCACATCAAAACTATCCACGCTTGGTATCCCGCGGCCGTACCCATTAGTATCGGCCCCCATAGGTCCCGTCGAGCCATCCTCGGGTGGAAGAACATCAACACACGCACCCAAGTCCACTTCCATGGCCGTACCCATTAGTATCGGCCCCCAGAGGCCACACGTGCCATCCCCGGGTGGAAGAACGATAACATATCCATGCAATAACACAATTTACATCATTCGCATCAAAACCGTACACACATAACGAAATGTAATACATGTACATGCCTTGAATAAAGTGAAGCGAAGGAAACGACCAAAGAATAGGTTCTGGTCCGAAAAATCTTCACAAATCCGTTCCTAACATAAGAACGGTATACAAACAATCTCAATATTGTGAAAAACGTAGGAATTCATCCTAGCTCTACCCGATGGGACAATTCGTCGAACACTACGTGATCATATAAGATCTTAGTCTATGAACGGTGAAATCCTTGAAGTTTTAATCCGTAAAATTATATTGGAAACAAGGAATCACGACTATACAATTGTATTCTAACAACTCATTGAAGCTGGATCGGTTCCAAGTGGAAATTCATGACACAATCCCGAAATTCCCAAAAGTTAGGGTTTTAAGGGGAGAATACCTCGATTCGGACGGATGGAGGATGATTATGATGATGATAAACCTTGCTTGAAGCACAACAATCGATCTATGGAGGAACTTTATGGATTGTTCGGTACAAATCGCTCCAATCGCCCAAGGAACTCCCATCGCGAGCAAAGGAAAGAAAAAAAAACGAATAACGCATCTGAGTTCAAATTAGATTTTAATTACCTGACAGTGCGTTACGTACGTTAACACAAATTGTTAACGTACGTTACGACGTTTACGTACGTAACGTATCACCAGTTAACGGACGTAACCGAACCGCCTGTACTATCTGATGAAGGCCATAACGTACATTACCATAAGGGCATAACGTACGTTATGCAGGTGCCGATAGCGCACGTTAAGAAGCATGCATAACGTGCGTTATGCATGCAGCAGTCCCACACTGCTGAACGTCATTTCGCATGCATTTATACAACGATTTTAACGCAACACAATGGCGTAACCGTATGTAAACACGAGGTATCCATAACAACGAAGCTAAGTGCTGAAAGAAAATACACTTCTGACTATCGGGGAATCCGAAATACAACAAGCAAGATAAAATTCCCTAAACTTCTAGGAAATTACAAAATGGCCCAAACATCCGAAAAGTCACGATACGACGTCAGATTAACAAACCGAAACTCACAACATGAGCAACTCATCCATACGAACTCATGAAAATGGAGAAATAATGAAATCGAACGAGTTTTATGAGAATCAAACGTACATGCGACAAGACATAATTCAAGATGAAAATACGTAAAAACATCCTCGAAACTCGTCCAAATGGAAAAACTCCAAGAACAAACTAAATTCAGAATTCCAAAACAGTAACAAGCGATTCATCCGAAACGAACATACACCAAAAATAGAAATTACCAAAAATAGAAAGTACGGATATTACATTCTCTCCCCCTAAAAATAAGTTTCGTCCCGAAACTTACAACGCGAATAACTCAGGGTATCTCGACTTCATACTCTCTTCCGTCTCCCACGTGGCTTCCTCGGATCCATGCCTCGACCATTGAAGTTTAACTAAAGGGATGGTTTTGTGCCTAAGTTGCTTCACCCGACACTCTAAAATCTGAATCGGCCTCTCCTCGATGGTAATGTCGGGTCCCAACTCAATCTTTCCAAAATCAATAATATGGCTAGAGTCTGGTACGTACTTCCTAAGATGGGAAACATGAAATACGTTATGCACGTGATTCAAGGACGGCGGCAAGCCTAACCGATATGCAAGCTCTCCAACTCTCTCTAAAATCTCGAACGGTCCAATATATCTCGGACTAAGTTTACCCTTCCGGCCGAAGCGGTAAACTCCCCGTGTCGGCGACACCTTAATCAAGACATGGTCCCCCACCTCGAACTCCAACAGCTGGCGACGTGTGTCGGCATAAGACTTCTGTCGACTCTGGGCCGTTAACAACCTACCGCGAATCAAGGCAATTTTCTCTCTCGTCTCAACTACCATATCTGGTTCGGTACCAACTAACTCGGACGCATCATCCCAACACAATGGTGATCTGCACCTCCTCCCATATAATGCCTCAAATGGTGCCATTTTGATCGAGGCATGCCAACTATTGTTGTATGTGAACTCGATCAATGGTAGGTGTGACTCCCAATCATCCTTCCAATCTAAAGCACGGGCTCTCAACATATCCTCTAGCGTCTGTATCGTCCACTCTGACTGTCCGTTAGACTGAGGGTGGTAGGATGTACTGAGTCTCAACTCAGTCCCCAAAGCTCGATGAACAGCCTGCCAAAAATATGATATAAACCGGCCATCTCGATCCGAAACAATACTCCTAGGAGTCCCATGTAACCTAACGATCTCTACAATAAACACTCGTGCCAGCCTCTCTGGCCCCCAAGTGTCCTTAATACCCAGGAAATGAGCTCATTTGGTTAGTCGATCGACAATAACCCAAATCATGTTCATTCCAGTCCAAGTCCTAGGCATCCCGGTAATGAAATCCATAGAGATGTCTTCCCACTTCCATTCCGGAATGGGAAGTGGTCGTAGCAACCCTGCGGGCTGCTGATGCTCAATCTTAACCTGCTGACAGGTCAAACACTTCCCAAAATATCTCTAACGTCCATCTTCAAATTGCTCCACCAATAATTACTTCTCACATCCTTGTACATTTTGCTCGTACAGGATGTATGGAGTAAGGTGTGGTATGAGCTTCACTCAAGATCTTCTGTCTCAACTCAATATCACTCGGTACACATAATCTGCCGCGAAATCTCAAAACTCCATCATCCTGAACCACAAATCTAGGGGCTTTCCCCTTCCTCACATCCTCCCTCAACTAGACCAAAAACGGATCATCATACTGTTTCACCTTGATATCATCAGTCAAGGACGAAGTGATCTCCAACGCACATAACTGACCCTGAACTCTCTGAACCCAAACCTCGATATTCTGACAAATCAAATCCCACTGGATCCTGTTCTGTGGTGTAAGTACCTCTAACATATGTAACGCCATCGGCTTCCAGCTCAACGCATCAGCCACTACTTTAGCCTTACTCGGATGATCAAGTATCTTGAGGTTGTAATCTTTAATTAACACTAACCACATACGCTGTCTCATATTCAACTCTTTCTGACTGAAGATATACTTCAAACTCTTGTGATCCGTAAAAATCTTACACGACGACCCATAGAGATAATGCCTCCAGATCTTTAAGGCGAAAATGACCGCAGCTAACTCCAAATCATGCGTGGGGTAATTTACCTCATAAGGTTTCAACTGGAGGGATGCATAAGCAATAACCCTATCTCTCTGCATTAAAACACATCCGAGCCCGAGGCCCGAAGCATCACTATACACCACAAAATCCTCGTTCCCCTAAGGCAATGCTAAAATGGGTGCGGTAGTCAATCATCTCTTCAACTCATCAAAACTATCCTGTCTCTCTTCGGTCCACTCGAACTTCTGAGTTTTCTGGAGTAACTGAGTGAGTGGTCTAACGATCTTAGAAAATCCATCAACGAATCTACGATAATAACCTGCAAGTCCCAGAAAACTCCTCACTTCATTCACATTCTTGGGCGGTTCCCATGCCATCACCGCCTCTATCTTCTGTGGATCTACCCGAACTCCCTCCGCTGAAATCACATGCCCGAGGAACATCACTTCCTTGAGCCAAAACTCACACTTAGAGAACTTCGCGTACAACTTCTCAGTTCTCAAAGTGTACAACACAATCCGGAGATGTAAAGCATGCTCCTCTCGACTCCGGGAATAGATAAGGATGTCGTCGATAAAGACGACTACGAATTTGTCCAGATACTCGATAAAAACTTTGTTCATTAACTGCATGAACACTGCTGGGGCATTGGTTAGCTCGAAATGCATAACCACAAACTCGTAATGGCCATATCTCGTCCGAAAGGCAGCTTTTGGTATATCGCTGTCCCGAATCTTTAACTGGTAGTAGCCCGATTGTAAATCAATCTTCAAAAAGACTGTCTCTCCCTGAAGCTTATCGAACAAGTCGTCGATCCTGGGCAAAGGGTACTTGTTTTTGATGGTCAACTTGTTTAATTATCGGTAGTCGATGCATAAACGAAGCGATCCATCCTTCTTCTTAACAAAAAGTACAGGCGCACCCCAAGGCGATGCACTCGGTCGAATATACCCTTTATCTACAATTCCCCCAACTGTTTCTTCAATTCTAACATCTCCGACGGTGCCATACGGTATGGCGCTCGAGAGACGGGAGCCGCATTCGACTCAAGATCAATAGGAAACTCAACCTCTCATTGTGGTCGTAATCCTGACAAGTCATCTAGAAATACGTCGGGGTGCTCGCTAATAACTGGAATCGACGACATGTCAACCCCACCATCTTCCGCCTGCATAGCGCAATACCAATAGCCGACACAACCCTGATTCAGAAGTTTCATCGCCTTCAAGGCGCTAATCACACTTCCTGATCTACCCAGATTACAACCGACGAGAGTATTCTTGGTTCCATCCTCGGCTACTATCGAGATGGTACGAGTCCGATAGTTCATGATAGCACCATGACGATCCAACCAATCGTCCCCGAGGATCAAATCCTCACCCTTAAGGTCTATAATAATGAGATTCGAGGGCCAATCTCGGCTCCCGATCCTCTCTGGGCAATCCCTAACTTCCCGGTCCCCAACCATATGATCCCCGCTAGGCGTACCCACTACCAACGGTTCACACTCGAACAAGCAATCAATACCAATATGACTCACACAATCCAAAGCAATAAAAGAGTGGGTGGCACCCGAATCGAAAAGCACTGAAATAAGATAAGAAAGGAGCTGAGTGGTACCTGACGCCACTGGGACATCTGTCTCTTCCATGCATCTCATCTGGTATAAACGAGGGTGCACCGAGCCTGAAGTGGAAGTAGCCCGGTGGTCCGGCTGACCCCGGCCCCTACCACGGCCCGAACTCTGAGGAACATGAGTAACTGGAGTCTTCTGATCAATACTGTGCTCCTACTGAATGGCATTGGTAATCGGAGCCCTGGCGGTCCTGGAATCCCTCTCGTAATGAACTGCTCGATGCCCGGTCTCTCCGCAAGTAAATCAAATAACCAATGGAAACGGACAATCTTTCCTCACATGCTCGTGCTGACTGCAATTAAAACAAACTCTACCACCAGTGTAGCAGACTGGACCCAACGGTTAATCTGAGATCCTCCAGCCTGATAAAATGATCTCTTCCCAGACGCAGGCATAGACTAAAACCTCGAAAACTGTCCACGTTTACCAGCCGAAAAACTGCCGGTAGATTTCTGCTTCTTAGCCTCGAAAACCGGCTCTGATTCCGGAACAGCCATCTCGATCGCTAGGGCGCGATCCTGATACTCCTTCAAGGTGGCACACATGAGCGGTGCCATACTCTGCCTGATATGAGGCTTCATGCGCATATTGAAATAGCGGATCTTATCGGCCTCGGTCGTCACCTGATCTTTCACGAATCCCAACTGCTGATTATAAGTGATGATGGCCTGAGAAATCGGCACATCCTGAGGTGTAGCAGTAAAGAATTCCACAATCCTGCGCTCTTTGACTGGCGGTGGACAATATTCTGCTTCCATAGCAGCCTTAAATTCCTCCCCAGTGTCCCGGCGGTCTCTGGGCGCCACAGCCTCCCACCATTCCGCAGCTTCCTTATCCAGGAGGTACTGAACAATATGTACCCTCCTGCCATCGGGACAAGCCACGACATCAAAAGTCCTGCTCAACTAAAAGAGCCAATTCTCCCAACCGAGGGAGTTAGAAGAACCAGCGAAACGAGGGGGGTGCATCTTAGTTACTTTCTGAAGCCATTTACTAGCTTCATTCTCTGGAGCCGGAGGCGGATTCTGGTGTCCACCCTGAGCTATCTAGGCTAGCTGGGCTACCAACTGCTGAAGTACGGCAGTAGCCCCGGCGTCGGCGTTATTACCCGACGACACTGAATGAGATGCCAAATCCGCAGAGGACTGAGAAAGTGAGCCTTCCACATTATTAGTACCACGACCACGGCCTCGGGGAATCCGAAATACAACAAGCAAGATAAAATTCCCTAAACTTCTAGGAAATTACAAAATGGCCCAAACATCCGAAAAGTCACGATACGACGTCGGATTAACAATCCGAAACTCACAACATGAGCAACTCATCCATATGAACTCATGGAAATGGAGAAATAATTAAATCGAACGAGTTTTACGAGAATCGAACGTACATGCGACAAGATATAATTCAAGATGAAAATACGTAAAAACATCCTCGAAACTCATCCAAACAGAAAAACTCCAAGAACAAAATAGATTCAGAATTCCAAAATAGTAACAATCGAGTCGTCCGAAATGAACATACACAAAAAATAGAAATCACCAAAATAAAAAGTATGGATATTACAGTTTCTGGAGATATGTGTACTTTCTTCTCTGTATTGTTTTCATATGTTGATGTTAGTAATGAAGTATACTTCACCTAGAGTTAGATTAATCAAGTAAAACATGGTTTTAATTAAACTTCTTCACACTTCTTGATGAATATGATAAATGAGGGTTTGAAATAGATGAGTTCTTAATGTTATAATGATAGTAACCATGTTTATAATCATCATGCTCACCTTGAAGGACGAATTCATCTCAGTAGGACCTTGATAAATCAGTTAGCTTCATCCTAGTTAGACTTAATCAATGGAATTGTTACCATAAAGTGTATAAACACCATGTTTGATATTCACTTACCTTGGGAAGAACTTGGCAATGTTAGAAGTAGGATGATGTTCTCTTGTTCAAATTCTTAGGAGTTATAACATCATTATGTTTCAGCCCATCAGGCCCTTGAGAAAAGTTAAGTGTAGTTGTGACAACAACAATAACTTCTTATTAACCGGATGTGTTAATAACCTAAGAATGTGTTGGATCATCAAGTAGTGTTCTTAAGATAGTGAATTCATAATGATATTAATGGATCTTTCAGTTTTGTAAGGATGATTTGATAATCTTCATAAATATGGTGTAATCTCATAACTAATATAACCTTCTTATAAGCTTACTATTCAATTTAGATGAGATGATGAACATAGTGGTGCAGATTTTTACCTTTTAACATTGTAATGTTTTTAGAAAGTTTAATATACATAAGATGTTATGGACAACATAAGTGGTTGTTTAACATGTTCTTGATAAATCCTTGGTTATAAAGAATCATGCGAACATTCGGTAATTGTCTTGCAAACTGATTTTAAGGATGAATTGAGTTAAAAGAATTGTAGGGTGTTGTATCACTAATTTTATATCGTTAAATATACGGATATGTTATTGAGTAAAATGTATTTAGTTTAAGGTTGATTGTTCGAGTAAACAATATTAGTTGAAGGACCGTTCGTTCGAATCAACAAGGGAGGATTTTCTCGTCTCCGTATTGAGGCAAGTTATCTTGCTTGGTTATAATGATGATTAGATTCTTGTGATGTTTATACATTTCATGTGTATGAAATGTTTGTGAAATGTTATATAAATTTGATAGTGTCTTTGACGTTGTTCCATCGTTCATCATGGGATTTGCATTCCCAAGTCCGTCACTTTGAATCGTTGATCTTGATGGTCCTTATTATCACTTTGGTGAGTTTTTCTTGATCCTTACTCGGATCTGTATTTCGTTGAAATACGTTGTCATGTTGTATCGTGACATTTCTGGAATCATATCTGCGTGCCGATTGGATATTGTGTAGGATTTTTAGCCGGGCACTTATATAGTCATATGTGGATGTTTCCGTATTGGACTGT
Organism: Orobanche coerulescens; assembly: GCA_033398695.1. Taxonomy (NCBI): domain Eukaryota; kingdom Viridiplantae; phylum Streptophyta; class Magnoliopsida; order Lamiales; family Orobanchaceae; genus Orobanche; species Orobanche coerulescens. The sequence goes on along the minus strand of CM065805.1, from coordinate 146,429,217 downwards.
GCACACAAGACGTAGTTCGTGAGGCTAATTAGGTACATTGTCACACGTATATTCTGGATTCCGTATACGGGGTGGACATGTACACGGACACATTTCCGGATCGGGCGTACTGTGATGTCTATCTTGAGCCATATTGTTAATCGTTCATAGTCCATGTGTGATTGGATGTGTTCGACGGTTTGTGACTGATTGTTCATACGACCGAGGGGTATGATTAATAGTCGGGATGTTTCCTTGAGATCTATATATGTGAATTATATAATGTCGGAAGAATTAATTATAATGTATATCTGACCTTGTGTTATGGGCGAAATACTTGTGTTGTATTTTAGGTCGAGGCAAAGGCAAGGCACGGGAAGAGCATGTTGACGGCGAAGGGTTCGAGGGATACTAGTTCGGGGGCCCCAAGTCTATTGTTGTCCGGTTATGTTTTAAACCGTGTAATATTACTTTAATTTTGCCTTATTTAAATTTTTGTCTAGTTGGATTAATGTTTAAGTATTTTCCATCTCCATATGGTTTATACTTGTGTTTTCGGATCCTGTGTATCATAAGGCCGTTGGCCATACTATTAAATAAACTCCTAGTCGGAGTAGTGACTAATTATTGTGGTTCGGTATCACAAAGATAATGCTTATTTAACCTGTTTTGGATATCGCCTGGTGGGTCCCAGTGTGGGGTCCACGGCACTGTAATAGCCGCCTTTTGGGGTATTACACGTGGATAATTTTAGGCATACACGTTGAAGGACTAATTCCTTTTATATCACTTAATCCCCATCCAATGGCATTTTTAATTGTTTTAGAATTTTGATTAACTCATCTTCTTCGTCTTTGGAAAGTTTAGCATAGATGATGATGTAACACCCCAAACTAGGCGGATAATTACAGTGTCGTGGACCCCCGACTGGGACCCACCAAGCGATTGAAAATGAATGAAATACATAGGGTAAATGTAGTACCGAACCACATTACATCATTAATTACTCCGATGAGGAGTCTCATACAACACACCCAAGATAATACAGAATACATGTATATTTTATATGAAGATAAAACATACGACACTGAATAAAATGAGTATTCAAACGGAAGTCTGCAGCGGAAATAAAATAAGGAAAACACGAGTGAATGAAAAGGACTGGGGGCCCCTACTAGTATCACTGGGGCTCCTCGCCGTCAATGTTCTCTTGCCGTGCCTTAGCCTTGACATGACCTGAAAAACAAAATCCCCCAACGGGCTCAGTTACACAGAACAACAATCCTCAAGAGTTGAACAAACACAATCATATATGCTGTATAAACCACAAGTTCGATCAAAAATCTCAAATCGTCGAACACATGCGATCAAAAGTGAATCGGTCAGATTATAACCCAAATCCTGTTGAAAACATACTCAATCAAACATGCTGTATGAATCAACTAACGGTACGGCTCAAAGGGTGGCGCCACACTACGCTCGGGATGGAAATGTGTCCGTGCACAAGCCACCATCGAGTATCGATCGAATACACGTGTGGTCTTGTACCTAATGAGTCTCACGAAGTGATCTTCTCGTGTGCACAGTCCAATGTGAGGCCAACAACCAACACACGACTTAATATGTGCCCGACATGAAAATCCTACACATACCAACCGGCACGCCAGTATGACCCGGAATGTCACGAGATAACAAGAGTGACATCGAAATCAATAATGACTCACCGATATGAAATGATAGTGAAATGAATGATAGCTCAATGAAATGATTGGAACCATCATTCCTTGTGACTGAAGTGATTAATTGACAATTACAAGTCTCAATACGGTTAATACATTATGAATGAACTATAATTATGAATGAACAACAACGAAAGGAATGAATATCCTTTTAACCGAGTAAGAATTAACTTACACAACGCCGATGAAGAATGTCCTTCCATGAACAACGTCCTAAATGAGATGTCGGTCGCTCGAACAACCATGAATAACACAATTACCAATAATCCGGTTCAACACACGAATCAAACACGAGTATAACTAACTCAAAACGTGGATACGACTAAACCAAGTTCATTGGGGCATTATATCGAACACGTTGTGGCCAAACTTCGATTGTTTACAACCAAACCTCAATAATACCAATATCAAATCCCCAAGAAGTGTTTCAAACCAACAAAACATCTTCAATACGATCAATAATCCAATATGAATATTCAAATTCGTGATTTCAACAACAATTAATCGAAAACCCCCAAGTCCAACTCAATATTCAAAGTGTTCTTGAATAACCTTTCAATAATCCGATGAATATTCATACATACTCATAATCATATGTATATCTCTTCATAAAACATGATTATAACGTCCAAAACATCATATCTCAACACAAATCGAAATCCAAGAGGTTTGGGAATATTACCTTTGAAGATCCAAACACTTTGATTCAATGAACACGAGTTAGATCGACGATCCGAGCTTCACAACCGAATGAAAATGATGAAGAATCGAGTATTCAAGTGATTGATGATGAAAATTTCTCCCACAAACCCTCTCTCTCGGATATAGGATGAAAAATGAGCTTGTTCCTCTCAAAAAATGCAATTATAGTGCAAAGCCGCTGCCGTGTGTCGCGGCCCGGCCAGGTGTCTTTGCGGCACAGGGCAAAATGCCCCGGTGCTCGCGGTATGCCGAGTGTGCCGCGGCAGTGACTCGGCAGTGTGCCGCGGCCCTGCCGGCAGGAGCCGTGGCCCCCGATACAGGCTGGTCGGCCAAAAACTGAAAAATGTGTGTGCCGCGGCGCACACTCCCTTGTGCTGCGGCCCACACCCCTTGGGTCCTAAAATGATGATAAATGACCCGGGAAGAGAATAAAAGCAATAGGAAACAATATTTGGGAAATAATAACACGAAATGGAAGTGCGGAAACCCCAAAACGGTGGTTCCAAGCAATGATTACAAGGGTTCGCCCAACAAAAGCACAATTCGAACAATGAGGAGATTTGAAATGACATGAATTCCAATGTCAACATCGACTAATGCATCAGTTACAACAATCAAGATAATACTTTGGTCTCGATTCCCAAGCAAGGTTGAAACAATGAACAAGATCGATACACAACTCGAAGTTATTCCAAACGGTGAACACAGATGAATGAATGTGGATGATGAATGATTATTAACAAGTGAAAAATTACATAGTGACAATTACTGAATGAAATTACTGAATGATAATGACTGAATTACAATCGGGTATTACATACACCCCCCTTAAAAGAGTTTCGTCCCCGAAACTAAGCGTCAAACAACTCGGGATAACTCTCCCGCATACTATCTTCGGTTTCCCAAGTAGCCTCTTCGACTCCGTGTCTAGACCACTGAATTTTAACCAAAGGAATCGCCTTGTTCCTCAATTGTTTGATTCGCCGCTCTAAGACTCATACGGGATGCTCCTCATACGAATGATCATCCGCGATCTCGATTTTGTCGAACTGAAGTATGTGACTCGGGTCGGCAACATACTTCCGTAGTTGAGAGATGTGAAACACATTATGAATTCAACTCAACGCCGGAGGTAAGGCCAATCGATAAGTTAGCTCGCCTACTCGATCCAAAATCTCAAACGGTCTAATGAATTTCGGACTCAACTTTCCCCGCTTCCCGAAACGGAAGATACCTCAACTCGGGGATACCTTGACCAACACGTGGTCACCTGTCTCGAACTCTAATGGTCGGCGACGATTATCTGCATAAGATTTCTGTCGACTCTGAGCGGTCAACAAATGACTCCTGATCGAAGATACCTTCTCATGGGCGGCTATAAGCATATCAGGCTCGGTGCCGATTGGTTCTGATAAGTCATCCCAACACAAAGGAGATCGACAACGATGACCGTACAAGGCCTCGTAATGTGCCATCTTAATCGAAGCATGCCAACTATTATTATACGTGAACTCGATCAATGGTAGTTGGGTTTCCCAATCGTCTTTCCAATCGAGGACGCATGCCCTCAACATGTCCTCCAATGTTTGAATAGTCCTCTCTGATTGTCCGTCGGACTGAGGATGAAAAGCTGTGCTGAAATTAAGCGGAGTTTTCATAGTACGATGACCTGATTTCCAAAAATGAGACACGAATCGCCCGTCACGATCAGAAACGATGCTCTTAGGAGTACTGTGCAATCTCACTATCTCCTTGATAAACAACTGGGCAAGTCTCTCGGGACCCCACGTATCCTTAATCTCAAGGAAATGAGCCGATTTAGTTAAGCGGTCCACAATCACCCAGATTGTATTCATGCCACGATGACTCGTCGGCAAACTCGTGATGAAGTCCATATAAATATCTTCCCACTTCCACTCTGGAATAGGGAGGCTTCAAGATACACGCCTGCCGATGTTCAATCTTGACTTGCTGACAGGTCAAACATCTAGAAACAAATTCCGCGACTTCTCGATTCATATTACTCCACCAGTAATTTTGTTTCAAGTCTTGGTACATCTTGCTAGACCCCGGATGAATGGAGTAAGGGGTAACATGAGCTTCTCTCAAAATCGAGTTTTTCAACTCGTTATTCGCCGGTACGTATAATCGATTCTTAAATCTCAAGAGTCCATCCTTGTGGACCACAAATCCAGGGGCTTTCCCCTCTGCCACATCCTCACAAATACGCAACAAAAACGGGTCTGAACCCTGATTCACTCTGATCGCCTCTTCAAGTGGCGATGAAATCTCCAACATACAAAGCTGTCCCTGAACACGCTGTAACCAAACCTCGATCTTATGCCTAAGTAATTCTTGCTAAAGTTCCTTCTGAACTGTTAATCGAGCAACCATCTGCTCCTGAACGGACTTACGACTCAAGGCATTGGCGACAACGTTCGCCTTGCCCGGGTGGTAAAGTATCTCAATATCATAATTTTGATTAGTTCTAACCACCGTCTATGTCGCATATTTAACTCCTTCTGAGTAAATATATATTTTAAACTCTTATGATCGGTGAATATCTGACAGGTAACGCCATTAAAGATAATGACGCTAAATCTTCAATGCGAAAACCACGGTTGCTAGCTCCAGGTCATGGGTCGGATAATTTACCTCGTAAGGTCTCAATTGCCGTGAAGCATAAGCAATAACTATCCCGTTCTGCATGAGTACACATCCGAGACCCTGTCCGGACGCATCACTATAGACCACAAATCCTTCCGTCCCTTGCGGTAAAGAAAGGACAGGTGCTGAAATTAACCAGCTCTTGAGTTCCTCAAAACTCTGTTGACACGCGCCGGACCACGTGTATTTCTTATCTTTCCTTAAAATGTTCGTCATAGGTTGAGCGATTTTAGAAAATCCTTCCACAAATCGCCGATCATAACCAGCTACTCTGAGGAAACTTCGAATTTCCTTAACATTCTTCGGAGGTTGCCAATCTCGGATAGCCTCCGTCTTCTGAGGGTCGACACGAACTCCGTCTGATGAAATTTCATGTCCGAGAAACGTCACTTCAGACATTCAGAATTCACATTTGGAAAACTTCCCATAAAGTTGCTCTCGTCTCAACACGTCGAGCACCTGATGAAGATGAAACTCGTGCTCCTCCCGGTCACGAGAATAAATTAAAATGTCATCAATGAAGACAACCACGAACCGATCCAAATAGTCAATGAAAACCCGATTCATTAACTCCATGAATACTGCAGGTGCATTAGTTAACCCAAACGGTGTTACCACAAACTCATAATGACTATAGCGTACTCGAAACGCTGTCCTAGCAATATCCGACTCTCGGATTCGCAACTGATGATACCCAGATCTTAAATCGATCTTGGAAAATACTGAAGCTCCCTGAAGTTGATCCAAAAGATCATCAATACGGGGTAGGGGATATTTATTCTTGATCGTCACCCTGTTCAGCTCTCGTAATCAATACACAAATGGAAAGAACCATCCTTCTTCTTGACAAATAATATCGGTGCTCCCCACGGAGACGCACTCGGCCGGATATAACCCTTCTCGGTCAAATCCTCCAATTGATCCTTTAGTTCCAGCATTTCGGTCGGGGCCATCCGGTACGGTGCCTTCGATATTGGGGACGTACCAGGCTCCAACTCAATCGTGAATTCCACATCTCTCTGTGGAGGCAAACCAGGTAACTCGTTTGGAAGTACGTCGGCATAATCTCTCACTACCGGAATATCCGCCAACATTATTGATGATCTCTCGGTCTTAGTCATATAGCACCAATAACCGACACACCCCTGATTGAGTAATTTCACTGCTTTCATCAAGTTAATGACTCTTCCAGAACATCTGGGATTACCTCCCTGAAACACACATTCGACCCCATCGTCTGAAATAATAGTGACCATACGCTTACGGACACTAATGACGGCATCGTGACGATCCATCTAATCAATACCCAGAATGACGTCGTCTCTCAGTAAATCTACCACGATTAGGTCTGCTAACCAATCACGGCCAAGAAGTTGAATCGGACAATCCTTAATCTCACGATTCCCGATAATTCTTCTACCATCAGGTAGACCGATGACATAAGGTTCATAACTAGTAGCACTACCCAGACGTAGTCTACTCAAACATGATTCGGAAATGAAAGAATGCGATGCACCAGTATCAAAAAGGGTACACACAGTTTGAGATAGAATTACGAGTATACCTGAGATCATTCGGGCTTTCGTATCGTCGATCCTCTTCATCCTGTGAATTCGGGACTTGCCGGCTCCCGAACCGGACGCTCCCGTCTGATAAATATGAGCTCCGCCTTTAATCGCTTCCGTCGTCTTAAACGACGCTGATTGAGCAGCCTGATTCTGAATCGCTGATTGCTTCGGGGCCTGAGATGCCGCCGGAGTTGGTTTGGAGTCCCTTCGGCAAAAACGGGCCTTATGCCCAACAATCCCACAATTATGGCACGTGATAGACAATTTTAGACACTTAGTGCTGTAATGACCCGGCGCTCCACAGTTGAAACAGGTGATGGCTGATCTGGCCGCTCGGGGCTGAGATCCCGCAAGATTAGGTGCCGTAGGAGGTTGCTCAAAAACGTTAGGGCCCTCACGAGGCTTCTTGAAGGTAGACTGACCGCCTTGGGACTGATTACGCTTCGTTGATTTCCTGCTGACAGATGAAGGTTGTTGCTCAGTAATTTCCTTAGCAGCAGGCTCACACGGGAGACTTCTCTCGATTAAATCGGCCAGAGTGGCACAATGATGATTGAGCAATTTCATATGGGTCATCATGACCTGCATAAAAGTGAGTGGATCAACCCGAACATCTTCCGAACGAGCTGAGTCCTGGGTATGACTTTCTGGCAGTGAGTGATTATTTCCCAGATTTCGGCCCGCACCGCGGCCTCTCCCCGTGCATCCCCTGACAACTCTCTCCATACTGAAGTGGGAAGGTCGCATGATAATCATAGATCTCGTATGAGTACCGCATTATGATTTACGTCATGAAATGATGAAAATGAGCATATGCGCTCTAACACAGTGATTACATGAATGATTAACTGAGGTGACATGATTATCTAATGATATTCTTGAAATAATTATCTTGAACAAGTTAACAAGATTAATGATATGATCCTCAAGAACAACAATTGAGTGATGAAATGAATTGAGTGATTAATGAGTTAATATGATCAACATGATTACAAATGAAAATGATAAATGAGGAAATCTTACTGTTCTTTAGTCTGAAGGGCTTGGCTCTTGCACAGGTCACACGTGACGCGAAAGTCCAATGATACTAGTCTGATGAACGATGATTTCAAATGAGACATGACTCGGAAGGTAGTATTCAAAACCACTCTCCGATACCAACTCTGTAACACTCCAAACTAGGTGGATAATTATAGTGCCGTGGACCCCCGACTGGGACCTACCAGGTGAGTGAAAATGAATGAAATACACAGGGTAAATGTAGTACCGAACCACATTACATCATTAATTACTCCGATGAGGAGTTTCATACAACACACCCAAGATAATACAGAATACATGTATATTTTATATGAAGATAAAACATACGACACTGAATAAAATGAGTATTCAAACGGAAGTCTGCAGCGGAAATAAAATAAGGAAAACACGAGTGAATGAAAAGGACTGGGCCCCCCTACTAGTATCACTGGGACTCCTCGCCGTCAACGTTCTCTTCCCGTGCCTTAGCCTTGCCATGACCTGAAAAACAAAATCCCCCAACGGGCTCAGTTACACAGAACAACAATCCTCAAGAGTTGAACAAACACAATCATATATGCTGTATAAACCACAAGTTCGATCAAAAATCTCAAATCGTTGAACACATGCGATCAAAAGTGAATCGGTCAGATTATAACCCAAATCCTGTTGAAAACATACTCAATCAAACATGCTGTATGAATCAACTAACGGTACGGCTCAAAGGGTGGCGCCACACTACGCTCGGGATGGAAATGTGTCCGTGCACAAGCCACCATCGAGTATCGATCGAATACACATCTGGTCTTGTACCTAATCAGTCTCACGAAGTGATCTTCTCGTGTGCACAGTCCAATGTGAGGCCAACAACCAACACACGACTTAATATGTGCCCGACATGAAAATCCTACACATACCAACCGGCACGCTAGTATGACCCGGAATGTCACGAGATAACAAGAGTGACATCGAAATCAATAATGACTCACCGAGATGAAATGATACTGAAATGAATGATAGTGAAATGAAATGATTGGAACCATCGTTCCTTGTGACTGAAGTGATTAATTGACAATTACAAGTCTCAATACGGTTAATACATTATGAATGAACTATAATTATGAATGAACAACAACGAAAGGAATGAATATCCTTTTAACCGAGTAAGAATTAACTTACACAACGCCGATGAAGACTGTCCTACCACGAACAACGTCCTAAATGAGATGTCGGTCGCTCGAACAACCTTGAATAACATAATTACCAATAATCCGGTTCAACACACAAATCAAACACGAGTATAACTAACTCAAAACGTCGATACGACTAAACCAAGTTCATTGGGGCATTATATCGAACACATTGTGGCCAAACTTCGATTGTTTACAACCAAACCTCAATAATACCAATATCAAATCCCCAAGAAGTGTTTCAAACCAACAAAACATCTTCAATACGATCAATAATCCAATATGAATATTCAAATTCGTGATTTCAACAACAATTAATCGAAAACCCCCAAATCCAACTCAATATTCAAAGTGTTCTTGAATAACCTTTCAATAATCTGATGAATATTCATACATACTCATAATCATATGTATATCTATTCATACAACATGATTATAACGTCCAAAACATCATATCTCAACACAAATCGAAATCCAAGAGGTTTGGGAATATTACCTTTGAAGATCCAAACACTTTGATTCGATGAACACGAGTTAGATCGACGATCCGAGCTTCACAACCGAATGGAAATGATGAAGAATTGAGTATTCAAGTGATTGATGATGAAAATTTCTCCCACAAACCCTCTCTCTCGGATGTAGGATGAAAAATGAGCTTGTTCCTCTCAAAAAACGCAATTATAGTGCACTGTACCGCGCCTTGCTACGGCAGTGTGTGCACACGTGGCCAAAATCTGCCCCCAGTGCTCGGTAGTGTGCCGTGGCCCGACCAAGTGTGCCGCGGCAGTGATTCGGCAGTGTGCCGCAGCCCTACCGGCAGGAGCCGCGGCCCCCAGTACAGGCTGGTCGGCCAAAAACTGAAAAATATGTGTGCCGCGGCGCACACTCCCTTGTGCCGCGGCCCACACCCCTTGGGTCCTAAAATGATGAAAAATGACCTGAGAAGAGAATAAAAGCAATAGGAATCAATATTTGGGAAATAATAACATGAAATGGAAGTGCGGAAACCCCAAAACGGTGGTTCCAAGCAATGATTACAAGGGTTCGCCCAACAAAAGCACAATTTGAACAATGAGGAGATTTGAAATGACATGAATTCCAACGTCAACATCGACTAATGAATCAGTTACAACAATCAAGATAATACTCTGGTCTCGATTCCCAAGCAAGGTTGAAACAATGAACAAGATCGATACACAACTCGAAGTTATTTTGAACGGTGAACACGGATGAATGAATGTGGATGATGAATGATTATTAACAAGTGAAAAATTACATAGTGAAAATTACTGAATGAAATTACTGAATGATAATGACTGAATTACAACCGGGTATTACAGATGATAGGCTTCTTTTTTTCGTCTTCTAGAAACACACATTTTAGATGTTTAGGAAGTTCTTTTAATTCTAACAATATATGGGGTTCAGTTTTTCCTAAGTTGGGTTCAAGTTTTTCTAAGTCCCTCCCGTAAGTGAAAATGACTCCACTCCCCCTTTATTTCGAGATGGTCTTCCACAACATCAAGATAATTCTCATTAATAGCTGATTCTTCTCTAATAATATCCTCGACGACAATATCAATAGCATCGACAAACAAAAAATCAGAAAAAGAGGTGGTAGGGATGGGATTAATATCTCTTATAGAAAAAAATAATTGTTTCACCTAAAACTGACATAGTAACTCTTCCATTTCTCACAACCATTAACATGTTTGTGGTAGCCATAAATGGTCTTACTAATAAAATTGTGTTCGTTGTCATATTATTAGATACTTCGCCAATTTCGAGTACAACAAAATAACATGTACTATTAGACCACCTACTTTTACTAGAATATCTTCAATGACACCTTTAGGGTATCAGATAGATTTATCTGCGGGTTGTAAGTACATTCTAGTTGGTTTTAGGTCTCTAAGTTCTAGTTGTTTAAAAATTTAATATGGCATTAAATTTATCCCGGCTCGGAGATCAAGCAAGCCAAAAGTTTATTTACCATTTCCTAAAGTAATTTTTGCTATAAAACTGCCTAGATCATCTTCTTTATGAGGAAGGTGAGGTTGAAAGATTTTACTTGCTATTTCTAAGACATTCACCTTTTCATTTTCAAAATAATTTCGGTTTTAGATGATAACTCTTTAAAGAATTTTATAAAGGCAGGAACATTTTGTATAACATCAATTAGAGGTAAATTCACATTTACTTTTGAAAGCATTTCATAAAGAGCCTGGAATTGCTTAGCTTGTTTTTCATTTCTTAATCTGCTTAGGAAGGGAATAGGTGGTTTATAAGGATTGTAAGACTTATGAAGAGAGTTTCTTGTTTTAAGATCGTATTCTTCTTTATCCTCTATCGCCAGTTTGGCCTTATCATCCCGCATCTTTGGAGGTTCTATCTTGTTATCGACTTCTCTTCCGCTTTTGAGTATTGTGATGGCTTGAGCTTGTTCTGACTGGCTAGGAAGTTTCCCTTTTTCGATTTTTCTGGATAAATATCCCACTTGGGTTGCCAATTATCCAATCTTAGTGTCTAATTCTTTTACTGTTATATCTAATTTAGTTGAGTTAGATTGTATCATTTCAAAACGTCGAGGTGTAGATTGTATGAAATTGTATAAGGTTTCTCCAAGAGATGATTAATGTGTTAGGTTTGAAGGTTGATTCATTTGATAAGTTGGTGGATTAGAAACTTGATTCATTGGATACATAATTTGGTTTGGTGGTTGATTTGAAGGATAATTTGGCTTTGATAAAAATTGAGAATTTCGTTTTGGTGGAGGGGTGTTAGTGTTAGCCTATCCAAAGTTTGGATGGTTTCTCAATATAGGACTACAAGTGTTTGAATAAGGATCATTTCGGGGAGGTTGGCGAGGTTGGTAGTTCTTGAACTGCATTACACATATTAGCTCCATGTCCGCACACTCCACACACACCACAAGTTTTAGCAGATCATTTGGTTAAAGAATTTCTTCTAAGAAGTTGAATTTCCTTGGTTAATTCTTCTAATCTTTGTGAAAAATCGCTATTATGGATAATTTCATTGTCTTGAGTCTTTTTAGCTCGTGCACTTTTCTGTTGTGAATCATTCCCTATCATTTCAAATAAATCATAGACTTCTTGTACATTAAGTGTACCAACATCTCCACCTGCAGCATTGCCTATCATGTACTGGAAAGTTTGTCTCAATCCATCATAGAAAAAACGGTTTAATAGTTCAAGTGAATAATAGTGATGAGGTTGTGTAAGAAGATATTTACTAAGCTTCATGGAAAGGTTCTCCGTCTATTTGATTAAATGATGCAATTTTAGTTCGAAAATCTTTAGTTTTCTGATTAGAATAATATTTTCTCATAAATTTATTATATACGGCCTCCTAGGTTGATAACGAGTTAGGTGCCAATGACATTAACCAAGTTCTAGCTCGATCTTTTAGAGTATAGGAGAAACACCGCATTGTCAATTGATCCTCATTTAGATTTTGTAAAGGAAAAGTTTGAATTACGGAATAAAATTCCCGAATGAAGTTAAAAGGATCTTCATTTGGCATTCCGTAAAATGAGGGCAATGGATTAAAGTGAAGATGTTTTAATTTATAGTTCCTAGAAGCTTCTCCTAATACAATACAAGAAGTAGATGTGCCTATACAGGCCATGCAAAATCACGCATATAAGTAACTCTTGGTGGTGGTTCATTTGCCATATCAAGTTCTTCACGTTATTTTTTTATTTTCTTCTATTTTCGGTTCCTCTCTCGATTCCCCTTGAATTTGACTAATATTATATTTTCAATATATGGTTGAAGATCTTCTTTAAGAGATCTACGCTCTTGTATTCAAAGAAAAGAACAGAAGTACGAGAAAAAACAAAAAAAAATAATGAACATAGAAAATATCACAGAAATAGTAATTTTAACACCGATCCCCGACAACGGCGCCAAAAACTTATTCTCTCAAAATGTACTTGTAAATAAATAGCGACTCGCAAGTATACGAGGCATTTGTAGTGTTGATGAGTTTACCAAGGTCGTTTCACTTGATGATCGTTTTTGTTTGTTAAAATTGAAATAATTATGAATTCACAAAAAAATAATATTTCATAAACATTCTAAATAACATGTGCACGGACACATTTCCGGATCGGGCGTACTGTGATGTCCCTCTTGAGCTTTATTGATTGATCGTTCGTAGTCCATGTTGTATTGGATATGTCCGACGATTTGCGACTGGTTGTTCATACGCCGAGGGGTATGTCCGATCAATGTGTTGTTTTCTTTGAGATCTATTTTGTGATGATTTACAGCTTTGGGCTGTTCGGCTTTCAGGCCATTGTGATGTATCGGTATTTCCGTTGGAGCCTTCGGGCATTGTGAATTCGTATCTTTTTCGGCATTGGTTTGGTTTACCTTCGGGTAATGTATTGTTGTGTTCTATATTGATGATTCGCCGTTTGGGCGTAAGTTTCGGCTCTTGTGTATCTCGTTGAGTTTTTCCTGGCGAAATATTTCTTCTCCCTGCCTGTTTTAAGTTTCGGGACGAAACTTCTTTTAAAAAGGGTAGAATGTAATACCCGTAATTTTGTTTCCCAGAAATTTTCTATTTTTGGCAGAAGTCCGTTTTTGACAACTTTCTTGGGACCGTTTCGTCATCCCGAGAATGATTAATTCTACACTTTTTGTCATCCGAGTTCTTTTCGGTATCGTTCTGTTGAATTCCGTGTTCTTTAGCGACTTTTCCACGTATGAGTTCGACTTTGTTAAATCACCGTAAATTCTTGGAAACTCCAAAAATACTGAATCTTTGCAATATTATAAAGCATCGAGTTAGCTTTCCAATGGTTCAAACGGTGAGTCAATCGGAGTCCAGACTAGGGAGTTATGGTCGAAATAGCCAAGTCACTCTCATTTTCCAGATTCGGCCAAAACCGCCTGTACCCGGTGCCGCGGCACACCTGGGCTGAGCCGCGGCACACTGCCGAGCCCTGGGAGCAAATTTTGGGCCTGTGCCGCGGCACACCTCTACTGAGCCGCGGCACACATGACAGTTTACCCTATATCTTCGTTTTTTTGTGCGATTCAACCGATACTTTTTCATTTCTCACCTTCACACGGGAGAGAAGGCTTGAGAGAGGGAAGTTTCTTCATCTATCACTTGAGTGGGTGACTTCCTTCATCTATTTTCGATTGTGAAGCCCGGATCATCGTTCTATCGCGTGCTCTTCGAATCATAGTGCTTGAATCTTCAAGAGGTAATTTCTTCAACATCTTGGATTTCGATTTTGTATTGGGTAATGATGTTTTGGATGTTAAAATCATGGGGTATGAAGTGATATACGCATGATTATGGACTTGTTGGAGTATTCATCGGATTATTGAAAGATTTTTCAAGAACACTTCGAATTTTGTATTGGAAATTGGGGATTTTGTTTGACTTCATCCTTTTAATCCGTAGTAATTTAGATTAGTGATGGATTGATGATGATTTAGGTGTATTCTATGATTTCCATCGTTATTCCACGGTTGGAGTGTATTGATTCGTCGTTTCGGTTGAGTTATTATTCGACGCCTTGAAGGTGTCCGACAAAAGGTCTAAGAGGAGGGTTTTTGTGCGTTGTACGATTATTATTCATCGTACGATTGTTGATTTATCATTGATATGACTTAGGGACAAAATCCTTGTGAAGAACTCAAGTCGGAACCCTTCCGTTCGTTGTCTTCTTCGTGGTTCAAGCTCCCGGTCGAACCGTGTTCTTCGGGATCTTCGGTAACGATTATTAAGGCAAGTATACATTTATGATTGTACATTCTCGACTTTGAAAGTATGAAATATTGATGGTATGATTATTTCTAGCCACTCCGGGACGGGCCTATGGTCCTCTGAGGGTTTCGTAGCCTCTGGTGCGATTCCATGGTTGATATGAACGAACCGTTTCTACGGCATTCATATGAAATAATGTTGGCATGTAATGAACGAACCGTTTTGACGGCATTCCTACATGTAACGGCGTATGATATGAACGAACCGTTTCTACGGCATTCACATACGTCTTGAGATTTTAGTCATTCCGGAATACTAGTCTTGAATTGATGAATTGACGGATATTGATGAATTGACGGATTACATTTACTTTATTGTCGAGGAGTATTATGTTTCATATTGTTATACTTGCACTAGCTATTCGACGTCTAACCCCTTTATGGGGAAATACATTTCATGTATTTCGAGTTCCAGAGAGCGGACAGTGGGTGCCGGGTCGGCATGAAGATGATGGGCAAGTGTGATACCGTGTTTTATCTCCTGTTATTTTCTTGGATTCCTCCATTCGTGTTGTTGTACTGGAATGGATTTTTAAATACTCGAGTATTTTATTTCGCTTCTTGATGTTCCTACTGTGTTGCCGAGGTATTGATTTGTGCGGTGATGTATATGGTTTCATTGGTTATGGTTTTGAATACCATTTGTATCGTCTCTCTTTCTATTGTATGTAGACCTTATCGGTCAAGTGTATAGTTCCGCGTATGTTTAGCCTTGTGGGTCCCACGGCGGCTCACGGACCGTAATATACCCCGAATAACTTGGGGTGTTACATAAGCACACCTCACCGGAAGAGAAGGAGAAGAAGGAGAAAATGGCCAAAACCCGTCTGCGAGGCCTTAAATAGCCGCAAGGTGCCGCGGCCCAGCCGAGTGTGCCGCGGCACAGGCCAAATCTGCCGGCAGTGACTCGGCGGTGCCGCGGCCTCGCGGCATGTGCCGCGGCACAAGGTACAGAGTGCTCGGCCAAAAACTGGGAATGAGAGTGACTTAGCTATTTCGACCATAACTCCCTCGTCCAGACTCCGATTGACTCACCGTTTAAACCTTTGGAAAGCTAACTCTATGATTTATAATATTGCAAAGATTCAGAATTTTTGGAGTTTCCAAAAATTAATGGCGATCTAACAAAGTCGAACTCATACGTGGAAAAGTCGCTAAAGAACACGGAATTCAATAGAACGACACCGAAACGACCTCGGATGATAAAAAGTGTAGAATTAATCATTCTTAGAATGACGAAACGGTCATGAGCGAGTCGTCAAAACGGACTTCCGCCGAAAAAAAAAGAAATTACCGGAAATCGAAATTACGGGTATTACATTCTACCCTCCTTAAAAGAAGTTTCGTCCCGAAACTTAAAATAAGTAGGGAGAAGCAATATCCCCTGCCAGGAAAACTCGACAAAGATACGCAAAAACCGAAAACTCGCGCCCGACGGCGAAACGCTGCAAGAAACTCAAAGAGACATACGGCGTGAAAACACGCTCCACGACGACCAACACAACGTCGCCGTTAGGAATATAATAAAACCAACAAATGACAAGCGTCATTAAACGGATAATATAGTCAAGTCAATTATCCGAACAATCACAAAACACAACGAACGAAAATCAATATGATTGGCCGACCCAACGGTACATCAATCAAAACGCGAGCCAATCGCTGAACAAATACGGAATTCCACCGCCCAAGGGTTGGAAGATCGAAAACGAGACTAATTTTGCAAACTTGAGGGAATTACGAAGGAGTCTGAACGTTCAACGGTCATGAGACGATAACAAAAAACGAACAAACCAACGATCGAGACAACAAAAATCGAACAATCATGTCCGAAACACGAAAGATAACAAAATTCAAACAACAACTCCCAGGATGATCTGGTGAGAACTACAAGACATGCATTCCCATAAGATCCACACGAAATGGAATAGCGATTGAAAAGTCACAACGACAAACGAGTTATTCCGAAACAATACCACACTCGTTCGATCAACAAAAGTAAGGGGCAGGACAAGCTCAGAAATGTCAACGAACATAATGAGTCGACAAAGTCGAAAACACAAGAGTTCCAAATCCGATCCACTTCGAATAAAAGAACTAATAGAGCCAGATGATGTCACTCCCGAACAAGGTTCACAAGAATCGAACCGAACCCGAAAAAGTCACAGCAATAACCAGATCAACCCACAACAAGGTCACAGCTCGTTCGGACGATGAAACCGAAATACAGAACAAGTTCATAAAGTATCAATGAACATGAGGGAATCGATAGACTGGAGAAAGAGAAAATACAGAAGTCAAAATAGTACGGGTATTACCTACGACCTCGTCCACGAAATTCACAAAAATGGGAGCAAGGTAACAAGACATTAAACAACCGAGACATAACGGAACCATCATCGATGCACACGGTCATACCATACCAAGATCTAACAGCTCGCACATGCGCGACAATGTAGAAATCACTACGAGGCGACAATATTCAATATCAACATGCCACCTCTCACAGAGGGCTAACACAACAAATGTGTGGAAAACGACTCAACGCTCACACCGCCAATTCGATCATACTCGGGAGCGAACATCAAAATGACAATGCGAACATCATACATACATACCCAGCCCTCAAACGGGAATGGATAGGTTTTAAAATCGAAAACCTCATTTTGAAAATAGTTTAGAAGAACACCGGTTGATCTTGAGTATCACCTTTCAAAAAGTACAATGTGAAACATCGTTATCAAGACTTTGGAGAACCATTTCGCATTTGATAAAAATGAGGACACTTTCTCTTAGTGAAAACTTTCAGAATATTCGACCCTCGGGTTTAAATAAAAGTGTTTCTAAAACATTGAAAATATCTCAAAGCATTTTGGTCCTCGAAGTAGAAATTTTTTTTGAAATATATTTTGGCACCTTGGATGTATCACAAGAGAATAACTCATTTGAAAAGTATGTCTCGAAATTTATATTTCTAAGATACTCAAGGTTTTCAAAAATCCAATAGGCCAGAATGCCCAAAACTCACACATATCGATGTTCACTAAAACAACTCCTAGTACACGCATCAAAACGTACAAAGTCAAGACAATACATGTCTTTTACCGGGAAGACAAACAGTCAATTATCACAGTCAAAAATACATAAATAAACACTCCTCATATAAACGAAATAAGAGAATCACACGAATGCATCACGAAACGAAGAATCTACATGAAGGTTCCATCACTTAACACAAAAATCAAACAAATAGCTCGTGTCACACGAGGCACAATACAAAGAAGGGAGACTTACATCCACAGGTCGCACGAAGATGATGATCGCCCCACGATACTAATCACGACCAACAAACTCAGACGACGCGTCGCGACACGACTCAGTCAGACAAAATCCGACGAGACAAAACTTAATAGACACCACTGACCCGACAGCCTAGGTTTCCACAACCTAATCTCCGATACCATTTATGTAACACCCCCAATCCGCTCAGGGATATTACACACCGTAGACCCTTTCCTCAAGGATCTACCAGGCTGGTAACAACATAAGACATCTCGACAATGCCTTTAAGGCTAAAATGACTCAGTAGACCGATTTGGTCTTTCAATAATAACATACAACTTAATTCCAAACACATACCCACGCAGGGGTCAAAATACAATAAACTCCCGTACAACGGGGCAAAGATACTGCAGTAGAAAAGAAAATACAACTAGACCAATACGACATCAACGGATCCTAGTGTGATTAGTATCGTTCATCTTTCATCATCCTTCGTACCGACCCTATGCTATGCTCCAAAACCTGAATGCAAAAATAGACATCCACCCCCCAAATACTCGGGGGTTAGCAAAACTCCACTATTTTGCTAGTGCAAGTACAAGTGCAAAAATACGAGCCATACAATTCACATTCCACGAATAACAATAACCAGGAAATCCTCAAAGATTCAAACGTAACGAAAAGTACTTCCCGAGGCAAGAGTTTGGGTAAAACACATCAAAACCGAAAGATCACAAATCAAGAGAAAACAATTTATAAAACCGTTTAAAGTGCCATCGAGAGTTTTAATAGAAAACAATTTAGGATTATCAAATCCTCCTCATTCTAAAATCAACAGGGTCCTCGACCAATAGGAGGAATGCAATTCGCAAGAAAATCATTCAATCAACACAAGCGAATCTTCACAAATATTTCCCACGGGGTTCTCGACCCAATCCAAATAATATCAACACGAGATCAAACATCTCAACATCACACGGGGTCCTCGACCCAAAACACAAAATGTCAACACAATATAATCAAGGACACAGCCTTTCGTCCGCCCAAAAACTGCTCAAGTACCCTGATTAATTAACCCTCGGAGATCTCGTCAAATGTCCTTGGTTAATTAACCCTGATACCAACAATTTAAAACAAGTTGAAACACACTTTCAGAAAACATGAATCACGGTCTATATCGAGACCAGCATTTGAAAAGAGTTGAAAGAATTTGAAATACGATAATCGTTCGGTAATGGGGTCTTAGCTAAACACTCAAATATCCGTTACCAATAAGCTTGCCAGGCGCCTCCACTGAAACGCCTGTGCACCGGCGTTCACTCCACATGTCAGCCGCACATTGTCCGTGTCACCGCGCCGGCATCACTCCCATAAGAGCCACCCCTTGCACGCGCATCAGGTAAACACCGGCGTTCACCAACCATATGGAGCCGCACATTGCAGCGTACACCAGGCCGGAGATCGCACGCCCCGCACTCAGAAGCTCCCGGATATGACGTCTCTCACAACAAGTATTCACATTGTCACAAACATCAAGTACACAGTCATCGTCGCAACAATTATCAAATCAATACACCAATTCACATAATTCATCCGTCAGTCCACGACCACACGAATAAATAACAACACGCACGTCAACCATAACTCAACGGAAAGAAGCAATATACGTACACACGCATTATCAAGCACAACATCAACACCAAATATATCCAAAGGATTCACACGCGTTTTGAAAGTGAGCCTTTAACGAGGCTAGCCGAATCTTTTGAAAACTCATTTCAAACAAATAAACAAACACACCAAGATGATCACCAATTATCATATCCACAAAACAAGAATAGTATGGACAAGGTACTTGCCTCGAATAACCACAACGCGGAGAATCGGCCGAAGTAAGTTGGCACGAACCGACTATGAACTCGCCGGCTCCACCGAACGACAATCCACAACAATGAACTACGAACGAAAATAATAACAACGAAAATGAATTCCAAAGTACGACCCAAAGCCGCTGAATTCAAAGAACAAATGACGAAGGTTCAAGGATTTCCCCCAAAACGGCCAAGAACACGATTCATCCCGTCAAAACACGAAAACGGAATTCCAAGTTGAAATATGGATATACAATCCATAGAATGTGTTTAACAACATCATTTAACCACAATCGATCCATCAAAAACGGATGAAAAACGAGATCAAGAACAAATCCCCCAAAAAGTCAATTTGAAGGAAATCAAGAAATATACTTCGATTCGACGAAGAACAATGGATTAAATGATGTTAAACACAAGAATACTACCAAGATTAATCATACCCATCATGAATTAATCAATAATACGGAACGAATCGGACAAAAACGCAAAAACCCCAAAATTCAAGAAACTAGGGTTCTAAGAAAGATTACCTTGATTCGCTGGATCAAAGGACGATATAGGATGATTGATTGATGTTATGAACTCAAGAACTTCGTCGATTTGTTGTTAAACAACATGGCTCCATGATAAGCACACCTCACGCTAAGAGAAGGAGAAGAAGGAGAAAAATGGCAAAACCCGTCTGCGGGGCCTTAAATAGCCGCACAAAGGTGCCGCGGCCCAGCGGGAGTGTGCCGCGGCACAGGGCCAAATCTGCCGGCAGTGACTCGGCAGTGTGCCGCGGCCCTGCCGGCATGTGCCGCGGCACAAGGTACAGAGTGCTCGGCCAAAAACTGGGAATGAGAGTGACTTAGCTATTTCGACCATAACTCCCTCGTTCGGACTCCGATTGACTCACCGTTTGAACCATTGGAAAGCTAACTCGATGATTTATAATATTGCAAACATTCAGAATTTTTGGAGTTTCCAAAAATTAATGGCGATCTAAACGTGGAAAAGTCGCTAAAGAACACGGAATTCAACAGAACGACACCAAAACGAACTCGGTTGATAAAAAGTATAGAATTAATCATTCTCAAAATGACGAAACGGTCATGAGCGATTCGTTAAAACGGACTTCCGCCGAAAAAAAAAGAAATTACCGGAAATCGAAATTACGGGTATTACAATTATAGCAGTCCATCAACTCTCATCTCGCAATTTTATAATTGCAAGATGTTGTTCAGATAAAATTATCGCAACATCTTCTTATCGCTGCAATAATGTTATCTCTTCAGCAGTGCAAATGAAGTACAAAGAAAATGGAAAGGACATGGTATCTGATCTGCCACGTCATCTCTAAGATGGGAAAATATCTCACGCGCGTGTGAGATCCACGCGCCAACCGTACGGTTCTGGGCTGGGTCGTGTATCTCACGCACTGGTTGTGCCACAGTGCTCCCGCTGCCACGGTGTACGGGCGTGTGTCGAGCGTGTGTCGTGCTGACATGGCGTGACCCATGGCATCGTATTATTGGTTCTTGTATGATTGATGTGTGTCGGGCGTGTGCCGAGCTGACGTGGCACGACACGTGCAGTTTCTTATTGGACGGTCTTACCACATGTGCACTGACATGAAGCACAGTTGACATGTGACGTGATGTCATGCTGACGTAATCTGATGAATTTGGTTCCGTTACTTGTCCCGATATTAGTGGTCCGTGTATTTTAAATTCCTTCCAAAACTTCGAATGGCCATAACTTCTTCATACGAAGTCGGATTCGAATGAGTTTTTTTCAAAATGATCATCTCGACGAGACGAATAAAACGAGACCACTCATAAATATATTCGGAATCTGTAAAAATATCGCCCCTAAAATGACAGATATGTCTTCAACTAGTGTGGTAATGTGCATATAAAATTTAATTCCCATTAATATAACAAAAATTACACACAATTACTAAAAATTATACTTGAAGTAAAATAATACAAACACACAAAAATATTAGAAATTATCACACAAAATACAAAAATATATATATAAAATTCTAATAAAAATACTGGCAAAAGTATACCAAACCGTGGTTGATCAGGCCACACTCTCATAATTGTTGGAATTCGATGCTTAAAACAAAAATACAGCGGAAGCAAAGTATGAGAAAAAACCGAAC
This sequence comes from Orobanche coerulescens, assembly GCA_033398695.1. Taxonomy (NCBI): domain Eukaryota; kingdom Viridiplantae; phylum Streptophyta; class Magnoliopsida; order Lamiales; family Orobanchaceae; genus Orobanche; species Orobanche coerulescens. The sequence continues at coordinate 146,407,237 of CM065805.1, read as the reverse complement.
CCCTAAAGAGGACCGATCATGCAATGTATATACGAATATTAAAAGGACAAGCGATAATATATGAAACCATACCTTGAAATCCTTTAATTGAATGTTGAAGTTGATGCCGGTAAACGCAAATCCGATTTGACAAGCCCTCGATGATCCAAACGCCAAAAGCACCGCATCTCTACTAGACACACGTCGTGAGATGATCAGAACAACTACTCAATTATCCTCCAAGGATACGGCTAGAAAGGAGTAGTAGGAAAATTCTCTCTCAAATATGTGATCACTCTAAGTGATGTAAAATTTTTATCTTGATTTTTCTCTCTCTCTAAGAGTGTAAGAATAACAAGATGAACACTCCCTCATTCTTCTCTTATGTTGGCCGATTTTTAGGTGATTGTAGGAGGAAGGTGAACTTTGTTTTTATAACAAAGTCCACACATAATTCCAACCATCACACCTAATGTAAGATAAGGCATCTAATCACCCCTTTTGTCCCCAAGTGTTAGGAAGCTACCTCAACACATGTAACCATGGGGAAAGTCATCTTCCAAAGATGATGCAAGGTGTAGGGCGGCCCACACAATAATAGAGAAGGTTCGATTCGTCTCGGTCCATGAAATGGACCAATGTGTATCCAGTCCCACTGATACATCTTGGTTCGTATCAATTTAAAATTAATACAATTGATTAATGTAATTAATTAATTATATCTAGATATTATTTCTACAAGAAATAATATGCATGAATTAAATTAATTATCCAGTAATTTATTTAATTCACCCAACCAATTTAATTTATCTAATAAATTAAATAAGACATACAATATCTAAATTTCACAATAAGATTATTCCGTCGTCTCCTTAATGCGCGACTCGGTAGGTCCGTCTCAGTAAGCAATGGGAGGAACCAAAGAGTAATAACACCACATAGCTAGTCCCGTGGCCTATATTGTGACCTTACTGCGAACGAATGATAGGGATTATTCAAGAACCATTCTGTCGTGAATACCAATAAACGTATAAAACCCTTCTTTCACCTACCCCAATCAAGTTATAGGGTCACGATCAGTCAAATTCTATCTGTACTTGACGCTATGTTTGAGTTAATGCAAGTCGAGATCACTGAGAATCTCGTGTATCCAATACAACTAGCTCAAATGCTTTGGCCAAAGACTTATGATCTCATCTGCCAAAAACCACATAAGACATATACCTGTTCACTTAGAGGAGAAAGAATCCTATCTTGGTATTTAGTAGAACATGCTACTTGTCCGTTAAGACGCACGTCGTGGTTGATCCCCACCTCTCGGTATTCTGAGTCGAACCACTCTAGTGAAAATATTAACGTCACAAGTACATACCCACTAAATCCTCAAGTCGAAGGTTCGCGAATACCTATCACAACCTTTCGATTCTGTCATTGACTATCCCGGAGTGAAATCCGTGTGACGAATCGAGGGTGAGTCGGTTCGAGTATAATAATCCCATTAGCATACCTACACCGTGTGCTCCCACTAAATATTAGTGACGAGAGGCACATTCCAAGTCAAAGAACACGTCACACAAGTCTACACATAAATACAACGCCCAGTCAAGTTTCACTGACTTGCGAACGATTAAGTATATGAGCCATAAACTTTTCCAATGCCTATCCCCTTATCAAATAAGGAGTGAAAAGTTTTCTCCCAAATAGATGAACTAGTTTCTATATATATTTACAAGTCAAAAATACCAGTGAGTCTCGGTAAATAAAGAAACATACAATTGCCTTTTGATAATAGTTTACACAATAACAAGTACAATGCCCTCTCTGATACTTCCTCTGAGTGGCATTCGAGGGCATATTCCTAACAATCTCCACTTACACTCAATGCCACACATTATTGTAACACCCCCAATTCACTCATGGATATTACACGCCGTAGACCCTTTTCTCCGCAAGGATCTACCAGGCTGGTCACTCTAAACAAAACCAACACGTGGTCAACTCGACCAAAACATAAAACCAAAGACCGATTAGGTCTCCCAAAACACAACATAACGGTATAACTAACAAACCAAAATACAACTCGATCATAATTTACACAACATGTCCATCCTTTTAAGGATGACAAAGAAACTAAAAATAAACACGCAGTCCGACAGCTCACTGACAGACAACCGACTACAACTGTGACTAGTATCACTGCTTTACATCATCCTCCAAGCCGACCCTGTGGTTGCTCTCTCAAATCAGGACACCTGAAAAAAAATATAAAAATAATCCCCCAATGAGAGGTTAGCGATAGAAATCACTAGCAAGTAACCAAGCTATACAGTTATACATCAAGAATACAATTGTTATGAAAATAACGTTCCGACAAAGTAGTAACACGACCCTTCGAGTCTAAATTCTTTTCAAAAACCATTTTATTTAGAACGAATCATGTGAGTTACTCCAGAAACAACTTTAAGGGATTATTTAGAGACTTCAGTGGTCTCGGTGTGAAATTATGAAATATAAATATCTCTCCTTTTCAAAAGAGTTTTCTTTCAAAATCATATAAACGATTCAATTCTCAACGACAAAACCATGTTCAAGATCCACGCATTCACAATTCAGAGATATCAAATCAAACACTCAAATCCCCTTCGTGGCCTCGATGGGACCCACACGGATTAGCTATCGAAAATAAGCTCAAACACACCCATAGGTTATTGTAACACCCCCAAAACCATTGTTGTGAGAAAATCCCTCACACTATGCCGCAAGTGCACGGTGTCAACAAGTAATAAAGTGATAAGTAAGACATCGTTCCCTCGAGGACTGATTTCACTAAGTACCAAAATGTAGTCAACTCGTAATTTTATTTGAAGAACAATTATATGGAATTATTCCTAATCTAATAGAAAATTAATAATAGTAATACTAAAACTAATAATAATAATAAGGGTGTAGGATTATGATTTTCACCTCAAACAATCAGGAGTGATTTTTATTCAATTCAATACACTTTTATTCAATTGATTGTAAGCCAGGAATTCCTAAATTATTCTAAAGCCTTTCCCAAGGTAGATAGAAAATACTACGAATTATTAACTCGATATATCCCTATTCGAATTAGATAATTAATAGCTAAAATAGTTCAAGAATTTCCACAATAAATAGGCTTCACAATTCCCAAGAGTATATTCCTATCTCACGAAAATTATGATTCGTCTCACAAGAACTATGCCTAAATTTCATCTCCCGAATCCATAAAGACATTCAAAATCATTCAACTATTGGCCAGACAATTAAAAAGCATTAAGAACAGTAAGAAGAATCCAATTCAATAGAATAACGAATGAATTGAAATAATAATAAATAAATCAAACCGTCATGTAATCGGCTACAATCAAAATCCTACTCAAACAGATCTAGAAACTACGATATGGAAAAATTAAGAAAAACCGTAGGGATCCGTAGTCTTGTCGTCGCCCCACAAATCTCCTCCTTGTGTTCTTCTCTCTATCTATCGATATTCCTCCCGATCTGATGATGATGATTTTCTTTTCAGCCCTTCAATGCTTATTTATAACTGTTATCAGCCTTCAAAATGCGTCCGTGCGATTAGGTCGAGAACAGGCTCCAAAACGGCGAAGAATCGCGGAAGGCTCAGCCAAAACCGCCATGTGGGCCGCAGCTCACTTAATCTGTGTCGCGGCCCCTACTGCTCAGCGCCGGATGCCTGGGCACATATTTTCCTCCTGGGCCGCGGCTCACTTAGGCTGTGCCGCGGCTCACGGTATAGTGGGTTCGGCGCTTGCTGGTCACCTGCGTGTGCCGCGGCCCGCCTCTTTTGTGCCGCGGCCCCAGGCCAAAAACTGCCATTTTTGCCCGTTTTTCGTCGTTCGAGCTTCCGGACTCCAATTTCCTGCAAAACATATAAGAATAGTGCATTAAAAGCTCATTTATTCAGATTTAAGCTCAAGATGGATATAAAATAATGATAAATAAGCGCATAAAAATACGCCTAACAAATACCCCCAAACTTGATCCTTTGCTTGTCCTCAAGCAAAAATTATCATTTTTAAACAAAATGTATCGTGAATAATCATGAAAGTCCATAGTGCTCAACTTAATCAATACTACCCTGAAAATCTCAAAGAATAGTACAAGTATCGTAATAGCGAGTCACATCCAGGACACTGATTCTACTAAGTAACCATTTTCAGTCTTAACCAATCGTTCATGAAGAAAATCAAGCTCAAAGATTAACAAGCGTGAATTTAACCGACCGTCAATATGAAGGGTTAGATTAAACAAACCACCCGCCTACCCCACAAATAGTGGCAAAATTCAAGAGTTTCATTATCAAAATTACTCCTAGACAAAGATTCCCTTATGTATGATCAATAATATGATTCGAGTTAACCACTAGGTTTCGGCTCTCGGGATATTTCATCGATAATCCTAGGTGGATTTCCATTCTCATGTATCGGGAACCGCTTGACGTAAAAGACACTCATGGGGCACATGGATGCTTCTAGTTACTAAGTTCCCTCTACAAATGGAGAAAAAACTCGAATAGCAATTCCCGCATGTCAAGGTTGCTGTTTTACGCGAGAGTAAACAACGGGTCACGTGAATACCCCCGGTTACTAGGCTTCCCATCATTGGTAATGCGATATTTCTAAATTATTAATCTATTCAGGGTCGTCATTTTTCGCGAGAGTAAACAACGGGTCACGTGAATACCCCCGGTTACTAGATTTCCCATCATAGAACAACTAATATCTCGACTTTTTGGAAAAACTGTCCGAGTCTAAACTCAATCCAAGTGCCAACAAGACTCATATTACTGGACGACTAGCTACGCGAAAAGTTTAACCAAACGTATAAATGGTGATTTGAAAACACGTATGTCTCCTTTCTTATCTGCTAAAATTTCTACAAAAAACGATAAAATTTCGGACCTAATCAATACTCAATGTATGTATATCGCTGACTGCAACTCGACCAAAAGTCAACCGTTTCTTCCAAGAGAAATCAGTATCGTAACATCAGTTTTACACATGGAAGCACGAAAAATTCACGAAAAAATCACGTTTTTGAACAATCAACAGCATGCAAGGACAAAAAAGCATTCGCAATTTATACCCAAGAAAAATTAAGAAAATTATCGCATGCTTCAACTTATTCCACTACACATAGAATCATCAACAATAAAATTCATGTGAAAATAAAAGAGATAAGGAAAAGTGAAACTTATTCCAAATGTCTTCTTGAACGCCAGCACATGTCTGAGTGGAATCGACTGTCAATCCATACTTCAAATAATGCTCAACATCACGAGGGACCCCCAAACTTAGTCTCTAGTCATGAAATAACAGTAGACATTAAATCAAGAAAGACTAGAATATAAAGAATAATAATTCATTGGGGTTATATAAAAAATATTAGAGAACTAAGGGCCAACAAGAATACACGAATCCAAACGAAATAACAAACAAAAGAAAAGAATTATAAACGAAAAATCAAATAAAAACAACTAACTAGAAAGCAAGTAAAAATAATGGGTTGTCTCCCATCAAGCGCTCTATTTTACGTCTTGAGCACGACGTGGCAAACAAAAAAATTAACGCGGCTTCTTTCTAGGGAGATTGCCAAATGCCCCCTTCTTGCAATCTATAAGCCTCTTATTCCATAAGGGGGGCTTTGGTTCATGCCTGGTTGCCAAAAATAATAAGTAAGAATAATTATGCGGACAACCAAAAAATGATGGAAGAATATAATAATTATAAGGCACGAAAAAATAGGCAGAGTTCGAATGGGTAGATAATAAAAACATATCATGAACAACCTCATTGGAACTCAAAGAATCAGCCTCAACAAAATCAAAAGTAATGGGGTCAATCTCTCCCATTATGGATTTAGGAAAAATTATGCGTGGCACCATTAATAAAATTTTAGGCACATAAGTGTTCACCTTATTAGTCGAAGTTTGATGACAATTTAATGGAATTTCTTTGGAAACATCATCAATGGTAACTTCTTCTACATGCTCATCACACTTTATGTAATTATCAGGTGCTGGGGAATTGACCCTAAAACTCAATATGTCTTTCTTCTCAACCTCCCCCTCTACTTCACTACTAAAGCAATGAGCTGGAAAATAACCAAAGTGAATCTCAAGACCACGACTCGCACATTCTCGCTCAAGAGGGGTACTATCAGGATTTTGGAGAGCGTCTACACATTGTTCAAGCATGGTCTTTTGTTTCTGGGGAGGGGGTTGACTGGCCCTATTTGGTAAATTATTAAGAACATCGAAATTTATGAAATGCCAAGGGCCACGATAATCTAAGGAAAACATAATGAAAAAAAAAATCACTATGCCAAAAAAAACTTCAAATTAAAATTAGAGTCGCTTGGTATTGATATTAGCGAAAAATCAGTCCCCGGCAACGGCGCCAAAAACTTGTTGTGAGAAAATCCCTCACACTATGCCTCAAGTGCACGGTGTCAACAAGTAATAAAGTGATAAGTAAGATATCGTTCCCTCGAGGACTGATTTCACTAAGTACCAAAATGTAGTCAACTCGTAATTTTATTTGAAGAACAATTATATGGAATTATTCCTAATCTAATAGAAAATTAATAATAGTAATACTAAAACTAATAATAATAAGGGTGTAGGATTATGATTTTCACCTCAAACAATCAGGAGTGATTTTTATTCAATTCAATTCACTTTTATTCAATTGATTGTAAGCCAGGAATTACTAAATTATTCTAAAGCCTTTCCCAAGGTCGATAGAAAATACTACGAATTATTAACTCGATATATCCCTATTCGAATTATATAATTAATAGCTAAAACAGTTCTATAATTCCCACAATAAATAGGCTTCACAATTCCCATGAGTATATTCCTATCTCACGAAAATTATGATCCGTCTCACAAGAACTATGCCTAAATTTCATCTCCCGAATCCATAAAGACATTCAAAACAATTCAATCATAATGACAATTAAAAAGCATTAAGAACAGTAAGAAGAATCCAATTCAATAGAATAACGAATGAATTGAAATAATAATAAATAAATCAAACCGTCATGTAATAGGCTACAATCAAAATCCTACTCAAACAGATCTAGAAACTACGATACGGAAAAATTAAGAAAAATCGTAGGGATCCGTAGTCTTGTCGTCGCCCCACAAATCTCCTCCTTGTGTTCTTCTCTCTATCTATCGATATTCCTCCCGATCTGATGATGATGATTTTCTTTTCAGCCCTTCAATGCTTATTTATAACTGTTATCAGCCTTCAAAATGCGTCCGTGCAATTAGGTCGAGAACAGGCTCCAAAACGGCGAAGAAACACGGAAGGCTCAGCCAAAACCGCCATGTGGGCCGCGGCTCACTTAATCGTGCTGCCCTCATCGCCAGCCGGATGCCTGGGCGCATATTTTCCTCCTGGGCCGCGGCTCACTTAGGCTGTGCCGCGGCTCACGGTACAGTGGGTTCGGCGCTTGCTGGTCACCTGCGTGTGTCGCGGCCCGCCTCCCTTGTGCCGCGGCCTCAGGTCAAAAACTGCCGTTTTTGCCCGTTTTTCGTCGTTCGAGCTTCCGGACTTTAATTTCCTGCAAAATATATAAGAATAGTGCATTAAAAGCTCATTTATGCAGATTTAGGCTCAAGATGGATATAAAATAATGATAAATAAGCGCATAAAAAAACGCCTAACAACCATCCGGGATATTACAGCGCCGTGGGCCCCGCGCCGGAACCCACCAGGCTAAAAACCGTTTACAAAACCATTTCAAAAACGTTCAAAGACGCCAAAAAGACCAATGATGGTAATATTTTGAAAATACCATTTGAAAATACAAGGCGAAATGCCAAATCTCGACAGTTCAAAGTGTACTTTAAGCCACCCCTTAAACGTACCGATAAAATATTTAGGAAAAAGGGTTTGACGAAATAACCCAAGTTCGCAAAATGCCAAAAGGCCATTTAAAATACACACGCTGGTAAAAATACCAGAAAGCCATTTTAAAATACACACACGGCGGATAAAAACACAGTTCAAAATACACATTTGCAGCGGAAATACAACCAGAAAAGAATACTCGATACTCAAATAAATGTCACAGCCAGTATCACTCGGGAAGCTCACCCCTTCACGGCCGCTACTAGATCGATCTCCGAGTACCTAAAAATAAAGCCCACGATGGGGTCAGCCACAATACTCAACAATGATATCGATCACATCATCATAAATAATTGCATACCAATGTAATAACGAAGTAAGAATACTACAATGTAATCTTACCGTTATAACCTTACCAATTCATAGCAATCCATACTAAATCAATCCTTGACATATTCCATGTTTCGTATTCTCAAATGACGAAATGAATTCAACAACAATCATCTCTACTGTATTCCAAAAATACCAATAATCCTCAAAACATCATCATAACTCATAAGTGCGGAAGTAAGCCAATTTGTGCCAAATCCTGTCCGTCGGATTACAAAGTCAAATCTCAACATGTATAAACCAATAATACACAACATATCTGTAGATTAACTACCACATGATAATGATAACAAATCTCGAACATCGACGTGCTGTCCGAATGCTCATACGATCAATAACAATGATCAACCAATACATCACTGAGAATATCATCGACATGATAACTCCAATACGACCAACAAAGGATCAACAATAACCGAGAATACCCTCAGCAAGGTAAACTCTAAACACGATCATCAAAGATCAATAATAACCGAGAATACCATCAACAAGGTAAACTCCAAATGATCAACAATAATGGATCTCAAAGAAATAACCCCAACTGTCGAAACATACCCCTCGGGTGTATGAACAACCAGTCGCAAACCATCGAACATATCCAATCATACATGGAACTATGAACGACCAAGCGATATGGCTCAACCCGATCCGAATATGTGTCAGTGCACATGTCCACCCCATATGCGGAATCTAGGATATACGTGGGATAATGTACCTAATTAGCCTCAACGAACTACGTCTCGTGTGCACAGCCCTTCACGGAAAATATTCACGCATGACTATATATGTGCCTGGCTAAAATTTCTACACAATATCCAATCGGAACGCAGATATGACTCCAGATATGTCACGATACAACATGACAACGAAACTCAAAGAAACACATATCCAATAAGGATCAAAATACTCACCGAAGTGAACAAAGCTACACAGACAATGAAAGATCGACACGAACGACCATATCCAAAACAAACATCCTGGGATCACAATCCTCAAAGGATAATCCATACGATAAACAATCTCAGACAACAGTTCTGGGATCAACATCCCTCAATGAAAAAATCGACACAACCATTAACACCAACAATAGTCCTGGGATCATCATCCCTGAACGAACAACCAATACGAATCTCAATATACGAAGCCTCAATGTACAACATATACAACAACTCAACAAAATAATTATCTTCATAACTAAACAATACTTAAATTACCTCAAAGCCGGAGACAACATCCTTTCCATGAATAAACATCCCTGAACGAATACACAGTTATACGAATAATCCCGAAATAGGTATAGTCCATTTATACCAACAAACCACCATCCCGACATCAATTTCGACACGGTAAACCAGCCTTGATATCCGACATTACATATCGTTGACCAAATATAACTCACATCTCCGTATTCACCAACACATTTAAACCATATACATTATGATTTAATCCAAACCAAGGCACAATATACAAACCATCATCCCGACAATTTATACTTATAATATCATTGCTATATGAATTATAAATGAAATGAAAACGGAACCATTCATCAAATATTATAAACTGAACAAGTATAACTTGCCTCGATATCGATACCACGAAGCCGTTACCAAATCCATTGCCTTCATCTACGAGCTCCTCAGCCCCGACCAAAAGCAATCTACGAACTCTTCAATCTCAACCGCAACACAACGGTCATAATCCACGATCAAAACATCACAACCTATTGCAATAACCGATTAACACACATTCGATAAAAATCAATAACCGACATACCCAACCAACAAACTTAACGGTTTAACGAAACCTCGATCATATACATAAATCCAAATAATCCAACTCAACAAATACGAAGTCATATCCACGACACAAGCCGTAACTCGATGATCACAAATAACAATCCATAACCGATCAACAAACACAATGGTTCTACAATATCCTAATTAAATACAAATCCAAACAACCCAAACCAATCACACACGAACTCAAAACCAAAATACGATTCCACAATCCGAAGATCATATCAATAATCAATTTAAACCAAAAAGGGTCTAACATTAGCGATTCCAAATTCAATCATAAATACGGATACAAGTTTCCTCCTTGTAAATTCATAATAAAAACCAATTACCGATTATCATCATCAATCCAGACGATCCGATTAATTCAACATTATAGATAATCATATTCCAAAGGTTTCAAAAAATTCCATTATCCGAATTGAACACTTGTTTAATACGTATGAATTCTCAAACTCAAAAGTGAATCATAATCTTATCAAACCCGGAACCATATTCGTATTCCTATACGAATATTGTATCAAAACACATAACTTAGTTCTAGATATGAATATTCCATATTCATATCTAAAATACCAACACCTCTAAAAAATATGTTCATCAATTCATATAATCCAAGAGTTCCTTAAGAACACAACTTATTCCGACATCACATTCAAAATCTCCAATACGACATAATCCGATGTGTTCTAACATCTAAACAATCCTTATTCACAATTAAAGGTGTATATAATCATGTTCTTCAACACATACTTCTCATAACATCATGAATCGCAACAAACCACCAAGAACATCGAGAATACTACGATTCCATAATCATAACAACATAATCAAGGCATTTGATCATCAATTCATTATATTCTCTTAACAAAATTTCCGTAATTACCAAGAATCATAACAACAATATCAATTCAATCACCATTCTACGAAAACATATAGAACTTCCCAAGTTCTACCTCATTGAAGCATCTTATCGGACACTTTGAGGGCATAGTCCAATTTAATCGTTTAACGAAGGAATGCTCGAATTTTTTACACAAAATTTCAAGGATAATGTACAATTACGAGAATACAACCAAGTTCTATCAACAATCTGAATTGAAACGAAGGAAATTGGCCAAAACATCAAGAAACTCCAAAAATATCCAAAACCAAGTGTTTAGGTGTTCTTACCTTCGATCCGGGTGGAAGAAGATGTTAAACACGAATCCAACTTCCAAAATATGTTGCTACATGATGTTCTTACTCAAATCCATCAATTCTTGCTAAAGGAATCGCGAAAAAACGAATAAAAAATGAAAATGCCGAAGTGACCCGGTCTAGGCCTTAAATAGGCGGGACCTGTCGGTACCTTATGGCCGTGGCTTACGTACGTAACCGGACGTGGCCTACCCTCCTGTCCATTTTGGCCGACACCCTTACGGCCGTAACCGGAACCTGCTTATGCACGTAACGGGCCCTTACGGCCAGAATCGCCACCTCTTTACGTGCGTTATCGCCGCCCTTCCCCTCCGAAGTCACCGCGACCGTGATCGGCCATCCCTGCGAGTCACTACCGACCATGCTCGGTCACTACAGGTCCCCTCGGCCATGACTCGGCCAGCCACCCCGTAACGTATGTAACACTTCTTCCGTTGCATATGTAATACGTACGTTGACTTGCTACAGTATTATACTCGTATTACGTACGTAATACACCCTGTATAGCGTACGTAAATCCATCCGTTGACTCACCTGTCCACATCCGTGCCGAAAGCCGCCGACCACGGGCCCCACTATCCGATCACAACTCGGTCCTGTCTGATTCCTCTTATTACGTACGTTATGTACACTATATAACGTACGTATGCTAACACATTTTACGTACGTAAGCTCCAAGGCTTTACGTATGTAATGGCTTTTATACTTAGCCAAAAATTCAATTATTCCTGTCCGACGTCTCGACATACATAATACAAACATACGGCATATTGAATACATATATACTCAACCCAAAAATATTCTCATACGATATACCTCATATCCAAATTAGTTCAACCTGATACAACAAATCCTCAATATAATTGTCAATCAAAACGTCAATTACACAAGTATAACTGTCTCGGTCCTCAATTTATTTTATCCATACTGTATAGATACCAAACTATATAGTATATCTTAGATAAAATAACGCGAAAATTTTATACTAAAAATCCGGGTATTACAGTTATCTTGACATTGCATTCGCAAGTGACAATTCTCGAAGCCCCCTCCAGGCCTACCCGATTAGATAACCTTATGGTCAGATCATGATAACTGGTCATACTTGCAAGCATGCGCCGCCAGAGGTCTCACGGGACCTTACTCGTTAACAAGTTCAGACATGCCCATAAGTTATCGTGACATCGCACTCGCAAGTGACGATTCTCGGAGCCCCCACTAGACCTACCCGATTCGATAACCTTATGGTCGAATCACAACAACTGGACGTACTCGCAAGCACGTGCCACCAGTGGCCTCATGGGTCCCTAACCGGGTAACATCTCAATTCATCATGATACATCTCAATTCATCAGGATACACAACACCAAAGGTACAATATTCACATCATTCACAAACGCATAAAATATAAGTTAATGCATCATACACCTCCACAAAGGCACAACATAAACATGTCCACAACTGCAAAACATTCACATAAAACCATCATTCAAGGAGAAAGGACTAACAAGCGAATAATATAAATATTCCGCGATTCCATAATTTCTTGGATAACTACTCATTCTAGTATCCGTTTTAAGCACAATACAACATGAAATGGTTGTTATCATTCTTTACAAAACTCACGTTTACTTTCGTATTTACCTTCATAGAATCACATATTCATTTAAAAATAAATTACGTTTCATTGTTCAATCACTAACAAGCCCACGTTAAATTCACGACAAATCACATTCTCAAAGTATAAAGAATATAGGCGAGATACTAGCCTCAAGTCTAAAGTACGCGAAGCAACGGGAAAGCTCGACCGGAAAGCCTCGAATCTCATAGAAGACAACAAACTGAAGAGTTCCGACTCAAGTTCTTCACCAATATTTTGTTCATAGATTGCAACGACACATAATCAATCACAATATCTCAAATACATAGGAAATCATCCTAAGTTCTACCCCTTAGAGGAAATTCTTCGGACATCTTGAAGGTATGATCCGACATGATCGATTTAACGGATGAATCCACGAAATCGTTCCACAAGACTTCAAGATTATCAAAGTAGGGGTGGCATTTCGGAACTGAAAATCCAAATCCGAACCGAAAAAACCCAAAAAAATAACCGAAAAACCGAAACCGAAGAAAACCGAACCGAAAAACAAAAAAACAGAACCGAACCGAACTAATTTGGTTCGGTTCTTGGTTCGGGGTAGAGCGGAACCGAACCGGACCGAAATGGACCGAAGTCAAATTTCAACATACTAAAATGACCTTGTTTTTGTGATTTTGGTGTGTTTCGAATTTTAGTATAATTCGTTTTCCTTTTGTAAGACCCTCATGGGTCCACGAAGGACCGATAATATGCTCATGAATTTGTGATTCAATTAATTTAGGTTGAGAGAATGAGCTACTGTGGTTTACGATTGTTATATATTTTGAGATATTTGGAAATTGCTATGCAACTCTAGCTTTTATTCTTGTTGGCTTGTTGTTATATATAACTTATTCTATTGCATATAATATTTGAATTTATATTGTGAAGAACCGAAAAAACATCAAACCAAATCGAAACCGAACCGAATATTTATAAAACCGAACTTAACCGAACCGAACTTCAAAAAGAACCGAACCAAACCGAAACCGAATATTTGGTTCGACTCTCGGTTTCGGTTAAAAACCGAACCGAATGGAACCGAGTCCACCCCTATATCAAAGAATCTCAAGTATACAACGATAATCCAACAACAATCTAGGTGGCATTAGATTAATTAGGCCAAATCATCACAAAACCCCAAAAATTCCCAAATTAAGGGTTTGAGTGTTCTTACCTCGATACGAACGGTAGAAGATGATTATATGTTGATAAATCCTTGCTAGGTACCCAAAAATATGAATGGATGATGATTTATGCCCTGGATCCACCTTCTCCTTCGTCTCAAGTCATCAATCGTCGGAAGGAAGTGAGAGAGGAAGAAAAATGATGGAAATAGATGAAGTCCACCTATATATACCTGTCGGCATTAGCACGCGCTAACGGGCTGGACAGGTCCAGAAACTTCGGCAGGCATCTGCAAGCCTCGGCCGACCCTGCTTTAGCGCACGCACTGGCCTAACGCTAGCGTGTGCTAGTCGTACAGTCCAGACCCTGACAAAGCCCTCTGTTTGGTCCAGGTAGCGCGCGTTGCGGCCTAATAGGGAGCGCTATGCCCGCCGAGTCAACGCGCTATGTCCGGGTATCGTGCGCTACCTGTTGAGTCTGGCCGAAGTTCAGAACCCCACTGCCCTCAATGCCTTCCTCGATAGCGTGTGCTAGGCAGCAGAGTTGGCGTGCGCTACACCTGTCGAGTTGTGCGGCGGTCAGCGTGCGCTAACTGTTGGCCTGGCCGGGATCTAGTGCCTACTGCCCCTGCTGCTCGGCCACTTAGCGTGTGCTGCCATCAGGCAGTAACATGCGCTATGCCGGTTCCTATTTCCGAAAAAGCATGGAACGAGCACGACGAAATGCTCGTGGACAACATCATGAAACAAATCACCACATACGACCCCGTAAAAAACAAAATTAATCAACAGAACAAAATAATCCACAAAACCGACAAATAATTCAAAGTGACGGGAAACGAAAATCCCAGGTATTACGTTCTCCCCCACTAAAAATAAGTTTCATCCCGAAACTTAAAATGAAAGCATAATCGTGCTACAAACAAAACATAACGTTCAATCTTACGTACATAAGGAACTTAGCAGTTCCAAACAGCTAAGTTCATCCGTCGAGTACGAGCGTGATGAAATCGCGAAACGACAAAAACAACACAAGACGAAGACATGCAGACGTAGAGTGCGCAACGACGAACTCAAGCGCTAAAAGAAAACACAATTTCGACTACCCAAAGGTTCGAAATACGTCAACGGAAGCAATTACCCCAAACTTTGGGAAATTACAAAATGGCCCAAACATCCGAAAATCACAATATGAGATCAAACAACCAGACCGAAGTTCACATCACGTCTGACAAAGATAAACGGACTTATAGGAAATACGAAACCATAGTTCCGAACCAGCATCACATGAATTGAACCAAATAGCAGAAAAAGTCGCTCAAAACACAGATTCGGGTAAAACAGTCCTGAAACAAGCTTGGGTGACCAAATACACAGAACAAAACATTATCAAAATGTCAAAATGCTCGCAAACGAGTTCTCGAAATCAGAAAAATGTCAAAAACAAAAACTTACCGAACGAGAAAATCATGATTATTAAATTCTATCCCCCTTACAAATAAGTTTCATCCCCGAAACTTAAAAAGAAAGTGTGGAGTAAGCAGATAACAAAGTGAACGAACAATTAAACCTCAACGATCGCACGAGTCGATCCTGATATTGGTGCTGAAGCTCGATTCTAGGAAACTTCATGAAATAGTTCACAATACTGAACTCTGTGGCCTTGGAGTCCACAGTTATAACAAGTAATCGGTTGCGAAGGAAAATTAGCTTGCACATGACCCACAACGTTGCAATTGAAACACTTTCCAGTCTGACTAGGAGTCAAAGAAGATGGCTTGGGACTCTTGGTTCCACCCAACAAAGAAAAGGAAGGTTTCGCCATAGGACTACGTGAAACTCGATGAGAAAGAGTTACGACTCGTACACCATCTGAAAGATCTCTAGATGTCCTCTACTTCTTCGACTCACGCAAGGGCCCATTAGATAATGATGCCATATCGTACGCCATGGCTCGATTCTGATACTCTCTCAAAGTAGCGCAAGTGAAACCAGACATGTACTGTCGAATCTCTGGTCTCATCCGTATATTAAATGACGGATTTTGTCTTCCTCGGTCCTCACCTGCCTATTCACGTAAGCAAGCTGTCGACTATAATCGATAATAGCCTGCAACACGGGTATATCCTGCGGCTCGGCTAAATAAAATTCTCGGATCCTCTGCTCTCGGATTGGCTCCGGCCAAAACTCCACTTACATCAACTTCTTGAACTCTTCCCAACTAACAGCATGATACTGAGGCTCAACGGCCTCCCACCAATTAGCAGCGTCACTATCGAGAAGGAACTGAGCGATAGGAATCCTCCGTTCCTCTGGACAACCAACCGCCTTGAAATCTTCTCCATTTGGAAAAGTCAATCGTCCCAGCCCAATGTATCACCGACGCCTTCAAAACAAGGAGAATGCATACGAACCACTTCACTAAGCCACTGAGTCGACCCAAAGTTCTCAGTCACGGTAATGTTACGCTGAACTGCCTGAGTCAAATGAGTCATCTGGTCTGCCACTTACTGAAGTGTAGTAGAAACACGCATATCAATGCCATCGCCGGCAGCATGATCCTGATCACGTGACTGATTGCCACGACCTCGACCTCTGGCACTCGACATACCGAACTGAACAACCATCCGATAAAACAAGACATAACAACACATAACATCAATCATAAAAGGAGGTCCATACAAGGCACACCACTAAGCACAGAAATATTCCTGCTAACAAGAATTACCATAGAGAGTTCATTGACATAAGTATAACATAGTCCATAGTATCTCAATTCAGGAATTTATAGTACCACTAATATAAAAAAATAAAAAATAAAATGTTTACCCGCCTAGCTACCTAGGCGCCCGCCCAGCCGCCTCGGCGTCCGCCCAGCTTGTCATCCTAGGCGCCCGCCCAGCCGCCTAGGCGCCCGCCCAGCCGCCTAGGCACCCGCCCAGCCGCCTAGGCGCCCGCCCAGCCGCCTAGGCGGCCGACTAATCACCCGAACGCCCAGGACAAACGCCCAGGGCATAATCGGAGCGCCTAGGCGCCGCCTAGGCGGCCGCCCAGGCCGATTTTTAGAACACTGCCAACTCATATCTGATAGTTCTCATAGGCTTGAAAATGAATATCTCCGGCAAGAAAATTTAGCAAGTCATCACACATTAGAACCAAGCACATGGTTAAACGAATCAGCACATTCAACACGTGCCCAAGGCATTAAACGCATACTGCTATCAATGTATATACGACAATATCATTCAAGTTTCGAACCATTCTCCACTGCTTTCGAATCAAAACTGAACTCTCATAAAATAGTTGCAAACTCCCATACTTGAGTTGACAAAACTCATCGATTTCCAATAACCAAGAACATCTCAATTCAGTTGAACTCTTGAAGTTCTCAAGTCAAAATTTTGAGTTAAAGAACTGAATTTTCTAAAGTTCATTAAAGTTTAGACTTTCTAACAAGACACACGGAAAAATAATTTAATGACCCCGAACTCGAGTAACACGAGCAACATTATTAGCCAGCATACGTATCTTTCAAGCATAATTACCGGATGCACATAACTGGGAAAAATGGAATTTCATTCTCAAAACAAATACTTGTAATTATCAATTCTTCGCGAAACGGATCAAGATTTCTTATTTTGAAAATTTTGATAAAGTGCGAAAAATATTTTTAGAAAACTTGTTGTTCCTCGTAAAGCGGAACAAACTCAATCTTCAAAATTTTAAACTACTAACATCATGTTCCGTTTCTAAGAGAAACTTTTGAATCCTTGCAAAAAATTTCTATTTTCCTCTTCACAAGAATATTTTCTCACATAAGGTGTGTCTCAAATACTTTCGCTAAGTATTCTGCTCGTTTGATGAAGAAACTCGGGTCCTTTATGTTAAAAAGAATATTTGAAATAATTTGCACTCTGGAAATATCATATCAATGAGGAATCAAATAGTTTAGTTGTGTAATTAAATTATTTTACTCACGCCATGACATTTTCAAAATATTTGTCAAAGTTTACATCTCTGCATAGCGCGTGACGTCTTTTCAAGTAATCACCCAAAACAAAAGCGCAGCTACAGCATCCCAATATCACATGTCTATAAAATCCCCTACGCAGAGGGTACACAAGTATATTTCATTACTAATAATCATGAATATCAAATCTTGATTCGCCTCAACGAACAAAGTCAGATAAATTCACATAACGCCAATTATAGCACTTACGAAAGAGAGACTTACGTCCACTGGTCGCGAGGAGATGATGGCTGCACCACGATACTAATCACGACTAATAACAATTGATCACAACGGATCACAATGATCACACTTGTTCACAATTTCTCACCCGGGTGATACGACAAGACACGACTCGACAAGACCCAACTAGACCCAACTGCCTAGGTTTTCGCAAACATAAGCTCCGATACCATTTATGTAACACCCCCAATCCACTCAGGGATATTACACGTTGTAGACCCTTTTCTCCGCAAGGATCTACCAGGTTGGTACTATAAACAAAACCAACACGTGGACAACTCGACTAAAACATAAAACCGTAGACCGATTAGGTCTCCCAAAACACAACATAGCGATACAACTAACAAACCAAAATACAACTCGATCACAATTTACACAACATGTCCATCCTCTTAAGGATTACAAAGAAACTAAAAATAAACATGCAGTTCGACAGCTCACTGACGGACAACCAACTACAAATGTGACTAGTATCGCTGCTTTACATCATCCTTCAAGCCGACCTGTGGTTGCTCTCTCTAATCAGGACAACTGAAAAAATATAAAAATAATCCCCCAATGAGGGGTTACCGATAGAAATCACTAGCAAGTAACCAAGCTATACAGTTATACATCAAGAATATAACTATTATGAAAATAACATTCCGACAAGGTAGTAACACGATCCCCGAGTCTAAATTCTTTTCAAAAACCATTTTCTTTAGAACGAATCATGTGAGTTACTCCAGAAACAACTTTAAAGGATTATTTAGAGACTTCGGGGGTCTCAGTATGAAATTATGAAATATAAATATCTCTCTTTTTCAAAAGAGTTTTCTTTCAAAATCATATAAACGATTCAATTCTCAACCAAACCTCAACGACAAAACCAAGTTCACAAATACAACCGGAATCCAAGATCCAAGCATTCACAATTCAGAGATATCAAATCAAACACTCAAATCGCCTCCGTGGGCTCGATGAGACCCACACGGATTAGCTATCGTAAACAAGCTCAAACACACCCATAGGTTATCTTGACATTGCACTCGCAAGTGACAATTCTCGGAGCCCCCTCCAGACCTACCCAATTAGATAACCTTATGGCCAGATCATGAAACTGGATGTACTCGCAAGTACGCGCAGGCGGAGGCCTCACGGGACCCTACCCAGTTAACAAGTTCAGACACGCCCATAAGTTACCGTGACATCTCACTCACAAGTGACGATTTTCGGATCCCCCTCCAGACCAACCCGATTCGATAACCTTATGATCGAATCACAACAACTGGTCGTACTCGCAACCATGCGCCGCCAGAGGCCTCATGGGTCCCTACCCCGGTAATATCTCAATTCATCAGGATACACAACAACAAAGATACAATATTCACATCATTCACAAATGCGTAAAACATAAGTTAACGCATCATACACCTCCACAAAGGCACAACATAAACATGTCCACAAGTGCACAACATTCGCATAAAACCATCATTCAAGGAGAAAGGACTAACAAGCGAAAAATACAAATCTTATGCAATTCCACAATTTCTCGGATAACTACTCATTCTAGTATCGGTTTTAAGCAAAATACAACATGAAATGGTTTTTATCATTCTTCACAAATCTCAAGTTTACGTTCGTATTTAACTTCATAGAAATCACATATTCATTTAAAAGTAAATTACGTTTCATTGTTCAATCACTAACAATCCCACGTTAAATTCACGACAAATCACATTCTCAAAGTATAAAGAATATAGACGACATACTCACCTCAAGTCCAAAGTACGCGAAGCAACGGGAAAGCTCGACCGAAAACCCTCGAATCCCGTAGAAGACAACGAACGGAAGAGTTCCGACTAGAGTTCTTCACCAATATTTCATTCCTAGATTGCAACGACACATAATCAATCACAACGTCTCAAAAACATAGGAAATCATCCTAAGTTCTACCCCTTAAAGGAAATTCGTCGGACATCTTGAAGGTATGATCCGACATGATCGATTTAATGGATGAATCCACGAAATAATTCCACAAGACATCAAGATTATCAAGGAATCTCGAGTGTACAATGATAATCCAACAACAATCTATGTGGAATCGGATTAAATCGGCCAAATCATCACAAAACCCCCAAAATCCCCAAAGTAAGGGTTTGCGTGTTCTTACCTCGATTCGAACGGTAGAAGATGATTATATGTTGATAAGTCCTTGCTAGGTATCCAAAAAATATGAATGGATGATGATTTCTGGCCTTTCTCCACCTTCTCCTTCGTCTCAAGTCGCCAATCGTCGGAAGGAAGTGAGAGATGAAGAAAAATGACAGAAATAGATGAAGTCCACCTATATATACCTGTCGGTATTAGCGCGCGCTAGTCCTGTGCAGTTAGCGCGCGCTAACGGGATGGATAGGTCTAAAAACTTCGGCAAGCTTCTGCAAGCCTCGACCGACCCCTGCTTTTGCGCACGCACTGGCTGAACGCTAGCATAAGCTAGTCGGCCAGTCTAAACCCTGACAATTCCTCTGTCTGGTCCATGTAGCGCGCGTTGCGGCCTAATACCGCGTGCTACGTCCGCGCTACATCCGGGTAGTGTGCGCTACCTGTTGGGTCTGGCCGAAGTCTAGAACCCCACCGCCTTCAATGCCTGCCTCGATAGTGCACGCTAGGTAGCAGAATTGGCATGTGCTACACCTGCCGAGTTACGCGCGCAATGTACGGCGCGGCCGTGGCTAACCGCTGGCTCGACGGGATCCAAGGTCACCGCCTCGCCGCCGGCCACTTAGCTTGTGCTGCCATCAGGCAGTAGCATGCGCTATGCCGGTTCCTATTTCTGAAAACGCAGGGAACGAACATGACGAAATGCTCGCGGATAACATCATCAAACAAATCACCACATACGACCCCATAAATAACAAAATCAATCAACAGAACAAAAATAATCCACAAAACCGATAAATAATTCAAAGTGACCGAAAATGAAAATCTCGGGTATTACAACTATGGTATCTAATACCCATGTTCTCCAGATGATGCTCCAAGCTTATCTGAGAAAGTGTCTTGATCAGTGGATCAGCGACATTGTCTTCTGGGCCTACTCTATGCAGCATAATGTATCCTTTGAAGTTAAATTCTCTCACGAGATGATACTTTCTCTTAATGTGTTTTGTACTGTTGTGAAACCTCGGCTCCTTAGCCTATGCTACAACTCCATAGTTATCACACAAAATCATAACAGACAGCTCAACACTTGATGTCACTTGAAGTTCACCCAGAAACTTCTTAATCCAAAACATTCCCTTAGATGCCTCTGAGGACGCTTAATACTCACTCTGACAGGTGGAATCATCAGTCGCGCTCTGCTTGGCACTACGCCAAGATACTGCTCCTCCATTAAGAGTAAAAATGTAGCCAGAGGTATAAATCGAGTTGTCTTTCTGTCTTTAGAAGTCTGAATCAGTGAAGCCCTTCACATTCAGTTCTCCACCACCATACATAAGAACCAGATCTCTAGTCCTTCTTAAGTACTTGAGAACGTTCTTTATGGCGGTTTAATGTTCCTTTCTTGGGTTACCTGAAACCTACTTACAACGCTCACAGCGTGTGCAATATCAGGTCACGTACACATCCTAACATACATAAGGCTACTCACTGTAACACCCCCAAGTTATTCAGGGCATATTACAGCGTCGTGAGCCCCGCTGTGGCACCCACAAGGCTATTTATACGCGGAACTATGAACTTTGACTGACAAGGTCCAAGTACAATCAAATGGAAAACAATAAAAATGGTATTCAAAACCATATCTAATACATCTGAATACAATACATCACATGTCAATACCACGGCAACACAGGCCGGAACATCAAGGAAACAAACACAGTACTCGAGTACTCAAAAGCCATTCCAGTACAACAACACTGAATGGAGGAAACACAAAATATAATCGGAGACAAGACACAGTATCACGCTTTCCCATCATCTTCATGCCGACCCGGTACATGCCTATCCGCTCTCCTGGATCCTGAAATACATGAAAAGTATTTCCCCTATAAAGCGGTTAACCGTCAAATAGCTAGTACAAGTATATCGAATATGAAACACAATAACTCTCGACAATAAAGTAAAAGTAATCATCACCTCATCAACTCAAGACTAGTATACCGGAATATCTAAATCTCAAAGCATCAAAATCAATATATACTTGATCAACCATGGAGCCGCACCAGAGGCTACGGAACCCTCCGTCCCAGAGTGGTTAACCCAAATTATCCGTGGAATCGCACCAGAGGCTACGAAACCCTCAGAGAACCCGTCGGCCGATCCCATAGTGGATACAAACAATAATGCCAAACATATATCTTACTTTTAAAGTCAAGAACGCACAATCATAAACATATACTTGCCTTTGAGACATCGAGAAATTAGAAGAAAAAGGGTATAAGTTCGGTAGGTCCAAGAACGCACTTCCGGCACCTAAACAATTCGCAAGGAATACGATAATCAATAATCCATACTCAAATCACACGAATAAACTCCCAAAACCCACATACGATTCACGAAACTACAAGGGTGAACATCTAGAGGTTGGAAAATCACCCAAACCCTCTCACGTCCGAACACAGCACAAAACAATCCATATAATCGTAGGGGAAACATGGGTACAGGGTAGATACATCATAATCTCAAAGATCTCAAGCTCCAAAATGGATAAATCGGACGAATCTAAGAAAATCCCCAAAAATTTCCAAAACTAGGGTTCTAAGTATTTTACCTTGACTTGGAAGCTGGAAATAGATTAGAATGTCGTGTAAT
The DNA here is from genome assembly GCA_033398695.1 of Orobanche coerulescens. Taxonomy (NCBI): domain Eukaryota; kingdom Viridiplantae; phylum Streptophyta; class Magnoliopsida; order Lamiales; family Orobanchaceae; genus Orobanche; species Orobanche coerulescens. The sequence continues at coordinate 146,384,144 of CM065805.1, read as the reverse complement.
CTTTGTTATTCAACCAAACATGATGATAGTTGATGAAGAATCGCTTCCAGTCATCCAAAATCGCCTCTCCCGAGTTTCTCCCATTGAAAAGAGTGAAAAAGATGAAGAAATGAAGAAGAACAGGGCTGACTACCCTTATATACTGTGCCTAGTCTAGCCCACACTACGCCTCAATATTAGCGTGCGCTAACGGGGTCACCTGGTAGTCCAGTGGCTTCTGCCCGCATCGTTAGTATATGCTAAGTATACCATAGCGTGCGCTAAAGCCTTCCTTTAGCGTGCGCTAGCCGAGAGTTAGCGTGCGTTACCTGGGAGTTGGTGCCCATAAATTGGAGTCCAGAACCTACTATCCTCTGCCCTGCTCGAGCCTTAGCATACGCTACTATGATCGCTTAGCATGCACTACTAATATAGCTAGCGTACACTACGAATACATCTAACGTGCCCTCCAGTCCAGTACCTACTGGATTGTCTACCTCACACACAGATAGCGTGCGCTACTAGTACAGAAATAGCGTGCGCTATGAAAGATGCATAGCGTGCGCTATGCCTCACACACAGGTGATAACAACGCATCCAAGATCCAAAGTAGCAACGATCCGAACAAGAAAGAGTAACATCCAAATGATATGAATTCCAAGATCAATCTCAACCTACTAAACACTTACAACGAGTGTCAAAAATCACAGAAGTACCAAAGCGGAAAATTAACCAAAAAGTACGGGTAATACATCCTCCTCCTCTAAAAAGGAGTTTCATCCCGAAACTTAAGAAATAAAAAGTTTGGGGTATTCCGATCGCATCCACTGTTCCATCTTCCAAGTCGCCTCCTCGACTCCATGTCTCGACCATTGCACTAAAACTAACGGAATGGTTTTGTGTCGAAGCTGTTTCTCGCGACGTTCAAGGATCTTCACTGGTCTCTGTGGAAAGGTAACATCCTAGGCTACGTCAATCTCACTATAGTCGATAACATGGCTTGGATCCGGCACCTACTTTCTCAACTGAGACACATGAAAAACACTATGGACATGACTCAAAGTTGGAGGCAACGCCAAGCGATAAGCTAAATCTCCAACCCTGTCCAAAATTTCAAAAGGTCCAATATACCTTGGACTAAGTTTCCCCTTTTTCCCGAAGCGGAAAACCCCTCTGGTCGGAGACACCTTGAGTAGAACATGGTCTCTCACTTCAAATTCTAAAGGTCGATGACGAGTATCAGCATAAGATTTCTAATGGCTCTGGATAGTCAATAATGGGTCCCGGATAATAGAAATCTTTTCCTTAGTCTCCATTAACATATCCGGTTCCATTCCGACTAGCTCCGAGGCCTCGTCCCAACATAATGGCGATCTACACCGCCTACCATAAAGTGCCTCGGCGCCATCTTGATCGAGGAATGCCAACTATTATTGTAGGAAAACTCGATCAATGGCAAGTGAAGCTCCCAATCATTACTCCAGTCTAGGGCACAAGCCCACAACATATCCTTTAACGCCTGAATCGTCCGCTCCATCTGATCGTCTGAGTGAGAATGAAAAGATGTGCTCAATCTCAACTCGGTACCCAAATCCTGATGAATGGCCTGCCAAAAATGCGATACGAAACGACCATCTCTATCGTAAACAATGGTCTTAGGGGCACCATGCAACCTCACGATCTCAGATATAAAAGTTCGAGCCAATCTCTCCGGTTTCCAAGTATCCTTAATACCAAGGAAGTGTGCAGACTTGGTCAACCAGTCGACGATTACCCAAATCATATTCATTCCGGCTCTAGTTCTCGGCATCCCAGTGATAAAATCCATAGAGATATCTTCCCACTTCCACTCGGGAATGGGAAGCGGCTTCAACAACCCCGCCAGTCTTTGATGTTCAATCTTGATGTTGACACATCATGCACCATAATACAAATTCAGTGACATCTTTCTTCATATTATTCCACCAAAAATTTCGCTTCACGTCCTTGTACATCTTACTCGTTCCGGGGTGGATTGAGTAAGGCGTAGCATGATATTCTCGGAGAATTTTCTGCTTCAACTCTAGATAATTCAGAACACAAAGCCTGCCTTGAATATCAGAATACTATCCTCGTGGACCATAAAACCAGGGGCTTTTACTTTAATTACATCTTCCTTCAGTTAAGATATCATTGGGTCACTCCACTGTTTCCCTTTGATGTCGTCGACTAAGGACGAAGTAATCTCAAGAGTGCACAACTGTCCTTACACTCTTTGAAGCCAAACTTCTATCCCTTGCTCGATTAAATCCTGATGAATCTTTGTCTGAGCTATAAGAACCTCGAGCATCTGAAGCGATGCCAATTTGCGTCTCAAAGTGTCTGCGACGACATTGGCCTTTCCCAGATGGTACAGAATTTCCAAATCATAATCCTTGATCAATTCCAACCAACGTCTCTGCCTCATGTTCATCTATTTCTGAATAAAAATACACTTCAAACTCTTGTGATCAGTATAGATCCGACACGGAGAGCCATACAAATAATGCCGCCAAATCTTAAGTGTGAAGACAATTGTGGCCAACTCCAAATCGTGAGTAGGATAGTTCATCTCATACGGCTTCAACTGCCGTGATGCAAAAGCTATCGTCTTATCATGTTGCATAAGCACACATCCAAGCCCTTGGCCCAAGACGTCGCTATAGACTGCAAATCCTTCATTACCCTGTGGTAAGGCTAAAATCGGCGCTGAGGTCAAACGTCTCTTCAGCTCATCGAAGCTCTGCTGTCTCTCAGTCGTCCAAACAAACTTTTCTGTCTTCTGGAGTAATTTTGTAAGTGGCCGAGCGATTTTGAGAACCCCTCGACAAACCGACGGTAATACCTAGCAAGACCCCAAAAGCTACAAACTCCTTTAACATTTTTAGGTGGTGCCCAATCTAGCACTGCCTCAATCTTATGCGAGTCTACACAAATCCCTTCGGCCGAAATCACATGGCCGGGAAACATAACTTCTTCCAACCAGAACTCACATTTCGAGAATTTTTCATAGAGGTGCTCGGCTCTCAAAATATCTAGTATCAAACGTGTAACACCCCAAGATATTCGGAATAATTACAGTGCCGTAAACCCTTTAAGTAAAGATTTACAAGGCTAATAAGAAGAAATGTAGATATAATACAAAAATATCATGAAAGTTCCAAATACAAGACCGGTTTCAAATAGATCAAATGAGTCATTATTACAATCATCTCGAAATATTAATAAGACATGCGTACTCGAGTACTGAAAATGAACCAAGAAGACAAATCACAATAACAATAAACATCACTGAGCCCTTCGTCGTCATATCGGTACTGTGGCTACTTTCCCGCTCCTCAGCTACATGAACATCAAAATAAATGTCCACCCCCGAAGGGGTTAGCAAAACGATGCTAGTACAAGTATCATATTAAACAAATCGAATATGCAACAACAATGCATAACATAATACACAATACGGAATTCCGCTACCGCAATCCAACAATGCGAATCCACAAGATTCCATTAACACAACATGGGTATTCCAACGATCCAGCGCCCTCAGCATAGATCCCAAGATGATCCCGTCGGACCAACACGAGGTGGAAAAAACCCGTCCAATGATCCAGCGCCCTCAGCATAGATCCCAAGATGATCCCGTCGGACCAACACGAGGTGGACATCCGATCCAGCGCCCTCAGCATAGATCGTACAACATTCATAAACACAACTTATGCATACATATATGCAAAATCACTGCATCCATCAACATGAACATACAAATAATCGAGAACGAATATCATGACAATTCAACGAAATAAACCCAATGTTCGACAACATGAATGAACCATATGCATGCTCAGAATACCAACATTAAAAATTTCAAAATACGATACTTGCCTCAAAGATGGCAAGAACTAATTACTCCAATGGTCTCAACACACTCGAAGGCCGCCTCCTTCGATCAAACGTTCGCAATGCTCGGCCTTTAACAAACAGGAAAAATAACAGCAACTCAAAACAAGTTTAAACGTACGAACACCTAACGTTTCCTACGGTCGGGTTAACACTCTAAGCTAGCCGGCTCACGGTTCAACTCACCCGACGAACGATCGGTTGAGCTAGCGATATTCAAAACATCATAAATTCGTACTTCGATTCCGGATTATCGATTCCATCACTAAGTTCGGTTATAAATCACGTTTCAATCCGAGTTTAAGGTTTAATCATCACTACACTTCGTTCTTCCACAATTTATCTTCCTTGCCAAAATTTACGCTCATAGCAATGGTTACCCATTAACACCCTTTGTTTGAATCATCAACATGAAGATAACCAAATACAGAAATCACTATGAGTTATGATTTACATTGAAGGTAATCTCATACTATCCAAGGATATTACAAGACTATACTAATAATTCATCCTCTTGTAAAAATCTCATACAAGGTGATGATAATCACAATACTCCGACATGAAGTGATTCGGATAAGACATCCTAAAAATATACTAAAATCTCAGAAATCACAAATCCTTGATCCAACTCAAAAGGGTCCGGTTACACTCTTATTACTCAAAGGGGTTCTAAAAATGATTACTTCAAGCTTACATGAATGGTGCTCAACCTAATCATTAATCCATAACCTGGATAAACTCCAGGCGAAAGTTATAATCCGAATAAGAACATGAATTCAACGTTCGGGTAGCAACACATACCTTGTATGGAAAGAAAAGACGAAAACTCTTGATGAACTCAACATAGGATGCTTCAACACCAATCCTCAAAGCTCATCGCCTTCAATGATGTGTTAGGAGGCTGATATGAAGGTTGAAGATGGAGAGGGTAACTCTCAAAGTCGCGAAATTGGAGTGTGGGTTGAAGTGGAAGTCTGAAAAATGAAGGAGGGTGCTGTCCTATATATAGAAAATGGTTATTAGCGCGCGCTACGGCCATATCCATAGCGTGCTCTAACAGGCTTGCAGTCTACTATTTCTGCCTTGTCTCGATTTAGCGTATGCTAACATCCCTTTGCGCGCGCTAAGTACAGAAATTAGCATATGCTACCACTCATATAGCGTGCGCTAACGGCCATACGAAGCTTCACTGACCTCACTGTACTCAACTTTAGCATGCGCTAGCCTCATAACATTAGCGTGCGCTAAGCACCGTTGACTCGACTTTTCCAAAAGCCGTCCAGATTCATCCCGACATGTCCCGACCAAGCTCCACAGATGATCTCACCTACCACCATGTCTTAATCAAGTTGACTACGTATAGCGCGCGCTAAGGTTCAGACACAGCGTGCGCTACGAAACCCAACTAGCGTGTGCTACGCCTAGTCGTTAGCGTGCGCTACAAGTGCAAAAATCACAATTTTGAACACATTCATGAAATCATATGCTCAATAACACCGGATCTTGAAATACGGAGAATAATACTCAGATCAAAATGCAACAAATACAATATCACAAGGTTCAAATACACATCAGAAATCTCGGGTATTACATCCTCTCTCCCTAGAAAGAAGTTTCGTCCCGAAACTTAAGATGAAAATAACTCCGGGTATCTAGTCTTCATACCATCCTCCATTTCCCAAGTGGCCTCTTCGACTCCGTGTCATGACCATTGCACTTTAACCAAGGATATTGTTTTATTCCTCAATTGCTTGATCCGACTTTCGAGTATTTTAATTGGTCTCTCTTCGAAGGTGCCGTCATTAGCTATCTCGATCTCGTCGAAATCAATAATATGACTGGGATCTGGTACATACTTCCGTATTTGGGATACGTGAAAAACATTGTGAACGTGACTCAGCGATGGCGGTAAGGCCACCCTGTATGCTAAATCCCCAACTCTCCCGAGGATCTCAAATGGTCTGATATATCTCGGACTTAGCTTACCTTTTCTCCCAAAATGGAAAATTCCTCGTGTAGGAAACACCTTCAATAGTACGTGGTCCCCAATGTCGAAATCTAGCGGGCGACGACGCACATCTGCATAAGACTTCTGTCGACTCTGGGCAGTCAACAGTCTTTCCCGAATCAAAGCTATCTTCTATTGAGTATGAACTATCAATTCCGGTTCCGTCCCGATCAAGTCCGAAGAATCATCCCAGCACAGGGGTGATCGGCATCTTATCCCGTACAAAGCTTCAAATGGTGCCATCTTAATAGAAGCATGCCAACTATTGTTGTAGATGAATTCAATCAAGGGCAAATGAACTTCCCAGTCGGTTGACCAGTCTAAGGCACAAGCTCTAAGCAGGTCTTCTAATATCTGAATAGTCCTTTCGGACTGACCGTCTGTCTGAGGATGATAAGATGTGCTAAAGTTCAACTCGGTTCCCAAAGCCCTATGAACTGCCTTCCAAAAGTGCGACACGAAATGACCATCTCGATCCGAAATAATGGTCTTCAGTGTACCATGCAATCGGACTATCTCTGAAATAAATACTCGCGCCAATTTCTCGGGTCCCCACGTGTCTTTAATTCCTAAGAAATGAGCGGACTTGGTTAGTCGATTAACTACAACCCAAATCATGTTCATTCCCGTCTTGCTCCTTGGCATATTGGTGATGAAATCCATCGATATATCCTCCCACTTCCACTCAGGGATCGGAAGTGGCTTCAACATTCCGGTAGGTAGTTGATATTCAATCTTAACATGCTGACAAGTCAAACACTTCGAAACGTATTCTGCTACGTCCTTCTTCATATCCCCCACTAGAAGTTTTGTTTTAGATCCTTATACATATTACTGCTTCCCGGGTGAATAGAATAGGGTGCGCTGTGAGCTTCCTTCAGAATTGTCTGTCTCAAAACATCATCATTGGGAATGCAAAGTCGACCCTGAAATCTCAGAACTCCATCATCTTATATCATGAATCCCGGGGCCTTCCCTTTATTTACTTCGTCACATAACCGAAGAATCAGAGAATCGTTCAACTGCTTAGATTTGACTTTCTCGACTAGTGATGAAGTTAGTTCCATCACGTATAGTTTCCCTTGGATTCCTGGTGACCATACTTCAATCCCTTCACGGATCAGTTCTCGTTGAATGCTGGTTTGGGACGTAAGCGTTTCCAACATTCGAAGAGAAACCGGTTTGTAGCTCAGTACATCGGCTACCACGTTCGCTTTGCCTGGATGATAGATAATTTCCAGGTCGAAATCCTTAATTAGTTCTAGCCACATTCTCTACCTCATGTTTAATTCCTTCTGACTGAAAATATATTTGAGGCTCTTATGATCTGTAAATATCTGACAATGAGTGCCGTATAAATAATGTCGCCAAATTTTCAAAGCAAAGACCACATCTGCTAACTCCAGTTCATGAGTCGGGTAATTAACTTCATACGGTTTCAACTGTCGAGAGGTATAGGCAATCACCCTCTCATTTTGCATCAACACACATCCCAGACCCTGATTTGAAGCGTCGCTGTATACCATGAATCCCTCAGTTCCATCTGGTAACGCTAGTATAGGTGCTGTCGTCAGTCTTTTCTTAAGTTCATCAAAACCCACCTGGCATTTCTCATTCCATGTTAACTTTTGAGTTTTCTATAACATCTGAGTCAGCGGACGAGCAATTTTGGAAAATCCCTCTATAAAACGACGATAATATCCAGCAAGTCCTAAGAAGCTTCGGACTTATTTCACGTTTTTAGGAGTTTCCCATTCCAAGATTTCTTCGACTTTCTTCGGGTCCACCTGAACTCCGTCAGCTTATATCACATGCCCAAGGAAGGTTACTTCCCTAATATAGAACTCGCATTTGGAAAGTTTCGCATAAAGCTGTTCATTCCTCAAGGTGCTCAAAATAACACGCAAATGCTCAGCATGCTCCTCTGTGTCTTTCGAATAGATCAAGATGTCATCAATGAAAACGACCACAAACTTATCTAGGTATTCTAAGAATACCCGATTCATCAATTGCATAAATACTGCAGGAGCATTGGTAAGTCCGAATGGCATTACCACAAATTCATAGTGTCCGTACCGGGATCTGAGAGCAGATTTCGGTATATCTAATTCCTTAATTCTCAACTGATGGTATCCTGATCGCAAGTCAATCTTCGAGAATACCCTTGCCCCTTGCAGTTGATCAAACAAGTCGTCGATCCGAGGTATAAGATACTTTTTCTTGATCGTCACCTTGTTTAGCTCCCTGTAATCAATACATAATCGGAGGGATCCATCTTTCTTCTGGACAAAGAGAACGGGCGCTCCCCAATGAGAAACGCTAGGTTGAATGTAACTCTTCTGCAATAATTCCTCCAGCTGCTTTTTTAGTTCATACATCTCGGTTGACACCATACGGTATGGTGCTCTGGAAATAGGAGCGGCTCCAGGCTCTAATTCGATAGTGAACTCCACTTCTCTCTGCGGAGGTAACCCAGGTAGCTAGTCAGGGAATACATCTAAGAATTCATTCACAACTGGAATAGATGAGATCTCTACTCCTTCTTTTTCTTCATGGCGTAGCACCAAAATCCGTGACAACCCTGCTTCAATAATTTCACTGCTTTCATTGCTTTGATCAATTTTCCCGAGCTTCCCGGTCTCCATCCTATGAATAAATGTTCAAATCCGTCATCGGCAATGATAGAAATGACTCTCTTTCGGTAATTCAAAATAGCTCCATAACGGTTGAGCCAATCGTCTCCGAGAATTAAATCGTCACCATGGATGTCGACTACAATAAGATTCGATGGCCAATCTCTCCCTCCTATAGACACTGGAAATCTCTAGTTTCTAGGGTTCCCACAATTCTCTCTCCGCTCGTCAAACCCACAACATAAGGTTCACAATCAAATAAACACGAGATTTTCAAATGATTAACACAGTTCAATGATATAAAAGAATGTGTAGCTCCTGAATCGAATAAGACACTAACTGGTTGCAAAAGGATCTGAATCGTACCTGATGCAACAGCAGTGTTCTGATTGTCTGACTTCCTCATCTCGTACAGGCGCGGAGGAACGGACCCAGCACTGGATGCCTCTCTTTTCCCAACGTTCTGCTGCTGAAAACCACTTTGTTGTGTCTGGTTCACACTTGTCTCTTTTGGAACTGGTGCTGGAGTGCGAGTACCAAATGATCTAGTCACATTTCCGCAAAAATTTGCATGGTGCCCTTCTTGCCCACATTCAAAACAAGTCACAGAAGGAACGGGACAATCACGTCGAATATGCCCTGCTCGACCGCAATTATAACACTTCTAAGATACGTGCGAAACTGTTGATGTTGTCCGGAACTTCTTTCCACCTCGAGAAGGATGCGGAGGTTTCCTAGATGAATAAAATGAAGAATGTCCCTTGCGGGGCCCACTACTCTTTTTCTCCGAGAAGTTTCCCGACACTTTCTGCTTATTTGCCTCCATCGATTTCTCCACCGCTGCCTCTTTCATGTCGTAGGCTAACGCATTGTCCTGATATTGTCGCAACGTAGTATACTCGAATCTGGACATGTACTGCTGAATCTCCAGCTTCATCCGCGTATCGAAATGAAAAATCTTCTCCGCCTCCATCTTGACCAAGTGTCGCACACAAGTCAGGTGATGATTAAAAGTCTTGATTATGTCTGTCACAGATGCTTCCGAACTCTGCGGTGAGAAAAACTCTCGGATTTTTGCCTCTCTAACTGGACGAGAACAATATTGTGCTTCCATCATTAATTTAAATTCCATCCAGTCATCATTATGATCCTCAGGTCGAATAGCTTCCCACCAGTCAAAAGCCTCCCCAGTCAGAAAATATTGGGCAATAGGAACTTTCCGGTCCTCGGGACAGTTAATCCCCGCAAATACCTTCTCTAACTCCTTTAGCTAATGATCCCAAGTAAGTGTCTCAGCAGAACCGTCAAATTTTGGCGGGTGCAATTTGACCACCTCAGTAAGCCATCTGTAACACCCCGATATATTCTGAATAATTACAGCACCGTAAATCCTTTGTATAAGAATTTACAAGGCTAAATTGAGAAATACGAAAATAATACTAAAGTGTCATCAATGTAAAAGAAGTTTAAAACCCGTTCGACAATTCAAATGAGTCCAATAATACAAAACATCTCCAAAACATCAACAACATAAGCGTACTCGAGTACTGGAAAATAACCATAAAACCAAGGTAACATAATTCACATCACTGAGCCACTTCATCATCATGTCGGTACTGTGGCTGCTTCCCCGCTCCTCGGCTACCTGGACATCAAAACAAATGTCCACCCCCGAAGGGGTTAGCAAAACAATGCTAGTACAAATATCGTAATACATAAATCATCAATGCATCATAAAACATACAAAACGAACTCCCATTACTGGAATCCAACGATGTGAATCCTCATGATTCCATCAACACATTACAGGGTAATCCAACGATCCAACGCCCTTGGTATAGATCCCCATGATGATCCCGTCGGACCAACGCATGGTGGAAAACCCATCCAACGATCCAGCACCCTCAGCATAGATCCCCATGATGATCCCGTTGGACCAAGACATGGTGGATATTCGATCCAGCGCCCTCAGCATAGATCCTCATGATCCCCTCGGATCATTTACAACATAAACATTACAATTATGCATACACATATACAAATCAACACGTTCATCGACGTGAACAATCAAGGAACCAATAACAATTATCATGACAACTCAAGGAATTTAATCTCATGTTCAACAACACAAATAGATCGTACACATGATCAACAATGTAATATCAATAAGTTTAAAATACGATACTTGCCTCAAGATGGCAAGGATTTAAATACTCCCACGAATATCACTCGTCCGAAGGTCGCCGCCCCTCGATCTATCACCTTGTACAAGGGAATAACCAGAATTTCAATAATCTTCCCGAAACTTAAGCATGAGTCCCGAACGTCTAAAGTTATAAACGAATTATCAATAATGGACAATCGGTTCTTGGTCCTATTTTCCGACGAGTACTACGCTTGGAAAAAGACTTGCGAATTCATGAGATTGTAGTGGAACACAAGGTTGGTATCTAAAGTTTCAAGAACATTTATCATATCATTATGTTCCAAAATCCAAACTCAAATTCCGATTCTTAACTCGAAGGCTCGGTTCGGTGGATAAATCGAAATATTATGAGATAATCACGTTCATTCTAGTTCTGGGCTAATTTGTCTCTGCGATTCTTGTTCATCCGCGGTGATTCTTCTTAACAAACTCTTTCATTCAAATGGTTGTTCCAATAATCCTTTCAAGGTTCTACTCCTCTAAGAAGATTTACACAAGTTCAATCAAAGGCAAGTATTATAATCAAACACACTCTATGTACAACTTCACAAATTCATTAAACACGGGGGTAATCTTTACATTTGTTCATAAAAAGAGTGTTACGAAAGGATAAAAAAGGTGTGTTCAATCTCAGAAATTTCATCCTTAAGGTTGGTGAAGATTATGGCTCAACTCTAACCATGGAAACCTTAATTCAACCAATACAATCCTTTCAAACATGGTATTGGATTCATTATGACGAAACAAGCTCAATAATCTCAGGAAAAAGCTCATAATACAACTAAGAACAAAGTCTTCATCTTGGTGTAGAGTTAACATACCTTAAGAGATGTAAGAACAAAGAAAGTTTTGAATAAACTCTTCACCGGAAGCTTGATCACCAATTCACACGGTCTAGGCTCCCCAAAATCGGATGTAGATGATGATATGCAGGATATGAGGTGAGGTATAGTCTCAAGAACACAAAAATCGGCCAAGGTAAGAGTGGGAAATGAAGTGAGGGTCGGGTCCTATAAATAGATTTTTGGGCATTACGTACGTTATGCAAATAACATTACGTACGTAACACACTTAACGTACGTTATACCCTAGCTATAGCATACGTAGTCGTCTGACCAAAACTCACTGGCCTGATTTTGGCATTTCCTTACATACGTAGTCACAATGGTTTTTACGTACGTAATATCCATGTCTTTAGAGTACGTAAAATGTGCACCATAGCGTACGTAACACCTATGTCCAGGTTCACGCGTAACATCACACGAATCTTCCTGGCCCCTTCCTCGGCCCCCACACACCGACCCTTATCCGATCTCAAGTTGACTTAGCTTACGTACGTTAAGCATATCAGATAACGTACGTAATGCTGCAGTCTTAGCGTACGTTATGGACGTCTGATAGCGTTCGTTAACACATGCAGAACCATGCATGCATAATGTTGAAGATCTAAAAAAACGTAAGGGTACGAATATAGGAAACCAATCTACGATTAATAACATCACGAAGTTAAATAATACAAGGTCGAATACAAGGTAAATACACCATTTTATCCGGGAATTACACCATCTGTCTCCCCGATTATCCTCGTTATGCTGCTGTCCCATCGCCGTCTGCATGCGGTCAACTACCTGAGCGAACTAGTTTATCTGAGCCACCACCTGTTGAAGCACTCCCGGCATGTTAGGATTCGCGTTGTCATTCGCCGATCCCTGTTGTCCTCCAGAATGGGAATCGGTTCGACTAGCCGATAATTCTAGGGTAGTTGCTGAATCCTCCTGTCTCACATTACCAAGTCCGCGTCCACGACCGCGTCCGCGTACACATCCTCCCCTCAACATACTATAAACACAATTACTCAATATCCAGGGCAAAATTTTCAAAAATAAAGCCCGTAGTATTCACAAAACAGAAATTAAGTAAAACGGTAGTATAAGAGATTAGGAGACTTACAACCACGGTCCACATGACGATGCTAGCTGAACAGTGATGTTACGAACGACCCGTAAATCAAATAACGTAAACATACCCAACTAAAACCTGACTGCCAAGATATCCATGAATCTTAGCTCCGATACCATATTCTGTAACACCCCGAGATATTCGGAATAATTACAGTGCCGTAAACCCTTTAAGTAAGGATTTACAAGGCTAAATAGAAGAAATATAGATATAATAAAATAGTACCATGAAAGTTCCAAATACAAAACCGGTTTCAAATAGATCAAATGAGTCATTATTACAACTATCTCGAAATATTAATAAGACACGCGTACTCGAGTACTGAAAATGAACTAAGAAGACAAATCACAATAACAATAAACATCATTGAGCCCCTTCGTCGTCATATCGGTAATGTGGCTGTTTTCCCGCTCCTCGGCTACCTGAATATCAAAACAAATGTCCACCCCAAAAGGGGTTAGCAAAACGATGCTAGTACAAGTATCATATTAAACAAATCGAATATGCAACAACAATGCATAACATAATACACAATACGGACTTCCACTACCGGAATCCAACAATGCGAATCCACAAGATTCCATTAACACAACATGGGTATTCCAACGATCCAGCACCCTCAGCAAAGATCCCAAGATGATCCCGTCGGACCAACACGAGGTGGAAAAAACCCGTCCAATGATCCAACACCCTCAGCATAGATCCCAAGATGATCCCGTCGGACCAACACGAGGTGGACATCCGATCCAGCGCCCTCAGCATAGATCGTACAACATTCACAAACACAACTTATGCATACATATATGCAAAATCACTGCGTCCATCAACATGAACATACAAATAATTGAGAACGAATATCATGACAATTCAACGAAATAAACCCAATGTTCGACAACATGAATGAACCATATGCATGCTCAGAATACCAACATTAAAAATTTCAATACGATACTTGCCTCAAAGATGGCAAGAACTAATTACTCCAATGGTCTCAACACACTCGAAGGCCGCCTCCTTCGATCAAACGTTCGCAATGCTCGGCCTTTAACAAACAGGAAAAATAACGGCAACTCAAAAAAAGTTTAAACGTACGAACACCTAACATTTCCTACGATCGGGTTAACACTCTAAGCTAGCCGGCTCACGCTTCAACTCACCCGATGAACGATCGGTTGAGCTAGCGATATTCAAAACATCATAAATTCGTACTTCGATTCCGGATTATCGATTCTATCACCAAGTTCGGTTATAAATCATGTTTCAATCCGATTTTAAGGTTTAATCATCACTACACTTCGTTCTTCCACAATTTATCTTCCTTGCCAAAATTTACGCTCATAGCAATGGTTACCCATCAACACCCTTTGTTTGAATCATCAACATGAAGATAACCAAATACAGAAATCACTATGAGTTATGATTTACATTGAAGGTCATCTCATACTATCCAAGGATATTACAAGACTATACTAATAATTCATCTTCTTGTAAAAATCTCATATAAGGTGATGATAATCACAATACTCCGACATGTAAGTGATTCAGATAAGACATCCTAAAAATATACTAAAATCTCAGAAATCACAAATCCTTGATCCAACTCAAAAGGGTTCGGTTACACTCTTATTACTCAAAGGGGTTCGAAAAATGATTACTTCAAGCTTACATGAATGGTGCTCAACCTAATCATTAATCCATAACCTGGATAAACTCTAGGAGAAAGTTATAATCCGAATAAGAACATGAATTCAACGTTCGGGTAGCAACACATACCTTGTATGGAAAGAAAAGACGAAAACTCTTGATGAACTCAACGTAGGACGCTTCAACACCAATCCTCAAAGCTCATCGCCTTCAATGATATGTTAGGAGGCTGATATGAAGGTTGAAGATGGAGAGGGTAACTCTCAAAGTCGCGAAATTGGAGTGTGGGTTGAAGTGGAAGTCTGAAAAATGAAGGAGGGTGTTGTCCTATATATAGAAAATAGTTATTAGCGCGCGCTGCGGCCATATCCATAGTGTGCGCTAACGGGCTTCCAGTCTACTGTTTCTGCCTGGTCTCGATTTAGCATACGCTAACATCCCTTTGCGCGTGCTAAGTACAGAAATTAGCGTACGCTACCACTCATATAGCGTGCTCTAACGAACATACGAAGCTTCACTGACCTCACTATACTCAACTTTAGCGTTCGCTAGCGTCATAACATTAGCGTGCGCTGAGCACCGTTGACTCGACTTTTCCAAAAGCCGTCCAGATTCATCCCGACATGTCCCGACCAAGATCCACGGCTGATCTCACCTACCACCCTGTCTTGATCAAGTTGACTACGTATAGCGCGCGCTAAGGTTTAGACACAGCATGCGCTACGAAACCCAACTAGCATGTGCTGCGCCTAGTCGTTAGCGTGCGCTACAAGTGCAAAAATCATAATTTTGAACACATTCATGAAATCATATGCTCAACAATACTGGATCATGAAATAAGGAGAATAATACTGAGATCAAAATGCAACAAATACAATATCACAAGGTTCAAATACACATCAGAAATCTCGGGTATTACAAAACGCAAGTTCCAGGCATGCTACTCCTTATCTCGAGAATAAATCAAGATGTCGTCAATAAAGACGACCACACACCTGTCGAGGTACTCGATAAGTATCTTGTTCATTAATTGCATGAATACTGCTGGTGCATTAGTCAATACAAAAGGCATGACTACAAACTCATAATGTCCGTACCTCGTCCGAAACGCAGTCTTCAGAACGTCGGACTATTTCACCCGGAGCTGATAGTACCCTGATCTCAAATCAATTTTCGAAAACACTGTGGCTCCCTGAAATTGAACAAATAAATCATCTATACGAGGCAAGGGATACTTGTCTTGATGGTCACTTTGTTTAGCTAACGGTAATCGATTCATAAACGTAGTGAACCATCCTTCTTCCTTATAAAAAGAACAAGCGCGCCCCAAAGCGAAGCGCTCTGTCTAATGTACCCTTTCTCCAGAAGTTCTCCCAACTGACTCTTCAATTCTTGCATATCGGAAGGTGCCATCTGATACGGCGCCTTAGAAATCAGAGTCGTGTCCGGCTCTAAGTCCACAGAAAATTCTATCTATCGATCCAGCGGTAATCCCGGGAGGTAGTCCAGAAAAACGTTGGGATACTCATTAACAACTGTAATCGAAGAGAAATCAACTTCGTTCCCTTCCGCCTTCAAGGCATAACACCAATAGCCCGTGCAACCTTTATTCAAAAGTTTTACGGCCTTCATGGCACTAACAAGCAACTTAGGTTAGCGCGACTTACATCCCAAAATGAGTATTCGGATCCGTCTTCAGTCATCATAGTGATAACCTTAGTACGGTAATTCATAATCGCTTGGTGATCGTCAAGCCAATCCTCGCCGAGGATCACATCCTCGCCTTCCATATCAACAACAATCAAATTCGATAACCAATCCATACCGGCTATATTCACCGGAAAATTTCTAATCTCCTAATTTCCCACGATTCTAACTCCGCTAGGTAGTTTCATAATGAAAGGATCGCAAGTATTCATACAAGTTATATTCAAACGGCGTACACTCCAAGAAGATGAAAAAATATGTAGCACCCGAATCAAAAAGTAGACAAATTGGATGAGATAGGATATGAATGGTACCTGAGGCCACCGCCGCATTGGGTTCGTATGCTCGACACATTTCATAGACTCATGGGTGTCCCGAACCGACGCTAGAATCTCCCCCTAGTCTTCTGACTTCGTCCCCGGCCTCTGATGTAACTCTGCTGCGACTGACCAAATGATTGCCGCTGATTCATACCCTGATCTATTGGCGCTGGGGCAGAAGCCCGAGTGTCCAGAGTCTGATCTGGTTCGAAACAATAAGCTGCTCTATGTCCCATCTGTCCGCAAGTGTGACACTTCAAAGGTGGGAAATTGCATTCCAGATTAACGTCCTTGGCGATCGAAATTAAAACAAGTCACCGAGCGTGTTGAGGTGCCCGGAGCAGAACGAAAACTCCTCTTCCCTCTAGCAGAACGTGATGACTGCCCGGCAGAACGGTTAGTCGCCTGAGGTCTCTGGAAGTTCCCACCTTTAGAGCTAGAAAAGCTACCAAAGAGCTTATGCTTCTTCGGTTCTTCGGTGGTATCATTGTCGAGGCTTAACATGTCATGGGTCAAAGCCCTGTCCTAATATTCCTTCAAAGTGGTGCAAGCAAACCCGGCCATGTACCGCCGTAAATCCATATTCATTCGTATATCAAAGTAACGGATCTTGTCACGCTCGTCTCGCACTTGGCTCTTCACGTGGATCAACTGTTGGTTGTACTCCACTATCGCCTGCGAAACTGAGATATTCTGCAGTTTAGCCTCGAAAAAGGCTCGGAGTCTGCCTTCTTGCATTGGCTAAGGACAAAACTCTGCATCCAGTAGCTCTTTAAATTCTTCCCATATAGCAACATGATCCTGTGGCTTGATAACTTTCCACCACGTCGCGGATTCCTTGGTAAGGAAGTACTGAGAAATCGGCACCTTTTTCGCTTCCGGACATTCAACCGCTTCGAAGACTTTCTCTAACTCCGCTAGCCATTCCTCCCAACCTAACGGGTCTGTGGCACCGCTGAACTGCGGAGGGTGCATATGTAACGCCCCAAAATAAACCGGACGCCATAGTGCCGTGAATCCTGTATGGGACCCACAAGGCTAGTTTTGGAAGAGGTTTTAAAACAATTTATTCAACAAGTAGTTTTCGGAAATGTTCTATTGAAAGCGTTCGTACAACCGAAATATAAAAGGTAATGTCCGTTCATACAGTGATTACACAACGTGGATTATTCAAATTTAGTTTAAGAAGTTAACAGGCCTTTTCCCCAGCACTACTCAAGCCTGACCGGAACCATTGGGAATGTCCTGCACATATTCAATAAATTTGCCTGACACGACGTATCACGTCAATCAACCCAGGTCAGACAAATCGAACCAATTTCATTGATAGAATAAGATAAATTCAGAGAATAAGGTTATCACCGAATATTCAACGTCGTTTCTTTTATCAGTACATAAAATCCCAAGGTCGCAACCAAGGGTCATGGAAGTATCTACATAGGAATACTCCGTATGTGGGTACCATTTAGGTTTTATCCCGCAACACAGTTCCGCAAGACATATCAACATATAAACTCCCAAGGCCGCAGCCAAGGGTCACACAAGTATCTACACAGGAATACTCAGGACGAGATAGATAAGACGAGCACCATTCCAGAGATAGTAACACATGCAATATTCTGAAATTTTAATACGTAAGGTCCGAGGAAGATTCACTTGCCTCAAATCCGACGAGATTTACTCCCTTGATAACACAACGGCTCGAAAGACCACACACGAAAGCTCAACCTATTACATGTTCGTCGATTAACACCTTATGGTAACAATGATGATTAACGACAATCCCCCCCCCCCCCCCGTCCCGCTAGAATTCTAAACCTGGTTATGCATGTCGCCGAAATCGAAATTCTCTGTTTTTGACCATAAAGCATATTACTAAATTCCTCGGTTCACCATTTTACAATTTATCATCTCATTGATCAATGATCTAATACAACATTCCTACGTCGTGATTATGGCTCAAGGTCATCGTAATTACATCACTAACTTTAGTTTAAATTTCTAGAATGGAACGATTAAGCACTATTTCTCCGAAATCCTAACATGTTTAAATACCTATCCGAAATGATAGTCGTTAGTTAGTTCATCAAGGAATTATTACGTTTTTACGATATGGTAATAGGATTATAATTGAAATCTACAACAATATGATTCTAAGGTGTTGGTGATTAACAAATTCGATTATGAATTCCCATCCAACTACGAGTACTACCATCATCCATTCCAATTACTAGCTAGATAGGCATCTATTAACAATTATGATAGTTTTTTCACCGGTCCGATCATTATTGAAAGTTCTAAACTACCCAAGACATCCGAAATTTAGTATGACTCGTATAACAACACTGAAATGAGTTCAAGATTCGATAAATTTACCTTAATTGACAAAAGATGATGAAGAACGACGAAGGACGACAAAGAATGAGAGGGTGGCACCTTCAAAACCTTCTCCGGAGCTTGATCAACTCACTCCAATAAGATAACACTTGATTAGGGAAGCTAAAATTGATTTAGGGAAGGTGGAGGATAGTATACAAGAGCAAGGGGTGAGTTTTGGGTCGGAAAAAATGAAAGGGAGGGTGTCCTTTTATAAATTCAGAATGGCTTTACGTACGTTAGGCCTGAAGCTTTACGTACGTAAGCCATGTTACGTATGTTATTGTAGAAAGCTTAACATACGAAAGGAAAACTCAGAACTAACTGGACTAAATCACACACATCGTGACGTACGTAACGGAAGTCGGCTAATATATGTAACACCCATTGACTTGCCTATCGCTATCGCGCCGAAAGTTGGTCTGACGTACCATTTGACGAAGATTCCCTATCCGAAGTCATCTAATAGCTCCAAAACTCCCGCATTATTACATTAGATCGGATCAATGCCAACCATCCCCTCAATAATAGACCAAAAGTATAAAAAACTAGGCAATGATCAATAATCTGCCAAGAGTTACGGCCGTAACATTGAGTTACGGCCGTAACTATGATGACTTACGGCCGTAACATTGTGGAGTTACGGCCGTAACATGGCTTCGTAAATTTGCATTTTGTGAGTTACGCCCGTACACACCCGTATGGAGTTTCAGACTTCATTTTATGCCCAGAATTTCTTAGACTTTGCGTTTTTGCCCCAAATCTTCTTCGGATGATAACTTTTGATATTTAACTCTGATTTTGAATCCGGAAAGACTGACGAACTCATATCGGAAAGCCCTACAACATGAATACATAAAAATTCAACAAAGAGAATATTTATACACATGTTATTTCTTGAGTAAATCAGTAATTCAATCCGATTAAGACTAAATTTACATCTTCATCTGATAAATAATAAAATCATTAAAAGCTAATTAATTCTAAGTAAAAACGAGTAGACTAGCTCAATTATGGGTGAAATATATCGATACAAACCATTGATAAGTGTATAAAATTGATACTTATCAGCCACCGTCATATTCGCACCGATAATTGCCCAACGACATCAAGGTATGTCACCGACAAATCATCAACCATCACACAATCACATTACAAGAATAACAGGTCCGGACAATCTTTATTCATGATAATAAAGTACGAACATATCATTCAAAAATATGTTTATTGCGATGGAGTACATTTATTTATTAAATAGTAGAAATAGAAATGATCGCTCAATGTGAAACAGCATGTAATACTGGTGGTATTACATACCACCCCCTTAAAAATAGTTTCGTCCCGAAACTAATAAAATAACTCGGGATGATTCTCCCTCATGCTCGACTCGGTCTCAGAAGTCGCTTCTTCTATGCCATGGTGCGACCATTGAACTTTTACAAGAGGTATGGCCTTATTCCTTAGTGTCTTTACGCGTCGATCCAAAATCGCGGTTGGGACTTCTCTAAAGGTAGCATCATTAGAAATCTCTACCTCCTCGAAATTAATCTTGTGGCTTGGGTCGTACACGTACTTCCTCAGCTGGGAAACATGGAAGACGTTATGCACTCCGCCTAATGAAGGTGACAACGCCAGTCGATAAGCGAGTTTACCAACTCGGTCCAGTATTTCAAATGGGCTAATAAATCTCGAGCTCAATTTGCCTTTCTGGCCAAAGCGTCGAACACACCGCATCGGCGATACTTTGACCCAAACATGGTCCCCGACCATAAATTCCAACGGTTGCTGGCGGCTCGTAGCATATGACCTTTGGCGGCTCTGAGCTGCCAACATGTGTTTTTGAACGATGGAAATATTCTTAATAGATTCCTGGATCAGATCCAACTTGGTAGCGATGACATTGGACGCATCATCCCAACACAAGGGAGACTCGCACCTCCTACCGTATAAGGCCTCGAAGGGTGACATGCCTATGCTTGCATGCCAGCTGTTGTTGTATGAAAATCCCGCCAAGCAGACGTGTCTGGCCCAATTCTTACCCCAATCGAGTACACACGCTCTTAATATATCCTCCAGGGTCTGTATAGTATGTTCTGTCTGTCCATCTGTTTGAGGGTGATAGGTCGTGCTGAAATGTCGTTGAGTACCCACAGCCTTGTGGACAGCCTTCCAGAAGCGGGACACATATCTAGTGTCTCTATCTGATATGATTCCCGAGGGAATGCCATGTAGTCTCACGGTTTCCCGGATAAAGATGGTGGCCAGCTGCTCTGTTCCGGTGGTCTCCTGAATTGGAATGAAATGTTCCGACTTCGTCAGTCGGTCTACAACGACCCATATTGTGTCTTTTCATCCTGCCGTCACTGGTAACTTGGTGACAAAATCTATTGATATGCTCTCCCATTTCCATTCCGGAATGGGTAAGGGCTGCATGATTCCGGTCGGCCTGCGGTGTTTAATCTTCATCTGTTGACATGTCATACATCGAGTAACGAACCTTGATACCTCTTGTTTCATGTTCTTCCACCAGAAGCTCTTCTGCAGATCCTTATACATTTTGCCCCCCCCCCCCCCCCGGGATGTACCGAATAGGGAGTAGAATGAGCTTCCTTGAGTATAGGTTGTTTAAGCTCGTCCTTCGGTGGAATACAAATTTTGTTCTTAAACCTCACCAAGTTCCCTTGGATCCTGTATTCTGAAATAATCCCCCCTTCGTCCCTTACGCCGATCGCATGAAGTTTCGGGTCTTCCATTTGTGCCAGGCGTATCTCGTCCAGCAAGGATGAATGAATGTTAATTGAGCACAACTGTTCCTGGCGGTGTTGTATCCATACTTCAATGCCATTTCTCCTTAGATCTTGCTGCAATTCCAACTGTACTGTTAAATTGGATAGTGTCATCTCCTGTGTAGTTTTCCGACTTAGTACATCTGCTACGACGTTGGCCTTTCCAGGGTGATGTAAAATCTCCACATCGTAATCCTTGATTAGCTCCAGCCAAAGCCTTTACCTCATGTTTAACTCTCTCTGGGTGAAAATATATTTTAAACTCTTGTGGTCCGTAAAAATCTTACAGGTAACTCCATAAAGGTAGTGTCTCCAAATCTTAAAGGCGTGGACCACTGCAGCTAGTTCCAAGTCGTGCGTCGGATAGTTCATCTCATATGGTTTATGTTGTCGAGAGGCTTATTCAATAACTCTGTCATTTTGCATGAATACACACCCAAGTCCATGCTTAGATGCATCGGTGTATATTACGAATCATCCTTCGTGCCTGCGGTAGTACCCGATCTTGGCGCGGTAGTCGCCTTCCTCTTGATTCGTGAAGCTCTCGACAATCATTGTCAGACAAACTTGATACTTTTCCATAGTAGATTCGCCAACGGCCGAGCAATACTAGAAAAAGCTTCGACAAACCGTCGATAATATCCTGCCAATCCCAGAAAACTCCTCACTTCCTTGACGTTTCTTGGTGGTTCACAACTCATAACTGTCTCTGTAATACCCGTACTTTTATTGACTGTTTGACCTTGCCATTTTTCTTATTTCATCTCTCTGTAAACTCTTGGTGATGTTGTCGATATTGTTATAGAGTTCCGTATCTTGTTTGGATCACCATCATGTTGTTTAGACCTTGCAGAAATGTTCTGGGTCAGAGAATTAACGCACGCTAGGCCTAGGCTAACGCACGCTAATTCTGCTTGAGTTGCGCACGCTAGCTTTGAGCCATAGCGCGTGCTAAGGGACCAGTCAGGTCAGAACCAGTAACTCATACTGCTTTCTGGACTGGTAGTTAACGCGCGCTAGGAGTTCGTTAACGCACGCTATTCGTGGTCAGTAGCGCGCGCTAACATCCGTCCGTAGCGCACGCTAATGGGCTGGTTGGCAGAGGCAGTGAGGTTGTCAGGTTTTCTGGAATATCAAGTAACGTACGCTAGTTTTCGGATAGCGCACGCTATAAGAGCTGCGTAGCGCACGCTAATCCATAGCGGTAGCGCACGCTAAGACTCGAGCAGGGCAGAGGACAGTAGGTTCTGGACTCCAGTTTCTGGACACCATTTTTGGTTAGCGCACGCTAAGATAAGGCGATTAGAGCATGCTAACGGGGACGGTAGAAGCCACTGGACTACCCGGTGACCTCGCTAGCGCACGCTAATAATCGAGGCATAGCGTGCGCTAGACTGGGCGAGTATATATTGGACAGTTGACTTCCTTTTCATCATATTTCATCCTGTCACTCAATTTCTGATCGGGAGCATCGGATTTAGGCGATTCGGGGAGTTTGGAAGCGATCTTTCTGCCGATATCAACATCTTTGGTTGGAGAACAAGGATTTAACAACATCTAATCCATTCTATCGTCCAAATCAGGGTAAAAATCCTTAGAACCCTATTTTTTGGGAATTTTGGGGTTTTTTCTAGATTCGTCCGATTTATCTGTTTTGAAGCTTGAGAACCTTGAGATTATGATGTATCTATCCTGTATACATGCTTTTCCTATGATTTTACGGATTGGTTTGTGCCGTGTTCGTAGTTGTAAGGGTTTGAGTAATTTTCCAAACTCTAGTTGTTTACCCTTGTACTTTCGTGAATCGTAAATGGGTTTCGGGAGTTTCTTCGTGAATTATGAGTATGGATTATTGATTGTCATATCCCTTATGAATCATTTAGGTGCCGGAAGTGCGTTCTTGGACCTACCGAGCCCATACTCTTTTCCGTTCAATTTCTCAATGTCTCAAAGGCAAGTATATATTTATGATTATACATTCTCGACTTTGAAAGTAAGATATATGAATGGCATGTTTATTTATATCCACTCTGGGGCGGGACGACAGGTCCCCTGAGGGTTTCGTAGCCTTTGGTTCGATTCCATAGATAATTTGGTCGGGTCCCATGAGGGTTCCGTAGCCTTTGGTGCGGCTCCTTGGTTGATCATGTATGCATTGTTGTGATGCTATAAGATTTAGTTATTCCGGAATACTAGTCTTGAATTGATGAATTGATGGTTACCATTACTTTATTGTCGAGGAGTTTTGTGCTTCATACTTGATATACTTGCACTAGCTATTCGACGGCTAGCCCCTTTATGGGGGAAATACCTTTTATGTATTTCAGGTTCCAGGAGGGCGGATAGGCAGGTATCGGGTCGGCATGAAGATGATGGGCAAGCGTGATACTGTGTTTTATCTCCAGTTATGTTTTGTGTTCCTCTATTCAGTATTGTTGTACTGGAATGGTTATTAAATACTCGAGTATTATTTGCTTTCAGTCTTTCTTGATATTCCGGTCTGTGTTGCCGAGGTCTTGAATTTGTACTGTGATGTATTTGGATACATTGGACATGGTTTGAATACCCCTTGTATCGTCTTTCATTTCATTGTATTTGGACCTTCTCCGTCAAGTTTTACAGTTCCGCGTATGATTAGCCTTGTGGGTCCCACGGTGGGGTTCACGGCGCTGTAATATACCTGAATAACTTGGGGGTGTTACAGAATATGGTATCAGAGCTTAGGTCTATGGATACCTAGGCTGTTGATCTTTTGGGTCGATTGAGTCTTCTTTTGTCCACAGTATCAGTACTCTGCCATCATCACAATGCGATCGAAACTTGTATGACCTCTTACTCTTTTGATGTTTCCTTATTCGTTTTGCTTCTATTTTTGGTATTTTCGAGAATCGATCACTTTGATGATGCGTGATTGAATTGTACTTACGTGCCTTATGTGTTCTTCAGTATGTCAGCTGGTAGGGGCCGTGGCCATGGTCGTGGCTGTGGACGTGTATGAGGACGCGGCGCGGCCGTTTCCCTCAGTTCTGTTGTGGGGTCAACCAACCCCAGTTTATCGAACTCGGTGCATCCGGACACCAAAAGTCAGCACGACTAGTCGACTGGCCAGGGGAACAGCGCGGACGTTGGAGTTGCGAATGTACTTCAACAATTGGCCAACCAGATGACCATTTTAGCCCAAATCGTTCAGCTGAATAACCTGAACCCAAACGCGTATGCCTTGCTTCAGAATGTAATCCGTATGCACCCTCCACAGTTTGGTGGTGCCACATACCCATTAGGTTGGGAAGATTGGCTGGCGGAGTTGGAGAAAATTTTTGAAGCGGTTGGTTGCCCCGAAGTGAGGAAAGTACCGATTGCCCAGTATTTCCTCACTAAGGAGGCCGCTACCTGGTGGAAAGTCATCAAGCCACAGGATCGTGTTGCCATGTGGGATGAATTTAAAGAGCTTTTGGAGGTCGAGTTTTGTCCTTGGCCAGTGCGATAGGGCCGAATCCGAGCCTTTTTCAAGGCTAAACCGCAGAATATTCCTGTCTTGCAAGCAATTATAGAGTACAACCAACAATTGATCCACGTGAAGGAACAAGTGAGAAACGAGAGTGATAAGATCTGTTATTTCGATAGGCGGATGAATATGGACTTACGGCGGTACATGGACGGATTTTCTTGCACCACACTGAAGGAATATAAAGACAGAGCTTTAGCCCATGATATGTTAAGCCCCAACAACGATACCACGGATGAATCGAAGAAGCAGAAGGTCGCGGGAAATTTTTTTGGCTCTAAGAGTGGCAACTTCCAGAGGTCACAGATGACTAACCGTTCTACCGGACAGTCGTCACGTTCTGCTAAAGGAAAGAAGGGTTTCCGTTCTGCCCCGGGCATGGCAAATCGCACGGTAACTTGCTATAATTGTGGCCGTCCAGGCAACGTTAATTTGGAGTGCAATTTTCCGCCGTTGAAATGTGACACTTTTGGACAGATGGGACATAGAGCGGCTTATTGTTCCGAACCAAATCAGACTTTGGACACTCGGGCATCTGCCCCAGCACCACTTGACCAAGACGTTAATCAGCCGCAATCTTTTGGTCAATCTCAGCAGAGTTACGACAGGGGACGGGGACGGGTTCAGAACGCCGAAGGGGGGAACTTTAGCATCGGTTCGGTACAACCTCGGGTCTATGAGATGCATCGATCAGACAAACCCGATGCAGTGGTGGCTTCAGGTACCATTAATATTTTATCTCATCCAGTCCGTGTGCTTTTTGATACGGGTGCTACACATTCTTTTATTTCCTTGGAGTGTGTATGCCGTTTGAATATAAATTGTATGACTACTTGCGATCCCTTCATTGTAAAACTACCTAGCGGGGATAGAATTATGGTAAACTGGGAGATTAAAGATTTTCCGGTGATTATATCTGGTACGGAATGGTTATCGAATCTGATTGTAGTTGATATGGTAGGCGAGGATTGGCATGATAGTCACCAAGCGATTATGAATTACCATACTAAGGTTATCACCATGATGACTAAAGAAGGATCCGAGTACTCATTTTTGGGACGTAATTCGGGCCAATCCAAGTTAACTATCAGCGCCATGAAGGCCGTAAAACTGTTGAATAGAGGTTGTACGGGCTATTGGTGTTATGCCTTGAAAACGGAAGGGAACGAAGTTGATTTCTCTTTGATTCCGGTTGTTAATGAGTATCCCGACGTTTTTCCGAACGATCTCCCGGGATTACCGCCAGATCGTGAGATAGAATTTTCTGTGGACTTAGAGCCAGATGCGGCTCCGATTTCTAAGGCACCTTATCATATGGCACCTTACGAGATGCAAGAATTAAAGAATCAGTTGGGAGAACATCTGGAAAGAGGGTACATCATATCGAGCGCTTCGCCTTGGGGCGTGCCTCTTCTTTTTGTGAGGGAGAAGGATGGTTCACTATGTTTGTGCATCGACTAGCGTGATCTGAACAAAGTAACCATCGAGAACAAGTACCCATTGCCTCGTATAGACGATTTATTTGATCAGTTACAGGGGGATGCAATTTTCTCGAAAATTGATTTAAGATTGGGGTATTATCAACTCAAAGTGAGAGAGTCCGACGTTCTGAAAATGGCATTTCGGACGAGATATGGGCATTACGAATTTGTAGTTATGCCTTTTGGGTTGACTAATGCACCGGCAGTATTCATGCAGTTAATGAATAATATTTTCATCGAGTATCTCGATAGGTGTGTGGTCATCTTTATTGACGACATTTTGATCTATTCTCGAGATAAAGAAGAACATGCCCGACACTTGCGTTTGGTACTAGATATTTTGAGAACCGAGCACCTCTATGCAAAATTCTCAAAATGTGAGTTCTGGTTGGAAGAAGTTATGTTTCTCGGCCATGTGATTTCGGCCGAAGGGGTTCGTGTAGACCCGCAGAAGATTGAGGCAGTGCTAGATTGGGCACCGCCTAAAAATGTTAAGGAAGTTCATAGTTTTTTGGGCCTTGATGGATATTACCGTCGGTTTGTCGAGGGGTTCTCGAAACTCGCTCAGCCACTTATGAAATTACTCCTGAAAATGGAAAAGTTTGTTTGGACGACGGAGAGACAATAGAGCTTCGATGATCTGAAGAGACGTTTGACTTCAACGCCGATTTTAGCTTTACCACTTGGTAATGAGGGCTTTGCGGTTTATAATGATGCTTCGGGTCAAGGTCTTTGCTGTGTGCTTATGCAGCATGATAAGACGATAGCTTTTGTGTCACAACAATTAAAGCCGTATGAGATGAATTATCCTACTCACGATTTGGAGTTGGCCGCAATTGTCTTCGCACCCAAGATTTGGCGGCATTACTTGTATGGTTCTCCATGTCGAATTTATATCGATCACAAGAGTCTGGAGTATATTTTCAGTCAGAAAGAGCTGAATATGAGACAGAGACGTTGGTTACATTTGATAAAGGATTACGATTTGAAAATTCTTTACCACCCCGGAAAAGCCAATGTCGTCGCGGATGCTTTGAGCCGCAAATCGACATCTCTTCAAATGCTCGAGGTTCTTACATCTCAGACGAAGATTCGTTAGGATTTAATCGAGCAAGGGATAGAAGTTTGGCTTCAACGAGTATAGGGACAGTTGTGTACTCTCGAAATTACTTCGTCCTTGGTTGACGACATTAAAGGGAAACAGTGGAGTGACCCGATGATTTCTCAACTGAAGGAAGATGTAATTAAAGGAAAAGCTCCTGGCTTTATGGTTCACGAGGATAGTATTCTGAGATTTCAGGGCAAGCTTTGTGTTCCGAATGATCTAGATTTGAGGCAGAGAATTCTCCGAGAAGCCCATGCTACGCCTTACTCAATCCACCCCGGAATGAGTAAGATGTATAAGGACTTGAAATGAAATTTTTGGTGGAACAACATGAAGAAGGATGTCACGGAATTTGTACTACGGTGCTTGATATGTCTACAAGTCATGATCGAACATCACCGACCAGCAGAGTTGTTGAAACCACTTCCCATTCCCGAGTGGAAGTGGGAAGACATTTCTATGGATTTCATCACTGGCATGCCGAGAACCAGGGCCGGAATGAATATGATTTGGGTAATCATCGATCGGTTGACCAAGTCTGCACACTTTTTGGGTATTAAGGATACTTGGGGACCGGATAGATTGGCTCGAACTTTTATAGCTGAGATCGTAAGATTACATGGTACCCCCAAGACCATTGTTTCTGATCGAGACGGTCGTTTTGTATCGCATTTTTGGCAGGCCGTACATCAGGCTTTGGGTACTGAGTTGAGATTGAGCACTTCCTTTCATCCCCAATCGGACGGTCAGACAGAGAGGACGATTCAAACGTTGGAAGACATGTTGCGAGCTTGTGCCTTATACTGGAGTAATGATTGGGAACTTCACTTGCCGTTGATCAAGTTTGCCTATAATAACAGTTGGCATGCGTCGATCAAAATGGAACCATTCGAGGCACTTTATGGTAGGCGATGTAGGTCGCCATTATGTTGGGACGAGGCTTCGGAGCTAATTGGAACGGAACCGAATATGTTGATGGAGACTAAGGAAAAGATTTCTATTATCCAACACCGATTGATGACTGCCCAGAGCCGTCAGAAATCTTATGCTGATACTCGTCGTCGACCCTTGGAGTTCGAAGTGGGGGATCATGTCTTACTCAAGGTGTCTCAGACCAGAGGGGTTTTCCGCTTCGGGAAAAAGGGGAAACTTAGTCCGAGGTATATCAGACCTTTCGAGATCTTGGACAGGGTTGGAGATTTAGCTTATCGCTTGGCGTTGCCTCCAGCTTTAAGTCACGTCCATAGTGTTTTTCATGTGTCTCAGTTGAGAAAGTATGTGCCGGATCCGAGCCACTTTATACAATTAAAGCCGTATGAGATGAATTATCCTACTCACGATTTGGAGTTGGCCACAATTGTCTTCGCACTCAAGATTTGGCGGCATTACTTTTATGGTTCTCCGTGTCGGATTTATACCGATCACAAGAGTCTGGAGTATATTTTCAGTCAGAAAGAGCTGAATATGAGACAGAGACGTTGGTTAGAGTTGATAAAGGATTATGATTTGGAAATTCTTTACCACCCCGAAAAAGCCATTGTCGTCGTGGATGCTTTGAGACGCAAATCGGCATCTCTTCAAATGCTCGAAGTTCTTACATCTCAGACAAAGATTCGTTAGGATTTAATCGAGCAAGGGATAGAAGTTTGGCTTCAACGAGTATAGGGACAGTTGTGTACTCTAGAAATTACTTCGTCCTTGGTTGAAGACAGTAAAGGGAAACAGTGGAGTGACCCGATGATTTCTCAACTGAAGGAAGATGTAATTAAAGGAAAAGCTCCTGGCTTTATGGTTCACGAGGATAGTATTCTGAGATTCCAGGGCAGGCTTTGTGTTCTGAATGATCTAGAGTTGAGGCAGAGAATTCTCCGAAAAGCCCATGCTACGCCTTACTCAATCCACCCCGAAACGAGTAAGATGTATAAGGACTTGAAACGAAATTTTTGGTGGAACAACATGAAGAAGGATGTCACGGAATTTGTACTGCGGTGCTTGACGTGTCAACAAGTGATGATCGAACATCACCGACCAGCAGAGTTGTTGAAACCACTTCCCATTCCCGAGTGGAAGTGGGAAGACATATCTATGGATTTCATCACTGGCATGCCGAGAACCAGGGCCGGAATGAATATGATTTGGGTAATCATCTATCGGTTGACCAAGTCTGCACACTTTTTGGGTATTAAGGATATTTGGGGACCAGATAGATTGGCTCGAACTTTTATAGCTGAGATCGTATGATTACACGGTACCCCCAAGACCATTGTTTCTGATCGAGATGGTCGTTTTGTATCGCATTTTTGGCAGGCCGTACATCAGGCTTTGGGTACTGAGTTGAGATTGAGCACTTCCTTTCATCCTCAGTAGGACAGTCAGACAGAGAGGACGATTCAGACGTTGGAAGACATGTTGCGAACTTGTGCCTTAGACTGGAGTAATGATTGGGAACTTCACTTGCCATTGATCGAGTTTGCCTATAATAACAGTTGGCATGCGTCGATCAAAATGGCACCATTCGAGGCACTTTATGGTAGGCGATGTAGGTCGCCATTATATTGGGACAAGGCTTCGCAGCTAATTGGAACGGAACCGGATATGTTGATGGAGACTAAGGAAAAGATTTCTATTATCCAGGACCGATTGCTGACTGCCCAGAGCCATCAGAAATCTTATGCTGATACTCGTCGTCAACCCTTCGAGTTAGAAGTGGGGGATCATGTCTTACTCAAGGTGTCGCCGACCAGAGGGGTTTTCCGCTTCGGGAAAAAGGGGAAACTTAGTCCGAGGTATATCGGACATTTCGAGATCTTGGACAGGGTTGGAGATTTAGCTTATCGCTTGGCGTTGCCTCCAGCTTTAAGTCACATCCATAGTGTTTTTCATGTGTCTCAGTTGAGAAAGTATGTGCCGGATCCGAGCCACGTTATCGACTATAGTGAGATTGACGTAGCCGATGATATTATCTATCCGGAGAGACCCGTGAAGATACTTGAGCGTCGCGAGAAACAACTTTGGTATAAGACCATTCCACTAGTTAAAGTGCAATGGTCGAGACATGGAGTCGAGGAGGCGACTTGTGAAACGGAAGATAAGATGCAGTCAGAGTACCCCGAGATTTTTATTCCTTAAGTTTCGCGACGAAACTTCTTTTTAGAGGGGGAGAATGTAATACCCGTACTTTTATTGACTGTTTGACCTTGATGTTTTTCTTATTTCGTCGCTCTGCAAACTCTTGGTGATGTCATCGATATTGTTATAGAGTTTCGTATCTTGTTTGGATCACCATCGTGTTGTTTAGACCTTGCGAAAATGTTCTGGGTCAGAGAATTGACGCATGCTAGGCCTAGGATAATGCACGCTACTTCTGCTTGAGTAGCGCACGCTAGCTTTGAGCCGTAGCGCGCGCTAAGGGACCAGTCAGGTCAGAACCAGTAACTCATACTGCTTTCTGGACTGGCAGTTAAAGCGCGCTAGGAGTTCGTTAACGCATGCTATTCATGGTCAGTAGCGCGCGTTAACATCCGTCTGTTGTGCACGCTCACGGGATGGTTGGCAGAGGCAGTGAGGTTGTCAAGTTTTCTGGACTATCAAGTAACGTACGCTAGTCTTCGGATAGCGCATGCTAATCTATAGCGGTAGCGCACGCTAATACTCGAGTAGGGCAGAGGACAGTAGGTTCTGGACTCCAGTTTCTGGACACCATTTTTAGTTAGCGCACGCTAAGATAAGGCGATTAGCGCACGCTAACGGGGCCGGCAGAATCCACTGGACTACCCGGTGACCTCGCTAGCGCACGCTAATAATCGAGGCGTAGCGTGCGCTAGACTGAGCGAGTATATATTGGACAGTTGACTTCTTTTTCGTCATTTTTCATCCTCTCACTCAATTTCTGACCGGGAGCAGTGGATTTAGGCGATTTGGGGAGTTTGGAAGCGATCTTTTTTCATATATCAACATCTTTGGTTGGAGAACAAGGATTTAACAACATCTAATCCATTCTATCGTCTAAATCAAGGTAAAAATCCTTAGAACCCTATTTTTAGGGAATTTTGGGGTTCTTCCTAGATTCGTCCGATTTATCTGTTTTGAAGATTGAGAACCTTGTGATTATGATGTATCTATCCCATATACATGATTTTCCTACGATTTTACGGATTGGTTTGTGCCGTGTTCGGACTTGTAAGGGTTTGGGTAATTTTCCAAACTATAGTTGTTTACCCTTGTATTTTCGTGAATCGTAAACGGATTTCGGGAGTTTCTTCGTGAATTATGAGTATGGATTATTGATTATCATATCCCTTATGAATCTTTTAGGTGCCAGAAGCGCATTCTTGGACCTACCGAACCCATACTCTTTTCCGTTCAGTTTCTCGATGTCTCAAAGGCAAGTATATATTTATGATTGTACGTTCTTAACTTTGAAAGTAAGATATATGAATGGCATGTTTATTTATATCCACTCTGGGGCGGGCCGACAGGACCCCTGAGGGTTCTGTAGCCTTTGGTGCGGCTCCATGGTTGATCATGTATGCATTGTTGTGATGCTATGAGATTTAGTTATTCCGGAATACTAGTCTTGAATTGATAAATTGACGGTTACCATTACTTTATTGTCAAGGAGTATTATGTTTCATACTTGATATACTTGCACTAGCTATTTGACGGCTAAACCCTTTATGGGGGAAATACCTTTTATGTATTTCAGGTTCCAGTAGGGCGGATAGGCAGGTATCGGGTCGGCACGAAGATGATGCGCAAGTGTGATACTGTGTTTTATCTCTAGTTATGTTTTGTGTTCCTCCATTCAGTGTTGTTGTACTGGAATGGTTATTAAATACTCGAGTATTATTTGCTTTCAGTCTTTCTTGATATTCCGGTCTGTGTTGCCGAGGTCTTGAATTTGTACTGTGATGTATTTGGATATATTGGACATGGTTTGAATACCCCTTGTATCGTCTTTCATTTCATTGTATTTGGACCTTCTCGGTCAAGTTTTATAGTTCCGCGTATGATTAGCCTTGTGGGTCCCACGGTGGGGTTCACGGCGCTGTAATATACCCTGAATAACTTGGGGGTGTTACAGTCTCGATCTTCTAGGGGTTCACCTTAACGCCTTCTGCTGAAATTACATGTCCCAAAAAGGTCACCTCCGGCATCCAGAACTCGCATTAGAAAGTTTGGCATAAAGTTGGTGTTGCCTCAAAAATCTCAACACCTGTCTCAAGTGTTCCTCATGCTCCTGTCGGCTCCAGGAATAGATCTAAATGTCGTCAATAAAAACTACCACACACTTATCGTGAAATTCTATCAGAACCTTGTTCATCAATTCCATAAAGGCATTAATCAAGCCAAACGACACCACCACGTACTCATAGTGTCCGTATCTTGATCGAAATGCGGTCTTTGGAATATCCTCCTCTCGAATTCTCAATTGGTGATATCCAGAACGTAAATCGATTTTTGAAAACACAGTCGCTCCCTGTAGTTGATCCAGTAAATCATCAGTCCTCGGAAGTGGGTAATGGTTCTTAATAGTGACTTTATTTAGTTCTCTGTAATCGATACACAAGCGCAGGGAGTTGTCCTTTTTCTTTACAAAAAGGACCGGCGCACCCCATAAGGAAGTGCTCGGACGAACGAGCCCCTTTCTTAGCAATTTTTCGAGTGGTAAATTTAATTCCTTCATCTCGGCTGGTGCCATCCTGTATGGTGCCTTGGAGATAGGCATCGTTCCTGGCTCAAGTTCAATCGAGAGATCGACCTCCCGTCGTGGCGGCAATCCTGGTAATTCATCGGGAAAAACATCCGGAAATTCGCTCACCGTGGGAATATTAGCAACCGACAGTTGTGATGTGTCCTCCTAAAGAATATAAGACAAATAATATGTTCCCCGATCGTCACAAGATACTCCTGCTGTAAGGAGAATGAGGGAGCCCTTAGTACTAAAGTGTTCTCGGCCTCTGATTATATGAGCGGCACCGTCATGAGTTGTAACGGAAACCATCAGGTGATATGTGTCTAATACCATCTTGTGCATTGTCATCCAGTCCATACCCAAAATAACGTCTTCGTTCTGGAGTGGAAAAACCATTAGATTTGCTGTCCAGCCCTAATTATCGATGCGGATCGCGCAGTTTCGAACTTCCAAATTACCTCCCACCTTGCTACCCTCGGGTATCTTAACAGTAAAATATTCACAAGATACACAAGGAAGATTCAAACGGTTAACACATTCCATGGATATGAACAAATGGGTCACTCCAGTATCAAACAGTACATGAACAGGCTGGGAATTAATAAGAAGTGTACATGAGACAGCAGATGCAGTCTGGTTATCAGTAGCTCTTAGTTCGAACACGCGGGATGGCAGTGTTCCCGAGGAGGGTGCAGTGCCTCCCTCGCGCCCACGTCCTCTTCCAGCACCGTATGGAGGAGTTTGGTAAGGTGGGGATCGATAGTCGGACATGGAGGATGCTATGGATGTCTTAACCGAGCCTTGTTGACTCTGAGGAGCTGAAATTGGTGTAGGTTTGATCCGTGAACAGTAGCGAGACATGTTCCCACCCTTTCTGCATGAAAAAACACTTTGTAGATGCCTTACGACACTGACTCATGGTATGCCCCGCTATGCCACAATTGAAATAGCTCCGGCGAGAGGGCCCGTCAGATGCTCCTTTCTGTTGGTATAAAGATGCTGATTTAGAGGAGAACCCAATTTCTGAGTTCATTCTGCTGGTGCTCCCGGACTGATTAGATGTCTTCTGCTTCTTTTGGTTATGCCCGGTATCCGAACTGACAACCGTACCGGCGTATGCTGCGACTACGTCCTCATATGCCCTCAGAGTTGTGCAGTGAAACCCGACTGCGTAACGTTGAACATCTTCCGGCAACCATTGAGAAAGGTGGCAAATTCGTTGATCTTCCGATGGAACCATCTGTGCGACATAGCTTAGTTCGGTCCCGTAAGCTCGAATGATTTCTAGTATTGGTAAGTTCTGAGGTCCTGCACTAAAGAAACTCCGTGCTCGAGCAGTCCGAGCTGACCAGGGGCAGTACTCGTCTCTCAATAGTTTGGGAAACTTGGTCTATCCGACTACTCTGTCCTCTGGCTTATAGGTCCTCCACCATCGGGCTGTGGTGCCGCAGAGCTGGTTGATTCCGAGCGGTACCTTTCGGTTCCCTGGGCAACCGATCACCTCGAAGGCAGTTTCCATCTCGGAGATCCAATCATCCATGTGCTTATCCCCTGATCCATCGAATAATGGCGTTCTGGCCTTTAGCACCTCTCTCAGCCAAACGTCTTTCCCAATGTTCTCTTCTATGTCAATGACCGGTATCGGTTCTGCCTGGTTGACCTGAGCGATCCCCATAGCAATGGCCTGAGCGAGGGTCTGGACGAAGGCTGGATCCAATCCCCTATTGTTCTGGTTTTCCGCCTCCTGTTCATTCTGATTAACGGGTGGTGTCTGATTTCCGGCTAGATTAGTTTCGCCGGTGTTCCTATTTTCCTGTTGATTCATAGCGGAACCCTGCGCAGCGTTTACGTTCCTTCTAACTCCAAGACGTGCCATTAGTGATGATTGTTGATCTAGAAGGTTAGTTTAGTACAAACATTCTCTGAGTTCTTACTGAATTCAAACATTATACCTGATTCTCAAGAGTTTACGTGTATTTTACCTCGACATTCCTCGAGGAGTTACGGTCGCCAGGAGTGTTGGACTTTTGAAGGTAAAATGTTTTCAAAATATTTTTGATACAACTTTCTACGTGAGTTTTCATCTCTAATACCATTTTCTGTAACGCTCCAAAATAAACCGGATGCCACAGTGCCGTGAATCCTGTGTGGGAGCCACAAGGCGAGTTTTGGAAGAGGTTTTAAAACAATTTATTCAACAAGTAGTTTGCGGAAATGTTCTAATGAAAGCGTTCGTACAACCGAAATATAAAAGGTAATAATGTCCGTTCATACAGTGATTACACAATGTGGATTATTCAAATTTAATTTAAGAAATTAACAGGCCTTCTCCCCAACACTGCTCAAGCCTGACCGGAACCTTTGGGAATGTCCTGCACATATTCAACAAATTTGCCTGACACAACGTATCGCATCAGTCAACCCAGACAAATCGAACCAATTTCATTGATTGAATCAGATAAATTCAGAGAACAAGGTTATCACCGAATATTTAACGCCGTTTCTTTTATCATCACATAAACTCCCAAGGTCGCAACCAAGGGTCACGGAAGTATCTACACAGGAATACTCCGGACGTGGGTACCATTCAGGTTTTATCCCGCAACACATTTCCGCAAGACATATCAACATATAAACTCCCAAGGCCGCAGCCAAGGGTCACGGAAGTATCTACACAGGAATACTCCAGACGAGATAGATAAGACGAGCACCATTCCATAGATAGTAACACATGCAATATTCTGAAATTTTAATACGTAAGGTCCGAGCAAGATTCACTTGCCTCAAATTCGATGAGAGTTACCCCCTTGATAACACAACGGCTCGAACGACCACACCCGAAAGCTCAACCTATTACATGTTCGTCGATTAACACCTTATGGTAACAATGATGATTAACGACAATTTCCCCCCGTCCCGTTAGGATTCTAAACCTGGTTATACATTTCGCCGAAATCAAAATTCTCTATTTTTTACCATAATGCATATTACTAAATTCCTCGGTTCGCCATTTTACAATTCATCATCTCGTTGATCAATGATCTAATATAACATTCCTACGTCGTAATTATGGCTCAAGGCCATCGTAATTACATCACTAACTTTAGTTTAAATTTCTAGAATGGAACGATTAAGCACTATTTCTACGAAATCCTAACATGTTTGAATACCTATCCGAATTGATAGTCGTTAGTTAGTTCATCAAGGAATTATTA
Source organism: Orobanche coerulescens (assembly GCA_033398695.1). Lineage (NCBI taxonomy): Eukaryota > Viridiplantae > Streptophyta > Magnoliopsida > Lamiales > Orobanchaceae > Orobanche > Orobanche coerulescens. The sequence goes on along the minus strand of CM065805.1, from coordinate 146,347,610 downwards.
CGTTTTTACGATATGGTAATAGGATTATAATTGAAATCTTCAACAATATGATTCTAAGGTGTTGGTGATTAACAAATTCGATTATGAATTCCCATCCAACTACGAGTACTACCATCATCCATTCCAATTACTAGCTCGATAGGCATCGATTAACAATTGTGATAGTTTTTTCACCGATCCGATCATTATCGAAAGTTCTAAACTACCCAAGATATTCGAAATTTAGTATGACTCGTACAACAACACTGAAATGAGTTCAAGATTCGATAAACTTACATTAATTGACAAAAGATGATGAAGAACGACGAAGGACGATGAAGAATGAGAGGGTAGCACCTTCAAAACCTTCTTCGGAACTTGATCAACTCACTCCAATAGGATAACACTTGATTAGGGAATCTAAAATCGATTTAGGGAAGGTGGAGGATAGTATACAAGAGCAAGGAGTGAATTTTGGGTCGGAAGAAATGAAAGGGAGGGTGTCCTTTTATAAATTCAGAATGGCTTTACGTATATTAAGCCTGAAGCTTTACGTACGTAAGCCATGTTACGTACGTTATTGTAGAAAGCTTAACGTACGTAAGGAAAACTCAGAACTAACTGGACTAAATCACACACATCGTGACGTACGTAACGAAAGTCGACTAACGTACGTAACACCCATTGACTTGCCTGTCGCTATCGCGCCAAAAGTTGGTCTGACAATGCGTACCATCCGACGAAGATTCCCTATCCGAAGACCGCGTTACGTACGTAAGGTATAATCTTTATCGTACGTAATGTCACACACTTCGCATACGTAATACTTAGCTCATAACATACGTAAGGTTCAGTTTGTTCACTAAGTTATTATCACATTGATTCCTTATAACGCGAAACCCTCTCAATCTCGTCGAGTAATCTCTCGGGGAACAAGACGTTGGCCACTGACACGTCTTTAGTGTAACTATCACAAGTGCACGATATCGTATCAAGTAGTAAGTGGACTTTTTGAGTCCGGTTTATCGATCCCACGAGGAAGTTAGGTTATATATTGAATTATACACTATTTAACTATTTGTTATAGAGATTTATAAGATTGAAACACACAATTTAAGAGTTTGGTTTGACAATTGCAAAGAAAATCCAATAATAGTTCTAATATTCAAGGAAATGAAAGATTGCACTAATAATAGATTAATAAAAGATATAATGAACTAGTTGGGATTACAAACTTAGTTCATCATTAGTTATAGAAGATGTATAGGAGATCATAAGATGAATTTACTTATTATGTTGTGTAGATTCGATTTTCCTTAAAAAGACGGTTTCTCTTTCGAACTATAAAACGCCCCTTATATATTGAATCAATCCACTATATTTCTATGTTGATTGGCTTCAATACATAGCATTAGGTTTTATGAAAATAACTCAAAGAATCATCAAAGGTCTAGAGGTATATTTCTATCCCCTAGAACAACTTAGAGTGAAGATCATTTGATCTAATCAAACATATTTTCTTTCGAAACATATGAAGACCATAAATATCGTCATTTATTGGCCAAATAAATAAAGATTGGTAAAACAATGAAAATCACACACAATAATAAGTAATTCATAATAGATCTTTATACAAACTTAAATAACATGACTAACCTTGTTTATAATCCCAACGTAAGTAACTTAGCCCATGAAGGGTTTAATAAACATAATACAAGCTTGAGTGGTCATTAGTTGAAAAAGGGAAAGAATTGATCCTAACTCCCTTAGTAGATAAAGGAGAAAGAAGCAATAAACTCCCTCAACAACATAAGCTAAACCACATACACTCTCAAGAACACAAGTGTGTTCTTCACACAAAGAAAAATATTACAAAATGGGAAAATAATAAGATGAAGGATGAATAATGATGGATCTAAGGGGTCTATTTATATACCTAAAGTCATCTAATAGCTCCAAAACTCCAGCATTATTACATTAGATCGGATCAATGCCAGCCATCCCCGCAATAATAGACCAAAAGTATAAAAAATTAGGCAATGATCAATAATCTGCCAAGAGTTACGACCGTAACATTGAGGAGTTACGGCCGTAACTATGATGACTTACGGCCATAACATTGTGGAGTTACGACCGTAACATGGCTTCGTAAATTTTCATTTTGTGAGTTACGCCCGTACACGCCCGTATGGAGTTTCAAACTTTATTTTCAGCCCAGAATTTCTTAGATTTTGCATTTTTGCCCCAAATCTTCTTCGGGTGATAACTTTTGATATTTAACTCTGATTTTGAATCCGGAAAGACTGCCGAACTCGTCTCGGAAAGCCCTATAACATGAACACATAAAAATTCAACAAAGAGAATATTTTATACACATGTTATTTCTTGAGTAAATAAGTAATTCAATCCGATTAAGACTAAATTTACATCTTCATCTGATAAATAATAAAATCATTAAAAGCTAATTAATTCTAAGCAAAAACGAGTAGACTAGCTCAATTATGGGTGAAATATATCGATACAAACTATGTATAAGTGTATAAAATTGACACTTATCACACCCCCAAACTTGAATTCTTGCTAGTCCCGGGACAAGACTCTTTATTATTCACGCTCAAAATAAAAAAATAAAAATAAGACACAAAATAAGAAAAATAATACACACACAAATTAAGAAAAATAATTATATATAAAGAGAAAAGGAGATCAAAATATCATTAATACACAACAACCAGCTTTATACATTAGATATAAATGAATCAAGATTCAAAATAAATCTACTAATGATTTCAAAGTTAAAACACGACTTTATTTTGTAATAGCAAAATGCAAGGTTTTCCCCCAAAAGGTTGATTGTTTCTTTCCCACTCGTGACACACACGACTCCCTTTAATGTTTACTCTCGATCGCTCGTTTATTTTTCGACTTAATATGAAGAAGAATTTCATCGGCGTCATCAAATATTGTGATTGTTCACGAAATTGAGTGTATTGAAATTCAGCCGCTAATTAATTCAGATCTGCTCATAAACTAAATCCCTTAGTGATAGCTTTCACACCGTTATTTGCTAACGTGTAGCTCTTTTCACCAATAGAATTTCTATCTTTTTTTTTAGGTGATAGCTTTCACACCGTTATTTGCTAACGTGTAGCTCTTTTCACAACACAATTTCCATTTTTTTGTGAGATGGCAGCTACGCACCAACAATGGTTAGTCCTTTATTTTTCGCAAAATTTTAGGACTCCCAAAATTAGACTGCTGTTGCTGCTCAACACTTCTCCTTTTTTTTAGGTGATAGCTTTCACACTGTTATTTGCTAACGTGTAACTCTTTTCACCAACGACTCCTTTTTTTAGGGAATAGAATTTTGCAGAAAATCGTTTATTAGCTAAGCATGAAAAATCAAAAACTCCACAAATTAAGTAAATTTCAGTTCTATTTTTCATCAACCGACTGATTCTTCTTTTCTCAAGGTAACGAATGACTCGATTTTAAATGATAATTACAAGGCTTGGAAAGAGAGATTAAGGCTCAAAAATTTTGGAATATACAATTTTTTTACCGGTTAAAACGATTTTAGAAGCTTGTATATAGCTAATTTATTGGTGTTATGGCCAGATCTAGAAATCTCACAAATCAAAATAATCTATATATATATATATTTAAGGCTCTTTTCCAAAATAATCAAAACATACCACCCCCAAACTTGAAAATAAAACTGTCCTCAGTTTAAAAATAAAAAATAAAAATAAAATAAAATAAAAAGCAAGGAGAAAAACAGAATACTCCCTGTTATGAAAGTTGATGCTTGAGCTAACGCCTTTTAGAATCTGCAAGAGAATAATATACGAGGCAAACAACAAAAGAAAATAAAATATAATCGGAAGTATAACACAATTTTTAAGATGCGCTTCAAGAAAGTCCGAAGAGTCGCCTTACGCTACCATCAATGTTTTTATAAAAAAACAAACAATAAAAATTACAGCAATAAAATAACAATACATAAATCGCGAATAGATACGCGTCAAGAGATCACGAAGAAACTCCTTAAGCTGCCATCATTTAGCACGATTTTTACACACAGCAGAAAGTAAAAATACAAGAGGTCCGGCATGGGTTATCAAAGGGAGAGGAATGAATTCACTTTTCATTTTCTCATGGTAAAATCTTCCATCCAGACAATTTTAGCTAGAGCTGGATCTGGTTGAGGAACAAATTCAATGAGTTTTTTTATTAGTTCTTCTGGTGTTGTTCCAACGACTATGATTCGTTTAGCACGCTCAGAAATAAAACCTTTTTCAGCAGAGTAGTCGATGAAAGATAGTAAACCATCAAAGAAACCATTGACATTAAGCAGACCTATTGGTTTTTGATGAACATTTTGCTGGGCTCCGGTAACCACATGAAAAAGTTCCTCAAGAGTGCCAAAACCACCGGGAAGGGGGATAAAGGCGCCAGAATTATTTATCATGTGAGTTATGCGATCTTACATATTTACAGCTCTAAACTCATCTCCAATAGTTGCCCCGGTGATTTTACTTTCAGCAAGAGGTTTTGGAATTACTCCCAACACTCTTACTCCTTCCATATAGACAGAAGCAGCAGCTCGCCCCATTAATCCTAGACTTCCTCCTCCGTAAACTACATGAATGCATTTTTCTCCTAAGGTACGACCCAAGTTGTGGGCTGCTTTAGTAAAGCATGACTCTTTTCCATAACTAGCCACCAAAAATGCAGACTGTGCTAAATTTTTTTGTGGAAGATGATGATTCCATTTTTGAAAAGAAATTTATTTGAGAGAAAAAGAAAAAAGTACAAGTTTGAACGATGAATAAAAGAAACAAGCACAAAGTTTATTTATAGAAGAAAAATGAGGTAAATTGTTTAACAAGCTTGTGATTGCGTTGATTGCGCTTCAACTACTCAATAGAATAATAAATGCATTTATTGCGTATCACCTTTTTTATTCAGAAAATCTCACCATACGACAAAAATTAAAGATACTCACGTGTATGTACAATAGTTGTGATTGTGGCTCACATCTTCCTCTGATTTTACATTCAGAAACGGCCGAAACGCCTTCTATGAGTCGGGAAGAAGCTTCCAATCCAATTTTCTTACAAATTGGCAAACAGGGTCTTTTAACGTCAGATTCCCAAGACGTTGTTCATATTCTGGTTTGAATTTATTCCACAAACATCGAATTCCGTAATGTACGAGTCCACTAGGATGCGTGTCAAGAGAAATTTCGATATTATCTAAATTCTCTGTTTGTAGATGGAATTCCTAATGATCGACATTTTAAATTACAGTTCAATCTAGCACATTTATAGCAAACGGTTATTATCTTTGCTCGTCGTTTCTTGCCATATGAACTTTTTCCTAGCCCTCGTAAAAATCTAGTAGGTATTTCTGTGAATTCACCTACTATTCTCACTTTGGCTTCAATTATGAATCTAATGTCAAAAGGTATGCTTTTATTCATAAGCAACCTCATCCTTTCAAGTCTTTTCTTGTAAATTTTTAAAATGACATTTTTGCTCAGAAAGGGAAATATCTATTCAATTATTCAAAGTTTCTTCCATGATAAAAAAATAAAAAAAATAAAGTGAAAATAATAGGAGAAAATATCTACAAATATCAGTTGTTGTGGAAAACTGAAAATTCCGACTTTAATAGTCACGGAGTACCGTTATCCGCCACTTGACCGGAAAAATACAATTGAGTACTAAGTTACAACGTCGAGAAATTGTATCTATAAAAATAGTTTACAATGTAAGATTTCAATTATAACACTTATACTTCCCCGGCAACGGCGCCAAAAACTTGACACGTCTTTAGTGTAACTATCGCAAGTGCACGATATCGTGTCAATTAGTAAGTGGACTTTTTGAGTCCGGTTTATCGATCCCACGAGGAAGTTAGGTTATATATTGAATTATACACTATTTAACTATTTGTTATAGAGATTTATAAGATTGAAACACACAATTTAAGAGTTTGGTTTGACAATTGCAAAGAAAGTGCAATAATAGTTCTAATATTCAAGGAAATGAAAGATTGCACTAATAATATATTAATAAAAAGATATAATAAAATAGTTGGGATTACAAACTTAGTTCATCATTAGTTATAGAAGATGTGTAGGAGATCATAAGATGAATTTACTTATTATGTTGTGTAGATTCGATTTTCCTTAAAAAGACGGTTTCTCTTTCGAACTATAAAACGCCCCTTATATATTGAATCAATCCACTATATTTCTATGTTGATTGGCTTCAATACATAGCATTAGGTTTTCTGAAAATAACTCAAAGAATCATCTAAGGTCTAGAGGTATATTTCTATCCCCTAGAACAACTTAGAGTGAAGATCATTTGATCTAATCAAACATATTTTCTTTCGAAACATATGAAGACCATAAATATCGTCATTTATTGGCCAAATAAATAAAGATTGGTAAAACAATAAAAATCACACACAATAATAAGTAATTCATAATAGATCTTTATACAAACTTAAATAACATGACTAACCTTGTTTATAATCCCAACTTAAGTAACTTAGCCCATGAAGGGTTTAATAAACATAATACAAGCTTGAGTGGTCATTAGTTGAAAAAGGGAAAGAGTTGATCCTAACTCCCTTAGTAGATAAAGGAGAAAGAAACAATAAACTCCCTCAACAACATAAGCTAAACCACATACACTCTCAAGACCACAAGTGTGTTCTTCACACAAAGAAAAATATTACAAAATGGGAAAATAATAAGATGAAGAATGAATAATGATGGATCTAAGGGGTCTATTTATACACCTAAAGTCATCTAATAGCTCCAAAACTCCAGCATTATTACATTAGATCGGATCAATGCCAACCATCCCCTCAATAATAGACCAAAAGTATAAAAAATTAGGCAATGATCAATAATCTGCCAAGAGTTACGGCCGTAACATTGAGGAGTTACGGCTGTAACTATGATGACTTACGGCCGTAACATTGTGGAGTTACGGCCGTAACATGGCTTCGCAAATTTGCATTTTGTGAGTTACGCCCGTACACGCCCGTATGGAGTTTCAGACTTCATTTTCAGCCCAGAATTTCTTAGACTTTGCGTTTTTGCCCCAAATCTTCTTCGGATGATAACTTTTGATATTTAACTCTGATTTTGAATCCGGAAAGACTGCCAAACTCGTCTCGGAAAGCCCTACAACATGAATACATAAAAATTCAACAAAGAGAATATTTATACACATGTTATTTCTTGAGTAAATCAGTAATTCAATCCGATTAAGACTAAATTTACATCTTCATCTGATAAATAATAAAATCATTAAAAGATAATTAATTCTAAGCCAAAACGAGTAGACTAGCTCAATTATGGGTGAAATATATCGATACAAACCATGGATAAGTGTATAAAATTGACACTTATCAGCCACTGTCATATTCGCATCGATAATTGCCCAACGACATCAAGGTATGTCACCGACAAATCATCAACCATCACACAATCACATTACAAGAATAACATGTGCGGATAAGCTTTATTCATGATAATACAGTACAAACATATCATTCAAAAATACGTTTATTGCGACGGAGTACATTTATTTATTAAATAGTAGAAATAGAAATGATCACTCAACGTAAAACATCATGTAATACTGGTGGTATTACAGCATACGGATCACATTCTGAAGCAAGGCATCCGTTGTTGGGTTCGGATTGTTCAAATGAACGTCTTGGGCCAAGATGGTCATCTGGTTAGCCAATTGTTAAAGGACATTCGCAACTCCAACATCTGCGTTGTTCCCTTGGTCAGTCGACTGGCCATGCTGACTTTCGGTATCAGGATGCACTGAGTTAGATAAGCTGGGGGTGGTCGACCCCGCAACGGAACTGAGGGAAACAGCCGTGCCACGTCCTCCTCCACGTCCATGACCACGGCCTCGTCCCTGTCCCCTACCAGCAGACATTCTGAAGAATACACAAGGCACGTGAGTACAGTTCAATTGCACGCCATCGAAGTGACCGATTCCCGAAAATACCAAATCAGAAGCAAAGCGATTAAGTAAACACCAGAAGAGTAAGATATCTTACAAGTACCGGTCGCACTGTGATGATGACAAAGTCATAATACTGTAGACAAATAATGACTCGATCGACCCAAAAGACCGACAACATAGGTATCCATAAACCTATTATCCGATACCATATTCTCTAACATCTCCAAGTTATTCAGGGTATATTACAGCGCCGAGAGCCCCGCCGTGGGACCCACAAGGCTATTTATACGCGGAACTATGAACTTTGACCGATAAGGTCCAAGTACAATCAAACGGAAGACAATAAAAATGGTATTCAAAACCATATCCAATACATTCGAATACAATACATCACAAGTCAATACCACAGCAACACAGGCCGGAACATCAAGGAAAACAAACACAGTACTCGAGTACTCAAAAGCCATTCCAGTACAACAACACTGAATGGAGGAAACACAAAATATAATCGGAGACAAGACACAGTATCACGCTTGCCCATCATCTTCATGTCGACCCGGTACATGCCTATCCGCTCTCCTGGATCCTAAAATACATGAAAAGTATTTCTCCCATAAAGGGGTTAGCAGTCAAATAGCTAGTACAAGTATATCGAATATGAAACACAATACTTCTCGACAATAAAGTAAAAGTAATCATCACCTCATCAACTCAAGACTAGTATTCCGGAATAGCTAAATCTCAAAGCATCAAAATCAATATATATATATATATATATATGATCAACCGTGGAACCGCACCAGAGGCTACGGAACCCTCAGAGGACACGTCGGTCCCAGAGTGGTTAACCCAAATTATCCGTGGAATCGCACCAGAGACTACGAAACCGTCAGAGGACCCGCCGGCCTGTCCCAGAGTGGATATAAACAATCATGCCAAACATATATCTTAGTTTTAAAGTCGAGAACGTACAATCATAAGCATATACTTGCTTTTGAGACATCGAGAAATCGGAAGAAAAAGGGTGTAAGTTCGGTAGGTCCAAGAGCGCACTTCCGGCACCTAAACGATTCGCAAGGAATACAATAATCAATAATTCATACTCAAATCACACGAAGAAACTCCCAAAACCCGCCTACAATTCACGAAACTACAAGGGTGAACATCTAGAGGTTGGAAAATCACTCAAACCTTCTCACGTCCGAACACGGCACAAAACAATCTATATAATCGTAGGGGAAACATGGGTACGGGGTAGATACATCATAATCTCAAAGATCTCAAGCTCCAAAATGGATAAATCGGACGAATCTAAGAAAATCACCAAAAATTCCCAAAACCAGGGTTCTAAGGATTTACCTTGATTTGGAAGATGGAAATGGATTAGATGTGTAATCTTTGTTATTAAACCAAAGATAATGATAGTTGATGAAGAATCGCTTCTGATCGTCCAAAATCGCCTCTCCCGAGCTTCTCCCGTCGAAAAGAGTGAAAAAGATGAAGAAATGAAGAAGAACAGGGCTCACTGCCCTTATATACTGTGCCCAGTCTAGCGCACGCTACGCCTCAATATTAGCGTGTGCTAACGGGGTCACCCGGTAGTCCAGTGGCTTCTGCCCACATCATTAGCGTGTGCGAACGCCTTCCATTAACGTACGCTAGCCGAGAGTTAGCGTGCGTTGCCTGGGAGTTGGTGCCCAAAAATTGGAGTCCAGAACCTACTGTCCTCTGCCCTACTCGAGCCTTAGTGTGCGCTACTACGATCGCTTAGCGTGCGCTACTAATATAGCTAGCGTACGCTACGAATACATCTAGCGTGCGCTACGAATTCCTCATTCCAGTCCAGTACCTACTGGACTGTCTGCCTCAAATACACTAGTAGCGTGCGCTAATGCTGATAGATAGCGTGCGCTACGCCTCACACACAGGTGATAACAAGGCATCCAAGATCCAAAGTAGCAACGATCTGAACAAGAAAGAGTAACATCCAAATGATATGAATTCCAAGATCAATCTCAACCTACTAAACACTTACAACGAGTGTCAAAAATCACAGAAGCACCAAAGCGGAAAATTAACCAAAAAGTACGGGTATTACACCCACGGCCGACACATGTGGTATATTACTCATTTCCTTTCGTTGTTCGTCACTTTGAGGACACATTTTTGAGGTGAGTTTTATTACATGTCGCATCGGAAGGAACCCTCTTTTAGAATCATCCATCTTAAATCGCTTTAAGATTTTATCTATATAGAGGGCTTGGGAAAGACCTATCATTCTCTTCGCTCTATCCCGTTAGAGTCGAATCCCAAGAATATATGTAGCTTCTCCCAAGTATTTTATGGACAATCTACTCGAAAGCCGAGCTTTCACATAACTGAGCATTCCCACATTGTTTCTTATTAATAGAATGACATCTACATATAGTACAAAGAATGCGATCTTGCTCCCACTAACCCTTTTGTAAACACAAGGTTCCTCTTCATTTTGCACGAAGTCAAACTCTTTGACAGCTTCGTCAAAACGAAGGTTCCAACTACGCGAAGCCTGCTTCAATCCATAATAGAACGCTAAAGTTTGCACACTTTATGAATATCGACCTCGGACACAAAGCCTTTAGGTTGCTCCATATAGATCTCCTCCTCGATGAATCCATTAAGGAAATCCGTCTTTACATCCATCTGCCATATCTCATATCGTGGTAGGCGGCTATAGCCAGCATCATTCGAATAGACTTGATCGTAGCTACGGGCGAGAAGGTATCGTAGTAATCGATCCCTTCCTTTTGGTAAAACCCTTTGCCACAAGCCTGGCCTTATAGGTGTCAACCTTGCCATCCCCATCAGTCTTTCTCTTGTAGATCCACTGGTCCCAATGGGCACTATGTTCTTGTGGCGGTTACTAGAGTCCACACCTAATTGGTTGTTTACGTAAGTTTCAGGATTTTTGGAATTATTAAAAATCCATGGTGATTTTTCAAAGTCAATCCTTATGCACGACACCTCCCAGAAAATGCCCAATAATTTGTCCACTAATATTTTCGGTACCATTTTCTTATTTTAAAATATCCAAGACCACAAATACATCTCCGATACATCCAAATAAATTCACAAGTCCCATCTAGTCCGAATATTTTCTCTAATTATCATTAAATAATTTATCGAAGAATACAGCATTGGCCACCGTTCACATTCTCACCAATAATTATTCGAAGATATTAGAAAACACCACCCGACATCTTACTCTCGTCTACTCAATATTACATCCATAATCGAAAAAATCACATTACCAATATTCCAGCAAGGTCAAGGATAAAATATTACTTTACAAAATCAGGCTATTATAGTGACACTACATGCACATAGAAGTATGCAAATATTTGAACAAAATATCACTAGAACAGTGCATATGTGTGAAAACACTAATGTGAGAAATATGAGAATAACTATTGTCACCATTATATACTAAAACTTTGGTGACAATTAACTCTAAATGTTACCATCTATGGGATAACATGTGGAAATAAATATACTGAAACTAAATAAATCTACAAATAGAATGTGTCACCATATTCAAATAGAAGTAAGGAAACACTTGATAAAAAATATCACCATTGTTGTGCTCAAATGTGGAAACAAATTTAGTGCACATGGATACATTAAAACACAATGTATATCAACACGTTCACGCATTGTAATGGGAACACTTTTAATAAAATATCACCCAAATTATGCAGGAACTGTAAATATTTGAAAAATAGAAAAATCAGATAACAAACTATAAATGTCACAAAATATATGCAAAAAAGTGAAACGAAAAACACATAAAACCAATGAAAAAGGCGACATTTATCTTCAGACGTGCACCCTTTCCACCAGTGCAGACCTAATCATCCATTTTCGTCAGTTTTTCCTCATTCATCTCTATGAGCTATAAAGTAGAGCAGGTATAGAGGCAATCGAGGAAGAAAGCGAGTTGAGTGTGAAGCAGCAAGAGGAATGAGAAGTTAAAAAGTGATTTGACCTTAATTTGACAATATAAATATAGAAGAGACAAAAAAAATAAACAATATCAATATCAAATTCTATCAAATTTCAAAATTCATGGAAGGAAAGTCCTAAATTTTAGCTAATGATATAAAAATTGTTTTTTAATTCTTTTAAACTGAAAATCGATTAAATAATTTAAAAGTTCCGATTTTACTCTTTTGTTATCATGTTAATTACAGGCCATTGATCATAAAAAATAAAGGTCTTGTGGTCAACAATCTCTTAAGAAAACTACTTAGAATTTTTACAATTTCTTCAAGTTTGCTTTCTTAGCTTCCAAATTGTACTGACAAGTATTATGTGAGATCTATAATTGGATCGATTGTCGACATCCTTCTTAAAGGTAATTGGACTATCCTCAATGAACGATCAGTGATCATGCTTCATCCAATTCCATTGTTTTATTCACTTTCAAATTTCAACACATTGCTATCTCAAACATGAGAGTGAGCAACCCAAAGTTACATATATTAATCAAAATCACATCTAAAAAAGAACTATAAAAAATGCCAAGGATGCAAATTATTTGTTTTTGATTAAGAACAAAACGAGAATATATATATATATATATCCTATATTTGAAGGAACATATAAGATTCCACCTTCATATTTTTGTTTTCTAGCTTGCAATGAGACTACCTCTCTATATTAAATGATACTACAAGGTTTTACTGCTTTCGTCTCTCCGGAAAATACAAAAAATGACAATGGTAATTTTTATCTCCTCATAGACGACAAAAATAAACCCTGTAATGACGTATATGATGGAGGAGATAGACTTTTGGCCAGCTCCAAAACTCGTATTAATTCGAGTATTTGAGATGAAAACATGTAAATTTCGTCAGCTTGATTCTTTCTCACCCAGACGTCCAGAGTCCTACGCGACATTCGTGCCATAGTATTAGAAACATATCAGGTAAAGGAGTAAGCAAAGATCCCCCAAAAAAAAAAAAAATGTCTCCAAATGGATTTAACACAAAAAAGCATATTGGCCTCTCAAATTTACTAGTATCCCCTTTACAAACACCCCTCTGACGTTTGTATCGTTTTAACAACTACCCCCCTATTGAGGGCGTAATTTGCATAACAGAAACAATTATCAAGGGGTATCTGTAACTTTAAAAGATAACTTCTTTTTTGTAATTAGACCGAACATCAAGGAGTATTTTTAGTAATTAACCCGAACATCTACAACGTCTGAAGTTTGACCGTTTTTAGATATACTACTATTCCTTAATCAATCACAGGTGCAGTTGTCATATTCTCTACATACATTAAAAGACATAATTCTAGATACCACCCCTTAAAGCAAATGTGTTAAAGAAATAACTTACCCTGAATCAAATTCCACGTCATGACCAGACGCAGAAAATAATACTTTTATACTGCGATGCATAACCGACTTAGCAGCTGGTTCTTCAGGGCCCAAACTTCCAGCACAGACCCATGTATTTGGATTCAAGAGAACAATCTGCAGTACAGGAGATTTGGTTTGCATGTCTCTAACTATAGTCCTGAATGATAATTCATCTTCTGCACTTTCGAGCAACTGAGTAGCAAACATCCTTTCTAGTGTGTAGTTCCTAATTGGAGATGAAATTTAGATGTATTAATTGAAGGAATAATTACACAAGTACCCTTGGCATTCGACCAAATCACAAAAAAGAACAGCTAAAATTCAATATTACAAATAATACCTCAGAGGTTTGATTGAGTGTTAAAATTAAGAGGATAACTGTAATATTTTTATAAATGCGATGGGGTAAATGTAAGACAAATAAAACCTTAGGGGTATGTTTGTAAAGTTTGATTTTCTTTTTGGAATTAGTCAAACCTGAAGGGTACTTTTTGTAATTAGCCCTTAAAATGTATTTTGGACGAAAAGCCAACAAGATATTCAAGAAGAAATATAAAGGAAACACATCTATCACAAAAAACTAACCTAAATGCATCATCAGAGCCATTTACTGGCAAGCAAGTAGATATGTAGCATTTGAATAGGCGGACTCCACCATCTAAAGGCACGTTATCATCAAAACAAGGATATGATCCAACAAGACACAAGCATTGTGGGCATGAAAATTCGATCCACCGAATATCTTTCGAGAGTCCTGAAGACCTAACCATGAAACCATCCCCAAGATAACCATCACGAAACACTTTCTGATTTTCAAGAAGTTCATCATTAACTTCATTCATTTGGACAGGACAACAAATTCCAATATCACAATTTTTTGAAGTTCCATTTTCCGAGTTGGTCATATTTTTTTCTTCAATTCTACCCGATAATCCTTCACTATGATTTACACAAAAGTCTGGTCGTACTTGTAACTCGTCTAATGAAACACTACCCAAACAGTTAATACTGGGTGAACTAAACTCAGGCCCCGAGTTCTGCCTGGGGTGGACATCAGGAAATTCACATCCCAAAATATCATTTTCGCATAAAAGAAGAGACGTTGTGTTCAAGAGGCATACACCTGGTCTGCAAGTATAGGATTTTGCAAATTCTGCAACCAGCTTCTCACTCACGCCACCAAACGAGCAACAACAATTCCCAAACCAATTATCAGCAACATCCCTCCAATTAACAGATGGCATTTCCTTAAAACATCTGCAACATAAATAAGAACCTAGAATTGTAGGGCCATCTGAGCAAAAACACAGTATTATTATAAAGAAAGAGTAAAGCAAGTGAAAATACAAGACTCTGGAAAAAAATGTATCCTTTCTAAATATATATGCACTTAAACAAACACAATGAATTAGAAACAAAAGCAAACTTCCATCATTCACAAGGTTTTCAATTGAACACAACATGCAATCCCTTTGTTTTTTTTTTTCTCTTCAGTGGTTTTCTTTTTTTGTATAAATCAATAATTAAAAATTTAAAATGGAGCACCATTTTCAATTCCGTGGACAATGATTTCTTGATCCTATATCAAATTCTTACCAACATATTTAAAGCAATACCAACATTATGTCATAATAATCCATCCCAACAGTGAGTATTCTCCAGTATAGCAGAAGTCATAGGGGAAAAAGCTTCATGCAATGATGCAGAAGTATCAACTAGTAAAGAGGTTGAATGACCGTATAGACACATAAGCCTCTACCTGAGGCCCTTTGTCAACTTAGTTGAGCAATTTCTGCAGTAGAAGTGCACTTCCTCCATGCATGACAACTTCTTTAAATCTAAATTTAAAAATACGTAGATGAATGTCTCAAATAAGTTAAGATGATTACATAAATACACAATGCAAGAAAACTAATAAAAACAAGCATCAGTGCAGATATAGCATTTTTCAGGCCAATAGGAAGCATGTTAACCAGAATGATTTTATATCACCTCGAGCACACACTGAACTACAACTTAAACACCAAAGGAAAAGTTTCGCCCACCAAAAAGCTTAAGCTATAATCACATTCCCAACAAGAATAATGAACACAACAACATTCACTTACCAGAATCCAATGAATCCGGATTTCCCTCAAGACTAAGAATTGAATCAAAATCGGAAACGAGAGGATGATCAACCGGAAGCAACAAAACGAGTTTGACCTCAATATGGTCATCGAATACCTTGAAATGGACGGGAGATTCCGGGTCGACCAAGACCCGCGGAAGGGGGACCCAAACCAATGTCTCTAGTAGGGATTCGCTTTCCAAAAACGACACCTCAAGTAGGGATTGTTGAGGGAGAAGGCTTAGTTTTAGGTCTCTGCATTGAGTTGAGGGCTTCGTGTTTGGCTTGAATAGGAGTAAGCGGAGTAGTGAGATATGCGATTGGGCCTCCCATCTGAAGAGCCACCAGGTAGGGTTTTCAGCTGCGGCGGCCGGAGGCTCATCGGCTGCCGATAGTGGTGACATTTTTAACTTGATTTTTGGAGCAATTCTTTTGGGCTGGTGGGATGATTTAGCGGGGTAATATTAATTTGGAAAAATATCTACTTGTAGCTTTTTCCTATAATATATTAGTGCAGCTCATCTTTTTTTATATACATTTTTTTTTATAAAGGAGGCAATGCCCGGATTATGAAATCATGAAATAACCAACTATGAGTCCGTGTCGGAGGTGCATCAAGAATGTGTAGGCCTCTAACAAAATCATGAGCAAAATGTGATAAGAAGTCCGCAGCAAAATGGCCTTCTCGATGGACATGTCGGATCTCACAAGTCTCAAAGCTCGATGATAACTCCTGAATGCTTAGTACCATAGGTCTGCAAAGCGCATTCATAGTAAAACTGCCATGAATCATCTCAACGGCAACCAAATTGTTGCTTTCAACATGTATCTGCCTTACTCATATGCCATCCGCATAAACCAATCCTTGCCAAATACACCAAACTTCGGCAAAAAGAATGGAGCATGTCTCAATATTGGCCACAAAGCCACCTCTCCACATACCCTGCTCATCTCTAAGAAGCCCACCTCCAAATGCATGAGTGGTACCCCTGAGCATTGATGCATCCATGTTACGTTTCAGCATCACTATACTCGGCGGGTACCATCGAACAATAATGCTTGTACGCTTAGTAGTTCCAGCCAACAGAAGCTGCTGTCGAGCTACCTCCGCACTATATGGCATATTCTGAATTTTGCAGCGAATGGATAGAGGTCTGATTCGAACATGTCCACATAGGTGTTGTGTCACGATTTATTCATCCCGACAGGCGATCGACTATAAGGCCGAGCGACCAAGTCAACTCCAGTCAAACCCTGACTAGCTCGTCAAGTCGAAGATATCAAACCACCATCAGGTACCTAGCGATCGACTCCCAGGGCGATCGCCCTTTGGCAGCTGGCGATCTGCTCTACTAACCGGCTAAGGGCAATCGACCTGCGCCCCGAGCAGAGACGATCGCCCGTCAAAACCATCAAGGACTGGATCTCAGAAAAGCACCCACGTGCAGATCCATAAAAGGCGCTGACAAGATCTTTTGCTAACAGACAAGATCTTTGACCAAAGCCTGTCACCTACCCCACCTACCGGCATGTGCGCCGAAAGTTGTCAGTAGGGCCGCATGTGACTAACTCAGGACGCGTGTAAGCTCCCCATTGGACCGAGTAGTTGACTGCCAACAACTCCTGCAGACGTTGAGGGGATAGGCCCATGTGCTAAAAGACGATCGCCCGATTATTATATTGCAGTAAAGGCGATCGCCCGACGTATCCAAGCCCTATAAATAGAGAACCTCCTCCTACTGGAAAAAGGTTCCGAGTTGACTGAATATACGGTTCGGAATTCATTTGACTTACGTCCGAAATACATTCCACCAAAAGGTTCTCAGTTCCGAATTCATTCTGACTTACGCTCAGAGCTCATTCTCTCACATTCCGATACATTCACGGAAATACTGAAGAACATACACATCATCAAGCTCCTACTATCTCACCTAATCCATCTCGGACTTCTCTCTCCAAATCTCTCGTCCGTAAGACGATCGGCGTAAGCAAGTCTCCACTGGACAGATTCCAAGGGATTCATAAGCCCAGAAGCCCAAGCATCCAGCTAAATACTCGCCGTGAGAGACGATCGATCTCTCACTGCCGCGACTGCTCATCACCTTTGTTACAAGAACTCACAGAGCCTCAAATCTGGTTCTTCCGGCAATCTACACGCTCACTAGCTAAGATAACAAGAAACTTTACACTCATTGTAATTGTATTCTTACATTAGTACTTGTATCCCGAATATCGGTATTAATAATATCTCGCGAGAGCATTCAAGCCCGGACTAACAACCCGGCAAATCTTGTGTTATTTATCTTTCTCACGGAAGTGCTCTTGCATTTGTTTGCTATCCCATCCATTCCAGAATATCTATCTCCGGATAATATTTTGGGTAGCAACAATTGGCGCTAGAGGAGGATCTAACCCTCACAACTTTTATTTCTACCGTCCGAAGAACACTCACTGTTCTCGGCATATACTTGAAGTGACACTCACCGCACTTCAAAGAAAACCTCCGTAATCATGACATCCGCCGGTCCATCAAGAAAGCCGCTCCGAACCGCGGACACCATTTCCGGCTCGGTCGAACCCCACCGACGACAGGGAAGCCACGGCAACGCGAGACTCGATCCCGCATCCGAGAAATGGCCCCAACCTCTCACTCGATCGGTTCCAAACCGAGGAATGATCGAGGAGGCTATGGCCATCCCTGGAGGAGCGACGGAGAGCATGCGCGCGCCCGCGATAACTCCTCGATCATCCGCCGCATGGGAAAACGGAAATTCAATGGGCTACCGAACGAGCGATCGTCAAAAAGCCCCATTCGCGAGGAAAGGCTCTCGCACGACCGGACGGATCCATATTCGATCGCTTGGGACGCGACCCATCCGGCGACCAAGGCACTCTATTTCCAACCTTGAAAAGACGGAATCCGAATCCGTCACCGGGAGTTCGGCCTACTCACCTCACACCAACGCATGTCGCCATCCGACTCCCGCCCGATCGCTGTGGACTCAAGACTAATCGCCTCGCCTCGCTCCGATCGCGAGCCGCTACAGCCAAAGCACGGCGATGGCCGCCATGCAACGTCGGCTCGACGAGATGAGAGCACTCTTGACACCGGGCAAGCACCGGCAAGAAGATCGCCGGCCGACCGAGCCACTCGCGTCCACATCGAGCTTGCCCCCATACAACCAACGATCGCTCCTCCTAAAACACCTCTGTATAAGGGGAGATCGGACCCAGAAACCCACCCGAGTAAATTCCGAATTTACATGACTAGGTGTGGGGCATCCGATGCAACCAAGTGCCGGATCTTCCCGCCGACATTGGGCTTAGCCGCCCATAAGTGGTACGTCTCACTACCACCGCGATCGGTCACCTCTTTTAAGAAATCGCGAATGACTTCACGTCATACTTCGCCAGAAGGTCGCCAGACTAGAAGGCCCCCACCGCATGATAAAGATCAAGCGGGAAGGACGAAATCGACGCAGATTACATCGACCGGGTAGACGAAATCATCCTCACCGGCGAACCCGTCAGTGATGAGCTCGCTCTCTATTCGGTCATGGGGGGATTCCACGGTCACTCTCCCATGTTCAGACATCTCTCCAAGGATATTCCCCCAACTTACGCGACTTTCCGCGCTAAAGCTGCCAACTTCCTGGCCAGGCAAAGGCTACTCACCCTCCGCTTAGACGAGGAAACGCCACCTCCGGCCCAGAAGATAGCGATCGCCAAAGCAAATAAGGCGATCGCCAAGACGCCCGGAGATCTCAAGGCTTTCGAGGACATGGAAGCCCATCTCCTCCATACGTTCAACAAAACTCCGGCGCATATTTTCTATGCCATCAAGGGGCACGAAGAGCTCAAAAAGCCAAAGGCAATAAGGGACCACGGTCACCTGGACAACAATCAATATTGTGCCTACCACCAGAGTCCCGGCCACAGCACCAACAAATGCCGCGACCTCCTCAAACAGCTCTGGAGATTGTTCGAGGAGGGCAAGTTGGACAGCTTATTGGTTTAGCCGAAGCCCCTACCAATCTCTATAGACGATCGCCCGAGTCGAACACAAAACAGGCTGGGAAGCTCATACGAGCCGAACCCTGGATCAACCTCGGCGATCGTCTCTATATGCTTCAATCAAGAGAAGGAGACCACGGAAGTCACCCCGATCTCCCTCCTTATTTAAGAAACCGGAGGACTCGATCGCCATCTGCAGTTCACCGTCTAACACGATGGACTAAGGCACGAGATCGCCTCCCCCGCACAACGTACACCGTCGAAGGTCGGCATCTACATGACGATCCAAGGTGGAAGAGTGCAGCCATGGTCCTGGCGGTCGATGGAACCGACTGCTTAGGCCATGCAAGGTCCCTTTAGGCCAAGATCGCCCGCCCTTCGTTTAAATACGAGGCCGGCGTAGTCTGAGGGCCCTCCAAAATTAATCAGTGGACACGATCGCTCGCCCTCAAAGGTTCATCACCTAACATGGTGAACCCGGACAATGCGACGTGCCGCAACCCCGTCTCAACGTACACCGTCGAGGTCGGCCATCTCCATGGCTGGCCGAGGTGGAAGCAGAGCTAACAAGCCGCGGGCGCGGAGTTGATTCATCCGACGCTGCCCCGCGCAAGGACTCCTCTAGACCGAGACCGCACGCCCTTCGTTTAAATACGAGGCGAGGCGCAGCCTAACAGAGGACCCTCATAATAAAGTGAGTCACGAGACACTCAATATCTTCGCGCATCAAGACATGATCAAGGAGTCGGTCCGTCGAACTCCGCGATCGTGCACGGTTCCTCAAGATGGACGACCGTCCCCGAGGATTCGACAAAGTTGAAGACCGCTCACTCAAGGAATTATTTTCATCCCCTTACTTCCACTAAGTGAATAAAAACAAGGGGCAATAAGAGTGCGGACTACCTACACGACGATCGTCGCTATTCAACCACATACGGAGATCGTCATTTTTTCAGATGTAGTGCAGCGATCAAACTTGTTGTAAAAAGTTGTCTTATGAGTTTATCAATTCATTTGGAACTACCCTCGCAACGATCTCTCCTCACGCATTTGTACAAAGTCAAACAAAGACTCAAAAATAACCATTCATTCAAGTGATAAGTCAGAAAGACAAATGCTCATTTCATTACTTGAAAAATCGGAGTACATGATCGCCCGAAGGCCTAAGTGCTACAAAAGAAAGCTACAAACTACAAAGAAAGTAAGCTAAAAACATCAAAAAGGAAGCGCCTCAGGCCCCTGCCTGGCCTTCGCCATCAGCATCCGGCGCGGTCCCCTCATCTTCCGGAGCGTCGGGATGAGCAAGACTGTCCGGAGACGGATACCAGCTCAAATCCACGCCGATGTCCGCCAGGTCCAAGATCGGCAAGGAGAAAGCCGAATTGAGAGGATGCTCCAATGCATATGACTTGAATTTCTCGGCAAGAGGACCGACCTCCAAGCCTCCCTTCTTAGCCGCTCGGATCGAGTCGGCGAACGCCAAATAATAGGCGAACTCACTGACATACTCCAAGTTTTGGAAGGGATCGGCCTTGGTCGCCTCAACCTCTCCTCTCGGCTCGGCCATCGCCTTTTGCGACCCCGGAGCTCGGCCTCCTCGCAGCCGACCTTCCTTCGCCTCCGCCACTGGGCTCGCCCGAGCGATCGTCACCTTCCGCGATCGGCCTCCTCTTCAAGAACGTTCCTCGCCTGGACGGCGTCCTGCATCCAGTCCCGGAATCGGTCGACCGCCATTCGATATTTCTCGTCTCCTTCTTCTCCACTCAAGCTCATGGCTCGCCCGCTGCCGCCTCCAAGGAGTCCTTCTCCATCGCCGCGATCTTGTCGGCAAACTCGGCGTTCTCTTCCGAGCCGCCTCAAGATCCTCCTCGAAGGCGAATAGTGGAGGGCCGCCTCAAACTCCCCGATGCAGGCGGCCATGGTCGCCGTCTCAAGAGAAAGGGCGACAACGGCATTCATCGAACTCGACGATCGCGGTAGGCGATCGCATCCAGATCGATTGTCCACGCCTTCGGCAAAGCGTATGCCTTGCTCACATAGGGAGGAATGTCGCAGAATGGCGAGGAGATCGGCTCGCCAGAAATCCACGACCATCGGTGGACATGAAGGATCTGCGCGGATCCTGCATCAAAACAGCTAAGTGAGTACAACTCCTACGCAGAGGCAATTGTCAACACAGAAATGCTATCTACCTCTCAGCCTTCTCGGGATCCCGACCGAAAAACGGTTTCCCTCGAGGAGTTTCCGCATCCGCGATCGCCGTCTCCCGCAGAAAAGCCGCAGAGGGCGGCTCGCTCTCCGGAGCAACGATGGTGATTGGAGGCGCGGCGATCGGCACTTCATCGCCCGGGGCAGGAAACGAAGTTCCTTCCGACCTCGGCCTCTTGCGATTCGCCCGAAGCCCCTCCTCCGGAATTTCCTCCTCAACCGCGACCTGCTCCACGTGAGGCTCCGGCTCCACGCGAGGCTCCGCCTCCGGAACTATAGGCAATGCAACGGGTGGAACCCGAGTCGACCTCTTCGCGCGAAGGCGGCCTAGGACTCCTGGGTTCGACATAGCGATCTCCAACGGAGGCTCCAAAAAGCGAGGGAAACGAACCTCTGCAGTTAAAGACGATCGACTAACGGTCAGACACTGTCCTTAAAATAAGGCGATCGCCTAGTAAGTGAAGATCGCAGGACCACATACCTGGCACCGCGAGATGTCTCGGGAAGCGGAATAGTCGAGCCGACAACCAGCGACTCTCCTTGTTGATCCGAGTGGCGTCTAGATCGTCGTCCGACAAGCTCTTAATTCGCTCCCAAACAACGAGAAAGTCGAAAGGCAGCTCCTCGATCGCCGGGATATGAAAGCCTGCAAAACAGAAATCAAATTAGATCAGTCCAAAACGCATCCAAACGAAGGGAGAGTCTAAACCCTTACCGGGATTCCTCTCCCGAAATTCAGTGGGGATCTCCTTCGCCGTGGATTGTCGCTCGCCGAAGCTCTCCACTTGCCAGCGACCCAGAACCACTTCGTCTGATCGCCACGTATCTTATTCGGGACTCCATGGATCACCCGACCAGATCGGCCTAGAATATGGTAACCTCCGACCAACCCTCTCGTGGAGCCGCTTTAAACAAATGATTCATCTCCAACGGCGACGGGAGGCGGTACAGGCAGTGACCGCCGAAAAGGGTGAGGGTGCAAATGATTTGGAGCCAGGCGTTCGGCGTCAGCTGAAGTGGCGCCACATTCCAAGCGGCCAACAGGTGGGAGACCACAAAAGATAAAGGGAAGCGCAGCCCGGCCTCCATAACGGCCTCACTCACTGCGACCATACCCATCGGAGGCTGGTCGGCTCGTTCATTCTCCGCGGGCGCGAACATGTCCACATCTGAAGGAACATGGAATCTTGTCCTCCAGACGGACAGATCTCTCCTGGTCGTCGAGCTCCGTATTTGGCCGAGCGACCACAACGATCGCTGCGCGGCACGATACTGCGACCGCTTGGGAAGCACATAGGGATAAGCAACCGAATATCCCCGGAAGTCGAATGTGGGAGTAGGACCGGCTAACCTCTCCATTATTTCAGCAAAGGCCCTATAGGCCCGACCAAAATCACTATGTTGCTCCCAGTAAGCCCTGATCGCCAGATCTCTCTCGATCTGCGATCGTCTCTCCTCAGCAGCCGACTCCCTAGCAACATCGGCCTCATTGAACAAAGCCTCAACTTCAGCCGGGTCGATTCCGGCTCGAATAGCTTCAGCCGCCGTCTCCAGGTGGAAGACGGAAGAAGTTTCTCCCCGGGCAGCCGATGTCCCGGCGGCAGAACTAGTTTCCGCTCCAAACGATGATGAGTTTCCGGCCATTTTCAGAGATAGAAAAGAAGAAAAGGTTTTTTTCTTACCCTAAAGTGAAATCGATCGACGATCGGCGCTTAGATCTTCAGAAAATTCGGCAGCAGGACCTTCTTTCTCCAATGCGTACGCGTGAGTGAGACTGCAGCCCCGCGCCCCCTTTTATAGGAGAAAGCAGGGACCCGATTGCAATAAGGGAAAACCTCAGGGGTCGGATCTCAAACGGTGCGCCAATTGACCCCCTCGAGACCCGCGTACGCGTCTTTTCGAGGACGCGTCAGTCGAGGAGTCATTAATGACCGTTGGCGTCCTCCAATAGAAGCCTGACACGTGCGCGGAGACTTTTCAACGCCCGTTGCTTTTTCCCGCGCAGTTCAGCGGCCAACCAGGTCGTCCAAAACTCAGGATATATCAGCTCAAAGACGATCGCCAGTTCAATAAAACACTTAGTCGCTCGTCAAAAATTCAGCGATCGCCAAGAAAGCCACCTCACCCCACGTTTCCAACGTATGAGCGAGCTGGGGGGCAATTGTTGTGTCACGATTTATTCATCCCGACAGGCGATCGACTATAAGGCCGAGCGACCAAGTCAACTCCAGTCAAACCGACTAGCTCGCCAAGTCGAAGATACCAAACCACCATCAGTACCTAGCGATCGACTCCAGGGCGATCGCCCTTTGGCAGCTGGCGATCTGCTCTACTAACCGGCTAAGGGCAATCGACCTGCGCCCCGAGCAGAGACGATCGCCCGTCAAAACCATCAAGGACTGGATCTCAGAAAAGCACCCACGTGCAGATCCATAAAAGGCGCTGACAAGATCTTTTGCTAACAGACAAGATCTTTGACCAAAGCCTGTCACCTACCCCACCTACCGGCATGTGCGCCGAAAGTTGTCAGTAGGGCCGCATGTGACTAACTCAGGACGCGTGTAAGCTCCCCATTGGACCGAGTAGTTGACTGCCAACAACTCCTGCAGACGTTGAGGGGACAGGCCCATGTGCTAAAAGACGATCGCCCGATTATTATATTGCAGTAAAGGCGATCGCCCGATGTATCCAAGCCCTATAAATAGAGAACCTCCTCCTACTGGAAAAAGGTTCCGAGTTGACTGAATATACGGTTCGGAATTCATTTGACTTACGTCCGAAATACATTCCACCAAAAGGTTCTCAGTTCCGAATTCATTCTGACTTACGCTCAGAGCTCATTCTCTCACATTCCGATACATTCACGGAAATACTGAAGAACATACACATCATCAAGCTCCCGGCTATCTCACCGGAATCCATCTCAGGACTTCTCTCTCCAAATCTCTCGTCCAGAAGACGATCGGCAGAAGCAGCAAGTCTCCACTAGACAGATTCCAAGGGATTCATAAGCCCAGAAGCCCAAACATCCAGCTAAATACTCGCCGTGAGAGACGATCGATCTCTCACCGCCGCGACTGTTCATCTCCTTTGTTACAAGAACTCACAGAGCATCAAATCTGGTTCTTCCGGCAATCTACACGCTCACTAGCTAAGATAACAAGAAACTTTACACTCATTGTAATTGTATTCTTACATTAGTACTTGTATCCCCGAATATCGGTATTAATAATATCTCGCGAGAGCATTCAAGCCCGGGACTAACAACCCCGGCAAATCTTGTGTTATTTATCTTTCTCACGGAAGTGCTCTTGCATTTGTTTGCTATCCCATCCATTCCAGCAATATCTATCTCCGGATAATATTTTGGGTAGCAACAATAGGTGCATCTCCTTTTCCAAATATACCAACAACTCAATCCAAAAAACAGTTCCTCATTTCAGTCCATTCATAAGAGTAATATTCAAAACAACAATTTGAGCAATCCAATCAAGAACATGTATATTTGCATTAAAGAAAGTGTCAAAAACTAACTTAGGAACAATACCATACCAAACGGATTGGATCTCCCTGCAGGCCTGCAGCAAATGAACCAAAGTTTCTGCTAATTCATTACATAGGGGACATAGATTCGAGTTATCCAACAACCTTCTTCGCCTCTCAACATTCGTCATAAGGACACTATGAACTACCAACCAGAAGAAGAGACACACTCTTTGTGGTCCTTGCCACCTCCAAACCAAATGCCAAAGGAAGGTAATGCTATGCTCATGTGTACCGTTAAAAGAGGCTTAAGCTGATTTCATAGTAAATACCCGCAAAGATGAGAGACTCCAAACAGGGGTATCCTCACCTTGTGTGCAACACGACAGGGGAATAGCTGCGAGTTTAAGAGAGATGTCCATCGGCAACAACCTCTCAAATAAGTCCCAGTTCCATTCTCCATTTCCATTCACAAACTTATCCAATGTATTGTGCAATAAATTGTCCAGAATATACCCCACAGCTAATTCTGTCATCATGGTAGTAACTCCTAGTATCCGTGTGTGCAGCCAAAACCTCACTTTATTACTAGCCCCTATCGACCAAGTAATGTTTTGATGCATACTTGACCAATTGTCGCATATCATCCTTCATAAATCAGAGCAGGACCCTTGTGCAATCGGATCAAAATCTAAGCGAGGATTGAACTTGTATTTAGCGTACAAACATTTAGCCCATAAACCATTCAGATTCACAAATAATTCCCAAAACAACTTCATTCTGAAAGCTTCATTAAATTGATGAAGGGATCTCATCCCTAAAACGACATCTTCCTTCGGTCTTAAGATCGAACTCCAAGCAACCATGATCATTTTCCTTTTATCTTCCGAACCACCCTATAAGAAAGTTCAAGTTGCCTTCTCCATATCATCGCAAGTGGTCGTGGGGAGCTTAGCTATTTGCTTGACATAAAGAGGCATAGTGTTAAGGACCGACTGGGCAAGCGTACTCCTTCCGCAAGAGACATTCTCGATGCATTCCAATTGGAGATTTTTAGTTTCATTTTGTCCATGACATACGTATACGTGGCCTTGGTAATGCGCTTGTGTAGTAAAGGCACCCCCTGTAATACCCTCGCCTTTAATATTGTATTTTATGATTTAAGCTAAGTATTTTCGCACCATCTGTGATGTTGTAGCAAGTATCGACGAATTATGTTAAGTTGGAATCATGGTCATTCATACTATATTAGTTGTTGGGTGATATTGGGAGAATTCCATTTATGCTTGTTATAGTACTTAACGTACGTTAACCTATCTTCATAACTTACGCTATGTATGTCGCCTTACGTACGTAACATCAATACGTTAACGTACGTAATGCGGGAGATCCTCCAGCAGTCCGCCTTTCGGCGGGTGGGGCCGAGCGGGGGTAGGTGGTCGGGAGTCGATCGCGACAGCCAAGTCAACGGCTATTACGTACGTAATAGCTATATAGTTACGTACGTAACGAATTGTGTGTTTTGAGGCAGAAAGATCTGATGAAATTGGTTACGTACGTAATGATCATAAGATTATGTACGTAAGGGCTATAACGTACGTTAACCACTTTTGTTAACGTACGTAATGCCGAGTTCAGATTATAAAAGTATGACTTGCCATTCATTTACTACTCGACCCTTTCAACCTCCCAACTGAGAAACGATTCCTTTCCCTTCCAACTTCGTTTCTAAGCCTTTCTAACTTGTGTTGGAGCTTCAGCACTTGATTGGTGACTTGGAGAGTTAGGGATTGAAGTGTATCCCTTGAAGTGTTGGTGTTGTTCTTCATTTTAAGGTTGGTCTTTCTTTAAATCATATCAATTCCATGCTTATGATGATGTTAGTAGATAAATACTTCACATAATATTAGTTTAAACTAGTGCAAACATGATAAGTTAATTGAATCATGCTCAAACGAAGTGAAGATTAACATTGAAGGTATTAGTGTTACTTCTTGATGTAAATAACTTCATAATATGATTGTGTTGATAATGATATACATAAAACCTGATGTATAACATGATAATCGGAAGTTGATTATAGTCTCAACACTAGGAACATGTTAGGGATGATATCCTTAATGATTAAAGGTGAGAAATGTTAAATTTGTCTTGAACATTCAATTGATTCTTGAAGGTAATATGGAACCATGATTTTTGGCCTCTAAAACCTTTGTAATAAATTTTTTGGAAAGATTATGTTAACCCTTTG
Organism: Orobanche coerulescens; assembly: GCA_033398695.1. Lineage (NCBI taxonomy): Eukaryota > Viridiplantae > Streptophyta > Magnoliopsida > Lamiales > Orobanchaceae > Orobanche > Orobanche coerulescens. Next base: position 146,320,149 of record CM065805.1, on the reverse strand, counting down.
AAGATGATCTTCGCTAGATGGGATGAAGTTACTTCAAAAATTTCAAGTATCCAATGATATAACTAGGCTTTTAATAAATTCTTCAAAGTAAAACAATGGATGTTGATAGAAGGAAGTTGTAATCTTCATATGTTCAAATTAATCGATTTCGTTAAAGGGTGTTAATCACTACATTAATAGGTTGATAATGTTCTTAAGAGGATTGTGTTGAATATGATGATACAAATGCGGTAGATGAGTAGCCGAATTCCATTTCATTAATCCGTGCGTGTTAAGAGACGTAAATTAAGATGATGTTCTTAGTTCACTAAAAACTTAAACTTATGTTTCATATAGTAATCAAGTTTTGAATGTAATCGTTGGTAAAATAATGAAGAACATAATTAAACACAAACTTATATCGTAATTGGAAGTGTTGATGATTTGAAAAGATATTTTCACGATATTACATTGATAATAAACTAGACATCAAGTATTTGACATTAAGGTTAGAATATGTGAATGAACATGATAAACATACGATGATTTGTAATAAGAACATTAAAATGATCAATAGGATAATTGATTTATTCAAGTAAATTTACGAATATTATTTATGTAATAATATCGTTATCGTACGAATGTGTTGTTGAATGAATTACATTTCATTCAAGGTTGCTTGTTCACGTGAGTATTGTTAGACGAGGATACCGTTCGTTTGACCATTCAAAGAAGGATTATTCATCTACGGAATTGAGGCAAGTTATCTTGCTTGGTTATAATGATGGTTGAATTCTTGTGATTATTATGCATTTCGTGTGTGTGAAATGTTCTGATAATCTATGATTCGTGATATGGTGATACCCTTGATCGTATTGTCATGGTGTTGGGGATGATATACCCGAAATTACTGTCCTTGTTACCGTTAGTCCTTTTGAGCTTTGTTGACACTTCGGTGAGTTGTTCGATTCCTTGGTAAAAGTGTAATTCATTGAGTTTCGTTGTCATGTTGTATCATGACATCTCTGGAGTCATATCTGCGCGCCGATTGGTTATGTGTAGGATTTTTAGCCGGGCACTTGATGATCATGCGTGGATGTTTTCCGCATTTAGATCGTGCACACGAGACGTAGTTCGTGAGACTAATTAGGTACATAGTCCCACGTATATTCTGGATTCCGTATACGGGGTGGACATGTGCACGGACACATTTCCGGATCGGGCGTACTGTGACGTCCGTCTTGAGCCATATTATATGGTCGTTTGTATATTTGGTTATGTTCGACAGTTGGGACTGATTGTTTATACGCCTTCGGGGTATATTCAGTAGTCGGTGGTTTTCTTTGAGATCAGTATATATGAATTATATAATGTCATGAGAATTATTATCATGCATAGCTGACCCTGTGGTTCGGGGCGAAATACTTGTATTTCAGGGCGAGGAAAGGGCAAGGCACAGGAGGAGCACAATGGCGACGGAGGATTTTGAAGTATGCTATTTCGGGGGGCCCGAGTCTTTTGGTTGTTCGGTTATGTTTTATTGTGACTTTCATTTTATTTTGTGTCGGATGAATGTACTAAAATTTGTTAGGTACTGCCCATCGTCATATGGTCTGTACCGAATTTGGATCCTGTGTATGTTTGCTCGTATTTAAAGACATGAATAACTCATACTCCACACCGGGGTTTTGATAAATATTGTGGTACGGTGCCACGTTGTCAGATTATAAATGTATATTGTGATATCGCCTGGTGGGTCCCGGTAGGGGTCCACGGCACTGTAATAGCCACTGTTTTTGGGCTGTTACAGAAGATGGTATCGGAGAGTGTGTTTTTATTTTGAGTCATTGTAGAATCGAAATAGCATCAAGAAACCTTCGTGCCACGTGTAACCTGTGCAAGCGCCTGACCCGTCAAATACGGTATGTTCTCATGAACCATAATTTGATTACTGGCACGATATTGACGATGTATTGGTCTCCTTACTTATCTTGGCATCTTGCTAACATGAGGTAAAATTCATCTGTTTGAGGTGAACCTAAATTAATTATGTGATTGGAATTGTTTCGACTTGATGTTGATATGATATTGAGTGTGTAACACCTGTAGTGCCAGTGATTCTTTACAAACTGCTTTGTTGGATAGGAAATTCCCTGTTGCTATTAACTTAGCATGAATTATGATTGATAAATCGAATCAGACTTGTGACTTGATTCTTTCGGTATGGAAAGGAATCCGAGAGGCCATGGCGAGAGGGGACGAGGCGCGGAAGAGGCCGGTCGATACCACGAGCAGCCAGACGCGCGAATGTGGAGCGAGTTCGCAGCGGTGGTCGCCTTCTAGGGACCAATCACACCACCGGAGAGAATGCACGTGTCGATCCTTACACCGTGATGCGGGGCATGATGGACCGAGATGACCCAAATGGGTCGATTGATGGAAGCTATGCGAGAGGAATACTCTTGGTCAACAGGGGGCAACGGCCTCTGCCTGCAGTGCTGGCGGGATCGTGAGCCGGATTATTAGCGACATATCACGACAATGACCTCCGACTTTTGAAGGCTCATCGAGCCTGCGACATTGTACCTTTGGATAGAGCATTTCGAGAAACTGTTCGAGATGGTGGAGTGCCCAGAGGAAAATCGAGTTGCTGTGGCAGCCTACTACCTTAGTAAGAGTGCCCATACTTGGTGGCTTTCTGTGAGGCCTGCCGAAGGCGCGAGTACTTGGGAGGAACTCAAGAACCTTATGCTAGATCATTACTATCCTGCACCCCTCCGTGAAGCCAAACTGTCCGAATTACTAAACCCCGACCCATCGGAAGACGAGGATGTGTTAGCAATTGCCGAAAAATTCCAAGCACTTCTCCCTTTTGCTACGTCAGTTGTCCATTCGGAATCTGATAAGATCAAATATTTCCTCAAGAGCCTTAAACCCCGAATGAGGATGCAATTACTCAATCACCACTGTACGACCTTACCGGAGTTTATTGAGAAGGCTTTGGAGTATGAACTTACTGCGAAGGAGATTTCTAAGAAGCAGCCTCAGTTTTCCAACAAGAGATCCAGGAACCAGACCCAAGGAGACAGTAACCGGGGGGTATTCAAGAAACCCCAGCATGTACCAAATCCTTCTGAGCGGCCACATATGGCACCGAAACCAGCAGGAACGCACTCTCGGGCAATCAGCTCACCTGTCGTGTGTTATAACTGTGGGGACCAGGGGCATATCAGCTCCAAGTGTCCGAAGTCGGTCGTTGCCTGTCACACTTGCGGGAAGAACGATCATCGTGCTCGCTATTGCCGGGGTGGACTTGGGCGTGCTCCAGTAGCATCTCTTGCTCCAGTACAGTCTTCTGTTCAGGAACGTGCTCCTCCATCCGCTTCTTACCAGACTACCGGGGCGAACAAAGGGATGGGCTGTGGAAATCCAGCTGGTACACCTGCTTTCGGGGTTGCAAAACCCAGAGTCTACGAGATGAAGAAAGCCGATGATCCCGAAGCCAGCATGATTGCAGGTACTCTCGAGATCCACTCTCAGCCCGTTTGTGTTCTTTTTGATACTGGTGCTTCACACTCCTTTTTGTCTAGTTCTTGTTTGAGTCGTTTGCATTTGAATCATGTTACCGATTGTGAACCTTATGTAATTGGTCTACCCGATGGTAGAAGAATTATTGGGAGTCGTGAAGTACTGAATCGTCTGATTAGCATGAACAACCGTGAGTGGTTGTCACTTGATTGTGGTTGATTTACCTAAAGATGATGTAATCTTGGGTATCGAGTGGATGGATCGTCACGATGCCGTGCTTAGCGTCGTAGCGAATGGTGACCGTCACATCGGATGATGGCGTCGAGTGTATTTTTCGGGGTGATAATCCCAATCATTCAGGAGAGTCATCGGCGCTATGAAGGCTATGAGATTCTTGAACCAGGATGCATTGGTTATTGGTGTTACATGACCAAGACAACCGACCGGCCACCAAATTGATTGATATTCCAAGAGTTCGAGATTATCCAGATGTATTTCCAAAGAGATTCGGGAATACCCCCACAATGAGAGGTAGAATTCGCCATTGAGTTGGAGCAGGGCGTCCCGCTTTCGAAAGCACCATATCGTATGGCCCCGACTGAGATGCAGGAGTTGAAAAGACAACTCGAAGAATTAACTGAGAAAGGATATGTTCGACCCAGTGCATCCCCTTGGGGAGCGCCGGTGTTATTCGTACGGAGAAAGGACGGATCGCTGCATTTGTGTATTGATTACCGGGAGCTGAACAAAGTAACAATTAAGAACAAATATCCTTTACCTCGCATCGATGATCTATTGGACAAGCTCCAGGGAGCCACTGTATTTTCCAAGATCGACTTGAGGTCCGGGTACCATCAATTGCGGATTCGAGAGTCTGACGTCCCGAAGACAGCTTTTCGCACTCGCTATGGGCATTATGAGTTCGTTGTCATGCCATTCGGACTGACTAATGCACCTGCAGTGTTCATGGAATTGATGAATCGGGTTTTTATTAATTATCTGGATCGTTTTGTAGTCGTTTTTATTGACGACATCTTGGTCTACTCTCGTGATCATGAGGAGCATGAGTGTCACCTCCGCCAGGTTCTCGATGCATTAAGGCGAGAACAACTCTATGGAAAATTTTCTAAGTGTGAATTCTGGATATCTGAAGTTATTTTTCTGGGACATGTGATATCAGCAGAGGGAGTAAGAGTAGACCCACAGAAGACGGAAGCTATCCGAGACTGGCTACCCCCGAAGAACGTGAAGAGAGTTCGTAGTTTTAAGGTCTAGCGGTATTCTGACAGACGATTCGTGGAAGGATTTTCCAAAATTGCTCAACCGATGACTAATCTGTTGAGAAAAGATAAGAAGTACTTGTGGTCGGAAGCATGTCAGCAAAGTTTTGATGAACTCAAAGGTCGATTAATTTCAGCACCTGTTTTGGTACTACCTAGAGGAACGGAAGGATTAGTGGTATATAGCGATGCATCGAGACAGGGCCTTGGCTGCGTATTAATGCAGGACGGGAAAGTGATCGCCTATGCGTCCAGACAGTTGCGTCCTTACGAGGTCAACTACCCGACTCATGACTTGGAGTTAGCAGCCGTAGTGTTTTCTTTAAAAATCTTGCGCCACTACCTGTATGTAGATACATGCCGGATTTTTACGGACCACAAGAGCCTGAAGTATATTTTTACCCAGAATGAGTTGAATATGAGACAAAGGAGGTGGTTAGAGCTAATCAAAGACTATGATATCGAGATCCTTTATCATCCAGGCAAGGCAAACGTGGTTGCCGATGCCTTGAGCCGCAAGACGGTGCAGGAACAAATACTAGCTCGTTTGACCGCCCAGAGGGAGTTGCAATTAGAGTTCATGAGACCAGAGATTGAGGTCTGGTTACAACGCATTCAGGGACAACTATGCACGCTTGAGATTTCACCATCCCTTGATGAGACGATCGGGGCCAAGCAGGATAGCGGACCCATTCTTATCTAGAGTTCGAGGAGAAATCGATCAAGGGAAGGCCCCTGGATTTGTGGTTCACGATGATGGACTGATACGCTTTAAAAATCGAGTATGTGTACCAGCAGATGAAGAGTTGAGGAATACTATTCTGAAGGAGGCTCATGCTACCCCGTATTCCATACACCCGGGATCGAACAAAATGTATAAGGATTTGAAGCCGTATTATTGGTGGGGTAACATGAAACGGGAGGTTGCCGAATTCGTTTCGAAATGTTTGACCTGTCAGCAGGTCAAGATTGAGCATCAACGACCAGCTGGCATGATGAAACCGCTTCCAATTCCCGAGTGGAAGTGGGAAGACATATCGATGGATTTTATTACTAGCTTGCCGACGAGCCGTCGAGGCATGAATACGATTTGGGTGATTGTGGATCGATTGACTAAATCATCCCACTTCTTGGAGATCAAGGATACTTGGGGCCCTGAGAGATTGGCCCAATTATTCATCAAAGAGATTGTGAGGCGCATGGCACCCCTAAGAGTATTGTATCGGATCGGGATGGACGGTTCGTGTCGCACTTACGGAAGGCGGTTCATCGTGCTATGGGTACAGTTGAACTTGATGCGGCTTTTCATCCTCGGGCCAAGCGGTCGATCTGAGAGGACAATTCAAACTCTAGAGGATATGTTGAGGGCATGTGCTCTCGATTGGAAGCCTGACTAGGAAGCCCAACTGCCGTTGGTAGAATTCACATATAATAACAGCTGGCACGCCTCGATCATGATGGCACCTTATGAGGCATTGTATGGTCTTCGTTGTAGGTCCCCTTTGTGCTGGGACGAATTGTCTGAATCTATTGGTACGGAACCTGATATGTTATTGGCAGCCCGCGAGAAGATTTCCCTGATCAAGAGTCGTCTATTAACGGCCCAAAGCCGCCAGAAATCATATGCAGATAATCGTCGACGACCACTCGAGTTTGAGGTTGGTGACCATGTACTAGTTAAAGTATCTCCTACTAGAGGCGTTTTCCGATTCGGGAAGAGAGGCAAATTGAGCCCAAGGTATATTGGTCCGTTTGAGATCCTGGAACGAGTAGGCGACCTAGCCTATCGTTTAGCATTACCACCATCTTTGAGCCGGATTCCCAACGTATTCCATGTATCTCAGTTAAGGAAGTATGTTGCTGATCCAAGTCACGTCATTCAATTCGACGAGGTCGAAATAGCCGATGACCATTCGTATGAAGAACGGCCTGTGCAGATACTCGAGAGAAGAATTAAACAGCTGAGGAACAAGACGATTCCCTTATTAAAAATTCAGTGGTCGAGACATGGAGTCGAGGAAGCTACGTGGGAGACTGAAGATAGCATGCGAGAGAAATACCCCGAACTGTTTACCCCTTAGTTTCGAGGACGAAACTCCTTTTAAGGGGGGGAGTATGTAATACCCTCGCCTTTAATATTGTATTTTATGATTTAAGCTAAGTATTTTCGCACCATATCTGTGATGTTGTAGCAAGTATCGACGAATTATGTTAAGTTGGAATCATGGTCATTCATACTATATTAGTTGTTGGGTGATATTGAGAGAATTCCATTTATGCTTGTTATAGTACTTAACGTACGTTAACCTATCTTCATAACGTACGTTATGTATGTCGCCTTACGTACGTAACATCAATACGTTAACGTACGTAATGCGGGAGATCCTCCAGCAGTCCGCCTTTCGGAGGGTGGGGCCGAGCGGGGGTAGGTGGTCGGGAGTCGATCGCGACAGCCAAGTCAACGGCTATTACGTACGTAATAGCTATATAGTTACGTACGTAACGAATTGTGTGTTTTGAGGAAGAAAGATCTGATGAAATTGGTTACGTACGTAATGATCATAAGATTACGTACGTAAGGGCTATAACGTACGTTAACCACTTTCGTTAACGTACGTAATGCCGAGTTCAAATTATAAAAGTATGACTTGCCATTCATTTCCTACTCGACCCTTTCAACCTCCCAACTGAGAAACGATTCCTTTCCCTTCCAACTTCGTTTCTAAGCCTTTCTAACTTGTGTTGGAGCTTCAGCACTTGATTGGTGACTTGGAGAGTTAGGGATTGAAGTGAATCCCTTGAAGTGTTGGTGTTGTTCTTCATTTTAAGGTTGGTCTTTCTTTAACTCATATCAATTCCATGCTTATGATGATGTTAGTAGATAAATACTTCACATAATGTTAGTTTAAACTAGTGCAAACATGATAAGTTAATTGAATCATGCTCAAACTAAGTGAAGATTAACATTGAAGGTATTAGTGTTACTTCTTGATATAAATAACTTCATAATATGATTGTGTTGATAATGATATACATAAAACCTGATGTATAACATGATAATCGGAAGTTGATTATAGTCTCAACACTAGGAACATGTTAGGGATGATATCCTTAATGATTAAAGGTGAGAAATGTTAAATTTGTCTTGAACATTCAATTGATTCTTGAAGGTAATATGGAACCATGATTTTTGGCCTCTAAACCTTTGTAATAAATTTTTTGGAAAGATTATGTTAACCCTTTGAAGATGATCTTCGCTAGATGGGATGAAGTTACTTCAAAAATTTCAAGTATCCAATGATATAACTAGGCTTTTAATAAATTCTTCAAAGTAAAACAATGGATGTTGATAGAAGGAAGTTGTAATATTCATATGTTCAAATTAATCGATTTCGTTAAAGGGTGTTAATCACTACATTAATAGGTTGATAATGTTCTTAAGAGGATTGTGTTGAATATGATGATACAAATGCGGTAGATGAGTAGCCGAATTCCATTTCATTAATCCGTGCGTGTTAAGAGACGTAAATTAAGATGATGTTCTTAGTTCACTAAAAACTTAAACTTATGTTTCATATAGTAATCAAGTTTTGAATGTAATCGTTGGTAAAATAATGAAGAACGTAATTAAACACAAACTTATATCATAATTGGAAGTGTTGATGATTTGAAAAGATATTTTCACGATATTACATTGATAATAAACTAGACATCAAGTATTTGACATTAAGGTTAGAATATGTGAATGAACATGATAAACATACGATGATTTGTAATAAGAACATTAAAATGATCAATAGGATAATTGATTTATTCAAGTAAATTTACGAATATTATTTATGTAATAATACCGTTATAAATCGAATGTATTGTTGAATGAATTACATTTCATTCAAGGTTGCTTGTTCACGTGAGTATTGTTAGACGAGGATACCGTTCGTTTGACCATTCAAAGAAGGATTATTCATCTACGGAATTGAGGCAAGTTATCTTGCTTGGTTATAATGATGGTTGAATTCTTGTGATTATTATGCATTTCGTGTGTATGAAATGTTCTGATAATCTATGATTCGTGATATGGTGATACCCTTGATCGTATTGTCATGGTGTTGGGGATAATATACCCGAAATTACCGTCCTTGTTACCGTTAGTCCTTTTGAGCTTTGTTGACACTTCGGTGAGTTGTTCGATTCTTTGGTAAAAGTGTAATTCGTTGAGTTTCATTGTCATGTTGTATCGTGACATCTCTGGAGTCATATCTGCGCGCCGATTGGTTATGTGTAGGATTTTTAGCCGGGCACTTGATGATCATGCGTGGATGTTTTCCACATTTAGATCGTGCACACGAGACGTAGTTCGTGAGGCTAATTAGGTACATCGTCCCACGTATATTCTGGATTCCGTATACGGGGTGGACATGTGCACGGACACATTTCCGGATCGGGCGTACTGTGACGTCCGTCTTGAGCCATATTATATGGTCGTTCGTATATTTGGTTATGTTCGACAGTTGGGACTGATTGTTTATACGCCTTCGGGGTATATTCAGTAGTCGGTGGTTTTCTTTGAGATCGGTATATATGAATTGTATAATGTCATGAGAATTATTATCATGTATAGCTGACCCTGTGGTTTGGGGCGAAATACTTGTATTTCAGGGCGAGGAAAGGGCAAGGCACAGGAGGAGCACAATGGCGACGAAGGATTTTGAAGTATGCTATTTCGGGGGGCCCGAGTCTTTTGGTTGTTCGGTTATGTTTTATTGTGACTTTCATTTTATTTTGTGTCGGATGAATGTACTAAAATTGGTTAGGTACTGCCCATCGTCATATGGTCTGTACCGAATTTGGATCCTGTGTATGTTTGCTCGTATTTAAAGACATGAATAACTCATACTCCACATCGGGGTTTTGATAAATATTGTGGTATGGTGCCACGTTGTCAGATTATAAATGTATATTGTGATATCGCCTGGTGGGTCCCGGTAGGGGTCCACGGCACTGTAATAGCCACTGTTTTTGGGCTGTTACACCCCCAAATACCGACCTAGATCATCAACCACTTTAAACTGAAGAATCTCTTTCACTCTCTTCCGATTGGTCAATGTGGCATTCTTCGAGAAAAACATATTTGATTTAGAGGCACCCACATTCATTCCTGAGCTGTAACAGAAGTCACCCAACACTTTATCAATAGTTTCGGAAGTCAAAATACCAGCCTTCCAAAATAATAGGAGGTCGTCTGCAAAGAATAAGTGAGACAAAGATGGACCTCCTTTACAGAATCTAAGAGGCTTCCACTCACCTGTATCCACTGCAGCTATAACACCATGAGCCAAACGCTCCATGCAAAGAACAAAGAGATAGGGATATAAGGGGCATCTGATTGACTATCGTTCCACAAAATTTTCACAGAGACCGAGCTAACACGGACCATGATGACTTAATGAGCGGAGGGGGAATTTTAGCATCATGCAATGTCTCACACAAAAACTACCAGCTAACTCTATTGTAAGCCTTCTCTAGATCAACTTTAATTACCATAAAACCCTTATTCCCTTTTAAATTTCACATAGAATGTATAGCTTCCTGCGCAACTACAATATTTGTCTGTGATATGCCTGCCTGGAACAAAACTAGACTGCAAAGAATTTATAATGACCGGCGTCAGGATTTTCAACCTATTAGCAATAGTCTTTGCGATCAATTTATAAATTACTCTACATAATGTAATTGGACGAAACTGAGGCAAGCTCTTCGGCAAATCCACTTTTAGAATGAAGCATATCATCGTCCTATTCATACCAGCATTCAATGTTCCCCCCTTCAACACACAAATTACTTCATAGCTCACGCTCTTTCCCAGCAGTGTCCCAATGTTTCTAATAGAATCCCACCTGGAGTCCATCAACCCCCGGGGATTTCCAAGGCTTCATAACAAAGAGAGACGATCGCACACACTCAGGAGTAAACGGCCTGCTCAAATCATGCAATACCCAATCATCAATCTTCGGGAAGGAGTCCGACAAAGCATATCGGGCCCCGAAATTCTCACTTTCCGCGGATAATTCGCTATAAAAATTAACAACCAACTAATTTAATTTCAACGGATCGGATACCCATTTCCCTTTTTTGCTTCTCATCATTTCGACCAAGTTGCGTTTATGTCGTATAACAATTTTAAGGTGGAAATAGGATGTATTACATTCATCAAAATTGATCCAATCACTACTCCATATATGGGATTCGGAACACCTGAAAAAGTGTGCTTAAAGCCCAAAAACTGTTGCTAAAAGCCAAAAAAAAGGCTACGACTACACTTTCACCAAATTTTAGGGCATTACAAAAATGGCCTCTACCATAGGGGTCTAAGGTAACACTTTTTTGGTTTCTCGTAATGCCGTCCAGAAGTGTAGCTGCAGGTTCTTATGCAAACGCTTTTTGGTTCTGTGGCTACACCCTTAATGGTGTTAGTGTAGACCTATGCCAACACCTTTTTTATTTAGTAACAATATTAAAGTTGTAGCTGTTGACCTATGGTAACACCTTTTTGGTACTACCGTAACACCTAGTTGTGAAACATTTTGATTTATGGCTACACTATGTTGTTCTTTTGGCAACACATAAAGATTAATACAATAGAGTCAATGGCCACATTTTTGCACGCCTATACTAATACTTTGAATGCTAAATGCAGCATGTGATTCTTAAAAATATAGATTCCCATTAAAAAGTACTCCCTCCGTCCCACCGATCTTGGTTCATATTCATTTTTGGGCCGTCCCAAGATACTTGGTCATTTCCTTTTTAAGACACCTTTATCTCTCACAACTTTAAATAATATATATCCATACCATCACTTTATACACTACTTTTCAGCTTTTCTTAAATCCCGTGCCGAAAAGCAAATGCTCAAGATGGGTGGGACGGAGGGAGTATTAAACATTCAAATACATAACAAAAATAACTACATAAATTGGTTGTCTGCAAGACATTCCAATACATAACCAAACTTAAATACCATCGAATGGCTAACTAAGTGCTTTTAAAATGCAGTCCAAAAATATAGCAAAAAACTACATAAGCCTTAACATAGATATAAAATAAGTTGATCAGTCAAGGAGTGACATTGTCATCTTCATGGGACTTTGACTTTGGTTTCTTTTTCCGAATAACCCTCTCGATCAATTAAGATGGGTTGTGTTCCTTGCCACCATGAACCAATTTATTAGCAGCCTCAACACCTTCGGTTTGTAGAACTTGTGTAACTTCAACTAGACTCAACACCTTCAGTTTTTGTAGAACTTTCGTAACATCAACCTCTGAAAAGAACAAAGCATTTGAAAGTCTATCTTACGCCATTAATTTTAGCAGATTCTCAAAAACAAATTAACACATGAATGAACCAAAACGGCCACATATCATATTAGGAAAGAAAATCATCTAAGTATGTTAATAACATTTTCATGCCATAAGATACCTATGCTTATTAGACTTGATAAGTTGCACCTCCAATGCTTCCAACTTAATGTTCCTTAAGAAATGCTGTAACAGAAACAGTGCCAAAATTACCCACGACATGGTAAACCAGAGCCATCATGTTTCCAGAGGCATTTTATTAGTTACAATGATATTGAGTTCAATTGACTGCAAAAAGATTTTACCTTTTACATTTAAAGAAAGATGGGGTCCTTAAATCATTAGCAATATGGAACAATACATGCCCTTATTAAAGCTTAACAAATGTGACAACATGGACAAAGTTTAACAAATGTGATTACAAGGATAAAGTTAGTTTTAACCAGCTCATCATATATTTACTTCCTTGTCTGAAGAAATAATTATGAAGCTTTGAGAATCATGCATGCCCTTATCAACATTTATTGTACATAGTGTCATATATTAATGTTGCAAATTTACAAATTCATATAACTAGGTATGATGCAGCAAAGTTGTGGAGAAAATGTAGACATAAGTTGGTAACAAGCTTAAAGATACACTCTTTTAGGAGGTATCTAAGAATGTTTAAGGCGTTTTCATTGATATAATAACTAAAGATAATTGCAAGAGGGAATCAATTTAATGACAAAAAACAGAACTCGACGATACATTGTCCAGAACATGTAGGAATTGCAATTGGGCAACAAATGAAGTAACAGCAGGTATTGGCCTAGCTGCAATGCAAAAAAAAAAATAGAAATCTTTTTACATGTAATGCTATAAATTATTTGCACAGACGTCAAGAATCAACAACCAGTATCAGCAAATAGTGTAGTAATTGATATATTAGGTAAAACTCAGAAACAACTAACAAAGAACACGTCCGCTTTAGGCGATTTACAGAACACATAGGATTGGCAAAACGCCTACAAAATAAGAATAAAACAAAACAGACATACAAAAAAGAATTAATTGTATAATCATAAATAACACAAAGAGGTCCTAAGTAAACTTTAACTATTATAGGAAAAGTATTATATACTTATTAGAATACATTGTTGTTATAGTAAAAGCCTATGAAAGTTCAATTTTTAAACGACAATTCATGATTTCTCATGTCTCAGTATTGCAGCTTATCTTTAACACTTCCGTAGCCTTAAAGAGAAAATTTCAATGTATAGCAGAGCAATGAAACTACACTCGAATGTTAGTGAAAGTGAACAAACAAGAAAGAATGGAAGAACTTTCACATGAGCCAGTAGATAACCAACTAAAAGTTAATCCTAAAAACAGAATAGCTGACACTTTGTTAACATAAGGGGGTAAAGGTGCACCTTGTTTTGCATTATCATTAATCCATCACCCTCACTCACACTATCAGATTCTGATTTACCCATAACAAAAGTACCCATGTCTTTAAATCTGTCCATAACAGACAACCTACAAAAATTACCATGTCAAATCAGAAAAGCCTGCTTCGAGAATAGATACAGCAGCCAAAATTATACTAGTAGAACCACCTTTTTAGGGAGCACAACATCAATGAGCTAGTCGATTTCTATTTGCGATGGAAGGTTGAGAAAAAATATTTGAAGGGATAGCAGATGTTGTCCACCCCTCCAAGAATAGCAGCTGCTAACTTAGATCTGAAGGAATTCCAGACCCTGTACTCAACCTTAGTTCATCTTCATTCTGTTTGAAGAAAAAAACAGAGTAAATTATTAAATCAATACATAACACCATGATACAATATAAATATAAAGACGTCTAAATTTTAAAATAATTATGATCGATCTATCATTTATGCAAAGAAAACAAAATGAATAACATTCAGATGCACCGTTTTTTGAAATACATTATCAATCATCTTTAGATAGATAAATTTATACTCCTCTAATATATCAATCTTGTTCACGCATGTATGTATTTGAATAAACTACTATACATCCTTTATCAGTACATGCAGTATATATATATATATATATATAAGTTCCAACCAGGCATCACTACAATTCAGAATAATAAAAACAAAAAATAGTGCCGATAAACGCTATGCCAAATAATATTATTATATCCAAAATACATTTACTAATAAAGAAACAAATGCAAGCTGTGTAGAATCTATCATTTACACACGTACGAATATAATGGAAATCATTCATATGCACCGTCCCTCTGACATTACACTACACATTTCAGTAAATTAATTCATCACTCTTCATACACTCCTCATAAAATAATTACAAACCATGACAATTACACTACATAAACACTCACAATGCTTCATCCGCATTCGTAAAATAAATGTTCGACAGATTATACCTGAACGGAAACTCTCTTCTCATTATAAACAGCTTCATCGGGCACTATATTCTTCGTACGAAGCACATCTTCATTCCCTCGCAAAAAATTAAAAACCAAAAAATAAAAAAACTACACAAAAAAAAAACTCAAAAAACCTTGTGAAGCCTGTGAAACTCTAAAAAACAGAAAATTAATAACCAAACATAAAAGTGTAATATCCGGATTTATTACTGTGTATTTTACCTGTATTCGAACCCTGTATTATTCGGATTTGTGATTTTGACTATTGGAGTATGATATTTCTTGCATTGGCATCCTTGTGCTTAAGTATAACATCATGCAAAATTTCTCATGCAAACTCGTGATAGCGCACGCTAAGAATGTAGCTTAACGCGCGCTATCGGGCTACTACTAGCGCACGCTATGCATGTAGGAGTTGCGTGCGCTAAGAACTCAATTACTGAGCGGGACGGCTAGCACATGCGCCAGCCGGGACATGGGCCCGGATAAGATTCCCGCGGATGAACCTGGACAGTTCTGAAGTCAACTCTTATTAGCGCACGCTAAGAAAAGATTAGTAGCGTGCGCTAACTTGTTAAAATGCAGAATATTATAAATGGGACAACAACCCGTTTTGGCTTTCATTTCTTTCGCCCATTCTTCATTCTTGAGAGGCCAGAGAGCTTTAATCACCCCTCTAACACACTGAGAACATATATTAGTGATCCTTGAATATTGGTTATCACTTGTGAATGATCATTGAAGAGAAGTAACACCTTGGAGTGGCACATAACCAACCGGAGTCGGATTCTACCTTGTGGTTCAGTGATTTCGGCATATTAAGGTATGTTCAACCTATCACCAGTCCTAGATTTGGATTCCAAGGGATATGATGATCATGTTAACGAGATATTGAATTTCATTAGTGAATTATTCAACAACATCATGTTTAGAAGATTGGAATGTCTACAATTACGATATTATTGTTAGAACCTTGAAGTCAGCATCCTAGTACTTCAAATGATGAGAGAAACACTCTGAAGTTAACAATTCGTATGATTTATGTTATCTTTGTGATCATGAATTGGAGGAGATGTTATAAGAACTTAAAGGAAGAATCATCTTAGGAAATATTCTTTCGTATAAGTTGGAATTGTTAGTTCACCTCAAGATGAAGTCTGAATATGTATAATGATAGTAGAATCTAATACATCAACCGGAGATCACCAACTTCGCATGAGGATTGTAATCAAGATGGATTATGGTGTTATGACTATTATACGTATACTTGCATCTCGAAGTTGTTATTATCCTTGAGATCATTCATAAGGGTTATGAACATAACATGAAGTCGGATAACAAACATCAAATCACCGAGGAATTCATTTACTTCATCACCATTTGTAAAATTTGCTGCCCTCCAGTGAACTGCCATGCACTCTTAGCGTGCGCTAAGCTACGTTAATTAACGTGTGCTATCGTGTATGTTTAGCGTACGCCAGATTTGCGACTTAGCGTGCGCTAAGTCATTAGGCGAGTCAGTTGGCTGACCAGTGAGGTACTGACCGTGCATGATTAGCGTACGTTAGGCTGTGTGTATTGCGTGCGCTAACGAGTAGCGTTAACGTACGCTACATAGGATGTGTAGCGTGCGTTAATCTATCCAGGCAGATTGCATATTAAGTACTTCCTACCGTCATTGTTGAATTATTAGACGTTCATACGGCATGAAATGAATTCTGTGCTATTTCTTTTGTTAAGGTTTGAGCTTAACACGTGATTGATCGAAGGGGACGACCTTCGAGTATTTTGATATTCGTGGAAGTTTATTCTTGTCAACGAACCGAGGCAAGTACTCTAATTAGAATTGTTTATATTATGACAATTATGATGTGATTGTATCGTGTAAATATCTTGTGAATATATGTCCACCATGCGTTGATCCGACGGGAATCATCATGGGAATCTATAGCTGTGTGCGCTGGATCGTTGGACAGGTAGTTCCACCATGTGTTGGTCCGACGGGATCATCATGGGAATCTATAGCTGTGTGCGCTGGATCGTTGGAATACCATCAGTATGTTGAAACTGTTATGATATGATATGTGTTGTGGATATTCTCGTTGGAGAAACTTGTTATGATATAATTGTTGATTATATCACTGTTGTATGATTATTGTACTTGTACTAGCATCGTTGTGCTAACCCCTTCGGGGGTGAACATTTGTGTATGTTCTGGATCCAGAGAGCGGAAACAACCACCGGAGATGCATGACGACGAGGGTGCAGAGTGATGTTCAGTAGGGTTTCTTATGCGTTATTTGTTGGTTATTTTAATAAGTACTCGAGTACGTTGTCAATTTATAATGTTTGGATTTTAGTGATGTAATAATAACTCTTCTTGGAATATTTGTAATTTCGGTTTTGAACCAGTCGGTTGAATTTTATTTCAGAAATTTCATAAACTGGTATTTGTTATTGTCATTTCCTTTATTCAGCCTTGTAAACTCTCATGTAAAGGATTTACGGCACTGTAATATTCCTGAATATATCGGGGGTGTTACAGAATATGGTATCGGAGCTAAGATTTTGGATATCTTGGCCATTGGGTTAAAATAGGGGTCATTTACGTCTTTTGAGGTAACCGGCCGTGAATGACATCACTGTACGGCCTACGTCTTCATGCGAACGGTGGTTGTAAGTTCCTAAACTCTATCTCGTTCTTTACATGTTGTACTTTTTATACTTGAACATTAGAACAATGTTGTTTCCTGTATATTAAGTTCTTGTGCTTACAGTATGTTGAGAGGCGGACGTGGACGTGGTCGCGGTCGTGGGCGCGGACGAAGGAATGCTGAAAGGGAGGCATCGCCTTCTAATCAGGCTAGTCATAGCTCAGGCGAGCCGCAACAATCCATCAATAACGAACCGGAACCTGGTGTACCAGAAATCCTTCGTTCGTGAACCAGATGACTCAGTTCGCTCAGGTCGTGGACCGAATGCAAGTGGCGGCAGGAATTCAGCAGGGAGATGGACAACAAAGGATTCCAGAAATGGGAAATCGAGGTGACCGATGGTTATAAGAGGTGGCAAAGATGCAACCACCCAAATTTGATGGTTTTTCCGAGACTCCCACTTGGGACCATTGGTTGAAGGAACTGGAGAAAATTTTTGCTGGAATTAATTGCCCGGACGACAGGAGAGCTCCTATTGCCCAATACTTTCTGATAGGGGAAGCATCTGAGTGGTGGGAAGCTATCCGACCTGCAGATCATGATGCCGATTGGACGGAATTTAAAATGATGATGGAAGCTCAGTATTGCACTCGTCCTGTGAGGGAAGCCAAAATTCGAGAAATTTTCTCCGCTCAGCCATCAGATGAACCCGTATCCCAGACAATTAAGACGTTTAACCAGCAATTAGCATTTGTTCGACATCTGGTCAGAACAGATGCGGAGATGATGATTCATTTTGAAATGAGAATGAAACCAGAAATCCAGAGGTACATGTCCGGTTTTGAATGTACCACTCTCCGCCAATACCAGGATAAGGCGTTGGCGTACGAAATAAAAGAAGCGGCAATGGAGAAGTTTATGGAGTCGAAGAAACAGAAAGTCTCTAGTACTTTTACAGAGCACAAGAGCAGTGGGCCCCGCAAGGCCCAGTCTTCTTTTTCTTTCAAGAAACCTCCGCACCTATCTAAGAGCGGAAAGAATTACGGAACAGTGTCAGCCACGACGGATACAACTAGGAAGTGCTTTAATTGTGGTCGCCCAGGACACCTTTGGCGCGATTGTTTGCGCACCCCAGTTACATGTTTTGACTGCGGACAGGAAGGGCACCGTGCGACGTTTTGCAAGGACGCCACCAAATACAATGGAACCCGTTCATCACAATGGCCCGATTCGAAGGAAGCTAGTATCCAACAGACGTAGCAAAGTGTTCAGATGCCTCAAAATTTTGGCCGCGGACGAGGCAGAGGACAATGGGACCGAAAGGGGACATCGAGTGCTGGACCTGTTCCCCCACGTCTGTATGAGATGAGGAGGACAGACGATCGTGATGCCGCTGCCGCATCGTGCACCGTCCAGATCCTTTCCCAACCAGTTAGCGTTTTATTCGATACAGGAGCTACGCATTCTTTTATATCTTTGTCTTGTGTAAATCGTTTAAATATTTTTGGTTTTCATACTTGTGAACCTTATGTTGTTGGTTTACCGAGTGGAGAGAGGATTGTTGGGAACTTAGAGACTAGAGATTTTCCTGTATTATTTGGGGGTAGGGAGTGGCTCTCAAATCTAATTGTGATAGAAATGCAAGGAGATGACCTAATACTCGGAGACGATTGGCTTAATCGATATGGAGAAATTGTAAATTACCGAAGTAGGAATATTTCGCTGATCGCTGATGATGGCTCCGAAGTACTGTTTGAAGGATGGAAACCAGGAAGCTCAGGAAAGTTGATCAAAGCAATGAAAGTCACAAATTGTTGAAACAGGTCAGACGATGGTGCTATGCAATGAAGAAAGAAGATGAAATTGTGGAACTTTCATCTATTCCTGTTGTGAACGAATTTCCGGATGTATTTCCTGACGAGTTACCTGGGCTACCTCTACGAAGGGATGTAGAATTTACCATTGAGCTGGAACCCGGAGCTACACCAATTTCTAAGGCGCCGTATCGTATGGCACCTACTGAAATGTATGAACTGAATAAGCAACTGGAGGAATTACTGGACAAAGGCTATATTCAGCCAAGTGTTTCACCCTGGGGAGCGCCAGTCCTTTTTGTCCGAAAGAAGGATGGATCGCTTCGACTGTATATCGACTATCGAGAGCTGAACAAGATGACGATTAAGAACAAGTATCCGTTGCGACGGATTGATGACCTGTTTGACTAGTTGCAAGGAGCAACAGTGTTTTCTAAAATCGATCTGAGATCAGGATACCATCAGCTGAGGACTAAGGAATCTGATGTTCCAAAGTCAGCATTCAGAACTCGCTACGGACACTATGAGTTTGTAGTGATGCCATTTGGTCTCACTAATGCACCTGCTGTATTCATGCAGTTGATGAACCGAGTGTTCATCGAATATTTGGATAAATTTGTGGTCGTGTTCATTGATGATATTCTGGTGTATTCTAAGAACCCGGAAGAGCATGCACAGCATTTGCGGATTGTACTAGAACTTTTGAGAAGCGAGCAACTGTACGCCAAACTCTCTAAGTGTGAATTCTGGCTAAAAGAAGTAATGTTCCTCGGTCATGTGGTATCAACATAAGGAGTCCGAGTAGATCTGCAGAAAATCGAAGCAATTATGGATTGGAAACCTCCAAAGAACGTGAAAGAAGTCCGAAGTTTCTTAGGACTTGCTGGGTATTATCGTCAGTTCGTGGAAGGGTTTTCCAAAATCTCCCGCCCACTTACTCGACTCCTGCAGAAAACTCAAAAGTTCGAGTGGAACGAGTCATGTCAGACTAGTTTTGACGAATTAAAGAAGAGATTGACGACGGCACCGATTCTATCACTTCCACAGGGGACTGGAGGATTCATAGTTTACAGTGATGCTTCGAACCAAGGACTCGGATGCGTATTAATGCAGAATGACAAGGTGATCGCTTATGCTTCACGGCAATGAAACCTTATGAAGTGAATTACCCAACACATGATTTGGAGCTAGCGGCAGTAGTTTTTGCGTTGAAGATCCGGAGGCATTATCTGACGGACTCACCGTCGATCTTTACGGATCACAAGAGTCTCAAATACATCTTCATCGAAGGAATTGAACATGCGGCAAAGAAGATGGTTAGAGCTGATTAAGGACTATGACTTGGAGATTTTGTATCATCCAGCAAAGCGAATGTAGTAGCCGATGCACTCGGCCAAGCTTTGTTTCTATTCGAATGCTAGAAACGCTGACCTCCCAACTTAGCCTTCAACGAGAGATGATTCGAGAAGGAATTGAAGTGTGGTTACAAAGAGTCCAAGGACAATCATGCGTAATGGAATTAACTTCATCATTAATCAAGAAATCAAATCTAGACAGGCGGATGATCCTCTGATGATTCGGTTACGTGATGAAGTAATCAAGGGAAAGGCCCCCTGATTCCTAATTCATGATGATGGAATTTTGAGATTCCGTAACCGACTCTGCGTTCGATATCGATGTTCAAACAGACGATTATGAAGGAAGCTCACAGTTCGCCCTATTCTATCCACCCGGCACCAAGAAATGTATAAGGACTTGAAGCAAAATTTTTGGTGGGGCAACATGAAGAAAGATGTAGCGGACTATGTTTCGAAATGCTTGACTTGTCAGCAGGTTAAGATCGAGCATCAACGGCCTGCCGGAATGTTGAAGCCGCTCCCGATTCCTGAATGGAAGTGGGAGGACATATCGATGGACTTTATCACTAATATGCCGAGGACCAAGACGGGAATAAACATGATTTGGGTGATAGTTGATCGTTTAACCAAATCAGCTCATTTCCTAGGCATTAAGGACACGTGGGGACCAGAGAAATTGGCACGAGTATTTATTTCGGAGATAGTTCGATTGCATGGTACGCCGAAAACCATTGTTTCTGATCAAGACGGCCGTTTTGTGTCTCACTTTTGGAAAGCAGTTCATAAGGCCTTGGGGACTGAATTGAACTTCAGCACAGCTTATCACCCACAGACTGATGGACAATCAGAGAGGACTATTCAAACAGTGGAAGATATGCTGAGGGCTTGTGCCTTAGATTGGTCAACTAATTGGGAAGTTCACCTACCATTGATTGAATTTACCTACAATAATAGTTGGCATGCTTCCATTAAGATGGCACCGTTTGAGGCATTATACGGGAGGAGATGTAGATCGCCCCTATGTTGGGATGATTCATCAGACTTGATCGGGACAGAACCAGAGATGATCGTACAGACTCGAGAGAAGATAGCCTTGATTCGTGAAAGGCTGTTAACCGCCCAAAGTCGCCAGAAATCTTACACAGACGTACGTCGTCGCCCATTGGAGTTCAGTACTGGAGACCACGTACTGTTGAAGGTTTCTCCTACTCGAGGGATCTTTCGTTTCGGAAGGAAAGGAAAGCTGAGTCCGAGGTATATCGGACCATTTGAGATCCTTGAGAGAGTTGGAGAGTTAGCATACAGATTGGCATTGCCGCCGTCATTATGCCATGTTCATAACGTGTTCCACGTATCTCAGTTACGGAGGTATATACCAGATCCTAGTCATGTCATTGATTTCAGCGAGATCGAAGTTGCTCAAGATGGGACGTTTGAAGAAAGACCGGTCAAGATACTCGAGAGTCGAGTTAAGCAGTTGAGGAACAAACCAATCGTTTTGGTCAAAGTTCAATGGTCACGCCATGGAGTGGAAGAAGCCACATTGGAAACGGAAGATGGCATGAAGTCCAGATATCCCGAGTTATTTCCGTCTTGAGTTTCGGGACGAAACTCCTTTTTAGTAGGAGAGTATGTAACATCCGGATTTATTACTGTGTATTTTACCTGTATTCGAACCCTGTATTATTCGGATTTGTGATTTTGACTATTTGAGTATGATATTTCTTGCATTGGCATCCTTGTACTTAAGTATAACATCATGCAAAATTTCTCATGCAAACTCGTGATAGCACACGCTAAGAATGTAGCTTAACGCGCGCTATCGGGCTACTACTAGCGCACGCTATGCATGTAGGAGTTGCGTGCGCTAAGAACTCAATTATTGAGCGGGACGGCTAGCACATGCGCCAGCCGGGACATGGGCCCGGATAAGATTCCCGCGGATGAACCTGGACAGTTCTGAAGTCAACTCTTATTAGCGCACGCTAAGGAAAGCTTAGTAGCGTGCGCTAACTTGTTAAAATGCAGAATATTATAAATGGGACAACAACCCATTTTGGCTTTCATTTCTTTCGCCCATTCTTCATTCTTCAGAGGCCAGAGAGCTTTAATCACCCCTCTAACTCACTGAGAACATATATTAGTGATCCTTGAATATTGGTTATCACTTGTGAATGATCATTGAAGAGAAGTAACACCTTGGAGTGGCACATAACCAACCGGAGTCGGATTATACCTTGTGGTTCAGTGATTTCGGCATATTAAGGTATGTTCAACCTATGACCAGTCCTAGATTTGGATTCCAAGGGATATGATGATCATGTTAACGAGATATTGAATTTCATTAGTGAATTATTCAACAACATCATGTTTAGAAGATTGGAATGTCTACAATTACGATATTATTGTTAGAACCTTGAAGTCAGCATCCTAGTACTTCAAATGATGAGAGAAACATTCTGAAGTTAACAATCCGTATGATTTATGTTATCTTTGTGATCATGAATTGGAGGAGATGTTATAAGAACTTAAAGGAAGAATCATCTTAGGAAATATTCTTTCGTATAAGTTGGAATTGTTAGTTCACCTCAAGATGAAGTCTGAATATGTATAATCATAGTAGAATCTAATACATCAACCGGAGATCACCAACTTCGCATGAGGATTGTAATCAAGATGGATTATGGTGTTATGACTATTATACGTATACTTGCATCTCGAAGTTGTTATTATCCTTGAGATCATTCATAAGGGTTATGAACATAACATGAAGTCGGATAACAAACATCAAATCACCGAGGAATTCGTTTACTTCATCACCATTTGTAAAATCTGCTGCCCTCCAGTGAACTGCCATGCACTCTTAGCGTGCGCTAAGCTACGTTAATTAACGTGCGCTATCGTGTATGTTTAGCGTACGCCACATTTGCGACTTAGCGTGCGCTAAGTCATCAGGCGAGTCAGTTGGCTGACCAGTGAGGTACTGACCGTGCATGATTAGCGTACGTTAAGCTGTGTGTATTGCGTGCGCTAACGAGTAGCGTTAACGTACGCTACATAGGATGCATAGCGTGCGTTAATCTATCCAGGCAGATTGCATATTAAGGACTTCCTACCGTAATTGTTGAATTGTTAAACGTTCATACGGCATGAAATGAATTCTGTGCTATTTCTTTTGTTAAGGTTTGAGCTTAACACGTGATTGATCGAAGGGGACGACCATCGAGTATTTTGATATTCGTGGAAGTTTATTCTTGTCAACGAACCGAGGCAAGTACTCTAATTAGAATTGTTTATATTATGACAATTATGATGTGATTGTATCGTGTAAATATCTTGTGAATATATGCCCACCATGCGTTGATCCTACGGGAATCATCATGGGAATCTATAGCTGTGTGCGCTGGATCGTTGGACAGGTAGTTCCACCATGTGTTGGTCCGACGAGATCATCATGGGAATCTATATTGTGTCTTTGGATCGTTGGAATACCATCGGTATGTTGAAACCGTTATGATATGATATGTGTTGTGGATATTCTCGTTAGAGAAACTTGTTATGATATAATTGTTGATTATATCACCGTTGTATGATTATTGTACTTGTCTTAGCATCGTTGTGCTAACCCTTCGGGTGAACATTTGTGTATGTTCGGGATCCGGGAGAGTGGGAAACAACCACTGGAGATGCATGTGACGAGGGTGCAGAGTGATGTTCCTAGGGTTTCTTTATGCATTATTTGTTGGTTATTTTAATAAGTACTCGAGTACGTCGTCAATTTATAATATTTGGATTTTAGTGATGTAATAATAACTCTTCTTGGAATATTTGTAATTTCGGTTTTGAACCAGTCGGTTGAATTTTATTTCAGAAATTTCATAAACTGGTATCTGTTATTGTCATTTCCTTTATTCAGCCTTGTAAATTCTTATGTAAAGGATTTACGGCGCTATAATATTCCTGAATATATCGGGGGTGTTACAAAAAGCTCTAAAATTAAATCATACCTGTGAAGCCTTGTGTAGATCCAATTAATCCAAAACCTAATTTATCACCCCAGTAAAGTCAAAGTCGTGAACCCTAATTTATCACCGGTAGAGACCTTGAAGAACCCTAATTTATAACCTTGAAGAACCCAAATTTATCACCTTGAAGAACATTAATTAGACCGTAGAAACCTTATGTGAGACCCTAATTGCAAACCATCCAGTACAGACAATACAGGCTATTGAGAAGGTGGAAATGGAATTACTCATCACCAGGCACATCCATCTCCCAATTCGAGTAATTAGCAGTTATAATTAATCAATTATATTTGTAAATGATATATAATTTGTCCAATTGGATAACAAGTGGATCCACACCCACCCTCTCGAACAAAGATTTCACCTCCGAATAGTACCTTAAAAAAAGCTAAGATTAGAAGCAGAACAAAAAAACTTGTTTGAGTGAGAGGGGCACTTAAGAACACCAAGTTTTGGAATAAACAACAACTGGATTTTCACAAACACTCTTCTTCACAGTATCTTCCAATCGGGACCCGAACGTGGCGGCACACGCAACCCCACCCATATTCTCGACCCATTCCTGCGAGATGTATTGATGCTGATGGTGGTACTATTACAGGTTGAGATACAATGATTAGGGAACAGAGAGAGAGAAGGAGAGAGAGAGAGAGAGAGAGAGAGAGAGGATTCCTGTGCGAGGATCACAAGAAATTGAAGGGGAGCAGAAGCTTCTTTCGTATTTATTACAAAATAAAAAAATAAAGAAATTTGTTTCATATTGGCTTAGGGTTTGTTTTGTTACACCACATAAAAAAAATAGAACACGGGAGGTTTGTTTTGTTACACGAAATAAAAAAATAATGAAATAGAATTGGGCCAAAAGCTTCTTCCTCTTTAGTGTTTAGTTACACTTTTTTTTTTAAATAGCAATGGCTACGCTAAAGTTTGTGTTAGTGTAGATATTCAATTTAGTCTATGGTAACACTAATTTATATCAATAATAATGTTAAAAAATGTGTAGCCTTAAATCAAATTTGACCAATTTTAGGGCATCTAAGGCTACACTTTTGCTTGTAACATCAAAAAAATGTGTTGAAAGCCATATATGGTGTAGTGAATCACTGCAAGATTTCTGGTGCCACAAAGACTCCTCCCTGATCAAAATCACATCCAACTCTTTCTTTAGACTCCTCAAGATCAATCAAGTGAGGTGGTTGTCGATGCTCAAGGATCTTTTGAGGCCCTGTAATGCAGCTATGGAGAGATTTCTTTTGGTGAAAGATATTACCGAAGACAGTCTTATTCGACTCCTGGAGTCATCCAGTGAAAACTGGCACCCCATTCTGAAATCCTCATCTCTCTTCCAATTATTCCGTACAAAAACCTCATAGCTTTAATGAGTCATCCATGCTTGGAGAAACCGAGTTTAGGAGCATGGGGGACTAAAGTTGCAAAGCGAAAGGAGTAAAGGACGATGGTCGGACTGATATCTAGAAAGGTATGTAATAGAGGCTTCAGTGTATTTTAATCTTAAAATTAGACAACAAAGGCTCCTATCCAGTCGTTCAAACAAACTCCCCATTCGCCATGTAAAACTTGGACCTAGAAACCCCAAGTCTATCAAATCAGCATCCATAGTCCAATTCGAGAAATAATGATAAGCACCCACCCGTTAGTCGAACCTCCAGCACGTTTTGAAGCCCGAGCAATAGCATTAAAGTCACCTATGATAACCCAAGGTTCCGACATACCATTCTGGATGCATAATAAATCCTCCCAAAGAAAAAACCTTCTACTAGGAGCCGGATGACCATATACAGCCGTGAAGAGGGAAGAACGGGTACTGTTTTTAGATATTCGACAATGAATAAACTGAATAGCAACCTCAAATATATCCACACACCAAGCATTATCCCAAATAATCCAAATACCACCCGAGAACCCTATAGACTCAATGTGATAAAATTTCGAGTAGCTAATTTTCTTAATAGCCATATATGCCTGCTCTCCACTACTAGTGGTTCAAATAAAGCTAGAACATGCGGTCTATATAACTGAATCAAAGTAGTTCAATCACTAATGAAAAGGGCGCTCTTTTCCCCCTGACAGTCGCTGTCATAATCATCATAGAATCAGTAAAAAGGGCAAAGGCAGGAGGATACATAGGCATGAGAGAGGCTACTCTCACGGCCACCATTGACATAACAATAATCATACAATTCATTAACATATAATTCTCCTTCTATCTCGTCAATATCACTTTCCCCCTGGCCACTGATGCCATCAGTTTCCATGTCATCATTCACTGATCATGATATGGCATGTAATACATTTCATGTGCTCGTGCATGTATATTACATAGTCAGAGAAACATCTTGCATGCAAGTCACTACAATGATGAAGGAAAATTTTATTAATTGACCACTGCTAGTGCACCGATGACAAGTAAGACATGCTTATATGATTGTATGACCCACGTACCCTGTGAGACATTACTTCGGGTGTGTGAGATAGTCGGATGTCTCTCTTGATTTTATGCTTAGTGACATGTGAGACATTACTTCATGTATGTGAGATAATCAAAATGATCTATTATGATTATTAATTCTAGTGCCCTATGAGAAATTACTTCTGGTGAGTGATAAAGTCGGACTGGAAGTTATGATTAATGATGATGTATAGAGCTCTTTTTGGTGTATAGCAATTGAGTCAAGGGCCCAAGAGATAAAATGATTTTAAGTGATGAGAATTAAGATACGTGTTCACGTCAAGTATCACACTTCATGTTGAATTGCATAGAAGTAGTGATATTATTTCATTGACATGCATGACTTTTACTTACTGAGCTTTATCTCATATTTTTTATGCATTGTAGGTGAGCCTGATGATACCTGATGGACTGTTGGAGTTCCCACGGGTTTTTAGTGATGTACATGAATGACGACATGTTAGGATAAACCATGGACTTACAGTGTCATGGCTACTATTTCCTAACCTTGTATTTTATATATATGTATTATGTTATTGCGTTAGTATACATATATGTTTTAGTATGGATAATAGCGTGTTTTCTACTTTATGTAATGTTAATAAGATTTTGGAACTCAATTATTTGTTTAAATATGCGATTTATGTCTGTGAGATGATTGTACTTAGGTAACTATTGGTGTTTGATCTTATATGCAGTTATAATGCTATGTCGAGGAGATGAGTTTGATTCGGGTTGGGACAGGATGTCTCTACGTGATGGTGATGTTATGTTTTTTTGGTAATGTTATGTTTTTTATTATTATCACAGGTTTTGGGATAGGTCCTGTGTTAGAGGAAACCCTATCAAAATTTAACCATATTTTATGAACATTATTATGGTATTAGATAAGTTGTGTAAGGAGTTAGAAGTGAGACGTGTCAGAGTGGTATCAGAGCCCAATATGTGCCCTGTAGACTATCTATGTACATCAACTCACAACTTATGTCCATGTGTTACATTTTTGTAATATGTTACATATTTCATGAATTATATTGGCCATGTGTAGTTGAGGCTCCAATCAATAAGTGCTAAAATTATGATGAGGACAAGAAGTAAAGGTAGTTATAAGGAGAATAGGAGGACTGGTGAAGCAATATCAAATCCACAAGGTGATCGGGATATTATAATTCATCGTCTGACTGAGCTAGTAGAAAGAAAATCACAATAGATTCAACAACTCATCCAACATAGAGATACGGGTGGACAACGTAGGGCTAAAGCGAACCAGCCACCACCTCACATGGGACAAATAAAGGCAGTTAGAGAGAGATTTCGGAAGCTAAATACACTTATATTTGGAGATGCAATAGATCCCATAGGTGAAGAAGATTGGTTGAGGACTTTAATATGTCTCGGTACAGTAAAGTCCCTGACGAAGAAAATGTAATGTGCACTTCATTCATGCTACGTGGCAGTTGTAATATCCGGATTTTTATGGAAGTATTTCATCTGTATATTGAACCCTGTATTATTTTGGAATGATGATATTGATAATTGAAGTATGATAATTATCGTATTTGTACCTTTGTACATGAGTGTGGCAACATGTAAATTTCCTCTATGTATGTACGTGATAACGTACGTTAAGAATGAAGCTTAACGTACGTTACCTGTTAATGATAACGTACGCTACGAATGAAGCGTAGCGTACGTAATGCAGTCAATTATTGGATAGGCCAGCTAGCACATGGGGTAAATGGTGGTGGGCTCGACCAAGATACCCACCAGATTCGCACAGCATGAACCTGGACACTTTTTAAGTCAACGGACTTTAACGTACGTTATGGACATTATGTAGCGTATGCAAATTATATGGGTTACGTACGTAACATGATAGGTGTAGCGTACGTAATGAAGTTCAGAAACAAGACAGTGAACTATTTTGGCCGGTAACGTACGTTATGAAGTAGTCCTAACGTACGTAACACTCAGGAAGTTATAAAAGGAGCAGCACCCCATTTCATTTCATCTCGTCCTTTTGCCTCTAAGCTTCACCATATTTCGTCCCCAGAAGATTTCCAGCCCCTTTTAACACCTTTAGATCACTTGTTATTGAATCATTGAGATTGTAAGATACTACTTGATCATTGAAGACTACTTATATTGGACTTCGGAGTGGAAATCATCACGAGTCGGCGTTGAAGCAACCAGAGTCGGATTTTAATTATAGTCTCAGTATTTTCTTCCTCTTAAGGTATGTTATACTACTTACAACCTTGAAGTTATGTTGTTATAGACGATATGATCACACTAGTAGATCACTCTGTCGATGTATGCGACCTAGTATCATGTTTAAACTGTGATGATCGAATTATTATGGTTTAGAACACCATAGTTGAACCTTGTTGTGACAAAGATGAGAATAGTGAATTATAAACCGTATCAAATGTTATCGTCATATTGATCGTAAACTTAGTGTCGATTTCCACTTTTACCAAATAGATTTTGGAAAGAATCATCATAGTTGTAATCTTACTTAGATGGAATAAGTAGTTCACCTTCAGTATAAGCCTGGATTTAATGACGATATTAGATCAAATACATCAACCATAGACCAGCCGAATCTTGCATGAGTATTACAATCAAGATTGAGAATAGTATTACGATGATATACGTATCCTTGAAATTGAAGATATTAATCCGTAGATCATTCATGAGTATGATATATATTTGAAGGTATATTAAGTTACTCACTAAGGATTTCGTAATACTCCGTCACTAATCGAGACATTCATCTGCCCAGTGAGAAACTGACATGCATGATTAACGTACGTTAAGTTTGGCAACTAACGTACGTTATATTACGTTGTTAACGTACGCTACGTTTGGTACGTAATGTACATTACACTATCAGGCGAGTCAAGTCGACTGATCAGAGAGGAACTGTCGGTATATGGTTAGCGTACGCTAGACTTCATAGTTTACGTACGCTAACGAGTAAGTCTAACGTACGTTACAGAGGACATGTAACGTACGTTATGTAAGTCAGACAATTTTCGTTTTATGGACTTTCAACCGTAATTTGGATGGTTAGATGCTCGTTCGACCTAAGATGAATTCCATGTTATTTCTCTTATTTAAGGTTCGAACTTTGCTACGTGATTGATTGAGAGGGGCGACCTTCGAGTGTTTCGTTTTCGTGGAAGTATTGTTCTATCTACAAATCGAGGCAAGTACCTTATTTGTTTTATGTATTGATGTTATACATATTGTCGTGCATGTATGTCATTGTTGTATGTCCACCTCGTGTTGGTCCGACGGGATCATCGGGGGATCTATGCTAGCGTGCGCTGGATCATCGGATGGGTTTTTCCACCACGGGTTGGTCTGACGGGATCATCGTGGGTTCTAGGCAGTGAACGCTGGATCGTCGGAATTACCATGTGTATGTTGTGATATCATGTTGTGATTATCAGTTGTGTATGTCATTTATGAGTTTCTCGTAGGAGAAGACTCGTTGGTATTTTTGTCGTTTACGTTATTATTCTTCGTGAGATATGAATAATATGTTGTAGTACTTGTACTAGCATCATTGTGCTAACCCCTTCGGGGGTGAACATTTTGTTTATGTTCAGGATCCAGGAGAGCGGGAAAATAACCACTGGAGCTGCATGACGACGAGGGTGCAGAGTGATGTTTCGGCCGGGTGTATTTGACTGTTGTTTATTGGTTATTTCAATAAGTACTCGAGTACGTAGTCATTTATAATGAATTTGAATTTGGTGATGTATTAATAAGTTTTTGTTGAACATTTGTATTTTCAGTATTTGGTCAGAACTGTTGTATCTTAATTCCGTTACTTCCATTCATTTGTACCTCTTAATGTCTGTTCAATTCTTCAGCCTTGTAAATCCTTATGTAAAGGATTTACGGCGCTGTAATATTCCTGAATATATCGGGGGTGTTACAGAATATGGTATCGGAGCTAAGATTATGGATATCTTGGCCATTGGGTTGGAATAGGGGTCATTTACGTCTTTTCAGGTAACCGGACGCGAATAACATCACTGTACTGCCTACGTCTTCGTGCGGGCGGTGGTTGTAAGTTCCTAAACTCTACCTCGTCCTTTGCATGTTATATTTCCTTGTACTTTAGCATTCGAACGATATTGTTTCCTGTATATTGAGTATTTATGATTACAGTATGTTGAGAGGCGGACGTGGACATGGTCGCGGTCTCGAACGCGGACGAAGGAATGCTGAAAGGGAGGCGTCGCCTTCTAATCAGTCCAGTCATAGCTCAGGTGAGCCACAAAGATCTATCAATAACGAACCGGAACCTGCTGTACCAGAAATCCTTCGTCAGGTGGTGAACCAGATGACTCAGTTCGCCCATGTCATGGACCGAATGCAAGTGGCGGTGGGACTACAGCAGGGAGAGAGATAGCAAGGGATCCCGGACATGGGAAATCTAGGTGACCGGTGGCTGCAAGAGGTGGCGAAGATGCAACCCCCCAAATTCGACGGCATTTCTGAGACTCCCACCTGGGACCATTGGTTGAAGGAACTGGAGAAAATCTTTGCTGGAATTAACTGCCCAGACGACCGGACAGCCTCTATCGCTCAATATTTTCTGATAGGGGAAGCGTCCGAATGGTGGGAAGCCATCCGGTCTGTAGACCATGATGCCGATTGGACTGAGTTTAAATTGATGATGGAAGCTCAGTATTGCCCTCGTCCTGTGAGGGAAGCCAAGGTTCGGGAGTTTTTCTCCGCTCAGCCTTCAGATGTTCCAGTATCTCAGGCAATTAAGACGTTTAACCAACAGCTGGCATTTGTTCGGCATCTGGTCACAACAGATGCAGAAATGATGATCCATTTCGATATGAGGATGAAACCATAAATTCAGAGGTACATGTCCGGTTTTGAATGTACCACACTCTGTCAATACCAGGATAAGGCGTTGGCGTATGAGATCAAGGAAGCAGCTATGGAGAAATTTTCAGAATCCAAGATGCAGAAAGTCTCTGGTACTTTTACAGAGCACAAGAACAGCGGGCCCCGCAAGGCCCAGTCATCCTTTCACTATTTCAAGAAACCTCTGCACCCAGTTAGGAGTGGAAAGAACTTCGGAGTGATATCAACTATGACTGATGTTATCAGGAAATGCTTTAACCGCGCCCAGACGGGGCACTATCGACGGAATTGCCCCCTACCTACCGTGACTTGTTTTGATTGTGGACGAGAGGGACATCGTGGAGTGTTCTGTGAAGAGGCTGCAAAGTCTTTTAGAGCCCGTACACCACAGCCGGTCCAGAAGGAAGCCAGTATCCAACAGACATAGCAGAGTGTTCAGATGCCTCATAATTTTGGCCGTGGGCGAGGCAGAGGACAGTGGGACCGAAAGGGTACATCGAGTGCCAGATCTGTTCCCCCACGTCTGTACGAGATGAGGAAAACAGACGATCAGGATGTCATTGCCGCATCGTGCAATCGCCCAGATCCTTTCCCAGCCAGTTAGCGTTTTATTCGATACAGGAGCTATGCATTCTTTTATATCTTTATCTTGTGTAAATCATTTGAATATTACTGGTTTTCATACTTGTGAACCTTATGTTGTTGGTTTAACGAGTGGAGAGAGGATTGTCGGTAACTTAGAAACCAGAAATTTCCCTGTATCATTTGGAGGTAGAGAGTGGCTCTCAAATTTGATTGTAATAGAAATGCAAGGAGACGAGCTGATACTCGGAGACGATTGGCTTAATCGATATGGAGCAATTGTAAACTACCGAAGGAGGAATATCTCGCTGATCGCTGACGATGGTTCCGAAATTCTATTTGAGGGATGGAAACCGGGAAGCTCAGAAAAATTGATCAAGGCGATGAAAGCTGTCAAATTGTTGAAACAGGTCATGCATCGATAGGTGCTATGCAATGAAGAAAGAAGACGAAATTGTGGAACTTTCGTCCATTCTGTTGTGAACGAATTTCCGGATGTATTTCCCGATGAGTTACCCGGACTACCTCCACGAAGGGATGTAGAATTTACCATTGATGGAACCCGAGCTACACCAATTTCTAAGGCGCCGTATCGTATGGCACCGACCGAGATGTACGAATCAAGAAGCAATCGGAGGAGTTCTTGGACAAAGGCTATATTCACCAAGCATTTCACCCGGGAGTGCCATTCTTTTGTCCGAAAGAAGGATGGATCGCTTCGACTGTGTATTGACTATCGAGAGCTGAACAAGATGACGATTAAGAACAAGTATCCATTGCCACGGATTGATGATCTGTTTGACCAGTTGCAAGGGGCAACAGTATTTTCTAAAATCGATCTGAGATCAGGATACCATCAGCTGAGGATTAAGGAATCTGATGTTCCAAAGTCAGCATTCAAAACTCGCTACGGACACTATGAGTTTGTAGTGATGCCGTTTGGTCTCACTAATGCACCTACTGTATTCATGCAGTTGATGAATCGAGTGTTCATCGAATATTTGGATAAATTTATGGTCGTGTTCATTGATGATATTCTGGTGTATTCTAAAAGCCCAGAAGAACATGCGCAGCATTTGCGGATTGTATTAGAACTTTTGAGAAGCGAGCAACTGTACGCCAAACTCTCTAAGTGTGAATTCTGGCTAAAGGAAGTAATGTTCCTCGGTCATGTGGTATCAGCTGAAGGAGTCCGAGTAGATCCTCAGAATATTGAAGCGGTTTTGGATTGGAAGCCACCAAAGAATGTGAAAGAAGTCCGAAGTTTCTTAGGACTTGCTGGATATTATCGTCGGTTCGTGGAAGGGTTTTCCAAAATTTCCCGCCCACTTACTCGACTCCTGCAGAAAACTCAAAAGTTTGAGTGGAACGAATTATGTCAGACTAGCTTTGATGAATTGAAGAAGAAATTGACGACGGCACCGATTTTAACACTCTCATAGGGGACTGAAGGATTCATAGTTTACAGTGATGCTTCGAACCAGGGACTCGGATGCGTATTTGTTCGCTATTTTTTTTAACCAATCCGCAAGTGTACGGAAAATATGTAGAAAGCGGCGAGCAAGGTCGTATTCCACAGAGACTAAATATTTTTATTATGTTGAGTATTAGATTTTAGTGTTCTCGACTTATCTAGACGATCGAAAGGTAAAATGGACGATTAATGAAATAACATACAATAATCACAATAAATTGAAACGATTGAAAATATCCGAATGGAAGCGAATTGCAAGAGTTTAGAACGGTAGATTCCAAGGCTCGGTTTCCGTTGATTACTAAATTTAGTCGGGATTGGTTTCAAAAGTTCTAAGTGTGTTTCCAAAATGATAATCACAATAATATTCTAAAGTCCCTCTCGAGATGCATTAAAACGTAGATTAAACAACTTACAACAACGTCTCCGTTTACTATAAATTATCTAACTCCAAATTGTTCGTAAGATTTAGATATCATCATAGTTCATCACCGATTTCTCAATCCCGTAATTTACTACGTCAAATACTCGAAACCTATTAATGCCCTCTTCTCTCGAATTATGAGCAATTAAGTTTAACATGTAAAAACATTGATCAAGTGTCTAAACATGAATCAAACCAAGTATTTGATAAAGAAATCACACTAGGTAAATATAATTATCAATCCCTCAAAATCATAGTAAATCAACGTACTCCCATGCCCTAATCTAAAGAGTTTAGCCGGACATGGAATTGAAAGGAAGATAGATAATCATCATGTTCATGCTAATAAAAACAACAAAATGAAGAAAAGATAGGAAGAAGATAAAACTCGTGGTGTGTCTGGACGATCCCGGTTGAAACCTTCACTTGTTCTTGAAGTGTTCTTCAAGAATTTCTTCAAAACTTCTTCTTTTGGAATGAAATTCCTTTTATTCTTTGTTATTCTCTCTCTCAAAACTACCAATCTTCAGAATATTACAAGTCTTGCCCCATATCATAATTTTATAAATCTTAAAAAAACACATTTTCATGTTCAAATATTCAAAAATGTCAAAAGTGATTTTTCCACGAAAAGTGACACGGCCCGTGTCAAATGACACGGCCCGTGTCATACCTGCCCTAGAAAATGCAAAAACTTTCTCGACAAAGAGACTGTCGTGTCATTTGACACGGCCCGTGTCATACTGTCCCAGAAAATGCAAAAATTTTCTGAACTGTGAAGTCGTGGTCTAGAAGCCATATTTCCCTCAATACACCTCGGAATTTAGCGTATGATATACCGTTGCGAAGCTGATTTCATGAGGAATCCATATATATATAGAACACATCCTTATTCGAAGTAATGAATCTGGAGATTAGAAAATACGACAGGTAGTGCTTCAATCTTCATCGTTTTAGGCCTCGTTCTCTCGTTTTTGCATTGCTTGATATGTATTTGGGGATTGAGACTTCGGTCTTGCTTGATAATGTCCTTAAAACACCTATAAGTTCAAATAAAATATACCCAAGCGTGATCGAGTCCAACAAACACAATATGAATACAAACGACACAATTCTACACATTTTAGGATCTTAAAATCCGGAAAAACCTTATAAAAATATGTGTAAAAATGAGTGTTATCAAAATCCCCCAAACTTGAACGTTGATCGTCCCGAGCAATACACTTTAAAATAACCACTCTTAAGGGAACTCGTCCCTCAACATACCTCAAAGGATCATTTTGAAAATTCATTAATACGCCTCAAGAAATAAATAAGTCGAGTTCTATAAAGTATTCAAATCTCGGGGGTGATTCCTTAACATCATAGCTAATACTTGAATAATACGAACCTCGCCGGTCAAGTGTATTCCCTCACTCTCAAAGTGTATAATGGGATAAGTGACGCTAAAAACTCATTCAATGAAATAAGAATCCCCATAGGCTTGCCAATCGTCTACATCTCTACCACTAGTTGTGCATGCAAATTTGGTGAATCAAAAAGGACTTTATCGGTTGTAATGTAGGCTTTTTGGTCGGGGTAGGATAAGTATGGCTTAAAGTGACTTGACTTGAGCAAATTAGAACATTATCTCAATAATCACTTCGCTCAATTAGAAGCTCAATAATCCCTTAGAATTTGTTTCCTTCAACCCCTTGATTTTAATATCATCGCACTAAGCACTTTTGAAAGTGAGAATCACAACCTTATTCCTCCTTATTGCTCCATACATCTCGTTTCTTTTGTGTCCACGATTTTTTTTTTATGTTTTCATGTGGTGGACAACATCATCATTAAATCACACCAATCTTCCTTCAAATTTATTTTGATAAATCATTGCATTTTGAACCAACAATCTTCCCCATCGCCTCCACATATCTTTTCATTCTTTTGCCAATTTGTTCTAAGTAGCTCAAGTATAGGGACAAAAGTTTATAATGGAACGGAAAGCTCATAATGTGGCTAACAAGAAATATGCTTTAAGCTCAAATGGGCTAACTAGGGAAATAAATTTTTCGGGTTGGCCAAAAGGTTTGAAGGGTTGTCAATAAAAATCGCCTAAAATCACTTTCACTAATTTGCGCACACACTTGTAGTTTCGAATAAGATACCATGGCAAGTTCTAGAGTCTTAAAACATGAATGGTACACTCGACAATGAAACTTGCATATTTAAAGATGCATGAAGGCTCAAAAGCTCACAAGCTAGATTTGTTCATATTTCCAAGAGATTAAACTATTTATTCAATTTCACACCCTTTTGATTATTCTACAATTTTTTCCTCTTCAAATTATCCTCGATTTGCATATCAAAATAACAAAATAAATCCCAAGGTATCCAAGACAAGAGTTCATTCTTTCGAGTTTCATCCAAGTACATGATACTCAAAACACACCAAGTTCAAAAACAACAATCCACACCAAAATCCAAGCAAATCTTCACACTAAAATTCGAAAAAATAGAAACAAACAAATAATAAAATAAACAAACAAAACAAGGTGTTAAAAAAAATAAACGAACAATATAAGTATATCTTGACGCAATATCTCCCCCCAAACTTGAATTAAAGAATGTACACACGAAGGGGGTATAGTATTTAAGCAATAAAAACTTTGGGTCAAGAAATACTTACAACCGGTCATATTGATTGGGCGGAGGGAAGTGGCCTTGTTGGACATGCCACGTGTCACACCTGCTCAGATTTGCCAAAAATCGTCTGCCCACCTGACCCGACCGTGTCAAATGACACGGCCCATGTCATACTTGCCCGAAACTCAAAAACGCCTGGATGGCCAACCCGACCGTGTCGAATGACACGGCCCGTGTCGTACTAGCCGGATAGTGCGCTTCGGTCTCCGGATCTTTTCCCGCGAACCGACAACTACAGTTGAACCGGCCGCTTCCTCATCAAGTAAAAATAGAAATAAAATGCGAATAAGAATAAAATAAACTAACAAGAACCATTGGGTTGCCTCCCAATTAGCGCTAAGTTTAACGTCTTCAATGACGCAAGTGTTGGGTTGCCTCCCAACCGCTAAATTTAACGTCTTCACTGACACATGTTTCCTTCATCCCGGATCATTCAACGAGCTCTTATAATCCGGTTTACGTGCAATTTTATCGGGAGGAGTCATCAAAAATACAACATTTTGACTATGCGTCCTAATCGTTAATTCTCCTCGATCCACATCAATTAATGCTCGTGCAGTGGCTAAGAACGGACGTCCAAGTATTACTAGACCATTTTGATTCCCATCATCATCAAGCACTATAAAATCAACGGGGAAGGCGAGCTTATCAATTTTTAAAATTACATCCTCCACAATTCCCTTTGGGTAAGCTAAAGATCGATCTATGAATTGTAAGCTCACTGGAGATGGTCTCAACTCTCCTAATCCAAGTGTCCTGAAAATAGACAAAGGCAATATATTGACACTTGAACCATGATCAACAAATACATCATTTAATGAACAACCCAAGATAGAGCAAGGGATTGAAAAACTCCCTGGATCCTTAAGCTTAGTCGGTAGGCGCTCCAATTCTTTTTTCTTTGACGCCATGTCTTGCACGAAAACCTCAAAATTTTTCTTCTCCTTGATATGCTCAATATCGGACCGATCCTTCACCTCATTCATGGAAACTATCAAATCAACTTTATTAGACAACATGGTTGCATCTTCGTTTTCATTCTCCGATTTCGGTAGCTCTTCATTCACGGATACGAAAAAATAGCATTGCATTGTGCTTTTGGATTTCCTTCGGTGTTGCTTGGAAATTGGCCCTTTTGATGTTGGCTCCCCACAATCTTAGCCAATTGACCGATTTGCGTTTCTAAGTTTCTCATTTGAGCTCCAACGGTGGTTGCTAATTGAGTGACATGATTTTCAATCCGATCAAGCTTTTCTTCATCTCGGGTAAACCGACTTTTTGTTTCCATCATAAAAGTAGCCAAAATATTCTCTAGATTAGAATTTGGCTTGGACTCTTCTATCACTTCACCATTCGACACTTTAAATCCCGTCGATGGTTGTAACACATTTCTCGAATTCCCGTAGCTAAGATTCTCGTGATTCTTATTTGAAGGATGATAAAACCCCGGATGAGGATTATTTCGATAGTTATTGAAATTATGGTTATTGATATAATGAGCTTCCTCCAACGGGTCCGGTGGTGGTGCACTTCCTTTTGGATTTATTTTTTCATTTGCACTCTTCGTCAGAATTCCCAAATGGTTGGTCAAAATCGACATTTGTGCAGTTAAAGCCTTTATAGGATCCGAGTCTGAAACTTCAGCCACTCTACGAATATTACTCCTCTCGGTAGGCCATTGATAGCTATTCATGGCCATCTCCTCGATCAATTCATAAGCTTCCTCTGCACTTTTAGCTAGCAAAGCTCCTCCGGCCGAAGCGTCAACAAGATTTCTCGTCTCTCCGGCCAACCCATTATAAAAGAAACACATTTGTTGGTCTTCCGGAAACCCATGACGAGGACATCGTCTTAACAAATCCTTGAAGCGTTCCCACGCCTCATATAACATCTCTGAATCCATTTGTCGGAATTGCATTATCGCTTTTCAATCTCATGGTCTTGTTGGGCGGGAAGAATTTGAAAAGAAACTTTTCACCCAACTCGTCCCATGTACTTATGCTCCCCGAAGCAAGAGTTCCAAGCCAACTACGAGCCTTTTCTCTCAAGGAAAACGGAAATAGCTTCAATCTTATTGCATCGTTTGGCACCCCATTCATTTTAATGGTATCACAAATTTGAATAAAATGGAATAAATGGGCGTGCGGATCTTCTGTGGCAAATCCCCCAAACTGATTTTGTTGAACCATCGATATTAATGAAGGTTTCAACTCAAAATTGAGGGCGTTTATAGGAATATGAGAAATTCCCCCATAATTTTGGTCAAGCCTCGGCCGAAATCCATCCCGAATCGATTGAATTCGGACTGCGGGCTGCTCAGCCCGTACGCCTTCATTGTTTGGATTGTGGGCTATTGCATTATCATTGCCCATGTCGGCAATTACGTCTCCCACTCTTTCCATTTCGTCAGATAGATCCCTTCGTAATTTCCGTGTAGCAACACTTGTTCTTCGAGCAAATGCCTCTACTTCGGGAATAAAGTTTTCCAAAGTTTCTCGAGAGGAGCGGGTGTTCATGTACGTCCTGTAACACGGCCAAAAACAACACGGAAGTAACAAAATAAAATAAAACAGAAAAATATGTCTAAAGTAAGACCGGAAACACTTATCGTAATATCAATACAAACAAAAATAAATTAGTCCCCGGCAACGGCGCCAAAAACTTGTTCGCTATTTTTTTTAACCAATCCGCAAGTGTACGGAAAATATGTAGAAAGCGGCGAGCAAGGTCGTATTCCACAGAGACTAAATATTTTTATTATGTTGAGTATTAGATTTTAGTGTTCTCGACTTATCTAGACGATCGAAAGGTAAAATGGACGATTAATGAAATAACATACAATAATCACAATAAATTGAAACGATTGAAAATATCCGAATGGAAGCGAATTGCAAGAGTTTAGAACGGTAGATTCCAAGGCTAGGTTTCCGTTGATTACTAAATTTAGTCGGGATTGGTTTCAAAAGTTCTAAGTGTGTTTCCAAAATGATAATCACAATAATATTCTAAAGTCCCTCTCGAGATGCATTAAAACGTAGATTAAACAACTTACAACAACGTCTCCGTTTACTATAAATTATCTAACTCCAAATTGTTCGTAAGATTTAGATATCATCATAGTTCATCACCGATTTCTCAATCCCGTAATTTACTACGTCAAATACTCAAACCTATTAATGCCCTCTTCTCTCGAATTATGAGCAATTAAGTTTAACATGTAAAAACATTGATCAAGTGTCTAAACATGAATCAAACCAAGTATTTGATAAAGAAATCACACTAGGTAAATATAATTATCAATCCCTCAAAATCATAGTAAATCAACGTACTCCCATGCCCGGAATCTAAAGAGTTTAGCCGGACATGGAATTGAAAGGAAGATAGATAATCATCATGTTCATGCTAATAAAAACAACAAAATGAAGAAAAGATAGGAAGAAGATAAAACTCGTGGTGTGTCTTGGACGATCCCGGTTGAAACCTTCACTTGTTCTTGAAGTGTTCTTCAAGAATTTCTTCAAAAACTTCTTCTTTTTGGAATGAAATTCCTTTGATTCTTTGTTATTCTCTCTCTCTAAACTCCCAATCTTCAGCATATTCCAAGTCTTGCCCCATATCCTCTTTTTATAAAGCTTAAAAAACCACTTTTTCATGTTCAAATCTTCAAAAATGTCAAAAAGTGATTTTTCCACCGAAAAGTGACACGGCCCGTGTCAAATGACACGGCCCGTGTCATACTGTCCTAGAAAATGCAAAAACTTTCTCGACAAAGCAGACTGTCGTGTCATTTGACACGCCCGTGTCATCTTGTCCCTGTAAAATGCAAAAATTTTCTGAACTGTGAAGTCGTGGTCTAGAAGCCATATCTCCTCAATACACCTTGGAATTTAGCGTATGATATACCGTTGAAGCTGATTTCATGAGGAATCCATATATATATAGAACACATCCTTATTCGAAGTAATGAATCTGGAGATTAGAAAATACGACAGGTAGTGCTTCAATCTTCATCGTTTTAGGCCTCGTTCTCTCGTTTTTGCATTGCTTGATATGTATTTGGGGATTGAGACTTCGGTCTTGCTTGATAATGTCCTTAAAACACCTATAAGTTCAAATAAAATATACCCAAGCGTGATCGAGTCCAACAAACACAATATGAATACAAACGACACAATTCTACACATTTTAGGATCTTAAAATCCGGAAAAACCTTATAAAAATATGTGTAAAAATGAGTGTTATCAGTATTAATGCAGAATGACAAGGTGATCACTTATGCGTCGCGACAGCTGAAACCTTATGAAGTGAATTACCCAACACATGATTTTGAGCTAGCAGCAGTAGTTTTTGCTTTAAAGATCTGGAGGCATTATCTGTACGGGACTCACTGCCAGATCTTTACGGATCACAAGAGTCTCAAATACATCTTCAGTCAGAAAGAGTTGAACATGCGGCAGAGAAGATGGTTAGAACTGATTAAGGATTATGACTTGGAGATTTTGTATCATCCAGGCAAAGCGAACGTAGTGGCCGATGCACTCAGCCGCAAGCCTATTTCTATTCAGATGCTGGAGACTCTGACCTCCCAACTTAGCCTTAAACGAGAGATGATTTGAGAAGGAATTGAAGTGTGGTTACAAAGAGTCCAAGGACAACTATGCGTGATGGAAATAATTTCATCATTAACTGAAGAAATCAAATCTAGACAGGCGGATGATCCTCTGATGATTCGGTTAGGTGATGAAGTGATCAAGGGGAAGGCCCCTGGATTCGTAATTCATGATGATGGAGTTTTGAGATTTTAGAACCGACTCTGCGTTCCCAATGTCGATGTTCTGAAACAGACGATTATGAAAGAAGCTCACAGTTCGCCCTATTCTATCCACCCGGGCACCAGTAAAATGTATAAGGACTTGAAGCGGAATTTATGGTAGGGCAACATGAAGAAAGATGTAGCGGACTATGCTTCGAAATGCTTGACTTGTTAGCAGGTTAAGATCGAGCATCAACGGCCTGCCGGAATGTTGAAGCCGCTCCCGATTCCTGAGTGGAAGTGGGAGGACATATCGATGGATTTTATCACTAGTATGCCGAGAACCAAGACAGGAATGAACATGATTTGGGTGATAGTTGATCGTTTAACCAAATCAGCTTACTTTCTAGGCATTAAGGACACGTGGGGACCAGAAAGGTTGGCACGAGTATTTATTTCGGAGATAGTTCGATTGCATAGTACGCCGAAGACCATTATTTCTGATCGAGACGGCCGTTTTGTGTCTCACTTTTGGAAAGCAGTTCATAAGGCCTTGGGGACCGAATTGAACTTCAGCACAGCTTATCACCCGTAGACTGATGGACAATCCGAGAGGACTATTCAAACATTGGAAGATATGCTGAGGGCTTGTGCCTTAGATTGGTCAACTGATTGGGAAGTTCATCTACCGTTGATTGAATTTACCTACAACAATAGTTGGCATGCTTCCATTAAGATGGCACCATTCGAGGCATTATACGGGAGGAGATGCAGATCGCCCCTATGCTGGGACGATTCATCAGACTTGATCGGAACAGAACCAGAGTTGATCGTGCAGGCTCGAGAGAAGATAGCTTTAATTCGTGATAGACTGTTGACCGCCCAGAGTCGCCAGAAATCTTATGCAGACGTACGCCGTCGCCCTTTGGAGTTCAGTACGGGAGACAACGTACTTTTAAAGGTTTCTCCTACTCGGGGAATCTTTCGTTTTGGAAGGAAAGGAAAGCTGAGTCCGATATATATCGGACCATTTGAGATCCTTGAGAGAGTTGGAGAGTTGGCATACAGATTAGCATTGCCACCGTCGTTGATCCATGTTCATAACGTATTCTACGTATCCCAGTTACAGAGATATATACCGGACCCTAGTCATGTCATTGATTTCGGGGAGATTGAAGTCGCTCAGAATGGGACGTTTGAAGAAAGACCGGTCAAGATACTCGAAAGTCGAGTTAAACAGTTGAGGAACAAACCCATCGTTTTGGTCAAAGTTCAGTGGTCACATCGTGGAGTGGAAGAAGCCACATGGGAAACGAAAAATAGTATGAAATCCAGATATCCAGAATTATTTTCGTCTTGAGTTTCGGGACGAAACTCCTTTTTAGTAGGAGAGTATGTAATATCCGGATTTTTATGGAAGTATTTCATCTGTATATTGAACCCTGTATTTGTACATTTGTACATGAGTGTGGCAACATGTAAATTTCCTCTATGCATGTACGTGATAACGTACGTTAAGAATGAAGCTTAACGTACGTTACCTGTTAATGATAACGTACGCTACGAATGAAGCGTAGCGTACGTAATGCAGTCAATTATTGGATAGGCCGGCTAGCACATGGGGTAAATGGTGGTGGGCTCGAGCAAGATACCCACCAGATTCGCACGGCATGAACCTGGACACTTTTTAAGTCAACGAACTTTAACGTACATTATGGACATTATGTAGCGTACGCAAATTATATGGGTTACGCACGTAACATGATAGGTGTAGCGTACGTAATGAAGTTCAGAAACAAGACAGTGAACTATTTTGGACGGTAACGTACGTTATGAAGTAGTCCTAACGTACGTAACACTCAGGAAGTTATAAAAGGAGAAGCACCCCATTTCATTTCATCTCGTCCTTTTGCCTCTGAGCTTCACCATATTTCGTCCCCAGAAGATTTCCAGCCCCTTTTGACACCTTTAGATCACTTGTTATTGAATCATTGA
Source organism: Orobanche coerulescens (assembly GCA_033398695.1). NCBI lineage: Eukaryota > Viridiplantae > Streptophyta > Magnoliopsida > Lamiales > Orobanchaceae > Orobanche > Orobanche coerulescens. Next base: position 146,276,461 of record CM065805.1, on the reverse strand, counting down.
GATTGTAAGATACTACTTGATCATTGAAGACTACTTATATTGGACTTCGGAGTGGAAATCATCACGAGTCGGCGTTGAAGCAACCGGAGTCGGATTTTAATTATAGTCTCAGTATTTTCTTCCTCTTAAGGTATGTTATACTACTTCCAACCTTGAAGTTATGTTGTTATAGACGATATGATCACACTAGTAGATCACTCTGTCGATGTATGCGACCTAGTATCATGTTTAAACTGTGATGATCGAATTATTATGGTTTAGAACACCATAGTTGAACCTTGTTGTGACAAAGATGAGAATAGTGAATTATAAACCGTATCAAATGTTATCGTCATATTGATCGTAAACTTAGTGTCGATTTCCACTTTTACCAAATAGATTTTGGAAAGAATCATCATAGTTGTAATCTTACTTAGATGGAATAAGTAGTTCACCTTCAGTATAAGCCTGGATTTAATGACGATATTAGAAAAAATACATCAACCATAGACCAGCCGAATCTTGCATGAGTATTACAATCAAGATTGAGAATAGTATTACGAAGATATACGTATCCTTGAAATTGAAGATATTAATCCGTAGATCATTCATGAGTATGATATATATTTGAAGGTATATTAAGTTACTCACTAAGGATTTCGTAATACTCCGTCACTAATCAAGACATTCATCTGCCCAGTGAGAAACTGACATGCATGATTAACGTACGTTAAGTTTGGCAACTAACGTACGTTATATTACGTTGTTAACGTACGCTACATTTGGTACGTAACGTACGTTACACTATCAGGCGAGTCAAGTCGACTGATCAGAGAGGAACTGTCGGTATATGGTTAGCGTACGCTAGACTTCATAGTTTACGTACGCTAACGAGTAAGTCTAACGTACGTTACAGAAGACATGTAACGTACGTTATGTAAGTCAGACAGTTTTCGTTTTATGGACTTTCAACCGTAATTTGGATGGTTAGATGCTCGTTCGACCTAAGATGAATTCCATGTTATTTCTCTTATTTAAGGTTCGAACTTTGCTACGTGATTGATCGAGAGGGGCGACCTTCGAGTGTTTCGTTTTCGTGGAAGTATTGTTCTGTCTACAAATCGAGGCAAGTACCTTATTTGTTTTATGTATTGATGTTATACATATTTTCGGGCATGTATGTCATTGTTGTATGTCCACCTCGTGTTGGTCCGACGGGATCATCGGGGGATCTATGCTAGCGTGCGCTGGATCATCGGACGGGTTTTTCCACCACGGGTTGGTGTGACGGGATCATCGTGGGTTCTAGGCAGTGAACGCTGGATCGTCGGAATTACCATGTGTATGTTGTGATATCATGTTGTGATTATCAGTTGTGTATGTCATTTATGAGTTTCTCGTAGGAGAAGACTCGTTGGTATTTTTGTCGTTTACGTTATTATTCTTCGTGAGATATGAATAATATGTTCTAGTACTTGTACTAGCATCGTTGTGCTAACCCCTTCGGGGCTGAACATTTTGTTTATGTTCAGGATCCAGGAGAGCGGGAAAACAACCACTGGAGCTGCATGACGACGAGGGTGCAGAGTGATGTTCCGGCCGGGTGTATTTTGTTGGTTATTTCGATAAGTACTCGAGTACGTAGTCGTTTATGATGAATTTGAATTTGGTGATGTATTAATAAGTTTTTGTTGAACATTTGTATTTTCAGTATTTGGTCAGAACTGTTGTATCTTAATTCCATTACTTCCATTCATTTGTACCTGTTAATGTCTGTTCAATTCTTCAGCCTTGTAAATCCTTATGTAAAGGATTTACGGCGCGGTAATATTCCTGAATATATCAGGAGTGTTACAGCAGTACGGCATATTGGTGGTATACAATGGAAAGCATAGAGGATGTCGCTACTATGACCTAGGAAAAATTTAAAGAGATATTCAGGAATAAATATTTTACGGCTTCTATATGTGAAATGAAGATGAGTGAATTTATACAACTGAGGCAGAGAGGTATGATAGTCGCAGACTACATTCATAAGTTCGAACAACTATCAAGGTTTGCTGAACATATGGTCAGTACGGATGCACTAAATAGAGAGAGGTTTCATGAAGGCTTAAAACCTAAACTCTACAGAGATATGAGTATGGCCGGAATACAAGAATTAACGTATTCTCAAGTTGTTGAGAGAGGACTAGTTGCAGAACAACTTGAGCTAAAAATTAGGCAAGCACAGAAGATTTGACGTTGGTTCACACAAGTACAAAAACAAGGACAGCACTGGAATGGAAATGAAAAGAAAAGGGCCACCTCAGTTTCAGGGCTCTAAACCTAAATTTCAACAACAACAAGAATAAGAACAACAAGGGCATGAGCAAGGAAATTTGGGCAAACGGGTCAAAATCGATCAGGGTAAAGCCTCGACACCACCACTTTCTTGCTCAAAGTGTGGAAGGCAACATACTGGAACATATCTTTGGGGAACAAGAGTATGTTTCTCATGTGGGCAGCATGGGCATATAGCTAATTTGTGCCTGAAAAACCAGAACCAATGACACAAGAGAGAGCCCCAGCTAGAGTTTTTACCATGACTTGAGAGGATGCAGAAGCGAACCTGTCTGTCCAGGTAATTTATGTGTCTTTGGTATTCCAACATTCGTATTGTTTGATCCTAGAGCAACACATTCACTTGCATCCATTGAGTATGTGAGGAATTTGAATAGAGTACCCGATGAACTGAAGGTGGGGTATAATGTAGTGATTCTTTTTGGAGATTCAAAAGAGACTAATAAGATTTTACGAGCTTGTTGTATCCAAATAGAAGGTAGATAACTCTATGTTGATATAATTTTCTTAGACATGTATGATTATGACATAATTTTGGGGCATGGACTGGACCATGCTACTATTGATTGTCAGAAAAAAGTTGTGACATTTCAACCACCGAGAGACCAACCTTTTTCTTTTACCGGAGTTAGCAAAACTTTTAGATTTCCCGTGATCTCCTGAATGAAGGCGCGGAAGCACTTAAATAGTGTTTGTGAAAGATTTATGATAATTATAATGAGTATCAAAAATAATAATGTACCGACATTAATGAGGTACCAGTGGTCCGAGAATACCCTGAAGTACTTCCCAAGGACCTTCCAGGGCTACCACCAGACCGTGAGATAGAGTTTGTGAATTGATTTACAACCAAGAACAACTCTAATATCTAAATCACCATATAAAATGGCACCAGCCGAGCTACAAGATTTGAAGATTCAGTTATAAGAGTTTATGGATGAAGGCTTTATTAGGCCTAGTTTTTCGCCTTGGGGGGCACCGATTTTATTTATTCATAAAAAGAATGTTACTCTGCACATGTGTATAGATTACCAAGATTTAATTAAAGTAACTATTAAGAACAAATATCCTTTACCCAGAATTGATGATTTGTTTGACCAACTTCAAGGTACGACTGTATTTTCAAAAATTGTTTTATGTTCGGGATACCATCAACTCAAAATTAAGGCATAGGAGATTCCTAAGACATCATTTAGTTCGAAATACGGGCACTACGAGTTTCTAGTGATGCCATTTAGCCTGACAAATGCCCCAACAGCGTTCGTGGACTTGAAGAATAAGGTATTCAAATATTTTCTGGATAAGTTTGTTAGCGCATTCATTGATGACATCCCTATATACTCCAAAACTAAATAAGAGCATGATGCACACGTGAGACAAGTACTGGAAGTATTAAATTCCAAGCAACTTCATGCTAAATTCAAGAAATGTGAGTTTTGGTTAGATAAGGTGGTATTTTTTGGACATTTCATATAGGGGGAAGGAATCTCAGTTGATCCAAGCAAGATTGAGGTAGTTAATAGTTGACCTCGACCTACAAGTCCTTCGGAAGTGCGTAGTTTTCTCGGTCTAGCAGCATATTATTGCGGATTTATTGATGGAATCTCTAAGATTACTTTGTCATTGACACAATTGACCAGAACGAATGTAGTTTTTAACTGGATAGAGGCTTGTGAATAGAGCTTTCAAGAATTGAAAAAGAAGTTAACTCCTCACCTATTCTTTCAATTCCATCAGGAACTGGAGGTTTTGTAATTTATAGTGATGCTTCAAAGAATGGTTTAGGTTGCGTCCTTATGCAGAATGGTAGGGTGATAGCATGTGCATCAAGACAGCTAAAAATATGAGAGTAGTTATCCTACACATGACTTGGAACCTGCAGTAGTAGTTTTTTCCCCAAAGGTATGGAGTCACTATTTATATGGAGAACGGTGTGAGATCTATACTGATCATAAAAGCCTGAAATATTTCTTCATGCAAAAAGAGCTTAATATGAGACAACAAATATGGTTAGATTTGGTAAAGTATTATGATTGTGTTATTAACTACCATCAGGGCAAGACCAATGTTGTAGCAGATGCACTAATTAGGAAGTCGACATATAAAGATGCCATGATGGCATCAATTCAAAGACATGGATTGCTTGAGTTACAAAGAATGAATATCGAGATTGTGCAACAAGTTAGATTGGAGGCGAAATTGGCAGCTTTAAGTCTTCCACTTACTTTGATTAGTAGGATCCAACAGGAATAATATGCAGATGAATATTTAGCTAAAGTGAAGAGAGAAGTCAATACAGAGATATTGTCTGAGTTACACTTGTCCAAAGATGTTGTACTTCAGTTTAAGGGTTGATGGTGTGTACCAAATATAGGGAGCATACGTGAAGATTTTATGGCAGAGGCTCATTCAACACCCTATTCGGTACATCCAAGATCTTCCAAAATGTATAAGGACTTGAAGATGCACTATTGGTGGTCAGGCATGAAATGAGATGTAGCTCACTATGTAGAATGATGCTTGACATGTCAACAAATAAAAGTAGAGCACCAATGTGCTGTACTCTACAACCTTTGTTTATACCAGAATAGAAGTGGGAATATATCACTATGGACTTTGTTGTCGGATTACCAAAAACCGTCAAGGGCCACAATGTTATTTGGGTTATTATAGATTGATTAACTAAATCTGGGTGATTTTATACATAGAAGATATATTCAGACTTCATGGCGTATCAATGTCCCTTATTTCAGATAGAGATTCGAGATTTTTATCTGCCTTTTTGAAGAGCCTACACAAGGCATTGGGAACAAAGTTATGTTTTAGCACTGCGTACCATCCACAAACTGATGGACAATCAGAGCAAACTATATAAATATTGGAGGACTTGCTCAGAGTCTACGTCTTAGACTTCCAAGGACAACGGGTCAAGTTTTCTCCCTTGATAGAATTCTATTACAACAATAGTTATCAATCTACGATAGGAGTGGCGCCATATGAGGCATTATATGGGAGAAAATGTCGATCCCAAATATACTGGGATGCAGTTGGATAAATAAGGCTATTAGGTTCATATATGATTCGAGAAATAACTGAAATTATTTCACAAGTTCGGGGGAGAGGATGAAAACAACCCAAAGTCGACAGATAAGCTATGCAGATAAAAGGAAAAGACCGTTGGAATTTGCAGTAGGAGATCAAGTGTTTATATTGGTAGCTCCAATAAAAGGCGTCATGCTGTTCGCTAAGAAAGGAAAATTAACCCCAAGGCACATAGGTCCATTCCTCGTTACGGAGAGGATTAGTGATGTTGCTAACAGACTCCACCTACCAACCTCAATGTCTCAAATACACAATATCTTTCATGTTTATGTTGCAAATCCATCTCATATCCTAAAGAACGTCAGTAGAATTAAAAACTAATTTGAGCTACAAGGAGATACCGATAAAAATTATTCAGAGAGAAATTAAATAACTCAGAAACAAAGAAATGCTATTAGTTAAGGTTTCATGGAGAAATCAGTCTGTAGAAGAAGCCACATGGGAAAGAGAAGATGAGATGAGAGCCAAATAACCAAATATGTTTTGGTAAGTTAAATTTCGGGGATGAAATTTTATAAGAAGGGGGGATATGATACCCTAGCATCACACTACTCATATAGCTAATTTGATTCGTGCATTATTTTCTAGTTATGTGCTAGTTATGTTCACTAAGGCATTTCGTATTTTATCTTGTAAAATGTTTCAAATACATTCATTAATACCCAGTACAAAGTTAAACTCCAAAAACTTAAATTTGTTGTGGACAATTATCTGTAATATCCGTACTTTCTATTTTTAGCTGTTTTTATTTTTAACATATGTCTATTTTTAGTGACTCGCTTGTAACTGTTTCGATGTTTGGAACCTAGTTTTTTCTTAATGTTTTTCCATTTGGACGAGTTTTGGTAATGTTTTACGTGTTTCTTGTTATGTTATTATTTTGTCGCACATACATTCGATTCTTGTGAAACTCGTTCGATTTAACTATTTCTTTGTTCCCACAAGTCTGTATGGTTGAATTATTCGTGTTGTGAGTTTCGGTTTTTAAATCAAATGTCGTATCGTGATTTTTGAACTTTTCTGGCCGTTTTGTAAATTTCTATAAGTTTGGGGAATTTTATTCCATTTGTCGTATTTTGAATCCTCCGGTAGTCGAAATTGTACTTTCCTTCAGCGCTTAGCTTCGCCTTCACGAATAATTCGTATTTATGTTTTGTATTCTACCTTTGGTTGCGTTTCGACTTCATACCGTACTGAACTGTATAGTGCATTCAGCAGTGTTGAGCTGCTGCATGGATAACATACATTATCCATGTTACCTTACGTATGCTGTCGATGCATACATAACGTACGTTAGACCTTAGCTTTAACGTACGTTATCGTCCTCTGCGTTTTGGGCAAAAGCTACTGCCAAGTTTCTACCGAGCCCTTACATACGCTAACCTATGGGTGTTAACGTACGTAAGAGGCATAACGTATGTTAACCTCACCATGTTAACATACGTAATGTACAGTCAGGTATTTAATCTAAATATATGTCAGACGCATCACTTCTCACATTTTCTTCCCTTCGCCCGTATCTTCTTGTTCCTGGAGTATTTCAAGTGATTCTTCAAGTCTAATTAGTGGAGTTCAGTGAGAGGTCGATTATTGTGCTCCAATCGAAGTTTTTCATCGTCTTGATCATCCTTCTCCACCTGAATCCAAGGTATTTTTGAGGTAGAACCCTAACCTTGTGAATTTTGGGGTTTTTTGGGAATTGTCCATGTTAATCCGAATTGTTTGTTTATGTTGTTGTACATCATATCGATTATTGTTATTGGGTGTTTCTCAACCCGTTCCCATCTTGTTTAATTCGTGAATTTGTTGATTCAGGGAGGTTTTCTGTGAACCCTCGCCCGTATTGATCGTACTTGTGTTGTTCGAGTCGGTAATCGGGGTTGTGGGCGTATTTCGTTCAATGATAAATGTTGTATAGGACTGATTCGTATTACCCTCTCATTTAGGAGCGAACATGTTCACCTAGGTTTACTCCTAGTCGTCGTACATCTTCCGTTTCATCAAAAATATCTCAAGGGCAAGTACTTTACATTTGTGTGCATATTCTAGTATTGGAATTATGGCTTCCCATGTATGTTGTGGATTTGATTGCGTCTGTTCACCCAAGGATGGTCCGATGGCGCCTCTGGGGTTACGTAGTGCCGTGTGTATGCGTATCATGAATTGGGGTTAACCACCCAGGGATGGTCGTGACTCTCGTACCAACGGTTATCCTTTGCAATGATTTGGCGGAGAATTATGTTTTGTGCATATAATGTGATATTCTGGAATATAAAAATGTTTTGTAAAATGATTTTGGCGCATATATTCATCTGATTAGAATGGTAGATCAAATGGATTTTACTTGCTTTAGCTGTTGTCGCTAACCCCTTAAATTGGGGAAATACTTTTGTATTTCAGGTATAGGTCTTGGAGGCCAACGAGCATGCCGACAGTACGATGATGATGGGAAAGGGTGATTCTATTAAAAAGTCATTCGTTGATGTCGTGTGTGGTCTTGTCATTTAAATTTATTAATTATGTCGTCTATTCCAGTACTCGAGTACTTTCCCTTCATTTTAATTGAGTTGTTTTACTTTTGCTCCCGGTTTGGGTAGACGTTTGGTTGTTAAGTATTGTCGTACGAAAACTGATTGTTTAATATTGAGTACCTTTTTTACGTGTCGGTGTATTTGTTTTGCAATGTCTGTCATTGGTCAAGTGGGGTTGTGATGTATGTTAGCCTTGTGGACTCAGATGGTGGGTCCATGGCGCTGTAATATGCCCCGAATGTCTTGGGGGTGTTATAGAATATGGTATCGGAGCCTGGTTTATGGATACCTATGCTGTCAGTTATTTGGGTCTAGTCGAGTGTCGTTTTTGAACAGTATCACTACTGCGCCATCATCTCAGTACGCCGGTGCTCGTAAGTTTTCCTAACTTGACTCGTAGCATTATCCTGTGTTGTCCCTTTCTTGATATCGTGATGTGTTTTACGTTTGAACTGTACTTACTAGTTACTTCTTCAGAATGCCTACTGGTAGAGGACGCGGATGAGGACACGGACGCGGTAGGGGACGTGGTGCAGCCGGTGGGGCGGCCATGTCCAATAACTCTGAGGCTGGTTCGGCAATGCCGTCTTTGTCGAACAGTGTCCAAACTAGTGCCTAAGGCCAGCGGGATCAGTTTACTAGCTTCGGTAATAAAAATAATAACATCAAAGTAGCTAACATTCTACAACAAGTAGCAAATCAGATGGCACTACTGACTCAGGCGGTTCTAGTTAATCAGTCTAATGAAAATCCGGTCCCGCCTACTAGTTCTGGTACTGATAAGCTGCTTCAAGATGTGATTCGTATGCATCCTCCATAGTTTGATGGTCCTTCTGACCCTTCCGGTTGGGAGAGTTGGTTATTATAGATGGAGAAAGTGTTCGAGGCGACAGACTGCTGTGAGAATAGGAAGGTACTAATTGCTCACTACTTCCTCGCCAAGGAGGCAGCAACGTGGTGGCAGGCAGTGAAACCACGTGACAGGGCAGCTACATGGGACGAGTTCCGAGATTTTATGGAGGCTGAGTATTGTCCATGGCCGGTAAAAGAGGGGAGGATTCGAGCCTTCTTCGAAGAAAAATCCCAGGATGTTCCCATCTCTCAAGCGATCAAAGAATATAATCAACAGTTGCACTGTGTGAGAAATCAAGTCCGAGATGAGCAAGATAAGATCCACCACTTTGACATGCGGATGAAGACAAGAGTTCGCCACTACATGTCAGGCCTTGGGTGCACGAATTTGAAAGAATATCAGAACAAGGCGATGGCCTATGTGATGTCCTTTTCAGCAACAGAGGCGGCGGCAGACGGAAAGAAACAGAAAACTTCCGGTCAGTTCTCGGGGAGTAAGTTTGGGGGGCAGCAGAAGATGCAGTCTAGTTCATTATATTTTGGTAATCAGTCCACGTCATTTGGGCGAGGTCAGGGTTCCAAGTCTGCTCCATCTGTACCTGCTCGTGGGCATAGATGTTTCAACTGTGGTCGTCCGGGTCACATGATGAGTGAGTGTGACAAACCGCCGCTTCAATGTCATAATTGTAGTCGTTCAGGACACCGTGCTGCATACTGTGTAGATGCGAGTCGGGTTCCAGTTATGCAGGTGTCGGCCCCGGCTATGAGAGAACCGTGCATGAATCTGGCTCTGACAGTTAATCAGCTTAAGCAGAGTTTCGGCAGAGGTCGAGGTCGTAGGCAGTCTTCTAGAGGGGGAGCATCTAGTGAGGGGTCTGTTCCACCCCTTGTATATGAGATGATACGAGCTGGAGATCCTAACGCGACAGTGGCCACAGGTACCATCCACATCCTTGATCATCCTGTTTCCGTGCTTTTCAATTCTGGTGCTACGCATTCTTTCATCTCTTTGGATTGTGTGCATCGTCTGCATATTGATTGTCTAGTTGCATGTGAACCATTTGTTGTTAGAATGCCTACTGGAGATAGTATTGTGGGGGATCGTGAGATTAGGGATTTACCGGTGAGTATCGTGGGGAGGTCTTGGTCTTCTAATTTGATTGTGGTAGATATTAAGGATGAGGATTGGTTGGACCGTCATGGTGCGATCATGAATTATAGGGCGAGGACCATTACGATATTAGCCTCTTACGGTACGGAAAACTTCTTTGTGGGACGCAAATGGAGTAGTCAGAGATTCTTAATCAGCGCTATGAAAGCGGTGAAACATCTTCGAGGGGGTTGCACCGGTTACTGGTGTTATGCATGAGATCGAAAGAAGGGGGAGTCGAGATCTCGTGTATCCCGGTAGTGAGCGAGTATCCTGATGTTTTTACAGATGAGTTGCCAGGTTTGCCACCAGACCGTGAAGTTGAGTTCACCGTCGATTTAGAGCCGGGTGCGACTTTGATTTCTAAAACGCTGTATCGCATGGCGCCGGCCGAGATGCTTGAGCTGAAGAAACAGTTGGGAGAGTGTAATACCCGGTTGTAATTCAGTCATTATCATTCAGTAATTATCAGTCAGTAATTGTCATCAGTAATTTTCACTCATTAATAATCACTCATTCAATTGTGTTCACCGTTCGACGTAATTTTTGTAATACTCATGCTTATGCCCCCGTACTTCTCTAATTCTGTGATTTTTTGTACTCGGTGCATCGTTATAGGCTGAACTGCATGTCGAGCAGGGCCGCATGAGTAGTCCACACAAGCAATTGCTCGGGCGTGGTGCTCGTGTGCTGCGGCTGGACTGGGCAGGAGGCCCAGCGGTCGAGGCAGGGCCGCACGAGCAACTGGTCGGGCGTGGTGCTCGTGTGTTGTGGCTGGACTGGGCAGGAGACCCAGCGGTCGAGTCAGGGCCGCACGAGCAGGCCACACGAGCAACTGCTCCGGCGTCGTGCTCGTGTGTTGCGGCTGGACTGGGCAGGAGGCCCAGCGTTTGAGTCAGGGCCGCACGAGCAGGCCACACGAGTTACTGCTCATGCGCGGCGCTCGTGCGCGGCGCTCATGCGCTAGAGCAGTTTCCGGCAGAAGCTTCACGCACGACCGGACGCACGGACACTTGATCGTGCAGTTTTAGTCGTGCGTCCCTGTGACCTATATAAGTGGACCGATGAGTTTTTCTCATTTTTACAACTTCTTCACCTTGGTTCCGAGAGAGAGGGTTTGTGGGAGAGATTTTTCATCATCAAACACTTGTGTGTTCGGATTTCATCATTTTCTTTCGTTTGTGAAGCTTGGATAGTTGATTTAACACGAATTCACCGGATCGAAGTGTTTGGATCTTCAAAGGTAAATTCTTCAACATCTTAGATTTCGATTTTGAGTTGGGATATGATGTTTTGGATGTGATAATCATGATATATGAAGTGATATACCTGTGATTATGAATTGTTAAGGATTATCATCGGATTAATAGGGATTATTCAAGAACACTTTGAATATTGATTTGGATTTGGGGGTTTTCGATTGGATGTCGATGTAATCTCGAATTTTGTATTCATTTTGTATTATTGAGTGTGTTGAAGATGTTTTGTTGGATTGAATCACTCATTGGAGTTTTGGTATGGATATAATGGAGGTTTCTTGTAAACAATCGAAGATTGTTTACAACGTGTTTGTTGTAATGCCCCAATGAACTTGGTTTTGTCATATCGACGTTTTGAGTTAGCTATAATCGTGCTTAATAGGTATATTGAGCGGATTGTTGGTAATTGTGTTATTCAAGGTTGTTCGAGCGACTGACATCTCATTTAGGATGTTTGTTCGAGTAAGGACATTCTTCACCGGTGTTGTGTAAGTTAATTCTTACTCGGTTAAAAGGATACTCATTCCTTTCGTTGTTGTTCATTTGTAATCATAACTCATTCATAATGTATTAACCGTATTGAGACTTGTAATTGTCGAATAATCATTTCATTCATGAAGAACGATGGTTCCAATCTTTTCAATGAGCTATCATTCATTTCACTATTATTTCATCTCGGTGAGTCATTCTTGACCTTGTCGGATTGTTATTCATTAATATTCATCATGGTCATTCTTGTTCATATGACCTTCTGGGTTCGTATTGCGTGGCCAGGTGGGGATGTGTGGAATTTTTGTTGGGATTCGTTGCCTAAAACGAAGGCCCAGCGGAAGCGGTAAAACGAAAATTAATTCGATCCGAATCCCTACGAGTATCGATCGAGCTACGTATATACGAATATCAAAACGAATAACAAGAGATATAGAAACTCACCCTTGTAGTCCGTTGATTAGATGGATAACCTTCTCTTGAGCTATTCCCCAAGCTTTGCTTGATCTCTACGAATCTATTCCGCTTCAAGCCCTTGAACGATCCAACGCCGAAAGCACCGCGTCTCTACTTGCCACGCGCCGGAAAATGAACGGAATGAAAACACTTTGCTATCCTCCGAGGATACGGCTAGAGCTAAATGATGAAGCTATATATGTAAAGATTACTACACTCTAAGTGTTTTAATCTCACTCTCTCTATATGATTTTCTCTCAATTTTTCTCCAAGAAAAATGAAGAAGAAATGAATGAAGAAGATGAAGATAATTGAGAAAATAGTTTTTCTCTCTCTCTCTCTCAATCTTACTCACGTTGAAAGTGGCTTGGAATTCACAAGTGAGAGATGTCTTCATCTTCATTTATTCAACTCTCCACATGCACATCTCATAATTATGAGAATCAAAGCCCCACCACTTCAATGATCAAAACATTAAAGAATGGAACAAGGGTCCATATGAAAGTGGGTGGAAATGAGGGGGGCGGCCCATGTAGAAATCGGACAAGTTCGGTTCGTTTTGGACTCCCGCGAGTCCAAACAGATAAACTCCGATTTCGTTCCGATGTATTTGTGTCGTTTAATTAATCCAATTAATTAAACATATCAAATACAAAATAACATAATTAATTTCTCCAAGAAATAATTATATTGATGAATTAAATTAATCACCCAGTGAAATATTTAATTCATTAGGCCGTAAATCAATTTATCCAATAAATCGATTTAGACATCCAATGTCCCAAATTAGATATCCAATATCTAATATTCATAATGAGAGAATTAGCTTAATTCATTCCGTGCCAATCCTAATGCGCGACTCGGTAGGTCCGTCTCGATCAAAGAATGGGAGGAACCAAAGAGTAGTAGCACCACCTAGCCACCTGGCGGCCTACACTGCACTTAACCGAGAACGAATGATTGGGATCATTCAAGAACCATTCTGTCGTGAATACCGATACGTATAAACCCTTCTTTCAAATGTCCCGATGAAGTTATAGAGTCACGGTCGGTCAAACCCTATCTCAGATTTGACGCTATGCATGCGTTAATGCAAATCGAGATCATCGAGCTGTCGTGTATCTAATACAACTAGCTCCAATGCTTTGGCCAAAGACTTATGATCTCATCTGCCAATAACCGCATAGGACATATAACCCACTCACTAACGGGAGAAAGAATTCTATCTTGGTATTCAGTAGGACCTGCTACTTGCCCGTCAAGATGCACGTCGAGGTTGACCCCCGCCTTCCAGTTTATAGGGTCAAACTACTCTAATGAAAATCTTGACGTCACAAGCACATCCCTACTAAATCCTCAAGTCGAAGGTTCACGAATACCTATCACAACCTTTCGATTCTGTCATTGACTGTCCCGGAGTGAAATCTGTGTGACGAATCGAGGGTGAGTCGGTTCGAGTATACTAATCCAATTAGCATACCTATAACGTGTGCTCCCACTAACCATTAGTGTTCGACAAGCACTCTCCATGTCAAAGAACACGTCATACAAGTCTTCACATAAACTTAACACCCAGTCAAGTTTCATCGACTTGCGAACGATTAAGTATTTGAGCTATAACCTTTCCAGTTCCGACCCCCTTATCCAATAAGGAGTGGAACGTTTTGCTCTCAAATACACGGACTAGTTTCTATATATTTATTTACGAGTTAGGAATGCCAGTAACTACAAGTAAATAAAGAAACATTCATTTGCCTTATATAAATGGTTTACATAATTACAAGTACAATGCCCTCACTCAACAACCTCTGAGTGGCATTCGAGGGCATACTCCTAACAATCTCCCACTTGCACTCAATGCCACACACTATGGTATCTAGTACCATATGTTCTCCAGATGACGCTCTAAGCTAATCTGAGAAAATGGCTAGGTCAGTGGATCAGCGATGTAGTCGGCTGACTCGCAACACAATGTATCTCTTTGCGAACGAATGCTCTTACGAGATGATACTCTCTCAATATGTTTGGTACTATTATGAACCTTGGCTCCTAGGCCTGTGCTACTGCTCCGGCAGCGCAGCACCAGGTGTCACGTAAATTTACCCAGTAACTTCTAAATTCTTCCTTGGAGGCCTCCGAGGCCACTTTATACTCAGCCTAACAGGTGGAATTAGCAGTCGTGCTATTCTTGGCACTATGCCAAGATACTGCTCCTCCATTAAGAGTAAATGCAGCCAGAAGTAGACATAGAATCGTCTTTCTGTCCTTGGAAGTCCAATACAGTGAATCCCATCACATTCAGGTCTCCTCCACCATATATAAGAACCAGATCTCTAGTCCTTCTAAAGTACTTGAGAACGTTCTTTATGGCGGTCTAATGTTCCTGAACTGGGTTAGCCCGAAAACTACTTACCACGCTTCCAGCATGTGCAATGTCAGGTCTCGTACACAATAAAGCATATGTGATGAGGCTACCCACTGCCGAATCATATGGTATATAACTCATTTCCTTTCATTGTTCCTCACTTTGAGGACACATCTTCAAGGTGAGTTTTATTCCATGTCGCATCGGTAGGAACCCTCTTTTAGAATCATCCATCTTAAATCGCTTTAAGATCTTATTTATATAGAGGGCTTGGGAAAGACCTATTGTTCTCTTCGCTCTATCCCGGTAGAGTCGAATACCAAGAATATAGGTAGCTTCTCCCAAGTCTTTCATGGAGAAATTACTCGAAAGCCAAGCTTTCCCAGAACTGAGCATTCCCACATCATTTCCTATTAGTAGAATGTCATATACATATAGTACTTAGAATGTGATCTTGCTCCCACTAACCCTTTTGTATACACAATATTCCTCTTCATTTTGCACGAAGTCAAACTCTTTGACCGTCTCATCAAAATAAAGGTCCCAACTACATGAAGACTGCTACAGTCCATTTCATGGAGTCTACATCCACCATTGCTAGGTCATTGGTCGTGGGTCGGTCTCTTGTTTATGACTTGGAACCTCGAGGAAACCTAGTTACTCCAAGTGCATAAAACTATACCTCTCAGGTAAATGAGCCACCCTACTAGACCTACGAGGTGGTTGTACTTGTGTTTCAGAAGGTTCGGTTCCAATTTCTTGCACAGGTGTCTCCTTAGGAGTTTCATTGTATTCTTCCAAAGAAATACTTCTACCTGCTCCGCCTTCCTGAATGAACTCATCTTCCAGGAAGTGTGCTAGTAAATCAACAACGATCCTTCGATCTTCGGGCATGTAGAATAGATATCCCATCGTCCCAGACGGGAATCCAATGAAACGTCCCTTCGCAGACCTAGCTTCCAACTTTTCCACCTTAGTCTTCTTGACATAGGCGGGACATCCCCAAATCCTAATATGATTAAGACTTGGTTTCCTTCCTTCCCACATCTCATGTGGAGTTTTAGGAAAGGATTTGGAAGGACATCTGTTCAAGATATACGCGGCAGTCAGGAGTGCATACCCCCACAGGTAAATCGGCAAGTCAATATAGCCTAACATGGAACGGACCATGTTCAACAGGGTCCGGTTCCTTCTTTCTGACACACCATTTAACTGAGGAGTACCTGGAGGTGTTAGTTGTGAAACTATTCCATGTTCCTTAAGGAACTCGTCAAACTCCATACTCATATACTCGCCACCTCGGTCCGACCGAAGTGCTTTGATATGATTACCAGTTTGTTTCTCGACTAGGGCCTTGAATTCCTGGAATTTCTCAAAAGCCTCGGATTTATGTTTCATTAAGTATACATAACCATACCTAGTATGATCATCTGTAAACGTAATAAAATATTGATATCCGTCACGTGCTACTTCCAAAGCACCACAAACGTCAGTATGGATTAATCCCAGTTTATCAGCGGCTCTTTCAAAAGTCCCTGTGAAGGGGGACTTAGTCATTTCGCCTTTAAGGCAAGATTCACAAGTAGGAAAGGGATCCGATCCCAATGGACACATAAGTCCATCCTTTTCCATCTTGTAAACCTTGGTCTGACCAACATGACCAAGTCTTAGATGCCATTTTAAAACTTGATTGGTTTCATCCCTACCACGTTTTCTAGTCATAGTATTCACAACTACTTTGTTGTTGAGATTTAGATGATACAATCCATTTAACAATGTAGCAGTACCCACTAGTTTATTTCTAAAATAAATTTTGCAGGAACCATCACCAATGAAAAATGAAAAACCTTTTCGGTCCATGACCGGAATGGATACAATGTTTTTGTGCCCCTTGGGCAAAACAAGTACATCTTCTAAAGTCAAAACAAAGCCGGATTCTAAACCCAAAAGAAGTGATCCTATGTCGGTCGCCTCGACACTATGCCCGCTTCCGACTGTGATCATAACTTCTCCAGCTCCAAGCTTACTAGTTTGTTCTAGATCCTGATTCACGGTACAAATATGAGAACTAGCACCAGAATCCAGTATCCAGGAAGTAGAAAATACAGTAGCAGAACAATTTGTTTCCAAAACTAAAAGTTCTGTACCTGAAGTGCCATGAAGAATCGGATAGTCTCTAGCCCAGTGGCCTAGCTCACCACACTTGAGACAAGCGTCTTTCTTCTTGCTCTTTGGAACCATTGGGGCCTTGCCCTTGCCCTTGAAGTCCTTGACATGTGGTCCAGTCTACTTCTTGGTCTTTTTCTTCTTGTTCTTAGACCTCCGAGGTCCAGAAGAAATCACAAGAGCAGACTCCTTCATCCGCTGAGTCTTCATGTGAGACTGAGCGGTCACAAGTTTGTTCATTAGCCCAGCTAAATTACATGCAATCTCATTGCAGTTGAAGTTCATAACAAACTGTGAGAAGGAATCAGGGAGAGACTGTAGGTCAAGGCCGGTTTGGAGAGAAGCATTCATTTTAAAATCAAGAGCCTCCAATCTCTCAATCATGGATATCATTTTGAGGACGTGTTCCCCAACCTTCTCACCTTCCTTCATCCTTGCACCGAACAGTTGCTTGGATATCTCATATCTAGCAGTTCTGCTGTGCTCACCATAAAGTTCGGTTAAGTGAGATAGAATCTGCCTAGCAGAAGTCATTTTCTCATGAGCTCTCTGAAGCTCATTAGACATAGAAGCCATCATGTATGCACGGACTTTTACGTCATCCTTAACCCACTTTTCGTGGTTTTCGATCTCTTCCTGATTTGCTCTGGTCCGCACAGGAGGCGCCGGAATGTCCGTCTCTAAGACGTATCCCAGTGCCTCTATACTGAGGACTATCATCAGATCATGGAGCCACCCACAAAGTTAGGTCCAATCAGGGTGTTCTTTTCGAGCAGAATTGCGAATGGATTCATTGTCATATTGAGATTTGAGTCTGCATTAAGTACGATAGATTAATTAGTGACTCATTCAATTATGTTCTAAGTATAGAATTAAGGTCTTTTCTATTCTTGTTACCCAGCTCCCACTATTTTTATCAGAATAACACACTCCCATGTGAAATCCGGAAGTATCGTCGCTCTACGTCATAGTGGTGATCGAGTTCTTTATAAATCTTAATAGAGGGCAACCGAACAGGTTTCTAGTCTATTAATTTTCATAAAGTGGTGTCCAACACCAACCCATCTAATGGATGATTCGATCTTCTTTTTCCCCTTGTTCACTCCCCTCAACCTATACGGTTTCTATGGTTCGTGAACAAGTTAAGTTTATACCATCGACGCAAATCAGTTTCACAATTGAATCTTATCCGCAACCTATCGTTTCTAGGATAAAATTTGCTCCAACCGAAGGCATCCAATGCGCTCCGTAATTTATCCGTCCTCCCCGAACGACTACCCCGATAACTCGGAAGCATAGCACATCCGGTTTGGATTTCAATTTCCCGAAAACTCGATGGAGGTAAGGAAAACCTTGAAACCTTATAAACTTAATTATTTGTTGTGGGAGAATTATCGCGATTAACGTTACACTTTGCACATTAATCATTTAAGCGCGTTTGTGGCATTCATACAATATGAAACAACCATTCACAACATAGTTGCTACCAACATGTGGTTCATGGACCGTTCCTAGAAAAGAAAAACTCTGTAATCTAATTACAAGTCTTCGTCTTGAATCTTCGTCTTCTCGAGATGGATCTTCCTCCGGTCTTCGTCATTACATATAAATTTTACATCGAAAATTGCATCCTAGATACAAACATTTCTAGTAAAATAAATAGGCTCAAAACGGCCTTTACAACCCAATCGAATAAAACGAACGATTCAAAACTAAGTCCACGAACCACATCCCCATTCAAAAGCATTCATCCAATAAATACTATATAAATGAAAAGCGTAGAGATACATTGATCCAATCAACAATACGAACCGATCAAATCGATTCACACAATCGGTAATATGATAACATTCAAAATAATTCGGTCGACCATAAATATTCCAATTAATCAAATTTTCCTTATAAAATGAAATACCATAAATCATTTTAATCATATTAAATCCAATTTAACATGCGGGAGATTAATTTTCAAGAACACACGAAAAATCGAGCCGGCAAAAAGGGTCGCTGGCCGAGTCACCATCGGCAGTTTTCCGGCAGATCGCACAGCATGGCCGAGTCACGCCGCAGCCTTCCGGCCGGGCACGGCCCGTGTCTCCCGACACGGCGGGTCTGCTGGCAAGGGCCTGGGATCGCGACACGGCCCGTGTCACCGCACACGGCCGAGTCACCCCGGGCTTTCTCGCCTTTGTCCGAAAAGTCGTCCGACGACGATTCGGAGCTCGATTTTCAACCGTATATCCAATATCAATATTTTTCAACATTCATATCTTCAATATAAATCATATTTCCAAGAAATTAAGATTTATATTTAGACATAAACTTACGAAAAATATAACTACAACGAACGTAAAAATATATACCACGATTATGACTAAAATGATTCCAAATCATTCACCATCTAATCAAGCATTCCAAATGCCAATATCGTATATACGATCGCAAGACCTATGCTCCGATACCACTGTTGGGATTCGGTGCCTAAAACGAAGGCCCAGCGGAAGCGGTAAAACGAAAATTAATTCGATCCGAATCCCTACGAGGATCGATCGAGCTACGTATATACGAATATCAAAACGGATAACAAGAGATATAGAAACTCACCCTTGTAGTCCGTTGATTAGATGGATAACCTTCTCTTGAGCTATTCCCCAAGCTTTGCTTGATCTCTACGAATCTATTCCGCTTCAAGCCCTTGAACGATCCAACGCCGAAAGCACCGCGTCTCTACTTGCCACGCGCCGGAAAACGAACGGAATGACAACACTTTGCTATCCTCCGAGGATACGGCTAGAGCTAAATGATGAAGCTATATATGTAAAGATTACTACACTCTAAGTGTTTTAATCTCACTCTCTCTATATGATTTTCTCTCAATTTTTCTCCAAGAAAAATGAAGAAGAAATGAATGAAGAAGATGAAGATAATTGAGAAAATAGTTTTTCTCTCTCTCTCTCTCAATCTTACTCACGTTGAAAGTGGCTTGGAATTTATAAGTGAGAGATGTCTTCATCTTCATTTATTCAACTCTCCACATGCACATCTCATAATTATGAGAATCAAAGCCCCACCACTTCAATGATCAAAACATTAAAGAATGGAACAAGGGTCCATATGAAAGTGGGTGGAAATGAGGGGGGCGGCCCATGTAGAAATCGGACAAGTTCGGTTCGTTTCGGACTCCCGCGAGTCCAAACAGATAAACTCCGATTCCGTTCCGATGTATTTGTGTCGTTTAATTAATCCAATTAATTAAACATATCAAATACAAAATAACATAATTAATTTCTCCAAGAAATAATTATATTGATGAATTAAATTAATCACCCAGTGAAATATTTAATTCATTAGGCCGTAAATCAATTTATCCAATAAATCGATTTAGACATCCAATGTCCCAAATTAGATATCCAATATCTAATATTCATAATGAGAGAATTAGCTTAATTCATTCTGTCGTCAATCCTAATGCGCGACTCGGTAGGTCCGTCTCAGTCAGCAATGGGAGGAACCAAAGAGTAGTAGCACCACCTAGCCACTCGGCGGCCTACACTGCACTAACCGAGAACGAATGATTGGGATCATTCAAGAACCATTCTGTCGTGAATACCAAGATACGTATAAACCCTTCTTTCAAATGTCCCGATCAAGTTATAGAGTCACGGTACCAAACCCTATCTCAGTACTTGACGCTATGCATGTGTTAATGCAAATCGAGATCATCGAGCCGTGTATCTAATACAACTAGCTCCAATGCTTTGGCCAAAGACTTATGATCTCATCGCCAATAACCGCATAGGACATATAACCCACTCACTAACGGGAGAAAGAATTCTATCTTGGTATTCGAGTACTGCTACTTGCCCGTCAAGATGCACGTCGAGGTTGACCCCGCCTTCCAGCCACGGTGGTCGAACTACTCTAATGAAAATCTTGACGTCACAAGCACATCCCTACTAAATCCTCAAGTCGAAGGTTCACGAATACCTATCACAACCTTTCGATTCTCATTGACTCGTCCTGAGTGAAATCCATGTGACGAATCGAGGGTGAGTCGGTTCAAGTATACTAATCCAATTAGCATACCTATAACGTGTGCTCCCACTAACCATTAGTGTTCGACAAGCACTCTCCATGTCAAAGAACACGTCATACAAGTCTTCACATAAACTTAACGCCCAGTCAAGTTTCATCGACTTACGAACGATTAAGTATTTGAGCTATAACCTTTCCAGTGCCGACCCCCTTATCCAATAAGGAGTGGAACGTTTTGCTCTCAAATACATGGACTAGTTTCTATATGTTTATTTACGAGTTAGGAATGCCAGTAACTACCAGTAAATAAAGAAACATTCATTTGCCTTATATAAATGGTTTACATAATTACAAGTACAATGCCCTCACTCAACAACCTCTGAGTGGCATTCGAGGGCACACTCCTAACAATTTTTAGTCGGGCACATGATGGTCATGTGTTCGGTTTCACCAACACAATGGACTGTGCACACGGTAACGTACCTCCGTGAGACTAATTAGGTACAAGGACGGGTGTGTCTAGACACTCGTCTTGTGCACTTACACATACCATTACGGGCGTACTATGATGCTCCTCTTCAGCTTAATTTCATAATTAAAATATATCATGATTGTGTTTATTCAACTCTAAAGGATTGTTGTTCTGGGTAACTGACCCCGTTGAGGGATGTTGTTTTCAGGTCATGGCAAGGCTAAAGCACGGGAAGAGAACGTTGACGGCGAGGAGTCCTAGTGATACTAGTATGGGGGCCCAGTCCTTTCAGTCATTCGTGTTTCTTCATTTTATTTCCGCTGCAGACTTTCGTTTGAATACTCATTTTATTTAGTATTGTATATTTTATCTTCATATAAAATATACATGTATTCTGTATTATCTTGGGTGTGTTGTACTTGAAACTCCTCATCGGAGTAATTGATGATATAATGTGGTTTGGTACTACAATTATATTATTTAAGTCATTAATTTTCATTTGCCTGGTGGATCTCAGTCGGGGGTCCACGGCACTGTAATAGTCGCCTAGTTTGGGGTGTTACAGAGTTGGTATCGGAGCGTGGTTTTGGATACTACCTTCCGAGTCATGTCTCATTTGAAATCATCGTTCATCAGACTAGTATCATTAGATTTTCGCGTTACGTGTGACCTGTGCAAGAGCCGAGCCCCTTAGACCAAAGAACAGTAAGATTTCTGACGCCATGGTATAATTTCTGGCAATAAGAATCACTCATTTATCATTCAACAGTCAACAATCCTCAATCATCATTTTCATTTTGATCATATCGATCATGTTAACTCATTAATCACTCATTTCATTTCATTGCTCAGTTGTTGATCGTAAGGATCGTATCATTAATCTTGTTAACTTGTTCAAGATAATCATTTCAAGAATTTCATCAGATAATCATGTCACCTCAGTTAATCATTTATGTAATCACTGTTTTAGAGCGCATATGCTCACACTACACCATATATGGGTTTCATCAACACCTGAAAAACTGTATTCAAAAGTCCAAAAAGTGTTGTTGAAGGCAAAAAAACAAGCTACGACTACACTTTGACCAAATTTGAAGGTGTTACAAAAACGGCCACAACCATAGGGGTCTAAGGTAACACTTTTCTAGTTTTTGGTAACATGTGAAAAAAGTGTAACAACAGTCCCCTATGCCAACACATTTCTTATCTGTGCCTACACTGGATTTTGTGTTGCTGTAGACTTAAGGCCACAATTTTATATATTTAGTGACACAAATGTTTGTGTAGCTGTAAACCTATGCTAACACTCATGAGGTCTAGTGTAACATTAAATTTTGAAACACTTTGACATCTTTACCAACAACTTTAACATTATGGCCACACTTATATATAAACAGTTCTAACTTTTGCCAACACACTTTTAATCTTTTGCCAACACAATTTTTATATTTTGCCAACATGAAGAATTATAAATTAGAGTATATGGCTACATTTTTGCAGGTTTTTACCAATATTTTTCATGGTAAAAAAGCAGTTATATTGGAAAATAGATATTACCATAAAACAGTCAATACCATTAAAATATTGTGAACCATAACAACATCCAAAATACATGACTGCCAAATATTCAATCCATAATCAAATAGCCAAATGCACTTACATAACCAAACATCTAAATACAAGTTACCATCGCAATCCATAAATACAACAAAACTACTTAAGTCACTTAGCAAAATTTCATCATCTCAGCCCCCCCAAAATGATAGCTCTAGTTGTCTCATGGTCTACGTCGAGCAGAACGTTTTGCGTCTCCGACTTCTTTCCTCGCACTCTCAGTTGTAGAGTATGTTATTGTATTTGAGAAGAGCCTGCATTATCTCCCTCATTTGAAGGCAGTTCCCAGCCTCCACTGCGATGCAGGCCAGTTTGTGGCCCATTATTACCAATCACCAAATGAATCAATAGTTAACTAGAAAGTACAACAATTAGCAAAAAAGTCTACAGAGCACATCAGTTAAATTCTGATACAAAAGACAGGATATACCATGATCATGATAAACTAGAACTAAAGCGTGAAAAACTATCATTATAAGCAACCAATATTTAAATGCAAAAACACAACAATGATTTTTAAATAAAAAACCATTAAAGTAGTATAACATTGTTTTCAAGACATAAAAATAACATGCATGTTTGCATCTATGTAATTTATAATTCTTAGTAAACATCCCTGATCTGGAGTCCATTCTGCTGGATAGTAAAAAATTTCCGCATGTTTGCATCTATGTACCTGATTCTAGAACATTGACTTTAATATTCGGCATATATGTTTGCATCTATGTAATTTATAATTCTTAGTAAACATACCTGACCTGGAGTCCCTTCTGCTGGATAGTAAAAAATTTCCGCTCTAGCAAGCGTCGACTGAAAAAGGAAAAACAAGGAGATTATAAGCATAGAAGTGGAAAGTGAAAAAGATCAATAGGACATTAATCAAGAGTGCTTGGATTTGTTCCTTCGTGCAAAGATAAGAGTAAAAACAATAGTACAAATCCAATGAGTTTCAGTCAAAGCCTAACCTATTCTTATAAACAATAAAATAATATTATTAAAATAAAATAAAATAATCCACACATAATGTCACTAGTCACCTTGAACAGAAAGTATCCCCAAGATAAATCAATGGCCGAAAACTGCAAACTACTCATACCATTTGCGTTGTCGATTGGCTCAACAAGTATCAGGAGATCCTGAAGTGCACGATGGAGATCCTCCAGAGGTAGAGATAAGTTATTCAAATCATCTATTGCAATTTTCATCAACTTTGCAGATGATGGTGCCTTTAGCTTCTCCATTATATTCTGTCACCATGCAAAAAACAACAGTATCAAATCAGAAGAATTCAAAACAGGAGCTATAATCGGTTCCACCTAAAAGTTAACACAAAAAAAACTTATAAAAGTTCCCGACATGATAGTGCAACATTAGCTGGTTAATGCAAATTGGGAACTTGCACTCTCGATGGGTTCTTAGAGAGAATGGTCTAATTATATACTCTGGTGTGGTGAAGAGCAGGACCACAGAGCAATGGGCCAACTCACAAGCCTTATATTAAATCATTAAAACTAACGGGTATAAAAAAAGTTTGGGTGCATGTAACACCCCAAATTAGGCGGATATTACAATGCCGTGGATCCCCGAATGGGACCCACCAGGCGAATGAAAATTGATGAATTAAATAATATAATTGTAGTACCGAACCACATTATGTTACCAAATACTCCGATGAGGAGTTTAAGTACAAAAACCAGGACAATACCGAATACTAGTATATTTTGTATGAAGATAAAATACACAACACTGAATGAAATAGAGTATCCAAATGAAAATCTACAGCGGAAAATAAATGACAACAACATGAATGACTGAAAAGATCGGGGGCCCCTACTAGTATCACTGGGACTCCTCGCCGTCAACATGCTCTTCCCATGTCTTTGCCTTGCCGTGACCTGAAAAAAAAATCCCCCAACGGGGTCATTTACACAGAACAACAATCCTCAAGGGTTGAAAATACACAATCATGAGTTATCTTTAGTTATGAAATATCCTTAGTTATGAATTGAGCTGAAGAGGAGTATCATAGTACGCCCGTAATGTTCTGTGCAAGTGTACAAGATGAATGACCGGACACACCCATCCTTGTACCTAATTAGTCTCACAGAGGTAATCGTTACCGTGTGCACAGTCTAATGTATCGATCCCAATACATGACCATCGTGTGCTCGACTAAAAATTCCACACATCCGCACCCGGCCACGCAATATGAATCCCTAAGGTCATATGAACGAGAATGACCATAATGAATACCAATGAATAATAATCCGAGAAGGTCAAGAATGACTCACCGAGGTGAAAATAATGGTGAAGTGAATGATAGTTCAATGAAATGATTGGAACCGCCGTTCCTCGTTAATGAAGTGATTATTCGACAATTACAAGTCTCAATACGATTAATACAATGATGAATGAGTTATGATTATGAATGAACAACAACAAAAGGAATGAATATCTTTTTAACCGAGTAAGAATTAACTTACACAACACTGATGAAGAATGTCCTTCCACGAACAAACGTCCTAAATGAAATGTCGGTCGCTCGAACAACCTTGAATAACATAATTACCAACAATTCGCTCAATATACGAAGAAAACACGATTATAACAAACTCAAAATGTCAATACGACTAAACCAAGTTCATTGGGGCATTATATCGAATACGTTGTGTCCAATCTCCGATCGTTTATAATCAAACCTCAATATACCAATATCAAATCCCCAAGAAGTATTTCAAACCAATAAAACATCTTCAAAATGATCAATAATCCAAAATGAATATCCAAATTCGTGATTTCAACAACAATTAATTGAAAACCCCCAAATCCAACTCAATATTCAAAGTGTTCTTGAATAAACCTTCAATAGTCCAATGAATCTTTATACAAACCCATAATCATATGCATATCCCTTCATATAACATGATTATAACGTCTAAAACATCATATCTCAATACAAAATCGAAATCCAAGATGTTGAAGAAATTACCTCTTGAAGATCCAACCACTTCGATCCGATGAACATGAGTTAAATCAAGTATCCAAGCTTCCCAAACGAATGAAGATGATGAAAATCTAACACTCAAGTGATTTATGATGGAAAATCCCTCCCCCAAGCTCTCTCTATCGGATCAAGGTGAAAGAAATGGTGAAAATGATGAAAAAGTATCGGCCAACTCCTTATAATCTGCCGGAAGTTACGGCCATAACTCGGCCTTCTTACGGCCGTAACATCCCAGGTCAACGGCCTTACGGCCGTAACCAGCCAACTCATACGGCCGTAACTTGGCTTCGTCCAATCACCTGCCGACAGCCTTACGGCCGTATCCGTACCTGACTAACGGGCGTAACTCGCCTTCGTCTAAAACACCTGCCGACATCCTTACGGCCGTACCCGCACACCTTACGGGCGTAACTCGGACGATACGGCCGTATCCGGCCAAACTTACGGGCGTAAGCCCCCTTCGACGAAAATGACCAGGCACCCTACATGTAGCATACGGCCGTATCCGGCCAAGCCTTACAACCGTACCTTCCTCGTCTTGAGGCCGTATGCCGCAACCCTTACGACCGTAAGTCCCTCTCGTCCAGCACAACCTGAAAAACACGAACACTCCTTACGGCCGTATCCTGCCCATCTTACGTCCGTAACTCGCCTTCTGCCAAAAACGCCTGGGCACCCTGCTCGACACGTACGGCCGTAACCGGCTAAGCCTTACGGCCGTACCTGCTCAA
Organism: Orobanche coerulescens; assembly: GCA_033398695.1. Taxonomy (NCBI): domain Eukaryota; kingdom Viridiplantae; phylum Streptophyta; class Magnoliopsida; order Lamiales; family Orobanchaceae; genus Orobanche; species Orobanche coerulescens. The sequence continues at coordinate 146,249,913 of CM065805.1, read as the reverse complement.
CTTACGGCCGTATTCCGCAACCTTATGGTTGGAAGTCCCGTTCGTCCAAAATCGCCTGAAAACAACGAACACCTATTACGGCCGTAACCTACAATCCTTACGGCCGTAACTCATTGCTGGACAAGGTGAAAATCCGATAACTCCGATTCCTCGCCACGATTGATGAATGATCCGACATACCATATGTATGTGAAAGTGAACAATTCCAACACATGCCAAAGATGATATTCCCAGTACTAGACTACCAATCACGATGAAAATGATAATACTCCCGTCTCGATCTATAAACGGAGATGAAATGACGATCGGTAACTGATATACAGTTACAACATGCCAACAGTGAACGCAATTGAATGAATCACGAATGATGAGTGATTAATAATGAGTGAAAATTACTGAGTGATAATTACTGACTGATTAATACTGAATGAAAATGAATGAATTACAACCGGGTATTACATACTCCCCCCTTAAAAAGAGTTTCGTCCTCGAAACTAAGGGTCAAACAACTCGGGATAATTCTCCCGCATGCTCTCCTTGGTTTCTCAAGTAGCCTCTTCGACTCCGTGTTTAGACCACTGAATCTTGACCAAAGGAATCGTCTTGTTCCTCAACTGTTTGATTCGCCGCTCTAAAACTCGTATAGGACGCTCCTCATACGAATGATCATCCGCGATCTCGATTTCGTCGAACTGAAGTGTGTGGCTCGAGTCGGCAACATATTTCCGCAATTGAGAGACGTGAAACACATTATGAATTCGGCTCAACGCCGGAGGTAAAGCCAAACGATAAGCTAACTCGCATACTCGATCCAAAATCTCAAACGGTCCAATGAATCTCGGACTCAACTTTCCCCGTTTTCCAAAACGGAAAATGCCTCGACTCGGGGATACCTTGACCAACACGTGGTCACCTGTCTCGAACTCAAGTGGTCGGCGATGATTATCTGCATATGATTTCTGTTGACTCTGAGCAGTCAACAGACGACTCCTGATCAAAGCTAACTTCTCACGGGCGGCTATAAGCATATCGGGCTTGGTGCCGATTGACTCTGATAAGTCGTCCCAACACAAAGTAGATCGACAACGACGACCGTACAAGGCCTCGTAAGGTGCCATCTTAATCGAATCATGCCAACTATTATTGTACGTGAACTCAATCAACGGTAATTTGGCTTCCCAATCGTCTTTCCAATCGAGGACGCATGCCCGCAACATGTCCTCTAATGTCTGAATAGTCCTCTCAAATTGCCCGTCGGACTGGGGATGAAAAGCGGTACTGAGATTAAGCTGAGTTCCCATAGCACGATGAAATGATTTCCAAAAATGAGACACGAATCGTCCGTCACGATCGGAAACGATACTTTTAGGAGTACCGTGCAGTCTTACTATCTCTTTGATGGACAACTGGGCAAGTCTCTTGGGACCCCATGTATCCTTAATCTCAAGGAAATGAGCCGATTTAGTCAAACGGTCCACAATTACCCAGATTGTATTCATGCCACAACGACTCGTCGGCAAACTCGTGATGAAATCCATCAAAATGTCTTCCCACTTCCACTCTGGAATAGGGAGATGTTTCAGCATTCCCGCCGGTCGCTGATGTTCAATCTTGACTTGCTGACAGGTTAAGCATCTCGAAACAAATTCTGCGACTTCTCGCTTCATATTACTCCACCAGTAATTTTGTTTCAAGTCCTTGTACATCTTGCTAGACCCCGGATGAACGGAATAAGGGGTAGTATGAGCTTCTCTCAAAATCGAGTTTTTGAACTAGTCATTCGCTGGTATGCACAGCCGATTCTTAAATCGCAAAAGTCCATCCTCGTGGACCACAAATCCAGGGGCTTTCCCCTGAGCCACATCCTCACGGATGCGCAACAATGATGGGTCTGAACCCTGATTCTCCCTGATTGCCTCCTCCAGTGGCGATGAAATCTCTAACATGCAAAGTTGCCCTTGCACTCGCCGGCTGCACTCGATCTCGGTCTAAGGAATTCCCGCCAAGCTCCTTCGAATCGTTAAACGAGCAAGCATTTGCTCCTGAACGGACTTACGACTCAAGGCATCGGCAACCACGTTTGCCTTACCCGGGTGGTACAGGATCTCGATATCATAATCTTTGATTAGTTCCAACCACCGCCTCTGTCGCATATTTAACTCCTTCTGAGTAAATATATACTTCAAACTCTTGTGATTTGTGAAAATCTGACCGGTGACGCCATAAAGGTAATCACACCAAATCTTCAACGCGAAAACCACGGCTGCTAACTCCAGGTCGTGGGTCAGATAATTAACCTAGTAAGGTCTCAATTGCCGTGAAGCATAGGCAATATCCTACCATTCTGCATTAGAACACATCCGAGACCGTGTCCGGACGCGTCACTGTAAACCACGAATCCTTCCGTCCCTTGTGGCAAGGAAAGTACAGGTGCTGAAATTAACCGGCTCTTGAGTTCCTCAAAACTCCGCTGACACGCGTCGGACCACGTGTATTTCTTATCCTTTTGCAAGAGGTTCGTCAAAGGTTGAGCAATTTTAGAAAATCCTTCCACAAACCGCCGATAATAATCGACTAATCCGCGAAAGCTTCGGACTTTCGTAACATTCTTCGGAGGTAACCAATCTTGGATAGCCTCTGTCTTCTGAGGATCAACACACACTCCATCTGATGAAATTATATGCCCGAGAAACGTCACTTCGTACATCCAGAACTCACATTTGGAAAACTTTCCATAAAGTTGTTCTCGTCTCAACACGTCGAGAACCTGATGAAGGTGAACCTAGTGCTCCTCTCAGTCACGAGAATAAATCAAAATGTCATCGATGAAGACAACAACAAACTGATCCAAAATGTCGATGAAAACCCGATTCATTAACTCCATGAATACCACAGGTGCATTAGTTAACCCGAACGGCATTACCACGAACTCATAATGACCATAGCGTGTACGAAACGCTGCCCTTGCGATATTCGACTCTCGAATTCGCAACTGATGATATCCAGATCTTAGGTCGATCTTGGAAAATATTGAAGCTCCCTGAAGTTGATCTAAGAGATCATCAATACGGGGTAGAGGATACTTATTCTTGATCGTCACCCTATTCAACTCCCGATAATCAATACACAAGCGAAATGAACCATCCTTCTTCTTGACAAACAATACTGGTGCTCCCCACGGGGACGCACTCGGTCGGATATAACCTTTCTCGAACAATTCCTCAAGTTGATTCTTCAACTCATGCATTTCAGTCAGGGCCATCCGGTACGGTGCCTTCGATATTAGAGACGTACCAGGCTCCAACTCAATCGTGAATTCCACATCTCTCTGTGGAGGCAAACCGGGTAACTCGTCTGGAAATACATCGGCATATTCCCTCACTACCGGAATATCCGCCAACATTATTGGTGATTTCTCGGTTTTGGTCATATAGCACCAATAACCAATACACCCCTGACTAAGTAATTTCACTGCCTTCATCAAGTTGATGATTTTCCCGGAACAACTAGGATTACTCCCCTGAAAAACACATTCGACCCCATCGTCTGAAATGATAGCGACCATATGCTTACGGACACCAATGATGGCATTGTGACGATCCATCCAATCAATACCCAAGATGACGTCGTCTCTTGGAAAATCTACCACAATAAGGTCTGCTAGCCATACACGGCCATGAAGCTGAATCGGACAATTTTGAATCTCATGATTCCCGATAATTCTTCTACCATCAGGTTGACCAATGACATAAGGCTCATAACTAGTAGCACTACCCAGATGTAGTCTACTCAAACACGACTCGGAAATGAATGAATGTGATGCACCAGTATCAAAAAGGGTACACACAGGTTGAGATAGAATATTGAGTGTACCTGAGATCATTCGGGCCTCTGGATCGTCGGTCTTCTTCATCTCATAAATTTGGGGCTTGCTAGTCCCGGCACCGGACGCTCCCGTCTGATGACTAAAGGCTCCACATTTATTCGCTCCTGTCGTCTTGAACGACGCAGACTGAGTGGCCTGATTATGAACAGCTGACTGCTTCGGGGCCTGAGATGACGCCGGAGTAGGTTTGGAGTCCCTTCGGCAAAAACGGGCCTTATGCCCAGCAATCCCACAGTTATGACACGTGACAGTCTGCCTCGGGCACTTGGTGCTGACATGACCAAGATCCCCACAGTTAAAACAGGTGATGGCCGAACTAGCCGCTCTGGACTGCGATTCCGCCGGTCTGGGCGCCACAGGTCTGGGCGCCACAGGAGGTCGCTCAGAGAAAGTAGTGCCTGCACGAGGCTTCTTGAAGGTTGTCTGACCGCCTTCGGACTGATTACGATTCTTCGATTTCTTGCTAGCAGATGAAGGTTGCTGCTTAGCAATCTCTTTAGCAGTGAGCTCATAAGTAAGAGCCTTCTCAATGAATTCGGCCAGAGTGGTGCAATTATGATTAAGTAACTGCATCCACATCCAGGGTTTCAGCCTCTTGCTGAAATACTTAATCTTATTTGCCTCAGAGTGAATGATAGATGAGGGGAACGGAAGAAGTTCCTGAAATTTCTTGGCAATGGTGAGAACATCCTCGTCTGCTGAGGGGTCGGGAATGAGTAATTATGATAGCTTGGCCTCCCTGAGTGGGGCCAGATAATACCTCTCCATCATGAGAGTCTTGAATTGATCCCAAGTACATGATCCGTCGGTGGGCTTCAACGATAACCACTAAGAATGAGCGCTCTTACCCAGATAGTAAGCCGCAACTGAAACTTTGTGTCCTTCGGGGCACTCTACCATAGCAAATAACTTCTCGAAATGCTCGAGCCAATGAACAATATCCGCCGGCTCCGATGAGCCCTCAATTGTGGGTGGCCTTTGGCGAGAGATGTCGCCGATGATACTGCCCACACTCCTCTCTTACCTCTGAGGTGGCGGCGGAGGAGCATGTTGATTTTGATTATCTGAGTTATGCATCGTCTCCATTAGTTGTGTCATCTGGGTCATCTGGGCCATCATGCCCTGCATGAAGGCGATTGGATCAATTCGAACACCTTCTGACTGAGTTGTGTCCCGGGTACGACTCCCTGCTAGTGAATGATCACGCCCAGGTGAATGAGTGGCAGCATCGCTGCTAGATGAGTTAGAATTATTCCTCGCGTTCGCATGTGTATTAACGTGAGCTCTCGGGACTCGGCCCGCACCACGGCCTTGTCCTCCGCGTCTTCTGCCTGCTCTCTCCATACTGAAGTAGGAAAGTCACATGATGATTATATCTCTCGCATGAATATCACATTATGATTACGTCATGAAATGATGAAAATGAGCATACGCGCTCTAGCACAGTGATTACATGAATGATTAACTGAGGTGAAATGATTGTCTGATGAAAATCTCGAAATGATTATCTTGAACAAGTTAACAAGATTAATGCTATGATCCTCAATATCAACAACTAAACTGTGAAATGAACTGAGTGATTAATGAGTTAACATGATCGTCCTGATCAAAATGAATGATGATTGAGGATTTTTGACTAATGAATGATGAATGAATGATTCTTATTGCCAGAAATTATACCATGGCGTCAGAAATCTTACAGTTCTTGGTCTGATTGGCTCGGCATTTGCACAGGTCACACGTGACGTGAAAGTCTAATGATACTAGTCCGAAGACGATGATTTCAAATGATACATGACTCGGAAGGTAGTATTCAAAACCAAGCACTAATACCAACTCTGTAACACCCCAAATTAGGCGGATATTACAGTGCTGTGGATCCCCGACTGGGACCCACCAGGCGAATGAAAACTGATGAATTAAATAATATAATTGTAGTACCGAACCACATTATATTACCAAATACTTCGATGAGGAGTTTAAGTACAAACACCAGGAAAATACCGAATACTAGTATATTTTATATGAAGATAAAATACACAACACTGAATGAAACGGAGTATCCAAATGAAAATCTGCAGCGGAAAATAGATGACAACAACATAAATGACTGAAAAGATTGGGGGCCCCTACTAGTATCACTGGGACTCCTCGCCGTCAACATGATCTTCCCGTGTCTTTGCCTTGCCGTGACCTGAAAACAAAATCCCCCAACGGGGTCAGTTACACAGAACAACAATCCTCAAGGGTTGAAAATACACAATCATGAGTTATCTTTAGTTATGAAATATCCTTAGTTATGAATTGAGCTGAAGAGGAGTATCATAGTACGCCCGTAATGTTTTATGCAAGTGTACAAGATGAATGACCGGACACACCTGTCCTTGTACCTAATTAGTCTCAAGGAGGTAAATCGTTACCGTGTGCACAGTCCAATGTATCGATCCCAATACATGACCATTGCGTGCTCGACTAAAAATTCCACACATCCGCACCCGGCCACGCAATATGAACCCAGAAGGTCATATGAACGAGAATGACCATAATGAATACCAATGAATAATAATCCGACAAGGTCAATAATGACTCACCGAGGTGAAAATAATGGTGAAATGAATGATAGTTCAATGAAATGATTGGAACCGCCGTTCCTCGTTAATGAAGTGATTATTCGACAATTACAAGTCTCAATACTGTTAATACAATGATGAATGAGTTATGATTATGAATGAACAACAACAAAAGGAATGAATATCCTCTTAACCGAGTAAGAATTAACTTACACAACACCGATGAAGAATGTCCTCCCACGAACAAACGTCCTAAATGAAATGTCGGTCACTCGAACAACCTTGAATAACACAATTACCAACAATCCGCTCAATATACGAATCAAACACGATTATAACGAAGTCAAAATATCAATATACCAATATCAAATCCCAAAGAAGTGTTTCAATCCAACAAAAGATCTTCAAAATGACCAATAATCCAAAATGAATATCCAAATTCGTGATTTCAACAACAATTGATTGAAAACCCCCAAATCCAACTCAATATTCAAAGTGTTCTTGAATAATCCTTCAATAGTCCAATGAATCTTTATACAAACTCATAATCATATGCATATCCCTTCATATAACATGATTATAACGTCTAAAACATCATATCTCAATACAAAATCGAAATCCAAGATGTTGAAGAAATTACCTCTTGACGATCCAACCACTTCGATCCGATGAACAAGAGTTAAATTGAGTCTCCAAGCTTCCCAAACGAATGAAGATGATGAAAATCTAACACTCAAGTGATTTATGATGGAAAATCCCTCCCTCAAGCTCTCTCTCTCGGAACAAGGTGAAAGAAATGGTGAAAATGATGAAAAAGTCCCGGCCAACTCCTTATAAACTGCCGGAAGTTACAGCCGTAACTCGGCCTTCTTACGGCCGTAACATCCCAGGTCAACGGCCTTACGGACGTAACCAGCCAACTCGTACGGCCATAACTCGGCTTCGTACAATCACCTGCCGATAGCCTTACAGCCGTATCCATACCTGACTTACGGGCGTAACTCAAAACCAAACCAAACCAAACCAAACATACCCAGTATATCCCGCTCAGAGCAGGGTCTGGGGAGGGTAAGATGTACGCAGACCATGCCCCTACTTATTATGATAGGGAGGCTGTTTCCGTGAAGACCCCCAGCTTAGTGCACAGCAGAATCTTGTGTGATAAATACAAAGGAAAACATATGATTCGAAAACGCTCGAGACCATACCTGAGCCCATGGCTTGATCCACATGGGACTTACCTAAGCGGAATTAGGCTACGTCACTCCCTATGAATGCTGCTCTAACAAAAGATAGGTTGGCTCTGCGCACAGCTCCCTGTCAAAAAAAAAAAAACACGCAAAGACAATAGGATAAAATATACAATAAAAGTAAAAATGCAATGCTCTAGGTTAAAGCTAACCGAGACAACCCAACCCTGAGGCTCTCAACTACAGCACTACTCCCTACAAAAGAATCCACAACTCTGATCTGGCGCCTCCAAGCGCACCTATCAACAGTCATGGTTTCGGAAAGGTTTAAGGCCTTCAAATCTAATCTTAGTTGCTCCTCCCACGTCCTCATCGGTCTTCCTCTCCTCCTCTCCCCGACAACCATTAAACTCTCGACCCTCCTCACTGGAGCAGATGCCTGCCTCCTGCGGACGTGGCCAAACCATCTCAATCTTCCTTCCCTAACTTTTGCTGAAATTGGCGCCACTTCCAGCGCATTCCTGAACACCCCGTTCGCAATTCTATATAACATTGTGCGACCACACGACCAACGTAACATTCTCATTTCAGCCACTTCCAACTTGCTCTCAAGCGACTTCTTCATCGCCCAACATTCGGAGCCATACAACATTGCGGGTCGGATTGCGGCTCTATAGAATTGACCCTTCAACTTTAGAGGGACTTTCTTGTCGCATAGGACCCCTGTCACTGCTCTCCACCTTAGATAGCCCACCTTGATGCGATGCGTGACATCATCTTCACACTCACCTTCCTTCTGAATGATCGAACCCAAATACTTGAACTTATTTGTACGGGGTATGATCTGATCCGCAATCACAACCTCATCTTCCTCGTTGGCCTCACCACTAAAGTTACACCAGAGATACCCGGTCTTAGACCGACTCACACACAAGCCCTGGGATTCTAACTTAGCCCTCCAAAGCTCCAACTTCGAGTTCACCTCCCTCCTCGACTCCGCCTTTAACACAATGTCGTCAGCAAAAAGCATGCACCACGGGATGCCATCTTGAATCCCTCGCGAAATGATGTCAAAGATTAGAGCAAAGAGAAGAGGTCTTAGCGCCGACCCCTGGTGTAGCCCTATTTCAACCGGAAAATACTGGGTGTCACCAACTGGGGTCCTAACGCACGTCCTAGCTTGGGAGTACATGTCTTGGATCGCCCTAATGAACGGCAACGACACCCTCCTCTCTACTAGGCTCCTCCAAATAACATCGCGCGGAACTCACCCTCATCTAAAACACCTGCCGACATCCTTATGGCCGTACCCGCACACCTTACGGGCGTAACTCGGACAATACGGCCGTATCCGGGCAAACTTACGGGTGTAAGCACCCTTCGTCGAAAATGACCAGGCACCCTGCCTGTAGCATACGACCGTATCCGGACAAGCCTTACGGCCGTACCTTCCTCGTCTTACGGCCGTATGCCGCAACCCTTACGGCCGTAAGTCCCTCTCGTCCGGCACAACCTGAAAAACACGAACACTCCTTACGGCCGTATCCTGCCCATCTTACGGCCGTAACTCGCCTTCGGCCAAAAATGCCTGGGCACCCTGCTCGACACATACGGCCATAACCGGCCAAGCCTTACGGCCGTACCTGCTCAACTTACGGCCGTATTCCGCAACCTAATGGCCATAAGTCCCGTTCATCCAAAATGGCCTGAAAACAACGAACACCTATTATGGCCGTAACCTACAATCCTTACGGCCGTAACTCGTTGCTGGACAAGGTGAAAATCCGATAACTCTGATTCCTCGCTACGATTGATGAATGATCCGACATACCATACGTATGTGAAAGTGAACAAGTCCAACACATGCCAAAGATGATATTCCCAGTATAAGACTACCAATCACGATGAAAATGATAATACTCCCGTCTCGATCTATAAACGGAGATGAAATGACGATCGGTAACTGATATACGGTTACAACATGCCAACAGTGAACGCAATTGAATGAGTCACGAATGATGAGTGATTAAAAATGAGTGAAAATTACTGAGTGATAATTACTGACTGATTAATACTGAATGAAAATGAATAAATTACAACCGGGTATTACAGTGCACAGGACAAAAAACAGATCTAAAGAAGTTAATGATGTTACATTTGCGATAAGAAATAAATTATGATGTTGTAAAAGCCTATATAGCATAGATAATGCTAGATTTAGAGAGAAGAATGTCTTGAAAGGGCATCCCATAGCAGTGAAAACCAATGAAGATACTAGTCCCGACCATCGCGGAAGTTCCGAAGTCAACCATAAGGAAGAAGCTCGAAGATTTTCATTTTATAAACATAATTTTATCCCCTTGCATGATACTCGTTATAAGCTAAAAGCACTCAATGTATGATAAGTATATTGATCTAGTGTTGTAAAAGTTAATGCAAAGGTATAACTAGAATCATAGAAAAACTCAAAAAATAATAATATGTGCAATATATAATAACTTAAAGAATAATAATATGTAGTTATTGCACATATTAATTTATATATTAATAATTATATAAGTTTCATGTTAATTATTCAACCTCACATAAATCTATATTATAAAAAAAATATAAATAGATTAATAAGATGCAAAATCAACAGATAATAAGTTGCTTTCAATTAACGTGAGAACTATGGCAGTAGATGAACTTAACAGATGAAATGACCCAGCGTATAGCTGATTGGAGACTATATAGCCAACCCCATTGTAGTGGGATAAGGCTTAATTTGATATGGTTTTACTATTGTTTGGAGTATGAATCTAAGAATATCTGCTCTTCAAAAATAAAAGCATGTAACGAACATATGCCAATCGTGCAAGGGGATGGTGTGGAATCATATTTATTTACAGTATCGGATGGGAGATGATGTTTCAATCAATCTCAACATCGGGATCCAATTGCTTTTCACTGACAAGCACACCTTCATCCCACAACTCCTGAGACCTATCAATATATATATTTGTAAATGGACCTTGATCTCACTATGTATAGATCATTTTATCTATGTTTCACATGTTTAGGAGAGTAACAACAACTAAAGAAACAGACTGAAGTTAAATCTTCCATGGAAACGGAAGTTCCTTTGGTTGTTAAAATTTAAAACAGCTTTATCAAGTTATAACAATATGATGGTCCGTCAAAAATTAGAATATCTATTATCCTATAAGAATAACTAAAAAACTCAATAAATAATTATATACTTGTTCAAGGAGTAGACACAGGTGATTGGATGCTGGATTCTAATTCAGTAGGTCTATTATGACGAGACCGTTCCACGTAATGCAATTCTTACGCGAGACTAAAAACTTTTATTCTCCAACTTTGTAGTATATAGACACGTAAGCCATTATTAGAAGATTATAAAGGCAAAACATTGTTGGCAGAAAAATTCTGAATGTGTCATTGCCCATAATTATTTTAGCTATTTTGTCCGTTGAACTGTAAACAAAGATTATAGGAACGACTCCCATCGAGTATCAATGTTGAATACTGATCTATGTAAATTTCTTACTACGTACAAGTGTCTATGTTCATGTCATTAACCCCACGGTTTACATGAAACTTCATTACCTTAGTATTTACAAGCATGCTGAGAAAGTAAAGTCAGGCAAGGAGGAACTAAGCTATATCCCATGTGGATAACCTTATATATATATATATATATATATATATATCAACCAGATGGCAAAAAGAAAAAAAAAATCAAGTGAAATGAAATAAATTCGGAAAACAAAATAGCTAAAATATTTAACCTTGTCCCGTCGACATTGATGCGAAGAAAGTGGCCATTTCGCCATCCCTCTTTGAAGTGGCCAAAAAGCAAATCACCAAGTCTTGAGTAGAAACGACCTTCTCCATTTGATTTTCCTTTCTAAAAGTTCACAAACCATGTGTCCCCGGTATGGAAATAAATCCATCCCTATGTAAGAGAAACTACGAAGAACGCAAATATTTAGACATAATTAATGGGACTTTTTTTGTTTGTTTGTTTGTTTAATTTGACTTAATTTCCACATAACGTAAACTAGAGTTGAAATCTATCTAAAAACTAAAACTTGTTATATACATCCATTGGGGGTCAAATAATTCATACTTTATCCAGCTATCTAGTTTTAATATAAATCACGGATAATTACCCATGACATTTGCAGTATTAACATAAAGACCCACAGAAGTTCCAAATTACAAGAAGAACACTTCAGGTTTGATGCTGTCTTATCATAAGGGAAAACATTAAAAGAAAACCTTACATACGTGCAAATATTAAGTTACTCCCATGCATTTAAGAAAGAATCAATTGTTTTTTTTTGTTTTTTTTTGGTAATTCTGAAACTTTCTGGGATTCTCCATAATTATCTAAACCTCGTGGATGGTTTTGTGATTATCCCTATAAAATAGTTAAAAATTTGACAAAACAGTCTATATAATAGGAGTTAAAAGGTGAAAGTAAGACAAATACAGCATTCCCTCAAAAAAAAAAAAGCAGAAATACATAGATTCAATAAGAAATTAAAAGGAAAGTCCCATGGAACATACCTTCCCATGCATGACATCGTCTCTCCATGATCCCTGGAAAACATCCCCATTGTTGAAGTAGAATGTTCCTAAACGTAGTCTCTTCCCATAACGCCATATCCCATCAAAGATGCTTCCATCCCCAAGCAATAGGGGACCCCGAGAGGCTCAGCATTCATTCATGCATAAAAAAGGTTGAGTTATAACTAGCTTTTCAGATAAGCAACAAAGTACCTTTCCTTCAGGAAGTCCTCCTTGGGTACAACCCCTGTATATTCCTCCACGATATCTCATTTCCACCACAGGCCTCCACTTTTTCTTCGAATCCCTCTCTGATTCCTTTATATGACCAACAATTACCATCTCATTACAGCCTTTTTGGAGAAGCAGTTTAAGGAAACATTAAAAAAAAGTATCATTTCTTGTTTACTTCAAACTGTTGATATGACATAACCTATCTGAACAGAAATCTTAAGCCATTTTTTCAAGCTCTAGAAGGGTGTGTTGATACAATCAGTCTTTGTGAAAAAAGGAAAATCAGTTTGCTTCAAGTGGTATCGAAGACACATTCCTGACTAAGAAATGGCTGGCCAAGGTGAAGATGGCGCTGTTCAGGGAGATACCAGGGAATAATTTCAGAGTTTGAACTAGAATCATGCACCAATGCTTATGTAACACCCCCAATCCACTCAGGGATATTACACGCCGTAGACCCTCTCCTCGAGGATCTACCAGGCTGATAACTAAAATCAAACATCTAAACATTGCCTTTAAGGCTAAAATGACTAAGTAGACCGATTTAGTCTTTCAATAATAATATACAACTCAATTCCAACACATACCCACGTAGGGGTCAAATACAATAAACTCCCGTACAACGGGGAAAATATACTGCAACGGAAAACAAAATACAACTAGACCAATATGACATCAACGGATCCTCGTGTGATTAGTATCGTTCATCTTTCATCATCCTTCGTGCTGACCCTGTGTTATGCTCCCAAACCTGAATGCAAAAACAGACATACACCCCCCGAATAGTCGGGGGTTAGCAAAACTCCATTGTTTTGCTAGTGCAAATACAGAGTGCAAAAATACGAGCCATACAATACAAGTTACAAGAACAATAATAACCAGGAATCCTCAAAGATCCAAACGTAACAAAAAGTACTTCCTGAGGCAAGAGTTTGGGTAAATATTTCCAAAACCGAAAGATCACAAATAAACGGAAACAATTTATAAAACAGTTTAAATTGCCATAGAGAGTTTTAATAGAAAATAATTTAGGATTACCGAATCCCTCTCTTTCCAAAATCAACAGGGGTCACAACCCAAAGGTTTTGTTTTCGCAAATAGAAAACTGACAACAATTCACATGGTTAAAACCCACGTCACGCGTCCTCGATGGACATAAAATACACACGCAGCTATGAAGTTTCACTCGTGAATCCAGGACAAAACCCTTGGACTCCCTCCGTGGCCCCATCGGACCCTCCCGAGGTGAGGAAACACATTCACAAAACATAAGCAACCACACTTGTGGATCCAGCGCTATACCATTGGACTCCCTCCGTGATCCCGTCGGACCCTCCCGAGGTGAGCGAAATACAATCACAAAATATACACACGTAGCGGTGAACTTTCACTCGTGAATCCAGGGCTATACCATTGGACTCCCTCCGTGGCCCCGTCGAACCCTCCCGAGGTGAGCAAACACATTCACAAAACATTAGCAACCGCACTCGTGAATCCAGGGCTATACCATTGGACTCCCTACGTGATCCCATCGGACCCTCCCGAGGTGAGCGAAATAATCATGCACAAATATCACATCACACCAAGGATATCCAAACAATTCACCTAGAGACATCAAACACTTAGCAACACACCACGTCAAACCATAGCGCACCGAAAAGAGATAATATGTTTATTTATATTATCAAAGCATAACAACGACAACAACAACAACCAGCGAATTCATAGGGTTCACTTAATCATTCACGGAGCACAATATTCACAAAACACACGCGTTTTGAAAGCGAGCCTTTAACGAGGCTAAACCGAATCTTTTGAAAACTCATTTCAAACAATCAAACAATCATGATAAGGCATTCACCAATCATCATATCCACGAAACAAGAAGTGTATGGACAAGGTACTTGCCTTGAATAAGAACAATGTGGAGAATCGACCGAAGTAGGTTGGCACGAACCGACTACGAACACGCTGACTCCACCGATCGCCAACTCACGATAATAAACTACAAAGGACAATAACAACAATGAAAATGAATTCCATAGCACAACTTAAAGCCGTTGAATTCAAAGAACGAATGACGAAAGTTCAAGTGTTTCCCCCAAAACGGCCAAGAACACGATTCGTCCCGTCAAAACACGAAAACAGAATTCCAAATCGAAATATGGATATACAATCCATAGGATATGTTTAACAACATCATTTAACAACAGTCAATCCATCAAAAACGGATGGAAAATGATATCAAGAACAAATCCCCAAAAAAGTCGATTCAAAGGAAATCGAGAAATATACTTTGATTCGACGAAGAACAATGGATTAAATGATGTTAAACACAAGAATACTATTAAGATTAATCATACCCATCATGGATTAATCAATAATACGGAATGAATCGGACAAAAACGCAAAAACCCCAAAATTCAACAAACTACGGTTCTAAGAAGACATTACCTTGATTCGCTGGATCAAAGGATGATATAGGATGATCAATCAATGGTATGAAATCAAGAACTTCATGGATTTGTTGTTCAATGACATGGCAAAGAAGGGAAATGAAAAACGAGTGAAAATGTGACTGCTCTGCCACATTTATACTGGTGCAGCCTAGCGTGCGCTAGACTGCCGAGCTAGAGTGCGCTATCGGCCCGGGCTGCAATCTAGAACCCCACTGCCCTACTGACTCGGCCAGGTAGCGTGCGCAGCCTTCCAGCCGTAGCGTGCGCTACCTGCCGGTCGTAGCGTGCGAAATGCCCAACAGTAGCGTGCGCTACCTGCCGATCCTCCCCGAGTCCAGTGCTTCAGTAACCCCACTGCATAGCCCGACAGCGTATGCTGGGCTGGCCGATAGCGTGCGCTACACTTGCCGGTTAGCGCGCGCAGCCTTCCGGCCGTAGCGTGCGCTACAAAGATTCCTGTCGTGCTTGCCCGGCCAGTGCCCAGCACTTCCGACCGTGCTGGCCGCACCTGTCCGGCCAGTGCTCAGCCGTCATGATCCGACGACTCGATTTTCGAAAACGTACAGAACGAACATGACGAAAAGCTCGCGGACAACATCATCGACCCGAAACGAAAACATAATGCAATAATTAATCATACGCGACCAAGAAAAGGGTCGAGACAACAAATACAGATACGGATACCCATAACTTTGGCTAAATTACAAAATGGCCCAAAACGCCCGAAAATCACGATACGTGATCGAATAACCAAACCGAAGTTCACAACACGTCTAACAAATTTAAACGGACTTATGGGAAACTCGAAACAGTAGTTTCGAACGAGATTCGCAAGAATCGAACTCAAGTGCGGAAAAGTCGCTAAAAAGCACGGAACTCAACAAAACGATACCGAAACGAACTCAGATGTCAAAAAGTGTAGAATTAATCATTCTCATAATGACGAAACGGTCATGAGCGAGTCGTCAAAATGGACTTCCGCCGAAAAAAAAGAAATTACCGGAAATCGAAATTACGGGTATTACATTCTACCCTCCTTAAAAGAAGTTTCGTCCCGAAACTTAAAACAAGTAGGGAGAAGCAATATCCCCGCCAGGAAAACTCGACAAGATACACAAAAACCGAAAACTCGCGCCCGATGGCGAAACGTTTCAAGAAACGCAAAGAGACATACGACGTGAAAACACGCTCCACAACAACCAACACAACGCCACCGATAGAGACATAATAAAACCAACAAGTGACAAGCGTCATCAAACAGATGATACAATCAAGTCAATTATCCAAACAACCATGAAACACTAAGCACCTATTACAAGGAAACACGCACAGTCAAGAAAATAGAAATAAACACACAAATGATCCACAAGGACAATCACAAACAATTCGGACTACGCCGAAATCCTCAAAACCACGATAGGCATCTACGTGTCCTTTCGGAGCAGGGACGCAACCTTGATCCCCCAAATCTCTCAGTTACCGTCTCGCATTGCACGGCTCGGTGACCCATATGGCCACACCCGAAACAACAAACTAACGGTGAATGACGGTTCTTCGCAGTACGAAATCAGGCAACAACAATCGAATAACCCCGATCGAACAACAACGATCGAACAACAACGATCGAGTAACAACGATCGAACAACAAGGATCGAATGACAACGGTCGAATAATGACTCCAAGGTCCACACTTGAAATGCGTTACTGACAATAAGGATAATTGGTACATGCATGCCCCCGGCACACCACGGTTGAAACACCCCAGCTCGGCGTACCGAATATACAAATGCTAAATACAATGGAACATAACACCGAGAAACAACAAATTGGAGATGCCAATTTGGCATAACATATCAACACATACTAAAATCACAACAACCATGGCATCATTCGACGATTACAACGGCCCGAACGATGACCGGCATATTATCACAAACATCATGAAACAATCACCCATGTGCATAAACGCACAAAAATCCAAGATTTAACAACTTACACTCGTGCGCCAACACGCAAATAACCACGAGGCGATAAACAGTAAACACCAGTTCACACCTCTCACAGGGGTCTATTACAACAAATGCGTGGCAACGCCTCGACGTTCATGCCACCAATTCGATCATACTCGGGAGCAAACATAATAACGACAACGCGAACATCATACATACATACCCAGCCCTCAAATGGGAATGGATAGGTTTTAAAAATGAAAACCTCATTTTGAAAATAATTTGGAAACACCGATTGATCTTGAGTATCACCTTTCAAAAAAAGTACAAACGTGAAACATTGTTATCGAGACTTTAAAGAACCATTTCGCATTTGATAAAAAAAATGAGGACACTTTCTCTTAGTGAAAAACTTTCAGAATATTCGACCCTCGGGTCTAAGTAAAAAGTGTTTCTAAAACATTGAAAATATCTCAAACCATTTTGGTCCTCGAGGTAGAAGAATTTTGAAACATATTGTGGCACCTTGGATGTACCACGAGAAAATAATTCATTTAAAAGTACGTCTCGACATTTATTTTCTAAGATACTCAAGGTTTTCAAAGATAATTCAATGGGCTAGAATGCCCAAAAATTTCAGGTAATTACACGGAACATTATAGCGCCGTGGGTCTCGCGCCGGAACCCACCAGACTAAAAACCATTTACAAGAATGCCAAAAAGGCCGATGACGGTAATGTTTCAAAAACTCACAAAAGCCATTCACAACACGCTAAATACCGTCATAAGAATTTCGCTTAAACGATCAAGGCCATAATGCCAAAAACTCGGTTAAGATAATCGGTTTTCGAAATAAAACTCAGTCGGTAAAATACTGAAAGCCATTACAAAAGAACTCACGCAGCGGATAAAAGAAATACAGTCCAACATGCACAATCTTGCAACACTATTCCTCATATGAACAAAATATGAGAGTCAAATAACCACATATCACGAAATCAAAATCCATAAGAGGATTCCGTCAATTAACTCATAATCATACTTGTAACTCGCATCAGACGAGGCACAAACACAAAGAAGGGAGACTTACAGCCACAGGTCGCACGAAGATGATGATCGCCCCACGATACTAATCACGACCAACAAACTCAGATGCGTCGCGACACGACTCAGTCAGACAAATTCTGACGAGACAAAAACTCAACAGACACCACTAAACCCGACAGCCTAGGTTTCCACAACCTAAGCTCTGATACCATTTATGTAACACTCCCAATCCACTCAGGGATATTACACGCCCTAGACCCTCTCCTCGAGGATCTACCAGGCTGATAAATAAAATCAAACATCTAAACATCGCCTTTAAGGCTAAAATGACTCAGTAGACCGATTTGGTCTTTCAATAATAATATACAACTCAATTCCAACACATACCCACGCAGGGGTCAAATACAATAAACTCCCGTACAACGGGGAAAAGATACTGCAGCAGAAAAGAAAATACAACTAGACCAATACGACATCAACGGATCCTCGTGTGATTAGTATCGTTTATCTTTCATCATCCTTCGTGCCGACCCTGTGTTATGCTCCCAAACCTGAATGCAAAAACAGACATCCACCCCCGAATACTAGGGGGTTAGCAAAACTCCATTGTTTTGCTAGTAAAAATACAAAGTGCAAAAATACGAGCCATACAATACAAGTTCCAATAACTATAATAACCAGGAATCCTCAAAGATCCAAACGTAACGAAAAGTACTTCCCGAGGCAAGAGTTTGGATAAACAATTCCAAAACTGAAAGATCACAAATAAAGGGAAACAATTTATAAAACTGTTTAAATTGCCATCGAGAATTTTAATAGAAAATAATTTAGGATTACCGAATCTTTCTCTTTTCAAAATCAACAGGGGTCACAGCCCAAAGGTTTTGTTTTTGCAAATAGAAAACCGACAACAATTCACAGGGTTAAAACCCACGTCACGCGTCCTCGACGGACATAAAATACACACGCACCCATGAAGTTTCACTCGTGAATCCAGGGCAAAACCATTGGACTCTCTCCGTGGCCCCGTCGAACCCTCTCGAGGTGAGCAAACACATTCACAAAACATAAGCAACCGCACTCGTAAATCCAGGGCTATACTATTGGACTCCCTTCGTGATCTCGTCGGACCCTCCCGAGGTGAGCGAAATACAATCACAAAATATACACACGTAGCGGTGAACTTTCACTCGTGAATCTAGGGCTATACCATTGGACTCACTCCGTGGCCCCGTCGAACCCTCCCGAGGTGAGCAAACACATTCACAAAACATAAGCAACCGCACTCGTGAATCCAGGGCTATACCATTGGACTCCCTCCGTGATCCCGTCAAACCCTCCCATGGTGAGCGAAATAATCATGCACAAATATCACATCACACCAAGGATATCCAAACAATTCACCCAGAGACATCAAACACTTATCAACACACCACGTCAAACCATAGCGCACCGAAAAGAGATAATATGTGTATTTGTATTATCAAAGCATAACAACGACAACAACAACAACAACAAGCGAATTCAGAGGGTTCACTTAATCATTCACAGAGCACAATATTCACAAAACACACGCGTTTTGAAAGCGAGCCTTTAACGAGGTTAAACCGAATCTTTTGAAAACTCATTTCAAATAATCAAACAATCATGCTAAGGCATTCACCAATCATCATATCCACGAAACAATAAATATATGGACAAGGTACTTGCCTTGAATAAGAACAACGTGGAGAATTGACCGAAGTAGGTTGGCACGAACCGACTACGAACCCGCCGACTCCACCGATCGCTAACTCGCGATAATAAACTACGAAGGACAATAACAACAATGAAAATGAATTCCATAGTACGACTTAAAGCCGTTGAATTCAAAGAACGAATGACGAAAGTTCATGTGTTTCCCCCAAAACGGCCAAGAACACGATTCGTCCCGTCAAAACACGAAAACGGAATTCCAAATCGAAATATGGATATACAATCCATAGGATATGTTTAACAACATCATTTAACAACAATCGATCCATCAAAAGTGGATGGAAAACGATATCAAGAACAAATCCCCAAAAAAGTCGATTCGAAGGATATCAAGAAATATACTTTAATTCGATGAAGAACAATGGATTAAATGATGTTAAACATAAGAATACTATTAAGATTAATCATACCCATCATGGATTAATCAATAATACGGAAAGAATCGGACAAAAATGCAAAAACCCCAAAATTCAACAAACTAGGGTTCTAAGAAGAGATTACCTTGATTCGCTGGATCAAAGGATGATATAGGATGATCAATCAATGATTTGAACTCAAGAACTTCATGGATTTGTTGTTCAATGACATGGCTTCGCCTCCTCCGAAGCTCCAGCCGCGGATTGCAAAGAAGGGAAATGAAAAACGAGTGAAAATGCGACTGCTCTGCCACATTTATACTGGTGCAGCCTAGCGTGCGCTAGGCTGCCGAGCTAGCGTGCGCTATCGGCCCGGGACTCAATCCAGAACCCCACTGCCCTACTGACTCGGCCAGGTAGCGTGCGCTACCTGCCGATCCTCCCCGAGTCTAGTGCTCCAGTAACCCCACTGCCCAGCCCGACAGCGTACGCTGGGCCGGCCGATAGCGTGCGCTACACCTGCCGGTTAACGCGCGCAGCCTTCCAGCTGTAGCGTGTGCTACGCTGGTTCCTTCCGTGCTTGCCCGGCCAGTGCCCAGCACTTCCGACTATGCCGACCGCACCTGTCCGGCCAGTGCTCAGCCGTCATGATCCGACAACTCGATTTCCGAAAACGTACGGAACGAACATGATGAAAAGCTCGCCGACAACATCATCGACCCAAAATGAAAACATAATGCAATAATTAATCATACGCGACCAAGAAAAGGGTCGAGACAACAAATACAGATACGGATACCCATAACTTTGGGGAAATTACAAAATGGCCCCAAACGCCCGAAAATCACGATATGTGATCGAATAACCAAACCGAAGTTCACAACACGTCAAACAAAGTTAAACGGACTTATGGGAAACTCGAAACAGCAGTTTCAAAAGAGATTCACAAGAATCGAACTCAAGTGCGGAAAAGTCGCTAAAAAGCACGGAACTCAACAAAACGACACC
This sequence comes from Orobanche coerulescens, assembly GCA_033398695.1. Classification (NCBI taxonomy): domain Eukaryota; kingdom Viridiplantae; phylum Streptophyta; class Magnoliopsida; order Lamiales; family Orobanchaceae; genus Orobanche; species Orobanche coerulescens. The sequence continues at coordinate 146,228,881 of CM065805.1, read as the reverse complement.
GAAATGAACTCGGATGTCAAAAAGTGTAGAATTAATCATTCTCATAATGACGAAACGGTCATGAGCGAGTCGTCAAAACGGACTTCTGCTGAAAAAAAGAAATTACCGGAAATCGGAATTACGGGTATTACAACTTACATCTTCTGTGGGTAAGAATTAGTGGCATTCGGTTGCGTAATGACTCGTTAATTATTGATTTAAGTTTATTTTTGCCTTTATTTTTGTTGGAAAACCTCTTAGACTTTTTGGTGCCTTTGGATTTTCATTATAAGCTCTTCATGTTGAGGCCTACGCCTCAAAACCGCCTCAACGATTATGCCCCCGTTCCATTTATGTTTTTAAAATCCATGGTTCAGCTTATCTCATAAAATTACTGAATGAACGAATAGATAATTTATCAACCATAATGTCAACAACTATCAAGGTAATTTATCACAACTTCATGAGGAAATCGCTAAAGCATGCTTATATGGCTATCAAGAATGCACACCTCAACATTTCTCAAATTTTTAACACATTGATGGTTAAAAGCTAGAAAACACCTTGAGTCACATTTGGAAGAGCGACAGGCAGATGGAACTCGCTTAAAGCTTGCGAATTATTTTAGATTTTGACCCTTGAGTAGCTTTAATCGTTAAACCTTAATCGAGTATTTTTCAAGTTTATCTAATCCAGTTATACTTAAATCTTTCTAGATTAGCTGTCCCAAACCCACACCTTAGAACCTCATAGAAGGTTTTTGACGCGACAACATATTAATTCTCAAATAACGAAGTCGTGGAGTAATCAACCAGTAATAGAGAAACGAGAACTTAGAAAGAGCGAAGAAAGTACCAATAGCCCACTGTAACAGTCCTTCCATGGAAGAGAATCCGCCGTCCAAATGGTGTTTCTCCTCCTCCTACCTAAGTCACCACCATCGGCTTCTGGTTTCAATCTCAAGAGATCGCGTGCCTCTTTCGTAGTGGATCGAAAGGAACCTACCGATACCGACTTATTTACGACCGCAGCACGACCAACCCCCATAGCTAGTATTACCACCAACACTGTCACCTTCACTGAGATTGAGATGGATTGCCGTTCCATCTCCGTCAATAGTATTTTCTTTCACAATCAATGACGGATGAGATATTAATGAGATATTAGGGTTAGACTCTTAAGGCAAGATATTAAGTGTAAAAGTGGACCGAACCGTAGTAGGGTTAGACTAAGGCAAGATATTAATGAGATATTATTAAGTCTGGCCCGCGGGTAAGCTCGGTAGCCCGGGCAGCCCGCTTGGTGAGCCCGCGGGCTAATCGGTCCAGGCCAAAAGGGCCCAAATTTAAATGGACTGTGAAATATCGGCCCTAATCTCGTTTTCTAGAGGATTAAACGGCCTGGTCCGGCGGGCCCGGGCCAGTTTAACATCTCTAATTTTACCTAGATTTTACGCATATATTTATATTCCAATTGTAGGATACGAGAATCAAGATCACGGTTAGGACGATTCATAAGCATTCTAATTTAACCTTGTTTTTGACAATTATTTTCCGCTGCTGGATTTTCTGGTTGTATTGGAGGTTTGAAATCGTTTTAAATTCCGCAAATATTTTAGAAACTGTATGTTTCATAACAACTTGAAATTTCTACAAGTTTTCTTTATTATAAAAAAATATATTCATAAAATAACTTAAAAAAATCAGGTCGTATTGAGAGTAATTTATTTGGACCGCCTAAAATATTTTAGCAAGCCCGCCTATTTCTTTTAGTGTTTAGTTACATTTTTTTTAAATAGCAACGGCTACACCAAAATCTTGTGTTAGCGTAGATATTCAATTTAGTCAACGGTAACACTAATTTATATCAATAATAATGTTAGAAAAATGTGTAGCCTTAAATCAAATTTGACCACCTTTAAGGCATCTAAGGCTACACTTTTACTTGTAACATAAAAAAAATGTTGTTGAAAGCCATATATGGTGTAGTGTCATTTTCATCATTTCATGACGTAATCATAATGTGATATTCATACGAGATCTATAATTATCATGTGACTTTCCTACTTCAGTATGGAGAGAGCAGGCAGAGGACGCGGGGGAAGAGGCCGCGGTGCGGGCCGAAACCCGAGAGCTCGTGTGAATACACGTGTGAACGTGAGGAACAATGCAAACTCATTGAGCAGCGATGCTGCCACTCATTCACCCGGAAACAACCATTCACTGTCAGGGAGTCGTACCTGGGACACAGCTCAATCAGAAGGTGTTCGGGTTAATCCACTCACTTTTATGCAGGGCATGATGGCCCAGATGACTCAGATGGCATGCCTCATAGAGATGATGCAGAACTCAACATCTCAGAATCAGCAGGATCCTCCGCCGCCACCTCAGGGGCAAGACAGGGGTGTAAGCAGTATTATTGGTGACATCTCTCGCCAAAGGCCACCTACTTTTGAGGGCTCATCTGAGCCGGCGGATATTGTTCACTAGCTCGAGCATTTCGAGAAGTTATTTGCTATGGTAGAGTGTCCTGAAGGGGACAAAGATTTAGTTGCGGCTTACTATCTGGGTAAGAGCGCTCATTCATGGTGGTTATCGTTGAAGCCCACCGACGGATCATGTACTTGGGATCAATTCAAGACTCTCATGATGGAGAGGTATATCCAGCCCCACTCAGAGAGGCCAAGTTATCAGAATCACTCACTCCTGACCCCTCAGCAGACGATGATGTTCTCGCCATCGCCGAGAAATTTCAGGAACTTCTTCCTTTCGCCTCATCTATTATTCACTCTGAGGCGGACAAGATCAAGTATTTCAGCAAGAGGCTGAAACCTCGTATGTGGATGCAGTTTCTTAATCACAATTGCACCACTCTGTCCAAATTCATTGAGAAAGCTCTTTCTTATGAGCTTACTGCTAAGGAGATTGCTAAGCAGCAACCTTCATCTGCTAGCAAGAAGTCTAAGAATCGTAATCAGTCTGAAGGCGGTCAGGAAACATTCAAGAAGCCTCGTACGGGCTCTACTTTCTCTGAGCGACCTCCTGTGGTGCCCAGACCCACGGAATCACAGTCCCGAGTGGCCAGTTCATCCATCACCTATTTCAACTGTGAAGAACAGGGTCATTTCAGTACCAAGTGTCCGAGGCAGACTATCACATGCCATAACTGTGGGATTGCTGGGCATAAGGCCCGTTTTTGCCGAAGGGACTCCAAACCTACTCCAGCGTCATCTCAGGCCCCGAGACAGTAAGTGGTCCAGAATCAGGCCACTCAGTCCGCGTCGTTCAAAACGACAGGAGCAAATAAAGGCGGAGCCAAGAGCTATCATACGGGAGCGTCCGGTTCGGGGGCCGACAAGCCCCGAATTTATGAGATGAATAAGACCGACGATCTAGAGGCCCGGATGATCTCAGGTACACTCGAAATTCTATCTCAACTTGTTTGTCTCCTTTTTGATACTGGTTCATCGCATTCATTCATTTCCGAGCCATGTTTGAGTAGACTACGTCTGGGTAGTGCTACTAGTTGTGAGCCTTATGTCATTGGTCTACATGATGGTAGAAGAATTATTGGGAATCGTGAGATTAAGGATTATCCGATTCAGCTTCATGGTCGTGATTGGTTAGCAGACCTAATCATGGTAGATTTACCGAGAGACAACGTCATCTTGGGTATTGATTGGATGGATCGTCATGATGCCATCATTAGTGTCCATAAGCGTATGGTCACTATCATTCAGACGATGGGGTCGAATGTGTATTTCAGTGAGGTAATCCCAGCTGTTCCGGGAGAGTCATCAACTTGATGAAAGCGGTGCAATTACTCAGTCAAGTGTGTGTTGGTTATTGGAGCTATATGACCAAGACCGAGAAATCATCAATAATGTTGGCGAATATTCCGGTAGTGAGAGAATATGTCGATGTATTTCCAGACGAGTTACCTGGTTTGCCTCCACAGAGAGATGTGGAATTCACGATTGAGTTGGAGCCTGGTACGTCTCCAATATCGAAGGCACCGTATCGGATGGCCCTGACCAAAATGCAGGAACTGAAGAATCAATTGGAGGATATGACCGAGAAAGGTTATATCCGACCGAGTGTGTCCCCGTGGGGAGCACCAGTGTTATTTTTCAAGAAGAAGGACAGTTTATTTCATTTGTGTATTGATTATCGGGAGTTGAATAGAGTGACGATCAAGAATAGATATCCTCTACCCCGTATTGATGATCTTTTGGATCAACTTCAGGGAGCTTCAGTATTTTTCAAGATCGACTTAAGATCTGGATATCATCAGTTGCTAATTCGAGAGTCGGATATCGCAAGCATGGCGTTTCGAACACACTATGGTCATTACGAGTTCGTAGTAATACCGTTTGGGTTTACTAATGCACCTGTGGTATTCATGGAATTAATGAATCGGGTTTTCATCAACTATTTGGATCAGCTCGTGGTTGTCTTCCTTGATGACATTTTGATTTATTCTCGTGACCGTGAGGAGCACGAATTTCACCTTCATCAGGTTCTCAATGTGTTGAGACGAGAGCAACTTTATGGAAAGTTTTTCAAATGTGAATTCTGGATGTCTGAGGTGACATTTCTCGGACATGTAATTTCATCAGACGGAGTTCATGTTGACCCTCAGAAGACGGAGGCTATCCGAGATTGGCAACCTCCGAAGAATGTTAAGAAAATCCAAAGTTTTCTCGGATTAGCTGGTTATTATCGGCGATTTATGGAAGGATTTGTGGACACGTGGTCCGACGCGTGTCAGTGGAGTTTTGTGGAACTCAAGAGTCGTTTAATTTCAGCATATGTCCTTTCCTTGCCGCAAGGGACGGAAGGATTTGTGGTTTATAGTGACGCGTCTCGACACGGTCTTGGATGTGTACTAATGCATAATGGGAAAGTCATTGCCTATGCTTCACGACAATTGAGACCCTACAAGGTCAATTATCTGACCCATGACCTGGAGCTAGCAGTCGTGGTGTTCGCATTGAAGATTTGGCATCATTATCTTTATGGCGTTACATGTCAGATATTCACCGATCATAAGAGTTTGAAGTATATATTTACTGAGAAGGAGTTAAATATGCGATAGAAGCGGTGGTTGGAATTAATCAAAGATTATGATATTGAGATCCTATACCACCCGGGCAAGGCGAACGTGGTCGTCGATGCCTTGAGTCGTAAGTCCATTCAGGAGTAAATGCTTGCTCGTTTAACAGTTCAGAAGGAGCTTCAGCAGGAATTCCTTCGACCCGAGATCGAGGTCTGGTTACAGCGAAGGGCAACTTTGCATGTTGGAGATTTTTTCGCCACTTGAGGAGGCAATCAGAGTAATCAGGGTTCAGACCCGTTTTTGTCGCGCATCCGGGAGGATGTGACTCAATGGAAAGCCCCTGGATTTGTGGTCCATGAGGATGTACTTTTGCGATTTAAGAATCGGTTATGCGTACCGGCGAATGACGAGTTGAAAAACTCAATTTGAGAGAAGCTCATGCTACCCCTTATTCCATTCATATGGGGTCTAGCAAGATGTATAAAGACTTGAAACAAAATTACTGGTGGAGTAATATGAAGCGAGAAGTCGCAGAATTTGTTTCGAGATGTTTAACCTGTCAGCAAGTCAAGATAGAACATCAGCGACCGGCGGGGTTGCTGAAACCACTCCCTATTCCAGAGTGGAAGTGGAAAGATATTTCTGTGGACTTCATCACGAGTTTGCCGACGAGTCGTCGTGGCATGAATATAATTTGGGTAATTGTGGACCGTTTAACTAAGTCAGCTCATTTCCTTGAGATTAAGGATACGTGGGGTCCCGAGAGACTTGCCCAGTTGTTCATCAAAGAGATAGTGAGACTGCACGGTACTCCTAAGAATATCATTTCTGATCGTGATGGGCGATTCGTGTCGCACTTTTGGAAATAAGTTCATCGTGCCATGGGAACTTAGCTTAATTTCAGCACAGCTTTTCATCCTCAGTCCGACAGACAATCAGAGAGGATTATTCTTACATTGGAGGACATGTTGAGGGCATGCGTCCTCGATTGGAAAGACGATTGGGAAGCCCAACTACCGTTGATTGAGTTCACGTACAATAACAGCTGGCATGCTTTGATTAAGATGGCACCTTATGAGGCCTTGTACGGTCATCGTTGTCGATCTCCTTTGTGTCAGGATGACTTATAAGAATAAATCGGCATCGAGTCCGATATGCTTATAGCCGCCCGCGAGAAGGTAACTTTGATCAGGAGTCGTTTGTTGACCGCTCAGAGTCGATAGAAATTATATGCAGATAGCCGTCGTCGGCCATTAGAGTTCGAGGTGGGTGACCACATGTTGGTCAAGGTATCCTCGAGTCGAGGTATCTTCCATTTCTGGAAACGGGGGAAGTTGAGTCCGAGATTCATTGGACCGTTTGTGATTATGGATCGAGTAGGCAATCTGGCTTATCGATTGGCCTTACCTCCGGCGTTGAGCCGAATTCATAATGTGTTTCACGTCTCTCAGTTGTAGAAGTATGTTGCCGATCCGAGTCACATACTTCAGTTCGACGAAATCGAGATCGCGGATGATCATTCGTATGAGGAGCATCTTATACGAGTCTTAGAGCGGCGAATCAAACAGTTGAGGAACAAACGATTCCTTTGGTCAAGATTCAGTGGTCTAGACACAGAGTCAAAGAGGCTACTTGGGAAACCGAAGATAGTATGCGGGAGAGTTATCCCGAGTTGTTTGACCCTTAGTTTCGAGGACGAAACTCTTTTTAAGGGGGGAGTATGTAATACCCGGTTGTAATTCAGTCATTATCATTCAGTAATTATCAGTCAGTAATTTTCACTCATTAATAATCACTCATTCAATTGTGTTCACCGTTCGACGTAATTTTTTTAATACTCGTGCTTATGCCCTCGTACTTCTCGAATTCTGTGGTTTTTTGTACTCGGTGCATCATTATAGGCTGAACTGCATGTCGGGCAGGGCCGCACAAGCAGGCCACACGAGCAACTGCTCGGGCGTGGTGCTCGTGTGCTGCGGCTGGACTGGGCAGGAGGCCCAACGGTCGAGGCAGGGCCACACGAGTAACTGCTCGGGCGTGGTGCTCGTGTGTTGCAGCTGGACTGGGCAGGAGACCCAGCGGTCGAGTCAGCGCCGCACGAGCAGGCCACACGAGCAACTGCTCGGGCGTGGTGCTCGTGTGTTATGGCTGGACTGGGAAGGGGCCCAGCGTTTGAGTCAGAGCCGCACGAGCAGGCCGAATGAGTTACTGCTCGTGCGTAGAGCAGTTGCCGACAGAAGATTCACGCACGACCGGACGCACGGACACTTGATCGTGCGGTTTTGGTCGTGCGTCCCTGTGACCTATATAAGTAGACCGAGGGGTTTTTCTCATTTTCACCACTTCTTTACCTTGGTTCCGAGAGAGAGGGTTTGTGGGAGAGATTTTTCATCATCAAAAACTTGTGTGTTCGGATTTCATCATTTTCGTTCGTTTGTGAAACTTTGATAGACTATTTAACACGAATTCACCGGATCGAAGTCTTTGGATCTTCAAAGGTAAATTCTTCAATATCTTGGATATCGATTTTGCGTTGGGATATGATGTTTTGGATGTGATAATCATGATATATGAAGTGACATACTTGTGATTATGAATTATTAAGGATTATCATCGGATTAATAGGGATTATTCAATAACACTTTGAATATTGATTTGGATTTGGGGGTTTTCGATTGGATGTCGATGTAATCTCTAATTGTGTATTCATTTTGGATTATTGAGTGTGTTGAAGATGTTTTGTTGGATTGAATCACTCCTTGGAGTTTTGGTATGGACATAATGGAGGTTTATTGTAAACATTGTTTACAACGTGTTTGTTGTAATGCCCCAATGAACTTGGTTTTGTCATATCGACGTTTTGAGTTAGTTATAATCGTGCTTAATACGTATATTGATCGGATTGTTGGTAATTGTGTTATTCAAGGTTGTTCGAGCGACCGACATCTCATTTAGGACGTTTGTTCGAGGAAGGACATTCTTCACCGGTGTTGTGTAAGTTAATTCTTACTCGGTTAAAAGGATACTCATTCCTTTCGTTGTTGTTCATTCGTAATCATAACTCATTCATAATGTATTAACCGTATTGAGACTTGTAATTATCGAATAATCATTTCATTCACGAGGAACGACGGTTCCAATCATTTCAATGAGTTATCATTTATTTCACTATTATTTCATCTCGGTGAGTCATTCTTGACCTTGTCGGATTGTTATTCATTAATATTCATCATGGTCATTCTTGTTCATATGACCTTCTGGGTTCGTATTGCGTGGCCGAGCGGGGATGTGTGGAATTTTTGGTCGGGCACATGATGGTCATGTGTTCGGGTTCACCGACATAATGGACTGTGCACACGGTAACGTACCTCCGTGAGACTAATTAGGTACAAGGACGGGTGTGTTCGGACACTCGTCTTGTCCACTTACACATACCATTACGGGCATACTATGATGCTCCTCTTCAGCTTAATTTCATAATTAAAATATATCATGATTGTGTTTATTCAACTCTAGAGGATTGTTCTTCTGTGTAACTGACCCCGTTGGGGAATGTTGTTTTCAGGTCATGGCAAGGCTAAAGCATTGGAAGAGAACATTGACGGCGACGAGTCCAAGTGATACTAGTAAGGCGCCCCAGTCCTTTCAGTCATTCGTGTTTCTTCATTTTATTTCCGCTGCAGACTTTCGTTTGAATACTCATTTTATTCAGTGTTGTATATTTTATCTTCATATAAAATATACATGTATTCTGTATTATCTTGGGTGTGTTGTACTTGAAACTCCTCATCGGAGTAATTGATAATATAATGTGGTTCGGTACTACAATTATATTATTTAAGTCATTAATTTTCATTCGCCTGGTGGGTCCCAGTCGGGGGTCCACGGCACTATAATAGTCGCCTAGTTTGGGGTGTTACAGAGAGTTGCTAGATATGGGTTACATTCGACCGAGCGCTTCGTCTTGGGGTGCATCGGTCTTGTTTGTGAAGAAGAAGGACGTGTCACTGCGTTTATACATCGACTACCGAGAATTGAACAAAGTGACCATCAAAAATAAGTATCCGCTTCTGAGGATTGATGACTTGTCTGATCAATTGCAGGGAGCAACTATGTTCTCGAAGATCGATTTGAGATAGGGGTATTACCATCTCCGAGTGAAGGATTCCGATATTCCGAAGATGGCCTTTCGGATAAGATACGACCATTATGAGTTTGTGGTTATGCCGTTCGGGCTAACCAATGACCCAGCCGTGTTCATGCAGCTAATGAACAAGGTCTTTATCGAATATCTCGATAAGTGCTTAGTTGTCTTTATCGACGACATTCTGATCTATTCGAGTGAGGAGGAGCATGCACGTCATCTGCATATTGTGTTGGGGATCTTGAGAACTCAGCGTCTTTATGCGAAGTTCTCAAAGTGTGAGTTTTGGTTACGGGAGGTTATGTTTCGCGATCACGTGATTTTGGCCGAGGGTGTTCGTGTGGACCCACACAAAATAAAAGGAGTGTTAGATTGGGCGGCGCCCAAGAATGTAAATGAGGTCCATAGTTTTCTGGTTTTTGCGGGGTATTATCGAAGGTTCGTCGAGTGGTTCTCTAAACTCACTCGACCACTTACGCAGTTGTTTCAGAAATCAGAGAAGTTCGTATGGATAGACGAGAGACAGAAGAGTTTTGAGGAGTTGAAGAAGCGATTGACTGCTGCTCCCGTCTTGGCCTTACCGTGCGGTAATGAGGGTTTTTCAGTTTATGGCGATACCTCGGGCCAAGGAATTGGATGTGTACTTATGCAGCACGGAAAGACGATCGCCTATGCTTCACGTGAGTTGAAACTATAAAAGTTGAATTACCCTACTCGTCATCTTGAGTTGGCTGTAGTTGTGTTTGCATTGAAGATTTGGCGTCATTACTTGTATGGCTCTTCGTGTCAGATTTTCACTGATCACAATATCATGAAGTATATTTTCACCCAGAAGCAATTAAATATGAGATAGAGGAGGTGGCTTGAGCTAATAAAGGATTAGGACCTAGAAATCCTTTGTCATCAGGGCAAGGCAGATGCCTTAAGTCGGAAAACGGTATCGCTTCGGGCACTTGAGCTACTCACGGCTCAGCCAGGGCTCCAGCGAGAGTTGATGGGGTTAAGTATTGAAGTTGTGTTGCAGGAGAATACAGGGAAGTTGTGCGCTCTTGAGATTTCTTCATCTCTATTCGATGCCATTAAACCGAAATAGTTAGAGGATCCGATGTTTGTTCAACTCTATGAGAATGTGGTTAAAAGGAACCGGGATGTGTGATTCATGAAGATGTTGTATTGAGATTCCAAGGTCGGTTGTGCTACGAACGACTTGGAATTGAGACAGGGCATTATGCGGGAGGCTCATGCGTCGCCTTACTCAGTTCATATGGGTACGAGTAAGATGTATAAGAATTTGAGGAAGAATTTCTGATGGAATGACATGAAGAATGAGGTAGTGCAGTTCGTGGCAAAGTGTTTGACTTGCCAGCAAGTCAAAATCGAGCATCAGCGACCAGCCGGGTTGTTGAAACCCCTTCCTGTTTTGGAATGGAACTGGGAAGACATCTCTATGGATTTTGTTATAAACTTGCCGAGGATGAAGGAGGGAATGAACATGGTGTGGGTGATCGTGGATCGACTAACTAAGTCGGCGATTTTCTGCATATCAAGGACACCTGGGGTCCAGAAAAGTTGGCTCGTATTTTTATTGCGCAGATCTTGAGGCTTCATCGTATGCCTAAGGCTATTATTTCGGACAGAAATGGTCGATTTGTATCATACTTTTGGCAGGCGGCACACAAGGCTTTAGGGACGCATTTTAGGTTGAGCACATCTTTCCATCCTCAGACCGACGGACAGTTCGAGGGTACCATTAAGACATTCCAGGATATGTTGCGCGCGTGTGCGCTAGACTGGAGTAGCGATTGGGAAGAACATATGGCTCTGATCGAGTTCACTTATAATAATAACAGGCATGCATCGATTAAGATAGCACCGTATGAGGCACTTTATGATCGACGATGTCGATCACCGATATGTTGGGATGAGCTGTCTGATTTAGTTGGCACCGCACCGGATCTTGTATTGGATACCATGAGGAAAGTTGAGTTGATTCGAGAGAGGATGTTGGCGGCTCAGAGTCGACAAAAGTCTTATGCGGATGTTAGGCGTCGACCCTTGGAGTTTGAGGTTGGGAATCACGTCTTTGTTGAGAATGTCTTCGTCAAAGGGAGTTTTCCGTTTCGGAAAAAAGGAGAAGCTCAGTCCAAGATATATTGGACCTTTCGAGATATTGGAGAGGGTCGGCGAGTTGGCTTACCGTTTGGCATTACCCCCATCGTTGAGCCATGAGCATAGTGTTTTACACGTTTCTCAGTTGAGGAAGTATGTTCCAGAACCTAGCCATGTTATTGATTTTGGGGATGTGGAGATCGAGAAGGACATCACGTTCGAGGAGAGGCCAGTGAGGATTTTGGAGCGTTGGGTAAACAGTTAAGGCACAAAACCATCCCGTTGGTTAAGGTGCAATGGTTGAGACATGGGGTGGAGGTAGCGACATGGGAATTGTAGGAGGATGTGCGTGTGAGATATCCTGAGCTTTTTGATTCTTAAGTTTCGGGATGGAACTTGTTTTTAGAGGGGGAGAATATAATATCTGTACTTTCTATTTTTAGTTGTTTCTATTATTGGCATATGTCTATTTTTAGCGACTCACTTGTAACCGTTTCGATGTTTGGAACCTAGTTGGTTATTGGTGTTTTTCCATTGGACGAGTTTTCGTAATATTTTACGTGATTCTCGTTATGTTATGATTTTGTCGCACGTATGCTCGATTCTTGTGAAACTCGTTCGATTTCGTGATTTCTTTATTCCCACAAGTTCGTATGGTTGAATTATTCGTGTTGTGAGTTTTGGTTCTTAGATCATATGTTATATCGTGATTTCCAGACGTTTCGGGCCGTTTTGTAAATTCCTATAAGTTTGGGAAATTTCATTCCCTTTATCGTATTTCGAATCCTCCGGTAGTCTTGTACTTTCCTTCATCACTTATCTTCGGCGTCGTGAATACTTCGTATTTATGTTTTAGATTCTACCTTTGGTTGCGTTTCGACTTCATATTGTACTGAATTGTATAGTGCATTCAGCAGTGTTGAACTGCTGCATGGATAACGTACGTTATCCATGGTACCTTATGTACATAATCGATGCATACATAACACACATTAGACCTTAGCTTTAACGTACATTATCGTCCTCAGCATTTTGGGCAGAAGCTACTGCCAAGTTTCAACTGAGCCCTTACGTACGCTAACCTATGGGTGTTGACATACGTAAGAGGCATAACGTACGTTAACCTCACCATGCTAACGTACGTAATGCACAGTCAGGTATTTAATAGACAAATAGATGTCAGACGCGTCAGTTCTCATATTTTCTTCCCTTTGCCCGTATCTTCTTGTTCCTGGAGTATTTTCGAGCGATTCTTCAAGTCTAATCAGTGGAGTTCAGTGAGAGGTCGATTATTGTGCTCCAGTCAAAGTTTTTTGTCATCTTGATCATCCTTCTCCACCTGAATCCAAGGTATTTTTGACGTAAAACCCTAACCTTGTGAATTTGGGGGGGTTTCGGGAATTGTCCATGTAAATCCAAATTGTTCGTGTTGTGCGACGATTAATATGCCTCAACGGCGATCGGCACAAGGGCCGAGCGACCAAAGTCAGTGTCAAATTAACCAAGGCAGATCAAGATCAAGTACCGAGCGATCGGCGTCCAGGGCGATCACCTCTTGGCACCTAGCGATCATCTCTAGTGCCCCACCAAGACGACCGACTTATGCCACGTGTAAAACCAACATCCGTCAAGTCTACGAAGACCGAATCTCAGGATAAAGACCCACGTGCAGATTCGCAAACGGCACCGCGAGAAAAGGCTTTTTGACTCCAACCCATCACCATCTGTTGGTGATAAGGACAGCATCTCACCTACCGACAGACCCACAAAAAGGTCCTAGGTGGGACCTCCCAAGACTGCAACAAGAGGCGCGTGTTGTCCTCTCATTGGTTCGCAGATTTAGCTGCCAGCAGCAGCTGCATACTTTAAGGAAACCGACCCACGTGCGGATACGATCGCCCGTTTAATTTAATACGGAAAAGGTGATCACCCGTTTGGGATTAAGACATCCCAACTATCTCCTCTACTATAAATAGGAGACTTCCAGCAATTGGAAAGGGATCGGACGGCAAAATCGGACAGCTAAATACACACAGCGATCTTCACAGTAGAATTCTACACAACATTTCATCTTTGTTACAAGAACTCACAGAGCATTAACTCTGGTTCTTCCGGCAATCACCAGAACTCGAGAGCTAGATAACTAGGGTCATTACACTCATTGTAATCGCACTCTAACGTTAATATTTGTACTCCAAAGTAGTATTTTTAGTAATAATATCTCGCGAGAGCATTCAAGCCCGGAATTAACAACCCCGGCAAATCTTGTGTCATTTACATTCCACCGGACGTGCTCTCGCATTTTGTTTGTTACTCACCCGAAGCCATTTTCAGCAAACCATTCCGAATAATATTTTGGGTAACAACAATTGGCGCTAGAGGAAGGGGACCTTTATTTTTCTGTCAGACCGTTTCGAAGAACACTCACTATTCTCCGGAATATATACTTGAAAAAACACTCACTGTTCATCAAAGAAAAACCTTTGAAACCATGATGTCTGCCACCACTTCAAAGAGAGCCACCCTACGGTCCGCCGGATGCCTTATTCCGGCGCAAACTGAGTCCCAACCTATGGCGGAAGGCAGCCGCGGCGACGCCAGACTCTCACTCCCTCCCCCGAAGGATGGCCCCAGCCTCTCACTCGATCAATTTCAAACCGCGTAACAGATCGAGGTGGCCATGGCCATACTAAGAGAGCGACGGAGAGCATGCGACACGCCCACTATCACCCCATCAGCCATCCGCCATGCAGGCAAACGAAAGCTCAAGGGGTTATACATCGAGCAATCGTCAGAAAGCCCCGAGTCACAAGAAAAGGCGCTCACGAGGCGGGACAATTCCATCTTCATCCGCCTAGGAAGTGATCCTTCATGGCAACCTGGGCATTCTGGCCCCAGAAATGAGACGTCGGAATCCGAATCCGTCACCAGGATTTCGGCATATCCGGCCCTTATGAAGCAGGTCAGCCGTTTGGATCCCACTCACCGAAAAACCAAGCTCGGCGGCAAAGACCTCGTCGCCTACAACGGAGCCAGGAGATCAGTACATGATCGCCTTGGCTCCCGCTCCGAGATCCAGACCACGAACAGCCAGGCTACAGCGATGGCCGTAATGCAGCGCAAGCTCGACGATATGAAAGCGCTCATAGAAACTGGGGCAGGCGCCAAGAGAAAGGTCGCCGGACCGAGTGAGCCGCTCGTAGTCCAGATCGAGCTTGCCCCCGTGCAACCAAAGAGGGGAGATCGGACTTTGAGACTCACTTAAGCAAGTTCCGTATCTACATGATCGGATGCGGAGCATCAGACGCGATGAAATGCCGAATGTTCCTTTTAACATTGGGCAATCTCTCCCGTAGGTGGTACATCTCATTGCCGCCGCGCTCAATTAACTGTTTTGAGAAGCTGCGAGCGACTTCACTTCGTACTTCACCGCCAAGGTTGCTCGACCAGAGGGTCCCACCACATGATGAAGATCAGGCAGGGGAAAAACAAGTCCGATGAAGATTACATCGACCGGGTGGATGAAATAGTCCTCACCAGTGAGCCCATAAGCGACGAGCTCGCCCTCTAGTCGGTCCTGGAGGGTTTCGATGGTCTTTCTCCCATGTTCAGGCACCTCACAAAAAACATCCCCCCGACCTACGCGATCTTCCGCACCAAGGCCGCCGACTTCCTGCCCAGGCAGAGGTTTCTCACCCTTCGCATAGGTGAGGGGGCAACCGGAGAAAGGAAGGTGCCATCTCCCGTCCCAAAGAAGGCGATCGCCAAGCCCAGAAGAGCGGTCGGAAAGCCACCCAGTGAGTTCAAGGCCTTTGAGGATGTGGAAGTCCACCTCCTCCTCAACCTAAATCTATCTGCGGCCCATATCTTCAACACCATCAAGGGGCGCGAATGGCTAAGCAAGCCAAAGCCGATGAGGGGCAATGGCCATCTGGACCGCAATAAATTTTGTGCCTACCTCAAAAGTCCCGGCCTCAACACCAGCCAATGCCGCGACCTCCTCAGACAACTATGGAGATTGTTCGAGGAAGGCAAGCTGGACATTTTGGTAACCAATCCGGAGCCCCAGCAGAAAGGACTGGGGGCCTCGATCATCGACAGAACGACGACCGTCAATCTCCCAATCCGGTCGCCAGAGTCGAGCAAAACGAGCCAGAGTACTGAGATGAGTCGACCCCTCCGATCAACCCTGGTGGCCGGGTCAATATGCTTCAATCAGGAGGTGGAAATCTCGGAGGTCTTTCCTCGGTTTTCACCATGTCAAATAGAAAACGGAAGGTCGAGCTGATGCCGTTTGCCGGAGTCCACGTCGTGGTTCCCCCGGATCCAACCTGAAGAGATAAATTCACCACTAGAAGGGGGTTGAATAGTGGTAATGCGGAATATCAAACTTTCTCGCGAATAAAAGAAAATAGTGCGGAAAGTAAAAGACTCAAAGATTTATAGAGATTCGGCAACATGCCTACGTCCTCTCTCTGACTTCTTTTTCTATTGGCTCAAGAACAACCACACACTTGACTCGTCTTCAATCGGTCCGAGTACAACAACCTTTACAACTGTTTGTCTTCTATTGGTCCAAGCTCAACCACTCTCAGAATAAACATTGTTTATCTAGTGTTCTTATCGGAACTAGATAATCCTCACTTTACGAATATTGGAGTGTAATCCTAACAATGTCGGATCAAAGATCCTAATAACACTGGATTAGTGACTCTAAATTCATTTCTCTAAATCTCTCGTATGAGTGATGCAACACTCACAACCAAATGAAACAATACAAAGTATAATAAATAGTACAAGGTGTTTCACTCTTTGTATCTTTCTTCTCACAACTTAGAATGTAGTAATAGATAGAGATTTCAGCTCAACAATGCTTTGATTGCTTGTATGTTTGAATGCTTGAAGTTGTGTATGAGATACCCAAATGATATGGGTATTTATAGGTGTCAGCTCTTCTTCGAATTCTGATATTTGTATTATTAGCGTGCGCTAATAATACCTCCATAGCATGCGCAATCGATCTCTGACTTGGCCTATCAGAACGGTCACAAAACTGTTCCAATGGTAAAATTACATGGCTAGCGTGCGCTAGTCATACCTTCTTAGTGTGCGCTAACGGTTGGTCAACACGTCTTCAATCTTGACTTTAGATAATGTCGGTTTGTCTCCCCAACGACTCTTTCCCAATGGATATATTTATACTTAGCGTGCACTAGCAATTGTCCATAGTGTGCGCTAGTAATTGTTTAATATTAACTTTCCAGATTTCTCGGATCTCCTTTTGACTCCTGCATTCCAACGGGTAATTTGTCTAACGGTAGAAATTTGAATGATTTAGCATGCGCTAATAATTGCTGAATAGCGTGCGCTATATACTTTCCTCAGTAACGTACGTTGCCTTGTGTAGCGTACGCAAGTGCTTTCTCATTTTGAGTCCAGTGGCTACTGGACTACTAAACTTGTTATCCGGTAGCGTGCGCAAGACTTGAAATGTAACGTGCGCTAAGACCTCATAGTAGCGTACGTAAATGAACGTCAGTAGCGTGCGCAAATCCTTTTCATTTTTCTGTCCAGACCTTACTGTCTCACTGCCTTAAATGCGATAGCGTGCGTTACATAAAGATGATAGCGTGCGCTAAGACTAACAGTTTAGTGTGCGCTGATAGTATTACCTTTGCGTGCTCTATCCATCAGGTGACTCCACTAGGCTGCAGCTGTTTTGACTTGCCTGCATATAAACTTCGATAGTGTGCGCTATGATACATTACGTAGCGTGCGCTATGAACATAATTTTCCTTCAATGTAGCATCTCGATGAGATACATCTTGTTAAATGTTTTTAATACGATCATCATCAAAATACTTTGAGTCAACAATCTCCCCCTTTTTGATGATGTCAAAACATTTAATTTATACCTGCAAAAATGTTTTTAAAGAATTTCGAATCAAGGTAACTTGTTTGATATGTTAGTACGTTCCGGTTTTTGGAGTATTTCTCCCCCTTTTTGACATAAACAAAAAGGAATCGCTCTTTGTTGTTGCGTATAAAAAATAATACCAACCAAATACCATGAACCAAAACGAAAGCACATAATCAACAAATGCCAAACTTCATGAAACGAAACGAAGAGAAATGCAAATTTCATTAATAGGTAGTTCAAGCATTACACAGACATTCAAAGCATGAGACATCAAAACCATTTGAAAGAGAAGTTGTTACAACAAGTATCAAACTCATAGAATCTAAGAAACTTGGTCGGATGGGAATAGGAATGACGGGTGAGTGAATCGGATGAAATCAGAAATCAGCCCATGAACTTCTCGGACTTCCAAATGTAGAGACCGAACATCCTCATGTATTTCCATTTGTGAGGTCTCGATGCTCCACATCCGAGCAATGAGGTCACTCTCTTCTTCTTTGGTGATGGAGTCATTCATCGATCGCTTGCCTTTGGAAGTGGGCTTCCTCACGAATTCCCCGGTTTGCATTTCCCGAAGGGTGTGTGGTCCTCGTCGAGTGATTCTCTCCTCTGGTGTAGGCATACGTGTCCCTTTCTCCACTTGGTCGTCTTCGCGAAGATATGGGAAGAGAATCTAGCATCGGATGATCGTCCAGACATAATGCATGGCTTTTAGCGAGTAGTCCGAGATCTCATGGCCGAGAGAAACGGGGACGGCTTTGTCCTTCGACAAGTCCACATGATGAAATCTGAAGATCGTCGTGAGGATGGAACCAAATGGCATTCCAGCCTTGCGGGATCGAGATGCATAATTCTTCGACCGAAAAAGGTCGCCCTTCACTTTCATCCAATTTGTGACGATAGCGGCAAAATTAACCTTATCATCATTAAGCACTCGGTATACAACGTGTTTTTCGATTCCGACTAACTTGTGTTGAGTGTTTACCTTGGGCATTATACACTTTGTGAGAGAAACTAAAATGAGTCGGATGTTAATCCCAAAGTCATTGTTCTTGAAGAATTCGTCTGTGATGTCTATTACGGCTTTTGTACTCAGGAATTCTTTCACATCAATCTCCCTTACTCCAGTTTCTTCAGCAATCGATTTTCCAGTACATGAAAACCCATCGGATGGTAGACCAAAAAGTTGAGTTAAAATTTCTGAGGAAACTTTCATTATTGTTCCTCCAACCAAACTCCCTAAGACTAGGGATGATGAGCCTTCACTTTCAGCAACATGAAGGTTTGCGTAAAATTCGCGGACAAGCTCGGGAAATATGGGATCCTTACATTCAACGAATCGGGCGATTCCGATGGAAGTGAAAAAATCAGTGATCACAACATTTACCCATTCTAGGCTCGGAAAATTGAAGAAGTAGCAGTCCGTAATATGTTCTTGAGGGAGAATTTCAGAAAACACCTTTGATGCGGTATATGACAGGAAGCGGGTCGCATCGTATTCTGGGTCGCGAGGGCATTTTGCGTTTTTGTAAGTTTTCTCCATAGCTTTGCGGCCCTTGCTCGACATAAATTTGGAAGTAATTGGAAGATTTGAAGAAGAAATCGGAATTGGATGGATCGGATTTTTCGGCTAGGGTTCTAACTGAAAAGGGGATCTGTGTGTTTGCGTACGTTATGAGAGAATGAGAGTGTTTCTGAGCTGAACAGAGTTTATATAGTGAACTGAGTCGTTTTAATTAGCGTATGTTAGGATTGTAAGATTAGCATTCGTTAGGAGAATATGGGTAGCTCACTGGACTGTCCAGTAGTAAATTTGGAATATGAAGAGTTTTAATTAGCGCACGCAAAATATAAAATGTTAGCGTACGCTATCGAAAACGAAACTTAGCGCTCGTTAAAAAAATGAAGCTAGCGCGCGCTAGCAAATGGAACGTTTCAAGGATATTGATTTCTCGAGCAGAAAACTAATTTCAAAAATTGTCTAGATGTCCCATACCAAGTTGCAAACGAATAGAATTAAATGATTCCCCGGGAAGAGGTTTTGTAAAAATATCAGCAAGTTGGTCCTTCGTCCCGACAAAAATTAGACAGATATCTTTCTTTTGCACATGATCGCGTAGAAAGTGATGTCTAACATTTATATGCTTAGTTCTACTATGCAGTGCGGGATTTTTACTCCGATTAATAGCACTAGTATTATCACATAATATAGGGGTATTTTCAAAATAAATGCCGTAGTCGCGGAGTTGATTTTTAATCCATAGTACCTGAGCACATGCGCTCCCTGCAGCAACGTATTCGGCCTCAGCTGTAGACAACGCTACACTAGTTTGCTTTTTATTTCCCCAAGGTATTAAGCATGACCCGATGAAACGACATGTACCACTAGTACTCTTTTTATCAATTTTGCATCCGTCGAAATCGGCGTCACTATATGCAATCAAATTAAAGTCCAAGCAAGAGGGGTACCATAGACCTAGTCTAATGGTCCCTTTCAAATAACGAAAAATGCGTTTACAAGCAATTAAATGTGATTCCTTGGGATTAGCTTGGAATCGAGCACATAAGCATATAGCAAATATTATGTCTGGTCTAGAAGCAGTCAAATATAACAAAGATCCGATCATACCTCGATATAATTTTTGATCTACGGATTTGCCATTTTCATTTTTTTCAGATGAAGACATTGGCGTTGAAATCACCTTGCTACTTTCCATTTTGAATTTCTTTAGGAGATCGTTTGAGTACTTTGTTTGATGGATAAAGATTCCATCTTCGCATTGCTTGATTTGAAGCCCGAGGAAGAATGTTAATTCTCCCATCATACTCATCTCGAACTCTCCTTTCATAAGATTAGAGAAATCTTGGCACAATGATTCGTTAGTAGCTCCAAATACAATGTCATCAACATAGATTTGGCAAACAAGTATATCATTATTCAATATTTTCACAAACAAGGTATTATCGACTTTACCTCTTTTATAATCATTTGCAATTAAAAATTGACTTAAACGATCATACCATGCTCGGGGTGCTTGCTTCAACCCGTAGAGTGCCTTGTTGAGATTGTAGATGTGATTTGGAAATTGATGATCTTCAAAATCGGGAGGTTGCTTGACATAGACTTCATCTTTAATGTAGCCATCAAGAATGCACTTTTCACATCCATTTGAAATAGTTTGATCTTTTTGTGAGCTGCAAATGCACATAACAAACGGATGGCTTCGAGTCGAGCCACGGGAGCAAAACTTTCTTCGTAATCAAGGCCTTCCTCTTGATTATACCCTTGAGCGACCAAACGAGATTTATTTCGAATTGGGTAACCTTCTTCGTCACTCTTTATCTTGTGCACCCATTTAGTTCAGATAATTGTTTTATCTTTAGGAGCGGGAACTAAATTCCATACATTATTGTGCATGAATTGTACAAGATCCTCTTGCATTGCCATTACCCAACTTTCATCATCAAGAGCCTCGGATATATTCTTGGGAACTATTTCGGATACGAAAGCACAATGATACATATATTCAGTGGTTCTCCTTCGGGTTTGAACACCATCTTCAATGTTTCCAATCACAAGATCTTTTGGATAGTCTTTGATGTGCCTCTAATCTTTCGGTAGACTCTCGATTGTCTTCTTTTGAATTTCCGAAATTTTCTCCATTTCGATTGAGGGATGAGAGTCCGGAAAAAATACCTGCATCATCAAAATATTCTACCTTTCTCGAGGGTGAGATCATATCGTTGAATTTAACATGAATGGATTCCTCAACTTTATTTGTTCTAATGTTATAAACACGATATGCTTTGCTATTTGTAGCATAACCAAGAAATATACCGGAATCGGATTTAGCATCAAATTTCCCCAAGTTATCCTTACCATTATTTAGGATAAACACATTGCAACCAAAAGGATGGAAATACGATATATTTGGCTTTTTGCCCTTCAATAATTCATACGGAGTTTTAAAGTTAGTTCTACGAACATGAACACGGTTAATCACATAACATGCCATAAAAATTGCTTCAGCCCAAAAGTATTATGGTGGAAGAGAGTATTCATTCAGCATAGTCCTTGACATTTCCTCCAAAGATCGATTTTTCCTTTCAACAACCCCATTTTGTTGAGGTGTTCTAGGAGCCGAAAAATTGTGATTAATACCATATTTGTCACATAAAAGCTCAAACGGAGTGCAATCAAATTCACCTCCATGATCGGTGCGGATTGAAATTATAGAAAGATTTTTCTCATTTTGCACCAAACGACACAATTTGGAAAACTCGGAAAATGTGTCATTTTAATGAGCAATAAACCTAACCCAAGTAAAACGAGAATAATCATCAACAATGACCAAAGTATAAAGCTTACCATTAAGACTAACATATCTAGATGGTCCAATTAAATCCATATACACAAGTTCAAGAATACGTCTAGTAGAAACCTCGAATTTTGGTTTGAAAGATTCTCGAGTGTGTTTCCCTTTTATGTATGATTCACACAAATGCTTTCGATCAAATTTGAGTTTGGGTAAACCACGGACAAGATTGTGTCTTCATAAAATAGAAATGATGGGAAGAGATGTGTGCCCCAATTTACGATACCATAAATATGCATTATCATCCAAAGTAATAAGACATTTTTCATTGAATGAACTTTTATCATTAAGATCGACAATATAAATGTTTCCACATCTCAAACCGATGAATGCAATTTTATTATTTCTAAATGCCGTGTAATGAGTTTGTTCAAAGAGAATTTTAAAACCTTCATCGCAAAGTTGTGAAACGCTAAGTCGATTATGATGCAAACCTTCAACAAACAATACTTTATTGATAGAGGGAGAAGGTTCCTTACCGACTTTGCCGATTCCCTTATTTTTGGCCTTTTTGGTTGTCACCGAAGGTCACATGTCCTTGTTCTTGATATTTGAGGTCTTCAAACAAATCCTCGAAGCCGCACATGTGCCTAGAACATCGGCTATCATGTACCACTTGCTTTTCTTTGGTGCCTGTACCTCGATATTGCTTTCGGAGTCGAGTGCCATAAATGCAAGATTAGCATCGAGAGATATTTCAATCTCCTCCTCGTCGTCACTCCAAGACAAACCTATTTCTTTTTGAATCTTTCGATTTGAGGCTTTGAAGAGGATCCTCGACAATCCTTGGCATAGTGACCGGCTTGACCGCATTTCCAACAATTATTGTCGAACTTCTTTATAGGAGCATAGATATTTTTCTTTTGTTCCGCCTTACCATCCCGACCAAGGAAATTTCGCCTTCTTTGGATTAGATTTTTATATCTTCTAAAGTTCTTGGCGTCGAGAGCAAGTTACTCGTCGTCTTCATCTTCAGGAACATCTTCCTCAACATCGCTATCAACATTGAATGCGACTACCTTTTCACGAGGCTTTGGTTTGGTGCCTCTAGACTTGAGAACGATCTCATAATTGATGAGTGACCCGATGAGGGCACTAAACTCGAGCTTGTTGAGATCTTTAGACTCCATGATCGCGGTAATCGTGGCATCACATTCACATGGCAACGAGTGAAGAATTTTCTTAGCTTTGTCGCTACTAGATATAGGCTTTCCGAATGATGCAAGTCCATTGGTTATCGCCGAGTGCCGATCCAACATATTGGTGATCATTTCCTCATCCTTCATGGAGAAGAGTTCGTAGTCATGAAGAAGCATGTTGATTTTAGACTCCTTAACTTGGGTGGTTCCTTCATGAGTTACTTCGAGGATTTCCCAAATTTCGCTTTCGTAGGAAGATATCCTATTGAGTTCTTCGGGATTAAGGGCGAAATAGAGAAGTTTAGTAGCACGGGAATTGATGTGAGTGTTCCTCCAGTCCTCGTCGTTGAACTCGTCGAACTTTTTCAACGATCCATCTTCTTTCTTGGCGAGTTTCGGACCAAGTGCAATGACTTTCCAAATTTCAATATCATAGGCTTGAACGAATATAGCCATTTTCTTTTTCCATGTCATGAAATTGGAACCATCGAAGAAGGGAGGACGGTTGAGAGCATTTCCTTCGATTTGGCCAAGAAGTGCCATTTGCGGATCTTTTTCCCTTAGGTGGTTAAACCTTTAAAAAGAGACCCGCTCTGATACCAACTGAAGAGATAAATTCACCACTAGAAGGGGGGTTGAATAGTGGTAATGCGGAATATCAAACTTTCTTGTGAATAAAAGAAAATAGTGCGAAAAGTAAAAGACTCAAATATTTATAGAGGTTCGGCAACTTGCCTACGTCCTCTCTCCGACTTCTTTTTCTATTGGCTCAAGAACAACCACACACTTGACTCGTCTTCGATCGGTCCGAGTACAACAACCGTTACAACCACTTGTCTTCTATTGGTCCAAGCTCAACCACTCTCAGAATAAACTTTGTTTATCTAGTGTTCTTATCGGAACTAGATAATCCTCACTTTACGAATATTGGAGTGTAATCCTAACAATGCCAGATCAAAGATCCTAATAACACCGGATTAGTGACTCTAAATTCGTTTCTCTAAAACTCTCGTATGAGTGATGTAACACTCACAACCAAATGAAAGAATACAAAGTATAATAAATATTACAAGGTCTTTCACTCTTTGTATCTTTCTTCTCACAACTTAGAATGTAGTAATAGATAGAGATTTGAGCTCAAGAATGCTTTGATTGCTTGTATGCTTGAATGCTTGAAGTTGTGTATGAGATACCCAAATAATATGGGTATTTATAGGCATCAGCCCTTATTCGAATTCTGATATTTGTATTATTAGCGTGCGCTAATAATACCTCCATAGCGTGCGCAATCGATCTCTGACTTGGCCTATCTGAACGGTCATAAAACTGTTCCAACGGTAAAATTACATGGCTAGTGTGCGCTAGTCATACCTTCTTAGCGTGTGCTAACGGTTGGTCAACAGGTCTTCAATCTTGACTTTAGATAATGTCGTTTTGTCTCCCCAAGGACTCTTTCCCAGTGGATATATTTATACTTAGTGTGCGCTAGCAATTGTCCATAGCGTGCGCTAGTAAATGTTTAATATTAATTTTCCAGATTTCTCGGATCTCCTTTTGACTTCCTATGTTCCAACGGGTAATTTGTCCAACGGTAGAAATTTGAATGATTTAGCGTGCGCGTGCGCTATATACTTTCCTCAGTAATGTACGTTACCTTGTGTAGCGTACGTAAGTGCTTTCTCATTTTGAGTCCAGTGGCTATTGGACTACTAAACTTGTTATCCGGTAGCGTGCTAAGACTTGAAATGTAACGTGCACTAAGACCTCATAGTAGCGTGCATAAATGAACGTCAATAGCGTGCGCAAATCCTTTTCCTCTTCCTGTCCAGACCTTACTATCTCTCTGTCTTAAGTGCGATAGCGTGCGTTACATAAAGATGATAGCGTGCGCTAAGACTAACAGCTTAGCGCTGATAGTATGACCTTTGCGTGCACTATCCATCAGGTGACTCCACTAGGCTGCAGCTGTTTTGACTTGCCTGCATATAAACTTCGATAGCATGCGCTACGATACATTACGTAGCGTGCGCTATGAACATAATTTTCCTTCAATGTAGCATCTCGATGAGATACATCTTGTTAAATGTTTTGAATACGATCATCATAAAATTACTTTGAGTCAACACAACCATCTCCAAAGAGACGTTCATCTCCTTGTCCAACAAGGATAGGGAGGGAGTGCAGTGCCCCAAGGTAGATGTCTTGATTATCTCTGCTTGTATCCTTGGGAAAATGGTCGACCGCGTGCTGAATGACAACAGGAGCTTTTGCAACATCATATTCAAGTCTGCTCTGGACCAGCTCGGCAACCTGGCCAAATTCATCAAGCCATTCAAAACCGTGCTTCAAGGGTTCAGCGACAACACGGTCAAAGCCTATGGAAGGATCAAGCTCTCTGTCGAGCTAGTCTGCTGTTACGATCCTAAGGTTAAGATCACTAGGAACCTCAATTTTATAATCATAGACATGCTCAACATCTATAATGGGTTCCTAGGTTGCCCCTTTCTAGAATCCTTTGAGGCGTTCGCCTCCTCTTTCTTTTATTGTATCAAGTTCCCCACTACCGAAGGAACAGTCAGTACTGTAAAAGGTGACCAGCTAATGGCGAAGAAATGTTTGAACTACTCCTGTGTTGTAGCTTTTCCTTTAAACGTTTGTTGTCCTGTTTGTAACACTAGGACGATCGACAACCAACCAATGGCGATCGAAGAGCCTAGCACCTCATGCCAGCCCGACTCAGGAGACGGCATCTCACATCGATCATCGGACGACATCAAACTAAGGATTGGCTTCGAGCTAAGCCTCGATGTTGATACAAGGATCGAGTCCGGCAATCGCTCCACAAGAGGGGATCAAAGCGAACCCCACAAAGATCAAGGCGATCCTCGACATGAAAGAACCACGGAATGTCAAGCAGGTGCAATGTATCACGGGGTGTTTAACAGCCCTTAATCATTTCATTTCGCGGCTCGGAGACAAAAGCAAGCCTTTCTTCGCCACCATAAAGAATAAAAAAATTGCGTGGATGAAGGAAAGTCAAATGGCGTTCGCCAAAATCAAGGAGTATTTGTCTAACCCCCAAATTTTGGCAAAACCGATCCCCGGTGAGAAGCTGTTCCTTTACTTGGCGGACTCAAAAGTCGCGCTGAGCGCAGTATTAGTGCGAGCAGAGGGGAAAACCCACTTGCCGATCTACTTCGTCACTCAAGCGCTACATGATGCGGAGACGCGTTACACGCCTCTGGATAAGCTCCCCTACGCACTTGTCATGAGTGTTCGCAAGCTGAGAGCCTATTTCTTCGAACACCAAGTGGAGGTTCTGACGACCCTCCCTCTAAGGCAAATTCTGCATCGGCCAGACACCAACGGGCGACTCCTCACGCGGTCACTGGATATCGCCTAATACGGTGTCACGTATGCTCCATGCATGGTGATCAAGGGTCAAGCGCTAGCGGACTTTGTGGTGGAATTAAGTTTCCCGCCTAGCCCGACCTAAGTCGGCCGTCCCCACTGGAAACTATTCGGAGGCAAGGATTGTCCTCGTCAGCCCCGATGGCCAGAGTTTTACAAATGCTGTGCGCTTCGATTTCCGAGCGACGAACAATGAAGCCAAGTATGAAGCCTTAGTAGGCGGGCTCGATCTAGTGCTCGCCGTGGGCGTTCGTCGCCTTCACATCTTCATGGACTCCCTCTTGGTCGTCAACCAAGTCAAGGGAGAATATGAGGCGCGCGGTGAACAGATGATCAAATATCAATATTTGGTCGCCGAAATTTGCATGAATTTCGAAGAAGTGCTGATCGAGCGAATCCCAAGAGAGCACAATTCCCAGGCTGATGCCCTATCCAAACTCGCATCGTTAGATAGGGCAGCGAATTTCTCTAACATCCAAATCACTAAATTGGCGAGGTCAGCGATCGACAAAAGCTAGGTCGCCACAGTTGCCATCGCCTAAGAGAACTGGATGACTCCGTTCATTGAGTACCTGAAGAACGGAACGGTCCCCACAGATCGGATCAAGGCTCGCCAGCTTCAACTCCGAGCAACCAGATACACCCTCTTGGACGACCGGCTTTACAAGCGAGCTTTCAGCCTACCTCTCCTCAAGTGCATTACGCTGGAGGTAGGCCGACTTGTTCTAGCCTAAATCCATGATGGGGCCTGTGGAAATCCGCAGGAGGGCGAGCCCTCATCCACAAGACGACCAGGCAAGGCTTTTTCTAGCCTACCCTACAAGAGGACGCGATCGCTTACGCTCGATCTTGTCACAGGTGTCAAATCATGGGCCCGAACATCAAGCTCTCCCCCGAGCAGCTCACCTCTATGTATAGTTTGTGGCCGTTCGCCCAATGGGGCATCGACCTCATCGTTCCTTTGCCGACGGCACCAGGGGGATGTAAATTCACCATCGTGGGGGTCGATTATTTCACGAAATGGGCAGAGGCCGAACCACTCAACAAGATCGGCCAAGAGCAAGTAATCAAGTTCATTTGGAAGAACATCATCTGTCATTTCGGCCTACCTCAGGCTATTATCTCTGACAATGGAAAGCAGTTCGACGGTTTGGAAGTTATGCAATTTTGCGATAAATGGGGAATAAGAAAATTGTTCTCGGCCCCCTACCACCCTCAAATGAACGGGTAGGTAGATGCTGTAAACAAGATCCTCAAGCACACGATCAAAGCCAGACTCGAATCCAAGCAAGGGCGCTGGGCGAGCGAGCTCCCGGATGTTTTGTGGTCCTACCGAACGACAACAAGAAATTCAACCGGCAAAACCCCATTCACCCTCGCTTTCGGAACAGAAGTAATGATCCCATCGGAGTTCTCGGTCCTCAGCCACCGGACTGCACAACCACTGACGACGGACAATGATATAGCTCGGCGAATCGACTTGGATATGCTCGAAGAACGACGACTAACCTCATAAATGAAGAACACGATCCACAAAAGGAAGTCCGAAAAGTTCTTCAACTCAAAGGTCAAGGAGAGGCGGTTCCCAGTGGGCGACCTAGGCCTCAAAAAGATCCAGACCCACACGGGAGTATTTGGTCTGAATTGAGAGGGCCCGTTCAGGATATCCAAGTGGCTATCCAAAGGAGCCTATAGGCTCTAACACCCAGGCGGCACTCCGGACTAATACCCCTGGAACGCCATCCATTTGAAGAAATATTATCAGTAGAAACACCCTGTAATCATTTGATGTGCAAAGTGCTTAATGAGATTTTCCAGTTCTCCCCAAATGATTCGTTTCGGCAAAACAAAACAAAAGCGACTGCCTGAGCAACGCCTTCAGAAAGAGGATGACTCGCTTGCCCTCCAAATCATTTAACATGATGGAACTAGGCAAGCGATCGCCTCCCCCAGCACAACGTATAACGTGGAGGATCGCCATATAAGATGACGATCCAAGGTAGAAAAGTGCAGCCATGGTCGTGGAGGTCGATGGAACCGACATCCCATCCATGCCAGGTTCCTTTGGGCCAAGATCGATCACCCCATCACAACGTAAACATGTCAGTCCCAGACAGAAAAGTGCTACCAAGCCACGGTCGCGGAGTCGATTAATCCGACGGCTCCTCGTGCAAGGACTCCTCCAGGCAGAGATCGTCTGCCATATCGCTACATTGCGAGGCAAAACGTAGCCTACGGAGGACCCTCACAATTAAGTGAGTCTCGAGAAGTAGACCATCAGACGGAATGTCTCTCGCGCACAGGACATGGTCGTGGAGCTCGGTTCCATCGAACTCCATGACCGTGCAAGGTTCCCCTAGGCCGAAATGGTCGGCCTTCCTCGAGGAATCTGCAAAATAGAAGATCGCAAGAACTAAAACAAAGATAGCTCGCTAAATGATTTATTTTCTTTCCCTTAGTAAACAAAAACAAGGGGGAAAGCGGAGCTATACATACGACGATCGGCTTTGTTCAAATATACACATGACGATCGGCTTTGTTCAGATATACATGCGACGATCGACTTTGTTCTGAAAGTTACTAGTATGATTTTTAAGTATATCATTTCATTTGGAGTTGCACGTACGACGATCGCTCCTCAAACACATTTGTATGAGGCCAAATGCAAAAGATTCAGAAAGACAGTCATACAAAAAGAAATCAGATAAAGAAACTCTTTTCATTTCATTGGAAATACAAGTATAGTCGCCCGAGGGCAAAATACAAAAAAAGGGGAAGCCTAAAAAAAATTACAAGAAAAAACAAAAAGAGCAGGCAAGCTCAGGCTGCCCCTGCCGGGCCTTCGCCCCCAGCCACTGGATCGGCTTTTGCTCCCTCTCCGGCGTCAGCCACTGCCCCCCATCCGGGGCATTCGGGTGAACGAGGTTGTCGGGCGACGGATACCAGCTCAAGTCCACCCCGAGATCCGAGAGGTCCAGGATCGGCACGAAGAAGGCGGGCTGCAAAGGGTGCTCAAGCGCGTAGGCTTTGAAGTTATCAGCCAAAGGGCCGACCTCGAGTCCTCCCTTCTTAGCGGTGTGGATGGCGTCAGCATATGCCATATAATAGGCAAATTCACTGACGTACTCCACGTTAAGGAAGGGATCGGCCTCGGTCGCCTCCAGCTTTCCCCTCTGCCCAGCGATCGTTTGGTTAGTGCACTGGAGCTCGGCAACCTTGGCAGCCACCTCTCCCTTCAACGACGCCAGTTCGTCGTTCAACCGGTCGACAACCACCTTCAGCTCAGATGCCTCCTTCTGCGCGGCCGCGTGCGACCTGCGGGCGTCCGTCATTTGATCCAGCATCCGGTCGTTCACCGCCCGGTCCCGCTCGAGGTCTTGGCTCGCCTGCTTGGCCGCCTCCACGGAGCTCTTCTCCATCGCCATGAGCCTATCGGTAAGCTCGGCATTTTGTTTTCGAGCGGCCTCAAGGTCCGCCTGAAGAAGAGCAGTGGAGGGCCACCCCTTATAGTCCTTCACGGCCTGAGCAGCCATCGTCGCCGTCTGAAGGGCCAGAGCGAAAGTTGCCTGCATTGCGTCAGCAGATCGCCGGCGCGCGATCGCATCCAGATCGGTCGTCCAGGCCTTCGGTAGGGAGGCGGCATCCCGGGCAACGTAATGAGGGACATCGCAGGCCTCGCGAGGGGCATTGCTCGATAAGAAATCTAGCACCATCGGCAAGCAGTTCGGGTCGGAGCGACGGACCCTGCACCAAGAACAAAGAGTTAGTATATTTCCAACAAGGAAATGTCATAACCCAAAAATGGATGGCGTACTCACCTTGCAACCTTCTCTGGGTCGCGTCCAAATAATAGCCTCCCACGAGGGGTCTCGGCACGGGCAACCGCCGTAGCTTCTAGGATGCTTGAGGAAGGCGTGGACCCCTCCGCCATTTGAATCGCAGAAAGTGGAGGCACGGCGATCGGCGGCGCCACTGTGGGCGCATCAGCAGCAGCAGAGGTCTAGGGCTCCTCCACCCTCCACCTCTTGCGATTGAGCCAGAGTTGTCCCTTCTCTCGAGTCTCCTGTTCATCGACGATCAGCTCCACGAGAGGTCTCACCTCCAGGATAGGTCGAATCGGTGCCATGGGGACTCGACTCGTCTTATTCCCTTGGCGCAGACGACTCATGATCCTGGGGTTCGACATAGCAACTTCTCTCGATGGCTCTAAGTAGCAGGGGAAGTGGATTTATGCAAAGAAAACAATCAGCAAAGGTTAATTACTTTTCTCAGCCGCAGGACGATTGTCAAGCAAAGGAAGATCAGGAAAATTTATACCTGGAACCCTTAAGTGGCGAGGGAAACGAAATAGCCGAGCGGCCAACCAGCAAGTTTCATTGTTGATCTGGCAAGCGTCGATATGAGAATCTGGAAGACTACGGATTCGCTCCCAAATGATCGCAAAATCAAAGGCTAGCTCGCCCGCCGCTGGAACAAGGACACCTGCAAAGAGAAAGCCAAATTAGATCAGTTAAGAATATATCTAAACGTAGAGAAAGTCAATACCCTTACTCGGACTCCTCTCTCGGAAGCCGGTGGGGATGTCCAACTCATCGGAGGGATTGTCACTCGCGGCCGACTTCCATGCACCGCCGACCCAGAACCACTTCGTCGGGTCGCCCCAGACCTTGTTCGGCACCCCAAGAATCACCCGGCCCGAGTGACCTTGAATGTGATAGCCGCCTACAGAACCCTTCTGAGCCGTCAGCTTGAAGACATAGTTCATCTCCAGCGGCGAAGGAAGACGGAACAGCCGGTGACCGCCGAACAGAGTAAAGCTGCAGACGATCTGCAGCCAGGCGTTCGGCGTTAGTTGAAGCGGCGCCACATTCCAGGACACCAGCAAGTAGGACACGTCGAACGGCAGTGGAAACTGCAGTCCGGCCCCCATGATCACATCATTAACAGCGACCATGCCCTCTGAAGGTTGGTCGGCACGTTCATTTTCGGCAGGCACATAGAGTGAAACATCAGAGGGGACATGGAACTTCGCCCTCCAACGGTCCAAATCTTTCTTGGTCGCCGAGCTTCTGATCTGGCCGAGGGACCATGGGGAGCATCACGTGGCCCGGAACAGCATCCGCCTTTCGGGTTAATGGGGATAGGCGACCGAGTACTCGTGAAAATCGAACTTGGGAAGCGGGCCAGCCAGTTTCTCCATAAGTTCGGCAAAGTCTGAAAAGGCTTTGCCGAACGCACTGTTTTGCTCCCATTACGCTTTCACTGCCATCTCCTCTTCGTCCAGCGAGCGTTTTCGCTCCGCCTCCGCTGACCTGGCCGTGTCAGCTTCGTTCAAAAGTTCTTCAACCTCCGCAGGTTCAATCCCGGCGTGGATAGCCTCGATGGCTGTCTCCACGTGGAACTCCGCGGAGACTTCATCCCGGGCAGTCGAAGTCCCGACGGCATAAGTGCTACCCACCTCATACACTATTGTTTTTCCACCGGCCATCTTCCGAAAAAGAAATGAAAAAGAGAAAAGGCTTTGTTCTTACCTAAAAAGTCTAATCGAACGACGCTCGGAAACTCAAGTCTTCAGAGGAATTCGGCGCTACTTTCTTCTCAGGCAAAATGCAATAGGGTGTAAACCAGAATCTCGGGATAAAGACCCACATGCAGATCCGCAAACGGCACTGCGAGAAAAGGCTTTTTGACTCCCGCCCATCACCAGCTGTTGGTGACAAGGACAGCATCTCACCTACCGACAGACCCACAAAAAGGTCCTAGGTGGGACCTCCCATGACCGCGACAAGAGGCGCGTGTTTTCCTCTCATTGGTTCGCATATTTGGCTACCAGCAGCAGCTGCGGACTTTAAGGAAACCGAGCCACATGCGGAGACGATCGCCCATTTAATTTAATACAGAAAAGGCGATCGCCCATTTGGGATTAAGACATCCCAATTATCTCCTCTACTATAAATAGGAGACTTCCAGTAATTGGAAAGGGATTGGATGGCAAAATCGGACAGCTAAATACATACAGCGGTCTTCACAGTAGAATTCTACACAGCATTTCATCTTTGTTACAAGAACTCACAAAGCATTAACTCTGGTTCTTCCGGCAATCATCGGCACTCGAGAGCTAGATAACTAGGTGTTGTTACCCAAAATATTATCCGGAGATGATATGCTGGAATTTACAAGTAACAAACAAAATGCGAGAGCACATCCGTGGGGAAGTAAATAACACAAGATTTGCCGGGGTTGTTAGTCCCGGGATTGAATGCTCTCGTGAGATATTATTAATACAAATACTTGAGAGTACAAATATTAATGTTAGAGTACAATTACAATGAGTGTAAAGACCCCAGTTATCTAGCTCTTGAGTGCTGATGATTGCTGGAAGAACCATAGATGATGCTCTGTGAGTTCTTGTAACAATGATGGAGTTCTAAGTTCTTTAGCTGAATGTCTGAACCTATGAACCTTTTTACAGTTGTTGGAGGCTCTCTATTTATAGGACTGGGAGTTGCTAGACGATCGCCTCTGCTGTATTATAATAAGCGGGCGATCGTCTTTAACACATGGGTTGGTCTCCTTAAAGTCCGCAGCAGCTGCTGGCAGCCGGATGTGCGAACCAATGTGAAGCCAACACGCGTCTATGTCGCTGTCCTGGGAGGCCCTACCTAGGAACTTTCGGTGGTTATGTCGGTAGGTGAGGCCATCTTTGTCACTGAAAGCTGCTGATGGGCTGGAGTACAACCTGTTCTTGCGGCGCCTGGAGGTCCCACCTAAGACCTTTCTGCGGGACTGTCGGTAGGACAACTGTTGATGGGCTGGAGTCAAAGATCCTTATTCTGCAGCGCCATTCGTGGATCTGCACGTGAGTCCTCACTCCGAGATCCGGTCCTCGTAGATATGATAGATGTTGGTTCTTTACGTGGCATAGGACGGTCGTCCTTGGTCGGGCACCAGAGTCGGTCGCTAGGTACCAAGAGACGATCGCTCTGGGAGGTCGATCGCTAGATACTCGATGATAGACTGTTACCTTCGATTGGCAAGTTTTCCGTGGCTCATTTGATCATGAACTCGGTCGCTCGGCCTTATGCCGATCGCCGTCGAGGCGTATTAATCGCCGCACAACACTAGGGTCATTAGACTCATTGTAATCGCACTCTAACGTTAATATTTGTACTCCAAAGCAGTATTTTTATTAATAATATTTCGCGAGAGCATTGAAGCCCAGGATTAACAACCCCGACAAATCTTGTGTCATTTACATTCCATCGGACGTGCTCTCGCATTTTGTTTGTTACTCACTCAAAGCCATTTCCAGCAAACCATTCCGAATAATATTTTGGGTAACAATAGTTCATTTATGTTGTTGTATTTCGTATCGATTATTATTATTGGGTGTTTCCCAATTCGTTCCCATCGTGTTTAATTCTTGAATTTCTTGATTCGGGGAGGTTTTGTGTAAACCCTTGCCCGTGTTGATCGTACTTGTGTTGTTATAGTCAGTAATCGGGCTTGTGGACGTATTTCGTTCAATAATAAATGTCGTATAGGACTGATTCGTGTTAACCTCTCATTTAGGAGCGAACGTGTTCACTTCGGTTCACTCATACTCGTCGTACATCTTTCGTTTCGTCAAGAATGTCTCAAAAGAAAGTACTTTACATTTGTGTGCATATTCTAGTATTTGAATTATGGCTTCCCATGTATGTTATGGATGTGATTGCGTATGTTTACCCAGGGATGGTCCGACGGGGCCTCTGGGGATACGTAGTGCCGTGTGTATGCGTATCATGAACTGGGGTTAACCATCCAGGGATGGTTTGGTGGGGCCTCTGCAGGGTGCGGTGGCCATGAGTCTCGTACCAACGGTGAACCTTTGAAATGATTTGTCGGAGTTGTGCATGTAATGTGATATTCCGGAATATAAAAATGTTTTCTAAAATGATTTTGGTGCATATATTCATCTGATTTGAATGGTAGCTCAAATGGATTGTACTTGCACTAGCTGTTGTCGCTAACCCCTTAAATTGGGGAAATACTTTTGTATTTCAGGTACAGGTTTTGGAGGTGAACGAGCATGCGGACAGTACGAGGATGATGGGAAAGGGTGATTCTGTTCAAAAGTCGTTCGTTGTTGTCGTGTGTGGTCTTGTCATTTAAATTTATTTATTATGTCATCTATTCTAGTACTCGAGTAATTTCCCTTCATTTTAATTGAGTTATTTTACTTTTGCTCCCGGTTTGGGAAGACATTTGGTTGTTAAGTATTATCGTACGAAAATTGTTTGTTTAATATTAAGTACCTTCTTAACGTGTCAGTGTATTTTGTTTTGCAATGTCTGTCGTTGGTCAAGTGGGGTTGTAATGTATGTTAGCCTTGTGGGCTCAGATGGTGGGTCCACGACGCTGTTATATGCCCCGAACGTCTTGGGGGTGTTACATTATCTTTGTAAAAATATGAAAACACATGTCAATATATATCACACTAGATACACATGGTAAATCTAGAAGTACTAAATGTGGTGGTGACGTGTCCGCCAGAAGCTGACAATTCTACCCCTGGATTTTAGTCGACAGGTGTCCAAGTTCAGTTCAGATTGATGTTCAAGTGAGTAACTCGTATTAAATATAATAACCCGTGTCAAACACCTCCACTCTTTTTCCATACTCCATAGAACGTTAGAAATAAAACACGGCAGAAAACAAAGTTGATAAACTTCAAATAAGGCTTTTTACGCATCCACGATCACAAAATCTATTTGGACATGCTAATTATTAACTACTAAGATTAATAAGCAATTTAAATACTATTTGTTGTTTATTAAATAATATTGTTGGTGAATTTAATATCATAATCTAGATCAAGAGATCATATGATATTACCTTTTGAAGCCAAGTGGTTGCTACTTTTGATCTCTTCCTCAAAACCTTCTAGAGTATGATCCCGCCTTAATCCGGATGTTGTGTGGGCAACGAGCTACCGAATCTTCCTTGACAATGAGGATAGATGGGCCGAAATTCTTATTCTTCACAACTCTCAATTTTTCTTTTTCTTCAAGTAATTCTGATTGATAGCAAGAATTAAAGTGTTATCTCAATTGTGGAATCAAAGACACAAGTCAAGATCCACAATCAAACACTTGGAAGAAAAAAATCGAAATCCTTGTGTAAGATATGTGTTACGGTCGAAATCCCCTTCCCCCATGTCCTATTTATAGGCTTTGGACTATTATAGGGATCTTAAGGAGGATTAGGGCTAGGACTCCTAGTGTAACCCAACCTTCCATGTTAAGCCATTCCTAATATGATTGAGTTCACTAATATCAATTCAATCCACAAAAGAATTAATATTGCACTTCCAACCCAAATCTCAATTTACGAAATCGGGATCCTTATTTAAATATATTATTTCTCGTGTTTAAGATATCAAATGTCCACTAATTAATTTAAGCTACTGACAACTCTAATTAATTAATTAATTTCTTATCCAAGAGTAGTACCACCCGAACCTTATTATTATATCAAATTTAAATCCACCTGCAGCCTGCATGGTTTGATATAATAACTGTTATCGTGCTCCTCAAGGGTACATCATCAACCCGCACAAGTCGGAACACGATTTCTAGTTATAATAATAATTGTCATATGAATCATATTATTGCCCAAGATATGAAGCATATTGAGTCAATCACTGTGACACTCACCCATGGTAAATCAAAGAAATAATTATTATAACTACACAATTAAATATTATATACTTAGAATTAAGAAATAATAGTTATTCGAGATTTATGTGCTTCTTATAGTCAGTACATAATACACTATCTCACTACGATCCAGTTCAATGTATGCAACTAGGTCAATGCATGCTAATAGTCAAGATCAACTAATCTCAAACATACATTACAACCTTTCATATAATTGTCTAGTAATTATATAGGTTGTGAACTATTATATTATTTTATACGGCATCAATAATGTGATTGTCTGTATGAAACTAACACACCACATTATCTACAATATAAAATAAATAGACAATACATTTGCATAACCATAACGTTAATAAATATGCAAAATATGTGATTAAATGTAATTAATATTATCATAGATAGTTACACGGAAATAAGATAATACAAGCATAAAGTATGCTTTGCAGTATACAACCCTAACAATCTCCCGCTCATACTCAAAACATGCTTTTAAGTATACTATTCTATTACATAATCTATCATATCTCCCACTTATATTCAAAGCAATGCTGCCATAGACCGTAATCCTATTCCTTCCGCATGCCCTTCAAAAAGTTTGAGGGTATGCCTTTGGTGAAAGGATCAACAAGATTATATTTCAATGCAACCATGGATATAACTATGTCTCCTTCCTTTATGAAGTGTCATATGATATGGTACTTGCGGTTGATATGTTTATTTGCCTTATGGGCGTGTGGTTCCTTCGAATTTGTGACTGCACCAGTATTATAACAGTAACCTATAATACTCTTTGGAAAATCGGGAATCACATCTAAGTCCTGTAGGAAGTACTTGATCCATATTGCCTCTTTGGCTACCTCATGTAACACCCTCAAACCACTCGGGAATATTACAGCGCCGTAGACCCTCTCCATGAGGATCCACCAGGCTAAATACAGAAACACCACAATACAATACATACCGACATGAGAAATTAACGGACCATTAGACCGATTTGGTCTTATACCACAACATACACCTCAACCATACATTACTCTTTCTTGTAACTCATACCCAGGAAGGGATTAACATAAATCAATATCCCCGTATAAGGGGAAAATAAACACAACGGAAGGACAAAACAAGACATCACCAAATACTCAACACCGGTCTTCATGTGATTAGTATCGCCGTCTTCCATCATCCTTCGTAACGATCCTGTGAATTGCTCCCCAGCAACCTGCAAGTACCTGGACGCAAAACAGACATCCACCCCCCGAATACTCAGGGGTTAGCAAAACTCCACTATTTTACTAGTGCAAGTAAAAATACAAAGACAAGCCATACATATCATACTCCAAGAACATAGAAATCGTAAATATACTTCCCGGGATAATTCACTTGATCGAAACAGTTTGAATTATGAAAGATAGGAATAAACCTATTTTACATCTCACAAAACATTTTACGATCTCGGGAGTTTTGAAAATATTTGGGGTTTAAGAATCCTCAAGCCTTTCGAAACATTTAGGGACACAGCCCAAAAATCATTTATTTCAAAATACGATTCCGATAACAAAATACGGGGTCCACAACCCAATCATAACATTCCAATTACAAACACGGGGGTCCACGACCCAAATTATCTACATCACATACTCGCAAGAATAACCCGGCGGAACTACACCATGTCAAACATTAACATGACAACAGTCTCACAGAACGACATCAAAGAGCACAACTTTGCAACTTAACTATACGGTCGAACTCGACACACCACAGAGATACAATACACAGAGCAACCACAGGACTCACGTACTCATACCAAATTATCACAGCCAAGGGACGAATCACACACAACACATTTACTGGTGCCATTCCAGCCAAGTACGATACCATTTGGACTGCCATTCTAATTAGACGAAATATGCGCCAAAAATCATTTTAGAAATCATTTATATTCCGGAATATTAATGGTGCACAAGCACAAAACACATTTCTCCAACAAAACATTTCAAAGTTAACCTTGGTACGAGACTCACGGACACCGTACCCCGAAGAGCCCCGTCGGACATCCCTGGGTGGTTAACCATAGTTCGCGATACGCAACTCACGGAAACGTACCCCTAGAGGCTCCGTCGGACCATCCCTAGGTGAACATACACATACCATCCACAACGACACAGGAAGCCATAATTCGAATACTAGAATATGCATACAAATGCTAGGTACTTCGCTAGAATTGCCACTTTAGTCGACGTATACTCACAACTAATGTCACACAACCACAAGCAATTACCAATACCAAACAACACCAAGCACCACAGCCTCCTTACGAAGGAATAACAACTAAAATTACACAACGTCACATATTCACCGAACAATTACACATATCAATACACAATCCTAGGCAAATATAATTTTCAATCTACTAACATCACTAAATATAATCAACATCTTCCAACATAGGAAACTAACGCACATATTCCAAAAGCACATTAATCTACGAAGCATACGAGTTATCTTTTGAAAGACAACGATTATCGAGGACATACCGATCCTTTTAAAAGTTCATTAAAACATTCAATTTGTAATTTGGTTCCAATACCAATGAATACGTCTACGAAACACGAAATGTATGGGCAAGATACTTGCCTTAATAACCGCTACCGAACACTCCGAAGGACACGGTAGGGAAGCTCAGACCCTGAAGAAGACAATGAACGGGAGGGTTCCGGCTCGAGTTCTTCACAAGGATTTCGTCCCTAACTCATATCAACAATAACTCAACAATCGCACGATGAATAATAATCGCATAACGCCCGAAACCCCCTCTAAGACCTTCTATCGGACACCTTCAAGGCATCAATTAAGAACTCGACCAAAACGACGAATATATACAATCCAACCATGGAATAACAAGGGAAATGATAGAATACATCTAAATAATCATCAATCCATCACAAATCTAAGTTATTACGGTTAAATCGGACAAAACCAAACAAAACCCCCAATTTTCCCAAACTAGGATTTCTAGGAAATCTGACCTGATTTTCTCGATCAAAGGATGTTATAGGACGGATAATCGATAATATGAACTCCAAGACTTCATGGATTCATCACCTGACAATATGCCTCCACACCCATCACACCTCCAGCCACGGAAGGGAAAGAAACGAGTGAGAAAAATACCCGTCTGCTAGGCCTTACATAGACAGCCTACCGGCCGCCTTACGTACGTAATCGGCCACGGCTTACGGCCATGGCCGAGCCTTCTGCCAAAAACTGCCGGCAGCGTTACGTACGTGACCGGCCAGGTATTACGTACGTAATAGGCCTTACGGCCGTAACTTCCAGACACTTACGGCCGTAACTCGGCCAGGTGTGCCAGCGCCCAAACACGCGCGGCCATGACTCGGCTGTGGCTAACTCCGACAGTCCGGACGACCCCGAAACCCGAACCTGAATATGAATCGAAGATACGGTTAAGAAGTACTCGCAAAGACAAACTCAAGCGCTAAGAGAACACACGGTTCCGACCACCCGAAGGCTCAAAATTCGACAACGAAAAGTAATTACCCCAAACTTTGGGAAATTACGAAAACAGTCCAAAACATCCGGAATATACGATACACAATCGAAACACCAATCCAAAACTTGCAACATGAATAATAACATTAAATTAAACTTACGAAAAACTCGAAACAACAGTTTCGGACGAGATTCGCAAGAATCGAACTCAAGTGCGGAAAAGCCGTTTAAGAACACGGAACTCAACAAAACGATACCGAAACGAACTTGGATGACAAAAAGTGTAGAATTAATCATTCTCGGAATGACGAAATGGTCACAACAGAGTCGATAAGATGGACTTTAGCCAAAAAAAATAATAAAAAAAATTATCGGAAATCGAAATTGCGGATATTACATACTACCCTCCTTAAAAGAAGTTTCGTCCAGAAACTTAAAATAAGTAGGGAGAAGCAATATCCCGCCAGAAAAACACAACGAGATACACAAGAAACGCGTAACTTTCGCCCATCGGCGAAACATTACAAGCAATGCAAAGGAATATACGGCGTGAAAACACGCTCCACGACGACCAACACAACGCCATAGGTAGAGGCATAATAAAACCAACAAGTGACAAGCATCATCAAACAGATAATACAATCAAGTGGATTATCCGAAAAATCACAAGACACAAAGTACCTATTACAAGGAAACACGCACAATCGAGAAAACGGAAAGTAAACACAAACAATTCACAAGGGCAATCACAAACAATTCGGACTACGCCGAAATCCTCAAAACCACACTAGGCATCTTCGTGTCCTTTCGGAGCAGAGACGTAACCTCGATACCCAAATCTCTCAGTTATCGTCTCGCAATGCACGGCTCGGTGACCCACCTGGCCACACTCGAAACAACAGACTAACGGTGAACGACAATTCTTCGCGGTACGAGATCAGGCAACAACAGCCAGACAACCCCGATCGAAAAGCAACGATCGAACAACAACGACCGAACAACAATGATCTAACAACAACGATCAAATAACAATGATCGAACAACGACGATCGAAAAAATAATGATCGAGTAACAATGATCGAATGACAACGGTCGAACAATGACATCCGAACCATGACGAATAACAGAAATCGAATAGCATCCCCGAAGTCCACAACACGAATCAAGACAATATATGGTCCAGTGAAAACGACATGATATACATTTACATAAGATTCACATGAGCGGAACCAAATTCGGAAAAGTCACAACGACAAAAGAATTCACCCGAAACAATACCGCAACTCGTTTGAACAACAAAAAGTGAAGAGTAGAACAAGTCCAGAAAATATCGACGAACACAAACGAGTCGATAGACTCGAACAAAACGAAAGCGAAAAATATGCATATTACACCATATCACCTTTAAAAGAGGTTTCGTCCCCGAAACCTAAACAACGAGAACGAAGTGCTAGAACAGCAACCTTCCCGGAAATCTTCTCTCGGTCTCTCATCTGATCTCCATGACTATCTGTACCGCAGTCACGACCGCACCCTTTGCTCCTCGGCATACTAAGCAGATACTCACTCAATACCATGGCCCATCATCGCAAAATAATATATCAAATTGCCAACACGGCTTGACATATCACCTAAGACAGCTAATAGCAACTCGATAAGAAAATCCACGAGGTATCCTTTTAAATGATATCATTTGAAAATCCTCTCAACACTATACAATAATCAATGACGGTAACATTTTACAAAATATTCAAAGGTATTATAAAATGACTGTTTCGATACCGTCGGGGTTTCTTTAGGAAATGCAAGGCCGGCTCGCCAATTTTAAACGATTTCAAAGTCCACACGAAGCCGCCGATTAAGCGAATCGCCAAAACTTTATGAAATTTAATTTTCCACAACTTGCTCAAGTTTATAAAATTTTCAGAAAAGCATTTTCGAACACACACACACACAAAACAGACATAATTTATCACTTTATCAAAATACGATCCATTACCATCAAATCCAATCGCACGTCAACACCATTTATCCACATAATTACAGTATCACACAAGCAACCTTCAAAAGATAATTAACATCTAAAACTGAAATCCTACCTCTTAGTAATGAGGACTCTCACAACAAGTACATTTAGGACGAATTATTGTTCACACCACTAACTTAATCACAATTTTGAGCATTATTGACCAATTAATAATGCCAACATCACTACACACCTCCGAACCGACGATCAGGAAATCAACAAATCGAAAGCAAGAGTCATGTTTCAAGTAATTTTTTGGTAGACCTCATTTGAGTTTTTTTTTTTTAAAAATCAAATTTTGAAAACTTTCAAAGTCCACATGAAGCCGCCGATTAAGTGAATCGTCAAAACTTTATGAAATTTAATTTTCCACAACTTGCTCAAGTTTATAAAATTTTCAGAAAAGCATTTTCGAACACACACACACAACAGACATAATTTATCACTTTATCAAAATACAATCCATTACCATCAAATCCAATCGCACGTCAACATCATCTGTCCACATAATTACAGTATCACACAAGCAACCTTCAAAAGATAATTAACATCTAAAACTGAAATCCTACCTCTTAGTAATGAGGACTCTCACAACAAGTGCATTTAGGATGAATTAATGTTCACACCACTAACTTAATCACAATTTTAAGCATTATTGACCAATTAATAATGCCAACATCACTACACACCTCCGAACCGACGATCAAGAAATCAACAAATCGAAAGCAAGAGTCATGTTTCAAGTAAATTTTTGGTAAACCTCATTTGAGTTTTTTTTTTTAAATCAAAATTTGAAAACTTGCAATGCAAGAGGAAAATAAAATACAAGTAGTTAAGTTCTAAAAAAAATCCGGTCTCGAGGTCATCATACGAAATCAAAAAATTTCGTTTCTTGAAGGATGCTTTAAAATAAAATTTACGTGACTCTTCAAAAATAATTAAACATTGAAATATCACATTGACAAACTTTCCTTGCAGGATCACACCAAGCCATTACTCCAATGAAACGATTCACACAATATATATACACATTTATACACCAGTATCACTTTTCATTCTAGCACAATACGAGAATCAAACAAGTATGGAGTACGTATTCACGAGGCACATTTAAACTCCACATAATAACACAGAATCACACAAGCTCGTATAACACGAGACACAACAGAATAGGGAGACTTACATCCACATATCGCATGAATATGATGGATGCACCTCGATACTAATCACGACCGACACCTCAGACGACGTGTCGCGACACGACTCAGTCAGACAAAATCTGACAAGACAAGACAAGACAAGACAAGACCCGACAGCCTAGGTTTCCGCAACCAAATCTCTGATACCATATTCTGTAACACCCCCAAACCACTCGAGAATATTACAGCGCCGTAGACCCTCTCCATGAGGATCCACCAGGCTAAATACAGAAACACCACAATACAATACATACCGACATGAGAAATTAACGGACCATTAGACCGATTTGGTCTTATACCACAACATACACATCAACCATACATTACTCTTTCTCGTAACTCATACCCACGCAGGGGTTAACATAAATCAACATTCCTATATAAGGGGAAAATAAACACAATGGAAGGATACAACAAGATATCACCAAATACTCAACACCAGTCTTCATGTGATTAGTATCGCCGTCTTCCATCATCATTCGTAACGATTCTGTGAATTGCTCCCCAGCAACCTGCAAGTACCTGGATGCAAAACAGACATCCACCCCCCAAATACCGTGGGTTAGCAAAACTCTACTGTTTTGCTAGTGCAAGTAAAAATACAAAGACAAGCCATACATATGATACTCCAAGAACATAGAAATCGTGAATATACTTTCCGAGATAATTCACTTGATCGAAACAGTTTGAATTATGAAAGATAGGAATAAACCCATTTTACATCTCACAAAACATTTTACGATCTCGGGAGTTTTGAAAACATTTGGGGTTTAAGAATCCTCAAGCCTTTCGAAATATTTAGGGACACAACCCAAAAATCATTTATTTCAAAATACGATTCCGATAACAAAATACGGGGTCCACAACCAATCATAACATTCCAGTTATAAACATGGGGGTCCACGACCCAAATCATCTACATCACATACTCGCAAGAATAACCCGACGGAAACTACACCATGTCAAACATTAACATGACAACTCACAGAACGACATCAAAGAGCACAACTTTGCAACTTAACCATATGGTCGAACTTGACGCACCACAGAGATACAACACACAAAGCAACCACGGGACTCACGTACCCATATCAAATTATCACAGCCAGGGGACGAATAACACACAACACATTTACTGGTGCCATTCCAGCCAAGTACGATACCATGTGGACTGCCATTCTAATCAGAAGAAATATGTGCCAAAAATCATTTTAGAAATCATTTATATTCCGGAATATTGACGGTGCACAAGCACAAAACACATTTCTCCAACAAAATATTTCAATGTTGACCTTGGTACGAGACTTACGGCCACCGTACCCCGAAGAGCCCCGTCAGAGATCCCTGGGTGGTTAACCATAGTTCGCGATACGCAGCTCACGACAACGTACACCTAGAGGCCCCGTCGGACCATCCCTAGGTGAACATACACATATCATCCACAACGCCACAGGAAGCCATAATTCGAATACTAGAATATGCATACAAATGCTAGGTACTTCGCTAGAATTGCCACTTTAGTCGACGTATACTAACAACTAATATCACACAACCACAAGCAATTACCAATACCAAACAACACCAAGCGCCACAACCTCCTTACGAAGGAATAACAACTAATATTACACAACGTCACATATTCACCGAACAATTACACATATCAATACACAATCCTCGGCAAATATAATTTTCGGTCTACTAACATCACTAAATATAATCAACATCTTCCAAAATAGGAAACTAACGCACATATTCCGAAAGGACGTTAATCTACGAAGCATACGAGTTATCTTTTGAAAGACAACGATTATCGAGGACATACCGATCCTTTTAAAAGTTCATTAAAACATTCAAATTGTAATTTGGTTCCAATACCAACGAATACGTCTATGAAACACGAAATTTATGGGCAAGATACTTGCC
This sequence comes from Orobanche coerulescens, assembly GCA_033398695.1. Taxonomy (NCBI): domain Eukaryota; kingdom Viridiplantae; phylum Streptophyta; class Magnoliopsida; order Lamiales; family Orobanchaceae; genus Orobanche; species Orobanche coerulescens. The sequence goes on along the minus strand of CM065805.1, from coordinate 146,184,383 downwards.
TTAATAACCGCTACCGAACACTCCGAAGGACACGGATCAATCGGGAAGCTCGGACCCTGAAAAAGACAACGAACGGGAGGGTTCCGGCTCGAGTTCTTCACAAGCATTTCGTCCCTAAGTCATATCAACAATAACTCAACAATCGTATGATGAATAATAATCGCATAATGCCCGAAACCCCCTCTAAGACCTTCTATCGGACACCTTCAAGGCATCGATTAAGAACTCGACCAAAACGACGAATCTATACAATCTAACCATGGAATAACAAGGGAAATGATAGAATACATCTAAATAATCATCAACCCATCACAAATCCAAGTCATTACGGTTAAATCGGACAAAACCAAACAAAACCCCTAATTTTCCCAAACTAGGATTTCTAGGAAATCTGACCTGATTCGCTCGATCAAATGATTTTATAGGATGGATAATTGATGATAGGAAATCCAAGACTTCATAAATTCATCGCCTGAAAATATGCCTCCACACCCACCACACCTCCATCCGCGGAAGGGAAAGAAACGAGTGAGAAAAATGGGTGTAAACCCGTCTGCTGGGCCTTATATAGACAGCCTTACTTACGTAATCGGCCATGGCTTACGGCCGTAACCGGCCATGGCCGAGCCTTCTGCCCAAAACTGCCGGCAGTGTTACGTACGTGAACGGTCAGGGTTTACGTACGTAACAGGCCTTGCGGCCGTAACTGCCGGACACTTACAGCCGTAACTCGGCCAAGTGTGCTAGCGCCCCAACACGTGCGGCCATGACTCGGCCGTGGCCAATTCCGACGGTCCGGACGACCCCGAAACCCGAACCTGAATATAAATCGAAAATACGGTTAAGAAGTACTCGCAAAGACAAAATCAAGCTCTAAGAGAACACACGATTCCGACCACCCGAAGGCTCGAAATTCGACAACAGAAAGTAATTACCCCAAACTTTGGGAAATTACAAAAATGGCCCAAAACGTCCAAAATACACGATACACGATCGAAACACCAAGCCAATGCTTCACTACCAAAATCGGGGGTTTAGCCGACGACTCTAAGTTGTCGGCTAAAGGTCAAAGTCGTCGGCTAAAAAACCGTCGGCCGATATTCGTCGGCGAAGGTTTAGTCGACGAATTTTTTGGTAGTCGTCGTCTAAAGTTTGAGGTTTAGCCGACGACTTTACAAATGTCGTCGGCTAAAGTTTTTTCAAAAAAAAAAAAGTAATATACTTTAGCCGACAACATTTAACAAAGTCTTCGGCTAAAGCATTTTTTTTAAAAAAAAAAAATCAGATTTTGGGAACAATTTATAGTCAACACAATACACGAATTAATAAATTAGCGAAAAAATACGTAACAATTCAACACAAATACATAACACATATACAATACATCAATTCAACAGCAACAAAAATACGTCAATTCAACGGAATACACCAATTAATATCACAACATACCAACAATACATCCAATCCAACACAATACACCAATTAATAACACAATACACCAACAATACATCAAACAAATACAATAAATTCATCAAACAAATGAAAACTAAATACACAAAAATCTAAAAACTAAATAAAACCTAACCTAATAAACTAAAAAAATAATAAAAACTACATGAAAAACAACCTAATTACAGATAAAATTAATACACTAAAAATGCACAAAAAAATGGGTTGTCTGTGCGGAGGTCGGGCGATGGGCAGACGGTCGAGCGGCGGTGTTCCGGCGGGTGGGTGACGGGCGGTCTGGTGTCGCCGGGCGGCTGATGGGTGGGTGGGGGAAGAAAAAAAGAAGAAAAGGAAGAAGAAAGAAGAGAAGAGGGTATATATATATATATATATATATATATATACCCTCTTCTCTTCTTTCTTCTTCCTTTCTTCTTTTTCTTCCCCACCCACCCATCACTTACCGCCCACACCAAAGATAAAAAGAAGAAAAGGAAGAAGAAAGTAGAGAAGAGGGTATATATATATATATATATATATACATATATATATATATATATTTATATATATATATATATATATATATATATATATATATATATATATAGAGAGAGAGAGAGAGAGAGAGAGAGAGAGGTTTAGCCGACGACCTAGATCAAGTCGTCGGCTAAAGTATATCGGCTAAAGTATATTATTTTTTTTTTTTGAAAAAGTGTTTAGCCGACGACTTAATCAAGGTCGTCGGCTAAAGTATATTATTTTTTTTCGGAAGGGGTTTAGCCGACGACATAGATCAAGTCGTCGGCTAAAGTATATTATTTTTTTTCGGAAGGGGTTTAGCCGACGACCAAGATCAAGTCGTCGGCTAAAGTATATTTTTTTTTTTGAAAAAGTGTTTATCCAACGACTAGATATAGGTCGTCGGCTAAACCATTGCAATATTATTTTTTTTCCAAAAGATGTTTAGCCGACGACCTAGATCAAGTCATCGGCTAAAGTATATTATTTTTTTTTCGGAAGGGGTTTAGCTGACGACCTAGATCAAGTCGTCGGCTAAAGTATATTATTTTTTTTTTGGAAGGGGTTTATCCGACGACCTAGATCAAGTCGTCGGCTAAAGTATATTATTTTTTTTTGGAAAAAGTGTTTAACCGACGACTTGATCTAGGTCGTTGGCTAAACCATTGAAATATTTTTTTTTCCGAAAGGGGTTTAGCGGACGACCCAGATCAAGACGTCGGCTAAACGTTTTTTTTTCGTCGGCTAAACATTATCTAGGTCGTCGGCTAAATCTCTTTACTATAGCCGACGACTATGTTGTACTTTAGCCGACGACCTAGATCAAGTCGTCAGCTAAAACTGTTTAGCTGACGGCATCCCGAGTCGTCGGCTAAAGTGCAAAGTTTAGCCGACGACACTTTAAAACACGCTCCACGATGACCAACACAACGCCACAGGTAGAGACATAATAAAACCAACAAGTGACAAGCGTCATTAAACAGATAATACAATCAAGTCGATTATCCGAACTATCACAAGACACAAAGTACCTATTACAAGGAAACACACACAATCGCGAAAACGGAAAGTAAACACACACAATTCACAAGGGCAATCACACACAATTCGGACTACGCCGAAATCCTCAAAACCATACTAGGCATCTTCTTGTCCTTTTGGAGTAGAGACGTAACCCCGATACCCAAATATCTCAGTTATCGTCTCGCAATGCACGGCTTGGTGACCCACCTGGCCACACTCGAAACAACAAACTAACGGTGAACGACAATTCTTCATGGTGTGAGATCAGGCAACAACAGCCAGACAACCCCGATCGAAAAACAATGATCGAACAACAACGACCGAATAACAATGATCAAACAACAATGAACAAATAACAATGATCGAACAATGACAATCGAAAAACAATGATCGAGTAACAACGATCGAACAACAATGATCGAATGACAACGGTCGAATAATGACATCCGAACCATGACGAATAATAGAATTCGAATAGCATCCCCGAAGTCCACAATACGAATCAAGACAATATATGGTCCGGACACAAAATGAGATAGATGGCATGAAGCTGGTCCCTTATGCGTCAGATAAATCAAGACAACTATCTAAGGATATGTGTTTCAGTTCTCCATACTAAACCGCTTTAACACTGTATCGATATAGGATGCCTAAGATAAGCACAACATCCTTTTCTTCTGATTACGAAAGATCCGGACCCCAAAGATGTGCCTTGCTTCTCCCAAATCTTTCATATCCAACTACTCAGATAGCCATACTCGTACGTCTGACAACTCCTTCACATTGTTTTCAATTAGAAGGATGTCATCTATGTATAGTATAAGAAACACCAACATGTTTCCATCGCATTTATGGTACATACAACTCTCACTCGTACATTGGACGAATACATATTACTGTACAACCTTGTTAAATCGAGTGTTCCAAGATCTAGATGCTTGCTTAAGTCCATAAATTAATCTCTTAATCTTGCACTTTAAGTGCTCTTCTCCTTCGGCAATGAATCCCTCTGGTTAGCACATGTAAATTTCCTTGTCTAGACTGCCATTCAAGAATGCAGCCTTCACATCTATTTGTGAAATCTCTAAATCCAAATGCACAGTTATAGCTAAAAGAATCTAAATTGCATGGCTACTGGTGAAAAGGTTTCATCGTAATCGATGCCCTCCTTCTGAGTATAACCTTTCACTACAAGCCTCACTTTAAAGGTTTCAACCTTCCCCTCACCTCCTTTATTTTGTTTGTAGACTCATTTAATCCAAATGGCTTATTCCCCATTAGGTAGTTCTACTATCTCCCATACTTTATTGGAATCCACATATCCAATTTCTGATTCTATTGCCACTTTTCATGAGTCAGCATTTTTATCTTGGATTGACTCCTTGTAAGTCCAGGGATCTGATTCATATTCGCTTGGGATTGAGTTCGAAGACTTTCCCATGCCTACGAATCATCTGATTTACGAACAACCCTCCTAATACGATGAGGCAAATCCTGAGTTGGTGTAAAAGTCTCAAAATTGATACGTGGTGCAGTGTTAGTTGGTACTTGCATGATTGGTATAGACGGAGTCTCGCCCCTCAACTCTTCCGGAATTATTTTGCTCATATGGTTTTGACTAATCACATAATCCTCTTTCAGGAATCGCGCATTGGTGCTAACAATAACTTTCTGATCCTGAGGACTGTAGGACAAACACTCTTCATTTCCTTAGGGTATCCTACAAACACTCGTATCTCTGTACGAAATGCCAAATTATCAGCATCCTTATTCAGCATATATGCTGGAGTACCCCCTAATCCGAACATGTCCTATACTGGGCTTCCGCCCACTCCATAGATCTGCATGTGTTTTTGAAATTAATTTCGAAAACACCAGGTTTAATATGTACGCCGTTGTTTCCAAGGCGTACCCCCAGAACGAAATAGGTAATTTGAGTAACTTATCATTGACCTAACCATCTCTAAAAGATTTCTTTATTTCTCTCAGCAACACCATTTTGTTGTGGAATTCCCGGTGCAGTGAGCTGGGACGTAATCCCCTCATTTGCCAAGAAATCCAAAAACTCTCCATTAAGGTATTCGCCACCACGATCAGATCGTAGTGACCTGATACTCTTCCCATGACGCTTTTCCATTTCAGCCTTGAAATCTCTAAACTTGTCAAATGCTTCAGACTTACATCGCAGCAAATAGATATATCCATATCTTGAATAATCATCTGTAAACATGATGATGTATTCAAAACCACCCCTAGCCTATATGTTCATTGGACCACATACATCAGTATGAACCAATTTGAACACGTTCTGAGCATGGTTTTCTTGGTTTTTTTTTTTAAAAAAAACTTTTGGTCATTTTACCTTCCAGACAGGATTCACAAATTGGAAATGACTCAACTTGGAGGTCATCCAATGGCCATCATCTACCAATATTTGAATTCTTCTAAGGTTCACATGACCTAACCATAAATTCCACAAATATGTTTACTTTATGCTTGAAGGTTCTTGTCTCTTTTTAGGTTTAAACAAAGAGTTAAGCGATTTATATTTATACATGGGAGTTTCTGCAGTATTATTGACATATAGTCCATCAGTATAGATACCTTTGCAAATATATTCACCTTTTCTTCTAATAATAGCATCACCATCAAAAGAAACTGAATAACCATCTTGACAACCGAATTTAGAAGCTGAAATTAAATTCATTCTAAAATCAGGTACCAATAATATACTATTGAGGACTAATATATTATCACTAATCTTCAACTGCACGACTCCCACTGCTACAACCATAAGTCTGGAATAATCGTCCCAATTGATGGTGATATCGCCCGCACTAAGTTGCTTGGTTACCTAAAACCATGAGAGTCAAAGCAAACATGATCAGTGGAGCATGAATCTACTATATACAAAGTGGTAGAACAAACTGCCAAACATATTTTTGACTACTAGTGCATGAGACATACCTTTCTTAAGAGCAGGGCGGTCTGCTTTGAAATGTCCTTTCTGACAGCACTTGCATAAATATAGTATTCTGCTCTGTATGTGTTTATTGAGTATATATGTGTGTGACTAAAGTGTATGTTAAGTGATGTGTAATCGTTAAGTGATGTTGTTATATGATTGTCATGACATGGCATGTCACACATTTTGTGTGCACATGCATGCATATTACATAGTCAGAGAAAACATCTTACATGCATGTCACTACAATGAGGAAGGAAAATATTTTATTAATTGACAACTACTAGTACACCGACGACAAGTAACACATGCTTATATGATGGATAATCCAGGTGTCCTGTGAGACATTACTTCGGGTGTGTGGGATAGTCGGACGCGACTCTTGATTTTATGATCAGTGCCCTATGATATATTACTTCGGGTGTGTGAGATAGTCGGACTGAACCATTATGTAACGTGGCTCTAGATTTTATGCTCGGTGCTCTGTAAGACATTACTTCAGGTGTGTGGGACATTCGAACTAAGACATTATGATTATTGATTCCAGTAAGACATTACTTCGGTTGTGTGAGACAGTTGGACTGGAAGTTATGATTATTGATGATATGTAAGCTCTTTTTGGTAGTTGATGGCCCAAAGAGATAAAATGATTTTAAGTGATGATAATTAAGATACGTATTCATGTCAAGTATTGCACTTCATGTTGAATTGCGTAGAAGTAATGATATTATTCCATTGACATGCATGAATTTTACTTACTGAGATTTAGCTCATATAGCTTATGCATTGTAGGTGAGCCTACTGATACCTAATCACTAGCTTGCTGGATTGTTGGAGTCCCACAGGTTTTGAGGGATGATGTACATAGATGACGACTTATTGGGCTAAACCATGGGCTTATCGTGTCTTGGCTACTGTTTTTGAAGCTTGTATTATATATATATATATATATATATATATATATTATGTTATCGAGTTAATTTACATATATATTTTAGTATGGTTAATGACATATTTGCTACTTTATGTAATGTTAATAAGGTTTTGAACTTAATAGTTTGTTTAAATATAGGTTTATGTTGTAAGAATATTCTTCAATATTCTCCCTCATTAGATGGTCATTAGTAAGATGTTTATTATCATATTGATATTGCAAAACCGTTACAACCGTTACGTTACAAATCTTTAGCTATTGATGGATGGTTAATATGAACGATGATGAGGAGTTGAAAGGTCCTCCCTCTACCTATATATATGCATACTATTCTCCATCTAATGGTATGCAAAAAGATTATCAAACACATATCTAAAGAATTCTATAGGCAAAGAGGGAGAAATCTTTCTTCTCAATTGAAGTAATTCTTGGCTGGAACAATCTCGCCGGTAATATCCTATTCACGCTCTAATGGCCGGAGGTATGTCATAAATCCAATTATCTGTTAAAATTATATATGTTTGATAATCATGTAATTCAAGATTTTAGAATTATGTTATGTTAAATAATTATCTAACATTTGGTATCGGAGCTTAGGATTGCGAATGCATGATTATCCGTTAGTGTGATTGATATATACGTTTATTATGTGATAGAGTAGTCCACCGTGTATAGCCTAGTATGAATCATGACAATATATTATAATCCATAACCTTCTGGTAATACTAATTGATGGATCATAATTGGATTTGATTGGCTAGCCGAATGGCTAATGGAGTTGCATGTATTTGATGACAAACGAAGATGGAAATAATAATGTTCTTGAATTTGTCTATTTTGAAGTATTTATTTTAAGAACCTAAGGAGATGGTTGTGGACTTGGTTATGGTTACATAATAAATGTTTTTCACTACGTTGTACATCATCTTATTCTAACACCCTCGATTTCTCACCACGAATATTACACGTCGTGGACCCCGCATCGGAATCCACCAGACTAAAAACTATTTTCCACGTCATTTCCGAATATGCCAAAAAGGCTGATGACGGTAATATTTTTCAAACACTCACAAAAATCATTTTCCAAAATACCGTCATAAAAGTTTCGTCAAAACGTTCGAGGCCAAAATGTCAAAACTCGTTTTAGGGAATCGGTTTTACGAAATAAAACTCAGTTTGCAAAATAGCGAAAAATATTTTGAAGTATAAGCGCGGCGGATAAAAGACAGTCCAAATTATACATTTACATCGATTAAAATGAACAGTAAAAAACAGTCACGATTCCCCAACATATGCCATAGCCAGTATCGTCCGGGATCCTCGTCTCTTCAGGACCGCTACAATCCAGATCTCCATTTCCTGAAAAACAGTCCCACAACGGGGTCAGCCATAATGCCCGATAAATAACCGCAAATACATAAACATAAATTATCTTATGTCATGCATCATGAGAATATCAACCTCACAATTGTAACCTTACCACTTCCCGGTAATACAACGGCAATTCGATTCTTATCAAGAAGACGACTTTCATCTCAAAAATCACACCAAAGCTGTACAAATACTCAATATTGATCATTTCCCGTACATACTCCTCTATGTACGATAACCATTCAAACATACCATAGTTCGGATTCCTTCCGAACGCATACCAGCGCCCAAGAGTATCCAAGAATCTCAACCACACCAACCGTATAATACAATCCTCATAAAACTCCGTTTATACATTCGTCAATATGCAATACAACACAGAATACTTATGAAATGTAATTGAAATTACTTATCGAAACACTATTACTAAACAAGTAACAACTTGCCTTAAATAGTCGGGTCGGTAAAGCAAATCTGTCCCGAGGTTCAATTCCCACACCTTGACAAAATATTTATATCCCGATATCAATAACAATATACTACGGCATTCGATTTCCACGATCAACGACTATCCCAATTCTATAACTTTAGTTTTCATCTTTCTCAAAAGTGACGATCCGAACTTTAGCAAGTTCATTACTAAAACTCCAGAATATTATTTTAAATATAAAAATAATATTCAATATTTTTCGGTTGTATTTATGATATAGCCATTATTTGAGCGAATAAAAACTTCGTACTATTTAAATACGAAAAATATTCCAAAGTCATCAATTTTGAAAACTCGTGATTTTCATATAGAAAAATATTAATAATCATCGTTATTAAATTTTCCAGCCTTAAACACAAATATAAGGTATTCAACATGTTCGATACATACGAAAAATATAGAGCTGACTCGGTAATGTATTGATAAATACATGAGTCTAAACAGTTCAGAAAAATCAAAATAAAAAACTAATTTGTGATAACATGTATCTCGGGTACAAATTTCATGAAACTTTATCAAAAATCAACTTGCAGGTTCAAATATATGTGTTCAAACTAGACAACTCGATCAACTTCAAAAGAAATGTTGCTGGAAGTGACTGAAAATAGCAGGGCTGACTCACTATAAAACGGTTAATATTATCCAAGTATTCTGACTTAATACATACGGTCCAAACAATATTTATACTGATATGAATTTTCTTAAAAAACTGCTCATGATTTATTCATAAAATAACTTACCAATTGAACGATAATAGAGTTCAAATAAGACAACCCAGTCGGGAATTCACAGACTCTCTGGGGAATTTCGTCAAACATATACCGGACGTCTTATGTATTAGGCTTCTCAGACTCGCTGGGTGTTTGAGAATTATGGAGGACAAAAACATCTCCGATCCAGGATAAAAACATACGTCCTTAAATTCGTGTACATTTTCTACAGATAGTGACAAACGGAATGGGACAGTACTAAAGGTAAGGCCGCTCTATCCAGGTTCAAAGTTAGGTGGTCAGTCAAAACAACGCGTGGATCCAAAGTCTTGGCCGGCAATTTTCGGCGCCCGCGTGCTGACCTGCCCAGCCAGCGCGGGATTCCCGGACGCGCCTATCGGGCGCTGACGCACGCAGTGACGCACGGTGCCTGACAGCTGGCGGTCTTCCACTAATTCTATCATAACTTCTTCGTCCGAACTCCGATTGGCTCGTTATTTAAACCGTTGGAAAGCTAACTCAAATATCTATAATAATGTTAATTTTCAGAATTTTTAAAGAGCCCAAAAATCTGTGGTGATTTTTCAAAGTTGATACTTGTCCACGACACCTCCGAGAAAATATCCAATTTTATTTCTACTAATATTTTCGGTATTTCTTTCTTATTTTAAATGTTGCAAGACCAAAAATGTATCTCCAATACATTTAAATAAATTTTAAATCCCATATTTAGTCGGTATGTATTTCTAAAATTCAGAATATTACACTTATGATCACTTCTGCATGGAAGCCAATTAAATTAGTTAAGTTAATACAAAGTTCAAGGTGATAGCATATATTGGTTTTATGTTGACAACTTTTGTTTATATCAAAATCATTATACTTTTGGAACTAGAGGTTGATTTTCTTGTTAGGATCCATCTTGAATTAAGCTTATGTTGCCTTGATCATTATTTTGAATCATATTTAAAAGTCTAATCTCCTTCAAGACATTAAGCATTAATACAAGAATGTTGGTTTTAATATTATTTTACGTGAGTCATTCATATTGGTCAAACATTTGGATCCATATCGTCCACAGACAAATTGTATTCATTTATCTGAACAATACTTAAGGAATTATTCAAATAATATATTAAACATTATCTTGAATCAAATGACATCATGTATATAATTTTAGGTCACTACCACAGAAGTACTTTTAATTATGTTGTTTAAATATCAAAATTTTATATGTGTTATTTTAAGCTTAAATCCTTTTATCTCTAAATTACAGTTAATCTACCTTCAAACCTTATCTCAATGGTTGCATCCATTATCAAACTCAATGGAACTAACTTCTAGGAATGGAAAGAGCAAGTTGAGTTTTCTTTGGGGCTACTTGAATTGGACACGACTCTTCGTTTCGAACAGCCTGCTCCACTTACTAAAGAAAGTACTCCTGAGGATAACAAATGCCATTCTGATTGGGAACGATCTAATAGGCTAAGCATTATGTTTATGCGAATGTTGATCGATACCAACATCAAAACCTCACTTCCCAAAACCGAGTGCAAAAGAGTATTTGCATGCCACCGAAGGCCAGTTCAAGACTGCTGAAAAATCCCTTGCTGTGAAACTTATGACGGATCTTGTAACCAAGAAGCTCGATGGTTCTTGCTCCATGAGCGCTCATGTCATTGAAATGATTGACCTTGCTGCCAAACTTAAGGAGCTGGGCTTGACTATGGATGATGCTTTCCTGGTCCAATTCATACTGACTAGCTTACCTCCCCATTACGAATCATTCAAAAATCATTATAACACTATTAAGGAAAAGTGGATTCTTAATGAATTGACTAACAAATTGGTTCAAGAGGAGTCTAGGCAAGGCCCGCAAGGCTTTAAAGTTGCTCATTTCACTCAAGGAGCTGGAAAAGCTACTGGGAAAAATAATTTCTCAACCCATAAACGTGTAGCACCCAAATTAAATGATGCTGGTTCATCACACAAGAAGAAGAAGGCCGATGTTTGAAAATTCTGTAAGAAACCTGGACATTTCTAGGCAGATTGTGTTAAGTGTAAAGAATGGTTTGAAAAGAATGGTAACCCCATGGGTTTCGTAAGTCATTTCTAATCAACTTTTACTAATGTTCCTTTTTCTACTTGGTGGATTGATACTGGTGCTAATGTTCATATTTGGAATTCTATGCAGGGATTCATTACGACCCAAACCATAAACCCAAGTAAGAATTTCATTTTCATGGGAAATAAAGACAAAGCTATAATCGAAGCTGTTGGCACTTTTCGTCTTACTTTAGCAAGTGGTTATCAGTTGGACTTATGTGAAACTCTTTATGTACCGTCTATTTCTCGTAATTTGATTTCTGTAAGCATGCTTGATAAGTTTGGATACTCATTTGAATTTGGCAATGGAAATTTCAGTTTGTTTAAAAATTCTATCCTTATTGGTTCTGGAATTTTAATTGATGGACTTTATAAAATTCATCTCAAACCTCAAGAAACTAAACTCCATGTCACCTAGCATAACAATGAAACAAAGAAGTCATCTATAAAAGACTTCTTGTGGCATAAAAAACTAGGTCATATTTCTAGTGAAAGAATCAAACAATTAGTAAAGGATGGTGTCCTCCCGGACATTGATTTTACTAACATTACACCATGTGTTGATTGTATTAAAGGAAAAATTACAAAAAATACAAAGAAAGGAGCCACAAGAAGCACCCAGCACTAGAACAAAAAGTGGATTTGGCTACACCAAAAAAGTGTGACGATATACATATAGTCACACATGTATTTTCGAATGTGTGTGACAAAAGGTCGCGCGACCGTAGGGTGGTCACATTTTTGAGTTAGTGTCCGTATCCATTAAAAAATAGTGACCAAAAGTGTTAATAAGTGTGACCATAACACTGTACAAGAACACAAAGCATGTTTTTTGTATATTTAGTCACATACAATTTAGCATAAAGTGGCCAAAAGTGTTAATAAGTGTGATCATATGCTGTTTAAAGTGAAGAAATGTCTATTTTGTGTGACTATTGATCATCAATGGCCACATGAATTTTATGTTTGTGTGGCCTTTTGTAATATTTAGTCACACAAAGCATGTTTGTTTTGGGTATTTAGTCACATACAATTAAGCATAAAGTAGCCGAAAGTGTTAATAAGTGTGACCATATGCTGTTTAAAGTGAAGTAAAAGTGTATTTTGTGTGACTATTGTTCATCCAATGGCCACATGAATGTTATGTTTGTGTGGCCTTTTGTAATATATAGTCACACAAAGCATGTTCGTTTTTAGTATTTAGTCACATACAATTAAGCATAAAGTGGCCAAAAGTGTTAATAAGTGTGACCATATGCTGTTTAAAGTGAAGAAATGTGTATTTTGAAGTGTTAATAAGTGTGACCATATGTTATTTAAAGTCAGAAGCACTTAAATGTGCAAATCAATCAGAAGCACTTAATTGTGCATAAAGCTTTCGGTCTAGCTGACGGGCTTCAGAATTTATCAGTCATGTTGTTTATACTTTCTAATATATTTAGTTTGTCTTTTTGAAATGTATTTCCGCTGCAAAAAAAATTATTTATTCTTCTTAAAATTAGAAGAATTATTATTTTAGAAAAGTGGTGGCTACAAGAGAGAAGATAGATCTGACTATCTGTTTTTGATAATGATAAAGGGAGGCGCGGGAGACTGAATTTTTGGGGAAAAGATGGGTTTGTTTGTTTAAGTAAAATAGGTAAGGATAAGGCGTAAATGATTTGAGCTTTTGTCGAGTAACTAGAGTTCGTTTGAGCTGATTCTTATCGAGCTTTGAGCTCAAACTCGAGCCTATCAAATGAACTCGAAATGTTTAATGAGTTGAGCTTAACCTTATATAAGTTCGACTCGAATAATTGTTGAGTTTTCGAACTTGTAAGAGATATAGCATATGTTTTTTATATATTTTGTATGCAAGTGTACTAAGTTTAAATACTTATTTATGAATGTATCGATCTTTTCGAGCTGAAGTCTAACCGATTTCGATTCTTAGGTTATACTTCAATTTTAATTTGTGTAAGAAAACACATCTTTACAAATAAATAGAGCTTTTCGAGTCAAGCTCAAGTCGAGTTCAAACTTTTTCAATCCCGGATAACATGATCGGGAGGTCCCTGGATACTTGCTTCTTAGTGTTTTTGACAAACGGTATACACCTGCTAAGCCGGTGCAACCCATGCATGACCGCCTTTAATAACTTCAAATACAATTCATATAACCTTCACACTATAACTATACATCTACCAAGCCGGGTTGTAGTGGATTACAGTGTAATGGAACCCATGCATGACCGTGTTCGATCGATTTCGACCTTTTCGACCGATTTCGACCTTTTCGACCAATTTCATCCATTTTTGAACGTTTTCGGCAATTTTTGCTCGTTTTCATATGTTTTCAAGATTTTTTGAACGTTTTCCTCCGTATTAAATGTAACACCCCCGAGAGATTCGAGGTGTATTACAGCGTCGTGGATCCCTACATGGGACCCACCAGGCTAAAACAAGAAAACACCACTCGACTAACCATCTCGGTTAGCAAGGAAATAATTGTTAACAACAAGAACATAAAAGAACATGTCCGGTACAACCGGCATAATAAACATCAACCGAAAAATATAATAACATCAACGAAGACCAATCACAATCCGAAAAGGAAAAGCCTATGTACTCGCGAGTACAATCTATAAGTTTACAATTTGGAAAACAACCATATCAAAAGAGACGGTAGGAATAATAAGACTCAATTGCACATGTCAACAACCTTGGCCGACATCCTCATACCATCCCAGTGCCCGCTCGTCTGGCTGAACATAACTTGAAATCCATAACAAGAATTTCGCCACAACGGGTCCCCAGAGGGGTTAGCAATTACCCTAGTACAAGTATTCAAGGCAAACCAATCGCTTACACATTTCATAGTACAATGCACCAAATCATTTCAAAATCAAAACCAGACATGTCTTTTCCGGAAACAAACAGTCAAATCAATTTGCCTAGGACCGGGACGAAGCCACAAATCCCACCCGAGGCCTCTAAGGACCCTCCCAGGCTGGCCACATTATAAATCAAATCACGCACATGCATCGCCTAGGACCGGGACGAAGCCACGAATCCTACCCGAGGCCTCTAAGGACCCTCCCAGGTGTAATACCCGTACTTTTATTGACTGTTTGACATTGCCGTTCTCCTTATTTTGTCACTTTGTAAACGCATGGAGATGTTGTTGATATTGTTATTGAGTTTCGTATCTTGTTTTGGGTCTTGATCGTGTTGTTTAGACCTTGCGGAAGTGTTCTGGTCCAGAGACCTAGCGCACGCTAGGCCTAGGCTAACGCACGCTAATTCTGCTTGATTAGCGCATGCTAGTTTTGAGCCGTAGCGCGCGCTAAGGGACCAGTCAGGTCAGAACCAGTAACTCGAACTACTCTCTGGACTGGCGGATTAACGCACACTAGGAGTTCGTTAGCGCGCGCTATTCGTGGTTAGTAGCGCACGCTAACATCCGTCCGTAGCGCACGCTAATGGGCTGGTCGGCAGAGGCAGTGAGGTTGCCAGGTTTCTGGACTATCAGGTAGCGCACGCTAGGCTTCGGCTAGCGCACACTAAATCTGTTGCATAACGCACGCTAAGCCATAGCGTAGCGTGCGCTAATAGACTGAGTCGGCAGAGTCAGTGAGGTTTCAGACTTTCTGGACTAGCAGGTAACGCACGTTAGGCAGCAGCTAGCGTACGCTATAGGTGTTGCGTAACGCACGCTAGTGCTCAGTATTAACGCACGCTAGCGGACTAAGACAGTGAACTGAGATTTTGGCAGGACACCAGTTAGCGCACGCTGGGGATGTTTCGTAGTGCACGCTAATGTCTTATGACAGTAGCCACTGGACTACCAGGTGACCCATTAGCGCACGCTAATATTGAGGCGTAGCGTGCGCTTGACTGGGACAGTATATAAGGGGACAATCAACCCCTGCACTTGTCATTTCACATCATTTCCACTTTTTTCCGATTGGGAGAGCTCGGGAGAGGCAATTTGGGGCGATTTAAGGCAGTCCTTTTTCAGATATCGTCACCTTGGGTTGGATAACAAGGTTTATGCAACATCTAGCACATCTCTATCCTCCGAATCAAGGTAAAAATCCTTAGAACCCTATTTTTGGGAATTTTGGGGTTTTTCGTAGATTCGTCCGATTTATCCATTTTGAAGATTGAGAACCTTGAGATTATGATGTATCTATCCCGTATGCATGCTTTTCCTACGATTTTACGGATTAGATTGTGCTGCTTTCGGACTTGTGAGAGTTTGGACGATTTTCCAACCTCTGGTTGTTTATCCGTGTATTTCCATGAATCGTAGATGGGTTTCGGGAGTTTCTTCGTGCAATTTGAATATGGATAATTGATTATCATATTCCTTGCGAATCGTTTAGGTGCCAGAAGCGCGTTCTTGGACCTACCGAACTCATACCCTTTTTCCGTTTGATTTCTCGATGTCTCAAAGGCAAGTATATATTTATGATTGTACGTTCTTGACTTTGAAATTAAGACATATTAATAGCATGATTATTTATATCCACTCTGGGGTGGGCCGATGGGTCCCCTGAGGGTTTCGTAGCCTCTGGTGCGATTCCACGGATGATATGAACGAACCATTCTGGGACGGACCGATGGGTCCTCTAAGGGTTCCGTAGCCTCTGGTGCAGTTCCACGGTATTCATATATGTATTGTTGTGATGCTATGAGATTTAGTTATTCCGGAATACTAGTCTTGAATTGATGAATTGACGGTTACATTTACTTTATTGTCGAGGAGTATTGTGTTTCATACTTGATATACTTGCACTAGCTATTCGATGGCTAACCCCTTTATGGGGGAAATACTTTTTATGTATTTCAGGTTCCAGGAGAGTGGACAGGAAGGTATTGTAACACCCCCAGAATACATCCGGAAATGTTACACGCCGTAGGCCCTTCTAACAAGGATCTACAAGGCTAAACTCTACTAGACTACAAATTGATTGACCGACCGGGGTCAATCTAAATACAACGCAGACCGACAAGGTCATTAAACAATTCAGAAACAAATGAACTTTACATCTCAATGACAAAAATAAACTTGAACACAGAAAAGAACGACAACTCAATTTAATAAATTAAAACTACACCCATGCAAGGGTGAATACTCGAACGACAGAGTAATACCGACCAAAATGAAACAAAAGAAAAGACTCTAACTCTGGTGTGATTAGTATCATTGTCCTCCATCTCCTTCCCAGCCAATCCCGTGACTGCTCCTGAGCTGCCAAAACCTGAGCGCATAACAGGCACCCACCCCCCGAAACTCGGGGGTTAGCAAATGAATTTTGCTAGTGCAAGTACACAACACACAAGATATACGAATAATAATAACACAAAACTCAATAGTCGTGAAACCTTAACACAAACCACACATTCAAATGGTCAGCACAGAATAGTATTACATACACAAGATGAAAGATAACCATATTGTCATATTCTCCGTACAGATCATAACACCAATAAAACTTTAAACGAACCCAAGGAGTCAGAAAATTCCCTTCTTATAAAAGGAAAAGTATTTTGATAAGAAAGTTCGAAAATATTAATATTGACGCGGGCCATCCTGGGGTTTTGAAAATCAAATGTAGTTACTTTAGAAAATACTTCAAAAGCCCTCGGGTCCTTGAACCAACATGTGGAAAACAATTTGCAAGAAAACCATCACAATGTTATTCAGGGTCCTCGACCCAAATGATAAAACACTATCACAAGTGAATCCTTACAACATCTCACGGGGTTCTCGGCCCAATCAAAGAAAATATCATCACGAGATCAAATCTCAACATCTCATGGGGTCCTCGACCCAATACACAGAACAATCAACACAGTACAATCAACACAGTGCAATCAAGGCACAACTTCTCATTCGACAAATCCTGCTCAAGACCCCTGGTTAATTAACCCTCGGAGATCTCGTCAAATATCCTTGGTTAATTAACTCTGATACCAACATTTAAAACGAGTTGGAACGAACTCCAGAAACACAATCCGCGGTCTACATCAAGACCAACATTAAAAGCAAGTTGCAAGGATTTAAATTTCGAAAATCATTTGGTAACGGGTCTTAGCTATCACTCAAATATCCGTTACCAATAAGCTGCCAGCGCCTCCCTTGCACACTGTACCGGCGTTCACTCCACTATATTGGCCGCCCATTGCACATGTCACCGCGCCGGCGTTCACTCCCACAGAGCCGCCCCTTGCTCGCGCATTAAGTAACACCGGTGTTCACCAATCATATGGAGCCGCTCATTGCAGCATAACAGCCGGAGTGCACGCCCCTCCCTCGAGGTACCCGGATATGACGTCTCTCATAACAAGTATTCACATTATTACAAATACCAAGCACACAGTCAACCGTTGCCACAATTATCAAATCAGTTCATCAATCCACATAATTTAATCGCCAGTACGCAACTACGCAAAATAAACAATAACTCACACGTTATTCATCAAGACTTTGCACATCAGGCCTTCAACTCTATCAATTAATACTACATAAATATCCACACATATCTATATATATATATAATATAAATACAGATATTCATGACATAATTCATATACTTCAGCAACAATGATTTCAACGTAATTATAATTCGTATATCAAGGTACTTGCCTCGATTTGAAGATAATAACAATACTTCCACGGAAATGAACACTCGACGGTCGTCCTCCTCAATCAATCACGTAACGAGGCCAAACCTTAACAAAAGAAATGATATAGGATTTATCTCACGTCGCATGAATGTTTAACAATTTGATTCACGGTCAAAAGTTCATAAAATACAATCTGCCTGAACTGCTTAGCGTGCGCTACGTACTCTACGTAACGTGCGCTAAGCAGGCTTGTTAGCGTACGCTATCGTGTAAGACTAGCGTGCGCTAGCCACGGTCTGGCATCGACTCGGCTGGTCTCATAATGTACGCTACGACGTTTCGGGCGTTAATCGACCCCGATAGCGCACGTTAACTCACATGTGTTAGCGTGCGCTAATATTGCATGGCAGAATACTACAAACCGAAAACTGGGTTGAATGGTGAAGAATTCATGAATTCTACCGTGATAATACAAGTTATCTTCGGGCAAATCATGCTAATAAGGTTTGTGGAAGATTTATGATCGTGAAATACAAATATACGGATAGTCATCTCAATATCATATCTTTTCTAAGATCTTCAGAAGTATTCTAAGTTCCGATTATTCCAAGTCCCAAAACACATGATTCCAACGTGTACAACGTAGCAACCGGGTAATATCCGACATCGATCATAAATTGATTTGAAAACGCTTAGAGTCCAATCTACTAAGATGGTTCAAAGGTTCATAAGATAAATAGTGCCGATACGTCAAAGTATCCTTCTATCATGTGATGACCGATCATAAACGAAATAATCGGCTATCTAAGCATGATCGACGTCCTTAAGAACATTACTAACATTAGTGAAGAATCACCTACCTCAAGTAGTAAAGAACACGGAGGAAAATGAAGCAATCCGACACCGAAAGCTTGAACAACAATCTCCAATGATAAACGATCTTCAATCACGAATCGGGATGTTGATATGAGATGTTTAGGATGAAGGAAGACATGTTCTAAGTGTAGGAACTCGGGTAATGGGAGAAGAGAGAATCAAATCACGAATAGGATGTCATTCTATTTATAATAAATGGCTATTAGCGCTAGACTCGCCAGTAGCGTGCGCTAACGGCTCACCGACTAAATCAGTACTCGGCACTTAGCGTGCGCTACGCATATACCGTAGCGTGCGCTAAGGCGTTGACTCGCTCTTCCCGAAAGACGCCCGTACATCCCGACACCATCCGGCAGGGTCCCCTGCCGCCTCTCACCTACCGCACGTCTCAATCAATTTGACCGCGCATAGCGTGCGCTAAGGACACTCAAGAGCTCGCGCTATGAACCCACGTTAGCGCACGCTAAACATAGCTGATAGCGTGCGCTACATGCGCAGATTTACAATCTTTAATTCAAAATCACGGAATTAAACGCTCGACAATATCGGATTATGAAATACGGAAAATAATACTCAAATCAAGTACAATCATTACAATATCACAAGTTCCAATTACATAACAGAAATCTCGGGTATTACATCCTTCCTCCCTAAAAAGAAGTTTCGTCCCGAAACTTAAAGTAGAGTGGTGGAACAACCAAGGAAAAGTATCTACTTGCTCAACCCCAAAACATCACGAGCGATGTGCGAATGCAAGGTTCAAAAAGAAATACGATGATCGGACTTAGGAAGTATCAGGCACGTCAATTGAGGCAATAAGTTACACGTGTACACGAGAAGTTAGAGTGGAGAAGTAGAAGCTCACGGAATTAAGGAAATTCACAAATGGCTCAGATGTACCAAAATCGCGTGCCGAGCTCGACTCACCGTATTCAAGTTCATAACACATTGGGAATATTAATCATACGAATGGGAACAATTAGTTTCGAACAAAATTCTGCAGAGATTAAGTTCAGATGTGATAGACCACAATAATTCACGGAGTCTAACAAACCGGTTCTGAAATTCGTTCGAATGATGGTAGGTTCGTAGAACATGGTAGTTTGAAATTGTCAAGAGAATCACAGATGAATCATCAACAATGAAAGTCTCCTAACATCGGAAATACTAAGAAGAGCACGGTTACTACGTGTCCCCGTACTAAGAAGACATGTCAGCCACGAAACTTAAAACAGCAGGAGTTGGAAACGAAAAGCAATTAAAATGAAAAACAATCAAAGTCACGATTGTTGGAAACAGCAACGACTAGAACACGGCACAAAATCTTCATTCGCCTATGATAGGCTCTTCAGCAGAAGACATAAGGTTTCGGGACATTCTCCGACCACTTGCTCTGCTCACCGACAGAGTAGCATTCTTTGCCAATTCAGAAATTATCTCACAATGTTTCTCCCGATGGCCTTCACACCCGCACCGATGACAAGTCAAGAGTGGTGAGGGACAGTTTACACGGATGTGTCCCGTACGGTTGCAGTTGAAGCACACTCTCTTCTTACCGGGAGTCACTGATGCTGGTTGGGGATTCCCAATGCTCATTCTCGACCGCGAAGATGACGCATTCGAACGACGTGGGGGTTTGAGAACCTTAGTCTCGTCACCGCCCAAAAATTTTCCAGATGTCCTCGGTCTCTTTTCTCCGCTCGTTGGCTCGGTCACTGAGGAGGTTTCATAGGTTATCGTCTGATCTTGATATTCCTTCACCGTAACATGAATCGTTGTCGTACGAACCACCTCACCGCTTCCGCTTCCTATATCACGTCTACGTCCACCAAGGCTCGTCATGCTAATGCAGATAGTACCGTTTATTGTTATCACATAGTCGGTTATACGGTATACCACAATTATCAACATAGGTTTAATTAGCATCCTTAGAATAACGGTAATATCGTAAAGCACAAAATTTTCGGAAATCATCTTCCAGTCCTTCGTCTAGGACGATCATTATGTGTATGCTTTTAAAAAAAAAAATTTTGAAACAAAAGCCGAGTCACGTTGTGCTCAGAACTTGTAAATACTGTTCTTTGTTTTGGAAGAGGAGGTTTATACAATGACTCTAAAAATTTATTTTTCGAGTAATGCCTACAAGGAAATTGAAAATCGAATTTTAATTAATTTAAAATATTTCAAAAGTGTTGAGTCCCAAATACCACAATTTTGAAAATCCTTCCTCATCTACCAAAATGTTTATTCGAAAGAACTTTTCACCAAAATACGTGATCATTTGACACGACTATATTAAATCATGAGGTTTACAATGTTAGGAAAATTTTAAAACACTACTTTGAAATGTTCGTAATTTGGCCCTAAATATTACATGCCGGAATTCTGTGGAACCTACCAAAGCTAAATACCATTAAAAATCATTTCAAAATATGCCAAACAGCCGATGACGGTAGCATTTTCCAAAACTTACAAAATCATTTGTAAAATATTAAATACCGTTAAAATGTGTAAGACTAAAAATGCCAAAATGTCAAGAGTCATTTCAAAATACTCACGCAATGTGGATAAAATTAACACTCAAAGATTTACCCTATCGAAATGCGTAATCCGATAAATATGTTCGACTACCGAAGTATACTACATAACCATTCTCACTCGAACCGTATACGCAGGTGATATCGTAAAACAATATAATCTCTAACAAGTTCAAACCCTAGGTTCACGTTAAGCACAATATAATCAAATACGTATATAAGGGGACTTACGATTCGGGAGGCTTATCATCACGGATTGCTTGAAGATGATGTTGGAACCACGATACTAATCACAACTCTGACGCGCGCGACTTACACAAGACATGGACTTGACCCAACGGCCTAGGTTTTTCGCAAACCTAAGCTCCGATACCATATTTGTAACACCCCCAGAATACATCCGGAAATGTTACACGCCGTAGGCCCTTCTAACAAGGATCTACAAGGCTAAACTCTACTAGACTACAAATTGATTGACCGACCGGGGTCAATCTAAATACAACGCAGACCGACAAGGTCATTAAACAATTCAGAAACAAATGAACTTTACATCTCAATGACAAAAATAAACTTGAACACATAAAAGAACGACAACTCAATTTAATAAATTAAAACTACACCCATGCAAGGGTGAATACTCGAACGACAGAGTAATACCGACCAAAATGAAACAAAAGAAAAGACTCTAACTCTGGTGTGATTAGTATCATTGTCCTCCATCTCCTTCCCAGCCAATCCCGTGACTGCTCCCGAGCTGCCAAAACCTGAGCGCATAACAGCACCCCCCGAAACTCGGGGGTTAGCAAACTGGAATTTTGCTAGTGCAAGTACACAACACACAAGATATACGAATAATAATAACACAAAACTCAATAGTCGTGAAACCTTAACACAAACCACACATTCAAATGGTCAGCACAGAATAGTATTACATACACAAGATGAAAGATAACCATATTGTCATATTCTCCGTACAGATCATAACACCAATGAAACTTTAAACGAACCCAAGGAGTCAGAAAATTCCCTTCTTATAAAAGGAAAAGTATTTTGATAAGAAAGTTCAAAATATTAATATTGACGTGGGCCATCCCGGGTTTTGAAAATCAAATGTAGTTACTTTAGAAAATACTTCAAAAGCCCTCGGTCCTTGAACCAACATGTGGAAAACAATTTGCAAGAAAACCATCACAATGTTATTCAGGTCCTCGACCCAAATGATAAAACACTATCACAAGTGAATCCTTACAACATCTCACGGGGTTCTCGGCCCAATCAAAGAAAATATCATCACGAGATCAAATCTCAACATCTCATGGGGTCCTCGACCCAATACACGTAACAATCAACACAAGATAATCAACACAAGGTGCAATCAAGGCACAACTTCTCATTCGACAAATCCTGCTCAAGACCCCTGGTTAATTAACCCTGAGATCTCGTCAAATATCCTTGGTTAATTAACTCGATACCAACATTTAAAACGAGTTGGAACGAACTCCGTAAACACAATCCGCATGATCTACATCAAGACCAACATTAAAAGCAAGTTGCAAGGATTTAAATTTCGAAAATCATTTGGTAACGGGTCTTAGCTATCACTCAAATATCCGTTACCAATAAGCCTGCCAGTGCCTCCCTTGCACACCTGTGTACCGGCGTTCACTCCACTATATTGGCCGCCCATTGCACATGTCACCGCGCCGGCGTTCACTCCCACAGAGCGCCCCTTGCTCGCGCATTAAGTAACACCGGTGTTCACCAATCATATGGAGCCGCTCATTGCACAGACAACAGCCGTGAGTGCACGCCCCGCCCTCAGAGGTACCCGGATAATACGACTCTCATAACAAGTAATCACATTATTACAAATACCAAGCACACAGTCAACCGTTGCCACAATTATCAAATCAGTTCATCAATCCACATAATTTAATCGCCAGTACGCAACTACGCAAAATAAACAATAACTCACACGTTATTCATCAAGACTTTGCACATCAGGCCTTCAACTCTATCAATTAATACTACATAAATATCCACACATATCTATATATATATATATATATATAATATAAATACAGATATTCATGACATAATTCATATACTTCAGCAACAATGATTTCAACGTAATTATAATTCGTATATCAAGGTACTTGCCTCGATTTGAAGATAATAACAATACTTCCACGGAAATGAACACTCGACGGTCGTCCTCCTCAATCAATCGTAACGAGGCCAAACCTTAACAAAAGAAATGATATAGGATTTATCTCACGCCGCATGAATGTTTAACAATTTGATTCACGGTCAAAAGTTCATAAAATACACCGCTCGAATCGCTTAGCGTGCGCTACGTATTTCTACGTAACGTGCGCTAAGCAGCTTGTTAGCGACGCTATCGTGTAAGACTAGCGTCGCTAGCCACGGTCCGCGATCGACTTACCGTCTCATAACGACGCTACGACGCTTCGGGCGTTAATCGACCCCGATAGCGCACGTTAACTCACATGTGTTAGCGTGCGCTAATATTGCATGGCGTAATACTACAAACCGAAAATCGGGTTGAATGGTGAAGAACTCATGAATTCTACCGTGATAATACAAGTTATCTTCGGCAAATCATGCTAATAAGGTTTGTGGAAGATTTATGATCGTGAAATACAAATATACGGATAGTCATCTCAATATCATATCTTTTCTAAGATCTTCAGAAGTATTCTAAGTTCCGATTATTCCAAGTCCCAAAACACATGATTCCAACGTGTACAACGTAGCAACCGGGTAATATCCGATTCTCGATCATAAATTGATTTGAAAACACTTAGGAGTCCAATCTACTAAGATGGTTCAAAGGTTCATAAGATAAATAGTGCCGATACGTCAAAGTATCCTTCTATCATGTGATGACCGATCATAAACGAAATAACTGGCTATCTAAGCATGATCGACGTCCTTAAGAACATTACTAACATTAGTGAAGAATCACCTACCTCAAGTAGTAAAGAACACGGAGGAAAATGAAGCAATCCGACACCGAAAGCTTGAACAACAATCTCCAATGATAAACGATCTTCAATCACGAATCAGGATGTTGATATGAGATGTTTAGGATGAAGGAAGACATGTTCTAAGTGTAGGAACTCGGGTAATGGGAGAAGAGAGAATCAAATCACGAATAGGATGTCATCCTATTTATAATAAATGGCTATTAGCGCGCGCTAGACCACGCCGTAGCGTGCGCTAACGCTCACTGGACTAAATCGTACTCGGCACTTAGCGTGCGCTACGCATATACCTGTAGCGTGCGCTAAGGCGTTGACTCGGCTCTTCCCCGAAAGACGTCCAGGTACATCCCGACACCATCCGACAGGGGTCCCCCGGCCAGCTCTCACCTACCGCACGTCTCAATCAATTTGACCGCGCATAGCGTGCGCTAAGGACACTCAGTAGCCTGCGCTATGAACCCACGTTAGCGCACGCTAAACATAGCTGATAGCGTGCGCTACATGCGCAGATTTACAATCTTTAATTCAAAATCACGGAATTAAACGCTCGACAATATCGGATTATGAAATACGGAAAATAATACTCAAATCAAGTACAATCATTACAATATCACAAGTTCCAATTACATAACAGAAATCTCGGGTATTACAGGTATCGGGTCGGCATGAAGATGGTGGGAAAGTGTGATACTGTATCTTTCCTCCGGTTATGTTCTGAGTTTTCCATTCAGTGTTGTTGTACTAGAATGGTTATTGAATACTCGAGTATTGTTTTCCATTTTTTCTTGATGTTCCGGCCTGTGTTTGCCGAGGTATTGATTTGTGTTGTGATATCTATAGATACAATGGTTATGTCATGAACACCTTTTGTATTATTCTTCATTCCATTGTATGTAGACCTTCTCGGTCAAAATTTATAGTTCCGCGTATGTTTAGCTTTGTGAGTCCCACGGTGGGGCTTACGGCGCTGTAATATTCCCTGAATAACTTGGGGGTGTTACAGAATATGTTATCAGAGCTAAGGTCTATGGATACCTAGGCTATCGGTCTTTTGGGTCGAACGAGTTGTCATTTGTCCACAGTATCACTACTCTGCCATCATCACAGTGCAACCGATACTTGTAAGACCTCTTACTCTTCGAGTGTTTCTTTATTCGTTTTGCTTCTATTTTGGTATTTTTGAGAATCGGTCACTTTGATGACGTGCGATTGAACTGTACTTTCGTGCCTTGTGTGTTCTTCAGTATTTCAGCTGGTAGGGGCTGTGGCCGTAGTCGTGGCTGTGGACGTGGGAGAGGTCATGGCACGACCATTTCCATCAGTTCTGTTGCGGGGTCAACCAACCCCAGTTTGTCGAACTCGGTGCATCCTGACACCGAAAGTCAGCACGACCAGTCGAATGGCCAGGGGAACAACGTGGACGTTGGAGTTGCGAATGTACTTCAACAATTGGCTACCCAGATGACCATTTTAGCCCAAACTGTTCAACTGAATAATCCGAAACCGAACACGGATGCCTTACTTCAGAATGTAATCCGTATGCATCCTCCACGCTGGCGGTGCCATGCACTGCTAGTCGGAAGATTGGCTAGTGGAATTGGAAAAGATTTTCGAGGCGGTTGATTGCCCCGAAGTGAGAAAAGTACCGATTGCTCAGTATTTCCTCACTAAGGAGGCCGCTACCTGGTGGAAGGTCATCAAGTCGCAGGATCGTGTTGCCACGTGGGATGAATTTAAGGAGCTTTTGGAGGCCGAGTTTTGTCCTTGGTCGGTGCGAGAGGGCCGAATCCGAGCCTTTTTCGAGGCTAAACCGCAGAATATTCCTGTTTCGCAAGCGATTGTAGAGTACAACCAACAACTTATCCACGTGAAGGATCAAGTGCGGAACGAGCGTGATAAGATCCGTTCTTTTGATATGTGGATGAATTTAGACTTACGGCGATACATGGCCGGATTTGCTTGTACTACAGTGAAAGAGTATCAGGACAGAGCTTTATCCCATGATATGTTAAGTCCCGACAACGATACCGTTGAAGAACCGAAGAAGCAGAAAGTCGCGGGAAATTTTTCTGGCTCTATGGGTGGCAACTTTCAGAGGTCACAGATGACTAACCGTTCTACCGGACAATCGTCACGTTCTAATAAGGGAAAGAGGGGTTACCGTTCTACTCCGGGTACAACAAATCGCACGGTGACTTGCTACAATTGTGGTCGTCCAGGCCACGTTAATTTGGAATGTAACTTTCCACCATTGAAGTGTCACACGTGCGGATAGTTGGGACATAGAGTGGCTTATTGTTCCGAGCCGAATCAGACTTTGGACACTCGGGCTTCTGCCCCAGCACCACTTGACCAAGGTATAAATCAGCGACAATCTTTTGGTCAACCTCAACAGTATTTCGGCAGGGGTCGGGGACGGGAGAACGCTGGAGGTGGAAACTCTAGCATCGGTTCAGTACAACCACGGGTTTATGAGTTGCGTCGAACAGACGAACCCGACGCGGCGGTGGCTTCAGGTACCATTTATATTTTATCTCATCCAGTCCGTGTACTTTTTGATATGGGTGCTACACATTCTTTTATTTCCTTGGAGTGTGTACGTCGTTTGAATATAACTAGTATGACTGTTTGCGATCCCTTCATTGTGAAACTTCCTAGCAGGGATAGAATTGTGGGGAACCGGGAGATTAGAGATTTTCCGGTGATTATATCCGGTAAGGATTGGTTATCGAATTTAATTGTAGTCGATATGGAAGGCGAGGACGTGATCCTCGGCAAGGATTGGCTTGATAATCACCAAGCAATTATTAATTACCGTACCAAGGTTATCACCATGATGACTAAAGACGAATCTGAGTACTCATTTTTTGGAAGTAAGTCGGGCCAATCCAAGTTACTTACCTGTGCCATGAAGGCTGTAAAACTTTTGAATAAAGGTTGTACGGGTTATTGGTGTTATGCCTTGAAAACGGAAGGGAACGAAGTCGATTTCTCTTCAATTCCGGTTGTTAATGAATATCCCAATGTTTTTCCGGACGATCTCCCGGGATTACCGCCAGATCGTGAGATAGAATTTTCTATAGACTTAGATCCAGATGCGGCTCCGATTTCTAAAGCACCTTACCGGATGGCACCTTCCGAGATGCAAAAATTGAAGAATCAATTGGGAGAACTTCTGGAAAAAGGGTACATCATACCGAGCGCTTCGCCTTGGGGCGCGCCTGTTCTTTTCGTGAGGAAGAAGGATGGTTCACTACGTTTGTGCATCGACTACCGTGAGATGAACAAAGTAACCATCAAGAACAAGTATCCTTTACCTCGTATAGATGATCTTTTTGATCAATTGCAAGGGGCCGCAGTTTTCTCGAAGATTGATTTAAGATCCGGGTATTATCAACTCAGGGTGAGGGAGTCCGACGTTCCAAAGACGGCATTTCGGACGAGATATGGGCATTATGAATTTGTAGTTATGCCTTTTGGGTTGACTAATGCACCGGCAGTATTCATGCAGTTAATGAATAAGATATTCATCGAGTACCTCGACAGGTGTGTAGTCATCTTTATTGATGACATCTTGATCTATTATCGAGATAAGGAGGAACATGCCCGACACTTGCATTTGATATAAGACATTTTGAGAACCGAGCACCTCTATGCAAAATTCTCGAAATGTGAATTTTGGTTGGAAGAAGTTATGTTTCTCGGCCATGTGATTTCGGCCGAAGGGGTTCGTGTAGACCCGCAGAAGATTGAAGCAGTACTAGATTGGGCACCGCCTAAAAATGTTAAGGAAGTTCGTAGCTTTCTGGGCCTTGCTGGGTATTACCGTCAGTTTGTCGAGGGGTTCTCGAAACTCGCTCGGCCGCTTACGAAATTACTCCAGAATACTGAAAAGTTTGTTTGGACGGATGAAAGACAACAGAGCTTCGATGAACTGAAGATACGTTTGACTTCAGCGCCGATTTTAACTTTACCGCATGGTAGTGAGGGCTTTACAGTTTATAGTGACGCTTCGGGTCAAGGTCTGGGCTGTGTACTTATGCAGCATGATAAGACGATAGCTTTTGCGTCACGACAATTAAAGCCTTATGAGATGAATTATCCTACTCACGATTTGGAAATGGCCGCAATTGTCTTCGCACTCAAGATTTGGCGGCATTATTTGTATGGTTCTTCGTGTCAGATTTATACCGATCATAAGAGCCTGAAGTATATTTTCAGTCAGAAGGAGATGAATATGAGACAGAGACGTTGGTTAGAGTTGATAAAGGATTATGATTTGGAAATTCTTTACCACCCCGGAAAAGCAAATGTCGCAGCGGATGCTTTGAGCCACAAATCGGCATCTCTTCATATGCTTGAGGTTCTTACATCTCATATGAAAATTCGTCAGGATTTAATTGAGCAAGGGATAGAAGTTTGGCTTCAACGAGTACAAGGACAGTTGTGTACTCTCGAAATTACTTCGTCCTTGGTTGATGACATCAAACGGAAGCAGTGGAGTGACCCGATGATTTCTCAACTGAAGGAAGATGTAATTAAAGGAAAAGCTCCTGGCTTTATGATTCATGAGGATAGTATTCTGAGATTTCAAGGCAGGCTTTATGTTCCGAACGATTTAGAGTTGAGGCAGAGAATTATCCGAGAAGCTCATGCTACGCCTTACTCAATCCACCCCGGGACGAGTAAGATGTACAAAGATTTGAAGCGCAGTTTTTGGTGGAATAACATGAACAAGGATGTCACGGAGTTTGTACTACGGTGCTTGACGTGTCAACAAGTCAAGATCGAACATCAATGACCAGCGGGGTTGTTGAAACCGCTTCCCATTCCCGAGTGGAAGTGGGAAGACATCTCTATGGATTTCATCACTGGCATGCCGAGAACTCGGGCCGGAATGAATATGATTTGGGTAATTATCGATCGGTTGACCAAGTCTGCACACTTCTTGGGTATTAAGGATACTTGGGGAGCGGATAGACTGGCTCGAACCTTTATTGATGAGATCGTGAGGTTGCACGGTGCCCCCAAGACCATT
This sequence comes from Orobanche coerulescens, assembly GCA_033398695.1. Lineage (NCBI taxonomy): Eukaryota > Viridiplantae > Streptophyta > Magnoliopsida > Lamiales > Orobanchaceae > Orobanche > Orobanche coerulescens. The sequence continues at coordinate 146,154,743 of CM065805.1, read as the reverse complement.
GTATCGGATCGAGATGGCCGTTTCGTATCGTATTTTTGGCAGGCCGTTCATCAGGATTTGGGTACTGAGTTGAGATTGAGCACTTCTTTTCATCCTCAGTCGGACGGTCAGACGGAGAGGACGATTCATACGTTGGAAGATATGTTGCGGGCGTATGCCTTAGACTGGAGTAATGATTGGGAGCTTCACTTACCGTTGATCAAGTTTGCTTACAATAATAGTTGGCATGCGTCGATCAAAATGGCACCATTCGAGGCACTTTATGGTAGGCGATGTAGGTCCCCATTATGTTGGGATGAGGCTTCTGAGCTAGTTGGGACGGAGCCGGATATGTTGATGGAGACTAAGGAAAAGATTTCTATTATCCGGGGCCGATTGCTGGCTGCCCAGAGTCGTTAGAAATCTTATGCTGATACTCGTCATCGGCCCTTGGAGTTTGAAGTGGGGGATCATGTCTTTCTCAAGGTGTCGCCGACCAAAGGAGTTTTCCGCTTCGGAAAAAAGGGGAAACTTAGTCCGAGGTATATCGGACCTTTCGAGATTTTGGACAGAGTTGGAGATTTAGCTTATCGCTTAGCGTTGCCCCCAGCTTTGAGTCACGTCCATAGTGTTTTTCATGTGTCTCAGCTGAGAAAGTACGTACCGGATCCGAGCCACATTATCGACTACAGTGAGATTGACGTAGCCGAGGATATTACCTTTCCGGAGAAACCCGTGAAGATCCTTGAGCGTCGCGAGAAACAACTTCGGCATAAGACTATTCCACTGATTAAAGTGCAATGGTCGAGACATGGAGTCGAGGAGGCGACTTGGGAGACGGAAGATAAGATGCGGGTGGATTACCCCGAACTTTTTATTTCTTAAGTTTCGGGACGAAACTTCTTTTTAGAGGGGGAGAATGTAATACCCGTACTTTTATTGACTATTTAACTTTGCCGTTCTCCTTATTTTGTCGCTTTATAAATGCATGGAGATGTTGTTGATATTGTTATTGAGTTTCGTATCTTGTTTTGGGTCTCGATCGTGTTGTTTAGACCTTGCGGAAGTGTTCTGGGCCAGAGACATAGCGCACGCTAGGCCTAGGCTAACGCACGCTAATTCTGCTTGATTAGCGCACGCTAGTTTTGAGCCGTAGCGCGCGCTAAGGGACCAGTCAGGTCAGAACCAGTAACGCGAACTGCTCTCTGGACTGGCGATTTAACGCACGCTAGGAGTTCGTTAGCGCGCGCTATTCGTGGTTAGTATCACACGCTTACATCCGTCCGTAGCGCACACTAATGGGCTAGTCGGCAAAGGCAGTGAGGTTGCCAGATATCTGGACTATCAGGTAGCGCACGCTCGGCTTCCGCTAGCGCACGCTAAATCTGTTGCATAACGCACGCTAAGCCATAGAGTAGCGCGTGCTAATAGACTGAGTCGGCAGAGGCAGTGAGGTTTCAGACTTTCTGGACTAGCAGGTAACGCACGCTAGGCAGTGGCTAGCGTACGCTATAGGTGTTGCGTAACGCACGCTAGTGTTCAATATTAACGTACGCTAGCGGACTGAGACAGTGAACTGAGATTTTGGCAGGACACCAGTTAGCGCACGCTAGGGATGTTTCGTAGCGCACGCTAACGTCTTATGACAGTAGCCACTGGACTACCAGGTGACCCGTTAGCGCACGATAATATTGAGGCGTAGCGTGCACTAGACTGGGACAGTATATAAGGGGACAGTCAACCATTGCACTTGTCATTTCACATCATTTCCACTTTTTCCGATCGGGAGAGCTCGGGAGAGGCGATTTGGGGCGATTTAAGGCAGTCCTTTTTTAGATATCGTCACCTTGGGTTAGATAACAAGGTTTATGCAACATCTAGCACATCTCTATCCTCCAAATCAAGGTAAAAATCCTTAGAACCCTATTTTTGGGAATTTTGGGGTTTTTCATAGATTCGTCCGATTTATCCGTTTTGAAGCTTGAGAACCTTGAGATTATGATGTATCTATCACGTATGCATGCTTTTCCTGCAATACCCAGTCGTAATCCATTCATTATCATTCAGTAATTATCAGTCAGTAATTGTCACTCAGTAATTTTCACTCATTAATGATCGCTCATCATTCATGATTCATTCATTTGCGTTCATTTGGCATGTTGTAACTGTGTATCAGTTACCGATCGTCATTTCATCTCCATTTGCGTGTCGGAATGGGAGTATTATCATTATCATCGTGATTGGTAGTCTTGTGCTGGATGTATCATTTTTGGCATGTGTTGGACTTGTTCGCGTTCGCAAACGTTTGGTATGTCGAATCATTCATCGATCGTAGCGAGAAATCGGAGTTGTCGGAATTTCATCTTGTCCAGCAACGAGTTACGGCCGTAAGGAGTGTCGGATACGGCCGTAATAGACGTTCGTTGTTTTCAGGCCATTTCGGACGAGCGGGACTTACGGCCGTAAGGATTTCGGCATACGGCCGTAAGTTGGGCAGTACGGCCGTAAGGCTTGGCCGGATACGGCCGTACGTGTCGAGCACGGTGCCCAGACGTTTTGGCCGAAGGCGAGTTACGGCCGTAAGGGTTTCGACATACGGCCGTAAGGGTTTCGGCATATGGCCGTAAGGCGAGGGAGATACGGCCGTAAGGCTTGGCCGGATACGGCCGTCTGGCAGCGTGGTGCCCGGTCATTTTCGGCGAAGGGCTTACGCCCGTAAGTTTGGCGGATACGGCCGTATCATCGAGTTACGCCCGTAAGGTGTTGAATGCGGCCGTAAGGATGCCGGCAGATGTTTTTGACGAAGGCGGTTACGTCCGTAACTCGAGCGGTTCTGGCCGTAAGTCTCGGCCAGGATTTTGGGCCGAAGCGAGTTACGGCCGTCTGAGTTGGCTGAATTCTGGCCGTAAGGCCATTGACTTGGGATGTTACGGCCATATGAGGGCCGAGTTACGGCCGTAACTTCCGGCAGTTTATATAGGGCTGGCCGAGACTTTTTCTTCATTTTCATCCTTTTCTTCATTTTGTTCTGAGAGAGAGACTTGAGGGAGGGATTTTTCCATCCTCAATCACTTGAGTGTTAGATTTTCATCATCCTCATTCATTTGGGAAGCTCGGATACTCGATTTAACTCGTGTTCATCGGATCGAAGTGGTTGGATCTTCAAGAGGTAATTTCTTCAACATCTTGGATTTCGATTTTGTGTTGAGATATGATGTTTTGGATGTTATAATCATGTTATATGAAGGGATATGTATATGATTATGAGTTTGTATAAAGATTCATTGGATTATTGAGGGATTATTCAAGAACACTTTGAATATCGAGTTGGAATTGGGGGTTTTCGATTAATTGTCGTTATAATCACGTTTTTGGATATTCGTTTTAAATTATTAATCGTATTGAAGATGTTTTGTTGGTTTGAAACACTTCTTAGGGGATTTGATATTGGTATATTGAGGTTTGATTGTAAACAATCGGAGTTTGGCCGCAACGTGTTTGATTTAATGCCTCAATGGACTTGGTTTAGTCGTATCGACGTTTTGAGTTCGTTATATTTGTGTTTAATTCGTATATTGAACGGATTGTTGGTAATTGTATTGAATTAAGGTTGTTCGAGCGACCGACACTTCATTTAGGACATTTGTTCGTGGAAGGACATTCTTCATCGGTATTGAGTAAGTTAATTCTTACTCAGTTAAAAGGATATTCATTCATTTCGTTGTTGTTCATTCATAATCATAATTCATTCATAAAATACTAACCGTATTGAAACTTGTAATTGTCACTTCATTACTTCATTCACGAGGAACGACGGTTCCAACTATTTTATTGAGCTATCATTCATTTCATTGTCATTTCATCTCGGTGAGTCATTATTGATTTTGATGTCACTTTTGTTATATCGTGGCATTTTGGGTCGCACTGGCGTGCCGGTTGGTATGTGTAGGATTTTCATGTCGGGCACATTATAGTCGTGTGTTGGTTGGTGGCCTCACATTGGACTGTGCACACGAGTTGATGGCTTCGTGAGACTGATTAGGTACAAGACCACACGTGTATTCGATCGATACTCGTTGGTGGCTTGTGCACGGACACATTTCCATCCCGGACGTAGTGTGGCGCCATTCCTTTGAGCCGTATTGATAGTTGATTCATATAGCATGTTTGATTGCGTATGTTTCGACACGATATTTCATAACTTTAGATATATCATGATTGTGTATTTTCAACCCTTGAGGATTGTTGTTCTGTGTAACTGACCCCGGCTGGGGATTTTCTTTTTCAGGTCATGGCAAGGCAAAAGCACGGGAATAGCATGTTGACGGCGAGGAGTCCCAGTGATACTAGTACGGGGCCCCGATCTTTCAGTTATTCATGTTGTTGTCCTTTAATTTCCGCTGCATACTTTCATTTGGATACCCCATTTCATTCAGTGTTGTGTATTTCATCTTCATATAAAATATATTAGTATTCGGTATTGTCCTGGTGTGTTGTACTTAAACTCCTCATCGGAGTATTTGGTAATATAATGTGGTTCGGTACTACAATTATATTATTTAATCCATTATTTTCATTCGCCTGGTGGGTCCCAGTTGGGGATTCACGGCACTGTAATATTCGCCTAGTTTGGAGTGTTACAGAGTTGGTATCAGAGCGTGGTTTTGAATACTACCTTCCGAGTCATGTCTCACTTGAAATCATCGTCATCAGACTAGTATCATTGGACTTTCGCGTCACGTGTGACCTGTGCAAATGCCGAGCCAATCAGACCGAAAGAACTGTAAGATTTCTAATGCCATGGTATAATTTCTGGCAATAGTCATTCATTCATCATTCATCAATTAGCAATCCTCAAACATCATCATTCATTGTGATTAGGACGATCATGTTAACTCATTAATCACTTAATTCATTTCATTACTCAGTTAATGATCAGGACGATCATGTTAACTCATTAATTACTCAATTCATTTCATTATTCAGTTGTCGATCTGGATGATCATATTATTAATCTTGTTAAGTTGTTCAAGGTAATCATTTCAAGAATTTCATCATATAATCATGTCACTTTAGTAAATCATTCATATAATCGCTAAGTTAGAGCATGTATACTCATTTTCGTCATCTCATGACGTAATCATAACATGATAATCATGCGGGAAATATAATCATTATGCGACCTTCCTACTTCAGTATGGATAGAGCTGTCAGGGGATGCACAGGGAGAGGCCGCGGTGCGGGCCGAAACCCGGGAAATAATCACTCGCTGTCGGGAAATCGTACCCAGGACTCGGCTCGATCAGAAGATGTTCGGGTTGATCCACTCACTTTTATGCAGGCCATGATGACCCATGTGCAATTGCTCAATCATCATTGCACCACTCTGGCCGGATTAATCGAGAGAACTCTCCCGTATGAGCCAGCTGCTAAGGAAAGTGCTGAACAACAACCTTCATCTGTCAGCAAGAAATCAACGAAGCGTAATCAATCCAAAGGCGGTCAGTCAACCTTCAAGAAGCCTCGTGTGAGTCCTATCGTTTCTGAGCGACCTCCTACGGTGCATAATCGTGCGGGATCTCAATCCCGAGTGGCCAATTCGGACATCATCTGTTTCAACTGTGGAGCGCCGGGTCATTATAGCACTAAGTGTCTGAAACCGTCTATCACGTGCCATGATTGTGGGAATTTTGGGCATAAGGCCCGTTTTTGCCGAAAGGACTCCAAGTCGGCTCCGGCGGCATCTCAGGCCCCGAAGGAATCAGCGTTTCAGAATCAGACTGCTTTGTCAACGTCGTTTAAGACAATGGAAGCAAATAGAGTTGGGGCTCATATTTATCAAACGGAAGCATCCGGTTCGGGGGCCGGCAAGTCCCAGATTCATGTGATGAGGAGGATCGACGATCCGGTGGCCCAAATGACCTCAGGTATACTCGTAATTTTATTTCAACCTGTGTGTACCTTTTGGATACTGGTGCACCGCATTCATTCATCTTCGAATCATGTTTGAATAGACTTATTTTGGGATAGTCCTATTGCTTGTGGACCTCATACCATCGGTCTACCTGGCGATGGAAGATTTTTCGGAAATCATACCGAATTAAGCTTAATGACCGCGATTGGTGGGTGGACCTAATCGTGGTGAATTTATCTTAGGACGATGTAATTTTCGGTATTAGTTGGTTTGATCGTCTTGATACTATCCTCAGTGTTTGTTAGAGTTTGGTCACCATCTTTCCGTCGTTAGTTGTCGAATGTGTGCTTCAGGGAAGTAATCCCCGTTGTTCCAGAAGAATTATTATTATGACGGAATCAGAGAAATTCCGCAATCGAATTGTTCAATCATTCATTGTATCATTTTCATCGATTGGCCTTTCTAAGGCAATCGAGTTATTCAATCATTCATTGTATCATTTTCATCGATTGGCCTTTCTAAGGCAATCGAGTTATTCAATCATTCATTGTATCATTTTCATCGATTGGCCTTTCTAAGGCAATCGAGTTATTCAATCATTCATTGTATCATTTCCATCGATTGGCCTTTCTAAGGCAATCGAGTTATTCAATCATTCATTGTATCATTTTCATCGATTGGCCTTTCTAAGGCAATCGAGTTATTCAATCATTCATTGTATCATTTCCATCGATTGGCCTTTCTAAGGCAATCGAGTTATTCAATCATTCATTGTATCATTTTCATAGATTGGCCTTTCTAAGGCAATCGAGTTATTCAATCATTCATTGTATCATTTTCATCGATTGGCCTTTTTAAGGCAATCGAGATGTTCAATCATTCATTGTATCACTTTTTATCGATTGGCCATTATAGGGCAATCGAAATGTTCAATCATCTGTGGTATCATTGTCATCGATTTATGATGTACTTCCAGACGAGTTATCTGGTTTCCTTCACATAGATTAGTGGAATTCAGGAGTGAGTTGGAGCCCGGTACGTCCCCGTTATCGAAGGCACCGTATCGGATGGCCCCGACCAAAATGCAGGAGTTGAAGATTCAACTTGAAGAATAGTTCGAGAAAGGTTATCTCCAATCGAATGCATCCCCGTGAGGAGCACCAGTGTGATCTGTCAAGGAGAAGGGTGGCTCGTCTCGTGTGTGTATTAATTATCAGGAGTTGAACAGGGTGATGATCAAGATTAGTATCCTCTACCCCGTATTGATGATCTCTTAGATCAACTTCAGGGAGCTTCAATATTTTCCTAGGTCGACTGAAGATCTGGTTATCATCAGCTGCGAATTCAAGAGTCGGGTATCGCAAGGACGGCGTTTCATACACGCTATGGTCATTATGAGTTCGTAGTTATACTGTTTGGGCTAACTAATGCATCTGCGGTATTCATGGAGTTAATGAATCGGGTTTTCATCGACTTTTTGGATCAGTTTGTTGTTGTCTTCATCGATGACATTTTGATTTATTCTTGTGATCGAGAGGAACACAAGGTACGTCTTCAGCAGGTTCTCGACGTGTTAAAACGCGAGCAACTTTATGGAAAGTTTTCTTAATGTGAGTTCTGGATGTCCGAAGTGACTTTTCTCGGGCATGTAATTTCATCTGCCAGAGTTCGTGTCGACCCTCAGAAGATGGAGGCTATCCGAGATTGGCAAACTCCGAAAGATGTTAAGGAAATCCGAGGTTTCCTCGGATTAGCTGCTTAATTATCCGACCCACGACCTGGAGCTAGCAGCCGTGGTTTTCGCGTTGGAAATTTGGCGTCACCTGTCAGATCTTCACTGATCACAAGAGTTGAAGTATATATTTACTCAGAAGGAGTTAAATATGCGACAAAGACGGTGGTTGGAACTGATCAAAGATTATGATATCGAGATCCTTTACCACCCAGGCAAGGCGGACATTGTCGCCGACGCCTGGAGTCATAAGTCCGTTCAGGAGCAGATGCTTGCTCGTTTATCAGTTCAGAAGGAGCTTCAGCAGGAATTCCTTAGACCCGAGATCGAGGTCTGGCATCAGCGACTGGCGGGTATGCTGAAACCGCTCCCTATTCCAGAATGGAAGTGGGAAGATATTTCTATGGATTTCATCACGAGAGTGCCGACGAGTCATCGGGGCATGAATACGATCTGGGTGATCGTGGACTGCTTAACTAAGTCAGCTCATTTCCTTGAGATTAAGGATACGTGGGGTCCCGAGAGACTTGCCCAGCTGTTCATCAGAGAGATAGTGAGATTGCACGGTACTCCTAAGAGTATCGTTTCTGATCGTGACGGGCGATTCGTGTCTCATTTTGGAAATCAGTTCATCGTGCTATGGGAACTCAGATTAATCTCATTACCATTTTTCATCCTCAGTCCGACGGACAATCATAGAGGACTTTTCAGACATTGGAGGACATGTTGAGGGCATGCATCCTCGATTAGCAGACGATTGGGAAGCCCAATTACTGTTGATTGAGTTCACGTACAATTATAGTTGGCATGCTGCGATGAAGGTAACACCTTACGAGGCCTAGTATAGTCGTCGTTGTCGATCTCCCTTGTGTTGGGACGACCCATCAGAGTCAATCGGCACCGAGCCCGATACACTTATAGCCGCCCGGGAGAAGGTAGCTTTGATCAGGAGTCGTCTGTTGACTGCTCAGAGTCGACAGAAATTATATGCAGATAATCGTCGACCACTAGAGTTCGAGATGGGTGACCACGTTTTGGTCAAGGTATCCACGAGTCGAGGTATCTTCCGTTTCGGTAAATGGGGGAAATTGAGTCCGAGATTCATTGGATCGTTTGAGATTTTTGGATCAAGTAGGCGAGTTAGCTTATCGATTGGCTTTACCTCCGGCGTTGAGCCAAATTCATATTGTATTGCACGTCTCGCAGTTGCGGAAGTATGTTGCCGACCCGAGTCACATACTTCAGTTCGACAAAATCGAGATCACAGACGATCATTCGTATGAGGAGCGTCCTATACGAGTTTTAGAACGGTGAATCAATCAGTTGAGGAACAAGATGATTCCTTTTGTCAGGATTCAGTGGTCTAGACACGGAGCCGAAGAGGCTACTTGGGAAACCAAGGAGAGTATGCGGGAGAGTCAACCCGAGTTGTTTGGCCCTTAGTTTCGGGGACGAAACTCTTTTAAGGAGGGGAGTATGTAATACCCGGTCTTAATCCATTCATTATCATTCAGTAATTATCAGTCAGTAATTGTCACTCAGTAATTTTCACTCATTAATGATCGCTCATCATTCATGATTCATTCATTTGCGTTCATTTGGCATGTTGTAACTGTGTATCAGTTACCGATCGTCATTTCATCTCCGTTTGAGTGTCGGAACGGGAGTATTATCATTATCATCGTGATTGGTAGTCTTGTGCTGGATGTATCATTTTTGGCATGTGTTGGACTTGTTCGCGTTCGCAAACGTTTGGTATGTCGAATCATTCATCGATCGTAGCGAGAAATCGGAGTTGTCGGAATTTCATCTTGTCCAGCAACGAGTTACGGACGTAAGGAGTGTCGGATACGGCCGTAATAGACGTTGGTTGTTTTCAGGCCATTTCGGACGAGCGGGACTTATGGCCGTAAGGATTTCGGCATACGGCCGTAAGTTGGGCAGTACGGCCGTAAGGCTTGGCCGGATACGGCCGTACGTGTCGAGCAGGGTGCCCAGACGTTTTGGCCGAAGGCGAGTTACGGCCGTAAGGGTTTCGGCATACGGCCGTAAGGCGAGGGAGATACGGCCGTAAGGCTTGGCCGGATATGGCCGTACGCTGCAGGCAGGGTGCCTGGTCATTTTCGACGAAGGGGGCTTACGCCCGTAAGTTTGGCCGGATACGGCCGTATCATCCGAGTTACGCCCATAAGGTGTGCGGGTACGGCCGTAAGGATGCCGGCAGATGTTTTTGACGAAGGCGAGTTACACCCGTAACTCAGGAGCGGTTACGGCCGTAAGTCTGTCGGCAAGATTTTGGACGAAGCCGAGTTACGGCCGTACGAGTTGGCCGGTTATGGCCGTAAGGCCTATGACCTGGGATGTTACGGCCGTATGAGGGACATGTTACGGCCGTAACTTCCGGCAGTTTATATAGGGCTGGCCGAGACTTTTTATTCATTTTCATCCTTTTCTTCATTTTGTTCCGAGAGAGAGACTTGAGGGAGGGATTTTTCCATCCTCAATCACTTGAGTGTTAGATTTTCATCATCCTCATTCATTTGGGAAGCTCGGATACTCGATTTGACTCGTGTTCATCGGATCGAAGTGGTTGGATCTTCAAGAGGTAATTTCTTCAACATCTTGGATTTCGATTTTGTGTTGAGATATGATGTTTTGGACGTTATAATCATGTTATATGAAGGGATATGTATATGATTACGAGTTTGTATAAAGATTCATTGGATTATTGAGGGATTATTCAAGAACACTTTGAATATCGAGTTGGAATTGGGGGCTTTCGATTAATTGTCGTTATAATCACGTTTTTGGATATTCGTTTTGGATTATTAATCGTATTGAAGATGTTTTGTTGGTTTGAAACACTTCTTGGGGGATTTGATATTGGTATATTGAGGTTTGATTGTAAACAATCGGAGTTTGGCCGCAACGTGTTTGATTTAATGCCTCAATGGACTTGGTTTAGTCGTATCGACGTTTTGAGTTCGTTATATTCGTGTTTAATTCGCATATTGAATGGATTGTTGGTAATTGTATTGAATTAAGGTTGTTCGAGCGACCGACACTTCATTTAGGACATTTGTTCGTGGAAGGACATTCTTCATCGGTATTGAGTAAGTTAATTCTTACTCAGTTAAAAGGATATTCATTCAATTCGTTGTTGTTGATTCATAATCATAATTCATTCATAAAATACTAACCGTATTGAAACTTGTAATTGTCACTTCATTACTTCATTCACGAGGAACGACGGTTCCAACTATTTTATTGAGCTATCATTCATTTCATTGTCATTTCATCTCGGTGAGTCATTATTGATTTTGATGTCACTTTTGTTATATCGTGGCATTTTGGGTCGCACTGGCGTGCCGGTTGGTATGTGTAGGATTTTCATGTCGGGCACATTATAGTCGTGTGTTGGTTGGTGGCCTCACATTGGACTGTGCACACGAGTTGATGGCTTCGTGAGACTGATTAGGTACAATACCACACGTGTATTCGATCGATACTCGTTGGTGGCTTGTGCACGGACACATTTCCATCCCGGACGTAGTGTGGCGCCATTCATTTGAGCCGTACTGATAGTTGATTCATATAGCATGTTTGATTGCGTATGTTTCGACAGGATATTTCATAACTTTAGATATATCATGATTGTGTATTTTCAACCCTTGAGGATTGTTGTTACGTATGGCCCGGCCATTTGGGATTTTGTTTTTCAGGTCATGGCAAGGCAAAAGCACGGGAATAGCATGTTGACGGCGAGGAGTCCCAGTGATACTAATAGGGGGCCCCGATCTTTCAGTTATTCATGTTGTTGTCCTTTAATTTCCGCTGCATACTTTCATTTGGATACCCCATTTCATTCAGTGTTGTGTATTTCATCTTCATATAAAATATACTAGTATTCAGTATTGTCCTGGTGTGTTGTACTTCAACTCCTCATCGGAGTATTTGGTAATATAATGTGGTTCGGTACTACAATTATATTATTTAATCCATTATTTTCATTCGCCTGGTGGGTCCCAGTCGGGGATTCACGGCACTGTAATATCCGCCTAGTTTGGGGTGTTACATTTCCTACGATTTTATGGATTAGATTGTGCCGTTTTCGGACTTGTGAGAGTTTGGACGATTTTCCAACCTCTAGTTGTTTATCCGTGTATTTTCATGAATCGTAGATGAGTTTCGGGAGTTTCTTCGTGTAATTTGAATATGGATAATTGATTAACATATTCCATGCGAATCGTTTAGGTGCCGGAAGTGCGTTCTTGGACCTACCGAACTCATACCCTTTTTCCGTTTGATTTCTCGATGTCTCAAAGGCAAGTATATATTTATGATTGTACGTTCTCGACTTTGAAAGTAAGACATATTAATGGCATGATTATTTATATCCACTCTGGGGTGGGCCGATGGGTCCCCTGAGGGTTTCGTAGCCTCTGGTGCGATTCCACGGATGATATGAATGAACCACTCTGGGACGGGCCGACGGGTCCTCTGAGGGTTCCGTAGCCTCTGATGCGGTTCCACAGTATTCATATATGTATTTTTGTGATGCTATGAGATTTAGTTATTCCAGAATACTAGTCTTGAATTGATGAATTGACAGTTACATTTACTTTATTGTCGAGGAGTATTGTGTTTCATACTTGATATACTTGCACTAGCTATTCGATGGCTAACCCCTTTATGGGGGAAATACTTTTTATGTATTTCAGGTTCCAGGAGAGTGGACACGCAGGTATAGGGTCGGCATGAAGATGGTGGGAAGTGTGATACTCTGTCTTTCCTCCGGTTATGTTCTGAGTTTTCCATTCAGTGTTGTTGTACTAGAATGGTTATTGAATACTCGAGTATTGTTTTCCATTTTTTTCTTGATGTTCCGGCCTATGTTTGCCGAGGTATTGATTTGTGTTGTGATATCGGTAGATACAATGGTTATGTCATGGACACCTTTTGTATTATTTTTCATTCCATTGTATGTAGACCTTCTCGGTCAAAATTTATAGTTCCGCATATGTTTAGCCCTGTGAGTCCCACGGTGGGGCTTACGGCGCTGTAATATTCCCTGAATAACTTTGGGGTGTTACACCAGCCTAGCTAGCGAAACAAACTCGTGAATCCAGAGTGAAGTCATAGATTCCCCCGGGGGCCCGTCGGACCCTCCCAGGGTGAGCAAAGCACACACAATATACGTTACCATTTCATGTTAAGCATAAAGGTTTCCAAAAATACTTGCCTTGAATAATTGACGACGCAACGAACGGAAAGGAAAGACACCGATGAATGCTAGGAACCAACGAAACCGAAGCTAACGATTCGAAGAATACAATCACAACAATTTCTAAATGAATACGGAATCGGAATACACCCGAAAACCCGCCTACGATTCATGTATATTCGTATATAAACAACAACGAGCGCGGACCACAACCAAACCCTCAAAAACCACGAAATATACGATGAATCCGTAGGGAAACTAAGAATACCATCAAGATTAATCATATTCATCATGAATTAATCAACAAAACGGAAAGAATCGGACAAAAACGCGAAAACCCCCAAATCTTCCCAAAAGTAGGGTTCTAATGATCTAACCTTGATTCGCTGGATCAAGGGATGTTATAGGATGATTTATCAATGATATTATAACACCCCCAATCCGCTCAGGGATATTACACGCCATAGAACCTTTCCTCAAGGATCTACCAGGCTGGTAACAACAAACGAACAACTCGACGACGCCTTTAAGGCTACAATAACTCAGTAGACCGACTTGGTCTTTCAATAAAAACATACAACTCAATTACTATACATGCCCACGTAGGGGTCGAGTACAACACACTCCCGTACAATGGGGAAAGAATACTGTAGCGGAAAATAAAATACAACTAAACAAATACGACATCAATGGGTCCTTGTGTGATTAGTATCGTTCATCTTTCATCATCCTTCATGCCGACCCTGTGTTATGCTCCAAAACTTGAATGCAATACAGACATCCACCCCCCGATTACTCGGGGGTTAGCAAAATTCCACTATTTTGCTAGTGCAAGTACAAAGTGCAAATACGAGCCATATAATTCACATTCCACGAATAATAATAACCAGGAATCCTCAAAGATCCAAACATAACGAAAAGTACTTCGCGAGGCAAGAGTTTGGGTAAAACATTCCAAAACCGAAAGATCACAAATCAAGGGAACAATTTATAAAACGGTTTAAAATGCCATCGAGAGTTTTAATAGAAAACAATTTAGGATTACCGAATCCTTATCTTTACAAAATCAACAGGGGTCACAGCCCAAAGGTTTTGTTTTCACAATTGAAACCAACAACAATACACAAGGTTAAAACCCACGTCACGCGTTCTCGACGGACATAAAATACACACACACCCGTGAAGTTTCACTTGTGAATCCAGAGTGAAGTCTTAGATTCCCCGAGGCCCCGTCGGACCCTCCCAGGGTGAGCAAACACATTCACAAAATATACACACGCACTCGTGAAGTTTCACTCGTGAATCCAGAGTGAAGTCATAGATTCCCCCGAGGCCCCGTCGGACCCTCCCAGGGTGAGCAAACACATTCACAATACATACACAAGCACTCGTGAAGTTTCACTCGTGAATCCACAGTGAAGTCATAGATTTCCCCGAGGCCCCGTCGGACCCTCCCAGGGTGAGCAAACACATTCACAAAACATACACAAGCACTCGTGAAGTTTCACTAGTGAATCCAGAGTGAAGTCATAGATTCCCCCGAGGCCCCGTCGGACCCTCCCATGGTGAGCAAACACATTCACAAAACATACACGCACAGGCATGGCCTAGGACCAGGATGAAGCCACAAATCACACCCGAGGCCTCGAAGGACCCTCCCGAGCTGGCTAGCGAAACAATCATGCACAGATAACATATCACACCAAGGATATCCAAACAATTCACCAAGAGGCATCAAACACTTAGCAAAACACCACGTCAAACCATAACGCACCGAAAAGAGATAATATACGTACACACGCATGATCAAGCGCAACATGAACACCAAACATATCCAAAGGATTCACATTTTCACTTACAACCCACACAATTTACAAAACACACGCGTTTTGAAAGTTAGCCTTTAACGAGGCTAGACGAATCTTTTGAAAGTTCAAATTAAATGATCAAACAACCACATAGAGACGATCACTAATTATCATATCCACAAAACAAGAATTGTATGGACAAGGTACTTGCCTCGATATCGGCATGCAAGTATTCCGACGAACATGGCTCAATCGGGAAGCTTCGGAATGCCCGATGCTACCGAAAAGGGAGACGACGACGAACGGAAGGGTTCAACACGGTTTCTTCACAAGAAACTCAACCCTAATATCATATAATCAATAAATCAACGATCATACGAGGAAGAATAAGTGTAGAACGTCCGAAAACCCCTCTAAGACATTCTACCGGACACCTTTAAGGCGTCGATCAAAAACTCGACCAAAACACCGAATCGATATGATCCAACCATGTAATAACAAGGGAAAGGATATAATACATCTAAATAATCATCAATCCATCACAATCCTAAGTTAAATCGGATTAAACGGATGAAAACAACCAAAACACCCAAATTCCCCAAAACTAGATTTCTAGGAAATCTGACCTGATTCGCTCGATCTAAGGATGTTATAGGATGGATGATTAATGATATGAACTCCAAGACTTCATGGATTGATGGTCCAACAACATCTCTCCATGATAAATACAACTCCAGCCGCGAATGAGAAGGAAACAAATGAGAAAAATGGTGAAAAACCCATCTGCAGGGCCTTAAATAGGTTGCCTGCCGACAGCGTTACGTACGTAACTGGCCACGGCTTACGCACATAACCGGCCGTATGTACATAACTGTCGGGCCGTTCCGGCCGTAACTCGGCCAGGGCTGGCTTGGCCCGAACATGCCCGGCCATGACTCGGCCGGGGCCAACTCCGACGGCTCGGACGACCCCGAAAACCGAACCTGAGTACGAAACGAAGATACGGTTACGAAGTACTCGCAAATACGAATTCAAGCACTAAGAGAACACACGATTCCGACCAACCGAAGGCTCGAAATTCGACAACGGAAAGTAATTACCCCAATCTTTGGGAATTACAAAAATGGACCAAAACGTCCGAAACACACGATACACGATCGAAACACCAAGACGAAGCTCACAACATGAATAATAACATTAAATGAACTTACGAGAAACTCGAAACAATAGTTTCGGACGAGATTCGCAAGAATCAAACTCAAGTGCGGAAAAACCGCTTAAGAACACGGAACTCAACAAAACGATACCGAAACGAACTCAGATGACAAAAAGTGCAGAATTAATCATTCTCGAAATGACGAAACGGTCATGAGCGAGTCGTCAAAACGGACTCTCGCAAAAAAAGAAAATTACCGGAAATCAAAATCGCGGATATTACATTCTACCCTCCTTAAAAGAAATTTCGTCCCGAAACTTAAAACAAGTAGGGAGAAGCAATATACCACCAGGAATATTTCAATGAGATAAACAAGATTGCGTAACTAGCGCCCAATGGCGAAACGTTACAAACAACGCAAACGAATATACGGTGTGAAAACACGCTCCACGACGACCAACACAACGCCACTGGTATAGACATAATAAAACCAACAAGTGACAAGTGTCATCAAACAGATAATACAATCAAGTCGATTATCCGAACAATCACAAAACACAACGAACGAAAATCAATACGATTGACCAACCCAACGGTACATCAATCAAAACGCGAGCCAATCGCTAAACAAATACGGAATTCCACCGCCCAAGGGTTGGAAGATCGAAAACAAGACCAATTTCCCGAACTTAAGGGAATTAAGAAGGAAACGAGATCAACATAAACCGAACAATCAAACGATCGAACCACAATGATCGAGACAACAAAAATCAAACAATCATGTTCGGATCACGAAGAATAATAAGGTTCAACCGACAACTCCGAGGTTCACATCTCGACTCGAGACAAAACATGATCCGGTGAAAACAACAAGATGTGCACTCACATAAGATCCATTGGAAAGGGAATAGCAATTGAAAAGTCACAACGACAAACGAGTTATTCCGAAACAATACCACACTCGTTCGATCAACAAAAGCAAGGGGCAGGACAAGCTCAGAAAATGTCAACGAACATAAACGAGTCGACAGAGTCGAAAACACAGAAGTTCCAAATCCGATCCACTTCGAATAAAAGAACTTCATTTTTGAAGTTCGAAACAACAAGGTAAGGAAATAACATAACATACAACTGATAGACCACGCCCCTCAGGGACTCCTCGGAGCCGGTCTTGATATCAATGCTCAAGTTCGTGCCTCGGAAGGCTCGGTAATCAACTCACAAAACTGAACATGATGTCCCTCGAGTCCGCACTTGAAATGCGTCACAGGCGAGGAAGGACAAATTGCACGTACATTCCCCCGGCACATCACGGTTGAAATGCCTCGGCTCGGCATACCGAAAATACAGATGCTAGATACAATGGAACATAACACCGCAAAACAACATACCGGAGATGCCAACTTAGCATAACATATCAACGCATACAAAAATCACAACAACAACGGCATCGTTCGACGATTACAATGGCCCGAACGATAGCCAGCACACAATCACAAACATCATGAAACAATCACCCATGTGCATAAACGCACAAAAATCCAAGCTTTAACAACTCACACTCGTGCGACAACACACAAATCACCACGAGGCGATAAACAGTAAACACGAGTTCACACCTCTCACAGAGGGCTAGTACTACAAATACGTGGCAACACCTCAACGTTCATGCCACCAATTCGATCATATTCGGAAGTTAACATCATAACGACAAAGCAAACATCATACATACATTCCCAAACACAAACGGGAATTGATAGGTTTTAAAAAACAAAAACTTCCTTTTGAAAATAATTTAGAAAAACACCGGTTGATCTTGAGTATCACCTTTAAAAAAAAGTACAAACGTGAAACATCGTTATCGAGACTTTGGAGAACCATCTCGCATTTGATAAAAATGAGGACACTTTCTCTTAGTGAAAAACTTTCAGAATATTCGACCCTCGGGTCTAAGTAAAAGTCTTTCTAAAACATTAAAAATATCTCAAAATATTTTGGTCCTCGGGGTAAAAGAATTTTGAAACATATTGTGGCACCTTGGATGTACCAAGAGAAAATAATTCATTTTAAAAGTACGTCTCGAAATTTATTTTCTAAGATACTCAAGGTTTTCAAAGATAATTCAATGGGCTAGAATGCCCAAAAATTTCAGGTAATTACACGGAACATTATAGCATCGTGGGTCCCGCGTCAGAACCCACCAGGATAAAAACCATTTACAAAAATGCCAAAAAGGCCGATGACGGTAATATTTCAAAAACTCACAAAATCCATTTACAAAATACTAAATACCGTCATAAGAAATTCGCCAAAACGATCAAGGCCATAATGCCAAAAACTCGGTTAAGGGATTGAACAACCACCAGGGTTTGTCAATCCAGAAGGCGAAGACCTAGTATACAGGCTAAGGAAAGCACTGTATGGACTTAAGCAAGACCCTAGAGCATGGTATGAGACTCTGTCTCAATATCTAACTGATAATGGATTCGAGAAAGGTGCTGTGGACAAGACCTCATTCAAAATACAGGAAGGTGATGACCTTCTAATGGTTCAAATATATGTAGACGATATAATATTTGGTTCAACTCACCTTGCTTTGTGCCAAAGGTTCTCTCATCTCATGCAAAGTAAATTTGAAATGAGTATTATGGGAGAGATTAGTTATTTCTTAGGTTTGCACGTGAAATAGTTGCCTACAGGGATTTTCATCAACCAGGAAAAATACAGCAAGGAGCTTAAGTTTGGAATGAATACTTTCAAATCATCGTCAACCCCGATGAGCACTTCCGTGCAAATTAGTGCTGATGAAGCTGGAAAGCCGGTTGATCAATCACTCTACAGGAAGATTATTAGCTCACTCCTGTACCTAATGGCTAGCAGGCCCGATATCGTACGGCGTACTTTGAGTCGTGTATCAGTATCATTCATCGTTCAACCCTGTTTGAGAATCGAGACGAGAATATTATCTTAATCATTGTGATTGGTAGCCTTGTGTTGGAAGTATCATTATTGCATTTTATTGTACTTAATTATATTCATGCAAGTTATGTATGTCGGATCATTCATCATTTGTAACGGGAAGGTGGAGTAGTTACTCCAGCAGAGAGTTACGGCCGTAACATAAGTTACATTACGGCTGTTACATGCGTACGTTGATTTAAGGACATTTTTGCTGAAGCCAACTTACGACCATAAGAGTTGCAGGATACGGCCGTAAGAGATGATTTTGGTGTTCTGGGTGTTGTCGACGAAGCATATTTATGCCCGTAAAGGTCGAAGTGTTACGGCCGTAAGGCTGGGAGTTTGGACATTATTCATTTTTCGACGAAGCTTTCTTATGCCCGTAAGAATAGGAGGTTACGGCTGTAAGGTCATTGACCTTGGAAAGTTGGCCGTAAGGTGGGAGAGTTACGGCTGTAACTCTGCACAGTACTTAAGGAGCTGTGCGGGTTTTTCAGCCTCATTTCTTCATTTCTTCATTTCAGTCCGAGAGAGAGTTTCTTGAGAGAGGATTTTCATCATCAAAACACTTGTGTGTTCATGTTCTAATTACCTATATTTTATTGTGGAGCTTGGAGAGTCGATTAAACACGAGTTCGACGGATCGAAGAGTTTGGATCTTCAAAGGTAATTTCTTCAAAACCTTAGATTTTGATTTTGAGATGGAGTGTGATGTTTTGGATGTTATAATCATGATATTGTTGGAGGATTATATTGTTGGAGGATTATTCAAGAACACTTTGAATGTTGATTTTGGAATTGGGGGTTTCATTTAGATGTTGTCGTAATCTCAAATTGTGTATTCCTTTTGGATTATTGATTGTATTGAGGATGTTATGTTGGATTGAATCAATAAAGTGACCACTGACTGTCTTAAAATCCAATTTCTTTTCATGTGGATTGTAAACTATAGCTTCAGCTGGACACCCCCAAATTTGAAGATGTCTTATACAGCCTTACTTGGAACCCTATTTAAGATATAAACAGTTGTCCGTAATGCATCTATCCGCAAGGATATAGGTAAGTTCGCATGACTCATCATGGATCTAACCATTTCCATATATGTACAATTACACCTTTCAGCTACACCTTCTGCCATGGAGATCCAGGCATTGTGTATTGAGCAACGATCCTCAGTTTTTGGAGAAGTTTAGCAAAAGGTCCAGGATGTTGTCCTGTTTCATCATACCTTCCATAAAATTCACCACCTCTAGAGGTAACTGGTATTTTTTTTTTTGATTATTTAGTCACTTATAATTTGGGATGTGTGGCAAGTACAAATAAGTTTGAAACATTAGTCACACTATATATATATACATATGTGACAAATGTGTCACACAATTGAATAGTATGACCAAAATCCATATATGCTCACATGAAGTAATTGTGTATGTGGCTAAATCATATAGTTGAGTTTGTCACACATTATTCAAAAGTGACTGTTATTTTTTGCTGAATATTTAGCCACATATGAATTTGAAATGTGTGACAATTGAAAAATAAGTTTGAAGCATTAGTCATGATTTGCATTTAAAAGTGACAAATATATGTCACACACTTGAACATTGTGACCAAATACCATATATGGTCACACTAAACATTTTGTCACATTATTTAAATGTAGCCAAAATCCAGTACATATGGTCACGTAACTTAATATGTGTGTTTAAAGTTTAGTTTGTGTTAGGTTGCCAAAAGCTAATGCGTATCCAGTACATATGGTCACGTAACTTAATATGTGTGTTTAAAGTTTAGTTTGTGTTAGCTTGCCAAAAGATAATTGTATAGTCACATTTACTTCTAGCACGATCATGTGACTATTTGCCTTTACAATAGACACAACATATCACAGATGTGTGACTAAATTATGTTTATGGCCACATTTAAGGTGATTATATGTGACCAATATGTTCATAACAGTCACATCGTGAAGTATTCATGTGGCTATTATTTAGAGCAAAGGGAGAGCTAATGCTTGTTGTCAGTCATCATTAAATTTCATGCTTTGTGTGACTAAATATTACAAAAGGCCACACAAACATAAAATTAATGTGGCCACTGGATGAACAATAATCACACAAAATACACACTTCTTCACTTTAAACAGTATATGCTCACACTTATTAACACTTTTGGCGACGTAACTTAATATGTGTGTTTAACATTTAGTTTGTGTTAGCTTGCCAAAACTAATGTGTATAGTCACATTTTCTTCTAGAACGATCATGTGACTATATGCCTTTACAATAACCACAACATATCACAAATGTGTGATTAAATTATGTTAATAAAAAAATACAAGAAAATAAAAAAAGATGTTACACCCCAGCGAGAATCGAACCCGCGACCTCCTTTACGGAAGTCAAGCGGGTTACCATCTTGCCAGAGTAACCTATTCGTTAATGTAATGCATTTCCTTTTTAATATATAAGTTTAAGCTTCATTTTTTTTGCTAGTAGCTTAAAGAGTGCTTATAGAAGCTGCTTATTAAACCGTGGCTTTTTCTCCCAATCCTTATTTCCAACTTGTTTCACTTTTAAAATTTCAAATTTCGCAAAACTAAATAAGTTGTAGCTTATTTGGTTTAAAGGATAAAATATCATAACGGTTTAAACCGTTTTCATTCGTTTCTTGATTTCGACCGTTTTTGTACTTCTGGGACCGTTTTTGTCCATTGTCTAACGTTTTCTTAAAAAATCGTATGAAGGCATACAAAACGTACGAAAGCGAACACAACGTAGCAAAACAAAGAAAAAAAGAGAAGGACGTATGAAAACGAAAAAATCGTACAAAAATGTACGAAAACGTAATAAACGTTTTTAATGTAATACCCGCAATTTCGTACTTCGGTAATTTTCTTTTTTCGGCGGGAGCCCATTTTGATGACTCGATCGTGATCGTTTCGTCATTCCGAGAGTATTTAATTCTGCACTTTTTGTCATCCGAGTTCGTTTCGATATCGTTTTGTTGAGTTCCGTGTTCTTAAGCGGCTTTTCCGTACTTGGGTTCGATTCTTGCGAATCTCGTCCGAAACTATTGTTTCGAGTTTCTCGTAAGTTCATTTAATGTTATTACTCATGTTGAGAGCTTCGGCTAGGTGTTTCGATCGTGTATCGTGTATTTCGGACGTTTTGGGATATTTTCGTAATTTCCCAAGGGGTAATTACTTTCCGTTGTCGAATTTCGAGCCTTTGGGTGGTCGGAATCGTGTTCTCTTAGTGCTCGAATTCGTCTTTGCGAGTACTTCGTAATCGTATCTTCAATTCATATTCAGGTTCGGGTTTCGGGGTCGTCCGGGCCGTCGGAGTTGGTCGCGGCCGTGTCATGGCCGGGCAAGTTGGGCCCAGGCCAGCCCTAGCCGAGTTACGGCCGGAAGGGCTCGACAGTTACGTACGTAAGTCCGGTTACGTACGTAAGCCTTGGACGGTTACGTATGTAACACTGCCAGCATTTTTCGCCAGTGACTCGGCCATGGCCGGTTACGTACGTAAGCCCTTGGCCGGTTACGTACGTAACTCTGCCGGCAGGCAGCCCATTTAAGGCCCTGCAGTCAGGTTTTTCACCATTTTTCTCATTCTTTTCCTTCTCTTCCGTGGCTGGAGGTGTGGTTATCATGGAGTCATGTTGTTGAACAACAAATCCACGAAGTTCCAGAGGTTATATCATTGATCAATCATCCTATAACATCCCTTGATCCAGCAAATCAAGTGTTGTACGGCAATTTATACCCCTCGATGGCGATCGGCACAATGGTCAAGAGTCGGCCAAAGAAGACAGATGTTGGGCAAGCGCCTAGCGGTCGACGTCTGAGGCGATCATCTATCGGCATCTGGCGATCGTCTATAATGTCCGATTATAGACGATCGTCCCGTACCACGTATGAATCCGACACCCGTCAGAGTCTTCGAAGACCGAATCTCGGACGAAGACCCAGGTGCAGATCCGCAAAAGGCGCCGCAAGATAGGGCCTTTTGACCCCAGCCTGTCGCCACCTTCACACCTACCGACAGGCCCGCCGAAAGGTGCAAAGTGGGTCCTCCCCTGACAGCGACTCAGGACGCGTGCGGACTTATTATTGGCTCGCTCATCCGGCTGCCAGCAGCAGCCTCGGACTTTAAGGAAACAGTCCCACGTGAGGGGACGATCGCCCACCTTATTCTAATATATAAAATGGCGGTCGCCCGCGATCACCGGGGAGGACCTAGCAACCTCTTCTACTATAAATAGTAGGCCTCCAACAGTGGCCTACAGGAGCGACATACACATACACAGTGAAATTACTTGACATAATATTTTAGTCACACAGAACATAAAAAGCAAGAACTCACAGAGCATCATATCTGGTTCTTCCGGCAATCTTCACGCTCAATAGCTGAGATAACTAGAGTCTTTACACTCATTGTAATTGCACTCCCACATTAATATCTGTACTCCAAAGTATTTGTATTAATAACATCTCGCGAGAGCATTCAAGCCCGGGACTAACAACCCCGGCAAATCTTGTGTTATTTACTTTCCCACGGAAGTGTTCTCGCATTTGTTTGCTACTCGACCATTCCAGCAATATCATCTCCGGATAATATTTTGGGTAAAAATCATTGGCGCTAGAGAAAGTGGCATCTTAACCTTCATTTTTTATTCCGACTGTCTCGAAGAACACTCACTGTTCTCCAGGGCATATACTTGAAGAAACACTCACTGTTCTTCAAACAAAAACCTTCAGAATTATGAGATCTGCCATGACCTCAAAAAGAGCCACCCTGCGATCTGCCGGACATCTCATTTCGGCCCAGACCGAATCCCAGCCTACGGAGGGCATGCGACTCGCCCACCATTACTCCGTCAGCCATCCGCCGAGTAGGCAAGCGGACGCTTAAGGGGCTATACGTCGAGAAATCGTTGGAAAGCCCCGAGCTGCAGGAAAAGGCTCTCGTAAGGTGGGATGATTCCGTCTTTAGCCGCCTAGGGAGTGATCCCTCATGGCGACCTGGGCTTTCAGGCCCCAGCCAGGAGACATCGAAGTCCGAATCCGTCACCAGGAGTTCGGCATATCCGACTCCCAGAAGACAAGCCGGCCAACGGCCCCCCACTCGCCCAAGAAATGAGCCCAGTGGTGGAAAACTTGTCACCTACCATGGGGCCAGGAGATCAGTACATGATCGCCTTGGCTCCCGCTCCGAGAGCCAATCAGCGAGAAGTCAGGCTATGGCTATGGCCGTCATCCAGCTCCAGCTCGACGAAATGAGGGCGCTCCTAGAGACTGGGGCAGGCGCCAAGAGATCGATCGTTGGACCGAGTGAGCCACTCGCGGCCCAGATCAAGCTCTCCCCAGTTCAACCGAAGATCGCTCCCCCTCAAACACCTCTATATGACGGGAGATCGGATCCTGAGACCCATTTGAGTAAGTTCCGGATTTACATGACCGGATGTGGAGCATCGGACGCGACGAAATGCTGAATGTTCCCATTGACATTGGGTGACCTCGCCCATAGGTGGTACATCTCACTTACACCTCACTCGATCAATTGTTTTGAGAAGATGGCGAACGACTTCATGTCGTACTTCGCCGCCAAAGTTGCTCGGCGAGAAGGCCCCCACCCCATGATGAAAATCAGGCAGGGGAAGAACGAACCCGATGAAGACTACATCGACCGGGTGGATGAAATAGTCCTCACCGGCGAGCCTATTAGCGACGAGCTCGCTCTTTACTCGGTCCTAGGGGGATTCTATGGCCACTCGCCCATGTTCAAGCACCTTACAAAAGACATCCCCCCGACCTACGCGATCTTCCACGTCAGGGCCACTGATTTCCTGGCTAGGCAAAGGATGCTCACCCTCTGCTCAGGTGAGGGATCTACCGGGGAAGGGAAGGCACCATCTTCCATCCCGAGAAAGGTGGTCTCCAAGCCCAGAAAGGCGATCGTGAAGCCGCCCGGCGAATTCAAAGCTTTCGAGGATGTGGAGGTTCACCTCCTCCGCAACCTCAACCTATCTCCAGCCCACATTTTCAACGCCATCAAGGGGCGCGAATGGCTTAGCAAACCAAAGCCGGTGAGGGACCACGGTCATCTGGACCACAGCAAATTTTGTGCCTACCACAAGAGTCCCGGCCACAACATCAGTCAGTGCCGCGACCTCCTCCGAAAACTCTGGCGACTGTTTGAGGAAGGCAAATTGCATAACTTTGTTACCAAGCCAGAGCCTCGAGCAGAGAGGACCGGAGGGGGCGAGCGCCGACAGAACGACAGAATCCCTCCCAATCGGGTCGCCAGGATCGAGCAGAACGAGATGGAATACTCTGATGAATCGATCCCTCCGATCAACCCTGGAGGCCGGATCAATATGCTTCAGGCGGGAGGTGGAAACCTCGGAGGCCTTTCCCCGGTTTCCACCATGTCGAACAAAAGACGCACTCATCACTTTCTCCAACAAGGATAGGGAGGGAGTACAGTGCCCCAAAGAGGATGCATTGGTAATATCTGCATGTATCCTTAGGAAAATAGTCGATCGCGTGCTGGTTGACAATGGGAGATTTTGCAATATCATGTTTAAATCTGCTCTTAACCAGCTCAGCAACCTAACCAAGTTCATCAAGCCATTTGACACCGTGCTTCAAGGGTTCGGCGACAGCACAGTCCAAGCCTACGGAAGGTTCAAGCTCTCTGTCGAGCTAATATGCTATTACGATCCCAAGGTTAGGATTACTAGGAACCTCAAATTTGTAATCATAGATAGGCCCAGCATCTATAATGGGTTCCTAGGTCATCCATTTCTAGAAACCTTCAAGGCGGTTGCCTCTTCTTTCTTTTACTATATCAAATTCCCCACTGCCGATGGGACGGTCGGTACTGTAAAAGGACACCAACTAATGGCTAAGAAATGTTTGAATTACTCCTATGTCGTAATTTCTTCCCACACTATTTATAATATTGAGACAATCAACGATCAACTGATGGAGATCGACGAGCCAAGCACCTCGAACCAGCCCGACTCAGAGGACGGCATCTCACATCGATTGACGGATGACATCGAGCCAAGGATCGGTTTTCAGCTCGAGTCCGGAAATATTTCCAAACGAGAAGCGACTGTCCCCATTGAAGAGTTGGAAAGTATAACGATAGATCCGGCTCGCCCGGAGCGGGAAGTACTGATCGGCACAAGCGTCGACCTCGAGTTAAAGGAGGATCTGATCAGTTTACTGCGTAAGAACATCGGAGTCTTTGCCTGGTCGCATCAGGATATGGTCGGCATAATTCCTGAACATGCTTGCCACTATCTAAAGATCGACCCGGCGAGGAAACCTGTTCACCAGAAATGTAGAAAATTCGGTCCTGAGAAATACGCAGTGCTCAACATAGAAGTCAAGAAGCTACTCGACAATAAACTAATCGGAGTAGCTACCAACGAGCCACAGTGGGTAGCCAATGCGGTGCTCGTCAAAAAGCCAAGCAACTCCTGGAGGTTATGCATCAACTTCACCGACCTCAATGCGGCATGCCCAAAATATCACTTTCCGATGCCTCATATTGACCAATTAGTCGATAGTACAGCAGGTTGCAAAATGATGTCGTTCATGTATGCCTTCGCCGGATACCATCAGATCCCAATAGCGGAGAAGGACATAAAACACACATCGTTTCACATGGAAAAAGACGTATACTTTTGGGTCCGAATGCCGTTTGGTCTGAAGAATGCGGGGGCGACCTACCAACGGCTAGTCAACGGGATGTTCGCCAACCAGATCGGCAAGACCATGGAGGTCTACATTGACGACATCGTAGTCAAAATCCTCAAAAAGGAAGATCACCTCAATGACCTTGCCGAGACGTTCGCCATCCTCGAAAAGTTCAACATGAAACTGAACCCCAAGAAATGCAACTTCGGGGTGAGCTCCGGAAAATTCCTGGGGCACATCGTGAGTCAGAAGGGGATCGAGGCGAACCCCACCAACATCCAGGCGATCCTCGACATGCAGGAGCCACGGAATGTCAAACAGGCGCAACGCCTCACTGGTTGTCTAGCTGTCCTCAACCATTTCATATCTCGGCTCGGGGATAAAAGCAAGCCATTCTTCGCAACCATAAAGAACAAGAAGTTCGCGTGGACAAAGGAAAGTTAAATAGCGTTCGCCAAAATTAAGGAGTATCTGTCTAACCCCCAGATCTTGGCGAAACTGATCCCCGGCGAAAAGCTATTCCTCTGCCTAGTGGCCTCAGAGGTCGCGCTGAGTGTTGTTTTAGTACGAGCAGAGGGGCAAGCCCACTTGCCGATCTACTATGTTAGTCAAGCGCTCCATGACGCAGAAACGCGATACACGCCTCTGGAGAAGATCGCCTACGCTCTAGTCATGAGTGTCCGCAAGCTAAGGGCCTACTTCTTCGAACATCAAGTGGAGGTTATGATGACTCTCCCTTTAAGGCAAGTTTTGCACCGTCCAGACACCAACGGGCGACTCCTGAAGTGGTCACTGGAGATCGCCCAATACGGTATCACATACGCTCCTCGCACGGCGATCAAAGGCCAAGCTCTGGCGGACTTCGTAGTGGAATTAACATTCTCTCCCAGTCCGACTCAGGTCGGTCGCCCCGCTTGGAAGTTGTACGTGGATGGCTCGGCAACCAACTCGCGAACAGGGGCAGGGATTGTCCTCATCAGCCCCGACGGCCAAAGTTTCACAAATGCTGTGCGTTTCGGGTTTCGTGCGACCAACAATGAAGCCGAGTACGAAGCCTTGGTAGGCGGGCTCGATCTAGCCCTTGCCCTGGATGTTCGCCGTCTCCACGTTTTCATGGACTCCCTCTTGGTCGTGAACCAAGTCAAGGGAGAATATGAGGCGCGCGGTGAACAAATGATCAAATATCAAGAATTGGTCGCCGAAATGTGCACAAAATTTGAAAAAGTGCTGATTGAATAAGTCCTGAGAGAGTACAACTCCCAGGCCGATGCCTTATCCAAACTAGCATCGTCAGATGGGGCGGCCGATTTCTCTAACATCCAAATCACAAAATCAGCAAATCCGGCGATCGACAGAAGCCTGATTACCACAGTTGCCATCGCCGAAGAGAACTGGATGACTCCGTTCATCAAATACTTGAAGGACGGGACGGTCCCTGCCGACCGTATCAAAACCCGCCAGCTTCAGCTCTGTGCGACCAGATACACCCTATTGGACGACCGGCTTTACAAGCGAGCTTTCAGCCTTCCTCTCCTCAAGTGCATTACGCCGGAGGAAGGCCAACTCGTTTTAGCCGAGATCCATGACGGGATTTGTGGAAATCACGTGGGGGGACGAGCTCTCATCCACAAAACAACCAGATAAGGTTTTTTCTGGCCTACACTACAAAAAGATGCGATCGCCTATGCCAGATCGTGTCACAAGTGTCAAGTGATGGGCCTGAACATCAAGCTTTCCCCCTAGCAGCTCACCTCTATGTACAGCCCATGGCCTTTCGCCCAATGGGGCATCGACCTCATCGGTCCTCTACCAACAGCGCCAGGAGGATGTAAATTTGCCGTTGTGGGTGTCGATGATTTCACGAAATGGGCTGAGGCCGAGCCACTCAACAAGATCGTCCAAGAACAAGTAATCAAGTTCATTTGGAAGAACATCATATGCCGGTTCGGTCTACCCCGGGCTATCATCTCCGACAACGGAA
The DNA here is from genome assembly GCA_033398695.1 of Orobanche coerulescens. NCBI lineage: Eukaryota > Viridiplantae > Streptophyta > Magnoliopsida > Lamiales > Orobanchaceae > Orobanche > Orobanche coerulescens. The sequence continues at coordinate 146,126,274 of CM065805.1, read as the reverse complement.
AGCATTTCGACGGCTTGGAAGTCATGCAATTCTGCGAAAAATGGGGAATCAAAAAGTTGTTCTCAGCCCCTTACCACCCTTAGACGAACGGGCAGGTAGAGGCTGTAAACAAGATCCTCAAACACATCATCAAAGCACGACTCGAATCCAAACAAGGACGATGGGCGAGCGAGCTCCCGGATGTTTTGTGGTCCTACCGAATGATGACCCGAAACTCAACCGGCGAGACCCTATTCGCCCTCGCCTTCAGAATAGAAGCAGTGATCCCTTTGGAGATCGCCGTCCTCAGCCACCGAACCGAACAAGAGACGACGACGGACAATGATGTAGCCCGACGAATCGACTTGGACATGCTCGAAAAACTGCGACTGACCTCGGAAATGAAGAACACAATACACAAAAGGATATCCGAGAAATTCTTCAATTCGAAGGTCAAGGAAAGACGGTTCTAAGTGGGCGACCAAGTCCTCAAAAAGATCCAGACTTACACAGGAGTCTTTGGCCCAAATTGGGAAGGCCCCTTCAGGATATCTAAGTGGCTAACTAGGGGAACCTACGAACTCCAACACCCTGACGGCACTCCGGACCAATATCCCTGGAACGCCGTACATTTGAAGAAATACTACCAGTAAAAACTTTTTATTCAGTTACCCAATATACGCAGATTTTAATGAGATTCTTCAAACCTCTATATATGATTCGCCTCGACGAAAACAAACAACTAAAAAGAGGACGACTCGATCGCCCTACAAGAGGTCGTCGTCTAACCTGACAGACCTATGCAAGCAATCGCCCTCCCCCAAGCACAACGTATACCATTGAGGATCGTCATTCTACATGGCGATCCGAGGTAGAAAAGTGCAGCCATGGTCCTGGAGGTCGATGGAACCGACAGCTTCATCCATGCAAGGTTCCTTTGGGATGCGATCGCTCGCCCTTCGTTTAAATACGAGGCGAGCGTAGCCGAAAGACCCTCCAAATAAATCTGTGGACATGCTCGCGCGCCCTCAAAAGTACATCATCTAACATGATGCACCCGGATAAGGCGACGCGTCCCTACCCCATCACAACGTATACCGTCTAGAGTCGCCATCTAACATGCCGACCCGAGGTAGAAAAGTGCTAACAAGCCACGAACGTGGAGTCGAATAAACCGACGACGCTCCGTGCAAGGACTCCTCCAGACCAAGACCGCTCGCCTTTCGTTTAAATACAAGGCGGGCGCAGCCTAACGGAGGACCCTAACAATAAAGTGAGTCGCGGGACAGACCTACGGATGGAATGTCCCTCGCACATAAAGACACAGTTATGGAGGTCGGTCCATCAAACTCAGCGACCATGCACACAGTCGTCTTCCCTCGAAGAATCGGCAAAACTAAAGATAGCTCGTCAAACATACTATTTTCGTTCCCTTACTTACACTAAGTAAACAAAAACAAGGGGCAAAGTGGAGCTATTCCTACATGAGATCGGGAGAAAAGAACCATACACGATCGGATTTGTTCAAACACACACATGACGACCGGTCTTATTCAAGAAATTTACAAGTACATTCAGATCTATTCAGATAATTGTGAAAAGTCGAAATGATGCGGAACATTCAGACAGTCGATCATACAAACAAGGCATCAGGTGCAATTGTGTAAACACTTGTATAAATTCATATGCAAACATTCAGAAGAGACGATCGTACATATAAAAAATCAGATGCGAAGAAGAAGTATTTTATTCCATTCAAAATGAATGTACATACAAGCCCGAAGGCAATACAAGGAAAAACTGGAAATTACAAGCGAAGGAAAACAAAACAAACTCCAGCGTCACTCAGGCCACCTCCGACTGACCTTCGCCTCCAGCAGGCGGATCGGCGCGCGCTTCCTCACCGGCTTCAGGATAAACAAGTTTATCCGGAAACGGATACCAGCTCAGATCGATCCCTAAGTCAGTGAGGTCGAGGATCGGTCGGGAGAAATCCGGCTGCAGGGGATGGTCGAGTACATAGGCCTTGAAGGTTTCCATCATAGGGCCAACCTCGATCCCTACCTTCTTGGCTGCACGGATAGCGTAGGCGTAAGCCATATAGTACGCGAACTTGCCGACGTACTCCACATTAAGGTAGGGATCGGTCTCGATCGCCTTTAAATGCTCCTTCAGCCCCGCGGTCGTCTTGTCCGCTTCCGCGAGCTCGGCCACCTTGGCAGCCAGTTCCCCCTTCGCTTTCTCCAGGTCGTCGTTGAGCCGATCCACTATCGCCTTTAGCCCAGTCACCTCCTCCTGCGAGGCCGCATGCAACCGGCGAGCGTCTGTCATCTGGTCACAGAACCGATCTGCCACCCCCGGGATCGGTCAAGTTCCTCATTCATCCGGTCAAGGTCCTGTTTGGCTCGCTTGGCCGTCTCCAGGTACTCCTTCTCCATGGCCACTATCCGATTAGCGAAATCGACATTCTGGTTCCGAGCGGCCTCAAGATCCTGATGGAGGCGAGCAGTAGAGGGTCGCCCTCATAATCCTTAACGGCTTGGGCGGCCATCGTCGCCGCCTGGAGAGTCAGGGCGAGTGTCGCATGCATGGCATCTCCAGACCGCCGACGAGCAATCGCGTCGAGATCGGTTGTCCAAGCCTTAGGAAGAGAGTTGATGGCTCGGGAGACATAAGAAGGAACGTCGAGGGACTGGCGCGGAGACTTGCTCGCCAGGAAATCCAACACCATAGGCGAGGTGTCCGGATCGGCAAGACGGACCCTGCAACACAAACAAAAAAGGAAGGATTTAGTATACATCCTACACAAGTAGCCTAACCCAGAAAGGTCATGCCAGTCTTACCTTGCGGCCAACTCGGGGTCACGGCCGAAGAAGGGCTTGCCCCTCGGAGTCTCAGCTTCGGCGATCGCCGCAGTCTTCAAGAAGGCTGCCGAGGCCGAAGACCCTCCCGCCATCGGGACAACAGAGATAGGTGGCGCGGCAACCGGCGGCTCCAAAATGGATACCTCCGCATCAGCAGTTAGCAGGGGCTCCTCCGGCCTCCGCCTCTTGCGGTTGCGCTGGAGCTGCTCCTCTTCCCGAGCTTCCGGCTCGATGACCGGCACTATAGTAGGTCTCACCTCGGGGACTGGACGGGACGTCATTGCAGGGGCACGACCCGTCTTCTTTCCCTGGTGGAGACGACCCAAAAAGATCGGGGTTCGACATTGAGATCTCTCTCGGTGGCTCGGAATAGCGCGGAAAGTGGATCTCTGTCGAAAGAATAAGATCGGCCAAGTTAGACATCTATCTCAATCAGATGATCGTCAAGCAGAAAATAAAAAGTAAAAATTTATACCTGGAACCTTCAGGTGGCGAGGGAAGCGAAACAATCGAGCTCCAACCCAATGATGTTCATTATTAAATGTGCGAACATCGAGGTAGGAGTCCGGCAGACCGCGAATTTTCTCCCAGACAATCAAGAAATCAAAGGGGAGATCGCCGATCGCTGGAACAAGGGAGCCTGCAAAAAGGAAACCAAATTAGATCAGTTCAAGATGTATCCAAACAATGGGAGAGTTTAAACCCTTACTCGGATTCCTCTCCCGAAAACTGGTGGGGATATCCAACTCTTCCTCCGGTTTATCGCTCGACGCCGACCTCCACGCTCCGCTGACCCAGCACCATTTTGCCAGGTCGCCCCGAACCTTGTTCGGCACCCCAAGGACCACCCGACCCATGCGACCCTGAATGTGGTAGTCGCCGACCGATCCCTTATGCACAGTCAACTTGAAGAGATAGTTCATTTCCAGCACAGTAGGTAGACGAAACAACCGATGACCGCCGAAAAGTGTCAGGGTGCTAATAATCTTCAGCCAGGTGTTCGGCGTCAACTGGAGCGGCGCCACATTCCAAGCGATCAGCAAATATGACATGGCAAACGGCAATGGGAACCGCAAGCCGGCCTCCAGGATCATTTCGTTGACAGCAACTATACCCTCTAGAGGTTGATCGGCACGTTCATTCTTTGAGGGCACATACAACGAGACGTCATAAGGGATATGGAATTTCGCCCTCCAATGACTCAAGTCCTTCCTGGTCGCCGAACTCCGAATCTGACCAAGGGTCCATATGGAGCGGTCAGCAGCCCGAAACGCCGTCCGTTTCACGAGCTCATAGGGGTGGGCGGCAGAGTATGCCCCGAAGTCAAACTGGGGATGTGGTCCGGCAATCCTCTCCATGAGCTTAGCGAACTCCAAAAAGGCCGAGCCGAACACGCTGTTCTGCTCCCAGTACAGCCTCACCGCTTCATCCTCATCCACCGACGAGCCCCTCTGCCCCACCGCCGCCGCCGATCTCGCCACGTCGGCCTCATTGAAGAGCTCTTCAACCTCCACGTGTGTGATTCCCGCATGAATGGCCTCGACGGCCATCTCCGTGTGAAGAACGCGGAAGTTTCTTCCCGGGCAGGCGAAGTCACGGCGGCGGAAGAGCTACCGGCCTCATACGCTTTGTATCCTCCTCCAGACATGTTTCGAAGAATAAAGGGGGAGAGAGAATTTCTGTTCTTACCTAGAGAGAAAGTCGGTCGGCATAAGAATCTTCAAAGAAATTCGGCAGAGTCTTGTCTAAAAGGCAAGGGCGCATAAAGAGATAAACTGAAGTGACCCTAGCCCTTTTATAGGCGAGTACAAGGACCTTTGTGTAAATAGGTGGAATCCCGGGAGCTGAAGTGCAACCATCGGGAGGGGGACACATTAAATGCAGCCCTTGAAACCCGCATACGCATCGTTTCGAGGGCACGCCAGCCGACAGGTCTGACATAACCGTCGGACTCCCCCAATGGGAGCGCGATGCATGTCCCGGCAACGTTTCGAGAGCCCGCCTCCACTTCCCGCTATTTCCAGCGCATAAAGAGATCGTCCAGATTCGAAATCAGATCATCCAGGCAACAATCGTCCTTGTCACAAACAGATGAGTCAATCGTCTAAAACGGGCAATTGCCAACAGTGCCACCTCACCTCACGTTTTCAACATCGGAGCGAGCTGGGGGGCAATTGTTGTACGGCGATTTATACACCTCGATGGCGATCGGCACAATGGTCAAGAGTCAGCCAAAGAAGACAGATGTTGGGCAAGTGCCTAGCGGTCGACATCTGAGGCGATCGTCTATCGGCATCTGGCAATCTTCTATAATATCCGATTGTAGACGATCGTCCCATACCACGTATGAATCCGACACCCGTCAGAGTCTTTGAAGACCGAATCTCGGACGAAGACCCACGTGCAGATCCGCAAAAGGCGCCGCAAGATAGGGCCTTTTGACCCCAGCCTGTCACCACCTTCACACCTACCGACAGGCCCGCCGAAAGGTAAAAAGTGGGTCCTCCCTGACAGCGACTCAGGATGCGTGCGGACTTCTTATTGGCTCGCTCATACGGCTGCCAGCAGCAGCCTCGGACTTTAAGGAAACAGTCCCACATGAGGGGACGATCGCCACCTTATTCTAATATATAAAACGGCGGTTGCCCGCGATCGCCGGGGAGGACCTAGCAACCTCTTCTACTATAAATAGTAGGCCTCCAACAGTGGCCTGCAGGAGCAACATACACATACACAGTGAAATTACTTGACAGAATATTTCAGTCACACATAACATAAAAAGTAAGAACTCATAGAGCATCATATCTGGTTCTTCCGGCAATCTTCACACTCAATAGCTGAGATAACTAGAGTCTTTACACTCATTGAAATTGCACTCCCCCATTAATATTTGTACTCCAAAGTATTTATATTAATAACATGTCGCGAGAGCATTCAAGCCCGGGACTAACAACCCCAGTAAATCTTGTGTTATTTACTTTCCCACGGAAGTGTTCTCGCATTTGTTTGTTACTCGACCATTCCAGCAATATCATCTCCGGATAATATTTTGGGTAACAACATCAAGGTTAGATCTTTAGAACCCTACTTTTGGAAAGATTTGGGGGTTTTCGCATTTTTGTCCGATTCGTTCCATTTTGTTGATTAATTCATGATGAATATGATTAATCTTGTTGGTATTCTTAGTTTCCCTATGGATTCATGGTATATTTCGTGGTTTTTATGCAATCGAGAGGGTTTGGTTGTGGTCCGCCCTTGTTTTTGTTTATATATGAATATACATGAATCGTAGATGGGTTTTCGGGTGTATTTCAATTCTATATTCGTTTAGAAATGGTTGTGATTGTATTCTTCGAATCGTTAGGTTCAGTTTCGTTGGTTCCTAGCGTTCGTCGGTGACTTTCCTTTCTGTTCATTGCGTCGTCAATTATTCAAGGCAAGTATTTTTGGAAATATTTATGCTTAACATGAAATGGTAATGTATATTGTGTGTGCTTTGCTCACCCTGGGAGGGTCCGGCGGGGCCTCGGGGGAATCTATGACTTCACTCTGGATTCACGAGTTTGTTTCGCTAGCCAGCCTGGGAGGGTCCTTAGAGGCCTCAGGTGGGATTCGTGGCTTCGTCCCGGTCCTAGGCGATGCTTGTGCGTGATTTGTTTTATAATGTGGCCAGCCTGGGAGGGTCCTTAGAGGCCTCGGGTGGGATTTGTGGCTTCGTCCCGGTCCTAGGCAAATTGATTTGACTGTTTGTTTCCGGAAAAGACATGTCTGGTTTTGATTTTGAAATGATTTGGTGCATTGTACTATGAAATGTGTAAGCGATTGGTTTGCCTTGAATACTTGTACTAGCGTAATTGCTAACCCCTCTGGGGACCCGTTGTGGCGAAATTCTTGTTATGGATTTCAGGTTATGTTCAGCCAGACGAGCGGGCGCTGGGATGGTACGAGGATGTCAGCCAAGGTTGTTGACATGTGCAATTGAGTCTTATTATTCCTACTGTCTCTTTTGATATGGTTGTTTTCCAAATTGTAAACTTATAGATTGTACTCGCGAGTACATAGTCTTTTCCTTTCGGATTGTGATTGGTCTTCGTTGAAGTTACTATATTTGTCGGTTGATGTTTATTATGCCGGTTGTACTGGAGATGTTCTTTTATGTTCTGGTTGTTACAATTATTTCCTTGCTAACCGAGATGGTTAGTCGAGTGGTGTTTTCTTGTTTTAGCCTGGTGGGTCCCATGTAGGGATCCACGGCGCTGGAATACACCTCGAATATCTCGAGGGTGTTACAGAAAATGGTATCAAAGAACTAGGTTTATGGATACCTAGACTTTTCGGTTATTTGGGTCAAGTTGGGTTTTGTTTTGCACATTGTCACACCGCTGACGGCATCTCAGTACATCCAGTGCTCGTAAGTTTTCCTTACACGATTCTCTTGTTTTCTCGTATTGTATTTCCACTTCTTGAACTGTAATTGTCTCTCTCATACTTATCGTCGAGTTGTTTTTTGATCCATCCGGTCCGTGTACTTTTTGATTCTAGTATTGCGCAGTCGTTTATCTCTCTGTTGTATGTGCGACGTTCTGGGCTTGATCGTTTTTGTCTTATGAGCCTTCCGCCTCTAAACTTCCTAGCATTGGTAGGATCATTGGCGATCGAAAGATCCGAGTTTTGCTCCGTGGTATTTTCATGACGAGGAAGTTTTGAGCATTGATATGTTCCAGGAAAGGTATTGATAGCAGAGTTTGTTGAGAAACTCACATAGATGGTTTCGACATGTGTCCGAATCGGTGTTCATTGGTTATGCTGTTAAACTTGAAGAGATAGTTTGACATATGCTTGAAATTAGTGTTTCCGAGTTGCGCTTGTCGAACTGGTGATTTTAGAATGCCGTATATGCGTGTGTTCGGGAATTGATGGTACTTGGCTAATTGTTGTTATTTACAACCAATGTGTTTCTATTAATAATAGTACCTGCGGCGTGCTTGCTTGAAAAATTTCTTAGACTTGATCGTATTGTGGGTTTTTGAAAAGTGACATGAATTTGGGCGAGCCAGCCTTGTATTTTCAAATAAAACCTGGTGTCGGTATTTGAAATTCGTGTTTAAAAGTGTTTTAGGACATTTTATAAAATGCTACCGTTGTTAAACCCTTGTCGTGTTTGAAAGGGTTCTTGAAAATGATTTTTAACTTATCGGTTTTATTTTCGAATAACTAGAGTATAAGATTTTAGAAATCAGATTAGCTTGGGGAAACCTAGGTTGTCGAGTCAAGTTGTGTTTGTTGAGTTTTGTCTCGTCGGATTTTGTCTGACTTAGTCGCGTCGCGATGCGTCGTCTGAGTTCATTGGTCGTGATTAGTATCGAGGGGCGATCGTCATTTACGTGCAACCTATGGATGTAAGACTCCCTTCCTTGTGTTGTGCCTCGTGTGACACGAGTTATTTATATGATTAGTTGTTAAATGATGGAATCCTTCTATGGATTTTGATTGCACGATATGTGTTTATTCGACTCTTGTATTTGGTTTATACGAGGAGTGTCATCGCTGCTGATGTATTTTCGAACCGCATTTTATCCGCTGCGTGAGTTCTTTCAAAATAACTTTCGGTATTTTGCAAACTGAGTTTTATTTCGTAAAACTGATTCCCTAAATCGAGTTTTGGCATTTTGGCTTTGAACATTTTATGACGGTTTGACAAATGATTTTGTGAGTTTTGGAAAATATTACCTTCATCAGTCTTTTTGGCATTTTTTAAATGACGTGGGAAATTGTGCTTAGCCTGGTAAATCCTTGTGAGAAGGGTTTACGGCGTGTATTATTCCCAGGAGGATCCGGGTGTGTTATACCTGGTAGTTCAGGGCAGTCCAGGAGTTACTGGACTGGGTCTGAAGTTCTCGTTAGCGCAGGCTAACACTTGGAGTTAGCGCATGCTAACAGTGTATTTTTGGTCAGGAGTTTTGTTTGGTGCCGTGATAGCGCACGCTAACCTTAATGATTAGCGCACGCTAATTGTGTCCAGTATAAATACTGGACACCAGTCTAGAATCTGCATTTTTCTTCATTTCTTCTTCTTCCTCCGTGAGTTTGACACGTAGCGACTAGGGTTTGCATCTGGGCTGATTTTCTTCCATCCAAAGGTGTTTTGGAGTATCCTAGGTGATTATAACATCATCTAATTCATTGTGCTTCGCCGGATCTAAGTATTTTTCTTGAATCCCTAGAATTGACTTTTTGGAGTTTTGTTCTTGATTTCGTTTTCCATCCAGTTTTGAGAAACCGATTGTTGTTTAATGATGTGGTTAAACATATCCTAGGGATTGTATATCACTGTCTTGATTTTGAATGATGATGCGTGTTCTATGATGTGTTTAAGTGAATGTTGATACGTCTGAATTTTGGGCATTTTGGCCTATTGTACTTCTGAAAAACCTCGAGTATCATAGAAAATAAATTTCGAGACGTACTTTTAAAATGAATTATTTCCTCGTGGTACATCCAAGGTGCCACAATACGTTTCAAAATTCTTCTACCTCGAGGACCAAAATGTTTTGAGATATTTTCAATGTTTTCGAAACACTTTTACTTAGACCCGAGGGTCAAATATTCTGAAAATTTTCCACTAAGAGAAAGTGTCCTCATTTTTTTATCAAATGCGAAATGGTTCTCCAAAGTCTCGATAACAATGTTTGACGTTTGTACTTTTTTTGAAAGGTGATACTCAAGATCAACCGGTGTTTTTTCTAAATTACTTTCAAAAGGAAGTTTTCGTTTTTAAAACCTATCCATTCCCGTTTGAGGGATGGGTATGTATGTATGATGTTCGCGTTGTCGTTATGATGTTTGCTCCCGAGCATGATCGAATTGGTGGCATGAACGTCGAGGCGTTGCCACACATTTGTTGTACTGGCCCTCTGTGAGAGGTGTGAACTGGTGTTTACTATTTATCGCCTCGTGGTGATTTGCGTGTTGTCGCATGAGTGTGAGTTGTTAAAGCTTGGATTTTTGTGCGTTTATGCACATGGGTGATTGTTTCATGATGTTTGTGATTGTGTGTTGGCTATCGTTCGGGCCATTGTAATCGTCGAATGATGCCGTTGTTGTTGTGATTTTTGCATGCGTTGATATGTTATGCTGAGTTGGCATCTCCGGTTTGTTGTGTTGCAGTGTTATGTTCCATTGTATCTAGCATCTGTATTTTCAGTATGCCGAGCCGAGGCATTTCAACCGTGATGTGACGGGGGAATGTACGTGCAATTTGTCCTTCCTCGCCTGTGACGCATTTCAAGTGCAGACTCGAGGGACATCATGTTCAGTTTGGTGAGTTGATTACTGAGCTTTCCGAGGCATGGACTTGAGCATTGATATCAGGACCGGCTCCGAGGAGTCCCTGAGGGGCGTGGTCTATCAGTTGTATGTTATGTTATTTCCTTACCTTGTTGTTTCGAACTTCGGAAATTAAGTTCTTTTATTTGAAGTGGATCGGATTTGGAACTTCTGTGTTTTCGACTCTGTCGACTCGTTTATGTTCGTTAACATTTTCTGTGCTTGCCCTGTCCCTGGATTTTGTTGATCGAACGAGGGTGGTATTGTTTCGGAATTACTCGTTTGTCGTTGTGACTTTTCAATTGCTATTCCCTTTCCTGTGGATCTTATGTGAGTGCACATCTTGTTGTTTTCACCAGATCATGTTTTGTCTCGAGTCGAGATGTGAACCTCGGAGTTGTCGGTTGAAATTATTGTTCTTCGTGATCCAAACATGATTGTTCGATTTTTGTTGTCTCGATCGTTGTGGTTCGATCATTGATTGTTCAGTTTTTGTTGACCCCATTTCGTGATTGTTGAGCGTTCAGACTCCTTCCTAATTTCCTTAAGTTCTGGAAATTAGTATCGTTTTCGATCTTCCAACCCTTGGGCGGTGGAATTCTGTATTTTTTCAGCGATTGGCTCGCGTGTTGATTGATGTACCGTTAGGTTGGTCAATCGTGTTGATTTTCGTTCGTTGTGTTTTGTGATTATTCGGATAATCGACTTGATTGTATTATCTGTTTGATGACGCTTGTCACTTGTTGCTTCTACCGGTGGCGTTGTGTTGGTCGTCGTGGAGCGTGTTTTCACGCCGTATATTCCTTTGCGTTGCTTGTAACGTTTTGCCGTTGGGCGCGAGTTTTTCGGTTCTTGTGAATATCGTTGAGTTTTCCTAGCGGGATTTTGCTTCTCCCTACTTGTTTTAAGTTTCGGGACGAAACTTCTTTTAAGGAGGGTAGAATGTAATACCTGCAATTCCGGACTTCGATAATTTTCTTTTTTCGGAGGGATCCCGTTTTGACGACTCCCGACACATCAAAAGGATATCGATTTTATTATCCTAACCATAGTATGAGAATTGTTGAAACTGGTAATGCCAGATTATATGAGAATGGTGATATCAGTGGGAGTACTAAACAACAAGAAGTGGTCATTCAGGAAATAACGGTATCTACCCCTTTACCCTCTATTCCGAAAAAAATTAGGACTCAACTCATTGATGAACACATTCATAATGAGGAAAATCCCATAAATGATCACCAACACCATGATGAGATTATCACTGACCAGAATGATACTGAAGCACCACAGGAAACAGCATTACGATGATCTCAAAGAGAAAAGAGATCAGCTATTCCTGATGATTACTTGCTTTATCTAATAGAATCTGAAGGGACTAAGGATCCGATTTCTTAGTCACAAGCCATGAATGGTGTTAATTCTAATAAATGGTTTGATGCTATGAAGGATGACTTAAAATCTAGGGAAAATAATCAAGTATGGGAACTCATTCAATTGCCTCACGGGCAAAGAGAAGTCGATTGTAAATGGATTTTCAAAACCAAACGCGACTCTAATGGAAAAATTGAACGATATAAATCCAGACTTGTTTTCAAAGGTTTTCATCAGAAAGAAGGCATATCGACTATTATGAGACTTTCACTCCTGTTTCGAGGAAAGATTCTCTTAGAATTATAATGGCATTGGTAGCTCATTATGATCTCAAGTTGCATCAAATGGATGTGAAAACCGCCTTTCTAAATGGAGACTTGGAAGAAGAAGTCTACATGCGTAAACCTGAAGGCTTCATAACTAAAGTACAGGAAGACATGATCTGCAGACTTAATAAATCAATTTATGGGCTCAAACAAGCTTCCCTACAATGGTATCTAAAATTTCATGAAATCATTACTGATTTCGGTTTCAATGAAAATATAGTTGACCCTTGTATATACCTCAACTTCAGTGGGAGCAAGTTCATATTTTTGGTTTTGTATGTTGATGACATTTTATTGGCTAGTAGCGACCTCGGGTTATTACGTGAAACTAAGGATTATCTCTCAAAGAACTTTGAAATGAAAGATATGGGTGAGGCTTCCTATGTGATCGGGATAGAAATATTCTGTGATAGATCACAAGGACTTCTAGGATTATATCGGAAAGCATATATTGACAAAGTCCTTGAGAGATTTCGCATGACTAATTGTTCCTCCAGTCCTGTTCCTCTGCATAAAGGAGGCAAACTTGTTCTTGAGCAGTGCCCACAGACCCCTATGGAACGAGAAGAAATGGCCAAATATCCTTATGCTTCTCTTGTAGTGAGTTTGATGTATTCTCAGGTCTGTACAAGACCTGATATTAGCCATATTGTTGGTTTACTGGGTAGATTTCAAAGCAACCCACGAATCGCACACTGGAAAGCTGCAAAGAAAGTACTGAGATACCTCAAAGGAACAAAGAACTATATGCTCACCTATCGGAAATCAAGTCACCCACAGGTGATTGGTTATTCTGATTCAGATCTTGCTGGATGTCCAGACACTCGGGTTTGTACTCTTGGCTATGTATATCTCTTATGTGGAGGTGAAATATCCTGAAGAAGCTAAAATCTGATATGCTTTTCTGGTCCACTATGATGGCTGAGTATGTGGCATGTTACGAGGCTTCTATTCAGGGAACGTGGCTGCGTAATTTTATCTCACAGTTTGGCACTTTAAATATCATCTCTGAGCCATTAAATGTTTTCTGTGACAATGAAGATGCAACCTTCTCCTCGAAGCATGATATGATTACTAAGGGTTCAAAACACATGGACCTAAAATACCTATTACTGAAGCAAGATGTTAAACTGAAGAAAATGATTGTTGAATCAATATGTACAAACTTACAAGTGGCTAATATTTTCACCAAAGGACTACCTTCAAAGACCTTTCAAGGACATACTGAAAGTATGTGTCTTGCGGATAGTTGCTAATTATCATATATCTTCTATCGTTTATATTTGTACTCATATATAACAATTGTTGAGCTCTTAAATAAATTTTAACATCTGTCATTTCCGTTTTATGTTATGTATACCTCATGTTTAATTGAATGATAACAGAAATAGTCTTACTCAAGACATTAACGTGACCATTATGTTATTCTTATTTACGGCCTAGCTACGCAAGTTACAATGTCATATTATATGGAAGTAAACATGTTACAAACTAATACGTACACACCATTACTCTCATTGACAACTTGATTAGTCAAGGCACTTATTGTAACGATATAAACGAGTGTTTTGCTTATCATGCGTGCCTTATGTTGTTAGTATGAAAATTATAATAGATCCTCCTATTGACCAAGTGGGAGAATGTAATAATATTCTTCCTCATTAGATGGTCATTAGTAGGATGTTTATTATCATATTAATATTGCAAAACCGTTACAACGTTACGTTACAAATCTTTAGCTATTGATGGATGGTTAATATGAACGATGATGAGGAGTTGAAAGGTCCTCCCTCTACCTATATATATGTATACTATTCTCCATCTAATGGTTCGCAAAAACATTATCAAACATATATCTAAAGAATTCTATAGGCAAAGAGGGAGAAATATTTCTTCTCAATTGAAGTAATTCTTGGCTGGAACAATCTCTCCGGTATTATCCTATTCACGCTCTAATGACCGTAGGTATGTCATAAATCCAATTATCTGTTAAAATTATATATATATATATATATATATATATATATATATGTGTGTGTGTGTGTGTGTGTGTGTGTGTGATAATCATGTAATTCAAGATTTTGGGATTATGTTATATTAAATAATTATCTAACATATGTATGTGAGATGATCGTACTTAGGTAACTATTGGTGTTTGATCTTATTGATACGCGGTTATAATGCTATGTTGCGGAGATGAGTTTGATTCGGGTTGACACGGGATGTCTCTATGTGATGGCGGTGTTATCTCTTTATTCATATAATAGATTTTGGGATAGGTCCTATGTTAGAGGAAATTCTGTCAAACATGTTTTATGAACATTATTATGGTATTGGATAAGTCATGTCAGGAGTTAGAAGTTGGATGTGTCAGTAACGCTCCCCCCATATGGGGCAACACAATAATCTTCCCTGTGACCTTTTCTGTGATATCCTCTCTACATTTCTTTGTGTGTGATACCATCTATAATGTTCTCGGAATTCACAGTATAAATATTGTCTCGCTTATGGATCATCCAAGTTTGTCTTGAAGAACTCCATCAACATTGATCTCGAAAGATCTAGATCTAACAAAATGTTGGAAACTGTTTGGTTTTCATAATAAGTGACTTCCGGCCTACGTGTAGACCCAACAATTTACCACATGATACGAAAACATGACACGAAAACGACACTAAAATTTAGCGTTTGTGTTTATATTTTGAGTACACAATACAAAAATACACGAACACGAAACTACACAACCAAAATTTAGTGACGGCTTTGTGTTTACCCTTTGGGTACACAACACGACACGAGTTACACAAAATAAATAGATAAATAAATAAATAGATATTTATATATATATATATATATAATATTTTGTTGGGAAAACAATATTGGTTTTTATAATTGCCAAACAAACAGTAATTGTTAGCAAAATTGTTGGAAAAGCAATATTGGTTTTTACCATACAGCACTCTACTAACAGCTCGAAGTCGAAATAAGTCAAGTATGGAAGCAACCTACAGCTCGATCCTACAGCAAGCCAGCTTGTACAACATCTTCAAGTTACAGCATGAAGACTGATTACATCGGATACAGCATACAGTCTGTTAGATGTTACATATCTGATTAAGTTTGAAAAAGAACTGTTGTGAGACAAAGAATATTTTATTCTAAAGTATTCACGGTTCAAAGATCGCATTTATTGCTGAGGGGATAGCATTTAATGCAGCTGGAGAGAGAGTCTGAAATGCGCTGAAGAGCATTTAATGCGAAGACAGAAAATATGTCAAGCATTAAATGCGACCTGCAACAAATCAGAATAAAATCAGCAAGCCGCCAATCAGAGCTCATACGTCAACATCTCACCAACCAGCAATGGCTTTATTTATAACGGATAGATTTTTGAAGTTATAAATACCCTGAAGCCTGATCATTTGAATACTTACCAACGTGAGACGAACGGAAAAAGAATCTACGCGATTTACAAGCATACATCAAGCTAAAAGAGCAAGTATATTTCCTTGAGTATACAGCGTATTCAAGAGAAGAAATATACTAAGTCTTCAATGAAGAATAGCACATCACACAGCGTATTGTGTATCAGTCCTCTACAGTTCAGAGAAAGTATTCTACCCATTCGTTGATTACTCAGTGATGTGTGGACTGAAGTTAAGCCTTGCTTATTCTGGAACTGTGACGATGGTTGTCTAAAGTAAAGAGGGGTCATTATGGTGTGATCTATCGACAACCATGACAACCATATATTTGTCACGGTCGCGATTGCAAGAATATTATGTGAAGGATTCGCATTGAAGACGAAGCTTCAAAAACGTGTGTGAAGAAGCGAGTCAAGTTAAAGCTTGAGCCGATCTGTGTGAACGGCGAACAACTTTGCCCGTGTATCAATCAATATGAGCGATACAGCGAAATGTTTAGTTATAATTACATAGTTGTATACGAAGTGATTATAATAAACTTTTTACTCCTGTGTGGAGGACCAGTGGACGTAGAGGGGTTTACCTCGAACCACTTTAAATACTGTGTCATTTACTTCTTGCCTTAATTATTTTCATATACTGTGATTTATTAAGTATACATCCAAAACCCTGTACGCAAAGCCAACATGAGACAAGCCTAGTTGCTGTACTTACAGCAACTCACATAATTGAAACGTCTGCTACGCACTCTAATTTAGAAAACCGTACAGCTTGTCGCTTAAACATTTTCCAAGATATATCTTGTATACTTAGGTTGTAACACCCCCAATCCGCTCAGGGATATTACACGTCGTATAACCTTTCCTCAAGGATCTACCAGGCTGGTAACAACGTCGAACAACTCAACAATGCCTTCAAGGCTAAAATGACTCAGTATACCGATTTGGTCTTTCAATAAAAACATACAACTCGATAACAATACTTGCCCACGCAGGGGTCTAAATACAACAAACTCCCGTATAATGGGGAAAATACAACAGTGGAAAATAAGTACAACCGAACCAATACACAATGTACGATCCCACATGTGATTAGTATCGATCATCTTTCATCATCCTTCATGCCGACTCTGTGATTTGCTCCCCAGCAACCTGCAAGTACCTGGACGCAATACAGACATCCACCCCCGAATACTCGAGAGTTAGCAAAACTGCACTGTTTTGCTAGTGCAAGTATAAAATACGAAAACAAGCCATACATATCATACTCCAAGGACTTAGAAATCATAAACATACTTCCCGAGGTAAATCACTTGATCAAACTGTTCAAAATGAGAAAGGTGGGAATAAACCCAATATACATCTTACAAAACATTTTACGATCTCGGGAGTTTGTAAAAATATTTGGGATTAAAGAATTCTCAAGTCTTTCGAAAACGCTTGGGGACGCGGCCCAAAAATCATCTTTCCTAAAATACAATTCCGATAATAAAACACGGGTTCACAATCAAATTCACAAAACAAGGGGTCCAAGACCCAAATCACGAAACATAGGGTCCACGACCCAAATCATAAATCACAGGGCCCACGACCCGAATCATAAACCACAGGGTCCACGACCCAAATCATCAAACACATATTCCTAAGGATTATTCGTGTCCCGTGCTAACAAGCCACGAACCTCAGATGCTCCCGCAGAACATACCCGAGTGAATAACCCAATAGGAAGCCATACCAAATCACATGTCACCGTAACAACAGTCACGTGACCACAAGCACAAATACATTCATAACCAAATCACAACCATAAGTTATCCCGGCATCGCACTAACAAGCCACGAACCTCGGAGTCCCCGAAAGACATACCCGATGATAACCCCACAGGTTATCTCGGCATCCAGCTAACAAGCCACGAACCTCGGAGTCCCCGCAAGACATACCCAATGGATAACCCTACGGTCACGCCCGACCCATACTAGCAAGTATGGATTCTGGAGATTCAACGATCCTACCCGAAGGCACATCACATACAACAAGCACACAACAATAATCAACTATCAAGCCAAGCAACATTAAGCATCACAACCTCCTTTCAAAGGAGTAACAACCAATATCACCCGTCACGTATTCGCCGAAGAAGCACACATGACAACACGAAATCCTCGGTAAGTGATTACAGTTTATTACATTCAATAAATGTGATCATAAGTCTTTCAACCAACGAAGTTAACACATATAGGCCAAAACACACTTATTCACGAAGCATCCAAGTTATCGTTGAAAGACAACATTTATCGAGAACATACCGATACTTTTTAACATTCATTAAACCTCCGGATTTTACATAAAATCATTTACCAACAATTATGCCTACGAAACATGAAATGTATGGGCAAGATACTTGCCTCGATACCACGAGCACGGAACCACGAACGAACACGGCTCAACCGGGAAGCTTCGAAACGCCCGATGCCAATGAAAAGGAAGACGACGACGAACAGAAGGGTTCAACACGGTTTCTTCGCAAGAAACTCGACCCTAACATCATATAATTCATAAATCAACAATCATACGAGGAAGGATAATCATAGAATGTTAACCCCTCTATGACATTCTACCGGACACCTTCAAGGCGTCGATCAAGAACTCGACCAAAACGATGAATCTATACGATCCGACCAATGAATAACAAGGGAAAAGATATAATACATCTAAACAATCATCAATCCATCACAATCCTAAGTTAAATCGGATTAAACGGACGAAATCAACCAAAATACCCAAATTCCCCAAAACTAGATTTCTAGAAAATCTAACCTGATTCGCTCGATCAAAGGATGTTATAGGGTGGATGATTGATGATATGAACTTCAAGACTTCATGGATTGATTGTCCAACAACATCTCTCCATGATCAACACACCTCCAGCTGCGGGAGGAAAAAAAACGAGTGAGGAAAATGATGAAAAACCCGTCTGCAGGGCCTTAAATAGGCTGCCTGCCGGCCGCCTTACGTACGTAATCGGCCAAGGGCTTACATACGTAATCGGCCATGACCGAACTAACTACCCAGAAATGCCGGCATCATTACATACGTAACCGGCCAAGGCTTACATACGTAACCGGCCTTACGTACGTAACTGCCGGGCCCTTCCGGCCGTAACTCGGCCAGGGCTGGCCTGGGCCCAACCTGCCCGGCCATGACTCGGCCGGGACCAACTCCGACGGCCCGGACGACCCCGAAACCCGAACCTGAATACGAATCGAAGATACGGTTACGAAGTACTCACAAAGACGAATTCAAGCATTAAGAGAACACACGATTCCGACCACCCGAAGGCTCGAAATTCGACAACGGAAAGTAATTACCAAAAATTTGAGAAATTATGAAAATGGCCCAAAACGTCCGAAATACACGATACACGATCAAAACACCAAGCCAAAGCTTGCAACATGAATAATAACATTAAATGAACTTACGAGAAACTCGAAACAACAGTTTCGGACGAGATTTACAAGAATCGAACTCAAGTGCGGAAAAACTGCTTAAGAACACGGAACTCAACAAAACGATACCGAAACGGACTCGGATGACAAAAAGTGCAGAATTAAATACTCTCATAATGACGAAACGATCATGAGCGAGTCGTCAAAATGGGCTCCCGTCGAAAAAAAAATCACCAAATTCTGAAATTGCGGGTATTACATTGGTGACCAACGGGTGGTATCAGAGAGGTTGATTCTAAAAAGAATCAGTCGTATTCTTAAATGAGTCAGATCCAAAATCACTTACTCTCTTTGAAAACAATATGTTCTTCCTATTATTCCCCAAGGATACTTCATTTTTAAACAAGGTATCTATGTTTTCTATTAATGATTTTGATGATTAGAGAAATAAGATGTCAAAAAAATTCAAGGCATTGATTGGAGAATCATAAGCCTCATCCGAATCAACTCAAGCCGAGGAATATCGTCAGACTATCACTGACAGTGACTCGTCTGATGATGAGTTCGAAGAGAAGGCCTACATGTGCACCATGGTTAAAGAAAACAAAGTCGATAATAACAGCAATGATGAGGTAAGCTCAAGCTCAATCACTCCTGTAAATGCATCTAATATGTTCAAAAACATGTTGAATGAATTCGAAAACATTAAAAAGGCCCATGAGATTTTAAACAAGAAAACTTACAGCTCGAAATTTCCAACTTGGAGCTGAAAGAGGAGAATGACTTGCTGAAAGTTAATTTCGAAAACATGTCTATAGACTGTGAAACCATCAAAGTCCATTTAGAAAAACTCATGGAGAGCAATCATCAACTTGCACACAATTTGAATGAGACTAAGTTTCACCTCGACAGCAAGACAAATGATTTGGCTCTACTCAAAGCTAGAGTAAAGTCTCTTGAGAAAAGAAAAGGAGAATTAGAGAATGTCTTGAAATCGTTCGAGAAATCCTCTAAAATGGTGGAAGAGATTCTAAGCACTGGGCAACATGCTCACGATAAATGTGGCTTAGAATATAACTCATTCTCCTACAACGGTAAATCTAGTACGGTATTTATCTAGGGTGTGTAACCCATTCCGGTATCTAAGGAGATACCTAGCCCTGTCAAGGCACCTGTTGCCTCACGCTCAGCAAAGGCTACTATTCCGCCACCTAGTTTGTATATGAGACAGCAGAAGCCTCAGCCACCCAGACCTGTCAGGCGTAACCATCAGAATGCTCCTCGAGCATATCATAAGCGCCAACAGCCATTCGAGAAGAAGGCTGTATCCAAGTATAAAAGGCCTGCACAATAGTACTTTCATCAGTACAGTGCACCTAGATACTGGATACAGGAGCCCTGTTATCCTTCTAGGAAGCAGGTCATCGCGCAATTTCAGCAACAGTCTTGGGAATCCAATTGGAGACCCAGGAGGCAATCTGCCAGGCCTAAGAATATGGCTCCACCTCCAAAACAACGATCATACTGGAGAAATAATAACCCTAATTTTTACATGCATTGTTATCATGGTTAGAGCGACTACGTATCTGCCACATGTAGACATCACATAAACGGACCAAAAATAACCTACAGTAAACTGATTACTATCACAAAAGTTTGGGTACCAAAAGGCACTAACCCTGCAGGACCCAAAAATCAAAGGGTACCTGAATCTACTTAATTCCTCTGTTTAGGATTGGGAATGCTACAGCCATACTCTCTATAAGTATTTATTGCTTTTACTCATTAATTGAGGGGAATGCTGTAAGTCCCAAGAATATAATATCAACCATTAATTAATTATACACTCAGAACATTCAGACATCATTGTAGGACATAGAAGATATGAAACCATCCTACAGCTGACGTGTACATTAATTAAGGGGGAATACTGTACGACCCATGAATACAACGTTAATCCAAAAGTTAATGTAAGAATTGACTCCCGTATGCACTATTTAAGGGGGAACACTGTATTTTCACGGATACAATAAAAATGCTGTGGAACGTCAATTAATGTTCAATTACTCCTTTGAACTCTAAACAAGTTTTAGTCACCTAAGTCCAGAATAAAAATTTTGCTGACTAACTATTAGTGTTTGTTTGGAAATTATCAAAACCAATATTGTTTTCCCAACAATTTTCCCCTTTTTGATAATGCAAAAACCAACTTAACCTTCTTCAAGAATCCTTCTTCATCCAGAGAGGCAAACTTCTTGGTCTTATGTTGAAAGTTCTAATCCTCAGCACTTGGACTAAAAAAATGTGAATTGCTCGCAGGCAAGTTCTAAACAGTAACTAGTACCTAACAGGAAAAGGTATTACAATTTAAACTTATGATTGACGCGCAGGTACAATCTCACGGTATGATCTAGTTGCATACAACTTAACCTATGAACGGTTCGCATACAAGTTCTTACAGCTTATACTAGGCATTTTCAATGCTCATTGGTTTACAGCAAAATATATATTAATTCGTAATCACATAAAAACACAGTAATCGTAGATTACGAGCTGTAATCTTTCCAAGGAAAATATGAAATTTAATTGAAGAACTTTAGAAAGATAAAAAGTTTTGCAAAATATAAACAGAAAATTGCATGCATAGAACTATTTCCTCCAAATCTACTTCAAAGGAGCGTTAATTTTCCACTGTTGGTCAGAGAATAAAAGGGGGAAATATTCTGAACCAATGTCATTGCATCTTGGTAACATTGGTACATGTTTCGAGGACTTCCATTAAAAGAAGAATGTAATATTGTTCTTCCACCGATGTTTCGTATGGTAAGTTTGTAGAATAATATGTATAAAAAAGTTGTTTCGTATGAGATATATTTCATTAGTAAAGTTACTAATTCTCTCCGGTATTTAACGCATCCTGAAGTCCTACATATAATTAAGACCTGATATAATCTTGTTTATCTCAAAGCCACCTCATTCTGCTTGTTTCAATCTTGACATACTTATCCATAACATATTGCTGCAGCAAACGCCCTCCATCTAGGAAAATTGATGCATCTTCTTGTCGTATCTAAAGTGGATATATTGATTAATCATTACAGGGAGAATATACGTGTAAATATTATCAATTGTGATCAAACATGCAAGATGTAAGCATAGAATTATCGGCATGTGAGAGGTGTCCCAGCATTATTTTGGTTATTTATATCCCAACCATAACTTCCATAAGGGAGTAAAATAAGATATTATAAAGGGTCATAATAGTCGAGTGTTTCTGGAATTCTCCTCAGATGCCCTGACGTTGTATGTACAACAATGTCCCTGCCATTTGTATAGCTAGCTTCATCATCGTTGACTACTGCTGCAATTTGTGAAGCCGTAAGGAATGTATATTGGCATTGATTTAATGGTTGATGCATAGTTATGAGTTTGCAGTTATTGATTTCGGCGTGCCTTAAGATTTGTCGAAAGCTATGGATGAATTGGTTGTTTTCATCCAATATATGTTTGTTGGTCCAAAAATTCTAAAGACGGATAACTTTGGTCCTGAATAACTCAAGAAAGAGTTAAGTGCAGAAGCTTTCAGTAAGCACACTATATGCCTTTTAAAGATGTTGCATACAGCAAACTGCTTAAGGTGTTTTAGTTTAAATGTCTATAGCAACAATACATAGTTTGTCAAATTAATGTTTTAAAAGAGTTTTCTTTGGAACATTGTTGTAATATAAAAACAGATATGCATGATATAAGAAATGAAGCAAGACTAGATTTATTGTGATTCGAAGGTGGGTAATCCTTCTACATCCCTTTTGTTCCACAAAGGAGGAAATTCACTAGAATCAACACAACTATATGAAACTAGGAATACACGCAAGCTATATCGCTCACACAAATTGATATATGCTTGTATACACAGCAATGCCATTCACACAAATTGGTGTTCAAATGGACTTGAGTCAACACTCCCTGACATAGGTCAGTGTCCAACTCTCAACAGCTAACACCGCCCACACAGTTTGGTTATTAGTTGGCTTCACGACCTACACAAGACTGGACCCCAGTCAACACTTGAGAGTACAAGTTTGATTGTCACTGAATAGCTCTCTAAATGGTTACACTCTATCTCTAGAGTGAGGTTGTTCTGAGCTCGAGATATGGCATTTGAACTCGTCTTGTCTTTCTTATCATCTGGACATCTGTTTATACACCAATTCTGTCCCTGTAGATTTCAAGTCATTTCTGTTTCACGACTTATGCATGCCTGATTATTTTGTGGTAGGGTACTTCATATTTATATAGTTGGTTGAAGGTAGCCGTTCACAAATATGACTGTTGAGGAATATGACCGTTGAGGGTTGGTGAGATTTCTTCCTTCCTCAGCTTTTCATTTAATGTTGCGTTCTCTCTTGAGTGCCAAACTCTTCTTTTGTCAGCGCCATTTATTGTGTGTCAAATCCGCATTAAATTCTTTCACAATTGCTCCGACAATTTATGGATAAATATTCATCCACCTAATGAATCATTGTAAAACCTTCTTGAGAAGTGATTTGCTGTAGAATTTATATTTCACATGTAGAACCTATAGCTCACCGCTATGTCTTTTCTGTTGTACCCTGACTTGCTGTATGCTTGTCGTCTGTTGTTGGAATCCAATGTCCTTCTTGTTGTAGTTTCTAACTACCGTAGTTGTGTCTGCTGTAGAGTTATGCATTAGGTTTTGCACTTATCAAAACTCCTGGGGGATTTATCCCCATAATGTTTTACTATTTCCAATATATCCTTATCCAACTCTTCATCAGCCATACAATTTTCTATTTCATGGTCGATGTCATATATACAACTGTAGAAATCTTGGTCGACCATCTGGAATGGGTAGAAAACTTCCGATATTGTGATATATAGATCGTCGTGTGCAAAAAGTGAAGACTCCATCTCTTCCATTAGCAATATTATGGTTAACAACTCCCAATGAGATGAAGGCAAATACATGATTGTGTGGCCAGATATTTCTTCCGAAGTGTTGACCATCATGAATTGGGCTCTTGTAAAGCTCCAAATTCTCTTGTGGGGCTTCTATCGGAGGCAACATTGTCTTGACTTTATGGGAACATAAATTTATTGTTTCGTTTTGGAATAACTTTGTTGTACAATGTAGGCAAAATGATGGTTGTTGCAGACAATGTTTCTGTAGTCCATTTTGGTCTTCAAAATTTCTTGCATTATTATATGTTGTAAGATGTATTCGCCTCATTTCTTGCCTTTGTAGTTGATTTTGATCCTGTGTCATATCACGACTTTGTCAGTAAGCATCTTAGCATTGAGTTAGGTATTGTTCCCTTTCTTTGTTAGACATAGCTTCTCTACGTGGTCTTTGTCGTTGATGGCTTCCTTGTTGCTACAGTACATCACTGAGTGGCGCTTGTTAGGCTCCCTCCTCGAATATTGTATGCTTGTAGACAAGCTTCATTTTGGATCCTATATCGCCTTTGACGATACGCTTGACGATGTTGCGCCATATGTGTTTCTTGCTTCAACACTCATTGCTTGTCTTCTTTTCCTAGCTCTTATGCGGTTTCTTTCTATTTGTTCATCAGTTATCGCATACCTTCTTTGGCTTTTTCATATTTGGGCATCCATATCACTTGTTAACAGGTACTGATATCAATAGGCAAAAGTTTTTTTTCGCTTTTTGCTTACAATACTTTTATATATTTTTGTCAGAAAAAAGCTTCATTTAAATTACAAATTTGAATCTTGTAAAATTCTTGAAATTGAGTTTTAATTTTCAACTCTTAAGATAGGTACCGATATAGGAAAATTACTGGTATGTCTGAAGAAAGTTAATTAATATTCTCAAATGCAAATCCATGTTAAATTGTGTTATTTTCAAGTCAGTTTTCTGATACTATAGGAACCAACATAACCTTCAAAAGTGTGCAAAAATATATGAATGAATGATATATGTATTCTTCGATATGAATCCAAGCAATGACACGAAATGCATGGCGCGGTGGAAAAATATGGGTCTGGCGTCGAGCAGGGACGAAAGTTATAAGTAATAGAAATTTAAGAACCGAAAATTAATGACAAATGGAACATGAAGAAAATAATAAATTGAAAGAGCTGATCTAAAAAAATAAACATCAACACATCAGGGGTAATTTTACATTCTTATAGTTCATATATCATTTTTTTGAGGAGAAAATACCTCTTTTATTCAGGATATTGTATTATTTTTCTGCATTCATTTCAAATCACCATCCATTGTTTCATAAATTTGAGGATTTCGGCGATGAACTCACTATCCCAATCATCATTTGCAGATTTAGAGGTAATTAGATCTGGTAAAGGAGATTGGGGGAGGGGGGATTTCTTAGTGTTTTCTCCCTGGTTGTAATTTGTTGTTGGTTTTGTGATGATATTTTTTTTGCTGGAGTGTTTTTCTCAAGAGATTTTACATTATCCATGGTCATAGTAGGTTCTTGAAAAAGAAATGGATAGTTTAGGAAGTATGGACTATGAGTTCTAACCTGAGGAAATGATACCTATGTCCACTGATCTTCTGAATATAGAGCTGGAGGAGGTTTAAGAAGAATAGAGTTTAGGAATTTCAGACCAAGATTTCATATATATGTATAAATGTGGTTGAAAATTTGAGATGAAGCTTATATATAATGGGGAATTTAAGCGAAAAAGATTGTGTTTAACTTATATACATTGAATATGAACTTGTACACAAATTTATATGTATTGACATTGTATTTAGACTTCTAAATAATTGACCATTTATATAATAATTTTGTATATAGATAAGAAATATGAAGAGTTTGAATTTAATAGTTATCTTGGTGGGTAAGTGAAGTAGAGTAACAATCTGTATTTCGGTGGGTAATTGAAGTAGAATCAATAATATGTATAACACCATGTATAATTATGTATTTAGATAAGAAATATGAAGAGTTTGAATTTAATAATTGTTGATGTATGGTTTGGTCAACGTCACGTGTGCTGATCTGGCAGATCGAAGACACATAGAAAATAATAAACAAGGTGAAAGGTGTTTGATCACTAAATTTTATTAATGACATTAATATAGAGTAGAGCCGAGCAGGATATTTTTGTGCTGGCCTATCTTTTTGCTTGCTAATTACAAGTCTTAACTTTTCTTTTCAGTTAATCTGGATTCTCTCTTTTTTATCTCTCTCTCATAAATGCTAAAAATCCAAAGATTTGCTTTCACTGTACATTTCTTCTATATATAGACAATATGGGCCAGTGGAGAGATGACAGCTGGCGAATTTTTGGGGAATATGCCCAAAACACTTGTCAGTCTGCATATATGCCTTGGACACGTGGCGGCCTCTAAGGAGTGCCTTGGGAAGGAGCGTGACTGCATGCGTTAATTGGCATGCGAGCCTGCCTCGCATGCTTCTGGCGGTACTTATCCGCTGGGGTCGGTCCTCGGGTCTCCCGCTATTCAGGTCGGCCTTGTTGTAATCTTGATTCGGAGCATTTTATCCTCTCTCTGCTCAGCGTTCCCGATATCTCTGCTCGGTCCTCCCGGATCGGATATCGGGTCGTCTCTGCCCGGTCCGGTTCTAACGAGTTCGGGAGAAAATCGGGTTTGTGCCCGGTTCGGCTTCCATCTCTGCTCGGCCGATTCAGCTGCTTTGAGTGCCTACATGGATTCCAAGGTGGATGTGCTGCCAACAAGGGCCCCCGAGTCCCGGGCCCTGCCGGGTTGGCCGGGGCTGGGGTCGTTTCGTGTTGAGGTCGATTCGGCTTGTGGGAGGATAAGATATCTCGAAGGGACGCCTCTTCGAGAGTCGCGTCGATTCGATTTCCGGGTCATTAAGTGTCATTATGAGGGGGATGCGTGGCATAATCTGATTCGATGGCGTTGTCACGCGCCTTCGAATTTCGCGACGGTTCAATAGGAATCGCCGCTCCACGCGCCTGGCATTTAATGCCCTTTTTCCCCTATAAATATAGCGTGTCTCCTCCTTCTTTATCCCTTCGCCATTTTTGCGTTTTATTGCAGAGGAGAGAGAGAATTTTCTGGCGATTTTTTCCCGATTTTTATAGAGACTTTCCCGGTAAGATCTTTTTGCTCTCCTTTTTTCATTTAAGATGTCGGAACTGAGGGGCGAGACAGAGGCGGAGTTGACAGTGTCGCCGGACCGTACGGGTGTGGCGGATCTGTCGATAGGCGGAGTTCCTGTTGACTGGAGCGTCGAGGAAGAAGAAGGTGAAGTTGCGAAGTCGCCGGGATCTGGGGAAGTGGAGATGGCGGCGCCGTTGACAGCCGTCGGAGAGACTCAGGCGGAAGAAAGAGTCGAGACGGTGATGGCTTGGACTCGCCCTCGGCCGTACCCTTTCGTGGAAGCGGAGTGGAATTCGACCTCGATTCGGAGTACCGTTACAGAGGAACAATTAGCGGCTTGGCGGCTGCGATTTAAGATTCCGGCGATGGTGCGGATGTTTGTTCCGAACCCCGAGGAGAGTCCCCACACTCCGCCCGTCGGTTGTACGGCGGTGTATTACCGCTCTCTACTGGCCGGGCTCAGGTTTCCGCTTCCGTTAGCTTTCTCCCGGTGGCTAAGGCAGTGGGGCCTTCCTGTCCCCCAAATCCATCCGAATTCCTGGGCTCGGGTGGTGGGCCTTTTCATTCTTTTCAACCAGCACGGCTGGCCCGAGCCCAGTTTTGAGGAGTTCAACAACCTCTTTCTATGGAGGTCGGTTGGTAGATCCGGCTCGGGCTGGTTTTACCAGACGGCCCGGCATGCCATGCATAAGGAATTGGTGGGTGTGCCTGAGACCATCCATAGCTGGAAGGAACAATGGTTCTTCATAGGGGGACCGTGGAGGTGCTCGTTGGATGAGTGGGAGCCTGGTGTGATAGATGCCGAGCTTCAGGTCCCAGAGCACTTTACGGCCAAAATGAGTAAGTGTCGTATTTCGTATTCCTGTTCCTTTTTTGTCTAACGCTCATCATTTATTGCATGTGCAGAACGCATCCCGGCGCAAGAGACCTCTTCCGAGTTCGACGACCGGGTTGAACAGCTTTTGGATCTTCCTCTTGAGCAAAGGAAGTCGTATCTTTTGGTTACCGAGGAAAATCATTGGGCGGACGGACTTAGATCGACCGATCTGAGTATAATGTCTTCATCAGGTAGCCCCCTTTTTTTTCGACATGTCTTCTTTTTCCAGCTCCTACGGCCAAGACTTCGTCCGGGCGGAAAGAGACGCCAGCGCAGCGCGTGGCGAGGCTGGCGGCTGAGGCCGCCGAGCGGAGGGAGCGGGCTGGCAAGCGAAAGAGGGTGGAGGCCAGGCCTGAGGACAGCGCGACCAAGTCGGAGGGTTCGTCTGCTCCTGAAGTTGTCGTGTCCGCCCCGACTCCTGTCCGGACTGGTCGTGTGGCCCGTGAGGAGCCCGTAATTGATTTAGAGGGCCATTATCTCCCGGTTAACCAGGACCGGGTGGAACCGTGAGACCAGATGAAGGGGAGACGGCCACGCTGGTTCCTTGACTACGTCTGGGCAGCCACCCCGACCGCTAAGATGCTCAACCGGGTTCCTCCTGCGGTGGCCGTCTCCAGTCATATTCCGATCAGGGGTTGGACGCCCAAGTTGGAGATGATGACTAATGACATGGATCCGGTTGAGCAGATCCAGTTTGGAAACGCTCTGGTCGGCCGGGCCATGTGCACCTATGTGAAGGCCTCCAACGAGCTTTTGGCCTTATCTGAGAAGCATAAGAAGGCGGAGGCCAACCTCAAAGCTTTGCAGGAGGAGCACCACCTGTGTCCTTCATTGATCAAGTCTCTGGAGGGGGAGATAACCTTCATGAGGGGTGATATGGAGCTCCTGGACAGTCGGGCCCTCCAGGCCGACATATGGAAGTTGAAGGCCGAAGAGATGACAAAGGCGGCCGAGCAGGCGCATAAGCAGTGGTTGGATACCCGGGCTGAGAACGAGGCTTATTTGAAGGAAACCAAGGCCCAGGTTGAAAACCTAACCGAGCATATTAGCACCTGCGAGGCTTCGAGCTATGCCAGGGGTCTTGCCGAAGGGGCGGAGGCCTTTAAGGAGACACCTGCATTTGAGGAGCTGATCAATCTGAATTATGCCTCCACCTGTTACGAGATATTAGATCTCATGAAGGGTGGTAAGACCGTTCAGGAGATCGAGGCATACATTGCATCTCAAGCGACCGATTTGCATGTTGACATTACTGGAGTCGATGAGCCAAAGGTCGCTGAGGTTGAGGATGCCGGTCTGGCTCCGCACGGCGAAGGTGAGGGGCAGTCCTTTCAGGCGGCCGGCCAGGAGGGTGGGGCCGAGTAGCTTCCTTAAATTTTGCTTCTTGTATGGCCTGCGTGCCAGTCTTTGCCTTTCTTTTGTTTTATTTCATGTACGACCTGCGTACCAATCCGCCTTGGTTTCTGTTGTCACCATTTGTACTTTACAACAATGACTTGATGAAATAAAATCTTACTTGTAGCATTTGTTGTTGTTCTTTTAGATGTTTGGTCCCAGTTGAATGGGTCGTTGTCTTTCTATCATGTTCATCATTTGTATATTGTGCCGAGACGAGCTCGGTCTTATAGTGCCGGATGAGCCGGTCTTATGAGGTGTCGAGACGAGCTCGGTCTTATAGTGCCGGATGAGCCGGTCTTATGAGGTGCCGAGACGAGCTCGGCCTTATAGTGCCGGATGAGCCGGTCTTATGAGGTGCCGAGACGAGCTCGGTCTTATAGTGTCGGATGAGCCGGTCTTATGAGGTGCCGAGACGAGCTCGGTCTTATAGTGCCAGATGAGCCGGTCTTATGAGGTGCCGAGACGAGCTCGGTCTTATAGTGCCGGATGAGCCGATCTTATGAGGTGCCGAGACGAGCTCGGTCTTATAGTGACGGATGAGCCGGTCTTATGAGGTGTCGAGACGAGCTCGGTCTTATAGTGCCGAATGAGCCGGTCTTATGAGGTGCCGAGACGAGCTCGGTCTTATAGTGCCGGATGAGCCGGTCTTATGAGGTGCCGAGACGAGCTCGGTCTTATAGTGCCGGATGATCCGGTCTTATGAGGTGCCGAGACGAGCTCGGTCTTATAGTGCCGGATGAGCCGGTCTTATGAGGTGCCGAGACGAGCTCGGTCTTATAATGCCGGATGAGCCGGTCTTAAGAGGTGCCGAGACGAGCTCGGTCTTATAGTGCCGGATGAGCCGGTCTTATGAGGTGCCGAGACGAGCTCTGTCTTATAGTGTCGGATGAGCCGGTCTAATGAGGTGCCGAGACGATCTCGGTCTTATAGTGCCGGATGAGCCGGTCTTATGAGGTGCCGAGACGAGCTCGGTCTTATAGTGCCGGATGAGCCGGTCTTATGAGGTGCCGAGATGAACTCGGTCTTATAGTGCCGGATGAGCCGGTCTTATGAGGTGCCGAGACGAGCTCGGTCTTATAGTGCCGGATGAGCCGGTCTTATGAGGTGCCGAGACGAGCTCGGTCTTCTAGTGCTGGATGAGCCGGTCTTATGAGGTGCCGAGACGAGCTCGGTCTTAGAGTGCCGGATGAGCCGGTCTTATGAGGTGCCGAAACGAGCTCGGTCTTATAGTGTCGGATGAGCCGGTCTTATGAGGTGCACAATATTAAAAAATGGAATAACGTCAAATTTTATTGATAATACCTCTTTAAATATATAGCATTCTATGGGTAAGTTAATCTTTGGTCGTTCAGATATTCCAGCCGGTAGGCTCCATTCTGAAGGACTTCACTAACTTTATATGGTCCTTCCCATTTGGGCTTGAGTGGTCCGGGATCCGAGCCCAATACCCTTTTAAGGATGAGGTCGCCGACCTGGAAGCTTCTAGGGTGAACCTTGGAGTTGTAATATTTTTCACTCCTTATCTTGTAGACGGCGTTTCGCATTTCTGCCTGAGCTCGTTTTTCGGCAAGGAGGTCCAGGTTCACTTGGAGGGCCAAGTCGTTATCCTGCTCTTAAAAATGGGCTACTCGGTAGGTAGGTGCCCCGATTTCAACTGGGATAACGGCTTCAGAGCCGAAAGCCAAGGAGAAAGGCGTTTCTCCGGTGGCGGATCTATGCGTTGTTCTGTAGGCCCATAAGGTCTCGGGGAGATCCTCGGGACAGGAACCCTTGAGTTCCTCGAGGCGTGTCTTGAGATGTTGTTTCAGGATCTTGTTGACCGCCTGGACCTGCCCGTTGGATTGTGGATAGTAAGGCGTGGAAAAATTATTTCGTATTTGGAGGCCGTCGCAGAAGGCTCGAAACTTCTTATTGTCATTTTGGCATTATCATAGACAATAGATTGAGGGATCCCGAACCGGCATATGAGTGACTTCCATATAAAGTTGACTATCTTCTGTTCGGTTGTTCGTGCCATAGGCTCGGCCTCTGCCCATTTCGTAAAATAATTGACTGCGACGATGGCGTGTTGTACTCCTCCCCGTCCCTTAGGTAGAGGGCCGATCAAGTCGATTCTCCACTTGGCGAATGGCCATGGACAATATACGGAAGTGAGAGTTTCCGGCGGGGATCGGATCTGCGGAGCGAAGATTTGGCACCGGACGCACTTCCGTACGAGCGTGATGGCATCTTTATTGAGATTGGGCCAATAATATCCTTGCCGGATTAATTTGTAGGCCAATGACTGGCCGCCGAAATGATTACCGCATATACCCTCATGCACCTCCCTGAGGGAATATTCTACTTCTGATTCGGACAGGCATTTCAGCAGAGGAACCGAATATCCTTTTTTGTATAAGGTTCCATCTACGATGGTGAACCGGGCGGACTGAGTTCGTAATGATCTTGCTTGGGCTCGGTCCTCGGGTAAAATGCCGTTTTGAAGATATTGCGTTATAGACTGCATCCACCCTTGCGGTTCTGACTGTTCAGCTGCCCGGACTTCGGCCATTTCCAGGGCTGATGAGGCATGATACCCTATGCTGACCTCATTCATATGTTCGGCTCCATAGCTAGATGCGAGTTTGGCCAAAGAGTCGGCTTGGATGTTCTCAGTTCTGGGAATATGTTGTATTGTTCCCCGACAATCTTGCAGCCGGGCCCGTGCCAGGCTGAGGTACTTAACCAGTTTGGGCTCTTTGGCTTCGTATTCGCCGTTGATCTGGTTTACCACTAATTGAGAATCACTCAAGATGGTGAGGCGGGCAAGGCCGAGGGAGGTCGCCATTTCTAGACCGGCCAAGAGAGCTTCATATGCTGCCTCATTGTTGGTGGTCGGGAAATCTAAGCGAATAGCCGAGCAGAACAGACGTTGGCCGGGTCTAACGAGGACTATTCCTGCACCCGATCGGTCAGCGGTTGAGGACCCATCTACATAGAGTGACCACTCTTCTGACCGGTCGTCCTCTTCTGCGATTGCTGGTGTGAACTCTGCAATGAAGTCTGCCAGGGCTTGTCCCTTTATGGCAGTGCGAGATTCATAAGTTATGTCAAACTGTCCGAGTTCGACGGCCCATTTGACCATCCGGCCGGAAACGTCAGGTTGGTGCATGACTTGCTTTAAAGGGTAATTTGTTAATACGACTACCAGATGTTCCAAAAAGTAGGGTCTTAACTTCCGGGATGCCATTACGAGCGCATAGACCAGTTTTTACATTGGGGCATATCTGAGCTCGGCATCGTGAAGGGCCTGACTCACATAATAGACCGGATGTTGCACTGCATTTTCCGTTCAAATCAGAGCGGCGCTGATCGCCGAGTCGGAGACCGCGAGATATAAGCTGAGAAGTTCCCCTCGGGTCGGCCGCTGCAAGGTCGGGGCTTCTGCCAGGGCTTTCTTGATAGCTTCGAAGGCTCTTTGGCAAAGTTCTGTCCACTGAAAATCCTTGTTCTTTTTTATCGCCTCAAAGAAAGGTTTGCATTTATCCGTTGAGCGAGAGATAAAGCGACTTAGTGCGGCTAGTCGGCCAGTTAGGCTTTGCACCTTTTTGACCGAATTTGGAGGAACAAGCTCAGTCACTGCCGTAATTTTATCGGGGTTGGCTCCAATCCCTCTTTGGCTTACCATGTAGCCGAGGAATTTTCCAGAGCCTACCCCAAATAAACATTTCTTCGGATTTAACTTCATCTTATACTCTCGCAAAATAGCAAACATTTTATTGAGGTCATGTACATGATCGGCCGAGCGCAAAGATTTTACTAACATGTTATCTACATATACCTCCATAGTATGGCCTATCAAGCTATTGAACATTTTATTTACCAGGCGTTGATATGTCGCGCCGGCATTTTTGAGCCCGAAAGGCATCATCCGGTAACAGTATAGGCCGCGGGCCGAGTAGAAGGAGGTATTTTCTTCATCAGTGGGATGCATCGGGATCTAGTTGTATCCAGAATACGCATCCATAAAGCTCATTAGCTCGTGCTCGGCCGTTGCATCCACCATGTAGTCGATATGGGGGAGGGGGTAGCTATCTTTCGGGCAGGCTTTGTTCAGGTTGGAGAAGTCAATGCAGAGCCTCCATAGCCCGGTCGGCTTTTTTACCAAGACCGGGTTGGCTACCCAAGTCGGGTATTGGGCTTCCCGAATAAACCCGTTATCGATTAGCTTTTCTACCTCCTCTTCCAGCCCCTTCTGTCGCTCCGGCCCCATTTTCCTTCTTTTCTGGATAACCGGCTTTGAACTGGGGTCGATATCTAGCCGGTGGCATGCAAGTTCCGGGTCAATCCCGACATATCCGAATGGGTCCAAGCAAAGACATCCAAATTTTGTCTCAGATGGAAGATTAGCTCGGAGCGGATTGGCTCTTGGAGGTTGTGGCCGATCTTTAGTCGTCGGGTTGGATTAGATGGGTCCATGTCGACTTGGTCCAACTCTTCCATTGGCTCAGCGTGACGAATTTTCCCCTTTGGATTTTGGTACCGTGGGTCGGCGGGGTCTTCTTCTAGGATCGGATCCTTCCCGGGCCTTCTTTTAAAGGTTTCTACTACTCGGGGAATCTTTCGTTTTGGAAGGAAGGGAAAGCTGAGTCTGAGATATATCGGACCACTCGAGATCCTTGAGAGAGTTGGAGAGTTGGCATACAGATTGGCATTACCGCCGTCATTGAGCCATGTTCATAACGTGTTCCACGTATCCCAGTTATGGAGATATATACCGGATCTTAATCATGTCATTGATTTCGGCGAGATCGAGGTCGCTCAGGATGGAACGTTCGAAGAAAGACCAGTCAAGATACTCGAGAGTCGAGTAAGCAGTTGAGGAATAAACCAATCGTTTTGGTCAAAGTTCAGTGGTCACGCCACGGAGTGGAAGAAGCCACTTGGGAAATGGAAGATTGCATGAAGTCTAGATTTCCAGAGTTATTTTCATCTTGAGTTTCGGGACGAAACTCCTTTTTAGTAGGAGAGTACGTAATATCCGTATTTATCATTGTGTATTTCATCTGTATTTGAACCCTGTACTATTCGGAATTATGATCTCGATAATTGGAGTATGATATTTCTCACATTTGTATCCTTGTACATAAGTATAACAACATGCAAATTACTAATGCAAACTTGTGATAGCGCACGCTAAGAATGTAGCTTAACGTGCGTTATCGGGCTACAACTAGCGCACGCTATGAATGAAGAATTGTGTGCGTTAGGCAGTCAATTATTGAGCTAGATGGCTAGCACATTCACCAGCCGGACGTGGGTCCAGATAAGATTCCCGAGGACGAACCTGGACAGTTTTGGAGTCAACGATTATTAGCGCGCGCTAAGGATTGTATGATAGCGTGCGCTAATCAACTGTTGTGCAGAAACATTATATAAGGGAC
Source organism: Orobanche coerulescens (assembly GCA_033398695.1). Taxonomy (NCBI): domain Eukaryota; kingdom Viridiplantae; phylum Streptophyta; class Magnoliopsida; order Lamiales; family Orobanchaceae; genus Orobanche; species Orobanche coerulescens. The sequence continues at coordinate 146,091,733 of CM065805.1, read as the reverse complement.
AACACTCCATTTCATTCTCATTTCCTTCGAGTATCCTTCGTTTTTGAGAGACCAGAGAGCATTATATCTTCCTTAAACACTTAGACCACCTCCACTTAATCACTATAGATTGGATGCCACTTGTGTTTGATCATTGGAGTGGAGAAACGTCTTGATTTGGCAAACAAGCAACCGGAGCCGGATTCTACTTGTTGTCTCGGTGTTTTTCCTTATCTTAAGGTATGTTATACTACTTTCAACCTTGAATTCGTGTTCTTAAGGATATGAGGATTATGCTATCAAGATATTAAGTTTCTTTGGTGATTTATCCAAACCACATCATGTTTAGGATATTGAGATGATTATGCTTTAAGTACCTTGGTTAAGAACATCATGGTTCGAATCTTGTTACGATGAACAAGTAGAGGAAGTTTCTGACATTATCCGAATTTAGAAGGTGTCTTCATAGTAATCACGGACTTGACTTTAACATCATTATTGTTAGACGAATCTAAGAGATTGATCATGGAGAGATTTATCTTGTAAAGATGGAGTGTTAAACAAACTACAAGATGATAGTTTTGATTGATATAAGGTATTGATATCGACCGTTAGGCCTTCCGAATTACGCATGAAAAATTGTAATCGAAATGGAATATGGTTTTATGATGGTATACATATTCTTGAATTCGAAGTTGTTGTTATCCGTAAGATCATTCATAACCGTATGAGCATGATATTCATGGAGATAACATGTTTTAACACTGAAGATTTCGTAAGTTTTATCACGATTAGATCAGTCGACTGTCCAGGAGGAACTGTCATTCATGATTAGCGTGCGCTAAAGCTTCATGGTTAGCGTGCGCTATCGAGAATAATCTAACGTATGCTACGATTGGAAACATAACGTGTGCTATGTCATCAGGCGAGTCAGTCGGCTGATCAGAGAGGACTGTCGATACATAGTTAGCATACGCTAGGCTTCATTGTTTACGTGCGCTAACGAGCAGGCTTAGCGCGCGCTATGTAGAATACTTAGCGTACGCTAAGCAGTTCAGGCAGATTACATTTTATAAACTTTCGGCCGTAAATTGGATTGTTTGACATTCGTACGACATGAGATTAATTCTATATTATTTCTTTTGTTAAGGTTCGAGCTTGCTACGTGATTGATCGAAGGGGCGACCTTTGAGTGTTTCGTTTTACGTGGAAGTATTATTCTTGTCTTCGAATTGAGGCAAGTACCTTAATTGTTTTATATATTGATGTTATACATATTGTCGTGCATAAATGCCGTTGTTGTATGTCCACCACGTGTTGGTCCGACGGGATCATCTTGGGATCTATGCTAGCGTGCGCTGGATCATTGGACGGGTTTTTCCACCACGTGTTGGTCCGACGGGATCATCTTGGGGTCTAGGCAATGAACGCTGGATCATTGGAATTACCATGTGTATGTTGTGATATAATGTTATGATTATCATGTGTGTATGTTATTATTGACATTCTCGCAGGGGAAGACTCGTTTTGTTCTTTTGCCATTTATGTTATTACTATTCTTCATGAGATGTTGAATAATATGTTGTGGTACTTGTACTAGCATCGTTGTGCTAACCCCTTCGTGTAACACCCCCAGATCCAACCGGGAATATTACACGCCGTGGGCCCCGCGCCGGAACCCACCAGGCTAAAAATCATTTACAAAAACGCCAAAAAGGCCGATGACGGTAGTATTTTCCAAAACTCACAAAATCATTTGAAAACACCCAACTACCGTCAAGACGATCAAGGCCAAAAACTCGGTTAAGGGAATCGGTTTTTGAAATCAAACTCAGTTGGCATAAAGCCGAAAGCCATTTGAAAGAACTCACGCAGCGGATAGAAATACAGTCCAAGATACATATACATCAATAATGATATACACAACAAAATACACGATTCCCCAACAATATGCCATAGCCAGTATCGTCCGGAATCCTCGCTTCACGACCGCTACCATCAAAGTTCTCAATACCTGAAAAACAAGTCCCACAACGGGGTCAGCAATAATGCCCGACAAATAACCGCAAGTACATAAACATAAATATTCACATGCCATGCATCATGAGAATAATAATCTCAACGATAACCTTACCACTTCCGGTAATCCAACGATTCTCGTCAAAATCCCAATATCACGATAATACCATAAAAATCTCAGTATCACGATAATACCGTATAATACCTCAATACTGAATACTTTCCCGTACACCATCTTCTATGTACGATTACCATAAAACATACCTCTATCCGGACTTCCTTCCGAAATGCATACCACAAACCAAGAATATCCAAAATGACATCAACAATACCCGAATACTACAATCTTCCCAAGATTGTCCAAGTATCTCAACAATCATCAACTGTGCATTCTAATCCTTTTAGAACATCACTGAACATTCGTCAATATGCAATACAACATAAAATACTTATGAAATGTAAATGGAATTACTCATCAAAACATTACAACCGAACAAGTAAACACTTGCCTGGATACCAACACGACAAAACCAACACCGAACTCATCGCCTCGTCTACGAGCTCTTCAAATTCAACTCGACGGAATCTACGGCCTTTCACCGCTGCAAAACAATTATACCTATTGGTTAATCAACCTAGAACAATAATCATATCAATAATCGAACCAACTTGGTAACAATGATCATAACATATTCAATCCGTAATTCAACCTCCTATCAAGATTCATCTCATCTAAATCAACTACTATCATCACTATGATTTAGAATACCATCTTAAATCGGTTAAACGAATCATCAAATCATCATAGTCATCATATGGTCTCAAGAACATCAAGAACTCTATGATTCCATAATCATAATCAACATATTCAAAGCATATTATTATCTTCCTTCAACATAAACCTCATATATCCTCAAGAATCGCAATAACAACATCATAATCATCTTCATACGAATCATTCATCAACTATAACATCAAAATTCGAAATGAAAAGGAGAAATATCCAACATACCTCATAGAATATGGATAACACAAGAAATCACTTCAAGAATCAACAATAGTTCCATAACCAAGCTCTAATTCCATGATTCCAAGCTCACAATCATGTTAGAAGTGTTTAGAACACTCTTAGAAGTGAAGAGGGACGAGTTGGGATGGGAGAAATGAGTTTCCTTTCGTGAACAAATGAAAGACCAGCTCTTAATATATAAACTGCGCATCTCGTTACGTGCGTAAGTGCTCTTACTTAACGTCGTAATGGCCTTTAACGCACGTAATCCGGAATCCATAGCGCACGTAACAAACTCACCGTCTCATTCCGTGAAGTCCATTACGTCGTAACCCATACCATATAACGCATTTAATATACCATTGACTTGCTACAAGATAATGGTCGTGTTACGTCGTAACACGCCCCGTATAACGCACGTAACACGACGTTGACTCACCACAACATCCTCCGCCGAAAGTTGCCGACATAGGGTCCCACTCGCCGACCGTGACTCGGTCTGTCCGATGCCTTCGTTACGCACGTAATACCTTAGCCTTAACGCACGTAACCATGCCAATCTTACGACGTAATCTCACCTTATTAACGTGCGTAACAATTCCATACTTAGCCAATTTCAACAATTCTGCCCAATGCCACGACATACCGAATACGAACATACGTCAAAATCAATACATATACACAATTCAATAAAATTAACAAACGATCACAACGACCTCGAGCATAATTAAACATCCACGATATTAAATATATAAACGAAAAATATATCAAAAATCGGGTATTACACTCTACCCCCTTAAAATAAGTTTCGTCCTCGAAACTTGCAATCACTCGCACAAACAACATTTCAACGGAAAATCCAAAATCACCAAGATAACTAATAATTATCGAATAATCCGAACAACATACTTACGAATTCGGTGAAGACGAAGATCTCCCGTGATACTAGCATATGACACCATTTCAAAATCTCGACACAACAAGAATGCCAAAACAGAATAATCACAATTTGAAAACGATTGGTCTCCGCCAAGACCACAACAAGTTTAGAGCACTGTCGAGTTTTGTGGGATCTGTGACGCTGTGTCTCCTCACCTAAAGCGCATGAGCCGCTCCTTGTCACATGCACGTATCACCGGCGTTCCACTCCACATCGAAAGCCGCACATTGCACGTGCCTCGCACCGGCGTTCACTTCCCGATTGGAGCCGCACATTGCACATGACCACGGCACCGGCGTTCACTCCCTGCCTCGTCGGTCTCGGGAACACCAACAATCCCCAAACCCAAACATCACCACGACAAGACTCAAAAATCATACGGTCCAAAACATCACAAACATCACGCTACTACCGCACCTGTGAGAGCCACATAACACACATGCCCGGTTATCACAAAACCTTGGGCTCGATACCATATTTGTAACACCCCGCATCCAACCGGAATATTACACGCCGTGGGCCCCGCGCCGAACCCACCAGCTAAAAATCATTTACAAAAACGCCAAAGGCCGATGACGGTAGTATTTTCCAAAACTCACAAAATCATTTGAAAACACCCAACTACCGTCAAGACGATCAAGGCCAAAAACTCGGTTAAGGGAATCGGTTTTGAAATCAAACTCATTGGCATAAAGCCGAAAGCCATTTGAAAGAACTCACGCAGCGGATAGAAATACATCAAGATACATATACATCAATAATGATATACACAACAAAATACACGATTCCCCAACAATATGCCATAGCCAGTATCGTCCGAATCCTCGCTTCACGACCGCTACCATCAAAGTTCTCAATACCAAAAACAAGTCCCACAACGGGTCGCAATAATGCCCGACAAATAACCGCAAGTACATAAACATAAATATTCACATGCCATGCATCATGAGAATAATAATCTCAACGATAACCTTACCACTTCCGGTAATCCAACGATTCTCGTCAAAATCCCAATATCACGATAATACCATAAAAATCTCAGATCACGATAATACCGTATAATACCTCAATATCGAATACTTTCCCGTACACCATCTTCTATGTACGATTACCATAAAACATACCTCTATCCGGACTTCCTTCCGAAATGCATACCACAAACCAAGAATATCCAAAATGACATCAACAATACCCGAATACTACAATCTTCCCAAGATTGTCCAAGTATCTCAACAATCATCAACTGTGCATTCTAATCCTTTTAGAACATCACTGAACATTCGTCAATATGCAATACAACATAAAATACTTATGAAATGTAAATGGAATTACTCATCAAAACATTACAACCGAACAAGTAAACACTTGCATGGATACCAACACGACAAAACCAACACCGAACTCATCGCCCTCGTCTACGAGCTCTTCAGCCCCAACTGGACGGAATCTACGGCCTTTCACCGCGGCAAAACAATTATACCTATTGGTTAATCAACCTAGAACAATAATCATATCAATAATCGAACCAACTTGGTAACAATGATCATAACATATTCAATCCGTAATTCAACCTCCTATCAAGATTCATCTCATCTAAATCAACTACTATCATCACTATGATTTAGAATACCATCTTAAATCGGTTAAACGAATCATCAAATCATCATAGTCATCATATGGTCTCAAGAACATCAAGAACTCTATGATTCCATAATCATAATCAACATATTCAAAGCATATTATTATCTTCCTTCAACATAAACCTCATATATCCTCAAGAATCGCAATAACAACATCATAATCATCTTCATACGAATCATTCATCAACTATAACATCAAAATTCGAAATGAAAAGGAGAAATATCCAACATACCTCATAGAATATGGATAACACAAGAAATCACTTCAAGAATCAACAATAGTTCCATAACCAAGCTCTAATTCCATGATTCCAAGCTCACAATCATGTTAGAAGTGTTTAGAACACTCTTAGAAGTGAAGAGGGACGAGTTGGGATGGGAGAAATGAGTTTCCTTTCGTGAACAAATGAAAGACCAGCTCTTAATATATAAATCGCGCATCTCGTTACGCACGTAAGTGCTCTTACTTAACGACGTAATGCCTTTAACGTACGTAATCCGGAATCCATAGCGTACGTAACAAACTCACTGTCTCATTCCGTGAAGTCCATTACGTACGTAACCCATACCATATAACGTACGTAATATACCAGTTGACTTGCTACAGTACAATGGTCGTGTTACGTACGTAACACGTCCTGTATAACGTACGTAACACGTACGTTGACTCACCTGTCAACATCCTCCGCCGAAAGTTGCCGACATAGGGTCCCACCTGCCGACCAGGACTCGGTCCTGTCCGATGCCTTCGTTACGTACGTAATACCTTAGCCTTAACGTACGTAACCATGCCAATCTTACGTACGTAATCTCACCTTATTAACGTACGTAACAATTCCATACTTAGCCAATTTCAACAATTCCTGTCCAATGCCACGACATACCGAATACGAACATACGTCAAAATCAATACATATACTCAATTCAATAACATTATCAAACGTTCACAACGTCCTCGAGCATAATTAACCATCCACGATATTCAATATATAAACGAAAAATATATCCGAAAAATCGGGGTATTACACTCTACCCCCCTTAAAAATAAGTTTCGTCCTCGAAACTTGCAATCACTCGCACAAACAACATTTCAACGGAAAATCCAAAATCACCAAGATAACTAATAATTATCGAATAATCCGAACAACATACTTACAGGTCAGTGAAGACGAAGATCTCCCGTGATACTAGCATATGACACCATTTCAAAAATCTCGACACAACAAGAATGCCAAAACAGGAATAATCACAATTTGAAAACGATTGGTCTCCGCCAAGACCACAACAAGTTTAGAGCACTGTCGAGTTTTGTGGGATCTGTGACGCTGTGTCTCCTCACCTAAAGCGCATGAGCCGCTCCTTGTCACATGCACGTATCACCGGCGTTCCACTCCACATCGAAAGCCGCACATTGCACGTGCCTCGCACCGGCGTTCACTTCCCGATTGGAGCCGCACATTGCACATGACCACGGCACCGGCGTTCACTCCCTGCCTCGTCGGTCTCGGGAACACCAACAATCCCCAAACCCAAACATCACCACGACAGTACTCAAAAATCATACAGTTCCAAAACATCACAAACATCACGCTACTACCGCACCGGTAGAGCCACATAACACACATGCCCGGTTATCACAAAACCTTGGGCTCTGATACCATATTTGTAACACCCCCAGATCCAACCGGGAATATTACACGCCGTGGGCCCCGCGCCGGAACCCACCAGGCTAAAAATCATTTACAAAAACGCCAAAAAGGCCGATGACGGTAGTATTTTCCAAAACTCACAAAATCATTTGAAAACACCCAACTACCGTCAAGACGATCAAGGCCAAAAACTCGGTTAAGGGAATCGGTTTTTGAAATCAAACTCAGTTGGCATAAAGCCGAAAGCCATTTGAAAGAACTCACGCAGCGGATAGAAATACAGTCCAAGATACATATACATCAATAATGATATACACAACAAAATACACGATTCCCCAACAATATGCCATAGCCAGTATCGTCCGGAATCCTCGCTTCACGACCGCTACCATCAAAGTTCTCAATACCTGAAAAACAAGTCCCACAACGGGGTCAGCAATAATGCCCGACAAATAACCGCAAGTACATAAACATAAATATTCACATGCCATGCATCATGAGAATAATAATCTCAACGATAACCTTACCACTTCCGGTAATCCAACGATTCTCGTCAAAATCCCAATATCACGATAATACCATAAAAATCTCAGTATCACGATAATACCGTATAATACCTCAATACTGAATACTTTCCCGTACACCATCTTCTATGTACGATTACCATAAAACATACCTCTATCCGGACTTCCTTCCGAAATGCATACCACAAACCAAGAATATCCAAAATGACATCAACAATACCCGAATACTACAATCTTCCCAAGATTGTCCAAGTATCTCAACAATCATCAACTGTGCATTCTAATCCTTTTAGAACATCACTGAACATTCGTCAATATGCAATACAACATAAAATACTTATGAAATGTAAATGGAATTACTCATCAAAACATTACAACCGAACAAGTAAACACTTGCCTGGATACCAACACGACAAAACCAACACCGAACTCATCGCCCTCGTCTACGAGCTCTTCAGCCCCAACTGGACGGAATCTACGGCCTTTCACCGCGGCAAAACAATTATACCTATTGGTTAATCAACCTAGAACAATAATCATATCAATAATCGAACCAACTTGGTAACAATGATCATAACATATTCAATCCGTAATTCAACCTCCTATCAAGATTCATCTCATCTAAATCAACTACTATCATCACTATGATTTAGAATACCATCTTAAATCGGTTAAACGAATCATCAAATCATCATAGTCATCATATGGTCTCAAGAACATCAAGAACTCTATGATTCCATAATCATAATCAACATATTCAAAGCATATTATTATCTTCCTTCAACATAAACCTCATATATCCTCAAGAATCGCAATAACAACATCATAATCATCTTCATACGAATCATTCATCAACTATAACATCAAAATTCCGAAATGAAAAGGAGAAATATCCAACATACCTCATAGAATATGGATAACACAAGAAATCACTTCAAGAATCAACAATAGTTCCATAACCAAGCTCTAATTCCATGATTCCAAGCTCACAATCATGTTAGAAGTGTTTAGAACACTCTTAGAAGTGAAGAGGGACGAGTTGGGATGGGAGAAATGAGTTTCCTTTCGTGAACAAATGAAAGACCAGCTCTTAATATATAAACTGCGCATCTCGTTACGTACGTAAGTGCTCTTACTTAACGTACGTAACAGCTTTAACGTACGTAATCCGGAATCCATAGCGACGTAACAAACTCACTGTCTCATTCCGTGAAGTCCATTACGACGTAACCCATACCATATAACGTACGTAATATACCAGTTGACTTGCTACAGTACAATGGTCGTGTTACGTACGTAACACGTCCTGTATAACGTACGTAACACGTACGTTGACTCACCTGTCAACATCCTCCGCCGAAAGTTGCCGACATAGGGTCCCACCTGCCGACCAGGACTCGGTCCTGTCCGATGCCTTCGTTACGTACGTAATACCTTAGCCTTAACGTACGTAACCATGCCAATCTTACGTACGTAATCTCACCTTATTAACGTACGTAACAATTCCATACTTAGCCAATTTCAACAATTCCTGTCCAATGCCACGACATACCGAATACGAACATACGTCAAAATCAATACATATACTCAATTCAATAACATTATCAAACGTTCACAACGTCCTCGAGCATAATTAACCATCCACGATATTCAATATATAAACGAAAAATATATCCGAAAAATCGGGGTATTACACTTCGGGGGTGAACATTTGTTTATGTTCAAGATCCAGGAGAGCGGGGAAACAACCACTGGAGTTGCATGACGACGAGGGTGCAGAGTGATGTTCCGGCCGGGTTTATTTGTCTGTTGTTTGTACCGTTTTAATAAGTACTCGAGTACGTAGAACTTTCGTACTTTCAGTATTGGTCAGAACTGTTGTATCTTATTTTCGTTATTTTCATATATTGGTATCTGTTAATGTCTTTTCAATTCTTCAGCCTTGTAAATCCTTATGTAAAGGATTTACGGCGCTGTAATACTCCTGAACATATCGGGGGTGTTACATCTAAGACCGAGTATCTCTAGTGTAACTTTATTGGTGAGGCCAACGAGGAATAAGTAGAGGTAATGATTGCGGATCAGATCGTACCCCGTACGGATAAGTTTAAGTATTGGGTTCGATCATTCAGAAGGAAGGTGAGTGTGAAGATGATGTCACTCATCGTATCAAGGCGAGGTGGCTAAGGTGGAGAGCTGCGACTGGGGTCCTGTGTGATAAGAAAGTCCCTCTAAAGTTGAAGGGTAAATTCTATAGAGCGGCAATCAGACCTGCTATGTTGTATGGCTCCGAATGTTGGGCGATGAAGAAGTCGCTTGAGAGCAAGTTGGAAGCGGCTGAAATGAGAATGTTACGTTGGTCGTGTGGTCGCACAATGTTGGATAGAATCTCGAACGGGGTTTTCAGGAATGCGTTAGAAGTGGCGCCCATTTCAGCGAAAGTTAGGGAAGGGAGATTGAGATGGTTTGGCCACGTCCGCAGGAGGCAGGCTTCTGATCCGGTGAAGAGGGTTGAGAGTTTATTGGTTGTCGAGTAGAGGAGGAGAGGCAGATCGAGGAGGACGTGGGAGGAGCAACTGAGATTAGATTTGAAGGCCTTAAACCTTTACGAGACCATGACTGTTGATAGGTGCTCTTGGAGGGGGAATAACACCTATCAAAATTTATTAACCATTAACCCAAAAGTATTGTGCACTAAGCTGGGGGTATTCACGGAAACAGCCTCCCTACCGTAAAAAGTAGGGGCATGGTCTCCGTACATAGGGATGTCAATGGGTCGGGTAGGGTACGAGTATGCCTCCTCCATACCCTACCCTATTTGATTCGGATCGAGTTTGGGTATTACCCATCGGGTAATCGGGTACCCAATGGGTATTCGGGTACCCGTAAGAATATAAATATTTTTAAGATATATCATATATACATATAATGTAATTAATAAATTCAATTTAGTATAATAAATATTTAAAATATAATATTTTATATAATAATATATATAATTTATAATACAATATAATATTTATGTATAATATATAATAATATATTTATATAATTCAAATGGGTATGCGGGTCGGGTAATCGGGTAATATACTATACCCATACCTTACCCATACCCGACCATAAAATTTCGGCTTCGGCCAAAACCCGACTCGATTTCGGGTTTATCTGATGGGTAGGATCGGGTACGGATAAAGTTGACATCCCTATCCGTATATCTTACCCTCCCCAGACATTGCTCTGAGCGAGATATACTGGTTATGTTTGGTTTGTTTTTTTTTTTAACCCAAAAGTAATGGCCAAAATTTCTGTAAACTAAACTTTAAAACACAAAGTCAAAGCGGATATCTCTCTTTCCCTCTCTCATGCTTTCTTAGAAAGAGTTTTAAAATAAATGACACCACTTGTATATGGAGCCCACCTACGTTTACCCCCGGATTGAACAATAAATGATCCATGCTCCTAATTAGGTTACATCTATCTAACAAAAACAAAGGTGCTACACACATAAAGGCACGTCCCTATTTTGTAAGGGTTGTACTATGCATAGTAGGGGTTGTACCTTACTTTATAGGCAGTAGGGGTTGTGTAGGAGTACAATCTCTACTACACAAGGTACAACTCCTACAAAGCAGGAGTGTGCATTTGTGTGTGTAGCATTATTCTAATAAAAATACTATAACAAAAAGTCATGGTTCTTTTGTCGGAAAAAAAATATACGATATTTATCTAAATATAAGAATATTTTTTTTATTTAAATTTAACAACAACTTTATACCTAAATTGTCAGATTTAACTTTTATTCGATCAATTTTAATTCACCTATTCAAGTAACACATTCGAGTCACCTATCCGTGACATAGAACACATTCAAGTCACATATTCAAGTCATCTAAATTGCATTTCAATTATATATTCGAGTTACCTAAATTTCATTCGAGTCACCTGTATACATTCGAGTCACCTAAATTCCGTCTGAGTCATCTAAGATGTACTCGAATCACCTATTCGAATAACTTAATACATTCGAGTCACCTATTCGAGTCACTTAATTACATTCGAGTCACCTAATTACATTCGAACAACTATTCAAACCATCTATTTATATTCGAGACACCTATAAGTGACTCGGATGAAATAAGGTGGGGGCCTACAGGCAAAGGGTGGCTCTGGCGGCCGACCGTCTCAAGTTCATTATTTGTATATACAACACATAAAAACGTATTGTTATAAAATAGGAATATTATAGAGAGAGAATTTAGAGAGAGAATAGAGAATGATTCTCAGATGTGTTTTTCATTAATAACTGAAGCCCTATTTATAGGAACACTTCAGATGGTACAATCGTAATTACATAATTACATCAGGGACATAATAGTCATTCACACTATATAAAAACAAAAGGGTAATTGAAATGTCACTTTCATGGTGTTTTTATAACACTCCCCCTTAAATGACTATTTACAAATATATTTGCTGAACTAGTTTGAAGAAAAACCCAAGTGGGAGAAAAACTTTCAAACTGTTTGTACTGGAGCTTGTGGCAATCATATAATGTTGCATCATAATGTTGCTAGGAAATCCCTGTGGGATAAAACTTCAGCAATTAGTGATCTCATAAATTTTCTCCCCCTTATCTTGATAATTCTTGTATGAGTATTCTTGTGTCGTCTCAGTAAAACCTCGTGGGGCAAAAACTGCGTGAATCTGTCATGTATATCATTCGTTGTTGGGAGTATCCACGTGTTGCCTCATTAAAACCTTGTCAAGAAAACCCAGTGGGAAAAACTTGATCGAAGGAAAAAGAGTACAACTACTCCTTCTATTTTCAAGCTTTGAGGAATAATCTTGATCTTTGTAGTGTTCCTCATTATGCCATGAAAATGCCTCATTAAAACCTTATTAGGAAAAACGCAATAGGAAAAATCCTAATTAAGAGGAAAGGGTACATTATTCATACTAATACGTCATTCTAGTTGCCTCATTAAAAACCTTGCTAGGAAAACCCAATGGGACCAAACCTCAGTCAAGGGAAAAAGAGTGCAACGCGTATTTTATAAATATGCCCTAGGCATTTCAATAATCCTCCGAGTGTCATCTTCAGTGCAGTTTGTAATATCGAACTCATATTCTTTGCAATATATTCCAAATCTCTTTTGGAAATTTCATATTAGTTGTGATTAAGCTGCCTCGTTAAAAACATTGCTAGAAAAACCCAGTGGGATAAAACCTCAGTCAAGGAAAAGAGTACAACAGATAATTTTCTTTCACAACTCCCTTTTTTTAGGTCACTGCACGCATTGATGATATGTTTAAAATCTCCTCAGGAGTCACTTTCAGTAAACCCATATGTTTTATTTTATTATAAGGGCATATATTTCAATTTTCGATGGATTTGAATATCCTCATTTCCAATATCCATATTTCACAGTCATCGATATCCCCATACCATTTATCGATATCCTCTTTTCAATCATTGATATTCTCATTTCATTCATAGCGCTGTATTGTGTCGACACATTTCAATATTTATTTCCCCATGGCAACATAACTTGCCGAGATATCTCATTATCAATCATCCATTGGGATTGCACATTGTGGTTATGTCTATATACTTCTCAAAAGTATATGCCTCCTTTTATCATTTGCTTTGATTCATATTCGGGGAATTATTATGTATTTATCAAAGCAGTTGTAGTTGGTACCAAAGATTAATAATCTGTCATGCATCTTTGAACTTCATGTTCATATTTCAGTTGTGAGGATATAGTGTGATGCATTTCAGATATTTCCAACTACCAATACTCCCCCTCATGCTGAGAGATTTCTTGAGCACCAAACACATATGTCAGTATCTCAGTATTCATCTTCAGTCATGGGAGTTTATATATTATGTTCTCGATATTGGCTGGAGGACTTCAAATAGTATGCCAATTATTATCTCACTTGTATGCACATATCTTAATCTTTTCTGGAATCTATTCAAGTTTATTTGGAATATATTACTAGCTTTATCTGATCTGGAATATATGCTCAAATCGTGAGCAAATCAACTCGTAAATTTCTGATTATGAGTCATATACACATGTGACTATCTAGTGGATCCATAATATCTAGTAGTTCACATGTAGAGGAAGTGGGCCCATACTCCCCCTTAATATATTCCAAATTTATTAGGGATTCATTCCCAATATTGGCTAGTAGTGATATTAATCGAGAACAAATATTTGAAGACAATGTGTCTATATCACCATATAGATATTTTACCGGCATATCACATCATCTTTCGGTGCCATTATTGCACATTATTATCAACATGGAGTCTCTGCTCCCACATGTCATATTATGTTCATTATTCAAATATAGAGTCGTAGTTCATACGCTTCAGGACGCGGAGTCAAATCTCATACGCGTAATTCCAATCTATAAATAGATTATCATTGTATTCACAAAATTCACCCATACAGAGGATCTGAATATCATAATAGATTCAATGCTTTCGAATCTTCATAAATATTACCCATCTCTTCCAGTGAATATCATAAAAAGAATTTATCGAGCTCGACTCGAAAGATTAAGGGTGTTAATGAGAAATGGCATCCCAGAAGATATTCGATGGTTGATCGAAGCACAAGTTCGATTATATGGCGAATTTTCAAATTCATTTAAGTATATGCCAGGTACAGGTAAGAGTAGTTTTGCAAAGAAACGGAGAGCAAAAAGATTAGGTGGGTGCTATAAATGTGCTCGGTGGACATGTGACACACGATGCAAATTTGTGAGGTTTGTATCCAAAAATCGAGAAGATAAAATAGCATTTATCAAGGATGGATTGAGTAAGGAATCTATGGATCATGATATTCAACAGATTCTTGATGCACATCCGAGTAGATACGTTCATCGTGAACTAATAGCTTTGTGGGTATAATTTAAGGATGAACGGGAACGTTATAGTCATGAAAAATTAATCTCAAAAATCCAGTTTGTAAGTCCGTTCTATCAAAGTTGGTATAAGGTAATAGAAAAATAATGTAAGTTGATGAATATTATTTTTCAATATTTAAATTTCTCAGTTGCCGATCAGTAACGTCATTTTCATTGAAAAATATAATATCATATCTTTCGTTTTCTTTTGTAATTTTGTCAAAAGTAATGTCTTATCTGCCGCTCCTTTTTCAATAAAAATAGTGAAGTCATTTGTCGTTTAGTAAGAAGTTTGTTCTTTAAATTTGGGATCCACAAATCAGAAAATGTATCTCTCATGAAAGTATTTTGAAAGTCTAGTGTAGAAAGATGGAGTTCTCAGAATCCTCATATAGATCTCATCCAATTAAAACTATATGTATTTTAGGTGGATCCAAATTGATAGGTCATGTCCAGCATATAGATATGGCATATCAATTCGTAAAAGAATTAGGAAAACACAAAATCGATATATTGTATGGTGGGAGTAATTATAGATTTTTGGGTTATCTGTTAGAGGATGCACAAAATGGGAGAATAAAAGTAGCAAGTGCCTTACACTATCCCAGAGTTAGAACCAGTAGTATAGGGGGTTCAACTGGGTTGATGCTTCAAACACAGTCTGTGCATGATAGTTTGATGTATGTGGTGAATAATAGTGATGCCTTTATTGTTCTTCCAGGTGGCTATGGCACACACAATGAGATATTCAACATATCGTCATGGGCTGAGCGGGACTTCTATACCAAACCTATAGGTTTGTTGAATATTAATAATTTCTTCAGCGATTTGCTTGCCTTTCTGGATCAAGGAGTAGATCACAAGTTTATATCTCAGTCATCACGAGATATAGTAATATGTGCTGACACTGTTGCTGATCTACTTATAAAGTTTCAGGCATATATTTTGGTTAAGAATTTGGAAGTCAAAGCTCATCAGCCACAGAGTATTGACGCCAAACGAAAAAGAAGTTTAGATCCTTTAGATCTTTCATTATAAACCCTTATGCCAGGCGGTGGCAGAGTTACGGAGTTTTATACTCTCGAAACGCACCCCTTTTCTTTTTATGGGTTTTATATGTATTTTCTTTTTTGCATTTCATATTGTCGAGTATTTACTGCCTTTCAGCTAGTTTCGATATTTTCACTTCGACTGTTGTGTGCTTCTTCAGCAATAATAAGACCATCTTTTGCTTTTATGCAAATACAATATTTTCACAAATATGTGATATATGTTTCCCCATGAATATTGTCAATCAATATGATTTCAATGATCCCACTATGTGATATAATCAACATGGGATTTATTGAGCAATTATTTTCCAGTGATTGTTTTCCACATCACTTGTCAAATGATCCCACCATGCAGTTTACATGTGATTTTGTTTAATTAATTGGTGATAGCTGATGGTATCACTTGCTTAATTTTCTCCGTTCGTGTTTAATTATGGAGATCAGATATTATATCCATCAACTGCTTCTTCTTCGAGAGCAGGATTTGATTCATTGATCAACTACTTCTTCAGAGTAGGATTTATTTTTATCAACTGCTTCTTCTTCGAGAGCAGGATTTATGAACCATTCATATGGTATAACCGACCACGATGGTGATATATAATATATAAATTACGTACATGTAAAACCATCCGTCTTGTGATAATTGAACTCATCACATGGGAGGTATTATAATTATATAAAATAAATGCAATAAATATGTGGTTTTAAACCACCACTTTGAGATAAGTAAGAGACATAATTTAAACTGCAAAATAATTAACTGCTTCTACCAGAGCAGGATCGTCCAATCAATTCCTCAAAATAGTCATCGTCAAGGTATAGGTCGAAATATCGAGTGCCGTTAATAGCAAGTGTAATGGTATGTATAAATCTTTGCGATTTCCGGGGTTGGATATTAATTCGTACATTTTAATAAATTTAATAATGACATATATGAAAAGAATTAATACCCATATCAATATTAATGTCAAATTGAAGCTCTCGTAAAATGGGTCACGGTGGTATCAAAAAAAATTAATTCTGATATCATATGTATCTTATATGTAAGAAAAATGAATGTATAATTCAATAAATTAAAAGAATATTTTATTCTTTTATTATTTTATCAAATTTTCTCGTTAGTTTCCGGTTACTTCAAACATGAATGAGGTTTTTAATTTTTTTTCTGCTTTTGCGGACAACCCGCTATGTGCTGTCATCTTCCTCTTTTTTTTTTAATTATTTTTATATTTTCTTATTTATTTACTACTTTCTTATCGTCTCTGTGTAACACGCATGAAAACAAACAAAGACATACCTGCAAATAATTTCTTTCTTCATTGGTCAAAATCGAAGTTGCCGCCGGATCGATGTATCTGTCCCGTCGACCAGGTAGATGACCGGTGGAGGCGCGCTGCGTTCTCCGTCGAATATGACAGCAGAGCTTCAACCGGAGATTGGTGGTAGTTCATCGTTGGCGGCGGCGGACACTCTGATTTGTACGGTGGAGACTATGGAGTATCAGGCGAGAATCCCTAGACGATGGCTAATAACGATCGGTCTGGAATGGTTTGACTCGGATGTTGGCGTCCATCGACCGGACTTGTAAATCCACAGCTCAGATCCCGATTCTCCGGCGAAGGATGTTCCGGTGATGATGTCCGAAGTTTATTATTTCTGTTGTCATGGTCTTAGGTGATCGGATCGGGCGGTTATAAACCAGCAACAGCAGCGGCGATCATTTTTTTTTTATTTTTTAAGAAAGTGGACAACAGCGTCGATAGATGGGTAGTGGATAAGCTATGATTTTTGAAATTGTAATTTTGACAGATATTGGATTTTTGATTTATGAACTGGAGTATGTTGTTCGATTCTTATACTCCGATTGCAATCATTTTATGAATTGAGTATTAACAGGTTTCAATCATTCTGTGAATTGAGTTTTGTGACAAACAAGTGACAGCCATGGTTTACTTTCATAATTGATGTGTTTCATAATTGATGTGTGAAGTTGGTAGGCATAAAATAATGGAAGATTTTTGTAATTTAGATTAAGAATTCCTTGTAGAGAAGTTGTGAGATTTGTTGTAATAATTAGATTTCTGATACAGAGGATCATCTATAAGATGCAACTGTAGAGCATACTTTCATCATATTACTCAGTTGGGTAGAGTCGTGCTGATAACGTGTTACAAAATCAGAATGTTATAGAGAGAGAATTTAGAGAGAGAATAGAGAATGATTCTCAGGTGTGTTTTTCATTAATAACTGAAGCCCTATTTATAGGAAAACTTCAGATCGCACAATAATAATTATATAATTACACCAGGGGCATAATCGTCATTCACACTATATAAAAATAAAAGGGTAATTGAAATGCCACTTTCATGGTGTTTTTATAACACGTATGATATTTTTATTCTCTTGGCTGAATATTGTCGTTCTGTTAAAGGAATAATACCCATTGTGTGCCTAAGTCTGTTAATTTATGGGCTTTCCTAGATAGGATTTGGCTGAGGCCTGTTTGTATGTACTTCACCCTATTTAAAGGGATCTCATTGATGGAATAATACAACAACACTTTTGCCCTACTTTCTTGTCTCATGTTATTTTCCCTTCAACACGTTATCAGCACGTAGTCCTCAACTGAGCAAGAAAAAGTGCATCCCGATTTTTCTGAAAACCTAAAAAAAAAAAACTAAAAAAAAAAAATCGAATGTTCCCAGAAACCCTAGCGCTGCATCCGCCGCCACCGGTAATCTTCTTCACTGAGCGAAGACGCCATCACTAGACTAAGGGGTTCCACACTTCCACACTCCCAAGTTCCATCGGCCATCGTCTAGTCTAGACTTCTCTTCTCCAGTCAAACCGCCATCACTTAGATTCATCTGGACTGTATTCCCCTTCCGAAAAGATCAAATATCCAGCATCGGAGGCTTCTCGACTTCTCTTCTCATCTCCGCCGATCATTCCAAATCGCCACCTCTCCATCGTCTCGCTTTTCGATCCAGGCCTCCCCACGTACTCCGCCTTGCCGCCTATTACTTCACTTCCCTGTTAGAGAAATCAAGAAGACGACCAGATATTGAAGAAGACCGACCCGCAACTAAAGATTTGAGTGTCTTTGCTCAATTTATGTATTTGGGACCCACCAATAGGTTTACGGAGGTGGTGGGATAAAAATCTATGGCACGTGGTTGTTGGTGGTTTTCTGGCGAAGGGGGTATCACTACTGTAGATGGTGCGGCAAAGGAACATCTCCGTGATCAAGTTACTAAAAGCGAGTTGGATATCGGGACGAAATATCTGATCAGAGGATCCTGACGATCCCGATAAATTGAAGGAGGTACTTTCCACACGGTGAATGGAACGAGAAATATATTTTCATTCAAACAAATCGACGGTATGCCTTAGGAAAGAATCGTGTCTTTCCTGTAAGGTACACAATACGAACCCTACTATCTGCAATGTGCGAATTTACATGTTTTTTTTAATTACTATTGATTGCATATTTATACTCTGCAATTTACTTATGCTTAATTAAACCAAAAGCATGATGCATCCATAATTTTAATTAAATTAAAATAAATTGCTTAAGCAACTTGAACTAAAATAAATTCACGTTGAATTAATAATTATTGCGGCATAAGATACCTCTTTGACTGCATTTATACGTGTATAGATATATCCATAGGGCTATGTGATTATATGTATAGTTGTATATGTATTTTGCATGCATTGTTAGTTATGGCATGTATATTAAGTTCATCATTAGTAGAACCTAGAGGACTTATTTCTACTATCTATATCAACTCGAACCGTGATAAAGTAATTTCATCGGTAAAAACCCCAATAACATCGAAAGTAATTTTGACCATATCTTGGTTCTGAAAAATAATAACCCTCCACATTATTGAAAATTTTATCATGGAAAGTACTCATGATATACTGTGAAAAATCATTTTCCCTTTTCTTGTATTAAGATAGCTTATCCAACTCGCCTCAAATTTGATATCTTGGACTCAAAAGAGCTTGAGTACCATAGATGTGTCTCCTACGTCGAGACCACATTTATCACTAAAGAATATAGTGGTACGCTCCTTAACACCACAGACCAAGTACCGTCTGATAAGATAAAAGCGAATGCACTTATATTCCTTAGGTGACACATCGAACCCAGCCTGAAATAGAAATATCTACAGTTGAAAATCCCGCAAAGAACTGTGGGATGCCCGTAAGGGCTAATTTGGGAACATTCACGACACTTTGCTCCCAGAGTTGACCGTGCAGTGGAATGAAATCCGCTTGCTTGAATATAAACGGATCAACGATTTCAACACAGATATGCTCTCTCAAGGCACGCCTAAATTTCTGTGGAAAGGACATCACAGAAGATGACATGATCCATAAAACTTTTTTCACCTTCCCTACTTCCGCTCTTATACTAACGAACCAGTATATGCTGGAGTAAGATAATAAACGCATCACTACCTTCAGTAAGCTAATCAACCTACTGTAAGTAGCTGAGAGGCATAACGAAGTGTTAGTGAGCAGTAGTGTCAGGCCGATTGAGACAAAGAAAATTCCCGAGGCCAATTATGGCAAAGTGAAGGATGGAAACTACCCCAATGAATAGGGGACTGGACATGATAGGCTTCTTGGTCAAGGACGTGGGAGTTCTTCCAATGTAATGCGAAGACTTGGTGCTCCCAGCTCTACTAGCTAAGGGAACCAAAAAGCACCTACCCATCCTATCGCCTCTAAGGCTCGAGTTAGCAATGAACCGTGCTATCACTGTGGAGATGCTGGACATGGTACAAGTGTAATATCCGGATTTATTACAGTGTATTTCATCTGTATTCAAACCATGTATTTTTCGGATTGGTGATTTTGATTATTGGAGTATGATATTTCGTGCATTGATATCATTGTACATAAGTATAGAAACTTGAAAAATTGCTCAAGTAACCTCGTGATAGCGCACGCTAAGAATGTATCTTAACGCGCGCTATCGGGCCATTATTAGCGCACGCTATACAGGTAGGAGTAACGTGCGCTAAGAACTCAATTATTGAGCGGGACGGCTAACACATGCGCCAGCCGGGACATGGGTCCGGATAAGATTCCCGCTGACGCACCCGGACAAATTCTGAAGTCAACCATTATTAGCGCACGCTAAGGGATGCTTAGTAGCGTGCGCTAACTTGTCAATAATGCAGAATATTATAAATGGGACATCAACCGTTTTGGCTTTCATTTCTTTCGCCCTTTCTTCATCATTGAGAGTCCAGAGAGCAAGAATCTCCCTTCTAAACACTTAGAACATATATTAGTGATCATTGAATATTGTGTATCACTTGTGAGTGATCATTGAAGAGAAGTAACACCTTGGAGTGGCACATAATCAACCGGAGTCGGATTATACCTTGTGGTTCAGTGATTTCGGCATATTAAGGTATGTTCAACCTATCACCAATCTTAGATTTGGATTTCCAAAGGATATGATGATCATGTTAATGAGATATTGAATTTCATTAATGAATTATTCAACAACATCATGTTTGGAAGATTGGGAATGTCTACAATTACGATATTATTGTTGGAACCTTGAAGTTGGAATCCTAGTACTCCAAATGATGAGAGAAATATTCTGAAGTTAACAATCCGTATGATTTATGTTATCTTTGTGATCATAATTTGGAAGAGATGTTATAAGAACTTAAAGGAAGAAACATCATTATTGTTGGATAAATCTAAAGGTTTGATCATGGAAGGATTTATCTAGTATAGATAGAACGTTTAACAACTTCAGCATGATAATGTGGATTGATATAGAGGTGTTGATATCAACCGTTAAACTTTTCGGATCGTCTTATGAAGAATTGTAGTCGGAATGGAATATGGTTTTATATTGGTATGCATATCCTTGAATCGAAGTTGTATTTATCCGTAAAATCATTCATAAGGGTGTGAACATGGTATTCATGGAAGTAACATGAATTATCACGCAAGATTTCATTGTTTCAATCATGGCAAGAACAGTTTACTGTTCAGCAGTAAACTGCCATGCATAAATAGCGCACGCTATGCTATGAATGTTAACGTGCGCTATCGAGCACTAGTTAGCGTGCGCTACGTTTGGTACGTAACGTACGCTAGACCATCGAGAAGTCGGTTGGTGATCGGTGAAATCGACCATGCATCGTTAGCGTGCGCTAGGCTTTGTTGTTTGCGTGCGCTATCGGGCGGACTTAACGCACGCTACGAGTACTTAGCGTGCGCTAAGCGCAGGCGTAATGCATTTTATGAACTTTTGGCCGTGAATCGAATTGTTAAACATTAAATGACGTGAGATAAATCCTATATCATTTCTTTTGTTAAGGTTTGGTCTCATTACGTGATTGATTGAGGAGGACGACCGTCGAGTGTTCATTTCCGTGGAAGTATTGTTATTGTCTTCAAATCGAGGCAAGTACCTTAATTGTTTTATGTATTGTTGTTATACATATTGTCGTGCATGTATGTCGTTATTGTATGTCCACCTCGTGTTGGTCCGACGGGATCATCGGGGATCTATGCTAGCGTCTTACTGGATCATCGGACGGGTTTTTCCACCACGGGTTGGTCCGATGGGATCATCGTGGGTTCTAGGCGGTGAACGCTGGATCGATGGAATTACCATGTGTATGTATTGATATCATGATGTGATTATCGATTGTGTATGTTATGTTTGAGTTTCTCGTAGGAGAAGACTCATTTGGTATTTTGTCGTTTACGTTATTATTATTCTTCGTGAGATATGAATAATATGTTGTGGTACTTGTACTAGCATCGTTGTGCTAACCCCTTCGGGGTGAACATTTTGTTTGTGTTCGGGATCCGGAGAGCGGGAAACAACCACTGGGCGTATGACGACGAGTGCAGTGATGTCCCGACCGGGTTTATGTATCTGTTGTTTATTCGTTATTTCAATAAGTACTCGAGTACGAAGTCGTTTGTGATGATTTGAATTTGGTGATGTATTATTGAGTTCTGTTGAACAATTGTACTATTTCTGTTTTTGGTCAGAACAGATGTACTGTAATTCCGTTATTTCCATTCGTCAGTACCCATTTATACTTGTGCAATTCTTCAGCCTTGTAAATCCTTATGTAAAGGATTTACGGCGCTGTAATATTCCCGAATATATCGGGGGTGTTACAGAATATGGTATCGGAGCTAAGATTATGGATATCTTGGCCGTTGGGTTAAAATAGGGGTCATTTATGTCTTTTGGGGTAACCGGCCGTGAATGACATCACTGCACTGCCTACGTCTTCATGCGAACAGTGGTTGTAAGTTCCTAAACTCTATCTCGTTCTTTGCATATTGTATCTCTTTATACTCGAATATTAGAACGATGTTGTTTCCTGTATATTGAGTATTTATGCTTACAGTATGTTGAGAGGCGGACGTGGACGTGGTCGCGGTCGTGGACGCGGACGAAGAAATGCCGAAAGAGAGGCGTCGCCTTCTAACCAGGCCAGTCATAGCTCCGGCGAGCCGCAACAATCTATTAATATTGAACCAGATCCTGCTGTACCAGAGATCCTTCGTCAAGTGGTGAACTAGATGACTCAGTTCGCCCAGGTCGTGGACCGAATGCAAGTGGCGGTAGGACTACAGCAGGGGGAGAGACAGCAAGGGATCCCAGACATGGGAAATCGAGGTGACCGGTGGCTGCAAGAGGTGGCAAAGATGCAACCACCCAAATTCGACGGTATTTCTGAGACTCCCACCTGGGATCATTGGTTAAAGGAACTGGAGAAAATCCTTGCCAGAATTAATCGCCTGAGACAATAGGAGAGCCTCTATCGCTCAATATTTTACGATAGGGAAGCGTCCGAATGGTGGGAAGCCATCCGGCGGTAGACCATGATGCCGATTGACAGAGTTTAGATTGATGATGGAAGCTCGAATTGCCCTCGTCCGTGAGGGAAGCCAAAGTTCGGGAGTTTTTCTCGCTCGGCCTTCGATGTGCCGGTATCCTGTGCGATCAAGACGTTTAACCAAAGGTGGCATTTGTTCGACATCCGAGCAGTATGCGAGAAATGATGATCCATTTCGATATGAGGATGAAACCAGAAGTTCAGAGGTACATGTCCGGATTCGAATGTACCACACTCCGCCAATACCAGGATAAGGCGTTGGCATATGAGATCAAGGAAGCAGCCATGGAGAAATTTGCGGAAACCAAGAAACAGAAAGTCTCTGGTACTTTTACAGAGCACAAGAACAGCGGGGGCCGTAAGGCCCAGTCATCCTTTCACTCTTTCAAGAAACCTCCGCACCCAGCTAGGAGCGGAAAGAACTTCGGAGTGACAACAATTATTACTGATGTTACCAGAAAATGCTTTAACTGCGCCCAGACGGGGCACTATCGACGGAATTGCCCCCTTCCTGCCGTGACTTGTTTTGATTGTGGACGAGAGGGACATCGGGCGGTGTTTTGTGAAGAGGCTACAAAGTCTTTTAGAGCCCGTACACCACAGCCAGTCCAGAAGGAGGCCAGTATTCCACAGACGCAGCAAAGTGTTCAGATGACTCAGAATTTTGGCCGCGGGCGAGGCAGAGGACAATGGGACCGAAAGGGGACATCGAGTGCCGGATCTGCTCCCCCACGTCTGTACGATATGAGGAGGACAGACGATCAAGATCTTCTTTGTCGCATCGTGCCCGCATCCTTTCCCAGCCAGTTAGCGTTTTATTCGATACAGGAGCTACACATTCTTTCATATCTTTGTCTTGTGTAAATCGTTTGAATATTTCCGGTTTTCATACTTGTGAACCTTATGTTGTTGGTTTACCGAGTGGATAGAGGATTGTCGGAAATTTAGAAACTAGAAATTTCCCTATATCATTTGGAGGCAGAGAGTGGCTCTCAAATCTAATCGTGATAGAAATGCAAGGAGATGACCTGATACTCGGAGACGATTGGCTTAATCGGTATGGAGCAATCGTAGACTACCGAAGGAGGAATATTTCACTGATCGCTGACGATGGTTCCGAAATATTATTCGAGGGGTGGAAACCGGGAAGCTCAGGGAAATTGATCAAGGCGATGAAAGCTGTCAAATTGTTGAAACAGGGCTGTACCGGGTACTGGTGTTACGCAATGAAGAAAGAAGACGAAATTGTGGAACTTTCATCCATTCCTGTTGTGAACGAATTTCCAGATGTATTTCCTGATGAATTACCTGGGCTACCTCCACGAAGGGATGTAGAATTTACTATTGAGCTGGAACCTGGAGCGACACCAATTTCTAAGGCGCCGTATCGTATGGCACCTACTGAGATGTACGAACTGAAGAAGCAGCTGGAGGAGTTACTGGACAAAGGCTATATTCAGCCAAGCATTTCACCCTGGGGAGCGCCAGTTCTTTTTATCCTAAAGAAGGATGGATCGCTCCGACTGTGTATTGACTATCGAGAGCTGAACAAGATGACGATTAAGAACAAATATCCGTTACCACGGATTGATGATCTGTTTGACCAGCTGCAAGGGGCGACAGTATTTTCTAAAATCGATCTGAGATCAGGATATCATCAGCTGAGGATTAAGGAATCTGACGTTCCGAAATCAGCGTTCAGAACTCGCTACGGGCATTATGAGTTTGTAGTGATGCCGTTTGGTCTCACTAACGCACCTGCTGTATTTATGCAATTGATGAACCGTGTGTTCATTGAATTTTTAGATAAATTTGTGGTCGTATTTATTGATGACATCCTGGTGTATTCTAAGAGTCCGGAAGAACATGCGCAGCATTTGCGGATTGTATTGGAGCTTTTGAGAAACGAGCAATTGTACGCCAAACTTTCTAAGTGTGAATTCTGGCTAAAGGAAGTAATGTTCCTCGGCCATGTGGTGTCAGCTAGAGGAGTCCGAGTAGATCCTTAGAAGATCGAAGCAATATTGGATTGGAAGCCTCTAAAGAACGTGAAAGAGGTCCGAAGCTTCTTAGGACTTGCTGGATACTATCGTCGATTCGTGGAAGGGTTTTCTAAAGTCTCCCGCCCACTTACTCGACTCCTGCAGAAAACTCAAAAGTTTGAGTGGAATGAATTATGTCAGATTAGCTTTGATGAATTGAAGAAAAGATTGACGACGGCGCCGATTCTATCACTTCCGCAGGGAACTGAAGGATTCATAGTTTACAGTGATGCTTCGAACCAAGGACTTGGGTGCGTGTTGATGCAGAATGATAAGGTGATCGCTTATGCATCGCGACAACTGAAACCTTATGAAGTGAATTACCCGACACATGATTTGGAGCTAGCAGCAGTGGTTTTTGCCTTGAAGATCTGGAGGCATTATCTGTACGGGACTCACTGTCAGATCTTTACGGATCATAAGAGTCTCAAGTACATATTTAGTAAGAAAGAGTTGAACATGCGGCAAAGAAGATGGTTGGAACTGATTAAGGATTATGACTTGAAGATTTTATATCATCCAGGCAAAGCGAATGTAGTGGCCGATGCACTTAGCCGCAAGCACTACAACATTATAGGCCTATTGCGACACACGCTTATGCGACAGTGTCACTGAACTACCACACTTATGCTTCTAGTGTCATATATTTGCATCATTTATGCGTCACATACATATTGTGCCGTAGTTTAGTGACACACGCGCGACACTCCTTTTTATGTCTCGAAATTACGACAATTTATTTGCGACACCTCCATCAAATGTCATAATTATACCACATTTTTAGAACAGTGTTGCATCTAGTGTCGTATATTTACGTCACTTGTGTGTCACATACATATTGCGTCGTAGTTTAGTGACACACGCACGACACTCATTTTGTGTCTCAAAATTGAGACAATTTATTTGCGACACCTCCATCAAATGTCATAATTATACCACATTTTTTAGAACAGTGTTGCATCTAGTGTCGTATATTTACGTCACTTGTGTGTCACATACATATTGTGTCGTAGTTTAGTGACACACGCACGACACTCGTTTTGTGTCTCAAAATTGAGACAATTTATTTGCGTCACCTCCATCAAATGTCATAATTATACCACATTTTTAGAACAGTGTTGCATCTAGTGTCGTATATTTACGTCACTTGTGTGTCACATACATATTGCGTCGTAGTTTAGTGACACACGCACGACACTCGTTTTGTGTCTCAAAATTGAGACAATTTATTTGCGACACCTCAATCACATGTCATAATTATACCACATTTTTAGAATAGTGTTACATCTAGGGGTGTTCAAAAATACCCGATCCGAACTACCCGACCCAACTACCCGATGACCCGAACTAAATATTTCGGGTATTTTTAAAATTTTTAAATTTTTTTCGGGCCGGGTACCCGACCCGAAAAAGTCATATAATCGGGCCGGGTCATGGGCCGACTTGTTGCGTAAATTCGAGTACCCGAAAACCCGATTATTTTTTAATAATTAGTTTTTTTTATAAATTTAATTATTTAATTTGCAATTATATGAAATTTTATCTTTCATCTAATATGAAATATATTTAATATGAGAATACATGTTAATGTATTTTCACTCATGGTATTTATTCTCACTAGTTTGGAAATTTATAAAATCTTTAAATAAAAAATAATATATTCTTTCATATATATAATTAAATATTGAATTAACCATAATTATATAATAAAAAAAATGATATATATATAAAAATATTTAGTTAGTTTTGAAATTTACTTATTGTACGGAAAATATTTATAATGTATTTAGTACTCGGGGAATTAATTTATATAATAAAATTTAAAATAAATTTATATTAAAATTACAAATTAGTTATAAAAATTTAAAATTAGTGGTATTAAATTTTGGGTAGGGTACCCTATGACCCGACCGAAAAATAGGGTACCAGCTTTTGGTGCGACTTTTCGGGTCGGGTCACGGGCAATTTTCATTACTCAAAACCGTGCAGTAAATTGAGTACCGAAAAACCGGTACCGGTTATGAACACCCCTAGTTACATCTATTGGCGTATATTTACGTCATTTGTGCGTCATCTATATTTTGTATCGTATTGTAGTGACATGGATGCGACACTCATTTTTGTGTTTCTAAATTGTGCTGATTTATTTATGACACCTCAATAAAATATCACTATTATACCATAGTTTTAGAATAGTGTTGCATCTAGTGTCGTATATTCACGTCACTTGTGTGTCACATACATATTGTGTCGCAATTTAGTGACACACGCGCAACACTCGTTTTCATGACTCTAAATTGCTACAATTTATTTGTGACACATTAATCAAATGTCATAGTTATACCATATTTTTAGAATAGCGTTATAGTGTCGTATATTCATGTCATTTGTGCGTCATCTATATTTTGTGTCGTATTTTAGTGACACGGACGCCGACACTCATTTTTGTGTTTCTAAATTGTGTCATTATTTATGAGACCTCAATAAAATGTCACTATTATACAACACTTTTAAATTGGTGTTGCACACGAATGGCACACATTGCATCACTTTTTGTTATGGAGTTTGTACTAGTGGCACAAAAATAACAATAAAAAATAATTTTAAATACCAACAAATATTTCACTAAAATCTAAGTCAAAATCAAATTATAGAAGCTCGTTCAAGTTTTACTGTTAGGTCTCAAATTCCCCTTCACCTATAGCCTCTTGAATCACAACTACGGCCGTGATGCACGGTCCTTACAAGTAAAAACAAGGCCAAAATCAATCGTAACCTACAGAATTGAGACTCAACACAACGTTACAAACTGAAGAGCTGATTCACAGAGCAAAAGTCAGGATAAAAACTGAAGACTCTTACAATGTAAGAGAGCAATATCAGGGTCAATGGTGGAATCCTGAGCTTCGTTATTGTAACTAAGAGCCTCTCCTTCTTCAACCTCAGTCTCTTCCATCTCTAATCCGATGCCTATTATCCTCTTCCCTCAATCTCTACTGCCCACAAATATCATCGAACAAAAAAAAAAGGAAAAAATAAACTAAAATAAAATACTAACAATTAAAACTCCTTCAGCAAAGCTTTTCTTTTCTTTTTCCTTCACCGTTCACTTTTCTCCAAAAAATCTAACGAAAGTTACTGTTTGAGACCAATGATTGGGTACGAGGATTAGCCGACTGATGTCCTCCTGATAGCCAGAATTCCGAAGAAGAGAGAGGCACACCTTCTGGGATCGTATTATGATGCAATACTAGGCTGAGCTGTACCTAATCATCTCCCTTAATGGGTACAGCCCCACACAATAATGTGTTGATCCGAGACTGCTTCAAGGAGAATGACGCTTTACAACTGTAATTTTTTACTTTTCCTTGACAAAGGGTCCATGCAGGACAAAAATTTGGAACGAGCCGAAAATGTGATCCATTTCCTTCAAAATCGAAATTGTATAAAAAACTAAAACAAATCTAAACGATCAAAGACAATCTTGACAATTTTTTATCATATCTACAAGAACGTCATGCATAACAATGCATAATCTCAATTCACATCAAGTTATTAAAAAGCACCTATGTTGTATGTGGACGATTCAAGCAGCAGGGGGCCTGAGATGATGATCTTGAGATGTATCACAGGCAGATGGTGGTAAATCGCC
Source organism: Orobanche coerulescens (assembly GCA_033398695.1). Taxonomy (NCBI): domain Eukaryota; kingdom Viridiplantae; phylum Streptophyta; class Magnoliopsida; order Lamiales; family Orobanchaceae; genus Orobanche; species Orobanche coerulescens. The sequence goes on along the minus strand of CM065805.1, from coordinate 146,062,396 downwards.
ACATTGGGACATATCCGTAGCCGGGAAACATGGGCATCTTGTTTGTCCCTAGGAGTATACATAAATCCAGTCGGAGGAAGGCCTAGCATTTTCAACTGTTGCTCTATCCTTTCTTTATCTGCCTTAAGCACCAGCTTCTCTTCACGAAGTTCATTCTTCTCAGCCTTTTTCAGATAGGAAAATTAAATTGTCATTCTATGTGGGTTTATTGAAGCTTAAACAGAACCCCCCCCCAAAAAAAAAAAAAAAAACTTTAGTTTTCAGCAAGTGTTTTTCTCGTTTCTCGAGATAAAACATTGACCATAACTTTCTAACTCTACCATTAAAAATTATCAAAAAACAATATTATGAAAATATTTTAAAAATCAAATTTAATGGTATCATTTATACATATATCAGTACAATATCTAAAAAAAGGGTCAAAGTTCAATACTAAAAAGTCAAACGACACTTACTGAAGAGTTCAATACTAAATAATAAAAAAGTATGGATGAAAACAATGCATTGTTCTAGCTTTCAGAAAGAACCAAAACTAAAACTACGGAACTATATTGGACCAAATTACGATGTCTAACCTTCAAAGTTTTGATCTCTTCCAAAAGCTTCTCATTTGTGTCTTTGTATTCCTGTGATTCAGTTTTTAGTTGGTTTAGAACTCGGACGGCATCAACAAGTATGGCCGATTTGTCAGTTTTCATAGGCCTTCCAGGTTCCAAAAACAAGAAAAAACTGAAGAAGGGGGGTAACATTAAAAACTTTACCTAATCATCTTCACTCTCATTAGGTGGTATAACATCTTCAAAAAAATCATCATCATCATTGGGATCAAAATCATCACTTGCGGAGTGATCTGGTCCTTGTTCTAAATCATGAACTCTATTTTCATCAGAGTGATCACTTCTTACGAGTGTCTCCCCTTCAACATCTGCTCTAGCATAAGATATGATCTCATTTTCAATATTTGTTTCACCTTGATAAGAAAACAGCTCATCCTCGGTGCTTCCAAATTCATTAATCTCAGGGTCAACATTGAATATAGCTCGAGGGGTCATCTTCAAAGCTACATGCCAATCTGGATCAACTGGATCTTGTATATACCATGCTTGTTGAGCTTGAGATGCTAGAATAAATGGCTCATGCATCACGTTTCCTCTATATAGTAAGTGAGCAAAGTTCACCAAAGTGAAATTAAACTCATCGTGTTTCAATCCTGAATTACGATCAACCCAATCACACTTGAACAGAATAAATTTTATGTCATTGGTGTACCTCACTTCTATTATATCCTTTAAAACACCATAAAATGACACGTCACCTAATATAGGATTCTTATCCTTGCTGCTTGAAAAACTACTCATAGAAGCATTCAAGAACACTCCACTATTCGGGTTTTCTCATCATCTCCGCTTCTTAGTGTGAAAACGAAGTCCATTTACAAGATACCCAGTGTAACGACGAGCCCATTTACTTGGTCCAGTGACTAGGAATGCAATATCTTGGTGTACATTAGTAGCATTACTTGAATTTATCATTTCATATACCTATACATTTTAACAGAAAATCTATAATTTAAATATGTACTCACAACATATTATATTATAAAAAATAAATAGTTCATAACACTATTGGAAACAGGTTAATTACATACCTTTTTCTTTAACCTATCATGAATGGTTTCGAGATGAAGCTTTTGCATATTAAAACTTGACATGCGTCGATTACCACGTCGTAGTACACCCAAATGTTCCCTGCAAATTCAAATATTATCAACTTAGCTATAAAAATCAAAGGTTCAAACATAAATGAAATATAGTGTATATGTGAAAACCTTTTAAACTTGTCGACAATAGGTAGATTATTGAGCACATATCTATGTGCTTGAACCCAGTCTATGTCGTCAAGCATAAATCTTTCTTCTCTTCCTAAAGGTCGACCATTATCTTGGGTTGAGCCATTCTCACCGCCTTCACTGTTTCTACTTGGTCTATTCAACTTTGATTCAACATCACTTAAATACATTGAACAAAATGTCATACACTCCTCGGCAAGATATCCTCGGCTATTGATCCCTCCGGGTGACTACGAGAGCGAACATGATTTTTCAATGTGCACAAATACCTAAACAATAAAAATATTATTATGCGAGACATTAAAAGCATGAATATTGTGCGAGACTCGGCATTAGAAGCATGAATATTGTCCGAGACTCCATTAAAAGCATGAATATTGTCCGAGAAAAGCATATCAAGCCGAGACTAGTAAGTGGAACTTGTTACACCAAGAACAAGGAAATCGAATCGGATGTACATGCATGTTGCTTTAGGTTTCTGACTAATTCGCTAATCAAAAGAGATGCATATCCACAATTCATAATTAGTAACAACAACAACAACAACCATTATCCCGCTATGTAAGGTTGGCTATATGGATCAGATCAGGCCATCATTTTTGGTCAATTGCCATATTTTCATTTATTTCTAGATATAAAGTATCTTTTAGATAGTTTTTTACAAATTTATTTAGGTCTTCCCTTTACTCTTTTAATGCGAGTAAGGGATTCCTACTTTAAATATCGCACCATGCATCTAAATATTTCCTCTGTACATGTCCCAGCCATCTTAAGCGTGTTTCTCTAACTTCTTATCATACATTGATGCTACTCCCACTTTTTTCATAAAATATTCATTTCTTAACCTATTCAATCTAATGTGTCCGCATATCCATCTTAACATTATCCTTTCTGCTAACCTCATTTTTTTATCCGTGTCCATATTTAACTATAAGATAAAAAAATTAAAGGAATTAAGATGACCTTCAAAATGTTCCACCTAGATCAAAGACTTCTCTGATTACAAGGCATATTTTGCAAGACCATAAAACTATTCGAAGTAATTAACCTTTATAGTTGAGTGAAAAATGCATGGAAAATAAGAAAACATAATATAAATACATGTAGCCAGTGTCACGAAAGGTAATATGAAACCCAAATCATATCGGTACCAATGATTTCTCTGTCTTCCACGAAATCCATTTTATTATTAATAATAAAATAATGAAGCTATTAACACTCAAAAATTTCTAGCAACCACCACTTCCACCACCACCACATTTGTTAAATGTACAATTTTAACCTCATAATATGAATGTAATTTAAATTAATATTAAGTATTACCTCTCAATTGGATACATCGAACGAAATTGAACAGACCGGCCAAGTTTAGCCTCTTCGGCAAGTGGATCGGTAAATGCTCCATAACATCGAAAAATGAAGGTGGAAATATTTTTTCCAAATCACAAAGCACCAATGCAACTTGAGTCTCCAAAGCTTCAAATTCTTCTTCACTGTGAACTTTCGAATACAATTGCTTGAAAACATCACATAAGCCAATTAGTGCTTTGCAGACATGTTTAGGAGCTGATCTTCTCAAGGCAATTGGCAGCAGCTGTTGCATTAGAATGTGACAATCATGACTCTTGAGACCAGATATATTCCGCTGAGCTAAATTGTAATATCCGTAATTTTCTATTTTTTTAGCAGTTTCCATTTTTGGTGTATGTCCATTTTTATCGACTCGCTTGTAACCGTTTCGACATTTCGAATCTACTTTGTTCTTGGAGTTTTTCCGTTTGGACGAGTTTTGATGATGTTTTCACGTAATTTCATTTTATGTCATGTTTTGCCGTATGAACGTTCGATTCTCGTTAAACTCGTTCGTTTTCATTGTTTCTTGGCTTGTACAAGTTCGTATGGTTGAGTTGGTCATGTTGAGACTTTCGGTTTGTAAATCCGACGTCGTTTCGTGACTTTCGGTCACTTGGGTCATTTCCGTAATTTCCTATAAGTTTAGGGAATTTCATATTCATTGTCGTATTTCGGATTCCCGGGTAGTCGGATTGATATTTTCTTGTGATGGTTAGACTCGTCATCGAATATTCTTCGTAGTCGTATTTTTGGTCTGATAGCAGGTCCGGGTTTTGGGGTCGTCGGACTCGTTTGGGCGGTGCCAATCTGCTGTCGAGGGTGTTACGGCCGTAACACCCGGTTACGGCCGTAAGTTGGCCATGTTACGGCCGTAAGTATCCTATTACGGCCAGTAAATCCATTGCTTTAAACAAATGCAGAGGTCCAATACCTCATTTTCTATCCCTTCTCTCGCTTTTTTCTTCACGGGCGACTCCGAGGCGATTCCTTGATTTTGATCGAAGAATCTTTCGTGTTCCATCACCGTAGAATCATAGTAGCATATCACCATCAGCGTAATCATCCTCCATCGTCCGAATCCGAGGTATCTTCTTCAGAACCCTAACTTGTATAAATTGGGGGTTTTTCGGGTTTTCGTGATTGACTCGAATTGTTCATGTATGTTGCGAAACTTATTATCAATTGTTGTTATTGGGTGATTCCCAATTCGTTTTCCTCGAATTAATCCATGTATTGTTGATACGGGAGATTTTGCACAAACCCTGCCCGTATCGATTGAGCGTCGATTGTCGTGATTTGTAATCGGGGTTTTGGGAGTATTCCTTTCGATTATTGATGTCCGTTGGAACTGAGTTATGCTAATTCTTCGTTTAGGAACCGTCGTTTTCCATTCGGATCATCCGTAGTCATTTTCACTTCCGATTCTTCAAGATGTCTCAAAGGCAAGTACTTTACATTTGTTTACATGTTCTAGTATTTGAATTATGGCTATATGTGGTTGTCGTGGGAGAATATGTGTATGTTCACCTAGGGACGGTCCGACGGGGCCTCTAGGGATACGTATTGCCGTGTGTGTGCGTATCACGAACTGTGGTTAACCACCCAGGGATGTCCGACGGGGCACATCGGAGTACGGTGGCCGTGAGTCACGTACCAAGGTTAACTTTGAATTGTTTTGATTGGAGAAAATGTGTTTTGTGCTTGTGCATTGTAAATATTCCGGAATATAAAATGTTTTCTAAAATGACTTTTTGGCGCATATATTCATCTGATTAGAATGTAGTTCAAATGGATTGTACTTGCACTAGCAGTTGTCGCTAACCCCTTAAATGGGGGAAATACTTTTGTATTTCAGGTATTGATCGTGGGGACAAACGAGCACTCGAGCCGTATGAGGATGATGGGCAAGCATGATACTGATCAGTAGTCATTTATTGGTGTTCATTTCAGTCCATTATTTTTGATGTCTTGTGTTGGGACTTTTGTGTTTTAAAATTGGTTTAAGTACTCGAGTACTTCTTTCACAAAAATTGTTAATGTTGTGTTCCTGTTTTGGGAAGTGGATTGATGTTGGATTTTATTGTCGGATTGTAATCTTATTTGAATTGTCGTATTATTGATGATTGTTTGTCGCTGTCGAGTGTCTTGTTTGGTACGTTAGCCTGGTGGATTCCACAGTGTGGGGTCCACGGCGCTGTAATACACCCTGAATGTCTTGGGGGTGTTACAGAATATGGTATCAGAGCTTAGGTTTATGGATACCTAGGCTGTCGGTTATTTGGGTCTAGTTAAGTGTCGTTTTTGGGACAGTATCACTGCTATGCCATCATCTCAGTACGCCGGTGCTCGTAAGTTTTCCTAACTTGACTCGTTTCACCGTTCTGTTCTATTCCTGTCTTAGTATCTTATTGCGTTTTGCGTTTGATTTGTACTTACCCGTTGCTTCTTCAGAATTCCTGCTGGTAGAGGACGCGGACGCGGTCGCGGACGCGGTAGGGGACGTGGCGCAGCCGGTGGGGCGGCCATGTCCGATCACTCGGGAACTGATTCGGCGATGCCTTCCTTGTCGAACAGTGTTCCCCCTAGTTCCGGAGGTCAGCAGGACCAGTCTGCTAGCTCCGGTAATGCTCATGAGAATGTTGGAGTGGCCAACATTTTACAGCAGGTAGCGAACCGATGACGCACGACTCAGCCGCCTGGTCGGCCATGCTAATGCCAACCCGGTTCCGCCTGCTGGATCCGGTAATGATAAGCTACTTCAGGACGTGATTCGTATGCGTCCTCCGCAGTTTGATGGTGCTTCCGACCCTTCCGGTTGGGAGAGTTGGTTGTTTGAGATGGAAAAGGTGTTTGAGGTCGCTAATCGCTCCGAGGAGAGGAAGGTACCCATCGCTCGGTACTTCCTCGCCAAGGAAGCAAGAACGTGGTGGCAAGCGGTGAAACCGCGTGACCGGCAGCTACGTGGGCAGAGTTTCGAGATCGATGGAAGATGAATACCGCCCTCGCCGGTGAAAGAGGGGAGGATCCGAGCCTTCTTTGAGGCTAAGCCCCAAGATGTTCATATTTCTCAAGCTATCAAAGACTACAATCAACAGTTACAATATGTGAGAAACCAAGTCCGCGATGAGCTTGATAAGATCCGCCACTATGACATGCGGATGAAACCGAGGGTGCGCCACTACATGTCCAGTCCAGGGTGCACGACTTTGAAGGAATATCGAGAATAAAGCTATGGCTTATGAGATGTCGTTTTCGGCGACAGAGACGGCAACCGAAGGAAAGAAGCGAAGACCTCCGGTCGGCGGGAGGCAAGTCAGAGGGTATCCGAAGGCTCAGTCCGGTTCGCGAGTCTTCGGGAGTCAGTCGCCATCAGTTGGTCGAGGAAACGGTTCTAGGTCTGCCCCTGCTGGTTCCGTTCGTGGTCCTACGTGCTTCAACTGTAGCCGTCCGGGCCACATGATGAGTGAGTGTGATAGGCCTCCGATTCAGTGTCTTTCCTGTGGTCGGATGGGTCATCGTGCTAAGTTTTGTACGGATGCAGCTCGGACTCCAGTTACTCAGATATCAGCCCCAGCCGCGGGAGAGCCGAGTGTGAATCAGGCACCGACAGTTCCTCAGCCGCAGCAGAGTTTTGGTAGAGGTCGAGGTCGTGGTCAGCCTTCTAGAGGGGGAGCTTCTAGTGCGGGGTCTGTTCCGCCCCGTGTTTTCGAGATGAGACGAACAGGAGATCCTGACGCGACGGTGGCCACAGGTACCGTCCACATCCTTGATCATCCTGTTTCCGTATTGTTCGATTCTGGTGCTACACATTTTTTTATATCTATGGATTGTGTGCGTCGTCTACATGTTGATTGCCTTGTTGCTTGTGAGCCTTTTGTTGTTAAACTTCCTAGTGGGGATAGCATCGTGGGGGATCGTGAGGTTAGAGATTTTCCAGTGAGTATCGCGGGGAGGGTTTGGCCTTCTAATCGATTGCGGTAGATATTAGAGATGAGGATTTGATTCTGGGTGAGGATTGGCTGGACCGTCATGGGGCGATCATGAATTATAGAACGAGAACCGTTTCGATGTTAGCCTCTGACGGTACCGAGCATTCTTTTGTGGGGCGTAAACGGAGTAGCCAGAGGTTACTCATCAGCGCCTTGAGGGCCGTGAGATCGCGAGGAGGTTGCACGGGCTATTGGTGTTACGCTTTGAGATCGGAGGAAGGGGAGTCGAACTCTCGTCTATTCCGATAGTATGTGAGTATCCCGACGTTTTTCCGGATGAGTTGCGGGTTTGCCGCCGGACCGAGAGGTTGAATTTACAGACGATTTAGAGCCGGGTGCAGCACCAATCTCTAAGACGCCATACCGGATGGCACCAGCCGAGATGCATGAGTTGAAGCAACAGTTGGGAGAGTTGCTAGACATGGGATATATTCGACCGAGCGCTTCGCCTTGGGGCGCACCGGTCCTATTCGTAAAGAAGAAGGATGGGTCACTTCGTTTGTGTATCGACTACCGAGAGTTGAACAAAGTGACCATCAAAAACAAGTATCCGCTCCCGAGGATTGATGACTTGTTTGATCAGTTGCAGGGGGCAACCGTGTTTTCGAAGATTGACTTGAGATCGGGGTATTATCAGCTCCGAGTGAAGGATACCGATATTCCGAAGACTGCCTTTCGGACGAGATACGGTCACTACGAGTTTGTGGTTATGCCTTTTGGGCTAACCAACGCACCAGCCGTGTTCATGCAGCTTATGAACAAAGTCTTTATCGAGTACCTCGATAAGTGTGTAGTCGTTTTTATCGACGACATCCTGATTTACTCGAGGAGCGAGGAGGAGCACGCCCGTCATTTGCATATTGTGTTAGATATTTTGAGAACTCAGCATCTTTTGCGAAGTTCTCAAAGTGCGAGTTTTGGTTACGGGAGGTTATGTTTCTCGGTCATGTGATCTCGGCCGAGGGTGTTCGTGTAGACCCACATAAGGTAGAGGCAGTGTTGGATTGGGCGCCGCCCAAGAACGTGAAGGAGGTCCGCAGTTTTCTGGGATTAGCCGGGTATTACCGCAGATTCGTCGAGGGGTTCTCTAAGCTCGCTCGACCGCTGACTCAGTTGTTACAGAAGTCGGAGAAGTTTATGTGGACCGATGAGAGGCAGAATAGTTTTGAGGAGTTGAAGAAGCGGTTGACGACCGCTCCCGTGTTGGCTTTACCGAGTGGTAATGATGGTTTCTCCGTTTATAGTGATGCTTCGGGCCAAGGGCTCGGATGCGTACTTATGCAGCACGGGAGGACGATTGCCTATGCTTCCCGTCAGTTGAAACCGTATGAATTGAATTACCCTACGCACGATCTTGAGTTGGCCGCAGTTGTGTTTGCGTTGAAAATCTGGCGTCATTACTTGTATGGCTCGTCATGTCAGATTTTCACCGATCACAAAAGCCTGAAGTACATTTTCACGCAGAAGGAGCTTAATATGAGACAGAGGAGATGGTTGGAATTGATTAAGGATTACGATCTCGAGATCCTTTATCATCCGGGCAAGGCTAATGTGGTAGCAGATGCCCTGAGCCGGAAATCGGTATCGCTTCGAGCGCTTGAGTTGCTTACGGCCCAGTCGGGACTTCAGCGAGAGTTTATGAGGTTGAGCATTGAGATTGTACTGCCAGAGAGTTCCGGCGTTGCGTACTCTTGAGATTTCTTCATCTCTGGTCGAGGACATTAAGTCGGGACAGTTAGACGATCCGATGTTTATTCGGCTTCGAGAGAGTTTAGGAAAGGGGAAAGCCCCGGGATTCGTTATTCATGAGGACGGCGTGTTGAGATTCCGAGGTCGGTTGTGTTCCAAACGACTTGAACCGAGACGTAACATTATGCGAGAGGCTCATGCGTCACCATACTCACCCATCCGGCTCGAGTAAGATGTATAAAGACACGAGGAAGAATTTCGTGGAGCGATATGAAGAAGGAGGTAGTTCGGTTTGTAGCTAAGTGTTTGACTTGTCGCAAGTCAAGATTGAGCATCACGCCAGCCGGATTATTGAAACCGCTTCCCGTCCCAGAATGGAAGTGGGAGGACATCTCTATGGATTTTGTCACGAGTTTACCGAGGACGAAGACTGGTATGAATATGGTATGGGTGATTGTAGACCGACTGACCAAGTCGGCACATTTTCTGGGCATCAAGGATACTTGGGGTCCGGAAAAGTTGGCTCGTATTTTTATCACTCAGATAGTGAGGCTTCATGGTACGCCGAGGACCATAATTTCAGACAGGGATGGCCGATTTGTATCGCATTTTTGGCAGGCAGTGCATAAGGCATTGGGGACACAATTACGTTTGAGCACTTCGTTCCATCCCCAGACCGATGGGCAGTCCGAACGTACCATTCAGACGCTCGAGGATTTGTTGCGCGCGTGTGCGTTAGACTGGAGTAGTAATTGGGAGGAGCATTTGGCCTTAATTGAGTTTGCTTATAATAATAGCTGGCACGCGTCGATTAAGATGGCACCGCATTTAGGCACTTTATGGCCGACGTTGCCGATCACCGATATGTTGGGATGAGCCGTCCGATTTGGTTGGCACCGAGCCGGACCTTGTGTGGAGACGAGGGAGAAAATTGAATTGATTAGAAAGAGGATGTTGGGCCGCTCGAGTCGACAAAATCTTATGCGGATGTTAGGCGTAGACCTTTGGAGTTCGAGGTGGGAGACCATGTTCGTTGAGAGTGTCTCCGACGAAAGGAGTTTTCCGTTTGGGAAGAAGGGGAAACTCAGCCGAGATATATTGGACCTTTCGAGGTATTGAGAGAGTCGGTGAGTTAGCATACCGTTTGGCTTTACCTCCGTCATTGAGTCATGTACATAGCGTATTTCACGTTTCCCGATTGAGGAAATGCGTTCGAACCCGTCCCACATTATTGACTTTGGGGACGTGGAGATCGAGAAGGATGTTACGTTTGAAGAGAGGCCCGTCGAATTTTGGAGCGTCGTGATAAACGGTTAAGGCACAAAACCATTTCTTTGGTTAAGGTGCAATGGTCGAGACACGGAGTAGAAGAAGCGGCGTGGGAGCTAGAGGAGGATATGCGTTCGAGATACCCCGAGCTTTTTGATACTTAAGTATCGGGACGAAACGGTATTTTAGAGGGGGAGAATGTAATATCCGTAATTTTCTAATTTTAAGCAGTTTCCATTTTTGGTGTATGTCCATTTTTATCGACTCGCTTGTAACCGTTTCGACATTTCGAATCTACTTTGTTCTTGGAGTTTTTCCGTTTGGACGAGTTTTGATGATGTTTTCACGTAATTTCATTTTATGTCATGTTTTGCCGTATGAACGTTCGATTCTCGTTAAACTCGTTCGTTTTCATTGTTTCTTGGCTTGTACAAGTTCGTATGGTTGAGTTGGTCATGTTGAGACTTTCGGTTTGTAAATCCGACGTCGTTTCGTGACTTTCGGTCACTTGGGTCATTTCCGTAATTTCCTATAAGTTTAGGGAATTTCATATTCATTGTCGTATTTCGGATTCCCGGGTAGTCGGATTGATATTTTCTTGTGATGGTTAGACTCGTCATCGAATATTCTTCGTAGTCGTATTTTTGGTTTGATAGCAGGTCCGGGTTTTGGGGTCGTCCGAACTCGTTTGGACAAAGAAATGCCAATATCTTTGTCCAAGAGGTGTTACGCCGTAACACCCGGAGTTACGGCCGTAAGTTGGCCATGTTACGGCCGTAAGTATCCCTATTCTGGCGTAACAGCCCATTGCTTTAAAACAATGCGCGAGGTCCAATACCTCATTTTCTATCCCTTCTCTCGTTTTTTTGTTCACGGGCGACTCCAGGCGATTCCTTGATTTTGATCGAAGAATATTTCGTGTTCCATCACCGTAGAATCATAGTAGCATATCACCATCAGCGTAATCATCCTCCATCGTCCGAATCCGAGGTATCTTCTTCAGGAACCCTAACTTGTATAAATTGGGGGTTTTTCGGGGTTTTCGTGATTGACTCCGAATTGTTCATGTATGCTAAACTTATTATCAATTGTTGTTATTGGGTGATTCCCAATTCGTTTTTCCTCGAATTAATCCATGTATTGTTGATACGGGGAGATTTTGCACAAACCCTCGCCCGTATCGATTGAACGTCGATTGTCGTGATTTGTAATCGGGGTTTTGGGAGTATTCCTTTCGATTATTGATGTCCGTTGGAACTGAGTTATGCTAATTCTTCGTTTAGGAACCGTCGTTTTCCATTCGGATCATCCGTAGTCATTTTTCACTTCCGATTCTTCGAAGATGTCTCAAAGGCAAGTACTTTACATTTGTTTACATGTTCTAGTATTTGAATTATGGCTATATGTGGTTGTCGTGGGAGAATATGTGTATGTTCACCTAGGGACGGTCCGACGGGCCTCTAGGGATACGTATTGCCGTGTGTGTGCGTATCACGAACCGTGGTTAACCACCGGGGATGTCCGACGGGCTCATGCGGCGTACGGTGGCCGTGAGTCACGTACAAGGTTAACTTTGAATTGTTTTGATTGGAGAAAATGTGTTTTGTGCTTGTGCATTGTAAATATTCCTAATATAAAATGTTTTCTAAAATGACTTTTGGCGCATATATTCATCTGATTAGAATGTAGTTCAAATGGATTGTACTTGCACTAGCAGTTGTCGCTAACCCCTTAAATGGGGGAAATACTTTTGTATTTCAGGTATTGATCGTGGGGACAAACGAGCACTCGAGCCGTATGAGGATGATGGGCAAGCATGATACTGATCAGTATTCATTTATTGGTGTTCATTTCAGTCCATTATTTTTGATGTCTTGTGTTGGGACTTTTGTGTTTTAAAATTGGTTTAAGTACTCGAGTACTTCTTTCACAAAAATTGTTAATGTTGTGTTCCTGTTTTGGGAAGTGGATTGATGTTGGATTTTATTGTCGGATTGTAATCTTATTTGAATTGTCGTATTATTGATGATTGTTTGTCGCTGTCGAGTGTCTTGTTTGGTACGTTAGCCTGGTGGATTCCACAGTGTGGGGTCCACGGCGCTGTAATACACCCTGAATGTCTTGGGGGTGTTACATAAATTGACACATTTTGATATATTTGATGCATACCCATCTGGTACCCTGACATTCTTCAAGACCTTCAAAAAAATATCTTTCTCATTCTTGTTCAATGTGAAACAAGAAGGGGGTAGATAAATTTTATCACCTTTTTTCTGAGGATGTAGTGACTTCCGAATGCCCAGCTCTTCGAGATCATATCTTGATTTAAGATTATCTTTTGTTTTATCAGCAACACCAAGCAAAGTCCATAAGATACTCTCCAAAACATTCTTCTCTATGTGCATGATATCAAGGTTATGGGGAACAAGATTTTCATTCCAGTAAGGTAATTGAAAGAAAATGCTAACCTTCTTCCAATCAGACCGCATTCTGAAGTATCAGCTTGACTGACTTCTTTCAATTTCCTCTTTTTCCCTACTTTTTGGGCACTATACTTTCCAAAGTTATTTGGCATGCCATCTAACTGCTTCAATATCTCTGAACCTAATAATCTTTTAGGTTTAGGAGCATTATCGACATAACCATCAAAATGAGTAGGATCTCTGCGATACTTATGATTACTTGGAAGAAACCTACGATGCCCCATATAACAAAACTTACCCCCATTATTTAGCCAACGAGATTGACAATTTTTGTTACAACAAGGGCATGCATATGCACCCTTCGTGCTCCAACCCGACAACATAGCATAAGCAGGAAAGTCATTTATAGTCCAAAATAGCGCAAAGACGTAATCGAACATACCTTTGTCTATCATCATATGTAGGAACCCTGTGATTCCATAACTCTTGAAGTTCATCAATCAAGGGCTGCAAATAGACATCAATATCATTTCTGGACTTCGAGGACCATCAACAAGTGTAGATAAAATAATCGATGTTTGTTTCATACACCTTCCGGAGGTAAATTATAAGGAACGAGAAGAAGCGGCCAAGTGTCATGGGAATTGCTCATTGACCCAAATGGATTAAAACCATCTGCTAGCCCCGTCGAACATTACGACAACTGTGGCAAAGTCTGGATACTTTTCATCAAATGATTTCCACACTTTAGAGTCTGTAGGATGCCTAAGCTTACCATCTCTAGTGCTCTTTCTGCATGCCATCTCATTAGCTGAGACGTTTTTGAAGACATATATAATCTTTGGAGTCTCGGTTTTAAAGGAAAATACCGAACAATTTTTGCTGGGACTCTATGTTCTCTTTTAGTTGAACACTCATCTTGCACCCCAAATGGCTTATATCTAGAAGTCTTGCGGGCTTACATGCTTCATCATTCTCTCGTATCCTTCCAATACAATCGACAATCGTTAGGACACGCATGAATCTTTTTATACTCAAGTCCCAATTCTTTGATTATTTTCCAAGCTTCTCTATAAGAGCTTGGAAACATCTCAATGTGTTGAAATGCCTCCTTCAATACTTGTATCAACATTGTGAATGAATTGTTGCTCCACCGACAAAGCGATTTAACATGCAACAATCGCACAATAAATGATAGGATGGTAAAGTTCTTACACAGAAATAACTCAACTTCAAAGATTCTTCAAAAGATTAAAGAACTTTTCGGTGTTTTCACAAAGTGATTTTCGTAGCGTCTTCTTTCTCCTTGAGAGCTTTCAGATTAGTACCCAAACCATTTGTATTGTCATTAACGAACCATGATGATATGGAGGCACAAATACATCATGCAATAACCCTTCCATATCATCATTTTCAGTTCTTTCTTCAGAGGCATTCACAACTTGATCAAGATATTTTGATCGTTCACCATGATGCACCCAATTAGTATAACCATGCTGAAAACCCTTAACCATAATATGATAATATACCTCATCTCTGGGATGTGTTCTCGAATTTCTGCAGTCACGGCAGGGACACTTTATCTCTTGCTCGGGCTTCTTGTTTGTGTATGCAAAGTCAAGGAAATTCACTAAACCCCGCTTAAAAGCATCAACTGAAGTTCTTTCTTTTATGTAAATCCACGATTTATCCATCTACCTGTTCAAGTTACCCCATCACATAATGATTTTAACAAAATATAATCAAAAAACGAAAAAAAAAAATGGATTTTTTAAATACAATATAAATTCAACAACACACCTCTAACATAATTAAATTCAAATTAAACCATATTCAACAAATAAAAACTGAAACTTTAAGTTACATACCTGACTATACTGCAAGAGCCGGGGAAAGGCTAGGTTGGACGGCGGTAAAGAATGGTTGCGCGAGCGCCGGAGAAGAAATTATGATTCTTGCAGCCGATTATCTTTTTATGCTGGTGGTGGTAGATGGTTGTTGGAAAATGGGGAAGACAATAAAAGTTGCCTGGTGAGAAAAATAGAGAAAAACGAAAAAGTTCTTCATAAGAATAAAAAAAAGCTAAGTTGCCTGGCGAGAAAAATAGATAAAAACGAAAAAAAAAAAATATTGCAACGCACCTGGTGAGAATCGAACCAGGCACCTACGGGGGAATATGTTAGTGCTCCTGCCACCTTGTCCGGTAGTGGCTTCCGCGATATATTATGCACAAGAAATGTTTTTATATGTACATAGAGTAAAACGAAAAAAAAAAATATTGCAACGCACCTGGTGAGAATCGAACCAGGCACCTACGGGGGAATATGTTAGTGCTCCTGCCACCTTGTCCGGTAGTGGCTTCCGCGATATATTATGCACAAGAAATGTTTTTATATGTACATAGAGTAAAACGAAAAAAAAAATATTGGAACGCACCTGGTGAGAATCGAACCAGGCACCTACGGGAAATATGTTAGTGCTCCTGCCACCTTGTCCGGTAGTGGCATCCGCGATATATTATGCACAAGAAATGTTTTTATATGTACCAATAGAGTAAAACGAAAAAAAAAAATATTGGAACGCACCTGGTGAGAATCGAACCAGGCACCTACGGGAAATATATTAGTGCTCCTGCCACCTTGTCCGGTAGTGGCTTCCGCGATATATTATGCACAAGAAATTTTTTTATATGTACCAATAGAGTAAAACGAAAAAAAAAAATATTACAACGCACCTGTTGAGAATCGAACCAGGCACCTACGGGAAATATGTTAGTGCTCCTGCCACCTTGTCCGGTAGTGGCTTCCGCGATAAATAATGCACAAGAAAATGTTTTATATGTACCAATAGAGAAAAACGAAAAAAAAACAAGATTGTATAAATGTAAACTTAAAAAATAATAAATAATGTATATAACTTCAGTGTAAACTTACATAATAACAAATAAACTACTAATATAATTTGAATGTATCGGGTTCGAGTCCTCCGCGACGCAACCTTTAAATTTATGTGATAATTTAATATATAGAAATAATTTGCTTTAAAAAAAATTAAAGAAAAAGGAAACTACTAATAATTTGTCATATGTATAGCATAATTTTATATAAATGTTATTCGACAACAAAAAATAATGATTATATCGATTAATCGGGTCAACTCAGTCGATTTTCACTCGGCTTTACTTCGTATTGGAAACAAAACTGTATATAACTTCAGTGTAAACTTACATAATAACAAATAAACTACTAATATAATTTGAAGGTCTCGGGTTCGAGTCCTCCGAGACGCAACCTTTAAATTTATGTGATAATTTAATATATAGTAATAATTTGCTTCAAAAAAAATTAAAGAAAAAGGAAACTACTAATAATTTGTCATATGTATAGCATAATCTTATATAAATGTTCTTCGACAACAAAAAATAATGATTATATCAGTTAATCGGGTCAACCTGGTCGATTTTCACGCTGGCTTTACTTCGTATTGGAAACAAGACCGTATATAACTTCAGTGTAAACTTACATAATAACAAATAAACTACTAATATAATTTGAATGTCTCGGGTTCGAGTCCTCCGCGACGCAACCTTCAAATTTATGTGATAATTTAATATATAGTAATAATTTGCTTCAAAAAAAATTAAAGAAAAAGGAAACTACTAATAATTTGTCATATGTATAGCATAATCTTATATAAATGTTATTCGACAACAAAAAATAATGATTATATTAGTTAATCGGGTCAACCTGGTCGATTTTCACGCTGGCTTTACTTCGTATTGGAAACAAAACTGTATATAACTTCAGTGTAAACTTACATAATAACAAATAAACTACTAATATAATTTGAAGGTCTCGGGTTCGAGTCCTCCGAGACGCAACCTTTAAATTTATGTGATAATTTAATATATAGTAATAATTTGCTTCAAAAAAAATTAAAGAAAAAGGAAACTACTAATAATTTGTCATATGTATAGCATAATCTTATATAAATGTTCTTCGACTACTAAAAATAATGATTATATCGATTAATCGGGTCAACTCTGGTCGATTTTCACGCGGCTTTACTTCGTATTGGAAACAAGATCGTATATAACTTCAGTGTAAACTTACATAATAACAAATAAACTACTAATATAATTTGAATGTCTCGGGTTCGAGTCCTCCGCGACGCAACCTTCAAATTTATGTGATAATTTAATATATAGTAATAATTTGCTTCAAAAAAAATTAAAGAAAAAGGAAACTACAAATAATTTGTAATATGAATAGCATAATCATAAATAAATGTTCTTCGACAACAAAAATAATGATTATATCGATTAATCGGGTCAACTCAGTCGATTTTCACGCTGGCTTTACTTCGTATTGGAAACAAGACTGTATATAACTTCAGTGTAAACTTACATAATAATAAATAAACTACTAATATAATTTGAATGTCTCGGGTTCGAGTCCTCCGCGACGCAACCTTTAAATTTATGTGATAATTTAATATATAGTAATAATTTGCTTCAAAAAAAATTAAAGAAAAAGGAAACTACTAATAATTTGTCATATGTATAGCATAATCTTATATAAATGTTCTTCGACAACAAAAAATAATGATAACTTCAGTGTAAACTTACATAATAACAAATAAACGTATATAAATGTTCTTCGACAACATATGTATAGCATAATCTAATATAAATGTATATAACTTCAGTGTAAACTTACATAATAACAAATAAACTACTAATATAATTTGAATAATCTTACATAATAAACTTCAGTGTAAACTTACATAATAACAAATAATCTTATATAAATGTTCTTCGACAACATATGTATAGCATAATCTAATATAAATGTATATAACTTCAGTGTAAACTTACATAATAACAAATAAACTACTAATATAATTTGAATGTCTCGGGTTCGAGTCCTCCGCGACGCAACCTTCAAATTTATGTGATAATTTAATATATACTAATAATTTGCTTCAAAAAAAATTAAAGAAAAAGGAAACTACTAATAATTTGTCATATGTATAGCATAATCTTATATAAATGTTCTTCGACAACAAAAAATAATGATTATATCAGTTAATCGGGTCAACCTGGTCGATTTTCACGCTGGCTTTACTTCGTATTGGAAACAAAACTGTATATAACTTCAGTGTAAACTTACATAATAACAAATAAACTACTAATATAATTTGAAGGTCTCCGGTTCGAGTCCTCCGCGACGCAACCTTTAGATTTATGTGATAATTTAATATATAGTAATAATTTGCTTTAAAAAAAATTAAACAAAAAGGAAACTACTAATAATTTGTCATATGTATAGCATAATCTTATATAAATGTTCTTCGACAACAAAAAATAATGATTATATCAGTTAATCGGGTCAACACAGTCGATTTTCACGGCTTTACTCGTATTGGAAACAAGATCGTATATAACTTCGGTGTAAACTTACATAATAACAAATAAACTACTAATATAATTTGAATGTCTCGGGTTCGAGTCCTCCGCGACGCAACCTTTAAATTTATGTGATAATTTAATATATAGTAATAATTTGCTTCAAAAAAAATTAAAGAAAAAGGAAACTACTAATAATTTGTCATATGTATAGCATAATCTTATATAAATGTTATTCGACAACAAAAAATAATGATTATATCAGTTAATCGGGTCAACCTGGTCGATTTTCACGCTGGCTTTACTTCGTATTGGAAACAAGATTGTATTTAACTTTTTTTCACCGTCACTAATCTCTCCTTTTTTTTTCTAAATAATAATAAAAATTTTTGTAAAGAACTCTAATTCTTTTATTTTCTTTTCTTTTTTATTATTGCTACAATAATAAAAATAGTAGCAAAGAACTCTAATTCCTTACTTTGAGGGAAAAATCAGATGTATTCTTCTTTCTCCAACCTTCACTATCGCTCGACAGAAAGAAACCTATGTTGAGGAAAGAAGCCATGTATGGCATACGACGGATAAAGGAAAGTTTTGATTATGGCTGATTCCTTGATTCCTTTTATAATACATCTATAGAAAAGGAAAATTTGCTTATCATATATTTCATTCCCTCTGCAAGAAATCGAGAAATCGCGGGAGAGTAGAAACTCATTCGTAGCCCTAATTTTCCACCATCGTCACGAATCAAATCGGCAGAGAGGTAAGACTCGATTTCAACTATTTTTTCTTTTTCTTTTTTCTTTTTCCAAAGACTAATCAAAGAAAAAATCTGTGCAGCTCGGTTGTTTTGTATGGTTAATCTCATACATGAATTTAAGAGTGACAACTTGAAAATATTGTAGTTGTGGTTCCTGCTGTGAAGAAACCACAGCAGGAAAATATTTAGGAAGTAACAGTATCATTTTTTTTCTTGAAAATATTTGTTTGCAGACACCCATGGCTCCTGCTGTGAAGAAACCTCGACGCTCAATCGGGCCAATGCTAGACACCATAGTTCCTGAAACACAGAACCAAGCTAATACCAATAATGGTTCTGACTCAGATGGATCATTTTCCGACAACAATTCAGGGACCAATGATACTACCCAAAGCCCATTTGATGATATTGGAAATGAAAACGGTGATGATGAGCCTCATGTTACTGAAGATGAAGATGATGCCAACAGTCGAGGTAAACTAAACTGTTAATGTTTTATTTATTTATTTAAAATAATAAATTTATTATTAAACTCTTAAAAACAAAACTTATTAATAGGTTTAGTGAGAAGAGGACAAGCCAAAGTGGGATACGAATGGGGTACTGGAAAAGTTTTGATTTTAGAATTAGATTCTGAAAATAATGTTGTTGGGAACAATGCGGCTATGTTTTCATCTCAATTGGGTATTCTGGCCAAGGATGGAAACAAGTTACCTCTTTCGTATACGGACTGGAGGGCAGTTCCTAATATACAAAAAGACCTTGTGTGGGCTGAAGTGAAGGTATGTATATTCAAATTTTAATGTTATTTTCAATATAGTAGATGAACTTGGATAGGTCAAGGTTCATTTCCTCAAAAATAAGGTAGAATCCATCTTATTTATCGAAAGCATTAAGCAACCTGCTTAACAAATCCATGTCAAATGTAATTCATCTTTAACATGCACATTTTTTATTATTACATTATACCTACTTAGTGGATGCTCTTACCACTTGAGCTAACCCACTTTGTCTTTGACAAGTAAATCTTCCGTTCACAATGCAAATGAATGTGTTACTTTTTAATTAGTTCGAACATTAGCAAATGAGCCCAACAGAGAGACAGAACAAAAGGTCAAAATTATGTATCATGCAAATAAAACATTCCAATGCATGCTTTCCATATGACATAGAACAAAATATGTACAAGTCTTCTTATTTAAATGTATGCTTTTATATTTTGCTCGTAGGATAATACTAACTTGACTGATAGCTACAAGAAGAATTGTATGAAGAAACTCGGGAAGCTCTGGAAAGATTGGAAAAACAGACTAAAAGCAAAATTTTATACTCCTTCTCGATATGATAAAAGCAGTGTACTATCCAAATGTCCACCGAGAGTGGAAGCTGATCAATGGCCATTATTGGTAAACCATTGGAGCTCTAATGGTGCAAAGGTTAGCTAACTTATTTTAAATATATACATATATACATACAGGGGAGATTATATTAGAAACCATCTCCCATATGTTAACTAAGAACCATTATAGATTTTAGATTTTTTTTTTGGATTAAAAGTATATCTCCCATATAGTCCGTGTTGGATCCTCAACACTCCCATACTTATGACACTTCAACACTTCATTTAGGCCAAAATCATGGAAATCTTTCACAAAATAACCGAGTCGGTTATTTGACATTTGTTTCTTTGTTAATTGACAGAAGCTTAGTAAAGCCAACAGAAATAGCCGAAAACATGTTCAGCTGCCACCTAGAATGGGAAGAAAAGATATGGCATGTGTTAAAGAAGAGGTAGTATACATGTTTTATTTATTTTATATAAATCGTCTTATAAATAAATCATTCTATATACTGAGAGAAGTGCCTTCTTCTTTATTTGGTAAAGTTTTTAATGTTACCCCCCTTCTTCAGATTTTTTTCTTGTTTCAACGATTTGGTCAGATTCTTGGATATGTTCAGATTTTTTGATATGTTTTGTATGCTGTTTATGTTCAGATTAAGTTAAAATGCAGTGCTGTTAAAATCGATTAAGTTAAACATATCAGATTTTTGATATGCTTTGTATCTTGTTTTGATATTTTTGATATGTTCGGATATGTTCGATTTTTGTTATTTGGTGCTTGCTGCTCGTTAGGTTAAGTTAAAATCAAGTGCATTGTTAAAATCAGATTAAGTTAAACATATCAGATTTTTGATATGTTTTGTATGCTGTTTTTGATATTATTTGATATGTTCAGATATGTTCAGATTTTTTGTTATTTTGTGCGCTGTTCTGGTATGTTCAGATATGTTCAGATTTTTTTTTAAGTTAAAATCTAGTTCCTTGCTTCTGCATGCTCCACTTGGTAAAGAGGAAGTAATATGAAATGCAACATTATCCCTTAGTGACTACTTAGGCCAAGACTGACGAGCTTACTGTGTTTCCTTCACACGGCTCACCAACTTGATCTTCCCATTTATCCGGCTAATGCTGATTCTTAAATCTTATCTGGGAAAGGGTAAGAGAAGGTCTTGAAGAGCCTTATCTTGCTCTCGACCGACGGTTTGATATCTAGTGGTAAGGTGCGAGATTGTTTGGGCAGGTCTAACTATATATCGTGACGTGTTCTTTCCTCTCAAACTCTTGGCAAAATCTGAGTTTTTGTAATAAATATGTAGGAAAGTTTAAGGCATGTACGCTCTCGTAGTCACTGATTATAATTATTATTGTCTCAATAGTTTCGTCGGGAGCATGGTAAAGAACCTTCAAAGATAGATTTGTTTATTTGTTCAAGAAACGGCAAAGTTGGAAAACCCCTTGATACTCAAACTGAAGAAAAAATTGTAAGTACTCATATTTTCGCTCTAGGTTGAATAATTTTGATTTTCATTTCATTTATTCTCATTCAATTTTGACATATACTCTTTGCACCTCGTTGGGCTATTGATTTGTATAAGATGGTTTTATTTTGAGTTTTGAGATATAATATTTGTTTTAGGCTAAGTTGAAAGAGTTGAAGAGGAAGTTGCCGGACGAATTGGTGGATGACATTGATGCTAATGATGAGATTTTTGAACAAGTTATTGGAAAAGAAGCGCCTGGATGTTTACGCGGCAACAATGCAGCTTTGAAGAATAAAAACTCGATTTTCACTTCTCGAGAAGATTTTGACCGGTACATCCCAAGAAAAATATAGTGAAAAAGTCGAAAGCATTGAAAAGAAATTTGAAGAGCAAATTTCAAAATTCAAGGATGAATATTTTTCTCAAATGGAGATGCTTGATCTAAACTTCACATGTTAGAGGATCAAAATATCATTGTAAGTTCTAATAAATTCAAAATTATAATTTCATTACTACGGTATCGTTTAATTCATGGTTTTAAATAAAAATGTTGCGGGCATCGTGGTCGTCTTTTAGTTCTCGGCGCATACAAGCTCCCAATAAAGGGTTATTACTAGGAGCTAATATTTTTGAGAGCACTAATGATGACAATGGAACCGATCTTGAGGTAAATTATCGGTTCTCTGTTAATATTGTACCTTATTTTCCAAATTTAAATAGTATTTTTTGTGATCAATTTTGTTAGAGAGAGAAAGTAACAAATAACTCGGAGAAGGACAACACACGTGAAGATGCTCCATGTACACAGGTATTTTGATAAAACAATATTTTACCAATAATTTAACTTATTTATTTGTACAATATAATAAAAAAATTATATAAATTACATAGGAGCAAGGAAAAACTGGAAGAAAGAGCAACAGGAGGAAGGAAAAATAGCAATGAAGAGCTTGCAGCTATGGAATTTGCATTCTTGCATAGAGATATTTTTATTTCAATTTGTTTTTTTTTGAATAATTGATGGTATGCTACTATGTTGAATAAGTATTTATAATTTCACTTTTGTCGTTTAGAAATTATTTGTTATTTTGTGTTGAACTTTATAACTAGTTGAAATATTATTTTTGGTGTATTTTGTGACTTTTGTTATTTGTTTTGTACAATATAGTGCTTTAAAATGACGTAGCATGTGTAGCTAAAATCTACAACATAATAATTGTAATGTCACAAGCCATGTGACGCAAACTAACATGCGTCAACGCGATTAATGACGCGTAGAGTGTTGCAAAATTTATATAACAATTAATTTAGTGATGCAAAAAATATCGTATAAATTGCAATATTAATTAAAAGTGTCACAAAAAGAAAACTTCACATTCATTCTAATGTCGCATGCTAGTGTCACAAATAAGGAGGCGTCATTTCCACTAACGTCGTAAATTTTGACGCAGACTAACATGCAATACTATGACTAATGACACGTAATGTGACGCCAATTTTAGATGGCAAATAAATTAATGTGGCACAAAATGATGTATATGTTGTGACACAAGTAAAAAGTGTTGTAGAAATAAAACGACACATTCATTCTAATGTCGCAGGCTAGTGTCGCAAATAGAAGCGTCATTTTAACTAATGTCGTGTAATGTGACGCATACTAACATGCAACGCTATGACTAATGACACGTAATGTGACGCTAATTTTATATGGCAAATAATTTAATGTGGCACAAAATGACGTATATGTTGCGACACAAATAAAAAAGTGTTGTAGAAATACAACGACACATTCATTCTCATAGTGTCGCAAATAGAAGCATCATTTTAACTAATGTCGTGTAATGTGACGCATACTAACATGCAACACTATGACTAATGACACGTAATGTGGCGCTAATTTTATGCGACAAATAATTTAATGTGGCACAAAATGACGTATATGTTGCGACACAAACGAAAAAGTGTTGTAGAAATAAAATGACACATTCATTCTAATGTCGCATGCTAGTGTCGCAAATAGAAGCGTCATTTTAACTAATGTCGTGTAATGCGTCGCACACTAACATGCAACACTATGACTAATGACACATAATGTGACGCCAATTTTATTACGACAAATAATTTAATGTGGCACAAAATGACGTATATGTTGCGACACAAATGAAAAAGCGTTGTATAAATAAAACGACACATTCATTCTACTGTCGCAAACAAGGAAGCGTCATATTAACTAATGTCGTGTAATGTGACGCAAACAAACACGCGTCACCACGACTAATGACGCGTAATGTGTCGCCAATTTTATATGACAATCAATTTAGCGTGGCAAAAATTGTCGTATATGTTGCGACACAACTGAAAAAAAGTGTCATAAAAATGCTACACGGCCATTATGACATAATTTACAATGACGCAGAAAATGTCGCAAATTAACATTTGCGACATTAAAACAAGTGTTAGCGACACTTTTCCGATGTCGCAAAAAGCCCAGTATCTTGTAGTGAAGCCTGTCTCTATTCAGATGCTGGAGATGCTGACCTCCCAACTTAGCCTTCAACGAGAGATGATTCGTGAAGGAATTGAAGTATGGTTACAAAGAGTCCAGGGACAGCTGTGCGTGATGGAGATAACTTCATCATTAACCGAAGAAATCAAATCTAGACAGGCAGACGATCCTCTGATGATTCGGTTACATGATGAAGTGATCAAAGGAAAGGCCCCCGGATTCATAATTCATGACGATGGAGTTTTGAGATTTCAGAACCGACTCTGCGTTCCCG
This sequence comes from Orobanche coerulescens, assembly GCA_033398695.1. Taxonomy (NCBI): domain Eukaryota; kingdom Viridiplantae; phylum Streptophyta; class Magnoliopsida; order Lamiales; family Orobanchaceae; genus Orobanche; species Orobanche coerulescens. The sequence goes on along the minus strand of CM065805.1, from coordinate 146,038,054 downwards.
ATGTTGATCTTCTGAAACAGACAATTATGAAGGAAGCTCATAATTCGCCCTATTCTATCCACCTGGGCACCAGTAAAATGTATAAGGACTTGAAGCAAAATTTCTGGTGGGGCAACATGAAGAAAGACGTAGCGGACTATGTTTCGAAATGCTTGACTTGTCAGCAGGTTAAGATCGAGCATCAACGGCCTGCTGGAATGTTGAAGCCGCTTCCGATTCCTGAATGGAAGTGGGAGGACATATCGATGGACTTTATCACTAATATGCCGAAAACCAGGACAGGAATGAACATGATTTGGGTGATAGTTGATCGTTTAACCAAATCGGCTCATTTTCTAGGCATTAAGGATACGTGGGGACCGGAGAGGTTGGCACGAGTATTTATTTCGGAGATAGTTCGATTGCATGGTACGCCGAAGACCATTGTTTCTGATCGGGACGGTCGTTTTGTGTCTCACTTTTGGAAAGCAGTTCATAAGGCCTTGGGGACCGAATTGAACTTCAAGATCTGACTTATCACCCGGGATGACGGACAATCTGAGAGAACTATACAAATGGTGGAAGACATGCTAAGGGCCTGTGCCTTAGATTGGTCAAACGATTGGGAAGTTCATCTACCGTTGATTGAATTTACCTACAACAATAGTTGGCATGCTTCTATTAAGATGGCACCGTTTGAGGCATTATACGGAAGGAGATGCAGATCGCCCCTATGCTGGGACGATTCATCGGACTTGATTGGAACAGAACCAGAGTTGATCGAGCAGACTCGAGAGAAGATACCCTTAATTCGTGAAAGGCTGTTGACCGCCCAGAGTCGCCATAAATCCTATGCGGACGTACGCCGCCGCCCATTGGAGTTCAGTACTGGAGATCATGTACTTTTGAAGGTTTCTCCTACTCGGAGAATCTTTCGTTTCGGAAGGAAAGGAAAGCTGAGTCCGAGATATATCGGACCATTTGAGATCCTCGAGAGAGTTGGGGAGTTGGCATACAGATTGGCATTGCCGCCGTCATTGAGCCATGTTCATAACGTGTTCCACGTATCCCAGTTATGGAGGTATATACCAGATCCCAGTCATATCATTGATTTTGGCGAGATCGAAGTCGAGCAGGATGGGACGTTTGAAGAAAGACCAGTCAAGATACTCGAGAGTCGAGTTAAGCAACTGAGAAACAAACCGATTGTTTTGGTCAAAGTTCAGTGGTCACGTCACGGAATGGAAGAAGCCACCTGGGAAACAGAAACTGATATGAAGTCTAGATATCCCGAGTTATTTTCGTCTTGAGTTTCGGGACGAAACTCCTTTTTAGTAGGAGAGTATGTAATATCCGGATTTATTACAGTGTATTTCATTTGTATTCAAACCATGTATTTTTCGGATTGGTGATTTTGATTATTGGAGTATGATATTTCGTGCATTGATATCATTGTACATAAGTATAGAAACTTGCAAAATTGCTCAAGTAACCTCGTGATAGCGCACGCTAAGAATGTATCTTAACGCGCGCTATCGGGCCATTATTAGCGCACGCTATACAGGTAGGAGTAACGTGCGCTAAGAACTCAATTATTGAGCGGGACGGCTAACACATGCGCCAGCCGGGACATGGGTCCGGATAAGATTCCCGCTGACGCACCCGGACAAATTCTGAAGTCAACCATTATTAGCGCACGCTAAGGGATGCTTAGTAGCGTGCGCTAACTTGTCAATAATGCAGAATATTATAAATGGGACATCAACCGTTTTGGCTTTCATTTCTTTCGCCCTTTCTTCATCATTGAGAGTCCAGAGAGCAAGAATCTCCCTTCTAAACACTTAGAACATATATTAGTGATCATTGAATATTGTGTATCACTTGTGAGTGATCATTGAAGAGAAGTAACACCTTGGAGTGGCACATAATCAACCGGAGTCGGATTATACCTTGTGGTTCAGTGATTTCGGCATATTAAGGTATGTTCAACCTATCACCAATCTTAGATTTGGATTTCCAAAGGAATTTATGATCATGTTAACGAGATATTGAATTTCATTAATGAATTATTCAACAACATCATGTTTGGAAGATTGGGAATGTCTACAATTACGATATTATTGTTGGAACCTTGAAGTTGGAATCCTAGTACTCCAAATGATGAGAGAAATATTCTGAAGTTAACAATCCGTATGATTTATGTTATCTTTGTGATCATAATTTGGAAGAGATGTTATAAGAACTTAAAGGAAGAAACATCATTATTGTTGGATAAATCTAAAGGTTTGATCATGTAAGGATTTATCTAGTATAGATAGAACGTTTAACAACTTCAGCATGATAATGTGGATTGATATAGAGGTGTTGATATCAACCGTTAAACTTTTCGGATCGTCTTATGAAGAATTGTAGTCGGAATGGAATATGGTTTTATATTGGTATGCATATCCTTGAATTGAAGTTGTCTTTATCCGTAAAATCATTCATAAGGGTGTGAACATGGTATTCATGGAAGTAACATGAATTATCACGCAAGATTTCATTGTTTCAATCATGGCAAGAACAGTTTACTGTTCAGCAGTAAACTGCCATGCATAAATAGCGCACGCTATGCTATGAATGTTAACGTGCGCTATCGAGCACTAGTTAGCGTGCGCTACGTTTGGTACGTAACGTACGCTAGACCATCAGACGAGTCAGTTGGCTGGTCAGTGAAGTACTGACCATGCATCGTTAGCGTGCGCTAGGCTTTGTTGTTTGCGTGCGCTATCGGGCAGACTTAACGCACGCTACACAGAGTACTTAGCGTGCGCTAAGCGGTCAGGCGAATGCATTTTATGAACTTTTGGCCGTGAATCGAATTGTTAAACATTAAATGCAGACGTGAGATAAATCCTATATCATTTCTTTTGTTAAGGTTTGGTCTCGTTCGTGATTGATTGAGGAGGACGACCGTCAGTGTTCATTTCGTGGAAGTATTGTTATTGTCTTCAAATCGAGGCAAGTACCTTAATTGTTTTATGTATTGTTGTTATACATATTGTCGTGCATGTATGTCGTTATTGTATGTCCACCTCGTGTTGGTCCGACGGGATCATCGGGATCTATGCTAGCGTCTTGTTGGATCATCGGACGGGTTTTTCCACCACGGGTTGGTCTGACGGGATCATCGTGGGTTCTAGGCAGTGAACGCTGGATCGATGGAATTACCATGTGTATGTATTGATATCATGATGTGATTATCAGTTGTGTATGTTATGTTTGAGTTTCTCGTAGGAGAAGACTCGTTGGTATTTTGTCGTTTACGTTATTATTATTCTTCGTGAGATATGAATAATATGTTGTGGTACTTGTACTAGCATCGTTGTGCTAACCCCTTAGGGGGTGAACATTTTGTTTGTGTTCAGGATCCAGGAGAGCGGGGAAACAACCATTGGAACTGTATGACGACGAGGGTGCAGAGTGATGTCCCGACCGGGTTTATGTATCTGTTGTTTATTCGTTATTTCAATAAGTACTCGAGTACGAAGTCGTTTGTGATGATTTGAATTTGGTGATGTATTATTGAGTTCTGTTGAACAATTGTACTATTTCTGTTTTTGGTCAGAACAGATGTACTGTAATTCCGTTATTTCCATTCGTCAGTACCCATTTATACTTGTGCAATTCTTCAGCCTTGTAAATCCTTATGTAAAGGATTTACGGCGCTGTAATAATCCCGAATATATCGGGGGTGTTACAGAATATGGTATCGGAGCTAAGATTATGGATATCTTGGCCGTTGGGTTAAAATAGAGGTCATTTATGTCTTTTGGGGTAACCGGCCGTGAATGACATCACTGCACTGCCTACGTCTTCATGCGAACAGTGGTTGTAAGTTCCTAAACTCTATCTCGTTCTTTGCATATTGTATCTCTTTATACTCGAATATTAGAACGATGTTGTTTCCTGTATATTGAGTATTTATGCTTACAGTATGTTGAGAGGCGGACGTGGACGTGGTCGCGGTCGTGGGCCTTGACGAAGAAATATCGAAAGGAGGCGTCGCCTTCTAACCGAGCCGATCATAGCTCGGCGAGCATAAAATCTATTAATAATGAACCGAGATCTGCTGTGCAGAGATCCTTCGTCAAGTGGTGAAGCGGATGACTCGATTCGCCTGTGTCGTGGACCGAATGCAAGTGGCGGTAGGACTACGGCGGGGAGAGACGACAAGGGATCCCAGGACATGGGAAATCGAGGTGACCGGTGGGCGCAAGAGGTGGCAAAGATGCAACCACCCAAATTCGACGGTATTTGAGACTCCCACAGGATCATTGGTTAAAGGAACTGGAGAAAATCTTTGCCGAATTAATCGCCCGAGCAATAGGAGAGCCTCTATCGCTCAATATTTTATGATAGGGAAGCGTCCGAATGGTGGGAAGCCATACGGCGGTAGACCATGATGCCGATTGGACGAGTTTAGATTGATGATGGAAGCTCGGTATTGCCCTCGTCTGTGAGGAAGCCAAAGTTCGGGAGTTTTCTCCGCTCGGCCTTCCGATGTGCAGTATCCCGAGCAATCAAGACGTTTAACCAGCAGCTGGCATTTGTTCGACATCTGGTCAGAACAGATGCAGAAATGATGATCCATTTCGATATGAGGATGAAACCAGAAGTTCAGAGGTACATGTCCGGATTCGAATGTACCACACTCTGCCAATACCAGGATAAGGCGTTGGGATATGAGATCAAGGAAGCAGCCATGGAGAAATTTGCGGAAACCAAGAAACAGAAAGTCTCTGTTACTTTTACAGAGCACAAGAACAGCGGGGCCCGTAAGGCCCAGTCATCCTTCCCACTCTTTCCAGAAACCTCCGCACCCAGCTAGGAGCGGAAAGAACTTCGGAGTGACAACAATTATTACTGATGTTACCAGAAAATGCTTTAACTGCGCCCAGACGGGGCACTATCGACGGAATTGCCCCCTTCCTGCCGTGACTTGTTTTGATTGTGGACGAGAGGGACATCGGGCGGTGTTTTGTGAAGAGGCTACAAAGTCTTTTAGAGCCCGTACACCACGGCCGATCCGAGAAGGAGGCCGGTATTCCACGAGACGCGGCAAAGTGTTCGGATGCCTCGGAATTTTGGGCTGCAGGCGAGGCGAGGACAATGGGACCGAGGGACATCGAGTGCGGATCTGCTCCCCACGTCTATACGAGATGAGGAGGACAGACGATCAAGATGTCTTTGTCGCAGTGCATCGTCGAGATCCTTTTCCCGGCCGATTAGCGTTTTATTCGATACAGGAGCTACACATTCTTTCATATCTTTGTCTTGTGTAAATCGTTTGAATATTTCCGGTTTTCATACTTGTGAACCTTATGTTGTTGGTTTACCGAGTGGAGAGAGGATTGTCGGAAATTTAGAAACTAGAAATTTCCCTATATCATTTGGAGGCAGAGAGTGGCTCTCAAATCTAATCGTGATAGAAATGCAAGGAGATGACCTGATACTCGGAGACGATTGGCTTAATCGGTATGGAGCAATCGTAGACTACCGAAGGAGGAATATTTCACTGATAGCTGACGATGGTTCCGAAATATTATTCGAGGGGTGGAAACCGGGAAGCTCAGGGAAATTGATCAAGGCGATGAAAGTCACAAATTGTTGAAACAGGGCTCTACCGATGCGGTGTTACGCAATGAAGAAAGAAGACGAAATTGTGGAACTTTCATCCATTCTGTTGTGAGCGAATTTCGGATGTATTTCGATGAATTACAGGCTACCTCCACGAAGGGATGTAGAATTTACTATTGGTGGAACACGAGCGACACCAATTTCTAAGGCGTCGTATCGTATGGCACCTACCGAGATGTACGAATCAAGAAGCGGTGGAGGAGTTACTGGACAAAGGCTATATTCAGCCAAGCGTTTCACCCTGGGGAGCGCCAGTTCTTTTTGTCCGAAAGAAGGATGGATCGCTCCGACTGTGTATTGACTATCGAGAGCTGAACAAGATGACGGTTAAGAACAAATATCCGTTACCACGGATTGATGATCTGTTTGACCAGCTGCAAGGGGCGACATTATTTTCTAAAACCGATCTGAGATCAGGATATCATCTGTTGAGGATTAAGGAATCTGACGTTCCGAAATCAGCGTTCAGAACTCGCTACGGGCATTATGAGTTTGTAGTGATGCCATTTGGTCTCACTAACGCACCTGCTGTATTTATGCAATTGATGAACCGTGTGTTCATTGAATTTTTAGATAAATTTGTGGTCGTATTTATTGATGACATCCTGGTGTATTCTAAGAGTCCGGAAGAACATGCGCAGCATTTGCGGATTGTATTGGAGCTTTTGAGAAACGAGCAATTGTACGCCAAACTTTCTAAGTGTGAATTATGGCTAAAGGAAGTAATGTTCCTCGGCCATGTGGTGTCAGCTAGAGGAGTCCGAGTAGATCCTCAGAAGATCGAAGCAATATTGGATTGGAAGCCTCTAAAGAACGTGAAAGAGGTCCGAAGCTTCTTAGGACTTGCTGGATACTATCGTCGATTCGTGGAAGGGTTTTCTAAAGTCTCCCGCCCACTTACTCGACTCCTGCAGAAAACTCAAAAGTTTGAGTGGAATGAATTATGTCAGATTAGCTTTGATGAATTGAAGAAGAGATTGACGACGGCGCCGATTCTATCACTTCCGTAGGGAACTGAAGGATTCATAGTTTATAGTGATGCTTCGAACCAAGGACTTGGGTGCGTGTTGATGCAGAATGATAAGGTGATCGCTTATGCATCGCGACAACTGAAACCTTATGAAGTAAATTACCCGACACATGATTTGGAGCTAGCAGCAGTGGTTTTTGCCTTGAAGATCTGGAGGCATTATCTGTACGGGACTCACTGTCAGATCTTTAAGGATCATAAGAGTCTCAAGTACATATTTAGTCAGAAAGAGTTGAACATGCGGCAAAGAAGATGGTTGGAACTGATTAAGGATTATGACTTGGAGATTTTATATCATCCAGGCAAAGCGAATGTAGTGGCCGATGCACTTAGCCGCAAGCCTGTCTCTATTCAGATGCTGGAGACGCTGACCTCCCAACTTAGCCTTCAGCAAGAGATGATTCGTGAAGGAATTGAAGTATGGTTACAAAGAGTCCAGGGACAGGTGTGCGTGATGGAGATAACTTCATCATTAACCGAAGAAATCAAATCTAGACAGGCAGACGATCCTCTGATGATTCGGTTACATGATGAAGTGATCAAAGGAAAGGTCCCCGGATTCATAATTCATGACGATGGAGTTTTGAGATTTCAGAACCGACTCTGCGTTCCCGATGTTGATGTTCTGAAATAGACAATTATGAAGGAAGCTCATAATTCGCCCTATTCTATCCACCCGGGCACCAGTAAAATGTATAAGGACTTGAAGCAGAATTTCTGGTGGGGCAACATGAAGAAAGACGTAGCGGACTATGTTTCGAAATGCTTGACTTGTCAGCAGGTTAAGATCGAGCATCAACGGCCTGCTGGAATGTTGAAGCCACTTCCGATTCCTGAATGGAAGTGGGAGGACATATCGATGGACTTTATCACTAATATGCCGAAAACCAGGACAGGAATGAACATGATTTGGGTGATAGTTGATCGTTTAACCAAATCGGCTCATTTTCTAGGCATTAAGGATACGTGGGGACCGGAGAGGTTGGCACGAGTATTTATTTCGGAGATAGTTCGATTGCATGGTACGCCGAAGACCATTGTTTCTGATCGGGACGGTCGTTTTGTGTCTCACTTTTGGAAAGCAGTTCATAAGGCCTTGGGGACCGAATTGAACTTGATCTGACTTATCACCCGCAGACTGACGGACAATCTGAGAGAACTATACAAACGGTGGAAGACATGCTAAGGGCCTGTGCCTTAGATTGGTCAAATGATTGGGAAGTTCATCTACCGTTGATTGAATTTACCTACAACAATAGTTGGCATGCTTCTATTAAGATGGCACCGTTTGAGGCATTATACGGAAGGAGATGCATATCGCCCCTATGCTGGGACAATTCATCGGACTTGATTGGAACAGAACCAGAGTTGATCGAGCAGACTCGAGAGAAGATAGCCTTAATTCGTGAAAGGCTGTTGACCGCCCAGAGTCGCCATAAATCCTATGCGGACGTACGCCGCCGCCCATTGGAGTTCAGTACTGGAGATCATGTACTTTTGAAGGTTTCTCCTACTCGGGGAATCTTTCGTTTCGGAAGGAAAGGAAAGCTGAGTCCGAGATATATCGGACCATTTGAAATCCTCGAGAGAGTTGGGGAGTTGGCATACAGATTGGTATTGCCGCCGTCATTGAGCCATGTTCATAACGTGTTCCACGTATCCCAGTTATGGAGGTATATACCAGATCCCAGTCATATCATTGATTTCGGCGAGATCGAAGTCGAGCAGGATGGGATGTTTGAAGAAAGACCAGTCAAGATACTCGAGAGTCGAGTTAAGCAACTGAGAAACAAACCGATTGTTTTGGTCAAAGTTCAGTGGTCACGTCACAGAATGGAAGAAGCCACAGGAAAGCGGAGCGATATGAAGTCTAGATATCCCGAGTTATTTTCGTCTTGAGTTTCGGGACGAAACTCCTTTTTAGTAGGAGAGTATGTAATATCCGGATTTATTACAGTGTATTTCATCTGTATTCAAACCATGTATTTTTCGGATTGGTGATTTTGATTATTGGAGTATGATATTTCGTGCATTGATATCATTGTACATAAGTATAGAAACTTGCAAAATTGCTCAAGTAACCTCGTGATAGCGCACGCTAAGAATGTATCTTAACGCGCGCTATCGGGCCATTATTAGCGCACGCTATACAGGTAGGAGTAACGTGCGCTAAGAACTCAATTATTGAGCGGGACGGCTAACACATGCGCCACCGACATGGGTCCGGATAAGATTCCCGCTGACGCACCCGGACAAATTCTGAAGTCAACCATTATTAGCGCACGCTAAGGGATGCTTAGTAGCGTGCGCTAACTTGTCAATAATGCAGAATATTATAAATGGGACATCAACCGTTTTGGCTTTCATTTTTTTCGCCCTTTCTTCATCATTGAGAGTCCAGAGAGCAAGAATCTCCCTTCTAAACACTTAGAACATATATTAGTGATCATTGAATATTGTGTATCACTTGTGAGTGATCATTGAAGAGAAGTAACACCTTGGAGTGGCACATAATCAACCGGAGTCGGATTATACCTTGTGGTTCAGTGATTTCGGCATATTAAGGTATGTTCAACCTATCACCAATCTTAGATTTGGATTTCCAAAGGATATGATGATCATGTTAACGAGATATTGAATTTCATTAATGAATTATTCAACAACATCATGTTTGGAAGATTGGGAATGTCTACAATTACGATATTATTGTTGGAACCTTGAAGTTGGAATCCTAGTACTCCAAATGATGAGAGAAATATTCTGAAGTTAACAATCCGTATGATTTATGTTATCTTTGTGATCATAATTTGGAAGAGATGTTATAAGAACTTAAAGGAAGAAACATCATTATTGTTGGATAAATCTAAAGGTTTGATCATGGAAGGATTTATCTAGTATAGATAGAACGTTTAACAACTTCAGCATGATAATGTGGGTTGATATAGAGGTGTTGATATCAACCGTTAAACTTTTCGGATCGTCTTATGAAGAATTGTAGTCGGAATGGAATATGGTTTTATATTGGTATGCATATCCTTGAATCGAAGTTTTCTTTATCCGTAAAATAATTCATGAGGGTGTGAACATGGTATTCATGGAAGTAACATGAATTATCACGCAAGATTTCATTGTTTCAATCATGGCAAGAACAGTTTACTGTTCAGCAGTAAACTGCCATGCATAAATAGCGCACGCTATGCTATGAATGTTAACGTGCGCTATCGAGCACTAGTTAGCGTGCGCTACGTTTGGTACGTAACGTACGCTAGACCATCAGACGAGTCAGTTGGCTGGTCAGTGAAGTACTGACCATGCATCGTTAGCGTGCGCTAGGCTTTGTTGTTTGCGTGCGCTATCGGGCAGACTTAACGCACGCTACACAGAGTACTTAGCGTGCGCTAAGCAGTTCGGGCAGAATGCATTTTATGAACTTTTGGCCGTGAATCGAATTGTTAAACATTCGTACGACGTGAGATAAATCCTATATCATTTCTTTTGTTAAGGTTTGGTCTCGTTACGTGATTGATTGAGGAGGACGACCGTCGAGTGTTCATTTCCGTGGAAGTATTGTTATTGTCTTCAAATCGAGGCAAGTACCTTAATTGTTTTATGTATTGTTGTTATACATATTGTCGTGCATGTATGTCGTTATTGTATGTCCACCTCGTGTTGGTCCGACGGGATCATCGGGGGATCTATGCTAGCGTGCGCTGGATCATCGGACGGGTTTTTCCACCACGGGTTGGTCTGACGGGATCATCGTGGGTTCTAGGCAGTGAACGCTGGATCGATGGAATTACCATGTGTATGTATTGATATCATGATGTGATTATCAGTTGTGTATGTTATGTTTGAGTTTCTCGTAGGAGAAGACTCGTTGGTATTTTGTCGTTTACGTTATTATTATTTTTCGTGAGATATGAATAATATTTTGTGGTACTTGTACTAGCATCGTTGTGCTAACCCCTTCGGGGGTGAACATTTTGTTTGTGTTCAGGATCCAGGAGAGCGGGGAAACAACCACTGGAACTGTATGACGACGAGGGTGCAGAGTGATGTCCCGACCGGGTTTATGTATCTGTTGTTTATTCGTTATTTCAATAAGTACTCGAGTACGAAGTCATTTGTGATGATTTGAATTTGGTGATGTATTATTGAGTTCTGTTGAACAATTGTACTATTTCTGTTTTTGGTCAGAACAGATGTACTGTAATTCCGTTATTTCCATTCGTCAGTACCCATTTTTACTTGTGCAATTCTTCAGCCTTGTAAATCCTTATGTAAAGGATTTACGGCGCTGTAATAATCCCGAATATATCGGGGGTGTTACAACAAGAACTGTCATGCAAGCAAGCAAGTCGCATCTCACTACAAGAAATATAGAGAGTCCAAAGAAAGGAGAACTCACTATATGAAAGAATATGATCTAGACAAGTCCCCCTATGTCAATTTTCACAGTCACCAATCGTCGAATTGAGTCATACGAGCCACAGTCTATAGACTGAATCTTAGTATTATGTTTACTTTCTCGTTTACATTTGGTATAGTTGCCTCAAGACGACTGTGTTGGTGTTTTCTTTTCAATAATGGCGTGATGCAATGTTACTTCATGAACAAGATATTAATATTGCTTATGTTGGATTATTAGCTTTATTTCGAAGTACTGAATATTGCTTGAATGCTTATGGTTCGAAATTTCTCTCTCTTCAAAGAAATGAATCGAGGAGAGCTTGAATGTTCTTAGAATTAGGCTTCTATTCATTGAATAAGTCGCCTTCCAAACCTCGGTAACTACGATGATTGGGTCCTCCCAACTCATCAAAGGGCGAGGTAATGCCCAATTCTTGATACCTAAACGGCAGTCTTCTAAGTTACCGATGCTCTGTATGTTGGGATTCCAAAAATAAAACGAAATACGCAGCGGAAATAAATACGAATCCCAAACAGGATCGATCAAGTAACGTATATACGAAAAAAAAATACATACAAAGGCAAAGATTCATACCCTTGAAGCCTTTTAAATAAATCTTCGTAAAGTGTAGACGATGATCACGATCCCGTCCCGAACACGAAATCCCTTCGTTCCAAGCACCGAAAATTCGAAGCCTCTACTTCACACGCGTCGGAAGTTGCCCGGAAAAATCTACAACACTCCGTTCTATGAAGAACACGGATAGGAAGTATTGTAGGAATTTTCTCTCTCTTAATTTTTCTTACTTCTTTTCACCTCAAAGATGAACAAAATGAAGAAGGAAAATTTTTCTCTCTCCTCACTTTAAAAAACTCACGGCAGGCTGCTCTCCAATGAATGAGTATATGTTGTTTGTAGTTATCACATCTCATCATTTATAATGTAATGATATATATATTATAAAGGAATAATTATTCCTTTACAACTATCATTCACAATTATGTGGGAATCTCAACTCTAAGTGAGTTCCCACACACATGCAAGATCATGCCATGCCATGAGGTGTGGGTGGCCACAAGGAAGTTTCCTAGAAAACGAGCCGAGCCACTCGGCTCGTGTACCGGACGTTCGTCAAACGACTCCGTTAAATACACTCCTTTTAATCATCAATGTATTTATATTAATTAATTAATCTAATTAATTAATTATATCAAATACAAATATATATTTCTCTAAGAAATATAATTTATGAATTAAATTAATTACCCAGAACTTAATTTAAATTCATAAGACCGATATTTGATTTATCGATAAATCATAATTAGATATCCAATATCTAATATTAATAGAGAGATAATAAATTCACATTTATCCATCAACGCTCCCGATGCGCGACTCGTGGTCCGTCTCACCGGTATTGGGAGGAACTAATGAGTGCGGGCGGACTTAGCCAAACTAGCGGCCGCATCAGAAACCCCGATCGAGAACGAATGAAGGGATCATTCCGGAACCATTATGTCGTGAATACTATATACGTATAGACCCTTCATCGGATGTCCCGGTCAAGTCTTCGGTCACGGTAAAGTCAAACCTCATCGTTGACTAAACTCTATACATGTGTTAATGCAAATCAAGACCAACCGATCAATAGTGTATCTAATACTACTATATCGTAATGCTTTGCCAAAGACTTATGATCTTATTTGCCATTAACCGTATAGACATTCGCCCGCTCACTAACAGAGATAGAATCCTTTCTTGGCGTACAAGAAAGATCGCTACACCGCTCGTATAGTCCGCACTTCGAGGTCGACTCGAGAATTAAGCAAATGAGTCTAACTACTCTAATGACAAACTAAACGTCACAGGCACATCTTCTACCGAACCCTCAAGTCAAAGGTCCACGTATACTATCACAACCTTTCGATTCGTCATCGACTCTCCGAGAGTGAATACCGTGTGGTGAATCGAGTATGAGTCGAGTTCGAGTATCTTGGTCCCACCAATATACTTATAACTATGCTATCAAGACATGCACATGTCCTAGCATTAGTTATACAAATCTTATTAAAAACTTAATGCCCATTTAAGTTTATTGACTTGCGAACGATTTACGTAAATAAACTTTAAACACTTCCAGTGCATTTTCTCTTATCCCATAACGAGAATGGAATGTTCAGTTTATTTACATGGACTTCACTTCAATGTTTACCAAGTCAAGAATGCAATGGAAATACAATAAACAGTGAATGAATCGAATTGCCTTTTTTATTATTTATTCCATAATTACAAGTACAATGCCCCTACTCTCTCATCCCCTGAGTGGCATTCGAGGGCATATTCCTAACAATCTCCCACTTGCACTCAATGCCACACATCATGATATCCAATACCCATGTTCTTCAGATGTCTTTCCAAGACGGCCTGAGATAATGGCTTAGTCAGCGGGTCAGAGACATTGTCTTCTGAGTCTACTCTTTCCAATGAAATATATCCTTTTTCCACCATCTCTCGAACGATGTGGTACTTTATCTCTATATGCTTGGTGTTGTGGTGAGCCCTCGGCTCCTTGGCTTGGGCGATAGCTCCATCATTATCACAGAATAGTGATATAGGTAACTCCGCGTTAGGCACCACTTGAAGTTCTTGTATAAACTTCTGCATCCAAAATGCTTCTTTGCTAGCCTCTGAGGCAGCTTGATACTCTGCTTGGCAGGTGGAATCTGCAGTAGCAGTTTGCTTGGAGCTTCTCCAAGATACTGCTCCTCCATTGAGAGTAAACAAATACCCAGATGTCGACTTAGAGTCGTCATTGTCTCCTTGAAAATCAGAATCGGTGAATCCAATCACCTTCAGTTCTCCACCACCAAAAGTAAGAACTAAATCTCTAGTTCTTCTTAAGTACTTAAGAATGTTCTTTACGGCAGTCCAATGTTCCCTTCCCGGGTTTGCTTGAAATCGACTTACCATACTCACAGCGTAGGCTAAGTCTGGTCTCGTACACAACATAGCGTACATGAGGCTACCCACTGCCGAGGCATAGGGTACCTTACTCATCTCTCTCTTGTCTTCCTCACTTTTAGGACACATTTTCGTGGTGAGATGAATTCCATGTCGCATGGGAAGGAATCCTCTTTTAGATTCATCCATCTTGAATCTTCTCAGTATTTTATCGATATAAAGGGCTTGGGAAAGTCCTATCATTCTTCGCGGTCTATCTCTGTAAAGACGGATCCCTAGAATATAGGAAGCTTCTCCCAAGTCTTTCATGGAGAACATTTTAGAAAGCCAAGCTTTCACAGTGCTGAGCATTGCTATGTTATTTCCTATAAGTAGAATATCATCTACATATAGTACTAAGAACGCAATGTTACTCACACTGATCTTTTTGTAAACACATGGTTCCTCCTCATTTCGTTTGAAGTCAAAGTCCTTAACTGCTTCGTCAAATCGAAGGTTCCAACTCCGAGAAGCTTGCTTCAGACCATAAATGGCTCGTTGCAGCTTACACACTTCATGAATATTAGCTTTGGACACAAAACCTTTAGGCTGTTCCATATAGATTTCCTCCTCGAGGTATCCATTTAGAAAAGCCGTTTTGACATCCATTTGCCATATTTCATAATCATAATAGGCAGCAATGGCAAGCATCATGCGAATCAACTTTATCATAGCTACGGGCGAGAAGGTAACATGATAATCGATTCCTTCCCTTTGGGTATAACCCTTTGCCACAAGCCTGGCCTTATAGGCATCAACCTTGCCATCCCCATCAGTCTTTCTCTTATAGATCCATTTATTTCCAATAGTCCTCATGCCAGTTGGAAGATCTACTAGAGTCCAGACCTGATTGGTATGCATCGAGTCTATCTCAGCTTCCATTGCTTCTTGCCATTTATCGGAGTCTACATCCACTATCGCTTGGTCATAGGTGACAGGGTCGTTTTCACTGCTATCAGGTGTGTCGTAGAGACCCAGTTCCTCGACATGTGTATAGCCATACCTCTCAGGTAAGTGAGATACCCTATCAGACCTTCGAAGTGGAGGTTGTGTTACAATAGGTTCGGTTCTTGATCCCTGATCAGATGTCTCCTTAGGAGTTTCATTATGCTCTTCCAAAGAGATATTTCTACCCGAGCCACCTTCCTGAATGAATTCATCCTCAAGGAAGTGCGCTTGTAATGCCACAACGACCCTATGGTCTTCTGGCATGTAGAATAGATAACCCATCGAGTCCTCTAGGTATCCTATGAAACGTCCTTTTATGGACCTCGCTTCCAGTTTGTCCACCTTAGCCTTTTTGACATAGGCTGGACATCCCCAAATCCTTATGTGATTAAGGCTTGGTTTCTTACCCTTCCACATCTCATGCGGAGTGATAGGAACAGATTTGGAAGAACATCTATTTAGGATATAGGCAGTGCTAGTAAGGCATATCCCCACAGGTAAATAGGTAAATCAGTGTAATTTAACATGGAGCGAACCATGTCCAACAAAGTCCGATTTCTCCTTTCTGAAACACCATTTAACTGTGGGGTTCCTGGAGGCGTGAATTGTGAAACTATTCCATGTTCCTTAAGGAACTCATCAAAGTCAGTGCTCATATATTCGCCACCTCGGTCCGACCGAAGTGCTTTGATATGACATCCAGTTTGTTTTTCAACTAGGGCCTTAAATTCTTTGAATTTAGCAAAGGCTTCAGATTTATGTTTCATTAAGTACACAATCCCATACCTAGTATGATCATCTGTGAACGTTATGAAATATTGATATCCATCTCGGGCTACTTCTAAAGCACCACAAACATCGGTATGCACCAATCCAAGTTTATCGGCGGCCCTTTCAAAAGTCCCTGTGAAGGGGAACTTAGTCATTTTGCCTCTAAGGAAAGATTCACAAGTTGGATAGGGTTCTACACCCAATGGACTTAAAAGTCCATCTTTTCCATTTTCGAACCTTGGTCGACCAACATGACCAAGTCTAAGGTGCCATTTAAGAGCTTGATTAGTATCTTGCCTACCACGTTTCCTAGTTATAGTGTTCACTTCTTGTTTTATTTTGCATGTTCAGATGATATAAACCATTCAACAATGTAGCTGTTCCAACCAATTTATTTCGAAAATAAATTTTACAACTGCCATTGCCAATGAAGAAACAAAATCCTTTCCGGTCCAAGACTGGAATGGATACAATGTTTTTGTGCCCCTTGGGCAAAACAAGTACTTCATCTAATGTCAAAATAAAACCAGATTCTAAACCCAAAAGGATTGATCCAATATCGGTTGCCTCGACACTTTGTCCGCTTCCAACAGTGATCATTATTTCCCCAGCTTCAAGTTTTCTACTTCGTTCCAGATCCTGATTCATAGTACAAATGTGAGGAGTGGCACCTGAATCCAGAATCCATGAAGCAGAATATACAGTAGCGGAACAATTAGTTTCAAAAACAAAAAGTTCCGTACCTGATGCGCCATTAATCTTGGGACAAGTCCTTCGCGATGGCCCACTCACCGCATTCAAGGCATTTGTCCGTAGGTTTTGGACCGCCTACCTTTTGAACCTTTCGGGCCTTGCCCTTTCCTTTGCACCCCTTTCTTGGGTTTGTCTTGCTCGTAGGTCTTTTTCTTCTTGTTCTTGGACCTCTTAGGCCCGGAAGAAATCACAAGAGCGACCTCTCTCGGTTTAGTCTTCATGTTAGGCTGCGCGTCACCGGTTTATTCATTAGCCCGGCTAATGTGCATGTAATTTCATTACAGTTGAAATTCATTACAAACTACGTGAAAGAGTCAGGTAGAGATTGAAGGATGAGATCAATTTGAAGGGATAAATCCATATTAAAGTTGAGCACCTCGAGCCTCTCAATCATAGAGATCATCTTGAGGACGTGGTCTCCCACTTTCTCCCCTTCTTTCATCCTAGCTTGAACAACCGCTTTGATATCTCATATCTAGCGCCAAATTGTGCTCTCCATAAAGTTCGGTCAAGTGTGCGAGAATCTGCCTAGCAGAAGTCATTTTCTCGTGCGCTCTCTGCAGCTCATTAGTCATTAAGCCCATCATAAAACCGCGGACTAGCACATCATCCTTGACCTATTTTTCATGGACGTCAATGTCTTCCTGATTACCCCTAGTCCGGATTGGAGTCGGTGGAATGTCCGCCTCCAAGACGTATCCCAGAGACTCCATAATGAGTACAATCATCATATTCCGCAACCAGTCAACAAAGTTAGGGCCAGTTAGGAGATTCTTTTCAAGTAGTATTGCAAGTGGGTTTTTAGCCATTTTAGAGAGATTCAATTTCGTTTTCTGCAAAGATTTAGACAAGATTAAATTAGTGACTTGTTTAATTATGACCGAGTATAGAACTTAAGGGCTTGTATAATTCTTGTCTCGGCTCCCACTAATTTTATCGGAATTATACACTCCCATGTTATAATCCGGAAATCATGATTAGAACGACTTCTTAGTGGTGATCAAGTTCTTTACAAATTTTAATGACGCAACCTATCGGGTTTCTTGCCAATTAATTTACTCAGAAGTGGTGTCTAACACCAACCCGTCTAACGGATGATTTGATCTTCTTTTACCCCTAGTATTCATGCCCTCAACCTATCAGGTTTCTTGGCAATCCAGACTATCTAAGTTGTTGACCATCAACGTCTATCAGTTTGACTATTGAATCTCACCCGGCAACCTATCAGGTTTCTAGGGGCGAAATTTATCACCAACCGAAGGCATCTAATGCACTCAAGAATTTTTCAACCTCTACCAAATGTACTACCCCGATAACTCGGAAGCATAGCACACCAGCTCGGGTATCAATTTTCTACGAGTTTGATGGAGGGTAGGAAACCTCGTAACCTTTTTCAAACTTAGTCTGTTTGTAGTCGGGAGAATTTCGCGATTAGTGTTACACTTTGCACATTAATTCAATTATACGCGCGTTTGTTGGTTTGTCAATCATGAAAAACAGAAAATAGTAACCTAGTTACTACCAACATATAGCTCATGGACCTAATTCCTAAGTACTGGGCCAAGCGAATGACCCAATAAAAAAAATCTTCGATTCTTCGTCTTCTCGGTCGGTTATCTTCGGTCTTCTTCATACCCAAAATAATAATTACATCATTGAAAAATTGCATCCTATACAAGTTTTTCTAGTAAATATAAATAGGCTCAAAACGGCCTTTACAACCCAATCGAATCGAACAAATCAAAAAACTAAGTCCACGAGCTATATCACCATCACATAAGGATTCCATACAACATGTAATGGCAACGAAATTAAACAATTAATCTTAATATAAATTAATCTAATCAATTTCTACTATATTAATCCAATTAATATAAAGTGGCATTAAAATTAAATAATCAATTAAGATATTAATCCAATCAATATAAAATTAATCTATTCAATTTTAATGGTATTAATCCAATTTATACTAATAATCGTCATTTAAATTCATTCGAAGTAATCCGGCCAAAATAATATTTTCGTTTAATTTATTTCCCTTAACACAAAAATATACCAAATATTAATTTAGTCAAATTAAAATCCAATATAAATTTTGGGAAATAATTACAACGAAATATAAACTTAAAACGGAGTCCCGGATAATCCGGTTTTAAGCCCGGCCATGCCCGATTCAAAATCGGGCCAAAACTCGAGGCCGCTCGCCAAGCCAAGCTTGGCGGTGCCGATCATTCTCGGCGCGTGGCGAGACATGGCCGATCATGCTCGGCAGCCGGGCAGCAGCAGGCCGCCAAGACTGCCGACAACCCCGTTTCTTCGTTTTTCGGCCCGGTTCAAAAAACGTGATGCTACAACGAACAATTTAAAATCTACAATTATTCCAAACATGATTCTAAATCATAATCATCATCCAAAAAGCATTCAAAATGCACAAATAATCGTATATACGGAAACATTGACCTCGCTCTGATACCACTGTTGGGATTCCGAAAATAAAACGAAATACGCAGCGGAAATAAATACGAATCCCAAACAGGATCGATCAAGTAATGTATATACGAAAAAAAAATACATACAAAGGCAAAGATTCATACCCTTGAAGCCTTTGAAATAAATCTTCGTAAAGTGTAGACGATGATCACGATCCCGTCCCGAACACAAAATCCCTTCGTTCCAAGCACCGAAAATTCGAAGCCTCTACTTCACACGCGTCGGAAGTTGCCCGGAAAAATCTACAACACTCCGTTCTATGAAGAACACGGCTAGGAAGTATTGTAGGAATTTTTTCTCTCTTAATTTTTCTTACTTCTTTTCACCTCAAAGCTGAACAAAATGAAGAAGGAAAATTTTTCTCTCTCCTCACTTTAAAAAACTCACGGCAGGCTACTCTCCAATGTATGAGTATATGTTGTTTGTAGTTATCACATCTCATCATTTATAATGTAATGATATATATGTTATAAAGGAATAATTATTCCTTTACAACTATCATTCACAATTATGTGGGAATCTCAACTCTAAGTGAGTTCCCACACACATGAAAGATCATGCCATGCCATGAGGAGTGGGTGGCCACAAGGAAGTTTCCTAGAAAACGAGCCGAGCCACTCGGCTCGTGTACCGGACGTTCGTCAAACGACTCCGTTAAATACACTCCATTTAATCATCAATGTATTTATATTAATTAATTAATCGAATTAATTAATTAATTATATCAAATACAAATATATATTTCTCTAAGAAATATATTTTATGAATTAAATTAATTACCCGGTAACTTAATTTAAATTCATAAGACCGATATTTGATTTATCCAATAAATCATAATTAGATATCCAATATCTAATATTAATAGAGAGATAATAAATTCACATTTATCCATCAATACTCCTGATGCGCGACTCCGTAGGTCCGTCTCAGCCGGCATTGGGAGGAACCAATGAGTGCGGGCAGCACTTAGCCAGCCTAGCGGGCCGCACTGTAAACCCCGACTGAGAACGAATGAAGGGATCATTCCAGAACCATTATGTCGTGAATACTATATACGTATAGACCCTTCATCAGATGTCCCAGTCAAGTCTTCGGGTCACGGTAAAGTCAAACCCTACTGTTGACTAAACTCTATACATGTGTTAATGCAAATCAAGACCAACTGATCAATAGTGTATCTAATACTACTATATCAGAATGCTTTGGCCAAAGACTTATGATCTTATTTGCCATTAACCGTATAGGACATTCGCCTGCTCACTAACAGGAGATAGAATCCTTTCTTGGCGTACAAGAAGATCGCTACTGCCCGTATAGTCCGCACTTCGAGGTCGACTCAGCAATTAAGCAAATGAGTCTAACTACTCTAATGACAAACTAAACGTCACAGGCACATCTTCTACTGAACCCTCAAGTCAAAGGTCCACGTATACTATCACAACCTTTCGATTCGTCATCGACTCTCCGAGAGTGAATACCGTGTGACTGAATCGAGTATGAGTCGAGTTCGAGTATACTGGTCCCACCAATATACTTATAACTATGCTATCAAGACATGCACATGTCCTAGCATTAGTTATACAAATCTTATTAAAAATCTTAATGCCCATTTAAGTTTATTGACTTGCGAACGATTTACGTAAATAAACTTTAAACACTTCCAGTGCATTTTCTCTTATCCCATAACGAGAATGGAATGTTCAGTTTATTTACATGGACTTCACTTCAATGTTTACCAAGTCAAGAATGCAATTGAAATACAATAAACAGTGAATGAATCGAATTGCCTTTTTTATTATTTATTCGATAATTACAAGTACAATGCCCCTACTCTCTCATCCCCTGAGTGGCATTCGAGGGCATATTCCTAACAATGTATGCATCTAGAGCCCTTCGAACCTTACTTAACTTTAACAATATACGTAGCAATGGTTTCCAGATTGAAACCCACTGTGAGAATGGAATAGAGTTTCTTTTATTCTAATGAATGTGGATGTATACGCATTTTAGAATAACTGATGAGTCGATCTAGTGGATGTACCTCACTATTATTAGGTTTTTAAAATCCTATGTTGTCACCAACAATGTACTTTGGGACATAGACTCATATAAGCTTTGGCACGATAGACTAGGTCATCCTGGTCGAAGTATGATGATATGTATACTAAAGAAACTGTACGAACATCATTACTTTTCGAGCGAAAATGTGGCAACAACTCAACATAAAGCACAATGTTGACGTTAATCGTGTTATGTCATCCAAAGAACCGAATGCATATCAAATGCCCACCACTTAGTGTTGCAAAGCCTGCTCTTTAGCCAAAGTAGGAGCGAGACCTTCCTATGTTAAAGAAACAAAAGCAAACATTCCACTCTTACGCTGAATATAAGGAGAAATTTGTGGATCCATCCACCTAATATGCGGACCATTTATGTATTTATGGTTTTGATGGATTCTCCGACATATTGGTCACATGTCACTCTCCTGTCCACTCAAACTGCTGCAGAACTTCCAAAATTATTTATAAGGACTCACCCCCCTTATCACATCTAAAGGACTCGATGATGTTGGAGAGTTCACATCAAAAAGTACTTGATGTTTATTGCATGATAGAGATCAATGAATAGTATCTCGTCCCATGTGCATATGCAAACGGTCTCACATAAACCACCATCGAAAGAATATGTATGGTGATTATGCCATTGGTTATGCGCACCAATTTGCATATTTTGCCTGGAATTATGCAATATTTCACGCAACTTTACTTAAATCGTTCATTCTTAGACCTTTTGCTAACCAATTAGTTTATGCGTACCAGTTGGTAACTGGATAGCCTGATTTTTATATTTTGGACCCAGACGGACTTGAGTGCCAATTGCGCATAATTAGTTACGCATTATATGTGCCTTCTGCGCCCCACAGCGCATTGGTCTTTAGATACGATTAAGTATTCACGTTGGATAAGAATCTCCAGACGTTTATCCGCTATTTAGAACCTTCACAGTGATCTCTTTTCCTCACGATTTGCGGATTGTCACTTTAATGAGACAACCTTCCCGTTGTTAGGGGGAGGAGAGAAAACGTAATTTCTCGAGGAACGACAGGAATTGTCATGGTGTCTCCACTTTGTCTCATTATGATCCCCGAACTTCACAATGGGACCGTGAAGCATAAGAACACTCGATCTTCAGGATGTAGCAGATTCGATGCCTGATGCATTTACTGATATCGTTCAAGTGACAAGATCTCACATTACAGCTGCAAATGTGCCTGTAAGGTTAGAAGTCCCCTCCAAGGGGCACATCACCAATGAACCGGGTGATGCAACCGCACTTGGTGGAGGTGTGGTTGGGGCCGTGGCTCCCTGCGAAGGAATGGGTGGAAGCCACATGGTTCGACTAAATACTCACACAAGAAAGAGGTAGAGTATGGCACAAATTACATGTTAACCATCAATGAACTCGTTTCATGAGATCATGCTTGATTTTATTATGTCCATGAATCATGACGAGGGGGACGCCCCGAAGATATGATTCAGAAAATCAAGAATCTCGATGAAATTATGAGGGTGTGGCCTGATCTATAACACCCCCAATCCACTCAGGGATATTACACGCCGTAGACCCTCACCTCGAGGATCTACCAGGCTGGTAACAACATTTAACATCTCGACAATGCCTTCAAGGCTACAATGACTCAGTAGACCGATTTGGTCTTTCCACAAATACATACAACTCAAATACAACTCATGCCCATGCAGGGGACAAAATACAACTACACCCTGCATAACGGAACAATACAAAGAAATGAAAATAAAGTACAACTGAACCAACACACGATGTACGGTTCCTCATGTGATTAGTATCGATCATCTTTCATCATCCTTCGTGCCGACCCTGTGTTATGCTCCAAAACCTGAATGCAAAAACAGACATCCACCCCCCGAATACTCGGGGGTTAGCAAAACTCCACTGTTTTGCTAGTGCAAGAACAAAGTGCAAATACGATCCATACAATTCACATTCCACGAGTAACAATAACCGAGGATCCTCAAAGATCCAAACGAAACGAAAAGTACTTCCCGAGGCAAGGGTTTGAGAAAACATTTCAAAATCGAAATATCATAAATCAATGGAAGTAATTTATAAAATGATTTAGAATGCCTTCGAGAGTTTTAATAGAAAACAATTTAGGATTATCAAATCCTACTTTTCGAAAACCAAAAGACAAAAGGGGTCACCGCCCCAAAGGTTTACCTTCTGAAAAATGACATTAACAAAACCATTGGGATTTTAGCCCCAAATCCGTAAAACGACTTTTATAAAACCATTGGGATTTTAGCCCCAAATCTCATCAACTCACAGTACACGAGAACGTCAACAAGGTTCGTCTTCCAACATCAAAATCCACAAATAAATGATTTAAAACAAACAACAAAATACTCTAGAGCCATCCTAGCCAAGTAGGCCAAACGAACAACTTACCTCTTACACATTTAGTCAATGCATGCAAATGAAAACCGTTCATAAGTACTCATTTCCGGAAATGCCAATATCAAATCACATTTGTAAAATGCACCACAATTAACCGTCGATCCACACCTCCGTGGACCCCTACCGAGACCCCGTCGGATCTAACCCGTAGTGGTTAAAAGAAAAGCTCGTCGATCCACACCTCCGTGGACCCCTACCGAGACCCCGCCGGATCTAACCCATAGTGAGCATACACACACACACGTTACTCATGCAATACTAACATGCTAAGAATGTAAGTTCATTAAGAATACTCACTAGAGATGGCCATTAACTCGACACCATTACCAAACTCTTCAAAAATACAATAACAAGATTAAATAAGGAATACACGAATCCATAACTTAAACAATAGGAGTATCATCATAAAATCCTTCAACGTTCAAAACAACCAAATCATAATCAATTCTCAAAACACCGTTCACAAATCACACTCGTTTTGAAAGAAAGCCTTTAACGAGGCCAAACCGAAATCCTTTGAAACTTCATTTCAAATAACCAAACAAACACATTAAGACGACCACCGATCATCATATCCATAAAACGAGAAAAGTATGGGCAAGGTACTTGCCTCGAATAAGAACAATGTGGAGAATCGACCGAAGTAGGTTGGCCCGAACCGACTACGAACCCGCCGACTCCACCGAACGCCAACTCACGTTCATAAACTACGAAGGACAAATAATAACAATGAAATGAATTCCATAACACGACTCAAAGCCGTTGAATTCAAAGAACGAATGACGAAAGTTCACGGATTTCCCCCAAAACGGCCAAGAACACGATTCGTTCCGTCAAAACCCGAAAACGGAATTCCAAGTTGAAATATGGATATACAATCCATAGAATATGTTTAACAACATCATTTAACCATAGTCGATCCATCGAAAACGGATGAAAAACAAGATCGGGGACAAATCCCCCAAAAAGTCAACTCGAAGGAAATCAAGAAATATACTTCGATTCGACGAAGAACAATGGATTAAATGATGTTAAACACAACAATACTACCAAGATTAATCATACCCATCATGAATTAATCAACAACACGGAACGAATCGGACGAAAATGCAAAAATCCCCAAATTCACGAAATTAGGGTTCTAAGGAAGATTACCTTGATTCGCTGGATCAAAGGTTGATAACGGACGATTGATTGATGTTATGAACTCAAGGACTTCATGGATTTGTTGTTAAACAACATGGCTTCGTCGCCCATGAATCGCCACTCGCGGACGGAGAAGGAAGGAAGTGCAAAACGAAGTGAAATGTGACTGCTCAGCCATATTTATACTGGGCCAGACTAGCGTGCGCTAGCCTTTCCGGACTAGCGTGCGCTATCGGCCGGTATCGGCCGAGTACCCTCGGCCAGGGCCCACACGACCCGGCATCACCGACCAACCCTGCCGGCCCAACCTGTCGACCCGACTCCCGCTAGCGTGCGCTACGGCCGGAAGCCTGCGCGCGCTAGCGGCATCCGATGCCGGATGACCGCCCGGCAGTAACGTACGCTAGCCGGCCGGCGGCGCTTCGCTGCCGACTAGCGCGCTACGCTCGGCGTAGCGTGCGCTACTCCCGATCTGGCCGAGTCGAGAACCTCGAAACCCCGCTGCCCGGGCGATAAGCGTCGCTAGGCCACCGGCGGCGTCGCTACACTGCCGGTTAGCGCGCGACCTTCCGGCCGTAGCGTGCGCTCGCCGGTTCTGCCGCACCGATCCGGCCGGTGCCGCAATCGTTCGGCGATCCATACCGTCCGGCCGGTCCGACCCGCGAGCTCGGCGACGATTTAGAAAATGCGGAACGAACACGGCGAAAAGTTCGCGGACAACATAAGCGACTCGAAATGAAAGCGTAATACCATAATTAGTCATACGCGACCAAGAAGCGGGTCGAGACAACAATTACAGATACGGATACGTAACTTTCAAGAAATTACAAAATGGCCCAAAGCGGAAATCACGAAGCGTGATCGAATAACCAAACCGGTTCACAACACGTCTAACAAAGTTAAACGGACTTGGGGAAACTCGAAACAACGATTTGACGAGATTCGCAAGAATCGAACTCAAGTGCGGAAAAGTCGCTAAAAGCACGAGAACTCAACGAAACGACACCAAACGAACTCGGATGTCAAAAGTGTAGAATTAATCATTCTCGGAATGACGAAAGCGGTCATGAGCGAGTCGTCAAAACGGACTCCGACGAAAAGAAATTTACCGAAAATCGAAAATTGCGGATATTACATTCTACCCTCCTTAAAAGAAGTTTCGTCCCGAAACTTAAAACAAGTAGGGAGAAGAAATATTCCGCCAGGAAAAACTCAACGAGACACACAAGAATGCGTAACTAACGCCCAACGGCGAAATGTCACAAACAACGCAAAGGAATATACGGCGTGAAAACACGCTCCACGGCGACCAACACAACGTCGCCGTTAGGGATATAATAAAACCAACAAGTGACAAGCGTCATCAAACGGATAATATATATCCAAGTCAATTATCCAACAATCACAAAACACAACGAACGAAAACCAATATGATTGACCAACCCAACGGTACATCAATCAAAATGCGAGCCAACCGCTGAACAAACACGGAATCCCACCACCTAAGGGATGGAAGATCGAAAACGGAACTAATTTCCCGAACTAAAGGGAATTACGAAGGAGTCTGAATGCTCAATAATCACGAAACGAGAACAAAAACCGAACAAACAAACGATCGAGACAACAAAAATCGAAGAATCATGTTCGAATCACGAAGAACAATAAAGTTCAAACAATAACTCCCAGGATGATCTGGTGAGAACTACAAGACATGCATTCCCATAAGATCCACAGGAAATGGAATAGCGATTGAAAAGTCACAACGACAAACGAGTTATTCCGAAATGATATCACACTCGTTCGAACGATGAAACCGAAATACAGAACAAGTTCATAAGGTACCAACGAACATGAGCGAATCGATAGACTGGGGAAAGAGAAAACACAGAAGTCAAAATAGTACGGGCATTACCTCCGACCTCGTCCACGAAATTCACAAATACGGGAGCAAGGTAACAAGACATTAAACAGCCGACACATAACGGAACGATCATCGATGCACACGGCCATGCCAAACCAAGCTCTAACAGCTCGCACAAGCGCGATAACGTAGAAATCACCACGAGATGGTAACATTCAATACCAACATCCCACCTCTCACGGAGGCTAACACAACAAATGTGTGGAAAAAACAACTCAACGCTCACGCCGCCAACTCGATCATACTGGAGCAAACATCAAAATGACAATGCAAACATCTTACATACCCAGCCCACAAACGGGAATGGATAGGTTTTAAAAACGAAAACCTCATTTTGAAAATAATTTAGAAGAACACCGGTTGATCTTGAGTATCACCTTTCAAAAAGTACAAACGTGAAACATCATTATCGAGACTTTGGAGAACCATATCACATTTGATAAAAATGAGGACATTTTCTCTTAGTGAAAACTTTCAAAATATTCGACCCTCGGGTCTAAATAAAAGTGTTGAAAATATCTCAAAATATTTTGGTCCTCGAGGTAGAAAATTTTTGAAATACATTGTGGCACCTAGGATGTACCACAAGAAAATAAGTCATTTGAAAAGTATGTCTCGAAGTTTATTTTTCTAAGATACTCAAGGTTTTCAAAAATCAATAGGCGAATGCCCAAAACTCACACATACCGACGTTCACTAAAACAACTCCTAGCACACGCATCAAAAGCGTTTAAAATCAAGACAATACATGTCTTTAAACGGAAATAAACGATAAAATACCACATTGAACAAAACCACCGATAAAATACCCTCCCGCATGGCTAGTGAACAAGTCGAACGCGTATAAGCACAAAGCTTCCACGGTAGAACTTGTAAAGCGTGCAAATCGATTCGAAAATCATCAACAACGGACAAAAACAACAATAAAAGACATCACAAACGGCGACACTCCTCGTATAAATCAAATACGAGTCGACTAAATACATATCGTGAAATCAAAATTCACATAAGGATTCCACCACTTAACAAATAATCATAAAAATAGCTCGTGTCACACGAGGCACAACACAAAGAAGGAGACTTACTTCCACAGTCGCACGAAGATGATGATCGCCCCACGATACTAATCACGACCAACAAACTCAAACGACGCGTCGCGACACGACTCGGTCGGATAAAAATCAGCGAAACAAGACTCAAACAACACGACTTGACCCGGCCCTAGGTTTCCTCAACCTAAGCTCCGATACCATTTATGTAACACCCCAATCCACTCGGGGATATTACACGCCGTAGACCCTCACCTCGAGGATCTACCAGTGGTAACAACATTTAACATCTCGACAATGCCTTCAAGGCTACAATGACTCGAGAGACCGATTTGGTCTTTCCACAAATACATACAACTCAAATACAACTCATGCCCGCAGGACAAAATACAACTACACCGTACAACGGAACAATACAAATGGAAAATAAAGTACAACTGAACCAACACACGATGTACGGTTCCTCATGTGATTAGTATCGATCATCTTTCATCATCCTTCGTGCCGACCCTGTGTTATGCTCCAAAACCTGAATGCAAAAACAGACATCCACCCCCCGAATACTCGGGGGTTAGCAAAACTCCACTGTTTTGCTAGTGCAAGAACAAAGTGCAAATACGATCCATACAATTCACATTCCACGAGTAACAATAACCGAGGAACCTCAAAGATCCAAACGAAACGAAAAGTACTTCCCGAGGCAAGGGTTTGAGAAAACATTTCAAAATCGAAATATCATAAATCAATGGAAGTAATTTATAAAATGATTTAGAATGCCTTCGAGAGTTTTAATAGAAAACAATTTAGGATTATCAAATCCTACTTTTCGAAAACCAAAAGACAAAAGGGGTCACCGCCCCAAAGGTTTACCTTCTGAAAAATGACATTAACCAAACCATTGGGATTTTAGCCCCAAATCCGTAAAACGACTTTTATAAAACCATTGGGATTTTAGCCCCAAATCTCATCAACTCACAGTACACGAGAACGTCAACAAGGTTCGTCTTCCAACATCAAAATCCACAAATAAATGATTTAAAACAAACAACAAAATACTCTAGAGCCATCCTAGCCAAGTAGGCCAAACGAACAACTTACCTCTTACACATTTAGTCAATGCATGCAAATGAAAACCGTTCATAAGTACTCATTTCCGGAAATGCCAATATCAAATCACATTTGTAAAATGCACCACAATTAACCGTCGATCCACACCTCCGTGGACCCCTACCGAGACCCCGTCGGATCTAACCCGTAGTGGTTAAAAGCAAAGCTCGTCGATCCACACCTCCGTGGACCCCTACCGAGACCCCGTCGGATCTAACCCGTAGTGAGCATACACACACACACACGTTACTCATGCAATACTAACATGCTAAGAATGTAAGTTCATTAAGAATACTCACTAGAGATGGCCATTAACTCGACACCATTACCAAACTCTTCAAAAATACAATAACAAGATTAAATAAGGAATACACGATTCCATAACTTAAACAATAGGAGTATCATCATAAAATCCTTCAACGTTCAAAACAACCAAATCATAATCAATTCTCAAAACACCGTTCACAAATCACACTCGTTTTGAAAGAAAGCCTTTAACGAGGCCAAACCGAAATCCTTTGAAACTTCATTTCAAATAACCAAACAAACACATTAAGACGACCACCGATCATCATATCCATAAAACGAGAAAAGTATGGGCAAGGTACTTGCCTCGAATAAGAACAACGGAGAATCGACCAAGTAGGTTGGCCGAACCGACTACGAACCCGCCCGACTCCACGAACGCCAACTCATGTTCATAAACTACGAAGGACAAATAATAACAATGAAATGAATTCCATAACACGACTCAAAGCCGTTGAATTCAAAGAACGAATGACGAAAGTTCACGGATTTCCCCAAAACGGCCAAGAACACGATTCGTTCCGTCAAAACCCAGCGAATTCCAAGTTGAAATATGGATATACAATCCATAGAATATGTTTAACAACATCATTTAACCATAGTCGATCCATCGAAAACGGATGAAAAAGCGAGATCGGGACAAATCCCCCAAAAAGTCAACTCGAAGGAAATCAAGAAATATACTTGATTCGACGAAGAACAATGGATTAAATGATGTTAAACACAACAATACTACCAAGATTAATCATACCCATCATGAATTAATCAACAACACGGAACGAATCGGACGAAAATGCAAAAATCCCCAAATTCACGAAATTAGGGTTCTAAGGAAGATTACCTTGATTATTTGGATCAAAGGTTGATAACGGACGATTGATTGATGTTATGAACTCAATGACTTCATGGATTTGTTGTTAAACAACATGGCTTCGTCGCCCATGAATCGCCACTCGCGGACGGAGAAGGAAGGAAGTGAAAAACGAAGTGAAATGTGGCCTTCGGCCATATTTATATCGGGCCAGACTAGCGTGCGCTAGCCTTCCCGGACTAAGCGTGCGCTATCGGCCAGATCGGCCGAGTACCCTCGGCCAGGGCCCACACGACCCGGCATCACCGACCAACCCTACCGCCCAACATCGACCCGACTCCGCTAGCGTGCGCTATGGCGGAAGCTGCTTGCTAATGCCACATCCGGTAGCCACCGGGTCGAATCGCCCGGCCAGTAACGTACGCTAGCCGGCCGACAGCGTGCGCTACGCCTGCCGACTAGCGCGCGCTACGCTCGGCGTAGCGTGCGCTACCTGCCGATCCGGGCCGAGTCCAGAACCTCAGAACCCCCACTGCCCAGGCCCGATAGCGTACGCTAGGCCCCCCGGCGTACGCTACACTGCCGGTTAGCGCGCGCGACCTTCCGGCCGTGGCGTGCGCTCGCCGGTTCTGCCGCACCGTCGGCGGTGCCGCAATCGTCCGGCCGATCCACCGTCCGGCGATCCATACCGCCACGTGGCTCGGCGACCCGATTTCCGAAAACGTACGGAACGAACACGACGAAAAGTTCGCGGACAACATAAACGACTCGAAATGAAAGCGTAATACCATAATTAGTCATACGCGACCAAGAAACGGGTCGAGACAACAATTACAGATACAGATACCCGTAACTTTCAAGAAATTACAAAATGGCCCAAAACGCCCGGAAATCACGATACGTGATCGAATAACCAAACCGAAGTTCACAACACGTCTAACAAAGTTAAACGGACTTGGGGGAAACTCGAAACAACAGTTTTGGACGAGATTCGCAAGAATCGAACTCAAGTGCGGAAAAGTCGCTAAAAAGCACATAACTCAACGAAACGACACCGAAACGAACTCTGATGTCTATAAGTGTAGAATTAATCATTCTCAGAATGACGAAACGGTCATGAGCGAGTCGTCAAAACGGACTCCGACCGAAAAAAGAAATTTACCGAAAATCGAAAATTGCGGATATTACATTCTACCCTCCTTAAAAGAAGTTTCGTCCCGAAACTTAAAACAAGTAGAGAGAAGAAATATTCCGCCAGGAAAAACTCAACGAGACACACAAGAATGCATAAATAACGCCCAACGGCGAAATGTCACAAACAACGCAAAGGAATATACGGCGTGAAAACACGCTCCACGGCGACCAACACAACGTCGCCGTTAGGGATATAATAAAACCAACAAGTGACAAGCGTCATCAAACGGATAATATATATCCAAGTCAATTATCCAACAATCACAAAACACAACGAACGAAAACCAATATGATTGACCAACCCAACGGTACATCAATCAAAATGCGAGCCAACCGCTGAACAAACACGGAATCCCACCGCCTAAGGGATGGAAGATCGAAAAAGGAACTAATTTCCCGAACTAAAGGGAATTACGAAGGAGTCTGAATGCTCAATAATCACGAAACGAGAACAAAAACCGAACAAACAAACGATCGAGACAACAAAAATCGAAGAATCATGTTCGAATCACGAAGAACAATAAAGTTCAAACAATAACTCCCAGGATGATCTGGTGAGAACTACAAGACATGCATTCCCATAAGATCCACAGGAAAGGGAATAGCGATTGAAAAGTCACAACGACAAACGAGTTATTCCGAAATGATATCACACTCGTTCGAACGATGAAACCGAAATACAGAACAAGTTCATAAGGTATCAACGAACATGAGCGAATCGATAGACTGGGGAAAGAGAAAACACAGAAGTCAAAATAGTACGGGCATTACCTCCGACCTCGTCCACGAAATTCACAAATACGGGAGCAAGGTAACAAGACATTAAACAGCCGACACATAACGGAACGATCATCGATGCACACGGCCATGCCAAACCAAGCTCTAACAGCTCGCACAAGCGCGATAACGTAGAAATCACCACGAGATGGTAACATTCAATACCAACATCCCACCTCTCACGGAGGCTAACACAACAAATGTGTGGAAAAAACAACTCAACGCTCACGCCGCCAACTCGATCATACTCGGGAGCAAACATCAAAATGACAATGCAAACATCTTACATACCCAGCCCACAAACGGGAATGGATAGGTTTTAAAAACGAAAACCTCATTTTGAAAATAATTTAGAAGAACACCGGTTGATCTTGAGTATCACCTTTCAAAAAGTACAAACGTGAAACATCATTATCGAGACTTTGGAGAACCATATCACATTTGATAAAAATGAGGACATTTTCTCTTAGTGAAAACTTTCAAAATATTCGACCCTCGGGTCTAAATAAAAGTGTTGAAAATATCTCAAAATATTTTGGTCCTCGAGGTAGAAATTTTTTGAAATACATTGTGGCACCTAGGATGTACCACAAGAAAATAAGTCATTTGAAAAGTATGTCTCGAAGTTTATTTTTTCTAAGATACTCAAGGTTTTCAAAAATCCAATAGGCCAGAATGCCCAAAACTCACACATACCGACGTTCACTAAAACAACTCCTAGCACACGCATCAAAACGTTTAAAATCAAGACAATACATGTCTTTAAACGGAAATAAACGATAAAATACCACATTCAGAACAAAACCACTGATAAAATACCCTCCCGCACTGGCTAGTGAACAAGTCGAACGCGTATAAGCACAAAGCTTCCACAGTAGAACTTGTAAAACGTGCAAATCGATTCGAAAATCATCAACAACGGACAAAAACAACAATAAAAATACATCACAAACGACGACACTCCTCGTATAAATCAAATACGAGAGTCGACTAAATACATATCGTGAAATCAAAATTCACATAAGGATTCCACCACTTAACAAATAATCATAAAAATAGCTCGTGTCACACGAGGCACAACACAAAGAAGGGAGACTTACTTCCACAGGTCGCACGAAGATGATGATCGCCCCACGATACTAATCACGACCAACAAACTCAAACGACGCGTCGCGACACGACTCAGTCAGATAAAAATCCAACGAAACAAGACTCAAACAACACGACTTGACCCGACAGCCTAGGTTTCCTCAACCTAAGCTCCGATACCATTTATGTAACACCCCCAATCCACTCAGGGATATTACACGCCGTAGACCCTCTCCTCGAGGATCTACCAGGCTAGTAACAATATTTAACATCTCGACAATGCCTTCAAGGCTACAATGACTCAGTAGACCGATTTGGTCTTTCCACAAATACATACAACTCAAATACAACTCATGCCCACGCAGGGGACAAAATACAACTACACCCGTACTGGGGAACAATACAAAGACGGAAAATAAAGTACAATCAACCAACACACGATGTAGGGTTCGTCATGTGATTAGTTTCGATCATATTTTATCATCTTTCGTGCCGACCACGTGTTATGCTCCAAAACTGAATGCAACAGACATCCACCCCCCGAATACTCGGGGGTTAGCAAAACTCCACTGTTTTGCTAGTGCAAGAACAAAGTGCAAATACGAGCCATACAATTCACATTCCACGAGTAACAATAACCGAGGATCCTCAAAGATCCAAACGAAACGAAAAGTACTTCCCGAGGCAAGGGTTTGAGAAAACATTTCAAAATCGAAATATCATAAATCAATGGAAGTAATTTATAAAATGATTTAGAATGCCTTCGAGAGTTTTAATAGAAAACAATTTAGGATTATCAAATCCTACTTTTCGAAAACCAAAAGACAAAAGGGGTCACCGCCCCAAAGGTTTACCTTCTGAAAAATGACATTAACCAAACCATTGGGATTTTAGCCCCAAATCCGTAAAACGACTTTTATAAAACCATTGGGATTTTAGCCCCAAATCTCATCAACTCACAGTACACGAGAACGTCAACAAGGTTCGTCTTCCAACATCAAAATCCACAAATAAATGATTTAAAACAAACAACAAAATACTCTAGAGCCATCCTAGCCAAGTAGGCCAAACGAACAACTTACCTCTTACACATTTAGTCAATGCATGCAAATGAAAACCGTTCATAAGTACTCATTTCCGGAAATGCCAATATCAAATCACATTTGTAAAATGCACCACAATTAACCGTCGATCCACACCTCCGTGGACCCCTACCGAGACC
The DNA here is from genome assembly GCA_033398695.1 of Orobanche coerulescens. NCBI lineage: Eukaryota > Viridiplantae > Streptophyta > Magnoliopsida > Lamiales > Orobanchaceae > Orobanche > Orobanche coerulescens. Next base: position 146,003,877 of record CM065805.1, on the reverse strand, counting down.
CCGTCGGATCTAACACGTAGTGGTTAAAAGAAAAGCTCGTCGATCCACACCTCCGTGGACCCCTACCGAGACCCCGTCGGATCTAACCCATAGTGAGCATACACACACACACGTTACTCATGCAATACTAACATGCTAAGAATGTAAGTTCATTAAGAATACTCACTAGAGATGGCCATTAACTCGACACCATTACCAAACTCTTCAAAAATACAATAACAAGATTAAATAAGGAATACACGAATCCATAACTTAAACAATAGGAGTATCATCATAAAATCCTTCAACGTTCAAAACAACCAAATCATAATCAATTCTCAAAACACCGTTCACAAATCACACTCGTTTTGAAAGAAAGCCTTTAACGAGGCCAAACCGAAATCCTTTGAAACTTCATTTCAAATAACCAAACAAACACATTAAGACGACCACCGATCATCATATCCATAAAACGAGAAAAGTATGGGCAAGGTACTTGCCTCGAATAAGAACAACGTGGAGAATCGACCGAAGTAGGTTGGCCCGAACCGACTACGAACCCGCCGACTCCACCGAACGCCAACTCACGTTCATAAACTACGAAGGACAAATAATAACAATGAAATGAATTCCATAACACGACTCAAAGCCGTTGAATTCAAAGAACGAATGACGAAAGTTCACGGATTTCCCCCAAAACGGCCAAGAACACGATTCGTTCCGTCAAAACCCGAAAACGGAATTCCAAGTTGAAATATGGATATACAATCCATAGAATATGTTTAACAACATCATTTAACCATAGTCGATCCATCGAAAACGGATGAAAAACGAGATCGGGGACAAATCCCCCAAAAAGTCAACTCGAAGGAAATCAAGAAATATACTTTGATTCGACGAAGAACAATGGATTAAATGATGTTAAACACAACAATACTACCAAGATTAATCATACCCATCATGAATTAATCAACAACACGGAACGAATCGGACGAAAATGCAAAAATCCCCAAATTCACGAAATTAGGGTTCTAAGGAAGATTACCTTGATTCGCTGGATCAAAGGTTGATAACGGACGATTGATTGATGTTATGAACTCAAGGACTTCATGGATTTGTTGTTAAACAACATGGCTTCGTCGCCCATGAATCGCCACTCGCGGACGGAGAAGGAAGGAAGTGAAAAACGAAGTGAAATGTGACTGCTCAGCCATATTTATACTGGGCCAGACTAGCGTGCGCTAGCCTTCCCGGACTAGCGTGCGCTATCGGCCGGTATCGGCCGAGTACCCTCGGCCAGGGCCCACACGACCCGGCATCACCGACCAACCCTACCGGCCCAACCTGTCGACCCGACTCCCGCTAGCGTGCGCTACGGCCGGAAGCTTCTTGCGCGCTAGCGACTGGCCCGATAGCCACCGGGTCGCCCGACCAGTAACGTCGCTAGCCGGCGGCGGCGTGCGCTACGCTGCCGACTAGCGCGCTACGCTCGGCGTAGCGTGCGCTACTGCCCGATCTGGCCAGTCGAGAACCTTAGAAACCCCAGCTGCCCGGGCGATGGCGTCGCTAGGCCACCGGCGGCGTCGCTACACTGCCGGTTAGCGCGCGCAGGCTTCCGGCCGTGGCGTGCGCTACGCCGGTTCTGCCGCACCCGTCCGTCCGGTGCCCGCAATCGTCCGGCGATCCATGCCGTCGGCGATCCGCCACGCCGAGCTCGGCGACCCGATTTCCGAAACGTGCGGAGCGAACACGACGAAAAGTTCGCGGACAACATAAACGACTCGAAATAAAAGCGTAATACCATAATTAGTCATACGCGACCAAGAAACGGGTCGAGACAACAATTACAGATACGGATACCCGTAACTTTCAAGAAATTACAAAATGGCCCAAAATGCCCGGAAATCACGATACGTGATCGAATAACCAAACCGAAGTTCACAACACGTCTAACAAAGTTAAACGGACTTGCGGGAAACTCGAAACAACAGTTTCGGACGAGATTCGCAAGAATCGAACTCAAGTGCGGAAAAGTCGCTAAAAAGCACAGAACTCAACGAAACGACACCGAAACGAACTCGGATGTCAAAAAGTGTAGAATTAATCATTCTCAGAATGACGAAACGGTCATGAGCGAGTCGTCAAAACGGACTCCGACCGAAAAAAGAAATTTACCGAAAATCGAAAATTGCGGATATTACATGATCAACCACCCACTTTGATGACATGTCATGAATCATAAAGTACGATGATGTCGAACCTCGCTCAGTTGGATGAAATCAACATAGAGCTGATTGGCCTATAAGAAAAACATTCCAGGAAGAACTAGATTCTTCGACAAAGAGTCAGGTATTTGGTGTGGGTAATGCTAACCTACCCAAGTGTAAAGCCTATAAGACATAACCGAACCTTTGTCTTAAATCATAGTGAGAATAGTAGAGTCCTAATGTACAAGGTTCACGAAGTAATGCTTCTCACAATGCCTTGGAATTGGTTACGAGGAAATGTACTCCCACGTACACGTTCCGCTAATTGATTAGCTTAGTAATTTCTGAGGGACTGGAAATGCAGCCAATAGATGTGGTTACAGCGTATCTCTCTGGGGATCTAGATACGAAGATATATACGGAAGTGCCCTATGGCATTTCACTACCCAAATCAAGTAACTCCAGACCACGGAGTACGTATTCAGTTCGTTTGAAATGCTCACTTTACGGTTTGAAACAATCCGGAAGGATGTGGTATAACCGTCTAAGTGAATACTTGATTAGGAAGGGATATAAGAACGATGAAATGTGTCCCCGTGTCTTCATAAATAAGATCCGGATTCACATCGCAATGTATGTCGATGACATGAACATAATCGGTCTTGATGAAATAAGAGAAACCACCGGATACTTAAAATTTGAGTTTGAGATGAAAGATCTTGGGAAAACTCGGTTCTGTCGAGGCATTGATATAGAACATCGAGTTTGTGGAATTCATTCCACCGGTCTTCCTATGTCCAGAAGTTTCTCAGGCACTTTAACATGGACAAGGTAAACCCGACTAGCACCCCATGATAGGTCGAACATTTGGATGCAAAGGAAAGATCCATTTCGCCTAAACGAAAGTGACGAAGAGCTTTGGGAGCTGAAATTCCCTACTTGAGTGCAATAGCGCATTATTGTACTTAGCTCAATGTACACGACCTGCCATCACTCCTCAGTTAATCCGCTGACTAGATTTAGTTCAGCATCGACGCAACATCAATGGAATGGTATCAAGAATATCTTTTGATACTTAAAAGAAATCATTGACTTGGGACTATTCTTTCCCTACAAGCAGGCAAATGAAGCTGCTTACGAAAAGGCAAATGCTAAAGTAAATGCTGGTGCCGAAGCAACTACCACAAAGTATGTGTTGGTATGAATTGCTTATGTCTTGGAAATCGACTATGCAAACCCCTTTTGGCTACCTTCTCGAATCACGACAAGATTATTGCTTTGCATGAATCAATCCGTGAGTGTACATGATTAAGAACTATCATTCTACACGTGTGAGGAACTAGCGGTTAAGTACTGCCACTGATGAGCATACTTACATTTATGAACATGATGTAACTTGTAAATCCCCTTGATTGATGGAATGATCATAACGGGAAATATGTGAGATATAACGTAACATACTCACATAGGTTGCACTCTTTTCCTTAGACCAAGGTTTATTTTTCCCACTGGGTTTTGTTACTTGGCAAGGTTTTTAACGAGGCAACGGTATATGAATGTAAGCATTAGGGGGAGCTAAAGATTTTTCCAACTTCCGAGATTGTTGTAAAGATCACAAGGAAATGGTGATTTATAAAGAAACTTAATCACATGTGTTGTACTCTTTTCTTTGACCAAGGTTCATTTTCTCCCATTGGGTTTTGTTACTTGGCGAAGTTTTTAATGAGGCAAACGACACATGCACAAGTTTTTCAAAGTATCCTTGATTGATGTACAAATCAGGGGGAGATGTAGACTTGAGGGGGAGTCTTACATCCACAACATATGTTATACTCTTTTCCTTCCAAGGATCATTTTTCCCACAGGGTTTTTATCACTTGGAAAGGTTTTTAACGAGGTAACAAGATGTACGATTTTAGGGATCGATGGAATGATCACCTTAGTAGCGCTATGATCAAATGTAACGATCATATGAGAGGATAGATTCAAAGGACGAAGTCTAAACTTGATGTGTCTAGATGCTGTACTCTTTTCCCTACGATCAAGACATTTTTCCCACTGGGTTTTTGCTTGACGAGGTTTTAACGAGGCAACATGACATGCGCTTGTAGACTAGGCACAAGGGGGAGTGTTAAAGGAATAATATCCATTGTGTGCCTAAGTCTGTTAGTCTATGGGCTTTCCTAGATAGGATTTGGCTGAGGCCTGTTTGTATGTACTTCACCCTATTTAAAGGGATCTCATTGATGGAATAATACAACAACACTTTTGCCCTACTTTCTTGTCTCATGTTATTTTCCCTTCAATACGTTCAAAAAATTATTTGAATATGTTAAAAGAAACTATAAAATCATAGAAAGATAAATAGATCATCAGTCACATATATGAAATTATGTTAGGAGAAAAATATTTTTTGTTTCTTAGCATTATTTTGCCATATATGTACCCATTTTAAATTTTACAAAAAACATTAATTTTGTCCTTAAGGGAAGTAAAAAAAAACTCTATAAATACTCCATCTTTCCCAATTTAAGTAGGAGTTTTTCATTTTTTTCAATTATTAAGGATTGTAATTTAGTACATGATGTTCTAATTTTACCCTTGACATATTGTCCACTCTTTCCCACTTAAAAGTGAGGTTTCACTTTTTCCAAATTTTCAAAATAAATTTTTTATTATATTTTATGGAACTATAAAAAATTTTGCAGTTTATTCTCATGTACTATTTTATGGAACTACAAAAATCTTGATTGAATAACAAATTCAACTTCTTACCCTAGGATTCTCATCGAATTCATATTTTTTTAAATCAAAAAATCTTCTACTTCTTGTAAATCAAATGATCTATCACAATTCAAAATCATAAAAATCAGTATAAATTTACAAACAACTACAGGTAATTTCTATAGTTCCATAAAATATTCCATTAGAATAATCTGTAAAATTATACTTCTTGTAGTTTCATAAAATTAAATTGTAAGATAAAGGTAATTTTGGTATAGAGATGAACTATTCAAATGGAAAACTTATTTTGGAAAAAAAAAAATAGTGATTTGAATTGGGAAGTAGGGCCGGAGTATATTGTTTGAGACATGACAATGATATTATTATATTATTTTTTATAAAACTAAAAGTTCAGAAAGAATTATTATATATCTTAGATTTTTATAATACAAAATGCTGTAAAAGACTTTGTTTTAGTATAATCAAGATCCTACAATTGAATTCAAATGAAGAAAGCTGATAGCACACTACATCCAGAGATAAAAGAGTTAAGATGCAGCATGAGCAACTCATCTGATTACAGCATAAAGCTTCAAGCATTATACACCAATTAAGTGTTTTTTTTTTTTTTTTTTTTGGTTACAAATTTGCTGGGCGAAAATTAAATTACAACTGCAAAGATAAAATTACAACTCGAAAATCAGGAATTACAAACTCGAACGAAATGAAAATTACAAAACTCGAACAGAATTACAACTCCAAAGAAAAAATAAAAAATAAACGAAAATAACTAATAAATAATAAATAAAACCGTAGGTCAAAGCCGAGTCGAGGAGCCTCTTTCCGCAAGACGAGAAACGCCCCGGTAGTGCTCTCGGTTTAGGCATGTCGTTCCCAAAGATAAAACGGCTACGTCTCGGAGGTAGTAGCACCACAAACCTCTGAGCTCCGGCGAACTGAAACGAGGTTAGGACAGAGCTCTGACTTATGATATGAATGCATAGACGAAGTGTATGATGTATGCTTGAGTATTGCAAAATTTTCGTATGTCTGAAGCAAAAGAATGTATGCCTATTTATAGGCCATCTCACACACCTCTAGGGATCAGGATTTAATACAGCCACTAATGGCTATCATAATGCAGTCATTTATGCTGCATTATGGTCAGGAGTTACGAATTTCAAACAAATGGCAGGGTTACGAAATTCAAACCTACCATTAACTCCTCCTCATTACTCTGGGAGGTTACAGTCTATATTGGCTGAATTTTGAACAATCAGGATGTACCTGAACTGTATTCAGCTCTTTAACCATTTGACGGATGTACCTGGACATCCTTATGTACACATACGAGCCCAACTACATTGTTGAGTTGTCCAAAAAATTCTTTAAGTTAGCCCAAGGCCTAGCTCACGGCCAAGCCCACGAACAGGCCCAAAGACCAGCCCAAAGACCAATTGTCAAGATCCAAGTCCAAATCCAAGATTAAGATCAAGGCCAAGGCCAAGGTCCACGGTCCACGACACGCAGCACGCGGCGCGGTGGGCGGGCGGCGGCGGTGCGCGCATGTGAGCTTTAAGCCCATACGCATGTGCCATTAATTATTATATGCATAAAGGTAACTCCTTATATACTAGAATAATGATGGTTTATTATTCAATGTGGGATTCCATCCCTTATTAATTCACAATCAAGTGACAAACTTTAATTCACTATTTCTCACTCACCGAGAATCGGTTTAGAGAAAGTGAATATACCACGATCATCTACTCGGGACGTATATCGATCCTATGATATTTAATTTTACAAAATAAAATTAAAATCATTAACGATTCCAACAATCTCCCACATGAGTGAAAATAGCCCAAGTGCAATATGCAGACTTAAGCTCATTCCTCAAGAGGCGTTTAAAGTATAAGGATAGGTAGTTCGTGACTTTGAACCTTCCATAGTTAACATCATCGGGTACACATGCAGATTAGCGGCTTGATGCTTTGAACTATTCCCCCACGGCGTGCACCGAGACAATGGTGCTAACACTTGAACACCTCAACCCCATCCGTTCTCACGTTTTATGTCCTTTGCGGGCCTTGGACACCCCTTTGGATTTATAAGTGTATTTCTTGAAGCGGCCCACAATTCTCACTTATATCGGTGATTTTTTACCGAGTATATTGCCATACTCAACCTCCTCGAGGTCTTTAGGAATCATTAAAAGTCATAGACTTAACCTCACCACTAGGCAAGCTTTCAACACTCAATTGCTCTATAGGGAATAAACTTAGATGAGTGTTTCACATGAACTCTCATAGCTTAGTTCTCTCATTGAACCAAGTTTTTGGGATCTCCAGTCATCTTGGTTGGGTTACCACTATGATAATTCTCAATTTGTGGATTTTAATCCCATTCCCTCTAGCAATTTATTCATTTGATCACGGTTTAACCCTTTGGTTAGCGGATCCTCTAGATTATCCAATGACCTCACATAGTCAATAGAGATAACCCCACTTTTGATCAAATGTCTTACGGTATTATGGCGTCGAAGAATATGTCGTGACTTTCCATTATACACGTTACTTCTTGCCCTACCAATAGCAGCTTGGCTATCACAGTGTATCATCACCGCAGGCACTGGCTTTGACCAACATGGAATATCTTCTAAAAAGTTTCTGAGCCACTCGGCTTCTTCACCAACTTTGTCCAGAGCTATGAATTCTGATTCCATGGTGGATCAGGCTATACACGTTTGTTTCGCGGGCTTCCACGAGATAGTTCCACCCCCTATGGTAAACACGTAACCACTTGTAGAAAATGAACTTTTCGTATCGGATATCCAACTCGCATCACAGTACCCTTCAAGTACTGGGGGATATCTCGAATAGTGTAGCCCAAAGTTTTGAGTATACTTTAAGTACCTCAAAACTCTAACGAGAGTGAATTCATAATTATTGTAATTTTAACAAACAAAAACAATCCTCAAGTGAAACGACCTTAGTAAACTCATAAACACTACAAACTTCTCTTACACTTGCGAGTCGCTATTTTATTTACAAGTACATTTTGAGCGAACAACCACCCACTTTGATGACATGTCATGAATCATAAAGTATGATGATGTCGAACCTCGCTCAGTTGGATGAAATCAACATAGAGCCTATTGGCCTAAGAGAAACATTCCAGGTACAACTAGATTCTCTCACAAAGAGATAGGTATTTGGTGTAGGTAGTGCTAACCTAACCAAGTGTAAATCCTGAAGGACATAATCGAGCCTTTGTCGTAAATCGTAGCGAGAATAATAGAGTCTAAATTTACAAGGTTCACGAAGTAATGCTTCTCACAATGCCCTGGAATTGATTACGAGGAAATGTACTCACACATATACAATCTGTTATTTGATTAGCATAGTAATTTCTGAGGACTCGAATGCAGCCAATAGATGTGGTTACTACATATCTTTATGGAGATCTAGATACAGAGAGATATATGAAATTGCCCGATGGCGTTTCATTATCCAAATCAAGTGACTCTCGACCACATAGTACAATTGCAATTAGATTGAAACGCTCAACTTTACGGTTTTAAAAAAAAGCCTAAGGCACTATCAAAAATAACACTTTAGCCGACGACTAGCCGGAGAGTACCCGACGGTCAGCCGGTGTCGTCGGCTAAAGTCAACAGGTTTAGCCGACGACATGTTCGTTGTCGGCTAAAGTTGTTTAGCCGACAACAAATAGTAAAGTGGTTGGCTAAAACCCGAAAATTGGTCGGCTAAAGTGGACTGTTTTAGATGACCACTTATTCGTCGGCTAAACCAGACTTTAGCCGACGACTATATAGTAGTCGTCGGCTAAAATTCCAAAAGTGGTCGGCTAAAGTGGAGTGTTTTATCTGACAACTTATTCGTCGGGTAAATCTTATTTTAGCTGACGACTACTATATAGTTGTCGGCTAAACCCCAAAAATAATTATATAAACTCGATTTCTGCAATAGATAACCATTTCCAACTCTTTTTTTACACTCATCAAAGAAAAAAAAAGAAATTCGAAGGAGAAAACTGAAATCTACCTGCATTGCACTTGTTGATGTTGAATTGCCAATATATATAGGTATGTTATTATTTGTGTTAATTAGTTAATTACATTCTAAATGTTATTCAATTTGATGTTGTCTGGACTTTATATATATATATATATATATATATATATGATGGATGCTGAAAAATATGAAAAATCTAGAAAATATATTAAAATTTATTGAATTGTGATTAGATATACAGTAAATATCAATCGAGTTGATGAATTTGATGATTTGTGATGAAAATGAGAAGAAATAGTTTTGAATTGGGTTATTATACTTATATTTTTAGGATTATGGATGAATGTTGGATTGGATTACAAAAATGGGATGAAAGAGTAATGGTTGGAATGAAAAAATTCATGCAATTCGTGAAGGAGCATGACAATGGGAGTACTTTGCACTATTTTCCGTGCAATAAACGTAGATGTCGCAACGATATGTATCGTTTTGAATTTTATGGATTTCTGAAAAGTGGTCGGCTAAACCTTAGCCGACAAGCATTATCCAACGGGACTTTAGCCGACCACTTTGGACTTTAGCTGATGACTTTTTGTGGTCGGCTAAACCTCGATTTTTGGTAGTGATGATGTGGTATAACCGTCTAAGTGACTACTTGATTGGGAAGGGATAAAAGAACGATGAACTGTGTTTCTGCATCTGCACAAATAAGTTCCGGATTCACGATCATCACAATGTATGTCGATGACATGAACATAATCAGTCTCGATGAAATAAGAGAAACCACCGGCTACTGTAAATCTGAGTTTGAGATGAATTGACATAGAACATCAAGTTTCTGGAATTAATTCCACCGATCTGCCTATGTCTAGAAGATTCTCAGGTACTTTAACATGGACAAGATACACCCGAATAGCACTCACATGATAGGTCGAACATCTGAATGCAAGGGAGAGATCCAATTCGTCTAAAGGAAAGCGACGAAGAGCTTTGGGAGCTGAAATTCCCTACTTGATTGCAATAGTGCATTATTGTACTTGGATCAATGTACATGACCTCCTATCACTCTTCAGTTAATTCGCTGACTATATTTAATTCATCGACACAACATCAATGAAATGGTATCGAGAATACCTTCTCATAGATAGACTTCAGACTATTCTTTCTGTAACACCCCGAAAACGGTGGCTATTACAGTGCCGTGGACCCCCACTGGAACCCACCAGGCTAGATCACAACATAAACTTTAACATCCATAGATGCGGTACCGAACCACGTTTATTAATCAAAACCCCGATATGGCGTATAATTCATATATGTCAACTCACACAACCATACACAGGATCCACATTCGGTATAGACCATATGGAGATGGAAAATACCTTACAGATTATAATACATTCATCCGAAATAAAATTAAATGAAAAATCACAGTAAGACATAACCGAACATCAAAAGACTCGCCCGAATTAGCATCATTCAATACCTTCCGCCGTCATCGTGCTCTTCCTATGCCTTGCCTTTTCCTCGCCCTGAAATACAAGTATTTCGCCCAAACCACAGGGTCAGCTATACATGATAATAATTCTCATGGCATTATACAATTCATATACATACGGATCTCAAAGAAACAACCGACTACTGAAGTATAAACAGTCAGTCCCAACTGTCGAACATATCCAAACATACGAACAACTAAATAATATGGCTCAAGACGGACGTCACAGTACGCCTGATCCGAAAATGTGTCCGTGCACATGTCCACCCCGTATATAGAATCCAGAATATATGTGGGACGATGTACCTAATTAGCCTCACGAACTACGTCTCGTGTGCACGATCTAATGCGAAAACATCCACGCATGACCATCAAGTACCCGGCTAAAAATCCTACACATAACCAATCGGTACGCAGATATGACTACATAGATGTCACGATACAATATGAAAGCGAAACTCAACGAATTACACTTTTATCAAAGAATCAAACAACTCACCGAAGTGACAACAAAGCTCAATGAGACCAACGGTAACAAGGGAGATAAGCTTGGGAATACAATCTCGCCACAAACGGTAACACGATCAAAGACATCACCACATCATGAATTGTAACACCCCCAAAACTATATGGGAATATTACACGCCGTAGACCCCTTTTTATGAGGATCTACCAGGCTGAACCTTACAAAACGACTAAATGTTTGCCCGGCCAGGGTCAAACAATAAAATAATATAGACCGTTAAGGTCACTTACAGGTGAATACACAGACCGATGAGGTCACACAACTCAATCAACATAACTAACTAAAACAACATTACCCACACAAGGGTCGAAACACAATACAGCAGAAGACTGAAATCAACTCTGACAACGCAAAGAAAATCAAAACCACTTTCAACTATTGATTAGTATCATAGCACGTCACTTCCTGCGCGATCCTAAGACTGCTCCCCGCACATGCAAACACCTAGACACAAAACAGACATCTGCCCCCCGATTACTCAGGGGTTAGCAAAATTCCACTATTTTGCTAGTGCAAGTATAATACGATACGAAATGCAACAAGTAAATATCAACCACGAATTAACCACGGAAATCAGCTATCAAAATGTTCCCGAGAAGTTTTAAAATTTCAAACTCAAGTAAGCAATATTTGAAAAGGAACTCATTAGCTCGGGGATTTTAAAGTAGAAATTCCTTTGGACCTCAAGTCCCGATTTACAAAACTTTTTCGAAAACGTTAGGGTCTCAGCCCAGTTCCCATTTCAAAACACACTAGTTAAGATTTCATTACGAGTCCGTGACCCATGTTTTAAGATGTTATCCAAACAATCACTGTTATACGATCACTGTTCCACAATCACTGTTCGTACACATCATGTACCGAACTCCGGAGGCCTCGACGGACCTTACTCGGACTACACACGTTGTTGGTAAACATCATGTCCCGAAATCCAGAGGCCTCGACGGACCCTACCTGGACTACACACGTTGTTCGTACACATCATGTACCGAACTTCAGAGGCCTTGACGGACCCTACCCGGACTACATACGCTGTTCGTACACATCATGTACCGAACTCCAGAGGCCTCGTCAGACCCTTACCTGAAACACACGCATGACACGACACAACTCATTGATCAACTGACAAATCACCACATGCACACACATAATTAATAATACGTCACCTCAAGCAACAATACACCATAATACATATTAAGGTATGTAATCAATCCGATATAAATATCATCATCATCACGAGCACTTAACCATGATCAATCACGCAAGACACAAATCATGGGATTAGCACAACCAACACAATTTCCACGACGTTAGCCAGGTGAGGATATCATCACTATCATCCATCGTTCGCGATTATAAAATCACATGAAACATATTCACGAAGGTAAACCAAATCATCACAAACCTAGCACGAAGTCTCTATTCACAAGGCACAAATCGTATAGCAAGATACTTGCCTTAATTGTAACACCCCAATTGACAAATGGGACATTACATGCCGTAGAACCCTCGTGAGGTCTAACAGGCTAACTCATGACACATAAACCACAATGATATCCCAAAAGATGCACTCAAAAAGTAAATAAGGCCGTGGCCTCGGCCAAAATATTTTAACGGAGTACATGAAACATAAGTTAAATACCAATTCATTGCCCACGCAGGGGACTTAAACCAAGTTTAAAAGTAATCAGTCTAACTCCAGTACTCAACAAATGCAATGACAAAACATAAAAATACAGACTCGAGCCACATCAACATGCCAGCCCATCCTTTGCGTGCGCATCCCGTGCCAGCTCCTCAGCTCGACCAGTACCTAAAATGCATAAGACGCATTTCCCCCATTTAAGGGGTTAGCATTCGAATAGCTAGTGCAAGTACACGATTACACAACATTATATACATACGAGATTCAACGCAAACAAACCATTAGGAAAAACAATTGAATTCAATATTTCGGAATATCACATTTAAATTTAACAACAGTATATACTCAAGTGTCAGCACCAAAACCATACACGCTTGGTAACTCGCAACCATACCCATTAGTATCTGTCCCCAGAGGTCCCGTCGAACCGTCCCTAGGTGTTAAACTACTTCCCCAACCATACCCATTAGTATCAGCCCCAAGAGGTCCCGTCGAACCGTCCCCAGGTGGAAGAACATCAACACACGCACCCATGTACACTTCCGTGGCCGTACCCATTAGTATCGGCCCCCAGAGGCTACATGCCATCCCCAGGTGGAAGAGCAACAATCACATTTGTTCAATAATACCATTTACATCATTCGAATCAAAATCATACACACATAATGGAATGTAATACATGTACTTGCCTTAGATAACACGAGGCGAAGAAAACGGTGGAAGGAAAAGGGTTTGGTCCGAACAATCTTCACAAATCCGATCCTAACAACAATAGAGACTGAATCAACTATAATTCCACTGAGAAATCACGAATTAATCGGCGTTCTACCCTAAGGAACAATACGCCGAACACTACGGAGGCATAAGGTTCAAATTCGATCAACGCAGGGGAAAAACTTGGAATTGATCCGCTAAAGTTCTAGGAAAACATAACACCACGATTACCCAACTAATATTCATCATCAATCGAAGCAAAAATGAAAGAAAAAATGAATAATAGCCAAGAACCCTAAAATTAGGTATAATGTCCAATTACCTCAATTCAACGATGGAATGGCAGAAGGAAGATGATTGATTCGTGTTAGAATGTCCAATTCCGAGTTATAAGATGCTAAAATGCAATATCCGGATGAAATCGCCCAAAATCGTGATGAGGGAGTGGAGAGCCGAGAGGAATGGTGAAAATGGGGTTAAAACCCGTGTCTGTCCTATATATACTGGACAGAACACGGCGCAACAAACGGACCAAATGGCGCCGTGTTCAGGGCCGTATTGCGGGTCAGCGGGCGACCCCTGTGCGACACGGCGCATAGACACGGCGCAAAATGCCGCGGGTCTTGCGCCGTTTCGCAAGGCAGCGGGCACCACTGGGCAATACGGCGCATAGACCCGTCGCAAAATGCCACGGGTCTTGCTCCGTTTTGCACAGGTCAGGCCAGACAGCCTCCTGACACAAGACGACGCTACCAAAACGAAAAAAGACGATAAACCAAAACACGATATGCCGACCCAACGGTCCGGGAAAATTACATGCAACGAGAAACAATATCCAATAACCCGAAACGGTCCGAGGTACACAACCATAATCGAACAAGAAATAAATTCCCTAAACTTATAGGAAATTACGAAACGGCCCAAACGTCCGAAAATCATGATACAACGTCGGATTAACAATCCGAAACACACAACATGCTCCACTCAACCATACGAACTCATAGAAATAGGAAAATGATGAAATCGAACGAGTTTTACGAGAATCGAATACACAAGCGATAAAATATAACTCAATATGAAAATACGTAAAAACATCATCGAAACTCGCCCAAACGGAGAAACTCCAAGAACAAAATAGATTCAGAATTCCAAAACAGTGTCAAGCGAGTTGTTCGAAACGAACATACACCAAAAATAGAAATTACCAAAAATAGAAAACACGGATATTACATTCTCTCCCTCTAAAAATAAGTTTCGTCCCGAAACTTACAACGCGAATAACTCGGGGTATCTCGACCTCATACTCTCTTCCGACTCCCACGTGGCTTCCTCGGATCCATGCCTCGACCATTGCACTTTAACCAAAGGAATGGTTTTGTGTCTGAGTTGCTTCACCCGACGCTCTAAGATCTAAATCGGCCTCTCCTCGAAGGTAATGTCGGGCCCCAACTCGATCTCTCCAAAATCAATAATATGGCTAGGGTCCGGTACATACTTCCTAAGCTGGGAAACATGAAATACGTTATGCACATGGCTCAGGGACGGCGGCAAGCCTAACCGATATGCAAGCTCTCCAACTCTCTCTAGAACCTCGAATGGCCCAATAAATCTCGGACTAAGTTTACCCTTCCGACCGAAGCGGTAAACTACCCGTGTCGGTGACACCTTAAGCAACTCATGGTCTCCCACCTCAAACTCCAACGGCCGGCGACATGTATCGGCATAAGACTTCTGTCGACTCTGAGCCGTCAACATCCTATCGCGAATCAAAGCAATCTTCTCTCTCGTCTAAACTACCATATCAGGCTCGGTGCCAATTAGCTCAGATGTATCATCCCAACACAACGGCGATCTGCACTTCCTACCATACAGTGCCTCAAATGGTGCCATTTTGATCGAGGCGTGCCAACTATTGTTGTACGTGAATTCGATCAATGCCAAGTGCGACTCCCAATCATCCTTCCAATCTAAAGCACAGGCTCGCAACATATCCTCCAGCGTCTGTATCGTCCGCTCAGACTGTCTGTATGTCTGAGGGTGGTAGGATATACTGAGTCTCAACTCGGTCCCCAAAGATCTATGAACGGCCTGCCAAAAATGTGATACAAATCGGCTATCACGATCTGAAACAATACTCTTAGGGGTCCCATGCAACCTCACTACCTCCGCAATAAAAACTCGTGTTAGTCTCTCTGCCCCCAAAGTGTCCTTAATACCCAGAAAATGAGCTGATTTGGTTAGTCGATCGACAACGACCCAAATCATGTTCATTCCAGTCCGAGTCTTAGGCATACTGATAATGAAATCTATAGAAATATCCTCCCATTTCCACTCCGGGATAGGAAGTAGTCGTAAAAGCCCCGCGGGTCGCTGATGCTCGATCTTAACCTGCTGACAGGTCAAACACCTCGACACAAACTCGCTAACGTCTGTCTTCAAATTACTCCACCAGTAGTTACTCCTCACATCCTTGTACATTTTACTCGTACCAGGATGTATGGAGTAAGGTGTGGTATGAGCTTCACTCAAGATCTTCTGTCTCAGCTCATTAACACTCGGTACACATAGTCTGCCGCGAAATATCAAAACTCCATCATCATGGACCACAAACCCAGGGTCTTTCCCCTTCCTCACATCCTCCCTCAACTGGACAAAAAACGGATCATCATACTGTTTTGCCTTGATATCATCAGTCAAGCACGAAGTGATCTCTAATGCACATAACTGACCCTGAACTCTCTGAACCCAAACCTCGATATTCTGACAAATAAAATCTCGCTGGATCCCACTATGTGGTATAAGTACCTCTAGCATCTGTAGCGCCATCGGCTTTCGGCTCAACGCATCGGCCACTACGTTAGCCTTACCCGGATGATAAAGTATCTCGAGGTCGTAATCTTTAATTAGATCCAACCACCTACGCTGTATCATATTCAACTCTTTCTGACTGAAGATATACTTCAAACTCTTGTGATCCGTAAAAATCTTACACGACGACCCATAGAGATAATGCCTCCAGATCTTTAAGGCAAAAACGACCGCAGCTAACTCCAAATCGTGCGTGAGGTAATTCACCTCATAAGGTTTCAACTAGCGGGACGCATAAGAAATAACCCTATCTCTCTGCATCAAAACACATCCGAGCCCGAGGCCTGAAGCATCACGATATACCACGAAATCTTCATTCCCCTGAGGCAACACTAACACGGGTGCGGTAGTTAGTCGTCTCTTCAACTCGTCAAAACTACCTTTTCTGTCTGCGGTCCACTCGAATTTTTGAGTCTTCTGGAGCAACTGAGTGAGTGGTCTAGCGACCTTAGAAAATCCCTCAACAAATCTACGGTAATTGCCGACAAGACCCAGAAAACTCCTCACCTCCTTCACATTCTTAGGCGGATCCCAAGCCATCACTGCCTCTATCTTCTGCGGATCTACCCGAACTCCCTCTGCTGAAATCACATGCCCGAGGAACATCACTTCCTCGAACCAAAACTCACACTTAGAGAACTTTGCATACAACTGCTCATCTCTCAAAATGTCTCATACAATCCGGAGATGTAATGTGTGCTCCTCCCGACTCCGTGAATAGATAAGAATGTTATCGATAAAGACGACTACGAATTTGTCCAGATAGTCAATAAAAACTTTGTTCATCAACTGCATGAACACTGCTGGGGCATTGGTTAGCCCGAAAGGCATAACCACAAACTCGTAATGGCCATATCTCGTCCGAAAGGCAGCTTTCGGTATATCGCTGTCCCGAATCCTTAAATGGTAGTAGCCCGATCGCAAGTCAATCTTCGAAAAGACTGTCGCCCCCTGAAGCTGATCAAACAAGTCGTCAATCCGGGGCAAAGGGTATTTATTTTTGATGGTTAACTTGTTTAATTCTCGATAGTCGATGCATAAATGAAGCGATCCATCCTTCTTCTTAACAAAAAGTACAGGCGCACCCCAAGGCGATGCGCTCGGTCGAATATACCCTTTATCTAACAACTCTCCCAACTGATTCTTCAACTCTAACATCTCCGACGGTGCCATACGGTACGGTGCTCGAGAATTAGGGGCCGCATTTGGCTCAAGATCAATAGGAAACTCCACCTCTCGCTGTGGTGGTAATCCCGGCAAGTCATCCGGAAATATGTCGGGATACTCGCTAACAACTGGAATCGAGGACATGTCAACCCCACCATCCTCCGCCTGCATAGCGTAACACCAATAGCCGACACAACCCTAGTTCAGAAGTTTCATCGCCTTCAAGGCGCTAATCACACTCCCCGATCTACCGGCTTACAACCGACGAGAGTATGCTCGGTGCCGTACTCGGCTACTATCGAGATGGTACGAGTCCGATAGTTCATGATAGCACCGTGACGATCCAACCAATCGTCCCCGAGGATCAAATCCTCACCCTTAAAGTCTATAACAATGAGATTCGAGGGCCAATCCCGGCTCCCGATCCTCACTAGGAAATCCCTAATTTCCCGGTCCCCAACCATACGATCCCCGCTGGGCGTGCCCACTACAAACGGTTCACACTTAAACAAGCAGTCAAAGACAATACGATTCACACAATCCGAAGCAATAAAGGAATGGGTAGCACCCGAATCAAAAAGCACTGAAACTGGATAGTAAGGATCTGAGTGGTACCTGACGCCACTGGAACGTCTGCCTCCTCTGTGCGCCTCGTATGATACAATCGGGGGTGAACTGAACCCGAACTCGATACTGTACGGCGATTCAGATGACCCCGACCCCTACCATGGCCCGAACTCTGCGGAACATGAGTAGCTGGAGTGCTGTGTTCCCTATGATCGGCGGTGGTAGTCGGAACTCTAGCGGCCCTGGTGTCCCTCTCACAATGAGCTGCCCGATGCCCGGTCTGTTCGTAAGTAAAGCAAGTAACTAACGGAAATGGGCAATCTTTCATAACGTGCTCGGGCTGACTGCAATTAAAACAAACTCTCCCACCAGGTGCAACAGACTGGACCGAACGGTTACCCTGAGATCCACCTGCCTGATGAAACGGCCTCTTCACAGATGTAGGAGCAGAACGAGACCTCGGAAACTGACCACCCTTACCGGCCGAGAATCCGCCAGTAGTCTTCTGCTTCTTAGCTTCCAAAACCGACTCTGATTCCGGGACGGCCATCTCGATCGCTAGAGCGCGATCCTGGTATTCCTTCAAAGTGGCACAGATGAGCGGTGCCATACTCTACCTAATATGTGGCTTCATGCGCATATTGAAGTAACAGATTTTATCAGCCTCCGTCCTCACTTGATCTTTCACGAAACCCAACTGCTGATTGTAAGAGATAATGGCCTGAGAAATCGGCACATCCTGGGGTGTGGCAGTGAAGAACTCCACAATTCTGCGTTCTTTGACTGGCGGCAGACAATATTCCGCTTCCATAGCAGCCCTGAACTCCTCCCAACTGGCTCGACGGTCTCTGGGCGCAACGGCCTCCCACCATTCCGCAGCTTCCTTATCCAGGAGGTACTGGGCAATATGTACCCTCCTGTCTTCGGGACAAGCTACGGCATCGAAGGTCCTGGACAACTGAAAGAGCCAATTCTCCCAACCGAGGGAGTCAGAAGATCCGGAGAAACGAGGAGGGTGCATCTTTGTCACCGTCTGAAACCACTTACTAGCTTCCTCTTCAAGTGTCGGGGGCGGATTCTGGCGTCCACCCTGAGCTATCTGAGCAAGCTGGGGTACTAAGTGCTGAAGTACGGCAGTAGCACCGGCGTCAGCATTATTACCCGACGGCACTGAGTGAGAGGCTGAGTCCGCAGAGGACTGAGAAAGTGAGCCCTCTTCATTATCAGCACCCCGCCCATGGCCTCGACCGCGTCCCCTAGCTGGTTTACCACGACCTCTCAACATACTGAAGAAAATATGAAAAGAACAAGATCAGAAAGATTAACAATCTACAAGGTTGGTATCACAATTCTCAATACCGAACAACGCAAGAAAATGAATTATAGAAGTATAAGAGTTCGAGGAGACTTACAGCCACGTGTTGCACGAAAAGACGGTAGTATGATGATAATAGGCTCAACGACTGACTCTAACGACGCAGTTGACAGACCCAAAATTTACCGACAGCCTAGGTATTCAAAACCTACAGCTCCGATACCATAAATGTAACACCCCAATTCACAAATGGGACATTACATGTCGTAGAACCCTCGTGAGGTCTACCAGGATAACTCATGACATATAAACCACAATGATATCCCAAAAGATGCACTCAAAAAGTAAATGAGGCCGTGGCCTCGGCCAAAACATTTTAACGGAGTACATGAAACATAAGTTAAATACCAATTCATTGCCCACGCAGGGGACTTAAACCAAGTTTAAAAGTAAGCAGTCTAACTCCAGTACTAAACAAATGCAATGACAAAACATAAAACTACAGACTCGAGCCACATCATCATGCCAGCCCATCCTTTGCGTGCGCATCCCGTGCTAGCTCTTCAGCTCGACCAGTACCTGAAATGCATAAGACGCATGTCCCCCATTTAAGGGGTTAGCATTCGAATAGCTAGTGCAAGTACACGATTACACAACATTATATACATACGAGATTCAACGCAAACAAACCATTAGGAAACACATTTGAAATCAATATTCCGGAATATCACATTTACATTTAACAACAGTATATCCTCAAGTTTCCGCACCAAAACCATACACGCTTGGTAACTCGCGACCGTACCCATTTGTATCGGTCCCCAGAGGTCCCTTCGAACCGTCCCCAGGTGGAAGAACATCAACACACGCACCCATGTCCACTTCTGTGGCCGTACCCATTAGTATCGGCCCCCTGAGGCCACATGCCATCTCCAGGTGGAAGAGCAACAATCACATTCGTTCAATAATACCATTTACATCATTCGCATCAAAATCATACACACATAACGGAATGTAATACATGTACTTGCCTTGGATAACACGAGGCGAAGAAAACGGTGGAAGGAAAAGGGTTCGGTCCGAACAATCTTCACAAATCCGATCCTAACAACAATAGAGACTCAATCAACTACAATTCCATTGAGAAATCACGAATTAATCGGCGTTATACCCTAAGGGACAATACGCCGAATACTACGGGGGCATAAGGTTCAAATTCGATCAACGAAGGGGAAAACTTGGAATTGATCCGCTAAAGTTCTAGGAAAACATAACACCACGATTACCCAACTAATATTCATCATCAATCGAAGCAAAAACGAAAGGAAAAATGAATAATAGCCAAGAACCCTAAAATTAGGTATAATGTCCAATTACCTCAATTCAACGATGGAATGGCGGAAGGAAGATGATTGATTCGTGTTAGAATGTCCAATTCCGAGTTATAAGATGCTAGAATGCAATATCTGGATGAAATCGCCCAAAATCGTGATGAGGGAGTGGAGAGCCGAGAGGAATGGTGAAAATGGAGTTAAAACCCGTGTTTGTCCTATATATACTGGACAGAACACGGCGCAACAAATGTCCCAAATGGTGCCGTGTTCAGCGCCGTATTGCGGGTCAGCGGGCGACCCCTGTGCGAAATGGCGCACAGACACGGCGCAAAATGCCGCGGGTCTTGCGCCATTTCGCAAGGCAGCGGGCACCACTGGGCAACACGGCGCACAGACCCGGCGTAGAATGCCGCGGGTCTTGCGCCGTTTTGCACAGGTCAGTCCAGACAGCCTCTTGACACAAGACGACGCTACCAAAATGGAAAAAGACGATAAACCAAAACACGATATGCCGACCCAACAGTCCGGGAAAATGACATGAAACGAGAAACAGTATCCAATAACCCAAAACAGTCCGAGGTACACAACCATAATCGAACAAGAAATAAATTCCCAAAACTTACGAAATGGCCCAAACGTCCGAAAATCACGATACAACGTCGGATTAACAATCCGAAACTCACAACATGCTCCACTCAACCATACGAACTCATGGAAATAGTAAAATGATGAAATTGAACGAGTTTTACGAGAATCGAATACACAAGCGATAAAATATAACTCAAGATGAAAATACGTAAAAACATCATTGAAACTCGCCCAAACGGAGAAACTCCAAGAATAAAATAGATTCAGAATTCCAAAACAGTGTCAAGCGAGCTGTCTGAAACGAACATACACCAAAAATAGAAATTACCAAAAATAGAAAACACGGATATTACATTAATAACCATTACCGAACTCTCCAAAGAACACGGTTCGACCGGGAAGCTCGGACCTCGAAGAAGACAACAAACGGGAGGGTTCCGACTCGAGTTCTTCACGAGGATTTTGTCCCTAAGTCATATCAGCAATAAATCAACAATCGTACGATGAATAATAATCGCATAACGCCCGAATCCCCCTCTAAGACCTTTTATCGGACACCTTCAAGGCGTCGATTAAGAACTCGACAAAAATGACGAATCTATACAATCTAACCATGGAATAACAAGGGAAATGGTAGAATATATCTAATTACTCATCAATCCATCACAAACCTAAGTTATTACGGTTAAATCGGACAAAAACAACAAAACCCACAATTTTCCCAAACTAGAATTTTCAGGAAATCTGACCTGATTCGCTCGATCAAAGGACGTTATAGGATGACTAATCAATGATATGAACTCCAGGACTACATGGATTCATAGACTGACAACATGCCTCCATGCCCACCAAGACTCCAACCGCGGAAGAGAATGAACGAAGTGAGAAAAATGGGTGCAAACCCGTCTGCTGGCCTTATATAGGCAGCCTGCTGGCCACCATACGTACGTAATCGGCCATGGCTTACGGCCGTAACCGGCCATGGCCGAACTTTCTGCCCAACACTGCCGGAAGTGTTATGTACGTTACCATCCAGGGGCTTACGTACATGGCAAGCCTTACGGCCGTAACTGCCGGCCCATTGCGGCCGTGACTCGGCCAGGTCTTGCAGTTGGGACTCGGTCGATCCCACAGTCCGGACAACCCCGAAACCCAGACCTGAATATAAACTAAAGATACGGTTATGAAGTACTCGCAAAGAAGAATCTAAGTGCTAAGAGAACACACGATTCCGACCATCCGAGGGCTTGAAATTCAACAACGAAAGTAATTACCCCAAACTTTGGGAAATTACGAAAACGGCCCAAAATGTCTGAAATACACGATACACGATCGAAACACTAAGACAAAGCATGCAACATGAATAACAACATTAAATGAACTTACGAGAAACTTGAAACAATAGTTTCGGACGAGATTCGCAAGAATCGAACTCAAGTGCGGAAAAGCCGTTTAAGAACACGGAACTCAACAAAACGATATTGAAACGAACACGAATGACAAAAAGTGCAGAATTAATCATTCTCGGAATGATGAAACGGTCACAACAGAGTCGCTAATATGGACTTCCGCCAAAAATTAAAATTACTGGAAATCGAAATTGCGGATATTACATACTACCCTCCTTAAAAGAAATTTCGTCCCAAAACTTAAAACAAGTAGGGAGAAGCAATAGCCCGCCAGGAAAACTCAACGAGATACACAAGAAAGGCGTAACTTTCGCCCATCGGCAAAATGTTACAAGCAACGCAAAGGAATATACGGCGTGAAAACACATTCCACGACGACCAACCCAACGCCACCGGCTATGATTCAAAACAATAACGAGCAATTAACAACACATCACATACCACATCACATGCACACATTTAATCACAGAAACGCACACGACAATAAGTGGCACCCGACTAAAACGGCTATGCGATAGAAACAAACAGAGTATCACGATAGGAATCTCTCCGATTCTCATCAACAAGAAAATGTCCGACGTCAAAACACAAACAATTCAAGATAACGGAAAACGAGAATACCAGATATTACATTCTATCCCACTAAAAATAAGTTTCGTCCCGAAACTTAAAACAAGGTTATCACAGTGATACATAACAACACAACGACACATAATAAATTGATAATTTCATGACTCCATGGTCCAATGTCACGTCTCCGTAGGTTCAGCAACCATATGGAAACTTATTCAAAACAAATATCAGTCGTCAAGTTCCAAACATAAAACGTCACAAAATACATCTCCACACGAGAATCAATCCACGTAACGAGCACGAAAACACCATCACTGGGCCCTCCAGGAGTAGGGATGGAACTCCGGTTCCCTACCATCTTGGCAACAACCTCGCAATACTGAACTCGATGCCCCTCGCGTCCACAATTATAACAAGTCACCGGCGGTTTCTTACAATGCGCGCGTTCATGGCCCAGAACGTTACAGTTGAAACACCTAGGAGCATTACCAGAACTCAAAGGCACCGGCTTGGGTCTTTTAGATTCTCTAGCTGATCGAGAAGGTCCCATACTCGACTGATACGAGGGTCGAGGTTTAGGAATCCCAATTCCCTCACTTTCCGATGCGTCATCGGAAATCTTCTGCTTCTTCGCTACCGATACAGACTCTGTAGACATCATAGCCATTTCAAATGCTAAGGCTCGATCTTGATAGTCCTTCAACGTTGTACACATAAAATGGGCCATACACTGCCGAACCTGAGGTTTCATACGCATATCAAAGTAACGAACCTTATCTGTCTCACTTCGCACTTGATCTCTAACGTAACACAGTTGTCGATTGTAATCGACTATTGCTTGAGATATCGACACATTTCGGGGCGTAGCCGAGAAAAACTCGACAATTCTACCTTCCTTAACAGGCGGCGGACAATGTTCAGCCTCCATAGCAGTTTTGAATTCAGCCCAAGTAGTGGTACGATCACTAGGAGCTGCGGCCTCCCCCCATTCTGAAGCTTCCCTGTCGAGCAGGTATTGAGCAATAGGCACTCTTCTCTCATCAGGACAAGCTATGGCATCAAATGTTCTGTCCAACTGGAAGAGCCAGTTCTCCCAACCTATCGAGTCCGAAGAACCTACAAAACGGGGCGGATGCATTCTTATCACACCTTGTAACCACTTACTAGCTCCATTATCCTCATCTGGGATCCCATCCCGGTGTATGGTCTGATTCATATGTGCCAACTGGTCAACCAGCTGACGAAGGATGGTGGCGGCGCCAATGTCAGCATTTTTCCTAGTTGATTTCCTCTGCTCACGCGATTGGTCATCTCGACCACCTGTATTGAGCTCATTGGAACTCGACAACGAGCGAGTCGCCATCTCATGATCTTGATTCCGACCTCTACCACGACCACGCTCTCGACCTCTACCTCTCAGCATACTTAACGGCCATCGATCAGAACAACAAAACAAATATCACATAATCAACATAGGGCAACAAACAGCAGCACAATAAAGTATTCACTCCAAATCATCACACGAGTACACGAATTAACATTGTAATAATAGACTTAAATTCATAAGTAATTCGCATGGTTACACCAACAGAGGTGCACGACTTTTAACAAAGTAAACAGAGTCAAGACCACATACATGTCATTAAAATCAGGCATTTGTCACATTCTTTAAAAATAAAATTTTTCCCGAGGTATTTGTTCAAATGATAATATTTTAAAATTTGTGAGTTTGAAAGATTTTGCTCAAATGATTTTTTTTTTCTGAAAACATTTTTAATACTTCGTCATTTAACGAAACCCATAAACTCATTATCAAAACTGTTTTGCTTGAAGCTATTTACAAAACAACATGTTGAAACTTCAATCTTCTCGATAAACAATATCCTCAAAATGGCCTTGTCAATATATATTATTATCATCATCGTTAACGACATACAGGATATTCACAGTCGTCCCTGGCGGACCATACGACTATATCTACTGAAATCAATTGATTGGTAGAGGGCGCGGGTACAACTATAACAACAAGGTTATTAACGCGACAGTCAAAAGCTTACAGCCGTAACAACATGTTGTTTACGGCCGTAATGTCTATGAGCTTACAGCCGTAATGGGAAACATATTACGGCCGTAATCACTAGCTGCAGGACAGCAGAATTATCCCAGCAGCCCCGACATGGCTCCAAAGGTTAAGGATCGAGTCCTAACAATGTACTCCGACCTATAGAAAATACTATAACATTCTCCGACAAGTATAACAATGTAACAAATTTGTCGTATCGACTTAGCCCCAACACACAAACACATAACATTTAAATTCCAAAAATTAGAGTCGTTTTGCAAAACAGAAATTTTCCAAAAATCCTTTCGATCGTAATAAAAATGACGGTAGTATTTTGCAATGTCCGAAGTATTTTAAAACACATTTTCCAAATACTGATTGATGGTGCTATTTGAAAATACATGACCAACTTGTCACAATTCAACCGATTTCAAAATCCACACAAACTGTTGTTTACACACACCATCAAAATATTTTCAAAAATTTTGATTACCACAAAAATGCTCAAGCCATTAGAGTCTTTCAGGAAAAACTTTTTCAAACCTACCCGTAGCGGGCATAATTACAACAATCCAAAATAGTCGAACTTAGAATTACGTGCCCAAACAGCAAACGGGATCCTCAATTCAATCAAATGCATCTCATGGGCACCAAGTTAAACATACAACGAAACCATCTATCTGATTCTCTCACAAACTCTACTGTCGGTACCTTTTTCGGAATGATCAAAGTTTACAACTTTCACATTATAATACCCCACACGGTGGTTCAACGTCAAAACGTCAATACGTCTAGTTCTATACACATACAGTGTATCACAAGTATCGAATACAAACTCCATTACACAACACCGTGCAAATAATATTATGCACCTCAAATATCACACATAAATGAAATCATGAACACAGATATTATGTATAAAAGAGGAGACTTACGTCTACAGGCCGCACGAAGATGACAGTCACCCACGATACTAATCTCACCCGACAACATAACCGACATGTTGTGACTACGTACAACTCAACTTGTCACCCGACAAATCGAATGACGAGACAACACATTACTCGACAAATCACGACTCGACTTAACCCGATAGCCTAGGTTTCCGCAACCTAAGCTCTGATACCATAAATGTAACACCCCCAAAACCATATGGGAATATTACACGCCGTAGATCCCTTTTTATGAGGATGTACCCGGCTGAACCTTACAAAACCAACACATGACCATAATGAACAAGAATGACCATGAAGAATATTAATGAATAGCAATTCGACAAAGTCAATGATGACTCACTGAGATGAATTAATAGTGAAATGAATGTTAGCTCAATGAAATGAATGGAACCGTCGTTCCTCGTGAATGAAGTGATTAATTGACAATGACAAGTCTCGATACGGTTAATACAATATGAATGAGTTATGATCATGAATGAACAACAACGAAAGGAATGGATATCCCTTTAACCGAGTAAGAATCAACTTACCTTAACACCGGTGATGATACATCCTCTCTCGAACAACGTCCTAAGGGAAACTACCAGTCGCTCGAACAACCTTAAATAATACAATTATTAACAACTCGCTTAATATACGAATCAATAGCGATCATAACCAATTCAAGATGTCGATACAATAAATCCAAATTCATTGAGGCATTTCGACAAACACCTTGAAAACAATCTCCCATCCTAAACAACTATTCCCATTTGTATCGAAAAACAACTTCTATTGAATGATCCAAACCACCAAAAAACCATCAATACAATCGATAATCCAATAAGAATACTCAAATAGAGTTTACGATAACATTAAATTGCAAAACCCAATTCCAAGTCAATCTTCAAAGTATTCCTGAGAAAAACTTCCAACAATCTGATGATCACCCGTAAGAACTCATAATCATACGTATATCCATCACAAATCATGATTATACCATCCAAAACATCATGCTCCAACTCAAAATTGAATACAAGGGTTGAAGAAGTTACCTTAGATTAGGATGAAGAATCCACAAATATGTTGTTGATCCAAACTACAATGTGAAGAAGATGAGAATCTCTGAGTTTAGATGATGTTAAAACACCTAAAAATCGCCCACCAATCGCCCAAGGAGGAGAGGAAGAAGGAAAATGGTGAAATATGTTTGTTCTCCACAACAAACGCAGATATAAGAAAAATCTGTACTGTGTGCCGCGGCACGGACTGAGTGTGCCGCGGCACAGGGCCAAAAATCGCCTGTGGTGCTCGCAGCGGCCGCGCCGGGCAGAACCGCGGCCCCGATGATGGGTCAGCCACATTTAGCAAAATGTGAGTGCCGCGGCGCACACTCCCTTGTGCCGCAGCGCACACCACTGGGGTCCAAAAAATGACAAAAAACGACCCGGAAAGAGAATAAAAGCAACAGGATTCAATATTTGGGAGTAATATTCTTGTCCTGATTTCCAAGCAAGGTTGAAACAATGAACAATATCGATACACGACTCAAAGTTACTCCGAACGGTGAACACGAATGAGTGAATGTGGATGATGAATGATTATTAATAAGTGAAAATTACTGAGTGACAATTACTGAATGATAATGACTGGATTACAACCGGGTATTACATACAGCCCCCCTTAAAAGAGTTTCGTCCCCGAAACTAAGGGTCAAACAACTCAGGATAACTCTCTCGCATACTATCCTCAGTTTCCCAAGTAGCCTCTTCGACTCCGTGTATCGACCACTGAATCTTAACCAAAGGAATCATCTTGTTTCTCAGCTATTTGATTCGCCACTCTAAGACTCGCACGGGACGCTCCTCATACGTATGATCGTCCGCTATCTCGACCTCATCAAACCAAAGTATGTGACTAGGGTCGGCAATATACTTCTGCAACTGAGAGACATGAAACACGTTATGAATTTGGCTCAACGCCGGAGGTAAAGCCAATCGATAAGCCAGACTGCCTACTCGATCCAAAATCTCAAACGGTCCAATAAATCTCCGACTCAACTTTCCACGTTTCCCGAAATGGAAGATACCTCGACTCGGGGAAACCTTGACCAACACGTGGTTGCCTATCTTGAACTCTAATGGTCGACGGCGATTATCTGCATATGATTTCTGTCGACTCTGAACGGTCAACAAACGACTCCTCATCAAAGCTACCTTCTCACGGGCGGCTATAAGCATATCGGGCCCGGTGCCGATTGATTCTGATAAGTCATCCCAACACAAAGGAGAACGACAATGACGACCGTACAAGGCCTCATAAGGTGCTATCTTAATCAAAACATGCCAACTATTGTTGTACGTGAACTCGATCAACGGTAGTTAGGCTTCCCAATCGTCTTTCTAATCGAGAACACATGCTCTCTGTGTGCTGCAGCATGGGCTGAGTGTGCCTCGGCACAGGGCCAAAAAATCTACCCAGGTGCTCGGCAGTGTGCCGCGGCCCGGCCGGCGGGAACCGCGGCCCCCGGTACAGATGTAATATCCGTAACTTTCCATTTTTAGCAGTTTCCATTTTTGGTGTATGTCTATTTTTATCGACTCGCTTGTAACCATTTCGACATTTTGAATCTACTTTATTCTTGGAGTTTTTCCAATTGGACGAGTTTTGGTGATGTGTTCACGTGATTTCATTTTATGACATGTTTTGCCATATGAATGTTCGATTCTCGTAAAACTCGTTCGTTTTTGTTGTTTCTTGGTTTGTACAAATTCGTATGATTGAGTTGGTCGTGTGGAGACCTTCAGTTCGTTGATCCGACGTCGTTTCGTGATTTTCGGTCACTTGGGCCATTTTTGTAATTTCCTAATAGTTTAGGAAATCTCATTTTCGTTGTCGCATTACGGACCCTCCGGTGGTCGGAATTATATTTTGTTTTAGCGCTTAGCTCCGTCGTCTGGTATGCTTCGTATTTATGTTTCCGGATTCTGACCTCGTCGTGCGTTTGGTGTTTTGTACCTTCGACAGCAGCGTACTGCTGATGTGAGCAGCAGTACTGAACTGCTGCGTAGGTAGCGCACGCTACTCTTGTTGCCTTGCGTGCGCTACCGATGTGCCGTTAGCGTGCGCTAACTCGTTATTGTTAGTGTGCGCTAGCGAGTGGCAGCAGTAGCTACTGGACCGATTACAGCCCCGTTAGCGCACGCTATCTATGTTAGTTAGCGTGCGCTAACTTCACATTTATATAAGTCAGCGGGCAGTTCAGAAACAGCAGTTTTATTCTTTTCTCTTCGTTTCTTCGACGTGCGACCTCAGAGGCGATTTCCACCGGTACTATTCGGAGTTCTCTTCAAATTCCATCACGGTAGAATCGAGCCATCATATCATAATCAGCATAATCACCCTTCATCAGCCGAATTCAAGGTAATTCCTCAAGAACCCTAATTTTGACGAATTTGGGGGTTTTTCGGGATTCTAGGGTTTATTTCCGAATTGTTCATCTATGTTACGATATTCTTTACCGATTGTGATTATTGAGTGATTCTAAATCCAATTTCCTTGATTTTAATCCGCGAATGATCAATACGGGGAGATTTTGCGTAAACCCTCGCCCGTATCAATTGATCGTTCATTGTCGTATCATGTAATCGGGGTTATGGGTGTATTCCAATAGAGTCTTGTTGTCCATTGGGACTGAACTGTGTTGATCCTTCATTTAGGAACCGTCGTTTTCCACCCGGACCGTTCGTAGTCGTGTTTCACTTCCGTTTCTTCAAAAATGTCTCAAAGGCAAGTACTTTACATTTGTTTACGTGTTCTAGTATTTGAATTATGGCTGTATCGTGGTTGTTGTGTATGGTTATGTGTATGTTCACCTAGGGACGGTCCGACGGGGCCTCTAGGGATACGTATTGCCGTGAGTGTGCATATCGCGAACTGTGGTTAGCCACCCAGGGATGTCCGACGGGGCTCTGCGGGGTACGGTGGCCGTGAGTCTCGTACCAACGGTTAACTTTGAATTGTGATTTGTTGGAGATAATGTGTTTTGCGATTGTGCAATGTAAATATTCCGGAATATAAAATGTTTTCTAAAATGACTTTTTGGCGCATATATTCATCTGATTAGAATGTAGTTCAAATGGATTGTACTTGCACTAGCAGTTGTCGCTAACCCCTTAAATGGGGGAAATACTTTTTGTATTTCAGGTATTGATCATGGGGACAAGCGAGCACTAGGGCCGTATGAGGATGATGGGCAAGCATGATATTGTCCAGTAGTCGATTCTTGGTGTTTTGTTCTGTTGATTATGGTTGATGTATTGTTTTGGGATTTTTGTATTATAAAATTGGTTTAAGTACTCGAGTACTTCCCGTTTGAATTGTTAATGTCGTGTTCCCGCTTTGGGAAATGGATTTAATGTCAGGTGTTAATTGTCGGTTTGTATTCTTATTATGAATTGTCGTCTTATTGATGGTTGTTTGTCTTTGTCGAATGTCTCGTTTGGTACGTTAGCCTGGTGGATTCCACAGTGTGGGGTCCACGGCGCTGTAATATGCCCTGAATGACTTGGGGGTGTTACAACAGATGGGTCAGCCACAATTAGCAAAATGTGTGTGCCACGGCGCACACCACTGGGGTCCAAAAAATGACGAAAAACGACCCAGAAAGAGAATAAAAGCAACATGATTCAATATTTGGGAATAATATTCTTGTCCTGATTTCCAAGCAAGGTTGAAACAATGAATAATATCGATACACGACTCAAAGTTACTCCGAACGGTGAACACAAATGAGTGAATGTGGATGATGAATGATTATTAATAAGTGAAAATTACTCAGTGACATATACTGAATGATAATGACTGGATTACAACCGGGTATTACATACACCCCCCTTAAAAGAGTTTCGTCGCCGAAACTAAGGGTCAAACAACTCGGGATAACTCTCCCGCATACTATCCTCAGTTTCCCAAGTAGCCTCTTCGACTCCGTGTCTCGACCACTGAATCTTAACCAAAGGAATCGTCTTGCTTCTCAGCTGTTTGATTCGCCGCTCTAAGACTCGCACGGGACGCTCCTCATACGTATGATCGTCCGCTATGTCGACCTCATCAAACCAAAGTATGTGACTAGGGTTGGAAATATACTTCCGCAACTGAGAGACATGAAACACGTTATGAATTCGGCTCAACGCCGGAGGTAAAGCCAATCGATAAGCCAGACTGCCTACTCGATCCAAAATCTCAAACGGTCCAATAAATCTCGGACTCAACTTTCCACGTTTCCCGAAATGGAAGATACCTCGACTCGGGGAAACCTTGACCAACACGTGGTTGCCTATCTTGAACTCTAATGGTCAATGACGATTATCTGCATATGATTTCTATCGACTCTGGGCGGTCAACAAACGACTCCTGATCAAAGCTACCTTCTCACGGGCGGCTATAAGCATATCGGGCTCAGTGCCGATTGATTCTGATAAGTCATCCTAACACAAAGGAGATCGACAATGACGACCGTACAAGGCCTCATAAGGTGCCATCTTAATCGAAGCATGCCAACTATTGTTGTACGTGAACTCAATCAACGGTAGTTGGGCTTCCCAATTGTCTTTCCAATCGAGAACACATGCTCTCAACATGTCCTCCAATGTCTAAATAGTTCTCTCTGATTGTCCGTCGGACTGAGGGTGAAAAGCTATGCTGAGATTAAGCTGAGTTCCCATGGCACGATGAACTGATTTCCAAAAATGTGACACGAATCGCCTGTCACGATCAGAAACGATACTCTTAGGAGTACCGTGCAATCTCACTATCTCTTTGATGAACAACTGGGCAAGTCTCTCGGGACCCCACATATCCTTAATCTCAAGGAAATGAGCTGTAACACCCCGAGATATTCGGAATAATTACAGCGCCGTAAACCCTTTAAGTAAGGATATACAAGGATAGTTAAAAGAAATGTGAATAATCCAACAATACCGCGGAAATTCAAATTACAAAACTGGTTCCAACTGATCCAAAGAGTTAATTAATACAACCATATCGAAACGATATTAATAAGACACGTGTACTCGAGTACTAAAAATGAACCAAGAATACAATCAAAAGAAACGACAAACATCACTGAACCCCTTCATCGTCATATCGGTACTGTGGCTGCTTCCCCGCTCCTCGGCTACCTGAACATCAAAACAAATGTCCACCCCCGAAGGGGTTAGCAAAACGATGCTAGTACAAGTATCATATTAAACAAATCGAATATGCATCAACAATACATAACAAGATACACCACACGAACTTCCGCTAGCGGAATCCGACAATGCGAATCCACACGATTCCATTAACACAGCAAGGGTATTCCAATGATCCAGCGCCCTCAGCATAGATCCCAAGATGATCCCTTCGGACCAACACGAGGTGGAAATAACCTGTCCAATGATCCATCGCCCTCAGCCTAGATCCCAAGATGATCCCGTCGGACCAACACGAGGTGGACATCCGATCCAGCGCCCTCAGCATAGATCGTACAACAAACACAAACACAACTCATGCATACATATATGCCAAATCGCTATGTCCATCAACATGAACATACAAACACTATATAACGAATATCATGACAATTCAACGAAATAAATCCCATGTTCAATAACATGAATAAACCACATGCATGCTCAGAATACCAATATTAACACATTATGATACTTGCCTCGAAGATGGCAAGAACGAAACACTCCAATGATCTCAACACACTCGAAGGCCGCCTCCTTCGATCAACGTAGCAAGCTCGAACCTTAACAAAAGAAATGATATAGAATTCATTTCAAGTCGTACGAATGCCTATCAATACAGTCTATGGCCAAAAGCTCTAAATATGTAATCTGCCTGAACTACTTAGCGTACGCTACGTACTCTACGTAACGTGCGCTAAGTCTGCCTGTTAACGTACGCAAATGACCAAGTCTAGCGTACGCTAGCCATGTACTGACAGTTCTCTCTGATCAGCCGACTGACTCGACTGATAACATAACGTACGTTACGTACCAAACGTAGCGTATGTTAACTCATTCCCGATAGCGCACGTTAATACACATATCTTAGCGTGCGCTAATCGTGCATGGCAGTTTACTACTGGAAGAAAACTTGATCTAATGGTGATGAAACTCATGAAATCTACAGTGTTAATACATGTCATCTCCGTGCATATCATGCTCATACGGTTTGCGAAAGATCTTTACGGATTAAACGATTACGAGATACGAGGATATTTATCATCATCACAACACCATAATTCATCTCGATTTTCAAGGAAATATCCTAAGTTCAATCCATTTCATGTCCAAAAACGTATGATTCCATTATATAAAGACATAAGAACTTTGATAATCTCCATATACTGGTCGCAAACGGTTTGAAGCTTCAGAATATGCTAGGAGTTCAAGCACTAAAAGGTTCAATGGTTTATATGATGAAGAAGTCCCGAAACATCGAAAATATCCTTCTAACACATGATGTTCGACTACTTACGAATTTAACTGACTAGGTAATCCCAAAACATGATCAAAACATCCTTCAGAATACTACTAATATTGGTGAAGAATCACCTACCTCAAAGTAGCGAAGAACACGAAGGAACTTGAAGAAATCCAACACCGAGGGCTTGAACACCAATCTCCAATGATCTACAAATCTTCAAACTCATGCTAGGAGAATGATATGAGAGGTTGAGGATGGAGGAAGTAACTCTCTAAGCTCAAAAATTCGGATTTGGGAAGTGAAAAGTTCTGAAAAATGAAAAAGTATGATGTCCTATATATAGGAAATGGTTATTAACGTGCGCTAGTCCCTATCCATAGCGTGCGCTAACAGCCATACGAAGCTTATTGACTTCACTATACTCAGCATTTAGCGTGCGCTATCCTCATATCATTAACGTGCGCTACCGCGTTGACTTGGCTTTTCCCGAAAGCCGTCCAGGTTCATCCCGACATGATCCGACCGAAATCCTCAGCCGATCTCACCTACCACCATATCTAAATCATGCTGACTACGTATAGCGTGCTCTAAGGTTCATGTACAACGTGCGCTATGGATCCAAATTAGCGTACGCTACACTTAGTCGATAGCGTGTGCTACTTGCGCAGAATCACAATTTAGATCACATTCATGAAATCATGCGTTTGACAACACCGGATCAAGGAATACGGAGATTAATACTCAGGTCACAATGCAACAAATACAATATCACAAGGTTCAAATACATATCATAAATCTTGGGTATTACATGAGCTGACTTAGTTAGACAATCCACGATTACCCAAATTGTATTCATGCCGCGGCAACTCGTCGGTAAACTCGTGATGAAGTCCATTGAAATATCCTCCCATATCCACTCTGGAATAGGGAGCGGTTTCAGCATACCCGCCGGTCGCTGATGTTCTATCTTAACTTGCTGACAGGTTAAATATCTCGAAACAAATTCCGCGATTTCTCGCTTCATATTACTCCACCAGTAATTTTGTTTAAAGTCTTTGTACATCTTGCTAGACCCCGGATGAATGGAATGTGGTAGCATGAGATTCTCTCAAAATCGAGTTTTTCAACTCGTCGTTCGCCGGTATGCATAACCGATTCATAAATTGCAAAAGTCCATCCTCGTGGACCACAAATCCAGGGGCTTTCCCCCGAGTCACATCATCTCGAATGCGTAACAAAAATAGGTCCGAACCCTGATTCTCCCTGATCGCCTCCTCAAGTGGTGATGAAATCTCTAACGTATAAAGTTGCCCTTGTACTCGCTGTAACTAGACCTCGATCTCGGGTCTCAGAAATTCCTGCTAAAGTTCCTTCTGAACTGTTAATCGAGCAAGCATCTGCTCCTGAACGGACTTACGACTCAAGGCATCAGCGACAACATTCGCCTTGCCCGGGTGGTAAAGTATCTCAATATCATAATCTTTGATTAGTTCCAACCACTGCCTCTGTCGCATATTTAACTACTTCTGAGTAAATATATACTTCAAACTCTTATGATTGGTGAATATCTGACAGGTAACGCCATAAAGATAATGACGGAAAATCTTCAATGCGAACACCACGGCTGCTAGCTCCAGGTCGTGGGTCGGATAATTAACCTCGTAAGGTCTCAATTGCCGTGAAGAATAGGCAATAACTTTCGTGTTCTGCATTAGTACACATCCGAGACCCTGTTCGGACGCAGCACTATAAACCACAAATCCTTCCGTCCCTTGCGGTAAAAAAAGGACATGTGCTGAAATTAACTGGCTCTTGAGTTCCTCAAAACTCTGTTGACATGTGTCGGACCACATGTATTTCTTGTCCTTCTGTAAAAGGTTCGTCATGGGTTGAGCAATTTTAGAAAATCCTTCCACAAATCGCCGATAATAACCAGCTAATCCGAGGAAACTTCGGATTTCCTTAACATTCTTCGGAGGTTGCCAATCTCAGATCGCCTTCGTCTTTTGAGGGTCGACACGAACTCCGTCTGATGAAATTACATGTCCGAGAAATGTCACTTCGTACATCCAGAACTCACATTTGGAAAACTTTCCATAAAGTTGCCCTCGTCTCAACACGTCGAGCACCTGATTAAGGTGAAACTCGTGCTCCTCCCGGTCACGAGAATAAATTAAATTGTCATCAATTAAGACAACCATGAACTGATCCAAATAGTCGATGAAAACCCGATTCATTAACTCCATGAATACCACAGGTGCATTAGTTAACCCAAACGGCATTACCACAAACTCATAATGACCATAGCGTGTTCGGAACGTCGTCCTTACGATATCCGCCTCTCGAATTCGTAACTGATGATATCCAGATTTTAAGTCGATCTTGGAAATTATTGAAGCTCCCTGAAGTTGATCCAAAAGATCATCGATACGGGGTAGAGGATATTTATTCTTGATCGTCACCCGGTTCAATTCCCGGTAATCAATACACAAGTGAAACGAACCATCCTTCTTCTTGACAAATAACACTGGTGCTCCCCACGGGGATGCACTCGGTCGGATATAACCTTTCTCGGTCAAATCCTCCAATTGCTTCTTTAGTTCCTGCATTTCGGTCGGGGCCATCTGATATGGTGCGTTCGATATTGGGGACGTACCAGGCTCCAACTCTATTGTGAATTCCACATCTCTCTGTGGAGGTAAACCCGATAACTCATCTGGAAATACGTCGGCATATTCTCTCACTACCGGAATATCTGACAATGACACTGATGATTTCTCGGTCTTGGTCATATAGGACCAATAACCGACACACCCTTGATTGAGTAATTTCACTGCTTTCATCAAGTTGATGACTCTCCCGGAACAGCTGGGATTACCTCCCTGAAATACACATTCGACTTCATCGTCTGAAATGATAGTGACCATACGCTTACGGACACTAATGATAGCATCTTGACGGTCTATCCAATCAATATCCAAGATGACATCATCTCTCGGTAAATCTACCACGATTAGGTCTGCTAACCAATCATGGCCATGAAGCTGAATCGGACAATCCTTAATCTCACGATCTCCGATAATTCTTCTACCATCAGGTAGACCAATGACATAAGGCTCACAACTAGCAGTACTACCCATATGTAGTCTAACCAAACATGACTCGGAAATGAATGAATGCGATGCACCAGTATCAAAGAGGGTACACATAGGCTGAGATAGAATTTCGAGTGTACCTGAGATCATCTGGGCCTCCAGATCGTCGGCCTTCTTCATCTCGGAAATTCGGGGCTTGGCGGCCCCTGAACCGGATGCTCCCGTCTGGTAGCTTTTGGCTCCGCCTTTGTTTGCTCTCGCTGCCTTGAACGAAGCGGTCGAGTGGCCGATTATGAACAGCTTGATCGCCGGGCCTGAGATGACGTCGGAGTAGGTTTGGAATTCCTTCGGCAAAAACGGGCCTTATGCCCAGCAATCCCACAGTTATGGCAAGTGATAGTC
Organism: Orobanche coerulescens; assembly: GCA_033398695.1. Lineage (NCBI taxonomy): Eukaryota > Viridiplantae > Streptophyta > Magnoliopsida > Lamiales > Orobanchaceae > Orobanche > Orobanche coerulescens. Next base: position 145,966,753 of record CM065805.1, on the reverse strand, counting down.
TGTCTCGGACACTTGGTGCTGAAGTGACCCTGCTCTTCGCAGTTAAAACAAATGTTGGCCGAACTGGCCGCTCGGGACTGAGATTCCACAGGTCTAGGCACCATAGGAGGTCGCTCAGAGAATGTAGAGCCCACACGAGGCTTCTTTAAGGTTGTCTAACTGCCTTCAGACTGATTACGATTCTTTGACTTCTTGCTAGTAGATGAAGGTTGTTGCTTAGCAATCTCCTTAATAGTAAGCTCATACGTAAGAGCTTTCTCGATGAATTCGGCCAGGGTGGTGAAATTGTGATTAAGCAACTGCATCCGCATGCGAGGCTTCAACCTCTTACTGAAATATTTGATCTTGTCTGCCTCTGAGTGAATAATAGATGAGGTGAAAGGAAAGAGTTCCTGAAATTTCTTGGTGATGGCGAGAACATCATCGTCCGCTGAGGTGTCGGGAGTGAGTAATTCTGATAACTTGGCCTATCTGAGTGGGGCCGGATAATACCTCTCCATCATGAGAGCCTTGAATTGATCCCAAGTACATGATCCGTCGGTGGGCTTCACGTCGGTGGGCTTCAACGATAACCACCATGAATGAGCGCGCTTACCCAGATAGTAAGCCGCAACTGAAACTTTGTGCTCTTCGGGACACTCTACCATAGCAAACAACTTTTCGAATTGCTCAAGCCAGCGAACAATATCCACCGGGTCAGATGAACCCTCAAAAGTAGGTGGCTTTTGGCGAGAGATGTCGCCAATAATACTGCTTACACCCCTCTCTTGCCCCTGAGGTGGCGGCGGAGGAGCCTGCTGATTCTGGGCGGTTGAGTTCTGCATCTTCTCCATGAGGCGTGCCATATGTGTCATCTGGGCCATCATGCCCTGCATAAAAACGAGTGGATCAACCCGAACACCTTCTGATTGAGCTGTGTCCCGGGTACGACTCCCTGACAGTGAATGATCATTTCCAGGAGAATGAGTAGTGGTGTCGCTGCTCGATGAATTAGTATTATTCCTCGCGTTCGCACGTGCATTCACACGAGTTCTCAGGATTCGGCCTGTACTGCGGCCCGCGTCCTCTTCCAGCCCTCTCCATACTGAAGTATGAAAGTTACATGATAATTATAGAATCGCATGAATACCGCATTATGATTACGTATGAAATGATAAAAAGGAGCGTACACGCTCTACACAATGATTACATGAATAATCAACTGATGTGACATGATTATCCAATGAAATTATTGAAATGATTATCTTGATCAAGTTAACAAGATTAATGATACGATCTTCAAGGTCAACAACTGAGTAATGAAATGAAATGAGTGACTAATGTGTTAACATGATCGACATGATTAAAATGAAACTGATGATTGAGGAATGTTGACTGTTGAATGATGAATGAGTAATTCTTATTTCCAGAAATTATACCATGGCATCAGAAATCTTACTGTTCTTTGGTCTGAGGGGCTCGACTCTTGCACAGGTCACACGTGGTGTGAAAGTCCAATGATACTAGTTTGACGAATGATGATTTCAATGAGACATGACTCGGAAGGTAGTATTCAAAACCACGCTCTGATACCAACTCTGTAACACCCCAAACTATGTGGATATTACAGTGTCGTGGACCCCCGACTGGGACCCACCAGGCGAATGAAACTTAATGACTTATTGTAGTACCGAACCACATTATATCATCAATTACTCCGATGAGGAGTTTCATTACAACACACCCAAGATCATGCAGAATACATGTATATTTTATATGAAGATAAAATAAAAAACACTGAATAAAATAAGTATTCAAACGGAAGTCTGCAGCGGAAATAAAATAAAGGAAACACGAATGACTGAAAAAAGGACTGGGGCCCCCTACTAGTATCAGTGGGACTCCTCGCCGTCCACGTTCTCTTCCCGTGCTTTAGCCTTGCCATGGCCTGAAAACAACATTCCCCAACGGGGTCAGTTACACAGAACAACAATCCTCAAGAGTTAAATAAACACAATCAGGATATTTCTTAATTATGAAATGAAGCTGAAGGGAGGCATCATAGTACGCCCATAATGGTATGTGCAAGTGCACAAGACGAGTGCCAGGACACACCCATCCTTGTACCTAATTAGTCTCACAGAGGTATGCTACAGTGTGCACAGTCCAATGTGTCGGTGAACCTAACACATGACCATAACGTGCCCTACTAAAAATTCCACACATCTCCACCCGACCGCGCAGTATGAACCCAGAAGGTAACAAGAGTGACCATGAAGAATATTAATGAATAACAATTTGACAAAGTTAAGGATGACTCACCGAGATGAATTAATAGTGAAATGAATGATAGCTCAATGAAATGATTGGAACCTTCGTTCCTCATGAATGAAGTGATTAATTGACAATGACAAGTCTCGATACGGTTAATACAATATGAATGAGTTATGATCATGAATAAACAACAACGAAAGGAATGAATATCCCTTTAACCGAGTAAGAATCAACTTACCTTAACACCGGTGATGATACATCCTCTCTCGAACAACGTCCTAAGGGAAACTACCGGTCGCTCGAACAACCTTGAATAACACCATTATCAACAACTCGCTTAATATACGAATCAATAGAGATCATAACCAATTCAAGATGTCGATACAATAAAACAATCTCCCATCCTAAACAACTAATCCCATTTGTATCGAAAACCAACTTCTATTGAATGATCCAAACCACCAAAACACCATCAATACAATCGATAATCCAATAGGAATACTCAAATCGAGTTTACAATAACATTAAATTGCAAAACTCAATTCCAAGTCAACCTTCAAAGTGTTCTTGAGAAAAACTTCCAACAATCCGATGATCACCCGTAAAAACTCATAATCATACGTATATCTATCACAAATCATGATTATACCATCCAAAACATCATGCTCCAACTCAAAATCGAATACAAGGCTTGAAGAAGTTACCTTAGATTAGGATGAAAAATCCACAGATGTGTTGTTGATTCACACTACAACTTGAAGAAGATGAGAATCTCTGAATTTAGATGATGTTAAAACACCTAAAAATCGACCACCAATCGCCCAAGGAGGAGAGGAAGAAGGAAAATGGTGAAATGTGTTTGTTCTCCACAACAAACGAAGATATAAGAAAAATTTGTACTGTGTGCCGCGGCACGGGCTGAGTGTGCCGCGGCATAGGGCCAAAAAATGTGCCCAGGTGCTCGGCAGTGTGCCGCGGCCCCCGGTACAGATGGGTCAGCCACAATTAGCAAAATGTGTGTGCCGCGGCGCACACTCCCTTGTGCCACGGCGCATACCACTGGGGTCCAAAAAATGACGAAAAACGACCCGGAAAGAGAATAAAAGCAACAGGATTCAATATTTGGGAATAATAACACGAAATGGAAGTACGAAAACCCCAAAACGGTGGTTCCAAGTAATGATTACAAGGGTTCGCCCAATAATAGCACGATTTGAACAAGGAGGAGATTTGAAATGACATGAACTCCAATGTCAACATCGACTAATGAATCAATTGCAACAATCAAGATAATATTCTTGTCCCGATTTCCAAGCAAGGTTCAAATAATGAACAATATCGATATACGACTCAAAGTTACTTCGAACGGTGAACACGAATGAGTGAATGTGGATGATGAATGATTATTAATAAGTGAAAATTACTGAGTGACAATTACTGAATGATAATGACCGGATTAGAACCGGTTATTACAGATACAATCCAACAAAACATCTCCAACACAATCAATAACCCAATATGAATACCCAATTCGAGATTTCAACAACATATAATCGAAACCCCCAAATCCAAACCAACATTCAAAGTGTTCTTCAAATAATCCTTCAATAATCCAATGACTATTTATACAAACTCATAATCATATGTATACCTCTTCATATATCATGATTACAACATCCAAAACATCATATTCCATCAAAGAATCGAAATATAAGGTTTGGAGAAAGATTACCTTTGAAGATCCAACCTCTTCGATCCGTCAAAACTAGTGTTAATCGACTTGCCAAGCTCCACAAACGAATGAAGATGATTAAACCCGAACACACAAGTGTTTGATGATGAAAAATCTCTCCCACAAAACTTCTCTCTTGGAACCAAAGTTAGGAAATGGTGAAATGAGCATAAAAATCCCGTCCAAGCCCTTAAATACTGCACAGAGTTACGGCCGTAACTCTGCCACCTTACGGCCGTAACTTCCCAAGTCAACGGCCTTGCGGCCGTAACATCAATTTCATACGGTCGTAACAATGATTCGTCGAAAAAACAATAATGCCTGCATTAACCGGGTTACGGCCGTAACCAAAGCTAACTTACGGCCGTAACAACAACACTTATGACCGTATCCTGCCGAAATTACGGACGTAAGTTGTCTTCGCCAAAAACACTCTCCTGCCCAACGAATGCATGCTACGGCCGTAGTCTCCCAAAACATACGACCGTACCATCGTGCTTACGGCCGTAACTGAAATGACTTACGGTCATAAGTTGTCTTCATCCAGAAAGAGACCAATTCTACGAATGCATGTTATGGCCTTAATGGTGATCAGTTACGGCCGTAACTCACTACTGGAAATGACAAAAATCCGACAACTCCGTTTTCTCGTTACCAATGATGAATGATCCGACATATGATACTTGTATGAATGTAATTGAGTCCAATAACATGCAATAGGTGATACTTACAACACAGGACTACCCATCACGATGATTATGAAAATACTCTCATCTCGATACTCAAACGGAGTTGAATAACGATTGGTAACTGATACACGGCTCCAAGTACGCCAACGATGAATACAAATGTATGAACGTGAATGATGAATGATCATTAATGAGTGAAAAACTACTGAGTGAGAACTACTGAATGGTAAATACTGAATGATAATGGATGAATTTACAACCGGGTATTACAGGATACACAACAACAAAGGTACAATATTCACATCATTCACAAACGCATAAAATATAAGTTGACGCATCATACACCTCCACTAAGGCACAACATAAACATGTCCACAAGTGCACAACATTCACATAAAACCATCATTCAAGGAGAAAGGACTAACAAGCGAATAATATAAATATTACGCGATTCCACAATTCCTCGGATAACTACTCATTCTAGTATCCGTTTTAAGCACAATACAACATGAAATGGTTGTTATCATTATTCACAAAACTCAAGTTTATGTTGGTATTTACCTTCATAGAAATCACATATTCATTTAAAAGTAAATTACGTTTCATTGTTCAATCACTAACAAGCCAACGTTAAATTCACGACAAATCACATACTCAAAGTATAAAGAATATAGACCAAATACTCGCCTCAAGTCCAAAGTACGCAAAGCAAAGGGAAAGCTCGACCGGAAACCCTCGAATCCTATAGAAGACAACGAACGGAGGAGTTCCAACTCGAGTTCTTCACCAATATTTCATTCCTAGATTGCAACGACACATAATCAATCACAACGTCTAAAAAACATAGGAAATCATCCTAAGTTCTACCCCATAAAGGAAATTCGTTGGACATCTTGAAGGTATGATCCGACATGATCGATTTAACGGATGAATCCACAAAATAGTTCCACAAGACTTCAAGATTATCAAAGAATCTCGAGTGTACAATGATAATTTACAACAATCTAGGTGGAATCAGATTAATTCGGCCAAATCATCACAAAACCCCCAAAATCCCCAAAGTAAGGGTTTGAGTGTTCTTACCTCGATTCGAACGGTAGAAGAGGATTATATGTTGATAAATCCTTGCTAGGTACCCAAAAAATGCGAATGGATGATGATTTATGGCCTTGCTCCACCTTCTCATTCGTCTCAAGTCGCCAATCGTCGGAAGGAAGTGAGAGAGGAAGAAAAATGACAGAAATAGATAAAGTCCACATATATATACCTGTCGGCATTAGCGCACGCTAGTCCTGTGCAGTTAGCGCGCGCTAACGGGCTGGACAGGTCTAGAAACTTCGGCAAGCTTCTGCAAGCCTCGGCCGACCCCTACTTTAGCGCACACACTGGCTGAACGCTAGCGTGCGCTAGTCGTCCAGTCCAGACCCTGACAATCCCTCTGTCCGGTCCTGGTAGCGCGCGTTGCGGCCTAATAGCGCAATTTTCTTATTGATATGGAGAAATCTGCAAAATAAATCAGCTGGGCGAGGCACACTAAATAAAACACACACACACACACACACACACACATATATATATATATATATATATATATATATATATACCCTTAGGTATAACACAAACAACCTAGATGCATTTCAAGAGCGTCCTGGGAGTCTCCTTATTCTTCCATCAAAACTTTCTTTACTTTAGAAAAAGGAAATTACATTAATAGAAATAACAATGCATGAGATCAAGAAGAAACTCCTTAAGCTACCATCATTTTCACAATTTTCGACACCCGTTTAAAGATAAAAACAACAAGAGGAATAAAGTGGGATCTCAAAGGGAAATAAACGAATCAATCTTGCGCTTGCACACAGTAAAATCTTCTATCCAAACAGCATTTGCTAGAGCTGGATCTGGTTGAGGAACAAATGCATTAAGATTTTAGATCAGCTCTTCTGGTGTTGTTGCAACTATTTTGATTCATTTAGCACGCTCAGAAATAAAACCTTTTTAGAAGAGTAGTTAATGAAAGAGAGTAAACCATCAAGGAAAACATTGACATGTAGCAGACCAATTTGTTTTTTATGAATATTTAGTTGGGCTCTGGTAACCACATCAAAAAGTTCTTCAAGAACCAATAATACGATGCCATGTGTCATGCCATGTCAGCACGATACACGCTCGACACACGCCCGTACACCATGGAAACGGAAGCACTGTGGCACAACCAGTGCGTGAGATACACGACCCAGACCGGAACCGTCCGGTTGGCGCGTGGATCTCACAGGCGCATGAGAAATTTTCCTAGGTCAGAGATGAAATGGCGGATCAGATAACATTTCCTTTCCATTTTCTTTGTACTTCATTTGCACTGCTGAAGAGATAACATTATTGCAGCGATAAGAAGATGCTGCGATAATTTTATCTGAACAACATCTTGTAATTATAAAATTGCGAGATGAGAGTTGATGGACTGCTATAATAGCAGTACTCTCAACGCGAAAGGAAAACACACAATTCACAAGGCTACGTAACAGCTGTTATATTTTAGTTTTTGGCATTTATTTTCTGTATTTATATTTATGTAGTTATACTGTAATACACAAGAATAAATATTGCACCCTAAATTATATTCCAAATAAAGTTTAGTTAATATTATTTTTATCAGATAAAAATCACCTTTATGTTTTTTATTATTATAATTTTGTAATTTAAGTTCATACGTTACATTCAAGCTACTTGGATCAATGGGCGTATTGGGATAAGTCTCTCTCTCTATCAGTTTCAGTATTTTCCTTCCAATTTACTTTATCTACATCAAGTAAGTTCTTTTAATTTCTGCTGTATTTATTTTGAATATGTTAATATTTATGTATCTCTTAAATTTACATGTCAATATGAATTTGATCTAATTTTATATTCTAGGGTTAGGATGACTTAAATTAAATATTCGAGTTTATATTAAATTTATTAGTGTGCCTTTTTTATTTAAATTGATATAATTCACAAATGAAAAAATAGAGACCGGAAGGAAATATTTTTGGAAAATCTAAATTTAATTAAAAAGGATAATTATTAATCCGAAAGGTATTAGTTAGTAGGATGAAGTGATTAGATTATTTAAATATAAACTTTTGTTAAAATTATTTGCGAATACGAAGGTTATCAAATCATTATTCCTGAAGATATAATATTTATCTAATTACTAAATCTCACAGTTAATAAATTGATATAGTGCTCGAGTTATTTATTTAATAATCCAAATCCCTAGAATCTTTATTATCAAAAACAACATAATTCTACCTTAAGACATTTTTATTCTTACTGCTTTGTCTTATTTAAATTATTATAATTAAAGTTCTTATTTAGAATTTATTTCCTGTATTTCGATTTCTACAAACCAGCTAAAATAAAAAACCCAAATTATTTAGAATGTTTATGAATTATTTTTTTTTGTGAATTCATAATTATTTCAATTTTAACAAACAAAAACGATCATCAAGTGAAACGATCTTGGTAAACTCATCAACACTACAAATGCCTCGTATACTTGCGAGTCGCTAATTTATTTACGAGTACATTTTGAGCGAACAAGTTTTTGGCGCCGTTGCCGGGGATCTGTAACACCCCCAGATCCTCCTGGGAATATTACACGCCGTAAACCTTTCCTCAAGGATCTACCAGGCTGGTAACAACATCGAACATCTCAACAATGCCTTTAAGGCTAAAATGACTCAGTAGACCGATTTGGTCTTTCAATAGATACATACAACTCAAACACATTACATGCCAACGCAGGGGTCGAATACAACACACTCCCGTACAACGGGAAAGAAGTACTGCAGCGGAAATAAAATTCAACTAAACCAATACGACATCAACGGGTCCTCGTGTGATTAGTATCGTTCATCTTTCATCATCCTTCATGCCGACCCTGTGCTATGCTCCAAAACCTGAATGCAATACAGACATCCACCCCCCGAATACTCGGGGGTTAGCAAAACTCCACTGTTTTGCTAGTGCAAGTATAAAATATAAAGACAAGCCATACATATCATACTCCAAGGACATAGAATTCATAAACATACTTCCCGAGGTAAATCATTGATCAAAACGGTTAATCCAAAGAGGTCAAAACATAATCGAGAATATCATAAACATGATAAAATCCAATATTACCAACGAACGATCAATGATAATCGAGAATACCTTCACACGGTAAGCTCCAACACTATGAACACAGAACCACATAGACAGATACACGAAAGAGCAAAATTCTCAAAACGCTAAACAAATCACATACAATGGATCTCAATGAAACACAACCGACTGTTGAACGGACCTCTCAGGCGTACGAACAACCAGTCGCAAATCGGCGAACATCCCAAATCATACATGGAGTGGGAATGACCAATCAGTACGGCTCAAAATTCAAAAGTAGTAAAATTATGCTACCACCACATCAATAGAGCCACATAGCACACATGCTCCAGTTTCACAAAATCCAAAGTTCCATTACGTCCTGTGCATGGATCTACAACACGCAGCATATTTCTCTTATTCAATAAATCAACCGATCATCCCTGGATAACCAAACTACCATACTAGAGTTTGAATCTCTTTTCATCGTACCATACTGATGAAATATCTAGTTCGAGAGTCTCGCTCAGAACTTCACCACGATATGCATTATGCACTAAATGCGTATGTACATCAATCACATTTTCAAGACCAGTTTGAAATCATATAATCTTGTCACGAAGACAAATTTTCGAAAGTTTTTTCAAAAATTCCAAAACTCAAAACATAAATTTTTGTAAGATCATGAAATCAATTTTCGAAAAATTAAACTGGCTCGCTAATGCCAAGTTTTCAATAATAGTGTCCTTCGAATCCACACGATTTCGAAGTTTTAAAATGAAAACTATGCAAATGATTGACCACTTCTATATACCAGTCCGGCTCGTCACAAATTCCACTGATATTCCATCAGAAAACCACACGATAGAGTTCCACAATCTTAATATATATACTCCGATGAAAACTCCTTTTTCTACATATAACTTGCAACGTCAATCATTAACCCATCCTGGATCACCTCAATTATGTTATGACAAAACATTGAATAATTAATAAATCAAACACATCGAAAGACTACCCGAGAAGTCTCATTTGAACAAGTAAACCAAAACCCTGAAAGGTAGTAATTAAATAGATAAACGATTATAAAGTGTTTTACAAATCTCGAGAGTTTTAGAAAACAGAAAAGCTTTCTTTTGAAACCTTTAGGTCTCAGCCCGTATCTTGTTCCGCATTACAAGAAGTTTAAAAAGTAGAAAACTCTTTTTGGACCCCAAGTCCTGAGTTGTAAAACTATTTCAAAATCAATTGGGTCTCGGCCCAAATCATTTTCCGTAAAACATTCGTGAAACGTTCATTTTGAAAAGTAGCATTTTCAAATGCTCAAAAGCAGTTCATATATCTCAAAAATGAATTAACATGACTACATGTTTTTCTCAACCGTCCACAACATTTCTCCCAAATGCACAATTCCGTTCCAAAACTTAACCGACATATTGATTTCCAAAATCATAGCGTCTCAAGATCATCAATCCTGTCCCAACTCTGTCATCTCATAACACAACGCATAATATTCTTCCGAATCTCAAAGCATATCAACTTAGAACGGTAGTAAATCTCAATGCAATTTAAAAATCAAAAAACATACAGATCGTGAAGCCGACGATTCCCTGTGATACTGGAACATATCTCGACTCTAGAAAATACTCAACACATATATTTTCAAAACACATGTTTTGCAAAATCAGTTCAACTCGAGAACACAACACATTTCTATCCGAAGAAACACGTTAATACTATTTGGAAAAGTTTATAACAATCCCAGTACTACACTGGCAAATCACATAACGCACAAGCCCGAGTGAACAACAAAAACTCATGGCTCTAATATTTGTCAATCGACAACTCAAATGACATGACAAAAACGCGACCCAACTCGACCCGACTGCCTAGGTTTTCTCAACCTAAGCTCCGATACCATATTCTGTATGTAACACCCCAGAAGGCGGCTATTACAGTGCCGTGGACCCCCCACTGGGACCCACCAGGCGATATCCAAAATAGATTAAATAAACATTATTTGTGATACCGAACCACAATGAATAGTTATTACTCCGATTAGGAGTTTATCGAAATTATGGCCAACGGCCTTATAATACACAGGATCCGAAAAACAAGTATAAACCATATGGAGATGGAAAATACTTTAAATGTTAATACAACCAAATAGTAATTTAAATGGAACAGAAAATAAAATAACATAACACGATTTAACATAACCGGACAGCAAATGATGTGGGGCCCCTGAACCCTTCGAACCCTTCGCCGTCAACATGCTCTTCTCGTGCCTTGCCTTTGCCTCGACCTAAAATACAATACAAGTATTTCGCCCATAACACAGGGTCAGATATACATGATAATCAATTCTTCTAACATTATACAATTCATGTATATAGATTTCAAGGATAACATTCTGACTATTAACCATACCCCTCGGGCGTATGAATCAATCAGTCACAAATCGTCGAACACATCCAATCACACATGGACTATGATCGATTAACAATATAGCTCAAGATGGACATCACAGTACGCCCGATCCGGAAATGTGCCCGTGTACATGTCCACCCCGTATATGGAATCCAGAATATACGTGTGACAATGTACCTAATTAGCCTCACGAACTACGTCTCGTGTGCACAGTCCAATACGGAAACATCCACGTATGACTATACAAGTGCCCAGCTAAAAATCCTACACAATATCCAATCGGCACGCAGATATGATTCCGGAAATGTCACGATACAACATGACAACGAAGTTCAATGAAATACTCATCCAATTAAGGATCAAGAAAACTCACCAAAGTGAAAATAAAGACCAACGAGATCAACGATTCAAAACGACGTACATGGGAATGCAACCCCATGAAGAAAACGGAATATCATCAAAGATAATGTCAAATCGTGACAAACATTACATGAACAATTCATACATATGAAATATATAATTATCACAAGAATTTAATCATCATTATAACCAAGCAAGATAACTTGCCTCAATACGGAGACGGGAATAGTCCTCTTCTTGTCGGAACGAACGAACGGTCCTCAACTAATATTGTGTACTCGAACAATCAACCTTGAATGAAGTATATTTTGCTCATTAATATGTTTATATGATCATCTACACCAAATTTTCACGAGATAACATCTTAATTCCCGATTGAGTAGTTTAACTTCTGAAGTGTTACTTCAAGAACCTTACTCATACCATTCAATTCTCACAATTGATTACAAGATGATACCAAATGTTTGTTGGATTAAGAATCATTCCATTAAACAATAATCTCCTATCCTTTAATCTTATCAAGAACATCTCAAATGATTAAAAGTAAAATCTGCACTACATACAATTACTTATGTTGAGTTAATTAGTTGTAAATCCATATCATGGTTATGAAGATTATCTCAAGTTTAGCACCAATCTTATACTCTTCCAACTGACTTGGGGATTCAAACAACACACCTCTGAATTCACTTAGCCTAGGTTCAAGAAAATCATTACATTCTTCTAATGATCAACAAGGTTTCTTAAAACATTTATGGTAATTATTCCAATAAGTCATTTACATTACAATGGAACAAGGATTATTATTATACCAATGGTGTTATAAGTCTAGCAAGGAGAGTGTGGTTAAACTAAACATGATCATTACCATATTAAAACACCAAGAACACACCATTACAAACCCTCTAATCATCATGTTCATCATTAGGTTGTTGAAAGCTTAACTACAACATGTTTATTTTGATTAATTCATCACTAGGTGAAATATACTTAATCACTATCATAATAAATTCGAGATTATAGGGTTAAATCGTAGAACATACCTTCAGAAATGAAGAACAATACACCAAACCACAAGAACACAATATAAGCTTCAAGAATGTCTCCAAGTTCCAATCAACAAGCTCCAAAATCAAAATGTAAAGCTCCAACACAAGTTGGAAGAAGGTAAACTTGCTCTAGGGATGAATGGGGATGATTATATGGGTGAAAATCGGAGTTTGGACGTGCAAAATGAAAGACACAAGTTGTCTTTTTATAACAGCACAGTTCGTTACGTACGCTACACAACAAGTGTTACGTACGTAAGCTAAGTCCAGAGGTTACTGGACTGAAATACGAACTTCATTACGTACGTTACCGCTAGAAGCATTACGTACGTAATGTGGGTCAACTAGGTTGGCTCCAAAAGATCAGATATTCAAATCCCACCCGGCCCCACACGCCGAAAGTTGAGATCGGATACGATCAGACCGTTACGTACGTATTGTACCCCTTTACGTACGTAAAGGCCTCAAAATAGCGTACGCTATGTCTGACGATTAACGTACGTTAGGCTCGGGTTTTTAATAGTTCAATATGCACTTATCTCTTCAACACTGAAAATTCAAACATAATGCGAGTGATCATTTTATTCAAGTCTATTATGATATATTCTAACATCAATATTCATTTTACAAATGCAACAAGATTACAACAGTATTAAATTATCCGAATAGTACAACAGCAAGTAAGAATTTCCGTCGGATATTACATACTCCCCCCCTTAAAAGAGGTTTCGTCCTCGAAACTAAGGGGTAAGCAATTCGGGATACCTCTCTTGAATGTTGTGCTCCGTCTCCCATGTGGCCTCCTCGACCCCGTGTCGTGACCACTGAACCTTCAGTAGGGGAATCGTCTTATTCCGTAATTGTTTGATCCTTCTCTCAAATATCCGTACGGGGCGCTCCTCATACGAATGATCCTCCGCTAAATCGATCTCATCGAACTGAAGTACATGACTCGGATCAGCAACGTATTTCCTTAGCTGGGAGACATGGAATACGTTATGGATCCGGCTCAGGGCTGGTGGTAAAGCCAAGCGATAAGCCAAATCGCCTACTCGTTCCAAAACCTCAAACGGCCCGATATACCTCGGACTCAGCTTGCCTCGTTTTCCAAAATGAAAGACTCCTCGGGTAGGTGACACCTTAATTAACACATGGTCACCAACCTCGAACTCAAGCGGTCGTCGACGGTGGTCAGCATAAGACTTCTGTCGACTTTGAGCCATTAACAACCGGCTCCTAATCAAAGTGATCTTCTCTCGAGCTGCTAATAACATGTCGGGTTCCGTACCCAGAGATTCTGATAGTTCGTCCCAACACAAAGGGGACCTACAGCGACGGCCATATAATGCCTCATACGGTGCCATCTGAATCGAAGCGTGCCAACTATTATTATAAGTGAATTCCACCAAAGGCAGCTGGGCTTCCCAATCGTCCTTCCAATCAAGAGCGCATGCTCTCAACATGTCCTCTAGAGTCTGGATGGTTCTCTCAGACTGAACATCGGTTTGTGGATGAAAAGCCATACTGAAATTCAACTGCGTGCCCATCGCACGATGAACTGCCTTCCAGAAGTGTGACACGAATCGCCCATCACGGTCTGATACAATACTCTTGGGGGTACCATGTAATCTCACAATTTACTTAATAAACAGCTGGGCCAATCTCTCGGGACCCCACGCGTCCTTAATCTCCAAGAAGTGGGCTGATTTGGTCAGACGGTCCACAATCACCCAAATCGTATTCATTCCTCGACGACTCGTCGGCAATCTAGTAATAAAATCCATTGATATGTCCTCCCATTTCCACTCGGGAATCGGGAGCGGTTTCAGCATTCCTGCGGGTCGCTGGTGCTCAATCTTAACCTGCTGACAGGTTAAACATCTCGAAACAAATTCGGAAACCTCACGTTTCATATTTCCCCACCAATAATTCTGCTTCAAATCCTTATACATCTTGCTAGATCCCGGGTGAATAGAGTACGGGGTATCATGGGCTTCTCTCATGATAGAGTTCCTCAACTCTTCGTCAGCGGGTACACAAACTCGATTTCTGAATCATATCAATCCATCCTCGTGGATCACGAATCTAGGGGCTTTCCCTTGGGTTACCTCATCCCGGACTCGAGATAAGAATGGGTTCGTAACTTGCCTCGATCTGATCATATCATCAAGAGATGAAGAAATCTCAAGGGTGCAAAGTTGTCCCTGAATACGCTGTAACCAAACTTCAATTTCTGGCCTCATAAGGTCCAATTGCAACTCTCTCTGTGCTGTCAAACGGCTCAGCATCTGCTCCTGTAACACCCCGAGATATTCGGAATAATTACAGCGCCGTAAACCCTTTAGATAAGGATTTACAAGGCTTATTTTAAAAGAAGTATACAAATAAACCAATCGAACAACTGGAATTCAAATACAGATTTGTTCCACCCAATCAAATAAGTTAACTTATACAACCATATCGAATTGACTTTATTAAAACAGACGTACTCGAGTACTAAACGAACCAAGAAGACCAAACACAACAACAATAACACCAATCACATCACTGAGCCATTTCATCGTCCTGTCGGTACTGTGGTTGCCTCCCCGCTCCTCGGCTACCTGAACATCAAAACAATGTCCACCCCCAAAGGGATTAGCAAAACAATGCTAGTACAAGTATCATCATACAATAAATCATCAATGCATCGTAAAACATGCAAAACGGGCTTCCGCCACCGGAATCCAACGATGCGAATCCTCACGATTCCATCAATACAATACATGGTAATCCAAATGATCCAAATACTTCTCAAGATAGATCCCCATGATGATCCCGCGGACCAACGCATGGTGGAAAACCCGTCCAACGATCCAGCGCCAAAGATAGATCCCCATGATGATCCCGCGGACCAACGCATGGTGGACATTCGATCCAGCCTCAAGATAGATCCTCATGACCCCCTCGGATCATTTATACCATAATCAATCAATTATGCATACACATATGCATTTCAATATGTTCATCAATACGAACAAACAACAACGAATATCACGAAAATTCTCAGAAATATATCTCATATTCAACAATATGAATAAAACCACAAGCATGATAAATCGAACTCGACATATGATACTTGCCTCGAAAATGGCAAGGACGAAATACTTCAATGATCTCGACACGCTCGAAGGCCGCCTCCTTCGATCAACGTAACAGGCTCGAACCTTAACAAAAGTAACGATATACAAATCATCTCAAGTCGAACGATGGCCTAACAATTCGGTCTACGGCCGAAAAGCTCAAAATAACCAATCGCTCGATCGCTTAGCGCCACGCATTTCACGTAACGCGGCGCTTAAGACGGATCGTTAGCATACGCTATCGTATAAGACTAGCATGCGCTAGCCACGGCCTCGATAGTCTCGACTTACCGTCTCATAACATACGCTACGACGTTTGGGCGTTAATCAACCCGATAGCGCACGTTAACTCACACGTGTTAGCGTGCGCTAATCTTGCATGACAGAATACTGCAAACCGAAAACTGGGTTGAATGGTGAAGAACTCATGAATTCTACCGTGATAATACAAGTTGTCCTCGGGCATATCATGCTAATAAGGTTTGTGGAAGTTCCATGATCATGAGGTATACATATACGGATAATCCATTCAACATCATAATCTTATCTTCGATCTTCAAGAAATATTCTAAGTTCCGATTATTCCAAGTCCCAAAACATATGATTCCTTACGTAAAACATATGAACTAGGTAATCTCCAATTACTGATCATAAACCGATTTGAAAACGCTTAGGAGTCCATTCTACTAAGATGGTTCAAAGGTTCATAAGATAAATAGTGCCGATACGTCAAAGTATCCTTCTAACAAGTGATGACCGATCATAAACGAAATAACTGGCTATCTAAGCATGATCAGACGTCCTTAAGAACATTACTAACATTGGTGAAGAATCACCTACCTCAAGTAGTGAAGAACACGGAGGAAAATGAAGCAATCCGACACCGAAAGCTTGAACACCAATCTCCAATGATAAACAATCTTCAACCACAAATCAGGATGTTGATATGAAGTGTTTGGGGTGAAGGAAGTTATGTTCTAAGTGTAGGAATTCGGGTAATGAGAGTAGAGAGAACTGAAATCACGAATAGGATGCTGTCCTATTTATAATAAATGGCTATTAGCGCGCGCTAGACCCTGTTCGTAGCGTGCGCTAACGGCTCACAGTCTAAATTGTACTCGGCACTTAGCGTGCGCTACGCATATACCTGTAGCGTGCGCTAAGGCGTTGACTCGGCTTTTCCCGAAAGCCATCCAGGTACATCCGACACGATCCGACAGGGGTCCCCCGGCCAGATCTCACCTACCGCACGTCTCAATCAAATTGACCATGCATAGCATGCGCTAATGACCCTCTGTAGCGTGCGCTATGAATCTACGTTAGCGCACGCTAAACACAGCCAATAGCGTGCGCTACATGCGCAGATTTACAATCTTTAAATCACAATCACGGAATTAAACGCTCGACAACATCGGATTATGAAATACGGAAAATACTACTCAAATCAAGTACAATCATTACAATATCACAAGTTCTAATTACATAACAGAAGTCTCGGGTATTACATCCTTCCTCCCTAAAAAGAAGTTTCGTCCCGAAACTTAAGATGAAAACAACTCCGGATATCTAGTCTTCATACTGTCCTCCGTTTCCCAAGTGGCCTCTTCGACTCCATGTCGTGACCATCAGATTTTTAACCAAGTGTATTGGTTTATTCCTCAATTGCTTGATCCGGCTCTCAAGTATCTTGATTGGTCTCTCTTCGAAGGTGCCATCATTAGCTATCTCGATCTCGTCGAAATCAATAACGTGACTGGGGTCCGGTACATACTTCCGTAATTGGGATACGTGAAACACATTGTGAACGTGACTCAGCGATGGCGGTAAGGCCAACCTGTATGCTAAATCCCCAACTCTCTCTAGGATCTCAAATGGTCCGATATATCTCGGACTAAGTTTGCCTCTCCTCCCAAAACGGAAAACCCCTCGTGTAGGAGACACCTTCAATAGTACATGGTCCCCGGCGTCGAACTCTAGAGGGCGACGACGTACATCTGCATAAGACTTCGCCGACTGGCGATCAATGCCTCTCTCGAATCAAGGCTATCTTCTCTTGAGTCTGAATAATCAATTCTGGTTCCGTCCCGATCAAATCTGAAGAATCATCCCAACATAGGGGTGATCGGCATCTTCTCCCGTACAAAGCTTCAAATGGTGCCATCTCAATTGAAGCATGCCAACTATTATTGTAGGTGAACTCGATCAAGGGCAAGTGAACTTCCTAATCAGTCGACCAATCTAATGCACAAGCTCTAAGCATGTCCTCTACTGTCTGTATAGTTCTTTCAGACTGACCATCCGTTTGGGGATGATAAGCTGTGTTAAAGTTGAGCTCAGTCCCCAAAGCCCTGTGAACTGCTTTCCAGAAGTGTGACACGAAACGGCCATCTCGATCCGAAATAATGGTCTTCGGCGTCCCGTGCAATCTGACTATCTCCGCAATAAATATTCGTGCCAATCTCTCGGGTCCCCATGTATCTTTAATTCCCAGGAAATGAGCCGATTTGGTTATTCGATCAACTACAACCCAAATCATGTTCATTCCCGTTCTAGTCCTTGGCATACTAGTGATGAAATCCATCGAGATATCCTCCCACTTCCATTCAGGGATCGGAAGCGGCTTTAACATTCCGGCAGGTCGCTGATGTTCAATCTTAACCTGCTGACAAGTCAAACACTTCGAAACGTACTCTGCTACGTCCTTCTTCATATTCCCCCACCAGAAGTTTTGCTTTAAATCCTTATACATCTTACTACTGCCTGGGTGAATAGAATAAGGCGCGCTATGAGCTTCCTTCAAAATTGTCCGTCTCAAACTATCATCCTCGGGAACGCAAAGTCGACTTTGAAATCTCAAAACTCCATCGTCTTGTATCACGAATCCTGGGGCTTTTCCTTTCTTTACTTCGTCATATAATCGAAGAATCAGAGAGTCGTTCAGTTGTTTAGACTTGATCTCCTCGACTAGTGATGAAGTCAGTTCCATTACATAAAGTTGCCCTTGGATTCCCGGTGCCCATACTTCAATCCCCTCGCGGATCAGTTCTCGCTGAATACTGGTTTGGGACGTAAGTGCTTCCAACACTCGAAGAGAAACAGGTTTACGGCTCAAAGCATCAGCTACTACGTTTGCTTTCCCCGGATGATAGAGAATCTCCAAGTCGTAATCCTTGATCAATTCCAGCCACCTTCTCTGCCTCATGTTTAATTCTTTCTGACTGAAGATGTACTTGAGGCTCTTATGATCTGTAAAGATCTGACAATGCGTGCCATACAAATAATGTCGCCAGATTTTCAAGGCAAAGACCACAGCTGCTAGCTCCAGATCATGAGTCGGGTAATTAATCTCGTATGGTTTCAATTGCCGAGAAGCATAAGCAATCACTTTATCCTTCTGCATCAATACACAACCCAGACCCTGATTCGAAGCGTCGCTATATACCATAAATCCGTCAGTTCCCTCTGGCAGTGCTAATATAGGTGCTGTCGTCAGCCTCCTCTTAAGTTCGTCAAAACCAGCCTGGCACTTCTCATTCCACATGAACTTTTGAGTTTTCTGTAACAGCTGGGTGAGCGGACAAGCAATTTTGGAAAATCCCTCTACAAAGCGGCGATAATATCCAGCTAGTCCTAAGAAGCTTCGGACTTCCTTCACGTTCTTAGGAGCTTCCCATTCCAAGATCGCTTCGACTTTCTTCGGGTCCACCTGAACTCCATCGGCTGATATCACATGCCCAAGGAAAGTTACTTCCTTAAGCCAAAACTCGCATTTTGAAAATTTTGCATATAGCTGTTCCTTCCTCAAGGTGCTTAAAACCACACGTAAATGTTCAGCATGTTCCTCTGCGTCTTTCGAATATATCAGATGTAATCAATGAAGACTACCACAAAATTATCAAAGTATTCAAAGAATAAACGATTCAACAATTGCATTAAAACTGCAGGAGCAAAGGTAAGTCCAAACTGCATCACAACGAAATCATAATGCCGTGCATCGATCCAAAGCGATTTCGGTATATCCGATTCCTTAATTCTCAACTGGTGGTATCCTGATCGCAAGTCAATCTTCGAGAAGACCCTTGCCCCTTGCAGTTGATCAAACAAGTCGTCGATCCGAGGTATAGGATACTTGTTCTTGATTGTCATCTTACTGAGTTCCCTGTAGTCAATACACAGTCGTAGGGATCCGTCTTTCTTCCGGACAAAGAGAACGGGCGCTCCCCAAGGAGAAACGCTCGGTTGAATATAACCCTTCTGCAACAATTCCTCCAGTTGTTTCTTGAGTTCATACATCTCGGTTGGCGCCATGCGGTATGGTGCTCTGGAAATAGGAGCTGCTCCAGGCTCTAGTTCGATAGTGAATTCCACTCCCCTCTGCGGAGGTAACCCAGGTAGTTCGTCAGGAAATACATCGGAGAACTCATTCACAACTGAAATGGACGAGAGTTCTACTCCTTCCTCTTTCCTCATGGCTTAGCACCAAAGTCCGTGACATCCCTGCTTCAGTAATTTCACGGCTTTCATTGCCTTGATCAATTTTCCCGAGCTTCCCGGTCTCCATCCTCGGAATAAGTGTTCAGATCCGTCATCAGCAATGATGGAAACGACTCTCTCTCGGTAATTCAGCACAGCTCCATAACGGTTGAGCCAATCATCCCCGAGAATTAAATCGTCACCGCAGATGTCAACTACAATAAGATTCGATGGCCAATCTCTTCCTTCTATAGATACTGGGAAATCCCGAGCTTCTAAGGTTCCCACAATTTTCTCTCCACTCGGTAATCCCACAACATAAGGTTCACAATTATACAAGCACGAGATGTTCAAACGATTAACACAGTTCAAAGATATAAAAGAATGCGTAGCTCCCGAATCGAACAAGACACTAACTGGTTGCAAAAGGATCTGAATCGTACCTGATGCAACAGCTGTGTTTTGATCATCAGATTTCCTCATTTCGTACAGGCGTGGAGGAACGGACCCAGCACTGGATGCCTCTCTCTTCCCAGCGTTCTGCTGCTGAAATCCACTTTGCTGCGTCTGGTTCACACTCGTCTCCTTCGGGACTGGAGCTGGAGTGCGAGTACCAAAAGATCGGGTCGCATTCCCACAAAATGTTGCGCGATGTCCCTCCTGTCCACACTCGAAACAGGTCACAGCAGGCGCGAAACAATCACGTCGAACATGTCCCGCCTTGCCACAGTTGTAACACTTCTTTCCTGCATCAGAAACAGTCGGTGCTGCCCGGAACTTCTTTCCTCCTCGAGAAGGATGCGGAGGTCTCCTGGATGAGTGAAAAGAGGACTGACCCCGGCGGGGCCCGCTATTCTTATTCTCCGTGAAGTTGCCAGACACCTTCTGTTTCTTTGCTTCCGTCGATTTCTCTACTGCTGCCTCCTTCATGTCATAGGCCAACGCCTTGTCCTGCATCACGCAAGGTGGCACATTCAAATCCGGACATATACTGCTGAATTTCCGGCTTCATTCGCATGTCAAAATGAAAAATCTTCTCCGCCTCGGTCCTGACTAAGTGGCGCACATAAGTCAGCTGGTGATTAAAAGTTTTAATCACGTCCGTCACAGATGCTTCCGAATTTTGTGGTGAGAAAAACTCCCGAACTCGGGCCTCTCTAACTGGGCGAGGACAATACTGTGCCTCCATCATCAATTTGAATTCCGTCCAGTCAACAATGTGCTCCTCCGGTCGAATGGCCTCCCACCAGTCGAAAGCCTCCCCGGTCAAAAGATACTGGGCGACCGGAACCTTCCTATCGTTGGGACAGTTAATCCCTGCAAAAATCTTCTCTAATTCCTTCAGCCAATGATCCCACGAAAGCGTCTCAGCGGAACCGTCAAATTTCGGAGGATGCAATTTGACCACCTCGGTAAGCCATTTATCTCCCCGATTATCCACGTTATGCTGCTGTCCCATCGCCGTCTGCATGCGATCCACAACTTGAGCAAACTGGTTTATCTGGGCAACCACCTGCTGCAGCACTCCCGACACGTTAGGGTCTGCATTATTATTTGCCGATCCCTGTTGTCCCCCGGAATGTGAATCCGTTTGACTAGCGGCTATCTCTGGAGTAGATACCGACTCTTCTTGCCTCGCATTTCCACGTCCGCGTCCACGACCGCGTCCGCGTCCACGACCTCCTCTCAACATACTGTAAACATAAATACTCAATATCCAAAGCAAACGTTCTAAAAGTACATCCATCAATGTTTACGAGACATGAATTAAATAAAACAGTAGTATTCGAGATTAGGAAACTTACAACCACAGTCCACACGACGATGCTGGCTCAGTAGTGATGTTACGAACGACCAATAATCAACAACGTAAACAGACCCAACTAACCCGACTGCCAAGATATCCATAAATCTTAGCTCCGATACCATATTCTGTAACACCCCGAGATATTCGGAATAATTACAGCGCCGTAAACCCTTTAGATAAGGATTTACAAGGCTAATTTTAAAAGAAGTATACAAATAAACCAATCGAACAACTGGAATTCAAATACAGATTTGTTCCACCCAATCAAATAAGTTAACTTATACAACCATATCGAATTGACTTTATTAAAACAGACGTACTCGAGTACTAAACGAACCAAGAAGACCAAACACAACAACAATAACACCAATCACATCACTGAGCCATTTCATCGTCCTGTCGGTACTGTGGTTGCCTCCCCGCTCCTCGGCTACCTGAACGTCAAAACAATGTCCACCCCCAAAGGGTTTAGCAAAACAATGCTAGTACAAGTATCATCATACAATAAATCATCAATGCATCATAAAACATGCAAAACGGGCTTCCGCCACCGGAATCCAACGATGCGAATCCTCACGATTCCATCAATACAATACATGGTAATCCAGTGATCCAGCGCCCTCAGCATAGATCCCCATGATGATCCTGTCGGACCAACGCATGGTGGAAAACCCGTCCAGCGATCCAGCGCCCTCAGCATAGATCCCCATGATGATCCCGTCGGACCAACGCATGGTGGACATTCGATCCAGCGCCCTCAGCATAGATCCTCATGACCCCCTCGGATCATTTATACCATAATCAATCAATTATGCATACACATATGCATTTCAATATGTTCATCAATACGAACAAACAACAACGAATATCACGAAAATTCTCAGAAATATATCTCATATTCAACAATATGAATAAAACCACAAGCATGATAAATCGAACTCGACATATGATACTTGCCTCGAAAATGGCAAGGACGAAATACTTCAATGATCTCGACACGCTCGAAGGCCGCCTCCTTCGATCAACGTAACAGGCTCGAACCTTAACAAAAGTAACGATATACAAATCATCTCAAGTCGAACGATGGCCTAACAATTCGGTCTACGGCCGAAAAGCTCAAAATAACCAATCTGCCTGGACTGCTTAGCGCGCGCTACGTACTCTACGTAACGTGTGCTAAGACGGACTGTTAGCGTACGCTATCGTATAAGACTAGCGTGCGCTAGCCACGGTCTGAAAGTCTGACTCGGCTGGTCTCATAACGTACGCTACGTACGTTTCGGGCGTTAACTGAACCCCGATAGCGCACGTTTACTCACACGTGTTAGCATGCGCTAATCTTGCATGGCAGAATACTGCAAACCGAAAACTGGGTTGAATGGTGAAGAACTCATGAATTCTACCGTGATAATACAAGTTGTCCTCGGGCATATCATGCTAATAAGGTTTGTGGAAGTTCCATGATCATGAGGTATACATATACGGATAATCCATTCAACATCATAATCTTATCTTCGATCTTCAAGAAATATTCTAAGTTCCGATTATTCCAAGTCCCAAAACATATGATTCCTTACGTAAAACATATGAACTAGGTAATCTCCAATTACTAATCATAAACCGATTTGAAAACGCTTAGGAGTCCATTCTACTAAGATGGTTCAAAGGTTCATAAGATAAATAGTGCCGATACGTCAAAGTATCCTTCTAACATGTGATGACCGATCATAAACGAAATAACTGGCTATCTAAGCATGATCAGACGTCCTTAAGAACATTACTAACATTGGTGAAGAATCACCTACCTCAAGTAGTGAAGAACACGGAGGAAAATGAAGCAATCCGACAC
This sequence comes from Orobanche coerulescens, assembly GCA_033398695.1. Taxonomy (NCBI): domain Eukaryota; kingdom Viridiplantae; phylum Streptophyta; class Magnoliopsida; order Lamiales; family Orobanchaceae; genus Orobanche; species Orobanche coerulescens. Next base: position 145,942,861 of record CM065805.1, on the reverse strand, counting down.
CGAAAGCTTGAACACCAATCTCTAATGATAAACGATCTTCAACCACGAATCAGGATGTTGATATGAAGTGTTTGGGGTGAAGGAAGTTATGTTCTAAGTGTAGGAATTCGGGTAATGAGAGTAGAGAGAACTGAAATCACGAATAGGATGCTGTCCTATTTATAATAAATGGCTATTAGCGCGCGCTAGACCCTGTTCGTAGCGTGCGCTAACGGCTCACGCCTAAATCAGACTCGGCACTTAGCGTGCGCTACGCATATACCTGTAGCGTGCGCTAAGGCATTGACTCGGCTTTTCCCGAAAGCCGTCCAGGTACATCCGACACGATCCGACAGGGGTCCCCCGGCCAGATCTCACCTACCGCACGTCTCAATCAAATTGACCATGCATAGCGTGCGCTAATGACCCTCTGTAGCGTGCGCTATGAATCTACGTTAGCGCACGCTAAACACAGCCAATAGCGTGCGCTACATGCGCAGATTTACAATCTTTAAATCACAATCACGGAATTAAACGCTCGACAACATCGGATTATGAAATACGGAAAATACTACTCAAATCAAGTACAATCATTACAATATCACAAGTTCTAATTACATAACAGAAGTCTCGGGTATTACAGCTCCTGCACTGTCTTACGGCTCAAAGCGTCGGCAACCACATTAGCTTTACCCGGATGATAAAGGATCTCGATATCATAGTCCTTGATTAATTCTAGCCACCTTCTCTGCCTCATGTTCAACTCCTTCTGAGTAAAAATGTACTTTAGGCTCTTGTGGTCTGTAAAGATCTGGCAGGTAACCCCATAAAGATAGTGACGCCAGATTTTCAAAGCAAACACCACGGCTGCTAACTCCAAGTCATGGGTCGGATAGTTAACTTCATAGGGTCGTAATTGTCTCGATGCATAGGCAATCACTTTCCCTTCCTGCATTAGTACACATCCCAGACCCTGTCTCGACGCGTCACTATACACCACAAATCCTTCCGTTCCTTTTGGTAAGACCAAAACAGGTGCCGAAATCAATCGACTCTTGAGCTTTTCAAAACTTTGCTGACATGCTTCTGTCCACAAATACTTCTTGTCCTTTCGCAGTAAGTTAGTCATCGGTTGCGCAATTTTAGAAAATCCTTCTACGAACCGTCGGTAGTAACCTGCTAGGCCGAGGAAACTACGAACTTCCTTCACGTTCTTCAGTGGTAGCCAATCTCGAATGGCTTCTGTCTTTTGTGGGTCCACTCTCACCCATTCGGATGATATCACATGCCCGAGAAAGACAACCTCAGGTATCCAGAATTCACACTTAGAAAATTTCCCATAGAGCTGTTCTCGCCTCAATGCATCGAGAACTTGGTGGAGGTGACGCTCGTGCTCTTCGTGGTCACGAGAGTAAATCAGAATGTCGTCAATAAAAACGAATACAAAGCGATCCAGATAGTTAATAAAAACTCGATTCATCAACTCCATGAATACCGCCGGTGCATTAGTCAGTCCAAATGGCATCACCACAAACTCATAATGCCCATAGCGAGTACGGAATGCTGTTTTCGAAATGTCAGACTCTCTAATCCTCAACTGATGATAACCAGATCTCAAGTCGATCTTAGAAAACACGGCAGCTCCCTGAAGTTGGTCCAATAAATCATCAATACGAGGCAAGGGATGCTTGTTCTTGATGGTTACTCTGTTCAGCTCACGGTAATCAATACATAAGTGTAGAGATCCATCTTTCTTCCGCACAAATAACACTGGTGCTCCCCAAGGGGACGCACTAGGTCGAATATTGCCCTTGTCAGTCAACTCTTCAAGCTGGTTCTTCAATTCCTGCATCTCAGTCGGAGCCATGCGGTACGGTGCTTTTGAGAGCGGGGACGTACCTGGTTCTAATTCAATAATAAACTCCACGTCACGATGAGGAGGTAAGCCTGGCAACTCGTCTGGAAATACATCGGGGTAGTCTCGGACTACCGGAATGTCGGCCAATTCAAATGGTCGATCTGCTGTTTTGGTCATGTAGCACCAATAACCAATACACCCTTGATTAAGCAGTTTCGCTACTTTCATAGCACTGATGACTCTCCCAGAACGACTGGGATTATCACCTCGAAAAATACACTCGAAACCATCATCGGAAGTGACGGTTACCATTCGCTTGCGGACACTGAGTATTGCATCATGACGATCCATCCAATCGATACCCAAGATTATATCATCCTTAGGTAAATCGACTACAATCAGATTTGACAACCACTCACGGTCGTTCAAATGAATCGGACAGTCCCGGACTTCACGATTTCCAATAATTCTTCTACCATCAGGTAGACCAATCACGTAGGGCTCACAATTGATAACATGGTCTAGAGGCAAACGACTTAAACAAGAAGAAGATATAAAGGAGTGCGAAGCACCAGTATCAAAAAGAACACACACAGGCTGGGAGTGGATCTCGAGTATACCTGAAATCATGCTGGCCTCGGGATCGTCAGCTTTCTTCATATCGTAAATCCTGGGTTTCGCAGTTCCGGCACCAGGTGTACCACTTTGATCCCCACGGCCCATTCCCCTATTCGCCCCGGTGGTCTGATAGGAAGCGGACGGAGGCACCCGGTTCTGGACAGAGGATTGAACTGGGGCATGAGACGCTACTGGTTTAGGTCCGGGCCCACCCCTGCAAAAACGAGCACGGTGACCAATCTTGCCACAAGTATGACATGTGACGGCAGGCTTCGGGCATTTGGAGCTGATATGCCCCTGGTCTCCGCAGTTATAGCACACAACAGAGGAGGGGACCGCTCGAGAGTGCGATCCAGCTGGCTTCGACGCCATGGGTGGTCGATCAGAAGGGTTTGGCAATGACTGGGGCTTCTTGAATGTCCCCCGATTATTCTCAGTCTGGTTCTGGTTCCTGGATCTTTTGTTGTTGGACTGTGGTTGTTTCTTGAAAATCTCCTTCGCGGTGAGTTCGTACTCCAGAGCCTTCTCGATGAACTCTGGTAAAGTAGTACAGTGGTGATTCAACAGCTGCATTCTCATTCGGGGTTTAAGCCTCTTGAGAAAGTATTTGATCTTATCGGCCTCTGATCGGATAATTGTCGTGGCGAAATGAAGGAGTGCCTGAAATCTTTCAGCAACAGATAATACATCATCGTCTTCAGACGGGTCGGGGTTCAATAGTTCCGACAGCTTGGCCTCACGGAGTGGCCCTGGATAGTAACGGTCTAGCATGAGGTTTTTAAATTCCTCCCAAGTGTAAACACCATCAGCTGGCCTTACCGAAAGCCACCAGGTATGAGCGCCTTTGCTAAGATAATACGCGGCTACCGAAACGCGATTCTCTTCCGGGCAGTCCACCATCTGGAAAAGTTTCTCAAAATGCTCGATCCAATGCACAACGTTAGCAGGCTCAGAGGAGCCTTCAAAAGTCGGTGGTCGTTGGAGAGAGATGTCGCTGATAATCCGACTCACGGGTCCACCAATCACAGGAGGAGGATGAGCCCCCTGCTGCTGGCCAGTAGCGGCCCTCTGCATAGCTTCCATTAGTTGACCCATCTGGGTCATCTGTGTCATCATGCCCTGCATTACGACGTAAGGATCAACACGCGCATCCCCGCGCCCACTGTGGTGCGATTGTTCCCTAGAAGGTGAACCACTGTCTGCGGAACTCTGATCCACATTTGCGCGTCTGTTGGCTCGAGGTATCGGGATTCGGCCCCTTCCGCGGCCTTGTCCCCCTCTGCCACGACCTCTCAGGTTTCTTTCCATACTGAAAGAATCAATCATAATGATAATCATAAGTACAGTTCAAGATACTAAAATACATGCTAAGTTAATAGCAACAAGGAATCACATATTTCAAGGAAACGGTTATCGATACCATGAATGTCGCACTGAATATTATATCGGTGTCAAGTCGAACAATTCAATCATATAATCAATTCAGCATTTACCTCGGATTATTTATCAGAAAATCCTGTCACAATACCACGAAATAACATGATCAACAAGGAGACCCATACTGATATCAATATTATGCCAGTAATTAAATCATGGCTCATAAAGTACATACCGTATTTGGCTCGTAGGGTCAGACGCTTGCACAGGTCACACGTGACACGAAGGTCTCTTGATACTAGTTCATTTAACAATGACTTATAAAAAGAAAACAACTCTCTGATACCATCTTCTGTAACACCCCAGAAGGCGGCTATTACAGTGCCGTGGACCCCCCACTGGGACCCACCAGGCGATATCCAAAATAAATTAAATAAACATTGTTTGTGATACCGAACCACAATGAATAGTTATTACTCCGATTAGGAGTTTATCGAAATTATGGCCAACGGCCTTATAATACACAGGATCGGAAAAACAAGTATAAACCATATGGAGATGGAAAATACTTTAAATGTTAATACAACCAAATAGTAATTTAAATGGAACAGAAAATAAAATAACATAACACAGTTTAACATAACCGGACAGCAAATGATGTGGGGTCCCTGAACTAGTATCCTTCGAACCCTTCGCCGTCAACATGCTCTTCCCATGCCTTGCCTTTGCCTCGACCTAAAATACAATACAAGTATTTCGCCCATAACACAGGGTCAGATATACATGATAATCAATTCTTCCAACATTATACAATTCACGTATATAGATTTCAAGGATAACATTCTGACTATTAATCATACCCCTCGGGCGTATGAATCAATCAGTCACAAATCGTCGAACACATCCAATCACACATGGACTATGATCGATTAACAATATAGCTCAAGATGGACATCACAGTACGCCCGATCCGGAAATGTGCCCGTGTACATGTCCACCCCGTATACGGAATCCAGAATATACGTGTGACAATGTACCTAATTAGCCTCACGAACTACGTCTCGTGTGCACAGTCCAATACGGAAACATCCACGTATGACTATACAAGTGCCCGGCTAAAAATCCTACACAATATCCAATCGGCACGCAGATATGATTCCGGAAATGTCACGATACAACATGACAACGAAGTTCAATGAAATACTCATCCAATTAAGGATCAAGAAAACTCACCAAAGTGAAAATAAAGACCAACGAGATCAACGATTCAAAACGACGTACTTGGGAATGCAACCCCATGAAGAAAATGGAATATCGTCAAAGACAATGTCAAATCGCGACAAACATTACATGAACAATTCATACATATGAAATATATAATTATCACAAGAATTTAATCATCATTATAACCAAGCAAGATAACTTGCCTCAATACGGAGACGTGAATAGTCCTCTTCTTGTCGGAACGAACGAATAGTCCTCAACTAATATTGTGTACTCGAACAATCAACCTTGAATGAAGTATATTTTGCTCATTAATATGTTTATATGATCATCTACACCGAATTTTCACGAGATAACATCTTAATTCCCGATTGAGTAGTTTAACTTCTGAAGTGTTACTTCAAGAACCTTACTCATACCATTCAATTCTCACAATTGATTACAAGATGATACCAAATGTTTGTTGGATTAAGAATCATTCCATTAAACAATAATCTCCTATCCTTTAATCTTATCAAGAACATCTCAAATGATTAAAAGTAAAATCTGCACTACATACAATTACTTATGTTGAGTTAATTAGTTGTAAATCCATATCATGGTTATGAAGATTATCTCAAGTTTAGCACCAATCTTATACTCTTCCAACTGACTTGGGGATTCAAACAACACACCTCTGAATTCACTTAGCCTAGGTTCAAGAAAATCATTACATTCTTCTAATGATCAACAAGGTTTCTTAAAACATTTATGGTAACTATTCCAATAAGTCATTTACATTACAATGGAACAAGGATTATTATTATACCAATGGTGTTATAAGTCTAGCAAGGAGAGTGTGGTTAAACTAAACATGATCATTACCATATTAAAACACCAAGAACACACCATTACAAACCCTCTAATCATCATGTTCATCATTAGGTTGTTGAAAGCTTAACTACAACATGTTTATTTTGATTAATTCATCACTAGGTGAAATATACTTAATCACTATCATAATAAATTCGAGATTATAGGGTTAAATCGTAGAACATACCTTCAGAAATGAAGAACAATACACCAAACCACAAGAACACAATATAAGCTTCAAGAATGTCTCCAAGTTCCAATCAACAAGCTCCAAAATCAAAATGTAAAGCTCCAACACAAGTTGGAAGAAGGTAAACTTGCTCTAGGGATGAAGGGGGATGATTATATGGGTGAAAATCGAAGTTTGGACGTGCAAAATGAAAGACACAAGTTGTCTTTTTATAACAGCACAGTTCGTTACGTACGCTACACAACAAGTGTTACGTACGTAAGATAAGTCCAGAGGTTACTGGACTGAAATACGAACTTCATTACGTACGTTACCGCTAGAAGCATTACGTACGTAATGTGGGTCAACTAGGTTGGCTCCAAAAGATCAGATATTCAAATCCCACCCGGCCCCACACGCCGAAAGTTGAGATTGGATACGATTGCACTGGTTACGTAGGTAACAGGTACCCCTTTACGTACGTAAAGGCCTCAAAATAGCGTACGCTATGTCTAACGATTAACGTACGTTAGGCTCGAGTTTTTAATAGTTCAATATGCACTTATCTCTTCAACACTGAAAATTCAAACATAATGCGAGTGATCATTTTATTCAAGTCTATTATGATATATTCTAACATCAATATTCATTTTACAAATGGAACAAGATTACAACAGTATTAAATTATCCGAATAGTACAACAGCAAGTAAGAATTTCCGTCGGATATTACACTGTAACACCCCCAGATTTAACCGAGAATAGTACAGTGCCGTGGGCCCCGAGATGGAACCCACAAGCCTAAAGAAAATTTTCGCAAACATTTACAAACGCCCAAGAGGCCGACGACGGTACTATCTTTAAAACATTTGAAGACTATATAAAATCTGTTTATCAAAACCGTTGTAAAATCTCATTTCGAAAAGGGCAAGGCCAAACGGCCGAAACTCAGTAGTTTAGAAAAAGATTTCTAAAGTAACTCACGTTAATAGATATCAAAAAGTCATTTAAAATACTCAGGCAGTGGAAAGGACAACCAAGTAAAATTACTCTAGCAGCGGAATACAATAACTGATCAGGAATTCAGTTCATAAAAACATGCCCTAGCCAGTATCCTCCGGGAAGCTCATCTCTTCACGACCGCTACAAGCTCGATATCCAAAGAACCTAAAAATAAAGCCCACAACGGGGTCAGCCATAATATCCAACAATGATAACCGTCACATCACATTAATAATTACATACCAATGAGAATACAAAAAAATAAGAATACGACCAATGTAATCTTATCGTCATAACTCTACCAAAACTCACATATCGTACTGTGTCTCACACAATACCCAAAAATCCTCAAAACGTCATTATAACTCACTGTTACGAAAATCCACTAACTCTATCCAACCCAAATCCGTCGAGTGACATCATCAAGTCTCAACACAAAAACCGATTGTCCAACAAAGACAAATACCAAGGGTAATACGGAACATACCTCGAGATGCACAATACCACAACAATCATATCAGTCTAATCCCAGATCAGATCAATGCAACATACGGGCACGGTCCTAACACAAGACCTACACATGCATACTCATATGACAACGTCAATATGATCACAACAATAACAATGATGTATAATAAATGGAAATCCGATGATCCAGCGCCCTCAGCATAGATCCCCTTGATGATCCTATCAGATCATCATAAGGTGGATAACCAACAATACACATATGAACAACAACACATGATAAAATCAATGATGCGAATTCACAAGATTCCATCAACACAATACTGGTAATACAACAATCCAGCGCCCTCAGCATAGATCCCCATGATGATCCCGTCGAACCAACGCATGGTGGACATCCGATCCAGCGCCCTCAGCATAGATCCTCATGATCCCTTCGGATCATTTACAACATAACAATGTAATTATGCATACACATATACAACTCAATATGTTCATCGACACGAACAACATATGAATCAAAACATGAACGACACTATGATGAAACAACTAGGACGACTTCATGTTCAGCAACATGAATGACAACCTGCATGATCAACATCATTAACAATAAACCGAATCAAACTAAGATACTTGTCCCGAGTCCTTCAGGACCAATCTCGATGTCAAATCATCACTGGCAATTATCCTCAATGCTCGTCGATCCAAACGTACAATGAACTATAGATACTCATATCCTCGTCTTTACCATAATGTAACCTCGATACCCGAATATGCCAATAAACGAAATAAATCATATACAGTATGATTGAACTTCCAGAATCAGAAAGACAACATATAATTAATACTATATGCCTTATAAATGAAATGAAACTGAAACCATTCATTAAACATTATAACTGAGCAAGTAATAACTTGCCTCGATACCGATACGACGAAGATGAAGCCGCTACCAATCTCATTGCCTTCGTCTACGAGCTCCTCGGACTTGACCATGCAATTCACAAACACACTCGAACACGACCGCAACATACGGTTATAATCACCGATCAATTATCGCAACCTATTGCAATAATAAATTAACAACAATCCGATAACGATCAACAACCGACACGACCAACCAATCAACTTAACGGGTCAACGATACCTCGATCCTATATAAAACCAAATAATATACTCAAAACATTTTACGAATTCATATCCATCATATGAACCGAAATCCGATAATTACTAATCAATATAATCGATCCATAAATTCAACGATTTCACAATATCTCGATTAGACACAAGTCCGGACAATCCAAATCAAACAATTACAAACTCAAAACCACAACACGATTCATAATCCGATTAATTCAACATTATAGATAATCATGTTCCAAGGGTTTTCAAATAAATCAAACATTCGATTTGAACACTTGTTCGCTGTATGAATTTCCAAACTCAACGGTGAATAATAATCTTGTCAAACCATTAATCATATTCGTATTCTAAAATTATCCGAAATCCTTCCAAAATCATAACATGCATAGTTCAAGAATCCTTCAAGAACACGAATTATCCGAACAACATAATTCGACGTTTTCTAACATCTAAAAAATCCTTATTTATATTTCAAGGGGTATATCATCATGTTCTTCAACATATGATCTTCTTAACACCAAAAATCGCAACACTACCAAGAATATCAAGAACTCTATGATTCAATAATCATAACCAATATAATCAAGATATAAACTATTATATCATCATATTCCTTCAACATATAATTCGTAAATCCTCAAGAATCATAACAACAATACCATAATCACCATCATACGAATCAAATATGGATAACAATACCAAAAATCCGAAATCATGGTGAAGAGTTCAACAACATACCTCAAGAACATGAATAACACAATCAAACCCTTCAAGAATCATTGATATCTTCTTATCCAAGCTCTTAATCCATGCCTCCAACCTCATAACCAAGATAGGAGGGGTTTATTTTCACTTATATGCTCAGAGGGACGAAGGTTGGAGGAGGTAATAGATTTTCATTCGTGAATAAATGAAAGAACGAACTTCATTTTATAAACTGCATAACTCATTACGTACGTTATCCCTTATCATTAACGTATGTAATGCTCTTTAGCGTACGCTACGTGTCCAACATAGCGTACGTAACCTCATCCCAGAATTAACTGACCTGTTTCGTTCACTCGCTTATGTACGTAATGTTTCCTTCATAACTTACGTAATACGTACGTTGACTTGCTACAGTGAAACTCCATTTAACGTACGTTATACCCTTCTCGTAGTGTACGTAATGGCCAGGGTTGACTCGCGTGTCCACATCGGCTGCCGACACACAGGGTCCCACCTGCCGACCACGACTCGATCCTCTGATTCCTCTTGTTACATACGTAATGCCTTATATGTAATATCTGCAAATTTTCGATTTTCGGTAAATTTCTTTTTCCAGCCGAAGTCCGTTTTGACGACTCGCTTTTGACCGTTTCGTCATTCGGAGAATATTTAATTCTGCACTTTTTGTCATCCGAGTTCGTTTCGGTGCTGCTTTGTTGAGTTCCGTGCTTTTAGCGACTTTTCCGCGCTTGAGTTCGGTTCTTGCGAATCTCGTTCGAAACTGTCGTTTGGGGTTTTTCGTAAGTTCATTTAACGTTGTTATACGTGTTGTGAGCTTCGGCTTGATTATTCGTTGTCGTATGGTGATTTTCGGGCATTTGGGCCATTTTCGTAATTTCCCAAAGTTTGGGGTAATTACCTTCCGTTGTCGAATTTCGAGCCTTCGGGTGGTCGGAATCGTGTGTTCTACTAACTCGTAGATTCGTTTTTGTGAGTACTTCGTAACCGTATCTTCGGTTCGTATTCAGGTTCGGATTTCGGTGTCGTTTTGTTGAATTCAGGATTACTAAACGACTTTTCTAAGTATGAGTTCGACTTTGTTAGATCACCATTAATTTTTGGTAACTCCAAAAATTCTGAATCTTTGCAATATTATAGAGCATCGAGTTAGCTTTCCAATGGTTCAAACGGTGAGTCAATCGGAGTCCGACGAGAGAGTTATGGTCGTTTTAGCTCACCCGCTCGTTATTGGCGATCCGCCGGCGGAACTCGGCCGTGTCGTCCGACACGGCCCGTGCCGTACTCGTCCGGATAAGCCGAAGTCTCTGCCCAGAGGCCCGACCGTGTTCCAGGACACGGCCGAGTCAATGCCGCCGCGGACGGGTCACTATCGGGCGACGCGACCGTGTCTAGCAGACACGGTCGAGTCCCTGCCGCCGTGGTCGGCTATTTAAGGCCTCGACCGAGTCATCCGGCCATTTTCACCCTTTTTCTTCGTTTCTTCGCGTTTCTTCATCAATAATGGATGGATTTGGATGGATATGACATGGAGCAACATGTTTTGGAAGTTCTAATCATTGATTAACATCATCTTCCACCCGGATCGAAGGTAAGAACACCTAAACTTTTGGTTTTGGATGTTCTTGAGGTTTCTTGGTGTTTTGGCCGATTTGCTTCGTTTTGATTCATATTATTGTTAGAACTTGATTGTAAACTCGTAATCATTCAATACCCTTGAAGTTTTGTGGAACGGATTTGAGTATTCCTTTGAATAATCGATTAAATTGGACTACGCCCTCAAAGTGTCCGATAAAATGCTTCAATGGGTAGAACTTGGAAAGTTCCATACGTTTCGTAGAATTGTGATTGAATTGATATCGTTGTGACTTAGGAACGAATTCTTGTGAAGAACTCGAGTCGGAACCCTTCCGTTCGTTGCCTTCTTTGGGGTCCGAGCTTCCCGGTCGAACCGTGTTCTTCGGAGCATTCGGTAGCGGTTATTAAGGCAAGTATCTTATTATACGACTTGTATCTTGCGACTAGTAATTACGTATGATTTGTATGACGATTTTGCTTGCCTCCGTAAATATGTTTCGTTGAGTTGGTTGTGTTTCCCGAAATTTGAAGGCTTTGTGATAATAGTGATATATTGGTATACGTGTTCGGCATTGTGCCATTTGTGCAGGATTGCGATGTACATATGAGATGGTTGTACACGTGGTTGTGCAATGTATTGTGTACCGAATGTGTGTTATGTTGGTTAAGAGTCGTTGTGACGATCATGATATTCGTGTTGCTTTGGTTTACATGCTTGATTGTACATTTCGGCGTAATGTGGAATGACTTGACATTTAATGATTATGAATTGTGTCGAGTCGATGTGTGTGTGAACCAGGTAGGGTCTGACGAGGCCTCTGGAGTTCGGTACATGATGTGTACGAACAAAGTGTGTGAACCAGGTAGGGTCTGACGAGGCCTCTGGAGTCCGGTACATGACGTGTACGGACAAGGTGTGTGATCCAGGTAGGGTCTGACGAGACCTCTGGAGTTCGGTACATGATGTGTACGAACGATGTGTGTGGCCGTGTAGGGTCCGTTGAGGCCTCCGGAGTTCGGTACATGATGTGTACGAACAGTGTGTGTGGTTCGGGTAGGGTCCGTTGAGACCTCCGGAGTTCGGTACATGATGTGTACGAACAGTGTGTGTGGTCCGGGTAAGGTCCGTCGAGGCCTCCGGAGTTCGGTACATGATGTGTACGAACAATGATCGTGTAGCAGTGATTGTTCGGGTAACATTTTAAATATGGATCTTGGACTCATAATGATATATTATTTAGTATGCTTTGAAACGAGAATCGGGCTAAGGCCCTAATGTTTACGAAAAGGTTTTGTAAATTAGGACTCGAGGTCCAAAAGAATTTCTGCTTTAAAAAATCCCCGAGATGATGTGTTCCTTTTCAAATATCTCTCACTTGAGTTTGAAATTCTAAAACTTCTCGGGAACATTTTGATAATTGATTTCCGTATTAAATTCGTAGTTGCTATTTGCTTGTTACATTTCGTATGGTTTGATACTTGCACTAGTAAAACAGTGGAGTTTTACTAACCCCCGAGTATTCGGGGTGGATGTCCTGCTGCGTCCAGGTACACGCAGGTTCGGGGGAGCAGTCACAGGATTGGCACAAGGGGATGACGAGCTGCGATACTAATCAAGAGTTGAGAGTTGCTAGAGTTTAGTTGTATTGTTAGAGTTGATTCAGTCTTCCGCTATATTGTATTTCGACCCCTGTGTGGGTAATGTTATTTAAGTCAGTTTTGTCGATTGGGTTGTGTGACCTCATCGGTCTGTGTATTCACGTGTAAGTGACCATATCGGTCTGTATCATTTTATTGTTTGACCCTGGCTGGGCAAGCATTTGGTTGTTTATGGATGTTTAGCCTGGTAGATCCTTGTGGAAAGGGTCTACGGCGTGTAATATTCCCTTATGGTTTTGGGGGTGTTACATTTATGGTATCAGAGCTTAGGTTGCGGAAACCTAGGCTGTCGGGTCGAGTCGAGTTGTGATTTGTCGAGTAATGTGTTGTCTTGTCGTTCGAGTCGTCAGGTGACAAGTTGAGTTGTGCGTAGTCACAACGCGTTGGATATGTTGTCGGACGAGATTAGTATCGTGGGCGACCGTCACCTCCGTGCGACCTGTGGATGTAAGTCTCCTCCTTTATGCGTAGTACCTGTGTATCTCGATTTTATCTTAGTGAGTTAATTGCGGTGCATTATTTTCTTTACACAGTATTGTGTAATATAATTGTGTTTAGTACTTGTGGCATATAGTATGTGTATAGAACTGGGCACATTATTGTTTTATCTTTGAACCACCGGGTGGTGTGGTATGGTGTGGAAGTTGTAAACCTTGATGGATTTCGAAAAGGTATCGGCGACAGAGTTTTATTTTGAAAACCGATTCCTTTAACCGAGTTTTGGCGTTATGGCCTTGAACGTTTTGGCAAAATTCTTGTGATGGTACTTAGTATTTTGTAAATGGCTTTTGTGAGTTTTTGAAATATTACCGTCATCGGCCTTTTTAACGTTGTAAATGGTTTTAGCCTGGTGAGTTCAGTAGCAGGACCCACGGCGCTATAATGTTTTGCGTAATTACGAAGTTTTGGGCATTCTAGCCCATTGAATTATCTTTGAAAATCTTGAGTATCTTAGAAATAAATTTCGAGACGTACGTTTAAAATGAATTGTTTTCTCATGGTACTTCCAAGGTGCCACGATATGTTTCCGAATTCTTCTACCTCGAGGACCAAAATGTTTTGAGATATTTTTCAATGTTTTATAAACACTTTTACTTAGACCCGAGGGTCGAATATTTCCGAAAGTTTTTCACGAAAAGAAAGTGTCCTCATTTTTATCGAATGCGAAATAGTTTTCCAAAGTCTCGATAACGATGTTTCACGATTGTAATTTTTTTTTTTGAAGGGTGATACTCAAGATCAATCGGTGTTTCCAAAATTATTTTCAAAAGGAGGTTTTCGTTTTTAAAAACCTATCCATTCCCGTTTGAGGGCTGGGTATGTATGTATGACGTTCACGTTGTCGTTATGATGTTTGCTCCCGAGTATGATCGAATTGGTGCCATGAACGTCGAGGCGTTGCCACGCATTTGCTGTACTAGCCCTCTGTGAGAGGTGTGAACCGGTGTTTATTGTTTATCGCCTCGTGGCGATTTGCGTGTTGTCGCACGAGTGTGAGATGTTGAAGTTTGGGTTTGTACGTTTGTGTACATGTGTGATTGTTTCATAATGTTTGTAATTATGTGCTGATTATCGTTCGGGCCGTTGATGTCGCCGAACGATACTGTCGTTGTTGTAGTGTTTGTGTGTGTATTACTTTACGATGGTAATCGTTGTATATGATATGTGTTATGATTCTTTATTATGTTCAGTTGGCATCTCCGGTATGTTGTTTTGCGGTGTTATGTTCCATTGTATCTAGCATCTGTATTTTCGATATGCCGAGCCGAGGCATTTCGAACGTATTGTGCCGGGGGCATGAACGTGCCAATTGTCCTTCTCGTCAGTAACGCTTTTCAAGTGTGGACCCGAGAGACACAGGATCCAGTTTTGGGAGTTGGGTTCCGAGTCTTTCGGGGCGCGAACTTCAGTATAGATATGAGGATCGGATCTGAGAGGCCCTTGGGAGATATTTCTGTCGTTTGCTTTTTGTGTTGTCACCTTACTCCAGTTGTTGTGAGTTGCGGGAACGACATTTCTTTTATAAGAGGTCGAATGTAATGCCTGTATCGTTTTGACTTCTGCATTTCCTCTTTCTCAGGTCTATCGACTCGTCGTGTTCGTTGATACTTTATGAACTTGTTCTCAGATTTCGGTTTCATCGTTCGAACGAACGTGATCTTGTTGTGGGTCGATCCGTTATCGATGTGACTTTTTGGGTTCGGGCCGATTCTTGTGAACCTTGTTCGGGAGTGACCTCATCTGGTTCTATTAGTTCTTTTATTCGAAGTGGATCGGATTGGAACTCTTGTGTTTTCGACTCTGTCGACTCATTATGTTCGTTGACATTTCTGAGCTTGTCCTGCCCCTTGCTTTTGTTGATCGAACGAGTGTGGTATTGTTTTGGAATAACTCATTTGTCGTTGTGACTTTTCAATCGCTATTCCCTTTCCTGTGGATCTTATGGGAATGCACGTCTTGTTGTTCTCACCAGATCATCCTGGAAGTTGTTGTTTGAATTTTCTTATCCTTCGTGTTTCGAACATGATTGTTCGATTTTTGTTGTCTCGATCGTTGTGGTTCGATCGTTTGTTTGTTCGGTTTTGTTCTCGTTTCGTGATTGTTGAGCATTCAGGCTCCTTCCTAATTCCCTTAAGTTCGGGAAATTAGTCTCGTTTTCGATCTTCCAACCCTTGGGCGGTGGGATTCCGTATTTGTTCAGCGGTTGGCTCGCGTTTTGATTGATGTACCGTTGGGTTGGTCAATCATATTGATTTTCGTTCGTTGTGTTTTGTGATTGTCGGATAATTGACTTGGCTATATTATCCGTTTGATGACGCTTGTCATTTGTTGGTTTTATTATATCCCTAACGGCGACGTTGTGTTGGTCGCCGTGGAGCGTGTTTTCACGCCGTATATTCCTTTGCGTTGTTAGTAACATTTCGCCGTTGGGCGTTAGTTACGCATTCTTGTGTATCTTGTTGAGTTTTTCCTGGCGGAATATTTCTTCCCCCTATTTGTTTTAAGTTTCGGGACGAAACTTCTTTTAAGGAGGGTAGAATGTAATATCTCAAATTTTCGATTTTCGGTAAATTTCTTTTTCCGCCGAAGTCCGCTTTGACGACTCGCTTTTGACCGCTTCGTCATTCGGAGAATATTTAATTCGCACTTTTTGTCATCCGAGTTCGTTTCGGTCGCTTTGTTGAGTTCCGTGCTTTTAGCGACTTTTCCGCGCTTGAGTTCGGTTCTTGCGAATCTCGTTCAAAGCTGCCGTTTGGGGTTTTCGTAAGTTCATTTAACGTTGTTATACGTGTTGTGAGCTTCGGTTTGATTATTCGTTGTCGTATGGTGATTTTCGGGCATTTGGGCCATTTTCGTAATTTCCCAAAGTTTGGGGTAATTACCTTCCGTTGTCGAATTTCGAGCCTTCGGTGGTCGGAATCGTGTGTTCTACTAGCTCGTAGATTCGTCTTTGTGAGTACTTCGTAACCGTATCTTCGGTTCGTATTCGTGTTCGATTTCGGTGTCGTTTTGTTGAATTCAGATTACTAAACGACTTTTCTAAGTATGAGTTCGACTTTGTTAGATCACCATTAATTTTTGGTAACTCCAAAAATTCTGAATCTTTGCAATATTATAGAGCATCGAGTTAGCTTTCCAATGGTTCAAACGGTGAGTCAATCGGAGTCCGGACGAGAGAGTTATGGTCGCTTTAGCTCACCCGCCGTTATTGGCGATCATCGCCGGCCGAACTCGGCCGTGTCGTCCGACACGGCCCGTGCTGCACTCGTCCGGATAAGCCAGAAGTCTCTGCCCAGAGGCCCGACCGTGTTCCGTGACACGGTCGAGTCAATGCCGCCGCGGACGGGTCACTATCGGGCGACGCGACCGTGTCTAGCGTGACACGGCCGAGTCCGTCGCCGCCAGTGGTCGGCTATTTAAGGGCCTGACCGAGTCATCCGCCATTTTCACCCTTTTTCTTCGTTTCTTCGCGTTTCTTCGTCAATAATGGATGGAATTGGATGGAAAAGACATGGAGCAACAAGTTTTGTAAGTTCTAATCATTGATTAACATCATCTTCCACCGGATCGAAGGTAAGAACACCTAAACTTTTGGTTTTGGATGGTCTTGAGGTTTCTTGGTGTTTTGGCCGATTTGCTTCGTTTTGATTCATATTATTGTTAGAACTTGATTGTAAACTCGTAATCATTCAATACCCTTGAAGTTTTGTGGAACGGATTTGAGTATTCCTTTGAATAATCGATTAAATTGGACTACGCCCTCAAAGTGTCCGATAAAATGCTTCAATGGGTAGAACTTGGAAAGTTCCATACGTTTTCGTAGAATTGTGATTGAATTGATATCGTTGTGACTTAGGAACGAATTCTTGTGAAGAACTCGAGTCGGAACCCTTCCGTTCGTTGCCTTCTTTGGGGTCCGAGCTTCCCGGTCGAACCGTGTTTTTCGGAGCGTTCGGTAGCGGTTATTAAGGCAAGTATCTTATTATACGACTTGTATCTTGCGACTAGTAATTACGTATGATTTGTATGACGATTTTGCTTGCCTCCGTAAATATGTTTCGTTGAGTTGGTTGTGTTTCCCGAAATTTGAAGGCTTTGTGATAATAGTGATATATTGGTATACGTGTTCGGCGTTGTGCCATTTGTGCAGGATTGCGATGTACATATGAGATGGTTGTACACGTGGTTGTGCAATGTATTGTGTACCGAATGTGTGTTATGTTGGTTAAGAGTCGTTGTGACGATCATGATATTCGTGTTGCTTTGGTTTACATGCTTGATTGTACATTTCGGCGTAATGTGGAATGACTTGACATTTAATGATTATGAATTGTGTCGAGTCGATGTGTGTGTGAACCAGGTAGGGTCTGACGAGGACTCTGGAGTTCGGTACATTATGTGTACGAACAAAGTGTGTGAACCAGGTAGGGTCTGACGAGGCCTCTGGAGTCCGGTACATGACGTGTACGGACAAGGTGTGTGATCCAGGTAGGGTCTGACGAGACCTCTGGAGTTCGGTACATGATGTGTACGAACGATGTGTGTGGCCGGGTAGGGTCCGTTGAGGGCTCCGGAGTTCGGTACATGATGTGTACGAACAGTGTGTGTGGTTCGGGTAGGGTCCGTTGAGACCTCCGGAGTTCGGTACATGATGTGTACGAACAGTGTGTGTGGTCCGGGTAAGGTCCGTCGAGGCCTCCGGAGTTCGGTACATGATGTGTACGAACAATGATCGTGTAGCAGTGATTGTTCGGGTAACATTTTAAATATGGATCTCGGACTCATAATGATATATTATTTAGTATGCTTTGAAACGAGAATCGAGCTAAGGCCCTAATGTTTACGAAAAGGTTTTGTAAATTAGGACTCGAGGTCCAAAAGAATTTCTGCTTTAAAAAATCCCCGAGATGATGTGTTCCTTTTCAAATATCTCTCACTTGAGTTCGAAATTCTAAAACTTCTCGGGAACATTTTGATAATTGATTTCCGTATTAAATTCGTAGTTGCTATTTGCTTGTTACATTTCGTATGGTTTGATACTTGCACTAGTAAAACAAAGGAGTTTACTAACCCCGAGTATTCGGGGTGGATGTCCTGCTCGTCCGGTACATGCGAGTTCGGGAGCAGTCACAGGATTGGCACAAGGGGATGACAAGCTGCGATACTAATCAAGAGTTGAGAGTTGGTAGAGTTTAGTTGTATTGTTAGAGTTGATTCAGTCTTCCGCTGTATTGTATTTCGACCCCTGTGTGGGTAATGTTATTTAAGTCAGTTTTGTCGATTGGGTTGTGTGACCTCATCGGTCTGTGTATTCACGTGTAAGTGACCATATCGGTCTGTATCATTTTATTGTTTGACCCTGCCTGGGCAAGCATTTGGTTGTTTATGGATGTTTAGCCTGGTAGATCCTTGTGGAAAGGGTCTACGGCGTGTAATATTCCCTTATGGTTTTGGGGGTGTTACATTATACATAGCGTACGTAACCTTTAGCACCTTAACGTACGTTAACTATATTATTTAACGTATGTAATCCTTGTCACTTAGCGTACGCTAAGTATACATCATAACGTGCGCTAACGTGGCTGTACTTAGCCATTTCAGCTATTCTTGTCCAACGTCTCGACATACAGAATACGAACATACGACATACTGAATACGTATACTCAACTCATTACATCCTCAAGTGCAATTGTCGACCAGATACGACAATTGTACAAATACTGACATCTCAGTCCTTCATTTATTTTATCCATACTGTACAGATTCCACGCTATACAACGTAACCCGGATAAAATAATATTAAACAACAGTAGTATAAATTCCGGATATTACACAGCCACAATACTCAACAATGATATCGATCACATCAACATAAATAATTACATACCAATGTAATAACGAAGTAAGAATACTACAAATGTAAACTTACCGTCATAACCTTACCAATCCATAGCAAACCTTACCGTAATCCACATTTCGCATTCTCAAATGACGAAATGAACGCAACAACAAACATCTGTACTGTAATCAGACAATACCAAGAATCCTCAAAACATCATCATAACTCATAAGTGTGAACTGATTCATCCGTGCCAAATCCTATCCATCGGATTTTGCACCGTCAAATCTCAATCTGGATAAAACCAATATAACACAATATATTTGTAGATCAACTACCACAAAACAATGAATACAAATCCCGAAACATCGAAGTACAGTCCGAATGCTCATACGATCAATAACAATGATCAACCAATACATCAACTGAGAATATCATCGACATGATAACTCCAATACGACCAACAAAGGATCAACGATAACCGAGAATACCATCAACATGATAAACTCCGACACGATCAACAGAGGATCAACGATAACTGAGAATACCCTCAACAAGGTAAACTCCAAACGATCAACAAAGGATCAACAATAACCGAGAATACCATCAACAAGGTAAACTCCAAATGATCAATAATAATGGATCTCAAAGAAATAACTCCGACTGTTAAACATACCCCTCGGGCATATGAACAACCAGTCGCAAACCGTCGAACATACCCAACCATAAATGGAGGATGAATGACCAAACAATATGGGTCAAAGATGGACGTCATAGTATGCCCGATCCGGAAATATGTCCGTGTACATGTCCACCCCGTATACGGAATCTAGGATATACATGGGACATGTACATAATTAGCCTCATGAACTACGTCTCGTGTGCACAGTTCAATGTGGAAATATCAACACATAACCATAGTGTGCCCAACTAAAAATCCTACACAATAACCAATCGGAACGCAGATATGACTCCAGATATGTCACAATGCAACATGAAAACGAAACTCAAGGAATCACATATCCAATAAGGATCAAAGACTCACCGAAGTGAACAAAGACACACGGATGATGAAAGATCGACACGACCGATAATATCCGAAACAACCATCCTGGGATCACAATCCCCAAAGGATAATCCGTACGATCAACAATCTCAGACAAAAGTTCTGGGATCAACATCCCTCAATGAAACAATCAACACAACCATTATTACCAACAATAGTCCTCGGATCAACATCCCTCAACGAACAACCAATACGAATCTCAATATACGAAGACTCAACGTGCAACATATACAACAACTCAACATAATAATAATCTTCATAACTGAACAATAATTAATTTACCTCAAAGCCGAAGACAATATTCTTTCCACGAACAACATCCCTGAATGAATACACGGTTATAGGAATAATATCGAAATCGGTATAGTCCATTTATACCAACAAACCACCATCCCGACATCAATGTCGACACGGTATACCAGCCTCGATATCCGACATTCCATATCACTGACCAAATATAACTCACATCTCTATATTCACCAACACATTTAAACCATATACATTATGATTTAATCCAAACCAAGGCACAATATACAAATCATCATCCCGACAATTTATATTTATAATATCATTGCTATATGAATTATAAATGAAATGAAATCAAAATCATTCATTAAATATTATAAACTGAACAAGTATAACTTGCCTCAATACCGATACCATGAAGCCATTACCAAAATCCGTTGCCTTCGTCCACAAGCTCCTCAGCCCCGACCAAAAGCAATCTACGAACTCTTCAACCTCAACCGTAACACAACAGTCATAAACCACGATCAAGCATATCAACCTATTGAAGTAATCAATCAACAACAATGAGATAACAATCAATAACCAACATAACCAATCAATCAAACTCAACGGCTCAACAATACCTCGATCATACATAAAACCGAACAATACAACTCAAACGAATACGAACTCATATCCACAATACAATCCGTAACTCGATGATCACAAATAACAATCAATAACCGATCAATAAACACAATGGTTCTACAATATCCTGATTAAACACAAATCCGAACTACCAAATCAGTCGATCACGAATTCAAAACCACAATACGATTCCACAATCCAAAGATCATATCAATAATTAATTTAACTAAGTGTCTATGCATTACCGATTCCACATTCAATCTTAAATGCGATTACAAGTTTCCTCCTTGTACGTTCATAATAAAAACCAATTACCGATTATCATCATCAATCCGGACAATCCGATTAATTCAACATTATAGATAATCATATTCCAAAGGTTTCAAATAATTCCATTATCCGAATTGAACACTTGTTCAATACGTATAAATTCTCAAACCCAAAAGTGAACCATAATCTTATCAAACCTGGAACCATATTCGTATTCCTATACGAATATTCACTACTACATATTTGAACTTAGAATACAGCACTTGCATAGCGTTTTTGGGGAAGCGCTATGCTAGTATATCACTTAGATAGCGTTTTTAGAAAAAGTGTTATGCAAGTGATTATATATCACAGTAAAATAAAAGTAAAATAAAAGAAAAAAATACTTACATAGCGTTTATTTAGGAAGCGCTATCAAAAATTACACTTGCATAGCGGTTTATAAAAACGCTATAGTAGTTAATGTATTTTAAGTATTTTTTATTTTCTTTTTAATTTTTTTAAAACTCTTGCATAGTGTGTTTGAAAGCGTTATAGAAGTGAATGTATTGTAAGTAATTATATTCTTAATTTCAATTTATTTTTTAACCCAAACATACATATCTACATATCGTTCAAGAAAATCATACTGTATCATATTCTTCATATATCATCTCTCTATCTCCTTGCAACTCAAAAAAATCTTAAGGACGACTTTCAAAATCTGGCCAATCGTTTACTTTCCTGACGAATCGATATACATATTCTTGTTCCTCTTGTTCTGTACATCTGGATCCATATAGATTTTACTTCGTTTCGTTCTCGTTTCAATATCAGATTTTGGTTTTCCAGAGGACTACTCTGCCGTCTATAAATCGAATCATATACTCATGCTTCTCTCGTCATATACTTCAATTTCTATACAGTTTTATCTCCGATTTAATTCCCAAATCTCAAATCCATTCAAGCCCTAGTTTCTAAGATTTGGGTATTTTTCAGGTCAAAGATTTTTGATACTTGATTAGTTTAAGATTGGTGATTACATCAACAAGGAGACTATTGTGTTGGTAGTATTGACAAGGAGGATCATGTACTCTATTATTAAATGTTAACTTGTTTATTTGAAACTGGAGTAATTTGTTGTGTTTATTTATGTAGTTGAGAATTCCCCGTTCCTGGAGAAGCTAAAAAAGAATGGATATGGTGGATGTGATTGATGAATACGCAGTTGGTCAGCTGAAGGACACCACCGATATGCCTGCACTGGAGGAAGATCTTAAATATTTTTATTTGATATATATGTAACACTAGGTAATATGGCACATGCCGTCGTTTTTATTAGGCTCCTTTGCCTGTGCCTTGTTGTTCTTCCTTCCACTATTTTTAAACCTATATGTATCGTGTATATTTTTAATTTGGGATTGATTTGATC
This sequence comes from Orobanche coerulescens, assembly GCA_033398695.1. Taxonomy (NCBI): domain Eukaryota; kingdom Viridiplantae; phylum Streptophyta; class Magnoliopsida; order Lamiales; family Orobanchaceae; genus Orobanche; species Orobanche coerulescens. Next base: position 145,920,250 of record CM065805.1, on the reverse strand, counting down.
ATTTCTGTTTATTTCTCCTTGTTGATTGTAAGAAATTTTGATGCTGTAATTTCTTTGATTCTTTTCATCTTTAAGATTTTCTCACTGTGTAATTTTTTTTTTAAATATTGTGGTAATCAATGTCTATATGTGTCATGTGGCAGAAATTTGATGCAGCGCTGGGGGGTGTTACCGTAGTCACAGGTGGGACGAGAATTGTGGGCTTCGCACAGCCTTTCACGGGTCTGGACTTGTTGTGGTTGTTCCTGTTAAAGGAGTAAAATCTTCTGCTTGGGCTTTTCTTAAACCGTTTAGTTGCGAAGTGTGGTGCGTCATTGGTGCTTTCTTTCTTTTTGCCGGGTCTATTGTTTGGGTTCTTGAGCATTGGACCAACCGTGAATTTCGTAGTTCCCCTCGGCAACAACTCATTACAATCTTCTGGTTAGTGGTGTCCTTGTTGAATATCGATTTTTGTTAGGCAGGCTCTTTATAACAACTAAATTTGGTTCAGCAAAATAATATGCTATTCATTCTTGCAGGTTTAGTTTCACAACAATGTTTTTTGCACATAGTAAGTACCACATGTCAATCCAATAATCTTTATCTTAGTGATATCTTGAGCTGCTGTAGATATTCATGCTTGATGTTGTTAATTTTTCCTTGCTTGGAACCAATGCAGGAGATAACACTGGTAGCACTTTGGGGCGTCTGGTGGTTATCTTATGGCTCTTTGTTGTCTTAATTATCACTTCAAGCCGCACAACTAGTTTGACATAAATCCTCACAGTGCAGCAATTGTCATCACAGGTACAAGAGATAGAGTTTGGTCTCAAACAATGTGCCAATCGGAGTTCAAGATGGATCATTTGCATTAAATTATCTGATCAATGAGCTCGGCATAGCTGTCTCAAGGATCAAAAGAAGTGGATGGGAATTTGTAAGTATCTTATCTTTACATCTAACTAACTGGGCTTAATTAAACCATATATACATTTGAGTACGCAGTTCTCTCTTTTATAATTTGAGTACGTAATTCTCTCGTTTATAATTTGTTTAGTTCTCTATAACGATAGCAATTGTCAACTTAGTGGTTTGCATGTTGTAGGTGCCAAACAAAGTAAGGTTGCTGGAGATGAGTTTCTTATCAAGTTTTGGGACATTGAGAATGTTAACCTCTTGACGACAACTAATGCAAATAGTGGATTAATGGTAATAACTGAACTTAATTCCTGAATTGAGTCGCAGAGTTTTTTTTGTGTGTGTCAAGAATTGAGTTGCATAGTTACCTCTGTATAACCTTTGCTTTAACTAGAATTGAGTTGCAGAGTTGACTGAATTTGTAATCTTCTGTAGGCTATATATAACAAAATCACAGGAAGAAGTCGCTGATTTGCGTTTGTGACTGTGAACAATTCAAGAAGTAGAGGCAGTAGCAGTTCAATGGTTATGTAAGTTAAGATGCACCACAAATAGCGCATATTTTATATTCTGTTTTATAATTGTCTTAAATAAATTTGTTTTGTGCTTCGTAGTTCTCTTTTTCTCAAATTCTCTCTTTTACCAGAATTTGTTTTATAATTTCGTTATTTGTTTGATTATTAAAGTGGTTACTTTTATTGCATATTCAGATGAATATGGTCTTGCTTAGCATCAATTGCATATTCAAAGTTTATATAATTCGATGCTTGTGAGGTTAATTCCATTAATTTTAATTAATTTGAAAAAGTTGCTTTGGTTCATCATATTTTTCTGTTTCGGATATTTAGTTACATAGATTTGAAAATTTTGATTTGATTTTGTACTTGATTTGTATATTTCTGACTTGTAAAATTCCAATTTAAGTCTGGTAAGATGGCCTTGATGTTCTCAGTTTGCTAACAATAACGTAATAACTTCATGTATTTATCAACTTACTGGCGTCAAGTTTACGATATATATGTCCTTGTATAAAGAACATAGTCAGGCATAAGATATACAGGTTGTGCACTTTTGTTCCCTAAATAATTAATTTAAATGATTTAATTGTACTTTTTTCAATCATCTAATTATTTAGATGATTGAAAATGATATGCGGTTTCTTGAAATTGGAGAAAGTATGGCGATGGAGAGGCAAATATGTCGGGAAAGAATACGGATGGTGGATGGAATCTGATTCTTTTTTTATCTGTATTTTTATTCCTATTTTTTTATTTCATGTTATCTTTTAATTTATTTTTCAGGATTTTTCATTTTTTTAACATTCATTCTCCTTTTTTTTATTTGCTTTTTTCTATACTTTTTTTCCTCTTTTTTTTCCTTTTATGTTATTTGTATAAGGATCATTGACGGTTTCAAAGTTTAATTCATGTTAGCTGACCCCAAATTATTTTGGGACCAAGGCTTAGATGTTGTTGTTGTTGTTGTTGATCTAATTGTACTTTTTCCTCCCTACTATTTGTTCTGCTGGGGTTTGGTGTAACAGTAGGGTGCAGAAGTTTTACCAACATGCAGTTGCATAGATTGGTAAATTTTGATTTGATTTTATTACACACCTTTGAAATTAATAGATGGTTATCCAATGTGTTATTTTATCAGATTATTTTATATTATGAAAGCTTTTTCTGTCTTTTTACTACAATTGGTCAAACTCTTATAATTTAATTATACCGCCTTTCAATTTGTGAATTGCAGGTATAATTTTGAAAACAAGTTCCGTGACGATATGGCAAGGAAGATTTGCAACAGTGTTAGGTGTAAACAGAGTTATCTCTTTTGTAATTGTACCATCTTTGCTATAAATGAAGCTAATGTTGAGCCAAAGTTGCCACTTCTGGAGAGATACTTTTTATTTTAAGTCTTTATGAAATTAATTATTGATTTGGGATCTATTTTATAAGTTCATCATTTAATTTGAGTTTCTAGTTTGTGCAATTGAAGTTGGCCAATCTTGTTTATTGAATTGTATTTAATTTGTCATTTTATTGGACTGTCTTGAACTAACGGCAGGAAAAATATAAAAAAATAAAAATTTAAAAAAAAGAAGTGTTGCATAGCGCTTATACAACTGCTATTGAAGTATGGCAAAAAATGTTACATACTTACATAGCGTTTTCAGAAATGCTACCGAAGAACAACATGCACTTAGGAAACACTTACTTCAATAGCATTTCTGAAAGTGTTATCTAAGAGCAGTACTTAGAGGACGCCAAAACAAGTGCTATCTAAGTGCATATGCACTTCAATAGAGGCTGCTTACATAGCGCTCAAAAGCGCTATGCAAGTGCTATAAAAAGCGCTGTGTAAGTGCAAATATGTAGTAGTGATTATACCAAAACACATAACTTAGTTATAGATATGAATATTCCATATTCATATCTAAAACACCAACACCTCTTAAAATATATTCATCAATTCATATGATCCAAGAGTTCCTTAAGAACACAAATTATTTCGACATCACATTCAAAATCTCCAATACGACATAATCCGACGTGTTCTAACGTCTAAACAATCTTCATTCATACTTCAAGATGCATATTATCATATCCTCCAATATACGACCTTGCTAACATCAAGAATCGCAACATTATTACAAAGAACATCGAGAATACTATGATTCCATAAACATAACAACATAATCAAGACATTGATCATCAATTCATTATCTTCCCTTAACAAAATTCTCGTAAATACCAAGAATCATCACAACAACTCCATAAACTAGCACCATACGAATCAATCATAGAAAACAACATCAAAATACCGAATTCAAAGAGAGGATTGTCCAACATACCTCTTAGAAGATGAAATACACAAGCAAACACTTGACTTGATTAACACAGTGGGAAGAAATCGACGAAAGAAAAGAGTCCCGATCCAACCTCCTTCAAAAAGTTCGTTCCTAAATCACAACGATATCAATTCAATCACAATTCTACGAAAACATTTAGAACTTCTCAAGTTCTACCCATTGAGGCAATTTATCGGACACTTTGAGGGCATAGTCTAATTTAATCGATTAACGGAGAAATTCTCGAATTTATTCCGCAAAACTTCAAAGGTAATAAATGATTCCGAGAATACAACAAAGTTCTATCAGCAATCTGATTTAAAACAAATAAAATCGGCCAAAACACCATGAAACCTCAAAAATCCTCAAAACCAAGAGTTCAAGTGTTCCTACATTCGATCCGGGCAAAATATGATGTTAGACATGAATCAAACTTCCAAAAAATGATGCTCCATGATGTTCCCAATTGATGAAGAATCGCGAAGAAACGAAGAAAAAAAGTGAAAATGGCCAAGTGACCCGGTCCAGGCCCTTAAATAGCCGAGACCTGCCGGTTCCTTACGGACGTAACCGGCCATGTCTACTCTCATGTCCAGTTTGGCCGACACCCTTACGGCCGTTACCGGCATAAGCTTACATATGTAATAGGACCTTACGGCTGTACCCGGCCACAACCTTACGGCCGTTATCGGCCAGTCCTTACGCCCAACGAGTCACTGCCGACCGTGATCGGCCATCCCTGCGAGTCACTGCCGACCGTGATCGGACATCCAGCGAGTCACTGCTGACCGTGATCGGCCATCCAGTGAGTCCTCGGTCACGTCTCGGCCAGGTGTCTCCTAACGTACGTAACACTTAATCCATTGCGCACGTAATACGTACGTTAACTTGCTCAAGTAATATACTCGTATTACATACGTAATACACCCTGTATAGCATACGCAAATCCATCAGTTGACTCACTTGTCCACATCCTCCGCCGGAAGCTGCCGACATCAGGCCCCACCTGCCGACCACAGCTCGGTCCAGTCCGATTTCCTTTGTACGTACGTAATGCCTTATGCATAACGTAGGTAAAGCGTAGAATTTAGCGTACGTAAGTCCTTAAGCTTAGCGTACGTAATGGCCCTCTGTACTTGGCCAAAATCCAACTGTTCCTATCCGACGGCTCGGCATATATAATATGAACATACGGCATACTAAATACATATACTGGATCCAAAAATATTCTCACACGATACACCCGATATCCATATCAGTTCAATCTGATACACCATATTCTCAATATAACTGTCAATAAAAAACGTCAATTACACAAGTATAAATGTCTCGGTTCTCAATTTATTTTATCCATACTGTACAGACACCAAGCTATATAATTTATCTCAGATAAAATAACACGAAAAAATTATACTGAAAATCTGGATATTACAATTTAATTCTCGCTTACGGTTATTTCCCGGGAAAATTGATATCTATTGGAGCGGTCTATTCACAATCCTAGAAATATATCCTTATGGGGTTGTGAAGTTGTTAAATCCCAGAAAGAATGCATTATCTCAGGTAAACTGTCACCGTGTTAAACCATATTTTGAAGGAGCACTCGAGTATAAGTAACTGAAAGTATAACTTTCGTTGAAAACCTTTAATTCAAAATCATACTAACGTCAAGCTAACGACGTTAAACGAGCGCTTCTTGAGAGGCAACCTGTTGTTGCCCAAAATATTATCCAAAGATAGATATTGCTGGAATGGTCGAGCAACAGCAAATTGCGAGAGCACGTCCGAGGGAATGGAAAAAAGACAAGATTAGCCGGGTTTGTTAGGCCCGGGCTTGAATGCTCTCGCGAGATGTTATTAATACAAATATTCGGGGATACAAGTATTAATGTAAGAATCTAAGTACAATGAGTGTAAAAGATCCTATTTATCTAGCTCTTGAGCGAAGCTTTGCCTGATTCATCTCTGCCGACCGTCTTCTGTATAAGAGGTGCTGAGAGAGAAGAATGGACGAGAGATAGTTGTTGCCAAGAGTAAGAAAGCCAGGTTGTGAGATGAGATAATCTGAGAATCAAAGTGTTCAGAGAGTTTTCCAAGTGCAGGCAGCCTTCTATTTATAGGGGCTGAGATGCCCTGTTTTCTTGCGGTCGATCGCCTTTTGTGCAATATAATAAAGGGGTGATTGTCTTTTTGTCACATGGGCTGTCTGCCTTAAAGCCTGCGGCTGCTGCTGCAGCCAGCTGTGCGGTCCAATGAGGAGCAGGCACGCGTCCTGAGTTGCTATCACGGGCGGTCCCACTGACACCTTTCGGTGGGTCTATCGGCTGGTAGAAAGATGCTGACAGGCTGTGGTCAATGATCCATGAAATGCGGATCTTGTCTCGGAACTGCACGTGGGTGCTGTTTTGAGGTTCAGCTTTCGCCGACTAGACGATCGATGGCTTCGAGCGGCATGAGGTGGTCGTCATCGGTTGGTCACCAGGGGTCGATCGGTCGGTCACCAGGGGTCGATCGCCAAGTACCGAGAGAGGATCGCCTTAGATGTCGATCGCTCGGCACCGGGACTTTTCGTGGGACCTTCGGTCGGCCGATCGGCCTCGGCTGCTAGGCTCTAGCTCGGTCGCCCGGTCTCTGAGGCGATCGCCTGTCGAGACGAATAATTCTCGACACAACAATTGCCCCCAGCTAGCTCCGATGTTGAAGACATGGGGTGAGGTGGTTCTTGCTGGCGATCGTGTAGGATGAAGACGGGCGACCCATTGAGCGGACTTTGGTTTCGGACTTGGGCGATCTGGTCGATTGGCTAGCTATCTTCGGTCTTGTACCTGCAATAAACAATTTTGCCGATCCCTCGTAGAAACTTGATTGCTTCGTTGTTGAGGAATCGTGCACAGTCGCGGAATTCGATGGACCGACTCCATGACCATGTCTTGTGCGCGAGCGACGTTGTCTGTCTCGTGGCTCATTTTATTATGAGGGTCCTCTGTTAGGTTGCGCCTCGCCTCGTATTTAAACAAAGGGCGTGCGGTCTTGGTCTAGAGGAGTCCTTGCGCGGGGCGTCGTCAGATGAATCGACTCCACGTCCGCAGCTAGTTAGCACTTTTCTACCTCGGATTGTCATGTTAGATGGCAATCCTCGACGGTATACGTTGAGACGGGGGTAGTGACGCGTCGCATTATCCGGGTTCACCATGTTAGATGATGAACCTTTGAGGGTGGGCGATCGTGTCCACTGATTTGCTTGGAGGGTCCTTCGACTATGCCCGCCTCGCATTTAAACAAAGGGCGAGCGATCTCAGTCCAAAGGAACCTTGCATGGCATAAGCAGTCGGTTCCATCGACCACCAGGACCATAGCTGCACTCTTCCATCTCGGATCGTCATGTCAAATGCCGATCGTCGACGGTGTACGTTGTGCGGGGGAGGCGATCTTGTGCCTTAGTCCAACATGTTAGATGATGAACTGTAGGTGGCGAGCGAGTCCTCCAGTTTCGGTGATGTAGCTTGATATCGGCGATCGGGATGGAAGACTGGAGATCCTCGTTCGGGCGCGGATCACGCTGCTCATTGGCTAAGAAGAAACCTTTGCCTGGACAGAAAGTCTGCGGCTTTGGCGCGGAAGATCGCGTAGGTAAGGGGATGGTCCTTCGTCAGATGCCTGAACATAGGCGAAAGACCATGGAATCCTCCTAAGACCGCGTAGAGGGCGATCTCATCGCTTACGGGCTCGCCGTTGAGGATGATCTCGTCTACCCGGTCGATGTAGTCTGCGTCAGACTCTTCTTCTCCCTGCCTGATTTGCATCATGCGATGTGGACCTTCCGGCCGAGCGACCTTGGCTGCGAAATAAGCTGTGAAGCTGTTCGCCAGTTGATCAAATGAGTTGATGGATCGCGGCGGCAATGAGATGTACCACCTGTGGGCCAGGTCGTCCAGCGTCAGTGGGAACATTCGGCACCTGGTCGCGTCTGATGCCCCACAACCGGTCATGTAGATGCGGAATTTGCCCAGGTGAGTTTCGGGGTCCGATCTCCCCTCATACATAGGTGTTTGCGGAGGAGCGATCCTGCGCTGCACGGGGGCGACCTCGATGTGGACCGCGAGTGGCTCGCTCGGCCCGGTGATCTTGCTCTTGGCGCCTGCCCCAGATTCAAGGAGCGCCTTCATGTCGTTGAGCTGGCGCTGCATCGCGGCCATCGCTGTAGCTTGGTCGCTCAAGGCTCGGCTTTCGGAGTGGGAGCCAAGGTGATCGTGTACCGATCTCCTGACTCCGCTGTTGCTGAACTCGGTTCTTCGGTGAGGAGGAGCCAGATGGCTGGTTGGCCTTCTGGGAGTTGGATACGCCGAACTCCTGGTGACGGACTCGAGCTCCGTCGTCTCGCGGCTGGGGCCGGTCTGCCCAGGTCGCCATGACGGGTCGCTACTGAGGCGATCGAAAATAGAGGTGCCCCGGCTAGCGAGCGCCTCTTCTTGCGAATGGGAGCCTCCTGGCGATCGCTCGGTCAGTAACGCATTGAACTTCCGTTTGGTCATGCGGCGGATGGCCGAGGGTGTTATAGCGGGTGGCGCGTCGAAGGCTCTTCGTCGCTCCCGTAGGATGGCCAGGTCTACTTCGATCTGTTCCGCGGTTTGGAACTGATTGAGCGAGAGGCTTGGGCCGTCCCTCGAGGGCGGGATCGAGAGTCTCGGACCGCGGTGGCTACCCTCCGCCATAGGCTGTGGCTCGGATTGTGACGGAATGAGGCGTCTGGCGGATCGGCCAGCGGCTTTCTTCGACGTGGAAGTAGAAGTGATGATTCTGAAAGCTTTCTCTGAAGAACAGTGAGTGTTTCTTCAGGTATATGCCCCGGAGAACAGTGAGTGTTCTTCGAGACGGTAGGAATGAAAATGCGGGTTAGACCCGCCCCTCCTTCTAGCGCCAATTGTTGTTGCCCAAAATATTATCCGAAGATAGATATTGCTGGAATGGTCGAGCAACAGCAAATTGCGAGAGCACGTCCGAGGGAATGGAAAAAACACAAGATTTGTCGGGTTTGTTAGGCCCGGGCTTGAATGCTCTCGCGAGATGTTATTAATACAAATATTCAGGGATACAAGTATTAATGTAAGAATCTAAGTACAACGAGTGTAAAAGATCCTATTTATCTAGCTCTTGAGCGAAGCTTTGCCTGATTCGTCTCTGCCGACCGTCTTCTGTATAAGAGGTGCTGAGAGAGAAGAATGGCCGAGAAATAGCTGTTTCCAAGAGTAAGAAAGCCAGGTTGTGAGCTGAGATAATCCGAGAATCAGAGTGTTCAGAGAGTTTTCCAAGTGTAGGCAGCCTTCTATTTATAGGGGCTGAGATGCCCTGTTTTCTGGCGGGCGATCGCCTTTTGTGCAATTTAATAAAGGGGCGATCGTCTTTATGTCACATGGGCCGTCGCTTAAAGCTCATGGCCGCTGGCAAACACCAGGCGGTCCAATGAGGAGCAGGCACGCGTCCTGAGTTGCTGTCACGGGCGGTCCCACTGACACCTTTCGGCGGGTCTGTCGGCTGGTGGAAAGATGCTGACAGGCTGTGGTCAATGATCCATGAAATGCGGATCTTGTCTCGGAACTGCACGTGAGTGCTGCTTTGAGGTTTGGCTTTCGCCGACTGGACGATCGATGGCTTCGAGCGGGATAAGGCGGTCATCATCGGTTGGTCACCAGGGGTCCATCGGTCGGTCACCAGGGGTCGATCGCCAAGTACCGAGAGACGATCGCCTTAGATGTCGATCGCTCGGCACCGGGACTTGTCCTGGGACCTTTGGTCGGCCGATCGGCCTCGGCTGCTAGGCTCTAGCTCGGTCGCCCGGTCTCTGAGGCGATCGTCTGTCGAGACGAATAATTCTCGACACAACACAACCCAAGCTTTATTTTATTTTGTTGTGTGACTTTCTTTTAGTGTAATTTAAATTATTTATTTTGTAAGCGTCTTTTTAAAAGGTATGACAAGGAAACCCGACAATCAGACCACGTGAACATCATTGTCAACCAGATAAGATAAGATCCTATTATGTCATTTTCAAGAAAGAAACTACTTAGGAAGAATTGAATTTTGCTACTTTTAAATTACCTCTTGTGTGTGTGTGTATGTGTGAATTTTAAAATTTTCTTTTAAAAAATGGAAAAATCCTTAAAAAATATCAAAAACAATTTCATTTTCTCAGCAAAAATACAATCTTAAGAATTTAAAGAGCTCGAGCCGAACGAATGCGATTATTCATGTTGTATGACATCCCACATGACATTCGTTTTACTATTGAATCCAAAGTAAGAATAGATCGGGAATCATTCGAACCCCCAACTAGATTCTTACCAGGACTTGGTAAAAGTTCATATGCCAAGAAAATGTATGTTTGTTATAAATATGCCAGATGGACTTGTGATAAAAAATATTGTTCTCTTGAAATTCCTTCCACAAATAGACAAGATAAAATTGTGTTCATAAAGGGTGGGCTGAGTAAGGAGAAATTGAATAATATTCAATTATCTCTTGACACACATCCTAGTGGACTAGTGTATCAAGAGATTCTCTATTTATGGGAGAAATTCAAATCTGAATATGAACAACGTCTTGGGAATATGATGGTAAAATACCCTATTTGCCAATATGTAAAATTGGATGGGAAGCATATCCGAGACTCATAGAAGGCATTTAAGCCATTTCTGGACGTAAAACCAGAGGAAGATGTGAGCCACAACCACAACTATTGTACATAATTGCGTGAGTATCTTTACCTTTTGTCGTTCTTTTTTTTTTATTTTCTGAATAAAAAGGTGATATGGAATAAATGTATTCATTATTCTATTGAATAGTTGAAGCGCAATCAACGTAGTAACATATTTGATAAATCTTTTTTACTTTATTTTGCATCTATAAATAAACACTGCATTTGTTTCTTTTCGGCATCCCCCAAACTTGCCATTCTCTCCTTTTCCCGAAAATAATTTTCTTCTTCAAAAAAATGGAGTCGGCGTCATCATCTTCCATAATAAGATTTAACTCCATCTGTATTTTTGGTGGAGCTAATCATGGGAATGAGGCTTTGCTTTACTGAAGCAGCCCACAACTTGGGTCTTACTCAAGGAGAAAAATGTATTCACGTAGTTTATGGAGGAGGAAGTCTAAGATTAATGAGACGCGCTACTGCTTCTACCTATATGGAAGGAGTAAAAGTGTTGGAAATCATCCTGAAACCTTTGGCTGAGAGTAAAATTAGCAGGGCAACCATTGGAGATAAGTTTAGAGCCTTGAATATGCAAGATCGCATAACTCACATGTTAAATAATGTCGACGCCTTTATCACCCTTCCAGGTAGTTTTGGCACTCTTTAAGAATTGTTTGATGTGTTTACCAGAGCCCAACTAAATATTCATAAAAAACATATTGGTCTGCTACATGTCAATGTTTTCTTTGATGGTTTACTCTATTGCATCGACTAATCTTCTAAAAAGGTTTTATTTCTGAGCGTGCTAAATGAATCAAAATAGTTGCAACAACACCAGAAGAGATAATCTAAAATCTTAATGCATTTGTTCCTCAACCAGATCCATCTCTAGCAAATATTGTTTGGATAGAAGATTTTACTGTGCGCAAGCGCAAGGTTGATTCGTTTGTTTCCCTTTGAGATCCCACTTTATTCCTCTTGTTGTTTTTATCTTTAAACGGGTGTCGAAAATCGTGAAAATGATGGTAGCTTAAGGAGTTTCTTCTTGATCTCATGCATTGTTATTTCTATTACTGTAATTTCCTTTTTCTAAAGTAAAGAAAGTTTTGATGGAAGAATAAGGAGACTCTTAAGACGCTCTTGAAATGCATCTAGGTTGTTTGTGTTATACCTAAGGGTATATATATATATGTTTTATTTTGTGTGTCTTGCCCAGTTGATTTATTTTGCATATTTTTCCGTATCAATAAGAAAATTGCGCATTCAAAGCATCACTGTCGTCACATGGATTTTTCTTCAACCCTCATTATATTATTTGTTTAAATGATAATAATATTGCACAAGATAAGTGTGGGGGAGTAAAAACTATAAATAATTATTTACGTATCCTAAAATTAGTCTAAGGGCATTTATGTACAATAATAACTTGAAAAACAAAAACTTAAAAACGTATTGCTAAGAAATATTGTTGATGTACTCTCATTTGACACTTGAGAAAACGTTTATGCTAATTTTGACATAGAATTTGAGAATGAATTACTAAGAGATTAATCTAAGATGATCAAAAGTTACTAACAATCGGTTGAATAGTTTAATACCTCAAATTCATCAAAACATGTACTTGTGAGATTTTGAGCCTTGACTGCTTTATTGCAGATGCAAGTCTTTTATTGATTGAGTGTACTGTTCATGTTGTAATACTCTAGAACTTGCATTGGGTATATGTATCAAAACCACATGTGTGTGCAATTTGTGAAAATGATCTAAGGCAAATTTTGTTCACAAGCCCTTCAAGCTTCTTTACCTACCAAATGATATTTAATTCCCTCGTTAACCCAATTGAGCTTATTGCCTATTTTATTATTAAGCACATACTGATCATTCCATCGCTATAATATTTTGGCCCATACTTGAACAATTAGAAATTATTTTTGACAAGGATGAAGATATTTTGTGGTGAAATTGGGTGGTATATGTTGGGGGTGGTGTTGAAAAATAGAAAAATCAATTACTCCGCTGTTTTCGTGAACTGAATAACCAGATATATTCATGGGCCTCATGTTTATATTCGCGCAAAACAGTCACCTTAGACATGATTATGCATAGAAGCAGCTTGTTTATGTTTTTATCTTAGTAACCGGGTGTATTCATGTGACCCATCATTTACATTCGCGTAAAATAGATGATAACAACTCAAGTATGATATAAAAAATTGGTTGGATGAAAAGCAAGAAAAAGAGCTCGGATGATTCGAAACATACGGGGATCGATAGAAGCTTCATTAATTAGCTTCTAAGTGCTTACCTATTGATAAATATCGATTCAAAATATTTTAATGTCTAGTTGTTCAGTCACTTTATCCATATTTTCCTACCCCAACCAAAGAGTCGACATTGTAACCAAAAGAAAAGAACTTTTTGATTAATAAATTTCCATCACACCGAGTGGTAGAGATAGTAGATAATTTGCATATCTATAGAAATTTTTACTTCATTGAATGGATCTGAGCAAGAATACGTCACTTATACACTTGAAAGAGAGATATACACTTTTTAGGTGGTTTTTGTGAATTTAAAGTATTGACCATGATTCTCAATAACTTGACGAATTTAAAAATTTGGTTTAATTCATTTCTGAATGCCTATTGAAATCCTTTGCATATTTGTTTATTTTGAGGTGGAACGAGATTACTTCGGACTTTTAATTGAACTAATAATATTTAATAAGTTGTTTTTCTTGTTATGCTTACTATATCCTTAGACTACTCAATGGGCAGGTGCAATGGAAAGCGGTTACACTCAGCTCCCGCAGGGACTTTTGGCTTTAGATTGCCCGAGGACGTGCAAATGATAAGTGTGGGGAATTGTTTGATATACTTTTGTTAGTATTTTTATTAAAATATATATATATATATATATATATATATATATATTTCTGTATTTTGTGTGATAATTTATAATAGTTTTTGTGTGTTTGCATTATTTTACCTCAAGTATACTTTTTAGTAATTGTGTGTAATTTTTGTTATATTAATGGAAATTAAATTTTATCTGTAGATTTAGTACACCGGTTGAAGACATATATGTCATTTTAGGGGCGGTATTTTTTACAAATTCTGAATAAATTCACGAGTGGTCTCGTTTAATTCATCTCGTGGAGACGATCATTTTGAGAAAACTTCATTCGAGTTCGAGTTCGTATGAAGAAGTTATGGCCGTTCGAAGTTTTGGAGAAAATTTAAAATACGTGGACCACTAATATTGAGACAAGTGGCGGATTCAGGTTCGTCAGATTACGTCAGCATGACATCACAACACATGCCAACCGTGCTCCACGTCAATGCACATGTGGAAGGACCGCCCAATAAGAAATTGCTACGTATTGTGCCACGTCAGCTCGGCACACGCCTGTCACACCGTAGCACTGTCATGCCACATCACCCCGGTACACGCCTGACACTCGCCCATCGATCGTGGCAGCTGAACCCCGTCGCACAGCCAGTGCGTGAGATACACGCACCAGTCCAGAACCGTCCGATTGGCGCGTGGATCTCACGCGCGCGTGAGAAATTTTGCCACATCAGAGATGACATGGCGGATCAAATTACATTGCAGATGACATTTCCTTTCCATTTCCTTTGTACTTCCTTTGCACTGCTAAAGAGATAACACTATTGCAGCGATAAGAAGATGCTGCAATAATTTTATCTCAACAACATCTTGCAATTATAAAATTGCAAGATGAGAGTTGATGGACTGCTATAAATAGCAGTGCTCTCAACGCAAAAGGAACACACACAATTCACATAGCTGCGTAGCAGTTTTTGTATTTTAGTTTTTGGCATTTATTTTTATATTTATGTTTTATGTAATTATAGTGTAATACACACGAATAAATATCGCACCCCATGTTATATTCCAAATAAAGTTTAATTAATATTATTTTATCAGATAAAATTCACCTTTATGTTTTTATTATTATAATTTTATAATTTAAGTTCGTACGTTACATTCAAGGTGCTTGGATCAACTGGCGTATTGGGATAAGTCTCTCTATCAGTTTCAGCATTTTTCTTTCAATTTAATTTTTCTACAGCAAGTTCTTTTAATTTATACTGTATTTATTCTGAATATGCCAATAATTATCTGTCTCTTAAATTTACCTGTCAATATGAATTTGAGCTAAATTTTATATCCTAGGGTTAGGATATTAAATTAAATACTTGAGCTTATATTAAATTTATTAATGTGCCTTCTTTAATTTAAATTGATATAATTCACAAATGCAAAAAATAGAGACCGAAAGGAAATATTTTTGCAAATCTAAATTTAATTAAAGGCTAATTATTAATCCAAAATGTACTATTTAGTTGGATGATATAATTAGATTATTTAAATATAAACTTTTGTTAAAATGATTTGTGAATCCGAAAGTTATCAAATCATTGTTCCTGAAGATATAATATTTATTTAATTATTAACTATCATAGTTAATAAATTGATATAGTGCTCGAGTTATTTATTTAATAATCCGAATCCCTAGACTTTATTATCAAAAACAGCATAATTCGACATTAAGACATTTTTATTCTTTCTCCTTTGTCTTATTTAAATTATTATGATTAAAGTTATTACTTAGAATTTATTTCCTGTATTTGGATTTCTACAAACCAGCTAAAATCAAAAACCCAAATTATTTAGAATGTTTAGGAATTATAATTTTTTGTGAATTCATAATTATTGTAATTTTAACAAACAAAAACGATCCTCAAGTGAAACGACCTTAGTAAACTCATAAACACTACAAACTTCTCTTACACTTGCGAGTCGCTATTTTATTTACAAGTACATTTTGAGCGAACAACCACCCACTTTGATGACATGTCATGAATCATAAAGTACGATGATGTCGAACCTCGCTCAGTTGGATGAAATCAACATAGAGCCTACTGGCCTAAGAGAAACATTCCAGGTACAACTAGATTCTCTCACAAAGAGATAGGTATTTGGTGTAGGTAGTGCTAACCTAACCAAGTGTAAATCCTGAAGGACATAATCGAGCCTTTGTCATAAATCGTAGCGAGAATAATAGAGTCTAAATTTACAAGGTTCACGAATTAATGCTTCTCACAATGCCCTGGAATTGATTACGAGGAAATGAACTCACACATATACAATCTGTTATTTGATTAGCATAGTAATTTCTGAGGACTCGAATGCAGCCAATAGATGTGGTTACTACATATCTTTATGGAGATCTAGATACAGAGATATATATGAAACTGCACGATGACATTTCATTATCCAAATCAAGTGACTCTCGACCACATAGTACAATTACTACATATCTTTAGGGGCCGCATCCGGCTCAAGATCAATAGGAAACTCCACCTCTCGCTGTGGTGGTAATCCCGGAAAGTCATCCGAAAATATGCCGGGATACTCGCTAACAACTGGAATCGACGACATGTCAACCCCACCATCCTCCGCCTGCAGAGGGTAACACCAATAGCCGACACAACCCTGGTTAAGAAGTTTCATCGCCTTCAAGGCGCTAATCACACTCCCCGATCTACCCGGCTTACAACCGACGAGAGTATGCTCGGTGCCGTCGTCGGCCACTATCGAGATGGTACGAGTCCGATAGTTCATGATAGCCCTTGACGATCCAATCAATCGTCCCCGAGGATCAAATCCTCACCCTTAAGGTCTATAACAATGAGATTCGAGGGCCAATCCCGGCTCCCGATCCTCACTGGGCAATCCCTAACTTCCCGGTCCCCAACCATATGATCCCCGCTGGGTATACCCACTACAAACGGTTCACACTCAAACAAGCAGTCAAAGCCAATACGATTCACACAATACGAAGCAATAAAGGAATGGGTAGCACCCGAATCAAAAAGCACTGAAATTGGATGAGTAAGGATCTGAGTGGTACCTAACGCCACCAGAACGTCTGCCTCCTATGTGCGCCTCATCTGATACAATCGTGGGTGAACTGAACCCGAACTCGATACTGTACGGCGATCCGGCTGACCCCGACCCCTACCACGGCCCGAACTCTGCGGAACATGAGTAGCTAGAGTGTTGTGTTCCCTATGATCGGCGGTGGTAGTGGGAACTCTAGCGGCCCTGGTGGCCCTCTCACAATGAGCTGCCCGATGCCCGGTCTGTTGTAATATCCGCAATTTTCGATTTTTGGTAAATTCTTTTTTTCGGCCGGAGTCCGTTTTGGAGACTCGCTCATGACCGTTTCGACATTCTGAGAATGATTAATTCTACACTTTTTGTCATCCGAGTTCGTTTCGGTGTTGTTTTGTTGAGTTCCGTGCTTTTTAGCGACTTTTCCGCACTTGAGTTCGATTCTTGCGAAGCTCGTCCGAAACTGCTGTTTCGAGTTTCCCGCAAGTCTGTTTAACTTTGTTAGACGTGTTGTGAACTTCGGTTTGGTTATTCGATCACGTATTGTGATTTCCGGGCGTTTTGGGCCATTTTGTAATTTCTTAAAAGTTACGGGTATCCGTATCTGTAATTGTTGACTCGACCCGTTTCTTGGTCGTGTATGATTAATTTGTAACACCCCCAAAACCATCCGGGATATTACAGCGCCGTGGGTCCCGCGCCGGAACCCACCAGGCTAAAAACCGTTTACAAAACCAATTCAAAAGCGCCAAAAGGCCGACGACGGTAATATCTTAAATACTCAAATATTTTCAAAAAGCATAATTTTGAAATACCGTCATACAATACTATTTGAAAAATACAAGGCGAAGTGCCAAATCTCGACAGTTTAAAATGTACGTTAAGACGCCGCTTAAACGTACCGATAAAATAGTTTAGGAAAAGATTTAACGAAATAACTCAAGTTCACAAAATGTCAAAAAGGTCCTTTTAAAATACACACACGCAGCGGATAAAGATACCGAAAAGCCATTTTGAGATATGCACACGCAGCGGATAAATACAGTTCAAAATACACATTTGCAGCGGAATTAAATAACCGGAAAAGAGTACTCAATTCTCCGAAAACAAGCCACAACCAGTATCACATCGGGAAGCTCATCCCTTCACGACCGCTACTAGCTCGATCTTCGAGTACCTAAAAATAAAGCCCACGACGGGGTCAGCCACAATACTCAATAATGATACCGATCACATCATCATAAATAATTACATACCAATGTAATAATATAGTAAGAATACTACCAAAGTAATCTTACCGTTATAACCTTACTAATCCATAATAATCCAATCCTTACCATAATCCACATTTCGCATCCTCGAATGACGAAATGAACTTAACAACAATTATCTGTACTGTATGCAAACAATACCAAATATCCTTAAAACACCATCATAACTCATACGCGGAAATAATCTGTTCGTGCCAAATCCTGTCCGTCGGATTTGCACCATCAAATCTCAACATGTATAAACCAATAATACACAACATATCTGTAGATCGACTACCACTTGACAATGAATACAAATCCCGAAAACATCGACATATAGTCCGAATGCTCATACGATCAATAACAATGATCAACCAACACATCAACTGAGAATATCATCGACATGATAACTCCAATACGACCAATAAAGGATCACGATAACTAAGAATACCATCAACATGATAGCTCCGACACGATCAACCAAGGATCAACAATAACCGAGAATACCATCAACAAGGTAAACTCCAAATGATCAACAATAATGGATCTCAAAGAAATAACTCTGGCTGTCGAACATACCCCTCGGGCGTATGAACAACCGATCAAACCGTCGAAAAAACCCAACCATAAATGGAGGATGAACGACCAAACAATATGTCTCAAAGATGGAAATCATAGTACGCCCGATCCGAATATGTGTCAGTGCACATGTCCACCCCGTATACGGAATCCAGGATATACGTGGGACAATGTACCTAATTAGCCTCAACGAACTACGCCTCGTGTGCACACTTTCACGGAAAATATTCACGCATGACTATATATGTGCCCGGCTAAAAATCCTACACAATATCCAATCGGAACGCAGATATGACTCCAGATATGTCACGATGCAACATGACAACGAAACTCAAAGAAACACATATCCAATAAGGATCAAAAGACTCACCGAAGTGAACAACAACAGACTGACAATGAAAAGTCGACACGACTAATCAATATCCAAAACATCAATCCTGGGATCATCATCCCCAAATGAATGACCAAAACATCTACGATCTCAATACAAAGGTCCTGGGATCAACATCCCTCAACGAATAACCGATACGAAACTCACTACACGAAACCTCAACATATACAACAACTCAACATACTAATTATCCACATGATTGAACAAATACTTAGATTACCTCAAAGCCGAGGACCATATCCATCAACATCCCCAATGAGACGATCAACACAACCATTAATACCAACAATAGTCCTTTCTAACAACATTGCTATATGAATTATAAATGAAATGAAAACGAAACCATTCATCAAATATTATAAACTGAACAAGTATAAACTTGCCTCGATACCGATACCACGAAGCCGTTACCAAAATCCATTGCCTTTGTCTACGAGCTCCTTAGCCCCGACCAAAAGCAATCTACGAACTCTTCGACTTCAACCGCAACACAACGGTCATAATCCACGATCAAAACATCACAACCTATTGCAATAACCGATTAACACACATTCGATAAAAATCAATAACCGACATACTCAACCAATAAACTCAACGGTTCAACGAAACCTCGATCATATACATAATACCAAATAATCCAACTCAACCGATACGAACCCAAATCCACGATACAAGTCGTAACTCGATGATCACAAATAACAATCAATAACCGATCAACAACGGTTCTACAACATCCCGATTAAATACAAATTCAAACAACCCAAACCAATCAAACACGAACTCAACACCCAAAATACGATTCCACAATCCGAAGATTATATCAATAATCAATTTAAACCATCAAGGGTCTAACATTACCGATTCCAAATTCAATCTTAAAAACAACTACAAGTTTCCTCCTTGTATAATCATAATAAAATCCGATTATCGATTATCATCATCAATCCGGACGATCCGATTAATTCAATATTATAGATAACCATATTCCAAAGGTTTCAAATAATTCCATTATCCGAATTGAACACTTGTTAAATACTTATGAATTCTCAAACTCAAAAGTGAATCATAAACTTATCAAATCCGAAATCATATTCGTATTCCTATACGAATATTGTACCAAAACACATAACTTAGTTCTAAATGTGAATATTCCATATTCATATCCAAAACACCAACACCTCTTAAACATGTTCAACAATTCATATAATCCAAGAGTTCCTTAAGAACACAACTAATTCGAAAACATATTCAAAATCTCCAATACGACATAATCCGATGTGTCCTAACATCTAAACAATCTTTATTCACAATTCAAGGTGTATATAATCATGTCCTTAAACATATATACTTCTCATAACATCATGAATCGCAACAAACCACCAAGAACATCGAGAATACTACGATTCCATAATCATAACGACATAATCAAGGCATTTGATCACCAATTCATTATCTTCCTTTAACAAAATTCCCATAATTACCAAGAATCATCACAACAATATCATTTCCATCACCATTCATACGAAAACGTGTAGAATTTTCCAAGTTCTACTCATTGAGACATTTCATCGAACACTTTGAAGGCATAGTCCAATTCAATCGATTATTCAAAGAAATACTCGAATCCGATCCACAAAACTTCAAGAACAACGAATAATCTCAAGAATACAACAAGATTCCATCAATAATCTGAGTTAAAACGAATCAAATCGGCCAAGACATCAAGAAATCTCAAGAACATCCAAAAACCAAAAGTTTAGGTGTTCTTACCTTCGATCCGGGTGGAAGATGATGTTAATCCATGATTCCAACTTCCAAAACATGTTGCTAGATGATGATATTACTCAAATCCATCCACTTTGATGAAGAAATCGCCAAAAAACGAAGAAAAACATGAAAATGCCCGGATGACTCGGTCCAGGCCTTTAAATAGGCGGACATCGCCGCACGTTACGCACGTAATCGCCATCGCTTTACGTGCGAATCGCCATGGCCTCGCCATCGCCCACTCGCCGAACCCTTACGTACGTATCGGCACCGGCTTACGTGCGTAATCGCCCTTACGGCCGTAATCGCCACCGCCTTACGTCGTAATCGGCCGCCCTAGCCTCCCGAGTCACCACGACCGTGATCGCCACCCCACGAATCATCGCCGACCATTCCGGCCATTCCAACGAGTCACGACCGCCATGCTCGCCATCCAGTCATCTCGCCACGACTCGACCGGCTACTCCGTAACGTCCGTAACACTTAATCCGTTGCGTCGTAATACGTGCGTTGACTTGCTACAAGATAATACTCAGACATGCACGTAATACACCACCGTATAACGTACGTAACTCCGTCCGTTGACTCACTGTCCACATCCGCGCCGAAAGCCGCCGACACCGGCCCCACTATCCGATCACAAGTCTCGATTCCTCTTGTTACGTACGTTATGTACACTATATAACGTCGTAAGCTAACACATTTTACGTACGTAAGCTCCAAGACTTAACGTACGTAATGGCTTTTATACTTAGCCAAAATCCAATCGTTTCGTCCGACGTCTCGACGTACAAAATACAAACATACGGCATACCGAATACACATACCGAATCCAAAAATATTCTCATACGGTATACGATATCCAAATCTGTTTAACCCGATACAACATATCCCGAGTATATCTCACAATCAAAACGATAATCACACCAAGATAATCGTCTCGGTTCTCAATTTATTTTATCCATACCGTATAGATACCAAACTATACAAGATATCTCGAATAAAATAACGCGAAAAATTTATATGAAAATTCGGGTATTACATACTACCCCTTAAAATAAGTTTCGTCCTCGAAACTTGCAACGATCACCAACAACAGATAAATCCAAAATTTCCAACTCATCACAAAAACAATCAAGCGTCGCCACAAGCGAACAACCAAAATGATATACTTACAAAGCGTGAAGCCGATGATCTCCGTGATACTAGCACACGACTCCCACATGAAGTCTCAAAACAATACCAACACACACCAATATCACACGTAGAAGTTTGAAAAGAATCTCAAAATTTTGGAAACTCCAAAATCGGTTTGACTCAAAAGTCGAAAAACTCATTTTCAAAATCACGCTACTACCACTGCACGGTAGAGCCACATAACACACATGCCCGGGTTTCATAAAACCCAAGCTCCGATACCATCTTCTGTAACACCCCCAAAACCATCCGGGATATTACAGCGCCGTGGGTCCCGCGCCGGAACCCACCAGGCTAAAAACCGTTTACAAAACCAATTCAAAAGCGCCAAAAGGCCGACGACGGTAATATCTTAAATACTCAAATATTTTCAAAAAGCATAATTTTGAAATACCGTCATACAATACTATTTGAAAAATACAAGGCGAAGTGCCAAATCTCGACAGTTTAAAATGTACGTTAAGACGCCGCTTAAACGTACCGATAAAATAGTTTAGGAAAAGATTTAACGAAATAACTCAAGTTCACAAAATGTCAAAAAGGTCCTTTTAAAATACACACACGCAGCGGATAAAGATACCGAAAAGCCATTTTGAGATATGCACACGCAGCGGATAAATACAGTTCAAAATACACATTTGCAGCGGAATTAAATAACCGGAAAAGAGTACTCAATTCTCCGAAAACAAGCCACAACCAAGATCACATCGGAAGCTCATCCCTTCACGACCGCTACTAGCTCGATCTTCGAGTACCTAAAAATAAAGCCCACGACGGGGTCAACCACAATACTCAATAATGATACCGATCACATCATCATAAATAATTACATACCAATGTAATAATATAGTAAGAATACTACCAAAGTAATCTTACCGTTATAACCTTACTAATCCATAATAATCCAATCCTTACCATAATCCACATTTCGCATCCTCGAATGACGAAATGAACTTAACAACAATTATCTGTCGTATGCAAACAATACCAAATATCCTTAAAACACCATCATAACTCATACGCGGAAATAATCTGTTCGTGCCAAATCCTGTCCGTCGGATTTGCACCATCAAATCTCAACATGTATAAACCAATAATACACAACATATCTGTAGATCGACTACCACTTGACAATGAATACAAATCCCGAAAACATCGACATATAGTCCGAATGCTCATACGATCAATAACAATGATCAACCAACACATCAACTGAGAATATCATCGACATGATAACTCCAATACGACCAATAAAGGATCACGATAACTAAGAATACCATCAACATGATAGCTCCGACACGATCAACCAAGGATCAACAATAACCGAGAATACCATCAACAAGGTAAACTCCAAATGATCAACAATAATGGATCTCAAAGAAATAACTCTGGCTGTCGAACATACCCCTCGGGCGTATGAACAACCAGTCACAAACCGTCGAACATACCCAACCATAAATGGAGGATGAACGACCAAACAATATGGCTCAAAGATGGAAATCATAGTACGCCCGATCCGAATATGTGTCAGTGCACATGTCCACCCCGTATACGGAATCCAGGATATACGTGGGACAATGTACCTAATTAGCCTCAACGAACTACGTCTCGTGTGCACAGCCTTTCACGGAAAATATTCACGCATGACTATATATGTGCCCGGCTAAAAATCCTACACAATATCCAATCGGAACGCAGATATGACTCCAGATATGTCACGATGCAACATGACAACGAAACTCAAAGAAACACATATCCAATAAGGATCAAAAGACTCACCGAAGTGAACAACAACAGACTGACAATGAAAAGTCGACACGACTAATCAATATCCAAAACATCAATCCTGGGATCATCATCCCCAAATGAATGACCAAAACATCTACGATCTCAATACAAAGGTCCTGGGATCAACATCCCTCAACGAATAACCGATACGAAACTCACTACACGAAACCTCAACATATACAACAACTCAACATACTAATTATCCACATGATTGAACAAATACTTAGATTACCTCAAAGCCGAGGACCATATCCATCAACATCCCCCAATGAGACGATCAACACAACCATTAATACCAACAATAGTCCTTTCTAACAACATTGCTATATGAATTATAAATGAAATGAAAACGAAACCATTCATCAAATATTATAAACTGAACAAGTATAAACTTGCCTCGATACCGATACCACGGCCGTTACCAAAATCCATCGCTTTGTCTACGAGCTCCTTAGCCCCGACCAAAAGCAATCTACGAACTCTTCGACTTCAACCGCAACACAACGGTCATAATCCACGATCAAAACATCACAACCTATTGCAATAACCGATTAACACACATTCGATAAAAATCAATAACCGACATACTCAACCAATAAACTCAACGGTTCAACGAAACCTCGATCATATACATAATACCAAATAATCCAACTCAACCGATACGAACCCAAATCCACGATACAAGTCGTAACTCGATGATCACAAATAACAATCAATAACCGATCAACAACGGTTACGCAACATCCCGATTAAATACAAATTCAAACAACCCAAACCAATCAAACACGAACTCAACACCCAAAATACGATTCCACAATCCGAAGATTATATCAATAATCAATTTAAACCATCAAGGGTCTAACATTACCGATTCCAAATTCAATCTTAAAAACAACTACAAGTTTCCTCCTTGTATAATCATAATAAAATCCGATTATCGATTATCATCATCAATCCGGACGATCCGATTAATTCAATATTATAGATAACCATATTCCAAAGGTTTCAAATAATTCCATTATCCGAATTGAACACTTGTTAAATACTTATGAATTCTCAAACTCAAAAGTGAATCATAAACTTATCAAATCCGAAATCATATTCGTATTCCTATACGAATATTGTACCAAAACACATAACTTAGTTCTAAATGTGAATATTCCATATTCATATCCAAAACACCAACACCTCTTAAACATGTTCAACAATTCATATAATCCAAGAGTTCCTTAAGAACACAACTAATTCCGAAATCATATTCAAAATCTCCAATACGACATAATCCGATGTGTCCTAACATCTAAACAATCTTTATTCACAATTCAAGGTGTATATAATCATGTCCTTAAACATATATACTTCTCATAACATCATGAATCGCAACAAACCACCAAGAACATCGAGAATACTACGATTCCATAATCATAACGACATAATCAAGGCATTTGATCACCAATTCATTATCTTCCTTTAACAAAATTCCCATAATTACCAAGAATCATCACAACAATATCATTTCCATCACCATTCATACGAAAACGTGTAGAATTTTCCAAGTTCTACTCATTGAGACATTTCATCGAACACTTTGAAGGCATAGTCCAATTCAATCGATTATTCAAAGAAATACTCGAATCCGATCCACAAAACTTCAAGAACAACGAATAATCTCAAGAATACAACAAGATTCCATCAATAATCTGAGTTAAAACGAATCAAATCGGCCAAGACATCAAGAAATCTCAAGAACATCCAAAAACCAAAAGTTTAGGTGTTCTTACCTTCGATCCGGGTGGAAGATGATGTTAATCCATGATTCCAACTTCCAAAACATGTTGCTAGATGATGATATTACTCAAATCCATCCACTTTGATGAAGAAATCGCCAAAAAACGAAGAAAAACATGAAAATGCCCGGATGACTCGGTCTGTGCCTTTAAATAGGCGGACATCTGCCGACGTTACGTCGTAATCGCCATCGCTTTACGTACGAATCGCCATGGCTCGCCATCGCCCACTCGCCGAACCCTTACGTACGTATCGGCACCGGCTTACGTAATCGCCCTACGGCCGAATCGCCACCGCTTACGTGCGTAATCGGCCTCCTAGCCTCCGCCGAGTCACCGCGACCGTGATCGGCCACCCCACGAATCACCGCCACCATTCCGGCCATTCCAACGAGTCACGACCGCCATGCTCGGCCATCCAGTCATCTCGGCCACGACTCGACCGGCTACTCCGTAACGTCCGTAACACTTAATCCGTTGCGTCGTAATACGTGCGTTGACTTGCTACAAGATAATACTCATTACGTCGTAATACACCCCGTATAACGTCGTAACTCCGTCCGTTGACTCACTGTCCACATCCGCGCCGAAAGCCGCCGACACCGCCCCACTATCCGATCACAAGTCTCGATTCCTCTTGTTACGTGCGTTATGTACACTATATAACGTCGTAAGCTAACACATTTTACGTCGTAAGCTCCAAGACTTAACGTACGTAATGGCTTTTATACTTAGCCAAAATCCAATCGTTTCGTCCGACGTCTCGACGTACAAAATACAAACATACGGCATACTGAATACACATACTGAATCCAAAAATATTCTCATACGGTATACCTGATATCCAAATCTGTTTAACCTGATACAACATATCCTGAGTATATCTGTCAATCAAAAACGATAATCACACCAGTATAACTGTCTCGGTTCTCAATTTATTTTATCCATACTGTATAGATACCAAACTATACAGTATATCTCAGATAAAATAACGCGAAAAATTTATACTGAAAATTCGGGTATTACATAATTATGGTATTATGTTTTCATTTCGGGCCGTTGATGTTGTCCGCGAACTTTTCGTCGTGTTCGTTCCGTATGTTTTCGGAAATCGGGTCGTCCAGCCCTAGTGGTCGGGTACTGGCCGGACGGTTGCGGGACTGGCCGGACGATTGCGGGCACTGGCCGGACAGGTGCGGCAGGAACCGGCGTAGCGCACGCTACGGCCGGAAGGCTGCAGCCTTCTTCGGCAGTGTAGCGCACGCTATCGGCCGCCTAACGCCGCTATCGGAGTGCAGGCGGTGGGGTTACGAGGTTACGGACTCGGTCGGGATCGGCGGGTGGCGCACGCTCATCGGTCGTAGCGCACGCTAACCGGCAGGGGTAGCGCACGCTGTCGGCCGACTAGCGTACGTTACCTGGGTGAGTTTGTTAGTCCCGAGGCTACTGGACAGGTCGGCTAGCGCGCGCAGGCTTCCGGCCGTAGCGCACGCTAGCGGGAGTCGGGCGGACAGTCATGGTCGGTAGAATTGGTCGGTGTTTCCGGGTCATGCGGGCCATGGCCGAGAGTGCTCGGCCGATACTGGCCGATAACGCACGCTAGTCAGGAAGGCTAGCGCACTCTAGTTACAGCCCAGTATATATATGACAGACCAGCCACTTTTTCATTCATTTTTCATTTACTTTCTCTTCGGTCCGTGGCTGGAGCTTTGGAGGGGATGATGCCATGTTGTTAAACAACAAATCCATGAGGTTTCTGAGTTTATATCACCGATCAATCATCCTATAACATCCTTCGATCCAGCGAATCAAGGTTAGATCTTTAGAACCCTACTTTTGGGTAGATTTGGGGGTTTTCGCGTTTTTGTCCGATTCGTTCCGTTTTGTTGATTAATTCATGATGAATATGATTAATCTTGTTGGTGTTCTTAGTTTCCCTATGGATTCATGGTATATTTCGTGGTTTTTATGGAATCGAGAGGGTTTGGTTGTGGTCCGCCCTCGTTGTTGTTTATATACGAATATACATGAATCGTAGGCAGGTTTTCGGGTGTATTCCAATTCCGTATTCATTTAGAAATGGTTGTGATTGTATTCTTCGAATCGTTAGGTTCGGTTTCATTGGTTCCTAGCGTTCGTCGGTGACTTTCCTTTCCGTTCATTGCGTCGTCGATAATTCAAGGCAAGTATTTTTGGAAACCTTTATGCTTAACGTGAAATGGTAATGTATATTGTGTGTGATTGCTCACCTCGGGAGGGTCCGACGGGATCACGGAGGGAATCCAATGGTATAGCCCTGGATTCACGAGTTTGTTTCGCTAGCCAGCTCGGGAGGGTCCTTAGGGATCACGGAGCGGGATCAATGTAATAGCCCTGTTCCCAAGGCGATGCGTGTGCGTGATTTGTTTTATAATATGGCCAGCTTGGGAGGGTCCTTAGGGATCACGGAGCGGGATCAATGGTATAGCCCTGTTCCCACGGCAAATTGTTTGACTGTTTATTTCCGGAAAAGACATGTCTGGTTTTGGCTTTTGAAATTGATATTGGTGCATGTACTATGAAATGTGTAAGCGATTGGTTTGTCTTGAATACTTGTACTAGCGTAATTGCTAACCCCTTTGGGGACCCGTTGTCGGGGAAATTCTTGTTATGGATTTCAGGTTATGTTCGGACCAGACGGGCTGGGATGGTACGAGGATGTCGGCCAAGGTTGTTGACATGTGCAATTGAGTCTTGTTATTTCCTACTGTCTCATTTGATGTGGATGTTTTCCAAATTGTAAACTTATAGATTGTACTCGCGAGTACTTAGGCTTTTCCTTTCAGATTGTGATTGGTCTTCGTTGGAGTTACTGTATTTGTCAGTTGATTTTTATTATGCCGGTTGTACCGGACGTGTTGTTTTATGTTCTTGTTGTTAACAATTGTTTCCTTGCGAACCGAGACGGTTAGTCGAGAGGTGTTTTCTTGTGTTAGCCTGGTGGATCCCATGTAGGGGTCCACGGCGTTGTAATACACCTCGAATATCTTGGGGGTGTTACAGAAAATGGTATCAGAGCTCTAGGTTTATGGATACCTAGGCTTGTTGGTTATTTGGGTCTAGTTGTGTTTTGTTTTGCACATTGTCACACCGCTGCCGGCATCTCAGTACATCCAGTGCTCGTAAGTTTTCCTTACTCGATTCTCTTGTTTTCTCGTATTGAAATTTCACTTCTTGAACTTTGATTGCCTCTCTCGTACTTAACGTCGAGTTGTTTTTCGATCCATCCGGTTCGTGTACTTTTGATTATAGTATTGAGCAGTCCTTTATCTCTCTGGAGTATGTGCTCCGTTTTGGGCTTGACTGTTTGTCGTTTTGCGAGCCTTCCATCGCTAAACTTCCTAGCGTTGGTGGGATCGTTGGTGATCGAGAGATCCGAGTTTTGCTCCGTGGTATACTGTGAGAGGGCTTGACCCTCTAGTCTTTTGTTGTATGATGGAATCTGTGTTTGGTAATTGAGATATACTAAATGTATGTTGAGCCGAATGTACTGATGGTTTGGACACCGAAGGGTGCAGTATGATGTAGAAGTTTTGAACATTGAAATGTTCTGGGAAAGGTATTGATGGCAGAGTTTGTTGAGAAACTCACATAGCTGGTTTCGACATATGTCCAAATCGGTGATCTTTGGTTACGCTGTTAAACTTGAAGAGATAGTTTGACATATGCTTGGAATTAGTATTTCCGAGTTGCGCTTGTTGAACTGGTGATTTTTGAATGCCGTATATGCGTGTGTTCGGAAATCGTTAGTACTTGGCTAATTATTGTTATTTACAACCAATGTGTTTCTATTAATAATAATATATGCGGCGTGCATAATTGAAATTTTCTTAGACTTGATCGTATTGTGGGTTTTTGAAAAGTGACATGAATTTGGGCGATCCACCCTTGTATTTTCAAATAAAACCTTGTGTCGGTATTTAAAGGTCGTGTATAAAAGTGTTTAGGACATTTTATAAAATGCTACCGCTGTTAAGCCCTTGTCATGTTTGAAAGGGGTCTTGAAAACGATTTTTAACTTATCGGTTTTATTTTCGAATAACTAGAGTATACGATTTTAAAATCAGATTAGCCTGGGGAAACCTAGGATGTCGAGTCAAGTTGTGTTTGTTGAGTTTTGTCTCGTCGGATTTTGTCTGACTTAGGCGCATCGCGATGCGTCGTTTGAGATCATTGGTCGTGATTAGTATCGAGGGGCGGTCGTCACTTACGTGCGACCTATGGATGTAAAACTCCCTTCCTTGTGTTGTGCCTCGTGTGACACGAGTTATTTGTATGATTAGTCATTAAATGATGGAATCCTTCTGTGGATTTTGATTTCACGATATGTGTTTATTAGACTCTCGTATTTGGTTTATACGAGGAGTGTCGTCACTGTTGATGTATTTTCGTACCGCATTTTATCCGCTGCGTGAGTTCTTTCAAACGGCTTTCGGTATTTTGCAAACTGAGTTTTATTTCGTAAAACCGATTCCCTGAATCAAGTTTTGGCATTTTGGCCTTGAACATTTCATGATGGTTTGACAAATGATTTTGTGAGCTTTAGAAAATATTACCGTCATTGGTCTTTTTAGCATTTTTGAAATGACATGGGACATTGTGCTTAGCCTGGTAAACCCGCGTGAGAAAGGTTTACGGCATGTAATTTTTCTGATATGTTTTGTTGTTGTCTCTGTGGGTCATTAGCGCACGCTACGCTTTGCGGCTAGCGCGCGCGAGAGTGCGTTGGTAGCACGCTACGGGGAGGATAGCGCACGCTACCAGTAGTTCGGGCGATCCGGGAGCTCTTTGGGTAGTCAAGTTCTCGTTAGCGCACGCTAAGTCTGGGGGTTAGCGCACGCTAACAGTGTATTTTTGGTCAGGAGTTTTGTTTGGTGCCGTGATAGCGCACGCTAACCTTAATGATTAGCGCACGCTAATTGTGTCCAGTATAAATACTGGACACCAGTCTAGAAGTTGCATTTTTCTTCATTTCTTCTTCTTCCTCTATGAGTTTGAGACGTAGCGACTAGGGTTCGCATCTGGGCTGCTTTTCTTCCATCCAAAGGTGTTTTGGAGTATCCTAGATGATTTCTAACATCATCTAATCCATTGTTCTTCGCCGAATCTAGGTATTTTCTTGAATCCATAGAGTTGACTTTTTGGAGTTTTGTTCTTGATATCGTTTTCCATCCAGTTTTGATAAACTGATTGTTGTTTTAACGATGTTGTTAAACATATCCTAAGGATTGTATATCACTGTCGTGATTTTGAGCGATTTGATGCATGTGATATGATGTGTTTAAGTGAATGTTGATACATGCGAATTTTGGGCATTTTGGCCTATTGTACTTCTGAAAAACCTTGGGTATCTTAGAAAATAAACCTCGAGACGTACTTTTAAAATGAATTATTTTCTCACAGTGTTCTCAAGATGCCTACTAGCGCCACGCTATGTTTCAAGATTATTTTACTTTGAGGATCAAAATATTTTGAGATATTTCTAATGATTTAGAAATGCATTCGCTTAGACCCGAAGGTCGAATATAGCTGAAAAGTTTTAATTTAACGAAAGGTGTCTTCATTTTTTTTTTATCAAACGCAAGATGATTTTTTTTAAAAGTTTCGATGACGATGTTTGTACTACTTTTTGATATATGATACTCAAGATCAACTGGTGCTTGCAAATTATTTTCAAAAGGTGGTTTTCGTTTTCAAAACCTATCATTCCTATTTGTGGTCCGGGAATATATGTGTGATGTTCGTACTATCGTTAGGGGGTTAACCCCCGAGTTGTTGTTGAATTGGTGGTGTGAGCGTTGAGTCGTTCGCTACACAGTTGTCGTGGTAGCCTCTGTGAGGGGTGTGATGTTGGTATTGGATGTTGTCGCCTCGTAGCGGTTTATGCGTTATCGCATATATGCGAGCTGTTAGAGATCGGGTTGGTATGATTGTGTGCATCGGTGATTGTTCCGCGTTGTGTCGGTTGCTTGTTGTATTGTTACCTTGGTTCCGTTGTTGTGAGTTTCGGGGGCAAGGTCAAAGATAATACCCTTACTATTTTGACTTCTATATTTTCTCTTTCTCTAGTCTATCGATTCGCTCGTGTTCATTGATACCTTCTGAACTCGTTCTGTACCTTGGTTTCATCGTTCGAACGAGCTGTAATCTGGTTTTGAGTCGATCTGGTTATCGCTGTGACTTTTCCGAATTCGGTTCGACTATTGTGAACCTTGTTCGGAAGTAACATCTTTTGGTTCTAATAGTTCTTTTATTCGAAGTGGATCGGATTTTGAACTTCTGTATTTTTGGCTCTATCGACTCGTTTATGCTCGTTAACATTTCTAAACTTTCCCTATCCCTTGCTTTTGTTGATCGAACGAGGGTGGTATTGTTTCGGAATAACTCGTTTGTCGTTGTGGCTTTTCAATCGCTATTCCCTTTCCTGTGGATCTTATGGGAATGCACGTCATGCTGTTCTCACCAGGTCATCCTGGGAGTTGTTGTTTGAATTTTATTATCCTACGTGTTTTGGACATGATTGTTAGATTTTTGTTGTCTCAATCGTTTGTTTGTTCGGTTTTTGTTCTCGTTTCGTGATTGTTGAGCATTCAGGCTCCTTCGTAATTCCCTTAAGTTCGGGAAATTAGTCTCGTTTTCGATCTTCCAACCCTTGGGCGGTGGAATTCCATATTTGTTCAGCGTTGACTCGCGTTTTGGTTGATGAACCGTTGGGTTGGTCAATCGTAGTGATTTTCGTTCGTTGAGTTTTGTGATTGTTCAGATAATCGACTCGATTGTATTGTCTATTTGATGACGCTTGTCACTCGTTGATTTTATTATGTCTCTACCGGTGGCGTTGTGTTAGTCGTCGTGGAGCGTATTTTCACGCCGTATGTCTCTTTGCGTTTCTTGCAGCGTTTCGCCGTCGGGCGCGAGTTTTCGGTTTTTGTGTATCTCGTTGAGTTTTCCTGGCGGGATATTGTTTCTCCCTACTTGTTTTAAGTTTCGGGACGAAACTTCTTTTAAGGAGGGTAGAATGTAATATCCGCAATTTTCGATTTTCGGTAAATTTATTTCTTCGGCCGAAGTCCATTTTGACGACTCGCTCATGACCGTTTCGTCATTCTGAGAATGATTAATTCTACACTTTTTGTCATCCGAGTTCGTTTCGGTGTTGTTTTGTTGAGTTCCGTGCTTTTTAGCGACTTTTCCGCACTTGAGTTCGATTCTTGCGAAGCTCGTCCGAAACTGCTGTTTCGAGTTTCCCGGAAGTCTGTTTAACTTTGTTAGACGTGTTGTGAACTTCGGTTTGGTTATTCGATCACGTATTGTGATTTCCGGGCGTTTTGGGCCATTTTGTAATTTCTTGAAAGTTACGGGTATCCGTATCTGTAATTGTTGTCTCGACCCGTTTCTTGGTCGCGTATGATTAATTATGGTATTATGTTTTCATTTCGGGCCGTTGATGTTGTCCGCGAACTTTTCGTCGTGTTCGTTTCGTACATTTTCGGAAATCGGGTCGTCGAGCCCTAGTGGTCGGGTACTGGCCGGACGGTTGCGGGACTGGCCGGACGATTGCGGGCACCGGCCGGACAGGTGCGGCAGGAACCGGCGTAGCGCACGCTATCGGCTGGCCTAACGCACGCTATCGGGTCTGGGCAGTGGGGTTCTGAGGTTCTGGACTCGGTCAGGATCGGCAGGTAGCGCACGCTACTGTCGGTCGTAGCGCACGCTAACCGGCAGGGGTAGCGCACGCTATCGGCCGACTAGCGTACGTTACCTGGGTGAGTTTGTTAGTCCAGAGGCTACTGGACAGGTCAGCTAGCGCGCGCAGGCTTCCGACCGGAGCGCACGTTAGCGGGAGTCGGGCGGACAGTCATGGTCGGTAGAATTCGTCGGTGTTGCCGGGTCATGCGGGCCATGGACGAGAGTGCTCGACCGATACTGGCCGATAACGCACGCTAGTCCGGAAGGCTAGCGTACGCTAGTTACGGCCCAGTATATATATGACAGACCAGCCACTTTTTCATTCATTTTTCATTTCCTTTCTCTTCGGTCCGCGGCTGGAGCTTTGGAGGGGATGAAGCCATGTTGTTAAACAACAAATCCATGAAGTTTCTGAGTTTATATCACCGATCAATCATCCTATAACATCCTTCGATCCAGCGAATCAAGGTTAGATCTTTAGAACCCTACTTTTGGGTAGATTTGGGGGTTTTCGCGTTTTTGTCCGATTCGTTCCGTTTTGTTGCTTAATTCATGATGAATATGATTAATCTTGTTGGTGTTCTTAGTTTCCCTACGGATTCATGGTATATTTCGTGGTTTTTACGGAATCGAGAGGGTTTGGTTGTGGTCCGCCCTCGTTGTTGTTTATATACGAATATACATGAATCGTAGGCGGGTTTTCGGGTGTATTCCAATTCCGTATTCATTTAGAAATGGTTGTGATTGTATTCTTCGAATCGTTAGGTTCGGTTTCATTGGTTCCTAGCGTTCGTCGGTGACTTTCCTTTCCGTTCGTTGCATCATCAATAATTCAAGGCAAGTATTTTTGGAAACCTTTATGCTTAACGTGAAATGGTAATGTATATTGTGTGTGATTGCTCACCTCGGGAGGGTCCGACGGGATCACGGAGGGAATCCAATGGTATAGCCCTGGATTCACGAGTTTGTTTCGCTAGCCAGATCGGGAGGGTCCTTAGGGATCACGGAGCGGGATCAATGGTATAGCACTGTTCCCAAGGCGATGCGTGTGCGTGATTTGTTTTATAATATGGCCAGCTCGAGAGGGTCCTTAGGGATCACGGAGCGGGATCAATGGTATAGCCCTGTTCCCACGGAAAATTGTTTGACTGTTTATTTCCGGAAAAGACATGTCTGGTTTTGGCTTTTGAAATTGATATTGGTGCATGTACTATGAAATGTGTAAGCGATTGGTTTGCCTTGAATACTTGTACTAGCGTAATTGCTAACCCCTTTGGGGACCCGTTGTCGGGGAAATTCTTGTTATGGATTTCAGGTTATGTTCACCATTTGAGCGGGTCTTTGGGATGGTACGAGGATGTCGGCCAAGGTTGTTGACATGTGCAATTGAGTCTTGTTATTTCCTACTATCTCATTTGATGTGGATGTTCTCCAAATTGTAAACTTATATATTGTACTCGCGAGTACTTAGGCTTTTCCTTTCGGATTGTGATTGGTCTTCGTTGGAGTTACTGTATTTGTCGGTTGATGTTTATTATGCCGGTTGTACCGGACGTGTTGTTTTATGTTCTTGTTGTTAACAATTGTTTCCTTGCGAACCGAGACGGTTAGTCGAGAGGTGTTTTCTTGTGTTAACCTGGTGGATCCCATGTAGGGGTCCACGGCGCTGTAATACACCTCGAATCTTGGGGGTGTTACATCTGTTCGCAAGTAAAGCAAGTAACTAACAGAAATGGGCAATCTT
The DNA here is from genome assembly GCA_033398695.1 of Orobanche coerulescens. NCBI lineage: Eukaryota > Viridiplantae > Streptophyta > Magnoliopsida > Lamiales > Orobanchaceae > Orobanche > Orobanche coerulescens. The sequence goes on along the minus strand of CM065805.1, from coordinate 145,885,656 downwards.
TCATAACGTGCTCGGGCTGACTGCAATTAAAACAAACTCTCCCGCCAGGTGCAACAGAATGGACCAAACGGTTACCCTGAGATCCACCGGCCTGATGAAATGGCCTCTTCCAAGATGTAGGAGCAGAACGAGACCTCGGAAACTGACCACCCTTACCGGCCGAGAATCTGCCAGTAGTCTTCTGCTTCTTAGCTTCCAAAACCGATTCTGATTCCAGGACGGCCATCTCGATCGCTAGAGCGCGATCCTGGTATTCCTTCAAAGTGGCACACATGAGCGGTGCCATACTCTGCCTCATATGCGGCTTCATGCACATATTGAAGTAATGGATTTTATCAACCTCCGTCCTGACTTGATCTTTCACAAAACCCAACTGCTGATTGTTAGAGATAATGGCCTGAGAAATCGGCACATCCTGGGGTGTGGCAGTGAAGAACTCCACAATTCTGCGTTCTTTGACTGGCGGCGGACAATATTCTGCTTTCATAGCAGCCCTGAACTCCTCCCAAGTGGCTCGACGGTCTCTGGGCGCAACGGCCTCCCACCATTCCGCAACTTCCTTATCCAGGAGGTACTGGGCAATATGTACCCTCCTGTCTTCCAGACAAGCTATGACATCGAAGGTGCTGGACAACTGAAAGAGCCAATTCTCCCTACCGAGGGAGTCAGAAGATCCGGAGAAATGAGGAGGGTGCATCTTTGTCACCGTCTGAAACCACTTACTAGCTTCCTCTTTAGGTGTCGGGGGCAGATTCTGGCGTCCACCCTGAGCTATCTGAGCAAGCTGGGCTACTAACTGCTGAAGTACGGCAGTAGCCCCGGCGTCGGCATTATTACCCGACGGCACTGAGTGAGAGGCTGAGTCCGCAGAGGACTGAGAAAGTGAGCCCTCTTCATTATCAGCACCCCGTCCACGGCCTCGGCCGCGTCCCCTAGCTGGTCTACAACGACCTCTCAACATACTGAAGAAAATATGAAAAGAACAAGATCAGAAAGATTCACAATCTACAAGGTTGGTATCACAATTCTCAATTCCAAACAACGCAAGAAAACGAATATAGAAGTATAAGAGTTCGAGGAGACTTACAGCCACGGGTCGCACGAAAAGACGGTAGCATGATGATATTAGGCTCAACGACTGACTCTAACGACGCAACTGACAGACCCAAAATTTACCGACAGCCTAGGTATTCAAAACCTAAGGCTCCGATACCATAAATGTAACACCCCAATTCACAAATGGGACATTACATGTCGTAGAACCCTCGTGAGGTCTACGAGGCTAACTCATTACACATAAACCACAATGATATCCAAAAAGATGCACTCAAAAAGTAAATGAGGCCGTGGCCTCGGCCAAAACATCTTAACGAAGTACATGAAACATAAGTTAAATACCAATTCATTGCCCACACAGGGGACTTAAACCAAGTTTAAAAGTAATCAGTCTAACTCCAGTACTAAAAAAATGCAATGACAAAACATAAAACTACAGACTCGAGCCACATCATCATGTCAGCCCATCCTTTGCGTGCACATACCGTGCCAGCTCCTCAGCTCGACCAGTACCTGAAATGCATAAGACGCATGTCCCCCATTTAAGGGGTTAGCATTCGAATAGCTAGTGCAAGTACACGATTACACAACATTATATACATACGAGATTCAACGCAAACAAACCATTAGGAAAAACATTCTAAATCAATATTCCGGAATATCACATTTACATTTAACAACAGTATATCCTCAAGTTTCCGCACCAAAACCATACACGCTTGGTAACTCGCGACCGTACCCATTAGTATCGGTCCCCAGAGGTCCTGTCGAACCATCCCCAGGTGAGAAACCACTTATGCGGCCATACCCATTAGTATCGGCCCCTATAGGTCCCGTCAAACCGTCCCCAAGTGGAAGAAGATCAACACACGCACCCATGTCCACTTTTGTGGCCGTACCCATTAGTATCGGCCCCCAGAGGCCACATGCCATCCCCATGTGGAAGAGCATCAATCACATCCGTTCAATAATACCATTTACATCATTCGCATAAAAATCATACACACATAACGGAATGTAATACATGTACTTGCCTTAGATAACACGAGGCGAAGAAAACGGTGGAAGGAAAAGGGTTCGGTCCGAACAATCTTCACAAATCCGATCCTAACAATAATAGAGACTCAATCAACTACAATTCTACTGAGAAATCACGAATTAATCGACGTTCTACCCTAAGGGACAATACGCCGAACACTACGGGGGCATAAGGTTCAAATTCTATCAACGAAGGGGGAAAACTTGGAATTGCTCCGCTAAAGTTATAGGAAAACATAACACCATGATTACCCAACTAATATTCATCATCAATCGAAGCAAAAATGAAAGAAAAAATGAATAATAGCCAAGAACCCTAAAATTAGGTATAATGTCCAATTACCTCAATTCAACGATGGAATGGCGGAAGGAAGATGATTGATTCGTGTTAAAATGTCCAATTCCGAGTTATAAGATGCTAGAATGCAATATCCGGATGAAATCGCCCAAAATTGTGATTAGGGAGTGGAGAGCCGAGAGGAATGGTGAAAATGGGGTTAAAACCTGTGTCTGTCCTATATATACTGGACAGAACACGGCGCAACAAATGGCCCAAATGGTGCCGTGTTCAGACAGTCGGCGGGCGACTTCGTGCGAAACGGGCGCATTGACACGGCGCAAAATGCCGCGGGTCTTGCCTTTTTCGCAAGGCGGCTGGGCACCACGGGGCAACACGGCGCAGAATGCCGCGGGTCTTGCGCCGTTTTGCACAGGTCAGGCCAGATAGCCTCTTGACACAAGACGACGCTACCAAAACGGAAAAAGACGATAAACCAAAACACGATATGCCGACCCAACAGTTCGGGAAAATGACATGCAACGAGAAACAATATCCAATAACCCGAAATGGTCCGAGGTACACAACCATAATCGAACAAGAAATAAATTCCCTAAACTTATAGGAAATTACGAAACGGCCCAAACGTCCGAAAATCACGATACAACGTCGGATTAACAATCCGAAACTCACAACATGCTCCACTAAACCATACGAACTCATGGAAATAAGAAAATGAAGAAATTGAACGAGTTTTACGAGAATCAAATACACAAGCGATAAAATATAACTCAAGATGAAAATACGTAAAAACATCATCGAAACTCGCCCAAACGGAGAAACTCCAAGAACAAAATAGATTCAGAATTCCAAAACAGTGTCAAGCGATTTGTCCGGAAAGAACATACACCAAAATTTTTTTTACCAAAAATAGAAAACACGGATATTACATTAATAACCATTACCGAACTCTCCGAAGAACACGGTTCGACCGGGAAGCTCGGACCCCGAAGAAGACAACGAACGGGAGGGTTTCGACTCGAGTGCTTCACGAGGATTTCGTCCCTAAGTCATATCAGCAATAAATTAACAATCGTACGATGAATAATAATCGCATAACGCCCGAATCCCCCTCTAAGACCTTTTATCGGACACCTTCAAGGCGTCGATTAAGAACTCGACCAAAACGACGAATCTATACAATCTAACCATGGAATAACAAGGGAAATGATAGAATATATCTAATTACTCATGAATCCATCACAAACCTAAGTTATTACGGTTAAATCGGACAAAAACAACAAAACCCACAATTTTCCCAAACTAGAATTTTCAGGAAATCTGACATGATTCGCTCGATCAAAGGATGTTATAGGATGACTAATCAATGATATGAACTCCAGCACTTCATGGGTTCATAGACTGACAACATGCCTCCATGCCCACCGAGACTGCAACCGCGGAAGAGAAAGAACGAAGTGAGAAAAATGGGTGCAAACCCGTCTGCTGGCCTCATATAGGCAGCCTGCCAGCCACCACACGTACATGATCGGCCATGGCTTACGGCCGTAACCGGCCATGGCCGAACTTTCTGCCCAACACTGCTGGCAGTGTTACGTACGTTACCGGCCAGGGGCTTACGTACATAACAAGCCTTATGGCCGTAACTGCCGGCCCATTGCGGCCGTGACTCGGCCAGGTCTTGCAGTCGGGACTCGGTCGATCCCATGGTCCGGACAAGCCCGAAACCTAGACCTGAATATAAATCGAAGATACGGTTACGAAGTACTCGTAAAAATGAATCTAAGTGCTAAGAGAACACACGATTCCGACCATCCGAGGGCTCAAAATTCGATAATGAAAGTAATTACCCCAAACTTTGGGAAATTACGAAAACGGCCCAAAATGTCCGAAATACACGATACACGATCGAAACACTAAGCCAAAGCACGCAACATGAATAATAACATTAAATGAACTTACGAGAAACTTGAAACAATAGTTTCAGACTAGATTCGAAAGAATCGAACTCAAGTGCGGAAAAGCCGTTTAAGAATACGAAACTCAACAAAACGATATCGAAACGAACTCGGATGACAAAAAGTGCAGAATTAATCATTCTCGGAATGACGAAATGGTCACAACAGAGTCGCTAATATGGACTTCTGCCAAAAAGGAAAATTACCGGAAATCGAAATTGCGGATATTATATACTACCCTCCTTAAAAGAAGTTTCGTCCTGAAACTTAAAACAAGTAGGGAGAAGCAATAGCTCGCCAGGAAAACTCAACGAGATACATAAGAAAGGCATAACTTTCGCCCATCGGCGAAACGTTACAAGCAACGCAAAGGAATATACTGCGTGAAAACACGTTCCACGACGACCAACCCAACGCCACCGGCTATGATTCAAAACAATAACGAGCAATTAACAACACACCACATACCACATCACATGCACACATTTAATCACAGAAACGCACGCGACAATAAGTGGCACCCGACTAAAACGGTTATGCGATAGAAACAAACAGAGTATCATGATAGGAATCTCTCCCATTCTCATCAACAAGAAAATGTCCGACGTCAAAACACAAATAATTCAAGATAACGAAAAACGAGAATACCGGATATTACATTCTATCCCACTAAAAATAAGTTTCGTTCCGAAACTTAAAACAAGGTTATCACAGTGATACATAACAAGACAACGACACATAATAAATTGATAATTTCATTACTCCATGGTCCACTGTCACGTCTCCGTAGGTTCAGAAACCGTATGGAAACTTATTCAAAACAAATATCAGTCATCAAGTTCCAAATATAAAAACATCACAAAATACATCTCCACACGAGAAACAATCCACATAACGTGCACGAAAACACCATCACTGGGCCCTCCAGGAGTAGGGATGGAACTCCGGTTCCCTACCATCTTGGCAACAACCTCGCAATACTGAACTCGATGCCCCTCGCCTCCACAATTATAACAAGTCACCGACGGTTTCTTACAATGCGCGCGTTCATGGCCCAGAACGTTACAGTTGTGTAACACCCCCAATATATTCGGGAATATTACAGCGCCGTAAATCCTTTACATAAGGATTTACAAGGCTGAAGAATTGAACAAATATAAAAAGGTACTGACGAATGGAAATAACGGAATTACAGTACATCAGTTCTGACCAAAAACAGGAATAGTACAATTGTTCAACAGAACTCAATATTACATCACCATATTCAAATCATCACAAACGACTTCATACTCGAGTACTTATTGAAATAACGAATAAACGAAAGACAAATAAACCGGCCGGGACATCACTCGCACCCTCGTCATACGCCGGTGGTTGTTTCCCCGCTCTCCTGGATCCTGAACACAAACAAAATGTTCACCCCCGAAGGGGTTAGCACAACGATGCTAGTACAAGTACCACAACATATTATTCATATCTCACGGTGAATAATAATAACGTAAACGACAAAATACCAACGAGTCTTCTCCTACGAGAAACTCAAACATAATATTCACAACTGATAATCACAACATAATATCAATACATACACATGGTAATTCCATCGATCCAGCGTTCACTGCCTAGAACCCACGATGATCCCGTCAGACCAACCCGTGGTGGAAAAACCCGTCCGATGATCCAGCGCACGCTAGCATAGATCCCCCGATGATCCCGTCGGACCAACACGAGGTGGACACACAATAACGACATACATGCACGACAATATGTATAACAACAATACATAAAACAATTAAGGTACTTGCCTCGATTTGAAGACAATAATAATACTTCCACGAAAATGAATACTCGAAGATCGTCCTCCTCAATCAATCACGTAACGAGACCAAACCTTAACAAAAGAAATGATATAGAATTTATCTCACGTCGTATGAATGTTTAACAATTCGATTAACGGTCAAAAGTTCATAAACTGCAATCTGCCCGAAGAGCTTAGCGCACGCTAAGTACTCTGTGTAGCGTGCGTTACGTCTGCCCGATAGCGCACGCAAACAACAAAGCCTAGCGCACGCTAACGACGCATGGTCAGTACTTCACTGACCAGCCAACTGAATCGTCTGATGGTCTAGCGTACTTTACGTACCAAACGTAGCGCACGCTAATTAGTGCTCGATAGCGCATGTTAAACTGCATAGCATAGCGTGCGCTATCTCTGCATGGCAGTTTACTGCTGAGCAGTAAACTGTTCTGCCATGAACGAAACGATGAAATCCTTCGTGATAATTCATGTTACTTCCATGAATACCAAGTTCTTACTCTTATGAATAATCTCCAGGATGATATCAACTTCAAGATGCAAATATACGTATAATCATCATGACACCATAACCCATCTTGATTACAATTCTCATGCAAAGTTGGTGATCTCCGGTTGATGTATTAGATTATACTATCATTATACATATTCAGACTTCATCTTGAGGTGAACTAACAATTCCGACTTATACGAAAGAATATTTCCTAAGATGATTCTCCCTTTAAGTTCTTATAACATCTTTTCCAAATCATGATCACAAAGATAACATAAATCATACGGATTGTTAACTTCCGAATATTTCTCTCATCATTTGAAGTACTAGGATTCCAACTTCAAGGTTCCAACAATAATATCGTAATTGTAGACATCCCAATCTTCTAAACATGATGTTGTTGAAATAATTCACTAATGAAATTCAATATCTCGTTAACATGATCATCATATCCATTGGAAATCCAAATCTAAGACTGGTGATAGGTTGAACATACCTTAATATGCCGAAATCACTGAACCACAAGGTGTAATCCGACTCCGGTTGGTTATGCGCCCCTCCAAGGTGTTACTTCTCTTCAATGATCACTCACAAGTGATACTCAATCATTAAATGATCACTCATAAATGTTCTAAGTGTTTAGAAGGGAGATTATTGCTCTCTGGACTCTTAAAGATGAAGTATAGACGAAAGAAATGAAAGCCCAAGTGGTTGTTGTCCCATTTATAATATTCTGCATTATTGACAAGTTAGCGCACGCTACTAAGCATCTCTTAGCGTGCGCTAATAATGGTTGACTTCAAAATTTGTCCGGGTGCGTCAGCGGGAATCTTATCCGGACCCTTGTCACCGGGCGCATGAGCTAGCCGTCCGCTCAATAATTGAGTCCTTAGCGCACGTTACTCATACCTGCATAGCGTGCGCTAATAATGGCCCGATAGCGCGCGTTAAGATACATTCTTAGCGTGCGCTATCACAAGGTTTCTTGAGCAATTTTGCATGTTTCTATACTTATGCATAATGATATTAATGCACTAAATATCATACTCCAATAATCAAAATCACCAATCCAAAATAATACATGGTTTGAATACAGATGAAATACACTGTAATAAATCCGGATATTACATACTCTCCTACTAAAAAGGAGTTTCGTCCCGAAACTCAAGACGAAAATAACTCGGGATATCTAGACTTCATATCAGCTTCTGTTTCCCAAGTGGCTTCTTCCATTCCGTGACGTGACCACTGAACTTTGACCAAAACGATTGACTTGTTCCTCAGTTGTTTAACTCGACTCTCGAGTATCTTGACTGGTCTTTCTTCAAACGTCCCATCCTGCTCGACTTCGATCTCGCCGAAATTAATGATATGACTGGGATCTGGTATATACCTCCGTAACTGGGATACGTGGAACACGTTATGAACATGGCACAATGACGGCGGCAATGCTAATCTGTATGCCAACTCCCCAACTCTCTCGAGGATCTCAAATGGTCCGATATATCTCGGACTCAGCTTTCCTTTCCTTCCTAAACGAAAGATTCCCCGGGTAGGAGAAACCTTCAAAAGTACATGGTCTCCAGTATTGAACTCCAATGGGCGACGACGTACGTCCGCATAGGATTTCTGGCGACTCTGGGCGGTCAACAGCCTTTCACGAATTAAGGCTATCTTCTCTCGAGTCTGCTCGATCAACTCTGGTTCTGTTCCGATCAAGTCCGATGAATCGCCCCAAAGATAGGGGCGATCTGCATCTCCTTCCGTATAATGCCTCAAACGGTGCCATCTTAATAGAAGCATGCCAACTATTGTTGTAGGTAAATTCAATCAACGGTAGATGAACTTCCCAATCGTTTGACCAATCTAAGGCACAGGCCCTTAGCATGTCTTCCACCATTTTTATAGTTCTCTCAGATTGTCCGTCAGTCTGCGGGTGATAAGCTGTACTGAAGTTCAATTCGGTCCCCAAGGCCTTATGAACTGCTTTCCAAAAGTGAGACACAAAACGGCCGTCTCGATCAGAAATAATGGTCTTCGGCGTACCATGCAATCGAACTATCTCCGAAATAAAGACTCGTGCCAACCTCTCTGGTCCCCACGTATCCTTAATGCCTAGAAAATGAGCCGATTTGGTTAAACGATCAACTATCACCCAAATCATGTTCATTCCTGTCCTGGTTTTCGGCATATTAGTGATGAAGTCCATCGATATGTCCTCCCACTTCCATTCAGGAATCGGGAGCGGCTTCAATATTCCAGCAGGCCGTTGATGCTCGATCTTAACCTGCTGACAAGTCAAGCATTTCGAAACATAGTCCGCTACGTCTTTCTTCATGTTGCCCCACCAGAAATTCTGCTTCAAGTCCTTATACATTTTACTGGTGCCTGGGTGGATAGAATAGGGCGAACTATGAGCTTCCTTCATAATCGTCTGTTTCAGAACATCAACATCGGGAACGCAGAGTCGGTTCTGAAATCTCAAAACTCCATCGTCATGAATTATGAATCCGGGGGACTTTCCTTGGCTCACTTCATCACGTAACCGAATCATCAGAGGATCATCTGCCTGTTTAGATTTGATTTCTTCGGTTAATGATGAAGTAATCTCCATCACGCACAGTTGTCCTTGGACTCTTTGTAACCACACCTCAATTCCTTCACGAATCATCTCTCGCTGAAGGCTAAGTTGGGAGGTCAGCGTCTCCAGCATCTGAATAGAGATAGGCTTGCGGCTAAGTGCATCGGCCACTACATTTGCTTTGCCTGGATGATATAAAATCTCCAAGTCATAGTCCTTAATCAGTTCCAACCATCTTCTTTGCCGCATGTTCAACTCTTTCTGACTAAATATGTACTTGAGACTCTTATGATCCGTAAAGATCTGACAGTGAGTCCTGCATGCATAATGCCTCCAGATCTTCAAGGCAAAAACCACTGCTGCTAGCTCCAAATCATGTGTCGGGTAATTCACTTCATAAGGTTTCAGTTTCCGCGACGCATAAGCGATCACCTTATCATTCTGCATCAACACGCACCCAAGTCCTTGGTTAGAAGCATCACTGTAAACTATGAATCCTTCAGTTCCTTGCGGAAGTGACAGAATTGGTGCCGTCGTCAATCTCTTCTTCAATTCATCAAAGCTAATCTGACATAATTCATTCCACTCAAACTTCTGAGTTTTCTGCAGGAGTCGAGTAAGTGGGCGGGAGATTTTAGAAAACCCTTCCACGAATCGACGATAGTATCCAACAAGTCCTAAGAAGCTTCGGACCTCTTTCACGTTCTTTGGAGGCTTCCAATCCAATATTGCTTCGATCTTCTGAGGATCTACTCGGACTCCTATAGCTGACACCACATGGCCGAGGAACATTACTTATTTTAGCCAGAATTCACACTTAGAAAGTTTGGCGTACAATTGTTCGTTTCTCAAAAGTCCCAATACAATCCGCAAATGTTGCGCATGTTCTTCCGGACTCTTAGAATACGCCAGAATGTCATCAATAAATACAACCACAAATTTATCCAAAAATTCAATGAACACACGGTTCATAAATTGCATAAATACAGCAGGTGCGTTAGTGAGACCAAACGGCATCACTACAAACTCATAATGCCCGTAGCGAGTTCTGAACGCTGATTTCGGAACATCAGACTCCTTAATCCTCAGCTGATGGTATCCTGATCTCAGATCAATTTTAGAAAATACCATTGCCCCTTGCAGCTGGTCAAACAAATCATCAATCCGTGGCAACGGATACTTGTTCTTAATCGTCATCTTGTTTAGCTCTCGATAGTCAATACACAGTCGGAGCGATCCATCCTTCTTTCGGACAAAAAGAATCGGCGCTCCCGTGGTGAAACGCTTGGTCAATATAGCCCTTGTCCAAGAACTCCTCCACCGCTTCTTCGATTCGTACATCTCAAGAGGTGCCATACGATACGGCGCCTTGGAAATTGGCGTAGCTCCGGTTCCACCAATGGTAAATTCCACATCCCTTCGTGGAGGTAGTCCGTAACTCATCAGAAACACATCTGGAAATTCGTTCACAACAGAATGGATGAAAGTTCCACAATTTCGTCTTCTTTCTTCATTGCGTAACACCAGCATCTGATGCACCTGTTTCAACAATTTGACACTTTCATCGCCTTGATCAATTTCCCCGAGCTTCCCGATTTCCATCCTCAAACAGAATCTTGGAACCATCGTCGGCGATCAGCGAGATATTCCTCCTTCGGTAGTTCACAATTGCTCCATATCGATTAAGCCAATCGTCTCCGTATCAGTCGTCTCCTTGCATTTCTATCATGATCGGGTTTGAGAGCCACTGTCTCCAAATGATACAGGAAATTTCTAGTTTCTAAATTTCCGACAATCCTCTCTCCACTCGGTAAACCAACAACATAAGGTTCACAAGCATGAAAACCAGAAATATTCAAACGATTTACACAAGACAAAGATATGAAAGAATGTGTAGCTCCTGTATCGAATAAAACGCTAACTGGCCGGGAAAGGATCTCGACAAGACTGATGCGACAACAGATCTTGATCGTCTGTCCTCCTCGCCTCGCATGCACGTGGGGAGCAGATCCGGCACTCGATGTCCCCTTTCGGTCCCATTGTCCTCTGCCTCGCCCGCGGCCAAAATTCTGAGGCATCTGAACACTTTGCTGCGTCTGTGGAATACTGGCCTCCTTCTGGACTGGCTGTGGTGTACGGGCTCTAAAAGACTTTGCATCCTCTTCACAAAACACCGCCCAATGTCCCTCTCGTCCACAGTCAAAATAAGTCACGGCAGGAAGGGGGCAATTCCGTCGATAGTGCCCCGTCTGGGCGCAGTTAAAGCATTTCCTGGTAACATCAGTAATAGTTGATGTCGCCCCGAAGTTCTTTCCGCTCCTAGCTGGGTGCGGAGGTTTCTTAAAATAGTGAAAGGATGACTGGGCCTTACGGGCCCCACTGTTCTTGTGCTCTGTAAAAGTACCAGAGACTTTTTGTTTCTTGGATTCTGAAAATTTCTCCATGGCTGCTTCCTTGATCTCATATGCCAACGCCTTATCCTGGTATTGGCGGAGTGTGGTACATTCGAATCCGGACATGTACCTCTGGACTTCTGGTTTCATCCTCATGTCGAAATGAATCATCATTTCTGCATCTGTTCTGACCAGATGTCGAACAAATGCCTGTAGGTCACAAGTCGTCCAGGAACAAGTCTAGAGGGGGGGTGAATAGACTTGTTGAAACTCTTGAACTCTTTTTCCGAAGAATGAGTTTCTTCAGCTGATAATCAAACAAATGACTTGGAGTCGTTTGTTCTTGAATAAGTGCGGAAGTGAGCTGATGACGAATATAAATTAATCTTAATGAAACACTTTAACAATGTATGCAGCAGTTAGAGTATGATGCAAGAAAGCAGAAATAACACAGTGCTATAGTGGTCTCAGAGGTGGGGTAATCCTCTACTAATCCACTTTTCTCCAAACCAGTTGGAGATGAATTCACTATAATTCTCAACCAGTGATAAATATTACAGTGATTCACTACACACTACAACAGCTTCCAACCAGTGGAATTCCGTGCCGTTGTACACACACTTGACTGCCTTGCACCTCTTGATCCTCGATCCTCGGATGCCTTTACAGTCACTTACTTCAACCAGTGAAGTACCCCGTACTCAAGTTTTATAGACAAGAGTGTTTGTCTTCTCCAACTTAAGAGCTTCCTTGAATATGATCTTTTTGGATCTGCTCTTTTTCACGATGCTATTTGATTGCTTGAGATTGCTTTGTTTGCTTTGATCGCTAGAGTATATGTTCGCACCGGTGTTTGCTCAGTTTCAAATCTCCGGGTATTTATAGATCACGATCTCTGAGCTTCTTCCTTGTAGCCGTTGCAAATCTGAACAAATCCGTCCGTTGGAGGGGGACTTCATTGTTTAATCTTTTCTGAACGTTGCAAGGCTGGATTCCCATTATTTTATTTTATCTTCCGACCGTTGTGATGACTTCTGCATGTGAGCGCCGAATCTTTTGAATATAAAAGGATTAAAGTCTTCATGGTGGGTCAGGATGATTTAATTAAATCATATCTCTTGAGGGAATCACTCCAATTTGTCTCTTCACGTTGCATGTGAGCTTTCCGTAATATTTGACTTTTCAAAGCATGCTGACGTGGACTTGGAGTACTAGGCTGTGGTTGAGTAGACTGATGTGCAGCTTACTTCTCTGCAGGTAGGTCGTCTCGGCTGTTCACTGTTTGAGACTTGTCTGATCAGGTGACTTCCCTGAGGTACCTTGGCTGCAGTCTGGTCAAACTTCTCTGATAAATTTTAGTTGACCAGGGCTACTCTGATTGAGTCTCAGATTTCTTCTGATAGAGTAGACTGTACTTTAGTACTTAGCCGATTTTCAGCCTAACTAACTTTGGCCTATAGAAGACACTCATTTGGTTCTTCTTTACATATTGCCAATTTTATACTTAACACATTTTGGCCTATGGAAGATACTCATTTGGTTCTTCCTTACATTTCGCCAATTAATAAACATTTGATTTTAAATTAATGACATCATCAAAATCTAACAAGTATTCCTAACAAATTCCCCCTATTTTGATGATGGCAAAACTAAGTAAGAAATCAAATGGACAAGTCTGCACTTAAGTGCAAGACAAAACTGAAATCAGTCTAATATTGAGACAACTGGAAAATTGTCATTCAACAGACTGTTCATAAAATTTCTGACTTATCATTGAAATTATACAAGATTGTTTTAAGTACATAAAAAAAAAAAAATTACAAGTAAGAAAATAATTTAAGGTCATCTGCCTCTTCCTCTGCCTCTTCGAATAGGCCGCTAAGTGTGTCCGAATGGTTTGGCTCCGATAGGTCTTACCTTGACCGGAGCAAGGCCATACTTTCTCTTCACAACCAAGGCTGCGAAGTCTCGCTCCCGCCGAGATCTCGAACTTGTTCTCAAGGCGTACTAGCTTGATTTCTCCCGAAGTTGTAGTTCATCAAGTTCACCATCCATGCGGATTGGTGCTTCTTCAGCTCGAATTTAGGGATCATGGGAAATGCATTTTGCTCTTTTGCATGCTTCTTTAGAATGTACCCAAAGCTTAGGATGAACCTCTTCCATCCAGCTTTATGAAAATCTCCTGTGGGGAGAGTTTGTCATCTTGAAGTAGTTCCGGACATAAAAGTCTCGATGAACTTCTTCCTAGCAGCCTCCCATATTTCAAGAGCTTCAAGTGGGCGTAAATCTTCAACATACCATAGCTCCACCTTCCCATTCAAGAGTAGGTTCAAAGCCGCCTCGGTCCTTCGCGCTTCCTTCAGCCGGGTCACCTTGTCTTCTTGATCTACAAGATCCTTCCTTTTTAGGCTAGAGGGTCCTTCAACTGGGAACATCCCGCTTTTCTTACTTCGATTTCTCTCTCTTCCCCGAATCCTCTCTTCCCCCTTTTTGCCAAGATCAATGAGTGTTGTCAATCGTTGCTCCATGCGGCTCATCCAATCGACATGCCAAAAGGCATTCTGTTGTTTGTAGGAGGAGGAGGCTGAGGGATCTCTCTCTGAAGCAGGGTGTCAATCTTGGCATTAATGGTCTGAAGGTCAGGAGTGACATGTGTTTATAGCAGCTCCCCAATGGTGTCTCTGACAATTTGCTAGATCAGCTCAGTCATGGTAGGTGATAATCGAGCCGATGGGGAGTGTTCTCCGATCCTTCAAAGAATGGAGCCACTAGACTGCAGGCTCCCGGGCCGCACCGGTAGGTCGATTGAGTCTTCTCCGGGTCCCCGACTGAGTCCTCTGCTACTGCCTAGGGCTGGTGTACCGGGGAGGTACAACAACCCTATCTGCAGCTTCGTTGGTAGGCTCTGGCTCCTTCTCTGGCTCCTTTTCTCTTTCTTCCTCTTTCCCTTCTTCTTCTTCAGATTTCTCTTTTTCTTTCTCCTCATCTTTTTCTTTCTCTTCTCCAGCCGCCACACCAGCTCCTCCTTCACCTCCATCATCATTATTATCATCATCATCATCATTTTTCTCATCATCATCCTTCTCCTTTTCTCTTCCATCATCTTCATCCTTCTCCTTATCTTCTTCATCTTCCTGATCAACTTCTTCTCCTTCTTCATCTCCTTCATCAGCTACTTCTTCTGTTTTCTCAATCTCCTCTGTCTCCTTTTCAACTGGTATGTTTTCTTCAGGTTCTTTTGCTTCTTCATCCTCCTCAACCAAATTGATAATTTCATTCTCTTCATCAACTTCTTCTATCCTAATTTCCTTTTCTACTTTCTCCTCTTCCTCCTCCTCTCCAAAACTACCATCAAAAATACTGAGCATTATAGTGTGGATAAAATGGTCCATGTTTGTCTCAAAATGTGACATGAACCAGTTATCCTGGAGGAGTAAGGCTAAATCTGACTCTTTGCAAAAATCAGTCAGAACATCCTCCGTGGCTTGGGGGTATTCCCAACCACTAGTTTCAACAAAAATTTGAAAATTTGTAAAGGACATGGTTTTAAGAGTTTTCCACTCTTTAAAAATATTTACGAAAGAGTGTTTTTCTGCTTGTGGCTTGACAAGCTGAAGTTGTTCTATGGAGAGATTAAAAGTATTATTTTCTAAAAGATTGAATGTGTAATCTGCTTCAGGGATAGATATAACAAGACCTGCTTCCTCTTCTTCGGTCATGTACACTGGAGGAGTAATAATGTATACAATTCTAGTTTCGATCTCGTGCAGCCGTCCGATGAACCGTGATCAATCGATGGATCGGTATGCCGCCAGCCGCTCTCCTTCGCTGAACTGCAGCTTCCTTGGCCTCTTTGGAGAGGGTTCGGGTGATGACCGCAGTTGGAAGGTCCTTCTGGGGCTGGTCCCCTTCTCTTGAAACGGATGGCGATAGGTGTATCGTCAGACTCATTCTCGGACTCGACTGCAGTTCCGATCTCAGCTGCAGGTTGGTCCGAGTCTGATAGATCGTATCTTGGACAAAAGCTTGAGTCTGGCAAATCCTTCAACAACTGGGCTGCCCTCCCAGTGACTCCAACCTTCTTCTTATCATGGTCCATGTGACCTAACCTCTTGTTTGGGTGGAAAGGGTCAATGTTTCCCTTGGCCACTCCAGTCTGCTCCAAGAACCAACTAAGATGCGTTCCGAACGCCAACTTAGTCTTGAACTTCTTCTCTCCCTCGAGCCATTCGACCTTGTTCACCTCGCGAACAAGTTGCCTAAAAATATAATCGGCCCAATCAACTTCCTCTCGTTGAATTAACGCACCCAACACCATGAATTTTGAGGATGATAGTTGGTCATAGCTTCCTGCCATTCCCATGACTATCTTGTTTGTGATGTCCAAAGCAACTCGATAGACCCTTTTCAACTCATTTCTCTTCGCTGTAAACTTCAATTTCTCAGGGACGTTTTCGAGCTTAATCGTCTTCCACGTTTCGGCGGGTGATTGTTTGAGCGCTTCGACCGCCAGACCGCGATGTTTCATCCCGAACACAGAGCGAATCTTTTCTGTATCTATGGTGACTGGTACTCCACCGACTTTGCTCTGAATCTCGTGCTGAATCAGGTAAGCGTTGCGATAAAATTCAACCACATCTTCCTTGAACAAGTGTTGAGGGTTGATGTCGAGAAACGGGTAGATTCCGTTCAGCTTCATCGCCCGGATTAAGTCGAGCATATCAAAGTCCTCTAGATTTGCTTCCAGTAATCCTTCGAAATCGACGACCATGGAGAAGATGACCTGGTCCTTCATCGCCTTCAAGTTTGCTCCGTCTAAAGATGCCATTTCTGCAAAAAGATTTTAGGGTTTTTAGTGTGTATTTTGCTCTGTAAGTTCTAGGGTTTCTGAAAGCGTAAAGAGGAAAGTGAAAAGCTTTATTCCTTATAAAGAAGATGAAAGGACGTTTGGATTAGTTTATTATAAATTTAAACGGTGGTACGCCTTTTCATATTCTTTTGAATTTCAAATTTGAATCGGTGGCCCCATTTAAAATTGACGGTTGATTCTGATTGGCCACCGTAGAGGTTGATTAAATGGGCGTGTGACGCGTGTATTTAAAATTGCCACTTGGCTTATAAATGTATTTTTAAATGCTATTTCTTAAGCCAAAATAATATTATAAATATGACAGATAATAATTAAAAATTTAGAGATTAGTTTAGAGAACTTAGCTGGTCTGATTCATTGACTGTTGACCACTCTGCTACAGGTGAGTTTGACCTCTCGCCTGGTATTCTGTACAGCTAAGTTGCTTCGACCGCCTTCGTCTTCGCCTTCGCATCGGCTTAGCCGATTCTCGGGGTGCGTCCTTCCTTCAACTTGCTTCAGAACTAGATTCCCAATCTAGTAATCCAAGGTCTCTGCTCAGCTCTAGGAATCTTTCTTCTGGCAGGGGTTTGGTGAAGATGTCAGCTATTTGGTAGTCTCAGGCCGACTCTTTCAACTCTAACCCTTTGTTAAGCACATGGTCTCGAATGAAATGGTGCTTAACGTCAATGTGCTTCGTCCTTGAGTGCAAAACCGGATTGTTGGTTATTGCAATAGCACTATTGTTGTCACACCATATAGGAACTTCGTTGGCAATAATATTGTAGTCCCTTAATTGTTGTCTGATCCATAGGATCTGTGCACAACAGCTACCTGCAGCTAGGTATTCTGACTCTGTAGTGGAGATAGAGTTAGAAACCTGCTTCTTGCTAAACCAGAGATCGATCTGGTTCCTAGGAATTGACACGTTCCACTAGTGCTCTTCCTATTGATTTTGCATCCGGCGAAATCCGCATCTGAGTATCCTGATAGCTCAAAGTTGTCATCTTTGGGGTACCACAGTCCAACATTAATTGTAGACTTTAAGTACTTAATTATTCTCTTGGCTGCATCTAGGTGTGATTGCTTCGGCTTGGACTGGAATCTTGCACAAACTCCAACTGCATATGATATGTCTGGCCTACTTGCGATTAGGTACGAAGAGATCCGATGAGTCCTCTGTAGTGGGTTGAGTCCACCGATATGCCTGCCTCGTCTGCATCTAGGTGAGTGCTTGTGCTCATTGGAATTCTTGCGGGTTTGGTGATTCCATTCCATATCTCTTGATGAGATCTCGGGTATACTTTGCTGGTTGATGAAAATTCCTTTTTCCATCTCGCTAACTTGTAATCCGAGAAAGAAGTTAAGCTTTCCCATCATACTCATCTCGAATTCTCCTTGCATGAGGTTGGAGAATTTCTCACATAGTTCTGGATTGGTTGACCCGAATATGATGTCATCCACATAAATCTGAACTATTAGTATGTGGCCTTCGTGCTCCACTCTGAATAGGGTCTTGTCCACTTTTCCTTTGCAAAATCCATTTTTCTCAAGAAACACAGACAGTGTTTCATACCATGCTCTCGGTGCTTGCTTGAGTCCATACAGAGCCTTCAACAGCTTATAGACTTTGTCTCCTTTGACAAAACCTGGGGGTTGCTCTACATAGACTTCTTCTTCTAGGATTCCATTCAGAAACGCACTTTTTACATCCATTTGGTAGACTTCAAAATCCTTGAATGTAGCATATGTGAGGAATAGTCTGATGGCTTCTAATCTTGCAACAGGTGCATAAGTTTCATCAAAATCTATTCCCTCACACTGTGCATAACCTTTTGCTACGAGTCTGGCTTTATTCTCCGTCTTCATCACTTTTGTTTTTATACACCCATTTGGTGCCAATAACTTTCTTGTGATTGGGTCTGTCTGTTAGTTCCCAAACTTTGTTTCTCTCCATCTGCTCTAATTCCTCTTGCATGGCATTAATCCATGAATAATCTTCCAAGGCTTGTTCTGTCGTCTTGGGTTCAATTTGTGACATGAAACATGAGAACATCGCCATTCCTGCTGGTAGAGTTGACTGTCTTGTCTTGACTCCATCAGTCAACTTTCCGATAATTTGCTGAATTGGATGATCCTTGAGCCATTTGGGGATCTCGTCCTCTTCTGGGTTTGTTCCCCCTGTTGGATTGCTCTGGTGGTTGTCTGCATCTGCTGGATTCTGGTCTGCAACTGGATCAGCTACCGCCTTGTCATCTGCAGCTTGGTTCTGAACTGCAGATGAGTCTTTGTTTGCTCCGGCTGAATCTTCTTCAGCAGCAACTGGATCAGATAGGTTTGGTGATCCTGTCTGATCTGCAGTTGGGTCTTCATCAGCTGCAGTTGGGTCATCAGGCTGATCTGCAGGTGAGTCCACCATTCCAGTGTCATGTACAATGACTTCTTCAAGGGTTGCTGACTTGAGCTTGTTCTCAATTTGCTCAAGTTGTTTCCTGTACTCAACAGTAGATTCATCAAAAACAACATGGGGTGTTTCCTCCACAACTAAGGTTCTTTTGTTGAAAACTCTATATGCCTTGCTTCTTTGGGAATATCCCATAAATAGTCCATCATCAGTTTTAGCATCAAAGGCATTTAGCTGTGTTTTACCGTTGTTGTGGATGAAACACTTACAACCAAAAACATGAAAGTAAGCAACAGTAGGAGTTCTATTATTCCAAACCTCATAGGGAGTTTTGCCATGTCTCCCTACTATCATACTCTGCTGCAGGTGTGGCAGTGTGTTGACGACTTCACTGAGAACCTTTGGGTAGGTCCGCTTCGCAATCATGGACCTTCTTTGCTTCCTTCGAGTTGTTCCTTCTTTCGGCAACACCATTCTGTGGGGCATCCTGGCCGCAGAGCTCATCTTTGGATCCCATTCGATCGCTGAAATCGGTTATCGCCTTGTTGAGAAACTCTCCTCCTCTACGATCCGATCTTGATTATGGAGAGGGATTTCTCATTGGATCCTTCTCGGCTCGGGTAACTTGGTCAAGGTTTCACTTTTCTTGTATAGAAAAATGATCCAAGTGTACCTTGAATAATCATCTACAATCACAAGAGCATGCTTTACGCCGCTCAAAGTCCTTGGCTTGATGGGACCAAATAGATCCATGTGGAGTAGATCTAAGATCCTTGTTGTGAGCGTTGTAGTGCCGGCTTGAACGACGCCTTGGTCGCTTTCCCTTCGACATGCATCGAGTGCTTCCTTCTTGAATGCTTCATTTGGAAGTCCTCGACCCGGCTCCGAGAGCTAATCTTGTTGATGGCTTTGAAGTTCGGGTGACATAGTCTTTTGTGCCACACCATCCATTCTCGGCTACAGTCTTGGATAGAAAACAGGAGTTAGGTGTTCCTGTGTTCCAATCAATCATGTATACATCTCTTCTTCGGAAACCTTGTAGCTTTATTTCTCCGGATAAGATGTCTATCACCATACACTTCAAGATGGTGAAGACTACTAGATTCTTCTCGTCGCGAATCGGCTTATGCTCGGGAGGTTGTATTTGAGACCTTTGACATAATGAACTTTGGATATTACAATGTTTCCTCGGTGCGGCTCTCCAAAGCCTTTTGTCTGTCCTCTAGAGCTATCTCCAAAGGTTACATCGGGACCTATTTCTTTGATATATTTGGTCAGCATCTTCTTGTTCCCGGTCATGTGCCTTGAGCATCCAGTCTACAAACCACTCTTCACCTCCAAAATTTGAGCTTGAGGAGATGTGGTTGTAGTCCTTCCACCTCTTACGCAATTAAACAAGCGAGATTTAGGTACCCAAATTTGTGTGGGTCCTTTGGGGTTAGTTGGTTTCTGGAGAATTGATTTCTCCTTGGATTATAGGAATTGTTATTATTATTATAACCCTTATACGGTGCACTGTGGTCGAGGTCTAAATCTCTGGTTGGATTGTATCTGGATATTCCTCAAAATAGTGTGGGCCATTTCTAAATCTAGGTGATACCATTTGTTAAACCTTTGTGGTCTCCACACTTGTTCATTTTGGTAATTTGGATAACCTTGAGGTTTCCATCCGCCTCCCATTATGAAATCGATTTTTGGGGAGTTGTTGGTAATAGTGGGCATGTTGTGCTGGCCTTGCTTTTGCACAGGCCACTACCTAGTCGCTGTCTAGGTGGTCATGCAGTGTAACATTTGCAGCCTAGACGTTTGACTGTTTTATTTGCTTTTTGAAAGTCGGTTTATACACAGGCTCAGCAGTCGAGACCATTGTTTCTCCCTTGATAAACTTGGTTTCAGAACTAGAGGGAGTGTGAGAATCATATCCAAGGCCTGATTTGGTGTATAATGACCTTTTATAAGTACACAATTCGCCCAGAGTTGAAGACGCCTTCAGGGAGGTTATTTCCTGCGCCTGAGTTTTATTTAACTGTGCCAGCTTAGTAAACTTAGCTTTGGCATGAGCAAGTGCAGCTGACTTTTCTTTAAGTAAAATATTTAGCCGGTCTATCTCAGCTGTATTGGCACTTGCCTGGTTTTCAAAAACAGCTGTATTTTCCTCAGCTTTATTTAAATCTAGGCTGAGTTTTTCGAAATCATTTTTCAGCTGCCTATTCTCATCTTGCAGCTTAGTCTTCTCTGCTGATACAGCTTGGTGTGCAGATTTAAGTGTTTCAAAATCCTTGAATAATTGATTTACCGATTCATGTAAATCCATATCTTGTGACATGGCTGAGCTATTATTTGAACCGGTAGGTTTAGAGGTTACCTCTTCATCAGCCAAGTTTGCCATCAGGCAATCATATTCCTCGTCGTCATCAGAAAAGAAACCGCTTGATTCGACATGCTCTGGTCTTCTCCGATGAGAGCTTTTCTTCCGTCTTCCTTTGGCCACCTCCTTCTTGGTTTCATCCTTCTTGAGCTCGGGACAATCCATTTGGATGTGTCTATTTTATGACAATTGTAGCATTCAACTTTCCGACTTCCGACCTTCCGGTTCCTTCTTGGGTTCTCCTTGTAGTTTTTCTTATACTTGGAGTAGTTCTTTCAAGTTATGAACCTTTGCATAATGAAAGCCATTTCCTCCTCAAAATCTAGCGGATTTGGAGGTTTCACATCAGACAGGCTCTTAGCAGGGACTCGGCCGCAAATGCGATTCCCTTCTCTGCGCAGCTCGATTGAGGATGAGCTTGGAAGCTCGAACTCATAAGCCTTTAGATCGAGAACAGACTCCTGAATCTTTATCTTATTCAGGTCTTTGGACTCTCTCATAGCTACACCTTCATGCTCCATTCTGGATTTAGAGATCCGAGGACCTTAAGTGCCATTTCCCTGTTGCCATAGGTTTTGCCCAGGAGTTGATTTCATTGATAATTTCAGTGAACCTTGTGTCCACTTGGTCTATTGATTCTCCATTCTTCATTTTAAAGTTGTCAAACTTTTGGATAGCTATTGACAACTTGTTCTCCTTGATCAGCTCCGTTCCTTCACACATTAGAGCTAATGTGTCCCAAATCTCTTTGGCATTCATACAAATTTAGATCTAGACCAATGTGGATTTGTCAAGAGTTTGGTATAGTACATCTCTGGCCCTGTTGTCAAGATTGGCCAGCTTTCTCTCTTCGGGGGTCAGCTCCGTTCTTTTCTTGGGAATCTTTTCGGGCCTCCCAGCTGCGATTTCCTCGGGTGTGTTGTCTTTCTCGAAAATGAATGGACCGTCTTCAATGATGCACCACATGTCGTCATGGATTGAAGATAAATGTGCCTGCATTCTTATCTTCCAGAGATCATACTCGTCAACTGAAAAGACAGGTAGTCTAGAGTGCATGTGTTCCATTATAACGTGAGAGATAAGATATATATCTTAATATAGATCTGGTTCGGAAAAAAAATGAACCAACCTCTCTGATACCACTTGTAGGTCACAAGTCGTCCAGGAACAAGTCTAGAGGGGGGGGTGAATAGACTTGTTGAAACTCTTGAACTCTTTTTCCGAAGAATGAGTTTCTTCAGCTGATAATCAAACAAATGACTTGGAGTCGTTTGTTCTTGAATAAGTGCGGAAGTCAGCTGATGACGAATATAAATTAATCTTAATGAAACACTTTAACAATGTATGCAGCAGTTAGAGTATGATGCAGTAAAACAGTAAATAACACAGGCAGTTATAGTGGTCTCAGAGGTGGGGTAATCCTCTACTAATCCACTTTTCTCCAAACCAGTTGGAGATGAATTCACTATAATTCTCAACCAGTGATAAATATTACAGTGATTCACTACACACTACAACAGCTTCCAACCAGTGGAATTCTATGCCGTTGTACACACACTTGACTGCCTTGCACCTCTTGATCCTCGATCCTCGGATGCCTTTATAGTCACTTACTTCAACCAGTGAAGTACCCCGTACTCAAGTTTTATAGACAAGAGTGTTTGTCTTCTCCAACTTAAGAGCTTCCTTGAATATGATCTTTTTGGATCTGCTCTTTTTCACGATGCTATTTGATTACTTGAGATTGCTTTGTTTGCTTTGATCGCTAGAGTATATGTTCGCACCGGTGTTTGCTCAGTTTCAAATCTCCGGGTATTTATAGATCACGATCTCTGAGCTTCTTCCTTGTAGCCGTTGCAAATCTGAACAAATCCGTCCGTTGGAGGGGGACTTCATTGTTTAATCTTTTCTGAACGTTGCAAGGCTGGATTCCCATTATTTTATTTTATCTTCCGACCGTTGTGATGACTTCTGCATGTGAGCGCCGAATCTTTTGAATATAAAAGGATTAAAGTCTTCATGGTGGGTCAGGATGATTTAATTAAATCATATCTCTTGCGGGAATCACTCCAATTTGTCTCTTCACGTTGCATGTGAGCTTTCCGTAATATTTGACTTTTCAAAGCATGCTGACGTGGACTTGGAGTACTAGGCTGTGGTTGAGTAGACTGATGTGCAGCTTACTTCTCTGCAGGTAGGTCGTCTCGGCTGTTCACTGTTTGAGACTTGTCTGATCAGGTGACTTCCCTGAGGTACCTTGGTCAGATCACTGGTCAAACTTCTCTGATAAATTTTAGTTGACCAGGGCTACTCTGATTGGAGTCGGCTGTACTTCTCTGATAGACTAGACTGTACTTTAGTACTTAGCCGATTTTCAGCCTAACTAACTTTGGCCTATAGAAGACACTCATTTGGTTCTTCTTTACATATTGCCAATTTTATACTTAACACATTTTGGCCTATGGAAGATACTCATTTGGTTCTTCCTTACATTTCGCCAATTAATAAACATTTGATTTTAAATTAATGACATCATCAAAATCTAACAAGTATTCCTAACAATGCCAGCTGCTGGTTAAACGTCTTGATTGCCTGGGATACTGGCACATCAGAAGGCTGAGCGGAGAAAAACTCCCAAACTTTGGCTTCCCTCACAGGACGAGGGCAATACTGAGCTTCCATCATCATTCTAAACTCTTTCCAATCGGCGTCATGGTCTACCGGGCGGATGGCTTCCCACCATTCAGACGCTTCCCCTATCAGAAAATATTGAGCGATAGAGGCTCTCCGGTCGTCAGGGCAGTTAATTCCGGCAAAGATCTTCTCCAGCTCCTTTAACCAATGATCCCAGGTGGGAGCCTCAGAAATACCGTCGAATTTGGGTGGTTGCATCTTTGCTACCTCCTGCAGCCACCGGTCACCTCGATTTCCCATATCTGGGATCCCTTGCTGTCTCTCTCCCTGCTGTAGTCCCACCGCCACTTGCATTCGGTCCACGACCTGGGCGAACTGAGTCATCTGGTTCACCACTTGACGAAGGATATCTGGTACAGTAGGATCTGGTTCATTATTAATAGACTGTTGCGGCTCGCCTGAGCTATGACTGGCCTGGTTAGAAGGCGACGCTTCCCTTTCGGCATTTCTCCGTCCGCGTCCACGACCGCGACCACGTCCACGTCCGCCTCTCAACATACTGTAAGCATAAATACTCAATATACAGGAAACAACATCGTTCTAATATTCGAGTATAAAGAGACACAACATGTAAAGAACAAGATAGAGTTTAGGAACTTACAACCACTGTTCGCATGAAGATGTAGGCAGTGCAGTGATGTCATTCACGGCCGGTTATCCCAAAAGACATAAATGACCCCTATTTTAACCCAACGGCCAAGATATCCATAATCTTAGCTCCGATACCATATTCTGTAACACCCCCAATATATTCGGGAATATTACAGCGCCGTAAATCCTTTACATAAGGATTTACAAGGTCAAGAATTGAACAAATATAAAAAGGTACGACGAATGGAAATAACGGAATTACAAGACATCGCTCGACCAAAACAGAATAGTACAATTGTTCAATGAACTCAATATTACATCACCATATACAAATCATCACAAACGACTAAATACTCGAGAACTTATAGAAATAACGAATAAACGAAAAACAAATAAACCGGTCGGGACATCACTGCACCCTCGTCGTCATACGCCCGGTGGTTGTTTCCCCGCTCTCCTGGATCCTGAACACAAACAAAATGGTCACCCCCGAAGGGGTTAGCACAACGATGCTAGTACAAGTACCACAACATATTACTCATATCTCACGGTGAATAATAATAACGTAAACGACAAAATACCAACGAGTCTTCTCCTACGAGAAACTCAAACATAATATTCACAACTGATAATCACAACATGATATCAATACATACACATGGTAATTCCATCGATCCAGCGTTCACTGCCTAGAACCCACGATGATCCCGTCAGACCAACCTGTGGTGGAAAAACCGTCCGATGATCCAGCGCACGCTAGCATAGATCCCCCGATGATCCCGTCGGACCAACACGAGGTGGACACACAATAACGACATACATGCACGACAATATGTATAACAACAATACATAAAACAATTAAGGTACTTGCCTCGATTTGAAGACAATAACAATACTTCCACGAAAATGAATACTCGAAGATCGTCCTCCTCAATCAATCACGTAACGAGACCAAACCTTAACAAAAGAAATGATATAGAATTTATCTCACGTCGTATGAATGTTTAAAAATTTAATTAACGGTCAAAAGTTCATAAACTGCAATCTGCCCGAAGAGCTTAGCGCACGCTAAGTACTCTGTGTAGCGTGCGTTACGTCTGCCCGATAGCGCACGCAAACAACAAAGCCTAGCGCACGCTAACGACGCATGGTCAGTACTTCACTGACCAGCCAACTGACTCGTCTGATGGTCTAGCGTACGTTACGTACCAAACGTAGCGCACGCTAACTAGTGCTCGATAGCGCACGTTAAACTGCATAGCATAGCGTGCGCTATCTCTGCATGGCGCTCATCACGAGCAAGAAATCGTTACGCCATGAACGAAACGATGAAATCCTTCGTGATAATTCATGTTACTTCCATGAATACCAAGTTCTTACTCTTATGAATAATCTCCAGGATGATATCAACTTCAAGATGCAAATATACGTATAATCATCATGACACCATAACCCATCTTGATTACAATTCTCATGCAAAGTTGGTGATCTCCGGTTGATGTATTAGATTCTACTATCATTATACATATTCAGACTTCATCTTGAGGTAAACTAACAATTCCGACTTATACGAAAGAATATTTCCTAAGATGATTCTCTCTTTAAGTTCTTATAACATCTTTTCCAAATCATGATCACAAAGATAACATAAATCATACGGATTGTTAACTTCCGAATATTTCTCTCATCATTTGAAGTACTAGGATTCCAACTTCAAGGTTCCAACAATAATATCGTAATTGTAGACATCCCAATCTTCTAAACATGATGTTGTTGAAATAATTCACTAATGAAATTCAATATCTCGTTAACATGATCATCATATCCATTGGAAATCCAAATCTAAGACTGGTGATAGGTTGAACATACCTTAATATGCCGAAATCACTGAACCACAAGGTGTAATCCGACTCCGGATGGTTATGCGCCCCTCCAAGGTGTTACTTCTCTTCAATGATCACTCACAAGTGATACTCAATCATTCAATGATCACTCATAAATGTTCTAAGTGTTTAGAATGGAGATTATTGCTCTCTGGACTCTTAAAGATGAAGTATAGACGAAGGAAATGAAAGCCCAAGCGGTTGTTGTCCCATTTATAATATTCTGCATTATTGACAAGTTAGCGCACGCTACTAAGCATCTCTTAGCGTGCGCTAATAATGGTTGACTTCAAAATTTGTCCGGGTGCGTCAGCGGGAATCTTATCCGGACCCTTGTCCCGCTGGCGCATGAGCTAGCTGTCCCGCTCAATAATTGAGTCCTTAGCGCACGTTACTCATACCTGCATAGCGTGCGCTAATAATGGCCCGATAGCGCGCGTTAAGATACATTCTTAGCGTGCACTATCACAAGGTTGCTTGAGCAATTTTGCATGTTTCTATACTTATGCATAATGATATTAATGCACTAAATATCATACTCCAATAATCAAAATCACCAATCCAAAATAATACATGGTTTGAATACAGATGAAATACACTGTAATAAATCCGGATATTACAAGTTGAAACACCTAGGAGCATTACCAGAACTCAAAGGCACTGGCTTGGGTCTTTTAGATTCTCTAGCTGACCCAGAAGGTCCCATACTCGACTGATACGAGGGTCAAGGTTTAGGAATCCCAATTCCCTCACTTCCCGATGCGTCATCGGAAATCTTCTGCTTCTTCGCTACCGATACAGACTCTATAGACATCATAGCCATTTCAAATGCTAAGGCTCGATCTTGATAGTCCTTCAACGTTGTACACATAAAATGGGCCATACACTGCCGAACCTGAGGTTTCATACGCATATCAAAGTAACGAACCTTATCTGTCTCACTTCGCACTTGATCTCGAACGTAACACAGCTATCGATTGTAATCTACTATTGCTTGAGATATCGACACATCTCGGGGCGTAGCCGAGAAAAACTCGACAATTCTACGTTCCTCAACAGGCGGCGGACAATGTTTAGCCTTCATAGCAGTCTTGAATTCAGCCCAAGTTGTAACACCCCCAATATATTCGGGAATATTACAGCGCCGTAAATCCTTTACATAAGGATTTACAAGGCTGAAGAATTGAACAAGTATAAAAAGGTACTGACGAATGGAAATAACGGAATTACAGTACATCAGTTTTGACCAAATACAGAAATAGTACAATTGTTCAACAGAACTCAATATTACATTACCAAATTCAAATCATCACGAACGACTTCGTACTCGAGTACTTATTGAAATAACGAATAAACGAAAGATAAATAAACCCGGTCGGGACATCACTCTGCACCCTCGTCGTCATACAGCTCCAGTGGTTGTTTCCCCGCTCTCCTGGATCCTGAACACAAACAAAATGTTCACCCCCGAAGGGGTTAGCACAACGATGCTAGTACAAGTACCACAACATATTATTCATATCTCACGGTGAATAATAATAACGTAAACGACAAAATACCAACGAGTCTTCTCCTACGAGAAACTCAAACATAACATTCACAACTGATAATCACAACATGATATCAATACATACACATGGTAATTCCATCGATCCAGCGTTCACTGCCTAGAACCCACGATGATCCCGTCAGACCAACCCGTGGTGGAAAAACCCGTCCGATGATCCAGCGCACGCTAGCATAGATCCCCCGATGATCCCGTCGGACCAACACGAGGTGGACACACAATAACGACATACATGCACGACAATATGTATAACGACAATACATAAAACAATTAAGGTACTTGCCTCGATTTGAAGACAATAACAATACTTCCACGAAAATGAATACTCGAAGATCGTCCTCCTCAATCAATCACGTAACGAGACCAAACCTTAACAAAAGAAATGATATAGGATTTATCTCACGTCGTACAAAAGTTTAACAATTCGATTATCGGTCAAAAGTTCATAAACTGCAATCTGCCCGAATAGCTTAGCGCACGCTAAGTACTCTGTGTAGCGTAAGTTACGTCTGCCCGATAGCGCACGCAAACAACAGAGCCTAGCGCACGCTAACGACGCATGGTCAGTACTTCACTGACCAGCCAACTGACTCGTCTGATGGTCTAGCGTACGTTACGTACCAAACGTAGCGCACGCTAACTAGTGCTCGATAACACACGTTAAACTGCATAGCATAGCGTGCGCTATCTCTGCATGGCAGTTTACTGCTGACCAGTAAACTGTTCTTGCCATGAACGAAACAATGAAAACCTTCATGAAAATTCATGTTACTTCCATGAATACCAAGTTCTTACTCTTATGAATAATCTCCAGTATGATATCAACTTCAAGATGCAAATATACGTATAATCATCATGACACCATAATCCATCTTGATTACAATTCTCATGCAAAGTTGGTGATCCCCGGTTGATGTATTAGATTCTACTATCATTATACATATTCAGACTCCATCTTGAAGTGAACTAACAATTCCGACTTATACGAAAGAATATTTCCTAAGGTGATTCTCCCTTTAAGTCCTTATAACATCTTTTCCAAATCATGATCACAAAGATAACATAAATCATACGGATTGTTAACTTCCGAATATTTCTCTCATCATTTGAAGTACTAGGATTCCAACTTCAAGGTTCCAACAATAATATCGTAATTGTAGACATCCCAATCTTCTAAACATGATGTTGTTGAAATAATTCCCTAATGAAATTCAATATCTCGTTAACACAATCATCATATCCATTAGAAATCCAAATCTAAGACTGGTGATAGGTTGAACATACCTTAATATGTCGAAATCACTGAACCACAAGGTGTAATCCGACTCCGGTTGGTTATGTGCCCCTCCAAGGTGTCACTTCTCTTCAATGATCACTTCACAAGTGATACTCAATCATTCAATGATCACTCATACATGTTCTAAGTGTTTAGAAGGGAGATTATTGCTCTCTGGACTCTCAAAGATGAAGTATAGACGAAGGAAATGAAATCCCAAGCGGTTGTTGTCACATTTATAATATTCTGCATTATTGACAAGTTAGCGCACGCTACTAAGCATCCCTTCGCGTGCGCTAATAATGGTTGACTTCAGAATTTGTCCGGGTGCGTCAGCGGGAATCTTATCCGGACCCATGTCCCGCTGGTGCATGAGCTAGCTGTCCCGCTCAATAATTAAGTCCTTAGCGCACGTTACTCATACCTGCATAGCGTGCGCTAATAATGGCCCGATAGCGCGCGTTAAGATACATTCTTAGCGTGCGCTATCACAAGGTTGCTTGAGCAATTTTGCATGTTTCTATACTTATGCATAATGATATTAATGCACTAAATATCATACTCCAATAATCAAAATCACCAATCCAAAATAATACATGGTTTGAATACAGATGAAATACACTGTAATAAATCCGGATATTACATACTCTCCTACTAAAAAGGAGTTTCGTCCCGAAACTCAAGACGAAAATAACTCGGGATATCTAGACTTCATATCAGCTTCTGTTTCCCAAGTGGCTTCTTCCATTCCGTGACGTGACCACTGAACTTTGACCAAAACGATTGGCTTGTTCCTCAGTTGCTTAACTCGACTCTCGAGTATCTTGGTAGTCTTTCTTCAAACGTCCCATCCTGCTCGACTTCGATCTCGCCAAATCAATGATATGACTGGATCTCGTATATATCTTCAAATGGCGGGATACGTGGAACACGTTATGAACATGGCACAATGACGGCGGCAATGCTAATCTGTATGCCAACTCCCCAACTGTCTCGAGGATCTCAAATGGTCCGATATATCTCGGACTCAGCTTTCCTTTCCTTCCGAAACGAAAGATTCCCCGAGTAGGAGAAACCTTCAAAAGTACGTGATCTCCAGTACTGAACTCCAATGGGCGACGGCGTACGTCCGCATAGGATTTCTGGCGACTCTGGGCAGTCAGCAGCCTTTCACGAATTAAGGCTATCTTCTCTCGAATCTGCTCGATCAACTCGGTTGCCTCGATCAAGTCCGATGAATCGTCCCAGCATAGGGGCGATCTGCATCTCCTTCCGTATAATGCCTCAAACGGTGCCATCTTAATAGAAGCATGCCAACTATTGTTGTAGGTAAATTCAATCAACGGTAGGTGAACTTTCCAATCGTTTGACCAATCTAAGGCACAAGCCCTTAGCATGTCTTCCACCGTTTGTATAGTTCTCTCAGATTGTCCGTCAGTCTGCGGGTGATAAGCTGTACTGAAGTTCAATTCGGTCCCCAAGGCCTTATGAACTGCTTTCCAAAAGTGAGACACAAAACGGCCGTCTCGATCAGAGACAATGGTCTTCGGCGTACCATGCAATCGAACTATCTCCGAAATAAAGACTCGAGCCAACCTCTCTGGTCCCCATGTATCCTTAATGCCTAGAAAATGAGCCGATTTGGTTAAGCGATCAACTATCACCCAAATCATGTTCATTCCTGTCCTGGTTTTCGGCATATTAGTGATAAAGTCCATCGAGATGTCCTCCCACTTCCATTCAGGGATCGGGAGCGGCTTCAACATTCCGGCAGGCCGTTGATGCTCGATCTTAACCTGTTGACAAGTCAAGCATTTCGATACATAGTCCACTACGTCTTTCTTCATGTTGCCCCACCAGAAGTTCTGCTTTAAGTCCTTATACATTTTACTGGTGCCCGGGTGGATAGAATAGGGCGAACTATGAGCTTCCTTCATAATCGTCTGTTTCAGAATATCAACATCGGGAACGCAGAGTCGGTTCTGAAATCTCAAAACTCCATCGTCATGAATTATGAATCCGAGGGCCTTTCCTTGGATCACTTCATCATGCAACCGAATCATCAGAGGATCATCTGCCTGTCTAGATTTGATTTCTTCGGTTAATGACGAAGTTATCTCCTTCACGCACAGCTGTCCTTGGACTCTTTGTAACCTTACCTCAATTCCTTCACGAATCATCTCTCGTTGAAGGCTAAGTTGGGATGTCAGCGTCTCCAGCATCTGAATAGAGACAGGCTTGCGGCTAAGTGCATCGGCCACTACATTCGCTTTGCTTGGATGATATAAAATCTCCAAGTCATAGTCCTTAATCAGTTCCAACCATCTCCTTTGCCGCATGTTCAACTCTTTCTGACTAAATATGTACTTGAGACTCTTATGATCCGTAAAGATCTGACAGTGAGTCCCGTATAGATAATGCCTCCAGATCTTCAAGGCAAAAACCACTGCTGCTAGCTCCAAATCATGTGTCGGGTAATTCACTTCATAAGGTTTCAGTTGTCGCGATGCATAAGCGATCACCTTATCATTCTGCATCAACACGCACCCAAGTCCTTGGTTCGAAGCATCACTGTAAACTATGAATCCTTCAGTTCCCTGCGGAAGTGATAGAATCGGTGCCGTCGTCAATCTCTTCTTCAATTCATCAAAGCTAATCTGACACAATTCATTCCACTCAAACTTTTGAGTTTTCTGCAGGAGTCGAGTAAGTGGGCGGGAGACTTTAGAAAACCCTTCCACGAATCGACGATAGTATCCAGCAAGTCCTAAGAAGCTTCGGACCTCTTTCACGTTCTTTGGAGGCTTCCAATCCAATATTGCTTCGATCTTCTGAGTATCTACTCGGACTCCTCTAGCTGACACCACATGGCCGAGGAACATTACTTCCTTTAGCCAGAATTCACACTTAGAAAGTTTGGCGTACAATTGCTCGTTTCTCAAAAGCTCCAATGCTATCCGCAAATGCTGCACATGTTCTTCAGGACTCTTAGAGTACACCAAAATGTCATCAATAAACACGACCACAAATTTGTCCAAAAATTCAATGAACACACGGTTCATCAATTGCATAAATACAGCAGGTGCGTTAGTGAGACCAAACGGCATTACTACAAACTCATAATGCCCGTAACGAGTTCTGAACGCTGATTTCGGAACATCAGATTCCTTAATCCTCAGTTGATGATATCCTGATCTCAGATCGATCTTAGAAAATACTGTTGCCCCTTGCAACTGGTCAAACAGATCATCAATTCGTGGCAACGGATACTTGTTCTTAATCGTCATCTTGTTCAGCTCTCGATAGTCAATACACAGTCGGAGCGATCCATCCTTCTTTCGGACGAAAAGAACTGGCGCTCCCCAGGGTGAAACGCTTGGTTGAATATAGCCCTTGTCCAAGAACTCCTCCACCGCTTCTTGATTCGTACATCTCGGTAGGTGCCATACGATACGGCGCCTTGGAAATTGGTGTAGCTCCGGTTCCCGGCTCAATGGTAAATTCCACATCCCTTCGTGGAGGTAGTCCAGTAACTCGTCAGAAACACATCTGGAAATTCGTTCACAACAGAATGGATGAAAGTTCCACAATTTCGTCTTCTTTCTTCATTCGTAACACGATTACCAGATGCATACTGTTTCAACAATTTGTGACTTTCATCGCCTTGATCAATTTTCCTGAGCTTCCCGGTTTCCATCCCTCAAACAAAATTTCGAACCATCGTCGATCGGTGAGATATTCCTCCTTCGGTAGTTCACAATTGCTCCATATCGATTAAGCCAATCGTCTCCGAGTATCAGTCGTCTCCTTGCATTTCTATCACGATCAGATTTGAGAGCCACTCTCTGCCTCCAAATGATACAGGGAAATTTCTAGTTTCTAAATTTCCGACAATCCTCTCTCCACTCGGTAAACCAACAACATAAGGTTCACAAGCATGAAAACCGGAAATATTCAAACGATTTACACAAGACAAAGATATGAAAGAATGTGTGGCTCCTGTATCGAATAAAACGCTAAGCCCGGGAAAGGATCGGGCCGATGCACGATGCGACAGCAGTATCCTGATCGTCTGTCCTCCTCATCTCGTACAGACGTGGGGGAGCAGATCCGGCACTCGATGTCCCCTTTCGGTCCCATGGTTCTCTGCCTCGCCCACGGCCAAAATTCTGAGGCATCTGAACACTTTGCTGCGTCTGTGGGATACTGGCCTCCTTCTGGGCTGGCTGTGGTGTACGGGCTCTAAAAGACTTTGCAGCCTCTTCACAAAACACCGCCCGATGTCCCTCTCGTCCACAGTCAAAACAAGTCACGGCAGGAAGGGGGCAATTCCGTCGATAGTGCCCCGTCTGGGCGCAGTTAAAGCATTTTCTGGCAACATCAGTAATAGTTGATGTCGCCCCGAAATTCTTTCCGCTCCTAGCTGGGTGCGGAGGTTTCTTGAAAGAATGGAAGGATGACTGGGCCTTACGGGCCCCACTGTTCTTGTGCTCTGTAAAAGTACCAGAGACTTTCTGTTTCTTGGATTCTGAAAATTTTTCCATGGCTGCTTCCTTGATCTCATATGCCAACGCCTTATCCTGGTATTGGCGGAGTGTGGTACATCGAATCCGGACATGTACCTCAACTTCGTTTCATTCTCATATCGAAATGAATCATCATTTACGCATCTGCTCGACCGGATGTCGAACAAATGCCACCTGGTTAAACGTCTTGATCGCACGGGATGCGACACATCAGATGGCTGAGCGGAGAAAAACTCCCGAACTTTGGCTTCCCTCACAGGACGAGGGCAATACTGAGCTTCCATCATTAATCTAAACTCTGTCCAATCGGCATCATGGTCTACAGGTCGGATGGCTTCCCACCATTCGGACGCTTCCCCTATCAGAAAATATTGAGCGATAGAGGCTCTCCGGTCGTCAGGGCAGTTAATTCCGGCAAAGATTTTCTCCAGCTCCTTTAACCAATGATCCCAGGTGGGAGTCTCAGAAATACCGTCGAATTTGGGTGGTTGCATCTTTGCTACCTCCTGCAGCCACCGATCACCTCGATTTCCCATATCTGGGATCCCTTGCTATCTCTCTCCCTGCTGTAGTCCCACCGCCACTTGCATTCGGTCCACGACCTGGGCGAACTGAGTCATCTGGTTCACCACTTGACGAAGGATATCTGGTACAGCAGGATCTGGTTCATTATTAATAGACTGTTGTGGCTCGCCTGAGCTATGACTGGCCCGGTTAGACGGCGACGCTTCCCTTTCGGCATTTCTCCGTCCGCGTCCACGACCGCGACCACGTCCACGTCCGCCTCTCAACATACAGTAAGCATAAATACTCAATATACAGGAAACAACATCGTTCTAATATTCGAGTATAAAGAGATACAATATGCAAAGAACGAGATAGAGTTTAGGAACTTACAACCACTGTTCGCATGAAGACGTAGGCAGTGCAGTGATGTCATTCACGGCCGGTTATCCCAAAAGACATAAATGACCCCTATTTTAACCCAACGGCCAAGATATCCATAATCTTAGCTCTGATACCATATTCTGTAACACCCCCAATATATTCGGGAATATTACAGCGCCGTAAATCCTTTACATAAGGATTTACAAGGCTGGAGAATTAAACAAGTATAAAAAGGTACTGACGAATGGAAATAACGGAATTACAGTACATCAGTTTTGACCAAATACAGAAATAGTACAATTGTTCAACAGAACTCAATATTACATTACCAAATTCAAATCATCACGAACGACTTCGTACTCGAGTACTTATTGAAATAACGAATAAACGAAAGATAAATAAACCCGGTCGGGACATCACTCTGCACCCTCGTCGTCATACAGCTCCAGTGGTTGTTTCCCCGCTCTCCTGGATCCTGAACACAAACAAAATGTTCACCCCCGAAGGGGTTAGCACAACGATGCTAGTACAAGTACCACAACATATTATTCATATCTCACGGTGAATAATAATAACGACAAAATACCAACGAGTCTTCTCCAACGAAACTCAAACATAACATTCAATCGATAATCACAACATGATATCAATACATACACATGGTAATTCCATCGATCCAGCGTTCACTGCCTAGAACCCACGATGATCCCGTCAGACCAACCCGTGGTGGAAAAACCCGTCCGATGATCCAGCGCACGCTAGCATAGATTCCCCGATGATCCTGTCGGACCAACACGAGGTGGACACACAATAACGACATACATGCACGACAATATGTATAACAACAATACATAAAACAATTAAGGTACTTGCCTCGATTTGAAGACAATAACAATACTTCCACGAAAATGAATACTCAAAGATCGTCCTCCTCAATCAATCACGTAACGAGACCAAACCTTAACAAAAGAAATGATATAGGATTTATCTCACGTCGTACAAAAGTTTAACAATTCGATTATCGGTCAAAAGTTCATAAACTGCAATCTGCCCGAATAGCTTAGCGCACGCTAAGTACTCTGTGTAGCGTGCGTTACGTCTGCCCGATAGCGCACGCAAACAACAGAGCCTAGCGCACGCTAACGACGCATGGTCAGTACTTCACTCACCAGCCAACTGACTCGTCTGATGGTCTAGCGTACGTTACGTACCAAACGTAGCGCACGCTAACTAGTGCTCGATAGCGCACGTTAAACTGCATAGCATAGCGTGCGCTATCTCTGCATGGCAGTTTACTGCTGAGCAGTAAACTGTTCTTGCCATGAACGAAACAATGAAAACCTTCATGAAAATTCATGTTACTTCCATGAATACCAAGTTCTTACTCTTATGAATAATCTCCAGTATGATATCAACTTCAAGATGCAAATATACGTATAATCATCATGACACCATAATCCATCTTGATTACAATTCTCATGCAAAGTTGGTGATCCCCGGTTGATGTATTAGATTCTACTATCATTATACATATTCAGACTCCATCTTGAAGTGAACTAACAATTCCGACTTATACGAAAGAATATTTCCTAAGGTGATTCTCCCTTTAAGTCCTTATAACATCTTTTCCAAATCATGATCACAAAGATAACATAAATCATACGGATTGTTAACTTCCGAATATTTCTCTCATCATTTGAAGTACTAGGATTCCAACTTCAAGGTTCCAACAATAATATCGTAATTGTAGACATCCCAATCTTCTAAACATGATGTTGTTGAAATAATTCACTAATGAAATTCAATATCTCGTTAACATAATCATCATATCCATTGGAAATCCAAATCTAAGACTGGTGATAGGTTGAACATACCTTAATATGTCGAAATCACTGAACCACAAGGTGTAATCCGACTCCGGTTGGTTATGTGCCCCTCCAAGGTGTCACTTCTCTTCAATGATCACTTCACAAGTGATACTCAATCATTCAATGATCACTCATACATGTTCTAAGTGTTTAGAAGGGAGATTATTGCTCTCTGGACTCTCAAAGATGAAGTATAGACGAAGGAAATGAAAGCCCAAGCGGTTGTTGTCACATTTATAATATTCTGCATTATTGACAAGTTAGCGCACGCTACTAAGCATCCCTTAGCGTGCGCTAATAATGGTTGACTTCAGAATTTGTCCGGGTGCGTCAGCGGGAATCTTATCTGGACCCATGTCCCGCTGGCGCATGAGCTAGCTGTCCCGCTCAATAATTGAGTCCTTAGCGCACGTTACTCATACCTGCATAGCGTGCGCTAATAATGGCCCGATAGCGCGCGTTAAGATACATTCTTAGCGTGCGCTATCACAAGGTTGCTTGAGCAATTTTTCATGTTTCTATACTTATGCATAATGATATTAATGCACTAAATATCATACTCTAATAATCAAAATCACCAATCCAAAATAATACATGGTTTGAATACAGATGAAATACACTGTAATAAATCCAGATATTACACAAGTAGTGGTACGATCACTAGGCGCTATGGCCTCCCCCCATTCTGCAGCTTCCCTGTCGAGCAGGTATTGAGCAATAGGCACTCTTTTCTCATCGGGACAAGCTATGGCATCAAATGTTCTGTCCAACTGGAAGAGCCAGTTCTCCCAACCTATTGAGTCCGAAGAACCTACAAACGGAGCGGATGCATTCTCATCACACCTCGTAACCACTTACTAGCTCCATTATCCTCATCTGGGATCCCATCCCAATGTATGGTCTGATTCATATGTGCCAACCGGTCAACCACCTGACGAAGGATGGTGGCAGCGCCAATGTCAGCATTTTTCCCAGTTGATTTCCTCTGCTCACGCGATTGGTCATCTCGACCACCTGTATTGAGCTCATTGGAACTCGACAACGAGCAAGTCGCCATCTCATGATCCTGATTCCGACCTCTACCACGACAACGCTCTCGACCTCTACCTCTCAGCATACTTAACATCCACCGATTAGAACAACAAAACAAATATCACATAATCAACATAGGGCAACAAACAGCAGCACAATAAAGTATTCACTCCAAATCATCACACGAGTACATGAATTAACATTGTAATAATATACTTAAATTCATAAGTAATTCGCATGGTTACACCAACAGAGGTGCACGACTTTTAACAAAGTAAACAGAGTCAAGACCACATACATGTCATTAAAATCAGGCATTTGTCACATTCTTTAAAAATAAAAATTTTCCCGAGGTATTTGTTCAAATGATAATATTTTAAAATTTGTGAGTTTGAAAGATTTTGCTCAAATGATTTTTTTTCCTGAAAACATTTTTAATACTTCGTCATTTAACGAAACCCATAAACTCATTATCAAAACTGTTTTGCTTGAAGTTATTTACAAAACAGAAACTTCAATCTTCTCGATAAATGATATCCTCAAAATGGCCTTGTCAATACATATATTATTATCATCATCGTTAACGACATACAGGATATTCACAGTCGTCCCTGGCGGACCATACGACTATATCTATTTGGTAGAGGGCGCGGGTACAACTATAACAACAAGGTTATTAACGCGACAGTCAAAAGCTTACAGCCGTAACAACATGTTGTTTACGGCCGTAACGTCTATGAGCTTACGGCCGTAATGGGAAACATATTACGGCCGTAATCACTAGCTGCAGGACAGCAGAATTGTCCCAGCAGCCCCGACATGGCTCCAAAGGTTAAGGATCGACTCCTAACAATGTACTCCGACCTATAGAAAATACTATAACATTCTCCGACAAGTATAACAATGTAACAAATTTGTCGTATCGACTTAGCCCCAACACACAAACACATAACATTTAAATTCCAAAAATTAGAGTCGTTTTGCAAAACAGAAATTTTCCAAAAATCCTTTCGATCGTAATAAAAATGACGGTAGTATTTTGCAATGTCCGAGGTATTTTCAAACACATTTTCCAAATACCGATTGATGGTGCTATTTGAAAATACAAGACCAACTTGTCACAATTCAAGCGATTTGAAAATCCACACAAACCGTTGTTTAAACGCACCATAAAAATATTTTCAAAAATTTTGATTACCACAAAAATGCTCAAACCAGTTGAGTCTTTCAGGAAAAACTTTTTCAAACCTACCCGTAGCGGGCATAATTACAACAATCCAAAATAGTCGAACTTAGAACCACGTGCCCAAATAGCAAACGGGATCCCCAATTCAATAAAATGCATCTCATGGGCACCAAGTTAAACATACAACGAAACCATCTATCTGATTCTCTCACAAACTCTACTGTCGGTACCTTTTTCGGAATGATCAAAGTTTACAACTTTCACATTATACCACCCCACAGGGTGGTTCAATGTCAAAACGTCAATACGTCCAGTTCTATATACATACAGTGTATCACAAGTATCGAATACAAACTCCATTACACAACACCGTGCAAATAACATTATGCACCACAAATATCACACATAAATGAAATCATGAACACATATATTATGTATAAAAGAGGCGACTTACATCTACAGGCCGCACGAAGATGACAGTCGCCCACAATACTAATCTCACCCGACAACATAACCGACACGTTGTGACTACGCACAACTCAACTTGTCACCCGACAATTCGAATGACGAGACAACACATTACTCGACAAATCACGACTCGACTTGACCCGACAGCCTAGGTTTCCGCAACCTAAGCTCCGATACCATAACTGTAACACCCCCAAAACCATATGGGAATATTACACGTCGTAGACCCCTTTTTATGAGGATCTACCAGGCTGAACCTTACAAAACTACCAAATTTTTGCCCGGACAGGGTCAAACAATAAAATAATATAGACCGTTTAGGTCACTTACACGTGAATACACAGACCGATGAGGTCACACAACTCAATCAACAGAAATAACTAAAACAACATTACCCACAAAGGGGTCGAAACACAATATAGCGGAAGACTAAAATCAACTCTGACAACGCAACAAAAATGAAAATCACTCTCAACACTTGATTAGTATCGTAGCCCGTCACTTCCTGTGCGATCCTGAGACTGCTCCCCGCACCTGCAAACACCTGGACACAAAACAGACATCCACCCCCGATTACTCAGGGGTTAGAAAAATTCCACTATTTTTCTAGTGCAAGTATAATACGATACGAAATGCAATAAGTAAATATCAACCACGAATTTACCATGGAAATCAGCTATCAAAATGTTCCCGAGAAGTTTTAGAATTTCAAACTCAAGTAAACAATATTTGAAAAGGAACTCATTAGTTCGGGGACTTAAAGTAGAAATTCCTTTGGACCTCAAGTCCCGATTTACAAAACTTTTTCGAAAACGTTAGGGTCTCAGCCCAGTTCCCATTTCAAAACACACTAGTTAAGATTTCATTACGAGTCCGTGACCCATGTTTTAAAACGTTATCCAAACAATCACTGTTATACGATCACTGTTCCACAATCACTGTTCGTACACATCATGTACCGAACTCCGGGGGCCTTAACGGACCTTACCCGGACTACACACGTTGTTCGTACACATTAT
Organism: Orobanche coerulescens; assembly: GCA_033398695.1. Classification (NCBI taxonomy): domain Eukaryota; kingdom Viridiplantae; phylum Streptophyta; class Magnoliopsida; order Lamiales; family Orobanchaceae; genus Orobanche; species Orobanche coerulescens. The sequence continues at coordinate 145,845,404 of CM065805.1, read as the reverse complement.
GTACCAAACTCCAGAGGCCTCGAAGGACCCTACCTGGACTACACACGTTGTTCGTACACATCATGTACCGAACTCCAGAGGCCTCGATGGACCCTACCCGGACTACATACACTATTCGTACACATCATGTACCGAACTCTAGAGGCCTCGTCAGACCCTTACCTGGAACACACGCATGACACGACACAACTCATATTGATTAACTCACACATTACCACATGCACACACATAATTAATAATACGTCACCTCAAGCAACAATACACCATAATACATATTAAGGTATGTAATCAATCCTATATAAATACCATCATCATCACGAGCACTTAACCATGATCAATCACGCAAGACACAAATCATTGGATTAGCACAACCAACACAATTTCCACGACGTTAGCCAGGTGAGGATATCATCACTATCATCCACCGTTCGCGATTATAAAATCACATGAAACATATTCACGAAGGTAAACCAAATCATCATAAACCTAGCACGAAGTCTCTATTCACAAGACACAAATCGTATAGCAAGATACTTGCCTTAATAACCATTACCGAACTCTCCAAAGAACATGGTTCGACCAGGAAGCTCAGACCCCAAAGAAGACAATGAACGGGAAGGTTCCGACTCGAGTTCTTCATGGGGATTTCGTCCCTAAGTCATATCAGGAATAAATCAACAATCGTACGATGAATAATAATCACATAACGCCCGAATCCCCCTCTAAGACCTTTTATCGGACACCTTCAAGGCATCGATTAAGAACTCGACCAAAACGACGAATCTATAAAATCCAACCATGGAATAACAAGGGAAATGATAGAATATATCTAATTACTCAGCAATCCATCACAAACCTAAGTTATTACGGTTAAATCGGACAAAAATAACAAAACCCCCAATTTTCCCAAACTAGGATTTTCAAGAAATCTGACCTGATTCGCTCGATCAAAGGATGTTATAGGATGACTAATCAATGATATGAACTCCAGGACTTCATGGATTCATAGCCTGACAACATGCCTCCACGCCCACCAAGACTCCAGCCGCGGAAGAGGAAGAACGAAGTGAGAAAAATGGGTGCAAACCCGTCTGCTGGCCTTATATAGGCAGCCTGTCGGCCGCCTTGCGTACATAATCGGCCGTGGCTTACGGCCGTAACCGGCCATGGCCGAACTTTATACCCAACACTGCTGGCAGTGTTACGTGCGATCGGCCGAGGGCTTATATGCATGCGAGCCTTACTGACGAATCGCCGCCCATTGCGGCCGTGACTCGACCAGGTCTTGCAGTCGGGACTCGGTCGATCCGACGGTCCGGACAACCCCGAAACCCAGACCTGAATATAAACTGAAGATACGGTTACGAAGTACTCGCAAAGACGAATCTAAGTGCTAAGAGAACACATGATTACGACCATCAGAGGGCTCGAAATTCGACAACGAAAGTAATTACCCCAAACTTGGGGAAATTACGAAAACGGCCCAAAACGTCCGAAATACACGATACACGATCGAAACACTAAGCTAAAGCTCGCAACATAAATAATAACATTCAATGAACTTGCGTGAAACTCGAAACAATAGTTTCGGACGAGATTCGCAAGAATCGAACTCAAGTGCGGAAAAGCCGTTTAAGAACACGGAACTCAACAAAACGATATCGAAACGAACTCGGATGACAAAAAGTGCAGAATTAATCATTCTCGGAATAACAAAACGGTCACAACAGAGTCGCTAAGATGGACTTCCGCCAAAAAGGAAATTACCGAAAATCGAAATTGCGGATATTACATGAATCATAGATTCACAAAACATTTCATATACACGAAACGTATAATAATCACAAGAATTCAACTATCATTATAACCAAGCAAGATAACTTGTCTCAATTCCGTAGATGAATAATCCTTCTTTGAACGAACAAACGAACGGTATCTTCATCTAACAATACTCACTTGAACAAGCAACCTTGAATGAACCGTAATTCATTCAACAACACATTCGTATGGTAATGGTATTAATTCATAGAAACAGTATTCGTAACTTTACTCGAATAGTTTAACTATCCTATCGAACATTCTAACGCTCCAATTACGAATTATCATATATCAAGTTTATTTGATTCGCCCACATATTCTAATATTAATGCCAAGCATTTGAAGTAAAAAACATTATCAATGTAATACTATGATGATTAAACATACTCTCAATCCATCAACACTTCCAATTAACGTTTAACATGTTAAAAGTTTGTGTTTATCTACATTCTTCATCATCTTTCCAATGATTACGTTAAGCAAATCCAGAAATGAAATCATAACTTTAAGTTTTAAGCATAATAAGAATATCATCCTAATTTACGTCTCCTAATGCACGAGGATCAATGTAATTGAATTCGGCCATTAATCCTACCGTATCATTATCACCCATAAACGTTAAAATCATCCTAAAAACACTATCAACATATTAATGTAGTGGTTAACACCTTCTTAAGTTATCAACACATTCAATTAACTTGAATATATGAAGGTTATGTTTCTATTTTTCTATGAAGGTAATTGAATTCGGCCATTAATCCTACCGCATCATTATCACCCATAAACGTTAAAATCATCCTAAGAACACTATCAACATATTAATGTAGTGGTTAACACCTTCTTAAGTTATCAACACATTCGATTATCTTGAATATATGAAGGTAATTGAATTCGGCCATTAAGTAATTGATTTTTCTATTTTTCAACACCACCCAATTATTTACGTGTCCTAAAATTAGTCTAAGGGCATTTATGTACAATAATAACTTGAAAAACAAAAACTTAAAAACGTATTGCTAAGAAATATTGTTGATGTACTCTCAGTTCACACTTCAGAAAACGTTTATGCTAATTTTGATATAGAATTTAAGAATGAATTACTAAGAGATTAATCTAAGATGATCAAAAGTTAGTAACAATCGGTTGAATGGTTTAATACCTCAAATTCATCAAAATATGTACTTGTGAGATTTTGAGCCTTGACTGCTTTAGTGCAGATGCAAGTCTTTTATTGATTGAGTGTACTGTTCATGTTGTAATACTCTAGAACTTGCATTGGATATCTGTATCAAAACCACATGTGTGTGCAATTAGTGAAAATGATTTAAGGCAAATTTTGTTCAAAAGCCCTTCAAGCTTTTTTACCTACCAAATGATATTTAATTCCCTCGTTAACCCAATTGAGCTTATTGACTATTTTATTATTAAGCACATACTGATCATTCCATCGCTATAATATTTTGGCCCATACTTGAACAATTAGAAATTATTTTTGACAAGGATGAAGATATTTTGTGGTGAAATTGTGTGGTATATGTTGGGGGTGGTGATAGAAGCTTCATTAATTAGCTTCTAAGTGCTTATCTATTGATAAATATCGATTCAAAATATTTTAATGTCTAGTTGTTCAGTTTCAAGTCACTTTATCCATATTTTCCTACCCCAACCAAAGAGTCGACATTGTAACCAAAAGAAAAGAACTTTTTGATTTATAAATTTGCAACACACCGAGTGGTAGGGAGTAGATAATTTGCAAGTCTATAGAAATTTTTACTTCATTGAATGGATCTGAGCAAGAATACATCACTTATACACTTGAAAGAGAGATATACACTTTTTAGGTGGTTTTTGTGAATTTAAAGTATTGACCATGATTCTCAATAACTTGACGAATTTAAAAATTTGATTTAATTCATTTCTGAATGCCTATTGAAATACTTTGCATATTTGTTTATTTTGAGGTGGAACGAGATTACTTCGGACTTTTAATTGAACTAATAATGTTTAGTAAGTAGTTTTTCTTATTATGTTTACTATATCCTTAGACTAATCGATGGGCAGGTGCAATGGAAAGCGGTTACACTCAGCTCCCGCAGGGACTTTTGGCTTCAGATTGCCCGAAGACGTGCAAATGATAAGTGTGGGGGAATTGCTTGGTATACATTTGTTAGTATTTTTATTAGAATTTTATATATATATATATATATATATTTCTGTATTTTGTGTGATAATTTATAATAGTTTTTGTGTGTTTGCATTATTTTACCTCAAGTATACTTTTTAGTAATTGTGTGTAATTTTTGTTATATTAATGGGAATTAAATTTTAATTGCAGATTTAGCACACCGATTGAAGACATATATGTCATTTTAGGGGCGGTATTTTTTATAAATTCTGAATAAATTCACGAGTGGTCTCGTTTAATTCATCTCGTGGAGACGATCATTTTGAAAAACCTCAATCGAGTCCGAGTTTGTATGAAGAAGTTATGGTCGTTCGAAGTTTTGGAGAAAATTTAAAATACATGGACAACTAATATCGGGACAAGTGGTGGATCCAGATTCGTCGGATTACGTCAGCATGATGTCACAATACATGCCAACCGTGCTCCACGCCAATGCACATGTGGAAGGACCGCCCAATTAGAAATTGCCACGTGTTGTGCCACGTCGGCTCGGCACACACCTGTCACACCATAGCACTGTCATGCCACATCACCCTGGTACACGCCCGACACTCGCCCATCCATCGTGGCAGCTGAACCCCGTCGCACAGTGTTAGGCGTATTTTTATACGCTTATTTATCATTATTTTGTATTCTTTTTATGATTAAATCTGCATAAATGAGCTTTTAATGCACTATTATTATATGTTTTGCAGGAAATTGGATTTCGGAAGCCGAAACGATGAAAACGGGCGAAAATGGCAAATTTTGGCCTGGGGCCGCGGCACAAGGCAAGCGAGCCACGGCACACGCAGGTGTCCAGCGAGCCCCGAGTGAACTGTGCCCTGAGCCGCGGCACAAGTATAGTGAGCCGCGGCCCAGGAAGAAAAATAAGCACCAGGTATTAGGCACTGTGCCCCGAGAGCGGCGGCACATATTAAGTGAGCCGCGGCCCACGGGGTGGTTTTGACAGAAAATGCCGCGTTTCTGGGCCGTTTTGGAGCCGGTTCTCGACCTAATCACACGAACGTATTTTGGAGGCTGAGGGGATTTATAAATAAGGGTTTAAGGTCATAATCTAGGGGGATTATCATTGGAGGATCAATCATTATCAAGAGAAGAAGCAGAAGACACCAAGAGTAGAGAGCGGAAGCCTGAAGAACAGAGGAATCCGAGTTCTTCATCTGCGGTTGATTTCAATGCTTTCATTCATTATTTCTGTATTTTTATCCTTTAGCATGTGAGGCTAAAACCTTGTTCTAGGATTTTGATGAAACCAAATTTTTGACGAATTTGCTTTTGATTATCTATATAATTCCCTTTTCTGTTGAGTTTTCCCAATCGTTTTTAATGCTTTCAATTGTGTGGCCTATAATTGGATTGTTTTAATTACGCAACTCGAATCGGGAGAGGAGAGTTGGTAAGGAACTATTGGTGAGAACCGTTTTATCTTGTGAGATAGGAATATACTCATAGGAACTACGTGGCCTTTTGAAGATTTTGTGCTTTTTGCCTATTGTCGAATTAATTCACCTAGGGATAGAGTGTATTATTCGCCTTAGAAAAATCTACTGACCTCGGGAGAGGCGGTAGAGTATTTTAGCAATTTTCGCCTTCAATAAATTGGGGAAATCATTAACTTCAGATAATCGAGAGTAAATTTGGATAAACCGAGGTGTATTCACAATCTTAGACTTATTCATCATTTGATTTTCTTTCTTCGAGCGATCGTTTTTACTGTTTGTCCTTTTATTGGTTTTCTTTACTTATTAATTTGCATCCCAAATTTCGACAGTTCAAATAAAATTAGAATACATATAAATTGGTACTTAGTGATTCTGTCCTCGTGGGAACGATAACTCACTCATCACTTTATTACTTGTCTACGATAACGTGCACTTGCGTTACAGAAATATCGCAATAAGTTTTTGGCGCCGTTGCCGGGGACTGATTTTTTACTAATATCGATTTCAGTATTTCTAGTCTTAGTTTGAACAATTTTATTTATTATTTTTGTGTAATTTTATTTATTTGTTTTTCCTTTCAGGAGTTTCCGGTTAGTGCATGAGAAAATTCGGTAACGAAGGCCTACTACCTTTGGATACCGAACTCGAGCGCACTCTTCGGAGAAGCAAGAAGGAGAAACGAGAGCTACCAGCAAAAGTCACTATGGCCGATAACACGGGAAATCACGAAGCAGACAATCCCGTTCAGCAAGTTTAACCGGCATTAGCACTCCCCGATTATGCTATGCCGCAAATCAATGCGAAGGGGATCCGGTGTCCAACCATCTAGGCGAACAATTTCGAAATCAAGCCTGCGATTATTCAGATGGTGCAAGCTAGCCAGTTTTGTGGATTGCCGAACGATGACCCAAATGCACACATTGCGTCTTTTCTCGAGATTTGTGACACCTTCAAGAACAACGGTGTCACCGATGATGCCATCCGTCTAAGGCTTTTCCCTTTCTCTTTGAGGGACAAAGCCAAATTTTGGTTGAATTCTTTACCGCCGGGCTCTATCATACATGGGCAGAATTAGCGCAAGCCTTCCTGGCTAAGTTCTTCCCACCATCGAAGACGGCGAGGTTACGAAACGAAATCACCACTTTTGGGCAATTTGATATGGAGTCGCTTCACGAGGCGTGGGAGTGATACAAAGATTTATTACGGATATGCTCACACCACAGCCTACCGGACTGGCTACAGATTCAGATGTTCTATAATGGATTGAGTGCTTCTACATACACTCTTGTTGATGCAGCCACTGGAGGTGTCTTAATGGGAAAAACAATGGCCGAAGCCCACTCTGTATTGGAAGCTATGGCTGCGAATGCTTATCAATGGCCGGCCGAACGAGTACACCCGAAATGAGTAATGTAAATCTCCAATAATGATCCGATCTCCACATTATCAGCTCAAGTCGCCGCCTTGACGCAGCGACTTCAAGCCTTTTCACATGCTTCTTCCCCCGTTACCGTTGAATCGTGAAATTGGTGTAATGGATCTCATCCTAGCGCAGAATGCCAAGTCGGAAACCCTTTCGAGCAACCTTCGATGGAACAAGCTCAGTTCGTGGGGAACGGGAATCAACAGAACAATCCGTACTCCAGCACTTATAATCAAGGGTGGCGAAATCACCAAAATTTTTCGTGGAGGAACGGGCAAGCTTTAAAACCTCCACAAGCTCAATTCGCACAGCCCCCACAGCATCCCCCTCAATCACCAAAGGTATCCTTGGAAGATGCTCTTACTCAATTGGCAGCTAACACGAGCCAATTCATGACCCGCACTGAGACTACCCTTCAAAATCATTCCGCCTCCGTCCGAAACTTGGAAGCACAAATGGGGCAGATTGCAAGTCTATTGTCCTTTCGACCTCAAGGTGCATTACCCAGCGCAACCGAATTAAATCCCAAGGAAAACGTGCAAGCAATCGAACTATGAAGTGGAGAGGAGTTGAAAGTGCAGCCTATCAATGACAAGGACAAAATCGAGCAAAGTGAGAAAGAAAATGACGAGGCACCTAAGCCAAAGGCAGTGTCGACTACTCAGCCCACCCCTAAAATTCTATTCCCACAGCGTTTGCAAAAGCAAAAATTAGACAAGAAATTTTCTAAGTTCCTCGACGTCTTCAAGAAACTGCATATCAACATTCCATTTGCCGATGCCTTGGAACAAATGCCGAGTTACGTGAAATTTAGGAAAGAAGTCTTGTCAAACAAAAGAAATCTCGATGAGTATGAGACAGTCGCATTGACGGAGGAGTGCAGCGCTATTCTACAAAAGAAGCTCCCACCTAAATTGAGAGATCCGGGAAGTTTTACCATTCCTTGCATCATTGGGAATTCGTCTTTTGAAAGAGCCCTATGCGATCTCGGAGCCAGCATAAACCTTATGCCCCTTTCTATTTCTAAAAAGCTGGATATTGGGGAAGCCAAGCCGACGACGGTCTCCTTACAATTAGCCAATAGATCCATCAAATATCCGAGGGGAGTGATAGAGGACGTCTTAGTCAAAGTCGATAAGTTCATCTTTCCGGCCGATTTCATTGTGCTTGACATGGAGGAGGACCACGACATCCCAATTATCTTGGGAAGACCATTTTTAGCAACCGGCCGAACTTTGATCGATGTGGAAAAAGGGAAGCTTACTCTACGAGTTCAAGAAGAGCAAGTAACGTTCAATATCTTTCGATCCTTAAAATATCCGAGTGATGCTGAAAATAGTTTCCAAGTTGACGTCATTGACTCGTGTGTAAGTAGAGCCTTTCGAGAGAATTATCCACCCGATCCACTGAAGTCCATTTTGATGGGGTTTGCTTCCGAATTAAATTCAGAGCATGAAGCCTACGTACGACACATGGATGCTTTCCCGCCAATTTTCATTCGTCAACCATATGAGGAACTCGGAAATTCACTAACTCAACCCGTCCCTTCAATCGAGAAACCTCCAAAGTTGGAACTCAAGAAGCTGCCGTCTCATTTAAAATATGTATTTTTGGGACCCGACGATTCCTTGCCAGTTATTCTTTCGGCCACTTTAGCGGGGGATCAAGAGGCGAAATTATTGAGAGTTTTGAGGGAATAAAAATCTGCTCTTGGATGGTCTATTGCGGATATTAAGGGGATCAGCCCGTCCATTTGCATGCACAAGATTTTGATGGAGGAAGACTACAAACCATCCGTGGAGCATCAATGCCGTTTGAATCCAAACATGAAGGAGGTGGTAAAAGTCGAGGTTTTAAAACTCCTCGACGCAGGTATGATCTTTCCGATTTCTGATAGCAAGTGTGTAAGTCCGGTCCAAGTTGTGTCAAAGAAGGGTGGGATAACGGTTATTCAAAATGATAATAATAAATTAATTCCCACTAGGATTGTCACGGGGTGGCGTATGTGCATAGATTATAGGAAGTTAAATAAAGCCACTAGAAAAGACCATTTCCCCTTACCTTTTATTGACCAAATGTTAGATAGATTAGCCTGATACGATTTCTATTGCTTTCTTGATGGTTATTCTGGGTATAATCAGATTTACATAGCCCCAGAAGACCAAGAGAAAACGACGTTTACATGTCCATACGGCATTTTCGCTTATAGGCGCATGCCTTTTGGATTATGTAATGTGCCGGCTACTTTTCAACGGTGTATGATGGCTATTTTTTCTGACATGGTAGAGCATTGCATTGAGATTTTTATGGATGATTTTTCTGTTTTCGGTGATTCGTTTGACATTAGTTTGCAAAATTTGCAGAAAGTCCTAAAAAGATGCGAAGAGACAAATTTGGTCTTGAACTGGGAGAAGTGTCACTTTATGGTTCAGGAGGGCATAGTACCTGGCCATCGAATATCCTCACATGGAATTGAAGTCGACCGGGCAAAAATTAAAACAATCGAGAAGATGCCTCTGCCTACTTCGGTTAAAGGGATTAGAACCTTTTTGGGACACGCCGGTTTTTACCGCCGATTTATTAAGGATTTTTCGAAGATTACGAAACCGTTGTGCAATCTACTCATGAAGGATGTTCCGTTTGATTTTGATGAGTCATGTAAAGAAAGTTTCAATCTATTGAAGAAAGCTCTAAGCACTGCACCGGTAATAGTCGCTCCAGACTGGGACCTTCCGTTCGAGTTAATGTGTGATGCTAGTGATTTTACCATTGGGGCTGTTTTGGGACAAAGACGAGGGAAAGTGTTCCACGTCGTGTATTATGCGAGCGGAACACTCGACGACACCCAAAGAAATTATGCCACAACGGAAAAAGAATTGTTGGCGGTGATCTTTGCATTTGATAAATTCCGGGCGTATCTACTAGGGACGAAAGTGATAGTATGGACCGACCATTCAACAATAAAATACCTTTTGGAAAAGAAGGATGCTAAATCAAGGTTGATTAGGTGGGTGCTTCTCCTTCAAGAATTCAACTTGGAAATTCGGGACAAAAAGGGGACTGAGAATGTTATAGCCGATCACCTTTCACGGTTAGAGAGTCCCCTTGAGCGAGGAGAAACTCATCCGCAAATCATGGAAACCTTTCCCGACGAGCAGCTCTACAAGTTGGGTTCGCAACACGCGCTTTGGTATGCTGATCTAGTGAACTATTTGGCAAGCAAAACAATTTCAAACGACCTCTCACGCCATCAAAAGAAGAAGCTAATTTCAGACGCTAAGTATTATTTGTGGGACGATCCTTTTCTGTTCAAAAGATGCCCCGATCAAATCATTCGCAGATGTATTCCGGATGAGGAAATCCACAGTGTGTTGAACCATTGTCATGCATCACCCTACGGTGGACATTTTAGTGGAAATAGAACAGCGGCAAAGGTCTTACAATCAGGGTTCTATTAGCCGTCATTATTCAAGGATGCTCACTCCTTTGTGTACACATGTGATCGGTGTCAACGGACAGGAAACATCTCAAGACGACACGAAATGCCGTTGAACACCATACTTGAGGTTGAATTGTTCGACGTATGGGGGATCGACTTCATGGGTCCATTTCCTCCATCCAATAAGAATCTCTATATTTTGGTAGACGTGGACTACATCTCAAAGTGGGTTGAAGCGGTGGCACTACCAACGAATGGGTCCAATGTCGTAATCAAATTTATAAAAAAATACATTTTCACGCATTTTGGGACTCCACGTGCTATTATCAGTGATGGTGGTTCACACTTCGACAACAAATTCCTTGGTGCGGTCTTGAGAAAATACGGAGTCACTCATCGTGTTGCTACAGCCTACCATCCTCAGACGAGCGGTCAAGTCGAGATATCAAATCGAGAGCTGAAGTGGATCCTAGAAAAAACAGTCAGCTCGTCTCGAAAAGATTGGTCTCAATGATGCACTTTGGGCGTACCGTACTGCGTATAAAACACCTATCGGGATGTCGCCTTACAGATTAGTTTATGGGAAAAGTTTCCATTTGCCCGTAGAGATGGAACATCGTGCTTACTAAGCGATAAAGAAATTAAACTTTGATCTGAAATCTGCTAGTGAGAAGCGTTGTTTACAGCTGAATGAGTTGCAGGAAATTCGCCACGACGCATATGAAAATGCGAAGCTTTATAAGGAGCAGACAAAGATTTGGCATGATAAGCACATCACACAGAGAGAGTTTGTCCCGGGTCAAGAAATGTTGTTATTTAATTCTCGCTTAAGGTTATTCCCCGGGAAATTGTGTTCACGATGGTCGGGACCGTTCATCGTAGTTCAAGTGTTCCCACATGGTGCGGTGGAAGTACATAAGATGATCGCAAATTCAAAGTTAATGGACAGCGGTTGAAGGCCTACTTGGTAAATCCAATAGACGCGCAGAAGTCCAGTGTCGTCTTATCCACCGCCGGATGAATGCTAGAAAAGTCCGGCTGAAGACTATAAACTTAGCGCTTCTCGGGAGGCAACCTGAGTATTAGTTGTAGAATTTATATTTTTTATGTTTTCTTGCATTTTAGAGTCTTTATTTTTCGTCATTTTTGCTTTGATTTGCTTATTCCTCTCGTTCTTGATGTTTTCCTTTAAAAATTCTGTGCAGGAATCACCCCAGGGGAAGAAATCAGTGATGGGCCATGGCACAAGAATAGTGAGCCGCGACATACACCAGTTGAAGGAAAAAGGCCAAACAAACTGTACTCTGTGCCGCGGCACGACCTTACTGAGCCGCGGCACACCAGATCCCTGAGCCGCGGCACATATTCCATGAGCCGCGGCACACCAAATGTCCAAGAAAGGCCGAGGAGACTGTACTCTGTGCCGCGGCACGGACCAAATGAGCCGCGGCACACTAACACGATGAGCCGCGACACGCGTAGATTGAGCCGCGGCACCCGGCAACATCACAAAAAGTCCCAGGACGACTATACTATGGGCCGCGGATCACTTAAGCTATGCCGCGGCCCCCGTCGCAAATAGGAAAGCCTAGGTATCCTTCAGATACACGATCGGCCAGCACACATCCGGTAAAGTCCCTTCCTTCAATCACACAAACACTCGGCCGATATCTTTTTCTGCTTCTTCTTCTTGCATTCTTAATTCCAAGTCAGGTAATTCTCGATCTCTTAATCATAATTGAAACATGATTTGAAAAGTGAATTGAAGTTATATGTTGCCAGTTGTTCTTCAAAGTTTTCTCAAAAATGGAGTTGGAATATGGTGAATATGGTGTTTGATTGGGATGGTATTTGTGATTATGAACGAATTGGTGATGTTAGTTGTCGTTTATCATGGCTATATATTTGTGTTATTATTTTTTGGGATTTGGAGTTAGCCATTAAAATTCTTGTTCTTCATTTTAACTTGTGCATACCAAGTGTTTGATAAATTGCAGCAATGAAAAATTGTTAAGCCAAGCATTTTCAAACTATATGCAACGAATCGTTTTATCGGATTATATTGTCTCACAACCCTTACATCATGTTTAAACTTGAGAGCTCATCCTTAATTTCCTCTTTGTTGTTGCAATCTCATTCATTCACGTTCCGTATGGTGTAGTCGAGAAGCGTGCAGACTCACCGGACGACGCCGGCACCAGTTCGTGAGCATGACTGTAGGGGAGTACTTGACCTTTTTCTTTTATTGCATATTATTCTTCTTGTCCATTGAGGTCAATGAGGGGAGGTTACTTTTTGTTGATGTACTTATTCGTTTGCACTTTTCATTATTTTTCATTATTTTTGTTGTTGCTAGCCTTGCTTGCCGTGTTTTTAATTGCATTCGTGAATTTTTCGTGTTTCTTTTTGTGTAAAACTGATGTTACGATACTGTTTTCTCTCTGAAGAAACGGTTGAGTTTTAGTTGAGTTGTAGTCAGCGATATCTGTTTCTGTTGAGTATTCATCTAGGTCCGAAATTTTTTTCGTTTTTGTAGAAATCTTAGCAGATAAGAAAGGAGACATACGTGTTTTCAAATCGCCGTATATACGTTTGGTTACACTTTTCGCGTAGCTAGTCGTCCAGTAACATAAGTCGTGTTGGCACTTGCTTTGAGTTTAGAGTCGGACAGTTTTTCCCAAAAAGTCGAGATTTTATTTGTTCTATGACGGGAAGTCTAGTAACCGGGGGTATTCACATGACCCGTTGTTTACTCTCGCGTAAAACGACAACCCTGATTAGACTAGTGGTTTTGAGATTTCGCATGTGACGATGATGTGGAGCCTAGTAACCGGGGGTATTCGCATGACCCGTTGTTTACTCTCGCGTAAAACAGCAACCTTGAATCGGACATGCGGGAATAGCTAGTCGAGTTGTTTTTCCGCTGTGGAGGGGAACTTAGTAACTAGAAGCATCCATGAGCCCCATGAGTGTATTTTACGTCAAACGGTTCCCCAATACATGAGAATGGAATTCCACCTTACGATTATCCCGATGAAACATCCCGAGATCCGAACCTAGTGGTCAACTTGAATCAATGTATTGATCATATATATAAGGGAATACTGTCCGAGGGTTATATTTGATGATGAAACTCTTGAAATTTTTGCCATTAGACTGTGGGACTGGGCGAGTTAGCTTGTTTATTTTAACCCTTCATATTGACGGTCGGTCAAATTCACGCTTGTTAATCATTGAGCTAGATTTTCTTCATGCACGATTGATTAGGACTGAAATTGGTTACTTCGTGGAATCAGTGTCCTGGATGTGACTCACTATTACGATACTTGTACTATTCTTTGAGATTTTCAGGGTAGTATTGATTAGGTTGAGCACTATGAGTTGCACGATCATTCACGATATTCTTTTGTTTGAAATCAATTCTTTTTGGTTGAGGACAAGCAAAGGCTCAAGTTTGGGGGTATTTGTTAGGCGTATTTTTATACGCTTATTTATCATTATTTTGTATTCTTTTTATGATTAAATCTACATAAATGGGATTTTAATGCACTATTATTATATGTTTTGCAGGAAATTGGAGTCCGGAAGCCGAAACGATGAAAACGGGCGAAAACGGCAAATTTTGGCCTGGCGCCGCGGCACAAGGCAAGCGAGCCGCGGCACACGCAGGTGTCCAGCGAGCCCCGAGTGAACTGTACCCTGAGCCGCGGCACAAGTATAGTGAGCCGCGTCCCAGGAAAAAAAATAAGCACCAGGTATTAGGCGCTATGCCCCGTGAGCCGCGGCACATATTAAGTGAGCCGCGGCCCACAGGGTGGTTTTGACAGAAAATGCCGCGTTTCTGGGCCATTTTGGAGCCGGTTCTCGACCTAATCGCACAAACACGTTTTGGAGGCTGAGGGGATTTATAAATAAGGGTTTAAGGTCATAATCTAGGGGGATTATCATTGGAGGATCGATCATTATCAAGAGAAGAAGTAGAAGACACCAAGAGCAGAGAGCGGAAGCCCGAAGAACGGAGGAATCCGAGTTCTTCATCTGCGGTTGATTTCAATGCTTTCATTCATTATTTCGGTATTTTTATCCTTTAGCATGTCATGCTAAAACCTTGTTCTAGGATTTTGATGAAACCAAAGTTTTGACGAATTTGCTTTTGATTATCTATATAATTCCCTTTTCTGTTGAGTTTTCCCAATCGTTTTTAATGCTTTCAATTGTGTGGCCTATAATTGGATTGTTTTAATTACGCAACTCGAATCGGGAGAGGAGAGTTGGTAAGGAACTATTGGTGAGAACCGTTTTATCTTGTGAGATAGGAATATACTCATAGGAACTACGTGGCCTTTTGAAGATTTTGTGCTTTTTGCCTATTGTCGAATTAATTCACCTAGAGATAGAGTGTATTATTCGCCTTAGAAAAATCTACTGACCTCGAGAGAGGCGGTAGAGTATTTTAGCAATTTTCGCCTTCAATAAATTGGGGAAATCATTAACTTCAGATAATCGAGAGTAAATTCGGATAAACCGAGGTGGATTCACAATCCTAAACTTATTCATCATTTGATTTTCTTTCTTCGAGCGATTGTTTTTACTGTTTGTCCTTTTATTGGTTTTCTATAGTTATTAATTTGCATCCCAAATTTCGATAGTTCAAATAAAATTAGAATACATATAAATCGGTACTTAGTGATTCAGTCCTCATGGGAACGATAACTCACTCATCACTTTATTACTTGTCTACGATAACGTGCACTTGCATTAACGAAATATCGCAATACACAGCCAGTGCGTGAGATACACGCACTAGCCCAAAACCGTCCAATTGGCGCGTGTACCTCACACGCGCGTGAGAAATTTTGCCACGTCAGAGATGACATGGCGGATCAAATTCCATTGCAGATGACATTTCCTTTCCATTTCCTTTGTACTTCCTTTGCACTGCTAAAGAGATAACACTATTGTAGCGATAAGAAGATGCTGCAATAATTTTATCTCAACAACATCTTGCAATTATAAAATTGCAAGATGAGAGTTGATGGACTGCTATAAATAGCAGTGCTCTCAACGCAAAAGGAACACACACAATTCACATAGCTACATAGCAGTTTTTATATTTTAGTTTTTGGCATTTATTTTTATATTTATGTTTTATGTAATTATAGTGTAATACACACGAATAAATATCGCACCCCAAGTTATATTCCAAATAAAGTTTAGTTAATATTATTTTATCAGATAAAATTCACCTTTATGTTTTTTATTATTATAATTTTATAATTTAAGTTCGTACGTTACATTCAAGGTGCTTGGATCAACTGGCGTATTGGGATAAGTCAATCTATCAGTTTCAGCATTTTTCTTTCAATTTAATTTTTCTACATCAAGTAAGTTCTTTTAATTTATGCTGTATTTATTCTGAATATGCCAATATTTATTTGTCTCTTAAATTTACCTGTCAATATGAATTTGAGCTATATTTTATATTCTAGGGTTAGGATGACTTAAATTAAATAATTGAGCTTATATTAAATTTATTAATGTGCCTTCTTTAATTTAAATTGATATAATTCACAAATGCAAAAAATAGAGACCGAAAGGAAATATTTTTGCAAATCTAAATTTAATTAAAAGGCTAATTATTAATCCAAAATGTACTATTTAGTTGGATGAAGTAATTAGATTATTTAAATATAAACTTTTGTTAAAATGATTTGTGAATCCGAAAGTTATCAAATATTGTTCCTGAAGATATAATATTTATTTAATTATTAAATCTCACAGTTAATAAATTTATATAGTGCTCAAGTTATTTATTTAATAATCCGAATCCCTAGACTTTATTATCAAAAACAGCATAATTCGACATTAAGACATTTTTATTCTTACTGTTTTGTCTTATTTAAATTATTATGATTAAAGTTATTACTTGGAATTTATTTCCTGTATTTGGATTTCAACAAACTAGCTAAATCAAAAACCCAAATTATTTAGAATGTTTAGGAATTATAATTTTTTGTGAATTCATAATTATTGTAAATTTAACAAACAAAAACGATCCTCAAGTGAAACGACCTTAGTAAACTCATAACACTACAAACTTCTCTTACACTTGCGAGTCGCTATTTTATTTACAAGTACAACCTAGAGCCTATTAGCCTAAGAGAAACATTCCAGGTACAACTAGATTCTCTCACAAAGAGATAGGTATTTGGTGTAGGTAGTGCTAACCTAACCAAGTGTAAATCCTGAAGGACATAATCGAGCCTTTGTCGTAAACCGTAGCGAGAATAATAGAGTCTAAATTTACAAGGTTCACGAAGTACTGCTTCTCACAATTCCCTAGAATTGATTACGAGGAAATGTACTTACACGTATACAATCTGCTATTTGATTAGCATAGTAATTTCTGAGGACTCGAATGCAGCCAATATAGATGTGGTTACTACATATCTCTATGGAGATCTAGATACAGAGATATATATGAAACTGACCAATGGCATTTCATTATCTAGATACAGAGATATATATGAAACTGACCAATGGCATTTCATTATCCAAAAGTGGTCGGCTAAAGTGTAGTGTTTTATCTGACAACTTATTCGTCGGGTAAACCTTATTTTAGCTGACGACTACTATATAGTTGTCGGCTAAACCCAAAAAAAAATTATATAAACTCGATTTCTGCAACAGATAACCATTTCCAACTCTTTTTTTACACTCATCAAAGAAAAAAAGAAATTCGAAGGAGAAAACTGAAATCTACCTGCATTGCACTTGTTGATGTTGTGTTGCCAATATATGTGTGTGATGGATGCTGAAAAATATGAAAAATCTAGGAAATATATTAAAATGTATTGAATTGTGAATAGATATACAGTAAATATCAATTGAGTTGATGAATTTGATGATTTGTGATGAAAATGAGAAGAAATAGTTTTGAATTGAGTTATTATACTTATATTTTTAGGATTATGGATAAAAGTTGGATTAGGTTACAGAAATGGGATGAAAGTGTAATGGTTGGAATGAAAAAATCCATGCAATTCGTGAAGGAGCATGGCAATGGGAGTACTTTGCACTATTTTATGTGCAATAAATGTAGATGTCGCAGCGATATGTATCATTTTGAATTTTATGGATTTCTGAAAAGTGGTGGGCTAAACCTTAGCTGACAAACATTATCCGACGGGACTTTAGCCGATCACTTTGGACTTTAGCCGATGACTTTTTGTGGTCGGCTAAACCTCGATTTTTGATAGTGAGGATGTGGTATAACCGTATAAGTGACTACTTCATTGGGAAGGGATAGAAGAACGATGAACTGTGTTTCTGCATTTTCACAAATAAGTTCCGGATTCACGATCATCGTAATGTATGTCGATGACATGAACATAATCAGTCTTGATGAAATAAGAGAAACCGTCGGATACTGTAAATCTGAGTTTGAGATGAAAGACCTTGGGAAAACTCGGTTCTGTCGAGGCATTGACATAGAACATCGAGTTTCTGGAATTAATTCCACCGATCTGTAATATCCGCAATTTCGATTTCCGGTAATTTTCTTTTTTTTTTTGTCGAAAGTCTATCTTAGTGACTATTGTTACCTTTTCGTCATTCCGAGAATGATTAATTCTACCCTTTTTGTCATCCGAGTTCGTTTCGGTGTCATTTTGTTGAGTTCTGTGTCCTTAATCGACTTTTTCACGTGTGAGTTCGACTTTGTAAAGTCACCATTAATTCTTGGAAACTCTGAAAATTCTGAATCTTTGCAATATTATATATCATCAAGTTAGATTTCCAATGGATCAAACGGTGAGTCAATCGGAGTCCGGACGAAGGAGTTATGGTCGAAATAGCTAAGACTACACTGTGTGCCTTTTGATCCTGGAGCGGGCTGTACCGCGGGCCGCGGCCCCTTATGGCCGGGCCACGGCACAAAGATGATTTCTGGGCTGATACTGATGCTAGCGCACGCTAGCTCGGAATCCTAGCGCACGCTAGGCTGCACCAGTATAAATATGACCGAGCAGTCATATTTTCACCCGTTTTTCATTTCCTGCCTTTCCTGTCCGCGGATGGAGTCTTGGAGGAGTCGAAGATATGTTGTTATACTATGAATCCAAGAAGTTTGGGAGCTCATATCATCTATTGATCGCTCCATAACATCCTTCAATCCAGCGAATCAAGGTTAGTTTTCCTAAAACCTTAGTTTTTGGGAAATTGGGGGTTTTACTTGATTTCACCCGTTTGATCCGTGACAACTTATATTTGTGATGGATTGATGATTATTAAGTTGTATTATATCGAATCCCTTGTTTTTCCATGGTTAGATTGTATTGATTCGTGGTTTTGGTTGAGTTCTTAGTCGACGCCTTGAAGGTGTCCGACAAAAGGTCTTAGAGGGGGGATTGGGCGTTATGTGATTATTATCCATCGTACGATTGTTGATTCATCATTGGTATGACTTAGGGACGAAATTCTTGTGAAGAACCCGAGTCGGAACCCTTCCGTTCGTTGTCTTCTTCGGGGTCTGAGCTTCCCGGTCGAACCGTGTTCTTCCGAGTATTCGGTAGCGGTTATTAAGGCAAGTATTTTACTATACGAATTGTGTCTTGTGAATAGGTACGCCGTGTTATGGTTGTGATGAATTTCGTTTACTTTCGTGAATATGATTCGTAAGAATTAATTATTATGAATGATTGATGGTAGCGATAATTGTTAGGAGTATGCCCTCGAATGCCACTCAGAGGTTGTTGAGTGAGGGCATTGTACTTGTAATTATGTAAACCATTTATATAAGGCAAATGAATGTTTCTTTATTTACTGGTAGTTACTGGCATTCCTAACTCGTAAATAAACATATAGAAACTAGTCCATGTATTTGAGAGCAAAACATTCCACTCCTTATTGGATAAGGGAGTCGGCACTAGAAAGGTTATAGCTCAAATACTTAATCGTTCGCAAGTCGATGAAACTTGACTGGACGTTAAGTTTATGTGAAGACTTGTATGACGTGTTCTTTGACATGGAGAGTGCCTGTCGAACACTAATGGTTAGTGGGAGCACACGTTATAGGTATGCTAATTGGATTAGTATACTCGAACCGACTCACCCTCGATTCGTCACATGGATTTCACTACGGGACAGTCAATGACAGAATCGAAAGGTTGTGATAGGTATTCGTGAACCTTCGACTTGAGGATTTAGTAGGGATGTGCTTGTGACGTCAAGATTTTCATTAGAGTAGTTCGACCCTGTAAACCGGAAGGCGGGGGTCAACCTCGACGTGCATCTTGACAGTAAGTAGCGGGTCCTGCGAATACCGAGATAGAATTCTTTCTCCCGTTAGTGAGCGGGTTATATGTCCTATGCGGTTATTGGCGGATGAGATCATAAGTCTTTGGCCAAAGCATTGGAGCTAGTTGTATTAGATACACGGCGACTCGATGATCTCGATTTGCATTAACGCATGCATAGCATCAAGTACGAGATATGGTTTGGTGACCGTGACCTATAACTTGATCGGGACATTTGAAAGAAGGGTTTATACGTATCTTGGTATTCACGACGAATGGTTCTTGAATGATCCCAATCATTCGTTCTCGATCGAGTGCAGTGTAGGCCACCAGGCTGGCTAGGTGGTGCTACTACTCTTTGGTTCCTCCCATTGCTGACTGAGACGGACCTACCGAGTCGCGCATTAGGATTGACAACGGAATGAATCGAGCTAATTCTCTCATTATGAATATTAGATATTGGATATCTAATTTTGGAACATTGGATGTTTAAATCGATTTATTGGATAAATTGATTTACGGCCTAATGAATTAAATAAATTACTGGGTGATTAATTTAATTCATGAATATAATTATTTCTTGGAGAAATTAATTATGTTATTTTGTATTTGATATGTTTAATTAATTGGATTAATTAAACGACATAAATACATCGGACCGGAATAGGAGTTTATCTGTTTGGACTCACGGAGTCGAAGCGAACCGAACTCGACCGTTTTCTAGCATGGGCCAACCCCCCACTTATTACCATGTGTGTGTATTGACTTGTCCCCATCATGGTTTTGGAATCTCATGTGATTGAGGGGACAAGTATCATATACATTATATGGGGAATCAAATCATGATATATGTATTTGTTTTCATGTGGGTTGAATAAGAATATATAGAAGACTTTGATCTCTCATCCTCACAACACTTCTTGGCATTTACGTATCATTGAGTTTGAGAGAGAGAGAGAGAGAAAATTGTTTTCTCTTTAGTCATCTTCTTCTTCAACCTTGTTCTTGTTTTTCTTAGAGAAAAATATCAAGAAATAAAGAGAGAGTAAGATTAAGACACTTAGAGTGTAGTAATCTTCACATATATAGCTTCATCACCTAGCTCTAGCCGTATCCTCGGAGGATAGCAAGGTGTTGTCATTCCGTTCGTTTCTCCGGCGCGTGGCAAGTAGAGACGCGGTGCTTTCGGCGTTGGATCGTTCAAGAGCTTGGGGAATAGCTCAAGAGAAGGTTACCATTTAATCAACGGACTTCGAGGGTTAGTTTCTTACAACTCTTGCTTTTCGTTTATATATTCGTATATACGTAGCTCGATCGATCATCGTAGGGATTCGGATCGAATTAATTTTCATTTTACCGCTTCCGCTGGGCCTTCGTTTTAGGCACCGAATCCCAACAGTGGTATCGGAGCGTAGGTCTTGCGATCGTATATACGATATTAGCGTTTGGAATGCTTGATTAGATGATGAATGATTTGGAATCATTTTAGTCATAATCGTGGTATATATATTTTTACGTTCGTTGTAGTTATATTTTTCATAAGTTTATGTCTAAATATAAATCTTAATTTCTTGGAAATATGATTTATATTGAAGATATGAATGTTGAAAAATATTGATATTGGATATCCGGTCGAAAATCGAGCTCCGAATCGTCGTCGGACGATTTTTCGGACAAAGGGCGTGTTGCCCGGGGTGACTCGGCCGTGTCCGGTGACACGGGCCGTGTCGGCGATCCCAGCCATCGCAGCAGACCCGACCGTGTCAGGAGACACGGGCCGTGCCCGGCCAGCAGCTGCCGATCGTGATCGGCCATGCCAGGCATGTCTGCCGGCATGCTGCCGGTAGTGACTCGGCCATGGCAGGCCAATTTCGCCTCGGCTCGATTTTTTCGTGTATTCTTGAAAATAAATCTCCCGCATGTTAAATTAGATTTAATATGATTAAAATGATTTATGGTATTTCATTTTATAAGGGAAATTTGATTAATTGGAATATTTATGGTCGACCGAATTATTTTGAACGTTATCATATTACCGATTGTGTGAATCGAATGGATCGGTTCGAATTGTTGATTGGATCAATGTATCTCTACGCTTTCCATTTATATAGTATTTATTGGATGAATGCTTTTTGAATGGGGATGTGGTTCGTGGACTTAGATTTGAATCGTTCGTTTTATTCGATTGGGTTGTAAAGGCCGTTTTGAGCCTATTTATTTTACTAGAAATGTTTGTATCTAGGATGCAATTTTCAATGTAAAATTTATATGTAATGACGAAGACCGGAGGAAGATCCATTTCGAGAAGACGAAGATTCAAGACGAAGACTTGTAATTAGATTACAAAGTTTTTGTTTTCTAGGAACGGTCCATGAACCACATGTTGGTAGCAACTAGGTTGTGAATGGTTATTTCTTATTGTATGAATGCCACAAACGCGCTAATATGATTAATGTGCAAAGTGCAACGTAAATCGCGAAAATTCTCCCACAATAAATTATTAAGTTTATAAGGTTTCAAGGTTTTCCTTCCCTCCATCGAGTTTTCGGGAAATTGAAATCCAAACCGGATGTGCTATGCTTCCGAGTTATCGGGGTAGTCGTTCGGGGAGGACGGATAAATTACCGGGAGCGCATTGGATGCCTTTCGGTTGGAGCAAATTTTATCCCTAGAAACCTGATAGGTTGCCGGATAAGATTCAATTGTGAAACTGATTTGCGTCGATGGTATAAACTTAACTTGTTCACGAACCATAGAAACCGTATAGGTTGAGGGGAGTGAACAAGGGGAAAAAGAAGATCGAATCATCCATTAGATGGGTTGGTGTTGGACACCACTTTATGAAAATTAATAGACTAGAAACCTGTTCGGTTGCCCTCTATTAAGATTTATAAAGAACTCGATCACCACTATGAAGTAGAGCGACGATACTTCCGGATTTCACATGGGAGTGTGTTATTCCGATAAAAATAGTGGGAGCCGGGTAACAAGAATAGAAAAGACCTTAATTCTATACTCGAACATAATTAAATGAGTCACTAACTAATCTGCTATACTTAATGCAGACAAATCTCAATATGACAATGAATCCACTCGCAATTCTACTCGAAAAGAACACCTTAATGGGACCTAACTTTGTGGATTGGCTCCGCAATCGATGATTGTCCTCGGTATAGAGGCACTGGGATACGTCTTGGAGACGGATATTCGGCGCCTCTGTGCGGACCCGAGCCAATCAGAAGAGATTGAAAACCACAAAAGTGGGTTAAGGATGACGTGAAAGTCCGTGCTTATATGATGGCTTCCATGTCTAATGAGCTTCAGAGAGCTCATGAGAAAATGACTTCGCTAGGCAGATTTTATCTCACTTAACCGAGCTTTATGGTGAGCATAGTAGAACTGCTAGATATGAGATATCCAAGCAACTGTTCGGTGCAAGGATGAAGGAAGGTGAGAAGGTTGGGGAACACGTCCTCAAAATGATATCCATGATCGAGAGATTGGAGGCTCTTGATTTTAAAATGGATACTTCTCTCCAAACCGACCTTATCCTACGATCTCTCCCGATTCCTTCTCACGATTTGTTATGAACTTCAACCGCAATGAGATTGCATGTAATTTAGCCGGGCTAATGAACAAACTTGTGACTGCTCGCCTCGATGAAGACTCGCGGATGAAGGAGTCTGCTCTTGTGATTTCTTCGGACTTCTAAGTCTAAGAATAAGAAGAAAAAGACTAAGAAGCGGACTGGACCACAAGCTAAGGACCTTAAGGGAAAGGGCAAGGCCCCGATGGTTCCAAAGAACAAGAATAAGAAGGATGCTTGTCTCAAGTTCGGTGAGCTGGGCCACTGGGCTAGAGACTGTCCAATTCTTCATGGCACTTCAGGTACAGAACTTTTAGTTTTGGAAACAAATTGTTCGCTCGTATTTTCTACTTCTGGATACCGGATTCTCGGTGCTAGTTCTCATATTTGTACCGTGAATCGGGATCTGAACAAAGTAGGAAGCTTGAGCCGAGAAGTTATGATCTCAGTCGGAAGCGGGCATAGTGTCGAGGCGACCGACATAGGATCACTTCTTTTGGGTTTAGAATCCGGCTTTGTTTTGACTTTAGAAAATGTACTTGTTTTGCCCAAGGGGCACAAAAACATTGTATCCATTCCGGTCATGGACCGAAAAGGCTTTTCATTTTTCATTGGTGATGGTTCCTGCAAAATTTATTTTAGAAATAAACTAGTGGGTAATCTTGCTACATTGTTGAATGGATTGTATCATCTAAATCTCAAAGAACAAAGTAGTTGTGAATACTATAACTAGAAAACGGTAGGGATGAAACCAATCAAGTTTTGAAATGGCATCTTAGACTTGGTAATGTTGGTCGACCAAGGTTTACAAGATGGAAAAAGATGGACTTATGGGTCCATTGGGATCGGATCCCTTTCCTACTTGTGAATCTTGCCTTAAAGGCAAATGACTAAGTCCCCTTCACAGGACATTTCAAAGAGCCGATAAATCGGGATTAATCCATACCGATGTATGTGGTGCTTTGGAAGCGGACGTGACGGATATCAATATTTCATTACGTTTACAGATGATCATACTAGGTATGGTTATGTATACTTAATGAAACATAAATCCGAGGCCTTTGAGAAATTCCAGGAATTCAAGGCCCTAGTCGAGAAACAAACTGGTAATCATATCAAAGCACTTCGATCGGACCGAGGTGGCGAGTATATGAGTACGGAGTTTGACGAGTTCCTTAAGGAACATGGAATAGTTTCACAACTAACACCTCCAGGTACTCCTCAGTTAAATGGTGTGTCAGAAAGAAGGAACCGGACCCTGTTGGACATGGTCCGTTCCATGCTGGGCTATACTGACTTGCCGATTTACCTGTGGGGGTATGCACTTCTAACTGCCGCGTATATCTTGAACAGATGTCCTTCTAAATCCGTTCCTAAAACTCCACATGAGATGTGGGAAGGAAGGAAACCAAGTCTTAATCATATTAGGATTTGGGGATGTCCCGCCTATGTCAAGAAGACTAAGGTGGAAAAGTTGGAAGCTAGGTCTGCGAAGGGACGTTTCATTGGATTCCCGTCTGGGACGATGGGATATCTATTCTACATGCCCGAAGATCGAAGGATCATTATTGCTTTACAAGCACACTTCCTGGAAGATGAGTTCATTCAGGAAGGCGGAGCAGGTAGAAGTATTTCTTTAGAAGAATACAATGAAACTCCTTGAGAGACACCTGTGCAAGAAACTGGAACCAAACTTTCTGAAACACAAGTACAACCACCTCATAGGTCTAGTAGGGTGTCTCATTTACCTGAGAGGTATGGGCTTGTGCACTTGGAGGAGCTGGGTCTCCATGAGGTTCCAAGTGATAGCCAAGAGACCGACCCAACAACCTATGACCAAGCGATGGTGGATGTAGACTCCGCGAAATGGCGTGAAGCTATGGAAGCTGAGATAGACTCGATGCATGTCAATCAGGTCTGGACTCTAGTAGACCGCCCCAAGGGCATAGTGCCTATTGGGAACAAGTGGATCTACAAGAGAAAGACTGATGGTGATGGCAAGGTTGACGCCTATAAGGCCAGGCTTGTGGCAAAGGGTTATACCCAAAAGGAAGGGATCGATTACCACGATACCTTCTCGCCCGTAGCCATGATCAAGTCTATTCGCATGATGCTTGCTATAGCCGCCTACCACGATTATGAGATATGGCAAATGGACGTAAAGACGGCTTTCCTTAATGGATTCCTCGAGGAGGAAATCTATATGGAGCAGCCTAAAGGCTTTGTGTCCGAAGTCGATATTCGAAAGTGTGCAAGCTTCAGCGTTCCATTTATGGACTGAAGCAAGCGTCGCGTAGTTGGAACCTTCGTTTTGACGAGGCGGTCAAAGAGTTTGACTTCGTGCAAAATGAAGAGGAACCTTGTGTATACAAGAAGGTTAGTGGGAGCAAGATCGCATTCTTAGTACTATATGTAGATGACATTCTACTAATAGGAAATGATGTGGGAATGCTCAGTTCTATGAAAGCTTGGCTTTCGAGTAATTTCTCCATGAAAGACTTGGGAGAAGCAACCTATATTCTTGGTATTCGACTCTACCGGGATAGAGCGAAGAGAACAATAGGCCTTTCCCAAGCCCTCTATATAGATAAGATCTTAAAGCGATTTAATATGGATGATTCTAAAAGAGGATTCCTACCGATGCAACATGGAATAAAACTCACCTTGAAGATGTGTCCTCAAAGTGAGGAACAACGCAAGGAAATGAGTAATATACCATATGCTTCGGCCGTGGGTAGCCTTATGTATCCTATGTTGTGTACAAGACCTGACATTGCACATGCTGTAAGCGTGGTGAGTAGGTTTCAGGCAAACCCAGGTAGGGAACATTGGACTGCTGTAAAGAACGTTCTCAAGTACTTGAGAAGAACGAGAGATATGGTTCTTATGTATGGCGGTGGAGATTTGGATGTGGTGGGATTCACTGATTCGGACTTCCAAGGACTGAAGGACGACTCGATGTCCACTTCTGGCTACATATTTACTCTTAATGGAGGAGCAGTATCTTGGCGTAGTGCCAAGCAAAGCGCGATTCCGATTCCACTGTCAGCCGAGTATCAAGCGGCCTCGGAGGCTTCCAAGGAAGGGTTCGGATTAAGAAGTTTCTAGGAGAACTTCAAATGATACCATGTCCGAGTGCTGTCTACTGCATCGTGACAACGACGGAGTCAGCACAGGCCAAGGAGCCGAGGTTTCACAACAGCACCAAACATATTGAGAGGAAGTATCATCTCGTAAGAGAATTTGTTCGCAAAGGATACATTGTGCTGCATAGAGTAGACTCGGCCGACAACGTCGCCGATCCACTGACCAAGCCACTATCTCAGACTAGCTTGGAGCGTCATCTGGAGAACATGGGTATTAGATACCATAGTGTGTGGCATTGAGTGCAAGTGGGAGATTGTTAGGAGTATGCCCTCGAATGCCACTCAGAGGTTGTTGAGTGAGGGCATTGTACTTGTAATTATGTAAACCATTTATATAAGGCAAATGAATGTTTCTTTATTTACTGGTAGTTACTGGCATTCCTAACTCGTAAATAAACATATAGAAACTAGTCCATGTATTTGAGAGCAAAACGTTCCACTCCTTATTGGATAAGGGGGTCGGCACTGGAAAGGTTATAGCTCAAATACTTAATCGTTCGCAAGTCGATGAAACTTGACTGGACGTTAAGTTTATGTGAAGACTTGTATGACGTGTTCTTTGACATGGAGAGTGCCTGTCGAACACTAATGGTTAGTGGGAGCACACGTTATAGGTATGCTAATTGGATTAGTATACTCGAACCGACTCACCCTCGATTCGTCACATGGATTTCACTCCGGGACAGTCAATGACGGAATCGAAAGGTTGTGATAGGTATTCGTGAACCTTTGACTTGAGGATTTAGTAGGGATGTGCTTGTGACGTCAAGATTTTCATTAGAGTAGTTCGACCCTGTAAACCGGAAGGCGGGGGTCAACCTCGACGTGCATCTTGACAGGCAAGTAGCAGGTCCTACTGAATACCGAGATAGAATTCTTTCTCCCGTTAGTGAGCGGGTTATATGTCCTATGCGGTTATTGGCAGATGAGATCATAAGTCTTTGGCCAAAGCATTGGAGCTAGTTGTATTAGATACACGACAGCTCGATGATCTCGATTTGCATTAACGCATGCATAGCATCAAGTACAGATATGGTTTGACTGACCGTGACCCTATAACTTTATCGGGACATTTGAAAGAAGGGTTTATACGTATACTGGTATTCACGACAGAATGGTTCTTGAATGATCCCAATCATTCGTTCTCGATCGAGTGCATGTAGGCCACCAGTCGGCTAGGTGGTGAAACTACTCTTTGGTTCCTCCCATTGATGACAGAGACGGACCTACCGAGTCGCGCATTAGGATTGACAACGGAATGAATCGAGCTAATTCTCTCATTATGAATATTAGATATTGGATATCTAATTTTGGAACATTGGATGTTTAAATCGATTTATTGGATAAATTGATTTACGGCCTAATGAATTAAATAAATTACTGGGTGATTAATTTAATTCATGAATATAATTATTTCTTGGAGAAATTAATTATGTTATTTTGTATTTGATATGTTTAATTAATTGGATTAATTAAACGACATAAATACATCGGAACGGAATAGGAGTTTATCTGTTTGGACTCACGGGAGTCCGAAACGAACCGAACTCGACCGTTTTCTAGCATGGGCCAACCCCCCACTTATTACTATGTGTGTGTATTGACTTGTCCCCATCATGGTTTTGGAATCTCATGTGATTGAGGGGACAAGTATCATATACATTATATGGGGAATCAAATCATGATATATGTATTTGTTTTCATGTGGGTTGAATAAGAATATATAGAAGACTTTGATCTCTCATCCTCACAACACTTCTTGGCATTTACGTATCATTGAGTTTGAGAGAGAGAGAGAGAAAATTGTTTTCTCTTTAGTCATCTTCTTCTTCAACCTTGTTCTTGTTTTTCTTAGAGAAAAATATCAAGACATAAAGAGAGAGTAAGATTAAAACACTTAGAGTGTAGTAATCTTCACATATATAGCTTCATCACCTAGCTCTAGCCGTATCCTCGGAGGATAGCAAGGTGTTGTCATTCCGTTCGTTTCTCCGGCGCGTGGCAAGTAGAGACGCGGTGCTTTCGGCGTTGGATCGTTCAAGAGCTTGGGGAATAGCTCAAGAGAAGGTTACCATTTAATCAACGGACTTCGAGGGTTAGTTTCTTATAACTCTTGCTTTTCGTTTATATATTCGTATATATGTAGCTCGATCGATCATCGTAGGGATTCGGATCGAATTAATTTTCGTTTTACCGCTTTCGTTGGGCCTTCGTTTTAGGCACCGAATCCCAACAATAATACCCTCACTTAGCTAACGTCGTGGAATTGTGTTGGTCGTGTTGATCATCTAAGTTTGTGTCGGGTATGGTTGGTCATTGTTGAGTTGTTGTGATGATTATGATATTTGTGTTGTTTTGGTTTACATACATGATTATACATTTCGGTGTAATGTGGAATGGCTTGATATTTGATGATTATGAGTTGTGTCGTGTCGATGTGTGTGTGTGTGTGTGTTCCAGGTAGGGTCTGACGAGGCCTCTGGAGTTCGGTACATGATGTGTACGAACAAGGTGTGTGATCCAGGTAGGGTCTGACGAGGCCTCTGGAGTTCGGTACATGATGTGTACGAACGATGTTTGTGGCCGGGTAGGGTCCGTTGAGGCCTCCGGAGTTCGATACATGATGTGTACGAACAGTGTGTGTGGTCAATTCTGGTGTATTTTTCGATTGTAGTAACCTTCGTATATCTTTCAGTATATCCTTTCTGTCATCTATTGATCTGATTCTCGTTATTGTTGTGCGGAACCACCGTTTCGGGCTTGCCGTGCTTCCATCTCGTGTTATTGTTTCCCAAATATTGATCCCTACTGCTTTTATTCTCCACGGCGCTGTAATATACTTCGAATATCTCGGGGTGTTACAGAAAATGGTATCGGAGCTCTAGGTTTATGGATACCTAGGCTTGTTGGTTATTTGGGTCTAGTTGTGTTTTGTTTTGCACATTGTCACACCGCTGCCAGCATCTCGGTACTTCCAGTGCTCGTAAGTTTTCTTATTAGACCCTTTTGTTTCTTGCATTGTATTTCCACTTTTTGAATCATAGTTGCTTTTCATCCCTTACTCATCACCGATATACTTCTGTTATCTCTTAACACCAGTATGGATGCCGAAGGAAACCGTGGTCGTGGTCGTGGACGCGGCCGAGGACGTGGGGCAGCCGGTGGGGCGGCCACATTGCATTCTTCGGGAGCCGGCAGTACCGGTGACCGTCACAGTCATGCTTGTTCTCAGGAGCGCGCCGATCTTGGTATTGCGGCTGTTATGCAGCAAATGGTTAACCAGATGGCGGCGATATCTCAAGTGGTTCAGAATCCGAATCCGACCCATGCTAATCGGGGCGGAGCGGATCGTTGGCTTCAGGACGTCATCAATATGCATCCTCCTCAGTTCTCGGGAGCTTCGGACCCGATCGGCTGGGAGGGGTGGATCAAGGAGATATCTAAAGTCTTCATTGCCACCAACTGTCCCGAGGATCGTAAGGTCCCTATTGCCCAGTACTTTCTCACTGGGGATGCTACGGATTGGTGGGAGGCCGTTGGGCCCAAAGACCATATTGCTTCGTGGGCCGAATTTCAGGAATTGATGGAGACCGAATATTGCCCGTGGCCGGTCAGACAAGCTAGAGTGCATGCCTTCTATGATGCTCAACCACGGGATATTCCCGTATCTCAAGCTATTGCCGATTTCAACAAAGAGTTGGGCTATGTGAAGACCCAAGTTGTCGAAGAGAGCGACAAAATTTTCCACTTTTCCAGGAGGATGAAGCTGTCCATTCGGGACTATATGTCTGGACTCGTCTGCACTACTTTGAAGGATTATCAGAGTAGGGCCCTCGCTTATGATATGTCGGTGACGGCTAGTGATGTGGCTCGTGAGAGCAAGAAGCAGAAGTCGGTCGGAAATTTTTCTGGTCCCAAGAGTGGAGGCCAGCAGAAATCTCAGTCTGCAAATATTTCTACGGACAGTTCAGCTCGTTTCTCTGGGAGCTTTCGGGGTGCCGCCGGAACCTCCGCTCGTGAACCCACATGCTTTAACTGTGGCCAGCAAGGCCATAGGAACCGACAGTGTTCTCGCCCGAAGTTGACTTGTCATACTTGTGGTCAGTCGGGCCACATGGCCCTCTTTTGTGATCAGGTCAGACCGCTTCGCGAGTCCCGTGATTCTTTCCCAGCAGTTAGAGAGCCGAGTGTGGACCAGGGCTCCTTTGCCCCATAATCTCCGCCGAGTGCCGGTCGAGGTAGAGGCCGGGGTCATCCCGCTAGAGGAGGAGCTTCCAGTGTCGGCTCTGCCCAGCCGCGTATCTATGAGATGAGGAGGGCCGATGACCCAGCGGCCACTGTAGCGACAGGTACCGTTCATATCCTTTCCCATCCTGTCAGTATGCTTTTTGATTCGGGTGCTACGCATTCATTCATTTCTCTAGAGTGTGTACGCCGTTTGAGTCTCGACTGCTTGTCACCTTGCGAGCCTTTCATCGTTAAACTTCCTAGCGGTGATAGAATTGTCGGTGATCGAGAGGTCCGAGACTGCTCTGTGTTTATTTGTGAGAGAGCTTGGCTCTCTAATCTTATTATCGTTAACATTGAGGGTGAGGATTTGATTATCGGGGATGATTGGCTCGAGCGGCATGGCGCAATCATGAACTACCGCACGAGAATCATCACTATGTTAGCCGAGGACGGCACCGAGCACTCTTTCGCAGGGCAAAAGAGGGGAAACCAGAAGTTCGTTATTAATGCCTTGAAGGCGATGAGTCTCCTGCGAAAGGGGTGTACTGGTTATTGGTGCTATGCCTTGAAGGCGGAGGATGGTGGAGTCGAGCTTTCGTCGATTCCAGTCGTTAGTGAGTTTCCTGATGTATTTCCTGACGAGTTACCGGGATTGCCACCGGACCGTGAAGTCGAGTTTGCTATAGAGTTAGAGCCAGGCGCGGATCCGATTTCGAAGGCGCCGTATCGCATGGCACCTTCAGAGATGTCAGAGTTGAAGAAGCAGTTGAGTGAGCTTCTTGAGTCGGGGTATGTTCGGCCAAACGCCTCGCCTTGGGGCGCGCCGGTCCTGTTTATGCGGAAGAAGGATGGTTCACTGCGTTTATGTATCGACTATCGCGAACTAAACAAGGTGACCATCAAGAACAAGTATCACTTGCCGAGAATTGATGACTTGTTCGATCAGTTGCCGAAAACAGCTTTTCGGACGAGATACGGACATTATGAGTTTGTAGTTATGCCTTTCGGGTTAACTAATGTGCCGGTAGTGTTCATGCAATTGATGAACAAAGTCTTTATCGAGTATTTGGACAAGTGTGTCGTCGTCTTCATTGACGATATTCTTATTTATTCGAGGAGCGAGGAAGAGCATGCCCATCATTTGCGAGTAGTGTTAGACATTTTGAGGACCGAGCAACTCTATGCGAAGTTCTCGAAATGTAAGTTCTGGCTGAAGGAAGTGATGTTTTTAGGTCACGTAATTTCAACCAAGGGAGTTCATGTGGATCTGCAGAAAATTGAGGCAGTGTTGGATTGGGCACCGCCCACGAATGTGAAGGAGGTCCGTAGTTTCTTGGGATTGGCTGGCTACTACCGTAGGTTCGTCGAGGGTTTCTCGAAACTAGCTCGGCCACTTACACAGTTACTCCAGAAATCCGAGAAGTTCGTCTGGAATGACGAGAGGCAATCGAGTTTTGAGGAACTGAAGAGGCGTTTGACCTCAGCCCCGGTTTTGGCACTGCCATGTGGCAACGAGGGTTTTGCCGTTTATAGTGATGCTTCGGGTCAGGGTCTTGGGTGCGTATTGTTGCAGCACGGCAAGACCATTGCCTATGCGTCGAGACAGTTGAGGCCGTACGAGCTGAACTACCCTACTCATGATTTGGAGTTAGCGGTAGTCGTTTTTGCGCTTAAGATTTGGCGTCACTATCTTTTCGGCTCTGCATGTCAGATTTTTACCGATCATAAAAGTCTGAAATACATATTTACTCAGCGGGAGTTGAATATGAGGCAGAGGAGGTGGTTAGAACTGATTAAGGATTATGACCTCAAAATCCTTTATCATCCGGGCAAGGCAAACGTCGTGGCCGACGCCTTGAGTCGGAAACCGATGGCGTTGCGAATGCTTGAGATCCTTACATCTCAGTCTGAGCTTCGGCGGGCTTGGATCGAGTTAGATGTTGAGGTTTTGTTGCCTGGAGCTGTCGGGCAACTTTATGCTTTAGAGGTTTCGTCGTCTCTGATCGATGAAATTAAGCTGAAGCAGTTAGAGGATCCGATGATTACTCAAATCCGAGAGAAGGTTCTTAAGGGAAAGTCTCCTGGGTTTGTGATTCATGAGGATGGTGTTTTGAGATTCCAGAGTCGGCTTTGTGTACCGAACGACTTAGAGTTGAGACAGAGTATTCTACGCGAGGCCCATGCTACACCTTACTCCGTACATCCTAGTTCTAGTAAGATGTATAAGGACCTGAGGAGGAATTTCTGGTGGAATGATATGAAGGAGGAGGTCGCACAGTTTGTAGCGAGATGTTTGACTTGCCAGCAGGTCAAAATCGAGCATCAGCGACCAGCCGGGTTATTACAGTCACTTCCCGTCCCTGAATGGAAATGGGAAGACATATCTATGGACTTCATTACGAGTGTGCCGAGATCGAGATCGGGCATGAATATGGTTTGGGTGATTGTTGATCGCCTGACCAAGTCGGCACATTTTCTGGGCATCAAGGATACTTGGGGCCTGGAGAAATTGGCTCGTGTGTTTATTGCACAGATTGTGAGGCTTCACGATACTCCGAAGTCTATTGTTTTGGATCGTGATGGCCGTTTTGTATCGCATTTCTGGCAAGCGGTGCATATGGCATTAGGTACTCGGTTGCGTTTGAGTACCTCTTTTCATCCCCAATCAGATGGACAGTCGGAACGCACTATCCAGACATTTGAGGATATGTTGTGTGCTTGTGCTCTCGATTGGAGTAATGACTAGGAGGAGCATTTGCCATTAACCGAATTCACGTACAACAATAGTTGGCACGCGTCGATTCGGATGGCACCGTATGAGGCGCTCTACGGGCGGCGTTGTCGATCGCCGATTTGTTGGAATAAAGAATCCGATTTGATCGGGACCGAACTGGATATTGTTTTAGAGATGAGGCGGAAGATGGATTTGATTCGAGAACGGATGTTGACCGCTCAGAGTCGACAGAAGTCGTATGCCGACGTCCGCCGTCGACCCTTGGAATTCGAGGTGGGGAACCACATTTTGCTAAAGGTGTCGCCGACAAAGGGAGTTTTCCACTTCGGAAAGAAGGGAAAGTTCAGTCCGAGATTTATTAGACCCTTTGAGATTCTCGAGCGAGTCGGTGAGTTGGCATACCATTTGGCGCTACCTCCGGCCTTGAGCCATGTTCATAGCGTTTTCCATGTTTTGCAGCTGAGGAATTATGTTCCGGATCCTAGTCATATCATCGACTTTGGCGAGATCGATATTGCCGAGGACATTTCCTTCGAGGAGCGTCCCTTAAAGATTTTGGAGCACCGTGAGAAGCGACTGAGGCATAGGACCATTCCTTTGGTCAAAGTGCAGTGGTCGAGACATGGTGTCGAGGAGGCGACTTGGAAAGCCGAGGATAGCATGCGTGCTAAGTATCCCGAGTTGTTTGTTTCTTAAGTTTCGGGACGAAACTTGTTTTTAGAGGGGTGGAATGTAATATCCGCATTTTTCTTTCCCCTTGTATTTTTCAATTCCGGTGTATTTTTCGATTGTAGTAACCTTCGTATATCTTTCAGTATATCCTTTCCGTCATCTATTGATCTGATTCTCGTTATTGTTGTGCGGAACCACCGTTTCGGGCTTGCCGTGCTTCCATCTCGTGTTATTGTTTCCCAAATATTGATCCCTACTGCTTTTATTCTCTTCCCGGGTCATTTTTCTTCATTTTAGGACCCAACGGGGGTGTGGGCCGCGGCACAAGGATTGTGCGCCGCGGCACACACATTTTCCAGTTTTTGGCCGAGTGGCCTGTACTGTGTGCCGCGGCACATGTCGGCCAGGCCGCGGCACACTGCCGAGTTAGTGCCGCAGCACACCCGTCCGGGCCGCGGCACACTCGTGTTACATTGTCGACCAAAAAAAACCTTCTGTACCTTGTGTCGCGGCACATGTCGGCTGAGCCGCGGCACACTGCCGAGCCACTGGGCGCGATTTTTGGCCCTGTGCCGCGGCACACTTCTGCTGGGCCGCGGCACACGGAGCGGCCTTCCGACCACTGGGCGCGATTTTTGGCCCTGTGCCGCGGCACACTTCGGCTGAGCCGCGGCACACAGAGCAGTTAACCCCTATAATTGCGTTTTTGAGCGTGAGCGGCTCATTTCTTCCTTCTTCTTCAACTTAGGCGAGAGAGAGCTTGAGGAGAAAACTCTTCATCATCCATCACTTAAGGATTTGATTTTCTTCATTTGCTTTTGATCGTGAAGCCCGGATAGTCGATCCAACGCGTGTTCTTCGGATCAAAGTACTTGGATCTTCAAAGGTAATATCTCTTGGAACCCTACCTTTTGGATAATTTGGGGGTTTTGGGGTTTTTGTCCGATTCTTTCCGCTTTGTTGGTGGATTCATGATGAATACGATTAATATTGTTAGTATCATTAGTTTCCTACGGATTCATGGTAAATTTTATGGTTTTTACGGAATCGAGAGGGTTTGGTTGTGGTCCGCCCTCGTTGTTATTTTTGTACGAATATACATGAATCGTAGGCGGATTTTTGGGTTTATTCCATTTCCGTATTCGTCTAGAGTTGGTTGTAATTATGTTCTTCGAATCGTTAGGTTCGGTTCCGTTGATTCTTAGCGTTCGTCGGTGATTATCCTTTCCGTTCGTTGCGTCATCAATTATTCAAGGCAAGTATTTTTGGAAACCTTTATGCTTAACGTGAAATGGTAATGTATATTGTGTGTGATTGTGCTCACCCCGGGAGGGTCCGAGGGGGCCTCGGGGGAATCTATGACTTCACTCTGGATTCACGAGTTTGTTTAGCTAGCCAGCCCGGGAGGGTCCTTAGAGGCCTCGGGTGGGATTTGTGGCTTCGTCCCTATCCTAGGCGATGCATGTGCGTGATTTGTTTTATGATATGGCCAGCCCGGGAGGGTCCTTAGAGGCCTCGGGTGGGATTTGTGGCTTCGTCCTGGTCCTAGGCAAATTTGATTGTGACTGTTTGTTTTCGGAAAAGACATGTCTGGTTTTTGGTTTTTGAAATGATTTGGTGCATGTACTATGAAATGTGTAAGCGTTTGGGTTGCCTTGGATATTTGTACTAGCGTAATTGCTAACCCCTTTTGGGGGACCCGTTTTGGGGAAATTCTTGTTATGGATTTCAGGTTATGTTCTTCCGGACGAGCGGGCGCTGGGACAGTACGAGGATGCTGGCCAAGGTCGTTGACATGTGCATTTGGGTCTTCTTATTTATTTTGCTTACTTCTATATGGTTGTTTCCCACACTTATAAACTTATAGATTGTACTCGCGAGTACTTAGGTCTTCCTTTTTTGAACTCCGTATTGCATTACTTTAAATTGTTACATTGTCGGTTGATGCTTATTTCGCCGGTTGCTCCGGGCGTATCCTTATATGTCTTATTATTTAATTGTGTATCCTCGCTAACCGAGATGGTTAGTCGAGTGGTGTATTCTTTTTGTAGCCTGGTGGATCCCATGTAGGGGTCCACGGCGCTGTAATATACTTCGAATATCTCGGGGTGTTACACGGGTAAGGTCCGTCGAGGCCTACGGAGTTCGGTACATGATGTGTACGAACAACGATCGTATAACAGTGATTGTTTGGATAACATTTTAAATATGGGTCTCGGACTCATAATGATATCTTATCTAGTGTGTTTTGAAACGTGAATCTGGCTAAGGCCCTACTGTTTACGAAGAGGTTTTGTAAATTGGGACTCTAGGTTCAAAAGAATTTCTGCTTTAAAAGTCCCCGAGATGATGTGTTCCTTTTCAAATATCTCTTGCTTGAGTTCGAAATTCTAAAACTTCTCGGGAACATTTTGATAATTGATTTCTGTATTAAATTCGTAATTGCTATTTACTTGTTGCATTTCGTATCGTATGGTACTTGCACTAGTAAAACAGTGGAGTTTTACTAACCCCCGAGTAATCGGGGGGTGGATGTCTGTTTTGCGTCCAGGTACATGCAGGTCCAGGGGAGCAGTCACAGGATTGGCACAAGAGGATGACGAGTTGCGATACTAATCAAGAGTCGAGAGTTGTTTTGATTTTTGTTGTGTTGTCAGAGTTGATTTCAGTCTTTTGCTATATTGTATTTCGACCCTTGTGTGGCTAATGTTGTTTAAGTCAGTTTGTTGATTGAGTTGTGTGACCTCATCGGTCTGTGTATTCATGTGTAAGTGACCATAATGGTCTGTACTATTTTATTGTTTGACCCTGGCCGGGCAAGCATTTGGTCGTTTTGTAAGGTATAGCCTGGTAGATCCTCGTGAAAAGGGGTCTACGGCGTGTAATATTCCCAAATGTTTTGGGGGTGTTACATTTATGGTATCGGAGCTTAGGTTGCGGAAACCTAGGCTGTCGGGCCCAGTCAGGTATTGTCGTGTCTTGTCCTGTCAGATTGTTTCTGTCTAAGTCGTGTCGCGACGCGTGTCTATGATGTCGGCCGTGATTAGTATCGAGGTGAAGCCATCATCTTCGTGCGATCTGTGGATGTAAGTCTCCCTACTACATGTCATACCACGAGTTATATGAGCCTGCGTGATTCTGTGTTATGTAGTGGTATTTAAAGGTGCATCGTGAGTAAGAGACATATATTTGTTGATTTCCATCTTGTGCTAGAATGAAGTATGATATTGCTGAATGTGTCTTCGTATAAACTGTTTGGCAAGAGTAACAACCTTGGAAATTTAAGTTTCTGAATGCTTTCAGGGAGCCACGTAAAATTTTTAGAATGTCCTCCAAAGGAGGAAAAAATTTTATTTTCATATGATCGACCCCAAGGCTGAGATTTCTGAAAACTCAAATTATTGATGATTATTTTGTATTGTGTGCTATAAGTTTTCAAAACACGAGTTTTAAACTCAAATGAGGTCTTCAAATATACTCAAGACGTGACTCTCGTTTGTAACTTTTCGGTTTCATGAATGCTAGCCAGAAGATATGTGTTGATGATGTTACCGCCGTTTGGGCAATGATGCCCAGTTTTATGATGAAGATGGGAGTGTGAACTCTGAGCCATTCGGTATTTTCCCGTTGAGATAACCCTCCATGCTGAGAGGAGAAATTTCGGTTTTGAATGATGATTGTCTTTTGATGGTTGCTTGTGAGATGCTGTAATTATGTGAATCGATGGCATTCAGACTCGTATGTTGATGCTTATTTGTAACCTTCGATTCTAATATTGCCGTGTATATGTTTGCAATCGTGTTGTTGATTAGAATAGTTAGCGCAGGCTTAGTACGAGGCTAACGCGCGCTAACGTAGTATGTTTAGCGCATGCGAATCTTTGTTGGAACACACGCTAATCAACCTGGGCAGAGGCTATGGAACCGCATTTTTAGCCGTCACGTCTCTGTTTTGCAGTCAATCACCTTCGACTGTATTCTATGTGTATTGTCTAGTGATGACAACTGTTGTGTGGGAATATGTGTTAGGACTTTTTGTAGCGCTAGGCGATAATTGTTTATGTTCAAATTATGTCTGATGTATGTGTGTTCGAGAACACTTTCCTGATAATTTCATAAAGTTTTGACGGTTCGATTAATTGGCGGCTCCGTGTATACTTTGGAAATTATTTGGAATTGGTGAGCCGGCCTCGG
Source organism: Orobanche coerulescens (assembly GCA_033398695.1). Classification (NCBI taxonomy): domain Eukaryota; kingdom Viridiplantae; phylum Streptophyta; class Magnoliopsida; order Lamiales; family Orobanchaceae; genus Orobanche; species Orobanche coerulescens. Next base: position 145,807,237 of record CM065805.1, on the reverse strand, counting down.
ATTCTCAATTAAAACCTCGACGGTATTTGAAAGAGTTGTTTTAAAGTACATGTGGATATTTTGTAAAATGTTACCGTCATTGATTTTCATATAGTGTTGGGAGGATTCTCGAAAATGATTTTAATATATTGTTGTATTTTCAAATAATACAAGTACATGAATTTCAAAATCTTTCACACCATAAAAATATTTTATTTCAAAAACCAATAAGATTTTTATTTTAAAAAAAAACATGGTGAAAGATGAAAAATCTCACTCGATGTAAACTTCAAACTCAGATTTGGGAAAGCTTCCTGTATTGATTAAAGTACGTACGAATGGGTTGATGACCTTGCGTAGTTACCTTGTTTGTTATTAACGGTGATGCTGGTATATAGTGGCGTGGTGGTTTGGACAATGCTGGTTGCACATAAAATATTACTTTGCAAATGATTTCGAAATGAGACGGTTAAAGTCTATTGTTTACAAGTTTTGATGAAGCAACCCGAGGTACCAAATCTACTTTTAATGTTTTATTTGGAATAGCATTCAAATCCAAGGATTTTCAAATGATATCATTTAAAAGGATACCTCGTGGATTTTCTTATCAAGTTGTTACTAGTTACCGTATGTGATATGTCGTGTTGAGTTGGTACTTTACATTTATTCTTGCGAAGTTGTGCCATTGTATCGAGTGAGAATCCGCTTCGTATGCCGAGGGACAGAGGATGCGGTCGTGACCGCAGTACAGTTGGTCATGGAGATCAGATGCAGGACCAATAGGATATGGCCGGGAAGGTTGCTATTCCAGCGCTTCGTACTCGTTGTTTAGGTTTCGGGGACGAAACCTCTTTTAAAGGTGATATAATGTAATACCTATATTTTTTTTCGCTTCCGTTTCGTCGACTATATCGATTCGATTGTGTTAGTTGATGCTTCTGACCTTGTGTTGTTTCTCACCCTTGTCATTCGAGCGAGTTCGGATATTGTCCCAAATTGATCTGTATATCGTTGTGATCTTTTCGAGTTCGGATTGATTCTTGTGAACCTTGTTCAGAAGTAACATCTTTTAGTTTACCCGCTCTTTTAATGTCTCGTGTTGAAGTGCGAACTTCGAAGTCATTATTCGACTGTTCTTTTCGATCATTGTTGTTCGATTGTGGTTGTCTGACTGTCGCTGCCTGATCTCGTACCGCGAAGAATTGTCATTCGTCGTTAGTCAACTATTTCGAGTGTGGCCAAGTGGGTCACCGAATCATGCATTGCGAGTCGGTAGCTAAGAGATTTGAGGATCGAGGTTGCGTCTCTGCTCCGAAAGGACATGGAAATGCCTAGTGTGGTTTTTGAGGATTTCGGCGTAATCCGAATTAATTGTGGTTATTTTCTGTTTTCTTGACTGTGCATGTTTTCTTGTATTAGCACCTCCTGTTTTGTGATTGTTCGGATGATTGACTCGATTTTATTATCTGTTTGATGACGTTTGCCACTTGTTGATTTTACTATGTCTCTACCGGTGGCGTTGCGTTGGTCGTCGTGGAGCGTGTTTTCACGCCGTATGTGCCTTTGCGTTGCTAGTAACATTTTGCCGTTGGGCGCGAATTTTCAGTTCTTGTGTATCTCGTTGAGTTTTCTTGGCGGGATTTTGCATCTCCCTACTTGTTTTAAGTTTCGGGACGAAACTATTTTTAAGGAGGGTAGTATGTAATATCCGCAATTTCGATTTCCGGTAATTTTATTTTTTTGGCGAAAGTCTATCTTAGTGACTATATTTTAACCGTTTCGTCATTCCGAGAATGATTAATTCTACACTTTTTGTCATCCGAGTTCGTTTCGGTGTCATTTTGTTGAGTTCTGTGTCCTTAATCGACTTTTTCGCGTATGCGTTCGACTTCGTAAAGTCACCATTAATTCTTGGAAACTCCAAAAATTCTGAATCTTTTCAATATTATAAACCATCAAGTTAGATTTCCAATGGCTCAAACGGTGAGTCAATCGGAGTCCGGACGAAGGAGTTATGGTCGAAATAGCTAAGACTACACTGTGTGCCTTTTGATGCTGGAGCGGGCTGTACCGCGGGCCGCGGCCCCTTCTGGCCGGGCCGCGGCACAAAGCTGATTTCTGGGCTGATACTGGCTGCTAGCGCATGCTAGCTCGGCAGCCTAGCGCACGCTAGGCTGCACCAGTAGAAATATGACTGAGCAGTCATATTTTCACCCGTTTTTCATTTCCTTCCTTTCTTGTCCGCGGCTGGAGTCCTGGAGGAGTCGAAGATATGTTGTTATACTATGAATCCACGAAGTTTGGGAGCTCATATCATCTATTGATCGCTCCATAACATCCTTCAATCCAGCGAATCAAGGTTAGTTTTCCTAAAACCTTAGTTTTTGGGAAATTGGGGGTTTTGCTTGATTTCGCCCGTTTGATCCGTGATAACTTATATTTGTGATGGATTGATGATTATTAAGTTGTATTATATCGAATCCATTGTTTTTCCATGGTTAGATTGTATTGATTCATCGTTTTGGTTGAGTTCTTAGTCGACGCCTTAAAGGTGTCCGACAAAAGGTCTTAGAGGGGGGATTGGGCGTTGTGTGATTATTATCCATCGTACGATTGTTGATTTATCATTGGTATGACTTAGGGATGAAATTCTTGTGAAGAACTCGAGTCAGAACCCTTCCGTTCGTTGTCTTCTTCGGGGTCCGAGCTTCCCGGTCGAACCGTGTTCTTCGGAGTATTCGATAGCAGTTATTAAGGCAAGTATTTTACTATACGAATTGTGTCTTGTGAATAGGTACGTCGTGTTATGGTTGTGATGAATTTGGTTTACTTTCGTGAATATGCTTCGTAAGAATTAATTATTATGAATGATTGATGGTAGCGATAATACCCTCACTTAGCTAACGTCGTGGAATTGTGTTGGTCGTGTTGATCATCTAAGTTTGTGCCGGGTATGGTTGGTCATTGTTGAGTTGTTGTGGTGATTATGATAATTGTGTTGTTTTGGTTTACATACTTGATTATACATTTCGGTGTAATGTGAAATGGCTTGATATTTGATGATTATGAGTTGTGTCGTGTCGATGTGTGTGTGTGTGTTCCAGGTAGGGTCTGAAGAGGCCTCTGGAGTTCGGTACATGATGTATACGAACAAGGTGTGTGATCCAGATAGGGTCTGACGAGGCCTCTAGAGTTCGGTACATGATGTGTACGAACAAGGTGTGTGATCTAGGTAGGGTGTGACGAGGCCTCTGGAGTTCGGTACATGATGTGTACGAACGATGTTTGTGGCCGGGTAGGGTTCGTCGAGGCCTCCGGATTTCGGTAGATGATGTGTACGAACAGTGTGTATGGTCCGGGTAAGGTCCGTCGAGGCCTCCGGAGTTCGGTACATGATGTGTATGAACAACGATCGTATAACAGTGATTGTTTGGATAACATTTTAAATATGGGTCTCGGACTCATAATGATATCTTATCTAGTGCGTTTTGAAACGTGAATCGGGCTAAGGCCCTAATGTTTACGAAAAGGTTTTGTAAATTGGGACTCTAGGTTCAAAAGAATTTCTGCTTTAAAAATCCCCGAGATGATGTGTTCCTTTTCAAATAACTCTTGCTTGAGTTCGAAATTCTAAAACTTCTCGGCAATATTTTGATAACTGATTTCCGTATTAAATTCGTAATTGATATTTACTTGTTGCATTTCGTATCGTATTGTACTTGTACTAGTAAAACAGTGGAGTTTTACTAACCCCCGAGTAATCGGGGGGTGGATGTCTGTTTTGTGTCCAGGTATATGAAAGTTCAGGGGAGCAGTCACAGGATTGGCGCAAGAGGATGACGATCTGCGATACTAATCAAGAGTCGAGAGTTATTTTGATTTTTGTTGTGTTGTGAGAGTTGATTTCAGTCTTCCGCTGTATTGTATTTCGACCCCTGTGTTGGTAATGTTGTTTAAGTCAGTTTGTTGATTGAGTTGTGTGACCTCATCGGTCCATGTATTCATGTGTAAGTGACCATAACGGTCTGTACTATTTTATTGTTTGACCTTGGCCGGGCAAGCATTTGGTCGTTTTGTAAGGTATATCCAGGTAGATCCTCGTGAAAAGGGGTCTACGGCGTGTAATATTCCCATATGGTTTTGGGGGTGTTACACGATCTGCCTATGTATAGAATATTCTCAGGTACTTTAGACTACAGGTGTTACGCACGTTAGACTATAGGTGTTACGTACGTAACACATAGGACCTTAGTGTACGTTAAAAATATCACCTAGCATACGTTAAGCCGTTGACTTGCATAGCTGGAAAACCGTCCAGGTTCATGCTGGCGATCTCCCTGAATCTTCATCCGGTCCCCACACGCCGACCCTTGTCGGATCCTGAGTTGACTGAGCTTATGTACGTTAAGCTCAACCAATAACTTACGTAATATTGCATTCTTAGCATACTGTCACGGGGTTATACTTGCGCCTCGCTAAGTCCTCACCGTGCGGTACTCTTAGGTTGTCTCAAGCCTAAGTAGTAAGCCTCTTAATAAACATGACTGCTAGGAAGGAAAGTAAGGAAATGCTTGGGGAAGGTTTTCTCTTATTGCACTGTAGCAAATCAGATTTCTCAAGAGTGAGTTACAAATGAGCCCCAAGGAGGGGTATTTATACTAATCCTCCTAGTCTAGCAAATGACCAACAAAACATTACTATTCCAAGTATTTACAAGAATGCCATCATCTAGAATGGTCTATACACTTCTAAACAATTCTAAGAAGACTCCTTGGAGTCCCCAGATCCCTCTGGAACGTCCGGCCCGACCCGACCCGAAGTGTCCCGGCCAGATTTGGCCCGTAGCAATCCGACCCAATTTCTGACCTTCTGGAACCCTCTTTGACCTTCTGGAACTAATTGGTCTCCATCTTGAAGCTTCTAGGGTCTTCTTTCTGAAGAGTGTGCTCCTCGGCCTTTTATTGTCTACTGCTGTCACAAGGCTTTTTCCGTATAAGCCTATTATAGGGAGGGTAGTCCTCTGTGAGCTTGACACGGTGCCTGCACGCGTGCGGCCCTGCTGCGCGCCCGTCCGCCCGGCTTCGGCCGGATGCTGCTTGATGCCTGCTGCCTTAAGGTGGGGCGTGACATTCTCCCCCACCAAAGTCGTGACCATCCTCGGCACGATGTTGTCCCGATATTCTTCGATCTTCTGCCGGAATTGCCATATGTGTTCCTCATGTTCCCAGCTATTTTCAGCGTCTGGGAGTCCCTTCCAATGCACAAAGTATTCGGTGTATGAAGCCATGCCCCTTCGTCGAACGTCCCGATGTGAAATGATCTCGTCTACTTCCTTGTCGAAGGAAGTAATCACGGCAGTAGGTGCTCGATGTGACTGAGCTCGGCCCGGATACTCCATGTCCTGATGGTAAGGCTTCAGTTGGCTAACATGAAAGACCGGGTGTATCTTTATCTTCGGCGGTAGTTCCACTCGATATGAAACTATCCTAACACGCCGCTCGATGTTCTAGGGTCCCTCGTATCCCCGGATAAGTCCCTTATTCACAGCCCGAAATGCTTTAAATTGCTGCGGGAGAAGTTTTACCATAACTAAGTCGTCTTCACTGAACTCGACCACTCGTCGTTTGAGATCGGCCCATTTCTTCATCTTCTTGGCTGCCTTGTCCAATGATGCTCGAGCCAAGTCCGATTCCTCCTGTAATGACTTAGCAAAGGTATATGCTGTGGGACTCTGTCCCGTGTATCCGGTGGCAATGTTATTCGTTGTCGTCGGTTGTCTCCCTGTGGCAAGCTCGAATGGACTGCGTCCGGTTGATTCATTCTTCTGCAAATTGTATGAGAATTGGGCCGTGTCTAAGAGTTTGGCCCAATCCCGCTGATTGGCACTCACATAGTGTCACAAGTAGCACTCAAGCAGTGCATTAACTCGTTCTGTCTGCTCGTCCGTCTATGGGTGGAAACTTGTTGAGAATGCTAAATTCGAGCCCAATAGCTTGAAAAGTCCAGACCAAAACTTCTCTGTGAAACGTAGGTCTCGGTCACTCACGATTGTCCTTGGAATGCCCCAATGTTTTACCACATGCTTTAAGAACAACTTGGCCGTCTCCAGAGCCATTACGTCTGCCGGTGCTGGAATAAAGGTTGCATATTTTGAGAACCTGTCCACTACAACTATGATCGACCCGTACCCATCCGATTTAGGCAAAGCCGTAATAAAGTCCTGGGCCAAAAGTAGGAATTGTCAATTAAAGCCATTGTACGGTGCATACCTAGGTGTCCAGCCCATAATGTATCGTGGCATTCCTTCATGATGTCCCTCCGTAAGTTTCCCCATTTGGGCACGTGCAAACGATTGCCTTTGGTAAAGAGTAGCTTGTCTCGTTCCCAGAACCGTCTTGTCTTGCCGCTCCTGGCAAGCTCCATGATGTTTCCTGCTAAAGGGTCCTGCCTCAGTCCCTCGCGTATGCGGTCCTTGATGCTTCCCTCGGCCTTGGTCAAGGCTGCAAGCTCGGCCTTACGGCTTAATGCATCGGCTACTCGGTTAAGTACTCCAGGCTTATACTCCAGGGTATAATCGAACTCAGCTAGAAATTCCTGCCATCTTGCTTGTTTTGGCGTGAGCTTCTTCTGAGTTTGAAAATAACTTGTGGCTACGTTGTCTATTCGTACCACAAACTTGCTCCCAAGTAAATAATGTCTCCAAGCTCTAAGGCAATGTACCACGTCGGTCATTTCCTTCTCGTGTACCGAGTACCGTCTCTCGGTATCATTCAATTTTCTGCTCTCATAGGCAACGGGATGTCCTAGCTGCATCAATACTCCTCTGATGGCATAATCAGATGCATCGGTCTGAACCTCATAGGCCTTGGCATGGTCTGGCAAGGCAAGAACTGGCTGCTTCGTCACTTCACCTTTGAGTCGCTCAAAGGCCTCTCGGCACTTATCCGTCCACTCCCATTTGTGGTCCTTCTTCAATAGGTCCGTTAATGGTGCTGCTATCTGAGAGTATCCCTCGATGAACTTCCGGTAGTAGTTCACGAGTCCCAGAAATGATCGGAGTTGGGTTACACTGGTCGGCGATGCCCAATCTCGAACGGCTTTCACTTTGGCCTCGCCCATCATTATGCGGCCATCCTTGATACGGTGCCCCAGAAAAGTCACTTCATGTTGGGCGAATGAGCATTTCTCCAACTTTGCATAAAGTTCATTGTCCCGTAATGCCTGGAACACCTGTCGCAAGTGTTCTACATGCTCCCCCATCGATGATGAGTAAATGACAATATCGTCTAAATAAACGACAACAAACTTGTCTATGTATGGTTGAAATACCTTGTTCATCAATGTGCAAAAGGTCGCTGGGGCGTTGGTAAGCCCGAACGGCATCACAAGAAAATCAAACAATCCATACCTGGTCGCCATAGCGGTCTTGGGTTCGTCTCCTTCGGCTATCTGGACCTGCCAATATCCGGATCTTAGGTCGATCTTTGAAAAGTATTTGGCACCTCCCAGTTGGTCAAACAACTCTCCAATGAGTGGAATGGGATACTTGTTGCGAATTATCAGCTTGTTGAGTGCCCTATAGTCCACGCACATACGTAAGGATCCATCATGCTTCTTCTGGAACAAAACGGGGGATCCATAAGGAGATTTGGATGGTTGGATCATCTTGGAATCCAACAACTCTTTCAATTGCTTCTGCAGCTCCTTAAGTTCCGGTGGTGACATCCTATAAGGTGTCCTCGATGGTGGCTTCGCATCGGAAATAAGTTCAATTTTGTGGTCCACATCCCTTCTGGGCGGCAACTGTAATATCCGGAATTTCTACTACTATTGTTTGATATTATTTTATCCGAGTTATATTGTACAGCGTGGAATCTGTACAGTATGGATAAAATAAATAGAGGACTGAGATGTCAGTATCGGTATAATTGTCATATCTGGTCGACAGTTGCATTTGAGGATATCGTGTATCAGGTTATCGTACTTTCGATATAGAGTATATCGTATAAGAATATTATTGGATTCAGTATATGTATTCAGTAAGTGTATATGCGTTTTCGGTATGTCGAGACAGGCGGTAACAGTTGAAATTGGCTAAGTATAGAATTCTTAGCGTACGCTAATGTTGAAGACTTACGTACGCTAAATCACAAGAGTTACGTATGTTATGGCCGAGACATTACGTACGTAACAAGAGGAATCGGACAGCTGGGCCCGGTGTCGGCAGCTTTCGGCGCGGATGTGGACAGGTGAGTCAACGGATGGAGTTACATACGTTATACAGGGTGTATTACGTACGTAATACGAGTTTAATACTGTAGCAAGTCAACGTACGTATTACGTACGCAACGGAATAAGTGTTACGTACGTTACGGGGCGGCTGGCCGAGTCGTGGCCGAGAGGACCTGCAGTGGCCAAGCATGGTCGGCAGTGACTCGCAGGGGTGGCCGATCACGGTCGGCAGTGACTCGCTGGGCGTAAGGACTGGCCGATAACGTACGTAAGGCTGTGGCCGGTTACGGCCGTAAGTGCCCGCTACGTACGTAAGCTGCTGTCGGTTACGTACGTAAGGCTGCCGAACGAAATGGACAGAAGGTTAGGCCGCGGCCGGCTACGTACGTAAGGATCCGCCGGTTACGTACGTAATGTGCCGACAGGTCTCGCCCTATATAAGGCCTGGACTGAGTCACCCTTGTCATTTTTCATTTTTCATCGTTCCTTTCGCGATTTCTTCAGCAAAGTTGATGGATTTGAGTAAGAACATCATGTAGCAACATGTTTTGGAAGTTGGAATCATGGATTAACATCATCTTCCACCCGGATCGAAGGTAAGAACACATAAACACTTGGTTTTAGATATTTTTGGAGTTTCTTGATGATTTGGCCGAATTGATTCGTTTTAACTCAGATTATTGATGGAACCTTGTTGTATTCTTGAGATTATACATTAGCCTTGAAGTTTTGTGGAACAAATTCGAGTATTTCTTCGTTAAAATGATTGAATTGGATTATGCCTTCAAATTGTTCGATGAAATGCCTCAATGAGTAGAACTTGGGAAATTCTACACGTTTTCGTATGAATGGTGATGAAATTGGTCATTATGGGAATTTTGTTAAGGGAAGATAATGAATTGATGATCAAATGTCTTGATTATGTTATGATGATTATGGAATCGTAGTATTCTCGATGTTCTTGATAGTTTGTTGCAATCCATGACGTTATGAGAAGTATATATGTTGAAGAACATGATTACATACACCTTGAATTGTGAATAAGGATTGTTTATATGTTAGAACACATCGGATTATGCCGTTTGGGGACTTTGAATGTGATTTCGGAATAAGTTGTGGAACTCTTGGAATATGATTATCTATAATTAATTGGATTGTCCGGATTGATGATGATAATCGGTAATTGGTTTTATTACGAATATACAAGGAGGAAACTTGTAAGTATTTAAGATTCAATGTGGAATCGTAGTGTTGTCTTGAATTCGTGTTTGATTGGTTTGAGTTATATTGTTTGGTTTTGTGTATGATCGAGGTATTGTTGAGCCGTTGAGTTTGATCGGTTGGCTATGTCGGTCATTGATTATTATCGGATTGTATGTTAATCGATTATTTCAATAGGTTGAGATTATTGATCGGTGAGTATAACCATATGTTGCGGTCATGTTCGAGTATGTTCGTGAATTGCTTCGGTCGGGGCCGAGGAGCCCGTAGATGAAGGCAATGTGACTGGTAGCGGCTTCATCATCGTATCGGTATCGAGGCAAGTTATTACTTGCTCAGTTTATAATATTTAATGAATGGTTTCAGTTTCATTCGTTTATAATTCGTATAGCAATGTTTATAAATCGTAATCACAGGAGATTTGAGATTATAGGTTGTATTCGAGTTTTGGGAATTTAAATCATAATGTATATGATTTACAATGGTCGTTGGTATGCTTGTTATCAAGAATACATCATGGTATTGAAGGAAACGTGAATTATCTACCGTCCGTGATGTTTTGGATCGATGACTATTCAGAATAATGGTTGGTGATGGTTTAGATATCGAGATTGCTCTCGAAGGACTCGGAGCAAGTATTTTAATCATTTCTGTCATTTGTGTCGATCATGCCGTGATACATTCGTGTATCGTTGTTGTCATGCATTTGTGCATTATTGTTGTCGTGTATTGTGCACTGTTGTTTTGTGCAGTTGTGCATTGTTGTCATATGTCCACCATGCGTTGGTCCGACGGGATCATCATGGGAATCTATAGCTGTGTGCGCTGGATCGCTGGACAGGTAATGCCACCATGCGTTGGTCCGACGGGATCATCATGGGAATCTATAGCTGTGTGCGCTGGATCGTTGGATTACCATATGTATTGTTGTTGTGCATATGTATATTATGGGTTTGCCATAAGTATACATTGTCGTTATTGTTGTGATCATATTGACGTTGTCATATGAGTATGCATTTGTAGGTCTTGCGTTAGGACCATGTTCGTATGTTGTGTTGATCTGATCTCGGATTAGACTGACGTGATGGTAATGGTATTTTGTATCTTGAGGTATGTTCCGTATTTCCTAGATACTTGTCTTTGATGGACAATCGATTATCGTATTGGAATTGTCGATGTTATCCGATGGATTGAATTGGCCAGAGTTGGTATAATTTCCGTATCGCGAGTTATGATAATGTTTTGAGAACCTTGAGTATTGTTGAGATACCATACAGATATTTCAGTATTATTTTAATGTGTTGTTAAGGATACGAATCGTGGATTCTCGTAAAGTTACGACGGTAAGATTTCATTGGTCGTAGTCTTACTTAGTATTTCCATTGATACGTAATTATTGACGAGATGTGATGGTTATCATTGTTGGATATTATGGCTGGCCCCGTCGTGGGCTTTCTTTTTAGGTTCTTGGATTATCAATCTTGTAGCGGTCGTGGAGAGATGAACTTCCCGGAGGATACTGGCAAGGGGCATGTATTTGTGTTTTGAGTTTCTGATCAGTTGTTGTATTCCGCTGCTAGAGTATTTTAATTGCTTGTCTTTATCCGCTGCGTGAGTATTTTTAAATGACCTTTTGGTATCTGGTAACTTAGGTTACTTTGGCAATCATTTTCTAAATCTATTATGTCGGTACGTGTAAGCGATAGCTTAACGTATGTGTTTTTAAACTGTTGAGTTTTGGCATTTTGGGCCTTGTGGTTTCAAATGAGTTTTTACGACGGTTTGATAAATGAGTTTTATAAATCTTCGAATGTTTTTAATATATAATACCGTCGTTAGCCTCTTGGGCGTTTCTAAATGTTTGCGAAAATTTCCTTCAGCCTTGTGGGTTCCATCTCGGGCCCCACGGCGCTGTAATATTCCTGGTCGGATCTGGGAGTGTTACAGAATATGGTATCGGAGCTTAGGTTGAGAAAACCTAGGCATTTGGGTCGAGTTGGGTCATGCTTTTGTCGCGTCATTCGAGTTTTCGATTGACGAATATTAGAGCCGTGAGTTTTTGTTGTTCACTCGGGCTTGTGCATGATGTGATTTACCAGTGTAGTACTAGGGTTGTTGTAAACTTTTCCAAATGGTGTTAACAAGATTCTCTGGAATGAGATGTATTGTGTTCTTGAGTCAAACTGACTTGGTAAAACGTGTGTTTTGAAAATATCCATGTCGAGTAATTTCTAGAGTCGAGACATGTGCCAGTATCACGGGGAATCGTCGGCTTCACGATCTATAAGTATTTGGATTTTTGAATTTCATTGAGATTTATTGCCGTTCTAAGTTGATACGTTTTGAGATTCAGCAGATATTATACGTTACGGTATAAGGTGACAGATTTGGGACAGGATTGATGATCTTGAGAAACTATGATTTTGGAAATCAGTATGTTCGGTAGATTTTGGAACGGAATTGTACATTTGGGAGAAGGTTGTGGATGGTTGAGAAAAACATGTAGTCATGATAGATCATTTTGTGATACATGAAACCGCTTTTGAACATTTGAAAATTATACTTTTCAAAATGAATGTCTTACGGATGTTTTACGGAAAATGATTTTTGGGCCGAGACCCAATCGATTTTGAAATGGTTTTATAACTCAGGACTTGGGGTCCGAAAAGAGTTTTCTACTTTTTAAACTCTTGTAATGTGGAATGAGATATGGGCTGAGACCCTAATGTTTCAAAAGATTTTCCTGTTTTCTAAAACTCCCGAGATTTGTAAAACACTTTACCAATCGTTTACCTAGGTTATTTTCGCCTTTCGAGGCTTGGTTTACTTGTTCAAATGGAAATTCTCGGGAAGTCTTTCGCTGTGTTTTATTTGTTGATTTGTTTCAATGTTTTGTCATATCATATTTGAGGTGATCCAGGATGGATTAAAGACTGACGTTGCGAGTAGTATGTGAAGGAGGAGTTTTTTTATCAGAGTCTATATATTGAGATTTTGGAATTAATCGTGTAGTTTTCCGATGGAACGTCAGTGGAATTTGTGACGAGCCGGATTGGTATACAGGAATATGGATGTGGTCAATCATTTGCATAGTTTTCATTTTTAAACTTCGAAATCGTATGGATTCGAAGGAAAACTGTTATCGAAAACTTGACACGAGCGAGCTGGTTGGTTCGAAAATTTATTTTGTGGTCTTACCAAAATTTCTGTTTTGAGTTTTGAAATTTTTGAAAGAACTTTCGAAAATTTATCTTCTTGACGAGACTGCATGATTTCAAACTGGTTTTGAAAGTATGATTGATGTACATACGCATTTGGTGCATAGTGCATATCATGGTGAAGTTGTGAGTGTGACTCACGAACTGGTTATGACATTCCTATGGTGCGATGAATAGGGACCCGAACTTTGGTATGGTCGTTTGGTATGCAAGGATGATCGATTGATTTATCGGATAAGGGAAATATGTCGTGTGTTGTAGGATCATGCACATAATATAATTTTGGAACTTTGGAGTTTGTGAAACCGGGACATTGTGCTATGTGATTCCATTGGTATGGTAATATTGTGACTTTACCATAATGATTTTGAATGATTTATTTTGTAGATTTGGGGATGGTGACCCCATGTTGGTTGTTTTAGATGTTGAGCGATCGTTTCCACTCCAGGTATGATTGGTTATTTTCGTCGACTTGATTGGTTGTTCGTATGCCGAGGAGTATGCTCACCAGTCGAGTATGTTTATTGAGATCCACGGTATGTGATTGGTGTGTCGTTTTGAGAACTTTATTCGTCCGTATATCTGTCTCTGTGGTTCTGTGTGTATCGTGTTGGAATTTACCGTGTGAGGGTATTCACGATCGCTCCTTCGTTGTTAATATTAGAGTTTATCATGTTGATGATACACTCGATTGTGCTTTGACCTCTGATTGGTCATATTGGAGTTTATCATGTTGATGATATTCTGAGTTATGTTTTAACCATTAGATTGGTCGTATTGGAATTTATCATGTCGATGGTATTCTCAGTTAATTTGTTGGTTGATCATTGTTGATGATCGTATAAGTGTTCGAATTTTGTGTCGATGTTTCGAGATTGGTTGTCATTATTTTGGACAGTTGTTTCACAGATATATCGGATATTATTCGTTTTATCGGAATTGGAACTTGATCATGCGATTAGGCAATAGGATTTGTCACGGATAGATTATTTCATCTGACGATGATATAATTTTGTTGAGACTCAAGGAATTGTGATTGTAAGCATATTGGGATTGTACAGTGAGATCGCTTGCTAGTATCTCAGGAGATCGTCGACCTACGTATTTGTAAGTGTACTCTTTTGGTTATTCAGTAATGATGATGATTGATCGTTGTCATGATGGCTTTGGGATATTTTGGTTGAACGGTATGTTTGTTTGTTTTTATGACGGATTTCAAGTTTCGAGGCCGAAACTTATTTTAAGTGGTGTAGTATGTAATATCCAGAATATCTACTACTGTTGTTTGATATTATTTTATCCGAGTTATATTGTACAGCGTGGAATCTGTACAGTATGGATAAAATAAATAAAGGACTGAGATGTCAGTATCGGTATAATTGTCGTATCTGGTCGACAGTTGCATTTGAGGATATCGTGTATCAGGTTATCATACTTTCGATATAGAGTATATCGTATAAGAATGTTATTGGATTCAGTATATGTATTCAGTAAGTGTATATGTGTTTTCGGTATGTCGAGACAAAGCGTATGATTGAAATTGGCTAAGTATAGAATACTTAGCGTACGCTAATGTTGAAGACTTACGTACGCTAAATGACAAGAGTTACGTACGTTATGGCCGAGACATTACGTACGTAACAAGAGGAATCGGACAGCTGGTCCCGGTGTTGGCAGCTTTCGGTGCGGATGTGGATAGGTGAGTCAACGGATGGAGTTACGTACGTTATACAGGGTGTATTACGTACGTAATACTAGTTTAATACTGTATCAAGTCAACGTACGTATTACGTACGCAACGGAATAAGTGTTACGTACATTACGGGGCGACTGGCCGAGTCGTGGCCGAGAGGACCTGCAGTGGCCGAGCATGGTCGGCAGTGACTCGCAGGGGTGGCCGGTCACGGTCGGCAGTGACTCGCTGGGCGTAAGGACTGGCCGATAACGTACGTAAGGTTGTGGCCGGTTATGGCCGTAAGTGCCCGCTACGTACGTAAGCTGCTGTCGGTTACGTACGTAAGGCTGCCGAACGAAATGGACAGAAGGTTAGGCCGCGGCCGGCTACGTACGTAAGGACCCGCCGGTTACGTACGTAATGTGCCGGCAGGTCTCGGCCTATATAAGGCCTGGACCGAGTCACCCTTGTCATTTTTCATTTTTCTTCGTTCCTTTCGCGATTTCTTCAGCAAAGTTGATGGATTTGAGTAAGAACATCAAGTACCAACATGTTTTGGAAGTTGGAATCATGGATTAACATCATCTTCCACCCGGATCGAAGGTAAGAACACCTAAACACTTGGGTTTAGATATTTTTGGAGTTTCTTGATGATTTGGCCGAATTGATTCGTTTTAACTCAGATTATTGATGGAACCTTGTTGTATTCTTGAGATTATACATTAGCCTTGAAGTTTTGTGGAACAAATTCGAGTATTTCTTCGATAAAATGATTGAATTGGATTATGCCTTCAAAGTGTTCGATGAAATGCCTCAATGAGTAGAACTTGGGAAATTCTACACGTTTTCGTATGAATGGCGATGAAATTGATAGTGTTGTGATTATTCTTGGTAATTATGGGAATTTTGTTAAGGGAAGATAATGAATTGATGATCAAATGTCTTGATTATGTTATGATGATTATGGAATCGTAGTATTCTCGATGTTCTTGATAGTTTGTTGCAATCCATGACGTTATGAGAAGTATATATGTTGAAGAACATGATTACATACACCTTGAATTGTGAATAAGGATTGTTTAGATGTTAGAACACATCGGATTATGCCGTTTGGGGACTTTGAATGTGATTTCGGAATAAGTTGTGGAACTCTTGGAATATGATTATCTATAATTAATTGGATTGTCCGGATTGATGATGATAATCGGTAATTGGTTTTATTACGAATATACAAGGAGGAAACTTGTAAGTATTTAAGATTCAATGTGGAATCGTAGTGTTGTCTTGAATTCGTGTTTGATTGGTTTGAGTTGTATTGTTTGGTTTTGTGTATGATCGAGGTATTATTGAGCCGTTGAGTTTGATCGGTTGGCTATGTCGGTCATTGATTATTATCGGATTATATGTTAATCGATTATTTTAATAGGTTGAGATTATTGATCGGTGAGTATAACCGTATGTTGCGGTCATGTTCGAGTATGTTCGTGAATTGCTTCGGTCGGGGCCGAGGAGCCCGTAGATGAAGGCAATGTGACTGGTAGCGGCTTCATCATCGTATCGGTATCGAGGCAAGTTATTACTTGCTCAGTTTATAATATTTAATGAATGGTTTCAGTTTCATTCGTTTATAATTCGTATAGCAATGTTTATAAATCGTAATCACAGGAGATTTGAGATTATAGGTTGTATTCGAGTTTTGGGAATTTAAATCATAATGTATATGATTTACAATGGTCGTTGGTATGCTTGTTATCAAGAATACATCATGGTATTGAAGGAAACGTGAATTATCTACCGTCCGTGATATTTTGGATCGATGAATATTCAGAATAATGGTTGGTGATGGTTTATATATCGAGATTGCTCTCGAAGGACTCGAGCAAGTATTTTAATCATTTCTGTCATTTGTGTCGATCATGTCGTGATACATTCGTGTATCGTTGTTGTCATGCATTTGTGCATTATTGTTGTCGTGTATTGTGCACTGTTGTTTTGTGCAGTTGTGCATTGTTGTCATATGTCCACCATGCGTTGGTCCGACGGGATCATCATGGGAATCTATAGCTGTGTGCACTGGATCGCTGGACAGGTAATGCCACCATGCGTTGGTCCGACGGGATCATCATGGTAATCTATAGCTGTGTGCGCTGGATCGTTGGATTACCATATGTATTGTTGTTGTGCATATGTATATTATGGGTTTGCCATAAGTATACATTGTCATTATTGTTGTGATCATATTGACGTTGTCATATGAGTATGCATTTGTAGGTCTTGCGTTAGGACCATGTTCGTATGTTGTGTTGATCTGATCTCGGATTAGACTGACGTGATGGTAATGGTATTTTGTATCTTGAGGTATGTTCCGTATTTCCTAGATACTTGTCTTTGATGGACAATCGATTATCGTATTGGAATTGTCGATGTTATCCGATGGATTGAATTGGCCAGAGTTGGTACAATTTCCGTATCGTGAGTTATGATAATGTTTTGAGAACCTTGAGTATTGTTGAGATACCATACAGATATTTCGGTATTATTTTAATGTGTTGTTAAGGATACGAATCGTGGATTCTCGTAAAGTTACGACGGTAAGATTTCATTGGTCGTAGTCTTACTTAGTATTTCCATTGATACGTAATTATTGACGAGATGTGATGGTTATCATTGTTGGATATTATGGCTGACCCCGTCGTGGGCTTTCTTTTTAGGTTCTTGGATTATCAAGCTTGTAGCGGTCGTGGAGAGATGAACTTCCCGGAGGATACTGGCAAGGGGCATGTATTTGTGTTTTGAGTTTCTAATCAATTGTTGTATTCCGCTGCTAGAGTATTTTAATTGCTTGTCTTTATCCGCTGCGTGAGTATTTTTAAATGACCTTTTGGTATCTGGTAACTTAGTTTACTTTGGCAATCATTTTCTAAATCTATTCTGTCGGTACGTGTAAGCGATAGCTTAACGTATGTGTTTTTAAACTGTTGAGTTTTGGCATTTTGGGCCTTGTGGTTTCAAATGAGTTTTTACGACGGTTTGATAAACGAGTTTTATAAATCTTCGAATGTTTTTAATAGATAATACCGTCGTTATCCTCTTGGGTGTTTGTAAATGTTTGCGAAAATTTCCTTCAGCCTTGTGGGTTCCATCTCGGGGCCCACGGCGCTGTAATATTCCTGGTCGGATCTTGGAGTGTTACAGAAACTTCTTAGGTAGTTCCGTGGGCATCACGTCCTGGAACTCCTCCAAAACGGCTTGAACTTTCTTTGGTACATCATTCCCTTCAATATCGTTTACATCATCAGGAACGTAAAATGCAGCGAAGGTCTCTTCCTGCTTTCGAAGTCCTCGACTAAGTTGTATGGATGAAAGGGTGCTTGTCCCCTTTGCTTCCCTCCTAGCCGGAATGGCCTGTGTCCTGTCGGAATCCAAAATGACCAAGGAATCTGAGAATGGAAGAATGCAAGCCCGTACCTGATCGAACCATTGTAACCCATGAACCAAATCGTAGTCATCGATGGTCACTACAGTGAAGGTGATCATTCCCTACCAGTCACCTATCTTTGCTTTCACTCATCGTGCTTCGCCGGTCACCGGTTTAGCATGGGTGTTTATTGTTGTTGTGTCAAGATTTAACACCTTCCGACTGGCGATCGCCTCCGAGGCCGAGCGACCGACTTACCGCCGAGGAGACAAGGCAAGTCTGCCGACCAGCGACCAGGCGACCTAGCCTTAGCCCGAAAGATAAGCATGAATCGCCCAGCCGAAGGTCCCAGGACAAGTCCCGGTGTCGAGCGATCGACATCCAATACGATCATCGCTCGGCGCCTGGCGACCGACTTCTGGCGACCGACTTATGGTCGATCATCTCTCGGCGCTCCGCCGACCGACCCTTGCCGACCTCGGATGATCAGCTAGAGACGATCTCCTCATGTCGATCTCCACCGATGACCATCCAGTCGGCGAAGACCAAGTCTCAAAACTGACCCCACGTGCAGATCCACAAAAGGCGCTGACAAACCTGTCACCTACCTCACCTACCAACAGGGCCCAGACCTGCGAAAGGAGTTGGCGGACAAGACATGTGACTACAGCCTGGCGCCTACTGCACCTACTGACAAAGTCCGCCGAAAGTAACAAAGTGGGACCTCCTGTGACAGTACTTCCGGACGCATGCCAGCTCCTCATTGGGCCACTCAGCTAGCTGCCGGCTGGATCTATGGACTTTTGGCAGGCAGCCCACGTGACCTTTAGGACGATCGCCCCATTGCATTAAATGCCGAAAGGCGATCGCCCACTAGGAGACAGGGCACCTCAACCCCTATATATACAAGGCAGCAGGCACTTGTAAGAGGACCGAGATTCTGACTCTCTAAACACTGGGCAACCTCACGATTCAAGCACTCAATACAGAAACAATACTTGCACTTGGCTAACATCCAACTCTTGGCAACAGCTATCTTTCGGTCTTACTTCTCCCGGCCTATCTCATCCAGCAGATTACCGGCGAGGACGAAGAACACCGAGCTTCGCTCAAGAGCCGGATTAACAGAGTCTTTTTACACTCATTGTATTTAGATTTCTCTCATTAATACTTGTATCCACGAATATTCGTATTAATAACATCTCGCGAGAGCATTCAAGCCCGGGCCTAACAAACCCGGCAAATCTTGTATTATTTATCTACTCTCGGAAGTGCTCCCGCAATTGTTGTTTGTTGTCCGTCATCCAGCAGTATTAATCTTCGGATAAATATTTTGGGCAACAACAATTGGCGTAGAGGAAGGGGATCCAACCCTCGATTTTTTACACCTACCGTCCCGAAGAACACTCACTGTTCTCGGGGCAGATACTTGAAGTGACACTTACTGCACTTCAAAGAAATCCTTCAGAAACCATGTCTTCCGCCTCCGCGTCGAAGAAAGCCGGACCCGGCCGGCCAAACCTGTTCCGTCCCGATCAGAGCCACGGCCCGATGGTGGAAGGTAGCCGCCGCGATCGAGACGCTCGATCCCGTCACCGGACGGCGGCCCAAGCCTCTCGCTCGATCGGTTCCAAACCAAGGAAATCGAAGGGGCCCGGCCGTCTACGGGAGCGACGGAGTGCTCTCAACGCGCCTCCTGCTATCGCCCCTCGGCCGTCCGCCGGAAGTCAGCGGAAGCTCAAGGCGTCGGCGGCGGCGATCGCCGGGAGGCTCCGTCCGTAGGAAGAGGCGCTTGCAGTAGGGCACCTCTGTCTTCGATCGCACTGGCGGCCCGACACAGCTCTGCGGGCGGTCCGGCCCGGCTACGAGGCAGCGGAGTTTGAGTCCGTCACCGGGAGCTCGGCCTGCCGACTCCCGGAAGGCGGCTGGCCGTCTAGCTCCCCCTCGCCGATTGCCGAGGCCGGCGGCGTGAGCCGGAGATCGGTACACGATCGCCTCGGCTCCTGCTCCCAAAGCCGATCTGCAAGCGACCAAGCCACGGCGATGGCTGCGATGCAACGTCAACTCAACGACATGAAGGCGCTCCTGGAATCCGGGGCAGGCGCCAAGAAGACGATCGCCGGGCCAAGCGAGCCGCTCGCGACCGACATCGAGCTCGCCCCCGTGCAGCACAAGATCGCTCCCCCGCAAACACCCATGTACGAGGGGCGATCAGACCCCCAAGTGCACCTGAGGAAGTTCAACATCTACATGACCGGGTGTGGGGCATCTGACGCAACCAGATGCCGAATGTTCCCTCTGACGCTGGACGACCTCGCCCACCGGTGGTACACTTCATTGCCACCTCGGTCCATCGGCTCCTTTAACGAGCTGGCGCACGTCTTCACGGAGTACTTCGCCACCAGGGTCGTCCGGCCCGAAGGTCCCCTTCGCATGATGCAAATCAAGCAGGGAGAAGAAGAGTCCGACTCGGACTACATCGACCGGGTAGACGTAATCATCCTCAATGGCGAGCCGTAGCGATGAGACCGCCCTCTACGCGGTCTAGGAGGATTTCGGGGTTTTTCACCTATGTTCGGGCATCTCACGAAGACCCAACCTACAACCTACGCAGCCTTAGGGCTAGAGCCGCAGATTTTCCGGCCGTGCAAAGGTTCCTTCTTAGCTCGTGAGGCGCGATCGGCGCCGGACGACGATATCGGCCGATCGCCGATATCGACCTACGAATAAAGCGATCGGCTTAGCGGCGACGATCGCGATCTTCGGCCGATCGCCGATCATCACGCTACATCATCGGCAACCCGGTGGACACGATCGCCATCTACGATCCGGCCATATAACATGACGGACTAAGGCATAAGATCGCCTCCACCGCACATCATAAAGCCATGGTCTGCGATCGATGGAACGCCGCTTCGGCCATGCAAGGTCCCTTTCGGCCAAGATCGCCCGCCCTTCGTTTAAATACGAGGCCGGCGTAGTCCGAGGCTCTCCAACATTAATCGGTGGACACATGCCACACCCCGTCTCAACGTACACCGTCGAGGTCGGCCATCTCCATGGTGGCCGAGGTGGAAGCGAGCTAACAAGCCGCGGGCGTGGAGTTGATTCATCCGACGCCGCCCGCGCAAGGACTCCTCTAGACCGAGACCGCACGCCCTTCGTTTAAATACGAGGCGGCGCGGCCTGAGAGGACCCTCATAATAAAGTGAGTCACGAGACACTCATTGTCTTCGCGCACCAAGACACGGTCATGGGGTCGGTCCATCGATCTCCGCGACTGTGCACGATTCCTCAAACAAAACGAAACCACCAAGTTTCCACGGGGGACCGGCCAATGTTGTTTTTGCAGGTACAAGACCGAAAGATAGCTAAGCCAATCGACCATGATAGCCCAAGTCCGAAATCATAAGTCAGCTCAGCAAGATCGCCCGTCCTCATCCTTACACGATCGCCAGCAAGAACCACCTCGCCCCATGTCTTCATCATAGGAGCAAGCTGGGGGGCAATTGTTGTGTCAAGATTTAACACCTTCCGACTGGCGATCGCCTCCGAGGCCGAGCGACCGACTTACCTCCGAGGAGACAAGGCAAGTCTGCCGACCAGCGACCAGGCGACCTAGCCTTAGCCCGAAAGATAAGCATGAATCGCCCAGCCGAAGGTCCCAGGACAAGTCCCGGTGTCGAGCGATCGACATCCAATACGATCATCGCTCGGCGCCTGGCGACCGACTTCTGGCGACCGACTTATGGTCGATCATCTCTCGGCGCTCCGCCGACCGACCCTTGCCGACCTCGGATGATCAGCTAGAGACGATCTCCTCATGTCGATCTCCACCGATGACCATCCAGTCGGCGAAGACCAAGTCTCAAAACTGACCCCACGTGCAGATCCACAAAAGGCGCTGACAAACCTGTCACCTACCTCACCTACCAACAGGGCCCAGACCTGCGAAAGGAGTTGGCGGACAAGACATGTGACTACACTGGCGCCATCGCACCTACTGACAAAGTCCGCCGAAAGTAACAAAGTGGGACCTCCTGTGACAGTACTTCCGGACGCGTGCCAGCTCCTCATTGGGCCACTCAGCTAGCTGTCGGCTGGATCTATGGACTTTTGGCAGGCAGCCCATGTGACCTTTAGGACGATCGCCCCATTGCATTAAATGCCGAAAGGCGATCGCCCACTAGGAGACAGGGCACCTCAACCCCTATATATACAAGGCAGCAGGCACTTGTAAGAGGACCGAGATTCTGACTCTCTAAACACTGGGCAACCTCACGATTCAAGCACTCAATACAGAAACAATACTTGCACTTGGCTAACATCCAACTCTTGGCAACAGCTATCTTTCGGTCTTACTTCTCCCGGCCTATCTCATCCAGCAAATTACCGGCGGGGACGAAGAACACCGAGCTTCGCTCAAGAGCCGGATTAACAGAGTCTTTTTACACTCATTGTATTTAGATTTCTCTCATTAATACTTATATCCACGAATATTCGTATTAATAACATCTCGCGAGAGCATTCAAGCCCGGTCCTAACAAACCCGGCAAATCTTGTATTATTTATCTACTCTCGGAAGTGCTCCCGCAATTGTTGTTTGTTGTCCGTCATCCAGCAGTATTAATCTTCGGATAAATATTTTGGGCAACAACAACTGTCTTGATCGATCCATTTGTTGGAGTTACGGTAAGTCGTAATGCTTTGGCTACGCTGACCCGCATGAAGTTGTGTGTAGATCTTGTATCCACTAAAGCTTTGATGTGTGTGCTTCCGATCAAGGTATCCACGAACATTGACCCCTTTCTGGGTCCCTTCGCCGGCTCCACAACGGCTTTGATAGCATTGAGCAAACTCAATGAGCCCATGTGCGCACCATCCACAACCTCGGTCTCCGTGGTCTCTTGAATGGCTGCGACCTTATTTCTCCGAAATGGGCAATCGTACTTCAGGTGAGAGGTACTATGACAAATGTGACAACCTCTCGACTTATTGTTCTTGTGTACTGGTTGCTTGCCCGAGTATTTGTTTGTCCTGAACCTTGATG
This sequence comes from Orobanche coerulescens, assembly GCA_033398695.1. NCBI lineage: Eukaryota > Viridiplantae > Streptophyta > Magnoliopsida > Lamiales > Orobanchaceae > Orobanche > Orobanche coerulescens. The sequence goes on along the minus strand of CM065805.1, from coordinate 145,784,444 downwards.
GGCGGTCTCCCCCACCTTTGCCTTTATCAGTGCGGAAAGTCCTTGGCTTGTCGCTGGTTTTCAAATCCCTTAAGCCCTCGGCCACAGCAATGGCAGTCGCCACATCCTGAACATTGCGCCTTTCCAACTCTTGCCTCGCAAAAGGCTTGAGTCCATCCATAAATGCAAACAGCTTGTTGGTTGCCGTCAAGCTTGGTATCTCCAGTACAATTTCTTGGAACTCCTTGACATAGTCTTTGATAGTACGAGTGTGGCTAAGTCTCCTTAGCCTGCCCCGAGCCTCGAACTCCACATTCTCGGGATAGAATTGCTTCTTCAATTCGGCCCTGAAATCTTCCCAGGAAGCCATTCTGCACGCACCGCTCTCAATGTCAGCCTGCTTGGTCTGCCACCATAGTACGGCTGTGTCAGCTAAGTTCAAGGGCGTCGTCCGCAACTTGGTGTCATCATCTCGAATGTTTGAGGCACCAAAGTACTGCTCCAGGTTCCATAAGAAATTGTCAATCTCCTTGGTGTTTCTCGATCCGTTGAACTTCCCAGGCCTTGGGATGTCAATTCGTGCGGGTGTCGCACCCACATGTCCTTTTGTATTGGCAATTGCCCTCTTCACTGTTGCCATCTCCATCTTGAGAACCTCCGTGCCTTCTTGCATAGCCAAGATCATGGCCCGAAAATCGGCCAACTCTTGCTTCATGTCCCCATCACAAGCATTGATAGTAGAAAGTACCTGGTTGTGCAGCTCCTCACCAGCTTCTTCTAAGTCATCCACCCTCTTCGCAACCTCATCATAGACTTCCTCCAGTCGAGCCACTCGGCTGTCCATGGCAGCAATCCGGTCGACAGACTTGTCTCTGCCCTTCTTGGTCTTCTCGGCCTGAGTGCTGGGTTGGGTAACGTCGGATGATTGTGCCATCTTACTCCTTGCACGATCAGCTAGCAATCTTCGAAAATTCACCTTGGTTGTCTCAACCTTGGCTCCGATACCAACTGTCACGGGGTTATACTTGCGTCTCGCTAAGTCCTCACCGTGCGGCACTCTTAGGTTGTCTCAAGCCTAAGTAGTAAGCCTAGTAATAAACAAGACTGCTAGGAAGGAAAGTAAGTAAATGCTTGGGGAAGGTTTTCTCTTATTCCAGTTGAGGACCAAAATATTTTGAGATATTTTCAATCATTTAGAAATGCTTTGCTTAGACCCGATGGTCGAATATTTCTGAAAGTTTTTCACTAAAAGAAAAGTGTCCTCATTTATGTTCAAACGCAAGATGGTTTTCAAATTCTCAACAATGATGTTTGTTCAACTTTTTGTAAAGTGATACTTAAGATCAACTCGTGTTTCCAAATTATTTTCAAAAGGTGGTCTTCATTTTTTTTCAAAAACCTATCAATTCCTATTTGTGGTCTGGGAATGTATGTATGATGTTCGCATTGTTGTTATGATGTTAGCTCCCGAGTATGATTGAATTGGTGGCATGAAAGTTGAGGCGTTGTCACGCATTTGTTGCACTAGCCCTCTGTAAGAGGTGTGAACTGGTATTCACTGTTTGTTGCCTCGTGGTGATTTGCGTGTTGTTGTCGCACGAGTGTGAGCTATTAAAGCTTGGGTTTGTACGTTTATGTACGTGGGTGATTGTTTCATGATGTTTGTGATTGTGTGCTGGCTATCGTTCGGGCTGTTGTAATCGTTGAATGATGCCGTGGTTGATGTGATTTTAGTATGTGTTGATATGTTATGCCAAGTTGGCATCTCCGGTTTGTTGTTTTGTGATGTTATGTTCCATTATATCTAGCATTTGTATATTTGGTATGCCGAGCCTGTAACACCCCCAAGTTGTTCGGGATATATTACAGCACCGTGAGTCTCGCCGTGGAACTCACAAGGCTAATCATACGCAGAATTATAAAACTTGACTAATGAGATCCGAATACAGTGAAATGAAGGACAAACAAATGGTATTCAAACCATTACCAACGTATCAAAATACATCACATCACAATTCAATACTTCGGCAATACAGGCCGGAACATCAAGAAAAGCTGAAAGACAATACTCGAGTATTCAATAACCATTCCGGTACAACAACACTGAATGGAGGAGCGAAAAATGCAACCAGAACTAATACACAGTATCACGCTTGCCCACCATCTTCATGCCGACCCGATACCTGCCTGTCCGCTCTCCTGGAACCTGAAATACATAAAACGTATTTCCCCTATAAAGGGGTTAGCCATCGAATAGCTAGTACAAGTATATCGAATATGAAATACAAAACTACTTAACAATATAGTGAAAGTAATCGTCGAATCATCAATTCAAGACTAGTATTCCGGAATAACTAAATCTCATTTCACAATATACACGATTAACCATGGAACCGCACCAGCAGTAATGGGCCGAGCAGTCTAGTCTAGGAAGTCTCTGGATTGCGGCCCGGGCCGATAGCGCACGCAAGCTCGGCAGCCTAGCGCACGCTAGGCTGCACCAGTATAAATGTGACAGAGCAGTCGCATTTTCACTCGTTTTTCATTTCCTTTCTTTTCTGTCCGCGGCTGGAGTTTCGGAGGAGGCGAAGCCATGTTGTTGAACAACAAATCCACGAAGTTCTTGAGTTCATATCATTGATTGATCATCCTATATCATCCCTTGATCCAGCGAATCAAGGTGAGATTTCCTAGAACCCTATTTTGAGAAATTTTGGGGTTTTTGCGCTTTTGTCCAATTCGTTCCGTATTGTTGATTAATCCATGATGGGTATGATTATTCTTAGTAGTATTCTTGTGTTTAACATCATTTAATCCATTGTTCTTCGTCGAATCAAGGTATATTTCTTGATTTCCTTCGAGTTGACTTTTTGGGGGATTTGTTATTGATTTCGTTTTCCATCCGTTTTTGATGAACCGATTGTTGTAAAATGATGTTTTTAAACATATCCTATGGATTGAATATCCATATTTCGGTTGGGAAGTCCATCTTCATGTTTTGTCGGGTCGTTTCGTGTTCTTGGCCGTTTTTTGGGAAACCCTTGAACTTTCGTCGTTTGTTCCTTGAATTCAGCGGCTTTGGGTCGTACTTTGGAATTCATTTTTGTTGTTATTGTTGTCGTGCGTAGTTTATGGTTGCGGCTTGTCGTTCGGTGGAGTCAGCGAGTTCGTAGTCGGTTCGTGCCAACCTACTTCGGTCGATTCTCCGCGTTGTGGTTATTCGAGGCAAGTACCTTGTCCATACAATTCTTGTTTTTTGGATATGATAATTAGTGATCGTCTCTATGTGTTTGTTTGATCGTTTGAATTAAACTTTCAAAAGATTCGGTTTAGCCTCGTTAAGGGCTCACTTTCAAAACGTGTGTGTTTTGTGAATATTGTGCCCCGTGAATGATTAAGTGAACCCTATGAATTCGCTTGTTGTTGTTGTTTTTATGCTTTGATAATATATATATACACATATTATCTCTTTTCGGTGCGTTATGGTTTGGCGTGGTGTTTTGCTAAGTGTTTGATGCCTCTGGGTGAATTGTTTGGATATCCTTGGTGTGATATGTTATTTGTACATGATTGTTTCGCTAGCCAGCTCGGGAGGGTCCGACGGGGCCTCGAGTGGGATTTGTGGCTTCGTCCCGATCCTAGGCGACGTGTGTGCTTGATTGTTTCGCTAGCCAGCTCGGGAGGGTCCGACGGGGCCTCGAGTGGGATTTGTGGTTTTGTCCCGGTCCTAGGCGATGCGAATGCGTGTGTATGATTTGTGAATGTGTTTGTTCACCTCGGGAGGGTTCGACGGGGCCACGGAGGGAGTCCAATGGTAGAGCCCTGGATTCACGAGTGAAACTGCACGAGTGTGTGTGTATGTTTTGTGAATGTGTTTGCTCACCTCAGGAGGGTTCGACGGGGCCACGGAGAGAGTCCAATAGTAGAGCCCTGGATTCACGAGTGAAACTTCACGAGTGCGTGTGTATGTCTTGTGAATGTGTTTGCTCACCTCGGGAGGGTTCGACGGGGCCACGGAGGGAGTCCAATGGTAGAGCCCTGGTTTCAAGAGTAAAAACTTCATGAGTTGGTATTGATTTTTATGTCTGTTTGAAGACACGTGACGTGGGTTTTAACACTGTGTATTGTTGTTGGTTTCATTTGTGAAAACAAAACATTTGGGATGTGACCCCTGTTGATTTTTGAAAGATAAGGATTAGGTAATCCTAAATTGTTTTCTATTAAAACTCTCGATGGCATTTTAAACCGTTTTATAAATTGTTTCCCTTGATTTATGATCTTTCGGTTTTGGAATGTTTTACCCAAACTCTTGCCTCGGGAAGTACTTTTCGTTACGTTTGTATCTTTGAGGATTCCTGGTTATTGTTATTCGTGGAATGTGAATTGTATGACTCGTATTTTGCACTTTGTTCTTGCACTAGCAAAACAGTGGAGTTTTGCTAACTCCCGAGTATTCGAGGGGTGGATGTATGTTTTTGCATTCAGGTTTTGGGAGCATAACACAGGCTCGGCACGAAGGATGATGAAAGATGATCGATATTAATCACATGAGGACCCGTACATTGTCCTATTGGTTTAGTTGTATTTTATTTCTGCTGTAGTATATTTTCCCCATTGTACGGGAGCATTTTGTATTCGACCCCTGCGTGGGCATGTATTGAGTTGTATGTATTTATTGAAAGACCAAATCGTTCTACTGATTTATTTTTAGCCTTAAAGGCATTGTTGAGATGTTCGACGTTGTTTACCATCCTGGTAGATCCTTGAGGAAAGGGTTTACGGCGTGTAATATCCCTGAGTGGATTGGGAGTGTTACACATCCTCTATGATTCCTCAAGGTATTTTTATAGATTTATCAGCTAGTTGAAGTATCACAGATGTTGATTTTAGCTCCCCTAATCCAAGTTGTGTATAAACAGAATATGGTAATAAATTCACACTGGCTCCTAAATCAAGCAAGGCTCGTTTAATGATGTGATCTCCAATGACACAAGATATTGTAGGACTACCAGGATCTTTATACTTAACAGGAGTTTTATTTTGGATTATTGAGCTAACATGTTCAGCTAAAAATGCCTTTCTTGGAACATTTGTTCTTCTTTTACAAAGGCAAAGATCTTTCAAGAACTTAGAATAAGCAGGCACTTGTTTAATAGCATCAAGGAATGGAATATTTATTCGAACTTGTTTAAATATTTCCAATATATCTTTGTATTGCGCACTTTTATCTTTTGGAATAAGTCTTTCAGGAAATTGAGCTTTTGGAACGTAAGGCTTTTCTTTTTCCTTAGAATCCTTTGGTTTTGAAACTTGTGGTTCATTTCATTTTTTTTCCGGATCATAGTCAGGCTTTTATATTTCTTTTCCGCTTCTAAGGGTAGTTATGGACTGAACTTCTGCGTTAGAAGAGTTTACTTCATATTGTCCTTTAAATGTTGCTAATTATTTTTAGAGGAAAAATTCATTTGTAATCAGTAAAATAATAAAATTTACATAATCTATCATGTCACATCATCATTATCATTCTTTTTACTCTGTTTTATGAAGTATTTGTAGAAGAATATTTTTTGTCTTGGTCCTAATTAAATAATCAACATAACTGTAGTCATTTCTGTTGTAATCTTATCTATAATACTATAAGATTCAGTCCTAAAATTAAATGTGTAATTATGATGATAGAGGTTTTAGAGTTAGAAAATTGTGGAGTAATCATGATTTAATGTGGAGTAGTGTTAGAGTTAAATTTCTGTACCTGAGTAATTGCAAGTATGCAAAAGGTTTATGCGGTTATATACAGGAGAATATACAATCAATATGAAGTTACAATCTTTGTGGAATACATTTACAACCAAAAAGAATATAAACCATCCTCCATTTATAACCAAAAAGAATATAAACCGATTAGTCTTTCCATATACATATAATGAGTAGTATAAATACGTACTTTGACACACTAAACCCGGCCATCAAATACAATCGATCTATTACTTCAAAAAAAAAAAAAAAAGCTAGCGCCAAAAAGAAGACGGTACTGGTGACTTGCCGCCGTTAAACTACCCCTTTTATAAAAAGATTTATGGCCGATCGAAAAAAATAGAGATCAAAGTAGAAGTGAAACCGCTAACTTCAACATATCTCCTTTCGACAAATCAAACAAAAAGCATGAAAGAAAAAGTGCAAGATCTCAGTTCCCATCATAGATCTTTTTTAATATCCGAAAGTAATAAAGAAAGAATTATAACAAATATGTTATAATCTATCTTTGTTTCATGGTAAGAAAAAAAAACATAATAACAACCTACCTTACATCTTATACAAGATCTTTTGAAGTCTCCGTTTTGAAGAACGTAACAAGATCAAGAATAAGAGAGTCGTGTGTTTGAAGAACAAGAATCAGAGGGTTGTGATTTCCGTGGATTTTTATTTGTGGTTTGGATTAAAGACGAAAGAAGGAAAGGGATTTGTGTTCATGGTGTTGTTTGTGTCACTGCATTTCATAGAAGGAATAAGGGAGGCTATTGAAATGAAAAATAGGGTTATATGTGACAAGTTTTAGGGTAGAGTAGATTTTATTACTCCTTTTCATTTATGTTTTGGGCTTATCAGTTTTGGGTTAAAGATAATTACATTCCAATAGAATTGCCATTTAAGTTTTGGACATGCGAAATTGTGAACAAGAAGTTTAATATGCTAAAGGAAATAGCAGTATGTGTTGTCAGATCATTCGTATAGTCCCATTAATCCATTATCATTTTTGTAAATCAAGTTGATGGTCCCGTCGTTCAAATGTGTTTACTGAAGTTGGAATATCAATATATTATGTATAATTTATGAAGCGACAGAGTGAGTAAACTTACAAGTTATATATAATAATACAGGTCCCGAGGCAGCCGAAGCCTATGTGTATCACAAGGGCCCTGAGGCAGCCCAAGTGTATCATAAGGCTATGTAATAGACCAAAAGAAACAAAGACATTTTTTTATCATACAAATAAGTAATAGATCAAAATAAACAAAGCCATCACAACTTAGTAACAAACAACATCAAACATTTTTAATTTTTTATACAACAAAGTTAAAACATTTCATACAACATACTAAATAATGCTTAAATATACACTCGCCAATATACATAAAGAATACACGATTAACAATTAGATGTTCAGCCCGTGCGTAGCACGGGTTCTGCCTGTCTCGTATATATAAAGGTTAAGTCCTCCTAATTAATGGAAGTAAAAGTTTAAATATCATCCTACCAAATACATAATTTTAATATATAAAAGTTGAGTTAATAAACCTGTTTTTAATTAATTTGCATATTTCTTTCAACTTCATTTCATATTATTATCGAAGCAATTAATTTGCACAATCCTTTCAACTTCATTTCATATTGTTATCGAAGCATTAATAAGACCCTTTCAACTTATGGAAGCATTATATATATATATATAGATATATATATATATATATATATATATATATATAGTCCAATCATTAATTGTGGAGTCTTAATGACTTAATTTTTATAAAGATAAATAAAATTATAAAATAGATTAAAATTAAATGCAATAATATAAAATTATAAAATCAATTATGTGCAATTGAGTCTTATTCAGCGGTTTACCACTCAATTCATTTTATGTTAAATTGACAAAGTACATTATTGACAATTAAAAACAAAAGGACGCATTTAATTTAAATAAAGTGGAAAATATACAAAGCTGGTTATGGATGGATAATTGAAAAGACGTGAAGTTCAGTAGCCTCTTTAAATGAGGTGGATGGATAATTGAAAAGACGTGATGTTGAGTAGCCTCTTTAAATGAGGATTATATTATAGAGTAAAATATGTATGCGTGGTTTATTAATTGTAATGTTTCTTTGAAGGATATGACGCCATTATATATACAACTAGGAATGATGTTTCATTTGTAATTGTATTTGTAACAATGTATGTTAGTATCAGTTAGCTTTTCTTTAATATCTGATTAAAAAATTTATTTGCAGTAACTCCATTTACATTAACTTAATTATTCTTTTTCCTTTTTGAGGATGAAGACTGAGATCTTTTTTCAGGGATGAAGATTTTGGAAACAAGTGATAATTTTTCAAGTAAGAGTGTCGATCTACCTTCTATCGCGACTCTCAGTTGCATATTACAAGTTAGATCATCTGTCTTTGAATAGCGTGAGTGAAATTTTTTACTAGCAAAATGTTACGAGTTAGTAATGTTATAATGAATTAGAATCTTTATTTCGTCTTTTGATTTTAGTGTAACCCAATTTCCACCAAGTGTCAAAAGATAGTAACATGTGAAAATTCTACTACTTGAAATCAACATTCTTTCGTATTTATAAACCCAACAATGATGCATGAACTTATTACAAGGTAAGCTATGGTTGTTTGATGCTACAAATAGCTACTTTGTAGCAATTTGTATATATACATACAATGTTTTGCTTTCATGCGACATCATCTGAGTCTTAAATCACTTGACTACATAAAAGACCTATACTACCAAATACCAAGTCTTAAATCTGTTAACTTTTTTTGTCAAACTTTTAGCAACAAAAATAAAGCCTAAACTAAATATTAATGTGTGCTTTTACAAGGAAATATTGACTGTTTAAAAAATTTGAGTTTTAGACATAAGCAAAATTTAACTTTTATCGAAAAACAAGACCGGTGCATTGCACGGGTCCGAATGTCTCGTTTATTTTATTTTTCAGTCCTAAATAAAGAATCCACTTCACCATCATCACTTACTATTTACTGTATTTTGTTAATTATTGATAGAAAAGTTATCATTCTTTTTTACGAGTCATTCAGACCCGGGCGATGCCCCGGGCTGTATATGATGGTATTATATATTTAAATTGTTATTGTTCAGCACAAATTTTTGTCATTTTGATCATGGATCCGTCATTTATTTTCGTCATTTTATATTCGGGACGTATTTTTGTCATTGTATATATAAGTTGTCATGGTAGCATACATTTATTGTGAGCACTTTGCATTTATAAGACAACTTAAGCTTTTAGTATATAAGATAAATCATTATGTTTGTCATGTGTAGATGAATATAAGACAATCGCTCCGGTTCGGCAAATAATTTCAGAGAAGTGGATATGGTATTATTTGAACTGAACCGAGATTGGGACTTAGCCAAATTTTACATACCCGATTCGATCCGTTATTTTTCGGAACTAAATCATACCGGTTCAGGATGGTTCGATAACATTCGATTTTGGTGCCAACCCCTAATGTGGATTATGTAATTAGGCTGGAATAAAAAACGAATGGTTATAATGTGTGAGGCTCCATTCTTTTGTAAGAAGAATAAGTTAGTAATTATCAATAATTAAAATAAAGTTTTATATTGCTTCATTGTCGAATAAATTAAGTACTTACCTTTTATATAGTCTTGTTAGCTAAATTATATCGTACAAGTTTTAATAACTTAATTATTTCAAATATTTCGATTAAATAAAAATATACAAATAAGTTCACAATCTAGATGGACGATTTAATTTGATGATACAACTTAATTAAAAGGCTTATGATTTAAATTTGGACTTTTAGACATTATGAACTTATGGCCACTTAATTAGTAGACCACGTATCACTTAAAATTATTACACCAAGCCCAAACTACACCTAACCAATCCATCATGAATTATCTCTTCTATTTTATTAAATAATAACACAAATACAACAAAAAAATATATATACTAGTAGTGTGTGTAGACGTGTGGGGGAATGGATGGAGAGGTGTGGATGTGTCACTCCATTAACTTTGCATGGTGATATATGGTTGAAGGCTTGATCACCGCTTCTTCGACTTAACCTACTATATATACTCATTCACATAGTAGATATCTTCGTTCAAAAAAAAACATAGTAGATATCTCCCATTTTGACTATTGTAAGAAGCAAAAATGAAGAAAAGAAAAATAGAGAGGGAGTGGGGTGGCAGAAGCTAAGGAAGGAGAAGAAATTTTTATCATTTATCAGCATATCAAAGGTATGATTTTCACCCTTTCATTTTAAATATATACCCTTATTCCTAAACCTTCATCTAAAACCAACCCACCTTGAAATTCCCCTTTGGATCGGCCAACACCACTCAAGGAGGAGGAGGTGAAAGGCACACTAGTTCTCATTCAACAATCAGGGGCGGAACTGATATTGGGCACAAAGGTGCCTGTGCCACTACTCATTTTTTGTCTAGAAGTAGCCCAAGTCTGAAAAAAACCCAATGCAAACTTAACTTATTATTTGTCTAGTAGCCCAAAATGAAAAAAGAAAAGCGTGCCTTCAAGCAAAAATCGCACAGAGCCGACTGCTGATATATTATTTGTTGCAGGCTTGCAGCGTTGCACAGAAGCCGACCTTTCTCGTTTGATGGTGGAAACAGGGAAACATCGTTCTTATCCTATGGTTTATATAGGTTATTAAAGTTGTCTTTGATTTTACCCATCGCGACCGCAACAGTGGAAAGATGTTTTTCTGCGATGAAGCTCTTGAAGACCGACTTGTGTAACAAAATAGGTGATGACTATATGAATGATGCATTGCTTTGTAATGTTGAAAAAGAAGCACTTATGGAAGTGAAGATTGAAGATGTAATGGATCGCTATCAAAAAATATGTACACGGGATGTCAAATCTAAAATGTAAGTTCTACACTACTTTGTTATATTTATCAATCGTAATTTAATTTTTTTTCATGTTATTATATTTGATCAAAAAAAATTGGTGCTACTACTGCTCTCTCGTTCTGGTTCCGCCCTGTCAACAATTAAGAACATGACACATTCAAGTGGGTAAAATGATATTTATTTCTTACTTAAAAATTAATGTAAATATATTATATGGTGCATGGTTAAACTTTGATTTATCATGCTTGATATAAAAATGACATTATCTCATCATACATATGATGATTTTGGTGTTTGTTGAGTTTTACTTTGATATATTTTGATGATTTGAGCAAATTCTTTCGATGATGAATGTATTGCTAAATATTTTAAATCTTGCCCTTGGATCCTAAAATTTCCTAAATATACATGTAATACTGGACTCGGGTATGAGATTAATTATTCACCGAGAAATTTTACCAACCGAAAAAAAACTCAAAGAGATAATACAAATGATTAAAGAGGAGATGATTATGATTAATTTATGAAATTTCTAATTCTGTACTTTTTGCCTCAAATTAGTCTTATATCATAAATAATTTATTTATAAAATTTCACTTAAATCGAAATTCATTAAGATAGGAAGTCGGGACAAAAATATAATTTCCAAGAATTCGGGGCCAAAACTGTAACTTATAGAAATCTAAGGTTTCAAAAATAAAATTTCTAGTAAATTTGAACTCACTGAACTCCTAATAATATAAAGAACTTACCCTAAACATTTGAGGTCGGTCGACAAGAAACGAAAGAGTTATGATCTGATTAGTAAAATCCCAATTAAGACTTAATTAAGGGGTAGAATTATAATTTCATAAAGAATAAAATTCTAATCTGAATAGAAATAAAAAAAATACAAGACTTATGTATCAAAATGCAAATGGATTTACAATTTTTGGAGCTAAAATGAATCCAAACAAATTAATCAAATTTATAAGACAAAACTAAGTAAAAATAATAATAATAGTACTTAAAATTCAGAAGGGCATAATTATAATTTCTAAAAGGTAAAACTTTCATGAAACTTCTGACCTTTAATACCTATATCATAACAGACTTTTCGCAATAAAGCTCATAAATTTTGAACGTATAATTAATTCGTTCCGACTTAATAAAATTTTAACATTTTAGTATCCGAAAGGTAAAACTTTCATGCAACTTCTGACCTTTAATCCCTATATCATAACAGACTTTTAGCAATAAAGTTTACAATATCGGACATATAATCAATCTGTTCCAACTTAATCAAATTTAAAACATTTTAGTAAAACTAATAATAGTACTTAAAACTTGGAAGGACAGAATTGTAACTTTTGAAAGGTAAAATTTTCATGCATTCTGACTTTTAATCCTTACAACATAGCGCACTTTTCACAATAAACTACATAATTTTGGGACGTATAAACTTTCTGTACCGAACTATCCAAGATGATGAGTTATCGTAAAAATCAGTTAAAACTCGTGCAATAGCCATCTGATCACCAACCGGTTGAGCTAATTTCTCTAAATTACTCGAGTCCATCTATTGTAAAATAAGCATGTTGACATCTTATAATATGTCTGATCGTCGTTAATCACGACAGTAATTGTTATCAGTAGAAATTGGTAGTAAGTGTCGTGCGGAGTTAAGTGCTATAACCTTCGGGCATGAGCCACCACTAGAGTCCGTACGAGTACCTCTATAGTATATTGAGGGCGGTTAGTCTAACTCTTGAATCGAGAAGCGTGGCTGTGGTTCTAGGCAAAGCTACTGTCATATCCTATTCCCTTGAAGCCGAAGGACGGAATGCTCATGAGGTGACTGGGTCATAGATTCGGGTATAGTCGTGATTATGATATGATCTGGCATAGACCCAAGTTAAGGACATATCGAGCCCAGATATGGGATAAGTCAGCACGTCACCAAGTGTGAGAGCGATAAGATCAAAGGCCAATATTATAGTAACGGCCCGACAAACGCCCGAGGCCACGATTATTAAATCAAAGGTCGTGGCGATAGTCAAAGGCCAAACACTGATAACGGTCTAAGACGTTATAAGGAGGTTAAAGAATTTAGTCACATGGACGACCTCCCGAAGCTAAATTCTCACTGGGCTCTAGACACCGTATATTCATCATACTATACAACAATCAACGGAGATTGATTGTAAATTCATTATATATTTCGTAATATTTACATGTATGGATAAAATGATAATATCTTCTTGAAAACTTGCACCAATTAGTAAACAATATTATTTCTTTAAAAGTTGGAGAAAGTTTATTATGTTTATCCTTGAAAAATGAACTTGTAAATTATCCAAACTTCAGACTCATTGATAATCCATACTTCTCACCCCCACTTTGACTTTCTAAAACTCCACTAGATGATGTAAACGAAGAGGAAAAAGAGGCAGATACTGACGATAAGTGAAGTCTGACCTCCAGGATTGCCAATAGGACATAGGATTCATGGAGCTTAATTGAGCATTTCTTTTATTCTTGTGTCAAATTATACTCTTATTTCCGCTGTAATCTTTTGTACTTTGATGTAATAATTCTGATGTACTCATGAATATTACTTTTGTATCACATAACCAGTACTAGATCATCGGGCTAAGATCTGGCACATGAATGCTTTAGTGGAATTTATTATAACAAATGTCATTATTACGTTGACTGCCGCGTTCTCGTCCAAACTGGTGTGGGGCGTGAGAGGAGTGGTATCAGTGCTCATTTTGTAAGTGGGACACTTGCATCGAGCTTTTCCAGGATAAAATTCTTCGTACTTAGTTGGAATCCCCACCTAGTACGAAGTAAATATTATTGGACAACAAGACTATTACAGATAGGAACCCTTTATAATCTAACTAAGGTCTAATTCATGTCATCCACTAGGATTATTTCAATTCATTCACTATTCATTTAGAATAAGCGTCGCCAATCAATATTATCTACTTCAACTGAGTCGATATACTATTCATTTGGAATAGTAATGGCTAATTTTGACGTATTAAGTTTCGAGTTACTACGTGCATCATAGTCAAATTAGCTACATTATTTGTTCGGAAGGTGTAAAGCTAATGTTGCAAGAATTTATTCGGCGAAATATAAACCTTGCAAAACTTAAAATTAATTTGAATTATTAAGACTTATCTCCTTAATAATTGTCTGTATGTTTGTCCTTTTTAGCTGCCTCTCTGAGATGCTACTTACTATTAAAACCTTGACAGTTACTGACCTAGACCTTTTATTTGGTAGGTATGGATTCCGAGATGGAGATGATCGTAGAACTTATGCGTATGACAGAAAAGGTCAAACTCTTAGAAGAGCAGGCTACTTATTGGCGAGAAAGTTGGGCAGATCAGTTTCGCACTAAACTGAAGGACCAAGACCAGATCGAGACCCTTGAGTAGCAGATCCAGACCCTAAAGGGAACCTTGCTAGAACCATACAGGAGGCGGACGCGTACTGTAGATAGAAGCAGGAGGCGTTTCAGGTACTTGAGTCCTGATGTGAGGGTGCCGGAATTTGGGGATGGCACTGCATCAGCGTGACACATACGCTGACAGAAAAGAGGCCACCATCAGGAGTCTCCAGCATATCCGATCTCAGCTGATCTCTCGAGTTGAGATGCTAGAGTGTACCCTGGCTGCAGAGCACCTTCATGAGAGAGTTTTAGATGCGATGCATTCACGGATGATGGAGTTAGTGGAGCTGATTCCAGGGCTCGTGGTTGCGCCACCAGGAGAAATGATCAACGTATCCTCCAGCTCTGAGGAGGAGGACCCCTAGGAGGATCTGATGGAGCTCAATCTTTTTTACTTTTATTTTATTAATATGTGTTGTATTAAACTATATGTTGATGTTTCAATTTGAACATTAATAATTTATATTTGGCAATTAAAACCTACTTTTCCTTATCTAGTGCTTCAATTTTCATGATACAACATTGCAAATGTAATAATAACAATTCATAACGATAATGTTTCTTGATATTTAACAACCTAATATGAGTACCTTTAAATTTCACAATATAACGCTTACTTTAATAATCACTAACTATAGATGACTGAACGTCGTGGACGTAGAAGGACTCGTGCCTAATGTGATGATAATAAAGAGCCACACATAAGAGATGGAAATCCATTCCAAGGGAATAATAACACTGCTGAGGCAATTGTCTAGTTGGTAACCTTCCTGAAACAACATGCTGTTCCAAACCCGAATGCACATGTGCCACATGATCAATTTCTAGAACGGTTTCTTTGATTTAATCCCCCTACCTTCCTCGGTGAACCTGATGACCAGAAAACCAAACACTGGCTTGAGAGGATAGAAAACATATTTGCTATCCTACAATACTCAATGGAAAAGAAGTTAACACTAGCGACTTTTTGATTGGAGTCGGCGGCTCACGACTGGTGGAGAGTTACCAATGAGAAAGTGGACAAGGGAAGCTACTGACCGAACATGTGAGAACTTTGTAAAGGCTTTTCGTGACCAGTACATATCTCAGGCCACTCGTGAAGCTCGATGTGATGAGTTTTACCATCTTAAGTAAGGGGCAACGACTGTAGCCCAATACGAGTCCCAATTCAATCGACTCTTCAAGTCACGCCAGGACTGTGAGCACAGAGGAAGACAAACTGTCCGAGTTTACACGAGATTTAAGGTTTGCTCCACATAAAAGCTTGCTGCCGGTGAGAGCGATGACCATGGTTGAAGAAGTCGAGGCTGCAAGTCGAATTGAGAGTGGAATGACCCGGTTGGGACAGGCGAAAGATCACAGAACTGGGAAATTTAAGAGATATACACCAACCCAATCATCTAGACCACCTAAAAATTCCAACACAAGACTACTTGACAGAACTCCGGAAAGAGACATGTGAATAACCTAGCGCCATGTCCTCACTGCAATAAAATGGGACATAAATCTGAGGACTACTGGAAGAAGCAAGGGAGATACTTACGTTGTAGAGATAATCAACATCCAACCAGGGAATGCCAAAAATGGGGGACACGAGGCAACAACCAGCAGACAAATGTGGCTAAGCAAGATAATCACAAGGGCATAAAAGGGAAGGCACCAACAAGAGTTTTTTGCCTTATCCAGATAAGATGCCCCTAACGCAACCGACGTGGTGGAAGGTACATTTCTCGTGTTAAACCATGCCCATGCATTATTAGATCCAGGATCATATCGTTCTTTTGTTGTACCCCAATATGCACAAAAGTTGAACGTCTACATGGAATCAATACCCAAAAGCCTATAAGTATCCACACCTATGGGTGCGAGCCGAGAAATGAATTTAGTATTTAAGGATTGCAAAGTAATAGTTGAGGGTCATTGTTTTACTGCCGATCTAATGCTTCTCCCCGTACTTGATGACCTCATACTTGAGATAAATTAGCTATCTAAACACTATGCGCAACTCGATTACCATTCTAAGGTAGTCCGATTCTACAAACCCGACTATTCAGTAGTTGAACTACACGGGAATGCTAGAATTAACTTGTCCCCAACCATATCAGCCACGAATGCGAGAAGGGCTGTCTCGAAGGGAACAACCGGATATTTGGCATTTGTCATCAACAAACCCAAGAGCAAAATGGAGATTGAATATGTACTAGTAGTATCAGAATACCCTGATGTATTTCCCGTGGAACTTACTTCCCTACCTTCTAATAGGGAAGTTGAATTTAGCATTGATATATTGACAAGAAATGCGCTTATGGCTAAGACGCCGTATCTAGTGGCCCCCGGGAACTGCAAGAACTGAAGGTTCAATTGCATAAATGGCTAGTGGTTGTATTTATCCGACCGAATGTGTCTTCTTGGGGAGCACTAGTGCTATTCATAAAGAAGAAAGATGGCATGCTAAGATTGTGCGTCGATTACCGAGAACTTAAATTTAGAACAAGTATCTGCTTTCCAGAATCGACGAGCTATTTGACCAACTCCAAGGAGCAACAGTCTACTCGAAGTTCGATCTTCAACGGGGATATTACCAATTGAGGATTAAAGAGAATGACATACCTAAGACAGCTTTTCAAACTAGGTATGGTCATTATGAATTTGTGGTAATGCCTTTTGGATTGACCAACCCGCTGGCTTTTTATTGATTTAATGCATCGAGTATTCCATCCATATCTGGATCAATTAGTCATGATATTTATTGACGACATACTTGTAATATCCGCATTTTTCTTTCCCTTGTAATTGTATTTCCGGTGTAATTCTCGATTTTAGTGACCCTCGTGTATCCTTCAGTGTAACTTTTCCGTTATCTTTTGATCCGATTCTCGTAATTGTTGTGCGGAACCGCCGTTTCGGGGTTGCCGTGGATTCATTCTATGCTATGATGCGTTTTAAGGTGTTCCGTTTGATGTTTCGTTCATATTCCAGTATTTTGGGTCGTTTATATTCTGTATCTAGCGCACGCTAAATTTTCTGTATAGCGCACGCTAGAAATCCATTAGTAGCGCACGCTACGTTTAATTCGTAGCGCACGCTAACGATTTAGCCCTGGGAGTGGCAGTTTAACTCCCAGGCCTCTGGACTATCGGATTAGCGCACGCTATCCTGTCTAGCGCACGCTAATGTCGGGAAACTAGCGCACGTTAAGTTGTTCAGTAGCGCGCGCTAGTGTATCGTCAAAGATCGGGCGGTTTACTACCGAATTCAATCGATTCTAGTTAGCGCGCACGCTACGCTGGTAGGGTAGCGCACGCTAACGGGTCAGGTGAGGTTTGGGCAGTTGGCTACTGGACTCGGCTGATGTTCAGGTAGCGCACGCTATTGGTCGATAGCGCGCGCTACCGATAGGTTATTAGCGCACGCTACACATGCATGGTAGCGCACGCTAACGGCCAAAAACCTGACTTCTGGACTGGGACGCTAACAGGAGGATTTGTAATCCTATCCCGTTAGCGCACGCTAACCTTGAGGTTTTAGCGTGCGCTAACACTCCACAACTATATAAACCGGGGAGTTGACCGAGATAATCATAATTCCTCTTTTCTTCCTCTCTCCGCGAAGGCGATTCCGAGGCGTTTTCTTGGCGATTTCTTCCTCCAATCATCTCATCCATCATCCTTCTTGAGTTCTTGGAGTATTATATCAACATCAACACGAATCATTCGTCCTAATCCACGGTAAATCTCTTAGAACCCTACTTTTGGGTAATTTGGGGGTTTTGGGATTTTCTTCCGATCCGTTTCGTTTTGTTGATGGATTCAAGATGAATATGATTAATCTTGTTGGTATTCTTAGTTTTCCTACGGATTCATGGTATATTTCGTGATTTTTACGGAATCGAGAGGGTTTGGTTGTGGTCCGCCCTCGTTGTTGTTTATATACGAATATACATGAATCGTAGGCGGGTTTCCGGTGTATTCCATTTCCATAATCGTTTAGAAGTGGTTGTGATTGTGCTATTCAAATCGTTAGGTTCATTTTTCGGTTCCTCGCGGTCGCGCTTGATTCTCCGTTTCGTTCGTGTCATCGTCTATTTAATCGAGGCAAGTATCCTTATGAACTTACAATCTTGACATAGTAGTTTTGTATGAGAAATTGTGTGTGTGTGTATGCTCACTACGGGTTAGACTCGACGGGGTCTCGGTAGGGGTTCACGAAGGGGTGGATCATGAGCTTGCTTTTAACCACTACGGGTTAGATCCGACGGGGTCTCGGTAGGGGTCCACGGAGGGTGGATCCACGGTTAATTGTGGTGCATTTTTACAAATGTGATTTGATCATTGGCATTTAGGAAATGACTGGTTTGGAAACTAAGATTTCTTGATGGCATGCATTACTATATGTGTAAGATGTAAATTGTTCATTTGGTTACTTGTACTAGCGTAATTGCTAACCCCTCTGGGGACCCGTGATGGGGAAATTCGTGTTATGAATTTCAGTCGGGTTCATCGAGGCAATGGGGCTTGGACCAGTACACGGATGATGGCCGTGCGTGATGATTGTGCACGAGTGACGTTTTAGGGTCTCTTACCTTTTGTCTTTTGTGATTTTGAACTAATAGTTGTACTCGAGTACTTAAGGGGTTCTTGTTCGTTTGAATTGTATTGTTGCTTATTATGTTGTGTTGGATGATGACGTTATATCGACCGGTTGAACGGGTGGATTGTTACATTTTGCGTCTTTATGACGTGGTGTTATTTTATCGTTTACGTGAGTCGTTGTGTATGATCTTTGTTCGGCTGGTGGGTCCCATATAGGGATTCACGGCGCTGTAATATACCTCGAATATATTGAGGTGTTACGAAAATGGTATCGAGCTCTAGGTTATGGATACCTAGGCTTGTTGGTTTATTGGGTCTTGTGGTGTTTTGTTTTGCACATCATCGTCACGCTGCCATGATTCCAAACTACCGGTGTCCGTAAGTTTTCCTTCCCTGTTCATTAATTCCTTGTATCGTACCCTTGATTCTCGACTTGTGATTGTTCTTTTCTTGTGCGATCCTCGTATGGCTTTTGCTACTTATTTAACTCCGATGGATGCCGAAGAGGTCGTGGTCGCGGTCGTGGTCGTGGACGCGGCCCAGGGGCGTGGGGCGGCCGGGGCGGCCACGTCCACGATCTTCGAGCCGGCGTGCAAGGGCCGTCATCATAGCCATGCTTCTTCGCAGAGCGTGCCGATCTTGGTATTGCGGCCGTTATGCAACAAATGGTGAACCAAATGGCGGCAATAGCTCGGGCGGTTGAGCCGGATCAAGCCCATGCTAATCGGGCGGAGCGGACCGTTGGCTCCAAGATGTCATCAAGATGCATCCTCCTCGGTTTCGGGAGCTTCGGACCCGATTGGGTAGGAAGGGTGGATCAAGGAGATGTCTAAGGTCTTCGTTGCCACTAAGCATCCCGAAGACCGTAGAGTTCCTATTGCTCGAGTACTTTCTCACCAGGGGCCTACTGGTGGTGGGAGGCCGTTGGGCCCAAAGACCATCTTTGCTTCGTGGGTGAGTTTCAAGAGTTGATGGAGATCGAATATTGCCGTGGCGATCGAGACGAGGCTCGGGTACATGCTTTTATGATGCTCAACCGCGGGATATCCCGTAGCTCAAGCTATTGCTGATTTTAATAAAGAGTTGGGTTATGTGAAGACCCAAGTTGTCGAGGAGAGCGACAAAATTTTCCATTTCTCCAGACGGATGAAGTCGTCGATTCGGGACTATATGTCGGGGCTCGTATGCACTACATTGAAGGATTATCAGAGTAGGGCCCTTGCTTACGATATGTCTGTGACGGCGAGTGAGGCGGCCCGCGAGAGTAAGAAGCAGAAGTCCGCCGGGAATTTTTCGGGCCACAAAGGTGGGGGTCAGCAGAAATTTCAGTCTGCTAACTTTTCATTTGGTGGTGGTCGGCTCGATCTATTAGGTTTCCCACAGGCTGCGGTGCCCCTTCTCGAGAGGTGAAGTGTTTTAAGCGTGGCGGCCAGCCACATCAGCCGTAATTGCCCGAGTCCTTTGTTGATATGTAATCAGTGTGGCCAACCGGGCCACAAAGCGGCTTTCTGTGCCGAGAGGGAGAGAATTTTGGGTGCCCGGACTTCCATCCCAACGCCTAGGGAACCAAGTGTGAATCAGGGATCGTTTGCTCCTCAATCTTCGCCGAGTGCTAGTCGGGGGAGGGGTCGGGGTCAGCCCTCTAAGGGGGGAGCTTCCAGTGTCGGCTCAGCCCACCCGCGTGTCTATGAGATGCGGAAAGCCGATGATCCAGCGGCTACCGTGGCGACAGGTACCGTTTATATTCGTTCTCATCCTGTCAGTGTGCTTTTCGATTCCGGTGCTACGCATTCGTTCATATCTTTGGATTGTGTACGCCGTTTGAGTCTCGACTGTTTAATGCCTTGTGAACCCTTCATCGTTAAGCTTCCTAGCGGTGATAGGATCGTTGGCGCGATCGGGAGGTTCGAGACTGCTTACGTAGTTATTTGTGAGAGGACTTGGCCCTCTAATCTTATTGTTGTGAATATCGAGGGTGAGGATTTGATTCTTGGTGATGATTGGCTCGAGCGGCATGGTGCGATCATGAACTACCGCACGAGAATCATCACCATGTTAGCCGAGGATGGCACCGAGCACTCTTTGCGGGCGAAAGAGGGGGAACCAGTCGTTATTAACGCCTTGAAGGCGATGAGACTCTGCGAAAGGGGTGTACCGGCTATTGGTGCTACGCCTTGAAGGCGGAGAGTGGTGGAGTCGAGCTTTCGTCGATTCCAATCGTTAATGAGTTTCTGATGTTTTTCCTAACGAGTTACGGGATTGCCACCGGATCGTGAGGTCGAGTTCACTATAGAGTTAGAGCCGGGTGCGGCTCTATTTCAAGGCGCCTACCGCATGGCACCTTCAGAGATGGCGAGTTGAAGAAGCGATTGAGTGAGCTTCTTGAGTCGGGGTATGTTCGACCGAGCGCCTCGCCTTGGGGCGCACCGGTCCTGTTTGTGCGGAAGAAGGATGGTTCACTACGTTTGTGTATCGACTATCGCGAACTAAACAAGGTGACCATCAAGAACAAGTATCCTTTGCCGAGAATTGATGACTTGTTCGATCAGTTGCAGGGAGCTGCGGTATTCTCGAAAATTGATTTGAAATCGGGGTACTATCAGCTCCGGGTGAGAGAGTCCGATGTGCCGAAGACAGCTTTTCGGACGAGATACGGACATTATGAGTTTGTAGTTATGCCCTTCGGGTTAACTAATGCGCCGGCGGTGTTCATGCAGCTGATGAACAAAGTCTTTATCGAGTATTTGGATAAGTGTGTCGTCGTCTTCATTGACGATATTCTTATTTATTCGAGGAACGAGGAAGAGCATGCCCATCATTTGCGGATAGTGTTAGACATTTTGAGGGCCGAGCAACTCTATGCAAAGTTCTCGAAATGTGAGTTCTGGTGAAGGAAGTGATGTTTTTAGGTCACGTGATTTCAGTCGAGGGGGTTCGTGTGGATCCGCAGAAGATTGAGGCCGTATTGGATTGGACACCACCCAAGAATGTGAAGGAGCTCCGTAGTTTCTTGGGTTTAGCTGGCTACTATCGTAGGTTCGTCGAGGGTTTCTCGAAACTAGCTCGGCCACTTACGCGATTGCTCCGTAAATCCGAAGTTAAATGCGGAATGACGAGAGGCGATCGAGTTTTGAGGAATCAAGAAGCGTTTGACTTCAGCGCCAGTTTTGGCGTTGCCATGTGGCAACGAGGGTTTTGCCGTTTATAGCGATGCTTCGGGTCAGGGTCTTGGATGTGTATTAATGCAGCACGGCAAGACCATTGCCTATGCGTCGAGACAGTTGAGGCCGTATGAGCTGAACTACCCTACTCATGATTTGGAGTTAGCGGCGATCGTTTTGCGCTCAAGATTTGGCGTCACTACCTTTTCGGCTCCACATGTCGATTTTTACCGACCATAAAAGTCTGAAATACATATTTACTCGGCGGGAGTTGAATATGAGGCGAGGAGGTGGTTAGAGTTGATTAAGGATTATGACCTCGAAATCCTTTATCATCAAGGCAAGGCGACGTCGTGGCCGACGCCTTGAGTCGGAAACCGATTGCGTTGCGAACGCTTGAGATCCTTACATCTCGATCCCGAGCTTCGGAGGGCCTTGATCGAGTTAGATGTTGAGGTCTCGTTGCGGGAGGTGTCGGGCAACTTTGTGCTTTAGAGATTTCGTCATCCTTGATCGACGAAATTAAGTCAAGCAATCGGAGGATCCGATGATTACTCAAATCCGAGAGAACGTTCTTAAGGGAAAGTCTCTGGGTTTGTGATTCACGAGGATGGTATTTTGAGATTCAGTCGGCTTTGTGTGCCGAACGACTCGAGTTGAGGCGAGTATTTTACGGAGGCCCATGCTACGCCTTATTCCGTTCATCTGGTTCGAGTAAGATGTACAAGGACACGAGAAGAAATTTCGGTGGAATGATATGAAGGATGAGGTCGCACGGTTGTAGCGAGATGTTTGACTTGTCGTGAGTCAAAATCGAGCATCAGAGACCGGCTGGGTTATTGCAGTCACTTCCCGTTCCGGAATGGAAATGGGAAGATATATCGATGGATTTCATTACGAGTTTGCCGAGATCGAGGTTGGGCATGAATATGGTATGGGTGATTGTTGATCGCCTGACCAAGTCGGCACATTTTCTGGGCATCAAGGACACTTGGGGCCCGGAGAAGTTAGCTCGTGTGTTTATTGCGCAGATCGTGAGACTTCACGGTACTCCGAAGTCTATTGTTTCGGATCGTGACGGCCGTTTTGTATCGCACTTCTGGCAGGCGGTGCATAAGGCGTTGGGTACCCGGTTGCATTTGAGTACCTCTTTTCATCCCGATCGGATGGGACGGTCGGAGCACTATCCAGACGTTCGAGGACTTGTTGCGTGCTGTGCTCTCGATTGGAGTAGTGGTGGGAGGAACATTTGCCCGATCGAATTCACGTATAACAATAGTTGGCACGCGTCGATTCGGATGGCACCGTACGAGGCACTTTATGGCGGCGATGTCGATCACCTATTTGTTGGAATGAGGCGTCCGATTTGGTCGGGACCGAGCCGGATGTCGTTTTAGAGACGAGGCGGAAGATAGAATTAATTCGGGAACGGATGTTGTTGCCCAGTCGGCGAAGTCGTATGCGACGTCCGTCGTCGACCTTTGGAATTCAAGGTGGGAGATCACGTTTTGCTAAAGGTGTCGCCGACGAAGGGAGTTTTCGGTTCGGGAAGAAAGGGAAGTTGAGTCCGAGATTTATCGGCCCCTTTGAGATCCTCGGCGAGTAGGTGGGTTGGCATACCGTTTGGCGTTACCTCCGGCCTTGAGTCATGTTCATAGTGTTTTCCATGTTTCCCAGTTGAGGAAATATGTCCCGGATCCTAGTCACATCATCGATTATGGAGAGATTGATGTCGCCGAAGATGTTACTTTCGAAGAGCGCCCTTTGAGGATTTTGGAGCATCGTGAGAAACGATTGAGGCATAAGACCATACCTTTGGTCAAGGTGCAGTGGTCGAGACACGGTGTCGAGGAGGCGACTTGGGAAACCGAGGATAGCATGCGTGCTAGGTACCCCGAGTTGTTTGTTTCTTAAGTTTCGGGACGAAACTTATTTTTAGAGGGGTAGAATGTAATATCCGCATTTTTCTTTCCCTTGTAATTGTATTTCCGGTGTAATTCTCGATTTTAGTGACCCTCGTGTATCCTTCAGTGTAACTTTTCCGTTATCTTTTGATCCGATTCTCGTAATTGTTGTGCGGAACCGCCGTTTGGTTGCCGTGGATTCATTCTATGCTATGATGCGTTTTAAGGTGTTAGTTTGATGTTTCGTTCATATTCCGAGATTTTGGGTCGTTTATATTCTCGTATCTAGCGCCGCTAAATTTTACGTATAGCGCACGCTAGAAATCCATTAGTAGCGCACGCTACGTTTAATTAAATAGCGCCGCTAACGATTTAGCCACAGGAGTGGCGGTTTAACTCCCGAGGCCTGCGGACTATCGGATTAGCGCACGCTATCACATCTAGCGCACGCTAATGTCGGGAAACTAGCGCACGTTAAGTTGTTCGGATGGCGCGCGCTAGTGTATTTGTCGATCTTGGGCGCTTACTCTGAATTCAATCGATTCTAGTTAGCGCACGCTACGCTGGTAGGGTAGCGCACGCTAACGGGTCGAGTGAGGTTTGGGCGGTTAGCTCTTGGACTCGGTGATGTTCGGGTAGCGCACGCTATTGGTCGATAGCGCGCGCTACCGATAGGTTATTAGCGCACGCTACACATGCATGGTAGCGCACGCTAACGGCCAAAACGACTTACGGGATGGGCGCTAACGGGAGGATTTGTAATCCTATCCGTTAGCGCACGCTAACCTTGAGGTTTTAGCGTGCGCTAACACTCCCAACTATATAAACCGGGGAGTTGACCGAGATAATCATAATTCCTCTTTTCTTCCTCTCTCATGGCGAAGGCGATTCCGAGCGTTTTCTTGGCGATTTCTTCCTCCAATCATCTCATCCATCATCCTTCTTGAGTTCTTGGAGTATTATATCAACATCAACACGAATCATTCGTCCTAATCCACGGTAAATCTCTTAGAACCCTACTTTTGGGTAATTTGGGGGTTTTGGGATTTTCTTCCGATCCGTTTCGTTTTGTTGATGGATTCAAGATGAATATGATTAATCTTGTTGGTATTCTTAGTTTTCCTACGGATTCATGGTATATTTCGTGATTTTTACGGAATCGAGAGGGTTTGGTTGTGGTCCGCCCTCGTTGTTGTTTATATACGAATATACATGAATCGTAGGCGGGTTTCCGGTTGTATTCCATTTCCATAATCGTTTAGAAGTGGTTGTGATTGTGCTATTCAAATCGTTAGGTTCATTTTCGTCGGTTCCTCGCGGTCGCGCTTGATTCTCCGTTTCGTTCGTGTCATCGTCTATTTAATCGAGGCAAGTATCCTTATGAACTTACAATCTTGACATAGTAGTTTTGTATGAGAAATTGTGTGTGTGTGTATGCTCACTACGGGTTAGACTCGACGGGGTCTCGGTAGGGGTTCACGAAGGGGTGGATCCGCGAGCTTGCTTTTAACCACTACGGGTTAGATCCGACGGGGTCTCGGTAGGGGTCCACGGAGGGGTGGATCCACGGTTAATTGTGGTGCATTTTTACAAATGTGATTTGATCATTGGCATTTCCGGAAATGAGTGTTTTGGAAACTAAGATTTCTTGATGGCATGCATTACTATATGTGTAAGATGTAAATTGTTCATTTGGTTACTTGTACTAGCGTAATTGCTAACCCCTCTGGGGACCCGTTTTGGGGAAATTCGTTTTATGAATTTGGTCGGAGTTCATCGAGGCAATGGTACTTGGACGATTACGGATGATGGCCGTGCGTGATGATTGTGCACGAGTGACGTTTTAGGGTCTCTTACCTTTTGTCTTTTGTGATTTTGAACTAATAGTTGTACTCGAGTACTTAAGGGGTTCTTGTTCGTTTGAATTGTATTGTTGCTTATTATGTTGTGTTGGATGATGACGTTATATCGACCGGTTGAACTGGGTGGATTGTTCTGTTTTGCGTCTTTATGACGTGGTGTTATTTTATCGTTTCTGTGAGTCGTTGTGTATGATGCTGTTCAGCCTGGTGGGTCCCATATAGGGATTCACGGCGCTGTAATATACCTCGAATATATTGAGGGTGTTACAATACTCATATATTCCAAGTCGGACCAGGATCATGAAACTTACCTAAAGTTGGTGCTAGAAATGCGAAGGAGACATAAGTTGTATGCCAAATTCAGTAAGGGTGAATTTTGGTTAAGAGAAGTAGCATTCTGAGGACACGCGATATCTGGAAACAGAGTCTCAGTAGATCCATCAAATATGGAGACTGTCTTGGATTGGTAGAGGCCAGAAACACTCACTGAGATACAAAGCTTTCTTGGACTTGTGGGTTACTACTGTAAATTCATTAAAGATTGCAGAACCGCTCACAAGGCCGTGGCGATAGTCAAAGCTCAAACACTAGTAACGGTCTAAGAGGTTATAAGGAGGCTAAAGGATTTAGTCACTTAGACGACCTCCCGAAGCTAAATGCTCACTCGGTGCATACAATAATCTTTGGAGATTGACTGTATATTTATGATATATTTCGAATATTTACAAGGATGGATAAAAGCATAATATATTCCTTAAAAACTTGCACCAATTATTAAATAAGATTATTTATTTAAAAATGGGAGAAAGTATATTATGTTTATCCTTGAAAAATAAGCTCGTAAATTATCCAAACTTCAAACTTATTGAGAATCCATTATTCTCACCCCCACTTTAGTTTTATAAAACCTAACTAGATGGAGGGAACAGAGAGGAAGAAGAGGCAGATGCTGACGAGAAGTGAAGTCTGATCTCGAGGATTGCCAATAGTACATAGGATTCATGGAGCTTAATTCAGCATTTCTTTTATTCCTGATCAAAATTGTACTCTTATTTTCATTGTAATCTTTATTACTTTGGTGTATTAATTACACTGTAATCATTTTTATCAAATAACCAGTCTTAGATCACCAGGCTAAGATTTGGCACATGAATGCTTTACTAGAATTTATTCTCACAAACGTTATTATTACGTTGACTGTTGCATTCTCGTCCAACCCCGGTGTGGGGACGTGACATAATGACTGTTGGGTTTTGGTACCGCCACTTGAATAGTGCGATGTAGAGTTTTTAAAATCTTTTGCATTTGCGGAAGCGTATATAAAGTTCGAAATATAAACGACACAAGATTTATACAGGTTCGGCCAAATATGCCTATATCCTCTCTTCGTATCTTTTTATATAGGCTTAAGATAAATCTTTCGGCCTTGTATTTTATCGGTCCAAGGTAAACCATTATGCTATTGTCTTTTTGTCGGTCCAAGCTAAACCGTTTTCCTTTTCTATCAAACAAAGAATCAACCTATCTAGCTTTCAATTGGTACTAGACAAACCTCATTCGGATTTAGATTGTGATTCTAATAATGCCGGATCCTTGATCCTAATAACACCGAATCAAATCTACAATCCTTTCTTTCCTCTCGTGTATGTTTGAGTTTATCAAACACTCGAACTTAACAATTAAGATCGATTACAACAACAATAATGAAGATAATGATTTCTGAAGTATAGTTGTTGTTATGAATGACACCAAATGTCTTGGTATTTATAGACATAAAGCCTCAACTAGCCATTGGCTCCTGCTGTATTATTAGCGCGTGCTATTTAGTGTCGTAGCATGCGCTATTCCCCTTTAGCGTACGTAATCTCATTATGTAGCGTGTGTTACTGTTGATCAGATCAGTCCAGTGGCTTTTGAATCTTATCTTTAGCGTGCGTTAGTATTAACCCTTAGCCTGCGCTAGCTGGTCTTCATTTACAACAGTTTGATGCTGAAAGTCTTCTGTCCAACGAACATAATTCAAACTTAGCATGCACTAAGTATTCTACATAGCGTGCGTTATCCGTTCAAACTTCACTTTTCAGATTCTTTGACCATATGCGTGATCTCCATGTTGAAAGTCTTCTCTTTTACACAACGGATATATTCCTTCGTTAGCGTTCATTAGCTTAATTCTTAGCATACGCTAACTCAGTCATCGAGCGTGCGTTAACTGTTCTTTTGCCCAGTTTTTGTGTCGTCGACTTTTTCTTGACTCATTGTTGCTTTTCTTTTTCATTGTTGTTTTTCTTTGTTTAGCAACTTATCATCAAAACCTCAATTATGAATGTGTGGAATAAAATATTCAAACAATGACCCGGATTATTTCACCAGAACCGAAATAAAAAAATATTCTATAAATAATTCATAAACTTAGTAAAAAAGGAATCATAATGATGATGTAACATGATAAATTTTGTGAATTTTATTGTTTTATTGATAATATTTTTTCTTCTAAAAATAATCCACGACATTTAGTAAAAAAAAGAGTGATGATGAAGATTGTTTAATTAGGAACGAAAAATAAAAATAAATAAAAATGAATGATAATGTTATTTAATTAGGGCTGAAATAAAATCAAAAATAAATTAAGAAGGAACAATAATGTGGACAGCTTCAAAAGCAGGCGAATACGGTGAGATTACAAGTTCTCATACTCATTTTATGAAGAGTAAAAACTATGAGACTTTCATTATGCAGCATATCTGATTATATAGAAAAAAACTCTCCTAGTCCATTTACCGACAGTAAATATTATGTAACTCTAATTACATAGGAAATCTTATAGACTTTTTTTTTTCCTAAATTATTTCATATCACGAGTAACATGATAAATTCCACAAATTTTATTACCTTTTTAGATGGAAGTGAATTTTTTTCTTCTTCTAGAAACTAATTCACAGAATTCAATAAAAAACGATGATATTGATACTAACATGATACATGTATGATTTTAATTGATTTTTTAGGTCGTGATGAAATTATGTTTTCTGCTAAAAATATTTTACAGAGTTTAGTAAAAAAGGAATGATGATGATGTGGATATTCAATTATGACTGAAAAATTAAAATAGAATAAAAAGGAATCATTATAATTATATGGATTATTTGATTACAATCAAAACAAAAGAAAAATATTGTAGTACTTAGTAAAAATCAATGATAATGATGACGCAGCATAATAAATTCTGTGAATTTAATTTTTTCATTGATTATAGGTGGAATATTTTTTTCTAAAAGTAATTCACGATATTTAGTAAAAAAAGAATATTTAATTAGGAGCCAAAAATTAAACAAAATAAAAAAATAATGACAATAGCATAGATTATTTAATTAGGATGGAAACTAAAAATCAAACTAAGAAGGAATGATGATGTGGAAAACTTCAATAGCTCCGTGAATATGGTGAGTGAAAATTCCCGAACTCTTTTTATGAAGAGTAAATACTATGAGACTCTATTTACTCAGAAAATTTGATTACCCAGAAAATTTGATTGGTTTAGAAAAATCATTGAGTTCTTTTATGAAGAGTAAATACGGACTCTAATCACGCATGAAATTTGATAGATTTTTTTTCTAAATTAATTCACTATTTGAGTAACGTGAAAATTTCTGTAAATTTAATTAATTTTTTAATTACAGACGAAATTATTTTTCTTCTAGAAAGTAATGCACAAAATATAATCTTATATACTAAAAGCTTAAGTTGTCTTATAAATGCAAAGTGCTCACAATAAATGTTTCATGAATTGAAAGTGAAATGTGAAAGCTTCATGTGTTAGTACATTGATTTAATAGTCATGCATAAGGGTAAGTACATAGGAATCGTGCACATTAAACACAAAGAATACAAACCAAAAATGCAATGAATGCATAAATTAAACACACCAATTAGTGGTTAGTCTTTTTACCTTCCCGTCCATGAGTTACAAATATTTTATCAACTATATAATGTGTCAAAAATCACACACAACAAACGACTTCCTCCACACCGTGCGCATTGGGCTACAACTTATTATGGTGGTAAAGTAAGCGTCATATCGTCTTACTTATTTAGCATATTGATTTATATTATTTTATGTAAATTTCACGTGTGTTTTTGTGTGTAACAATGTAGGACGTAAAGATGGTGGGCTTAGGAGATTTGGTAGTAACATCATCTTTTCTAATGGTTTAAGAGATCCTACACATCGTTGTCTTATCAATTAAGTGGAACATGCACGAATATTTTTACTTTGATCGAAAATGCAATATATTGATTAACTGTATTTAAGTTACTAACGATCAACTATATCTATTTTTTTTGTAGCGCATCAAGAAGCATTAAAGAAAGAGATCGAGAAGTTACAAAAATTATGTCAAGAACAAAACATGCAAAAGGCCAATGAACAACAACGACAAAGACAACAACAACAAAAACAACAACAACAACAACAACAAGATCAACGCCGTGGCCACCGGTGGGATGAATACTTAGCATTCATATTAATAGTACGTTACAAATTAAACATGCAATATTTTACTTTATGTAATACCGATAAACGGGCTAATACTATTGATTCGTTAGCAAGTAAGTTTATTGAAAATGATGTGACGAGCATTCAATTTTTAGTCAATAATTATTACTACACTTTGTTGGTGCATTTTAATATTTTGCTCTTAATGTAGTTTTTTGTCTTGCGTTGTGTTAATGTCACTTTTTTAATTAAACGTCTTGGAATATTGTGTGACTTTGATATTTAATATGACTGTGTAAATTATGTCGATGTTACATATTGCAAATGGTAGTATATAATAAAAATATAATAAAAATATCTTCACACTATCATCATAACAATGAGAATCTTCTAAATCGAAGAAGTATATAAAGGAGAAGAAAATTGTATTTCAAATGTTATCCACATATCACGAGGTAAGCATTATTCATTTGAGTTTGAGATCATGTGATTTATGTCGTCATACTGTAAATACTTAGAATGAGTTACTAATGAATGCTCCAAATTCGATATTATAGTTTATGGAAAAATGTTGTAATAATGCATTAATATAAAAATATTTTATGTAAGTTACTCACATTAAAAGATTACATATGAAAAGCCTCATTTAAATATAACATTTTGCAAAAAACATCTTCACATTAAAGAAAGAGATTGACAAGTCACGAAAATTGTATCAAGAACAAAACATGCAAAATGCCAATGAACAACAACGACAAAGACAACAAGAAGAACAACAACAACAAGAACAACGCCACGGCCACCGGTGTCAATATAGATGAATACGGCATTCATATTAATAGTACGTTACAAATTAAACATGCAATATTTTACTATACGAATTATAATTTATTATACGAATTATAATTTATACTCTTGAATATACTAATCACTTTAATGTTTTATGTTTTTATAGTTTTGTTAAAAGGAAATTTGTTTTATAGTTCGCTTTTAATAATGTAATTTATTTGAACAACGAAGTCCGTCTTTCACAAAAATGAGAGTTTCAAACATGAACCGAAAATTAGTCCGAACATTACGAAAAAACAATTAGATCCAACCCGAGTGCATCGCATGAGTCCCGAGGCGGTCAAACTGTGTGCATTGCACGTGGATGAATATAAAAGGTCTCCAACATTAATGTCATCGCTTCATATTTAAAATAATTTATGTAACTTATACATATTAAAAATTACATGTGAATAGACTTTTATCAATGTAACATCTTGAAAAAAATCTCTTCACATATACTCTTTTAATGTCAATAAACTATTTTAAATGTGTGTCATGCTTAGAAATGTGATACCATCACAACTTAGATATATAATGACGAAAATAAGTTCTGAAGATTACGATATAAAAACTTATATACAGCTCATGTGCAACTCAATAAAGTATTCTAAGTACGTATAAAGCTTAGCAAATGTGTGACACCATGAAAACTTAAATATAAAATGACGAAAATAAATGCCGAATATTACGCTATGAAAACTTCTATATAGCCCATGTGCATCGCACGTATTTTAAATCTATGAAAACTTCTATACAGCACATGTGCATCGCACGAGCATCATTGACTATCATAAGAAATAGTTATAACTTAGCCCAATGTATTAATATTAGTTAGTTCCAATTAAAAATGATAGAGTCAATACCAAAATAAATAGACAACAAATATTACGTAAAAAATACATCTTAAAAGATTACATGTCAATAAACTATTTTAAATACGTATCATGCTACAAAATGTATGCTACCATGACAACTTATATATACAATGACAAAAATACGTCCCGAATATAAAATGACGAAAATAAATGACGGATCCATGATCAAAATGACGAAAATTTGTGCTGAACAATAACAATTTAAATATATAATACCATCATATATAGCCCGGGGCATCGCCCGAGTCTGAATGACTCGTGTATATGTACAGTAGTGCCAATGCGTAGTGCTAATAAATAACCTAATAATATGATATAATATTATTAATAATAAATAATAACTATGGTAACATACCAATTGCCAACAGTGCCTATTTCTATTTGTCGCCCAATTTTCATTTTTTGACATCTGATTAGAGTGTTATCGGTCTGATTTGGTCTGGATATTTGTTTAGAGGGCCAGATTCAATAACTTTAACGGGTACATCTAAGACCAAACCGGTAAGCTAACGGGTCCAGTATTAGAATCGAGACCGACCTTATTAGGCTTAAAGTGCAACCGAGATCGATTCGGTAAGGACCGACCCATTTGTAACACCCCCAGAATCTGATCGAGAATATTACACGCCGCAAACCTCCTCCATGAAGATCTACCAGGCTATACACTGTATCAACATAATACATTACATGCCGACGTGGCAAAATCACAAATCATTAGACCGATTTGGTCTTTCATCATTGACTTGCAAATCAAAAATACATAACCCTGTCGAGACTCATACCCACGCAAGGGTAAAATACTTTAAAACAATAGACAATACGATAGCGGAAAAGACAATACAATGGACTCCGACTAACTGAACCCAAAACATGCCTTTGTGTGATTAGTATCATTCGTCTTTCATCATCTCTCGTACCGATCCTGTGACTTGCTCCCGAAAACCTGCATGTACCTGGACACAATACAGATATCCACCCCCGATTACTCGGGAGTTAGCAAAACTCCACTATTTCACTAGTG
The DNA here is from genome assembly GCA_033398695.1 of Orobanche coerulescens. NCBI lineage: Eukaryota > Viridiplantae > Streptophyta > Magnoliopsida > Lamiales > Orobanchaceae > Orobanche > Orobanche coerulescens. The sequence continues at coordinate 145,751,620 of CM065805.1, read as the reverse complement.
CAAGTATAAGGTGCAAATACGAGCAATACACACATTCCGAGAATACAACGAACGACTTCCCGAGATATTTCATGTGAATAAAATAGTTCAAACGATAAAAATATAAAGGAAACCATTGGTCATTTAAAAATCAGTTCAGGATCTCGGGAGTATTGAAAATATTTGGGATTGAATAATCCTTACTTTATCGAAAGCCACTTAAGGTCACAGTCCAGGGTTTTATTTTCCAAAACACAAATCTGATGACAAAACACAGGGTCCACGACCCAAACAACTCATTTCAAATTATTTCCACACACAATTACACAACACGCGTTACACTTATGCCATTCTAGCCAAATACCAAGACTTAATATAATGTCTCACGACTCCAAGCACAAGGCATTGTGATACTCTGGACATATCACAATTAATCAACAGTAAAAATACTCTGGCAATTCTCGCGACCCGGTCCGGCCCAAGCCACCAAGTCCCCGTGTGCCCCGTCGAGCAACCCCAAGTGAGAATACCCCACTCGAAAGTCCCTGTGTGACCCCGTCCGAGTCAACCCCGGGTGAGAGTACCCGAGAACGACCTTACAACTCTCATCAGTTCACATTTCCAAAACACAATCCATGAGAGTCGATCACAGTATATATAGTCGAGGTACTACTAGAATGGCCAAATTATCCAACACATATTCACGACCCAGAACTATAACAATCCAGAAGGAAGCACAATATCTCAACAACACCGAACGACACAACCAATATCACATAAATTCACATATTCATCGATAACCACATGTCTCCACGCACAACTTAATCAAAGGCTTAAACTTCAAAACTTACCGACGACGTAATCACATATAATGGCATCACACGAAAGTAATGCGATCCTATACTCAGCACTAATACACATATTCAATTAAGCACATTAATTCACGGAATACACGAGTCATCTTTTAACAAAACCATGATGGTAAATATACCGATTCTTTTGAAAATGGTTATAAACATTCATTTAGCACATATCGTCGATTACCAACCATTATATCCACAAAACACGTAAAGAATGGGCAAGATACTTGCCTCGAAATCAATTTGTGAATACTTTGACGAATGCGGCTAGGCCGAAACAGCCCCGAAAACTGACCATCTTCGCAAGAAATCAATAACAACACAATCATTACGAGAATAACACGCTACGAATCAATAACACTAAACGAAATCCCAATCGACACTAAGAAACTACAAGGGTTCAAGGGTTTGTTACAAGAACGCCAAAATCATGTTCCGGAAGAAACGAAATCAATAAACGAGTTTCTAATCCATAGATTACAAGCAATACAACAAAAATTACATGATCAATTCTTCATAATCAACCCAGATTTGAAATCGAGAGAAAAACCCCAAAATAGTTGAAAAAGGGGTTTTCGAAGAATTACCTCAATCCGACGAAGAACAATGGATTAAATGATGTTAAATATAATCAAGAATTCAACAATGTTATGATAATCTACTCAAGGATTGGAATCCCCATCAAATCGCCTAAAAACCGAGAGAGAGAGAGAGAGAGAGAGAAGTGAAATGGGGTTGAAAACGCGACTGTCCTATTTATACACCTGGACAAAACGGCCCAGCAAACGCCTGAATTAGCGCCGTGTTCCAGCTCCGTATTCTGATAGTAGGCAAAATGAAAAACCTGAACAAAACGTCTCAACAAACGGCTGAATTAGCGCCGTGTTCCAACAGACACTAATTATGCACTATACGCTGATAGTGTAGACTTTGCTATTTCGAAAATAACTCATTCGTCCGGACTCCGATTGACGCGCCGTTTGAACCATTGGAAAGGTAACTTGATGCTCTATCATACTGTAAAGTTTCAGAATTTTAAGACTTTATAAGTACCGGTGGTGATCTTACAAAGTCGACCCAAATGCACAACAATGATACTCCTCGACAAAACAACGATCATTCCACATGCAACGAAATACTAACGGACAACACCAAATATCCAAATCGAAAACAAACAAATAAAAAAGTACGACATATGATTACATAAACACAAGAACCATATATCCGCTTTATATCGTAATACGATAGCACGATACCAACACGTATCTATCAATGAGTAAATAATATCAACCGCTCGACAACAGACAAATAATATACTGCATAAAATGACAAACAATTCAAGATAACCGAAAATAAAATCTCGGATATTATATTCTACCCCTCTAAAAATAAGTTTCGTCCCGAAAATTAAAACATGGAACAATCAAAGCAGAGCAGCCCTAGATAACACACGTTATCTGCTACTGACAGCGTACAAGAATTCCATGCAGTACAGGGCTGCTGCAGTCCAATTCAATACACAAGAATGATTACAAAAAGTAATGAACATGAATCACTGCGTTTGATAAAACCGAGCAGTACAAAAAATCAAATCACAAGTTTAACGCTGAAGAAGTATGAAATTCCAATAACTCCGGGATTTGGAAGGTCAAATACGAAGACAATTTCCCAACATTTAAGGAAATTACGAAGTGGCCCAGACACTCAATAATCACGATGACGAGATCAAACAATAATGATGGGGCAACGACGAACGAATAACAATGATCGAACAACAACGATCAAACATGAAAAGGTTTTTCTTTCATTCCTTGGGAGGGACTCAAAACCAAGCAACGACTCTGAAGTTCACACTTCAATCAAGACATCAATAAGCTTGTAGGAACCACGAGGTGTTAATTTCGCACAAGGTTTAAAGGAAATCGAGTCGAACTTTGAAAATGTCACAACGATAAATAGTTCAACCCGAAATAATATCGAGACTCGCTCGAATGACAGAGACGAAAAGACGGAAGCGAAAAAACGTGGATATTACATTCTATCATCCTTAAAAGAGGTTTCGTCCCCGAAACCAAAACACGAAAACTAGAATAGCAACCCTCCCGGCAACATTCTCTTGGTCCCGTATCTGATATCTATGATCATCCGTATCAAGGTCACGACCTCAACCTCTGCCCTTCGGCATACCGAACGTAACATAGGCTCACCCAATACGATGGAATGTAACATTGCAAAATAATATACCAAAGTTTCAACTCAGCATACCCACATATCCGCAACATCGCAAAGTAACATATCCATGTAAGACAACTAGTAGCAATTCGATAAGAAGTTCCATCAGGTATCCTTTTAAATGATATCATTTGAAAACCTTTAAACTTTGAAAGTACTTTTGGTACCTCGGGCCATAACACCAATTTTAAAATCATTTATAAAACAATATTTTGGAATATCAAATTTCCTTGCAAACGGCATTTTCAAAATCACCACGCTACTATGCATCATCATCACGTTAATAACAAAAGGTGACCATGCAATACCATCAACCCTTCATACAAGTATTAAACATTTCCACCAATCAACAATCATTTTGATTCAATACAGAAAATTTTTCTAAATCCGAGTTTGGAGTTTGAATCGAGTAAGATTTTTAAAATCATGTACTTGAATTGTTTGAAAATAAAACAAGACGTTAAAAATCATTTTTGAAAATCCTCTCAACACTACACAAAAATCAACGACGGTAATATTTTACAAAATGTCCAAAGGTACTTTAAAAAAACTCTTTCAAATACCTTCAAGGTTTTTATTTGAGAATCCTAGTCGGCTCGCCGATTCCAAATAATTTTCAAAGTCCACACGAAGCCGCCAATTAATCGAGCCATCAAAACTTTATGAAATTTTCAGGAAAGCATTTTTGAACACACACACACAACAGACATAATTTATCAATTCATCAAACACAATTAATTATCACCTAGCAATACAAAAATTCATAACACACATTCATGCACAACAATTGTCATTACTAGACAACACGCATAGAATGCAGTCACAAGTGATCGACTGTAAAGGTTAGACCCAACGGTTAAAATTACAATTTCATGGCCTCTGCCCAGACTGATTAGCATGCGCTACAACATAGATTTAGCGTGTGCTAACATGCCATGTTAGCGCGCGCAAGCCTCGTACTTAGCCTGTGCTAACTGCTCTAATCAACAACACGATTGCAAACATATACAAGGCAATATTAAAATCGAAGGTTACAAATAATCAACAACATACGAGTCTGAATGCCATCGATTCACATAATTACAACATGTCACAAGCAACCATGAAAGCACAATCATCATTCAAAACCGAAATTTCTCCTCTCAGCATGGAGGGTTATCTCAACGTGCACATACCGAATGACTCGGCGTTCACACTACCATCTTAATCATAAAACTGAGCACCATTACCCAAACAGCGATAACATCATCAATACACATCTTCTGACTAACCTTTATGAAACCGAAAAGTTACAAACAAGAGTCACGTCTTAAGTATATTTTATAGACCTCATTTGAGTTTAAAACTCGTGTTTTGAAAACTTATAGTACACAATGAAAAAGAATTATCAATAATTCGAGTTTCTAGAATTTTCAGCCTTGAGGTCAACATACGAAAATCAAACTTTTTCCTCCCTTGGAGGACATTTAAAAAAAAATTACGTGACTCGAAAGCATTCGAAAACTTAAAATTCCAAGGTTGTTACTCTTGCAAGAAAAACAGTTTATACGATGATACATTTAGCAATATCATTCTTCATTCTAGCACAAGACGGGAATTAACAAATATATGTCACTTACTCAAGATGCACCTTTAAATACCAATACATAACACAGAATTACACAGGCTCATATAGCTCGTGGTACAACATGTAGTAGGGAGACTTACATCCATAGATCACACGAAGATGATGGCTGCACCTTGATACTAATCATGGCTGACATCGCAGACGATGCGTCGCGACACGACTAAGTCAGACACAATCTGATAAGACAAGACTCGATAATACACGACTGGACCCGATAACCTAGGTTTCCACAACCTAAGCTCTGATACCATAAATGTAACACCCCCATAATGTGATCGGAAATATTACACGCCGCAGACCTCCTCCATGAAGATCTACCAGGCTATACACTGTATCAACATAATACATTACATTCTGACATGGAAAAATCACGAATCATTAGATCGATTTGGTCTTTCATCACTGACTTACAAATCAAAAATACATAACCCTGTCCAAACTCATACCCACGCAAGGGTAAAATACTTTAAAACAACAGACAATACGATAGCGAAAAAGACAATACAATGGACTCCGACTAAATGAACCCAAAATAGGACTTCGTGCGATTAGTATCATTCGTCTTTCAGCATCTCTCGTACCGATCCTATGACTTGCTCCCGAAAACCTGCATGTACTTGGACACAATACAGATATCCACCCCGATTACTCAGGGGTTAGCAAAACTCCACTATTTCGCTAGTACAAGTATAAAGTGCAAATACGAGTCATACACACATTTCGAGAATACAACAAATGATTTTCCGAGATATTTCATGTGGATAAAAGAGTTCAAACGATAAAAATATAAAGGAAACCATTGGTCAATTAAAAATCGGTTCAGGATCTCGGGAGTTTTGAAAATATTTGGGATTGAATAATCCTCAGTTTATCGAAAGTCACTTAAGGTCACAGTCCAGAGTTTTATTTTCCAAAACACAAATCTGATGACAAAACAGGGTCCACGACCCAAACAGCTCATTTCAAATCATTTCCACAGACAATTACACACCACGCGTTACACTTATGCCATTCTAGGCAAACACCAAGACTTAATATAATGTCTCATGACTCCAAGCACAAGGCATTGTGATACTCTGGACATATCACAATTAATCAACAGTAAAAACACTCTGGCAATTCTCGCGACCCGGTCCGGCCGTCAAGCCATAAATTCCCCGTGTGCCCCGTCGAGCAACCCCAGATGAGAATACGCCACTCGAAAGTAACCCTCGCGACCCGGTCCAGCCGCTATGCCACCAAGTCCCTGTGTGACCCTGTCCGAGTCAACCCCGGGTGAGAGTACCCGAGAACAACCTTACAATAGTTCACATTTCCAAAACACAATCCATGAGAGTCAATCACAGTATATATAGTCGAGGTACTACTAGAATGACCAAATTATCCAACACATACTCATGACCCAGAACTATAACAATCCACAAGGAAGCACAAACAACACCGAACGACACAACCAATATCACATAAATTCACATATTCATCGATAACCACATGTCTCCACGTACAACTTAATCAAAGGCTTAAACTTTAAAACTTACCGACGACGTAATCACACATAATGGCATCACACGAAAGTAATGTGATCCTATACTCAGCACTAATACACATATTCAATTAAGCACATTACTTCACGGAACACACGAGTCATCTTTTAAGAAAACCATGATGGTAAATATACCGATTCTTTTGAAAATGGTTATAAACATTCATTTAGCACATATCGTCGATTACCAACCATTATATCCACAAAACACATAAAGTATGGGCAAGATACTTGCCTCGAAATCAATTTGTGAATACTTCTACGAATGCGGCTCGGCCGAAACAGCCCCGAAAAGCGACCACCTTCGCGAGAAATCAGTAACAACATAACCATTACGAGAATAACACGCTACGAATCAATAACACTAAATGAAATCCCAATCGACACTAAGAAACTACAAGGGTTCAAGGGTTTGTTACAAGAACGCCAAAATCATGTTCCGGATGAAACGAAATCGATAAACGAGTTTCTAATCCGTAGACTACAAGCAATACAACAAGAATTACATGATCAATTCTTCATAATCGGCCCAAATTTGAAATCGAGAGGAAAACCCCAAAATAGATGAAAAAGGGGTTTTCGAAGAATTACCTCAATCCGACGAAGAACAATGGATTAGATGATGTTAAACATGATCAAGACTTCAACAATATTATGATAATCTACTCAAGGATTGAAATCCCCATCAAATCGCCTAAAAACCGAGAGAGAGAAGTGAAATGGGCCTGAAAACGCGATTGTCCTATTTATAAACCTGGACAAAACGGCCCAGCAAATGCCTGAATTAGCACCGTGTTCCAGCTCCGTATTCTGACCGTAGGCAAAATGAATAACCTGAACAAAACGGCTCAACAAACGGCTGAATTAGCGCCGTGTTCCAACAGACACTAATTATGCACTATACGCTGATAGTGTAGACTTTGCTATTTCGACCATAAGTCCTTCGTCCGGACTCCGATTGACGCACCGTTTGAACCATTGGAAAGCTAACTTGATGCTATATCATACTATAAAGTTTCATAATTTTAAGACTTTATAAGTACCGGTGGTGATCTTACAAAGTCGACCCAAATGCACAACAATGATACTCCTCGACCAAAAAACGATCATTCCACATGCAACGAAACACTAACGGACAACACCAAATATCCAAATCGAAAACAAACAAATAAAAAAGCACGACATATGATTACATAAACACAGGCACCATATATCCACTTTATATCGTAATACGATAGCACGATACCAACACGTATCTATCAACGAGTAAATAATACCAACCGCTCGACAACAGACAAACAATATACTGCATAAAATGACAAACAATTCAAGATAACCGAAAATAAAATCTCGGATATTATATTCTACCCCTCTAAAAATAAGTTTCGTCCCGAAACTTAAAACATGGAACAATCAAGGCAGGGCAGCCCTAGATAACACACGTTATCTGCTGCTGACAGCATACAAGAATTCCATGCAGTACAGAGCTGCTGTAGTCTAATTCAATACACAAGAATGATTACAAAAAGTAATGAACATGAATCTCTGCGGTTGATAAAACCGAGCATTACAAAAAATCAAATCACAAGTTTAACGCTGAAAAAGTATGAAATTACAATAACTCCGGGATTTGGAAGGTCAAATACGAAGACAATTTCCCAACATTTAAGGAAATTACGAAGTGGCCCAGACACTCAATAATCACGATTACGAGATCAAACAATAATGATCGGGCAACGACGAACGAATAACAATGATCGAACAACAACGATCAAACAACGACTCTGAAGTTCACACTTCAATCAAGACATCAATAATCTTGTAGGAACCACAAGGTGTTAATTTTGCAGAAGGTTCAAAGGAAATCGAATCGAACTTTGAAAAGGTCACAACGATAAATAGTTCAACCCGAAATAATATCGAGACTCGCTCGAATGACAAAGACGAAAAGACGGAAGCGAAAAAACATGGGTATTACATTCTATCATCCTTGAAAGAGGTTTCGTCCCCGAAAGCAAAACACGAAAATTAGAATAGCAACCCTCTCGGCAACATTCTCTTGGTCCCGCATCTGATATCTATGATCATCCGTATCAAGGTCACGACCTCGACCTCTGCCCTTCGGCATACCGAACGCAACATAGGCTCACCCAATACGATGGAACGTAACATTGCAAAATAATATACCAAAGTGTCAACTCAGCATACCCACATATCCGCAACATCGCAAAGTAACATATCCATGTAAGACAACTAATAGCAATTCGATAAGAAGTTCCATCAGGTATCCTTTTAAATGATATCATTTGAAAACCTTTAAACTTTGAAAGTACTTTTGGTACCTCGGGCCACAACACCCATTTTAAAATCATTTATAAAACAATATTTTGGAATATCAAATTTCCTTGCAAACGGCATTTTCAAAATCACCACGCTACTATGCATCATCATCACGTTAATAACAAAAGGTGACCATGCAATACCATCAACCCTTCATACAAGTATTAAACATTTCCACCAATCAACAATCATTTTGATTCAATACAGAAATTTTTTCTAAATCCGAGTTTGGAGTTTGAATCGAGTAAGATTTTTAAAATCATGTACTTGAATTGTTTGAAAATAAAACAAGACGTTAAAAATCATTTTTGAAAATCCTCTCAACACTACACAAAAATCAACGACGGAAATATTTTACAAAATGTCGAAAGGTACTTTAAAAAAACTCTTTCAAATACCTTCAAGGTTTTTATTTGAGAATCCTAGTCGGCTCGCTGATTCCATATAATTTTCAAAGTCCACACGAAGCCGTCAATTAATCGAGCCGTCAAAACTTTATGAAATTTTCAGGAAAGCATTTTTGAACACACACACACAACAGACATAATTTATCAATTCATCAAACACAATTAATTATCACCTAGCAATACAAAAATTCATAACACACATTCATGCACAACAATTGTCATTACTAGACAACACGCATAGAATGCAGTCACAAGTGATCGACTGTAAAGGGTAGACCCAACGGTTAAAATTACAATTTCATGGCCTCTGCCCAGACTGATTAGCATGCGCTACAACATAGATTTAGCGTGTGGTAACATGCCATGTTAGCGCACATAAGCCTCGTACTTAGCCTGTGCTAACTGCTCTAATCAACAACACGATTGCAAACATATACAAGGCAATATTAAAATCGAAGGTTACAAATAATCAACAACATACGAGTCTGAATGCCATCGATTCACATAATTACAACATCTCACAAGCAACCATCAAAAGACAATCATCATTCAAAACCGAAATTTCTCCTCTCAGCATGGAGGGTTATCTCAACGTGCACATACCGAATGACACGGCGTTCACACTACCATCTTAATCATAAAACTGAGCACCATTACCCAAACAGCGATAACATCATCAATACACATCTTCTGACTAACCTTCATGAAACCGAAAAGTTACAAACGAGAGTCACGTCTTAAGTATATTTTATAGACCTCATTTGAGTTTAAAACTCGTGTTTTGAAAACTTATAGTACACAATGGAAAATAATTATCAATAATTCGAGTTTTTAGAACTTTCAGCCTTGAGGTCAACATACGAAAATCAAACTTTTTCCTCCCTTGGAGGACATTTAAAAAAAATTTACGTGACTCCTCGAAAGCATTCGAAAACTTAAAATTCCAAGATTGTTACTCTTGCAATAAAAACAGTTTATACGAAGATACATTTAGCAATATCATTCTTCATTCTAGCACAAGACGGGAATCAACAAATATATGTCACTTACTCAAGATGCACCTTTAAATACCACTACATAACACAGAATTACACAGGCTCGTATAGCTCGTGGTACAACATGTAGTAGGGAGACTTACATATATAGATCGCACGAAGATGATGGCTGCACCTTGATACTAATCATGGCCGACATCCCAGACGACGCGTCGCGACACGACTCAGTCAGACACAATCTGATAAGACAAGACTCGATAATACACGACTGGACCCGATAACCAAGGTTTCCGCAACCTAAGCTCTGATACCATAAATGTAACACCCCCATAATGTGATCGGGAATATTACACGCTGCAGACCTCCTCCATGAAGATCTACGAGGCTATACACTGTATCAACATAATACATTACATGCCGACATGTAAAATTCACGAATCATTAGATCGATTTGGTCTTTCATCACTGACTTACAAATCAAAAATACATAACCCTGTCCAGACTCATACCCACGCAAGGGTAAAATACTTTAAAACAACAGACAATACGATAACGAAAAAGACAATACAATGGACTCCGACTAACTGAACCCAAAACAGGCCTTCGTGTGATTAGTATCATTCGTCTTTCATCATCTCTCGTACCGATCCTGTGACTTGCTCCCGAAAACCTGCATGTACTTGGACACAATACAGATATCCACCCCCAATTACTCGGGAGTTAGCAAAACTTCACTATTTCGCTAGTACAAGTATAAAGTGCAAATACGAGCCATACACACACATTTCGAGAATACAACGAACGATTTTCCGAGATATTTCATGTGGATAAAATAGTTCAAACGATAAAAATATAGAGGAAACCATTGGTCAATTAAAAATCGGTTCACGATCTCGGGAGTTTTGAAAATATTTGGGATTGAATAATCCTCAGTTTATCGAAAGTCACTTAAGGTCACAGTCCAGAGTTTTATTTTCCAAAACACAAATCTGATGACAAAACAGGGTCCACGACCCAAACAACTCATTTCAAATCATTTCCACAGACAATTACACACCACGCGTTATACTTATGCCATTCTAGCCAAACACCAAGACTTAATATAATGTCTCACGACTCCAAGCACAAGGCATTGTGATACTCTGGACATATCACAATTGATCAACAGTAAAAATACTCTGGCAATTCTCGCGACCTAGTCCGGCCGTCAAGCCATAAAGTCCCCGTGTGCCCCGTCGAGCAACCCGAGATGAGAATACATCACTCGAAAGTAACCCTCGCGACCCGGTCCAGCCGCTATGCCACCAAGTCCCTGTGTGACCCCGTCCGAGTCAACCCCGGGTGAGAGTACCCGAGAACAACCTTACAACAGTTCACATTTCCAAAACACAATCCATGAGAGTCAATCACAGTATATATAGTCGAGGTACTACTAGAATGGCCAAATTATCCAACACATACTCACGACCCAGAACTATAACAATCCACAAGGAATCACAATATCTCAACAACACCGAACGACACAACCAATAACACATAAATTCACATATTCATCGATAACCACATGTCTCCACGTACAACTTAATCAAAGGCTTAAACTTTAAAACTTACTGACGACGTAATCACACATAATGGCATCACACGAAAGTAATGTGATCCTATACTCAGCACTAATACACATATTCAATTAAGCACATTACTTCACGGAACACACGAGTCATCTTTTAAGAAAACCATGATGGTAAATATACCGATTCTTTTGAAAATGGTTATAAACATTCATTTAGCACATATCGTCGATTACCAACCATTATATCCACAAAACACGTAAAGTATGGGCAAGATACTTGCCTCGAAATCAATTTGTGAATACTTCGACGAATGCGGCTCGGCCGAAACAGCCCCGAAAACCGACCACCTTCACGAGAAATCAGTAACAACATAATCATTACGAGAATAACACGCTACGAATCAATAACACTAAATGAAATCCCAATCGACACTAAGAAACTACAAGGGTTCAAGGGTTTGTTACAAGAACGCCAAAATCATGTTCCGGATGAAACGAAATCGATAAATGAGTTTCTAATCCGTAGATTACAAGCAATACAACAAGAATTACATGATCAATTCTTCATAGTCGACCCAAATTTGAAATCGAGAGAAAAACCCCAAAATAGTTGAAAAAGGGTTTTCCGAAGAATTACCTCAATCCGACGAAGAACAATGGATTAGATGATGTTAAACATGATCAAGACTTCAACAATATTATGATAATCTACTCAAGGATTGATATCCCCATCAAATCGCCTAAAAATTGAGAGAGAGAAAAGTGAAATGGGGCTGAAAACGCGATTGTCCTATTTATACACCTGGACAAAACGGCCTAGCAAATGCCTGAATTAGCACCGTGTTCCAGCACCGTATTCTGACCGTAAGCAAAATGAATAACCTGAACAAAACGGCTCAACAAACGGCTGAATTAGCGCCGTGTTCCAACAGACACTAATTATGCATTATACGCTGATAGTGTAGACGTTGCTATTTCGACCATAAGTCCTTCGTCCGGACTCCGATTGACGCACCGTTTGAACTATTGGAAAGCTAACTTGATGCTATATCATACTGTAAAGTTTCATAATTTTAAGACTTTATAAGTACCGGTGGTGATCTTACAAAGTCGACCCAAATGCACAACATTGATACTCCTCGACAAAACAACGATCATTCCACATGCAACGAAACACTAACGGACAACACCAAATATCCAAATCGAAAACAAACAAATAAAAAAGCACGACATATGATTACATAAACACAGGCACCATATATCCACTTTATATCGTAATACGATAGCACGATACCAACACGTATCTATCAACGAGTAAATAATACCAACCACTCGACAACAGACAAACAATATACTGCATAAAATGACAAACAATTCAAGATAATCGAAAATAAAATCTCGTATATTATATTCTACCCCTCTAAAAATAAGTTTCGTCCCGAAAATTAAAACATGGAACAATCAAGGCAGGGCAGCCCTAGATAACACACGTTATCTGCTACTGACAACATACAAGAATTCCATGCAGTACAGAGCTGCAGCAGTCCAATTCAATACACAAGAATGATTACAAAAGTAATGAACATGAATCTCTGCGGTTGATAAAACCGAGCATTACAAAAAATCAAATCATAAGTTTAACGCTGAAAAAGTATGAAATTCCAATAACTCCGGGATTTGTAAGGTCAAATACGAAGACAATTTCCCAACATTTAAGGAAATTACGAAGTGGCCCAGACACTCAATAATCACGATTACGAGATCAAACAATAATGATCGGGCAACGACGAATGAATAACAATGATCGAACAACAACGATCAAACAACGACTCTGAAGTTCACACTTCAATCAAGACATCAATAAGCTTGTAGGAACCACGAGGTCTTAATTTTGCACAAGGTTCAAAGGAAATCGAATCGAACTTTGAAAAGGTCACAATGATAAACAGTTCAACCCAAAATCATATCGAGACTCGCTCGAATGACAAAGACGAAAAGACGGAAGCGAAAAAACATGGGTATTACATTCTATCATCCTTGAAAGAGGTTTCGTCCCCGAAACCAAAACACGAAAATTAGAAGATCAACCCTCCCGGCAACATTCTCTTGGTCCTGCATCTGATATCTATGATCATCCGTATCAAGGTCACGACCTCGACCTCTGCCCTTCGGCATACCGAACGCAACATAGGCTCACCCAATACGATGGAACGTAACATTGTAAAATAATATACCAAAGTTTCAACTCAGCATACCCACATATCCGCAACATCGCAAAGTAACATATCCATGTAAGACAACTAATAGAAATTCGATAAGAAGTTCCATCAGGTATCCTTTTAAATGATATCATTTGAAAACCTTTAAACTTTGAAAGTACTTTTGGTACCTCGGGCCATAACACCCATTTTAAAATCATTTATAAAACAATATTTTGGAATATCAAATTTCCTTGCAAACGGCATTTTCAAAATCACCACGCTACTATGCATCATCATCACGTTAATAACAAAAGGTGACCATGCAATACCATCAACCCTTCATACAAGTATTAAACATTTCCACCAATCAACAATCATTTTGATTCAATACAGAAAATTTTTCTAAATCCGAGTTTGGAGTTTGAATCGAGTAAGATTTTTAAAATCATGTACTTGAATTGTTTGAAAATAAAACAAGACGTTAAAAATGATTTTTGAAAATCCTCTCAACACTACACAAAAATCAACGACGGTAACATTTTACAAAATGTCCAAAGGTACTTTAAAACAACTCTTTCAAATTCCTTCGAGGTTTTTATTTGAGAATCCTAGGACGGCTCGCCGATTCCAAATAATTTTCAAAGTCCACACGAAGCCACCGATTAATCGAGCCGTCAAAACTATATGAAATTTTCAGGAAAGCATTTTTTAACACACAGACAGCAGACATAATTTATCAATTCATCAAACACAATTAATTATCACCTAGCAATACGAAAAGTCATAACACACATTCACGCACAACAATTGTCATTACTAGACAACACAGATAGAATGCAGTCACAAGTGATCGACTGTAAAGGTTAGATCCAACGGTTAAAATTACAATTTCATGGCCTCTGCCCAGACTGATTAGCATGCGCTACAACATAGATTTAGCGTGTGCTAACATGTCATGTTAGCGCGCGTAAGCCTCGTACTTAGCCTGTGCTAACTGCTCTAATCAACAACACGATTGCAAACATATACAAGGCAATACTAAAATCGAAGGTTACAAATAATCAACAATATACGAGTCTGAATGCCATCGATTCACATAATTACAACATCTCACAAGCAACCATCAAAAGACAATCATCATTCAAAACCGAAATTTCTCCTCTCAGCATGGAGGGTTATCTCAACGTGCACATACCGAATGACCCGGCGTTCACACTACCATCTTAATCATAAAACTGAGCATCATTACCCAAACAGCGATAACATCATCAATATACATCTTCTGACTAACCTTCATGAAACCGAAAAGTTACAAACGAGAGTCACGTCTTAAGTATATTTTGTAGACCTCATTTGAGTTTAAAACTCGTGTTTTGAAAACTTATAGTACATAATGGAAAAGAATTATCAATAATTCGAGTTTCTAGAACTTTCAGCCTTGAGGTCAACATACAAAAATCAAACTTTTTCCTCCCTTGGAGGACATTTAAAAAAAATTACGTGACTCCTCGAAAGCATTCGAAAACTTAAAATTCAAAGGTTGTCACTCTTGAAAGAAAAACAGTTTATACGAAGATACATTTAGCAATATCATTCTTCCTTCTAGCACAAGACGAGAATCAACAAATATATGTCACTTACTCAAGATGCACCTTTAAATACCACTACATAACACAGAATTACATAGGCTCGTATAGCTCGTGGTACAACATGTAGTAGGGAGACTTACATCCATAGATTGCATGAAGATGATGGATGCACCTTGATACTAATCACGGCCGACATCCCAGACGACGCGTCGCGACACGACTCAGTCAGACACAATCTGATAAGACAAGCCTCGACAATACACGACTGGACCCGATACCATAAATGTAACACCCCCATAATCTGATCGGGAATATTACACGAAGCATACCTCCTCCATGAAGATCTACCAGGCGATACACTGTATCAAAATAATACATTACATGCCGACATGGCAAAATCACGAATCATTAGATCGATTTGGTCTTTCATCACTGACTTACAAATCAAAAATACATAACCCTGTCCAGACTCATACCCACGCAAAGGTAAAATACTTTAAAACAACAGACAATACGATAGCGAAAAAGACAATACAATGGACTCCAACTAACTGAACCCAAAACAGGCCTTCGTGTGATTAGTATCTTTCGTCTTTCATCATCTCTCGTACCGATCCTGTGACTTGCTCCCGAAAACCTGCATGTACCTGGACACAATATAGATATCCACCCCCGATTACTCGAGAGTTAGCAAAACTCCACTATTTCGCTAGTGCAAGTATAAGCTGCAAATACGAGCAATACACACACATTCAGATAATACAACGAACGACTTCCCGAGATATTTCATGTGGATAAAATAGTTCAAACGATAAAAATATAAAGGAAACCATTGGTCATTTAAAAATCGGTTCAGGATCTCGGGAGTTTTGAAAATATTTGGGATTGAATAATCCTCAGTTTATCGAAAGCCATCTAAGGTCACAGTCCAGAGTTTTATT
This sequence comes from Orobanche coerulescens, assembly GCA_033398695.1. Taxonomy (NCBI): domain Eukaryota; kingdom Viridiplantae; phylum Streptophyta; class Magnoliopsida; order Lamiales; family Orobanchaceae; genus Orobanche; species Orobanche coerulescens. The sequence goes on along the minus strand of CM065805.1, from coordinate 145,735,336 downwards.
TTCCAAAACACAAATCTGATGACAAAACACAGGGTCCACGACCCAAACAGCTCATTTCAAATCATTTCCACAGATAATTACACACCACGCGTTACACTTATGCCATTCTAGCCAAACACCAAGACTTAATATAATATCTCACGACTCCAAGCACAAGGCATTGTGATACTCCGGACATATCACAATTAATAAAAAGTAAAAACACTGGCAATTCTCGCGCCCCGATCCGGCCGTCAAGCCACCAAGTCCCCGTGTGCCCCGTCGAGCAACCCCAGGTGAGAATACCCCACTCGAAAGTAACCCTCGCGATCCGGTCCAGCCGCTAAGCCACCAAGTCCCTGTGTGACCTCGTCCGAGTCAACCCCGGGTGTGAGTACCCGAGAACGACCTTACAACTCTCATCAGTTCACATTTCCATAACACAATCTATGAGAGTCAATCACAGTATATATAGTCGAGGTACTACTAGAATGGCCAAATTATCCAACACATATTCACGACCCAGAACTATAACAATCCACAAGGAAGCACAATATCTCAACAACACCGAACGACACAACCAATATCACATAAATTCACATATTCATCGATAACCACACGTCTCCACGTACAACTTAATCAAAGGCTTAAACTTCAAAACTTACCGACGACATAATCACACATAATGGCATCACACGAAAGTAATGCGATCCTATACTCAGCACTAATACACATATTCAATTAAGCACATTAATTCACGGAACACACGAGTCTTCTTTTAAGAAAACCATGATGGTAAATATACCGATTCTTTTGAAAATGGTTATAAACATTCATTTAGCACATATCATCGATTACCAACCATTATATCCACAAAACAGGTAAAGTATGGGCAAGATACTTGCCTCGAAATCAATTTGTGAATACTCCGACGAATGCGGCTCGGCCGAAACAGCCCCGAAAACCGACCACCTTCGCGAGAAATCAATAACAACACAATCACTACGAGAATAACACCGCTACGAATCAACAACACTAAACGAAATCCCAATCGACACTAAGAAACTACAAGGGTTCAAGGGTTTGTTCCAAAAAATAAAAAATCATGTTCTGGGTGAAACAAAATCGATAAACGAGTTTCTAATCCATAGATTACAACCAATACAACAAGAATGACATGATCAATTCTTCATAATCAGCCCAGAATTGAAATCGACAGGAAACCCAAAATAGTTGAAAAAGGGGTTTTCGAAGAATTACATCAATCCGACGAAGAACAATGGATTAGATTATGTTAAACATGATCAAGACCTCAACAATATGATGATAATATACTCAAGGATTGAAATCTCCATCAAATCGCCCAAAACCGAGAGAAAGAAGTGAAATGGGGATGAAAATGCGACTGTCCTATTTATACACCTGGACAAAATGGCCCAGCAAACGCCTGAATTAGTGCCGTATTCTGACAGTAGGCAAAATGAAAAACCTGAACAAAATGGCTTAACAAACGGCTGAATTAGCGCCGTGTTCCAACAGACACTAATTATGTACTATACGCTGATAGTGGACTTTGCTATTTCGACCATAACTCCTTCGTTCGGACTCCGATTGATACACCGTTTGAACCATTGGAAATCTAACTTGATCTAGCACACTGTAAAGTTTCAGAATTTTAAGACTTTATAAGTGCCGATGGTGATCTTACAAAGTCGACCCAAATGCACAACAATGATACTCCTCGACCAAACAACGATCATTCCACATGCAACGAAACACTAACGGACAACACCAAATATCCAAATTGAAAACCAACAAATAACAAAGCACGACATATGATTACATAAACACAGGCATGATATATCCGCTTTATATTGTAATACGATATCACGATACCAACATGTATCTATCAACGAGTAAATAATACCAACCGCTCGACAACAGACAAACAATATACTGCATAAAATGACAAACAATTCAAGATAACCGAAAATAAAATCTCGAATATTATACCATTAAGGACTCGAAAACACCCGGGATGTTAAGTACACGGACTAACCCATTAAAATCAGGTCACTTGACTCAAAATTGCCCCAAAATAAAATAATAAAGAATAACAAAAATAGAAAAGAATACAATAATAATAAATAAGAAGGCTCAGATATAACTTCAATAAATTAAAGTTGGTGAAAATTGAAGTACAGATCATCACAACCTTAGATTGTCCTTAGATTGATGTAGAAATCACCTTAGAATTAAGAGAAATCACTTAAAATCAAACTCCGAGAGAAATGATTTCGAATCAAAATCTCTTTGAATCGGTTGAAACTTGTAATTTGTAATCACTAATCACTTTCAATTTGTTGCAACTTAAAAGAAATGAAGGATAGATAAGAGATGGAGGGGATAGCAAGAATGACATGTGTGAATGAATGGAAGAGTTTGAGGTTGGCTGCATATATGTTGGACTTGAGGATGAATTAGAGGTAGGGTTTCTTCTATTAATTGTCATTTATACTCAATTACTAAGACTCTGCTTGGTAACATAATCAGTGAAAAATTACCAACTTCATATTAGATTAATGGTTTCGGTCCTTATCGATTTCACTTCCAACTTTAGTACCAGTACCCGGACCGTTAATATTTTGGGTGAGTATCATTCCAGGGTATTCTGGGGCAGCTCTCGGGCGGATCTCGGGTGTACTTGGACCACTAACAACCTATATCTGATGCAAAAAATTGAAGGAAAGTTGTTTCATGTTTGAGAGTCGAGTCTGAGAGAGGGAGAGAGAATGAAAAAAAAAACAGATTCTTGATTCTTCAGCCTCTGCGACCCGCATTCTCCATTTTAGGGCTAAAGACGAACATCAAATACAATTCTTCAGCCTCCGCGGTCCATGTTCGATCCAGTAGATCTTCTCACTCAATTGTCTCGCTCGATATTCTCTTTAAGTTTTATTTTATCTTTTCTCCTCCTAAATTTTTACGCTAACTTCTCATCCCTTTTATTTTATCTAATTTTGATGTCTTTGTTTCATGATTTTTCCTATCACAGTTGGATCGTTTTTTGTACCTGGTAACATGGACTTTAATTGTTTGTAGATGCTCATAATATTGATTCAATTTTTAGTGAATTTATTTATTGATTTGATGCTTAATGCTTTCAGATATCAATCATGCTCGAAAGTAAAACAAGGTTGACTTCATCCAATGTACATCACCATCAATTTCTCAACCTGGTTGAGAAATAATCTTCCATATCAAGCAGAAACGGCACCTCCAACATCTACACTAAGTAGTGCTTCCAAACCGATGGTGGTGGCTGATAATGTACTAAAGGGGCCGAATATATTATGTGAACATTCAGAAGGTATGAAAGCTGTAACACCCCCAAATCCACATGGGAATATTACACGCAGTAGAACCTTCTTACATGGATCTACCAGGCTAAACACTACAAATTGACCAACTGTTTGACCGTCTGGGGTCAAACAAGATAACAACACAGACTGATAAGGTCTCACAACTAAAACAAACTAAAATGAGTTCCGTACAATACATACCCACGCAGGGGTCCAAAATATAAAACGATACCCCACAGCGGAAGATTGAGAAAAATACAATGACACAACATAAACAACTGAACTTCATAACTCTTGATTAGTATCGCAGTCCATCATCTTTTGTGCTGATCCTGCTACTGCTCCCACATACTGAACATACCTGAAATGCATGATACGTATTTCCCCCATTTAAGGGGTTAGCAATTTGAATTTGCCGGTACAAGTATCATAACCATATGAAATGCAAGCATACAACAATCAAAAATAAGATAAGGACAATCATTCACCAAGTATTTCCAGAGAGGTTTTAGTAGTCTAGAAAACAACACAAGTGGAGTCCTTAGAAAATAAACTGTCATCTCGGGAGTTTTAGAAACACAAAGCCTTTAGGACGTCGAGTCTTATGTTTGTCAAAATCACTCATTAGGAACTCATGTCCTAAGTTTATCAAAATTATTAGGAACTCATGTCCTAAGTTTGCCAAAATCGTTATAGAACATTAGGGTCTTAACCCAAATCTCATTAGTTTCTACAATATGAAAACATTTCCACAAATTACTTGGGTCTCAGCCCAACCATTCCATTTTCATAAAACTTTTCTTCAAGAACTCTGTTTATCAAAACATGCTTTTGACTCTGTGATCCACCGTCACGAGTCACCATAGATTCAACAACCCACACGGTCTTAACCAAACACAATAATCACAAATATCAAACTCGACTCCATGATCCACTGTCACGCGTTTAACAAACCACACAGTTCTAACCACACATCAGTCACATATATCAGTCCAGACTCCGCGCTCCACTATCATGAGTCACCGTAGGCCCCTTCGAACCCAACGGTTGGATGTACTGTGTCCTGATCCCATGATCTTATGCCATGTGTCATCGTAGGCCACATCAGACCCGCACGATTGGACCAAATCACCACATACTAAGTTCCGATCCCATGGTCCATTGCCATGAATCCTCGTAGGTCCCGTCGAACCACACGAGTGAACTTAGTATTACAACACATAACATTCACGTTCATATTCCATCAACAATGAACAAGGTCAATCAATCACGTTGATCACCACGAAATCACGCATCACGCGCACATAACACAATCTCAACAATCCAAGCACTTATCATCTACGTCACACAACCAGCATAACTCATGATCAATACACAATATATTGCACAACCATGTGTACAACCAAACCAACACGATTATCACAATCCTGCACACATAACACAACCAACACAAAATACATATAAGTATCACAGTCATTACCAAGCCTTCATAACGCATAACACATAACCAACTCACATGAACCATATTTACGAAGGTAAACAAATCATCTAAACCCCACATGTTATTTCTAGTCACAAGATACAAGTCATATAAGTAAGATACTTGCCTCGGAATCGGCAAGCAAATACTCCGACAAACACGGCTCGACCGAAGTGCCTCAAAAACTGCAACCTCTGAAGAAACAATGAAAATTTGATCACAACGAGGATCAAGACCAATAACAACAGAAAACATGTCCAACACCCAAAGGGAAACTCTTTGAAACATTTAATCGAACATTAAATTTTCAATGATTCTCAAGAACACTCAAAGCGTCAATCAAGTTAAACAAACTCGAAATATGAATATGCAATCCATATAACATGATTAATAATATCGTATAACACCAACCGATTCATCAAAATTTGACTAGAACGAACTCAAAGAACAAAACCTTCAAAAAGGTCAACTCAAGGAAAAAATGGGAAAATCCTCGATCCGACGAAGAACAATGGATTAAATGATGTTAAAATAGGACTATCCAAAACACCCTTGGATGGAGAAAAATTGGCCAAGAACTCGAACCATAGTCGCCCTCGTCTCAAACCCACGGATAGAAGAAGAAATGAAGTGAAAAATGAGAAAATAAGCCTGCTGTCCAGTTTATATACCAAACAGATCAGCGTGCTCTAGTCAACATGATTTAGCGCGTGCTATCAAAGCCTCACTACAGAGTGTTCTGCAAGATGCATAGTTAGCGTGCACTAACTATAAGCCTTAGCATGCTAACAAATCCTTCAACCCAGTCCAGTAGCTTTTGGACTGTCCCACACCACCAATTAGCGTGCCCTATCCTCAGCATAACGTGTGCTACTGATGAAACTTAGCGAGCACTATCCAACTGCATAGCATGCTCTATTGACTCCATATCCCAAGGTAGTAGTTTCTGCATCGATTCTGCACCTCCAGTTAGCATGCACTAGTGGAGCTTTAGCGTGCGCTAGCAACTCCCTGGTAATGTGCGCTATCCATGCATGTAGCGTGCGTTATTCCTACTGCACAGGCAGTACGATCGCACCAAAAACTCATCACAGCAACGATACCTGCACACGGAATGACAAATCATGCAACATGCGATAAAACCCCAACATCCAACACCAACTCAAGTTGCAAAAAGAAACGTGACACGACAAGACACGATCATAAAGTCACGAACAGCATATAATCCCTTAAACAGTAAAAGAAAAATCCAGTGCAACCGGAACGAGGGTATTATATTCTACACCACTAAAAATAAAATTCATCCCGAAACTTAAAACAAGAGCATCACAGTGCCACATAACGAAACAAACACAACAGATCAAACATCATAAATCAACATACTCAGGACCCCGTGATCTACTATAACGTGTCTCCGTAGGTTTTCCAACCAAACGAAATTATTAAAACCAAAATATCAGACATCAAACACCAAATATCAAATCCCCACATGAGATATAATCCACAGTACAAAACATAATATACTATCACTGGGCACCACTGGGCCGTCCAGGGGTAGGAGCTGAACTTTGGTTCCCAAACATCTTCACAACAGTCTCGCAATGCACCGCTTAGTGTCCCACTTGACCACACTGGAAATAGTTCACCTTTGGTGAGCGACAATTCTATCGTACATGGCCCACACGACTACAGTTAAAACATGTTTTCACACTGCTCGCCTTACTAATCACGGTGGTAGGATGATTGGACTGACCATCCTAACTGGGAGTCTTTTCAGAAGAACGATACAAAGCAACAGATTCATGGAATCTACTTCTCTGACCCCTTGAAAAGCTACCTGAAATTTTATGTTTCTTACTTTCTGGACCCGCCCCGTCACTAAAATGACCATCAAAATGGCTAAGGCTCGATCATGATACTCTCTTAAGGTAGTACACCTGAGGAGAGCCATACTCTTTTGTATACTGGGTTTCATCTGCATATCAAAGTAACGAATCTTGTCACCCTCACTTCACACTTGCTCACGAACATGACACAGCTATTGATTATAATCGATTATCGCTTGCGATATCGATACATCCTGGGGCATAGGCGAGAAAAACTCAACAATCCTGCGTTCTCGAACAGGCAATCGATAATACTCTGCCTCCATCGCAGTCTTGAACTCAGCCCAAGTAGCCGTACGATATCTAGGGGCTACGGCCTCCCACCAGTCTGCAGCTTCCTTATCTAGGAGGTACTGAGCAATGGGTACCCTCCTTTCATCCGGACAAGCTACAACATCAAATGTCCTTTCCAACTAGAAGAGCTAGTTCTTCCAACCTAACGAATCTGAGCAACCCGCAAAACGAGGCTGATGCATTCTCATCATGTCTCGTAGCCACTTACTAGCTCCATTATCCCCCTCTAGGAGCTCATTTCGTGTACTATTTAATTCATCTGTGCCAACTAGTTTGCCAACTGGTGGAAGATGGTGGCGGCGCCAACATTAACATTATCCCCAGCTGGTTGTCCCTGATCATGCTACTGGTCCTCCAGACCATCTGCACTAGACCGATTGGTGCTCGACAACGAATGAGTCACCCTATCACGCTCCTAATTATGTCCACGGCCTAGACCTTAACTTCGACCTCTCAACTTACTGAACAAGCAATCTTTCAATACAATGAAACACAATATTGCAAAGCAACACACTAAAATGCTAATTTAGCACAACACATCAACATAGGGTAACAATTAGTAACACGACAAAATACCCATACTGGTTAATTACACGAATACAAGAAGTACAATTGCAACATCTGAATCTTACTATCATGACCAGCGAATCACATGACCATATCAACAAGAGACTTATGATCAAGATCGGTATAAACACGGTCGTAACAACTACACATCGTTGTAATCAACTCTTGATAATAATCCTTTTAAAACTCCACGAGGTATTCATTTAAATAATATCAAATCTTTAAATTCGTATATTTCCCATAAGTACATTTGAAAATATTGTTGATACCTCGGCTGTTTTACCAAAAGCATGAGTCATAAGTCTAACCCATCTGACTTTGAAAATATTTGCAAAACAACATTCCGAAATATTAATTTTCTTGAGAAACAACATCATCAAGATAACCACATTATCACAATACATCACCATAAATATCAACACACAAGGTAACGACATGTTACCACACAACACTATCACAACTAACAACACATAATGTAATCCACGACCATGCTCCCTTGGCATCGACCCTAGAGGTTTCACCGAACCATCACGGGGTGGACAACCCATTCATACTCATACTAACCATTTCTACAGGTCAACAATCTCTTCTGAAACATCGTGTAAGTCACAACGCAAAACCAAACCATATAATACAATGCATATTAATGCGCGCTAAGCCTACGGTTAGCTTGCGTGAACTTTAACATTCTGTCTGCCCATATTAGTTAGCGTGCGTTAATTTGAACATTAGCGTGTGCTAACTATTACAATTCATAAAATTTCATCCTCCACCCTTTTCGAAAATAAAATCGTGTTTTGATTTGAAAATATAAAAGTTCCATGGTGTGAAGGTTTTAAAAATCATTTACTCAAATTATTTGAAAATAACACGAATACGCAAAAGAAGTTTTCTCAAAATTCTTTCAAACACGACAAAAGATCATCACTGTTAACATTTTACCATGTATCCAAATACTTCAAAACACTCGTTCATAACACACATGCAGCGGATATAATTACATCGACAATCCGAAATCTATAGATTTTCAGACACATGCCCGTCTGGCATACAAAAATCATCAATTCAACACACAGAGCACATGCATACCAAGTTCGAACACACATTGTAACCATATACCTGAGTTTCTAAACAAACTCTACTGTCAATACACTTTCTGGAATACCTCAATGTTCAAGGTTTCATATCACACTACACCACTCGACGTCAAATCGGATAATATATCCAAATCATTATACATGTAATATATCAAATACAAACTCCATTCCTCAACACACACATAACAAAGTCACTAAACATAAGACATAAAAGAGGAGACTTACATCCATAGGTCGCAAGAAGATGACGGTCGCCAACGATACTAATCTCATCTGACCATACGAACGACACAATGCGTCAATGCACAAACTCCACTTGTCAATTAACAACACGAATGACATGACAAAAACACCATTCGACTCGATCCGACAACCTAGGTTTTCACAACCTAAGCTCTGATACCATAAATGTAACACCCCCAAATCCACATAGGAATATCACATGCCATAGAACCTTCTCACGAGAATCTACCAGTCTAAACACTACAAATTGACCAACTATTTGACCATCCGGGATCAAACAAGATAACAACACGGACCGATAATATCTCACAACTAAAACAAACTAAAATGAGTTCCATACAACACATACCGACGCAGGGGTCCATAATACAAACAGTGGAAGACTGGGAATAATACTATAACACAACATAAACAACTGAACTTCATAACTCTTGATTAGTATCGCAGCCCATCAACTTCTATGTCGATCCTGTGACTGATCCCACGATCCGAACATACCTGAAATGCATGATACGTATTTCCCCCATTTAAGGGGTAAGCAATTCGAATTTGCCAGTACAAGTATCATCACCATATGAAATGCAGCAAGCATACAACAATCACCAATCAGATAAGAACAATCATTCACCAAGTATTTCCCGAGAGGTGTCAGTGGTCTTGAAAACAACACAAGTGGAGTCCTTGAAAATAAACTATCATATGGGGAGTTTTAGAAACACAAAGCCATTAGGACCAGAACTTTGTTTACAAAACATGCTCCTGACTCCGTGCTCTACCATCACGAGTCATCATAGATTCAACAACCCACACGGTCTTAACCAAACACAATAATCACAAATATCAAACTCGACTCCATGATCCACTGTCACGATTCACCTTAGGTTTAGCAATCCACACGGTCTTAACCACACATCAGTCACATTTATCAATCCAGACTCCACGATCCACTATCACTAGTCACCGTAGGCCCCGTCGAACCCACACGATTGGACGTACTATGTCCTGATCCATGATCTTTTGTCATGTGTCATTGTAGGCCTCATCAGACCCGCATGATTAGACCAAATCACCACGTACTAAGTTCTGATCCCATGGTCCACTGGCATGAATCCTCGTAGGTCTCGTCGAACCACACGAGTGAACTTAGTATTACAATACTTAACATTCACGTTCATATTCCATCAACAATGAACAAGGTCAATCAATCACATTGATCACCACGAAATCACGCATCACACGCACATAACACAATCTCAAGAATCCAAGCACTTATCATCGACGTCACATAACCAGCATAACTCATGATCAATACATAATATATTGCGCAACCATGTGTACAACCAAACCAACACGATTATCACAATCCCGCACACATAACACAACCCACACATAATACATATACTAAATTATCACAGTCATCACCAAGCATTCATAACGCACAACACATAACCAACTCACACGAACCATATTTACAAAGGTAAACAAATCATCACAAACCCAACATGTGATTTCTAGTCACAAGATATCAGTCATATAATTAAGATACTTGCCTCAGAATCGGCAAGAAAATACTTCGATGAACACAGCTTGACTGAAGTGCCTCAAAACCTACAACCTCCGAAGAAACAACAAAAATATTTAATCGGACATTAAATGTTCAATAATCAAGACCAATAACAATGGAAAACACGTCCAACACCCAAAGGGAAACTCTTTCAAACATTTAATCGGACATTAAATGTTCAATAATTCCTAAGAACACTCAAAGCATCAATCGAGTTAAACAAACTCAAAATATGGATATACACTCCACATAACACAATTAAAAATATTGTATCACACCAACCAATTCATCAAAATCAAACTAGAACCAAAATCAAGAATAAAATCTTCAAAAAGATCAACTCAAGGAAAAAATAGGGAAATACATTGTTCCGACGAAGAACAACGGATTAAATAATGTTACAATCACCTAGGACTCTCCAAAACACCCTTGAATGGAGCAAAATTGGCCAAGAACTCAAACCCTAATCGCCCTCATCTCAAACCCGCAGAGAGAAGAAGAAATGAAGTGAAAATGAGAAAATAAGCTTGTTGTATGGTTTATATACCAGACAGATTAGCATTCATAATCAACATGATTTAGCGCGCACTATCAAAGCCTCACTACAGAGCATTCTGCCAAACGCACAGTTAGCGTGCGCTAACTATAAGCCTTAGCGCAGGCTAACAGATCCTTCAACCCAGTCCAGTAGCTTCTGGACCATCCCGCACCACAAGTTAATGTGCGCTATCCTCACCATAGCGTGCACTACTAATGCACCTGAGTGTGCGCTATCCAACTGCATAGCGTACGCTATCGACTTCCTAGCACAAGGCAGTAGCTTCTGCATCTATTCCACACCTCCAGTTAGTGTGCGCTAGCGGAGCCTTAGCGTGCGCTAGCAATGCCCTGGTAGCGCGCACTATCCATGCACGTAGCGTGTGTTATTCCTACTGCATAGGCAGCATGATCGCACCAAAAGCTCATCACAGCAACGATATATGCCCACGGACGACAAATCATGCAACATGTGATAAAACGCTAACGTCCAACACCAAAAACCTTGTTGCAAATAAACACGTGACACGACAAGACACGATAAAAAAGGCACGAACCAACATATAATCCATTAAACAGTAAATGAAAAATTCAAAGTAACTGGAACGAAATCTCGAGTATTACAAAATCTAGGGTTTATAAGTCATCTATTTGTGATCATTTTACTAGTTACTGAATTAGGAATACTAAAAAGGTTAAGAATCTAGTGTCAAGGGTGATTGAGGATGTAAATGTTAATAAATCAGGGCTAAATACAAATATTGTCCTAAAGGGGGATTTTGCTACAAATAGTGGGCCAAATGGGACTGGGGGGATAACCAAGAGATGTAAATGGTATCCTTGCAATGTTGATCTAAACAAACAGAAATTTTTGGTTCGTTAAAAAGGTGATTATAACAAACTTGTGTGTAAGAGTTTTGACCAAAAAAAAACAATGGAGACTTTTGCATAGATGGTAGTGCTTGATGAGATGCCATTTAGTTTGTGGAAAACAGAGGATTATTAGGTTTTGTGAAGTAGTAATGCCATTATTTATACTCCATCCAGAAGAACTTCAGTCCATAAATTTTTTAGACATGTATGAAGCCACAAAATAATATTTAAAAAAGATCTTGCTTCTTACAAGGTCGGCATTTCTATTGATATTTGGACAAGTGTCAAAAACATTAACTATATGGTCTTAACTGCTCATTCAAATTAGACAATGCATAAAAGAATGTTAAATTTATGTGTGGTTACCAAAATATCAACTATATGGTCTTAACTGCTCATTCAAATTGGACAATGCATATAAGGGTGTTAAATTTATGTGTTATTACTAATTAGGGGACCACCATAGCTAATTTGATAGAACAATATTTGAGTGACTCGGGAATTAATAAAATTTTGACTATTATAGTCGATAGTACATCTGCAAACAAGTTGGCTTTGGAGCACTTACATGAAAAGTTAAATAATTCTCCAAATTTAGAAGTGATTTTAGGGGGGAAATACATGCACATGAGATGTGTGGGGCACATTACGAATTTAATTATTGGTAATGGCCTGAAAAAACTTAACCCAACCATCTTAGCAATTAGAAACCCTATGAAGTTTGTTAGGACTTCACCATCAAGTTTGGCCCTTTTTAACACTACAAAAAAAAAACGCTCGTATAGCGACGGAATTACCGATAGATTTTCTCCGTTGGTAAGTTACCGAATGAACGTCAATGGATTGGCGGCGGATATTAACTCAAAAATTTAGCGACGGATTCCGTCAGAAATTTCATCGGTAAAAACTACCGAGGGAAATTACCCGTCGGCAAATATTTTTTTATTGTAATTATTAAGTTTAAATACTTTTCCAACGAAAGTGACCGTCGGTAAGTAATATAATTAGCGACGGAAGTCATTTCCGTCGGCATGTTGAGTCAAATTTTCATTCTTAATTTACTAACTTACCGACGGCAGTTGTCCGTCGGTAATGCGTCGGTAAATGTTTTATTATTACAGACGGGCACCCCCAAATCAGGACACACAAATCAGAAACACACAAATTATACGCTTCGCCGTCTGTCTCTCTCTCCCGTTGCAGATCCGTTGTCGCCTTCGTGTTCGCCCTATTGGGAAAATAGCCTCAAAGATCCCCAACAACCCTTCCAAAGAACAATAATAGAGAAAAACAAATAACACAAGAATATACGTGGAAACTCCAAAACCAGAGAAAAACCACAGGCCTCTAGAGAGAAAAACTTCAAGATATGACAAATTTCTACAATCACACAGTATTTCTCTCCCTCTCGACTCCCAACCCCTACACTATTACAAGTCTTTGAAAACCTCTCACCCCTCTAAAATAAAGAGCAAGGAATCTCAAACTAGAAGTAATCACAAGACTAAAGAGTAGTGATTGGTGCATTTGTATCAAAGACCTTGGAACTCCTCATATAGCCTAAGAGTCTCCACCAACTTTGATAGCAAAACCAATGTGGGACAAAAACCCCACTTTCATTTTTTAACAACTATTCCAACACGCCCTTCGCCGGCTGTCTGTCTCATTCCCGCCCATTCATCCGTCCCGATCGTCGGTAAGTTTCTCTCGGTGTTAATGTTTATTTATGCGTGCAGTGTGTGTTGAGTGTGTGACGTTTACATAACCAATTATGATGATAAAATTATACCTTTCGCTTCTCCTTCATAAGTTTTTTCAATTTTTTTTCTGTCGACCAAGTAATCAACTGATATGATTGCTAGTTGATGCTGTTTCCCTGGAGGTTTCCTTTTTGGGTTCCATAATACGGCTAGGAACTATTCAATTTTTTCTTTTGGGTTGATGGAAAATCATTAAATATGTGTGATTTCGGTCGATAAAGAAAGAAAAAAATAATTTTGTACCAGAAGTTCCTCACTTCTCTCATTATGTAGGAATGAAAAATCTAAGTTGGAATAGAATTTGTGACGTTTACAAGTTCGTTACATAATGCAGATATCAATTTGTTTCAAAATTTGAGTGTGTGCGGTGTGTGTGTTGAGTGTGTGCATGTGTGTAGTGTGTGGATGTGTGTATGTATGTGTGTTTGAGTGTGTGTGTTGAGTGTGTGTAGTGTGTGTGTGTGTGAGAGAGAGAGAGAGAGAGAAAGATAGAGAATGTGTAGTGTGTGTTCAGTGTGCGTAGTGTGTGCAGTTTGTGTGTGTAGTGTGTGCAGTTTGTGTGTGTGCCGTTTGTGTTTATCCGTCGGTGAATTATTTTTTTGTATTTATTAAGTTTATATATGTTAGCGATGAAATTTTGAACCTTTGTTTGTTATTAATTTTTCAATTAGATAGCAGTTTTTAATTATGTGATTTGTGATAATGACAAAACAGAATGGCTCAGAATCGAGAGTGGATGTATAGGCGATTTCTTTCTGATGGTAGTTTTAATCCTGATTTTATGAATGGACTTGAAACTTTTATTCATTTTTGAAGTACTCAATCATCCTTCATGGATAAGGAAAGATTTAAGTGTCCTTGTAAGAGATGTGACAACATACTGTAACACCCCAAATCACGTAAGGGACGTTACACGTCGTAGAACCCTCATGAGGTCTACCATGCTAACACCTGACACATAATCCACAATGGAATACCAAAAGACCCATTCATCATAGTAAAATAGGGCCGTGGCCTCGGCCAAAATATTTTAATGGAAGTACATGAAGAATAAGTCAAATACAAATTCATTGCCCATGCAGGGGACTTTAACCGAGTTTAAAAGTAATCGGTCTAACTCCAATACCCAAACAGATACAATGACAAAGCATAAAACATAGACTCAAGACTCATCATCATGTCGGGCCATCCTTTGCGTGCATATCCTATGCCCGCTCCTCATCTCTTCCGATACCTAAAATGCATAAGACGCATTTCCCCCATTTAAGGGGTTAGCATTCGAATAGTTAGTGCAAGTACACAATTACACTATATTATGTACAGATACGATTTACACAGTCATCTCATTCAGAAGACATTTGAAAAGCCATATTCCGGAATCTCACATTGGCATCCAAAACATTTATTAACTCATCACGATATCACAAACATCCACAACTGGTAACCCATGGCTGTACCCCTTAGTATCGACCCCCAGACGCCCCGTCGAATGCTCCGGGTGGGAAACCACTTTCGCGGAAGTACCCCTTAGTATCGGCCCCCAGACGCCCCGTCGAACGCTCCGGGTGGAAGATCAACAACACACGCACCCAAGTCCACCGTACCCCTTGGTTTTGTAATATCCACAATTTCGGATTTCGGTAATTTTATTTTTTTCCAGTGGAGGTCCGTTTCGACGACTCTCTTGGAACCGTTTCATCATTCTGAGAATGATTAATTCTGCACTTTTTGTCATCTGAGTTTGTTTCGGTGTTGTTTTGTTGAGTTCCGTGTTTCTTAACGACTTTTCCGCACTCGAGTTCGATTCTTGTGAATCTCGTTCGAAATTACTGTTTCGAGTTTCCTGTAAGTCCGTTTAACCTTGTTAGACGTGTTGTGAACTTCGGTTTGGTTATTCGATCACGTATCGTGATTTTCGGACGTTTTGGGCCATTTTCGTAATTTCCCAAAGTTTGGGGTAATTACCTTCCGTTGTCGAATTTCGAGCCTTCGGGTGGTCAGAATCGTGTGTTCTCTTAGTGCTCGAATTCGTCTTTGCGAGTAATTCATAACCGAATCTCCAATTCGTATTCAGGTTTGGGTTTCGGGGTCGTTCGGATCGTCGTTGTCGGAATCATTTTGCATCTGGAGGTTGCTGGCCGGACGTGTGCGAAACGGAGCTGAAAACGGTGCTGCCGAGTACCGTGTCTTGCACTGGGTCGGCCAGGACCGGCAGTATGCCGAGACACGGCCGAGAACCTGTGCAAGATTTGCGCGGGGTGATGCGCCGTGTCGGATACGGTCGAGACACACGCGCAGGCGCCTTGCGCCGGGTGTTGCGCCATGTCGGCCAGGTCGCGCACTAACTCGCAACCCGGCGGTAGACACGGAGCTGGTGTGGGCCGTTTGCTGCGCCGTGTTCGGCAGGTGTATAAATATGGCAGAGCAGTCGAGTTTCACTCATTTTTCCATTTCGTTTTCAATCCATCCGCATCCAAGTCTTGGGGAAACCAAAGACATGTTGTTAATCTATCCAAAACACGAAATTCCTGAGTCCATATCATCGATTAATCCTTCCATAACTTGCTCCGATCGACCGAATCAGGGTAAGTTTTCTTAAAATCTAGTTTTGGGGATTTTCTTCGATTTGTCCGTTTAATCCGTTTTAACTCAGAATAGTGATGGATTGATGATTGTTACGCTATATTATATCGAATTCGTTGTTATTCCACGGTTGGATTGCCATGGATTTATCGTTTTATTGAGTATTTTATCAATGCCTTGAAGGTGTTCGATAAAATGTCACAAAGAGAATCCGAGCGTTCTACGATTATTCTTCCTCGTTCGTTCATTGATTTATTGATGGTATGATGTTAGGGTCAGATTCCTTGTGAAGAACTTGAGTCGGAACCCTTCCGTTCGTTGTCTTCTTCGTGGTACATGCTTCCCGGTCGAACCGTGTTCTTCGGGGTATTTGGTAACGGTTATTAAGGCAATTATCTTATTATACGACTTGTATCTTGCGACTAGTAATCACGTATTAGATTTATAATGATTTTGCTTGCCTTCGTAAATATGTTCCGTTTGAATTGGTTGTGTATTCCGCAATTTGAAGGCTTTGTGATAATAGTGTTATATTGATATACGTGTTAGGTGTTGTGCCATTTGTGCAGGGTTGCGACACACATATGGGATGGTTGTACACTTGGTTGTACAATGTATTGTGTACCGATCGTGTGTTATGTTAATTGATGATAGTTGTTGCGAGTGTTGAGATTGAGTTATGTGCGTGTGATGTACGATTTTGTGGTGATCAACGTGATTGATTAACTGTGCTCATTGTCGTGTGTAATGTGAACGTGGATGTGAATATGTGTGTGACCGCCAAGTTCACTCATGTTGGTTCGACAGGACCTACGAGGATTCGTGGAAATGGACTACGGGGTCAGAACTTAGTGAGGTACTGAGGTCCAATCGTGCTGGTCTGACGAGGCCTACGATAACGCATGGCAGTGGACCATGAGTTTCGGACACAGTACGTCCAACCGGGTGAGCTCGACGGGGCTTACGGTGACACGTGGCAGTGGACTACGGTGTCAGGACTGTGTGTGTGATTGTTGTGATTGATATAGTCCGTATGGGTTGTTGAGCCTACGGAGACACGTGACAGTGGATCACGGTGTCGGAATTGGTTATGTTTGGTTAATAGTCCGTGTGGATTGTTGAACCTACGGAGATACGTGACAGTGGATCACGGTGTCGGAATTGATTATGTTTGTTTAATTGTGTGTGGTGTAGTCCGTGCGGGTTGTTGAACCTACGGAGACACGTGACAGTGGATCACGGTGTCATGAACATGATTATTTTCAAATCAAAGTTTTGCAAGGAAAAGTCTTATGAAAATGAATGTTGGACCGAGTCCTAAGCATTGAGTAAATGTTTTTCCATATTGTGAACTGTTAATTTATGAAACGAGATTTGGGTTAAAGCCCTCAACTCGTTTTTTTGAAATGTTTGGTGAACCAGGACTCAGAGTTTTAAAGATTTTGAAATTCCAAAATTTCCCGAGGTGATGAACTTATTTTCGAAATGCTTCATAGCTTAATACCTTTATTGAAACCCCCGGGAATAATTTGATAATTGAATATTGTGTTTGATTCTTGATTAATGTTTGCTCGTTACTTTTCGTATGATTTGATACTTGCACTAGTAAAATAGTGGAGTTTTACTAACCCCCGAGTAATCGGGGGGTGGAAGTGTATTTTGCGTCCTGGTACATACAGGTTAAGGGGAGCAGTCACAGGATTGGCACAAGAAGATGACGAGCTGCGATACTAATCAAGAGTCGAGAGTTGTTTAGATTATTGTTGTGTTGTCAGAGTTGATTTCAGTCTTCCGTTGTATTGTATTTCGACCCTTGTGTGGGTGATGTTGTTTGAGTTAGTTTATTGATTGAGTTGTGTGACCTCATCGGTCTGTGTAAGTGACCATAACGGTCTGTATTAATTTATTATTTGACCCTGGTCGGGCAAGCATTTGGTCGTTTGGTAAGGTATAGCCTGTAGATCCCATATGGTTTTGGAGGTGTTACAAGTATCGACCCAGACATTCTGTCGAACGCTCCAGGTTGAAGGACAAATAACTCACACACCCAAAAGATCATAACTCATCATTCATATCGAAACCGTAACACACATAACGGAATGTAATACATGTACTTGCCTTGAATACACGGCGAGACGGAAACTGTGAAAGGAAAGGTTTCGGTCCGAATAATCTTTACAAATCCAATCCTAATACAATAATGATATACAAACAATCTCAATATTGCGGAAACAAAGGAATTCATCCTAACTCTACCCGTTGGAACAATTCGTCGGTCACTACGAAGTCATAAACGATTCCAATCTATTAACGGGGAAAACTAATAAGTTTAATCCGATAAACTATACTGAAAGTAAGGGACTAAGATTATACAATCACAATCTAACAACTTATCGAAGTTAAATCAGGTTCAAAGGGTAAAAATCATGTCAAAATCCCTAAATCCCCAAAAACTAGGGTTCTAACGAAATATACCTCAATTCGGACGGAGAAAGATGATTACGATGATGATAAACCTCACTTAGAACACGATAATAGATCGATGGAGGAACTCTACGAACTGCTCTGCACGAATCGCTCCAAATCGCCAGAAGAACTCCCGTCGCGAGCAAGGCAAAGAAAAAGAAGGAAAATAACGTGTGTGAGGTCAACTCAGGATTTAAAGACCTGACAATACATTACGTACGTTAACACGAATTGTTAACCTACGTTACGATGTTTACGTATGCAACTCCTACAAGTTAATGTATGTAAGAGCCTGGATGATCAATTTGCCCGATTAGATGTGGTCGTTAGCGCACGCTACGTTAAACCGTTAACGTACGCTACTACAAGATTTACGTACGCAACACACGTATGCTAATGCACGTAAGGACTAGGCAGAAACTGGGCAGAACCCACGCTTAAGGCCATAACGTACGTTACCACTAAGGCATAATGTACGTTATGCAGGTATCGATAGCGCACGCTAAAAAGCATGCATAACGTGCGTTATGCATGCAGAGTTCAACACTGCTGAACACCGTTTTCTGCACAGGACGATATAAAGACGGAACGCAACATAAGGATAGGACCCAGAAGCGTAAACATAAGGTATCCACGATGACGAAGCTCAATGCTGAAAGAAAATGCACTTCCGACTACCAAGAAATCCGAAATACTACAAGGAAGATGAAATTCCCTAAACTTCTAGGAAATTACAAAACGGCCCAAACGCCCGAAAATCACGATACAACATCGGATTAACAATCCAAAACTCACAACATGAGAAAATCAACCATACGAACTCATGGAAATAGGGAAATAATGAAATCGAACGAATTTTATGAGAATCGAGTGTACATGTGACAAAACATAACTCAAGACGAAAATACATAAAAACATCTGCGAAACTCGTCCAAATGGAGAAATTCCAAGAACAAAATAGATTCAGAATTCCAAAACAGTAACAAGCAAGTCGACCGAAATGAACATACACCAAAAATAGAAATAACCAAAAATAGAAAGTACTGATATTACATTCTCTCCCCCTAAAAATAAGCGTCCCGAAACTTACAACGCGAATAACTCGGGATATCTCAACTTCATATTCTCTTATGTCTCCCATGTGGCTTCCTCGGATCCATGTCTCAACCATTGCACTTTAACCAAAGGAATGGTTTCGTGCCGAAGTTACTTCACCTAACGCTCTAAAATCTGAATCAGCCTATCTTCGATGGTAATGTCGGGCCCCAACTCAATCTCTCCAAAATCCATAATATGGCTAGGGTCCGGTACGTACCTCCTAAGCTGGGAAACATGAAACACATTATGCACGTTACTCAAGAATGGCGGCAAGCTTAACCGATATGCAAGCTCTCCAACTATCTCTAAAATCTCGAACGGTCCAATATATCTCGGACTAAGTTTACCCTTACGGACGAAGCGGTAAACTCCCCGTGTCAGTGACACTTTAATCAATACATGATATCCCACCTCAAACTCCAACGGCCGGCGGCGCGTGTCGGCATAAGACTTCTGTCGACTCTGGGCCGTCAACAACCTATCGCGAATCAAAGCAATCTTCTCTCTCGTCTCAACTACCATATTTGGTTCGGTACCAACCAACTCGGATGCATCATTCCAACACAACGGTGATCTTCACCTCCTCCCATACAATGCCTCAAATGGTGCCATTTTGATCGAGGCGTGCTAACTATTGTTGTACGTGAAATCGATCGATGGCAAGTGTGACTCCTAATCATCCTTCCAATCTAAAGCACAGGCTCTCAACATATCCTTTAGCATCTGAATCGTCCGCTCTGACTGCCCGTCTGTCTGAGGGTGGTAGGATGTACTGAGTCTCAACTCAGTCCCCAAAGCTCGATGAACAGCCTGCCAAAAATGTGATACAAACCGGCCATCTCGATCCCAAACAATACTCCTAGGAGTCCCATGTAACCTCATGATCTCTGCAATAAACACTCGTGCTAGCCTCTCCAGCCCCCAAGTGTCCTTAATACCCAGAAAATGAGCTGATTTGGTTAGTCGATTGACAATAACCTAAATAATGTTCATTCCAGTCTGAGTCCTAGGCATACCGGTAATGAAATCCACATAAATGCCCTCCCACTTACACTCCGGAATGGGAAGTGGTCGTAATAACCCCACGGGCCGCTGATGCTCAATCTTAACCTGCTGACAGGTCAAACACTTCGCCACAAACTCGCTAATGTCCATCTTCAAATTGCTCCACCAGTAGTTACTCCTTACATCCTTGTACAATTTGCTCGTACCAGGATGTATGAAGTAAGGTGTAGTATGAGCTTCACTGAAGATCTTCTGTCTCAACTCAATATCACTCGGTACCCATAACCTGCCGCGAAATCTCAAAACTCCATCATCCTGAACCACAAATCCAGAGGCTTTCCCCTTCTTCACGTCCTCTCTCAATTGGACTAAAAATGGATCATCATATTGCCTCGCCTTGATATCATCAACCAAGGACGAAGTGATTTCTAACGCACATAACTGGCTCTGAACCCTCTGAACCCAAACCTCTATGTCCTGACAAATCAAATCCTGCTGGATCCTGCTCTGAAGTGTGAGCACCTCTAACATCTGTAGATCCATCAGCTGACGACTTAACGCATCTGCCACTATGTTAGCCTTACCCGGATGGTAAAGAATCTAGAGGTCATAATCTTTAATTAACTCTAACCACCTACGATGTCTCATGTTCAACTTCTTTTGACTGAAGATGTACTTCAGACTCTTGTGATCCGTAAAAATCTTACACAATGACCCATAGAGATAATGTCTCCAAATCTTTAAAGCGAATACGGCCGCAGCTAACTCCAAATTATGTGTGGGGTAATTTACCTCATAATGTTTCAACTGTCGGGATGCATAAACAATGACTCTATCTCTCTGAGGCAATGCTAAAACGGGTGTGGTAGTCAATCGTCTCTTCAACTCATCAAAATTGTCCTGCCTGTCTGCGGTCCACTCGAACTTCTAGGTCTTTTGGAGTAACTGGGTAAGTGGTCTAGCGATGTAATAGCCTGCACTCCCAGAAAACTCCTCACTTCCTTCACATTTCTCGGTGGTGATCTTGGCCATCACTGCCTCTATCTTTTGCGGATCTACCTGAACTCCCTCCACTAAAATCACATGCCCAAGGAATATCACTTCCTTGAGCCAAAACTCACACTTAGAGAACTTTGCGTACAGCTGCCCAGCTCTCAAAATATCTAACATAGTCTGGAGATGTAGAGCGTGCTCCTCCTGACTCCGGGAATAGATGAGAATGTCGTCGATAAAGATGACTACGAATTTATCCAGATACTCAATAAAAACTTTGTTCATCAACTACATGAACACTGCTGGGGCATTGGTTAGCCCGAAAGGCATAACCACAAACTCGTAATGGCCATATCTCATCCGAAAAGCAGCTTTCGGTATAATATTGTCCCGAATCCTCAACTAGTAGTAGCCCGATCGTAAATCAATCTTCGAGAAGACTGTCTCTCCCTGAAGCTGATCAAACAAATCATCAATCGTGGGCAAAGGATACTTGTTTTTGAAGGTTAACTTGTTTAATTCTCGATAGTCGATGCATAAACGAAGTGATCCATCCTTCTTCTTAACAAAAAGTACAGGCGCACCCCAAGGCGATGCGCTCGGTCGAATATACCCTTTATCTAACAACTCCCCCAACTTTTTATTCAACTCTAACATCTCCGACGGTGCTATACGGTACGGCGCTCGAGAAACAGAAGCCATGTTCGGTTCTAGATTGATATGGAACTCAACTTCCCGCTGTGGTGGTAATCCCGACAAGTCATCCGGAAATACGTCCGGATACTCATTCACAACTGGAATCGACGAAATGTCAATTCCACCATTCTCCATATTTAAAGCGTAACACTAGTAGCCTACACAGCCCTGGTTCAGAAAGTCTTATCGCCTTCAAGGCACTAATCACATTACCCGATCTAGCCGGCTTACAACCAACAAGTGTATGCTCTGTGCCATCCTCAGCCACTATTGAGATAGTATGAGTCCGATAGTTCATGATGGCACCATGACGATCCAACCAATCGCCCCCGGGGATCAAATCCTCGCCCTTAAGTTCTACAACAATGAGATTCGAGGGCCAATCCCGGCTCCCGATCCTCACTGGCAATCTCTAACCTCCCGGTTCTCAACCATACGATCACCACTAGGCATACCCACTACAAACGGTTCCCACTCGAACAAGCAGCCAATACCAATACGACACACACAATCCAAAGTAATAAAAGAGTGGTTAGCACCCGAATAAAAAGCACCGAAACTGGATGAGAAAGGATCTGAGTGGTACCTGACGC
This sequence comes from Orobanche coerulescens, assembly GCA_033398695.1. Lineage (NCBI taxonomy): Eukaryota > Viridiplantae > Streptophyta > Magnoliopsida > Lamiales > Orobanchaceae > Orobanche > Orobanche coerulescens. Next base: position 145,712,260 of record CM065805.1, on the reverse strand, counting down.
CACCGGAATGTCTGCCTCCTCCGTGCAACTCATCTGATACAACCGAGGGTGGACTGAGATCGAACTAGATGCAGCTCGGCAGTTCGGCTGACCCCGAACCCTACCATGGCCCGAACTCTGAGGAACCTTAGTGACTGGAGTCTTCTGATCGACGGTAAGCTTCTTATGAACGGCAGTGGTATTCGGAGCTCTGGCGGCTCTGGTAGCCCTTTCACAATGAGCTGTCTGGTGCCCAGTCTGTCTGCAAGTAAAGCAAGTAACTAAAGGAAAAGGAAAATCCTTCATCAAATGTTAATAATGGTTGTAATTAAAACAAACTCTGATGCCAGATGCAACGGACTGGACTGAACGGTTACTCTGAGATCCTCCGGCCTGATATAACGGCCTCTTCCCAAATGTAGGAGTAGACTGAGATTTCGACAATCGACCACTCCTGCCGGCTGAAAAACTGCAAGCTGTTTTCTGTTTCTTAGCCTCGGAACCCAACTCTGATTCCGGGACAACCATCTCAACGCTAGGGCACGATCCTGGTATTCCTTCAAGGTGGCACACATGAGCGGTGACATACTCTGCCTGATATGTGGCTTCATGCACATATTGAAATAACGTATTTTATTGGCCTCGGTTCTCACCTGATCTTTCACGAATCCCAACTGCTGATTATAAGAGATGATGGCCTGAGAAATCGGCACATCCTGAGGTGTAGCTGTGATGAATTCCACAATCCGGCGTTCCTTGACTGGCGGTGGACAATATTCTGCTTTCATAGCAGTCTTAAATTCCTCCCAAGTGGTTGAGCGGTCTCTGGGCGCCACATCCTACCACCATTCTGCAGCTTCCTTATCCCGGAGGTACTGAGCAATATGTACCCTCCTATCACTGCGACAAGATACGGCGTCGAAAGTTCTGCCCAACTGAAAAAGCCAATTCTCCCAACCGAGGGAGTCAGAAAAACCAATGAAACGAGGGGGTGCATCTTAGTCACCTTCTGAAGCCATTTAATAGCTTCATCCTCAGGAGTCGGGGGCGGATCGTGGCTGTAACACCCCCAATCCACTCAGGGATATTACACGCCGTAGACCCTCTCCTCGAGGATCTACCAGGCTGGTAACAACATTAAACATCTCGACAATGCCTTCAAGGCTAAAATGACTCAGTAGACCGATTTGGTCTTTCCACAAATCCGTACAACTCATGCCCACGCAGGGGACAAAATACAACCACACCCGTGCAATGGGAACAATATAGCAGCGGAAAATAAAGTACAACTGAACCAACACACGATGTACGGTTCCTCATGTGATTAGTATCGATCATCTTTCATCATCCTTCGTGCTGACCCTGTGTTATGCTCCAAAACCCGAATGCAAAAACAGACATCCACCCTCCGAATACTCGGGGGTTAGCAAAACTCCACTGTTTTGCTAGTGCACGAACAAAGTGCAAATACGAGCCATACAATTCACATTCCACGAATAACAATAACCAGGAATCCTCAAGGTTCCAAACGAAACGAAAAGCACTTCTCGAGGCAAGAATTTGAGAAAACATTTCAAAATCGAAATATCATAAATCAATGGAAGTAATTTATAAAACGGTTTAGAATGCCATCGAGAGTTTTAATAGAAGACAATTTAGGATTATCAAATCCTACTTTTCAAAATCCAAAAGACAAAAGGGGTCACCGCCCCAAAGGTTTACTTTCCGAAAAATGACATTTACCAAACCGTTGGGATTTTAGCCCCAAATCCAGAAACGACTTTTATAAAACCATTGGGATTTTAGCCCCAAATCTCATCAACTCACAGTACACGAGAACGACAACAAGGTTCGTCTTCCAACATCAAAATCCACAAATAAAGGATTTAAAACAAACAACAAAATACTCTAGAGCCATCCTAGCCAAGTAGACCAAACGAACAACTTACCTCTTACACACTTAGTCAATGCATGCAATCATGAAAACCGTTCAAAAGCACTCATTTCCGGAAATGCCAATATCAAATCACATTTGTAAAATTCACCACAATTAACCGTCGATCCACACCTCCGTGGACCCCTACCGAGACCCCGTCGGATCTAACCCGTAGTGGTTAAAAGCAAAGCTCGTCGATCCACACCTCCGTGGACCCCTACCGAGACCCCGTCGGATCTAACCCGTAGTGAGCATACACACACACACACGTTACTCATGCAATACTAATATGCTAAGAATGTAAGTTCATTAAGAATACTCACTAGAGATGGCCATTAACTCGACACCAATATCAAATTCTTCAAAACACCACAACAAGATTAAATACGGAATCCACGATTCCATAACTTAAACAATAGGAGTATCATCATAAAATCCTTCAACGTTCAAAATAACCAAATCATAATCAATTCTCAAAACACCGTTCACAAATCACACTCGCTTTGAAAGAAAGTCTTTAACGAGGCCAAACCGAAATCCTTTGAAACTTCATTTCAAACAACCAAACAAACACACCAAGACGATCACCGATCATCATATCCACAAAATAAGAAAAGTATGGGCAAGGTACTTGCCTCGATACCACGAGCACGGAACCACGAACGGATACGGCTCAACCGGGAAGCTTCGGAACGCCCGATGCTAACGAAAAGGAAGACGACAACGAACGGAATGGAAGAATCAAGCACGATCGCGAGGAACCAACGAAAATGAACCTAACGATTCGAATAGCACAATCACAACCACTTCTAAACGATTATGGAAATGGAATACACCCGGAAACCCGCCTACGATTCATGTATATTCGTACCAAAAATAACAACGAGGGCGGACCACAACCAAACCCTCTCGATTCCGTAAAAATCCACAAAATATCCATGAATCCGTAGGAAAACTAAAGATACTAACAATATTAATCGTATACACCATGAATCCACCAACAAAACGGAACGAGTCGGAAGAAAATCCCAAAACCCCCAATTTAGTCGAAAATAGGGTTCTAGAGATATTACCTTTGGAGATTCAAGTACTAAGATCCGTAGAACACGCATTGGATTGATTGTCCGGGCTTCACAACCGAAGAAGAATGATGAAAATCAACTCCCCAATCGATAATAATGAGGAACTCTCCCCCTCTCTCTCACTCTCTCGCGTCGCAGGAAGAAGGAGGAGGAAATGAGCAGATTACGCTCAAAACAACGCAATTATAGAGGGTTGACCGCATTGTGTGCCGCGGCACAGCTGAGGTGTGCCGCGGCACAGGTCAAAAAAATTACTCCTGTGTTCGGCAAAGCAGCCGCGCACCCTAGACAGCGGGTTTTGGTCGCAGATGTCACACGGTGCCGTGTGCGCATCGACGCACTGCGTGCCGCGGCATCGATGGGTGTGCCGCGCACACTGCGATACTGACTCGACCAACAATCAAGAAATTTGTGTGCCGCGCACACACATCTTGTCCGCGCCCACACCCCCTTTTGGGTCCCAAAATGATGAAAATGATCCGGAAAGAGAATAAAACGATAGGAATCAATATTTGGGAACCAATAACACGAAATGGATCCGCGGCAACCCCGAAACGGCGGTTCCGCACAACAATAACGAGAATACAGTTCAACAGTTGACAAGAAGGACACACTGAAAGGTACACGAGGGTTGCTACGATCGAGAAATACACCAAAAAAAAAAGAAAATTACCGAAATTCGAAATTGCGGATATTACATTCTACCCTCCTTAAAAGAAGTTTCGTCCCGAAACTTAAAACAAGTAGGGAGAAGCAATATCCCCGCCAGGGAAAACTCAACGAGATACACAAGAAATGGGTAACTTACGCCCATCGGCGAAACGTTACAAGCAACGCAAAGAAATAAACGGCGTGAAAACACGCTCCAGGGCGACCAACACAATGCCACCGGTAGAGACATAATAAAATCAACAAGTGACAAGTGTCATCAAACAGATAATACAATCAAGTCGATTATCCGAACAATCACAAAACACAACCAACGAAAATCAATACGATTGACCAACCCAACGGTATATCAATCAAAACGCGAGCCAATCGCGGAACAAATACGGAATTCCACCGCCCAAGGGTTGGAAGATCGAAAACGAGACTAGTTTCCCAAACTTAAGGGAATTAGGAAGGAGTCTGAATGCTCAACAATCGCGAAACGAGATCGACAAAAACCGAACAATCAAACGATCGAACCACAAAGATCGAGACAACAAAAATCGAACGATCATGTTCGAATCACGAAGAACAATAAAAATTCAAACAACAACTCCAAGGTTCACATCTCGACTCGAGACAATATATGATCCGGTGAAAACAACAACGTATGCATTCACATAAGATCCACATGAAAGGGAATAGAAATTGAAAAGTCACAACGACAAACGAGTTATTCCGAAATGATGCCACACTCGTTCGATAAACAAAAACAAGGGGCAGGACAAGCTCAGAAATGTCAACGAACATAAATGAGTCGACAAGGTAGAATATACAGAAGTTCAAAATCCGATCCCTTCGAATAAAAGGACTAGTAGAACCAAATGATGTTACTCCCAAACAAGGTTCACAAGGATCGAACCGAACTCGAAAAATAAGTCACATCGATAACCAGATCGGCCCACAACAAGATCACAGCTCGTTCGAACGATGAAACCGAAATACAGAACAAGTTCATAAAGTGTCAACGAACACGAGCGAGTCGAAATAATGGAGAAAGAGAAAATATAGAAGTCAAAATAGTACGGGCATTACCTCCGACCTCGTCCACGAAATTCACAAAAACGGGAGCAAGGTAACAAGACATTATACAACCGACACATAACGGAACCATCACCGATGCACACGGTCATACCAAACTAAGCTCTAACAGCTCGCACATGCGCGACAACACAGAAATCACCACGAGGCGACAACATGCAACACCAACATCCTTCCTCTCACAGGGGGCTAGCACAACCAATATGTGAAAAGCGACTCAACGCTCACACCGCCAATTCGATCATACTCGGGAGAAAGTATCAAAATGACAACGCGAACATCATACATACATACCCAGCCCTCAAACGGGAATGGATAGGTTTTAAAAACGAAAACCTCATTTTGAAAATAATTTGAAGAATACTGGTTGATCTTGAGTATCACCTTTCAAAAAGTATAAACGTGAAACATCGTTATCGAGACATTGGAGAACCATTTCGCATTTGATAAAAATGAGGACACTTTCTCTCAGTGCCGCGGCACCCGGTACAGGCGGGTTTTGGTCGCAGATGTCACACGGGTGTGCCGCGGCACCGGACGGGTGTGCCGCGGCACTGACTCGGCACTGTGCCGTGGCACCGGATGGGTGTGCCGCGGCACACGGTACAGTTCGCTCGACCAACAACTGAAGAAATTTGTGTGCCGCGGCACACACATCTTGTGCCGCGGCCCACACCCCCTTTTGGGTCCCAAAATGATGAAAATGATCCGGAAAGAGAATAAAACGATAGGAATCAATATTTGGGAACCAATAACACGAAATGGATCCGCGGCAACCCCGAAACGGCGGTTCCGCACAACAATAACGAGAATACAGTTCAACAGTTGACAGGAAGGACACACTGAAAGGTACACGAGGGTCACTACGATCGAGAAATACACCAAAAAAAAAAGAAAATTACCGAAATTCGAAATTGCGGATATTACAGTGGCGTCCACCCTGAGCTATCTGGGCAAGCTGAGCTATCAATTGCTGAAGCACAGCAGTAGCTCCCATGTCGGCATTACTACCCGATGGCTGATCTTGATTGACTGACAAATTTTGCTGCCCATCAGAACTCAGAGATAGAGTGACCGGCACTGAATGAGAGGCCGAATCTGCAGAGGACCGAGAAAGTGGAGCTTCCTCATTATCTGCACCACGACCACGTCCTCGGCCGCGCCCCTTAGCTGGTCTGCCGCGACCTCTCAACATACTGAAAAAAATAATTGAAGAGAACAAGATCAGAGAAATTCACAGTTTACATAGTTGGTACTACTACTCACAATTCCAAATTACACAAGGGAAATGAATTACGGAAACATAAGAGTTCGAGGAGACTTCCAGCCACGGGTCGTACGAAGAGATCGTAGCATGACGATATTAGGCTCAACAACTGACTCTAACAACACGAGTGACAGACCCAAAATTAACCAACAGCCTACGCATTCATAACCTAAGGCTCCGATACCATAAATGTAACACCCTAAATCACGTAAGGGACGTTACACGCCGTAGAACCCTCATGAGGTCTACCAGGCTAACACGTGACACATAATCCACAATGGAATCCCAAAAGACCTATTCATCATAGTAAAATAGGTCTGTGGCCTCGGCCAAAACATTTTAATGGAATTACATGAAGAATAAGTCAAATACAAATTCATTGCCCACGCAGGGGACTTTAACCGAGTTTAAAAGTAATCAGTCTAACTCCAATACCCAAACAGCTACAATGACAAAGCATAAAACATAGACTCGAGCCTCATCATCATGCCGGGCCATCTTTTGCATGCATATCCCATGCCCGCTCCTCATCTCTTCTGATACCTGAAATGCATAAGGCGCATTTCCCCCATTTAAGGGGTTAGCAATCGAATAGCTAGTGCAAGTACACAAATACAATACATTATATACAGATACGATTTACACAGTCATCTCATTGAGAAAACATTTGAAAAGCCATATTCCGGAATATCACATTGGCATCCAAAATAGTTATTAACTCATCACGATATCACAAACATCCACAACTGGTAACCCATGGCCGTACCCCTTAGTATCGACCCCTAGAGGCCTCGTCGAACGCTCCGGGTGGAAAACCACTTCCGTGGCCGTACCCCTTGGTATCTTCCCCCAGACACCCCGTCGAACACTCTGGGTGGAAGATCAACAACACACGCACCTAAGTCCACTTCCGTGGCCGTACCCCTTAGTATCGAACCCCAGACGTCCCGTCGAATGCTCCGGGTGGAAGGACAAATAACTCACACACCCAAAATATCATAACTCATCATTCATGTCGAAACTGTAACACACATAACATAATGTAATACATGTACTTGCCTTGAATACACAACGAGACGGAAACTATGAAAGGCAACGTTTCGGTCCAACTAATCTTCACAAATCCGATCCTAAAACAATAATAATATACAAACAATCTCAATATTGCGGAAACGTAGGAATTCATCCTAACTCTACCCGTTGGAACAATTCGTCGGTCACTAGGAAGTCATAAACGATTCCAATCTATTAACGGTGAAAACCTAGAAGTTTAATTCGATAAACTATATTGAAAGTAAGGTACTAAGATTATACAATCACAATCTAACAGCTTATCGAAGTTAAATCGGGTTCAAAGGGTAAAAATCATGTCAAAATCCTGAAATCCCCAAAAACTAGGGTTCTAATGAAATATACCTCGATTCTGACGGATAAGGATGATTACGATGATGCTAAACCTCACTTGGAACACGATAATTGATCGATGGAGGAACTCTATGGACTGCTCTGCACGAATCACTCCAAATTGCCCGAAGAACTCCCGTCGCGAGCAAGGGAAAGAAAAAGAAGGAAATTAACGTGTCTGAGGTTAACTCAGGATTTAAAGACCTCACAATGCATTACGTACGTTAACACGAATGGTTAACGTACGTTACGATGTTTACGTACGCAACTCCTACGAGTTAACGTATAGAAGAGCCCGGCAGATCAATCTGCCCGATTAGATATGGTCGTCAGCGCACGCTACGTTAAACCGTTAATGTGCGCTACTACAAGCTTTACTACGTATGTAACACTCGTACGCTAACGCACGTAAGGACTAGGCAGAAACTGGTCAGAACCCATGCTGAAGGCCATAACGTACGTTACCACTAAGCCATAACATGCGTTATGCAGGTATTGATAGTGCACGCTAAAAAGCATGCATAACGTGTGTTATGCATGCAGCAGTTCAGCACTGCTGAACACCATTTTCTGCACAGGATGATACAAAGACAGAACGCAACATAAGGACAGGACCCAGAAGCATAAACACGAGGTATCCACGACGACGAAGCTTAGTGCCGAAAGAAAATGCACTTCCGACTACCCAGAAATCCGAAATACAACAAGGAAGATGAAATTCCCTAAACTTCTAGGAAATTACAAAACGGCCCAAACGCCCGAAAATCACGATACAACGTCGGATTAACAATCCAAAACTCACAACATGAGCAGCTCAACCATAAGAACTCATGGAAATAGGGAAATAATGAAATCGAATGAGTTTTACGACAATCAAACGTACATGCGACAAAACATAACTCAAGACTAAAATACATAAAAACATCTCCGAAACTCATCCAAATAAAAAAATTCCAAGAACAAAATAGATTCAGAATTCCAAAACAGTAACAAGCGAGTCGACCGAAATGAACATACACCAAAAATAGAAATTACAAAATAAAAAGTATTGATATTACACATACCATATAGATATACAGAAGAGGTCCGTTATTTCCTATCGTTGAAAATCGCGAAATGGAATTTTTACTCCTACCGACGGAATTTTTACTCTTGCCGACAGATTTTTTCATCGGTAAAATGAACAATTTTTGTAGTGTAAGAAGGCTGTGGCTAGGGAAATACTAATGTTTGATGGTCCAGTTTGCTTAGATGTACACACAAGGTGGAATTCAATTTATATGATGTTGGATCCTGCTTTGAAATTGAAAAGGGTATCCAAAAGAATGGAACAAGAAGTAGACAATCTGTATCTAGCTTTTTCCAATGAGCCAGATGAATAATTTAATGAGGATGGAAAGAAGGGACAGGAAGAATTTTGGGCCACCTAGGGATGTCGATTGGGATTCATGTGAATATTTTTATAAATTTTCTTCAAGTCTATTATGAGGTTACCTTAAGGGTTAGTGCTTTTTGGAAATTGGTTTTAGAAAAAAAAATGAGTTTTGACTCAACTTGAACCAATTTATTGATAATAAAATATGTAATTCTTGGGAATCAAATATTAAATTGTGAATTTACGTTTCAAAGAGATAAACGTAGGATTTATTTTTCTCAAAACCAATTTCAGTGAGTGAGAAATAAATGACTAAACTTGACCACTTAATTGAAATGGTGAAGAGTTAAAGTGGTATATGAAAGGTAATCCCATATTGAAAAATTAAAGCCTTCTTTACTTGCTTATTAGTAACATGGTATATGGGTAGTTCAACAAGCTAGTAATATACACTAGTGGGCCAATGATGCGAAGCCCATATGCGTGTCGCCCATCGCCAGTCGGATCGGCTCAAGCTCAGGCGTGGGTCTTGATTCTTGGGACTTGGTTCTTGATTCTAGATTCTTGATTCTTGGTTCTTGACAATTGGACTTGGGCGACTTGGGTCTTGGGGATTGGGAGCTTGGGTTGTGACTATATTAATTTTTTGCAACCAAGTCTAATGAAATAAGTCATGTTTGATAACCCAACATTCTTAAGACAGGTGTAATAACCCAAGCTCCCTTAAGTCAGGTTTGAGAACCCAGCTGCCATAGGCCAGGTTTGAACAAAGTTGTCTCACCTACTGAGCTGAGTAACCTAGCTGACAGAATTAATGGGCTGACAAACCCAGCTGCGTGAACTACCGAGATGACATGATCTAGCCAAGCTTGTGGAATATGGCTCTTCACACTCCATAGTATAACGTCCGAATTAAGTGATACTATTCATGGAGGTAACCTTTCAGCTGAAGGATTAAAGGAAACTAATGGCACTTTAATCTGCTGTAAGTCCCAACCTGATTGAGTGGTTTTGGACCTATAGAAGGGGTTCTTATACATTTCATTTCACACCACTAAATACGAACAACAAAACATACCTCAACATTTTTTGCCACAATATACATCATAAACAACTTAGAAGAGGGGGGTTGAATAAGCTGTATCTTTTTTTAAGTTTGTCTGCGTCACGGAAGTCTAAGTTAAGTTGCTGTAAATACAGCAACTAAATGTAACACCCCAAAAACGGCAGCTATTACAGTGCCGTGGACCCCACTAGGACCCACCAGGCGAGATCACAACATAAACTTTAACATCCATAGACGCGGTACCGAACCACGTTTATTAATCAAAACCCCGATATGGAGTATAATTCATATATGTCAACTCACACAACCGTACATAGGATCCAAATTTGGTAAGACCATATGGATATGGAAAATACCTTACAGATTTTAATACATTCATCCGAAATAAAATAATATCAAAAATCACAGTAAGACATAACTGAACATCAAAAGACTCGGGGCCCCCGAATTAGCATCTTTCAAAACCCTCCGCCGCCATCGTTCTCTTCCTGTGCCTTGCCCATTCCTCACCCTGAAATACAAGTATTTCGCCCAAACCTCAGGGTCAGCTATACATGATAATAATTGTCATGGCATTATACAATTCATATACATACGGATCTCAAAGAAACAACCGACTACTGAATATACCCCGCAGGCGTATAAACAGTCACTCCCAACTGTCGAACATATCCAAACATACGAACGACCAAATAATATGGCTCAAGATGGACATCACAGTACGCCCGATCCGAAAATGTGTTTGTGTACATGTCCACCCCGTATACAGAATCCAGAATATATGTGGGACGATGTACCTAATTAGCCTCACGAACTACGTCTCGTGTGCACGATCTAATGCGGAGACATCTACGCATGACCATCAAGTGCTCGGCTAAAAATCCTACACATAACCAATTGGCACGTAGATATGACTCCAGATATTTCACGATGCAACATGACAACGAAACTCAACGAATTACACTTTTATCAAAGAATCGAACAACTCACCGAAGTGACAACAAAGCTCAACGAGACCAATGGTAACAAGGGTGATAAGCTTGGGAATACAATCCCGCCACAAACGGTAACACGATCAAATACATCACCACATCATGAATCATAGATTCACAGAACATTTCATATACACGAAACGTATAATAATCACAAGAAATTCAACCATCATTATAACCAAGCAAGATAACTTGCCTCAATTCCGTAGATGAATAATCCTTCTTTGAATGAATAAACGAGCGGTATCTTCGTCTAACAATACTCACTTGAACAAGCAACCTTGAACGAAATGTAATTCATTTAACAACACATTCGTACGATAATGGTATTAATTCATAGAAACAATATTCGTAACTTTACTTGAATAGTTCAACTATCCTATCGAACATTCTAATGTTCCAATTACGAATTATCATATATCAAGTTTATTAGATTCACCCACATATTCTAACATTAATGCCAAGCATTTGAAGTTAAGAACATTATCAATGTAATACTATGATGATTAAACATACTCTCAATCCATCAAAACTTCCAATTAAGGTTGAACATGTTAAAAGTTTGTGTTTATTTACATTCTTCATCATCTTTCCAATGATTACGTTAAGCCAATCTAGAAATGAAATCATAACAAGTTTTAAGCATAATAAGAACATCATCCTAATTTACGTCTCCTAATACACAAGGATCAACGTAATTAAATCCGGCCATTAATTCTACCACATCATTATCACCCATAATCGTTATCGTCCTAAGAACACTATCAACATATTAATGTAGTGGTTAACACCTTCTTAAGTTATTAACACATTCGATTAACTTGAATATATGAAGGTTATGTTTGTGTTCTAGCAAAATCCATTACTTTCCCTTGAAGAAGTTTCTCAAAACCTAGTTATATCATTTAGGATGTTTGAAACTCTAAACATAACATCATTCAATCTTGTAATAATTATTTTCAGGGGGATAACATAACATTTAGACAATCCATTTCATCCATTTATCAAATTCATCACGAATGTATCAATTTTGTAAGGCCAAAACATAGTTCCATGTTATCTCTCAAGGATTAACTGAACATTCAAGACAATATTAGGATCTAACACCTCTAGTCATCATGGATTTTTTACTTACAAGTTATAAGTGTCAAGATCAAAATCAATTTCCTATTATAATGTTATTAATCAGGTTTTACCCAACATAATCAACACAACTATGCTATGAAGTTATCATACATCAAGAAGTGATACTAACATTCCTTATATTGTTCTTCACTTAGTTTGAACATGATTCTAATAACAATCATGTTTAAACTAGATTAATCTAACATTATACGAAGTGTTTAATACTAATATCATCACAAACATGGATTCAATACGAGTTAAAGAAAAACCAACCTCAGAATGAAGAACAGCACCAACACTTCCCAAGAACACACTTCAATCTCCTAATCTCCAAGACAGAATCCAAGTGACAAAGTTCCAATACAAGATGAAAGGGGTAGAAATCAATTTGACAAGGTGGGGAATCGAATTCTCAGAGGGGCGGTTGAGTTGGTTTGAGCAGAAAAATGAAAGGCAAGCCATACCTTTATAACCCGAAATCAGCATTACGTACGCTATAGATAAAAATTAACGTACGTTACAACATTACGTACGTAACCTTACGAGCATTACGTACGTAACAGATCCCCAGATGCTACTGACTCAAAATACACATGTTCTTACGTATGTTGCCAAAATGAATGTACGTAAAGCTCTTGTACATTACGTACGCTAAGGCATAGCCATTACGTACATAATGGTCGTTGACTAAGCTATCACGATCGATTTCCGACCACTGCATACACGCTCGGTCCCACCCGCCGAAAGGTGATCTGCTAATTGATACCCCCCATTACATACGTTAACATAGGAGTGTTATGTACGTAATGCTACGTACATAGCATACGTAAAGGTAATGTGTTAGCGCACGCTAAGGGCAACAACAAGAAAAAAAATGAAATTCTCCACTTAACATCTAACAATCAACTATAGTGTGAACGACTAAGATCAACAATTCAATTTAACATAACTCATCAATATACTCATCACAATAAACACATATATGGTATGACAATGCTCGAGTTAATCGAAGAATATAGTAGTAAAGACGAGAGTTTAGGTGGGTATTACATACCCACCCTTAAAAGGAGTTTCGTCCCAGAAACTAAGGGGTAAACAACTCGGGATAACTCTCTCGCACACTATCCTCAGTTTCCCACGTAGCCTCCTCAATTCTGTGTCTTGACCATGTCACGAATACTTGTTAGATTTTGATGATGTCATTAATATAAAATCAAATGTTTATTACTTGGCAAAAATGTAAGGAAGAACCAAATGAGTATCTTCCATAGGCCAAATATGTTAAGTATAAAACTTGGAAAAATGTAAGGAAGAACCAAATGAGTATCTTCCATAGGCCAAATATGTTAAGTATAAAACTTGGCAAAATGTAAAGAAGAACCAAATGAGTATCTTCTGTAGGCCAAAAATTAGTTAGGCTAAAATCAGCTAAGTACTGAGTACAGCTAAGTCCATCAGAGAGGATCAGTCGAGTCGAGTCAGAGTAGTTCTGGTCAACACATTTTATCAGAGAAGTTTGACCAGACTGCAGCCAAGGTACCTCAGACAAGTCACCTGGTCAGATAAGTCACAAACAGTGAACATCAGAGAGGTCCAGACTGCAGAGATGTTAGCTGCTCATCAGCCTAGTCGAAGTCAGCCAAGTACTCCAAGTCCACGTCAGCATGTGTTGAAAAGTCAAGTATTATGGAAAGTCACATGCAACATGAAGAGACAAATTGGAGTGATTCCCGCAAGAGATATGAATTAAAAAAGCTATCCAGACCCACCTTGAAGACATTAATCGTTTTATAATCAAAAGATTCGGCGCATCACATGCAAAGTCTTCACAACGGTCGGAAGATAGATTAAAATAATGGGAATCCAAATTTTGCAACGCTCGTAAAGATTAAACAAAGAAGTCTCCCTCCAACGGGCGGATTTGTTCAAAAGATTTGCAACGGCTACAAAGAAAAAAGCTCAGAGATTGTGACCTATATATATCCGAAGATTTGAAACTGAGCAATCACCGGTGCGAACATACTTTCAAGCGATCAAAGCATTCAAGCAATCAAAAAGCAATCTATAGCATCGTGAAAAGAGCGGTTCTAAAAGTTCGTACTTAAAGAAGCTCTTAGTTGAAGAAGACAAAAACTCTTGTCTATAATCCTGAGTTCGGGGTACTTCACTGGTTGAAGTTAGAGACTGTAAAGGCATCCAAGGATCGAGGATCAATAGGTGCAAGGCAGTCAAGTGTGGTACAACGGCACGGATTTCCACTGGTTGAAAGTTGTTGTAGTTTTGTTTGAATCACTGTAATATTTATCATTGGTTGAGAATTATAGTGAATTCATCTCCAACTGATTTGGAGAAAAGTGGATTAGTAGAGGATTACCCCACCTCTGAGACCACTATAATCGCCTGCGTTCTTTACTGTTTTATTGCATCATACTTTAACTGCTGCATTCATTGTTAAGTGTTTCATTAGTTGTTTTCTATTCGTCATCAGCTGACTTCTGCATATATTAAAGAACAAACGACTCCAAGTCATTTGTTTACCTATCAGCTGAAGAAACTCACTCTTCGTGAAAAAGAGTTTAAGAGTTTCTACAAGTCTATTCACCCCCCCTCTAGACTTGTACCTAGACGACTTGTGACCTACAAGTGGTATCGGAGAGGTTGGTTCATTTATTTTACGAACCAGATCTATATCAAAGATATATCTTTACTCTCATTTTATAATGGAACACATGCATTCTAGACTCCCTGTGTTTTCAGTTGACGAGTATGATCTGTGGAAGATAAGGATGCAGGCACACTTATCTTCGATTCATGACGACATGTGGTGCATCATAGATGATGGTCCATTCATCTTCGAGAAGGACAACACAGCAGAGGAGATCGCAGCAGGGAAGCCAGAGAAGATTCCTAAGAAGAGGACAGAGCTGACTCCCGAAGAAAGAAAACTGGCCAATCTTGATAACCGGGCCAGAGATGTATTATATCAGACTCTTGACAAATCCACCATGGTCAAGATCAAAAACTGCAAGAATGCCAAGGAAATCTGGGACACATTAGCTTTAATGTGTGAAGGAATGGAGCTAATCAAAGAAAATAAATTGTCAATCGCCATTCAAAAGTTTGACAATTTCAAAATGAAGAACGGTGAATCCATAGATCAAGTGGACACAAGGTTCACTGAGATTATTAATGAGATCAACTCCATCAGAAAAACCTATGGCAATAGGGAAATGGCACTGAAGGTTCTCAGATCTCTCAACCCTGAATGGAGCATGAAGGTCGTGGCCATGAGAGAGTCCAAGGACCTGAATAAGATAAAGATCCAGGAGCTGTTCTCTGATCTGAAGGCTTACGAGTTCGAGCTTCCAAGTTCATCCTCAACTGAACCTGCAGAGAAGGGAATAGCATTTGCAGCCGAGTCCCCTGCCAAGAGCCTATCTGATGTAAAGCATCCAAATCCATTAGATTTTGAGGAAGAAATGGCGTTTATAATGCAAAGGTTCAGCAACTTTAGAAAGAACTACTCCAAATACAAGAAAAATTATAAGGAGAATCCAAGAAGGAACCAGAAGGCTGGAAGCTGGAAAGTAGAATGCTACAATTGTCACAAGACCGGACACATCCAAATGGACTGTCCTGAGCTCAAGAAGGACGAAAGCAATAAGGAGGTGGGCAGAAAGGAAGATAAAAGAAAGGCCCTCATCGGAGAAGACCAGGAGCATGTCGAATCAAGCAGCGGATTCTTTTCTGATGAACATGAAGAGTATGACTGCCTGATGGCAAACCTAGCTGATGAAGAGGTAACTTCTAAACCCACCGGTTCAAATAATAGCTCAGCCATGTCACAAGATATGGATCTGCACGAATCGGTAAATCAGTTATTTAAAGATTTTGAAACACTCAAATTTGCACACCAAACTGTATCAACAGAGAAGACTCAGCTGCAAGATGAGAATAGGCAGCTGAAAAATGATTTCGAAAAACTCAGCCTAGATCTGAATAAGGTTGAGATAACTGCAGCTGACTTTAAAAACCAGGCTGATGTTAATACAGCTGAGATAAACAGACTAACCATTTTACTTAAAGAAAAATCAGCTGCACTTGCTCATGCCAAAGTTGAGTTTACTAACCTGACACAGGTAAATAAAACTCAGGCGCAGGAAATAACCTCCGTGAAGGCGTCTTCAACCCTGGAAGAATTGTGTACCAATAAAAGGCCACTATATTCCAAATCAGGCCTTGGATATGATCCTCAAACTCCCTCTAGTTCTAAAAGAAAGTTTATCAAGGGAGAAACAATTGTCTCGACTGTTGAGCCTACATATAAACCGATATTTAAAAACAGTAATGCCTAAGTCACATGTCTAGTCATACTAAGTTACACAAGGCACCACCTAGACAGCGACTAGGCAGGCCTGTGCAAAAGCAAAGAATTCTGCATAACATGCCCACTATTACCAACAACTCCCTAAAAATAGATTTCAAAATGGGAGGGGCAGATGGAAACCTCAAGGTTATCCCAATTTCCAAAATGAACAAGTATGGAGACCTCAAAGATTCAATAAATGGTCTCAGCCAAGATTTAGACATGGCCCACACTATCAAAATTTTGAGGAATATCCAATATACAATCCCAACAGGAGATTCAGACCTCGAACTTACACACCTTATGAGGGTTATAATAATAATAACAACTTTTACAATCCAAGGAGAAATCAATTCTCCAGGAAACCAGCTAACCCCAAAGGACCCACACAGATTTGGGTACCTAAATCTCTGCTTGTCTGATTGCAGAAAAGGTGGAAGGACTACAACCACATCTCCACAAGCTCAAATTTTGGAGGTGAAGAATGGTTTGTAGATTCTGGATGCTCGAGGCATATTACCGGGAACAAGAAGATGCTGTCCAAATACACCAAAGAAAGAGGTCCCGTTGTAACCTTTGGAAATAGCTCTAGAGGACAAACAAAAGGCTTTAGAGAGCTGCACCGAGGAAATATTGTGATATCCAAAGTTCATTATGTCAAAGGGCTCAAGTACAAACTCCTGAGCATAAGCCAGTTATGTGACGAGAAGAACCTAGTAGTCTTCACCATCTGGAAATGTATGGTGATAGATATCTTATCTGGAGAAGTAAAGCTACAAGGTTTCAGAAGGAGAGATGTCTATATGATTGATTGGAACACAGGAACACCTAACTCCTGTTTTCTATCCAAGACAGTAGCTGAGAACGGATGGCTGTGGCACAAAAGACTATGTCACCTGAACTTTAAAGCCATCAATAAGATCAGTTCTCAGAAGCTGGTCAGAGGACTTCCAAATGAAGCATTCAAGAAGGAAGCGCTTTGTGATACATGTCAGAAAGGAAAGCACTGCAGCATCGCTCAAGCCACCCAAATTACAACTCTCACAACAAGGATCTTAGATCTACTCCACATGGATCTATTTGGTCCTATCAAGCCAAGGACTCTGAGCGTCCGAAAGCATGCACTTGTAATAGTAGATGATTATTCAAGGTACACTTGGATTATCTTCCTATATAAGAAAAGTGAAACCTTGACCAAGCTACCTGAGCTGCTGAGAAGGATCCAGAATGAGAAATCTCTATCCATAATCAAGATCAGATCAGATAGAGGAGGAGAGTTTCTCAACAAGGCGATAACTAATTACATCGATCAGAATGGGATCCAGCATGAGCTCTCTGCAGCCAGGACGCCCCAGCAGAATGGTGTTGCTGAAAGAAGAAACAGAACCCTGAAGGAAGCAGCAAGGTCCATGATTGCGCATGACTGCCAAAAGGTTCTCGGGTCAAGTCACAACACAAACTGTCACACCTGCATCAGAGTATGATAGTAGGGAGACATGGCAAAACTCCCTATGAGGTTTGGAATAATAGAACTCCTACTGTTTCTTACTTTCAGGTTTTTGGTTGTAAGTGTTTCATCCACAACAACGGTAAAACACAACTAAATACCTTTGATGCTAAAACTGATGACGGCCTCTTTATGGGATATTCACAAAGAAGCAAGGCATATAGAGTTTTTAATAAAAGAACCTTAGTTGTGGAGGAAACACCCCATGTTGTTTTTGATGAATCTACTGTTGAGTACAGGAAGCAAGTTGAGCTAATTGAGAACAAGCTCAAATCAGCGACCCTTGAAGAAGTCATTGTACATGACACTGGAATGGTGGACTCACCGCACTCAAATTGATGACCCAACCGTAGCCGCCAAGACCCAATCGCAGATCGACAGATCACCGAACCTATCTCGATCCAGCTTGCCGATGAAGACCCACCAGTAGCCGACAAAGACTCATCTGCAGATCGTAACCAACCCGCAGATGACAAGACGGTAGCCGATCCAGTGCACTGTAACCCACTGATGCGTAAATCCACCAGAGCAATCCAACAGGGGAACAAATCCGTAAGAGGACGACATCCCCAAGTGGCTCAAAGATCACCCAATCCAAAGAAATCATCTAAAGTCGATCGATGGAGTTAAGACAAGACAATAACCCTACCAAATAGAATGGCTATGTTCTCATGCTTTATGTCACAAATAGAACCTAAAACTACGTAACAAGCCCTAGAAGATTACTCTTGGATAAATGCCATGCAAGAGGAATTAGAGCAGTATGAGAGAAACAAAGTATGGGAACTAATGCATGCACTGATCACAAAAAAGTTATTGGCACCAAATGGGTGTACAAAAATAAGAGTGATGAAGACGGAGCTGTTGTTAGGAATAAGGCCAGACTTGTAGCAAAAGGTTATGCACAGTGTGAAGGAATAGATTTTGATGAAACCTATGCACCTGTTTCAAGATTAGAGGCCATCAGACTATTCCTCGCATATGCTGCATTCAAGGATTTTGAAGTATATCAGATGGATGTAAAGAGTGCTTTTCTAAATGGAATCCTAGAAGAAGAAGTCTATGTAGAGCAACCCCCAGGTTTTGTCAAAGGAGACAAAGTCTATAATCTGTTAAAGGCTCTCTATGGACTTAAGCAAGCACCTAGAGCGTGGTATGAAACATTGTCTGTGTTTCTTGAGAAAAATGGTTTTTGCAAAGGGAAAGTGGACAAAACCCTATTCAGAGTGGAGCACGAAGGCCACATATTAATAGTCCAGATATATGTGGATGACATCATATTCGGATCAACCAATCCAGAGCTATGCGAGAAATTATCCAATCTCATGTAAGGAGAATTTGAGATGAGTATGATGGGAAAGCTTAACTTCTTTCTCGGACTACAAGTTAAGCAGATGGAAAAAGGAATTTTCATCAACCAAGCTAAGTATACCAAAGATCTGATCAAGAGATATGGAATGGAATCAGCCAAGCCAAAGAAGAATTCCTATGAGCACAAGTACTCATCCGGATGCGCAGGCAGTGCATATCAAATGGACTCAACCCACTACAAAGGACTCATCGATCTCTTTGTACCTCATCGCAAGCAGCCGACATATCCTATGCCGTTGGAGTTTGTGCGCGATTCCACCAAGCCGAAGCAATCACACCTAGATGCAGCCAAGAGGATAATAAAATACCTTAAGTCTACAATCAATGTTGGACTATGGTATCCCAAGGATGATAATTTCGAGCCGTCAGATACTCGATGCATTTCGCAGATGCAAAATCAACAGAAGAGCACTAGTGGAACGTGCAATTCCTAGGAACCAGATCGATATCCCGGTTTAGCAAGAAGCGTGTTTCTAACTCTATCTCCACTACAGAGTCGTAATACCTAGTCAGCAGTAGTCACAGTGCATGATTTTATGGATTAGACAGCAGCTAAGGGATTATAATATTATTGTCAATGAAGTTCCTATCTGGTGTGACAACAATAGTGCTATTGCAATAACCAACAACCCGGTTTTGCACTCAAGGACGAAGCACATTTATGTTAAGCACCACTTCATCAGAGACCATGTGCTTAACAAAAGGGTTAGAGTTGAAAGAGTCAGCACAGACTACCAGATAGCTGACATCTTTACCAAACCATTGCCAGAAGAAAGATTTTTGGAGCTGAGCAGAGATCTTGGATTACTAGATTGGGAATCTAGTACTGAAGCAAGCTGAAGCATTTCAGAGGAAGGAAGGACCCAGCTGAAGAATCAACCGAGCTGATGCAGGCAAGAAGACGAAGGACGGACAAAGCAACCTAGCTGATCAGAATATCAGGCGAGAAGTCAACTCACCTGATGCAGAGTGGTCAACAGTCAACAAATCAGACCAGCTAAGTTTTCTAAAAACGACCTCTGAATACTTAATTATTATCTGCCATATTCATAATATTATTATATTAATTTTGGTTCACAAATGGCATTTAAATATATTAATGTTCGTTTCACAAGTGGTATTTTTAATACACGCGTCAATCGCTTATTAAATCAACCTCCACGGTGGCCAATCAAAACCAACCGTCAAATTTTAAAATGGACCACCGATTCAAATTTGAAATTCAAAAGAATATCAAAAGGCGTACCACCGTTTCAAATATATTATAAATTAATACATACGTCTTTTCATCTTCTTTATAAGGAAAGAAAACCCGTTACTTTACCTTTTACGCTTACCAGAAACCCTAGATCTTTCAGAGCAAAAATTCCTTGAACACCAAATACACTAAAATCTTTTGTTTGCATAAATGGCATCCTACTTCGAAGGTGTCAATCTGAAGGCGGTCAAGGACCAGATTATTTTCTCGCTGGTCGTCGATTTTGAAGGCTTATTGGAAGCTAATCTGGAGGATTATGATGTGTTTAACCTAATCCGCGCGATGAAGCTCAATGGGATTTACCCATTCCTAGACATCAATCCTCAACATCTGTACAAGGAGGGTGTTATCGCGTTCTATCGCGAAGCCTGTATAATTCAAGACGGAATTCGGAGCACAGTCGGAGGAAATCAGGTCGACATATCTCGAGAGTCGATCCGTACTGTTTTCGGTATGAAGCACCGTGGCATAGCCGTCGAAGCGCTCAAACAGTCTTCTCACAACTGAAGAAGATTAAGGTGGAGAATGTGCCCGAAGTCAAACTCACCGCCAAGAGGAGTGAGCTTAAGAAAGTTCATCGCTTTGCGTTGGACATAACCAACAAAATAATCATGGGGATGGCGGCAGCTATGATCAACCTGTCATTGAAAATTTATGGTGCCGAGCACTAATTCAGGAAGAAGAAATTGACTGGGCAGATTACATATTCAGGCAACTCGTTCGAGAGGTCAACAAAGCCGAATGGCTTGTTGATGAGAAGAGATTTAAAACAAAGCTGGCGTTTGGAACGCAGCTGAGTTGGATGCTGGAAAAGACAGGCATGGCGAAGGGAAGCACTGACCCCTTCCATCCCAACAAAAGACTTGGTCATCTGGACCAAGAGAAGCTGAGAAAATTGGGAGGCACAAGGAGAGCAGCCCAGATGCTGAAGGACCTACCTGACACAAGGCCATATCCGAGATATTATTCGTCAGGAGAGTCGGACCGACTGCACTGACATCCCAACCGGCAATGAGCCGACACCGAGTCCGAAGACACTCCCATAGCAGTCCGATTTAAGAGAAGGGGACCAGCCCCTGAAGGACCTTCTATCATGCAGTCATTACCAGAACCCTCTCCCAAGAGGCCAAGGAGACTGTAGTTTAGTGAGGAAGATCAGTCTGATCATCTTGCCAGCCCCTCAGCCAGGTCACCAACTCACTGAAGACCACCGCCTGTGCATCCACGAGACTCAGATTGTGGCTGTACTCACCTCCCCAGCCTACATCTCTGAGGACGAAGAAGCAGGTCTAGTAATTTCTATCCCTGAAGCCAACTATATATTTAACCTCTTAGAAAATAATACTTTTAATCTATCCATCGAGCAACTACAACTTGTTAAGCCTCTAGCCTTGAAACAATCGTTCCTTGAAGTTTTTGAAGAATGGAAATTTTTAAAATCCCTATCTTTTGTCAAACTTCAATCTTTTATTAACACTTGTGGTTGGGACTATTCCCAAGCCACGGAGGATGTGCTGATAGATTTTTGCAAAACATCAGACACAATTTTGATCCTTCAGGAGGACTGGTTCATGTCCAATTTTAAAACCAACATGGACCAGTTCATCCACTGCATTATGCTTAGTATTTTTGATGGATCTTATGAGAAAGTTGTTGAGGAGGTAGTTGAAAAGGAAATTAGGATTGAGGAGGTAGATGGAGAAGAAGATAAAGAAGTTGTTATTTTGGACGATGAAGAAGAAGAGCAGGAGGAGAGCAGAGAAGAAGAAAAGATCTTAGTTGAAAATCAACCTGAGGAAGTAGAAAAGACAGAAGAGTTGAATGAAGAAGAAGAAGAAGAAGAAGAAGAAGAAGAAGAAGGATAAGAAGTAGAACAAGATGACAGAGGGAAGGAGGATGATGATGATGAAAAGGAGAATGATGATGAAGGAGAAAAAGACGGGAAGGATGATGACAATGATGATGATAATGATGATGATGATGGAGGAGATGAAGGAGCTGAAAAAGAAAATGAAAAAGAAAAGGATGAGGAAAAAGAAAAGGAAAATATTGAAGAAGAAAAGGAGAAAGAGGAAGAGAAGGTAGAATAAAAGGAGGAGGAACAGGAGAAAGAGGAAGAGAAGGCAGAAGAAGAAAAGGAGCCAGAGCCACAGCCGACACAAGAAGCTGCAGATAAAACTGTGGTACCTGCCCGGTACACCAGCCTAGACGCGGAGTTAACTGAGGACTCCAGATCAGGGACCCCAGAGAAGACCCCATCTGGAGTACTAGATGCGCATGTGCTTGCACCCAAAGGGTTCGATTGCGTAAGGCTCAGAGAGCACTCTCCACCACCGAATATCACCTGCCATGACTGAGCTGATCAGGCAGATAGTGAAAGATACAATTGGAGAGCTGCTGGCATCTCAGGTCACTCCTGACCTTCAATCCATCAATGCAAAGACCGACACTCTGTTGCAGAGAGAAGTTCCTCAACCCCCTCCCCCTACCAACAACAGAATGCCATTTGGCATGTCTGATTGGATGAGCAGAATGGAGCAGCAATTAACTACCCTAGTTGATGCTGGCAAAAAGGGGGAAGATAGAGTTTAGGGGGAAGGAAGTAATCAAGGAGAGATAAGGGTAGAGTTAAGAACAAAAAAGAGGCAAGATATCCTTCAAATTGAAGGACCATCAAGCCTGAAAAGGAAGGGAGGATCAGATCCAGAACAGGCTGACCAGCCTAAAGGCAAGAAAAGGAGGACTAGAGGAGGTCTTGAGCCTACTCTAGAGTGGGAAGGAAAGGAGTTGTGGTTTGTGGAGGATTTTGTTTCATATGAAGCTCTGGAAATGTGGGGATCTGCAAGAAAGAAGTTTATCAGAGACTACTACATCTGAGAAATACTCCAGGATGATAATCTCTCCCCACAGCAAATCTTCATAAATTTCATGGAGGCAGCCCATCCGCAACTCTGGGCTATTCTGAAGAAACATGCTGCGAAACTAAATGCCTATCCTGTGATTCCCGTATTCATCACAAAGATCCTCCTACTATGGAAAGAGGAGGTGCGTTGGATGAACTTATGCTACAAAGGAAAATCAAGAATCTATGTCTTGAGAACAAATTCTCATCCCAATAAGAGCAAGCCTTCGCAGCCCTTGTCGTGAAAAGGAAGTATGGTCTTGCCCCAGTCAAAACAAGACCAATTGGAGCTAAACCCTTCAGACCTGCCAAATAGCCTATTCGAAGAGGCAGAGGAAGAGGCAGATGACTCTTATTTATTTTTACTTGTAATGATTTGTGTACTTAAAATTTTCTTGTAAAATTCAGACATGTACTTGTAAAATTAATTTTATAACAGTCTTTTTGAATGACAACTCCCAGTTGTCTCAAAAGCTAGACTGACTTTAGTTTGTGTCTTGCACTTAAGTGCAGACTTGATCATTTGATTACTTGTTTAAAGTTTTGCCATCATCAAAATAGGGGGAATTTGTTAGGAATACTTGTTAGATTTTGATGATGTCATTAATATAAAATCAAATGTTTATTACTTGGCAAAAATGTAAGGAAGAACCAAATGAGTATCTTCCATAGGCCAAATATGTTAAGTATAAAACTTGGCAAAAATGTAAGGAAGAACCAAATGAGTATCTTCCATAGGCCAAATATGTTAAGTATAAAACTTGGCAAAATGTAAAGAAGAACCAAATGAGTATCTTCTGTAGGCCAAAAATTAGTTAGGCTAAAATCGGCTAAGTACTGAGTACAGCTAAGTCCATCAGAGAGGATCAGTCGAGTCGAGTCAGAGTAGTTCTGGTCAACACATTTTATCAGATAAGTTTGACCAGACTGCAGCCAAGGTACCTCAGACAAGTCACCTGATCAGATAAGTCACAAACAGTGAACATCAGAGAGGTCCAGACTGCAGAGATGTTAGCTGCTCATCAGCCTAGTCGAAGTCAGCCAAGTACTCCAAGTCCACGTCAGCATGCGTTGAAAAGTCAAGTATTACGGAAAGTCACATGCAACGTGAAGAAACAAATTGGAGTGATTCCCGCAAGAGATATGAATTAAAAAAGCTATCCAGACCCACCTTGAAGACTTTAATCATTTTATAATCAAAAGATTCGGCGCATCACATGCAGAGTCTTCACAACGGTCGGAAGATAGATTAAAATAATGGGAATCCAGCCTTGCAACGTTCAGAAAGATTAAACAAAGAAGTCTCCCTCCAACGGACGGATTTGTTCAAAAGATTTGCAACGGCTACAAGGAAAAAAGCTCAGAGATCGTGACCTATATATATCCGAAGATTTGAAACTGAGCAATCATCGGTGCGAACATACTTTCAAGCGATCAAAGCATTCAAGCAATCAAAAGGCAATCTATAGCATCGTGAAAAGAGCGGTTCTAAAAGTTCATACTTAAAGAAGCTCTTAGTTGGAGAAGACAAAAACTCTTGTCTATAATCCTGAGTTCGGGGTACTTCACTGGTTGAAGTTAGAGACTGTAAAGGCATCCAAGGATCGAGGATCAAGAGGTGCAAGGCAGTCAAGTGTGGTACAACGGCACGGATTTCCACTGGTTGGAAGATGTTGTAGTTTTGTTTGAATCACTGTAATATTTATCACTGGTTGAGAATTATAGTGAATTCATCTCCAACTGGTTTGGAGAAAAGTGGATTAGTAGAGGATTACCCCACCTCTGAGACCACTATAATCGCCTGCGTTCTTTACTGTTTTATTGCATCATACTTTAACTGCTGCATTCATTGTTAAGTGTTTCACTAGTTGTTTTCTATTCGTCATCAGCTAACTTCTGCATATATTAAAGAACAAACGACTCCAAGTCATTTGTTTACCTATCAGCTGAAGAAACTCACTCTTCGTAAAAAAGAGTTTAAGAGTTTCTACAAGTCTATGCACCCCCCCCCCCCTCTAGACTTGTACCTGGATGACTTGTAACCTACAGACCATTGAATCTTCAATAAGGGGATCGCCTTGTTCCTCAACTGTTTGACTCTCCTCTCAAGTATCCGCACAGGACGTTCTTCATACGAATGGTCATCGGCTATCTCGACCTCATCGAATCGAATAATATGGCTCGGTTCAGCAACATACTTCCTCAACTGAGATACATGAAATACGTTGTGAATCCGACTCAAGGCTGGTTGTAACGCCGAACGATAGGCTAGGTCGCCTACACGTTCCAAAATCTTAAACGGACCAATATACCTCGGGCTCAGCTTGCCTCTCTTTCCGAATCGAAAAATTCATAAAGTTGGGGACACTTTTACCAGTACATGATCACCAATCTCAAACTCGAGTGGTCGACGAAGATTATCTGCATATGATTTCTGGCGGCTCTGAGCCATTAATAGACGACTCTTAATCAGAGCAATCTTCTTGCGGGCTGCTAACAACATATCAGGCTTCGTACCAATAGATTCAGACAAGTCGTCCCAACACAGATGGGACCTACAATGACGGCCATACAATGCTTCATAAGGTGCCATCTTGATCGAGGCATGCCAACTGTTATTATATGTGAATTCCACCAATGGTAGTTGGGCTTGCTAATCGTACTTCCAATCGAGAGCACACGCCCTCAACATATCCTCCATAGTTTGAATAGTCCTCTCAGACTAACCGTCGGTCTGAGGATGAAATGCCGTATTGAAGTTCAATTGTGTACCCATCGCACGATGAAACGCCTTCCAGAAATGTGACACGAATTGTCCGTCACGGTCTGATACTCTTGGGGGTACCATGCAGCCTCACAATCTCTTTAATGAACAACTAGGCTAACCTCTTGGGACCCCACGTATCTTTAATATCCAAGAAGTGGGCTGATTTGGTCAGTCGATCCACAATCACCCAAATCGTATCCATACCTCGACGGCTTGTCGGCAAGCTAAAATCCATCGATATGTCTTCCCACTTCCACTCGGGAATCGGGAGTAGTTTCAACACGCCGGCTGGTCGCTGATGCTCAATCTCGACCTGCTGAAAGGTCAAACACCTCGAAATGAATTCTGCAACTTCCCGTTTCATGTTACCCCACCAATAATACGGCTTCAAATCCTTATACATTTTGTTCGATCCTGGCTGAATGGAATATGGGGTAGCATGAGCCTATTTCAGAATAGTGTTCCTCAACTCCTCATCCGCCGGTACACAAACACGATTTCTGAAGCATATCAGTCCGTCCTCATGAACCACAAATCCAGGGGCTTTTCCCTGATCTACTTCTCCCAGAATTCTAGATAAGAATGGGTCCGTCATCTGTTTCATCCTGACTAACTCATCAAGCGACGATGAAATCTCAAGCGTGCAAATTTGTCCATGAATGCACTATAACCAGACCTCAATCTCTGGCCCCATGAACTCTAACTGCAATTCTCTCTAGGCGGTCAAGCGGGCAAGTATCTGCTCCTATACTGTTTTACGACTCAAGGCGTCGGCAACCACATTTGCCTTGCCCGGATGGTAAAGGACCTCGATATCATAGTATTTGATTAGATCTAGCCACCTCCTCTGCCTCATATTCAACTCCTTCTGAGTAAAAATGTACTTCAGGCTCTTGTGGTCCGTAAAAATCCAACAGGTAACTCCATACAGATAGTGGCGCCAGGTTTTTAAAGCAAACACCACAGCTGCTAACTCCAAATCATGAGTTGGGTAGTTGACCTCGTAAGGTCGCAACTGCCTAGATGCATAGGCGATCACTTTCCCATTCTGCATTAATACGCAGCCAAGACCCTGTCTCGATGCATCACTATATACCACGAATCCTTTCGTTCCTTTTGGTAGAACCAAAACAGGTGCTGAAATCAATCGACTCTTGAGTTCATCAAAACTTTGCTAACATGCTTCCGACCACAAATATTTCTTATATTTCCTCAACAGATTAGTCATCGGTTGAGCAATTTTGGAAAAACCTTCCACGAACCATCGGTAATAGCCTGCTAGACCCAAGAAACTACGAACTTCATTCACGTTCTTTGGAGGTAGCCAGTCTTGGATGGATTCTATCTTCTGTGGATCTACACTCACTCCATCTGCTGATATTACATGTCCAAGCAAAATAACTTCAGGCATCCAGAATTAGAAAATTTTTCATGGAGTTGTTCCCGCCTTAACGCATCGAGAACCTGACGGATGTGATACTCATGCTCTTCATGGTCACGAGAGTAAATCAGAATGTCGTCAATAAAAATGACTACAAAACAATCCATATAATTCTCAATAAAAACGACTACAAAACAATCCTGATAATTAATAAAAACTCGATTAATCAATTCTATGAACACTGCTGGTGCATTAGTCAGTCCAAATGGCATGACAACGAACTCATAATGCCCATAAAGAGTACGAAAAGCTGTCTTCGGAATGTCAGACTCTCGAATCCTCAAATGATGATACTCGGATATTAATTCGATCTTGGAAAATACAGTGGCGCCTTGGAGCTGATCCAGTAAATCATCAATACAGGGTAGCGGATATTTGTTCTTGATTGTTACCTTGTTCATCTCACGGTAATCAATACACAAACACAGAGATCCGTTTTTCTTCTGTACAAATAAGACCAGCGCTCCCCAAGGGGATGCACTAGGTCGAATATAGCCTTTCTCAGTCAACTCCTCAAGCTGGCTCTTGAACTCCTACATCTCGGTCGGGGCCATACGATATGGTGCTTTCGAAAGTGGGATGTTCCTGGCTCCAACTCAATGATGAATTCTACCTCCCGATGTGGGGGTAATCCTGGCAACTCATCTGGAAATACATCTGGGTAGTCTCGAACTATCGGAATATCAGTCAACTCAACTGGTCGGTCGGTTGTCTTGGTCATGTAGCACCAATAACCAACACACCCCTGATTCAGCAGTTTTACTGCCTTCATTGCACTAATGACTCTCCCAGATTTACTGGGATTATCACCCTGAAAAATACACTCAACACCATCATCAGCTGTGACGGTCAGTATTCGCTTACGGACGCTAAGTACGGAATCATGACGATTCATCCAATCGATACCCAAGATCACATCATCTTTAGGTAAATCGACCACAATTAATTCTGACAACCACTCATGGTCGTTCATGTGAATCGAACAGTTCTGTACTTCACGGTTCCCAACAATTCTTCTACCATCGGGTAGACCAATGACATAAGATTCACAATCGGTAGCATGATCTAATTGCAAACGACTCAAACAAGAAGTAGACAAAAAGGAGTGTGAAGCACCAGTATCAAAAAGGACACAAATGGGTTGGGAGTGAATCTCGAGGGTACCTGCAATCATGCTGGCTTCGGGATCGTCGGCCTTCTTCATCTCATAAACTCTGGGTTTTACAACTCCGGTACTAGGTGTACTAGCTTGATTTCCTCGGCTCATCCCTTTGTTTGCTCGGTAGTCTGATAGGAAGCGGACGGAGGTACTCGGTCCTGGATAGAAGACTGTACTGGAGCAAGAGATGCTACTGGAGCACGCCCAGGTCCACCCCTACAATAGCGAGCACGATGTCTATTCTTCCCACAAGTGTGGCAGGCGACGGACGGCTTCAGGCATTTGGAGCTGACGTGTCCCTGGTCCCCACAATTATAGCATATGATAGGTGAGCTGATCACTCGAGAGTGCGATACTATCGGATTCGACATTGTTGGTGGCCACTCGGAAGGGTTCGGTACTGACTGGGGCTTCCGGAACGTCCCTCGATTACTGTCTGCCTGGGTCTAGTTACTGGATCTCTTGTTGGAGGACTGCTGTTGCTTCTTGGAAATCTCCTTCGCAGTGAGTTCGTATTCCAGGGCTTTCTCGATGAATTATGGTAGGGTCGTATAGTGGTGATTGAGCAACTACATCCCCATTCGGGGTTTAAGCCTCTTGAGGAAATATTTGATCTTATCAGCTTCCGAACGAACAACTGACGTAGCAAAAGGAAGAAGTGCTTGGAATTTCTCGGCAATAGCTAGCACATCCTCGTCCTCATATGGATCGGGGTTTAACAATTCTGATAATTTGGCCTCATGGAGGGGTGCGGGATAGTAACGGTCTAGCATAAGATTCTTGAATTCCTCCCAAGTACTCGCGCCATCAGCACGCCTCACAGAAAACCACCAAGTATGGGCACCCTTGCTAAGGTAGTAAGCCTCCACAGCAACTGTTGGGATTCGGTGCCTAAATCGAAGGCCCAGCGGAAGCGGTAAAACAAAAATTAATTCGATCTGAATCCCTACAAGGATCGATCGAGCTACGTATATACGAATATTAAACGAAACGCAATAGATGCGAGAAAACATACCCTTGTAGTCCGTTGATTAAATGGTATCCTTCTCTTGAGCTATTCCCCGAGCTTTGCTTGATCTCTACGAATCCAATCCGCTCCAAGCTCTTGGGTGATCCAATGCCGAAAGGACCGCGTCTCTACTTGCCACGCGCCGGAGAAACGACTGGAACGACGATCACCTTGCTATCCTCCGAGGATACGACTAGAGCTAAGTTATGAAGCTTCCAATATGAAATTATAACACTCTAAGTGTATAACTCACAATCTCTCTTTGAATTCTTGATTTTTCTCTAAGAACTACCAAGAACAAAAATGAAGAAAAGAAAGAAGAAGACTAGAGAATTATGAAATGAACTCAAAGTTCTTTCTCTCTCTCTTTCTCTCAATGAACCGTATGATTGATTAAGTGAGTGAGATGAAGTCTTCATTCCTTTATTCAATTCCTTTTCACATGATACAACTCATCATATAAGTGATCAACCCCACCATGAAAATGATATCATCATGACCCCAATGTCTTTATCACTCAATAAAGAATGAAACAAAGACAAAGTGAAGGTGGGTGGAAAAAGAGGGGGGGCTATGTGGATGAATCGGACGAGTTCAGTTCGTTTCGGACTCCCATGAGTCCAAACAGATAAACTCCGATTCCGTTCCGATATATTTATATCGATTAATTAATCCAATTAATTTTATCATATCAAATACATTATGACATAATTAATTTCTCCAAGAAATAATTATATCCATGAATTAATTCTTCAAATAGAGGAAATCACCTGAAAAGCATGTCTACATTGTATCCTCACCTGATCAGTCCCCCAAAAGACAGAAAGGACTGTTGGATTATCCCTCAGACTCGGAGGAATAGATGCAGATAGTAATTTTAGCTGCACCTACATCTCCTAAAGATCAACCAGCTCATTCCACTGAGCTGATAGCAGAGGGGATCGCACTCCTAACACTTCCAAGTGTTACCGAAGAAGAAGAGGCAGAAGAAACTATTGAGGTACCAGACGCTGCATACTCCTTCAACCTGAGGGAGAACAACCCCTTGAATCTTACCAAGGATCAACTGAAATTAGTAAGAGAGCAATCCCTTAAATACTCTTTTGTCAACATTTATGAAGAATGGAAGGAACTGAAAATGCTTACCTTCCCTCAACTAAGAGAATTTGTTGAAAGAAGTGGCTGGGAACACCCCACAGTCACAGCACAACTCATTATATTCTTTTGTCAAAACACAGATGTGAAGTTGTTGCTGGAAGAGAACAAGTTCATCTCATAATTTAAACAAAACATAGACCGGTTCGTCCTGCATGTTATGGAAGGTGTATCACAAGGTAAAACCCTTAGTGAGGAGAAAGAAGTAGAAAAAGAAAAAGAAGGATATAGAGCTGAAAAAGAAGAAGTTGAAAATAGAAAAGGGGAAGAGAAGGAGAAAGAAGAAGAGGTTGAAAAAGAAAAGAAAGAAGAAGTTGAAAAGGAAAACAGAGAAGAAGGAGTTGAAAAAGAGAAGGAAGAAGAAGAAAAAGAGGAGGAAGAAGAGAAGGAGGAAGAGAAAGAAAAAGAAGGAAATAAAGAAGAAAAAAGGGATGATGAGGACCAAGACAATGATGCACCTGATCAGGCTTCAAGTTTACCTCAGCCATCTGCAGATGATAAATCAGGAACTCCTGATAAAACCCCACGTGATCAGAGAACAACTGACAGAAAGTCCCATCTGAGAAATCCACTCCCCAAAAGTCACATGTAGGGCTGAGCACCAGGCCTGGCCTGGTCCGGGATGGACCGGATTATAAATGGTCGGACTTTATCGACCCGATGCCCGGACCTATTCGGAACCGGGCCTGGCTCTAGCCCGATTTAGTAAAAAAAATTGCATAAGTGTCCTGTTATTACATATAAAATGATTTCTTTTTTACACACTCCCATAAATACAGTTATCAATCTTAATATCTTCATTTAATCACCAAACTCCCAAGTTCAATAATATTTTAGGATAAACAAATTTAATTAGAATAATGTGCAATCATAATCGAGCCATTAATCATCATTATTTCATCACCATCGAAGGTAAATTACAATAAAAAACATTTTTATGTATTTTTATTTTTACCCTATTGCTCCGGCCGACTCAATTTTTAGGTTTTGACTCATTGCCTTAACTGGATTTAGGTAAAATGTGCATGGGACCGGACTGACAATGTGTCCGGTCCGGGTCCGAGTCCGGTCCGGGTAAAAACTGGGTTCGGACTATTTGTGCTCAGCCCTAGTCAACTGCACAGAAGGGCACAGCAGAAAACACAGCTCATGCACCTAAAGTCCAAATGCCTTCAAACATCATTGAGCTGATCAGAACAGTGGTGGAGGAAACAGTTGCTAAACTCCTGGCAACTGAAGTGAAGCCTGAACTGCGGTCCCTACATGAAAGATGGACTCGCTGATCAACAAGAAGGAACCCTCTCCACCAACTTCAAATTCAAGAATGCCTCTTGGCATGTTAGATTTCATGCATAATGTGGAGGAACAACTAGCAATGATTCTTGATGCTGGCAAAACGGGAGAAGATATGAAGCAAGGGGAAGATGAAATGATAAAGGGTAAGAGATAACCATGAAGAAATAGGAAGAAGCGCTACTTTTGGTCCCCGGAAGTTCACCACCTCAAACCATGCATTATCCTGAGGCAGGAACTTCAAAGTCCCTAAAAAGAAAGAGCATAGCTGAACCCTCTCCTGACCCAGCCCAAAACAGGAAAAGGACCAGACAAGAGATGACTCAACCTTTGAGTTGGGAAGGAAAAGAACTTTACTTTGTAGAGGAATTCTTGCCCGCTAAAGCTGAATCCATGTGGGGAACAGCAAAGAAGGAATTTATAGAAAAGTATTACCTAAGGGATAAACTTCAGGATAAAGACTGTCTCCCCCAACAAATTTTCATTGATTTCATGGAAATCAACTAGCCAAATATATAGGAGGTCCTGAAAAGAGTGGCTGAAAAAAATTCAATGCATATCCTATGATTCCCAACTTCAGGCCAAAAAATCCCTCAGTTAATATCAATGCAAAGTTGGATGACATGGCTCTTCAGAAGGAGATCAAGGCCATCTATAACAAGAACAAATACACAACCCCTGAAAGACAATAATTTACCTCAAGTACTGTGAAGAAAAAGTATGGTCTCATTCCAGTAGTGCAGAGGTGTTGAAATAATTATTCCACACATTATTTAATTTGTGTTTTGATGATTAAAGTTGCTAAACAACAAAACAACATCGAGGCGAAGCAAAACGACGAAGCAGACGAAGGCGCAAAAAGCTGAGCAAAATGCATGTCTAGAGCAGGCAAGTCATCATATGTTAGCGCACGCTAACGGGAAGTAATCTGCATATCAGCCGAGTTCGAAGTTAGTTGAAGTGAAGTTAGCTGATGAGATAGTGCACGCTACACGTTATCATTAACGCACGCTATCGAAGTCTTGTTACCGTTTTGAAGGAATTCAAACACAGAATAACGTATGCAATGAAGTCAGCATTAGCACACGCTACAAAGAAGGAATAGCGCACGCTAAGCAGTTTGAATCAAGTCAATCAGAACGTTGGGAAAAGTAGGTCAAAGTCAGCATATCAAACGGATACTTTGACAATCCATGCAACGGATATATTGGATTAGCGCACGCTACAATGTGTTATTAACGCACGCTAATACAAGTTGGTTACGTACGTAAGGAAGAAGGTATAACGTACGCTAAAGAAGAAACGAAGCTACTGGACTGAAACTGGGAACAGTCTAGCGCACGCTACAGGCACGCTAAGATATTAGCGCACGCTACCAGAGGAAGGCTAGCGCACGCTAGCAAGTCAAAACAGCCAGCAACGGATAGTTTGTGGAAAATGCCTATAAATACCATCCCTATGGTATTGTTTGAGTACAACAACTTCAAGCAAACAAGTCATACATCTGAGAATCATATACTTACATTGTTGTTGTAATATTGAGCTTATTTTGTTAGTTTGAGTGTTTATACATTCAACATTATACACGAGTGGTAAAAGAAAAGATACGATTGGATTCGGTGTTATTAGGATCAAGTATCCGGCATTATTAGAATCGCAATCGATATCTAAGTGAGGTTTATCTAGTACCCATAGAAAGCTAGAGTGGTTGATTCCTTATCCAATAGAAAAGGAAAAATAGTTTTACTCGGACCGATAGAAGACGAGCTTGTAACGGTAATCCCTCGACCGATAGAAGAGAGGCGTAGAGGTTTTGATCTTAATCCTAAGAAAAAGATACATCGAGAGAGGACGTAGGCTTCGTTAATAGCCGAACCTCTATAAATCCTTGTGTGATTTATATTCCGCAATTTATTTTCGCTTCCGCACAAAACGGCGCAAATATCCAATTTGGTACCCAACAATTGGTATCGGAGCCAGGTTCTCCAATATGCGGCTTAACATCCGAGGAGAAAAGATCCAATGGCATTTCAAATGGCTCCCGTCGAAGGCCTTACTCTTAACTGACCACCATTTTTTGATGGCACAAACTTCATGACTTGGAAGAAGAAGATGTCGATATTCATCCGAGCTTACGACATCGAGCTTTGGAAGGTGATTTGTCTTGGTCCTAAAATCCCGACGAACTCAAACGGAACTCTCAAAACCTTTGAAGAGTATGACGATGCGGATTGGAAAAACGACCATTATAATTGCAAAGCGACGCAATTATTATATCGGCTTTAAATCCTAAGAACACAACCGGATATCATCGTGTGATAGTGCCAAAGAAATCTGGAAAATGCTTGAGGTAACACACGAAGGTACGTCTCAAGTCAAGGAGACGAAGATAAACATGCTCCTTCACGATTATGAATTATTCCAAATGAAGGATGACGAATCCATCTCGATTATGCTTGACCGATTTTCGGTTATCACTAATGGATTAGCATGTTTCGGAAAACCACTTTCGAGTAGTGAGAAAGTAAAGAAAATTCTCCGATCACTACCTCGAGAATGGGACGGTACGGTTACGGCAATAATGTAATCCAAAGATCTAAATACTCTCGATTTTAGTGCTCTTGTTGGTTCTCTTATCAACTACGAGATTGTTCTAAAATCTCGGAATGCCAAACCAAAACCGAAGGAAAAATCGATAGCCTTCAAGGCTAAGGTACCGAGAAAGAAAGAAGAAACCCCGATGGACGAAAGTGACGAAGAAATGGTATATTACGCCAAGAACATTAATAAGTTTCAACACTTATTAAACCGGAGAAAGAAGGACATTCAAGCGGGCGAATCTAAAAAGTTCGACAACACTTGTCGACTTTGTGGTAAACCAGGCCACTTTGCTAAGAACTGTCGAGTAAAGCAAAAGGAGGTTCTAATCGCAACATGGAGCGACGAAGATCCCGATGAAGATTTTCTTGAACAAAATAATCTCGCGCTCATGGCCCGGAGTTCATTCGACGATAGCGACGTCGAAAGCCAAGTAAGTAATTCTTACGACGAACTTTTTGAAGCATTCGAGTTATTACATACGGATTATCAAAATGCTTTAAATGAAATAAAATCCCTCAAGTCTAAATATAAAACTTTGGAAATTGAAAATTCCAAAATACTTGAAAAAGGGAAATTTGTTGAAATCGATCATTCGAAATGTATTGAAAATGAGAATATTTTAAAAAATGATCTTTTAAAAGTTCAAGATGAACTAAAAATTTTGACAAAGAAGTTCTCGTGCGGCAACGATAAATTTAAACAAATGTTATGTGTTCAAAAATATACTTTAAATAAAGAGGGGTTAGGATTCAAACCACGTTCGAAAAACGAATCCGTCAATTTCAAAATACCCCGATGTGAAAAATGTTTGAAAATTGGGCATCATATTTCTAACTGTAAAAGCCCACGCCGGACGATAAAAATTAAAAGGATTTGGGTTCCTAAAGGAACAAATATTTCAAATATTGTTTATGTTTCAAAAGAAAAACCAACTATAGGTTGGATCCCCAAAAATAAATTTTAACAATTGATAAAAGGGGGAGATAATACTTTCAGGTGGAGTATTTTTGCTTATTAGTGCATATTCATTTGTATCATGCATATTTATATTTCGATATACTCTATATTTTTTACTTTTTGATGAAGACAAAAAAGGGGGAGAAAAACATGATTTGAGATAAAAAGGAGAAGGAGATGAATTGAGATAAAAATGAGAAAAATCGAAGAAGTCGAAAAGAAAAGAAAAGCATACAAATAGGGGGAGTTGAAAAATTGAAAAACGAAAAACGACAGAGTTGAAAAATAAGGGAGATGTTGAAAAGAAAAGAGGATTGGAAAAACTAACGAAACGATCAAAGCCGAAAACTTTGATTAATAGAAATATACATATATTATTCTTTACAGATTTTATCCAATTCAAGAGTTGTTTTGTAATCATCAAAAAGGGGGAGATTGTTGGAATAATTATTCCACACATTATTTAATTTGTGTTTTGATGATTAAAGTTGCTAAACAACAAAACAACATCGAGGCGAAGCAAAACGACGAAGCAGACGAAGGCGCAAAAAGCTGAGCAAAATGCACGTCTAGCGCACTCAAGTCATCATATGTTAGCGCACGCTAACGGGAAGTAATCTGCATATCAGCCGAGTTCGAAGTTAGCTGAAGTGAAGTTAGCTGATGAGATAGCGCACGCTACACGTTATCATTAACGCACGCTATCGAAGTCTTGTTACCATTGTGAAGGAATTCAAACACAGAATAACGTATGCAATGAAGTCAGCATTAGCGCACGCTACAAAGAAGGAATAGCGCACGCTAAGCAGTTTGAATCAACTCAATCAGTACGTTGGGAAAAGTAGGTCAAAGTCAGCATATCAAACGGATACTTTGACAATCCATGCAACGGATATATTGGATTAGCGCACGCTACAATGTGTTATTAACGCACGCTAATACAAGTTGGTTACGTACGTAAGGAAGAAGGTATAACGTACGCTAAAGAAGAAACGGTTACCGGATCAAATCGGGAATGCCTAGCGCACGCCATGTGCACGCTAAGATATTAGCGCACGCTACCAGAGGAAGGCTAGCGCACGCTAGCAAGTCAAAACAGCCAGCAACGGCTAGTTTGTGGAAAATGCCTATAAATACCATCCCTATGGTATTGTTTGAGTACAACAACTTCAAGCAAACAAGTCATACATCTTAGAATCATATACTTACATTGTTGTTGTAATATTGAGCTTATTTTGTTAGTTTGAGTGTTTATACATTCAACATTATACACGAGTGGTAAAAGAAAAGATACGATTGGATTCGGTGTTATTAGGATCAAGTATCCGGCATTGTTAGAATCGCAATCGATATCTAAGTGAGGTTTATCTAGTACCCATAGAAAGCTAGAGTGGTTTATTCCTTATCCAATAGAAAAGGAAAAACAGTTTTACTCGGACCGATAGAAGACGAGCTTGTAACGGTAATCCCTCGACCGATAGAAGAGAGGCGTAGAGGTTTTGATCTTAATCCTAAGAAAAAGATACATCGAGAGAGGACGTAGGCTTCGTTAATAGCCGAACCTCTATAAATCCTTGTGTGATTTATATTCCGCAATTTATTTTCGCTTCCGCACAAAACGGCGCAAATATCCGATTTGGTACCCAACAATTGGTATCGGAGCCAGGTTCTCCAATATGCGGCTTAACATCCGAGGAGAAAAGATCCAATGGCATTTCAAATGGCTCCCGTCGAAGGCCTTTCTCTCAACCGACCACCATTTTTTGATGGCGCGAACTTCATGACTTGGAAGAAGAAGATGTCGATATTCATCCGAGCTTACGACATCGAGCTTTGGAAGGTGATTTGTCTTGGTCCCAAAATCCCGACGAACTCAAACGGAACTCTCAAAACCTTTGAAGAGTATGACGATGCGGATTGGAAAAACGACCATTATAATTGCAAAGCGACGCAATTATTATACTGTGCTTTAAATCCGGAAGAACACAACCGGATATCATCTTGTGATAGTGCCAAAGAAATCTGGAAAATGCTTGAGGTAACACACGAAGGTACGTCTCAAGTCAAGGAGACGAAGATAAACATGCTCCTTCACGATTATGAATTATTCCAAATGAAGGACGACGAATCCATCTCGATTATGCTTGACCGATTTTCGGTTATCACTAATGGATAAGCATGTTTCGGAAAACCACTTTCGAGTAGTGAGAAAGTAAAGAAAATTCTCCGATCACTACCTCGAGAATGGGACAGTACGGTTACGGAAATAATATAATCCAAAGATCTAAATACTCTCGATTTTAGTGCTCTTGTTGGTTCTCTTATCAACTACGAGATTGTTCTAAAATCTCGGAATGCCAAACCAAAACCGAAGAAAAAATCGATAGCCTTCAAGGCTAAGGTACCGAGAAAGAAAGAAGAAACCCCGATGGACGAAAGTGACGAAGAAATGGCATATTACGCCAAGAACATTTATAAGTTTCAACACTTATTAAACCGGAGAAAGAAGGACATTCAAGCGGGCGAATCTAAAAAGTTCGACAACACTTGTCGACTTTGTGGTAAACCAGGCCACTTTGCTAAGAACTGTCGAGTAAAGCAAAAGGAGGTTCTAATCGCAACATGGAGCGACGAAGATCCCGATGAAGATTTTCTTGAACAAAATAATCTCGCGCTCATGGCCCGGAGTTCATTCGACGATAGCGACGTCGAAAGCCAAGTAAGTAATTCTTACGACGAACTTTTTGAAGCATTCGAGTTATTACATACGGATTATCAAAATGCTTTAAATGAAATAAAATCACTCAAGTCTAAATATAAAACTTTGGAAATTGAAAATTCCAAAATACTTGAAAAAGGGAAATTTGTTGAAATCGATCATTCGAAATGTATTGAAAATGAGAATATTTTAAAAAATGATCTTTTAAAAGTTCAAGATGAACTAAAAATTTTGACAAAGAAGTTCTCGTGCGGCAACGATAAATTTGAACAAATGTTATGTGTTCAAAAATATACTTTAAATAAAGAGGGGTTAGGATTCAAACCACGTTCGAAAAACGAATCCGTCAATTTCAAAATACCCCGATGTGAAAAATGTTTGAAAATTGGGCATCATATTTCTAACTGTAAAAGCCCACGCCGGACGATAAAAATTAAAAGGATTTGGGTTCCTAAAGGAACAAATATTTCAAATATTGTTTGTGTTTCAAAAGAAAAACCAACTATAGGTTGGATCCCCAAAAATAAATTTTAACAATTGATAAAAGGGGGAGATAATACTTTCAGGGGGAGTATTTTTGCTTATTAGTGCATATTCATTTGTATCATGCATATTTATATTTCGATATACTCTATAGTTTTTACATTTTGATGAAGACAAAAAAGGGGGAGAAAAACATGAATTGAGATAAAAAGGAGAAGGAGATGAATTGAGATAAAAATGAGAAAAATCGAAGAAGTCGAAAAGAAAAGAAAAGTGTACAAATAGGGGGAGTTGAAAAATTGAAAAATGAAAAACGACAGAGTTGAAAAATAAGGGAGATGTTGAAAAGAAAAGAGGATTGGAAAAACTAACGAAACGATCAAAGCCGAAAACTTTGATTCATAGAAATATACATATATTATTCTTTACAGATTTTATCCAATTCAAGAGTTGTTTTGTAATCATCAAAAAGGGGGAGATTGTTGGAATAATTATTCCACACATTATTTAATTTGTATTTTGATGATTAAAGTTGCTAAACAACAAAACAACATCGAGGCGAAGCAAAACGACGAAGCAGACGAAGGCGCAAAAAGCTGAGCAAATTACATGTCTAGCGCACTCAAGTCATCATATGTTAGCACACGCTAACGGGAAGTAATCTGCATATCAGCCGAGTTCGAAGTTAGCTGAAGTGAAGTTAGCTGATGAGATAGCGCACGCTACACGTTATCATTAACGCACGCTATCGAAGTCTTGTTACCGTTGTGAAGGAATTCAAACACAGAATAACATATGCAATGAAGTCAGCATTAGCGCACGCTACAAAGAAGGAATAGTGCACGCTAAGCAGTTTGAATCAAGTCAATCAGAATGTTGGGAAAAGTAGGTCAAAGTCAGCATATCAAACGGATACTTTGACAATCCATGCAACGGATATATTGGATTAGCGCACGCTACAATGTGTTATTAACGCACGCTAATACAAGTTGGTTACGTACGTAAGGAAGAAGGTATAACGTACGCTAAAGAAGAAACGGCTCTTGGATCAAATCGGGAACGATCTAGCGCACGCCTTCAGCACGCTAAGATATTAGCGCACGCTACCAGAGGAAGGCTAGCGCACGCTAGCAAGTCAAAACAGCCAGCAACGGATAGTTTGTGTAAAATGCCTATAAATACCATCCCTATGGTATTGTTTGAGTACAACAACTTCAAGCAAACAAGTCATACATCTGAGAATCATATACTTACATTGTTGTTGTAATATTGAGCTTATTTTGTTAGTTTGAGTGTTTATACATTCAACATTATACACGAGTGGTAAAAGAAAAGATACGATTGGATTCGGTGTTATTAGGATCAAGTATCTGGCATTATTAGAATCGCAATCGATATCTAAGTGAGGTTTATCTAGTACCCATAGAAAGCTAGAGTGGTTGATTCCTTATCCAATAGAAAAGGAAAAATGGTTTTACTCGGACCAATAGAAGACGAGCTTGTAACGGTAATCCCTCGACCGATAGAAGAGAGGCGTAGAGGTTTTGATCTTAATCCTAAGAAAAAGATACATCGAGAGAGGACGTAGGCTTCGTTAATAGCCGAACCTCTATAAATCCTTGTGTGATTTATATTCCGCAATTTATTTTTGCTTCCGCACAAAACGGCGCAAATATCCGATTTGGTACCCAACAAGAGGCCCATAGGAGCAAATCCATTGAAGTCACTCCCTCTATCAAAGACCATAGGAAGAGGGAGATAAAATTTGCAAATTTACTTGTAATTTTCAGTTTACTTGTAATTTTCATTCTTACTTGTAATTTTCATTCAAAACTTATTCTAATCTGAAATAAAAGTTTTATAACAGTCAACTTGAATAACAACCTCTAGTTGTCTCCAAAATACTGAGTTTTGATTGTGTTTTGCACTTTAATCTTTATTATATGCAGACTAGTTTATACTTGAACATTAAGTTTTGCCATCATCAAAATAGGGGGAATTTATTAGGAATATTATTTTAGATTTTGATGATGTCATCCCTATATTCATGATTAATTCAAATGTATATACGAAGTACTTGGTATTGTAAAGAAGAACCAAACTAGTATTTTCTATAGGCCTTAGAAGTTAGGCTAAGTATTGATCAATTAGGAAATCGGCTAAGTATAGAATGGTCAAAGTAGTAGATGAGTTTTCAGAAGAGTTCATTATCAGGCGAGTTTTGGTCAACAGATATATCACATAGGTTTGACCAAAGTATCAGGTGAGATATTATCGAACGAGTTCTGGTCAACACAATATATCAGAGAAGTTTGACCACAGGCGAGTTATCAGTCATGCTTTCAGACAACGAAAATATCAGGCGAGTATTACTCCAACTGGAAGTAGACATGTTTTTGGTCAAAAAGAAATATCAGATGAGAGTTGACCTCAGACGAGTTATTTATCAGTCGAGGTTTTCAGTCAAACCAAGCATTAGAGGAGTTTGACTAAACTGTTACTACAACCAAGTATATAGAAGCTCAGTCCACGTCAGCAAGCATTGAGAAGTCAATAATAACGGCTTGAAATATGCAGATGTAAAAGTTAAGAGACAAAGTGATTGATTCCCGGAAGTTAAGGAATTCTTTATTCCTAAAGATTTGCGCCAGAAGACTTTCTAATTATAGTAATCAAGAAAAGCGGCACAACGAGAAGAACATCTTCAAACGGTCGAGATTTAAAGAAAGGGACAGCCTTGCACAGAGATGAAAAGATAAACAATGAAGTCTACTCTCCAACGGACATAAGTGTTACAAGATGCAACACCTATGAAGAAAGCTCAAGATTCATACTATACATATCTAAAGACGGATTGAGTAAAGTACGATACGAACAATACTTACAAAGTAATCAAAGTGAACAATCAATCCAAGCAATCTATAGCAACGTGAAGAGCTAGTTTCAAAGTCTAAACACTGAGAAGCTATTAAGTTGTATAAGACAACACTCTTGTCTTAAAGTTTGAGTAAGGGTTACTTCTTTAAACGAGGTTCTTATAAGTTGATGGTTGTAAAGGCATCCATAGGTTCTTGATTGGAAGGTGATAAACAGCTTGCAAGTTGTTGAGGCATCCATGGGTTTTCAATCAAGAGGTGCTAGACAACTAAAGGGAGTTGCAACGGCCATGGGTTTCCACTGGTTGGAAGCTGTTGTAACTGTGAATCCGTTGTAACTTTTATCACTGGTTGGAAGTTATAGTGAATTCATCTCCAACTGCTTTAGATATAAGTAGACTAGTAGAGGATTACCCCACCTCTGGAACCACAATAAGTGATTATATGTTTTACTGCTTTAGCATCATACTTAACTGCTGCATTCATATTTACTGTTCCATTAGAAAAGTCAGTTGTCCTTTCGCAAAAAAAGTTTTACAGATGACATAAGTCACCTGCATTATTATCATCTGAGCTTCTGCATTACTCATCTGCAGTCAAGGTTGTTAGCTGCATACAATCACAGTTGAGGAAACTTATCTGACATATATCAGAAAAAGTGTAATAAGTCTATTCACCCCCTAGACTTATTCTTGACGATTTTTGACCTACAGGCAATCACCAATGCATTCAAAATGGAGAACTGGGGCTTTACTGTGGAAGCCCTGAAGCAAATCCCGACTGATACCTGGTATGAGATCAAAATGTCGGACCAGCCAATGAATGTAAAGTTTACTGCCAAGAAAAGAGACCTACGAAAGGAACACAAATACATGCTTGATATCACCAACAAGATTGTCATGGGCATGGCAGGAAGCTTCGATCAACTGTCATCCTCCAAATGCATTATTATGGGAGCCTTGATTCAACAACAGAGGATTAACCGGCCTCACTACATCTACAGGCAGTTAGTCCGAGAAGTCAATAAGATGAACTGGAATAATGATGAGAAGAAATTTAGGCAGAAGTTAGATTTTGGAACCCAGATCAGTTGAATTCTGGAATTTTTGGGAAAGGCTAAAGGAAGGGTAGAAAACTTCCACATTAGTAAGAGACTTGGTCATTTGGACCAAGCTGCAAAGGAGAAATTTGCATAGAGAAAACCCAGAGCAACTGAAATTGTTGAAAAAATGACAACTAGAACATCATCTTACAGAGGACCCTCAGACTCAGATGAGATTCAATCTGATGCAACTGATAAAACCACAGTTGAGATTCTTAAGAAGTCACCTACAGTCGAAGTCATCCTACCTACAGATGATGACACCATCCCACCTGCACTGAAAACCTCACCTACAGCTGAAGTCACACTTGTAGAAGATTCAGATAGCGACAACATTCCTCTCTCCAAGTTCTTCAAAAAGAGGAAATCACCTGAAAAATCTGTCCACATTGTATCCTCACCTGATCAGTCCCCCAAAAGACAGAAAGGACTGGTGGATTATCCCTCAGACTTTAAATAAAAGATCCAGGTAGTCATTTCAGCTGCATCTGCATCTCTTGAAGATCAACCAGCTCATTACACTGAGCTCATACCAGAGGTGATCCCACTCCTAACTCTTCCAAATGTTACCGAAGAAGAGGAGCCTAAAGAAATCATTGAGGTGCCAAATGCTGGATACTCCTTCAACCTCAAGGAGAACAACCCCTTGAATCTTACCAAGACTCAGCTGAAAGTGGTAAGAAAACAAGACCTCAAAATACTCTTTTGTCAACATTTATGAGGAATATGAGTTGAAAACATTTACCTTCCCTAAACTAAGAGAATTTGTGGAGAGAAGTGGCTGGGATCATCCCACTGTCACTGAACAACTCATCATGTTCTTCTGTCATCAGACAAATGTGAAGTTGTTACTGAATGAGAACTGGTTCTATTCAAACTTTCAGCAAAATATGGACCAGTTCATACTTCATGTTATGGAAGGTGTATCACAAGGTAAAACCTTGGGTGAAAAGGAAGTTGTTGAAGGAGAAGGAGAAAATAGAGAAGGAAAAGCAAAGGAGGAAATCAGAGAAAAAGAGAAGGAAGTAGTTGAAAAATAAAATGAGAAAGGAGTTGAAAAAGAAGTCGCAAAAGAAGTAGAGGTTGGAAAAGAAAAGGAA
This sequence comes from Orobanche coerulescens, assembly GCA_033398695.1. NCBI lineage: Eukaryota > Viridiplantae > Streptophyta > Magnoliopsida > Lamiales > Orobanchaceae > Orobanche > Orobanche coerulescens. The sequence goes on along the minus strand of CM065805.1, from coordinate 145,668,219 downwards.
TATAAAGATGAGGAAAAAAGGAAGAATAAGAAGAAGAAGAAGAAAAAGAAGTATAAGGAAAGGATGAGGAGAAGCAAGATGATAAGGGCCATGATCATAAAACACCTGATCAGGCCTCCAATTCACATTATCCCTCAGAAGATGATGAACCAGGATCACCTGATAAAATCCCCTCTTATCAACCAGCAACTGACAGAAAAATATCATCTGAAAAACCAAATGCTAGAAAGTCAGTTGCATAGGAGAGCAGTGCAGACAACAACGTTCATGCAGAAGCACCTGCAGTCCAACTGCCATCAAACTTTACCGAGATGGTCAAAACAATGGTTGAGGAGACGGTTGCAAAGCTCCTAGCAACAGAAGTAAAATCTAAGTTGAGGTCCCTGCATTACAAGGTGTACTCTCTTCTAAATAGGAAGGGACCCTCTCTACCACCTTCATCTTCAAGAATGCCTCTTGGCATGACAGACTTCATGCTGGGGGTGGAGGAACTGCTACCAAAGATTATTAATGCTGGCAAAAAGGGGGAAGAGAAGACCTAGGGGTAGAGAAGAATCAGGGGGAAGAAATGAGAATAGGAGGAGAAATGAGATCAAAAAAGAAACATGAGGCACTTACCCTAGTCCCAAAAAGTGCACCTCAAACTATTATCTTACCTCAAGCAGGAACTCCAGGTTCCCGGAAGAGAAAGCCATCTGCATCTTAGGAAGAACCTGCAGCCAAAAGAAAAAGAACTAAGCATGAACCTCCCCAACCACTTCAATGGGAAGGAAAGGAATTGTATTTTGTGAAGGAATTCTTACCTGTTAAAGCTGAACCGATATGGGGCCTTGCAAGCAAACAGTTCATAGAGAATTAATTGGCCAAACTTATAGGAGATATTAAATATGCATACTGAGAGGGAACTTAATGCATATCCTATGATCCCAAATTTCAGACCTGGAGAGGCACCTACTCTCATGAATGGAGAACTAGATGAGATTTCTCTTCAGAAAGAAATCAAGGAAGTATGCACAGAAAACAAGTATACCTCTCCTGAAGAACAAGAGTTTGCTTCTTTAATAGTCAAGAAGAAATATGGATTAGTTCCAGTTACAAAGAAGCCCATAGGAGCAACGCTATTGAAGTTACTCCCTCCAGCAAAAACAAGAGGAAAATGAATAGCAAGAGGGAGATAATATCTTACTTGTAATTTTTAGTTACTTGTAATCTTCATATTACTTGTAATTTTCATTCAAAGACTATATTATATTCTATAATAAAAGTTTTATAACAGTCAACTTCAATGACAACCACTAGTTGTCTCAAAAAGATTGAGTTTGATTGTGTTTTGCATTTTTTTTACTATGTGCAGACTTGTTTACATTTGAACATTAAGTTTTGTCATCATCAAAATAGGGTAAATTTGTTAGGAATATTATTTTAGATTTTGATGATGTCATCCTTTTGTATTCAAATTAATTCAAATGTATGCTCTAAGTACTTAGCATTGTGAAGAAGAACCAAATACGCATCTTTTGTAGGCCCTTGAATAAGCTAAGTCTTGATCAAAGTGTTGATTAGTTAGAAAATCGGCTAAGGATAGAACAGTCAAGATATCAAACGAGGTTTTTGGTCAACAGGAATATCAGTCGAGGTTTGACCAAAACATAGCTGCAGCCGAGTTCTAAAGAAAGCATAATATCAGGCGAGATATTATCACGCGAGTTTTGATCAACACAAAATGTCAGAGACGCTTGACCAATATAAATATCAGGCGAGATAGCATCAGGCGAGTTCTGGTCAAACACATCATATCAGAGAAGGTTGACGGTATGAGTCTTTATTATCAACCGCGCTTTCAGACAAGGAAAATATCGAGTGAGTTTTTACTCCAACTGAAAGCAAACGAGTTCCTCGGTCAAACAGTAATATCTTCTGAGGGTTGACTACAGGCGAGCAATTTCATCAATCAAAGTTTTCAGTCAAACCAAATATCAGAGGAGGTTGACTAAACCATTATTGCATCCAAGTATGAGTATCTGAATAGAAACTCAGTCCACGTCAGCAAGCGTTGAAAAGTCAATAATAATGGAAAGATACATGTCGACGTAAAAGTAAAGGACAAAGTGAATGATTCCCGAAAGTTAAGGAATTATTTATTCCTAAAGCTTCGCTCCTGGAAGACTTTCCAATTATAATAATCAAGAAAGGCAGCATAACGGGAAGAACATCTTCAAACGGTCGAGATTTGAAGAAAGGGACAGCCTTGCATAGAGATGAAAAGATAAATAATGAAGTCCACTCTCCAAACGGACAGAATTGTTACAAGATGCAACCCCTATGAAGAAAGCTCAAGATTCATACTATATATATCTGAAGACAGATTAAGCAAAGTACGATACGAACAATACTTACAAAGTAATCAAAGCGAACAATCAATCCAAGCAATCTATAGCATCGTGAAGAGCTAGTTTCAAAGTCTAAACACTAAGAAACTCTTAATTTGGAGAAGACAACACTCTTGTCTTAAAGTTTAAGGGGTACTTCTTTGAACGAGGTTCTTAGAAGTTGATGGTTGTAAACCAGGGCCGTTCCTGGGCAAAACAGGGCCCTCGGCGAGACTATAAAAGGGGCCTCCGCTTTTTAAATTTGCAATATACCATTTATTTAAACAAAATACAAAAAAAAAACTTTATTTATTATTAAAAAGTGGCTCTAATATCTCTTTACTTCCAATATTATTTAGAATATCTTATGTTTTGTGAACAACTATTTTTAGAAAATTTTCTCTCATGTGAAATTATTTTAGTGTACAAAAGAAATTCTACTAAATAAAAATTAGGATTAGAAGATACTATAATTTATAGATTAGAATATGAATTAGAGCTCGTACAAAAAATATTTAGTTACATACTATTATCATTAATTATGCATACTAAAATTCAAATTTTATATAATTTTAAATAAATATTACAAACACAATCTATTGTAGATGTTAACATTTTGAAATTTTGAATAAAATTAAAAACATTATTCTATACTATTAATATAGATTTTGTAAGATGAAATAGTGTTATAGTTACAAAAATAAAAATAAAAATTATTGGAGGCCCCATGTATAATATTAATATATTTGTAAGATGAATAGTGATATTTTACAAAAATTAAAGGGTATGTATGATATTTATGGGCAATAATAAAAAAAAATATTGGAGGGCCCATGTATAATATTAATATACTTATAAGATGATTAGTGGTATTTTACAAAAATTAAAGGCCCATGTATGATATTTCTTGGGGGCCATGCAAAATTATTTAACTAACAAAAGAAATGCAACAAGCAAGAATTGAACTCCTATAGAGAGATATTGTTTACCAACTAAGCTACAATACTTTGATGTTATTTATCATACTAGTATGTCTATATACGGGCTTCTAAAAATTTTGGGCCCCTAAAATTTTCGGGCCCTGGGCGGGCTGGCCCGCCCTCAGGGCCGGTCCCGTTGTAAACGCATCCATGGGTTCTTGATTGGAATGTTATAGACAGCTCGCGAGTTGTTGAGGCATCCAAGGGTTTTCGATCAAAAGGTGCTAGGCAGATAAAGGAGTTGCAACAGCCACGGGTTTCAACTGGTTGGAAGCTTTTGTAACTAAGATTTCATTGTAACAATCACCGGTTGAACGTTATAGTGAATTTATCTCCAACTGATTTGGAGAGAAGTGGATTAGTAGAGGATTACCCCACCTCTTAGACCACTATAACTGATTGTGTGATTTAGTGCTTTAGCATCATACTTAACTGTTACATTCATCTTTACGGTTACATTAAGTCAGTTGTCCTTCTGCAAAACAAGTTTTACAGCTGACATAAGTCAGACACCAGTTGTGTCTGCCGCATTACTTATCTGCAGTCGAGGTTTGTTAGTTGCATACAATCACAGCTGAGGTTACTTAACTGTTAAATCAGAAGAAATTTAATAAGTCTACTCACCCCCCCCCCCCCCCGACTTATTCCTGACGACTTATGACTTATATCTTCAACAGGGAATCAAAAGCAACATCACACAACAAGACGTCAGCAACAAACAATTCACATAATGCACAATCAATGAAAATGAACGAGTCATCATACATCCATTACACAACTTCAATTCACAAGATATAAATCGTATAGACAACAATACTTGCCTTGATAATTCGACAGCCGAATATTCCAATGAATACGACTTAACAGAAAAGCCCTAAAAATCTACAACCTCCGCAAGTATACAAAAACAGCGCAATTACTACAAGAATAACAACTAATAACGACGGAAAACACACTCAACACCCGAAGGAAACTCATTGAAACATTTAATCGACCATTAAATGTTCAAGATTTCTCAAGAACATTCAAATCATTGATCGGTTAAAATAACCTTGAAATATGGATATACAATCCATAGAACGCGATCAACAATATCATATAACACTAATCGGTTCATCAAAATTGAGTTAGAATTCGAAATTAAGAGTTTTTCCCGAAAGGTCAACCCTAAGAGATTTGAGGAAAATTTCCTTGATCCAACGAAGAAGAACGGATTAAATGATGTTATAATCATCTAATACCTTCCAAAACACCTTTGGATGGAGTAGAATCGGTCCAAGAATCCCAACTTTAGCTAAATCGCCTCAGCCGCCGCGGGAAAATAGAAGGAAATGAGAAAATGCCGAAAAAATATTGCTGCTCCAATACATATACTGGAGCACCTAGCGCACTAAGCATGCTCCGTAGCGTGCGCTAACGGGCCAAATTTCTGCATGTTCTGTCTCGACTTCCAATATTCTGTCTCAGCCTTCAGTTAGCGCGTGCTAATTACATCCTTTAGCGTGCACTAATGCACTCTGAACAGACAGCAATCCCGCTCCAAAGGCTCGAGGCAACGACGAAATTCCTCGACAAAAACAACGACTATGCAACACGCAACGAATCGTTAATATACAATACCAATGATCCAAAATGAAAGCAAATATATGACAAAGCACGACACACAATCACGCAAACACACAAACACACATGAAGTATCACGACACACACATCAAATAATCCACGTTAAATTGCAAATACGACAATACAATCTCAACATACTTCGTTCAACAGGAAAATAATTTCAATTAATCAACAATGAAAAATATTCAACACAAATAATTCAAGACAACCAGAAACAAAAATTCAGGTTGTACATAGATTAAATCATCCACCTTTTATGTCTGTTGTTCTCGATCAGTTTTAATCTACAAACACTAGCGTTCTATCAATTTTCGGCGGGTTAATTACTAAAATAATAAAATAAAACAAAGTTATATTATACTCGTTTTTATTTTGATCATTATCAGGGACGGAGGGAGGGGGGGTCCAAGGGGGTCCACGGACCTCCCCGGTGAATGGAAATCCCCTTATAAAATAGGAAAAGATATATATATATATATATATAGTTGTCCGATCTCCGTAATTTTTATAATTCCGGACCCTCCCGAGTAAATGCTCTGCTTCCGCCACTGATCATTATCAACCAATTACTATTCATAATCAAAAACCAACTTAATCAATATTTAAAAAAGAACATCGTGGTGAATTAACGGCAATTAGTATTTTGGGATTAACGAAACAAACACGAAAAATCAATGTTACTATCATTAAATTAGACTTTAAATTATAATATTAAGAACCCTAATTACTCAATGACACTCCTTTAGCATATATGAAGAATGGCAGCTTATATACTTAGGCATCTTTTTTTGGACTTATTATTCAATTTCGGGCCTAGCCATTCAACAATCGATTCAATTCGATTCAGTCCATTCGATTTAATTTGATTCGATTGATTTCAGGCTTTCTTCTTATTATTATTTTTATTGCGTGCAACATAAACATTTATTTTGTTAATCCTATTATTGTTAATAATAATAATACTCTTATTATTATTATTTAATTTTATATTTATTATTATTATTACTTATTATTATTATTTTATTATTTTTTATTATTTTTATTATTTATAGTATTTATATTAATAATAAAAATAATATACTCTTATTATTTATTATTATAATAATAATAATCCTATTGTTAATAATAATAATACCCCTACTATTTATTATAATAATAATACTCTTATTATTATTTAATTTTATATTTATTATTATTACTTATTATTTTTACTTTTATTATTTTTATTATTTTTAATATATATTATTATTATTCTCATTATTTTATTATTATCGTTATTATTATTTACTCTTAATATATTTTAGTTCAATTCGGTTAAGTTCAGGTCCATTCAGTTCAGTTCAGATCCATTCAGTTCAGTTCAGTTCAGCAAAATTCAGTTCAGATTCATTCAGTCCAAAAGAACAGAGTCTTACTTCCGTCCAACTTAATTGGGATGTTTTTACTTTTTACAGTCTACAATTTTTTAAGTTTGACTACGAGTTAATCTCAAATTATAATGGTAAAATATTTAATAATAAATGGTAAAATATTTAATAAAATTATATTATTAAATTTTAAATTGTGAAGTTTCATAATATAATTTTATTAATTATTTTACCATTATAGTTTGAGATTAATTCGTAATTAAATTTGAAAATTATTGACTGTAAGAAACCAAAACGTGTCATTTAAAATGAAACAGGGAGAGTATTTACCATCTTTTGAATGGTTTTACCATTTGGGAAGAGGATTTCATACTTCCTTATGATTGCAAACATAAAGGCATTGTACTGTGGAACTTCTGAAATTTATTTGGGAAAGAAAAAAGAATGAGTCCTTGAGAGAATGAGAAGTTGATTAGTTGCTTTCTAGATTTTCATCAACGAAGGCTGAACGAACCAATTTGGAAAAAATAAGGGATGAGGGGTGAGTTTTAATTTAACTTATATTAATGTTAGGGTAGAAATTATTAGTTAATAAAAAGGGTAATATTGAAATATTGCAAATTACAGAAATAATATTTTTAGAAATAATAATAATGTAAAATATTATTCTAAGGCTAAGATTATATAATTTTATAAATTAGAATTGACATAAAAATTAATAATACGATATTAATTTTATAAAAGTACAATATTGAATCGTAGTATTAAATTTTAATGGTCATGATCAACTTTATCATGATCGAATGGAAAAAATTGTTGTACCTACAAATAGATAACTACGACGCTACATGTAAATAGAAAGACTTGACATTGAATGCTACAACAATGGCTTTAATCTTTTGTCATTTATATTATATTTTTTAATATTTAATTTGTGATGTTTAAGTTTTTAGCTAGATGAATAATTATCGTAGCAATTTATTATCTATTATTTAAGTATTAGACAAATTTAAACAACAGCAGAAAGAGTTCCTTCTTGTTAAGAAAGCCCTTTCCGTAAGTAAATAGTTTGTGGGTATTACTGTACAGTTTGAGACGGATTCGATAAAAAAAGTTCGATAATAAAGTTATATTTCAACTAGAGGTGGGCATGGGACGGGCCTGGGGTCATCCCACATTTCGTTCCGTGTTATAACAAACGGGACGGGACGGGATTGGTGATTTCAAAATTTCATCCCGCGTGGGCTTTATCCCAGTTGGGACGGGACGGAACGGGACGGGACGGGTTTAATCCCGCATAAAAAAGTTCAAAATATAAATTAGAAAAAAGTAAGAAAATCTATAATTTTATATATCTAAATTCGGGAAAAATATCCAACAAACTAATTTAATAGCCTAAATTAAACTTTTTAAAATAACAATTATTAACATTGAATACAACATATCTATTTTTTTGTGAAAAAATATCAGTTACTAACTTTATATCGGTTGATTAGGTTTGTGTATAATTATAAAATATAAATAGTAAAAAATAAAAATAGTTTATTATTAAAAATTGATTAAAAAAAGGGTTACAAATAATAAAAATATATGGTTTTAAAAACGGTTAAAAACTTAGCGGGACAGGACGGGCCTTACGGGCCTCAAATTTTTTGTCCCGTATCCCGTCCCGCAGTTACTCTAATGGGACGGGGCGGGACGGGACGGGCCTAGTGTTTTTAATTTTGGATCCCGTCCAATCCCGAGTAATTTTGGGACGGGACTGAGATGGAATCGGGATTTTGATTTTTTGTGTCCACCCCTAATTTCAACAGACTTTGGGATGGCTTACAAGTCTATAATTTTGAAGCGGGCTCGGATGCTCGGATGGTTGAACCATATCCCCATACTGTATGTGTTTTGGACGGATGAGTAGTATAACAGGTATGGGTATATACTAAGGGAGTGCTTGGTTGAGGGGTTTGGGGAGTAAGGTATGGAAATCAAAGTCATAGTGTGTGCTTGGAATTATACTATTATGACTCTAATTCTCCCAAAATGAGGAATCCCCCATACCCCAACAATTTGAGTGGTATGGGTATCATTCCTTTCCATTCCCTTTCCCATTCCCTTTCCATTCCTTCTTATTTTACCAGGCATCCCCTAAACTACATGATATTTTCTAAGTTTTAGATTTTCTTATTTATGTAAAATCTTCTTTCACATATCTGTCTTGGATGAGACTCCACCAATTTGAGAACTAACAAATACTTGGAAACAATGTGTATGTGAACCATATCCTCATCATTTCGTGTATTATTATATGGGTTTTAATGATAACAAATAGTAAAACTACATTGCAATGTGACATGTACGAGTATATACATTCCACACGATTACGAATGACAGAATCCTAACCTCATCAAGTCGGTGTTCCGCCACAGTGAACTACGACTGATGATTGAATAATTTTTAAATATTGAATAAGTTTTCAAATTTTGATATATAAATTATAATGTTAAATAATTATCTACTGACGGACTACAGACTATTTTTTAATCTAAGTTGTGGCTACAAAATAACTGGAGACGGCTCTATTAGGGCTGTGTTTAGCAAAAGTAGCTGATAAGCTAGCTGATTATGTAGCTGATTGGATAGCTGATAAGCTAGTTGATTTGAATGTACATGTTTAGCAAATTAGCTGATAAGCTAGCTGAGTTTTTTTCTATGAAATTATATAAAATGACCTCACTTTTATTTTTCTACTATGTTTTAAACTTTCTCATTATATGATAATAATAATTATTATTTTTGTCTATTATTATTTTAATATGTATTACATCTAAATTACATATATGTACTATTCATAGTTCATTGTCACTTTTAAAAGTCATTTATAAATTTATTTTTTATGATTTAAAATTACCGCTCAATAGGACTTGTGTGTATAATAATAATTATTTTAGTTACGAATAAGTTCACAACAACAATATGTATCAAAAAGTTCCGTAAAATACAGAAGATAAATCGAACATAAATTTTAATGAACTTCCATGTGGTCTAAGAAAGGAACAAACTAAGCTAGATCATCACTTGCCCATATACAAGCTGCAATGTCGTCACGAAGGGAAATATATTATTATTTAGGTCACTAACATATATGGAATATATAAAGATGAGAAGCTAGCTTCTTTTTTTCATAAGCTTGAAAAATTAGTTTATCAATCAGCTAGCTCAGCTAGCTGATTTGAGAATCTAGTCGTTTACGAAACGTGTATTATTTTCTCCCAAGGAAACGTGTATTATTTTCCTTGAAATACAATGATTTTAACTGATTTATATTGAATACGAGTGTTCGAGAACTAGTGTGAATGATTTGATGCATTTTTCATGTTATCCACATATGGTAATTTTGATTTAGACATAGATCCTAGACTGTGTTTAACACCAACTTATCAGTAACTTTATAAGCTTCAGGAGCTTATTTGATCATTAACTAAAAAAAAGCTCGTTTCGTAAACGACTAGCTTCTCAAATCAGCTCGATGAGCTAGCTGATTGATAAGCTAATTTTTCAAGCTTATGAGAAAACGAAGTTAGTTTCTCATCTATATATATATAATAGCGTTACGGATTCGAAGCATTAGATTAATTCTCTCTCTCCTACGTGGCATTCTCTTAATTTTGGATTCCTATTTATCTAAAATCTTGAATCCCACATCAATTTAAAATAGTACTTAACTGATGGACAATCCAAATAAATAGAATTCGATATCTTGAATCCCACATCGATTTATCGATTTAAAATAGGACTCCATCAATGGAGAACCTAAATAAATACTTAGAATCAATGTGTATTTTTCAACCACATGGTTATTTTACACATAAACTTAAGAATACTATTTTTATTGTGTTTAATTTGGCTACGGATTCGAAGCATTAGACTAATTCTCTCTCCTACGTGGCATTCTCTTAATTTTGAATTTCTAATTTTGAAAAAAATTAATTTGACTAATATATTGACGTTTAATTTAATTTATTTATCAATATATAATATTTTGAGCAAATTTGGAATTTTTTTAAAGCCAGACGTAACAACCAATTTTTAAAGCCAGACGTAACAACTTAAATTTAATTATTTAGATTTTGTATATTTTAATAGATTTGAGAAATTAGAGCATATAACTATAGAAATTTGTGAGGGAAGCATGTACTAAAATTATTTTTTTGAAACCGGTATAGGTATATAATATATAAATTAGTTTCAGATGATTGAACCTTAGTTGTATTGTTACGGTTATCACTATATGGTTTGGGGATAAAAATATGTAGTAAATTCATATCTAAGTCAGATTTTGGACGGGTACGGTTATATAAATTATAAACAGGTTCAAATGGCTGAATCCCTGCCTCATCTTTTTGGTTTTCATTGTGTTCTACTGCGGTAAGGAACTCCGAATGGCTGAACCTAAATAATAAGTATCATTGGCGAGTTTTTTGCATTAATTAACTCTTTTATACGTGGTATTTTTTATTTTTTAGATTCTTATTTATTTAAATCTTCTACCCATGGCCGTCTTTGGGCCTGTGCGGGCTGTGCTACCGCACAGGGCCCTAGCCTAATATTATTTTTTCAGGGCCCGAAAAAAAATGTTATGTATATATAATAATAATATTCGATATATTTAAAACGAATAATACACAAAATCTTTAAAATTTGAACAGAGCCTCCAAATTGTTTGAGACGGCCCTGCTTCTACCCATCTTGATTTTCAATGACACTTCACTCATTGAATAACTAAATAAATATTTAAAATAAGTATGTATTTTATCCATAATTATTTTACATCACCACTTGAATTTGATCATCTATTGAGTTGGTCAAATGAATTATTTTATTCTTTTAGAAAATTAAATTTTACAAATTATTAATTAAATATGTACATATTTATTTTTTATTATCTAATTTATACATGCATAAATATTAATTCTATATTTATATATTTTTTAATAAGCTCGATTGTTTTCACTTGCAAATAAATATATAAAGTATCTAATAGCAATATGCGTTCGAAGTACCACGTTAACTCTCTCTCCTACATGAAGTTTTTTTATTTTTTTATTCTTATTTATCTAAAATCTTGAATCCCACATCAAAGTATAGGTATATAAATTATAAAGGATTTTTGAAGATCGTATAATTCTAAAATTATACTAGGAATTTAACTTTTATTTTTTTGTCATTCATAATATTTATTTTTAACCTTCATTTTACAACGTTTGAGTTTTCATTGAGATGGATTAACCAATTAATTACTTTAGCAACTTATGTTAGTTATTCAAATTATATGAATTTAAATACGCTGAATAATTAGCGGATATTATATAGGAGTATGGGATATAAACGAATAATAAATCATCTTTTAATCGAGTTTGATGAATATGGGTATAAAGATTTTAAACATGTCTGGATATTTGTAGCATACATTCGTTGTTTCATGTGTTACTATATGAGTTTTGAACTGGAATAAGTAGTAAAATTATCTTTCAATCAGGTGTAATCAATCAGGTGTAGGATGAGTAGAAGTACATAAATCCTAAATAATTTCGGTGGCTGAATTTCATGCTCATTATTTCTGTTTATTGGTGTATTTCGCTGCGGTACGATTGTAAGTGACTGAACCCTAATAAAGTATTAAATTATTTTTAGAATTTTACTTATAATTACAATACAAAGTGATTACCCGTCGACTTTCGACGGGCTATACACTAGTCTTTATATATTCCATATAAAGATGCTTGTTTTGGAGAGAAAATTTGTTTTGCCCTTTTACATTTATCGGGTAACTCAAATTCGATTCGGTTAACACAAAATCGTACTCTGGTCGCACGAGTTCTGTCGAGTAACCTGAATTCGGGTAACACGAATTCATATCGGTTAACTCGAGTTCGAATTCGGGTAACACGAATTCGTATCAGGTAACTCGAATTCGGGTAATTCGGTGGTCTAATTTGTGTTACCCAATTGACAACCTTACTCAATATTGTATATCTTTTGAAGTTAATTCGAAATTATATTACACGAAAATATAATATGTGGCTCGAATATGTTCGAATAGGTCAATTCCGACAATTTGGGTATCAAGAGTGAAAATGCCTATTGCTCCAACTCTCACAGTTCATTGACAATTCACTTCTAGAATAGGAGAGTCCCAACTCCCAGCAATTAATTGGAGAATGAAGATAAACCGAAGACTCTTGCATCTAAATACAATGATATTATAGCATTCCATCAAAGTGGCTGTAGTTTATTGGTGAGAATTCCATGTTGTGGCCGTGATGCTCTCGCTTTTTTATCCTGCATAATGAAATTTAATTGGGAAAAATACATTTATGGAATCTTTTTATGTTTGTGTCCTAACTTAAGCATAATTGTAAATTGACATATAATGTATTCAAAATTTTAATGTCTATGTCCTAATGACCAGAATTCGGCCAATTTGCCTATGTAGGACATCGGAAATTTGACGTTGCTTGATTAGATCATTTTAATAAAATAAAATTGACCACATCAACCCCAAACCATCAGTTATCAATTAAAAAAAATTAAAAAGTAATAAATTATAAGGTGATGAGAATGTGGAGAAAAGAGGACAAAAGAATGTTGAAAATATTTGTTATATATGCGGTATGAAGGGTCATTGGTCGTGTACCTATCGCCCAAACACTTAGCTGAACTGTATCAAGCATCCTAGAAGGAGAAAGAAAAAATTTCGCACTGGTCAAAAAAACTGTATCAAGAATCATTGTGCATGAGACAGTTTGTCTGCTTAATTATTATTATCATCGAATCACTAATTGTGTGTACTTTTATTTGAAGAGATATGGATGTTTCTCATTGTCGCGCTGGTTATAAAAGGAATGAAGATATTTATCTCGTTGATAGCGCGACTACTCATACAATCCTTACAAATGAAAACTATTTTACTTCTTTACTCAAGTACGAAGGCAATGTTAACACTAGTTCGGGAAGTATAATTTGATTGAAGGCTCCCCGGAGAGCTAATTTATTGTTATTCGGAAGGAACATTTATTATAATTGGTAATTGTTCTCTCCAAAATCACAAAGAAACTTATTGAGTTTCGAAGATATTTGCAGAAATGGATATCATATTGAAACAATTAGTAAATGAAATAAAGAATTTCTTTGTATAACATGCATCAATTCGGGTAAGAAATATGTGAAGGAACAGCTACCCGCTTTTTCTTCTGGATTATATTATACAAATATACGGAAAATTGAGGCAATGCTATCATAAATTAGAAGTTTACTGATACAAATAATTTCATTATTTGGTATGACTGGTTGGGACATCCAGGATCAATTATGATGCAGAGAATTACTGAAAACTCACATGGGCATCCATTGAAAAATCAGGAGATTTTCCAGTCGGATGATTTCTCATGTGCTGCTTGTTCTCAAGGAATTTTAATTATCAGGCCTTCTTTGGCAAAAATTGGAACAGAATCTCCTAGATTTTTACAATGGATACAGGGTGATATATGTGGGTCATCATGTGGACCAATTAAATATTTTATGGTTTAAATCGATGCATCAACTCGATGGTCACATGTGTGCTTATTATCGTCTCGCAACCTGGCGTCTGCGAGACTACTTGCACAAATTATTCGATTTAGAGCATAATTTCCGGATCATGATATTGGTACGATCCATTTAGATAATGCAGGAGAATTCACATCTCGAGCCTTCAATGAGTACTATGTGTCAATTGGAAATAATATTGAACATCTTGCCGTTCATGTTCATACACAGAATGCTCTTGCAGAATCATTCATTAAACGACTTCAATTGATTGCCAGACCATTGATAATGACAACGAATCTCCCCACATCAGCTTCGGGACATGCTATTTTGCATGCAACAACACTTGTACACATCAGACCTACAAGCTATCATAAATTTTCTCATTTACAATTGGCATCAGGAAGAGAGCCTAATATTTCCTATCTGAGAATCTTTGGATGTGCGGTATATGTCTCAGTTCCTCCGCCACAACGAACAAAGATGAGTCCCCAAAAGAAGATTGGGAATATACATTGGTTATGAATATCCCTCTATAATAAAATATCTTTAACCATTGATAGGTACTATGTTTACATCAATATTTGTTGACTGTCATTTTGATGAAAATATTTTCCCAAGGTTAGAGAGAGAGAACAAGATTATCCTAAAATTGGGAGGAGAAAATAAACAGCTGGAAAAGAAAATTATATGGAATGCATCAATACTGAATGCTTATGATCCTCGTACGAATCAATGTGAACTGGAAGTTCAGAACATAATTCATCTATAAGGCATTGCAAATCAATTGCCTCATGTATTCACTAATATAAATAGAGTGACTAAGTCACATACTAGCTAAAAATGCTCCTGCAAAATTAGAAGTCCCAGAATGACAGATAATTAAATCAAGTGAGTCAAAACCTCGCATGAAGCTTGGTAGACCGATCGGTTCTAAAGATAAAAATTCTCGAAAAAGAAAAGGAGCAAGAAGTGAAGATGACCGAATAGATGAAATAAAATCTCTAGAAGAGACTCCAGAAGAGACCTCCGACATGGAAGATGAAACCCCAGAAGAGGAACAGGTACCTGGAAATGTTGAAACTGGAGAGATCTCAATAAATTATGTTGTCACAGGAAAGAGATGGAACCGAAATGATACTATCGTCGATGAAATTGCATATAATGTATTGATATAATGATAGAAAATGAGGATCTTGAACCAAAATCCATCGATGAGTGTCGACGTAGAGACGATTGGCTAAAATGTAAAGCATCCATTGCAAAAGAATTGAGTTGACTTAATAAACATAAAGTTTTTGGACCTGTAGTCCGAACCCCTGAAGGAACAAAACTAGTTGGTTGTAAATGGGTATTTGTGCGAAGAGAAATGATAAAAATCAAACTGTGAGATACAAAGCACGTCTAGTTGCTCAAGGATTTACTCAAAGGACAGACATTGATTATTAGGAAATATATTCTCCTGTAATGGATGCTATAACTTTTCGTTATCTTATTAACCTGACCGTTATTGAAAACATAGATATGCGCTTAATTGTATGGTTCCCTCGAAATAGACATTTATATGGAAATCCCTGAAGGATTTTGAATTCCAGAAGCATCTAGAGCACATTTCAGCGATCTTTATTCAATTAAGTTACAAAGATCCATATATGAATTAAAACAGTCCGGTCGAATGTGGTATAAGAGATTAAGTGATTATTTGTTAAGGAACAAACAAGAATGATCCCATTTGTCCATGTGTTTTTATATAAAAAAAAACAGAATCTTCATTTGCTATAGTTGATGTATACGTTGATGATATAAATATTATTGGAACTCTCGAAGAGCTCCGGAAGGCAGTCGATCATTTAAAGGCATAATTTGAAATGAAAGATCTTAGGAAATCAAAACTTTGCCTTAAAACGTTTTTACATGGACAAATCACAACCATTTTGCTTTCGGATGGTTATCTGGTCACTAGGTAAGAAAAAATGTATTTCGGCCAAGGGAGGAAAATGAAGAAGTGCTTGGTCCCGAAGTGCAACTGCTATCGGTGCATTGATCTGGCTAATAACACATGACCCAATATAGCATTTTCTGTAAATCTGTTAGCAACACATAGTTGTGCTCCAACATGGAGAAATTGGTATGGAGTTGAGCATATTTTTGAGAATCTCCGAGGCACAACTGATATGGAATTATTTTATTCTAAGAAATCCAAAGCAATACTAACGGGTTATGCAGATACAGGATATTTATCTAATCCAGATAAAGCTCGATCACAAACAGGTTATTTGTTTACTTATGGCAACACAGCCATCTCATGGCATTCTGTGAAATAATCTTTGACTGCTACATCCTCTAACCATGCAGAAATTATTGCTATCCATGAAGCTAGCCGAAAATGTGTGTGGCTGATGTCAATCTATCAGCATATCCGAGACTCATGTGGCATGCGTTATGACAGAACAACTCAAAAATAATATTTGAAGATCACCACAGCATGCAAAACTAAGCATATTTTGATACGAATCGATCAACATCATCAAATACAAAAAAAAAAGATTATCCGACCAAGCTTGGTTGAGTCGCAGGCATACATAAAATCCTCATGCAAAATACATGGACAAATTACCAATTCTCGCGCGCACGACGACTTCGTAGCAGTTTTAGTATTTTGCCCATAACTTTCTCGTCCGAAATCCGATTCAGGTGATTCAAGTGGCCATGGAAAGCTAAGAAAGAGAGCTACAAATCTTATGAGACCATAGGACCAAATTCGGACTCATTGGATCCCAGAAATGACAAAACCGACAGCATCATATTTGGTCCAAGATCATGAAGATTTTTGTCTCTTCTAGTTTCAAGACTTGATACGATATCTAAATCGAAGAAGCTCCAATAAAAATCGACATCCACGACGATACAAATTCGCATGGTCATGCATCATTATACTTGGGAGAAAAGAACACGCGGATTGGAGTTACGTTGTTAATCGGAACCGGAGTAACGTAAAACTCGACGACGGAATCGGTCCGAAAGCATGAAAATTCGGCCATATCATGCTTGAAAGGGACTCATGATTTGTCAAGATACATGAAGATATTTCTCCTTCCCCACCTCACTACAAAATCGGCCCAAGCTTAAGATTTGGTGAAGACTTTCATCAAATATCTTCTTCATGTCACCATCACCATAATACTTCCAAATGAAGACATTTCTCCCACCATAATACAAAACGTAAGAAACAAGATTGGAAGAAGACTTTCCTCAAAACTTTCCTTCATGTCATTGTCCCTCATGTCTTAATCACCATAATAATTCCAAAGAGGTGATATCATATCTTCACACCATGATACCTCACGTCCCATGCATAAGATTTGAAGAAGACTTTCATCCTTCATGTCATTTTCCCTCATGTCATAATCACCATAATAATTCCAAAGGGGTTGATATCATATCTTCACAAAATCCTCCTAATCACCTAAGTTGAGTTCGGCCGATTTGAAGAATAAGGGATGATATTTAGTGAAGATCTTCTTCATGTCACCATCACCATCACAAGTCCAAGATTCATCAAAGATTTCTTCATGTCTTAATCACCTAATAAAACCAAGATGCTTGGTATCTCCTCCTTAGATATTTCGCCGAAATGGAAGCATGCTAGGAAGCTTCATTTTCTTGTTTTTGTTGTATTTTCTTAAAGTTGGAAACTACTATATATAGTAGTACTTGATTGTATTTGTAATAAGCTTGAAGTTTAATAAACCTTGTATTTCTTTGAAATATACGTTGAACGAGTTCAACAAAACTTTAGTTATTGTTTCGACGCGTCTCGAGATTTTAACTTGATCAATTCTCAATAGGTCTTGAGGAGAGATTACTTTTATCGAGTTATAGGTCTAGTTCGATAAAACACATCCAAATCCGTATCCCATACTACTTCACGGCCGAAATCCATTTAAGTTCGGTCACCACCTTGTAATTTTGAGTGATACTTTGATACTTATCAAGACATAATAATCTTCCGTTGTATTTCATACGCATTACGTACGTAATTCGTATCAACTCGTATAAAAGCCTTCCGCTACAATATTCCTACAATCACTCCGACCGATACGTATCCGCTTCTCCCGGATAATTCGTATCATAAGTGGTATCGGAGCCCAAGGTCATCTCCTTGGGCGATCAACTATATTCACCGAAGTTTTTTTGTTGAAGTATTTAGTCACCTTCTTGGGTTGTTCTTCACGGTTAGAAGAATTTTCGCATAACATTGGCAGATTAGCGCAGTCGTAAGAAAACAAAGTTTCCCGTGGATTCGACCGTTGGATCATCACGAAATTTTGACAAAGGTAAGCCAACTCATTGAACTACAGTCTGAACGGTGGAGATCAGATTCTTTGATCATCTTCTTGGTTCATTCTTCACGGATTTCTTGGAAAATTTTCTGTCCGATTTCTTATCAAGAACTATCTCTTGATTCTTGTTATGGATTTCTCCGAGCTCGATTTCTTGATGAAACTCCGTGACGCACTAAACGGCTTACCGGAGCAACGTATGCAAGAAAGACGCATAGACGATGCCAACGATATTGATTTCTTGGCCAAATTCCGCAGCATACCGGAATTTCACGGAGATAGTAATCCAAATGCGTGCATAGATTGGCTTCGTGTTTGTGAGGAGCACTCGGACTTCAAGGCTGCCCCGATCAACCGCCGCGTTTCACTGGTGACAAAGCGCCTCCGCGGTAGCGCCGCCGTCTGGTGGCAAAAATTGAAACAGTCCCGTTCACAACAACGTAAGCCTAAAATCCAAGATTGGCTTAAATTCAAAAAATATTTCAATCGAAGGTTCAAATCCCCATCTTACCACCAATCCTTCGACGCCCCGCCACCGGCATTCGATTTAAGGTCTTCCTCCATCAAGGAATTCCCAACAAAATTTTTTTTCGATGAAGACAATGTCCCTACGGTCATTTTCAATGAAGTAGACGAGACAGAGTTTTCAACGGAGCAATACAATGAAGAAAGTGAGTTGAGCCATGTTTCCATAATTGACGAACTTGGAACTTGCTATTACGAGCATGAACCAATCAATTGTGTTGGTCAAATTGACCAAAACGGAATTGATGGGTCGAAGGAATTATTCACACAAATGGAACCTTTTAAAGTTGTGGAAGACAAAATTGAGCTTGGTACTAAAATTGATCGGTTAGAAGAAAACGACAATTTTGGGCCTAAATTTCATATCGACTCGGTTTCCGTGATGGACTTATGGTCTTGGATGATTACCAAATTGAGGTTAGTAAATTATTTTGTGATGGGCCGTTATTCGGGAACCCAATAATTTTGAAACGGAGAGTTGGTCGGATTATGAAGGGCCACCGGTCTTTGATGCGTAACCAATTGATGAAGAGGAATCGTAATAAATCCTATGGTTCCCACCGTAATAAATTCGTGTTTTCCATTTTTGATGATGAACCCGAGAAATCGGTGTTTCCACTGGAGGAGGAACCCGATGTGGAGTTAACTGCGTCCCATTTCGAGATATCCACTCATGTCATGATATCGATATTACTCCGGAGTAATTATTATTATTTTATTAATAATGATAGTTATTTTGTTGGTGATTCTCGAGGGGGCCCCACTACCTATCGTCTCAAGATTTTGGGTCATGTACGTACTGCGGACATCTTCGAGATCAAATACTTAGAGGCTTTAGTTAATTATCTTGGTGACGAAGGGAGTTCGGAATTGAGGACAATTCCCTTTATTGTGAGAGGGTATGATACGAATCGGTCAACATCATCAAATACAAAAAAAGATTATCCGACCAAGCTTGGTTGAGTCGCAGCATACATAAAATCCTCATGCAAAATACATGGACAAATTACCAATTCTCGCACGACTTACTTCGTAGCAGTTTTAGTATTTTGCCCATAACTTTCTCGTCCGAAATCCGATTCAGGTGATTCAAGTGGCCATGGAAAGCTAAGAAAGAGAGCTACAAATATTATGAGACCATAGGACCAAATTCGGACTCATTGGATCCCAGAAAT
This sequence comes from Orobanche coerulescens, assembly GCA_033398695.1. Lineage (NCBI taxonomy): Eukaryota > Viridiplantae > Streptophyta > Magnoliopsida > Lamiales > Orobanchaceae > Orobanche > Orobanche coerulescens. The sequence goes on along the minus strand of CM065805.1, from coordinate 145,648,256 downwards.
GACAAAACCGACAGCATCATATTTGGTCCAAGATCATGAAGATTTTTGTCTCTTCTAGTTTCAAGACTTGATACGATATCTAAATCGAAGAAGCTCCAATAAAAATCGACATCCACTACGATACAAATTCGCATGGTCATGCATCATTATACTTGGGAGAAAAGAACACGCGGATTGGAGTTACGTTGTTAATCGGAACCGGAGTAGCGTAAAACTCGACGACGGAATCGGTCCGAAAGCATGAAAATTCGGTCATATCATGCTTGAAAGGGACTCATGATTTGTCAAGATGCATGAAGATATTTCTCTTTCCCCACCTCACTACAAAATCGGCCCAAGCTTAAGATTTGATGAAGACTTTCATCAAATATCTTCTTCATGTCACCATCACCATAATACTTCCAAATGAAGACATTTCTCCCACCATAATACAAAACGTAAGAAACAAGATTGGAAGAAGACTTTCCTCAAAACTTTCCTTCATGTCATTGTCCCTCATGTCTTAATCACCATAATAATTCCAAAGAGGTGATATCATATCTTCACACCATGATACCTCACGTCCCATGCATAAGATTTGAAGAAGACTTTCATCCTTCATGTCATTTTCCCTCATGTCATAATCACCATAATAATTCCAAAGGGGTTGATATCATATCTTCACAAAATCCTCCTAATCACCTAAGTTGAGTTCGGCCGATTTGAAGAATAAGGGATGATATTTAGTGAAGATCTTCTTCATGTCACCATCACCATCACAAGTCCAAGATTCATCAAAGATTTCTTCATGTCTTAATCACCTAATAAAACCAAGATGCTTGGTATCTCCTCCTTAGATATTTCGCCGAAATGGAAGCATGCTAGGAAGCTTCATTTTCTTGTTTTTGTTGTATTTTCTTAAAGTTGGAAACTACTATATATAGTAGTACTTGATTGTATTTGTAATAAGCTTGAAGTTTAATAAACCTTGTATTTCTTTGAAATATACGTTGAACGAGTTCAACAAAACTTTAGTTATTGTTTCGATGCGTCTCGAGATTTTAACTTGATCAATTCTCAATAGGTCTTGAGGAGAGATTACTTTTATCGAGTTATAGGTCTAGTTCGATAAAACACATCCAAATCCGTATCCCATACTACTTCACGGCCGAAATCCATTTAAGTTCGGTCACCACCTTGTAATTTTGAGTGATACTTTGATACTTATCAAGACATAATAATCTTCCATTGTATTTCATACGCATTACGTACGTAATTCGTATCAACTCGTATAAAAGCCTTCCGCTACAATATTCCTACAATCACTCCGACCGATACGTATCCGCTTCTCCCGGATAATTCGTATCATATTTCTCCCAAGTTCTTCTTCACACATGAGCTTCAAGAAAATGGAGAGATTGAAGTTCAACAAATTCGCTCGAGCAATCTTGCAGATTTGCTTACAAAATCATTGCCCCTCACAATGTTTCGGAAGTTGGTATATATGATTGAAATGTACCGGCTCAAATATTTGAAGTAATTTTGCAATATTGATGTACTCTTTTTCCTTTATTGAGATTTTTTTCCCATTGGGCTTTTTCCTAGAGCTTTTAACGAGGCACGATTATTGAAAATTGGACATCCAATGTGGAGTATTATGAATGGATATCCTAGATCCTTTTAGACCAAACTCTTGGTCTTTTACATTTTTTGTAGCTATATAGGCCTTTCAAGTACCTTGTAAACTTCAACGTACTATACCTATAAATAGACCGCAAACTTGTACTTCTAAACTAAATTAAAGCAATACAAGTCTCTCTCTCTCTCTCTCTAAGCCAAACCAAACCAAACATACCCAGTATATCCCGCTCAGAGCATGGTCTGGGGAGGGTAAGATGTACGCAGACCGTGCCCCTACTTTTTACGGTAGGGAGATTGTTTCCGTGAAGACCCCCAGCTTAGTGCACAGCAAAGTATAGAGTGGTATATACAAAGAAGCATATGATACGAGAAAGCTCACGACCATACCTGAGCCCATGGTTTAATTTGTAACACCCCCGATATATTCGGGAATATTACAGCGCCGTAAATCCTTTACGTAAGGATTTACAAGGCTGAAGAATTGAACAAGTATAAAAAGGTACTGACGAATGGAAATAACGGAATTACAGTACATCAATTCTGACCAAATACAGAAACAGTACAATTTGTTCAACAGAACTCAATATTACATCACCAATTCAAATCATCACAAACGACTTCGTACTCGAGTACTTATTGAAATAACGAATAAACGAAAGACAAATAGACCCGGTCGGGACATCACTCTGCACCCTCGTCGTCATACAGTTCCAGTGGTTGTTTCCCCGCTCTCCTGGATCCTGAACACAAACAAAATGTTCACCCCCGAAGGGGTTAGCACAACGATGCTAGTACAAGTACCACAACATATTATTCATATCTCACGGTGAATAATAATAACGTAAACGACAAAATACCAACGAGTCTTCTCTACGAAACTCAAACATAACATATACAATCGATAATCACAACATGATATCAATACATACACATGGTAATTCCATCGATCCAGCGTTCACCGCCTAGAACCCACGATGATCCCGTCGACCAACCCGTGGTGGAAAACCCGTCCGATGATCCAAGTATGCGCTAGCATAGATCCCCGATGATCCCGTCGGACCAACACGAGGTGGACACACAATAACGACATACATGCACGACAATATGTATAACAACAATACATAAAACAATTAAGGTACTTGCCTCGATTTGAAGACAATAACAATACTTCCACGAAAATGAACACTCGAAGATCGTCCTCCTCAATCAATCACGTAACGAGACCAAACCTTAACAAAAGAAATGATATAGGATTTATCTCACGTCGTATGAATGTTTAACAATTCGATTAACGGTCAAAAGTTCATAAACTGCAATCTGCCCGAATAGCTTAGCGCACGCTAAGTACTCTGTGTAGCGTGCGTTACGTCTGTCCAATAGCGCACGCAAACAACAAAGCCTAGCGCACGCTAACGATGCATGGTCAGTACCTCACTGACCAGCCAATTGACTCGTCTGATGGTCTAGCGTACGTTACGTACCAAACGTAGCGCACGCTAACAACTGCTCGATAGCGCACGTTACCTTGCATAGCATAGCGTGCGCTATCTATGCATGGCAGTTTACTGGTGAGCAGTAAACTGTTCTTGCCATGTTTGAAACAACGAAATCTTGCGTGATAATTCATGTTACTTCCATGAATACTATGTCTATACCCTTATGAATGATAATACGGATAAAGACAACTTCGGGTTCAAGGATATGCATACCAATATAAAACCATATTCTTTTCCGACTTCAAATCTTCATACGACAATACGAAAAGCTAAATGGTTGATATCAACACCTCTATATCAGTCCATAATATCCTACTGAAGTTGATAAACGTCCTATATATACTAGATAAATCCTTCCATGATCAAACCTTTAGATTTATCTAACAATAAGGATGTTAACGTCTAGTCCAAGATTACTATGAAATCATCTATTAGATTCGGTTAACCAATGATAGAAGCTTCTCTTCACATATCCGATTGTAATAAGATTATAATCATGATGATTATAATCAAGGTATTCCAGGCTTATACAACTCACTATTCCAAACATGATATACTTGGATAATTCATCTATGAAAATCCATATCTTGTTAACATGATCATCCAAATCTTTAGAATCCAACTCTAAGTCTGGAGATAGATTGAACATACCTTAAAATGACGAAATCACTGAACCGTAAGGTAGAATCCAACTCCGGTTGGTTGTATGCCCTTCCAAGGTGCTATTCCACTTCCATGAACATTCCACGTGGTAACCAATGTATAAACATCAACAATATGTGTTCTAAGTGTATAAGAGTATTTCTACAACTCTCTGAACTCTCAAGATTTAGGAAAGTGTGAAAGAAATGCAAGCCAACACGGTTGATGTCCCATTTATAATTTTCTGCATTATTGATAAGTTAGCGCACGCTACTAAGCATCCCTTAGCGTGCGCTAATAATGGTTGACTTCAGATTTTGTCAAGTGCGTGGGCCGGAATCTCATCCGGACCCATGTCGGGGCGCATGTTTTATCCGTCCCGCTCAATAATTGAGCTCTTAGCGCACGTTACTACTACGTGTAGCGTCGCTAATAGTGGCCCGATAGCGCGCGTTAAGATACATTCTTAGCGTGCGCTATCACAAGGTTGTTTGAGCAATTATACATGTTTCTATACTTATGCATAATGATATTAATGCACTAAATATCACACTCCAATAATCAAAATCATCAATCCGAAATAATACATGGTTGAATACGGATGAAATACACTGTAATAAATCCGGATATTACATACTCTCCTACTAAAAAGGAGTTTCGTCCGAAACTCAAGACGAAAATAACTCGGGATATCTAAACTTCATATCGGCTTCCGTTTCCCGGTGGCTTCTTCCGTCCCATGACGTGACCACCGAACTTTGACCAAAACGATTGACTTGTTCCTCGGTTGCTTAACTCGACTCTCGAGTATCTTGGTAGTCTTTCTTCAAACGTCCCATCCTGCTCGACTTCGATCTCGCCGAAATCAATGATATGACTGGGATCTGGTATATATCTCCAAGCAATCGATACGTGGAACACGTTATGAACATGACACAATGATGGCGGTAATGCTAATCTGTATGCCAACTCCCCAACTCTCTCGAGGATCTCAAATGGCCCGATATATCTCGGACTCAGCTTTCCTTTCCTTCCGAAACGAAAGATTCCCCGAGTAGGAGAAACTTTCAAAAGTACATGGTCCCCAGTATTGAACTCCAATGGGCGACGACGTACGTCCGCATAGGATTTCTGGCGACTCTGGGCAGTCAACAACCTTTCACGAATCAAGGCTACCTTCTCCCGAGTCTGCTCGATCAACTCTAGTTCTGTTCCGATCAAGTCCGATGAATCGTCCCAACATAAGGGCGATCTGCATCTCCTTCCGTATAATGCCTCAAACGGTGCCATCTTGATAGAAGCATGCCAACTATTGTTGTAGGTAAATTCAATCAACGGTAGATGAACTTCCCAATCGTTTGACCAATCTAAGGCACATGCCCTTAGCATGTCTTCCACCATTTGTATAGTTCTCTCAGATTGTCCGTCAGTCTGCGGGTGATAAGCTGTACTGAAGTTCAATTCGGTCCCCAAGGCCTTATGAACTGCTTTCCAGAAGCGAGACACAAAACGGCCATCTCGGTCAGAAACAATGGTCTTTGGCGTACCATGCAATCGAACTATCTCCGAAATAAAGACTCGTGCCAACCTCTCTGGTCCCCACGTATCCTTAATGCCTAGAAAATGAGCCGATTTGGTTAAACGATCAACTATCACCCAAATCATGTTCATTCCTGTCCTGGTTTTCGACATATTAGTGATAAAGTCCATCGATATGTCCTCCCACTTCCATTCAGGAATCGGGAGCGGCTTCAACATTCCAGCAGGCCGTTGATGCTCGATCTTAACCTGCTGACAAGTCAAGCATTTCGAAACATAGTCCGCTACGTCTTTCTTCATGTTGCCCCACCAGAAGTTCTGCTTCAAGTCCTTATACATTTTACTGGTGCCCGGGTGGATAGAATAGGGCGAACTATGAGCTTCCTTCATAATCGTCTGTTTCAGAACATCAACATCGGGAACGCAGAGTCGGTTCTGAAATCTCAAAACTCCATCGTCATGAATTATGAATCCGGGGGCCTTACCTTTGATCACTTCATCACGCAACCGAATCATCATAGAATCATCTGCCTGTCTAGATTTGATTTCTTCGGTTAATGACGAAGTTATCTCCATCACGCACAGCTGTCCTTGGACTCTTTGTAACCACACTTCAATCCCTTCACGAATCATCTCTCGTTGAAGGCTAAGTTGGGATGTCAGCGTTTCCAGCATCTGAATAGAGACAGGCTTGCGGCTAAGTGCATCGGCCACTACATTTTCTTTGCCTGGATGATATAAAATCTCCAAGTCATAGTCCTTAATCAGTTCTAACCATCTTCTTTGCCGCATGTTCAACTCTTTCTGACTGAATATATATTTGAGACTCTTATGATCTGTAAAGATCTGACAGTGAGTCCCGTACAGATAATGCCTCCAGATCTTCAAGGCAAAAACCACTGCTGCTAGCTCCAAATCATGTGTCGGGTAATTCACTTCATAAGGTTTCAGTTGTCGCGACGCATAAGCGATCACTTTATCATTCTGCATCAACACGCACCCAAGTCCTTGGTTCGAAGCATCACTGTAAACTATGAATCCTTCAGTTCCTTGCGGAAGTGATAGAATCGGTGCCGTCGTCAATCTCTTCTTCAATTCATCAAAGCTAATCTGACATAATTCATTCCACTCAAACTTTTGAGTTTTCTGCAGAAGTCGAGTAAGTGGGCGGGAGACTTTAGAAAACCCCTCCACGAATCGACGATAGTATCCAGCAAGTCCTAAGAAGCTTCGGACCTCTTTCACATTCTTTGGAGGCTTCCAATCCAGTATTGCTTCGATCTTCTGAGGATCTACTCGGACTCCTTTAGCTGACACCACATGGCCGAGGAACATTACTTCCTTTAGCCAGAATTCACACTTAGAAAGTTTGGCGTACAATTGTTCGTTCCTCAAAAGTCCCAATACAATCCGCAAATGCTGTGCATGTTCTTCAGGACTCTTAGAATACACCAGAATGTCATCGATAAACACGACCACAAATTTATCCAAAAATTCAATGAACACACGGTTCATCAATTGCATAAATACTGCAGGTGCGTTAGTGAGACCAAACGGCATTACCACAAACTCATAATGCCCGTAACGAGTTCTGAATGCTGATTTCGGAACATCAGATTCCTTAATCCTCAGCTGATGGTATCCTGATCTCAGATCAATTTTAGAAAATACTGTTGCCCCTTGCAACTGGTCAAATAGATCATCAATCCTTGGCAACGGATACTTGTTCTTAATCGTCATCTTATTCAGCTCTCGATAGTCAATACATAGTCGGAGCGATCCATTCTTCTTTCGGACGAAAAGAACTGGCGCTCCCCAGGGTGAAACGCTTGGCTGAATATAGCCCTTGTCCAGTAACTCCTCTAACTGCTTCTTCAATTCGTACATCTCCGTAGGTGCCATACGATACGGCGCCTTAGAAATTGGTGTCGCTCCGGGTTCCAGCTCAATGGTAAATTCCACATCCCTTCGTGGAGGTAGTCCAGGTAACTCGTCAGGAAACACATCTGGAAATTCGTTCACAACAGGAATGGATGAAAGTTCCACAATTTCATCTTCTTTCTTCATCGCGTAACACCAGTACCCGGTATAACCCTGTTTTAACAATTTGACAGCTTTCATTGCCTTGATCAATTTTCCTGAACTTCCTGGTTTCCATCCCTCAAATAGAATCTCGGAACCATCGTCAGCGATCAGCGAGATATTCCTTCTTCGGTAGTTCACAATTGCTCCATATCGATTAAGCCAATCGTCTCCGAGTATTAGGTCATCTCCTTGCATTTCTATCGATCAGGTTTGAGAGCCACTCTGCCCCAAACGATACAGGGAAATTTCTAGTTTCTAAATTTCCGACAATCCTCTCTCCACTCGGTAAACCAACCACATAAGGTTCACAAGCATGAAAACCGGAAATATTCAAACGATTTACACAAGACAAAGATATGAAAGAATGTGTAGCTCCTGTATCGAATAAAACGCTAACTGGCTGGGAAAGAATGCGACAAGACTGATGCGACAAAGAAGATCCTCATCGTATGTCCTCCTCATCTCGCATGCACGTGGGAGCAGATCCGGCACTCGATGTCCCCTTTCGGTCCCATTGTCCTCTGCCTCGCCCGGCCAAAATTCCGAGGCATCCGAACACTTTGCTGCGTCGTGGAATCTTGGCCTCCTTCACGGGTATTTGTGGTGTACGGGCTCTGAAAGACTTTGCGCCTCTTCACAAAACACCGCCCGATGTCCTCTCGTCCACAATCAAAACAAATCACGGCGGAAGGGGGCAATTGTCGATAGTGCCCGTCACAGGCGCGATTAAAGCATTTCTGGTAACATCGGTAATAGTTGATGTCGCCCGAAATTCTTTCCGCTCCTAGCCGGGTGCGGAGGTTTCTTAAAAGAGTGAAAAGATGAGGGCCTTACGGGCCCCATTGTTTGTGCTGTGAAAGTACCAGAGACTTTCTGTCTCTTGTTTTCCGCAAATTTCTCCATGGCTGCTTCCTTGATCTCATATGCCAACGCCTTATCTTGGTATTGGCGGAGTGTGGTACATTCGAATCCGGACATGTACCTCTTGTTGTTACCCAAAATATTATCCGGAGGTAATATTGCTGGAATGATCGAGTAACAAACAAATGCGAGAACACTTCCGTGAGAAACTAGATAACACAAGATTTGCCGGGGTTGTTAATCCCGGGCTTGAATGCTCTCGCGAGATATTATTAATAAATATACTGTCGAGTACAAATATTAATGTTAGAAACAAATACAAGGAGTGTAAAGATTTCTAGTTATCTAGGCTTTAGAGCGCGTAGATTGCCGGAAGAACCAGATAGGTAGATCTGTGAGTTCTTGCTTAGGAGATAAGATGGATATGTATGAATATCACTATGAATGTGTAAGCAGTTGCTAAAAGAGTCTTTGATTTTCTCTTTTGTGTGTATTTTGCACTGAATCTGTAGTCAAATTCGCGTCCCCTTGCTGCTGCGGTGAGTTCCCTATTTATAGGGGACAAGGTAGTTGGGATCCCTGGCGATCGCCGCGACCGCCGTTTTTATATTATAATAAGGTGGCCGATCGTTCGTCACGTGGGGCTGTTCCCTTAAAGTCAGGGGCTGCTGCTGGAGTCAACTGTGTGAGCCAGTGAGAGGCCAACACGCGTCCTGGGCAGCATGTGAGGGGAGGACCCACTTTGTACCTTTCGGCGGCTTTGTCGGTAGGTGAGGTAGGTGACAGGATGAGGACAAAGGTCTTTATCTGCCGGTATCTCTGAAGATCCGCATGTGGGCCACCGTCCAAGATTCGGTCTTTGATGACTTTGACGGATGCCGGACCCATACGTGGTCATGAGATGATCGTCTCTGGTCCGCTCATTATAGACGATCGTCAGATATCAAAGGACGATCGCTAGGTGCCAAAAGACGATCGCCGTATTGCGCCGAACTCTAGGAGTTTGTCAGTATGTCTTCCACGATTGGCTTCTCTGGTCGTGATGCCGATCGCCTATCGAGCGTAGAAATCGCCGCACAACAATTGCCCCATTTCGCATTGATGTTTGAAAACACGGGGTGAGGTGGCACCGTGGCCGATCGTCAATGTTTAAGCGATCACCGATCTGAATTCAAATATGGATGACCCTCTTTTACGTCGGGAGCGGCGGGAAAAGAAGGCGGGCTTTTGAAGTGGCGGGGACACGCGTCGCGCCGCGGTTGGGGAAGTCCGACGGTTTGTCGGACTTGTCGGGTGGCGTGCCCTCGAAAAGACGCGTCGCGAGATCCGAGGACATTTTTAATGCGTCCCCACGTGACGGTTGCGATCCGGCCCTTGGGGTTTCTCCTATTTGCATATAGGCCCTCGTCTCCATCTATAAAAAGGGCGGGGCTTCTCCCTTTCATTTTTATGCGTCCTTGGTATCCATGGCGAAATTCTGCGAAACTTCAGGAGCTTTTTGTGCCGATCTCCTACTTTTTCTAGGTAAGAACAAATTAACCTTCTCCCTCTCTTTACTTTCTAATATGTCGGGAGGATCAAAAGCATTCGAGACCGGAAGTTCTTCCGCCACGCCGCATCGCCCGGACGGGAGGAGGTTCCGTTGGAGTGGATATGGAGACGGCCGCCGGCTATTCGAGCGGGATTGCACCCGCGGAACTCGAAGAGCTTTTCAATGAAGCCGAAGTGGCGAGACGGCGCGACGGCGGAGCAGGGGGGCTCGCCGGCGGAGGAGGATGATTTGGTGCGGGAGGCTTGGGAACGAGAGAGCAGATTCGGCCCCGCCTACATGGCTTTTGCTCGGATGATGGAAGCGATCGCCGGACCCTGTCCGGAATTCGATTTCGAAGCCTACGCCGCCGCTCACCCTTACGAACATGTGAATCGGACATTTTTTCAGGCCGCCGTCCCGTCTTCGTGGACTCTCGGACAGATCCGGAGTACGGCGACCAATAAAGATCTGGGCCGTTGGAGGGCCAAATATCACATCCCTTCTGATGTCTCCCTTCACGTGCCCTCGGAGAATGAGCGCGCCGACCAACCGCCTGAGCACATGGTTGCCGTCAACGAGATGATTATGGAGGCGGGTCTGCGATTCCCGTTGCCATTCGCCGTCTCCTACTTGCTGATCGCCTGGAATTTGGCGCCCCTTCAACTGACGCCGAATGCTTGGCTGCAGATCATCTGCACGTTGACCCTGTTTGGCGGTCATCGGTTGTTCCGCCTTCTTTCTGCGTTGGAGATGAATTATTTGTTTAAATTGGCCGTGCAGAAGGGGTCAATCGGCGGCCATCATATCCAAGGTCGACTCGGGAGAGTGGTCCTCGGTGTGCCGAGTAAGACCGGGCGACACAGCTAAATGGTTTTGGGTCGGTGGGGCATGGCGATCGGCATCGAGCGAGGCCAAATGAGGAGTTGGAAATCCCCACCACTTTCCGGAGAGGAATGCGAGTAAGGATTATAACTCTCCCATCGTTTGAGCTTATCTTGGGTGATCTAATTTCGTTTTCTTTTGCGGGACCTCTTGTTCAGCGATCGTCGACCTTCCATTCGATTTCTTGATCGTTTGGGAGCGGATCCGCGCTTTGCCTGATTCCTTTATCGACGTTCGTTCTCTTGGTACCGAAGCTCATCGGTTGGGAGCTCGATTGTTTTGCTACCCCCGTCACTTGAAAGTTCCAGGTATGAGCTTAAGTGGTGCTTCCTTTCTTGACGATCGTTTCCATGAGGTCGTTTTGTTTTGTCTAACTTGTTTATGTTTCTCTTTTGTCAGAGGTTTATTTTCCCCGAATTTCCGAACCGACTGCAGAGATCGCCATGTCGAACCCGGGACTCATCGGTCGCCTTCACTTGGGCAAGCGGACTGGTCGCGTTCCTGCGACAACGTCTCGCCCTGCCCCGGTGACGAGGCCTGCTGAGGTGCCGATCGCTGAACCGGAAGCTCACGATGAGGAACAGCTCCAACGCCGCAAGAGGCGGAGGGCGGAGGAGTCCCCGTCGATTTCAGAGGCGGATGTATCAATTCTAGAGCCTCCGGTCGCTGCGGCTCCTATCTCTGCCATCCCGATGATGGAGCGACCAGGCTTCAAACCAACGGTCTCCGGCCCCCAGCCATCCGGTAGCTCGGCGAAGAAAGTGGCGATCGCCGATGTGGAAACCTCCCGGGGCAAGCCTTATTTCGGGCGCGATCCCGAACTGGTCAATAGGTAAGAAAAGATCAAACTTTTCTGAGTTAGGCATTTTGAGCATGGTATGGGCTAACTCCTTGATTTCCTTGGTTTGCGCCGCAGGGTTCGTCTCGCCGACCCGGACGTCGCCCCCATGGTGCTGGACTTCCTGTCGAGCAAAGCTCCGCAAACTTCTCTCGAAGTCCCTGCTTACGTTCGCCAGGCTATTACTTCTCTGCACAAGGCTTGGGCGACCGACCTTGATGCGATTGCTCGTCGGCGATCTGGAGACGCCATGCGGCGGCGTTGCCACAGCTCTTCGGGGACGGCGATGGCGTCCAGTGCCGCCGGGATTTTGAGGGCGACCTCCATTGCTCATCTCCATCGCGAACTTGAGACCGCCGGAATAGAAATATTGAGGATGCCAACCGGATCCGTCTATGGAGAAGGAGTATGAGGAGACGGCCAAGCAGGCTAAGCCGACGTGGATCGATTGAAGCGAGCCGAGCCGCTCCAAGGAGGCTGCGATCGATCTGTGCTAAGGAGAAATAAACTCGCGAAGCTCGAGGCTTCGCAGAGGAGAAGCGGCCGGTTGAAGGCTGCGATGGATCGGCTCAGCAGTGAGCTGGAGGCGGCGAAGAGAGAGCTGGAGCAGGCCAGGGGCGAGAATGTTGCCAAGGCGGCCAAACTGACGGAGGTCGAGAAGACGGCCGTGGATTTGAAGGGGCAGCTGAAGGTGATCCAGGCCGATCCCTACCTCAACGTTGCGCTCGTCGGCGAATTCGCTTATCAGTTGGCCTTTGCTGATGCTGTTCGAGCCGCTAAGAAGGCAGGGATCGAGATAGGTCCCCTGATGGAGAACTTCAAATCCTATGTCCTCGAACATCCTCTGCATCCAGAATTCTCCTTGCCGATCCTTGACTTCGTCGACTTCGGGATCGACTTGAGTTGGTATACCGACAAACTCATTCATCCCGAGGTCGATGGGGGTGCCCAAGCCGATCCGAAACCCGAGGGCGAAGACCAGCAGGCGGGGCCTTGAGAGGCATTGAGAGGCGTTTTTGTTATTCCTCCGTAACTTGTACTTTTTGTTGTAATGCCTTCAGGCTTCGAAATGTATGAAGCTTGTGTTTATGAATAAAATACTCCTTTTTTTTTATTCCGCGTAATGTATTACATGCGATCGCCTTAGACTGTTTGCGTGCAATTTTTACGAGTATGTGTATATTTGCTTTCGACTTTTTGCTCGTCTGGCCGATTGTCTGAGTGTTGAAAGCATTGACATGTTTTGAATTGGAATTCTTACTTGTAATTTTCGTCGGACGACCTCGATCGTAGTGCCTGAGTTTGAGCGAAGCCGATCGTGTTTGGGATTAGCTCGACCCATATCTGCCCCCTTGTTTTCGTTTATATACCGCAAGTAAGGAAACGAAAACTAGTTTGGCGGGTTAGCTATCTTCGTTGTGCCGATTCTGAAGAATCAAGTACGGTTGGGGTGTTCGATGGACCGACCTCTCCAATCGTGTCTTTGTGTGCGAGGGATATTGTGTATCCCGTGACTCACTTTTTGTGAGGGTCCTCCGTTAGGCTACGCCTGCCTTGTGTTAAAACGAATGGCGGGCGATCTCGGTCTGGAGGAGTCCTTGCGCGGAGTGTTGTCGGCTGATTCGACATCACGTCCGCGGCTTGTCAGCTCTCCTTCCACCTCGGCCCGCCATGAAGATGGCGATCCTCGACGGTGTACATTGAGACGGGGGTAGCGGCGCGTCGCATTGTTCGGGTTCACCATGTTAGATGGTGTACCTTGAGGACGTGCGATCGTGCCTACTGATTGTTTTGGAGGGTCCTTGGGCTACGCTGGCCTCGTATTTAAACGAAGGGCGGGCGATCTCAGCCCAAAGGAACCTTGCATGGGCGAAGCTGTCGGTTCCATCGACATCCAGGACCATGGCTGTATCAATTTTACCTAGGATCGTCGTGATCAGCGATCGTCGGCGGTATGCGATATGCCTGGTGGGGCGATTGCCACAATAGATGGGATAGGAAAAAATCTCATTATATTTCTTGTACATCACTGAAATCGAATACAAATTTATCACTGATAGTATTTTTTCAGATGCACGGCGTTCCAGGGATATTGGTCCGAAGTACCGTCAGGATGTTCCAGTTCGTAGGCTCCTTTAGTTAGCCATCTGGATATTCTGAAAGGTCCCTCCCAGTTTGGACCAAAAACGCCTGTGTGGGTTTGGATCTTCATAAGGACGAGATCGCCCACTTGAAATCTTCTTTCTCTGACCTTTGAATTGAAGAACTTCTCGGCTCTCCTTTTGTGGATTGTGTTCTTCATTTCTGAGGTCAGCCGCCTTTCTTCAAGCATGTCTAGGTCGATTCGTCGGGCTACATCGTTGTCGGTCGTCATCTCCTGCTCGGTTCGATGGCTGAGTACGGCGATCTCTGAAGGAATCACCGCTTCCGTTCCGAAGGTAAGGGCGAACGGAGTTTCACCGGTCGAATTGCGGGTCGTCGTTCGGTAGGACCACAAAACGTCTGGGAGTTCGCTCGCCCAACGTCCTTGCCTGGATTCGAGTCGCGCTTTAATTGTGTGTTTGAGGATCTTATTCACCGCTCTACCCGCCCGTCTGCGAGGGTGATAGGGCGCGAGAATAACCTTTTGATTCCCCACTTCTCACGATTGCATGACTTCTAAACCGTCGAACCCTTTTCCGTTGTCGGAGATGATGGCACAGGCGGACCGAATCGGCATACTATGTTTTTCCATATAAACTTGATCACCTGTTCCTGGCCGATCTTGTTCAGTGGCTCGGCCTCTGCCCATTTGGTGAAATAATCGACCCCTACGATGGCGAACTTACAACCCCCTGGAGCCGTAGGCAAGGGACCTATAAGGTCGATGCCCCATTGCGCAAATGGCCAAGGGCTATACATCGAGGTGAGCTGTTCGGGTGATAGTTTAATGTTGGGGCCCATTATCTGACACCTATGACACGATCTAGCGTAGGCGATCGCATCTTTCCGTAGTGATGGCCAGAAAAATCCTTGTCTGGTTGTCTTATGGATGAGGGCTCGCCCGCCCGCATGGTTTCCACAGATCCCGTCATGGATCTCAGCTAAAACGAGCCGACCTTCTTCCGGTGTAATACACTTGAGGAGGGGAAAGCTGAAAGCTCGCTTGTAAAGCCGATCGTCCAATAGGGTGTACCTGGTCGCACGAAGCTGGAGTTGGCGAGCTTTAACACGGTCGTCAGGGACCGTTCCGTCCTTTAAGTATTTGATGAATGGGGTCATCCAATTCTCTTCAGCGACGGTGACCGTGGCAACCAAATTCCTGTCGATCGCCGGCCTTGCTGACTTTGTGATTTGGATATTGGAGAAGTCGGCTGCCCCATCTGATGATGCTAGTTTGGAAAGAGCATCGGCACAGGAGTTATGCTCTCTGGGGACTTGTTCGATTAGTACTTCTTCAAATTTTGTGCACATTTCGGCGACCAGCTCTTGGTATTTGACCATTTGTTCGCCGCGCGTCTCATATTCTCCCTTGACTTGGTTTACGACCAAAAGGGAGTCCATGAAGATATGGAGGCGACGAACATCTAGGGCGAGGGCTAGATCAAGCCCGCCTACCAGAGCTTCGTATTCGGCTTCATTGTTGGTCGCACGAAAACCGAAACGCACAGCATTTGTGAAACTCTGACCGTCGGGGCTGATGAGGACAATCCCCGCCCCTGCTCTCGCATTGGTCGCTGAGCCATCCACGTATAATTTCAGCAGTCTGCGAGCCTGAGTCGGGCGTGAGGGAACGTTAATTCCACCATGAAGTCCGCGGTGCTTGGCCTTTGATCGCCGTGCGAGGAGCGTAAGTGATACCATATTGGGCGATCTCCAGCGACCACTTGAGGAGTCGCCCGTTGGTGTCCGGTCGGTGCAGGACTTGTCTTAGAGGTAGAGTTGTTAGGACTTCCACTTGGTGATCGAAGAAGTAAGCCCTCAGCTTACGTACACTCATGACAAGGGCGTAGGCGATCTTCTCCAATGGTGTATAGCGTGTCTCAGCGTCGTGGAGCGCCTGGCTAACATAGTAGATCGGCAAGTGGGCTGCCCCTCTGCTCGCACGAACGGCACTCAGCGCGACCTCAGAGGCCGCCAAGTAAAGGAATAATTTTTCACCGGGGATCGGCTTTGCCAGGATCTGGGGGTTAGATAGATATTCCTTTATTTTGGCGAATGCTACCTGGCTTTCTTTCGTCCACGCGAACTTCTTGTTCTTGATGGTCGAGAAGAAAGGCTTGCTTTTATCGCCGAGCCGTGATATGAAACGGTTGAGGGCGGCTAGACAACCTGTGAGGCGTTGCACCTGCTTGATGTTTCGCGGTTCCTGCATGTCAAGGATCGCTTTGTATCTTGGTGGGGTTCGCCTCGATCCCCTTTGGCTCACTATGTGCCCCAGAACTTCCTGAGCCCACTCAAGTTGCATTTCTTGGGGTTCACTTCATGTTAAACTTCTCAAGGATGGCGAATGTCTCGGCGAGATCGTCGAGGTGATCTTCCTTCTTGAGGCTTTTGACTACGATATCGTCAATGTAGACCTCCATGGTTTTGCCGATCTGATCGGCGAACATTCTGTTGACTAATCGCTGGTAGGTCGCCCCTGCGTTTTTCAAGCCGAACGACATTCTGACCCAAAAGTATATGTCTTTTTCTGTGTGGAAAGATGTGTGTTTTATGTCTTCCTTTGCCATTGGGATTTGATGATATCCGGCGAAGGCATCCATAAATGACATCATTTCGCAACCTGCCGTGCTATCGACCAGGTGATCGATATGAGGCATTGGGAAGTGATCTTTTGGACATGCCGCGTTGAGGTCGGTGAAGTCTATGCATAATCTCCAGGAGCCAGTTGGCTTTTTGACGAGCACCGCGTTGGCGACCCACTGTGGTTTGTTTGTAGCTACTCCGATCAATTTGTTGTTGAGTAACTTCTGGACTTCTATGTCGAGCGCCTCGTATTTCTTGGGACCGAACTTCCTACGCTTCTGGTGAACAGGCTTCATCGCCCGGTCGATCTTCAGATAATGGCAGGCGTGTTCGGGACTTATGCCAACCATATCTTGATGCGACCAGGCAAAGACACCGATGTTCTCACGTAGCAAGTTGATCAGATCGCCCTTTAATTCGCGGTCGATGCTTGCGCCGATCTGTACTTCCCGTTCTGGATGATCCGGATCCATCGTAATGCTTTCCAATTCTTGGCGAGGCAGTCGCCTCTCGTTGATCGATCTCGGACTCGGTCCTTGGATCGATATCGAGACTTGGCTCAAACCGATCCTCGGCTCGATGTCGTCCGTCGATTGATGAGAGATGGCGTCCCCTGAGTCGGGTTGGTACGAAGTGTTTGGTTCGTCGATCTCCATGGGTTGATCGTCGGTCGCTTCAATGTTACATATAGCATGGGAAGTAGCGAAATAAGTAACAACACAGGAGTAACTCAAACATCTTTTGCCATTAGGTGATCTCCCTTTACAAGACCGACCGTCCCATCGGCGGTGGGAATTTGATACAAGAAAGAAAGATGAGGCGACCGCCTCAAAGGTTTCTAGAAAGGCGACCTAGGAACCCATTATAGATCTTTGGGCCTATCTATGATTACAAAGCTTAGGTTCCTAGTAATCCTAACCTTGGGATCATAAAAGCATACTAGCTCAACAGAGAGCTTGATCCTCCCGTAGGCTTGGACTGTGTTGTCGCCGAACCCTTGAAGCACGGTGTCGAAAGGCTTTATGAATTTGATTAGGTTGCCGAGTTGGTCTAGGGCGGATTTGAATATGATGTTGCAAAAACTTCCATTGTCGATCAACACGCGATCGACCGTTTTCCCAAGGATGCAAGCGGAGATCACTAGTGCATCCTCTTTGGGACATTGCACTCCTTCCCTGTCCTTGTTGGAAAAGGTGATGAGCGCGTCTCTAGAGATGGTCGGCTCCGGAGGAACTACAACATGGACTCCGGCGAATGCCCTCAACTCGGCCTTTCGCTTCCTGTTCGACATGGTGGAAACCGGGGAAAGACCTCCGAGGTTTCCACCCCCGGCTTGAAGCATGTTTATCCGACCGCCAGGGTTGATCGGAGGGACCGATTCATCAGAGTATTCCGGCTCATGCTCGATCCTGGCGACCGGATTGGGAGGAGTTCTCTCGCGTTGTCGGCGTTCGCGCCCTCCGGTCCTTTCCGTCCTTGGCTCCGGCTTGGTGATTAGATTGTCCAGCTTGCCTTCTTCAAACAGTCGCCATAGCTGTCTGAGGAGGTCGCGGCATTGGCTAGTGTTGTGGCCGGGACTCTTATGATAGGCACAGAATTTGCTACGGTCTAGGTGACCGTGGTCTCTTATTGGTTTTGGCTTGGAAAGCCACTCGCGACCCTTGATCGCGTTGAAGATGTGTGCCGGGGATAAGTTGAGGTTGTGAAGAAGGTGGACCTCCACATTCTCGAAGGCTTTGAACTCGCCAGGCGGCTTGGCGACCGCCTTTCTGGGCTTGGCGACCGCCTTCTTCTGGACATGGGAATGTGCTTTTCCTTCTTCGGGCTGTCCCTCGTCCAAACGGAGTGAGAGCATATTCTGCCTGGCCAGAAAATCGGCGGCTCTGACGCGGAACGCTGTATAGGTCGGTGGGAAGTCCTTTGTGAGGTGCCTGAACATGGGCGAGCGTCCGTGGAATCCGTTCAGGACTGCGTGGTGAGCGATCTCGTCGCTGACGGGTTCACCGGTGAGGACTATCTCGTCCACCCGGTCGATATAATCCTCATCCGATTCGTCCTTCCCCTGCCTGATTTTCATCATGCGGTGGGGACCTTCCGGGCGAGCGACTTTGGCGGCGAAGTACGACGTGAAGTCGTTCGCCAGCTTCTCAAAGCAATTGATTGAGCGAGATGGTAGCGAGATGTACCACCTGTGGGCGAGATCGTCCAGAGTTAACGGGAACATACGACATTTCGTCGCGTCTGAAGCTCCGCATCCAGTCATGTAGATCCGGAACCTACTCAAGTGGGTTCCCGGATCCGTTCTCCCCTCATATAGAGGTGTTTGTGGGGGATTGATCGTTGGTTGGACTGGGGCGAGCTCGATCTGAGTCGCGAGTGGCTCGCTTGACCCAACGATTGGTCTCCTGGCGCCTGCCCCATTTTCCAGGAGCGCCTTCATCTCGTCGAGCTGGCGTTGCATGGCAGCCATCGCCGTCGCCTGACTGCTCGCCGAGTAGCTCTCAGAGCGTGCACCAAGGCGATCGTGCACTGATCCACAGCCCCGGGTGAATGGCGAGCTCCCTGCCGGTGGGTTCCTTCCTTGGGCGGCGGGGCTCGGACCGACTGTCTCTTGGGGGTCGGATATGCCGAACTCCTGGTAAAGGATTCGGATACCGATGTCTCCCATTTGGGGCCTGAGTGCCCAGGTTGCCATGAGGATCACTTCTGGCGGTGAAGACGGAATCGTCCCGCCTTACGAGAGCCTTCCCCTGCGGCTCGGGACTTTCTGTTGATTTCTCAACATAGATCCCCTTGAGCTTACGTTTTCTTGCCCGGAGGTTATCTGACGGGGTGATGGTGGGCGTATAGCGTGCCCTCTGACGCTCACTGAGGATGGCTATAGCCTCCTCAATCTGTTCCGATGTCTGGAACTGATCGAGTGAGAGGCTAGAACCGTCCCTCGGGGGCGGGAGTGAGAGCCTAGCGTCGCCACGCTCGCCTTCCGCCGTGGGCTGGGATTCGGTCCTCGCCGGAATAAGATTT
The DNA here is from genome assembly GCA_033398695.1 of Orobanche coerulescens. Lineage (NCBI taxonomy): Eukaryota > Viridiplantae > Streptophyta > Magnoliopsida > Lamiales > Orobanchaceae > Orobanche > Orobanche coerulescens. Next base: position 145,629,010 of record CM065805.1, on the reverse strand, counting down.
CCGGCAGATCTCAGGGTGGCTCTCTTGGAGGTTGTTGCTCATGTCATTTTCTGAAGGTTTTTTCTATTGAAGAACAGTGAGTGTTTCTTCAAGTATATGTCCGGAGAACAGTGAGTGTTCTTTGAGACGGTAGGAATAAAATGAAGGTTTAAGTCCCCTTCCTCTAGCGCCAATTGTTGTTACCCAAAATATTATCCGGAGGTAATATTGCTGGAATGATCGAGTAACAAACAAATGCGAGAACACTTCCGTGAGAAACTAGATAACACAAGATTTGCCGGGGTTGTTAATCCCGGGCTTGAATGCTCTCGCGAGATATTATTAATAAATATACTGTCGAGTACAAATATTAATGTTAGAAACAAATACAAGGAGTGTAAAGATTTCTAGTTATCTAGGCTTTAGAGCGCGTAGATTGCCGGAAGAACCAGATAGGTAGATCTGTGAGTTCTTGCTTAGGAGATAAGATGGATATGTATGAATATCACTATGAATGTGTAAGCAGTTGCTAAAAGAGTCTTTGATTTTCTCTTTTGTGTGTATTTTGCACTGAATCTGTAGTCAAATTCGCGTCCCTTTGCTGCTGCGGTGAGTTCCCTATTTATAGGGGACAAGGTAGTTGGGATCCCTGGGGCGATCGCCGGCGACCGCCATTTTTTATATTATAATAAGGTGGCCGATCGTTCCGTCACGTGGGGCTGTTCCCTTAAAGTCAGGGGCTGCTGCTGGAGTCAACTGTGTGAGCCAGTGAGAGGCCAACACGCGTCCTGGGCAGCATGTGAGGGGAGGACCCACTTTGTACCTTTCGGCGGCTTTGTCGGTAGGTGAGGTAGGTGACAGGATGAGGACAAAGGTCTTTATCTGCCGGTATCTCTGAAGATCCGCATGTGGGCCACCATCCAAGATTCGGTCTTTGATGACTTTGACGGATGCCGGACCCATACGTGGTCATGAGATGATCGTCTCTGGTCCGCTCATTATAGACGATCGTCAGATATCAAAGGACGATCGCTAGGTGCCAAAAGACGATCGTCGTATTGCGCCGAACTCTAGGAGTTTGTCCAGAGTATGTCTTCCACGATTGGCTTCTCTGGTCGTGATGCCGATCGCCTATCGAAGCGTAGAAATCGCCGCACAACACCTCTGAACTTCTGGTTTCATTCTCATATCGAAATGAATCATCATTTCTGCATCTGTTCTGACCAGATGTCGAACAAATGCCAGCTGCTGGTTAAACGTCTTGATCGCCTGGGATACTGGCACATCAGAAGGCTGAGCAGAGAAAAACTCCCGAACTTTGGCTTCCCTCACAGGACGAGGGTAATACTGGGCTTCCATCATCAATCTAAACTCTGTCCAATCGGCATCATGGTCTACAGGCCGGATGGCTTCCCACCATTCGGACGATTCCCCTATCAGAAAATATTGAGCGATAGAGGCTCTCCGGTCGTCATGGCAGTTAATTCCGGCAAAGATCTTCTCTAGCTCCTTTAACCAATGATCCCAGGTGGGAGTCTCAGAAATACCGTCAAATTTGGGTGGTTGCATCTTCGCTACTTCTTGCAGCCACCGGTCACCTCGATTTCCCATATCTGGGATCCCTTGCTGTCCCTCTCCCTGCTGTAGCCCAACCGCCACTTGCATTCGGTCCACGACCTGGGCGAACTGAGTCATCTGGTTCACCACTTGACGAAGGATCTCTGGTACAGCAGGATCTGGTTCATTATTAATAGACTGTTGCGGCTCGCCTGAGCTATGACTGGCCTGGTTAGAAGGCGACGCCTCCCTTTCGGCATTTCTTCGTCCGCGTCCACGACCGCGACCACGTCCACGTCCGCCTCTCAACATACTGTAAGCATACATACTCAATATACAGGAAACAACATCGTTCTAATATTCAAGTATAAAGAGATACAATATGCAAAGAACAAGATAGAGTTTAGGAACTTACAACCACTGTTCGTATGAAAACGTAGGCAGTGCAGTGATGTCATTCACGTCCGGTTATCCCAAAAGACATAAATGACCCCTATTTTAACCCAACGGCCAAGATATCCATAATCTTAGCTCCGATACCATATTCTGTAACACCCCCGATATATTCGGGAATATTACAGCGCCGTAAATCCTTTAGGTAAGGATTTACAAGGCTGAAGAATTGAACAAGTATAAAAAGGTACTGACGAATGGAAATAACGGAATTACAGTACATCAATTCTGACCAAATACAGAAACAGTACAATTTGTTCAACAGAACTCAATATTACATCACGAATTCAAATCATCACAAACGACTTCGTACTTGAGTACTTATTGAAATAACGAATAAACGAAAGACAAATAGACCCGGTCGGGACATCACTCTGCACCCTCGTCGTCATACAGTTCCAGTGGTTGTTTCCCCGCTCTCCTGGATCCTGAACACAAACAAAATGTTCACCCCCTAAGGGGTTAGCACAACGATGCTAGTACAAGTACCACAACATATTATTCATATCTCACGGTGAATAATAATAACGTAAACGACAAAATACCAACGAGTCTTCTCCTACGAGAAACTCAAACATAACATATACAACTGATAATCACAACATGATATCAATACATACACATGGTAATTCCATCGATCCAGCGTTCACTGCCTAGAACCCACGATGATCCCGTCAGACCAACCCGTGGTGGAAAAACCCGTCCGATGATCCAGCGCACGCTAGCATAGATCCCCCGATGATCCCGTCGGACCAACACGAGGTGGACACACAATAACGACATACATGCACGACAATATGTATAACAACAATACATAAAACAATTAAGGTACTTGCCTCGATTTGAAGACAATAACAATACTTCCACGAAAATGAACACTCGAAGATCGTCCTCCTCAATCAATCACGTAACGAGACCAAACCTTAACAAAAGAAATGATATAGGATTTATCTCACGTCGTATGAATGTTTAACAATTCGATTAACGGTCAAAAGTTCATAAACTGCAATCTGCCCGAATAGCTTAGCGCACGCTAAGTACTCTGTGTAGCGTGCGTTACGTGCATCGATAGCGCACGCAAACAACAAAGCCTAGCGCACGCTAACGATGCATGGTACCTCAGCTCACCGACCAGTTGACTCGTCGATGGTCTAGCGTCGTTACGTACCAAGCGTAGCGCACGCTAACAAGCGCTTTCGATAAGCGCGTTACCTTGCATAGCATAGCGTGCGCTATCTATGCATGGCGATTCTTGGTGAGCGATGGCTGTTCTTGCCATGTTTGAAACAACGAAATCTTGCGTGATAATTCATGTTACTTCCATGAATACTATGTCTATACCCTTATGAATGATAATACGGATAAAGACAACTTCGGGTTCAAGGATATGCATACCAATATAAAACCATATTCTTTTCCGACTTCAAATCTTCATACGACAATACGAAAAGCTAAATGGTTGATATCAACACCTCTATATCAGTCCATAATATCCTACTGAAGTTGATAAACGTCCTATATATACTAGATAAATCCTTCCATGATCAAACCTTTAGATTTATCTAACAATAAGGATGTTAACGTCTAGTCCAAGATTACTATGAAATCATCTATTAGATTCGGTTAACCAATGATAGAAGCTTCTCTTCACATATCCAGTGTACTAAGATTCGAATCATGATGATTATAATCAAGGTATTCCAGGCTTATACAACTCACTATTCCAAACATGATATACTTGGATAATTCATCTATGAAAATCCATATCTTGTTAACATGATCATCCAAATTGTTAGAATCCAACTCTAAGTCTGGAGATAGATTGAACATACCTTAAAATGACGAAATCACTGAACCGTAAGGTAGAATCCAACTCCGGTTGGTTGTATGCCCTTCCAAGGTGCTATTCCACTTCCATGAACATTCCACGTGGTAACCAATGTATAAACATCAACAATATGTGTTCTAAGTGTATAAGAGTATTTCTACAACTCTCTGAACTCTCAAGATTGAGGAAAGTGCGAAAGAAATGCAAGCCAACACGGTTGATGTCCCATTTATAATTTTATGCATTATTGATAAGTTAGCGCACGCTACTAAGCATCCCTTAGCGTGCGCTAATAATGGTTGACTTGATTTTGTCCGGGTGCGTCGGCGGAATCTCATCCGGACCCATGTCACCGGCGCATGTGTTATCCGTCCCGCTCAATAATTGAGCTCTTAGCGCACGTTACTACTACATGTAGCGTCGCTAATAGTGGCCCGATAAGCGCGCGTTAAGATACATTCTTAGCGTGCGCTATCACAAGGTTGTTTGAGCAATTATACATGTTTCTATACTTATGCATAATGATATTAATGCACTAAATATCACACTCCAATAATCAAAATCATCAATCCGAAATAATACATGGTTGAATACAGATGAAATACACTGTAATAAATCCGGATATTACATAATTCACATGAAACTTACCTAAGGGGACATTGGCAACTGCACTCTCGATGAACGCTGCTCTAACCGAAGAGAGATTGACTCTGCGCACAGCTCCCTGTCACAAAAAACACCACACGCAGAAGGCAATAGGATCAAATATACAGTAAAAGTAAAAAGTGTAATGCTCTAGGTCAAAGCTAACCGATACAACCCAACCCTGACGCTCTCAACTATAGCACCGCTCCCTAGAAAAGAATCAACAACTCTGATCTGGCGCCTCCAAGAACGCCTATCAACAGTCATGGTCTCGGAAAGGTTTAAGGTCTTCAAATTTAATCTCAACTGCTCCTCCCACGTCCTCCTCGGTCTGCCTCTCCTCCTCTCCCCAGCAACAAATAAACTCTCGACCCTCCTCACCGGAGCAGAAGCCTGTCTCCTGCGGACGTGGCCAAACCATCCCAATCTCTCTTCCCTAACTTTCGCTGAAATGGGCGCAACTTTGAGCGCGTTCCTGAAAACTCCGTTCGGGATTCTATCCAACATTGTGCAACCACACGACCAACGTAACATTCTCATTTCAGCCGCTTCCAACTTGCTCTCAAGCGACTTCTTCATCGCCCAACATTCGGAGCCATACAACATTGCAGGTCTGATTGCCGCTCTATAGAATTTACCCTTCAACTTAAGAGGGACTTTCTTGTCGCACAGGACCCCAGTCGCTGCTCTCCACCTTAGCCACCCCGCCTTGATACGATGAATGACATCATCTTCACACTCACCTTCCTTCTGAATGATCGAACCCAAATACTTGAACTTATCCGTACGGGGTACGATCTGATCCGCAATCATAACCTCTGCTACTTCCTCGTTGGCCTCGCCACTAAAGTTACACCAGAGATACTCGGTCTTAGACCGGCTCACACGCAAGCCCTGGGATTCTAACTTAGACCTCCATAGCTCCAACTTCGCGTTCACCTCCCTCCTCGACTCCGCCACTAACACAATGTCGTCAGCAAAAAAGCATGCACCACGGGACGCCATCCTGAATCCCCCGCGAAATGACGTCAAGGATTAGAGCGAAGAGAAGAGGGCTCAGCGCCGACCCCTGGTGTAGTCCTATCTCAACCGGGAAATACTGGGTGTCACCAACTGGGGTCCTAACGCAAGTCCTATCTTGAGAGTACATGTCTTGGATCGCCCTAACGAACGGCAACGACACCCTCCTCTCTTCTAGGCTCCTCCAAATAACATCGCGCGGAATGCTATCATAAGCCTTCTCTAGATCAATGAACATCATATGCAGGTCCTTACGCCGCTCTCTAAACTTCTCCATAAGGCATCTGACGAGATGAATGGCCTCAGTCGTGGACCTCCCCGGCATGAAGCCAAATTGGTTCTCAGAGATCTCAACTTCTCTTCTAACCCTGCATTCTACTACTCTCTCCCAAAGTTTCATAGTATGACTGAGGAGCTTAATACCCCTATAGTTACTACAACTCTGAGCATCGCCTTTGTTCTTGAAAAACGGCACGACAATACTACGCCTCCACTCCGTCGGCATCTTAGAAACTCTGAGGAGGATGTTGAACAGCTCTGCTAGCCACTGAACTCCAATTTCCCCCAGACAAAGCCACACCTCAATAGAGATCTGATCCGGGCCTACAGCCTTAGCTCTCTCTCTCTCTTAATATCTTATATATATATATATATATTTGTAATACTATAGATTCTTAACAATACAAAATTTTAATATATAAACTAAATATTATTACAACAAATTATGTTTTATACCGTGAATTTATTCATTGGTTCTACATTAATATTTCTTAAAGTTAAAGTTTTTCTTATATAGATTATAATATTAGTTGAGTGATTTTGTTTTTTGAAAAAAATAATTGAAAATAGATAGTTTAATATAAACTATACCTTTATTAACTGACTAAAATTTAAAAGTAACCATTCAAATACATTTTGACTAGCTATTAATATTTTATGTTTAGGATGGACCCATTTATTGGCCGAACCAATTTCTAAAATAGGATTCTTGAACTAGTACGTAAAAAGTATAAACGGATAACGGTTTTTTTGTCTAGTTCACCCTTGAAAAGATCATTGTACATTTCCCCTCACCTCGACTTTGGGTTGAATTTAATGATAATAATATCAAATGTTCAATAATAATAAATTTTAAGAAAACCCTTAGAAAATTAAATTGAAATGAACAAGTAATCTTAAAAAAAATTCTTTCCTGACGGGATCTCCGGTGGACCTACGGCCAACCATTTTTTCCAACAGGACAGCCGCCTGCAAACCTCTGACGGGCGGCCATATTTTTTTTCTCTTTTGTTTTTTACGTCAGGTCCGCCAGCCTGCTTTCCTGGGGCCACCGTTGGCGGCCGGTAAACCCCCAACGGAGGGCAAGTGTTTTTTTTTTAAATAACAAGCCCATCGACCTGCTTTTCAACAGGGCCACTACGGATAAACCTCCGATGACCAGCCAATTTACTTTTTCCTCTTAACGGTATGCCCGCCCGCTTGCTTTCCGACAGCCGACCATTTTTTTTCCCTATCGGCTGGTAGGCTATCAATTTTTTTTCATGTTCTTTTAATGGCAGGCCTGTCAGCGGCCCATAGAATTTCGAGAATCAACATTTTTTTTGTAGAATGATAATCTGGTAGTTTAATTATTTTAATCCAATTGTGACACCACCATTGTGCCATTATAACACGAGTTATCTCTAGTCTATAATATAAAGGACACTAGTATTTTTGTCGTCGTAGTAGTGTGCATCTGAAGAGACATGTTTACTCCTCACTTCTATGTTGAATTTAATAACAATGGTAAATATTCACCAACAATAAACTTCCAAAAAAGATCTTAGAAAATTAAATTCAGGAAAATTAAAAAGACAATTAAACCTCTATTTTTTCTCTGTCACGTAGTCTCAGATAATACCCGAGACCCACTTCGATCGATTAGCAAAGATTATGACCAATCTCCTTCCTCATCGGATTCTTTATCTTATCCTTTTGTTCTCCGGCTACCTCCGGTAGGTCGCCTGCCCGTCGCTTTTTTTTTTGAACGGCTGACTGTCGGACTATTTTTTGGCAGGCGACCGACTGGTGGAGCTCAGGGGACAAGTTAGTTTTTCTTTTTCGGCAGACTGCCGAATTGTTCTCCAGTAGATAGCCGATCGCGAACGGACAGAGCTCCACCGGCCTCTCAGTTTTATTTTTCCTTCCTACCAACTACCAGATTGTTCCTGACGAGTCGCTTCTTGCCAGACGCCGGAGCTCCAACATCTTCTCTATCGACTGCCGGATTATTCTCCAACCACTTGTCGGCCGCCAACTAGTAGAGCTCTAGCGGCCTCCAATATTTTTTTTTGGACGAATGCCGGACTGTTCTCCGGTAGACCGACGGAGCTTCAACAGCCGATCATTTTTTCTCCGACTAGCTGCCAGACTATTCTCCGACGAGTCGCCAACCGCCTATTGGCTGTTTTTCGACGGGTCGCCGACCCAAGGCCGCCAAAACCTCTGGTGTCGTTAGTTTTTTTTTTTTGTCTCCAATTCTTTTTTTCTATAATTTTAATCCAATTATGTTACAACTACCATACCATTATGGTATGGATTATCTCTAGTACCAAAATGAATCACAGTGCATAAATTCAAACAAGCCTGAACAATACAACATTCAGCTCTACTCAATATGCTTATAGTCCAACTTATAATCCACACGTTTGATAAATCCAACTTAACTAGGACTTTCTCACGCGCGCGCACACAAAAAAAAAAAAATGAAACAACTTGATATCAAGTATAAGTGTCGGGCAATTTTACAGTCTCAAAAAGCAGCGAAAAACGGAACTACATGATATATTCATACAATATATCTTAAAAGCATTCACTCACAAATGCTGAAAATGCAAGACCAGACACTACATAGTAATACTTTAAACTTATAATGAACAACAAAAACATGTCCCTAGTTTCAAACTTTGCCTTAAAGCATAATTCTAGTGAACCTGATAAATTTCACAAAATCTTTACTCAGAATCAGAATCTTGATTCACAGATGACCTCACTCTCCTCTGTTGACCTTCAAGATAATCATCTCCCTCTTTTTCCCGTTTGCTCTCCTCAATTGTTCCTGAAAAAAGGGAAATTTTAGAAACTGCAATGCGGGTGTTGCAAAGCAAATCAAACGAAAGCATTACCTTTCTTCAATAGGAGATTCTCGAGGGTCCTTGTTGTAAAATCATCTTTCGCCCCCAAGTCTTGAAACCCGACCACCCTATCTGTGGCGACTCCTTTTCTGGATAAAAAGTATATAAAGTTTAGAAGATTTATTAGTATATGATGCTCTATACAAAAGATATACATCATCCCAACGAATAAACCTTCTGGGGCATACACGCGCCAGTTCGTACCACTTGATGTGAAAACAAATAAATAGAAAAAAATAATTACAAAAACTCCCAATGAGTTTTAGTCTAACTGCAAAAAAAAAAAGGAAGACTTATCTACTTGAGGTATGAGGTATGTATTTACCCTACAAATACTCCCCTCTTGGGGGTGCGCTTTTGTAAGACAAACGAATATTTGGGGGAATTTTTGTCATTTTAAAAGATTGTTTTTTATTCCTCATGGGTATTCTTTTGTAGTTAACTCTAAAAGAAAAAAGAAAATCAATGTAATAACAATGCTCACTAATTAGATAAATGTGTAAATCGGAAATAAAAAAATCATAAAATGGCGGACCTGAACAGAATCACACATGGCAATGTCTTGATTGCAAGTTTAGATACAAAGAAAGGAGCATTCTGCATAAAAATTAGAAGAAAAAGAAAAACAAGAATCTTAGATTAATTTGAATATTTAATCACCCCAGAAGTAAATATATGCAGCATATTCTTCTACACTGACCTCTGCGTCCACTTTGATGAATTTGGTCTTAAGATGTCTTGGAGCAAGGGACTTCAAATGTTTATCCATAATTCTAGGGGGTGGGGGGGGGGGGGGAATGAAAAAAAAAGGAAGAAAATTATAGAAGCATTACATGCATGTTAATATTTTTAAGGACGAGAGGAGGCATTTTATATGCATATATTTTATAGCAGGTAGGTTGCAGGGTCACAGATACAGCGATACAGCAAAATCTAAAACACAAGACGCTGGCACGCTGTGGACACGGAATTTTTTTCCTAAATATATATATGCATAGAAACATGTATAAAAGCATTACAATTAAATGAAATATCATTACATAGTAAAAACCCTAGTTGATCTACCATTCTATCACTAAGCCGATATGCATGATAACCGGAACTGAACCGCCATTACATTCCATTTCGGAACCGGCAGTTCAAGTTTCGTTTTCTTATATTATAAAATTATAATTTTAAAATGAAAACTGTAAGTAAAAAAAATGGACTTCAGTCAAATATTCAAAAATGAAATTAAAATTTCAATTTTATGCTTTGAATTAAGTTGTCTACAAATCCGATATCCATACTTTAGAATTTCGGAATCAAAATCAAAGTCCTCAAGTTCATTTATAAAAACCCGGGGGGTGGATGGACTTGAACATATTGAATTTTGACTTTGAATATTTGCATTAAGTTGCTTACGTATCCCCTTACCTTAGGAAAATTTTGAATTTTGGGGGGAAACCAGGAAACGGCGGCTTGACCAGTTTCTCCACCAAAACTTTTCAATTTTTCAATTTTCTTAAAATATTTAAAACCGGCGATTGAAATTCCGGTCGTTGTTTGAGAAAACCACGAACCGGAACAGAACCATCTTAAAAAGGTTGATGGTTCCGGTAGTTAATCGAACCGCAGTCAACAATTCGAAACCAGCGGTTCGGCTGGTTCAGTTGATCCTTTGAACACCTCTATATACATATTGTCTTTTTTGTCTCCTAGTGGGATTATCTTAGAGATCATTGTTTACCGCTTCGGCTTCGGACATAATATTTTCCGTAGGATTCGGCCATTAGGTTTGGAAGGGATTTTTCCTGGTATTATTTCTATTTCTCTACTATAGACCTAGGTTCTTTTCTTGCGTTAATTCTTTTGTGTAATTCATTCTCTTAACTCTATCATAATCCAAGTGTATTCATAAGTTCTTACAGATTTTTTAGAAGGGAGACGAACATAAAGAGAGAGAGAAAGCTGAGAGCAGAGAATCAACTGACCAGCAACAGATCAAAGAGAGAGGTCAGAGAATCTAATATAAAAGAGATATTGAGCAGATTGAAGCCCAAAGAGTAAGAGATACAGAGACGGGGAAGGAAAGGAATTTGACTGAATAAAAATAACAAAGAGGTATAGATAGATAGATAGGTAGAGGGAGAGAGGGAGGGAGGGGAGGGAGGGGGGGGGGGGGAGAAATTTTAGAGAATTCGAGAGAATAGCGACGGAGAGGAAGAGAGAGAGAGAGAGCGGAAGTTGTCTCAAATCTGTGTCATGCCATGTCCAGATCCGTTTCTATCCCATCCCAGATTGGTGTCCAACCTAAACAGCATGTGGGCAAGGCATGTGCGTGTCGGAGACATGTCCATGCCGTGTCCGAGTCGTGCCCGTGTCCAAACTGTGTTCCACACTGCCACACCTCCTGTTTTAGTTGTGTGCTTACATTCTAGAAATTACATGAAACCTGGTGAATGTACCTCATCTTATTTTCATACGGAATTTCAAAGATCAAATCCACCCTCCACTTTCCCAGACATTTTCAAATGAGATACATTGTGTGTCCTTACTTGCAACGGTAGAACTCTCGATGGTAAAAATGACATATCACATTTTCACTGCTTGTAACTTCACTCAGAAAGTCCGCTTCTGCTATCTCCCTGTACTCCCCGTGACCTTGGTTTTTCAATTTTTGCCGCTTTTCAGCTTCTTTCTGTATAGGAAATCAAATGATAAATTCGCTCAAGAATGTAACAATCCGTTTTTCAATTTTTGCCGCTCCAAACTCATTTGAGAGCCTAATTACGTACCTTAAGAGAAGCAATCCTATCAGCATGCAATTTTTCCAGCTCGGGGTCCTGGGGTCAGACAGAAGCATGTAATTTTTTTTTTTTTAAAAGGATTTTAGAGAGATGAAAAATAGATCGAGATGCCTTATCCACTTACATCCATCAATTCATCCAGATCAACTTCCTGGTTAATGGAGCTAGATGCTTGCCACGCTTCCTCACTAGCTATAACTTCCTGTGAAGAATATGGCAGTTGAGATCCAAGATTTGTATATCAAAGTCTAATAGCAGCTTCTTTATGTTACTTTGTTCATAGAAACTACATACTCAGGCCAAGTAACTATTCAAGCTTAGCGTTAAGAAGTGCAATTTCAAACAAAAACATCTGCCATTACATAGTCCTGGAAATAAATCAAACTTCCAGGTGACATATTGAAAAGAAATTCAGGATAACTATTAACCAATGCAGCACAAACTTTCAATCGACAGTCGTCAATCACTTTCAGAAATTGATCCGAGCAGCATTCCATTTGAATCAAGACAAAGGAATTGTATTCCATCACTTGCCCAAAACTAAGGAAGATTAATCAACAACATGAAATGCAATCCGCACAGTACATAAAATCCCCTTCAATCAATCAATTGAAGGCGAACTGCTATACATAATCAATTCCAACTCGGACATTTAATAAAGATTAGCACACAAAGATTCTATTCATAACACATTAAAGGCATCAAATTACACTAATCATTTGAAATGGAAACAACAAAATTGATGAAGACCCTAAAAGAAGTCAGAACAATATATATGACCTTTTGATAATCGCGGGCTGCAGCAGCCATTACATTCCCGAAGGCCAAATTAGAAAGAGTCGATTTCACTGAATCAGGGTCCATTTTCCTTCGTTCTTTTTTCACTGCTGAGGAAATCAAATCGACTACCATAACAAACAAATGAGAAACTAAAATTGCTAATATAATGTAAGATAGAATTAGGCGAACTTACAGAAGAGAGATGGGTCTCCGAAATCTACAGCATCAAGAGAGACGGATTTTGTTCGAATGATGAGAAAGTGGGAAAATCAAGATTACAAGAGTGGGAGATCTTCTTTTTTTAGAAAAAAAAAATTGATTTTTGTTTCAGATATGTCTCTCACCGTTTACTTTTTAAAGTCTCATTTCATATTGGACACGGAAATTAAGAAAAATTAATAAAGATAAAGTGAATGGAAGAAAAAAGTAATAATTTATAGAAAAGAGTAGTAATTTGGAGAAAAATATAGTGGTAGAAGTAAGTGTTATGAGTGGAATGTGGATCCATTAGTAAAAAATATAGTAGTAATTAAATAAAGAATAGAGTGTAATATGATACAAAAAATAGAGTGAGACTTTAAATTGTGGACAAATATTTGAGAGCAAATGGAATTTTAAAAAGTGGACGGAGGGAGTATTATAGATAATGTTATGTAAATGATTACTATTTATCTTTCATATTCCAATTATTTATTACTCCCTCCGTCCCAGCTAACATGAGCATTTTGATTTTATATGGTCAATAATTTTCAAGTTTGACTATAAATTAATCTCAAACTATAATGATAAAATATTTAACAAAATTATATTATGAAATTTTAGATGGTGAAGTTTCATAATATAATTTTGTTAAATATTTTACCATTATATTTTGAGATTAATTCTTAGTCAAACTTAGAAATTATTGACCATATAAAGTCAAAATACTCATGTTAGCTGGGACGGAGGGAGTACATGTTTTTTCATTTTCAATGTAATTTATAATTGTAGAGCTTATAAAGGCCTTGTATATGCTTACTTTAGTGAGATGAATAACAAGATGGTCTCTCTTCTCCCTATTATCTAACTCTAAAGTTTTCTCTCTATATATTACATTATATTATATTCATAATAATGTTATAAGCACGAGTTTGCTCTAGTTATTGAATCAAACACTAATTTGTTTATGCTATTGAATTGATCACGAAATTGTTCTTCCGATTAATACATGAGGGTTGATTTCATATTCAAAGTATTCAATGTATGTACTTTTCATGCACATGTTATTTGCAATGTACTGTGCTGTCTGATGTAAATTGTGTGTCAAGAAGTTATATCAGAGCAACATGAGTAATATAATAGAACAATTCATAAGCATATATGCAATAATAAAGATATAAATTAACGAACACTAAAAAATATGGTCAAATTAGCATGTTGTTTAGGCTTTAATTCCTGGGTGTTGTATGTGGAAGAATTTGTTGGCAGGCAAAACCCCTCTGTAATTTCTATTCTCTAAACCGCATAGGAATATGTCTTTGATTCTTGGTTAGAGATACATTGGTGAACACCTATAAAGAGTATGCTAGGAAACCACGTATCGCAAATACATACTAGTGTAATTAAGATTTTAAAAGATGTCTTTTATTCTCTGTTATCTTTTATTTATAAGTGAAACTTAATAACTTACTGTTGTTAGCAACCGGGTACTCGTTCGTTCAAATTACAATAGAAAAATCGAACAACTAAAATCTGGACTAAAAATAACAATATTAGAAATAACAAAAAACTAAACCAAATTACAAAAAATGATAGCAACAAACTTAAGTGTAGAAGTCACTTGAAGTGATCTTCTGCCCGCAAGACGAAAAATGCCCCAGTGGTGCTCAGTGTTGGCGGATCGTCCCCAAAGGTAAACGACTTCACAGCTCGTAGGTAGTAGCACCACAAAACCCACGAGCTCCGACGAACTGGAACGAGGTGAGGATGAAGCTGACTATGAAACTATGTATGCAGTTGTTGGTCACAATACTTAAGTATACAATACAAGATACAGCTTGGTAAGATATAGAACTACAAGCTGTATGATCTGTCAATTTAGAGTGCGTAGTGGAAGTTCAAATTGTGCGAGTTGCTGTAAGTATAGCAACTAAGATAGTCTCTTGTTAGCTTGATGCGTACAGGGTTTAAAAGTGTATACTTAATCAATCACAATATATGGAAAGCAATTAAGACAGGAAGTAAATGACACAATATTTAAAGTGGTTCGAGGTAAACCCCTCTACATCCATTGGTCCTCCACACAAGAGTAAATAGGTTTATTATAATCACCGCGTACACAACTTAGCGACTTATAACTAAACCTCATGCTGTATCGTTCACACAGAATGATACACAGGATGAAGCTTTCTTGCCGTTCACACAGATTGGCTCAATCTCGATCTCGACTAACTTCTTCACACACAGTTCTGAAGCTTCATCTTCAATGCATCTTCGTCACACACAGTTCGGAATTGGCAAAGGTATCAGTTCACACAGAGCTGATAGGATTATCAAGGATTGAATGGTAGAATGATCGTTGAACAGCAGCTTGAACTTTGATAGGCAAATGTTGTAGGCTGTGTTGTTCTTCCTTGAACACTTAGCGTATATTTCTTCTCTAAATATGCTGTATGCACTGAGAAATATACTTGCTCTTGAATAGCTTGATATTATCTTGAGTTCGTGTAGATTCGTTCAGATTCGTTAGTCTTCAAATGAATTGGCTTCAGGGTATTTATAACTTCAGAAATCTATCCGTTATAAATGAAGCCGTTGCTGGGTTGGTGAGATGTTGACATCTCAGCTTTGATTGGCGGCTTGCTGATTTTATTGAGATTTGATGCAGGCCACATTTAATGCTTGACATGCTTTCTGTCTTCGCATTAAATGCTCTTCAGCACTTATCAGACTCTCTCTCCAGCTAGCATTAAATGTTGTCCTTTCAGCAATAAATACTCTTTGAACCGTGAATACTTTTGATTAAATATTCTGAGACACACAACGATTCTATTTCAAACTTGAGTCGGATGTGTTTTACTTTTCCCAAGTAAAACATCATACAGGTCATACGTTGTATATCCGGACTTGTCTTCATGTTGTATCTTGAAGACGCTCGTCTTCGGCTATAAATGCTTCCATACAAAGTGACTTGAATTGTAGGTGATCTTTGAATCTTTGGTGGGAACATTTGGTAGATTTGCTTTTTTGGCACTTTATCAAAACCAATTTAAGATCCCAACAATTTGTTGTTTGGCTGTTTGGCTATTATCAAAACCAAAAATATTTTTCCCAACAATTTTCCCCTTTTTGATATTGCCAAAACCTCCTTCAAAGATAGCTTCTTGAAACAGAGAGGCTTGACTATAGGGTCTTCTGTCGAAAGTCTTCAAATCTTCAGTACTTAGACTAAAAATGTGAACTGCTCGCAGGCAAGTTTTAAAAGATAAAAAGTATCTAATAAGTAAGGTATTACAACTGAAACTTATGATTGACGCGCGGGTACAATTTTACAGTGAAATATAGTTGCATACAACTTAACCTATGAGCTGTTCGCAGATAAGCTCTTACAGCTTATTACTTGGCAAATTCAATGCACAATAGTTTACAATAAGTAAACTTAAATTTGTAATCAAACGGAATAGTAGATTACGAGCTCTAATCTTTCATAAAAAGATGATAATATTATTAATCACAAGAAAGATACATGGTTGTACAGAATGTAACTGAGAAAATTTCCTATTACATACAACCTAACTTCCCCTTTGACATGCTATCTCCTATAGCTGTCGTGCCTTCGTTGCCTTTCCGCTTCCCTGTTTCCACTATCTTCCCCCCCTTTTGGCATTATCAAAAGCAAATATCTTTGCTGTAATTTTAGAAATGAATTTCAGAGTTTCGTCCTGTTTACTCTTGACTTGATTAACTTTTGAAGGAAGGGTATGAAGAGCTTTGGACATGTCATTGATCTTATGATCATGTTCCCTAAGCTGGGAGCCGGTTTCCTTCAGGGCATCTACAGTCTTGGCTTGAGGAATGCGTGACAGGCCCTCTTCATCTTTCAACGTCTGGTCGAGACTCTGTTTGAGAAGTTGGAGCATTTGGCGTAAGACTGTCGGAACAACTTGGAAGGCTTCTTCCACTTGGGAGATTTCACGCCTGACTGCTGTCATCTCGTATACGGCAGTTTCATGCAGCCAACTAAGTTTATTTCCAATGCTCTGAAGGGTGTCCACAGCATCCTGAATGTAGACTGTTTGGCAGCTCATGGCATGAAGTTGCTCGATCCGGGCCTCAATTCGGGGAGATTCGGGATGGGCAAGCTTCTCTTCGGCTTCGATTTGACGTACGACCACTTAGGTGCATGGTCGCTGTGGTAGATCCTCAGGTATGAAACCATTGTGGGATTCCACGACAATAGGTGATGCGTGGACATCAGTTGCAGGGGGCGGCTGAATGATCTTCAGCCTGACGGGGCTCGGATACAGGGGGAATAAGTTCCACCTGTTCCGGTTGAGTGGTTTCTATAGACATGGGTACAGGGGGAACAACGTCCGCCTGTTGTCTCTCAGCTTCCACCTGCTCCGGCAGAGGGACTGATTCCTCTTGCAGGATGGCGCGGGCTAGATCAGCTTGTTCTTCAGCATTGAGGACAGGGACCGTATTTTTAATAGGGTCAACAGATTCGTCCTGGGCGGCATCTTGTTGGCTGGGAGGGGATTGATGAGAACTTAAGGTTCCCTGGCCTTGTTGGCCATTTATACTTGTTGTCTCCTTTTCATGAGCCTCTTCTCGACTCATTCTCAGACCTACCTATAAGGCGTCGTCATCGTCGTTTGAGTCATGACTGGATTTGGGGCTGTGAGGAGGAGTGTCAACAGACTTGGATTTTCCTTTGAGACAAGCTTTCTCCTTATCCAGAAAGTAGTTGGAGATGAGCTCTAGACAGAACTTGTTGTCCCATTGGATAAGAGCAATGATTTCTTGGGTGTCTGTGACTTCAAGCACAAATTCCTCTTCAGCTTTCCACTCGCTCCAGTGGTATAAGGTCTCGTAGACCCTGTATGCCTTCCACTTAGTGAAGCGTTCAAAGGCCTAGTCGACCTGTAGTGAAAGCATTTTGTGGTCAATGGTAACTGTAGGGGAGTGTTGGCCACTAAGTATACTGGATACAGCTTGGAAAGTGTTTTAAACAACAAGCTGCACGGTTTTTAAATCTTAGTACATAGCGGAAGTCTTTAATACAGTAAGTTGCTGAGGATACAGCAACTCGGTGTGCAGTGTATACTTAAATAATCTCAGTTAATAAAACAATAAAGGCAGAAGGTAAATAACACAATATTTAAAGTGGTTTGAGGTAAACCCCTCTACGTCCACTGGTCCTCCACACAGGAGTAAAAAGTTTATTATAATTACTGCGTACACAACTACGTAATTATAACAACACCTAATCAATATATCATTAACACAGATTGATATAAAGATCTTAGCTTTCAACCGTTCACACAGATTGGTTTGAGCTAACACTTGACTAGCTTCTTCACACACACTTCTGAAGCTTCGTCTTATTCAATGCAAGTCCGTCACACACAGTTCGGGAGTAGCAAGGATTCCTCAGTCCACACAGGCCTGATATGGGTTTGTTCAAAGATAGAACAGGGTTTGAACAACAGCTATGACTTTCTAGGCTTTAAGCTGATAATGTGTTGTTCAAGGTTTGAGCACTGTATATCTCTTCTATCAGAATAGCAGAAAGCTTAAGCTTTGTTCGTTTGTAAGTCGTGAATATTCTGTATATATTCTGTGTATTTTCTGTAGATCTTGATCTTCAAACTCTGGAGATATATATATATAGCCTCTGAAATATATCCATTTGAAATATATCCATTGAGCAAGATTCTGCAACAACTTGATATTTGACTGAGATCCGGATATTGAGGGATTTGAAGATCTTCTAATAACTTACAGTATTTAAATACTTTATCCTTTAGTATTTAAATACTTCATTATCAAACGGGACTTGACTTCTAGCGAATACTGAAGATTCCTTCTTGTCCTGTTTGTGGGCTGTATGGAAGGATCGCTGTATTGATATTTCGAGACAGCTTCTATACTTAGCTTTGCGGGACTCTTTGCTGTATGATAGATTTGCTGTATGGTTGGGACTGCGAGAAGTCTTCGATACAGGTTGATACTTGATCAGCTTTTCGATATAGCTATTAGCGGTATTCAGGATTTGGCATATTGTCAAAACATTCTGACAATATGATCGATACAGGGATTGTTTATCCCAACATCATCGTTACAGGGTTTTTGTTATCCCAACAATTTCCCCCTTTTTGATAATTTGCCAAGTCCTTCTGAGTCTTCTTTTTAAAACCTTATGATGTTATCCAAACATCCTTGATGATGCCAAAACTTTGACAATTAGCGGTTTGAAGTAGGACAGACTTCTTGGTCTTCTTTCGAATGTTCTGGCCTTCGGCATTTAGCTTAACACTAAGAACTGCTCGCAGGCAAGTTCAGATTTTATCAAAAGAAAGTTACATTGAAGACTTATGATTGGCACGCAGGCACAATCTTACATTGTTTTCTAGATGCATACAACTTAAACTATGAACTGTTTGCAGACAAGTTCTTACAGCTTGTGTATGAGATAGGTTTCATAATATGAATACAGTAAGAATAAATAAAGTGACTGTAAACATATAAGAACATAATAGATTACGAGTTGTAATCTTTCAAGACAGGCAAAAATTTTATTGATATTAAAATGAGGAGTACAAAATTTTGCTGCTCGGAAGATAAGATTACAAAAACTATAATACAAGGAAATTTAACTCCTATAGTCTGAATGCCTCCATGGTCTTTTTGGGTCATTCTTGGTGTTTTTCCACCAGTATTGATGGGCTTCCTTGTCTCGATTCTGATAAATGGCTCGAACTTCATATGATTTGTCGAAGACAAGAATCCAATCCTCTGGGTGGGTTACTGTTGGGATAACATATACCCTGTATCGAAACAGCCGGGATAATCAATCCCTGTATCGAAGAGTGTTGATAAGAGGTTTTGACATATATGCCAATCCTCAATACAGTAAGGAAACTGTATCGAAGAGTTGAAGTGTCAACCTGTATCGAAAGCCTGTCTTGAATCCAGCATATAGTGGAACCTTTCAGTACAGCAAAGAAGTCTTATAAAGACCAAGTATGGAAACTATCTCGAATCACCAATACAGTGATCTTCCATACAGCTCTCAACAGGACAATAAGGAATCTTCAGAAGTCAAGTCCCGTTGATGAAGAAGTATTTAAATACTCAAGGATAAAGTATTTAAATACTGTCAGTCAACAGATCTTCAAAATCTCGCTAAATCCGGATCGTGCTTTTCATCCCGTTGGAACGGAATCTTGCTCAACGGATTTATCTCAACGGATATATTTTCCAGAAGACTATATATATCTCATCAAGGCGTTGAAGATCAGTTAACCAAAATTATCAAGCTATCAAAGTTATTATCATAGCAAAACATATCTCCAAAGCTTACTGCAACTCAGATCTAAGAGATATACAGTGCTCATCATCTTGAACAACACTTCATCAGCTAGAAGCTCTTAAAGTCAAAGCTGTTGTTCATACCCTGTTCTATACTTTGAACAAACTCATATCAAGCCTGTGTGGACTGAAGAATCCTTTCTACTCCCGAACTGTGTGTGACGGACTTGCATTGAAGAAGACGAAGCTTCAGAACTGTGTGTGAAGAAGCTAGTTAAGTGTTAGCTCAAACCAATCTATGTGAACGGTTGAAAGCTAAGATCTTTATATCAATATGTGTGAATGATATATTGATTAGGTGTTGTTATAATTACGTAGTTGTGTACGCAGTAATTATAATAAACTTTTTACTCCTGTGTGGAGGACCAGTGGACGTAGAGGGGTTTACCTCAAACCACTTTAAATATTGTGTTATTTACCTTCTGTCTTTATTGTTTTATTAACTGTGATTATTTAAGTATACACTACACACCGAGTTGTTGTATCCTCAGCAACTTATTGTATTAAGGACTTCCGCTACGCACTCAGATTTAAAAACCGTACAGCTTGTTGTTTAAAACACTTTCCAAGCTGTATCCAGTATACTTAGTGGCCAACAAGTGGTATCAGAGCGGTTGATTCTAAAAAGAATCAGTCGTATTTTTAACCGAATCAGATCCAAAATCACTTGCTCTTTAAAACAGTCTCTTTCATTTCTTTATTTTCACATGGATACATCTATGATCAACAAAGTGCCTATGTTCTCTATTAACGAATTTGATGATTGGAGAATTAGGATAGAGGCTCATCTTGCAGCAATGCATGAAGAAATGATTTTTGTTATATAGGATGGCCCTATCAAGATCATGAAGGTAAACACGGCTGCAAGGATTGAAGGCCAAGCCCATGCTGAGATGCTCGAGAAGGAATGCGAGCAATGGACCACAGATGAAAGAAAGCGAGCCAACCTCGACAATGTGGCTAAGAACGCATTATTTGTCACTCTTGACAAAGGCACATTCTCGAAGGTAAAGAGTCAGAATCACCAAGGAAATCTGGGATAAACTCAAGATGATTTGTGAGGGAACTGAGCTCTCAAAAGAAAACAAAATTTCAAAACTGACTCAGCAATTTGAATCTTTCGAAATGAAACCAACTGAGACACTTGAGGAACTTTGTTGTGTCAAGATTTATTCATCCCGACAGGCGATCGACTATAAGGCCGAGCGACCGAGTCAACACCAATCAAACTATGTCTAGCTCGCCTAATCGAAGATACCAGACCACCATCAGGTACTTAGCGATCGACTCCTAAGGCGATCGCCCTTTGACATCTGGCGATCGACTCTAGTGCACGGCTAAGGACGGTCGACCTACGCCCCGAGCAAAGATGATCGCCCGTCAAAGTCATCGAAGACTGGATCTCAGAACAGCACCCACGTGCAGATCCACAAAAGGCGCTGACAGACAAGACCTTTGACCCCAGCCTGTCACCTACCTCACCTACTGACAGGTCCGCCGAAAGTTACGAAGTGGGACCACCCGTGACAGCAACTCAGGACGCGTGGAAGCTCCCAATTGGACCGTACAGCTGGCTGCCAGCAGCAGCCACGGACTTTAAGGGAACAAGCTCATGTGCTAAAAGACGATCGCCCGATTATTATAATACAGAAAAGGCGATCGCCCGGCATATCCAAGTCCTATAAATAGAGAACCTCCTCCTACTGGAAAAAGGTTTTGAATTGGTTCCCAACTCATTCACTTACATTCCGAATTCATTCACGGAAATACAGAAGAACATACATACCATCAAGCTCCCAGCTTTCTCGCCGGAATCTATCTTAGGATTTCTCTCTCCGAATCTCTCATCCAGAAGACGATCGGTAGAGGCAAGAAGTCTCCACAAGACAGATTCCAGGAGATTCATAATCCCAGGAGCTCAAGCATCCAGCTATTACTCGCCGTGAGAGACTGTCGATCTCTCACCGCCGCGACTGTTCATCTCCTTTGTTACAAGAACTCACAGAGCATCACATATGGTTCTTCCGGCAATCTACACGCTCACTAGCTAAGATAACAAGAATCTTTACACTCATTGTAATTGTATTCTTACATTAATACTTGTATCCCCGAATATTAGTATTAATAATATCTCGCGAGAGCATTCAAGCTCGGGACTAACAACCCCGACAAATCTTGTGTTATTTATCTTTCTCACGGAAGTGTTCTCACATTTGTTTGCTATCCATCCATTCCAGCAATATCTATCTACGGATAATATTTTGGGTAGCAACAATTGGCGCTAGAAGGAGGGCATCTAACCCTCAAAATTTCATTCCTACCGTCCCGAAGAACACTCACTGTTCTCGGGACATATACTTGAAGTGACACTCACTGCGCTTCAAAGAAAACCTTCAGAATCATGACATCCGCCGGTACATCGAAGAGAGCCACTCTCCGAACCGCCGGACATCATATCCCGGCTCAATCCGAACCCCAGCCGACGACTGGGGGAAGCCGCGGCAACACGAGACTCTCGATCCCGCACCTGAGGGATGGACCCAACCTCTCACTCGACCAGTTCCAAACCGAGGAACAGATCGAGGAGGCTATGGCCATCCTATAGGAGCGACGGAGAGCATGCGCGTCGCCCTCAATAACTCCCTCGATCGTCCTCCGCATGGGAAAACGGAAATTCAACGGGCTACTGGGCGAGCGATCGTCAGAAAGCCCCAATTCGCGAGAAAGGGCTCTCGCACGACTGGACGGATACGTATTCAATCGCTTGGGGTGCGACCCATCCTGGCGACCGGGGCACTCTGTTTCCAACCACGAGAAGACGGAATCCGAATCCGTCACCAGGAGTTCAGCCTACCCAACTCACACCAACGCAGTCGCCTGCTCGATTCCCGCCCGATCGCTGTGGATCGATTCGATCGCCTCGGCTCACGCTCCGAGTGCCGAGCCGCAAGCAGCCAGGCCACGGCGATGGCCGCTATACAACTTCAGCTCGACGAGATGAAAGCACTCTTGGACACTGGGGCAAGCGCCAGCAGAAAGATCACCGGGCCGACCGAGCCACTCGCGGTCCACATCGAGCTTGCCCCCGTGCAACCAACAATCGCTCCTCCCAAAACACCTCTGTATGAAGGGAGATCGGACCCCAAAACCCACCTGAGTAAATTCCGAATCTACATGATGGGGTGTGGGGCATCTGATACAACCAAGTGCCGGATCTTCCCGTTAACATTGGGCGAGCTGGCCCATAGGTGGTACGCCTCACTACCACCACGATCGATCATCTCCTTTGAGAAACTGGCGAATGACTTCACGTCATACTTCGCCACCAAGGTCGCCAGACCAGAAGGCCCTCACCGCTTAATGAAAATTAGGCAGGGGAAAGACGAAACCGACGCAGATTACATCGACCGAGTAGACGAAATCATCCTCACCGGCGAACCCGTCAGTGACGAGATCGCTCTCATTTCGGTCCTGGGGGGATTCTACGGTCATTCACCCATGTTTAGACATATCACCAAGGATATTCCCCCAACCTACGCGATCTTCCGCGCTAAGGCTGCCGACTTTCTGGCCAGGCAAAGGCTACTCACCTTCCACCAAGGCGAAGAAGCGCCATCTCCTGCCCGAAAGAAGGCGATCGCCAAATCAAAGAAGGCGATCGCCAAGCCACCCGGAGATCTCAAGGCCTTAGAGGACATGGAAGCCCATATCCTCCATACGTTCAACCGAACCCCGGCCCACATTTTCTATGCCATCAAGGGGCACGAACCGCTAAACAAGCCAAAGGCGATAAGGGACCACGGTCACCTGGACAACAATCAATATTGTGCCTACCATAAGAGTCCCGGCCACAGCACCAACCAATGCCGCGACCTCCTCAAACAGCTCTGGAGATTGTTCGCAGAGGGCAAGTTGGACAACCTATTGGCTTAGCCGAAGCCCTAACCGATCTCTATACACGATCGTCCGAGTCGAACACAAACAGGTTGGGAAGGCTCATACGAGCCGACCCCTAAATCAACCTCGGCGATCGTCCCTACATGCTTCAATCAAAGGGAAGGGAACCTCGGAAGTCTCTCCCCGATCTCCCTCCTCATATAAGAAACTGGAGGACTCGCTCGCCATCTACAGTTCACCATCTAACATGATGGACTAAGGCACGAGATCGCCTCCCCCGCACAATGTACACCGTCGAAGGTCGGCATCTACATGACGATCCAAGGTAGAAGAGTGCATCCATGGTCCTGGTGGTCGATGGAACCGACTGCTTAGGCCATGCAAGGTCCCTTTGGGCCAAGATCGCCCGCCCTTCGTTTAAATATGAGGCCGGCGTAGTCTGAGGGCCCTCCAAAATTAATCAGTGGACACGATCGCCCGCCCTCAAAGGTTCATCATTTAACGTGGTGAACCCAGACAATGCGACGCGTCACTACCCCCGTCTCAACGTACACCGTCGAGGGTCACCATCGCCATGGCGACCCGAGGTGGAAGCAGAGCTAACAAGCTGCGGGCGTGGAGTTGAATCATCCGACGCTGCCCCGCGCAAGGACTCCTCTAGACCAAGACCGCACGCCCTTCGTTTAAATACGAGGCGAGGCGCAGCCTAACAGAGGACCCTCACAATAAAATGAGTCACGAGACAGACAATGTCGTTCGCGCACAAGACATGATCAGGGAGTCGGTACATCGAACTCCGTGATCGTGCACGGTTCCTCAAGACGGACGACCGTCCTCGAGGATTCGACAAAGTTGACGACCGCTCACTCAACGAATTATTTTCATCCGCTTACTTTCACTAAGTGAATAAAAACAAGGGGGAAGAGTGCGGACTACCTATACGACGATCGTCCCTATTCAACCACATACGTAGGTCGTCATTTTTCAGATGTTGTGCAGCGATCGAATTTGTTGTAAAAGTTATCTTTATGAGTTTATCAATTCATTTGGAACTACCCTCGCAACGATCTCTCCTCACACATTTGTACAAAGTCAAACAAAGACTCAAAAATAACAATCATTCAAGTGATAAGTCAGAAAATCAAACATTCATTTCATTGCTTGAAGGATCAAAATACATGGTCGCCCGAAGACCAAAATGCTACAAAGAGAAAGCTACAAAACTACAAGACAAAAAGCTAAAACAAGCAAGCAAGAGCGAAAAGCCTCAGGCCTCCGCCTGGCCTTCGCCTTTAGCCGTCGGCTCGACCTGTGGTCCTTCCTCAGTTTCCGGAGCGACCTCCCCATCCTCCGGATCGTCAGGATGAACGATGTTCGCCGGAGTAGGATACCAGCTCAGATCCACGCCAAGCTCCGAGAGATCCAAAATCGGCAAGGAGAAAGCAGGATGGAGAGGATGCTCCAATGCATAGGCCTTGAAGTTCTCAGCAAGAGGCCCGACCTCCAAACCTCCCTTCTTAGCTGCTCGGATCGAGTTGGCGAACGCCATATAATAGGCGAACTCGCTGACAAACTTCAAGTTTTGAAAGGGACCAGCCTTGGTTGCCTCTACCTCTCTTTTCAGCTCCGCCATCGCCTGTTGCGACCCTTGGAGCTCGGCCTCCCCCGCAGCTACCTTCTCCCTCGACTCCGCCAGCTCGCTAGTCAACCGAGCGATCGTCACCTTCTGACGAGCGGCCTCCTCCTCAGCAACCTTCTGCGCCCGGACGGCATTCAGCATCTTGTCCCGAAATCGGTCAACCGCCAAACGAGACAACTCGGTTTCCTTCCTCGCCAGCTCAAGCTCTTGGCTCGCCCGCTTGGCTGCCTCCAAAGAGTCCTTCTCCATTACCACGATCTTATCGGCGAACTCGGCATTCTCTTTCCGAGCCGCCTCGAGATCCGCCTGCAGACGAATAGTGGAAGGTCGCCCCTCAAACTCCTGCGCAGCCTGGACAGCCATGGTCGCCGTCTGGAGAGAAAGGGCGAGAACAGCCTGCATCGTACTCCCCGATCGCTGACGAGCGATCGCATCTAGATCGGTCGTCCAGGCCTTCGGTAGAGCAGAAGCGGCTTTGCTGACGTATTGCGGGATGTCACAGGACTGGCGAGGAGATCGGCTCGCTAAGAAATCCAACACCATCGGCGGGCAAGATGGATCTGTGCGACGGATCCTACATCAAAACAACAAAGTTAACACAACTCCTACGCAAATGCAAGTTTCAACCCAAAAATGCAATCTACCTCTCAGCCCTCACGGGGTCGCGACCGAAGTACGGTTTCCCTCAAGGAGTCTCAGCGTCAGCGATCGCCATCTTTCGCATAAAAGCCGCAGAGGGCGGCTCATTCTCCGGAGCGAGAACAGTGATCGGAGGCGCGGCAATCGGCACCTCATTGGCGGGGGCAGGAACTAGAGGTTCTTCCGGCCTCGGCCTTTTACGATTCGTTCGAAGCCCCTCCTCCGGAACTCCCTCCTCAGCCACGATCGGCTCCACGCGAGGCTCCACCTCCGGAACAATTGGCAGCGCAACAGGTGGGGCCCGAGACGACTTCTTGTGGCGGAGACGGCCTAGAACTCCAGGATTCGACATGGCGATCTCCGGCGGGGGCTCCAGAAAGCGAGGAAAGCGAACCTCTACAGTTAAGACGATCAATCAACAGTTAGATATTTTCCTCAAGAAAGGCGATCGCCTAGAAAGTGAAGGTCGCAGAAACTCATACCTGGTACCGAGAGATGTCTCGGGAAATGGAATAGCCGAGCCGACAACCAACGACTTTCCTTATTGATCCGGCTAGCGTCAAGGTCGTCGTCCGACAAGCTCCGTATCCACTCCCAGACAACCAGGAAATCAAAGGGCAGCTCCTCGACCGCCGGAATGTGAAAACCTGCAAAACCGAAATCAAATTAGATCAGTTCAAAATGCATCCGAACGAAGGGAGAGTCTAAACCCTTATCGGGATTCCTCTCCCAAAACTCAGTAGGGATCTCCAGCTCGCCCGAAGGATTGTCGCTCGTAGAAGCCCTCCACGCGCCGGCGACCCAGGACCACTTCGTCGGATCGCCCCGCGCCTTATTCGGGACTCCGAGGATTACCCGACCGGATCGGCCCTGAATATGGTAACCTCCGACCGATCCTTTCTGAGCCGTCATCTTGAACAAATGGTTCATCTCCGACGGCGATGGGAGGCGGTATAGGCGGTGACCGCCGAAGAGAGTGAGAGTGCAGATAATTTGGAGCCAAGCGTTCGGCGTCAGCTGAAGTGGCGCCACGTTCCAAGCGGCCAGCAGGTGGGAGACAGCAAAAGATAGAGGGAAGTGCATCCCGGCCTCCATAATCGCCTCATTCACGGCGACCATACCCATCGGGGGCTAATCGGCTCGCTCATTCTCTGTCGGCGCGAATATATCCACATCTGAAGGAACATGGAACCTCGTCCTCCAGACGG
Source organism: Orobanche coerulescens (assembly GCA_033398695.1). Lineage (NCBI taxonomy): Eukaryota > Viridiplantae > Streptophyta > Magnoliopsida > Lamiales > Orobanchaceae > Orobanche > Orobanche coerulescens. Next base: position 145,601,831 of record CM065805.1, on the reverse strand, counting down.
CCAGATCTTTCCTGGTCGCCGAACTCCGGATTTGGCCAAGCGACCACAAAGATCGCTGCGCAGCCCGGTACTGCGACCGTTTGGGAAGTTGATAGGGGTAGGCAACCGAGTAACCTCGGAAATCGAATCTCGGAGACGGACCGACCAACTTCTCCATAATCTCAGCAAAAGCCTTATAGGCCCGGCCGAAAGCGCTATGCTGCTCCCAGTAGGCCCTAATCGCCAGATCTCTCTCTATCTGCGACCATCTGTCTTCAGCAGCCGCTTCCTTAGTGACGTCGGCTTCATTAAATAAAGCCTCGATTTCAGCAGGGTCGATTCTGGCCCGAATAGCCTCAGCGGCCGTCTCCAGGTGGTAGTCAGAAGAAAGTCCTCCCCGGACAGTCGATGTCCCGGTGGCGGAACTGGTACCCACTCCATGTGATGATGACGTTCCGGCCATTCTCAAAGAAAGAAAGGAGAAAAGGATTTTTTCTTACCCAAAGATGAAATCGAACGACGATCGGCACTAAGATCTTCAGAAAAATCTTCAGCAAGTCCTTCTTTCTCTAGTAAGTGCGCGTGAGAACGAAGACTGCAACACTGCGCCCTTTTATAGGAGATGGCAGGGACTCGTTTGCAATAAGGGAAAATCTCAGGGGTCGGATCCCAAACGTCGCATTTATTGACTCTCTCGAGACCCGCGTGCGTCTTTTCAAGGACGCGTCAGTCGAGGAGTCATTAATGACCGTTGATATCCTCCAACAGAAGCCCGACACGTGCGCGGAGACTTTTCCACACCCATTGCCATTTCCCGCGCAGTTTAGCGGCCAACCAGGTCGTCCAAACTCAGAATATATCAGCTCAAAGATGATCGCCAGTTCAGTTAAACGCAGAGTCGCTCGTCAAAAGTTCAGCGATCGCCAAGAGAACCACCTCACCCCACGTTTCCAACATAGGAGCGAGCTGGGGGCAATTGTTGTGTCAAGATTTATTCATCCCGACAGGCGATCGACTATAAGGCCGAGCGACCGAGTCAACACCAGTCAAACTTTGTCAAGCTCGCCTAATCGAAGATACCAGACCACCATCAGGTACTTAGCGATCGACTCCTAAGGCGATCACCCTTTGACATCTGGCGATCGACTCTAGTGCACGGCTAAGGACGGTCGACCTTCGCCCCGAGCAGAGATGATCGCCCGTCAAAGTCATCGAAGACTGGATCTCAGAACAGCACCCACGTGCAGATCCACAAAAGGCGCTGACAGACAAGACCTTTGACCCCAGCCTGTCACCTACCTCACCTACTGACAGGTCCGCCAAAAGTTATGAAGTGGGACCACCCGTGACAGCAACTTAGGACGCGTGGAAGCTCCCAATTGGACCATACAGCTGGATGCCAGCAGCAGCCGCGGACTTTAAGGGAACAAGCCCATGTGCTAAAAGACGATCGCCCGATTATTATAATATAGAAAAGGCGATCGCCCGGCATATCCAAGTCCTATAAATAGAGAACCTCCTCCTACTGGAAAAAGGTTCCGAATTGGTTCCCAACTCATTCACTTACATTCCGAATTCATTCACGGAAATATAGAAGAACATACATGCCATCAAGCTCCCAGCTTTCTCGCCGGAATCCATCTTAGGATTTCTCTCTCCGAATATCTCATCCAGAAGACGATCGGCAGAGGCAAGAGGTCTCCACAAGACAGATTCCAGGAGATTCATAAGCCCAGGAGCTCAAGCATCCAGCTATTACTCGCCGTCAGAGACTGTCGATCTCTCACCGCCGCGACTGTTCATCTCCTTTGTTACAAGAACTCACAGAGCATCACATCTGGTTCTTCCGGCAATCTACTGTAATATCCGTAATTTTCGATTTTCGGTAAATTTCTTTTTTCGGCCGGAGTTCGTTTTGATGACTCTCTCATGACCGTATCGTCATTTAGAGAATGATTAATTCTGTACTTTTTGTCATCCGAGTTCGTTTCGGTATCATTTTGTTGAGTTCCGATCTTTTTAGCGACTTTTCCGCACTTGAGTTCGATTCTTGCGAATCTCGTCCGAAACTGTTGTTTCGAGTTTCTCGTAAGTTCATTTAATGTTATTATTCATGTTGCGAGCTTTGGTTTGGTGTTTCGATCGCGTATCGTGATTTTCGGACGTTTTGGGCCATTTTTGTAATTTCCCAAAGTTTGGGGTAATTACTTCCGTTGTCGAATTCCGACACTTCGGGTGGTCGGAATCGTGTGTTCTCTTAGCGCTTGGATTCGTCTTTGCGAGTACTTCGTAACCGTATCTTCGATTTTTACTCAGGTTCGGGTTTCGGGGTCGTCCGGGCCGTCGGGGTGGCCGCGGCCGAGTCACGGCCGGAGCAGGGCCTGGCCTGGCCGAGTTACGGCCGTATGGTGCCGGTTACGTCCGTAACGTGTGCCAGTTATGGCCGTAAGGCGTGATCGGGTACGGCCGTATGGCGCCTGGCAGCTTCCGGACGAAGGCCGGTTACGGCCGTAATGTGTGCGAGTTACGGCCGTAAGTGTCCGGCCAGTCTTTGAATGATTTTTGACGAATGCGATTCACGGCCGTAAGGCTGCCAGTATGGCCGTAAGGGACCGAGTTACGGCCGTAAGGCACCTTGATTACGGCCGTAACACCGCCGCCATATATAGGCAGCTCGGCGGACCGCTTTTTTCATTTTTTCTCCTTCTTTCGGCGGCTGGCGACGGGTGCGACGGGAAATCGAGTTCTTGGCCGATTCTAATCATTTCCAAGGCATTTTGGAAGATCCTTGTTGATTATATCAACATCTAATCCGTGTGTTTCGTCGAATCAAGGTATATTTCTTGATTTTCCTTCAAGTTGACTTTTTGGGGAATTTGTTCTTGATTTCGATTCTAGTCCGATTTTGATACATCGTTTGGTGTAGTATAATGTTATTAATCGTGTTCTATGTGTTGTATATCCATATATCGAGTTTGTTTAACTCGATTGACGATTCGAGTGTTCTTGGGAATTATTGAACATTTAGTGTTCGATTAAATGTCCCAATGAGTTTCCCTTCGATAGTTTGTTGGGATTTCCATTGTTTTGGCCTTGATTCTCGTCGTAACCATGTGTTATTGTTCCTTCCGGAGGTTTATAGGTGTTCGAGGATTCCGATGTTGAATCCCGTTTGGTGATTGATGATTCGTGTGGTGTTATTCTCGTAATACTCGTGGTGCTATCGCGTTCTTGATATTGTTCGGGGGTTCGGGGCTATTCGACCGCGTCCTATCCGTCATCTTGTTGCGACTGTGGTTTTGAGGCAAGTATCTTGCCCATACATTTCATGTTTCGTTGATATAATTCTTGATAAATGATTTTATGCGAAATCCAATATTTAATGAACGTAAAAAGGGATTGGTATGTTCTCGATAAATATTGTCTTTCAACGATAATTCGTATACTTCGTGAATATGTGTTCTCGGAATATGTGTGTTGGTTTTGTATGTTTAAAGATAATATGATCACTTCGAGTGAGTTTGATAGACCGTAATCCTTTGCCGGGGATTACGTATTGTTATTGTGTACTTGTTCGGTAAGAACGTAATGTGTGTGATATTAGTTGTTACTCCTTGAAAGGAGGTTGTGATACTTAATGTTGTTTGGCTTGATAAGTGATTATTGTTGTGTGCTTGATGTATGTGATGTGCCTCCGGGTAGTATTGTTGAATCTCCGGGATCCATACTTGCTTGTATGGGTCGGGCGTGACCGTAGGGTTATCCAATCCGGGTATGTCTTGCGGGGACTCCGAGGTTCGTGGCTTGTTAGCCCGATGCCGAGATAACTTGTGGGGTTATCATAGGGTATGTCTTGCGGGGACTCCGAGGTTCGTGGCTTGTTAGCGCGATGCCGGGATAACTTATGGTTGTGGTTTGATTATGTACGTATATGTGCTTGTAGTCGCGTGACTGCGGTTACGGTGACATGTGATTTGATATAGTTTCCCTGTGGGTTATTCACTCGGGTTTGTTCTACGGGAGCATCTGAGGTCCGTGGCTTGCTAGCACGGGACGCGAATAATCTGTGGAAACAGGTTGTTATGGTATGATCGGGTCGTGGACCCTATTTGTTGTTATCGAATTTATGTTTTGGGAAAATGACTTTTGGGCTGTGTCCCTAAATGTTTTTGAAAGGTTTGAGAATTCTTAAATCCCAATGTATTCAAAACTCCCGAGGTTGTAAAATGTTTTTTTCACAGATGTATATCGGGTTTACCCTATCTTTCGATTTAATCGTTTGATTAAGTGAATCACCTCGGGAAGTATGTTTATGATTAACATGTTTCATGGAGTATGATATGTATGGCTCGTTTTCGTATTTTATACTTGCACTAGCAAAACAGTGGAGTTTTGCTAACCCCCGAGTATTCGGGGGGTGGATGTCTGTATTGCATTCAGGTTTTGGAGCAGAGCACAGGGTCGGCATGAAGGATGATGAAAGATGAACGATACTAATCACACGAGGACCCGTTGATGTCGTATTGGTTTAGTTGTACTTTATTTTCCGCTGCTATATTTTTCCCGTTGTACGGGTGTGGTTGTATTTTGACCCCTGCGTGGGCATGAGTTGTATTCGAGTTGTATGTATTTATTGAAAGACCATAATCTCAACTTGGCCTATCGAGTGTTATGTACTCATTTTAAGGTTTGAGCGGACTAGTTGTTAGAACTAGGCACAGATAGCCTCGAGTTGGATGTCTTAATCTCAACTCGGCCTTTCGAGTGTTATGTACTCATTTTAAGGTTTGAGCGAACTAGTTGTTAGAACTAGGCTCAGATAGCCTTGAGTTGGATGTTTTAATCTCAACTCAGCCTATCGAGTGTCATGTACTCGTTTTAAGGTTTGAGCGGACTAGTTGTTAGAAATAGGTTCAGATAGCTTCGAGTTGGATGTCTTAATCTAAACTCAGCTTGTTCATGGTCGAGCATGTCATGTATGCTTCGACCGAGCTAGTCATAAGAACTAGGATTTCATCTGAATAGACAAGATTTCCTTGGTCAAGCCGGGCGTTAGTGTTCCGGGCTCTGTCTTTTTGTCTGGACATTGTTATGTGATGCCTAGATCCATGCATATTGAGTATTTGGTAGAATAATAAAAAGGACTTTCATAGAAGATAGATATTACAACGAAGGACTTGGCTTGAGCTTCTATTGGAAGTACTTCCTCAGGTGTTCTGAGTGCCATGGGTGTTTTAAATCTTTTCCCTCGGGAGTTTTGAGCATGTAAGTCCCCTCCCGGATAGCATGGGTTATGATGTAAGGGCCTTCCCAATTCGGTGAGAGCTTGTTCTGTTGAGCCTTTCGATGGGTAGACTCAATCTTTCTTAATACCCAGTCGCCCACTTCAAATAGTCTCTTCTTCACCTTTCTGTTATAATAGGCCTTGGTCCTCTGTTTGTAGTTGATCATCCTTAGCTGTGCAGCTAGTCTCTTCTCATCAAGTAAGTCCAAATCTAAGAGTCAGTTATATTCATTGGCTAACTCATCGTAGTTGGTTACCCTAAAGGTCGGGAGCACCATCTCTGCTGGGGCCATGGCTTCTGAACCATATGTCAAGGCAAAGCGTGTTTCCCCAGTCGGCCCCCGAGTGTTTGTACGGACTGCCCACAGGTCAAGGGGGAGATCGTCCAGCCACTTCCCCTCGCTTCCTTCCAGGTTCTTTGTGAGTGCTGTCATGATTAGTTTGTTGGCTGCTTCTGTTTGTTCATTTCCCTAGGGATGATTGACCGAGGATTTTTTATGTTGGACTCCCAGCCTGTTAAGTTCTTCGGTGAAAGCATCCGAGAATTGGAGCTAATTATCTATTACAATCATATTAGGAATACTGAACCGACACCAAATGTAGTCGTGTATGAAATTGATAGCATTTTCCTCTGTGGTTTTAGCCAAGGCTCTGGCTTCGACCCATTTGGTGAAGTAATCCACAACTACTATGACATATTTGTTGCTTCCTTTGGCCAAGGGGAAGGGTCCGATAATATCGACCCCCCACATATCGAAGGGCCAGGTTGGAATAATGAGGCTTTGCTCAACGGCTGGTAACTTAGGTAGGTTGGAGTACCTCTGGCATTTATCGCATTTCTTGACGTAGGTCTGGGCATCTTCTCGCAAATTAGGCCAATAATATGCAAGGATTATGACCTTGTCGGCTAGGGCCCTGGCCCCCGAGTGTCCTACACATATCCCATTGTGGATCTCTGCCAGCCAGTTCTCCGTACACTTTGGGGGAACACATCTAAGTAGTGGTTTGGTGAAGGATCTTCTATAAAGCACTTCGTTCCACTCGACAAAGCGTGCAGTTTTCTTTTTGATCATTCTGGCCGCCAACTCATCCTCGGGTAACTTTTCTTCTCTAAGGTAGTCCATGTAGTCGTCTATCCAGCTTCTCTCATCATCTATGATGGCTAGGATTTATGTACTCTCGAACGCTGGTTGCTCGGCATAAATGGTCAAGAGGTCAATGTTTTCAGCGGTAGCCATTTTGGAGAGTAGGTCGACTTTCTTATTCTGATCTCGGCCTATCAGTTTTATCTCCCAGAACTCTAGATCCTTGGTCATATCAAGGACGAGGTCTTTATATTTGGCAATCATATGGTTTTCAGCATTGAATTCTCCTTGTACTTGCTTTACGACCAGTTTCGAGTCACTGTAATACCAACCTTGTTGCCCCAAGGAACCTAGCCTTTTCAATCCCAATGATAAGGGCTTCATACTCGGCCTGGTTGTTTTAGGATGGAAAATTGAAGCGCACAAAATCCCAAGTCACATGCTCACCCCCAGGACTGATTAGGACTACTCCTGCTCCACTCCTTTCTCTTGTGGCTGAACCATCTGTGTACAAAATCCAGCAGCCTTTTAGTAGGTCGAAGGGGGGTTCTGTGCCCAAGGGGGCCTTTCTCTTTCGAATGGTAGGTACGTGCCCTCTAGTGAAAGAGGTCTCGGCCAGAAAGTCTACCAAGGGTTGTGCTAGTAAAGTCTTCCCCGGCTTATAAGTGATGTCAACCTCGGTTAGTTTGATAGACCAGTTAAGAAGACGGCTTGAACTATCCATTTTGTGCAATATCTTCCTCAGTGGAGCGTCAGTGTAAACTGTGATTGGATGAGCCGAGAAGTAGGCCCGAAGATTCCTCGCGGCGATAACCAAGGCATAAGCTATTTTCTCAGCGTTATAGTACCTTGATTCGACCTCTAATAGTGCTTTTCTTACCTAATAGACCGGCTTCTGTCTTCCCTTGTCGTCACGGACTAAGACCGCGGTAACGGCATGATCAGTTGCTGCTAAGAATACTGAAAGCGTCTCTCCCGCAATAGGGATGCTCAGAAGGGGCGGTGAGCCTAGATATTTCTTCAACTCTTGAAATGAGGCCGAGCACTCGAGTGTCCATGCGAAATCTTTCGCTCCTTTCAAGAATCTGAAGAAGGAGATGGATTTCTCCGCGGCTTTTTCTATGAATCTCCCGAACGCTGCCACTCTCCCATTGAGTCTTTGCACTTCTTTGATTCAAGTTGGCTCTTGCATATCCATTAATGCCTTGATCTTTTCCGGGTTGGCCTCGATGCCTCTCTGAGAAACCATAAAGCCCAGGAACTTGCCTGCTGTGACCCTGAACACATTTGCTGGGGTTAAGTTTCATGGCGTTTGCTTTTAAGTTACCAATTGTCTCTCTTAGGTCTGCGGTGTGATTCTCCCTCCTAGTCTTTAGAACCATGTCATCGATGTAGGTTTCGATGTTCCTTCCAATATGGGATTTTGAAACCTTGTTGACCATACTCTGATGGGTTGCTCCTGCGTTTTTTAACCCGAATGGCATCATCACATAACAATAAATTCCTCTGGCTACCTGAAAAGCTATTTTTTCTATGTCTTGTTCGGCCATCTTGACTTGATGGTAACCCGAGTAAGCATCAAGGAAGCCAGGAGTTCGGTGTCTGGCAATAGAGTCCACCAGCTTATCGATCCTTGGGAGGGGATATCTGTATTTAGGGCAGGCTTCGTTGAGGTCGGTGAAATCAATGCATATTCTCCATTTACCGTTATGTTTTTTGACCATAACCACGTTGGCCAACCAGGCTAGGTAGGCTCTCTCTTATAATGCCTATTTTCAGCAGCTTGTCTATTTCTTCTTGGATGGCCTTCTCTTTATCTACGGAGAATATTCTTCTAGTCTGTTTGATAGGTTTGAATAATTTATCCACTTCTAGTCTGTGCAGGGCTACATCCTCATTTACCCCAACCATATCTTCCACCCTCCATGCGAATACGTCGAGGTTGTCTCTGAGGAGGGCAAGTATTTCTCTCTTCTCTTTAGGAGGGAGCTGCCCTCCTATCTTATTTTTTTGCTCTGGATAGTCTGGGTTAACGACAAATTCATCTAAACGATCGACCGACTCTAACTCTGGTCCATCTCTGAACTCCAAGGTCTCAATGATGATTTTTTGGATTTTTTCTCTGTTCTACCCATATAGGTTAGGGCTTTCTAGATCTAATAGCTGGCCCACCTCAATTTCTGCTAGGGATGTCCTTGCTTCTGGTTGGTTTGCCTACGGAGCTGGACTCCGGCTATCGGCAGTGGAACTAGTTTCCCGTCCGTCTCGAGGACTTTTGGCCATGCGTAGCTATCCGAAAGTAGTTCTTCGACGTTTCCCGGCAACGGAACCAAACTGATGATGCAAAAATTGTCGGATCAGCCCTTATCCGAGCGGTTCGGATAATTCCAGCAAGCGAACTTCCTTAGGGGATCTACACACAAGAAAAGAAATGTAAACTGCGCCGGGGATTCTCCGGCGAAGGCCCTCCGGCGTGAGAGTAAGTATTATGTATATGTTTTGTAAACAAAAAATAGTTGATAGTAGTGTGTATCAAGAATTTTCCACCTCCCAGTGCCACCTCTTTATATAGACGTGGATCCTGTAACCCTAACTTGCGGAGAAAGTCGTAGAGTCTTTGTTAATTATGGACTCTGTATTTTTAGGAAGCAGAATCCTGATAAGGATTGTCTATGTAGTTTCCTTGCGGGAGAGGATCTCCTTGTTAGTTAAGGATTTCCTTGTTTCCATCTTGTACCATGTCGTGGTTTCCTTGTCCTGATAATAGGCTAGGACTTGTCCTGACAAGGGGAATCTCGGCCTGCATTGTCACTAGGCCGAGTTGGTGTGAGGTTGGTTGTCAAGTAATCAGTCTTGATTGAGTCTGACCTGAAGTAGGCCGGGGCGCATTTAGGCTCTCAGGTCGGCCTCGAGCCCTTTGGCAAAGTTTGAGCCAGTAGGTTGGATTTCGGGCCCTATGAGGTCTCGACGTCGTGGGCTTTGCTGGATTCGGACCCGGGCTCCATGGATCCATATAGTCAACTCGGTTTATGTCGTTCAAACCTATTATGAATCAAAGCGATCTTCTTTCTTGTCTCAACTAACATATTTCGATCAACTCAAGGAATCATCCCAATATAGAGGCGATCTACACCGCATCCCACAAAAAGCCTCGAATGTTGCCATTTTAATCAAGGTGTGCTAATTGTTATTGTCCGTAGACTCGATAAATAGTTAATGCGACTCCCAGGCATCCCTCCAGTATAGGACACAAGCTCTGAACATATACTCAAGAGTCTGAATCGTCCATTATGACTATCCGTCTGTCTCAAGATGATATGACATACTGAGTCGCAACTCAGTGCTCAACGCTCGATGAACAGACTGCCAGAAGTGCGATACAAACTGACCGTCTCGATCAGAAATAATACTCTTTGGAGTTTCATGTAAGCGGACGATCTCTACAATAAATACACTAGCCAATGTATCGGGTCATCAAGTATCATGATTTCCCAGAAAATGACATGATTTTGTTAATTGATCGACAACAACCCAAATCATGTTCATTCTAGTCCGGGTCCTCGACATAATTGTAATAAAATCCGTCGAGATATCGTCACACTTCCACTCAGGATTCAGGAATAGGAAGTGATTTCAACAACCCTTCCGATCGTTGATGCTCGATAACCTATTGACAGGTCAAACACTTCAACACGAATTCACTAACATCCTTCTTCAAATTGCGCCACCAGAAGTTACTGTTTATATCGTTGTACATTCTACTTGTACCAGAATGAGTGGCGTAAAATGAAGTTTGAGCCTCTTTCAGAATTGTCTGCCTCAACCCAACATCACACGGCACACACAGTCGACCCTTGAATCTCAAGATTCCATTGTCTTGAACTACAAATCCAAGGGATTTTCTCCTTAGACACATCCTCTCTGAGTTTAACCAAAAATAGATCCTCACATTGCTTCGCCTTGATATCATCAAGCAAGGATGAAGTAATCTCTAATGCACATAACTGTTACTGAATCTTCTGAAGCCAAACCTTGATACCATATCTAATCAAGTCCTGGCGAATCCTCGACTGGGGAATAGAACCTCTAGCATATGAAGTGATACAGACTTACGACTCAATGCATCAGGCACCACATTTACCTTACCTGGATGGTAAAGAATCTCAAGGTCATAATCCATGATCAATTCTAACCATTTACGTTTCCTCATATTAAACTCTTTTTGGCTAAAGATATACGTTAGGCTCTTGTGATCGGTATAAATCTTACACAAGGAGCCGTAAAGGTAATGCCTCCATAGCTTCAGGGCAAATACAACAGCTGCTAATTCCAAATCAAGGGTATTTTAATCACCTATGATGGTTTCAACTGCGGGGACGCATAAGCTATCACCCTATTCCTCTGCATTAGAACACAACTGAGCTCGAGTCCTAAAGCATCACTGTAAACCACAAAATCATCAGTCCCTTGTGGCAAGGCTAACACCGATGTCTTAGTCAAGCGCCTCTTCAACTCATCGAAACTGTTCTACCGCTCAGTAGTACATTCAAACTTTCGGTTCTTTCGAATTAAATGCATAAGTGGTTCGGCGACTTTAGAGCATCCCTCGACAAACCTACAGTAATACCCAGTAAGTCCGAAGAAACTCCTCATTTCCTTCACATTCTTAGGTGATATTCTAGTACCGCCTCTATCTTCTGATAATCAACACGAACTCCCTCTATCGAAATCACATCCCCAAGTAACATATCTTCCTTAAGCCAAAATTCACATTCTTAAAACTTTACATATATTTGCTCTGCTCTCAAAATGTCTAACATAGTATGGAGGTGATCAGCATGCTCCTCCTGACTCCAGGAATAGAAAAGAATGTCATTGAGGAATACAACCACAAACGTATCGAGGTACTCGATAAATAGTCTGTTCATCAACTGCATGAACATGGTTGGGGCGTTGGTTAGCCCAAACGTCATAACCACGAACTAATAATGATTTCACCTCATATGAAAGGTAGACTTAGGGATATTTGAATCCCGAATCGTCAACTGTTAGTATCCATATCACATATCAAACTTCGAAAAGACTGTCGCTCCATGAAGCTGGTCAAATAAATTGTCAATATGCGGTAAAGTGGATTTATTTTTGATGGTCAACTTTATTAATTCTCGATAGTTGATAGATAAATGAAGCTATCTATCCTTCTTCTTAACAAACATGACCGGTACGCCCCAAGGCAAAGCGCTCAGCCAGATATACCCTTTTGTCCAAAAGTTCTCCCAACTATTTTTTCAACTCGAACATCTCTGGCGGCGCCATGCAATACGGTGCCCGAAACACAGGAGTCGCACTTGGCTCTAAATTGATAAAGAACACGACTTCTCACTACAGTGATAAGCCAGATAAGTCATCTAGAAACACATTAGGGTACTTGTTGAAGACTGGAACTATCGAAAACTCGGCTTCCACATCTTCGCCTTCATATCATAGCACCAGTAGCCGACACGGCCCTGGTTCAAGAGTTTCACCGCCTTCATGGCGCTAATCAGACTACATGATCTACCCTGCTTGCGGACCATAAAAGTATTCTCCACTATCGCAATGGTAAGAGTATGATAGTTTATGATAACACCGTGACAGTCTAGGCAATCGTCCCCGAGGATTAAATCCTCACCCTTCAAATCCACTACAATAAGATTTGAAGGCCAATCCCGATTTCGAACCTCACTGGACACTCTCTAACCTCTCGATTCCCAAACACACGGTCCCTACTATGCATACCCATAACAAATGGCTCGCACTCAAATAAGCAATCTATATCAAGCTGATGAATACAATCTAACACAATAAAAAAATTGGGTGGCCCCCGAATCAAACAACACCGAAACTGTATGAGAAGAATCCAAGTTATACCTGCTGCCGCAGGAGCATATACCTCAAATATACATCTCATCTGATAAAGATGAGGGTATGCTGATCTCGAACTCGACACACCAGTCGGTCCGGCTGACCCCCGCCTCTGCCTCGGCCTGCACCCTGCTGAGATTGGTTAGTCGGATAACTCTAATTAACACTATGCTCCCTCGGAGCCAGAATGGTGCCCTGACTACCGGTGAACCTAGTGGCCACCACACAATGAGATGTTCATGACTCTTCTGTCCACAAACCAAACAAGTCACCAGAGGATACATATAATTTCTCACAAGTGCAATCACAGTTATATCAACTTCTCTCACCGCCCGGAAGACCATGGGTCGTGTGAACCCACAGGGTCCATTGCTGGCTGAAATGAACTCTCGGTAGTATGATGAGTGGACTGTGGTTTGTGGAAACCACCGCCCTTACTGCCCGAGAAGCCACCTGCATGGCCATCTCGCTTTCTAAAGCTCTGTCTCGGTATTCTTTAAATGTAGTACATCTCAAGCCATCCATACCCTGTCGGATCTTCGAGTTCAAGCGATGATTAAAGTAGTCTTGTCCGCCTCATTCCTCACTGGTACTGAACAAACGATAGTTGTTGGTTAAATGTGACAATGGCCCGAGAGATAGACACACCCTGAGGAGTAGAGGTAAAGAAATCAGTAAAATGCTGATCGTGCACCGACAAGGGACAGTATTTCGCTTCTGTCGCGGTCTTGAATTTTATTCCAAGTAGTAATTCAGTCCTTAGGCCCAGTGGCCTCCAACCAATCCGCAGATTTCTTTTCGAGGTGATAGTGGGCAATGGGTACCTTTCTCTCCTCCAGGCAAGAAATAACATCAAAATCCCGGCCAATCTGATCGACCTAACTCTGGAATCAGAAGGTCCGGAAAAACACTGATGATGCATATCATCATCTCCTGAAGCCACTTACTAGCCTTTGAATTAGCAGTAGGGAGCGAATTCCGCTGTTCTCCCTGAATAATCTGAGCTAACTAATTTATCACCTGTTGGTGAATTGTGGCAACTCTTATATCAGCATTGTTGCCCGCTGGTTGCTTCTGACTACCGAAAGGTCCAGGTGACCATCTGAACCTATAGCGATTGTGTTCGACACTGAATGAAATGCCAAATTAGTAACCGAGTAAGAAAGCATGACCCCCTCATTGATGGCACCACGTAGGGCTATTACAAGTTGTAGAATCTTCCACAAGAGTCTATCAGGCTAATGACATACACACACAACAACACAGCATACATTCAAGACATTACATAAATTAATTAGTTAGGCCATGGCCTCGGCCAAAACACTTGAAAACGACAAGTTCGAATAATTTTCAAAATGTTTTAAAAAGCCCACGCAGGGGACTTTCTAGTAATTTAAAACAACATATGAAAAACAAGTTTAACAACCGACATAAAACAATAAACAACATCACTATTTGTTTGGAGCGTCTAACATCATTACTGCACATTTGTCCCATGTGTACCCTATGCTGAGTCCTTGAGCTAGAAATCACCTGAAATGCATTTCTCCCATTTAAGGGGGGGTTAGTGCTGGAATTCACTAGTGCAAGTACATCATCATATGAAATATGTACAGTCATTTACCAATAATCATTTTTAGAAAGTATTTTATTTCGGAATATCATTCAAATTGATCACATAGTTCTTCGGGGTTTGTCAACCCAAAAGCAATTCCACACCCCTCAATGATTATTCGTGTTCTGACCCTCAAGGCACAAAACCTTGTACGCCCCATCGGACATCCCTAGGTTGATAAACTCAGGTTAATGATCCACCCCTCAAGGTACGAATCCCCATATGCCCCACCGGTATCCCTAGATTAACAATACAACTCTTTCCACTTATGTACATAATTCATCAACCATAAATGCACAAAACACATTACACATAATGAAATACTTGCCTTGTTTGCTAGAACACAAATAAAATGATGAAAGAAAGGGTTTGGACTCAAGTCCTTCCTAAGGAACTCGACCCCAACATCATATCAATGCTCAATCAACAATTGTACAAGGGAACATATTCCAAGAACACCTGAATCCCCCATTATGACATAATGGACATCTCGAAGGCATCCTTTTTGGTCTAACTCGACCAATTGGACAAACGCCAACAACTAAACCATAGAATAATAAAGAAACCAACATAATACAACTATATAATTGATAACTTATCAATAATCTAAGCTAAATCGGACTAAAAGAACAAAGTCAACCCAAAAATCCCAAATACCCAAAACTAGGGTTCTAAGAGTGTTACATCAATCCGAGTGATCAACGAAGTTCAAACAATGTTTAATCCGTGCTAGGAGATCGATATTGTTAGATGATGGTGTTTGGTCGTATTTTCATACTATAATGCTCAAAACCGCTGTTAGTCGCCGAGAAGTAGAAAAGGAAGAAAGGCAAAGTGAGAGCTACAACCCGCTTATATAGGCTGGAGCACCGTTACGTATGCAACACTCCTTGTGTTGCATGTGTTAAGCACCTGATGCATGCTAAGCTATAGATGTTGCGTACGCAATGGGCTTCACAGAGGCCACTGCCACGATGCAACAGGTAATGTTACATACGCTGCATGGGATGCTTAGTGTATGTGACAATCTATAAAGTATGATACAACTCCAGATTAGCGTAAGCAAGTGCTTTTCCAGCGTCTACTGCCCCAATGCATCAGGTACCTTCATGTACGATTTGAAGCTACAATAGCACACATAGTTACATTGTTACGTATGTTACGACTTGCGGGATAATGTACACAAGAGCGTCAACAGAGGCTTCTGCTCAAATCTCTAGGTAAGTTCACGTACACTACAATCAATATTAGCGTACATTAGATTCGATCATTACGTAGGCTAAGCGGGGGACGTAACATATGTAACCTGCGTGAAATAGCATCACTGCTCCAACATCCCGGTGCATTAGACAACTACACGACGAAGTACACAACTACTCAACCACAACAACACGTCCGCTCTGAATATCACATAACGAACTGAAACACTCACAAGTTCTTGGGGAAGGTATAACAGTGTATAAAATAACATTACACTGAGTACATATGAATAAAAAAGATTGGGAAATATGGAAAATAAAAGTATGGATATTACACAAGATATAATTCTTTCTCCTATAAGTGAGCAGGTGAATGTCTTATGCGGTTAGTGAAAAATAATATGAGAAGTATTTTGTCAAAGAAAATGAGCTAGTTGTATTTGATAGACGAGATCTCTATGATCTTGATTTTCACTAACACGCGTCAAGTTGAAATAAGGTTTGACTTTACCGTGGCCCTAATATCTGATATAGACATCTAATTAAAGGGTTTATATGCATGCGATATTTATAACATGAAAGGTTGGGAATAATCCTAACCTTTCGATCTCACTTGGGTTGCAATGTGAGACGCAATTGGAATCCTGAAGTGCAACACCCCCGAAGATATTTAGGACATATTACAATGCCCTAAATACCTTCCGCAAGGATTTACCAGGCTATTGCAAAAAATAAACATAGATTCCTCTCCCTTGAGGATCTACAAGACAAAACTTATATGACGTAATACCATACCGCCCAACAAGGTTTAAAGATAAATGGAATAACCACTTATCGACCGGCCAGGTCGAATATGACAAGATGATTCAATACACTTTACATCGTTAACATCAACACTCATACATCGTAAAACAATCAAGGTATCACATAAGATCACACATTGGTAAAATTTCTTTGGACCTCTATAAGGTTTTCAAAACAATTTTGCAAGAATTAACTGAATTCCGTGAAGCATACTTAACCACACCGGGTAGTTTTATAAAAACATTTTATTTGAAATACGTGTCAAAGTTTTGTCAAAATGTTGTCAAATATGTTTAGGGTTCATGGGTCCATATACTTCGTCACAATCGATGAGGGATTACATCCTGTAAACAAAACTTCTTTCCAATACAGTAGAACAAAATTAGAAGATTAACAAATCATTAAGCTCCATGACCCAAGTCTTTGCCAAAAATGTGTCCGCGAACTAGATCACCTATCACAATTAGTCCCAAGGTCATCCATCAATCTCACCCATGGGTTCACGATATCCAGGGATCTGTCAGGCCTCGACAGTTTTCACCTGGTAGGATGACCCTTGGTTGCAACTGTCCTGATACCAACCTTTTTCGAGAAAAGTATTTCGAGCATGTCATACATATATGGTTGGTATCAGTGACTCAGCACATAATAAGTATCCTCAGTCGAGAAGCTCACCGTAGTAGCTCACTTGGTCACTGTGAAACCGACATTAACTTCAAGCCATAAGCCGTCCCTTAAACATGTCCACCGCACATTCCCGCGCCTGGATGGTGGCACCGGATTTACACTATTGACAAGAGCCACACATTGCAGTGTAACATATCCCAGCAATACTCCCGCCCTCGACGACTTTGAATACCACTCCACAGAAGCACCTAGTTTATATAGGCCACGTAATTCACATAGGTCATCCACTCATGATACTTAATCAATATTAGTATAAACTATGTATTATCTAATGTAACCCAAATAAAATACACACGTACCTTATTTAGAACAGCACATATCATACTTATATATTTCACCACATTAGCACAGGGATAACCCTAACACTCACGAATCTCGTGATCATATACGACTATTCACAACCTCAGAGTTAGCGGTATTGCAACAATCTAACATGCACTTACTATATTGCTTACTCTATATAGACTTACCTCTAAGTATATAGGACACGATCAATATAACTGAAATAAAGTATAAGAAATGTAATCCTAATACTTGCCCGACAGACCAAGGAATTGAAAAAGGTGCAGCGTCTTCTCGACAGAAGCTCTAGCCCACCCGATTCAGACCTCCAACTGTAGAAAGATGATGGATTTAATTGAGATGAACTTTGTAGAATGGCTCCCTGACCTCAGAGGAATATTTAGAACACTCAAAGCACACCAAAATCACTCATATATGAGGTAAGGTCGATATATGGCCGAAGAGGATGAGTTTTGGCTGTAGAAGCACCCTCTTAGGCCTTATATAGAAGGACAAACCGACCTTAGGTCGGCAACCTTACTTGCCACTATGAAGGGGCCTTAGCGGCCGCTATCACGGTGGTACTTCAGCTTGTATACGTTTGTCGTATCCGAATTAAACTTTCTAGACATTTTTAACCAGCCTCATAGAAACCGTAATTTACCCTTCCTTATGGTCATAATCTTCATTAAGGCCGTAACGTTCCTTCGGTTGCAGCCATAACATCGTTCCCATTGTGGTCGCGCTATGCAAGACCTTATTGTTATATCGTTGCTAATTCTCCTAGCCATACTCGATTTACTCGTACGTGCATAATGGCGGGGACTGAGATTGTTCAATTTTATATTTCTCAACTGTCCGATTCTTCCTTAGATGGTTATTGACCATAAGCCCATTTAAAACGTATTGTTTGGAACTATTTATTGCCGACACAGCTACAATTATTTCATGACGAGTCAACGAACTAAGTGTGGATATAAACACAACATAAACATTCATTACGCGAATTAATGAGATAATGAGAATTTACACCACTATTTAAAAATCATAACTACAGGGTCTCACATCATTCCCCTCTAAAAAGAAGTTTCGTCCCTGAAACTTAGAATAAAAAGGGAGATGTTAAAATGCAATAAAATTATGACTCATTGTGCGCTTGCCAACTAATAGCGCAAAAACAACCTTGTTCGAAATCACAAATAATTTTTTTTTATCTTCTAACAGATTCGGAATGGATATGAAAAGTGACACGCCTTGAGAAATATTTACAACTACATCTGTTATACCCATGGTATGCCTTACTAGACATACTTTATGGGTTAATGACGACTGGGTCTTCCTCCATCCCTTCTTTAAGATCCTCTTCAAGATCGTCCTCGGGGTCCTCTTCAACTTATGCGACCTCATGTTCCACTACCGGAATTGAGGCTGTCGGGAGGACAGCAAGAATCTCTTCCACATTTGCTCGTATCGTCGCTCTCTATTAATGGATCTGATCTTGAAACAGCTCTCTTGCTTTAATGTACTGGGCCTCTATTTCTTGAAGAGTGTGCCGCACTATATCCAGTTGGTCTTCTAGCTGCACAACACACTCGTGTTCCTATGAAGCTGTCTCTCGTGGCACCTGACTTGCTTCCCGATGAAATTGTGCTAATGTCTATAAATAGCTAATATGTTCTTGGCAATGGGTATGTATGGTAGGATACGTAGTTGGAAGACTACTCAATTGTTTCTTTTTAGCTTAAGTTTTAACCGAGTAGGAGAGGTTTGGTTGAATAAGTAGCCTTCAGGGTTTTATATACATGTAAATCGGTGGTCTTAACGGTGGCTACAAAGGATTCCTTGCGGTTGCTACTATGGCGGTTTCGTGGGTTAAAGTCGGTAGCTGTTGCAGTTGTGATGAAAACCTCTTGGCGGTCGCTATCCTGGTGGTTTAGTGGCTGAAAGCTCGCTTCAAACCTCAAATCGGTTAAACACATTACATCTTCTAGTCATGGCCATTCATGGTCGCCATGCAATATCAGGTCATGATTATAGTTTCGCATTTAACGGTCGTAAAGTCTATTCAGATCTCAAGGTAAACTTGATCTGCATAGCGTATGTCACATGAAGGTACTCTTATGTACGTCGTGAATGCTCCCCCTACGCACTTTGTGAATATTTTCACATGGATACACCTTGATGGCCTCCCGGTCGTAAGATTTTTCTAGTTGTACGCTCAACCTTGCCTCGTAAGGGTCATTTTAAAATATTGAAGCGAATACCTAATGTTAGACTATTAACCTCTATACACTTAGAACGAACATATTAGGATTGGCATTATAACGAGAACCCCTGATATTATTACGGGTTGATCTTGTTATACTAGTTTAAGTCGCGTCAAGACAGGACATATGAACAAGTGGCTGTAATTATGGAACATAACCGGGGTTAACGAAACAAATTCACAAGGAACATTTAGAATTATAAATTACATCAAATTGAAAACAGGGGGTCTCATAGCAAGATGAGGATATAATGATCATACAATAAAGTAAGCAAACAAAAAGGCAAATGGGGTCAAACATGATCTTCACTGATTGTTGAGGGTCCCTACCTGAGCTCGGCCGAGACTGGCAACTGCTTCACAGTACACCGCTCGGTATCCGTCCTGTCTGCAAGTGTAACATGTAACTAGTGGCAATCGATAATCGTTACGAACATGACCAGGGCATCCACAATTATAACATATGGGCTTAGCATTGGAACTGCCAGTACTTTCGCTTTTTGTAACGCTAGTGGAAGTTTTTGACTTGTTCACCTTATTACACTGCGAGGATCCGACTCAGCGAACTCTACTGCCTCCTGCGTCTTCAACATTAAAGGAATCACTATATCCTTTATGGGCAATATTGTACAATACTTTACCTTCATGAGACCTTTGAATTTCTCCCACATTACTTCATGATCATCAGGTTTAATGGTCCACCGCCATCTGCTAGCATCGTTAGCAAGGAAATATTGGGCAATTGCGACTTTCCTTTCATTATGGCAGCCAACCCACTTGAATATTCTCTCCATCTAGGACAACCAATACTCCCATTTGGGTGTATCATAAGAACCATCGAACTGGGGAGGATATAGACTATTCACTTTTGGAGCCATATGTCAATCTTTGCACTTCTCGTTTGTGATGCCATTGTCGACTCCATTTGTTGCATGGCATGCACTATTTGCCCCATATGGGTAGTTAATCTCTGAAGTGTAATAAGGTTGTTTTCCTTCATATACTCGCCATGAGCAATTGTGTTTTGATTTTTTTCGTGATTAGGTTAGCCCATGTTTGCTAAAGAATCAACTGGGGAATTAGGAATCTGGCCACAGTCGTAACGAATATCCCTATTTCCTTGCATATTACATGAATTATCAATGTAATGTGATATCAATTAACATAGGGCGTAGCCGAGACAACAAAACATTTACTTAGTATTTTATTTCACCGCTAGTTTCTATCAACTCATCACGATCGAACTTTAAATTACTAACCAATACACTCACTCCACACCTTCATTCAATCACTTCCATGGTGTGATATAGGTTCGTAGTAATAAGATAACATATATCTTTGAGTTATATATGATTGAGTAGAGAAGACTTACATTCACAGGTCGGTCGAGAACATACCGTACAACGATACCAGTCACTCCCATTTCGTTTCGATCGATACCAACTCATTTACACCCGGAAGCCTAGGTTTTTCTCAACCTAAGCTCCGATACCCATATTTTGCAACACCTCTGGATATATTCAGGGCATATTATAGCGCCATAAATCCCTCCCGCAAGGATTTACCAGGCTATATGCAAAAACAACAGACGTAGATTCCTCTCCCTTGAGGATCTAAAGACAAAACTTGTATGACGTAATATGCAAGGTCAAAAGATAAATGGAATAACCACTTATCGACTAGCCAGGTCGAATAAGACAAGATGATTCAGTACACTTTACATTATTAACATCAACACTCATACATCATAAAAACAATCAAGGTATAAGATCAAACATTGACATAACATATTAGACCTCCCGAGGGTTTTCGAAACAATTTCGCAAGAATTTACTGAATTTCTTGAAGCATACTTAGCCACCCTGGGTAGTTTAATAAAAACATTTTTTTTAAAGGGTCCGTATCAAAATCTTTTTACTATACTATCTATCTCTTGTCAAACTATTTTTTAATATGTTTAAGGTTCGCAACTCCATATACGTTGTCACAACCGATGAGGGATTTACATCCTCTAGACAAAACTTCTTTCCAATTCACTAGAATGAAATTAGAAGATTAACAAATCATTAGGGTATGTGGCCCAACTTAATCGTCTCTCCCAGAAATGAGAGTCCGCGAACCAGACCACCGGTCATAATTGGTCCCAAGGTCATCCCTCAATAGCACTTGTGGTTTAATTATGACCTTTAGTTCCAACTGTCCTGATACCAACCTTTTTCGAGAAAAGGATTTCAAACATGCCATACATATATGGTTGTTATGAGGAACCCAATATATAATAAGTATCCTCAGTGGAGAATCTCACCGGAGCAGCTCACTTGGTCACCATGAAACTGGCATTCACTTCAAGCTAGAAGCCGTCCCTTGAATGTATCTGCCGCTCATTATCGCGCCGATGGTGGCACCGGACGCACACTCCCGACAAGAGCTGCACATTGTAGCATAACATGGCCCGACAACACTCCCGCCCTCACCGACTTCGATACCACTCCACAGAAGCACATAGTTCACACTGGTCACATAATTCACGTAATACACATAGGTCATCTATTCACAATACTTAATCAATATCAGTAAAAACTAAATACTATCTAACACAACCTAAATATAATATATATACACCTTATTTAGAGCGATGCATATCATACTTCTATATTTCGCCACATTAGCACAAGGATAACCCTAACACTCACGAATCTCGTGATCATATGCATCTATTCGCAACCCCGAAGTTAGCGTATTGCAACAATCTAACGCGCACTTACTATATTGCTTACTTTCTCTAGACTCACACTCCAAGTATACAATATATGATCAATGTAACTAAAATAAAGTATAAGAAATGCAACCGTAAAACTTGCCCGACATATCAATGAATTAGAAAGGTTCAGCGTCTTCTCGAGTATCCAGACCACCCAATTCAGACTTCAAACTCAAGAAAGCTGAGAGATTCAATTGAGTTAATTTCTGGCCGAGGTGAGGTTGAGTTCTGGCCGAAGAGGAGAAATTTTGGCTGAGAAGTACCCTCATATGCCTTATAAACAGGGATAAACTGGCCTTAGGTCGACAGTCTTAATGGCTGTTGCGAAGGGGCCTTAGCGGCTGCTATCACGGTGGCACTTCAGCTTCTAGACGTTTGTCGTGGCCGACTTAAACTTTGTGGACATTTCTAACCGGCCTCATAACGGTCGTAAGCTACCTTACGGCCGCAATCTATCCTTCCTTACGACTGTAACATTCCTCCAGTTGCGGCCATAACGTCGTTCCTGTCGCGGTCGTGCCATGAAAGCCCTTGTGGTTATATTGTTGCTAATTATCCCAGCCATACTCGATGCCCTTGTACGTGCATAATGGCGGGGGTTGGGGTTGTGTTCAGTTCTGTATTCCTCAACTGTCTGATTCATCCTTTGATGGTTATTGACCATAAGCCCGTTTAAGATCAAGTCTTGCTGACACACTACAATTGTTTCATGACGAGTCAACATACTAAGCGTGGTTATAAACACGACATAAACATTCATTATGCAAATTAATGGGACGGAGAGGATTACACCAACATTCAAAATACAAAACACGGGGTCTCACATGAAGCACCACCAAGAACGCTACCGCGCATCCGCGTGCGGTGCAGTAAGGTCCAGGCTAGGTGTGTAACACCCCCAAGACGTTCAGGGCATATTAGAGCATCATGGACCCATCATTTGAGCCCACAAGGCTAACATACATCTCAACCACACAAGACCAATGACAAACACTACGAAATAAACACACCGACACTTAATAAAGATAAACAATGTTAAACAGACTGTTCCCAATAACATTACTCAACAACCAAACTTCTTCCCAAACCGGGACTAAAAACAACACAATTAAAATGAAGGCAGTACTCAAATACTGAAAAAGTTGACATAATTAATAAATTTAATTAACAAGACGCCAAATAAACGGCCATTGAACAGAATCACCCTTGCCCATCATCCTCGTACTTTTTGCATGCTCGTTCACCTCCATGACATGTACCCGAAATACAAAAGTATTTTCCCCATTTGAGGGGTTAGCGACAACAGCTAGTGCAACTACAATCCATTTGAATTACCATTCTAATCAGATGAAATATGTGCCAAAATCATTTTAGAATGCATTTTTATATTCCGGAATATTACGGTGCACAAGCATAAAACATAGTTCTCCAACAAAATATTTCAAAGGTCGTTGGTACGAGACTCACGGCCACCGCACCCCACAGAGGCCCCGTCGGACCATCCCTGTGTGGTTAACCCCAGTTCATGATACGCATACACACGGCACTACGTATCCCCAGAGGGTCTGTCGGACCATCCCGGGCGAACATACGCATTCACATCCACAACATGCACGAAAAGCCATAAATCAAATACTAGAATATGAAACCAAATGTAAAGTACTTGCCTTTGAGACATCTTCGACGAGACGGAAAATAAACAACGACTAGGAATGACCTGGAGTGATCACGTCCGCTCCTAAACGAAAGGTTACCACGAACGACATCAATAATCAAACGGAATATGCCCCCAACCCCAATTAACAATCATAACAATACACATATGATCAATACAGGCGAGGGTCTTCACAAAAACTCCCTGAATCATCAACTCATGGATTAAACATCGAAACGGATTGGGAATCACTCAATAACAATAATTGATAGTAAATATAGCTACACAAATGAACAACTCGAGTTTAAATAGGCAAATCCCGAAAAAACCCCAAAATTGACAAGAATTAGGGCTCTAGCCAAAATACCTTGAATTCAGATGGAGTAGGATGATTACGTTGATGATAATATGTTCCTACTATATCACGGTGGTGTAAGATGATGATAACACGTATTGGAAGTGATAAAACCACCTAGAGTCGCCGGAAGTTGTCCAAGGGAGGAGAAGAGATGAAAAATGACGAATATTGTGATGCTGGGTCCTATTTATACTAAGTATAATTAGCGTACGCTAATCCTTGAAAAATAACGCACGCTAACGGGATTTCGGTAGTCCAGTAGCTTCTGCCTGGTGTCGATAGCATGCGCTACAAAGAGCTTAGCACGCACTACCTGTTCGTTAGCATACGCTAGGAAGACTACTAGCGCGCGCTACCTGTTAGTCAGAAGCCAAAATTCAGAGTCCAGAACCTACTCCCCAAATCACTGAAGTTGTTTAACATACACTATGACTAATAGTTAACGTACGTTAATGGTACTCAGATAGCGTACGCTATGGATCAAAATAGCGTGCGCTATTCATGCAGCAGTTCAGTACTGCTGTGAAGTTCACTGCTAAAAAAGGCACGAACCCAAACCGCAACAGAAGATGGGATCCAAAAGCACAAATATGAAGTATTCGCAACGACGATCTAAGCGCTAAAAGAAAACACCATTCCGACTAGCTGAAGGTTCGGAATTCGACAGTGGAAGTAAATTTCCTCAAACTTTAGGAAATTACAAAACGGCCCACAACGTCCGAAAATCATGATACGACGTCGGATTATTAAACCGAAACTCAAAACACGAATAACTCAACCATATGGACTCATGGGAACAAATAAGAAATGAAATCGAACGAGTTTTATGAGAATCGAACGTACATGCGACAAGATCGTAACATAAAGTGAATTACATAAAAATACCTCTTAAACTCGTTCAAATGGAAAAACACCAAGAACAAAATAGATTCAAAACGTCGAAACGGTTACAAGAGAGTTGTTAAAATAGACATGCGCCAAAAATAGAAACTGCTAAAAATAGAAAGTACGGATATTACATTCTCCCCCTCTAAAAAAGTTGCATCCCGAAACTTAAGGGTCAGAAAGCTCAGGATATCTTGCTCGCATATCCTCCTCCAATTCCCACATCGCTTCCTCCACTCCATTCCTTGACCATTGCACCTTAACCAAGGGGATGGTTTTATGCCTTAAGTGTTTATCCCGACGTTCCAAAATTCTCACTGGCCTATCCTCAAACGTAACATCCTTCTCGACTTCCACATCCCCGAAAACAATAATGTGTGTCGGGTCTGGAACATACTTTCTCAACTGAGAAACCTGAAAAACACTATGCACATGGCTCAACGACGCCAAACAATAAGCAAACTCCACTCTCTCCAATATCTTGAAAGGTCCAATGGACTAAGCTTCCCCTTTTTCCCGAAATGGAAAACTCCATTCGACGGAGACACTTTCAATAAGACGTGATCCCTTACCTAAAACTCCAAGGGTCGACGCCTAATATCCGTATAGGACTTTTGTCGAATCTGAGCTGACAACATTCTCTCTCTAATCAACTCGACTTTCCTTCTAGTCTCCAACACAAGATCCAGCTCAGTGGCAACTAAATCAGACGGCTCATTCCAACATATCGGTGATCAACATCGTTGGACATAAAGTGCCTCATATGGTGCCATCTTAATCGACGCATGCCAGCTATTATTATAAGTAAACTCGATCAGGGCTAGATGTTCCTCCCAATAACTACTCCAGTCTAGCACACACACACGCAACATATCCTCGAACATCTGAATGGTACGCTCGGACTGTCCATCGATATGGGGATGGAAATATGTGCTCAAACGCAATCGTGTCCCCAATGCCTTATATACGGCCTGCCAGAAATGCGATACAAACTGACTGTCCCTGTCCGAAATAATAATTTTGGCATACCATGAAGCCTCACGATATGAGTAATAAAAATACGAGCTAATTTTTCTGGACCCCAAGTGTCCTTGATGCACAGAAAATGTGTTGACTTATTTAGTCGATCCACGATCACCCACACCATATTCATGTCTTCATCCTCGGCAAATTCGTGACAAAATCCATAGAGACATCCTCCCACTTCCATTCCAGAACAGTAAGTGGTTTCAACAACCCGACTAGCTGCTCATGTTCGATTTTGACTTGCTGACAAGTCAAACACTTAGCCACAAACTGCACTACCTCATTCTTCACGTCATTCCACCAAAAATTCATCCTCAAATCCTTATACATTTTACTCGAGCCTCGATGGACTGAATAAGGTGATGCATGAGCCTCCCGCATAATGTCCTGTCTCAATTCCAAGTTGTTCGGAACACATAACCGACCTTGGAATCTCAACACACCATCTTCATAAATTACGAATCACAGGGCTTTCCCCTTAACCACATTCTCACGGAGTTGAATAAACATCAGATCTTCTAGCTGTCTCGATTTAATGTCGTCGACCAGAGACGAAGAGATCTCAAGGGTGCACAACTGCCCATCATTTCTTGGTAACACAACTTCGATACTCAACCCCATCAACTCTCGCTGGACCCCTGGCTGGGCCATGAGTAACTCAAGTGCCCGAAGCGATACCGATTTCCGACTCAAGGCATCTGCCACAACATTTGCCTTGCCCGGATGATAAAGGATTTCGAGATCGTAATCCTTTCTTAGCTCAAGCCACCTCCCCTATCTCATATTCAATTCCTTCTAGGTGAAAATATACTTCAGGCTCTTGTGATCGGTGAAATCTGACACGATGAGCCATACAAGTAATGATGCCAAATCTTCAACGCAAACACAACTGTAGCCAACTCAAGATCGTGTGTAGGGTAATTCAACTCGTATGGTTTCAACTGACGGGAATCATAGGCAATCATCTTTACATGCTACATGAGTACACATCCAAGTCCTTGGCCTGAAAAACCCTCATTACCGCACGGTAAGGCCAAGACAGGAGCGGTAGTCAACCACTTCTTCAACTCTTCAAAACTATTATGCCTCTCGTCTATCCATACAAACTTCTCTGACTTATGCAACAACTGAGTAAGCGGTCGAGCAAGCTTATAGAACCCCTCAACGAATCTCCGGTAATATCCATCCAGACCTAGAAATCTACAGACCTCTTTCACATTCTTGGGCGGTGCCCAATCCAACACTGCCTCTATCTTGTGTGGGTCCACACGAACACCCTCGATCGAGATCACGTGGCCGAGAAACATAACCTCCCACAACCAAAACTCGCACTTTGAGAACTTTGCATAAAGATGCTGAGCTCTCAAGAGTTCCAACACTCTATGCAGATGACGTGCATGCTCCTCCTCGCTCCTCGAGTAAATCAGAATATCATCGATAAAGACGACTACACACTTATCGAGATATTCAATAAAGACCTTGTTCATTAGCTGCATGAACACGGCTGGGGCATTGGTTAGCTCGAACGGCATAACCACAAACTCGTAATGGCCATATCTCGCCCGAAAGGCCATCTTCGGAATATCGGAATCCTTCACTCGGAGTTGGTAATATCCCGATCTCAAATTAATCTTCGAGAACACAATCGCTGCCTGAAATTGGTCAAACAAGTCATCAATCCTCGTGAGCGGATACTTATTTTTGATGGTTACCTTGTTCAACTCTCGGTAGTCAATGCATAAACGCAGTGACCCATCATTCTTATTCACAAACAAAACTGGTGCGCCCCAAGGTGAAGCGCTCGGCCATGTCTAGAAACTCTTCCAACTGTTTCTCCAACTCAAGCATCTCGATAAGCGCCATGTAGTACAGCATTTTCGAACGCACCCGGCTCTAAATCAACAGTGAACGTAACCTCAGGGTCTAGTGGCAAACCCGACAACTCGTCTGGAAAAATGTTAGGATACTCGTTTACTACCGAAGAAGAGAGCTCGACTCCCCTTCTTCCGATCTCAAAGCATAACACCAGTAAACAGTGCAACCTCATCGAAGGAGTTTCACCGCTTTCATAGCGCTGATCAAGAATCTCTGACTACTCTGTTTGCGTCCCAAAAAGGAGTGTTCAGTGCCGTCAGAGTCTAACATCAAAATGGTCCTCGCTCTATAATTCATGATCGCGTCATGTCGATCCAACCATTCCTCACCAAGGATCAAATTTTCATCCTTAATGTCTACCACAATCAGATTAGAAGACCAAGCTCTCCCCGCGGTACTCATCAGAAAATCTCTAAACTCACGATCCCCCACAATACTATCTCCACTAGGCATTTTGACAACAAACGGTTCACATGCAACTAGATAATCAACATGTAAACGGTTGGGGCATCGGTTAGCTCGAACGGCATAACCACAAACTCGTAATGGCCATATCTCGCCCGAAAGGCCATCTTCGGTAGTCGATGCATAAACGCAGTGACCCATCATTTTTCTTCACAAACAAAACTGGTGTGCCCTAAGGCGAAGCGCTCGGCCATGTCTAGAAACACTTCCTACTGTTTCTCCAACTCAAGCATCTCGATAAGAGCCATGCAGTACAGCATTTTCGAAATTGGAGCCGCACCCGGCTCTAAATCAACAGTGAACGTAACCTCAGGGTCTGGTGGAAAACCCGACAACTCGTTTGGAAAAATGTTAGGATACTCGTTTACTACCGAAGAAGAGAGCTCGACTCCCCTTCTTCCGATCTCAAAGCATAACACCAGTAAACAGTGCAACCTCCTCGAAGGAGTTTCAACGCTTTCATAGCGCTGATCAAGAATATCTGACTACTCTGTTTGCATCCCACAAAGAAGTGTTCAGTTCCGTCAGAGGCTAACATCAAAATGGTCCTCGCTCTATAATTCATGATCGCGTCATGTCGATCCAACCATTCCTCACCAAGGATCAAATTTTCAACCTTAATGTCTACCACAATCAGATTAGAAGACCAAGCTCTCCCCGCGGTACTCATCGGAAAATCTCTAATCTCACGATCCCCCACAATACTATCTCCACTAGGCAGTTTGACAATAAACGGTTCACATGCAACTAGACAATCAACATGTAAACGGTGAACACAATCCAAAGATAGGAAAGAATGTGTAGCATCGGAATTGAAAAGTACAGAGACAGGATGGTCAAGGATATGGACGATACCTGTAGCCACTGTCGCGTCAGGATCTCCAGCTCGTCTCATCTCATACACACAGGGTGGAACAGACCCCGCACTAGACGCTCCCCCTATGGAAGACTGCCCACATCCTCGACCTCTGCCGAAACTCTGCTGATGCTGATTAGCTATCAGAGCCTGATTCACGCTCGGTTCTATCGTAGCTGGGTCCGACACTTGAGTAACTGGCGCCCGACTCGCATCTCCACAGTACGCAACACGATATCCCGAACGACCACAATTATGACACTGAAGCGGCGGCTTGTCACACTCATTCATCATGTGTCCTGGACGACCACAGTTGAAACAAATATGACCACGAGCAGGTATAGATGGAGCAGACTTAGAACCATGGCCTCGCCCAAATGACGGGGTGATTCCTAAAGGCTCGCGGACCAGACAAAGTCTTATGATGCCCGCCAAACTTACTTCCCGAAAACAGACCGGAAGTCTTATGCTTCTTACCCTCTGTTGCCACCTCTGTCGTGGAAAAAGACATCTCATAGGCCATCGCCTTGTTCTGATAGTCTTTCAAGGTCGTACAACCAAGGCCTGACATATAGTGGCGAACTCTCGGTTTCATCCACATTTCGAAGTGGCGTATCTTGTCTTGTTCGTCCTGGATCTAATTCCTCACGTAGTGTAGCTGCTAAATATAATCTTTGATTGTCTAAGAGATGGGAACATCCTGGGATTTTGCTTCAAAGAAGGCTTGAATTTTACCCTATTTCACGGGCCACGGGTAATACTCAGCCTCCATCAATTCTCGGAACTCATCCCACGTAGCTGTCCTGTCACGCGGTTTCACTCCCTGCCACCACGTTGCTGCCTCCATGGCGAGAAAATACTGAGCAATTGGTACTTTTCTCTCCTCGGAGCAGTTTGCTGCCTCGAATACTTTTTCCATCTCGAATATCCAACTCTCCCAACCAGAAGGGTCAGAAGTACCATCGAAATGCGGAGGAAGCATACGAATCACATCCTAAAGCAATTTACCGATAACCAGTAGGCGGGACCGGATTAGCATTAGCCTGATTAACTAGGACCGCTTGAGTTAGTAGCGCCATCTGATTCGCTACTTGCTATAGAATGTTAGGTACTCTGATATTATCATTAGTATTACCGAAGCTAGCAGACTGATTCTGCTGACCTTCGGCACTAGGCTGGACACTATTAGACAAAGACGGCATTGTAGAACCAGCCTCAGAGTTATTGGACATGGCCGTCCCACCGGCTGCGCCATGTCCCCTACCGCGTCCGCGTCCTCTAGCAGCAGGCATTCCGAAGAAGTAACTAGTGAGTACAGTTCAAACACAAAACATATCACAAAAATAAGAACAGAACAACACAGGATAACACAATGAGTCAAGTTAGGAAAACTTACGAGCACCAGCGTACTGAGATGATGGCGTAGTAGTGATACTGTTCATAAACGACACTCGACTAGACCCAAATAACCGAAAGCCTAGGTGTCCATGAAACCTTAGTCTCTGATACCATATTCTGTAATACCCCCAAGACGTTCAGGACATATTACAGCTCCGTGGACCCACCCTTTGAGCGCCAAGGTAACACACATCTCAACCACACAAGACCAACGACAAACACTACAAAATAAACACCGACATTTAATAAAGATAACAATGTTAAACAGACTATTCCCAATAACATTACTCAACAACCAAACGGCTTCCCAAACCGGGATTAAAAATAACACAATAAAAATGAAGGTAGTACTTGAGTACTGAAACAGTTAACATAATTAATAAATTTAAGTAACAAGACGCCAAACAAACGATCATTGAACAGAATCACCCTTGCCCATCATCCTTGTACTGTGCGCATGCTCGTTCGCCTCCATGACCTGTACCTGAAATACAAAAGTATTTCCCCCATTTAAGGGGTTAGCGACAACAGCTAGTGCAAGTACAATCCATTTGAACTATCATTCTAATCAGATGAAATATGCGCCAAAATTATTTTAGAAAGCATTTTTATATTCCGGAATATTACATTGCACAAGCACAAAACATAGTTCTCCAACAAAACATTTCAATGGTTAACCGTTTGTACGAGACTCACGGCCAAGGCACCCCGCAGAGGCCGCGTCGGACCATCCCTGGGTGGTTAACCCCAGTTCATGATACGCATACACATGGCACTACATATCCCCAAAGGCCCCGTCAGACCATCCCTGGGTGAACATACACATTCACATCCACAACATACACGAAAAGCCATAAATGAAATACTAGAATATGCAACCAAATGTAAAGTACTTGCCTTTGAGACATCTTCGACGAGACAGAAAATAAACGACGACTAGGAATGACCTGGCGTGATCACGTTCGCTCCTAAACTAAAGGTTACCATGAATCAGTCCTAACGACATCCATAATCGAATGGAATACGCCCCTAACCCCGATTAACAATCATAACAATACACACACGATCAATACGGGCGAGGGTTTTCACAAAACCTACCCGAATCATCAACCCACGGATGAAACATCAATGGAAACGGATTGGGAATCACTCAATAACAATAATTGATAGGAAATATAGCAACACAAATGAACAATTCGAGTTTAAATAGGCAAATCCCAAACAAACCCCAAAATTGACAAGAATTAGGGTTCTAGCCAAAATACCTTGAATTCGGACGGAGTAGGATGATTACATTGATGATAATATGTTCCTACTATATCACGGTGGTGGAAGATTATGAAAACACGGATTGGAAGTGATAAAACCACCTAGAATCGCCAGAAGTTGTCCAAGGGAGGAAAAGAGGTGAAAATGGCGAATAATGTGCTGTTGGGTCCTATTTATACTAAGTATAATTAGTGTGCGGTAATTCTTGAAAAATAACGCACGCTAATGGGAGTCCAGTAGTCCAGTAGCTTCTGCTTGGTGTCGATAGCGTACGCTATGAAGAGCTTAGTGCGCGCTACCTGTTCGTTAGCGTATGCTAGGAAGACTACTAGCGCGCGCTACCTGTTAGTCAGGACCCAGAATTCAGTCCAGAACCTACTCCCCAAATCACTGAAGCTGTTTAAGATACACTATGACTAATAGTTAACGTACGTTAACGGTACTCAGATAGAGTACGCTATGGATCAAAATAGCGTGCGCTATTCATGCAGCAGTTCAGTACTGTTGTGAAGTTCACTGCTCAAAAAGGCACGAACCCAAACCGCAACAGAAGATGGGATCCAAAAGCACAAATATGAAGTGTTCGCAACGACGATCTAAGCGCTAAAAGAAAACACCATTCCGACTAGCCGAAGGTTCGGAATTCGACAATGGAAGTAAATTTCCTCAAACTTTAGGAAATTACAAAACGGCCCACAACGTCCGAAAATCATGATCACGTCGGATTATTAAACCGAAACTCAAAACACGAATAACTCAACCATATGAACTCATGGGAACAAAGAAGTAACGAAATCGAACGAGTTTTATGAGAATCGAACGTACATGCAACAAGATCCTTAACATAAAGCGAATTACGTAAAAACACCTCCGAAACTCGTCTAAATGGAAAAAAACCAAGAACAAAATAGATTCAAAATGTCAAAACGGTTACAAGTGGGTCGTTGAAATAGACATGCGCTAAAAATAGAAAATGCTGAAAATAGAAAGTACGGATAGTACAAGGTGTTAGTCACACTCGTTGGATTATCCCATTACTAATTGAGATGAACCTACATAGTTGTGCAAAAGGATAAACGATGGATAAATATGAGATAATTCTCTCTACGCGAATATTAGACATTGAATGTGTACTAAAATTTATTGAATAAATTTTCATGGTATAATAAATTGAATTAGATTATTGGATAATTAATTTAATTTGCTAACGTGGCCATTTAATTAATCAAATAACTTTTTGGAGGAATATTTTATGAATTTTAAATTATTTTAAATGAAACACTTTGTTGGTCGCAATAAGTATACAGTGCAGGATACATCTTGGAAAGGTACGGAACAACAAGCTGTATGATTTATCAATTAGAGTGCGTAGTGGAAGTTCAAATTGTGTGAGTTGCTGTAAGTACAGCAACTAGGCTTATCTTCTGTTGGCTTGATGCGTACAGGGTTTTGGTTGTATACTTGATAAATCACAATATATGAAAAATATTAAGACAGGAAGTAAAAGAAACAATATTTAAAGTGGTTCGAGATAACCCCTCTACGTCCACTGGTCCTCCACACAAGAGTAAACATGTTTATTATAATTACGGCGTACACAACTATGTAACTATAACTAAACCTCCCGCTGTATCGTTCACATAGATTGATACACCGATAAAGCTGTTCGCCGTTCACACAGATAGGATATAGCTTTCACTTGACTAGCTTTTTCACACACAGTTTCAAAGCTTCGTCTTCAATGCTAATCCTTCACACACAGTTCCGGAATAAGCAAGGCTTTACTGCAGTCCACACAGGGCTGAGTTAATCAACGATTGGGTAAGATAACCTTTCTCTAAACATCAGCTTGACTTTGATACTCAATTAGCTGTATGATGTGTTGTTCCCTCGTTGAAGACTTGGTATATTTATTCTCTTGAATATGTTGTATGCACTGAGAAATATACTTGCTCTAAATTGCTTGATATAACTTGAGTTCTTTCAAGAATACGTCTGTGTGTGTGTCTCGTCTGTCTTCAACTGATCTTCCTTGGGGGTATTTATAACTTCAGAAATCTATCCGTTATAAATGAAGCTGTTGCTGGTTGGTGAGATGTTGACGTCTGAGCTTTGATTGGCGGCTTGCTGATTTGATTCTGATTTTGTTGCAGGCCGCATTTAATGCTTGACATGCTTTCTGTCTTCACATTAAATGCTCGTCAGTGCTTTTCAGACTCTCTCTCCAGCTGCATTAATGTTGTCCTTTCAGCAATAAATACTCTTTGAACCGTGAATACTTTTGATTAAAAATATCATTTGACTCACAACGGTTCTATTTCAAATATGTCGGATATATTTTACTTTTCCTAAGTAAAACATCTAACAGGCTGTTTGCTTGTTTATCCAATGAACAGTCTTCATGCTATAACTGGTAGGAACTGTACTGGCATGGTGTATGGACAGGCTGTAGGCTGCTTCCATACATGACTTGATTCGACTGCTGTAGGCTGACCACTGTATGCTGTTTGGCTGACCAATATTATCAAAACCAATATTATCCCAACATCTTGCAGTTAGATTTGGCATTTGGCATTGCCGTTTGCTGTTTGGCATTTGGCAATTATTAAAACTAATATTATTTATCCCAATAATTTCTCCCTTTTTGATAATGCCAAAACTTTCATTCAACACTTTTTGAATAAGGTCAGAGCTTTCCTTAAATAAACCTCTTTAGCCTTCTTCTTCAAGAGATTTCTTACAGGGTCTTCCGTCGAAAGTCTTCAGATCTTCAGTACTTAGACTAAAAAAATGTGAGTTGCTCGCAGGCAAGTTCTAAAAGATTTAAATAGCACCTAACAGGTAATGTATTACAACTTAAACTTATGACTGATGCGCAGGTACAATCTTACAGTATGATCTAGTTGCATACATCTTAACCTATGAGCTGTTCGTAGACAAGCTCTTACAGCTTTGTACTTAGCAAACTTTCAATGCACAACAGTTTACAGTAAGTAAACTTAAATTCGTAATCATCAGGAATGGTAGATCACGATCCGTAATATTTCACAAAAAGTATGGAATTTTATTTATCGCAATTAGGAGAGATACAGGGTTGTACAAAATGTAAAAAACAAAGTACATAACTACTTCCTATTTCCCTTACAACCTTTCTTCCCCCTAGACAAGCTATCTCCTGTAGCTGTCATGCCTCCGTCGCCTTTCCGCCTCTTTAGCTTCTCTAGCCTCTGCTTCCCTATTTTCCCTCTTTTGGCATTATCAAGAGCAGACACCTTTGCAGTAATGTTAGCAATGAATTTCAAGGTGTTGTCCTGTTTGCTCTTGATTTGATCAACTTTGGAAACCAGGGTTTGAAGCACTTTGAACATGTCATCTATTTTATGATCATGTTCCCTAAGCTGGGAGCCATTTACTTTGAGAGTGGCTACCGTTTTAGCTTGAGGTATGCGTGTTAAGGCCTCTTCATCTCTTAAGGTTTGGTCGAGACACTGTTGGAGAAGATTGGGCGCTTGACGTAAGACAGTCGAAACAACACGAAAGGCCTCTTCCACTTTAGACACTTCACATTTGACTCCTGTAAGATCGTCAATGGCAGTATCATGCAACCAACTAAGTTTATTTCCAATGTTTTGAAGGGCGTTCACAGCATCCTGTATGTAAACAGTTTGACAACTAAGAGCACGAAGTTGCTCAATCCGGGCTTCAGATTTGGGAGAGCCGGGATGGGCAAGCTTTTCTTCGGCTTCTATTTGACGTACGGACACAATGTTGTGTGGTCTCTGTGGCAATTCCTCAGGTATAAAACCATCATTGGATTCCACGTCAAGGAGTGATGCGGGGGCATTAGGTGCAAGGGCGGCTGTATAATCTTCAGCCGGTTGTGACTCGGCTATAAGAGGGACTAATTCCTCCTGTTCCAATTTTGTAACTTCTACAGACAAGGGTACAGGTGGGACAATGTCCTCCTGTTGTCTCTCATCTTCATTTTGTTCGTCAGCAACAAAGGGGACAGGGTTCGCAGCTTTGATCGGATCAACCGATTCATCCTTGGCGGCTTCTTGTTGGCGGGGAAGGGACTGATGAGAACTTGAGGTCCCCTAGCCCTTTTGGCTATTCATGCTGGTTGTCTCCTTTTCATGAGCCTCTTCACGACTCATTCTCAGACCTGTCTGTAAGGCATCGTCATCGTCGTCTGAGTCATGACTAGATTTAGGGTTGTGAGGAGAGGTGTCAACAGACTTAGCTTTTCCTTTGAGACGTGCCTTCTCCTTTTCCAGATAGTAGTTGGAGATGAGCTCAAGGCGGAATTTGTTGTCCCATTATTAGAGCATGAATCCCTTGCGTGTCTATGACTTCCAGCACAAATTCTTCTTCATCTTTCCACTCGCTCCAGTAATACAAGGTCTCGTAGGGAGCTACCCTATGTGCTTTCCACTTAGTGAAGCATTCATAGGCCAGATCGACCTGTAGTGAAAGAAGTGTGTTGTCAATGATTGCTGTATGGGAGGGACTCCGAATAGTATTTGGGTGTACTGTCGGTACAGGTTCCTCGACAAGTTGGGAGCCTATTTTGGAGTGGGAAATCTAACAGGGGTTGGGACCTGATAGGTGAGGGATCCTGTTCGGGTATGGGTGCCCGAATAAGAGATGAGGCATTCAGCTCACTATATTCTGCCGATTCTCCAGTTCCTTCTAACTTGGCAAACAGCTGCTCATCCGTCATAGCCGCCATGGGCTCGGGATCTGTACTTCGTACAGGAGTTGTTTCTTCCGCAGGGGTTGCGCCCTTTGGGTGTAGTTGGTCGGGTTGCGCCGAAGTTTCCTTAGAAATAGTGACTGTTTTAGTCACTTTTGACTTGGACTTTGAAGCCTTCTTCAGTCTCCTAGGGTTCTCAACAGCAGCATGCGACTTGCTGTGAGAATCATTTTTCTTCCTCTTCTTTGATTTCTCTTCACTCCCGGATTTCTCAGTGTTGATCCTGGGATTGTCAGAGAGTGGAAAATCACTCATTCTTGGGCGGTGAGCGACAGGAATGACTCTGTTGAAAGAAGTTGGTTTGCTACCTCCAATGAATTTTCCCGGGCCTATTTTCTTGGCATCAGGGGATTGCTCAACACCGTAGATGGTGAGAATGTTGTTCAGGATCAGACCGAAGGATTTCTTCTGAGAATATGGTTTTGCAGGCTCTTCCTGTATCCTTTTTAATATGACCTGGCACTAGTTGACAGGTTCTCTAGTCATGATAGCGATCGTCATCCTGAATCGAAGATTTGTGCACATTTCGAATGCGCCGATTCTGTTCTCAATAACACGACAGCAGAAGTCATGCAGATACACGAAGGGCAGACAGAACCTTTTCTTATGACATGATGGGTGGACTTTTGTGTCATTGCTGTCACCGGTAAAGACACTTCAGTATGCATTCAGCAGCTTATCAGTATCGAAGGACTCAAGATCCTCCAATTTCAGACCATGGGATGGCAGTCTGAACATATTTTTCAGCAAATCCTTGTCGACGAATACGTCAACTCCATGGACTGAAGCATAAATTTCAGAAACTTCACCTCCCTTTTTCCAAGTGATAGTAGCTTCCGGGTAGAATTCCTCTACAAGGCTATCATCATAAAGTTCAGAGTATGGACTTCTGATCCTGTAGAGACCTTGTTTCCGGATTCTGGAGATGACAAGCTCTAGGCCTTTCAGGTCTTCATTCTAAGAACGGATTCTGTCACAAATAATAGATCGAGCGAACAAGCATCTGTCGATAATAGTTTCCTTCTTCTTGATATTTTGAGAAGAGGTTTGAGATGAGGTTGTCATTTCTCAGATGTTAAAGATAAGAAAAATGCAGAGAAAAAGTGTAGTGATATGCAGAAGATATAGGCTGTATGCTCGAGAGACTCGTTTAATTGCAGAAAAGCATAAAGAGTCAAAGGGAGAAGAATACAGTCCTTTTATAATGAATCACAAAAGATTAGGGTTTCGAACAGTGAACGGTCAGATTTAAGGGATGAGAACCGTCTCTTTTAAAAATCTACGGACAGGATGGACCGAGACTAACTTGTACGTCTTATCCATCTATTTTGAAATTAAAACCGGTCCCACTTCTGACAGATCGACTTCCCCCATTGCACGAAACGATGGTTTTGAAATGATTACTTGCGTCGTTTGAAACAAAGTAGTCCAGATGTCGTGTAAGGCATTAAAGATGAAAACGTTTGAATGTCACATGGACTAAAATTGTTTGAAGTGAAAGGAATTAATTGATGTCCCACAGTAAGTACTGTATCCGCGATTATACAGTGTTTCCCTCTTAATGATATGTATGGGATTCAATTCTTACATTAATATTCAGATTAATGCCCTATTCATGGGTCGTACAGTATTCCCCTTAATTAATGCACACGTCAGCTGTAGGAAGAATTTATATCTTCTGTGCGCTATAGTGCTGTCTGACTGTTCTGAGTGTACAGTTAATTAATGGTAGACACTATATTCTTGGGTCTTACAGCATTCCCCCTCAATTAATGAGTAACAGCAATAAAAACTTACAGGGAGTCTAGCTGTAGCATTTCCAAATATAAAAAGATTAAATGGATTGATGTACCCTTTGATTTTTGGGTCCTGGTGGGTAAGTGCCTTGAACCCAAATTTTCTTAACAGTAATCGGTTTACTGTAGGTTATTTTTGGTCAGTTTGTGCGATATCTATGTGTGGCAGGTATGTAGTTGCTGTAACCATGAAAATAATGATTGTGAAAATCAGGGATGTTTTTCCAGTATGATTGTCACCTTGGAGGTGGAGCTATACAGTTGTGCCTGATGTATTGCCTCTT
Source organism: Orobanche coerulescens (assembly GCA_033398695.1). NCBI lineage: Eukaryota > Viridiplantae > Streptophyta > Magnoliopsida > Lamiales > Orobanchaceae > Orobanche > Orobanche coerulescens. The sequence goes on along the minus strand of CM065805.1, from coordinate 145,563,343 downwards.
GGGTCTACAATTGGATTCCCAAGGCTGTTGCTGAAACCGCACAACGACCTGCTTTCTAGAAGGATAGTAGGGCTCCTGTATCTGGTACATAGGTGCATTCTACTGATAATAGTACTATTGTGTGGGCCTTTTATACTTAGATACAACCTTCTTTTTGAACGGCTGTTGGCACTTATGATATGCTCGAGGAGCATTCTGATGATTGCGCTTAACAGGTCTAGGTGGCTGAGGCTTCCGCTGTCTGATATAAGAACTGAGCGGCGGAATTGCAGCCTTTACAGTGCTCGAGGCAACAGATGCCTTGACAGGGCTAGGTATCTCTTCAAATACATGAACATGTTCCACACCCCGGACAAATACCGTACTAGATTTACCCTTGTGGGAGAATGAGTTATACCCTAACCCATGTTTATCGTGAGCACATTGCCCAGTGCTTAGGATCTCGTCCATCCTTTTAGAGGATTTCTTGAATGATTTCAAGATATTCTCTAATTCTCCTTCTATTTTCTCCAGAGATTTTACTCTGGCTTCGAGTAGACCTAAATCATTTGTCTTGCTATTGAGATGAGACTTAGTCTCATTTAGATCGTGAGCAAGTTGATGATTGCTCTCCATGAGTTTTTCAAAATGGACTTTGTTGTTTTTACAGTCTATAAACATATTTTCGAAATTTACTTTCAGCAAGTCATTTTCTTCTCTCAGCTCTAGGTTTGAAATTTCGAGTTGTACGTTTTCTTGTTTTAAGATCTTATGGGCCTTTTTAATATTTTCGAATTCATGCATCATGTTTTCAAATGTAAGAGATGCATTTACAGGAATGCTTGAGGTTGAGCTTACCTCATTATCGCTGTCATCATCGACTTCGTCTTCTTTGACCATGGTGCACATATAAGCTTTATCTTCGAATTCCTCATCCGACGAGTCACTGTCAGTGACAGACTGACGACATTCCTCGACCTTTGATGATACGGATGATGTGTCTGGTTCTCCAATCAATTCCTTAAATTTGGTCGACTCTAATCATCAAAATCGTTAATAGAGAACATAGATACTTTGCTTAAAAATGAAGTATCCATGGAGAATAATAGGGAAAACAGATCGTTTTCAAGAAAAAATTGTGATGTTGGATCTGACTCAGTTTAAGAATACGACTGATTCTTTCTGGAATCAACCGCTTCGATACCACTTGTTGGTCGCAATAAGTATACAGTGCAGGATACAACTTGGAAAGGTACGGAACAACAAGCTGTATGATTTATCAATTAGAGTGCGTAGCAGAAGTTCAAATTGTGTGAGTTGTTGTAAGTACATCAACTAGGCTTGTCTCATGTTGGCTTGATGCATACAGGGTTTTGGTTGTATACTTGATAAATCACAATATATGAAAAATATTAAGACAGGAAGTAAAAGACACAATATTTAAAGTGGTTCGAGGTAAACCCCTCTACGTCCAGTGGTCCTCCACACATGAGTAAACAGGTTTATTATAATTACGGCGTACACAACTATGTAACTATAACTAAACCTCCCGCTGTATCGTTCACATAGATTGATACACGGATAAGGATGTTCGCCGTTCACACAGATAGGCTATAGCTTTCACTTGACTCGCTTTTTCACACACAGTTTCGAAACTTCGTCTTCAATGCTAATCCTTCACACACAGTTTCGGAATAAGCAAGGCTTTACTGCAGTCCACACAGGGCTGCGTTAATCAACGATTCGGTAAGATAACCTTTCTCTAAACATCAGCTTGACTTTGATACTCAATTAGCTGTATGATGTGTTGTTCCCTCGTTGAAGACTTGGTATATTTATTCTCTTGAATATGTTGTATGCACTGATAAATATACTTGCTCTAAATAGCTTGATATAACTTGAGTTCTTTCAAGAATACGTCTGTGTGTGTGTCTCGTCTGTCTTCAACTGATCTGTCTTGGGGGTATTTATAACTTCAGAAATCTATCCGTTATAAATGAAGTCATTGCTGGTTGGTGAGATGTTGACGTCTGAGCTCTGATTGGCGGCTTGCTGATTTGATTCTGATTTTGTTGCAGGCCGCATTTAATGCTTGACATGCTTTTTGTCTTCACATTAAATGCTCGTCAGTGCTTTTCAGACTCCCTCTCCAGCTGCATTAATGTTGTCCTTTCAGCAATAAATGCTCTTTGAACCGTGAATACTTTTGGCATTGTTGTTTGCTGTTTGGCATTTGGCAATTATCAAAACCGATATTATTTATCCCAACACACTTCTAGCCGGGCTAATTGAGGTTATATCTTTCCATATTCGCCCGTCCGTCTATAAGGGTTACATACCTTTTTTGGCAAACACTTTTTATTTTATTATATTAATCTATTATTTTATTCCACTACACTCTATTATTTTCTCTTTCTCAATCACATAACTTGTACTATATCTATTTTCTTTAATATATTTCTTAAAATGTGTGCTTAAAAAGTATGCAACCCATACGGGCGGATGGAGGGAGTATGATTTTAATTCCCGATTAGAATCATATTTTTCCCGATTAAAATCACAAATTTACCGATTTAAATCACAAATTTACCGACTTGAGAGAGATTAATTTTAATATTTGATCAACTAAAATGCTAATTTATTATACACCATAACAGTAGCGAGATAACACCGAAAGTTGGATAAACATAGCATCAATTAATTGAAGTTGGCCATGTAAGGACATAATTGACGCAAGTGAAAATCTGACCCACATACGCTACACCTTCTAGTCTTCCGAGTTCTACTGCTTGAGGTGGAGGCCTAGGTTGATGCGGTGGCGTCCGGCCTCAGAGTTCTCTCTGTTGGTCCATGATATTGTTGAGATATCAAAGGATCATTATAGTGAATTTCTAATGATTTGAGAGAAAAATATTTGTTCTATTATCACTCAAGAATAGATACAAACTCACAAAATAGAAAAACTCTCAAATTCACTCAATCTCAACTTAGATTGTTATTCACTCTTTGAACTCACTCTTGGAGATGGAATACAACTCAACCAAATGCCTTGCTATTTATAGGAGTAAATGGTGAAGATTTTTCCAAGCATTTGAGGTCATTGATTACCTCATAACTTCCTTGTCAAACATGCCAACTAAATCTTCAAGGATGGATGGCTTCTAGATGTTGTTGATTTCTTGGTTGATGGCTTTCTAGATATTATTGGCAATGACTTTCAACACTCCCCCTCATTGTCAACTTTGCTGGTACGTACAATCATTCCGAGTAATTTTCGAAACTCAGAAAACTTTGTTGCAGGTAAGCTCTTCGTAAATATGTCTGCAACCTGGTCTTCGGTCCTGATTGGCTTCATGTCAATGTCTCCTTTAAGTACTTTCTCACGTAAGAAATGATAGTGTACTTCCACATGTTTGGTCCGAGCATGAAATACTGGATTCTCAGCCAAACGAACTGCTGACAGATTGTCACAGTGTAATGCAACTCCATCTTCTATTGGTTGATTCAAATCCTTTATGAGTTGAGTCAACCAAGCACACTCTTGTGCTGCCATCGCCCCTGCTCTATATTCCGCTTCAGTAGTTGAAAGAGAAACGGTAGGTTGTCTCTTACTGCACCATGATATAGCTCCCGAACCAAGATTGAATATATATCCTGTAGTCGACCTCCTGGTATCATGGTCTCCGGCATAGTCAGCATCACAATAGCCGATGACCTTGCTTTGTACTCCCTTCTTGTAGAAAAGTCCCCAATTTATTGTGCCTTTAACATATCTCAGGATCCTTTTGACTGCTTCGAGATGTGGCTTCTTAGGTTTCTGCATGAACCTGCTAGTAACACCTACAGCGAATGCTATATCAGGTCTGGAAAGAGTTAGATAGATAAGACTACCTACTATCTGTCGGTACATTCTTGTGTCCTCCAAGTCTTTCCCATCGTAGCCACACAGCTTCAAGTTTGGCTCCATTGGGGTAGATATTGGCTTGCAGTCAGTTAGCCCAAACTTCTCGATTAAATCCTTTGCATATTTCTGCTGACCAAGAAATATACCATCATCCTGCTCTTTCGACTTCCAATCCTAGGAAGTGTTTGATTCACCAAGTTCCTTCATTTGAAATCGGATGACAAGTTTGCCCTTGTTTGTTGAATCTCGTCTTCGTCATCGCTGATGATAAGATCATCAACATATAAAAGGACTACGCTAGCTTGCCTCCTTGAGTTTTCACGATCAAGATTGAATCTGCTGTGGCAACATGATAAACACTTTGTATTAGAAACTCAGCAATATTCAACTACCATGCTATGTGTGCATGATTCAAGACATACAACGCCTTTTTCAACTTGCACACGTACTCAAGCTTTTCATGATTCACAAATCCTTTGGGTTGATCAATATAGATATCACGATCAAGTTCCCCATGTAAAAACGCATTCTTCACATCCATTTGCCATAATTTCCAAGACTTACTTGCTGCTAAGGCTAGTAAGACACGAACTGTAGTAATCTTTGCAACTGGACTAAACGTCTCGTCATAGTCTATGCCATACTCTTGAGAGAATCCACGAACAACTAATCGAGCCTTGTACCGCTCAATTGTACCATTTGGACGAATCTTCAACTTGTAAACCCATTTGCAGGATATGGGTCTAACACCTTCATTTTTTGTCACTTTTTTCAATGTTTGATTTTGTTTTAATGCCAAAATCTCTTCTTCCATGGCCTTTCTCCACTCTGGACTATTTGATGCTTCTTCAAATGTACTTGGCTCTTTGACTTCAAGCATAAGCGGATCTACATACTTTGGATTCGCCGTCTTTCTCGGTTGACCTTCGCACTTGAGGTTGTGAAGGTTCCTGCTCTTCCGGTTGACTAGTCTCAGACTTCATCTGGTGTTTCATGTACACCTGTTCTCCAAGGGATTCTTGATTTGGACCGTACCTCAACTTGATCCGACGGGGATCTTGGTTCTTCTATGTCATTGTTGTCTTGAGAGGAATGTAGCTGCAACTTGCTTTGTAGCTTTCCTTGCAGCTCATGTGTATCTGGTAATGCCACCTTGTTTGCCCACCATGAAGATGCCTCATCGAATACAACATTTCGTGAGATATAGATCTTGTTTGTATTTGGATCGCAGCATCTCCAGCCTTTCTTTTGTTCATCATATCCAACGAATATGCAGCGGACAGCTTTCTTGTCGAACTTGGTGCGATCTTCATCTGTAATAAACACATAACATACACAACCAAACACTCGAAAATAATTCACTGTTGGTTTTACATTATACAATTTTTGAAATGGTGAAATAAATTCCACCTCGGTTGTGGTAGCTTTGTTGGTGATATAGACTACAGTCTTCATTCAATCCGCCCAAAATCATGTAAAAACATACTTATCATCTAGAAGACTTCTACATGTCTCTGCTAGGTGACGGTTCTTCCTCTCCGCTACTCCATTTTGCTGTGGAGTTTTTGCACAAGTCAGTTGCCTTCGGATGTTGCACTCCTTGAGGTAGTTGTTGAATTCATTTGAAGTGTATTCTCCTCCATTATCAGTACGGAGGCACTTGATCTTCCTCCCAAACTCACATTCCACCGTATCCTTGAATTTCCTGAATTTTTCAAAAGCTTCATCTTTATGCTTCAAGAAATATACCCATACATACCTTGAGAAATCATCAATAAAGGTTATCAAATATTGATAACCGCTTGTTGACTTTTGTTTGATCTTCCCAAGCACATCTGAGTGGACCAATTCCAACGGCTCTCTTGCTCTGAACTTTGACTCTTTGTAAGGCAGTTGATGTGCCTTACCATATTGACATCCAGCACACACAGTGTCATGTTGGATCTCGAGTTGAGGAAGTCCCCTCAGCATGGACTTCTGCATCATAATCTTCAGTTTGCCGTAATTGACATGTCCAAGTCGTGCATGCCATAGGTCTCCAGTGTCACTTTTCCTAGCCTTCTCAACGTAGGCTTCTTCAGCTGACATCACATAGATAGCCTTCATTTTTGGTCCTTCCACGAACGGTGTACCTATGACTTTCAATTCACGATACACTTTCACATCGTTCGGGCCAAACAACACATAATTACAAGCGATTAATTGTGGTAATCGGCAGTTCTTCTTCATCCACAGGACATGATAGACATTGTCGAGTTGTACTTCTTCATGTCCGTACCTTTGTGGCGATTGTGTCTTGCCAACATGGGCTATTGGTAATTGTGTGTTATCAGCTGTCACAATAACTCGATCTCCGTTGTACTTGGTCATACTTACAAGTTTCAACTCATCTCCGGTCATATGATTGGAACAACCAGAGTCAACGATCCAATCATTCTTGTAATCGACTAACTTCTCACATACCGCAGTAAGTGCGAATTCCTCTCTTGGGCCTTTTCCTCGTGTATCGGTAGTATCTACCTCCTCGGCATAGAAGGAAGTCTCGAAATCCCAATCTTCTTCTCCTGGAGCCTCGTCCTTAGATGTTGTTGCTGCATTTCCTTCAACTCTCTTGGACCAGCATTTTTTTGCATAATGTCCTTTCTTACCGTAATTGAAACATTCGTCACTTTGACGATCCTTTTGTTGCCACCGGTTCTGACCATTTCGATTATGTTGAGCTCCTCGAGCTCCCCCTGACTGGAAACCTCTATCTTGGTTTCCTCGAACATCTCTTTCTTGACTATTGAATCTCCCGAAACCACGTCCTCGTCCTCGACCACGACCGCGTCCTCGTCCGCGTCCTTGATTATCTCTTCTATTAGTAAAAAGGGCTGTCTCTTCACTATTAATTGCTCGACTAGACGTGGGTTTATCTAGATCCTCTTCATTAATGAGCAAATTCTCCAGATCTGCTAAAGTAGGCTCGGTGGCCCAGCCCCGAGTTGCCGTGATAATACTCTTATACTCCGGCTTCAATCCGTGGATGATAATTCTTTTCATCCTGGTTTGTGTAATGCCATTTTCAGGATCTAGTTTAGAAATCTCATCACAAAGAGATTTCACCTTTGAGAAATATTGACTCACGCATATTTCTGCGGGAGATCGACAAAAGCTCATTTTCAAGCCTTTGTAATTTTGCATCATTTTTCTTCGCGAAAATAAAATAGCCGCTAATGTATCCCAAGCTTCCTTCTGTTCGGACATCTTTGATCCATTGAGAAATTCATCTTCTACTGACTACTGATTAAGGCATACATAGCTTTGCCTTAACCTTCCATTTCTTTAAAGCATCGTGGTCGGCACCGCCTTTGATGTGCAGATCTGGTCGCACGGTGTTGAGGTTGAGATGTCGGAGGTTGTGTCCGTGCTTTTGGCCTCCTTGGTGGTGTTGTCTCGGCTCCGTTCACGATATCCCATAAGTCTTGCCCGAGCAGTAAAACTTCATACGGTACTCCATGACCCATAATTGTTGTTATTGAGCTTCTCAATAGAGGTCGTAAAATCAGCCATGATTTTAACAAAGCTTCGGGACCAAAAGTATAGTTTTTGAAATTTTTGGGGTCAAAATAAAAATTTGAAATTTAGGGACTGAATTAAAATTTTCGAAAGTTCGGGGACGATGTAATTTCTGAAAAATTTATTTGCAGAAATTACTGTTCATCATCTTCAACCTTGAGACGATTCTTTCGGCAGCCCGTACGGCTTCGTCTGACGTCGGTTTTGTATTCCGAAAATACCTCCGAACTCGTCTCGACGCGAGGAATCTAACGATATCCTCAAAACTGAGTTTTGACCACCTTTGTAAAACTCGAAATTTTCAGCCCTCTACCACTTCCGACTAGCACTTCAAACCTTGCTCTGATACCACTTGTTGAGATATCAAAGGATCATTATAGTGAATTTCTAATGATTTGAGAGAAAAATATTTGTTCTATTATCACTCAAGAATAGATACAAACTCACAAAATAGAAAAACTCTCAAATTCACTCAATCTCAACTTAGATTGTTATTCACTCTTTGAACTCACTCTTGGAGATGGAATACAACTCAACCAAATGCCTTGCTATTGATAGGAGTAAATGGTGAAGATTTTTCCAAGCATTTGAGGTCATTGATTACCTCATAACTTCCTTGTCAAACATGCCAACTAAATCTTCAAGGATGGATGGCTTCTAGATGTTGTTGATTTCTTGGTTGATGGCTTTCTAGATATTATTGGCAATGACTTTCAACAGATATCGCTTCGACTTGGGCCATCCAGCCTGACGGATTATATTTGGAGGTAGAACCATAGTTCTAGCGACATCATTGGAATCGTCCAACAATTTGGGGGCGGAACTGGATGCACCCGATGCTAGTATGCCTCAGATAGTTTGCTCGCTTCATAATAAACTCCCACATATTTGGACAGAAGTTGACCTTGTTGACTGGAATAATAAAAATTGTTAATGTAAAGAACAATAATGTAACCAAAAAATTTGTTAATTGAGCACCGTATAACTGCAGTCACATGAGAACAAGGTATCTGATCCACCTGCCATTCCTTGCACGAGCATGTATGATGGTTGAGATCCACCATGAATGTTTTGTTGTTGTGCTTCACTTTGAAAGTGCCCTCGTGGGCGCCAGAAACAACTTGATATCTCCGAGAAATCTCCATTTCCACCCGGATTTTCTGTATTGCTTCTGGAGTCACTTCAGCAGGGTATGTCTTTACTGCTTCGGCCCTTTCATCAAACCATTATTCAAGTATGTGTCGGATGGCCTCAATCATTGAGCAAATAGGCAGTCGTCTTTCCCATAACAATCGACTATTGAACGATTCAACAAGGTTCGATGTCAGAAAACTGTATCGGGGCAAAGGGCACTTGGGTCTTGCCCATCTCTCAGGACCAACCTCCATCAACTTGCTATATGCACCCCCTTTGGGTTTGATCTACTCCAACATGCTCATATACTTATTGAAATCCTCCGCAGGATACGTATAGGGTGCTTTCTTGTATAATTTAGTAGATGGCTTGCCAAATCTAGTGATTTTTTTTGCAGATGATAGTAGCATAATCCGTGTGATGCACCCTCATACACAAACCTAACAGCATTTGCTATACTGACATGGGCATCCGAGACAACCAAAGTCTCATTGTTGGACCCGTAAGCATTATATAGATGTGATAAGAACCATGTCCATGACTCGTCATTTTCGATTGGTCCAACCCCATATGCCAATGGGAAAATCTGCTCGTTACCATCTTTCGTCACTGCAATGAACAATATCCCATTATTGCGACCCTTCAATTGTGTGGCGTCCATGACAATCACTGGCCTTAGGCATAATGTGTACGCCAATCTGCATGAACCAAGCCAACAAAAAGGTGTCGAAACTCACCATCTGGCCCAATTTCCAAGTCAAAAACTGTTCCAGGATAGTTCTCCCGCAACATGTGAAGATATCCTGGTAACAACTGAAAGGACTCTGCATGCCCGCCGTATATAAGCTCGATCGCCCAACATCTGGCTCACATCGCCACACTATAACTAACCTTGACTTCATAATCCATCAGCAAATCAGCCATTATATCCCTTGGCTTCATTACTATACCATCCTCGTGCATTTTTCGTGCTATGCATGTTCCAAGAACGCGGGCTTTCGACTTCCTCGCATCAGTATTCAAGGAGTTCTAGATGTAGGTGTGGACAGCAAAAAAAATTGCGGACAAACCAAAAACCACGCTGATCATTATGCCCATGCTGGCTGGATGCACACAATAGAAAGGGACACCGTGGGTGATATCTGCATTTGAAGACGATCCGTGTGGTATCGGACCGAGAAATAAAATATTCTGCATGATTCTCCAAATGCCACAAGCCGACGGCTATCTTCAGAGCGTCTTTGGTGGTGAAGATCGCCTCCCCGCACAACTCATTGGGCTCCGGCAACGCGTCGAGAGGACTAGCAAAAAGGTTAATAGAAGCATCTGGAGGAACCACGGGAACAAGCCAGTTGTTCAATTCATCATCAGCTTCTTCTACCGCTATGCCATCTGGAAGTCCTTGCGAGGCCGAATCAATTATCGTGGAAATACGCGAGATTCCACTCTCTCGGCGAATCCACGCATCGAACTCTACGAATGTACCATAACTCATCAATGTAAACCTCCGATCCTCCTCTTCTTCTTCAGACTCTGAGACTTCTTCTTCAATGTAGTCTTCATCTTCACTGTTGTCTTCATCAGTTGGGTTATCTACTGGTTCGTGGGCAAGATCATTCCTCGACTCCTCCTCCAAAGCTTGCTGCATTTTTGGGGGCGGCATATTTCGAAGGGTATTGGTAAACCACTCCGATGATGATAATTGACGTGTGAATGACTCATCGAGTGAGCTTTGTTGTGGAGTGAACTCATAAATCGGCGTAGATGGAATCTCGAATGATGGTCTATAAACATCCTGCTCCGGTTGGGATGGGCCTGTATCAGCAGTAACATAAACATCTAGCTCGTCATCATCATTGCAAGCTCGAGATAGATCATCATCACTACCCAAAGGTGTTTTGATAATTCTGCCTCTACGAGATCTCGATAGATAATGTAGTTGGTAGGAAGTAGTGAGTGAATTTGCCATTATGAAATAGTTGATGTTTCCCCTTAACTCTGAGATACGTATTTCGTAACTTCTCACATAGGCAGTTGATTGATCACCGCTAATGTAAGATGATGTATCATACCAATATCCTCCAAATCTAATGGAAATGCTTATCCAACCGGACATCTACACCAAAAATATAATTAAATAAATACATAAATTAATCTTAAGTCATCTAACCAATAGAAATTAATCTAAAACAAAAAATAACATCACGAAGTGATAGAAATTAATCTACAATATACGAAACAGAATAAAAACTGATTCCATTCAGTAATTGCAACATTCTACTCGTAAATAATGAGCATTCAAATCGTCAAAATTGAACATTTTAACTTTCCAATCGTAAAATTTGAATATTCCAATTGGCCGAAATAAAAAATTGAAAAATCAGAAAGTTGATTCTAATCGATGATTCTGAACGATTAGAACCACACTAAATATCGATTAGAACCATAAGTTAAACGATTGGAGAGAGGTTAAATTTAATATTTCAATAAAATAAATGATAAATGACCTCTTATATGCAATAATGTTGAATGATTTCCGTGTGAAAGTTGGTATAAGAGTTCATGCGAATTATTGCTCACAAGCAAACAAAATCAACACACAATGATTAGATTGTTGCGGGAAATCCTTCCCGTATTGGTGTCTTACCTAATACTGGTTGTAGGGGGATAGAGTTATGGAAGGTTCTAGACTCTTCCATAAGTAGTAGGATCCTGTTAGATGTCTTACCTTAACTAGGAATCCTATGTATGGAAGGAATCTCTTTGTAATGCTTATATAAAGGCCCTCTATTCATTGTTATCAATACAATTGATTTGCTGTCTTTACTTTCTCCTCAAACACGTTATCAGCACGTAGCTCGAACGAAAAAAATCGCCGACCCTCCGCCGCCGCCACTTACCGCCACAAGCGCCGATTGCAGCCGATCCGATTGAGCTGCCACACCATCGCCGCGCTGCTGCCGGCCACACCGCCACTGCCGCCGCTGCCACCGCCAAGGCTGGCCAAGACCGCCGCGCCAGCCCGCCGCTATTTAGCTACCGCGCTGGGCGCTACCATGCAGCGCCGCTCGCTGCTGCCACTACATGCTGCAGCCACTGCCGCGCGAGCACCGCCGCTCGCAGCGCCATCGCGACCACCGCTCCAAATGAAAGTCGTCGCGATCCGGCTCAGTGAAGCCGCCGCCGATCCAGTCCACCCGAAACATCACCGGATCACGCCGCCAACGCCTCCGGCCCGCCGCCGGCCCGGCTCCAGCCAAGTCCGACCCGGTTCTGAATCTCGGACCAAAACCCGAACATCAACTTATCTTCGGAAGCCACCAAAATTGCGCCTCTGGTTTCACGTCGTCGCATCGAGTACCAACCGGTAGATCGAAGCACACCACAAATTCAGCATGTGCCTAATTTTATAATCGAGGTAATTATCTGACTTGTCCCTATTTCAATTCTCTCCTTTTGGGAATTTTTCTTTTGGGGACACGGGTTTTTGGATTCTTTATCTCCCACGCTACTTTATGGTGGATGAGACCGCGAGAGAAGTTGGTATCTCTGCGTGTCGAAGAAAACTGTGTGACGGTCCTGGGGGAGTCACGGAATTATTGAAAGTCGATACTTGTGGTTGTTGCATACACCACTTATCTGGGTGCGATCTGATATCGTCGTTTTTTGTCGACTTTATTAAACAACAATTAAGGGAAGTAAATCGAGTAACGGTTATGTTACACGCTTTTAAAAGCATCGATTGTGACCATTTACATTGTCACTGAAAATCCAACAAGACTAACTTCCTCTTGTTTATATCTTGTAGATAGCACAAAGCTCCAATGTTCATCCGAAGTTCGACATCCTTGACCATGCTGGTAAGGAGTACCATAGGTGGGTCTCAGACGTTCGCTTGGCGTTCGTCGGTAAGAGATTTACCACCACCATCTTTCCCTCTAACGAGCCTACCGCTCAAGAACCGAGCGAGGAAACCAAGGCTAATGCACTGATGTACTTGCGTAGACACATACATCCATTGTTGAAAAAGTGTTATATGAATTTGCAAACCCCCAAAGAACTATGGGATACACTCGAACAACGATTTAATAATGTGCATGATCAGCGCTTCCCCGAATTGCAACTTCAGTGGGAGCAAATCCGATTTTTGGATTATGCGAATGTGGAGGCCTATAATCAAGCCATCCTCGATCTTCACGCTGATCTTGGTTTTTGTGATGTCAAGAAATCTGATCAAGATTTGATCAAGAAGACTCTTAATACGTTTCCCGTGGGAGCAAGTGTGATTGCTCATTAGCTGTGCGTTGCCTATGAGGAAGGGAGAATTAAAAACTTTAGTGACCTTATCTCCCACCTCGCGAAAAAAGAAAGGCACCATGAGATTATTCTCAATAACAATGCGCGCCCAGCTGGTACGAAGCCGATTCCGGAAGTGAATCAGGCTACCCACAGGAAATCACCACGACAAAATAGAAAAGGCAACGCTACTCAGTTTTTGCAAGCACCACGGGTGCATGACTCGAGCAAGCGAGGGAAAAGACGAGGTCATCGTTCCAATGTGTGGAAGAGGCAAGGTGGCTCGGCCACGGGACCCAGTGGAACCCAACCACGTGGACCGCCTCCTGCCGCCGGGAATGGAACCACTCCAAAGGAAGGCCGGAATTGCTATACTTGCGTATCGAAGAAGCATACTTACCACAATTGCAAAGCGCCAAAGAACATCCAAGCTTACTACAAGCACTATAAACAATATTTGACTCAAGAGTCAAATTACATGGAAGAATATAATGAGAATATGGAGGTGAACCATACTGAGATCCAGATTTAGATCCCTCCTCTCACCATTACGGACAAAGACCAACATATGGATGTTGCCGACTTTGACTAGATCATTGTAGTTTGACTAGTTTTACGCTTTGGTTATGTTTTGTCTTGTTTCTAGTTTCCGAGAACTACTTTGGATTTTCATGAATTTAATAAAGTTGGCCATGATGAATAAAATTCTTTTAATTGCTGTGATTGTGCAAAGACGAATTTTATTTTTCCCTTCGAAAGCATGTTTGGTTTATCACAAAACAATTGCTCAGTAAATGAATTGCTTGGTTAAATTGATACATTGGTGGATTTCATCAAAACTTTTGATCAAGACTAGGCGCATCCTCCTTGGTATTTGTTTATACTTTGAGAGTTCAAACGGAATCAGTGGTTTTTAAACAGCCCTAGTTGTACCGACATTCCTACTTTCTCTGCAAGTCTACCAAGTTGGAGTTACCGAAAGGATCATTAGCTGAGATATAAATCGAACACCAAGATGCGTTTTGAAGTATTTAAACGCTTCTATGGCCATATTACCATAGTATTGTATCAACAATAATGCCTTTGAAAAAGGCTTCAACCTTGCTCTATCACTCAACAATAGGGAAATACCAAAATAGCAACTTGAAACGAGCACTGAGATCTGAGTTTAATGATCCAGAAAGTGTACAATCTATGGACAGAAAGATACGGAAGTCTAGTTTCCAGAACAACTGACCGTTCGTCCATAGCCTTCCTAACGAATAAGTTATTGCTATTTTAGTGAACAAAGGTCAAGATGCACGGAAATTATTTCCAGCGATTGTGCTAACTTTGATCCTAACCAACTTGGTCGAATTTCCCCAAACTCGAAGTTAATGAGTTTTCGCTATGTCTTTAATCACAAGACTAATCGAGTTTCATGTCTTATTGTAGATGTCTCATGGCGAAATTGAGTGCCTTGCTGATAGTGGAACAACCCACACAATTCTTCGGAATAGGCAATTATTCAAGGATATTGTGCCATACATATCCTCAGTGACAACAATGATTGGTTCCTCCCAAGTAATTCAAGGGAGGGTACCTGCTCATTTCTTTCTACCTAATGGTATGCATATTAATGTCACAAATGCTCTCTATGCCCCAAGAGCAAACCGAACCTTGCTAAGTTTTAGGGACATCCGTGCCAACGGTTATCACCTTGATACACATTGTGAGAATGGGACAGAATTTTTGTGTGTTACTCTGGCAGAATGCGGAAGACGCCGCATTCTCGAGAAACTTATGAGTCTAAGTAGTGGTTTATACCAGACTACAATAAGGGTTATTGAATCCTATGCTGTGAGTCACGAACTGTGTGATTCCGAAGCATACCAACTATGGCATGACCGACTCGGTCACCCTGGACGCGACATGATGATTCGCATTTTGAAAAACTCACATGGTCATCCGTTTTTCAAGTCCAGAAAACGATTGGAAGCACCACTCGATATCGGCATTGATGTGAGTGAGCTTGATATCGTATCACCGGGACTAAAGATCACACGCCCTGATAAGGTTGACGGTGTATCTCTCATAAATCCCGAGGCTTCCGTGGCAATTTCTAATGCCCATAAATCGTTTTGCAAAGCCTGTTCACTAGCAAAGTTGATACCCTCTCCGTCCTTTGCTAAAGACTCAACACAAAACATTCGCTTCTTACAAAGAATTCAAGGGGACATATGTGGACCTATTCAGCCAGAGTGCGGACCATTCAGATACTTTATGGTTCTGGTTGATGCATCGATGCGATGGTCACACGTCGCTCTGCAATCCACAAGAAATGCTGCATTTGCTAAACTCCTAGCACAAATAATCAAGTTACAGGCTAACCACCCCGACTTCCCAATCTCGTCATTAAGATTGGACAATGCTGGTGAGTTTACGTCAAAGTCTTTTGACGACTATTGCATGTCGATAGGGATTGAAGTTGAACATCCCGTCCCCCATGTTCATTCGCAGAATGGCCTTGCCGAGGCTATGATTAAGCGGTTACAGCTTATCGCCCGAGCATTGGTATTGCGCACCAACTTGCCGATTTCTACCTGGGGTTATGCAATTTTGCATGCGGCTATACTTATTCGCTTTCGATCCACTGCCAATCAACCGTTTAGTGCGTACCAGTTGGTAACTGGATATGAGCCTGATATTTCACACTTACGCATTTTTGGTTGTGCAGTATATGTGCCAATTATGCCTCCACAGCATACTAAAATGGGTCTGCAAAGACGACTATGTATATATGTTGGCTATGAATCACCTAAAATTGTCCGCTATTTGGAACCTTTGACAGGAGATCTGTTTACTGCAAGATTTGCAGACTGTCACTTTGATGAGACAAACTTCCCGTCGTTAGAGGGAGAGAGGAATCGAACGATTCCAGTTGAACGCCAGGAAATTGTTTGGTGTGCTCCCTCCTTGCCTCATCAAGATCCCCGCACAGCTCAATCCAAGCTAGAAGTGCAACGTATTCTCAGTCTTCAGAAAGTTGCGGATTCGATGCCTTACTGATACTGCGAAAGTGACAAGATCTACCATTCCCGCTGCGAATGTTCCTGCAAGGTTAGAAGTCCCAGTTATCGGGCAAGGTTCAGCCGCGCAAAGGAATGATGCCCCCGGCGTCAACCTTAGTGGTGGGACGGCTGCTTCGGCTGCTCTTATCCCTGCTCGAAAGAGGGGGAGGCCAGTGGGTAGAAAGGATATCGAACCTCGAAAGAGAAGAGGAACGGAGGCACAAAATCCTCTCGTCATCGACACAGTGACTCCGTCACACGAGATTACCTCTGACTATGGATATGTCCTCGAATCAACAATGGAACAATCGACGGACGCGTCGGAAACTTTGTTGATGTCATAGAATAAAGAAATCTCGATGCAATGTATGAGTGAATACGTATTATTGGACAGGTCGTCCACGCTAGTTGACGATGCTTTTGCCTACTCCGTCGCTCAAGAAATTATTGAAAACGACGACGCTGAGCCGCGCTCGGTTGCTGAGTGTCAACAACGATCCGATTGGCCAAAATGGAAAGATGCAATGCAGGCTGAACTAGACTCAATGGCTAAATGTGAGGTATTTGGCCGTATCGAGCCAATACCCGTGGGCGTTAAACCAGTTGGACATAAGTGGGTCTTTGTTTGTAAACACAATGATAAGGATGAGGTCATGCGTTACAAAGCGAGACTAGTTGCCCAAGGCTTCTCGCAGCGCCCTGGCATTGACTACGAGGAGACGTATTCTCCCGTTATGGACATCATCACTTTCCGCTACTTAGTCAGTTTGGTAGTGTCCGAAAAACTGAAAATGCAGCTTATGGATGTGGTTACAGCGTATCTTTATGGGGATTTAGATACGGATATCTATATGAAAGTCCCCGAAGGGATTTCATTGCCTAAATCAAGTAGCTCTAAACCACGGAGCGCTTACGCTGTGAAATTACGTCGTTCACTGTATGGGTTGAAACAATCCGGAAGGATGTGGTACAACTGCCTAAGTGAATACTTGGTTGGGAAGGGATACGAGAACAGTGACATCTGTCCATGCATCTTCGTGAAAAGAACAAATACATGATTCGTGATTGTAGCCATCTATGTAGATGACATGAATGTTATCGGTACCATAGATGAGGTCAATGAAATGACCCGCTACCTTCAATCTGAATTCGAGATGAAAGACCTGGGGAGGACTCGATTCTACCTGGGCTTAGAGCTAGAACATCAAGATTATGGCATACTCATTCATCAGTCTGCCTATGTCCACAAAATGCTCAAGCGATTTAGTATGGACAAGGCACATCCTCTTGCTACCCCTATGATTGGTCGAAGTCTGGAAATGAACAAAGATCCGTTTCGTCCCAAAGAGGAGGATGAAGAGGTCCTTGGAGCAGAAACACTGTACCTTAGCGCAATCAGTGCGTTGTTGTATCTGGCTCAATGTACTCGTCCAGACATCGCATTATCTGTGAATCTGTTAGCGAGATTTAGCTCCGCTCCCACAATAAGGCATTGGAATGGAGTAAAACACATCTTTCGATACTTGAAAGGCTCCAGTGATCTTGGATTGTTCTTTCCCTACGCAAGAGAGAGTGATATTCCGAAAGGAATTGTTGAGGTTAAGACGATGCATACCGACCGTCAATCTTCCTCTGATATTGCAGCTAAGCATGGTAGCTTGACTACCAGAAGTGCTAATGCGAGCAAGCTTACCCCTTATGCAGAGAATCCTAACGACACGTTAGTTGGATTTGCTGATGCCGGTTATCTCTCTGACCCGCATAAAGGACGTTCCCAAACTGGTTATGTGTTCACCGTTGGGAGTATGGCAATATCTTGGCGATCTACCAAGCAGACCCTGGTTTCTACTTCCTCGAACCATGCAGAGATAATTGCATTGCACGAATCCGTAAGGGAGTGCATTTGGCTCCGGTTAGTCATAGACCATATACGAGGAACGTGTGGATTAGATCCCACTACAGCAACCCCTACTTGCATCTCTGAGGACAATGCGGCATGCATTGAGCAGATGAAGTTATGTTTCATAAAGGGTGACAATACCAAGCATATTGCGCCGAAGTTCTTTTATAATCAGCAGCAGCAGAAATTGCTGAATATCGAAGTGAAACAAGTGAGTTCCGATGAGAATATCGCAGACATGTTCACTAAGTCTCTGCCGAAATCTACATTTGAGAAACATGTGAGAAGCATTGGCATGCGTCGATTATCCGATCTCAACCAATGATAGCTCGACGGAATGAGCTGTCATGTATACCTCAGGGGGAGTATACTTCACATGATTCTGATATTTGTAGTTGGTGCGTTGCGCTCTTTTTCCTCACCAAAGTCTTTGTTTTTCCCACGGGGTTTTATTTGACTTTGAAAGGTTTTTTTACCGAGGCAACACCTTGTGCACCATGTTAGTATTAGTGTTCGACACAGGGGTAGTGTTCTGGGAAATCCTTCCCGTATTGGTGTCTTACCTAATACTGGTTGTAGGGGGATAGAGTTATGGAAGGTTCTAGACTCTTCCATAAGTAGTAGGATCCTGTTAGATGTCTTATCTTAACTAGGAATCCTATGTATGGAAGGAATCTCTTTGTAATGCCTATATAAAGGCCCCTCTATTCATTGTTATCAATACAATTGATTTGCTGTCTTTACTTTCTCCTCAAACATAGATGAATTTTAAAAAACAAACTCATTTCCAAAGTAGCGTGAGTCAGACGAGATATGTGGGATGTGCTTGTGTGCAGGACTTGTCATCTTGTACTTGTACTTTATATTAAAAAAACAAATGGGTATTCTATGCAGCAATTTCTAAAGATGGTTATTGATTGTAGAGCTTTTCTATGGTTCACATGGTTAACGTTCATCGTTAGATCAGTTGTATAATTAATTAAATCAATTGTACTAAATCCTGACCGTCCGTATAATATTATAATGTGTACAAGAGTATTTTGGAAATTCAATTGAAATATTGAAAATTACACTATAACCCTTTATTTAACTTAAACCCAATTTTAAAAAAAAAAATCAATAAAATAAATTTATGTTCCCTTGATCTTCTCAAATAAAAGCAGTCATTTGTCTCTCTCATCGTGTTTCTACTCCCTCTCATCTTCCTCGGTAAATACATCAGTAAATTAGGTTTATATTACAGGGAATGAATTTTGTATCTCTTCCGATCGCCTTCTTATGAAATTTGGGGATAATCAGAAGTGTTAGTAACTATCTGCTAAAAACCCTAATCCCATTTCTAACACTCTCCTAAGAAAGAAGTCCAATAGCTTACAGAGAAAGCCGAATTCCTATCCAAATTAAAACACATAGCAAACGACCCAATCAATCCGTAGAAGGTCATCCGACGATAACGAAGTTGGATATGCTTCTTCTATATTTCAGCATCTACACTCTCTGGAGGTATCTATTTTTCTTGTTTTTTTTCTAGGTTAAACTCTTTTTCTTTTATGGAATTTCTTCTTCATAGAGGAATAAGATTGTAATAGCGCTGGGATTTGACTATTACTATGCTAGATATTGTAGCACAGGCTATCCGAAGAGATACTGGTTAGGGCTTCGACTATTAATTTTTCCAGTTTGATATTTCGAATTTCATCTGAACATACCCAGATTCTTAATCCCCAATCCAATTTTACAAGGTATTTTGATTTCATCTTCTTTTCTATTATGATATTTAGTTGTTCAATGAATTTGGATTATGAAATTGCGAAATTCATACAGGAAGACCCATATTGATAATCAAAAAGAGGCGACCTTCAACTGGTTTGGGGCTTCGACTATTACTTTTCCCAATTTGATAAAACTAATTTCATCTGGACTTGCCTAGATAAGGTATTGTGATTTCATCTTCTTTTCTACTACGCTATATAAATTGTTAACTAAATCTGAATGAGTCTATAGTACTCCATAAGAAGGCATATGGTGCTCACTATGTAGTGCCGGCCAGCTAATTCAAAAAAAATGATGAATGATTTGAGTTACTATCTTGAGTTAGTATTGCAAGCAGGTGATATTGTTGTAGTTTCAGTTTATATTCAAGCAAAATTTGTGTAACTAATTTATATTTGTGGAATGATGAATTTGATTAATATTGCTTTTGAGAATGACTTTTTTTAAGATAAAGATTACCTATTAATTTGAGAATCATTTTTACAAAGCTAAGAATAAAATTACTTGTTTAAATTGAGAATCACTTGTGTAAGTTGAAAATTACTTTTCTAATTTGAGGATCGTTTTTTAAGCTCAGAATCACTTCTTAAGCATAAATTTACCTTTTAATCTCAAAATCACTTCTTTTAAGTTTAGAATTATTTTTTTAGCTGCGAATAGGTTTCTTAAGTTAAGAAAAAAAAATCAATTTTCGTCTTTTTTGTTTGGTCAAATTTACTTTTTGTTATATTTGGCAGACTGTGTTTTTCACTATTTACTGTTGAACCAATGTCTTATGCAGTAAAAAAGATGCGTTCTTTCTTTTCCTTGGGATATTATTTTAGACAGTGTTGTGTCAGACCACCGAATTCTCATATTGGAGCTTGTTCTAATCCCACCATATTGATCAGGGAGTGTTGTGGGCTCTGTAATATCCGTACTTTCTATTTTTGGTAATTTCTATTTTTGGTGTATGTTCGTTTCAGACGACTCGCTTGTTACTGTTTTGGAATTCTGATTCTATTTTGTTCTTGAAGTTTTTCCGTTTGGACGAGTTTCGAAGATGTTTTTATGTATTTTCATCTTGAGTTATATTTTGTCGCTTGTACGTTCGATTCTCGTAAAACTCGTTCGATTTTGTTATTTTCCTTTTCCCATGAGTTCGTATGGTTGAGTTGTTCATGTTGTGAGTTTCGAATTATTAATCCGACTTCATATTGTGATTTTTCGGGGGTTTGGGCCATTTTGTAATTTCCTAGAAGTTTAGAGAATTTTATTTTCCTTGTTGAATTTCGGATTCCCCGATAGTCGGAAGTGTATTCTCTTTCAGCACTTAGCTTCATCGTTATGGATACCTCGTGTTTACACTTCTGGTTCTGTCCTTGTGTTGCGTTCCGTCTTCGTATCGTCTGTGCAGGAAACGGTGTTCAGCAGTGTGGAACTGCTGCATGCATAACGCACGTTATGCATGCTTCTTAGCGTGCGCTATCGGCACCTGCATAACGTACGTTATGCTCTTCTGGTAACGTACGTTATGGCCTTCATCAGATAGTACAGATTGTTCTGCCGGGCTGTTACGTACGTTAACTTGTGGGAGGTTATGTACGTAAACCTCATAACGTACGTTAACAATATGTGTTAACGTACGTAACACACTGTCAGGTGTTTAGATGCTGAGTTGACCTCAGTTGCGTTATTTTCTTTCTTTTTATTTCCTTTGCTCGCGACGGGAGTTCTTCGAGCGGTTTGGAGCGATTCGTGCAGGGCAATCCATAGAGTTCCTCCGTAGATTGATTATTGTGTCCCAAGGGAGGTTAATCAACATCGTAATCACCCTTCTCCGTCTGAATCGAGGTATATTTCGTTAGAACCCTAGTTTTTGGGGATTTCGGGATTTTGATATGATTTTACCCTTGGAACTCGATTTAGCCTCGATGAGTTGTTGGATTACAATTGTGTAGTCGTAATCCCTTGCTTCCAATCTAGTTTAACGAATTAAATTTCAAGGTTTTCACCATTACTAGATTAAAATCGTTTACGACTTTGTAGTGACCGACAAATTGTCCCAACGGGTAGAATTAGGATGAATTCTTACCTTTCCGTAATATTGAGATTGTTTGTATACCGTTATTGTATTAGGAGCGGATTTGTGAAGATTGTTCGGATCGAAACCTATTCTTTCGTCGTTTCCTTCGCTTCATTTTATTCAAGGCAAGTACACGTATTACATTCCGTTATGTGTGTTACGATTTCGGTATGAATGATGAATTATGATCTTTTGGGTGTGTGAGTTATTTGTCCATCCACCTGGAGCGTTTGACGGGATGTCTGGGGGTCGATACTAAGGGGTACGGCCGCGGAAGTTGACTTGGGTGTGTGTGTGATTAAACTTCCACCCAGAGCGTTCGACGGGGTGTCTAGGGGTCGATACTAAGGGGTACGGCCGTGGAAGTGGTTTCCCACTCGGAGCGTTCGACGGGGCGTCTGGGAGTCGATACTAAGGGGTACGGCCACGGGATACCAGTTGTGAATGTTGAGATATTGTGATGAATTCTTAAACTGTTTTGAATGCCAATGTGATATTCCGGAATATGGCCTTTCAAATGTTTTCCTGAATGAGATGACTGTGTAAATCGTATCTGTATATAATGTAGTGTAATTATGTACTTGTACTAGCTATGCGAATGCTAACTCCTTAAATGGGGGAAATGCGTCTTATGCATTTCAGGTATCGATAGAGATGAGGAGCGAGCACGGGATATGCACGCAAAGGATGGTCCGGCATGATGATGAGGCTCGAGTCTATGTTTTATGTTTTCATTACATCTGTTTGGGTATTGGAGTTAGACTTATTACTTTTAAACTCGGTTAAAGTCCCCTGCGTGGGCAATGATATTGTGTTGATTCATTCTTCATGTACTTCCATTAAAATATTTTGGCCGAGGCCACGACCCTATTTTACATAGACGAATGTGTCTTGTTGGGATTCCATTTTGGATTTAGTGTCATGTGTTAGCCTGGTAGACCTCATGAGAGTTCTACGGCGTGTAACATCCCTTACGTGATTTGGGGTGTTACATTTATGGTATCGGAGCCTAAGGTTATGAAGGCCTAGGCTGTCGGTTAATTTTGGGTCTGTCAGTCGTGTCGTAGAGTCGGTCGTTGAGCCTAATATCATCGTGCTATCATCTCTTCGTGTGACCCGTGGCTGTAAGTCTCCTTGAACTCTTATATTCCTGTAATTCATTCCTTGTGTTGTTTGGAATTGTGAATGGTGGTATCAACCTTATAAACTGTGAAATTTTCTGATCTTGTTCCTTCTATCCCTTTTCTTCAGTATGTTGAGAGGTCGCGGCAGACCAGCTAGGGGGTGCGGCCGAGGCCATGGTCGTGGTGCTAATAATGAGGAAGTTCCGCTTTCTCAGTCCTCCGCAGATTTGGCCTCTCATTCAGCGCCGAGCACTCTACCTATGAGTTCTGACGGGCATCAGAGTTTGTCAGTCAGTCAAGATCAGCCATCGGGGAATAATGCCGACATGGGAGCTACTGCTGTTGTTCAGCAGTTGGTAGCTCAGCTTGCCCAGATTGCTCAAGGTGGACGCCAGAATCCGCCCCCGACTCCTGAGGATGAAGCTAGTGAGTGGCTTTAGAAGATGACTAAGATGCACCCTCCTCGTTTCACTGTCTCTTTTGACTCTCTCGGTTGGGAGAATTAGATTTTTCAGTTGGGCAGAACTTTTGATGTCGTATCTTGTCCCGATGACAGGAGGGTATATATTGCTCAGTACCTCCTGGATAAGGAAGCTACGGAATGGTGGGAGGCTGTGGCACCCAGAGACCGCCCAACCACTTGGGAGGAGTTTAAGATTGCTATGGAGGCAGAATATTGTCCACTGCCAGTCAAAGAATGCAGGATTGTGGAATTCTTCACTGCCACACCTCAGGATGTGTCGATTTCTCAGGCCATCATCTCTTATAATCAGTAGTTGGGATTCGTGAAAGATCAGGTGAGGACCGAGGCCGATAAAATACGTTATTTCAATATGCGCATGAAACCGCATATCAGGCAGAGTATGGCACCGCTCATGTGTGCCACCTTGAAGGAATACCAGGATCGCGCCCTGGCGATTGAGATGGCTGCCCCGGAGTCATAGTTGTAATACCCCCGATATATTCAGGAATATTACAGCGCCGTAAATTCTTTACAGAAGGATTTACAAGGCTGAAGAACTGAAAAGACATTAACAGATACAAACGTATTAAAATAACGGAAATAAGATACAACAGTTCTGACCAATACTGAAAATACGAATGTTCAACGGAAAAGTATTAGTACATCACCAAATCCAAATCATCATAAACGACTACGTACTCGAGTACTTATTAAAACGGTACAAACAATAGACAAATAAACCCGGCCGGAACATCACTCTACACCCTCGTCGTCATGCAACTCCAATGGTTGTTTCCCCGCTCTCCTGTATCCTGAACATAAACAAATGTTCACCCCCAAACGGGTTAGCACAACGATGTTAGTACAAGTACCACAACATATTATTCAACATCTCATGAAGAATAATAATAACATAAATGACAAAAGAACCAACGAGTCTTCCCCTGCGAGAAACTCAATAATAACATACACACATGATAATAATAACATGATATCACAACATACACATGGTAATTCCAATGATCCAGCGTTCACTGCCTAGACCCCAAGATGATCCCGTCGGACCAACATGTGGTGGAAAAATCCGTCCAATGATCCAGCGCACGCTAGCATAGATCCCAAGATGATCCCGTCGGATCAACACATGGTGGACATACAACAACGACATTTATGCACGACAATATGTATAACATCAATATATAAAACAATTAAGGTACTTGCCTCGATTCGAAGAACAATATTTCCATGAAAAACGAAACATTCGAAGGTCGCCCCTTCGATCAATCACGTAGCAAGCTCGAACCTTAACAAAAGAAATAATATAGAATTCATCTCATGACGTACGAATGTCTAACAATCCAATTCACGGCCGAAAGTTCATAAAAAGTAATCTGCCTGAACTGCTTACCGTACGCTAAGTATTCTACGTAGCGTGCGCTAAGCCTGCTCGTTAGCGTACGTAAACAACGAAGCCTAGCGTACGCTAACTATGTATCGAAAGTCCTCTCTGATCAGCCGACTGACTTGCCTGATGACATAACGTACGTTACGTACCAAACGTAGCGTACGTTAACTTATGCCCGATAGCGCACGTTAATCTACAAAGTTTAGCGTGCGCTAAACGTGCATGGCAGTTCACTACTGGGCAGCAAACTTGTTCTAATGGTGATGAAACTATGAATTCCTCAGTGATTAACGTACGTTATCCGTCTACATGTCATGTTCATAAACTTATGAATGATCTTACGGATTCAAACATCTTCGAATTCAAGAATACGTATATCATCATAAAACCATGTTCCCTTTCGATTACAATTCTTCATGCGTAATTCGGAAGGCCTAACGGTCAATATCAATACCTTATATCAATCAAAACTATCATCTTGTAGTTTGTTTAACACTCCATCTTTACACGATAAATCCTTCCATGATCAATCTCTTAGATTCATCTAACAATAATGATGTTAAAGTCAAGTCCGTGATTACTATAAAGACACCTTCTAAATTCGGATTACCAATGTCAGAAACTTCCTCTACTTGTTCATCGTAACAAGATTCAAATCATGATGTTCTTAACCAAGGTACTTAAAGCATAATCATCTCAATCTCCTAAACATGATGTGGTTTGGATAAATCACCAATGAAACTTAATATCTTGATAGCATAATCCTCATATCCTTAACAACGCTAATTCAAGGTTGAAAGTAGTATAACATACCTTAAGATGAAGGAAAACACCGAGACAACAAGTAGAATCCGGCTCCGGTTGCTTGTTTGCCAAATCAAGACGTTTCTCCACTCCAATGATCAAACACAAGTGGCATCCAATCTTTAGTGATTAAGTGGAGGTGGTCTAAGTGTGTTTAAAAAGGAGGGAAGGTCCTCTGTACTATCAAGAAATGAAGACGAGTGAAGAGAACAAGAAGAAATGGAGTGGTGACCCTTATATAAAATTTCTGCACAACAGTTGACTAGTGCACGCTATCATACAATTCTTAGCGCGCGCTAATAATCGTTGACTCCAAAACTGTCCAGGTTCGTCTGCGGGAATCTTATCCGGACCCACATCCGGCTGGCGCATGTGCTAGTCGTCTAGCTCAATAATTGACTGCCTAGTGCACGTAATTCTTCATTCGTAGCGTGCGCTAGTTGTAGCCCGATAACGCACGTTAGGCTACATTCTTAGCGTGCGCTATCACGAGTTTGCATGAGTAATTTGCATGTTGTTATACTTATGTACAAGGATAAAAATGTGAGAAATATCATACTCCAATTATCGAGATTACAATTCCGAATAATACAAGGTTCAAATACAGATGAAATACACAATAATAAATCCGGATATTACATACTCTCCTACTAAAAAGGAGTTTTGTCCCGAAACTCAAGGCAAAAATAACTCTGGATATCTAGACTTCATACTATCTTCCGTTTCCCAAGTGGCTTCTTCCACTCCGTGGCGTGACCACTAAACTTTGACCAAAATGATTGGTTTGTTCCTCAACTGCTTAACTCGACTCTCGAGTATCTTGACTGGTCTTTCTTCAAACCTTCCATCCTGAGCAACCTCGATCTCGCCGAAATCAATGATATGATTAGGATCCGGTATATATCTCCGTAACTCGGATATGTGGAACACGTTATGAACATGGCTCAATGACGGCGGTAATGCCAATCTGTATGCCAACTCTCCAACTCTCTCAAGGATCTCCAATGGTCCGATATATCTCGGACTCAGCTTTCCCTTCATTCCAAAACGAAAGATTCCCCGAGTAGGAGAAACCTTTATAAGTATGTGGTCTCCAGTGCTGAACTCCAATGGGCGACGGCGTATGTCTGCATAAGATTTCTGTCGACTCTAGACGGTCAACAACCTTTCACGAATCAAGGCTATTTTCTCTCGTGTCTGTACAATCAACTCCGGTTCTGTCCCGATCAAGTCTGATTAATCGTCCCAACATAGAGGCGATCTGCATCTCCTCCCGTATAATGCCTCAAAGGGTGCCATTTTAATGGAAGCAGGCCAACTATTGTTGTAGGTAAATTCAATAAACGGTAGATGAATTTCCCAATCAATTGACCAATATAAGGCACAAGCCCTCAGCATGTCTTCCACTGTCTGAATAGTCCTCTCGGATTGTCCGTCTGTCTGCGGATGATAAGTTGTACTGAAGTTCAATTCGGTTCCCAAGGCCTTATGAACTACTTTCCAAAAATGAGAAACAAAACGGCCATCTCGATCAGAAATAATGGTCTTCGGCATACCATGCAATCGAACTATCTCTGAAATAAATACTCGTGCTAACCTCTCGGGTCCCCAAGTGTCCTTAATGCCTAGAAAATGAGCTGATTTGGTTAAACGATAAACTATCACCCAAATCATGTTCATTCCTATCTTGGTTCTCGGCATACTAGTGATAAAGTCCATCGATATGTCCTCCCACTTCCATTCAGGAATCGGGAGCGGCTTCAACATCCCGGTAGGTCGTTGATGCTCGATCTTAACCTGCTGACAAGTCAAGCATTTCGAAACATAATCCGCTACATCTTTCTTCATGTTGCCCCACCAGAAATTCTGCTTCAAGTCCTTGTACATCTTACTGGTGCCCAGGTGGATAGAATAGGGCGAGCTGTGAGCTTCCTTCATAATCGTCTGTTTCAGAACATCGACATCGGGAACGCAAAGTTGGTTCTGAAATCTCAAAACTCCATCATCATGAATTACGAATCCGGAGGCCTTCCCCTTGATCACTTCTTCATGTAACCGTATCATCAGAGGATCATTTGCCTGTTTAGATTTGATTTCCTCGGTTAACAATGAAGTTATTTCCATCACGCACATTTGTCCTTGGACTCTTTGTAATCATACTTCAATTCCTTCTTGAATCATCTCTCGTTGAATGCTGAGTTGGGAGGTCAGAGTCTCCAGCATCTGAATAGAAACAGGCTTGCGGCTGAGTGCATCGGCCACTACAGTCGCTTTGCCTGGATGATACAGAATCTCCAAGTTGTAGTCCTTAATAAGTTCCAGCCACCTTCTTTGCCGCATGTTCAACTCTTTCTGACTGAATATGTATTTGAGACACTTGTGATCCATAAAGATCTGACAGTGAGTCCTGTACAGATAATGTCTCCAGATTTTCAAAGCAAAAACTACGGCTGCTAGCTCCAAATCATGCATTGGGTAATTCACTTCATAAGGTTTCAGCTGGCATGACGCATAAGCAATAACCTTATCATTTTGCATCAATAAGCATCCGAGTCCTTGGTTAGAAGCATCACTGTAAACTATAAATCCTCCATTTCCTCGTGGGAGTGATAAAATCGGAGCTGTCGTCAATCTCTTCTTCAATTCATCAAAGCTATTCTGGCACAACTCGTTCCACTCAAACTTTTGTGTTTTCTGCAGTAGTCGAGTAAGTGGGCGGGAAATTTTGGAAAACCCTTCCACGAACCAATGATAATACCCAGCAAGTCCTAAGAAACTCCGGACTTCTTTCACGTTCTTTTGAGGCTTCCAATCCATAACCGCTTCGATCTTCTGAGGATCTGCTCGGACTCCTTCAGCTGATACTACATGGCCGAGGAACATTACTTCTTTTATCCAGAATTCACACTTAGAAAGTTTGGCGTACAATTCCTCGTTCCTCAAAAGTTCTAATACAATCCGCAAATGCTGCGCATGTTTTTCCGTGCTTTTAGAATATACCAGAATGTCATCAATGAACACAACCACAAATTTATCCAAATATTCGATGAACACTCGGTTCATCAATTGCATGAATACAGCAGGTGCATTAGTGAGACCAAATGGCATCACTACAAACTCATAGTGTCTGTAGCAAGTTCTGAATGCTGATTTCGGAACATCAGATTCCTTAATCCTCAGCTGATGATATCCTGATCTCAGATCGATTTTAGAAAATACTGTTTCTCCTTGCAACTGGTCAAACAAATCATCAATCCGTGGCAATGGATACTTATTCTTAATCGTCATATTGTTCATCTCTCGATAGTCAATACACAGTCGAAGCGATCCATCCTTCTTCCGGACAAAAAGAACTGGCGCTCCCCAGGGCGAAACGCTTGGCTGGATATAGCCTTTGTCCAATAACTCCTCCAGCTGCTTTTTCAGTTCGTACATCTCAGTAGGTGCCATACGATACGGCGCCTTAGAAATTGGCGTAGCTCCGGGTTCCAGCTCAATGGTGAATTCAACATCCCGTCGTGGAGGTAGTCTAGGTAACTCGTCAGGAAATACATCCGGAAACTCGTTCACAACAGGAATGGATGAAAGTTCCACAATTTCATCTTCTTTCTTCATTGCATAACACCAGTATCCGGTACAACCCTGTTTCAACAATTTAACAGCTTTCATCGCTTTGATCAACCTTCCTGAGCTTCCTAGTTTCCATTCTTCAAACAGTATTTCGGAACCATCGTCAGCGATCAGTGAGATATTCCATCTTCGGTAGTTTACAATAGCTCCATATCGATTAAGCCAATCATCTCCGAGAATTAGGTCGTCTCCTTTCATTTCTATCACAATCAAATTTGAGAGGCACTCCCTGCCTCCAAATGATACAGGGAAATCTCTAGTTTCTAAGTTTCCAACAATCCTCTATCCACTCGGTAAACCAATAACATAAGCTTCACAATTATGAAAACCAAAAATATTCAAACGATTTACACAAGATAAGGATATAAATGAATGCGTAGCTCCTGTATCAAATAAAATACTAACTGGATGGGAAAGGATCTGAATGGTACCTGATGCGACAGCAGCATCCTGATCGTCTATTCTCCTCATCTCGTACAGACGTGGGGGAATAGATTCAGCACTCGATGTCCCCTTTCGGTCCCAGTGTCCTCTGCCTCGTCCGCGGCCAAAATTCTGAGGCATATGAACACTCTGTTGCGTCTGCTGAATACTTGATTCTTTCTGGGATGGCTGTGATGTACGGGCTCTAAAAGCTTTCGCAGCCTCCTCACAGAACACCGCATGATGTCCCTCTCGACCACAATCAAAACAAGTCATGGTAGGAAATGAGCAATCTCGTCGATAATGTCATGTTCGGCCACAGTTAAAGCACCTCCTTGTCACATCTGCCGTGACTGATACTGCTCCAGAGTTCTTTCCGCTCTTGGATGGTTGCAGAGGTTTCTTGAACGAATGAAAGGATGACTGGGCATTGCGGGGACCACTCCTCTTGTGCTCTGTAAAACTACCAGAGACTTTCTGCTTCTTAGATTTGGTAAACTTATCCATTGCTGCTTTCTTGATTTCGTACGCCAATACTTTATCCTGGTATTGACGGAGAGTGGTACATTCAAAACCGGACATGTACCTCTGGATTTCTGGTTTCATTCTTATATCAAAATGGATCATCATTTCTGCATCTGTTCTGACCAGATGTCGAACAAATGCCAGCTGCTGATTAAACGTCTTAATTGTCTGGGATACGGGTTCGTCTGATGGATGTGCGGAGAAAAACTCCCGAACTTTGGCTTCCTGCATAGGACGAGGGCAATACTGAGCTTCTATCATCAATTTAAATTCTGTCCAATCATCATCATGATCTACAGCCCGAATGGCTTCCCACCACTCGGATGCTTCCACTATCAGAAAGTACTGAGCAATAGAGGCTCTCCGTTCGTCTGGGCAATTAATTCCGGCAAAAATTTTCTCCAATTCCTTCAACCAATGGTCCCATGTGGGTGTCTCAGAAAATCCATCGAATTTAGGTGGCTGCATCTTCGCCACCTCTTGCAACCATCGGTCACCTCGATTTCCCATCTATGGGATCCCTTGCTCTCTATCTCCCTGCTGTAATCCCACCGCCACCTGCATTCGGCCCACGACCTAGGCGAACTGAGTCATCTGGTTCACCACCTGACGAAGGATTTCGGGCACAGCAGTTTCCGGTTCATTATTAATAGATCTATGTGGGTCGCCTGAGCTGTGGCTGGCCTGATTAGAAGGCGAAGCTTCTCTTTCTGCATTCCTTCGACCGCGACCACGTCCACGTCCACCTGTCAACATACTGAAAGCATAAATACTCAATATACAGGAAACAATATCGTTCTAATGTCCAGGTATAAAGAGACACAACGTGTATAGGATGAGATAGAGTTTAGGAACTTACAACCACCGTTCGCACGAAGACGTAGGCAGTACAGTGCTGTTATTTACGGCCGGTTACCTCAAAAGACATATACCACCCCTATTTTAACCCAATGGCCAGGATATCCGTAATCTTAGCTCCTATACCATATTCTGTAACACCCCCGATATATTCAGGAATATTACAGCGCCGTAAATCCTTTACATAAGGATTTACAAGGCTGAAGAACTGAAAAGACATTAACAGATACCAACGTATGAAAATAACAGAAATAAGATACAACAGTTCTGACCAGTACTGAAAATACGAATGTTCAATGGAAAAGTATTAATACATCACCAAATCCAAATCATCATAAACGACTACGTACTCGAGTATTTATTAAAACGGTACAAACAACAGACAAATAAACCCGGCCGGAACATCACTCTGCACCCTCGTCGCCATGCAACTCCAGTGATTGTTTCCTCGCTCTCCTAGATCCTGAACATAAACAAATGTTCACCCCCGAAGGGGTTAGCACAACGATGATAGTACAAGTACCACAACATATTATTCAACATCTCATGAAGAATAATAATAACATAAATGACAAAAGAACCAACGAGTCTTCCCCTGTGAGAAACTCAATAATAACATACACACATGATAATAATAACATGATATCACAACATACACATGGTAATTCCAATGATCCAGCGTTCACTGCCTAGACCCCAAGATGATCCCATCGGACCAACACGTGGTGGAAAAACCCGTCCAATGATCCAGCGCATGCTAGCATAGATCCCAAGATGATCCCGTCGGCCCAACACGTGGTGGACATACAACAACGACATTTATGCACGGCAATATGTATAACATCAATATATAAAACAATTAAGGTACTTGCCTCGATTCGAAAAACAATACTTCCACGAAAAATGAAACACTCAAAGGTCGCCCCTTCGATCAATCACGTAGCAAGCTCGAACCTTAACAAAAGAAATAATATAGAATTCATCTCATGACGTACGAATGTCTAACAATCCAATTCACGGCCGAAAGTTCATAAAACGTAATCTGCCTGAACTGCTTAGCATACGCTAAGTATTCTACATAGCGTGCGCTAAGCCTTCTTGTTAGCACACGTAAACAACGAAGCCTAGCGTACGCTAACTATGTATCGACAGTCCTCTCTGATCAGCCGACTGAATCGCCTGATGACATAACGTACGTTACGTACCAAATGTAGCGTACGTTATCTTATGCCCGATAGCGCATGTTAATCTACAAAGCTAAGCGTGCGCTAAACGTGCATGGAAGTTCACTACTGGGCAGCAGACTTGTTCTAATGGTGATGAAACTATGAATTCTTGAGTGATTAACGTACGTTATCCATCTACATGTCATGTTCATAAACTTATGAATGAACTTACGGATTCAAACATCTTCGAATTCAAGAATACGTATATCATCATAAAACCATATTCCCTTTCGATTACAATTCTTCATGCGTAATTCAGAAGGCCTAACGTCGATATCAATACCTTATATCAATCAAAACTATCATCTTGTAGTTTGTTTAACACTCCATCTTTACACGATAAATCCTTCCATGATCAATCTCTTAGATTCGTCTAACAATAATGATGTTAAAGTCAAGTCCATGATTACTATGAAGACACCTTCTAAATTCGGATTACCAATGTCAGAAACTTCCTCCACTTGTTCATCGTAACAAGATTCAAATCATGATGTTCTTAACCAAGGTACTTAAAGCATAATCATATCAATCTCCTAAACATGATGTGGTTTAGATAAATCACCAATGAAACTTAATATCTTGATAGCATAATCCTCATATCCTTAAGAACGCGAATTCAAGGTTGAAAGTAGTATAACATACCTTAAGATGAAGGAAAACACCGAGACAACAAGTAGAATCCAGCTCCGGTTGCTTGCTTGCCAAATCAAGACGTTTCTCCACTCCAATAATCAAACACAAGTGGCATCCAATCTTTAGTGATTAAGTGGAGGTGGTCTAAGTGTGTTTAAGAAGGAGGGAAGGTTCTTTGGACTATCAAGAAATGAGGTCGAGTGAAGGGAACAAGAAGAAATGGAGTGGTGACCCTTATATAAAATTTCTGCACAACAGTTGACTAGCGCACGCTATCATACAATTCTTAGCGGGCGCTAATAATCGTTGACTCCAAAACTGTCTAGGTTCGTCCGCGGGAATCTTATCCGGACCCACGTCCGGCTGGCGCATGTGCTAGTCGTCTAGCTCAATAATTGACTGCCTAGCGCACGCAATTCTTCATTCGTAGCGTGAGCTAGTTGTATCCCGATAACGCACGTTAAGCTACATTCTTAGCGTGCGCTATCACGAGTTTGCATGAGTAATTTGCATGTTGTCATACTTATGTACAAGGATACAAATGTGAGAAATATCATACTCCAATTATCGAGATCACAATTCCGAATAATACAGGGTTCAAATACAGATGATATACACAATAATAAATCCAGATATTACAATAGTTGGGTTCCTAGGCCAAGAAACAAAAGACAGCTGGCAGTTTTTCAGCCGGCAAGAGTGGTTGTTTCTCGAAATCATAGTCTGCTCCTACATCTGGAAAGAGGCCGTTTCATCAGGCCGGGGAATCTCAGGGTAAGCGTTCAGTCAAGTCTGTTGCATCCAGCGGCAGAGTTTGTTTTAACTGCAACCAATACGAGCATTTGATGAATTGTCCATTCCCTCTAGTTACTTGCTTTACTTGCGGACAGATCGGGCACTGGGCCACTCATTGCGAGAGGGATACGAGAGCCGCCAAAGTTCCGTATTCCACCACCATTCAGAAGGAGCTTTGCGTCGATCAGAAGACTCCAGCCACTCAGGTTCCTCAGAATTCGGGCCGTGGTAGGGGTCCGGCTCAGCCGGACTGTCGAGCTGCATCTAGTTTGGACTCAGTCCATCCTCGGTTTTATCAGATGAGGCGCACGAAGGAGACAGACGTTCCGGTGGCATCAGGTACCACTTAGATCCTTTCTCATCCAGTTTCGGTGCTTTTTGATTCGAGTGCTACCCACTCCTTTATTGCTTCAGATTGTGTGTGTCGTATTGGTATTGACTGCTTGTTCGAGTGTGAACCGTTTATAGTGGGTATGCCAAGTGGGGATCGTATGGTTGGGAACCGGGAGGTTAGGGATTGCCCAGTGAGGATCGGGAGCCGGGATTGGACCTCGAATCTCATTGTTGTATACCTCAAGGGCGAGGATTTGATCCTCGAGGACGATTGGTTGGATCGTCACGGTGCCATCATGAACTATCGGACTCATACCATCTCGATAGTGGCTGGGGATAGCACAGAGCATACACTTGTTGGTTGTAAGTCGGGTAGATCGGGTAATGTGATTAGTGCCTTAAAGGTGATAAAACTTCTGAACCAGGGCTATGTAGGCTACTGGTGTTACGCTTTGAAGGCGGAGAATGGTGGAGTTGACATGTCGTCGATTCCAGTTGTTAGCGAGTATCCTGACGTATTTCCAGACGACTTGCTGGGATTACCACCACAGTGGGAGATTGAGTTTCCTATTGACCTTGAGCCGAATGCGGCTCCTATTTCTCGATCGACGTACCATATGGCACCGTCGGAGATGTTAGAGTTGAAGAAACAGTTGGGGGAATTGTTAGATAAAGGGTATATTTGACTGAGTGCATCGCCTTGGGGTGCGCCTATACTTTTTGTTAAGTAGAAGGATGGGTCGCTTCGTTTATGCATCGACTACCGAGAATTAAACAAGTTGACCATCAAAAACAAGTACCCTTTGCCCAGGATCGACGATTTTTTTGATCATCTTCAGGGAGCGTCAGTCTTCTCGAAGATTGATTTACGATCGGGCTACTACCAGTTGAGGATTCGGGACAGTGATATACCGAAAGCTTCTTTTCGGACGAGATATGGCCATTACAAGTTTGTGGTTATGCCTTTCGGGCTAACCAACGCCCCAGCAGTGTTCATGCACTTGATGAACAAAGTTTTTATTGATTATTTGGACAAATTCGTAGTCGTCTTTATCGACGACATTCTTATCTATTCTCGGAGTCAGGAGGAGCATACCTTACATATCCGGATTGTGTTAGACCGTTTGAGAGCTGAGTAGTTGTATGCGAAGTTCTCTAAGTGTGAGTTTTGGCTCAAGGAAGTGATATTCCTCGGGCACATGATTTCGGCAGAAGGAGTTCGGGTAGATCCAAAGAAGATAGAGGCAGTGATGCTTTGGGAGCCACCGAGAAATATGAAGGAGGTGAGGAGTTTTCTGGGACTTGCAGGTTATTATCGTCGGTTTGTTGAAGGATTTTCTAAGATCGCTAGACCACTCACCCAGTTACTCCAAAAGACCCAGAAGTTTGAGTGGACCTCAGTCAGGCAGGACAGTTTTGATGAGTTGAATAGATAGTTAACTACCGCACCCGTTTTAGCATTGCCTCAGGGGAACGAGGATTTTGTGGTATATAGTGATACTTCCGGCCTCGGACTCGGATGTGTCTTGATGCAGAGGGATAGAGTCATTGCTTATGCGTCCCGCCAGTTGAAACCTTATGAGGTAAATTACCCCACGCATGATTTGGAGTTAGCTGCGGTCGTTTTCACTTTAAAGATCTGGAGGCATTATCTCTATGGGTCGTCGTGTAAGATTTACACGGATCACAAGAGTCTGAAGTATATCTTCAGTCAAAAGGAGTTGAATATGAGACAGTGTGGGTGGTTGGAGTTAATTAAAGATTATGACCTCGAGATTCTGTGCCATCCGGGTAAGGCTAACGTAGTGGCAGATGCGTTGAGTCATCAGCCGATGGCTCTACAGATGTTAGAGGTACTCACACCTCAGAGCAGAATACAACGGGATTTGATTTGTCAGGATATATAGGTTTGGGTTCAGAGAGTTCAGGGCCAATTATATGCGTTAGAAATCACTTCATCCTTGGTTGATGATATCAAGGCGAGGCAATATGATGATCCACTCTTAGTCCAGTTGAGAGAGGACGTGAAGAAGGGGAAAGCCCCTGGATTTGTGGTTCAGGATGATGAGATTTTGGGATTTCGCGGCAGGTTATGTGTACCGAGTGATGTTGAATTGAGACAGAAGATCTTGAGTGAAGCTCACACTACGCCTTATTCCATAAATCCTGGTACGAGCAAGATGTACAAGGATGTAAGGAGTAACTACTGGGGGAGCAATTTGAAGACAGATGTTAGTGAGTTCGTGGCGAAGTGTCTGACCTGTCAGCGGGTTAAGATCGAGCATCAGCGACCTGCGGGGCTATTACGACCACTTCCCATCCCAGAGTGGAAGTGGGAAGACATTCATATGGATTTCATTACCGGTATGCCTAGGACCCGGACTGGAATGAACATGATTTGGGTTATTGTCGATCGACTAACCAAATCAGCTCATTTTCTAGGTATTATGGATACTTGGGGGCCGGAGAGGCTAGCTCGAGTGTTTGTTGCAGAGATCGTGAGGCTACATGGGACTCCTAGGAGTATTGTTTTGGATCGAGATGGCCGGTTTGTATCACATTTTTGGCAGGCTGTTCATCGAGCATTGGGGACTGAGTTGAGACTCAGTACATCCTACCACCCTCAGACAGACAGGCAGTCAGAGCGGACGATACAGACGCTAGAGGATATGTTGAGAGCCTGTGCTTTAGACTGGAAGAATGATTGGGAGTCACACCTTCCATTGATCGAGTTCACGTACAACAATAGTTGGCACGCCTCGATCAAAATGGCACCATTTGAGGCATTGTATGAGAGGAGATGCAAATCACCATTGTGTTGGGATGATGCGTCCGAGTTAGTTGGTACCGAACCAGATATTGTAGTTGAGACGAGAGAGAAGATTGCCTTGATTCGTGATAGGTTGTTAACGGCCTAGAGTCGATAGAAGTCTTATGCCGACACACGTCGCCGGCCGTTGGAGTTTGAGGTGGGGGACCATGTCTTGCTTAAGGTGTCGCCGCCACGGGGAGTTTACCGCTTCGGCCGGAAGGGTAAACTTAGTCCGAGATATATTGGACTGTTCGAGATTTTAGAGAGAGTTGGAGAGCTTGCATATCGGTTAGGCTTGCCGCTGTCCTTGAGTCACGTGCATAACGTATTTCATGTTTCCCATCTTAGGAAGTATGTACCGGACCCTAACCATATTATTGATTTTAGAGAGATTGAGTTGGGACCCGACATTACCATCGAGGAGAGGCCGATTCAGGTTTTAGAGCGTCGGGTGAAGCAACTTAGGCACAAAACCATTCCTTTGGTTAAAGTGAAATGGTCGAGGCATGGATCCGAGGAAGCCACGTGGGAGACAGAAGAGAATATGAAGTCGAGATACCCCGAGCTATTTGCCTTGTAAATTTCGGGACGAAACTTATTTTTAGGGAGAGTGAATGTAATATCCGTACTTTATATTTTTGGTAATTTATATTTTTGGTGTATGTTCGTTTTGGACGACTCGCTTGTTACTGTTTTGGAATTCTGATTCTATTTTGTTCTTGGAGTTTTTCCATTTGGACTAGTTTCGAAGATGTTTTTATGTATTTTTATCTTGAGTTATATTTTGTCGCTTGTACATTCGATTCTCGTAAAACTCGTTCGATTTCGTTATTTTCCTTTTCCCATGAGTTCGTATGGTTAATTTGTTCATGTTGTGAGTTTCGAATTGTTAATCCGACTTCATATTGTGATTTTTCGGGGGATTGGGCCATTTTGTAATTTCCTAGAAGTTTAGGGAATTTTATCTTCCTTGTTGAATTTCGGATTCCCCGATAGTCGGAAGTGTATTCTCTTTCAGCACTTAGCTTCGTCGTTATGGATACCTCGTGTTTCCACTTCTGGTTATGTCCTTGTGTTGCGTTCCGTCTTCGTATCGTCTGTGCAGGAAACAGTGTTCAGCAGTATGGAACTGCTGCATGCATAACGCACGTTATGCATGCTTCTTAGCGTGCGCTATCGGCACCTGCATAACGGACGTTATGCTCTTCTGGTAACGTACGTTATGGCCTTCATCAGATAGTACAGATTGTTCTGCCGGGCTGTTTCGTACGTTAACTTGTGGGAGGTTACGTATGTAAACCTCATAACGTACGTTAACAATATGTGTTAACGTACGTAATGCACTGTGAGGTGTTTAAATCCTGAGTTGACCTCAGACGCGTTATTTTATTTCTTTTTCTTTCCTTTGCTCGCGACGGGAGTTCTTCGAGAGGTTTGGAGCGATTCGTGCAGGGCAATCCATATAGTGTAACACCCTCAGATTTAACTGGAAATATTACAGCGCCGTGGGCCCCGAGATGGAACCCACAAGGCTAAAGGAAATTTTCGCAAACATTTACAACCGCCCAAGAGGCCAACGACGGTACTATCTTTAAAAATTCACAAAGACTTATAAAATCCATTTATCAAAAACCGTCGTAAAAACTCATTTGAAATCACAAGGTCAAACGGCCGACACTCAAAAGTTTAGAAAACGATTTCCAAGGTAATCTCAGTTACCAGATACCAAAAGAGCATTTCAAAATACTCACGCAGCGGAAAAAGACCAACCATAAAGATACTCTAGCAGCGGAATACAAGAACCAATCAAGAAACTCAATGCACAAAACATGTCCTAGCCAGTATCCTCCGGGAAGCTCATCTCTTCACGACCGCTACAAGCTCGATACTCCAAGAACCTAACAAGAAATCCCACGACGGGGTCAGCCATAATATCCAACAATGATAACTGTCACATCACATTAATAATTACATACCAATGAGAATACAACATAAGAATACGACCAACGTAATCTTACCGCCATAACATTACTTACTCAAGTAATTCTCATCAGAATAACCATTATCACATTTCACATCTCGTACTCGATTAACCAATAAACTCGAACATAATATCTGTATTGTACCTCAAACAATACTCAAAATTCTCAAACTATCATAACCAACTCACGATACGGAAAAGTACCTGTTCTGACCAATACAATCCATCGAATAGCATCATCAAATCCCAAAACGATAACCGATTGTCCATCAAAAGACGAATACCAAAGGAAATACGGAACATACCTCGAGATATGAAGTGCCACGACAATCATATCAGTCTAATCCGAGATCAGATCAATGCAATACGGACACGGTCCTAACACAAGACCTACAAATGCATACTCATATGACCACGTCAATATGATCACAACAATAACAATCATGTATACTCAATGGAAATCCGACGATCCAGCGCCCTCAGCATAGATCCCTTTGTTGATCCTATCAGATCAGCATAAGGTGGATAACCAACAATACACATATGAACAACAACACATGATAAAATCAATGATGCGAATTCACAAGATTCTATCAACACAATACCGGTAATCCAACGATCCAGCGCCCTCAGCATAGATCCCCATGATGATCTCGTCGAACCAACGAATGGTGGAAAACCTGTCCAACGATCCAGCGCCCTCAGCATAGATCCCCATGATGATTCCATCGAACCAATGCATGGTGGACATTCGATCCAGCGCCCTCAGAATAGATCCTCATGATCCCATCGGATCATTTAAAACATAAACAATACAATTATGCATACACATATGCAAATCAATATGTTCATCAACATGAACAACAGAACATGAATGACAATATGACAAATCCACTAAGACGACCTCATGTTCGACAACATGAATGACAATATGCATGATCAAATCACTAACACTAACTGAATCGATATAAGATACTTGCCCCGAGTCCTTCGGAAGAAATCTCGATATCAAACCATCACCGACGATTATCCGCAATGCTCGGCGATCCAAATGTATCATGGACTACAGGTAATCATATCCTCGTCTTTACCATAATGTAACCTCGATACCCGAATATGCCAATAACCGAAATAAATCACATACATTATGATTTAACTCCCAGAATCGGAATGACAACATATAATCATTGCTATATGCATTATAAACGAAATGAAACTGAAACCATTCATTAAACATTATAACTGAGCAAGTAACAACTTGCCTCGATACCAATACGATGATGATGAAGCCGTTACCAGTCACAATGCCTTCGTCTACGAGCTCCTCGGCCCCGACCGAAGCAATTCACGAACATACTCGAACATGACCGCAACATACGGTTATAATCACCGATCAATAATCTCAACCTATTGAAGTAATCAATTAACACATATCCGATAACAATCAACGAACATTCGACCTTCATATCTAAAGATACTGATAATTCAACCTACGATCGTCTTGCTATGTTAAATTCATCAAGGAGTTCCTCAAGAACACTAAATGATTCAAAACCTTGTTTATAACCATAAAAACCACATAATTCGATATATCCTCTAACATCTAAACAAATCCTCATTCATGATTCAAGGTGTATATTATCATGTTCTTCAACATATACA
Organism: Orobanche coerulescens; assembly: GCA_033398695.1. Taxonomy (NCBI): domain Eukaryota; kingdom Viridiplantae; phylum Streptophyta; class Magnoliopsida; order Lamiales; family Orobanchaceae; genus Orobanche; species Orobanche coerulescens. The sequence goes on along the minus strand of CM065805.1, from coordinate 145,523,010 downwards.
TCTCATAACATCATGAATCGCAACAAACCACCAAGAATATCGAGATTACTACGATTCCATAATCATAACGACATAATCAAGGTATTTGATCATCAATTCATTATCTTTACTTAACAAAATTACCATAATTACCAAGAATAATCACAACACTATCAATTCCATCACCATTCATACGAAAACGTGTAGAATTTCCCAAGTTCTACTCATTGAGGCATTTCATCGAACACTTTGAAGGCATAATCCAATTCAATCATTTTAACGAAGAAATACTCGAATTTGTTCCACAAAACTTCAAGAGTATTGAATGATTTACGAGATTCCAACAAAGTTCCATCAATAATCTGAACCAAAACGAATCAAATCGGCCAAAACACCAAGAAACTCCAAGAATATCCAAAAACCAAAAGTTTAGGTGTTCTTACCTTCGATCCGGGTGGAAGAAGATGTTATCCATGAATCAAACTTCCAAAACATGTTGCTACATGATGTTCTTACTCAAATCCATCAACTTTGCTGAAGAAATCGCGAAAGGAACGAAGAAAAATGAAAAATGACAAGGATGACTCGGTCCAGGCCTTATATAGGCCGAGACCTGCCGGCACATTACGTACGTAACCGGCGGGTCCTTACGTACATAGCCGGCCGTGGCCTAACCTTCTGTCCATATCGTTCAGCAGCCTTACGTACGTAACCGGCAGCTGCTTACGTACGTAATGGGCACTTACGGCCGTAACCGTCTACAGCCTTACGTACGTTATTGGCCAGTCCTTACACCCAGCGAGTCACTGCCGACCGTGATCGGCCACCCCTGCGAGTCACTGCCGACCATGCTCGGCCACTGCAGGTCCTCTCGGCAACGACTCGGCCAGCCGCCCCGTAACGTACGTAACACTTATTCCGTTGCGTATGTAATACGTACTTTGCTGACTTGCTACAGTATTATACTCATATTACGTACGTAATACACCCTGTATAACGTACGTAACTCTATCTGTTGACTCACCTGTCCACATCCACGCCGAAAGCTGCCGACACCGGGCCCAACTGTCTGATTCCTCTTATTACGTACGTAATGTCTCGGCCATAACGTACGTAACTCTTGTGATTTAGCGTACATAAGTCTTCAACATTAGCGTACGCTAAGTATTCTATACTTAGCTAATTTCAACTGTTACCGCCTGTCTCGACATACCGAAAACACATATACACTTACTGAATACATATACTGAATCCAATAACATTCTTATATGATATACTCTATATCTAAAGTACGATATCTTGATACACGATATCCTCAATGCAATTGTCGATCAGATACGACAATTATACCGATATTGACATCTCAGTCCTTTATTTATTTTATCCATACTGTACAGATTCCACACTGTACAATATAACTCAGATAAAATAATATCAAACAACAGTAGTAGAAATTCCGGATATTACATTCTACACCACTTAAAATAAGTTTCGGCCTCGAAACTTGCAATCCGTCATAAAACAAACAAACATACCGTTCAACCAAAATATCCCAAAGCCATCACGACAACGATCAATCATCATCATTACTGAATAACCAAGAGAGTACACTTACAAATACGCAGGTCGACGATCTCCTGAGATACTAGCAAGCGATCTCACTGTACAGTCCCAATACGCTTACAATCACAATTCCTTGAGTCTCAACAAAGTTATATCATCGTTAGATGAAATAATCTATCCGTGACAAATCCTGTTTGCTTGATCGCATGATCAAGTTCCAATTCCGATAAGACGAATAATATCCGATATATCTGTGAAACAACTGTCCAAAATAATGACAACCAATCTCGAAACATCGACACAAAATTCGAACACTTATACGATCATCAACAATGATCAACCAACAAATTAACTGAGAATACCATCGACATGATAAATTCCAATACGACCAATCCAATGGTTAAAACATAACTGAGAATATCATCAACATGATAAACTCCAATATGACCAACCAGAGGTCAAAACACAATCGAGAATATCATCAACATGATAAACTCTAATATTAACAACGAAGGAGCGATGATAATCAGGAATACCCTCACACGGTAAATTCCAACACGATACACACAGAACCACAGAGACATATATACGGACGAATAAAGTTCTCAAAACGACACACCAGTGACATACCGTGGATCTCAATAAACATACTCGACTGGTGAGCATACTCCTCGGCATACGAACAACCAATCAAGTCGACGAAAATAACCAATCATACCTGGAGTGGAAACGACCGCTCGACATCTAAAACAACCAACATGGGGTCACCATCCCCAAATCTACAAAAGAAATCATTCAAAATCATTATGGTACAGTCACAATATTACAATACCAATGGAATCACATAACACATATATCCCGGTTTCACAAAATCCAAAGTTCCAAAATTATATTATGTGCATGATTCTACAACACACGACATATTTCTCTTATCCGATAAATCAATCGATCATCCTTGCATAACCAAACGACCATACCAAGGTTCGGATCCCTATTCCTCGTTCCACATTGATATATTATCCAGTTCGTGAGTCACACTCACAACTTTACCATGATATGTAATATACACTAAATGCGTATGGTTATTAGTCACATTTTCAAAACCAGTTTGAAATCATATGGTCTTGTCAAAAGACAAATTTTCGAAAATTCTTTCAAGAGTTTGAAAACTCAAAACATAAATTTTCGTAAGACCACGAAATCAATTTTAAAAATTTAAATCGGCTCGCTGGTGCCAAGTTTTCGATAAAAAAATTCTTTTCGAATACACACGATTAAATAAAATGGAATTTATGCAAATGCTTGTCCATATCCATACTCCTGTATACCACTTCGGCTTGTCACCAAATCCATTGACATTCCAACGGAAACCACACGATCGAGTTCCAAAACCTCAATATATAGACTCCGATAAAAAATCCTTTTCCATGTATGACTCGCAACGTCAACCATTTACCCATCCTGGATCACCTCAAATATGATATGACAAAACGTTGAAACAAATCAACAAATAAAACACGGCAAAAGACTTCCCGAGAAGTTCCATTTGAACAAGTAAACCCAAAGCCTCGAAAGGCGGAAATAACCGATTGGCAAAGTGTTTTACAATTCTCGGGAGTTTTAGAAAACAGAAAAGCTTTCTTTTGAAATATTAGGGTCTCAGCCCGTATCTTGTTCCGCATTACGAAAAGTTTAAAAAGTAGAAAACCCTTTTCGGACCCCAAGTCCTAAGTTATAAAACCATTTCAAAATCGATTGGGTCTCGGCCCAAAAATCATTTTCCGTAAAACATTCGTGAAACGTTCATTTTGAAAAGTATCATTTTCAAATGTTCAAAAGCAGTTTCATGTATCAAAAAATGATCTATCATGACTACATGTTTTTCTCAACCATCCACAACCTTCTCCCAAATGCACAATTTCATTCCAAAATCTACCCAACATACTAGTTTCCAAAATCATAGTTTCTCAAGATCATCAATCCTGTCCCAATTCTGTCACCTTATACTGTGAAGCATAATATCTTCTGAATCTCAAAATGTATCAACTTAGAACGGCAATAAATCTCAATGAAATTCAAAAATCCAAATACTTACAGATCGTGAAGCCGACGATTCCCCGTGATACTGGAACATGTCTCGACTCAAGGAAATACTCGACACAGATATTTTCCAAACACACGTTTTGCAAACTCAGTGCAACTCAAGAACACAATATATCACGTTAACACCATTTGGAAAAGTTTACAACAATCCCAGTACCACACTGATAAATCACATAACCCATAAGCCCGAGTGAACAACAAAAACTCACGGCTCTAGTATTAGTCAATTGACAACTCGAATGACGCGACAAAACACGACCCAACTCGACCCAAATGCCTAGGTTTTCTCAACCTAAGCTCCGATACTATATTCTGTAACACCCCCAGATTTAACCGGAAATATTACAGTGCCGTGGGCCCCGAGATGGAACCCACAAGGCTAAAAGAAATTTTCGCAAACATTTACAACCGCCCAAGAGGCCAACGACGGTACAATCTTTAAAAATTCACAAAGACTTATAAAATCCATTTATCAAAAACCGTCGTAAAAACTCATTTGAAATAGCAAGGCCAAACGGCCGACACTCAAAAGTTTAGAAAAAGATTTCCAAGGTAATCTTAGTTACCCGATACCAAAAGAGCATTTCAAAATACTCACACAGCGGAAAAAGAACAACATAAAGGTACTCTAGCAGCGGAATACAAGAACCAATCAAGAAACTCAATGCACAAAACATGTCCTAGCCAGTATCCTCCGGGAAGCTCATCTCTTCACGACCGCTACAAGCTCGATACTCCAAGAACCTAAAAAGAAATCCCACGACGGGGTCAGCCATAATATCCAACAATGATAACCGTCACATCACATTAATAATTACATACCAATGAGAATACAACATAAGAATACGACCAACGTAATCTTACCGCCATAACATTACTTACTCAAGTAATTCTCATCAGAATAACCATTATCACATTTCACATCTCGTACTCGATTAACCAATAAACTCGAACATAATATCTGTATTATACCTCAAACAATACTCAAGATTCTCAAATTATCATAACCAACTCACGATACGGAAAAGTACCTGTTCTGACCAATACAATCCATCGGATAGCATCATCAAATCCCAAAACGATAACCGATTGTCCATCACAAGACGAATACCAAAGGAAATACGGAACATACCTCGAGATATGAAGTGCCACGACAATCATATCAGTCTAATCCGAGATCAGATCAATGCAATACGGACACGGTCCTAACACAAGACCTACAAATGCATACTTATATGACCACGTCAATATGATCACAACAATAACAATCATGTATACTTAATGGAAATCCGACGATCCAGCGCCCTCAGCATAGATCCCTTTGTTGATCCTATCAGATCAGCATAAGGTGGATAACCAACAATACACATATGAACAACAACACATGATAAAATCAATGATGCGAATTCACAAGATTCCATCAACACAATACTGGTAATCCAACGATCCAGCGCCCTCAGCATAGATCCCCATGATGATCCCGTCGAACCAACGCATGGTAGAAAACCTGGCCAACGATCCAGCGCCCTCAGCATAGATCCCCATGATGATTCCGTCGAACCAACGCATGGTGGACATTCGATCCAGCGCCCTCAGCATAGATCCTCATGATCCCATCGGATCATTTACAACATAAACAATACAATTATGCATACACATATGCAAATCAATATGTTCATCAACATGAACAACAGAACATGAACGACAATATGACAAATCCACTAAGACGACCTCATGTTCGACAACATGAATGACAATATGCATGATCAAATCACTAACACTAACTGAATCGATATAAGATACTTGCCCCGATTCCTTCGGGAGAAATCTCGATATCAAACCATCACCGACGATTATCCGCAATGCGCGGCGATCCAAACGTATCATGGACTACAGGTAATCATATCCTCGTCTTTGCCATAATGTAACCTCGATACCCGAATATGCCAATAACCGAAATAAATCACATACATTGTGATTTAACTCCCAGAATCAGAATGACAACATATAATCATTGCTATATGCATTATAAACGAAATGAAACTAAAAACATTCATTAAACATTATAACTGAGCAAGTAACAACTTGCCTCGATACCGATACGATGATGATGAAGCCGCTACCAGTCACAATGCCTTCGTCCACGAGCTCCTCGGCCCCGACCGAAGCAATTCACGAACATACTCGAACATGACCGCAACATACGGTTATAATCACCGATCAATAATCTCAACCTATTGAAGTAATCAATTAACACATATCCGATAACAATCAACGAACATTCGACCTTCATATCTAAAGATACCGATAATTCAACCTACGATCGTCTTGCTATATTAAATTCATCAAGGAGTTTCTCAAGAACACTAAATGATTCAAAACCTTGTTCATAACCATCAAAACCACGTAATTCGATATCCTCTAACATCTAAACAAATCCTCATTCATGATTCAAGGTGTATATTATCATGTTCTTCAACATATACCTCTGATAACATCATGAATCGCAACAAACCACCAAGAATATCGAGATTACTACGATTCCATAATCATAACGACATAATCAAGGTATTTGATCATCAATTCATTATCTTCCCTTAACAAAATTCCCATAATTACCAAGAATAATCACAACACTATCAATTCCATCACCATTCATACAAAAACGTGTAGAATTTCCCAAGTTCTACTCATTGAGGCATTTCATCGAACACTTTGAAGGCATAATCCAATTCAATCATTTTAGCGAAGAAATACTCGAATTTGTTCCACAAAACTTCAAGAGTATTGAATGATTACGAGATTACAACAAAGTTCCATCAATAATCTGAACCAAAACGAATCAAATCGGCCAAAACACCAAGAAACTCCAAGAATATCCAAAAACCAAAAGTTTACGTGTTCTTACCTTCGATCCGGGTGGAAGAAGATGTTATCCATGAATCAAACTTCAAAAACATGTTGCTACATGATGTTCTTACTCAAATCCATCAACTTTGCTGAAGAAATTGCGAAAGGAACGAAGAAAAATGAAAAATGACAAGGATGACTCGGTCCAGGCCTTATATAGGCCGAGACCTGCCGGCACATTACGTACGTAACCGGCGGGTCCTTACATACGTAGCCGTCCACAACCTAACCTTCTGTCCATATTGTTCGGCAGCCTTACGTACGTAACCGGCAGCTGCTTACGTACGTAACGGGCACTTACGGCCGTAACCGGCCACAGCCTTACGTACGTTATTCGCCAGTCCTTACGCCCAGCGAGTCACTGCCGACCGTGATCGGCCACCCCTGCGAGTCACTGCCGACCATGCTCGGCCACTGTAGGTCCTCTCGGCCACGACTCGGCCAGCCGCCCCGTAACGTACGTAACACTTATTCCGTTGTGTACGTAATACGTACGTTGACTTGCTACAGTATTATACTCGTATTACGTACGTAATACACCTTGTATAATGTACGTAACTCCATCCGTTGACCCACCTGTCCACATCCGCGCCAAAAGCTGCCGACACCGGGCCCAACTGTCCGATTCCTCTTGTTACGTACGTAATGTCTCGGCCATAACGTACGTAACTCTTGTGATTTAGCGTACGTAAGTCTTCAACATTAATGTACGCTAAGTATTCTATACTTAGCCAATTTCAACTGTTACCGCCTGTCTCGACATACCGAAAACACATATACACTTACTGAATACATATACTGAATCCAATAACATTCTTATACGATATACTCTATATCGAACGTACGATAACCTGATACACGATATCCTCAATGCAACTGTCGACCAGATACGACAATTATACCGATACTGACATCTCAGTCCTTTATTTATTTTATCCATACTGTACAGATTCCACGCTATACAATATAACTCGGATAAAATAATATCAAACAACAGTAGTAGAAATTCCGGATATTACATAGAGTTCCTCCGTAGATTGATTATTGTGTCCCAAGGGAGGTTAATCAACATCGTAATCACCCTTCTCCATCCGAATCGAGGTATATTTCGTTAGAACCCTAGTTTTTGGGGATTTCAGGATTTTGATATGATTTTACCCTTGGAACTCGATTTATCCTCGATGAGTTGTTGGATTACAATTGTGTAGTCGTAATCCCTTGCTTCCAATCTAGTTTAACGAATTAAACTTCAAGGTTTTCACCATTACTAGATTAAAATCGTTTACGACTTCGTAGTGACCGACAAATTGTCCCAACGGTAGAATTAGGATGAATTATTACCTTTCCGTAATATTGAGATTGTTTGTATACCGTTATTGTGTTAGGAGCGGATTTGTGAAGATTGTTCGGATCGAAACCTATTCTTTCGTCATTTCCTTCGCTTCATTTTATTCAAGGCAAGTACACGTATTGCATTCCGTTATGTGTGTTACGGTTTTGGTATGAATGATGAATTATGATCTTTTGGGTGTGTGAGTTATTTGTCCTTCCACCCGGAGCGTTCGACGGGATGTCTGGGGGTCGATACTAAGGGGTACGGCCGCGGAAGTGGACTTGGGTGCGTGTGTGATTAAACTTCCACCCGGAGCATTCGACGGGGCGTCTGGGGGTCGATACTAAGGGGTACGACCGCGGAAGTGGTTTCCCACCCGGAGCATTCGACGGGGCGTCTGGGGGTCGATACTAAGGGGTACAGCCATGGGATACCAGTTGTGAATGTTGAGATATTGTGATGAATTCTTAAACTGTTTTGAATGCCAATGTGATATTCCGGAATATGGCCTTTCAAATGTTTTCCTGAATGAGATGACTGTGTAAATCATATATGTATATAATGTAGTGTAATTTTGTACTTGTACTAGCTATTCGAATACTAACCCCTTAAATGTAATACCCGAGATTTCTGATGTGTAATTGAACCTTGCGATATTGTATTTGTTGCATTTTGATCTGAGTATTATTCTCCGTATTTCATGATCCGGTGATGTTGAGCGCATGATTGCATGAATGTGTTCTAAGTGGTGATTTTTACATATGTAGCGCACGCTATCGACTTAGCGTAGCGTACACTAAGTTGGGTTCGTAGCGCACGCTATGTATGAACCTTAGCGCACGCTATACGTAGTCAACATGATTAAGACAGGGTAGTAGGTGAGATCAGCCGCGGATCTTGGTCGGATTATGTCGGGATGAACCTGGACGGCTTTCGGGAAAAGCCGAGTCAACGCGGTAGCGCACGCTAATGATATGAGGATAGCGCACGCTAAACGCTGAGTACAGTGAAGTCAGTAAGCTTCGTATGACCGTTAGCGCACGCTATGTATATGGACTAGCGCGCGCTAATAACCCTTTTCTATATATAGGACATCACACTTTTTCATTTTTTTTTCAGATCTTTTCACTTCCTAAATCCAAATTTTTGAGCTTAGAGAGTTACTTCCTCCATCCTCAACCTCTCATATCATCCTCCTAGCACGAGTTTGAAGATTATAGATCATTGGAGATTGGTGTTCAAGCCCTCGGTGTTGGATTTCTTCAAGTTCCTTCATGTACTTCGCTACTTTGAGGTAGGTGATTCTTCACCAATATTAGTAGTATTCTGAAGGATGTTTTGATCATGATTTGGGATTATCTAGTCAGTTAAATTCGTAAGTAGTCGAACATCATGTGTTAGAAGGATATTTTCGATGTTTCGATACTTCTTCATCGTATAAACCATTGAACCTTTTAGTGTTTGAACTCCTAGCATATTCATGAAGCTTCAAACCGATTATGACCAGTATTATGGAGATTATCAGGTTCTTATGTCTTTACATAATGGAATCATACGTTTTGGGACAAGAAATGGATTGAACTTAGGATATTTTCTTGAAGATCAAGATGAATTATGGTGTTGTAATGATTATAAGTATCCTTGTATCTCGTAGTCGTTTAATCCGTAAAGATCTTTCACAAACCGTATGAGCATGATATGCACGGAGATGACATGTATTAGCACTAAAGATTTCATGAGTTTCATCACCATTAGATTAAGTTTTCTGCCCAGTAGTAAACTGCCATGCACGGTTAGTACACGCTAAGATGTATATATTAACGTGCGCTATCGGGAATGAGTAACGTACGCTACGTTTGGTACGTAACGTACGTTATGTCATCAGGCGGGTCACCGGTGATCGAGAGGATCGTCGAACATAGTTAGCGTACGCTAGACTTCGTCGTTTACGTACGCTAACGGGTAGGCTTAGCGCACGTTACGTAGAGTACGTAGCGCACGCTAAGTAGTTCAGGCAGATTACATTTTTAGAGCTTTCGGCCGTAGACCGGATTGTTAGACATTCGTACGACTTGAGATGAATTCTATATTATTCTTTTGTTAAGGTTCGAGCTTGCTACGTTGATCAAAGGAGGCGGCCTTCGAGTGTGTTGAGATCATTGGAGTGATTAGTTCTTGCCATCTTTGAGGCAAGTATCGTAATTTGTTAATATTGGTATTTTGGGCATACATGTGGTTTATTCATGTTGTTGAACATGGGATTTATTTCGTTGAATTGTCATGATATTCGTTATCTAGTGTTTGTATGTTCATGTTGATGGACATAGCGATTTTGCATATATGTATGCATGAGTTGTGTTTGTGTATGTTGTACGATCTATGCTGAGGGCGCTGGATCGGATGTCCACCTCGTGTTGGTCCGACGGGATCATCTTGGGATCTAGGATGAGGGCGCTGGATCATTGGACGGGTTTTTCCACCTCGTGTTGGTCCGACGGGATCATCTTGGGATCTATACTGAGGGCGCTGGATCATTGGAATACCCATGCTGTGTTAATGGAATCTTGTGGATTCGCATTGTCGGATTTCGGTAGCGGAAGTCCGTGTGGTGTATCTTGTTATGTATTGTTTATGCATATTCGATTTGTTTAATATGATACTTGTACTAGCATCGTTTTGCTAACCCCTTCGGGGGTGGACATTTGTTTTGATGTTCAAGTATCCGAGGAGCGCGAAAACAGCCACAGTACCGACGTGACGACGAAGGGGCTTAGTGATGTTTGTTGTTTTTGGGATGTGTCTTCTTGGTTCATTTTCAGTACTTGAGTACGCGTGTCTTATTATTATCATTTCGATATGGTTGTATTAATGAACTCAATGGATCAGTTGGAACCGGTTTTGTAATTTGAATTTCTGTGGTATTGTTGGATTATATTTCATGTTTCTTTTAATTAGCCTTGTAAATCCTTACTTAAAGGGTTTATGGCGCTGTAATTATTCCGAATATCTCGGGGTATTACAGAATATGGTATCGGAGCTAAGATTCATGGATATCTTGGCAGTCGGGTTTTTAGTTGGGTCTATTTCCGTTATTTGATTTACGGGTCGTTCGTAACATCACTGTTCAGCCAAAGTCGTCATGTGGACCGTGGTTGTAAGTCCCCTAATCTCTTATACTACCGTTTTACTTAATTTCTGTTTTGTGAATATTGACGGACTTTATTTTTGAAAATTTTGTCCTGGATATTGAGTAATTGTGTTTACAGTATGTTGAGGGGAGGACGTGGACGCGGACCGGTCGTAGATGCGGACGCAGTCGTGGACGCGGACGTGGTAACATGAGACAGGAGGATTCCGCAACTACCCCAGAATTATCGGCTAGTCGAACCGATTCCCATTCTGGAGGACTGCAGGGATCAGCGAATGACGACGCGAATCCTAACATGCCGGGAGTGCTTCAACAGGTGGTGGCTCAGATAAAGCAGTTCGCTCAAGTAGTTGACCGCATGCAAACGGTGATGGGACAGCAGCACCACGAGGATAACCGGGGAGACAGATGGCTTGCTGAGGATGTCAAATTGCACCCGCCAAAATTTGACGGATCTGCTGAGGCACTTACTTGGGATCATTGGCTAAAGGAGTTAGAAAAGATATTTGAGGGTATTAACTATCCCGAGGACCGAAAAGTTCCTATTGCCCAGTATTTTCTGACTGGGGAGGCTTTTGACTGGTGGGAAGCTATTCGACCCGAGAATCATAATGCTGACTGGACGGAATTCAAACTAATGATGGAAGCACAGTATTGTCCTCGTCCAGTTAGAGAGGCAAAAATCCGAGAGTTTTTCTCACCACACGAGTTCTAAGCAATCGTGAGACATAATCAAGACTTTTAATCATCAGCTGACTTGTGTGCGACACTTGGTCAGAACGGAGGCAGAAAAGATTTTTTATTTCGATATGCGGATGAAGCCGGAGATTCAGCAGTACATGTCCGGATTCGAGTGTACTACGTTGCGACAGTACCAAGACAAAGCGCTGGCCTACGACATGAAAGAGGCGGCAGTGGAGAAATCGATGGAGGCAAAAAAGCAGAAAGTGACCGGCAACTTCTCGGAAAACAAGAGTGGTGTTCCCCGCAAGGGCCAGTCCTCATTTTATTCATCTAGGAAACCTCCACATCCTTCTAGAGCTGGAAAGAAGTTCCGGACAACATCAGCAGTTTCGGACGCATCAAAGAAATGCAATAATTGTGGTAGAGCAGGGCATATTCGACGTGATTGCCCCGCATCTTCTGTGACTTGTTTCGATTGTGGGCAAGACGGGCACCGTGCGGCTTTCTGTGGAGTTGCGACTAGATCATTTGGTACTCGCACTCCAGCGCCAGTTCAGAAGGAGATAAGTGTGAACCAGACGCAGCAAAGTGGATTTCAGCAGCAGAATGTTGGGAAGAGAGAGACATCCAGTGCTGGGTCCGTTCCTCCGCGCTTGTATGAGATGAGAAAATCTGATGATCAGAACACTGCTATTGCATCAGGTACGATTCAGATCCTTTTGCAACCAGTTAGTGTCTTATTCGATTCAGGAGCTACACATTCTTTCATATCATTGAACTGTGTTAACCGTTTGAAAATCTCGTGTTTATTTGATTGTTAAACTTATGTTGTGGGTTTGCCGAGCGGAGAGAGAATTGTGGGAACCCTAGAAACTAGAGACTTTCCAGTGTCTATAGGAGGGAGAGATTGGCCATCAGATCTTATTGTAGTCGACATCCATGGTGACGATTTAATCCTCGGAGATGATTGGCTCAACCGTTATGGAGCTATTTTGAATTACCGAAGGAGAGTCATTTCTATCATTGCTGATGACGGATCTGAACACTTATTCAAAGGATGGAGACCGGGAAGCTCGGGAAAATTGATCAAAGCGATGAAAGCAGTGAAATTACTGAAGCAGGGATGTCATGGACTTTGGTGCTATGCCATGAAGAAAGAAGAAGGAATAGAGCTCTCATCTATTCCAGTTGTGAGTGAATTTTCAGATGTATTCCCTGACGAACTACCTGGGTTACCTCCGCAGAGAGAAGTGGAGTTCACTATCGAATTAGAACCTGGAGCCGCTCCTATTTCCAGAGCACCATACCGTATGGCGCCAACCGTGATGTATGAACTAAAGAAGCAACTGGAGGAATTATTGCAGAAAGGTTATATTCAACCTAGCGTTTCTCCTTGGGGAGCGCCCGTTTCTTTGTCCAGAAGAAAGATGGATCCCTCCGATTATGTATTGATTATTGGGAGCTAAACAAGGTGACGATCAAGAACAAGTATCCTATACCTCGGATCGATGACTTGTTCGATCAACTGCAATGGGCAAGGGTATTCTCGAAGATTGACTTGCGATCAGGATATCATCAGTTGAGAATTAAGGAATTGTATATACCGAAATCTGCTTTCAGATCCCAGTACGGGCACTGTGAATTCGTGGTGATGCCATTCGGACTTACCAATGCTCCTGCGGTATTTATGCAATCGATGAATCGGGTATTCTTAGAATACCTAGATAAGTTTGTGGTCGTTTTCATTGATGACATCTTGATCTATTCGAAAGACACGGAGGAGCATTTCGAGCATTTGCGTGTGGTTTTGAGCACCTTGAGGAATGAACAGCTTTATGCAAAGCTTTCCAAATGCGAGTTCTGGCTTAGAGAAGTAACCTTCCTTGGGCATGTGATATCAGCTGATGGAGTTCAGGTGGACCCGAAAAAAGTCAAAGCAATCTTGGAATGGGAAGCTCCTAATAACGTGAAAGAAGTCCGAAGCTTCTTAGGACTTGCTGGGTATTATCGCCGTTTTGTAAAGGGATTTTCCAAAATTGCTCGTCCACTCACTCAGCTGCTATAGAAAACTCAAAGTTCATGTGGGATGAGAAATGCTAGACTGGTTTTGATGAACTTAAGAAGAGACTGACGACAGCACTATATTAGCATTACCAGATGGAACTGATGGATTCATGGTATACAGCTACGCTTCAAATCAGTGTCTGGGATGTGTGTTGATGCAAGGGGATAAGGTGATCGCCTATGCTTCTCGGCAGTTGAAACCGTACGAAGCTAATTACCCGACTCATGATCTGGAGTTAGCAGCTGTGGTCTTTGCCTTGAAAATTTGGCGACATTATTTATACGACACTCATTGTCGGATATTTACAGATCATAAATGCCTCAAGTACATCTTCAGTCAGAAAGAATTAAACATGAGGCAGAGAAGGTGGCTAGAATTGATCAAGGATTACGACTTGGAAATTCTCTATCATCCGGGTAAAGCAAACGTAGTAGCCGATGCATTGAGCCGTAAACCTGTTTCTGTTCGAGTGTTGGAAGCACTTACATCCCAAACCAGCATTCAACGAGAACTGATCCGCGAAGGGATTGAAGTATGGGCACCAGGAATCCAAGGGCAACTATATGTGATGGAACTGACTTCGTCGCTAGTCGAGGAAATCAAATCTAAGCAGTTGAACGATTCTCTGATCCTTTGGTTATGTGACGAAGTAAAGAAAGGAAAGGCCCCAGGATTCATGATACAAGACGATGGAGTTCTGATATTTCAGAGTCGACTTTGCATTCCCGATGATGATGATGATTTGAGACGTACAATCCTGAAGAAAGCTCACAGCGCGCCCTATTCTATTCACCCGGGCAGCAGCAAGATGTATAAGGATCTAAAATAAAACTTCTGGTGGGGAAATATGAAGAAGGACGTAGCAGAGTACGTTTCGAAGTGTTTGACTTGTCAGCAGGTGAAGATTGAACATCAGCGACCTGTCGAAATGTTAAAGCCGCTTCCGATCCCTGAGTGGAAGTGGGAGGATATCTCGATGGATTTCATCACCAATATTCCAAGGACCAAGACGGGAATGAACATGATTTGGGTTATAGTTGATCGACTAACCAAGTCGGCTCATTTCATAAGAATTAAAGACACGTGGGGACCCGAGAAATTGGCACGAGTATTTATTACAGAGATAGTCAGATTGTACGGGACGTCGAAGACCATTATTTCAGATCGAGATGGTCGCTTCGTGTCGCACTTCTGGAAGGCAGTTCACAGGGCTCTGGGGACCGAGCTGAACTTTAGCACGGCTTATCATCCTCAAACTGATGGTCAGTCCGAAAGGACTATACAAACCGTAGAATACATGCTTAGAGCTTGTGCTTTGGATTGGTCAACTGCTTGGGAAGTTCATTTGTCCTTGATTGAATTCACCTACAATAATAGTTGGCATACTTCTATCAGGATGGCACCATTTGAAGCTTTGTATGGGAGAAGATGTCGATCACCCCTATGCTGGGATGATTCTTCAGACTTGATCGGGACAGAACCGGAATTGATAGTTCAGACTCAAGAGAAGATAGTTTTGATTCGGGAAAGACTGTTGACTGCCCAGAGTCGACAGAAGTCTTATGCAGATGTGCGTCGTCGCCCTCTAGAGTTCCACATTGGGAACCACGTACTATTGAAGGTGTCTCCTACATGAGGAATTTTCCATTTTGGGAGAAAAGGTAAGCTAAGTCCGAGATATATCGGACCATTTGAAATCCTCGAGAGAGTTGGGGATTTAGCATACCAGTTGGCCTTACCGCCATCGCTGAGTCACATTCACAATGTGTTTCACGTATCCCAATTGTGGAAGTATGTACCAGATCCCAGTCATATCATTGAGTTCGATGAGATCGAGATAGCTAATGACGGCACCTTCGAAGAGAGACCAATCAAGATACTTGAGAGTCGGATCAAACAATTGAGGAATAAACCAATAACCTTGGTTAAAGTACAATGGTCATGACACGGAGTTGAAGAGGCCACTTGGGAAACGGAGGACAATATGAAGACTAGATATCCGGAGCTGTTTTCATCTTAAGTTTCGGGACGAAACTTCTTTTTAGGGAGAGAGGATGTAATACCCGATATTTCTGATGTGTAATTGAACCTTGTGATATTGTATTTGTTGCATTTTGATCTGAGTATTATTCTCCGTATTTCATGATCTGGTGATGTTGAGTGCATGATTGCATGAATGTGTTCTAAGTGGTGATTTTTACATATGTAGCGCATGCTATCGACTTAGCGTAGCGTACGCTAAGTTGGGTTCGTAGCGCACGCTATACGTAGTCAACATGATTAAAACAGGGTGGTAAGTGAGATCAGCTACGGATCTTGGTCGAATTATGTCAGGATGAACCTGGACGGCTTTCAGGAAAAGCCGAGTCAACGCGGTAGCGCACGCTAATGATATGAGGATAACGCACGCTAAACGCTGAGTACAGTGAAGTCAGTAAGCTTCGTATGACCGTTAGCGCACGCTATGTATATGGACTAGCGCGCGCTAATAACCCATTTTTTTCAGATCTTTTCACTTCCCAAATCCGAATTTTTGAGCTTAGAGAGTTACTTCCTCCATCCTCAACCTCTCATATCATCCTCCTAGCACGACTTTGAAGATTGTAGATCATTGGAGATTGGTGTTCAACCCCTCGGTGTTGGATTTCTTCAAGTTCCTTCGTGTTCTTCGCTACTTTGAGGTAGGTGATTCTTCACCAATATTAGTAGTATTCTGAAGGAAGTTTTGATCATGATTTGGGATTATCTAGTCAGTTAAATTCGTAAGTAGTCAAACATTATGTGTTAGAAGGATATTTTCGATGTTTCGGTACTTCTTCATCGTATAAACCATTGAACCTTTTAGTGTTTGAACTCCTAGCATATTCATGAAGCTTCAAACCGATTATGACCAGTATTATGGAGATTATCAGGTTCTTATGTCTTTACATAATGGAATCATACGTTTTGGGACATGAAATGGATTGAACTTAGGATATTTTCTTGAAGATCAAGATGAATTATGGTGTTGTAATGATTATAAGTATCCTTGTATGTCGTAGTCGTTTAATCCGTAAAGATCTTTCACAAACCGTATGAGCATGATATGCACGGAGATGACATGTATTAGCACTGAAGATTTCATGAGTTTCATCACCATTAGATTAAGTTTTTTGCCCAGTAGTAAACTGCCATGCACGGTTAGCGTACGCTAAGATGTATATATTAACGTGCGCTATCGGGAATGAGTAACGTACGCTATGTTTGGTGCGTAACAGACGTTATGTCATAAGGCGGGTCAGTCGGCTGATCAGAGAGGACTGTCAGTACATAGTTAGCGTATGCTAGACTTCGTCGTTTACGTACGCTAACGGGTAGGCTTAGCGCACGTTACGTAGAGTACGTAGCGCACGCTAAGTAGTTCAGGCAGATTACATTTTTAGAGCTTTCGGACGTAGACCGGATTGTTAGACATTCGTACGACTTGAGATGAATTCTATATTATTCTTTTGTTAAGGTTCGAGCTTGCTACGTTGATCGAAGGAGGCGGCCTTCGAGTGTGTTGAGATCATTGGAGTGATTAGTTCTTGCCATCTTTGAGGCAAGTATCGTAATTTGTT
The DNA here is from genome assembly GCA_033398695.1 of Orobanche coerulescens. Taxonomy (NCBI): domain Eukaryota; kingdom Viridiplantae; phylum Streptophyta; class Magnoliopsida; order Lamiales; family Orobanchaceae; genus Orobanche; species Orobanche coerulescens. The sequence continues at coordinate 145,505,626 of CM065805.1, read as the reverse complement.
AATATTGGTATTTTGGGCATACATGTGGTTTATTCATGTTGTTGAACATGGGATTTATTTCGTTGAATTGTCATGATATTCGTTATCTAGTGTTTGTATGTTCATGTTGATGGACATAGCGATTTTGCATATATGTATGCATGAGTTGTGTTTGTGTATGTTGTACGATCTATGCTGAGGGCGCTGGATCGGATGTCCACCTCGTGTTGGTCCGACGGGATCATCTTGGGATCTAGGCTGAGGGCGCTGGATCATTGGACGGGTTTTTCCACCTCGTGTTGGTCCGACGGGATCATCTTGGGATCTATGCTGAGGGCGCTGGATCATTGGAATACCCATGCTGTGTTAATGGAATCTTGTGGATTCGCATTGTCGGATTTCGGTAGCAGAAGTCCGTGTTGTGCATCTTGTTATGTATTGTTGATGCATATTCGATTTGTTTAATATGATACTTGTACTAGCATCGTTTTGCTAACCCCTTCGGGGGTGGACATTTGTTTTGATGTTCAGGTAGCCGAGGAACGGGAAAACAGCCACAGTACCAACGTGACGACGAAGGGGCTCAGTGATGTTTGTTGCTTTTGGGATGTGTCTTCTTGGTTCATTTTCAGTACTCGAGTACGCGTGTATTATTATCATCATTTCGATATGGTTGTATTAATGAACTCAATGGATCAGTTGGAACCGGTTTTGTAATTTGAATTTCTGTGGTATTGTTGGATTATATTTCACGTTTCTTTTAATTAGCCTTGTAAATCCTTACTTAAAGGGTTTACGGCGTTGTAATTATTCCGAATATCTCGGGGTGTTACATTAAATGGGGGAAATGCGTCTTATGCATTTCAGGTATCGGTAGAGATGAGGAGCGAGCACGGGATATACACGCAAAGGATGGTACGGCATGATGATGAGGCTCGAGTCTATGTTTTATGTTGTCATTATATCTGTTTGGGTATTGGAGTTAGACTGATTACTTTTAAACTCGGTTAAAGTCCCCTGCGTGGGCAATGATATTGTGTAGATTCATTCTTCATGTACTTCCATTAAAATATTTTGGCCGAGGCCACGGCCCTATTTTACTTAGACGAATGTGTCTTGTTGGGATTCCATTGTGGATTTTATGTCATGTGTTAGCCTGGTAGACCTCATGAGAGTTCTACGGCGTGTAACATCTCTTACGTGATTTGGGGTGTTACAGGCTCATACAGTGATATGAACAATATTTGTTTATCTGGATTGGAGGAACTCAGTGGAGCAAGTTTTCTGTTTTCTTTAAGAGATTGGCTGAATCGTATTGTTGACAAATTTACTTGATGAAAACATAAAAAATATTATGGGTTTGGGTTATGTCCTATTAATGGGCAAGACATGTGGCCTGAGTGCCCTAATACATCTAACATAATACCATTTTGTATAGTGGAGGTCCTGGGAGACCTAGGAAGCTGAGAGAATAAGAGAGAGGGATGAGGGGAGTACCACTGCTGCTGGTAGGTTGAAAAGGACTGGTTACAATTACAGGTGCATTAAGTGACAAATTTGGTCAGAAAAGTAGATCCTGCAAGGCAACAGTTCAAGATCCCGATGCTGATAAGAGAAAGGTATGTTCTAATCACTTATTCAGTTCTAATTTTTATTTAACCTAGTAAATACTAATTACTTGTTGTAATTTGTGACAAAGAAAACCAAAAAAGGAATCTAAGTCAAAGTTAGGTGTATGATCGACCAGGACTTAGCAACTCTACCCCACTCACAAATGCTGGTACTAAGGTTCTTGGTGAAGAAGATGCTGCCCAAGTACTTAACACTGCTCCAGCAAACTTCAATATGCACGGTCTTGAAACAAAATTAACTATTTTACAGCAATCTAGTGTGAGTACGTTTTATTAGTTATAAGGTCATTGCTTTCAGAATCTCTTTTGCCAGTTTAGTAGAAATTATTTAACATATATGTTTGCTCCTCTTGGTTGATGTTGGAAATCAAAGCATTTTGGTTCAATTTTTTGTATTAAGTTCCTAATTTCCATCACATTTTTATTATTTTGTGGAGAATATATGTTTCACTATAATAGTCAATTGAATTTCCAGAGAGAACTATTGTTTGCATAATTTTTATTTACAGGGTCTTATTCTTGTTGGTTGTTGCGTTTGTAGAGACTCGTGTGAAGTTATATGATCTACTCTTGAGGACTTACATATTCGCGATAATAACGGGATAATATCTTGAAATATCTAGTGTACTATCTTAAAATGACAGGAACGGGGAAGGTTGTTGGTGATAATATTTTTTGTAGATCGATCCACTTGAATTATTGTGTAGGCAATGCGATGAAAAAGGAAATAATTTTGATCTTTAAGCGTGTTGAAATATTACATTTGAAACTTTTGAATTTCTCATTTCAGTCTTTTGTATTTTTTTTACTTTGTAAAATTATCCCTTATGTTTTTCATTTGTGCGATTATCATCTGGCAAATTGATATGGGTCCAAATTTAGCCGTATTATTAAATCATACACAACTAGGTCAGTCATTTTGTTAGGGTAAAAATTTGAGGCCAAGTTGATTTGTTGGCCAAAGTTGATTACCTATTTGTTGATTTTCATTTTTACTTATCTGGGCTATCATAGGTTATGCTGATTCTCAAACTGTTGTATTTTTTACTCCATTTGTTACCATTTAACGGATCTCTGATGATTAATATGTTGTATGTAGGATGGTAAAAAATGTTCTAGATCGGTATGGGTAGTCGACTGGATTGGTAAAGGCATCAAAGCGCATTGTGTCCATTGTGAATTGCTAGTACGCAACTTGTTTGCTTTCCATCGAGAAGCAACAAAAAAATTTCGACATGAATCATTGCATTATGTGCTATAGTTTCACTTATATGAATTAAATTTACCGTATGATATATCTAAAGTTTGTAAAGTATATTTGAGAGAGTTTTGCAAGTAGGGTGATATTGTTATAGTTTCAATTTATAAACGATCGAAATTTATGTACCCGGATCATGTTTGTGTAATGATTAATTTAATCTAAATTGCTTTTGAGAATCAATTTTTTTAATTACAATTCACGCCAAATTCAGATATTACTTAAATCTGGGTAGTTTTTGTACTTTTTTAATTAAACTTCAACCCATCTTAACCATGGGTCAAGTTTTATAATTTTTAATATCTACAATTCAACCCGCACATGAACGAGGGGCATTTCTATCCTAAGTTTACTTAATTACATTTGGTCCCAAAATGGGCAATTGTGATAATTTTCCTTACTTACAATTCAAGAACCATTGATGTATTTTTAGTATTGTGCTTAATTACAAAATTCAAACCTCGAATAAATCTGGAGCAAATTTCCTTAATTACATTTCGACCCAAGCGGGGCACTTGTGATAATCTTCCTTAATTATAATTCAAGCACCATTATGGTATTTTTAGTAATTTTTATTCATTAAAATTCATGCCAAACTTAAACTTGGTGGTATTTGTCATAATTTTCAATACTTGTAATTAGCCACATATTCACAAAAACATCATCACAACTAATTTCTCAAATCTAGTTTTACTTGTTCTTTTTTGGAATTTTTCTTAAATAGAGTTTTACATAATTAGGCAGATTTATACATAATGGGTCGAAATTGTACATATTTTATTGAAATTATGTATAATCAATTAAAATATGTATAATCCATTTGAAATTGTACACAATTGGTTGAAATTATACATAATCGATTAAACATACTCGATTTGAAACTGTACATAATCGATCTGAAAATGTACGTAATCATTTTAAATTGTACATAATTGTTCGAAATTATATAGAGTAATTCGTTGAAATTGTACATGATCGATGTGAAATTATACATAATTGGTCGAAATTATATACACTAATTAATTGGTCGAAATATTCTTACGAATTTTTTGGAAAATCCTTTTAATGCACAAATTAGCAGCATGTTCCTCAAGATCAAATAGAGCATCATTTAAAATCAAGATATAATATAATAATTATTTAAAAACAACTTATATTCAGAAAGGAATATTTTAATTATATATATGCCTAATGAATGTTAAATCAAATATCGTAAAAAGAAGATTAATTTAAAATATTAATAATAAAAAATAGAGTTGAGACGATAAAATATTAACTTCTAAACATCGAGAGAAAAATAGAAGGAAAAAAGAAAAAAAAAATTATTCCCATTAACTCTCATTCAAATAGTAGGAGTTAGTGTATTTTTAAAAAAAAAGATAATTAATTCAAAAAATCCACATAAAGACACAAGTTTTGTACAACTCTCTTTTAATAGTAAAGTTGATTTCAAATCGATCATATACTATTACAACTTAGTGTAGATAACTTCGACCTATTATGTACCATTTCGACCAATTATCTATAATTTCAAATCGATCATGTACTATTAAAACTTAGTGTATGTAATTTCAACCAAATATATACGATTTCGACCCATTATGTATAATTTCAAATCGATTATGTTCAATTTCGACCAATTATGTATACTTCCAAATCGATTATGTTCAATTCCGACCAATTGTCTATAATTTCAAATCGGTTTATGTACAATTGCAAAACGATTATGTATAATTTCAACAAATTATGTACAATTTCAAATCAATCATGTACAATTACAACTAATTATAAATAATTACGATCCATTATGTATAATTTCAAATCGATCATGTACTATTACAACTTAGTGTATATAATTTCGACCTGTTATGTACCAATCGAACAATTATGTGTAATTTTAACTCGATCATGTACATTTTCAAATTGATTATGTGCAATTTCAAATCGAGTATGATTAATTTCGGCCAATTATGTCCAGTCTCAACCAATTATGTATAATTTCAAATCGATTATGTTCAATTTCGAGCAATTATATATAATTTCAAATCGATTATATTCAATTTCGATCAAATATTTATAATTTCAAATCGATTATGTATAATTGTAAATCTATTGTGTATAATTTCAACAAAGTATGTACAATTTCAAATCGATACAAGTACAACTAATTATAAATAATATCAACCAACAATGTTCAATCTCAAATCGATCGTGTACTATTACAACTTAGTGTATATATTATTTCGACTTATTATGTACCATTTCGACCAATTATGTTTAATTTCAAATCAATCATGTACATTTCAAATCGATTATGTGCAACATCGAATCGAGCATGTTCAATTTTGGCTAATTATTTTACCCTGGACCAATTATGTTCAATCTCAACCAATTATGTATAATTTCGAATCGATCATGTACTATTTACAACTTATTGTATATAATTTCGACCTATTATATACCATCTCGACTAATTATGTTGAATTTCAAATCGATCATGTACAATCACAACTAATTATAAATATTTTCGACCAATTATGTATAATTTCAAATCGATCATGTATAATTACAACTCATTATAAATAATTGCGGCCAATTATGTATAATTTCAAATCGCTCATGTACTGCTACAACTTAGTGCATATAATTGTAATACCCGGTTGTAATTCAGTAATTATCATTCAGTATTTATCATTCAGTAATCTCACTCATTAATGATCATTTGTCACTCATATTCAATCATGGTTTTCACAGTTCATAGTAATTGTATCGTGTATAAATCGTCGTTCATCACTAATCTAATTGGAGTTCCGTGCCGTGTTTATCATCATTGTCATTTTCATTGTGGGCTATGCGTGAGGAGTAGCGCACGCTACGTACTCTTTCTAGCACGCGCTAATTGAGTACAGGTAGCGCACGCTACCACTCAGCATTAGCGTACGCTAATGTTACCATGGCCGATCCGAAGGTCTTGGGTGCAGTGAGTTATAAGTAGCGCACGCTACGAGTGGTAAGTAGCGCGCGCTAGTGGGATGTAGTAGCGCACGCTAATAATTGCTGTAGCGCGCGCTAAGGACGGATCAGGTTGAGTCCAGTGGCTACTGGACTGCACTGGATTAATTCATAGCGCACGCTATGAGTTGTTTTTAGCGTACGTAATCGTTATTATAGCGCACGCTAAATATTAGTTGTAGCGCACGCTACCGAGGTCAGATCAGAGGACAGACGGCTTCTGGATTCCAGTACTGGGCATCAAATAATTCGTTAGCGCACGCTAACCATGGGTATTAACGCACACTAATGGTATGGTTGTAGCGCACGCTACAAAAGGTACGTAGCGCACGCTACCGTGTTCGGACAGTGGATACTAGACTACCCAAAACACCCATTAGTGCACGCTAAGAGCTGGGGCTAGCGCGCGCTAAACTGGGATTGCTATAAATAGGACAGTTCAGCCCTTACTCCGTCATTTATCATTTCTCTTCGTTTCTTCGGCGGTTTCGGGCGATTCCGAGCGATTTGGAGAGTGTTCTTCGAGGAGTAATCATCAATCATCATCTTCAAGCTTATCTTTTGGATTAATCATCATTTGAACATCCTCATCACATCAAATCATAGGTATTAATCTCTTGGATCTAGAATTTCGGATTTTTGGGTTTTTCCTTCCGATTTCTTCATGTAAGCTTGGATTATCATTGGAATATGTTAGATATGGATTATCTACCTTGGATAAATATATTCCTACGGATTTAATGGCTATTTTCAGAATTATTTCAAGAACCCTCGGGGTTGACTTCGGTTAATTGGGGATTTTCCGATTGATGTTGTTGTAATCTTGAATTGTGGATTCCTATTGGATTATTGATATCATTGAAGTGTTTTGATAGTTCGAAATACTCATTTTGGTGTTGGTTTTGATATATTCGGGATTGGATATTTTCGAAGTCGTGTGGTTGGTTACGTATTCGTTAGAATGCCCCTATGAGTTTGATTTTCGTTGTATCGACTTTTGGGTTAGTCGTGTTTTGTTGCTTGATACGTGTATTGAACGGTTGTTGGTAATTATTGTTATTCAAGGTTGTTCGAGCGATCGGTATCTCGATTAGAACGTTGTTCGTGGAAGGACATTGTCATCGGTATTGTGTAAGTTGATTCTTACTCGGTTAAAAGGATATTCATTCCTTTTGTTGTTGATCATTCATAATCATAACTCATTCATCATTGTATTAATCATATTGAGACTTATAATTGTCGAATAATCACTTCATTAGCGAGGAACGGCGGTTCCAATCATTTCATTGAAACTATCAATCACTTCATTATCACTTTCATATCGGTGAGTCATTCTTGACTTTGTCAGATCATTATTATTCATTGATATTCATTATGGTCATTCTCGTTCATATGACCTTCTGGGTTCATATTGCGTGGTCGGGTGCGGATGTGTGGAATTTTTAGTCGGGCACATGATGGCCATGTATTGGGAGTGATACATTGGACTGTGCACACGGTAACGATTACCTCCGTGAGACTAATTAGGTACAAGGACGGGTGTGTCCAGTCATCCATCTTGTACACTTGCACAGAACACTACGGGCATACTATGATACTTCTCTTCAGCGTAATTCATAACTAAGGATATTTCATAACTTCAGATATATCATGATTGTGTAATTTCAACCCTTGAGGATTGTTGTTACGTATGGCGGCCGTTGGGGATTTTGTTTTCAGATCACGGCAAGGCAAAGGCACGGGAAGAGCATGTTGACGGCGAGGAGTCCCAGTGATACTAGTAGGGGGCCCAAGTCATTCCGTTTATTTCAGTCATGCTTATTTCTCTACAGTTGTATTTCCGCTGCAAATTCCGTTTGAAATGTTTATTTGTTCAGGGTGGTGTATTTTATCTCCATATAAAATATACTAGTATTCGGTATTGTCCTCGTGTGTTGTACTTAAACTCCTCATCGGAGTACTTGGCAATATAATGTGGTTCGGTACTACAATTATATTATTTAATTCATCATTTTCATTTGCCTGGTCGGTCCTAGTCGGGGATTCATGGCACTGTAATATCCGCCTAGTTTGGGGTGTTACAGAGTTGGTATCGGAGTGTGGTTTTGAATACTACCCTCCAAGTCATGTCTCATTTGAAATCATCGTCATCGGACTAGTATCATTGGACTTTCGCGTCACGTGTGACTTGTGCAAATGCCGAGCCAATCAGACCAAGAACTGTAAGATTTCTAACGCCATGGTATAATTTCTCGCAAGAATCATTCATTCATAATCCATCAGTTAACAATCCTCAACCATCATTTTCATTTGACCAGGATGGTCATGTTAACTCGTTAATCGCTCAATTCATTTCATTATTCAGTTGTTGATCAGGAAGATCAAATCATTAATCATGTTAACTTGTTCAAGATAATCATGTCACCTCAGTTAATCATTCATGTAATCACTGTGTTAGAGCGCGTATGCTCATTTTCATCATCTCATGTCATAATCATAACGTGATATTCATGCAGGAAATATAATCATCATGTGACTTTCCTACTTCAGTATGGAGAGGGAAAGAAGAGGACGTGGAGGACGAGGCTGTGGAGCGGGCCGAATCCCGAGAGCTCGTGTGAATACACGTGCAAATGCGAGAAATAATGCTAATTCATCGAGCAGCGACGCTGCTACTCATTCACCTGGACGCGATCATTCACTAACGGGGAGTCGTACTGACACGGCTCGATCGAGAAGGTGTCCGGGTTGACCCACTCGCTTTTATGCAGGGCATGATGGCCCAAATGACCCAGATGGCACAGTTGATGGAGACGATGCATAACTCCGTCAATCAAAATCAACAGGCTCCTCCACCGCCACCTCAGAGGCAAGAGAGGAATGTGAGCAATATCATCGGCGACATCTCTCGCCAGAGGCCACCTACTTTTGAGGGCTCGTCTGAGCCGGTGGATATTATTCATTGGCTCGATCATTTCGAGAAGTTGTTTGCTATGGTAGAGTGTCCCGAAGGACACAAAGTTTCTGTTGCGGCTTACTACCTAGGCAAGAGCGCACATTCTTGGTGGTTGTCGTTGAAGCCCACCGAAGGATCATGTACTTGGGATCAGTTCAAAACTCTCATGATGGAGAGGTATTATCCGGCCCTGCTCAGAGAGGCCAAACTGTCAGAATTACTCACCCCCGACCCCTCAGCAGACGAGGATGTTCTCGCCATTGCCGAGAAATTTCAGGAACTTCTTCCGTTCGCCTCATCTATCATTCATTCCGAGGCAGATAAGATTAAGTATTTCAGCAAGAGGCTGAAACCCCGTATGAGACTAGAGTTGCTTAATCATAATTGCACCACGTTGGCTGAATTCATTGAGAAATCTCTTACCTATGAGCTTACTGCTAAGGAGATTGCTAAGCAGCAACCTTTATCTGCTAGCAAGAAGTCCAAGAACCATAATCAGTCTGACGGCAGTCAGGCCACTTTCAAGAAACCTCGTGTGGGATCTGCTTTTTCTGAGCGACCTCCTGTGACGTCTAAACCTGCGGAATCTCAGTCCCGAGCGGCCAGTTCGGCCATCACCTGTTATAACTGTGGGGATCTTGGTCATGTCAGCACCAAGTGTTCGAGACAGTCTGTCACGTGTCATAACTGTGGAATTGTTGGGCATAAGGCCCGTTTTTGCCGTAGGGACTCCAAACCTGCTCAGACGTCATCTCAGGACCCTAAGCAGTCAGCCGTTCTGAATCAGGCCACTCAATCAGCGTCGTTTAAAACGACAGGAGCGACTAAAGGTGGAGCCTATAGCCGGCGAGGCAGGAGCGTCGGTCTGGGACTAGCAAGCCCCGGATTTATGAGATGAAGAACTCCGATGATCCAGAGGCCCAAATGATCTCAGGTACACTCGATATTCTATCTCAACCTGTGTGTACCCTTTTTGATACTGGTGCATCGCATTCATTCATTTCTGAGTCATGTTTGAGTAGACTACGTCTGGGTAGTGCTACTAGTTGTGAGCCTTATGTCATTGGTCTACCTAATGGTAGACGAATTATCGGAAATCGTGAGATTCAGAACTGTCCGATTCAGCTTCATGGTCGTGTATGGCCAGCGGACCTAATCGTGGTAGATTTGCCGAGAGACGACGTCATCTTGGGTATTGATTGGATGGATCGTCATGATGCCATCATTAGTGTCCATAAGCGTATGATCACTATCATTTCAGACGACGGGGTTGAATGTATGTTTCAGGGAGGTAATCCCGGTTGTTCTGGTAAGGTCATTAATTTGATGAAAGCAGTGAGATTACTCAATCAGGGGTGTGTTGGTTATTGGTGCTTTATGACCAAAACCGAGAAATCATCAGTAATGTTGACGGATATTCTGGTAGTGAAGGAATATGCCGATGTTTTTCCAGACGAGTTACCTGGTTTGCCTCCACAGAGAGACGTGGAATTCACAATTGAGTTGGAGCCCGGTACGTCCCCGATTTCGAAGGCACCGTACCGGATGGCCCCGACCGAAATGCGGGAATTGAAGAATCAACTTGAGGAGTTATTCAAGAAAGGTTATATCCGACCGAGTGCGTCCCCGTGGGGAGCACCAGTGTTGTTTGTCAAGAAGAAGGATGGTTCATTTCGCTTATGTATTGATTATCGGGAGTTGAACAGGGTGACAATCAAGAATAAGTATCATTTACCCCGTATCGATGATCTTTTGGATCAACTTCAGGGAGCTTCAGTATTTTCCAAGATCGACTTAAGATCTGGATATCATCAGTTGCGGATTCGAGAGTCGGATATCGCGAGGACAGCGTTTCGTACGCGCTATGGTCATTATGAGTTCGTAGTTATGCCGTTCGGACTAACTAACGCACCTGCGGTATTCATGGAGTTAATGAATCGGGTTTTCATCGACTTTTTGGATCAGTTTGTTGTTGTCTTCATCGATGACATTTTGATTTATTCTCGTGACCGAGAGGAACACGAGTTTCACCTTCATCAAGTGCTCGACGTGTTGAGACGAGAACAACTTTATGGGAAGTTTTCCAAATGTGAGTTCTGGATGTCCGAAGTGACGTTTCTCGGACACGTAATTTCATCAGACGGAGTTCGTGTCGATCCTCAGAAGACGGAGGCTATTCGAGATTGGCTACCTCCGAAGAATGTTAAGGAAATCCGAAGTTTCCTCGGATTAGCGGGTTATTATCGGCGATTTGTGGAGGGATTTTCTAGAATCGCTCAACCCTTGACGAACCTTTTGCGAAAGGATAAGAAATACACGTGGTCCGACGCGTGTCAACGGAGTTTTGAGGAACTCAAGAGACGGTTAATGTCAGCACCTGTACTTTCCTTGCTGCAGGGGACGGAATGATTTGTGGTTTATAGTGATGCGTCCGGACAGGGTCTCGGATGTGTACTCATGCAGAATGGAAAGGTTATTGCCTATGCTTCACGGCAATTGAGACCTTACGAGGTTAATTATCCGACACATGACCTGGAGCTAGCAGCCGCGGTGTTCGCTTTGAAGATTTGGCGTCATTATCTTTATGGCGTTACCTATCAGATATTCACCGATCATAAGAGTTTAAAGTATATATTTACTCAGAAGGAGTTAAATATGCGACAGAGATAGTGGTTGGAATTAATCAAAGATTATGATATTGAGATCCTTTACCACCCGGGCAAGGCGAACGTTGTCGCCGACTCCTTGAGTCGTAAGTCCATTCAGGAGCAGATGCTTGCTCGTTTAACAGTCCAGAAGGAGCTTCAGCAGGAATTCCTTAGACCCGAGATCGAGGTCTGGCTTCAGCGAGTTCAGGGATAGCTTTGTATGTTGGAGATCTCATCGTCACTTGAGGAGGTAATCAGAGAGAATCAGGGTTCGGACCCATCATTGTTACGCATCCGTGAGGATGTGGTTCAGGGGAAAGCCCCTGGATTTGTGGTCCACGAGGATGGACTTTTGAGGTTTAAAAATCGGTTGTGCGTACCGGCGAATGACGAGTTGAAAAACTCGATTTTGAAAGAAGCTCATGCTACCCCTTATTCTGTTCATCCGGGGTCTAGCAAGATGTACAAGGACTTGAAACAAAATTACTGGTGGAGTAATATGAAACGAGAAGTCGCAGAATTTGTTTCGAGATGCTTAACCTGTCAACAAGTTAAGATTGAACATCAGCGACCGGCGGGTATGCTGAAACCTCTTCCTATTCCCGAAGGAAGTGGGAAGACATTTCTATGGATTTCATCATGAGTTTGCCGACGAGTCGTCGAGACATGAATACGATCTGGGTGATCGTGGACCGCTTAACCAAATCAGCTCATTTCCTTCAGATCAAGGATACGTGGGGTCCCGAGAGACATGCCCAGCTATTCATCAAAGAGATAGTGAGACTACACGGTACTCCTAAAAGTATCGTTTCCACTCGTGACGGACGGTTTGTGTCGCATTTTAGGAAATCAGTTCATCGCGCTATGGGAACTCAGCTTAATCTCAGTACCGCCTTTCATCCTCAGTCCGACGGGCAATCAGAGAGGACTATTCAGACATTATAGGACATGTTGAGGGCATGCGTCCTCGATTGGAAAGACGATTGGGAAGCCCAACTACCATTGATCGAGTTCACGTATAATAATAGTTGGCATGCTTCGATTAAGATGGCACCTTACGAGGCCTTGTATGGTCGTCGTTGTCGATCTCCTTTGTGTTGGGATGACCTATCAGAATCAATCGGCACCGAGCCCGATATGCTTATAGCCGCCCGTGAGAAGGTAACTTTGATCAGGAGTCGTTTGTTGACCACTTAGAGTCGACAGAAATCATATGTAGATAATCGTCGTCGACCTTTAGAGTTCGAATCAGGTGACCATGTTTTGGTCAAGGTATCCCCGAGTCGTGGTATCTTCCGTTTCGGGAAGAGGGGGAAGTTGAGTCTGAGATTCATTGGACCGTTTGAGATTTTGGATCGAGTAGGCGAGTTAGCTTATCGACTGGATTTACCTCCGGCGTTGAGCCGAATTCATAATGTGTTTCATGTCTCTCAGTTGCGGAAGTATGTTGCCGACCCGAGTCACATACTTCAGTTCGATGAAATCGAGATCGCCGACGATCATTCATATGAGGAGCGTCCTATGCGAGTTTTAGAGTGGCGAATCAAACAATTTAGGAATAAGATGATTCCTTTGGTCAAGATTCAGTGGTCTAGACACGGAGTCGAAGAGGCTACTTGGGAAACCGAGGAGAGTATGCGGGAGAGTTATCCCAATTTGTTTGACCCTTAGTTTCGGGGATGAAACTCTTTTAAGAGGGTGTGTATGTAATACCCGGTTGTAATTCAGTAATTATCATTCAGTATTTATCAGTCAGTAATTTCACTCATTAATGATCATTTGTCACTCATATTCAATCATGGTTTTCACCGTTCATAGTAATTGTATCGTGTATAAATCGTCGTTTATCACTAATCTAATTGGAGTTCCGTGCCGTGTTTATCATCATTGTCATTTTCATTGTGGGTTGTGCGTGAGGAGTAGCGCACGCTACGTACTCTTTCTAGCGCGCGCTAATTGAGTACAGGTAGCGCACGCTACCACTCAGCATTAGCGCACGCTAATGTTACCCTGGCTGCAGTCCAGAAGGTACTGGACTGCAGGTGAGTTATAAGTAGCGCATGCTACGAGTGGTAAGTAGCGCGCGCTAGTGGGATTTAGTAGCGCACGCTAATAATTGTTGTAGCACGCGCTAAGGACGGATCAGGTTGAGTCCAGTGGCTACTGGACTGCACTGGATTAATTCATAGCGCACGCTATGAGTTGTTTTTAGCGTACGCAATCGTTATTATAGCGCACGCTAAATATTAGTTGTAGCGCACGCTACCGAGGTCAGATCAGAGGACATACGGCTTCTGGATTCCAGTACTGGGCATCAAATAATTCGTTAGCGCACGCTAACCATGGGTATTAACGCACGCTAATGGTATGGTTGTAGCGCACGCTACAAAAGGTACGTAGCGCACGCTACCGTGTTCGGACGGTGGATACTGGACTACCCAAAACACCCGTTAGCGCACGCTAAGAGCTGGGGCTAGCGCGCGCTAAACTGGGATTGCTATAAATAGGACAGTTCAGCCCTTACTCTGTCATTTATCATTTCTCTTCGTTTCTTCGGCGGTTTCGGGCGATTATGGGCGATTTGGAGAGTGTTCTTCGAGGAGTAATCATCAATCATCATCTTCAAGCTTATCTTTTGGATTAATCATCATTTCAACATCCTCATCACATCAAATCATAGGTATTAATCTCTTGGATCTAGAATTTCGGATTTTTGGGTTTTTCCTTCCGATTTCTTCGTGTAAGCTTGGATTATCATTGGAATATGTTAGATATGGATTATCTACCTTGGATAAATATATTCCTACGGATTTAATGGCTATTTTCGGAATTATTTCAAGAACCCTTGGGGTTGACTTCGGTTAATTGGGGATTTTCCGATTGATGTTGTTGTAATCTTGAATTGTGGATTCCTATTGGATTATTGATATCATTAAAGTGTTTTAATAGTTCGAAATACTCATTTTGGTGTTGGTTTCGATATATTCGGGATTGGATATTTTCGAAGTTGTGTGGTTGGTTACGTATTCGTTAGAATGCCCCTATGAGTTTGATTATCGTTGTATCGACTTTTGGGTTAGTCGTGTTTTGTTGCTTGATACGTGTATTGAACGGTTGTTGGTAATTATTGTTATTCAAGGTTGTTCGAGCGACCAGTATCTCGATTAGGACGTTGTTCGTGGAAGGACATTGTCATCGGTATTGTGTAAGTTGATTCTTACTCGGTTAAAAGGATATTCATTCCTTTTGTTGTTGATCATTCATAATCATAACTCATTCATCATTGTATTAATCATATTGAGACTTGTAATTTTCGAATAATCACTTCATTAGCGAGGAACGGCGGTTCTAATCATTTCATTGAAACTATCAATCACTTCATTATCACTTTCATATCGGTGAGTCATTCTTGACTTTGTCAGATCATTATTATTCATTGATATTCATTATGGTCATTCTCGTTCATATGACCTTCTGGGTTCATATTGCGTGGTCGGGTGCGGATGTGTGGAATTTTTAGTCGGGCACATGATGGCCATGTATTGGGAGTGATACATTGGACTGTGCACACGGTAACGATTACCTCCGTGAGACTAATTAGGTACAAGGACAGGTGTGTCCGGTCATCCGTCTTGTACACTTGCACAGAACACTACGGGCGTACTATGATACTCCTCTTCAGCGTAATTCATAACTAAGGATATTTCATAACTTCAGATATATCATGATTGTGTAATTTCAACCCTTGAGGATTATTGTTCTGTGTAACTGACCCCGTTGGGGGATTTTGTTTTCAGGTCACGGCAAGGCAAAGGCACGGGAATAGCATGTTGACGGCGAGGAGTCCCAGTGATACTAGTAGAGGGCCCCAGTCATTCCGTTTATTTCAGTCATGCTTATTTCTCTACAGTTGTATTTCCGCTGCAAATTCCGTTTGAAATATTTATTTGTTGAGAGTGGTGTATTTTATCTCCATATAAAATATACTAGTATTCGGTATTGTCCTGGTGTGTTGTACTTAAACTCCTCATCGGAGTACTTGGTAATATAATGTGGTTCGGTACTACAATTATATTATTTAATTCATCATTTTCATTTGCCTGGTGGGTCCCAGCCGGGGATTCATGGCACTGTAATATCCGCCTAGTTTGGGGTGTTACAATAATTTCGACCTATTGTATATCATTCCACTAATTATTTTTAATTTCAAATCAATTATGCATAATCACATCTCTAACCTTATTATTTCGATTCACTACCACTCGTCATGGTAAACGACACCGGGTGACTGAACCCTAGCTAAATATTAATTATTTTATTTGATTTATACTTATAATATAACATAGTGTGATTTTTCTTCGAATATCGATGGGTTGGACAATAGTTATGTACAATTTCGAATCGATTATGTAAAATTTCAAATTGACCATGTACAACTAATTATTCATAATTCTGAACAATTATGTTCAATTTCGACCAATTATGCACAAATTTGAATCGATTATGTATATTTTCAAATCAGTTATGTACAATTGCAAATCGATTATGTATAATTTCAACAAATTATGTACAATTTCAAGCCGGTCATGTAAAGTTTCAAGTCGATTATGTATAATTCAAATTGATTATGTTGATTTTCGACCGATTATGTACACTTTCAAATCAATTATGTGTAATTTCAACTCGATCAAGTATAATTTCAAATATAATTTCAACAAGTTATATACAGTCTGTTAAAATTATGCAATTTCAACCCATTATGTAAAATTTCAAATCGATTATGTACATTTTCAAATCGATTATGTACAATTTAAAATCGAGTATTTTCAATTTCGACCAATTATGTACAATTTCAAATTGATTATGTACATTTTCAAGTCGATTAAAGCATAGTTGTGATTATGTACATAATTGATCGAAAGTATTTTTTATTGGTTGTGGTTGTACATGATCTATTTGAAATTAAATATAATTGGTCGAAATGGTACATAATAGGTCAAAAATATATAATCGGTCGAAAACATAAATAATCGATTTGAATTTACGACATAGGTCGAAATTG
The DNA here is from genome assembly GCA_033398695.1 of Orobanche coerulescens. Taxonomy (NCBI): domain Eukaryota; kingdom Viridiplantae; phylum Streptophyta; class Magnoliopsida; order Lamiales; family Orobanchaceae; genus Orobanche; species Orobanche coerulescens. Next base: position 145,489,080 of record CM065805.1, on the reverse strand, counting down.
TCTATACTAAGTTGTAATAGTACCTGATCGATTTGAAATTATACATAACTGGTTGAGAGTGAACATAATTGGTCGAGAGTATATAGAATTGATCAAAATTGAACATACTCGATTCGATGTTGCACATAATCGATTTGAAAATGTACATGATTGATTTGAAATTAAATATAATTGGTCGAAATGGTACATAATAGGTCGAAATAATGTATACACTAAGTTGTAATAGTACATAATTGGTCGAAATTGAACATAATCAATTTGAAATTATACATAATTGATCGAAAATGAACATAATCGATTTGGAATTACACATAATGTAATACCCAGGATTCTGATGTGTATTTGAACCTTGTGACATTGTATATGTTGTATTTGATCTGAGTATTATCCTCCGTATTTCATGATCCTGTGTTGTTGAACGTATGATTTCATGATTGTAGCTCATACTTGTATTTGTGCACTTGTAGCGCACGCTAACGTTTAAGCATAGCGCACGCTAAACTGAGTTAGCTAGCGCACGCTAAGTATGAGCCTTAGCGCGCGTTATATGTAGTCAACATGATTGAGACAGGTTGGTAGGTGAGATCGGACCGCGGATCTTTGTTGGGATATGTCGGAATGAATCTGGACGGCTTTTGGAAAAAGTCGAGTCAACGGTGCTTAGCGCACGCTAATGGTTTGAGGCTAGCGCACGCTAAAGTTGAGTACAGTGAGGTCAATAAAGTTTCGTATGGTCGTTAGAGCATGGGGTACGGTGGTGCCATGGCTGGCGCCATGGCCACCAGCCCAAGCAAGCCCTTGGCGCACCGTACCGTCGCTCGTGCCATCACCTCTCGCGCCGTCCCAACCGCGTTGCGCCATCGACCAATTTTTTTTTTCTTTTTGGATTTGGCAGCGGATAGTTTTTTTGAAAAGGGGAGAAGCATGCAACGGCTATATAGCCGTTTGATGTGGAACAAAGCAAAAAAAAAAAAAATTAACCCCAAAAAATCTTATAAATACCACTTATTATCTGTATACTTCACACACACTTCCAATCTATTATCTATTTCCATTCAAAATGAATCCAAACTCACCATGGATCAACCAAATGTTAAACGATCCAACGAACCAAATGTCGGGCTTGTCTTCGAATCCCGGTCAATATCCGGGATCGTCTTCGAATCCCGGTTACTTTCCCAACTTCCAATCCTCATTTATGAATCCCGACGAGCTAGCATTATTTAGTCAATAGAAATTACAACAACAACAACAATTTAATCAATTTACACAAAGTCAACAAACAATCCAAGCCATCCCTTCCCAACCAAATTCGGACCATGGGTCGTATTTTGATGTTAACGAAGTCGAAGAGGAAGATGAAGATAAAACGGAGTCGGAGGAAGAAGTTGTTCCGACACCGACCTCAAATAAATCTAGGGCCAAGACGATGGCGAAGAAACCAAGGGCAAAGGCAAAGGCTAAGTCGTCGGCAGAGAAAGGCAAGGGCAACGAAGGAGACGAAGAAGATGTCGTCCTGTCCCGACAAGCAAGCACTATGTGGACACAAGAAGAGGAGCTTCTTTTGGCGGAATGTTACGTCCAAGTATCAGAGGATCCAAAAGTGGGTGCCAACAAAAGGATATGTTTTGGTACAAAGTGCTTGAAGTATACAACAAAGAAGCAAAGAGGCTTGAGTTTACTACTCGTACCAAAAACATGTTGACGGGAAAGTGGACTCCATTGAATAAAGATACCAAGAAGTTCAATAGGGTTGTTGATGAAACGGCAGTTATGAGTGGGGAAGGTGATAAAGATTTTATGAATCGTTGTCACGTTTTGTTTACAAAAACAACGGGATATGAATTCAAACACTTGACCGCTTGGGGCTTTTTGAAAGACAAGCACAAGGGGAAAAATCCCCTCACATTTTTTTTTAATGTATTGCGTGTTTTTTAATATGTAATGTGTGTTTTTAATATTAATGAAGTTTATTTAAGATTATATTGTTTATATATTGATTTTTGTAAAAATAAAATAAAAAAAAGGCACGGCACGGACATTCAGTGCCAACAGATCTACGAAATGTGGTGCCATGGGATTTACGGTCTTTGTGGAGCTTTTTCTTTGGCGTGGCAGCAAAAAAATGCCCACGGCACCAACTTGATGGCACCACGGTACCTAATGCTCTTAGCGCACGCTATATTTAGTGGTAGCGTACGCTAATTGTTGTACTTAGTGCACGTAAGGGCTATTTAGCGTACGCTAAGCCGAGACCGGACAGAGACAGTAGACTGCGAGCCCGTTAGCGCACGCTAATTAGGAGCAGTAGCGTGCGCTAATAACATTTTTCTATAAATAGGACATCACCTAACTTCATTTTTTTCAGTTTACACCTCTTCCCACACCTGATTTCTGAGACTTCGAGAGTTATTCCCTCCATCCTAAACATGTATACCAGCCTCTTAACATCACCATTGAAGGCAAAGGGGCTTTTAGGATTGGTGTTCTAGCTTTTGGGCGTAGAGTTCATCAAGTTATTCAACCTTTCCTTCCGTTTAAGGTATGTTACGGTTTACCAAGCTAGAATTTATATTCTTAGCTATATTTTGAGCTTGCTTCAGAAATCATTGGACTAGTTAAAGATCTTGTGAATCCAGCCCATATTTTTGAAGATTGGAACCCGATTATACCTTGTTTTTCCCTCGTTGTTAAGAGTGTTGATCGAGCCTTGACGGATAAAAACCCTAGGGTGTAGTATCCTAAGTTCGTTTTGAATTATGAGTATGATTTTAGTAAGGTTCTAAGAATTACCATGATGTTCCACCGATGATAATTCATGTTTGATAGAGGTGTTTGATTTGACAAGGTTCTTCATGTTCATGCTTGTAATGAATCGGCTATGTCAATGAAATCAACCCGGATCACCGTAGTACCGTTTCCTTGCGTAGTACATTTGGTATGCTTATATCTTGAGTCACGCTTGTGGTATGAATCGTAAGAGCCAAACATATAGGAGTTGGGAATTAAAACCAATATTGAAGTCTAGATTTTGATGACTTGTATATCCTTGAATCCTTAGACATCGGTATGTCACCTCCGATGTGATCATTCGACTCATAAGAAGTGTATCACTATTTCCGGCTCAGCTTTCATCAAGCATACTAACCGCGAACCGGCCTTACGTCATTATTACGTGATTTTAATTTGGAATATTCAGTGATCATATGTTAGTTTCGAGTAGTATGTTAAGTTCCTTGTATTTCTTTTGAGCAAGGACTGAGCCTTGCATAGGGATCGGTCGAGGGGCGGTGGCCTTCGGACGCATGACATTCGTTGGAGTATTTTATTCTTGCCATTTTTGAGGCAAGTATCATATTTTAAAATTGGTTTATATTGGAATGTTGATCATGCATATGATTTATTCATGTTGTGGAACATGAGATTAATTTCTTTGAATTGTCATGATATTCTTTAATCATTCCTTGATTGTTCACGTCGATGAACGTATTGATTTGCATATGTGTATGCATAATTGCACTGTTTATGTTGTAAATGATGCGAGGGTATCATGAGGATCTATGCTGGGGGCGCTGGATCGGATGTCCATCATGTGTTGGTCCGAAGGGATCATCATGGGGATCTATGCTGAGGGCACTGGATCATTGGACGGGTTTTCCACCATGCGTTGGTCCGACGGGATCATCATGGGGATCTATACTAAGGGCGCTGGATCGTTGGATTACCCTGTATTGTGTTGATGGAATCGTGAGGATTCGCATCGTTGGATTCCGGTGACGGAAGTCCATTTTGTATGTTTTATGATGCATTGTTGATTCATGTATTATGATACTTGTACTAGCATCGTTTTGCTAACCCCTTCGGGGGTGGACATTTGTTTTGATGTTCAGGTAGCCGAGGAGCGGGGAAGCAACCAAAGTACCGACATGACGATGAAGTGGTGCAGTGATGTAATTTGATGTTGTCTCGTTTTCCAGTTATTTTTCAGTACTCGAGTATGTGTATTTTGTTGGTGTTTGGAATGATTTTAATAATGAACTCATTGTTGAACTGGTTTTGAATTTTAACCTCAATGACACTTTAGTATTATTTTCTGTATTTCTCAAGTTAGCCTTGTAAATTTTTATATAAAGGATTTACGGCGCTGTAATTATTCCGAATATATCGGGGTGTTACAGAATATGGTATCGGAGCTAAGATTCGTGGATATCTTGGCAGTCGGGTCGAACCTCGTGCCAAAGTCCTACCACCGCCTCCGGCCACTTCTCTATTCATCCGCACCGCCGTCCGGCCACCGCCGTTCGGCCACCGCCTCCGGCCATCCCCCTCACCAGCCGATCCGCCTTCACCGCCCGATCCTTCATCTGCAACTTTTAGCCTGATCCCGTCCCACATCCTCCTACTGAAACCAGATCTGTCATCGTCGTATCTTTCCACATCATGTTGTCGTCGTAGCTCACAACGACTGAAGCTTTGTCATCATGCCGAAGAAAAAAAGAAAGTCACGATCGCCCATTAAAACTAATGTCATCTCTCCTGCTTCAGTAGACGTCTTCTGCAGTAAGCCCGTTTCATCGCCGGCACCATCTTCCTTGCCAATGTCGCCATCGGATCCGCCGCTGATGGTGCCGTCGCCTGCATCAACCGCAAATAATCCGAATGGCACAGGATTTCCTAATTCTAGTCTCACCGGAAATATTATTCCTTCGCCTATGCAAAGCTCCAGCATCGCCGCCCCGTCAACCCTAGCGGCGGATGAAGCTCATGCTTCAAGCAAGACGATGGATGGAGGAGAGCCGTCCATCTTAGGGCCTTATCCATCAGACGGTCAGAATTCGACGGACCACCAATTAATTAATGAAGCCCAGTCCACGAAAATGGAGGTTAGCCCAACTGCTTTTTTACCTAATCACCATGGGCCCGCTCTACTTTGGTCCAGTTCTTATATGCAATCTGGCCCAATCGTCCTATCTTCTTTTAGCCCAGACAATACTACTTCTAGCCCACTCAACCTAAAAACTAAATCCTCTGAGCCCATCTCACTTAATCCCAAACAGCCTGACACTTTATTAGCCCAATCTAATAATTCCAAACCACTGCAGCCCAAACCTTCAATTCCTAAACCCAATACCTTTTTAAATTATTTCAGGCCTACAACTAAAATTCAGGCCGGCCCAACCTCTTTAATAGAGCCCATGACCGCTGCCCAAGCTGCGGCCCAGCCACTTCCTCAACCCTTCTCCCCCCAGCCCACAAACACCACCGGCCCAATAACCCCCTGCCCAGTCCCTCTGACCCAGCCGGCTGTCACCCAACCCAGCCCAATCCCCATAACCCCAATCCACCAGTCCAGTCTACAAACCTACCCCACCGAGCAGCGCCTCCCCTATACAACCCTGTTCGTCAATCACCTCTCCAGGCCGGAGCCAACACCCTTGCATTCGAGAGCTCATCTCAACCGACCCACCATGCCAACCCAGGGGCAACCGAGCAGCCGAGGCCGAAGCCATCCTACGCTCAAATGGTCAACAACCAAAAGGGCTCGACACAGCCCGGTTTCACCCATCAACCCAGTTCGACGATAAAATCATTTAATTTCGACGGAGCTAAGGTTAGTCCTTTTGGTACTCTCTCCTCCGTAAATAAGAAAATGCGTGTAACCTTCTCTTCGTCTAATATGATTACTCTTGCCGCTTCATGGGAACGCACTTTAATTCTTAAATTTTCGCATGCTATTCCCACCCCTCGAGATGTGTCTGCGGGTTTGACTGATATGAAATTGAGGGGTAAATTTAGTTGGAGTTGGATGAATTATTGTCATGTCGCGATTAGATTTGACAATGATGAGGATTTTAGACGTATTTGGTTAGGTTCCACCTGGAATTTTTCTGGATGTCCTGCACGAGTATTTAAGTGGTCACCTAGTTTTTCGATTAGGACAGAGACGTTTGTTTGTCCGGTCTGGATTAGACTTCCGGGCCTACCTCTTCATTTATTTCACCCACGTGCATTATACACGATTACCAAGGCTGTTGGAAATCCCATTTTAGTTGATGCCCCGACGGCCACACACTCACGACTTTCAGTCGCCCGTGTGTGCATCGAGATTGACCTTCTTGCACCCAGAGTGCCTGAGATCGAGGTTGAGTTTGGCGATCAGGTTATTACACAGCGCATTATTTACGAGAGAGTGCCACTATATTGGTCTCTCTGTTCTCACGTGGGGCACGAGCCGTCCAGTTGCTGCATAGTTGGCAACAAAGAACGGCCTCCACCGCCCCAGCATAAGAAACCCCAGCCTGCCCCTTCTCGTCAGCAGAAGACGCAGCTAGCCCCTCCTAAAGCCACTAAGGCTAGTACTTCCCAAGCAGCCCCTAAGGGCAAGGAGCCTGCCGCATGGCAAGTAGTTGTCAAAAAAGGGCCCAAGGAGACGGGATTGATTCCCAATGGCACAGCTACTACTGGACAGCACTCTTACTTTGCATCTTTAGACACCTCTGCTAGAGAGGAGGAGGATTTAGTTGGCACTGATGATATCATTAGTATGGGTGATAAAAATAGTGTGTCGGGTAACGATTGCAGTGGTCACGAGATTCATGACGATCTCGTTTTAGAGGATGACACAGAGTCCTCTACCATCCCTCACTCTTCTAGACTCTTTGAGTCTACCTCCCCCCGCCATGACGGTAACGGCCGCATCGACGACCAGATCGTCGTTCAGCCCGAGTCCTTGGCCATGGTGGTTTTCGAGCCTCGCCCTCCTCCCTCTTCTTCTTTTCCCTCTCTCTCTCAGACTGAGTGCGGTCTTACCTACACTCAATTTGAGATCTCTGAGCCCAGTCTCTCTTCCTCGGCGATGGTGCCTCTCCCATCGGCACCAAAGCCCCCGGTTAAGAGACGTTTGATGTCTACTACTGCTGCCCCTGGTGTCACGACTAGGGGCAAAGCTGCTTCTGATTCCACGATTTCCACACGAGGAAGAGCAGCTTCTCGCGGACCATATTCTCCCTCTAAGGGGCGATCTTCATCGCCCTTGAAAGGGGGAACATCTGCCCGGCAGGATAGTCCTCGGAGACGGGGTCACTCCAGTCAGCGTCCTAGGTCTTCGTCTGAGTTGGTTGTTTAGTTTATGTCGATACCCATTCTTACATGGAACGCTCGTGGTCTGGCTAACACCGGAGCACAAAAGCGCATTCGACATCTCAACCGTGTTCATAGGTTTTCTTTTATTGGCATTTTAGAACCCATGGGTTCCAATGCTAATTTTGCTTTTTATATTCGTTCTTTAGGTTTTGCGTCGGGACTTTATAATCGGTCTAATAAAATTTGGTTCTTTTCTTCCCCCCACTTTCAGCACCAAGTTTTGTTGGATACCGATCAAGTCCTTCATCTTTCTATTTCTTCTTCCCTTCTTCCTCAGATGATTTACGTCACTTATGTCTATGCCAGCACTAACTGTGCTGGTCGTTACGCCCTTTGGGACACCCTCCGTGAGATTGCTCTGGAAGTAGAGGGGTTGTCGTGGCTAGTCAGCGGTGACTTCAACATCTTCTTGCATTCACATGAGCGCGAGGGTAGTACCACTGACCGTTCTCCAGAGATTCTGGATTTCGCACAGGCTATTGCTGACTGTGAGTTGATTGACGCGGGCTGTGAGGGAGATATTTTCACTTGGGAGTGCAATGGTTTGAGGGAAAGGCTAGATCGTGCTTTATTTAATGAAGCATGGTCGAATGTGTTTGCGGTCTCTACCATCACTCATCTGCCTCGTCTTCGGTCTGACCATGCGCCTCTTCTTATCCAGTGTCGCTTCTCCGCAACTCGTCACAAGTCGTCATTCCGTTTCCAGAGTATGTGGGTCCGGAATCACACATTCCTGGACACTGTTAGGGAAGTCTGGCTTACTCCGACCGGATTATCTGGCATGTGTAACCTACAGGCCAAACTCCTTAGGGTTAAGTGTAGACTGAAACTGGTCTGTTTTTGGTAATCTTCATACGAAGTTGGATGAGGCCTTGAGGGCTGCTGATGAGGCCGAGCGGCGATATGATTCGGATCCTACTCCGGAGAATAGAACCGCTATGCACCGTTTTCGTGCTGAGTACCATCTCCGTCTCTCTATGGAGGAAGATTTCTGGAAACAGAAGGCCGCAGTTCGTTGGGTTACTGAGGGCGAGCGCGACACCCAGTTTTTTCAGGGTTTTGCGAAGCAAAAGCATTGTCAGTCGCATATTCACAGCATTGAGGATGGTGTTACGACGATCGCTGTAGAGTCGGACATCAGATCATCCGCTGTGAATTTCTTTAGGACTCTGCTTACATCCGATGGTGATGTTCTCGTCCCCCCAGATGACACTTGTTTTCCCTCTATCCCCTCTTCTTATGATTCTGATAGTTTGTGTGTCCCTCCCTCCCCCCTTGAGATTCGTGCTGCGGTATTTGATATCGATCCTCACAGCGCTTCTGGGACTGACGGGTTCTCGTCTATGTTTTTTCAGCATTGTTGGGAGATTGTATCTTCCGACGTGGAGGGGGCTGTGCTCGAGTTTTTTGAGGGTCATCCTATGCCTCCGGCTTTTATGGCAACTACGGTCGTCTTGATCCCGAAGAAGCCTGTTCCGAGCGGCTGGTCAGATTACCGGCCTATTAGTCTGTGTAATGTGACCAATAAGATTATCACGAAAATCCTTAACGCTCGGCTTGCTCCTCTCCTCCCTCTTATTATCTCTCCGAACCAGAGTGGATTTGTTCACGGGCGAGTTATTAGTGATAATATCCTTTTGGCCCAAGAACTTATTCACGACCTCCACGTCGCGGACATTCATGGTGTCCCGAACCTTGCGCTGAAGCTTGATATGGCTAAGGCGTATGATAGGGTTCACTGGCATTTTTTACGTGAGGTCCTGGTGAGTATGGGATTCCCGGCTAGATGGATTTTGTTCATCCGTCATTGTGTCGAGAGTTGCACGTTCTCCATTTTGGTGAACGGCAGTCCGTCCGGCTATTTTGCCTCTAGCCGGGGTTTGCATCAGGGCGACCCTATTTCTCCGTCGCTCTTCGTGCTTGCCACTAATTATTTATCGCGCTGCTTAGATCGATTCATTCGAGATCATCCTTTGATGAGGTATAGGACGGCTGGACGGCCTTTCCCCATCTCGCACTTATCCTACGCCGATGACATCATTATATTCACATGGGCTGTGGATGATGGTCTTGTTGATCTTATGCGTCTCCTGGATCACTAGTCTATGAATTCGGGCCAGATGGTTAGTATCCAGAAGAGCACTTTTATTCTCGCTCCCAAGCATGCGCCTCGTTGGCATCAGAGAGTTTACGATCTTACTGGTTTTCGCCAGGGCGATCTCCCCATCACTTATCTAGGTGTGCCCCTTTATAAAGGCTTTAAGAGACGAGAGCTCTTTGCTGGGGTGAAGCAACGGATGTTGGATAGGATCTCTAGTTGGTACCATCGCCACCTTGCTTTTGGGGGACATTTGGCTCTTATTAAGAGCACTCTCTGCACGATTCCTCTTCACCTGCTTCAGGTTTTGGATCCCCCACAGTACATTATCCAGGAACTCGAGCAGATCATTGCGAGATACTTCTGGGGTGCTGTTGGTCCAAAGAGGAAGACGCATTGGGTCAGTTGGCGGCAGATTTGTCGTCCGGTCTCTGAGGGAGGCCTCGGGATTCGGAGCCTTTCGGATATGGCGAGAGTTTTTAGTTATAAGCTCTGGTGGCACCTTCGCACGGGAACATCTCTGTAGGCGCAATTTATGCTCCGCAGAAACTGCTCTGCTAGGCTTTATACGCCTATGTGTATTGCTCTTAAAGCTCGTGCCAGCCACCCTTGGCGCCGTCTCCTCCGCGTGGGTATTGAGGCTCAGGAGTTCATTCGCTGGACTCTTGGTCGTGGCTGCGGGGAGGTCAGCTTTTGGGACGATACCTAGATTGGGGATAGGCCGATCTCTTCTTATTGTCAGGTTTCTGGTAGACCCCATCTTAGGATTAATGAGTTATGGGTTGATGGGTCTTGGGACATGGGTAGGTTGGAGACTATTGTTGGAGAGGAGCTAGGATTTACCCCTCAGTTCATTCAGGAGATCTCCGCGATTCACATCGCCGAGGAGGATTCAGATAGTATGTGCTGGACTCTTACCTCTTCAGGTGCATTCTCATTATCGTAGGCTTGGTCTCACATCAGGGTGAGGGGTCAGGCTAATCTTATTTACGGGGCCATCTGGACTGCCTTACTCACACCGACCATTTCGGTGTTCGTTTGGCGACTTCTCATGCGATGGATCCCGACTGATGACATCCTACAGAGGAGGGGCGTTTCATTGGCTGCTAGATGTTTGTGCTGCTCGCATACCCTTACCCAGACCTACCATACAGAGACCATTGCCCACCTTTTCTTGGAGAGTGATGTGGCTCATGACGTGTGGGAGTACTTTGGCGCATGGACACATTTATCCCTACCCCATACTCAGAATATTTTTGAGCTCTTGAGTTTTTTCGCACACGGCACACATTTTAGGCACGCGACTTTCATTATTCCTTGTCTGATCCTTTGGTTCATCTGGATAGAAAGGAATAGTGCAAAGCATAGGGCGGTTTCTTTTGTTTCCTCTCATGTTATTGTGCAGGTGGAGCGCCATGTTGCTTTATTGGCTGCTGCGGGGCTTATTTGCTCTGAGTTCTGGGCGGGTTGCTCACCGCCTGATCGCTTCCAGCGAGCTACATCTCCCCCCGCTCAGACTCGTCGCCCCATCCCGGTGGTTTGGCTTCGACTCGAGACCCCTTGGATCAATCTGAACACGGATGGTTCGTTCGATAGAGACACACATATTGCGGGTGGGGGAGGTCTGATTAGAGATCATCACGGAGAGCTCCTTCTTGCTTTCCATTCTCTTTGAGTTTTGATGCAGAGGTCCAGGCGTTGGCGATTGGATTGATTCTGGCCTCCCAGAGATCGAGACATGTTTGGATTGAGCTTGATGCTGCTGCTGTAGTGACCCTGCTATCATCTGGCCATCGGGGCTCTTGGCAGGTTCGTCACACTCTTATGCGTATCCGACACATTCTCAGAGATATTCAGTTCAGAGTCACTCATATTTTCCGGGAGGGCAACATGCCGGCCGACTATCTTTCTGAGCTCGGCATGTCGTCCCTCGGCATTCAGACTTATACTTACGATACTGCTCCTCCGTTTCTTCTCTCCCTTATACGGATGGATCAGCTTGGTTATCCGTCTTTTAGATTTAGATAGGATTTATTTTTTATCGATTGATTGGTTGCCTATGGGTCCGCACATTAGCCCACGGTTTTAGTGGTGTACCTTGTACTGATCTAGCGGGCTGTAGGCACTTTAGATTTTAGGTTCCGGATTATGGCCCATTTTTTGTCATAATTCGAAGTTGATTTATTTTGGTCTACGGGTCCGCACATTAGCCCACGATTTGTGGTGCACTTTGTATTTCTTTAGCGGGCCGTAGATTTCTCCGATGTTTGGACCCGAATTATGGCTCATTTTTTGTCATAATTCGGGGCTGATACTTTATATTTCTTGATTTTATTATCGACAGGTTGGTGGGTCCCGCCTCAACCCCCCGTCCACACTGGACGTTGGTTTAAAAAAAAAAAAAAATCTTGGCAGTCGGGTCTAGTTGGGTCTGTTTACGTTATTTCATGTATGGGTCGTTTGTAACATCACTGATGAGCCAGCGTCGTCGTGTGGGCCGTGGTTGCAAGTCTCCTAATCTCAAATACTACCGTTTTATTTAATTCCTGTTTTGTGAATATTGACGGACTTTATTTTAGAAATTTTGCCCTGGATATTGAGTATTTGTGTTTTCAGTATGTTGAGGGGAGTTCGTAGACGCGGACGCGGTCGTGGACGCGGACGTGGTAATGCGAGATAGGAGGATTCAGCGTCTACCCCAGAATTATCGGCTAGTCGAACTGATTCCCATTCGGGAGGACAACAGGGATCAGCAAATGATAACGCAAATCCTAACATGCCGGGAGTGCTTTAACAGGTGGTTGCTCAGATAAACCAGTTTGCTCAGGTAGTTGACCGCATGCAGACGGCGATGGGATAGCAGCATAACAAGGATAATCGGGGAGACAAGTGGCCTACGGAAGTGGTCAAGTTACACCCACCCAAATTCGATGGTTCTACCGAGATGCCTACTTGGGATATTTGCAGGGATTAACTGTCCCGATGACCGGAAGGTTCCAATCGCCCACTACTTTCTAATTGGGGAGGCTTTCGACTGGTGGGAGGCCGTTCGACCGGAGGATCATAATGCTGACTGGATGGAATTCAAATTAATGATGGAATCACAATATTGTCCTCGTCCAGTTAGAGAGGCTAGAGTCCGAGAGTTTTTCTCACCGCAGAGTTCGGAGGCATCTGTGACAGATATAATCAAGACTTTTAATCACCAGCTGACCTGCGTGCGGCATTTGGTCAGAACCGAGGTAGAAAAGATTTTCTATTTCGATATGCGGATGAAGCCGAAGATTCATCAGTATATGTCCGGATTCGAGTGTACTACCTTGCGACAGTATCAGGACAAAGCGCTGGCCTACGATATGAAAGAGGCGGCGGTGGAGAAATCGATGAAAGCAAAGAAGCAGAAAGTGTCTGGCAACTTCACGGAGAACAAGAGTACTGGGCCCCGCAAGGGCTAGTCTTCATTTTATTCATCTAGGAAACCTCTGCATCCTTCTCAAGGTGGAAAGAAGTTCCGGGCAGCATCAACAGTTTCAGATGCAGCGAGGAAGTGTTATAACTGTGGCAAAACAGGGCATGCTCGACGTGATTGTTACGCACCTGCTGTGACCTGCTTCGAGTGTGGACAGGAAGGGCATCGTGCAACGTTTTGTGGAAATGTGACTAGATCTATTGGTACGCGCACTCCTGCACCGACTCCGAAGGATACAAGTGTGAACCAGACGCAGCAAAGTGGTTTCCAGCAGCAGAATGTTGGGAAAAGAGAGGCGTCCAGCGCTGGGTCCGTTCCTCCGCGCATTTACGAGATGAGGAAGTCAGACGATCAGAACACTGCTGTTGCATCAGGTACGATTCAGATCCTTTTGCAACCAGTTAGTGTCTTATTCGATTCAGGAGCTACGCATTCTTTCATATCTTTGAACTGTGTTAATCGTTTGAAAATATCGTACTTATATGATTGTGAGCCTTATGTTGTGGGATTACCGAGCGGAGAGAAAATTATGGGAACCCTAGAAACTAGAGATTTTCCAGTGTCTATATGAGGGAGAGATTGGCCATCAGATCTTATTGTAGTCGACATCCATGGTGACGATTTAATTCTCAGAGACGATTGGCTCAACCGTTATGGAGCTATTTTAAATTACCGAAAGAGAGTCATTTCTATCATTGCTGATGACGGATCTGAACATTTATTCAAAGGATGGAGATCGGGAAGCTCAGGAAAATTGATCAAAGCCATGAAAGCAGTTAAATTGCTAAAGCAGGGTTATTACGGATTTTGGTGTTATGCCATGAAGAAAGAAGAAGGAGTAGAGCTCGCATCTATTCCAGTGGTAAACGAATTCTAAGACGTATTCCCTGACGAACTACCTGGGTTACCTCCGTGGAGAGAAGTAGAGTTCAATATCTAATTAGAGCCTGGAGCCGCACCTATTTCCAGAGCACCATACCGTATGGAGCCAACCAAGATGTATGAATTAAAGAAGCAGCTTGAGGAATTATTGCAGAAGGGTTACATTCAACCCATCGTCTCTCATTGGGGAGCACCCGTTCTCTTTGTCCGGAAGAAAGATGGATCCCTCCAATTATGTATTGATTACAGGGAGCTAAACAAGGTGACGATCAAGAACAAGTATCCTATACCTCGGATCGACGACTTGTTTGATCAACTGCAAGGGGCAAGGGTATTCTCGAATATTGACTTGCGATCAGGATACCATCAGTTGAGAATTAAGGAATCAGATATACCGAAATCTGCTTTCAGATCCCGGTACGGACACTATGAATTCGTGGTGATGCCATTCGGATTTACCAATGCTCCTGCGGTATTTATGCAATTGATGAATCGGGTATTCTTAGAATACTTGGATAAATTTGTGGTAGTTTCATCGATGACATATTGATCTATTCGAAATACACAGAGGAGCATGCAGAGCATTTACGTATCATTTTGAGCACTTTGAGGAATGAACAACTTTATGCGAAACTTTCTAAATGCGAGTTCTGGCTTAAGGAAGTAACCTTACTTAGGCATGTGATATCAGCTGACGGAGTTCAGGTAGACCCGAAGAAAGTCGAAGCAATCTTGGAATGGAAATCCCCTAATAATGTGAAAGAAATCCGAAGTTTCTTAGGACTTGCTGGATATTATCGCCGTTTTGTTGAAGGATTTTCCAAAATCACCCGTCCACTTACTCAACTGTTGCAGAAGACTCAGAAAGTCATGTGGAATGAGAAATGCCAGGCTAGTTTTGATGAACTTAAGAGAAGACTGGCGACAGCACCTATACTAGCGTTACCAGATGGAACCGATGGATTCATAGTATACAACGATTCTACAAATCAGGGTCTGAGATGTGTATTGATGCAAAAGGATAGGGTGATTGCCTATGCCTCTCGACATTTGAAACCATACGAAGTTAATTACCCGACTCATGATTTAGAGTTAGCAGCTGTAGTCTTTGCCTTGAAAATTTGGCGACATTATTTGTACGGCACTCATTGTCAGATCTTCACAGACCATAAGAGCCTTAAGTATATTTTCAGTCAGAATGAATTAAATATGAGGCAGAGAAGGTGGCTGTAATTAATCAAGGATTACGATCTGGAGATTCTCTATTATTCAGGCAAAGCGAACGTGGTAGCTGATGCACTGAGCCGCAAACCTATTTCTCTTCGAGTGTTGGAAACGCTCATTGCACACGTCATTCTGTGTTTGAATATCTTCCCAATGGTAACATGGATCGATAGCGTGCGCTAGATATAAGGTGTAGCGTGCGCTAACACATCAGCTAACCTCACTTCAGGTAACTTCAAACTTGGCTGATATGCAGAGAACTCCCGTTAGCGTGCGCTAACGTGTGATGACTTGCGTGTGCTAATGCAGTCCAGATTGCAACTTTTTACGTCTTCGTCTGCTTCGTCGTTTTGCTTCGCCTTGATGTTGTTTTGTTGTTTAGCAACTTTAATCATCAAAACACAAATTAAATAATGTGTGGAATAAATATTCCAACAATCTCCCCCTTTTTGATGATTACAAAACAACTCTTGAATTGGATAAAATCTGTAAAAAAATAATATATATATATATATATATATATATATATACGAATCAATGTTTTTGTCTTTGTTTGTTTCGTTAGTTTCTCCTATTCTCTTTTCTTTTTGACATCTCCCTTATTTTTTAATTCCTTCATTTTATCTCCCCTTTTTTGTATGCTTTCTCATTTTTATCAATTCATCTCCTTCTCCCCCTTTTTGTCTTCATCAAAAAGTGTAAAATAATGTAGAGAATATCAATTATCGAATATAAATAATATGCATGATATGGGTAAAACTCCCCCTGAAAATATTATCTCCCCTTAAAAAAATTAAGTTTTGGGGATCCAACCTATAGTTGATTTTTGTTTGGAGACGTGAACGATATTTGAAACGTTTGTTCCTTTAGGAACCCAAATCTTTTTTAATTTTTATCGTTCGTCTTGGGCTTCTACAGTTTGAGATATGATGCCCGATTTTCAAATATTTTTCACAACGGGGTATTTTGAAATTTACGGATTCATTTTTGAAACGTGGTTTGAATCCTAACCCCTCTTTATTTAAAGTATATTTTTGAACCGAGAGCATATTTTCAAATTTCTCGTTTCCGAGAGAAAATTTCTTCGTCAAATTCTTGAGCTCGGTTTGAACTTTAACAAGATCATTCTTTAAAATCTTCTCGTTTTCAATGCATTTTGAATGATCGATCTCGACAAATTTTCCCTTTTCTAGAATTTTGGAATTTTCATTTTCCAAAGATTTATATTTAGTTTGAAGGGATTTAATTTCTTTTAAAGCATTTTGATAATCGGTATGTAATAACTCGAATGCTTCAAAAAGTTCGTCGTAAGAATTACTTACTTGGCTTTCAACGTCGCTATCGTCGAATGAACTCCGGGCCATGAGCGCGAGATTATTTTGATTTAGAAAATCTTCATCGGGATCTTCGTCGCTCCATGTTTCAACTAAAACCTCCTTGGGTTTTACACGGCAATTTTTCGCAAAGTGGCCTGGTTTACCACATAATCAACAGGAATTGTCGAATTTCTTAGATTCGCCCGCTTGGATGTCTTTCTTTCTCCGGTTTAGTAAGTGTTGGAACTTATTAATATTCTTGGCATAATATGCCGATTCTTCGTCACTTTCGTCCACCGGAATTTCTTCTTTCTTTCTCGGCACCTTAGCCTTGAAGGCTATCAATTGTTTCTTCGGTTTTGGTTTGGCATTGTGAGATTTTAGAACAATCTCGTAGTTGATAAGAGAACCAACGAGAGCACTAAAATCGAGAATATTTAAATCTTTGGTTCCATTATTGCCGTAACCGTACCATCCCATTCTCTAAGTAGTGATTGGAGAATTTTCTTTACTTTCTCACTACTCGAAAGTGGTTTTCCGAAACATGCTAATCCATTGGTGATGACCGAAAATCGGTCGAGCATAAACGAGATGGATTCGTCGTCCTTCATTTGGAATAATTCATAATCGTGAAGGAGCATGTTTATCTTCGTCTCTTTGACTTGAGACGTACCTTCGTGTGTTACCTCAAGCATTTTCCAAATTTCTTTGGCACTATCACACGATGATATCTGATTGTGTTCTTCCGGATTTAAAGCACAGTACAATAATTGTGTGGCTTTGCAATTATAATGGTCATTTTTCCAATCCGCATTGTCATACTCTTCAAAGGTTTTGAGAGTTCCGTTTGAGTTCTTCGGAATTTTGGGACCAAGGCAAATCACCTTCCATAATTCGATATCGTAAGATCGGATGAAAATAGACATTTTCTTCTTCCAAGTCATGAAATCCATCAAAAAATGGTGGTCGGTTGAGAGCAAGGCCTTCGACTGGAGCCATTTGAAACGCCATTTTGGATCTTCTCCTCGGATGTTAAGCCGCGTATTGGAGTACCGCTCTGATACCAATTGTTGGTTAAAATCAGATATTTGCGCCGTTTGTGCGGAAGCGTAAATAAAATGCAGAAAATAAATCACACAAGGATTTATAGATGTTCGGCTATTGACGAAGCCAACATCCTCTCTCGGTGTATCTTTTTCTTAGGATTAAGATCAAAACCTCTACGCCTCTCTTCTATCGGTCGAGGGATTACCGTTTACAAGCTCGTCTTCTATTGGTCCGAGTAAAACTGTTTTTCCTTTTCTATTGGATAAGGAATAAACCACTCTAGCTTTCTATGGGTACTAGATAAACCTCACTTAGATATCGATTGCGATTCTAACAATGCCGGATACTTGATCCTAATAACACCGAATCCAATCGTATCTTTTCTTTTACCTCTCGTGTATAATGTTGAATGTATAAACACTCAAACTAACAATATAAGCTCAATATTACAACAACAATGTAAGTATATGAATATAAGATCAATGTCTTGAATGCTTGGAGTTGTTGTTATCAAACAATACCATAGGAATGGTATTTATAGGTATTTTCCACAAACTAGCCGTTGCTAGCTGTTTTGACTTGCTAGCGTGCGCTAGCCTTCTTTAGCGTGCGCTAATATCATTAGCGTGTCTGTAGCTTGCGCTAGACTGTTCCCAGTTTCAGTCCAGTAGCTTCGTTTCTTCCCTTAGCGTACGTTATGACTTCTTCCTTACGTATGTTACCATCTTGCTTTAGCGTGCGTTAATAATATGATGTAGCGTGCGTTAAGCAATATATCCATTGCCTTCATTTGTCAAAGTATCCGTTTGATATGCTGATTTTGACCTGCTTTTCCCAACGATCTGATTTACTAGAATTCAAACTGGTATTTAGCGTGCGCTAAATATCATTCCTTGCGTGCGCTAATACTGACTTCATTGCATACGTCATTCTGAGTTTGAATATCTTCCCAACGGTAACATGGCTCGATAGTGTGCGCTAGATATAAGGTGTAGCGTGTGCTAACACATCAGCTAACCTCACTTCAGGTAACTTCGAACTTGGCTGATATGCAGAGAACTCCCGTTAGCGTGCGCTAACGTGTGATGACTTGCGTGCGCTAATGCAGTCCAGATTGCAACTTTTTGCGTCTTCGTCTGCTTCGTCGTTTTGCTTCGCCTTGATGTTGGTTTATTGTTTAGCAACTTTAATCATCAAAACACAAATTAAATAATGTGTGGAATAAATATTCCAACAATATAGAGTCCGAAGACCACATGCAACAAGAAGACACAAGTACCATGGGAACTTATATGGAGGAATAAAAAACCATTTTTCAATATTTGTGATAATGTCATATAAAGTTTGGTCCGACTTTGATTTGGTTTAGTTTGTTTTGAGTTTTTGGGAGTCATGTTGAAATACTTGCAGAGTTTGCTTTTGTTAGTTTCGTTCGACTTTGGTTTGGTTGATTTAAGATTTTCTCCTTCTTTTGGCTTAATACAAGTATTTTACTCTAAAAAAAATTCATATGCAAGCAAGATTACATCTATCACTAATTTAAAATAAGGATTTTGAGGTTAAAATATTATAATTTTTTATTATTAATAAGAATTTTGCATGTCATTTACTAAATCACCACCCAAACCCGATCCGAGATTTATACAACACCCAAATACGATTCGAACTCGATCCGAAATAAATCACCAATCCGACCAATCTGTCCTGAACTTTCTCTATCCGAATCTGATCCTTCACTTGCAAACTTGATATCACTTGCAAATTTGATACAAAATCACTTGGTTTGAGTGGAAATTGACAAGAGTATATAAAAATGACAAAATAACAACAACAACAACAATAATAATAATAATAATAATAATAATAATAATTTAATGAGCTCGAATCGAATTGAATCGAATCGGCCCAATCAATATGAATGACAGGCCCAATCAATGAATTCAATCAATCGAATCGAATCAATGAATCGAATCTGACCAATCGAATCGAATCGAATCAAATTAACGAATTTTCAAATGAAGAGAACAGAGCCTAAGGGCTTTAAAAAATATAACGGCCGCTCACCTCAAGCTCCCTGGATGAGGGACCGCTCTCCATTTTGTTTTCGGCCATCTCACAAGTAAATCCAGGGAGGTTCTAAAAAAAACATATCCGAGAGGCAAGATTTTCGGCCGTGAGGTAACCACGATCCAGAGGGACCGCTCTCCATTTTTTTCGGCCATCTCACATGTATTTCCAGGGAGGTCTCTAAAAAAAACATATCCGGGAGGCAAGATTTTCTTCCCAAGTTTATTGCATCCCCAATTTTACTTCAGATTATTTTCGTAGAAACCCCCAATTTTACTGCAAATTTTTTCTGTTGAAACATTGCACATGGATTCTTCACTCTCATCACCGTAAGTACCTGAAGTGTGTTGATTTCAGCTATTGTCAATATGTAATTCTTTATATTCCTACTATTTATATGTAGTTTTTTGTTTCAATTGTCATAGGAATGAAAAGTTGCAACCTTCAACAAATAAAAGGAGGATTGGGGCGGACGATGCAGATGCTCGTGCAGAAAAAAAATTGTGACTACCCCTGCATCAAAGCGCAAATGTGCTGCTAAGTCGAAAACTGTGGCAGTTGCTTCAAAATCTCAATTGGGTGTGGAATCTCATACGAGCCCAACTCACTTTTTTTCGAGTCGTGAAAAAGTTAAGGAATGTCGATTGAAATTTTTTTGGTCGCTCAACTGGAAGTAGCAAAATAGTACATGATATGTATTTTATGTGATAATGGGGGAATTCATTACTTCAATGTATACTACAGGGTGATTTATTTGGAAAAAAATGATAGGACAAATATGCATATCGATCGAATTTTGGGAAGTTACACCCAACGGTAAAGGAATGAGTTCAAGGATTTTATGAAGCCTGATGTAAGTCACATTTGATAAAATTACTTCTCTGGATGAATTATTTCAGTAAGATGTTAAACTAATGATGCAATTTTCCTCTGATTATATGAAACCATATGATGCAAAATTTCTCTCTAATTATGACGGTACGCATGTCAATATCTTAATATTCTATTGTGCATACCCAAACTCACTATTGGTCATGTGTGCTATATTTTTTTTGGAGCAGAGGCATACACTCGATGGAAAAAAGGATGATGATACATAGTTGGATTGGTACTTCAAAGGGGATGGAAGTTTCACCAACTCAGTTGAACGTCTTGAACGAGTTCATTTTCCCATCCATGATCAGAAAGACCATTGGTTCTTGGTAGTAGTCGATTTTAATTTAAATGTAATTGACGTATGTGATACAGCTCCTGATCGTAATAGTAAGGAGCAAAGGAGAAATCTTATTCAAAGAGTGGTACGACTTCTCTTTCTACTCATGTACATTTTTAATTTGTTGTAGTTCATTTAAAAAAAGAAATGTATGTACTAATTATGGTACAAAGCGAATGATGTAAATACTTTTCTCTATGAAGATTTGAGTTGGGTACCTCGGCAAAACAATGGGTTTGTAACATTTATCTAAAAAATTATTGAAATGTTTGATTTTATAACTTGAAAAAATTAAATAGTTTTAATTTAAATAGGCACGATTGTGGATTATACGTTTGCTTGTTGATGCTCTTCGAAAAAGGAGTCCATTGCATTAGGACAACGGTAAATTACATTTGAAATGGGTAGTTATTATGTTGATTATCTTTTACTAAAATAATGTGTTTTTTGTTTACTTTATTTTTGTAGGAAGAATCTAACATGGCCCGTCGGAAATTGGCAGTGATGCTGTACAAAAATAGTGCAAATAAATTTGCTTGGAAATAAGTATATAGTGGTGCATAATTGATATTTATGCACGGACTTGATGGGAGTATTTTATCCTAAATTTAATTATTGGTGCTTCCCGAACTGTCTGTATAAATTGTGTTTATATTCTATTTCAATATGCAAATTATTTTATGTAAATTATTTTCGGTGTGTATTACCACAATAAATTTGAGTGAGGATGTTAATATATACAAATCTCAAACATGAGTAGTGAATAATACTCATTACCGTGAGTTTTGTACTTTCAAAGGAGTATATATATATATATATATATATATATATATATATATATATATATATATATATATATATGGGAGCTTTATTTTCAGAACTTTCTTAAGTGCGAGAACTGCGAGAACTCCTCTAAATCAATGAGATTTTTTTAAATATTAAAAAATATTTTTAATTCAAAGGGTATTATAATAAAATACAATTTTTATATTATTTTTGAATTTTATTTATTAAATATAATATCCCCTACTAATGATAACCCCTACTATATCTATAACCCCTACTATATAGCAGGGGTTATGATCAGTAGGGGTTGTATACATTGACATGATGTACATTATGTATTATTAGGAGTACAAAAGGTGGTTCTCGCAGTTCTCGCACTTAACAGGGTTCTGAAAATAAAGTTACACTATATATATATATATATATAGGGATAGGTTCAGGTAGGAAAGCTTTTTTCCGTAAGAAATAAGAATGATTTTGGACCTTTGATCTTTGGTGATCAATGGCTGCGATTTGGCCACGTTGTGCTAAGAATTTAGCCTAAGTGTGCTACGCGGAATATTTTTGTGGGGATATATTTGTAATTATACAGATTGTATGTTTGGTATTTCCTATAATCATGGGATTTCATATCCCACATTCCCATCTCTTCCCAACGTGTAAGTCGTGATTTTGTTTTCTCTTTCCTCCATCCTTTTATCTCTTTCCTTCATCCTTCATCCTTCCTCCGTCATTTATACCCTAATTTCATACAGTAAATTGCCGCAAATATAATCCCTACGTTCAGCTTCCTCATCCTCATTTCTTGGCCTCTTCAAATGATTAGGTCCATTCGACTCTTTACTCTCCCATCTCCATTTGCTTTACCCTTATCATTATCTGTAAAAAAATATAATAATAATAATAATAACTTAAGCTCTCAAGAAATTTACAGATTGCAAAAACTAAAATAAAATTATATTTATTGTGCTTACTATAATAAATCACATTACACTACTTAGCACAAATATTACTGCTTATTTTTTTTTCTAAATGTGCATAAACCATCAGCTAAATGTGCTGAAAAAGTATTATAAATGTGCAGAAACAATCAGCTTAATGTGCTGATAATAAAAACACTTATGCTGCAAAATAATATTAAATGTGCTTACTAATTACAAAGATTGTGCTAACTACTCAGAATAATCGTGCTAATATACAGCGGCGACGGCGGCAGAATTCTGGAATGGGGGAGCAGAAATGAGAAGAAATGGGGGAGAGAAAATGAGCGGACGAAATTAGGGATAGATTGAAATGAGGGGAGAGAAAATTAATTTTGAAAATAAATTCAGAATCCCTTAAATTATGGATAAGATGAATGGAAAGGAGTGAGAAAAAAATTTCATTTCACAAATACCCTTGTTGTTAAAATCGGGTGAATCAATGATGATGTCAGCATCAAATCTAGTTAAATCTGAACCATTAATTCTTTATAGATGTAGGGTTAGGATACATTCTTATTTCTTACACTTAAATCATTTCACTCCATAACACATCCATATATATATATATATATATATATATATATATATATATATATATATATATATATATATATATATATATAAAAAATTACACACCTAAGTGGGTGAAAACCCTCACATTTAATTTTTAACATTAATTTAAAACAAAAATGGGCCCCGAATTTAATGTTAAAAATTAAATGTGAGGAGTTTTTCAAACTAGGTGTGTGTGACATGTATACACATATATATATATATATATATATATATATATATATATATATATATATATATATTGCGTTGCGTAGATCCTATCAATTAGCCTATTTGGCATTTGTTGTAGAAGCATATATTCAAGCAAATAAAATAAGTGATTCCTTGTGTAGATCCGGAAAATGATCCAAAATTACAATTTGCCAATGGAAGTAAAGACAGGTGAGATGCATGAGTTTTGCCAATGGAACAGTGACGTCTGTATCAATCAAGTCCTCAAGGCAATATTCCAACCGCATGAGCTTGTGGAATTTGCCAATTAGACTTAAATATTTGCAATACATTCTCACGATCTTCCTGTCGGTACAAGGATTTTTTTTTAAGACCCCGACTCCGTTGTGCTAATTTATTTAACCATATTCGAAAAGCAAAGGGAACGACAGAACAGTAATATTTTCATTTAACCACAAGTAAACAAAATGGAGCTTACGACATCATTGGTATAAAAGCTTCTTTACCTTTCCTGACAAGACATCGACAGAAATCACATGAGTAACAATTTCTTGTGCAAAGATAACGGGCGCATATTCGTCCTGCACAGGGGACGGCTCAAGATCGGCCGGATCATATATTCATCTTCATGAACAGGGGTTTTTTCGACTTTATCCATCCTCTTAATAGTCCATCCTTGTTGAACCTCAAACTGATCTCTTTCAGTATGCAGCACCCTCACCGCATATGCTACTCCACTCGTGAGTGGTCTCTCAAATGATGTTCTCTCCGTATACCTTGCAAAAGTAGTCTGCAACTTGTTTCCATCAGTTAAACTAATACCAACAACAAACAAACGAACTTCATAGTAAAAAAAACTGATCAATTGCAGATGGCTTTTTGCCATGGTGAAATATTGAAATTACAACAGACATTGCCTGGATATGATTCATGCTAACATTTAACTGATCCTGCAACATTCGTGCCCTCTCATCACACATACTAGCGAGTGTATCCCTTCTCTTCTCCAAAGCTTGGGAGATTATGTACCAAAAAGCCGTCAAAGACGCTATTAATCCTAACCATATCCATGCTATCAAAACCTTCCTCCAACAGTTCTTCCTCACTCTCCTCCACCCAATATACTGACACTAATGATGGTGGATCTTATAAACACACTTGGAAACCCGATCCAATAATTTGATCCGTATCTGCCCAACCGAACCAGTCTTGTCGTTGCTCATGCTTCTTTCGTTACTCAGCCAATTCAATGAAACGAGGGAGAGAAACCAGTAACATACCAACAAAATTGTAACACCCCCAATCCACTCAGGGATATTACACGCAGTAGACCCTCTCCTCGAGGATCTACCAGGCTGATAACTAAAATCAAACATCTAAACATCGCCTTTAAGGCTAAAATGACTCAGTAGACCGACTTGGTCTTTCAATAATAACATACAACTCAATTCCAAACACATACCCACGCAGGGCTCAAAATACAATAAACTCCCGTACAACGGGGAAAAGATACCGCAGCGGAAAAGAAAATACAACTGGACCAATACGACATCAACGGAACCTCGTGTGATTAGTATCGTTCATCTTTCATCATCCTTCGCGCCGACCCTGTGCTATGCTCCAAAACCTAAATGAAAAAATAGACATCCACCCCCCGAATACTCGGGGGTTAGCAAAACTCCACTGTTTTGCTAGTGCAAGTATAAGTGCAAATACGAGCCATACAATTCACATTCCACGAATAACAATAACCAGGAATCCTCAAAAAATCCAAATGTAACGAAAAGCACTTCCCGAGGCAAGAGTTTGGTAAAATATTCTAAAACCGAAATGTCACAAGTCAAGGGAAAACAATTTATAAAACCGTTTAAATGCCATCGAGAGTTTTGATAGAAAACAACTTAGGATTTTCAAATCCTTATCTTTCCAAAAATCAACAGGGTCACAAAATTTCAAAGGTTTTGTTTTCACAAATAGAAAACCGACAATAATTCACAGGGCCAGATCCCAACATCACGTGTCCTCGACGGACATAAAATCAACAAAACATAATCGCACACGCGCATCGCCTAGGACTGGGACGAAGCCACAAATCCCACTCGAGGCCTCGAAGGACCCTCCCGAGCTGGCTAGCGAAACAAATCACACACATCTCACGGTTGGATCAATCGCTTGTTGCATCCTGGCCACATGATCGCATGCCATGTGCCACCGTAGATTATCTCAGGCTCTCACGGTTGGATCAATCGCTTGTTGCATCCTGGTCACATGATCGCATGCCATGTGCCACCGTAGACCTTCAACCGTATCCACACATTCACACAAATAACATACCACGTCAAGGATATTCAAACAATTCACCCAGAGCATCAAACACTTAGCAAAACACCACGTCAAACCACAATGCACCGAAATGAAACAATTTACGTCCACACGCAAATACCAAGTGCAACATCAACACCAAACATATCCATAGAGTTCACATAGTCATTCTCAAACTATACCATTCACAAAACACACGCGTTTTGAAAGCAGGCCTTTAACAAGGCTAAACCGAATCTTTTGAAAACTCATTTCAAACAATCAAACAACCACATAAAGACGATCACCAATTATCATATTCACAAAACAAGAATAGTATGGACAAGGTACTTGCCTCGATATCACGAGCAATGGAAAAATGAACGGATACGGCCGGGTAGCCCTCAATTTCCCGAACACTATCTAGAACGCGATAGTACCGAAATTACTACGGGAAAACACCACATGAATCATCAATCACCAACGGAATTCAATATCGGAATCATCGAGAACCTATAATCCTCCGTAAGGAATAATAAAACATGATTACGACGAGAATCAAGGCCGAAAACAACGGAAATCCCAACAAACTATCAAAGGGAACTCATTCGAACATTTAATCGAACATTAAATGTTCAAGACCCTTCAAGAACAAAGAAATCACCCCTCGGGTCGAACGAACCAAAGATACGAGTATCCAATCCATAGAACAAGTTCAAAACAACGTTTATACAACAATTAATTGATCAAAAACGGATTGGAATCGAAATCAAAAAGGAAAATCCCCAAATCTACAAAAACAAGGGTTCAAGCCAAAATACCTTGATTTGGATGAAGGATTCAAGTAGAGGTCGAAAATATACAACAAGACTTGAGGTGGATGATCTCTACAAGTTTGGGAGCACTCAAATCGCCCAAAATCTCCCTTAAAATCGCCTAGAATGGTAGGAGGAAGAAGAGAGGAGAAAATGAATGTTTCTCCTCAAAAATCTGCTAAAAACGCAGAAAAAGTCCGTGTGCCGCGGCACAGGACAAGTGTGCCGCGGCCCAGGGCCAAGAAAAACGCCCAGGAATCAGCTTAGTGCCGCGGCACAGCTGAAGTGTGCCGTGGAACACGGTACAGTCCACTCCAACACGAAAAAGGCACATCGTGTAGTCTTAGCTATTTCGACCATAACTCCTTCGTCTGGACTCCGATTGACTCACCGTTTGAACCATTGGAAAGCTAACTTGATGCTCTATAATGTTGCAAAGAATCAGAATTTTTGGAGTTTCCAAGAATTAATGGTGACTTTACAAAGTCGAACTCCCACGTGAAAAAGTCAATTAAGGACACACAACTCAACAAAACGACACCGAAACGAACTCGGATGACAAAAAGTGCAGAATTAATCATTCTCGGAATGACGAAACGGTCATGATAGAGTTGTCAAAACGAACTTCCTCTGAAAAAATAAAATTACCGAAATTCGAAATTGCGGATATTACATTCTACCCTCCTTAAAAGAAGTTTCGTCCCGAAACTTAAAACAAGTAGGGGGGAGCAATATACCCGCCAGGAAAACTTGATGAGATACACAAAAGTAGAAAACTCGCGCCCAACGGCGAAACGCTGCAAGAAACGCAAAGAGACATACGGCGTGAAAACACGCTCCACGACGACCAACACAACGTCGTCGTTAGGGATACAATAAAACCAACAAATGACAAGCGTCATCAAACGGATAATATAGCCAAGTCAATTATCCGACAATCACAAAACACAACGAACGAAAGTCAGTATGATTGACCAACCCAACGGTACATCAATCGAAACGCGAGCCAATCGCTGAACTAATACGGAATTCCACCGCCCAAGGGTTGGAAGATCGAAAACGAGACTAATTTCCCGAACTTAAGGGAATTACGAAGGAGTCTGAACGTTCAACAATCATAAAACGAGAACAAAAACCGAACAAACAAACGATCGAGACAACAAAAATCGAACAATCATGTCTGAAACACGAAGGATAATAAAACTCAAACAACAACTCCCAGGATGATCTGGTGAGAACTACAAGGCATGCATTCCCATAAGATCCACAGGATAGGGAATAGCGATTGAAAAGTCACAGCGACAAACGAGTTATTCCAAAACAATACTACACTCGTTCGATCAACAAAAGCAAGGGATAGGGAAAGTTCAGAAATGTCAACGAACATAAACGAGTCGATGGAGTCGAAAATATAGAAATTCAAAATCCGATCCACGTCGAATAGAAGAGCTAGTAGAACCAAAGGGTGTTACTTCCGAACAAGGTTCACAAGAATCGAACCGAACTCGAAAAAGTCACAGCGATAACCAGATCGACCCAAAACAAGATCTCAGCTCGAACGATGAAACCTAATACGTAATGTTCGTAAAGTATCAACGAACACGAGCGAGTCTATAGAATTGAGAAAGAGAAAATGCAGAAGCCAAAAATAATACGGGTATTATATTCGACCTCTTCTAAAAGAAGGTCGTCCCCGCTACTCACAATAACGAAATCAATGAGACGCCCCCACAAGCAATCGACAGAAACATCCTTCAAATGCCTCTCAAAGCCGATTCTGATATCTGTGCTGAAGCGCGAACTCCGAAAGTCTCGGTAGCCAATTCGCAAAACTGAATTCGGTGTCCCTCGAGTCCACACTCGAAATGTGTTACTGACGAGAAGGACAATTTGCACGTACATTCCCCCGGCACATCACGGTTGAAATGACTCGGCTCGGCATACCGAAAATACAAATGCTAGATACAATGGAACATAACACCGCAAAACAACATACCGGAGATGCCAACTCAGCACAACAAGGAATCAAAACAAATATCATATATAACGATTACCATCGTAAAGTAATACACACACAAACACTACAACAACGACGGTATCGTTCGGCGACCTCAACGGCCCAAACGATAACCAGCACATAATTACAAACATCATGAAACAATCACACATGTGCATAAACGCACAAAAATCCAAGCTTTAACAACCCACACTCGTGCGACAACACGCAAATCACCACGAGGTGATAAACAGTAAACACCAGTTCACACCTCTCACAGAGGGCTAGTACAACAAATGCGTGGCAACGCCTCGACATTCATGCCACCAATTCGATCATACTCGGGAGTAACATCATAACGACAAATCAAACATCATACATACATATCCAGCCCTCAAACGGGAATGGATAGGTTTTTAAAATGAAAACATCCTTTTGAAAATAATTTAGAAAAATGCCGGTTGATCTTGAGTATCACCTTTCAAGAAAAAGTACAAACGTGAAACATCGTTATCGAGAATTTGGAGAACCATCTCGCATTTGATAAAAATGAGGACACTTTCTTTTCGTGAAAAACTTTCGGAAATATTCGACCCTCGGGTCTAAGTAAAAGTGTTTATAAAACATTGAAAATATCTCAAAATATTTTGGGTCCTCGCGGTAGAAGAATTTTGAAACATATTGTGGCTTCTTGGATGTACCACGAGAAAATAATTCATTTTGAAAGTACGTCTCGAAATTTATTTTCTAAGATACTCAAGTTTTTTCAAAGATAATTCAATGGGCTAGAATGCCCAAAAATTTCAGGTAATTACACAAAATATTATAGTGCCGTGGGTCCCGCGCCGGAACTCACCAGGCTAAAAACCATTTACAAAAACGCCAAAAAGGCCGATGACGGTAATATTGCAAAAACTCACGAAAGCCATTTACAAAATACTAAATACCGTCATAAGAATTTCGCCAAAGCGATCAAGGCCATAATGCCAAAAACTCGGTTAAGGGAATCGGTTTTCGAAATAAAACTCGGTCGGTAAAATACCGAAAGTCATTACAAAAGAACTCACGCAGCGGATAAAAGAAATACACTTCAACATGCACAATCCAGCAACACTAATCCTCATATGAACGAAATATGAGAGTCAAATAACCACATATCACGAAATCAAAATCCATAAGAGGATTCCGTCACTTAAAAAATAATCGTAAAAATAGCTCGTGTCACACGAGGCACAACACAAAGAAGGGAGACTTACATTCACAGGTCGCACGAAGATGATGATCGCCCACGATACTAATCACGACCAACAAACTCAGACGACGCGTCGCGACACGACTCAGTCAGATAAAATCCGACGAAACAAGACTCAAACAACACGACTTGACCCGACAGCCTAGGTTTCCTCAACCTAAGCTCCGATACCATTTATGTAACACCCCCAATCCACTCAGGGATATTACACGCCGTAGACCCTCTCCTCGAGGATCTACCAGGCTGATAACTAAAATCAAAAATCTAAACATCGCCTTTAAGGCTAAAATGACTCAGTAGACCGACTTGGTCTTTCAATAATAACATACAACTCAATTCCAAACACATACCCACGCAGGGGTCAAAATACAATAAACTCCCGTACAACGGGGAAAAGATACCGCAGCGGAAAAGAAAATACAACTGGACCAATACGACATCAACGGAACCTCGTGTGATTAGTATCATTCATATTTCATCATCCTTCGCGCCGACCCTGTGCTATGCTCCAAAACCTGAATGCAAAAATAGACATCCACCCCCCGAATACTCGGGGGTTAGCAAAACTCCACTGTTTTGCTAGTGCAAGTACAAGTGCAAATACGAGCCATACAATTTACATTCCATGAATAACAATAACCAGGAATCCTCAAAAAATCCAAACGTAACGAAAAGCACTTCCCGAGGCAAGAGTTTGGTAAAATATTCTAAAACCGAAAGGTCACAAGTCAAGGGAAAACAATTTATAAAACCGTTTAAATGCCATCGAGAGTTTTGATAGAAAACAACTTAGGATTTTCAAATCCTTATCTTTCCAAAAATCAACAGGGTCACAGCCCAAAGGTTTTGTTTTCACAAATAGAAAACCGACAATAATTCACAGGGCCAGAGCCCAACATCACGTGTCCTCGACGGACATAAAATCAACAAAACATAATCGCACACGCGCATCGCCTAGGACTAGGACGAAGCCACAAATCCCACTCGAGGCCTCGAAGGACCCTCCCGAGCTGGCTAGCGAAACAAATCACACACATCTCACGGTTGGATCAATCGCTTGTTGCATCCTGGCCACATGATCGCATGCCATGTGCCACCGTAGATTATCTCAGGCTCTCACGGTTGGATCAATCGCTTGTTGCATCCTGGCCACATGATCGCATTCCATGTGCCACCGTAGACCTTCAACCTTATCCACACATTCACACAAATAACAAACCACATCAAGGATATTCAAACAATTCACCCAGAGCATCAAACACTTAGCAAAACACCACGTCAAACCACAATGCACCGAAATGAAACAATATACGTCCACACGCAAATACCAAGTGCAACATCAACACCAAACATATCCATAGAGTTCACATAGTCATTCTCAAACTACACCATTCACAAAACACACGCGTTTTGAAAGCAGGCTTTTAACAAGGCAAAACCGAATCTTTTGAAAACTCATTTCAAACAATCAAACAACCACATAAAGACGATCACCAATTATCATATTCACAAAACAAGAATAGTATGGACAAGGTACTTGCCTCGATATCACGAGCAATGGAAAAATGAACGGATACGGCCGGGTAGCCCTCAATTTCCCGAACACTATCTAGAACGCGATAGCACCGAAATTACTACGGGAAAACACCACATGAATCATCAATCACCAACAGAATTCAACATCGGAATCATCGAGCACCTATAATCCTCCGTAAGGAATAATAAAACATGATTACGATGAGAATCAAGGCCGCAAACAACGGAAATCCCAACAAACTATCAAAGGGAACTCATTCGAACATTTAATCGAACATTAAATGTTCAAGACCCTTCAAGAACAAAGAAATCACCCCTCAGGTCGAACGAACCAAAGATACGAGTATCCAATCCATAGAACAAGTTCAAAACAACGTTTATACAACAATTAATTGATCAAAAACGGATTGGAATCGAAATCAAAAAGGAAAATCCCTAAATCTACAAAAACAAGGGTTCAAGCCAAAATACCTTGATTTGGATGAAGGATTCAAGTAGAGGTCGAAAATCTACAACAAGACTTGAGGTGGATGATCTCTACAAGTTTGGGAGCACTCAAATCGCCCAAAATCTCCCTTAGAATCGCCTAGAATGGTAGGAGGAAGAAGAGAGGAGAAAATGAATGTTTCTCCTCGAAAATCTGCTAAAAAACGCAGAAAAAGCCCGTGTGCCGCGCCACAGGACAAGTGTGCCGCGGATCAGGGCCAAGAAAAATGCCCAGGAATCAGCTTAGTGCCGCGGCACAGCTGAAGTGTGCCGCGGCACACGGTACAGTCCACTCCAACACGAAAAAGGCACATCGTGTAGTCTTAGCTATTTCGACCATAACTCCTTCGTTTGGACTCCGATTGACTCACCGTTTGAACCATTGGAAATCTAACTTGATGCTCTATAAAGTTGCAAAGAATCAGAATTTTTGGAGTTTCCAAGAATTAATGGTGACTTTACAAAGTCGAACTCCCACGTGAAAAAGTCGATTAAGGACACAGAACTCAACAAAACGACACCGAAACGAACTCGGATGACAAAAAGTGCAGAATTAATCATTCTCGGAATGACGAAACGGTCATGATAGAGTAGTCAAAACGAACTTCCTCCGAAAAAAGAAAATTACCGAAATTGGAAATTGCGGATATTACAAAAATAAGATGCCCCACCTTCAACCCAAATCCAATTATATCAAGTAAATTCATCTAACACAAGAGAAATACCAACTTACTTCCTGAATCCAGATGAGTTTTTCTGCTATTTTGTTGGGATTTCACACACACGCACACACACACTGCCATAAAGTCTACAGTAAGTCCCTAGCTAGACTTTCATCATCACCAAATCCACCCACATATAAGTCTCTGAGAAATATTCTTACAGCATGAGCTACGAAGTGAAATGCACTATCTTACTTTCCCATTTGATCCAGGGGAAGAAAAAAAAATGTTTTACCACAATATAGGGAAGCATATAATCATGTGCATATTATACGTCGTAGTGGGCTGAAATTAGCCAAGAGTCTTCGGTCAACTTCTAAACCCATCAAAGAAATTGCAGCCTAAAACAGATCATATTAGTCATTAAGACCCAATAAAACAACAGCAGCTCAAAATGACCGCACTTAATCTCGACTTTGAACTAACTAAACGAATCCAAGTACTTTGCCTACCGACGGTGACGAGATAAGGGAAGAGGTGACAGATAGTAATCTAAATTTAGAACAACATTCAGGAAGTGAAACACAAATGGTACAATAGCAAGCACATAAGCTCTCAATGAAACAACAAAACATGGAAGCAAGTACGAAGTTGGTAGAATTTCACCAAAATAAGAACACTATAAAAACGAAATTTGGGACTCCATTGATTTTTCCTTTTATTTCATCATTTGAATGAATTTCACATGTTCATGCATCCACGTAAAGGATAATTAGAAAAATTGCCCCTTAAGTGTAGCCTAGTTACAAAATAATACTTCTTGAAGAACTCATAGAATCCAAAACTTGCAGGCACCCTAAGCGTTGTAACCATGCAAAGTAGACACCCACCCCCTGAAGAAACCTCTTACTCACTCCGTGTAACACCCCCAAATCCCATTGGGTTATTACAGTGCCGTGGACCCCACACCAGGTGATCCACCAGGCGAACACGACTAAAATACAACAAACTGACCAAAATAGAAAATCACAGACCCTACTATGATGTCCGACATACTATTCCGATATAGAATTTCAACGACAAGGATGGGCCTATATGGCCAAAATAAAATAAAACAACATACACAAGCCTTGCTCGGATAATACAAAACGACAACGACTGAACAAAATTGGAGTACTCCAACTGTCTGACCAACATGAACACCAAAATATCTCGGACTAGTATCGCTCGAATGCCTCGTCGCCATCGTCATGCCCCTGTGTATCAACCCTCTCCTCGCAAGTACCTAAAACATGAAAACATGTTCCGCCCCCACGGGTCACCATCCGTAATAATGAATATCAAATACATGCACAACATGATATGCATCCAAAGGCGTAATAAATAAAGATAACAATGGTAGTACGAGATGCTCATAAACCAAAGTAAGAATCGAGCATTCGTGGAATACTATGCCCATGGCATACGATCAATACCTGCTCAATAGGTTAGAACATAAGTGCCCAACGGCGAATCATCAATATAGAATACAACAATACATTACCCGAAGGTAAACCAAACCAATGCTGAAATAAATAAGAATCACAATGCCCGAAGTCTCAAACGGAACGACCGTTACATCACAATGGCTCGAAAGCCCTCAAATTAAGCCGCCAAAATATCACGATGGCTCGAAAGCCGAATGTACCAAGTCAGAAATCATCACAATACAGATCTCAAAGAAACAAACTCGACCGCCGAACATACCCCTCTGGCGTTTGAACGCTCAATCACACAACGTCGACCTCATCCAATACTCTGGACGATCAAAGTTGTACGGCTCAAAGATGGACATCACAGTACGCCCGATCCGGAAATGTGTCCGTGCACATGTCCGCCCCGTATACGGAATCCAGAATATACGTGGGACAATGTACCTAATTAGCCTCACGAAACTACGTCTCGTGTGCACAGTCCAATGCGGAATAATATCCACGCATGACTATATATGTGCCTGGCTAAAAATCCTACACAATAACCAATCGGAACGCAGATATGATTCCGGATATGTCACGATACAACATGACAACGAAACTCAAAGGATAACACATCCAATACAGATCATACGACTCACCAAGTGAACGATGACACACGAATAATGAAAGATCGACACGACCAACAATATTCAAAACAACCATCCTGGGATCAAACTGCCTAAGGACCGATTAACACGAGCAACGATCACAACACAACAGTCCGGGAAATCCTCAACCTTCAACGATCACAAAATTATCGAGTTCACAAGAATAATAGTGTGCTGCCTTGAATCGGTCAACACGACAATAATAATTCAACGGATGGGAACTATCCTCGACAGTCCCAATTCAATACTTCGATTACCGTAGAACGGCCAATCGATAACAATTATACAACGGATGGGAATTATCTCTTTGACAACGGATGGGAATTATCTTTGATAATCCCAATTCAATATATCAATTACCTTTAGAGCGGACAATCGATAATAATTATACAACGGATGGGAATTATCTTTGATAATCCCAATTCAATATATCGATTACCTTCATAATGGTTAACCGATAACAATTATACAACGGATGTCTCGGCACCTTTAATCGGTTACCGATAACGAAGATGATAATCGAACACGTCAATGCCTTCAATCGGCCAAAACGACATCAATAGAAAAACATTGATATCAATAACGACGATTCACAAAAATACCTTGATGGAACATCAATCAATAACAACAATCGATACGTCGATGCCGCGAACCGGCTATCAACAACAATATCTCAAAGGAACATCAATCAACAATAACAATCGATATGTCGATATCATGAACCGCTATCGACAAATATATTACCAATAAGTATCGCAATGCCTTAAATCGCCATTTACGAACAACAATAATATTTGGCATAATTTGTCAAGGGTATCGTATCAAACAATCCCCTGATGTCAACAAAATCATAAAGAGACCAAGTCTCGAAATGATACACACATTCATACACATACATGATAACATTAATCTCATTGACCAGTACAAGTATAAAACTTGCCTCAAACCGAAGGCGAGAAAGTCCTTCCACGATCAACGTCCTACCACGAATCGATCAACGGCGTCCTCCGACAATCACAAGCACTCGAACAACCTTGAATGAAATACAATTCATTCGATAACACGATATCGACCGAAAACAATATAATAGATACTCCGATTCCAACACGAACACATACTACACTCGTATTTATCCGTATACACACATATATATAATATACATACATCACATATATATAATAATATATATACAATACAACCCACAATATCTATATATATATATAAATATATATATACCCACATGACACACACACACACTTGACGTTATATATGTATACATATATATATATTAACACTACACACTTTACTGCACATGCACACACTTCACAATTTTTATATATATATATATATATATATATATAACTGAAAAAAACACACACAGGCTTACCAGAGAAGCCGATCGGCCAGGTCCGAAAAAAAACTCCCATGCTGGAAATTCGGCCGCCGGAAAACCTGACCCGCCGGACTTCGTCCAACTCCAGCCCGTTTCTGTCCATGGCCGGTTTTCACCCAACTCTCCGCCTGCAACTCCTCGCCGGAAATATGTCAAGCCTGCTCCGCCGTCTGCTCCGGACAAACTACCTCCGGCCGGAAACAATGGAGCCGCGTCCATGGCCGAAACCATGAAGAACCGGCGCCCGAGCTCCGTCTCGCCAAGAAAAAAATATGCCGAACAGCTGACCGGATTTGCAAAGCCTTCCGATCCGGAATTCCGTGCCGCCGCTCCAAATACGAGCCGCCGCGCCGCCGAGCTTCCGCCGCCGAGATGTCGGGCCTCTACTCGGTCGTCAACTCCAAATTGTCACGGAAAGAGCCGGCTGCCATCCTTCAGCTCCACCTCGCCGGAAAAAAAAAACGAGGGAGAGAAGACGGGAGGGAGAGACGACGAGAGGGAGAAAGAAAGAGAGAAAGTGAGAATGAGAGAGAGAGGAAAGGGACGAGAGAGAGAGAAAGGTGAGGGGGGTGAGAGTTGATATATATATTATATATATATATATATATATATATATATATATAAATGATACCCCAAAGATACCCTCGCCCCGAAAGTTGACCACGAGAAAGGTTCCCACCACCTACCACGCATTACGTACGTAACCTCAGGGCGTAACGTACGTAATCGAAACAAATTAGCGTACGTAATGCTACACAGGTAGCGTACGCTATGGCTATAAACTTAGCCAAAATTCCAAATTCGCCAAGCAATAACCAAACGACGAAACCAAACCGACGACCAGTATAAATATTTCGATCCGGAAATATTCTAATACAATATACATTGTATCGGTGCAAACAACAACACTTGTACAATTCCAAATGAATACGTACAACTCAACAGTAACACGAAAAAAAAAATTACTCCCGGATATTACACTCCGAAACCCGACGAAATGCTCTTAGACTTTGCACGAGCAATCTGAAAAGGTACAAAAAAAGAGTTCATTAAAACTGTAGTCCAGTGGATCAGACATACATGACCTTGTATGGAAACAAATCGGACCACACCTCATGAAAATTATGGAAGTCCATTGCATCACGTCCTAAAACCTCCGATTATATAAGATATACAGAGATGATAAAACCTGCCTACATAACTAAATATATATATATATATATATATATATATATATATATATAGAGAGAGAGAGAGAGAGAGAGAGAGAGAGAGGTTTGGGTTAAGTGTAGGAAGCCACCAGGAGCTGCCATGTGTCCCAATTAGTCCGCCCCTTTTTCTAATACTCTCAGGGGTATTTTCATCTTTTACGTTCAATTATATAAAAACTTTTATCCTCATTCATTCTCTAATTCATCCTCAACTTTCCTCCTTCCCTCCTTCTCATCTCTCCTCCTTCGATCCACCAGTCACCGACGCCTTCACGACCATTCACCACCGCCTTCACCACCATTCACCACCACCTTCCCCATCATTTACCGTCAACCGTTCGCCATCGTTCCCCGTCAAAGATGTAACCGGATTAATTATTCAATTTGAAAGTAAGGTTTTTTAATTGTATTTAATTGTTACTCTTAATTAATATGGATATATTGATATTCGTTTGCATGTATATGATGTTCATTGATTTATATTGAATAATTTGTTCATTTTTTGTTGTTATCATTCTAAATATGTTGTATTCAAAGTGTTTAGATCTGAACCAAATAAATACAAATTTTTTTAGTAAAGCTGCACATAAGGTGTTTGATAAAATGTCTTGGTGATATTTTATAACTCTGATGCACTAAGTTTACACTGTGATGCATCAGCTTTTAAATCTTTAATTTTTTAGTCATTTTTAGTGGAAAATGCTTATATGTGTAGTTGTATGTGTATAAAGTTGTTATGAAATACTGATGCAACAAGTTTTTGTTTTTGGAATATATAGATATGAAAAAAAAAAATACAAAATGTGTTTAGTAAAGTTGCACATAAGGTGTATGATAAAATGTTTTAGTGAGATTTTATAGCTCTTATGCACTAAGTTTATACTGTGATGCATCAGCTTGTTATGTTTAATTGTTTTAGTCATTTTTTAAGTAGAAAAGGCTTGTATGTGTACTTGTATGTGTATAAAGTTCTTATGAAATACTAATGCATTAAGTTTTTGTTTTTTGGAAAATATAGAACTGAAACCTTATTTACTGCATTATAATTATTTATCTAGATGCATGTAGACTATAGTAAAAATGCTACCGCGTCACTATTATATGTTAGTGCATCACAGTTCATTTTCAGTGTATGATATAGTTTTTCATAATACAATTATGATATAGTTTTCCATATAGGAGATATGTCATAGGCAAATGGATATCTCTCACAATGGGACCAGTTCACAGCACAAGTTGAGCCCATTGCTTTAGTAAAGTCTTACATGGTTGCGAGGTTTGGATTTCTTATGTACTTGTAGAGATGGTAAAATGTGGTTTGGTAATGGGTCAAAAGGGGTTCAAGGCGAAAACATTTTTTCCTAATATATTTTAAAATAATCGGCGAATATGATCACAAGAATGATATTGTACCAGTTATAATCCAGTTTTATGTTTAAAATGATTTAGGATGTTTTATACGTTGTATACACTTTGGGTGACTATGACCTGTATTCGAATTAGCTATCTGTTATTCAATTGTTCCCCTTTACAGGTTAGTAAACCCAATTGAACCCATTCCTATCTCCAAAGTAAATGGGTCAAAATGTTCACCTCTATGTATTTGTTTATAGGTACTTAACAAATTATGGGATGTTCCACTTATGCATAGCTGATTCAGAGCACGATTGGAGAGAGGGTTCGGATCAGTACAAATGGATTGAAAAGTATCTTGCATCAGTTGACAGAAATAAACAGCCATGGCTGATCTTCGCTGCTCATCGTGTGCTTAGATATTCTTCCAACAGCTGGTATGCCCATGAGGGTTCATTTGAAGAACCCATGGGAAGAGAACATTTGCAGAAGATATGGCAGAAATATAAAGTGGATATCACGTTCTTTGGACATGTTCATAATATCCAGGACAACATTGTGATCCCTAAAATGTAATATCCGGATTTATTATTGTATATTTCATCTGTATTTGAACCGAAATTGTGATCTCGATAATTGGAATATGATATTTCTCACATTTGTATCCTTGTACATAAGTATAACAACATGCAAAATTTCTCATGCAAACTCGTGATAGCACACGCTAAGAATGTAGCTTAACGTGCGTTATCGGGCCACAACTAGCGCACGCTACGAATGAAGAATTTGCGTACGCTAGGCAGTTAATTATTGAGCTTAGCGGCTAGCACATGCACCAGCCGGACGTGGGTCCGGATAAGATTCCCGCGGGCGAACCTGGACAGATTTGGAGTCAACTCTAGTTAGCGTGCGCTAAGGATGTGGAGATAGCGTGCGCTAATTAACGTATGTGCAGAAATGTTATAAATGGGACAGCAACCCATTTTTGGCTTACATTTCCTTCATTTATCCTTCGTTCTTGAGAGACCAGAGAGCATTATATCCTCCATAAACACTTAGACCACCTCTACTTGATTCATTAAAGATTGGATATCACTTATGATTGATCATTGTAGTGGAGTAGCACCTTGGATTGGCATACAACCAACCGGAGTCGGATTCTACCTTTTTGGCTCAGTGATATCTTCATATTAAGGTATGTTAATTCTATATCCAGCCTTAGATTCGTGTTCTGAAAAATAAGATGATCATGCTATAAAGATATTGAATTCCATTGATGAATTATTCAACAAACATCATGTTTAGAAGTGGGAATGATTATGCTTATGATATCGTCGTTGAACATCGTAGTTGAATTGTTAGTTCACCTTTTAGATGAGGTTTGAATGTGTAAATGATAATGGAATCTAGTGCATCAACCTGAGATCACGAACTTCACATGAGAATGATAATCGAGTTGGATATAAGAGTTGTGATGATATTCATTTCCTTGAAATTCAAAGATGTTTGAATCAGTAAGATCATTCATAAGTTTATGAACATGACATGTAGAAAGATAACGTACGTTAATCAATGAGGAATTCGTATACTTCATCACCGTTTGAACAAGTCTGCTGCCCAGTAGTGAACTGCCATGCACGATTAGCGCATGCTAAGCTATTAAGATTAACGTCCGCTATCGGGTATGTTTAGCGTACGCTACGTTTGGTACGTAACGTACATTATATCATCAGGCGAGTCAGTCGGCTGATCAGTGAGGTACTAACCATGCATGGTTAGCGTACGCTAGGCTGCGTGTAACTGCGTGCGCTAACGAAGTGGCCTTAACGTATGCTACATAGGATACGTAGCGTGCGTTAAGCAAGCCAGACAGATTTCATTTTAAGAACTTCCGACCATAATTTTGGATTGTTAGATGTTCGTTCGACATGAGATGAATTCAATATTATTTCTTTTGTTAAGGTTCGAGCTTAGCAACGTGATTGATCGAAGGGTATGACCTTCGAGTATTTTGATATTCGTGGAAGTTTTATTCTTGTCATCGAACCGAGGCAAATACTCTAATTAGAATTATTTATATTATGACAGTTATATTGTGACTGTATTGTGTATTATGTGTTGTGATTAAATGTCCACCATGCGTTGATCCGACGGTAATCATCATGGGAATCTATAGTTGTGTGCGCTGGATCGTTGGACGGGTAGTTCCACCATGCGTTGGTCCAATGGGATCATCATGGGAATCTATAGCTGTGTGCGCTGGATCGTTGGAATACCATCAGTATGTTGAGACTATTGTGATGTGATAAGTGGTGTTGTTATTTCTCGTTGGATAAAATTGTTATGATGATTGTTGATTACATCACTGTTGTATGATTATTGTACTTGTACTAGCATCGTTGTGCTAACCCCTTCGGGGGTGAACATTTGTTTATGTTCAGGATCCAGGAGAGCAGAGAAACAACCACTGGAGTTGCATGACGACGAGGGTACAGAGTGATGTTCTGACCGAGTTTAATTGTTTGTTATTTGTATCATTTTAATAAGTACTCGAATATGTAGTCGTTTATGATGAATTTGGATTTGGTGACGTACTAATACTATTCCGTTGAACGTTCGTATTTTCAGTATTGGTCATAACTGTTGTACTTTATTTCCGTCATTTTCATACGTTGGTATCTGTTAATGTCTTTTTAATTCTTCAGCCTTGTAAATTCTTATGTAAAGGATTTACGGCGCTGTAATATTCCTGAATATATCGGGGGTGTTACAGAATATGGTATCAGAGCTAAGATTATGGATATCTTGGCCGTTGGGTTAAAATAGGGGTCCTATATGTCTTTTGAGGTAACCGGCCGTGAATAACATCACTGTACTGCCTACGTCTTCGTGCGAACGGTGGTTGTAAGTTCCTAAACTCTATCTCGTCCTTTACATGTTGTATCTCTTTATACTTGAACATTAGAACGATATTGTTTCCTGTATATTGAGTATTTATACTTTCAGTATGTTGAGAGGTGGACGTGCACGTGGTCTCGATCGCGGACGCGGACGAAGGAATGCCGAAATAGAGGCTTCGCCTTCTAACCAGGCCAGCCACAGCTCAGGCGAGCCACATAGATCTATTAATAATGAACTGGAACCTGTTGTGCCTAAAATCCTTCGTCAGGTGGTGAACCAGATGACTCAATTCGCCCAGGTCGTGGACCGAATGTAGGTGGCGGTGGGATTACATCAGGGAGATAGACAGCAAGGGATCCCAGACATGGGAAATCGAGGTGACCGATGGCTGCAAGAGGTGGCAAAGATGCAACCACCCAAATTCGACGGCTTTTCTGAGACTCCCACATGGGACCATTGGTTGAAAGAATTGGAGAAGATTTTTGCCGGAATTAATTGCCCAGACGACCGGAGAGCCTCTATTGCTCAGTACTTTCTGATAGGGGAAGCATCCGAGTGGTGGGAAGCCATCCGGCCTGCAGATCATGATGCTGACTGGACAGAATTTAAATTGATGATGGAAGCTCAAGATGCCCTCGTCCCGTGAGGGAAGCCAAAGTTCGGGAGTTTTTCTCCGCTCACCCGCCGACGAACTCGTATCCTGCATAATTAAGACGTTTAACCAGCAGTTGGCATTCGTTCGACATCTGGTCAGAATATATGCAGAAATGATGATCCATTTTGATATGAGGATGAAACCAGAAATCCAGAGGTACATGTCCGGTTTTGAATGTACCACTCTCAATCAATACCAAGATAAGGCGTTGGCGTATGAGATCAAGGAAGCAGCAATGGAGAAGTTTGCAGAATCCAAGAAGCAGAAAGTCTCTGGTAGTTTCACAGAGCACAAGAGCAGCGGGACCCGCAAGACCCAGTCATCCTTTCACCCATTCAAGAAACCTCCGCACCCATCTAAGAGCGGAAAGAATTTCGGAACAATGTCAGCCACGACGGATACAGCTAGGAGGTGTTTTAACTGTGGTCGCACAGGCCACCTTTGGCATGATTGTTTGCGCACACCAGTTACATGTTTTGATTGTGGACAGGAAGGGCACCGTGCGACGTTTTGCAAGGATGCCGCCAAGTTCAATGGAACCCGTACATCACAGCCAGTTTAGAAGGAAGCTAGTATCCAACAGACGCAGCAAAGTGTTCAGATGCCTCAGAATTTTGGCCGCGGACGAGGCAGAGGATAGTGGGATCGAAAGGGTACATCGAGTGTCGGATCTGTTCCCCCACGTCTGTACGAGATGAGGAGAACAGACGATCAGGATGTCATTGCCGCATCGTGCATCGCTCAAATCCTTTCCCACCTGGCTAGCTTTATTCGATACATGAGCTACGCATTCATTTATATCCTTGTCTTGTGTAAATCGTTTAAATATCTCTGGTTTTCATAATTGTGAACCTTATATTGTTGGTTTACCGAGTGGAGAGAGGATTGTTGGAAACTTAGAAACTAGAGATTTCCCTGTATCATTTGGAGGCAGAGAATGGCTCTCAAATCTGATTGTGATAGAAATGCAAGGAGATGACCTGATACTCGGAGACGATTGGCTTAATCGATATGGAGATATTGTAAACTACCGAAGGAGGAATATCTCACTGTTCGCTGACGATGGTTCCGAAATACTGTTTGAAGGATGGAAACCAGGAAGCTCAGGAAAGTTGATCAAGGCGATGATAGCTGTCAAATTGTTGAAACAGGGCTGTACCAGATACTGGTGCTATGCAATGAATAAATAAGACGGAATTGTGGAACTTTCATCCATTCCTGTTGTGAATGAATTTCCGGATGTGTTTCCTGACGAGTTACCTGGACTACCTCCACGACGGGATATAGAATTCACCATTGAGCTGGAAC
The DNA here is from genome assembly GCA_033398695.1 of Orobanche coerulescens. Lineage (NCBI taxonomy): Eukaryota > Viridiplantae > Streptophyta > Magnoliopsida > Lamiales > Orobanchaceae > Orobanche > Orobanche coerulescens. The sequence continues at coordinate 145,446,117 of CM065805.1, read as the reverse complement.
CCGGAGCTACACCAATTTCTAAGGCACGTATCATATGGCACCTACTGAGATGTATGAACTGAAAAAGCAACTGGAGGAGTTACTGGACAGAAGCTATATCCAGCCAAGCGTTTCGCCTTGGGGTGCCAGTTCTTTTTGTCCGGAAGAAGGATGGATCGCTCCGACTGTGTATTGACTATCGAGAGCTGAACAAAATGACGATTAAGAACAAGTATCCATTGCCACGGATTGATGATTTGTTTGACCAGTTGCAAGGAGCAACAGTATTTTCTAAAATCGATCTGAGATCAGGATATCATCAGCTGAGGATTAAGGAATCTGATGTTCCGAAATCGGCATTCAAAACTCGTTACGGGCATTATGAGTTTGTAGTGATGCCGTTTGGTCTCACTAACGCACCTGCTGTATTCATGCAATTGATGAACCGAGTGTTCAACTAATATTTAGATAAATTTGTGGTTTTGTTCATTGATGACATTCTAGTTTATTCCAAGAGCCCGGAAGAACATGCGCAGCATTTGCGGATTATATTAGAACTTTTGAGAAGCGAGCAATTGTACGCCAAACTTTCTAAGTGTGAATTCTGGCTAAAGGAAGTAATGTTCCTCAGCCATGTGGTATCAGCTGAAGGAGTCCGAGTAGATCCTCAGAAGATCGAAGCAGTTATGGATTGGAAGCCTTCAAAGAATGTGAAAGAAGTCCGGAGTTTCTTAGGACTTGCTGGATATTATCGTCGATTCGTGGAAGGGTTTTCCAAAATTTCCCGCCCACTTACTCGACTACTGCAGAAAACACAAAAGTTTGAGTGGAACGAGTTGTGCCATAAAATCTTTGATGAATTGAAGAAGAGATTGACGACAGCACCGATTTTAGCACTTCCACAGGGAACTGGAGGATTCATAGTTTACAGTGATGCTTCGAACCAAGGACTCGAATGTGTATTGATGCATAATGATAAGGTGATCGCTTATGCGTCACGACAGCTGAAACCTTATGAAGTGAATTACCCAACGCATGATTTGGAGCTAGCAGCAGTAGTTTTTGCTTTGAAAATCTGGAGGCATTACCTATTCGGGACTCACTGTCAGATCTTTACGGATCACAAGAGTCTCAAATACATCTTCAGTCAGAAAGAGTTGAACATGCGGCAAAGGATATGGCTAGAACTTATTAAGGATTATGACTTGGAGATTCTTTATCATCCAGGCAAAGCAAATGTAGTGGCCGATGCACTTAGCCGCAAGCCTGTTTCTATCCAGATGCTGGAGATTCTGACCTCCCAGCTCAGCATTCAACGGGAGATGATTCGAGAAGGAATTGAAGTGTGGTTACAAAGAGTCCAAGGACAACTGTGCGTGATGGAAATAACTTCATCGTTAACCGAGGATATCATATCTAAGCAGGCAGATGATCCTCTGATGATTCGATTACGTGATGAAGTGATCAAGGGGAAGGCCCCCGGATTCGTAATTCATGATGATGGAGTTTTGAGATTTCAGAACCGACTATGCGTTCCCGATGTCGATGTTTTGAAACAGACGATTATGAAGGAAGCTCACAGCTCGCCCTATTCTATCCACCCGGGCACCAGTAAGATGTACAAGGACTTGAAGCAGAATTTCTGGTGGGGCGACATGAAGAAAGATGTAGCGGACTATGTTTTGAAATGCATGACTTGTCAGCAGGTTAAGATCGAGCATCAACAACCTGCCGGAATGTTGAAGCCGCTCCCGATTCCTGAATGGAAGTGGGAGGACATATCGATGGACTTTATCACTAGTATGTCGAGAACCAAGACAGGAATGAACATGATTTGGGTGATAGTGGATCGTTTAACCAAATCAGCTCATTTTTCTAGACATTTAGGACACTTGGGGACCCGAGAGGTTAGCATGAGTATTTATTTCAGAGATAGTTCGATTACATGGTACGCCGAAGACCATTATTTCTGACCGAGACGGTCACTTTGTATCGCATTTTTGGAAAGCAGTTCATAAGGCCTTGGGAACCGAATTGAACTTCAGTACAGCTTATCACCCACAGACTGACGAACAATCCGAGAGGACTATTCAAACGGTGGAAGATATACTGAGGGCTTGTGCCTTAGATTGGTCAACTGATTGGGAAGTTCATCTACCGTTGATTGAATTTACTTACAACAATAGTTGGCATGCTTCCATTAAGATGGCACTGTTTGAGGCATTATACGGGAGGAGATGCAGATCGCCCCTATGTTGGGACGATTCAGCAGACTTGATCGGGACAGAACCAGAGTTGATCGTACAGACGCGAGAGAAGATAGCCTTGATTCGTGAAAGGCTGTTGACCGCCCAGAGTCGATAGAAATCTTATGCAGACGTACGTCGTCGCCCATTGGAATTCAGTATTGGAGACCACATACTTTTAAAGGTTTCTCCTACTCGGGGAATCTTCCGTTTTGGAAGGAAGGGAAAGCTGAGTCCCAGATATATCGGACCATTTGAGATCCTCGAGAGAGTTGGAGAGTTGGCATACAAATTGGCATTACCGCCGTCATTGAGCCATGTTCATAATGTGTTCCACGTATCCCAGTTACGGAGATATATACCGGATCCTAGTTATGTCATTGATTTCGGCGAGATCGAGGTCGCTCAGGATGGAACGTTTGAAGAAAGACCAGTCAAGATACTCGAGAGTCGAGTTAAGCAGTTGAGGAACAAACCAATCGTTTTGGTCAAAGTTCAATGGTCATGCCACGGAGTGGAAGAAGCCACTTGGGAAACGGAAGATAGCATGAAGTCCAGATATCCAGAGTTATTTTCGTCTTGAGTTTCGGGACGAAACTCCTTTTTAGTAGGAGAGTATGTAATATTCGGATTTATTATTGTGTATTTCATCTGTATTTGAACCCTGTATTATTCGGAATTGTGATCTCGATAATTGGAATATGATATTTCTCACATTTGTATCCTTGTGCATAAGTATAACAACATGCAAAATTTCTCATGCAAACTCGTGATAGCGCATGCTAAGAATGTAGCTTAACGTGCGTTATCGGGCCACAACTAGCGCACGCTACGAATGAATAATTTGCGTGCGCTAGGCAGTATTGAGCTTAGCGGCTAGCACATGCGCCAGCCGGACGTGGGTCTGGATAAGATTCCCGCGGGCGAACCTGGACAGATTTGGAGTCAACTCTAGTTAGCGTGCGCTAAGGATGTGGAGATAGCGTGCGCTAATTAACGTATGTGCATAAATGTCATAAATGGGACAGCAACCCATTTTTGGCTTATATTTCCTTCGTTTATCCTTCGTTCTTGAGAGACCAGAGAGCATTATATCCTCCTTAAACACTTAGACCACCTCTACTTGATTCATTAAAGATTGGATATCACTTGTGATTGATCATTGTAGTGGAGTAGCACCTTGGATTGGCATACAACCAACCGGAGTCGGATTCTACCTTTTTGGTTCAGTGATATCTTCATATTAAGGTATGTTAATTATATCTCCAGCCTTAGATTCGTGTTCTGAAAAATAAGATGATCATGCTATCAAGATATTGAATTCCATTGATGAATTATTCAACAAACATCATGTTTAGAAGTGGGAATGATTATGCTTATGATATCGTCGTTGAACATCGTAGTTGGAATTGTTAGTTCACCTTTTAGATGAGGTCTGAATGTGTAAATGACAATGGAATCTAGTGCATCAACCTGAGATCACGAACTTCACATGAGAATGATAATCGAGTTGGATATACGAGTTGTGATGATATTCATTTCCTTGAAATTTAAAGATGTTTGAATCAGTAAGATCATTCATAAGTTTATGAACATGACATGTAGACGGATAACATACGTTAATCACTGAGGAATTCGTATACTTCATCACCGTTTGAACAAGTCTGTTGCCCAGTAGTGAACTGCCATGCACGATTTGTAACACCCCCAAGTTATTCAGGGAATATTACAGCGCCGTAAGCCCCGCCGTGGGACCCACAAGGCTAAACATACGCGGAACTAAAAATTTTGACCGAGAAGGTCTACACACAATGGAATGAAAAACAATACAAAGGTATTCAAAACATAACCAATGTATCCACAGACATCACAACACGAATCAATACTTCGGCAAACACAGGCCGGAACATCAAGGAAAATGGAAGACAATACTCGAGTATTCAATAGCCAATCCAGTACAACAACACTGAATGGAAAACTCAAAACATAACTGGAAGAAAGACACAGTATCACACTTGCCCACCATCTTCATGCCGACCCGATACCTGCCTGTCCGCTCTCCTGGAACCTGAAATACATAAAACATATTTCCCCCATAAAGGGGTTAGCCGTCGAATAGCTAGTGCAAGTATATCAAGTATGAAACACAATACTCCTCGACAATAAAGTAAATGTAACCGTCAATTCATCAATTCAAGACTAGTATTCTGGAATAACTAAATCTCATAGCATCGCATCAATACATATATGAATACCGTGGAACCGCACCAGAGGCTACGGAACCCTTAGAGGACCCGTCGGTCCGTCCCGGAGTGGTTAATTCATATTATCCATGGAATCAAACCAGAGGCTACGAAACCCTCAGAGGACCCGTCGGTCCGTCCCGGAGTGGATATAAATAAGCATGCCATTAATATTTCTTACTTTCAAAGTCGAGAACGTACAATCATAAATATACACTTGCCTTTGAGACATCGAGAAATCGAACGGAAAAATGGTATGAGTTCGGTAGGTCCAAGAACGCGCATCCGGCACCTAAATGATTCGCAAGGAATATGATAGTCAAATATCGATACTCAAATTACACGAAGAAATCCCCGAAACCCGTCTACGATTCACGAAAAATACACGGGTAAACAATAAAAGGTTGGAAAATCGCTCAAACTCCCAAAAGTCCGAAAAATCGTAGGAAAAGCATGTATACGGTATAGATACATCATAATCTCAAGGTTCTAAAGCTTCAAATCGGATAAATCGGACGAATCTACGAAAAACCCCAAAATCCAACACAATATTCAAAGTGTTCTTGAATAATCTTTCAATAATCCGATGAATAATCAAACATGCCCATAATCATGCGTATATCACTTCATACACCATGATTTTAACATCCAAAACGTCATTACCCAATATAAAATCGAAAACCAAGATGTTGAAGAAATTACCTCTTGAAGATCCAAGCTCTATGATCAGAAGAATACGCGATAGATCGATGATCCGGGCTTCCCAACCGAATGAAATTGATAAAAATCCAATACTCAAGAGGTAGATGATGCCAAGTTCTCTCCTCAAGCTCTCTCTCTCGCGTGGGTTGAAGAAAATGGAGGAAATGAGCTTCATCTCGCTCAAAAGCATAAATTATGCAGTTGACCGCATTGTGTGCCGCGGCTCAACCGAGGTGTGCCGCGGCACAGGCCCAAAAATTGCTCCCTGTGGCTCGCGGTGTCAGCGGCCGGCCAAGGCGTCTTGCCAGGCACTAGGTACTGATCGGTTTTGGTCAGATGCCAAACGAGTGTGCCGCGGCCCCGACAGTGTGCCGCGGTGACTCAGCAGGTGTGCCGCGGCCCTGCCGGCATGTGCCGCGGCACTGTACACCCACTCGGCCAGGTCTAGAAAATGTGTGTGCCGCGGCGCACACTCCTTGTGCCGCGGCCCACACCCCCTTCGGGTCCTAAAATGATGAAAATGACCCGGGAAGAGAATAAAAGCAATAGGACTCAATATCTGGGAAACAATAACACGAAATGGAAGTACGGAAATCCCAAAACGGTGATTCCAAGCAATAATTACAAGCGTTCGCCCAACAAAACACAATTTGAACAATGAAGAGATTTGAAATGACATGAATTTCAACCGGGTATTACATTCTCCCCCTCTAAAAAGAAGTTTCGTCCTGAAATTTAAGAAATAAATAGTTCGGGGTATTCCACTCGCATCTTCTATTCCGTCTCCCAAGTCGACTCCTCGACTCCATGCCTCGACCATTGCACTTTAACCAGTGGAATGGTCTTATGCCGAAGTTGTTTCTCGCGGCGCTCAAGGATCTTCACGGGTTTCTCCGGAAAGGTAATATCCTCGGCTACGACAATCTCACTGTAGTCGATAATGTGGCTCGGATCCGGTACGTATTTCCTCAACTGAGACACATGAAAAATGTAATACCCGGTTGTAATTCAGTTATTATCATTCAGTAATTATCATTCAGTAATTGTCATTCAGTAATTTCACTCATTAATGATCATTTGTCACTCATATTCAACCATGGTATTCATCATTCAGAGTAATTGTATCGTGTATCAATCGTCATTCATCACTAATCTTAGTGGAGTTTCGTTCCGTGTTTATCATCGTTGTCATTTTCGTTGTGGGCTGTGCGTGAGGAGTAGCGCACGCTACGTACCCTTTTAGCGTACGCTAATTGAGTACAGGTAGCGCACGCTACCACTCAGCATTAGCGCACGCTAATGTTACCCTGGCTGCAGTCCAGAAGGTACTGGACTGCAGGTGAGTTATTGGTAGCGCACGCTACGAGTGGTAAGTAGCGCGCGCTAGTGGGTTGTAGTAGCGCACGCTAAATATGTGGCGTAGAGCGCGCTAAGGACGGATCAGGTTGAGTCCAGTGGCTACTGGACTGCACTGGATTAATTCATAGCGCACGCTATGAGTGATATTTAGCGTACGCAAGCGGTGTAGTAGCGTACGCTACTTGTTGGTTGTAGCGCACGCCACAAGTCGAATCGGAGGACGAGCGCTTTACGGATTCCGATCGGGCATCACATAATTCGTTAGCGCACGCTAACAATGGGTTTTAACGTACGCTAGTGGTATGGCCGTAGCGCATGCTACAAAAAGGTATGTAGCGCGCGCTACCGTGTTCGGACAGTGGGTACTGGACTACCCAAATTACCCGTTAGCGCACGCTACGCACAAGGGTTAGCGCACGCTAACCTGGATTGGCTATATATTGGACAGTTAGCCTGAGTTCGTCATTTTATCATTCTTTCTCATTCCCTCATCGGTTTCGGGCGATTTCGAAAATTTTGGAGAGTTCTCTTCGAGCTTCTATCACCCATCATCATCTTCAAGGCTTTGAGTTGGATTAATCATCATTTCATCATCCTAATCTCATCAAATCAAGGTATTAATCTCTTGGATCTAGAATTTCGGATTTTTGGGTTTTTCCTTCCGATTTCTTCGTGTAAGCTTGGATTATCATTGCAATATGTTAGATATGGATTATCTACCTTGGATAAATATATTCCTATGGATTTAATGGCTATTTTCGGAATTATTTCAAGAACCCGTAGGGTTGACTTCGGTTAATTGGGGATTTTCCGATTGATGTTGTTGTAATCTTGAATTGTGGATTCCTATTGGATCATTGATATCATTGAAGTGTTTTGATAGTTCGTAGTACTCATTTTGGTGTTGGTTTCGATTAATTCGGGATTGGATATTTCCGAAGTTGTGTGGTTGGTTACATAATTCATTTGAATGCCCCTATCAGTTTGATTATCGTTGTATCGACTTTTGGGTTGGTCGTGTTTTGTTGCTTGACACGTGTATTGATCGGTTTTTGGTAATTGTTGTTATTCAAGGTTGTTCGAGCGACCGGTACCTCGATTAGGACGTTGTTCGTGGAAGGACATTGTCATCGGTATTGTGTAAGTTAATTCTTACTCGGTTAAAAGGATACTCATTCCTTTTGTTGTTGATTGCTCATAATCATAACTCATTCATCATGGTATTAATCATATTGAGACTTGTAATTGTCGAATAATCATTTCATTCACGAGGAACGACGGTTCCAAATCATTTCATGGGGTTATCAATCACGTCACTATTATTTTCATCTCGGTGAGTCATCTTGGCCTTGTCGAATTATTATTCATTGATATTCATTGTGGTCATTCTCGTTCATATGACCTTCTAGGTTCATATTGCGTGGTCGGGTGTGGCTGTGAGGAATTTTTAGTCGGGCACGCGATGGTCATGTATTGGGTTCACCGATATATTGGACCGTGCACACGGTAACGCTTACCTCCGTGAGACTAATTAGGTACAAGGACGGGTGTGTCCGGTCATTCGTCTTGTACACTTGCACAGAACATTACAGGCGTACTATGATACTCCTCTTCAGCGTAATTCATAACTAAGAATATTTCATAACTTCAGTTAATTCATGATTGTGTATTTTCAACCCTTGAGGATTGTTGTTACGTAAATCGACCCGTTGGGAATTTTGTTTTCAGTCACGGCAAGGCAAAGGCACGGGAAGAGCATGTTGACGGCGAGGAGTCCGATGATACTAGTAGGGGGCCCTACCATTTCGTTTGTTTGATCATTTCGGTCATTTCGTTTGTTTGATCATTTCATCATTTCAGATTATTCCGTCATTTGTATTTTCCGCCGCAAATTAGGTTGAGATGCTTATTTGTTCAGTGGTGGTGTATTTTATCTCCATATAAAATATACTAGTATTCTGCTTTTGTCTGGTGTAATGTACTTAAACTCCTCATCGGAGTACTTGGTAATATAATGTGGTTCGGTACTACAATTATATTATTTAATTCATCATTTTCATTTGCACGGTGGGTCCCATGGGATTCACAGACCGTAATATCCGCCTAGTTTGGGGTGTTACAGAGTTGGTATCGGAGCGTGGTTTTGAATACTACCCTCCAAGTCATGTCTCATTTGAAATCATCGTCATCGGACTAGTATCATTGGACTTTCGCGTCACGTGTGACCTGTGCAAATGCCGAGCCAATCAGACCAAGAACTGTAAGATTTCTAATGCCATGGTATAATTTCTGGCAATAATCATTCATTCATAATTCATCAGTTAACAATCCTCAATCATCATTGTCATTTTGACCAGGACGGTCAGATTAACTCATTAATCACTCAATTCATTTCATTATTCAGTTGTTGATCACGAAGATCAAATCATTAATCTTGTTAACTCGTTCAAGATAATCATTTCAGTAATTTCATCAGATAATCATGTCACGTCAATTAATCATTCATGTAACCACTGTGTTAGAGCGCGTAAGCTCATTTTCATCATCTCATGTCATTATCATAACGTGTTATTCATGCGGGAAATATAATCATCATGTGACTTTCCTACTTCAGTATGGAGAGGGCAGGAAGAGGACGTGGAGGACGAGGCCGTGGAACGGGCCGAATCCCAAGAGCTCGTGTGAATATACGTGCAAACGCGAGAAATAATGCTAATTCGTCGAGCAGTGATGCTGTCACTCACTCTCCTGGACGCGATCATTCACTAACGGGGAGTCGTACCCGGGACACGGGTCAGTCAAAGGGTGTCCGGGTTGACCCACTCGCTTTTATGCAGGGCATGATGGCCCAAATGACGCAGATGGCACAACTTATGGAGACGATGCATAACTCCGTCAATCAGAATCAACAGGCTCCTCCGCCGCCACCTCAGAGGCAAGAGAGGAATGTGAGCAATATCATCGGCGACATCTCTCGCCAGAGGCCACCTACTTTCGAGGGCTCGTCTGAGCCGGCGGATATCATTCATTGGCTCGAGCATTTCGAGAAGTTGTTTGCTATGGTAGAGTGTCCCGAAGGACACAAAGTTTCTGTTGCGGCTTACTACCTGGGTAAGAGCGCACATTCTTGGTGGTTGTCGTTGAAGCCCACCGAAGGATCATGTACTTGGGATCAGTTCAAGACTCTCATGATGGAGAGGTATTATCCGGCCCCGCTCAGAGAGGCCAAGCTGTCAGAATTACTCACCCCCGACCCCTCAGCAGACGAGGATGTTCTCGCCATTGCCGAGAAATTTCAGGAACTTCTTCCATTCGCCTCATCTATCATTCATTCCGAGGCAGATAAGATTAAGTATTTCAGCAAGAGGCTGAAACCCCGTATGAGACTGCAGTTGCTTAATCATAATTGCACCACGTTGGCCGAATTCATCGAGAAAGCTCTCACCTATGAGCTTACTGCTAAAGAGATTGCTAAGCAGCAACCTTCGTCTTCTAGCAAGAAATCGAAGAATCGTAATCAGTCTGAAGGCGGTCAGACAACCTTCAAGAAACCCCGTGCGGGCTCTGCTTTTTCTGAGCGACCTTCTGTGTCGTCTAAACCCGCGGAATCTCAGTCTCGAGCGTCCAGTTCGGCCATCACCTGTTTTAACTGTGGGGATCTTGGTCATCTCAGTACCAAGTGTCCGAGACAGACTATCACGTGTCATAATTGTGGGGTTGCTGGGCATAAGGCCCGTTTTTGCCATAGGGACTCCAAACCTACTCAGACGTCATCTCAGGCCCCTAAGCAGTCGGCCGTTCAGAATCAGGCCACTCAATCAGCGTCGTTTAAAATGACAGGAGCGACTAAAGGTGGAGCCTATAGCCAGCAGACGGGAGCGTCCGGTGCCGGGACTAGCAAGCCCCGGATCTATGAGATGAAGAAGACCGATGATCCAGAGGCCCGAATGATCTCAGGTACACTCGATATTCTATCTCAACCTGTGTGTACCCTTTTTGATACTGGTGCATCGCATTCATTCATTTCCGAGTCATGTTTCAGTAGACTACGTCTGGGTAGTGCTAATAGTTGTGAGCCTTATGTCATTGGCCTACCTGATGGTAGACGAATTATCGGTAATCAAGAGATTCAGAATTGTCCGATTCAGTTTCATGGTCGTGTATGGCCAGCGGACCTAATCGTAGTAGATTTGCCGAAGGACGACGTCATCTTAGGTATTGATTGGATGGATCGTCATGATGCCATCATTAGTGTCCATAAGCATATGATCACTATCATTTCAGACGATGGGGTTGAATGTGTGTTTCAGGGAGGTAATCCCGGCTGTTCTGGTAAGGTCATTAATTTGATGAAAGCAGTGAGATTACTCAATCAGGGGTGTGTTGGTTATTGGTGCTATATGACCAAAACCGAGAACTCATCAGTAATGTTGACCGATATTCCGGTAGTGAGGGAATATGCCGATGTTTTTCCAGACGAGTTACCTGGTTTGCCTCCACAGAGGGATGTGGAATTCACGATTGAGTTGGAGCCTGGTACGTCCCCGATATCAAAGGCACCATACCGGATGGCCCCGACCGAAATGCAAGAATTAAAGAACCAACTTGAGGAGTTGTTCGAGAAGGGTTATATTCGACCGAGTGCGTCCCCGTGGGGAGCACCAGTGTTATTTGTCAAGAAGAAGGATGGCTCTTTTCGCTTGTGTATCGATTATCGGGAGTTGAACAGGGTGACAATCAAGAATAAGTATCCCTTACCCCGTATCGATGATCTTTTGGATCAACTTCAGGGAGCTTCAGTATTTTCCAAGATCGACTTAAGATCTAGATATCATCAGTTGCGGATTCGAGAGTCGGATATCGCGAGGACGGCGTTTCGAACACGCTATGGTCATTATGAGTTTGTGGTTATGCCGTTTGGATTAACTAATGCACCTGCGGTATTTATGGAGTTAATGAATCGGGTTTTCATCGACTTTTTGGATCAGTTTGTTGTTGTCTTCATCGATGACATTTTGATTTATTCTCGTGACCGAGAGGAACACGAGTTTCACCTTCATCAAGTGCTCGACGTGTTGAGACGAGAACAACTTTATGGGAAGTTTTCTAAATGTGAGTTCTGGATGTCCGAAGTGACGTTTCTCGGACACGTAATTTCATCAGACGGAGTTCGTGTCGATCCTCAGAAGACGGAGGCTATCCGAGATTGGTTACCTCCGAAGAATGTTAAGGAAATCCGAAGTTTTCTCGGATTAGCGGGTTATTATCGGCGCTTCGTAGAGGGATTTTCTAGAATCGCTCAACCCTTGACGAACCTTTTGCGAAATGATAAGAAATACACGTGGTCCGACGCGTGTCAGCGGAGTTTTGAGGAACTCAAGAGCCGGTTAATGTCAGCACCTGTACTTTCCTTGCCGCAGGGGACGGAAGGATTTGTGGTTTATAGTGATGCGTCCGGACAGGGTCTCGGATGTGTTCTCATGCAGAATGGAAAGGTTATTGCCTATGCTTCACGGCAATTGAGACCTTACGAGGTTAATTATCCGACACACGACCTGGATCTAGCAGCCGTGGTGTTCGCTTTGAAGATTTGGCGTCATTATCTTTATGGCGTTACCTGTCAGATATTCACCGATCATAAGAGTTTAAAGTATATATTTACTCAGAAGGAGTTAAATATGCGACAGAGACGGTGGTTGGAATTAATCAAAGATTATGATATTGAGATCCTTTACCACCCGGGCAATACGAATGTTGTCGCCGACGCCTTGAGTCGTAAGTCCGTTTAGGAGCAGATGCTTGCTCGTTTAACAGTTCAGAAGGAGCTTCAGCAGGAATTCCTTAGACCCGAGATCGAAGTCTGGCTTCAGCGAGTTCAGGGACAACTTTGTATGTTAGAGATTTCATCGTCACTCGAGGAGGCAATCCGAGAGAATCAGAGTTCAGACCCTTCATTGTTGCGCATCCGTAAGGATGTGACTCAGGGGAAAGCCCCTGGATTTGTGGTCCACGAGGATGGACTTTTGTGGTTTAAGAATCGGTTGTGCGTACCGGCGAATGACGAGTTGAAAAACTCGATTTTGATAGAAGCTCATGCTACCCTTATTCTCGTCATCCGGTCTAGCAAGATGTACAAGGACTTGAAACAAAATTACCGGTGGAGTAATATGAAGCGAGAAGTCGCATAATTTGTTTCGAGATGCTTAACTCACAACAAGTTAAGATTAAACATCGGCCGTGGTATCAAACCTCTTCCTATTCCCGAATGGAAGTGGGAAGACATTTCTATGGATTTCATCACGAGTTTGCCGACGAGTCGTCGTGGCATGAATACTATCTGGGTGATCGTGGACCGCTTAACTAAATCAGCTCATTTCCTTGAGATCAAGGAGACGTGGGGTCCCGAGAGACTTGCTCAACTATTCATCAAAGAGATAGTGAGACTGTACGGTACTCCTAAAAGTATCGTTTCCGATCGTGACAGACGGTTTGTGTCGCATTTTTGGAAATCAGTTCATCGTGCTATGGGAACCCAGCTTAATCTCAGTACCGCTTTTCATCCTCAGTCCGACGGACAATCAGAGAGAACCATTCAGACATTAGAGGACATGTTGAGGGCATGCGTCCTCGATTGGAAAGACGATTGGGAAGCCCAACTACCATTGATCGAGTTCACGTATAATAATAGTTGGCATACTTCCATCAAGATGGCACCTTACGAGGCCTTGTATGGTCGTCGTTGTCGATCTCCGTTGTGTTGGTACGACCTATCAGAATCAATCGGCACCGAGCCTGATATGCTTATAGCCGCCCGTGAGAAGGTAGCTTTGATCAGGAGTCGTTTGTTGACCGCTCAGAGTTGACAGAAATCATATGCAGATAACCGTCGTCGACCATTAGAGTTCGAGGTAGGTGACCACGTGTTGGTCAAGGTATCCCCGAGTCGTGGTATCTTCCGTTTTGGGAAGAGGGGGAAGTTGAGTCCGAGATTCATTGGACCGTTTGAGATTTTGGATCGAGTGGGCGAGTTAGCTTATCGATTGGCTTTACCTCCGGCGTTGAGCCGAATTCATAATGTGTTTCATGTCTCTCAGTTGCGGAAGTATGTTGCCGACCCGAGTCACATACTTCAGTTCGATGAAATCGAGATCGCCGATGATCATTCATATGAGGAGCGTCCTATGCGAGTTTTAGAGCGGCGAATCAAACAGTTGAGGAATAAGACGATTCCTTTGGTTAAAATTCAGTGGTCTAGACACGGAGTCGAAGAGGCTACTTGGGAAACCGAGGATAGTATGTGGGAGAGTTATCCCGAGTTGTTTGACCCTTAGTTTCGGGGACGAAACTCTTTTAAGGGGGGGTGTATGTAATACCCGGTTGTAATTCAGTTATTATCATTCAGTAATTATCATTCAGTAATTGTCATTCAGTAATTTCACTCATTAATGATCATTTGTCACTCATATTCAATCATGGTATTCATCATTCAGAGTAATTGTATCGTGTATCAATCGTCATTCATCACTAATCTTAGTGGAGTTTCATGCCGTGTTTATCATCGTTGTCATTTTCGTTGTGGGCTGTGCGTGAGGAGTAGCGCACGCTACATACCCTTTTTAGCGTACGCTAATTGAGTACAGGTAGCGCACGCTACCACTCAGCATTAGCGCACGCTAATGTTACCCTGGCTGCAGTCCAGAAGGTACTGGACTGCAGGTGAGTTATTGGTAGCGCACGCTACGAGTGGTAAGTAGCGCGCGCTAGTGGGTTGTAGTAGCGCACGCTAAATATGTGGCGTAGCGCGCGCTAAGGACAGATCAGGTTGAGTCCAGTGGCTACTGGACTGCACTGGATTAATTCATAGCGCACGCTATGAGTGATATTTAGCGTACGCAAGCGGTGTAGTAGCGTACGCTACTTGTTGGTTGTAGCGCACGCTACCGAAGTCAGATCAGAGGACAGACAGTTTCTGGATTCCAGTACTGGGCATCACATAATTCGTTAGTGCACGCTAACAATGGGTTTTAACGTACGCTAGTGGTATGGCCGTAGCGCACGCTACAAAAAGGTACGTAGCGCGCGCTACTGTGTTCGGACAGTGGGTACTAGACTACCCAAATTACCCATTAGCGCACCCTACGCACAAGGGTTAGCGCACGCTAACCTGGATTGGCTATATATTGGACAGTTAGCCTGAGTTCGTCATTTTATCATTCTTTCTCATTCCCTCATCGGTTTCGGGCGATTTCGGACATTTTGGAGAGTTCTCTTCGAGCTTCTATCACCCATCATCATCTCCAAGGCTTTGAGTTGGATTAATCATCATTTCATCATCCTAATCTCATCAAATCAAGGTATTAATCTCTTGGATCTAGAATTTCGGATTTTTGGGTTTTTACTTCCGATTTCTTCGTGTAAGCTTGGATTATCATTGGAATATGTTAGATATGGATTATCTACCTTGGATAAATATATTCCTACGGATTTAATGGCTATTTTCGGAATTATTTCAAGAACCCGTGCGGTTGACTTCGGTTAATTGGGGATTTTCCGATTGATGTTGTTGTAATCTTGAATTGTGGATTCCTATTGGATCATTGATATCATTGAAGTGTTTTGATAGTTCGTAGTACTCATTTTGGTGTTGGTTTCGATTAATTCGGGATTGGATATTTCCGAAGTTGTGTGGTTGGTTACGTATTCATTTGAATGCCCCTATGAGTTTGATTATCGTTGTATCGACTTTTGGGTTGGTCGTGTTTTGTTGCTTGACACGTGTATTGATCGGTTGTTGGTAATTGTTGTTATTCAAGGTTGTTCGAGCGACCGGTACCTCGATTAGGACGTTGTTCGTGGAAGGACATTGTCATCGGTATTGTGTAAGTTAATTCTTACTCAGTTAAAAGGATACTCATTCCTTTTGTTGTTGATTGCTCATAATCATAACTCATTCATCATGGTATTAATCATATTGAGACTTGTAATTGTCGAATAATCATTTCATTCACGAGGAACGACGGTTCCAAATCATTTCATGGGGTTATCAATCACGTCACTATTATTTTCATCTTGGTGAGTCATCTTGGCCTTGTCGAATTATTATTCATTGATATTCATTGTGGTCATTCTCGTTCATATGACCTTCTGGGTTCATATTGCGTGGCCGGGTGTGGCTGTGTGGAATTTTTAGTCGGGCACGCGATGGTCATGTATTGGGTTCACCGATATATTGGACCGTGCACACGGTAACGCTTACCTCCGTGAGACTAATTAGGTACAAGGACGGGTGTGTCCTATCATTCGTCTTGTACACTTGCACAGAACATTACGGGCGTACTATGATACTCCTCTTCAGCGTAATTCATAACTAAGAATATTTCATAACTTCAGTTAATTCATGATTGTGTATTTTCAACCCTTGAGGATTGTTGTTCTGTGTAACTGACCCCGTTGGGGGATTTTGTTTTCAGGTCACGGCAAGGCAAAGGCATGGGAAGAGCATGTTGACGGCAAGGAGTCCCAGTGATACTAGTAGGGGGCCCCAGTCTTTTCGTTTGTTTCAGTCATTTCGGTCATTTCGTTTGTTTCCATCATTTCAGTCATTTCAGTTATTCCGTCATTTGTATTTTTCCGCTGCAAATTCCGGTTGAGATGCTTATTTGTTCAGGGTGGTGTATTTTATCTCCATATAAAATATACTAGTATTCTGTTTTGTCCTGGTGTAATGTACTTAAACTCCTCATCGGAGTACTTGGTAATATAATGTGGTTCGGTACTACAATTATATTATTTAATTCATCATTTTCATTTGCCTGGTGGGTCCCAGTCGGGGATTCACGACACTGTAATATCCACCTAGTTTGGGTGTTACAAAAAACACTGTGGACGTGACTCAATGCTGGAGGCAACGCCAAGCGATATGCTAAATCTCCAACTCTGTCTAAAATCTCGAAGGGTCCGATGTGCCTCGGACTAAGTTTCCCCTTTTTCCCGAAGCGGAAAACTCCCCTGGTCAGCGACACCTTGAGCAAGACATCATCTCCCACCTCAAACTCCAAAGGTCGACGACGAATATCAGCATAAAATTTCTGACGACTCTGGGCAGCTATCAATCGATCCCGGATAATAGAAACCTTTTCCTTAGTCTCCATCAACATATGTGGCTCCGTACCAACTAGCTCAGAAGCCTCGTCCCAACATAATGGCGACCTACATCGCCTACCATAGAGTGCCTCGAAGGGTGCCATTTTGATCGACGCATGCCAACTATTATTGTAAGCAAACTCGATCAACGATAAGTGAAGCTCCCAATCATTACTCCAATCCAAGGCACAAGCTCGTAACATATCTTCCAACGTCTGAATCGTCCTCTCTGTCTGACCGTCCGATTGAGGATGAAAGGAAGTGCTCAATCTCAACTCCGTACCCAGAGCCTGATGAACGGCCTGCCAAAAATGCGATACGAAACGGCCGTCTCGATCAGAAACAATGGTCTTGGGGGCACCGTGTAACCTCACGATCTCAGCAATAAAGGTTCGAGCCAGTCTATCCGGTCCCCAAGTATCCTTAATTCCCAATAAGTGTGCAGACTTGGTCAACCGATCGACAATTACCCAAATCATATTCATTCCGGCCCGAGTTCTCGGCATGCCAGTGATGAAATCCATCGAGATGTCTTCCCACTTCCACTCGGGAATGGGAAGTGGTTTCAACAACCCCGCTGGTCGTTGATGTTCGATCTTGACTTGTTGACACGTCAAGCACCGTAGTACAAACTCCGTAACATCCTTCTTCATGTTATTCCACCAAAAATTGCGCTTCAAATCTTTGTACATCTTACTCGTCCCGGGGTGGATTGAGTAAGGCGTAGCATGAGCTTCTCGGAGAATTCTCTGTCTCAACTCTAAATCGTTCGAACACAAAGCACCTTCAAATCTCGAATACTATCCTCGTGAACCATAAAGCCAGGAGCTTTTCCTTTAATTACATCTTCCTTCAGTTGAGAAATCATCGGGTCACTCCACTGCTTCCCTTTGATGTCATCAACTAAGGACGATGTAATTTCGAGAGCACATAATTGTCCCTGTACTCGTTGAAGCCAAACTTCTATCCCTTGCTCAATTAAATCCTGACGAATTTTCGTCTGGGATGTAAGAACCTCGAGCATTTGAAGAGATGCCTATTTGCGGCTCAAATCATCCGCAACGACATTGGATTTTCCGGGGTGGTAAAGAATTTCCAAATCATAATCCTTTATCAACTCTAACCAACGCCTCTGTCTCATATTCAGCTCCTTCTGATTGAAAATATACTTCAGGCTCTTGTGATTGGTATAAATCCGGCACGGTGAACCATACAAATAATGCCGCCAAATCTTGAGTGCGAAGACAATTGCGGCCAACTCTAAATCGTGAGTAGGATAATTCATCTCATAAGGCTTTAATTGCCATGACGCAAAAGCTATTGTCTTATCATGCTGCATAAGAACACAGCCCAGGCCTTGACCCGAAGCGTCACTATAAACTGCAAAGCCTTCGCTACCATGTGGTAAAGTTAGAATCGGCGCTGAATTCAATCGTCTCTTCAGTTCATCGAAACTCTGTTGTCTCTCATCCGTCCAAATAAACTTTTCGGTCTTCTGGAGCAATTTCGTAAGCGGTCGAGCGAGTTTCGAGAACCCCTCGACAAACCGACGGTAATACCCAGCAAGGGCCAAAAAGCTACGAACTTCCTTAACATTTTTAGGCGGTGCCCAATCTATCACTGCCTCAATCTTCTGCGGGTCTACACGAACCCCTTCGGCCGAAATCACATGGCCGAGAAACATAACTTCTTCCAACCAAAACTCACATTTCCAGAATTTTGCATAGAGGTGCTCGGTTCTCAAAATGTCTAAAACCAAACGCAAGTGTCGGGCATGTTCCTCCTTATCTCGAGAATAGATCAAGATGTCGTCAATAAAGACGACTACACACCTGTCGAGGTACTCGATGAATATTTTATTCATTAACTGCATGAATACTGCCGGCGCATTAGTCAACCCAAAAGGCATAACTACAAATTCATAATGCCCATATATCGTCCGAAACGCCGTCTTCGGAACGTCGGACTCCCTCTCCCTGAGTTGATAATACCCGGATCTTAAATCAATCTTCGAAAAAACCGCAGCCCCTTGCAATTGATCAAATAAATCGTCTATACGAGGCAAAGGATATTTGTTCTTGATGGTTACTTTGTTCAGCTCACGGTAGTCGATGCACAAACGTAGTGAACCATCCTTCTTCCTCACGAAGAGGACAGGCGCGCCCCAAGGCGAAGCGCTCGGTCTGATGTACCCTTTTTCCAAAAGTTCTCCCAATTGAGTCTTCAATTCCTGCATCTCGGAAGGTGCCATCCGATAAGGTGCTTTAGAAATCGGAGCCGCATCTGGCTCTAAGTCTACGGTAAATTCTATCTCTCGATCTGGCGGTAATCCCGGGAGATCATCCGGAAAAACATCGGGATACTCATTAACAACCGGAATCGAAGAGAAATCGACTTCGTTTCCTTCCATTTTTAAAGCATAACACCAATATCCCGTACAAGCTTTATTCAAAAGTTTTACGGTCTTCATGCACTGATAAGTAATTTGGATTGGCCCGACTTACGTCCCAAAAATGAGTACTCGGATCCGTCTTTAGTCATCATGGTGATAACCTTGGTACGGTAATTCATAATCGCTTGGTGATTATCAAGCCAATCCTCGCTGAGGATCACGTCCTCGCCGAGGATCACGTCCTCGCCTTCCATATCAACTACAATCAGATTCGATAACCACTCCATACCGGATATAATCACCGGAAAATCTCTAATCTCCCGATTCCCCACAATCCTATCCCCGCTAGGCAGTTTCACGATAAAGGGATCGCAAGCAGTCAAACAAGTTATATTCAAACGGCGTACACACACCAAAGATATAAAAGAATGTGTATCACCCGTATCAACAAGTACACGGACTGGATAAGATAAAATATGGATGGTTCCTGAAGCCACCGCCGTGTCGGGTTCGTCTGTTCGACGCATCTCATAAACCCGAGGTTGTACCGAACCGACGCTAGAATTCCCCCCTCCAGCATTCTGACCCCGTCCCCGGCCCCTGCCGAAATTCTGCTGAGGTTGACCAAAAGATTGTCGTTGATTCATACTTTGATCAAGTGGTGCTGGGGCAGAAGCCCGAGTGTCCAAAGTCTGGTTCGGTTCGGAACAATAAGCCGCTCTATGCCCCCATCTGTCCGCACGTGTGACACTTCAATGGTGGAAAGTGGCATTCCAAATTAACGTGGCCTGAACGGCCACAATTATAGCAAGTCACCGTGCAATTTGAGGTACCCGGAGTAGGACGGTAGCCCCTCTTTCCTCTATTTGAACGTGAGGACTGTCCGTGAGCAGTTGAGTAAATGTGACCTCTCGAAAGTTGCCACTCTTAGAGTTAGAAAAGTTTCCGCGACTTTACGCTTCTTCTGTTCTTCAACGGTATCGTTGTCGGGGCTCGGCATATCATGGGCTAAAGCTCGTCACGTCTTGTTTGATGTGTGGTACAAGCAAATCCGGCCATGTACCGCCGTAAGTCCAAATTCATCCGCATATCAAAATAACGGATCTTATCACGTTCGTTACGCACTTGATCCTTCACATGGATCAATTGTTGGTTGTACCCCACGATCGCCTGCGAAACGGGAATATCTTGTGGTTTTGCTTCGAAAAAGGCTCGGATTCGGCCCTCTCGCACCGGCCAAGGACAAAACTCGGCCTCCAAAAGCTCCTTAAATTCATCCCACGAGGCAATACGATCATGTGGCTTGATGACCTTCCACCAAGTAGCGGCCTCCTTAGTGAGGAAATACTGAGCAATCGGTACTTTCCTCACCTCGGGGCAATCAACCGCCTCGAAAATCTTCTTCAATTCCGCTAGCCAATCTTGATCTTCCCACTAGCAGTGCAGCACCGCCAAACTGTGGAGGGTGCATACGGATTACATTCTGAAGCAAGGCATCCGTGTTTGGGTTCGGGTTATTCAGCTGAAAAGTTTGGGCCAAAATAGTCATCTGAGTAGCCAATTGTTGAAGTGCATTCGCCACACCAACGTCCGCGTTGTTCCCCTGACCGTCTGACTGGTCGTGCTGACTCTCGGTGTCGGGATGCACTGAGTTCGGCAAACTGGGGTTGGCCGACCCTGCAACTGAACTGATGGAAACGGCCGCGCCACGACCTCTTCCTCGTCCACGGCCACGACCAAGGCCACGGCCCCTACCAGCTGACATACTGAAGAACACACAAGGTACGTAAGCACAATTCAATCGCACGTCATTAAGGTGATCGATTCTCAAGAATACCAATAAAAGAAGCATAATGAATAAGGAAACATCAGAAGAGTAAGAGGTCTTACAAGTACCGGTCGCACTGTGATGATGGCGGAGTAGTGATACTGTGGACAAATGACGACTCATTCGACCCAAAAGACCGACAGCCTAGGTATCCATAGACCTAAGCTCTGATACCATATTCTGTAACACCCCCAAGTTATTCAGGGAATATTACAGCGCCGTAAGCCCCGCCGTGGGACCCACAAGGCTAAACATACGCGGAACTAAAAATTTTGACCGAGAAGTTCTACACACAATGGAATGAAAAACAATACAAAGGTATTCAAAACATAACCAATGTATCCACAGACATCACAACACGAATCAATACTTCGGCAAACACAGGCCGGAACATCAAGGAAAATGGAAGACAATACTCGAGTATTCAATAGTCAATCCAGTACAACAACACTGAATGGAAAACTCAAAACATAACTGGAAGAAAGACACAGTATCACACTTTCCCACCATCTTTATGCCGACTCGATACCTGCCTGTCTGCTCTCCTGGAACCTGAAATACATAAAACGTATTTCCCCCATAAAGGGGTTAGCCGTCGAATAGCTAGTGCAAGTATATCAAGTATGAAACACAATACTCCTCGACAATAAAGTAAATGTAACCGTCAATTCATCAATTCAAGACTAGTATTCCGGAATAACTAAATCTCATAGCATCGCATCAATACATATATGAATACCGTGGAACCGCACCAGAGGCTACGGAACCCTCAGAGGACCCGTCGGTCCGTCCCGGAGTGGTTAATTCATATTATCCATGGAATCGCACCAGAGGCTACGAAACCCTCAGAGGACCCGTCGGTCCGTCCCGGAGTGGATATAAATAAGCATGCCATTAATATTTCTTACTTTCAAAGTCGAGAACGTACAATCATAAATATACACTTGCCTTTGAGACATCGAAAAATCGAACGGAAAAACGGTATGAGTTTGGTAGGTCCAAGAACGTGCTTCCGGCACCTAAACGATTCGCAAGGAATATGATAGTCAAATATCCATACTCAAATTACACGAAGAAATCCCCGAAACCCGTCTACGATTCACGAAAAATACACGGGTAAACAATAAGAGGATGGAAAATCGCTCAAACTCCCAAAAGTCCGAAAAATCGTAGGAAAAGCATGTATACGGTATAGATACATCATAATCTCAAGGTTCTCAAGCTTCAAATCGGATAAATCGGACGAATCTACGAAAAACCCCAAAATCCAACACAATATTCAAAGTGTTCTTGAATAATCTTTCAATAATCCGATGAATAATCAAACATGCCCATAATCATGCGTATATCACTTCATACACCATGATTTTAACATCCAAAACGTCATTACCCAATATAAAATTGAAAACCAAGATGTTGAAAAAATTACCTCGTGAAGATCCAAGCTCTATGATCCGAAAAATACGCGATAGATCGATGATCCGGGCTTCCCAACCGAATGAAATTGATAAAAATTCAATACTCAAGAGGTAGATGATGCCAAGTTCTCTCCTCAAGCTCTCTCTCTCGCGTGGGTTGAAGAAAATGGAGGAAATGAGCTTCATCTCGCTCAAAAGCATAAATTATGCAGTTGACCGCATTGTGTGCTGCGGCTCAGCCGAGGTGTGCCGCGGCACAGGCCCAAAAACTTCTCCCAGGGCTCGGCAATGTGCCGCGGCCGGCAGCGTCTTGCCGCGGCACCGGGTCTGATCGGTTTGGGCAGAGATGCCACACGAGTGTGCCGCGGCCCGGACAGGTGTGCCGCGGCAGTGACTCGGCAGTGTGTCGCGGCCCTGCCGGCATGTGCCGCGGCACCAGGTACAGTCCACTCGGCCAGGTCTAGAAAATGTGTGTGCCGCGGCGCACACTCCATTTGTCGCGGCCCACACCCCCCTCGGGTCCTAAAATGATGAAAAATGACCCGGGAAGAAAATAAAAGCAATAGGACTCAATATCTGGGAAACAATAACACGAAATGGAAGTACGGAAATCCCAAAACGGTGATTCCAAGCAATAATTACAAGGGTTCGCCCAACAAAACACAATTTGAACAATGAGGAGATTTGAAATGACATGAGTTTCAATCGGGTATTACACGATTAGCGCATGATAAGCTATTAAGATTAACGTGCGCCATCGGGTATGTTTAGCGTACGCTATGTTTGGTACGTAACGTACGTTATATCATCAGGCGAGTCATTCGGCTGATCAGTGAGGTACTTACCATGCATGGTTAGCGTACGCTAGGTTGCGTGTAAATGCGTGCGCTAACGAAGTAGCCTTAACGTACGCTACATAGGATACGTAGCGTGCGTTAAGCAAGCCAGACAGATTTCATTTTAAGAACTTCCGACCATAATTTTGGATTGTTATATGTTCGTTCGACATGAGATGAATTCGATATTATTTCTTTTGTTAAGGTTCGAGCTTAGCAACGTGATTGATCGAAGGGGACGACCTTTGAGTATTTTGATATTCATGGAAGTTTTATTCTTGTCATCGAACCGAGGCAAGTACTCTAATTAGAATTGTTTATATTATGACAGTTATATTATGACTGTATTATGTATTATGTGTTGTGATTAAATGTCCACCATGCGTTGATCTGAAGGGAATCATCATGGGAATCTATAGTTGTGTGCGCTGGATCGTTGGACAGGTAGTTCCACCATGCGTTGGTCCGATGGGATCATCATGGGAATCTATAGTTGTGTGCGCTGGATCGTTGGAATACCATCAGTATGTTGAGACTGTTGTGATGTGATAAGTATTGTTGTTATTTCTCGTTGGAGAAAATTGTTATGATGATTGTTGATTACATCATTGTTGTATGATTATTGTACTTGTACTAGCATCGTTGTGCTAACCCCTTCGGGGGTGAACATTTGTTTATGTTCAGGATCCAGGAGAGCAGGGAAACAACCACTGGAGTTGCATGACGACGAGGGTGCAGAGTGATGTTTCGACCGGGTTTAATTGTCTGTTATTTGTATCGTTTTAATAAGTACTCGAGTACGTAGTCGTTTATGATGAATTTGGATTTGGTGATGTATTAATACTTTTACGTTGAACGTTCATATTTTCAGTATTGGTCAGAACTGTTGTACCTTATTTCCGTCATTTTCATACGTTGGTATCTGTTAATGTCTTTTTAGTTCTTCAGCCTTGTAAATTCTTATGTAAAGGATTTACGGCGCTGTAATATTCCTGAATATATCGGGGGTGTTACATAAAACAGTGATGCAGTAAACTTATATTTTGATGCAGTAAAATATATAACGTAATGCAGTAAGATTTACACTGTGATGCAGTAAAATATACAATCTGATGTAATTGAATAACATAGTGATGCAGTAATATATTATTTTGATGCAACAGTATGATAACATTGAGAAGCATGAGTATGTATAACATTGTGATCTAGTAAATAAACATTGTGATGCAGTAGAGTAACATAATGATGCACTAAAATTATATTGTATTTCAGCAGTAAGATAACACTGTGATGCAGCAATATGATAACATTCTGATGCAGTAAAATTTTAACAATATTTAAAAGGGGCATTCGAGAAAGAGCAGGCATTTAAAAGTAATTCAATTATAAATGTCACTAATTATTCAAACATAATATTGTGATGTAGACATAAGTTTTTAGGTACATCATGCAATGGAAAATAAATCAGTAGTAATGAAACATTGTTTTTTAACGATCCACAAGTATCATCCGAGATCTTTGTTACGCGTTCAAGAATCCCTTGATTAAATTCGTGTTTCAATTTGATTCTATCTTCTGGTATTCTAGATTTGGAGTTCTCTTTTTGAAGCTTGTTATGCCTCAATGGCTGCCAAGATTTCGTCCTTTTCTTATTCAACTTCGTATCCATATATGAAGTCGAAGCTGGTGTTGTTTCATGATGCTAGTCAAATGTTCCAAATTCAGGTCAATGAAGCTCTACTGGATGAACCTGCTCGAAAAGAGCCCTGGTAAAATCAATAAAAACCAAAGCTCTATATAAATTTGGCAGATATTTCATATGATTAATTATGCTTAATCTTATACGCAATTAATCTAAATTTAAGGCTTCTAGTTATTGAGTTGCAGCTCCTCTAACATATCTAAACTAGAAGGAGGAAGTAACAATGGGTCGGTCATGATTCGTATTGCTGAAACATTTAGACACAAAAAGTCCTTGTGTGTAACCTAATCTAGAATTATATGCCACAGAAAAATTCCTACTACATCAGTGCATTACAGCTCTGCGCATAACCTAATCTAGCATTATATTCCACATACAAGTAACTACTGCATCACTTCATTACAAGAACCGATCAAACACACAAGCACACACACACATGCACTTTTCGACACAAAAATGCTCTGCATGTAACCTAATCTAGCATTATATTCCACAGACAAGTAACTACTGCATCACTTGTTTACAACAAATGCATCATGCATACAAATACACACACAACCACTTTTCGACAAGTAATACACCCTATGCGTGACTTAGTCGAACCTTATATGACAAAATAAACACCTACTGCATCACTACTTCACAGAAACTGCATCATGCATAAAAATACACACACAAGCACTTTTTGACAAGTAATACACCCTACCGTTACCTATTCGAACCTTATATGACACAAATAACCACCTACTGTATCACTTCTTTACACCAATTGCATCATGCACAAAAATACACACTCAAGCACTTTTTGACGAGTAAAACACCCTACGTGTTACCTAATAGAACCTTATGTGCCATGAATGAACACCTACTGCATCACTGCTTTACAGAAACTGCATCATGCACACAAATATACACACAACCACTTTTCGACAAGCAAAACACCCTACGTGTTACCTAGTCGAACCTTATATGACACAAATGAACACATAATGCATCAATGTCAACTGCATCATGCACACAAATATACACGCAACTAATTTTCAATAAGCAAAACACCCTACGTGTTACCTAGTCGAACCTTATATGACACAAATGAACACCTACTGCACACTGCTTTACAAAAATTTCATCATGTATACAAATACACACACCATTTTTCGACAAGCAAAACATCATACACGTTACCTAGTCGAACCTTATATGACACAAATTAACATCTACTGCGTCACTATTTTACAAAAACTGCATCAAACACATTTTCGCACATAATACAACCTATATGTATCCTATATCAGCCTTATACACAATAATTATGCATCTAGTGCATCACAATTTAAAACAAGGTGCATCATTCATACAACCACAAACAGAACCACATTTTAATACAGAACACAACCCCACGTAGCCTAATTCAGCCATATAGCCAACAACTGGACAGCTACTGCATCACACTTAAAAATCTATTGCATCAGTCATAAACATACAAACGCAAGCACATTTTGCCACAAATGAACACGTATTGCATCACTGTCTCACAACAACTACAACATTTTTCATTCAAATAATAACCTAATGCATCAATAATAAATAACCTACCGCATCAGTAAAAAATAATCTGATACCTCAATAATTCTATTACTTTTTCTAACTGAAGAAATAAAACACTAATTTAGTAAAATAAAATTAACAAAAACTGCAGTAACAATTTTAAGTTTTCGAGATCACCTTACAATAGAATTGTCTTCACCATCGGTTTGATGCTGTAGAGATTTGACAAAATTAGTGTGTGAAATTACTTGCGTGAAATTAGTGTGTGAAAATTGTGTGAAATTAGTGTGTGAAATTTGGGGGAATATAGTAAGAAAAAAGTGGGTTTTGTACATATGGAAAAAAAGACGATGACTATTTCTCATTTGGAAGGGTACATATTTGCCCTTCAAGTTTGCATTATTTACAATAATGACACTCCGCGTTTTTGATCTTGCAATTCTAATCCAACGGATGAGATGGCTTCCTGCACTTTTTATTATAAGACACTTTTTAAAATAACCCCACCCTTATATATATATATATATATATATATATATATATAAATCTAATATTGGTACTGCATAGAACGCGCCCATATATATATATAGTGGCGCGTTCTATACAGTACCGATATTAGATGCAGTACTTTACAGAACTAATTTATGCATGAGTTTTGTATTAATTATGCATGAAATATATGCATTCCAGACATCAAAATTTCAATGCATTAAAATATGCAATATATGCATTAAAATATTAGATTATATGCATCACATATATTGCATATTTTAATGCATTGAAATTTTGATGCATGAAATGCATATATTTCATGTGTTGCTACCCAAAATATTATCCGGAGATAGATATTGCTGGAATGGATGGGATAGCAAACAAATGCAAGAGCACTTCCGTGAGAAAGATAAATAACACAAGATTTGCCGGGGTTGTTAGTCCCGGGCTTGAATGCTCTCGCGAGATATTATTAATACCGATATTCGGGGATACAAGTACTAATGTAAGAAAACAATTACAATGAGTGTAAAGTTTCTTGTTATCTTAGCTAGCGAGCGTGTAGATTGCCTAAGAACCCAGATTTGATGCTCTGTGAGTTCTTGTAACAAAGGTGATGAACAGTCGCGGCGGTGAGAGATCGACCGCCTCTCACGGCGAGTATATAGCCGGATGTTTGGGCTTTTGGGCTTGTGAATCCCTTGGAATCCGTCTAGTGGAGACTTGCTGCTTCTGCCGATCGTCTTCTGGACGAGAGGTTTGGAGAGAGAAGTCCTGAGATGGATTCCGGTGAGGTAGCCGGGAGCTTGATGATATGTGTGTGTTCTTCAGTATTTCCGTGGATGTATCGGAATGTGAGAGAATGAGCTCTGAGCGTAAGTCAGAATGAATTCGGATCTGTATATTCAGTGAACTGGGAACTGTAGAGTGAATTCCGAGATGTTGGTTCAAATGAATTCTGAACTGAGAACCGAGAACTGAGAACCTTTTTCCAGTAGGAGGAGGTTCTCTATCTATAGGGCTTGGATCCGCCGGGCGATCGCCTTTACTGCAATATAATAATCGGGCGATCGTCTTTTAGCACATGGGCCTGTCCCCTCAAAGTCTGCAGGAGTTGTTGGAAGTCAACTACTCGGTCCAATGGAGAGCTTACACGCGTCCTGAGCTAGTCACATGCGGCCCTACTGACAACTTTCGGCGCACATGCCGGTAGGTGGGGTAGGTGACAGGCTCTGGTCAAAGATCTTGTCAGTTAGCAAAAGATCTTGTCAGCGCCTTTTATGGATCTGCACGTGGGTGCTTTTCTGAGATCCAGTCCTTGACGGTTTTGATGGGCGATCGTCTTCTGCTCGGGGCGTAGGTCGATTGCTCTTAGCCGGTTAGTAGAGCAGATCGCCAGCTGCCAAAAGGCGATCGCCCTGGGAGTCGATCGCTAGGTGCCTGATGGTGGTTTGATATCTTCGACTTGGCGAGCTAGTCAGGGTTTGACTGGAGTTGACTCGGTCGCTCGGCTTTATAGTCGATCGCCTGTCGGGATGAATAAATCGTGACACAACAATTGCCCCCCAGCTCGCTCATACGTTGGAAACGTGGGGTGAGGTGGCTTTCTTGGCGATCGCTGAATTTTTAACGAGCGACTAAGTGTTTTATTGAACTGGCGATCGTCTTTGAGCTGATATACTCTGGATTTGGACGACCTGGTTGGCCGCTGAACTGCGCGGGAAAAAACAACGGGCGTTGAAAAGTCTCCGCGCACGTGTCAGGCTTCTATTGGAGGACGCCAACGGTCATTAATGACTCCTCGGCTGACGCGTCCTCGAAAAGACGCGTACGCGGGTCTCGAGGGGTCAACAGTGCGCCGTTTGAGATCCGACCCACGAGGTTTCCCTTTATTGCAATCGGGTCCCCTGCTTTCTCCTATAAAAGGGGGCGCGGGTCAGATCTCACTCACGCGTACGCATTGGAGAAAGAAGGTCCTGCCGATTTTTTGAAGATCTAAGCGCCGATCGTCGATTGATTTCACTTTAGGGTAAGAAAAATCCTTCTCTTCCTTTCTAACTCGAAAATGGCCGAACCTCATCGTTGTTTGGAGCGGGAACCGATTCGCCGCGGGACATCGGTGCCAGGAGAAACTACCTCCGCCTTCCACTGAGAGCGGCTGAAGCCATTCGAGCCGGAATCGACCCTACTGAAGTTGAGGCTTTGTTCAATGAGGCCGATGTTGCTAGGAGTCAGGCCGAGGAGAGACGATCGCAGATCGAGAGAGATCTCGCGATCGTGGCTTCTTGGGAGCAACATAGTGATTTTGGACGGGCCTATAGGGCCTTTCTTTGAAATAATGGATAGATTGGCGGTCCAACTCCGCGATTCGATTTCCGGGATATTCGGTCGCTTATCCTACGTGCTCCCCAAGCGGTCGCGATGTCGTGCCGCGCAGATCGTTATGGTCGCCGCCAAATACGGAGCTCGGCGTCCGGAGAGATCGGCCGTCTGGAGGACAAGATTCCATGTTCCTTCGGATGTGGACATGTTCGCGCCCGCGGAGAATGAACGAGCCGACCCGGCCTCCGATGGGTATGGTCGCAGTGAGTGAGGCCGTTATGGAGGCCGGCCGCGCTTCCCTCCGTCCTTTGCGGTCTCCCATCTGTTGGCCGCTTGGAATGTGGCGCCACTTCACCGACGCCGAACGCCCGGCTCCAAATCATATGCACTCTCACCCTTTTCGGCGGTCACCGCCTGTACTGCCTCCGTCGCCGTTGGAGATGAACTATTTGTTTAAACCGACGGCACATAGAGGGTTGGTCGGCGGTTACCATATTCAAGGCCGGTCTGGCCGGGTGATTCATGGAGTTCGAATAAGATACGGGCGATCGGACGAAGTGGTTCTGGTCGGGCAAGTGGAGAGCTTCGAGCGACAATCCCACAGCGAATCGAGATCCCCGAATTTCGGGAGAGAAATCCCGTAAGGGTTTAGACTCTCCCTTCGCTTGGATGCGTGTTGGGTGATCTAATTTGATTTACTTTTGAGGCTTTCATATCCGTGATCGAGGAGCCGCCTTCGACTTCCTCGTTGTTTGGGAGCGAATTAGGAGCTTGTCGGACGACGACCTAGACGCCACTCGGATCAACAAGGAGAGTCGGTTGTCGGCTCGACTATTCCGCTTTCCGAGACATCTCGCAGGTGCAGTATGACTTTATGCGACCTTCAACTTTTAGGCGATCGCCTTACTTGAAGATAGTGTCGGCCGTTAGTCGATCGTCTTTAACTGCAGAGGTTCGTTTCCCTCGCTTTTGGAGCCTCCGAGGAGATCGCTATGTCGAACCCGGGAGTCTAGGCCGTCTCAAGTCGAAGAGGTCGACTCGGGTTCCACCGTCGCATTGCCTATAGTTCCAGAGGCGGTGCCTCGTGCGGAGCCGGAGCCTCGCGTAGAGCAGTCGAGGTTGAGGAGGAAATTCATCCGAGGAGGGGCTGCGGCGACCGCAAGAGGCCGAGGCCGCAAGAAACTTCGTTTCTGCCCCGGCGATGAAGTGCCGATCGCGCGCCACCGATCACCATCGTTGCTCGGGCGCGAGCCGCCCTCTGCGGCTTTCTGCGGAGGCGCGATCGCGGATGCGGAAACTCCTCGAGGAAACTGTTTTGGTCGGGATCCCGAGAAGGCTGAGAGGTAGATAGCATTTCTGTGTTGACAATTACATCTGCGTAGGAGTTGTATTAACCTTGGTGTTTTGGTGCAGGATCCGTCGCAAAGACCCGTCTTGTCCACCGATGGTCGTGGATTTTCTGGCGAGTCGATCCCCTCGCCATTCCTGCGACATTCCTCCCTATGTGAGCAAGGCCGCTTCTGCTTTGCCGAAGGCGTGGACAACTGATCTGGATGCGATCGCCCGGCTGCGGTCGTCGAGTTCGATGGATGCTGTCGTCGCCCTTTCTCTTCAGACGGCGACCATGGCCGTCCAGGCTGCTCAGGAGTTTGAGGGGCGGCCCTCCACTATTCGCCTTCAGGAGGATCTTGAGGCGGCTCGGAAAGAGAACGCCGAGTTTGCTGACAAGATTGCAGCGATGGAGAGGGACTCCTTGGAGGCGGCCAAGCGGGCGAGCCTCGAGCTTGAGCTGGAGAAGAAGGAGACTGAGAAATTCCGAATGGCGGTCGACCGGTTTCGGGACCAGATGCAGAGTGCCGTCCAGGCGAGGAATGTTGCTGAGGAGGCCGATCGCGAGAAGGTGACGATCGCTCGGGCGATGAGCGAGTGGCGGAGGCGAAAGAGAAGGTTGCTGCGAGGAGGCCG
The DNA here is from genome assembly GCA_033398695.1 of Orobanche coerulescens. Lineage (NCBI taxonomy): Eukaryota > Viridiplantae > Streptophyta > Magnoliopsida > Lamiales > Orobanchaceae > Orobanche > Orobanche coerulescens. The sequence continues at coordinate 145,414,942 of CM065805.1, read as the reverse complement.
AGCTCGAGATCGCAACAGCGATGGCCGAGCCGAGAGGAGAGGTCGAGGCGACCAAGGCCGATCCCTTCCAAAATTTGGAGTATGTCGGAAGTTCGCCTATTACTTGGCGTTCGCCGACTCGATCCGAGCGGCTAAGAAGGGAGGCTTGGAGGTCGGTCCTCTTCTTTGAGAAGTTCAAGTCGTATGCATTGGAGCATCCTCTCAATTCGGCTTTCTCCTTGCCGATCTTGGACTCAGCGGACATCGGTGTGGATTTGAGCCGGTATCCGTTTCCAGATAGTCTTGCTCATCCCGATGCTCCTAAGATGAGGGAACCGCGCCGAATGCTGATGGTGAAGGCCGGCCTCGAGGCGCCTCCTTTTGATGTTTTTAGCTTACTTGTAGCTTTGTAGTTTTCTTTTTGTAGCACTTAGGCCTTCGCGGCCGTGTACTCTATTTTTCAAGTAATGAAATGAGCATTTGTCTTTCGACTTATCTTTTGAATGAATGGTTATTTTTAAGTCTTTGTTTGACTTTGTACAAATGTGTGAGGAGAGATCGTTGCGAGGGTAGTTCCAAATGAATTGATAAACTCATAAGACAACTTTTTACAACAAGTTCGATCGTTGCACTACATCCGAAAAATGACGATCTCCGTATGTGGTTGAATAGCGACGATCGTCGTGTAGGTAGTCCGCACTCTTCTTGCCCCTTGTTTTTATTCACTTAGTGGAAGTAAGGGGATGAAAATAATTCCTTGAGCGAGCGGTCTTCAAGTTTGTCGAATCCTCGGGGACGGCCGTCCGTCTTGAGGAACCGTGCACGATCGCGGAGTTCGATGGACCGACTCCTTGATCCTGTCTTGATGCGCGAAGACATTGAGTGTCTCGTGACTCACTTTATTATGAGGGTCCTCTCATAGGCCGCGCCGCCTCGTATTTAAACGAAGGGCGTGCGGTCTCGCCTAGAGGAGTCTGGCGCGGCGCGGCCACGGTGAATCAACTCCGCGCCCGCGGCGTGTTAGCTCTGCTTCCACCTAGGCCGCCCAAGGAGATGGCCTACCTCGACGGTGTACGATGATACGGGGTTCTGGCACGAAGCAATCTCCGCGTTCACCATGTTATATGATTAACCTTTGAGGGCGAGCGATCGTGTCCACCGATTTATTTTGAGGGCCTCGACTACGCCGGCCTCGTATTTAAACGAAGGGCGGGCGATCTTGGCCTAAAGGGACCTTGCATGGCCTAAGCGATGGGTTCCATCGACCACCAGGACCATGGCTGCACTCTTTCACCTTGGATCGTCGTGTAGATGTCGATCTTCGACGGTGTACGTTGTGCGGGGGAGGCGATCTCGTGCCTTAGTCCATCATGTTATATGGTGAACTGTAGATGGCGATCGAGTCCTCCGGTTTCTTGAATAAAGAGGGAGATCGGGATGACTTCCGTGGTCTCCTTCTCTTGATTGAAGCATATAGAGACGGTCGCCGAGGTTGATCCAGGGGTCGGCTCGTATGAGCTTCCCAGCCTGTTTTGCGTTCGACTCGGACGATCGTCTATAGAGATAGGCGGGGGCTTAGGCTAAACCAATAAGCTGTCCAACTTGCCCTCCTCGAACAGTCTCCAGAGCTGCTTGAGGAGGTCGCGGCAATTGTTGGTGCTGTGGCCGGGACTCTTGTGGTAGGCGCAATATTGATTGTTGTCCAGGTGACCGTGGTCCCTTATTGCCTTTGGCTTTTTGAGCTCTTCGTGCCCCCTGATGGCATAGAAAATATGTGCCGGAGTTCTGTTGAACGTATGGAGGAGATGGGCTTCCATGTCCTCGAAAGCCTGGAGATCTCCGGGTGTCTTGGCGATCGCCTTCTTTGCTTTGGCGATCGCTATCTTCTGGGCAAGAGGTGGCGTTTCCTCGTCCAAGCGGAGGGTGAGTAGCCTTTGCCTGGCCAGGAAGTTGGCAGCTTTAGCGCGGAAGATCGTGTAAGTTGGGGGAATATCCTTGGAGAGATGTCTGAATATGGGAGAGTGACCGTGGAATCCCCCCATGACCGAATAGAGAGCGAGCTCATCACTGACGGGTTCGCCGGTGAGGATGATTTCGTCTACCCGGTCGATGTAATCAAGCGCTTCGTCCTTCCCCGCTTGATTTTTATCATACGCTGGGGCCTTCCGGTCTGGCGACCTTGCGGGCGAAGTATGACGTGAAGTCATCCGCCGTTTCTTAAAAGAGGTGACCGATCGTGGTGGTAATGAGACGTACCACTTATGGGCCACCGCCCAATGTCACGGAAGATCCGGCACTTGGTTGCATCAGATGCCCCACACCCAGTCATGTAAATTCGGAATTTACTCGTGGGTTTCGGGTCCGATCTCCCCTTATACAGAGGTGTTTTAGGAGGAGCGATCGTTGGTTGTATGGGGGCAAGCTCGATGTGGACCGCGAGTGGCCTTGGCCGGCCCGGCGATCTTCTTGCCGGTGCTTGCCCTGGCCCAAGAGTGCTCTCATCTCATCGAGCCGACGTTGCATGGCGGCCATCGCCGTGGCTCGACCGCTAGCGGCTCGCGATCGGAGCGGAGCCGAGGCGATTGAGTACCGAGTCCCCAGCGATCGGGCGGGAGTCGATGGCCGACATGTGTTCGGGCCGTGAAGTGAGTAGGCCGAACTCCCGTGACGGATTCGGATTCCGTCTTCTCAAGGTTGGAAACAGAGTGCCCTTGCCGCCGGATGGATCGCGTCCCAAGCGATCGAATATGGATCCGTCCGGTCGTGCGAGAGCCTTTCCTCGCGAATCGGGGCTTTTGACGATCGCTCGCCGGTAGCCCCTTGAATTTCCGTTTTCCCATGCGACGGATGATCGAGGAGTTATCGCGGCGCGCGCATGCTCTCGTCGCTCCTCCAGATGGCCATAGCCTCCTCGATCCGTCTCGGTTTGGAACCGATCGAGTGAGAGGTTGGGGCCATCTCTCGGATGCGGGATCGAGAGTCTCGCGTTGCCGCGCTTCCCCCGTCGTCGGCCGGGGTTCTGACCGAGCCGGAAATGGTGTCCGCGGTTCGAGAGTAGCTTTCTTGATGGACCGGCGGATGTCATGATTCTCGAGGTTTTCTTTGAAGTGCGGTGAGTGTCACTTCAAGTATATGCCCCGAGAACAAGTGAGTGTTCTTCGGGACGGTAGAAATAAAAATATGAGGGTTAGATGTGCCCTCCTTCTAGCGCTAATTGTTGCTACCCAAAATATTATCCGAGATAGATATTGCCGGAATGGATGGGATAGCAAACAAATGCAAGAGCACTTCCGTGAGAAAGATAAATAACACAAGATTTGCCGGGTTGTTAGTCCCGGCTTGAATGCTCTCGCGAGATATTATTAATACCGATATTCGGGGATACAAGTACTAATGTAAGAAAACAATTACAATGAGTGTAAAGTTTCTTGTTATCTTAGCTAGCGAGCGTGTAGATTGCCTAAGAACCAGATTTGATGCTCGTGAGTTCTTGTAACAAAGGTGATGAATAAATGCGGCGGTGAGAGATCGACCGCCTCTCACGGCGAGTATATAGCCGGATGTTTGGGCTTTTGGGCTTGTGAATCCCTTGGAATCCGTCTAGTGGAGACTTGCTGCTTCGCCGATCGTCTTCTGGACGAGAGGTTTGGAGAGAGAAGTCCTGAGATGGATTCCGGTGAGGTAGCCGGGAGCTTGATGATATGTGTGTGTTCTTCAGTATTTCCGTGGATGTATCGGAATGTGAGAGAATGAGCTCTGAGCGTAAGTCAGAATGAATTCGGATCTGTATATTCAGTGAACTGGGAACTGTAGAGTGAATTCCGAGATGTTGGTTCAAATGAATTCTGAACTGAGAACCGAGAACTGAGAACCGAGAACTGAGAACTGAGAACCTTTTTCCAGTAGGAGGAGGTTCTCTATCTATAGGGCTTGGATCCGCCGGGCGATCGCCTTTACTGCAATATAATAATCGGGCGATCGTCTTTTAGCACATGGGCCTGTCCCCTCAAAGTCTGCAGGAGTTGTTGGAAGTCAACTACTCGGTCCAATGGAGAGCTTACACGCGTCCTGAGCTAGTCACATGCGGCCCTACTGACAACTTTCGGCGCACATGCCGGTAGGTGGGGTAGGTGATGTGCTGGTCAAAGATCTTGTCAGTTAGCAAAAGATCTTGTCAGCGCCTTTTATGGATCTGCACGTGGGTGCTTTTCTGAGATCCAGTCCTTGACGGTTTTGATGGGCGATCGTCCTCTGCTCGGGGCGTAGGTCGATTGCTCTTAGCCGGTTAGTAGAGCAGATCGCCAGCTGCCAAAAGGCGATCGCCCTGGGAGTCGATCGCTAGGTGCCTGATGGTGGTTTGATATCTTCGACTTGGCGAGCTAGTCAGGGTTTGACTGGAGTTGACTCGGTCGCTCGGCTTTATAGTCGATCGCCTGTCGGGATGAATAAATCGTGACACAACATCATGCATAATTAGTACAAAACTCATGCATAAATTAGTACTGTAAAGTACTGCATCTAATATTGGTACTGCATAGAACGCGCCACTATATATATATATATATATATATATATATATATAATACCCTTAATTTCGATTTCCGGTAATTTCTTTTTTTCGGCGAAAGTCCATTTTTACGACTCGCTCATGACTGTTTCGTCATTCCGAGAATGATTAATTCTGCACTTTTTGTCATCCCAGTTCGTTTCGGTGTCTTTTTGTTGAGTTTCGTGCTTTTTAGCGACTTTTCCGCACTTGAGTTCGATTCTTGCGAATCTCGTTCGAAACTGCTGTTTCGAGTTTCCCATAAGTCCGTTTAACTTTGTTAGACGTGTTGCGAACTTCGGTTTGGTTATTCGATCACGTATCATGATTTTCGGGCGTTTGGGCCATTTTGTAATTTACCCAAAGTTACGGGTATCCGTATCTGTATTTGCTGTCTCGACCCTTTTCTTGGTCGCGTATGATTAATTATTGCATTATGTTTTCATTTCGGGTCGATGATGTTGTCCGCAAGCTTTTCGTCGTGTTCATTCCGTGCGTTTTTGGAAATCGAGTCGTCGGGTCATGGCGGCGGGCGAGTACCGGCCGGACGGTGGCGGTCCCGCCGGATGGTTGCACCGACGGGCCGGGCGCGACAGAACCGGGCGAGCGCGCTACTACCGTAAGGCCGCGTGTGCTAACCGACAGTGAGTAGTGCACGTTATGCGCCGACGACGCTATCGGCCGGGCAAGAGGGGCGTGAGGCTCGACTCTGGTGGATCGGCAGCTAGCGCACGCCATCGCCGGACATCGCGACGCTACGACCGGCAGTAGCGCACGCTATGGCTTCAAGGCCGCGCACGCTACCCGGCCGAGCGCCTAGTTCAGAGGTCTCGGATTGCGGCTCGGGCCGAGAAGCACGCTAGCTCGGCAGCCTAGCGCACACTAGTCCGGCCCAGTATAAATGTGGCAGTGCAGCCTCATTTTCACTCGTTTTTCATTTCCTTTCATTTCGATCTGCGGGTGGAGTTTCGGAGGAGGCGAAGCCATGTTGTTGAACAACAAATCCACGAAGTTCTTGAGTTCATATCATGGACTGATCATCCTATATCATCCTTTGATCCAGCGAATCAAGGTATTTTCTTCTTAGAACCCTAGTTTCTTGAATCTTGGGGTTTTTGAGTTTTTGTTCGATTCGTTCCGAATTGTTGATTAATTCATGATGGGTATGATTAATCTTGGCAGTATTCTTGTGTTTAACATCATTTAATCCATTGTTCTTCGTCAAATCGAAGTATATTTCTTGATTTCCTTCGAATCGACTTTTTGAGGGATTTGTTCTCGATCTCGTTTTCCATATGTTTTTGATGGATCGAATGTGGTTAAATGATGTTCTAAAACATATTCTATGGATTGTATATCCATATTTCGACTTGGAATTCTATTTTCGTGTTTTTTCGGGACGAATCGTGTTCTTGGCCGTTTTGGGGAAAACACTTGAACTTTCGTCATTCGTTCTTTGAATTCAACGGATTTAAGTCGTGCTATGGAATTCATTTTCATTGTTGTTATTGTCCTTCGTAGTTTATTATCGCGAGTTTGCATTCGGTGGAGTCGGTGGGTTCGTAGTCGGTTCGTGCCAACCTACTTCGGTCGATTCTCCGCATTGTGGTTATTCGAGGCAAGTACCTTGTTCATACGCTTCTCTTTTTGTGGACATTATGATCGGTGATCGTCTTGATGTGTTTATTTGGTTATTTGAAATGAAGTTTCAAAAGATTTCGGTTTGGCCTCGTTAAAGGCTCTCTTTCAAAATGCGTGTGTGTTTTGTGAACGGTGTGTTTTGGGAATTGATTATGATTTGATTATTTTGAACGTTGAAGGCTTTGATGATACCCCTATTGTTTAAAGTTATGGAATCGTGTATTCCGTGTTTAATCTTGTTATTGTGTTTTGAAGAGTTTGATAACGGCGTCGAGTAAGTGGCCATCTCTAGTGAGTATTCTTAATGAACTTACATTCTTAGCATATTAGTATTACATGAGTAACGTGTGTGTGTATGCTCACTATGGGTTAGATCCGACGGGGTCTCGGTATGGGTCCACAGAGACGTGGATCGACGAGCTTACTTTTAACCACTACGGGTTAGATCCGACAGGGTCTCGGTAGGGGTCCACAGAGACGTGGATCGACGGTTAATTGTGGTGCATTTTGCAAATGTGTTTTGGATTATTGGCGTTTCCGAAAATGAGTGTTTTCGAATGGTTTTTATGATTGCATGCATCGACTAAGTGTGTAAGAGGTAAGTTGTTCGTTTGGCTTACTTGGCTAGGATGGCACTAGAGTATTTTGTTGTTTGTGTTAAATCCTTTAATTATGGATTTTGATGTTGGGAGACGAACCTTGTGGTCGATCTTGTGTACTGTGAGTCGATGAAATTTGGGGCTAAAATCCCAACGGTTTGGTAAAGGTCATTTTACGGGAAGTAAATCTTTGGGGCAGTGACCCCTTTCGTCTTTTGGGTTTTGAAAAGTGGGATTTGATAATCCTAAATTGTTTTCTATTAAAACATTCGATGGTATTCTAAACCGTTTTATAAATTGTTTCTCTTGATTTGAGTCGTGTTATGGAATTCATTTCATTGTTGTTATTGTCCTTCGTAGTTTATGAACGCGAGTTGGCGATCGGTGGAGTCGGCGGGTTCGTAGTCGTTTCGTGCCAACCTACTTTGGTCGATTATCCGCGTTGTTCTTATTCGAGGCAAGTATCTTGCCCATACATTACGTGTTTTGTGGATATATTAGTTGGTAATTTACGATACGTGATTTATGAATGTCTATAATTAACTTTCAAAGGAATCGATATGCTTTTCAATACTTCCTTAAAAGATGACTCGTATGATTTCGTTGTTAAATGTGCTTGTCTAAGTATGTGTAGGGTATCGTTTTGTGTGATTATGACGTCGTAGATTTATAGTTTAGCCTTTCCTTGAGGTATGTGTGGAACATATGCCAATTGATGATCCTGTGACATTGTGTCGTTCGGCGTGGTTGGATAGGTATTTTCCCTCGCTGCTATGTTATTGGTACTAGCTGCATCGTTGAAATTCTAGCATGAATTGTATCGTTACTTGGTCGTGAGTATATGTTGGATGAACTGGCCATTCTAGTAAGGTACCTCGAATATATATACTGTGATTGACCTTCGAGGCTTATGGTTTGCAACTGTGATTTTGGAATGTGTGTGTGTGTGTTATTCCTTCCACCCGGAGTGTTGGACGGGATGTCGGGGGTCGATACTAAGGGGTACGGCCACGGAAGTGGACTTGGGTGCGTGTGTGGATGAACTTCCACCCGAAGTGTCCGACGGGATGTCTGGGGGTCGATACTAAGGGGTACGGCCTCGGAAGTGGTTTCCCACCCGGAGCATTCGACGGGGCGTCTGGGGGCCGATACTAAGGGGTACGGTCGCGGGTTACCAGGTGTAGTTTTCATCTTGAGGATGATGTTGATGTTTTCGTTAATTGTGATATTGTCCGGAGTATCACAATGCTTTGTGCTTGGGGTCGAGAGACATTATATATCGAGTCTTGGTGCTTGGCTAGAATGGCATAAGAATAATGTGTTATGTGTAATGTGTCCTTGTAAGTGAATTTCAGTGGATGATCGGGTCGTAGGCCCTGTGTTTTGTGACCGGAATGGTTGGGTCGTGGACCCTGTGTTTTGTTAACGGATTTGCATTTTGGAAAATGAACTTTGGGGCTGTGACCCTAAATGACTTTCGAGGAATTAAGGACTTTTCAATTTCAAATGTTTTCAAAACTCCCGAGATTTGGAAGTGTTTTCAAAGTGCTTACTTGCTTCGTTTCTACTTTCAAGACTTGATCTATTTTTAACTAAATATATCTCGGGAAGTCTTTCGTTGTATTCTCGGAATGTGTTGTGTATGGCTCGTTTTTGCACTTTATACTTGTACTAGCGAAACAGTGGAGTTTTGCTAACCCCCGAGTAATCGGGGGGTGGATATCTGTATTGTGTCTAGGTACATGCAGGTTTTCGGGAGCAAGACACAGGACCAGTGCGAGGGATGATGAAATACGAATGATACTAATCACACGAAGGCCAGTTTTGACTTCAGTTAGTCGAAGTCCATTGTATTGTCTTTTACGCTGTCTTATTGTTCGTTGTTGCAAGTATTTTACCCTTGCATGTGTATGAGTCTGGATGAGTTTATGTATTTTGATTTGTAAGTCAGTGACGGAAGACCAAATCGGTCTATTGATTCGTTATTTTGATTCGTCAGTATGTAATGTAATGTGTTGTGTTGATGTCTAGCCTGGTGGCTCCTCACGGAGAGGGTCTGTGGCGTGTAATATTCCCGGTTTGATCTGGGGGTGTTACATTTATGGTATCGGAGCTTAGGTTGAGGAAACCTAGGCTGTCGGGTCGAGTTATGTGTTGTTGAGTCTTGTATTGTCAGATTTTGTCTGACTGAGTCGTGTCGCGACGCGTCGTTTGGAATGTCGGCCATGATTAGTATCTGGGTGTAGCCATCATCTTCGTGCGACCTGTGGATGTAAGTCTCCCTTCTTTGTGTTGTGCCTCGTGTGACACGAGCTATTTTTTTATGATTATTTGTTAAGTGATGAAATCCTTCTGTGGATTTTGATTTCACGATATGTATTTAGTCGACTCTCGTATTTGGTTTATACGAGGAGTGTCGTTGCTGCTGATGTCTTTTTAATGTTGTTTTTGTCCGTTGCTTATAATTTTCGAATCGATTTGCTCGTTTTACAAATTCTCTTGTGGAAGCTTTGTGCTTATACGCGTTCGACTTGTTCACTAGCCAGTGTGGGAGGGTCCTTAGAGGCCTTGAATGGGGTCAGTGGTTTTGTTCTGAATCCTAGGTGGTCTTCGACTGTGGTATTTTACCGTTTATTTCCGTTTAAAGACATGTATTGTCTTGATTTTAAACGTTTTGATGCGTGTACTAGAAGTCGTTTTAGTGAATGTCGATACATGTGAGTTTTTAGGCATTCTGGCCTAATAGATTTTCGAAAACCTTGAGTATCTTAGAAAATAAAATTCGAGACATACTTTTAAATGAATTGTATTTTCGAGACGCCTACTAGCGCAACTATCTATTTCAAATTCTTCTACCTTGAGGACCAAAATATTTATTTTTTATTTTTTATTCCAATAATTTTGGAAATGCTTTGCTTAGACCCGAGGGTCGAATATTTCTGAAAGTCTTTCGCTAAAAGATAATGTCCTCATTTTTACCAAACGCATGATGGTTTTCAAAGTCTCGATAACAATGATTCACGTTTGTATTTTTTTTTTTTTGAAAGGTGATACTCAAGATCAACCGGTGTTTTTCTAAATTATTTTCAAAAAGGAGGCTTTCGTTTTTAAAACCTATCCATTCCCGTTTGAGGGCTGGGTATGTATGTATGATGTTCGCGTTGTCATTATGATGTTTGCTCTCTAGTATGATCGAATTGGCGGTGTGAGCGTTGAGTCGTTTTCCACACATTTGTTGTGTTAGCCCCCTGTGAGAGGTGGGATGCTGGTGTTGAATGTTGCCGCCTCGTAGTGATTTTTGCGTTGTCGCGCATGTGCGAGCTGTTAGAGCTTAGTTTGGTATGACCGTGTGCATCGGTGATTGTTCCGTTATGTGTCGATTGTTTAATGTCTTGTTACTTTGCTCCCGTTTTTGTGAATTTCGTGGACGAAGTTGAAGGTAATACCCATACTATTTTGACTTCTGTATTTTCTCTTTCTCCAGTCTATCGATTCGCTCATGTTCATTGATACTTTATGAACTTGTTCTGTATTTTGGTTTTATCGTCTGAACGAACTGTGATCTTGTTATGGGTCGATCTGGTTATCGTTGTGACTTTTTCGAGTTCGGTTCGATTCTTGTGAACCTTGTTCGGAAGTGACATCATTTGGTTCTATTAGTTTTTTTTATTCGAAGTGGATCGGATTTGGAACTCTTGTGTTTTCGACTCTGTCGACTCGTTTATGCTCGTTAACATTTTCTAAACTTTCCCTATCCCTTGCTTTTGTTGATCAAACGAGGGTGGTATTATTTCGGAATAACTCGTTTATCATTGTGACTTTTCAATCGCTATTCCCTTTCATGTGGATCTTATGGGAATGCATGTCTTGTTGTTCTCACCAGATCATCCTGGGAGTTGTTGTTTGAATTTTATTATCCTTCGTGTTTCGGACATGATTGTTCGATTTTTGTTGTCTCGATCGTTTGTTTGTTCGGTTTTTGTTCTCGTTTCGTGATTGTTGAGCGTTCAGGCTCCTTCGTAATTCCCTTAAGTTCGGGAAATTAGTCTCGTTTTCGATCTTCCAACCCTTAGGCGGTGGAATTCCGTATTTGTTCAGCGTTTGGCTAGCGTTTTGATTGATGAACCGTTGGGTTGGTCAATCGTATTGATTTTCGTTCGTGTGTTTTGTGACTGTTTGGATAATCGATTTGATTGTACTATCTGTTTGATGACGCTTGTCACTTGTTGGTTTTATTATGTTTCTACCGGTGGCGTTGTGTTGGTCGTCGTGGAGCGCGTTTTCACGCCGTATATTCCTTTGCATTGCTTGTAACGTTTCGCCGTTGGGCATAAGTTACGCGCTTCTTGTGTATCTCGTTGAGTTTTTCCTGGCGGGATATTTCTTCTCCCTACTTGTTTTAAGTTTCGGGACGAAACTTCTTTTAAGTATGGTAGAATGTAATACCCGTAATTTTGATTTCCGGTAATTTCTTTTTTTTTCGGCAGAAGTCCGTTTTGACGACTCGCTCATGACCATTTCGTCATTCTGAGAATGATTAATTCTACACTTTTTGACATCCGAGTTCGTTTCGGTGTTGTTTTGTTGCGTTCCGTGCTTTTTAGCGACTTTTCCGCACTTGTGTTCGATTCTTGCGAATCTCGTTCGAAACTGCTGTTTCGAGTTTCCCGTAAGTCCGTTTAACTTTGTTAGACGTGTTGTGAACTTCGGTTTGGTTATTCGATCACGTATCATGATTTTCGGGCGTTTTGGGCCATTTTGTAATTTACCCAAAGTTATGGGTATCCGTATCTGTATTTGTTGTCTCGACCCTTTTCTTGGTCGCGTGTGATTAATTATTGCATTATATTTTCATTTCGGGTCGATGATGTTGTCCGCGAGCTTTTTGTCGTGTTCGTTCCGTACGTTTTTGGAAATCGAGTCGTCGGGTCATGACGGCTGAGCAGCTGGCCGGACGGTGGCGGGTCCTAGCCGGACGGCTATGGCACCGGCCGGGCCGACGCGGGCAGAACCGGCGAGCGCGCGCTTACTTCGGAAGGTCGCGCGCTAACCGGCAGAGTAGCGCACGTTACGCGCCGGCCGACGACGCCATCGGTCGGGCGTGGGGTTCTCGAGGTTCTCGGATCGGGTAGGATCGGCAGTAGGGCACGCCATCGCCGGGCCGTGGCGCACGCTAACCGGCAGGGGTAGCGCACGCTGTCGGCCGACTAGCGTACGTTACCTGGGCGAGAGTCCATAGGTTACTGGACAGGTCGGTTAGCGCGCGCAGGCTTCCGGCCGTAGCGCACGCTAGCGGGGGTCGGGCGTACAGGTCACGGTCGGCAGGATTGGTCGGTGGTGCCGGGTTGTGCGAGCCCTGGCTGAGGGTACTGGGCCGATACTGGCCGATAGCGTACGCTAGTCCGGGAAGGCTAGCGCACGCTAGTTCCGGCCCAGTATAAATGTGACAGAGCAGTCGCGTTTTCATTCATTTTTCATTTCCTTTCCTTTCGATCCGCGGTTGGAGCTTCGGAGGAGGCGAAGACATGTTGTTTAACAACAAATCCATGAAGTTCTTGAGGTTATATCATTGATCAATCATCCTATAACATCCTTCGATCCAGCGAATCAAGGTGAGATTTCCTAGAACCCTATTTTGAGAAATTTTGGGGTTTTTGCGTTTTTGTCCGATTCGTTCCGTATTGTTGATTAATTCATGTTGGGTATGATTAATCTTGGTAGTATTCTTGTATTTTAACATCATTTAATCCATTGTTCTTCGTCGAATCGAAGTATATTTCTTGATTTCCTTCGAATCGACTTTTTGGGGGATTTATTTTCAATCTCGTTTTCCATCCGTTTTCGATGGATCGATTGTGGTTAAATGATGTTGTTAAACATATTCTATGGATTGTATATCCATATTTCGACTTGGAATTTCGTTTTCGTGTTTTGTCGGGACGAATCGTGTTCTTGGCCGTTTTGGGGAAAACACTTGAACTTTCGTCATTCGTTCTTTGAATTCGATGGCTTTGAGTCGTGTTATGGAATTCATTTCATTGTTGTTATTGTCCTTCGTAGTTTATGAACATGAGTTGGCGATCGGTGGAGTCGGTGGGTTCGTAGTCGGTTCGTGCCAACCTACTTTGGTCGATTCTCCGCGTTGTTCTTATTCGAGGCAAGTATCTTGCCCATACATTACATGTTTTGTGGATATATTAGTTGGTAATTTACGATACGTGATTTATGAATGTCTATAATTAACTTTCAAAGGAATCGATATGCTTTTCAATACTTCCTTAAAAGATGACTCGTATGATTTCGTTGTTAAATGTGCTTGTCTAAGTATGTGTAGGGTATCGTTTTGTGTGATTATGACGTCGTAGATTTATAGTTTAGCCTTTTCTTGAGGTATGTGTGGAACATATGCCTATTGATGATCCTGTGACATTGTGTCGTTCGACGTGGTTAGAGAGGTATTTTCTCTCGCTGCTATGTTATTGGTACTAGCTGCATCGTTGAAATTCTAGCATGAATCGTATCGTTACTTGGTCATGAGTATATGTTGGATGAACTGGCCATTCTAGTAAGGTACCTCGACTATATATACTGTGATTGACCTTCGAGGCTTGTGGTTTGCAACTGTGATTTTGGAACGTGTGTTTGTGTTGTTCCTTCCACCCGGAGTGTTCGACGGGATGTCTGGGGGTCGATACTAAGGGGTACGGCCACGGAAGTGGACTTGGGTGCGTGTGTGGATGAACTTACACCCGGAGTGTCCGACGGGATGTCTGGGGGTCGATACTAAGGGGTACGGCCGCGGAAGTGGTTTCCCACCTGGAGCGTTCGACGGGGCGTCTGGGGGCCGATACTAAGGGGTACGGTCGTGGGTTACCAGGTGTAGTTTTCATCTTGAGGATGATGTTGATGTTTTCGTTAATTGTGATATTGTCCGGAGTATCACAATGCTTTGTGTTTGGGGTCGAGAGACATTATATATCGAGTCTTGGTGCTTGGCTAGAATGGCATAAGAATAATGTGTTATGTGTAATGTGTCCTTGTAAGTGAATTGCAGTGGATGATCGGGTCGTAGGCCCTGTGTTTTGTGACCGGAATGGTTGGGTCGTGGACCCTGTGTTTTGTTAACGGATTTGCATTTTGGAAAATGAACTTTGGGGCTGTGACCCTAAATGACTTTCGAGGAATTAAGGACTTTTCAATTTCAAATGTTTTCAAAACTCCCGAGATTTGGAAGTCTTTTCAAAGTGCTTACTTGCTTCGTTTCTACTTTCAAGACTTGATCTATTTTTAACTAAATATATCTCGGGAAGTCTTTCGTTGTATTTTCGGAATGTGTTGTGTATGGCTCGTTTTTGCACTTTATACTTGCACTAGCGAAACTGTGGAGTTTTGCTAACCCCCGAGTAATCGGGGGGTGGATATCTGTATTGTGTCCAGGTACATGCAGGTTTTCGGGAGCAAGACACATGATCAGTGCGAGGGATGATGAAAGACAAATGATACTAATCACACGAAGGCCAGTTTTGACTTCAGTTAGTCGGAGTCCATTGTATTGTATTTTCCGCTGTCTTATTGTTCGTTGTTGCAAGTATTTTACCCTTGCATGTGTATGAGTCTGGATGAGTTTATGTATTTTGATTTGTAAGTCAGTGACGGAAGACCAAATCGGTCTATTGATTCGTTATTTTGATTCGTCAGTATGTAATGTAATGTGTTGTGTTGATGTCTAGCCTGGTGGATCCTCACGGAGAGGGTCTGCGGCGTGTAATATACCCGGTTTGATCTGGGGGTGTTACATGTATGTATGATGTTCGCATTGTCATTATGATGTTTGCTCCCGAGTATGAGCGAATTGGCGGTGTGAGCGTTGAGTCGCTTTCCACACACTTGTTGTGTTAACCCTCTGTGAGAGGTGGGATGTTGGTGTTGAATGTTGTCGCCCCGTGGTGATTTCTGCGTTATCGCGCATGTGCGAACTGTTAGAGCTTGGTTTGGTATGACCGCGTGCATCGGTGATTGTTCCATTATATGTCGGTTGTTTAATGTCTTGTTACCTTGCTCCTGTTTTTGTGAATTTCGTGGACAAGGTCGAAGGTAATACCCGTATTGTTTTGGACTTCTGCATTTTCTCTTCCTCAAGTCTATCGACTTGCTCGTATTCGTTGACATTTTCTGAGCTTGTCTTGTCCCTTGCTTTCGTTGATCGAACAAGTGTGGTATTGTTTCAGAATAACTCATTTGACGTTGTGACTTTTCTATTGCTATTCCCTTTCCTGTGGATCTTATGGGAATGCACATCTTGTTGTTTTTACCAGAACATATATTGTCTCGAGCCGAGACGTGAACCTGGGAGTTGTTGTCTGAATTTTATTATTCTTCGTGATTCGAACATGATTGTTCAAATTTTGTTGTCTCGATCGTTTGATTGTTCGGTTTTTGTTGATCTCGTTTCGTGATTGTTGAACGTTCAGGCTCCTTCGTAATTCCCTTAAGTTTGGCAAATTAGTCTTGTTTTCGATATTCCAACCCTTGGGCGGTGGAATTCCGTATTTGTTCAGCGATTGGCTCGCATTTTGATTGATGTACCGTTAGGGTGGTCAATCATATTGATTTTCGTTCGTTGTGTTTTGTGATTGTTCGGATAATCGACTCGATTGTATTATCTGTTTGATGACGCTTGGCACTTATTGGTTTTATTATGTCTCTATCGGTGGCGTTGTGTTGGTCGTCGTGGAGCGTGTTTTCACGCCGTATGTCTCTTTGCGTTTCTTGCAGCATTTCGCCGTCGGGCGCGAGTTTTCGGTTTTTGCGTATCTCGTCGAGTTTTCCTCGCAGGGGATATTGCTTCTCCCTACTTGTTTTAAGTTTCGGGACGAAACTTCTTTTAAGGAGGGTAGAATGTAATACCCGTAATTTCGATTTCCAGTAATTTCTTTTTTTCGGCGAAAGTCCATTTTGACGACTTTCTCATGACCGTTTCGTCATTCCGAGAATTATTAATTCTGCATTTTTTGTCATCCGAGTTCATTTCGGTGTCGTTTTGTTGAGTTCCGTGCTTTTTAGCGACTTTTCCGCACTTGAGTTCGATTCTTGTGAATTTCGTTCGAAACTGCTGTTCCGAATTGATGATTAATTCATGATAGGTATGATTAATCTTGGTAGTATTCTTGTGTTTAACATCATTTAATCCATTGTTCTTCGTCAAATCGAAGTATATTTCTTGATTTCCTTCGAATCGACTTTTTGAGGGATTTGTTCTCGATCTCGTTTTCCATCCGTTTTTTATGGATCGATTGTGGTTAAATGATGTTGTTAAACATATTCTATGGATTGTATATCCATATTTCGACTTGGAATTCCGTTTTCGTGTTTTGTCGGGACGAATCGTGTTCTTGGCCGTATTGGGGAAAACACTTGAACTTTCGTCATTCGTTCTTTGAATTCAACGGCTTTAAGTCGTGATATGGAATTCATTTTCATTGTTGTTATTGTCCTTCGTAGTTTATTATCGCGAGTTGGCGTTCGGTGGAGTCGGCGGGTTCGTAGTCGGTTCGTGCCAACCTACTTCGGTCGATTCTCCGCATTGTGGTTATTCGAGGCAAGTACATTGTTCATACGCTTCTCGTTTTGTGGACATTATGATCGGTGATCGTCTTGATGTGTTTATTTGGTTATTTGAAATGAAGTTTCAAAAGATTTGGGTTTGGCCTCGTTAAAGGCTCTCTTTCAAAATGCGTGTGTGTTTTGTGAACGGTGTGTTTCAGGAATTGATTATGATTTGATTATTTTGAACGTTGAAGGCTTTGATGATACCCCTATTGTTTAAAGTTATGGAATCGTGCATTCCGTGTTTAATCTTGTTATTATGTTTTGAAGAGTTTGATAACGGCGTCGAGTAAGTGGCCATCTCTAGTGAGTATTCTTAATGAACTTACATTCTTAGCATATTAGTATTGCATGAGTAACGTGTGTGTGTGTATGCTCACTATGGGTTAGATCCAATGGGGTCTCGGGAGGGGTCCACAAAGACGTGGATCGATGGTTAATTGTGGTGCATTTTGCAAATGTGTTTTGGATTATTGGCGTTTCCGGAAATGAGTGCTTTCGAATGGTTTTCATGATTGCATGCATCGACTAAGTGTGTAAGAGGTAAGTTGTTCGTTCGGCTTACTTGGCTAGGATGGCACTAGAGTATTTTGTTGTTTGTGTTAAATCCTTTAATTGTGGATTTTGATGTTGGGAGATGAACCTTGTGGTCGTTCTTGTGTATTGCGAGTCGATGAGATTTGGGGCTAAAATCTCAACGGTTTGGTAAAGGTCATTTTACGGGAAGTAAACCTTTGGGGCGGTGACCCCTTTCGTCTTTTGGGTTTTGAAAAGTGGGATTTGATAATCCTAAATTGTTTTCTATTAAAACTCTCGATGGCATTCTAAACCGTTTTATAAATTATTTTCCTTGATTTGTGATCTTTCGGTTTTGGAATGTTTTACCCAAACACTTGCCTCGGGAAGTACTTTTCGTTTCGTTTGGATCTTTGAGGATTCCTGACTATTGTTATTCGTGGAACTCGAATTTTATGGCTCGTATTTGCACTTTGTTCTTGCACTAGCAAAACAGTGGAGTTTTGCTAACCCCCGAGTATTCGGGGGGTGGATGTCTGTTTTTGCATTCAGGTTTTGGAGCATAGCACAGGGTCGGCATGAAGGATGATGAAAGATGAACGATACTAATCACACGAGGACCCATTGATGTCGTATTGGTTTAGTTGTATTTTATTTTCCACTGCAGTATTCTTTTCCCGTTGTACGGGAGTGTGTTGTATTCGACCCCTGCGTGGGCTTGTATTGTAATCGAGTTGTATGTTTTTATTGAAAGACCAAATCGGTCTACTGAGTCATGTTAGCCTTAAAGGCATTGTCGAGATGTTTCATATTGTTACTAACCTGGTAGATCCTTGAGGAAAGGTTCTACGGCGTGTAATATCCCTGAGCGTATTGGGGGTGTTACAATATATATATATACACGAACAAATGACAGGACTGTGTAACAAATGACAGTCTACAGATTCAGGAAAAACATCAAAGTACGACAGAACAAAACCTCAATGAATGAAACGTTTAGTTGGAATTCAGTTTCATGCTTCATGGATTCAATCTTGCTGAATTAAGCATTCATGGGCAAATTATCCAGACAGAGCAATAAAACAACACGAGAACAACAAAACAACAGGAGAATAAAAAAATTATCTTTGAACACAAACTTTTCATAATTATTCAAAAACATCAGGGGAGGTTCTGTAATTATTCAGATAGAAAATTGATGAAGCTAAAACAACACAAGAAGAAGAATAAAAAAACATCTTTGAACACAAACAAGATAGATCCAAGGATAAAAAAACAACCAAATTTCTTTACATAAACAGCAAAATCTTGTCTTAAACGAAAACGGTAATCACTTTCCAGACTGTGAATCTTGACTCTTCTTCATAAAATCTAAATACATATGACTCAATCAACATATACAACATTCAACTCGATGAGGAGCTTGCAACCAATTTCAAATGTTAAAGATAGCAGAAATGTAAGAAAAAAAATAAAATATATGTACCTCAATATATCATATACTAGCGTCAAATACTCAGTCTTGTGACGGTGTCGCATTATTTGTTTTAGCCCGGGTCCTTGGACAGATATCTTCATGCCGTTCTCCGTTTGCAGGATTCATTGAACATATAACACGGTTGTGGCCTGGCACTCTGTCAACATGCCGAAAAATAAATAAGTATGAACATTCACACATATATATTGACATTTAAAAGGATATATAGAGATAGGAAAATGACATACCCGCATAGTCCGCAATTTTGCTTTTGTCGCTGCGGAGCACCCTTCGACTTGACTTTTACAGGGTCGCGTATGCCATAATTTGCTTCAACACACGGACCAACCCCATGATTGCACTCTACTTTTTCATCATCTCCAGCTTCACCCCTACTATCTTCTATATCTTTTGTAATTTTTCTCAACTTATTCAATGAGTTAGTGAATTGTGAATCATCTTGCGACAACAATTGATATAATTTGACAAACTCCTTGTATAGAAGGCCTAATCGAGTGCGCTGTACTTCAGGCATTACGAATGACTCTGCAAACAAAATCCTAATTCTCTTTCCTGTTTCAATCAGCCAACGATTATGTATACTTTTAGTTGGAAAGGCCGTAATGCCCATGGACTTGAAACAAGAAAGAATATGTGAACACGGAACACCAACAGACTCTAGCATCATGCAATCGCATCGAAAAATTGCATTCTCGACATCAATTTTTACGGAGTAGTGTTTCTCCTCATCCTTATTGTACTCTATGGCTTAATAAAAATTTTCCCTCTCCCAACTTATCTGTGGTCTCAGTGATAATACCTTGCTCAGAATAAATATTCTTACGAATTTTTCGGAAAACCCTTTTAGTGCACAAATTAGCAGCATGTTGCTCAAGATCAAATAGAGCACTCTCGAGTCTCGCCTTTGGCTTCCTAATCTCATCGTCCAACTGCTTCTCAATAAAATTGTTTCTCATCTGCTTCAAGGCCTGATAGAATATCTGAATGAAGTCCGTTAGTGCTAAACTTGGCTTCAGATACAACTTCAGGAGTGCATTTATCGACTCTGCACGTGATGTAGTACTCATTCCTACCAAGAACACTCCATTAAAATAAGCCTCGCTCCACATTGCTCTTTTCTCATATGTGTCGCTCACCCATGAGTTATCAGCCACTCCATAATCTCTAACTAATTTAGCCCAATGTTCCTCGAACTGCTGTACAGAGCATTTTCTCTTTGCCAACTTAACAAACTCGCATGCAAAATTAGCTTTTCTCACCCTCTTTTTGGCATTCCGGCATAGGAGCCAACAATATAATCTGTGTGGAGTACGGGGAAATTCATCCTGAATTGCTTGGCATATAGATGCATCTTGATCAGTGATCACTGCAGATGGAATTTTATCATTCATCGCATCCTTGAACGCACGCAATAACCAATGGTAGGATTGAATTGTTTCACTGCATACTATCCCTGCACTGAAAATACAATTGCTAGCGTGGTTGTTTGCACCAGATAGTATGACAAGCGGAAAGCGGTATGTATTAGTCTTGTAAGTACTGTCGAGAACTAATACATCACCAAATGTTTCATACTCGACCTTTGATTGTGAATCACACCAAAACATGGTTGCTAGTGCACCATCAGCATTCTCCGTGTGCTTCAATACAAACCCTGGGTCATGAACCTCATTCCATCGAGCATGTTGAAAGCCATATTCACATCACCATATCAAATTTTCTCCATTTTTTGTTTCTGTAGAAAATTGTAACCATCTTTCCTCATAAACGGTAGCTTTCCAGTTCCACCGACCAGACTTTGGATAAAATCCATTGCTTTTGATGGTCTAATCCCGATTTCAGCCATATGTGTGAAAGTAGTCTTATCAACTGATGTCAAATACCTGTCAATAAATAAATATATAGAATATTTTGGATGAGTAATAGCAAAAAAAATGTAGTGTACAAAAATCTAGACAAAATATAAACCCTTAATGTAAAGCGGAGCATTGGTTTAGTGATAGAGTAAATACCTGTTACAACGTAGAAGGTGTGAAGTTTTAGCCGTTGCTAGTTCATGATTATGATTTGGTTCGAAGTTGGTGACTCTATTGTAATACCCAGTTGTAATTCATTCATTATCATTCAGTAATTATCAGTCTGTAATTGTCACTCAGTAATTTTCACTCATTAATAATCACTCGTCATTCATGATTCATTCATTTTGCGTTCATTGTGGGCATGTTGTAACCGTGTATCAGTTACCAATCGTCATTTCATCTCCGTTTGAGTGTCGAGACGGGAGTATTATCATTTTCATCGTAATTGGTAGTCTTGTCCTGGAAGTTTCATCTTTGGCATGTGTTGGACTTGTTCACTTTCACATAGGTATGGTATGACGGATCATTCATCAATCGTAGCGAGAGATCAGAGTTGTCGGATTTTCATCTTGTCCAGCAACGAGTTACGGCCGTAAGGATTGCCGGATACGGCCGTAACAGGCGTTTGTTGTTTTCAGGTCATTTTGGACGCACGAGACTTACGGCCGTAAGGGTTGCGGCATACGGCCGTAAGTGAGCAGGTACGGCCATAAGGCTTGGCCGGTTACGGACGTACGTGTCGAGCAGGGTGCCCAAGCATTTTTGGCCGAAGGCGAGTTACGGCCATAAGATGGGCAGAATACGGCTGTAAGGAGTGTTCGTGTATTTCAGGTTTTGTCGGACGAAGAGGGACTTACGGCCGTAAGGGTTTCGGCATACGGCCGTAAGACGAGGCAGGTACGGCCGTAAGGCTTGGCCGGATACGGCCGTACCTTGCAGGCAGGGTGCGTGGTCAATTTCGACGAAGGGGGTCATATGCCCGTAAGTTTGGCCAGATACGGCCGTATCGGTCGAGTTACACCTGTAAAGTATGCGGGTACGGCCATATGGCTGTCGGCAGGAGTTTTGGACGAGGGCGAGTTACGCCCGTAAGTCATGTACGGATATGGCCGTAAGGCTGTCGGCAGGTATTTGGACGGAGCCGAGTTACGGCCGTACGAGTTGGCTGGTTACGGCAGTAAGGTCGTTGACCTGGGATGTTACGGCCGTAAGAAGGCCGAGTTACGGCCGTAACTTACGGCAGTTTATAAGGACTGGATCGGGACTTTCAGCTCATTTTGTCATTTCTTTCACCTTCTTCCGAGAGAGAGAGCTTGAGGGGGGGATTTTCCATCATCAATCACTTGGGTGTTAGATTTTCATCATCTTCATTCGGTTGGGAAGCTTGGATACTTGATTTAACTCGTGTTCATCGGATCGAAGTGGTTGGATCTTCAAGAGGTAATTTCTTCAACATCTTGGATTTTGATTTTATATTGAGATATGATGTTTTGGACGTTATAATCATGTTATATGAAGGGATATGCATATGATTATGAATTTGTATAAAGATTCATTGGACTATTGAAGGATTATTCAAGAACACTTTGAATATTAAGTTGGATTTGGGGGTTTTCGATTAATTGTTGTTGAAATCACGAATTTGGATGTTCATTTTGGATTATTGATCATATTGAAGATGTTTTGTTGGTTTGAAACACTTCTTGGGGATTTGATATTGGTATATTGAGGTTTGATTGTAAACGATCGGAGTTTGGCCACAACGTATTCGATATAATGCCCCAATGAACTTGGTTTAATCGTATCGACGTTTTGAGTTTGTTATAATCATGTTTGATTCGTATATTGAGCGGATTGTTGGTAATTGTGTTATTCAAGGTTTTTCGAGCGACCGACATCTCATTTAGGACGTTTGTTCATGGAAGGACAATTGTCACCGGTGTTGAGTAAGTTAATTCTTACTCGGTTAAAAGGATATTCATTCCTTTTGTTGTTGTTCATTCATAATCATAACTCATTCATCATTGTATTGACCGTATTGAGACTTATAATTGTCGAATAACCACTTCATTAACGAGGAACGGCGGTTCCAATCATTTCATTGAACTATCATTCACTTCACTATTATTTTCATCTCGGTGAGTCATTCTTGACCTTGTCGGATTATTATTCATTGGTATTCATTTTGGTCATTCTCATTCACATTACCTTCTGGGTTCATTTTGCGTGGTCGGGTGCGGATGTGTGGAATTTTTAGTCGAGCACGCGATGGTCATGTATTGGGACTACATTGGACGGTGCACACGGTAACGATTACCTCCGTGAGACTAATTAGGTACAAGGACGTATGTGTCCGGTCATTCGTCTTGTACACTTGCACAGAACATTACGGGCGTACTATGATACTCCTCTTCGGCGTATTTCATAACTAAGGATATTTTATAACTAAGATATATCATGATTGTGTATTTTCAACCCTTGAGGATTGTTGTTCTGTGTAACTGACCCTGTTGGGGGATATTGTTTTCAGGTCACGGCAAGGCAAAGGCACGGGAAGAGCATGTTGACGGCGAGGAGTCCCAGTGATACTAGTAGGGGGCCCCGATCTTTTCAGTCATTCATGTGGTTGTCATTTATTTTTCCGCTGCAGATTTTCATTTGGATACTCCGTTCATTCAGTGCTGTGTATTTTATCTTCATATAAAATATACTAGTATTCGGTATTGTCCTGGTGTTTCGTATTTAAGCTCCTCATCGGAGTATTTGGTAATATAATGTGGTTCGGTACTACATTTATGTTATTTAATTCATCAGTTTTCATTCGCCTGGTGGGTCCCAGTCGGGGGTCCACGGCACTGTAATATCCGCCTAGTTTGGGGTGTTACAGAGTTGGTATCGGAGCATGGTTTTGAATACTACCTTCTGAGTCATGTCTCATTTGAAATCATCGTCATCGGACTAGTATCATTGGACTTTCGCGTCACGTGTGACCTGTGCAAATGCCGAGCCAATCAGACCAAGAACTGTAAGACTTCTAATGCCATGGTATAATTTCTGGCAATAAGAATCATTCATTCATCATTCATTAGTCAACAATCCTCATCATCATTCATTTTGATCAGGACGATCATGTTAACTCATTAATCACTCAGTTCATTTCACAGTTCAGTTGTTGATCTGGAAGGATCATATCATTAATCTTGTTAACTCGTTCAAGATAATCATTTCAAGGATTTCATCAGATAATCATGTCACCTCAGTTAATCATTCATGTATTCACTGTGCTAGAGCACGTATGCTCATTTTCATCATTTCATGACGTAATCATAATGTGATATTCATGCGGGAGATATAATCATCATGTGACTTTCCTACTTCAGTATGGAGAGAGCAGGAAGAGGACGCGGAGGATGAGGTCGAGGTGCTGGTCGAATCCCGAGAGATTGTGTGAATACACGTGCGAACGCGAGGAATAATGCTAACTCATCAAGCAACGACGCTGCTACTCATTCACATGGACGTGATCATTCACTATCGGGGAGTCGTACCCGGGACACATCTCAGTCAGGAGGTGTTCGGGTTGACCCACTCGCTTTTATGCAGGGCATGATGGCCCAAATGACTCAGATGGCACAACTGATGGAGACGATGCATAACTCAGCTAATCAAAATCAACAGGCTCCTCCACCGCCACCTCAGAGGCAAGAGAGGAGTGTGGGCAGTATCATCGGCGACATCTCTCGCCAAAGGCCACCTACTTTTGAGGGCTCATCTGAGCCGGCGGATATTGTTCATTGGCTCGAGCATTTCGAGAAGTTATTTTCTATGGTAGAGTGTCCCGAAGGACACAAAGTTTCAGTTGCGGCTTACTATCTGGGTAAGAGCGCTCATTCTTGGTGGTTGTCGTTGAAGCCCACCGACGGATCATGTACTTGGGATCAATTCAAGATTCTCATGATGGAGAGGTATTATTCGGCCCCACTCAGAGAGGCCAAGATGTCATAATTACTCACTCCCGACCCCTCATCAGACGAGGATGTTCTCGCCATTGCCGAGAAATTTCAGGAACTTCTTCCGTTCGCCTCATCTATCATTCACTCCGAGGTGGATAAGATTAAGTATTTCAGCAAGAGGCTGAAACCCCGTATGCGGATGCAGTTACTTAATCATAATTGCACCACTCTGGCCGAATTCATTGAGAAGGCTCTTACTTATGAGCTTACTGCTAAGGAGATTGCTAAGCAGCAACCTTCATCTGCTACTAAGAAGTCCAAGAATCGTAATCAGTCTGAAGGCGGTCAGACAACCTTCAAGAAGCCTCGCGCGGGCACTCCTTTCTCTGAGCGACCTCCTATGGTGCCCAAACCGGCAGAATTGCAGTCCCGAGCAGCCAGTTCGGCCATCACCTGTTTTAACTGTGGGGATCTTGGTCATGTCAGCACCAAGTGTCCGAGGCAGACTGTCACATGCCATAACTGTGGGATTGCTGGGCATAAGGCCTGTTTTTGCCGAAGGGACTCCAAACCTACTCCGGCGTCATCTCAGGCCCCGAAGCAGTCAGCTATTCATAATCAGGCCACTCAGTCTGCGTCATTCAAGACGACAGGAGCGAATAAAGGTAGAGCCTTTAGTCATCAGACGGGAGCGTCCGGTGCCGGGACTAGCAAGCCCCGAATTTATGAGATGAAAAAGACCGACGATCCAGAGGCCCGGATGATCTCAGGTACACTCGATATTCTATCTCAACCTGTGCTTACCCTTTTTGATACTGGTGCATCACATTCATTCATTTCCGAGTCATATTTGAGTAGACTACGTCTGGGTAGTGCTATTAGTTGTGAGCCTTATGTCATTGGTCTACCTGATGGTAGAAGAATTATCGAGAATCGTGAGATTTAGAATTGTCTGATTCAGCTTCATGGTCGTGTATGGCTAGCAGACCTTATCGTGGTAGATTTGCCAAGAGACGACATCATCTTCGGTATTAATTGGATGGATCGTCACGATGCCATCATTAGTGTCCGTAAGCGTATGGTTACTATCATTTCAGACGATGGGGTCGAATGTGTTTTTCAGGGAGGTAATCCCGGCTGTTCTGGTAAGGTCATTAACTTGATGAAGGCAGTGAAATTACTCAACCAGGGGTGTATTGGTTATTGGTGTTATATGACCAAAACCGAGAAATCACCAATAATGTTGACGGATATTCTGGTAGTAAGGGAATATGCCGATGTTTTTCCAGACGAGTTACCTGGTTTGCCTCCACAGAGAGATGTGGAATTCACGATTGAGTTGGAGCCCGGTACGTCTCCAATATCGAAGGCACCGTACCGGATGGCCCCGACCGAAATGCAGGAGTTGAAGAATCAACTTGAGGAATTGTTCGAGAAAGGTTATATCCGACCGAGTACGTCCCCGTGGGGAGTACCAGTGTTGTTTGTCAAGAAGAAGGATGGTTCATTTCGCTTGTGTATTGATTATCGGGAGTTGAACAGGGTGACGATCAAGAATAAGTATCCTCTACCCCGTATTGATGATCTCTTAGATCAACTTCAGGGAGCTTCAATATTTTCCAAGATCGACCTAAGATCTGGATATCACCAGTTGCGAATTCGAGAGTCGGATATCGCAAGGACAGCGTTTCGTACACGCTATGGTCATTATGAGTTCGTGGTAATGCCGTTCGGGTTAACTAATGCACCTGCGGTATTCATGGAGTTAATGAATCGAGTTTTCATCGACTTTTTGGATCAGTTTGTTGTTGTCTTCATCGATGACATTTTGATTTATTCTCGTGACCGAGAGGAGCACAAGGTTCACCTTCATCAGGTTCTCGACGTGTTGAGACGAGAACAGCTTTATGGAAAATTTTCCAAATGTGAGTTCTGGATATCCGAAGTGACGTTTCTCGGGCATGTAATTTCATCAGATGGAGTGCGTGTTGATCCTCAGAAGACGGAGGCTATCCAAGATTGGTTACCTCCGAAGAATGTTAAGGAAATCCGAAGCTTTCTAGGATTAGCCGATTATTATCGGCGGTTTGTGGAGGGATTTTCTAAAATTTCTCAACCTTTGACGAAACTTTTGCAAACGGATAAGAAATACACGTGGTCCGACGTGTGTCAGCGGATTTTTGAGGAACTCAAGAGCCGGTTAATTTCAGCACCGGTACTTTCCTTGCCACAAAGGACAGAAGGATTTGTGGTTTATAGTGACGTGTCCGGACACGGTCTCGGATGTGTATTAATGCAGAATGGGAAGGTTATTGCCTATGCTTCACGACAATTGAGACCTTACGAGGTTAATTATCCAACCCACAACCTGGAGTTAGCAGCCGTGGTTTTCGCGTTGAAGATTTGGCGTCATTACCTTTATGGCGTCACCTATCAGATATTCACCGATCACAAGAGTTTGAAGTATATATTTACTCAGAAGGAGTTAAATATGCGACAGAGGCGGTGGTTGGAACTAATCAAAGATTATGATATCGAGATCTTGTACCACCCGGGTAAGGCAAATGTGGTTGCCGATGCCTTGAGTCGTAAGTCTGTTCAGGAGCAAATGCTTGCTCGTTTAACAGTTCAGAAGGAGCTTCAGCAGGAATTCCTTAGACCCGAGATCGAGGTCTGGCTTCAGCGAGTGCAAGGGCAACTTTGCATGTTAGAGATTTCTTCGCCACTGGAGGAGGCAATCAGAGAGAATCAGGGTTCAGACCCATCATTGTTGCGCATCCGTGAGGATGTGGCTCAGGGGAAAGCCCCTGGATTTGTGGTCCACGAGGATGGACTTTTGCGATTTAAGAATCGGTTGTGAGTACCGGCGAATGACGAGTTGAAAAACTCGATTTTGAGAGAAGATCATGCTACCCCTTATTCCGTTCATCCGGGGTCTAGCAAGATGTACAATGACTTGAAACAAAATTACTGGTGGAGTAATATGAAGCGAGAAGTCACAGAATTTGTTTCGAGGTGCTTAACCTGTCAGCAAGTCAAGATTGAGCATCAGCGACCGGCGGGTATGCTGAAACCTCTCCCTATTCCAGAGTGGAAGTGGGAAGACATTTCGATGGATTTCATCACGAGTTTGCCGACGAGTCATCGTGGCATAAATACAATCTGGGTAATTGTGGACCGTTTGACTAAATCGGATCATTTCCTTGAGATTAAGGATACGTGCGGTCCCGAGAGACTTGCCCAGCTGTTCATCAAAGAGATAGTGAGACTGCACGGTACTCCTAAAAGTATCGTTTTCGATCGTGACAGACGGTTCGTGTCTCATTTTTGGAAATCGGTTCATCGTGCTATGGGAACTCAGCTTAATCTCAGTACTGCTTTTCATCCTCAGTCCGATGGACAATCAGAGAGGACTATTCAGACATTAGAGGACATGTTGAGGGCATGCGTCCTCGATTGGAAGGACGATTGGGAAGCCCAATTACCGTTGATTGAGTTCACGTACAATAATAGTTGGCATGCTTCGATTAAGATGGCACCTTACGAGGCCTTGTACGGTCGTCGTTGTCGATCTCCTTTGTGTTGGGACAATTTATCAGAGTCAATTGGCACCGAGCCCGATATGCTTATAGCCGCCCGGGAGAAGGTAGCTTTGATCAGGAGTCGTCTGTTGACCGCTCAGAGTCGACAGAAATCATATGCAGATAATCGTCGTCGACCACTAGAGTTCGAGACAGGTGACCACGTGTTGGTCAAGGTATCCCCGAGTCAAGGCATTTTCCGTTTCGGAAAATGGGGAAAGTTGAGTGCGAGATTCATTGGACCGTTTGAGATTCTGGATCGAGTAGGCGAGATATCTTATCGTTTGGCTTTACCTCCGGCGTTGAGCCGAATTCATAATGTGTTTCACGTCTCTCAGTTGCGGAAGTATGTTGCCGATCCGAGACACATACTTCAGTTCGATGAAATCGAGATCGCGGATGATCATTCGTATGAGGAGCATCCTATACGAGTTTTAGAGTGGCGAATCAAACAGTTGAGGAATAAGACGATTCCTTTGATCAAGATTCAGTGGTCTAGACACGGAGTCAAAGAGGCTACTTGGAAAACCGAGGATAGTATGCGGGAGGGTTATCCCGAGTTGTTTGACCCTTAGTTTCGGGGACGAAACTCTTTTTAAGGGGGGTATGTAATACCCGATTGTAATTCATTCATTATCATTCAGTAATTATCAGTCTGTAATTGTCACTCAGTAATTTTCACTCATTAATAATCACTCGTCATTCATGATTCATTCATTTTGCGTTCATTGTGGGCATGTTGTAACCGTGTATCAGTTACCGATCGTCATTTCATCTCCGTTTGAGTGTCGAGACGGGAGTATTATCATTTTCATCGTAATTGGTAGTCTTGTGCTGGAAGTTTCATCTTTGGCATGTGTTGGACTTGTTCACTTTCACATAGGTATGGTATGACGGATCATTCATCAATCGTAGCGAGAGATCGGAGTTGTCGGATTTTCATCTTGTCCAGCAACGAGTTACGGCCGTAAGGATAGCCGGATACGGCCGTAACAGGCGTTCATTGTTTTCACGTCATTTTGGATGCACGAGACTTACGGCCGTAAGGGTTGTAGCATACGGCCGTAAGTGAGCAGGTACGGCCGTAAGGCTTGGCCGGTTACGGCCGTACGTGTCGAGCAGGGTGCCCAGGCGTTTTTGGCCGAAGGCGAGTTACGGTCGTAAGATGGGCAAAATACGGCCGTAAGGAGTGTTCGTGTATTTCAGGTTTTGTCAGACGAAGAGGGACTTACGGCCGTAAGGGTTTCGGCATACGGCCGTAAGACGAGGCAGGTACGGCCGTAAGACTTGGCCGGATACGGTCGTACGTTGCAGGCAGGGTGCCTGGTCAATTTCGACGAAGGGGGTCCTACGCCCGTAAGTTTGGGCAGATACGGCCGTATCGGTCGAGTTACGCCCGTAAGGTATGCGGGTACGGCCGTATGGCTGTCGGCAGGAGTTTTGGACGAGGGCGAGTTACGCCCGTAAGTCATGTACGGATACGGCCGTAAGGCTGTCGGCAGGTATTTGGATGGAGCCGAGTTACGGCCGTACGAGTTGGCTAGTTACGGCCGTAAGGTCGTTGACCTGGGATGTTACGGCCGTAAGAAGGCCGAGTTACGGCCGTAACTTCCGGCAGTTTATAAGGATTGGATCGGGACTTTCAGCTCATTTTGTCATTTCTTTCACCTTCTTCCGAGAGAGAGAGAGCTTGAGGTGGGGATTTTCCATCATCAATCACTTGGGTGTTAGATTTTCATCATCTTCATTCGGTTGGGAAGCTTGGATACTCGATTTAACTCGTGTTCATCGGATCGAAGTGGTTGGATCTTCAAGAGGTAATTTCTTCAACATCTTGGATTTCGATTTTGTATTGAGATATGATGTTTTGGACGTTATAATCATGTTATATGAAGGGATATGCATATGATTATGAATTTGTATAAAGATTCATTGGACTATTGAAGGATTATTCAAGAACACTTTGAATATTAAGTTGGATTTGGGGGTTTTCGATTAATTGTTGTTGAAATCACGAATTTAGATGTTCATTTTGAATTATTGATCATATTGAAGATGTTTTGTTGGTTTGAAACACTTCTTGGGGATTTGATATTGGTATATTGAGGTTTTATTGTAAACGATCGGAGTTTGGCCACAACATATTCGATATAATGCCCCAATGAACTTGGTTTAGTCGTATTGACGTTTTGAGTTCGTTATAATCGTGTTTGATTCGTATATTGAGCGGATTGTTGGTAATTGTGTTATTCAAGGTTGTTCGAGCGACCGACATCTCATTTAGGACGTTTGTTCGTGGAAGGACAATTGTCACCGGTGTTGAGTAAGTTAATTCTTACTCGGTTAAAAGGATATTCATTCCTTTTGTTGTTGTTCATTCATAATCATAACTCATTCATCATTGTATTAACCGTATTGAGACTTTTAATTGTCGAATAATCACTTCATTAACGAGGAACGGCGGATCCAATCATTTCATTGAACTATCATTCACTTCACTATTATTTTCATCTCGGTGAGTCATTCTTGACCTTGTCGGATTATTATTCATTGGTATTCATTTTGGTCATTCTCATTCACATGACCTTCTGAGTTCATATTGCGTGGCCGGGTGCGGATGTGTGGATTTTTTAGTCGAGCACGCGATGGTCATGTATTGGGATCGATACATTGGACTGTGCACACGGTAACGATTACCTCCGTGAGACTAATTAGGTACAAGGACGGATGTGTCCGGTCATTCGTCTTGTACACTTGCACATAACATTACGGGTGTACTATGATACTCCTCTTCAGCGTATTTCATAACTAAGGATATTTCATAACTAAAGATATATCATGATTGTGTATTTTCAACCCTTGAGGATTGTTGTTCTGTGTAACTGACCCCGTTGGGGATATTGTTTTCAGGTCACGGCAAGGCAAAGGCACGGAAAGAGCATGTTGAAGGCGAGGAGTCCCAGTGATACTAGTAGGGGGCCCCGATCTTTTCAGTCATTCATGTGGTTGTCATTTATTTTTCCGCTGCAGATTTTCATTTGGATACTCCGTTCATTCAGTGTTGTGTATTTTATCTTCATATAAAATATACTAGTATTCGGCATTGTCCTGGTGTTTCGTATTTAAGCTCCTCATCGGAGTATTTGGTAATATAATGTGGTTCGGTACTACAATTATATTATTTAATTCATCAGTTTTCATTCGCCTGGTGGGTCCCAGTCGGGGGTCCACGGCACTGTAATATCCGTCTAGTTTGGGGTGTTACATCTATAACACCCAGAATAACGATGATATGCCACTCGCATAAAAGCCTTACATCCAAGTCTGGTTTCGGACCTACTTTCTCGCTCCCGAAATAAGCAATCTGCTAGTTCCTTTTGTAACACCCCAAATCCGCTCAGGGATATTACACACCGTAAAACCTTTCCTCAAGGATCTATCAGGCTGGTAACAACATCGATCATCTCAACAATGCCTTTAAGGCTAAAATGACTCAGTAGACCGATTTGGTCTTTCAATAAATACATACAACTCAAACACATTACATGCCCACGCAGGGGTCGAATACAACACACTCCCGTACAACGGGAAAGAAAATACTGCAGCAGAAATAAAATACAACTAAACCAATACGACATCATCGGGTCCTCGTGTGATTAGTATCGTTCATCTTTTATCATCATTCATGCCGACCCTTTGCTATGCTCCAAAACCTGAATGCAATACAGACATCCACCCCCCGAATACTCGGGGATTAGCAAAACTCCACTGTTTTGCTAGTGCAAGCATAAAATACGAAAACGAGCCATACATATCATACTACACGGAACATGATAATCATAAACATACTTCCCAAGGTAAATCACTCGATCAAAATGGTTAAATCGAAAGATAGGGGTAAACCCGATATACATCTTGTGAAAACATTTTACGATATCGGGAGTTTTAAAAACATTTGGGATTTTAAGAATTCTCAAGCCTTTCGAAAACATTTAGGGACACAGCCCAAAAGTCATTTTCCCAAAACAAAGATACGATAACAACACACGGGGTCCATGACACGATCATACCATAACAACCTGTTTCCACAGATTATTCGCGTCCCGTGCTAGCAAGCCACGGACCTCAGATGCTCCCGTAGAACAAACCCGAGTGAATAACCCACAGGGAAACTATATCAAATCACATGTCACCGTAACCGCAGTCACGTGACTACAAGCCCAGATACATACATAACCAAACCACAACCATAAGTTATCCCGGCATAGCACTAACAAGCTACGAACCTCGGAGTCCCCGCAAGACATACCCGATGATAACCCCATCAGTTATCCCGGCATCGGGCTAACAAGCCACGAACCTCGGAGTCCCCGCAAGACATACCCGGTAGATAACCCTACGGTCACGCCCGACCCATACTAGCAAGTATGGATCCCGGAGATTCAACAATCCTACCTGGAGGCACATCACATACAACAAGCACACAACAACCATCACTTATTAAGCCAAACAACATTAAGCATCACAACCTCCTTCCAAAGGAGTAACAACCAATATCACCCGTCACGTATTCACCGGACAAACACACATAACAACACGTAATCCTCGGTAAATGATTACGGTTTAATACATTCACTAAATGTGATCACAACATCTTTCAACATACGAAACTAACACACATAATCTGAGAACACATCCATTCACGAAGTATATGAATTATCGTTGAAAGACAATATTTATCGAGAACATACCGATCCTTTTTAACGTTCATTAAACATTTGGATTTCGTAGAAAAATCATTTATCAACAATTATGCCTATGAAACATGAAACGTATGGGCAAGATACTTGCCTCGATACCACGAGAAACCGAACAACGAACGGACACGGTCGGATAGTTCTCAACCTTCCAAAAATGACCAAGGATTCGGCAATCCCACGAATGCTACGAAAATAACATCACCACGAATCAATAACACTAGTCGGAATCCGAAACGATCCTAAAAACAACAAGGATCTAAGTGTTCTCAAAGAAATCAAGAATCATTGATCCGGGCGATATAAATAGATGAACGGTTAACAACATCTGAAGATTACGGTCAAGACAAACAAGAATACACAACCGATCGGATGAGATCGGATAAGAATCACAAATCCAAGGAAAAACCCCAAATTCAAGAAACTAGGGTTTTAAGAAGAGATCCTCTTGTAATATGTAATGCCCGAGATTTTTGATATGTATTTGAACCTTGTGATATTATATTTATTGCATTTTGATCTGAGTATTATTCTCCGTATTTCGTGATCCAGTGTTGTTGAGCATATGATTTCCTAAATGTGTTCAAAATTGTGATTTTTGCACTTGTAGCGCACGCTATCGACTAGGCGTAGCGTACGCTAATATGGGTTTCGTAGCGCACGCTATATATGAACCTTAGCGCGCGCTATACGTAGTCAACTTGATTAAGACAGGGTGGTAGGTGAGATCAGCCGCGGATCTTGGTCGGGACATATCGGGATGAACCTGGACGGCTTTTGGAAAAAGCCGAGTCAACGCTATTAGCGCACGCTACTAGTATAAGGATAGCGCACGCTAAATGTTGAGTACAGTGAGGTCAGTAAGCTTCGTATGGCCGTTAGCGCACGCTATATAAGTGGTAACGTACGCTAATTCCTGAACTTAGCGCACGTAAGGGAGATGTTAGCGCACGCTAAGTCAAGACCAGGCAGAACAGTAGATTGCAGGCCTGTTAGCGCACGCTATGGATATAGACTAGCGCACGCTAATAACCATTTTTTATATATAGGACTGCACCCTTTTTCATTTTTTCAGATTTCATCACTTCCCAAACTCGATTTCTGAACTTAGAGAGTTACTTCCTCCATCTTAAACCTCTCATATCATCATCCTAGCTCGAGTTTGAAGATTGTAGATCATTGGAGATTAGTGTTCAAACTCTCGGTGTTGGATTTCTTCAAGTTCCTCCTTGTTCTTCACTATCTTGAGGTAGGTGATTCTTCACCAACTGGAGTAGTATTCTTAAGGATGTTTCGGAACATGTTTTGAGATTATCTAGTTAGTTAAATTCATACATAGTCGAACATCATGTTGTTAGAAGGATATTTTTGATGTTTCGGTACTTCTTCATCGTATAAACCATTGAACCTTTTAGTGTTTGAAATCCTAGCACATTCATGAAGCTACAAAACCGATTTTGGCCAGTTTATGGAGATTATCAAGTTCTTATGTATTTCATAATGGAATTACACGTATTAGGGCTTTGAATGGATTGAACTTAGGATATTTTATTGAAGATGAAGATGATGTATCAAGTGAATTTAGTAATCAAGTTCTTGTGGTGTTCTAAGGAGTAATTTCGATATATTGTTGGTTCGAATAAGTGAAGAACGTGATTAGAATCATTGTAAGAAGAACTATTCGGTGATGTATTGAAGAATCCGATCGTAGGATACATTGATCTTAGGTTGGATACTACATGTTTTGTCGAGTTAGTATCCTAATGTTGATTCAAATCCAAATTGATATAGGGCAGCATAGTAAGCTCATATGTTTGAATATATCAAGCTCTTTTGATGTTCTTGATGATTAAACTGATTATCCGGAACCGTTAGTTATACCGGTATTATTATTCGTTGAAGGTTTGGGTTTTGGTGGATTGATCGAGTGAGAGTTCTTTGGGCTGGTTGAAGATTTCTTCTTCGTAGTAACAACCCTTACCGCCATTCTAAGGCAAGTATCGTAATTTGTTAATTTTGGTATTTTGAGCATACATGTGGTTTATTCATGTTGTTGAACATGGGATTTATTTCGTTGAATTGTCATTATATTCGTTATCAAGTGTTTGTATGTTCATGTTGATGGACATAGCGATTTTGCTTATATGTATGCATGAGTTGTGTTTGTGTATGTTGTACGATCTATGCTGAGGGCGCTGGATCGGATGTCCACCTCGTGTTGGTCCGACGGGATCATCTTGGGATCTATGCTGAGGGGCGCTGGATCATTGGACGGGTTTTTCCACCTCGTGTTGGTCCGACGGGATCATCTTGAGATCTATGCTGAGGGCGCTGGATCATTGGAATACCCATACTGTGTTAATGGAATCTTGTGGATTCGCATTGTTGGATTCCGGTAGCGGAAGTCCGTGTTGTGTATTTTGTTATGCATTGTTGTTGCATGTTCGATTTGTTTAATATGATACTTGTACTAGCATCGTTTTGCTAACCCATTCGGGGGTGGATATTTGTTTTGATGTTCAGGTAGCCGAGGAGCGGGAAAGCAGCCACAGTACCGATATGATGACGAAGGGTCTCAGTGATGTTTATTGTTATTGTGATTTGTCTTCTTGGTTCATTTTCAGTACTCGAGTACGCACGTCTTATTAATATTTCGAGATGGTTGTAATAATGACTCATTTGATCTATCTGAAACCGGTTTTGTATTTGGAACTTTCATAGTACTGTTGTATTATATTTACATTTCTTTTAATCAGCCTTGTAAATCCTTACTTAAAGGGTTTATGGCGCTGTAATTATTCCGAATATCTCGGGGTGTTACAGAATATGGTATCGGAGCTAAGGTTCATGGATATCTTGGCAGTCGGATTTTAGTTGGATCTGTTTTCGTTATTTGATTTACGGGTCGTTCATAACATCACTGTTCAGCCAGCGTCGTCATATGGACCGTGGTTGTAAGTCTCCTAACCTCTTATACTACCGTTTTACTTAATTTCTGTTTTGTGAATATTGACGGGATTTATTTTTGAAAATTTTTCCATGGATATTGAGTAATTGTGTTTACAGTATGTTGAGGGGAGGACGTGGATGCGGTCGTGGACGCGGACGTGGTAATGTGAGACAAGAGGATTCAGCGACTACCCCAGAATTATCGGCTAGTCGAACCGATTCCCATTCTGGAGGACAGCAGGGATCAGCGAATGACAACGCGAATCCTAACATGCCGGGAGTGCTTCAACAGGTGGTGGCTCAGATAAGCCAATTTGCTCAGGTAGTTGACCGCATGCAGACGGCAATGGGACAGCAGCATAACGAGGATAACCGGGGAGACAGATGGCTTACTGAGGTGGTCAAATTGCACCCGCCAAAATTTGACGGTTCTGCTGGGGCACTTACTTGGGATCATTAGCTAAAAGAGTTAGAGAAGATATTTGCGGGTATTAACTGTCCCGAGGACCGGAAAGTTCCTATTGCCCAGTATTTTCTGACTGGGGAGGCTTTTGACTGGTGGGAAGCTATTCGACCCGAGAATCATAATGCTGACTGGACGGAATTCAAACTAATGATGGAAGCACAATATTGTCCTCATCCAGTTAGAGAGGCTAAAATCCGAGAGTTTTTCTCACCACAGAGTTTGGAAGCATCTGTGACTAACATAATCAAGACTTTTAATCATCAGCTGACTTGTATGCGACATTTGGTCAGGACGGAGGCGGAGAAGATTTTTCATTTCGATATGCGGATTAAACCGGAGATTCAGCAGTACGAGTCTGGATTCGAGTGTACTACGTTGCGACAGTATCAAGACAAAGCGCTGGCATACGACATGAAAGAGGCAGCGGTGGAGAAATCGATGGAGGCAAAGGAGCAGAAAGTGTTCGACAAATTCTTGGAAAACAAGAGTGGTGGGGGCCGCAAGGGCCAGTCTTCATTTTATTCATCTAGGAAACCTCCACATTCTTCTCCAGGTGGAAAGAAGTTCCGGAAAACATCATCAGTTTCGGACGCATCAAAGAAGTGCTATAATTGTGGTCGAGCAGGGCATATTCGACGTGATTGTCTCATTCCTTCTGTGACTTGTTTTGAATGTGGGCAAGAAGGA
The DNA here is from genome assembly GCA_033398695.1 of Orobanche coerulescens. NCBI lineage: Eukaryota > Viridiplantae > Streptophyta > Magnoliopsida > Lamiales > Orobanchaceae > Orobanche > Orobanche coerulescens. The sequence continues at coordinate 145,378,305 of CM065805.1, read as the reverse complement.
CACCGTACGAATTTTTGCGGAAATGTGACTAGATCATTTGGTACTCGCACTCCAGCACCAGTTCCGAAAGAGATAAGTGTGAACTAGACAAAGCAGAGTGGGTTTCAGCAGCAGAATGTTGGGAAGAGAGAGACATCCAGTGCTGGGTCCGTTCCTCCGCGCCTGTACGAGATGAGGAAATCTGACGATCAGAACACTGCTGTTGCATCAGGTACGATTCAGATCCTTTTGCAATTCAGTTAGTGTCTTATTCGATTCAGGAGCTACACATTCCTTCATATCATTGAACTGTGTTAATCGTTTGAAAATCTCATGTTTATTTGATTGTGAACCTTATGTTGTGGGTTTGCCGAGCGGAGAGAGAATTATGGGAACCCTAGAAACTAGAGATTTTCCAGTGTCTATAGGAGGGAGAGATTGGCCATCGAATCTTATTGTAGTCGACATCCATGGTGACGATTTAATTCTCGGAGACGATTGGATCAACCGTTATAGAGCTATTCTGAATTACCGAAAGAGAGTCATTTCTATCATTGCCGATGACGGATCTGAACACTTATTCAGAGGATGGAGACCGGGAAGCTCGGGAAAATTGATCAAAGCGATGAAAGTAGTGAAAATTCTGAAGCAGGGTTGTCACGGATTTTGGTGCTACGCCATGAAGAAAGAAGAAGGAGTAGATCTCTCATATATTCCAGTTGTAAATGAATTTTCAGATGTATTCCCTGACGAACTACCTGGGTTACCTCTACAGAGAGAAGTGGAGTTCACTATCGAATTAGAGCCTGGAGCCGCTCTTATTTCCAGAGCACCATACCATATGGCGCCAACCGAGATGTATGAACTAAAGAAGCAACTGGAGGAATTATTACAGAAGGGTTACATTCAACCTAGCATTTCTCCTTGGGGAGCGCCCGTTCTCTTCGTCCGGAAGAAAGATGGATCCCTCCGATTATGTTTTGATTACAGAGAGCTAAACAAGGTAACGATCAAGAACAAATATCCTATACTTCGGATCGATGACTTGTTTGATCAACTGCAAGGGGCAAGGGTATTCTCGAAGATTGACTTGCGATCGGGATACCATCAGTTGAGAATTAAGGAATTGGATATACCGAAATCTACTTTCAGATCCCGGTACAGACACTATGAATTTGTGGTAATGCCATTCGGACTTACCAATGCTCCTGCGGTATTTATGCAATTGATGAATCGGGTATTCTTAGAATACCTAGATAAGTTTGTGGTCGTTTTCATTGATGACATCTTGATCTATTCGAAAGACACAGAGGAGCATGCTAAGCATTTGCGTGTTATTTTGAGCACCTTGAGTAATGAACAGCTTTACGCGAAACTTTCCAAATGCGAGTTCTGGCTTAGGGAAGTAATTTTCCTTGGGCATGTGATATCAGCTGACGGAGTTCAGGTGGACCCGAAGAAAGTCGAAGCAATCTTGGAATGGGAAGCTCCTAATAACGTGAAGGAAGTCCGAAGCTTCTTAGGAGTTGCTGGATATTATCGCCGTTTTGTAGAGGGATTTTCCAAAATTGCTCGTCCGCTCACTCAACTGTTACAGAAAACTCAAAAGTTCACGTGGAATGAGAAATGCCAGGCTAGTTTTGATGAACTTAAAAGGAGACTGACGACAGCACCTATATTAGCATTACCAGATGAAACTGATGGATTCATGGTATACAGCGATGCTTCAAATCAGGGTCTGGGATGTGTGTTGATGCAAAAGGATAAGGTGATTGCCTATGCCTCTCGACAGTTGAAATCGTACGAAGTTAATTACCCGACTCATGATCTGGAGTTAGCAGATGTGGTCTTTGCCTTGAAAATTTGGCGACATTATTTATACGGCACTCATTGTCAGATCTTTACAGATCATAAGAGCCTCAAGTATATTTTCAGTCAGAAGGAATTAAACATGAGGTAGAGAAGGTGGCTGGAATTGATCAAGGATTACGACCTGGAAATCCTCTATCATCCGGGTAAAGCAAACGTAGTAGCTGATGCACTGAGCCGTAAACCTGTTTCTCTTCGAGTGTTGGAAGCACTTACGTCCCAAACCAGCATTAAACGAGAACTGATCCGCGAAGCGATTGAAGTATGGTCACCAGGAATCCAAGGGCAACTATACGTGATGGAACTAATTTCATCTCTAGTCGAGTAAATCAAATATAAGCAGTTGAATGATTCACTGATTCTTCGGTTATGTGACAAAGTAAAGAAAGGAAAGGCCCCAGGATTCGTGATACAAAATGATGGAGTTATGAGATTTCAGAGTCGACTTTGCATTCCCGATGATGATGTTTTGAGACAGACAATTCTAAAGGAAGCTCACAGCGCGCCCTATTCTATTCACCCGGGCAGCAGTAAGATGTATAAGGATCTAAAACAAAACTTCTGGTGGGGAAATATGAAGAATGACGTAGCAGAATACGTTTCGAAGTGTTTGACTTGTCAGCAGGTCAAGATTGAACATCAGCGACCTGCCGGAATGTTGAAGCCACTTCCGATCCCTGAGTGGAAGTGGGAGGATATCTCGATGGATTTCATCACCAATATGCCTAGGACCAAGATGGGAATGAACATGATTTGGGTTGTAGTTAATTGACTAACCAAGTTGGCTCATTTCCTAGGAATTAAAGACACGTGGGGACCCGAGAAATTGGCACGAGTATTTAATGCAGAGATAGTCAGATTGCATGGGACGACGAAGACCATTATTTTAGATCGAGATGGTCGCTTCGTGTTGCACTTCTGGAAGGCAGTTCACAGGGCTTTGGGGACCGAGCTGAACTTTAGCACGGCTTATCATCCTCAAATGGACGGTCAGTCCGAAAGGACTATACAAACAGTAGAAGACATGCTTAGAGCTTGTGCCTTGGATTGGTCAATTGATTGGGAAGTTCATTTGCCCTTGATTGAATTCACATACAACAATAGTTGGCATGCTTCTATTAAGATGGCACCATTTGAAGCTTTGTACGGGAGAAGATGCCGATCACCCCTGTGCTGGGATGGTTCTTCGGACTTGATCGGGACGGAACCGGAATTAATAGTTCAGACTCAAGAGAAGATATTTTTGATCCGGGAAAGACTGTTGACTGCCCAGAGTCGACATAAGTCTTATGCAGATGTGCGTTGTCGCCCGCTAAAGTTCGACATTGGGGACCACGTACTATTGAAGGTGTCTCCTACACGAGGTATTTTCTGTTTTGGAAGAAATGGTAAGCTAAGTCCGAGATATATCGGACCATTTGAGATCCTCGAAAGAGTTGGGGATTTAGCATACAGGGTGGCCTTACCGCCATCGCTGAGTCACATTCACAATGTGTTTCACGTATCCCAATTGCGGGAGTATGTACCTGATCCCAGTCATAATATTGATTTCGACGAGATCGAGATATCTAATGACGGCACCTTCGAAGAGAGACCAATCAAGATACTTGAGAGTCGGATCAAACAACTGAGGAATAAACTAATACCCTTGGTTAAAGTACAATGGTCACGACACGGAGTTGAAGAGGCCACTTGGGAAATGAAGGACAATATGAAGACTAGGTATCCAGAGTTGTTTTCATCTTAAGTTTCGGGACGAAACTTCTTTTTAGGGAGAGAGGATGTAATGCCCGAGATTTTTGATATGTATTTGAACCTTATGATATTGTATTTTTTGATTTTGATATGAGTATTATTCTCCATATTTCGTGATCCGGTGTTGTTGAGCGTATGATTTCCTAAATGTGTTCAAAATTGTGATTTTTGCACTTGTAGTGCAGGCTATCGACTAGGCATAGCGTACGCTAATATGGGTTTCGTAGCGCACGCTATATATGAACCTTAGCGCGCGCTATACGTAGTCAACTTGATTAAGACAGGGTGGTAGGTGAGATCAGCTGCGGACCTTGGTCGGGACATGTCGGGATGGACCTGGACGGCTTTTAGAAAAAGCCGAGTCAACGCTATTAGCGCACGCTACTGGTATGAGGATAGCGCACGCTAAATGTTGAGTACAGTAAAGTCAGTAAGCTTCGTATGGCCGTTAGCGCATGCTATATAAGTGGTAACGTACGTTAATTCCTGAACTTAGCGCACGTAAGGGAGATGTTAGCGCACGCTAAGTCGAGACCAGGCAGAATAGTAGACTGCAGGCCCGTTAGCATACGCTATGGATATGGACTAGCGCGCGCTAATAACCATTTTCTATATATAGGATTGCACCCTTTTTCATTTTTTCAGATTTCATCACTTCCCAAACTCGATTTCTGAACTTAGAGAGTTACTTCCTCCATCCTAAACCTCTCATATCATCATCCTAGCTCGAGTTTGAAGATTGTAGATCATTGGAGATTAGTGTTCAAACTCTCGGTGTTGGATTTCTTCAAGTTCCTCCTTGTTCTTCACTATCTTGAGGTAGGTGATTCTTCACCAACTGGAGTAGTATTCTTAAGGATGTTTTGGAACATGTTTTGAGATTATCTAGTCAGTTAAATTCATACGTAGTCGAACATCATGTTGTTAGAAGGATATTTTCGATGTTTCGGTACTTCTTCATCGTATAAACCATTGAACCTTTTAGTGTTTGAACTCCTAGCACATTCATGAAGCTACAAAATCGATTTTGGCCAGTTTATAGAGATTATCAAGTTCTTATGTATTTCATAATGGAATTACACATATTAGGGCTTTGAATGGATTGAACTTAGGATATTTTCTTGAAGATGAAGATGATGTATCAAGTGAATTTAGTAATCAAGTTCTTGTGGTGTTCTACGGAGTAATTTCGATATATTGTTGGTTCGGATAAGTGAAGAACATGATTAGAATCATTGTAAGAAGAACTATCCGGTGATGTATTGAAGAATCCGACCGTAGGATACATTGATCTTAGGTAGGATACTACGTGTTTTGTTGAGTTAGTATCCTAATGTTGATTCAAATCCAAATTGATATAGGGCAGCGTAGTAAGCTCATATATTTGAATATATCAAGCTCTTTTGATGTTCTTGATGATTAAACTGATTATCCGGAACCGTTAGTTATATCGGTATTATTATTCGTTGAAGGTTCGGGTTTTGGTGGATTGATCGAGTGAGAGTTCTTCGGGCTGGTTGAAGATTTCTTCTTCGCAGTAACAACCCTTACCGCCATTCTAAGGCAAGTATCGTAATTTGTTAATTTTGGTATTTTGAGCATACATGTGGTTTATTCATGTTGTTGAACATGGGATTTATTTCGTTGAATTGTCATTATATTCGTTATCAAGTGTTTGTTTGTTCATGTTGATGGACATAGCGATTTTGCTTATATGTATGCATGAGTTGTGTTTGTGTATGTTGTACGATCTATGCTGAGGGCGCTGGATCGGATGTCCACCTCGTGTTGGTCCTACGAGATCATCTTGGGATCTATGCTGAGGGGCGCTGGATCATTGGACGGGTTTTTCCACCTCGTGTTGGTCCGACGGGATCATCTTGGGATCTATGCTGAGGGCGCTAGATCATTGGAATACCCATACTGTGTTAATGGAATCTTGTGGATTCGCATTGTTGGATTCTGGTAGCGGAAGTCCGCGTTGTGTATTTTGTTATACATTGTTGTTGCATGTTCGATTTGTTTAATATGATACTTGTACTAGCATCGTTTTTCTAACCCCTTCGGGGGTGGACATTTGTTTTGATGTTCGGGTAGCCGAGGAGAGGGAAAGCAGCCACAGTACTGATATGACGACGAAGGGGCTCAGTGATGTTTATTGTTATTGTGATTTGTCTTCTTGGTTCATTTTCAGTACTCGAGTACGCGCGTCTTATTAATATTTCGAGATGGTTGTAATAATGACTCATTTGATCTGTCTGAAACCGGTTTTGTATTTGGAACTTTCATAGTACTGTTGTATTATATTTACATTTCTTTTAATCAGCCTTGTAAATCCTTACTTAAAGGGTTTACGGCGCTGTAATTATTACGAATATCTCGGGGTGTTACAGTTTCGGACAGAATTCAGCTTCCATAAATGCCTGGAACTCCGCCAACGTGACATCACGATCACGAGGTTTAATATCTTCCCACCAATCGGTCGCATCCTTGTCAAGAAGGTACTGAGCGATAGGTACCTTCCGCTCTTCAGGACAATCGACAGCCTCAAAAATCTTTCCCAACTGGAAAAGCCAACCATCCTAGCCTAATGTATCTACCGCACCAGAGAAACGAGGGGGATTCATACGAACCACTTCTCGAAGCCACTGATTTGGACCAGTGTTCTGGGTCACATCTGTAATCCGTCGAACTGCCTGAGTCAACTGAATCATCTATGTAGCTACCTTCTGTAAAATAGTAGCAACACTGATACCGATATCATCACCAGCAGCATGATCCCGATCACGCACACGGTCGCCACGACCACGACGTCTGCCCATTGGCATACTGAATAAGCAGCCACTCAGCACAACAGAAAATCATATCACGCAACACATACGATGGTTACTATCATAAAGCAACACACACTTCAACACCACAGCAACGACGACATCGTTCGGCGATCTCAACGGCCCGAACGATAACCATCACATAATCACAAAACAGCATGAAACAATCACGCATTTACACAAACGTGCAAACTCAAGTTCCAACAGCTCGCACTGGTGCGATAACACACAAATCATCACAAAGCGACAACATTCAATACTAACATCCCACCTCTCACAGAGGGCTAATCACAACAAATCCGTGGCAAACGATTCAATGTTCACGCCACCGATTCCATCATACTCGGGAGCTAAGATTCTAACGACAATGTAAATATCACATATATATTCCCGGACCGCAAACAAGAATGATAGGTTTTTAAAAAAAACGAAAACCACCTTTTGAAAATAATTTGGAAACACTAGTTGATATTGAGTATCACATTTTCAAAAAGCTGTACAAACACCATTATCGGGACTTTGAAACCATCTTGCGTTTGATAAAACGAGGACACTTTTCTTTAAATTGAAACTTTCAGAAATATTCGACCCTCGGGTCTAAGCAATTGCATTTCTAAAAATAATTGAAAATATCTCAAAATATTTTGGTCCCCAACTGGAATAGTTTGAAATATATTGCGGCACTAGAAAGCACTTTGAAAGTACCGCGAGAAAATAATTCATTTTAAAGGTACGTCTCGAAATTTATTTCTAAGATACTCAAGGTTTTCGAAAATCTATTAGGCTAGAATGCCTAAAACTCACATGTAACAATATTCACTTACATACACTACAACACATGCATCAACTTGCTCAAAATCAAGGCAGCACATGTCTTTGACCGGAAAACAAATAGTAAAATATCACAGTCAACAAGACATAAATAATTACAACACTCCTCATATAAACGAAATATGAGAATCACACGAACGCATCACGAAACCAAGAATCTACATGAAGGTTCCATCACTTAACAAACAATCAAACAAATAGCTCGTGTCACACGAGGCACAATACAAAGAAGGGAGACTTACAGCCACAGGTCGCACGAAGATGATGATCGCCCCATGATACTAATCACGACCAACAAACTCAGACGACGCGTCGCGACACGACTCAATCAGACAAAATCTGACGAGACAAAACTCAATAGACACCACTAAACCCGACAGCCTAGGTTTCCACAACCTAAGCTATGATACCATTTATGTAACACCCCAAATCCGCTCAGGGATATTACACGCCGTATAACCTTTTCTCAAGGATCTACCAGGCTGGTAATAACATCGAACATCTCAACAATGCCTTTAAGGCTAAAATGACTCAGTAGACCGATTTGGTCTTTCAATAAATACATACAACTCAAACACATTACATGCCCACGCAGGAGTCGAATACAACACACTCCCGTACAACGGGAAAGAAAATACTGCAGCGGAAATAAAATACAACTAAACCAATACGAAATCAACGGGTCCTCGTGTGATTAGTATCGTTCATCTTTCATCATCCTTCATGCCGACCCTGTGCTATGCTCCAAAACCTGAATGCAATACAGACATCCACCCCCCGAATACTCGGGGGTTAGCAAAACTCCACTGTTTTGCTAGTGCAAGTATAAAATATGAAAACGAGCCATACATATCATACTCCACGGAACATGATAATCATAAACATACTTCCCAAGGTAAATCACTCGATCAAAATGGTTAAATCGAAAGATAGGGGTAAACCCGATATACATCTTGTGAAAACATTTTACGATCTCGGGAGTTTTGAAAACATTTGGGATTTTAAGAATTCCCAAGCCTTTCGAAAACATTTAGGGACACAGCCCAAAAGTCATTTTCCCAAAACAAAGATATGATAACAACACACGGGATCCATGACCCGATCATACCATAACAACCTGTTTCCACAAATTATTCACGTCCCGTGCTAGCAAGCCACGGACCTCAGATGCTCCCGTAGAACAAACCCGAGTGAATAACCCACAGGGAAACTATATCAAATCACATGTCACCGTAACCGCAGTCACGTGACTACAAGCACAGATACGTAGATAACCAAACCACAACCATAAGTTATCCCGGCATCGGTCTAACAAGCCACGAACCTCGGAGTCCCGCAAGACATACCCGATGGATAACCCTACGGTCACGCCTGACCCATACTAGCAAGTATGGATCCCGGAGATTCAACAATCCTACCCGGAGGCACATCACATACAACAAGCACACAACAACAATCACTTATCAAGCCAAACAACATTAAGCATCACAACCTCCTTCCAAAGGAGTAACAACCAATATCACCCGTCACGTATTCACCAGACAAACACACATAACAATACGTAATCCTTGGTAAATGATTACGGTTTAATACATTCACTAAATGTGATCACAACATCTTTCAACATACGAAACTAACACACATAATCCGAGAACACATCCATTCACGAAGTATACGAATTATCGTTGAAAGACAATATTTATCGAGAACATACTGATCCTTTTTAACGTTCATTAAACATTTGGATTTCGTATAAAAATCATTTATCAACAATTATGACTATGAAACATGAAACGTATAGGCAAGATACTTGCCTCGATACCACGAGCAACCGAACAACGAACGGACACGGTCGGATAGTTCTCAAGCTTCCAAAAACGACCAAGGATTCGGCAATCCCACAAATGCTACGAAAATAACATCACCACGAATCAATAACACTAGTCGGAATCCGAAACGATCCTAAAAACAACAAGGATCTAAGTGTTCTCAAAGAAATCAAGAATCATTGATTCGGGCGATATAAATTAATGAACGGTTAACAACATCTGAAGATTACGGTCAAGACAAACAAGAATACATAACCGATCGGATGAGATCGGATAAGAATCACAAATCCAAGGAAAAACCCCAAATTCAAGAAACTAGGGTTCTAAGAAGAGATTACCTTGATTTGGACCAAGAAGACGATTAGATGTTGTTAAACACCTACAAATCCGCTCGAAGATGAAGCTACAAGAAGAAGATCGCTCAAAATCGCCTATGGAGCTCACTCCCGTCGGAAGGGATTAAGAAAAGTGAGAAATGACGAAGTGAAGCCTGCTGTCCAGTATTTATACTGGACAGTAATTAGCGTGCGCTAACCAGACAACATTAGCGCGCGCTAACGAGGTCAACGCCCAGAACTTACCGAATAACACTGTTAGCGTGCGCTATACCCATGAGCGTAGCGCGTGCTAACGAGTGACGAAACTAGTCTAGTGGCCCCTGGACAGAACTGCACCTACCGGGTAGCGTGCGCTAGAAAGAAGAAAGAGCGTGCGCTAGCTATCGACCTTAGCGTGCACTAACAAAGCCCCAGCCCGATCCAAGAGCTCTGGATCGCTCTCGGATCGCGCTAGCTAGTGTGCGCTACACATTCAGTAGCGTGCGCTAACCACAACGCTGTAGCGTGCGCTATGCCACAAGCATTAGCGTGCGCTACACCATAAAAACCCAGAAACTCACATAGTGATCCGAAACGCCTCCAAACACATATCCCAACAAGGCACACCCAAACATGGCACAAAATTCCAACGATGAGGGCAATAACAATCCGATAAAACCCCGAAAACTCAACGAATCCGGAACAAAAATCTCGGGTATTACACCTTTCTATGACCTTTACAATTGCAAACCCATTTTATGCTCTGTATGAACTTATTTGGTTTCGTGGTTTTTACTTTTTGTGTTCTGATATCAAAACCAATTTCTCTACCGTATGCGATATAAAATTTTTCTGCTTCATCTATGGTACGAAACATCATTTTTCGTACTCGCGTAACAACGTCATCACCACTATCATGCAGACCACTAACATCTTCATATTCACATCCAATATTCCCAAAATTTCTCCTTTTACGCCCATTACTTGAATTAATACTGTCTCCAAAAGTGGGCAACTCGCGTTCTTCCATATCTGAAGAAATATTCTTACCATCAAAATTTTTTAGTTCAAATTTGTCCAGCAAATTTCGCCTAATATCATATATTAAGAAATATTCGCCTAATCTCAGATACTAAGAAATATTCGCCTAATATCAGACCACTAAGAAATATTTTTTTGCTGGTAAGAATTTTGGGAAAACAATTATATCAAAAAATTATGCATAATCGATTATCCATTTTATTTTTTTGAAAATCCTTTTAGTGCACAAATTAACAGCATGTTCCTCAAGATAAAATTCACTTGAATTAGATTTTTAGTTCAAATTCACAAAAGAGTTCTTTTTTTAACATGACTAGTAGCTTTCTAGGCTGCATTTTCCATCAAATAAAAGCCTTATTATAAACTGCTCAGACCCTAGTGCAATCATCATTTCAAAATTCACAAAAGAGTTAATAACATATGCAAGAAAAAAAAAAGTACACACGGGATGAAGTGTCGAACCGATGATGGGGAAGAAGAAAGAAGTGACGACCAGCACCAATGACGGGGAAGAAAAAATGAGTGACAGCTGGAAGAAGACACAGATGATGGCTGCGGCGCGCCTCCCTCTGATGCAGCCCTAATCGAATTTCAAAACAAAACCTTTATTCTAGCCATAATCTTTTCTCTCAATCATAATATTTGATAATTTGGAGGTTGGCAAGTGGCGATGATAAGGAAGAAAGGGGTTGGAAGCAAGGCCATGGCTAGAGTTCTTCGTGAATGGCTGGAGTGGCGATGAAAAGCGATGGCTTGAGTTTATGTCGTAAAATAATAAGAACTACGGTTAAACCTCGATAAATGAATGTTCGATAAACGAATAATCTCGTCAAATGAATCATTTTCTCCGGTCCCAACTCTTTATAACACGTTCAAATTTTCTTTCGATAAATGAATAATTCCGCTAAATGAATATTTTTCTCTGGTCCCGATCATATTCATTTATTGAGGTTTTACTGTACAGTATTATTTTGTTATGTAATAAGAAGAAGATATTAGTAATTACATAAATATTTTTTTGAAAAATTCTAAAGTATATTGTACATACTTATTTTTTATTGTATATATATTAACGGTCATGATGTAGTACAATATATTATATTAAGATGTACAATTAATCTAACGATTAATAATTAGTACATCTTAATTTGATGTATGTTTACTAGGTACATGTAACGCCCCGATTTTCGAGCATGCATTTATTTTATAATTTATAGAAAGCGCATGAATGATTTTAAATGTCCAATAATTTATTTACGAATTTTATTTCCATTTATTAAATAAGGTCATTACGCCATAATTCTTCAACTAGAAGATCAGATCAGATCGCAATTTTGGTCTTCTGCAAATCGTTCCAGCCGCAATATTGCCAGTATTCTTTTCCACCGAGCACTCTCACCAATTCTGCAGCAATCATCATCATCCCCGTACAGGTAACTCGAATCTCAATTGTAACCTTTTCTGTGAATTTCGTAGAATTGTATTATCGCCTTCTTATGACATTAATCAATTTATCTCTCCGGTAAATTTAACACTAAACTCATCAGGCCTGAACTCATGGCCGAGCTCAATCCATCAACCGAATTTCTATTCAGACCCGCCTTCAACCCATTCAAACTCTTGAACATCAAAACTCTTCAACCCAAAACAACTAATCACCGGCGGCCAAATACCATGGCTCGGTCAAACATCCCCATATCATGAGACCCATGATCGGAATTCATAAATCCCCGAACTCAGAATTCGAGGATGCAACCCGAGATCGAGTTCAATCGATCGAACCCAAAATATATTTCCAGCAATTTGTTAAATTCATCATGAATTCAAAATCTATCCCCAGAATTTGTCAAAATCAGAAGTCAAACCTCGAATCCGAGCCCCAAATCATATCCCAAATACCAGAGACCATCATTTTCGAAAGGAGATTTGAACCCAGTTCCACAAACCCCTTTCATCCAGAATCGGACTGACCATATAGAAAACGAGAGCAGATCGGAGCCCTACCTTCGATTCGCCAGAACCCGCTTCCATCGTCGGACTGCATATGGGTCGTGAGCTGCCTAGAGCAATCGCCGCCGCCGTAGCCCCGAGCCCCGTGGCTGGTTAGTCCAAGCTCGGGCGAGCCGAGGGTGTGTGTGTGTGTGTTCCGATCATGTGTGTGTGTGTGTGTTTTACTGTGGAGATATGGGCGACCCGACTAGAGAGAGAGAGATGGGCAGATATTGATTCTGTGTTTTCTTTCGGAGTTGGAGCGAGATGTTAGAGAGAGTGAGAAGTAGAGAGAGAGGGTCGGGAGAGAGAGGTTTAGAGAGAGAGAGAGGTAAGGCGGAGAGGTGAGAAATGGGTTGTGTCAGCCGATGGTGAAGGTTAAGGGTATTTATTGTAACACCCCAAAGTCATCCAGGAATATTACAGCGTCGTGGGCCCCGAGACGAAATCCACAAGGCTAAAAGAAATTTTCGCAAACATTTACAAATGTCCAAAAGGCTAACGACGGTACTATTTTTAAAAACATTTGAAAACTATATAAAATCTGTTTATCAAAACCGTCGTAAAATCTCGTTTGAAAGGACAAGGCCTGAAATGCCAAAACTCAACAGTTTAAAAACATACGTTAAGCTATCGCTTACACGTACCGACAAAATAGTTTAGAAAATGGTTGCCAAAGTAACCTAAGTTACCAGATACCAAAAGTCCATTTAAAAACACTCACGCAGCGGAAAAGACAAACAATTAAAAATACTCTAGCAGCGGCATACAACAACTGATCAGGAAATTCAGTACACAATTACATGCCCTAGCCAGTATCCTCCGGGAAGCTCATCTCTCCACGACCGCTACAAGCTCGATATCTCAAGAACCTAAAAAGAAAGCTCATGACGGGATCAACCATAATATCCAACAATGATAACCGTCACATCGCATTAATAATTACATACCAATGAGAATACAAAATAAGAATACGACCAATGTAATCTTATCGTCGCGACTTTACCAAAATTCACATCTCGCACAGTACCCAAGGTTCTCAAAATATCATCATAACTCACTGTTACGAAATCTACTAACTCTGTCCAACCCAAATTCGTCGGGTAACATCATCACATCTCAACACGGTAATCGATTGTCCATCAAAAGATAATTACTAAAGGAAATACGGAACATACCTCGAGATGCACAATACCACGACAATCATGTCAGTCTAATCCGAGATCGGATCAATACATCATACGGACACGGTCTTAACACAAGACCTACAAATGCATACTCGTATGACAACGTCAATATGCTCAAAACAATAACAACAGTATATACTCAATGGAAATCCCATGATCCAGCGCCCTCAGCATAGATCCCAAGATGATCCTACTAGATAAACACGAGGCGGATAACCAACAATATACATATGCACAACAACACATGATAAAATCAATGATGCGAATCCACAAGATTCCATCAACACAACACTGGGTAATCCAACGATCCAGCGCCCTCAGCATAGATCCCAAGATGATCCCGACGGACCATAACGAGGTGGAAAAACCCGTCCAATGATCCAGCGCCCTCAGCATAGATCCCAAGATGATCCCGTCGGACCATAACGAGGTGGACATCTGATCCAGCGCCCTCAGCATAGATCACATGATCCCAACGGATCAACACAACATAAACAATACAATTATGCATACGCATATGCAAATCAACATGTTCATCAATGTGAACAACATAACATGCACGACATTATGACAATACACTAGGACGACCCCATGTTCGACAACATGAATGACAATATGCATGACCAACATCATCAATACTAAACCGAAACAAACTAAGATACTTGTCCCGAATCCTTCAGGAGAAATATCGATGTCGAATCATCACCGGCAATCATCCTCAATGCTCGGCGATCCAAACGTACAATGAACTATAGATACTCATATCCTCGTCTTTACCATAATGTAACCTCGATACCCAAATATGCCAATAACCAAAATAAATCATATACAGTACGATTTAACTTCCAGAATCGGAAAGACAACATATAATCATTGCTATATGCATTATAAACGAAATGAAACTGAAACCATTCATTAAACATTATAATTGAGCAAGTAATAACTTGCCTCGATACCGATACGACGATGATGAAGCCGTCACTAATCTCATTGTCTTCGTCGACGAGCTCCTCGGCCCTAACCAATGCAATTCACGAACATACTCTAACATGACCGCAACATACGGTTATAATCACCGATCAATAATCTCAACCTATTACAATAATCGATAAACAACAAGTTCGACCACAATCAACAATCGATAAAACCAATTCACCAACCCAACGGCCCAACAATATCTCAGTTAACCACAAGTCTGATCAAACCAACTTAAACGATCACGAATTCATAACCACAACACGAAAATACTGCATTTTCTGCCTTCTTAGCGCACGTTAATCACTTAACGTAGCGTGCGCTAAGTTGCTCCCGTTAGCGCACGCTAGCCAGTAGGCTTAGCGTGCGCTAATAACATGCAGTTGCATGTATTTCGGATATCGATCAACATATGGCGATTATCAAGAACACTAAGTGATTCTGAACCATGTTCAAAGCTATCAAAACAACGAAATCCGATATCCTTTAACATACAAACAATCATTCAACTTATAATCCAAGTCCTATATCCATATATTATCTTCCTCAATACCAACATCATGAAACATTAAGAACGTAACAACACTTCCATAATCTATCATTACAGCGAGTAATCATCATCAATGACATCAACATCCGCAAAGGAGAAGGAGGATTAACCAACTTATCTCAAGAAAATGAACTACACAATTCAAATCACCCAAATCATATTAATATCATCATACTCCGGTAATCCATCTCATAATCATGCTTATCAACTTGTTTATGTAATAATCATCCACTCAAGAACATCAACATTCAGTCCAAAATGAAATCCAAAGATGAAGAGTGATTAGTTTTTTGAAGGAATGAGTTGATTTCCAAGGTTGAACCCATTTCCAAGAATCGCCAATGATTTAAAGAACAAAGCTTTAATCCATGATTTTCATCTTTAATCTTGTTAAAGAGGATCATCCCTCAGTGTTTAGGAACTCCAAATGTCCTCTCAAGGTTCTCTATATCGGTTGCAAGAAGAGAATGGACAAAATGAGGAATGACATCCAACTACTCATATATATACACTGTACATTATTAACGTACGCTAACCTCTTCATTTAACGTACGTTACCAGTTTAGCGTGCGCTAACATTCTTTGTTAGCGTACGATATCGAAGTCCAGAGGCTACTGCCTTACTTCATGAAATGATTTACGTACGCAATGCCCATGCAATAGCGTACGTAAAGGCCTATATTTAGCGTACGCAAACCTTCCACCGTAGCGTGCGCTACTCATAGTTGACTTGCTACAGTCTGCACCTACCCCCGTGTCCCCACATGCCGAAAGTAACCTGACACAGCCAAGATTCCTTTGGTCCGATCTGATTAGCGTGCGCTATAAATATACATTAGCGTGCGCTAATCGTTCACAACAAACATCCGTTGACCTTGTCGGCACATGCGCCAAAAGTGATCGGGTCCACACATAGATTCCTTCTGATTTGGTCTGTACTAGCGTGCGTTATCTTTTGCCTCTAGCGTGCGCTAAACCAGAACGATAGCGTGCGCTAGGCATGTATATTAGCGTGCGCTAATAATGTTACACTTAGCCATTTTCAGCTACTCTTGTCCAACGTCTCAACATACAGAATACGAACATACGGCATACTGAATACATATACTCAACACATTATATCCTCAATTACAATTGTCGACCAAATACGACAATTATACCAATACTGACATCTCAGTCCTTCGTTTATTTTATCCATACTGTACAGATTCCACGCTGAACAACATAACTCGAATAAAATAATATTAAACAATAGTGGTAGAAATTTCGGATATTACATTTATACCCGCAATAATTTAGGGTTCCGCATTTAAGTCCTCTCATTTTCCAAAGACCTTCAATTCAAATTTCTTACGCTTTTAAATTAATTCGATTTTAACCTCCTTTTCAAATTCCTTCGTATTAAGCCTCCAGACTTCTTAATTTGCAATTGAACCTCACGCTTTTCAATACTTTTAATTTGATCCCACTAGCTTCCCAATATTTAAATCAGATCCCTTTTACTCAATTATAAATTCAATAATTTATATTAGTTTATTTTGGGAGCTATATTAATATTAAAATTTAAATGTTATTTTAGGAGACGAGGACTTGGAGCCTAGGATTTGAACTGCATTCGCATCTCAATTTTTCAAGGATCATCATCGTAATTCGTGGTGGGGATTTTACGCTTGTTTTATTTAATACATGATGTTATTTGTATATATGCTTGTTTCTTGCCAAAAAATTATATGCTCAAAGTTTGCATATTAATTACGTTGTAGCCTCCAATGAGTAGTAGGCATAATGTGCTCAAAGTTTCCATATTATTTACGTTGTAGCCTCCAATGAGTAGTAGGCATAATGTGCGCAGAGTTTGCATATTATTTACGTTGTAGCCTCCAATGAGTAGTAGGCAGTATGCACAAAGTTTGCATATTAATGGCCCCCGGGCAATCACCAGGTTAAGGCATGTCATATCTACTTGACAACATGTATGTACTTAAATTTAACAAAGCGTTTCCTCCTCACTGAGCGAGTTGAAAGCTCACCGCATTATTTAAACCTTTCAGGTTGAGGAGTCTGGCGTGGCGAGCAAAGACGTGGCGTGATGATAATATTTATTTGCTTTTTTTTGTCAGCTATTTCGTTTATTTAAAGTTTTAACTTTGGCTTCAATGTCATGTTGAATATTTTGAAATGCTGAGAATTTATTTTTATGTACTTGCGAAATGGATGACCTTATTTCAATTTCCGCTGCAATTATTCAATTATTTTTTTGGGATGTTTAATCCCCCTTGAAATTATTTTAAAAAGACATTTTGAAAAGTGGTTGCTACATAAGTGGTATCAGAGCGGGTCTATGGTTCTGTAGACCCGTTAAAATAATTTCTTTTTTTTAAACTAAATTTTTCTTTTTCGCAAGTAGTTAAAACTTTAATGGCATCTATGATTATTATCAGCCACCGTCGCCGTTCCACGTCAACTCCAAGGTACATATTTCAAGTTATGTTTATATTGTAATCATAACAAGATTTTACGGTTATGAGATTCAACTCATTTTTTAATCATGTTGCAATACCATATTTATATTTTAAGATGATATGCTATTAAGATCCATAATAAATGTTGGACATGTATGTGCTTTCTTATAAATTTATAAAGACATGTAAATGCGTGAGTATAGAACTGCTAGAACGTCTATTGGGAGCAGTTAACCCTTAGACGCGATGTATACTTTTACTTTCATCCCTTATAAGGAGACTCCTAAGAAGTTATTAGCTATAATGCAACTCGAGGACCATGGAAACTCGTGAACGTGGACGCCCAGCTAACTGAGGTGCTGATAATCATGGAGGTCAAGATAACCACTATAATAATGAGCCACCTCTTGCCCAAGCACAAGTTGTGCAATAGTTCCGACGTTTCACACTACCATCACTCAATGGTCGAGAAGGACCAGCTTTTGTCGATGAATGGTTGATGTCGCTGGAGCATACCCTTGAGCTCATTGGGTGAACCGATGCGCAAAAGATTCTTTGCACACAGTATCAAATGGTAGAGGATGCTGGACGCTCGTGGATGAGCTATTGGCATTTGAGGCCGGCAGCCGAGCATGCTGCATTAACTTGGGATCGGTTCAAAGAACTAGTGATGGAACAGTACTATCCATAGCACTACCGAGAGAAGATGCAGAGAGATTTCTGGAACCTTAAACAAGGGAGCTTATCGGTTGAAGAATATGAGAGAAAATTCAACCAAATCAGCTTCTTTGTGGAGCACATGGTGGATACTGACCGCAAGAGGGCCCTTAAGTTCCGGAGTGGTTTATGCCCGAGTATTCGTCACATTGTGGCTGGTCATGGGGTGCTACCATATACCGAGACAGTGTTCAGAGCTCAAGAGGTTGAAGCTAGTCAGAACTTGAGTCATCAACCATCTGCTAAGTCATCTTTTGGGAAGAGAATTTGACGCTAGTCTGTATTTGATTAACTCGATGGATTTTGATGTGATCCTTGGTATGGACTGACTCGATAGACATGATGCCAATATAAACTGCTGCAAGAAGAAGGTGACATTGAGGTGTTCCGAAGACGAGTAGATAACCTTTTATGGTACTAAGAGTAGGACAATAACAAGAGTAATCACAGCCATGAAGGCACTGAGAAGTCTAAGGAAGGAGGAATGTCAGGGTTACTTGATGAGTTTAGTCGACACTCGTACTAATGAGGTGTCCCCTACAGACGTACCTATAGTACTAGAGTTTTTGGATGTGTTTCCAGAAGATTTTCCGGGAGTCCCACCCGACCGACAGGTATAGTTTAGTATTGATTTGGTCCATGGGGCGGCCCCAACATCCAAAGCGCCATATAGAATGGCTCCGAAGGAACTTCAAGAATTAAAGGTCCAAATTCAAGAGCTGCTGGAACTCGGATTTATTCGTCCTAGTGTGTCACCATGGGGTGCACCAGTGCTGTTTGTAAGAAAGAAGGATGGGTCACTTCGGATGTGTATTGATTACAGGGAGCTAAAGCGACTCACGGTGACGAACAAGTACCCACTGCCGAGAATCGAGGGTCTATTCGATTAGTTGAGGGGATCCGGAACCTTTTCGAAGATCGATTTGAGGTCGGGGTACCATAAACTGAAGATTAGGGAGTGTGACATTCCCAGGACGGCTTTCAGGACCCGTTATGGGCATTTTGAATTTGTAGTGATGCCATTTGGTCTGAGTAATGCACCGGCAGTTTTTATGGATTTGATGAATAGGGTGTTCCAACCTTACTTGGATAAATTCGTGATCGTCTTCATAGATGACATCTTGGTGTATTCTACGGACAAGGAACAACACCAAGAGCATTTGAGGATTACATTAGAGACACTTCGCACGGAGAAGTTGTATGCCAAGTTCAAGAAATGTGAGTTTTGGTTAAACAGAGTTCGATTCCTTAGACATGTGGTGACTTCAAAAGGAATTGAGGTAGATCCCGACAAGGTTGTAGCAGTGAGTAGTTGGGGAGTACCCAAGAATGCGAGCGAAGTTCGCAGCTTTCTGGGCTTAGCTGGATATTATAGAAGATTTATTGAAGGATTTTCTAAAATCGCCACTCCTATGACCCAATTAACAAGGAAGGGCGTGAGGTTTGAATGGAGTGAGAGGTGCGAGGAAAGTTTTCAAGAGTTGAAAAGGAGACTAACCTCGGCACCAGTATTAACGATTCCTGATCCGACAGAAGACGTCGTTATTTATAGTGATGCCTTAAAGCAGGTTTTGGGTTGTGTTCTGATGTAACATGGTAAAGTAGTAGCCTATGCATCGAGACAGCTTAAACCACATGAATTGAACTATCCAACGCATGATCTGGAGTTGGCTGTTGTAGTACATGCGCTGAAGATTTGGCGTCACTATCTCTACGGAGGGAAGTGCGAGATATACACAGACCATAAAAGTCTAGAGTATCTTTTCACACATAATGATCTTAATATGAGGCAAAAGAGATGGTTAGAATTGGTGAAGGACTATGATTGTACTATTCATTACAATCCGGGTAAGGCTAATGTGGTAGCTGATGCCTTGAGTCGGAAGACTAGAGGCAGGTTAGCTTGCTTGACCAATCAGGAGAGTTTGATAAAAGAGTTCTCCCATTTGAGGATTGAGGTAGTTGAGTCTTCAAAACGTTCGAAAGCAATCCTATCATCTTTGGTCTTGCAACCAAACTTGAAGGATAAGATTAAGGAGTCTCAACCTCGTGATAAGTTCTTATGCAAGATGATAGATCGAGCACAAGATGGGAGTATTGAGAAATTTTTCATTGCTGCAGACGACGTGTTGACTTACGATGGAAGGTTATGTGTTACTAAGGATCCATACCTTAGGAAGCAAATTCTTGAAAAAGCTCATAATGCACCATACTCCGCTTACCCAGGAGGTACAAAGATGTACCACGACCTGAAGAAGTTCTTTTGGTGGAGAGGAATGAAACGGGACATTGGTGTATTTGTGGAGAGATGTATGATATGTCAGCCGGTGAAGGCAGAACACCAACAGCCAGGAGGTTTACTTCAACCGCTGGAAATCCCAGAATGGAAATGAGAGCATATCACAATGGACTTCGTGGTTGGTCTGCCGCGAACCGTGAGGAAGAATGACGCTATCTGGGTGATAGTAGATCGTTTGACGAAGTCATCTCATTTTCTACCTGTGAGGATGACTTACAGTATGGAACAATATGCGAGGATTTATATTCGGGAGATTGTAAGGTTACATGGTGTTCCAGTGTCGATCGTATCGGATAGAGATCCGCGATTTACGTTGAAATTTTGGAAGAGTCTTCAGAGTGCGTTGGGCACTAAGTTGAATTTCAGTACTACATATCATCCGCAGACCAATGGTCAATCTGAACGGACTATCAAAACACTCGAAGATTTGTTGAGGGCGTATGTTCTTGATACTTGTGAGAATTGGGAGAATATTTTGCCATTAGTAGAGTTTGTTTATAACAATAGTTACCAAGCAACTATACAAACGGCCCCGTACGAGGCTCTCTACGGAAGGAAATGTCGATCGCCTCTTTATTGGAATGAGGTTGGAGAAGGAAAGATTTTGGGTCCAGAATTGATCAACCAGACTGTAGAGAAGATAGCCGAGAACAGAAGTAGGATTAAGACTGCCCAGGATCGACAGAAGTCTTATGCTGATAAACGAAGGAAAGATATCCAATTTGAGATTGGAGAAAAGGTGTTCTTGAAGGTAGTGCCGATGAAAGGAGTGATACGATTCGGTAAGAAGGGAAAGCTACAGCCTCGTTATATCGGACCTTTTGAGATTTTGGGTCGTGTTAGTGACCTTGCTTATAGTTTGGCATTGCCGTTAGAGTTATCAGGAGTGCACAATGTCTTTCACGTCTCCATGCTGAGAAAATACGTACATGATCATGGTCATGCATGCAATTTCAAGGAGTTGCACGTATCGAAGAACCTGACTTATGAGGAAGTACCTACAGTTGTTTTGGAGCGTAAGATACATCGGTTACGAAACATAGAGGTTAAACTGGTAAAAGTTCAGTGGAGCCGTCATGGACCGAACAAAGCAACTTGGGAACGTGAAGAAGAGATTTGTTCTAAGTATCCGACGTTTGCTATTGAAGGTACATGATTTAATTTTTGAGGACGAAAATTCATTTAAGAGGGGTAGGTTGTAACGCCCCGATTTTTGATCATGCATTTATTTTATAATTTATAGAAAGCGCATGAATGATTTTAAATGTCCAACAATTTATTTACGAATTTTATTTCCATTTATTAAATAAGGTCAAAATTTTCCTTATTTGCATATCATGATTGTAGTTTACGCTCCAGACTCGAGTCCAAGTTCTCATATTATAATGGCCCGAGTCATTTCGTCATATATATATTCAAGTGATCATTATTTATTTTATGATAGTATTATTAATTATTCGAGTGTAATCTTAACACTACTATCAATAATGTTATCATCATTATTAATAATAATATTATTAATACCGTTTTATTAAGTATTAATATTATTATTGTTATCATTATCATTTTTCAAATTTATTTCATGATCAAAATTACCAATTAATTATTATTCTACATTTACTAATATTAGTATTATTATTATTATGATACCATTTATATTTAACCATGTGTCTTAATTTAATTATGATTAAACTAAACTAATAACAATTAAGAACCCTTCCTTTACCAGTCGATCGATCCTCACGGTTCTCAACTTATCAAAATTCCTCAATATTTATCTAATACAATCCTAATCCAACCTAAACACTTAAAAAATTACAACTATAATTACACAAACTCTACTTCAGAAATTCTTTACATTCAGCATCCAGAGAAAAAATAAAATAAATACACAGTTCACACATTACGCCATAATTCTTCAACGGGAAGATCAGATCGCAATTTTGATCTTTTGCAAATCATTCCAGCCGCAATGTTCTCACCAATTCTGCAGCAATCATCATCATCATCATCATCATCCCCGTACAGGTAACTCGAATCTCAATTGTAACCTTTTTTGTGAATTTCGTAGAATTGTATTGTCGTCTTCTTATGACATTAATCAATTTATCTCTCCGGTAAATTTAAGGGTTAACGACGCCAAAATCCACAACCTTTCATCCGACTTTCATTTTTTCCACAATCTTTTCAAAAATCCTATAAATCCACAACCTTTGGCACTTGTTCGAGTTTTCCATAATTTTGATTTAGCCCCAAATTCGGTCCTACGTGGACGCCGGGAGTGTGTCGCCGCTGAAAATTCAAACTACGTCGTTTTAAGCTTAGGGTTAATAACGCCAAAATACACAACCTTTAATGCCCCCTTCATTTTTTCCACAACCTTTGGCACTTGTTCGATTTTTCCATTAGCAGCATCTAAAAAGTTGAAAAATATTTTTAATTTTTAGTTTTTTTGCACAATTTTAAGGGCGACTTTATAATGTAGTTCTATTTTTTTTTTCTAAAAAAAATCCGTTTGTAGAGTTTCTCTTTTTAGATTTTGACTAGTTAGTTTTCCAATTAGTATATCATGATTTTAAAATAATATACTTCCTAAAAACTGAAAGCTAAGAACCCTCCCCCCCAAAAAAAAGTTGCATTGGGAAAAACAGATTATATTACATAAGTGCAAATAATTAAGGAAAACATTCTTGCCTATTTATTGCCATGAAACCAAATCACCTTACAAACAAACAATTGACATCTGAAAAACACACACACACACACACACAAGAAAAAAAAACACTAATTATGTTGAGATGCAAACAAACAAATGAGTGTTTTAATATTATCTGAAACTCTTTAAAACTAACTAGTCAAAATCTAAAAAGAGAAACTTTACACACTGATTTTTATTTTTTTTGGAAAACCAAAAAAAAATAATAGAACTACATTATAAAGCTGCCCTTAAAATTGTGCAAAAAAACTAAAAATTGAAAATATTTTTCAACTTTTAAGATGCTGCTAATGGAAAAATCGAACAAGTGTCAAAAGTTGTGGAAAAAATGAAAGGGGCATCAAAGGTTGTGTATTTTGACGTTATTAACCCTAAGCTTAAAACGACGCAGTTTGAATTTTCGGCGGCGACAGCGTCCACGTAGGATCCACGTAGGATCGAATTTGGGACTAAATCAAAATTATGAAAAAATCGAACAAGTGCCAAAGGTTGTGGATTTACAGGATTTTTGAAAAGGTGGTAGAAAAAATGAAATTCGGATGAAAAGTTGTGGATTTTGGCGTCATTAACCCTAAATTTAACACTAAACTCATCAGCCCTGAACTCATGGCCGAGCTCAATCCATCAACCGAATTTCTATTCAGACCCACCTTCAACCCATTTAAACTCTTGAACATCAAAACTCTTCAACCCAAAACAACTAATCACCAGCGGCCAAACACCATGGCTCGGTCAAACATCCCCATCTCATAAGACCCATGTTCAGAATTCATAAATCCCAAAACCCGAACTCAGAATTCGACGATGCAACCCGAGATCGAGTTCAATCGATCAAACTCAAAATATATTTCCAGCAATTTGTTAAATTCATCATGAATTCAAAATCTATCTCCAGAATTTGTCAAAATCAGAAATAAAACCTCGAATCCGAGCCCCAAATCAGATCCCAAATACCAGAGACCATCATTTTTGAAAGGAGATTTGAGTCCAGTTCCACAAACCCCTTTCAGCCAGAATCGGACTGACCATATAGAAAACGAGAGCAGAATCGGAGCCCTACCTTCGATTCGCCAGAACCCGCTTCCATCGTCGGACTGTATCTGGGCCGTGAGTTGCCTAGAGCAATCGCCGCCGCCGCCGTAGCCCCGAGCCCCGTGGCTGGTTAGTCCAAGCTCGGGCGAGCCGAGGGTGTGTGTGTGTGTTCCGATCATGTGTGTGTGTTTTACTGTGGAGATATGGACGACCCGACTAGAGAGAGATGGGCAGATATTGATTCTATGTTTTCTTTCTGAGGTGGAGCGAGATGTTAGAGAGAGAGAGAAGTAGAGAGAGGGTCGTGAGAGAGAGGTTTAGAGAGAGAGAGAGAGAGAGAGGTAAGGCAGAGAGGTGAGATGGGTTGTGTCGACCGATGGTGAGGATTAAGGGTATTTATACCCGCAATAATTTAGGGTTCCGCATTTAAGTCCTCTCATTTTCCAGCAGCCTTCAATTCAGCCCCTGACAGTTTGAAATTAATTCGATTTTAACCCCAGTCCTTTTCAGTCCTTCGTATTAAGCCTCCAGACTTCTCAGAATTTGCAATTAACCTCAGTCAGTTTTCAATACTTTTAATTTGATCCCAGCCAGTTCCCAATATTTAAATCAGATCCCTTTTTACTCAATTATAAATTCAATAATTTATATTAGTTTATTTTGGGATCTATATTAATATTAAAATTTAAATGTTATTTTGGGAGACGAGGACTTGGAGCATAGGATTTGAACTGCATTCGCATCTCAATTCTTCAAGGATCATCATCGTAATTCGAGGTGGGGATTTTACGCTTGTTTTATTTAATGCATGATGTTACTTGTTGTTTCTTGCCAAAATTTATATTCTCAAAGTTTGCATATTAATTACGTTGTAGCCTCCAATGAGTAGTAGACATAATGTGCTCAAACTTTGCATATTATTTACGTTGTAGCCTCCAATGAGTAGTAGGCATAATGTGCTCAGAGTTTGCATATTATTTACGTTGTAGCCTCCAATGAGTAGTAGGTAGTATGCACAAAGTTTGCATATTAATGGCTCTCGGGCAATCACTAGGTTCAGGCATGTCATATCTACTTGACAACATGTATGTACTTAAATTTAACAAAGCGTTCCCTCCTCACTGTGCGAGTTGAAAGCTCACTGCATTATTTAAACCTTTAAGGTTGAGGAGTTTGGCGTGGTGAGCAAAGACGTGGCGTGATGATAATATTAATTTGTTTTTTTTTTGTTAGCTATTTCGTTTATTTAAAGTTTTAACTTTGGCTTCAATGTCATGTTGGATATTATGGATGTTTGAAATGTTAAGAATTTATTTTTATGTACTTGCGAAATGGATGACCTTATTTCAATTTCCGCTGCAATTATTTAATTATTTTTTTGGGATATTTAATCTCCCTTGAAATTATTTTAAAAAGACATTTTGAAAAGTGATTGCTACAGTACAACTTTGATGAACCGGAGAACTACCATTGATTGTATCAACTTTCTCAAACATGGGTATTCATGCTTTTGCCCCTTAATTTATTATGTGTATAGTATACGATCATTAATCGATTTCTTTTCGGGTTACGATGGGCACATGATTTATTGTGCTATTTAAGTCTTTGTTGACTTAATTTTTATGGCGCGAATCCAAAATAATGTCTTTATAATATAAATCAACTTCTTCATTCTCTTTCACCAAAAAATATCATCATCATCTTCAACTGACATGTCAAAGTTTCTTCTTGTGTGACTTCGTCTTTATCAAATCAAGCGTTGAAAATAACCATTTACATGGCCACTATGCATAGGCGGATCCAGCACCAAATTTCTACTGATACACCCGATGAACACAGCAGGTACAGTATATATAAGGTGCAACTTGTGTCCATATAGGATCTTCAATTTTCTAGAGCCTATAAATAATTTTTTCTTATAAATATAATATAAAAAAATATCAAATTAAAATCTTGTATTATGGTTGGATCGGAAAATGTATTTAAATATTATGTTTATTAATAGATCTAAGTTTGAATCCCGTAAAGTTCTATTTAATACAAAATACTAACAAACTTAAAAAGGTTATCTAATTTGATAAGAATTGTTTAATTCAATAGTGAACTTTCAGTTTTAACATTGCTTATGATTTTTTGGCGGGGATCTACAAGGCACAACGCCATGTGCACTCCTGCCTTCCGATCACACACACCAAGACGTGTGTGTGTGTGTGCCCCATC
The DNA here is from genome assembly GCA_033398695.1 of Orobanche coerulescens. NCBI lineage: Eukaryota > Viridiplantae > Streptophyta > Magnoliopsida > Lamiales > Orobanchaceae > Orobanche > Orobanche coerulescens. The sequence goes on along the minus strand of CM065805.1, from coordinate 145,351,706 downwards.
TCGACGGACAAGATGCGACAGTATGCACAGACTGCAGTGATCCCACCCCTGATTTTTTTTGTTAGTTTTTGTTTATGATTGTTATATGCTCTTATATTTATAATCTATGCTTTATTTATTTATGTATTTAGTAATAAGATTTTGATAAGTACATCAAATTTTATTCAAATATTTTTTTATAGGAACACATCTTAGATTTCACACACTACTGAGTAACTCAGTGGCATTGCCAAAGAATTAAAAAGAAAGATCGATTTATAATAGAATATAATATAAATATTCTATATAATTTGATAAAAGAAATAGTAGAAATAATTTAACTCTTAAATAAAAATAACGGGATAAATAAAAAATACAGAAATGATAGACGCACACGTACATAACCATGCACACCTATACACAATTGCTAAAAATGGGGATTATGTGAACATTCATATGGATAAAAGGGTATTTTTTTACAAAATTTTGGTGGTGCATGTGCACCACCGTACCATCATATAGGTCCGCACTGCCACTATGGGGAACCATAATAAATACATTAATGACAAATTCTTTTTTTTTTGGTAAGGACATTAATGACAAATTCTGGTATCAATGAAAAAGCACCACAAAAGTCCCCAAAATTCACGAGCAGATTGAGAACTTGTCTTATTCACCTCGTAAAAGGGTGCATTTCCATTTTATAAGACTTGAAGTGCTTCGCATTTCGTAAAATGCCACAAAAAATAAGGCTACGAAAAATAGATGCATTGGATCTAAAATAATTAATATTAGTATAACTTATTTAAAAAGAATAATAATTTATTTAAAAAATTTTGAGAATAGAATGTCAATCGACAAAATGACATACCGCCTTGCCCTCGTATGCCAAAAATCCAGTGTGAAACCTAATGCCAACTATCTTATTCCTTGTGGCTAATTGTAATTTCCACTCGCCCGCTGGTGCGTGTGGGTCTGAGGTTTTCCAGCTTAATTGGGAGTTCAGACTTCAGAGTAGACCTGACAAGATAGGTCCAGGCTCGCGGGCTGATCCAGCCTTCCCGTTTTTAGGTGGACATTGGGCTTTATATTTTTGGCTTAAAAAACGGGCTTTTTGGTTCGGGCCAGATTTGGCCCGCCCATGGAGGCCCGACGGGCCCATTTTTTTTTTATGTTTTATGTAATTATAATATTTATTTATTTTCCTTATATCTTAGATTATTTTATATTTATATGTTAATTATTGATGTAATTTTGTTTTTTATGGGACTTTGTGATTACTTTGTAGTATGTCATATCAATAGTAATATTATTTTATGATTTTTTATAAGAAAGTAGTAGTTGTAAATGATATGATGATCAAATAAAATATTTGTATATTTGTCTTTTGAATGTGGTAGTGTAGTAAATAATGGAATTATCAAATAAAAATAATTGTATATTTATTTATAAGATTGTGATAGTATAGTGAATAATATAATAATATAAGGATCTAAAAATATTTATACATTTATTTACAATTAATATTTCAAAAAAAATAAAGTTGGGGCCCACGGGCCATGCCGAGCCCCCCGCAGCGGGACACGGGCCTAATAATTTTGGCCCAAAAAACGAGCATTTTTGGCCCGGTCAAAAGATGCTCGCTCATTTTTTTCCGATAACTTTACATGTTTATACAACTTATACAAATAAATTACAAAAATACAACATAAAAAATATTCACACATAACATGATGAACATATTTTAAAACCACTATCATATCCCTAAGAGCATGGGGTACGGTGGTGCCATGGTTGGCGCCATGGCCACCAGCCCAAGCAAGCCCTTGGCGCACCGTACCGTCGCTCGTGCCATCACCTCTCGCGCCGTCCCAACCGCGCTGCGCCATCGACCATTTTTTTTTCTTTTTGACTTTGGCAACGGATAGTTTTTTTGAAAAGGGGAGAAGCATGCAACGGCTATATAGCCGTTTGATGTGGAACAAAGCAAAAAAAAAAAATTGGGTTAATGACGCCAAAATCCACAACCTTTCATCCGAATTTCATTTTTTCTACAACCTTTTCAAAAATCCTGTAAATCCACAACCTTTGGCACTTGTTCGATTTTTCCATAATTTTGATTTAGTCCCAAATTCGATCCTACGTGGATCCTACGTGGACGCTGTCGCCGCCGAAAATTCAAACTGCGTCGTTTTAAGCTTAGGGTTAATAACGTCAAAATACACAACCTTTGATGCCCCTTTCATTTTTTCCACAACCTTTGACACTTGTTCGATTTTTCCATTAGCAGCATCTTAAAAGTTGAAAAATATTTTCAATTTTTAGTTTTTTTGCACAATTTTAAGGGCAGCTTTATAATGTAGTTCTATTATTTTTTTTTGGTTTGCCAAAAAAAATAAAAATCAGTGTGTAAAGTTTCTCTTTTTAGATTTTGACTAGTTAATTTTAAAGAGTTTCAGATAATATTAAAACACTCATTTGTTTGTTTGCATCTCAACATAATTAGTGTTTTTTTTCTTGTGTGTGTGTGTGTGTGTGTTTTTCAGATGTCAATTGTTTGTTTGTAAGGTGATTTGGTTTCATGGCAATAAATAGGCAAGAATGTTTTCCTTAATTATTTGCACTTATGTAATATAATCTGTTTTTCCCAATGCAACTTTTTTTTGGGGGGGAGGGTTCTTAGCTTTCAGTTTTTAGGAAGTATATTATTTTAAAATCATGATATACTAATTGGAAAACTAACTAGTCAAAATCTAAAAAGAGAAACTCTACAAACGGATTTTATTTAGGAAAAAAAAATAGAACTACATTATAAAGTCGCCCTTAAAATTGTGCAAAAAAACTAAAAATTAAAAATATTTTTCAACTTTTTAGATGCTGCTAATGGAAAAATCGAACAAGTGCCAAGGGTTGTGGAAAAAATGAAGGGGGCATTAAAGGTTGTGTATTTTGGCGTTATTAACCCTAAGCTTAAAACGACGTAGTTTGAATTTTCAGCGGCGACACACTCCCGGCGTCCACGTAGGACCGAATTTGGGGCTAAATCAAAATTATGGAAAACTCGAACAAGTGCCAAAGGTTGTGGATTTACAGGATTTTTGAAAAGATTGTGGAAAAAATGAAAGTCGGATGAAAGGTTGTGGATTTTGGCGTCGTTAACCCAAAAAAATTTAACCCCAAAAAATCTTATAAATACCACTTATCATCTCTATACTTCACACACACTTCCAATCTATTATCTATTTCCATTCAAAATGAATCCAAACTCACCATGGATCAACCAAATGTTAAACGATTCGACGAACCAAATGTCGGGGTCGTCTTCGAATCCCGGTCAATATCCGGGATCATCTTCGAATCTCGGTTACTTTCCCAACTTCCAAGCCCCATTTATGAATCCCGACGAGCTAGCATTATTTAGTCAATGGAAATTACAACAACAACAACAACAACAACAATTTAATCAATTTACACAAAGTCAACAAACAAGCCAAGCCATCCCTTCCCAACCAAATTCGGACCATGGGTCGTATTTTGATGTTAACGAAGTCGAAGAGGAAGATGAAGATAAAACGGAGTCCGAGGAAGAAGTTGTTCCGACACCGACCTCAAAGAAATCTAGGGCCAAGACGATGGCGAAGAAACCAAGGGCAAAGGCAAAGGCTAAGTCGTCGGCAAAGAAAGGCAAGGGCAACGAAGGAGACGAAGAAGATGTCGTCCCGTCCCGACAAGCACGCACTATGTGGACACAAGAAGAGGAGCTTCTTTTGGCGGAATGTTACGTCCAAGTATCGGAGGATCCAAAAGTGGGTGCGGATCAACAAAAGGATACGTTTTGGTACAAAGTGCTTGAAGTATACAACAAAGAAGCAAAGAGGCTTGAGTTTACTACTCGTACCAAAAATATGTTGACGGGAAAGTGGACTCCATTGAATAAAGATACCAAGAAGTTCAATACGGTTGTTGATGAAATGGCGGTTATGAGTGGGGAAGGTGATAAAGATTTTATGAATCGTTGTCACGTTTTGTTTAGAAAAACAACGGGATATGAATTCAAACACTTGACCGCTTGGGCCTTTTTGAAAGACAAGCACAAGTGGAAAAATCCCGACTCGACTTTGGCAAGACGTGCTCGTCTTCAGTCCACGCGAGAGGAGCCCGAGCATTTTGGAGCCGATGAGTTGCTAAGGCCAGACGGCATGTACCGGATATCTAAGAGCCAACATTCATCAAACTCGACCGCTAGTTCCGGTTCAAACCCGGTATTGTTTCAAGAAATGTTGGCTCAACAAATCGAGTTAGACCGCAAGGCAAAGATGGATGTGCTCGAGAGAGAGTCACTCACAAGAGTTAATTTGTATGAATCTCAAAAGATTGCCGAGGAGATGCGGGCACTAGAAATGGACACAAGCAAGATGAATCCGGTCAATGCAAGGATCGTGGAAGCACAACAAGCTCGAATCCGGGCAAAATATCCTGAGGAGTAATAAGCTTTTATTTCTATATTTATGTATTAGGTTTTTAATTTCATGCATTTTTTTAATGTATTGCGTTTTTTTTAATATGTAATGTGTGTTTTTAATATTAATAAAGTTTATTTAAGTTTATATTGTTTATATATTGATTTTTGTAAAAAAAAAAAAAAAAAAGGCCGACGGCACCAGAAATTCTGGTGCCAACGGATACCCGTGAAATATGGTGCCGTGAGATTTCTGGTGCCGTGGAGCTTTTTGATGACGTGGCAGCAAAAAATACCCACGGCACCAACTTGATGGCACCACGGTACCTAATGCTCTAAAAATCAACGTAGATCTCTCTCTCTCTCTCTCTCTCTCTCTCCCTCCCTCCCTCCCTCCCTCCCTCCCTCCCTCCCCCCCCCTCCCTCCCTCTCTCTCTCTCTCTCCTCTCTCACTTTCTCAATTGCACGGCTTCGCGCGGTCTCTCTCTCTCTCCTCTCTCCCTTTTTTTTCTTTGCTCTTCTTCTGCAACTGCCTCCCCCACCTCTCTCCCCATTTTTCTTTTCATTTTTTTAATTTCGTAAATACGTCCTCACTTCAGATCTATTTTTTTCTCTCCAAATTTGTTCTTTATCTACTTCTTCTCTCCAAGTACATCCATTCAATCTATGCAAATACGTCCATGCCGTTCACAAACTTGGGTTGTTCATAATTTTTGAACGCTACGTGGTGGTCGATTTATCGAGGGAGATGGTGGTCGGTCGCAAATTTGGTTGGATTGGTTCAGTAAAAATCTGGAAACATCTCAGTTCGATACTTGCAAATAGTAATCTGGTTACCTGAATATTAGATTTAGATAGAGTAAATTGCAAAAATTGTCCTTGTGGTTTGGCCAAATTGCACGTTTCGTCCTTGTGGTTCATTAAGTGCAAAGATCGTCCTTATTTTGCACTGTTACATGCACTTTTGGTCCTCCATCATTGCAAAAATCGCAAACCACAAGGACGATTTTTGCAATGATGGAGGACCAAAAGTGCACGTAACAGTGCAAAATAAGGACGATCTTTGCAGTTAATGAACCACAAGGACGAAACGTGCAATTTGGCCAAACCACAAGGACGATTTTTGCAATTTACTCGATTTAGATACCAATTAATCTCGATGTTAATTTATTTATATGTAATAATGAAAAATGGATTTATAAATTGTGGATACTATGAAGTTAATGTGGATACAAATTGCATTTGGAGATCAGTTAATGTTGCTCGTTATTTTTTATATCCAATAATAAAAATAGATGCACACAGATGTGTTGTAATACCCGGTTGTATTTCATTCATTTTCATTCAGTAATCATCAGTCTGTAATTGTCACTCAGTAATTTTCACTCATTTTTAATCACTCGTCATTCATGATTCAGTCATTTGCGCTCACTGTTGGCATGTTGTAACCGTGATCGTCATTTTCATCTCCGTTTATAGATCGAGACGGGAGTATTATCATTTTCACCGTGTTTGGTAGTCTTGTACTGGGAGTATCATCTTTGGACTTGTTCACTTTCACATTCGTATGATATGTCGGATCATTCATCAGTCGTAGCGAGGAATCAGAGTTATCGGATTTTTTTCACCTTGTCCAGCATTGAGTTACGACCGTAAGGATTGTAGATTACGGCCGTAACAAGGGTTCATTGTTTTCAGGCCATTTTGGATGAATGGGACTTACGGCCGTAAGGTCTTGTAATACGGCCGTAAGTTGAGCAGGTACGGCCGTAAGGCTTGGCCAGATTTACCGTACGTGTCAGCAGTCGCCTGCATTTGGCCGAAGGCGAGTTACGGCCGTAAGAAGGGTAGGATACGGCCGTAAGTGGTATTCATAAATTTCAGGTTTTGTCGAGCAAGGGGGACTTACGGCCGTAAGGGTTGCGGCATACGGCTGTAAGACGAGGAAGGTCACCTTAAGGCTTAGCCGGATACGGCCGTACGCTGCAAGCAGGGTGCCTGGTCATTTTCAACGAAGGGGGCTTACGCCCGTAAGTTTGGCCGGATACGGCCGTATCATCCGAGTTACGCCCGTAAGGTGTGCGGGTACGGCCGTAAGGATGTTGGCAGATGTTTTTGACGAAGGCGAGTTACACCCGTAACTCAGGAGCGGTTACGGCCGTAAGTCTGTCGGCAAGCTTTTGGACGAAGCCGAGTTACGGCCGTACGAGTTGGCCGGTTACGGCCGTAAGGCCGTTGACCTGGGATGTTACGGCCGTATGAAGGCCGAGTTACGGCCGTAACTTCCGGCAGTATATAAAGACCCGGCCGGGACTTTTTCTTCACTTTCACCCTTTTCTTCACTTTGTTCCGAGAGAGAGACTTGAGGGAGGGATTTTTTCCATCATCAATCATTTGAGTGTGTAATTTTCATCATCTTCATTCAATTGGGACGCTTGGATACTCGATTTAACGCGTGTTCATCGGATCGAAGTGGTTGTATCTTCAAGAGGTAATTTCTTCAACATCTTGGATTTCGATTTTGTGTTGAGATATGATGTTTTGGACGTGATAATCATGTTATATGAAGGGATATGCATATGATTATGAGTTTGTATATAGATTCATTAGATTATTTAGGGATTATTCAAGAACACTTTGAATATCGAGTTGGATTTGGGGATTTTTGATTAATTATTGTTATAATCACGTATTTGGATATTCATAACAGATTATTGATCGTATTGAAGATGTTTTGTTGGTTTGAAACACTTTTTGGGGATTTGATGTTGGTATTATTGAGGCTTGGTTGTAATCAATCGAAGTTGGCCACAAAGTGTTCGATATAATGCCTCAATGAACTTGGTTTAATCGTATCGACGTTTTGAGTTCGTTATATTCGTGTTTAATTCGTATATTGAACGGATTGTTGGTAATTGTATTGATTCAAGGTTGTTCGAGCGACCGACACTTCATTTAGGACATTTGTTCGTGGAAGGACATTCTTCATCGGTATTGTGTAAGTTAATTCTTACTCGGTTAAAAGGATTTCATTCCTTTTGTTGTTGATCATTCATAATCATAATTCATTCATCATTGTATTAATCATATTGAGACTTGTAAGTGTCGAAGAATCACTTCATTAATGAGGAACGGCGGTTCCAATCATTTCATTGAAACTATCAATCACTTCATTATTACTTTCATCTCGGTGAGTCATTCTTGACTTTGTCAGATTATTATTATTCATTGATATTCATTGTGGTCATTCTCGTTTCATATGACCTTCTGGGTTCATATTGCGTGGCCGGGTGCGGATGTGTGGAATTTTTAGTCGGGCACGTGATGGCCATGTATCGAGTAATACATCGGGCGGTGCACACAGAAAGATTAACTCCGTGAGACTAATTAGGTACAAGGACGGGTGTGTCCGGTCATCCGTCTTGTACACTTACACAGAACACTACGGGCGTACTATGATACTCCTCTTCAGCGTAATTCATAACTAAGGATATTTCATAACTTCAGTTAAATCGTGATTGTGTATTTTCAACCCTTGAGGATTGTTGTTCTGTAATCGACCCGTTTGGGAATTTTGTTTTCGTGTCACGGCAAGGCAAAGGCACGGAAGAGCATGTGACGGCGAGGAGTCCTAGTGATACTAGTAGGGGGCCCCACTATTCCGTGTATTTCACCATTTCATTGCTCAAGTCATTTCAGAAATTATTATTTCTCTTCAGTTGTATTTCCGCTGCAAATTCCGTATGAGATGTTATTTATTCAGGGTGGTGTATTTTATCTCCATATAAAATATACTAGTATTCTGTTTTGTCCTGGTGTAATGTACTTAAGCTCCTCATCGGAGTATTTGGTAATATAATGTGGTTCTACACAATTATATTATTTAATTCATCGATTTTCATTCGCTCAGTGGGTCCCAGTCGGGGGTCCACGGCACTGTAATATCCGCCTAGTTTGGGGTGTTACAGAGTTGGTATCGGAGCGTGGTTTGAATACTACCTTCCGAGTCATGTCTCATTTGAAATCATCGTCATCGGACTAGTATCATTGGACTTTCGCGTCACGTGTGACCTGTGCAGATGCCGAGCCAATCAGACCGAAGGAACAGTAAGATTTCTAACGCCATGGTATAATTTCTGGCAATAAGAATCATTCATTCATAATTCATCAGTTAACAATCCTCAATCATCATTTTCATTTTGACCAGGACGCATGTTAGCTCGTTAATCACTCAATTCATTTCATTACTCAGTTGTTGATCAGGAGGATCATATCATTAATCTTGTTAACTTGTTCAAAGATAATCATTTCAATAATTTCATCAAATAATCATGTCACCTCAGTTGATCATTCATGTAATCACTGTGTTAGAGCGTATGCTCGTTTTCATCATCTCATGTCATAACCATAACGTGATATTTATACGGAAAATATAATCATCATGTTACTTTCCTACTTCAGTATGGAGAGAGCAAGAAGAGGACGAGGAGGACGAGTTCGTGGTGCGGGCCGAATCCCGTGCGAACGCGAGAAATAATGCTAATTCTTCGAGCAGCGACGCTGCCACTCATTCACCTGGACGTGATCATTCACTATCGGGGAGTCGTACCCGGGACACGGCTCAGTCAGAGGGTGTCCGGGTTGACCCACTCGCTTTTATGCAGGGCATGATGGCCCAAATGACCCAGATGGCAGAGCTGATGGAGACGATGCATAACTCAGTCAATCAAAATCAGCAGGCTCCTCCACCGCCACCTCAGAGGCAAGAGAGGAATGTGAGCAGTATCATCGGCGACATCTCTCTCCAAAGGCCACCTACTTTTGAAGGCTCATCTGAGCCGGAGGATATTGTTCATTGGCTCGAACACTTCGAGAAGTTATTTGCGATGGTAGAGTGTCCCGAAGGACACAAAGTTTCAGTTGCGGCTTACTATCTGGGTAAGAGCGCTCATTCTTGGTGGTTATCGTTGAAGCCCACCGAAGGATCGTGTACTTGGGATCAGTTCAAGACTCTCATGATGGAGAGGTATTATCTGGCCCCACTCAGAGAGGCCAAGCTGTCAGAGTTACTCACTCCCGACCCCTCATCAGACGAGGATGTTCTCGCCATTGCCGAGAAATTTCAGGAACTTCTTCTGTTCGCCTCATCTATCATTCATTCCGAGGCGGATAAAATTAAGTATTTCAGCCAGAGGCTGAAACCACGTATGAGATTACAGTTGCTTAATCATAATTGCACCATGTTGGCCGAATTCATTGAGAAAGCTCTTACCTATTGTTGGGATAAATGATGTTTTGATAATTGCCAAACAACAAAGCTTGATACAGCAAGCCCTGTATCGAAAGTCGGTTGAAGTTGCAATCCTGTATCGAAGACCTTATCACAACAAAGATACAAGCTCTCGCTACCAAGATACAGCAACAAAGTCTAAGTAAGCACCAAGTATGGAAGCTGTCTCGAAACCTCAATACAGCACCCTTACATACAGCGCCTGACTATTCCAATATGGATACAACACTAGTGGATACAGCATTCACATCGGAACAGGACTGAAGACCATTTGAAAAGAAATCTTTAGTATTCACTAAAGTCAAGTACCGTTTGATAAAGAAGTATTTAAATACTGAAAGGATAAAGTATTTAAATACTGAAGTTGTCAGAGATCTTCAAATCCCATAATATCCGGATCCTGGTTCTTTCAAGTCAACTATTCAAGTCATCATGGAATCTCGCCCAACAGATCTATCTCAACGGATATAATATTCAGAAGACTATATATATCCCCAGAGTTTGAAGATCAAGAGAAGCATCTGAATCATCAAGAACATTTACAAGCTCACAAGCGATATTCAAAAGATCGAAAGACTGAATATTCATCGGATCAAGCTTACAAGAGCAAGTATATTTATCTCTAGCATCAATCCAAGAAGAAAGAAGAAATATACTCAACATCAAGAACAACCATCATCAGCTCAAGAACTTCATATTCAAAGCTGCTGTTCTTACCTGGTTACCTACCTTTTACCTTGTGTAAAAACCGAGCTCTGTGTGAACTCAACAAAGTTATTCTGACCTGTGTGGGACGAATAAGAGGACGAAGCTTCAGAACTGTGTGTGAAGAAGCTAGTCAAGAAGGAAGCTTTAACCAATCTGTGTGAACGGTTGAAAGCAACAGTCTTTGTATCTATCTGTGTGAACGATACAAGGATAGGTTTGATTATAAATACATAGTTGTGTACGCAGTATTTATAATAAACGTTTTACTCCTGTGTGGAGGACCAGTGGACGTAGAGGGGTTTACCTCGAACCACTTAAATACTGTGTTATTTACCTTTCGCCGTTACTGTTCTCTTAACTGTGATTTATACAAGTATACACTGCAAAACCCTGTACGCATCAAGCTAACAGGAGATCAGACCGAGTTGCTGTATGGACACCAACTTCCTGTCTTAAGACTTCCGCTACGCACTCAGATTCGAAAACCATACAGCCTGTTGCTTATACATTTCCCAAGCTGTATCGAGTATAATTGTTACTTTGTTAAAGGGACCAACAATTGGTATCGGAGCGGTTGATTCTAAAAAGAATCAGTCGCATTTTTAACTGAATCAGTTCCTTAAAAATACTTATTTTCGAAAACAATCTTTGTTATTCCCATCCTCTAATATGGATACTGTTATGTCTAACAAGATATCTATGTTTCACATTAACGAGTTTGATGACTGGAGAAACAGGATGAAGAACAAACTCAAAGCCCTCATTGGAGAATCAAAAGCTCCGCCCGCATCAACAAAAACCGAAGAATGTCTTCAGGCGGTCACTGACAGTGACTCGTCAGATGATGAGCTAGAGGATAGAGCATATGTGTGCTCGATGGCCGAAGTTAAAGAAGAAAGTGAAGACGGCGATGATGATGAGGTCAGCTCTACCTCAACTATTCCTATAAATGCATCTCATACCTTTGAAAATATGCTGAATGAATTTAATAACATTCAAACGGCCCATGAGATATTGAAAGAAGAAAACATACAGCTTGAAATTTCTAACTTAGAGCTGAAAAAAGAAAATGACTTGCTGAAAAATAATTACGAAAATATTTTCAATTGATTAAACAAAGAAAGTCAATTTAGAAAAACTCATGGAGAGCAATCATCAACTTGCTCATAATCTAAATGAGACAAAATCTCATCTTGAAAGTAAGACAAATGATTTGGCTCTACTCGAAGCCAAAGTAAAATCTCTCGAGAAACGTGAAGGAGAATTAGAGACAATCTTGAAATCTTTCGAGAAATCCTCTAAAAGAATGGAAGAGATCCTAAGCACTGGGCAACATGCTCATGATAAACGTGGCTTAGGGTACAACTCGTTCTCCAACAAAGAAAAATCTAGTACGGTATTCGTCAGGAGTGAGGAATCCATTCCTGTATCGAAAGAAGTTCCGAGCCCTGAGAAGGAACCTGTTGCACCGCGAACAGCAAAAGCTGCCATTCCACCCCCGCAACTCTACTATTCGAGACAGTGGAACCAACAGCCACTCAAAAGGCGCACTCAACAGCATGCTCCACAAGCATATCATAAACGCCAGTGATCATTCAGAAGAAGGTCAGATTCAACCAACAAAGGCCCGCATAACAAGATTTCTCAAGACAAATGTGCCTAGACATTGGATACAAAAGCCCCGTTACCCATCAAGAAAGCAGGTGTCCGCGCAGTATCAACAACATCGTTGGGAATCCAACTGGAGACCCAGAAGGCAAGATGTTAGGTCAAAGAAAATGGCTCCACCTCCGAGACGACAATCGTACTGGAATAACAACTATAATTCTCGATTTTTCATACATTATAATCATCATAATTACAACGACTACGTGCCTGCCCCAATTAGATATCGATATAATGGACCAAAAGTAGCCTACAACAAACAAATTGTTGCCCGGCAAATTTGGGTACCGAAAGGCACTATCGGGAAACACTACAGCCAGAAATCCGTGTAAGTTTTTATGCTTTTACTCATTAAGTGAGGGGGAATACAGTACGACCCATGAATACAGCGTTAATAAATTGAATCCTGTATATACCTCTTAAGGAAGAACATTATACTATTTTCACAACAGGACATCAATTATGATTGATAAATTTATTTTATTGTGTATTGCTGTAAGAACTCGTCTGTGAACAGTTCATAGGCTCAGTTGTACTCAACTAGATCAAAAATGTAAGATTGTGCCTGTGCGCCAACCATAAGTTTAAAATGTAATACACTTCCCTATTAAATGATTATCATTTTTAGAACTTGCCTTCAAGCAGTTCACATTTCTTTTAGACTAAGCGCTGAAGACCAGATCATTTGACAGAAGATCAAGAAGTTTTGGAAATTATCAAAAAGAGGGAAACTGTTGGGAAGATTAAAACATCTACTGTATCGAAGTTCTCTCAAGTTGCCATCAAGTGGTTATCGAAGGGGAAATTGTTTTTAGCCTATAGAGGTTTTTGGTATCAAAACCGTGGCATGATCAAGAAGTTTTGGAATGATCAAAAAGTTTTGGAAATTATCAAAAAGGGGGAAATTGTTGGGATAAATGATGTTTTGATAATTGCCAAACAACAAAGCTTGATACAGCAAGCCCTGTATCGAAAGTCGGTTGAAGTTGCAATCCTGTATCGAAGACCTTATCACAGCGCCAGCATATAGCAAGCTCTCGCGCTACCAAGATACAGCAACAAAGTCTAAGTAAGCACTATATGGAAGTCGTCTCAAACCTCAATACAAAGACCCTTCCATACAATACCGACTATTCCAATATGGATACAGCACTAGTGGATACAGCATTCACATCGGAACAGGACTGAAGACCATTTGAAAAGAAATCTTTAGTATTCACTAAAGTCAAGTACCGTTTGATAAAGAAGTATTTAAATACTGAAAGGATAAAGTATTTAAATACTGAAGTTGTCAGAGATCTTCAAATCCCATAATATCCGGATCCTGGTTCTTTCAAGTCAACTATTCAAGTCATCATTGAATCTCGCCCAACGGATCTATCTCAACGGATATAATATTCAGAAGACTATATATATCCCCAGAGTTTGAAGATCAAGAGAAGCATCCGAATCATCAAGAACATTTACAAGCTCACAAGCGATATTCAAAAGATCGAAAGACTGAATATTCATCGGATCAAGCTTACAAGAGCAAGTATATTTCTTTCTAGCATCAATCCAAGAAGAAAGAAGAAATATACTCAACATCAAGAACAGCCATCATCAGCTCAAGAACTTCATATTCAAAGCTGCTGTTCTTACCTGGTTACCTACCTTTTACCTTGTGTAAAAACCGAGCTCTGTGTGAACTCAACAAAGTTATTCTGACCTGTGTGGGACGAATAAGAGGACGAAGCTTCAGAACTGTGTGTGAAGAAGCTAGTCAAGAAGGAAGCTTTAACCAATCTGTGTGAACGGTTGAAAGCAACAATCTTTGTATCTATCTGTGTGAACGATACAAGGATAGGTTTGATTATAAATACATAGTTGTGTACGCAGTATTTATAATAAACGTTTTACTCCTGTGTGGAGGACCAGTGGACGTAGAGGGGTTTACCTCGAACCACTTAAATACTGTGTTATTTACCTTTCGCCGTTACTGTTCTCTTAACTGTGATTTATACAAGTATACACTGCAAAACCCTGTACGCATCAAGCTAACAGGAGATCAGACCGAGTTGCTGTATCGACAACAACTTCCTGTCTTAAGACTTCCGCTACGCACTCAGATTCGAAAACCATACAGCCTGTTGCTTATACATTTCCCAAGCTGTATCGAGTATAATTGTTACTTTGTTAAAGCTATGAGCTTACTGCTAAAGAGATTACTAAGCAGCAACCTTCGTCTGCTAGCAATAAATCGAAGAATCGTAATCAGTCTGACAGCAGTCAAGCCACTTTCAAGAAACCTCGTGCGGGCTCTGCTTTTTTTGAACGACCTCATGTGACGTCTAAACTGTAATATCCGGTATTTTATTTCCCTTGTATTTTCATTTTTGGGTATATTTCTCGGTCATAGTGACCCACATGTATCTTTCAGTATGTCCTTCCTGTCAATTGTTGAATTGTACTCTCGTTATTGTTCGTTGTTTCAACTTTCCTCGCTTGAGTTCGACTTTGTTAGATCATCATTAATTTTTGGTGACTCCAAAAATTATAAATCTTTGCAATATTATAGAACATCGAATTAGCTTTCCAATGGTTCAAACGGTGAGTCAATCGGAGTCCGGACGAGAGAGTTATGGTCGTTTCAGTTTTTGGCCGAGCACTCCCGGGAGCCTTTCTACCGATAGGGGGCGATAGACTCTCTGCCGGCATCCGTATGGGTATCGGTTGGGCTATCGGCCGATAGGCCGCCGATATGTAAATTTCTTCACCTTCGAACTTCCGGTAGCCTTTGGCCGATAAGGGGGTCGATAGACCCTACCGCCGGCATTCCGTATGACTATCGGTTGGGCTATCGGCCGATAGGTTCTGGCCATGTTGCACTATAAATGTGTCGTCTTGAGCGAGCGGCTCATTTTTCTTCCCATTTTACACAAAGATCGCGAGAGAGAGACATAGGGGGAGAGAGAGTTCTTCATCCGGGGGTCGATTTTCATCATTTCTTTTCGGTTGTGAGGCTCGGATAATCAATCTAACGCGTGTTATACGGATCGTAACACTTGAATCACTCAAGGTAATGTCTCTTGAAACCCTACCTTTTTGGATAATTGGGGATTTTGGGGTTTTGTCCGATTCTTTCCGTTTCGTTGATGGATTCATGATGAATATGATTATTCTTGTTGGTATTCTTAGTTTCCCTACGGATTCATGGTATATTTCGTGATTTTTTGGAATCGAGAGGGTTCGGTTGTGGTCGCCCTCGTTGTTGTTTGTATACGAATATACATGAATCGTAGGCGGGTTTCAGTGTATTCCATTTCCGTACTCGTTTAGAAATGGTTGTGATTGTCTTATTCGAATCGTTAGGTTCATTTCGCGGTTCCTTGCGGTCGTGTTCAACTCTTCCGCTCCGCTCGTGTCATCGTCTAATTAATCGAGGCAAGTATCCTTATGAACTTACAATCTTGACGTAGTAGTTACGTATGAGAAATTGTGTGTGTGTGTGTGCTCACTACGGGTTAGACTCGACGGGGTCTCGGTAGGGTTCCACGAAGGCTGTGGACCGCGAGCTTGCTTTTAACCACCGTGGGTTAGATCCGACGGGGTCTCGGCGGGGATCCACGGCCGTGGGTCCGCGGTTAATTGTGGTGCATTTTTACAAATGTGGTTTGATATTGGCATTTAGGAAATGAGCGTTTTGGAAATTATGATTTTCTTGATGGCATGCATTACTATATGTGTAAGATGTAAAATGTTCATTTGGTTACTTGTACTAGCGTAATTGCTAACCCCTCCGGGACCCGTTTCGGGAAATTCGTTTATGAATTTCAGTCGGAGTTCATCGGGACGAGCGGGCTGACCAAGATACGGATGATGGCCATGCGTGATGATTGTGCATAAGAGATGTCTTTTTGTCTTTTCATCTTTTATGGCTTTTGAACTAATAAATGTACTCGAGTACTTAAGAGTTCTTGTTCGTCAGTTGTATTGTTGTGTTTATGTTGTGTTGGATGATGATGTTCTATTGGCCGGTTGAACCGGATGGATTGTTCGCTTTTGCGTCTTTATGACGTGGTGTTATTTTATCGTTTCGTGAGTCATTGTGTATGATGCACTTCAGCCTGGTGGGACACATATAGGGAAACAAGGCGCTGTAATAAACCTCGGATATCCGGGGTGTTACGAGAAAATGGTATCGAGCTCTAGGTTTATGGATACCTAGGCTTGTTGGTTTATTGGGTCTTGTGGTGTTTGGTTTTGCACATCATCGTCACGCTGCCATGATTCCGGTACTACCAGTGTCCGTAAGTTTTCTTTCCTCTGTTCATTAATTCCTTGTATCGTACCTTTGATTCTCGATTTGTAATTGTTCTTCTCTCGTACTTACCCTCGTATGGCTTTTGCTACTTGTTTAACTCCAGCATGGATGCTGGAAGAGGTCGTGGTCGCGGTCGTGGTCGTGGGCCGGCCGGAGTACGTGGGCGGCCGGTGGCGGCCACGTCACGATCTTGAGGCCGGCGTATCGGCGGCCGTCATAGCCATGCTTCTTCTCGTGAGCGTGCGATCTTGGTATCGCGGCCGTTATGCAACAGATGGTGAACCAAATGGCGGCGATAGCTCAGCGGTTCGAACCCGGATCGTGCCCACGCTAATCGGGAGGAGCGGATCGTTGGCTCCAAGATGTCATCAAGATGCATCCTCCTCGGTTTTCGGAGCTTCGGACCCGATGGGCTGGGAAGGGTGGATTAAGGAGATATCTAAGGTCTTCGTTGCCACTAATCGTCCCGAGGAACGTAGAGTCCCTATTGCTCAATATTTTCTCACCGGGGGCCTACGGGTGGTGGGAGGCCGTTGGGCCCAAAGACCATCTTTGCCGTGGGCTGAGTTTCAAGAGTTGATGGAGATCGAATATTGCCGTGGCGATCAGACGAGGCTCGGGTACATGCTTTTATGATGCTCAACCACGGGATATCCCCGTAGCTCAAGCCATTCTTGATTTTAACAAAGAGTTGGGTTATGTGAAGACCCAAGTTGTCGAGGAGAGTGACAAGATTTTCCATTTCTCCAGACGGATGAAGTTGCCGATTCGGGACTACATGTCGGGGCTCGTATGCACTACATTGAAGGATTATCAGAGTAGGGCCCTTGCGTATGATATGTCGGTGACGGCGAGTGAGGCGGCCCGCGAGTAAGCGAAGTCCGTTGGGAACTTTTCGGGCCACAAGAGTGGGGGTCGGCAGAGATCCCAATCTGCTAACTTCCCCGCCGGCGGTGGTCCACTCGTTCACTGGGGTCCTCGTGGAACTACCAGTGCTCCTTTTCGTGATGCGAAGTGTTTCAACCGTGGTCGACGGGCCACATCAGTCGTGTTTGTCCGAACCCTTTGCTGACGTGTAATCAGTGTGGCCAGCCGGGCCACAAGGCTGCTTTCTGTGCCGAGAGAGAGAAAATTCTTGGTGCCCGGGCTTCCATTCCAGCGCCTAGGGAACCAAGTGTGAATCAGGGATCGTTTGCTCCTCAGTCTCCGCCGAGTACTAGTCGGGGGAGGTCGGGTCAACCCTCTAAGGGGGGAGCTTCCAGTGTCGGCTCCGCCCATCCGCGTGTCTATGAGATGCGGAGAGCCGATGATCCAGCGGCTACCGTGGCGACAGGTACCGTTTATATTCTTTCTCATCCTGTCAGTGTGCTTTTCGATTCCGGTGCTACGCATTCGTTCATATCTCTGGATTGTGTGCGTCGTTTGAGTCTCGACCGTTTGACGCCTTGTGAACCCTTCATCGTTAAGCTTCCTAGCGGCGATAGGATCGTTGGTGATCAGGAGGTTCGAGACTGCTCTGTACTTATTTGTGAGAGGACTTGGCCCTCTAATCTTATTGTTGTGAGTATCGAGGGTGAGGATTTGATTCTTGGTGATGATTGGCTCGAGCGGCATGGTGCGATCATGAACTACCGCACGAGGATCATCACTATGTTAGCCGAGGATCATCGAGCACTCTTTTCGCGGGCGAAAGAGGAAACAGAATTGTTATTAATGCCTTGAAGGCGATGAGTCTCTGCGAAAGGGTGTCGTTATTGGTGCTATGCCTTGAAGGCGGAGAGTGGTGGAGTCGAGCTTTCATCGATTCCAATCGTTAATGAATTTCCTGATGTTTTTCCTGACGAGTTACCGGGATTACCACCGGACCGAGAGGTCGAGTTCACTATAGAGTTAGAGCCGGGTGCGGCCCCTATCTCAAAGGCGCCCTACCGCATGGCACCTTCAGAGATGTCCGAGTTGAAGAAGCAGTTGGGTGAGCTTCTTGAGTCGGGGTATGTTCGACCGAGCGCCTCGCCTTGGGGCGCACCGGTCCTGTTTGTGCGGAAGAAAGATGGTTCGCTACGTTTGTGTATCGACTATCGCGAACTAAACAAGGTGACCATCAAGAACAAGTATCCTTTGCCGAGGATTGACGACTTGTTCGACCAGTTGCAGGGAGCTTCGGTATTCCCGAAGATTGATTTGAGATCGGGGTACTATCAGCTCCGGGTGAGGAGTCGACGTCACGAAAACAGCCTTTCTGGACGAGATACGGACTTTATGAGTTTGTAGTTATGCATTTCGGGTTATCTAACGCGCCGGCGGTGTTCATGCAGTTGATGAACAAAGTCTTTATCGAGTATTTGGATAGGTGTGTCGTCGTCTTCATTGACGATATTCTTATTTATTCGAGGAACGAGGAAGAGCATGCCCATCATTTGCGGATAGTGTTAGACATTTTGAGGGCCGAGCAACTCTATGCGAAGTTCTCGAAATGTGAGTTCTGGCTGAAAGAAGTGATGTTTTTGGGCCACGTGATTTCAGTAGAGGTAGTTCGAGTAGATCCGCAGAAAATTGAGGCGGTGTTGGATTGGGCATCGCCCACAAATGTGAAGGAGGTCCGTAGTTTCTTGGGTTTGGTGGCTACTACCGTAGGTTCGTGAGGGTTTCTCAAAACTAGCTCGACCACTTACAGATTGCTCCGTAATCCGAGAAGTTAAATGCTGACCGATGAGAGGCGATCGAGTTTTGAGGAGTGAAGAGGCGTTTGACTTGCCCGGTTTTGGCATTGCCATGTGGCAACGAGGGTTTTGCCGTTTATAGCGATGCTTCGGTCGGGGCCTTGGGTGCGTATTGATGCGGACGGCAAGACCAGCGCCTATGCGTCGAGACAGTTGAGGCCATATGAGCTTAACTACCCTACCCACGATTTGGAGTTCGCGGCGGTTGTCTGTGCACTCAAGATGTGGCGTCACGATCTTTTCGGCTCTGCATGTCAGATTTTTACCGATCATAAAAGTCTCAAGTACATATTTACTCAACGAGTTGAATATGAGGCGAGAGGAGGTGGTTAGAGTTGATTAAGGATTATGACCTCGAAATCCTTTATCATCCGGTAAGGCGAATGTCGTGGCCGACGCCTTGAGTCGGAAACCGATTGCGTTGCGAACGCTTGAGGTCCTTACGCCTCGATCCCGAGCTTCGGCGGGCTTTGATCGGGTTAGATGTTGAGGTTTCTTTGCTGGATCATTGGGCAACTTTGTGCCTTAGAAATTTCGTCGTCTTTGATCGATGAAATTAAATCAAGCAATTAGAGGATCCGATGATTACTCAAATCCGAGAGAACGTTCTTAAAGGAAAGTCTCACGGGTTTGTGATTCACGAGGATGGCGTTTTGAGATTCCAGTCGGCTTTGTGTGCGAACGACTCGAGTTGAGGCGAGTATTTTACGGAGGCCCATGCTACACCTTATTCCGTTCATCCGGTACGAGTAAGATGTACAAGGACACGAGGAGGAACTTCGGTGGAATGATATGAAGGAGGAAGTCGCACGGTTGTGGCGAGATGTTTGACTTGCCCGAGTGTCAAAATCGAGCATCGGCCATTTGGTTATTGCGATCACTTCCGTTCCTAATGGAAATGGGAAGATATATCGATGGATTTCGTTACGAGTTTGCGAAATCGAGGTCGGGCATGAATATGGTATGGGTGATTGTTGATCGCCGACCAAGTCGGCACATTTTACGGGCATCAAAGACACTTGGGGCCGGAGAAGTTAGCTCGTGTGTTTATTGCGCGATCGTGAGACTTCACGGTACTCAAGTCTATTGTTTCGGATCGTGACGGCCGCTTTGTATCGCACTTCGGCGGGCGGTGCATAAGGCGTTAGGTACCGGTTGCGTTTGAGTACCTCTTTTCATCCCGATCGGATGGGCGGTCGGAGCACTATCCGGACATTCGAGGACATGTTGCGTGCTTGTGCCCTCGATTGGAGTAGTGACTGGAGGAGCATTTGCCATTGATCGAATTCACGTACAACAATAGTTGCACGCGTCGGTCGGATGGCACCGTATGAGGCACTTTATGGGCGACGATGTCGATCGCCGATTTGTTGGCATGAGGCGTCCGACTTAGTCGGGACCGAGCCGGATATCGTTTTAGAGACGAGACGGAAGATAGAGTTAATTCGAGAACGGATGTTGACGCCCGCAGTCGGCGAAGTCATATGCCGACGTCCGTCGTCGACCTTTGGAATTCGAGGTGGGAGACCACGTTTTGCTAAAGGTGTCGCCGACGAAGGGAGTTTTTCGTTTTGGGAAGAAAGGAAAGCTGAGTCCGAGATTTATTGGACCCTTTGAGATTCTCGAGCGAGTCGGTGAATTAGCGTACCGTTTGGCGTTACCTCCAGCCTTGAGTCATGTTCATAGCATTTTTCATGTTTCCCAGTTGAGGAAATATGTTCCGGATCCTAGTCACGTCATCGATTATGGCGAGGTTGATATTGCCGAAGATATTACTTTTGAGGAGCGTCCTTTGAAGATTTTGGAGCATCGTGAGAAACGACTGAGGCATAAGACCATCCCTTTGGTCAAGGTGCAATGGTCGAGACACGGTGTCGAGGAGGCAACTTGGGAAACAGGATAGCATGCGTGCTAGGTACCCAGTTGTTTGTTTCTTAAGTTTCGGACGAAACTTATTTTTAGAGGGGTAGAATGTAATATCCGGTATTTTCTTTCCCTTGTATTTTCATTTTGGGTATATTTCTCGGTCATAGTGACCCACATGTATCTTCAAGATGTCCTTCCCGTCAATTGTTGAATTGTACTCTCGTTATTGTTCGTTGTTTCAACTTTCCTCGCTTGAGTTCGACTTTGTTAGATCATCATTAATTTTTGGTGACTCCAAAAATTATAAATCTTGCAATATTATAGAACATCGAATTAGCTTTCCAATGGTTCAAACGGTGAGTCAATCGGTCCTGACGAGAGAGTTATGGTCGTTTGATTTTGGCGAGCACTCCCGGGAGCCTTTCGGCCGATAGGGGGCCGATAGACTCTCTTGCCCGGCATCCCGTATGGGTATCGGTTGGGCCTATCGGCCGATAGGCCGGCCGATATGTAAATTTCTTCACCTTCGAACTTCCAGTAGCCTTTCGGCCGATAAGGGGGGTCGATAGACCCTACTGCCGGCATTCCGTATGACTATCGGTTGGGCCTATCGGCGATAGGCGGCCGATGGGTTCTGGCTGTTGCACTATAAATGTGTCGTCTTGAGCGAGCGGCTCATTTTTCTTCCCATTTTACACATCGCGAGAGAGAGACATAGGGGGAGAGAGAGTTCTTCATCCGGGGTCGATTTTCATCATTTCTTTTCGGTTGTGAGGCTCGGATAATCAATCTAACGCGTGTTCTACGGATCGTAACACTTGAATCACTCAAGGTAATGTCTCTTGAAACCCTACCTTTTTGGATAATTGGGGATTTTGGGGTTTTGTCCGATTCTTTCCGTTTCGTTGATGGATTCATGATGAATATGATTATTCTTGTTGGTATTCTTAGTTTCCCTACGGATTCATGGTATACTTCGTGAATTTTTTGGAATCGAGAGGGTTCGGTTGTGGTCCGCCCTCGTTGTTGTTTGTATACGAATATACATGAATCGTAGGCGGGTTTCCGGTGTATTCCATTTCCGTACTCGTTTAGAAATGGTTGTGATTGTGCTATTCGAATCGTTAGGTTCATTTCCGGTTCCTTGCGGTCGTGTTCAACTCTTCCGCTCCGCTCGTGTCATCGTCTAATTAATCGAGGCAAGTATCCTTATGAACTTACAATCTTGACGTAGTAGTTACGTATGAGAAATTGTGTGTGTGTGTGTGCTCACTACGGGTTAGACTCGACGGGGTCTCGGTAGGGTTCCACGAAGGCCGTGGACCGCGAGCTTGCTAACCATGTGGGTTAGATCCGACGGGGTCTCGGCAGGGATCCACGAAGCGTGGGTCCGCGGTTAATTGTGGTGCATTTTTACAAATGTGGTTTGATATTGGCATTTAGGAAATGAGCGTTTTGGAAATTATGATTTTCTTGATGGCATGCATTACTATATGTGTAAGATGTAAAATGTTCATTTGGTTACTTGTACTAGCGTAATTGCTAACCCCTCGGGACCCGTTTGAGGAAATTCGTTTTATGAATTTCAGGTCAGGTTCATCGGGACGAGCGGGCGCTGGACCAGTACACGGATGATGGCCATGCGTGATGATTGTGCATAAGAGATGTCTTTTTGTCTTTTCATCTTTTATGGCTTTTGAACTAATAGCTGTACTCGAGTACTTAAGAGTTCTTGTTCGTCCAGATTGTATTGTTGTGTTTATGTTGTGTTGGATGATGATGTTCTATTGACCGGTTGAACCGGATGGATTGTTCTGTTTTGCGTCTTTATGACGTGGTGTTATTTTATCGTTTCTGTGAGTCATTGTGTATGATGCTGTTCAGTCTGGTGGGTCCCATATAGGGATTCACGGCGCTGTAATATACCTCGGATATCCTGGGGGTGTTACATAAACCCGCGGAATCTCAGTCACGAGCGGCCAGTTCGGCCATCACCTGTTATAACTGTGGAAATCTTGGTCATGTCAGCACCAAGTGTCCGAGATAGTCTGTCACGTGTCATAACTGTGGAATTGTTAGGCATAAGGCCCGTTTTTGCCGTAGGGACTCCAAACCTACTCAGACGTCATCTCAGGCCCCTAAGCAGTCAGCCGTTCAGAACCAGGCCACTCAATCAGCGTCGTTTAAAACGACAGGAGCGACTAAAGGTGGAGCCTATAGCCAGCAGATGGGAGCGTCCGGTGCCGGGACTAGCAAGCCCCGGATTTATGAGATGAAGAAGACCGATGATCCAGAGGCCCGAATGATTTTAGGTACACTCGATATTCTATCTCAACCTGTGTGTACCCTTTTTGATACTGGTGCATCGCATTCATTTATTTCCGAGTCATGTTTGAGTAGACTACATCTGGGTAGTGCTACTAGTCATGAGCCTTATGTCATTGGTCTACCTGATGGTAGACGAATTATCGGTAATCGTGAGATTCAGAATTGTCCGATTCATCTTCAAGGTCGTGTATGGCCAGCGGACCTAATCGTAGTAGATTTGCTGAGAGACGACATCATCTTGGGTATTGATTGGATGAATCGTCATGATGCCATCATTAGTGTCCGTAAGCGTATGGTCACTATCATTTCAGACGATGGGGTCAAATGTGTGTTTCAGGGAGGTAATCCCAGCTGTTCTGGAAGAGTTATTAATTTGATGAAAGCAGTGCGATTACTCAGTCATGGATGTGTTGGTTATTGGTGCTATATGACCAAAACCGAGAAATCATCAGTAATGTTGACGGATATTCCGGTAGTGAGGGATTATGCCGATGTTTTTCTAGACGAGTTACCTGTTTTGCCTCCACAGAGAGATGTGAAATTCACGATTGAGTTGGAGCCCGGTACGTCCCCGATATCGAAGGCACCGTACCAGATGGCCCCGACCGAAATGTAGGAGTTGAAGAATCAACTTGAGGAATTGTTCGAGAAAGGTTATATCCGACCGAGTGCGTCCTCGTGGGGAGCACCAGTGCTGTTTGTCAAGAAGAAGGATGGTTCGTTCCGTTTGTGTATTGATTACCGGGAATTGAATCGGGTGATGATCAAGAATAAGTATCCGTTACCCCATATCGATGATCTTTTGGATCGACTTCAGGGAGCTTCAGTATTTTCCAAGATCGACTTAAGATCTGGATATCATCAGTTGCGGATTCGAGAGTCGGATATCGCAAGGACGGCGTTTCGAACACGCTATGGTCATTATGAGTTCGTGGTTATGCCGTTTGGATTGACTAATGCACCTGCGGTATTCATGGAGTTAATGAATCGGGTTTTCATCGAATTTTTAGATCATTTTGTTGTTGTCTTCATCGATGACATTTTGATTTATTCTCGTAACCGAGAGGAACACGAGGTTCACCTTCATCAGGTTCTCGACGTATTAAGACGAGAGCAACTTTTTGGGAAGTTTTCCAAATGCGAGTTCTGGATGTCCGAAGTGACTTTTCTCAGACATGTAATTTCATCAGATGGAGTGCGTGTTGATCCTCAGAAGACGGAGGCTATTCAGGATTGGTTACCTCCGAAGAATGTTAAGGAAATCCGTAGCTTTCTCGGATTAGCCGGTTATTATCGGCGGTTTGTGGAAGGATTTTCTAAAATCGCTCAACCCTTGACAAACCTTTTGCGAAAGGATAAGAAATTCACGTGGTCCGACGTGTGTCAGCGGAGTTTTGAGGAACTCAAGGGACGGAAGGATTTGTGGTTTATAGTGATGCGTCCGGACAGGGTCTCGGATGTGTGCTCATGCAGAATGGGAAGGTTATTGCCTATGCCTCACGGCAATTGAGACCTTACGAAGTTAATTATCCGACCCACGACCTGGAGTTAGAAACCGTGGTGTTCGCTTTGAAAATCTGGCGTCATTACCTTTATGGCGTCACCTGTCAGATTTTCACCGATCACAAGAGTTTAAAGTATATATTTACTCAGAAGGAGTTAAATATGCGTCAGATACGGTGGTTGGAGCTAATCAAAGATTATGATATTGAGATACTTTACCACCCGGGCAAGGCGAACGTTGTCGCCGACGCCTTGAGTCGTAAGTCCGTTCAGGAACAGATGCTTGCTCGTTTAACAGTTCAGAAGGAGCTTCAGCAGGAATTCCTTAGACTCGAGATCGAGGTCTGGCTTTAGCGAGTTCAGGGACAGCTTTGCGTGTTAGAAATTTCATCGTCACTTGAGGAGGAAATCAGGGAGAATCAGGGTTCAGACCCAGCATTGTTGCGCATCCCGGAGGATGTGGCTCAGGGGAAAGCCCCTGGATTCGTGGTCCACGAAGATGGACTTTTGAGATTTAAGAATCAGTTGTGCGTACCGGCGAATGACGAGTTGAAAAACTCGATTTTGAGAGAAGCTCATGCTACCCCTTATTCTGTTCATTCGGGGTCTAGCAAGATGTACAAGGACTTGAAACAAAATTACTGGTGGAGTAATATGAAGCGGGAAGTCGCAGAATTTGTTTCGAAATGCTTAACTTGTCAACAAGTCAAGATTGAACATCAGCGACCGGCGAGTATGCTGAAGCCTCTCCCTATTCCAGAATGGAAGTGGGAAGACATTTCTATGGATTTCATCACGAGTTTACCGACGAGTCATCGTGGCATGAATACGATCTGGGTGATCGTGGACCGCTTAACTAAATCAGCTCATTTTCTCGAGATTAAGGATACTTGGGGTCCCGAGAGACTCGCCTAGCTGTTCATCAAAGAGATAGTGAGACTGCACGGTACTCCTAAGAGTATCGTTTCCGATCGTGACGGACGATTTGTGTCTCATTTTGGAAATCAGTCCATCGTGCTATGGGAACTCAGCTTAATCTCAGTACCGCTTTTCATCCTCAGTCCGATGGACAATCAGAGAGAACCATTTAGACATTAGAGGACATGTTGAGGGCATGCGTCCTCGATTGGAAAGACGATTGGGAAGCCCAACTACCATTGATCGAATTCACGTATAATAATAGTTGGCATGCTTTAATCAAGATGGCACCTTACGAGGCCTTGTACGGTCGTCGTTGTCGATCTCCTTTGTGTTGGGACGACTTATCAGAATCAATCGGCACCGAACCCGATATGCTTATAGCCGCCCGTGAGAAGGTAGCTTTGATCAGGAGTCGTTTATTGACCGCTCAGAGTCGACAGAAATCATATGCAGATAACCGTCGTCGACCATTAGAATTTGAGACAGGTGACCACATTTTGGTCAAGGTATCCCCGAGTCGAGGTATTTTCCGTTTCGGAAAATGGGGAAAGTTGAGTTCGAGATTCATTGGACCGTTTGAGATTTTGGATCGAGTAGACGAGTTAGCTTATCGATTGGCTTTACCTCCGGCATTGAGCCGAATTCATAATGTGTTTCACGTCTCTCAGTTGCGAAAGTATGTTGCCGACCCGAGTCACATACTTCAGTTCGACGAAATCGAGATCGCGGATGATCATTCGTACGAGGAGCGTCCCGTACGAATTTTAGAGCGGCCAATCAAACAGTTGCGGAACAAGACGATCCCTTTGGTCAAGATTCAGTGGTCTACACACGGAGTCGAAAAGGCCACTTGGGAAACCGAGGAGAGTATGCGGGAGAGTTATCCCGAGTTGTTTGGCCCTTAGTTTCGAGGACGAAACTCTTTTTAAGGGGGGGAGTATGTAATACCCGGTTGTATTTCATTCATTTTCATTCAGTAATCATCAGTCTGTAATTGTCACTCAGTAATTTTCACTCATTTTTAATCACTCGTCATTCATGATTCAGTCATTTGCGCTCACTGTTGGCATGTTGTAACCGTGATCGTCATTTTCATCTCCGTTTATAGATCGAGACGGGAGTATTATCATTTTCACCGTGTTTGGTAGTCTTGTACTGGGAGTATCATCTTTGGACTTGTTCACTTTCACATTCGTATGATATGTCGGATCATTCATCAGTCGTAGCGAGGAATCGGAGTTATCGGATTTTTTTTCACCTTGTCCAGCATTGAGTTACGGTCGTAAGGATTGTAGGTTACGGCCGTAACAAGGGTTCGTTGTTTTCAGGCCATTTTGGACGAATGGGACTTACGGCCGTAAGGTCTTGTAATACGGCCGTAAGTTGAGTAGGTACGGCCGTAAGGCTTGGCGATTCTGGCCGTCGTGTCAGCAGTGCCCGAGGCATTTTGGCCGAAGGCGAGTTACGGCCGTAAGAAGGGTAGGATACGGCCGTAAGTGGTATTCGTAAATTTCAGGTTTTGTCGAGCAAGGAGGACTTACGGCCGTAAGGGTTGCGGCATACGGCCGTAAGACGAGGAAGGTACGGCCGTAAGGCTTGGCCGGATACGGCCGTACGCTGCAGGCAGGGTGCCTGGTCATTTTCAACGAAGGGGGATTACGCCCGTAAGTTTGGCCGGATACGGCCGTATCATCCGAGTTACACTCGTAAGGTGTGCGGGTATGGCCGTAAGGATGTCGGCAGATGTTTTTGACGAAGGCGAGTTACGCCCGTAACTCAGGAGCGGTTACGGCCGTATGTCTGTCGGCAGGCTTTTGGACGAAGCCGAGTTACGGCCGTACGAGTTGGCCGGTTACGGCCGTAAGGCCGTTGACATGGGATGTTACGGCCGTATGAAGGCCGAGTTACGGCCGTAACTTCCGGCAGTATATAAGGACCCGGTCGGGACTTTTTCTTCACTTTCACCCTTTTCTTCACTTTGTTCTGAGAGAGAGACTTGAGGGAGGGATTTTTACCATCATCAATCATTTGAGTGTGTAATTTTCATCATCTTCATTCAATTGGGAAGCTTGGATACTCGATTTAACGCGTGTTCATTGGATCGAAGTGGTTGGATCTTCAAGAGGTAATTTATTCAACATCTTGGATTTCGATTTTGTGTTGAGATATGATATTTTGGACGTGATAATCATGTTATATGAAGGGATATGCATATGATTATGAGTTTGTATATAGATTCATTGGATTATTGAGGGATTATTCAAGAACACTTTGAATATCGAGTTGGATTTGGGGATTTTTGATTAATTATTGTTATAATCACGTATTTGGATATTCATAACGGATTATTGATCGTATTGAAGATGTTTTGTTGGTTTGAAACACTTCTTGGGGATTTGATGTTGGTATTATTGAGGTTTGGTTGTAATCAATCAAAATTGGCCACAAAGTGTTCGATATAATGCCCCAATGAACTTGGTTTAATCGTATCGACGTTTTGAGTTCGTTATATTCGTGTTTAATTCGTATATTGAACGGATTGTTGGTAATTGTATTGATTCAAGGTTGTTCGAGCGACCGACACTTCATTTAGGACATTTGTTCGTGGAAGGACATTTTTCATCGGTATTGTGTAAGTTAATTCTTACTCGGTTAAAAGGATTTCATTCCTTTTGTTGTTGATCATTCATAATCATAACTCATTCATCATTGTATTAATCATATTGAGACTTGTAAGTGTCGAAGAATCACTTCATTAATGAGGAACGGCGGTTCCAATCATTTCATTGAAACTATCAATCACTTCATTATTACTTTCATCTCGGTGAGTCATTCTTGACTTTGTCAGATTATTATTATTCATTGATATTCATTGTGGTCATTCTCGTTTCATATGACCTTCTGGGTTCATATTGGGTGGCCGGGTGCGGATGTGTGGAATTTTTAGTCGGGCACGTGATGGCCATGTATTGGGAGTAATACATTGGGCAGTGCACACGGTAAAGATTAACTCCGTGAGACTAATTAGGTACAAGGACGGGTGTGTCCGGTCATCCGTCTTGTACACTTGCACAGAACACTACGGGCGTACTATGATACTCCTCTTCAGCGTAATTCATAACTAAGGATATTTCATAACTTCAGTTAAATCGTGATTGTGTATTTTCAACCCTTGAGGATTGTTGTTTCTGTGTAACTACCCCGTTTGGGGAATTTTGTTTTCAGGTCACGGCAAGACAAAGGCACGGGAAGAGCATGCTGACGGCGAGGAGTCCTAGTGATACTAGTAGGGGGCCCCAGTCATTCCGTGTATTTCAGTCATTTCAGTCGTTCCAGTCATTTCATAAATTATTATTTCTCTTCAGTTGTATTTCCGCTGCAAATTCCGTATGAGATGTTATTTATTCAGGGTGGTGTATTTTATCTCTATATAAAATATACTAGTATTCTGTTTTGTCCTGGTGTAATGTACTTAAGCTCCTCATCGGAGTATTTGGTAATATAATGTGGTTCGGTACCACAATTATATTATTTAATTCATCAGTTTTTATTCCCCGGGTGGGTCCCAGTCGGGGGTCCACGACACTGTAATATCCGCCTAGTTTGGGGTGTTACATGTGTATACTATTAAATATATTTTGTTTACTAAACATTGCATTTGGATACTATTTTCCTATCCATAACTTTTTGTATAAGTACAATGAAATTGGAGATATAAAAGTATGGATCGTATCAAGTGTTATCTAGTTACCTAACTATTACATTTGGATACCAGTTATTCTTGCCTATTTTTTTATTTAACAATTAACAATGAAGACACAAAAATATAAATTTTATTTATTATTAAATATATATTATATTTTTCGAATTTGCAATGTCTACTATAATCATGTGAATACTTCAAGTAATAATTTAGCTATGAGATTATTGTATTTTAATACCAATTATAGTACTCGTAAATTTATTATATTTTACAATGAAAAATAATGAACACATCTTTGGATATTTTCAAACAGTTATTGGTTACTTAATCGAAAATAATAGAATTCATCATTTTATATTGCAAAGCCCAGATTCCCCACCCCAAGTCTATTTCTCGCTACAAATGTCTTTTCACATCTATCTTTGCTTCTGTAAATACATTCACTATCTCTACTAATATGTCCCTGTCTCAACTTTGGTTGGTTTGGTTCAGTGAAAATACGAAAACATCTCAGTTGGATACTTACAAGTAGTAATTCGGTTACTTGGATATTGGACTTGGATACCAATTAATCTTGCAAGTCAATTTGTTTATATGTAATAATGAAAATAGACGTACAAAATTATGGATACTATCAAATATATAGAAGTGAAGATAATTTTTATATTAAAGTATCTCCAATATTAATCAACCGAAAATTTTAAAGGACTGCATATACTTGCAATTAATATTTTGGTTACCTAAATATTGCTTTTAATACAATTTATTCATAAACACATTGTTCTAAAAATCGGCCTGGGCGGCCGCCTAGGCGCTAGGCGGTCCCCGGGCGCTCCGATTATGCCCTGAGCGTTCGGGTGATTAATCGGCCGCCTAGGCGGGCTGGGCGGGCGCCTAGGCGGCTAGGCGGGCGCCTAGGAAGGCAAGCTGGGCGGGCGCCGAGACGGCTGGGCGAGCGCCGAGACGGCTGGGCGGGCGCCTAGGCGGGTAAACATTTTTTTTTATATTAGCGGTACTATAAATTCCTGAATTGAGATACTATGGACTATGTTATGCTTATATCAATGTTTAACAATTTAATATATGATCGATTATATAGTTATTTAAATATTTAAATATTAGATATTTTTTATTCTTTACATATATATAATTTTTTATACATAATAAATAAATCCATCTAATCCGATTAATCCCCGACTAATCCCCGATTAATCCTCTGGGCGCTAGGCGTTAGCAATCGAATGCCTAGCGCCTAGCGTTTTTTAGAACCTTGCATAAACATTAACTTTTTATATTTAACAACAATTGGAAATACAAAAATATATATCAATATCAACTGTAGTTAGGTTACCCAAGTATAAACATTTAGTTCTTCGTTTATCATCGAATATTGAGTTGTTTAGATTTCCAACACCAACAATAAACATATGGATACTTACAAGTAGTAGTTTGATTACCTAGATATTGTACTTGAATACTAGTTATTCATGTCCGTTAACTTATTTATATTAAATAATAAAGGTACAAAATTATAAATAATATCAAGTGTAGTTTGATTACTTAAATAATCACATATGGATATTTTTTATTGTTAAACTTTGTTTTGTTTAATTTTACAACTAAGCCAATCAATCCAGAAAGATAACCATAAAAAACATGTATCATAACTAAAATCTATAAAAAAAGCATCAACGTATCATAAAAATAACTGGCATCCGCTGACAAGCAACAAAAATAACCAAACATTCATTTCTAAGTATCATCGTATATACTTAGAAAAGTAAAAAAAAAATCTCTTACAAACCTATTGCCCAAAAATACCAGAATAAGTAGAAATCAACAAAATTATGTATATATTCAGATTTATTTAAAAAGGTAATCAGTCAGATATCACAAATAAATAAAAAATATTATAGAGTTTATTAAAAACTTCATTTGCAAGTTACAAGTAACAAAAACTACCCAAATCAGTCAACTAAAATTAAGGTGATGCGAGCTCCAGTCAGTTGAAGAAATCAGACCTAAATTGCCGGAACAATCATTTTCTAGAAAATACATTTGGATACCATAAAAACCATATTAACATATTCAGATACCGTCATGCTATATATTGATTACTATAATATACACACTTGGATACCTTTAAAATATAAAAATTCGGATTACATTTCTAAATTTAAAAAATATCAAAAACTAAAAACTTAATTAAGCGGCCACACCACAGCTGACGTCGAGACACGTCTACTGTTGCCGCCGTGCAATACTATTTCTAATTCCAATATTCACCAAAAAATTGGTAATCATAATCTAGATGCGGAGCCATCCACAAACATAAGACAAAAACAGAGAGAAATATCTGCTCCCACAAACATAAAATGACACAAACAGTTATAGATTACAGCTTTAAAAGCCTTAAACAACGGTGAGAGAAAAACTGTCCAGATCTGAACAATTTTGATTCGCAGAGAAGCCATTTGAACCACCATCATTTATGTTCGTCACCATGTCCCCGTTTTCATTGCTTGTGCTGCTCGTCTTAGTTCAATTGCCGCAACCGATGTTGTTACCCATTGGGTTGCAGGTGTGGTGGAGCGCACTCGTGTAGAAATATATGGTGACGGAGGCCGCGACGTGATTGTCGCTTGAAAGGCCTTAGACCACGTTAATGAAAAACAGATCAGATCTGATATGTGAGGGAAGGAGCCACTTCACCGCCATCGCCTTCCACCTTTAGATGTGAAAAAAATGGGTATTGATAAAAAAAGAAAAAATGAGAAAGGAACATGAATTAGGAAATGAATATGAAAGAAAGAAAAGGGGGAAATGAAATAGAAAAATAATAAAAGAAATATGTTTACCATAAGAGTGCTCCCATAATTTAAGGGATAATACACATATTAATGTAAATAAAAACTATTAATTGTTACTTATGTAATTATTTTATAATTGTGTTATTTTTGTAATACTTCACTAAATTGTATTAGGAAATGTAATTTACCCTTTCTTTCCGGTCCTTTTGGACGGGGTCGCCTGTTTGCTAGGTCTACTTCAGACTTCAGAGTAGGGCTGAACACAAATGGTCGGACCGATTTTACCGGACCGGGCCGGACCGGGCCGGACACAGTAATTAGGTCCGGGTCTCAGTGCATTTTGTCTAAAAGCGGGTTCGGGCGGACCGGTCAAGACCGGAAAATCCGGTCCAGCCCGAACGACCGTAAAAATAAAAATACAAAAAAATATTTTTATTATAATTTACTCTCGGTGGTGATGAAATAATGATGATTAATGGCTCGATTATGATTGCACTTTATTCTAATTAAGTTTATTTATACTAAAATATTGTTGAACTTGGGAGTTTGATGACTAAATAAAGATATTAAGATTGATAATTGTATTTTATGGGAGTATGTAAAGAAGAAAGTATTTTATATGTAATAAAAGGACACTTAATATGCAAAAAAAAAAAAATTGACAAAATCAGGCTAGAAC
The DNA here is from genome assembly GCA_033398695.1 of Orobanche coerulescens. Taxonomy (NCBI): domain Eukaryota; kingdom Viridiplantae; phylum Streptophyta; class Magnoliopsida; order Lamiales; family Orobanchaceae; genus Orobanche; species Orobanche coerulescens. Next base: position 145,318,772 of record CM065805.1, on the reverse strand, counting down.
ACAGCTGGCCGGACCGATTTTAGGGTCGGACGAGATGGCCGGTTACGAGCAGTCGAGCCGGGTCGATGAAGTCCGACCATTTATAATCCGGGTCATTCCGGGCCGGGTCGGTCCGGGCCGGGTCAGACCTGGTGCTCAGCCCTACTTCAGAGTGCGGACAAGCACGTGATGTGAAAGAAAAGGGAAAAGTAAAGTAAATCGGGGTTGAGAGTGCGGGAAAAAGGGGAAGAGGGTAAAAGAAGATATAAATCAAAACCAGAACTCTGATGGAGGAGAGCTCGAAAAGTTTTCTTTCGCTTTTGGTAATGTGATTGGATTTCTACTCTGCATAATTTCTGGGGTTGCGATAGTAGCATTCTCACTTTGGATTGATTAATTGCGATATTGCTCTGGTTTACTGTGCTTAAAATTGGGGGAAGAATTTGTCGATTAATGTGGATGGTGAAGTGATGGGCTCGTGTGGGAACCCGATGAAATTAGAGCCTTTGCCCAAGGGATACCGGTTTCGGCCGACCGATGAGGAGCTTGTAAGCCATTATTTGAGGCTGAAGATTAACGGTCGTAATTCCGAGGTTTATGTCATCCCCGAGGTTGATGTCTGTAAATGGGAGCCGTGGGATCTCCCGGGTATGCCCTTTTTCTTCTATCTATATGTTCTGTAAAAATTCACGGTCACCGGTTCATGTGCGTTGTACTTTTATAAGTGTGTGTTCTATAATTTTGTTATTATCGTGGGGATTCCCCAACACGCCTGCTCCCAGCCATGGGAAGAAACAAGATTTTCTAGGTGAAAAAATGTCATGTATCTACAGTCCTGGTTTTCCTAATTTTGTTATTATCGTGGGGGATTCCGCAACACTCCTACTCCCATTCATGTTCTCTGTAACTCTGTTCCTAACCTGATTTTCCTAATTTTGTTATTATCGTGGGGGATTCCGCAACACGTCTACTCCCAGTCATGTTTTCTGTTCCCAAACGTTTTAGTCTGAAATTAGATAATACGTGCTTGTCTTCATGTGCTAAACTAGTAGCACAATAAGGAAACAACATTTTAGTTTTAACCAGCGGGAAGAAATTTCTTGCGCTTGATTTGCTTCCTACTTGAGTTTTTCATGCATAAAGTAATGTGAAGTGGAACAAGAAGATGCCTTTGGCTGAGCTTAATATCTATGGACTATGGATGAGGGTGAATTGGATTATGTTTTAGTTCTTCCACGAATTATAATTCCGGACTGTAGGAGAATGACTAGCTTCCTTACATTTTTTTTTTCCTGAAGAAGCACTTGAAAAAATAAGCTTTGATGGTTTTTTGTTCTAGCACTCTCTGTTATAAAGTCAGATGATCCAGAATGGTTCTTTTTCTGCCCTCGTGATAAAAAGTATCCAAATGGGCATCGCTCTAACCGGGCCACCGAAGCTGGTTACTGGAAAGCCACAGGCAAGGATCGTACTATAAAGTCCCGCAAGGGTCACTCAGATTCCCACTTAATTGGCATGAAGAAGACTCTAGTTTTTCACAGGGGTCGTGCTCCTAAGGGTGAACGTACGAATTGGATAATGCACGAGTATCGTGCTACTGAACCAGATCTTGATGGCACTGGTCCTGGACAGGTCATAGTTATTTCTTCTCTCTTCTTTCAATCTTTTTCAAGCACACATTGAAAAACATATGCAATCATCCTACGGCATGTATAAACATAACACTTATTATTTTCCTGCTTCTTGGACAGATGAATTCACTTTTTACTGTTTTATATATTCTTAGGCAATTTGATAATTAAACTTAAATCACTATTGTAAATCTTAATTTAATCGTAGAAAGTCGTCTTCTGTCGCTATGATAATTGTTGAATGATTTAATGGTTTTATATCAAATTGGTATACCAAGAAAACAAATTATTGGTTACACATTTGACCTTTTCGGATTCAAATTGATCATTTTGTATGTGCGTCCTCTTTTCAACCAGTTTGTTAAATTTACATGAAATACCTGCTGCATTTCGTGATCATGCTCCACCTGTCTCCGCCTTATTGTGTATTCAAGGATTACCCCAAGTTGAATATGCAGATAGCCAGACAAAACTGCACTTTGATCCAATGTTTTAAAAGGCGGTTGAGGCATCGGAAAAACGCTCCGAGGCGTTGATTTTGGATCAATATTTGAGGCTTATGCCTCTGTCTGTTGAGGCATCCATGAAGCATAAGCCTTGAAGCGTTCACGGGGTTATTAATCAGTATCACTTCATTTTGGCTTAAACCTAACGGCCAAAAAGAGAGGGAGAGAACAATGGCTAGCAGAGAGAGTAAATAGGCGAGACGGGGGCTTTAAGTTGAGAAAGGAGCAAAATAAAGGTTACACTAGATCCTAACGGCCAAAAAGAGATGGAGAGCACAATGGCGAGCAGAGGGAGAAAATAGTCGAGATGGGGGCTTGAAGATGAGAAAGGAGCAAAATAAAGGTTACCTAGAGAATGGTCGGTGGCAACAGTAGCAGAAAAAACCCTAACTGAGGGGAGATGTTGGCAGAAAATAACATATTTTACCCGTGCTCTTTTGTTGTTGGGCCTTTGGCTTTGACCCACTTATTACTTTACCCCCACCTATAATACTTCACCCTCCAAAAAATTCATTCATTTTCCCTGACCCAAAAATATTAGGTTTGATTTATTTTTGTACAAATACTTTTTGAGTATTTTTAAAATATTAACATTGTTATAAAATTTTTAGTATGCAAGGTGATGCAATTTTATAAATTATTTGGTATTAAAGAATTTGTATACATACATGCATTGATATTTTGGTGTGATGAGTTTATACTGATGCACTAGATTAACTGTTTTTTATATAGTAAATATTTGCTTCTTCTGTGTGATGATTTGAGATTGTTATTGGATTTATTAAGACCTTATTTGCACTTTAGTAATGATGATCATGTTTTAATATTTATTACGTTTTTAGAAGTTTATTAGGGAAAAATTAAATAAAAATGAGCACGCCTCAATGCGGCCCAAAGCTTACGCCTTGTATCGCCTGGGCGAAACGCCTCAAACCCGACTCGCACCTTTTAAACCTGCTGATCATTCTATGCAAAACTAAATACTCCTCTTTCCCAAACAATCATTTTAATTTCTATGTTTATGTTTTTTAAATTTTTCAAAACGTTTCATGTTTTATTTAAAACCTGCCAACTATTTTCTCTGATAGCAAAAGAATTCAAAGCTCCTTAAGTTTGAAGTAAAGTCAAAATTTGTCAACCATTTGGGAAGGAGCGGATACTATCCAACTATTACTTTTGTTCTGTTGAACTTCCTTTGTTGAACTTCCTTTGATATTATGGAATATCTTCCAAATTACACCAAACATTCAAATTTCAAAATTTCTTGGAGATTCTGTTAAGATGGGTTGGCCATGTTAGACGGAAATCTGTTATTGCCGCAGTGAGGAGGCTTAAGATTGGGGAACGGATAAGATTAGGAGGGGCAGAGGAATACCCAAGAAAACCTGGATAAAAGTGATTAAGACGATATGATTTTCTTTGGTATTGGAAAAAATATGGTGATGGAGAGGACACGTGGAGGAAAAATATACGGGTGAATGTCGAAGTTTGATTCTTATTGATTTTTATTCTCATTCTTATCTTAGTTTGTTTTATGCTATAATTTTTTTGGGTTATTTTTTGGACTTCTCAAAATTCTTTCACTAATCTTCTACTATAGTTCTTAATATCTGAGTGATTTTTCTTGAGTCGATGTCTTTACACTTCTTATTTTTTTTATTTCATTTTTTATTGCTATTAATTGATTTATTTTTTAAATATATTTAAAAGAAGCCGTTTATTGGGGAACACAAGTGAAAATCAATTTTTTTAAATTTATTATTAAATAGTTTAAGTATATTTAGTGTAGAGAAATCAATATATTTTATTTTCTTAGTTTATATGTGTGGTCTAGCTATATAGGTGTTTATTAAATGTTTATTTAGCTTATCCTAACAAGCCCAATTGTTTGTGGGCTTTAGCCCATCAGGTTATTTTATTAGGTTTATTCTCTATCCAAGTAATGTAATCTCCACATATAGGAGATAAACTTGATTGATTATTGAATTATTGATTTGAGTCTAGCTCTTGTATGGGTTGCGATTCATCTTCCTTTCTCCTTTCCTTTCTACGATTCATTGTTGAGGTACTGTTCACAAAAGCTGGATTTCTTTGCCTTTAAGTTTTCTGTTATTGTGCTGCCATGTCTTAAGTCTGTAAGTGTAATAGGTTTTTCCTTGTCTATTCCTTCAATACAATGATACATATATAGGGCTACATGGATACTTCTAGAATGTGGGCTTTAGCCCAATACAAATAATACTATAATACAGACTAACACTCCCCCGCAGTTAGAGCGGGAGGACAACGAACGCTCAAACTGGAACGAAACTCTTCAAACAATGCTGAAGGTAACCCTTTGGTGAAAATATCCGCAAATTGATAGCGTGATGGAACATGTAAAACTCGAACCTGACGAGCAGCAACTAAATCCCGAACAAAATGAATATCTATCTCAATATGCTTCGTGCGATGATGCTGAACCGGATTAGTAGATAAATAGACGGCACTGACATTATCGCAGTAAACAAGTGTAGTGGAATTCAAAGGAGTGTGTAACTCTCGAAGAAGGTTGCGCAACCAGCAAGTCTCAGCAACAGCATTTGCAACACCACGATATTCTGCCTCAGCACTGGACCGGCTAAGCGTCTGTTGACGTTTAGACGACCAAGAAAGTAAGTTGTTTCCAAGGAACACACAATAACCAGAAGTGGATCATCGAGTAGTAGGACAGCCAGCCGAATCCGCATCCGAATATGCAAGCAAAGATGTGGTAGACGAAGAAAACAACTGTAACCCATAATCAATAGTACCACAAACACACCTCAGAATCCGCTTGAGAGCCGTGAAATGCGGCTCCCGAGGATCATGTATATAGAGATAAACCTGCTGCATAGCATAAGTAATATCTGGACGAGTGAAGGTGAGGTACTGAAGAGCTCCTGCAAGACTCCTATATAATGCCGGGTCAGAAACTGGATCACCATGAGCCCCTAGTTTAGACTCAGTGTCCACAGGAGTCCGACTAGGATTACAATTAACCATATGAGCCCTCTCAAGAATCTCAGTGGCATACTGGCTCTGAGATAAAAACATTCCAGACGAATCACGAGTAACAGATATACCCAAAAAATAATTTAGTGAACCTAAATCATCATCATCATCATCATCAACAGCACCTTAATCCCAACTATGTTGGGGTCGGTGGCATGAAGATTATAGTGTCATTTAATTGTCTAAAATTAGTTAACACCATAACTCATGCAAATAACAAAGTGGCAAAGTTTTACGCCGGATGCCCTTCCTGTCGCAACCTTCATACCTAAATATGTCATGGAAAATTCCTGATGCAATAGATCAATAATTTGCTGTAGTACAAGCTCGGAGGAGGCAGTGAGAACAATATCATCAACATATAACAATAAATAAGCAATGTCAGATCCCCGTCGATAGATAAATAAGGAAGAGTCACAACGACTATGAGAAAAGCCGACCCGAGTAATATAAGCTGCAAACCGCTGAAACCAAGCCCGAGGGGCCTGCTTTAGCCCATAGAGAGACCTCTGTAACAAGCAAACATAGTCAGGATGCACTGGATCCCGAAAACCCGGAGGCTGGTGCATATAAACTGTCTCGGATAAATCACCATGAGCATTCTTGACATCCAGTTGATGTACCGGCCAATGTCGAGAGATAGCCAAACTAAGAACAGTCCGAATAGTGCCCGGTTTAACAACCGGACTAAAAGCCTCATCCACATCAATACCTGACACCTGTGTACTGCCATTCGCAACAAGCCAAGCTTTATAGCGACTAAGGGTGCGGTCAGCGAAAAACTTATGCCGAAACAACCACATACAACGGCTGATATTTGCATCAGTGGGACGGGGCACTAGAGTCCAAGTTTTATTTTTAATAAGAACATTATATTCATCGTTCATAGCATTTTGCCAATTTGGATCATTAAACGCATCAGTGTAAGATTTTGGTAAAGGAGAAATAGTGGACACATGAAGATTAAGACGTTGAGTAGGACGAGTAGTTCCGACACGAGAGCGTGTGACCATGGGATGAACTGAAACCGAGGCTTGATTAACGGGTTGTTGGGAAATATTGTGATTTGGCTGGGGAAGTGGGTTTTGAGAAGTCAAAGGGAGAGGGGTGTTTGGCTGTGAGGGTGGAGAAATAGTGGCGGTAGTGGGCCGATGAGAGATAGTGGTGGGCTGCGTAGTAGATGGAATTGGGCTGTTAACTTGGGTCGTAGTGGTAGGCTCATTCCTATTTTTCTGATTAGTGGGCTGCATAGTAGATGAAAAACCTATTACACTTACAGAGTCATGCCTGCATACTTAAAATCTGAAATTGAGAGTTTAAAAAAGGATGACATTTATTTTCTCGAAGATAAAATGTAATCTCCTGCACTGTGAAGTTTATGCTCGGCATCATCAAAGCAAGTTACCCGAATATGACTTTGTATTGGATGAGTTAGATGAAGAACAATATGAACTTGAGAAGTTGAGACATAAGTAGAAAGTTGAATCGAGAAAAGGAAGAATAGAAAAGACTTGAAAGGAAAAGACACGGGTTTATAATATTTATATTCCTTAACTTCTTACTAAGAATGATGCAAGGACTCCTTCTGAAAAATTATACTTATGCTATTCTGTTACGAGACGTATTAAAATTGCTATAAATCTGATTGTGAAATTGTGCGTGTTTCTGCTGTTCTTGTGAACGTATTAAACTTACAGCTTGAATCTGTTCCATATGTTTTTGAGGTTCCTTGGTTTGACTCTTCAGTTGCAATTACAAATTCTTGTTGGGTATTAATCACTTTTGGACGTCATACACTACTTGTTTATTGTTATGTTTTGCCTATGGATGTTGCTCATATATTGCTTGGGAAGCGTTGGACGTGTGATTTAAAGGTACAATATTGTGAGGTGGGCAACATCTTGAGTTTTAGCATTCGAGGAGAAACAATTAGTTTGTCATCTACCAAACCTATTTGAAGACTAGCGAAACTCATACATCAGTTATGGTTGCAAAGGGAGATCAAACTAACGAGGTTAGACAAGTTGGAAATGTGAGAACGTTCTTGAGGATCAAGTCGAGGAAGCAAAGGTTGTTGAGATCTGTATTGAGGATCAAGTTGAGGAAACCAAGCCACAACTCGATTGCTTTCAAATTCTCGAGGAATATAAAGCGGTTGATGATTTTATTGAGGCTAATCTTATTGAGTTTATCATTCCATAAAATATATTCGAGTCTCCTTCACATGAAAATCAGTTTTCGAAGTTCATTGCACCTGAGTTGATGTTATCGAAGAAGTCCAGAATTTTTTTTGTGGTTCTGATTCATTCTCATATAGTTCTCGCCTTCTACAAAACTCGTGGCCGAGTTTTCTCCGACAAGGGGAGGATGATGGGAAATGCAAGTGAAAATATAAAGAAATTTTTACATTTATTATTAAATAATTATATTTAGTGTAGATAAATCAATGTATTTATTTACTTATAGTTTATACATGGGGTCTAGCTATATAGGTACTTATTAAATATTTGTTTAGCTTATTCGTAATAGGCCCAATTGTTTGTGGGACTTAGTCGATTAGGTTATCTTATTAGGTTTTATTCTCTATTTAAGCAACGTAATTCCCACATATAGGAGATAGACTTGATTGATTATCGACTTATTGATTTGAGTCTCTCTCTTTTATTGGTTGGGATCCATCTTCTTTTCTCCCTTCTGCGGCTGGAAAATCTAGGGTAGTGGTTCTTCTGCTGTTGAATCACCCTAATGTTATCTTTGTATTGTTTTTGTTCTGTAAATCTTTCATTTTATTCTTCTCCTGCATCAACATTTTTCACTTTTTATGGTTTTCAAAGCTTTATTTGTAGATCGAGTATTTATCATGTTTCCCTTTTCTTTATCCCTTTCATTTTTTTATGTAGCTGGTAATTGATGATTTCGAGGGATGATTCATGTCAGCCAACCTCAATTATTTCGGGATTAAGGCTCTAATGTTGTTGTTGTTGCATTATTTAGATAGTTGACTACTATATATGATTTTAGAATAATGAAATAAATACTGCACTTACTAACCTAAAATTGAGATATCGAAGGAAAAAAATAGTAAAAGATTTCTCAAAGTATATACTCACAAATTGTCTAAGTTGGGAATCATCATGATCATCTGTACCTTAATCCCAACTACGTTGGGGTCAGTGGCGTGAAGGTTATGGTGTCAATTAATAATCAAAGTTAGTTAACACTATAAAATCATGCAAAAAGCAAAGTAGCAAAATTTTACGCTGATGCCTTTGCTGTTGTGACCTTCGTAGGAAGGAGAATTGCTTGCGACAAAAAATTCTTGTACTACTCATTTAGTATGTGACTATTGGGATTCATGAAGGTGCATTATACTTGTTGTTTCATGGTCATTTTCTGTCTGTTACTCTATTTACAGTAATATGATCATTCATAATCATAACTAGGCATTGTTAACATTTAAAGAATAAATTCCTATTCATAATATGAAGGTAGATATGGAAATTATACTAATGGGGGTGATTTTGATTCTTACGGGGACCCCAAGTAGTTGTGACTTTTGGACCGATTTGATCAGAGTTGTATGTGTTTTTGTTTTGATGCAAATTTTGTGATATTTATTAGTTACTTTTTTACAACCTAATCATTTTTCTTATATTATTATTGTTATTTTATCGTTATTGTTATTATCATCATCATCTTTTAATTACTAGCCCTTATGTGGTAGCGATTCTTTTTTCAATGCTCCAGGTAGACTATGTCCTATGTCGTTTGTTCCAAAAAGCAGATGAGAAGCTAGACCTTTTGAAGCATGATGAAGCTGACCACACTGAATTGTTTCCATCAACTTATAAATCATCTCCAGATGACGTCTCATCAGATCTTTTTCGGGAACCTGCAATGCTGGGTATGCTAATGCTCAAAGAACCCGAGAACGTAAAGAAGTGGTTCACAGATGAGGCTGACTATAGGACTCCTACTAACCCAGCACCTGTTGAAAGTTGTGCATCCGATGGACTTGATCACTCAGGACAAGAAACAGCTATGGAGGTTAGAGTTGAATATTTGAACTCTTGTTGTACAAGATATCTTATCTTCGAAGGGTTAATTGCAAAAAGTACCCTTATGATTTCGCAATTTGAAAAAAAGAAAAAAAAATAGCCAACTTCCAATTAAACAAAATAACTGTTATTTTATTTTGTCTAACATTTATTCCTCCATACAACAACATCTAAGCCTTAGTCCCAAAATGATTTGGGGTCGGCTAACATGAATCAAACTTTGAAACCGTCAATAATCGTTACATAAATAACATAAAAGGAAAAAAGAGGGAAAAAGTAGAGAAAAAAGCAAATAAAAAAAGAGAATAAATGTAAAAAAAAAAAAAGATAACATGAAATAAAAGAAAAAAGGAAAAAAAAAAGGAATCAGACTCCATCCACCATCCGTATTCTTTTCCGCCACATTTGCCTCTCCATCGCCATACTTTCTCCAATTCCAAGAAACCGCATATCATTTTCAATCATCTTTATCCAAGTTTTCTTGGGTCTTCCTCTACCTTTCACAACATTACTTGTTCCCCAACTTTCTAGCATCCTCACTGGGGCATCAATAGGTCTTCTTCTCACATGACCAAACCATCGTAATCGATTCTCCATCATCTTGTCTTCTATAGACGCAACTCTTACCTTCTCTCTGATCACCTCATTTCTGAGCCGATCCTTTTTTGTATGACCACACATCCATCGTAGCATACACATCTCTGCCACATTCATCTTTTGAACGTGACACTATTTTACAGCCCAACACTCGGTGCCATATAACAGCGCAGGCCTAATTGCCGTGCGGTAAAATTTACCTTTTAATCTATGAGGCATGCCAGGATCACATAAAACCCCTGTGGCACTCTTCCACTTCAACCACCCTGCCTTTATTCTGTGAGCCACATCGCCATCTAGCTCTCCATCCTTTTGGATAATAGATCCAAGATACCGAAAGAAAGTGGATCCATGAACAACTTTCCCATCAAATGTGATCATCCCCGCTTCTCTATCACTGTTTTCGCTAAACCTACACTCCATATATTCAGTCTTACTTCGCCACCAAAGCCTCGAGCTTCCAAAGTATCCCTCCAAAGTTCCAATTTCTGTTGCACTCCAACCTTCGTTTCATCAATCAACACAATATCATCTGCGAACATCATACACCACGGAACGTCATTTTGAATTTCTCTTGTCAATTCGTCCATGACTATGGCAAAGAGAAAAGGACTAAGAGCAAATCCTTGATGCACCCCAATCGTAATAGGGATTTCTTCTGTCCTCCCAACATTAGTACGTACACTTGTACTAGCTCCCTCATACATGTCCTTTATAATGTCAATATATTTCCGCGATACACCCTTCTTTGCTAAGGCCCACCAAAGTACTTCTCTTGGTACTTTATCATATGCCTTCTCTAAATCAATAAAAACCATATGCAGATCTTTCTTTTATCTCGATAATGTTCCATCAAGCTATAGGATAAGATAAATTGCTTCCATGGTCGATCTTCCAGGCATAAATCAAATGATTTTCTCATTATCTTCACACATTTCGATCCTTTGTTCAATCACTCGTTCCCACAACTTCATGGTATGACTCATTAGTTTAATTCCGCGATAATTAGAACAATCTTGAACATCACCTTTGTTCTTATACAAAGGGACGAGAATACTTTTCCTCCATGCTGATGGCATCTTATTGCTTCTCCAAATCTTATTGAAAAGCATAGTTACCCATTCGATCCCTCTCTCCCCCAAACACCTCCAAACTTCAATAGGTATACCATCTGGTCCTTCTGCTTTCTTTGACCCCATCTTCTTCAATGCAATTGTCACTTCACCCTTTTGGATTCTTCTCTTAAACTCTCGGTTAACCATACTTGAGGGGATGTTTAAATTCCTAATATCTTGTTCTTGATGGCCATTGAATAGGGTATCAAAGTATGACCTCCACCTCTCTTTTATCTCTTTATCTTGAACCAGAACTTTTTGGTCAGTATCTTTTATAAAACATTAATATTTATAAAACATTACAATTGATCTCCCCCTAATTTCAACACTGAATCAAACCTCAAACCTGATGGGTAGCTTTTTTTTTTTTTTTTTTGGTACTTAGGTCAAATCCTAAGGGTGTTTTTTGTTATTATATCTTTCATATATTATTTTAAATAATAATGGAACTTAAATTCAGAGCTTCGTTGCGTTATATTTATTCAGGTGTACGTCTCTGAAGAAGCCACATACAATCAATTCGAAGACAAGGTCTTGGGCTGCTTGCTGTCACACAGTTACTCTGATTTCGGAGGTCGCCTAGGTTCTCCGTTTGCTGATGACTTCGGCAGTGAGCAAAATGGATTGATTTTTCAAGATGGTGCATTGGAACAGGATACATCCCTGTCAGAGCTATTGGAAGGCCTACAAAACCACATCAACAACTTTGGTGAAGAGTCAACTAGCCTCAGGACCATTTTTGACGCGAGTGAGGTCTCTAATGCTGGGTACATTGATGGCCTAAAACAAACACCATCCGTAATGTTTGAAGTTAATGATTGTAAATTCCACAGGGAGACGGATAAAAGAATGGTTCAACCACAGGTAAAAAGCATCTCATCCTACTGTCTTTGCTTATGCATTTTTTTTTTAATGCGTCTGTTACTTGGGATCTAACTTCACCTTTTTCCTTAAAAAAATTATTTTTCTCACGCCTGTTCTAATTAGAGTGTACTTTCTTTGGGAGGGGGGTGGTGGGGGGTGTTGAAACATGGAGCTGTATCTAGTTGTATTTTCACCATGAAACAAATACTTATGGTGGTACCTGAATCCTTATGTCTGATACTCATGAGGATATTATGTGGCACACCGCAGGGTCAAATATCTCGAAGTCATTTCAAAATTGACGATACTAGTGTTAGTGAAGCTAGAATCAAGATTCAATCTCGTGAACCACGAAATCAGTCAAGTTCTACAACCCAGGGAACTGCTCCAAGGAGAATGCGTCTGTGGATGGGCTGTGGACCAAAATCAGTACATGAAATATCATCCAAGGATGAAGAACATGAACCACAATCACTTAAAACGAAGGTGAGTTCACTTTATTCATTTGATCTATGAGACGATCGATTCAAGCATGCCCACTGACGATCAAATTGTGACATACGAAAGAAACATCGATGGATGTATTCTTGAAAGAGAAAAATGACATGCTTGTGGTCCTTATCTGTTGTTCTGCAGGTGACCAATGATATTGATAGAACTTCCAAGCCTCAGCAGTCTCAAGGTAGAAGTCCCAATGAGAATGAGGAGAGTGCTAGAGGGTGCAATTCAAGACTGGCTGTGAAACATCGTCGAAATGGCATTGGAAAAATGAGGTCATTTATGTTGTCAGCAGCATTTCGTGTTCGCCCAGGTTCAAATTATGTGAAAAGGTATGCTGCTGTCAGCATATATCTAGTTATGACCGTGTTAGTAGTTTTTATAGGGTTGTGGATATGTACCAGGTCGCAGTTTGCATCCTCTGCATAATTGACATGTAAGTTATGTTCTCTGGTCTCGATTATTAATTATCAGTGTACTGTTCCTCTTGTAAGTAATCATGTTAGTTTTATTAGGTAGCAGCAAATCGCTTGCCTGCTTGTGTAATTCTTATTCGTGTAGGAACAACTTGGATGTCTGAAAGTTAGATAGTGTGGCATAACGATTATATTCAAGTTCTCTTTAAGACTAATGATTAACGGTCATCGATCTTATTTATTACCCAATCAAGTTCTGTTAAAACTAGTGATAGTTACTTGGGCTTTTCTACGGGTGGGGATTTGGTGCACTACAGCACCATGCTGTGCACCAGCCCACCATTGGATCACACACACCCGCACGGGTGTGGGTGTGTGTGTGTGCATGTGTGATCTAATGGTGGATCTAGTGCACAGCATGGTGCTGTACTGCACCAGATCCGGTCTCTTTTCTACAGTTACACAGCCTTCAACCTGTCTGACTTCATGCAATTTGTCTTTTATCATTAGGTTTTAGTCAAACAAATCAATTCTTTTGGATGGATTGTTCTTTGCACAATGTTGATACACTATATTGGTGTAAAATCGCATTACATATTTATAAGATATGAATTTAGGTAAATTGGATTATGTGGTAGGACGGTCTTTGTTCAAAGGCGATTGAACCAATTATCTTACAATTATTATAAGAGTAAAGTGCACTTTGTGTACTTGAACTTTACACAAGACACCACTTGAAATATTGAATTTTAATACTGAACATTCACTTTACTTAAATTTCGTGTACTGTCGTTAACTTGTTACTAACTCTGTTAAAAAATTAGGGATAAAGTTGTCGTTTCATGTCTTAACCACCATCATCTAACAGCTTGTAAGTAGCCAAAAGCTGTAAATAACCCAGCCTCCCCAAACCCCCCATCCTCATTCCCCTCCTAATCTCCATCACCACCAGTACCACTATGTACAAAACCCATTTTCGCCTTCCACTCCACCGCCATGGCCTTTGCACGGTTCCTAACCTCTGGACCAATCTGCACCCCAGTCCTCATTAATTCTTCCAATAACACCGTGAAAGCAGTTCTTAACTTGGACCAAGACCCAGATTTTCGTCCCAGAATCCCTTCAATGCATCTAGAACCATAGAAGCAGGGTCGGGCGCGTGCTTAAACGCGTCGGCCAGCTGAGCCCTAATTGCAGTCCTTTCCTTGGGACGATCAATTATGTATCTACGCAAACCCAACACGTCCATGTTTTCACACATAGAGTTCAGCTCGGGTCGGGCAGGTACGAGGTCCGACAATAGAGGGTCTTTTTGTTTGGTGGATTTAGGCCTGTAGGTTTGAGAAATTTCTAGGGCTTGAAGGGTTGGGAATTTCTGGAGGAGTTCAAATTGGAGGGATGTAAAATAAGAATCGAGATTAGTCCATGTGAAATTTCTGAGTATTAAGATGGCATCCCCCGCACTTATTATGCAGATCATGTGGGGTCTCGTCGAGCTTTCTTGAATTCATAATTTGTTCGGATCGAGCTAGGGTTGAAGATATAACAAAGGAATATGGTGAAGTGAAATACTTTGAGCGTCGTCTATGAGAGATGAGTTTCTGGTTTTTTTTTTTTTTTTTTTTTTTTTTGAGGATGATATGCTGTTGTTGCTGTTGAGGTTGGGAAGAAGATTTGATTACATTTCTTTAGCTAGGGAAAAGACAGCTTTATCCCTGATTTTTTAACAGAGTTAGTAACAAATTAACGGCAGTACACGAAGTTTAAGTAAAGTGAATGTTCAGTATTGCAAGTGAGATATTAAAATTCTGTATTTCAAGTGATGTCTTGTGTAAAGTTCAGGTACACAAAGTGCACTTTACTCTTATTATAAATCGCTCAATTTTTTCATTAACATTTTAAAATAAATTTGTTACTGCTTAACCTTTTGTAGTATAACATGACAATAATATTTGAAATTATGCATTTTATAAGGTATGTCTGTTTGCGATTAGGCGGCCTTACCGTAGGACCTAATTTAATTTACTTTCTACCAACAACCACGCATGCTACGTGCTTGTACTCTAGTTGTTTCTTCTTTCAATGCGCATGTAGGAAGTTTTTATCGTCACACCAAGAAAATTTGGCCTAAAGTTAGGTGGTACTAAATTGATTTATTTGTTTATATTTATTGATTCTAATTCGTAGATTCTTCTTGTTAGAGTTGAATTGTGTGATTTGGGATAAAAAAATATGAACAAATATGTAATTTTAGTATCGACTTAACATCAAATCAAATTAGAAAGTCCCTCTTAATTATACTAATATAATTATGATTTAGTATTACTTAAATCGTACAATTCAAGTTTAACAATATGAATATACGTATTGGAATTAATAAATATAAACAAATAAGTAATTTTAGTATAAATTTGGGCTAAATTTTCCTTACCTGAAAGTAGGAAAGCCCCCCACGTATGTATGCATCTACTCGTTCTGTTCCAAAGTCCACATTGAATGAGTTAAATGATTAGTTTTAGCAATTTGAGTGGATGGGTCCATCTATTTTTGTTTAATTTTTTTTTTCAATAAAATAATATTCTGATTTAGGAACATATATATAACATTAAGCCTCTTTTTTTCTAGGTTTAACTTCAGTTCAATAAAATTCAACTCACTCAGTTCAGTTTAGAACTGTTAATTATTAATTACTGCTATTATTGATATGATAAATAATATTATATATAATAATATTATTATAAGTATTTTATTTTATTATTATTGCTTATATTATCAGTAAATATTATATCTAATAATTATTATAATCATTTTATTTCATTATATTATTATTATTATTATTGGTTTTATTCTTGTAATATGAATAATAGATTATGATTCTTGTATAAGTTATATTTTATTAAGATTAATTACTAAGAGTATCGTTATATGATACTAATTAATATTATATAAACTTTTTATTATTAATATTAATCTTATTATTATTATTATTATTATTATTATTATTTATATTGTTGTAATATATATACTTATCATCATATATATTGTTAAGTAATTTTATTATTATTAATTACTATTAATAACAATATTATTAATAATATCAATATTATCAATAATATTATATATTATTTGTAGTATTATTATTGATATCAATATTATTAATTTATATACTTTGTAGTATTATTAATGTTATTATTATTATTATTATTATTATTATTATTATTATTATTGTTGTTTTTGTTGTTGTGATATAACTAATTTTATTGTTGTTGTATTATGTGATTATTATTCTTTATATTAATATTATCAATATTATTGTATATAATTTATTATTATTATTATTATTATTATTATTATGTAATATATAATATTATTGTAGATGTTTTATATATATTGTTTATATATTACTCATTATTATTATTATTATTATTATTATTATTATTATTATTTATTCAGTAACTTTTCAGTACAATTTAGTTCAGTTTAGTAAATTTCAGTTCAACACTATTCAGACCACTTCATCAAAATCCAGCTCAAAAGAAGAGAGGTTAAGTTAAAGAATATTTTCAGAATTTGGGCCAAATATTAACATTTACTACTTTTGAAATAAAATTCTCAATGTGTGAACGAAAAATAAGTTTGGAAAACATGACTCATACTGTGAGCAACTTTTTTCCAAAGAATGAATACACGGACAATGGATTTTTGCTTCTTTGTGTAAGTTAATATTAGGAATGATGCATTAATCAGTGGTAGCAAATTCGCGAGAACATGATCGTGGGAATCACGATCACCTCTGTTTGAAGCATAATAAATATTCTTAAATGGTAAGAAATGGTATTGTGAGAAGTGAAATTACTCATATTTTTTATATCATTTCTCACGCACAGAGTTTTATCGATACCAATTAGGTCTGTCACTCGATAGACTCGAATCGGTTATGGGTGTTATCAATTTTCAAATCAAAATTTTAGATTTTTTAATTGTCTTATCAATTATCAAACCAAAAATTTCGGTTATTTAATTATTCTTCCAATTTTTGATATACGTGTTTTCGAAATTACCAACTTTATAATAAGTATATTTCAATAAAACATATTATTATTTATGAATACCATAAACAACGAATAATATTCTACGATTTCTACTACTTCTCTGAAATAAGAAGTATCAAACTTTTTCGAGTTATGAGCATACTAGATTAAAAAATTTAATACAATTAATGGTCATATCTATTATTGCTACAAAATAGATATATTCAATACTTTATTTGTATGTAATGAAATAATATTGCGAGAGAACATGTGTTCTGTTAGGAAATATTTATAAATACTTGCTAATATTGTTCATTTGTACTGTTAATTACAGAGAAATATGTACAAATTATAATAATAAAAAAAGAAGAATGTAAATTTCAAAATTAAAATAATAATAATAATATATATAGTTACATAATTAGAATAGATGCTTATAAATATTGAATACACAATACATACACAAACCATTGTCATTTTGTTAATTTAGGTATTTGCCAATACCATACCATTTTTTTTGATATTTTTCGATTTTGATAATTAAAATTCAGTTTACCACACTAAAAATTATCGATCAGTATTCAGTCGGTTCGATAATTACCAAATCAAGTGGCAGTCCTAATACCAACAGTGACATGTGCGGGTCTGTAATAGCAGGTATGTGTATCTTTGGCTTTACCTCGGATCGAGGACCATGTTAAATTTCAGTTTTGAATCTTCTTTAGCAGGGGCAAACTCGACCCCAATCGAGTATTTCGGATCCGATTCCATATTTTTCTCATGCAGAACCGAACACCAACCGAACTGAAAATTTTGGTTATGTCGTGGCAACATTTCGATTTTATTTTTTTCCTGTCTATATGGACTTATTCACTTGTAAATAGATAATTTTGGGGTTTTATGATTTTTTTACTGTATTCGAACCCGAACTGAATTTCTAAATTCTTGTTCTATTCTACAAAAATACCTATTTTTGGACGTTAGTAACCGAATCGAACCGAGAATTTTGGTCCGGTTCCCGGCCCCAATCCTTGTAATTCAATTTTTGAGGACAAAAGGACAAAAACCTCTTTTACCCCTCAACAATATAAATGGAGCGAGTCGCAATTAAAAAAAAAAAAAGGAACAACTGTAAAGTTTGTATTGTTGCTTACTATGTGACAACATAATTTCCTATGATAGATATCGGCCAACATAATTTACACCGAATGTGTCGTGTGTGTGTGTGTCATCGGATTCGGTGTGTCTGTCTGTTTTGGAATTTGTTCGTCCAAGCTTTGCTGATTTCACTTTTCTGCCCTTCGATCGACATGCATGTTAGCAAGCAGATGAAGGAATGAATACTACGAATCAATACTCAACTGATAAAAGAATATCAGAAACAACATTTAGTCCTCCTAGTATATTTCTTATGGATATATTCGGGGATTAAGTTTAAAATGGTCCCATAACTTATCACCTTTTTTGAAATAGTCCCAACAAAATTTGAGTTTCAAAATCAGTCAAAAAAGCTCGAATTGTATAATTTTGACCCCATTTTTCGTCGGCGTCGGTAAACGACACAAAACGACGTTGTTTTTCGTCACGCGCAGCGCACCTGCGCGCTCTTTCCGGCGGACGCATCTGACTGTATTATTCCTTCTAACTAGATGTTCTCCGGTGCGATGCACCGCATAAGATATTCTCTTATTAAAAAATAATTTCTCGATCTCTAAATTTATTTTTGATGATCTTCGACATGAATATCATATTAGCGTGAATATATTATGGGGTGTAATATAATTTAAGAAAGAGTACCAAATTAGCGGAGTGTTAAGTCAATTAATGTCCATTACATGAACAAATTTCATGGACATACCGAAAAGAAGTAGGAACAAATTTTAGAGACGAAAGTAATATGTGATTAAGTCTTAATATATGTGTGTGTGCAGTGTATGTTTTATTATTTTTAGTTATTATAATTAAATAAATATCATAATTTATTTTTTATGTAAGCAATAAATGAGTTAATATATTTTTGTTTTGCATCAATTAATTTTACTGAAAATAAATATTCATATTTTTTATAATATAATTTTTTTATGCAATCGATCATTATTGTAAATCCATCAAATTTATTATATTTATATGGATGTCTAGTTGAAAATTGTGAAATAAAAATTAATTTGATATATTTTTATTAAAAATAAACTTGATTTAAAAAATTATAAACATTTAAAATTTTAAGCTACAAAAATAAAGGAAGGATTTTTTTATTGGTAGATGAGTGTAAGTTGTGGAATAAAACTCCCACAATATATATCTAGAATTTTTTTAAGAAATTTAAGGATACATCTCTATATATAAACTATATTTTAAAATAAAAAATTAAAAAACTTAGAGAGTGACATGTGTCACGACTCTCTTTTAATAGAAGTATAGATTTCAGATTACTATTAAATTCCACACAAGCAATTTTTTATTTAAACAATGGACCCACAATTATAACTCCCAAATATATTAAGAACAATGCTAAATGCACACATAATGTGTACACATATGTGTACACACATGCATCTCATCCATCCATTTAATGTGGTCCCACAATAAATGAATGGGTCCCATATTAAATGGATGACTGAGATGCATGTGTGTACAAACATGTGTACATATCACTCATATATTAAACACCCCCACATAATTAAAACCCCCCACATAATTAGAAACCCCCATTGGAAAGAAGGCAACATCGGGCGACGATTTTACGGGTGCGAAAATTACCCGGTGAAACCATCTTCCTTGAACCTTTCCTACGCACAAAAACTATCTTCGTTGCGCCGCTACTGAACTCCAAGATAACTAGAGTTACGAATTCAAATGCGTAGCGCCGCTACTGACGACGCGCCGCTTGGTGTTCGTCGTGCCGCTGGTTGGTCGTCGCAGTGGTTGTTCGTCGCCGGTATTAGGGTTATTTATCTTGGTAAAATTAGGGTTCTGTATCTTGGTTGTTCCACTGATAGTTTAATTATGGAGTGAAGTGAAGATTGAATTTTTGTATCTTTGGTGAAAAACGTTTTTTAACTTCAAACCTTTTTTATTTTACTTTTAAATTTTTGTTTATAATTTCTAATTTCAGAATTTAGTTGTGTTAACTGTTTTAAAAAAAATGGCTTATGTGTCGACAAGATTTTTCGGATTGGCTGTAAAAATACAGTCAGCTTGACACATCGCGCTCAGTCACGCAACCGCCGGAAAGAGCACGCACGTGCGTTGCGCATGACGAAAAACGACGTCGTTTTGTATCGTTTACCGGCGCAGACTAAAAATGGGGTCGAAATTGTACAATTTGAACTTTTTTGGGACTGATTTTGAAACTCAAACTTTATTGGGACTATTTT
Organism: Orobanche coerulescens; assembly: GCA_033398695.1. NCBI lineage: Eukaryota > Viridiplantae > Streptophyta > Magnoliopsida > Lamiales > Orobanchaceae > Orobanche > Orobanche coerulescens. The sequence goes on along the minus strand of CM065805.1, from coordinate 145,298,667 downwards.
AGAAAATGTGATAAGTTGTGAGACCATTTTACACTCACGCTTAGTTCCCGAGTTTTACTTAACGAGAGAAAAGAAGGGAAATGGATGGAAATAAGAAGAAAGCAAAAATATTTGGTGTTCCTTAGTTTTTTTAATAAAAACAAAACGGAAAGAAATGGAAGGAAACTTTCCCTCCTAACTTTCCTTCCGATTTGGAAGGATTTGTAGAGAAAAGAACAAAATTGTTAGTTTTCCTTTCATTTCCTTTCAACTCGAGAACACAAAACACAATTTCCTTTCACTTTCTTTTCTCTTCTTTTCTCTTCCAACTTTCTTTCCTTTTCTTTTCTTTCCTTTTCTTTACTAAAACTTGAAAACTAAGCGTTAATCCCGATATATATATATATATGATTTTTTTATGATGTTGAGAGAAATGAAGGGGATAAGTGGTTAGAACGTGTTTGGAAGTTGTTTTTGTATTAACTTTTAGAGAGAGAGAGAGAGAGAGAGAGAGAGAGAGAGAGAGAGAGAGAGAGAGAGAGAGAGAGAGAGAGAGAGAGAGAGAGAGAGAGAGAGAGAGAGAGAGAGAGAGAGAGAGAGAGAGAGAGAGAGAGAGAGAGAGAGAGAGACCAAATCAAACCAAACCCAACATATCCAGTATATCCCACTCAGAGCAGGGTCTGGGGAGGGTAACATGTACGCAAATCATGCCCCTACCTGTTACGGTAGGGAGGCTGTTTCCGTGAAGAGCCCCAACTTAGTGCACAACAACATATTGAGTGAAAAATACAAAGGGAATCATATGATACGAAAAAACTCAATACCATACCTGAGCCCATGACTTAATCCACATGGGACTTACCTAAGAGGAATTTGGCTACATCACTCCCGATGAACGCTGCTCAAACAGAAGAGAGGTTGACTCCGCGCACAGCTCCCTGTCAAAAATACACCACACGCAAAAGGTAATAGGATAAAATATACAATAAATATAAAAATGCAATGCTCTAGGTCAAAGCTAACCGAGACAACCCAACCCTAAGGCTCTCAACTACAGCACCACTCCCAACAAAAGAATCCACAACTCTGATCTGGCGCCTCCAAGCGCACCTATCAACAGTCATGGTCTCGGAAAGGTTTAAGGCCTTCAAATCTAATCTCAGCTGCTCCTCCCACGTCCTCTTCGGTCTGCCTCTCCTCCTCTCCCCGACAACTACTTATAAACTCTCGACCCTCCTCACCGGAGCAGATGCCTGCCTCCTGCGGACGTGGCCAAACCATCTCAATCTTCCTTCCCTAACTTTTGCTGAAATGGACGCCACTTATACCGCGTTCCTGAAGACCCCGTTCGAGATTCTATCTAACATTGTGCGACCACACGACTAGCGTAACATTCTCATTTCAGCCGCTTCCAACTTGCTCTCAAGCGACTTCTTCATCGCCCAACATTCAGAGCCATACAACATTGCAGGTCGGATTGCCGCTCTATAGAATTTACCCTTCAACTTTAGAGGGACTTTCTTGTCGCACAGGACCCCTGTCTCTGCTCTCCACCTTAGCCACCCCGCCTTGATGCGATGAGTGACATCATCTTCACACTCACCTTCCTTATGAATGATCGAACCCAAATACTTGAACTTATCCATACGGGGAACGATCTGATCCGCAATCATTACCTCTACATCTTCCTCGTTGGCCTCACCACTAAAGTTACACCAGAGATACTCTATCTTAGACCGGCTCACACGTAAGCCCTGGGATTCTAACTTAGACCTCCATAGCTCCAACTTCGAGTTCACCTCCCTCCTCGACTCCGCCACTAACACAAAGTCGTCAGCAAAAAGCATGCACCACGGGACGCCATCTTGTATCCCCCGCGAAATGACGTCAAGGATCAGAGCGAAGAGAAGAGGGCTTAGCGCCGACCCCTGGTGTAGCCCTATCTCAACCGAAAAATACTGGGTGTCACCAGCTGGGGTCCTAACGCACGTCCTAGCTTGGGAATACATGTCTTTGATCGCCCTAACGAACGACAACGACACCCTCCTCTCTACTAGACTCCTTCAAATAACATCGCACGGAATGCTATCATATGCTTTCTCTAGATCTATGAACACCATATGGAGGTCTTTACGCCGCTCTCTAAACTTCTCCATAAGGCGTCTGAAAGAGGTGCAAAAGGATAAATTTGTGTTTTGGATAAAAAAACTGAAAGTATTTTATTTTGGGAAAAAGGCCACAATTTTTATTCGTACTTATTGTGTATTTACTCAAGAGTTAGTTCAATGTATATTTTTTGAAAAATACAATTTATATTATTGTAATTATTCTGTCTTTGATGAAATTGCGTATTTACTCAAGATTTAGTTCAATGTACAGTAGAAACTCGATAATTTAAGACTCGATTATTTAATAAACTCTCTAAGATAATAGTTTTGGCCGGCCCCGACTCAGGGATAGGGTGCTAAATTAATAATTCGCTAAAATTATAAGATAATACATTTTTGATAATTTCTATAGGTCCCATATAAAATATAAATTAATAATTCCTTATATATTGTACATATTATAGGAATAATTTATGAAGGTTTCTCAAAAAATTACTCAATTGTATTTCTTTTTTGTTAGAATCAATTTCATCTTAAATCGCATCTCTAATTTTCCTTAACACCGTAAGAACTTCTAGTGTTGTATTCTCATATAGGCTCAGCAATAAATTATTCAATATGATGGCCGCTTTAATGTTCGCATATTTTGATTTTGTATTTATAGAAAAAATATACACTGATATATTCAACACATGACGCATAATAAGATGAGAGATTGAAGGGTTATTTTAAATTGGACCCTTCATTTGATATGTACATGCATTGTACAATAATTAAGTGAAAGTTTGAAAGTTGTTTGTAAATTAAGTATTTCATTATAAATTAATAAAATATTAATTAATATATAAATTAATAATTATTAATTTGTCGATTAATTAATAACTTTTTTAATTAATAAATTTTGGTTGTTCCAACCGTATTAATTTATAGAGTTTCTACATGTATTTCTCTTTGAAAAATACAATTTATTTTATTTAATTACTCCGTCTTTGACGAAATAAAAAAAATTGATTAAAGAAGAAGATTCATTGAGAACACCCAAAGAAGAAACTATCCAATTGTAAACAACTATTATAATTATTGGGAAGGACAATAACACTTATTCTGCAAGATGCATGAGAGGTGTTAATGTCGACGGAGTTAAATGGATTGTTTCTTGTAAACAAGAACAAATATTATAAAAATGCATAAGATGAACTATTGTTGTGAAAATAGTAGGATGCCAATTTCTTTTCATATTATGTTAGTAGTAGATTCAGAATTTAATCGTAGGTAGGTTTATAATTTATTTGTTTGATTCTATTCGTAAAACTTGCCGGGCAAAAATAAATTACAACTGGAAACGAAAATTACAACTCGAAAAACAGGAATTACAAAACTCGAAAAACAGAAATTACAAAAACTCGAAAAACAGAAATTACAAAAATCAGAAATAACCGTAAACTATTTTCGAGTCAAGGAGTCCCGTATATGCAAGACGAAATACAACCCTCGTAATGCTCTCAGTTCTGACTTATCGCCTCCAAAGATAAAATGGCACGTCTCGGAGGTAGTAGCACCACAAAACCCACGAGCTCCGACGAAGTGGAATGAGGTGAGGACGAAGCTGACTTATGAAATGCAGAGTATGAAGAAAGCTTAGTGTATATTCGATTGTTGCATGTCCGATGCAAATGAGATGCATGCCTATTTATAGGCCATCTCACATCTGCAGGGGTTTAATACAGCAGTAATGACCGCCATAATGCAGGCGTTCATGCTGCATTGATATTGGAGTTTCAAAATTCAAAAAGGCAGGAGTTAGAGAATTCAAATTGTCCATTTACTCCTTCTCATCACACCTGGGAGGTTACAGCCGTTTTTTGGTTGAATTTGAACAGTCAGGACACACTGTATTCAGCTCCTTAACGGTTCGAGGAATGTACCTGGACATCCTTATGTGCACATACGAGCCCAACAACATTGTTGAGCTAGTCCAAAAATTCTTTAAGCAAGCCAAGGCCTAATCCAAGGCCAAGCCCACGACCAGGCCCAAAGAACAGCCCAAAGACCAAGACCAAGACCAAGATCCAAGATCAAGTTCAAGGCCAAGTCCAAGGTCCAATGTCCAAGGTCCGCGGCTTGCGGCCGAGGCCGAGGCGAGGCGGGCGCAGTGGCGCATGCGTGTGCGCATGTGTGTGCTTGAAGTCCATTCACATTTGCCATTAATTAAAACATGAAGAATGAAAACTTCTTATATACTTAACAATGATAGCTCTAATCAATCTGGGATTGCCATCCTTTATTATTCCTCAATTAAGTGACAAACTTTAATTCACTATTTCACACTCACCGGGAATCAGTTTAAAGAAAGTGAATATATCACGATCATCTACTCGGAACGTAAATCGATCCTATGATATTTAACTTTACAAAATAAAATTAATTCATTAACAATTCCAACATTATTTTAGGTATATTTATGATATGATAAATTTCTTTCTTATTTTGTACTTATTATTATGTTTTTTGGTTTAGAAGGATTTAATTAGGCATATCACAAAATTGTGGCACACCATTACCATCTAATTAGTTGGGTCGAATTGTGAAGGCTTGTGTCTCAAGTTAGATGTTTCATATTAATTAGAGCGCGGATCCTCCGTGATACATTTTTTTATTTAGTATTGAATTAATTTTGGCTTCATTTGCCAACTGAAGCATGCGAGACTGATACGTATTTACCAGAATAAGATATGTGGCGGACGAAAGATGAGAGATAGCTCATAGACTCAGCACATCATGCATTAGTATATAAAGGGTTGATTGTATTGATCAATTTGTTGTTATTAAAGTTAATTTTTATATATTTTAGGAAGATATTTTTGAAAATTCGTAAGTTAATAATTCTATAATCTATTCTAATTAAATTATATAATAAAATATAAATGTTGATTATTAATTGTACTAAAATAGTACAAATGTGTATCATCCAAAATAAATTAGAAAAAAAGTTCTCTCTAATAAAATAAATTACGGATGCAACAATACAATCAAATAACTTTCTTCTTTGTTTCACGCGAGTTTCTAATTTTTGAATAATTAAAATTCTAAGATAGATAAAATAATTATTCAATAACATTTACAAGCATTTATACATAAATATTAATTCTCTGAACAATTTAATTCTCATAAGATTTACCCCTTGAGCATTTTGGTAGCTAAAACCAAATCAAACTAAACCAAACGTACCCAGTAAATTCTGCTCAGAGCAGGGTCTGGGGAGGGTAAGATGTACGCAGACCATGCTCCTACTCTTTACGGTAAGGAGGCTGTTTCCGTGAAGACCCTCAGCTTAGTGCACAACAAAATATTGAGTGATACATATAAAGAAGCATATGATTGGAAAAAGCTCAATACCATACTTGAGTCCATGACTTTATTCATATGGGACTTACGCAAGGGGAATTTGACCACTGCACTCTGGATGGACTCTGCTCCAATAGAAGAGAAGTTGACTCTGCGCACAGCTCCCTGTCAAAAATAAACCACACGCAAAAGCCAATAGGATAAAATATAAAATATAAAATAAAAATAAAAATGCAATGCTCTAGGTCAAAGCTAACCGAGATAACCCAACCCCGAGGCTCTCTACTACATAACCGTTCCCTAAAGAAAAATCCACAACTCTGATCTGGTGCCTCCAAGAGCACTTATCAACAGTCATGGTCTCGAAAAGGTTTAAGGCCTTCAAATCTAATCTCAGTTGCTCCTCTCACGTCCACCTCGGTCTGCCACTCCTCCTCCCCTACAACCAATAAACTCTCGACCCTCCTCACCGGAGTAGAGGCATGCCTTCTGCGGACGTGGCCATACCATCTCAATCTCCATTCCGTAACTTTTGCTGAAATGGGCGCCACTTCTAGCGCGTTCCTGAAAACTCCATTGGGGATTCTATCTAACATTGTGAGACCACACGACCAACGTAACATTCTCATTTTAGCCGCTTCCATCTTGCTCTCAAGCGACTTATTCATCGCCCAACATTCAGAGCTATACAACATTGCCGTCTGATTGCCGCTCTATAGAATTTACCCTTCAACTTTAGTGGGACTTTATTGTCGCATAGTGTAATATACAGAATTTATACTACTGTTATTTAATGTTATTTTATCCGAGTTATGTTGTACAGCATGGAATCTGTACAGTATGGATAAAATAAATGAAGGATTGAGACATCTGCATTTGGTTGACAGTTGTATTTGAAGATATTGTGTGTCGGGCATAACATATGGGAATATTGTTGGAAGTAGTATACGTATTCAGTATGCCGTATGTTCGTATATAGTATGTCGAGACGTTGGACAAGAATAGCTGAAAATGGCTAAGTACAGCCACATTAGCGCACGCTACGATGTATACTTAGCGTGCGTTAAGGCACAAGGATAATGTACGTTAATGAGTATAGTTAACGTACATTAAGATGCTAAGTGTTACGTACGCTATGTATAAGGAATTACATACATAACGAGAGGAATCAGACAACTCAGGCTATGGCCGACAGGTGGGACCCGTGGTCGGGAGCTTTCGGAGAGGATGTGGATGGGCGAGTCAACGCTGAGGTTAACGTACGCTACGGGAAGTGTATAACGTACGTTAAATGGAGTTTCACTATAGCAAGTCAACGTACATATTACGTACGCTATGAAGGATATATTACGTACGTAATCGATTTAACGAATCAGGTCAGTGAGTTCTGGAATGATGTTACGTACGCTATGAGAGACATCTAGCATACGTAAGGTGCATTACGTATGTTAATATGGATTGAAAACGTACATAATGAGCGATGCAATTTATAAAATAAGGTTCCTTCTTTCATTTCTTCATGAGAGAAAATCGATATCCTTCCTCCAACTTCACCCCCCTGCACATGAAAGTGAGAATAAACCTCTTCTATCTTGGTTATGAGGTTGGAAGCATGGATTAGAAGCTTGGATATGACGATATTGATGATTCTTGAAGAGTTTGATTGTGTTATTCATGTTCTTGAGGTATGTTGATGAACTCTACACCTTGATTTCGGATTATTGGTATTGTCACTCGTATTTGCTTCGTATAATGATGATTAGGGTGTTGTTGTTATGATTCTTGAAGTTATGTGAAGTGTATATTGAAGGATATGATGACACATGACTTGGATTTCGAATTGGATGATTATCCACCTGTTAAAGGATATTGAATTATGTTGTTTTGATGGCTATGAACAAGGTTTCGAATCATTTAGTGTTCTTGAGGAACTCCTTGATGAATTTAACATAGCAAGACGATCGTATGTTGAATTATCAGTATTTTCAGATATGAAGATCGAATGTTCGTTGATTGTAGTGATAGAATTCGTATGTTCTTGATGAAATACGAATCATGATATCAATTTGGAATCCGAAAAGATTGTGATCGATCACCAAATATGATTTCCTTTACATTCGTATTTATAATCGTATTTTGGTCATAAATTCATAATTGTTTGAATTGAATTGTCCGGACTTGTGTCTAATCGAGATATTGTGAAATCGTTGGGTTTGTTGATCGGTTATATTGATCGTTAATATCGATTAGCGGATTTTGGTTCATATTGTGGATATTAGTTCGTAACGTTTTGGGTTATACTATTTGGTTTTGTATATGATCGAAGTGTCGTTGAACCGTTGTGATTGATTGGTTTGATATGTCGGTTATTGAACTTGCTGTGCATCGAATTATGGTAATAGGTTAAAAATATTGATCGGTGATTATAATCGTGCCTTACGGTCAAGTTCCAGGATGCTCGTGGATTGCATTGATCGGGGCCGAGGAACTTACGGACGACGGCAAGGGATTGGTAATGGCTTCATCGGTATTGAGGTAAGTTATTACTTGCTCAGTTATAATGTTTAATGAATGGTTTCAGTTTCATTTCGTTTATAATGCATATAGTAATGATTATTACTTTAAATTCTGGAGATTTGGATTATATATTGTCCATCCGATTCTGGGAGTTAAATCCTAATGTATATGCTTTATCTCGGTTATTAGCATATTCGGGTATCAAGGTTACGTTGCGATAAAGATGAGGATATGAGTATCTATAGTCCATGGTACGTTTGGATCGCCGAGCATTGAGGATAATCGCCGGTGATGATTTGACATCGAGATTTCTTCTGAAGGACTCGGGACAAGTATCTTAGTGTGATTCGGTTTAGTGTTGATGATGTTGATTATGCAGGTTGTCATTCATGTTGCTGAACATGAAGTCATCCTAGTTGTTTCATCATAGTATCGTTCATGTTTTGATTCATATGTTGTTCATGTTGATGAACATATTGAGTTGCATATGTGTATGCATTGTATTGTTTATGTTGTGTTGATCCGATGGGAACGTGTGATCTATTCTGAGGGCGTTGGATCGGATGTCCACTATGCGTTGGTCCGACGGGATCATCATGGGGATCTATGCTGAGGGCACTGAATCGTTAGATAGGTTTTCCACCATGTGTTGGTCCGACGGGATCATCATGGGATCTATGATGAGGGCGCTGGATCGTTGGATTACCCAGTGTTGCGTTGCTGGAATCATGTGGATTCGCGTCATGGATTTTATCATGTATTGTTGTGCATATGTATATTGTTGGTTATCCACCTCGTATTGATCTAATAGGATCATCTTGGGATCTATGCTGAGGGCGCTGGATCATGGGATTTCCATTGAGTATACACTGTTGTTATTGTTTTGAGCATATTGATGTTGTCATATGAGTATGTATTTGTGGATCTTGTGTTAGGACTGTGCCCGTATGTTGCTTTGATATGATCTCGGATTAGACTGACATGATTGTCGTGGTGTTGTGTATCTCGTGGTATGTTCCGTATTTCCCTTGGTATTTGTCTTTGATGGACAATTGGTTTTCGTGTCGAGATGTGATGATGTTACCCGACGGATTTGGGTTGGACAGTTAGTAGATTTCATAACAGTGAGTTATGATGATGATTTGAGAACCTTGTGTACTGTGCAAGATGTGAATTTTGGTAAAGTTATGACGATAAGATTACATTGGTCATATTCTTATTTTGTATTCTCATTGGTATGTAATTATTAATGTGATGTGTCGGTTATCATTGTTGGATATTATGGCTGACCCTGTCGAGGGCTTTCTTTTTAGGTTCCTGAGATATCAAGCTTGTAGCAGTCGTGGAGAGATGAGCTTCTCAGAGGATACTGGCTAGGGCATGTAATTGTGTACTGAGTTTCCTGATCAGTTGTTGTATTCCGCTCCTAGAGTATTTTCAATTGTTTATTTTTTCCGCTGCGTGAATATTTTAAATGGCCTTTTGGTATCTGGTAACTTAGGTTACTTTGGCAACTATTTTCTAAGCTATTTTGTCGGTATGTGTAAGCGATAGCTTAACGTATGTTTTTAAACTGTTGAGTTCTGGCATTTCAGGCCTTGTCCTTTCAAACGAGATTTTACGACGGTTTTGATAAATATATTTTATATAGTCTTCAAATGTTTTAAAGATAGTACCGTTGTTGGCCTCTTGAGCATTTGTAAATGTTTGCGAAAATTTCTTTTAGCCTTGTGGGTTCCATTCCGGGCCCCACAGCGCTGTAATATTTCTGGATGGCTCTGGGGGTGTTACAGAATATGGTATCGGAGATTAGGTTGAGAAAACCTAGGCAGTCGGATCGAGTTGGGTCATGCTTTTGTCGTGTCATTTGAGTTGTCGATTGACAAGTATTTGAGCTCTGGGTTTTGTTGTTCACTCGGGCTTTTGCGTTATGTGATTTGCCAGTGTAGTACTGGGCTTGTTATAAACTTTTTCAAATAGTATAAACATGTTTCTTCGGATAGAGATGTGTTGTGTTCTCGAGTTGAGCTAAGTTTGCAAAATGTGTGTTTTGAAAATATCTATGTCGAGTATTTTCTAGAGTTGAGACATGTGCCAGTATCACGAGAAATCGTCGGCTTCACGACCTGTAAGTATTTGGATTCTTGAATTGTATTGAGATTTATTGCCATTCTAAGTTGACATGCTTTGAGATTCAGCAGAATATTATGCGTTACAGTATAACGACCTAGTCAAGGAAACCCACACCCAAAAGAAGACTTATAAAAGTTCCGATTTTTTTTTTCAGATTTTCTAAATTTTGCGGAATTTTCCAGAATTTTCAGAATTTTTTTTTTATTTTTTTTCAGATTTTTTAGATTTTCAAGATTTTTCAGATTTTTTTTTTACTTTTTATTTTTCTGACGGAAATTCTTAACTCCATCCACAACATTTGTGTGATAACTCTATCCTGGAGCAATTGACACAATGTTCGGAAGCCAATCCTACGTTAGCCCTTACAAGTTACAGAGTTGAGACAGGATTGATGATCTTGAGAAGTTATTGTAACACCCCAAACTAGGCGGATATTACAGTGCCGTGAATCCCCGACTGGGACCCACCAGGCAATGAAAATGATGAATTAAATAATATAATTGTAGTACCGAACCACATTATATTACCAAGTACTCCGATGAGGAGTTTAATACAACACACCAGGACAATAGCGAATACTAGTATATTTTATATGAAGATAAAATACACCACCCTGAATAAATAAAATATCTCAAACGGAATTTGCAGCGGAAAATACAAATGACAGAATAACTGAAATGACTGAAATGACTGAAGCAAACGGGATGACTGGGGCCCCCTACTAGTATCACTGGGACTCGTCGCCGTCAACATGCTCTTCCCGTGCCTTTGCCTTGCCGTGACCTGAAAACAAAATCCCCCAACGGGGTCAGTTACACAGAACAACAATCCTCAAGAGTTGAAATTACACAATCATGAATTAACTGAAGTGATGAAATATTCTTAATTATGAATTACGCTGAAGAGGAGCATCATAGTACGCCCGTAATGTCCTGTGCAAGTGTACAAGACGAATGTCCGGACACACCCGTCCTTGTACCTAATTAGTCTCACGGAGGTAAGCGTACTGCAGTGCACGGTCCGATGTATCGGTGAACCCGATACATGACCATCATGTGCCCGACTAAAAATTCCACACGCCCACACCCGGCCACGCAATATGAACCCGGAAGGTCACATGAACGAGAATGACCATGATGAAAACCAATGAATAATAATTAGACAAGGCCAAGATGACTCACCGATATGAAAGTAATAGTGACGTGATTGATAAACCAATGAAATGATTTGGAACCGTCGTTCCTCGTGAATGAAATGATTATTCGACAATTACAAGTCTCAAAATGATTATTATTATGATGAATGAATTATAATTATGAGCAATCAACAACAAAAGGAATGAGTATCCTTTTAACCGAGTAAGATTTAACTTACACAATACCGATGAAGAATGTCCGTCCACGAACAACGTCCTAACCAAGATACCGATCGCTCGAACAACCTTGAATAACAATAATTACCAACAATCGTTCAATACACGTATCAAACAACAAAACACGACTAACCCAAGGGTCGAGACAACGATAAACAAACTCATAGGCATTCCAACGAATACATAACCGACCGCACAACTTCGGAAATATCCAATCCCGAATATGTCGAAACCCACACCAAAATGAGTATTTCGGACTAACAAAACACTTCAAGGATATCAATAATCCATTAGGAATCCATAAATCATGATTATAACGAAATCAATCGGAAAATCCCCAATTAACCGAAGTCAACCCCAAGGGTTCTTGAAAACAATTCCGAAAATAACCATTAAATCCGTAGGAATATATTTATCCAAGTAGATAATCCATAACTTAACATATCCCAATGATAATCCAAGCTTACACGAAGAAATCGGAAGGAAAACCCAAAAATCCGAAATTCTAGATCCAAGAGATTAATACCTTTGATTCGATGTGATGAAGATGATGAAATGATGATCAATCCGAAAGATGAGCTTGAAGATGATGATTGATGATTACACCTCGAAGAACCCTCTCCGAATCGCTCGAAATCGCCCAAAAATACCGAAGGAGTGAAATGAGATGAACAAATGAAGAAGTCTGACTAACTGTCCAATTTATACTCAGACCAGGTTAGCGTGCGCTAGTCCTTGTGCATAGCGTGCGCTAACGAGTAATTTGGGTAGTCCAGTACCCACTGTCCGAACACGGTAGCGCGCGCTACGTACCTCTTTGTAGCGTGCGCTACGGCCATACTACTAGCGTGCGCTAATATCCATTGTTAGCGTGCGCTAGCGAAATATTTAACGCCCAGTACTGGAGTCCATAAAACCATCTGCCCTCTGATCTAACCTCGATAGCGTGCGCTACAACTATTATTTAGCGTGCGCTAATATATCGGTTGCGTACGCTAACAACAATACGTAGCGTGCGCTATGAATTAATCCAGTGCACTCCATTGGCCACTGGACTCAACCTGATCCGTCCTTAGCGCGCGCTACTCCACACATATAGCGTGCGCTACTACAATCCGCTAGCGCGCGCTACTTACCAATCGTAGCGTGCGCTACTTATAACTCACCTGCGGTCGGTACCTTACGGATCGGCCAAGGTAACCTTAGCGTGCGCTAAGGCTGAGTAGTAGCGTGCGCTACCTATACTCAATTAGCGTACGCTAAAATGAGTACGTAGCGTGCGCTACTCCTCACGCACAGTTCGCAACGAAAATGACAATGATGATAAACACGGCACGAAACTCCAATCAGTTAATGATGAATGACGATTGATACACGATACAATTACTCTGAATGATGAATACCATGACCGAATCGAGTGACAAATGATCAATAATGAATGAAATTACTGAGTATCAAATACTGAATGATAAATACTGAATGATAATTACTGAGTGATAATTACTGAATTACAACTGGGTATTACATACACCCCCCCTTAAAAGAGTTTCGTCCCCGAAATTAAGGGTCAAACAACTCGGGATAACTCTCCCGCATACTATCCTCGGTTTCCCAAGTAGCCTCTTTGACTCCGTGTCTAGACCACTGAATTTTAACCAAAGGAATCGTCTTATTCCTCAACTGCTTGATTCGCCGCTCTAAAACTCGTATAGGACGTTCCTCATATGAATGATCGTCGGCGATCTCGATTTCGTCGAACTGAAGTATGTGACTAGGGTCGGCAACATACTTCCGCAATTGAGAGACATGAAACACATTATGAATTCAGCTCAACGCCGGAGGTAAAGCCAATCGATAAGCTAACTCGCCCACCCGATCCAAAATCTCAAACGGTCCAATGAATCTCGGACTCAACTTTCCCCTCTTCCCAAAACGGAAGATACCACGACTCGGGGATACCTTGACCAACACATGGTCACCAGCCTCGAACTCTAATGGTCGACGACGGTTATCTGCATATGATTTCTGTCGACTCTGAGCGGTCAACAAACGACTCCTGATCAAAGCTACCTTCTCACGGGCGGCTATAAGCATATCGGGCTCGGTGCCGATTGATTCTGATAAGTCGTCCCAACACAACGGAGATCTACAACGACGACCATACAAGGCCTCGTAAGGTGCCATCTTGATCGAAGCATGCCAACTATTATTATACGTGAACTCGATCAATGGTAGTTGGGCTTCCCAATCGTCTTTCCAATCGAGGACGCATGCCCTCAACATGTCCTCTAATGTCTGAATGGTCCTCTCTGATTGTCCGTCGGACTGAGGATGAAAAGCGGTACTGAGATTAAGCTGAGTTCCCATAGCACGATGAACTGATTTCCAAAAATGCGACACAAACCGTCCATCACGATCGGAAACGATACTTTTAGGAGTACCGTGCAGTCTGACTATCTCTTTGATGAACAGTAGAGCAAGTCTCTCGGGACCCCACGTCTCCTTGATCTCAAGGAAATGAGCTGATTTAGTTAAGCGGTCCACGATCACCCAGATCGTGTTCATGCCACGACGACTCGTCGGCAAACTCGTGATGAAATCCATAGAAATGTCTTCCCACTTCCACTCGGGAATAGGAAGGGGTTTCAAAGATACCCAGCGGCTGATGTTCAATCTTAACTTGTTGACAGGTTAAGCTTCTCGAAACAAATTCTGTGACTTCTCGCTTCATATTACTCCACCAGTAATTTTGTTTCAAGTCCTTGTACATCTTGCTAGACCCCGGATGAACGGAATAAGGGGTAGCATGAGCTTCTTTCAAAATCGAGTTTTTCAACTCGTCATTTGCCAGTACGCACAACCGATTCTTAAACCTCAAAAGTCCATCCTCGTGGACCACAAATCCAGGGGCTTTCCCCTGAGCCACATCCTCTCGGATGCGCAACAATGATGGGTCCGAACCCTGATTCTCTCGAATTTCCTCCTCGAGTGACGATGAAATCTCTAACATACAAAGTTGCCTGGCCGGGCTGAGACCTCGATCTCGGGTCTAAGGAATTCTGCTGAAGCTCCTTACGAATCGTAAGCGGCAAGCATCCGCTCTGAACGGACTTACGACTCAAGGCGTCGGCGACAACGTTCGCCTTGCCCGGTGGTAGAGGATCTCGATATCATAATCCTTGATTAATTCCAACCACCGTCTCGACGCATATTTAACTCATACGAGTAAATATATACTTTAAGCTCTTATGATCGGTGAATATCTGACAGGTGACGCCATAAAGGTAATGACGCCAAATCTTCAAAGCGAACACCACGGCTGCTAGCTCCAGGTTGTGGGTCGGATAATTAACCTCGTAAGGCCTCAATTGCCGTGAAGCATAGGCAATAACTTTCCCGTTCTGCATGAGCACACATCCGAGACCCTGTCCGGACGCATCACTATAGACCACAAATCCTTCCGTCCCCTGCGGCAAGGAAAGTACAGGTGCTGACATTAACCGACTCTTGAGTTCCTCAAAACTCCGTTGACACGCGTCGGACCACGTGTATTTCTTATCCTTCCGCAAAAGGTTCGTTAAGGGTTGAGCGATTCGAGAAAATCCCTCTACAAATCGCCGATAATAACCCGCTAATCCGAGGAAACTTCGGATTTCCTTAACGTTCTTCGGAGGTAGCCAATCTCGAATAGCCTCCGTCTTCTGAGGATCGACACGAACTCCGTCTGATGAAATTACATGTCCGAGAAAAGTCACTTCGGACATCCACAACTCACATTTAGAAAACTTCCCATAAAGTTGTTCTCGTCTCAACACGTCGAGCACTTGATGAAGGTGAAACTCGTGTTCCTCCCGGTCACGAGAATAAATCAAAATGTCATCGATGAAGACAACAACAAACCGATCCAAACAGTCGATGAAGACCCGATTCATTAACTCCATGAATACCGCAGGTGCATTAGTCAATCCAAACGGCATAACCACAAACTCATAGTGACTATAGCGTGTTCGAAACGCCGTCCTCGCGATATCCGACTCTCGAATCCGCAACTGATGATATCCAGATCTTAAGTCGATCTTGGAAAATACTGAAGCTCCCTGAAGTTGATCTAAGAGATCGTCAATACGGGGTAAGGGATACTTATTCTTGATCGTCACCCTGTTCAACTCCCGATAATCAATACATAAGCGGAATGAACCATCCTTCTTCTTGACAAATAACACTGGCGCTCCCCACGGGGACGCACTCGGTCGAATATAACCTTTCTCGAACAACTCTTCAAGTTGGTTCTTTAATTCCTGCATTTCGGTCGGGGCCATCCGGTACGGTGCCTTCGATATCGGGGACGTACCAGGTTCCAACTCAATCGTGAATTCCACATCCCTCTGTGGAGGCAAACCAGGTAACTCGTCTGGAAAAACATCGGCATATTCCCTCACCACCGGAATATCCGTTAACATTACTGATGACTTCTCGGTTTTGGCCATATAGCACCAATAACCGACACATCCCTGATTGAGTAACCTTACTGCTTTCATTGAATTAATGACCTTACCAGAACAGCCGGGATTACCTCCCTGAAACACACATTCAACTCCATCGTCTGAAATGATAGTGACCATACGCTTACGGACATTAATGATGGCATCATGACGACCCATCCAATCAATACCCAAGATGACGTCGTCCCTCGGCAAATCTACCACGATTAGGTCCGCTGGCCATACACGACCATGAAACTGAATCGGACAATTACAATCTCCCGACACGATAATTCGTCTACCATCGGTAGGCCAATGACATAAGGCTCACAACTAGTAGCACTACCCGGCGTAGTCTACTCAAACATGACTCGGAAATGAATGAATGCGATGCACCAAGATCGAAAAGAGTACACACAGTTGAGATAGAATATCGAGTGTACGAGATCATTCGGGCCTCTGGATCATCGGTCTTCTTCATCTCATAAATCCGGGCTTGCTAGTCCTTTGACCGGACGCTCCGTCTGCGGCTAAAAGCTCCACCTTTAGTCGCTCCGTCGTTTTAAACGGCCGATTGAGTAGCCTTTGATTACGGGCAGTGGCGCTTAGGGGCCCGAGATGACGTCGAGTAGGTTTGGAGTCCCTACGGCAAAACGGGCCTTATGCCCAGCAATTCCACAATTATGACATGTGATAGTTCGCCGGACACTTGGTACCGAGGTGACCAAGTTCCCGCAGATTATAACAGTGATGGCCGAACGGCCGCTCGAGACCGAGATTCCGCGGGTTTAGGCGACACAGAGGTCGCTCGTAAAAGCGGAGCCCGCACGTGGTTTCTTGAAGGTTGCCTGACTCCCGTCAGACTGATTACGGTTCTTGGACTTCTTGCTAGCAGACGAAGGTTGCTGCTTAGCAATTTCCTTAGCCGTAAGCTCGTAAGTAAGAGCCTTCTCAATGAACTCGGCCAACGTGGTGCAACTATGATTAAGTAACTGAAGTCTCATACGGGGTTTGACCTCTCTGTGAAATACTTGATCTTATCCGCCTCTGAATGAATGATGGATGAGGCGAAAGGGAGAAGTTCCTGAAATTTCTCGGCAATGGCGAGAACATCCTCGTCTGTTGAGGGGTCGGGGGTGAGTAATTCTGACAGCTTGGCCTCTCTGAGTGGGGCCGGATAGTACCTCTCCATCATGAGAGTCTTGAACTGATCCCAAGTACAAGATCCTTCGGTGGGCTTCAACGACAACCACCAAGAATGTGCGCTCTTACCTGTAGTAAGCCGCAACAAACTTTGTGTCCCTCGGGACACTATACCATAGCAAACAGACTTCTCGAAATGCTCGAGCCAATGAATGATATCTGCCGGCTCGACGAGCCCTCAAAAGTAGGTGGCCTCGCGAGAGATATCGCCGATGATGTTACTCACATTCCTCTCTTGCCTCCGAGGTGGCGGCGGAGGAGCTGCGATTCGATTGACGGAGTTATGCATCGTCTCCATCAACCGAGCCATCCGAGTCATTTGGGCCATCATGCCCTGCATAAATGCGAGTGGATCAACCCGGACACCCTCTGACCGAGCCGTGTCCCGGTACGACTCCCCGATAATGAATGATCGCGTCAGTGAATGAGTGGCGGCGTCGTCACGAATTAGCATTATTCCTGGCATTTTCACGGTTATTCGAACGAGTTCTCGGTATTCGGCCCGCTCCACGGCATCGTCCTCCACGTCCTCTGACAGACCTTTCAATACTGAAGTTGAAAGTCATATGATGATTATTCATCTATAATGAGTATCAAATTATGATTATATTATGAAATAATGAAAATGAGCATACGCGCTCAAATACAGCGATTACATGAATGATTGATTGACGTGACATGATTATCTGATGAAGTTCTTGAAATGATTATCTTGGATGAGTTAACAAAATTAATTATCCGATCTTCACGATCAACAATGAACAATGAAATGAATTGGTGATTAATGAGTTAACTTGACCGTCGGTCAAAATGACAATGATGATTGAGGATTGTTAAGCGATGAATTATGAATGAATGATTAATGCGAAATTATACCATGGCATTAGAAATCTTACAGTTCTTGGTCTGATTGGCTCGGCATTTGCACAGTCACACGTGACGCGAAAGTCCAATGATACTAGTCCGATGACGATGATTTCAAATGAGACATGACTTGGAGGGTAGTATTCAAAACCACGCTCCGATACCAACTCTGTAACACCCCAAACTAGGCGGATATTACAAAGGCCGTGAATCCCCGACCAGGACCCACCGTGCAATGAAAATGATGAATTAAATAATATAATTGTAGTACCGAACCACATTATATTACCAAGTACTCCGATGAGGAGTTTAATACAACACACCAGACAATAGCGAATACTAGTATATTTTATATGAAGATAAAATACACCACCACGAATAAATAAAATATCTCAAACGGAATTTGCCGGAAAATACAAATGACGTAATAATCGAAATGATCAAATGATCAAGCAAACGGGATGACCGGGGCCCCCTACTAGTATCATCAGGACTCGTCGCCGCCAACATGCTCTTCCCGTGCCTTTGCCTTGCCGTGACACGAAAACAAAATCCCCAACGGGCCGCCATACGTAACAACAATCCTCAAGAGTTGAAATTACACAATCATGAATTAATCAAGTGATGAAATATTCTTAATTATGAATTACGCGAAGAGGAGCATCATAGTACGCCCGTAATGTCTGTGCAAGTGTACAAGACGAATGTCCGGACACACCCGTCCTTGTACCTAATTAGTCTCACGGAGGTAAGCGTACCGTGTGCACGGTCCGATGTATCGGTGAACCCGATACATGACCATCATGTGCCCGACTAAAAATTCCACACGCCACACCCGCCACGCAATATGAACCCTAAGGTCACATGAACGAGAATGACCATGATGAAAACCAATGAATAATAATTAGACAAGGCCAAGATGACTCACCGATATGAAAGTAATAGTGACGTGATTGATAAACCAATGAAATGATTTGGAACCGCTGTTCCTCGTGAATGAAATGATTATTCGACAATTACAAGTCTCAAAATGATTATTATTATGATGAATGAATTATGATTATGAGCAATCAACAACAAAAGGAATGAGTATCCTTTTAACCGAGTAAGATTTAACTTACACAATACCGATGAAGAATGTCCGTCCACGAACAACGTCCTAACCAAGATACCGATCGCTCGAACAACCTTGAATAACAATAATTACCAACAATCGTTCAATACACGTATCAAACAACAAAACACGACTAACCCAAGGGTCGAGACAACGATAAACAAACTCATAGGCATTCCAACGAATACATAACCGACCGCACAACTTCGGAAATATCCAATCCCGAATATGTCGAAACCCACACCAAAATGAGTATTTCGGACTAACAAAACACTTCAAGGATATCAATAATCCATTAGGAATCCATAAATCATGATTATAACGACATCAATCGGAAAATCCCCAATTAACCTAAGTCAACCCCAAGGGTTCTTGAAAACAATTCCGAAAATAACCATTAAATCCGTAGGAATATATTTATCCAAGTAGATAATCCATAACTTAACATATCCCAATGATAATCCAAGCTTACACGAAGAAATCGGAAGGAAAACCCAAAAATCCGAAATTCTAGATCCAAGAGATTAATACCTTTGATTCGATGTGATGAAGATGATGAAATGATGATCAATCCGAAAGATGAGCTTGAAGATGATGATTGATGATTACACCTCGAAGAACCCTCTCCGAATCGCTCGAAATTGCCCAAAAATACCGAAGGAGTGAAATGAGATGAACAAATGAAGAAGTCTGACTAACTGTCCAATTTATACTCAGACCAGGTTAGCGTGCGCTAGTCCTTGTGCATAGCGTGCGCTAACAAGTAATTTGGGTAGTCCAGTACCCACTGTCCGAACACGGTAGCGCGCACTACGTACCTCTTTGTAGCGTGCGCTACGGCCATACTACTAGCGTGCGCTAATATCCATTGTTAGCGTGCGCTAGCGAAATATTTAACGCCCAGTACTGGAGTCTAGAAAACCATCTGCCCTCTGATCTAACCTCGATAGCGTGCGCTACAACTATTATTTAGCGTGCGCTAATATATCGGTTGCGTACGCTAACAACAATACGTAGCGTGCGCTATGAATTAATCCAGTGCACTCCAGTGGCCACTGGACTCAACCTGATCCGTCCTTAGCGCGCGCTACTCCACACATATAGCGTGCGCTACTACAATCCGCTAGCGCGTGCTACTTACCAATCGTAGCGTGCGCTACTTATAACTCACCTGCAGTCCAGTACCTTCTGGACTGCAGCCAAGGTAACCTTAGCGTGCGCTAAGGCTGAGTAGTAGCGTGCGCTACCTATACTCAATTAGCGTACGCTAAAATGAGTACGTAGCGTGCGCTACTCCTCACGCACAGTTCGCAACGAAAATGACAATAATGATAAACACGGCACGAAACTCCAATCAGATTAATGATGAATGACGATTGATACACGATACAATTACTCTGAATGATGAATACCATGACTGAATCTGAGTGAGAAATGATCAATAATGAATGAAATTACTGAGTATCAAATACTGAATGATAAATACTGAATGATAATTACTGAGTGATAATTACTGAATTACAACTGGGTATTACAGTTATGATTTAGGAAATCAGTATGTTGGTTAGATTTTGGAACGGAATTGTGCATTTGGGAGAAATATTGTGGATGGTTGAGAAGAACATGTAGTCATGTTAGTACATTTTGAGATATATGAACTGCTTTTGAGCATTTGAAAATGATACTTTTCAAAATGAATGTTTTACGGAAAATAATTTTTGGGCCGAGACCCAATCGATTTTGAAATATTTCTATAACTCAGGACTTAAGGTCCGAAAAGGGTTTTTCTACTTTTTAAACTTCTTGTTATGTGGAAAGGGATATGGGTGAGACCCTAATGTTTCAAAAGGCTTTTCTATTTTCTAAAACTCTCGAGATTTGTAAAACGCTTCACCAATCATTTATCTATTTTCCTACTGCTTTTCGGGGCTTTGGTTTACTTATTCAAATAAAACTTCTCGGGAAGTCTTTTGCTGTGTTGATTTGTTTCAATATTTTGTAATAGCATGGTTGAGGTGATCCAGAATGGGATAATGGTCGACGTTGCCAGCCATGTGAGGAAAAAGGAGTTTTAACAGAATTTATATATTGAGATTTTGGAACTTTATTGTGTGGTTTTCCCGATGGAATATCAGTGGATATTGGTGACAAGCCGAATTGGTATACAGGAGTATGGATATGGCTAATCATTTGCATAGTTTTCATTTTAAAACTTTCAAATCGTGTGGATTCGAAAGAAACTGTCATCGAATACTTGGCATTGCGAGCCAGAATAACTTTTCGAAAATTGATTTCGTGGTCTTACCAAAATTTATGTTTTGAGCTTTGAAATTTTTGAAAGAACTTTCGAAAATTTGTTTTCTTGACGAGACTATATGATTTCAAGCTGATTTTGAAAATATGATTGATATACATAAGCATTTAGTGCATAATGCATATCATGGTGAAGTTATGAGCGTGACTCACGAACTGGATAATACATCAGTATGGTATGATGAATAGAGATTCGAACTTCAGTATGGTAGTTTGGTTATCCAGGGATGATCAGTTGATTGATCGGATAAGAAGAATATGCTGCGTAATGTAGTTTCGGGTACAGAATGAGATTTCGGAACTATGGGTTTTATGAAACCGGGACATATGTGCTATGTGATTCCATTGGTATGGTAGTAGTATATTTTACCATAATGATTTTTGAATGATTCCTTAGTAAGTATAGAATTGAGGATGGTGACCCCAGAATGGTTGTTTTGGATATTGAGTGGTCATTCCCACTCCATGTATGATTGGATATGTTTGTCGGTTTGTGATTGGTTGTTCGTATGCCGAGGAGTATGTCCACTAGTCGGGTATGTTTACTGAGATCCACTGTATGTGATTGGTGTGTCGTTTTGAGAACTTTATTCATTCGTATATCGGTTTCTGTGGTCCTGTGTTGATCTTGTTGAAGTTTACCGTGTGAATGTATTCTCGATTATCACTGATCGTTCGTTGGTAATATCGGACTTTATCATGATGATGATATTCTCGATTGTGTTTTGACCTCTGGTTGGTCATATTGGAGTTTTAACATTTTGATGATATTCTTAGCTGCGTGTTGACCTTTAGATTGGTTGTATTAGAGTTTATCATGTCGATGATATTCTCGATTAATTTATTGGTTGATCATTGCTGGTGATCATCTGAGCATTCGGATTTTGTGTCGATGTTTTGGGATTCGTTGCCATTGTGTTGGGCAGTTGTTTCACAGATGTATCGTGTATTATTGATTTGTATCAGGATTCGGATTTGATTGTGTAATCAGGCAGACAAGATTTGATACAGATAAATTATTTCATCCGAAGATGATATATTTTGTTGAGACTCATGGAAGGTGATCGTAAGCTTATTGAGGCTTTACAGTGAAGTCACTTGCTAGTATCTCAGGAGATCGTCGACTTTGCGCATTTGTAAGTGTACTGTTTTGGTTATTCGTTAATGATGATGATTGATCGTTGTTGTGATGGTTTCAGAATATTTTGGTTGAACATTTTGTTTGTTTCTTTATGACGAATTGCAAGTTTCGAGGACGAAACTTATTTTAAGTGGTGTAGTATGTAATATCCGGAATTTCTACTACTATTATTTAATATTATTTTATCCGAGTTATGTTGTACAGCGTGGAATCTGTACAATATGGATAAAATAAATGAAGGACTGAGACATCTGTATTGGTATAATTACTGCATTTGGTTGACAGTTGTATTTGAAGATATTGTGTGTCGGGCATAAAATACAGGAATATTGTTGGAAGTAGTATACGTATTCAATATGCCGTATGTTCGTATATAGTATGTCGAGATGTTGGTCAAGAATAGCTGAAAATGGCTAAGTACATCCACATTAGCGCACGCTAAGGCACAAGGATTACGTACGTTAATGAGTATAGTTAACGTATGTTAAGATGCTAAGTGTTACATACGCTATGTATAAGGCATTACGTACATAACGAGAGGAATCGGACAGCGCAGGCTATGGCCGACAGGTAGGACCCGTGGTCGGCAGCTTTCGGCGCGGATGTGGACGGGCGAGTCAACGCTAAGGTTAACGTACGCTACGAGAAGTGTATAACGTACGTTAAATGGAGTTTCACTGTAGCAAGTCAACGTACATATTATGTATGCTATGAAGGATATGTTACGTACGTAATCGATTTAACGAATCAGGTCAGTGAGTTTTGTAATGATGTTACGTACACTATGAGAGACATGTAGCGTACATAAGGTGCATTACGTACGTTAATATGGATTGATAACGTACGTAATGAGCGATGCAGTTTATAAAATAAGGTTCGTTCTTTCATTTCTTCACGAGAGAAAATCGATATCCTTCCTCCAACTTCGTCCCTCTGCACATGAAAGTGAGAATAAACTTCTTCTATCTTGGTTATGAGCTTGGAATCATGGATTAGAAGCTTGGATATGAAGATATTGATGATTCTTGAAGAGTTTGATTGTGTTATTCATGTTCTTGAGGTATGTTGATGAACTCTACACCTTGATTTCGGATTATTGGTATTACCATCCGTATTTGCTTCATATAATCATGATTACGGTGTTGTTGTTATGATTCTTGAAGTTATGTGAAGTGTATATTGAAGGATATGATGATACATGACTTGGATTTCGAATTGGATGATTATCCACCCGTTAAAGGATAACGAATTACGTTGTTTTGATGGCTATGAACAAGGTTTCGAATCATTTAGTGTTCTTGAGGAACTCCTTGATGAATTTAACATAGCAAGACGATCGTATGTTTAATTATCAGTATTTTCAGATATGAAGATCGAATGTTCGTTGATTGTAGTGGTAGAATTGGTATGTTCTTGATGAAATACGAATCATGATATCAATTTGGAATCCGAAAAGATTGTGATCGATCACCAAATATGATTTCCTTTACATTCGTATCCATAATCGTATTTTGATCATGAATTCGTAATTGTTTGAATTGAATTGTTCGGACTTATGTTTAATCGAGATATTGTGAAATCGTTGGGTTGGTTGATCGGTTATATTGATCGTTAATATCGATTAGCGGATTTTGGTTCGTATTGTTCGGATTTGGTTTTGTATATGATCGAAGTGTCGTTGAACCGTTGTGATTGATTGGTTGGAAATGTCGGTTATTGATTGTTATTGAACTTGCTGCATCGAATTATGGTAATAGGTCGATAATATTGATCGGTGATTATAATCGTTCCTTACAGTCAAGTTCGAGGATGCTTGTGGATTGCATTGATCGGGGCCGAGGAACTTACAGACGACGGCAAGGGATTGGTGACGGCTTCATCGGTATCGAGGCAAGTTATTACTTGCTCAGTTATAATATTTAATGAATGATTTCATTTTCATTTCGTTTATAATGCATATAGTAATGATTATTACTGCAAATTGTGAAGATTTGGATTATATATTGTCCATCTGATTCTGGGAGTTAAATCCTAATGTATATGCTTTATCTCGGTTATTAGCATATTCGGGTATCAAGGTTACGTTGCGATAACGGTGAGGATATGAGTATCTATAGTCCATGGTACGTTTGGATCGCCGAGCATTGAGGATAATCACCGGTGATGATTTGACATTGAGATTTCTCCTGAAGGACTTGGGACAAGTATCTTAGTGTGATTCGGTTTAGTGCTGATGATATTGATTATGCATGTTGTCATTCATGTTGCTGAACATGAAGTCGTCCTAGTTGTTTCATCATAGTGTCGTTCATATTTTGATTCATATGTTGTTCATATTGATGAACATATTGAGTTACATATGTGTATGCATAATTGTATTGTTTATGTTGTGTTGATCCGATGGGATCGTGTGATCTATGATGAGGGCGTTGGATCGGATGTCCACTATGCGTGGGTCCGACGGGATCATCATGGGGATCTATGCTGAGGGTGCTCGATCATTGGACAGGTTTTCCACCATGCGTTGGTCCGACGGGATCATCATGGGGATCTATGCTGAGGGCGCTGGATCGTTGGATTACTCAGTGTTGCATTGATGGAATCATGTGGATTCACGTCATTGATTTTATCATGTGTTGTTGTGCATATATATATTGTTGGTTATCCACCTCATATTGATCTAGTAGGATCATCTAGGGATCTATGCTGAGGGCGCTAGATCATGGGATTTCCATTGAGTATACATACACTGTTGTTATTGTTTTGAGCATATTGACGTTGTCATGAGTATGCATTTGTAGGTCTTGTGTTAGGAACGTGCCCGTATGTTGCTTTGATATGATCTCGGATTAGACTGACATGATTGTCGTGGTATTTTGTATCTTGAGGTATGTTCCGTATTTCCCTTGGTATTTGTCTTTGATGGACAATTGGTTTTCGTGTCGAGATGTGATGATGTTACCCGACGGATTTGGGTTGGACAGAGTTAGTAGATTTCGTAACAGTGAGTTATGATGATGTTTTGAGAACCTTGGGTACTGTGCGAGATGTGAATTTTGGTAAAATTATGACGATAAGATTACATTGGCCGTATTCTTATTTTGTATTCTCATTGGCATGTAATTATTAATGTGATGTGACAATTATCATTGTTGGATATTATGGCTGACCCCGTCGAGGGCTTTCTTTTTAGGTTCTTGAGATATCGAGCTTGTAGCAGTCGTGGAGAGATGAGCTTCCCAGAGGATACTGGATAGGGCATGTAATTGTGTACTGAGTTTCCTGATCAGTTGTTGTATTCCGCTGCTAGAGTATTTTTTTTTGTTTGTCTTTTCCGTTGCGTGAATATTTTAAATGGCCTTTTGGTATCTGGTAACTTAGGTTACTTTGGAAACCATTTTCTAAACTACTTTGTCGGTATGTGTAAGCGATAGCTTAACGTATCTTTTTAAACTGTTGAGTTATGGCATTTCAGGCCTTGTCCTTTCAAACGAGATTTTACGATGGTTTTGATAAACATATTTTATATAGTCTTCAAATATTTTGAAGATAGTATCGTCGTTGGCCTCTTGGGCATTTGCAAATGTTTGCGAAAATTTCTTTTAGCCTTGTGGGTTCCATTCTGGGCCCCACGGCGCTGTAATATTTCTGGATGGCTCTGGGGGTGTTACACATAGGACCCCTGTCGCTGCTTTCCACCTTAGTGTTGCGATATTTCCTACACGCAAGTGCACGTCATCGTTTACAAGTAATAAAGTGATAAGTAGAGTATCGTTCCCACGAGGATTTTATTTCTAACTACCGATTTTTTCGTATTCCAATTTTATCTGAACAATCGAATTTGAGTTTTGCGATTAAAAACTAAAAGAATTACTAAAACAAACTAAGCAGTAGAAAACAATATCTTGGATAAAAGAAATCAAATGATAAATAAGTCTAGGGTTCTGAATCCACCTTAGTTTATCCGAATTTACTCTCGATTATCCGTAATAAATAATTTTCCCAATTTATTGAAGGCGGAGATTGCTAATATATTCTACCGCCTCCCGAGGTCAATAGATTTATCTAACGGCGACTAACGCACTCTATCCCTAGGTGAATTATCTCGTCGATAGGCAAAAGCATGAAATCTCCTAAAGGCCACGTAGTTCCTATGAGTATATTCCTATCTCACGTAATAAAACGGTCCTCACCAATAGTTCCTCACCAAATCTCCTCTCCCGATTCAAGTGAATGATTTAATCAATACAACTATTGGCCGATAATTGCAAGCATTAAACATAATTGGGAAAACTCAATAAAAAGGTAATAAATTGGATAATCTCAATCAATTCGTCAAAACAAAGGTTTCATTAAAACCCTAGATTAGGGCTTTAGCGACATACTAAAAGCGAAAATACAATAAATAAACGAAAGCATAAAATTCAAACGCAGATGAAGCTCGGATTCCTCCGTTCTTGACTTCCGCCTTATCCGCCCTTGAATTCTTCCTCGCTTCCTCCTCTTCTGCCGTCTCCAAGCTTAAGCTCTCCAAGGTTTTAGATCCAATGATTCCAAGATAATTAAATTAGGGTCTTCAACCCTATTTATAGCTCAGCACATCAGTAAAACGCGTCCGTATCAATCGGTCGAAAAACTGGCTTTGAAACGGCCCAAAATCCGCGCAGACCTACAAAACCCGCCAAGTGTGCCGCGGCTCACTAAACCTGTGCCGCGGCACATCGCAAAAAGCTGGATGCCTGGGCGTAAATAAATTCTTCTGTGCCGCGGCTCACCTGGGCCGTGCGACATGCAGTACTGATTACTCGCCCTTCGGTGGTGTCTTCTGTCTGCGCTCATCGTCCAAATTTGACGTCTTCGCCCGTTTTGCCTCGTTTTAGCTTCCGGACTTCAATTTCCTGTCAATCATACAAAATTAAGGCATTAAAAGCTCATTTAGACGATTTCACTCATCAAAACACTACAAAATAATGATAAATAAGCGTATAAAAATACGCCTAACAAATACCCCCAAACTTAAGCCTTTGCTTGTCCTCAAGCAAAAAGAATTAAAGTCAATAAAAGAATGTCGTGAATCATCGTGCAACTCATAGTGTTCAACCTAATCAATACTATCCTGTGATTCTCTCTAAATAATACGAGTGTCGTAAAAGCGAGCTGCACTCAGAATAATGATTCCGCAAAGTAATCAAATTCAGTCCTAATTACTCGTTCATGAAGAAAAGTCCAGCTCAAAGATTAACAAAACATGAGTCAAATCGTTCGTCAATATGAAAGGCTAACACAACCAAGCTAGTTCGTCCCGTTCCACAGTCTAAAGGCACAATTTTTACGAGTTTCATAACAATTAAATCTCGGACAGTATCCCCTTATATATATATGTTGAAGAATTTGATTCGAGTTGACCACTAGGTTAGGATCTCGGGATGTTTCATCGGGATAATCCTAGGGTGGAACTTCCATTCTCATGTATTAGGAAACCGTTTGACGTAAAAGACACTCATGGGGCACATGGATGCTTCTAGTTACTAAGTTCCCGTCTACAGCGGAGAAACAACTCGAATACATAATTTCCACATGTCCGAATCAAGGTTGCCGTTTTACGCGAGAGTAAACAGCGGGTCACGCGAATACCCCTGGTTACTAGGCTCCCTATCATTGGCACATGAGAAATATCTAAATCACTAGTCTAATCAAGGTCGTCGTTTTACGCGAGAGTAAACAACGGGTCACGCGAATACCCCCGGTTACTAGACTTCCCTTCATAGAACACATTATCTCGACTTTAGGGAAAACTGACCGACTCTAAACTCGATCTAAGTGCCAACACGACTAAAGAAACAGTACGACTCACTATCCGGAAAATGTAGCCAAACGTATTGATGGGGATTTAAAAACAAGTATGTATCGTCTCTTATCTGCCAAGACCTCTACACTCACGAAAAATTTCGGACCAAAATGAATACTAAGCAGAACAGAAATAACTGACTACAACTCAACTAAAACTCGACCGTTTCTTCAGAGAGAAAGACAGTGTCGTAACATCAGTATCACACAAATAGAAGCACTAAAATTCACGAATAAAGAAAACTAAGACAAGCAAGGCTATCTAAAAAAAAATTTTACGCAAAGGAATGAAAAGTGCAACGAAATAATGTACAGCAAGAAAATAAAATACAGCAATGAATGTAGCACTGAAAGTAAATCCCCCCCAAACTTAGGACGTACATTGACCTCAATGGACAAAAATGATATGCAATAAAAGTAAAAAGGTCAAGTACTCCCCTCCAGTCTGCTCAGGAGCTGGTGCCGGCATCGTCCGGTGAGGAGGGTGGTGTGGCTGGCCGGGCGGGCGCAATAAATGGCCCGTCGGGATGCATGATGTGGGCCGTCCATGCGGCGAGGTGCTCCTGATGATAAGCATCCCTCACAGCAAGACGCCTCGCCGCTCGTCGGCTGGCTCGACGGGCCTGCTCTCTCATCTCGGCTCTGGCGGCAGCAACAACACTCTCCCGCGCCGCCCGCTGCTCCTCCCGCATGGCAGCCATCCATCTCTCTCTCTCTCCTCATCTCATCTCTCTCTATCCTAATCTCCTCTCTCATCTCCTCTCTGTCTCTCCTCAGCTCCTCTCTCTGCCTCCTCAAATCCTCCCGCAGCCCATCAAATAACTCCTCCAACCTCGCTCTATCGGGCTGCGGGCCGGCACCTCCATGCGTCAACAAAAGCGGCTCGGTGGATCCCTCGTGAGCCTCCTCTAGCAAAAATCCTCGCCCCCGAGCGTGTGCCGGCGCTCCGCCCCACTGGTCGAAGTGTGATATGATGCGGTGGTCGATCGGGGCCTGTGGGGCTAGCATCGGCTCGTCGTCTGACCAAGTCGCCATCACGGCATAAAGCGCAGATGAGGGAGGGGTGCTTCAACCCCGTCTTGGCCCCCCCTGGATACTCTGGAAGATAGATCGGACCAGGATGGGGGCCACATCGAAACGCAGCCCGGAAGTGATAGCAAAAAGTGTCCGGGCGCGGGAGAGAAAGACTGTACGGATCTGGGAGGTGGGGTCAATGCGTGCGCAGATGAAATAAAGCCAGGCTCGCCCGAGCCGGCTGAGGCGCGAGCTCCTGAAGTGAAAAGTGGATGAACTCTGTGCTCGCTGCTCCCAGTCGGTACCAGGCTGTGCAATGGTCTCAAGCAGGGCCTCCTTAGTGAGGCTGGTCATCACTCGGTCATAGTCGACTCACAACCGCCGGAAACCCAAAAAGCCTCCGAATAGCAGTCGGGGAGAAGTCAACTGTAACCCCTCGGACGTCAACCTGAGTCCGAGACTCTAAAGATGGCAATGTATGCCCTGCCCGAATGTGCTTCAGCAGAGCACTGGCGTAAAACTCCTGGACGATCGAAATAACCGCTGGCTCGGGAGGTGCGGTAAATCTGGCCCACCCCATCTCGTCAATCATGGTGAGCAACTCCCCGTCCTGAGGAGCTGGAGTAAAACCCCTCTCGGGAATAAGTGGTCGTGGACGGATCATTTCGTTGAATATCTTGTGGATTTCGGGGTCCAAAAATTTATGCCCCTCCGCCTCGGCCCGACCCCGAGAGGTCTCCCCTCGCGTAGGGGATGACTCGGTCCTAGCACGCTTGGTCAGCTTCTTTGTGCGCGCCATAATCAGTCCTGAGAAGTACAACACGAGGGTTTATTCACGCAAAAATAATAACAATGATCTATGCGCGGCTAAGGACATCAAACCAGAAATTCCGAATTTAAGAAACTAGCGCATACGAGAGAGAAAGATGAATTTGGACTTAAACATTTAACTTGGATGTAAGGATTGGGCTTGCTGTAAATTCAAAACGTATACGTTGCACGAAAATTCAAAACGATTGCTTTTTCAAAGAAAATTTTTCATTTGGGCAATTTATCAGACACCTTGCGGGCACCAGTTTACTTGAAGAATAAACATAGTTCTAGCTCGATTCAACCCCCAAAAACCGAAACATATTTCAATCATTAACAACTTAACACATTCAACTCATTGATATTCCAATTTAATCAAGAAAATTCGATGAAACTACCATGTTATTCTCTAAACAATCCTAAAACTTTTAAAGGAGACTAAGCATGTTCCATTCATTCAAAGCATAAAAAATTTCCAAATATAAACCATAAGCAAATAAACATTCAAGATTGAAGCGTACCTTTTGAAGATTTCAAGGAAAATCGCAGGAAAAAAATTTGAAGAACACTTCGGCTGGTCGCGCTGGGGAGGGAAGGCAAAGGAAAAAGGAAGCGTACCTGATAATGCCGGCCGAATGCGTGTTATATGCTACCTGGCCTTTCGGATTCCGCATAGTGTGCCGCGGCACAGATAAAGTGAGCCGCGGCACAGGGTACAGTCCCTTTTGCCTGTGTTTCGTTTTGTCGTTTGCCGCGGCACAGATTTCGTGTGCCGCGGCTCAATGCTCAAGTGTGCCGCGGCTCATTTATGCCGTGCCGCGGCACAAGGTACAGTTGGTTTAGCCTCCCCCTGCGATTGATGTGTGCCGCGGCTCACAATACCTGTGCCGCGGCTCATACTCCAGTTTCTTCCCTGGGACTTTCCTGCACAGAATTTTGAGAAGAAGACGTTAAAAACGAGAGGCAGAAGCAAATTGAAGCACAAAAATGATGAAAAATAAGAATCACGAATACAAGAAAAATAAAGAAATGCAAAAATCTACAACTACGAACTCGGGTTGCCTCCCGAGAAGCGCTAAGTTTATAGTCTTCAGCCGGACCTATTGGACAACGTTAGTTCGCTTTTCGCAAACTCCATTTGGTTTCCGCCCCGTTCATCGATCCGTTTATATTTTGGTTAAAATTATGACCATTGGTCATCAGCGGTTCGACGTTCGGTTCGGTCATCAAATGTAGTTTGTGAAAAGGTTTCGACTTGAATAACTTTCCGAAACACCCGGTTTCTCCATGACTAATTGTCCGCTTGGCTTTCGGCTCACTCTCCTCCTTCACAAACGCACTCACGACTGCAGCAGATTTTTCCTCATGCTCGAGGAACGCCACTCGTTCCACATCCTTCTTAAAACTTGGGCCATTTAACACAAAATCTGAATTTTCCCACCGATGATGTTTTCGATGCTTTCCTCTTTCAACAACATCCACACCTTCAATTTGTGATCCTTTATCAGCACTTCCGGGACATGGAAACGATTTGAATACTTGAAAAGTAACTTGCTCGTCTTGGACCCTCAGAGTTAACTCCCCCTTTTCCACGTCTATAAGGGTTCGGCCCGTCGCTAGAAATGGTCGTCCCAAGATGATTGGAATATTTTCATCTTCCTCCATGTCGAGTACGATGAAATCGGCCGGAAAGATGAACTTATCAACTTTAACTAAAACATCCTCGATTACTCCCCTTGGATACTTTATCGATCGATCCGCCAATTGTAATGAGACCGTGGTTGGCTTGGCTTCCCCAATATTCAGCTTTTTGAAAATCGACAGAGGCATGAGGTTGATACTTGCACCAAGATCGCATAGTGCCTTATTAAACGAAAGATTCCCCATGGTGCAAGGTATGTTGAAGCTTCCCGGATCTTTCAATTTAGGTGGGAGCTTCTTTTGAAGGATTGCACTACACTCCTCTGTCAAAGTGACCGTTTCAAACTCCTCAAGCTTTCTCTTCTTCGATAATATCTCTTTCATGAACTTGACATAACTCGGCATCTGCTCCAATGCGTCGGCGAACGGAATATTTATGTGAAGCTTTTTGAACACATCAAGGAACTTAGAAAATTGTTTGTCCGCCCTTCTTTGCTGCATTCTCTGCGGAAACGGAATGGCAGGGACACATGTCTTCGAGTTATCCGGCTTCAAGTCCCTCGACTCGTCTGGCTTTAAATCCTTCGACTTCTCAATTTCCTTCTTCTCCTTACCCCGCTCGGGCTGATCTAGCACATCTCTCCCGCTTCTCAAGCTAATTGCGTTTAGACTCTCTCTAGGATTTGTCTCTGTTGTACTCGGCAATGCTCCCTCCGGTCGAGCTGTCAACACATTAGCGATTTGGCCCAGCTGGACCTCCAAATTCCGAATGGAAGCAGAATGATTTTGTAATGTAGCTTCCGTACGGGTCATAAATTGACTCGTATTTGCCGCTAATTTTGCAAGTGCTTCCTCGAGAGACACTTTGGGAGCGGAAGGGGCCGCCGTTGATTCTCGCGAACGGGGTCTGTGAGTTCTCATGCGTTTCTCCATGAAAAGTTAGGATGATTGCGCCA
This sequence comes from Orobanche coerulescens, assembly GCA_033398695.1. Classification (NCBI taxonomy): domain Eukaryota; kingdom Viridiplantae; phylum Streptophyta; class Magnoliopsida; order Lamiales; family Orobanchaceae; genus Orobanche; species Orobanche coerulescens. The sequence goes on along the minus strand of CM065805.1, from coordinate 145,265,829 downwards.
CCGGATTATAAGTATTGAGTACGGGTTATTCGGCCGATTCCCATTTCCCACAAATTGAGCTGCTCCATCTGATTTTGCTCGAACGGATTTCCAACTTGACATTCCGCGCTCGGGTGTGATCCGTTACACCAATTGCATGTCTCAATGGTAACGGGGGCTGGTGCGTGCGAAAATGCCTGGAGCTGTTGTGTCAAAGCGGCGACTTGAGCTGACAAGGTGGAGATCGGATCATTGCTTGAGACTTCCATGACTCTCTTCGGTGTCAATCTTTCCGATGGCCATTGGTATGCGTTTTCGGCCATATCTTCCAAAAGCACGTGTGCCTCGGCCATAGATTTTCCCATGAATGTCCCACCAGAGGCCGCATCCACGAGAGTGCGTGTGGAAGCACTCAAACCATTATAGAACGTATGAAGCTGAAGCCAATCAGGAATGCCGTGATGAGGGCATCTTCGTAGCAATTCTTTATATCGCTCCCACGCCTCGTGGAGCGATTCCATATCGTACTGGGCAAAAGTGGTTATTTCGTTTCTCAACCTTGCCGTTTTAGCTGGTGGGAAAAATTTGGCAAGGAAGGCTTGCGCTAACCTCTCCCATGTTGTAATTGACCCCGGCGGCAAGGAATTTAACCAGAACTTTGCTTTATCCCTCAAAGAGAAAGGGAAAAGCCTCAATCGGATGGCATCGTCGGTGACACCATTAGTTTTAAATGTGTCGCATATCTCAAGGAACGAAGCAATATGGGCATTCGGGTCGTCCTTCGGCAGTCCACAGAATGGGCTCGCCTGCACCATCTGAATAATGGCGGGCTTGATCTCAAAATTATTAGCTTGGATAGTGGGACGCCGAATTCCCGAAAAATTAGCGTTGACCTGCGGCATGGCATAATCTCGAAGAGCTAGTTCCGGTTGAACTTGCCGCACTTGGTTATCTCCTCCTTGGATTTCGATATTCTCGGCCATGTTAACCGTCGTCTGCAACTCTCTTCTCTCCTTTTTGTTCCTTCTTGGAGTGCGCTCGAGCTCGGTGTCCAAAGGTAGTAGGCCTTCGTTACCGAGCCTTCTCATGCACTACACGAAAGGTCCTGAAAGGAAAAATAAATAAACGAAATTAAATACACAAAAATAAAAATAAAACGTTCAAATTAAGACTGTAAATACTTAAACCGATATTAGAAAATTAAAATCCCCGGCAACGGCGCCAAAAACATGTTGCGATATTTCCTACACGCAAGTGCACGTCATCGTTTACAAGTAATAAAGTGATAAGTAGAGTATCGTTCCCACGAGGATTTTATTTCTAACTACCGATTTTTTCGTATTCCAATTTTATCTGAACAATCGAATTTGAGTTTTGCGATTAAAAACTAAAAGAATTACTAAAACAAACTAAGCAGTAGAAAACAATATCTTGGATAAAAGAAATCAAATGATAAATAAGTCTAGGGTTCTGAATCCACCTTAGTTTATCCGAATTTACTCTCGATTATCCGTAATAAATAATTTTCCCAATTTATTGAAGGCGGAGATTGCTAATATATTCTACCGCCTCTCCCGAGGTCAATAGATTTATCTAACGGCGACTAACGCACTCTATCCCTAGGTGAATTATCTCGTCGATAGGCAAAAAGCATGAAATCTCCTAAAGGCCACGTAGTTCCTATGAGTATATTCCTATCTCACAGAATAAAACGGTCCTCACCAATAGTTCCTCACCAAATCTCCTCTCCCCATTCGAAGTGAATGATTTAATCAATACAACTATCGCGATAATTGCAAGCATTAAACATAATTGGGAAAACTCAATAAAAAGGTAATAAATTGGATAATCTCAATCAATTCGTCAAAACAAAGGTTTCATCAAAACCCTAGATTAGGGCTTTAGCCCGACATACTAAAAACCGAAAATACGTAATAAATAAACGAAAGCATAAAATTCAAACGCAGATGAAGCTCGGATTCCTCCGTTCTTGACTTCCGCCTTCGCCCTTGAATTCTTCTCGCTTCCTCCTCTTCGCCGTCTCCAAGCTTAAGCTCTCCAAGGTTTTAGATCCAATGATTCCAAGATAATTAAATTAGGGTCTTCAACCCTATTTATAGCTCAAGACATCAAGAAACGCGTCCGTATCAATCGGCCGAAAATCAAGCTTTGAAACGCCCAAAATCCGCGCAGACCTACAAAACCCGCCAAGTGTGCCGCGCTCACTAAACTCGTGCCGCGGCACATCGCAAAGCCGGATGCCCGGGCGTAAATAAATTCTTCGTGCCGCGGCTCACATGGCTGTGCCTGCGCACGAGTCTGATTACTCGCCCTTCGGCCGGTGTCTTCTGTGCCGCGGCTCGGCTTCCTTGTCCGCGGCTCATCGTCCAAATTTGACGTCTTCGCCCGTTTTGCCTCGTTTTAGCTTCCGGACTTCAATTTCCTGTCAATCATACAAAATTAAGGCATTAAAAGCTCATTTAGACAATTTCACTCATCAAAACACTACAAAATAATGATAAATAAGCGTATAAAAATACGCCTAACACTTAGCCACCCCGCCTTGATACGATGAGTGACATCATCTTCAAACTCACCTTTCTTCTGAATGATCGAACCCAAATACTTGAACTTATCCGTATGGGTACGATCTGATCAGCAATCATTACCTCTACTTCTTCCTCGTTGGTCTCACCACTAAAGTTACACAAGAGATACTCGGTCGTAGACCGGCTCACACGCAAGCCCTGAAATTCTAACTTAGACCTCCATAACTCCAACTTCGCATTCACCTCCCTCCTCGTCTCCGCCACTAACATAATGCCGTCAGCAAAAAGCATGCACCATGGGACACCATCTTGTATCCCCCGCGAAATGACGTCAGGGATTAGAGTGAAGAGAAGAGGGCTTAGCGTTGACCCCTGGTGCAGCCCTATCTCAACCGGAAAATACTGGGTGTTACCAACTGGGGTCCTAACGCAAGTCCTAACTTGAGAGTACATGTCTTGGATCACCCTAACATACAACGACGACACCCTCCTCTCTTCTAGGCTCGTCCAAATAACATCACGCGGAATGCTATCATAAGCCTTCTCTAGATCAATGAACACCATATGGAGGTCCTTCGCCGCTCTCTAAACTTCTCCATAAGGCGTCTTACGAGATGAATGGCCTCATTCGTGGACCTCCCCGCCATGAAGCCAAATTGGTTCTCTGAGATCTCAACTAGGTGGGGTACATTAGGTAATTTTTGATACTTATATGTCGTATTGTAGAAATACTTAATCTCAGGGTCAAGAATAAAAACTATATGCAAGGTTTAGGCTATGTTTGGCAAAAAGTAGCGGATAACGGATAATCTAACGGATAGGCGATAACCTAGCTTATAGCGGATGAAGTAGCGGATAACGAATAAACTAGCTGATTAAGTTTAAAGTGTTTGATAAAACTAGCGGTTGAAGTAATTTATAAAATAAAATTACGTAAATAGACATTTGTAATTAATGCTTAAAAATGAAAGAGAAGTCCATTTAATGGAGGAAAAAAATGAGGAATTTAATTAAAATAATGAGGGTAAGATTGAGAGGAAAATGAAACGCTATAAGCTATAAGCTCAAACGGTACTTCAAGTAACGTTTCAAAAAAATGCTATAAGCTACTGAAAAACGCTATAAACTACTAAAAAACATTATAAGCTATCATTACCAAGCACTTATCAATAACTCATACGCTATAAGCTATCCGTTATAAACTAGCAGATAGGCGTTGTCAAACAGATAGCCTAACTACAAACCATTCCGCTACAGAATATTTTGGTAAAACCTTTTTAACCCCAGGGATAAACATAAGAAAAATTATAGGTGTAGTTTTAGTATTTTTTCTGAAACTTGTGTGTCTTATTGTATATATACATAAGAAAAATCATAGGTGTAGTTTTAGTATTTTTTTTGAAACTTGTATGTGTCTTATTGTAAATATACATAAAAGCAAGGGTAGATTATAAAACTTATATACAAGGGTCTACCTAAATTGTAAATTACACCCAATTTTTTTTAACTACCAAAACCTCAATTTAGATTTGACTGTAAATTATACATAAACTCAGAAGTTGAGAAGAATTGTAGGGGTACTAAAAGTAAATATTGGAAGTTGCATGTCTTGTTGGTATCGAGTCATTTAGCATCTCGCAATCCTTAAAACTACCGATTAGGTCTAAATTGAACTCCTTTTTTCACATCCATTAAATTTTCATCCAAATGTGCGTGGGAATCAACTCTCTTTAAGTTGGTGATCATAATATGTTGTTCTTCAGGTAAGTCAGTTAACAACATCTTCCACTTTCTAAGAAAAAAAAAAGATAAGGAAAACAGTGCGGAATAAAACAAGGCTGGGACTTTGTACCACAAAACTGAAAGCCCCGATCCGAATCGGAAAAAACCCGATTCTTCAGTTCCTACTGAAAAATTCAGAAAACCTAAACCGATTTTTAAAAAGCGGTTCCAGTTTAGGTTCCTGAAATTTATGAGGCGGTTACCGGAATCAATTTTTATATTAAAAATTTATAAAATATATAAATTATAAATACCATATGGTAACCCAAGTAGGATTATTAATGCCTCATTCTACTTCATTCATTCGTAGCCCTTTCTTAGTTTCTATGCCGGCAAAATTCTTCAGATCCGATCTATTCTGATCCACTATTGAGTTTTCCCTTCCTCAGATTCAGATTCTCCCCTCGGCACCCACCACTACTGAGTACCCCTACTCCCCAGGAGATTGAGTTTATTGAGAATACTGAAAAAGTATTTTACGGTTCATTTTAAATCGTACAATTTTATTATTTTTGAGTTTTTCACTCATTTGTCTATTAGTTTACTAATTCAGAATTAGCTGAAAAAGATAAAGCATAACGAGAAAAGATGTAGAAAGAAAAAGAGAAGACGATTGTTGGGAAGAAGAATAAAGTTCAGATGACTAGTAAGGTTGCTGCCAAATAGACTACCTCCAAAATGATCATATCATTTTGGATAAAAGATGTGGGAAGAAGATAGTTTATTCAGGGGCATAACAGCCATTTTGAAACCAGTTCTTACGTAATTACATAATTTCATCAGGGGCATAATAGTCATTCACATGTTATAATATATTATCTTAATACGTACTTCGAGAAGTGCACATTTCAACACCCCCCCTTGAATGACTATGCCTCATAGCTGCCTCATTGAAAACCTTATCAGGAAAACCCTATGGGACAAAACCATGATAAGAAAAAAAGAGTAGAACTATATGAGCTCCCCCTCGAGTTAACAAGGGTGAGTATCTTCATAAATTTCGGAGATGTCGCATTCCAATATTGTGAACATGTTTTCTGAAAACTGAGGTTGGGAGCGCCTTTATAAATAAATCTGCAACATTGTCACATGACCGAACATACTGAATGACAATCTCCTTGCCTTTTTCAGTTTTCACGTTCTTGAGTGTATGCGAAGAACTTTGGGAGAATGTGATTGGTTCCGTCGTTCTTGATATATCATTCCTTGGTCTGCGCAACACATGCAGCATTATCTTCAAACACTATTGTTGGATCTTTATTAACTGATAATCAACTGGCTTCCTTAATGTGTTGAGTGATAGATCTAAGCCATACACATTCTCTACTTACTTTGTGAAGAGCAATACTTCAGCATGGTTTGAAGATGTAGCAACTAGTGTTTGCTTTTGGGAACGCCAGGATATTGCAGTGCCATCGATCATGAAAACATAACCAGTTTGTGATTTGGCTTTATGGGGATCTTATATATAACCTGCATCTGCAAAACCAGTTATTTCATTTTTTGAATCTTTGGGATAAAATAATCCCAAATCAATTATTCCTTGGAGATAGCAAAGTATGTGTTTAATCCCATTCCAATGTCTACATATTGGATATGAGCTATATCTTGCCAATAGATTCATAGGAAATGCTATATCTGGTCGCATACAATTCGCAAGATATATAAGAGCTCCAATTGCACTCTGGTACTTCAGGACCAAGAATGGATCATTTTCAACATTAAGTGTCCTATTTATCATTGGAATACTAAGCAGATTTGCATTATCCATATTAAAGCGTTTTAAGACCCTTTTTGTATAATTGGATTGATGTACAAATGTTCCACTATGAAAGTGTTCAATTTGTAACCAAGGCAATATTTGGTTTGTCCGAGGTCTTTCATTTCAAATTCACCTTTTAGATAATTAACCGCTTCTTGAATTTCATTAGGAGTCCCAATGATGTTTAAATCATCAACATTAACAACAATAATCACGAACCTATTCAGATTTTTTTTTGATAAATACACATGGACACAATGTTAGGAATACTTGTTAGATTTTGATGATGTCATTAATGTAATTCAAATGCTTATTACTTGGCAAAATGTAAGGAAGAACTAAATGAGTATCTTCTATAGGCCAAATAAGTTAGGCTCAAATCGAATAAGTACATAGGAACAGCTAAGTACATCAGAGAAGTACAACCGAGTCAAGTCAGAGAAGTTCTGGTCAACAAAAATCATCAGAGATGTTTGACCAGACTGCAGTCAAGTGACTTCAGACAAGTCATCTGATCAGACGAGTCTTTAACAGACACCATCACAGAAGTCCAAAACTGCAGTGAAGATGACTGTACATCAGCCAACTTGATCAGCCAAGTACTCCAAGTCCACGTCAGCATGCGTTGAAAAGTCAAATATTACGGAAAGTCACATGCAAACGTGAAGAGACAATTGGAGAGATTCCCGCAAGGATATGAATTGAATAATTCACCAAGGCCTACCACTGAAGACTTTAATCTTATTATATTCAAAGGATTCGGCGCCTCACATGCAAAGTCTTCACAACGGTCTAAAGATGGATTAAAATATGGGAATCCAGCCTTGCAACGTTCAGAAAAGAATAAACAAAGAAGTCTTTCTCCAACGGACGAATTTGTTACAGGATTTGCAACGGCTATGAAGAATGCTCAAGGATCAACACCTATATATATCCGAAGATTTGAAGTTGAGCAATACCAGTGCGAACAAAATCTCAAGCAATCAAAGCATTCAAAGCAATCAAAAAGAGAACTATAGCATCGTGAAAAGAGCAGTTCTCAAAAGTTCATATTTGAAGAAGCTCTTAGTTGGAGAAGACAAAAACTCGTGTCTTTAATCCTGAGTTCGGGGTACTTCACTGGTTGAAGTTCAAGACTGTAAAGGCATCCAAAGGATCGCGGATCAAGAGGTGCAAGGCAGTCAAGGGAGTTGCAACGGCAAGGATTTCCACTGGTTGGAAGCTGTTGTAACTTGGTTGAATCACTGTAATCTTTATCACTAGTTGACAATTATAGTGAATTCATCTCCAATTGGTTTGGAGAAAAGTGGATTAGTATAGGATTACCCCACCTCTGAGACCACTATAACTGCCTGCGTATTTTACTGTTTTATAGCATCATACTTTAACTGCTGCATTCATTGTTAAGTGTTTCATTGGTTGTTTTGTATTCGTCATCAGCTGACTTCCGCACGTATTGAGTACAAACGACTCTAAGTCATTTGCATATCTATCAGCTGAAGAAACTTACTCTTTGTGAAAAAGAGTTTAAAAGTTTCAATAAGTCTATTCACCCCCCCTCTAGACTTATTCCTGGACGACTTGTGACCTACAAGTGTTATCGGAGAGGTTGGTTCATTTCACGAACCTGATCCATATATCAAGGATATATATTTTTTCTCTCATTATAAAATGGAACACATGCATTCTAGATTACCTATTTTTTCAGTTGACGAGTATGATCTTTGGAAGATAAGGATGCAGGCATACTTATCTTCAATCCATAATGACATGTGGTGCATCATAGAGGACGGTCCATTCACCTTCGATAAGGACAACACTCCCGAGGAGATTGCAGCAGGGAAGCCAGAGAAGATCCCAAAGAAGAGGACAGAGCTGACCTCCGAAGAAAGAAAGCTGGCCAACCTTGACAACCGGGCCAGAGACGTGCTGTATCAAACTCTTGACAAATCAATAATGGTCAAGATCAAAAACTGCAAAAACACCAAGGAAATCTGGGACACATTAGCCTTAATGTGTGAGGGAACAGAGCTGATCAAAGAGAACAAGTTGTCAATTGCTACTAAAAAATTTGACAACTTCAAAATGAAGAATGGCGAATCAATAGACCAAGTGGACATAAGGTTCACTGAGATCATCAATGAGATCAACTCCCTCGGTAAATCTTATGGCAACAGGGAAATGGCGCTGAAGGTCCTAAGATCTCTCAATCCTGAATGGAGCATGAAGGCAGTGGCCATGAGAGAATCCAAGGATCTTAATAAAATAAAGATCCAAGAGCTGTTCTCCAACCTGAAGGCTTATGAGTTTGAGCTTCCAAGTTTATCCTCAACCGAGCCTGCAGAGAAGGGAATAGCCTTTGCAGCCGAGTCCCCCGCCAAGAGCTTATCTGATGTAAAGCCTCCAAATCCATTAGATTTTGAGGAAGAGATGGCATTCATAATGCAGAGGTTCAGCAACTTCCGGAAGAACTACTCCAAATACAAGAAGAATTATAAGGAGAATCCTTAAGAAATCGTAAAGCCTAAGTCGGAAGGTGGAGTGCTACAACTGTCATAAGACAGGACACATTCAAATCGACTATCCTGATCTTAAGAAGGATGAGAGCAAGAAGGAGTTGAGCAGAAAAGAATACAGAAGTAAGGCCCTCATCGGAGAAGATCAAGAGCGTGTAGAGTCAAGCAGCGGATTCTTCTCTGATGATGATAAAGAGTATGATTGTCTAATGGCCAACCTAGCTGATGAAGAGGTAACATCAAAACCCTCTGTTTCAAATAATAGTTCAGCCATGTCACAAGATATGGACTTGCACGAATCCGTAAATCAGCTGCTTAAGGATTTTGAGACATTAAAATCTGCACACCTATCTCAGACGCTGAGAAGACTCAACCGCAAGATGAGAATAGCAATTAAAAATGATTTTGAAAAACTCAGCCTAGAATTAAATAAAGTCAAATCTGATCTTGAAAACCAGGCTGCAGTTAACTTGAAAAACCAGGCTGACGTCACTACAACTGAGATAAAACGATTAATTGTTTTAAATAGTGAAAAATCAGCTGCACTTGCTCATGTAAAGGCCGAATTTACTAAACTGACTCAGGTAAGTAAAACTCAGGCATGTTGGAACATTTTGTTCCATACATAAATTAAAAGTGTTTTGATGATTAATGGCGATAAACAAAACAAAACAACGAAGAGACGAATCCAAGCATCGAAGGAAACAAAGTGTAAAAAGCTGGAAAAACAAAGCTAACGTACGTAACGTGGGATCACTAACGTACGTAATATATGGAATTTTACGTACGTAATGAAAGTTATATAGCGTACGTAAACGAGTTCAAACCATATGAACGTTGGAGGAGTCAAAGTCAGAAAAGCATGCAACGGACATATGACGTCAGCAGTGACGTAAGGCTTAACGTACGTAACCAATGAAATGTTAACGTACGTAATCAAAAATAACGAAACTCCCTGATCTATTTTGTGAAGATGCTAACGTACGTAACCATGAAGAGTTAACGTACGTAAAGGGACTTACGTACGTAATGGGAAGCATATAGCGTACGTAATGAAGGTCCTGGCAGCTAACGGCAAGTTTGATCAAGAAGCCTATAAATACCATGTCTATGGTATTGAATGAGCACAACAACTTCAAGAATACGAGACAATCATCTGAGATTCGTATTGATATTATTGTTGTTGTAATATTGAGCTTACATCGAGTGATTGAGTATTTATACACAAAATCATACACGAGTGGTAAAAGAAAAGATACGATTGGATTCGGTGTTATTAGGATCAAGGATCTGGCATTATTAGAATCGCAATTGCTATCTTCGTGAGGTTTATCTAGTACCCATAGAAAGATAGATAGGTTGATTCCTTGTCATACGAAAAGGAAAATGGTTTAACTTGGACCGACGCAAAGACAAGTACGAGTGGTTTATCACAAACTAATAGAAGACGTGATTGTAACGGTTATACCTCGACCGATAGAAGAGAGGAGAAGAGGTTTTTCTTTAGCCTATTGAAAAAGATACCGATAGAGGACGTAGGCTTGTTTATAGCCGAACCTCTATAAATCCTTGTGTGCTTTAAATTTCCGCACTTGATATTTACGCTTCCGCAACACGGCGCAATATCCGATCCCGTTCCCAACAAGGCACAGGAAATAACCTCCCTGAAAGCGTCTCTAACTCTGGACGAATTGTGTACTAATAAAAGGCCACTATATTCCAGATCAGGCCTTGGATATGATCCTCACACTCCCTCTAGTTCTAAAACCACTTTCATCAAGGGAGAAACAATTGTCTCGATCACGAGCCTATATACAAACCGATATTTAAAAATAGGCAACAGCCAAGTCACAAGTCTAGGCTGCAGCCAGGGTTCACAAGGCAGCCACCTAGACAAGCGACTAGGCAGTGGCCAAGGCAGAAGCAGCAGCCCAGACAACATGTCCATTATTATCAAAAACTCCCCAAAAACAGATTTCAAAATGGGAGGGACAGATGGAAACGTCAAGGTTATCCTAATTTTCAAAATGAACAAGTGTGGAGACCTCAAAGATTTAATAAATGGTCTCAGCCAAGGTTTAGAAATGGCCCACACTACCAATATTATGAGGAATATCCGGTATACAATCCTAACAGAGGATACAGACCTAGACCTTACACACCTTATAGGGGTAATAATAATAACAATTTTAACAATCCAAGGAGAAATCAATTCTCCAGGAAACCATCTAACCCGAGAGGACCCACACAGATTTGGGTACCTAAATCTCTACTTGTATGATTGCAGAAAAGGTGGAAGGACTACTACCACATCTCCACAAATTCAAACTTTGGAGGTGAAGAATGGTTTGTAGATTCTGGATGCTCGAGGCATATGACCGGGAACAAGAAGATGCTGACAAAATATACCAAAGAAAGAGGTCCAGACGTAACCTTTGGAGATAGCTCTAGAGGACAAACAAAGGGCTTTGGAGAGCTGCACCGAGGAAACATCATTATATCCAAAGTTCATTATGTCAAAGGGCTCAAGTATAATCTTCTGAGCATAAGCCAGTTTTGCGATGAGAAGAATCTAGTAGTCTTCACCATTTGGAAGTGTATGGTGATAGATATCCTATCTGGAGAGGTGAAGCGACAAGGATTCAGAAGGAGAGATGTCTACATGATAAATTGGAACACATGAACTCCCAATATCTGTTTTCTATCTAAGACAATAGCTGAGAATGGATGGCTGTGGCACAAAAGATTATGTCACCTGAACTTCAAAGCCATCAACAGATTAGTTCTCAGAAGCCGGTCATAGGACTTCCAGAAGAAGCATTCAAGAAGAAAGCTCTCTGTGATGCGTGTCAGAAAGGGAAGCAGACCAGAGCATCATTCAAGCCAGTCCAGCCTACAACCCTCACCACAAGGATCTTAGATGTACTTCACATGGATCTATTTGGTCCTATCAAACCGAGGACTCTAAGTGGCAGAAAGCAAGCCCTTGTAGTAGTGGATGACTATTCAAGGTACACTTGGATTATCTTCCTGTACAAGAAAAGTGAAACCTTGACCAAGATACCTGAGCTGCTGAGAAAGATTCAGAATGAGAAATCCCTCTCAATCATCAAGATCAGATCAGATAGAGGAGGAGAATTTCTCAACAAGACGATCACTGATTACAACGATCAGAATGGAATCCAGCATGAGCTCTCTGCAGCTAGGACCCCCCAGCAGAATGGTGTTGCCGAAAGAAAAAACAGAACCCTAAAAGAAGCAGCCAGGTCCATGATTGCGACGGACACGCCCAAGAGGTTACGGGTCAAGTCAACACAGCTTGCCATACTCAGAACAGGAGTATGATAGTAGGGAGACATGGCAAAACTCCCTATGAGGTTTGGAATAACAGAACACCTACTGTTGCTTACTTTCATATTTTTGGTTGTAAGTGTTTCATCCTCAACAACGGTAAAACACAACTAAATGCCTTTGATGCTAAAACTGATGATGGTCTCTTTATGGGATACTCAAAAAGAAGCAAGGCATATAGAGTCTTTAACAAAAGAACCTTAGTTGTGGAGGAAACACTCCATGTTGTCTTTGATGAATCTACTGTTGAGTACAGGAAGCAAGTTGAGCTAATTGAGAATAAGCTCAAATCCACATCCCTCGAAGAAGTAATTGTCCATGACACTGGAATGGTGGACTCATCTGCAGACTAGCCTGAAGACACAACTGTAGCTGCTGAAGACCCAACTGAAGATCAGACAGGAAAATCAAACCTACCTGATCCAGTTGCCGCTGATGAAGACCCATCTGTAGATGATAAAGACTCATTTGCAAACCAGACCCAACCTCCAGATGACAAGATGGTAGCTGATCCAGTTGCAGACCAAGGAGACCAGATCCAAGCTGATGCAGACAGAGAGGAAATCCACCAGAGCAAATCTACAGGGGGAATAGACACTGAAGAAGAAGATATCCCCAAGTGGCTCAAAGACCATCCAATCCAACAAATCATTGGGAAGCTGACTGATGGAGTTAAGACAAGACAGTCTACTCTACCCGCAGGAATGGCAATGTTCTCGTGCTTCATGTCTCAGATAGAACCCAAGACAATAGAACAAGCCTTGGAAGATTATTCATGGATCAATTCCATGCAAGAGGAGCTGGAACAGATGGAAAGGAACAATGTTTGGATACTAACCGACAGACCTGATCACAAGAAGGTTATTGGCACCAAATGGGTGTACAAAAACAAGAGCGACGAAGATGGAGCTGTTGTTAGGAATAAAGCCAGACTTGTTGCTAAAGGTTATGCACAGTGTGAAGGAATAGATTTTTATGAAACCTATGCACCTGTTGCAAGACTAGAAGCCATCAGACTATTCCTCACATATGCTGCATTCAAAGATTTTTAAGTCTATCAGATGGATGTATAGAGTGCATTCCTTAATGGAATCCTAGAAGAAGAAGTCTATGTGGAGCAACCCCCAGGATTTGTCAAAGAAGACAAAGTCTACAAGCTGTTGAAAGCTCTATATGGACTTAAGAAAGCACCAAGAGCTTGGTATGAAACCTTATCTGTATTTCTTGAGAAGAACGGTTTCTGCAAAGGGAAGGTGGACAAGACCTTATTCAGAGTGGAGCACGAAGGCCACATATTAATAGTTCAGATATATGTGGATGACATTATATTTGGCTCAACCAACCCAGAGCTGTGTGAGAAATTCTCATACCTCATGCAAGGAGAGTTTGAGATGAGTATGATGGGAAAGCTTAACTTATTTCTTGGATTACAAGTTAAGCAGATGGAAAATGGAATTTTCATCAATCAAGCCAAATATACCCGAGACCTCATCAAGAGATTTGGAATGGAATCAGCCAAACCAGCAAAAATTCCTATGAGCACAAGTACTCACCTAGATGCAGATGAGGGAGGCATATCAGTGGATTCAACCCACTACAAAGGACTTATTGGATCATTGCTATACCTCACTGCAAGCAGACCATACATATCTCATACCGTAGAAGTATGCGCACGATTTCAATCCAAGCCAAAGCAGTCGCACCAAGATGCAGCCAAGAGAATAATTAAATACCTTAAGTCTACAGTCAATGTTGGACTATGGTATCCTAAGGACGATAACTTCGAGCTAACAGGATATTCGGATGCAGATTTCACAGGATGCAAAATTAATAGAAAAAGCACTAGTGGAACGTGCCAATTCCTAGGAACCAGACTGATATCCTGGTTCAGCAAGAAGCAGGTTTCTAACTCTATCTCCACCACAGATTCAGAATACCAAGCTGCAGGTAGTTGTTGTGCCCAGATCTTATGGATCAGACAACAGCTAAGGGACTACAACATCATTGCCAATGAAGTCCCTATCTAGTGTGACAACAACAGTGCTATTGCAATAACTAGCAACCCGGTTTTGCATTCAAGGACCAAGCACATTGATGTTAAGCATCACTTCATTAGAGATCACGTGCTTAACAAGAGAGTCAGAGTTGAAAGAGTCAGCACAGACTACCAAATTGCTGATATCTTTACCAAACCTTTGCCAGAAGAAAGATTTTTGGAGCTGAGCAGAGAACTTGGTTTACTAGATTGGGAATCTAGTACAGAAGAAAAATCTAGATGATGCAGACAAGAAGACGAAGGACAGACGAAGTAATCTAGCTGATCATAGCACAAGCGAGAAGTCAAAAGAGTCAACTCACCTGATGCAGAGCAGTCAACAATCAACGGTCAACCAGCTAAGTTTTCTAAACCTAACCGACTTCTAAATATTATATTATTATCTACTATTTATATAAATAGTATCATATTAATTTTGGTTCACAAGTGGCATAATACTATATGTTTTAAATATACGTGGCAATCACAGGTTCAATCGACCTCCACTGTGACAAATTAAAATCCAACCGTCCATTTTCAAACTCAAAACCTGGACCACCAATTAAAATTTGAATTTTAAAAAGGAATCTCAAAAGGTCGACCACCGATTTAAAATAAATAATTATTTAATTACAGTGTCGTTTCATTTCCTTTTAAGGATGGAAAAACCCTTCACTTTACCTTTACCAGTCTTTCGAAAATCTTAATTTACAGAGCAGAAATTCCTTCGAACTATCAATACACTCATAAATCGTTTATCTTGCAGAAATGGAATCTTATTTTGAAGGCGTAAATCTGAAGGCTGTCAAGGACCAGATCATTTTATCCATGGTCGTTGATTTTGAAGGACTTTTGGAATCGAATCTGGAGAACAACGATGTGCTCAACCTTATCCACTCGATGAAGAAGAATGGGATCTACCCATTTTTGGATATCATCCCCAAGCACTTGTTCAAGGAGGACGTCATCGCATTTTTACGCGAAGCCCAAGTGATTGAAGCGGGAATTAGGAGCACTATCGGTGGAGTACAAGTTGACATATCGCCGGAGATGATCCAGAAAGTTTTTGGAATGAAGAATCGTGGCATAGCGGTCGAGGCCCTCAAGCAGAACGCAGCCGATACTTGGCTGAAGATTAAAGCGGTTGACTAGCCGGAGAAGCTTAAGCTGACCGCTAAGAGGAGCGAAATTAAAAAGGTGTATCGGTATGTGTTGGACATAACAAACAAAATCGTCATGGGCATGGCCGGCAGCTACGACCAACTGTCGTCCGCTAAATTCATGGTGCTAGGAGCACTAATCCAGGACAAGCCGATTGACTGGTCGGATTATATTTTTAGGCAGTTGGTTCGCGAGGTCAACAAGGCCGAGTGGCTTGTTGAAGAGAAGAAGTTTAAATCTAAGCCGGCGTTTGGAACGCAGCTAAGCTGGATTTTGGAAAAGCTGGGTGTGGCGAAGGGAAATACTGACCCCTTCCACATCAACAAGAGACTTGGTCATCTAGACTAAGAGACATTGAGGAGGATAGGAAGCCAAAGAAGAGCAGCTCATATGATAAAACAACTGTCTGATCAGGGACCTTCCTACAAGTACCCTGAATCATCAGACGAGTCAGACCAGTGCGCAAAGAACCCACCTGCAACCCTGGCCGATCGTCTGAGCGGATAATACGCCCATTGCTGTTCGTTTCAAGAGAAGGGGACCATCCCTTGGTGAGCCATCCATCATGCATTCCTCACCAGAACCATCTCCAAAAAGGCCCAGGCGATTGCAGTTCAGCCACGAGGAGCAGCCAGAGCAATTTCCCAGTCCTGCAGCCAGGTCACCTATTCACATGGAGGACCAGCCTGCTCCGGGCAGCCTGGAGACCCAGATCGTTCCTCTCCTCACTCCAACATTCATCTCAGAAGAAGAGGAACCAAGTTTAATAATTTCCATACCTGAAGCAAATTATACTTTTCACCTACTTGACAACAACATTTTTAACTTATCCCTAGAGCAACTTCAGTTGGTTAAACCGCAAGCTCTAAAACATTCTTTTGTTCACATTTTTGAAGAATGGAAAGCTTTTAAATCACTTTCTTTCACTGAACTTCAAGCTTATGTTGAAGTAAGTGGTTGTGGATATCCCCAAGCCACAGAAGATGTGCTGATGCATTTTTGTAAAGTGTCAGACACAATTTTGCTACTTCAGGAAAATTAATTCATGTCCAATTTTAAAACCAACATGGACCAATTTATCTACTCTATTATGTATAGCATTTATGATGGATCCTTTGGTAAAGAAGAAGAAGAAGTTGAAGAAAAGGAGATAAGAATAGAAGAAATGGATGAAGAAGTAGAAGAAGAAGAAATTATTATTATTGATGATGAAGAGGGGAGACAGGAAGAAAGAGAAGAAGAAGTCGAAAAAACGGTGGAATTAGTAGATGAAGAAGAAGGAGAAGGAGAAGAAGTTGATTAGGAGGATGAAGAAGAAAAAGAGGATGAAAAAGATAATGACGATGAGAAAAAGGATGATAAAAATGAAGATAAAAATGATGATGATGATGATGATAATGATGATGGTAAAGATGAAGGAGGAGAAAAAGAAACTGAGAAAGAAAAGGAGAATGATGCAGAGGAAGAAAAGAAAGAAGGATATAAAGAAGAATAAAAAGAGTAGGAGCCAGAGAAGGAGCCAGAAAAGGAGGTTGCAGACAAGGCTGGGGCACCTGCCCGATATACCAGCCTAGATGCAGACTTGGCTGAAGACTCCAGATCGGGGACCCCTGAACAGACCCCATCTGGAATGCCAGCTGCAGACAGGAGTCTGCAGTCAGATGGGTCATCTGCACACCCACCTGCAGGTGCAGAAGGTTCAGGCAAGTATTCTCCACCGACATCACAAATTTCACCTGTGATGACCGAGCTAATCAGACAGATTGTTAAGGACACTGTTGGAGAGATGCTTGCTTCTCAAATTACTCTTGATCTACAGTTTATCAATGCCAAAATCGACACTTTGCTATAGCGGAACATCCCTCAATCACCTCCTCCTACAAACAACAGAATGCCCCTTGGCATGTCTGACTGGATTTTAAGAATGGAGCAGCAGTTGACCACCCTGGTTGATGCTGGCAAAAAGGGGGAAGAAAGGGTTCAGGGGGAAGGTAGCAAACAAGGAGAAAGAGCTCAAGAGATGAGAACTAAGAAGAGGCAAGATGTCCAAATGATCACTGCTGGGACATCTTCGGCAAAAAGGCAAGGAAATGCTGAAATAGAGCAGGCTGATCAACCTACTGTCAAAAGAAGGAGGATCAGAAGTGGATTCGAGCCTACACTAGAATGGGAAGGCAGAAAGTTATGGCATGTTGAAGATTTTATTCCTACCGAAGCTTTACCTATGTGGGGATCTGCAAAGAAGAAGTTTATCAGAGACTTTTATATCTGGGAGTTACTCCAGGATAATAGTTGCTCCCCACAGCAGATTTTCATTAACTTCATGGAGGAAGCAAATCCAAAACTCTGGGTTGTCCTTCTAAAACATGTAAAGGAGTGTAATGCATACCCAATGATCCCTCCTTTAAGGCCTAAAGAACCTCCCACCTTGGAAAATGATGATCTGAATGAATTAGCACTTCAAAGGAAAATAAAGAAACTTTGTGATGAGCACAAGTTCTCCTCACAAGAAGAGCAAGACTTTGCCGTTCTCGTTGTCAGAAGGAAATATGGTCTTGCTCTTGTCAAGATAAGACCAATTGGAGCTAAACCTTTTAGACCTGCCAAGCAGCCTATCCGAAGAGGCAGAGGCAGAGGCAGAGGCAAATGATTTGTTTTATATTCATTTTTGTACTTGTAAAATTTTCTGTAATTGTTTTTGATCATTGAAAGACATGTATTTGTAAATCAATACAGAAATTTTATAACAGTCTATTGAATGACAATTCCCAATTGTCTCAAAACTAGACTGATTTTAGTTTGTGTCTTGCACTCGAGTGCAGACTTGTTTATTTGAATAGTGTGCTTAAGTTTTGCCATCATCAAAATAGGGGGAATTTGTTAGGAATACTTGTTAGATTTTGATGATGTCATTAATGTAATTCAAATGCTTATTACTTGGCAAAATGTAAGGAAGAACCAAATGAGTATCTTCTATAGGCCAAATAAGTTAGGCTCAAATCGGCTAAGTACATAGGAACAGCTAAGTACATCAGAGAAGTACAGCCGAGTCAAGTCAGAGAAGTTCTGGTCAACAAAAATCATCAGAGATGTTTGACCAGACTCAGTCAAGTGACTTCAGACAAGTCATCTGAAGAGACGAGTCTTTAACATACACCATCAGAGAAGTCCAAAACTGCAGTGAAGATGACTGTACATCAGCCAACTTGATCAGCCAAGTACTCCAAGTCCACGTCAGCATGCATTGAAAAGTCAAATATTACGGAAAGTCACATGCAAACATGAAGAGACAAATTGGAGAGATTCCCGCAAGGATATGAATTGAATAATTCACCCAGACCTACCACTGAAGACTTTAATCTTATTATATTCAAAGGATTCGGCGCCTCACATGCAAAGTCTTCACAACGTATTGAGTACAAACGACTCTAAGTCATTTGCATATCTATCAGCTGAAGAAACTTACTCTTCGTGAAAAAGAGTTTAAGAGTTTCAATAAGTCTATTCACCCCCCCCCCTTTAGACTTATTCCTGGACGACTTGTGACCTACACACAATTGATCATTTACATATCCATTTTTCACTAAAAAATATATTAAGCAATTATACAACATGAGCCCAGATTGTTTTAGCCCATACAATGATCGTTTTAGTTTAATTGCACATAACTCCCTCATATTTGATTTTAGTGTTTCAGGCACTTTGAATCGTTCAGGAATTCTCATGTAAATATTAGTATCCAATAATCCATATAAATAAGCCACCACAACATCCATGAGGCGTATTTCTAGATTATTTGAAACTAATAAGCTGATCAAGTACCTAAAGGTAGTAGCTGTAACACCCCCAATCCACTCAGGGATATTACACGCCGTAGAACCCTTCCTCAAGGATCTACCAGGCTGGTAAATACATCGAACAACTCAAAAATGCCTTTATGGCTAAAATGACTCAGTAGACCGATTTGGTCTTTCAATAAATATATACAACTCAAACACAATACATGCCCACGCAGGGGTCGAATACAACACACTCCCGTACCACGGGGAAAGAATACTGCATCGAAAATAAAATACAACTAGACCAATACGACATCATACGGGTTCTCGTGTGATTAGTATCGATCATATTTCATCACCCTTCATGCCGACCTTGTACTATGCTCCCAAAACCTGAATGCAAAACAGACATCCACCCCCCGATTACTCGGGGGTTAGCAAAATTCCACTATTTTGCTAGTACAAGTACAAAGTGCAAATACGAGCCATACAATACAAGTTCCAAGAACAATAATAACCAGGAATCCTTAAAGATTCAAATACAACGAAACAAATACTTCCCGAGGCAAGAGTTTGGGTAAAACATTTCGAAACCGAAGGATCACAATTCAAGATAAATAATTTACAAAATGGTTTAATAAGTCATCAGAAGTTTTAGTGGAAAACAAATTTAGCATTAGCGGATCCTTCTCTTTTCAAATCAGCAGGGGGGCACAACCCAAAAGTTTTGTTTTCACAATTAAAACCAACAACAATTCACAAGTTTAAAACCCACGTCACGTCCTCGACGTACATAACATCAACACCAACTTGTGAAGTTTTTACTCATGAATCCAGGGCGAAACCATTGGACTCCCTCCGTGGCCCCGTCGAACCCTCCCGAGGTGAGCAAAATCTATTCACAAAACACACACACCAACTCGTGAAGTTTTTACTCGTGAATCCAGGGCGAAACCATTGGATTCCCTCCGTGGCCCCGTCGAACCCTCCCGAGGTGAGCAATATACATTCACCAAACATACACACCAACTCGTGAAGTTTTTACTCGTGAATCCAGGGCGAAACCAATGGACTCCCTCCGTGGCCCTGTTGAACCCTCCCGAGGTGAGCAAAATACATTCACCAAATATACACACCAACTCATGAAGTTTTTACTCGTGAATCAAGGGCAAAACCATTGGACTCCCTCCGTGGACCCGTCGAACCCTCCTGAGGTGAGCAAAATACATTCACAAAACATATACAACACTCGTGAATCCAGGCGGAAACCATTGGACTCCCTCTGTGGTCCCGTCGAACCCTCCCAAGGTGAGCGAAATACATTCACAAATCACACAATCAACATGTCACACCAAGGATATCCAAGCAATTCACTCAAAGGCAACAAACACAAAGCACGACACAATTGTCGAGTCACAACGTACCAAATGAGATAACATAAGTATATATTTTATCGAAGCATAATAATACCGAGCGTATTCATAGGGTTCACTTAACCATTTACGAAACACAACATTCACAAAACACACGCGTTTTGAAAGTGAGCCTTTGATGAGGCTAAACCGAATCTTTTGAAAGTTTATCTCAAACAATCAAACTAACATACTAAGACATTCACCAATCATCGTATCCACAAAACAAAAATTGTATGGACAAGGTACTTGCCTCAAATCCAAAGCACACGAAGCAATGGGAAAGCTCGACCGGAAACCCTCAAACTTCCAAGATCGACCAACACCCCGACAATTCCACGAGAACTACGAAAATAATATCACCACGAATAAATAACACTAAATGGAATCCGAATCAACCAGAAAAACAACAAGAATCTGAGGGTACCTTCGAAGAAATCAGAAATCAAATCCCGGGTGGTAAAAATTGATAAACGAGTTACAAAATCCGAAGATTATGGCCAAGACAACAAGAATACCATAACCAATTCATAAACCACGGATTAAATCGAAGAATCACGAAGAAACCCCCCAAAATCATACAACTAGGGTTCTAAGTAAGAAAATACCTCGATTCGACGAAGAACATGGATTGGATGATGATATAATCGACAAGAATCCTCCAAAACACCTTAGAAATTATTAGAACCGACTAAGAACTCGAGCTCCCGAGTCTCCCGTCGCCATCCGCCGCAAAACAAGGAGAGAGGGTGAAAAATAAGGTTTGGCCGAGCCCAGGCCTATATATGACCGACAGGGTTACGACCGTAACTGGCAGGGCCTTACGGACGTAACTCGGAACTTATGGCCATACCCGACAGGTCCTTACGGCTATAACCGGCATTCGTCCGGAAGCTGCCTGGCGCCCGTACGGCCGTAACTCTCGGCCCTTACGGCCCTAACCGGCATTCGTCCAGAAGCTGCCTGGCGCCCGTACGGCCGTAACTCTCGGCCCTTAGGCCGTAACCGGCATTCATCAGGCCATGCCTGCAGATCACTTACGGCCGTAACCAGCACCTTACGGCCGTAACTCGGCCAGGCCAGTGCCTCCTCCAAAATGTGCGGTCGTGACTCGGCCGTGGCTACTCCGACGGTCCGAACGACCCCGAAACCCGAACCTGAATATGAATCGAAAATATAGTTACGAAGTACTCGCAAAGATGAATCCAAGCACTACGAGAACACACGATTCCGACCACCCGAAGGCTCGAAATTCGACAATAGAAAGTAATTACCCAAAACTTTGGGAAATTACGAAAATGGCCCAAAACCTCCGAAATACACGATATACGATCGAAACACCAAACCAAAGCTCGCAACATGAATAATAACATTAAATGAACTTATGAGAAACTCGAAACAACAGTTTCGGACGAGATTCGCAAGAATCAAACTCAAGTGCGGAAAAGCCGTTTAAGAACACGAAACTCGACAAAATGATGCCGAAACGAACTCGGATGACAAAAAGTGAAGAATTAATCATTCTCAGAATGACGATACGGTCATGAACGAGTCGTCAAAATGGACTTGCGCTGAAAAAATAAAATTACCGAAAATCGAAATTGCGGATATTACAGTAGCATCCATGACAGGAGAATATGTCTCATCATAATCAATTCCAGCTCTTTGAAAAAAACCTTGTGCAACAAGACGAGCTTTGTATCTTATAATCTCATCTTTCTTATTCCGCTTACAAACGAAAACTCATTTGTATCCAATAGATTTTACATCTTCAGGTGTGACAACAATATACCCAAATACCTTTCACTAATTAAGTGAATCTAATTCAGCCTGTATGACACCTTTCTAACTGATCCAATCACGCCTCTTCTGACAATCAGATATAGATGCTGGTTTTGGATCTTTATTCACGTTATCAATTTTTGTTGACATGGAATAACAAAACATGTCATCGATATCCTTCATTTTATTTTGGTTCCATATTTTTCCATTATTGATATAATTAATGGAGATCTCATGATTCTCTTCTTGTTGAAGGTTTTCTTTATCATTATGTGTTCCTTAATTTATTTCTTCATGTGTTTATTTTGGAACACATACACCTAATTTGGCTTCATTAGGTTTTCCATATTTATTCTTCTTTCGAGGAATTTTATCTTTGGAACAAATAAATCGTCCACGCTTCAGGTGTGTTTTGGATTCATTTGGCATATTTACATTAGTCTGCTAGTTTGGAACCTCAATTCGAGCAGGAGTATTTGCAACGACTATATGTGACTTTGTCACTCGTTTTGTGTCTGTAAATGCATCTGGTAATGATTTGCTATATTCCGCAAGTGTATGATCTTTTGAACTTCTAGTTCACGTTGTTTTGTGGGAGGATCAATATATAATAATGATGATGTACACCACTGAATTTCTAAGAGTGAAAATTCTTCTTCATTAAAATGACAATCAGCGAATCGAGCAGTGAAAATATCACCTATTTTTGGTTCAATATAGTTGATTATCGAGGGTGTATCATATCCCACATAAATTCTCAATCTTCTTGTCGTCCTATTTTTGTATGTCGCGGTGGAGCAATTGTTATATATACAGCACAACCAAAAATTCTAATACGTGAAAGATTTGGTTCCTGACCAAATGCTAGCTGTAATGGGGAATATGCATGATCTGCACCCAATCTAATATGAATTAGTTGCAGCATGCAAGATAGCATATCCCCATATGGAATTGTGGAGCTTTGTTCTCATCATTATTGGTCTGGTAATAAGTTGGAGACGTTTGATTAATGATTCAGCCAAACCGTTCTGTGTATGAACATGAGCTACTGGATGTTCAACATCAATGCCCACTGCTATACAATAATCATTAAAGGATTTAGATGTAAATTCTCCAGCATTATCAAGTCGAACTTTCTTAATCATGTAATCTGGGAATTGTGCTCTCAATTGGATTAATTGGGCAAGAAATCTAGCAAATGCCAAATTGTGAGTTGATAAAAGACATACTATGACTATCTGCCAGAAGCATCAATTAATACCATAAAGTATCGAAATGATGTACAAGGTGGATGAATAGGTCCACATATATCACCATGAATTCTTTCCAAGAATGTTGGTGATTCATTCCTAACTTTAGTTGGTGAAGGTCTTATTATTAATTTACATTGAGAACGAGCAACACGAGATAGTTCATGAGATTGAAAAATCTTTTGTTTTTTCAATGGATGACCACTAGGATTTCCAATAATTTTTCACATCATTATCGAATGGGGATGTCCTAACCGATCATACCAAACTTTGAATGTTTCAGCAAATTTGGAGTTTATTGTGTTATACGATTCAAATATTTTTATATTAGTATAGTACAACTCAGATGATAGAGCGGATAATTTTTCCAACACACACTTACTTCCGAAAGTGTTTGAAGTAATACAAAGATATTCATCATTATTTTTATCCATAGTTTTAACATTGTATCCATTCATATGAATACAGTAAAACCTCGATAAATGAATATGCTTGGGACAAAAAAATATATTCATTTAGCGAGATTATTTATTTATCGACAAATAAATATAATATTCATTTATCGATAAATGAATAATAATTTATTAAGATAGAAATCTAGATTCTTTTTCTTATAACTATATTCTTTTATATATTTATAGTGTGTTCAAACGTACCTAGAATTTACAATTGTTATAGTTTTTATGTAAAAATTAATTACATTCCTTTTTCTTGAATTCTAGATTACTCGTGCATGCATGATGGATAATACTCTGTACTGAGACACATTGTTATGAATTGAGAATATTGTATGCACATAGAATATTGAGAGTTAAAGTGTATAGTATACTCTACCCATGATAAACTATATATAATTATATTTTTATTTTGACAACATAATCATACTACTACTTCAGTTTTCAATCTAATGGCTTCTGACAAGCAGGCAAAATCAGTAACAAAAACTACTTTAACAGACCAGATAAGGAGGGCCATATGTGAGCATAAGAAGGAGCATCCAAGTATTATCCAAAAAGATATGCAAGCATTGGCGAAGCAGAGATTTGATTTGGTTACTAGCCAGACCACAATATCAAACACTCTAAAAAAATCATTGGAATATTTGTCGGCTGATATGAAAGATAGCAATATTAAGAGGCACAATCTAGCTAAGTGCCCTGAACTAGAGAAAGTTTTATATGAATGGTTTCTTCAAGGACAAGAGAAAGTGAATATGTCAGGAGAAATGATCCAAGCTAAAGCAAAAGAGTTTATACATAAAGAGTATGGAGAAAGGAAGTCATAATTTAGCTTTTCTAGTGGATGGCTAGAATGTTTTAAGGCAAGATATTCAGTCAAATCTTACCGATGATTCGGCGAAAGTGGTTTTATTAACATGGAGGACACTGAAAATATTTTACCCCAAATAAGGTCAGAACAAGACCAATTTAAACTTGAAGATATTTACAATATGGATGAAACCAAATTATTTTACCGATTGGAGGCTGATCATTCACTTGCCATAAAGCAACTTGAAGGACGGAAAAAAGACAATGAGAGAATCACTGTTTCTATTTGTTGCAATGGTGATGGATCTGACAAGGTACCATTTTGGATTATTGGCAAGTATGCAAACCCAGATGCTTTAAAAATATGAATATGAATATGAATAATCTTAGTTGCGAGTATCGATTCAATAAGAAAGCATGGTTGAATGGTTTACTTTTCAAAAATTGTCACTGATTTGACAAGAATGAATGGCAGAAAAGTTCTCTAATTAGTAGATAATTGCTTAAGAGTTAAATTTTTTCCCCCTAACACCATATCTAAAATTCAACCATGTGATGCTGGGATTATTCGAGCTTTCAAATTTCATTATCGTCGCCGATTTTATTCTAGCAGTTTGCAAAATCTTGAAGTTGGCTCACTAAATCCTGAAAAAATTAATATTTTGGATGCTATTAATTTTGCTATCATGGCTTGGAATCTTGATGTGACTACAAAAATAATAGCAAATTGTTTCTGACATTATAAAATTCGATCCGAGGAAATTGAAGTTCCTGAAGTAGAAGGTGGTGAACTAGAACAAGAAATCCAAAGTTTAACTGAACTCATTTCTAAATTGGGTTATAGAAATGTGATGGATGTTGCGCATATTTTGAACTATCTTGAAGAGAATGATGCGGTTATGGAATGACCTACAGATGAAGAAATCATTGAAACCGTACTAAATGATGAGAATGACCTCGAACCCGATGATAACAATGTCATACCACATGTGTCCTCAAAAGAACACTTTCAATCTGTTCTCGCCATACAAAATTACTTGCTGCAACATGATCAAAGCATTCCAGAAGTGGTGCATGCATTACACAAGATCAAGGATCAGATGCATTTTGGTGGCGGAGAGAAACAATCAACTATAGATGCTTTTTTCGAGATGATATGACTTATTAATGTGTAATTATTTATCGGACGAAATGTACTCATGTAAATATTATAAATATAATTATATTATTTCAAATATAGTGATTATTCATTTATATATAGGGCCTATAAAGATTTTTAAAAAAATCATCCGTTAATGCATTTGGCAAGGTTATTATTTAAGCCAATTGTCCCAACTTGGGACCGAAGAAATATATTCATTTGACGAGGTTATTCGTTTACCGAGATTTTACTGTATCTTTGAAACTTAATAAATGTTTTTGGGACTTGGGTGAAAATAATGCATTTCTTATTTTGAAGTTCGTGCCTTGTGGCATCAGAAAAATTGCACTTCCAAATCCCTCAATTATTTTTGCACTACCAGATATGAGTTTAACACTTGCTTTGACAATTCTCAATTGCTAAAAATATTTCTTATCTTTCAGTATAGTATGTGTAGTAGCACTCTCTGCAAGACATAAGTCATCGTCTATCATATCATCGAGGCCATAAATGAAATCATCAGAATCATTCTTAATGAGATTTCTTTCAACATTTTCCCCTTTATTTTTTCGTAATTCCTGATAAAAGTCAGCAAGATGTTTCGACGTACGATATGTACGCGACCAATGACCTTTATACCACAACGGTAACAAATTTTCTCCTTTTTTTGGTTCAAACCACCATTATCTTTTTCTTGTTTTTCCTCCTTATCTACCTTATTATAATAAGGTCGAACCTTATTATTATAAGATTGAAAACCTCCCACCCTTCCTTGTCCATGACCACGACCACGACATGACCTCGAATATAACTACGGCCACGACCGTAGTTATGACCAGATGATATTGCATTCACTCCAGGGAATGGAACAGATCCAGTAAAACGAGATTCATGATTTCTCATTAAAAACTTGTTATTTTATTCGGCCAAAAGAAGACACAAAATCAGTTTAGAATATTTTGTAAATCCTCTCTCACGATATTACTGTTGAAGGATTATATTTGAAGCATGAAACGTGGTAAATGTTATTTCTAGCATATCACCATCAGTGATATTTTCTCCACATAATTTTAGTTTTGAACTGATTCGGAACATTTTCGAATTATATTCTACTGACGGATTTAAAATTCTGTAAACGGAGTTTAGTCCAGTCATAACGAGTTTTTGGGAGAATAACTATTTTTGATGATCATATCTTTCTTTCAATGATTGCCAAAGATCTATAGGATCTTTGATAGTAAGATACTCAATTTTCAATCCCTCATGGAGGTGGTGCCGAAGAAAAATCACAGCCTTTGCCTTTTCTTATAGTGATGCTTCTTTTGATTTAATTAGTATCACCGAGGCTTTTAGCATCAAGGTGGATCACAACATCCAATATCCATAATAAGTAATTATTGCCAGTGATATCAAGTGCTTCAAATTCAAGCTTGACAAGATTTGACATGTTGAAGAACTATAAGAAAATAAAACATACATATTAATTTCAAGAAACATAAAAGATTTTATTCGGATATAAAAGGGATATTATTACATGTTAAGATTTATCAGGAGTCCAAGTATAGGATAAAAGAGACAAAGACTTGTGATAAAAATCAAAGATTCCTCTTTCGTGTTACACTTTACATAAACAACTAATACAGTATATGGCAACGTAGTGTAGAATGCCAAAAATAGTTGATGAATCATCTTGAAGAACCCTTTTACTTTTGAAAATTTGTAAGAAGCTGAGAGAAAGTGAGTAAATTGTTGAATGAAATGTGATGTATTTATAGAGTATAAAATAGCCGTTAACTAGCCGTTGGGGAGGGGAGAGAAAAAATGTGAAAATTATGAATGATTTAGTAAAATATTATTTTTATTTTATATGCAAGTCTTGAAATAAGAATTTTATTAAAAATAATCAACCACAAATAACTTATCCTTTTTGGCGCTCAGTAAACATTTCACACAGTACAATATGCACAGTTTATAGCTTGGAGTTATACTGCTTCAAGCATTAATAATAATATATACGGTACATAGCTTGGGGACATACCTCTCAAGCATAATAATAATATATAATATATAGCTTGGGGTCATACCACTCAAGCATAATAATAATATATAATATATATAGCTTGAGGTCATACCACTCAATTATAATAATAATATATAATATATATAGCTTGGGGTAATCAACACAAGCATAATAATATGTATAGTATAGAGCTTGGGTAATCCACACAAGCATAATGATATGTATATACAGAATAAAACCATAAATAAGTTCCTACCGTTGAAACTCTTTAGTAAAGATTAGAGCCTTCGTGCTGATAACGTGTTAGAAAACTGCAAGAAAATAAAGAGAATACAAGAGAATATAGAGAAGGTAGTTCTCTTAGAATCAATTTTCATTAAGAACTGAAGCCCTATTTATAGGAAAACTTTAAACAGCACAAACATAATTACATAATTTCATCAGGGGCATAATAGTCATTCACATGTTATAATATATTTTTTTATTACGCACTTCGAGAAGTGCGCATTTCAGTAAAAAATAATATTTCGATAGGAATTTTAGGCTCCAGCCTCCTTTCAGCCCCCTTCAGCCCATTATTGGCTACGCCATTGGTTCCAAGTGGATATTTCTCTTCCTCGAATCTCTTTTCTTGTGCCTATAACAAAATATATTCACACATCCACGAAAATATTGCCACAATTTTTTTTCAGTTCATCTAAAAAAATTGGCACATTTCTTTTTTAGTATTAGATCGTAAACAATTTAATTATTTATTTATTGTTGGGACCATGATTTAATTCACAACTTTCTATCAACTTTATTAATACTCGTGTCATCCAAAACTTGACAAATTTTTAGTAAACAGAGTGAGTATTATTTAAAATATCCCACTTTAAAATAAAAAATCCTAAATAAAGGGCCTTTCTACCGTCACACAAGGAAAATTTGACCTAACTTTAGACCAATGCTAAAATTAGTTATTAGTTCATATTTGGTGATTCCAATTTATATATTTTTCTTGCTAGAGTTGAATTATGCGATCTGGAATAAAAAGATATGAACAAATATGTAAGTTTAGTATCGGCCTACCATCAAACCAAGTCTTCCTGACTTGACGGTAGAAAGTCCATCTTAATTGTACTAATATAATTATGATTTGGTATTACATGAATCGCACAATTCAACTCTAACAAGAAGGATTACGAATCAGAATTAACAAATATAAGTAAATAGGTAATTGTTTCAGGAGAAAGTAAAAGACAGCAAATCAATTGTATTGATAACAATGAATAGAGGGGCCTTTTTATAGGAATTACAATGAGAGTCCTTCCATACATAGGATTCCTAGTTAATGTAAGACATCTAACAGGATCCTACTACCTCTGGAAGAGTCTAGAACCTTCCATATCTCTATCCCCCTATAACAAGTATTAGGTAAGACACCAATTAAGGGAAGGATATCCCGGAACACTCCCCCTGTGTCGAGCACTAATACTAACATGGTGCATAAGGTGTTTCCTCGGTAAAAAACCTTTCCAAGTCAAATAAAACCCCGGAAAAAGAGCACAACGCACCAACTACAAATGTCAGAATCATGTGAAGTATACTCCCCCTGAGGTATACATGACAGCTCATCCCATCGAGCTATCATTAGTTGAGCTCGGATAATCGACACATGCCAATGCTTCTCACATGTTTCTCAAATGTAGATTTTGGCAGAGAATTAGTGAACAAGTCTGCGATATTCTCATCGGAACTCACTTGTTTCACTTCGATATTGAGCAATTTCTGCTGCTGCTGATTATAAAAGAACTTCGGCGCGATATGCTTGGTATTGTCACCCTTAATGAAACCTAACTTCATATGCTCAATGCATGCCGCATTGTCCTCAAAGATGCAAGTAGAGGTTGCTGTAGTGGGATCTAATTCACATGTTCCTCATATATGGTCTATGACTGACCGGAGCCAAATGCACTCCCTTACGGATTCGTGCAATGCAATTATCTATGCATGGTTCGAGGAAGTAGCAACCAGGGTCTGCTTGGTAGATCGCCAAGATATCGCCGTATTCCCAATGGTGAACACATAACCAGTTTGGGAACGTCCTTTATGTGGGTCAGAGAGATAACCGGCATTAGCAAATCCAACTAACGTGTTGTTAGGATTCTCTGCATAGGGCGTAAGTTTGCTCGCATTAGCACTTCTGGTAGTCAAGCTACCATGCTTAGCTGCACTATCAGAGGAAGATCGACGGTCGGTATGCATCGTCTTAACCTCAACAGTTCCTTTCGGAATATTGCTCTCTCTTGCGTAGGGAAAGAACAATCCAAGATCACTGGAGCCTTTAAAGTATCGAAAGATGTGTTTTACTTCATTCCAATGCCTTATCGTGGGAGCGGAGCTAAATCTCGCTAACAGATTCACAGAGAATGCGATGTCTGGACGAGTACATTGAGCCAGATACAACAACGCACCGATTGCGCTAAGGTATGGTGTTTCTTCTCCAAGGACCTCTTCATCCTCCTCTTTGGGACGAAACGGATCCTTGTTCATTTCCAGACTTCGACCAACTATGGGGGTAGCAAGAGGATTTGCCTTGTCCATACTAAATCGCCTGAGCATTTTGTGGACATAGGCAGACTGATGAATGGGTATACCATCATCTCGATGTTCTAGCTCTAAGCCCAAGCAGAATCGAGTCCTCCCCAGGTCTTTCATCTCGAATTTGGATTTAAGGTAGCGAGCCGTTTCATTGACCTCATCTATGGTACCGATAACATTCATGTCATCTACATAGGTGGCTACAATCATGAATCCTGTATCTGTTCTTTTTACGAAAATGCATGGACAGATATCACTGTTCTCGTATCCCTTCCCAACCAAGTATTCACGTAGGCGGTTGTACCACATACTTCTGGATTGTTTCAACCCATACAGCGAATGACGTAATTTCACAGCGTAAGCGCTCCGTGGTTTAGAGCTACTTGATTTGGGCAACGAAATCCCTTCGGGGACTTTCATATAAATATCCGTATCTAGATCCCCATAAAGATACGCTGTAACCACATCCATAAGCTGCATATTCAGTTTTTCGGACACTACCAAACTGACTAAGTAGCGGAAAGTGATGATGTCCATAACGGGAGAATACGTCTCCTCGTAGTCAATTCCAGGGCGCTGCGAGAAGCCTTGGGCAACTAGTCTCGCTTTGTAATGCATGACCTCATCATTATAATTGCGTTTACGAACAAAGACCTACTTATGTCCAACTGGTTTAACGCCCACGGGTACTGGCTCGATACGGCCAAATACCTCATGTTTAGCCATTGAGTCTAGTTCGGCCTGTAATACCCGGTTGTAATTCAGTCACTATCATTCAGTAATTTCATTCGGTGATTGTCACTCAGTGGATTTTCACTCATTAATAATTATTCATCAATCATGTTCATTCATCCATATTCACCGTTCAGAATAACTTCGAGTTGTGTATCGATATTGTTCATTGTTTCAACTTTCCACGTATGAGTTCGACTTTGTAAAATCACCATTAATTTTTGGAGACTCCAAAGATTTTGAATCTTTTAAATATTATAGAGCTTCGAGTTAGCTTTTCAATGGTTCAAACGGTGAGTCAATCGGAGTCCGGACGAGAGAGTTATGGTCGAAATACCTCAGACACTCATTTTCCAGTTTTTGGCCGAGCAGCCTGTACTGTGGGCCGCGGCACATGCCGGCAGGGCCGCGGCACACTGCCGACCACTGGGCGCAGTTTTGGCCCTGTGCCGCGGCACACTTCGGCTGGGCCGCGGCACACAGTGCAGTCAGCGCTATAACTGCGTTTTTTTTCAGCGAAATCAATTCATTTTCTTCATTTCATCCACCTTGTTCCGAGAGAGAGGCTTGAGGGAGAGAATTTTCTTCATCTATCACTTGAATACTTGGTTTTTCTTCATCTCCTTTCGATCGTGAAGCTCGGATAGTCGATCTAACGCGTGTTCTTCGGATCAAAGTGCTTGGATCTTCAAAGGTAATATTCATCAAACCTCTTGGATTTTCGATTTGTGCTGAGATATGATGTTTTGGATGTTAAGATCATGTTGTATGAAGTGATATACGCATGATTATGGATATGTTCGATTATTCATTGTATTATTGAAGGATTATTCAAGAACACTTTGAATATTGAGTTGGATTTGGGGGTTTTCGATTAATCGTTATTGTAATCACGAATTTGTATATTCATATTGGATTATTGATCGTATTGAAGATGTTTTGTTGGTTTGAAACACTTCTTGGGGTTTTGATGTTGGTATTTTTGAGGTTTGGTTATAAATAATCGAAGTTTGGCCACAAAGTGTTCGACATAATGCCCCAATGAACTTGGTTTAATCGTATCGACATTTTGAGTTCGTTATATTCATGTTTGATTCGTATGTTGAACGGATTGTTGGTGATTGTGTTATTCAAGGTTGTTCAAGCGACCGATATCTCAATTAGGATGTTGTTCGTGGAAGGATAATTGTCACCGGTGTTGAGTAAGTTAATTCTTACTCGGTTAAAAGGATATTCATTCCTCTTGTTGTTGTTCATTCATAATCATAACTCATTCATCATTGTATTAACCGTATTGAGACTTGTAACTGTCGAATTATCATTTCATTCACGAGGAATGGCGGTTCCAATCATTTCATTGGGTTATCAATCACTTCACTATTATATTCATCTCGGTGAGTCATTTTTGACCTTGTCCAATTATTATTCATTGATATTCATTGTAGTCATTCTCGTTCATATGACCTTCTAGGTTCATATTACGTGGCCGGGTGCGGATGTGTGGAATTTTTAGTTGGGCACGCGATGGCCATGTATTGGGAGTGATACATTGGGCTATGCACACGGTAAAGATTAACTCCGTGAGACTAATTAGGTACAAGGACGGGTGTGTCCGGTGATCCGTCTTGTACACTTGCACAGAACACTACGGGCGTACTATGATACTCCTCTTCAGCGTAATTCATAACTAAGGATATTTCATAACTTCAGATATATCATGATTGTGTATTTTCAACCCTTGAGGATTGTTGTCTGTGTAACTGACCCCGACCGGGGATTTTATTTTTCAGGTCATGGCAAGGCAAAAGCACGGGAATATCATGTTGACGGCGAGGAGTCCCAGTGATACTAGTAGGGCCCCCCGTTCTTTTCAGTTATTCATATTGTTGTCATTTATTTTCCGCTGCAGATTTTCATTTGGATACTCCGTTTCATTCAGTGTTGTGTATTTTATCTTCATATAAAATACACTAGTATTCGGTATTGTCCTGGTGTGTTGTAATTAAACTCCTCATCGGAGTAATTATTGTTGTAATGTGGTTCGGTACTACATTTATCCTGTGTAATTCATTCATTTTCATTTGCCTGGTGGGTCCCAGTCGGGGATCTACGGCACTGTAATATCCACCTAGTTTGGGGTGTTACAGAGTTGGTATCGGAGCATGGTTTTGAATACTACCTTCCGAGTCATGTCTCATTTGAAATCATCGTCATCAGACTAGTATCATTGGACTTTCGCGTCACGTGTGACCTGTGCAAATGCCGAGCCAATCAGACCGAAAGAACTATAAGATTTCTAATGCCATGGTATAACTTCTGGCAATAATCATTCATTCATCATTCATCAATTAACAATCCTCAAACATCATCATTCATTATGATTAGGACGATCATGTTAACTCATTAATTACTCAACTCATTTCATTACTCAGTTGTCGATCTGGATGATCATATTATTAATCTTGTTAAATTGTTCAAGATAATCATTTCAAGAATTTCATCAGATAATCATGTCACTTCAGTAAATCATTCATGTAATCACTAAGTTAGAGCATGTATGCTCATTTTCATCATCTCATGACATAATCATAACGTGATATTCATGCGGGAAATATAATCATTATGCGACCTTCCTACTTCAGTATGGAGAGAGTCATCGAGGATGCACGGGGAGAGGCCGCGTGCGGGCCGAAACCCGGGAAATAATCACTGCCGGGAAATCGTACCGTGACTCGGCTCGATCATAAGATGTCCGGGTTGATCCACTCACTTTTATGCAGGTCATGATGACCCATATGTAATTGCTCAATCATCATTGCGCCACTCTGGCCGGATTAATCGAGAGAACTCTCCCGAATGAGCCTGCTGCTAAGGAAATTGCTGAGCAACAACCTTCATCTGTCAGCAAGAAATCAACGAAGCGTAATCAATCCGAAGGCGGTCAGTCAACCTTCAAGAAGCCTCGTGTGAGTCCTATCGTTTCTGAGCGACCTCCTACGGCGCATAATCGTGCGGGATCTCAGTCCCGAGCGGCCAGTTCGGCCATCACCTGTTTCAACTGTGGAGTGATGGGTCATTACAGCACTAAGTGTCTGAAACCGTCTATCACGTGCCATAATTGTGGGAATTTTGGGCATAAGGCCCGTTTTTGCCGAAAGGACTCCAAGTCGGCTCCGGCGGCATCTCAGGCCCCGAAGCAATCAGCGATTCAGAATCAGACTGCTCTGTCAACGACGTTTAAGACAATGGAAGCAAATAAAGTTGGAGCTCATATTTATCAGACGGGAGCATCCGGTTCGGGGGCCGACAAGTCTCGGATTCATGTGATGAAGAGGATCGACGATCCGGTGGCCCAAATGATCTCAGCTATACTCGTAATTTTATTTCAACCTGTGTGTACCTTTTGATACTGGTGCACCACATTCATTCATTTTCGAATCATGTTTGAATAGACTTATTTTGGGTTAGTCCTATTGCTTGTGGACCTCATACCATCGGTCTACCTGACGATGGAAGAATTTTCGGAAATCATACCAAAGTAAGCTTAATGACCGCGACTGGTTGGTGGACCTAATCGTGGTGAATTTATCTAAGGACGATGTAATATTGGGTATTAGTTGGATGGATCGTCATGATACTATCCTCAGTGTTTGTAAGCGTTTGGTCACTATCATTCCAGTCGTTGGAGTCGAGTGTGTATTTCAGGGAGGTAATCCCCGTTGTTCCAGAAGAATTAATAATATGATGGAAGCAGAGAAATTTCTCAATCGAGTTGTTCAATCATTCATTGTATCATTTTCATCGATTGACCGTCCTAAGGCAATCGAGTTGTTCAATCATTCATTGTATCATTTTCATCGATTGACCGTTCTAAGGCAATCGAGTTGTTCAATCATTCATTGTATCATTTTCATCGATTGACCGTTCTAAGACAATCGAGTTGTTCAATCATTCATTGTATCATTTTCATCGATTGACCGTTCTAAGGCAATCGAGTTGTTCAATCATTCATTGTATCATTTTCATCGTTTGACCGTTCTAAGGCAATCGAGTTGTTCAATCATTCATTGTATCATTGTCATCGATTGGCCGTTCATAGGCAATCGAGATATTCAATCATTCATTATATCATTGCCATCGATGGGCCATTCTCAGGCAATCGAGGTGTTCAACCATTTGTGGTATCATCGTTATCACTTGATGATGTACTCCCAGGCGAGCTACCTGTTTTACCTCCACAGAGAGATGTGGAATTCAAGATTGAATTGGAGCCTGGTACATCTCTATTATCGAAGGCACCGTACCGGATGCCCCCGACCGAAATGCAGGAGTTGAAGAATCAACTTGAGGAGTTGTTCGAGAAGGGTTATATCCGACCGAGTGCGTCCCCGTGGGGAGCACCAGTGCTGTTTGTCAAGAAGAAGGATGCTTCGTTCCGTTTGTGTATTAATTATCGGGAGTTGAATAGGGTGACGATCAAGAATAAGTATCCCTTACACCGTATTGATGATCTCTTAGATCAACTTCAGGGAGCTTCAATATTTTCCAAGATCGACTTAAGATCTGGATATCATCAGTTGCGAGTTCGGGAGTCGGATATCGCAAGGACAGTGTTTCGTACACGCTATGGTCATTATGAGTTCGTAGTTATGCCGTTCGGGCTAACTAATGCACCTGCGGTATTCATGGAGTTAATGAATCGGGTTTTCATCGACTTTTTGGATCAATTTGTTGTTGTCTTCATCGATGACATTTTGATTTATTCTTGTAACCGAGAGGAACACGAGGTTCATCTTCATCAGGTTCTCGACGTGTTAAGACGAGAGCGACTTTATGGAAAGTTTTCCAAATGTGAGTTCTGGATGTCCGAAGTGACTTTTATCGGGCATGTAATTTTATCAGATGGAGTGCGTGTTGATCCTCAGAAGACGGAGGCTATCCAAGATTGGTTACCTCCGAAGAATGTTAAGGGAATCCGAAGCTTTTTCGGATTATCCGGTTATTATCAGCGGTTTGTGGAAGGATTTTCTAAAATCGCTCAACCCTTGACGAACCTTTTGCGAAAGGATAAGAAATACAAGTGGTCCGACGCGTCTCAACGGAGTTTTGAGGAACTCAAGAGCCGGTTAGTTTCAGCACCTGTACTTTCCTTGCCGCAAGGGACGGAAGGATTTGTGGTTTATAGTGATGCGTCCGGACAGGGTCTCGGATATGTACTCATGCAGAATGGGAAGGTTTTTGCCTATGCTTCATGGCAATTGAGACCTTACGAGGTTAATTATCCGACCCACGACCTGGAGTTAGCAGCCGTGGTTTTCGCGTTGAAGATTTGGCGTCATTACCTTTATGGCGTCACCTGTCAGATATCCACCGATCATAAGAGTTTAGAGTATATATTTACTCAGAAGGAGTTAAATATGCGACATAGACGGTGGTTGGAACTAATAAAAGATTACGATATCGAGATCCTTTACCACCCAGGCAAGGCGAACGTTGTCGCCGATGCCTTGAGTCGTAAGTCCG
Organism: Orobanche coerulescens; assembly: GCA_033398695.1. Classification (NCBI taxonomy): domain Eukaryota; kingdom Viridiplantae; phylum Streptophyta; class Magnoliopsida; order Lamiales; family Orobanchaceae; genus Orobanche; species Orobanche coerulescens. The sequence continues at coordinate 145,229,204 of CM065805.1, read as the reverse complement.
TTCAGGAGCAGATGCTTGCTCGTTTAACAGTTCAGAAGGAACTTCAGCAAGAATTCCTTAGACCTGAGATCGAGGCCTGGCTTCAGCGAGTGCAAGGGCAACTTTGCATGTTAGAGATTTCATCGCCACTTGAGGAGGCAATCAGAGTGAATCAGGGTTCAGACCCATCATTGTTGCGCATTCGAGAGGATATGACTCAGGGGAAAGCCCCCGGATTTGTGGTCCATGAGGATGGACTTTTGCGTTTTAAGAATCGGTTGTGCGTACCGGCGAATGACGAGTTGAAAAACTCGATTTTGGGAGAAGCTCATGCTACCCCTTATTCCGTTCACCCGGGGTCCAGCAAGATGTATACAGACTTGAAACAAATTACTGGTGGAGTAATATGAAGCGAGAAGTCGCAGAATTTATTTCAAAATGCTTAACTTGTCAGCAAGTCAAGATAGAACATCAGCGACCGACAGGTATGCTGAAACCTCTCCCTATTCCAGAATGGAAGTGGGAAGACATTTCTATGGATTTCATCACGAGTTTGCCGACGAGTCGTCGTGGTATGAATATGATCTGGGTGATCGTGGAGCGCTTGACTAAGTCAGCTCACTTTCTCGAGATTAAGGATACTTGGGGTCCCAAGAGACTTGCCCAGTTATTCATCAAAGAGATAGTGAGATTGCACGGTACTCCTAAGAGTATCGTTTCTGATCATGACGGGCGATTCGTGTCTCAATTTTGGAAATCAGTTCATCGTGCTATGGGAACTCAGCTTAATCTCAGTACCGCCTTTCATCCTCAGACCGACGGGCAATCATAGAGGACTATTCAGACATTAGAGGACATGTTGAGGGCATGTGTCCTCGATTGGAAAGACGATTAGGAAGCCCAACTACCATTGATCGAGTTCACGTATAATAATAGTTGGCATGTTTCAATTAATATGGCACCTTACGAGGCCTTGTACGGTCGTCGTTGTTGATCTCCTTTGTGTTGGGACGACTTATCAGAGTCAATCGGCACCGAGCCCGATATGCTTATAGCCGCCCGTGAGAAGGTAGCTTTGATCAGGAGTCGTTTGTTGACCGCTCAGAGTCGATAGAAATCTTATGCAGACAATCGTCGTCGACCACTAGAGTTCGAGACGGGTGACCACGTTTTGGTCAAGGTGTCCCCGAGTCGAGGTATCTTCCGTTTCGGGAAGCGGGGAAAGTTGAGTCCAAGATTTATTGGACCGTTTGAGATTTTGGAATGAGTAGGCGAGCTAGATTATCGATTGGCTCTATCTCCGGCGTTGAGCCGAATTCATAATGTGTTTCACGTCTCTCAGTTGCGCAAGTATGTTGCCCACCCGAGTCACATACTTCAGTTCGATGAAATCGAGATCGCAGATGATCATTCGTATGAGGAGCATCCCATACGAGTCTTAGAGCGGCGAATCAATCAGTTGAGGAATAAGGCGATCCCGTTGGTTGATTCAGTGGTCTAGACACGGAGTCGAAGAGGCTACTTGGGAAACCGAGGATAGTATGCGGGAGAGTTATCCCGAGTTGTTTGACCCTTAGTTTCGGGGACGAAACTCTTTTAAGGGGGTGTATGTAATACCCGGTTGTAATTCAGTCACTATCATTCAGTAATTTCATTCGGTGATTGTCACTCAGTGGATTTTCACTCATTAATAATTATTCATCAATCATGTTCATTCATCCATGTTCACCGTTCGGAATAACTTCGAGTTGTGTATCGATATTGTTCATTGTTTCAACTTTCCATGTATGAGTTCGACTTTGTAAAATCACCATTAATTTTTGGAGACTCCAAAGATTTTAAATCTTTTCAATATTATAGAGCTTCAAGTTAGCTTTCCAATGGTTCAAACGGTGAGTCAATCGGAGTCCGGACGAGAGAGTTATGGTCAAAATAGCTCAGACACTCATTTTCCAGTTTTTGGCCGAGCAGCCTGTACTGTGGGCCGCGACACACTGCCGACCACTGGGCGTAGTTTTGGCCCTGTGCCGCGGCACACTTCGGCTGGGCCGCGGCACACAGAGCAATCAGCGCTATAACTGCGTTTTTTTCAGCGAAATCAATTCATTTTCTTCATTTCATCCACCTTGTTCCGAGAGAGAGGCTTGAGGGAGAGAATTTTCTTCATCTATCACTTGAATACTTGGTTTTTCTTCATCTCCTTTCGATCGTGAAGCTCGGATAGTCGCTCGAACGCGTGTTCTTCGGATCAAAGTGCTTGGATCTTCAAAGGTAATATTCATCAAACATCTTGGATTTTCGATTTGTGCTGAGATATGATGTTTTGAATGTTAAGATCATGTTGTATGAAGTGATATACGCATGATTATGGATATGTTCGATTATTCATTGGATTATTGAAAGATTATTCAAGAACACTTTGAATATTGAGTTGGATTTGGGGGTTTTCGATTAATCGTTGTTGTAATCACGAATTTGTATATTCATATTGGATTATTGATCGTATTGAAGATGTTTTGTTGGTTTGAAACACTTCTTGGGGTTTTGATGTTGGTATTTTTTAGGTTTGGTTGTAAACAATCGAAGTTTCGCCGCAAAGTGTTCGATATAATGCCCCAATGAACTTGGTTTAATCGTATCGACATTTTGAGTTCGTTATATTCGTGTTTGATTCGTATGTCGAACGGATTGTTGGTGATTGTGTTATTCAAGGTTGTTCAAGCGACCGATATCTCAATTAGGACGTTGTTCGTGGAAGGATAATTGTCACCGGTGTTGAATAAGTTAATTCTTACTCGGTTAAAAGGATATTCATTCCTCTTATTGTTGTTCATTCATAATCATAACTCATTCATCATTGTATTAACCGTATTGAGACTTGTAACTGTCGAATAATCATTTCATTCATGAGGAACGGCGGTTCCAATCATTTCATTGGGTTATCAATCACTTCACTATTATATTCATCTCGGTGAGTCATTTTTGACCTTGTCGAATTATTATTCATTGATATTCATTGTGGTCATTCTCGTTTATATGACCTTCTGGGTTCATATTGCATGGCCGGGTGCGGATGTGTGGAATTTTTAGTCGGGCACGCGATGGCCATGTATTGGGAGTGATACATTGGGCTGTGCACACGGTAAAGATTAACTCCGTGAGACTAATTATGTACAAGGACGGGTGTGTCCGGTCATCCGTCTTGTACACTTACATAGAACACTACGGGCGTACTATGATAATCCTCTTCAACGTAATTCATAACTAAGGACATTTCATAAATTCAGATATATCATGATTGTGTATTTTCAACCCTTGAGGATTGTTGTTCTGTGTAACTGACCCCGACTGGGGATTTTGTTTTTCAGGTCATGGCAAGGCAAAAGCACGGGAATAGCATGTTGACGGCGAGGAGTCCCAGTGATACTAGTAGGGGCCCCCGTTCTTTTCAGTTATTCATATTGTTGTCATTTATTTTCCGCTGTAGATTTTCATTTGGATACTCCGTTTCATTCAGTGTTGTGTATTTTATCTTCATATAAAATACACTAGTATTCGGTATTGTCCTGGTGTGTTGTAATTAAACTCCTCATCGGAGTAAATATTATTGTAATGTGGTTCAGTACTACATTTATCCTGTGTAATTCATTCATTTTCATTTGCCTGGTGGGTCCTAGTCGGGGATCTACGGCACTGTAATATCCGCCTAGTTTGGGGTGTTACACGGCATGCATTGCATCTTTCCATTTCGGCCAATTGGCTCGTCGTTGACATTCAGCAACCGAGCACGGCTCAGCATCGTCGTCTTCAATAATTTCTTGAGCGACGGAGTAGGCAAAAGCATCATCGATTAGCGTGGACGACCTGTCCAATAGTACGTATTCACTCATAGATTTCTTTATTCTCTAACATCAACAAAGTTTCCGACGCGTCCGTCGATTGTTCCATTGTTGATTCGAGTACATATCCGTAGTCAGAGATAATCTCGTATGACGGAGTCACTATGTCGATGATGAGAGGATTTTGTGCCTCCGTTCCTCTTCTCTTTCTAGGTTCGGTATCCTTTCTACCCACTGGCCTCCCCCTCTTTCGAGCAGGGATAAGAGCAGCCGAAGCAGCCGTCCCACCACTAAGGTTGACGTCGGGGGCATCATTCCTTTGGGCGACTGAACCTTTCCCTATAACTGGGACTTCTAACCTTGCAGGGACATTCGCAATGGTAATGGTAGATCTTGTCACTTTCACAGTATCAGTAAAGCTGTCGGGCATCGAATCCACAACTTTCTGAAGACTGAGAATACGTTGCACTTCTAGCTCGGATTGAGCCGTGCATGGATCTTGATGAAGCAAGGAGGGAGCACACTAGACAATTTCCTGGTGTTCAATTGGAATTGTTCGATTCCTCTCTCCCCCTAACGGCAGGAAGTTTGTCTCATCAAAGTGACAGTCTGCAAATCTTGCAGTAAATAGATCTCCTGTCAAAGGTTCCAAATAGCGGACAATTTTAGGCGATTCATCGCCAACGTATATACCTAATCGTCTTTGCGGACCCATTTTAGGACGCTGTGGAGGCGTAATTGGCACATAGACTGCACAACCAAAAATGCATAAGTGTGAAATATCAGGCTCATATCCAGTTACCAACTGGTACGCACTAAACGGTTGATTGGCAGTGGGTCTAAAGCGAATAATTATAGCCGCATGCAAAATTGCATAACCCCAGGCAGAAATCGGCAAGTTGGTGTGCAATACCAATGCTCAGACGATAAGCTATAACCGCTTAATCATAGCCTCAGCAAGGCCATTCTGCGAATGAATATGGGGGACGGGATGTTCAACTTCAATCCCAATCGACATAAAATAGTCGTCAAAAGACTTTGACGTAAACTCACCAACGTTGTACAATCTTAATGACGAGATTGGAAAGTCGGGGTGGTTAGCCCGTAACTTGATGATTTGTGCTAGGAGTTTAGCAAATGCAGCATTTCTTATGGATAGCAGAGCGACGTGTGACCATCGCGTCGATGCATCAACCAGAACCATAAAGTATCTGAATGGTCCGCACTCTGGTTGAATAAGTCCCCAAATGTCCCCTTGAATTCTTTGTAAGAAGCGAATGTTTTGTGTTGAGTCTTTAGCAAAGGACGGAGAGGGTATCAACTTTGCTAGTGAACAGGCTTTGCAAAACAATTTATGGGCATTGGAAATTGCCACGGAAGCCTCGGGATTTACGAAAGATGCACCGTCAACCTTATTAGGGCGTGCGATCTTTAGTCCCGGTGATACGGTATCAAGCTCACTCACATCAATGCCGATATCGAGTGGTGTTTACAATCGTTTTTTGGACTTGAAAAACGGATGACCATGTGAGTTTTTCAAAATGCGAATCATCATGTCGTGTCCAGGGTGACCGAGTTGGTCATGCCATAATTGGTATGCTTCAGAATCACAATGTTCGTGACTCACAGCATAAGATTCAATAACCCTTATTGTAGTCTGGTATAAACCACTACTTAGAGTCATAAGTTTCTCGAGAACGCGGCGTCTTACGCATTCTGCTAGAGTAACACACAAAAATTCTGTCCCATTCTCACAATGTGTATTAAGGTGATAACCGTTGGCACGGATGTCCCTAAAACTTAGCAAGGTTCGGTTTGTTCTTGGGGCATAGAGAGCATTTTTGACATTAATATGCGTACCATTAGGTAGCAAGAAATAAGCAAGTCCCCTCCCTTGAATTACTTGGGAGGAACCAATCATTGTTGTCACTGAGGATATATATGGCACAATATCCTTAAATAATTGCCTATTCAGAAGAATAGTGTGGGTTGTTCCACTATCAGCAAGGCACTCAATTTCGCCACGAGATATCTACAATAAGACATGAAACTCGATTAGTCTTGTGATGAAAGACATAGCGAATTAACTTCGAGTTTGGGGAAATTCGACCAAGTTGGTTAGGATCAAAGTTAGCACAATCGCTGGAAATAATTTCCGCGTAGCTTGACCTTTGTTCACCAAAACAGCAATAACTTCTTCGTTAAGAAGGCTATGGACTAACGGTTAGTTGTTCTAGAAACTAGACTTCCGTATCTTTCTGTCCATATGTCGTGCACTTTCTGAATCATTAAACTCAGATCTCAGTGCTCGTTTCAAGTTGCTATTTTGATATTTCCCTATTGTTGAGTGATTGAGCAAGGTTGAAGCCTTTTTCAAAGGCATTATTGTCGATACAATACTATGGAAATATGGCCATAGGAGCGTTTAAACACTTCAAAACGCATCAGGGTATTCGATTTATATATCGACTAATGATCCTTTCGATAACTCCATACAACTAAGGCTGTTTAAAAACCACTGATTCCGTTTGAACTTTCAAAGCATAAACAAATACCAAGGAGGATGCGCCTAGTCTTGATCAAAAGTTTTGATGAAATCCACCAATGTATCAAATTAACCAAGCAATTCATTACTGAGCAATTGTTTTGTGATAAACCAAAGTGCTTGTAGTAAGCTTGGATGTTCTTTGGCGCCTTGCAATTACGGTTAGTATGCTTCTCTGATCCGCAAGTATAGCAATTCCGGCCTTCATTTGGAGTGGTTCCAATCCCGGCGGCAGGAGGCGGTCCACGTGGTTGGGTTCTACTAGGTCCCATGGCCGAGCCACCTTGCCTCTTCCACACATTGGAACGACGACCTCGTCTTTTCCCTCGCTTGCTCTAGTCATGCACCCGTGGTGCTTGCAAAAACTGAGTAGCGTTGGCTTTTCTATTTTGTCATGGTGCCTTCCTGTGGGTAGCCTGATTCACTTCCGGAATCGACTTCGTACCAGCTGGGCGCGCATTGCTATTGAGGATAATCTCACGGTGCCTTTATTTTTCACGAGGTGGGAGATAAGGTCACTAAAATTTTTAATTCTCCCTTCATTATAGGCAACGCGCAGCTGATGAGCAATCACACTTGCTCCCACGGGAAACGTGTTAAGAGTCTTCTCGATCAAATCTTGATAAGACTTCTTGACACCACAAAAACCAAGATCAACGCGAAGATCGAGGATGGCTTGGTTATAGGCCTCCACATTCGCATAATCCAAAAATCGGATTTGCTCCCACTGAAGTTGCAATTCGAGGAAGCGCTGATCATGCACATTATTAAATCGTTGTTCGAGTGTGTCCCATAGTTCTTTGGGGGTTTGCAAATTCATGTAACACTTTTTCAACAACGGATGTATATGTCTACGCAAGTACATCAGTGCATTAGCCTTGGTTTCCTCGCTCGGTTCTTGGGCGGTAGGCTCGTTAGAGGGAAAGATGGTGGTGGTAAATCTCTTACCGACGAACGCCAAGCGAACGTCTGAGACCCACCTACGGTACTCCTTACCAGCATGATCAAGGATGTCGAACTCCGGATGAACATTGGAGCTGCCATCTACAAGATATAAACAAGAGGAAGTTAGTCTTGTTGGATTTTCAGTGACAATGTAAACAATCACAATTGATGCTTCTAAAAGCGTGTAACATAACCGTTACTCGATGTACTTCCCTTAATTATTGTTTAGTAAAGTCGACAAAAAAAAACGGCGATATCAGATCGCACCCAGATACGTGATGTATGCAACAACCACAAGTGTCGACTTTCAACAATTCCGTGACTCCTCCGGGACCGTCACACAGTTTTCTTCGACACGCAGAGATATCGACTTCTCTCGCGGTCTCATCCACCGCAAAGTAGTGTGGAAAATAAAGAACCCAATAACCCATGTCCCCAAAAGAAAAATTCTCAAAAAGAAGAGAATTGAATAGGGACAAGTCAGATAATTACCTCGATTATAAAATTAGGCACGTGATGTGGATGAATTTGTGGTGTGCTTCGATCTACCGGTTGGTACTCGATGCGACGACGTGAAACCGGGGGCGCAATTTTGGCGGCTTCCGAAAATAAGTTGATGTTCGGGTTTTGGTCTGAAGTTCTGAACCGGGTCGGACTTGGTGGGAGCGGCCGGCGGTGGTCACGGGTCGATGGCGGCGGTGGTTGGCGGTGGTCCGGTGGTGGTGGGCTGGATCGGACGGCGGCGTTCGGCTGGCTGGATCGGCGATGCCTGATCATCTGGTCGCGAGGCGTTCGACGGCGGTGGCTGGCAGTGGTGTTTAAGGCCGCGCTGGCGGGCGCGGCGGCCAGGCGATCTTGGCGGCCCAAGCGATCGGGCGCGATATGGGCGGCGAGCATCGGGCGGCGGCCAAGTGGCGGTGGCCGGGCCGCCGATTTTTTCTTTGTTCGAGCTACGTGCGATAACGTTTCGGAGAAAGTAAAGCAAGAAATCAATCAGATTGATAACAATGAATAGAGGGACCTTTATATAGGCATTACAATGAGAGTCCTTCCATACATAGGATTTCTAGTTAATGTAAGACATCTAACAGGATCCTACTATCTCTGGAAAAGTCTAGAACCTTCCATATCTCTATCCCCCTACAATAAGTATTAGGTAAGATACTAATTAAGGGAAGAATATCCTGAAACAGTAATATTAATATCGGCCTAATGTTAGGCTAAATTTTCCCAACTTTAACGGTAGAAAAGCCCAAATAATTAGATGCCTAAACTGGTTTTTTACTTTTTATATGGAATGTTCGTTTTCCAAAGTGCTTTCCATCCACGATAAACTAAGGCCAATTATATAGAGTAAATAACCACAAGAAACATCAAAATTATTGATTGAAAAATTTGTTTCACTTCACGTCAGTTTATTTTCTTTAACTATTCAAATTTAAAATTAATATTATTTTAAAAATTCAATAATTATTAAAGAAATCGCCGATTTGATTGTTGAAACCACCCCAATTTTAATGAAACCCGACGATTTTAAACATTGGAACCGCCGGTTCCACATTAAATATGTAAAATATTTTATAATCATTTAATTAATAAAATCGGCGGTTCAAACCGTCGGTTAGCCCGACGGTTCCCGGTTCTCCATAATCTTGAACCGTAACCGAATAGTTAGTAGCCGGTTCCGGTTCCGCTTCCGCTTTCAGCCCATTAATCAGCAGCCAGGTAAAAATCATTGACCGACGGGTCGGTCCGATCCAGTTAAAATGGGCACGTCTAGTCTCATGTAGTTTATCGTTTCATGATCTTCATCTATATATCATATATGTGTACCCACTATTCAACCTTGTACCTATAACCAATCACCAGAAGACTACTGGTCGGAAATCTTGAGCTATCCTCAAAAGAAAACATTAGAAGAAAGTCATAATAACAATTTTATGAAAATGTCGACTTTTGATTCTCAAACATATGTTCTCCGTGGAGCTCTAGCGGCTAATATATTTTTTTGTTGGACGGTTGCCGGATTGTTTTCGGTGGATCGATGGCCGGTGGAGCTCCGAGGGGTGGTCATTTTTTTTCCTTTTTTTTTTTTTCCAGTCGGTTGCCGGACTATTCTTCGACTGAATGGCAAAATAATCCGATCCGATGGATATCCGAACCGAAACCCGAAATTTTGGATTTACCGAACCCGAAATTTTGGATTTGAATTTAGATTTATTTTTTAAACCCGGAAAAGTTTAGATTTGGATTTGGATTTGGATTTAAGGATTACCGAACCGATACCCGACCCGAAATCCGAAACTCGTTCCAAACTCGAAACTCGATAAAAACCCGATGCAAATATAATATATAATATTATAATTTTTAAATTATTATATATAGTATTTTAGATACATGACATACGATATCTATATTTTTATTTTATTATTAGTCAATAATCAATACTCATTCAATAGATTGAACTTCTCTTTCTCAATTACATATTTTATTAATATATTTAAGATATAACTTTTATTTTATTTACATAATTATTTTTATTATGTTGGTATGTAAAGTATTATTTTATTAATATATTTTAGAATTCACTTAATATCTCATTCTATGTATTAAAATACATTTACTACTTATTAAATTTAATCATTGTATAGATATATTTATGTTATTTACACGTGTTAGTGATGTTCAACTTGATTATACTATTTTTATTTTTGAATACCCGAAAAAGACCCGATCCGATCCAAAACTCGATGGATTTGGATTTGGATATTGAGTTTTGGATTTGGATTTGGATTTAATTTTTAAAATCCGAGAATATTTGGATTTGGATTTGGATTTTATTAAACCCGACCGAACCCGATCCGTTGCCATCCTTAGCCTATATTGGGCTATTTTTCGACGGGTCTGGCCAACGAACTTTCGATGCTGGTAGTTTTTCCTTTTCTCCTGTTTTTTTATAATTTTAATCTAATTTTAGCATCACCACTGTGTTATTATGGCACATGTTATCCCTAGTTTGTAATATAGAACACTGATGTTTTTTTGTCATCGTTCGTACTTGAATAGATCATTGTACCCTCTCCTCTCATATATGTTGAATTTGATAATAATATCAAATGTTCAACATTAGTAAGTTTCCAAAAGTACATTTATAATATTAAATTAAATTAGCAACTAATCTTAAGAAAAATATTGGCTAACGGGGTTCTCCGACGGTCCTCCGACGGATCGCCGACTGATCAGTTTTTTCAACGGAGCTGCTTCCGATCGCGGGTAGACTTTCAGTACCCAACCACTTTTTTCTTTTTTGGTACTATCGGTTGTCGATCATTTTTTTCTAAAAAGGGGCAGGCCCGCGACCTGCTTTGCAATGGAACGACCAATTTTTTTAATATATGGCACGCCCACCGGCCTTGTTTCCAGCGGCCGGCCCCATTTTTTTTATACTGTGCCAGGCTCGCCAGATTCCTGATAGGCAGCCTGTAGACTAACAACGTCCAACCATTTTTTTTTCCTTTTTCTTTATTTGAACGACAGGCCACTGACTTGCTTTTTGACGGAATCCAACATCCTCCAATAGATTTCCAGGAACCGCTGGTTTTTTCTTACAAGTCAATATGGTAATTTAACTATTTTACTCCAATTATGTTACATCCATCATGCCGTATGACACAAGTTATCTCTAGTTACTAATCTATATACATAATAGCGTTACAATCGAGCACCATATTCTCTTTTTTTCTAGTGTGGCATTTTCACAGTTTTGAATTCAAATTTAATCTAAAATCTTGAATCTCACATCAATTTAAAATGGAACTAAACTAATGTATAACCTAAATAAATAGAATTCAAATATCTTGAATTCCACAACAATTTAAAAAAGAACTCGAGAGATGGAGAACCTAAATATATACTTAGAATTCATTTTGTAATTTTCAACCCCATAATTATTTAACACTAGCTTAAGAGTTTTATTTTAATTGTGTTTGATTTGGCCTATTATTAAGTTGAATAAATAAATAGTTATTTTTTTTGTAAAAAATTAATTTGACCCATTATTAAATTTATATTGATTCTATTTATTAAAATCTTGAATCTCACATCTGTTTATTTTGTAGTTTTATTTTGATTGAAAATATCAGTTTGACTATAGTATCAATTATTAAGTTGACCAAATAAAATATTTTTCTATTGGAGAATCTAATTTGGCCAATGATTGAATTTACGTTAATTGTATTATCTAAACTTTTGAATCTCACATTGATTCTAAATGAGACTCTCCCAATTGATGAACCTAAATAAATAGTTAAAATCAATGTATATTTTTTACTCCACAATTATTTTGCACCACAAATTTAGTAGTTTTATTTTATTGAGAAATTTAATTTGAGTAATATTAATTTGGTCGATTATTAAGTCAAATGAAAAGTTTTACTTTTAGTAAAAACTTAATTTGCCAATTATTAAATTTGTATTAGTATTGTTTATCTATAATTTTGAATCCACATCGGTTTTAAATACTTAGAATCCACAATAGACCTGTATTAGTATTGTTTATTTGGATAACCTAATAAATACTTAGAATCAATATATATTTTCCACCTCACAATGGTTTTGCATCGCCAATTTAATAGTTTTATTGTTATCGAAAAACTTAATTTCGCCAAATTTTTTCTGTCCACACATAATAAATTTGGTTGATGTTAATTGGGCCACTTTCTATGTTGGTCAAATAAATAATTTACTATAATTTGACCAATTATAAGTTGGTCAAATAAATAATTTTATTTTTATTAGAAAGTCCAGTTTATCTAATTTATTGCTGTTTAAGGATTCAGAGCACCATATTAACTCTCCCCGACATAAGTTTTTTTTTTTTTATTATTTGATTCTTATTTATCTATAATCTTATTGGTATATAAATTATAAAAGGTTTTTGAAGCTTGTATAATTCCAAACTTATACGAGAAATTTAATTATTATTTTTTGTCATTCATAATATTTATTCTTAATCATTATTTTGTAATGTTTGAGTTTTTTATTGGGACGGATTAATCAATTACTATACAACTTATGTTTAATTGTTTAAATATTATATAAATTTAAATATGTTGAGTAATTAGCGGATATTATTATAGAGGTATGAGACAGAAACGGGTAATAAATTCATCTTTCAATCGAATTTAGGATAATAGGGGTATATTAATTTTTAACGGGTTCGAATGACTGAACCAGACTCTCATTGTTTCATGTGTTCTATATGAGTTTTGGAAGGAAATAAGTAGTAAAATCATCTTTTAATCAGCTTTAGGACGAATACGAGCACATAAATTTTAAATAATTTTGGGTGGCCGAATTCTATCCATTATTTCGGTTTATTGATGTATTCCGCTATGGTAAATGATTCCAAGTGCTTGAACCCTAATAATGTATTAAATTAATTTCAAGTTTTTACTTGTAAATTACAACGTAAAGTGATTACCCGTTGAAGTCCGACAGACTATACACTAGTAAAAGATAACTAGGAGATTAAAGTGAGTTTGGATTTTCAAGCCCCATTTGATAGCCCATCCTCCTTGGAATCCACACATACGCTCTCTGCCAGCTCAACCATCTCAGTTAGAGAGGACCAGAAGACAGAAGAATCAGATTCCAGATAAACCAGCCGAGCAGAGCAACAAGGAGGACTGACCAAATACATATCAAATTTACTCTCAGGTCCCGCTATGACAGGACCGGGCAGAACCGTCAAAGACCTGGGGCCGACCCGATGACCAGCCCGGAGCAAGGACGAAAATACCGTCCAGATCCAGGATAAATACACTCCAAGACACCGTCATGGCATGACCGACCAGAGCAGCGAGAGACCCGAGGTCCGACCCCAAAACCGACCATAATGGATAATCACTGCCAAAAGCATGCGGAACAGGCACACATGACATGCGAAATAGGCACACAGGACAGCTAATGCACTCTGTCCTCCCTCTTCGCAAAGCGACCCTCAAAGGCCGCCACGTGTCCAAGGCATCCTCTCCCTCTGATAAGTGTTTGGACGTATCCCCAAACATTTCTCAGCTGTCGGCCCCCTGATTGGCCAAGGCTCTCTATATATAGACAGAATGTATGATAGAAAGGGGACTTTTGGAAAAGTGTCAAAAAAAGAGAGCGGAGAGAGAAAAAAATATTAGACTTGTAATAAAGGAAAAAGCAATTTAGACCGGCTATAAAATTCAGCTCGACTCTATCTCAAAAAAGAACAAAATCCCCAATAAAACTTAATCATCCTATTTATTCATTTTTTTATTGCATACTACGTGGCTTCGATTCACCTAATCCAGGTCAGCACACATTTCGTTGATCAAATCAGTTATCAATAAATTGGCGCTAGAAGGAGGGCCACCTCCAAAAACCACTCCAGATCCATAAAAGTTTCAAGAGCTTGATCCCTTCAATAGAATCATGTCAGAAGGAAGTTCCAAGCACCGTCAACCCGCTACGGAAGAAGAAAACCTAATCAAGGTGGCGGAGTGCTTCAAACACCCCGCATTCATGCAGGGAATGAGTGCCTCGATGGTGCGGGTCACCAAAAGTGGGAATCTCCAGAGGCCCGAGGAACAGACTGAGGCCCAATCTTGGACGACCTGTCCGACTGCCCATAGGCAGGACCTAAAGAGAGCCGTCTCTCCGGTCATCGAGGAGGAGGTAGAAGGCCATGGCGAAAGCCCTCACCCCTCCCGGAAAAGTTAAGCTTCCCCCCCATATTGGTTTTTGATCAACTAGGGAGTGCGAAGCGAATAGAAAAAATAGTACCGGCTCGAACCTTCAGAGTCGCGAATGCAAGGAAGCTGAGGCTCCCCGTCAATCCTGAGTCCCGGCGCAAACACCACCTCAAAATCCATGCCACAACTCGAGTGAAATTGAGTTCCTCAAAAAACACCTTACGGAGCTTGAGAATAAACAGCTCCAACCATCCCTATGTTCTGAATGGCTCAACATCTAGGATATCCCACTTGCACCCAACATTTTGGCGGAGCCTCTCCCGAAAAAATTGAAGGTCCCCCAAATCCCACCATATAATGGGGAGACCAATCCCAATACCCATATCGGGCATTATAATTCATGGATAGTCCTACACGGGTCCCACGATGCGTTTCGATGCCGGATGTTCTCCCTAACTTTAGGGAAAGGGCTCAAAGGTGGTACCGCTTGCTGCCCCATCATTCCGTTCAGACATGGGCTCAACTCAGCGCGGCATTTTGATCTCACTTCATGGGGTCTCTGGTTCGCGTCGCCTAGCGTTCTTCCATCGCCTCTATCACGCAGAGACCTAGTAAATCCCTTAAAAATTACGTATCCCATTTTAATAAACACATATTGGAAACGGAACCCATGTCTGACGGTGCACTGGCCATTATCGCCCAAGCCAGCCTTCTAAAAAATTTATTCTTCCACTGGACGGTGTGCCAGAACACCCCCCCACATACCAGGAATTCTCGGAACAGTCCAGCTCCCACATTGCAGCCGAGGAAGTTATGCCAGCCCCAGTCTTAGTCATGCCCGCCGATCCAGAAGGATCAAACAAAAAAAAGAAGACAAGCATGACTCCAGGGAGGTCTGCCAAGAGCACCGCCGGGAGAATAGGGCGACCGGCTGCTCTGCAACCGCCCTAACAACCCGGAATTTCAGGGAGCAAAGGCCCGAGCTAATGGCCAACTATGCCTATATATATATTATGTAGGGGCCGCGTCCATATTCGACCAAATCAAGAACAAGGATTTGCTTCTGCCCCCCAGCCGATCTGCAAAGATCAGAAGGAAATAGATCAAACCCTCTTCTGTAAATATCATGAATCGGCGGGTCATAATACAGAATAGTACTGAGACCTTGTCGCGGCCTTTATTGTGGTGTGCGATGATACCGGGTTGAGGCAATTTATCCAGAACCCACCCTGGAATCGCCAGGACCGAGCTGACCCGACGAAAGGAAGGAATGATCGGGTGCCTCCACCCCTTAAATCTCCCCAAAAAGTTCTCAATTTAATGGGGACAGCCAAAGTCGGCGACCATCAGTCGAAGCGACAATGGAAACCCTTTATTCGAGAGGCTAACACCTCCTACCAGCAGACTAAAGGCCGGCCCGAAGGTTTTTTGTCAATGGCGGAAGAAACCTCCAAAACCCCCAGCTTGCCATCACTCTCGATGAATCCGATGCTAATGGCATGGACCATCTTCAACCCGATGCTCTCGTCATCACTCTGTCGATGATGGGAATCCTGGTACACTAAGTGTTCGTCGATTCAGGGGCCTACGCTAGTATCATCTATCTTCACACTCTTCACATGATGAAGGTGGACCAATCCTATGTCCGGCCATGCAAAGAGGACATCCACAGATTTGCCAACTGCCGCACCACCCCGCCAGGAGAAATCGACCCCGCCTTATCAATAGTTGTTCTATTCAGCCGTTTGCCTAGGCTTCTCGGCCACTAATAATGAGACCGAGTATGAAGCCCTCTTGGCCGGACTAGAAATGGCGACCTTCCTTGGTCTCACTCGCCTCACCATTTTAAGCGACTCTCATTTGGTGGTAAACCAAATTAAGGGCGAGTACGAGGCCAAGGAGCCTAAACTGATCAAGTACCTCCGCCTAGCACGAGCTCAGTTGTAGGATTTCCGAAGGACTATACAACATATTCTTCGAATAGAAAACATCTAGATAGACTCCTTACCAAAGCTTGCATCCAGCTCTGGAGCTGAGCATATGAACAAGGTTGGCATAGGGTACCACACGTCATCGGCCCTGGAAATGGCCGAAGTTCAAACATCCGGTCAGTCGGAACCACAAGGATGGATGCAACCAATAATTCAATATATACAGAACGACATTTTACCCGCGGAACGAGCTCAGGCACGCACACTCCGAACTCAGTCTGCCCAATTCACCATCCTAGATGGCACCTTATACAAGCGAGGCTATTCAGCCCCATTGCTAAGGTGCCTGTGTGAGTCAAAGGCGGACTACGCCCTCAAAGACGTGCACGAGTGTATATGCGGCAACCACTCTGGTGGCCATGCACTTGCCTTTAAGCTGATACCGCAGGGGTATTACTGGCCAAATCTTAAAAAAGATGCCATCGCACTCGTACATAAATGCGTGTGATTCCAAATCTCCGTCCCTCAGATCCGATCCCCGCTAGAAACTCTCACTTTCGTTTATTGCCCGCGACCATTCACCAAGTGGGGAATTGACCTGATTTCCCCCCTACCTAAAGGACGGGGAGAAGTGTTCACGAAATAGGTAGAGGCCGAACCCATGGCACGGACGATTGAGCAGAAAATAGTCTATTTCATTTGGAAGTCCCTCAACTATCGATTTGGGTTTCCTCAATCCATTGTCCTTAATAATGGCAAACAATTTGACAATAATAAATTCAGGGCATTCTGCGATGGCCTCCGTATACGGAACAACTTTTCCACCCCATACTACCCACGATCTAATGGATAAGTCGAGACAGTCAACAAAATTATAAAACAACACCTCAAGACACACTTCGGGAAACTCAAGGGTTTGTGGCCGGAAGAACCTCCTGGAGCCTTATAGACTTACAGGACAATGCATCGGTCCGCCACCGGAGAAACACCCTTCTCCTTGACTTTTGGAACTGATGCCGTCGTCCCGGTCGATATTAGGGCACCTACCTACCGAGTGACCCATTTCGAAGAACGAGATAATCACTTGACCCTTCAGGTGAACCTGGACCTCATCACAGAGAAACGGGCCCAAGCAGAAATATGGAATGTCATATACAAAATAAGATGCGAGCGATATTATAACTCCAAGGTTCACCCAAGAAGTTTCCAAGTCGGGGACCTTGTTTTAAAACGAATATTGGGACCGGATCCTGGTCCACTTAAACCAAAATGGGAGGGACCATACAAGATCAGTGAAGTCCTCCATAATGGGGCCTACCGGTTGGAAAACCTGAACAGCAAAAAATCTACTTATCCATGTAGGTTAAGAAGTATTATCAATAAAGTCAAGTCGACTATCTTTCCTTTTTCGGCTCACATCACCAATAAGACCGAGCTCACCTCAGCACTATGAATGACCGACTCCTCTAGCACCATAAGATCGAACTCGTCTCAGCGCTATGAATGGCCGGCTCCTCCGGCACAATAAGACCGACCTCGCCTCGTCACTACGAATGACCGGCTCCTCCAGCACCATAAAACCGAGCTCGCCTCAGCACTACGAATGATCGGCTCCTCCAGCACAATAAGACCAAGCTCGCCTCGGCACTATGGATGACTGGCTCATCAGGCACCATAAGAACAAGCTCACCTCATCACTATGAATGACCGGCTCCTCTGGCACCATAAGATCAAGCTCTCCTCGGCACTATGAATGACCGGCTCCTCCGGCATTATAAGACTGAGCTCGCCTCGGCACTATGCCGACTCCTCCGACACCATAAGACCGAGCTAACCTTGGCACCATCAATTGAGGATATCGAAAAGGCAAAAACCGAACCAACCCAGCCTAAACATCCAAGAAAAGACGAATACACAAGTACTATAATAAAATCTTATTCATTCGAAAAATATTCTTACAGAAAAATCCAGAAAAAGCAAAGGAAGAAAACGTTAAGGGGGCACGCAGGCCGTACACGAAATAAACTTAAAAAGCAAAAGCTACAAGGCTCCACCACTCCGGCCTGCCGCCTGAAACGACAGTACCTCACCCTCTCCGGCGAGGCCCGTATCCACGCCCCTCTCAGCCTCATCGACCTCCTCCAGATCGTCGGCGTCCATCGGCTCCACCTGCAGGTCAGACGCTCGGCCCACGATATAGGCATGGACCTCATCAACCATCTTCCCCTCCTTCATCAGATACAACATATCATAACAGATGGACACATAGTTCAGGTTGAGCATCTTTTTGTACTCGACCGACTTCTTGAAAGTAGACAGACCCTTAGCATAGCCCATAACCTCACAGGAATCAACCTGCTCGGTCAGGCGCTCGATCTTAGCATTCGCCTCCCTCAGATAGGCCTTATGCTCCGTCTGGACCTCCTCGTACTGCCTGTGCATAGACTCAGATGCCTCAGTCATTTCACGATCTTTATCCCTCCACATGTCAGCCTCGCCAGTGCGGCTCTCTAAGATCGCCATATCCCCCTTCAAATATGATATCTGATCCTCTAGAGACTTGACCAGACAAGGGCAGAGATGATGCTCCTCCAGAAGGGTTTGAAGCTCGGCCATCACTTTTTTGTGCTTCTAGACCAAGGCCTGGAACTCCCCGGCAGTCTTCACATAGGTCCCAGAGCACGCCCGAGCTAGACATTCCCGAACTGAATCTGCTCGGCCGATCCATGTCATTGGTTACTAGCTCCATATTCATTGTCCATCCCCAAATAGGAACATGGCTGGACTTAGCAACGGCCGACGGAACTCATACAAGCATCTCGATAGTAGGAGTAGCCGCTCGAACATAATTAAGGAACCAGCACGGCCTCCTATCCCTCATCTTAGCACAGAGATCCTCCCGATCCTTATTAATCGGAGGGTAATGCCCCTCGTAGTCAACAATGGCCTCCGTTCCTACCACCCGGCCGGTCCGGACATGGCTTGGCATTGGAGGCACTGTAGTGGTAGGATCAGCCTCCGTCGTGTTAACGCTGGCCTCTGGGTCGATGTCTCCCTTTTTTGTTTGGCCCCCGCACACTTCCTCCATTCAGCGGCCTCAACAGCCAGCCCTTCTACACGCTGCGCTGGGGTCTCTCTCCTCCTCGACGCAGCCTTGACCTTGGAAACTGGAAGAGAAAGGAAAAGATGTAAAAAAAATAGAAAAGGAAAATTACCCGACTCATACATTGTCGGATCGGTGGACTGGAGACCAGTAGCCTAAAGGTTCTCCTCAGTGGTTAGTAGATGCGACTTCCTCTACTCGGCTGAAAGCCCCAAAAGCTTTTCAACCCGGTCGTCAAACTCAGAGGATGTCTCCTTCATCGGAATGTGATCTGCATAGGAAACAAATTATGAGCGTTAGACAAAAATGGACAAAACAAATGCACATACTTACGCATTTTCGCAGTAAAGTGCTCTGGGACCCGGAGCCGCGCGTCCACAACACCGGGCTCAAACTCATCCACCGAGCTCCTCCAATCTCCCTCAATATAAAACCACTGCCACTTCCAACTGTATATGTTCTCCAGAACATCCACCACCTCCTTGTGCATAACATGCCGAGCGGTCAAATAAAACCAACCCGAGCCGGATCTTCCAACTTTCCTCCATAAGAAGAGGCTATTGAATTCCTCAAAGCTGGGCTCGGGCCAACCTTACTGATTGAAGAGGATGAAAAAGCCCACCACCCGATCCCAGGCATTGGGATTAATTTGAGCAATATGAAGGCCCCACCGCATCAAGAACCGGGATAAAGCCAAAGGATGCATAAACCGCAGCCCCGCCAGCAAAGAGCGGTAATACATAGTTGTATAACCGATGGGTAGCAAGTAAGGCCCCTCCTCAGGTTACGAAATGAACATCCGCACCCCCTTCGGAGTCTTGAACCGCCACCGCCAGGCCTCCAGTTTCTCCTCCTTGATGGCTCTGCGGATCGAGGTCGAATCCCACGTCGCCTCTACAAAAAAAAATACCGAAGTTGGATCCAAGCCTCCTCTGGCTCAACTTCCACTTCCTCGTCCGCAGTTCCACCAACCGCCGCCAGCGGAACCACTGCCTCTGCCTCCCCAAGTCCCAGCGACCTTGTTACCTTGCCGCCTCCGTCATCCTCACTCCAGTCTATAGGTGTCACCCTAGGGAAAAGTCCGCCACCCCTGTACGGTCCAGCGACACATCTAACTCGGCCACCCTCATATCCTCCAGATACGACATATCGATTACATGAAATTGAAAAAAGAAACGAGGAAAAAAGACTCACCGAAGCCTTTTCTCTGCAAGGAACCGAAAAAAATGGTGGAAGTAGAAAGAAAGAAGAAATAGAAGGGACACCTCTATTTATAAGGGGAGGCAGGCATTAAATGCCTGACGCGTGACCCTTCGACTCACACTCAACCATCACAAAATCTATGGGCGCGTGAACGGGAAGTCAAACCAAACCCTGGCATGCTCCTCCCGTCATGACACGTGAAATACGAAAATCGAACTGACACGCCCTTCGAAGAGGCTTCCCTTCGAGAATCCCATCTTGCGAAACCTCCCTAAGAAGCCAGCTCTGTTTAACTATGAATCGACCCCATGCCTGGCCACCCTGGCACAGCCCCGGACTCAGGGGCCCTTGTTGATATCCCATTCGCCTTGGCATCCACGCATGCGCTCCCCGCCAGCTCAACCATCCCGGTTATAGAGGACCATAAGACAAAAGAACCGGTTTTCGGATAAACCGGCCGGGCAGAGAAACAAGGAGGACCGACTGAATACAAATCAAATTTACTCCCAGGTACCGCTATGACAGGACCGGGTAGAACCGTCAAAGACCTGGGGCCGACCTGATGACCAGCACGGAGAAAGGACGAAAGGACCAACTAGATCCAGGATAAATACACTCCAAGACACCGTCATGGCATGAACGACTAGAGCAGCGGGAGACCTGAAGGACGACCACAGAACCGACCACAATGGATAATCACTGCCAAAAGCATGCGGAACAGGCACACATGACATGCGGACAGGCACAGAGGACAGTTAATGCACTCTGTCCTCCTTCTCAAAGCAACCCCTAAAGGCCGCCACGTGACAAGTGTTTGGACGTATCCACAAACATTCCCCAGCTGTCGGCCCCCTGATTGGCCAAGGCTTTCTGTTAGGAATATTATTCCAGATTTTGATGATGTCATCCCTGTATCAATGATTAATTCAAATGGATGTACTAAGTACTTGGCATTGTAAAGAATAACCAAATGAGTATCTTCTATAGGCCTTAAAAATTAGGCTAAATATTGATCAAGTGTTGATCACTTAGAAAATCGGCTAAGTATAAAACTGCCTGTACTTCAGATAGGTTAGTATCAGCCGGGTCTTGGTCAAACAAAATTAACCAGAGAAGTTTGATCAAAATAGTCAAGTTATTTGCAGACAAGATATCAGTTCAGATAACATCAGCCAGGTTTTGGTCAACGCATCAGAGAAATTTGACCACAGACAAGTTTCATCAGGCGATGTTTCAGAGAACTTCTGGTCTACGAGATTTATCAGAGAATTTTGACCACAGAGAGGTTTTTCGGTCAAACAGTCTTACAGTGAAGATTGAACCAACTCAATCTGTAGCCAAGTATAAAAAAGCTCAGTCCACATCGGCAATGCGATAAAAAGTCAACAATGATGGAAAGTCACATGCGGACGTAGAAAAATGCAAAAGACAATACAGAGTGATTCCCGGAAGAAAGAATACTTTATTCCTGAAGATCGGTACCCCAAATACTCTTAGATAAACAAATAAAGAAAGGCAACGCGATCAACGGAAATCTTTTCAACGGACATATTTTGAAATGGGAATCCAGCCTTGCAATGGATCTAAAAGATAAACAAAGATATCCACTCTCCAACGGATAGATTTGTTACAGTATTGCAACGGCTATGAAGAAGGCTCAAAGGATTAGTACTATATATATCTAAAGAACATATCGAGCCAAGTACAATGCGAACAATACTCTCAAGCAATTAAAGCAATCAAAGCTATCAAAGCAAACAGGAGAACTATAGCATTGTGAAGAGCAAACATTCAAGATCATATTCTGAGAAGCTCTTAGTTGGAGAAGACAAACACTCTTGTATTTAAAACCGAGTTCGGGGTACTTCACTAGTTGAAGTTTCTTGACTGATAGGTATCCTAGGATTTAAGATCAAGAGGTGCTAGGCAGTCAAGGGAGTTACAACGATAGGATTTCCACTGGCTGGAAGTTGTTGTGACTAGGAAGAATTATAGTGAATTTTATCTCCAACTGGTTTGGAGAGAAGTGGATTAGTAGAGGATTACCCCACCTCTGAAACCACTATAAGTGCTTGTGTGATTTACTTTTTTTGAACATCATACTTAACTGCTGCATACATATTTACTGTTCCATTTATTAGTCAACTGTCTTCCGCATTTTACAGTTGACATAAGTTACCTGCGGACGATTCTTAAGTTACCTGCAGTAGTACCAGTTGTGCTTTCGCATAACCTACATGTAGCTAGGATTTGTCATCTTCACATTATACATCTCAAGAAACTCACCTGTTTAAGGAAAAGAGTTTTAATAAGTCTATTCACCCTCTAGACTTATTCCCGATAACTTGTGACCTACAAGTGGTATCGGAGAGGTTGGTTCAAACCTATAGAACTGCATCCATATATATTGCATATATATTTTAATCTCTCACAATATAATGGAACACATGCAGCACATGCACTCTAGATTACCTGTACTCTCTGTTGATGAATATGACGTATGGAAGATAAGAATGCAGTCACATCTGTCATCCATTCATGATGATATGTGGTGTATCATTGAAGATGGTCCTTTCCTATTTGGGAAGGACAACACCCCTGAGGAAATTGCAGCTGGAAACCTGAGAAGATTCCAAAGAAAAGGACAGAGTTGTCACCTGAAGATAGGAAGCTGGCCAATCTTGACAACCGGGCCAGAGACATCCTGTACCAGACTCTGGACAAAGCAACCATGGTGAAAATAAAGAACTGCAAGAATGCCAAGGAGATATCGGACACATTAGTCTTGATGTGTGAAGGAACCGAGCTGATCAAGGAAAATAAATTGTCAATTGCTATACAAAAATTTGAAAATTTTAAAATGAAAAGCGGTGAAACCATTGATCATGTGGATATGAGATTCACAGAAATTATTAATGAGATAACTCCCTGGGCAAGACAACAGGGAGATGGCTTTGAATTTATTAAGATCTCTCAATCCAGAATAGAGCAGGCGATGGCCATGAGAGAATCAAAGGATCTAAACAAAATCAAGATCCAGGAGCTATTCTCCGACCTAAAGGTATATGAAATTGAGTTACCAAATTCATCATTAACTGAACCAGCTGAGAAAGGAATAGCTTTTGCAGCTAAATCCTCCTCAAAAAGCTTATCTGAAGTTAATCCTCCAAGTCCCCTGAACTTTAAGGAATAAATGGCATTTATCATGCAAAGATTCAGCAACTTCAGAAAGAACTACACTAAGTATAAGAAGAACTTCTAGGAGAATCCAAGGAGATATCAAAAATCTGGAAAATGGAAGGTGGAGTGCTATAATTACCACAAGATAGGACACATCCAGATAGACTGCCCTGAGCTCAAGAAGGATGAAAGCAAAAAGGACATGGGTAGAAAGGAGGACAAAAGAAAAGCTCGCATTGGTGAAGAACTAGAGAGAGTAGAATCAAGTGGTGGATTCTTCTCTGCTGATGAAGAATATAACTACCTCATGGCAAACCTATCTGATGAAGAGGTAACCTCAAAACTTTCAAATTCATGTCATGATAGCTCAAGCATGTCTGGAGACTCCATTTTTCATGAATCTGTGGATCAATTATTTAAAGACTTTGAAACCCTAAAAACTTCTCACCAGACTGTGACAGTTGGGAAAACTAAGCTGCAAGATGAGAATAGCAAATGAAAAATGATTTTGAGAAACTCACAGAGTCAAGAAATTTCAAAAATACCATAGCCGAGTTGGGAAAACAATCCCAAAATACATGCAAAACTTAGCAGATAATACCACACCTGAGATTGAAAGCTGGCTGCTTTGAACAAAGAAAAGCTAGCTGCACTTGCTCATCTCAAAGCTGATATATCTAATCTTAAACAGCTAAATACCACACATGATCAAGAGATAACATCTCTCAAGGCATCTATAACCCTGGATGAACTGTGTCCTAACCAAAGGCCACTCTATTCTAAATCAGGCCTTGAATATGACCCAAATACTCCCTCAAAATCTAAAACCACATTTGTAAGGGGAGAAACAAATGTCCAGAATGCTGAGCCTACAAATAATTCTGTATTTCAAAATAGGCAACAACCAAGTCAAAAGTTTAGGCAGGAGCCAAGGTATACTAGGCAACAACCAAGGTATACTAGGAAACCACCTTGACAAGAGACTAGGCAAGGGCCAAGGCAAAAGCAGCAGTCAAGACATTATTCTGCTTATTATCAAAGACTCCCTAAAAACAGATTTCAAAATGGGAGAGGCAGATGGAAACCTCAAAGTTATCCAAGATTTCAAAATGAACAGGTGTGGAGACCCCAAAGATTCAACAAATGGTGTCAGCCAAGGTTTAAAAATAGCCCACACCAAAACCATTTCCAGGCATATCTAGTGCACAGACCCGGACAGGGATATAGACCTAGACCTTATGCACCTTACAGGGATAATAATAATAAAAATAATTATAACCCTCAAAACCCTTGGAGAAACCAATTCTCCAAAAAGCCCACTAACCCTAGATGACCCAAACAGATATGGGTACCTAAATCTTTGCTTAATTGATTGCAGAAAAGGTGAAAGGACTACTGCCATGTCACTTCAAATTCCACATCTGTAGGTGAAGAATGGTTTGTAGATTTTGTATGCTCAAGGCACATGACCGGGAACAAGAATGTTCTATCAAATTATGTCAAATCAAGAGGTCCAGATGTTACTTTTGGAGATAGCTCAAGAGGTCAGACAAAAGGTCATGGGGAGCTGCACAGAGGAAATTCTATAATATCAAAAGTCCACTATGTCAAAGGACTAAAATATAATTTGTTGATCATAAGCCAGTTCTGTGATGAAAATAATCTAGTATTTTTCACGATTTGGAAATGCATGGTGAGTAATATCCTATCTGGTGAAGCGAAACTACAAGGTTTCAGAAAAAGAGATATGTACATGATAGATTGGAAGTCAGGAGCTACAAACTCATGTTTCATGTCAAGAACCATTGCTGAGAATGGATGGTTTTGAACTATACAGCTCTCAACAAGATAAGTTCTTAGAAGATGGTCAGAGGACTTCGAGATGAAGTATTCAAGAAGGAAGCTCTCTGTGATGCATGTCAGAAAGGAAATCAGACCAAAACAACATTCAGACCAGTTCATCCCACTTCTCTCACCACCAGAGCCTTAGATCTACTTCATATGGATCTATTTGGCCCTATCAAGGCAAGAACTATAAGTGGAAGAAAGCATGCTCTAGTAGTCGTGGATCACTACTCAAGATACACTTGGGTATTGTTTCTCTACAAAAAGAGTGAAACATTATCAAAGTTACCTGAGTTCTTGAGAAGAATTCAGAATGAGAAATCCCTCTCCATCATCAAGATCAGATTAGACAAATGTGGAGAATTTCTCAACAAGGCGATCATTGAATTCAGTGATCAGAATGGAATTAAGCATGAGCTCTCAGCTGCAAGAACACCACAACAAAATGGTGTAGCTGAAAGAAGAAACAGAACCGTGAAGGAAGCTGCCAGGTCCATGATTCTTGAGACCGACTTGCCCAAAAGGTTCGGGTCAAGTGTCAACACATCATGCCATACTCAGAACAGAAGTATGATTGTAGGGATACACAACAAAACTCCCTATGAGGTTTGGAATAACAGAATACCAATTGTTGCTTACTTGCATATTTTTGGTTGTAAGTGTTTCATTCACAACAATTGTAAAACCCAACTGAATGTCTTTGAAGCTAAAACTGATGATGGTCTCTTTATGGGATACTCACAAACAATTAAGGCATACAGAGTTTTTAATAAAAGAACCTTAGTTGTGGAAGAAACACCTCATATTGTTTTTGATGAATCTACTGTCGAGTACAAGAAACAGGTAGATTTAATTGAGAAAAAGCTCAAATCTGCCACCTTGGAGGATATCATCATAAACGACACAGGAATGATGGACACAGCTGATGAAGACCTAGCTGCATATCAGACAGGATCTCAAGACCCAACTAACCCAACTGCAACTGAGAAGACCGTAGCTGATCATGTCCTAGCTGATCGAATCGTAGCCGATCCTCAAGACCCAACTATAGCCGAAAAAATCATACCCGATCCATTACAGTGCAGATCACCAAGTCCAACCTCAAGATCAATCAAAAGCACCACCCAAGCACATCTACAGGGGAACAAACCCTAAATATGAAGATAAAATTCCCAAATGGCTCAAAGATCATCCTATTCAGCAAATCATTGGAAAGCTGACTGATGGAGTCAAGACCAAAAAAACATCAGAACCAGCAGAATGGCAATGTTCTCATGTTTTATTTCTCAAATAAAGCCTAAATCAACAGATCAGGCTCTGGAAGACTATACATGGGTGTTAGCAATGCAAGAGGAGCTAAACCAGATGGAAAGAAACAAAGTGTGGGAACTAACAGACAGACCAAATTACAAGAAAGTTATTGGTACCAAATGGTGAAATTGTTAGGAATAAAGCCAAATTGGTAGCAAAAGGATATGCTCAGTGCGAAGGAATAGATTTTGATGAAACATATGCACCAGTAGCAAGACTTGAAGCAATCAGACTATTCCTTGCATATGCAACATTAAGGGATTTTGAAGTCTACCAAATGGATGTGAAAAATGCATTCCTAAATGGAATATTAGAAGAAGAAGTCTATGTGGATAAACCCTCCAGTATTGTCAAATGAGACCAAGTGTACAAACTTCTAAAAGCTCTATATGGACTCAAACAGGCACCAAGAGCCTGGTATGAAACCCTAACTGAGTTTTTAGAGAAGAATGATTTTTGCGAAGGAAAGGTGGACAAAACCCTATTCAGAATTGAACATGAAGACCACATATGGCTTATTCAAATATACGTGGATGACATTATATTTACCTCAACCAATGCTGAGCTATCTAACAAATTCTCAAAACTTATGCAAGGAGAATTTGAAATGAGTATGATGGGAAAGTTAAACTTCTTTCTTGGTTTACAAGTCAAGCAGATGGATAATGGAATATTCATCAACCAAGCAAAATATACAAGGGAACTAATCAAAAGATTTAGCCTAGACTCAGCCAAACCAACAAGAGTTCCAATGAGCACCTCCATACACATTAATGCAGATGAAGGAGGCATATCAGTGGATTCTACCCACTATAGAGGATTAATTGGATCCTTGTTATACTTAAATGCAAGCAGACCAGACATATCTTATGCAGTTGGAGTATGTGCAAGATTCCAATCCAAGCCAAAGCAGTCTCACCAGGAAGCAGCTAAAAGATTCATCAAATACCTTAAGACTATAATCAATGTTTGTCTATGGTATCCCAAGGATGACAACTTTGAATTAGCAGGATATTCAGATGTAGATTTTGAAGAATGCAAAATTGACAGGAAAAGCACCAGTGGAATGTTCCAACTCCTAGGAACCAGACTTATTTCATGGTTCAGCAAAAAGCAGGTATCCAACTCAATATCCACAACTGAGTCTGAATACTTAGCTGCATGTAGTTGTTGTGCTCAAATCCTATGGATCAGACAATAACTAATGGACTACAACATCATTGCAAATGAAGTCCCCATATGGTGTGATAACAATAGTGCAATAGTAATCACAAATAATCCTGTATTGCACTCAAGGACAAATCACATTGATATCAAACACCATTTCATCAGAGACCATGTGATAGGTAAAAGAGTAAGAGTTGAAAGAGTCAGCACAGAGTACCAGATTGCTGACATATTCACAAAACCTTTACCAGAAGAAAGGTTTTTGGACCTAAGCAGGGACCTAGGCCTACTAGATTGGGAATCTAGTGCATGAGCCAAAAAGTCACCTGATGCAGTTCAGATAAAGTTACCTGAACCGGAGAGCAGGAAGAAGATCTATCTGATCAGACCAGTCGAAGAGTCTTATCCGATCGTACCAAGGTGAGAATATATGACCAAGCAGACATAATCCTATCTGATCAGATCAGGCAAGAAGCCAAGCACACACGAGAAATCTCAGGCGAAATATCTCACCGGATGCAGTGCAGATATCCAACGGTCAAGAAGTCCAAGAGTCAACCAGCTATGTTTTCTTTTTAATTAAAATATTCGCGTCTCTTTAAATTCCCGTCTCATTACACATGTCCACACCACGATCACACGATTACCACGTATACAATGAGCCGGTCACTCAACCGCTACTTAATTAATAAACTTTAATTCAAAAATTCGAATAGGCTATTTAAGGCGGCGGAAATCATTTCACAAAAACCTTACCATCTTCAAGCTATCGAAACCCTAGATCTGAGAAAAGCAAAAATCTCCTGAATATTCACTACAATAAAATCAAATCCCTAAATTTACATAAATAGAAGCCGCTCAATATTTTGAAGGTGTGAATCTAAAGCTGGTGAAGGACCAAATTATCTTTAGCATAGTAGTCGATTTTGAAGGACTACTCGAGGCGAACAAGACGACGACGATGGAGGACCTTATCAAGAACATGAAGAAAAATGGTGTCTACCATTTTCTTGACATTAACCCGAAGCAGCTGTACAAAGAAGCTGTGATTTTCTTCTACAAGGAAGCCCATGTAACCGAGAATTGCATTCAGAGCGAAATATTTGGAAAGGATATGTACATCACTCCGAACACCATCGAGAAGGCATTCCAAATCGAGAATCAAGGTCTGGCGGTCGAGGCGTTGAAGCAGACCCCACTCCACGTCTGGTGTAAAATCAAGACACCAGCTCAAGAATTCCAGGTCAAAATGACTGCCAAGAGGGCATATCCGAAAATGGAATACATATACGCGTTGGACACCACCAACAAAATTGTGATGGGGATGGCAGGAAGTTACGACCAACTATCCTCCGCCAAGTACCCAGATTTGGGAACTTTAATCCAGAGCAAGAGGATTAACTGGCCTGAATACATCTACAGGTAGTTGGTCCGAGAAGTCAACAAGGTCCAATGGCTTGAATCAGAGAAGAAGTTCAAGCAGAAACTAGCTTATGGGACTCAAATAAGCTGGATATTGGATTTTCTGGGAAAAGCGAAAGGAAAAGCAGAGACCTTTCACTCGAACAAGAGACTCGGGTCACTTTGACCAAGCCCCAAAGGATAAGCTTGCAGAAACCAATCTGTTATCTGCAGCTAAGATTTTGGAGAGAATGAAGAGTGGAACCTCTTCATACGGCATGTCATAAGAGGAAGTCCAATCTGATGCAGGCAACCAAACCTTCAATGAAGTCTCCCAAGAGTCACCTGCAAGGGAGATTCCCCAAGACTCAACTGTCCCCAAGACCTTACCTGAGGAAGGCTCAGACAGTGATAATTTACCGCTGTCTAAGTTATTAAAGAGAAAGCTACCTACAACAGATGAAGTTATCCATGTGACTTCATCTCCTGATCAGTCACCAAAAAGACAGAGAGGATTGGTGGCTGAAGAAAACTTGCAGATAATAATCTCTCCTGCACCTGCTCATGAGGAGGGACCTTTAGAGAGGACTTTGATTGAAGACCGGCCTGAACTGGTAGCCGAGATGATTGCTATCCTAACTCTCACTGCTTAGTCCCCAAGATATGAGGAAGAAGAAGAGGCCGAGACCATTGAGATCCCGAAAGCTGGCTATTGTTACAACCTCACGGAGAACAATCCAATCAACCTTACCAAGACTCAAATGAATTTGGTAAGAAAATAAGCCCTACTTTATGATTACCTTAGCATATTTAGTGAATGGAAAGCGTTTAACATGCTTACCTTCCTTAAGCTCAAATATTTTGTTGAGAAAGCAACATGGAAACATCTATTAGGCATCGAACAAATATTAACATTTTTCTGCCGGGAAGAAGATATGGAGACAATAATAAAAGAGGACTGGTTCATGTCACATTTCAAACAAAACATGGACCAGTTCTGTAACACCCCAAACTAGGTGGATATTACAGTGCCGTGGACCCCAACTAGGACCCACTAGGCGAATGAATGACAGGACCGGGTAGAACCGTCAAAGACCTGGGGCCGACCTGATGACCAGCACGGAGAAAGGACGAAAGGACCAACTAGATCCAGGATAAATACACTCCAAGACACCGTCATGGCATGAACGACTAGAGCAGCGGGAGACCTGAAGGACGACCACAGAACCGACCACAATGGATAATCACTGCCAAAAGCATGCGGAACAGGCACACATGACATGCGGACAGGCACAGAGGACAGTTAATGCACTCTGTCCTCCTTCTCAAAGCAACCCCTAAAGGCCGCCACGTGACAAGTGTTTGGACGTATCCACAAACATTCCCCAGCTGTCGGCCCCCTGATTGGCCAAGGCTTTCTGTTAGGAATATTATTCCAGATTTTGATGATGTCATCCCTGTATCAATGATTAATTCAAATGGATGTACTAAGTACTTGGCATTGTAAAGAATAACCAAATGAGTATCTTCTATAGGCCTTAAAAATTAGGCTAAATATTGATCAAGTGTTGATCACTTAGAAAATCGGCTAAGTATAAAACTGCCTGTACTTCAGATAGGTTAGTATCAGCCGGGTCTTGGTCAAACAAAATTAACCAGAGAAGTTTGATCAAAATAGTCAAGTTATTTGCAGACAAGATATCGATTCGTATAACATCAGCCAGGTTTTGGTCAACGCATCAGAGAAATTTGACCACAGACAAGTTTCATCAGGCGATGTTTCAGAGAACTTCTGGTCTACGAGATTTATCAGAGAATTTTGACCACAGAGAGGTTTTTCGGTCAAACAGTCTTACAGTGAAGATTGAACCAACTCAATCTGTAGCCAAGTATAAAAAAGCTCAGTCCACATCGGCAATGCGATAAAAAGTCAACAATGATGGAAAGTCACATGCGGACGTAGAAAAATGCAAAAGACAATACAGAGTGATTCCCGGAAGAAAGAATACTTTATTCCTGAAGATCGGTACCCCAAATACTATTAGATAAACAAATAAAGAAAGGCAACGCGATCAACGGAAATCTTTTCAACGGACATATTTTGAAATGGGAATCCAGCCTTGCAATGGATCTAAAAGATAAACAAAGATATCCACTCTCCAACGGATAGATTTGTTACAGTATTGCAACGGCTATGAAGAAGGCTCAAAGGATTAGTACTATATATATCTAAAGAACATATCGAGCCAAGTACAATGCGAACAATACTCTCAAGCAATTAAAGCAATCAAAGCTATCAAAGCAAACAGGAGAACTATAGCATTGTGAAGAGCAAACATTCAAGATCATATTCTGAGAAGCTCTTAGTTGGAGAAGACAAACACTCTTGTATTTAAAACCGAGTTCGGGGTACTTCACTAGTTGAAGTTTCTTGACTGATAGGTATCCTAGGATTTAAGATCAAGAGGTGCTAGGCAGTCAAGGGAGTTACAACGATAGGATTTCCACTGGCTGGAAGTTGTTGTGACTAGGAAGAATTATAGTGAATTTTATCTCCAACTGGTTTGGAGAGAAGTGGATTAGTAGAGGATTACCCCACCTCTGAAACCACTATAAGTGCTTGTGTGATTTACTTTTTTTGAACATCATACTTAACTGCTGCATACATATTTACTGTTCCATTTATTAGTCAACTGTCTTCCGCATTTTACAGTTGACATAAGTTACCTGCGGACGATTCTTAAGTTACCTGCAGTAGTACCAGTTGTGCTTTCGCATAACCTACATGTAGCTAGGATTTGTCATCTTCACATTATACATCTGAAGAAACTCACCTGTTTAAGGAAAAGAGTTTTAATAAGTCTATTCACCCCCTCTAGACTTATTCCTGATAACTTGTGACCTACAAGTGGTATCGGAGAGGTTGGTTCAAACCTATAGAACCAGATCCATATATATTGCATATATATTTTAATCTCTCACAATATAATGGAACACATGCAGCACATGCACTCTAGATTACCTGTACTCTCTGTTGATGAATATGACGTATGGAAGATAAGAATGCAGTCACATCTGTCATCCATTCATGATGATATGTGGTGTATCATTGAAGATGGTCCTTTCCTATTTGGGAAGGACAACACCCCTGAGGAAATTGCAGCTGGGAAACCTGAGAAGATTCCAAAGAAAAGGACAGAGTTGTCACCTGAAGATAGGAAGCTGGCCAATCTTGACAACCGGGCCAGAGACATCCTGTACCAGACTCTGGACAAAGCAACCATGGTGAAAATAAAGAACTGCAAGAATGCCAAGGAGATATCGGACACATTAGTCTTGATGTGTGAAGGAACCGAGCTGATCAAGGAAAATAAATTGTCAATTGCTATACAAAAATTTGAAAATTTTAAAATGAAAAGCGGTGAAACCATTGATCATGTGGATATGAGATTCACAGAAATTATTAATGAGATAACTCCCTGGGCAAGACAACAGGGAGATGGCTTTGAATTTATTAAGATCTCTCAATCCAGAATAGAGCAGGCGATGGCCATGAGAGAATCAAAGGATCTAAACAAAATCAAGATCCAGGAGCTATTCTCCGACCTAAAGGTATATGAAATTGAGTTACCAAATTCATCATTAACTGAACCAGCTGAGAAAGGAATAGCTTTTGCAGCTAAATCCTCCTCAAAAAGCTTATCTGAAGTTAATCCTCCAAGTCCCCTGAACTTTAAGGAATAAATGGCATTTATCATGCAAAGATTCAGCAACTTCAGAAAGAACTACACTAAGTATAAGAAGAACTTCTAGGAGAATCCAAGGAGATATCAAAAATCTGGAAAATGGAAGGTGGAGTGCTATAATTACCACAAGATAGGACACATCCAGATAGACTGCCCTGAGCTCAAGAAGGATGAAAGCAAAAAGGACATGGGTAGAAAGGAGGACAAAAGAAAAGCTCGCATTGGTGAAGAACTAGAGAGAGTAGAATCAAGTGGTGGATTCTTCTCTGCTGATGAAGAATATAACTACCTCATGGCAAACCTATCTGATGAAGAGGTAACCTCAAAACTTTCAAATTCATGTCATGATAGCTCAAGCATGTCTGGAGACTCCATTTTTCATGAATCTGTGGATCAATTATTTAAAGACTTTGAAACCCTAAAAACTTCTCACCAGACTGTGACAGTTGGGAAAACTAAGCTGCAAGATGAGAATAGGCAGCTGAAAAATGATTTTGAGAAACTCAGCAGGAGTCAGCAAATTTCAAAAATACCATAGCTGAGTTGGGAAAACAATCCCAAAATACTGTGCAAAACTTAGCAGATAATACCACACCTGAGATTGAAAGCTGGCTGCTTTGAACAAAGAAAAGCTAGCTGCACTTGCTCATCTCAAAGCTGATATATCTAATCTTAAACAGCTAAATACCACACATGATCAAGAGATAACATCTCTCAAGGCATCTATAACCCTGGATGAACTGTGTCCTAACCAAAGGCCACTCTATTCTAAATCAGGCCTTGAATATGACCCAAATACTCCCTCAAAATCTAAAACCACATTTGTAAGGGGAGAAACAAATGTCCAGAATGCTGAGCCTACAAATAATTCTGTATTTCAAAATAGGCAACAACCAAGTCAAAAGTTTAGGCAGGAGCCAAGGTATACTAGGCAACAACCAAGGTATACTAGGAAACCACCTTGACAAGAGACTAGGCAAGGGCCAAGGCAAAAGCAGCAGTCAAGACATTATTCTGCTTATTATCAAAGACTCCCTAAAAACAGATTTCAAAATGGGAGAGGCAGATGGAAACCTCAAAGTTATCCAAGATTTCAAAATGAACAGGTGTGGAGACCCCAAAGATTCAACAAATGGTGTCAGCCAAGGTTTAAAAATAGCCCACACCAAAACCATTTCCAGGCATATCTAGTGCACAGACCCGGACAGGGATATAGACCTAGACCTTATGCACCTTACAGGGATAATAATAATAAAAATAATTATAACCCTCAAAACCCTTGGAGAAACCAATTCTCCAAAAAGCCCACTAACCCTAGATGACCCAAACAGATATGGGTACCTAAATCTT
Organism: Orobanche coerulescens; assembly: GCA_033398695.1. Taxonomy (NCBI): domain Eukaryota; kingdom Viridiplantae; phylum Streptophyta; class Magnoliopsida; order Lamiales; family Orobanchaceae; genus Orobanche; species Orobanche coerulescens. The sequence continues at coordinate 145,194,940 of CM065805.1, read as the reverse complement.
TGCTTAATTGATTGCAGAAAAGGTGAAAGGACTACTGCCATGTCACTTCAAATTCCACATCTGTAGGTGAAGAATGGTTTGTAGATTTTGTATGCTCAAGGCACATGACCGGGAACAAGAATGTTCTATCAAATTATGTCAAATCAAGAGGTCCAGATGTTACTTTTGGAGATAGCTCAAGAGGTCAGACAAAAGGTCATGGGGAGCTGCACAGAGGAAATTCTATAATATCAAAAGTCCACTATGTCAAAGGACTAAAATATAATTTGTTGATCATAAGCCAGTTCTGTGATGAAAATAATCTAGTATTTTTCACGATTTGGAAATGCATGGTGAGTAATATCCTATCTGGTGAAGCGAAACTACAAGGTTTCAGAAAAAGAGATATGTACATGATAGATTGGAAGTCAGGAGCTACAAACTCATGTTTCATGTCAAGAACCATTGCTGAGAATGGATGGTTTTGAACTATACAGCTCTCAACAAGATAAGTTCTTAGAAGATGGTCAGAGGACTTCGAGATGAAGTATTCAAGAAGGAAGCTCTCTGTGATGCATGTCAGAAAGGAAATCAGACCAAAACAACATTCAGACCAGTTCATCCCACTTCTCTCACCACCAGAGCCTTAGATCTACTTCATATGGATCTATTTGGCCCTATCAAGGCAAGAACTATAAGTGGAAGAAAGCATGCTCTAGTAGTCGTGGATCACTACTCAAGATACACTTGGGTATTGTTTCTCTACAAAAAGAGTGAAACATTATCAAAGTTACCTGAGTTGCTGAGAAGAATTCAGAATGAGAAATCCCTCTCCATCATCAAGATCAGATTAGACAAATGTGGAGAATTTCTCAACAAGGCGATCATTGAATTCAGTGATCAGAATGGAATTAAGCATGAGCTCTCAGCTGCAAGAACACCACAACAAAATGGTGTAGCTGAAAGAAGAAACAGAACCGTGAAGGAAGCTGCCAGGTCCATGATTGCTGAGACTGACTTGCCCAAAAGGTTCTGGGCTGAAGCTGTCAACACATCATGCCATACTCAGAACAGAAGTATGATTGTAGGGATACACAACAAAACTCCCTATGAGGTTTGGAATAACAGAATACCAATTGTTGCTTACTTGCATATTTTTGGTTGTAAGTGTTTCATTCACAACAATTGTAAAACCCAACTGAATGTCTTTGAAGCTAAAACTGATGATGGTCTCTTTATGGGATACTCACAAACAATTAAGGCATACAGAGTTTTTAATAAAAGAACCTTAGTTGTGGAAGAAACACCTCATATTGTTTTTGATGAATCTACTGTCGAGTACAAGAAACAGGTAGATTTAATTGAGAAAAAGCTCAAATCTGCCACCTTGGAGGATATCATCATAAACGACACAGGAATGATGGACACAGCTGATGAAGACCTAGCTGCATATCAGACAGGATCTCAAGACCCAACTAACCCAACTGCAACTGAGAAGACCGTAGCTGATCATGTCCTAGCTGATCCAATCGTAGCTGATCCTGAAGACCCAACTATAGCTGAAAAAATCATACCTGATCCAGTTACAGCTGCAGATCACCAAGTCCAACCTGAAGATCAATCAAAAGCAGTCCACCCAAGCACATCTACAGGGGGAACAAACCCTAAATATGAAGATAAAATTCCCAAATGGCTCAAAGATCATCCTATTCAGCAAATCATTGGAAAGCTGACTGATGGAGTCAAGACCAAAAAAACATCAGAACCAGCAGAATGGCAATGTTCTCATGTTTTATTTCTCAAATAAAGCCTAAATCAACAGATCAGGCTCTGGAAGACTATACATGGGTGTTAGCAATGCAAGAGGAGCTAAACCAGATGGAAAGAAACAAAGTGTGGGAACTAACAGACAGACCAAATTACAAGAAAGTTATTGGTACCAAATGGTGAAATTGTTAGGAATAAAGCCAAATTGGTAGCAAAAGGATATGCTCAGTGCGAAGGAATAGATTTTGATGAAACATATGCACCAGTAGCAAGACTTGAAGCAATCAGACTATTCCTTGCATATGCAACATTAAGGGATTTTGAAGTCTACCAAATGGATGTGAAAAATGCATTCCTAAATGGAATATTAGAAGAAGAAGTCTATGTGGATAAACCCTCCAGTATTGTCAAATGAGACCAAGTGTACAAACTTCTAAAAGCTCTATATGGACTCAAACAGGCACCAAGAGCCTGGTATGAAACCCTAACTGAGTTTTTAGAGAAGAATGATTTTTGCGAAGGAAAGGTGGACAAAACCCTATTCAGAATTGAACATGAAGACCACATATGGCTTATTCAAATATACGTGGATGACATTATATTTACCTCAACCAATGCTGAGCTATCTAACAAATTCTCAAAACTTATGCAAGGAGAATTTGAAATGAGTATGATGGGAAAGTTAAACTTCTTTCTTGGTTTACAAGTCAAGCAGATGGATAATGGAATATTCATCAACCAAGCAAAATATACAAGGGAACTAATCAAAAGATTTAGCCTAGACTCAGCCAAACCAACAAGAGTTCCAATGAGCACCTCCATACACATTAATGCAGATGAAGGAGGCATATCAGTGGATTCTACCCACTATAGAGGATTAATTGGATCCTTGTTATACTTAAATGCAAGCAGACCAGACATATCTTATGCAGTTGGAGTATGTGCAAGATTCCAATCCAAGCCAAAGCAGTCTCACCAGGAAGCAGCTAAAAGATTCATCAAATACCTTAAGACTATAATCAATGTTTGTCTATGGTATCCCAAGGATGACAACTTTGAATTAGCAGGATATTCAGATGTAGATTTTGAAGAATGCAAAATTGACAGGAAAAGCACCAGTGGAATGTTCCAACTCCTAGGAACCAGACTTATTTCATGGTTCAGCAAAAAGCAGGTATCCAACTCAATATCCACAACTGAGTCTGAATACTTAGCTGCATGTAGTTGTTGTGCTCAAATCCTATGGATCAGACAATAACTAATGGACTACAACATCATTGCAAATGAAGTCCCCATATGGTGTGATAACAATAGTGCAATAGTAATCACAAATAATCCTGTATTGCACTCAAGGACAAATCACATTGATATCAAACACCATTTCATCAGAGACCATGTGATAGGTAAAAGAGTAAGAGTTGAAAGAGTCAGCACAGAGTACCAGATTGCTGACATATTCACAAAACCTTTACCAGAAGAAAGGTTTTTGGACCTAAGCAGGGACCTAGGCCTACTAGATTGGGAATCTAGTGCATGAGCCAAAAAGTCACCTGATGCAGTTCAGATAAAGTTACCTGAACCGGAGAGCAGGAAGAAGATCTATCTGATCAGACCAGTCGAAGAGTCTTATCTGATCAGACCAAGGTGAGAATATATGACCTGAAGCAGGACATAATCCTATCTGATCAGATCAGGCAAGAAGCCAAGCACACACGAGAAATCTCAGGCGAAATATCTCACCGGATGCAGTGCAGATATCCAACGGTCAAGAAGTCCAAGAGTCAACCAGCTATGTTTTCTTTTTAATTAAAATATTCGCGTCTCTTTAAATTCCCGTCTCATTACACATGTCCACACCACGATCACACGATTACCACGTATACAATGAGCCGGTCACTCAACCGCTACTTAATTAATAAACTTTAATTCAAAAATTCGAATAGGCTATTTAAGGCGGCGGAAATCATTTCACAAAAACCTTACCATCTTCAAGCTATCGAAACCCTAGATCTGAGAAAAGCAAAAATCTCCTGAATATTCACTACAATAAAATCAAATCCCTAAATTTACAGAAATAGAAGCCGCTCAATATTTTGAAGGTGTGAATCTAAAGCTGGTGAAGGACCAAATTATCTTTAGCATAGTAGTCGATTTTGAAGGACTACTCGAGGCGAACAAGACGACGACGATGGAGGACCTTATCAAGAACATGAAGAAAAATGGTGTCTACCATTTTCTTGACATTAACCCGAAGCAGCTGTACAAAGAAGCTGTGATTTTCTTCTACAAGGAAGCCCATGTAACCGAGAATTGCATTCAGAGCGAAATATTTGGAAAGGATATGTACATCACTCCGAACACCATCGAGAAGGCATTCCAAATCGAGAATCAAGGTCTGGCGGTCGAGGCGTTGAAGCAGACCCCACTCCACGTCTGGTGTAAAATCAAGACACCAGCTCAAGAATTCCAGGTCAAAATGACTGCCAAGAGGGCATATCTGAAAATGGAATACATATACGCGTTGGACACCACCAACAAAATTGTGATGGGGATGGCAGGAAGTTACGACCAACTATCCTCCGCCAAGTACCCAGATTTGGGAACTTTAATCCAGAGCAAGAGGATTAACTGGCCTGAATACATCTACAGGTAGTTGGTCCGAGAAGTCAACAAGGTCCAATGGCTTGAATCAGAGAAGAAGTTCAAGCAGAAACTAGCTTATGGGACTCAAATAAGCTGGATATTGGATTTTCTGGGAAAAGCGAAAGGAAAAGCAGAGACCTTTCACTCGAACAAGAGACTCGGGTCACTTTGACCAAGCCCCAAAGGATAAGCTTGCAGAAACCAATCTGTTATCTGCAGCTAAGATTTTGGAGAGAATGAAGAGTGGAACCTCTTCATACGGCATGTCATAAGAGGAAGTCCAATCTGATGCAGGCAACCAAACCTTCAATGAAGTCTCCCAAGAGTCACCTGCAAGGGAGATTCCCCAAGACTCAACTGTCCCCAAGACCTTACCTGAGGAAGGCTCAGACAGTGATAATTTACCGCTGTCTAAGTTATTAAAGAGAAAGCTACCTACAACAGATGAAGTTATCCATGTGACTTCATCTCCTGATCAGTCACCAAAAAGACAGAGAGGATTGGTGGCTGAAGAAAACTTGCAGATAATAATCTCTCCCGCACTCTGCTCATGAGGAGGGACCTTTAGAGAGGACTTTGATTGAAGACCGGCCTGAACTGGTAGCCGAGATGATTGCTATCCTAACTCTCACTGCTTAGTCCCCAAGATATGAGGAAGAAGAAGAGGCCGAGACCATTGAGATCCCGAAAGCTGGCTATTGTTACAACCTCACGGAGAACAATCCAATCAACCTTACCAAGACTCAAATGAATTTGGTAAGAAAATAAGCCCTACTTTATGATTACCTTAGCATATTTAGTGAATGGAAAGCGTTTAACATGCTTACCTTCCTTAAGCTCAAATATTTTGTTGAGAAAGCAACATGGAAACATCTATTAGGCATCGAACAAATATTAACATTTTTCTGCCGGGAAGAAGATATGGAGACAATAATAAAAGAGGACTGGTTCATGTCACATTTCAAACAAAACATGGACCAGTTCTGTAACACCCCAAACTAGGTGGATATTACAGTGCCGTGGACCCCAACTAGGACCCACTAGGCGAATGAAAATTAATGAATTAAAGAATATAATTGTAGTACCGAACCACATTATATCATCAATTACTCCGATGAGGAGTTTCAAGTACAACACACCCAGGAAATACAGAATACATGTATATTTTATATGAAGATAAAATATACCACACTGAATAAAAATGAATATCCAAACGAAATCTGCAGCGAAAATAAAAATGAAGAAAACATGAATGACTGAAAAGGACTGAGGCCCCCTACTAGTATCACTGGGACTCCTCGCCGTCAACGTTCTCTTCCCATGCTTTAGCCTTGCCATGACCTGAAAACAACATCCCCCAACGGGGTCAGTTACACAGAACACCAATCCTCAAGAGTTGAATAAACACAATCATTATATACCATATTTATGAAATTAAGCTGAAGAGGGGCATCATAGTACGCCTGTAATAGGACGTGCAAGTGCACAAGACGAGTTCCCGGACACACCCGCACTTGTACCTAATTAGTCTCACAGAGGCATGTTACCGTCTGCACAGTTCATTGTGTCGGTGAACCCTTCACATGACTATCGTGTGCCCTACTAAAAATTCCACACATAACCACCCGACCACGTAATATGAACCCAGAAGGTCACATGAACAAAAGTGACCATGATGAATATCAATGAATAACAAATCGACAAGGGTCAAGAATGACTCACCGAGATGAAATAATAATGAAATGAATGATAGCTCACTGAAATGATTGGGACCGTCGTTCCTCGTGAATTGAATGATTAGTTTGATAATTACAAGTCTCGACATGAATGATATATCATGAATGAATTATGAATATGAATGAACAACAACGAAAGGAATGAATATCCTTTTAACCGAGTAAGAATTAACTTACCTCAATACCGGTGATGAAACGTCCTCTCTCGAACAAACGTCCTAAGGAAAATACCGGTCGCTCAAACAACCTTTAATAACATGATTACCAACAAACGCTCAATATACATATCGATCATGATTATAACCAACTCAAACGTCGATACAACAATAGTCAAACTCATTGGTGCATTCTAATGAATACGTTATAAACATTCTTCCATTTGGTTACAACTAACCCCGAAATAACGATACCAAACCTCCAAGGAATGATTCAACTCAACAAGACCTCATTAATGACATCAATAATCTAATAGGAAACCACAACTCAAGGTTACGACAACATCAATCGCAAACCCCCAAAATAACCAAAGTCAAACATCAAGGGTTCTTGAATAATTCTCCAAATATTCATCAAATCCAAAATATACACCAATAAATCCATAGGTATACATGTATCCAAGGTAGATAATCCATATCTAACAGATTCCAACATAATAGCAAGTTTACACGAAGAGATCAAAAGGGAAACACTGAAATTCCGAAATTCTAGATTCAAGAATTGATTACCTTGATTTGATGTATTAGAGAGGATGAAATGATGATTAATCCGAATTATAAGCTTGAAGATGTTGATAGGTGGATGCAGCTCGAAGATATCTCTCCAAAACGTCCGAAATCGCCCAAAACTATCGAGAGGAGGATGAGAAAATGAAAAATGACGAAATGGGGCTAAACTGTCCAATATATACTGATCCTAGATTAGCGCACGCTAAGCCCTAATATTTAGCGTGCGCTAGCGGTTAGCCGGGCAGTCCAGTGAGCTCTGGTTGCCTCGTTAGCGTGCGCTATGAACTTGGTAGCGTGCACTAACGCCTTCCCGATAGCATGCGTTAACCCAATGTTAGCGTGCGCTAACTGATGTTTGATACCCAACGACTGGAGTCCAGAACCTCCTGTCCTCTGACCTGCTCGCGATAGCGTGCGATACACCCAAAACTCAGCTTGCGCTGCACTTACCACTAGCGCATGTTATGATCCGCTCGTAGCGTGCGCTATGAATTATTCCATTTCAGTCCAGTACCCACTGGACTCTGCCTGTTCGACCTTAGTGCGCGCTACACTGATTGCTTAGCATACGCTATCCAAACTACTAGCGTGCGCTACTTACCGTTCATAGCGTGCGCTACTACAACTCAAATTCAGTCCAGTGCCTTCTGGACTGTCTGCCCGAACCACATTAGCGTGCGCTAATGCTGAGAGGTAGCGGCGTTACCCGTACTCAATTAGCGCGCGCTAAGGAGAGTACGTAGCGTGCGCTACTCCTCACATACAACCCACTACAAAGATGACAATGATGATATGCTCTGCCCGACTCTCCAACCGGGTTGAATGATGAATAATAACTAATACACGATATAAATTACTCTGAACGGTGAATACAATAAATGAATCTGAACGATGAATGATTATTAATGAGTGAAAAATTACTGAGTGACAATATACTAAATAATAATGAATGAATTTACATTCGGGTATTACATACACCCCCTTAAAAGAGTTTCGTCCCCAAAACTAAGGGTCAAACAATTCGGGATAACTCTCTCGCATACTATCCTCGATTTCCCAAGTAGCCTCTTCGACTCCGTGTCTAGACCACTGAAGTTTAACCAAAGGAATCTTCTTGTTCCTCAACTGTTTGCTACGCCGCTCTAAGGCTCATACAGGACGCTCCTCATACGAATGATCATCCACGATCTCGATTTCATCGAACTGAAGTATGTGACTCGGGTTGGCAACATACTTCCGCAACTGAGAGACGTGAAATACATTATGAATTCAGCTCAATGCCAGAGGTAAGGCCAATCGATAAGCCAGACTGCCTACTCAATCCAGAATCTCAAATGGTCCAATGAATCTCGGACTCAACTTCTCCCGTTTCCCGAAACGGAAGATACCTCGACTCGGGGATACCTTGACCAAAACGTGGTCACTTGCCTCGAACTCTAGTGGTCGACGATGATTATCTGCATATGACTTTTGTCGACTCTGAACGGTCAACAAATGACTCCTGATCAAAGCTATCGGGATCGGTGCCGATTGTTTCTGATAAGTCATCCCAACACAAGGGATATCGACAATGACGACCGTACAAGGCCTCGTAAGGTGCCATCTTAATCGAAGCATGCCAACTATTATTGTACGTGAACTCGATCAATGGTAGTTGGGCTTCCCAATCGTCTTTCCAATCTAGGACACATACCCTCAACATGTCCTCCAATATCTGAATAGTCCTCTCTGATTGTCCATCAGACTGAGGATGAAAAGTTGTGATTAGATCAAGCTGAGTTCCCATAGCACGATGAACTGATTTCCAAAAATGTGACATAAATCACCCATCACTATCAGAAACGATACTCTTAGGAGTACCGTACAATCTTACGATCTCTTTGATGAACAACTGGGCAAGTCTCTCAGGACCCCACGTATCCTTAATATCAAGGAAATGAGCTGACTTAGTTAAACGATCCACAATTACCCAAATTGTATTCATGCCACGACGACTCGTCGGCAAACTTGTGATGAAGTCCATAGAAGTATCTTCTGACTTCCACTCTGGAATAGTGAGAGGTTTCAGCATACCCGCCAGTCGCTGATGTTCTATCTTGACTTGCTGACAGGTTAAACATCTCGAAACAAATTATGAGACTTCTCGCTTCATATTACTCCACCAGTAATTTTGTTTCAAGTCTTTGTACATCTTGCTAGACCCCGGATGAATGGAATAAGGGGTAGCATGGGCTTCTCTCAAAATTGAGTTTTCCAACTCGTCATTCGCCGGTACGCATAACCGATTCTTAAATTGCAAAAGTCTATCCTCATGGACCACAAATACAGGGGCTTTCCCCTGAGCCACATCCTCTCGGATGTGCAAAAAAAATGGGTCTGAACCCTGATTCACTCTGATTGCTTCCTCAAGTGGCGATGAAATCTCTAGCACTCAAAGTTGCCCTTGCACTCGCTGTAACCAGACCTCGATCTCGGGTCTCATAAATTCCTGTTGAAGTTCCCTCGGAACTGTTAAACGAGCAAGCATTTGCTCCTGAACGGATTTACGACTCAAGGCATCGGCGACCACGTTCACCTTACCCGGGTGGTATTGAATCTCAATATCATAATCTTTGATTAGTTCCAACCACCTTCTCTATCACATATTTAACTCATTCTGAGTAAATATATACTTCAAACTCTTATGATCGGTGAAAATCTGACAAGTAACGCCATAAAGGTAATGACACCAAATCTTCAACGCGAAAACCACGGCTGCTAGTTCCAGGTCGTGGGTCGGATAATTGACCTCGTAAGGTCTAAGTTGCCGCGAAGCATAGGCAATCACTTTCCTGTTCTGCATTAATTGTAATGCCCAGATAAAAATGGTGTATTTACCTTGTATTCGACCTTGTATTATTTCAACTGCGTGATGTTATTGATCGTAGATTGGTTTCCCGTATTCGTACCCTTATGATTTTATATCTTCAACATTGCATGCATGGTTCTGCACATGCTTACGTACGCTCCGGAATTGCGCTTAACGTACGCTAATTCTATTGTGTAACGTACGTTATATGTTGAGCTTAACGTACGTAAGCTGAGTCAAGTCAAGATCCGACAAGGGTCGGCGTGTGGGGACCGTATGAAGATTCGTGGAGATTGCTAGCATGAACCTGGACGGTTTTCTAGCACATGCAAGTCAACGGCTTAGCGTACGCTAGGAGAGATTTTTAACGTACGCTAAGGTCTATATGTTACGTACGTAACACCTATAGCCTAACATACGTAAGCATATGCCAGAAACAGTCCAGTGAGCTCTGGCCGAGCGTTAACGAACGCTAATGTTCGAGTATAGCATACGCTAACCATGTTACGCACGTAATTGACCTTGGTTAACGTGCGTAATGGTTTAAAATCTATCTATAGGACCCGACCCTCATTTCATTTCCAACTCTTACCTTGGCCGATTTTTGTGTTCTTGAGATTATCCCTCACCTCATATCCCTCATATCATCATCTACATCCGATTTTGGGGAGCCTAGACCGTGTGGATTGGTGATCGAGCTTCTGGTGAAGAGTTTATTCAAGATTTTCTTTGTTCTTACATCTCTTTAAGGTATGTTAACTCCACACCAAGATGAGGACTTTGTTCTTAGTTATATTATGAGCTTTTCCAGAGATTATTGAGCTTGTTTCGTCGTAATGAATCCAATACCATGTTTAGAAGGATTGTATTGGTTGAATAAAGGTTTCCATAGTTGTAGTTGAGCCATAATCTTTACCAACCTTAAGGATGGAATTTCTGAGATTGAACACACCTTTTTGATCCTTTCGTAACACTCTTTTTATGAACAAATGTTGAGGATTAACCATGCGTAAAATGAATTCATGAAGTTGAAACGTAGAATGTGTTCGATTTTAATCCTTACCTTTGATGAATTTGTTGTAAAATCTTCTTGGATGAATAGAACCTTGAAAGGATTATTGGAACAATCATTTTGAATGAAGAAATTGATAAGAAGAATCACCCGCGGAAGAACAAGAATCGTAGAGATGAATTAGCCTAGAACTAGATTGGACGTGATTATCTCGTATGCATCGTCGTATCAACCGAACCTAGCCTTTGAGTTAATAATCGGAATCAAGTATGGAACATAGGACATAATGATTTAATGAAGGTCTTTGGAATTGTAGACACCGATTTTGTGTTCCATTACGATCTCTTGAATTCACATGCCTTTTTCCCAAGCTTAGTATTCGTCGGAAGTAGAACCGAAAACCGATTGTCCGTTATTAATAACTCGATTTTAACTTAAGGCGTTCGGTACTCGTGCGTTGGTTTCGGGAGGTTTATTGAATTCCTTTTTATTCCCTTGTACAAGGTGATCGACCGAAGGGCGGCGATCTTCGGACGAGTGACATTCATGGGAGGATTTAATTCTTGCCATCTTTGAGGCAAGTATCGTATTTGAAACTTGATAATATTGGATTGTTGATCATGCATATGATTTATTCATGTCGATTGAACATGAGATTTATTTCTTTGTAGTTGTCATGGTATTTGTTATCGATTCCTTGATTGTTCACTTGATGAACATATTGATTTGCATATGTGTATGCATAATTGTACTGTTTATGTTGTAAATGATCCGAGGGGATCATGAGGATCTATGCTGAGGGCGCTGGATCGGATGTCCACCATGCATTGGTCCGACGGGATCATCATGGGGATCTATGCTGAGGGCGCTGGATCGTTGGACGGGTTTTCCACCATGCGTTGGTCCGACGGGATCATCATGGGGATCTATACTGAGGGCGCTGGATCGTTGGATTACCCTGTTTGTGTTGATGGAATCGTGAGGATTCGCATCGTTGGATTCCGATAACGGAAGTCTGTTTTGTATGTTTTATGATGCATTGATGATTTATGTATTATGATACTTGTACTAGCATTGTTTTGCTAACCCCTTCGGGGGTGGACATTTGTTTTGATGTTCAAGTAGCCGAGGAGCGGGGAAGCAGCCACAGTACCGACATGATGATGACGTGGCTCAGTGATGTGGAATATGTTATTTTGGTTTTATGGTTATTTTCCAGTACTCGAGTACGCATATGTTGTTTATGTTTGGGGATTTTTTGTAATATTGGACTCATTTGAATTGTCGAACGGGTTTTGAATTTCTTTTACATTGATGACACTTTAGTATTATTTCCGTATTTCTCAATTTAGCCTTGTAAATTCTTATACAAAGGATTTACGGCGCTATAATTATTCCGAATATATCAGGGTGTTACAGAATATGGTATCGGAGCTAAGATTTATGGATATCTTGGCAGTCGGGTTAGTTGGGTCTGTTTACATTATTTGATTTATTGGTCATTTGTAACATCGCCGCTGAGCCAACATCGTCATGTGGACTGTGGTTGTAAGTCTCCTAATCTCAAATACTACTGTTTTATTTAATTCCTGCTTTATGATTATTGACGGACTTTCTTTTAGAAATTTTGCCCTGGATATTGAGTATTTGTGTTTACAGTATGTTGAGGGGAGGTCGTGGACGCGGACGTGGTAATGCGAGACAGGAGGATTCAGCGTCTACCGTAGAATTATCGTCTAGTCGAACCAATTCCCATTCTGGAGGACAACAGGGATCCGCAAATGATAACGCAAATCCTAATATGCCGGGAGTGCTTCAACAGGTGGTTGCTCAGATAAACCAGTTTGCTCAGGTAGTTGCCCGCATGCAGACGGCGATGGGACAACAGCATAATGAGGATAATCGAGGAGACAAATGGCTTACTGAGGTGGTCAAATTGCACCCTCCAAAATTTGACGGTTCTGCTGAGACACTTTCTTGGGATCACTGGCTGAAGGAGTTAGAGAAGATCTTTGCAGCGATTAATTGTCCTGACGAAAGAAAGGTTCCGATCGCCCAGTATCTTATGACAGGGGAGGCTTTCGACTGGTGTGAGGCCATTCGACCTGAGGATCATAATGTTGACTGGACGGAGTTCAAATTAATGATGGAAGCGCAATATTGTCCTCGCCCAGTTAGAGAGGCCCGAGTTCGGGAGTTTTTCTCATCACAAAATTTAGAGGCATCTGTGACAGACGTGTTTAAGACTTTTAATCACCAGTTGAATTATGTGCGCCACTTGGTCAGGAACGAGGCGGAGAGGATCTTCCATTTTGACATGCGGATGAAGCCGGAGATTCAGCAATATATGTACGGATTTGAATGTACCACCTTGCGACAGTATCAGGACAAAGCACTGGCCTACGATATGAAAGAGGCGGCAGTAGAGAAATCAACGGAAGCAAAGAAGCAGAAAGTGTCTGTCAACTTCACGGAGAACAAAGGTGGTGGGCCCCGCAAGGGCCAGTCCTTATTTCATTCATCTAGGAGACCTCCGCATCCTTCTCGAGGTGGAAACAAGTTCCGGGCAGCATCAACAGTTTCAGACGCAGCAAAGAAATGTTATAACTGTGGAAAAATAGGGCATGTTCGACGTGATTGTTACGCTCCTGCTGTGACCTGTTTCGAGTGTGGACAGGAAGGACATCGCGCAACGTTCTGTGGAAATGCGACTAGATCTTTTGGTACTCGCACTCCTGTACCGGTTCCGAAGGATGCAAGTGTGAACCAGACGCAGCAAAGTGGTTTCCAGCAGCAGAATGTTGGGAAAAGAGAGGCATCCAGTGCTGGGTCCATTCCTCCGCGCCTGTACAAGATGAGGAAGTCAGACGATCAGAACACTGCTGTTGCATCAGGTACGATTCAGATCCTTTTGCAACCAGTTAGTGTCTTATTCGATTCAGGAGCTACGCATTCTTTCATATCTTTGAACTGTGTTAATTGTTTGAAAATCTCATGCTTGTATGATTGTGAGCCTTATGTTGTGGGATTACCGAGCGGAGAGAAAATTTTGGGAACCCTAGAAACTAGAGATTTTCCAGTGTCTATAGGAGGAAGGGATTGGCCATCAAATCTTATTGTAGTCGACATCCATGGTGACGATTTAATTCTCGGAGACGATTGGCTCAATTGTTATGGAGCTATTTTGAATTACCGAGAGAGAGAGAGAGAGAGTCATTTCTATCATTGCTGATGACGGATCTGAACATTTATTCAAGGGATGGAGACCGGGGAGCTCAGGAAAATTGATCAAGGCCATGAAAGCAGTGAAATTTCTAAAGCAGGGTTGTCACGGATTTTGGTGCTATGCCATGAAGAAAGAAGAAGGAGTAGAGCTCTCATCTATTCCATTTGTGAGTGAATTCTCAGATGTATTCCCTGACGAACTACCTGGGTTACCTCCACGGAGAGAAGTAGAGTTCAATATCGAATTAGAGCCTGGAGCCGCTCCTATTTCCAGAGCACCATACCGTATGACGCCAACCGAGATGTATGAATTAAAAAAGCAGCTAGAGGAATTATTGCAGAAGGGTTACATTCAACCTAGCTTTTCTTCTTGGGGAGCACCTGTTCTCTTTGTCCGGAAGAAAGATGGATCCCTTTGACTATGTATTGATTACAGAGAGCTAAACAAGGTGACGATCAAGAACAAGTATCCTATACCTCTAATTGACGACTTGTTTGATAAACTGCAAGGGGCAAGAGTATTCTCGAAGATTGACTTGCGATCAGGATACCATTAGTTGAGAATTAAGGAATCGGATATACCAAAATCTGCTTTCAGACCCCGGTACGGGCACTATGAATTCGTGGTGATGCCATTCGGACTCACCAATGCTCCTGCAGTATTTATGCAATTAATGAATCGGGTATTCTTAGAATACTTGGATAAATTTGTGGTAGTCTTCATCGATGATATCTTGATCTATTCGAAAGACACAGAGGAACATGCAGAGCATTTACGTATCGTTTTGAGCACTTTGAGAAAGAAACAGCTTTATGCGAAACTTTCTAAATGCGAGTTCTGGCTTAAGGAGGTGACCTTCCTTGGGCATGTAATATCAGCTGACGGAGTTCAGGTGGACCCGAAGAAAGTCGAGGCAATCTTGAAATGGGAATCTCCTAATAATGTGAAAGAAGTTCGAAGTTTCTTGGGACTTGCTGGATATTATCGCCGTTTTGTAGAAGGATTTTCCAAAATGGCTCGTCCACTTACTCAACTATTGCAGAAGACTCAGAAATTCATGTGGGATGAGAAATGCCAGGCGAGTTTTGATGAACTTAAGAGAAGACTGACGACAGCGCCTATACTAGCGTTACCAGATGGAACTGAGGGATTCATGGTATACAGCGATGCTTCAAATCAGGGTCTGGGATGTGTATTGATGCAAAAGGATAAGGTGATTTCCTATGCCTCTCGACAGTTGAAACCATACGAGGTTAATTACCCGACTCATGATCTGGAGTTAGCCGCTGTAGTCTTTGCTCTAAAAATTTAGCGACATTACTTGTACGACACTCATTGTCAGATCTTCACAGATCATAAGAGCCTAAAGTATATTTTCAGTCAGAAGGAATTAAATTTGAGGCAGCTGGAATTTATCAAGGATTACGATCTGGAGAATCTCTATCATCCAGGCAAAGCGAACGTGGTAGCTGATGCATTGAGCCGCAAACCTGTTTCTCTTCAAGTGTTGGAAGCGCTCACGTCCCAAACCAGCATTCAACAAGAACTGATCCGCGAAGGGATTGAAGTATGGTCACAAGGAGTCCAAGTGCAATTGTACGTGATGGAACTAACTTCGTCATTATTCGAGGAAAGCAAATCTAAGCATTTGAATGATTCTCTGATTTTTCGGTTATGCGACGAAGTAAAGAAAGGGAAGGCCCCAGTATTCGTGGTATAGGACGATGGAGTTCTGATATTTCAGAATCGACTTTGCGTTCCCGATGAGGATGCTTTGAGACAGACAATTCTGAGGGAAGCTCACAGCCCGCCCTATTCTATTCACCTGGGCACCAGTAAGATGTATAAGGATCTAAAACAAAATTTCTGGTGGGGAAATATGAAGAAGGACGTATAAGAATACGTTTCGAGGTGTTTAACCTGTCAGCAAGTTAATATTGAACATCAGAGACCTGCCGGAATGTTGAAGCCACTTCCGATCCCTGAGTGGAAGTGGGAAGATATATCAATGGACTTTATCACCAATATGCCACGGACCAAGACGGGAATGAATATGATTTGGGTGATAATTGATCGACTAACCAAGTTGACTCATTTCCTGGGTATTAAAGACACTTGGGGACCCAAGAAATTAGCACGAGTGTTTATTATAGAGATAGTCCGATTGCATGGAACGCCGAAGACCATTATTTCGGATCGAGATGGTCGCTTTGTGTCGCACTTTTGGAAGGCAGTTCACAGGGCTTTGGGAACCGAGCTGAACTTTAGCACGACTTATCATCCTCAAACGGACGGCCAGTCCGAAAGAACTATACAGACAGTAGAGGATATGCTTAGAGCTTGTGCCTTAGATTGGTCAACCGATTGGGAGATTCATCTACCGTTGATTGAATTCACCTATAACAATAGTTGGCATGCTTCCATTAAGATGGCACCGTTTGAAGCATTGTACGGAAGGAGATGCAGATCACCCCTATGTTGGGATGACTCTTCTGACTTGATCGGGATGGAACCAGAATTGATAGTTCAGACTCGAGAGAAGATAGCTTTGATTCGTGAAAGGCTGTTGAATGCCTAGAGTCGACAAATGTCTTATGTTGATGTGCGCCGTCGCCCGCTGGAATTTGAGACTCGGGACCATGTACTATTGAAGGTTTCTCCTACCTGGGGAATTTTCCATTTCGGAAGGAAGGGAAAGCTGAGTCCGAGATACATCGGATCATTCGAGATCCTGGAAATAATTGGGGAGTTGGCGTACAGGTTGGCCTTACCGCCATCGCTGAGTCACATTCATAGTGTGTTCCACGTATCCCAATTTCGGAAATATGTACTGGATCCCAGTCATATCATTGATTTTGGCGAGATCGAAATGGCTAATGATGGATCGTTCGAATAAAAGCCAATCAAGATACTCGAGAGCCGAGTCAAACAGTTTAGGAATAAACCGATCTCCTTGGTAAAAGTTCAATGGTCTCGACATGGAGTCGAAGAAGCAACTTGGGAGACGGAGGACAGTATGAAGTCGATATACCCGGAATTGTTTTCCTTTTAAGTTTCAGGCCGAAACTTCTTTTTAGAGGGGTAGTATGTAATGCCCGGATAAAAATGGTGTATTTACCTTGTATTCGACCTTCTATTATTTCAACTTCGTGATGTTATTGATCGTAGATTGGTTTCCCGTATTTGTACCCTTACGATTTTATATCTTCAACATTGCATGCATGGTTCTGCACGTGCTTACGTACGCTCCGGACTTGCTCTTAACGTACGCTAAGTCTGCTGTGTAACGTACGTTATATGTTGAGCTTAACGTACGTAAGATCAGTCAAGTCAAGATCCGACAAGGGTCGGCGTGTGGGGACCGGATGAAGATTCGTGGAGATTACCAGCATGAACCTGGATGGTTTTCCAGTACATGGAAGTCAACGGCTTAGCGTACGCTAGGAGAGATTTTTAACGTACGCTAAGGTCTATATGTTACGTACGTAACACCTATAGCCTAACGTACGTAAGCATATGCCAGAAACAATCCAGTGAGCTCTGGCCGAGCGTTAACGCACGCTAATGTTCGAGTATAGCGTACGCTAACCATGTTACGCACGTAATTGACCTTGGTTAACGTACGTAATGGTTTAAAATCTATTTATAGGACCCGACCCTCATTTCATTTCCAACTCTTACCTTCGCCGATTTTTGTGTTCTTGAGATTATTCCTCACCTCATATCCCTCATATCATCATCTACATCCGATTTTGGGGAGCCTAGACCGTGTGGATTGGTGATCGAGCTTCCGGTGAAGAGTTTATTCAAGATTTTCTTTGTTCTTACATCTCTTTAAGGTATGTTAACTCCACACCAAGATGAGGACTTTGTTCTTAGTTATATTATGAGCTTTTCCAGAGATTATTGAGCTTATTTCGTCGTAATGAATCCAATACCATGTTTAGAAGGATTGTATTGGTTGAATAAAGGTTTCCATAGTTGTAGTTGAGCTATAATCTTTACCAACCTTAAGGATGGAATTTATGAGATTGAACACACCTTTTTGATCCTTTCGTAACTCTCTTTTTATGAACAAATGTTGAGGATTACCCCTGCGTAAAATGAATTCATGAAGTTGAAACGTAGAATGTGTTCGATTTTAATCCTTACCTTTGATGAACTTGTTGTAAAATCTTCTTGGATGAATAGAACCTTGAAAGGATTATTGGAACAATCATTTTGAATGAAGAAATTGATAAGAAGAATCATCCGCGGAAGAACAAGAATCGTAGAGACGAATTAGCCTAGAACTCAATTGGACATGATTATCTCGTATGCATCGTCGTATCAACCGAACCTAGCCTTCGAATTAATAATCGGAATTAAGTATGGAACATCGGACATAATGATTTCATGAAGGTCTTTGGAATTGTAGACACCGATTTTGTGTTCCATCTCTTGAATTCACATGTCTTTTTCCCAAGCTTAGTATTCGTCGGAAGTAGAACCAAAAACCGATTGTCCGTTATTAATAACTCGATTTTAACTTAAGGCGTTCGGTACTCGTGTGTTGGTTTCAGGAGGTTTATTGAATTCCTTGTTATTCCCTTGTACAATGTGATCGATCGAAGGGCGGCGATCTTCGGACGAGTGACATTCATGGGAGGATTTAATTCTTGCCATCTTTGAGGCAAGTATCGTATTTGAAACTTGATAATATTGGATTGTTGATCATGCATATGATTTATTCATGTCGATTGAACATGAGATTTATTTCTTTGTAGTTGTCATGGTATTTGTTATCGATTCCTTGATTGTTCACTCGATGAACATATTGATTTGCATATGTGTATGCATAATTGTACTGTTTATGTTGTGAATGATCCGAGGGGATCATGAGGATCTATGCTGAGGGCGCTGGATCGGATGTCCACCATGCGTTGGTCCGACGGGATCATCATGGGGATCTATGCTGAGGGCGCTGGATCGTTGGACGGGTTTTCCACCATGCGTTGGTCCGACGGGATCATCATGGGGATCTATACTGAGGGCGCTGGATCGTTGGATTACCCTATTTATGTTGATGGAATCGTGAGGATTCGCATCGTTGGATTCCGGTGACGGAAGTCCATTTTGTATGTTTTATGATGCATTGATGATTTATGTATTATAATACTTGTACTAGCATTGTTTTGCTAACCCCTTCGGGGGTGGACATTTGTTTTGATGTTCAAGTAGCCGAGGAGCGGGGAAGCAGCCACAGTACCGACATGACGATGAAGTGGCTCAGTGATGTGGAAT
Organism: Orobanche coerulescens; assembly: GCA_033398695.1. Lineage (NCBI taxonomy): Eukaryota > Viridiplantae > Streptophyta > Magnoliopsida > Lamiales > Orobanchaceae > Orobanche > Orobanche coerulescens. The sequence goes on along the minus strand of CM065805.1, from coordinate 145,175,721 downwards.
ATGTTATTTTGGTTTTATGGTTATTTTCCAGTACTAGAGTACGCATATGTTGTTTATGTTTGGGGATGTTTTGTAATATTGGACTCATTTGAATTGTCGAACGGGTTTTGAACTTCTTTTACATTGATGACACTTTAGTATTATTTACGTATTTCTCAATTTAGCCTTGTAAATTCTTATATAAAGGATTTACGGCGCTGTAATTATTCCAAATATATCGGGGTGTTATATTAATAGACATCCAAGACCGTATCCAGACGCATCACTATAAACCACGAATCCTTCCATCCCTTGCGGTAAAGAAAGGACAGGTGCTGAAATTAACTGGCTCTTGAGTTCCTCAAAACTTCGTTGACATGCATCAGACCACGCGTATTTCTTATCCTTCCGCAAAAGGTTCGTCATAGGTTGAGTGATTTTAGAAAACCCTTCAACAAATCGCCTGTGATATCCTGCTAATCCGAGAAAGCTTTGGATTTCCTTAAATTCATTGGAGGTTGCCAGTCTCGGATAGACTTCGTCTTCTGAGGGTCGACACGTACACCGCCTGATGAAATTACATGTCCGAGAAACATCACTTCAGACATCCATAACTCACATTTGGAAAACTTTCCATAGAGCTACTCTCGTCTTAACGCGTCGAGAACCTGATGAAGGTGAAATTCGTGCTCCTCTCGGTCACGAGAATAAATCAAAATGTCGTCTATGAAAACAACCACGAACTGATCTAAATAGTCGATGAAATCTCAGTTCATAAACTCCATGAATACAGCAGGTACATTAGTTAACCCAAACGGCATCACCACGAACTCATAATGACCATAGCGTGTTCAAAACGCCATTCTAGCAATATCCTACTCTCGAATTCGCAACTGATGATACCCAGATCTTAAATCGATCTTGGAAAATACGGAAGCTATCTGAAGTTGATCCAAAAGATCATCGATGCGGGGTAGGGGATATTTATTCTTGATCGTCACCATGTTCAACTCCCGAGAATCAATACACAAGCGAAAATAACCATCCTTCTTCTTAACAAATAACACAGGTGCTCCCCACGGGGACGCACTCGGTCGGATATAACCTTTCTCGGTCAAATCCTCTAATTGATTCTCCAGTTCCTGGATTTCGGTCGGGGCCATCCGATACGGTGCCTTCTATAATGGGGACGTACTAGGCTCCAACTCTATCGTGAATTCCACATCTCTCTGTGGAGGCAAACTAGGTCACTCGTCTGGAAATACGTCTGCATATTCTCTCACTACCGGAATATCTGCCAACATCACTGACGATTTCTCGGTTTTGGTCATATAACACCAATAACCGACACACCCCTGATTGAGTAATTTCACTGCTTTCATCATATTAATGATTCTTACGGAACAACTGGGATTACCCCCTGAAAAACACACTCGACTCCATCGTCTGAAATGATAGTGACCATATGCTTACGGACACTAATGATGGCATCGTGATGATCCATCCAATCAATACCCAAAATGACGTCATCTCTAGGTAAGTCCACCACGATTAGGTCTGCTAACCAATCACAGCCATGAAGCTGAATCAGATAATTCTTAATCTCACGATCTCCGATAATTCTTCTACCATCTGGTAGACCAATGACATAAGGCTCACAACTAGTAGCACTACCCAGACGTAGTCTACTCAAACATGACTCGGAAATAAATGAATGCGATGAACCAGTATAAAAAAGGGTCACACAGGTTGAGATAGAATTTCGAGTGTACCTGAGATCATTCGGGCCTCCGGATCATCGGTCCTCTTCATCTCATAAATTCGGGGCTTGCTAGTCCCCGCACCGGACGCTCCTGTCTGATGACTATGAGCTCCGCCTTTATTCGCTCCCGTCATTTTAAACGACGCCGACTGAGCAGCCTGATTCTGAACAGCTAACTGCTTCGGGGCCTGAGATGCCGTCAGAGCAGGTCTGGAATCTCTTTGGCCAAAACGGGCCTTATGCCCAGCAATTCCACAGTTGTTGCACGTGATAGTCTGCCTCAGACACTTAGTGCTGAAATGACCCTGTTCTCCACAGTTGAAACAGGTGATGGCCGAACTGGCTGCTCGGGACTGAGATTCCTTGGGTTTCAGTGCCATAGGAGGTCGCTCAGAAAAATTAGAGCCCGCACGAGGCTTCTTGAAGGTTGCCTGACTGCCTTCAGACTGATTATGATTCTTGGATTTCTTGCTAGCAGATGAAGGTTGTTGCTTAGCAATCTCCTTGGCAGTAAGCTCATAAGTAAGAGCTTTCTCGATGAATTCGGCCAGGGTGGTGCAATTGTGATTAAGCAAGTGCATCCGCATACGAGGTTTCAACCTCTTACTGAAGTACTTGATCTTATCCACCTCGGAGTGGATAATAGATGAGGCGAAAGGAAGAAGTTCCTGAAATTTCTTGGCGATGGCGAGAACATCATCTTCCGCTGAGGGGTCGGGAATGAGTAATTCTGATAACTTGGCCTCCCTGATTGGGGCCGGATAATACCTTTCCATCATGAGAATCTTGAATTGATCCCAAGTAAAAGATCCGTCGGTGGGCTTCAGAGATAGCCACCAAGAGTGAGCGCTCTTACCCAGATAGTAAGTCGCGACTGAAACTTTGTGCCCTTCGGAACACTCCATAGCAAACAACTTCTCGAAATGCTGAAGCCAGTGAACAATATCCGCCGGCTCAGACGAGCCCTCAAACGTAGGTGGTCTTTGGCGAGAGATGTCACCAATAATACTGATCACACTCCTTTCTTGCCTCTGAGGTGGCGGCGGAGGGGCCTGTTGATTCTGAGCGGTTTAGTTCTGCATCGTCTCCATGAGGCGTGCCATCTGAGTCATCTGGGCCATCATGCCCTGAATAAATGCGAGTGGGTCAACCCGAATGCCTTTTGATTGAGCTGTGTCCCTGGTACGACTCCCTGACAGTGAATGATTATTTCTAGGTGAATGAGTGCCAGCATCGCTGCTCAATGAATTAACATTATTCCTCGCGTTCGCGCGTGTATTCACACGATCTCCCGAGTTTCAGCCCACACTGCGGCCTCTTCTCCTGCGTCCTCTGACAGCTCTTTCCATACTGAAGTAGGAAAGTCACATGATAATTGTAGATCTCGCATGAATATCATATTATAGTTACGTTATGAAATGATAATAATGACCATACACACTCTAACACAATGATTACATGAATGATCAACTTAGGTGACATGATTATCTGATGAAATTCTTGAAATGATTATCTTGAACAAGTTAACAAGATTAATGATACGATCCTCAAAATCAACAACTGAGAAATGAAATGAACTGAGTGATTAATGAGTTAACATGATCGACATGATCAAAATGAAAATTATGATTGAGGATTGTTGACTGTTGAATGATGAATGAGTGATTCTTATTGCCAAAAATTATACCATGGCATCAGAAATCTTATTGTTCATTGGTCTGAGGGGCTTGGCTCTTGCACAGGTCACACATAACTCAAAAGTTCAATGATACTAGTCTGATGAACGATGATTTCAATGAGACATGACTCGGAAGGTAGTATTCAAAACCACGCTCTGATACCAACTCTGTAACACCCCAAACTAGGCGAATATGTTACGAAATTTGGTGAACGCAAGTGCACGTTGTCGTAAGCAAGTAATAAAGTGATAAGTAAGATATCGTTCCCTCGAGGACTGACTCACTAATTACCGATTTATGTGTATTCTAATTTTATTTGAACGATCGAAATTGGAGGTGCAAGTAATATTGAAGAAAAACTAATAATAGAATGAACTAAGAACAACTAAAAAAATCGATATTTTGAAGAAAGGAGATCAAATTGGGAATTAATCTAGGATTGAGAATCCACCTCGATTTATCTGAATTACTCTTAATTTATATGAATAAAGTGATTTCCCAATTTATTGAAGGCGAAGATTGCTAAAATACTCTACTGCCTCTCCCGAGGTCAGTAAAATTTTCTACGACGAATAAAACACTCTATTCCTAGGTGAATTAATTCGACCGTAGGCGAAAAGTACGAAATCTTCAGACAGGCCACGTAATTCCTACGAGTATATTCCTATCTCACAAGATAAAATGTTTCTCGCCAATTTTCCTACCAACTCTCCTCTCCCGATTCGAGTTGCGTAATCAAAACAAATCAATCATAGGCCACATAATTGATAGTAATTAAAACAATTGGGGAAAACTCAATAAGAAAGGAAAATATATCTTGATAATGCAAAATCAAAAGTAAATTCGTCAAAACCTCGGTTTCATCAAAATCCTAGAATAGGGTTCTAGCCCGACATGCTAGAAAATAATATAGAAAGAATTGAAGAAAGCATAAAAGAAATCAAACACATTTGAAGAACTTAGATTCCTCTGTTCTCTAGCTTCTGCTTTCTGCTTGATTGGTGTTTTTCTCCTCCTCTTCCATGCCTTCTCCTCAGACCTTTTATCCCAATTTATAACCTTCATTAGTCTCCAAAATGCATCCGGGAATTAGGTCAAAAATGGGCTTCAGAACAGTCCAAAAAATGAGGGCTGGATCAGCAAACCCGCGCCGGGGGCCGCGCCCCGGCTTTAGTGTGCCGCGGCCCCAGTTGTGCTGCGTGTAGCCCTGGGCGTTATTTTCTTTATGGGCCGCAGCTCAACATCTTCATGCTGCGGCCCCCGGTACAGTGTGTACCGCTTCTGGCTGTGCCGTGTGTGTGCCGCGGCTCCGCTTCATTATGCCGCGACCCTTCACCAAAAATTGTCGTTTTGGTCTGTTTTTCGTCGTTCAAGCTTCCGGACTCCAATTTCCTTCAAAACATATAAAAATAGTGCATTAAAAGCTCATTTTTGCAGATTTAGACTTAAAATGGGTATAAAATAATGATAAATAAGCGCATAAAAACACGTCTAACAAATACCCCCAAACTTAAGCTTTTGCTTGTCCTCAAGCAAAAATCTATTTCAAATGAGATGACAAGTATCGTGGGTAACCGTACAATATCCACAGTGTTCACCTGATTAATACTCCCCTGAAAATCTCAAAGAAAAATACACATATTGTTTTAGTGAGTCACATCATGGATAAAGATTCCACAAAGCAATCATTTTTAGTGCTGAACTATCGGTCATGAAGAAAATCGAAGCTCAAAGATTAACAAGCGTGAATTTAACCGACTGCAATATGAAGGGTTAGATTCAACAAGACAACTCGCCCAGTCCCACAGTCTCGTGGCCAAAGTTCAAGAGTTTCATCGTCAATAATAATCCTCGGACAGCATTCCCTTATGTATGATCATTAAAATGATTCGAGTTAACCACTAGGTTCCGACTGATGTTTCATCGGACTAACCCTAGGGTGGATTTCCATTCTCATGTATTGGGGAACCGTTTGACGTAAAAGACACTCATGGGGTAAATGGATGCTTCTAGTTACTAAGTTTCCCTCTACAGCGGAGAAAAGACTCGAATAGCTATTCCCCTCACGTCCGATTCAAGGTTGCTGTTTTACACGAGAGTAAACAACGGGTCACGTGAATACCCCCGGTTACTAGGCCTCCCATCATCGAAAATGCGATATTTATAAACCATTAGTCTATTCAGGGTTGTCGTTTTACACGAGAGTAAACAACGGGTCACGTGAATACCCCGGTTACTAGACTTCCCATCATAGAACATATATAATTTCTCGACTATTTGGGAAAGACTGTCAGACTCTAAACTCAATTTAAATGCCAACAAGACTCATGTTACTGGACGATTAGCTACGCGAAAAGTGTAACCAAGCGTATAGATGGTGATTTGAAAACACGTATGTCTCCTTCTTATACGCTAAGATTTCTACAATAACAAAAAAAAATTCAGACCTAAATGAATACTCAAAGGAAACAAAATATCGCAGACTGCAAACTCGACCAAAACTCAACCGTTTCTTCAAAAAGAAATCAGTATCATATTATCAGTTTTACACAAGAAAGCACGAAAAATCAACGAATGCAAATAAAATCAAAACAAGCAAGGCTAGAGTCAAAAGCAACGAAAAATAACAACGAATAAGTAAATAGCAACTGAAAGTAACCCCCCCAAACTTAGGACGTACATTGACCTCAATGGACACAGATAGTAATATGCAATATGAGAAAAGGTCAAGTACTCCCCTAATATCAGCTCAGGAACTGGTGCCGGCCTCGTCCGGTGAGGAGGGTGGTGTAGATGGCCTCACTGGTGGAATAAAGGGTCCGTCCGGATGGAGTATATGGCTCGTCCACGCAGCAAGATAATCCTGATGATAAGCATCCCTCGCCGCCAAGCGCCTCTCCGCACATCGACTGGCTCGGCGGGCCTGCTCTCTCATCTCCTTCCGGACAGCTGCGAGGAGGCTGTCTTTCTCAGCCCGCATCTCCTCTCGCACAGCAGCTAGGTGGCTGTCTCTCTCTCTCTCTCCGCATCTCCTCCCTCAGGCTGTCAAACATCGCCTGAAGGTGCTCTCTCGCTGGCGGTGGAGTGGCCTCAGTCCGATCATCAGCATCTGCCGTCGGCTCATGTGTGAGGAGAAGTGGCTCGGGAGAGTGATCGTGTGGCTCATCAATCAGAAATCCTCGCCCCTGCTCGTGTGCTCTCGCACCACCCCACTGGTCAAAATGAGAGATGATATGGTGGTCGATCGGACCCTTGGGTGCAATAGATGGCTCTTCGTCGGACCACGTCATGCCCGACTGGCGGCAGAGAGCACATATCAACGAGGGATGTTTTAATCCCGTCTTTGCCCCTCACTGAATACACTGAAATATAGAACGGGACAAACGAGGGGCCACATCAAACCGAAGTCCCATCGTGATAGCATACAGTAGTCGGGCACGATAAAGTAAGACCGAGCGGATCTACGATGTAGGGTCGACTCGAGCACAGAGGAAGTAGAGCCAGGCTCGCCCAAGCTGACTGAGGCGAGAACTCTTAAAATAGAAGGCTGAAGAACCCGGGACGCGCGTCTCCCAGACGGAACTGGGCTGAGCGAGTGCCTCCAGCAGAGCCTCCCTCATAAGGCCACTCATAATCCGCGTAAACTCCGTCTCGTCCACCTTTGGTAGCTCGTATAGCCTCCGAATTGCGGCCACCAAAAAATCCACAGTTTGGCCTCGGACGACGACCTCAGTCTGTGTATCTAGTCGCCCCATCATCTGCCCCGCCTAAATATGTCGCAATAGAGCACTGGCGTAGAACTCCTGGACGATAGAGATCACAGCCGGCTCGGGTGGCGCAGTGAAACGAGTCCATCCCATCTCATTGATCATAGCCAAAAGCTCACCATCCTGGGGGGCGGAAGTGAATCCCCGCTCCGGGATTATTGGTCGAAGCCGGATTCTCTCGTTGAATATTCTGTGAATGTCCGGATCGAAGAATTGGTGACATTCTAAATCGGCTCGGTTTTGTGATGTATCCCCTCTTGTGGGGTATGATCGTGTCCTAGCCCTCGTACTCATCTTCTTTTTTCTAGCCATGGCGAGGTTCCTGAAAAATAAACACCGGAAATTACACAACTTTTAAGGAAAACTACACCACTCTCGACTTAAGATACGCGGAACGTGAATATAGAGTCGAATGAGTTTGCACCATCGTAAGAGGGAATTAAGGCTGAGCTTTCAAGTTTAAACATGATGTAAGGGTTGGGGTACAATGTAATCCGATAATCAAATTTGTTGCATATAATTTGAAAACGTTCGGCTCAAAAACTTTCATTGATGCATTTTATCAAACAAGTAACATTCATGGGTTTAAATGAAGAACATGAATGATAATGCTTAATCCCATCCCCAACAATAATAACATCAATCGAATAGTCACAAATACCATCAACAATCCATAGATAATCAACAAATAACATCAACAATCAATCGATAATCACCATATTCCAACTCAACTTTGATAGAACTTTAAGAAAACTAACAACATAGTCAACCATGAATGAGGAACATTACCTCACTTTTCAATCTATGTTGAAATTAGGATTAAGAAATGAGAATTACCTTGTTTTGGATTGAAGAAGGTAAGAAGAAGAAAAATTGAAAGGAGGTTGTCCGAGCGCCGTGCGAAGAAGAGAATGAAACTTACCTGTTTGTGTCGGCTGATCGATGTTATAAAGGAGTTTTGGGCGTTTGAACTTCGCAGGAGGGGCCGCATCACAGATTAAGTGAGCTGCGGCCCGTAGTACAGTGTGCTCGGGCTTTTTTGTTATTTCGCCGTGTGCCGCGGCTCAACGTACAGGTGCCTCGACTCATAGTGTAAGTGTGTCGTGGCACATAGTATAGGCTCCTGGGCGTTTGGCGTGCCGCGGCAGTATATTTGTGCCGCGGCTCAGTATGGTTGTGCCGCGCGAAGAGTACAGAAAAGTTGGCCCGATTTCTTGACTTGTATGTGCCGCGGATCAAATCCCCTGGAAGGTTCCTGCACAGAAATTTCAAAGGAAAACACCTAGAACATGAGAGATAAGCATATCCAAGCAAAAATGACGAAAAAAAATAGACTCCTAAAATGAATGAAAACACTGAAAAATAAAAATCTACAGCTAATACTCGGGTTGCCTCCCGAGAAGCGCTAAGTTTATAGTCTTCAGCCGGACTTATTGAAAATCAGTTTGCATTTCGCAAAGACCATTTGGACTCCGCACAGTCCATCGAACCGTTATTACGTAATTTAAATTTTTGACCATTAGTTTTCAACCGTTCGACTTTTGGTTTGGATATCCAACGTTCTTTGCGAAACGGCTTAAACAATTGTAGCCTCCCAAAACACCCATTATGCAACTGACTTGGCACTCCTTTTACGTCCGACTTAGTTTTCAATTCCATGGGCGAACTTATGACAGCATGAAAATTTTTCGATGGTGGATGAACGGATGTTGAAGACGGCATATTCAAATGCTTAAGATACACGATTCGTTCTTCATTTTTCTTAGACGTCGGAGCAGCTGAAACAGATTCTGCACACTTCGACCGACAACTCTCCCGGTGTGCGTCTTTCGCAAAGACATCTACACTTTCAATTTGTGAACACTTCTCGACACTACTTGGACCCGAAAAAGATTGAAACACTTGGAACGTGACTTGCTCATCTTGAACCCGTAAAGTGAGTTCCCTTTTCTCCACATCAATGAGAGTTCGGCCGGTGTCTAAAAATGGTCTTCCCAAGATAATTGGGATGTCATGGTCCTCCTCCATATCGAGCACAATGAAATCGGTCGGAAAGATGAATTTATCGACCTTAGCCAAAACGTCTTCTATTACTCCCCTTGGATACTTGATAGATCTGTCACCTAATTGCAAAGAGATTGTTGTCGGCTTGGCTTCCCCAATACCTAGCTTCTTAAAAATGAAAAGGGGCATAAGATTAATACTGGCGCCGAGATCACATAACGCTCTATCAAAATACAGGTTTCCTATAGTGCACGGTATATTGAAGCTTCCTGGATCCTTCAATTTTGGCGGGAGCTTTTTCTGCAAGATGGCGCTGCATTCTTCCGTCAATGCCACTGTCTCATACTCTTCGAGCTTCCTTTTGTTCGACAAGATCTCCTTCATGAACTTCACATAGCTCGGCATTTGTTCCAAGGCGTCAGCAAATGGAATGTTGATATGTAGTTTCTTGAAAACGTCAAGAAACTTGGAAAATTGCTTGTCCAATTTTTGCTTTTGCAATCGCTGCGGAAACGGAACGGGTGGCACATAGGCATTCGGATCGTCAGGAAATAGTTTCAAGCTTCTAGAAATTTGTGATTCTTCAGTCACCAAAATTTTCTTCTCCTCATCTTCACTTCTCTTTTTGTTCCTCTCGGGCTGCTCACCCACTTTCCTCCCACTTTTCAAGCCAATAGCGTTAATACTCTCTCTGGGGTTCGTCTCAGTTTTGCTTGGCAAAGTACCCTCAGGTCGGGATGTTAACACACTTGCTATTTGACCCAATTGGACTTCCAAATTGCGAATAGAGGCGGAGTGGTTTTGCAAGGTTGTCTCCGTACGGGTCATGAACTGACTGGTATTTGATGCTAATTTCGCCATTGCCTCCTCTAGAGAGATCTTTGGAGCGGGAGGAGGTTGCTGTTGGTGTTGTGCAAACTGAGGTTGGTTTAAGTTTTGTCCGTTTTTCCACGAAAAGTTAGGGTGATTTCGCCACCCCGGATTATATGTGTTGGAATATGGGTTGTTCTGCAGACTTCCATTCCCCACAAACTGAGCTTGTTCCATCGGAGATTGCTCGAAAGGATTTCCAACTTGACATTCCGCACTAGGGTGAGATCTATTGCACCAATTACACGATTTCGTGGTAACGGTGGAAGGAGCGCGCGATAAAAATTGAAGTTGCTGAGTCAAGGCATCAACTTAGGCCGATAGCGTAGATATTGGATCGTTATCGGAGATTTCCATCACTCATTTCGGATTCAGACGCTCTGAAGGCCACTGATACGCATTTGCAGCCATAACTTCCAATAAAGAGTGGGCTTCGGCCATCGTTTTGCCCATTAAAGCCCCTTCAGTGGCTACATCAACAAGAGTGCGTGTAGAAGCACTCAATCCGTTATAGAATGTCTGAATTTGCAGCCAATCCGGTAGACCATGGTGTGGGCATCTCCTTAGCAAATCCTTGTATCGCTCCAAAGCTTCATGAAGCGACTCCATATCAAATTGCCCGAAGGTAGTTATTTCGTTCCTAAGTCTTACTGTCTTCGATGGTGGGAAGAACTTAGCCAGAAAGGCTTGTGCTAATTCCGCCCAAGTCGTGATAGAGACCGACGGTAGTGAATTCAACCAAAACTTGGCTTTGTCCCTTAGAGAGAAAGGGAAAAGCCGCAGTCGAATAGCATCATCGGTAACACCGTTATTCTTGAAGGTGTCACAATTCTCGAGAAATGAAGTGATGTGTGCGTTGGGGTCATCGTTCGCCAGTCCACAAAATTGGCTTGCTTGCACCATCTGAATAATAGCCGGCTTAATCTCGAAGATGTTCGCTTGGATGGTTGGACACCGAATCCCCGAAAAGTTTGAATTGATTTGTGGCATTGCATAATCACGGAGTGCCATTGCCGGTTGAGATTGCTGCATAGGATTGTCTACTCCGTGATTTTCTATGTTATCGGCCATGGTGTCTTTTGTCGGTAGCTCACGCTTTTCCTTCTTGTTTTTCCGAAGAGTGCACTCGAGTTCAGTATCCAAAGGTAATAGGCCTTCGTTACCGAATTTTCTCATGCACTAACCAGAAATTCCTGAAAGGAAAACAAATAAAAAAAATTACACAAAAGTAAAATAATGTTCAAATTAAGACTAGAAATACTGAAATCGATATTAGTAAAACAATCAGTCCCCGGCAACGGCGCCAAAAACTTGTTACGAAATTTGGTGAACGCAAGTGCACATTGTCGTAAGCAAGTAATAAAGTGATAAGTAAGATATCGTTCCCTCGAGGATTGACTCACTAATTACCGATTTATGTGTTTTCTAATTTTATTTGAACGATCGAAATTGGAGGTGCAAGTAATATTGAAGAAAAACTAATAATAGAATGAACTAAGAACAACTAAAAAAATCGATATTTTGAAGAAAGGAGATCAAATAGGAAATTAATCTAAAATTTAGAATCCATCTCGATTTATCCGAATTACTCTTGATTTATATGAATAAAGTGATTTACCAATTTATTGAAGGCGAAGATTGCTAAAATACTCTACTGCCTCTCCCGAGGTCAGTAAAATTTTCTACGACGAATAAAGCACTCTATTCCTAGGTGAATTAATTCGACCGTAGGCGAAAAGTACGAAATCTTCAGACAGGCCACGTAATTCCTACGAGTATATTCCTATCTCACAAGATAAAATGTTTCTCACAAATTTTCCTACCAACTCTCCTCTCCCGATTCGAGTTGCGTAATCAAAACAAATCAATCATAGGCCACATAATTGATAGTAATTAAAACAATTGGGGAAAACTCAATAAGAAAGGGAAATATATCTTAATAATGCAAAATCAAAAGTAAATTCATCAAAAATCCTAGAATGGGGTTCTAGCCCGACATGCTATAAAATAATACAAAAGCATAAAAGAAATCAAACACAGTTGAAGAACTTGGATTCCTCCATTCTCTAGCTTCTGCTTTCTGCTTGATCGGTGTTTTTCTCCTACTCTTCCATGCCTTCTCCTCAGACCTTTTATCCCTATTTATAACCTTCATTAGTCTCCAAAACGCGTCCCGGAATTAGGTCGAAAACGGGCTTCAGAACAGTCCAAAAAACGAGGGCTGGATCAGCATGCCCCTCAGCTATCAAAAGGATGGTGGGTCTTTGGTTTGGACCTTGCTCTTCATTGCGATATTTATGTCTATCAGTTCAAGTTCTTTTCAGAACTGACTAAGGACAAGGTACCATTTAGAAATTTGGAATCTAGCAGAACAGGCTTATTTACATAGAAAGCATTTTACTTTGGGGAATCGGTTTTGGCAGCTGAGGGAACTTTGGGTTTTTCTAAGTAGGTTTCTTTATCAGGAGAAAGCACGACTGATGAGTAGATTTTAGTATCTATGAAAGGCTTGTTTCTGATAACCTTTTTCTCATCTGAGGATGTCTTGGTTTTTGTAAAATAAGATTTGCTGTCAAGAGATGGCTTTAACTCAAGTGAACGGCTTCTGGTATTTGTTGGTGGCTTATGGTTGACAACTTTTTCCCTATCTTGCTCAACTGAAACCATTATCTGCACAGAATGTTCGTTCAACAAAGGTTTTTCAATTCTTTTTCATAAAGGCTTTTTTGCTTTCTCTTCAGATAAATGTTTCTTTCCATATTTTCAGAAGTCGTGGCAAGAACCAGTGGATGCTCGGAGATAACCGGGAACCAAGTTTCGATTAATGTTAGCATCATACGAATTTTCAGTCAGATTTTCGTTTGAGTTATCCCCAGCTTGGTAAGAATCACTTTTGCTTGTGTTTCTGCCATTCTCGTTTGTTAAGGGAGGTACTAAGGAATCAATGCTTTCATTAGCCATAATAATTCGAAGGATGAAAGAAATTTTAGAAGAGAAAGAACACAAATTCCTGCAAAGAAAATATGGGCAAAAATAATTAGTGATTGCAACAGATAAAAACTCGACTAGCATTGTAACGGCACTATGCACAACCCATAGACTTAACATGCTAGTAGAGATTCGACAAAACTTAATCCATGTTGAAACCAAAAGCAAACCGAGGGTGGGGGGAGCAAACTGCAAGATGAAGATGGACAGTATATCCAACAACACCGTTCCTGGCTTCTTCACAGAACCATTTATGAAACCAGAAGCAAAATATTTGAAAGGAATAGTTGATAAATGATGGTTGGTTGAGGTTAATCAGTTGCCTCTAATTCATGGATTTTGCACTGAGTTTATTTTGTGTTATTTTAGATTTTCTATCTGTTTAGAAGAGATTTAGTGTTTCTAATTTTTATTTAGTTCTGTTTCACGAGATTTTCTTATTGGATTAGGTAATGTTTATTTTCATGAAGGTTTGTTCCAGTATTGTCTTTTTCTTGTTTTCATTTCAATGCTTGTTGAAGGCTAGTTTACTTTGATGGTTTATTTTAGTTACTGGTACCATTTCTAGTGGCTAGACTATGAATTGAAGCCCTTAATCAGTTTGCTTGTTCATTATCTAGGGAGAATTTTTTGCAGGCTATAGACTATGAATTCATTAGCATCTATCTATTATAGGTTCTAGCAATCTGTCTCTCCTGAAGTGCAGTGATGAACTGAATGATTTGCTTGGTTTCTATTCTTTTGGCCACAACGCAAGATAAATATTTGCGTTATTTGCTTAAAAAGATTATTGCAAATAATCAGTCATAGATCTATGTGATTTTTTTAGGGAAGACAAAGACAGTAATTGACTGTATCAGGATTAGCCAATAGAGTTTTTTTAATTCTTTTTATTTAGAGTGAGGAATCACAACTTATGATGTTAGTATTCACTCTTCTTATGGTGAAAAAAAAGCCTTAAATTAATTGTTTTCAAGGAGAACTGAAAAATAAAAAACATAAAGATTTAATTGTTTTCAACTTTAAATTGTCTCATACTTGCTGTCAATTATGCATTACAGGAATTGCTCGTCTATGGCAGACAAAGTCGTGAAATATTTAGAAGGAATCTGGATCCAATTATCTGTAGAGAGGTGGACCCAATTTTTCTTTCTGTGGGAATTCTAAACTAGTTCTAGCCGTTTCAGAATCATTTTCTAAAACTAGTACTTTTTTTTCACGGGCAGTAAAATTTGCATACATTAAGATCAAGCAAGTGTTTCCTGCCTATATCTTTGATTGGCTAGATTAGGCTATATGATTGGACTGCCAGGAACGATGATAACCGACAGAGGCGGGGGCGTGATTTTGCTTACGATTCTATATATCTTTCAAAAAGTGTCTTTTATTAATTCCACCTGCTTGATTCACTTGAACACAACTTTTAATGTTTCACTTGACCATATTGTCTGCATATTTAAAATTTCAATTTATTGCCTGATTTTTACCAAGTTGGTTGGATATTTATGTTTCTCTTTCCTCTTATTACAGACACTTTTGTACTCTCTCAAGCATAAAATTCCCATTATTGCCTTTAGTGAGGACGGAACATATTCTCGTGGACTCACTTCACACCATGTATCATGAGCCGAAGGTGTCTGATTTACTGATGTTGTTTTCAGATTGTTCTGTAAGTGACCCTAGGTGCGGTTTCTTGATATTGTGATTGACATTAAATCTTTCAACATGCAGAGATTCTACCTTTAGTCTGTAACACACCCAAATCCTATTGGGTTATTACAGTGCCGTGGACCCCACGCCAGGAGATCCACTAGGCGAACATGACTAAAATACATTAAATTAACCATAAATGGAAAATCATAGTCCCTACCATGATATCCGACACAATATTCCGAGGAGGAATTCTAACGACAATGATTGGCCTACATGGCCAAAAATGAAAATACAACCACACCCGCGAGCCTTGCTCGGGTAATACATAATGACAATGACTGACAAACTGGAGAACACTCCAACTGACTGACCAACATGAACAACTCAGACTAGTATCACTCGAATGCCTCGTCGCCATCATCATGCCCCTGTGTCTCAACTCTCTCCTCGCAAGCACCTAAAACATGAAAACATGTTCCGCCTCCACGGGTCAGTCATCCAGATAATGAACATCAAATACATGTATAACATGATATGCATCCAAAGGCAGAATGAAACGGTACAATGATAATAATAATACGAAATGCTCACAAACCAAGGTAAAAACCGAGCATTCGTGAAACACTATGCCCACGGCATACTATTAATACCTGTTCAACAGGTTTGAAACATGAGTGCCCAACAGCGAATCATAATCATATTATACCACAATGAATTACACGACATGAACCAAACCAGAACTGAATTAGATATGAGTCACAATTAATTACATGAAGATGAATCACAACAAAATGAATTAAGTATGAATCACAATGAATTACATGAAGATGAATCACAATGAATGAATTAAGTATTAGAGTTGAATGATGAGTATCACAGTATGCCCGAATGAAATGTGTGAGTGCACAAGTAACCGAGTGTCCGGAGCCCCGCATATACACTCGCAACTTGGCCTAATTAGTCTCATGGAGGTATTTTACCGTGTGCATAGTCTAAATGTGTCCGGAGTCCCGCATATACACATGACCATAGTAGAGTATCATAGTATGCCCGAATGAAATGTGTGAGTGCATAAGTAGCTGAGTGTCCGGAGCCCCGCATATACACTCGCAACTTGGCGTAATTAGTCTCACGGAGGTACTTTACCGTGTGCACAGTCTAAATGTGTCCGGAGTCCCACATATACACATGACCATAGTGTGCCCGACTAAAAATTCCTCACGTACGCCACCCGACCACGAAGCACAGTCCCAAAAGGTCACAAAAACAAAAGCAACCAATATTACTGAATTCACGAGAATGATAGTGTGCTGCCTTGAGTCGGCCAACACGATAATGATGACTCACAAGTGGGCACCGTCCTCGGCAGTCCCAATTCAATACATCGATTACCTTAGAATGGTCAATCGATAACGACACAACGGATGGGAACTATCCTCGACGGCCCCAATCCAATTCCTCGATCGCCTTAAAATGGCCAACCGATAACAATGATGCAGCGGATGATTCAATATCTCAATTGCCTTAGAACGGCCAATCGGTAAAAATGATACAATGAATGATTGAGTACCTCGATTGCCTTAGAATGGCCAATCGATAACAATGATACAATGACTAATTGAGTACCTCTATTGCCTTAGAACGGCCAATCGATAACAATGATACAATGAGTGATTGAGTACCTGGATTGCCTTAGAACGGCCAATCGATGACAATGATACAATGAGTGATTGAGTACCTCGATTGCCTTAGAACGGCCAATCGATAACAATGATACAATGAGTGATTGAGTACCTCGATTGCCTTAGAATGGCCAATCGATAACAATGATACAATGAGTGCCTCGGCACCTTTAATCGGTTACCGACGACGAAGATGAGAAATGAATACGTTAATGCCTTCAATCGGCTAAAAAAACATCAAGGACAAAACTCCAACATTAATAGCAATGATTACAAAGACGTCTTAAATCGACATTAATATCAACAACAACAATCGATACATCGATACCGCGAACCAACGATCAATAATAACATTAACAAAGAGTATCCTAATGCCTTGAACCGGCCATTAATGATTGATAATAAACATTTGGCATAATTGCCAAAGAGTATCGTATTGAACGATCCCCTAATATTGATGAACTTATGAAGAGGCTAAGTCTCGGAATGATACAACACATTCATACACATATATGATAACATTAATCTCATTGACTAGTACAAGTATAAAACTTGCCTCAACCGAAGGCGAGAAAGTCCTTCCACGATCAACGTCCTTGAAGAATATCGGCCGCTCGGACAACCTTGAACAATACAAATACCAACAATTCGCTCAATATATGAATCAAGTATGATCACAACCAACTCAAAAGTCGAAACAACACTACCCGAAACTCATTGGGGCATTTAAACAAACACGTTGTAAAAAATCTCCAATTGTTTACAATCAAAACTCAATTATATCAAAGCCAACCTCCAATGGATGATTCAATCCAACAAAACCTCATGAATACTATCAATAATCCTATAGGAATATTTAAATCGGGATTTCAACAACATCTAGTCGAAACCCCCCCAAAAATTCCAAAGTCAACACCAAGGTGTTCTTGAAAAATTCCTCAATAATTCACAAATTCCGAAAATTACATCAATGAATCCGTAAGAATATAAATATCCAAGATAGATAATCCATGTCTAACATATTCCAACATAAAAGCAAGCTAACTCAAAGAGATCGGGAATAAAACCTTCAAATCCCGAAATTCATGCTTCAATGAAAAATTACCTTGATTTAGAGTGATGAAACTGATTGAATGATGATTAATCCAACTTGGGAGCTTGAAGATGATGATCGGTGAATGCAGCTCGAAAACATCTCTCCAAAACATCCAAAATCGCCCAAAACTGACGGAATGAGGAGGAGAAAATGAAAAATGACGATTCTGGATCGAACTGTCTTATTTATAATAATCCAGCTTAGCACACACTATGTACTGATGTTTAGCGTGCGCTAGCGGTTTGCTGGGCAGTCCAGTGAGTTTTGACTGCCTCGTTAGCATGCGCTAACACCTTACCGATAGCATGCGTTAATCCCAAATGTTAGCGTGCGCTAACTGATGTCTGATACTCAGAAACTGAAGTCCAGGACATACTGTCCTCTGCCTTGCTCGCGTTAGCGTGCATTACTAATATGACTTAGCGTGCGTTAGCAACACAATTAGCGTACGCTACTTATCACTTGTAGCGTGCGCTATGAATTTCCCAAATCAGCCCAGTACCTTCTGGACTGTCTGCCTCACTTGCGCTAGCGTGCGCTAATACTGAACCATAGCGTGCGCTACCTTCATCCTATTAGCGCGCGCTAACATGAATACGTAGCGTGCGCTACCTCTCAAACTGAATACCAAAATATGATAATGATGATGACAATAATCTCGGCTCGATCTCAACCAGTGATGAATGACGAATAACAACTGATATGCGATTCCAAAGTACGCCGAAAGGTGAACACAGTTGAATGAATATGACTGATGAATGATTATTACTGAGTGAAAAAAATTTCTGAGTGACAATTACTGAATGATAATAGTGAATCCAAAGTCGGGCATTACATACTCCCCCCTTAAAAGAGTTTCGTCCTCGAAACTAAGGGTAAACATCTCGGGATATGAACCACCCATCATGATCTGAAAAAAGCACTGTACAATTATTCCTCGGAACCATATCAATCGCACGCCCAAGTCTCCATGACTAGACGTCTCGAAAATCAATGAACGATTACCCAGATAATCACGAAATCTCGGTTACAATACCAAAGTAACGCATAAATGATCTCAAAATCTCAAGATTCTTAAATACGATCCTCATAAAATAGATCATCCATAAATGATTCACAACAAAAATACACCACTACGGATTGGGTTACTCAGTCATCCGGAAAAATAGGGCCACATATCAAATGTACCCAACATCGATATCCTTCATATCATCGATCTCCTCGATCCCAACGATTCAAGGAAGACTCAAATCTGAACTCACCGCTTAACATGACCCCGAAAGGTTACCAAAAACGAGAGTGTCTATGATGAATGATAAATGATTAGAAATTCGACAAGGATCAAGAATAACTCACCGAGGTGAACTAATAACGCAATGAGTGATAACTCACATGAAATGATTGGAACCGTTGTTCCCCATGAAATGAATGATTAGTTTGATAATTATAAGTCCCAACATGATTGATATATGATGAACGAATTATACGAATGAATAAACGACGATGAAATGAATGATTATCCTATTACCGAGCAAGAATTAACTTGTTCAAAACCGGTGATGAATGTCCTACCTCCGGCTCTCGAAGCCTGATAGGACCCCTAGGATGATGCACGGGCTGGAGTAACAAAATCTCTCGAGGCCCGTGAAGTCTATCGAGATATACTGGCATTAGAACTCCTGCAGTATTCCCGTAGGTGTCCTGGGTTCCCACACAGAAAACAGTCAATAGCTGGCACCGTACACCGAGTACTCACATGCCCTGCTGAATCAAAATTAAAGCAAACAACAGTCGAACTCGTCGTCTGAGAAGAAAATGCTCTCCCAGCACAAAGACAACTAGAAAACGATATCTTGGATGTCGGAGTCCGATGTCCCTCTGACAGCTCTTTTTATACCGAGGCAGGAAAGTCACATGATAATTACAGATCCCGTATGAAGATCGCATTATGATTACGTTACAGAATGATGATAATGAGCATACATGCTCTAATATAATGGATGTATTAATAATGCGGTAAAATGGTCGTCCATAAGATGCCGGAATATGATAAGATCGCATGAAAGATCAAATGAGGTAACATGATTATCTGATGAAATTCCTGAAATGATTACCTTGAACAAGTTAACAAGGTTGAAAATTCGATCCACAAGATCAACAACTGAACCGTGAGATGGACTGGATGATTAATGAATTAACTGAGCAATGAGATTGACTGAGTGATGAATGAATTGACTGAGCGATGAGATTGACTGAGTGATGAATGAAACTGAGTAATGAGATTGACTGAGTGATGAATAAATTAACTGAACAATGAGATTGACTGAGTGATGAATGAATTAACATGATCGACAAGATCAAAAATGATGATTGAGGATTGTTGACTGATGAATGAGTTGATCCTTATCGCTTGCATGGTCAAACGTGCTCCAAAACAATTAGTCATGAATCAATCGTAATACTAATATCACATATAGTTTCAACAAAGCATGTATAAATAATGACATGATGAATGTATGAACATAAAGAGAATCGAGTCCTTACATAGGTCATACGAAGCTTCGAGGTCTTGCGATACTAGTCTTCACTGACGACGACTCGATGAATGAATGACTCGTGCAATCGTACAAATTTCATGACTCACAAAACCCGACTGTCCAGATTGTCATAACCTGACAGTCCCATTACTACCGCATCGGTAGAGCCACATAACTCACATATCAGGGTTTCTCACAACCCAAATCTCTCTGATACCATCTTCTGTAACACCCCTAAATCCTATTGGGTTATTACAGTGCCGTGGACCCCACGCCAGGAGATCCACCAGGCGAACATGACTAAAATACATTAAATTAACCATAAATGGAAAATCATAGTCCCTACCATGATATCCGACACAATATTCCGAGGAGGAATTCTAACGACAATGATGGGCCTACATGGCCAAAAATGAAAATACAACCACACCCGCGAGACTTGCTCGGGTAATATATAATGACAATGACTGACAAACTGGAGAACACTCCAACTGACTGACCAACATGAACAACTCGGACTATTATCTCTCGAATGCCTCATCGCCATCATCATGCCCCTGTGTCTCAACTCTCTCCTCGCAAGCACCTAAAACATGAAAACATGTTCCGCCCCCACGGGGTCAGTCATACAGATAATGAACATCAAATACACGTATAACATGATATGCATCCAAAGCCAGAATGAAACGGTACAATGATACTAATAATACGAAATGCTCACAAACAAAGGTAAGAACCGAGCATTCATGAAACACTATGCCCATGGCATACTATTAATACCTGTTCAACAGGTTAGAAACATGAGTGCCCAACGGCGAATCATAATCATAGAGTACCATAATGAATTACACGACATGAACCAAACCAGAACTGAATTAGATATGAGTCACAATTAATTACATGAAGATGAATCACAATAAATGAATTAAGTATGAATCACAATGAATTACATGAAGATGAATCACAATGAATGAATTAAGTATTAGAGTTGAATGATGAGTATCACAGTATGCCCGAATGAAATGCGTGAGCGCATAAGTAGCCGAGTGTCCGGAGCCCCGCATATACACTCGCAACTTGGCCTAATTAGTCTCACGGAGGTATTTTACCGTGTGCATAGTCTAAATGTGTCCGGAATCCCGCATATACACATGGTCATTGCAGCGTATCATAGTGTGCCCGAATGAAATGTGTGAGTGCACAAGTAGCCGAATGTCCGGAGCCCCGCATATACACTCGCAACTTGGCCTACTTAGTCTCACGGAGGTACTTTACCGTGTGCACAGTCTAAATGTGTCCGGAGTCCCGCATATACACATGACCATAGTGTGCCTGACTAAAAACTCCTCACGTACGCCACCCGGCCATGAAGCACAATCCCGGAAAGTCACAAAAACAAAAGCGACCAAGATTACTAGATTCACGAGAATGATAGTGTGCTGCCTTGAGTCGGCCAACACGATAATGATGACTCACGGATAGGCACCGTCCTCGGAAGTCCCAATTCAATACCTCGATTACCTTAGAATGGTCAATCGATAACAACGACACAACTGATGGTAACTATCCTCGACGGAATTCCTCGATCGCCTTAAATGGCCAACCGATAACAATGATGCAGTGAATGATTCAATACCTCGATTGCCTTAGAACGGCCAATTGATAAAAATGATACAATGAATGATTGAAAACCTCGATTGCCTTAGAACGACCAATCGATAACAATGATACAATGAGTGATTGAGTACCTCGATTGCCTTAGAACGGCCAATCGATAACAATGATACAATGAGTGATTGAGTACCTCGATTGCCTTAGAACGGCCAATCGATGACAATGATACAATGAGTAACTGAGTACCTCGATTGCCTTAGAACGGACAATAGATAACAATGATACAATGAATGATTGAGTACCTCGATTGCCTTAGAACGGCCAATCGATAACAATGATACAATGATTGCCTCGGCACCATTAATTGGTTACCGACGACGAAGATGAGAAATGAATACGTCAATGCCTACAATCGGCCAAAACAACATCAAGGACAAAACTCCAACATTAATAGCAATGATTACAATGACATCTTAAATCGACAATAATATCAACAACAACAATCGATACATCGATACCGCGAACCGACGATCGATAATAACATTAACAACGAGTATCCCAATGCCTTGAACCGGCCATTAATGATTGATAATAAACATTTGGCATAATTGCCAAAGAGTATCGTATTGAACGATCCCCTAATATTGATGAACTTATCAAGAGACTAAGTCTCGGAATGATACAACACATTCATACACATATATGATAACATTAATCTCATTGACTAGTACAAGTATAAAACTTGCCTCAACCGAAGGCGAGAAAGTCCTTCCACGATCAACGTCCTTGAAGAATATCGACTGCTCGGAAAACCTTGAACAATACAAATACCAACAATTCGCTCAATATACGAATCAATCATGATCACAACCAACTCAAAAGTCAAAACAACACTACTCGAAACTCATTGGGGCATTTAAACAAACACGTTGTAAACAATCTCCAATTGTTTACAACCAAAACTAAATTATATCAAAACCAACCGCCAATGGATGATTCAATTTAACTAAACCTCATGAATATTATCAATAATCCAATAGGAATACATAAATCGGGATTTCAACAACATCTAGTCGAAACCCCCTCAAAAATTCCAAAGTCAACACCAAGGTGTTCTTGAAAAATTCCTCAATGATTCAAAAATTCCGAAAATTACATCAATGAATCCATAAGAATATAAGTATCCAATATAGATAATCCATATCTAACATATTCCAACATAAAAGCAAGCTAACTCAAAGAGATCGGGAATAAAACCTTCAAATCCCGAAATTCAAGCTTCAATGAAAAATTACTTGATTTAGAGTGATGAAACTGATTAAATGATGATTAATCCAACTTAGGAGCTTGAAGATGATGATAGGTGAATGCAGCTCGAAAAGATCTCTCCAAAACATCCAAAATCGCCCAAAACCGATGGAAGGAGGAGGAGAAAATGAAAAATGACGATTCTGGATCGAACTGTCCCATTTATAGTAATCCAGCTTAGCGCACGCTATGTCCTGATGTTTAGCGTGCGCTAGCGGTTTATGGGTCAGTCCAGTGAGTTCTGACTGCCTCGTTAGCGTGCGCTACGAACTTGGTAGCGTGCGCTAACACCCTACCGATAGCGTGCGTTAATCCCAAATATTAGCGTGCGCTAACTGATGTCTGATACTCAGAAACTGAAGTCCAGGACCTACTGTCCTCTGCCTTGCTCGTGTTAGCGTGCGTTACTAATATGACTTAGCGTGCGTTAGCAGCACAATTAGTGTACGCTACTTATCACTCGTAGCGTGCGCTACGAATTTCCCAAATCAGCCTAGTACCTTCTGGACTGTTTGCCTCACTTGCGCTAGCGTGCGCTAATACTGAACCATAGCGTGCGCTACCTTCATCCTATTAGCGTGCGCTAACATGAATACGTAGCGTGCGCTACCTCTCAAACTGAATACCAAAATATGATAATGATGATGACAATAATCTCGGCTCGATCTCAACCAGTGATGAATGACGAATAACAACTGATATGCGATTCCAAAGTACGATGAAAGGTGAACACAGCTGAATGAATATGACTGATGAATGATTATTACTGAGTGAAAAAATTTTCTGAGTGACAATTACTGAATGATAATAGTGAATCCAAAGTCGGGCATTACATAGTCGAGCAGCTCCTGGAAGGCGTGGAAATACAGGTTTATTCAAGAATTTGGATCTGTCTTCTTCAACTAGTATGATCGTCTGATGAAAAAGTAATGATGTGCGGAAGAGAGACTTGATCGTTTCGAAGTATATGATCTTTTTTAATCTTTTTTGTCCTATTTGTGGTGTTCATGATGAAATAGATAGAATCTTATTACACATTCTTTGTCTTTGTTATGATATGTATCTGGTTTTGAATTAGTTGGAACGCATGTTATTTTTTTTAGATGGGATGATATGAAATTGCTGGTTCTTATATTATTGAGCTCGTGATTGATGGTTAGTTTATAGGTGAATGTAGATTTTGCCAATGAATTTTAAATTGAAATGTGAAATACTAATACATATTACTGCAGAAAATACTAATATATATATTATATGATAACTGAAGTAAAAAGTTCTTTTTTTACTACACCAATTATAAAATAACCGAAGTTAAAAGGCATTCTTTTACTTCACTTACTCCCATATTTGGATCATAATTAGAAAAAAACCGAGATAGACTTCGGTTATTAGGATATTAGACTTTGCATAAAAAGCAGAGTCTAAAGTATACCTTCTACTACACGAACACAGACTTCGGTAATTATAACATTTTTACTTCATATATTATTCGAAGTCTTTGACGTTTATTCTTATAGTGAATCAAAATATTAACATAACAAAAATTTTCTTTAAGATTGTTAGAATATTTACCATGCTTTTGAATCTACTGCATGGGCTGCAAATCTGAAAAGAATAAAGTAGGAGACAGATTCGTTAATAACGAAAGCACAAACGAATATATATATATATATATATATATATAAAATTAATCAAAGCAAGTAAATCCGAATATCGGCGATGTTTAGTCCAGAAAATCTGTCTTCTTAAATCCTATTCGCCTCCACCGCAGTGTATAGAGTCTGCCTCCCAGAATAAAACATCTCGATGCGTTGATAAATCGATTATCGCACCCTCAGAGAACTAGAATAAAACCTTAACTATCACCGACGCGACAAAAAATATGAAGAAAAATTATTTCCAAGAAAAAAAGACGAAGTTGGAATTTCGGGTGAGAAAAACGGACGAAAATTCAGTCGCTAAAATAAGAACCCTCACATCTGTATTTATAGGTGAAGATGAGAGAGAGACATGTGCTGGAGGAACTCTAAACTGATCAGGATTGGTATCTCAATACTTATCCAGATCTGTTTAATTCGAATTTATTAAATAAATTGATGTTTATCCGGATCCGAAAATTTCGGAATTTATAATTGAGGTATTTTCAGTAAAATAAATTTTTACCGAATAAAATTGCAGTAGAAAGATAACTTCGAGACGCCGATACATTTTGCCCAAATCGCCCTTCGACCGAGACCGACTCGAGCGGAGCCGAGCGGAGCCGGCCGGCCGGCCGGACGGCGACTGCGGCACGCGTGTGTGCGCGAGGGGCGCCTAGTCACACATCCACTCATGTCTCACTATTTGAACAAAATTTGTCCACATCTCCTTATATACTCAATTTTTCCCTTCTCTTTCCAATATGTGATAACATTCCAAACCCATTTCTAAAGAGTTCACTTTGGAACATTACATCTCATTCATACCTCAATCATTTTGAGTATTCTTACATGTTTTGGAAACTTCGTATGGAGTACTACGTATTCAAACTAAGTATCGACTTTAACTCGTAGTCGAGCCCACTCAAAAATGCCTCTCAAGTGGGCTGCTCAAAACAGCCCATTTCCTCCATTTTTCCAACACGTACAGCTGATGATCATCATATTACCCGTGTCAGTACGAAATGGAGTTGTGCTGATGATGTTTCTGGCCCTTCAGGAGGGAAACTCCGCCTGGGGACACTGGTCGATTTGGATTTTATGTGGATGAGCGTCCTCCTCGTCTAGTTGCTATGTCGAGTTCATCATGGAGATTCTACCCTACATTGTGCACCTTTAGCAGCTCATTTGGTTAAGGTAGTAGTCGAGGAGGTCGTAGATGGCGGTGCCGAAGTTCCTATACCTACTGAAGAGGTAAGCTTAGTGAAGGAAGCTCTAGGTACCTTTATTGCATGGCCAAAGAATCTTGTTGTTGCCGACTTTATCAAGGTATATTTCTTTCTTGTTTTTAATATTAAATCTAAATAAAAGATACTCCAATTATAGTTGTTTTTTACACTGCTTGTCCTCAAGCAATTAGCTGAAAATTTAGAGTATTTAGAATTTAGAAAAGTTAGAAAAAAATCTATAGTAGTTTTTAATATTAAAATCTAAATTAAAGCTACTCCTTTACAGTTGGTTTTACAGTTGATTTTTAGAGTTCTCATGTTTCTTGTATATGATTTAGGATATCGAGCGACTTGATCCACCTAAGAAACATGCTCATCAAGATGACCGGTCGAGTCACAGAGATGACACGTTGAGAGAGTTATTTAGTGTTGCAGTGACTCTCTTTAGTGACCCGTTACAGGTGCCATGGGATACAGCTTCCTTTGGCTGTGGTGGTGATGATGTTCCCTTGTACATAAGTTACAATGATCTTTTGGAAATCGATTCTACAGTTTTGGACTTTGTAAGTAATTCTTTACATGCATATTTATGTATATTTATCAAAAATTCATAGTTTGGAATGTAAATAAGATATTAATATTTTGTTTAACAAATTAGGTACTTATCGAAATTGAACGTGGGCACGATGGGGGAGGATTTTTATGGATATTTTGATTCTCAATCCATACAAAATATGGGAAATAAGGGAGAGGAGGCCCTCGGATACATCATTTCGCGTATGTCGGATGCCAAAAAACAGATATACCTTGGAGCTTACCATCATGAGTAAGATCTAACATTCGTCTCACTACTCTCTTTTTTTCTCTAAAAGTCTTAATATTTTTTTTTGTCTATGTAGATTTTTATATATTAATAATTATGTAAGTATATGTATTTAGATTGGTTATGGAAAAATTAAATATCCCAGCCCTCCCCCCACTTGTAATACGTTTGTTAATGCAGTGAGCATTGGCAACTTTTGGTTGTTATTCCGGCAAAAGGAGAAGTTGTGTGGTTTTGCTCACTACACCGTAAGCCCGACAATCGCATTAAGGCCGTAGTCGAGAAGTAAGTTTTAACTTGTAACATTTACTTAAAAAATATATATTACACTTTCTTTTCATAATACATTAGTACTTCTTTCGAACAGTGCCATGACCGCGTATAAGGTGATGGGGGTATGCATACAAGTAGATCCAAACAGACGATTACTTGGATATATCCCAAAGTAAGTAATACATTCAATCACACACACACACACACACACACACATATATATATATATATATATATATATATATATATATATATATAGCATCAGCATTCTTCATGATCTTTATAGTAATATGGCTTGGCCCTTATACAACCCTACTTTTCCACTACCATACTAGCATCTATCAGAATGTAAGGATTTCAGTAATTGTATTTTGTATCAGAAGTCTGCAATTATGTAATTTTACTGTGTGCTGTGTGTTGTGTGTGAGTGTGCGCGCATTTTGTGTGTGCAGTGTTTTTTTAATGTGTGGCAGTGTGTGTGTGTGTATGTGTGTGTGTGCAGTGTGTGTGTGAGTGCAGTGTGTAGAGTGTGTGTGTATGTGCAGTGTGTGTATGTAGTGTGTGTGTGTGTGTGTGTGTGTGTGTTTTTATTATGTGGCAGATAGATATATTAGCTATATATGTATATATATTATACATTATATAATTGAGCAACATATTCTTTTTAGTGTAATAAATAAAACGGAGGTTGGGAGTGTGGGTATTACATCATGCACTGGATGTCGACTATTATCAGAGCTCGTATTATCTATGGATGGAGGTGATAAACTTTTATTTCAGTTTTTTAAATTATTTAAATTAATTTCAATTTTTTAAATTATTCAGTTTAAAAGTGATTCGTTTAAGTTGATGAGTTTGTTAATTTATATATATGTTTATATGTACAGATGTTTGATGATATTGCAGCACTTCCTATAGATAGAATTCGTGAAATCCGAACCGAATGGGCAAACAATATTTGGAGGTTAGGAACCATTTATACGCGTAGACATTTGACATTTAATTTTATAAGAATTACCGTTGTTTTGTTTAGTTAGTTCTTGAATTGTGTTGTATTTATTTTGAATTGGATGGAATGTTATTGTATTTGATGGTCGGATAAAAGTTATCTAGTTCGATTGGTGAATGGATGAAAGTTGTGTTGTTGAAGGTTTATTTGATATTTTATGTTTGGTTGCTATTTTATGTGTATGTGTGTAGGGGTGATTCCTACAATTGATGATGATGACGTCAGGCACGTCAGTCAGGTTGATTGAATCGCGTACTAGCAACCTATCAACACAAAACACGTAAGAGCCCTCAGAGAGCACCGGTGGGGTGTCAGCCGAAGAGCCTCCGACGCTCAAGTCAGTAAGTAATTTTATATTGAATAACGTTGAAAATGCGAATTAAATATAATAAATAGTGGAGCAGTTGATGACATTGGTGGTATTGGATGATCAGGTACGTCCGATGAGTGTTGGAGGTAAGGCGGTGGTTGAGAGCGCTGGAGATCGGTGATATTGGACAGTCAGGTACGTCCGGCTAGTGATGGAGATAAGGCAGTGGTTGAGAGCGCAGGAGGTTGACTGAGAATTATTAGAGAGCGTAAGTTAAGTAGAGAATGACTTAGAATTCAATGAATCGATTGGGTCGGTTGTCTTGTCATTATATAGGACAGCTTGGGATTCTTATTCCCTTATTCATCCGTCACGTTGATTCGCTTGTCTGGCACATGCCCGTTGATTCGCTTTGTCTGTCACATGCTCGTTGATTCGCTTGGTCTGTCACATGCCTGTTGATTCGCTTTGTCTGTCACATGCCCGTTGTTGACCTCCTTGGCCCTCAACTCTATTCGTCCGTTACTTTAGCATGCTTTTTTGACTTTTGACTGGCTCAAAAGTCATTTTATCTGACCATTTGAATACACGTGGCTGACGTGGCGAACCCTTGGACTCGGGTTGGCTTGCGGATCTTTCCAAACCAGGGGCCCAACGAATTTTATCTTAGACAAAGTGTCTAGTCAATTGGGTTTGTTGGGCTGGTTGGAAAGACTTTGTTGGGCTTGGGCTGGATTGACAAAATTTGTCCACTACAATGTGTAGCAGGTTGGGAAATTAAAAAAAAATGAAATTGGAATAAAAAAATAGCATTAACAGCGGTTCTTATAAGAAACCGCTGTTAAAATCTCCTTTTAGTTTAACATCGGTTGTTAAACGAACCGCTGTTAACTGTCCAGTTAACAACAAATTTTGTTGGAACCGCTGTTAAATCAACAACGGTTCTTTACGTTAACAGCGGTTTTTTGTTGGAACCGTTGTTAAAATTAACAGCGGTTCTTTAGAGCAACCGCTGTTAAATGTACAGTTAACAGCGGTTCCTTCTAGAATACGCTGTTAAATTAACAGCGGTTTTGTTGGAGAACCGCTGTTAAATTAAACAGCAGTTTTTTAAGGAACCGCTGTTAAATTAACAGCACCACCTTCAACAGCGGTTCCAGAACCGTTGTTAAAGGGGCTCTAAAACCGCTGTGAAAGACCCAGTTTTATAGTAGTGGTTTGTCCTAGGTGTTCATATTTTAGGGACTTACCTTTAAAAATGATACTTCAATGGGAATCAAACCCCTTCTTAGGGCACTTTTTAGAGGAGTCTCAAATTTTTTCCCTAAAATCTATCATATACCCGCTCCTATAATAGTTTTAAGGAGTTTCAATTTTAGTATCAAATTCAGGTTTCCTATTTACAATGTAAAAATAGGAAATGACTATAGGAGAGTACAAATTTAGGAATAAATTTACAAGTCCCTCAAATATAGGATTTCAATTGTTGTGGGGACAGTGATTTAGGAGTCCTGCAATTACGTTTTTTTTTTTTTTTTATCATTTTTTGAAATTTAGTCTCAAACTTAGCTTAGGAGCACATTTTACAATTCCTGCAACTAGTGCTCTTAGGATAGAGAAAATTAAACCCCTATAATGTCGCGTCACAATTGCTTCATTATAATATATATTTATCTCATCACTCTCACTCTTCTATATTAACTTAAATATTGATTAAATATTAATTTTTAAATATAAGTAATAGATATAGATAACATCATTAGAGTAAAACAACTTTTTGTTAGGTAACCATTAGTTATTTATATTTTAGGGAAGCAAAATAAGGGTTCCTAAGAGTACGGATGTCATTTGTATGGCCATAATGGCTAAATAAATATTTTATCCTTTTCTTTCTATAGGAAAAAAGATGAGAGCTTTTCTTCTTGGGGCCGCGAATGGCTATAGAAACCCACATTAACACCAAATCAAACTCCGACTTAGATTCAGGGGTGGAACACCCCCTATAGGGGCCTTGGGGATCACGACCCCCCTAAATCTTTGTAATTCTATTAATGGGTATATAATTTTTATTGTATTACTAATCATTCAGATTCGTGCGTTGCACACGTATTGTATAAAAAATTTTGAAATTTGATATTTAGCATAAATGGTTAAAAGTATTGATAAAAGGATTGTTCAAACTGTTAAATATAACTTGTTAATTGATTCGATCGGGTCGGGTCGAGTCGCACCAAATTGGTATTTACTAATAGGTTGTGGTACGATTTTCTTTTCAATAGTACGTACGCCGCTTGCTAAGTTCTTATCTGGTTTAATAGCAATACATTTACAATCGATGAATAAAAACATCCAAAAACACTTCCAACATAACTTAAGATTGTTAACCAACCACAAAACCAAAAAGAATTCTTAATATCTACGAATGTAAAAAATAAACAAAAGTTGAGCTAGTTGTGGTCCTAAAACTTTTGACTAATATTTTAATTATCTCAATCTAACCCCAAACAATTAAATGTTGTATTATATTTGACAACTTAGAAAAAGAAAAGAAATTTAGCCATTTTTAAAACATATTTTGACATTGATACTTTGACACTGATGATAAGTATTTTTAACATGGTACTAAAAATTCAAGACATTAAAAATAATTGACTTTATATGTAAAGATGTATTAGTGATATTAATCATTAAGACTCAACATTTAATTACTGGGACTCAATCTTAATGACATTAATTATTAAGACTCAACATTTAATTATTGGAACTCAATCTTCATATAGATATATATATAGATATACGTATTTATTAGGATTGCCACCTTCACATTTGGTCTTTCAAGTTTAACTTAATTCCCAAATAGATCATATTAATATAGATCGATGCATTATCCAAATGTGACAAGACCTAGCTAATTATGTGGAGATCATTGATTTAGTTTGTCAAGATTTACACGGATATTTTCAATGCATTGGGATCACCAAAGTGCTATGGCAAAAGATGAAAGATGAAGGATGGGATCATTTGTCTTGTCTTGTCAAGTCATTTTGTTAGGTGAGTAACATAGATATCCCGGATTTGTCTTCTTCCTAGAGGTGCACGAGCGTGTAAGGAACGTAGTGATCATATACTTTAACATCATTATCGTGTGGATATTTTTCATGAAGCAATTAACTGTCACGAGTTAATGGAATTCGATCATCGTTTTAGTGCTAGTTTGATTGGAGTTGCTTCATTTTTCATCAACTTTAGATCCTAAAAGTGTGCACAGACCTTTTCAAATTGCTGATGTATGTCAATTAGTAGAGAAGGTTTATCCGGAGGATTCCAATGACCAGGAGAGACTAGTTTTTGAAGATGGCTGCCAAGTTTGACAAACGGAAAGCATCTCTATGGGAAATGCATGAAGAAGTATGCCTATGTACAAACAGTGGCGGAACCAGAATTTCTTGGTACGGACATTAAATTATCGACATTAAATTTTTTTAGATGAGTTATTGACAACAAAAATTTCATTAAATAAACGAATTCATGTTAATACATAAAACCAAACTAATAGAACTCAGAAAAATACATTCGTTAATAGATTTTGATTGACTATTTTTCTTACTTTGGGGCAATATTTTTTAAATAACAAAATATAATAATAATAATAATAAAAATATTAGTAGAATTTTTTTTTTGGGAGGGGGGCGCAGCCCTACCCGCCATCCCCTCCCTCCCCCCTGTGTACAAAGGCATTATGATGTAATGAAAATAAGACGGTGGAGTTCTTGTTAATATGCAAGAGTTGCGAGATAACTCCAAGTAGAGAATTTGTGTGTAACAAAACAAAGTGTTTGAGGGTTTTCCTTCAAGTGTGAGTCCTCAAGTTGTTTCTCTCGGTGCAACCTTTATTCGTATAGTGAAGGTTCTTTGTTGTTGTTGCCCAATGGACGTAGGCATTTTTGTCGAACCACGTTATATCCGGTGTTCTTCTTTCTTCATTATTGTTGGTATGAAATCGGATATTTGTACCGTTTTGTACGGAAGCGTAAATAAATTGCGGAAAATAAATCACACAAGGATTTATAGAGGTTCGGCTATTAACGAAGCCTACGTCCTCTCTCGACGTATCTTTTTCCTTAGGATTAAGATCAAAACCTCTACGCATCTCTTCTATCGGTCGAGGGATTACCGTTACAAGCTCGTCTTCTATCGGTCCGAGTAAAACCGTTTTTCCTTTTCTATTAGATAAGGAATCAACCACTCTAGCTTTCTATGAGTACTAGATAAACCTCACTTAGATATCGATTGCGATTCTAACAATACCGGATACTTGATCCTAATAACATCGAATCCAATCGTATCTTTTCATTTACCTCTCGTGTATAATGTTGAATGTATAAATACTCAAACTAACAATATAAGCTCAATATTACAACAACAATGTAAGTATATGAATATAAGATCAATGTCTTGAATGCTTGGAGTTGTTGTACTCAAACAATACCATAGGAATAGTATTTATAGGCATTTTCCATAAACTAGCCGTTGATGCCAGTTCACTAGCTAGCGTGTGCTAGCTCTTCCTTCTTAGCGTGCGCTATCGCACATTTTTGCTTTAGCGTGCGTATGATTAGTGCATAATTGATCTAAAATTCATATACAAAATATTCCTTTTTCCGGACATAATCGTACTAATTTGTGATTAAAAATACATATTTTACAGATATGTCCAAACATGAGCTAAAAATAGTTATTTTACAGATTACTGACATGAAGCATCAAAAAGGACGGAAAACAAGATCAAATCCAACGACGGGAATTTTTCAAGGCAAAACGACCATACAACACGGCGCAAAAAGGACCGTGTTATGTAGACCGTTTCACATACGGCGCAACAAGGGCCGTGTCTTGGACCGTTTCACACACGGCCGGCATTTAGCGCCGTGTCCTCGTGCGAATTTCGGAAGAGACAGAGTCACCACAAAATGGCGCACAACACGGGGCAAACTGGGCCGTTTTTCATCGCCGTTTTTCAGCAGATGCCATGCAAAAATAGTCCACTTTTGACCAACTTGTGAACTCAACCACAAGATATTTTTTTGGTCAAAAATCTAAAAATTCAAAGACATGGGTGAAGTGTGAACAAAGAATTAAAAAAATGATATTACAATAGATATTTTGAATTAAATAATCAATTGTATTCTTGAAAATCACTTCTAAAAGGACATCTTCATCCATTGCAAAAAAAAACCCATCTTCTTGCTAAGAAATACTCCTTTCTTTTAGCAATATATTTTCCTTAGAACTCTCAATTTTAGTTTGTATTTCATTTTTGGTTTGAAGTTTTTCTTTCATTTAGTTTGTAATTGAAAAGTGCTTGATCAATAAGCACTTAGTATTTTACTTAGTGTTTTACTTTAATTTTTGTAAGCTTGTAACCTTTGAACAAGTTTGAAGTTATAATTTGAAGTATATCTCTTGCACTTTGATACATCATATTCAAGTAAGTTTTATCTATTGTCATTAAGTTCTAGTTGTAACAGCCCAAAAACAGTGGCTATTACAGTGCCGTGGACCCCCTACCGGGACCCACCAGGCGATATCACGATATAGACTTACAACCTGACAACGTGGCACCGTACCACAATAAAAACCCCGATGTGGAGTATAAGTTATACATGTCTTTAATACGAGCAAGCGTACACAGGATCTAAATTCGGTACAGACCATATGACGATGGGCAATACCTAACAGATTATAGTACATTCATCCGACACAAAATTAAATGAAAATCACAATAATACATAACCGAATATCAAAAGACTCGGGGGGCCCGATATAGCATACTTCAAAACCCTCCGTCGCCATTGTGCTTGTAATATCCGGGGGTAATTTTTTTTTCGTATTACTGTTGAGTTGTACGTATTCATTTGGAATTGTACAAGTGTTGTTGTTTGGACCGATACAATATATATTGTATTAGAATATTTCGGGATCGAAATATTTATACTGGTCGACGGTTTGGTTTCGTCGGTTGGTTGTTGCTTGGCGAGTTTAGAATTTTGGCTAAGTTTATAGCCATAGCGTACGCTACCTGTGTAGCATTACGTACGCTAATTTGTTGCGATTACGTACGTTAAGCCCTGAGGTTACGTACGTAATGCGTGATAAGTGGTAGGAACCTTCCTCGTGGTCAACTTTCGGGGCGAGGGTATCTTTGGGGTATCATATATATATATATATATATATATATATCACCTTTGTCATGTTATTATCACTTCACATGACACCTCTCTCCCTCACGTTATTTGTCATGTTACTCTCACTTCACATGACACCTCTCCCCCTCACGTTATATATATATATATATATATATATATATATATATTTCTCTCATTATCTTCTCTCCCTCACTGTATTCTCTCTCCCATTTTCTCTCCAGCACTCTCCCTCTCTCGCCATCCTCTCTCTCTCTCGTCCTCTCTCTTCTCTCCATGTCTCCCGTTTCTTTTTTTTTCGGTGAGACGGAGCTTGGATGGCAGCCGGCTTCTTTCCGTGACGGATCGAGCCGACAACCGGAGTTCTTGACATCTCCGTGACGACGAGCTTCGGCGGCGGCCGATCGGGATTTCCGGATCGGAAGGCCCGCAAAATCCGGTCAGTATTACGATTCCGTGAGACGGAGCTCGAACACCGGCGTTCTTCATGGTTTCCGGCCATGGGCGCGGCTCCATTGTTTCCGGCCGGAGGTGGTTTATGTCCGAACAGCCGGCGAACGAGGCTTGGCCATTTCCGGCGAGGAATTACAAGCGGAGATGGAGTTGGGTGAATACGGTTATGGACGGAGGCAATTTGGAGTTAGGCGAGGTCCGGTGGTCGATTTTCGGCCGAGTTCCAGAGGAGTTATTTTATGTCCTGGTTCCTGCGAGGTTGCCCGGCCGATCGACTTTTCTTTGGTAAGATGTGTGTGTAGATATATTTATAAATATCAATATATATTGTGTGTACTGTTATATATATATATATATATATATATATATATATATATAGAGAGAGAGAGAGAGAATTCGGGGTGTCAGGTGACACCCTCATTTTTTTTAGAGGTGCCCGCCACGTGTCCTCTAATGATTGGACAGGATGTTTTAATTAAAAAACTGGCAATTGCCTAATAAAAAATGATGCCCGGTTGCCCTAAGCTTCCCCACTTTCCAAGAAGCAGCCCCCTAAACTTCCCCACTTCCCAAATGAAGGTCCCGACTCTCCCAAATTTAGAAGCGGAGGAAAGCAGCTCCGTATTATTATTGCCGTGAATTTCTTGGCGGAGGAAAGCAGCTCCGGAAATCAGCTCCGGATTATTATTGCCGTGAATTTCTTGGCGGAGGAAAGCAGCTCCGGAAATCAGCTCCGGATTATTATTGCCGTGAATTTCTTGGCGAAGGTCCCTTCTTCTTCTTTCTTTTTTATTTTTCTCAATGTTTGGCTTTTGATTTTCGTTGTTTATTTATTATTCAATTTTTTTATTAATAAATAAATAAATACATCGATGTTGTATGTGGTCTTTGGTTTATTTATTATTCAATTTTTCCGGATTTTTATTATTATTCAATTTTTTATTGCCGTGAGGTCTTGGTTTTGCTTTATTGTTACGCGTTGGAGGTTCTTGTGTGTGATCGATGTCTTTGGTGATTAAACGTCTGAAGTGAGCTTTCTGTTTTTTTTTGAACTGATCTATGTGAATTTGATTTATTAATGATGAGTGGGAGAAATGTCTGTTGGATCTGGATCTTAGTTGGATTAGTATTGTTTGATGATGTAATTCCAGTGAAAATGATTTTTGCCGTTTTCGTATTTAATATATGGATTCTTGTTTTTAATATGGCATTCTATTCCTTTGATCATAGGAGATGGAGATAGATTGCGAAGCGTAGATCGAATTGATGATCTTTGTTGAAAGAGATGATGATGTTATCGAAAGAGATGGTGATCATTTGGAAGGAATTGAATTGGGAAAAGATGTACGAGAAAGTGATGATTTCAACACAATTACACCAAAGGTAGGAATGGAGTTTCCTACTATGGAGGATGCGTACAAATTCTATAATCGGTATGCATTGAAGATGGGATTTGGAACTAGGAAGGCATCAAGTACAAAGTCAAGGAGGGAGAATTTAGTCATATCGAAAATATTTGTATGTAGCAAGGAAGGCAAAAGGAGACCGTTGAAAAAACAAATTAGAGGACAACAAAAGTGTTTGTCGCCGTGAGATACGGGTGGAGTGCAAAGCGATGATGAAGATTATCCGCCTGCACTCGGCCACTTGGAGAGTCGGTTGTTTGTTCTGAACAAAGCAATCACGAGTTATCCACTCCATCGAAAGCACATAAGCATCGGTCTCATAAGAAGGTCCATCGTCAACCAATAGTGAAGAGCTTAATGACTCAACTTCATGGCGAAGGGATCTCAAATGCAAACATTGCAAGGGTGGTCAATTCATTCGAGGCTGGCCCACAACATTTGGTTACACCACAACAAGTCCATGACCATCTAAGAATTGAGAGGAAAAACAATGTTGGCAAAAGTTGTGCTAAAATCGTTAAGCATTTTATGGAAAAAAATGTTGAAGATCCGACCTTTTTCTCGAGCTTTCAATTAGACGATGACTGCACGTTAAGAAGTGTTTTTTGGGCTGATAGAAGATCACAAGAATCATACAAAAAGTTCCATGACGTGATTATATTTGATGTCACATATCGCACAAACAATTTCAATCTACCATTTGCTCCGTTCACTGGTATTAATCACCACCGGCAATCGAGCTTGTTCGGATGCGCATTGTTAGCTGACGAAACTCAGGAGACATTTGTGTGGTTATTTCAGCAGTGGCTCAAATGCATGGGGGGTAAAGCACCAGGAGCGATCATTACCGATCAGGATGCGGCTATTGGGAATGCGATTGCTGTTGTTTTTCCGAATACCATACATCGATATTGCGATTGGCATCTTGACAAGAACATTGCAGAACATATGTTCCATCTCAACACTGTACACGGACCTGAGTTTGAATTGTATTTCGATAATCTACGAAGCAGTGGTAGTATAAGTGAAGCCGAACATCGTTGGAACGAGCTGATGACAAGGTTCAAGCTAAAGGAAAAAAGTTGGTTGCCAAAGTTGTGGGAGCGTCGAGCTAGTTGGCTGCCGTGCTATTTGAAGGATAAATTTCTTGCCGGGACACGGACGAGTCAAAGAGCGGAAAGCATAAATGCCTTTTTTGATACTTACGTTAATTCAAGTACACCGTTGCACGAGTTTGTGGTCCAATACGACCGGGCATTGGCAAGTCGTCGAAAAGCTGAGGAGGATGAAGATTTCAAAAGTGTGGACACAAAGACGGTACTAACATTGGAATGGCCACTTGAGGAGCAGGCTGGTAGATGCTACACACCTGCTTTGTTCACTATTTTCAAACAAGAAATGAAAGATGCACAGATTTATTGGTCTGAAAAAATGCACAAGGAAGGGACTGTAACAACCTACATTGTTGGACGAGCGACAAAAGAACGAAGTAAATGGAGAAAAGTTTCATATGATTCTGATGAGGTTGTAGTTTCATGCGATTGTAAACATTTTGAGAATGTCGGGTTACTCTGTAGGCATGCATTGTGCATTATGTGGAAGAAACATGTTATAGATATACCTAGTCGTTATATTTTGAAACGATGGACGATTGGATGTCGGCATCGATTTGTAGACGCTGATTCGAATACTAATGTTGGAGGCGTGAAGTGGATCACGAAGTATTGTGGGGTCTTCGTTACAATTGCAAGAAGGCGATGGAGATTGCAAATAAGTCACCAAAATTTGCCGCTGAATATAATAGGTTTCTAACCACTAAGTTAGAAGAATATGCTATTGTTGCTCCGAATGAAGTTCTTGTGCCATCCGAAGTTGATATTGTCGTGCGGCCGCTCTCCCAAAATTCATGTAATTTTATCTCCGAAATTAATTTCCGAGATCCTAAGGAACACCTTTCGGCATAAAGGCGACCACGAATTCCTTCAGTTGAAGTCGGAATAGAAGTTTCTCGGGCGAGTCCACTAAAAACAAAAACATGTAGCTCTGCGGGGAAAAGGTCATTACTGAGAACCGGTTGTCCAAAAGCCAAGGTATTGTATAACTTAAATATTTTCTGTTTTATTTCGTGTACCGAGCTAAACGAGAATATGTTTACATTTCGAGCAAATGATGTGGCATGTGTATCACAAGAACTTTCACAAGAAGGATGACATGAAAATAGCACCTACACGGTACATTTTCTGAACTAAGGGTTTTGTGTAATTTACTCTTGTATAAATTCTTGCATGTATGGTGACCTAGCATGGAAGTTTTGTGCATGTGCATATATTTTTTTTTTGTGTGTGATTTCAAATCTCAAAGCTGGGTTTGTTGTGATATAATCCCAATCTTGCTCGAATGCGGTATCTCGGTGGGGTCAATTGTGATTATCCACCCAGTTCTTTCACGAGATCTTTGTTGATGGCTGATATTAGGTGTCTTCCTGGTGCGAGCAACTACCTAAAAGAATTATTTGTGGCTCCATGTGTATCACAAGAACTTTCACAAGAAGGATGACATGCATGCTGAGGAGAAGAATCTGAAGGCTGCTTTTATTGTCTGTAGAATATTCTTATGTAGAACAAATTTTCTTATGTCGATGTTTTGTTTGCTTACTATACCACCTTATGTTTTGTTTTGTTTGGTTATGCTGCCCCCGAGTATGTCGCAACGGGTAAATTAAATTATATGCTGATGGACTCTTTTGTATAATCGGTAAAACCTGAATGTAGAAAAATAAAAATAAAAAATATTACTTGATCCCAGCTAAATGCAAAAAGGAACAGTACGATTCTATTTGCGCAAAGTTGGTCTTGAGAAATTACATCGACGAACATTAATTTTCAGCCTCAACATTTCGAGGAATTGGATTACATTTCCAAAAACAAAAAAAGTAAACAACTACTACAAGAGCTACGATTTGAAGCCACTTGATTGTACTCCTCAACTCACGCACTTCAGCCCTCAACTCACGCACTTCAGCCCTCAACTCGTGCACTTCAGCCCTCAGATTGTTCTGAGTCAACGATCCCAATTCA
The DNA here is from genome assembly GCA_033398695.1 of Orobanche coerulescens. Lineage (NCBI taxonomy): Eukaryota > Viridiplantae > Streptophyta > Magnoliopsida > Lamiales > Orobanchaceae > Orobanche > Orobanche coerulescens. The sequence continues at coordinate 145,136,362 of CM065805.1, read as the reverse complement.
CAACGAGTTGGTGTGCTTGTCACTTCCTCCTCGACTCCATCCAGCCACGTGTAATATCTACACTTGCGTGTTGCTCTTTGTTCCTAACAAAAGATGTCAATCGTGCATAATTAGATACTTACATAGCAATTGTGCAGCTTAACTATAAAATCATCAAAATACAAATACTTACATATCTTGATGGACATACAAAAACACCCGTCCTTCATTTCCATGTCTATTTGTGCGCGCACTATACATGTGAGCAGTTCTCCCACAATGACAAACTCGGGTTGAATTTGTATTCTTGTGTGTTGGGAGTTAGAAGAGGAAGCCATTTTCTTCGACAACTAGTAACACAATTAAAGAGCGAGATATATTATTAAATGACGAACTAAAATCATGATTTATACATCGACTATACTTGCATAGTTCCTTAAGGTGGTGAAATAACATCAAATGGTCTACAAAGGTGGCCAAATAATTCAAAATGCACAAGTGATCAAACTCTTGATTTACCTCATTGTTTGAAGTAGAAAGAAGTGACAGTGGCGAATGTCTATTTCAATTCATATGATTGAACCCAAAACAGAATCATATACGCTTCTCTCACTTTGAAATTCATTTTGATTACATCATTATATTAAACCAACCAGATAAAGCTATAATGTCTACACTCACTCTAGAAACATCACAATTTTGAAGTTGAAAAATCATTTTCATTTGGAATTACATCATCAAACAATACTAATCAACTAAGATCCAGATCAACAGACATTTCTCCCACTCATCATTAATAAATCAAATTCACATAGATCGATTCAAAAAAAAAAAAAAAAAAGCAGGCGATTCGGTCTAAATACGTTTAATCAGCCAGCACATCAGATCACACACAAGAACCTCCAACGTACAGAACAATAAAGCAAAAACCAGCACCTCACGGCAATAAAAAATTGAATAATAATAAAAAATCCGGAAAAATTGAATAATAAATAAACCAGCACCACATACAACATCAGATGTATTTATTTATTTATTAATAAAAAAAATTGAATAATAAATAAACAACGAAAATCAAAAGCCAAACATTGAGAAAAATAATAAAAAAGAAAGAAGAAGAAGGGACCTTCGCCAAGAAATTCACGGCAATAATAATCCGGAGCTGATTTCCGGAGCTGCTTTCCTCCGCCAAGAAATTCACGGCAATAATAATCCGGAGCTGATTTCCGGAGCTGCTTTCCTCCGCCAAGAAATTCACGGCAATAATAATACGGAGCTGCTTTCCTCCGCTTCTAAATTTGGGAGAGTCGGGACCTTCATTTGGGAAGTGGGGAAGTTTAGGGGGCTGCTTCTTGGAAAGTGGGGAAGCTTAGGGCAACCGGGCATCATTTTTTATTAGGCAATTGCCAGTTTTTTAATTAAAACATCCTGTCCAATCATTAGAGGACACGTGGCGGGCACCTCTAAAAAAAATGAGGGTGTCACCTGACACCCCGAATTCTCTATATATATATATATATATATATATATATATATATATATACACACACGTACTGTTATATATATACTGTGTGTGTAGTGTGTGTTGTAGTGGTAAGTAGTGTGTGCAAGTGCACAGTGAGTATATTTATTATATATATATATATATATTGTGGGTTGTGTTGTATATATATATTATATATATATGTGATGTATGTATATTATATATGTGTTTGTATACGGATAAATACGAGTATAGTATGTGTTCGTGTTGGAATCGGAATGATCTATTGTGTTGTTTTCGGTCGATATCGTGTTATCGAATGAATTGTATTTCATTCAAGGTTGTTCGAGTGCTTGTGATTGTCGGAGGACGCATTGATCGATTCGTGGTAGGACGTTGATCGTGGAAGGACTTTCTCGCCTTCGGTTTGAGGCAAGTTTTATACTTGTACTGGTCAATGAGATTAATGTTATCATGTATGTGTATGAATGTGTGTATCATTTCGAGACTTGGTCTCTTTATGATTTTGTTGATATCAGGGGATTGTTTGATACGATACCCTTCGGCAAATTATGCCAAATATTATTGTTGTTCGTAAATGGCCGATTTAAGGCATTGCGATACTTGTTGGTAATATATTTGTCGATAGCCGGTTCGCGGTATCGACATATCAATTGTTATTGTTGATTGATGTTCCTTTGAGATATTGTTGTTGATAGCCGGTTCGCGGCATCGACGTATCGATTGTTATTATTGATTGATGTTCCATCAAGATATTTTTTGTGAATCGTCGTTATTGATATCAATGTTTTTCTATTGATTTTGTTGCCGATTGAAGGCATTGACGTATTCAATTATCATCTTCGTTCTCGGTAACCGATTAAAGGTGCCGAGACATCCGTTGTATAATTGTTATCGGTTAACCGTTCTGAAGGTAACCGATATATTGAATTGGGATTATCAAAGGTAATTCCAATCCGTTGTATAATTAATATCGATTTTCCGCTCTAAAGGTAATCGATATATTGAATTGGGATTATCAAAGATAATTCCCATCCGTTGTCAAAAATATTCTCATCCGTTGTATAATTATTATCGATTGTCCGCTCTAAAGATAATCGATATATTGAATTGGGATTATCAACGATAATTCCCATCCATTGAATTATTATTGTCGTGTTGGCCGACTCAAGGCAGCACACTATTATTCTTGTGAACTCGGTTATTGTAGAGATCACTAGGCCATATGTTGAGAGGGCAGTGGTACCTTTGGGAGGGATGGTGGCGGATGAGGTTCTCCTTGACCGTGTGTTCTCGCTACCTATAACAACTGTTAAGAGAATCCCTCATACTTGTCGCATGGCCTTTTCTCATGCTCTAGTTGCTGCTTTGGGTAAGGTGGCGGCTATGCCAACGTCTATTGAGGCATGGGTAAAACTTTTGTTGTTACCACGTTGCACGTTGCGTGTTATCAGGCCTTCTAACCGTCAGGAACGCAGGTCGGGTAATAGGAAGTCTTTGCAATGCCTTAGTATTCAAAGGGCGTTGGCATCTTGGAGTGGGGATGGTTTTAATGATCTTATTCTGTCGCTTTTTGCCCAACCCTTAAGGGTGGTCTCAGGAAAGGATAAGCTGATATCTGGGTCCGATAGCTCATCGGTGTGCGCCAATATTAAACAATGTTTGAGAAAAGTTGCGGACGGGCATTTCACTGCTGCTGTTAAGGTATTATCTTCTTCAGGGGTTGCACCTTTAGGTACGAATACTTTGACAGCGTTGTTGGCTAAGCATCCTACGTTGCCCCCTCCCGTTATGCCTGCTTCTTTGCTATCCGAGCCCCCTCTTGTTGTGGACGTTGATAGCGTTCGTGGGTGTATTCAATCCTTCCCGAAAGGGACTTCTTGTGGGCGAGACGGATTGAGAGCCCAACACATTTTAGATGCATTTTGTGGAGAGGGGTCGCCGATTGCCGCCGAGGTTCTCAAGGCTATCTCCGTGGTGGTTAATTTATTGTTGGCGGGGAGGTGCCCTAAGGTTTTGGCGGAGTTTGTTGCTTCAGCGCCCCTCACGCCGTTGCTCAAACCGGACAATGGGATTAGGCCTATTGCCGTAGGCGCATTTTGGAGGAGGCTTGTCTCGAAGGTGGCTATGAGGGGTGTCAGGAAGGAGATGTCCAAATACCTTTGTGATTTTCAGTTTGGGGTAGGAGTCCCAAGAGGGGCTGAGGCCGTGCTTCATAGCGCGAATAGATTCTTAAATGTGTTTCACTCGGATGGGTCGTTGGCTATGCTTACTGTTGATTTCTCTAATGCCTTCAACTTGGTGGATCGAACTACCCTTCTACACGAGGTTCGGACTCGATGCCCGTCTATTTCCCTATTGGGTGGAATTTTTATATGGTCAGTCGGCGAGGTTATATGTGGGTGATGACCTTATTTGGTCCACCACTGGAGTTCAGCAGGGGGACCCCTTAGGGCCTCTTCTTTTTGCTTTAGTTTTGCACCCATTGGTTCACCGGATCAGGGATTGTTGCAAACTTCTTTTCCATGCTTGGTATTTGGATGATGGTACGATCATCGGTGACACTAAAGAGGTAGCTAAAGCCTTAGATATTGTCAGGACTGAGGGGCCCCGCCTGGGCCTTGATCTCAACATTAAGAAAACAGAAGTTTTTTGGCCGTCTTGCAATGGGGTGAAGGTGCAGGATGGGTTGTTCCCTAGTGGGATTGGGAGACCGTCGCTGGGTGTAAAACTCCTTGGAGGTGCTGTTAGCAAGGACGCTGGGTTTATTAGTAGTTTGGCGGCGAACAGGGCATCTCGAGCTGTGGAGCTCATGAGTCATCTCCCAAGTCTACGGGACCCTCAATCCGAGCTCCTGTTGCTCCGCTCATGTATGGGTGTCGCAAAACTATTGTTCGGTCTTAGAACGTGCCAACCCATGTATATGGGGGAAGCTGTTTCTATTTTTGACAATGGTCTTCGGAGGGCGATAGAAGATATTGTGGTTTGCGGTGGTCCTTTTTTTAAGGATTTTCAATGGAGGCTAGCATCACTTCCGACTCGATTTGGTGGTTTGGGTTTATGTTCTGCTGAGGATGTATCTACATATGCTTTTGTGGCCTCGAGGGCTCAATCTTGGAGTTTGCAGGACCACATTCTTCAGGGATGTGTTATTGATGGAGTTGACTCTGATTATGGGTATGCGATGGATCGCTTGCGCATGTCCCTTCCTGATTTCGATCTTAGCGGCTTCTCTAATAAGGACACCGCCCCCCCTAAAGCCCAGAATGTTCTGGCGTGTGCCCTATTTAGTGAAATCGTCAAGAGTTTGGGAGGAAGTTTGATTTATCCCCTCGCCAAAAAGCGGTGTTTGAATGTCTCCGTGCTCCTCATGCTCAGAATTTTTTGACGGTTACCCCCATTGAAGGTCTAGGCCAACATATGTCGGCCCTGGAGTACCGGACTATCCTTAAGTACCGGATTATGATCCCTCTGTTTCCAGCTGATGAGCCTTGCCCAGTCTGCCGCAAGGTTTGTTTGGATTCTTTTGGCGAGCATGCGGTCCATTGCAAGGAGTTACCTGGTTTCAAATATAGGCATGATTTGGTCAGGGATGTTTTATATGATGTTCTTAAGAGAGCAGGTATTTCTTCTAAAAAAGAGGCCCCCGTGAACTTTTTGACGGATCCTCTTGAAGGGAGGTCTACTTTACGGCCAGCTGATATACTTGTGTTTGGGTGGGCTAGGGTGAAACATGCTTGTGTAGATCTTACTGGAGTGTCCCCTCTTGTTGGGCTCAGGGACAATGGGTTTATTGCAGGACAAGCTGCGTTGAAAGCTGAATCGAGCAAAGTGGCTAAACACGAGAAAGCTTGCTTGGAGAATCAACACGTGTTCATCCCTTTTGCCTTTGATACATTTGGTTTCTTAGCTCCTGAAGCAGCGAAGTTTTTGTCCAGAGTTCAACGGGTGGTGCAAAGTAATTTTTCGGTCCTCAAGAAACAAAACTTCATTTTTAGTAGGATTGGTTTTGCCATTCAAAAGGGGGTTGCGGCGCAACTTGTTGCCCGTTTGCCTGCCATGTTATTGTAATGTGTTATTACATTTTCTTCTTTGATTATAAAAAAAAAAGTCAAAAAAAAAATTGAGGGTTGAGGATTTCCCGGATCGTTGTGTTGCGATTATTGTTTGTGTTAATCGGTCCTCAGGGATTTTGATCCCAGGATGGTTGTTTTGAATATTGTTGGTCGTGTCGATCTTTCATTATTCGTGTGTCATCGTTCACTTGGTGAGTCGTATAATCCGTATTGGATGTGTTATCCTTTGAGTTTCGTTGTCATGTTGTATCGTGACATATCCGGAATCATATCTACGTTCCGATTGGTTATTGTGTAGGATTTTTAGCCAGACACATATATAGTCATGCGTGGATATTATTCCATATTGGACTGTGCACACGAGACGTAGTTTCGTGAGGCTAATTAGGTACATTGTCCCACGTATATTCTGGATTCCGTATACGGGGCGGACATGTGCACGGACACATTTCCGGATCGGGCGTACTGTGATGTCCATCTTTGAGCCATATAACTTTGATCGTCCATAGTATTGGATGAGTTCGACGTTTTGTGATTGAGCGTTCATACACCAGAGGGGTATGTTCGACAGTCAGGTTTGTTTCTTTGAGATCTGTATTGTGATGATTTACAGCTTCGGGCTGTTCGGCTTTCAGGCCATCGTGATATTTTGGCAGCTTCGGCTGAGGGCTTTTAGGCCATTGTGATGTAACGGTATTTCCGTTTGAGCCTTCGGGCATTGTGATTCTTATTTATTTCAGCGTTGGTTTGATTTACCTTCGGGTAATGTATTGTTGTGTTCTATATTGATGATTCGCCGTTGGGCACTTATGTTCTAACCTATTGAGCAGGTATTGATCGTATGCCGTGGGCATAGTGTTCCATGAATGCTCGATTCTTACTTTGGTTTGTGAGCATCTCGTACTACCATTGTTGTACTGTTTATTCTGCCTTTGGATGCATATCATGTTGTGCATGTATTTGATATTCACTATTCTGGATGACTGACCCCGTGGGGGCGGAACATGTTTTCATGTTTTAGGTACTTGCGAGGAGAGAGTTGAGACACAGGGGCATGACGATGGCGACGAGGCATTCGAGCGATACTAGTCCGAGATATTTTGGTGTTCATGTTGGTCAGACAGTTGGAATACTCCAATTTTGTTCAGTCGTTTTCGTTTTGTATCATCCGAGCAAGGCTCGTGTATGTTGTTGTATTTTTATTTTGGCCATGTAGGCCCATTCTTGTCGTTGAAATTCCATATCGGAATACTATGTCGGACGTCATAGTAGGGTCTGTGATTTCCTATTTTGGTCAGTTTGTTGTATTTTAGTCGTGTTCGCCTGGTGGATCACCTGATGTGGGGTCCATGGCACTGTAATAACCCAATGGGATTTGGGGGTGTTACAGAAGATGGTATCAGAGAATTGGGTTGTGAGATACCCTGACTTGTGTGTTATGTGGCTCTACCGACGCGGTAGTAGCAAGGCTGTCAGGTTATGACAATCTGGACAGTCGAGTTTTGTGAGTCGTGATAGTTAGACGACTGTGAGTCATTCTTTCATCGAGTCGTCGTCAGTGAAGACTAGTATCGCAAGACCTCGAAGCTTCGTATGACCTGTGTAAGGACTCTATTCTCTTTTATGTGCTTACATTCATTATGTTATTGATTATACATGTTTTGTTGACACTTGTATGTGACGATCGGGTGCCATTGATTTATGATTATTTGCTTTGGAGCGTGTGGGCTCTGTATCGGCTATGATTAGCGCGATCGATGTGATCGTTTATCTGTTGAGTATGTATACTCGTGTTTTGCGTTGACCTAGCATTCTGGCCGTTGAGGCGTATTTGAGCTATGGTCATGATTGAACGTTATTCTTTCAGTCTGGAAAGAGGACGTAACAGAGGGGGTAGAGGCCGCAGAGTGGGCCAAAACCCGAAACCTCGTATCAATACTTTGGTGGCTGACAAATCATTTTTGGAGTCATGCTCGCGAACCCACCGATCGTGATTGTGCTTGGAGTGAGTTCAAGACTCTCATGTTAGAGAGGTATTATCCGGCTCCACTTCGTGAAGCCAAGTTGTTGGAGGTTTTGAACCTCGAATCCATCGAGTACGAGGGTGTTATTGTTATTGCTGAGAAGTTTCAAGGACTTCTTCAGTTTACTTCATCTGTTATCCGTACTGAGGCGGATAAGATCAATTATTTTAACAAGAGGTTGAACCCGCGGTTGAGAATGCAGTTGTTCAATCACAATTGTAGTTCACTTGGCGAATTCATCGAGAAGGCTCTTGGAGCAGAGCTTTCGATCAAGGAGCTTACTCAGAAGGATCCTTCAGTTTCTTCTGGTGAGAGGACTAGGATGCCGATTCGTTCAGAGGGACATCGAGCTCCGACGTCCAAGAGGTCATTTCCTAGTCGGCTTCGTGCTGGGAAAGCATCTTCTTCTCAGGCGCCGAGTTCGACTATTATTTGTTTTAACTGTGATTCAGTGGGGCATGTGAGTACTTGATGTACAGTGCCAGCTATTATTTATTTTCTGTGTGGGAGGCAGGGACACCTTCCGAATACTGCAGGAGTTCTAGTGCCAGTAGATCTCGGGAGAGCTCATGGGCCTCGAGAGATTTTGTTACTTTAGTCCGTACTTCATCCAAGGGGTCATATCGGGCTTCGGGAGCCAGAGGTATGGACACCCGAGGGGAAGTAGCGAGTTCAGATTAGGGTCTTCCTCGAGTCAATCAGATCGAGGAGCTCGATGATCTGGAGGATGTTGATTTCGGGTACATTTGAGATGTAACCTTGATTTGTATTTTCCTTGTCTTTCGGATTGATGTTTGACTCGGTGTGTGTTTTAGTATTGTGGTTGCGAACCATTTATGGTTGATCGATCTTGTAATGATTGTATCTGAGAATCTTGATGTAATATCCGCAATTTTCGATTTCCGGTAATTTCTTTTTTTTCGGCGGAAGTCTGTTTTGACGACTCGCTCATGTCCGTTTCGTCATTCTGAGAATGATTAATTCTACACTTTTTGACATCCGAGTTCGTTTCGGTGTCGTTTCGTTGAGTTCTGTGCTTTTTAGCGACTTTTCCGCACTTGAGTTCGATTCTTGCGAATCTCGACCTAACTGCTTTGAGTTTCCCAAGTCCGTTTAACTTTGTTAGACGTGTTGTGAACTTCGGTTTGGTTATTCGATCACGTATGGTGATTTTCGGGCATTTGGGCCATTTTCGTAATTTCCCAAAGTTTGGGGTAATTACCTTCCGTTGTCGAATTTCGAGCCTTCGGGTGGTCGGAATTGTGTGTCCTACTAGCTCTTAGATTCGTCTTTGTGAGTACTTCGTAACCGTATCTTCGGTTCGTAATCGGGTTCGGGTTTCGGTGTCGTTTTGTTGAATTCAGGATTACTAAACGACTTTTCTAAGTATGAGTTCGTCTTTGTTAGATCACCATTAATTTTTGGTAACTCCAAAAATTATAAATCTTTGCAATATTATAGATCATCGAGTTAGCCTTCCAATGGTTCAAACGGTGAGTCAATCGGAGTCCGGACGAGAGAGTTATGGTCGTTTCAGTTTTTGGCCGAGCACTCCCAGGAGCCTTTCGGCCGATAGGGGGGCCGATAGACTCTACTGCCGGCATTCTGTATGGGTATCGGTTGGGCCTATCGGCCGATAGGCCGGCCGATATGTAAATTTCTTCACCTTCGAACTTCCAGTAGCCTTTCGGCCGATAGGGGGGGTCGATAGACTCTACTGCCGGCATTCCGTATGGCTATCGGTTGGGCCTATCGGCCGATAGGCCGGCCGATAGGTTCTGCTGTGTTGCACTATAAATGTGGTTTTGAGCGTGAACAGCTCATTCTTTCCCATTTCCACCGAGTCGCGAGAGAGAGAGTTATAGAGGGAGAGAGAGTTCTTCATCCGGGGGTCGATTTTCATCATTTCTTTTCGGTTGTGAGGCTCGGATAATCAATCTAACGCGTGTTCTACGGATCTTGACACTTGAATCACTCAAGGTAATATCTCTTGAAACCCTACCTTTTTGGATAATTGGGGATTTTGGGGTTTTGTCCGATTCTTTCCGTTTCGTTGATGGATTCTTGATGAATATGATTAATCTTGTTGATATCATTAGTTTTCCTACGGATTCATGGTATATTTTCATAGTTTTTACGGAATCGAGAGGGTTTGGTTGTGGTCCGCCCTCGTTGTTATTTTTGTGCGAATATACATGTATCGTAGGCGGGTTTCCGGGTGTATTCCATTTCCGTAATCGTTTAGAAGTGGTTGTGATTGTGCTATTCGAATCGTTAGGTTCATTTTCGTCGGTTCCTCGCGGTCGTGCTTGATTCTTCCGTTCCGTTCGTTGTCGTATTATTCCGTTAGCATCGGGCGTTCGAAGCTTCGGTTGAGCCGTATCCGTTCGTGGTTCCGTGCTCGTGGTATCGAGGCAAGTACCTTGTCCATACAATTCTTGTTTTGTGGATATGATAATTAGTAACCGTCTCTATGTGTTTATTTGATCGTGTGTTTGAACTTTCAAAAGATTCGGTTTAGCCTTGTTAAAGGCTTGCTTTCAAAACGCGTGTGTTTTGTAAATGGTGTGGTTTGAGAATGACTATGTGAACTCTATGGATATGTTTGGTGTTGATGTTGCACTTGGTATTGCGTGTGGCGCATATTATTTCATTTCGGTGCGTTGTGGTTTGACGTGGTGTTTTGCTAAGTGTTTGATGCCTCTTGCGAATTGTTTGAATATCCTTGATGTAATATGTTATTTGTGTGAATGTGTGGATATGGTTGAAGGTCTACGGTGACACATGGCACGTGATCATGTGGTCGGATGCAACAAGTGATTGATCCAACCGTGAGAGCACGAGATAATCTACGGTGGCACATGGCATGCGATCATGTGGCGAGGATGCAACAGCGATTGATCCAACCGTGAGATGTATGTGATTTGTTTCGCTAGCCGGCTCGGGAGGGTCCTTCGAGGCCTCGAGTGGGATGTCGGTGGTATCGTCCCGGTCTAGGCGATGCGCGTGCGTGATTATGTTTCGTTGATATTACGTCCGTAGAGTACACGAGATGTTGGGCTTTCACACTGTAAATTGTTGGTGATTTCCTATTTGCGAAAACAAACGTTTGAAACGTGACTCTATCGATCTTTTGGAAAGAGAAGGATTTTATAATCCTAAATTGTTTTCTATTAAAACTCTCGATGGCATTTTAAACTGTTTTGTAAATTGTTTCCCTTATTTGCGATCTTTCGGTTTTGGAAATGTTTACCCAAACTCTTGCCTCGGGAAGTACTTTTCTTTACGTTTGGATCTTTGAGGATTCCTGATTATTATTGTTCTTGGAACTTGTATTGTATGGCTCGTATTTTTGCACTTGTACTTGCACTAGCAAAACAGTGGAGTTTTGCTAAACCCCGAGTATTCGGGGGGTGGATGTCTATTTTGCATTCAGGTTTTGGAGCATAGCACAGGGTCGGCACGAAGGATGATGAAAGATGAACGATACTAATCACACGAGGTTCCGTTGATGTCGTATTGGTCCAGTTGTATTTTCTTTTTCCGCTGCGGTATCTTTTCCCCGTTGTACGGGAGGTTATTTTATTTTGACCCCTGCGTGGGTATGTGTTTGGGAATGAGTTGTTTGTTATTATTGAAAGACCAAGTCGGTCTACTGAGTCATTTTAGCCTTAAAGGCGATGTTTAGATGTTTGATTGTAGTTATCAGCCTGGTAGATCCTCGAGGAGAGGGTCTACGGCGTGTAATATCCCTGAGTGGATTGGGGGTGTTACATAAATGGTATCGGAGCTTAGGTTGTGGAAACCTAGGCTGTCGGGTCAGTGGTGTCTATCGAGTTTTTGTCTCGTCGGATTTTATCTGACTGAGTCGTGTCGCGACGCGTCGTCTGAGTTTGTTGGTCGTGATTAGTATCGTGGGGCGATCATCATCTTCGTGCGACCTGTGGCTGTAAGTCTCCCTTCTTTGTGTTGTGCCTCGTGTGACACGAGCTATTTTTATGATTTATTTGCTAAGTGACGGAATCCTCTTATGGATTTTGATTCCTTGATACGCGACTATTTGACTCTCATATTTCTTTCATGTGAGGAGTAGTTGCTGGATTGTGCATGTTGAATTTGTAGTTCTTTTTTCATTGCGTGAGTTCCTTTTTAATGGCTTTCGGTATCTTACCGATCAATTTTATTTCAAAATCGATTCCTTTAACCGAGTTGTTGGCCTTGACCGCTTTGACGGTAGTTGGGTGTTTTCAAATGATTTTGTGAGTTTTGATAAGTACTACCGTCATCGACCTTTTTGGGCATTCTAAACCATTGAATTATTTTTGAAAACCTTGAGTATCTTAGAAAATTGAAATTCGAGACGTACTTTTAAAACGAATTATTTTCTTGCGGTGTTTTCAAGGTGTTTTCTAATGCCGCAATACATTTCAAAAAAAAAAAAAATTTCCGGTTGAGGACCAAAAATGTTTTTGAGATATTTTCAAATGCAGTTGCTTAGACCCAAGGGTCGAATATTTTTGAAAGTTTTTCACTAAAGGAAAGGTGTCCTCATTTTTGTTCAAACGCAAGATGATTTTCAAAGTCTCGATAATGGTGTTTGTACTACTTTTTGTAAAATGATACTCAAGATCAACTGTTGTTTCCAAACTGTTTTCAAAAGGTGGTTTTCATTTTTAAAACCTATCATTCCTGTTTGCGGACCGGAAATGCGTGTATGGTTTTCGAACTTTCGTTACGGTGTTAACCCCGAATTGTGGTTGAATTGGTGGTGTGAACGTTGAGTCGTTCGCCACGCATATGTTTTGTTAGCCCTCTGTGAGAGGTGTGAACTGGTGTTTACTGTTTATCGCCTCGTGGTGATTTGCGTGTTGACACGCGAGTGTGAGCTGTGAAGCTTGGGTTGGTATGTTCGTGTACATGGGTGATTGTTTCATGATGTTTGTGATTGTGTGATGGCTGTCGTTCGGGATGTTGTAATCTTCGAATGATGCCGTTGTTGTTGTGATTTTTGTATGCGTTGATATGTTATGCTGAGTTGGCATCTCCGGTATGTTGTTTTGCGGTGTTTTGATCCATTGTATCGAGCATTTATATTTTCGGTATGCCGAGCCGAGACGTTTCAATCGTGATGTGCCGGGGCATGCACGTGTAAATTGTCTTTCTCGTCGATGACACATTTCAAGTGTGGACTCGAGGGACACCGAATTCAGTTTGTGAATTGGCTACCGAGACTTTCGGAGTTCGCGCTTCAGCACAGATATCAGAATCGGCTTTGAGAGGCCTTTGAAGGATGTTTCTGTCGGTTGCTGGTTGTGTCGTCACCTTGATTTTGCTGTTGTGAGTTGCGGGGGCGACCTTCTTCTATAAGAGGTCGAATGTAGTACCCGTGTTGTTTTTAGACTTCTGTATTTTCTCTTTCTCCAGTCTATCGATTCGCTCGTGTTCGTTGGTACTGTCTGAACTTGTTTTGTATTTCGGGTTCATCATTCGAACGAGCTGTGATCTTGTTTTGGGTCAATCTGGTTATCGCTGTCACTTTCCGAATTCGGTTCGATTCTTGGGAACCTTGTTCGGAAGTAACATCTTTTGGTTCTACGAGTTCTTTTATTCGAAGTGGACTGGATCTTGAACTTTTACATTTTCGACTCTGTCGACTCGTTTATGTTCGTTGACATTTCTGAGCTTGTCATGCTCCTTGCTTTTGTTGATCTAACGAGTGTGGTATTATTTCTAATAACTCGTTTGTCGTTGTGACTTTTCTATTGCTATTCCCTTTCATGAGGATATTATGAGAATTCATAAGTTGTTGTTTTCAAATGATCATATATTGTCTCGAGTCGAGATGTGAACCTTGGAGTTGTTGTTTGAACTTTATTGTTCTTTGTGATTCGAACATGATTCTTCGATCTCTGTTGTCTCGATCGTTGTGGTTTGATCGTTTGATTGTTCGGTTTATATTGACCTCGTTCCGTGATTGGCGAACATTCAGGCTCCTTCGTAATTCCCTTCAGTTCGGGAAATTAGTTTCGTTTTCGATCTTCCAGCCCTTAGGCGGTGGGATTTCGTGTTTGTTCAGCGGTTGACTCGCGTTTTGATTGGTGTACCGTTGGGTTGGTCAATCATATTGATTTTCGTTCGTTGTGATTTGTGATTGTCGGATAATTGACTTGGCTATATTATCCGTTTGATGACGGTTGTCACTTGTTGTTATTATTATATCCCTAATGGCGACGTTGTGTTGGTCGCCGTGGAGCGTGTTTTCACGCCGTATACTCCTTTGCGTTGTTTGTAACATTTCGCCGTTGGGCGTTAGTTACGCATTCTTGTGTATCTCGTTGAGTTTTTCCTGGCGGAATATTTCTTCTCCCTACTTGTTTTAAGTTTCGGGACGAAACTTCTTTTAAGGAGGGTAGAATGTAATATCCGCAATTTTCGATTTCCGGTAATTTCTTTTTTTTCGGCGGAAGTCTGTTTTGACGACTCGCTCATGTCCGTTTCGTCATTCTGAGAATGATTAATTCTACACTTTTTGACATCCGAGTTCGTTTCGGTGTCGTTTCGTTGAGTTCTGTGCTTTTTAGCGACTTTTCCGCACTTGAGTTCGATTCTTGCGAATCTCGACCAAACTATTTGTTTGAGTTTCCGCAAGTCCGTTTAACTTTTAGACGTGTTGTGAACTTCGGTTTGGTTATTCGATCACGTATGGTGATTTTCGGGCATTTGGGCCATTTTCGTAATTTCCCAAAGTTTGGGGTAATTACCTTCCGTTGTCGAATTTCGAGCCTTCGGGTGGTCGGAATTGTGTGTCCTACTAGCTCTTAGATTCGTCTTTGTGAGTACTTCGTAACCGTATCTTCGGTTCGTAATCGGGTTCGGGTTTCGGTGTCGTTTTGTTGAATTCAGGATTACTAAACGACTTTTCTAAGTATGAGTTCGTCTTTGTTAGATCACCATTAATTTTTGGTAACTCCAAAAATTATAAATCTTTGCAATATTATAAATCATCGAGTTAGCCTTCCAATGGTTCAAACGGTGAGTCAATCGGAGTCCGGACGAGAGAGTTATGGTCGTTTCAGTTTTTGGCCGAGCACTCCCAGGAGCCTTTCGGCCGATAGGGGGGGCCGATAGACTCTACTGCCGGCATTCTGTATGGGTATCGGTTGGGCCTATCGGCCGATATGTAAATTTCTTCACCTTCGAACTTCCAGTAGCCTTTCGGCCGATAGGGGGGGTCGATAGACTCTACTGCCGGCATTCCGTATGGCTATCGGTTGGGCTTTATCGGCGATAGGCCGGCCGATAGGTTCTGCTGTGTTGCACTATAAATGTGGTTTTGAGCGTGAACAGCTCATTCTTTCCCATTTCCACCGAGTCGCGAGAGAGAGAGTTATAGAGGGAGAGAGAGTTCTTCATCCGGGGGTCGATTTTCATCATTTCTTTTCGGTTGTGAGGCTCGGATAATCAATCTAACGCGTGTTCTACGGATCTTGACACTTGAATCACTCAAGGTAATATCTCTTGAAACCCTACCTTTTTGGATAATTGGGGATTTTGGGGTTTTGTCCGATTCTTTCCGTTTCGTTGATGGATTCTTGATGAATATGATTAATCTTGTTGATATCATTAGTTTTCCTACGGATTCATGGTATATTTTCATAGTTTTTACGGAATCGAGAGGGTTTGGTTGTGGTCCGCCCTCGTTGTTATTTTTGTGCGAATATACATGTATCGTAGGCGGGTTTCCGGGTGTATTCCATTTCCGTAATCGTTTAGAAGTGGTTGTGATTGTGCTATTCGAATCGTTAGGTTCATTTTCGTCGGTTCCTCGCGGTCGTGCTTGATTCTTCCGTTCCGTTCGTTGTCGTATTCCTTTTCGTTAGCATCGGGCGTTCCGAAGCTTCCCGGTTGAGCCGTATCCGTTCGTGGTTCCGTGCTCGTGGTATCGAGGCAAGTACCTTGTCCATACAATTCTTGTTTTGTGGATATGATAATTAGTAACCGTCTCTATGTGTTTATTTGATCGTGTGTTTCAAACTTTCAAAAGATTCGGTTTAGCCTTGTTAAAGGCTTGCTTTCAAAACGCGTGTGTTTTGTAAATGGTGTGGTTTGAGAATGACTATGTGAACTCTATGGATATGTTTGGTGTTGATGTTGCACTTGGTATTGCGTGTGGCGCATATTATTTCATTTCGGTGCGTTGTGGTTTGACGTGGTGTTTTGCTAAGTGTTTGATGCCTCTTGCGAATTGTTTGAATATCCTTGATGTAATATGTTATTTGTGTGAATGTGTGGATATGGTTGAAGGTCTACGGTGACACATGGCACGTGATCATGTGGTCGATGCAACAAGTGATTGATCCAACCGTGAGAGCTCGAGATAATCTACGGTGGCACATGGCATGCGATCATGTGGCCAGATGCAACAGCGATTGATCCAACCGTGAGATGTATGTGATTTTTTTCGCTAGCCACTCGGGAGGGTCCTTCGAGGCCTCGAGTGGGATGTCGGTGGTATCGTCCGGTCTGGCGATGCGCGTGCGTGATTATGTTTCGTTGATTTTACGTCCGTTGAGGACACGTGATGTTGGGCTTTGACCGTAAATTGTTGGTGATTTCCTATTTGCGAAAACAAACGTTTGGTGTGACCCTATCGATCTTTTGGAAAGAGAAGGATTTTATAATCCTAAATTGTTTTCTATTAAAACTCTCGATGGCATTTTAAAGCTGTTTTGTAAATTGTTTCCCTTATTTGCGATCTTTCGGTTTTGGAAATGTTTACCCAAACTCTTGCCTCGGGAAGTACTTTTCTTTACGTTTGGATCTTTGAGGATTCCTGATTATTATTGTTCTTGGAACTTGTATTGTATGGCTCGTATTTTTGCACTTGTACTTGCACTAGCAAAACAGTGGAGTTTTGCTAACCCCCGAGTATTCGGGGGGTGGATGTCTATTTTTGCATTCAGGTTTTGGAGCATAGCACAGGGTCGGCACGAAGGATGATGAAAGATGAACGATACTAATCACACGAGGTTCCGTTGATGTCGTATTGGTCCAGTTGTATTTTCTTTTTCCGCTGCGGTATCTTTTCCCCATTGTACGGGAGGTTATTTTATTTTGACCCCTGCGTGGGTATGTGTTTGGGAATGAGTTGTATGTTATTATTGAAAGACCAAGTCGGTCTACTGAGTCATTTTAGCCTTAAAGGCGATGTTTAGATGTTTGATTGTAGTTATCAGCCTGGTAGATCCTCGAGGAGAGGGTCTACGGCGTGTAATATCCCTGAGTGGATTGGGGGTGTTACACTTGACACTTGAGTCATTTGATGTGATTCTCTTTCCTTTTGGTCCTGTACCCGAGATTTTTGTGATGATCTGGGTAATTGTTCATTGTGATTCAAGACATCAAGTCGTGAGGACTTGGGCGTGCGTTCGATATAGTCCCGAGGACTATGTCTGTGTTGTTATTTTCTTTTGTGGTGCGAGTCCGTGATTGCATGGGCGTCCGATGCTGATGAGAACGGGGGAGTGTACACCGATGATCGTAGACATGTACAATGGGCGGCACCCGCGGGGTGTGTACGCCGGTGTTACGAGTCTTGCGGGTGGTGCGACTTCCTGGCTGGTCTCTGGCGGAGGAGTCATGATTCGGCTAATCTCGCATTTGGTTGAGTGTATTTATCACTTGATTTTTTCGCCTTGTTCAGGCAGAGGAGACGTGGGAACCCGTGGGGTCGGCCCAGTTGCTCAGGCGGAATTGCTCGTGTTGAGGAGTATTCCTGGAGATGTTGTTTTCTTATCCTGATGAATATTCTGTGCCCGACTTGTGCACCCTGAGTTTCGGGGACGAAACTCTTTTTAAGGGGGGGAGTATGTAATATCTGGGGGTAATTTTTTTTCGTGTTACTGTTGAGTTGTACGTATTCATTTGAAATTGTACAAGTATTGTTGTTTGGACCGATACAATGTATATTGTATTAGAATATTTCGGGATCGAAATATTTATACTGGTCGACGGTTTGGTTTCGTCGTTTGGTTGTTGCTTGGCGAGTTTAGAATTTTGGCTAAGTTTATAGCCATAGCGTACGCTACCTGTGTAGCATTACGTACGCTAATTTTTTGCGATTACGTACGTTAAGCCCTGAGGTTACGTACGTAATGCGTGATAAGTGGTAGGAACCTTCCTCGTGGTCAACTTTCGGGGCGAGGGTATCTTTGGGGTATCATTTATATATATATATATATATATATATATATATATATATCACCTTTGTCATGTTATTCTCACTTCACATGACACCTCTCTCCCTCACGTTATTTGTCATGTTACTATCACTTCACATGACACCTCTCCCCCTCACGTTATATATATATATCTCATTATCTTCTCTCCCTCACTGTATTCTCTCTCTCCCATTTTCTCTCCAGCACTCTCCCTCTCTCGCCATCCTCTCTCTCTCTCGTCCTCTCTCTTCTCTCCATGTCTCCCGTTTCTTTTTTTTTTCGGCGAGGCGTAGCTTGGATGGCAGCCGGCTTCTTTCCGGCGACGGACTGGAGCTGACAACCGGAGTTTGCTGACATCTCCGGCGACGACCAGAGCTCGGCGGCGGCCGGTCGGGATTTCCGGATCGGAAGGCACTGCAAAATCCGGTCGAGCTGTTCTGATTTCCGGCGAGACGGAGCTCAGACACCGGCGTTCTTCATGGTTTCCGGCAATGTATGCGGCTCCATTGTTTCCGGCGACCGGAGGTGGTTTTTGTCCGGAACGGACAGCGGAACGGAGGCTTGACAGATTTCCGGCGAGGAATTACAGGCGGAGATGGAGTTGGGTGAATACCGGTTATGGACGGGAACGGACTGGAGTTAGACGAGGTCCGGTGGTCAGTTTTCCGGCGGCCGAGTTCCAGTAGGAGTTGTTTTATGTCCTGGTTCCGGCGAGGTTGCCCGGCCGATCGACTTTTCTTTGGTAAGATGTGTGTGTAGATATATTTATAAACATCAATATATATATTGTGTGTACTGTTATATATATATATATATATATATATATATATATATATATATACACATACTGTTATATATATACTGTGTGTGTAGTGTGTGTTGTAGTGGTAAGTAGTGTGTGCAAGTGCACAGTGAGTATATTTATTATATATATATATATATAGATATTGTGGGTTGTGTTGTATATATATATTATATATATATATGTGATGTATGTATATTATATATATGTGTTTGTATACGGATAAATACGAGTATAGTATGTGTTCGTGTTGGAATCGGAATTATCTATTGTGTTGTTTTCGGTCGATATCGTGTTATCGAATGAATTGTATTTCATTCAAGGTTGTTCGAGTGCTTGTGATTGTCGGAGGACGCGTTGATCGATTCGTGGTAGGACGTTGATCGTGGAAGGACTTTCTCGCCTTCGGTTTGAGGCAAGTTTTATACTTGTACTGGTCAATGAGATTAATGTTATCATGTATGTGTATGAATGTGTGTATCATTTTGAGACTTGGTCTCTTTATGATTTTGTTGATATCAGGGGATTGTTTGATACGATACCCTTCGGCAAATTATGCCAAATATTATTGTTGTTCGTAAATGGCCGATTTAAGGCATTGCGATACTTGTTGGTAATATATTTGTCGATAGCCGGTTCGCGGTATCGACATATCGATTGTTATTGTTGATTGATGTTCCTTTGAGATATTGTTGTTGATAGCCGGTTCGCGGCATCGACGTATCGATTGTTATTATTGATTGATGTTCCATCAAGATATTTTTTGTGAATCGTCGTTATTGATATCAATGTTTTTCTATTGATGTTGTTGCCGATTGAAGGCATTGACGTATTCAATTATCATCTTCGTTCTCGGTAACCGATTAAAGGTGCCGAGACATCCGTTGTATAATTGTTATCGGTTAACCGTTCTGAAGGTAACCGATATATTGAATTGGGATTATCAAAGATAATTCCCATCCGTTGTATAATTAATATCGATTGTCCGCTCTAAAGGTAATCGATATATTGAATTGGGATTATCAAAGATAATTCCCATCCGTTGTCAAAAATATTCTCATCCGTTGTATAATTATTATCGATTGTCCGCTCTAAAGATAATCGATATATTGAATTGGGATTATCAACGATAATTCCCATCCGTTGAATTATTATTGTCGTGTTGGCCGACTCAAGGCAGCACACTATTATTCTTGTGAACTCGGTAATTTTGTGATCGTTGAGGGTTGAGGATTTCCCGGATCGTTGTGTTGCGATTATTGTTCGTGCTAATCGGTCCTCAGGGATTTTCATCCCAGGATGGTTGTTTTGAATATTGTTGGTCGTGTCGATCTTTCATTATTTGTGTGTCATCGTTCACTTGGTGAGTCGTATAATCCGTATTGGATGTGTTATCCTTTGAGTTTCGTTGTCATGTTGTATCGTGACATATCCAGAATCATATCTGCGTTCCGATTGGTTATTGTGTAGGATTTTTAGCCAGCACATATATAGTCATGCGTGGATATTATTCCGCATTGGACTGTGCACACGAGACGTAGTTTCGTGAGGCTAATTAGGTACATTGTCCCACGTATATTCTATATTCCGTATACGGGGCGGACATGTGCACGGACACATTTCCGGATCGGGCGTACTGTGATGTCCATCTTTGAGCCGTACAACTTTGATCGTCCATAGTATTGGATGAGTTCTACGTTTTGTGATTGAGCGTTCATACGCCAGAGGGGTATGTTCGACAGTCAGGTTTGTTTCTTTGAGATCTGTATTGTGATGATTTACAGCTTCGGGCTGTTCGGATTTCAGGCCATCGTGATATTTGGGCAGCTTCGGCTGAGGGCTTTCAGGCCATTGTGATGTAACGGTATTTCCGTTTGAGCCTTCGGGCATTGTGATTCTTATTTATTTCAGCGTTGGTTTAATTTACCTTCGGGTAATGTATTGTTGTGTTCTATATTGATGATTCGCCGTTGGGCACTTATGTTCTAACCTATTGAGTAGGTATTGATCGTATGCCGTGGGCATAGTGTTCCATGAATGCTCGATTCTTACTTTGGTTTGTGAGCATCTCGTACTACCATTGTTTTATTGTTTATTCTGCCTTTGGATGCATATCATGTTGTGCATGTATTTGATATTCACTATTCTGGATGACTGACCCCGTGGGGGTGGAACATGTTTTCATGTTTTAGGTACTTGCGAGGAGAGAGTTGAGACACAGGGGCATGACGATGGCGACGAGGCATTCGAGCGATACTAGTCCGAGATATTTTGGTGTTCATGTTTGTCAGACAGTTGGAGTACTCCAATTTTGTTCAGTCGTTGTCGTTTTGTATCATCCGAGCAAGGCTCGTGTATGTTGTTGTATTTTTATTTTGGCCATGTAGGCCCATTCTTGTCGTTGAAATTCCATATCGGAATAGTATGTCGGACGTCATAGTAGGGTCTGTGATTTCCTATTTTGGTCAGTTTGTTGTATTTTAGTCGTGTTCGCCTGGTGGATCACCTGATGTGGGGTCCACGACACTGTAATAACCCAATGGGATTTGGGGGTGTTACAGTGCTCCTCCTGTGCCTTGCCCTTTCCTCGCCCTGAAATACAAGTATTTCGCCCCAAACCACAGGGTCAGCTATACATGATAATAATTCTCATGACATTATACAATTCATATATATACTGATCTCAAAGAAAACCATCGACTACTGAATATACCCCGAAGGCGTTTAAATAATCAATCCCAACTGTCGAACATAACTAAATATACGAATGACCACACAATATGGCTCAAGACGGACGTCACAGTACGCCCGATCCGGAAATGTGTCCGTGCACATGTCCACCCCGTATACGGAATCCAGAATATACGTGGGACGATGTACCTAATTAGCCTCACGAACTACGTCTCGTGTGCACGATCTAAATGCGGAAAACATCCACGCATGATCATCAAGTGCCCGGCTAAAAATCCTACACATAACCAATCGGCATGCAGATATGACTCCAGAGATGTCACGAGGCAACATGATAACGAAAATCAATGAATTATACCTTTATCAAGGAAACCGAACAACTCACCGAAGTGTCAACAAAGCTCAAAAGGACCAACGGTACAAGAACGGTAATTTTGGGTATACCACCCCAACACCATTATAATACGATTAAGGGCATCACGAATCATAGATTATCAGAATATTTCATACACACGAAACGCACAATAATCACAATAATTCAACCATCATTATAACCAAGCAAGATAACTTGCCTCAATTCCGTAGATGAATAATCCTTCTGTGAATGATCAAACGAACGGTATCCTCATCTAACAATACTCACGTGAACAAGCAACTTTGAATGAAATGTAATTCTTTCAACAACACATTCGTATGATAACGGTATTATTACATGAACAATATTTGTAAATTTACTTGAATAAATCAACTATCCTATTGATCACTTTAATGATCCAATTATAAATCATCATATGTTTATCATGTTCATTATATATTCTAACATTAATGTCAAATACTTGAGGTCTATTTTATTATCAATGTAATATCGTGAAAATATCTTTTCAAATCATCGACACTTCCCATTTACGATATAAGTTTGTGTTTAATTACGTTCTTCATTATTTTATCAACGATTACATTCAAAACTGATTACTATATGAAACATAAGTTTAAGTTTTTAGTGAACTAAGAACATCATCTTAATTTACGTCTCTTAACACGCACGGATTAATGAAATGGAATTCGGCTACTCCTCTACCGCATTTGTATCATCATATTCAACACAATCCTCTTAAGAACATTATCAACCTATTAATGTAGTGATTAACACCCTTTAACGAAATTGATTAATTTGAACATATGAAGATTACAACTTCCTTCTATCAACATCCATTGTTTTACTTTTGAAGAATTTATTAAAAGCCTAGTTATATCATTGGATACTTGAAATTTTAAAAGTGACTTCATCCCATCTTGCGAAGATCATCCTCAAAGGGTTAACATAATCTTTCCAACAATTTTATTACAAAGGTTTTAGAGGTCAAAAATCATGGTTCCATATTACCTTCAAGAATCAATTGAATGTTCAAGACAAATTTAACATTTCTCACCTTTAATCATTAAGGATATCATCCCTAACATGTTCCTAGTGTTGAGACTATAATCAACTTCCGATTATCATGTTATACATCAGGTTTTATGTATATCATTATCAACACAATCACATTATGAAGTTATTTACATCAAGAAGTAACACTAATACCCTCAATGTTAATCTTCACTTAGTTTGAGCATAATTCAATTAACTTATCATGTTTACACTAGCTTAAACTAACATTATGTGAAGTATTTATCTACTAACATCATCATAAGCATGGAATTGATATGAGTTAAAGAAAGACCAACCTCAAAATGAAGAACAACACCAACACTTCAAGGGATACACTTCAATCTCTAACTCCCCAAGTCACCAATCAAGTGCTGAAGCTCCAACACAAGTTAGAAAGGCTTAGAAACGGAGTTGGAAGGGAAAGGAATCGTTTTTCTCAGTTGGGAGGTTGAAAGGGTCGAGTAGGAAATGAATGGCAAGTCATACATTTATAATCTGAACTCGGCGTTACGTACGTTAACGAAAGTGGTTAACGTACGTTATAGTCCTTACGTACGTAATCTCATGATCATTACGTACGTAACCAATTTCATCAGATCTTTCTGCCTCAAAACACGCCATTCGTTACGTACGTAACTATATAGCTATTACGTACGTAATAGCCGTTGACTTGGCTGTCACGATCGACTCCCGACCACCTACCCCCGCTCGGCCCCACCCGCCGAAAGGCGGACTACTGGTGGATCTCCCACATTACGTACGTTAACATATGGATGTTACGTACGTAAGGCGACATACATAGCGTACGTTAAGAAGATAGGTTAACGTATGTTAAGTGCTATAACAAGCATAAATGGAATTCTCCCAATATCACTCAACAATTAATATAGTATGAATGACCATGATTCCAACTTAACATAATTCGTCGATATTCTTGCCACAACAACACCGATATGGTGCGAAAATACTTAGCTTAAATCAGAAAATACAATATTAAAGGCGAGGGTATTACACTAGTAATTAAAAGTTTCTGTATATATTATATATATCAATTATTTCTATTATAATTTTAGTATGTATAAACCAATGAGTAGCTGATCTTTCTTCCTAGGGGAGGGGGATTTCTATTAGGTTATATATTGAGTATTTAATTGATTTAAACTATTTTTAGGACTAATTGGTTTAAATAGAGATTGATCATATCCTATTTTTACTAATGAAACCTTCTTGATTGATTGTTGAGTGAATTGGAAATATATCTTTTCAATCTATCAAATGTTAATCTTGTTATCAACATCTTAAGATTGCGAAAGTGGTTAAGACACCTTTGAATACGAAAGTTATGAGGTGAAAAGTTGATTACTCGATGAACGATCGTTTATCCTAAAAATAGTCAAGTTAGAGAAATGAAAGGACTAATTGGTTTAAATAGAGATTGATCATATCCTATTTATACTAGTTAAACCTCCTTGATTGATTGTTAAGTGTATTGGAAACACATCTTTTCAATCTATCAAGTGTTAATCTTGTTATCAACAGCTTAAAAAAGCGAAAGTGATTAAGACATCTTTGAATACGAAAGTACAGAGGTGAAAAGTTGATTACTCGATAAACATTCGTTTTTTCTTTTATATCCGTATAAATCAATTCCAATACTTAATTAAAAACCTAATTTAATGAACCCGTAATCCCCTAGATTTTATAAATTCCCAACTCATTTTAATTCTATTCATTTTCACTAGTTAAAAATAGTCTAGTATAAATAGTCTTAATATAAATAGTCTAGTATAAATAGTCTTAATATAAATAGTCTAGTATAAAAATAGTCTTATTAATAATAGTCTTATTAAAATAGTCTTATTAAAAATAGTCTTATTAAAAATAGTTTAAATTAAAAATAGTGCATTTTAATTTAGTTAATTTAAAAATCAAAAAAAAATATTTTAGTATATTTTAGTATTTACTTCTTGCAATCTATACAAAATATTATACGAAGCCCTGTTGAACAATCCTCGAGAGAAAAGACCTTGGTAGAACTTACCACAACTACTTCTACCTCGTATATATTTGCGAGCGACTCAAAAACTCCTAGTTTTAGGATAAGTTTTTGACCGACCAAATTTTGGCGCCGTTGCCGGGGATTGTTTTAGGCCAAATATAATTTTTTTTGTATATTTTTGTTTATATCTTGTTATTTTATCTTTCTTTATTTCTGCATCTTTTATTCTTCTGTCCGGTCAAGTGGCGGATAACGGTACTCCGTGACTATCAAAGTCGGATTTTTCAGTTTCCCACAACAACTGATATTTGTAGATATTTTCTTCAATTATTTTCATTTTCTTTTATTTATTTATTTTTTTATCATGGAAGAAATATTGTATAAAATTGAAAAAAGATTTCCCTTTCTAAGCAAAAATGCAATTTTAAATATTTACAAGACAAGGCTTGAAAGGATGAGGTTGCTTATGAATAAAAGCATACCTTTTGACATAAGATTCATTATCGAAGTCAAAGTAAGAATAGAAGGTGAATTCACAGAAACACCGACTAGATTTTTACCAGAGCTTGGAAAAAGTTCATATGCCAAGAAACGACGAGCAAAGATGATAGCCGTTTGCTATAAATGTGCTAGATGGAACTGTAATTTAAAATGTCGATCTTTAGGAATTCCATGGTATGTTTTAATTATTTTGGTGTGTTTTTTATTATTTTGGTTATTTGCCTTAATTTATATATATATATATATATTATTTTGATTTATGAGATTTTTAGATCTGGCCATAACACCAATAAGTTAGCTATATACAAGCTTCTAAAATTGTTTTAACCGGTTAAAAAAAATTGTATATTCCAAAAATTTTTGAGCCTTAATCTCTCTTTCCAAGCCTTGTAATTATCATATAAAATCGAGTCATTCGTTACCTTGAGAAAAGAAGAATCAGTCGGTTGATGAAAAATAGAACTGAAATTTACTTAATTTGTGAAGTTTTTGATTTTTTATGGTTAGCTAATAAATGATTTTCTGCAAAAATTCTATTCCCTAAAAAAAAGGAGTCATTGGTGAAAAGAGCTACACATTAGCAAATAACGTTGTGAAAGCTATCACCTAAAAAAATAAATGACAAAAAGGAGAAGTGTTGAGCAGCAACAGCTGCCTAATTTTGGGGGTCTTAAAATTTTGCGAAAAATAAAGGACTAACTATTGTTGGTGCGTAGCTGCCGTCTCACAGAAAAATTGGTGAAAAGAGCTACACGTTAGCAAATAACGGTGTGAAAGCTATCACCTTTTAAAAAAAAGATAGAAATTGTGTTGGTGAAAAGAACTACACGTTAGCAAATAACGGTGTGAAAGCTATCACTAAAAGCGATGTAGTTTATGAGCAAGATCTGAATTAATTAGCGGCTGAATTTCAATACACTCAATTTCGTGAAAAATCACAATATTTGATGACGCCGATGAAATTCTTCTTCATATTGAGTCGAAAAATAAACGAGTGATCGAGAGCAACCTTAAAAGGGACTTGTGTATGTCATTAGTGGGAAAGAAATAATCAATCTTTTGAAGGGTAACCTTGCATTTTGGAATTACAAAAAAATAAAACCGTGTTTTAACTTCAAAATTATTTGTAGATTTATTTTGGATCTTGATTCATTTCTATCTACTGTATAGAGCTGGTTGTTGTGTAGATGGCATTTTGATCTCTTTTTATCTTTATATATAATTATTTTTCTTAAATTTGTGTGTATTATTTTTTATTTTTTATTTTATGTCTTATTTTAGTTTTTATTTTGTGTGTGATTAATAAAGATTCTTGCTCGGGACTAGCAAGAATTTAAGTGTGAGGTATTTGATTAGTGCATAATTGATCTAAAATTCATATACAAAATATTCCTTTCTCCGGATATAATCGTACTTATTTGTGATTAAAAATACATATTTTACAGATATGTCCAAACATGAGCTAAAAATAGTTATTTTACAGATTACTGACATGAAGCATCAAAAAGGACGGAAAACAAGTTCAAATTCAACGACAGGAATTTTTCAAGGCAAAACGACCATACAACACAGCGCAAAAAGGACCGTGTTATGTAGACCGTTTCACATACGGCGCAAGAAGGGCCGTGTCTTGGACCGTTTCACACACGGACGGCATTTAGCGCCGTGTCCTCGCGCGTATTCCGGAAGAGACCGAGTCACCACAAAACGGCGCACAACACGGGGCAAACTGGGCCGTTTTTCATCGCCGTTTTTCAGCAGATGCCATGCAAAAATAGTCCACTTTTGACCAACTTGTGAACTCAACCACAAGATATTTTTTTGGTCAAAAATCTGAAAATTCAAAGACATGGGTGAAGTGTGAACAAAGAATTAAAAAAATGATATTACAATAGATATTTTGAATTAAATAATCAATTGTATTCTTGAAAATCACCTATAAAAGGACATCTTCATCCATTGCAAAAAAAAAACCCATCTTCTTGCTAAGAAATACTCATTTCTTTTAGCAATATATTTTCCTTAGAACTCTCAATTTTAGTTTGTATTTCATATTTGGTTTGAAGTTTTTCTTTCATTTAGTTTGTAATTGAAAAGTGCTTGATCAATAAGCACTTAGTATTTTACTTAGTGTTTTACTTTCAATTTTTGTAAGCTTGTAACCTTTGAACAAGTTTGAAGTTATAATTTGAAGTATATTTCTTGCACTTTGATACATCATATTCAAGTAAGTTTTATCTATTGTCATTAAGTTCTAGTAATTAAAAGTTTCTATATATATTATATATATCAATTATTTCTATTATAATTTTAGTATGTATAAACCAATGAGTAGCTAATCTTTCTTCCTAGGGGAAGGGGGATTTCGATTAGGTTATATATTGAGTATTTGATTGATTTAAACTATTTTTAGGACTAATTGGTTTAAATAGAGATTGGTCATATCCTATTTTTACTAATGAAACCTTCTGGATTGATTGTTGAGTGAATTGTAAATATATCTTTTCAATCTATCAAATGTTAATCTTGTTATCAACATCTTAAGATTGCGAAAGTGGTTAAGACACCTTTGAATACGAAAGTTATGAGGTGAAAAGTTGATTACTCGATGAACGATCGTTTATCCTAAAAATAGTCAAGTTAGAGAAATGAAAGGACTAATTGGTTTAAATAGAGATTGATCATATTCTATTTCTACTAGTGAAACCTCCTTGATTGATTGTTAAGTGTATTGGAAACACATCTTTTCAATCTATCAAGTGTTAATCTTGTTATCAACATCTTAAAAAAGCGAAAGTGATTAAGACATCTTTGAATACGAAAGTACAGAGGTGAAAAGTTGATTACTCGATAAACTTCGTTTTTTCTTTTATATCCGTATAAATCAATTCCGATACTTAATTAAAAACCTAATTTAATGAACCCGTAATCCCCTAGATTTTATAAATTCCCAACTCATTTTAATTCTATTCATTTTCACTAGTTAAAAATAGTCTAGTATAAATAGTCTTAATATAAATAGTCTAGTATAAATAGTCTTAATATAAATAGTCTAGTATAAAAATAGTCTTATTAAAAATAGTCTTATTAAAATAGTCTTATTAAAATAGTCTTATTAAAAATAGTTTAAATTAAAAATAGTGCATTTTAATTTAGTTAATTTAAAAACCAAAAAAATATATTTTAGTATATTTTAGTATTTACTTCTTGCAATCTATACAAAATATTATACGAAGCCCTGTTGAACAATCCTCGAGAGAAAAGACCTTGGTAGAACTTACCACAACTACTTCTACCTCGTATATATTTGCGAGCGACTCAAAACCTCCTATTTTTAGGATAAGTTTTTGACCGACCAGCGTAATATCTTTCATGTAGCGTACGTTAATCATTTTATGTTTCAGTCCAGCGGCTAATGTCCTTGACAGTTAGCGTGCGCTACCACTTCCTTTGTAGCGTGCGCTAATCCAATATATCCGTTGAATGACTTGTCAAAGTATCCGTTTGATATGGTGACTTTGACCTGCTTTTCCCAACGTTCTGATTGACTGAAATTCAAACTGATATTTAGCGTGCGCTAAATATCATTCCTTGCGTGTGTTAATACTAACTTCATTGCATGCGTCATTCCGAGTTTGAATATCTTCACAACGGTAACAAGGTTCGATAGCGTGCGTTAATGAACAAGTGTAGCGTGCACTATCTTGACAGATGACTTCCCTTCAGGTAACTTTGAACTTGGCTGATATGCAGATTACTCACCGTTAGCGTGCGCTAGGGGTGGACTCGGTTCCATTCGGTTCGGTTTTTGACCGAAACCGAGAGTCGAACCAAATATTCGGTTTCGGTTTGGTTCGGTTCTTTTTGAAGTTCGGTTCGGTTAAGTTCGGTTTTATAAATATTCGGTTCGGTTTCGATTTGGTTTGATGTTTTTTCGGTTCTTCACAATATAAATTCAAATATTATATGCAATAGAATAAGTTATATATAACAACAAGCCAACAAGAATTATATATATATATATATATATATATATATATATGTTCAAGATAAAAGCTAGAGTTGCATAGCAATTTCCAAATATCTCAAAATATATAACAATCGTAAACCACAGTAGCTTATTCTCTCAACCTAAATTAATTGAATCACAAATTCATGAGCATATTATCGGTCCTTCTTGGACCCATGAGGGTCTTACAAAAGGAAAACGAATTATACTAAAATTCGAAACACACCAAAATCACAAAAACAATGTCATTTTAGTATGTTGAAATTTGACTTCGGTCCATTTCGGTCCGGTTCGGTTCCGCTCTACCCCGAACCAAGAACCGAACTAAATTAGTTCGGTTCGGTTCTGTTTTTTTGTTTTTCGTTTCGGTTTTCTTTGGTTTCGGTTTTTCGGTTATTTTTTCGGGTTTTTTCGGTTCGATTTTGGATTTTCGGTTCCGAAATGCCACCCCTAGTTCCTCCTCAACACCATAAAATGATCCTTTTGGAAGGGAATGGTATCTCTAGACCACCATGCATTGTTAGTGCTTATATAATGTTTATATCTATCCGAAATGGCTGCTGACACTGAAAACAGAATATTGAAAATGAATTGGCTTAAGGAAGTAAGATGAGTTAAAATGCAAAGGAACAAAATATTCCCAAAAATCTTCTTTTGGTGAACACATGACTGTATAGATGGACTGTATGCCGAGATATATTCCACTTTATAGATTTATTCGATTTTTTTAATTAAAGTTTCATTTTGGGTTTTCTAGCCTTTTGACTATAGCAAAAAGTTTTTCACCACTGTTTTCAAACACAAGTTTATAGTCATTTGAGTACCCTAAGAAGTCTATGTTGCTACGTGCTTGTGCTACGATGCGATGAAAGATGTGCTACACTTAACTTATATTCTTACACTAAGGGGTTTCTCACCATAACCCATATATATATATATATATATATATATATATATATATATATATATATATATGAAGGCACAAAAAAATAATAGTCAAAATCATAATATATTAAAGCCGAAAACAAAACAAAAAAACATGAAATCATCAAACAAAGTTCATTAAAGTGGAACTCATTGATCTTTTGCGTCTTTGAAATCTTTCACAATTTTCTCGAAACTAATCTTTTCATCAACTTATTTTTGATAAATAATACGAGTCATTCAAAAACTAATCTATTATTTTATCTCGTAGCCTTGTTTTCACAATGTTCTATGCTGAAAAATGGCCTCTTGTAGTTGCAGTAGAAACTGGGAGAGTAGTATGAGATTGAGTACTCGATAAATAACACCGAAAGTGGTTGCTCTTCTAGTCTTTACCAATCATTGACATAATTCTGAAATAGATGTCTGTTGTTTTAAGAAATACGGAAGTATCAACTCAAACCAACCCACAATGATAATAATTATACGAAGATGAAAAATAATTGTTGGAATATTTATTCCACATATTATTTAATTTGTGTTTTGATGATTAAAGTTGCTAAACAACAAAACAACGTCAAGGCGAAGCAAAACGACGAAGCAGACGAAGATGCGAAAAGCTGAGCAAAATGCATATATAGCGCACGCTAAGACATATTTGTTAGCGCACGCTAACGGGGAGTAATCTGCATATCAGCCAAGCTCGAAGTTACCTGAAGGGAAGTCATCTGTCGAGATAGCGCACGCTACGCTTGTTCATTAACGCACGCTATCGAACCTTGTTACCGTTGTGAAGTTATTCAAACTCAGAATGATGCATGCAATGAAGTCAGTATTAGCGCACGCAAGGAATGATATTTAGCGCATGCTAAATATCAGTTTGAATTTCAGTCAATCAGAACGTTGGGAAAAGCAGGTCAAAGTCAGCATATCAAACGGACACTTTGACAAGTCATGCAATGGATATATTGGATTAGCGCACGCTACAAAGGAAGTGGTAGCGCACGCTAGCTGTCAAGGACAGTAGCCACTAGACTGAAACATAAAATGATTAACGTACGCTACATGAAAGACATTACGCACGCTAAAGCAAAAATGTGCGATAGCGCATGCTAAGAAGGAAGAGCTAGCGCACGCTAGCTAGTCAACTGGCAGCAACGGCTAGTTTATGGAAAATGTCTATAAATACCATTCCTATGGTATTGTTTGAGTACAACAACTCCAAGCATTCAAGACATTGATCTTATATTCATATGCTTACATTGTTGTTGTAATATTGAGCTTATATTGTTAGTTTGAGTGTGTTGTGTCAAGAATTAACACCTTCCGACCGGCGATCTACTAGGAGGACTGGCGACCGAGTCACTGCCGAGCGACCAAGGCAGATCTGTCGATCAGCGACCAGGCGACCGAGCCTTAACCCAGTGGACGAGCTACATCGACCGACCGAAGGTCCCAGGACGAATCCCGGTGTCGAGCGATCGACATCAAGACGATCGCCTCTCGGTACTCGGCGACCGACCCTTGGCGATCGACAAGCGGACGCCCATCACTCGGTACTCGGCAACCTACTCCTAGCGACCGGCAACTGGAGGCGATCATCTCTCGGCACTTGCCGACCTACCCTTGGAGACCGACCATTGCCGACCCTCATCCACTGGCCGATGGCGACCTCGGATGATCAGCTAGAGACGACCGCCTCATGTCGATCAGCACCGATGGCCATCCAGTCAGCAAGGGCCGAACCTCAAGACTGGCACCACGTGCAAGGACCGAGACAAGATCCGCGAATCTCGGGCCATTGACCACAGCCTGGCAGAATCTCTCCACCAGCCGACAAGCCGCCGAAAGCTTGTCAGTAGGGCCGCATGTTGACTGATTCCGGACACGTGATGGCTCCTTATTGGACCGCCCAGCTGTGCCAGCCTCTTCCTTGGACTTTAGCCCGACAACAAGATCTTCCTTGGACTTTAGCCCGACAGCCCAGGAGATCGCCCCATTATTATAATGGCCGGCAGGCGATCGGCCACTACAGGACAGGAACCGGCTGCCCCTATATATACAAGGCCCCCTGCATTTGTAAACTCTCTCTGGCAATATCGCGATTCAAGCACACAATACAGAAAAAATACATCACACTTGGCTAATCTCCAACTCTTGGCAACAGCTATCTTTCGGTCTTACTTCTCCCGGCCTATCTCCTCGAGCAGATCATCGGCGGGGACGAAGAACACCAAGCTTCGCTCAAGATCCGGATTAACAGAGTCTTTTTACACTCATTGTATTTAGATTTCTCTCATTAATATTTGTATCCACGAATATTTGTATTAATAACATCTCGCGAGAGCATTCAAGCCCGGGCCTAACAAACCCGGCAAATCTTGTATTATTTATCTACTCTCGGAAGTGCTCCCATGATTGTTGTTTGTTGTCCGTCTTCCAGTGATTAATCTTCGGATAAATATTTTGGGCAACAACAATTGGCGCTAGAAGAAGGGCATCCAACCTCGAATTTTTATACCTACCATCCCGAAGAACACTCACTGTTCTCGGGCGGATACTGAAGTGACACTTACCGCACTTCAAAGAAATCCTTCGAAATCATGTCTTCGCCTCCGCGTCGAAAGCCGGCCCGGCCCGGCGGACTCCTGTTCCGTCCCAGTCCGAGCCGCAGCCGATGGTGGAAGGTAGCCGCCGCGGTCGGAGACGCTCGATCCCGTCCTGGGACGGCGGCCCGTGCCTCTCGCTCGATCAGTTCCGAACCAATGAACAAATCGAAGAGGCCATAGCCGTCCTCCAGGAGCGACGGAGCGCTCTCGACGCGCCTCCTGCTATCACCCCCTCGGTCTCCCGCCGGAAGTCCAAGCGGAAGCTCAAGGCATTACTGGCCGAGCGAGCGCCAGGAGGCTCTCGCCCGCAAGAAGAGGCGCTCGGCAGCCGGGGCACATCTGTCTTCGATCGCTGGCGGTGACTGACACAGCGGCAGGCACCGGCCCGGCTACGAGGCAGCGGAGTTGGTGTCCGTCACCAGGAGCTCGGCCTACCCGGCTCCCACAAGGCGATCCAGCCGCCTGGCTCCCGCTCGCCAAATTCCCGAGATCGGCAGCAGCGGAGTCCGGAGGTCGGTACACGATCGCCTCGGCCCCCGCTCCCAAAGCCGATCCGCAAGCAGCCGAGCCGCGGCGATTGCCGCAATGCAACGTCAGATCGACGACGTGAAGGCGCTCCTGCAATCCGGGGCAGGCGCCATAAAGACGATCGCCGCGCCGAGCGAGCCGCTCGCGATCGACATCGAGCTCGCCCCCGTGCAGCACAAGATCGCTCCTCCTCAGACACCCGTGTACCAGGGGCGATCGGACCCCCAAACACACCTGCACAAGTTCAACATCTACATGACCGGGTGTGGGGCATCGGACGCGACCAGGTGCCGGATGTTCCCTCTGACATTGGACGACCTCGCCCACCGGTGGTACACTTCATTGCCACCTCGGTCCATTGGCTCCTTTAACGAGATGGCGCACGTCTTCACGGAATACTTCGCCACCCGGGTCGTCCGGCCAGAAGGTCCCCTTCGCATGATGCAAATCAAGCAGGGAGAAGAAGAGTCCGACTCGGACTATATCGACCGGGTAGACGCGATCATCCTCAACGGCGAGCCCGTAAGCGATGAGACCGCCCTCTACGCGGTCCTAGGAGGTTTCCAGGGCCTCTCGCCTATGTTCAGGCATCTCACGAAGACCCTACCGACAACCTACGCAGCCTTCCGGGGTAGAGCCGCAGATTTTATGGCCAGGCAAAGGTTCCTTCTTAGCCTGTGAGCAGCGCGATCGGTGCCCGGACGATGATCTCCCGCCCGATCGCCGACATCGACCTACGAATTAAGCGATCGGCAGCCGAGCGACGATCGCCAGTCTTCCAGCCCGATCGCCGATCATCACGCTACATCATCAGCAACTCGGCGGACACGATCGCCATCTACAGTCCAGCATATAACATGACGGACTAAGGCATAAGATCGCCTCCGCCGCACATCATAAAGCCATGGTCCTGGCAGTCGATGGAACCGGCTGCTTCGGCCATGCAAGGTCCCTTTCGGCCAAGATCGCCCGCCCTTCGTTTAAATATGAGGCCGGCGTAGTCTGAGGGCTCTCCAACATTAATCAGTGGACACATGCCACAACCCCCGTCTCAACGTACACCGTCGAGGTCGGCCATCTCCATGGCTGGCCGAGGTGGAAGCAGAGCTAACAAGCCGCGGGCGTGGAGTTGATTCATCCGACGCTGCCCCGCGCAAGGACTCCTCTAGACCGAGACCGCACGCCCTTCGTTTAAATACGAGGCGGCGCGGCTACAGAGGACCCTCATAATAAAGTGAGTCACGAGACACTCAATGTCTTCGCGCACCAAGACACGGTCATAGGGTCGGTCCATCGATCTCCGCGACTGTGCACGATTCCTCAAACAAGTGAAACCACCAAGTTTCCGTGGGGGATCGGCCAATGTTGTTTTTGCAGGTACAAGACCGAAGGATAGCTAGCCAATCGACCATGATAGCCCAAGTCCGAATCCTAAGTCAGCTCAGATCGCCCGTCCTCATCCAGACACGATCGCCAGCAAGAACCACCTCGCCCCATGTCTTCAACATAGGAGCAAGCTGGGGGGCAATTGTTGTGTCAAGAATTAACACCTTCCGACTGGCGATCTACTAGGAGGACTGGCGACCGAGTCACTGCCGAGCGACCAAGGCAGATCTGCCGATCAGCGACCAGGCGACCGAGCCTTAACCCAGTGGACGAGCTACATCGACCGACCGAAGGTCCCAGGACGAATCCCGGTGTCGAGCGATCGACATCAAGACGATCGCCTCTCGGTACTCGGCGACCGACCCTTGGCGATCGACAAGCGGACGCCCATCACTCGGTACTCGGCGACCTACTCCTAGCGACCGGCAACTGGAGGCGATCATCTCTCGGCACTTGCCAACCTACCCTTGGAGACCGACCATTGCCGACCCTCATCCACTGGCCGATGGCGACCTCGGATGATCAGCTAGAGACGACCGCCTCATGTCGATCAGCACCGATGGCCATCCAGTCAGCAAGGGCCGAACCTCAAGACTGGCACCACGTGCAAGGACCGAGACAAGATCCGCGAATCTCGGGCCATTGACCACAGCCTGGCAGAATCTCTCCACCAGCCGACAAGCCGCCGAAAGCTTGTCAGTAGGGCCGCATGTTGACTGATTCCGGACACATGATGGCTCCTTATTGGACCGCCCAGCTGTGCCAGCCTCTTCCTTGGACTTTAGCCCGACAGCCAGCATCTTCCTTGGACTTTAGCCCGACAGCCCAGGAGATCGCCCCATTATTATAATGGCCGGCAGGCGATCGGCCACTACAGGACAGGAACCGGCTGCCCCTATATATACAAGGCCCCCTGCATTTGTAAACTCTCTCTGGCAATATCGCGATTCAAGCACACAATACAGAAAAAAACATCACACTTGGCTAATCTCCAACTCTTGGCAACAGCTATCTTTCGGTCTTACTTCTCCCGGCCTATCTCCTCGAGCAGATCATCGGCGGGGACGAAGAACACCAAGCTTCGCTCAAGAGCCGAATTAACAGAGTCTTTTTACACTCATTGTATTTAGATTTCTCTCATTAATATTTGTATCCACGAATATTTGTATTAATAACATCTCGCGAGAGCATTCAAGCCCGGGCCTAACAAACCCGGCAAATCTTGTATTATTTATCTACTCTCGGAAGTGCTCCCGCAATTGTTGTTTGTTGTCCGTCTTCCAGCAGTATTAATCTTCGGATAAATATTTTGGGCAACAATAGAGTGTTTATACATTCAACATTATACACGAGAGGTAAAAGAAAAGATACGATTGGATTCGGTGTTATTAGGATCAAGTATCCGGCATTGTTAGAATCGCAATCGGTATCTAAGTGAGGTTTATCTAGTACCCATAGAAAGCTAGAGTGGTTGATTCCTTATCCAATAGAAAAGGAAAAACGGTTTTACTCGGACAGATAGAGGACGAGCTTGTAACGGTAATCCCTCGACCGATAGAAGAGAGGCATAGAGGTTTTGATCTTAATCCTAAGGAAAAAGATATATCGAGAGAGGACGTAGGCTTCGTTAATAGCCGATCCTCTATAAATCCTTGTGTGATTTATTTTCCGCAATTTATTTACGCTTCCGCACAAAACGGCGCAAATATCTGATTTCATACCAACAATTGCTATCGGAGCGGTACTCCAATACGCGGCTTAACATCCGAGGAGAATATCCAAAATGGCGTTTCAAATGGCTCCAGTCGAAAGCCTTGCTCTCAACCGACCACCATTTTTTGATGGATCGAATTTCATGACTTGGAAGAAGACAATGTCTATTTTCATCCGAGCTTACGATATCGAATTATGGAAGGTGATTTGCCTTGGTCCCAAAATTCCGACGAACTCAAACGGGACTCTCAAAACCTTTGAAGAGTATGACGATGCGGATTGGAAAAATGACCATTATAATTGCAAAGCCACGCAATTATTATATTGTGCATTAAATCCGAAAGAACACAACCGGATATCATCGTGTGATAGTGCCAAAGAAATCTGGAAAATGCTTGAGGTAACACACGAAGGTACGTCTCAAGTCAAAGAGACGAAGATAAACATGCTCCTTCACGATTATGAATTATTCCAAATGAAGGACGACGAATCCATCTCAATTATGCTCGACCGATTTTCGGTCATCACTAATGGATTAACATGTTTCGGAAAACCACTTTTGAGTAGTGAGAAAGTAAAGAAAATTCTCCGATCACTACCTCGAGAATTGGACAGTACGGTTACGGCAATAATGGAATCTAAAGATTTAAACAATCTTGATTTTAGTGCTCTTGTTGGTTCTCTTATCAACTATGAGATCGTTCTAAAATCTCGGAATGTCAAACCGAAACTGAAGGAAAGATCGATAGCCTTCAAGGCTAAAATGTCGAAAAAGAAAGAAGAAATTCCGGTGGACGAAAGCGATGAAGAATCGGCATATTATGCCAAAAATATTAATATGTTCCAACACTTAATAAACCGGAGAAAGAAGGACATCCAAGCGGGCGAATCTAAAAAGTTCGACAATACTTGTCGACTATGTGGTAAACCAGGCCACTTTGCAAAGAACTGTCGTGTAAAACCCAAGGAGGTTTTAATCGCAACATGGAGCGACGAAGATCCCGATGAAAATTTTCTTGACCAAAATAATCTCGCGCTCATGGCCTGGAGTTCATTCGACGATAGCGACGTCGAAAGCCAAGTAAGTAATTCTTACGACGAACTTTTTGAAGCATTCGAGTTGTTACATACGGATTATCAAAATGCTTTAAAAGAAATTAAATCCCTTCAAACTAAATATAAATCGTTGGAAAATGAAAATTCCAAAATTCTAGAAAAGGGAAAATTTGTCGAGATCGATCATTCAAAATGCGTTGAAAATGAGAATATTTTAAAGAATGATCTTGTTAAAGTTCAAACCGAGCTCAAGAATTTGACGAAGAAATTTTCTCTCGGAAACGAGAAATTTAAAAATATGCTCTCGGTTCAAAAATATACTTTAGATAAAGAGGGGTTAGGATTCAAACCACGTTTCAAAAACGAATCCGTAAATTTCAAAATACCCCGATGTGAAAAATGTTTAAAAACCAGGCATCACTTTTCAAATTGCAAAAGCCCAAGACCAACGATAAAAATTAAAAAGATTTAGATTCCTAAAGAAACAAACATTTCAAATATCGTTCACGTCTCAAAACAAAAACTAACTATAGGTTGGATCCCCAAAACTTGATTCTTTAAGGGAAGATAATACTTTCAGGGGGAGTATTTTTGTTTACTAATGCATAAATTGGTATCATGCATATTTATATTCCATTTGATATACTCTATATTTTTATACTTTTTGATGAAGACAAAAAGGGGGAGAAGGAGATGAATTGAGATAAAAAGAAGAAAAAGAAAATGATTGGAGAAACTAACGAAACGATCAAAGCCGGAAACTTTGATACGAAGAAATATACATATATTATTTTTACAGATTTTATCCAATTCAAGAGTTGTTTTGTAATCATCAAAAAGGGGGAGATTGTTGGAATATTTATTCCACACATTATTTAATTTGTGTTTTGATGATTAAAGTTGCTAAACAACAAAACAACGTCAAGGCGAAGCAAAACGACGAAGCAGACGAAGATGCGAAAAGCTGAGTAAAATGCATATATAGCGCACGCTAAGACATATTTGTTAGCGCACGCTAGGGGTGGCATTTCGGAACCGAAAATCCAAAATCGAACCGAAAAAACCCGAAAAAATAACCGAAAAACCGAAACCAAAGAAAACCGAACCGAAAAACAAAAAAACAGAACCGAACCGA
The DNA here is from genome assembly GCA_033398695.1 of Orobanche coerulescens. Lineage (NCBI taxonomy): Eukaryota > Viridiplantae > Streptophyta > Magnoliopsida > Lamiales > Orobanchaceae > Orobanche > Orobanche coerulescens. Next base: position 145,097,777 of record CM065805.1, on the reverse strand, counting down.
ACTAATTTAGTTCGGTTCTTGGTTCGGGGTAGAGCGGAACCGAACCGGACCGAAATGGACCGAAGTCAAATTTCAACATACTAAAATGACCTTGTTTTTGTGATTTTGGTGTGTTTCGAATTTTAGTATAATTCGTTTTCCTTTTGTAAGACCCTCATGGGTCCAAGAAGGACCGATAATATGCTCATGAATTTGTGATTCAATTAATTTAGGTTGAGAGAATAAGCTACTGTGGTTTACGATTGTTATATATTTTGAGATATTTGGAAATTGCTATGCAACTCTAGCTTTTATCTTGAACACATATATATATATATATATATATATAATTCTTGTTGGCTTGTTGTTATATATAACTTATTCTATTGCATATAATATTTGAATTTATATTGTGAAGAACCGAAAAAACATCAAACCAAATCGAAACCGAACCGAATATTTATAAAACCGAACTTAACCGAACCGAACTTCAAAAAGAACCGAACCAAACCGAAACCGAATATTTGGTTCGACTCTCGGTTTCGGTCAAAAACCGAACCGAATGGAACCGAGTCCACCCCTAGGAGGAAGTATGATGGGAAACTTATACCACATGCCAAGAAAATCCACAACCATAAAGGAAACAAAAAGAAAAGACAATAGAGAAAAATTTAAAATTAAAATAAAAAAGTAAAAGGAAAGGGAATAGTTCTATTTTTTTTTTTGATAACTAGGTGATCCCAGCTTAGCCGGACTAATCCTAGTCCCTCAATGAACCCACTCCTAACCCATTGGGAGAAGTAAATCGCGAGTCGCTCGAGCAATTCCAGGGTTCCCAATGCCTTTCTTACTCTTCTCACAAGGAGAAGCCCTTAATCGATTAACAGCGCCGTGTTCCCAAAGACAGCTTCTCGGGAGAAAATGCTGATTGGTCAAGACTGGTTCCGTGAGGAAATAGTCCCACACTGCCGCTTGACGCGAGATTAAACATTGATTAGCGGTTGCTTGAGCTATCCCCGGGGAGATACAGGATCATAAAGAGAAAAACTTCCTCTTTCACCTCCTTTGGTGGGATTAGAACCCAAGACGCGTCCTACCACTGGACCACCCACCCTTCCCCAAATAGTTCCATTCTTTATGCCCTTATCAACTGACTTCATTACTACTTAGGTTAAGATATTGTAATTACATCAACAAAACACACGATTGGTCATCCAATTTTCTAATAATTTTAATTACGTTTGGGGACCCTATCAAAGCAGGATATTCACCATATAGTTTTCAAGAAAATACATGTTACAATGACGTCGATCTGCTATGTATAATGGAGTATGATATCTTCCCTCCCACAAATTGACAAAATAGAGTAGAAAATCCTATTTTGTCCATGCCCTATATTTTTTAATTTTCACTACTCCAACTTATGAAAATACAACATTTTATTATATTTCATTTTCTGTATCTCATTTTCGACTTGATATAAATATAACTTTTTTATAATTCTATAAAATATATTTATATTTTGGATAGTTATTTTAAATATAATTTTACTCTCGTTCGTGCTTTTTATATATATATTTCATGATTTTTCTTATCAATATGAATTATCATTTTAATTTTTATATCTACTCATTGAGTTGTCATTTCAATATATTTCATTAAAATGGGTTTATATGTCTAGCTACTAATTGAATTGTCAATTCAATGTGTTTCATCAAATAGTTCCCTATGACTATACATGCAAATGGATCAACAAAAGGATCAAACACATTGTCAGCGAAATGACCGAGATTACTGCTCCGGGGTTTATTCATCTAATTGCACATATCAAGAACCCCTATGACACAAACAGCAAAGACTGAACTAATCGAAAAGAGCAAAGTCAATGAAGGATGTATTATTGCTTTGAGTCGACTAACGCTCGGGGAAACTCTGTTGCTACCCAAAATATTATCCGGAGATAGATATTGCTGGAATGGATGGATAGCAAACAAAGTGCGAGAGCACTTCCGTAGAGAAAGTAAATAATACAAGATTTGTCGGGGTTGTTAGTCCCGGGCTTGAATGCTCTCGCGAGATGTTATTAATACAAATATTCTGGGATACAAGTATTAATGTTAGAATGCTAGTACAATGAGTGTAAAGATTCTAGTTATCTTAGCTATAGAGCGTGAAGATTGTCGGAAGAACCAGATGTGATGCTTTGTGAGTTCTTGTAACAATGTTGATGAGCTGTGACGACGGTGAGAGATCGACAGTCTCTCACGGCGTGTATTAGCTGTATGTTTGAGCTCCTAGGCTCGTGAGTCTCGTTGAATCTGTACTGCAGGGAGTTCTTGCCTCTGCCGACCGTCTTCTGGATGAGAGGTGCTGAGAGAGAAATCCTGAGGTAGATTCAAGAGAGGAAACCGAGAGCCTGAAGGAATGTATGCGTTTGTAGGTATTTCTGTGAGTGAAGTTGGAACTGATTTCGAACCTTTTTTTTTTTTCAGTTGTTGGAAGTCCTCTATATATAGCACTGGGAGAAGCTGAGCGATCGCCTTTGCTGTATTATAATAAGCGGGCGATCGTCTTTTAGCACATGGGCTATGTTGCTACCTAAAATATTATCCGGAGATAGATATTGCTGGAATGGATGGATAGCAAACAAATGCGAGAACACTTCCGTGAGAAAGATAAATAACACAAGATTTGCCGGGGTTGTTAGTCCCGGGCTTGAATGCTCTCGCGAGATATTATTAATACTAATATTCGGGGATACAAGTATTAATGTAAGAATACAATTACAATGAGTGTAAAGATTCTTGTTATCTTAGCTAGTGAGCGTGTAGATTGCCAGAAGAAGCAGATGTGATGCTCTGTGAGTTCTTGTAACAAAGGAGATGAACAGTCGCGGCGGTGAGAGATCGACAGTGTAACACCCCCAGATCCGACCGGGAATATTACAGCGCCGTGGGCCCCGAGATGGAACCCACAAGGATGAAGGAAATTTTCGCAAACATTTACGAACGCCCAAGAGGCTAATGACGGTATTATCTATTAAAAACATTCGAAGATTTATAAAACTCGTTTACCAAATCGTCGTAAAAACTCATTTGAAACCACAAGGCCCAAAATGCCAAAACTCAACAGTTTAAAAACATACGTTAAGCTATCGCTTACACGTACCGACAGAATAGATTTAGAAAATGATTGCCAAAGTAACCTAAGTTACCGGATACCAAAAAGGCCATTTAAAAATACTCACGCAACGGATAAAGACAAACAATTAAAATACTCTAGCAGCGGAATACAACAACTGATCAGAAACTCAAAACACAAATACATGCCCTTGCCAGTATCCTCCGGGAAGTTCATCTGTCCACGACCGCTGCAAGCTTGATAATCCAAGAACCTAAAAAGAAAGCCCACGACGAGGTCAGCCATAATATCCAACAATGTTAAACATCACATCTCGTCAATAATTACATATCAATGGAAATACTAAGTAAGAATACGACCAATGTAATCTTACCGTCGTAACTTTACGAGAATCCACGATTCGTATCCTTAACAACACATTAAAATAATACCGAAATATCTGTACGGTATCTCAACAATACTTAAGGTTCTCAAAACATTATCATAACTCGCGATATGGAAATTATACCAACTCTGGCCAATTCAATCCATCGGATATCATCGACAATTCCAATACGATAATCGATTGTCCATCAAAGACAAGTACCAAGGAAATACGGAACATACCTCAAGATTATGAAATACCATGACAATCACGTCAGTCTAATCCGAGATCAGATCAACATAACATACGGACATGGTCCTAACACAAGACCTACAAATGCATACTCATATGACAACGTCAATATGATCACAACAATAACGACAATGTATACTTATGGCAAACCCATAATATACATATGCACAACAATAATACATGGCAATCCGATGATCCAGCGTTCACTGCCTAGATCCCCCGATGATCCCGTCAGACCAACCCGAGGTGGAAAACCCGTCCGTTGATCCAGCGCACGCTAGCATAGATCCCCCGATGATCCCGTCGGACCAACCCGAGGTGGACATACAACAACAATGCACAAATGCATATAACAATGATACACAATGCATGACAACAACGATACACGCATGTATCACAACATGATCGACATGAAATGACAAAAATGATTAGAGTACTTGCCCCGAGTCCTTCGAGAGCAATCTCGATGTCCAGACCATCACGAACCATTATTCTGAATATTCGACGATCCAAAATGTCACGGATGGTAAATAATTCACGCCTTTGTCTATACCATGATGTATCCTCGATACCAAGTATGCCAACAAGAATGTAAATCATATACATTATGATTTTATTCCCAAAACTCAAATACAACCTATAATCTCAACTCTCCTGTGATTACGATTTATAAACATTGCTATACGAATTATAAATGAATGAAATTGAAACCATTCATTAAATATTATAAATTGAGCAAGTAATAACTTGCCTCGATACCAATGCAGCTGTTACCAATTCCTTGTCGTCGTCTACATGTCCCTCGCCCCTGATCAAATCAATCTATGAACGTTCTTAAATACGACCGCAAAGCATGGTTCTAAACATCGATCAATAATCTCAACCTATTACAATAATCGATTTAAGATACATTCGATAACAATCAACAATCGATATAACTAATCAACAAACCCAACGATTCCAAAATATCTCGATTAAACACAAGTCCGAACAATCTAACTCAAATAATTACGAATTCATTCCCGTGGTTCCACAAAGCCCACATATCGATTCGATAAGGCGAGTATACAAACTTAACCGAAATATTCCAATCAATTTCTCTTTCAAAACTTCAATCAAACACCTTGAAGGTGGAATTCAAAGGTATATTCGAATTATTAATCAACAAACACCAACCACATCAAGAACACGAAGAACATAATCACAAACATATATATCCTTCAACATTACATGATTCTAGACATCGATACGAACTAAACCACCAAAATATATCAAGAATCTCAAACATCCCAAAATATTAGAGTTCAAGCCAATTACCTTCAATCCGGCGAAAGAATCAATAATGATGTTATAATCCTTGTTCCAAGCTTTCCTAGATGTTATCACTTGATAAACCAACTCAAAAGCTGAGGTTTAGGGGTTAAAAACCGAGTTTGGGTGATTTGGGACGAAAGGGGATCGTGTAGGATGGGTTGGGAAATGAAATTCCCGATTGCTTTACGTTTTTATACGCCCAGGCATGTTAGCGTACGCTAACTTCATCAATAGCGTGCGCTACCTGTTCCCAGAATACAGACAGTATAGTTTTTGCCATTTTGAGCATAACTCACTCATCCGGACTCCGATTAACTCACCGTATGAACCATTAGAAATCTAACTCGATGCTCTATTATACTGTTATGTTTCAGAATTTTTGGAGTTTTCAAGAATCGGTGGTGATTTTCCAAAGTCGAACCTTATACACATTACTTTCCAAACAAGTGTCCAAATCTTATTTCCACTAACATTTCAACATATAGTCTTCTTAATCATATCATATACACCAAGAATCATAATCACTTGCATGTTCATCATCATACGAAGTAAACAATAACAACAACATTAAAAACCCGAAATGAAGGGAGATATTAACCAACATATCTCTTGAAGAAAAACAACACCGTTCAAAACCACACGAATCATATCAATATCCGCATATCAACCATATTATGAACATAACTCAGTAATCCATCTCATAACCATACTCATCAACTCATAAACATGAAGATCATCAACTCAAGAACATCATATACAATTCAAAATGAAATCCCAAAGTGGAGAGTAATTACCTCTTTGAAGGAATGGATTGAATCCCAAGGTTGAATCCGTTTTCAATCACTTCCAAGCTTCAAATGTTGTTAGGAATGATCAACTCAAGTGTTTGGAACCTCAACTTCTCTCTAAGACCTCTCTCTATCGGTTCACATGAAGAAATGGACGGAAATGATGAATAATGGCCAACTGCACTTATATATATTGTACATTACTAACGTACGCTAACATCTTCAGTTAACGTACGTTACACACTTAGCGTGCGCTAACTGTCTTTGTTAGCGTGCGCTATCGAAGCCCAGAGGCAACTGTCTTACTGCATGAAGTGATTTATGTACGCAATGCCCATGCAATAGCGTACGTAAATGCCTGTATTTAGCGTACACAAGTGTCCTACCTTAGCGTGCGCTACTCATAGTTGACTCGTTTGTCTGTATGCTTCCGAAGACAGGTCCACACGCCGAAAGTGCTGACGAGGATAAGATCTTTTTGTCCGATATACAGTTAGCGTGCGCTAATCAACATGCATTAGCATGCGCTATCACTACATTACAACATCCGTTGACTTATCAGAACGTGCGTCGAAAGTGGCCTGGTCCACACGCAGATTCCTTCCGATCTGACTGCATTAGCGTGCGTTATCTTATATCCGTAGCGTGCGCTAAACCTGCACGATAGCGTGCGCTACTCATGATTATTAGCATGTGCTAATAATGTTACACTTAGCCATTTTCAGCTATTCTTGTCCAACGTCTCAACATACAGAATACGAACATACAGCATACTGAATACATATACTTCTTACATCCAATTGTCGACCAAGTACGACAATTATACAAATACAGATGTCTCGGTCCTTCAATTATTTTACCCATACTGTACAGATTCCACGCTGTACAACATAACTTGGATAAAATAACATTAAACAATAGTAATAGAAATTCCGGATATTACATACTACACCACTTAAAATAAGTTTCGTCCTCGAAACTTGCAATCCGTCATAAAAACAAATAAACCGTTCAACCAAAATATCCCGAAATAATCACGACAACGATGAATCATCATTATTACCGAATAACCAAAATAGCATACTTACATATGCGCAAAGTCGACGTTCTCATGAGATACTAGCAAGTGACTTCACTGAAAAGCCTCAACACGCTTACAATAACAATTCCATAAGTCCCAACCAGATATATTATCATCAAATGAAATAATCTATCCGTGTCAGATCTTGTCTGCCTGATCGCACAATCAAATCCCATTCCGGATACAAATCAATAATACACAATACAACTGTGAAACAACTGTCCAAAACAATGACAACAGACCCCGAAATATCGACATAACGTCCGAACGCTCATACGATCGTTAACGATGATCAATCAACAAATTAGCCAAGAATATCATCGACATGATAAACTCTAATTCGACCATCCAAAGGTCAAAACACACTTCGAGATTACTTTCACACGATGGCTCCAACATGGTCAACACGTAACCACTAAACAGATATACAAAAGAATAACATTCTCAAAATGACACACCAATCACGTACAGTAGATCTCAATAAACATACCCGACTGGCGAACATATCCAATCCTATATGGAGTGGGAACGACCACTCAATATTCAAAGCAACCAGCATGGGGTCACCATCTCCAATGTCTCAGTTTCACAAAACCCACAGTTCCAAAATTACATCCTGTGCATGAATTCTACATCTTGTAGCATATTCTTCTTATCCGATCAATCAACCGATCATCCCTAGATAACCAACTACCATACTGAAGTTCGAATCTTTATTCATCGTACCGTACTGATGCCTTATCCAGTTTGTGAGTCACACTCATAACTCCATCATGATATGCATTATGCACTAAATGCGTATTTATATCGATCATATTTTCAAAACCAGTTTGAAATTATATAGTCTCGTCAAAAGACAAATTTCCGAAAGTTCTTTCAAAAATTTCAAAACTCAAAACATAAATTTTCGAAAAATTACATTAGCTCGCTGGTGCCAAGTATTCGATAATAGTGTCCTTGGAATCCACACGATTTCGAAGTTTAAAATGAAAACTATGCAAATGATTGACCACCTCCATACTCTTGTATACCAGTTCGGTTCGTCACTAATATCCACTGATATTTCATCGGAAAACTACACGATAGAGTTCCAAAATCTCAATATATAAACTCCAACCAAAAACTCCTTTTCCACCTATGACTCGCAACGTCAACCATTAATCCATCCTGGATCACCTCAAATATGCTATGACAACGCATTGAAACAAATCAACACAACGAAAGACTTTCCGAGAGGTTTCTCTTGAATAAGTAATCCAGAACCCCGAAAGGCAGGAACGACATAGATAAACGATTGATAAAGTGTTTTACAAGTCTCGGGAGTTTTTAAGAAAACAGAAAAGTCTTTTGAAATATTAGGGTCTCAGTCCGTATCTCGTTCCGCATTACAAGAAGTTTAAAAAGTAGGAAACTCTTTTTCGGACCCCAAGTCCTGAGTTATAAAACAATTTCAAAAAATCTATTGGGTCTCGGCCCAAAAATCATTTACGGTAAAACATCCGTAAAACATTCATTTTGAAAAGTATCATTTTCAAATGCTCAAAAACAATTCATATATCTCAAAATGAACTAACATGACTACATGTTCTCCTGAACAATCCACAATATTTCCCCCAAATGCACAGCTCCGTTCCGAAATCTAACCGATATATTGATTTCCAAAATCATAACTTCTCAAGATCACCAATCCTGTCCCAATCCTGTCATCTCATACTGTGAAGCATACTATCTTTCTGAACCTCAGAACCTATCAACTTAGAACGACAATAAATTTCAATGCAATTTAAAAATCCAATACTTACAGATCGTGAAGCCGACGATTCCCCGTGATACTGGCACATGTCTCGACTCAAGAAAATACTCGACACAGATATTTTCAAAACACACATTTTGCAAACTCAGTTCAACTCGAGAAAACAACACAGCTCTATCTGAAGAAACACGTTAACACCATTTGAAAAAGTTACAACAATCCCAGTACCACACTGGTAAATCACATAACGCACAAGCCCGAGTGAACAACAAAAACCCAGAGCTCAAACACTTGTCAACCGACAACTCGAATGACACGACAAAAGCACGACCCAACTCGACCCGACTGCCTAGGTTTTCACAACCTAAGCTCCGATACCATATTCTGTAACACCCCCAGATCCGACCGGGAATATTACAGCGCCGTGGGCCCCGAGATGGAACCCACAAGGCTGAAGGAAATTTTCGCAAACATTTACAAACGCCCAAGAGGCTAACGACGGTATTATCTATTAAAAACATTCGAAGATTTATAAAACTCGTTTACCAAACCGTCGTAAAAACTCATTTGAAACCACAAGGCCCAAAATGCCAAAACTCAACAGTTTAAAAACATACGTTAAGCTATCGCTTACACGTATCGACAGAATAGATTTAGAAAATGATTGCCAAAGTAACCTAAGTTACCGGATACCAAAAAGGCCATTTAAAAATACTCACGTAGCGGATAAAGACAAACAATTAAAATACTCTAGCAGCGGAATACAACAATTAATCAGAAACTCAAAATACAAATACATGCCCTTGCCAGTATCCTCCGGGAAGTTCATCTCTCCACGACCGCTGCAAGCTTGATAATCCAAGAACCTAAAAAGAAAGCCCACGACGGGGTCAGCCATAATATCCAACAATGATAACCATCACATCTCGTCAATAATTACATATCAATGGAAATACTAAGTAAGAATACGACCAATGTAATCTTACCGTCGTAACTTTACGAGAATCCACGATTCGTATCCTTAACAACACATTAAAATAATACCGAAATATATGTACGGTATCTCAACAATACTTAAGGTTCTCAAAACATTATCATAACTCGCGATACGGAAATTATACCAACTCTGGCCAATTCAATCCATCGGATATCATCGACAATTCCAATACGATAATCGATTGTCCATCAAAGACAAGTACCAAGGAAATACGGAACATACCTTAAGATTACGAAATACCATGACAATCACGTCAGTATAATCCGAGATCAGATCAACATAACATACGGACATGGTCCTAACACAAGACCTACAAATGCATACTCATATGACAACGTCAATATGATCACAACAATAACGACAATGTATACTTATGGCAAACCCATAATATACATATGCACAACAATAATACATGGAAATCCGATGATCCAGCGTTCACTGCCTAGATCCCCCGATGATCCCGTCAGACCAACCCGAGGTGGAAAACCCGTCCGTTGATCCAGCGCACGCTAGCATAGATCCCCCGATGATCCCGTCGGACCAACCCGAGGTGGACATACAACAACAATGCACAAATGCATATAACAATGATACACAATGCATGACAACAACGATACACGCATGTATCACAACATGATCGACATGAAATGACAAAAATGATTAGAGTACTTGCCCCGAGTCCTTCGAGAGCAATCTCGATGTACATTCCTTAATGAACCATTATTCTGAATATTCGACGATCCAAAATGTCACGGATGGTAAATAATTCACGTTTTTGTCTATACCATGATGTATCCTCGATACCAAGTATGCCAACAAGAATATAAATCATATACATTATGATTTAATTCCCAAAACTCAAATACAACCTATAATCTCAACTCTCCTGTGATTACGATTTATAAACATTGCTTTACGAATTATAAACGAATGAAATGAAACCATTCATTAAATATTATAAACCGAGCAAGTAATAACTTGCCTCGATACCAATGAAGCCGTTACCAATTCCTTGTCGTCGTCTACATGTCCTCGCCCTGATCAAATCAATCTACGAACGTTCTTGAATACGACCGCAAAGCATGGTTCTAAACATCGATCAATAATCTCAACCTATTACAATAATCGATTTAACATACATTCGATAACAATCAACAATCGATATAACTAATCAACAAACCCAACGATTCCAAAATATCTCGATTAAACACAAGTCCGAACAATCTACCTCAAACAATTACGAATTCATTCCCATGGTTCCACAAAGCCCACATATCGATTCGATAAGGCGAGTATACAAACTTAACCGAAATATTCCAATCAATTTCTCTTTCAAAACTTAAATCAAACACCTTGAAGGCGGAATTCAAAGGTATATTCGAATCATCAATCAACAAACACCAACCACATCAAGAACACGAAGAACATAATCACAAACATATATATCCTTCAACATTACATGATTTTAGCCATCGATACGAACTAAACCACCAAAATATATCAAGAATCTCAAACATCCCAAAATATTAGAGTTCAAGCCAATTACCTTCAATCCGGCGAAAGAATCAATAATGATGTTATAATCCTTGTTCCAAGCTTTCCTAGATGTTATCACTTGATAAACCAACTCAAAAGCTGAGGTTTAGGGGTTAAAAACCGAGTTTGGGTGATTTGGGACGAAAGGGGATCGTGTAGGATGGGTTGGGAAATGAAATTCCCGACTGCTTTATGTTTTTATACGCCCAGGCATGTTAGCATACGCTAACTTCATCAATAGCATGCGCTACCTGTTCCCGGAATACAGACAGTATAGTTTTTGCCATTTTGAGCATAACTCACTCATCCGGACTCCGATTAACTCACCGTTTGAACCATTAGAAAGCTAACTCGATGCTATATTATACTGTTATGTTTCAGAATTTTTGGAGTTTTCAAGAATCGGTGGTGATTTTCCAAAGTCGAACCTTATACACATTACTTTCCAAACAAGTGTCCAAATCTTATTTCCACTAACATTTCAACATATAGTCTTCTTAATCATATCATATACACCAAGAATCATAATCACTTGCATGTTCATCATCATACGAAGTAAACAATAACAACAACATTAAAAACCCGAAATGAAGGGAGATATTAACCAACATATCTCTTGAAGAAAAACAACATCGTTCAAAACCACACGAATCATATCAATATCCGCATATCAACCATATTATCAACATAACTCAGTAATCCATCTCATAACCATACTCATCAACTCATAAACATGACGATCATCAACTCAAGAACATCATATACAATTCAAAATGAAATCCCAAAGTGGAGAGTAATTACCTCTTTGAAGGAATGGATTGAATCCCAAGGTTGAATCCGTTTCAATCACTTCCAAGCTTCAAATGTTGTTAGGAATGATCAACTCAAGTGTTTGGAACCTCAACTTCTCTCTAAAACCTCTCTCTATCGGTTCACATAAAGAAATGGATGGAAATGACGAATAATGGCCAACTGCACTTATATATTGTACATTACTAACGTATGCTAACATCTTTAGTTAACGTACGTTACACACTTAGCGTGCGCTAACTGTCTTTGTTAGCGTGCGCTATCGAAGCCCAGAGGCAACTGTCTTACTGCATGAAGTGATTTATGTACGCAATGCCCATGCAATAGCGTACGTAAATGCCTCTATTTAGCGTACGCAAATGTCCTATCTTAGCGTGCGCTACTCATAGTTGACTCGTTTGTCTGTATGCTTCCGAAGACAGGTCCACACGCCGAAAGTGCTGACAAGGATAAGATTCCTTTTTGTCCGATATACAGTTAGCGTGCGCTAATCAACATGCATTAGCATGCGCTATCACTACATTACAACATCCGTTGACTTATCAGAACGTGCGTCGAAAGTGGCCTGGTCTACACGCAGATTCCTTCTGATCTGACTGCATTAACGTGCGTTATCTTATATCCGTAGTGTGCGCTAAACCTGCACGATAGCGTGCGCTACTCATGATTATTAGCGTGTGCTAATAATGTTACACTTAGCCATTTTCAGCTATTCTTGTCCAACGTCTCAACATACAGAATACGAACATACAGCATACCGAATACATATACTTCTTACATCCAATTGTCGACCAAGTACGACAATTATACAAATACAGATGTCTCGGTCCTTCAATTATTTTACCCATACTGTACAGATTCCACGCTGTACAACATAACTTGGATAAAATAACATTAAACAATAGTAATAGAAATTCCGGATATTACATACTACACCACTTAAAATAAGTTTCGTCCTCGAAACTTGCAATCCGTCATAAAAACAAATAAACCGTTCAACCAAAATATCCCAAAATAATCACGACAACGATGAATCATCATTATTACCGAATAACCAAAATAGCATACTTACATATGCGCCAAGTCGACGATCTCATGAGATACTAGCAAGTGACTTCACTGAAAAGTCTCAACACGCTTACAATAACAATTCCATAAGTCCCAACCAGATATATTATCGTCAGATGAAATAATCTATCCGTGTCAGATCTTGTCTGCCTGATCGCACAATCAAATCCCATTCCGGATACAAATCAATAATACACAATACAACTGTGAAACAACTGTCCAAAACAATGACAACAGACCCCGAAATATCGACATAACGTCCGAACGCTCATACGATCGTTAACGATGATCAATCAACAAATTAGCTAAGAATATCATCGACATGATAAACTCTAATTCGACCATCCAAAGGTCAAAACACACTTCGAGATTACTTTCACACAGTAAGCTCCAACATGGTCAACACAGAACCACGAAAACAGATATACGAAAGAATAACATTCTCAAAATGACACACCGATCACGTACAGTAGATCTCAATAAACATACCCGACTGGCGAACATATCCAATCCTATATGGAGTGGGAACGACCACTCAATATTCAAAGCATGGTGCATGGGGTCACCATCTCCAATGTCTCAGTTTCACAAAACCCACAGTTCCAAAATTACATCCTGTGCATGAATTCTACATCCTGTAGCATATTCTTCTTATCCGATCAATCAACCGATCATCCCTAGATAACCAACTACCATACTGAAGTTCGAATCTTTATTCATCGTACCGTACTGATGCCTTATCCAGTTTGTGAGTCACACTCATAACTCCATCATGATATGCATTATGCACTAAATGCGTATTTATATCGATCATATTTTCAAAACCAGTTTGAAATCATATAGTCTTGTCAAAAGACAAATTTCCGAAAGTTCTTTCAAAAATTTCAAAACTCAAAACATAAATTTTCGAAAAATTACATTGGCTCGCTGGTGCCAAGTATTCGATAATAGTGTCCTTGGAATCCACACGATTTCGAAGTTTAAAATGAAAACTATGCAAATGATTGACCACCTCCATACTCTTGTATACCAGTTCGGTTCGTCACCAATATCCACTGATATTTCATCGGAAAACTACACGATAGAGTTCCAAAATCTCAATATATAAACTCCAACCAAAAACTCCTTTTCCACCTATGACTCGCAACATCAACCATTAATCCATTCTGGATCACCTCAAATATGCTATGACAACGCATTGAAACAAATCAACACAACGAAAGACTTCCCGAGAGGTTTCTCTTGAATAAGTAATCCAGAACCCCGAAAGGCAGGAACGACATAGATAAACGATTGATAAAGTGTTTTACAAGTCTCGGGAGTTTTTAAGAAAACAGAAAAGTCTTTTGAAATATTAGGGTCTCAGCCCGTATCTCGTTCCGCATTACAAGAAGTTTAAAAAGTAGGAAACTCTTTTTCGGACCCCAAGTCCTGAGTTATAAAACATTTTCAAAAAATCTATTGGGTCTCGGCCCAAATATCATTTACGGTAAAACATCCGTAAAACATTCATTTTGAAAAGTATCATTTTCAAATGCTCAAAAACAATTCATATATCTCAAAATGAACTAACATGACTACATGTTCTCCTGAACAATCCACAATATTTCCCCCAAATGCACAGCTCTGTTCCGAAATCTAACCGATATTATGATTTCCAAAATCATAACTTCTCAAGATCATCAATCCTGTCCCAATCCTGTCATCTCATACTGTGAAGCATAATATCTTTCAGAACCTCAGAACCTATCAACTTAGAACGACAATAAATTTCAATGCAATTCAAAAATCCAATACATACGGATCGTGAAGCCGACGATTCCCCGTGATACTGGCACATGTCTCGACTCAAGAAAATACTCGACACAGATATTTTCAAAACACACATTTTGCAAACTGAGATCAACTCGAGAAAACAACACAGCTCTATCTGAAGAAACACGTTAACACCATTTGAAAAAGTTACAACAATCCCAGTACCACACTGGTAAATCACATAACACACAAGCCCGAGTGAACAACAAAAACCCAGAGCTCAAACACTTGTCAACCGACAACTCGAATGACACGACAAAAGCACGACCCAACTCGACCCGACTGCCTAGATTTTCACAACCCAAGCTCCGATACCATATTCTGTAACACCCCCAGATCCAACCGGGAATATTACAGCGTCGTGGGCCCCGAGATGGAACCCAAAAGGCTGAAGGAAATTTTCGCAAACATTTACAAACGCCAAAGAGGCTAACGACGGTATTATCTATTAAAAACATTCGAAGATTTATAAAACTCGTTTACCAAACCGTCGTAAAAACTCATTTGAAACCACAAGGACCAAAATGCCAAAACTCAACAATTTAAAAATATACGTTAAGCTATCGCTTACACGTACCGACAGAATAGATTTAGAAAATAATTGCCAAAGTAACCTAAGTTACCGGATACCAAAAAGGCCATTTAAAAATACTCACGTAGCGGATAAAGACAAACAATTAAAATACTCTAGCAGCGGAATACAACAATTAATCAGAAACTCAAAATACAAATACATGCCCTTGCCAGTATCCTCCGGGAAGTTCATCTCTCCACGACCGCTGCAAGCTTGATAATCCAAGAACCTAAAAAGAAAGCCCACGACGGGGTCAGCCATAATATCCAACAATGATAACCATCACATCTCGTCAATAATTACATATCAATGGAAATACTAAGTAAGAATACGACCAATGTAATCTTACCGTCGTAACTTTACGAGAATCCACGATTCGTATCCTTAACAACACATTAAAATAATACCGAAATATCTGTACGGTATCTCAACAATACTTAAGGTTCTCAAAACATTATCATAACTCGCGATACAAAAATTATACCAACTCTGGCCAATTCAATCCATCGGATATCATCGACAATTCCAATACGATAATCGATTATCCATCAAAGACAAGTACCAAGGAAATACGGAACATACCTTAAGATTACGAAATACCATGACAATCACCTCAGTCTAATCCGAGATCAGATCAACATAACATACGGACATGGTCCTAACACAAGACCTACAAATGCATACTCATATGACAACATCAATATGATAACAACAATAACGACAATGTATACTTATGGCAAACCCATAATATATATAGCACAACAATAATACATGGCAATCCGATGATCCAGCGTTCACTGCCTAGATCCCCCGATGATCCCGTCAGACCAACCCGAGGTGGAAAACCCGTCCGTTAATCCAGCGCACGCTAGCATAGATCCCCCGATGATCCCGTCGGACCAACCCGAGGTGGACATACAACAACAATGCACAAATGCATATAACAATGATACACAATGCATGACAACAACGATACACGCATGTATCACAACATGATCGACATGAAATGACAAAAATGATTAGAGTACTTGCCCCGAGTCCTTCGAGAGCAATCTCGATGTCCAGACCATCATGAACCATTATTCTGAATATTCGACGATCCAAAATGTCACGGATGGTAAATAATTCACGTTTTTGTCTATACCATGATGTATCCTCGATACCAAGTATGCCAACAAGAATATAAATCATATACATTATGATTTAATTCCCAAAACTCAAATACAACCTATAATCTCAACTCTCCTGTGATTACGATTTATAAACATTGCTATACTGAAACCATTCATTAAATATTATAAACTGAGCAAGTAATAACTTGCCTCGATACCAATGAAGCCGTTACCAATTCCTTGTCGTCGTCTAGATGTCCCTCGCCCCTGATCAAATCAATCTACGAACGTTCTTGAATACGACCGCAAAGCATGGTTCTAAACATCGATCAATAATCTCAACCTATTACAATAATCGATTTAACATACATTCGATAACAATCAACAATCGATATAACTAATCAACAAACCCAACGATTCCAAAATATCTCGATTAAACACAAGTCCGAACAATCTACCTCAAACAATTACGAATTCATTCCCATGGTTCCACAAAGCCCACATATCGATTCGATAAGGCGAGTATACAAACTTAACCGAAATATTCCAATCAATTTCTCTTTCAAAACTTCAATCAAACACCTTGAAGGCGGAATTCAAAGGTATATTCGAATCATCAATCAACAAACACCAACCACATCAAGAACACGAAGAACATAATCACAAACATATATATCCTTCAACATTACATGATTCTAGCCATCGATACGAACTAAACCACCAAAATATATCAAGAATCTCAAACATCCCAAAATATTAGAGTTCAAGCCAATTACCTTCAATCCGGCGAAAGAATCAATAATGATGTTATAATCCTTGTTCCAAGCTTTCCTAGATGTTATCACTTGATAAACCAACTCAAAAGCTGAGGTTTAGGGGTTAAAAACCGAGTTTGGGTGATTTGGGACGAAAGGGGATCGTGTAGGATGGGTTGGGAAATGAAATTACCGACTGCTTTACGTTTTTATACGCCCAGGCATGTTAGCGTACGCTAACTTCATCAATAGCATGCGCTACCTGTTCCCAGAATACAGACATTATAGTTTTTGCCATTTTGAGCATAACTCACTCATCCGGACTCCGATTAACTCACCGTTTGAACCATTAGAAAGCTAACTCGATGCTCTATTATACTGTTATGTTTAAGAATTTTTGGAGTTTTCAAGAATCGGTGGTGATTTTCCAAAGTCGAACCTTATACACATTACTTTCCAAACAAGTGTCCAAATCTTATTTCCACTAACATTTCAACATATAGTCTTATTAATCATATCATATACACCAATAATCATAATCACTTGCATGTTCATCATCATACGAAGTAAACAATAACAAAAACATTAAAAACCCGAAATGAAGGGAGATATTAACCAACATATCTCTTGAAGAAAAACAACACCATTCAAAACCACACGAATCATATCAATATCCGCATATCAACCATATTATCAACATAACTCAGTAATCCATCTCATAACCATACTCATCAACTCATAAACATGACGATCATCAACTCAAGAACATCATATACAATTCAAAATGAAATCCCAAAGTGGAGAGTAATTACCTCTTTGAAGGAATGGATTGAATCTCAAGGTTGAATCCGTTTTCAATCACTTCCAAGCTTCAAATGTTGTTAGGAATGATCAACTCAAGTGTTTGGAACCTCAACTTCTCTCTAAGACCTCTCTCTATCGGTTCACATGAAGAAATGGATGGAAATGACGAATAATGGCCAACTGCACTTATATATATTGTACATTACTAACGTACGCTAACATCTTCAGTTAACGTACGTTACACACTTAGCGTGCGCTAACTGTCTTTGTTAGCGTGCGCTATCTCCCAGAGGCAACCTGTCTTACCGCATGAAGTGATTTATGTACGCAATGCCCATGCAATAGCGTACGTAAATGCCTCTATTTAGCGTACGCAAGTGTCCTACCTTAGCGTGCGCTACTCATAGTTGACTCGTTTGTCTGTATGCTTAGAAGACAGTCCACACGCCGAAAGTGCCGACAAGGATAAGATTCCTTTTTGTCCGATATACGATTAGCGTGCGCTAATCAACATGCATTAGCATGCGCTATCACTACATTACAACATCCGTTGACTTATCGAACGTCGTCGAAAGTGGCACGGTCCACACGCAGATTCCTTCCGATCATTTGCATTAGCGTGCGTTATCTTATATCCGTAGCGTCTTATTTGAAATCGCGATAGCGTGCGCTACTCATGATTATTAGCGTGTGCTAATAATGTTACACTTAGCCTTCACTATTCTTGTCCAACGTCTCAACATACGAATACGAACATACAAAGATATCGAATACATATACTTCTTACATCCAATTGTCGACCAAGTACGACAATTATACAAATACAGATGTCTCGGTCCTTCAATTATTTTACCCATACTGTACAGATTCCACGCTGTACAACATAACTTGGATAAAATAACATTAAACAATAGTAATAGAAATTCCGGATATTACATACTACACCACTTAAAATAAGTTTCGTCCTCGAAACTTGCAATCCGTCATAAAAACAAATAAACCGTTCAACCAAAATATCCCGAAATAATCACGACAACGATGAATCATCATTATTACCGAATAACCAAAATAGCGTACTTACATATGCGCCAAGTCGACGATCTCATGAGATACTAGCAAGTGACTTCACTGAAAAGCCTCAACACGCTTACAATAACAATTCCATAAGTCCCAACCAGATATATTATCGTCAGATGAAATAATCTATCCGTGTCAGATCTTGTCTGCCTGATCGCACAATCAAATCCCATTCCGGATACAAATCAATAATACACAATACAACTGTGAAACAACTGTCCAAAACAATGACAACAGACCCCGAAATATCGACATAACGTCCGAACGCTCATACGATCGTTAACGATGATCAATCAACAAATTAGCCAAGAATATCATCGACATGATAAACTCTAATTCGACCATCCAAAGGTCAAAACACACTTCGAGATTACTTTCACACAGTAAGCTCCAACATGGTCAACACAGAACCACGGAAACAGATATACGAAAGAATAACATTCTCAAAATGACACACCAATCACGTACAGTAGATCTCAATAAACATACCCGACTGGCGAACATATCCAATCCTATATGGAGTGGGAACGACCACTCAATATTCAAAGCAACCAGCATGGGGTCACCATCTCCAATGTCTCAGTTTCACAAAACCCACAGTTCCAAAATTACATCCTGTGCATGAATTCTACATCCTGTAGCATATTCTTCTTATCCGATCAATCAACCGATCATCCCTAGATAACCAACTACCATACTGAAGTTCGAATCTTTATTCATCGTACCGTACTGATGCCTTATCCAGTTTGTGAGTCACACTCATAACTCCATCATGATATGCATTATGCACTAAATGCGTATTTATATCGATCATATTTTCAAAACCAGTTTGAAATCATATAGTCTTGTCAAAAGACAAATTTCCGAAAGTTCTTTCAAAAATTTCAAAACTCAAAACATAAATTTTCGAAAAATTACATTGGCTCACTGGTGCCAAGTATTCGATAATAGTGTCCTTGGAATCCACACGATTTCGATGTTTAAAATGAAAACTATGCAAATGATTGACCACCTCCATACTCTTGTATACCAGTTCGGTTCGTCACCAATATCCACTGATATTTCATCGGAAAACTACACGATAGAGTTCCAAAATCTCAATATATAAACTCCAACCAAAAACTCCTTTTCCACCTATGACTCGCAACATCAACCATTAATCCATCCTGGATCACCTCAAATATGCTATGACAACGCATTGAAACAAATCAACACAACGAAAGACTTCCCGAGAGGTTTCTCTTGAATAAGTAATCCAGAACCCCGAAAGGCAGGAACGACATAGATAAATGATTGATAAAGTGTTTTACAAGTCTCGGGAGTTTTTAAGAAAACAGAAAAGTCTTTTGAAATATTAGGGTCTCAGCCCGTATCTCGTTCCGCATTACAAGAAGTTTAAAAAGTAGGAAACTCTTTTTCGGACCCCAAGTCCTGAGTTATAAAACAATTTCAAAAAATCTATTGGGTCTCGGCCCAAATATCATTTACGGTAAAACATCCGTAAAACATTCATTTTAAAAAGTATCATTTTCAAATGCTCAAAAACAATTCATATATCTCAAAATGAACTAACATGACTACATGTTCTCCTGAACAATCCACAATATTTCCCCCAAATGCACAGCTCCGTTCCGAAATCTAACCGATATATTGATTTCCAAAATCATAACTTCTCAAGATCATCAATCCTGTCCCAATCCTGTCATCTCATACTGTGAAGCATAATATCTTTCAGAACCTCAGAACCTATCAACTTAGAACGACAATAAATTTCAATGCAATTCAAAAATCCAATACATACAGATCGTGAAGCCGACGATTCCCCGTGATACTGGCACATGTCTCGACTCAAGAAAATACTCGACACAGATATTTTCAAAACACACATTTTGCAAACTGAGATCAACTCGAGAAAACAACACAGCTCTATCTGAAGAAACACGTTAACACCATTTGAAAAAGTTACAACAATCCCAGTACCACACTGGTAAATCACATAACGCACAAGCCCGAGTGAACAACAAAAACCCAGAGCTCAAACACTTGTCAACCGACAACTCGAATGACACGACAAAAGCACGACCCAACTCGACCCGACTGCCTAGGTTTTCACAACCTAAGCTCCGATACCATATTCTGTAACACCCCCAGATCCGACCGGGAATATTACAGCGCCGTGGGCCCCGAGATGGAACCCACAAGGCTGAAGGAAATTTTCGCAAACATTTACAAACGCCCAAGAGGCTAACGGAGGTATTATCTATTAAAAACATTCGAAGATTTATAAAACTCGTTTACCAAACCGTCGTAAAAACTCATTTGAAACCACAAGGCCCAAAATGCCAAAACTCAACAGTTTAAAAACATACGTTAAGCTATCGCTTACACGTACCGACAGAATAGATTTAGAAAATGATTTCCAAAGTAACCTAAGTTACCGGATACCAAAAAGGCCATTTAAAAATACTCACGTAGCGGATAAAGACAAACAATTAAAATACTCTAGCAGCGGAATACAACAACTAATCAGAAACTCAAAACACAAATACATGCCCTTGCCAGTATCCTCCGGGAAGTTCATCTTTCCACGACCGCTGCAAGCTTGATAATCCAAGAACCTAAAAAGAAAGCCCACGACGGGGTCACCCATAATATCCAACAATGATAACCATCACATCTCGTCAATAATTACATATGAATGGAAATACTAAGTAAGAATACGACCAATGTAATCTTACCGTCGTAACTTTACGAGAATCCACGATTCGTATCCTTAACAACACATTAAAATAATACCAAAATATCTGTACGGTATCTCAACAATACTTAAGGTTCTCAAAACATTATCATAACTCGCGATACGGAAATTATACCAACTCTGGCCAATTCAATCCATCGGATATCATCGACAATTCCAATACGATAATCGATTGTCCATCAAAGACAAGTACCAAGGAAATACGGAACATACCTTAAGATTACGAAATACCATGACAATCACGTCAGTCTAATCCGAGATCAGATCAACATAACATACGGACATGGTCCTAACACAAGACCTACAAATGCATACTCATATGACAACGTCAATATGATCACAACAATAACGACAATGTATACTTATGGCAAACCCATAATATACATATGCACAACAATAATACATGGCAATCCGATGATCCAGCGTTCACTGCCTAGATCCCCCGATGATCCCGTCAGACCAACCCGAGGTGGAAAACCGTCCGTTGATCCAGCGCACGCTAGCATAGATCCCCCGATGATCCCGTCGGACCAACCCGAGGTGGACATACAACAACAATGCACAAATGCATATAACAATGATACACAATGCATGACAACAACGATACACGCATGTATCACAACATGATCGACATGAAATGACAAAAATGATTAGAGTACTTGCCCCGAGTCCTTCGAGAGCAATCTCGATGTCCAGACCATCATGAACCATTATTCTGAATATTCGACGATCCAAAATGTCACGGATGGTAAATAATTCACGTTTTTGTCTATACCATGATGTATCCTCGATACCAAGTATGCCAACAAGAATATAAATCATATACATTATGATTTAATTCCCAAAACTCAAATACAACCTATAATCTCAACTCTCCTGTGATTACGATTTATAAACATTGCTATACGAATTATAAACGAATGAAACTGAAACCATTCATTAAATATTATAAACTGAGCAAGTAATAACTTGCCTCGATACCAATGAAGCCGTTACCAATTCCTTGTCGTCGTCTACATGTCCCTCGCCCCTGATCAAATCAATCTACGAACGTTCTTGAATACGACCGCAAAGCATGGTTCTAAACATCGATCAATAATCTCAACCTATTACAATAATCGATTTAACATACATTCGATAACAATCAACAATCGATATAACTAATCAACAAACCCAACGATTCCAAAATATCTCGATTAAACACAAGTCCGAACAATCTACCTCAAACAATTACGAATTCATTCCCATGGTTCCACAAAGCCCACATATCACCAACCACATCAAGAACACGAAGAACATAATCACAAACATATATATCCTTCAACATTACATGATTCTAGCCATCGATACGAACTAAACCACCAAAATATATCAAGAATCTCAAACATCCCAAAATATTAGAGTTCAAGCCAATTACCTTCAATCCGGCGAAAGAATCAATAATGATGTTATAATCCTTGTTCCAAGCTTTCCTAGATGTTATCACTTGATAAACCAACTCAAAAGCTGAGGTTTAGGGGTTAAAAACCGAGTTTGGGTGATTTGGGACGAAAGGGGATCGTGTAGGATGGGTTGGGAAATGAAATTCCCGACTGCTTTACGTTTTTATACGCCCAGGCATGTTAGCGTACGCTAACTTCATCAATAGCATGCGCTACCTGTTCCCAGAATACAGACAGTATAGTTTTTGCCATTTTGAGCATAACTCACTCATCCGGACTCCGATTAACTCACCGTTTGAACCATTAGAAAGCTAACTCGATGATCTATTATACTGTTATGTTTCAGAATTTTTGGAGTTTTCAAGAATCGGTGGTGATTTTCCAAAGTCGAACCTTATACACATTACTTTCCAAACAAGTGTCCAAATCTTATTTCCACTAACATTTCAACATATAGTCTTCTTAATCATATCATATACACCAATAATCATAATCACTTGCATGTTCATCATCATACGAAGTAAACAATAACAAAAACATTAAAAACCCGAAATGAAGGGAGATATTAACCAACATATCTCTTGAAGAAAAACAACACCATTCAAAACCACACGAATCATATCAATATCCGCATATCAACCATATTATCAACATAACTCAGTAATCCATCTCATAACCATACTCATCAACTCATAAACATGACGATCATCAACTCAAGAACATCATATACAATTCAAAATGAAATCCCAAAGTGGAGAGTAATTACCTCTTTGAAGGAATGGATTGAATCTCAAGGTTGAATCCGTTTTCAATCACTTCCAAGCATCAAATGTTGTTAGGAATGATCAACTCAAGTGTTTGGAACCTCAGCATCTCTCTAAGACCTCTCTCTATCGGTTCACATGAAGAAATGGACGGAAATGACGAATAATGGCCAACTGCACTTATATATATATTGTACATTACTAACGTACGCTAACATCTTCAGTTAACGTACGTTACACACTTAGCGTGCGCTAACTGTCTTTGTTAGCGTGCGCTATCGAAGCCCAGAGGCAACTGTCTTACTGGATGAAGTGATTTATGTATGCAATGCCCATGCAATAGCGTACGTAAATGCCTCTATTTAGCGTACGCAAGTGTCCTACCTTAGCGTGCACTACTCATAGTTGACTCGTTTGTCTGTATGCTTCCGAAGACAGGTCCACACGCCGAAAGTGCTGACGAGGATAAGATTCCTTTTTGTCCGATATACAGTTAGCGTGCGCTAATCAACATACATTAGCATGCGCTATCACTACATTACAACATCCGTTGACTTATCAGAACATGCGTCGAAAGTGGCCTGGTCCACACGCAGATTCCTTCCGATCTGACTGCATTAGCGTGCGTTATCTTATATCCGTAGCATGCGCTAAACCTGCACGATAGCGTGCGCTACTCATGATTATTAGCGTGTGCTAATAATGTTACACTTAGCCATTTTCAACTATTCTTGTCCAACGTCTCAACATACAGAATACGAACATACGGCATACTGAATACATATACTTCTTACATCCAATTGTCGACCAAGTACGACAATTATACAAATACAGATGTCTCGGTCCTTCAATTATTTTACCCATACTGTACAAATTCCATGCTATACAACATAACTTGGATAAAATAACATTAAACAATAGTAATAGAAATTCCGAATATTACAGACAGTCTCTCACGGCGAGTATTAGCTGGATGCTTGAGCTCCTGGGCTTATGAATCTCCTGGAATCTGTCTTGTGGAGACTTCTTGCCTCTGTCGGTTGTCTTCTAGATGAGAGATTCGGAGAGAGAAATCCTAAGATGGATTCCGGCGAGAAAGCTGGGAGCTTGATGGTATGTGTGTTCTTCTGTATTTTCGTGAATGAATTCGGAATGTAGGTGAATGAGTTGGGAATCTTTTTCCAGTAGGAGGAGGTTCTCTATTTATAGGACTTGGATATGCCGGGCGATCGCCTTTTTGTATTATAATAATCGGGCGATCGTCTTTTAGCACATGGGCTTGTTCACTTAAAGTCTGCGGCTGCTGCTTGCAGCCAGCTGTACGGTCCAATGGGGAGCCTGCACGCGTCCTGAGTTGCTGTCACGGGCGGTCCCACTTCGTAACTTTCGGCGCGCCTGTCGGTAGGTGAGGTAGCTGACAGACTGGGGTCAAAGGTCTTGTCTGTCAGCGCCTTTTGTGGATCTGTACGTGGGTGCTGTTCTGAGATCCAGTCTTCGATGACTTTGACGGGCGATCATCTCTGTTCGAGGCGTAGGCCGGCCGTCAGTAGCCGGGCATCAGAGACGTTCGCTAGGCGCCAAAGAGCGATCGCCTTTGGAGACGATCGCCAGATCCATGAAGGTGGTCTGGTATCTTCGTTTAGGCGAGTTAGACATAGTTTGACTGGTGTTGACTCGGTCGCTCGGCCTTATAGTCGATCGCTTGTCGGGATGAATAAATCTTGACACAACAATTGCCCCCCAGCTCGCTCCTATGTTGGAAACGTGGGGTGAGGTGGTTCTCTAGGCGATCGCTGAACTTTTGACGAGCGAC
The DNA here is from genome assembly GCA_033398695.1 of Orobanche coerulescens. Lineage (NCBI taxonomy): Eukaryota > Viridiplantae > Streptophyta > Magnoliopsida > Lamiales > Orobanchaceae > Orobanche > Orobanche coerulescens. The sequence continues at coordinate 145,071,780 of CM065805.1, read as the reverse complement.
TCTGCATTTAACTGAACTGGCGATCGTCTTTGAGCTGATAGATTCTGAGTTTGGACGACCTGGTTGGCCGCTAAACTGCGCGGGAAATGGCAATGGGCGTGGAAAAGTCTCCACGCACGTGTCGGGCTTCTGTTGGAGGATATCAACAGTCATTAATGACTCCTCGACTGATGCATCCTTGAAAAGATGCATACGCGGGTCTCGAGGGAGTCAATGAATGCGACGGCTGCACTCCCAACCCCTGAGATTCTTCTTATTTGCACAAGAGTCCTTTTTGCCTCCTATAAAAGGACGGGAGGATGCAGCGTCACAACTCTTACGTGCTTCATCACTGGAGAAAGAAGGACTTTGCTGAAGAACGCTTCTGAGAAATTCGACTGCCGATCGTCGATCAATTTCATCTTTGGGTAAGAAAAAATCCTTTTCTCCTTTCTTTCTTTGAGAATGGCTGGAACGTCATCATTACATGGAGTGGGTACCAGTTCCGCCGCCGGGACATCGATTGTCCGGGGAGGACCTTCTTCTGACTTCCACCTGGAGACGGCCGCTGAGGCTATTCGGGCCGGAATTGATCCTGCTGAAATCGAGGCTTTATTTAATGAAGCCGACGTCGCTAAGGAAGCGGCTGCTGAAGACAGACGATCACAGATGGAGAGAGATCTGGCGATTAGGGCCTACTGGGAGCAGCATAGCACTTTCGGCCGGGCCTATCTGGCTTTTGCTGAGATTCTGGAGAAGTTGGCCGGTCCGACTCCGATATTCGATTTCCGGGGATACTCGGTCGCCTACCCTTATCAGCTTCCCAAACGATCGCAGTACCGGGCTGCGCAGCGATCTTTGTGGTCACTTGGCCAAATCCGTAGTTCGGCGACCAGGAAAGATCTGGCCGTCTGGAGGACGAGGTTCCATGTTCCTTCAGATGTGGATATATTCGCGCCGGCGGAGAATGAGCGAGCCGATCAGCCTCCGATGGGTATGGTCGCCGTGAATGAGGCGATTATGGAGGCCGGGCTGCGCTCCCCTCTATCTTTTGCTGTCTCCCACCTGCTGGCCGCTTGGAACGTGGAGCCACTTCAGCTGACGCCGAACGCTTGGCTCCAAATTATCTGCACTCTCACTCTTTTCGGCGGTCACCGCCTGTACCGCCTCCCATCGCCGTCGGAGATGAACCATTTGTTCAAGCTGATGGCTCAGAAAGGGTCGGTCGGAGGTTACCATATTCAGGGCCGATCTGGTCGGGTAATCCTCGGAGTCCCGAATAAGGCGCGGGGTGATCCGACGAAGTGGTTCTGGGTCGCCGGCGTGTGGAGGGCTTATGCGAGCGACAATCCATCGGGCGAGCTGGAGATCCCTACTGAGTTTCAGGAGAGGAATCCCGGTAAGGGTTTAGACTCTCCCTTCGTTCGGATGCATTTTGAACTGATCTAATTTGATTTCAGTTTTGCAGGTTTTCACATTCCGGCAGTCGAGGAGCTGCCCTTTGATTTCCTGGTTGTCGGGGAGCGGATACGGAGCTTGTCGGACGACGACCTTGACGCTAGCCGGATCAATAACGAAAGTCGTTGGTTGTCCTCTCGGCTATTCCGTTTCCCCAGACATCTCTCGGTACCAGGTATGAGTTTCTGCGACCTTCACTTTCTAGGCGATCGCCTTACTTGAGGAAAATATCTAACTATTGATCGATCGTCTTAACTGTAGAGGTTCGCTTTCCTCGCTTTCTATAGCCCCCGCCGGAGATCGCCATGTCGAATCCTAGAGTTCTGGGCCGTCTCCACGACAAGAAGTCATCTCGGGCCCCACCTGTTGCGCTGCGAATTGTTCCGGAGGTGGAGCCTCGCGTGGAGCCAATCGTGGCTGTGGAGGGAGTTCCGGAGGAGGGGCTTCGAACAAATCGCAAAAGGCCAAGGCCGGAAGAAACTCCGGTTTCTTCCCCTGGCAATGAGGTGCCGATTGCCGCGCCTCCGATCACCGTTCTCGCTCCGGAGAATGAGCCGCCCTCTGCGGCTTTTATGCGAGAGATGGCGATCGCTGACGCCGAGACTCCTCGAGGGAAACCGTACTTCGGTCGCGACCCCGAGAGGGCTGAGAGGTAGATTGCATTTTTGGGTTGAAACTTGCAATTGCGTAGGAGTTGTGTTAACTTTGTTGTTTTGATGTAGGATCCGTCGCACAGATCCATCTTGTCCGCCGATGGTGTTGGATTTCTTAGCGAGCCGATCTCCTCGCCAGTCCTGTGACATCCCGCAATATGTCAGCAAGGCCGTTTCTGCTTTACCGAAGGCCTGGACGACCGATCTAGATGCGATCGCTCGTCAGCGATCGGGGAGTATGATGCAGGCTATTCTCGCCCTTTCTCTCTAGACGGCGACCATGGCTGTCCAGGCTGCGCAGGAGTTTGAGGGGCGACCTTCCACTATTCGCCTGCAGGCGGATCTCGATGCGGCTCGGAAAGAGAACGCCGAGTTCGCCGATAAGATCGTGACAATGGAGAAGGAATCTTTGGAGGCAGCCAAGCGGGCGAGCCAAGAGCTTGAGCTGGCGAGGAAGGAAACTGAGTTGTCTCGTTTGGCGGTTGATCGATTTCGGGACAAGATGATGAATGCCGTCCGGGCGCAGAAGGTTGCTGAGGATGAGGCCGCTCGTCAGAAGGTGACGATCGCTCGGTTCACTAGCGAGCTGGCGGAGTCGAGGGAGAAGGTAGCTGCGGGGAAGGTCGAGCTCCAAGGGTCGCAACAGGCGATGACGGAGCTGAAAAGAGAGGTAGAGGCTACCAAGGCTGATCCCTTTCAAAACTTGGAGTTTGTCAGCGAGTTCGCCTATTACATGGCGTTCGCCGACTCGATCCGAGCAGCTAAGGAGGGAGGTTTGGAGGTCGGGCCTCTTGCTGAGAACTTCAAGGCGTATGCGTTGGAGCATCCTCTCCATCCTGCTTTCTCCTTGCCGATTTTGGATCTCTCGGAGCTTGGCGTGGACCTGAGCTGGTATCCGACTCCGGCGAACATCGTTCATCCTGACGATCCGGAGGACGGGGAAGTCGCTCCGAAAACAGGGGATGGACCACAGGTCGAGCCGACGGCTGAAGGCGAAGGCCAGGCAGAGGCCTGAGGCTCTTCGCTCTTGCTTGCTTGTTTTAGCTTTCTGTCTTGTAGTTTTGTAGTTTTCTCTTTGTAGCATTTTGGTCTTCGGGCGACCATGTATTTTGATCCTTCAAGCAATGAAATGAATGTTTGATTTTCTGACTTATCACTTGAATGATTGTTATTTTTGAGTCTTTGTTTGACTTTGTACAAATGTGTGAGGAGAGATCGTTGCGAGGGTAGTTCCAAATGAATTGATAAACTCATAAAGATAACTTTTACAAAAAATTCGATCGCTGCACAACATCTGAAAAATGACGACCTCCGTATGTGGTTGAATAGGGACGATCGTCGTATAGGTAGTTCGCACTCTTCCCCCTTGTTTTTATTCACTTAGTGAAAGTAAGGGGATGAAAATAATTCGTTGAGTGAGCGGTCTTCAACTTTGTCGAATCCTCGAGGACGGTCGTCCGTCTTGAGGAACCGTGCACAGTCGCGGAGTTCGATGGACCGATTCCATGACCGTGTCTTGGTGCGCGAAGACATTGAGTGTCTCGTGACTCACTTTATTATGACGGTCCTCTGTTAGGCTGCGCCTCGCCTCGTATTTAAACGAAGGGCGTGCGGTCTTGGTCTAGAGGAGTCCTTGCGCGGGGCAGCGTCGGATGATTCAACTCCACGCCCGCGGCTTGTTAGCTCTGCTTCCACCTCGGGTTGCCATGACGATGGCGACCCTCGACGGTGTACGTTGAGACGGGGGTAGTGACGCGTCGCATTGTCCGGGTTCACCACGTTAAATGATGAACCTTTGAGGGCGAGCGATCGTGTTCACTGATTAATTTTGGAGGGCCCTCAGACTACGCCAGCCTCGTATTTAAACGAATGGCGGGCGATCTTGGACCAAAGGGACCTTGCATAGCCTAAGCAGTCGGTTCATCGACCACCAGGACCATGGCTGCACTCTTCTACATTCGACGGTGTACGTTGTGCGGGGGAGGCGATCTCGTGCCTTAGTCCATCATGTTAGATGGTGAACTATAGATGGCGAGCGAGTCCTCCAGTTTCTTAAATAAGGAGGGAGATCGAGGAGACTTACGAGGTCCCCTTCTCTTGATTGAATCATGTAGAGACGGTCGCCGAGGTTGATCTAGAGGTCGGCTCGTATGAGCTTCCCAACCTGTTTTGTGTTCGACTCGGACGATCGTGTATAGAGATTGGTAGGGGCTTCGGCTAAGCCAATAAGCTGTCCAACTTGCCCTCCTCGAACAATCTCCAGAGTTGTTTGAGGAGGTCGCGGCATTGGTTGGTGCTGTGGCCGGGACTCTTATGGTAGGCACAATATTGATTGTTGTTCAGGTGACCGTGGTCCCTTATCGTCTTTGGCTTGTTTAGCGGTTCGTGCCCCTTGATGGCATAGAAAATGTGGGCCGGAGTTCGGTTGAACGTATGGAGGAGATGGGCTCCCATGTCCTCGAAGGCCTTGAGATCTCCGGGTGGCTTGGCGATCGCCTTCTTTGATTTGGCGATCGCCTTCTTTCGGGCAGGAGGTGGCGCTTCTTCGCCTTGGTGGAAGGTGAGTAGACTTTGCCTGGCAAGAAAGTCGGCAGCCTTAGCGCGGAAGATCGCGTAGGTTGGGGGAATATCCTTGGTGAGTTGTCTAAACATGGGTGAATGACCGTAGAATCCCCCCAGGACCGAATAGAGAGCGAGATCGTCACTGATGGGTTCGCCGGTGAGGATGATTTCGTCTACTCGGTCGATGTAATCTGCATCGGTTTTGTCTTTCCCCTGCCTGATTTTCATCACGCGGTGGGGGCCTTCTGGTCTGGCGACCTTGGTGATGAAGTATGACGTGAAGTTATTCGCCAGTTTCTCAAAGGAGGTGATCGATCGTGGTGGTAGTGAGGCGTACCACCTATGGGCCAGCCTGCCCAATGTTAACGGGAAGATCCGGCATTTGGTTGCGTCAGATGCCCCACACCCAGTCATGTAGATTCGGAATTTACCCAAGTGGGTTTCGGGGTCCGATCTCCCCTCATACAGAGGTGTTTTGGGAGGAGCGATCGTTGGTTGTATGGGGGCAAGCTCGATGTGGACCGCGAGTGGCTCGGTCGGCCCGGTGATCTTTCTGCTGGCGCTTGCCCCAGTGTCCAAGAGTGCTTTCATCTCGTCGAGCTGGCGTTGTATAGCGGCCATCGCCGTGGCCTGGCTGCTTGCGGCTCGGCGCTCGGAGCGGGAGCCGAGGCGATCGAGTACTGATCCCCTGGCGATCGGGGCGGGAGTCAGACGGCTGACCTGCATTCGGCTGTAAGTTGGGTAGGCCGAACTCCTGGTGACGGATTCGGATTCCGTCTTTTCGTGGTTGGAAACAGAATGCCCCGGTCGCCAGGATGGGTCGCGCCCCAAGCGATTGAATACGGATCCGTCCGGTCGTGCGATAGCCCTTTCTCGCGAATTGGGGCTTTCTGACGATCGCTCGCCCAGTAGCCCGTTGAATTTCCGTTTTCCCATGCGGCGGACGATCGAGGGAGTTATTGCGGGCGGCGCGCATGCTCTCCGTCGCTCCTCTAGGATGACCATAGCCTCCTCGATCTGTTCCTAGGTTTGGAAATGGTCGAGTGAGAGGTTGGGGCCATCTCTTAGGTGTGGGATCGAGAGTCTCGCGTTGCCGCGGCTTCCCCCGGTCGTTGGCTGGGGTTCGGATTGAGCCGGGATATGGTGTCCGGCGGTTCGGAGAGTAGCTCTCTTCGATGTACCGGCGGATGTCATGATTCTGAAGGTTTTCTTTGAAGCGCAGTGAGTGTCACTTCAAGTATATGCCTCGAGAACAGTGAGTGTTCTTCGGGACGGTAGGAATGAAATTTTGAGGCTTAGATCCCCTTCCTCTAGCGCCAATTGTTGCTACCCAAAATATTATCCGGAGATAGATATTGCTGGAATGGATGGATAGCAAACAAATGCGAGAACACTTCCGTGAGAAAGATAAATAACACAAGATTTGCCGGGGTTGTTAGTCCCGGGCTTGAATGCTCTCGCGAGATATTATTAATACTAATATTCGGGGATACAAGTACTAATGTAAGAATACAATTACAATGAGTGTAAAGATTCTTGTTATCTTAGCTAGTGAGCGTGTAGATTGCCGGAAGAACCAGATGTGATGCTCTGTGAGTTCTTGTAACAAAGGAGATGAACAGTCGCGGCGGTGAGAGATCGACAGTCTCTCACGGCGAGTATTAGCTGGATGCTTGAGCTCCTGGGCTTATGAATCTCCTGGAATCTGTCTTGTGGAGACTTCTTGCCTCTGCCGATCGTCTTCTGGATGAGAGATTCGGAGAGAGAAATCCTAAGATGGATTCCGGCGAGAAAGCTGGGAGCTTGATGGTATGTGTGTTCTTCTGTATTTCCGTGAATGAATTCGGAATGTAGGTGACGGAGTTGGGAACCTATTACCAGTAGGAGGAGGTTCTCTATTTATAGGACTTGGATATGCCGGCGATCGCCTTTTACGTATTATAATAATCGGGCGATCGTCTTTTAGCACATGGGCTTGTTCCCTAAAAGTCTCACATTGGCTTGGCAAACAGACTGATCCAATGGGGAGCCTGCACGTGTCCTGAGTTGCTGTCACGGGCGGTCCCATTTCGTAACTTTCGGCGCGCCTGTCGGTAGGTGAGGTAGGTGACATGCTGGGGTCAAAGGTCTTGTCTGTCAGCGCCTTTTGTGGATCTGCACGTGGGTGCTATTCTGAGATCCAGTCTTCGATGACTTTGACGGGCGATCATCTCTGTTCGGGGCGTAGGCCGGCCGTCAGTAGCCGGGCATCCGAGACGTTCGCTAGGCTCCAAAGAGCGATTGCCTTTGGAGACGATCGCCAGATCCATGAAGGTGGTCTGGTATCTTCGTTTAGGCGAGTTAGACATAGTTTGACTGGTGTTGACTCGGTCGCTCGGCCTTATAGTCAATCGCCTGTCGGGATGAATAAATCTTGACACAACAGGCTGGTCCCCTTAAAGTCCGCAGGAGTTGCTGGCAGCCAGCTGTGTGGTCCAATGAGAAGTCTGCACGCGTCTGAATCGCTGTCACGGGCGGTCCCACCTTGTACCTTTCGGCGGGTTTGTCGGTAAGTGATAAGGTGGTGACAGGCTATGGTCAACGATCCATGTTATGCGGCGCCTTTTGTGGATCTGCACATGGGCGCTGCTTTGAGATCCAGTCTTCGTGGACTTTGACGGACGAAGGTCTTGATCGTGGCATAGGACGGTCGTCCTTACTCGGGCACCAAAGTCGATCGCTAGGTGCCAAAGGCGATCGCCTTGAAAGTCGATCGATAGATACTCGAAGGTGGACTGCTATCTCTGTTTAGGCGAGTTCGCCGTAGATTGATTGGTTGTAGACTCGGTCGCTCGGCACTTACACCGATCCCCGTCGAGGCATACAAATCGCCGCACAACAATTGCCGCCCAGCTCGCTCCGATGTTGGAAACGTGGGGTGAGTTGGTTCTGTTAGCGATCGCTGAATTATGACGAGTGACTCTGCATTTTACGGAACTGGCGATCGTCTTTGAGTGGTTTGGCTTTGAATTTGGACGACCTGGTCGGTCGCTGAAATGAGCGGGAAATGATACTGGATGTGGAAAAGTCCCCGGGGCAGGTGTTGGGTTCCTGTTGGGGGGTGCCGACGATTAGCTGCGACTCCTCGTCTGGCGTGCCCTCGAAGCGACGCATCGCGGATTTCAAAGGAGTCATTAATAGCGATGGTTGCACTTCGGCCCCTGATATTCTCCTTAATTGCACGGAAGTCCCTGCTTTCTCCTATAAAAGGGTGCCGGGTTGCAGGATTAAGACCCTTATGCGCTTTTATCGGAGAAATAAGACTTTTGCTGAAGATTTTTCTGGAGATATCGACTGCTGATCGTCGATCGACTCGATCCCTGGTAAGAAAAGACACTCCTTTTCTCCTCTTCTTATTTTGAGAATGTATGGAACATCTTCTTCACACGGAGTGGGCACCAGCTCCGCCGCCGGGGCATCGACTGCCCGGGGAGGATACTCCACAGATTTCTATCTGGAGACGGCCGCCGAGGCTATCCGGTCCGGTATTGACCCTGCGGAAGTCGAGGCGTTGTTCAATGAAGCCGACGTCGCTAAGGAGGCGGCGGTTGAGCGGAGACGCTCACAGATGGAGAGAGATTCGGCGGTTAGGGCCTACTAGGAGCAGCACAGTGCTTTAGGCCAGGCCTATCTAGCTTTCGCTGAAATCATGGAGAGGTTGGCTAGCCCGTCTCCTAAATTCAATTACTGGGAGTATTCGATCGCTCATCGTGATCAACCTCCTAAGCGATCGCTGTTCCGGGCTGCGCAGCGATCTCTATGGTCCCTTGGCCAGATAAGGAGCTCGGCGACCAGGAAGGACCTGGCCGTCTGGAGGATGAGGTTCCATGTCCCTTCAGATGTGGATCTTATTGTGCCGGCCGAGAATGAACGAGCCGATCAGCCTCCGGAGGGCATGGTCGCCGTGAACGAAGCAATCATGGAGGCTGGGCTGCGGTTTCTTTTGTCGTTCTCCGTCTACCATCTGCTAGCTGCTTGGAACGTGGCGCCGCTCCAGTTGACGCCGAATGCCTGGCTCTAGATCATTTGCGCTCTCACCTTGTTCGGCGGTTACCGACTTTACCGTCTTCTTTCGCCGTTGGAGACGAACCCCCTCTTCAAGTTAACGTCTCAGAAAGGGTCGGTCGGAGGCTATCACATTCAAGGCCGATCCAGTCGGGTGATCCTCGGAGTCCCGAACAAGGTGCGGGGTGACCCGGCGAAGTGGTTCTGGGTCGCCGGTGCGTGGAAGGCTTCTGCGAGTGACAATCCTATGGGCGAGCTGGAGATCCCCACTAGCTTTCGGGAGAGGAATCCGGGTAAGGGTTCAGACTCTCCCTTTGTTCGGATATGTTCTGAACTGATCTAATTTGGTTTTTCTTTTGCAGGTTTCCATATTCCGGCTGTCTACGAGCTTCCTTTCGATTTTCTGGTCGTCTGGGAACGAATACGAAGTTTGCCAGACGAAGACTTAGACGCTCACTGGATTAATAAAGAGAGCCGTTGGTTGTCTGCTCGGTTATTCCGTTTCCCGAGACATCTTTTGGTCTCAGGTATGAGTTTCTATGATCTTCAATTGCTTGGCGATCGTCCTGATCGAGGAATATGTCTAACTGTTGTTCAACTGTCCTTATTGTAGAGGTCTGCTTTCCTCGTTTCTTGGATCCCCCACCGGAGATATCTATGTTGAACCCTGGAGTTCTGGTCCGTCTTCGTCAGAAGAAGTCGTCTCGGGTTCCTCCAGTGGCGTTACCTCTCATTCCGGAGGTGGAGCCTCGCGTAGAGCCGATCGTGGCCGAGGAGGAAGATCGGGAGGAGGGGCTCTGGACGAATCGCAAACGGCAGAGGTTGGGAGAAACTCCAGTTTCTGCCCCTGCCAGTGAGGTGCCGATCACCGTGCCTCCGATCACCGTTGTTCCTCTGGTGAAAGAGCCTACGCCCTCTGCGGCTTTCTTACGGGAGATGGAGATCGCCGAGGCTGAGACCCCTCGCGGGAAACCATACTTCGGCGCGATCCTGAGAGAGCCGAGAGGTAAACTTTGCTTGTTGAGTTGAATCTCGTCATTTGCGTGGGAGATGTGCTAACTTTTGTTGATTTGATGTAGGATCCGTAGCACTAACCCATCTTGACCGCCGATGGTGATGGATTTTTTGGCGAGTCGATCTCCTCGCCAGGCTTGCGATGTCCCGTTATACTCAACCGGGCCGTTTCTGCTTTGCGGAAGGCCTGGACGATGGACTTAGATGCGATCGCTCGCCAGCAATCCGGGAGTGCAATGCAAGCCGCTTTCGCTCTCTCCCTCTAGGCAGCGACGATGGCTGCCCAAGCTGTGCAGGAGTTTGAGGGGCGCCCTTCTACTACACGTCTGCAGGCGGACCTCGAGGCCGCTCGGAAAGAGAACGCCGAGTTCGCCGACAAGGTTGTGGCCATGGAGAAGGACTCCGTGGATGCAGCTAAGCGGGCGAGTCATGAACTTGAGCTGGCGAGAAAGGATGCCGAGCAATCCCGGGTGACGGTCGACCGGTTTCGGGATCGGATGACAGATGCTCGGCGGTCGCAGGCGGACGCTGAGAAGGAGGCCGATCAACTGAAGGTGACTGTCGCTCGGATGACTAGCGAGCTGGCGGCGTCAAGGGGAGATATGGCCGCAAGGGAGGCCGAGCTCCAGGGTGCGCAACAGGCGATGGCGGAGCTGAAAGGGAAGCTAGAGGCGACCGAGGCCAATCCCTTTCTTAATTTGGAGTTTGTCAGTGAGTTTACCTATTATATGGAATTCGCTGACTCGCTCCGAGCTGCTAATAAGGGAGGACTGGAGGTCGGCCCTCTAGACGAAAACTTCAAGGCGTATGCGTTGGAGCACCCTCTTCATTCCGACTTCTCCGTGCCGATCTTACTGTTGAGCAGATTGAGATAAATGGTATTTTGTTCTTGAGGAAGATATTTATGTGAACCAACTGCAAGGATACTTGTCTGAAGGTAACTGTGAGTCTATGTGTAAGCTAAAGAACAACTTATATATATTGAGATAGGCTCTAAGGCAGTGGTACAAGAAATTTTATGGAATCATGCATGAGACTAATTTTATGCGAACACTGTTGGCCGTTGTTGCTATATTAAGAGTTTTGGCAATAGCTATATCATTTTGTTAATGAATGTAATTGGCATGTTAATAACAGGTTCTTGTGCTCGAGAAGTGATGAAATTGAAAAAACATTTGTCTGAATTATTTTTTATGAACGATTTTGGAGAAATTTAGCAGGTTTTGGGTATGCAATTAATTGATAGTAGGTGGAAGAGATGTTATATCTTTCGCAAGTTGAATACATCAGAAACGATTTGATGATTCAATATGCAAGATGCAAAGCCAGTGAGTACTTCCTTGGGCAACTAGTTTAATCTATATCGCAAGGAGTCACCTAGTAGTGATGAGGAGCGTGCCTACATGGAGAAAACTCCTTATGCTTCAGTGACTGGTAGAATTATATACACGATATGGTGTATATTAAACCAGATATTATGTATGCAATTGGAGTTATTAGCAGACTGAGGCTAGTAAAGATATGGTATGATTGTATAATTTCTTCCATGAATCAGGGAATGAGCATATGATGAGTATTCTATACTACTACCAAAGAAACTATTTTTGATGATGAACGGCCAAAGAATGACCAACGACTGGCCAAGATTGTTGGCTAAAGTCCCCAATTTTGGCAGATGGTCGCGTCCTGGTAGGCTAAAGTAGTATAGCCTACGACTTTTTGTAGTCCGTCAGCTAAAGTTGTAACTGTCGTCGGCTAGAGTTTTAGGGTTTAGACAATGATCGGGCCACACTTTAGCCGACAGATGACCCACGTACACTTGGGAGGCACTTATCTTATCAGACTCCCAGATCGAGGATGACTCTCACCACTGTCAAGGCGATTGAACCTCTTATGCCTCATATACATCGGGTTTCCTCCCTCCTACATTGTGGAGCTCTAAAGCTACACACAAGGCATATTACTTGTAGTGCCTCCCGATCCATCATGGACTTGATTTTTGCTCCATATGGTATCGGCAATTCTGATGGTCGACGAGAGGGAAGTCCACCGGCTATATAGCGTGGTTAACCCTATATTGTTGTATATGTTTCAGTCTTGTCCTACGAATATGACTTGGTAGAGTTTTTGGAAATCTAAGACAAAGTTTCTCGTGTAGCTTGTGGATGAGATGTAGAAGGATCATATTTAAGCCGAACCAAAAAAGAAGAAGGACAATTCGCAAAACTGAATTCGGTGTCCCTCGAGTCCTCACTTGAAACGCATTACTGACGAGAAGGACAATTTACACGTGCATACCCCGGCACATCACGGTTGAAACACCTCGGCTCGGCATACCAAAAATACAAATGCTAGATACAACGGGGCATAACATCGCAAAACAATATAGCGGAGATGCCAACTCAGCACAACAAAGAATCATAGCACATATCATATACAACGATTACCATTGTAAAGTAATACACACACAAACACTACATCAACGACGGTATCGTTTGGCGACCTCAACGGCCCGAACAATAACCAGCACATAATTACAAATATCATGAAACAATCACACATGTACCCAAACGTACAAATCCAAGCTTCAACAGCTCACACTCGTGTGACAACACGCAAATCACCACGAGGCGGCAAATAGTAAATACCAGTTCACACTTCTCACAGAGGGCTAGTACTACAAATACGTGGCAACGCCTCAACGTTCATGCCACCAATTCGATCATATTCGGAAGTTAACATCATAACGACAAAGCAAACATCATACATATATTTCCAAACGCAAACGGGAATTGATAGGTTTAAAAAAAAAAAAAACCCCCTTTTGAAAATAATTTTGGAAACACCGATTGATCTTGAGTATCACCCTTCAAAAAAAAGTACAAACGTGAAACATCGTTATCTAGACTTTGGAAAACTATTTCGCATTCGATAAAAATGAGGACACTTTCTTTTCGTGAACAACTTTCGAAAATATTCTACCCTCGGGTCTAAGTAAAAGTGTTTCTAAAACATTGAAAATATCTTAAAACAGTTTGGTCTTCGAGGTAGAAGAATTTTGAAACATATTGTGGCACCTTGGATGTACCACGAGAAAATAATTTATTTTAAAAGTACGTCTCGAAATTTATTTTCTAAGATACTCAAGGTTTTCAAAGATAATTCAATGGGCTAGAATGCCCAAAAATTTCAGATAATTATACGGAACATTATAGCGCCGTGGGTCCCGCGCCGGAACCCACCAGGCTAAAAACCATTTACAAAAACGCCAAAAAGGCCGACGACGGTAATATTTCAAAAACTCACAAAACCCATTTACAAAATACTAAATATCGTCATAAGAATTTCGCCAAAACGATCAAGGCCACAATGCCAAAAACTCGGTTAAGGGAATCGGTTTTCGAAATAAAACTCAGTCGGTAAAATACCGAAAGCCATTACAAAAGAACTCACGCAGCGGATAAAAGGAATACAGTCCAACATGCACAATCCAATTGAATACATCTCACAGCATCTAGTTTAAACATACAACAAAACCATTCCTCGGAGTTTCTCACGAACTCAATTGTCGATACCTTATTCGAAACCCATCAAGGTTCTCAATTTTCACACCATACCACCCCTCACACTGGTTCAAAAGTAAAACAACAATAAACCCAGTTTTATACATATACTATATGTCACATGTATTAAATACAACTATATTCACAACACCGTGCAAATAAAATTATGCACCGCAATTAACTCATTTAGATAAAATCATGATACACAGGTACTTCGCATAAAAGAGGAGACTTACGTCCACAGGCCGCACGGAGATGACGGTCACCCACGATACTAATCTCATCCGACAACATACCCAACACGTTGTGACTACGCACAGCTCAACTTGTCACTCGACATCTCGAATGACTAAACCACACAATACTCGACAAATTACGACTCGACTTGACCCGACATCCTAGGTTTCCACAACCTAAGCTCCGATACCATAAATGTAACACCCCCAAAACCATATGGGAACATTACACGCCATAGACCCTTTCCACAAGGATCTACCAGGCTAAACATCCATAAATAACCAAATGCTTGCCCGGCTAGGGTCAAACAATAAAAGAATACAAACCGTTATGGTCACTTACGCGTGAATACACAGACCGATGAGGTCACACAACCCAATCAACAAAACTGACTTAAACAACATTACCCACACAGGGGTTGACACACAATACAGCGGAAGACTGAAATCAACTCTGACAACATAACAAAAATCAAACAACTCTCGACTCATGATTAGTATCACAGATCGTCATCCTCTTGTGCCAATCCTGTGACTGCTCCCCTGAATCTGCATGTACCTGGACGCAAAACAGACATCCACCCCCCGATTACTCAGGGGTTAGTAAAACTCCACTGTTTTACTAGTGCAAGTATCAAACCGTACGAAATGTAACAAGCACGTAATAATCGTGAATCAAATATAATAATCAAGTATCAAAATATTCCCGGGAGGTTTTCACAAGGGAAAATAAGCTATGAAGCATTCGAAAATAAGATTATCATCTCGGGAATTTTTAGAATTTCAAAACCTTTAAGACCTCAAGTCCTGATTCACAAAACCTTTCGAAAAACTTTAGGGCCTTAACCCAAATCTTGTTTCATAACTCAGCAGTTTACAATACAGGAAACATTACTCAAGCTTAGGACTCGGTCCAACATTCATTTCTAGAAAACTTCATTTTCAAAACTTAGACGATCAAAACATATTCATGACCCCGTGATCTCCTGCCACGAGTCTCCGTAGGTTCGACAACCTGCATGAAAAGATACAAACACATCAATCACAATAATTAGTCCTGACCCCGTGAACCCGTGCCACGTGTCACCGTAGGTTCCGCCGAACCCGCACGGTTGGAAGTCACACATCAACCATAACAACCAGTCCCGACCCCGTGAACCTGTGTCACGTGTCACCGTAGGTTCCATCGAACCCGCACAGTTGGACGTACTGTGTTCTGATTCGATGGACCTGTGCCATGAATCATCGTAGGCCTCGTCAGACCCGCACGATTGGACCTCAGCACCACACACTAAGTTCTGATCCCATGGACCTGTGCCATGAATCCTCGTAGGCCCCGTCGAACCCACACGAGTGAACTTAGCGTTCCAGCACACCACATTCACATTCACATTACATACAACAATGAGCACAGTTAATCAATCACGTTGATCACCACAAAATCGTACATCACTCGCACATAACACAATCTCAACACTCTCAACATCTATCATCAATCAACGACACACAACCAACATAACAAACGTTCGGTACACAATACATTGCACAGCAGCTAACACATATACCAATATAACACTATTATCACAAAGCCTTCGAATTGCGGAATACATAACTAATTCAAACGGAACATATTTACGAAGGCAAGCAAAAATCATTATAAATCTCATACGTGATTATTAGTCGCAAGATACAAGTCGTATAATAAGATACTTGCCTTACTAACCGCTACCGAACGCTCCGAAGAACACGGTTCGACCGGGAAGCTCGGACCCCAAAGAAGGTAACGAACGGAAGGGTTCCGACTCGAGTTCTTCACAAGAATTTCGTTCCTATGTCACAACGATATCAATTCAATCACAATTATACGAAAACGTATAGAACTTCCCAAGTTCTACCCATTGAAGCATTTTATCGGACACTTTGAGGGCATATTCCAATATAATCGTTTAACGGAGAAATACTCGAATTTTTTCCGCAAATATTCAAGGATAATGAATGATTTCGAGTATACAACCATGTTCTAACAATAATCTGAACTAAAACGAATCAAATCGGCCAAAACATCAAGAAACCTCAAAAATTCCCAAAACCAAGAGTTTAGGTGTTCATACCTTCGATCCGGGTAGAATATGATGTTAGACATGAATCAAACATCCAAAACATGTTGCTCTATGTCATATCCACCCAAATCCATCCAGTATTGACGAATAAACGCGAAGAAACGAAGAAAAAGGGTGAAAATGGCCGGATGACTCGGTCCAGGCCCTTAAATAGCCGACCACGGCGACCGCCTTACGTCACGTGTCGGCCATGACCTTCGTACGTAATCGGCCATGGCCGACTTCCTTGTTCCAAATCTGCCGACTTGTTGCGTGCGTTCTGGCGGTATTCTGACGTGCGGGCCTTACGGCCGTTACTACCGGGCCATTCTGGCCGGGGCAGTCCCGGCCAGGACTCGGTCGATCCGGCCAGTCGAAAAATCCGAAACTGGACACGAACTTAAATCGAAAACACGATTACGAAGTATTCGTAAATACGAATCCGAACACTAAGAGAACACACGATTCCGACCACCCGAAGGCTCGAAATTCGACAACGGAAAGTAATTACCCCAAACTTAGGGAAATTACGAAAATGGCCCAAAACGTCCGAAAATCACGTACGTGATCGAATAACCAAACCAAAGCTTGCAACATGAAAAATAACATCAAATGAACTTACGAGAAACTCGAACCAATAGTTTCGGACGAGATTCGCGAGAATCGAACTCAAGTGCGGAAAAGTCATTTAAGAACACGGAACTCAACAAAACGATACCGAAACGAACTCGGATGACAAAAAGTGCAAAATTAAATATTCTCAGAATGACGAAACGGTCATAAACGAGTCGTCGAAACGGACCTCTGCCGAAAAATAAAAATTACCGGAAATCGAAATTGCGGATATTACAGTGGTTTGGGCGAAATACTTGTATTTCAGGGCGAGGAAAAGGCAAGGTACAGGAAGAGCACGGTGGCGGCGAAGGGTATTGAAGGATGCTAGTTCGGGGGGGTGGGGGGTGGGGGTCTTTTTGTCGGTTATGTATAACCTGTGAAACTTTATGCTTTTTTTCCATTTATATAAATTCGGACAAATGTATTATTATTGAGTTAGGTATACTCCATCTCCATATGGTTTATACCGTATGTGGATCCTGTATACTGTGTATAAGTTGATACAGATATATATGTATATGATATAAGCTCCTACTCGGGGCTATGACTTATATTGTGGTTCGGTATCACAATTATGGGATGGTTAAATTATGTTTTGATACCGCCTGGTGGGCCCAGGTGGGGGTCCACGGCACTGTAATAGCCGCCATTTACGGGTCGTTACACTGACTCAGTCGGGTCTTCAAGCACCTCTTCCACCAAACATCTATTCTTCAATTTATAAACTCCCACCTCATCTTCATAGCCTCGAAATGACGACATGCAAGATGGTAGTAATCCTTCTTTTATCTTTAAGAACTTGAATGATTTAGGTGGATTTTAGTTGTGTTTGTAGAAAGTTTTGTATATAAACATATTAATGTTATGTACTTTTTTTTAGACTTTTGTGTTTGTTAATATTGGCGTATATTGTGATTTTGTTGATGTTCGTATGTGGTATGTTGACGTTGGTGTAGTTTTTTGGATGTTGGTGTATTTTTTTTAAGTTGGTGATTATGACTGTGATTGTGGTTATGTTTGTTATAGTTGGTTTACATTTTATTGTGCATATAGAAATTGAAGGTTCAAGCAAACAGGTTTTAGAGATTTTAAAATCTGAAAATTATTTTTTTAACATAGGGACTTTAGCCGACAACTTTTGCACATATCGTCGTATAAAGTATGATTTTTTTAAGAAATAAGGTTTAGCCAACGGTTATCATAAGCTAAAGATGGATCAGTTTGGCCGACGACATGATAGTCATCAGCTTATGTGTGATCGATTTAGCCGAGAGCTTCACCATCCTCGGCTAATGTAAGCCAGGGTCCGACAATACATTGCTCGCGGGCTAAAGTGTGGAGTACAGTCGATGGCCGGAATCAAAATCCATTGGCTAAACCTTGGCGGACAGACCACGATCGATCGGACTTCAGCCGGCTGCCAACAATTTTAGCCAACTTCCAAAGGGCTTAACCAACCACTTTTTGTCCTCGGCTAAAGTACTGATATTGGTAGTGAATATTGATTGTATGAGTGATATTTACTTAGAAAAGAATCCAGTATTTCGTTCGAGAACGAAGAATTTTGAGTTGAGGTATCAGTGCACATGATATTTCTTGGAGAAGAAGATTTCACAACTAGCAAAGATTAAAGAAATTAAGAATCACGATGGTATGTTGACTATGAGTGTGACCTTAGAGAAGTTGAAACTTTGCATGGGTTCAATTGGCCTCAAAACTTGAGATGAGAGGCTTGGCGCTGCAGTGCTGAAGTGCATTTTATGGCTGCTAATTGAGAAGGTTGAGAGATGGTGATTGTTGGGTTCAATCAGCACGTGGGGCATTGTTGGGTTATGGAGCAACAAATACTATGCAATAACTGAAGAGTATTTTAGGTATTACATAAAGTTTATATTACAGTTTACGACCTTTGTATTATAAATGGCACATCGATGACATTGCAACATGTACTCTCTTAAATATATAGGGAATATCATGGCTCGACAGCGCTCATAATATATGGAAAATTGGATAAACAATCATGTGTTTTTTATTGATTTTCTATTGATGTTCTTCTCACATTTGACTATATATTCGTAACAACCCCTTCCACCACGGATGGGCATCCTGTTTTTCTAATTGAATAAATTAGTATATGTATTTAAATCATAATATCTAATACCTATAGGAAAAAAATAAGATCTCATGGACTTTAGTTGATGAATTTGCTTCCAAAAATAGAAAATGGAGCATTTTTTGATAATTTGTATCTAGTTTATAATAGATATTTTGATATGTAGTGTTTTTTTGTAATATTTGGATGTGTTCAATAGTTCATGAACTTTTCAGGAATAGAGCAAAAATATACTATTGAATCTTGACTCGATTTATTCTTTTTTTTTTTTTTTTTTTTTTTTAATTCAAAGACGGGCATAATAAAATGACCACCACGAGCATCCCGCCTTGAGTGACATCGCTGGCCTTGTTGGGGATGATGGAAATAGTTTCATTTGAGGAGATACTTTTTCTCATGTGGAATATATGACAAGGAAAAGATTGAGAGTTAAGAAAGAGATGCCTTTTCGAAGAATAGGATAGTTTCATTAGTATTCTTGATCATCCTCTCATTTTCAACTACCTCTTCTTCTTAATATATAACAAGGTCACCATATCCTATATGGTTAAACTAATCGAGAGACTATTCGGCTCTTTTGTCTCCGCAATTGCCTATTGTTTCTTTCACTATCATCCGGACAAGGACGGCACCAAAAGGCCAAACCAGAACCACCACAACAATATGCCTAAGAGTCGACCGCTTTCTTTGCAGGTTTACCAGTTTCATATTCAAAAAATAGTATGAATATATTTGTCTGAATAAATATTCTATCTTTACTAGGTCTGCTTTGAATTGCAAATTATTTTATTTGCAGGGCTGTTTCGTTTTTCTAAGCCAATTTATATATTCCACCATGTTTGGAGTATAACATACAAACATAGCCAGCCAGCCATGGTTTAGTTTCTTATCGATCTCAATAATAATAAGTAGCTTTAATTGTAGTTGCCCAAGATTTGAAAAAAAAAAGGATGGTTGTACATATTTCACATAACAAACTGAACGACTGCATATGTGGAGCATAAGGTGTTTTATTCTTTCTTTTATTCTTCTTTTTTTTTTTTTTTATTATTTTGGAATCTTTTTCGATTATCCAATGGATGTTAAGAATGCCACGTGTACAAAAGCAAGTCATTATCGATACGGGATACGTATCGATACTGTTAAATAGAAGATAAAATACTAGTAAATGAAATAGAGAATCTCAATCCATTATTAGAAGCATCGTAGATTTATGCGTTATGATTGATTATACAGACCGTAGAGCTCAAAGTGAGGATGTGTTGCACCGGCTGTGAAAGAGTCGTCAAAGTAGCCATTCAAAAACTTAGAGGTAAACTTGTTGTGTATATATATATATCTATATATACTCGTCAGTTTATAGATTGGATATTCTATTCCAGTAATTGACTTGCGTTTACAAATATGTGTATATCCTAATCAGATATGATTTCTACACGTCCCAATGGTCGAGATATCTTCCAATATTTATATATATTTCAAATATATTATGTTGAATATGTTCCCTTATGAACAAGTGTGAGAAAACAGGTTTTCTCCTCCTCTAACTTGCTCCAATATATTCAAAAACTCAGATGGTGTCTAACTTTATCAGAATTGTATAATTTTAATATTTTTTGTGTTGATTTAGGGTAAAAGTTGTCCTATTAGCAATGAATTCCTCAAATCTTGCATTGTTGATTTTTGATTGTTTTATTGTAATTTCACAAAACTTCGTAACTTTATGTCGATCGTATTTAGAAAGAAAGAAAGAAAGAAAAGAAATATTTATTGTTTTAGACAACTTAATTAAGTTCGTTTATTAATAGGGGTAGACTCGGTAGAGATAGACTTGGAGATGGAAAAGGTGACAGTAGCCGGGTACCTTGATCGTAACAAGGTGTTGAAGGCAGTGAGAAGGGCCGGGAAGAGGGCCGAGTTCTGGCCCTATCCGAACCCGCCGCTATATTTCACATCAGCAAACAACTACTTCAAGGACACAACAGTTGAATATAAAGAGAGCTACAATTATTGGCGCCACGGCTACAATGCTGCCGAACGCCATGGCTCTCTTCCGGCCACACACCGTGGTGATGACAAAGTTAGCAACATGTTCAATGATGACAACGTCAACGCTTGCCACATCATGTAAATGCATCATGTGCATGTCATATAATTACTTCAGGACATCATCATCTATAAAATGCCTCCCAATAGATAATCACCTTTTTCCTTATGAACACTTTTTGCAGCTTATAGATATATGTATATATTTTATTAATTCCTGCTTTATGTATGTATATATGAACACATGACGACCGACTACAAGCACATAACTTAGAATTTGAGGACAAATTTTAAGAGTAGTGTGTGAAACCTAATACATTCATCACTGTTTGACAGAACCACTAAAACTAAAAAAATATAAAAAAAAATCTGCAATGATCTATAGTCAATCCCTTATCATCTCTTTCGTAATAGGAATCGGTATTAGGATAAGACACGTCCCCATATCAAAGAATACGTTTTTCACTTAATGAGCGGCTAGGGACTTTTGTTCAATGTTTGCAAACATTCCATAAATATTCAAAAAAAAAAAGAAATCTGCCAGCGAACTACAAATGCATCACTTGAGACGCTAATGCATCACTTGAAACAGCGAACCACAAGTGGCATTTACAAAGTTAATTGGAGCTTCAATGCTTAGAATTAGGAGTCAAGGAGCAGTGGCAGTTTCTTTGTAGTGATCAAGGTCGATGAACATTCATATATACCGGGTATATTTCCTAGCACCGCAGTTTTTGGCCTCATTATTTGTAACACAACCTTGGACATAAAATTTCAGATTAAATTAAGGTTTAATCAGAAGTTGACATTTGAAAAAACCGAATGACATATTTCACCAACTATTAGTTGATAAGCACTTATTGTAAGTATTTGCATACACTTAAAATAAGTGATTATCAGCTAAAAGCTGTGGAAAAAAGCTATTCGGTTCAAATGTCAACTTCTGATTTTAGCTTAATTTAATCTAAATCTAATGGAACTATTTTTGCTTTTGTTAAGAATTTTATGTTGGAATAATTCGGTACTTGCACGTGTATTACAAATAAAATTCTGAACTGGACTATAACAAGGAACAGAAATAAATATTACACTTGAAACTAAAGAACAATTTTAATAAAAGGACTAAAGATCGTCCGAAGCTAGAGCATTTGCCCGCAAGATAAGAATACGCTCCGGTAGTGCTCATGGTAAAGCGGCTCGTCCCCAAAGGTTAAAACGATCTGAACATTTCGACAGTAGCAGCACCGCAAACTGAACGAGCACCTGCGAACTGGACTGGAACAAAGACTGAACTGAATATGTTGTGTTATGCTCCGATAAAAATGCACTGTTTTCGTGTATTTGCAATGACCAAATGAGCCGATATATATAGCACTCTCCTTGATCAGGGGAAGGGTTTCGTCGCCATTAATTCTGCCATGATGGCTGGCGGTTTCAGACGCCCAAAGGGCTCGGTCGGATGAAGAGTCATGAGCAACTCAAGAGTCTTGGTATGAAGGCAACTCAAGAGTCTTGGTCCATACCAAAAGGCTAGTGGACTTACGGATTTGGTCCAAAAAGATAAGCCTAAACACCAGCCCAAAACACCAATTGCCAAGATCCAAGTCCAAGTCCTAGGCCTGGACTGAGCCCGAGCCCGACCCGACGGTCGGTCGGTCGGCGGCGGCACACGCGCGTGTGTGTGTGTGTTTGCGCGCGAGGACATCCATCCACAATCAATGTGGGACAACTAACATCATATATATCATGTTAGTTCCTACTCCAACATCCAACTTTAACATATAATATCTCACTCATCCGAAATCGGTTTAGAAATATTAAATATACCACGTTCATCTACTCACGACGTAGATTAACATTCAATAAATATTTTAATTAAATAATAAATATTTAATTAACAATATTTATTCTTAATAAATGGTTAATTACTAAACCATTTCCAACAATCCCCCACATGAGTGAGAATGCCAATGCAAGTCCTCAAAGAGACAATATTGCATTTGGCTAGGTGGCTTGTAACATTGAACCTATCCATTGTCAACATCATCGAGTATACTGGCGGCATAGTGGTCATGAAGACCTTGAACTAGTCCTCCATGCACTACGCCACAAATGGCCTTCAGCAACATTTATTTCGATGTTACAAGCAAAAGTGTTAGCATAGATGCCTTAAAATTGATCTACGCTAACACTTTTTTTTATCGTTACAGTTGATAGTAACCGGTGTTGCCATAGTATCTATGGTAATACCGAATTAGGTGTTACCATTGATCTTAAAAAAACGTTACAAGGGAAAAAAGTAGGCGGAAAATAAGGAAAAACCTGTAAAAATTGTAACAACCCGATTTTTCTAATAATATTTTATGAATATATTTTTAAAATATGGAAAAACCTGTAAAAATTTAAAGTCGTTACGAAAATAACATTTTATAAAATATTTGCGGAACATAAAAGCTGAAATTGAGATGATTTGAATGAAAAATTCTTGATGCTTATGAATAGATCCTATCTAGTCCTTGGTTCTCGAATCCTACAATTTAAATAGGAGTATATATAAATATTAAATTCTCATTAGAAAACATAAATTTTATGAAACTAACGTAAAAATTAAGTATAAAATGATAGAACTGGATTTAATTTAAAGGCTTATGGGATCAAATCTAAAAAAATATTAGAATTGATTGGGGTCAAATTGAAAGAATTAAAAATATAGGGACAAAAATGAAATTCTGATCACAATGATAGGGATATAATATCCATATCGCCATTGCTAGGGCTGTCTAAATAGTTCTCGGTTCCCGGTTAGAACCGGAACCGAATCGGAACCGCACGGTTCCGGTTAACCGAGAACCGTTCCGTTAGTACGGTTCCCGGGTCGATTTTCGATTAGGGGTTTCGTGAATAAAACGGTTTCGGTTTAACCGAGAACCGATCGGTTCGGAACCGAGAACCATTTAAAATTAATAACTATTATTTATTAATTATTAAATAATAAATTTATTTTTTTACCACCCTACCCTAATCAGCTAATCTAATCGTCCACTTCCACTCATTCTCTGTTCTGTACCTGATTCTCTACTCTCTCCCGCCGCCCGCGCCGTGCCACTGCCTCCTCCCTCAGTCTCTCCACGAACCACGGCTCCACTGCTCTACGCCGTCGCCGCGCCTCCCTCAGTCCCTCTCGGCTCAGTTTCTCGTGGCCGTCCCGCTCCACGTCAGTCGTCCGCAACACCGTCCTCTCCTCCCGTTCGCACAGTCCGCAACCCAGGTTAGTTATTTTATTTGCAGTTCATGATTTAATTTTAAAATACTTTTAGCACGGATTGGAATTCAATCTATAGAAACAAAATGGTATGATTGATTCCTTCTCGTTTCTCTTTGAATATGCCATTGATATCGTCTCGTAGTATTTATTACTAGGGTTTTGTTTGTATCTACTGTTTTGAATGGATTATGATTGTTCATTTTTTCTCTCTTTCGATTAATTATTTGTCTGGCACATGTGATTTATGAGCTTTAGTGCTCCCCATCTTTCGTTGATGCTGAGTGTCATGGTTATGATATTAGAGTTCGACATTGGCGTAGAGTATAGAGAAATTAAAGGAGTTGAAAAATTTGTAGGGAGATTACAGTATATAAAGCTCGTTTGCTTGTAATCTATTTGCTTAAAAATCAACTCTATATGCTGTTTAAGCAAACTCTATTTGCTTAAAAATCAAACTCTATATGGTGTTTCTGCAGATTGAATTCCAGTCCGTGCTAAAAGTATTGGGTTCATTAATTTGTACAGTGGGCTTGTTAATTGTTTTATGCATTGCTAATCTAATTTAATCTGGTTTTCCTGAACAATTTAATCTGTTTTATGCATCCGATCAACATGGTTTTCCTGAACAATTTAATCCGTTGACTTGAAAAGAGAGAATATATACATATAAAAGTCGGCCACTTTTCTGTTGTTTTGCGTTCGAGACAATAAAGCTACAACCTCGTCTTCTTCCTATTCATCTTTTTCCTGCCATGTCGATTTCTGGCATCCAAGGTCAACTTCTCGAGGTCACTGGTATGGTTTTTCTGTTCCCCCTTCCCCTCGTCCCCTTTTGGGTTATCTTGTGAGAGAAATTAATGTGTATGATTGGTTGATTTATGAAGTTAGATGTGTTATGGATTTCAGTTGTTGGTTGTAACAAATTGAAGAACACTGAATGGATCTCTAGGCAAGATCCCTATATTTATGTAGAATATGGTCAACAAAAATGTCGTACGCGTACTTGTACAGGTAGATTTTCTCTAGAGTTACTGTGTGTTGTGTTAAGTACAAGAAGCTTATTGAAAAATATAATGTGTTGAAAGAATTGTGCTCCAGGTATATAATTATTTTTTGTGTGTGCGCATGCGTGTTTCCTGCAGGCCTTTGTATTAAAGTTTTTATATTGCAAAGTTCCATACTAACTTACCTCGTCTCCGTCTCTCTCTCCTTTTATTATATTTCCTGTTCTACAGGTTTTTCCTGACATTGAATCCATTGATCTCCCAATGCTAAAAGACACACCACTAGGTCAAAAGCAACGAAACTGTGGTTTTGCTTTTGTAAAATTTAACTCCCATGCTGTAAGTTTCCTTCCTTCTTTCTAAATGCTCCTCTGTTAAAAGTCTTAGAAGGATCATTCCCTCTGAGTTATGGTGTGAGATGAAGTTGACTCTCCTGTTGCATCTTAAATTATACAGGGTAAACACTCAGCTTCGCGGTTTTGGTTCTTAGATCCAGCACTAATAATTGATTCCTTTGTTGCTAAGAAATCCAAATATATAATAAAACCATTGTCATAATATATTGGAAAATAAGATTGCCAAAGTTATTTGACACAAAAATAAAATTTCAAAAAAAGTCTCATGTTGCTTATGAAACTATAAATGTCTATTGCAATTGGATTCTTAAAAAAACTATAGTTATTTTGGACGCTGCGCATTCCATCACAATCTTATTGCATGTTTGATGATTCTCAGGGTCCAACAATGAGAGAGTAATTTTTTTGCATTAATTGCAATTCAAAATTTTACAACAGTTGCTGTTTTATTTTTTAATGGTGAAGAGTTGCAATATTATATCAGCCTCCATTTACAATTTGGTTATCACTAAATGTTATTTTTATAGTACCCCTGATAATTGAATGCATTCTCTGTTTTTCACCCTCTTTCTTTTCCTTTGAACATGCAATACTATGTTTTGCCTCTTCTCTGTGTCATTGAAACTTTTTGGTGAAATTTGTGTAGATGGAGGGAAGAATCCAACGTTTCAAGAGAAATTCGTGTTTACCTTGATAGAAGGGTCGAGGGAGCTCTGTGTTGTAGTCTGGAACAACAATACTCTCACTTTCGACGTTTCAAAGTTTGATTCATGTTAGCCGACCCCAAATCATTTTGGGATTAAGGCTTAGATGTTGTTGTGGTGAATGTGTTGAGTGATGCCTTCACTCCAAAACGCAAATAAATTTCTAAAAACGCATCGTTGTGTGCACATTTTGTTTATTCAAAGCTGACTTTTCTTCACGATGGCTAATATACGTGTTTCATTTATATAGGCATGCTGGAGAAATCCGGCTGATAATGCACTATGCTAATGCCAAGGTAAGCTAAATGGACCTTTTTCCCTTTCTTCTTCTGCTTCTTTTGATAATTAGAGTTTTGCTATTTTATACTTGGGAAATAATAATAAAAAGTAAATAAATAAAATACATCTGCGATTTTCTTATTTTTTTTTATTTCATTTTGTTTTTCAGAAGCCAGCAACAAGTCATGCACCGCCGGCTCAATCAGCTCCATCAGCCCCTCCGTATGCCGGTACTCCCCCACCTCAAGTGCCTCTATACTCGGCACCTCCTGTAAGCTATCCACGATCACCCGTCTATCCTCCGTACCCTCTGAATGCAGGTGGATTATATCCCCCACCCCCACAACCTCTTCATCATAATCATCCAGCCCCTTATCCTCTTTATCCCCCAGCTTCACCTTATCCCTCTCAAGTACCTTATCCCCTCCTCCCCCGGACCCATACTGTTGCCCCCCAGGTAAGATATCCACACCTTTTTTTTAGTTGACACCTAATTGTTGATGTCATTAAATATTTTACAGTTACACTCGACTTTTCAAAATATTACAATTCCCCCCAACTTTTCATCTGGTTATTTGTAGTATTTAGAAAAATATTGGGGTCCAAATGTGAAATGGAAGACCAAAAGTAGGGTTATCTGTAATATTTAGAAAAAATGAGGGTTTAATTGCAAAATGTAATAAGATGAATGCCTCATTTGGATTTTAGATTTTTCGAAGTTTAGTAAGGTTTTTTTCTTGTAAAAACTTCAAACCTGAAGGATAGTTTTTCTTTTTGTAAATCTCCCTTTTAAAATTAATGCCACTTTTTTGTTGCTTTTTAGCAGGGAAATACTTGATACTTTTATTTACAGGCTGATGTTAAGAAAGCTCTTGAAACTGAAGGTGTTGAGGCTGCTAATAAATTGATACATGATGGCAAAGAACACCGACCATCTTATCAAATTGGGAGACTTATTCAGAAAAAGGTACCAAAATCGAAGTCTTCAGTATCACCATCCGTTCAAGTTGCTGATCAGTACGTGGCGGACCTAACTGCTAAGATCAGGGCTCAACTTCAACAAGACATGGATTAAAAACTTGACAAAAAGTTCGAGAAATGATGAAAATGTTGGCCGAAAAGAATCCAGATTTGAACTTAAAGATTGATGACTCTCAGAAATCAGTCGAGGAGTCCTATGGCAGTGACAATGTCACTCCTTGACTGATCTCATCATTTTATATTATGCTAGCTAAGTGACTCAAGTAGTTTTGTTATATTTATGGATTGCGATCGTAACTTGTTCTTAGCTATTATGGATTGAACATTAACAGTCATGTATTTTGGATGTTATGGTTAACAGTGTTTTAATGGTATTGACTGTTTTATGGTAATATTTATTTTTCAATATAACATTTTGCTTTTTACCATGAAAAATGTTGGTAAAAACCTGCAAAAATGTAGCCATAGACTATAATTTATAATTCTTTCTGTTGGCAAAATATAAAAATTATGTTGGCATAGATTAAAAATATGTTGGCAAAAGTTAGAACTATTCATATATAAGTATAACCATAGTGTTAAAGTGTTTCACAATTTAATGTTACATTAGACCTCATGAGTGTTGGCATAGGTCTACGGCTACACAAATATTTGTGTCACTAAATATATAAAAGTGTGGTCCTAAGTCTACAGCAACACAAAATCTAGTGTAGCCACAGACAATAAAAGTGTTGGCATAGGGGTCTATTGTTACACTTTTTTAACATGTTACCAAAAATAAGAAAATTGTTACCTTAGACCCCTATGGTTGCGGCTGTTTTTGTAACACTTTCAAATTTGGTCAAAGTGTAGCCATAGCTTGTTTTTCTGTCTTGAGCAACACTTTTTGGACTTTTAAACATAGTTTTTCAGGTGTTGCTGAAACCCATATATGATGTAGTGATGGTGTATACCGAGACAATAATATAGACACAATATCATCTCAATTCCGTCCGTTCTAACGTTTTGTGTCCTTTTCGGCCTTGGATCTAACACCCTCAATCCGCTCAGGGATATTACACGCCGTAGAACCTTTCCTCAAGGATCTACAGGCTATTAACAACGTGAAACATCTGGACAATGCCTTTAAGGCTATAATGACTCAGTAGACCGATTTGGCCTTTCAATAAAAACATACATCTCGATTACAATACAAGCCCACGCAGGGGTCGAATACAACACACTCCCGTACAACGGGAAAAGAATACTGCAGCGGAAAATAAAATACAACTAAACCAATACGACATCAACGGGTCCTCGTGTGATTAGTATCGTTAATCTTTCATCATCCTTCATGCCGACCTTGTGCTATGCTCCAAAACCTGAATGCAAAAACAGACATCCACCCCCTAATACTCGGGGGTTAGCAAAACTCTGCTGTTTTGCTAGTGCAAGAACAAAGTGCAAAAATACAAGTCATACCATTCACATTCCACGAATAACTATAACCAGGAATCCTCAAAGATCCAAACGAAACGAAAAGTACTTCCCGAGGCAAGTGTTTGGGTAAAACATTCCAAAACCGAAAGATCACAAATCAAGGGAAACAATTTATAAAACGGTTTAAAATGCCATCGAGAGTTTTAATAGAAAACAATTTAGGATTTATCAAATTCTACTTCTCAAAAACCAAAAGACGAAAGGGGTCACCGCCCCAAAGGTTTACTTTCCGTAAAATGACCTTTATAAAACCGTTGGGATTTTAGCCCCAAATTTTATCAACTCACAATAAACCTCTACAAAACCGTTGGGATTTTAGTCCCAAATCTCATCAACGCATAGTACACGAGAATGACAACAAGGTTCGTTTTCCAACATCAAAATCCACAATTAAATGATTTAACACAAACAACAAAATACTCTAGTGCCATCCTAGCCAAGTAGGCCAAACGAACAACTTACCTCTTACACACTTAGTCGATGCATGCAATCATGAAAACCGTTCAAAAGCACTCATTTCCGGAAATGCCATAATCAAATCACATTTGCAAAATGCACCACAATTAACCGCGGATCCACCCCTCCGTGGATCCCTACCGAGACCCCGTCGGATCTAACCCATAGTGGTTAAAAGCAAGCTCGCGGATCCACCCCTCTGTGGACCCCTACCGAGATCCCGTCGGATCTAACCCACAGTGAGCACAAACACACACACACACACGTTACTCATGCAATACTAATATGCTAAGAATGTAAGTTCATTAAGAATACTCACTAGAGATGGCCACTAACTCAACACCGTTATCAAACTCTTCAAAACACAATGACAAGATTAAACACGGAATACACGCTTCCGTAACTTTAAACAACAGGGGTATCATCAAAGCCTTCAACGTTCAAAATAATCAAATCATAATCAATTCCCAAAACACACCGTTCACAAAACACACACGCATTTTTGAAAGAGAGCCTTTAACGAGGCCAAAACAAATCTTTTGAAAATTCATTTGCAAATAACCAAACAAACACACCAAGACGACCATCGATCATCATATCCACAAAACGAGAAGCGTATGAACAAGGTACTTGCCTCGAAACCACGATCACAACAAGACGACGGATGAAATATGGTCGAACGGCCCCGAACTCCCGAACACTATCAAGAACGCGATAGCACCGAAATTACTACGAGAATAACACCACACGAATCATCAATCATCAATGGAATTCAACATCGGAATCATCGTGCACCTATAATCCTCCGTAAGAAAATAAAACATGGTTACAACGAGAATCAAGGCCAAAACAACGGAAATCCCAACAAACTTTCGAAGGGAACTCACTAGAGCATTTAATCGAACATTAAATGTTCGAGACCCTCCAAGAACAAGGAAATCACCCCTCGGGTCGAACGAATCAAAAATACGAGTATCCAATCCGTAGAACATGTTCAAAACAACGTTTATACAACAATTAATTGAACAAAAACGGATTGGAATTGAAATGAAAAAGAAAATCCCCAAAATCTTCAAAAACAAGGGTTCGAGTCGAAATACTTTGATTCCTCGAAAAACAAGGATTAGATGTTGTCAAACACATGAATAATACTAAGATTAATCATACCCATCATGGATTAATCAACAATACGGAATGAATCAGACAAAAACCCAAAAACCCCAAAATTCAAGAAACTAGGGTTCTAAGAAAGATTACCTTGATTCACTGGATCAAAGGATGATATAGGATGACTGATTGATGTTAGAAGCTCAAGAACTTCGTGGATTTGTTGTTCAACAACATGGCTCCATGTTAACCACAACCCCAGTCGCGGAAGAGAAGGAGAAGAATGAGAAAATGGGTGAAAAACCCGTCTGCTCGATCATATATACTGCCCAGCAACGCACGAGCAGGCACGCACGAGCGGCCGGTCGTGCGCCTAGTCGTGCGCGCCCACTGCCAGCCAACTGCCGGGACACACGAGCACCGGGCACGAGCACTTGCTCGTGCGTGTGCAGCCAGGGCCGCACGAGCACCGGGTCGTGCGCGCAGCTCGTGTGCCACGCTCGTGCGTGCCTGGCTGGTCCCTGCCGCACGTGGCCGGCCAGTGCCTAGTCGCCAAGGCTCGACGACTCGAATTCCCGAAAACGCACGAAACGAACACGACAAAATGCTCTCGGACAACAACATCGATCCGAAAATAAATACCATGCAACAATTTATCGCACGCGACTATGAAAAGGGTCAAAACAACAAATACAAATGAGGATACCCACAACTTTGGGTAAATTATAAAATGGCCCAAAACGCCCGAAAATCACGATACGTGATCTAATAACCAAACCGAAGTTCACAACACGTCTAACAAAGTTAAACGGACTTATGGGAAACTCGAAACAGCAGTTTCGAACGAGATTCGCAAGAATCGAACCCAAGTGCGGAAAAGTCACCAAAAAGCACGAAACTCAACAAAACGACACCGAAACGAACTCGGATGACAAAAAGTGCAGAATTAATCATTCTCGGAATGACGAAACGGTCACGAGAGAGTCGTCAAAATGGACTTCCGCCAAAAAAAGAAATTACCGGAAATCGAAATTACGGGTATTACATTCTACTCTCCTTAAAAGAAGTTTCGTCCCGAAACTTAAAATAAGTAGGGAGAAGCAATATCCCGCCAGGAAGACTCAACGAGATACACAATAAACGCGTAACTTACGCCCACCGGCGAAACGTTACAAGCAACGCAAAGGAATATACGGCGTGAAAACACGCACCACGACGACCAACACAACGTCGCCGTTAGGGATATAATAAAACCAACAAGTGACAAGCATCATCAAGCGGATAATACAATCAAGCTAATTATCCGAACAATCACAAAACACAACGAACGAAAATCAATACGATTGGACAACCCAACGGTTCATCAATCAGAACGCGAGCCATCGCTGAACAAATACGGAATTCCACCGCCCAAGGGTTGGAAGATCGAAAACGAGACTAATTTCCCGAACTTAAGGGAATTAGGAAGGAGTCTGAACGCTCAACAATCACGAAACGGGGTCAACAAAAACCGAACAATCAAACGATCGAACCACAACGATCGAGACAACAAGAATCGAACATTCATGTTCGAATCACGAAGAACAATAAAATTCAAACAACTCCAAGGTTCACATCTCGACTCGAGACAATATATGATCCGGTGAAAATGACAAGATGTGCATTATCATAAGATCTACAGGAAAGGGAATAGCAATTGAAAAGTGACAACGACAAACGAGTTATTCTGAAACAATACCACCCTCGTTCGATCAACAAAAGCAAGGGACAGGGCAAGCTCAGAAAATGTTAACGAGCATAAACGAGTCGACAGAGTCGAAAACACAGGAGTTCCAAATCCGATCCACTTCGAATAAAAGAACTAATAGAACCAAATGATGTCACTTCTGAACAAGGTTCACAAGAATCAAACCGAACTCGAAAAAGTCACAGCGATAACCAGATCGACCCAAAACAAGATCACAGCTCGTTCGGACGATGAAACTGAAATACAGAACAAGTTCATAAAGTATCAACGAACATAAGCGAATCGATAGACTGGAGAAAGAGAAAATACAGAAGTCAAAATAGTACGGGTATTACCTTCGACCTCGTCCACGAAATTCACAAAAGCGGGAGCAAGGTAACAAGACATTAAACAACCGACACATAATGGAACAATCATTGATGCACACGGTCATACCAAACCAAGCTCTAACAGCTCGCACATGCACGACAACGCAGAAATCACTACGAGGCGGCAACATTCAACACCAACATCCCACCTCTCACAGAGGGCTAACACAACAAATGTGTGGAAAATGACTCAACGCTCACACCGCCAATTCGATCATACTCGGGAGCAAACATCATAATGACAACGCGAACATCATACATACATACCCAGCCCTCAAACGGGAATGGATAGGTTTTATAAACGAAAACCTCATTTTGAAAATAATTTAGAAGAACACCGGTTGATCTTGAGTACCACCTTTCAAAAAATTACAAACGTGAAACATCGTTATCGAGACTTTGGAGAACCATTTCGCATTTGATAAAAATGAGGACACTCTCTCTTAGTGAAAATTTTCAGAATATTCGACCCTCTGGTTTAAGTAAAAGTGTTTCTAAAATATTAAAAATATTTCAAAACATTTTGGTCCTCGAGATAGAAGAATTTTGAAACATATTGTGGCACCTTGGATGTACCATGAGAAAATAATTCATTTTAAAAATACGTCTCGAAATTTATTTTCTAAGATACTCAAGGTTTTCAAAGATAATTCAATGGGATAGAATGCCCAAAAATTTCAGGTAATTACACGAAACATTATAGCGCCGTGGGTCCCGCGCCGGAACTCACTAGGCTAAAAACCATTTACAACGTCAAAAATGCCGATGACGGTAATATTTCAAAAACTTACAAAAGCCGTTTACAAAATACTAAATACCATCATAAGAATTTCGTCAAAACGATCAAGGTCATAATCCCACAAACTCGGTTAAGGGAATCGGTTTTCGAAATAGAACTTAGTCGGTAAAATACCGAAAGCCATTACAAAAGAACTCACGCTGCGAATAAAAGAAATAAAGTCAAACATGCACAATCCAGCAACACTACTCCTCATATGAACGAAATATGAGGGTCAAATAACCGCATATCAAGAAATTAAAATCCATAAGAGGATTCCGCACTTAACGAATAATCATAAAAATAGCTCGTGTCACACAAGGCACAACACAAAGAAGGGAGACTTACATCCACAGGTCGCACGAAGATAATGATCGTCCCATGATACTAATCACGACCAACAAACTCAGACGACGCATCGCGACACGACTCAGTCAGATAAAATCCGACGAATCGGGACTCAAACAACATGACTTGACCCGACAGCCTAGGTTTCCACAACTTAAGCTCTCATACCATTTATGTAACACCTCCAATCCGCTCAGGGATATTACACGCCGTAGAACCTTTCCTCAAGGATCTACCAGGCTAGTAACAATGTGAAACATATCGACAATGCCTTTAAGGCTATAATGACTCAGTAGACCGATTTGGCCTTTGAATAAAAACATACAACTCGATTACAATACAAGCCCACGCAGGGGTCGAATACAACACACTCCCGTACAACGGGAAAAGAATACTGCATCGGAAAATAAAATACCACTAAACCAATACGACATCAACGGGTCCTCGTGTGATTAGTATCGTTCATCTTTCATCATCCTTCATGCCGACCCTGTGCTATGCTCCAAAACCTGAATGCAAAAACAGACATCCACCCCCCGAATACTCGGGGGTTAGCAAAACTCCACTGTTTTGCTAGTGCAAGAACAAAGTGCAAAAATACGAGTCATACAATTCACATTCCACGAATAACAATAACCAGGAATCCTCAAAGATCCAAACGAAACGACAAGTACTTCCCGAGGCAAGTGTTTGGGTAAAACATTCCAAAACCGAAAGATCACAAATCAAGGGAAACAATTTATAAAACGGTTTAAAATGCCATCGAGAGTTTTAATAGAAAACAATTTAGTATTTATCAAATCCTACTTCTCAAAAACCAAAAGACGAAAGGGGTCACCGGCCCAAAGGTTTACTTTCCGTAAAATGACCTTTATAAAACCATTGGGATTTTAGCCCTAAATTTCATCAACTCACAATAAACCTCTACAA
The DNA here is from genome assembly GCA_033398695.1 of Orobanche coerulescens. NCBI lineage: Eukaryota > Viridiplantae > Streptophyta > Magnoliopsida > Lamiales > Orobanchaceae > Orobanche > Orobanche coerulescens. The sequence continues at coordinate 145,037,596 of CM065805.1, read as the reverse complement.
AACCGTTGGGATTTTAGCCCCAAATCTCATCAACTCATAGTACACAAGAACGACAACAAGGTTCGTTTTCCAACATCAAAATCCACAATTAAATGATTTAACACAAACAACAAAATACTCTAGTGCCATCCTAGCTAAGTAGGCCAAACGAACAACTTACCTCTTACACACTTAGTCAATGCATGCAATCATGAAAACCGTTCAAAAGCACTCATTTATGGAAATGCCATAATCAAATCACATTTGCAAAATGCACCACAATTAACCGCGGATCCACCCCTCCGTGGACCCCTACCGAGACCCCGTCGGATCTAACCCATAGTGGTTAAAAGCAAGCTCGCGGATCCACCCCTCCATGGACCCCTACCGAGACCCCGTCGGATCTAACCCATAGTGAGAATACACACACACACACACGTTACTCATGCAATACTAATATGCTAAGAATGTAAGTTCATTAAGAATACTCACTAGAGATGGCCACTAACTCGACACCGTTATCAAACTCTTCAAAACACAATGACAAGATTAAACACGGAATACACGCTTCCGTAACTTTAAACAACAGGGGTATCATCAAAGCCTTCAACGTTCAAAATAATCAAATCATAATCAATTCCCAAAACATACCGTTCACAAAACACACACGCATTTTTGAAAGAGAGCCTTTAACGAGGCCAAAACAGATCTTTTGAAAACTCATTTGCAAATAACCAAACAAACACACCAAGACGACCATCGATCATCATATCCACAAAACGAGAAGCGTATGAACAAGGTACTTGCCTCGAAACCACGATCACAACAAGACGACGGATGAAATACGGTCGAACGGCCCCGAACTCCCGAACACTATCAAGAACGCGATAGCACCGAAATTACTACGAGAATAACACCACACGAATCATCAATCATCAACGGAATTCAGCATCGGAATCATCGAGCACCTATAATCCTCCGTAAGGAACAATAACACATGGTTACGACGAGAATCAAGGCCAAAACAACGGAAATCCCAACAAACTATCTAAGGGAACTCACTCCAGCATTTAATCGAACATTAAATGTTCGAGACCCTCCAAGAACAAGGAAATCTCCCCTCGGGTCGAACGAATCAAAGATACGAGTATCCAATCCATATAACATGTTCAAAACAATGTTTATACAACAATTAATTAAACAAAAACGGATTGGAATTGAAATCAAAAGGAAAATCCCCAAAATCTTCAAAAATAAGGGTTCGAGTCGAAATACTTTGATTCGTCAAAAAACAAGGATTAGATGTTATTAAACACATGAATAATACTAAGATTAATCATACCCATCATGGATTAATCAACAATACGGAATGAATCGGACAAAAACCCAAAAACCCCAAAATTCAAGAAACTAGGGTTCTAAGAAAGATTACCTTGATTCGCTGGATCAAAGGATGATATAGGATGATTGATTGATGTTAGAAACTCAAGAAATTCATGGATTTGTTGTTCAAAAACATGGATCCATGTTAATCACACCCCCAGCCGCGGAAGAGAAGGAGAAGAATGAGAAAATGGGTGAAAAATCCGTCTGGTCATTCATATATACTGCCCAGCAACGCACGAGCAGGCATGCACGAGCGGCCGGTCGTGCGCCTGGTCGTGCGCGCCCACTGCCAGCCAACTGCCAGGACACACGAGCACCGGGCACGAGCACTTGCTCGTGCGTGTGCGGCCGAGCCGTCTGAGCACCGGGTCGTGCAGCGCGGCTCGTGCGCCACGCCGTGCGTGCTGGCTGGTCCTCGCACGTGGCGGCCGGCCTAGCCGCCAAGGCTCGACGACTCGAATTCTCGAAAATGCACGAAACGAACACGACGAAATGCTCTCGGACAACAACATCGATCCGAAAAGAAATACCATGCAACAATTTATCGCACGCGACTATGAAAAGGGTCAAAACAACAAATACGAATGAGGATACCCACAACTTTGGGTAAATTATAAAATGGCCCAAAACGCCCGAAAATCACGATACGTGATCGAATAACCAAACCGAAGTTCACAACACGTCTAACAAAGTTAAACGGACTTATGGGAAACTCGAAACAGCAGTTTCGAACGAGATTCGCAAGAATCGAACCCAAGTTCGGAAAAGTCGCCAAAAAGCACGGAAGTCAACAAAACCACACCGAAACGAACTCGGATGACAAAAAGTGCAGAATTAATCATTCTCGGAATGATGAAACGGTCATGAGCAAGTCGTCAAAATGGACTTCCGCCAAAAAAAAGAAATTACCGGAAATCGATATTACGGGTATTACATTCTACCCTCCTTAAAAAGAAATTTCGTCCCGAAACTGTTGGTCCCTTTATGATATACTCGATACAGCTTGGGAAATTTTTGAGCAACAGGCTGTATGGTTTTCGAATATGAGTGCGTAGCGGAAGTCTTTAATATAGTAAGTTGCCGTCGATACAGCAACTCGGTTTGATCTCCTGTTAGCTTGGTGCGTACAGGGTTTTGCAGTGTATACTTGAATAAATCACAGTTATGAAAACAGTAACGGCGAAAGGTAAATAACACAGTATTTAAGTGGTTCGAGGTAAACCCCTCTACGTCCACTGGTCCTCCACACAGGAGTAAAACGTTTGTTATAAATACTGCGTACACAACTATGTATCTATAATAAAACCTATCCTTGTATCGTTCACACAGATTGATACAAAGAATGTCGCTTTCAACCGTTCACACAGATTGGTTAAAGCTTCCTTCTTGACTAGCTTCTTTACACACCGTTCCAAAGCTTCATCCTTATTCGTCCCACACAGGTCAGAATAACTTGTTGAGTTCACACAGAGCTCGGTTTTTTTTTACACAGAGGTAAAAGGTAGGTAACCAGGTAAGAACAGCAGCTTTGAATATGAAGTTCTTGAGCTGATGATGGCTGTTCTTGATGACTGAGTATATTTCTTCTTTCTCAGATATGGATTAATGCTAGAAAGAAATATACTTGCTCTTGTAAGCTTGATCTGATGATAATGAATATTCAGTGTTTCGATCTTTTGAATATCGCTTGTAAGCTTGTAAATGTTCTTGTTCGTATTGGTTGCGTCTCTTGATCTTCAATCTCTGGGGATATATATAGCCTTCTTAGATATATCCGTTGAGATAGATCCGTTGGGCAAGATTCGATAGTTGACTTGAATAGACCAGGATCCGGATATTGCGGGATTTGAAGATCTCTGACAGCTTCAGTATTTAAATACTTTATCCTTTCAGTATTTAAATACTTCTTTATCGATCGAGACTTGACTTCAGCGAATACTAAAGATTCCTTTCCAAACTGTCTTCAGTCTTGTTTCGATGTGACTGCTGTATCCACTTGTGCTGTAGGTATATTGGAGTAGTCCGGTGCTGTATGGAAGATAACTGTATTGAGGTTTCGAGACAGCTTCCATACTTGGCTTTTAACTTAGACTTTGTTGCTGTATCTTGGTAGCGCGAGAGCTTGATGTATGCTGGCGCTGTGATAAGGTCTTCGATACAGGATTGCAACTTCAACCGGCTTTCGATACAGGGTTTGCTGTATCAAGCTTTTGGCAATTATCAAAACAAAATTATTTATCCCAACAATTTCCCCCTTTTTGATAATTTCCTAACCTTCTTTCCAAAATTCCTTGACCATGCCGAAGCTTCTAAAAATAATTTCCCCTTCTTTTTCGATACCAATTGTTGGTACTATGAGAAGACTTCGATACAGGAGATATTTATCTCCACTGATAATGTCTTGAGCAGACTTCTTGATCTTCTGTCAAATGATCTGGTCTTCAGCACTTAGTCTAAAAGAAATGTGAACTGCTCGCAGGCAAGTTCTAAAATGATAGCATCTAATAGGGAAGTGTATTTCATCTTAAACTTATGATTGGCGCACAGGCACAATCTTACATTTGATCTAGTTGAGTACAACTGAGCCTATGAACTGTTCGCAGACGAGTTCTTACAGTAATAAAACGATAAAATTTGTTTTAAACAACAAACTGTATCCTCGGATAATATAGCGTTCCCCCTCAAAAGGTACATACAGGATTCAATTAATGTTAGGATTAATGCTGTATTCATGGGTCGTACTGTATTCCCCCTTAATTATTGCACACGTCAGCTGTAGGATTCTTAGTTCTTTGTTCGCTACAGTGCTGTATTGACGATTCTGAGTGTACAGTTAATTAATGGTAGATACTGTATTCTTAAGTCTTACAACATTCCCCCTCACTTAATGAGTAAGAACATAAAAACTTACAGGGATTTCTGGCTGTAGCGTTTCCCGATAGTGCCTTTCGGTACCCAAATTTGCCGGGCAACAATTTGTTTGTTGTAGGCTACTTTTGGTCCATTATATCGATATCTACGTGAGGCAGGCACGTAGTCGTTGTAATCATTATAATGCATGAAAAATCGAGAATTATAGTTGTTATTCCAGTACGATTGTCGTCTCGGAGGTGGAGCCATTTTCTTTGGCCTAACATCTTGACTTCTGGGTCTCCAGTTGGATTCCCAACGATGTTGTTGATACTGTGCGGACACCTGCTTTCTTGATGGATAACGGGGCTCTTGTATCCAATGTCTAGGCACGCTGTACTGAGAGTACTGCTGTACGGGCCTTTGTTGGTTGGATACAGCCTTCTTCCTGAATGACTGATGGTGTTTATGATATGCTTGTGTAGCATGCTGTTGGGTGCGCCTTCTGAGTGGCTGTTGGTTCCACTGTCTCGAATAGTAGAGTTGCGGGGGTGGAATGGCAGCTTTCGTCATGGTGCAACGGGTTCCTTCACAGGGCTCGGAACTTCTTTCGATACAGGAATGGATTCCTCACTCTTGACGAATACCGTACTAGATTTTTCTTTGTTGGAGAACGAGTTGTACCCTAAGCCACGTTTATCATGAGCATGTTGCCCAGTGCTTAGGATATCTTCCATTCTTTTAGAGGATTTCTCGAAAGATTTCAAGATTGTCTCTAATTCTCCTTCACGTTTATCGAGAGATTTTACTTTGGCTTCGAGTAGAGCCAAATCATTTGTCTTGCTTTCAAGATGAGATTTTGTCTCATTTAGATTATGAGCAAGTTGATGATTGCTCTCCATGAGTTTTTCTAAATTGACTTTGCTGTTTTCGCAATCAACTGACATATTTTCGTAATTATTCTTGACAAGTCATTTTCTTCTTTCAGCTCTAAGTTAGAAATTTCAAGCTGTATGTTTTCTCCTTTCAATATCTCATGGGCTGTTTGAATGTTATTAAATTCATTCAGCATATTTTCAAAGGTATGAGATGCATTTATGGGAATAGTTGAGGTGGAGCTTACCTCATCATCATCGCCGTCTTCATTTTCTTCTTTAACTTCGGCCATAGAGCACACATAGGCTCTATCCTCTAGCTCATCATCAGACGAATCACTATCAGTGACCACCTGAAGACATTCTTCGGTCTTTGTTGATGCGGGTGGAGCTTTCGATTCTCCAATGAAGGCTTTAAGTTTGTTCTTCATCCTGTTTCTCCAGTCATCAAACTCGTTAATGTGAAGCATAGATATCTTATTTGAGATAAAGGTATCCATATTAGAGGTTGGGAATTACAAAGACTGTTTTCGAAAATAAGTATTTTTAAGGATCTGATTCAGTTAATAATGCGACTGATTCTTTTTAGAATCAACCGCTCCGATACCAATTGTTGGTCCCTTTATGATATACTCGATACAGCTTGGGAAATTTTTGAGCAACAGGCTGTATGGTTTTCGAATCTGAGTGCGTAGCGGAAGTCTTTAATATAGTAAGTTGCCGTCGATACAGCAACTCAGTTTGATATCTTGTTAGCTTGGTGCGTACAGGGTTTTGCAGTGTATACTTGAATAAATCACAGTTATGAAAACAGTAACGGTGAAAGGTAAATAACACAGTATTTAAGTGGTTCGAGGTAAACCCCTCTACGTCCACTGGTCCTCCACACAGGAGTAAAACGTTTGTTATAAATACTGCGTACACAACTATGTATCTATAATCAAACCTATCCTTGTATCGTTCACACAGATTGATACAAAGAATGTCGCTTTCAACCGTTCACACAGATTGGTTAAAGATTCCTTCTTGACTAGCTTCTTTACACACAGTTCCAAAGCTTCGTCCTTATTCGTCCCACACAGGTCAGAATAACTTGTTTAGTTCACACAGAGCTCGGTTTTTTTTTACACAGAGGTAAAAGGTAGGTAACCAGGTAAGAACAACAGCTTTGAATATGAAGTTCTTGAGCTGATGATGGCTGTTCTTGATGACTGAGTATATTTCTTCTTTCTCAGATATGGATTGATGCTAGAAAGAAATATACTTGCTCTTGTAAGCTTGATCTGATGATAATGAATATTCAGTCTTTCGATCTTTTGAATATCGCTTGTAAGCTTGTAAATGTTCTTGTTCGTATTGGTTGCGTCTCTTGATCTTCAATCTCTGGGGATATATATAGCCTTCTTGGATATATCCGTTGAGATAGATCCGTTGGGCAAGATTCGATAGTTGACTTGAATAGACCAGGATCCGGATATTGCGGGATTTGAAGATCTCTGACAGCTTCAGTATTTAAATACTTTATCCTTTCAGTATTTAAATACTTCTTTATCGATCGAGACTTGACTTCAGCGAATACTAAAGATTCCTTTCCAAACTGTCTTCAGTCTTGTTTCGATGTGACTGCTGTATCCACTTGTGCTGTAGGTATATTGGAGTAGTCCGGTGCTGTATGGAAGATAACTGTATTGAGGTTTCGAGACAGCTTCCATACTTGGCTTTTAACTTAGACTTTGTTGCTGTATCTTGGTAGCGCGAGAGCTTGCTGTATGCTGGCGCTGTGATAAGGTCTTCGATACAGGATTGCAACTTCAACCGGCTTTCGATACAGGGTTTGCTGTATCAAGCTTTTGGCAATTATCAAAACAAAATTATTTATCCCAACAGAAACTTAAAACAAGTAGGGAGAAGCAATATCCCGTCAGGAAAACTCAACGAGATACATAAGAAACGCATAACTTACGCCCACCGGCGAAAAGTTACAAGCAACGCAAAGGAATATACGGCGTGAAAACACGCTCCACGACGACCAACACAACGTCGCCGTTAGGGATATAATAAAACCAACAAGTGACAAGCGTAATCAAACGGATAATACAATCAAGTTAATTATCCGAACAATCACAAAACACAACAAACGAAAATCAATACGATTGACCAACCCAACGGTTCATTAATCGGAACGCGAGCCAATCGCTGAACAAATACGGAATTCCACCGCCCAAGGGTTGGAAGATCGAAAACGAGACTAATTTGCCGAACTTAAGGGAATTAGGAAGGAGTCTGAACGCTCAACAATCACGAAACGGGGTCAACAAAAACCGAACAATCAAACGATCGAACCACAACGATAGAGACAAGAAGAATCGAACAATCATGTTCGAATCAAGAAGAACAATAAAATTCAAACAACAACTCCAAGGTTCACATCTCGACTCGAGACAATATATGATCCGGTGAAAACAACAAGATGTGCATTCTCATAAGATCCACAGGAAAGGGAATAGCAATTGAAAAGTCACAACGACAAACGAGTTATTCTGAAACAATACCACCCCTCGTTCGATCAACAAAAGCAAGGGACAGGGCAAGCTCAGAAAATGTTAACGAGCATAAACGAGTCGACAACGTCGAAAACACAGGAGTTCCAAATCCGATCCACTTCGAATAAAAGAACTAATAGAACCAAATGATGTCACTTCGGAACAAGGTTCACAAGAATCGAACCGGACTTGAAAAAGTCACAGCGATAACCAGATCGACCCACAACAAGATCACAGCTCGTTCGGACGATGAAACCGAAATACAGAACAAGGTCATAAAGTATCAACGAACATGAGCGAATCGATAGACTAGAGAAATAGAAAATACAGAAGTCAAAATAGTATGGGTATTACCTTCGACCTCGTCCACGAAATTCACAAAAATGGGAGCAAAATAACAAGACATTAAACAACCGACACATAACGGAACAATCACCGATGCACACGGTCATACCAAACCAAGTTCTAACAGCTCGCACATGCGCGACAACGTAGAAATCACTACGAGGCGGCAACATTCAACGCCAACATCCCACCTCTCACAGAGGGCTAACACAACAAATGTGTGGAAAACGACTCAACGCTCACACCGCCAATTCGATCATACTCGGGAGCAAACATCATAATGACAACGCGAACATCATACATACATACCCAGCCCTCAAATGGGAAAGGATAGGTTTTAAAAACGAAAACCTCATTTTGAAAATAATTTAGAAGAACACCGATTGATCTTGAGTACCACCTTTCAAAAAAGTACAAACGTGAAACATCGTTATCGAGACTTTGGAGAACCATTTCGCATTTGATAAAAATGAGGACACTTTCTCTTAGTGAAAACTTTCAGAATGTTCGACCCTCGGGTCTAAGTAAAAGTGTTTCTAAAACATTGAAAATATCTCAAAACATTTTGGTCCTCGAGGTAGAAGAATTTTGAAACATATTGTGGCACCTTGGATGTACCATGAGAAAATAATTCATTTTAAAAGTACGTCTCGAAATTTATTTTCTAAGATACTCAAGGTTTTCAAAGATAATTCAATGGGATAGAATGCCCAAAAATTTCAGGTAATTACACGAAACATTATAGCACCGTGGGCCCCGCGCCGGAACTCACCAGGCTAAAAACCATTTACAACGTCAAAAAGGCCGATGACGGTAATATTTCAAAAACTTAAACAAGCCGTTTACAAAATACTAAATACCGTCATAAGAATTTCGTCAAAACGATCAAGGTCATAATGCCACAAACTCGGGTAAGGGAATCGGTTTTCGAAATAGAACTCAGTCGGTAAAATACCGAAAGCCATTACAAAAGAACTCACGCTGCGGATAAAAGAAATAAAGTCAAACATGCACAATCCAGCAACACTACTCCTCATATGAACGAAATATGAGGGTCAAATAACCGCATATCAAGAAACTAAAATCCATAAGAGGATTCCGCACATAACAAATAATCATAAAAATAGCTCGTGTCACACGAGGCACAACACAAAGAAGGGAGACTTACATCCACAGGTCGCACGAAGATGATGATCGCCCCACGATACTAATCACGACCAACAAACTCAGACGACGCGTCGCGACACGACTCAGTCAGATCAAATCCGACGAAACAGGACTCAAACAACATGACTTGACCCGACAGCCTAGGTTTCCACAACCTAAGCTCCGATACCATTTATGTAACACCCCCAATCCGTTCAGGGATATTACATGCCGTAGAACCTTTCCTCAAGGATCTACCAGGCTAGTAACAGCGTGAAACATCTCGACAATGCCTTTAAGGCTATAATGACTCAGTAGACCGGATTGGCCTTTCAATAAAAACATACAACTCGATTACAATACAAGCCCACGCAGGGGTCGAACACAACACACTCCCGTACAACGGGAAAAGAATACTGCAGCGGAAAATAAAATACAACTAAACCAATACGACATCAACGGGTCCTCGTGTGATTAGTATCGTTCATCTTTCATCATCCTTCATGCCGACCCTGTGCTATGCTCCAAAACCTGAATGCAAAAACAGACATCCATCCCCCGAATATTCGGGGGTTAGCAAAACTCAACTGTTTTGCTAGTGCAAGAACAAAGTGCAAAAATACGAGTCATACAATTCACATTCCATAAATAACAATAACCAGGAATCCTCAAAGATCCAAACGAAACAAAAAGTACTTCCCGAGGCAAGTGTTTGGGTAAAACATTCCAAAAACCGAAAGATCACAAATCAAGGGAAACAATTTAAAAAACGGTTTAAAATACCATTGAGAGTTTTAATAGAAAACAATTTAGGATTTATCAAATCCTACTTCTCAAAAACCAAAAGACGAAAGGGGTCACCGCCCCAAAGGTTTACTTTCCGTAAAATGACCTTTATAAAACCATTGGGATTTTAGCCCCAAATTTCATCAACTCACAATAAATCTCTACAAAACCGTTGGGATTTTAGCCCCAAATCTCATCAACTCATAGTACACGAGAACGACAACAAGGTTCGTTTTCCAACATCAAATTCCACAATTAAATGATTTAACACAAACAACAAAATACTCTAGTGCCATCCTAGCCAAGTAGGCCAAACGAACAACTTACCTCTTACACACTTAGTCGATGCATGCAATCATGAAAACTGTTCAAAAGCACTCATTTCTGAAAATGCCATAATCAAATCACATTTGCAAAATGCACCACAATTAACCGTGGATCCACCCCTCCGTGGACCCCTACCGAGACCCCGTCGGATCTAACCCATAGTGGTTAAAAGCAAGCTCGCGGATCCACCCCTCCGTGGACCCCTACCGAGACCCCGTCGGATCTAACGCATAGTGAGCATACACATACACACGTTACTCATGCAATACTAATATGCTAAGAATGTAAGTTCATTAAGAATACTCACTAGAGATGGCGACTAACTCGACACCGTTATCAAACTCTTCAAAACACAATGACAAGATTAAACACGGAATACACGCTTCCGTAACTTTAAACAACAGGGGTATCATCAAAGCCTTCAACGTACAAAATAATCAAATCATAATCAATTCCCAAAACACACCGTTCACAAAACACACACACATTTTTGAAAGAGAGCCTTTAACGAGGCCAAAACAAATCTTTTGAAAACTCATTTGCAAATAACCAAACAAACACACCAAGACGACCATCGATCATCATATCCACAAAACGAGAAGTGTATGAACAAGGTACTTGCCTCGAAACCACGATCACAACAAGACGAAAGATGAAATACGGTCGAACGGCCCTGAACTCCCGAACACTATCAAGAACGCGATAGCACCGAAATTACTACGAGAATAACACCACACGAATCATCAATCATCAACGGAATTCAACATCAGAATCATCGAGCACCTATAATCCTCCGTAAGGAACAATAACAGATGGTTACGACGAGAATCAAGGCCAAAACAACGGAAATCCCAACAAACTATCTAAGGGAACTCACTCGAGCATTTAATCGAACATTAAATGTTTGAGACCCTCCAAGAACAAGGAAATCACCCCTCGGGTCGAACGAATCAAAGATACGAGTATCCAATCCGTAGAACATGTTCAAAACAACGTTTATACAACAATTAATTGAACAAAAACTGATTGGAATTGAAATCAAAAGGAAAATCCCCAAAATATTCAGAAACAAGTGTTCGAGTCGAAATACTTTGATTCGTCAAAAAACAAGGATTAGATGTTATTAAACACATGAATAATACTAAGATTAATCATACCCATCATGGATTAATCTACAATACGGAACGAATCGGACAAAAACCCAAAAACCCTAAAATTCAAGAAACTAGGGTTCTGAGAAAGATTACCTTGATTCGCTGGATCAAAGGATGATATAGGATGATTGATTGATGTTAGAAACTTAAGAACTTTGTGGATTTGTTATTCAACAACATGGCTCCATGTTAACCACACCCCCAGCCGCGGAAGAGAAGGATAAGAATGAGAAAATGGGTGAAAAACCCATCTGCTCGATCATATATACTGCCCAGCAACGCACGAGCAGGCACACACGAGCGGCCGGTCGTGCGCTTGGTCGTGCGCGCCCACTGCCAGCCAACTGCCGGGACACACGAGCATCGGGCACGAGCACTTGCTCGTGCGTGTGCACCCAGGGCCGAACGAGCACCGAGTCGTGCGCGCAGCTCGTGCGCCAAGCTTGTGCGTGCCTGGCCGGTCCCTACCGCACGTGGCCGGCCAGTGCCTAGCCGCCAAGGCTCGACGACTCGAATTCCCGAAAATGCACGAAACGAACACGACGAAATGCGCTCGGACAACAACATCGATCCGAAAAGAAATACCATGCAACAATTTATCGCACGCGACTATGAAAAGGGTCAAAACAACAAATACGAATGAGGATACCCACAACTTTGGGTAAATTACAGAATGGCCCAAAATGCCCGAAAATCACGATAGGTGATCGAATAACCAAACCGAAGTTCACAACACGTCTAACAAAGTGCGGAAACTCGAAACAGCAATTTCGAATGAGATTCGCAAGAATCGAACCCAAGTGCGGAAAAGTCGCCAAAAAGCACGGAACTCAACAAAACGACACCGAAACGAACTCGGATGACAAAAAGTGCAGAATAAATCATTATCGGAATGATGAAACGGTCATGAGAGAGTCGTCAAAACGGATTTCCACCGAAAAAAAAGAAATTACCGGAAATCGAAATTACGGGTATTACATTGGACACCCCTTTGGATTCATAAGTGTATCAACTGAAGCAGCCCTCACTTCACACTTATATAGGTGATTCTTATTTCCAGGTATCCTACTATACTTGACCTCTACGAGGTAATCAAGAATCATTAAAAATCATAAGACTTAACCTCACCACATGTAGGTAAACAATCACTCACTGTTCTTAGAGAATAGGTATGTTTGAGTGTTTTAACACACGGATTATTATAACTTCGTTATCCCATTTAACCAAGCTCTTGGGATCCTCCAATCTACAAGGTTGGGTTTCCGCTAAAATCATCCTTAAGAGGTGGATTTAACACCCATTCCCTCTAACAATTTATACATTTGATCTCGATTAATACTCTTCCTCAGCGGATCCGCCAGATTATCTATTGACCTTACATAATCAATTGAGATAATCCCACTCAAGATCAAGTGCCTCACGGTATTATGTCGTCGACGAATATGTTGAGACTTACCATTATAAAACATATTTTGTGCTCGTCCAATAGCAGCTTGGCTATCACAGTGTATCAACACAGACGACACAGGTCTCGTCCAGCATGGAATATCCTCGAGGAAATTTTTAAGCCATTCAGCTTCTTCACCAGCTTTATCCAAATCTATGAATTCAGATTCCATGGTAGACCTAGCAATACAAGTTTGTTTCTTGGACTTCCAAGATACAGCACCACCTCCAATAGTGAACACATATCCACTTGTAGAAAATGAGTCTTTCGATTCGGATATCCAATTAGCATCACAATATCCTTCAAGTACAACAGGCTCTCTTGAATAATGAATCGCAAAGTTCTGAGTATATTTTAAATAACTCAGTTCTCGTTCTAGAGCCCTTCAATGTTCTTTACTTGGATTAGCTGTGTAGCTACTCAACTTGTGAACCGATCATGATATATCAGGCCGTGCACAAATTGACAGATACATAAAACTCCCAATGATCTTAGCATATTCATCTTGACCCACAGGTTCACCCTTATGATTAATCAGATGAACATTTGGTTCCCAAGGAGTCTTAGCAATGGGTTTATCAAAAGCGTTGAATTTCCTTAACACTTTCTCAACATAATGAGATTGCGTTAAAGCAATTCCGTTAGGCATTTTCAGAATCTTAATTCCAAGAATAGTATCAGCCAAACCCATATCTTTCATGGTAAAATTCTTACTTAGCATTCGTTTTGTTTCACCAATCATACGAGAGTTTCTACCCATTTATCAAAATGTCATCTACATATAGACAAACCATAACGTAATTGTCACCTGTTTTCTTAACATAGACACAATTGTCACTCTCATTGATATTGAAACCATTTGACAACATCACTTCGTCAAATTTCAAATGCCACCGCAGAGGTGTTTGTTTCAAACCATATAAAGACCGTTGTAGTTTGCATACCTTGTGCTCTTTCCCAGGTACCACAAACTCTTCTGGTTGTTTCATATAGATTTCATCATCTATCTCCCCATACAAGAATGCAGTCTTAACATCCATTTGATGAATCTCGAGAGTGCGCAAAGCAGTAATAGCGAGTAGCACCCTAATAGAAGTAAGTCTTGTCACGGGCGAGTAGGTATCAAAGAAATCATAACCAGCTTTTTGCCTAAATCCTTGAACTACAAGTCGGGCCTTATATTTGTCAATAGTACCGTCAGACTTGTACTTCTTCTTTAGGATCCATTTGCATTCTAAAGCCTTACAACCCTGTGTTAGTTCAACTAAAACCCAAGTATGATTCAGCATAATAGACTCAATCTCAATGTCTATTGCCTCTTTCCAGAAAGCCGCATCTGGACCGGATAAAGCTTCTTTTAGAAATACCGGTTCACCGTCTAACATCAAAACGATGTAGTCTGGTCCATATATCTTTACTTTCCGTACTCTAGTACCTCGTCTAGGTTCTACATTGGCTAGTGTAGACCTAGGTTGCTTTCTATTCAGTCGTTCAGATAACACCGGATTCGAGCTAGAGGATTCATTTTCATCTATGGTTTCATAACACATATGCTCATCTACAAGTTTAGAACTTGTAGCTTCATCATCAACTCTTCTGTTAGAGTTAAGATCAACCTTATTCTTATAAGGACAGATATTTTCAAAGAATACAACATTCCTTGATTCAATCGTTGTATTTACATGAATGCCGGGTATCTCTGATTTGTGTACAACAAAACTGTAAGCACTGCTGTTAAGTGCATAACCAATAAAGATACAATCGATCATCTTAGGACCAATTTTAACTTGTTTAGGTAGAGGCACCTCAACTTTCGCCAAACACCCCCACACTTTCCACAACTCATAAGGTGTAACATCCTTACCTTTGCATGGAATCTTGTTCAATATGTAGTTAGCTATCAAGACAGCTTCCCCCCACATGTTCTGGGGAAACCCTGAACTAATTAATAAGGCATTCATCATATCTTTAAGTGTTCGATTCTTACATTCAGCAACGCCATTAGATTGTGGTGCATATGGAGCCGTGGTTTGATGAATTATACCACTTTCCTTACATAATTCCTCAAATGGAGCTACATATTCACCTCTTCTATAACTTCGAACCATCTTAATATGACAGCCTAGTTGATTCTCGGCTTCATTCTTGAAGTTCTTAAAGGCTTCAATAGTCTCATCTTTACTTCTCAAAAGGTAAAGATAACAATATCTTGTGCAATCATCGATGAAAGTGATAAAGTACTTCTTACCACCTCTAGTTTGCACAAATTTTAAATCACACACGTCTGTGTGAATTATTTCAAGGGGTTTTGTGTTCCATTTTACTGAATGAAACGGTAGTTTCTGTAATATCCGGTATTCTCATTTTCTGTTATCTTGAAATTATTTGTATTTTGACGTCGGATATTTTCTTGTTGATGAGTATCGGAGTGATTTCTATCGTGTTATTCTATTTGTTCTTTCGCATAGCCGTTTTAGTCGGGTGCGGCTTGTTGTCGCGTGCGTTTCTTTGATTAAATGTGTGCATGTGATGTGACGTTAATTTCTCGTTATTGTTTTGAATCTTAGTCGGTGGCATTGTGTTGGTCGTCGTGGAGCGTGTTTTCACGCCGTATGTCTTTTGGCGTTTCTTGCAGCGTTTCGCCATTGGGCGCGAGTTTTCGGTTTTTGTATATCTCTTCGAGTCTTCCTGACAGTGGATATTGCTTCTCCCTACTTGTTTTAAGTTTCGGGACGAAACTTCTTTTAAGCAGGGTAGAATGTAATACCCGTAATTTCGATTTCCGGTAATTTCTTTTTTTGGAGAAAGTCCGTTTTGACGACTCACTCATGACCGTTTCGTCATTTCGAGAATGATTAATTCTGCACTTTTTGTCATCCGAGTTCGTTTCGGTATCGTTTTGCTGAGTTCCGAGCTTTTTAGACGCTTTTCCGCAATTGAGTTCGATTCTTGCGAATCTCGTCCGAAACTGTTGTTTCGAGTTTCTCGTAAGTTCATTTAATGTTATTATTCTTGTTGCAAGCTTTGGTTTGGTGTTTCGATCGCGTATCGTGATTTTCGGACGTTTTGGGCCATTTTCGTAATTTCCCAAAGTTTTGGGTAATTACTTCCGTTGTCGGATTCCGAGCCTTCGGTTGGTCGGAATTGTGTGTTCTCTTAGCTCTTAGATTCGTCTTTGCGAGTACGTTGTAACCGTATCATCGATTCGTATTCAGGTTCGGGTTTCGGGGTCGTTCGGGCCGTCGGAGTTAGCCCGGCCGACATGGCCGGGCAATCAGGCCCAGGCAGTCTTGGCGAGTCACGGCCGGAAGTGCTCGGCGGCTCCGGCGAGTCACGGACGGTAGTGATCGGCGACTTCCGGCGAGCCGTCTGCAGTAGGCGCGGCACATCTTTGGCGGGCCGCGGCACACTCTGTCGCATTTTTCGGCCAAACCGATCTGGGTGCCGCGGCACACGCCCGGCTGAGCCGCGGCACACCGCCCGACCACCGGGAGCCATTTTTGGGCACGTGCGGCACACTCCCATTGGGCGGCTGTACACTGCGGCTATTTAAGGCCAATGATCGTTTTTCGCCATTTTTCTCCTGCTTCTACTTCTCTTCCGCACTGGGTTGTTCCTATCATGGAGAGATGTTGTTTGTCAACAAATCCATGAAGTTTTGGAGTTCATATCGTCAATCATCCATCCTATAACATCCTTTGATCGAAGCGAATCGAGTCAGATTTTCTAGAAATCTAATTTTGGGGATTTTGGGTATTTGGTTCGATTTCGTCCGTTTAATCCGTTTTAACTCAGAATCTTGATGGATTGATGATTGTTAATCTATATTATATCTAATTCCTTGTTATTCCACTGTTGGATTGCCACGGATTTGTCGTTTTATTGAGTATTTTATCGACGCCTTGAAGGTGTTCGATAAAATGTCACAAAGAGAATTCGGCGTTCTACGATTATTCTTCCTCGTATGATCGATGATTTATTGATTATATGTTGTTAGGTCGAATTCTTGTGAAGAACTCGAGTCGGAACCCTTCCGTTCGTTGTCTCCTTGGGTCGAGCTTCCTGGTCGAGCGGTGTTCTTCTAACGTTTGGTAGCGGTTATTAAGGCGATATCTTATTATACGACTTGTATCTTGTGACTAGTAATTACGTATGATATGTATGACGATTTTGCTTGCCTCGTAAATATGTTCCGTTTGAGTTGGTTGTGTTTTCCAAATTTGAAGGCTTTGTGATAATAGTGATATATTGGTATCCGTGTTAGGCGTCGTGCCATTTGTGCGGGATTGCGATGTACATATGAGATGGTTGTACATGTGGTTGTTCAATGTATTGTGTACGAATGTGTGTTATGTTGGTTAAGAGTCGTTGTGATGATCATGATATTTGTGTTGTTTTGGTTTACATACTTGATTGAACATTTCGGTGTAATGTGGAATGGCTTGACATTTAATGATTATGAATTGTGTCGTGTCGATGTGTGTGTGTTCCGTAGGGTCCGACGAGGCCTGCGGAGTTCGGTACATGATGTGTACGAACAAAGTGTGTGATCCGGGTAGGGTCGACGAGGCCTCTGGAGTCCGGTACATGACGTGTACGGACAAGGTGTGTGATCCGTAGAGTCGACGAGGCCTGGAGTTCGGTACATGATGTGTACGAACGATGTTGTGGCGGGTAGGGTCCGTTGAGGCCTCGGAGTTCGGTACATGATGTGTACGAGCAGGTGTGTGTGGCGGGTAGGGTCGTTGAGGCCTCGGAGTTCGGTACATGATGTGTACGAACAATGTGTGTGGTCGGGTAAGGTCCGTCGAGGCCTCGGAGTTCGGTACATGATGTGTACGAACAATGATCGTGTATCGTTGATTGTTCGGGTAACATTTTAAATATGGATCTCGGACTCATAATGATATATTATTTAGTATGCTTTGAAGCGAGAATCGGGCTAAGGCCCTATTGTTTCTGAAAAGGGTTTTGTAAATTGGGACTCAAGATCCAAAAGAATTTACCTTTAAAAATCCCGAGATGATGTGTTCCTTTTCAAATATCTCTTACTTGAGTTCGAAATTCTAAAACTTCTAGGAACATTTTGATAATTGATTTCGTATTAAATTCGTAGTTGCTATTTGCTTGATACATTTCGTATGGTTTGATACTTGCACTAGTAAAGCGGTGGAGTTTACTAACCCCAGTATTCGGGGTGGATGTCCTTTTGCGTCGGTACATGCGAGTTCGGGGAGCACACACAGGATTGGCACAAGGGGATGACGAGCTGCGATACTAATCAAGAGTTGAGAGTTGGTAGAGTTTATTTGTATTGTTAGAGTTGATTCAGTCTTCCGTTGTATTGTATTTCGAACCCTGTGTGGGTAATGTTGTTAGTCAGTCCTGTTGATAGAGTTGTGTGACCTCATCGGTCTGTGTTTATGTGTAAGTGACCTTAACGGTCTGTATTATTATATTGTTTGACCCTGGCCGGGCAAGCATTTGGTTGTTTATGGACGTTTAGCCTGGTAGATCCTTGCGGAAAGGGTTTACGGCGTGTAATATTCCCATACGGTTTTGGGGGTGTTACATTTATGGTATCGAGCTTAGGTTGCGAAACCTAGTTTGTCGGTCAGTCAGTCGTGGTTTGTCGAGTAATGTGTGGTCTTGTCGTTCGAGTCGTCAGGTGACAAGTTGAGTTGTGCGTAGTCACAACGTGTCGGATATGTTGTCAGACGAGATTAGTATCGTGGGCGACCGTCACCTCCGTGCAACCTGTTGATGTAAGTCTCCTCTTTTATGCATAATAATTGTGTTCATGATTTCATTTATGTGTGATATTTGTGGTGCATAATTTTATTTACGGTGTTGTGTAATGAAGTTGTATTCGATACTTGGATACGCTGTACGTGTATAGAACTGGATGTATTGATGTTTGGCCCTTGAGCCACCACGTGGTTGGTATGGTGTGAAAGTTGTGAACCTTGATGGGTTTTACGGTAGAGTTTATGAGAAACTCCGATGAATGATTTTGCTGTGTGTTTAAACTTGATGCCATGAGATGTATGTGATTGAATTGGCGACCCTGTTTGCCATTTGGGCATGTGGTTTTAATATCGACTATTTTGGATTGTTGTAATTATACCCGCTACGGGTAGCTTTGAAAACGTTTTTCCTTAAAGACTACTGATTTGAGCATTTTTGTGGAAATCAAAATTTTTGGAAAAATCTTGTTTTGGAAAACGGCCCTAATTTTCGGAATTTAAATGTTATGTGTTTGTGTGTTGGGGGCTACTGTGACAATTCTGCAGTCCTGCAGCTAGATGTTACGGCCGTAAGATGTTTTCCATTACGGCCGTAAGCTCAGAGTTGTTACGACCGTAAACTGCATGTTGTTACGGCCGTAAACTTTTGACTGACACGGTAGAAATTAGTTATTACAGTTGTACCCGTGCCCCATGGTTATCTAATCTCTGTTGATATATCAGTGATGGATGGCGTGGTAACATGTTGTTACCCCGTATAACGCTAGTAAAGGTAATGATATATTGATAAGGTCATTTTGACGACATCGTCTAGCGAAAATATTGAAGCCTCAATGTGTTGTTTTGCAAATAGCTTCAATCAAAACAGTTTTGATAATGAGATACATGGTTTTAATCAAACGACCGAGGTATTATAAGAGTTTTCAAAAATTTCATTTCACCAATTTTTTTTTCAAACTTGAGAATTTTAAAATTTTATCATTTGAATAATACCCCGGAAACATTTTATTTTTGTTGTTAGTGTTTGATCCCTGCGATACATGTGTGGTTTTGACCGTGTTTGATTTGGAAAAAAATCCAAACCTCTCTGTTGATGTCACTGTGTGGATTATTTTTTTTTTAATGAAGTTCTAAAATTACAGTGTTAGTTCGTGCACTTGTGTGATGACTTGGAGTTGATGTTTTAACGTGCTGCTATTTATTGTCTTATCTTGACGTTGTGATACTTGTTTGGATGTGTTATTCTTATTGGTCGTCCGTCCAGTATGCCGAGAGGCCGTGGCCGAGGACGTGGTCGTAGTCGTGGTCGTGATCAGCAGCAATCATCCAGAGGTAATGTTGATATTGGCGCCGCCACCATCCTTCGTCAGGTGACCGACCGGTTGGCGCTTCTGAATCAGACCGTACACCGAGACGGGATTCCGGATGAAGATAACGGAGCTGGTAAGTGGTTACGAGATGTGATGAGAATGCACCCGCCCCGTTTTGTAGGTTCTTCGGATTCGTTAGGCTGGGAGAATTGGCTCTTCCAGTTGGACAGAACATTTGATGCTGTAGCTTGCCCCGATGAGAGAAGAGTGCCTATTGCTCAATACCTACTCGACAGGGAATCTGCAGACTGGTGGGAGGCCGTAGCGCCTAGTGATCGTACCGCTACTTGGACTGAATTCAAAACTGCCATGGAGGCCGAGTATTGTCCGCCGCCTGTTAAAGAGCGTAGGATTGTCGAGTTTTTCTCGGCTATGCCCCGAGACGTGTCGATATCCCAGGCGATAGTCGATTATAATCGACAGCTGTGTTATGTTCGGGATCAGGTGAAAAGTGAGGCAGATAAGGTTTGTTATTTCGATATGCGTATGAAACCTCAGATTCGGCAGTGTATGGCTCCTTTTATGTGTACAACCTTGAAGGACTATCAGGATCGAGCCTTGGCGTTTGAGATGGCTATAATGTCTACCGAGTCCGTATCGGTAGCGAAAAGCAGAAGATTTCGATGATGCATCGGGAAGTAAGGGAATTGGGATTCCCACACCTCAACCCTCGTATCGGCCGAGTATGGGACCTTCTCGGTCGGTTAGAGAACCCAAAAGACCCAAATCGGTGTCTTTGAGTCCAGTAATGCTCCTAGGTGTTTCAATTGTAACGTTCTAGGCCATGAACGCGCGCATAGTAAGAAACCGCCATGACTTGTTATAATTGTGGACACGAGGGCATCGAGTTCAAGATCGCGAGATTGTTCTTTGAGATGATAAGGGACCGGATTCTATTCCTACTTCCTGAGGGCCCAGAATGTCTAGTGATGGTGTTTTTGGTACTGCCACACGGATTGTTTCGCCTGTAGAGATGTTTCTGTGACGCTTTTACATTTGGAACTTGTTGAATGATATTTTGTTTTGTGTAAGTTCCCGTTTAGTTGTTGAACCTGCGGAGGCGTGTCAGTGGACCACGAGGTCATGAGCATGGTATTTTATTATGTGTCGTTATATTTAGTTTCGTATCACTGTGATAACCTTAGTTTAAGTTTCGGGGCGAAACTTATTTTTTGTGTGATAGAATGTAATATCCGGTATTCTCATTTTCTGTTATCTTGAAATTATTTGTATTTTGACGTCGGATATTTTCTTGTTGATGAGTATCGGAGTGATTTCTATCGTGTTATTCTATTTGTTCTTTCGCATAGCCGTTTTAGTCGGGTGCGGCTTGTTGTCGCGTGCGTTTCTTTGATTAAATGTGTGCATGTGATGTGACGTTAATTTCTCGTTATTGTTTTGAATCTTAGTCGGTGGCATTGTGTTGGTCGTCGTGGAGCGTGTTTTCACGCCGTATGTCTTTGGCGTTTCTTGCGGCGTTTCGCCGTTGGGCGCGAGTTTTCGGTTTTTGTGTATCTCGTCGAGTCTTCCTGACAGTGGATTTTGCGTCTCCCTACTTGTTTTAAGTTTCGGACGAAACTTCTTTTAACGGGTAGAATGTAATACCCGTAATTTCGATTTCCGGTAATTTCTTTTTTTCGGAGAAAGTCCGTTTTGACGACTCACTCATGACCGTTTCGTCATTTCGAGAATGATTAATTCTGCACTTTTGTCATCCGAGTTCGCTTTTGTATCGCTTTTGCCGAGTTCCGAGCTTTTAGACGCTTTTACGCACTTGAGTTCGATTCTTGCGAATCTCGTCCAAACTGTTGTTTCGAGTTTCTCGTAAGTTCATTTAATGTTATTATTCTTGTTGCAAGCTTTGGTTTGGTGTTTCGATCGCGTATCGTGATTTTCGGACGTTTTGGGCCATTTTCGTAATTTCCCAAAGTTTTGGGTAATTACTCGTTGTCGGATTCCGAGCCTTCGGTTGGTCGGAATTGTGTGTTCTCTTAGCTCTTAGATTCGTCTTTGCGAGTACGCGTTGTAACCGTATCATCGATTCGTATTCGTGTTCGGGTTTCGGGGTCGTTCGCCGTCGGAGTTGGCCCGGCCGACATGGCCGGCAATCTGGGCCCAGGCATCGCCGAGTCACGGCCGGCGGTGCTCGGCAGCCTTCGGCCGAGTCACGGACGGTAGTGATCGGCAGCTCCGGCCGAGCAGCCGCACCGTAGGGCCGCGCACACTCTGTCGCATTTTTCGGCCAAACCGATCAGACGGTGCCGCGGCACACGCCGGCCGAGCCGCGGAACACCGCCGACCACTGGAGCCATTTTGGGCTCGTGCCGCGGCACACTCCCGCTGGGCCGCGGCACTGTGTGCACTATTTAAGGCCCACCACTGCTTTTTTCGCCATTTTTCTCCCCGCTTCTACTTCTCTTCCGCGGCTGGGGTTGTTCCTATCATGGAGAGATGTTGTTTGTCAACAAATCCATGAAGTTTTGGAGTTCATATCATCAATCATCCATCATATAACATCCTTTGATCGAGCGAATCAGGTCAGATTTTCTAGAAATCTAATTTTGGGGATTTTGGGTATTTGGTTCGATTTCGTCCGTTTAATCCGTTTTAACTCAGAATATTGATGGATTGATGATTGTTAAGCTATATTATATCTAATTCCTTGTTATTCCACGGTTGTATTGCCACGGATTTGTCGTTTTATTGAGTATTTTATCGATGCCTTGAAGGTGTTCGATAAAATATCACAAAGAGAATTCGAGCGTTCTACGATTATGCTTCCTCGTATGATCGATGATTTATTGATTATATGTTGTTAGGGTCGAATTCTTGTGAAGAACTCGAGTCGGAACCCTTCCGTTCGTTGTCTCCTTCGGGGTCCGAGCTTCCCGGTCGAACGGTGTTCTTCGGAACGTCTGGTAGCGGTTATTAAGGCAAGTATCTTATTATACGACTTGTATCTTGTGACTAGTAATTACGTATGATATGTATGACGATTTTGCTTGCCTCCGTAAATATGTTCCGTTTGAGTTGGTTGTGTTTTCCGAAATTTGAAGGCTTTGTGATAATAGTGATATATTGGTATCCGTGTTAGGCGTCGTGCCATTTGTGCAGGATTGCGATGTACATATGAGATGGTTGTACACGTGGTTGTTCAATGTATTGTGTACCGAATGTGTGTTATGTTGGTTAAGAGTCGTTGTGATGATCATGATATTTGTGTTGTTTTGGTTTACATACTTGATTGAACATTTCAGTGTAATGTGGAATGGCTTGACATTTAATGATTATGAATTGTGTCGTGTCGATGTGTGTGTGTTCCGGTAGGGTCCGACGAGGCCTGCGGAGTTCGGTACATGATGTGTACGAACAAAGTTTCTGATCCGGGTCGGGTCTGTCGAGGCCTCAGGAGTCCGGTACATGACGTGTACGGACAAGGTGTGTGATCCAGGTAGGGTCTGACGAGGCCTCTGGAGTTCGGTACATGATGTGTACGAACGATGTTGTGGCCGGGTAGGGTCCGTTGAGGCCTCCGGAGTTCGGTACATGATGTGTACGAACAGTGTGTGTGGCCGGGTAGGGTCCGTTGAGGCCTCCGGAGTTCGGTACATGATGTGTACGAACAATGTGTGTAGTCCGGGTAAGGTCCGTCGAGGCCTCCGGAGTTCGGTACATGATGTGTACGAACAATGATCGTGTATCAGTGATTGTTCGGGTAACATTTTAAATATGGATCTCGGACTCATAATGATATATTATTTAGTATGCTTTGAAACGAGAATCGGGCTAAGGCCATATTATTTACGAAAAGGGTTTTGTAAATTGGGACTCGAGATCCAAAAGAATTTCTGCTTTAAAAATCCCCGAGATGATGTGTTCCTTTTCAAATATCTCTTACTTGAGTTCGAAATTCTAAAACTTCTCGGGAACATTTTGATAATTGATTTCCGTATTAAATTCGTAGTTGCTATTTGCTTGTTACATTTCGTATGGTTTGATACTTGCACTAGTAAAACAGTGGAGTTTTACTAACCCCCAGCATTCGGGGTGGATGTCTGCTTTGCGTCTGTGTACATGCAGTTCGGGGAGCAACACAGGATTGGCACAAGGGGATGACGAGCTGCGATACTAATCAAGAGTTGAGAGTTGGTAGAGTTTATTTGTATTGTTAGAGTTGATTCAGTCTTCCGTTGTATTGTATTTCGAACCCTGTGTGGGTAATGTTGTTAGTCAGTCCTGTTGATAGAGTTGTGTGACCTCATCGGTCTGTGTGTTTATGTGTAAGTGACCTTAACGGTCTGTATTATTATATTGTTTGACCCTGGCCGGGCAAGCATTTGGTTGTTTATGGACGTTTAGCCTGGTAGATCCTTGCGGAAAGGGTTTACGGCGTGTAATATTCCCATACGGTTTTGGGGGTGTTACAGTTTCATCCTTTTTGCCTCAACACAAATCTCACATTTGTGTTGATTTTTGATTTCATTTAATTTTAGTAAATCTAAGTTTACTAATCTTTTTATAGATGCCATAAATTTGAGCACTCAAGCAAATAAGCAGAAGTAGTAGTGTTATTATTAGCAACTGCCTTTGGAGGCTTAAAAGTACGAACGCTAAGTTTGAACATGTCCTCGACAATATGACCTTTCCCGAGAGTCTTGCCAAACTTGCGTATTATCACAAAATCACTACGAAGGTCAACACCAAATTTAGCTCTAACTAATTTGACACCAAACACCAAATTCTTGTGGATTGCCGGAGCATGCAGCACATCCTTCAGAGTTATCTCCACACCGGAGGTGAATTGAAGCACAACAGTTCCAATTCCAAGAACTGGAGAGGTACGATCACTTGCCTCTATGATGAAGCGGTCTTGAATCTCCTTGTAAGTGAAAAACAAGTCTCAGTTCGCACAGATGTGAACAGTCGCACCTGTATCAAGAAACCAAGTAACATGGTTAGGTTTCGAGACATGATTTACCTCGGTGATCATGACAGCAAGATCATCTTTGTCCCAAGAGTCAAAGTCCTTCTCGACATGGTTGACTTTGGCTTTTCCCTTGTTCTTCTTCGGATTTTGGTAGTTTTTCGCCATATGGATGGGCTTATCACAGTTGTAGCACGTTCCGGTAAACTTCGTCGGAGGTGCCACATCCTTTCCCTTGCCTTTGGTAGGATGTGGACGCTTTTTGGAAGGTCCGCCCATACCTTCAGTCAGATTAGCCTTAGCATCCATAGGAGCTTTGGTTCTCAAGTCTTGATCGTGGACTTGAGCTTCAGTTTGGAGCTTAGCAACCAAAATTTAAAGAGTCATTTCCTTTCGCTTATGCTTAAGGTATCCCTTGAACTCCTTCCAACTAGGCGGCAACTTGTCGACCAAGAGCGCCACAGTGTACGCCTCCACCGAGGTATCCCCTCAGAATGAACATCATGTATAAGAGTTTGGAACTCTTGTACTTGGGGCATCATTGGACGAGAATCCACCATTTGGAATTCGGAGAGCCTCGTCACAACAAACTTCTTTGTGCTAGTAGGATTAACATGGTATTTCAACTCAAGAGTATCCCAAATTTCTTTGGCAGTCTCCTTGATGTTGAACACATTGAACAGGCCATCATCAAGCCCGTTCAGCAACATATTCCGATGCAGATAGTCAGAATGAACCCATGTATCATAGTTGGTACACACTTGAATATTCGCCTCGTTCTCAGCAGGGACAGGAGGCTTTTCTTCACGCAGAAAGATCGCAAGCCCCATTGTGCTAATGTAGAACAACATCTTTTGAGACCAGCATTTGAAGTCGGTGCTCGAGAAAACAGGAGGTTTCTCAGCGATAGGCATTAGCCGAGTAGCATTGTGAATAGGAGCCATTGAAGAGGTTGATGATCCAATGGTTCCAGAACCGGTGGATGGATTAGTGGATGCGCCGGTGCTTGCATTGAACGACATTTTTCTCCAGCATAAGTTTCAGGATGACACGAACAAGTAAGGTCGATTATTTTCGTCTTGCGATTGTTGGAATAATTCGGTACTTGCATGTGTATTACAAATAAAATTCTGAACTGGACTATAACAAGGAACAAAAACAAATATTACACTTGAAACTAAAGCACAATTTTAATAAAAGGACTAAAGATCGTCCGAAGATAGAGCTTCTGCCCGCAAGACGAGAATACACCCCGGTAGTGCTCACTGTAAAGTGACTCGTCCCCAAAGGTTAAAACGATCAGAAGCCAACAATCCGATAACAATCAATAACCGACATAGCCAACCAATCAAAGTCAACGACTCAACAATACCTCGATCATACACAAAACCGAACAATAAAATTCAAACAATTTCGAACTCATAACCATAATACAAGCCGCAACTCGATAATCAATATAACCGAGCAATAAACCCAACGGTTCCACAATATCCCGATTAAATACAAATCCAAAACAACCCAAATCAATCAACCATGGGCTGAGAATTTAGGATCGGGAAACCCCGAGTCCCGGTCCCGTCCCGAGTCCTGAATTTTACGGGATCGGGACCGGGACCGAGACCTGAGATTTTGGTAATTTCGGGACTCGGGAGTCCCGAGTCACGATCGGGACTATCCCGAATTCCCGATTGAAATTTCTAATTTCAATCAATTTTGTTTCCTTTTTTGATTTCGGGACATTTCGGGACATTCGGGACATTTCGGATAATAATCCTCGGGATCGGGACCGGGACCGGGACTTACATCTATCCCATTTCGGGAGTCGGGACTCATGAAGTCCCGAATGGGACTGGGACCACCAAATTGGTGATTTTCGGGACCGGGACAATCGGGACTCGGGACCGGGACCTCGGGATGTCCCGATTCCTTAAATGGGATAAATAATTCAATTATCCGAATTGAACACTTGTTCAATACGTATGAATTCTCAAACTCAAAAGTAGATCATAATCTTATCAAACCCGGAACCATATTCGTATTCCGATACGAATATTGTACCAAAACACATAACTTAGTTCTAGATATGAATATTCCATATTCATATTCAAAACACCAACACCTCTTAAACATGTTCATCAATTCATATAATCCAAGAGTTCCTTAAGAACACAACTTATTCCGAAATCACATTCAAAATCCTCAAACGACATAATCCGGTGTGTTCTAACATGTAAACAATCTTCATTCATAATTCAAGATGCATATTATCATATTATCCAATATACGATTCTCCAAACATCAAGAATCATAACAATACTACCAAGAAAACTATGATTCTAAAATGATAACCAACATAATCAAGACATAAACCATCATATCCTTCAACATATAGTTCATATAACCTAAAGAATCGTAACAACAAAACCATAATCATCTTTATACGAATCTTTCATCAACAACAGCATCAAAATCCGAATTCAAGGAGATGATTAACCAACATACCTCTTAGAAGATGAAATACACAAGTAAACATTTCCCTTGATTAACACGGTGTGAAGAAATCGAGGAAAGGAAAGAGTCCCGATCCAAATTCCTTCAAAAAGTTTGTTCCTAAATCACAACGATATCAATTCAATCACAATTCTATGAAAACGTATAGAACTTCCCAAGTTCTACCTATTGAAACAATTTATCGGACATTTTGAGGGCATAGTCCAATTTAATCGATTAACGGAGAAATTCTCAAATTTGTTGCACAAAACTTCAAAAGTAATGAATGATTCCGAGAACACAATGAAATTCTATCAATAATCTGAATTAAAACGAAAGAAATCGGCCACAACATCATGAAACTCCAAAAATCCCCAAAACCAAGGGTTCAAGTGTTCTTACCTTCGATCCGGGCGAAAGATGATGTTAGGCATGAATCAAACTTCCAAAAAATGATGCTCTATGATGTTCCCAATCAAAACCATCGATTTCTGATGAAGGATCGCGAAGAAACGAAGAGAAATGTGGAAATGGCCAAGTGACCCGTGCCCATGCCTTAAATAGCCGAGTCCTGCCGGTCACTTACGGCCGTAACCGGCCATGGCTTACGGACGTAACTGGCCATGACTACCCTATTGTCCAATTTGGCCGACACCCTTACGACCGTTATCGGCATATTCCTTACGTACGTAATAGGCCTTACGGCCGTACCTGGCCACAACCTTACGGCTATTATCGGCCAGTCCTTACGAGTCACTGTCGGCCGTAACCGTCCATCCCAGCGAGTCACTGCCGACCATGATCGGCCATCCAGCGAGTCACTGCCGGAACACGTGCGGCACTGCAGGTCCTTACGGCCACGACTCGGCCAACTGCTTCCTAACGTACGTAACACTTAATCCATAGCGTACGTAATACGTACGTTGACTTGCTACAGTACATGCTCGAATTACGTACGTAATACACCCTGTATAGCATACGTAAATCCATCGGTTGACTCTCCTGTCCGAATCCTCGCCGGAAGCTGCCACCCACGGGCCCACCTTCCGACCACAGCTCGGTCCTATCCGATTCCTCTTGTTACGTACGTAATGCCTTATGCATAACGTATGTAAAACGTAGAATTTAGCGTACGTAAGTCCTTAAGCACAGCGTACGTAATGGCATTCTGTACTTGGCCAAAATCCAACTGTTCCTGCCCGTCTCGATATACTGGATACGAACATACGGCATACTGAATACACATATACTCATACGATACACCTGATATCCAAATCAGTTCAATCTGATACACCATATCCTCTATATAACTGTCAATCAAACACGTCAATTACATAAGTATAGCTATCTCGGTTCTCAATTTATTTTATCTATACTGTATAAACACCAAACTATGCAGTATATCTCAGATAAAATAATGCGAAAAATTTATACTGAAAATCTGGGTATTACATACTACCCTCTTTAAAATAAGTTTCGTCCTCGAAACTTGCAACCTGTCACCAACAACAAATCAATCCAAAAATTTCCAAGCTCATAACAAATGCAATCAATCATCGCCACAAGCGAATAATCAAACCAATATACTTACATGTGCGTGAAGTCGATGATCTCTCGTGATACTAGCACATGACTCCCATACGAAGTCTCAACACAACCAACACACACCAACATCACAACTAGCAATTTGAAAAGATCTCAAGAAAATTTGGAACCTCCAAAAATCAGTTTGACTCAAAAGTCAGGAAAATAATTTTCAAAAGCCACGCTACTACCGTATTGGTAGAGCCACATAACACACACGCCCGGGTTTCACAAAACCCAAGCTCCGATACCATCTTCTATAACACCCCAACACCATACGGGATATTACAGCGCCGTGGGTCCCGCGCCGGAACCCACCAGGCTAAAATCCATTTAAAAATCATTTAAAAATGCTAAAACGCCGATGACGGTAATATTTTAAAGACTCAAATATTTTCCAAAATATGGTTCTCAAATACCGTGACAAAATACCAGTTGAAAATACAAGGCGGAATGCCAAATTTCGACAGTTTCAAAATGTACATTAAGCTACTACTTATACGTACCGATAAAATAGTTTTGGAAAAAGGGTTTAATGAAATAACCCAAGTTTACGAAATACCCAAAAAGGCCATTTTGAATGTTATACACGAGTTGGTAAAAATACCGAAAAGCCATTTTTAAATACACACGCAGTGGATAAAAACACAGTTCAAAGATACACAATTACAGCGGAATAAAACAACCAGAAAGGAATACTCAAAACTCAAATAAATGCCACCGCCAGTATCACCCAGGAAGCTCATCTCTTCAAGACCGCTACTAGCTCGATCTCTGAGTACCTAAAATAAATCCCACGACGGGGTCAGCCACAATACTCAATAATGATAACGATCACATCATCATAAATAATTACATACCAATTTAATAATACTGTAAGAATACTACCAACGTAATCTTACCGTCATAACCTTACCAATCCATAGCAATCCTTACCATAATCCACATTTCGTATTCTCAAATGACGAATTGAACTCAACAACAAACATCTGTACTGTAATCAAACAATACCAAGAATCCTTAAAACATCATCATAACTCATAAGCGTGAACTGATTCATCCGTGCAAAATCCTATCTGTCGGATTTACACTGTCAAATCTCAATCTGGATAAAAACCAATATAACACAATATATCTGTAGATCAAATACCACAAGACAAATATAACAAGTCCTGGTACATCGACATACAGTCCAAATGCTCATAAGATCAATTACAATGATCAACCAATACATCAACCGAGAATATCATCGACATGATAACTCCAATACGACCAACAAAGGATCAATGATAACCGAGAATACCATCAACATGATAACTCCGACACGATCAACAAAGGATCACCGATAACTGAGAATACCCTAACAAGGTAAACTCCAAACGATCAACAAAGGATCAACAATAACCGAGAACACCATCAACAAGGTAAGCTCCAAATGATCAACAATAATGGATCTCAAAGAAATAACTCCGACTGTCAAACATACCCTTCGGGCGTATGAACAACCAGTCGCAAACCGTCGAACATATCCAATCATACATAGACTATGAATGACCAAACAATATGGCTCAAAGATGGACATCACAGTACGCCTGATCCGGAAATGTGTCAGTGCACATGTCTACCCCGTATACGGAATCCAGAATATACGTGGGACAATGTACCTAATTAGCCTCACGAACTACGTCTCGTGTGCACGGTTCAATGTGGAAATATCAACACATAACCATAGTGTGCCCAGCTAAAAATTCTACACAATAACCAATCGGAACGCAGATATGATTCCAGATATATCAAGATGCAACATGACAACAAAACTCAAAGAATTACATATCCAATAAGGATCAAAAAGACTCACTGGAGTGAACAATGACACACGGATAATGAAAGATCGACACGACCGACAATATACAAAACAAATATCGTGGGATCACAATTCCTAAAGAATGATCAATGCGATCAACAATCTCAACACTACCATCATGGGATCAACGTCCCTCAACGAATAACCAAATACGAATATCATCATAGGAAACCTCAACATACAACATATACCACAACACAACATAATAATTATCCTCATTATTGAACAATACTTAAATTACCTCAAATCCAAAGACAATATCCTTACCACGAACAAACATCCCTGAATGAATACACAGTTATATGAATAATCCCAAATAAGGTACAATCCATTCA
Source organism: Orobanche coerulescens (assembly GCA_033398695.1). Classification (NCBI taxonomy): domain Eukaryota; kingdom Viridiplantae; phylum Streptophyta; class Magnoliopsida; order Lamiales; family Orobanchaceae; genus Orobanche; species Orobanche coerulescens. The sequence continues at coordinate 145,006,444 of CM065805.1, read as the reverse complement.
ATACCAATAACCCTTTATCTGGATACTCATGTCATCACGATAACTACCCTCGATATACGACATTCCATATCATAGATCAAAGATAACTCCCATCTCTATCCTCAATTAAACATAATTAAATCATATACATTATGATTTGTCCCAAACCACAACATGATAAACAGGACCTCATCTCGACAGTTTACCTCTATAATAGCATTGCTATATGAATTATAAATCAAATGAAAGCGAAACCATTCATCAAATATTATAAACTGAACAAGTATAAACTTGCCTTGATACCGATACCATGAATCTGTTACCAAAATCCGTTGTCTTCGTCCACGAGCTCCTCAGCCCCGACCAAGAGCAATCTACGAACTCTTCGACCTCAACCGCAACACAACAGTCATAAACCACGATCAAACATATCAACCTATTAAAGTAATCAATCAATAACAATTCGATAACAATAAATAACCGGCATAGCCAACCAATCAAAGTCAATAGCTCAACAATACCTCGATCATACACAAAACCGAACAATATAATTCAAACAAATTCGATCTCATAACCATAATACAAGCCGCAATTCGATAATCAATATAACTGAGCAATAAACCCAACGATTCGACAATATCCCGATTAAATACAAATCCAAAACAACCCAGATCAATCAACCATGAACTCATAACCATAATACGATTCCACAATCCGAAAGTCATATCAACAATCAATTTAAACCAATAGCGAAAGGGTCTAAACATTACTGATTCCAAATTCAATCTTAAATATGGATACAAGTTTTCTCCTTGTAAATTCTTAATAAAAACCAATTACCGATTATCATCACCAATCCGGATGATCCGATTAGTTCGACATTATAGGTAATCATATTCCAAGGGTGTCAAATAATTCCATTATCCGAATTGAACACTTGTTCAATACGTATGAATTCTCAAACTCAAAAGTGGATCATAATCTTATCAAACCCGGAACCATATTCGTATTCCTATACAAATATTGTACCAAAACACATAACTTAGTTCTAGATATGAATATTCCATATTCATATCCAAAACACCAACACCTCTTAAACATGTTCATCAATTCATATAATCCAAGAGTTCCTTAAGAACAAAACTTATTCCGAAATCACATTCAAAATCCTCAAACGACATAATCCGATGTGTTCTAACATCTAAACAATCTTCATTCATAATTCAAGATGCATATTATCATATTCTCCAATATACGATTCTCCTAAAATCAAGAATCGTAACAATACTACCAAGAACACTATGATTCTAAAATCATAACCAACGTAATCAAGATATAAACCATCATATCCTTCAACATATAGTTCATATAGCCTCAAGAATCGTAACAATAAAAACATCAAAATCCGAATTCAAGGACACTTTGAGGGCATAGTCCAATTTAATTGATTAATGGAGAAATTCTCGAATTTGTTCCACAAAACTTGAAAAGTAATGAATGATTCCGAGAACACAATGAAATTCTATCAATAATATGAATTAAAACGAAAGAAATTGGCCACAACATCATGAAACTCCAAAAATCCCCAAAACAAAGGGTTAAAGTGTTGTTACCTTCGATCCGGGCGAAAGATGATGTTAGCCATGAATCAAACTTCCAAAAAATGATGCTCTATGATGTTCCCAATCAAAACCATCGATTTCTGATGAAGGATCGCGAAGAAACAAAGAGAAATCTGGAAATGGCCAAGTGACCCGTGCCCAGGCCTTAAATAGCAGAGTCCTGCTGGTAACTTACGGCCATAACCGGCCATGGCTTACGGACGTAACCGGCCATGGCTACCCTACTGTCCAATTTGGCCGACACCCTTATGGCTGTTATCGGCATCCTCCTTACGTACGTAATAGGCCTTACGGCCGTACCCGGCCACAACCTTACGGCCATTATCGGCCAGTCCTTACGAGTTACTGTCGGCCGTAACCGGCCATCCCAGCAAGTCACTGCCGACCGTGATCGGCCATCCAACGAGTCACTGCCGGAACACGTGCGGCACTGCAGGTCCTTACGGCCACAACTCGGCCAGCTGTCTCCTAACGTACGTAACACTTGATCCATAGCGTACGTAATACATACGTTGACTTGCTACAGTATATGCTCGTAATACGTACGTACTACACCCTGTATATCATACGTAAATCCAACCGTTGACTCTCCTGTCCACATCCTTGCCGAAAGCTGCCACCCACGGGCCCACCTGCCGACCACAGCCTGGCCCTATCTGATTCCTCTTGTTACGTACGTAACGCCTTATGCATAACGTACGTAAAACGTAGAATTTAGCGTATGTAAGTCCTTAAGCTTAACGTACGTAATGGCATTCTGTACTTGGCCAAAATCCAACTGTTTCTGCCCGTCTCGACATACTAAATACAAAAATATGGCATACTGAATACACATATACTCAACCCAAAAATATTCTCATACGATACACCTGATATCCAAATCAGTTCAATCTGATACACCATATCCTCTATATAACTGTCAATCAAACACGTCAATTACACAAGTATAACTGTCTCGGTTCTCAATTTATTTTATCCATACTGTATAAACACCAAGCTATGCAGTATATCTCAGATAAAATAAGGAGAAAAATTTATACTGAAAATCCGGGTATTACATACTACCCTCCTTAAAATAAGTTTCGTCCTCGAAACATGCAACCTGTCACCAACAACAGATCAATCCAAAAATTTCCAAGCTCATGACAAATGCAATCAATCGTCGCCACAAGCGAATAATCAAACCAATATACTTACAGGTGCGTGAAGTCGATGATCTCTCGTGATACTAGCACATGACTCCCATACGAAGTCTCAACACAACCAACACACACCAACATCACAAATAGCAATTTGAAAAGATCTCAAAAATTTTTGGAACCTCCAAAAATTAGTTTGACTCAAAAGTCAGGAAAATCATTTTCAAAAGCCACGCTACTACCATACTGGTAGAGCCACATAACACACACGGCCGGGTTTCACAAAACCTAAGCTCCGATACCATCTTCTGTAACACCCCCAAAACCATCTGGGATGTTACTGCGCCGTGGGTCCCGCACCGGAACCCACCAGGCTAAAATCAATTTAAAAAACATTTAAAAATGCCAAAAGGCCGACGAGGGTAATATTTTAAAGACTCAAATATTTTCCAAAATATGGTTTTCAAATACCGTCACAAAATACCAGTTGAAAATACAAGGTGAAATGCCAAATCTCGACAGATTCAAAATGTACATTAAGCTACCACTTATACGTACCGATAAAATAGTTTCGGAAAAAGGGTTTAATGAAATAACCCAAGTTTACGAAATACCCAAAAAGGCCATTTTGAAAGTTATACACGAGTTGGTAAAAGTACCGCAAAGTCATTTTCAAATACACATGATACCGATACCGATACACACGAGTTGTGATCATCATCTCGACAGTTTACCTCTATAAAGCATTGCTATATGAATTATAAATAAAATGAAAGCGAGACCATTCATCAAATATTATAAACTGAACAAGTATAAACTTGCCTCGATACCGATACCACGAAGCCGTTACCAAAATCTATTGCCTTCGTCCACGAGCTCCTCAACCCCGACTAAGAGCAATCTACGAACTCTTCGACCTCAACCGCAACATAACGGTCATAAACCACGATCAAACATATCAACCTATTGAAGTAATCAATCAATAACAATCCGATAACAATCAATAACCGACATAGCCAACCAATCAAACTCAGCGGCTCAACAATACCTCGATCATACACAAAACTGAACAATACAAAAGTCATATCAACAATCAATTTACCATAATACGATTCCACAATCCGAAAGTCATATCAACAATCAATTTAAACCAATAGCAAATGGGTCTAAACATTACCGATTCCAAATTCAATCTTAAATATGGATATAAGTTTCCTCCTTGTAAATTCATAATAAAAACCAATTACCGATTATCATCACCAATCTGGATGATCTGATTAGTTCGACATTATAGGTAATCATATTCCAAGGGTGTCAAATAATTCCATTATCCGAATTGAACACTTGTTCAATACGTATGAATTCTCAAACTCAAAAGTGGATCATAATCTTATCAAACCCGGAACCATATTCGTATTCCTATAGGAATATTGTACCAAAACACATCACTTAGTTCTAGATATGAATATTCCATATTCATATCCAAAACACCAACACCTCTTAAACATGCTCATCAATTCATATAATCCAAGAGTTCCTTAAGAACACAACTTATTCCGAAATCACATTCAAAATCCTCAAACGACATAATCCGATGTGTTCTAACATCTAAACAATCTTCATTCATAATTCAAGATGTATATTATCATATTCTCCAATATACGATTCTCCTAACATCAAGAATCATAACAATACTACCAAGAACACTATGATTCTAAAATCATAACCAACGTAATCAAGACATAAACCATCATATCCTTCAACATATAGTTCATATAGCCTCAAGAATCGTAACAATAAAAACATCAAAATCCGAATTCAAGGAGAGGATTACCCTACATACCTCTTAAAAGATGAAATACACAAGTAAACATTTCCCTTGATTAACATGTTGCGAAGAAATCGACGAAAGGAAAGAGTCCTGATCCAACTTCCTTCAAAATGTTCGTTCCTAAATCACAACAATATCAATTCAATCACAATTATACAAAAACGTATAGAACTTCCCAAGTTCTACCCATTGAAGCAATTTATCGGACACTTTGAGGGCACAATCTAATTTAATTGATTAATGGAGAAATTCTTGAATTTGTTCCACAAAACTTCAAAAGTAATGAATATTTCCGAGAAAACAACGAAATTCTATCAATAATCTGAATTAAAATGAAATAAATCGGCCACAACATTATGTGTTGTGCGTCGATTTATACGCCTCGACGGCAATCGGCCTAAGGGTCGAGCGACCAAGCCAGCATCAAATAATCCAAGGCAGACTTTCCAAGCAAAGGGTCCTGATCGAGATCAGGTACCGAGCGATCGAGGTCCAGGGCGATCACCTCTTGGCACCTAGCGATCGACTCTGGTGCCCGACCAAGGACGACCATCCTATGCCATGTGTAAGGCCATCATCCATCATATCTATGAAGACCGGATCTCGGAGCGATGACCCACATGCAGATCCGCGAATGGCGCCGCGGATTGAGGATCTTTTACTCTAGCCCATCAACAGCTTTCAACGACAAGGACTGCCTCACCTACCGACAGACCCGCTGAATGGTCCTAGGTGGGACCTACAAAGATAGCGACAGAGGACGCGGGTTATCTTCTCATTGGTTCGCACATCCGGCTGCCAGCAGCTGCTGCGGACTTCAGGGAGACCAACCCATGTGATAAAGATGATCGCCCGCTTATTATAATACAGTAGAGGCGATCGCCCAACGACTTCACCTCCTATAAATAGGAAACCTCCAGCAACTGGAAAAAGGATTCACGAACAGTGATTTTCATACAAGCGTTGGATCAAAAACACAGAAATGTACACAGCATTTCACCTTTGTTACAAGAACTCACAGAGCATCATCTCTGGTTCTTCTGGCAATCATCAGTACTCAAGAGCTAGATAACTAGGGTCTTTACACTCATTGTAATTTTACTCTAACATTAATATTTGTACTCCCAGGTATTCATATTAATAATATCTCGCGAGAGCATTCAAGCCCGGGACCAACAACCCCGGCAAATCTTGTATTATTTACTTTCCCACGGACGTGCTCTCGCATTTGTTTGTTACTCATCCATTCCAGCAATCCCTTCCGGATAATATTTTGGGTAACAACAATTAGCGCTAGAAGAAGGACGGTTACTTTCATTTTCATTTCGACCATTTCGAAGAACACTCACTGTTCTCCGGAGCATATAATTGAAGAAACACTCACTGTTCTTCAAAGAAAAACCTTCAGAATCATGACGTCTACCACCACAGCGAAGAGAGCCACTCTCCGATCTGTCGGACTTCATATTCCGGCTCAATCCGAGCCACAACCTACGACAGAGGGTAGCCGCGGCGACGCGAGACTCTTGATCCCGCCCCCGAGGGACGGCCCCAGCCTCTCGCTCGACCAGTTCCAAACCGCGGAACAGATCGAGGAGGCTATGTCCATCCTAAGGGAGCGACGGAGAGCATGCGCAGCACCCGCTATAACCCCCTCGGCCATCCGCCGTGCGGGCAAACGGAAGCTCAAGGGGTTACTGGTAGAGCGATCGTCAGAAAGCCCCGATTAACGACAAAAAGTGCTCACGAGGTGAGACGGTTCCGTCTTTAGCCACCTAGGAAGCGATCCATCGTGGCGACTGGGGAATTCTGGTCCCAACCACGAAGCAACGAAGTCCGAATCCATCACCAGGAGTTCGGCATACCCAACTCCCAATCAAAAACAGGTCAGTAGTTTGGGTCCCATCTGCCGAAGCATCGAGCCCCGCGGCAAAGACGTCATCTACAGCGGAGCCAGGGGATCAGTACTTGATCGCCTCGGCTCCCGCTCCGAGCGCCTAGCCGCGAGCAGCCAGGACACGCTGATGGCCGCTATGCAACGCCAACTCGACGAGATGAAAGCGCTCATGGAAACTGGGGTAGATGCCTGGAGAAAGGTCACCGGACCGAGTGAGCCACTCGCAGTCCAGATCGAGCTTGCCTCCGTGCAACCAAAGATCGCTCCTCCTCAAACGCCTTTGTATGAGGGGAGATCGGACCCCGAGACTCACCTAAGCAAGTTCCGGATCTACATGACCGAATGCGGGGCATCAGATGCGATGAGATGCTGAATGTTCCCATTGACGTTGGGCGATCTGGCCCATAGGTGGTATATCTCACTGCCACCGCGATCAGTCAATTCCTTTGAGAAACTGGCGAGCGACTTCACATCATTCTCCGCCGCCAAGGTCACCAGACCAGAAGGCCCCCACCACATGATGAAAATCAGGCAGGGGTAAGATGAGTCCGATGCAGATTACATCGACCGGGTGGATGAAATAGTCCTCACTGGCGAGCCCATTAGCGACGAGCTCGCCCTCTACTCGGTCCTGGGGGGATTCTATGGTCATTCACCCATGTTTAGGCACCTCACGAAGGACATCCCCCGACCTATGCGATCTTCCGCGCCAAGGCTGCCGATTTTCTGGCCAGGCAGAGGCTGCTCACCCACCGCCTAGGCGAGAGGACGCTGCCTCCCATCCAAAAGACGACGATCGCCAAATCCAACAAGGCGGTCGCCAAGCCACCCGGAGATTTCAAGGCCTTCGAGGATGTGGAAGCCCATCTCCTCCACAAGTTCAACTGAACTCCGGCTCATATTTTTTACGCCATCAAGGGGCGCGAACCACTAAGAAATCCAAAGGCGATAAGGGACAATGGTCATCTGGACCACAATAAATATTGTTCTTACCATAAGAGTCCCGGTCACAGCACCAACCAATGCCGTGACCTCCTCAGACAACTCTGGAGATTGTTCTAGGAGGGCAAGCTGGATAGTTTATTGGCTTAGCCGGAGCCCCGTCAATCTCCCAAACCAATCGCCAGAGTCGAACGCGTCAGGCCGGAGTCGACCCCCCGATCAACCTCGGCGGCCGAATCTATATGCTTCAATCAAGAAGTGGGAACTTCGGAAGTCTTTACTTGATTCCCACCACGTCAAACCAAAGGCTAATTCCTGAGCAACGCCTCAAAAAAGAGGATGACTCGCTCGCCCTCTAAAGTTCGTCATCTAACATGATGGACCTAGGCAAGCGATCACCTCCCCCAGCACAGCGTATACCGTCGAGGTTCGCCAACTAACATGACGGTCCGAGGTAGAAAAGTGCTGCCATGGTCGCGACGGTCGATGAAACCGATGATCCGTCCATGCAAGGTTCCTTTGGGTAGCGATCGCTCGCCCTTCGTTTAAATACGAGATGGGCGTAGCCGAAGGACCCTCCAAAACAAATCAGAGGATGACTTGTTCGCCCTCTAAAGTTTGTCATCAACATGAAGGACCTAGGCAGCGATCGCCTCCCCTTGCACAACATATACCGTCGAGGATCGCCATCGAACATGACGGTACGAGGTAGAAGAGTGCCGACATGGTTGTGGAGGATGATGAAACCGTTCTCTATGACCATACAAGGTTCCTTTGGGCAGCGATCGCTCGCCCTTTGTTTAAATACGAGGTGGGCGTAGACAAATGACCCTCCAAAACAGATCTGTGGACACGTTCGCCTGCCCTCAAAGGCCTATCATCTAACATGGTGAACCCGGATAATGCGACGCGTCCCCCCCCATCACAACATATACCGTCGAGGATCGCCATCTAACATGATGGTCCGAGGTAGAAAAGTGCTAGCAAGCCGCGGTCGTGGAGTCGATTAATCCGACGACGCCCCGTGCAAGGACTCCTCCAGACCAAGACCACTTGCCCTTCGTTTAAATACGAGGTGGGCGCAGCCTACGGAGGACCCTCACAATTAAGTGAGTCACGAGAAGTTTGCCATCAGACGGAATGTCGCTCGCGCACAAGACACGGTCATGGAGGTCGGTTCCATCGAACTCCGCGATTATGAACGGTTCCTCTAGGCAGGGATGGTCGGCCTTCCTCGAGGAATCTGCAAAATTGAAGACCGCTCACTAAACGATTTATTTTCGTCCCCTTACTTTCACTAAGTAAACAAAAACAAGGGGGAAGAGTGGCGCTATATATACGACGATCGTCTCAACTCAAATACACGTACGACGATCGGCATCGTTCAGATGTATGTGCAGCGATCGACTTTGTTCTAAAGTTACTAGTATGAGTTTATCAACTCACGTGGAGATGTACACACAACACTTGTGTATAAATCATGCAAAAGACTCGGAAATACAATCATACAAGCAAGAAATCAGAGAAGCAAATGTTTATTTCATCACTTGAGATACAAGTACAAACACGGTCGCCCGAAGGCAAAAATACAACGAAAGCTACAAAAAAGTACAAGTAAAAAGCGGAAAAGCTCAAGGATCGGCGCCCGTTCCATCGCCAGCAGCAGACTCCTCACCCCCATCCTCCGGGGCACCCGGATGAACAAGATTGTCCAGCAACGGGTACCAGCTCAAGTCGATTCCGAGATCCGCAGAAAGGCCGAGGATTGGCACAGTGAAGTCAGGCTGCAGAGGGTGCTCAAGCGCATAGGCCTTGAAATTTTCAGCCAAAGGTCCAACCTCGGGCCCTCCTTTCTTAGCGGTGCGGATCGCGTCATCATAAGCCATGTAGTAGGAGAATTCGCTGACGTATTCCACATTGAGGAAGGGATCGACCTCGGTCGCCTTCAGCTTCTCCTTCAGCTCCGCAGCCATTTGGCTCACACCTTCGAGCTCGGCAGTTTTGGCGGCCACCTCTTCCTTCGAGGACGCCAGCTCGCTAGTCAGTCGGGCGACGACCACCTTCAGCTGGTCGGCCTCCTTTTGCGCGGCCGCATGCGACCTGCGGGCTTCCGTAAACTGGTCCCACATCCGGTCAGTCGCCGCCCGCGCCCGGTCAAGATCCAGCCTCGCCTGATTAGCCTCCTCCACGGAGCTCTTCTCTATGGACGCGAGCCTGTCGGGAAATTCAATGTTTTGTTTCCATGCGGCTTCGAGGTCCGCATGGAGGCGGGCAGTGGATGACCGTACATCAAAGTCCCTCGCGGCTTGACCAGCTATCGTCGCCGTCTGTAGGGCCAACGCAAAAGTAGCCTGCATCGCATAAGCAGATCGCCGACGCGAAATTGCATCCAGATCGGTCGTCCAGGACTTCGGTAGGGAGGTGGTAGCCCGAGCGACGTATGAAGGGATATCGCTGACCCCGCGAGGAGATTTGCTCGACAAGAAGTCCAACACCATCGGTGAGCAGTTTGGGTCAGAGTGGAGAATCCTGCACAAAGGGCAAAAGAGTTAGGCGTGTTTCCTACACAAGTTTCATAACTCAGCTAAGCGACCAGGCTTACCTCTCGACCTTCTCTGGGTCACTGTCGAAGAAAGGACTGCCACGCGAAGTCTTGGCCTCAACAGTCGCTATGGACTGAAGGAAAGCTGAATATGGCGTGGACCCCTCCACTAGAGGAACCGCGGAAAGTGGAGGCACGGAGATCGGCGTCTCGTCAGCAGTGGCAGGGACTGAGGGCTCCATGACCCTCCATTTCTTGCTGATGAGCCTAAGTTGCTCCTCCTCCCGAGGCTCCCGCTCTTCGACGACAGGCTCCCGGAGAGGTCTTGCCTCCGGAGTCGGTCACGGCGGAACAAAAGGAGCCCATCTCACCTTTTTCCCTTGGCGAAGATGATTCATGACTCCCGGATTAGACATGGCAATCACAGCAGGAGGCTCTGGGAAACAACGGAAACGAATTTCTGCAAAAGAAAATAATCGACAAAGTTAGTAATCTTCCTTGGTCAAGGCGATCGACATGTCAAAGAGGATCGTGAAAGTTCGTACCTGGAACCTTTAGATGGTGAGGGTAGCAAAATAGCCGAGCAGCCAACTAGCAGGCCTCGTTGTTAATTTGGCGTGCGTCTATACGGTCGTCAGGAAGACTCCGTATCTTCTCCCGGACGATCGCGAAGTCAAAAGCGAGGTCTCCCGCCGCCGGAACAATGACACCTGCAAAGAGAAGGCCAAAATCAGATCAGTTCATAAAATATCCGAACAAAGGGAGAGACTAAATCCTTACTCGGACTCCTCTCCTGAAAGCCGGTGGGAATATCCAACTCGTCGGTCGGGTTGTCGCTCGCTGCCGACTTCTATGCGCCACCTACCCAGAACCATTTCGACGGATCGCCCCTTACTTTGTTCGGGACCCCAAGGATCACCCGGCCTGAGCGACCTTGGATGTGATAGCCGCCGACAGAGCCCTTTTGAACCATTAGTTTGAAGAGATGGTTCATCTCTAACGGCGAAGGAAGACGATACAACTGATGGCCGCCAAACAAAGTGAGGGTGCAGATGACCTGTAGCCAGGCATTCGGCATCAATTGAAGCGGCGCCACGTTCCAGGCAGTCAGCAGATAGGAGACAGTGAACGACAGCGGGAATCGCAGTCCAGCCTCCATTATCGCCTCATTGACGGCGACCATGCCCTCGGGAGGTTGATCGGTTCGCTCGTTCTCGGAAGGCACGTGGAGGCTGACATCAGAAGGAACATGGAACCTCGCCCTCCAACAGCCCTGATCCTTCCTTGTTGCTGAGCTCTCGATCTGGCCAAGGGTTTATGGAGAGCGGTGAGGAGCCCGGAACAATGTCCACTTTACGGGTTTATAAGGATGGGCGATCGAGTATTCCGTGAAGTTAAATTTGGAGAGTGGACCGGCCAATCTCTCCATGAGTTCGGCAAATTCTGTGAAGACTTTACCGAACACGCCTTTCCGCTCCCAGTGCGTCGTCGCATCCGCCTCCTCCTGTTTCAGTGAACGGATCCGCTCGACATCCGCCGTCTTGGCCGCGTCAGCCTCATTAAACATTTCTTCGATCTCCGCGGGCTCAATCCCAGCGCGGAGGGCCTCGACGGCGGTGTCCGCATTGAACTCCGTAGAAAGTTCACCCCGGGCGGTCAAAGCCCCGGCGGCGGAGGTACTACCCGCCTCATACGCATCTGGTCTTCCTCCGGACATTTTCAAAAAGAAAGGAGGGAGAAGGAGTTTTTTGTTCTTACCTAAAGTCTGAGTCGATCAACGATCGTCACACGAAGCTTCGAGAAAAATTGGTTATGTCTTCTTCTCAGGCAGAAATGCATAAGGTTTTTTCCACTGTAATTCAAGTCCTTTTTATAGGCAAGAGAGGGGGATCCTGGGCAAATAAGAGAAGTCTCGAGGATCGAAGTGCAACCGTCAGACAAGACCTCATTCAATGCTATCCTCGAATCCCGCGTGTGCGTCGTTTAGAGGGCACGCCAAAGGATAGCCTGACAAAACCGTCGGACTCCCCCAATAGGGGCCCGACACGTGCCCCGGTGACAACTTCACAACCGTTGTCATTTCTCGCTCGTTTCAGCGACTGACCAGGTCGTCCAAATTCAAAATCAGTCTGTTCGAGAGACGATCGTCTGTTCCATAAAATACTGAGTTGCTCGTATGAGTCAAGCGATCGCCAGTAGAATCACCTCACCCCACGTCTTCAAAATCGGAGCGAGCTGGGGGGCAATTGTTGTGCGGCGATTTATACGCCTCAATGGCGATCGGCCTAAGGGTCGAGCAACCAGGCCAGCATCAAATAATCCAAGGCAGACTTGCCAAGCTAAGGGTCCTGACCGAGATCAGGTACCGAGCGATCGAGGTCCAGGGCGATCACCTCTTGGCACCTAGCGATCGACTCTGGTGCCCGACCAAGGATGACCGTCCTATGCCACGTGTAAGGCCATCATCCGTCATATCTACGAAGACCGGATCTCGGAGCGATGACCCACGTGCAGATCCGTGAATGGTGTCGCGGATTGAGGATCTTTGACTCCAGCCCATCAACAGCTGTCAACGACAAGGACTATCTCACCTACCGACAGACCCGCCGAAAGGTCCTAGGTGGGACCTCCCAAGATAGCGACAGAGGACGCGGGTTGTCTTCTCATTGGTTCGCACATCCGGCTTCCAGCAGCTGCTGCGGACTTCAGGGAGACCAACCCATGTGCTAAAGACGATCGCCCGTTTATTATAATACAGTAGAGGCGATCGTCCAGCGACTTCCCCTCCTATAAATAGGAAACCTCCAGCAACTGGAAAAAGGGTTCACAAACAGTGATTTTCATACAAGAGTTGGATCAGAAACACAGAAATCTACACAGCATCTCACCTTTGTTACAAGAACTAACAGAGCATCATCTATGGTTCTTCCGGCAATCATCAGCATTCAAGAGCTAGATAACTAGGGTCTTTACACTCATTGTAATTATACTCTAACATTAATATTTGTACTCCGAGGTATTCGTATTAATAATATCTCGCGAGAGCATTCTATAATACCCGTGATTTCGATTTCCGGTAATTTCTTTTTTTTTCGGCGGAAGTCCGTTTTTACAACTCGATCACGACCGTTTCATTATTATGAGAATGATTAATTCTACACTTTTTGACATCCGGGTTCGTTTCGGTGCCGTTTTGTTGAGTTCCGTGCTTTTTAGCGACTTTTCCGCACTTGAGTTCGATTCTTGCGAATCTCGTTGGAAACTGCTGTCTCGAGTTTCCCGTAAGTCCGTTTAACTTTGTTAGACGTGTTGTGAACTTCGGTTTGGTTATGCGATCACGTATCGTGATTTTCGGACATTTTGGGCCATTTTCGTAATTTCCCAAAGTTTGGGGTAATTACTTCCCGTTGTCGAATTTCGAGCCTTCGGGTGGTTGTAATCGTGTGTTCTCTTAGTGCTCGAATTCGGCTTTGCGAGTATTTCGTAACCGTATCTTCGATTCGTATTCAGGTTTGGGTTTCGGGGTCGTTCGGGCCGTCGGAGTTGGCCCCGGCCGAGTCATGGCCGGGCAATCTGGGCCCAGGCCGGCACTGGCCGAGTTACGGCCGGTAGTGCTCGGCAGCTGTACCATGGGCCGCAGCACACTACCGAGTCACTGCCGCGGCACACTCGTCCGGGCCGCGGCACACTCGTGTTGCACTTATCGGCCAAACCTTCTGTACCGTGTGCCGCGGCACATGCCGACGGGGCCGCGGCACACTGCCGATCACTGGGCGCAGTTTTGGCCCTGTGCCGTGGCACACTTCGGCTAGGCCGCGGCACACAGGGCAGATCAGCCTATATAAGGCCTGGTAGCCCGTTTTTGTTCATTTCCTCACTTTTCTTGCGGCTATCGGACGGGTGCGATGGGGAATCGAGTTCTTGGCCGATTCTAATCAATTCCAAGATGTTTTGGAAGATTCTTGTTGATTATATCATCATCCAATCCGTGTATTTCATCTAATCAAGGTATATTTCTTGATTTTTCTTCAAGTTGACTTTTCGGAGAAATTGTCTTTGATTTCGATTCTAGTTCGATTTTGATACATCGGTTGGTGTAGTATGATGTTATTAGTCGTGTTCTATGGGTTGTATATCCATACTTCAAGTTTGTTCAACTCGATTAGTGATTCGAGTGTTCTTGGGAGTTATCGAACATTGAGTGTTCGATTAAATGTCCCAATGAGTTTCCCTTCGATAATTGTTGGGATTTCCGTTGTTTTTGGCTTTGATTCTCGTTGTAATCATGTTTTATTGTTCCTTCCGGAGGATTATAGGTGCTCTAGGATTCCGAGTTGAATCTCGTTGGTGTTTGATGATTCATGTGGTGTTATTCCGTCGTAAATTTCGGTGTTATTGCGTTCTAGATAGTGTTCGGGAATTTGAGGGCTACCCGGACATATCCGTTCATTTTTCCATTTGCTCGTGGTATCGAGGCAAGTACCTTGTTCATATGCTTCTCATTTTGTGGATATTATGATCGGTGATCATCTTGGTATGTTTTGAGGAATTGTTTATGGTTTGGTTATTTGAACGTTGAAAGCTTTGATGATACCCCTGTTGTTTAAAGTTATGAAATCATGTATTCCGTGTTTAATCTTGTCATTGTGTTTTGAAGAGTTTGATAACGGTGTCGAGTTAGTGGCCATCTCTAGTGAGTATTCTTAATGAACTTACATTCTTAGCATATTAGTATTGCATGAGTAACGTGTGTGTGTGTATGCTCACTATGGGTTAGATCCGACGGGGTCTCGGTAGGGGTCCACGGAGGGGTGGATCCACGGTTAATTGTGGTGCATTTTTTAAATGTGATTTGATTATGGCATTTTCGGAAATGAGTGCTTTCGAATGGTTTTCATGATTGCATGCATCGACTAAGTGTGTAAGAGGTAAGTGTTCATTTGGCTTACTTGGCTAGGATGGCACTAGAGTATTTTGTTGTTCATATTAAATCCTTTAATTGTGGATTTTGATGCTGGAAGACGAACCTTGTTGTCGTTCTCGTGTACTGTGAGTTGATGAGATTTGGGGCTATAATCCCAATGGTTTTGTAAAGGTCATTTGACGGATTTGAGGCTAAAATCCCAACGGTTTGGTAAAGGTTTGACGAAAGTAAACCTTTGGGGCGGTGACCCCTTTCGTCTTTTGGGTTTTGAAAAGTGGGATTTGATAATCCTAAATTGTTTTCTATTAAAACTCCCGATGGTATTTCAAATCATTTTATAAATTGTTTCCCTTGATATTTTGATCTTGAAATTTTGGGAAGTCTTTACTCAAACTCTTGCCTCGGGAAGTGTTCATCCTGTCGTATTTGAATCTTTGAGGATTCCGGATTATTATCGTTTGTGGAATGTGAATTGTATGACTCGTATTTTGCACTTTGTTCTTGCACTAGCAAAACAGTGGAGTTTTGCTAACCCCCGAGTATTCGGGGGGTGGATGTCTGTTTTTGCATTCAGGTTTTGGAGCATAACACAGGGTCGACACGAAGGATGATGAAAGATGATCGATACTAATCACATGAGGAACCGTACATTGTGTATTGGTTCAGTTGTACCTTATTTTCTGCTGTTATACTTTTCCTGTTGTACGGGTGTGGTTGTATTTTTGACCCCTGCGTGGGCATGAGTTGTAATTGAGTTGTATATTTTTATTGAAAGACCAAATCGGTCTACTGAGTCTTTTTAGCCTTGAAGGCATCGTTGAGATGTTCTATGTTGTTATCAGCCTGGTAGATCCTTGAGGAAGGGTTCTACGGCGTGTAATATCCCTGAGCATATTGGGGGTGTTACACATTAAAGCCCGGAACTAATAACCCCGTCAAATCTTGTGTTATTTACTTTCCCACGGACGTGATCTTGCATTTGTTTGTTACTCATCCATTCCAGCAATCCCTTCCAGATAATATTTTGGGTAACAACATCACGAAGCTCCAAAAATCCCAAATCAAGGGTTCAAGTGTTCTTACCTTCGATCCGGGCGAAAGATGATGTTAGGCATGAATCAAACTTCCAAAAAATGATGCTCTATGATGTTCCCAATCAAAACCATCGATTTCTGATGAAGGATCGCGAAGAAACGAAGAGAAATGTGGAAATGGCCAAGTGACCCGTGCCCAGGCCTTAAATAGCCGAGTCCTGCCGGTCACTTACGGCCGTAACCGGCCATGGCTACCCTACTATCCAATTTGGTCGACACCCTTATGGCCGTTATCGGCATCCTCCTTACGTACGTAATAGGCCTTACGGCTGTACCCGGCCACAACCTAACGGCTGTTATCGGCCAGTCTTTACGAGTCACTATCGTCCGTAACCGGCCATCCCAGCGAGTCACTGCCGACCGTGATCGACCATCCAGCGAGTCACTACTGGAACACGTGCGGCACTGCATGTCCTTACGGCCACGACTCGGCCAGCTGCCTCCTAACGTACGTAACAGTTAATCCATAGCATACGTAATACGTACGTTGAATTTCTATAGTATATGCTCGTATTACATACGTAATACACCCTGTATAGCATACGTAAATCCATCATTTGACTCACATGTCCACATCCTCGCCGAAAGCTGCCACCCACGGGCCCACCTGCCGACCACAACTCGATCCTATCCGATTCCTCTTGTTACGTACGTAATGCCTTATGCATAACGTACGTAAAATGTAGAATTTAACGTACGTAAGTCTTTAAGTTTAGCGTACGTAATGGCATTCTGTACTTGGCCAAAATCCAACTATTCCTGTCCGTCTCAACATACTGGATACGAACATACGGCATAATGAATACACATATGTTAGGAGTATGCCCTCGAATGCCACTCAGAGGTTGTTGAGTGAGGCCATTGTACTTGTAATTATGTAAACCATTTATATAAGGCAAATGAATGTTTCTTTATTTACTGGTAGTTACTGGCATTCCTAACTCGTAAATAAACATATAGAAACTAGTCCGTGTATTTGAGAGCAAAACGTTCCACTCCATATTGGATAAGGGGGTCAGCACTGGAAAGGTTTAGAGCTCAAATACTTAATCGTTCGCAAGTCGATGAAACTTGATTGGGCGTTAAGTTTATGTGAAGACTTGTATGACATGTTCTTTGACAAGGAGAGTGCCTGTCGAACACTAATGGTTAGTGGGAGCACACGTTATAGGTATGCTAATTGGATTAGTATACTCGAACCGACTCACCCTCGATTCGTCACACGGATTTCACTCCGGGACAGTCAATGACGGAATCGAAAGGTTGTGATAGGTATTCGTGAACCTTCGACTTGAGGTTTTAGTAGGGATGTGCTTGTGACGTCAAGATTTTCATTAGAGTAGTTCGACCCTGTAAACCGGAAGGCGGGGGTCAACCTCGACGTGCATCTTGACGGGCAAGTAGCAGTCTCATCAATACCAAGATAGAATTCTTTCTCCCGTTAGTGAGCGGGTTATATGTCCTATGCGGTTATTGGCGAGATGAGATCATAAGTCTTTGGCCAAAGCATTGGAGCTAGTTGTATTAGATACACGGCTCGATGATCTCGATTTGCATTAACGCATGCATAGCGTCAAGTATGCAGATAGGGTTTGGTCGACCGTGACCCTATAACTTGATCGGGACATTTGAAAGAAGGGTTTATACGTTCTTGGTATTCACGACAGAATGGTTCTTGAATGATCCCATCATTCGTTCTCGATTAAGTGCAGTGTAGGCCGCCCGAGTGGCTAGGTGCTACTACTCTTTGGTTCCTCCCATTGATGACTGAGACGAACCTACCGAGTCGCGCAATAGGATTGACGATGGAATGAATCAAGCTAATTCTCTCATTATGAATATTAGATATTGGATATCTAAATTTGGGACATTGGATGTTTAAATCGACTTATTAGATAAATTGATTTAAGGCCTAATGAATTAAATATTTCACTGGGTGATTAATTTAATTCATGAATATAATTATTTCTTGGAGAAATTAATTATGTTATTATGTGTTTGATATGATTAATTAATTGGATTAATTAATTGATATAAATACATTAGAACGGAATTGGAGTTTATCTGTTTGGACTCGCGAGAGTCCGAAACGAACCGAACTTGTCCGATTTCTTCTTGATAGTCGCCCCCTTCCACCAACCTTCCCTTTGGTCTTTGGTTTCCATTTTATAATGGATGATAATGACTTGTGGGGAAGACCTCTCATGTGAGATGAGTTGTTGGTGGTTATAAAGTGTATAAAGATTGAGGAGAAGACTAACTCTCACATGTATTCATTTGGAGCATTTCATACGTGAGATTAGGAAGAGAGTTTGAAGGAGAGAGAGAAAAGAACTTAGAGTTCATTTCATGGTGTTCATACTTATCTTCATCTTCTTCACTAACTTCTTCTTCATTTTTCTTGGAGAAAATTGAGAGAAAAATATTGAGAGAATTTTGATAAACATATTTGGAGTATATTCATCAAAATCAATAGCTTCATCACCTAGCTCTAGCCGTATCCTCGGAGGATAGCAAGGTGTTGTCATTCCCGTCGTTTCTCCGGCGCGTGGCAAGTAGAGACGCGGTGCTTTCGGCGTTGGATCGTTCAAGAGCTTGGGGAATAGCTCAAGAGAAGGTTATCCATCTAATCAACGGACTACAAGGGTGAGTTTCTATATCTCTAGCTTTTCGTTTTGATATTCATATATACGTAGCTCGATCGATCCTCGTAGGGATTCGGATCGAATTAATTTTCGTTTTACCGCTTCCGCTGGGCCTTCGTTTTAGGCACCGAATCCCAACAGTGGTATCGGAGCGTAGGTCTTGCGATCGTATATACGATATTGGCATTTGGAATGCTCGATTAGATGGTGAATTATTTGGAATCATTTTAGTCATAATCGTGGTATATGTTTTTCGTTCGTAATAATTGTATTTTTCGTAACTTTATGTCTAAATATAAATCTTAAATTTCTGGGAAATATGATTTATATTGAAGATATGAAAGTCGGAAAATATTGATATTGGATATCCGGTCGAAAATCTAGCCCCGAATCGTCGTCGGACGACTTTTTGGTCAAAAGGTGCATTCTGGCCGAGAGTGACTCGACCGTGTCCTGGGTGACTCGGTCGTGTCCGGCAGTCTGGCCAGGCCACTGCCAGGCAGACCCGACCGTGTCAGGCGACACGGCCGTGTCTGGCCGGAAGGCTTCAGGAAGTGACTCGACCGTGTCAGGCGACACGGCCGTGTCTGGCAGGAATGTCTAGGACACTGCCAGCATGACCCGACCGTGTCTGGCGACACGGGCCGTGTCTGGCCGGCAGGATGCCGGCAGTGACTCGGCCAGGCAGGCCATTTTTTCACCCGGCTCGATTTTTTCGTGTATTCTTGAAAATTAATCTCCCGCATGTTAAATTAGATTTAATATGATTAAAATGATTTATGGTATTTCATTTTATAAGGGAAATTCGATTAATTGGAATAATTGTGGTCGACCGAATTATTTTGAACGTTATCATATTACCGGTTGTGTGAATCGATTGGATCGGTTCGTATTGTTGATTGGATCAATTTATCTCTACGCTTTACATTTATATAGTCTTTATTTGATGAATGCTTTTGAATGGGGATGTGGTTCGTGGACTTAGTTTTGAATCGTTCGTTTTATTCGATTGGGTTGTAAAGGCCGTTTTGAGCCTATTTATTTTACTAGAAATGTTTGTATCTAGGATGCAATTTTCGATGTAAAATTTATATGTAATGACGAAGACCGGAGGAAGATCCGTTTCGAGAAGACGAAGATTCAAGACGAAGACTTGTAATTAGATTACGGAGTTTTTGTTTTCTAGGAACGGTCCATGAACCACATGTTGGTAGCAACTAGGTTGTGAATGGTTATTTCATATTGTATGAATGCCACAAACGCGCTTAAATGATTAATGTGCAAAGTGTAACATTAATCGCGAAAATTCTCCCACGAAAAATTATTAAGTTTAAAAGGTTTCAAGGTTTTCCTTCCCTCCATCAAGCTTTCGGGAAATTGAAATCCAAACCGGATGTGCTATGCTTCCGAGTTATCGGGGTAGTCATTCGGGGAGGATGGATAAATTACCGGGAGCGCATTGGATGCCTTCGGTTGGAGCAAATTTTATCCCTAGAAACTTGATAGGTTGCCGAATAAGATTCAATTGTGAAACTGATTTGCGTCGATGGTATAAACTTAACTTGTTCACGAACTATAGAAACCGTATAGATTGAGGGGAGTGAACAAGGGGAAAAAGAAGATCGAATCATCCATTAGATGGGTTGGTGTTGGACACCACTTTATGAAAATTAATAGACTAGAAACCTGTTCGGTTGCCCTCTATTAAGATTTATAAAGAACTCGATCACCACTATGAAGTAGAGCGACGATACTTCCGGATTTCACATGGGAGTGTGTTGTTCCGATAAAAATAGTGGGAGCTGGGTAACAAGAATAGAAAAGACCTTAATTCTATACTCAGAACATAATTGAATGAGTCACTAATTAATCTATCGTACTTAATGTAATATCCGACTGTAACTTTTCATTTTTACCTGTCGTTGTATTATTCGGATAATCTGATTATCAGAAATCGTTGCATTTAGTATTATGTTGAGGTATTATAGATTTGAATATCATATCGTTGTTATTTCATATGTGATGATTCGATGTTATTAGAGTGTTGCATTTTCGAATTTTTGTTAGTGTAGCGTACGCTACACAGTACTATTAACGTACGCTAATCCTGTGTATTAGCGTGCGTAAGGTTTCCTCGGTTGCGTACGCTAAGAAGGAATCTGGCAGCAGTTGACTTCAACACGTGAACCCTTTTAACCGGTAGCATGCATGCGATCTAAGTCTGAGCTGTCATGTCGGTGAGAATCTACTTTTATTAGCGTGCGTAACCCATTCATCATTAGCATGCGCTAACGGCCTGCAATAATTCAAGACAGTAGCCACTGTAAGCCGCTTACGTACGTAATATCGTCCGGATAGCGTACGTAAGGGCATTAGCGTACGCTAAACTGTCCTGATAGCGTGCGCTAAGTCTGCACAGTCTATTTATAGGACCAGCCTGTTTTTCATTCCTTCACAACTCTAAACCGATTCTCTCTCCATTTTTATCGTCCCTCTGCACTCTAAAAACGATATAAACCTTCACCAACTTGTTTCTAAGCCTTGAATCTCGGAGTGGAGCTCATTTTCTTGGAGACTTGGAGTTGTTTTTAAGCTCGGGATATATTCTCTCATATCATTGAAGTTATTCTTCATTTCTGGAGGTTGGTGTGTTTTCTTCTCTGCATTATTTTCTTATGTTGATTATTAATGACGAATTATACTTCACCTAGAGTAGATTAAGCAAGTAATATATGGTTATAATTAAACTCTCTAAGCACTTTTGATAAATATGTTAAATGAGGGTTTAGTTTAGAGGAGTTCTTGATATTGTAGTAATGGTAACCATGTTTGTAGCTGTCATTACTCAACTTCTGGACGAATTTAGCTCAGTAGGACATTGTTGGATCGGTTAGCTTCATCATAACTGGACTTAGTCAAGAACTTGACATCATAAAGTGCTTAAACACCATTTTAGATATCTATTTACCTTGAGAAGAACTTGATAATGTTAAAGATGAAATTAGATGATCTAGTCCAGAAATCTTAGAAGTTTTAACAAATCATGATTGTTCAGTTTCACTAGTCTTTGAAGATTGATAAGGATCTTGATAATTTCAACAATAACTTTTCATTAATCTAATGTATTGAGAACTTAGAATATTTTGATCATCATACTAGAATTGGTGAATTCCCCATCATGTTAATGAATCCTCCAGCCTTGTAACAAAGACTTTGATAACCTTCATAAGTATGGTGTAATCTCAGAACTTATGAACTTGTTGTTAGCTTAAAATCAATTTAATGAGAGGAGAATAATCATAATGTGCAGATTTTACCTTTCAACCTTTTAATGTCTTGGAAAGTTTAATCATCATAAGATGATCTTAACATCATGATTAGTTATTCAACATACCCTTGATAGAACTCTTGTTTATGATGAACCATGCGAACATTCGGTAAATTTTGTAAACCGATTCTTATAGTTGTATTGATGTTAGAAGGATTCCTGGCATAAGGCTTCAATAATTTGTAGTAACAAACTATTCTAAAGGATTGTAGGTTGACGTCTTACTAATCCTATATTAATAATTATACGAATATGTTTTGAGTAAAATGTATTTCGTTTAAGGTTGATTGTTCGGGTAAAACTTGTCGAGGACCGTTCGTTCGTTCCGATAAGAAGAGGACTATTCTCGTCTCCGTATTAAGGCAAGTTATCTTGCTTGGTTATAATGATGATTAGATTCTTATGATGATTATATATTTCATGTGTATGAATTGTCCATGTGACGTTTGTCGTGATTTGATATTGTCCTTGACATTATGGGACTGCATTCCCAAGTACGCCGTTTTGAATCGTTGATCTCGTTGGTCCTTATTTTCACTTTGGTGAGTCTTTCTTGATCCTTAATTGGATGTGTTATCCTTTGAGTTTCGTTGTCATGTTGTATCGTGACATATCCGGAATCATATCTGCGTGCCGATTGGTTATTGTGTAGGATTTTTAGCCAGGCACACGATGGTCATGCGTGGATGTTTCCGCATTGGACCGTGCACACGAGACGTTAGTTCGTGAGGCTAATTAGGTACATTGTCCCACGTATATTTCTGGATTCCGTATACGGGGTGGACATGTGCACGGACACATTTCCGGATCGGGCGTACTGTGATGTCCATCTTGAGCCATAATGTTAATCGTTCACAGACCATGTATGATTGGATGTGTTCGATATTTTGTGACTGATTGTTTCATACGCCCGAGGGGTATGATTAATAGTCGGAATGATTTTCTTGAGATCTATATATGTGAATTGTATAATGTCGGAAGAATTGATTATCATGTATATCGACCTGTGTTGGGCGAAATACTTGTATTGTATTTTAGGTCGAGGCAAAGGCAAGGCACGGGAAGAGCATGTCGACGGCGAAGGATTCGGAGGATACTAGTTCGGGGGCCCCTCATCTTTGTTGTCCGGTTATGTTAAACCGTGTTGTGTTATTTTCTGTTCCGTTTAAATTGCTATTTGGTTGTATTTGACATTTGAAGTATTTTCCATCTCCATATGGTTTATACTTGTTTTTGGATCCTGTGTATTGTAAGGCCGTTGGCCATATTTTGATAAACTCCTAATCGGAGAAATGACTATTCGTTGTGATTCGGTATCACAAATAATATTTATTTAACCTGTTTTGGATATCGCCAGTGGGTCCCAGTGTGGGATTCACGGCCTTTGTAATAACCGCCATTTGGGGTGTTACAGAAGATGGTATCAGAGAGTCGTTTTCATACATGAGTCATTGAGAAATGAACTAGTATCAAGAAACCTTCGTGTCACGTGTGACCTGTGCAAGCGCCTGACCCTGCGAGCCAAATGCGGTATGTACTTTATGAGCCATGGTTTAATTACTGGCATGATATTGATATCAGTATGGATCTCTTTGTTGATCATGTTATTTCAAGGAATTGTGACAGGATTTATCTGATTGATAATCCGAGGTAAATGCTGAATTGATTATACAATCGAAATTGTTCGACTTGACACCAATATGATATTCGGTGCGACATTTGTGGTATCGATAACCGATTTCCTTTAATATGTAATTCCTTGTTGCTATTAACTTAGCATGAATTTTAGTATCTTGAACTGTACTTATGGTTATCATTACGATTGATTCTTTCAGTATGGAAAGGAACCTGAGAGGTCGTGGCGAGAGGGACGAGGCCGCGGAAGGGGCGAATCCCAATACCTCGAGCCAACGAGACGCGCGAATGCGGATCGGAGTTCCGCGAGACGGTGGTTCACCTTCTAGGAACAATCGCACCACGGTGGCGCGGGGATGCACGTGTCGATCCTTACGTCATAATGCGAGGCATGATGACACGAATGACCCAGATGGGTCAACTAATGGAAGCTATGCAGAGGGCCGCTGCGGCCGGCGGCAGGGCTCATCCTCCTCCTGTGATTGGCGGACCCGTGAGTCGGATTATCGGCGACATCTCTCGCCGGCGACCACCGACTTTTGAAGGCTCCTCTGAGCCTGCGACATTGTGCATTGGATCGAGCATTTTGAGAAACTTTTCCGGATGGTGGGTGCCCGGAAGAGAATCGCGTCTCGGTAGCCGCGTATTATCTTAGCAAAAGCGCTCATACCTGGTGGCTTTCAGTAAGGCCAGCTGATGGTGTTTGCACATGGGAGGAATTTAAAAACCTCATGCTAGACCGTTACTATCCAGGGCCACTCCGTGAGGCCAAACTGTCGGAACTTTTGAACCCCGACCCGTCCGAAGACGATGATGTATTATCTGTTGCTGAGAAATTCCAGGCACTCCTTCCTTTTGCCACGACAATTATCCGAACAGAGGCCGACAAGATCAAATACTTTCTCAAGAGGCTTAAACCCTGAATGAGAATGCAGCTGTTGAATCACCACTGTACTACCTTACCGGAGTTTATCGAGAAGGCTCTGGAGTACGAACTCACCGCGAAGGAGATTTCCAAGAAACAACCACAATCCAACAACAAAAGGTCCAAGAACCAGAATCGATCGAGAGTAACCGGGACATTCAGAAGCCCCGGTCTTTGCCAAACCCCTCCGATCGACCACCCATGGCGTCGAAGCCAGGTGGATCGCACTCTCGGCGGTCCCCTCATCTGTTGTGTGCTATAATTGCGGAGACCGGGGGCATATCGGTACCAAATGCCCGAAGCCTGCCGTCACATGCCTTACTTGTGGCAAGATTGGTCACCGTGCTCGTTTTGCGGGGTGGGCGGACATGATCCATGGCGTCTCATACTCCTATTCAATCCTCTGTCGAGCCGGACGCCTCCGTCCGCTTCTATCGAGACCACCGGCGAATAGGGGAATGGGCCGTGGGAATCAAAGTGGTACACACAGTGCGGAGCTGCGAAACCCGGGATTTACGAGATGAAGAGAGTGATGATCCCGAGGCCGCATGATTTCGTATACTCGAGATCCACTCCCGGCTGTGTGTGTTCTTTTTGATACCGGTGCTTCACACTCCTTTATATCTTCTTCTTGTTTAAGTCGTTTGCCTCTAGACCATGTTATCAATTGTGAGCCCTACGTGATTGGTCTACGATGGTAGAAGAATTATTGGAAATCGTGAAGTCGGAATTTGTCCGATTCGTTTGAGCGACCGTGAGTGGTTGTCAAATCTGATTGTAGTCAATCTACCTAAGGATGATATAATCTTGGGCATCGATTGGATGGATCGTCACGATGCAATACTCGGTGTCGCAAGCGGATGGTTACCGTCACTTCGATGATGGATTCGAGTGTATTTTTCGAGGTGATAATCCCGGTCGTTACGGGAGAGTCATCAGCGCTATGAAAGCAGCGAAACTGCTTAATCAAGGGTGTATTGGTTATTGGTGCTACATGACCAAATCAGCCGATCGATCAGTTGAATTGGCCGACATTCCGGTAGTCCGAGATTACCCCAATGTATTTCCAAACGAGTTGCCAGGCTTACCTCCTCATCGTGACGTGGAGTTTATTATTGAGTTAGAACCAGGTACGTCCCCGCCCTCAAAAGCACCGTACCGTATGGCTCCGACTGAGATGCAAGAATTGAAGAACCAGCTTGAGGAGTTGACTGACAAAGGCTATATTCGACCTAGTGCGTCCCCTTGGGGAGCACCAGTGTTATTTGTGCGGAAGAAAGATGGATCTCTACGCTTATGTATTGATTACCGTGAGCTGAACAGGGTAACCATCAAGAACAAGTATCCCTTGCCTCGTATTGATGATTTATTGGACCAACTTCAGGGAGCTGCCGTGTTTTCTAAGATCGACTTGATATCTGGTTATCATCAGTTGAGGATTCGAGAGTCTGACATTTCGAAGACAGCATTCCGTACTCGCTATGGGCATTATGAGTTCGTGGTGATGCCATTTGGACTGACTAATGCACCGGCAGTATTCATGGAGTTGATGAATCGAGTTTTTATTAACTATCTGGATCGCTTTGTAGTCGTTTTCATTGACGACATTCTGATTTACTCTCGCGACCACGAGGAACACGAGAATCACCTCCACCAAGTTCTCGATACTTTGAGGCGAGAACAACTTTATGGGAAATTTTCTAAGTGTGAGTTCTGGATGCCTGAGGTTGTCTTTCTCGGGCATGTGATATCAGCCGAAGGGGTGAGAGTGGACCCACAAAAGACGGAAGCCATTCGAGATTGGCTACCACCGAAGAACGTGAAGGAAGTTCGTAGTTTCCTCGGCCTAGCAGGTTACTACCGACGATTCGTGGAGGGATTCTCTAAAATTTCGCAACCGATGACTAACTTACTGCGGAAGGACAAGAAGTATTTGTGGTCAGAAACATGTCAGAAGAGTTTTGATGAGCTCAAGAGTCGATTAATTTCGGCCCTTGTTTTGGTCTTACCAAAAGGAACGGAAGGATTTGTGGTGTATAGTGACGCGTCGAGACAGAGTGCAGGATGTGTACTAATGCAGGAAGGGAAAGTAATCGCCTATGCATCGAGACAATTGCGACCCTATGAAGTTAACTATCCGACCCACGACTTGGAGTTAGCAGCCGTGGTGTTTGCTTTGAAAATCTGGCGTCACTATCTTTATGGAGTTACCTGCCAGATCTTTACGGACCACAAGAGCCTAAAGTACATTTTTACTCAGAAGGAGTTGAACATGAGGCAAAGAAGGTGGCTAGAATTAATCAAGGACTATGATATCGAAATCCTTTATCATCCGGGTAAAGCAAATGTGGTTGCCAACGCATTGAGCCGAAAGACAGTGCAGGAGCAGATGCTGAGTCGTTTAACAGCACAGAGGGAATTGCAGTTGGACCTTATGAGGCCAGAAATTGAAGTTTGGTTACAACGTGTTCACGGACAACTTTGCACCCTTGATATTTCTTCGTCTCTTGATGATATGATCAAATCGAAGCAAATTACGGACCCATTCTTATCTCGGGTTCAGGATGAAGTAACCCAGGGGATAGCCCCTGGATTCGTGATCCACGAGGATGGATTGATACGTTTTAGAAATCGAGTTTGTGTACCCGCTGACGAAGAGTTGAAGAACTCTATCATGAGAGAAGCCCATGCTACCCCGTACTCTATTCACCCGGGCTCTAGCAAGATGTATAAGGATTTGAAAAAGAATTATTGGTGGGGGAATATGAAGCGTGAGATTGCCGAATTCGTTTCGAGGTGTTTGACCTGTCAGCAGGTTAAGATTGAGCACCAGCGACCCGCAGGAATGCTGAAACCGCTCCCGATTCATGAATGGAAATGGGAGGACATATCTATGGATTTTATCACTAGCTTGCCGACGAGTTGTCGAGGAATGAATACGATTTGGGTGATTGTGGACCGTCTGACCAAATCAGCCCACTTCTTGGAAATTAAGGACACATGGGGCCCCGAGAGATTGGCCCAGCTGTTTATTAAGGAAATTGTGAGACTACACGGTACCCCCAAGAGCATTGTATCAGACCGTGACGGGCGATTTGTGTCACACTTCTGGAAGGCAGTTCATCGTGCGATGGGCACGCAGTTGAATTTCAGTACGGCTTTCCATCCACAGATCGATGGTCGATCGGAGAGAACCATCTGAGACTCTAGAAGATATGTTGAGAGCATGTGCTCTTGATTGGAAGGACGATTGGGAAGCCCAGTGCCTTTGGTGGAATTCACTTATAATAATAGTTGGCACGCTTGATTCGGATGGCACCGTATGAGGCATTATATGGCCGTCAGCCGTAGGTCCCCTTTGTGTTGGGACGAATCGCCGGAATCTCTGGGTACGGAACCCGATATGTTGTTAGCCGCTCGTGAGAAGATCACTTTGATTAGGAGTCGGTTGTTAACGGCTCAAAGTAGACGAAGTCTTATGCGACCATCGTCGAAGACCGCTTGAGTTCGAGGTTGGTGACCATGTGTTAATGAAGGTGTCTCCTACTCGAGGTGTTTTTCGTTTCGGGAAAAGGGCTGAGCCCAAGGTATATTGGGCCGTTTGAGGTTACGGAATGTGTAGGTGATCGCTGTCGACTAGCCTTGCCACCGACCTTGAGTAAGATTCACAACGTGTTTCATGTCTCTCGGTGAGGAAATATGTTGCCGATCCGAGCCACGTACTTCAATTCGAAGACATTGATTTAGCAGAGGATCATTAAATGCGAGGAGCGTCTGTGCGGATACTCGAGAGGAGGATCAAGCAATTGCGGAACAAGGCGATTCCCCTGCGAAAGTTCGGTGGTCACGACACGGAGTCGAGCGAAGCTACGTGGGAGGCGAGGATAGTATGCGAGCAAGATACCCCGAGTTATTTACCCCGAAGTTTCGGGACGAAACTCTTTTAAGGGGAGTATGTAATATCCATTGTAACTTTTCATTTTTACTGTCGTTGTATTATTCGGATAATCGATTATCGAAATCGTTGCATTTAGTATTATGTTGAGGTATTATAGATTTGAATATCATATCGTTGTTATTTCATATGTGATGATTCGATGTTATTAGAGTGTTGCATTTTCGAATTTTTGTTAGTGTAGCATACGCTACACAGTACTATTAACGTACGCTAATCCTGTGTATTAGCGTGCGTAAGGTTTCCTCGGTTGCGTACGCTAAGAAGGAATCTGGCAGCAGTTGACTTCAACACGTGAACCCTTTTAACCGGTGGCATGCATGCGATCTAAGTCTGAGCTGTCATGTCGGTGAGAATCTACTTTTATTAGCGTGCGTAACCCATTCATCATTAGCGTGCGCTAACGGCCTGCAATAATTCAAGACAGTAGCCACTGTAAGCCGCTTACGTACGTAATATCATCCGGATAGCGTACGTAAGGGCATTAGCGTACGCTAAACTGTCCTGATAGCGTGCGCTAAGTCTGCACAGTCTATTTATAGGACCAGCCTGTTTTTCATTCCTTCACAACTCTAAACCGATTCTCTCTCCATTTTTATCGTCCCTCTGCACTCTAAAAATGATATAAACCTTCACCAACTTGTTTCTAAGCCTTGAATCTCAGAGTGGAGCTCATTTTCTTGGAGACTTGGAGTTGTTTTTAAGCTCGGGATATATTCTCTCATATCATTGAAGTTATTCTTCATTTCTGGAGGTTGGTGTGTTTTCTTCTCTGCATTATTTTCTTATGTTGATTATTAATGACGAATTATACTTCACCTAGAGTAGATTAAGCAAGTAATATATGGTTATAATTAAACTCTCTAAGCACTTTTGATAAATATGTTAAATGAGGGTTTAGTTTAGAGGAGTTCTTGATATTGTAGTAATGGTAACCATGTTTGTAGCTGTCATTACTCAACTTCGGACGAATTTAGCTCGATAGGACATTGTTGGATCGGTTAGCTTCATCATAATGGACTTAGTCAAGAACTTGACATCATAAAGTGCTTAAACACCATTTTAGATATCTATTTACCTTGAGAAGAACTTGATAATGTTAAAGATGAAATTAGATGATCTAGTCCGTAAATCTTAGAAGTTTTAACAAATCATGATTGTTCGTTTCACTAGTCTTTGAAGATTGATAAGGATCTTGATAATTTCAACAATAACTTTTCATTAATCTAATGTATTGAGAACTTAGAATATTTTGATCATCATACTAGAATTGGTGAATTCCCCATCATGTTAATGAATCCTCCAGCCTTGTAACAAAGACTTTGATAACCTTCATAAGTATGGTGTAATCTCAGAACTTATGAACTTGTTGTTAGCTTAAAGTCAATTTAATGAGAGGAGAATAATCATAATGTGCAGATTTTACCTTTCAACCTTTTAATGTCTTGGAAAGTTTAATCATCATAAGATGATCTTAACATCATGATTAGTTATTCAACATACCCTTGATAGAACTCTTGTTTATGATGAACCATGCGAACATTCGGTAAATTTTGTAAACCGATTCTTATAGTTGTATTGATGTTAGAAGGATTCCTGGCATAAGGCTTCAATAATTTGTAGTAACAAACTATTCTAAAGGATTGTAGGTTGACGTCTTACTAATCCTATATTAATAATTATACGAATATGTTTTGAGTAAAATGTATTTCGTTTAAGGTTGATTGTTCGGGTAAAACTTGTCGAGGACCGTTCGTTCGTTCCGATAAGAAGAGGACTATTCTCGTCTCCGTATTAAGGCAAGTTATCTTGCTTGGTTATAATGATGATTATATATTTCATGTGTATGAATTGTCCATGTGACGTTTGTCGTGATTTGATATTGTCCTTGACATTATGGGACTGCATTCCCAAGTATGCCGTTTTGAATCGTCGATCTCGTTGGTCCTTATTTTCACTTTGGTGAGTCTTTCTTGATCCTTAATTGGATGTGTTATCCTTTGAGTTTCGTTGTCATGTTGTATCGTGACATATCCGGAATCATATCTGCGTGCCGATTGGTTATTGTGTAGGATTTTTAGCCAGGCACACGATGGTCATGCGTGGATGTTTCCGCATTGGACCGTGCACATGAGACGTTAGTTCGTGAGGCTAATTAGGTACATTGTCCCACATATATTTCTGGATTCCGTATACGGGGTGGACATGTGCACGGACACATTTCCGGATCGGGCGTACTGTGATGTCCATCTTGAGCCATAATGTTAATCGTTCACAGTCCATGTATGATTGGATGTGTTCGATATTTTGTGACTGATTGTTTCATACGCCCGAGGGGTATGATTAATAGTCGGAATGATTTTCTTGAGATCTATATATGTGAATTGTATAATGTCGGAATAATTGATTATCATGTATATCTGACCCTGTGTTGGGCGAAATACTTGTATTGTATTTTAGGTCGAGGCAAAGGCAAGGCACGGGAAGAGCATGTCGACGGCGAAGGATTCGGAGGATACTAGTTCGGGGGCCCCTCATCTTTGTTGTCCGGTTATGTTAAACCGTGTTGTGTTATTTCCTGTTCCGTTTAAATTGCTATTTGGTTGTATTTGACATTTGAAGTATTTTCCATCTCCATATGGTTTATACTTGTTTTTGGATCCTGTGTATTGTAAGGCCGTTGGCCATGTTTTGATAAACTCCTAATCGGAGAAATGACTATTCGTTGTGATTCGGTATCACAA
Source organism: Orobanche coerulescens (assembly GCA_033398695.1). Taxonomy (NCBI): domain Eukaryota; kingdom Viridiplantae; phylum Streptophyta; class Magnoliopsida; order Lamiales; family Orobanchaceae; genus Orobanche; species Orobanche coerulescens. The sequence goes on along the minus strand of CM065805.1, from coordinate 144,975,242 downwards.
ATAATATTTATTTAACCTGTTTTGGATATCGCCTGGTGGGTCCCAGTGTGGGATTCACGGCACTGTAATAACCGCCATTTGGGGTGTTACACTTAATGCAGACTCAAATCTCAATATGACAATGAATCCACTCGCAATTCTGCTCGAAAAGAACACCTTAATGGGACCTAACTTTGTGGATTGGCTCCGAAATCTGATGATTGTCCTCAGTATAGAGGCACTGGGATACGTCTTGGAGACGGACATTCCGGCTCCTCCTGTGCGGACCCGAGCCAATCAGGAAGAGATTGAAAACCAAGAAAAGTGGGTTAAGGATGACGTGAAAGTCCGTGCTTATATGATGGCTTCCATGTCTAATGAGCTTCAGAGAGCTCATGAGAAAATGACTTCGCTGGCGATTCTATCTCACTTAACCGAGCTTTATGGTGAGCATAGCAGAACTGCTAGATATGAGATATCCAAGCAACTGTTCGGTGCAAGGATGAAGGAAGGTGAGAAGGTTGGGGAACACGTCCTCAAAATGATATCCATGATTGAGAGATTGGAGGCTCTTGATTTTAAAATGGATACTTCTCTCCAAACTGACCATATCCTACAGTCTCTCCCTGATTCCTTCTCACAGTTTGTTATGAACTTCAACTGCAATGACATTGCATGTAATTTAGCTAGGCTAATGAACAAACTTGTGACCGATCAGTCTCAGACGAAGACTCCGCGGATGAAGGAGTCTGCCCTTGTGATTTCTTCTGGACTTCGGAAGTCTAAGAAGAAGAAAAAAAAGACCAAGAAGCGGACTGGACCACAAGCAAAGGACCTTAAGGGAAAGGTCAAGGCCCCGATGGTTCCAAAGAACAAGAAGAAGAAGGATGCTTGTCTCAAGTGCGGTGAGCTGGGCCACTGGGCTAGAGACTTTCCGATTCTTCATGGCACTTCGTCTGTAACTTTTAGTTTTGGAAACAAATTGTTAACTCTTGTATTTTCTACTTCCTGGATACTGGATTCTGGTGCTAGTTCTCATATTTGTACCATGAATCAGGATCTGGAACAAAGTAGGAAGCTTGGAGCTGGAGAAGTTATGATCACAGTCGAAAGTGGGCATAGTGTCGAGGCGACCAACATAGGATCACTTCTTTTGGGTTTAGAATCCGGCTTTGTTTTGACTTTAGAAGATGTACTTGTTTTGCCCAAGGGGCACAAAAACATTGTATCCATTCCGGTCATGGACAGAAAAGGCTTTTCATTTTTCATTGGTGATGGTTCCTGCAAATTTATTTCAGAAATAAACTAGTGGTTACTGCTACATTGTTAAATGGATTGTATCATCTAAATCTCAGCAACAAAGTAGTTGTGAATACTATGACTAGAAAACATGGTAGGGATGAAACCAATCAAGTTTTGAAATGGCATCTTAGACTTGGTCATGTTGGTCAGACCAAGGTTTACAAGATGGAAAATGATGGACTTATGGGTCCATTAGGATCGGATCCCTTTCCTACTTGTGAATCTCGCCTTAAAGGCAAAATAACTAAGTCCCCCTTCACAGGGACATTTGAAAAAGCCGCTGATAAACTGAGATTAATCCATACCAACGTATGTGGTGCTTTGGAAGCAGCACGCGATGGATATCAATATTTCATTACGTTTACAGATGATCATACTAGGTATGGTTATGTATACTTAATGAAACATAAATCTGAGGCCTTTGAGAAATTCTAGGAATTCAAGGCCCTAGTCGAGAAACAAACTGGTAATCATATCAAAGCACTTCGGTCGGATCGAGGTGGCGAGTATATGAGTACGGAGTTTGACGAGTGTAACACCCCCAGGATATCCGAGGTATATTACAGCGCCATGAATCCCTACATGGGACCCACCAGGCTGAACAAGCATCATACTCATCGACTCACAGAAACAACAGAAAAATACCTCGTCATAAAGACGCCCAACAAAATAATTCACCCGGTTTAACCGGTCAAACATGACACCATAATCCATCACAACATAATAAACAACAATACAATCCCGACAAGTAAAAGTTCTTAAGTACTCGAGTACTTCTATTAGTTTAAAGACCACAAAGGTAAAAGAGAGAAAGCAACAAGACACCACCCGTGCACAATCATCACGCACGGCCATCATCCGCATACTGGTCCAGCACCCGCTCTTCTCGATGAACCTGACCTGAAATTCATAAAACAAATTTCCCCAAAACGGGTCCCCAGAGGGGTTAGCAATTACGCTAGTACAAGTAACCAAATGAACGACTTACATCTTACACATATAGTAATGCATGCAATTCAAGAAAACATGGTTCCAAATCACTCATTTCCGGAAATGCCATAATCAAATCACATTTGTAAAAATGCACCACAATTAACCGTGGATCCACCCCTCCGTGGACCCCTACCGAGACCCCGTCGGATCTAACCCATAGTGGTTAAAAGCAAGCTCGCGGATCCACCCCTCCGTGGACCCCTACCGAGACCCCGTCGGGTCTAACCCATAGTGAGCATACACACACACACACAATTCTCATGCAATACTAATACATTAAGATTGTAAGTTCATAAGGGTACTTGCCTCGGTTAATAGACGGTGATACGAACGGAAAGGAAGAATCGAACACGACCGCGAGGAACCAACGGAAATGAACCTAACGATTCGAATAACACAATCACAACCAACTCTAGACGATTACGGAAATGGAATACACCCGGAAACCCGCCTACGATTCATGTATATTCGTACCAAAATAACAACGAGGGCGGACCACAACCAAACCCTCTCGATTCCGTAAAAATCCACAAAATATCCATGAATCCGTAGGAAAACTAAAGATACTAACAATATTAATCGTATTCATCATAAATCCACCAACAAAACGGAACGAATCGGAAGAAAAACCCAAAACCCCCAAATTAATCGAAAATAGGGTTCTAGAGATATTACCTTTGGAGATTCAAGTACTAAGATCCGTAGAACACGCGTTAGATTGATAATCCGGGCCTCACAACCGAAGGAGAATGATGAAAATCAACCCCCGAATGAAGAATGCTTGAGAAGTTCTCCCCCCCTTAGACCTCTCTCTCTCGCGCAGGTGATGAATGGAGGAGAAATGGCCGATCTCGTCTAATAAGAACGAGATTGCACAGTTGACCGCTTGGTGGTGTGCCGCGGCACAGGCCAAAAAATTACTCCCAGGTTTCGGTAGTGTGCCGCGGCACAGCCTGCGTGTGCCGCGGCACCCGGTACAGTCGGGTTTTGGTCGCAGATGTCATACGAGTGTGCCGCGGCACCGGACGGGTGTGCCGCGGCACTGACTCGGCACTGTGCCGCGGCACCGGATGGGTGTGCCGCGGCACACAGTACAGTTCGCTCGACCAACAACTGGAGAATTTTGTGTGCCGCGGCGCACACACCTTGTGCCGCGGCCCACACCCCTTTTGGGTCCCAAAATGATAAAAATGATCCGGAAAGAGAATAAAAACGATAGGAATCAATATTTGGGAACCAATAACACGAAATGGATCCACGGCAACCCCGAAACGGCGGTTCCGCACAACAATAACGAGAATACAGTTCAACAGTTGACAGGAAGGACACACTGAAAGGTACACGAGGGTCACTATGATCGAGAAATACACCAAAAATAAAAATACAAGGGAAAGAAAAATGCGGATATTACATTCTACCCCTCTAAAAATAAGTTTCATCCCGAAACTTAAGAAACAAACAACTCAGGGTACCTAGCACACATGCTATCCTCGGTTTCCCAAGTTGCCTCCTCGACACCGTGTCTCGACCACTGCACTTTGACCAAAGGGATGGTCTTATGCCTCAGTCGTTTCTCACGATGCTCCAAAATCTTCAAAGGACGCTCCTCAAAAGTAATATCTTCAGCGATATCAATCTCGCCATAATCGATGACGTGACTAGGATCCGGGACATATTTCCTCAACTGGAAAACATGAAAAATGCTATGAACATGACTCAAGGCCGGAGGTAACGCCAAACGGTATGCCAACCCACCAACTCGCTCGAGGATTTCAAAGGGGCCGATAAATCTCGGACTCAACTTCCCTTTCTTCCCGAAACGAAAAACTCCCTTCGTCGGCGACACCTTTAGCAAAACGTGGTCCCCCACCTCGAATTCCAAAGGTCGACGACGGACGTCGGCATACGACTTCTGTCGACTCTGGGCAGTCAACATCCGTTCCCGAATTAGTTCTATCTTCCGCCTCGTCTCTAAAACGACATCCGGCTCGGTCCCGACCAAATCGGACGCCTCATTCCAACAAATCGGTGATCGACATCCCCGCCCATAAAGTGCCTCATACGGTGCCATTCGAATCGATGCATGCCAACTGTTATTTTACGTGAATTCGATCAATGGCAAATGTTCCTCCCAGTCACTACTCCAATCGAGAGCACAGGCACGCAACAAATCCTCGAACGTCTGGATAGTGCGTTCCGACTGTCCATCTGACTAGGGATGAAAAGAGGTACTCAAACGCAACCGGGTACCCAACGCCTTATGCACCACCTGCCAGAAGTGCGATACAAAACGGCCATCACGATCCGAAACAATAGACTTCGGGGTACCGTGAAGTCTCACAATCTGCGCGATAAACACACGAGCTAACTTCTCCAGACCCCAAGTGTCCTTGATGCCCAGAAAATGTGCCGACTTGGTCAGGCGATCAACAATCACCCATACCATATTCATGCCCGACCTCGATCTCGGCAAACTCGTAATGAAATCCATCGATATATCTTCCCACTTCCATTCCGGAACGGGAAGTGACTGCAAAAGCCCAGTCGATCGCTGATGCTCGATTTTGACTTGATGGCAAGTCAAACACCTTGCTACAAACTGCGCGACCTCCTCCTTCATGTCATTCCACCAGAAGTTCCTTCTCAAGTCCTTGTACATCTTACTCGAACTAGGATGAACGGAATAAGGTGTAGCATAGGCCTCACGCAAAATACTCTATCTCATCTCTGAGTCGTTCGGCACACAAAGCCGACCCCGAAATCTCAAAACACCATCTTCGTGAATCACAAACCCAGGAGACTTTCCTTTAAGGACGTTCTCTCGGATTTGAGTAATCATTGGATCCTCTAACTGCTTCAGCTTAATCTCATCGATCAAAGACGACAAAATTTCCAAAGCACAAAATTGCCCGACAGTTCCCGGCAACAGAACCTCAACATCTAACTCAATCAAAGCTCGCCGAAGCATGGACTGAGGCGTATGGATCTCAAGCGATCGCAACTCAAGGCGTCAGCCACGACGTTCGCCTTTCCCGGATGATAAAGGATTTCGAGGTCATAATCCTTAATCAGCTCTAACCACCTCCTCTGCCTCATATTCAACTCCCGCTGAGTAAATATGTATTTCAGACTTTTATGATCGGTAAAAATCTGACATGCAGAGCCGAGAAGATAGTGACGCCAAATCTTGAGCGCGAAAACGACTGCCGCTAACTCCAAATCATGAGTAGGGTAGTTATGTAACACCCCCAAACCACTCGGGAATATTACAGCGCCGCAGACCCTCTCCACGAGGATCTACCAGACTAAATACAAGACAATGCATCACTTCACATGCCGACATGGCTACGTAAAGGACCATTAGACCGATTTGGTCTTTTACCATAACACAATACACAACATTACGTACAAGATTCTTTCCCAAAACTCATTCCCACGCAGGGGCTGAAATACAAATACAAATCCCATAAATTGGGGTAACAACACATCGGAGGGATAACCAACACGACTCTACAATTGGTCTTCACGTGATTAGTATCTTCGTCTCCCATCATCCTTCGTATCGATCCTGTGATTCGCTCCCCAGCTACCTGCAAGTACCTGGACGCAATACAGACATCCACCCCCCGAATACTCGGGGGTTAGCAAAACTCCACTGTTTTGCTTACAAGCCATACACAACGTGCTTCAAGAATATAATAATCTTGAATATATTTCCCGAGATAATTCACTTAATCAAAACAGTTTGGTTTATAAAAAGGGTAGGAAATAATACCATGTATCTCTTACAAAACATTTTATAATATCGGGAGTTTGAAAACATTTGGAAATAAGGAATTCTCAAGTCTTTCGAAAACACTTGGGGGCACGGCCCAAAATCGTCTTTCCAAAATACGATTCCAATAATAAAACGCGGTTTCACAACCCAATTCACAACAAACGGGGTCCAAGACTCAAATCATAAGCCACAGGGTCCACGACCCGAATCACATAACACATGTTCCTAAGGATTATTCGCGTCCCGTGCTAACAAGCCACGAACCTCAGATGCCCCCGTAGAACATACCCGAGTGAATAACCCAATAGGAAACCATACCAAATCACATGTCCTCGTGACAACATGTTAGGAATATGCCCTCGAATGCCACTCAGGTGATGAGAGAGTAAGGGCATTATACTTGTAATTATGGAATAATTAATAAAAAGGCAATATGATTCATTCACTGTTTATTGTATTTCAATTGCATTCTTGACTTGGTAAACATTGAAGTGAAGTCCATGTAAATAAATCGAACATTCCTTTCTCGTTATGGGATAAGAGAAAATGTACTGGAAGTGTTTAAAGTTTATTTACGTAAATTGTTCGCAAGTCAATAAACTTAAAATGGGCATTAAGTTTTAATATGACTTGTATAACTGATGCTAGGACGTGTGCACGTCTTGATAGCATAGTTATAAGTATATTGGTGGGGCCAGTATACTCAAACACGACTCATACTCGATTGATACCACACGATATTCACTCTCGGAGAGTCGATGAAGTATCGTAAGGTTGTGATAGAATACTTGGACAATTGAATTGAGGGGACATGAGAAGATGTGCCTGTGACGTTTAGTATGTAATTAGAGTCGTTAGTCTCAATTGCTTAATAGCTGAGTCGAACTCGAAGTGCGGACTATACGGGCAGTAGCGATCTTTACCGTACGCCAAGAAAGGATTCTATCTCCGTTAGTGAGCAAAGCGAATGTCTTATACGTTTAATGGCAAATAAAGATCATAATTCTTTGGCCAAAGCATTCTGATATAGTCGTATTAGATACACTATTAATCAGTCGGTCTTGATTTGCATTAACACATGTATAGAGTTTAGTCAACAGTAGGGTTTGACTTTACCGTGACCCAAGACTTGACCGGACATCCGATGAAGGGTCTATACGTATATAGTATTCACGACATAATGGTTCGGAATGATCCCTTCATTCGTTCTCGGTCGGGGTTTACAAAGGCGGCCCGCTAGTCGGCTAAGTGCCGCCCGCACTCATTGGTTCCTCCCAATGCCTACCGAGACGGACCTACGGAGTCGCGCATCAGAGCGTTGACGGATAAATGTGAATTTATTATCTCTCTATTAATATTAGATATCGATATCTAATTATGATTTATTGGATAAATCAAATATCGGTCTTATGAATTTAAATTAAGTTAAGGTAATTAATTTAATTCATAAATTATATTTCTTAGAGAAATATATATTTGTATTTGATATAATTAATTAATTAGATTAATTAATTAATATAAATACATTGATGATTAAAAGGAGTGTATTTAACGGAGTCGTTTGACGAACGTCCGGTACACGAGCCGAGTGGCTCGGCTCGTTTTATAGGAAACTTCCTTGTGGCCACCCACTCCTCATGGCATGGCATGATCTTGCATGTGTGTGGGAACTCACTTAGAGTTGAGATTCCCACATAATTGTGAATGATAGTTGTAAAGGAATAATTATTCCTTTATAATATATATATCATTACATTATATATGAGATGAGATGAGATAACAAAAAATTCATTCATACTCATTCATTGAGCTGCCATCCGTGAGAGTTTTTAGTGAGGAGAGAGAAAAATTTTCCTTCTTCATTTTGTTCATCTTTGAGGTGAAAAGAAGTAAGAAAAATTAAGAGAGAAAAAATTCCTCTTCCTAGCCATGTTCTTCATAGAACGGAGTATTGTAGATTTTTCCGGGCAACTTCTGACGCGTGTGAAGTAGAGGCTTCAAATTTTCGGTGCTTGGAACGAAGGGATTTCGTGTTCGGGACGGGATCGTGATCATCGGCTACACTTTACGAAGATTTATTTCAAAGGCTTCAAGGGTATGAATCTTTATCTTCGTATTTATTTTTCGTATATACGTTACTTGATCGATCCTGTTTGGGATTCGTTTTTATTTCCCGCGTATTTCGCTTTATTTTCTAATCCCAACAAAGGGTATCGAGCGAGGTCAATGTTTCCGTATATACGATTATTTGTGCATTTTGAATGCTTATGGATGATGATTATGATTTAGAATCATATTTGGAATAATCGTAGATTTTAAATTGTTCGTTGTAGCATCACGTTTTGGAAACGGCGAAAAACGAAGAAACGGTCCGGCAGTGGTGCCGGCAAGATCAGCTTGCCGTCGCTTGTGTTGCCGATCATGATCGCCATGATCGCCATGTCTCGCCACGGCCGAGAATGATCGCCACCGCCGAGCAGCGGCTCGGCCAGCAAATTTCGGGTTTGGCCCGATTTTGAATCGCCGCTGGCCGGGCCTAAAATCGGATTGTTCGGGACTCCGTTTTAAGTTTATATTTCGTTTTAATTATTTCCCAAAATTTAAATTGGATTTTAATTTGACTAAATTAATATTTGGAATATTTTGAGTTAAGGGAAATAAATTAAACGAGAATATTATTTTTGGCCGGATTACTTCGAACGAATTAAAATGATGATTATTAGTATTAATTTGATTAATATCATTAAAATTGAATAGATTAATTTTATATTGATTGGATTAATATATTAATTGATTATTTAATTTTAATGCCACTTTATATTAATTGGATTAATATAGTAGAAATTGAATAGATTAATTTATATTAAAATTAATTGTTTAATTTCGTTGCCATTACATGTTGTATGGAATCCTTATGTGATGGTGATATAGCTCGTGGACTTAGTTTTTGATTTGTTCGATTCGATTGGGTTGTAAAGGCCGTTTTGAGCCTATTTATTTTTACTAGAAAATTTGTATAGGATGCATTTTTTCAATGATGTAAGTATTATTTTGGGTATGACGAAGACCGAAGACAACCGACCGAGAAGACGAAGAATCGAAGACTGTATTTTTTTATTTATTGGGTCATTCGCTTGGCCCAAGATTTAGGAATTAGGTCCATGAGCTATATGTTGGTAGTAACTAGGTTACTATTTTCGCTTTTCATTTTGAATGATTGACAAACATACAAACGCGTATAATTGAATTAATGTGCAAAGTGTAACATTAATCGCGAAATTCTCCCGACTACAAATGTACTAAGTTTGAAAAAGGTTACGAGGTTTCCTACCCTCCATCAAACTCGTAGAAAATTGATACCCGAGCCGGTGTGCTATGCTTCCGAGTTATCGGGGTAGTACATTTGGTAGAGGTTGAAAATTCTTGAGTGCATTAGATGCCTTTGGTTGGTGATAAATTTCGCCCCTAGAAACCTGATAGATTGCCGGTGAGATTCAATAGTCAAACCGATAGACGTTGATGGTCAACAACTTAGATAGTCCGGATTGCCAAGAAACCCGATAGGTTGAGGGCATGAAGACTAGGGGTAAAAGAAGATCAAATCATCCGTCGACGGGTTGGTGTTAGACACCACTTTACGTAAATTAATTGGCAAGAAACCCGATAGGTTGCGTCTGTTAAAATTTGTAAAGAACTTGATCACCACTAAGAAGTCGATCTAACCATGATTTCCTGATTATAACATGGGAGTGTATAATTCGATAAAATTAGTGGAGCCGAGACAAGAATTATACAAGCCCTTAAGTTCTATACTGGTCAATATTAAACAAGTCACTAATTTAATCTTGTCTAAATCTTTGCGAAAACGAAATTGAATCTCTCTAAAATGGCTAAAAACCCACTTGCAATACTACTTGAAAAGAATCTCCTAATCGGCCCTAACTTTGTTGATCAAGTTGCGAATCGATGATTGTACTCGGATGGAGTCTCGGGATACGTCTTGAGGCGGACATTCCACCGACTCCAATCCGACTAGGGGTAATCAGAAGACATTGACGTCCATGAAAAATGGGTCAAGGATGATGTGCTAGTTCGTGGTTTTATGATGGGCTCAATGACTAATGAGTCGCAGAGCGCACGAGAAAATGACTTCGCTAGGCGATTCTCGCACACTTGACCAAACTTTATGGAGAGCACAAGGATCGCTAGATATGAGATATCAAAGCGGTTGTTCAAAGTGCTAGGATGAAAGAAGGGGAGAAAGTGGGAGACCACGTCCTTAAGATGATCTCTATGATTGAGAGGCTCGAGGTGCTCAACTTTAATATGGATTTATCCCTTCAAATTGATCTCATCCTTCAATCTCTACCGACTCTTTCACGCAGCTTGTAATGAATTTCAACCGTAATGAAATTACATGCACATTAGCCGGGCTAATGAATAAACCGTGACGGCACGCCTAACATGAAGACTAAACCGAGAGAGGCTGCTCTTGTGATTTCTTCTGGGCCTAAGAGGTCCAAGAACAAGAAGAAAAAGACCTACGAGCAGTACAAACCCAAGAAAGGGGTGCAAAAAGGAAAGAGCAAGGCCCGAAAGGTTCAAAAGGTAGGCGGTCCAAAACCTACGGACAAATGCCTTGAATGCGGTGAGTCACATCGCGAAGGACTTGTCCCAAGATTAATGGCGCATCGTGCACGGAACTTTTGTTTTTGAAACTAATTGTTCCGCCATCGTATATTCTCGCTTCATGGATTCTCGGATTCAGTGCCACTTCTCACATTTGTACTATGAATCGTGATCTGGAACGTAGAAAACCTTGAAGTCGGGAAATAATGATCACCGCTGGAAGCGGACAAAGTGTCGAGGCAACCGATATTGGATCAATCCTTTCCGGGTTTAGAATCGGTTTTATTTTGACATTAGATGAAGTACTTGTTTTGCCCAAGGGCATAAAACATTGTATCCATTCCACTTGGACCGGAAAGGATTTTGTTTCTTCATTGGCAATGGCTTGTAAAATTTATTTTCGAAATAAATTGGTTGGAACAAACTACATTGTTGAATGGTTTATATCATCCGAACATGCAAAATAAAACAAGAAAGGAACACTATAACTAGGAAACGTGGTAGGCAAGATACTAATCAAGCTCTTAAATGGCACCTTAGACTTAGTCATGTTGGTCGACCAAGGTTCATAAAATGGAGAAAGATGGACTTTTAAGTCCATTGGGTGTAGAACCCTATCCAACTTGTGAATCTTGCTCGGCAAATGACTAAGTTCCCCTTCACAGGACTTTTGAAAGGGCCGCCGATAAACTTGGATTGGTGCATACCGATGTTTGTGGTGCTTTAGAAGTAGCCCGAGACGGATATCAATATTTCATAACGTTCACGGATGATCATACTAGGTATGGGATTGTGTACTTAATGAAACATAAATCAAGCCTTTGCTAAATTCAAAGAATTTAAGGCCCTAGTTGAAAAACAAACTGGATGTCATATCAAAGCACTTGGTCGGACCGAGGTGGCGAATATATGAGCACCGAGTTTGATGAGTTCCTTAAGGAACATGGAATAGTTTCACAATTCACGCCTCCAGAACCCCACAGTTAAATGGTGTTTGAAAAGGAGAAATCGGACTTTGTTGGACATGGTTCGCTCCATGTTAAATTACACTGATTTACCTATTTACCTGTGGGGGTATGCCTTACTAACCGCTGCCTATATCCTAAATAGATGTCCTTCCAAATCTGTTCCTATCACTCGCATGAGATGTGGAAGGGTAAGAAACCAAGCCTTAATCACATAAGGATTTGGGGATGTCCAGCCTATGTCAAAAAGGCTAAGGTGGACAAACTGGAAGCGAGGTCCATAAAAGGACGTTTCATAAGATACCCAGAGGACTCTATGGGTTATCTATTCTACATGCCAGAAGACCATAGGGTCGTTGTGGCATTACAAGCGCACTTCCTTGAGGATGAATTCATTCAGGAAGGTGGCTCGGGTAGAAATATCTCTTTGGAAGAGCATAATGAAACTCCTAAGGAGACATCGATCGGGGATCAAGAACCGAACCTATTGTAACACAACCTCCACTTCAAGGTCTAATAGGGTATCTCACTTACCCGAGAGGTATGGCTATACACATGTCGAGGAACCGGGTCTCCACGACACACCCGATAGCAAAGGAAAACGACCTGTCACCTATTACAAAGCGATAGTGGATGTAGACTCGATAAATGGCAAGAAGCAATGGAAGCCGAGATAGACTCGATGCATACCAATCAGTCTGACTCTAGTAGATCTTCCAACCGGCATGAGGACTATTGGAAATAAATGGATCTATAAGAGAAAGACTGATGGGGATGGCAAGGTTGATGCCTATAAGGCCAGGCTTGTGGCAAAGGGTTATACCCAAATGGAAGGAATCGATTATCATGATACCTTCTCGCCCGTAGCTATGATAAAGTCGATTCGCATGATGCTTGCCATTGTCGCTATTATGATTATGAAATATGGCAAATGGATGTCAAAAACTTTTCTAAATGGATACCTCGAGGAGGAAATCTATATGGAACAAATTTAAAGGTTTTGTGTCCAAAGCTAATATTCATAAAGTGTGTAAGCCGCAACGAGCCATTTATGGTCCAAGCAAGCTTCTCGGAGTTGGAACCTTCGATTTGACGGCGCTTAAGGACTTTGACTTCGAACGAAATGAGGAGGAACCGTGTGTTTACAAAAGATCAGTGGGAGCAACATTGCGTTCTTAGTACTATATGTAGATGATATTCTACTTATAGGAAATAACATAGCAATGCTCAAGACCGTGAAAGCTTGGCTTTCTAAAACGTTCTCCATAAAAGACTTGGGAGAAGCTTCTTATATTCTAGGGATCCGTCTTTACAGAGATAGACCACGAAGAATGATAGGACTTTCCCAAGCCCTTTATATCGATAAAATCCTGAGAAGATTCAAGATGGATGAATCTAAAAGAGGGTTCCTTCCCATGCGACATGGAATTCATCTCACCACGAAAATGTGTCCTCAAAGTGAGGAAGACAAGAGAGAGATGAGTAAGGTACCCTATGCCTCGGCAAATGGGTAGCCTCATGTACGCTATGTTGTGTACGAGACCGGACTTAGCATACGCCTGTGAGTATGGTAAGTCGATTTCAAGCAAACCCGGAAGGGAACATTGACCGCCGTAAAGAAAATTCTTAAGTACTTACGAAGAACTAGAGATTTAGTTCTTACTTTTGGTGGTGGAGAACTGAAGGTGATTGGAGTCACCGATTCTGATTTTCAAGGAGACAATGACGACTCTAAGTCGACATCTGGGTATTTATTTACTCTCAATGGAGGAGCAATATCTTGGAGAAGCTCCAAGCAAACCGCCATCTGCAGATTCCACCGCCAAGCAGAGTATCAAGCCGCCTCGCAGGCTAGCAAAAGAAGCATTTGGATGCGAAGTTTATACAAGAACTTCAAGTGGTGCCTAACGCGGAGTTGCCTATATCACTATTCTCGTGATAATGATGGAGCTGCCGCCTGCCAAGGAGCCGAGGGCTCACCACAACACCAAGCATATAGAGAGAAAGTACCACATCGTTCGAGAGATGGTGGAAAAAGGATATGTTTCATTGGAAAGAGTAGACTCAGAAGACAATGTCTCTGACCCGCTGACTAAGCCATTATCTCAGGCCGTCTTAGAAATACATCTGAAGAACATGGGTATTGGATACCATGATGTGTGGCATTGAGTGCAAGTGGGAGATTGTTAGGAATATGCCCTCGAATGCCACTCAGGGGATGAGAGAGTAAGGGCATTATACTTGTAATTATGGAATAATTAATAAAAAGGCAATATGATTCATTCACTGTTTATTGTATTTCAATTGCATTCTTGACTTGGTAAACATTGAAGTGAAGTCCATGTAAATAAATCAAACATTCCATTCTCGTTATGGGATAAGAGAAAATGTACTCGAAGTGTTTAAAGTTTATTTACGTAAATTGTTCGCAAGTCAATAAACTTAAAATGGGCATTAAGTTTTAATATGACTTGTATAACTGATGCTAGGACGTGTGCACGTCTTGATAGCATAGTTATAAGTATATTGGTGGGGCCGATACTCGAACACGACTCATACTCGATTCACCACACGGTATTCACTCTCGGAGAGTCGATGACGAATCGAAAGGTTGTGATAGTATACGTGGACCTTTGACTTGAGGGTTCGGAGAAGATGTGCCTGTGACGTTTAGTTTGTCATTAGAGTAGTTAGACTCATTTGCTTAATTGCCGAGTCGACCTCGAAGTGCGGACTATACGGGCGGTGCGATCTTTACCGTACGCCAAGAAAGGATTCTATCTCCGTTAGTGAGCAGCGAATGTCTTATACGGTTAATGGCAAAAAAGATCATAAGTCTTTGGCCAAAGCAATCAGATATATACGTATAAGATACACTATAAAACAGTCGGTATTGATTTGCATTAACACATGTATAGAGTTTAGTCAACAGTAGGGTATGACTTTACCGTGACCCGAAGACTTGACCGGGACATCTGATGAAGGGTCTATACGTATATAGTATTCACGACATAATGGTTCTGGAATGATCCCTTCATTCGTTCTCAGTCGGGGTTTACAGTGCGGCCCGCTAGGCTGGCTAAGTGCTGCCCGCACTCATTGGTTCCTCCCAATGCCGGCTGAGACGGACCTAGAAGTCGCGCATCAGGAGCGTTGACGGATAAATGTGAATTTATTATCTCTCTATTAATATTAGATATTGGATATCTAATTATGATTTATTGGATAAATCAAATATCGGTCTTATGAATTTAAATTAAGTTACCGGTAATTAATTTAATTCATAAATTATATTTCTTAGAGAAATATATATTTGTATTTGATATAATTAATTAATTAGATTAATTAATTAATATAAATACATTGATGATTAAAAGGAGTGTATTTAACGGAGTCGTTTGACGAACGTCCGGTACACGAGCCGAGTGGCTCGGCTCGTTTTCTAGGAAACTTCCTTGTGGCCACCCACTCCTCATGGCATGGCATGATCTTGCATGTGTGTGGGAACTCACTTAGAGTTGAGATTCCCACATAATTGTGAATGATAGTTGTAAAGGAATAATTATTCCTTTATAATATATATATCATTACATTATATATGAGATGAGATGAGATAACAAAAAATTCATTCATACTCATTCATTGAGCTGCCATCCGTGAGAGTTTTTAGTGAGGAGAGAGAAAAATTTTCCTTCTTCATTTTGTTCATCTTTAAGGTGAAAAGAAGTAAGAAAAATTAAGAGAGAAAAAATTCCTACAACACTTCCTAGCCGTGTTCTTCATAGAACGGAGTATTGTAGATTTTTCCGGGCAACTTCCGATGCGTGTGAAGTAGAGGCTTCGAATTTTCGGTGCTTGGAACGAAGGGATTTCGTGTTCGGGACGGGATCGTGATCATCGGCTACACTTTACGAAGATTTATTTCAAAGGCTTCAAGGGTATGAATCTTTATCTTCGTATTTATTTTTCGTATATACGTTACTTGATCGATCCTGTTTGGGATTCGTTTTTATTTCCGCTGCGTATTTCGTTTTATTTTCGGAATCCCAACACAACAGTCACGGAACCATTCCATACCACAACCATAAGTTATCCCGGCATCGGGCTAACAAGCCACGAACCTCGGAGTCCTCGCAAGACATACCCGATGATAACCCACAAGTTATCTCGGCATCGGGCTAGCAAGCCCCGAACCTCGGAGTCCCCGCAAGACATACCCGGATTGGATAACCCTACGGTCACGCCCGACCCATACTAGCAAGTATGGATCCCGGAGATTCAACAATCCTACCCGGAGGCACATCACTATCAACGATCACATAACAATGAGCAAAATATCAAGCCAAGCAACACTTAAACATCACAACCTCCTTTCAAAGGAGTATCAACTAATATCACACCCAATACGTTCTTACCGAACAAGTACACATAACAATACGTAATCCCCGACAAAGGATTACGGTCTATTAAACTCACTCAAAGTGGTCATAGCATCTTTTCAACATACAAAACCAACACACATATCCCGAGAACACATATATTCACGAAGTACACGAATTATCGATGAAAGACAACATTTATCGAGAACATACCGATCCCTTTTTACATTCATTAAACATTGGGTTTCGTATATAATCATTTATCAATAATTACGCCTACGAAACATGAAACGTATGGACAAGATACTTGCCTCGATATCACGAGCGTTAAACGATTTAACGGGCACGATCGGGCAACCTTCGAACCTCCAAAAATGATCAAGACTTCGACAGCCCACGAATACTACAAAAATAGCATCACCACGAATCAATAACACTAATCGAAATCCGAAACGATCCTAAAAACGACAAGGATCTGAGTATTCTCAAAGAAATCAAGAATCGTTGATCCGGGCGATAAAAAATCGATGAACGGTTAACAAAATCTGAAGATTACGGTGAAGACAACCAAAAATACACAACTGATCGGATGAGATCGGTTAAGAATCACAAATCCAAGGAAAAACCCTAAATTCAAGAAACTAGGGTTCTAAGAAGAGATTACCTTGATCTGGACCAAGAAGACGATTAGATGTTGTTAAGCATCTACAAATCCGCTCAGAGATGAAGCTAGAAGAAAAAGATCGGTCCTAATCGCCTCTGGATCTCACTCCCGTCGGAAGGGATGGAGAAAAGTGGAAAATGACGACTTAATCATTGCCCGGTATTTATATCGATGCTTATTAGCGCGCGCTAAACACCTTGCATTAGCGTGCGCTAACGGGTCAACGCTCCAGAGAAACCGCCTATAACACGCTTAGCGTCGCTAGCTAAAAGTCAGGCGTGCGCTAACGGGTCACAAAACCAGTCCAGTAGCCCCTGGACGTAATCGCACCTACCGGGTAGCGTGCGCTAGAAATAAGAGAGAGCGTGCGCTAAGGCCGATAGCGTCGCTAGCTATCGGCCTTAGCGTGCGCTAACAAAGCTCGATCCATCCGGTAGCTACCGGATCGCCGGATCGCCGATTAGCGTGCGCTACACATTCAGTAGCGTGCGCTAAACACCACGCAGTAGCGTGCGCTATGCCTCAAGCATTAGCGTGCGCTACACCACAAAAACTCAAAAACTCACAAAGTGATCCGAAATGCCTCCAAACACATGTCCTAACAAGGCACAACCAAACATGGCACGAAATTCCTACGATGAGGACAATGACAATCCGATAAACCCAGGAAACCCAACGAATCCGGAATAAAGATCTCGGGTATTACATTCTACCCCTCTTAAAAGAAGTTTCGTCCCCGAAACTTGAAACATAAAACGAACGACACAAGACAAACTCAGATAACACACGATATCCGTTGCTGAAATAACAAAACACAAAGAACGGAAATCAATACGGTTGAACAATTCAACAGTACATCAACCAGAACTCGAGCTATACACTGAACCAATACGAAATTCCACAGCCCAAAGGTTGAAAGATCGGACACAAAACTAATTTCCTGAACTTAAGGAAATTACGATGGAGTCCTAACGCTCAACAATCACGAAACGAGATCAACAAAAACCGAACAATCAAACGATTGAATTACAACGATCGAGGCACAAAAGTCAATCAGTCATGTTCGAATCATGACGAACAATAATACTCAAAACAACAACCCCAAAGTTCGCATCTCGACTCAAAACAATATACGATCCGGTGAAGACAATAAGATGTGCATTCACATGGGATCCACAGGAAATGAAATAGCAATTGGAAGGTCATAACGACAAACGGGTTATTCTAAAACAATACCACAACTCGATCGATCAACAAAAGCACAAGACGGGACAAGTTCAGAAAATATCAACGAATATAAACGATTCGACAGAGTCGAGAGTACAGAGTTCAAAATCCGATCCACTTCAAATAAAAGAAGTCAATCTCCGAATTTCGAAACAACAAAGCAAGGAAAATAACTCAACATACAACTGATAGACCACGCCTCGGGAATTACTCGAGTCGATCCTGTTATCAATGCTCAAGTCCGTGCCTCGAAAGGCTCAGTAACCATCTCGCAAACCGAACTCGGTGTCCTCGAGTCCGCACTTGTAACACGCATCGCGGAGAAGGACAATGTGCACGAACATGTCCCGCCCCATTACGATTAAAACATCTCCTGGCTTTACCAGAGTCGAAAGGCACGACTTGGAACTCTCGGGCCCACGCATCGAGCGATGGAGCTTCACAGCGGAAAGGCTACGACATTGAAAACTAGAAACACCAACTCCTGCACCGTCCACACGGTCATCGGACTTCCTCTGCTTCTTCGACTCGGGCACACGCTCCGACGATAACGAAGCTAGTTCACGGGCTAATGCTCGATCTTGATAGTCCCTCAACGAGGTGCAATTGAATCCCGACATATACACACGAATATCCGGCTTCATTCGTCTGTCAAAGTGAAGGATCCTCTCTTCCTCAGTTCTCACCCGGTCTCGCACATAACTGAGTTGTTTGCTATAATCAATGATAGCTTGCGACACCGATATATCTTGCGGTTATGACAAGTAGAATTCGCGAATCTTCTGCTCTCTGATCGGCTTCGGACAGAACTCATCTTCCATAAATGCCTGGAACTCCGCCCACGTGACATCACGATCACGAGGTTTAACAGCTTCCCACCAATTAGCGGCATCTTTGTCGAGAAGGTACTGAGCGATAGGTACCTTCCGCTCTTCAGGACATCCTACAGCCTCGAAAATCTTTCCCAACTGGAAAATCCAACCATCCCAGCCCAACGCATCCGCAGCACCGGAGAATCGAGGGGGATTCATACGAACTACCTCGCGAAGCCATTGATTTACACCAACGTTCGACTCGCGTCAATGCTACGTTGAACCACCAGGTCAACCGAGTCATCCGAGTCGCTACTTGTTGCAATATAGTAGCAACACCCAAACTAAAATCATTCCCAGTGCATTTTCTCGATTCCGCATCTGATCCCCGTGGCCATCAGCACCACGGTTACGACCACGACCTCTGCCCCTCGGCATACTAACAAACAACAACCTAGGGTAACGAAAGATCATAACTACTAGCAAGATATTCACATCTCTGTCTTTAATCCAACATCATTAAATCATATACAGATTACCATTTAATTTCAGCTAGAGCACAATATACAAACTATTATACCAAAAATCTTCATTTATAATGCCGTTGTTATGCGATTTATAAATGCAATGAAATTGAAATCATCCATTATATCAAAATCATTTTTTGTACGGTTTCCGCGCCGGAACTCACCAAGTTGAAAACCATTTTCAAAAACGTTCCAAAATGCCAAAAAGGCCGATGACGGTAATACTTTCCAAATACTCCCCAAAAGTCATTTTCCAAATACCAAATACCATCATCAAATACCATTTGAAATTACAATGCGTAGACGCGGAAACTCAATAGTTTCAAAATATATGTTAAGTCATCCGACAAAAGAGTTAGGACAAAGGGTCAACGAAATAATTCAAATTTACAAACCCGAAAGGTCATTTTGAAACACACACTATTTGGTAAAAGTACCCAAAAAGTCATTTTGAAATTTACACACGCAGCGGACAAGAACACAGTTCAAGTTACACATAACCACACACAACAATTGTTATTCATGAACAACACATATAGAGTACGATCTCAAACGTTCAGCCTAACAATCGCAAAAGTTAGACTTACGGCCAGAATGTAGTTTCCGAGCTTCTGCTCAGACCGATTAAGGTATGATTTAACCGAGACTTAGCGTGCGCTAGCCATGCCACGTTAGCGCGCGCTAGCTATTCTCATCCAGCAACACATTCATGAACATATACCAAATAATGCCAAAAGCCGAAGGTTACAATAAACAACAACATATGAATCCAAACGCCAACAATTTACATTCTCACTATATATCGTTTAACCGAAAAAGTTGAAGGCGAAAGTCACGTCTCAAGTAAACTATTGATAGACCTCGTTTAAGCATTTAAAATCAAATTTTGAAAATTTTCAATGCAAGATGAAAATATAATATGTGTAGTTTGAATTCTGAAAATCTTTGATCTCGAGGTCATCATACGAAAATCATATCATTTTTCCTTCTCGAAGGATATTTTTAAATAGAATTTACGTGACTTCCCCAAAACATTTGAACTTGAAATACCACATTGATAAACTTTTATTGAGTAACCAATCCAAAACATCACTCCTGTAAAAACGATTTACACAAAGATGTAAATATATATACATACATACCGGTACTACTCTTTATTCCAACACAATACGAGAATCAAACAAGTATGGAGTAAGTATTCACGAGGCACAACTAAACTCCACATAATAACATAGAATCACATAAACTCGTATAATACGAGACACAACAAAGTAGGGAGACTTACATCCACAGATCGCACGAAGATGATGGTTGCGCCTCGATACTAATCACGACCGACAACTCAGACGACGCGCCGCGACACCACTCAGTCAGACCAAATCTGACAAGACAAGACCCGACAACACACAACTCAACCCGACAGCCTAGGTTTCCTCAACCTAAGCTCTGATACCATATTCTGTAACACCCCCAAACCACTCGGGAATATTACAGCGCCGCAGACCCTCTCCACGAGGATCTACCAGACTAAATACAAGACAATGCATCACTTCACATGCCGACATGGCTACGTAAAGGACCATTAGACCGATTTGGTCTTTTACCATAACACAATACACAACATTACGTACAAGATTCTTTCCCAAAACTCATTCCCACGCAGGGGCTGAAATACAAATACAAATCCCATAAATCGGGGTAACAACACATCGGAGGGATAACCAACACGACTCTACAATTGGTCTTCACGTGATTAGTATCTTCGTCTCCCATCATCCTTCGTATCGATATCGTGATTCGCTCCCGCCTACCGCAAGTACCGGACGCAATACAGACATCCACCCCGAATACTCGGGGTTAGCAAAACTCCTTTTTGCTAGTGCAAGTATAAAACAGAAGTACAAGCCATACACAACGTGCTTCAAGAATATAATAATCTTGAATATATTTCCCGAGATAATTCACTTAATAAAAACTGTTTGGTTTATAAAAAGGGTAGGAAATAATACCATGTATCTCTTACAAAACATTTTATAATATCGGGAGTTTGAAAACCTTTGGAAATAAGGAATTCTCAAGTCTTTCGAAAACACTTGGGGGCACGGCCCAAAATCGTCTTTCCAAAATACGATTCCAATAATAAAACGCGGTTTCACAACCCAATTCACAACAAACGGGGTCCAAGACTCAAATCATAAGCCACAGGGTCCACGACCCGAATCACATAACACATGTTCCTAAGGATTATTGGCGTCCCGTGCTAACAAGCCACGAACCTCAGATGCCCTCGTAGAACATACCCGAGTGAATAACCCAATAGGAAACCATACCAAATCACATGTCCTCGTGACAACAGTCACGGAACCATTCCATACCACAACCATAAGTTATCCCGGCATCGGGCTAACAAGCCACGAACCTCGGAGTCCCTGCAAGACATACCCGATTGTAACCCACAAGTTATCTCGGCATCGGGCTAGCAAGCCCCGAACCTCGGAGTCCCCGCAAGACATACCCGGATTGGATAACCCTACGGTCACGCCCGACTCATACTAGCAAGTATGGATCCCGGAGATTCAACAATCCTACCCGGAGGCACATCACTATCAACGATCACATAACAATGAGCAAAATATCAAGCCAAGCAACACTTAAACATCACAACCTCCTTTCAAAGGAGTATCAACTAATATCACACCCAATACGTTCTTACCGAACAAGTACACATAACAATACGTAATCCCCGACAAAGGATTACGGTCTATTAAACTCACTCAAAGTGGTCATAGCATCTTTTCAACATACAAAACCAACACACATATCCCGAGAACACATATATTCACGAAGTACACGAATTATCGTTGAAAGACAACATTTATCGAGAACATACCGATCTCTTTTTACATTCATTAAACATTGGGTTTCGTATATAATCATTTATCAATAATTACGCCTACGAAACATGAAACGTATGGACAAGATACTTGCCTCGATATCACGAGCGACGAAACGATTTAACGGGCACGATCGGGCAACCTTGAACCTCCAAAATGATCAAGACTTGACACACGAATACTACAAAAATAGCATCACCACGAATCAATAACACTAATCGAAATCCGAAACGATCCTAAAAACGACAAGGATCTAAGTATTCTCAAAGAAATCAAGAATCGTTGATCCGGGCGATAAAAAAATCGATGAACGGTTAACAAAATCTGAAGATTACGGTGAAGACAACCAAAAATACACAACTGATCGGATGAGATCGGTTAAGAATCACAAATCCAAGGAAAAACCCTAAATTCAAGAAACTAGGGTTCTAAGAAGAGATTACCTTGATCTGGACCAAGAAGACGATTAGATGTTGTTAAACATCTACAAATCCGCTCAGAGATGAAGCTAGAAGAAAAAGATCGGTCCTAATCGCCTCTGGATCTCACTCCCGTCGGAAGGGATGGAGAAAAGTAGAAAATGACGACTTAATGCTCACCGGTATTTAGATTTATATCGATTATATTAGCGCTAAACACCTGCATTAGCGTGCGCTAACGGTCAACGCTCCAGAAACCGCGTATAACACGATTAGCGTCGCTAGCCAAAAGTCAGTAGCGTGCGCTAACGGGTCACAAAACCGATCCAGAGCCTGACGAATCGCACCTCCGGGTAGCGTGCGCTAGAAATAAGAGAGAGCGTGCGCTAAGCGACCGATAGCGTGCGCTAGCTATCGGCCTTAGCGTGCGCTAACAAAGCTCTAGTCGATCCGGTAGCTACCGGATCGCCTCGGATCGCCGATTAGCGTGCGCTACACATTCGATGGCGTGCGCTAAACAAAGACGCAAAGAGCGTGCGCTATGCCTCAAGCATTAGCGTGCGCTACACCACAAAAACTCAAAAACTCACAAAGTGATCCGAAATGCCTCCAAACACATGTCCTAACAAGGCACAACCAAACATGGCACGAAATTCCTACGATGAGGACAATGACAATCCGATAAACCCAGAAAACCCAACTACTCCGGAATAAAGATCTCGGGTATTACAAGTTAAGCTCATACGGCCTCAACTGTCTCGACGCAAAGGCAATGGTCTTGCCGTGCTGCATTAATACGCACCCAATACCCTGACCCGAAGCATCGCTATAAATGGCGAATCCCTCGTTGCCACATGGCAACGCCAAAACCGGAGCTGAAGTCAAACGCTTCTTCAGTTCCTCAAAACTGAACTGCCTCTCGTCATTCCAGACGAACTTCTCGGATTTCTGGAGCAACTGTGTAAGTGGTCGAGCTAGTTTCGAGAAACCCTCGACGAACCTACGGTAGTAGCCAGCCAAACCCAAGAAACTACGGAGCTCTCTCACGTTTTTGGGCGGATCTACACGAACCCCCTCGGCTGAAATCACGTGACCCAAAAATATCACTTCCTTCAGCCAGAACTCACATTTCGAGAACTTCGCATAGAGTTGCTCGGCCCTCAAAATGTCTAACACTATCCGCAAATGATGGGCATGCTCTTCCTCGTTCCTCGAATAAATAAGAATATCGTCAATGAAGACGACGACACACTTATCCAAATACTCGATAAAGACTTTGTTCATTAACTGCCTGAACACCGCCGGCGCATTAGTTAACCCGAAAGGCATAACTACAAACTCATAATGTCCGTATCTCGCCCGAAAAGCTGTCTTCGGCACATCGGACTCTCTCACCCGGAGCTGATAGTACCCCGATTTCAAATCAATCTTCGAGAATACCGCAGCTCCCTGCAACTGGTCGAACAAGTCGTCAATTCTCGGCAAAGGATACTTGTTTTTGATGGTCACCTTGTTTAGTTCGCGATAGTCGATACAAAAACGTAGTGAACCATCCTTCTTCCGCACAAACAGGACCGGTTCGCCCCAAGGCGAGGCGCTCGGTCGAACATACCCCGACTCAAGAAGCTCACTCAACAGCTTCTTCAACTCGGACATCTCTGAAGGTGCCATGCGATAGGGCGCCTTCGAAATAGGAGCCGCACCCGGCTCTAACTCTATAGCGAACTCGACCTCACGATCCGGTGGCAATCCCGGTAACTCGTCAGGAAAAACATCAAAAAACTCATTAACGATTGGAATCGACGAAAGCTCGACTCCACCACTCTCCGCCTTCAAGGCATAGCACCAATAGCTAGTACACCCCTTTCGCAGGAGTCTCATCGCCTTCAAGGCGTTAATAACGAATTTCTGGTTCCCCCTCTTTCGCCCGGCAAAAGAGTGCTCGGTGCCATCATCGGCTAACATGGTGATGATTCTCGTGCGGTAGTTCATGATTGCACCATGCCGCTCGAGCCAATCATCCCCGAGAATTAAGTCCTCACCCTCAATACCCACAACAATAAGATTAGAGGGCCAAGCCGTCTCACAAATAAACACAGAACAGTCTCGAACCTCCTGATCACCAACGATCCTATCACCGCTAGGAAGCTTAACGATGAAGGGCTCACAAGGCGTCAAACGGTCGAGACTCAAACGGCGCACACAATCCAGAGATATGAACGAATGCATAGCACCAGAATCGAAAAGCACACTGACAGGATGAGAAAGAATATGAACGGTACCTGTCGCTACGGTAGCCGCTGGATCATTGGCTCTCCGCATCTCATAGACACGCGGGTGGGCTGAGCCGACGCTGGAAGCTCCCCCCTTGGAGGGCTGACCCCGACCTCTCCCCCGACCAGCACTCGGCGGAGATTGAGGAGCAAACGATCCCTGATTCACACTTGGTTCCCTAGGCGCTGAAATGGAAGCCCGGGCACCAAAGATTTTCTCCCTCTCAGCACAGAAAGCAGCCTTGTGACCCAGCTGGCCACACTGATTACATGTCAGCAAAGGACTCGAGCAATTACGACTGATGTGGCCTGGATGGCCACAGTTGAAACACTTCACCTCTCGAGAAGGGGCACTGGCTGCCCTGCGGGGAAACCCAGTAGATCGAGCTGGGCCACCACCAGCGGAAAAGTTAGCAGACTGGAATTTCTGTTGACCCCCACCTTTGTGGCCCGAAAAATTCCCAACAGACTTCTGCTTCTTGCTCTCGCAGGCCACCTCACTCGCCGTCACAGACATATCGTAAGCAAGGGCCCTACTCTGGTAATCCTTCAAGGTAGTACAGACGAGCCCCGACATATAGTCCCGAATCGACAATTTCATCCGTCTGGAAAAATGGAAAATTTTGTCGCTCTCCTCGACAACTTGGGTCTTCACATAACCCAACTCCTTATTAAAATCGGCAATAGCCTGAGATACGGGAATATCCCGTGGTTGAGCATCATAGAAGGCATGTACTCGGGCCTGTCTGACCGGCCACGGGCAATATTCGGTCTCCATCAATTCCTGAAATTCGGCCCACGAAGCCACATGGTCTTTGGGCCCAACGGCCTCCCACCAATCCGTAGCGTCCCCAGTGAGGAAGTACTGGGCAATAGGGACCTTACGGTCCTCGGGACAGTTAGTGGCAACGAAGACCTTAGATATCTCCTTGATCCACCCTTCCCAGCCGATCGGGTCTGAAGCTCCCGAAAACTTAGGAGGATACATCTTGATGACATCCTGAAGCCAACGATCCGCTCCGCCCCGATTAGCATGGGCCGGATCCGGGTTCTGAACCGCCTAAGCTATCGCCGCCATTTGATTCACCATCTGCTGCATAACAGCCGCAATACCAAAGTCGGCGTGCTCCTGAGAAGAAGCATGACTGTGACGGTCGCCGGTACTGCCGGCTCCCGAAGACTGTGACGTGGCCGCCCCACCGGCTGCCCCACGTCCCCGGCCGCATCCACGACCACGACCGCGACCACGACCACGACCTCTTCCAGCATCCATACTGGAGTTAAATAAGTAGCAAAAGCCATACGATGGTAAGTACAAGAAAAGAAAGATCGCAAATCGAGAACTAGAGGTACGATACAAGAGTATAAGGAACAGAGGAAAGGAAAACTTACGGGCACTGGTAGTACCGGAATCATGGCAGCGTGATGATGATGTGCAAAACAAAATACAACAAGACCCAATAAACCGACAAGCCTAGGTATCCATAAACCTAGTGCTCCGATACCATTTTCTGTAACACCCCCAGGATATCCGAGGTATATTACAGCGCCGTGAATCCCTACATGGGACCCACCAGGCTGAACAAGCATCATACTCATCGACTCACAGAAACAACAGAAAAATACCTCGTCATAAAGACGCCCAACAAAATAATTCACCCGGTTTAACCGGTCAAACATGACACCATAATCCATCACAACATAATAAACAACAATACAATCTCGACAAGTAAAAGTTCTTAAGTACTCGAGTACTTCTATTAGTTTAAAGACCACAAAGGTAAAAGATAGAAAGCAACAAGACACCACCCGTGCACAATCATCACGCACGGCCATCATCCGCATACTGGTCCAGCACCCGCTCTTCTCGATGAACCTGACCTGAAATTCATAAAACGAATTTCCCCAAAACGGGTCCCCAGAGGGGTTAGCAATTACGCTAGTACAAGTAACCAAATGAACGACTTACATCTTACATATATAGTAATGCATGCAATTCAAGAAAACATGGTTCCAAATCACTCATTTCCGGAAATGCCATAATCAAATCACATTTGTAAAAATGCACCACAATTAACCATGGATCCACCACTCCGTGGACTCCTACCGAGACCCCGTCGGATCTAACCCATAGTGGTTAAAAGCAAGCTCGCGGATCCACCCCTCCGTGGACCCCTACTGAGACCCCGTCGGGTCTAACCCATAGTGAGCATACACACACACACACTCACAATTCTCATGCAATACTAATACATTAAGATTGTAAGTTCATAAGGGTACTTGCCTCGGTTAATATACGGTGATAGGAACGGAAAGGAAGAATCGAACACGACCGCGAGGAACCGGCGGAAATGAACCTAACGATTCGAATAACACAATCACAACCAACTCTAGACGATTACGGAAATGGAATACACCCGGAAACCCGCCTACGATTCATGTATATTCGTACCAAAATAACAACGAGGGCGGACCACAACCAAACCCTCTCGATTCCATAAAAATCCAAAAAATATCCATGAATCCGTAGGAAAACTAAAGATACTAACAATATTAATCGTATTCATCATAAATCCAACAACAAAACGGAACGAATCGGAAGAAAAACCCAAAACCCCCAAATTAATCGAAAATAGGGTTCTAGAGATATTACCTTTGGAGATTCAAGTACTAAGATCCGTAGAACACGCGTTAGATTGATAATCAGGGCCTCACAACCGAAGGAGAATGATGAAAATCAACCCCCGAATGAAGAATGCTTGAGAAGTTCTCCCCCCCTTAGACCTCTCTCTCTCGCGCAGGTGATGAATGGAGGAGAAATGGACGATCTCGTCTAATAAGAACGAGATTGCACAGTTGACCGCTTGGTGTGCCGCGGCACAGGCCAAAAAATTACTCCCAGGTTTCGGTAGTGTGCCGTGGCACAGCCTGCGCAGCCGCGGCACCCAGATGATGGGTTTTGGTCGCAGATGTCATACGAGTGTGCCGCGGCACCGGACGGGTGTGCCGCGGCACGACTCAGACTGCTCCGAGGCACGGATGGGTGTGCCACGGCACAAGATGATTCGCTCGACCAACAACTGGAGAATTTTGTGTGCCGCGGCGCACACACCTTGTGCCGTGGCCCACACCCCTTTTGGGTCCCAAAATGATAAAAATGATCCGGAAAGAGAATAAAAACGATAGGAATCAATATTTGGGAACCAATAACACGAAATGGATCCACGGCAACCCCGAAACGGCGGTTCCGCACAACAATAACGAGAATACAGTTCAATAGTTGACAGGAAGGACACACTGAAAGGTACACGAGGGTCACTACGATCGAGAAATACACCAAAAATAAAAATACAAGGGAAAGAAAAATGCGGATATTACAACGAGTTCCTTAAGGAACATGGAATAGTTTCACAACTAACACCTCCAGGTACTCCTCAATTAAATGGTGTGTCAGAAAGAAGGAACCGGACCTTGTTGAACATGGTCCGTTCCATGCTGGGCTATACTGACTTGCCGATTTACCTGTGGGGGTATGCACTCCTGACTGCCGCTTACATCTTGAACAGATGTCCTTCCAAATCCATTCCTAAAACTCCACATGAGATGTGGGAGGGAAGGAAACCAAGTCTTAATCACATTAGGATTTAGGGATGTCCCGCCTATGTCAAGAAGACTAAGGTGGAAAAGTTGGAAGCTAGGTCTGCGAAGGGATGTTTTATTGGATTCCCGTCTGGGACGATGGGATATCTATTCTACATGCCCGAAGATCGAAAGATCGTTGTTGCTTTACAAGCACACTTCCTGGAAGATGAGTTCATTCAGGAAGGCGGAGCAGGTAGAAATATTTCTTTGGAAGAATACAATGAAACTCCTAAGGAGACACCTGTGAAAGAAATTGGAACCGAACCTTCTGAAACACAAGTACAACCACCTAGTAGGTCTAGTAGGGTGTCTCAATTACCTGAGAGGTATAGTTTTATGCACTTGGAGGAACTGGGTTTCCTCGAGGTTCCAAGTGATAAACAAGAGACCGACCCACGACCAATGACCTAGCAATGGTGGATGTAGACTCCATGAAATAGACTGTAGCAGTCTTCATGTAGTTGGGACCTTCATTTTGATGAGACGGTCAAAGAGTTTGAATTTGTGCAAAATGAAGAGGAATCTTGTGTATACAAGAGGGTTAGTGGGGGCAAGATCACATTCTAAGTACTATATGTAGATGACATTCTACTAATAGGAAATGATGTGGGAATGCTCAGTTATGGGAAAGCTTGGTTTTCGAGTAATTTCTCCATGAAATACTTGGGAGAAGAAACCTATATTCTTGGAATTCGATTCTACTGGGATAGATCGAAGCGAATGATAAGTTTTTCCCAAGCCCTCTATATAGATTAGATCTTAAAGAGGGTTCCTTCTGATGCGACATGGAATAAAACTTACCTTGAAGATGTGTCCTCATAGTGAGGAACAATGAAAGGAAATGAGTTATATACCATATGATTCGGCAGTGGGTAGCCTCACATATGCTTTATTGTGTACGAGACCTGACATTGCGCATGCTGGGAGCGTGGTAAGCAGGTTTCGGGCTAACCTAGTTCGGGAACATTAGACCGCCATAAAGAACGTTCTCAAGTACTTTAGAAGGACTAGAGATCTGGTTCTTATATATGGTGGTGGAGAACTGAATGTGATGGGATTCACTGTATTGGACTTCCAAGGACAGAAAGACGATTCTATATCTACTTCTGGCTACATTTACTCTTAATGGAGGAGCAGTATCTTGGCATAGTGCCAAGAATAGCGCGACTGCTAATTCCACCTGTTAGGCTGAGTATAAAGCGGCCTCGGAGGCCTCCAAAGGAAGAATTTAGAAGTTACTGGGTAAACTTCACGTGACACTGCTAGGCACGGAGCAAAGAGTACGTGCCTAGGAGCCAAGGTTTCATAACAGTTCCAAACATATTGAGAGAGAGTATCATCTCGTAAGAGTATTCGTTCGCAAAGAGATACATTGAGCTGCATAGAGTAGAGTCAGCCGACTACGTCGCTGATCCACTGACCTAGCCACTTTCTCAGATTATCTTAGAGCGTCATCTGGAGAACATGGGTATTAGATACCATAGTGTGTGGCATTGAGTGCAAGTGGGAGATTGTTAGGAGTATGCCCTCGAATGCCACTCAGAGGTTGTTGAGTGAGGGCATTGTACTTGTAATTATGTAAACCATTTATATAAGGCAAATGAATGTTTCTTTATTTACTAGTAGTTACTGGCATTCCTAACTCGTAAATAAACATATAGAAATTAGTCCGTGTATTTGAGAGCAAAACGTTCCACTCCTTATTGGATAAGGGGGTCGGCACTGCAAAGGTTTATAGCTCAAATACTTAATCGTTCGCAAGTCGATGAAACTTGACTGGGCGTTAAGTTTATGTGAAGACTTGTATGATGTGTTCTTTGACAAGGAGAGTGCCTGTCGAACACTAATGGTTAGTGGGAGCACACATTATAGGTATGCTAATTGGATTTCACTCCGGGACAGTCAATGACGGAATCGAAAGGTTGTGATAGGTATTCGTGAACCTTCGACTTGAGGATTTAGTAGGGATGTGCTTGTGACGTCAAGATTTTCATTAGAGTAGTTCGACCCTGTAAACCGGAAGGCGGGGGTCAACCTCGACGTGCATCTTGACGGGCAAGTAGCAGTCCTATCAATACCAAGATAGAATTCTTTCTCCCGTTAGTGAGCGGGTTATATGTCCTATGCGGTTATTGGCAGATGAGATCATAAGTCTTTGGCCAAAGCATTGGAGCTAGTTGTATTAGATACACGACAGCTCGATGATCTCGATTTGCATTAACGCATGCATAGCGTCAAGTACAGATAGGGTTTGACTGACCGTGACCCTATAACTTGATCGGGACATTTGAAAGAAGGGTTTATACGTTTACTGGTATTCACGACAGAATGGTTCTTGAATGATCCCATCATTCGTTCTCAGTTGGGGTACAGTGTAGGCCGCCAGGCTGGCTAGGTGGTGCTACTACTCTTTGGTTCCTCCCATTGCTGACTGAGACGAACCTACCGAGTCGCGCAATAGGATTGACGATGGAATGAATCAAGCTAATTCTCTCATTATGAATATTAGATATTGGATATCTAAATTTGGGACATTGGATGTTTAAATCGACTTATTAGATAAATTGATTTAAGGCCTAATGAATTAAATATTTCACTGGGTGATTAATTTAATTCATGAATATAATTATTTCTTGGAGAAATTAATTATGTTATTATGTGTTTGATATGATTACTTAATTGGATTAATTAATTGATATAAATACATTAGAACGGAATCGGAGTTTATCTGTTTAGACTCGCGAGAGTCCGAAACGAACCGAACTTGTCCGATTTGTTATTGATAGCCGCCCCCTTCCACCAACCTTCCCTTTGGTCTTTGGTTTCCATTTTATAATGGATGATAATGACTTGTGGGGAAGACCTCTCATGTGAGACGAGTTGTTGGTGGTTATAAAGTGTATAAAGAATGAGAAGAAGACTAACTCTCACATGTATTCATTTGGAGCATTTCATACGTGAGATTAGGAAGAGAGTTTGAAGGAGAGAGAGAAAAGAACTTAGAGTTCATTTCATGGTGTTCATACTTATCTTCATCTTCTTCACTAACTTCTTCTTCATTTTTCTTGGAGAAAATTGAGAGAAAAATATTGAGAGAATTTTGATAAACATACTTGGAGTATATTCATCAAAATCAATAGCTTCATCACCTAGCTCTAGCCGTATCCTCGGAGGATAGCAAGGTGTTGTCATTCCGGTCGTTTCTCCGGCGCGTGGCAAGTAGAGACGCGGTGCTTTCGGCGTTGGATCGTTCAAGAGCTTGGGGAATAGCTCAAGAGAAGGTTATCCATCTAATCAACGGACTACAAGGGTGAGTTTCTATATCTCTTGCTTTTCGTTTTGATAATCGTATATACGTAGCTCGATCGATCCTCGTAGGGATTCGAATCGAATTAATTTTCGTTTTACCGCTTCCGCTGGGCCTTCGTTTTAGGCACCGAATCCCAACAACATATACTTAACCCAAAAATATTCTCATACAATACACCTGATATTCAAATCAGTTCAATCTGATACACCATATCCTCTATATTACTGTCAATCAAACACGTCAATTACACAAGTATAACTATCTCGATTCTCAATTTGTTTTATCCATACTGGATAGACACCAAGCTATGCAACATATCTCAGATAAAATAACGCGAAGAATTTATACTAAAAATCCGAGTATTACAAATATAGACACAATATCATCTTAATTCCGTCCGTTCTAACGTTTTGTGTCCTTTTAGGCCTTGGACACCCCTTTGTATTCATAAGTGTATCAACTGATGTGGCCCTCACTTCACACTTATATAGGTGATTCTTATTCCCAAGTATCCTACTATACTTGACCTCTCTGAGGTAATCAAGAATCATTAAAAATCATAATACTTAACCTCACCACATGTAGGTAAACAATCACTCACTGTTCTCAGAGAATATGTATGTTTGAGTGTTTTAACACACGGATTATTATAACTTCGTTATCCCATTGAACCAACCTCTTGGGATCCTCCAATCTACAAGGCTGGGTTTCTGCTATAATCATCCTTAAGATGTGGATTTAACACCCATTCCCTCTAACAATTTTTAGATTAGAGCCCCTGACCTCCACCCCCACAT
Organism: Orobanche coerulescens; assembly: GCA_033398695.1. NCBI lineage: Eukaryota > Viridiplantae > Streptophyta > Magnoliopsida > Lamiales > Orobanchaceae > Orobanche > Orobanche coerulescens. The sequence continues at coordinate 144,942,652 of CM065805.1, read as the reverse complement.
GAGTTTTTACAGGGAAGGGGAGTAAGGGCCTGTTCTCCCCAATTTATTTTCAGTTCAGTTCAGTTGGTAATTTATTTATCTGATAATAAAACAATGATAATAATTATTATTATTATCATTATTACTATTACAATTACTATTGGTTTTACTATTAATATTAATATCATTATTATTATGTTAATATTGCTAAATATTATTTTGCCAATTCCTTTTTTCTATAAGAAGTACACATTCAATAATATTTGTCATTGTCCAAAATACATACTTTTAATAGATGGCAACAATAATACTAATATAATAACAATAATAATACGTGTCATTGTTGAAATGATCATATTTTGTAATACACGTTTTGATAATAGTACTACTAAACATTAACTAGTTTTCATAATCAATTAATTCTTCGTCTTTTTCTTGTCCATAAAAGAGAAGCGAGGGAGAGCCGAAAGGGAGGGGTTTGTTTGGGATAGGGAATTAGGGATTTATCAGGGAGGACCAAAGAAGTACAAATATTATATATATACTGAAATTTGTTTTTTTACAAAGGTAAATTTGATATATTTTACCTGTAAGAAAATATTAAAACTTAAAAAGTAAAATTATAATATCATAAATATTTTAAAAATAATATTGATATTAATATTTTTATTTAATTAATTTTATTAATAAAAGTAGTAAAATATTATTTTCCAAATATTTCTTGTAATTTTCGTTGCATCATACCCCCGCTTACTTTCAATTCAGTCCAGTTCAGTGCAATTCAGTTGCAATTAGTTCAGTTTAATTCCGTTTCGTTCAGTTCAGTTGTTTTATGCCGAACAGAATAGACCCTAATTCAGTTAATCAAAGTTTGAGTTAAGATAAGCTAATTCATACCTTTTTAAATTTTCATTTGTGTGATTTTCTTTCTTATTTTAATTACTCAGACTTAGCGCAAGGTTGTACTACTAGTCATGTTTCAAAATTACATAAATATTAAGAGAACTTAATGATAATTATCTAATTCCATATTTGCCCTTATTAATTACATTAATTTAATAAACCAGCTATATTAATGTGTTTGTATATGTTGAAGTTGAAGAGTCCATAATAAATTAAGGGTATTATTGGAAATTAATTTATAAATTTGTATGAGAAGTAGAAAATGACATGTATTGTAACACCCCCAATCCGCTCAGGGATATTACACGCCGTAGAACCTTTCCTCAAGGATCTACCAGGCTGGTAACGACATATAACAACTCAACCATGCCTTTAAGGCTAGAACGACTCAGTAGACCGATTTGGTCTTTCCACAATACATACAACGCAAATACAACTCATGCCCACGCAGGGGACAAAATACAACCACACCCGTACAACGGGAACAATATAGCAGCGGAAAATAAAGTACAACTGAACCAATAAACAAAGTACGGTTCCTCATGTGATTAGTATCGATCATCTTTCATCATCCTGCGTGCCGACCCTGTGTTATGCTCCAAAACCTGAATGCAAAAACAGACATCCACCCCCCGAATACTCGGGGGTTAGCAAAACTCCACTGTTTTGCTAGTGCAAGAACAAAGTGCAAATACGAGCCATACAATTCACATTCCACGAATAACAATAACCGAGGATCCTCAAAGATCCAAACGAAACTAAAAGTACTTCCCGAGGCAAGAGTTTGAGAAAACATTTCAAAATCGAAACATTATAAATTAATGGAAGTAATTTATAAAACGGTTTAGAATGCCATCGAGAGTTTTAATAGAAAACAATTTAGGATTATCAAATCCTACTTTTCAAAATCCAAAAGGCAAAAAGAGGTCACCGCCCCAAAGGTTTACTTTCTGAAAAATGATATTAACCAAACCGTTGGGATTTTAGCCCCAAATCCAGAAACGACTTTTACAAAACTATTGGGATTTTAGCCCCAAATCTCAGCAACTCACAGTACACGAGAACGACAACAAGGTTCGTCTTCCAACATCAAAATCCACAAATAAAGGATTTAAAACAGACAACAAAATACTCTAGTGCCATCCTAGCCAAGTAAGCCAAACGAACACTTACCTCTTACACACTTAGTCAATGCATGCAATCATGAAAACCGTTCAAAAGCACTCATTTCCGGAAATGCCATTATCAAATCACATTTGAAAAATGCACCACAATTAACCGTCGATCCACACCTCTGTGGACCCCTACCGAGACCCCGTCGGATCTAACCCGTAGTGGTTAAAAGCAAAGCTCGTCGATCCACACCTCCGTGGACCCCTACCGAGACCCCGTCGGATCTAACCCGTAGTGAGCATACACACACACGTTACTCATGCAATACTAACATGCTAAGAATGTAAGTTCATTAAGAATACTCACTAGAGATGACCATTAACTCGACACCATTACCAAACTCTTCAAAAATACAATAACAAGATTAAATACGGAATACACTATTCCATAACTTAAACAATAGGACTATCATCATAAAATCCTTCAACGTTCAAAATAACCAAATCATAATCAATTCTCAAAACACCGTTCACAAATCACACTCGTTTTGAAAGAAAGCCTTTAACGAGGCCAAACCGAAATCCTTTGAAACTTCATTTCAAATAACCAAACAAACACATCAAGACGACCACCGATCATCATATCCATAAAACGAGAAAAGTATGGGCAAGGTACTTGCCTCGAAATCGGCACGCAAGTATTCCGACGAACACGGCTCAACCAGAAAGCTTCGAAACGCCCGATGTTAACGAAAAAGAAGATAACAACGAACGGAAGGGTTCAACACGGTTTCTTCGAAAGAAACTCGACCCTAACATCATATAATCCATAAATCAACAATCATACGAGGAAGGATAATCGTAGAACGCCCGACAACCCCTCTAAGACATTTTACCGGACACCTTCAAGGCGTCGGTCAAGAACTCGACCCAAATAACGAATCGATACGATCCAACCATGGAATAACAAGGGAAATGATATAATACATCTAAATAATCATCAATCCATCAAAATCCTAAGTTAAATCGGATTAATCGGACGAAAACAACCAAAACCCCCAAATTCCCCAAAACTAGATTTCTAGGAAATCTGACCTGATTCGCTCGATCAAAGGATGTTATAGGACGGATGATTGACGATATGAACCTCCAAACTTCATGGATTCATTGTCCAACAACATCTCTAGAAGATTCACACACCCACAGCCGCGGAAGAGAAGTGGAAGAAGGAGAAAAATGGCGAGAAAAACGACTGCTGGGCCTTAAATAGGCTGACAGACTCGACCGTGTCCGCCTGACACGGTCGTGGCGCGCAGTTGACCGGCAGGGACTCGACCGTGTCCTGCTAGACACGGTCGCGGCGCGGAGGGGCCTTCCGATAGTGACCCGTCCGACAGCGACTCGGCACGACTCGACCGTGTCCTGGAACACGGTCGGGCGTCTGGGCAGTGGGTTCCGGCATTTCCGGACGAGTACGGCACGGGCCGTGTCGGACGACACGGTCGGGTCCTGAGACAGAAACTTCGGCATTTCCGGACGAGTACGGCACGGGCCGTGTCGGACGACACGGCCGAGTTCGGCCGTCAGTGATCGGCCAATAACGAGGGGGTGAGCTAAAACGACCATAACTCTCTCGTCCGGACTCCGATTGACTCACCGTTCGAACCATTGGAAAGCTAACTCGATGCTCTATAATATTCTAAAGATTTAGAATTTTTGGAGTTACCAAAAATTAATGGTGATCTAACAAAGTCGAACTCATACTTAGAAAAGTCGTTTAGTAATCCTGAACTCAACAAAACGACACCGAAACCCAAACCTGAATACGAACCGAAGATACGGTTACGAAGTACTCACAAAGACGAATCTAAGAGCTAGTAGAACACACGATTCCGACCACCCGAAGGCTCGAAATTCGACAACGGAAGATAATTACCCCAAACTTTGGGAAATTACGAAAATGCCCAAAATGCCCGAAATTCACCATGCGACAACGAATAATCAAACCGAAGTTCACAACACGTATAACAACGTTAAATGAACTTACGAAAAACCCCAAACGACAGTTTCGAACGAGATTCGCAAGAACCGAACTCAAGCGCGGAAAAGTCGCTAAAAAACACGGAACTCAACAAAGCAGCACCGAAACGAACTCGGATGACAAAAAGTGCAGAATTAATCATTCTCAGAATGACGAAACGGTCATGAGCGAGTCGTCAAAACGGACTCCGACCGAAAAAAATAAATTTACCGAAAATCGAAAATTGCGGATATTACATGTATTATGGGACAAATTTTATTTCTAAACAGGACTAGTATTAAGGAACGAAGTAGTAATTGCCAAGAGAAACCGCTTTTTAGGAATCTCTTGTAATTTTCCATTTGGGTTTGGTTTTATGTTCCTCAAGTTTATGTACTTTTCGTTATTTTTTCCAATGAATTGGTGTTGAATACTCTTTCCTTGATGCTGTTTTCCCGACGTAGTGCTTTGCGCTACAAGATTTTGATGAGGCTCATTGGATATTAACCCCTTTTTGCTCAAAAAAATTTGGACATATATTATGTTAAGGGGGCATTTGACATAGTTCGCCTAGGGCCAACCAAATCTCAGGACCAGTCCTGTTGGCAAACAGCTATTAATTGTTGCGGTTGATTATTTCATATAGTTGGTTTCAGCAACTGACTTATCAATTATTTATATTAATTGTTTGACTATTTTAAAAACAATCATTCACACTATATAAAAATAAAATGGTAACTGAAACGTCACTTTCATACTATTTTATAACACTCCACTTGAATAACTATTTAAGTAGATGTCTGGTGAACTAGTTTGAAGAAAAACTCAATAGGAGAAAATTTTTTCAAATTATTTGTAGTCGAGCTTGTAACGATTATATCTTGATGCATTATAATATTGTTAATAAAACCTTCTGGGATAAAACCTCAGCAATCTATAATCTCGTAAATTTGTTCCGCCTTATCTCGATCATTCTTGTATGAGTATTCATGTGTCGTCTTAGTAAAATCTCGTGGGACAAAAACTGAGTGAATAAAATGATTCTCTTCCACATTTATTTTGATTGTAGAGTATCAGTAGCTCACTCAGTAAAACCTCTTGGGGCAAAAATTGAGTCATCATATAAGTCTCTCCGTATGTAGATCATTCTTATAGAAGTATACATGTGCTGCTTCACTAAAACCTCTTAGGATAAAAACTAAGTGAATATGTTATATAAATATTATTCATTGTTGGAATATCCACGTGTTGCCTCATTAAAAACCTTGTCAAGAAAACCCAGTGGGAAAAAAACTTGATCAAAGAAAAAAGATACAACTACTCCTTATGTTTACAAATCTTTGAGGAATAATTTTGATCTCTGTAGTTTTCCTCATTATGCCATAAATGTGCCTCGTTAAAACCTTATTAGGAAAAACCTAGTGGGAAAAATCCTAATGAAGTGAAAAGAGTACATCATTCATGCTAATACGTCATTCCCACTGCCTTGTTAAAAACCTTGCTAGGAAAACCCAATGAGACGAAATCTCAATCAAGAGAAAAAGAGTTGCAACGCGTATTTTATGCACATATGCCCTGGGCATTTCAATAATCCATCATGGATTAGTACAGCTAGTGCAATTTGTAATCTCCAACTCATATTCTTAGAATATTGCAATACATGCCAATAGCTTTTGGAGATTCTATATTAGTTGTGATTATGATGTCTCGTTAAAAATCTTGCTAGAAAAACCCAGTGGGATAAAACTCCAGTCAAGGAAAAGAGTACAACATATAATTTTCTTTCACAACATCTTATTTTGAGCCATTGCATGCACTGATAATATATTAAAATCTCCCTAGGAGTTTCTTTTCACTTTCAGTAAGCTCATATGTTATACCTTTATTATAAGGATATATATTTCAATTTCGATAGATTTGAATATCCTCGTTTTCACAAATTATGGATTTTAGTATCCTCATTTTCAATATCCATATTTCACAATTATGGATTTATTTATCCACATCTCAAATCATGGATTTTAATATCCCCATTCAATATCCACATTTCATAATCATGAACTTCAATATCCACATTCTCAATATCCATATTTCACAATTATGGATTGTAATGTCCACATTTTAACATCCTTATTTCATTTATGGATATCCTCATTTCATGGATATTCTTATATCATTTATTGATATCATCTTTTCCAACCATTGATATCATCATTTCATTCATAGTGCTATTCATTTATATTGTGTCGACACATTTCAATTTCATTTATTTCCCCGTAGCGACATAACTTGTCGAGATATCTCATTAGTAATCCTCCATTTGGGATTATAAGTATAGTTATGTCTATATACTTCTCAAAAGTATATGTCTAATTTATCTTTTGCTTTGATTTATACTTGGAGAATTATTATTTGTTTATGAAAGCACTTGTAGTTGGTGTAAAAGATTAATAATCTTTCATGCATCTTTGAACTTTAAGTTCATACTTCAATTGTGAGGATATAATATGATGTATTTCATATATTTCTAACTATTAATAGTCCCCTCCATGATAAGAGCTTTCTGAGCACCAAACCCATATGCCAGTATCTCAGGTTCATCTTCAGCATGGAAGTTATATATTATGTTCTCGATATTGACCGTAGGACTTTAACAAATTTGTCAAATAATATCTCACTTATATGTGCATATCTGATCCTTCATCGATCTAGTCAAGTTTATTTGGGATATATTACTAGCTTTATCTGATCTGGAATACATGCTTGAACCGTGAGAAAATCATCTTCTAAATTTTCCGATTACGAGTCATATACACATGTGACTATCGAGTGGATTCAGAATATTTAGTAATTCACTTGTAGAGGGGGTGGGACCATACTCCCCTTAATATATTCCAAATTTATTAGGGACTAATTCTCAATATTGACTAGTAGTGATACTATTAATCGAGAACAAACATATGAAGACATGATATACTTATATCATAGATATTATATTTACACATCACATCATCTTTCGGTGCCATTATTGCACATGATTATCAACATGGAGTCGTCGCTCCCACAAGTCATATTATGATCATTATTCAAATATAGAGTCGTAGTTCACACGCTTCAGGATATGAACTATTCAAAATTGTGGAGTCATATCTCATACGCATAATTCCAATCTATAAATAAATTATCAACGTATTCACAAAATTCACCCATATCAAGGGTCTAATTATCATAATGGATTCGATGCTCTCGAATATTCCTAAACATTGTCCATCTCTTCTAGTGAAGATCATAAAAAAAATATTGAACTCGAGTCGAACTCACAGCAAGAAGAGGCCAGATTTTCATTCCTAAGTTTAATAATCCCACAAAATAAGATTAAGTGATACCGGTCATTAAGGGTACTAATGAAAAATGGCATTCCATAAGATATTTGATGGTTGACCAAAGCACAAGTTCGATTATCTGGAGAATTTTCAAACTCCTTTCAGGATGAACGGGAATGCTGTAGTCATGAAAAATTCATCTCAAAAGATCCAGTTTGTAAGTCCATTTTGTCGTTGTTTGTATAAGGTAAATAGCAAAACAATGCAAGTTAGTTTTAATAAATGTTGTTTTCCAATATTAATTTCTCAGATGCCGACCGATAACGTCATTTCTATTGAAAAATATAATATCATATCTGTCGTTTTCTTTTGCAATTTTATCAAAAATAAAATAGTAGAGAAATAACTGATCAGCCGCTCCTTTTTCAATGAAAATAGTAACGTCGTTTGGTTCTAGTTAAAATTTGTTCTTAAATTTGGGATCCACAATCATAAAATATATATCTCATAAAAATATTTTAAAAGTCTAGTGGAGTTTTCAGAATCCTCCTATATATCTCATCCAATTAAAATATATATATTTTAGGTTGATCCAATTCGATATGTCATATCTAGTGTACAAATATGGCATATCATCTAGTAAAAGAATTGGGAAAACATAAAAGTGATATACTGTATGGAGGGAGTAACCATATATTTTTTGGTTATCTTTTCAAGGATGTACAACGTGGGGAGAATAAGAGTAATAAGTGCCATACATATCCCCACAGTTAGAACCAGTATTATAATGGGTTCACCTAGATTGATACTTCAAACACAAGCTATTTATGATAATATGATGTATATGGTGAATAGTAGTGATGCCTTTATTGTTCTTCCAGCTGACTATGGCACACTCAGTGACATATTTAATATCACGTCATGGGTGACTTCCATAACAAACCAATATATTTGCTGAATATTAATAATTTCTTCAATAATTTGGTTGCTCTAGATCAAGGAGTAGATCATAAGTTTATCTCTCGGACATCGAGAGAAATACATATATGTGTCAATACAATTGCTGATCTACTTATAAAGTTTCAAGCTATATACCAGTTCAGAATTTGAAAGTCAAAGCTCATCGGCCGCAGACTATTAGTTCAAGCGGCAAAGAAGTATAGATCCCTTAGATCTTTCATTATGAACACTATTGTCATGCAGAGGTGGCATAGTTGGGGAGCTTTATACCCTCTAGGTAAACCCCTTTTTATGGATTATATATTTTTTCTTTTCAGATATTGTTGAGTGTTTACTACCTTTTTCGGCTAGTTTCAATATTTTTCATTTCGACTACTTTATGCTTCTTTCAGAGCAATAATAAGATCATTTTTACCTTTATGCAAATATAGTATTCTCAGGAATATATGCTTTTCCATGAGCATTGTAACACCCCAATAAGGCGGCTATTACAGTGCCGTGGACTCCACACTGGGACCCATCAGGCGATATCCCAAATTCAGACTAAATACACAATACATGTGATACCAAACCACAAAACATAGTACCTACTCCGATTTGGAGTTTACAGTAGTATGGCCTACGGCCTTATTATACACAGGATCCAAAACATAAGTATAATCCATATGGAGATGGAATATACCTTAAACAACAATACAATTTGTTTATACTAAAAATAAAGCGGAAAGATAACATTACACGGTACGAACATGACCATACAGAAAAGACTTGGGGCCCCGAACTAGTATCCTTCGAACCCTTCGTCAACACCCTGATCTTCCCGTGCCTTGCCCTTTCCTCGACCTAAAATACAACAAAAGTATTTCGCCCAACACAGGGTCATATATACATGATAAATGATTCTCAAGATATTATACAATTCACATATATAAGATTTCAAGGATAACAACCCGACTAACGAACATACCCCTCGGGCGTATGAACGCTTAGTCACAAAACGTCGAACACATCTAAATATATAAATGGACTATGAATGACTTAAAATAGTACGGCTCAAGATGGACATCACAGTACGCCCGATCCGAATATATGTCAGTGCACATTGTTGTGCGGAGATTAATTCGCCGCGATAGGCGATCTGGAGACCTTCGAGAGAAGCCAACCATGAAAGACATACTACGGACAAACGCCTAGAGTTCGGCATAATTCGGCGATCGTCTTTTGGTAACCAGCGATCGCCTTTTGGTAACCAGCGATCGTCTTTAAAGAACAGACCAGAGGCGATCGTCTCATGCCACGTGGGGATCCAGCATCCGTCAAAGTCGTCGAAGACCGAATCTTGGACGATGGCCCACCCGCGGATCTTCATAGGATACCGACAGATAGGATCATTGAACCCAGCCTGTCACCTACCACACCTACCGACAAGGCCGCCGAAAGGTACGAAGTGGGCCCTCCTCAGACAGCGACTCGCAACACGTGCTGGCTTCCCATTGGTTCACCCAGCTGGCCTCCAACCGCAACCTCGAACCTCAAGGGAACAGGCCCATGTGACGGGACGATCGGCCGTTTATTTTAATATAAAAAACGGCAATCGCCCGCGATCGCCTGAGGGATCCCAACTACCTTGTCCCCTATAAATAGAGGACTCACTGTTGCGGCCAGAGGAGAGGCGAATCCACTACGGATTAAGTGAAAAATACACACCAAAGAGAGATTCAAAAGCTGTTTTGGCAACCACTAACACATTCATAGTGATATTCATACACATTCATCATATATCCCAAGCAAGAACTCACAGATTCATCCATCTGGTTCTTCCGGCAATCTACGCGCTCTAAAGCCTAGATAACTAGAAGTCTTTACACTCCTTGTATTAGATTCTAACATTAATACTTGTACTCGACAGTATATTTATTAATAACATCTCGCGAGAGCATTCAAGCCCGGGATTAACAACCCCGGCAAATCATGTGTTATCTATTTTCTCACGGAAGTGTTCTCGCATTTGTTTGTTACTCGATCATTCCAGCAATACTATCTCCGGATAATATTTTGGGTAACAACAATTGGCGCTGGAGGAAGGGGCATCTAAACCTTCATTTTTATTCCTACCGTCTCGAAGAACACTCACTGTTCTCCGGACATATACTTGAAGAAACACTCACTGTTCTTCAATAGAAAAACCTTCAGAAAATGACATCAGCAACAACCTCCAAGAGGGCCACCCTGAGATCTGCCGGAAATCTTATTCCGGCGAGGACCGAATCCCAGCCCACGGCGGAAGGCGACCGTGGCGACGCTAGCTCACTCCCGCCCCGAGGGACGGTTCTAGCCTCTCACTCGATCGGGCCCAGACATCGAGCAGTTGAGGAGGCTATAGCTATCCTCGAGGAACGGCAGAGGGCCCGCGATACGCCCACCATCACCCCGTCGCCTAACCGCCGGCAAGCAAACGGAAGCTCAAGTGGATCTATGTTGAGAAATCGACGAAAGCCCCGAGCCGTAGGGGAGGCTCTCGTAAGGCGGACGATTCCGTCTTCGCCCGGGAGCGATCCTCATGGCGACTGGCACTCGTGCCCAAATGAGACATCGATCTCGAATCCTTTACCGTGAGTTCGATATCCGACTCCCAAGAGACAGGTCGGTCAGCGAGCCCCTGCTCGCCCAAGGAAGGAACCCACTGGCAGGGAGCTCGTCATTCACCACGGGGCTAGGGGATCGGTACACGATCGCCTTGGTTCACGCTCTGAGAGCTAGTCGGCAAGCAGTCAGGCGACGGCGATCGCCGCCATGCAACGCCAGCTAGACGAGGTGAAGGCGCTCCTGGAAAATGGGGCAGGCGCCAGGAGACCAATCGTTGGGTCAAACGAACCACTCGCGACTCAGGTCGAGCTCGCCCCAGTCCAACCAACGATCAATCCCCCACAAACACCTCTATATGAGGGGAGATCGGATCCGGAAACCCACTTAAGCAAATTCCGGATCTACATGACCGGATGCGGAGCTTCAGATGCGAAGAAATGTCGTATGTTCCCGTTGACTTTGGGAGATCTCGCCCACAGGTGGTACGTCTCACTACCATCTCGCTCAATCAATTGCTTTGAGAAGCTGGCGAACGACTTCACGTCATACTTCGCCGCCAAGGTCGCTCGCCCGGAAGGTCCCCACCGTATGATGAAAATCAGGCAGGGGAAGGACGAATCAGATGAGGATTACATCGACCGGGTTGACGATATAGTCCTCATCGGTGAGCCCGTCAGCGACGAGATCGCTCTCAACTCAGTTATGAGCGGATTCCACGGACGTTCACCCATGTTCAGACACCTCACAAAAGATATCCCCCCGACCTACTCAATCTTCCGCGGCAAAGCCGCCGGTTTCCTGGCCAGACAAAGGATGCTCTCACTCCGCTTAGAAGAGGGACCATCCGAAGAAGTAAAAGCGCCTTCCCATGTCCAGAAGAAGGCGGTCGTCAAGCCCAGAAAGGCGATCGCCAAGCCTCCTGGCGAATTCAAAGCCTTCGAGGATGTAGAGGTCCACCTTCTTCACAACCTCAACTTATCTCCGGCCCACATCTTCAACGCGATCAAGGGTCGCGAGTGGCTTTCCAAGCCAAAGCCAATAAGGGACCACGGTCACCTAGACCGTAGCAAATTCTGTGCCTATCATAAGAGTCCCGACCACAACACTAGCCAATGCCGCGACCTCCTCAGACAGCTCTGGCGATTGTTTGAGGAAGGCAAACTGGACAACTTGGTCACCAAGCCGGAGCCAAGGACGGAAAGGACCGGAGGGCGCGAACGCCAACAACACGAGAGAACTCCTCCCAATCCGTTCGCCAGAATCGATCATGAGCCGGAATACTCTGATGATTCGGTCCCTCCGATCAACTCTGGCGGTTGGGTCAACATGCTTCAAGCCGGAGATGGAAACCTCGGGGGTCTTTCCCCGGTTTCCACCATGTCGAACAGGAAGCGAAAGGCCGAGCTGAGGGCATTCGCCGGGGTCCACGTCGTGGTACCTCCGGAGCCGACCATCTCTAGAGACACGCTCATCACCTTTTCCAACAAGGACAGGGAAGGAGTGCAATGTCCCAAAGAGGATGCACTAGTGATCTCCGCTTGCATCCTTGGCAAGAAGGTCGATCGCGTGTTGGTCGACAATGGGAGTTTCTGCAACATCATATTCAAATCCGCCCTAGACCAACTCGGCAACTTAATCAAATTCATCAAGCCTTTCGACACCGTGCTCCAAGGGTTCGGCGACAACACAGTCCAAGCCTACGGGAGGATCAAGCTCTCCGTTGAGCTAGTATGCTTTTATGATCCCAAGGTTAGGATTACTAGGAACCTAAGCTTTGTAATCATAGATAGGCCCAGCATTTATAATGGGTTCCTAGGTCGCCCCTTTTTGGAAACCTTTGAGGCAGTCACCTCATCTTTCTTTTACTGTATCAAATTCCCCACTGCCGATGGGACGGTGGGTACTGTAAAAGGAGATCAGCTAATGGCAAAGAGATGTTTGAATTACTCCTATGTTGTTATTTCTTTCAATGCTTCCCCTACTATATGTAACATTGAAGCGACCGACGATCAACCCATGGAGATCGACGAGCCTAACGCATCGTACCAACCCGACTCAGGGGACGCCTTCTCTCATCAATTGACGGACGACATCGAGCCAAGGATCGGTTTCGAGCCAAGTCTCAACACCGATCCAAGGACCGAGTCCGGAGGTCGTACCAAACGAGAGGCGACCGTCCCTGTCGAAGAGTTGGAAAGCATTACGATGGATCCGGATCACCCCGAACGGGAAGTACAGATCGGCGCAAACATCGACCACGAATTAAAGGGAGATCTGATCAACTTGCTACGTAGGAACATCGGAGTCTTTGCCTGGTCGCATCAAGATATGGTTGGCATAAGTCCGGAACACGCTTGCCATTATCTAAAGATCGACCGGGCGATGAAGCCTGTTCACCGTGCGTAGGAAGTTCGGTCCCGAGAAATACGCGGCGCTCGACATAGAAGTCCGTGGTTACTCAACAACAAATTGATCGGAGTGGCCACGCATTTAACCCTCAAGGTCGCCAACGCGGTGCTCGTCAAAAAGCCAAATGGCTCCTGGAGATTATGCATTGACTTCACCGACCTCCACGCGGCATGTCCAAAAGATCACTTCCCAATGCCTCATATCGATCACCTGGTCGATAGCACGGCAAGTTGCGAAATGATGTCGTTTATGGATGCCTTCGCCGGATATCATCAAATCCCAATGGCGGAGGAAGACATAAAACACACATCATTCCACACAGAAAAAGACATATACTTTTTGGTCAGAATGCCGTTCGGCTTGAAAAACGCGGGGGCGACCTACCAGCGATTAGTCAACAGAATGTTCGCCGATCAGATCGGCAAGACCATGGAGGTCTACATTGACGATATCGTAGTCAAAAGCCTCAAGAAGGAAGATCACCTCAGCGATCTCGCCGAGACGTTCTATAACACCCCCAAGTTATTCAGGATATATTACAGCGCCGTGAGCCCCGCCGTTGGACCCACAAGGCTAAACATACGCGGAACTATACACTTGACCGATAAGGTCTACATACAATAGAAAGAGAGACGATACAAATGGTATTCAAAAACCATAACCAATGAAACCATATACATCACTGCACAAATCAATACCTCGGCAACACAGGCCGGAACATCAAGGAAACTGAAATACAATACTCGAGTATTTAAAAATCCATTCCAGTACAACAACCTGAATGGAGGAATCCAAGAAAATAACCGGAGACAAAACACAGTATCACACTTGCCCATCATCTTCATGCCGACCCAGTACCCGTCTGTCCGCCCTCCTGGAACCTGAAATACATGAAACGTATTTCCCCCATAAAGGGGTTAGCTGTCGAATAGCTAGTGCAAGTATAACAATATGAAACATAATACTCCTCGATAATAAAGTAAATGTAATCCGTCAATTCATCAATATCCGTCAATTCATCAATTTAAGACTAGTATTCCGGAATGACTAAAATCTCAAGACGTATGTGAATGCCGTAGAAACGGTTTGTTCATATCATACGCCGTTACATGTAGGAATGCCGTCAAAACGGTTCGTTCATTACATGCCAACATTATTTTATATGAATGCCGTAGAAACGGTTCGTTCATATCAACCATGGAATCGCACCAGAGGCTACGAAACCCTCAGAGGACCATAGGCCCGTCTCGGAGTGGCTAGAAATAATCATACCATCAATATTTCATACTTTCAAAGTCGAGAACGTACAATCATAAATGTATACTTGCCTTAATAAACGTTACCGAAGATCCCGAAGAACACAGTTCGACCGGGAAGCTTGAAGCACGAAGAAGACAACGAACGGAAGGGTTTCGACTTGCGTTCTTCACAAGGATTTCGTCCCTAAGTCATATCAATGATAAATCAACAATCGCGATGAATAATAATCGTACAACGCACAAACCCCCCCCCCCCCCCCCCCTCTTAGACCTTTTGTCGGACACCTTGAAGGCGTCGACTAATAACTCAACCAAAACGACAAATCAATACAATCCAACCGTGGAATAACGATGGAAATGATAGAATACACCTAAATCATCATCAATCCATCACTAACCTAAATTACTACGGATTAAAAGGATGAAGTCAAACAAAATCCCCAATTTCCAACATAAAATTCGAAGTGTTCTTGAATAATCTTTCAATAATACGATGAATACTCCAACAAGTCCATAATCATACGTATATCACTTCATACCCCATGATTTTAACATCCAAAACATCATTACCCAATACAAAATCGAAATCCAAGATGTTGAAGAAATTACCTCTTGAAGATCCAAGCATTATGATTCGAAGAGCACGCGATAGAACGATGATCCAGGCTTCACAACCAAAAATAGATGAAGGAAGTCACCCACTCAAGCGATAGATGAAGAAACTTCCCTCTCTCAAGCCTTCTCTCTCGTGTGAAGGTGAAGAAATGAAAAAGATATCGGTTGAAACGCACATAAAAACGCAGATATAGGGCTGGCTGTCATGTGTGCCGCGGCTCAGTAGAGGTGTGCCGCGGCACAGACCCAAAATTTGCTCCCAGGGCTCGGAAGTGTGCCGCGGCTCAGCCCAGGTGTGCCGCGGCACCGGGTACAGGCGGTTTTGGCCAAATCTGGAAAATGAGAGTGACTTAGCTATTTCGACCATAACTCCCTCGTCTGGACTCCGATTGACTCACCGTTTGAACCATTGGAAAGCTAACTCGATGCTTTATAATATCGCAAAGATTCAGAATTTTTGGAGTTTCCAAGAATTTACGGTGATTTAACAAAGTCGAACTCATACGTGGAAAAGTCGCTAAAGAACACGGAATTCAACAGAACGATACCGAAACGAACTCGGATGACAAAAAGTGTAGAATTAATCATTCTCGGGATGACGAAACGGTCCCAAGAAAGTTGCAAAAACGGACTTCCACCAAAAATAGAAAATTTCCGGGAAACAAAATTACGGGTTTTACACGTTCGCCATCCTTGAGAAGTTTAACATGAAGCTGAACCCCAAGAAATGCAACTTCGGGGTGGGCTCCGGGAAGTTCCTGGGGCACATAGTGAGCCAAAGGGGGATCGAGGCGAACCCCACCAAGATATAGGCGATCCTTGGCATGCAGGAACCGCGAAACATCAAGCAGGTGCAACGCCTCACGGGTTGTCTAGCCGCCCTCAACCGTTTCATATCACGGCTCGGCGATAAAAACAACCTTTCTTCGCGACCATCAAGAACAAGAAGTTCGCATGGACGAAAGAAAGCCAGATAGCATTCGCCAAGATAAAGGAATATCTATCTAACCCCCAGATCCTGGCAAAGCCGATCCCCGGTGAAAAATTATTCCTTTACTTAGCGGCCTCGGAGGTCGCACTGAGTGCCGTTCTGGTGCGAGCAGAGGGGCAAGCCCACTTGCCAATCTACTATGTTAGCCAGGCGCTCCACGATGCTGAGACACGTTATACACCATTGGAGAAGATCGCCTATGCCCTTGTCATGAGTGTACGTAAGCTGAGGGCTTACTTCTTCGATCACCAAGTGGAGGTCCTAACAACTCTACCTCTAAGACAAGTTCTACACCGACCGGACACCAGCGGGCGACTCCTCAAGTGGTCGCTGGAGATCGCCCAATACGGTATTACTTACGCTCCTCGCACGGCGATCAAAGGCCAAGCTCTGGCGGACTTCGTGGTGGAATTAACGTTCCCTCACAGTCCGACCCAGGTCGGCCGAATTGCCTGGAAATTATACGTGGATGGCTCTGCGACCAATGCGAGAGCAGGGGCAGGGATTGTCCTCATTAGCCCCGACGGTCAGAGTTTCACAAATGCTGTGCGTTTCGGTTTTCGTGCGACCAACAATGAAGCTGAATACGAAGCTTTGGTAGGCGGGCTTGATCTAGCCCTCGCCCTGGATGTTCGTCGCCTCCATATCTTCATGGACTCCCTTTTGGTCGTAAACCAAGTCAAGGGAGAATATGAGGCACGCGGCGAACAGATGGTCAAATACCAAGAGCTGGTCGCCGAAATGTGCACAAAATTTGAAGAAGTACTAATCGAACAAATCCCGAGAGAGCACAACTCCCAGGCCGATGCTCTTTCCAAGTTGGCATCATCGGATGGGGCAGCCGACTTCTCCAATATCCAAATCACAAAGTCAGCAAGGCCGGCGATCGACAGGAATTTGGTTACCACGGTCGCCATCGCCGAAGAGAATTGGATGACCCCGTTCATCAAATATTTGAAGGACGGAACGGTCCCTGACGACCGTGTTAAAGCTCGCCAACTCCAGCTCCGTGCAACCAGGTATACCCTATTGGACGATCGGCTTTACAAGCGAGCCTTCAGCCTTCCCCTCCTCAAGTGTATTACACCGGAGGAAGGTCGGCTCATTTTAGCTGAGATCCATGATGGGATTTGTGGGAACCACGCGGGCGGGCGAGCCCTCATCCATAAGACAACCAGACAAGGATTTTTCTGGCCATCAATTCGGAAAGATGCGATCGCTTATGCCAGGTCGTGTCATAGATGTCAGATAATGGGCCCCAACATTAAACTATCACCCGAACAGCTCACCTCCATGTATAGCCCTTGGCCATTTGCGCAATGGGGCATCGACCTTATAGGTCCCTTGCCGACGGCTCCAGGGGGCTGTAAGTTCGCCATCGTTGGGGTCGATTATTTCACCAAATGGGCTGAGGCCGAACCGCTCAACAAGATCGGCCAAGAGCAAGTGATCAAGTTTATATGGAAAAACGTCATATGCCGATTCGGTTTGCCCCAGGCCATCATCTCCGACAACGGGAAACAGTTCGACGGCTTAGAAGTCATGCAATTCTATGAAAAGTGGGGAATCAAAAGTTTATTCTCAGCGCCCTATCACCCTCAGACGAACGGGCAGGTAGAGGCAGTGAATAAGATCCTCAAACACACGATCAAAGCACGACTCGAATCCAGGCAAGGACGATGGACGAGCGAGCTCCCAGACGTTTTGTGGTCCTACCGAACGACGACCCGCAATTCAACCGGCGAAACCCCGTTCGCCCTTACCTTCGGAACAGAAGCGGTGATTCCTTCGGATATCGCCGTCCTCAGCCATCGAACCGAACAGGAGATGACGACCGACAACGATGTAGCCCGACGAATCGACCTAGACATGCTTGAAGAAAGACGGCTGACCTCAGAAATGAAGAACACAATCCACAAAAGGAGAGCCGAGAAGTTCTTCAATTCAAAGGTCAGAGAAAGAAGATTTCAAGTGGGCGATCTCGTCCTTAAGAAGATCCAAACCCACACAAAGCGTTTTGGGCCGAATCGAGGGACCTTTCGTGAGTATCCAGATGGCTAACTAAAGGAGCCTACGAATCGAACATCCCGACGGTACTCGACCAATATCCTCGAACGCCGTGCATCTGAAAAAATACTATCGGTGATAAATTTGTATTCGATTTCAATGATGTACAAGGTATATAATGAGATTTTTCCTATCCCATCTATTATGGCGATCGCCCCACTGTGCATATCGCATATCGCCGACGATCGCCGATCACGACGATCCTAGGTAAAATTAATGCACCATGGTCCCGGAGGTCGATGGAACCGACAGCTTCGCCATGCAAGGTTCCTTTGGGCGTAGATCGCCCGCCCTTCGTTTAAATACGAGGCCGGCGAGCAAGGACCCTCCAAAATAATCGCAGGCACGATCGCATGTCCTCAAGGTACATCATCTAACATGGTGAACCCGAACGATGCGACGTGCCGCTACCCCCGCCTCAACGCACACCGCCGAGGATCGCCATCTTCATGGCGGGCCGAGGTGGAAGCAGAAGCCGACAAGCCGCGGACGTGGTGTCGAATAAGCCGACAACACTCCGCGCAAGGACTCCTCCAGACCGAGATCGCCCGCCTTCGTTTTAACACAAGGCGGGCGTAGCCTAACGGAGGACCCTCACAAAGTGAGTCGCGGGATACACAATATCCTCGCACACGAAGACACGATTGGGGAGATCGGTCCATCGAACACCCCAACCACACATAACTCTTCAGAATCGGCAAAATGAAGATAGCTCGCCAGACAGACTAGTCTTTGTTTCCTTACTTACAATAAGTGAACAAAAACAAGGGGGCAGGGATAGGTCGAGCTAATCTCAAATACGATCGAACGAAGAGGAAACATGCAGGGCGATCGGAGTCGTCCGACAAAAATTACAAGTAAGAGTTCCGATTCAAAACATGTCAACACTTTCAACACTCAGACGATCGGACAGACGAACAAAAAGTCGAAAGCAAATATACACGTACTCGTAAAAATTGCACGCAAAAAATCAAAGGCGATCGCATGTAATACATTACGCAGTATGATAAAAGGAGTATTTTATTCATAACACAAGCTTCATACATTACGAGGCCCGAAGGCATTACAAAAAGTACAAGTTACGGAGGAAAAAAACAAAAATGCCTCTCAAGGCCCCGCCTGCTGGTCTTCGCCCTCGGGTTGCGGATCGGCTTGGGCACCCCCATCGGCCTCGGGATGAATGAGTTTGCCGGTATACCAACTCAAGTCGATCCCGAAGTCGACAAAGTCAAGGATCGGCAGAGAGAATTCTGGATGCAGAGGATGCTCGAGGACATAGGATTTGAAGCTTTCCATCAGGGGACCGATCTCGACCCCTGCCTTTTTAGCGGCTCGAACAACACAAGATAGGCCAAGTAGTAAGCGAACTCGCCGACGTGCTCGACGTTAAGGTAGGATCGACCTCGATCGCCTTCACCGCCTTCGCATCCGCCGCCTTCTCGACCTCCGCCGCCCGGGCCGCCTTGGCAACATTCTCGCCCCTGGCCTTCTCCAGCTCTCTCTTCGCCGCCTCCAGCTCACCGCTGAGCCGATCCACCGCAGCCTTCAGCCCGATCGCCTCTTCCTGCGAAGCCTCGAGCTTCTGGCGGGTTTCCTTCTCCTTATTACAGGACCGATCGGCAGCCTCCTTGGAGCGGCTCAGCTCCTGCTTCAATCGATCCACGTCCTGCTTAGCCCGTTTGGCCGTCTCCTCATACTCCTTCTCCATAGACCGGATCCGGTTGGCATCCTCGATATTTCTGTTCCGGGCGGTCTCGAGTTCGGGATGGAGATGAGCAGTGGAGGTTCGCCCCTCAAAATCCCGAGCACTGACGGCCATCGCCGCCGTCTCAAGAGCTAGGGCAACGGCCGCCGCATGGCGTCTCCGTGATCGCCGACGAGCGATCGCATCAAGGTCGGCCGCCCAAGCCTTGGGCAGAGAAGTGATAGCCTCGCGAACGTAAGAAGGGACTTCGAGAGAATTTTATGAGCCTTGCTCGACGTAAAGTCCAAGACCATGGGGCGACGTCCGGTCGGCGAGACGAACCGCAGCCGCAAAACCAAGGAAATCAAGGAGTTAGCCCATACCATGCTCAGAATGCCTAACTCAGAAAATTTTTGACCCACTCTTACCTATTGACCAGCTCGGGATCGCGTCCGAAAAAAGGCTTGCCCCGGGATGTTTCCGCATCGGCGATCGCCACCTTCTTCGCCGAGCTTCCAGATGACCGGGGGCCGGAGACCGTGGGGTTGGGGCCAGATCGCTCCATCATCGGGATGGCAGAGATAGGAGCCACAGCGACCGGAGGCTCAAGAATCGATACGTCCGCCTCAGAGATTGACGGGGACTCCTCCGACCTCCGCCTCTTGCGGCGCTTGAGCTGTTCCTCTCCCTCGACCACCGGCTTGGCGACTGGTGCCTCAGCGGGTCTCGTCACCGGGGCAGGGTGAGACGTTGTCGCAGGAACGCGACCAGTCTGCTTGCCCAACTTAAGGCGACCAAGAACTCTCGGGTTCGACATAGCTATCTCTGGCGGAGGTTCGGCAATTCGGGGAAAATAAGCCTCTGTCAAAGAAAAGATACAAACAAAGTTAGACAAAACAAAGCGACCTCTTGGAGACGATCGTCAAAGAAAGGAAGCACCACTTAAACTCATACCGTGAACTTTCAAGTGACGGGGGTAGCAGAACAATCGAGCCCCCAACCGATGAGATTCGGTACCAAGCGATCGAACGTCAATAAAGGAGTTCGGCAAGGCACGGATCCGCTCCCAAACGATCAAGAAATCAAATGGGAGGTCGGCGATCGCTGGAACGAGAGGTTCTGCAAAAAGAAAACAAAATTAGATCAGTCCAAGACAAGCTCAATCAAGGGGAGAGTTTAAATCCTTACTCGGATTCCTCTCCTGAAAAATAGTGGGAATCTCCAACTCCTCATTCGGCATGTCACTCGACGCCGATCGCCATGCCCCGCCGACCCAACACCATTTAGCTAGGTCGCCCTTGGTCTTATTCGGCACGCCGAGGACCACTCTCCCGAGTCGGCCCTGGATATGATGACCGCCTATCGACCCTTTTTGCGCAGCCAATTTAAACAAATAATTTATCTCCAGCGCAGTAAGGAGGCGGAACAACCGGTGACCGCCAAACAAGGTCAACGTGCAGATGATCTGCAGCCTGCCGTTCGCGCGCCGATTGAAGAGGCGCCAAATTCCAGGCGATCAGCAAGTAGGAGATGGCGAATGGCAACGGGAATCGCAGACCCGCCTCCATAATCATCTCGTTGACGGCGACCATATCCTTGGGCGGTTGGTCGGCGCGCTCATTCTCCAAAGGCACGTGAAGGGAAACGTCAGAGGGGATGTGATATTTGGCCCTCCAACGACTCAGGTCTTTCTTGGTCGCCGTACTCCGGATCTGTCCGAGAGTCCACGGAGACGGGACGGCGGCCTGAAAGACCGTCCGATTCACATGTTCGTAAGGGTGAGCGGCGGTGTAGTCATCAAAATCGAATTCCGGACAGGGTCCGGCGATCGCTTCCATCATCTGAGCAAAAGCCACGTAGGCGGGGCCGAATCTACTCTCTCGTTCCCAGGCCTCCCGCACCAAATCATCCTCATCCACCGGCGAGCCCCCCTGCTCCGCCGTCGCCGCCGTCCTCGCCACCTCGGCCTCGTTGAAAAGTTTTTCGAGTTCTTCGGGTGCAATCCCCGCTCGAATAGCTTCAGCGGCCGTCTCCATATCCACTCTAACGGGAACCTCCTCCCGTTCAGGCAACGCGCGCAGCCAAGAGCTTCCGGTCTCGAAGGTTTTTGATCCTCCCGACATATTAGAAAATAAAGAGAGGGAGAAGGTTAATTTTTTCTTACCTAGAAAAAAGAAGGAGATCGGCACAAAAACAAAAAAGCTCCAGAAATTTCTGCAGAAATTCAGCTATGGATACGAAGGACGCGTAAAAAAGTGAAGGAGAAGAAGCCATACCCTTTTTATAGATGGAGACGAGGGCCTAAATGCAAATAGGAGAAACCTCGGTGGCTGGATCGCAACCGTCACGTGGGGACGCATTAAATGCGGCCCTCGAATCCCACATACGCGTCTTTTCGAGGGCATGCCAGCCGACAGGTCTGACAAACCGTCGGATTCCCCCAACAGCGGCACGACGCGTGTCCCTGCCATTTCTGGAAAGCCCGCTTTCTTTTCCCGCTGCTCCCGACGCGAAAGAAGGTCGTCCATATTTGAATTCAGATCGTCTGGTCGTTTAAAACATTGGCGATCGCCAACAGAGCCACCTCACCCCGTGTTTTCAACATCGAGGCGAGCTGGGGGGCAATTGTTGTGCGGAGATTAATTCGCCGCGATAGGCGATCTGGCGACCTTCGAGAGAAGCCAACCATGAAAGACATACTACGGACAAACACCTAGAGTTCGGCATAATTCGGTGATCGTCTTTTGGTAACCAGCGATCGCCTTTTGGTAACCAGCGATCGTCTTTAAAGAACAGACCAGAGGCGATCGTCTCATGCCACGTGGGGATCCAGCATCCCTCAAAGTCGTCGAAGACCGAATCTTGGACGATGGCCCACCCGCGGATCTTCATAGGATACCGATAGATCGGATCATTGACCCCAGCCTGTCTCCTACCACACCTACCGACAAGGCCGCCGAAAGGTACGAAGTGGGCCCTCCTCAGACAGCGACTCGCAACACGTGCTGGATTCCCATTGGTTCACCCAGCTGGCCTCCAACTGCAACCTCGAACCTCAAGGGAACAGGCCCACGTGATGGGACGATCGGCCGTTTATTTTAATATAAAAAACGGCGATCGCCCGCGATCGCCTGAGGGATCCCAACTACCTTGTCCCCTATAAATAGAGGACTCACTGTTGCGGCCAGAGGAGAGGCAAATCCACTACGGATTAAGTGAAAAATACACACCAAAGAGAGAATCAAAAGCTCTTTTGGCAACCACTAACACATTCATAGTGATATTCATACACATTCATCATATATCCCAAGCAAGAACTCACAGATTCATCCATCTGGTTCTTCCGGCAATCTACGCGCTCTAAAGCCTAGATAACTAGAAGTCTTTACACTCCTTGTATTAGATTCTAACATTAATACTTGTACTCGACAGTATATTTATTAATAACATCTCGCGAGAGCATTCAAGCCCGGGATTAACAACCCCGGCAAATCTTGTGTTATCTATTTTCTCACGGAAGTGTTCTCGCATTTGTTTGTTACTCGATCATTCCAGCAATACTATCTCCGAATAATATTTTGGGTAACAACACACATGTCCACCCCGTATACGGAATCCAGGATATACGTGGGACAATGTACCTAATTAGCCTCAACGAACTACGTATCGTGTGCACAGCCCAACACGAAAAATATTCACGCATGACTATATATGTGCCCGGCTAAAAATCCTACACAATATCCAATCGGAACGTAGATATGACTCCGGATATGTCACGAGGCAAGATGACAACGAATTCAATAATTCAAAAATCCGATTAAAGATCGAGGACTCACCGAAATGACAGTAAGATCAACGATATCAAGGGTTCGAAAGTGACGAACTTGGGAATACAATCCCACGATGAAAACGGGACATCATTAAGAACAACCTCAAATCACAAGACACAAGTTTATAAGTGTTTCATATACACGAAATGCATAACCATCATAAGAATCCACACATCATTATAACCAAGCAAGATAACTTGCCTCAATACGGAGGCGATAATAGTCCTTCTTCTCAAACGAACGAACGGCCCTCGATTCAAAATCGGTTACTCGAACAATCAATCTTTAATGAAGTATATTTTACTCAATGATACGTTCATATGATCATCTATACCAAACTTCAATGAGACAACATTCTAATTCTCATTTGAGTAGTTCAACTTTTTAAGATGTCGAGGTGTTACTACAAGAACCTTATTAATACCATTCTACTCTTACAATTGATTACAAGATGTTACCAAATGTTTGTTGGATTAAGAATCGTTCCATAATGTGTTAAACATTAATCTCCTATCCTTTAAACTAATCAAGAACATCTCAATTGATTAAAAGTAAAATCTGCACTACAATCAATTACTTATGTTGAGTTAACTAGTTATAAATTCATATTATGATCATGAAGACTACCTCAAGTTTAACACCATCTTTATAATCTTCTAATTAACTTGGAGATTCAAATATTATTCCTCTGAATTCACTTAGCTTAGGTTCAAGAAGGTCATTTCATTCTTCTAATGATCAACAAGGGTTTCTTAAAACATTTTATGGTAATTATTCCAACAAGTTATTAGCATTATAATGAAACAAGGACTATTATTATTTCAATGGTGTTATTAGTATAGTAAGGAGAGGGTGGTTTCACTAAACATGATCATCATCATTTAAAACACTAAGAACACGTCATTACTAAACCCTTAATCATCATATTCATCACTAGGTTTGTTGAAAGCTTAACTACAAACATGTTTATTTTGATTAATTCATCACTAGGTGGAATATACTTAATCACTATCATTATAATTACGAGATTATAGGGTTAACTCGTATAACATACCTTCAGAAATGAAGAACAATACACCAAAGCCACAAGAACAAAATCTAAGCTTCAAGAATGACTCCAACTTCCAATCAACAAGCTCCAAAATCACAATGTAAAGCTCAAACACAAGTTGGAAGAAGGTAATTTTAATATAGGGATGAAGGGGGATGATTATATGGGTGAAAAATTAGGGGTTGGACGTGCAAAATGAAAGACACAAGTTGTCTTTTTATAACAGCACAGTTCGTTACGTACGTTATCACAAGAGGATAACGTACGTTAACAGCTTTACGTACGCTACACAAAAAGTGTTACGTACGTAAGCTAAGTCCAGAGGCTGCTGGACTGAAATACGAACATCATTACGTACGTTACCGCTTGAAGCTTTACATACGTAATGTAGGTCAACTAGGTTGCCTCCAAAAGATCAGATATTCGAATCCCGTCTGGCCCCACACGCCGAAAGTTGAGATCGGATATGATTACACTGGTTACGTACGTAACAGGTGCCTCTTTACGTACGTAAAGGCCTTAAAATAATGTACGTTATGCCTAAGGGTTAGCGTACGTTAGGCTCAGGTTTAATAGCACAAAAATGTACTTATCTATACAACATTGAGAATTCAATCATAGTGCGAGTGATCGTTATTATTATGTCTACGTATGATATATTCCAACATCAATAAACATTATACAAATGCAAAAAGACTACAACTGTATCGAATTATCCGTATAATACAACAGTAAGTAAAACTTTCTGCCGGATATTACATACTCCCCCCCTTAAAAGGGGTTTCGTCCTCGAAACTAAGGGGTAAACAATTCAGGATACCTCTCTTGAATGCTGCTCTCCATCTCCCACGTGGCCTCCTTGACCCCGTGTCGTGACCAATGAACCTTCAGTAGGGGAATCGTCTTATTCCGCAATTGTTTGATCCTCCTCTCAAGTATCCGTACGGGGCGCTCCTCATACGAATGATCCTCCGCTAAATCGATCTCATCGAACTGAAGTACATGACTCGGATAAGCAACGTATTTCCTTAACTGGGAGACATGGAACACGTTATGAATCCGGCTCAGGACTGGTGGTAAAGCCAGGCGATAGGCTAAATCGCCTACTCGTTCTAAAACCTCAAACGGCCTCATATACCTCGGACTCAGCTTGCCTCGTTTCCCAAAACGAAAAACTCCTCGAGTAGGGGACACCTTCAGTAGTACATGGTCGCCGACCTCGAACTCAAGCGGTCGCCGGTGGTTGTCTGCGTAGGACTTCTGTCGGCTTTGAGCCATCAGCAAACGACTCCTAATCAGAGCGATCTTCTCACGGGCTGCTAACAACATATCGGCTTCTGTACCCAAGGTTTCAGATCGATCGTCCCAACACAGAGGGGATCTACAACGACGGCCATACAACGCTTCATAAGGTGCCATCTGGATCGAAGTGTGCCAGCTTTTATTATAAGTGAATTCCACCAAAGGTAGTTGGGCCTCCCAATCATCCTTCCAATCGAGAACGCACGCCCTCAGCATATCCTCTAAAGTCTGGATAGTCCTCTCAGTTTGACCATATGTCTGCGGGTGAAATGCTGTGCTGAAGTTCAATTGCGTACCCATCGCATGATGAACAGCTTTCCAAAAATGTGACACGAATTACCCATCACGATCTGATACAATACTCTTAGGGGTACCATGTAACCTTACAATCTCTTTGATAAATAGCTGGGCCAATCTCTCGGGTCCCCAAGTATCTTTAATCTCCAGAAAGTGGGCTGATTTGGTCAAACAATCCACAATCACCCAAATCGTATTCATCCCTTGACGACTCGTCGGCAGGCTGGTGATAAAATCCATCGATATGTCCTCCCATTTTCACTCGGGAATTGGAAGTGGTTTCAGCATTCCCGCGGGTCGCTGGTGCTCAATCTTAACTTCTTGACAGGTTAAACACCTGGAAATGAATTCCGCAACTTCACGTTTCATACTTCCCCACCAATAATATTGTTTCAAATCCTTATACATTTTGCTAGACCCCGGGTGGATAGAGTACGGGGTATCATGAGCTTCTCTCAGGATAGAATTCCTTAATTTGTCGTATGCGGGTACACAAACTCGGTTCCTGAAGCGTATAATCCATCCTCGTGTATCACAAAGCCAGGAGCTTTCCCTTGAGTTATTTCATCGCGAACTCGAGATAAGAATGGGTCCGTAACTTGCTTCGATCTAATTATATCCTCAAGGGACAATGAGATCTCAAGTGTACAGAGTTGTCCTTGAATACGCTGTAACCAGACTTCAATTTCCGGCCTCACCAATTCTAACTGCAATTCCCTCTGAGTTGATAGGCAAGCAAGCATCTGCTCCGGTACTGTTTTACGACTCAAAGCGTCAGCAACTACATTTGCTTTGCCCGGATGATAAAGGATCTCGATATCATAGTCTTTGATGAGTTCTAGCCACCTTCTCTGCCTCATGTTTAACTCCTTCTGAGTAAAAATGTACTTCAGGCTCTTATGATCAGTAAAAATCTGACAGGTAACTCCATACAGATAATGACGCCAGATTTTTAAACCAAACACCACGGCTGCGAGCTCTAAATCATGGGTGGGGTAGTTGACCTCGTAACGTCGTAGATGTCTCGATGCATAGGAGATCACCTTCCCGTTCTGCATTAGTACACACCCAAGGCCCTGTTTAGATGCGTCACTGTGCACTACAAACCCTTCCGTTCCTTTCGGTATGACTAAAATAGGTGCCGAAATCAAACGACTCTTAAGTTCATCAAAACTCCGCTGACATGTGTCTGAACATAAATACTTCTTATCCTTCCTCAGCAAATTAGTCATTGGTTGGGCAATTTTGGAAAAACTCTCCACGAACCGTCGGTAATAACCTGCTAGTCCCAAGAAACTGCGTACTTCCTTAACGTTCTTTGGTGGTAGCCAGTCTCGGATAGCTTCTGTCTTCTGTGAGTCTACTCGCACCCCATCAGCTGATATCACATGTCCGAGAAAGATAACTTTATTCATCCAGAACGCACATTTAGAAAACTTTCCATAAAGCTGCTCCCGCCTTAACGCTTCGAGAACCAGATGGAGATATCGCTCGTGCTCTTCATGGTCAGGAGAATAGATCAGAATGTCGTCAATAAAAACGACTCCAGGTCGAAGCCAATAGAATTCCCTCCGTGGCCCCGTCGAACCCTCCCGAGGTGAGCAAACACATTCACAAAACATAAGCCACCGCACTCGTGAATCCAGGGCTATACCATTGGACTGTAATATCCGCAATTTCCGATTTTTCGGTAAATTTCTTTTTCAGCCGGAGTCCGTTTTGACGACTCGCTCATGACCGTTTCGTCATTTCGAGAATGATTAATTCTGTACTTTTTGTCATCCGAGTTCGTTTCGGTATCGTTTTGTTGAGTTCCGAGCTTTTTAGCGACTTTTCCGCACTTGAGTGCGATTCTTGCGAATCTCGTCCGAAACTGTCGTTTCGAGTTTCTCGTAAGTTCATTTAACGTTATTATTCATGTTGCAAGCTTTGGTTTGGTGTTTCGATCGCGTATCGTGATTTTCGGACGTTTTGGGCCATTTTCGTAATTTCCCAAAGTTTTGGGTAATTACTTCCGTTGTTGAATTCCGAGCCTTCGGGTGGTCGGAATTGTGTGTTCTCTTAGCTCTTAGATTCGTCTTTGTGAGTACGTCGTAACCGTATCATCGATTCGTATTCAGGTTCGGGTTTCGGGGTCGTTCGGGCCGTCGGAGTTGGCCCCGGCCGAGTCATGGCGGGGCATCTCGCCTGAGCCAAGACTGCCGAGTCACGGCCGGTAGTGCTCGGCGCCTCGCCGAAGTCACGGCCGGCGATGCTCGGCAGCCTTCTCGCCGAGCAACCGTGGCCGCACATGCCGGGCAGGCCACGGCACACTCGTGGCATTTTTCGCCAAACCGATCAGACGGGTGCCGCGGCACACTCCGCCGAGCCGCGGCACACCGCGACCACTGGGAGCCACTTTTGGGCTCAGGCCGCGGACACTCACTGGGCCATGCAGACACCGGTGTACTATTTATGGCCCTGCAGACGGGTTTTTGGCCATTTTTCTCACTCGTTTTCTTCCCTTCTGTTGTTGCCCAAAATATTTATCCGAAGATTAATACTGCTGGAAGACGGACAACAAACAACAATTGCGGGAGCACTTCCGAGAGAAGATAAATAATACAAGATTTGCCGGGTTTGTTAGGCCCGGGCTTGAATGCTCTCGCGAGATATTATTAATACGAATATTCGTGGATACAAGTATTAATGAGAGAAATCTAAATACAATGAGTGTAAAAAGACTCTGTTAATCCGGCTCTTGAGCGAAGCTCGGTGTTCTTCGTCCCGCCGATAATCTGCTCGAGGAGAAAAGGCCGGGAGAAGTAAGACCGAAAGAAAGCTGTTGCCAAGAGTTGGAGATTAGCCAAGTGCTTAATGTTTGCTTCTGTATTGTATGAAATCCGTAGGGAGTCCAAGGAAGCTGAAGCCTTTTTTGTGGTAAAGGTTCGATCCTTTTGACAAGTGGTGGGAGCCATGCTTATATAGGGACAGCCGGGTCCTGTCCTTTAGCTGCCGATCGCCTGCCGGCCATTTTAATATTACGCGATCGCTGCCAATACTTTAATGGGGCGATCTCCTGGGCTGTCAGGCTAAAGTCCAAGGAAGATGCTGGCTGTCCGAATAAAGTCCAATGCAGTGGCTGGTGCCAGCTGGGCGGTCCAATAAGGAGCCATCACGTGTCCGGAGTCAGTCAACATGCGGCCCTACTGACAAGCTTTCGGCGGCTTGTCGGCTGGTGGAGAGAATCTGTCAGGCTTTGGTCAATGGCCCGAGATTCGCGGATCTTGTCTCGGCCCTTGCACGTGGTGCCAGTCTAAGGTTCGGCCTTAGCCGACTGGATGGCCATCGGTGCTGATCGACATGAGCGGTCGTCTCTAGCTGATCATCCGAGGTCGCCATCGGCCAATGGATGGAGGTCGCCAATGGTCGGTCACCAAGGGTAGGTCGCCAGGTGCCGAGAGACGGTCACCCGACTGTCGGTCGCTAGGAGTAGGTCGCCGAGTACCGAATGACGATCGCTCGGCACGGGATTCGTCCTGGGACCTTCGGTTGGCCAGTCTAGCATGTCCGCTGGGTTAAGGCTCGGTCGCACAGTCGGTCGGCGATTCGGCCTTGGCCGCTCGCGGCAAGTCGGTCGCTCGGCCTC
The DNA here is from genome assembly GCA_033398695.1 of Orobanche coerulescens. Lineage (NCBI taxonomy): Eukaryota > Viridiplantae > Streptophyta > Magnoliopsida > Lamiales > Orobanchaceae > Orobanche > Orobanche coerulescens. The sequence continues at coordinate 144,912,636 of CM065805.1, read as the reverse complement.
GGAGGCGATCGCCGGTCGGAAGGTGTTAATTCTTGACACAACAATTGCCCCCCAGCTTGCTCCTATGTTGAAGACATGGGGCGAGGTGGTTCTTGCTGGTGATCGTGTAAGGATGAGGACGGGCGGTCTGAGCTGACTTAGGACTCGGACCTGGGCTATCATGGTCGATTGGCTTAGCTATCTTTCGGTCTTGTACCTGCAAAAATAACATTGGCCGATCCCCCTCGGAAACTTGGTGGTTTCGCTTTGTTTGAGGAATCGTGCACAGTCGCGGAGATCGATGGACCGACTCCATGACCGTGTCTTGGTGCGCGAAGACATTGAGTGTCTCGTGACTCACTTTATTATGAGGGTCCTCTGTTAGGCTGCGCCTCGCCTCGTATTTAAACGAAGGGCGTGCGGTCTCGGTCTAGAGGAGTCCTTGCGCGGGGCAGCGTCGGATGAATCAACTCCACGCCCGCGGCTTGTTAGCTCTGCTTCCACCTCGGCCAGCCATGGAGATGGCCGACCTCGACGGTGTACGTTGAGACGGGGTTGTGGCATGTGTCCACTGATTAATGTTGGAGAGCCCTCAGACTACGCCGGCCTCGTATTTAAACGAAGGGCGGGCGATCTCGGCGGAAAGGGACCTTGCATGGCCGAAGCAGCCGGTTCCATCGACTGCCAGGACCATGGCTATATGATGTGCGGTGGAGGCGATCTTATGCCTTAGTCCGTCATGCTATATGCTGGACTGTAGATGGCGATCGTGTCCACCGGGTTGCTGATGATGTAGCGATCTGGCCAGAAGATTGGCGATCGTCGCTCGACAGCCGATCGCCTTATTCGTAGGTCGATACTGGCGATCGGGCGGCGGCTAGTCCCTCATTTAGAATGTTGGACTGTAGGCGGGGATCGAGTCCTCCGGCTCTGCTGGGTAGTAGCGATCGGGCCGGGAGACTGTAGGTCGTCGTACGGGCGCCGATCAATCTACTCCTAGGCTGAGAAGAAGCCTTTGCCTGGACAGGAAATCAGCGGCTCTAGCCCGGAAGGCTGCGTAGGTCGTTGGTAGGGTCTTCGTGAGATGCCTGAACATAGGCGAGAAGCCCTGAAAACCTCCTAGGACCGCGTAGAGGGCGGTCTCATCGCTTACGGGCTCACCGTTGAGGATGATCACGTCCACCCGGTCGATGTAGTCCGAGTCGGACTCTTCTTCTCCCTGCCTGATTTGCATCATGCGATGGCGACCTTCTGGCCGGCGACCCTGGTGGCGAAGTGTTCCGTGAAGACGTGCGCCAGCTCGTTAAAGGAGCCAATGGACCGAGGTGGCAATGAGGTGTACCACCGGTGGGCGAGGTCGTCTAGTGTCATAGGGAACATTCGACACCTGGTCGCGTCCGATGCCCCACACCCGGTCATGTAGATGTTGAACCTGCTCAGGTGTATTTGGGGGTCCGATCGCCCCTGGTACACGGGTGTCTGAGGAGGGGCGATCTTGTGCTGCACCGGGGCGAGCTCGATGTCGATCGTGAGCGGCTCGCTCGGCGTGGCGATCGTCTTGGTGGCGCCTGCCCCGGATTGCAGGAGCGCCTTCATGTCGTTGAGTTGACGTTGCATTGCGGCAATCGCCGCGGCTCGGCTGCTTGCGGATCGGCTTTGGGAGCGGGGGCCGAGGCGATCGTGTACCGACCTCCGGACTCCGCTGCTGCCGACCTCGGGAATTTGGCGAGCGGGAGCCAGGCGGCTGGATCGCCTTGTGGGAGCCGGGTAGGCCGAGCTCCTGGTGACGGACACAAACTCCGTCGTCTCGTAGCTGGGGCCGGACTGCCCCGGTCGCCAGGTCGGGTCGCTGCCCAGGCGATCGAAGACAGACGTGCCCCGGCTGCCGAGCGCCTCTTCTTGCGGGCGAGAGCCTTCTGGCGCTCGCTCGGCCAGTAGTGCCTTGAGCTTCCGCTTGATCTTCCGGCGGGAGACCGAGGGGGTGATAGCAGGAGGCGCGTCGAGAGTACTCCGTCGCTCCTGAAGGACGGCTATGGCCTCTTCGATCTGTTCACTGGTTCGGAACTGATTGAGCGAGAGGCTCGGGCCGCCTTCCCGGGACGGGGTCGAACGTCTCTTACCGCGGCGGCTACCTTCCACCATCGGCTGCGGCTCGGACCGGGGCCAGGCAGAGTGCAGCCAGCGGCTTTCTTCGACGCGGATGCGGAAGACATGATTTCTGAAGGATTTCTTTGAAGTGCAGTGAGTGTCACTCCAAGTATCTGCCCCGAGAACAGTGAGTGTTCTTCGGGACGGTAGGTGTAAAAAATCGAGGGTTGGATGCCCTTCTTCTAGCGCCAATTGTTGTTGCCCAAAATATTTATCCGAAGATTAATACTGCTGGAAGACGGACAACAAACAACAATTGCGGGAGCACTTCCGAGAGAAGATAAATAATACAAGATTTGCCGGGTTTGTTAGGCCCGGGCTTGAATGCTCTCGCGAGATGTTATTAATACGAATATTCGTGGATACAAGTATTAATGAGAGAAATCTAAATACAATGAGTGTAAAAAGACTCTGTTAATCCGGCTCTTGAGCGAAGCTCGGTGTTCTTCGTCCCGCCGATAATCTGCTCGAGGAGAAAAGGCCGGGAGAAGTAAGACCGAAAGAAAGCTGTTGCCAAGAGTTGGAGATTAGCCAAGTGCTTAATATTTGCTTCTGTATTGTATGAAATCCGTAGGGAGTCCAAGGAAGCTGAAGCCTTTTTTGTGGTAAAGGTTCGATCCTTTTGACAAGTGCTGGGAGCCATGCTTATATAGGGACAGCCGGGTCCTGTCCTTTAGCTGCCGATCGCCTGCCGGCCATTTTAATATTCTGCCGATCGCCTGCCGGCCAATACTTTAATGGGGCGATCTCCTGGGCTGTCAGGCTAAAGTCCAAGGAAGATGCTGGCTGTCCGAATAAAGTCCAATGCAGTGGCTGGTGCCAGCTGGGCGGTCCAATAAGGAGCCATCACGTGTCCGGAGTCAGTCAACATGCGGCCCTACTGACAAGCTTTCGGCGGCTTGTCGGCTGGTGGAGAGAATCTGTCAGGCTTTGGTCAATGGCCCGAGATTCTCGGATCTTGTCTCGGCCCTTGCACGTGGTGCCAGTCTAAGGTTCGGCCTTAGCCGACTGGATGGCCATCGGTGCTGATCGACATGAGCGGTCGTCTCTAGCTGATCATCCGAGGTCGCCATCGGCCAATAGATGGAGGTCGCCAATGGTCGGTCACCAAGGGTAGGTCGCCAGGTGCCGAGAGACGGTCGCCCGACTGTCGGTCGCTAGGAGTAGGTCGCCGAGTACCGAATGACGATCGCTCGGCACGGGATTCATCCTGGGACCTTCGGTTGGCCAGTCTAGCATGTCCGCTGGGTTAAGGCTCGGTCGCCTGGTCGCTGGTCGGCAGTTCAGCCTTGGCCGCTCGGCAGTAAGTCGGTCGCTCGGCCTCGGAGGCGATCGCCGGTCGGAAGGTGTTAATTCTTGACACAACACCTTCCGCGGCTGGAGCTTGGTTAATCATGGAGAGATGTTGTTGGACAATCAATCCATGAAGTTTTGGAGTTCATATCATCAATCATCCATCCTATAACATCCTCCGATCTACCGAATCGGAGCGATTTTCTAGAAATCTAATTTTGGGGATTTTGGGTATTTTGTTCGTTTTCGTCCGTTTAATCCGATTTAACTTAGGATTTTGATGGATTGATGATAATTTAGATATATTATATCATTTCCTTTATAATTCCATGGTTGGATCGTATCGATTCGTCGATTTGGTCGAGTTCTTGATCGATGCCTTGAAGGTGTCCGGTAAAATGTCATAGAGGGGTTTTCGGGCGTTCTACGATTATTCTTCCTCGTATGATCGATGATTTATTGATTATATGTTGTTAGGGTCGAATTCTTGTGAAGAACTCGAGTCGGAACCCTTCCGTTCATCGTTTTCTTCAAGCTTCTCGATCGTGGGTGTATTCTTTTCCTTCGCCGGGGAATCGTAGGTGTTCGAGGTGTCCCGACTGAGCCGTGATTGTAGGAGTGTCCGGTATAGATTATCGAGGCAAGTATCTTGCCCATACATTACGTGTTTTGTGGATATTATGGTTGTTAATCGTCGATATGTGCTAAATAAATATTAATAACCATTTTTCAAAAGAATCGGAATATTTATCATCATGGTTTTTGTAAAGGTGACCCGTGTGTGTCGGGAATTAATGTGCTTAGTTGAATATGTGTGCTAGTGTCGAGTATAGAATCACCTTACTTTCTTGTGATGTCATTGCATATGATTATGTCGTTGGTAAATGTAAAGTGTAATTCCTTTGTCAAATTATGTGCTTGGAGTCACGTGTTTATGGATGAATATGTGAGTTTGTGTGATATTAGTTGTGTCGTTCGGTGCTGTTGAAATCTTGTGCTTCCTTGTGAATCGTATCATTACTTGGTCGTGAGTGTAACACCCCTAAAACCATATGGGAATATTACACGCCGTAGACCCTTGCCACAAGGATCTCCCAGGCTAAACATCCACAAAAGACCAAATGCTTGCCCGACCAGGGTCAAACAATAAAATGATACGGACCGATATGGTCACTTACACGTGAATACACAGACCGATGAGGTCACACAACCCAATCGATAAAACTGACTTAAATAACATTACCCACACAGGGGTCGAAATACAATACAGCGGAAGACTGAAATCAACTCTGACAACACAACAAAATCATAATAACTCTCGACTCATGATTAGTATCGCAGCTCGTCATCCTCTTGTGCCAATCCTTGTTGCTCCCCGAATGCATGTACGGACGCAAAACAGACATCCACCCCCCGATTACTCGGGGGTTAGTAAAACTCCACTGTTTTACTAGTGCAAGTATCAAATCATACGAAATATAACAAGCAAGTAATAATCGTGAATCAAATATGACAATCAAGTATCAAAATATCCCCGGGAGGTTTTCACATGGAAAGATAAGCTATGAAGCATTCGAAAATAAGATTATCACCTCGGAAATTTTAGAATTTCAAAACCTTTCGAAAATCTTAGGGTCTTAACCCAAATCTCAAAATTGTATTACAACAATTTACAGTACGAAAACATTTCCATAAATCTCATGGGGCTCGGCCCAACATTCTTTTCTTAAAACTTTCTTACAAAAAAGTTTGATTTACAAAACATAGTTCGTGACACCGTGATCCCCTGTCACGTGTCTCCGTAGGTTCAACAACCCGCATGGACTTAACCAATCACAACAATCACAACAAACAATCATGCTCATGACTCCGTGATCGCTTGCCACGAGTCTCCGTAGGTTCAACAACCCACACGGATCGAGCAAACACAACAATCACAACAATCAATCATGCTCATGACTCCGTGATCGCTTGCCACGAGTCTCCGTAGGTTCAACAACCCACACGGATTGAGCAAACACAACAATCACAACAATCAGTCCCGACCCCGTGAACCTGTGTCACGTGTCACCGTAGGTTCCGTCGAACCCTTGCGGTTGGGCGTCGTGTCCTGATTCAATGGACCTGTGCCATGAATCATCGTAGGCCTCGTCAGACCCGCACGATTGGACCTCAGCACCACACACTAAGTTCCGATCCCATGGACCTGTGCTATGAATCCTCGTAGGCCCCGTCGAACCCGCACGAGTGAACCTAGCGTTCCAGCACATCACATTCGCATTACATACAACAATGAGCACAATTAATCAATCACCTTGATCACCACAAAATCATACATTGCACGCACATAAGACAACCTCAACACTCGCAACAACTATCATCAATCAACGACATTTAACGAACATAACACACATTCGGTACACAATACATTGTACAACCACGTGTACAACCATCTCATATGTACATCGCAATCCTGCACAAATGGCGCAACGCCTAACACGTATACCAATATAACACTATTATCACAAAGCCTTCAAATTTCGGAAAACACAACCAACTCAAACGGAACATATTTACGAAGGCACGCAAAATCATCATAAATCTCATACGTGATTACTAGTCGCAGGATACAAGTCGTATAGTAAGATACTTGCCTTAATAACCGCTACCGAACGCTCCAAAGAACACGGTTCGACCAGGAAGCTCGGACCCCAAAGAAGGCAACGAACGGAAGGGTTCCGACTCGATTTCTTCACAAGAATTCGTTCCTAAGTCACAACGATATCAATTCAATCACAATTCTACGAAAACGTATGGAACTTCCCAAGTTCTACCCATTGAAGCATTTTATCGGACACTTTGAAGGCGTAGTCCAATTTAATCGATTATTCAAAGAAATACTCAAATCCGTTCCACAAAACTTCAAGGGTATTGAATGATTACGAGTTTACAATCATGTTCTAACAATAATATGAATCAAAACGAGGCAAATCGGCCAAAACACCAAGAAACCTCAACATCCAAAAACCAAAAGTTTAGGTGTTCTTACCTTCGATCCGGGTGGAAGATGATGTTAATCAATGATTAGAACTTCCAAAACATGTTGCTCTATGTCATATTCATCCAAATCCATCCATTATTGACGAAGAAACGCGAAGAAACGAAGAAAAAGGGCGAAAATGGCCGGATGACTCGGTCCAGGCCCTTAAATAGCCGACCCTCGCCGGCAGGGACTCGACCGTGTCCTGCTAGACACGGTCGCGCCTTCCGATAGTGACCCGTCCGCGGCGCTCGGCAATGACTCGACCGTGTCCTGGAACACGGTCGGGCCTCTGGGCAGACGGTTCCGGCTTATCCGGAAGAGTTCGGCTCGGCCGTGCCGAGCGACGGTCGGGTCTGGCGAGACTTCCGCTTATCCGGACGAAATGCGGCACGGGCCGTGTCGGACGACACGGCCGAAGTTCGGCCGCGATGATCGCCAATAACGAGCGGGTGAGCTAAAAGCGACCATAACTCTCTTGTCCTGACTCGATTGACTCACCGTTTGAACCATTGGAAAGCTAACTCGATGCTCTATAATATTGCAAGATTCAGAATTTTTGGAGTTACCAAAAATTAATGGTGATCTAACAAAGTCGAACTCATACTTAGAAAAGTCGTTTAGTAATCCTGAATTCAACAAAAGCGACACGAAACCCGAACTCGAATACGAACCGAAGGTACGATCTAAGTACTCACAAAGACGAATCTAAGAGCTAGTAGAACACACGATTCCGACCACCCGAAGGCTCGAAATTCGACAACGGAAGGTAATTACCCCAAACTTTGGGAAATTACGAAAATGGCCCAAATGCCCGAAAATCACCATACGACAACGAATAATCAAACCGAAGCTCACAACACGTATAACAACGTTAAATGAACTTACGAAAAACCCCAAACGACAGTTTCGAACGAGATTCGCAAGAACCGAACTCAAGCGCGGAAAAGTTGCTAAAAAGCACGGAACTCAACAAAGCAGCACCGAAACGAACTCGGATGACAAAAAGTGCAGAATTAAATATTCTCAGAATGACGAAACGGTCAAAAGCGAGTCGTCGAAACGGACCTCCGCCGAAAAATGAAAATTACCGAAAATCCGAAATTGCGGATATTACATTCTACCCTCCTTAAAAGAAGTTTCGTCCCGAAACTTAAAATAAAACATCAGGGTAGTCTACAAACAAAACCAAAAAGTTCACGCAACAAATATCAATCTCTACTCGGATTACAACACAAATACAACACGCAACTATGCTACTGGGCACCACTGAGCTCTCCACGCGTAGGGGCGGGATCCAGGCTTCCGAACATCTCAACGACGGTCTCGCAGTGTACCGCCCGATGTCCCACATGTCCACATTTGAAACAGTTAACTTGCGTCGAGCGACAATTCTTACGAGTATGGCCCACACGGCTACAATTGAAACATAACTTCACGTCGCTTGTCTTACTCGGCTCGTGAGTAGGATTCTTAGACTGGTCAACCGAACGAGGAGTGCTCCCAGAAGGAAACTGTGAAGCAACAGGCTCACGGATCTCACTTCTCTGGCCTCTTGAAAAGTTACTCGAGGTCTTCTGCCTCTTACCTCCTGAGCTACCCTCTGACATGGAAACAGCCATCTCGATGGCTAGAGCTCGATCCTGATAATCTTTCAAGGTGGTACACATGAGCGGAGCCATACTCTCACGGATATGGGGTTTCATGCGCATATTGAAGTATCGGACCTTGTCCGCTTCACTTCTCACTTGATCACGAACATAAGCCAGCTGTCGATTAAAATCGACTATCGCCAGGATATCGACACATCTGGCGTGGCCGAGAAAAACTCAACGATCCTGCGTTCACGAGCAGTAGCAGGCAATACTCTGCCTCCATGGCGGTCTTAAACTCAGCCCATGTAGGTGTACGATCTGCAGCACTACGGCGTGCCACCGATCTGCAGCCTTCTTTGTCGAGTAGGTCTTGAGCAATGGGTACCCTCCTATCATCCTGACAAGCTACGGCATCAAATATTGTCCCAACGGAAGAGCCGCTTTTCCCAACCTAACAAGTCGAGACGAACCCACAAAAGCGGCGTTTGCATCTTCATCACATCTCGTAACCACTTACTAGTTCCGTTATCGCTATTTGGATTCTCATCCCGACGTCGGCTGATTCATCTGCACTAAGCGGTCAACCACCACGGCGAAGGATGGTGGCGGCGCTAACGTCAATATTAACGCTAGTCGAATGTCCCGATGCATCTTGGTGATTGGTACTCGGCAAGGAGGGAGTCGCCCTCTCCTGCTCTCGATTACGACCACGACCACGACCACAGCCACGACCTAGACCTCGACCCCTTAGCATACTGAACGGACAACCAATTAGAATAACAAGATAAAACAAACCTCACATAATCGACATAAGCCCACAATCAGCAGCACAATGCAATATTCACACGTTCACATTGACAAAGATGAATGACCTATACTACAGCATACATGGTTAAAACATTAAGCATACCATTGTGGTCCAACACCGGTAATATTTAAAAAATAAGTTTATCGAGGTATTTGTTCGAATGATAATATATAAAAAAAAAAAAATTCGCGAGTTCGAAAGATTTTTGTTGGGGTGAAATTTTGAAAGCACTTCGTTTAATACCTCGGTCATTTAATCAAAACCATGTATCTCAACATTTAGAAAACACTAAAACATTCTCCGGCGAGCACAACAATACTACAAACTTATCACAACCACTTAGCCCCAACACATGGACATAAGAAGTTCAAAATTCCGAAAACCAAAAATTGTTCTGCAAAATAAAGATTTCCCAAAATCCTTTAGTTCATAAACAAAACGACGGCGATATTTTACAATGTCCGAAGTACTTCTAAACACATTTTTCAAATACCGTCTGATGGTGTCATTTGAAAATACACGGCCCATTTGTCAAAATTTACAAATTTTAAAAATCCGTATAAACCGTGGTTTGACCGAACCACCAAAATATTTTTCAAAAATCGATTTCTACAAAAATTCTCAAACTGTAAAGTCCTTCAGAAAATATTCTTAAAGTTACCCATAGCGGACATAAATTACAACATTCCAAAACAATCAATTTAAAACCACATACTCAAATGGCAACCAGGGTCGCCAATTCAATCAAGTGCATCTCGTGGTATCAAGTTTAAACACACAGCAAAATCATTCATCGGAGTTTCTCACAAACTCTACCGTTGGTACCTTTCGAAACCCATCGAGGTTTACAACCTTCACAACATACCACCCCACCCGGTGGTTCAAAGATAAAACAATAACGTGCCCAGTTCTATACACATACCATGTGCCGCAAGTATTAAACACAACTATATTACACAATACTGTGTAAATAAAATTATACACCGCAATTAACTCACTAAGATAAAATCGAGATACACAAGTGTTATGCATAAAGGAGGAGACTTACATCCACAGGTCGCACGGAGGTGACAGTCGCCCACGATACTAATCTCGTCCGACAACATAACCGACACGTTGTGACCACGCACAACTCAACTTGTCACCTGACGACTCGAATGACAAGACAACACATTACTCGACAAAACAAGACTTGAAACGACCCGACAGCCTAGGTTTTCGCAAACCTAAACTCCGATACCATAATTGTAACACCCCCAAAACCATTGTAACACCCCCAAAACCGTATGGGAATATTACACGCCGTAAACCCTTTCCGCAAGGATCTACCAGGCTAAACGTCCACAAACAACCAAATGCTTGCCCGACCAGGGTCAAACAATATAATAATACAGACCGTTAAGGTCACTTACACATAAACACACAGACCGATGAGGTCACACAACTCTATCAACAGGACTGACTAACAACATTACCCACACAGGGGTCGAAATACAATACAGCGGAAGACTGAATCAACTCTAACAATACAACTAAACTCTACCAACTCTCAACTCTTGATTAGTATCGCAGCTCGTCATCCCCTTGTGCTAATCCAGATCGCTCCCCGAACTGCATGTACCGGACGCAGCAGGACATCCACCCCGAATACTGGGGTTAGTAAAACTCCACTGTTTTACTAGTGCAAGTATCAAACCATACGAAATGTAACAAGCAAATAGCAACTATGAATTTAATACGTAAATCAATTATCAAAATGTTCCCGAGAAGTTTTAGAATTTCGAACTCAAGTAAGAGATATTTGAAAAGGAACACATCATCTCGGGGATTTTTAAAGCGAAATTCTTTTGGACCTCGAGTCCCAATTTACAAAACCTTTTCGTAAACATTAGGGCCTTAGCCCGATTCTCGTTCAAAGCATACTAAATAATATATCATTATGAGTCCGAGATCCATATTTAAAATGTTACCCGAACAATCAACGCTACACGATCATTGTTCGTACACATCATGTCTTGAACTCTGGAGGCCTCAACGGACCTTACCCGGGCCACACACACTTTGTTCGTACACATCATGTACCGAACTCCGAGGCCTCAACGGACCACTACCGGCCACACACACTGTTCGTACACATCATGTACCGAACTCGGAGGCCTCAACGGACCCTACCCGGCCACAACATCGTTCGTACACATCATGTACCGAACTCCGCAGGCCTCGTCGGACCCTACCGATCACACACCTTGTCCGTACACATCATGTACCGGACTCCAGAGGCCTCGTCAGACCCTACCTGGATCACACACCTTGTTCGTACACATCATGTACCGAACTCCAGAGGCCTCGTCAGACCCTACCTGGAACACACACACATCGACACGACACAATTCATAATCATTAAATGTCAAGCCATTCCACATTACACCGAAATGTACAATCAAGTATGTAAACCATAACAACACAAACATCATGATCATCACAACGACTCTTAACCAACATAACACACATTCGGTACACAATACATTGAACAAACACGTGTACAACCATCTCATATGTACATCGCAATCCTGCACAAATGGCACAACGCCTAACACGTATACCAATATATCACTATTATCACAAAGCCTTCAAATTTCGGAAAACACAACCAACTCAAACGGAACATATTTACGGAGGCAATAAAAATCGTCATACATATCATACGTAATTACTATTCACAAGATACAAGTCGTATAATAAGATACTTGCCTTAATAACCGCTACCAAACGCTCCGAAGAACACGGTTCGACCGGGAAGCTCGGCCCCGAAGAAGACAACGAACGGAAGGGTTCCGACTCGAGTTCTTCACAAGAATTCGACCCTAACAACATAAATTCAATAAATCATCGATCATACGAGGAAGAATAATCGTAGAACGCCCGAAAACCCCTCTATGACATTTTACCGGACACCTTCAAGGAGTCGGTCAAGAACTCGACCAAAATAACGAATCGATACGATCCGACCATGGGTTAACAAGGGAAATGATACAATACATCCTAATAATCATCAATCCATCACAATCTTAAGTAAATCGGATTAAACGGGCGAAATCGAACAAAATACCCAAAATCCCCAAAATTAGATTTCTAGAAAATCTGACCTGATTCGCTCGATCAAGGGATGTTATAGGATGGATGATTGATGATATGAACTCCAAAACTTCATGGATTTGTTGACAAACAACATCTCTCCATGATAGGAGCAACTCCAGCCGCGTGGGAGAAGTGGAAGAAGGAGAAAAATGGCGAGAAAAATGTCTGCTGGGCCTTAAATAGGCTGCACAGTGTGCCGCGGCACAGGGCCAAAAATGGCTCCCAGTGGTCGGCAGTGTGCCGCGGCTCAGCCGGCGTGTGCCGCGGCACCGTACGGTCGGTTTGGCGAAAAATGCCACGAGTGTGCGCGGCCTGCCGGCATGTCTGCGGCCTGCTGCGGCACGGCCTGCTCGGCCGGAGCTGCCGTCACTACCGGCCGTGACTCGTCGAATCTGCCGATCACGCGGCCGTGTGACTCGGCGATCTGGCCAGGCCCATTGCCGGCCATGTTGGCGGGCCAACTCCGGCCCGAACGACCCGAAACCGAACACGAATACGAATCGATGATACTGATTCTGACGTACTCGCAAATACGAATCTAAGAGCTAAGAGAACACACTATTCCGACCACCCGAAGGCTCGGAATTCGACAACGGAAGTAATTACCCAAAACTTTGGGAAATTACGAAAATGGCCCAAAACGTGCGAAAATCACGATACGCGATCGAAACACCAAACCAAAGCTTGCAACAAGAATAATAACATTAAATGAACTTACGAGAAACTCGAAACAACAGTTTCGGACGAGATTCGCAAGAATCGAACTCAAGTGCGGAAAAGCGTCTAAAAAGCACGGAACTCAACAAAACGACACCGAAACGAGCTCGGATGACAAAAAGTGCAGAATTAATCATTCTCGAAATGACGAAACGGTCATGATTGAGTCGTCAAAACGGACTCCGGACGAAAAAAGAAATTTACCGAAAATCGAAAATTGCGGATATTACATTCTACCCTCCTTAAAAGAAGTTTCGTCCCGAAACTTAAAACAAGTAGGGAGAAGCAATATCCCGCCAGAAAAACTCAACGAGATACGCAAGGAAACACGTAACTTACGCCCATCGGCGAAACGTCACAAGCAACGCAAAGGAATATACGGCGTGAAAACACGCTCCACGACGACCAACACAACGTCGCCGTTAGGGATTTAATAAAACCAACAAGTGACAAGCGTCATCAAATGGATAATACAATCAAGTCAATTATCCGAACAATCACGAAACACAATGAACGAAAATCAATACGATTGACCAACCCAACGGTTCATCAATCCAAACGCGAGCCAAACGCTGAAGAAATACGAAATTCCACCGCCCAAGGGTTGGAAGATCGAAACGAGACTAATTTCTCGAACTTAAGGGAATTGCGAAGGAGTCTGAACGTTCAACAATCACGAAACGAGATCAACAAAAAAAAAAAAACGAACAATCAATGATCAACCACAACGATCGAGTCAACAAAAATCGAATAATCATGTTCGGATCACGAAGAACAATAAGGTTCAACCGACAAACTCCGAAGTTCACATCTCGACTCGAGAAAAAACATGACCCGGTAAAAACAACAAGATGCGCACACACATAAGATCCACAGGAAAGGGAATAGCAATTGAAAAATCACAACGACAAACGAGTTATTCCGAAACAATACCACACTCGTTCGATCAACAAAAGCAAGAGGCAGGACAAGCTCAGAAAATGTCAACGAACATAAACGAGTCGACAGAGTCGAAAATACAGAGGTTCAAAATCCGATCCACTTCGAATAAAAGAACTAATAAAACCAGATGATGTCACTTCCGAACAAGGTTCACAAGAATCGAACCGAACTCGAAAAAGTCACAGCGATAACCAGATCGACCCACAACAAGATCACAGCTCGTTCGAACGATGAAACCGGAATACAGAACAAGTTCAGAAAGTATCAACGAACACGAGCAAGCCGATAGAATTGAGAAAGAGAAAATGCAGGAGCCAAAAATAATACGAGTATTATATTCGACCTCTTCTAAAAGAAGTGTCGTTCCCGAAACTCACAACACGAAATCAAGGTGACAACACAACAAGCAACCGACAGGAACATCTTTCAAAGGCCTCTCAAAGCCGATCCTGATAACTTGTGCTGAAGCGCGAACTCCGAAAGTCTCGGTAGCCAATTCGCAAAACTGAATTCGGTGTCCCTCGAGTACGCACTTGAAATGTGTTACCGTCGAGAAGGACAATTTACACGTGCATGCCCCTGGCACACCACGGTTGAAATGCCTCGGCTCGGCATACCGAAAATACAATGGGGTATAACGTCGCAAAACAACATAGCGGAGATGCCAACTCGGCACAACAAAGAATCATAACACATATCATATACAACGATTACCATCGTAAAGTAGTACACACACAAACACTACAGCAATGACGGTATCGTTCGGCGACCTTAACGGCCCGAACAATAACTAGCACACAATTACAAACATCATGAAAAAATCACACATGTACACAAACGTACAAACCCAAGCTTTAACAGCTCACACAGGTGCGATAACACGCAAGTCACCACGAAATGACAACATTAAAGATCGTCATCACACCTCCCACAATGGGACAACAAAAACAGATGCATGGCGAACGACTCAACGTTCACACCACCAATTCCATCATACTCAGGAGCTAACATTCTAACAACAATGTGAATATCATACACACATTCCTGGTCTACAAACAGGAATGATAGGTTTTAAAAACGAAAACCACCTTTTGGAAACAGTTTGGAAACACCAGTTGATCTTGAGTATCATTTTACAAAAAGTTGAACAAACCTCATTTTCGAGACCTTGAAAATCATCTTGCGTTTGAACAAAAATGAGGACACCTTCTCTTAGTGAAAAACTTTCAGAATATTTGACCCTCGGGTCTAAGTAAAAGTGTTTATAAAACATTGAAAATATCTCAAAACATTTTGGGTCCTCGAGGTAGAAGAATTTTGAAACATATTGTGGCACCTTGGATGTACCACGAGAGAATAATTCATTTTAAAAGTACGTCTCGAAATTTATTTTCTAAGATACTCAAGGTTTTTAAAGATAATTCAATGGGCTAGAATGCCCAAAAACTCTAGGTAATTACGCAAAATAATATAGCGCCGTGGGTCCCGCGCTGGAACTCACCAGGCTAAAAACCATTTACAACGTTAAAAATGCCGATGACGGTAATATTTCAAAAACTCACAAAAGCCATTTACAAAATACTAAGTATCGTGACAAGAATTTTGCCAAAACGTTCAAGGCCATAACGCCAAAAACTCGGTTAAAGGAATCGGTTTTCGAAATCAAACTCAATTGGCAAAAGGTCGAAATCCATTTGAAAGAACTCACGCAGCGGAAAAAAAATACAGTCCAACATGCACAATCCAATGGAATACGTCTCACATCATCTAGTTTAAACATATAACAAAACCGTTCCTCGGAGTTTCTCACGAACTCAATCGTCGATACCTTATTCGAAACCCAACAAGGTTCTCAATTTTCACACTATACCACCCCTCACAGTGGTTCAAAGGTAAAACAACAATAGGCCCAGTTTTATACATGTATTATATGTCACACGTATTAAATACAACTATATTCACAACACCGTGCAAATAAAATTATGCACCGCAATTAACTCATTTAGATACAATCATGATACACAGGTACTTCGCATAAAAGAGGAGACTTACGTCCACAGGCCGCACGGAGATGACGGTCGCCCACGATACTAATCTCATCCGACAACATATCCGACACGTTGTGACTACGCACAACTCAACTTGTCACCTGACGACTCGAACGACAAGACAACACATTACTCGACAAACCACGACTTGACTCGACCCGACAGCCTAGGTTTCCGCAACCTAAGCTCCGATACCATAAATGTAACACCCCCAAAACCGTATGGGAATATTACACGCCGTAAACCCTTTCCGCAAGGATCTACCAGGCTAAACGTCCACAAACAACCAAATGCTTGCCCGACCAGGGTCAAACAATATAATAATACAGACCGTTAAGGTCACTTACACATAAACACACAGACCGATGAGGTCACACAACTCTATCAACAGGACTGACTAACAACATTACCCACACAGGGGTCGAAATACAATACAGCGGAAGACTGAATCAACTCTAACAATACAACTAAACTCTACCAACTCTCAACTCTTGATTAGTATCGCAGCTCGTCATCCCCTTGTGCTAATCCTGTGTTGCTCCCCGAACTGCATGTACCAGGCCTTGAGCAGGACATCCACCCCGAATACTCGGGGTTAGTAAAACTCCACTGTTTTACTAGTGCAAGTATCAAACCATACGAAATGTAACAAGCAAATAGCAACTATGAATTTAATACGTAAATCAATTATCAAAATGTTCCCGAGAAGTTTTAGAATTTCGAACTCAAGTAAGAGATATTTGAAAAGGAACACATCATCTCGGGGATTTTTAAAGCAGAAATTCTTTTGGACCTCGAGTCCCAATTTACAAAACCTTTTCGTAAACATTAGGGCCTTAGCCCGATTCTCGTTTCAAAGCATACTAAATAATATATCATTATGAGTCCGAGATCCATATTTAAAATGTTACCCGAACAATCACTGCTACACGATCATTGTTCGTACACATCATGTACTGAACTCCGGAGGCCTCAACGGACCTTACCCGGGCCACACACACTGTTCGTACACATCATGTACCGAACTCCGGAGGCCTCAACGGACCCTACCCGGCCACACACACTATTCGTACACATCATGTACCGAACTCCGGAGGCCTCAACGGACCCTACCCGGCCACAACATCGTTCGTACACATCATGTACCGAACTCCAGAGGCCTCGTCAGACCCTACCTGAATCACACACCTTGTCCGTACACATCATGTACCGGACTTCAGAGGCCTCGTCAGACCCTACCTGGATCACACACCTTGTTCGTACACATCATGTACCGTGTTGTTGCCCAAAATATTTATCCGAAGATTAATACTGCTGGAAGACGGACAACAAACAACAATTGCGGGAGCACTTCCGAGAGTAGATAAATAATACAAGATTTGCCGGGTTTGTTAGGCCCGGGCTTGAATGCTCTCGCGAGATGTTATTAATACGAATATTCGTGGATACAAGTATTAATGAGAGAAATCTAAATACAATGAGTGTAAAAAGACTCTGTTAATCCGGCTCTTGAGCGAAGCTCGGTGTTCTTCGTCCCCGCCGATAATCTGCTGGATGAGATAGGCCGGGAGAAGTAAGACCGAAAGATAACTGTTGCCAAGAGTTGGATGTTAGCCAAGTGTAAGTATTTTGCTTCTGTATAGTGTGCTTGAATCGCGATATTGCTGAGAGGAAATACAAGTGCAGGCTGCCTTCTTTATATAGGGGTTGAGGTGCCCTGTCTCCTTGTGGGCGATCGCCTTTCGGCATTTAATGTAATGGGGCGATCGTCCTAAAGGTCACATGGGCTGCCTGCCAAAAGTCTAAGGCTACAGCTGGTGGCGGTATGCGGTCAATGAGGAGCCAAAGACGCTGTCACAGGAGGTCCCACTTTGTTACTTTCGGCGGACTTTGTCAGCAGGAAAGGTAGGTGACAGGCTGTGGTCACCAGTCTTGTCCGTCAGCTCCTTTCGCAGGTCTGGGCCCTGTTGGTAGGTGAGGTAGGTGACAGGTTTGTCAGCGCCTTTTGTGGATCTGCACGTGGGGTCAGTTTTGAGACTTGGTCTTGGCCGACTGGATGGCCATCGGCCCAGATCGTCATGATGCGGTCGTCTCTAGCTGGACACCGAGGATCGTCCTCGGCCAGTCACTGAAGGTCGGCATTGGTCGGTCACCAAGGGTTGGTCGGCAAAGCGCCGAGAGATGATCGTCCATAAGTCGGTCGCCAGAAGTCGGTCGCCAGGCGCCGAGAGATGATCGTATTGGATGTCGATCGCTCGGCACCGGGACTTGTCCTGGGACCTTCGGCTGGGCGATCGCCGGTCGGAAGGTGTTAATTCTTGACACAACATACCGAACTCCAGAGGCCTCGTCAGACCCTACCTGGAACACACACACATCGACACGACACAATTCATAATCATTAAATGTCAAGCCATTCCACATTACACCGAAATGTACAATCAAGTATGTAAACCATAACAACACAAACATCATGATCATCACAACGACTCTTAACCAACATAACACACATTCGGTACACAATACATTGAACAAACACGTGTACAACCATCTCATATGTACATCGCAATCCTGCACAAATGGCACAACGCCTAACACGTATACCAATATATCACTATTATCACAAAGCCTTCAAATTTCGGAAAACACAACCAACTCAAACGGAACATATTTACGGAGGCAATAAAAATCGTCATACATATCATACGTAATTACTATTCACAAGATACAAGTCGTATAATAAGATACTTGCCTTAATAACTGTTGTTGCCCAAAATATTTATCCGAAGATTAATACTGCTGGAAGACGGACAACAAACAACAATTGCGGGAGCACTTCCGAGAGTAGATAAATAATACAAGATTTGCCGGGTTTGTTAGGCCCGGGCTTGAATGCTCTCGCGAGATGTTATTAATACGAATATTCGTGGATACAAGTATTAATGAGAGAAATCTAAATACAATGAGTGTAAAAAGACTCTGTTAATCCGGCTCTTGAGCGAAGCTCGGTGTTCTTCGTCCCCGCCGATAATCTGCTGGATGAGATAGGTCGGGAGAAGTAAGACCGAACGATAACTTTTGCCAAGAGTTGGATGTTTGCCAAGTGTAAGTATTTTGCTTCTGTATGGTGTGAAATGCGAGAATGCATAGAGTGTCCTAAGTGCAGGCTGCCTTCTTTATATAGGGGTTGAGGTGCCCTGTCTCCTAGTGGGCGATCGCCTTTCGGCATTTAATGTAATGGGGCGATCGTCCTAAAGGTCACATGGGCTGCCTGCCAAAAGTCTACGGCTCCAGCTGGTAGCCAGCTGTGCGGTCCAATGAGGAGCCAGCACGCGTCCGGAAGTACTGCCACAGGTGGTCCCACTTTGTTACTTTCGGCGGACTTTGTCAGTAGGTGCAGTAGGCGCTAGGCTGTAGTCACATGTCTTGTCCGTCAGCTCCTTTCGCAGGTCTGGGCCCTGTTGGTAGGTGAGGTAGGTGACAGGTTTGTCAGCACCTTTTGTGGATCTGCACGTGGGTGCTGTCCTGTTGCTCGGCCTTGGCCGACTGGATGGCCATCGGCCCAGATCGTCATGATGCGGTCGCCTTTAGCTGGATACCGAGGATCGTCCTCGGCCAGTCCCAAGAGGTCGGCACTGGTCGGTCACCAAGGGTCGATCGGCAGATGCCGATAGAGGATCGCCAGATGTCGGTCGCCAGGAGTCGGTCGCCGAGTACCGAGAGA
Source organism: Orobanche coerulescens (assembly GCA_033398695.1). Classification (NCBI taxonomy): domain Eukaryota; kingdom Viridiplantae; phylum Streptophyta; class Magnoliopsida; order Lamiales; family Orobanchaceae; genus Orobanche; species Orobanche coerulescens. The sequence continues at coordinate 144,893,204 of CM065805.1, read as the reverse complement.
CGATCGTATCTGAGGTCGATCGCTCGGCACAGGGACTTGTCCTGGGACCTTCGGTTGGCCAGTCTAGCATGTCCGCTGGGTTAAGGCTCGGTCGCCTGGTCGCTGATCGGCAGTTCTGTCTTGGACGATCGGCAGTGACTCGGTCGCCCGACCTCCTAGGCGATCGCCGGTCGGAAGGGGTTAATTCTTGACACAACAATTGCCCCCCAGCTTGCTCCTATGATGAAGACATGGGGCGAGGTGGTTCTTGCTGGTGATCGTGTTCGGATGAGGACGGGCGATCTGAGCTGACTTATGATTTCGGACTTGGGCTACCATGGTCGATTGGCTTAGCTATCTTTCGGTCTTGTACCTGCAAAAACAACATTGGCTGATCCCCCATGGAAACTTGGTGGTTTCGCTTTGTTTGAGGAATCGTGCACAGTCGCGGAGATCGATGGACCGACCCCATGACCGTGTCTTGGTGCGCGAAGACATTGAGTGTCTCGTGACTCACTTTATTATGAGGGTCCTCTGTTAGGCTGCGCCTCGCCTCGTATTTAAACGAAGGGCGTGCGGTCTCGGTCTAGAGGAGTCCTTGCGCGGGGCAGCGTCGGATGAATCAACCCCACGCACGCGGCTTGTTAGCTCTGCTTCCACCTCGGCCAGCCACGGAGATGGCCGACCTCGACGGTGTACGTTGAGACGGGGTTGTGGCATGTGTCTACTGATTAATGTTGGAGGGCCCTCAGACTACGCCGGCCTCGTATTTAAACGGAGGGCGGGCGATCTTGGCCGAAAGGGACCTTGCATGGCCGAAGCAGCCGGTTCCATCGACTGCCAGGACCACGGCTTTATGATGCGCGGTGGAGGCGATCTTATGCCTTAGTCCGTCATGTTATATGCTGGACTGTAGATGGCGATCGTGTCCACCGGGTTGCTGATGATGTTGCGACCTGGCCGGAAGACTGGCGATCGTCGCTCGGCGGCCGATCGCTTTATTCGTAGGTCGAAATTGGCGATCGGGCGGTGGCTAGTCCCTCATGTTAGAATGGACTGTAGGCGGGGATCGAGTCCTCCGGCTCTGCTGGGTAGTAGCGATCGGGCCGGGAGACTGGAGGTCGTCGTACGGGCGCCGACCGATCTACTCCTAGGCTGAGAAGAAGCCTTTGCCTGGACAAGAAATCTGTGGCTCTAGCCCGGAAGGCTGCGTAGGTCGTCGGCAGGGTCTTCGTGAGATGCCTGAACATAGGCGAGAAACCCTGAAAACCTCCTAGGACAGCGTAGAGGGCGGTCTCATCGCTTACGGGCTCGCCGTTGAGGATGATCATGTCTACCCGGTCGATGTAGTCCGAGTCGGACTCTTCTTCTCCCTGCTTGATTTGCATCATGCGGAGGGGACCTTCGGGCCGGACTACCCTGGTGGCGAAGTACTCCGTGAAGACGTGCGCCAACTCGTTAAAGGAGCCAATGGACCGAGGTGGCAATGAAGTGTACCACCGGTGGGCGAGGTCGTCCAGCGTCAGAGGGAACATTCGGCACCTGGTCGCGTCAGATGCCCCACACCCGGTCATGTAGATGTTGAACTTCCTCAGGTGCACCTGGGGGTCCGATCGCCCCTCGTACATGGGTGTTTGCGGGGGAACGATCTTATGCTGCACGGGGGCGAGCTCGATGTCGATCGTGAGCGGCTCGCTTGGCCCGGCGATCGTCTTCTTGGCGCCTGCCCTGGATTCCAGGAGCGCCTTCATGTCGTTGAGTTGACGTTGCATCGCAGCCATCGCCGTGGCTTGGTCGCTTGCAGATCGGCTTTGGGAGCAGGAGCCGAGGCGATCGTGCACCGATCTCCGGGCTCCGCTGCCACCGGCCTCGGCAATTCGGCGAGGGGGAGCCAGACGGCTAGGCTGCCTTCTGGGAGTCGGGTAGGCCGAGCTCCTGGTGACGGACTCAAACTCCGTCGTCTCGTAGCTGGGGCCGGACTGCCCCGGTAGCCAGGTCGGGTCACTGCCCAGGCGATCGAAGACAGAGGTGCCCCGGCTGGCGAGCGCCTCTTCCTGCGGACGGGAGCCTCCTGGCGATCGCTCGGCCAGCGACGCCTTGAGCTTCCGCTTGGACTTCCGGCGGACGGCCGAAGGGGCGATAGCAGGAGGCGCGTTGAGAGCACTCCGTCGCTCCTGTAGGACGGCCAGGGCCCCTTCGATCTGTTCCTTGGTTCGGAACTGATCGAGCGAGAGGCTTGGGCCGCCGTCCAGGGACGGGATCGAGCGTCTCTGACCGCGGCGGCTACCTTCCACCATTGGCTGTGGCTCGGACTGAGACGGAACAGGGGGTTTGGCCGGCTGGTCAGCGGCTTTCTTCGACGCAGAGGCGGAAGACATGATTTCTGAAGGATTCCTTTGAAGTGCAGTAAGTGTCACTTCAAGTATCTGCCCCGAGAACAGTGAGTGTTCTTCGGGACGGTAGGTGTAAAAATTCGAGGGTTGGATCCCCTCCTCTAGCGCCAATTGTTGTTGCCCAAAATATTTATCCGAAGATTAATACTGCTGGAAGACGGACAACAAACAACAATTGCGGGAGCACTTCCGAGAGAAGATAAATAATACAAGATTTGCCGGGTTTGTTAGGCCCGGGCTTGAATGCTCCGAAGAACACGGTTCGACCGGGAAGCTCGGCCCCGAAGAAGACAACGAACGGAAGGGTTCCGACTCGAGTTCTTCACAAGAATTCGACCCTAACAACATAAATTCAATAAATCATCGATCATACGAGGAAGAATAATCGTAGAACGCCCAAAAACCCCTCTATGACATTTTACCGGACACCTTCAAGGCGTCGGTCAAGAACTCGACCAAAATAACGAATCGATACGATCCGACCGTGGGTTAACAAGGGAAATGATACAATACATCCTAATAATCATCAATCCATCACAATCTTAAGTAAATCGGATTAAACGGGCGAAATCGAACAAAATACCCAAAATCCCCAAAATTAGATTTCTAGAAAATCTGACCTGATTCGCTCGATCAAGGGATGTTATAGGATGGAAGATTGATGATATGAACTCCAAAACTTCATGGATTTGTTGACAAACAACATCTCTCCATGATAGGAGCAACTCCAGCCGCGTGGGAGAAGTGGAAGAAGGAGAAAAATGGCGAGAAAAATGTCTCATTGGGCCTTAAATAGCCGCACACAGGTGCCGCGGCCAGCCGGGAGTGTGCCGCGCACAGGCCAAAAATGGCTCCCGGTGGTCGGCGGTGCCGCGGCTCGGGCGTGTGCCGCGGCACTGCATGATCGGTTTGGCCGAAAATGCCACAGAGTGTGCCGCGGCCTCGCGGCATGTGCCGCGGCCCTACGGCACGGCACCTCGGCCGGCGGAAAATGCCGATCACTACCGGCCGTGACTCGGCGAGAAGCCGCGATCACCGCCGGCCGTGACTCGGCAAGACTGCCTGGGCCCATTGCCCGCCATGTCGGCCGGGGCCAACTCCGACGGCCCGAACGACCGAAACCCGAACACGAATACGAATCGATGATACGATTATGACGTACTCGCAAATACGAATCTAAGAGCTAAGAGAACACACAATTCCGACCACCCGAAGGCTCGGAATTCGACAACGGAAGTAATTACCCAAAACTTTGGGAAATTACGAAAATGGCCCAAAACGTCCGAAAATCACGATACGCGATCGAAACACCAAACCAAAGCTTGCAACAAGAATAATAACATTAAATGAACTTACGAGAAACTCGAAACAACAGTTTCGGATGAGATTCGCAAGAATCGAACTCAAGTGCGGAAAAGCGTCTAAAAAGCACGGAACTCAACAAAACGACACCGAAACGAGCTCGGATGACAAAAAGTGCAGAATTAATCATTCTCGAAATGACGAAACGGTCATGATTGAGTCGTCAAAACGGACTCCCGACGAAAAAAAAATTTTTACCGAAAATCGAAAATTGCGGATATTACAACCATATGGGAATATTACACGCCGTAGACCCTTGCCACAAGGATCTACCAGGATAAACATCCACAAACGACCAAATGCTTGCCCGACCAGGGTCAAACAATAAAATGATACGGACCGATATGGTCACTTACACGTGAATACACAGACCGATGAGGTCACACAACCCAATCGATAAAACTGACTTAAATAACATTACCCACACAGGGGTCGAAATACAATACAGCGGAAGACTGAAATCAACTCTGACAACACAACAAAATCATAATAACTCTCGACTCATGATTAGTATCGCAGCTCGTCATCCTCTTATGCCAATCCTGTGACTGCTCCCCTGAATCTGCATGTACCTGGACGCAAAACAGACATCCACCCCCCGATTACTCGGGGGTTAGTAAAACTCCACTGTTTTACTAGTGCAAGTATCAAATCATACGAAATATAACAAGCAAGTAATAATCGTGAATCAAATATGACAATCAAGTATCAAAATATCCCCAGGAGGTTTTCACATGGAAAGATAAGCTATGAAGCATTCGAAAATAAGATTATCACCTCAGAAATTTTAGAATTTCAAAACCTTTCGAAAATCTTAGGGTCTTAACCCAAATCTCAAAATTGTATTACAACAATTTACAGTACGAAAACATTTCCATAAATCTCATGGGGCTCGGCCCAACATTCTTTTCTTAAAACTTTCTTACAAAAAAGTTTGATTTACAAAAGATAGTTCGTGACACCGTGATCCCCTGTCACGTGTCTCTGTAGGTTCAACAACCCGCACGGACTTAACCAATCACAACAATCACAACAAACAATCATGCTCATGACTCCGTGATCGCTTGCCACGAGTCTCCGTAGGTTCAACAACCCACACGGATCGAGCAAACACAACAATCACAACAATCAATCATGCTCATGACTCCGTGATCGCTTGCCACGAGTCTCCGTAGGTTCAACAACCCACACGGATTGAGCAAACACAACAATCACAACAATCAGTCCCGACCCCGTGAACCTGTGTCACGTGTCACCGTAGGTTCCGTCGAACCCGCACGGTTGGACGTACTGTGTCCTGATTCAATGGACCTGTGCCATGAATCATCGTAGGCCTCGTCAGACCCGCACGATTGGACCTCAGCACCACACACTAAGTTCCGATCCCATGGACCTGTGCCATGAATCCTCGTAGGCCCCGTCGAACCCGCACGAGTGAACCTAGCGTTCCAGCACATCACATTCGCATTACATACAACAATGAGCACAATTAATCAATCACCTTGATCACCACAAAATCATACATTGCACGCACATAACACAACCTCAACACTCGCAACAACTATCATCAATCAACGACATTTAACCAACATAACACACATTCGGTACACAATACATTGTACAACTACGTGTACAACCATCTCATATGTACATCGCAATCCTGCACAAATGGCGCAACGCCTAACACGTATACCAATATAACACTATTATCACAAAGCCTTCAAATTTCGGAAAACACAACCAACTCAAACGGAACATATTTACAAAGGCACGCAAAATCGTCATAAATCTCATACGTGATTACTAGTCGCAAGATACAAGTCGTATAGTAAGATACTTGCCTTAATAACCGCTACCGAACGCTCCGAAGAACACGGTTCGACCAGGAAGCTCGGACCCCAAAGAAGGCAACGAACGGAAGGGTTCCGACTCGATTTCTTCACAAGAATTCGTTCCTAAGTCACAACGATATCAATTCAATCACAATTCTACGAAAACGTATGGAACTTCCCAAGTTCTACCCATTGAAGCATTTTATCGGACACTTTGAAGGCGTAGTCCAATTTAATCGATTATTCAAAGAAATACTCAAATCCGTTCCACAAAACTTCAAGGGTATTGAATGATTACGAGTTTACAATCATGTTCTAACAATAATATGAATCAAAACAAAGCAAATCGGCCAAAACACCAAGAAACCTCAAGAACATCCAAAAACCAAAAGTTTAGGTGTTCTTACCTTCGATCCGGGTGGAAGATGATGTTAATCAATGATTAGAACTTCCAAAACATGTTGCTCTATGTCATATCCATCCAAATCCATCCATTATTGACGAAGAAACGCGAAGAAACGAAGAAAAAGGGTGAAAATGGCCGGATGACTCGGTCCAGGCCCTTAAATAGCCGACCCTGGCCGGCAGGGACTCGACCGTGTCTTGCTAGACACGGTCGCGCCTTCCGATAGTGACCCGTCCGCGGCGCTCGGCAATGACTCGACCGTGTCCTGGAACACGGTCGGGCCTCTCGCGCAGTTCCGCTTATCCGGAAGAGTTTGGCTCGGCCGTGCTGACGACACGGCCGGGTCCCGAGGCGAGACTTCGGCTTATCCGGACGAGTACGGCACGGCCGTGTCGGACGACACGGCCGAAGTTCGGCCGGCATGATCGCCAATAACGAGCGGGTGAGCTAAAACGACCATAACTCTCTCGTCCGGACTCCGATTGACTCACCGTTTGAACCATTGGAAAGCTAACTAGATGCTCTATAATATTGCAAAGATTTAGAATTTTTGGAGTTACCAAAAATTAATGGTGATCTAACAAAGTCGAACTCATACTTAGAAAAGTCGTTTAGTAATCCTGAATTCAACAAAACGACACTGAAACCCGAACCTGAATACGAACCGAAGGTACGGTTACGAAGTACTCACAAAGACGAATCTAAGAGCTAGTAGAACACACGATTCCGACCACCCGAAGGCTCGAAATTCGACAACGGAAGGTAATTACCCCAAACTTTGGAAAAATACGAAAATGGCCCAAATGCCCGAAAATCACCATACGACAACGAATAATCAAACCGAAGCTCACAACACGTATAACAACGTTAAATGAACTTACGAAAAACCCCAAACGATAGTTTCGAACGAGATTCGCAAGAACCGAACTCAAGCGCGGAAAAGTTGCTAAAAAGCACGGAACTCAATAAAGCAGCACCGAAACGAACTCGGATGACAAAAAGTGCAGAATTAAATATTCTCAGAATGACGAAACGGTGAAAAGCGAGTCGTCGAAACGGACCTCCGCCGAAAAATGAAAATTACCGAAAATCCGAAATTGCGGATATTACAGTGAGTATATGTTGGATGAACTGGCCATTCTAGTAAGGTACCTCGACTATATATACTGTGATTGACCTTCGAGGCTTGTGGTTTGCAACTGTGATTTTGGAACATGTGTGTGTGTTGTTCCTTCCACCCGGAGTGTCTGACGGGATGTCTGGGGGTCGATACTAAGGGGTACGGCCACGGAAGTGGACTTGGGTGCGTGTGTGGATGAACTTCCACCCGGAGTGTCCGAAGGGATGTCTGGGGGTCGATACTAAGGGGTACGGCCGCGGAAGTGGTTTCCCACCCGGAGTGTCCGACGGGATGTCTGGGGGTCGATACTAAGGGGTACGGCCGCGGGTTACCAGTTGTGGTTTTTCATCTTGAGGATGACGATGTTTTCGTTAATTGTGATATTGTCCGGAGTATCACAATGCTTTGTGCTCGGGGTTGAGAGATATTGTATATCGAGTCTTGGTGCTTGGCTAGAATGGCATAAGAATAATGTGTTATGTGTAATGTGTCCTTGTAAGTGAATTGAAGTGGATGATCGGGTCGTGGACCCTGTGTTTGGTGACCGGAATGATTGGGTCGTGGAACCCGTGTTTTGTTAAACGGATTTGTATTTAGGAAAATGAACTTTGGGGCTGTGACCCTAAATGGCTTTCGAGGAATTAAGAACTTTTCAATTTCTCATGTTTTCAAAACTCCCGAGATTTGGAAATGTTTTCAAAGTGCTTACTTGCTTCGTTTCTACTTTCAACACTTGAACTATTTTTAACTAAATATATCTCGGGAAGTCTTTCGTTGTATTCTCGGAATGTGTTGTGTATGGCTCGTATTTGCACTTTATACTTGCACTAGCGAAACAGTGGAGTTTTGCTAACCCCTGAGTAATCGGGGGGTGGATATCTGTATTGTGTCCGTACATGCAGTGTTTTCGGGAGCAAGACACAGAACGGCACGAGGGATGATGAAAGACGAATCATACTAATCACACGAAGGCCGCTTTTGGGTTCGATTAGTCGAGTCCATTGTATTGTCTTTTCATTGTCTTATTGTTCGTTGTTGCAAGTATTTTACCCTTGTGTGGGTATGAGTCTGGATGAGTTTATGTATTTTGATTTGTAAGTCAGTGACGAAAGACCAAATCGGTCTATTGGTCCGTTATTTTGATTCGTCGGTATGTAATGTAATGTTTTGTTTTGATGTCTAGCCTGGTGGATCCTCACGGAGAGGGTCTGCGGCGTGTAATATTCCTGGTTTGATCTGGGGGCGTTACATGGACTCCCTCCGTGATCCCATCGGACCCTCCCGAGGTGAGCGAAAAACAATCACAAAATATATACACGTAGCGGTGAAGTTTCACTCGTGAACCCAGGTCGAAGCCATTGGAATTCCCTCCGTGGTCCCGTCGAACCCTCCCGAGGTGAGCAAACACATTCACAAAACACAGTACTCACATCGCCTAGGACCGGGTCGAAGCCACAAATCCCACTCCGTGATCCCGTCGGACCCTCCCGAGCTAGCTAGCGAAATACTCAAGCACCACACGTCACCTAGGACCGGGACGAAGCCACGAATCCCACTCGAGGCCTCGAAGGACCCTCCCGAACTGGCTAGCGAATCAAACTCAAGCACGAGTAACATATCACATCAAGGATATCCAAACAATTCACCCAGAGGCATCAAACACTTAGTAAAACAACACGTCAACCACAATGCGCCGAAATGAAACAATATACGTCCACACGCAAATACCAAGTGCATCATCAACACCAAACATGTCCATAAGATTCACATACTCGTTCGAGAAACACACCAATCACAAAACACACACGATTTTGAAAGAGGGCCTTTAACAAGGCTAACCAAATCTTTTGAAAACTCGTTTTAAACAATCAAACAAATATATAAAGACGATCACCAATTATCATATTCACAAAACAAGAATAGTATGGGCAAGGTACTTGCCTCGATACCACGAGCACGGAACCACGAACGGATACGGCTCAACCGGGAAGCTTCGGAACGCCCAATGCTAACGAAAAGGAAGACGACAACGAACGGAAGGGTTCAACACAGTTTCTTCACAAGAAACTCGACCCTAACAACAATATAATCAATAAATCATCGATCATACGAGGAAGGATAATCGTAGAACGCCCGAAAACCCCTCTAAGACATTTTACCGGACACCTTCAAGGCGTCGGTCAAGAACTCGACCCAAACAACGAATCGATACGATCCAACCATAATATAATAAATGAAATGATATAATACATCTAATATTCATCAATCCATCATAATCCTAAGTTAAATCGGATTAATCGGACGAAAACAACCAAAATACCCAAATTCCCCAAAACTAGATTTCTAGAAAATCTGACCTGATTCGGTAGATCGGAGGATGTTATAGGATTGATGATTGATGATATGAACTCCAAGACTTCATGGATTTATTGTCCAACAACATCTCTCTATGATCAATACACCCCCAGCCGCGGAAGAGAAGAAAACCGAGTGAAAATGGCTGAAGAAAACGCCGTCTGGAGGCCATAAATAAGTGCACAGCAGCCGCGGCCCAGCGGGAGTGTGCCGCGGCACAGGCCCAAAAATGGCTCCCAGTGGTCGGCAGTGTGCCGCGGCTCAGCCGGAGTGTGCCGCGGCACCCGGTACAGTCGGGTTGGCCGAAAAATGCCACAGAGTGTGCCGCGGCCCTGCCACCATGTGTCGCGTGTCACGGGATGCCCGCGACCCCAGGCGGTATTACCTGATCAACGGCCATTCATGGGGCCCACTTGCAGCTTTGTGGGACGCAGAGCCTCACCGCACTTCAAGTTGTCATCTATAGTGTAGGGCTTTACTTTATTGTTCATTGTAATAGCTAGTTAGTGTTGTAATAGCTAGTTAGTGTTGTAATAGCTAGTTAGTGGTTGCTCAGCTTTTCAATATCCACTGTTGTCATTAGCCTTTATTTTTCTAAGCCTATTATAGGGGGGAAGAGTGTACTGAAGAGTTGTAGTACGAATTGGCTAGTTTGCTGAGACCCTCCTATCCGTGTATGCTTGTAATCGTTGTTGCCTATTGTAATCGTTCATTGTATTAATACAAATCGATTTTCGTCTTCAATTTTGCTGTGCCACTAAAACGCCTCGGCGTGATTGCGTCGCATTAGCCCCAACGCTCGAACGAGTTAGGCGGACGTAGTCGAGTAAATTGACTACTAGCCGCACGGTGCGCGTACATTACATACAAACTATAAGCGCCCCGTGACAGGTGGTATCGGAGACCGGTCAAGGTCTAAAGAATGGAATCGGGTAACGAGACGGAAGTCCCTAGAAAGCAGGGCAAGAAAAAGGATGACGGAAAGAGGAAAGAGGCCGAGGCCTCTAAAGCCCAGTCGATAATCTAGAGCAAGCGTGCTCTAGATTGAGATATGTTGTCGAGACCTTGGAGGAGAAGGTCGAGACCCTCGAGGCGGAGAATGAAGATCTCCGAGCCCAGTTGGGCGAATGCAGAGAAGTCTGCCGAACCCTTGCAGAGGCAATGGGAGCCAACAATACGGCTGAAATGAGACGCGAGATGGAAGCAATGAGTATCCAGATTGGATTGCTTCAAAGAGCAGTGAACAACACACCCCATGTTGCTCAAGAACCTATTACGAGAATTCGGATCCCCGAACCAAGTTCCTATAGTGGAACCCGAGATGCCAAAGAAGTTGAGAACTTCTTATTCGACATGGAACAATACTTCCATGCCGCTAATGTTTTGGACGAAGCGAGAAAGGTGTCAACCGCCACAATGTATTTGATCGATGATGCCAAATTGTGGTGGCGCACCAAATATGCGGACATTCAGGCTCAACGAGTAAGAATTGACACTTGGGAACAATTGCGAGAAGCCATCAGGCAACAATTCTTCCCAGAGAATGTCGAGTACAATGCAAGAAGGGCCTTGCGAGATTTGAAGCACACCGGTCTTATTCGAGATTACGTGAAGGCATTTTCGACACTATGTTACACATTAGTGATATGTCGGAGAATGACCGGTTGTTTACGTTCCTGGAAGGATTGAAACCATTTGCTCGTACGGAGCTTCTGCGCCAATGAGTCACAGACCTCAGTACCGCCATGGGAGCGGCCGAAAGATTAATGGATTACACGTCGGAACCTCGAAAGGATCGTCCCGTAACAACAAACATGACACCGTCCCGAAGTGTAATGCCAAGACCGTTCAAACCTAACTTGAGTCGGAGTGTAGGGGATCGGCAAACCTATACCCAAGGAAGTTCATATGGGAGCACGAATCGTAGCAAACCTACAGAAGGTCAGCAGGCCCCTTCCCAACGGATCGTTAAATGTTTCCTATGTGATGGGCCTCATTTTCTCACTAATTGTCCGAAGAGGCAACTTTTGAGCGCCATAACAAGCGCCGCAGAATCGAGTTCGCAACCGAAAAAAGAGTTGCAAGTTCCAGATGAGGAAGGAAGATCGGAAGATGAGGAAAACCTTGGGGCCATCAATCAATGGTGCAACTCGTTAACCCATCAGGTGACAGCTAAGGTAAGAGTGCCGACAAAAGCTAGAAAACCCACACCTGCTCTCCCGACAGATGGCCCCGATAAGAAAAAGAAGGGATTAATGTTTGTTGATGTTAAAATCAATGGGAAAAATATTCGTGCTATGATAGACTCGGGTGCCACCCATAATTATCTGGCGAGCACCGAAGTGGAGAAACTTGGACTGTTGTTAGAGAAAGGAGCGGGTCGAGTTAAAGCCGTAAACTCTCCGGCAAAACCTATAGTGGGGGTTGCCAAGGCTGTTCGAATTAAGGTAGGAGCCTTCGAAGGTAGGGCCGACCTATCTGTTGTGGAGATGGATGACTACAAATTAATACTCGGGCTCGAGTATATGCGTGACACTCAAACCCTAGTCATGCCGTGTGCCGATGCACTCTTGGTTTTGGGGGATAAACCACATATTATCCCAACAATTAGTGCAACCCAAGGGCAAAGTAACCTATCCGCATTACAATTCAAGAAGGGATGCAGGCACGGGGAACCGTCCTTCCTGTGCGCCTTGCAATTCGACGAAGTAGAGGAGTTGTCAGGTCCTATCACGATCTTTGTGAAGCACCTCCTAAACGAGTTTGAAGATGTTATGCCCGATGAATTGCCTCGGAAGCTTCCACCTAAGAGGGTGGTTGATCATTAGATCGAGTTGGTGCCGGGCACAAAACCTCCTGCCCGAGCCCCTTATCGTATGTCGCAACCTGAGCTTGTGGAGCTCAGAAAACAGTTAAAAGAGATGTTGGAATGTGGTATGATCCAAACGGCGAAATCACCGTATGGAGCTCCTGTTCTCTTTCAGAAAAAGTCGGACGGAACTCTGCGATTGTGTTGTGATTATCGTGCTCTAAATAAAATCACGGTGAAGAATGTGTATCCTATTCCGCTCGTAGCGGTGCTTGACCGTCTCGGTGGAGCGGAGTACTATACAAAGATCGATCTGAGATCAGGTTATTGGAAAGTTCGCATCAAGGAGGTGGATGAGGTAAAAACGACGATTGTCACACGTTACGGGGCCTTCGTATTCTTGGTCATGCCCTTTGGCCTAACAAACGCCCCAGCAACTTTTAGCACCTTGATGAATCAAGTTCTCCAAGGGTTCTTGGACGAGTTTGTCGTGGTATACCTGGACGATATTGTTATATACAGCCGAGCCTTGGAAGAGCATGTGGAACATTTGAGAATGGTTCTTACTAGGCTTCGTGAGCACGAACTATATGTTAAGCTGTCGAAGTGCTCATTTGCCCAGAAGCGAATCAGTTTCTTGGGTCATATCGTTGAGTGTGGCAATATTCGTATGGATCCGAGAAAAATACGAGCAATTCAAGAATGGAAACCACCAACCGATGTACATGAAGTACGGTCATTTCTCGGGTTGGCGAATTACTATAGAAGATTTGTGATGGGGTATGCCGGAATAGCAAGACCCCTAACCGATTTGACGAGAAAGACGGAAGTTTGGAATTGGTCTCCAGAATGCCAAAATGCCTTCGACAACTTAAAGAAGGCCATCCTAACAGACCCGGTCCTCGCACTACCGGATCTATCCAAACCTTTTGTGGTTGAAACAGATGCTTCAGATATTGCACTAGGAGGAGTTTTGGTGCAAGATGGCCATCCTGTTGCCTTCGAGAGTAAGAAACTTAAGGATGTCGAGAGGCGTTACACGGTGCATGAGAAAGAGCTTTTAGCAGTGGTCCATTGCCTTCGACTTTGGAGACATTACTTATTGGGGTTGCCGTTTATTGTAAAAGCCGACAACATCATTGTTAGTCACTTCCTATCCCGGCCAAAGCTTCTTGGGAAACAAGCGAGATGGCGGGAACTATTGTCCGAGTTCAACTTTGTGATTGAGTATCGTGCGGTTCTAGTAATCGTGGCGGATGCCCCGAGCCGCAGATCCGACACATTTGTTCTACAAGTCTTGTGAGACTTTCCTCGAGCAGTGAGCACTCCAGTAAAAGATCGAATACGAGAACTAATGGGAGCCGACGCAGCGGCTCAATGTTTGGTAAATCTTATCCGCCAGGGTACAACACGAAGATTTTGGCTAGAGGATGGTCTCTTATGGACCAAGGGGAGACGACTCTATGTACCTATAGGCGGCGATATGAGGAAAACTATTATTGCGGAATGTCACGACACCTTCTGGGCGGGCCACCCAGGAGAGGAGCGCACTGTGGCCTTAGTTCAACGAGCTTACTATTGGCCCCAAATGCGGGACGACATTGAAATGTTTTTCCGCACCTGCTTGGTGTGCCAACAAGATAAACCTGATCGACAAAAGAAGGCCGGCTTGCTGGAACCACTACTCATTCCTGTCAGGGCTTGGGAAAGTGTTTCAATGGATTTTATCACCAGTCTACCAAAAGTTGGGGATCTTGATGCCATTATTGTTGTGGTAGATCGGTTCTCCAAATACGCTACATTCATAGCAGCACCCAAGACAGTTTCGGCGGAAGAGACAGCTCAGCTCTTTTTCAAGCATATTGTTAAGTATTGGGGACTGCCGAGGGACATTGTTAGTGACCGAGACACCCGGTTTACTAGTAGCTTTTGGACCGAGCTCTTCAAACTACTCGGCTCCAAGTTGAATATGAGCTCTAGCTTCCACCCATGTCGATGGCCAAACTGAAAGATTTAACTCAATGTTGGAGGAATATCTTCGACATTTTGTAAGCACTAATCGAAGGATGGGTGAAGCTCTTGGATGTTGCTCAACTGTGTTTCAATGCTCAAAAATGCTCTACCACCAATAAGAGTGCTTTTGAAATTTGTAATGGGCAGCAGCCACTCCTCCCGCACAATATTGATACTGTTCCACAAAATGCCAGGCCTACTTCGGCACAAACATTTTCCCTTGAATGGGAACAAAATCTTGATTTGGCTCGTGGCTACCTGGAGAAGGCTCAAAAGCGGATGAAAAAATATGCTGATCTTAAACGCCGCTTTGTTGAATACTGTGTGGGTGACAAGGTGATGGTGAAGATCCCGAACCAGAATTCCTCCAGAGCAACACGGGGGAGAGATTCACGGCTAATGCAAAAATATATTGGGCCCCTAAGCATTCTCAAAAGAGTCGGAAATGTAGCCTACAAGCTTGAGTTACCCCAGTGGTGGCGCATTCATAATGTCTTTTATGTCAGCCAACTCAAGCCATATCAGGCAGATAAAGAGGACACCACACGCAACCTGCCCAACCGTCCACAACTGAAACTACGCAACTTGGGGAAGAGGGTGGCCGAAGCTATTATCGACCACCGTGATGCAGGGCCGAGAAAGAAGCTATACAAAGAATATTTGGTGAAATGGAAGGGCTGCAGCATGGAGGAGAACACTTGGGAGAGGGCGATAGCACTTAAAGCTTTTCAACCCCTCGGATGCTTATCTCACATCTATGGCGCGGGACGTCACCAACTCGTAGGGGGAGTCTGTCACGGGATGCCGCGACCCAGCGGTATTACCTGATCAACGACCATTCATGGGGCCCACTTGCAGCTTTGTGGGACGCAGAGCCTCACCGCACTTCAAGTTGTCATCTATAGTGTAGGGCTTTACTTTATTGTTCATTGTAATAGCTAGTTAGTGTTGTAATAGCTAGTTAGTGTTGTAATAGCTAGTTAGTGGTTGCTCAGCTTTTCAATATCCACTGTTGTCATTAGCCTTTATTTTTCTAAGCCTATTATAGGGGGGAAGAGTGTACTGAAGAGTTGTAGTACGAATTGGCTAGTTTGCTGAGACCCTCCTATCCGTGTATGCTTGTAATCGTTGTTGCCTATTGTAATCGTTCATTGTATTAATACAAATCGATTTTCGTCTTCAATTTTGCTGTGCCACTAAAACGCCTCGGCGTGATTGCGTCGCATTAGCCACAACGCTCGAACGAGTTAGGCGGACGTAGTCGAGTAAATTGACTACTAGCCGCACGGTGCGCGTACATTACATACAAACTATAAGCGCCCCGTGACAAAATGGCTGAAGAAAACGTCTGCAGGGCCATAAATAGGCTGCACAGTGTGCCGCGGCCCAGCGGGAGTGTGCCGCGGCACAGGCCCAAAAATGGCTCCTAGTGGTCGGCAGTGTGCCGCGGCTCAGCCGGAGTGTGCCGCGGCACCCGGTACAGTCGGGTTGGCCGAAAAATGCCACAGAGTGTGCCGCGGCCCTGCCAGCATGTGCCGCGGCATGCGGTACGGCCTGCTCGGCCGGAATCTGCCGAGCACTACCGGCCGTGACTCGGCCAGGAGCTGCCGATCACTACCGGCCGTGACTCGGCCAGTACCGGCCTGGACCCAGATTGCCTGGCCATTTTGGCCGGGGCCAACTCCGACGGCCCGAACGACCCCGAAACCCGAACCTGAATACGAATCACTGATACGGTTACGATGTACTCGCAAAGACGAATCTAAGAGTTAAGAGAACACACAATTCCGACCACCCGAAGGCTCGGAATTCGACAACGGAAGTAATTACCCAAAACTTTGGGAAATTACGAAAATGGCCCAAAACGTCCGAAAATCACGATACGCGATCGAAACACCAAACCAAAGCTTGCAACAAGAATATTAACATTAAATGAACTTACGAGAAACTCGAAACAACAGTTTCGGACGAGATTCGCAAGAATCGAACTCAAGTGCGGAAAAGTCGCTAAAAAGCTCGGAACTCAGCAAAACGATACCGAAACGAACTCGGATGACAAAAAGTGCAGAATTAATCATTCTCGAAATGACGAAACGGTCATGAGAGAGTCGTCAAAACGGACTTCCGCCGAAAAAAAGAAAATTACCGAAATTCGAAATTGCGGATATTACATTCTACCCTCCTTAAAAGAAGTTTCGTCCCGAAACTTAAAATAAGTAGGGAGAAGCAATATCCCCTGCCAGGAAAACTCGACGAGACACGCAAAAACCGAAAACTCGCGCCTGACGGCGAAACGCTGCAAGAAACGCAAAGAGACATACGACGTGAAAACACGCTCCACGACGACCAACACAACGTCGCCGTTAGGAATATAATAAAACCAAAAAATGACAAGTGTCATCAAATGGATAATATAGTCAACTCAATTATCCGAACAATCACAAAACACGACGAACGAAAATCAATATGATCGACCACCCCAACGGTACATCAATCAAAACGCGAGCCAATCGCTGAAGAAATATGGAATTCCACCGCCCAAGGGTTGGAAGATCGAAAACGAGACTAATTTCCCGAACATAAGGAAATTAGGAAGGAGTCTGAACGCTCAACAATCACGAAACGAGATCAACAAAAACTGAACAATCAAACGATCGAACCACAACGATCGAGACAACAAAAATCGAATACTCATATTCGAATCACGAAGAACAATAAAATTCAAACAACAACTCCAAGCTTCACATCTCGACTCGAGACAATATATGATCCGGTGAAAACAACAAGATGTGCATTCACATAAGATCCACAAGAAAGGGAATAGCAATTGAAAAAAATCACAACGACAAACGAGTTACTCCGAAACAATACCACACTCGTTCGATCAACAAAAGCAAGGGGCAGGACAAGCTCAGAAAATGTCAACGAACACAAACGAGTCGACAGAGTCGAAAATACAGAAGTTCCAAATCCGATCCACTTCGAATAAAAGAACTAGTAGAACCAAAAGATGTTACTTCCGAACAAGGTTCACAAGAATCGAACCGAACTCGGAAAAGTCACAGCGATAACCAGATCGACCCAAAACAAGATCACAGCTCGTTCGAATGATGAACCCGAAATACAAAACAAGTTCAGACAGTATCAACGAACACGAGCGAATCGATAGACTGGAGAAAGAGAAAATACAGAAGTCAAAATAGTATGGGTATTACCCCCGACCTCATCCACGAAATTCACAAAAACAGGAGCAAGGTAACAAGACATTAAACAACCGACACATAACAGAACGATCACCGATGCACACGGTCATACCAAACCAAGCTCTAACAGCTCGCACATGCGCGACAACGCTGTTGTTGCCCAAAATATTTATCCGAAGATTAATACTGCTGGATGACGGACAACAAACAACAATTGCGGGAGCACTTCCGAGAGAAGGTAAATAATACAAGATTTGCCGGGTTTGTTAGGCCCGGGCTTAAATGCTCTCGCGAGATGTTATTAATACAAATATTCGTGGATACAAGTATTAATGAGAGAAATCTAAATACAATGAGTGTAAAAAGACACTGTTAATCCGCTCTTGAGCGAAGCTTGGTGTTCTTCGTCCCGCCGATAATCTGCTCGAGGAGAAAAGGCCGGGAGAAGTAAGACCGAATGATAGCCGTTGCCAAGAGTTGGAGATTAGCCAAGTGTTATGTATTTTGCTTCTGTGTTGTATGCTCAAATCGTAAGGTTGCAGAAGAGTTTCGTCGTCCTTGGACAAGTGCTGGGAGCCATGTTTATATAGGGACAGCCGAGTCTTGTCTTTAGGCGGGCGATCGCCTTTCGGTCATTACAATAAGGTGCCGATCGCCCGCCGGCCAATATAATAATGTGCCGATCTCCTGGGCTGTCGGGCTAAAGTACAAGTAAGATGCTGGCTGTCGGGCTAAAGTCCAAGGAAGAGGCTGCCACAGCTGGGCGGTCCAATAAGGGGCCAACACGCATCCGGAGTCAGTCAACATGTGGCCCTTCTGACAAGCTTTCGGCGGCTTGTCGGCTGGTGGAGAGAATCTGCCAGGCCGTGGTCAGTGGCCCGAGATTCGCGGATCTTGTCTCGGATCCTGCACGTGGTGTCAGTCTTGAGACTTGGTCTTCGCCGACTGGATGGTCATCGGTGGTGATCGACATGAGCGGTCGTCTCTAGCTGATCATCCGAGGTCGCCATCGGCCAGTGGATGGAGGTCGCCAATGGTGGGTCACCAAGGGTAGGTCGGCAAGATGCCGAGAGAGGATCGCCCGCTTGTCGGTCACCAGGAGTCGGTCGCTGAATGCCGAGAGGGGATCGTCCATTAGTAGATCGCTAGGGGTCGGTCGCCGAGTATCGAGAGGCGATCGTATCTGAGATTGATCGCTCGATACCGGGACTTGTCCTGGGGCCTTCGGTCGGTCGATGTAGCTCGTCCGCTGGGTTAAGGCTCGGTCTCCAGGTCGCTGGTCGGCAGATCTGCTTGGACGATCGGCAGTAAGTCGGTCGCCTGTCCTCCTAGGAGATCGTCGGTCGGAAGGTGTTAATTCTTGACACAACAATTGCCCCCCAGCTTGCTCCTATGTTGAAGACATGGGGCGAGGTGGTTCTTGCTGGTGATCGTGTATGGATGAGGACGGGCGATCTTCCTGAGCTGACTTAGGATTTGGACTTGGGATATCATAGTCGATTGGCTTAGCTATCTTTCGGTCTTGTACCTGCAAAAACAACATTGGCCGATCCCCCATGGAAACTTGGTGGTTTCGCTTGTTTGAGGAATCGTGCACAGTCGCGGAGATCGATGGACCGACTCCATGACCGTGTCTAGGTGCGCGAAGACAATGAGTGTCTCGTGACTCACTTTATTATGAGGGTCCTCTGTTAGGCTGCGCCTCGCCTCGTATTTAAACGAAGGGCGTGCGGTCTCGGTCTAGAGGAGTCCTTGCGCGGGGCAGAGTCGGATGAATAAACTCCACGCCCGCGGCTTGTTAGCTCTGCTTCCACCTCGGCCAGCCATGGAGATGGCCGACCTCGACGGTGTACGTTGAGACGGGGTTGTGGCATGTGTCCACTGATTAATGTTGGAGAGCCCTCAAACTACGCCGGCCTCGTATTTAAACGAAGGGCGGGCGATCTTGGCCGAAAGGGACCTTGCATGGCCGAAGCAGCCGGTTCCATCGACTGCCAGGACCATGGCTTTATGATGCGCGGTGGAGGCGATCTTACGCCTTAGTCCGTCATGTTATATGCTGGACTGTAGATGGCGATCGTGTCCACCGGGTTGCTGATGATGTTGCGATCTGGCCGGAAGACTGGCGATCGTCGCTCGGCGGCCGATCGCTTTATTCGTAGGTCGATATTGGCGATCGGGCGGCGGCTAGTCCCTCATTTAAAATGGACTGTAGGCGGGGATCGAGTCCTCCGGCTCTGCTGGGTAGTAGCGATCGGGCTGGGAGACTGGAGGTCGTCGTACGGGCGCCGATCGATCTACTCCTAGGCTGAGAAGAAGCATTTGCCTGGATAGGAAATTTGCGGCTCTAGCCCGGAAGGCCGCGTAGGTCGTCGGTAGGGTCTTCATGAGATGCCTGAACATAGGCGAGAAACCCTGGAAACCTCCTAGGACCGCGTAGAGGGCGGTCTCATCGCTTACGGGCTCGCCGTTGAGGATGATCACGTCTACCCGGTCGATGTAGTCCGAGTCGGACTCTTGTTCCCCTTGCCTGATCCGCCACATGCGATGGGGACCTTCTAGCCGAGCGGCTCTGGTGGCGAAGTATTCCGTGAAGACGTGCGCCAGCTCGTTAAAGGAGCCTATGGACCGAGGTGGCAATTAGGTGTACCACTGGTGGGCGAGGTCGTCCAGCGTCAGAGGGAACATTCGGCACCGGGTCGCGTCTGATGCCCCACACCCGGTCATGTAGATGTTGAACTTGTGCAGGTGTGTTTGGGGGTTCGATCGCCCCTGGTACACGGGTGTCTGAGGAGGAGCGATCTTGTGCTGCACGGGGGCGAGCTCGATGTCGATCGCGAGCGGCTCGCTCGGCTCGGCGATCGTCTTCATGGCACCTGCCCCGGATTGCAGGAGCGCCTTCACGTCGTCGATCTGACGTTGCATTGCGGCAATCGCCGCGGCTCGGCTGCTTGCGGATCGGCTTTGGGAGCGGGGGCCGAGGCGATCGTGTACCGACCTCCGACTCACCGCCCGACCTCGGGAATTTGGCGAGCTGGAGCCAGCGGTGGATCGCCTTGTGGGAGATGGGAAGGCCGAGCTCCTGGTGACGGACACCAAGTCCGTCGTCTCGTAGCCGGGCCGGAGCCCGGCCGCTGTGTCGGGTCACGCCCGTGCAATCGAAGACAGACGTGCCCAGGCCGAGCGCTTCTTCTTGCGGGCGAGAGCCTCGCGATCGCTCGGCGATAGTGCCTTGAGCTTCCGCTGACTTCCGGGAGGCCGAGGCGGCAGCGAGAGGCGTCGAGAGCACTCCGTCGCTCCCGAAGGACGGCTATGGCCTCTTCGATCCGTTCATTGGTTCGAACCGATCGAGCGAGAGGCTCGGGCCGCCATCCCGGGATGGGGTCGAGCGCCTCGCCGCGGCGGCTACCTTCCACCATCGGCCGCGGCTCGGACCGGGACGGAACAGGGTCCGCCGGCTGGTCAGCGGCCTTCTTCGACGCGGAGGCGGAAGACATGTTTTCTGAAGGATTTCTTTGAAGTGCAGTAAGTGTCACTTCAAGTATCTGCCCCGAGAACAGTGAGTGTTCTTCGGGACGGTAGGTATAAAAAATCGAGGGTTGGATCCCCTTCCTCTAGCGCCAATTGTTGTTGCCCAAAATATTTATCCGAAGATTAATACTGCTGGATGACGGACAACAAACAACAATTGCGGGAGCACTTCCGAGAGAAGGTAAATTATACAAGATTTGCCGGGTTTGTTAGGCCCGGGCTTGAATGCTCTCGCGAGATGTTATTAATACAAATATTCGTGGATACAAGTATTAATGAGAGAAATCTAAATACAATGAGTGTAAAAAGACTCTGTTAATCCGGCTCTTGAGCGAAGCTTGGTGTTCTTCGTCCCGCCGATAATCTGCTCGAGGAGAAAAGGCCGGGAGAAGTAAGACCGAATGATAGCCGTTGCCAAGAGTTGGAGATTAGCCAAGTGTTATGTATTTTGCTTCTGTGTTGTATGCTCAAATCGTGAGGTTGCAGAAGAGTTTCGTCGTCCTTGGACAAGTGCTGGGAGCCATGTTTATATAGGGACAGCCGAGTCTTGTCTTTAGGCGGGCGATCGCCTTTCGGTCATTACAATAAGGTGCCGATCGCCCGCCGGCCAATATAATAATGTGCCGATCTCCTGGGCTGTCGGGCTAAAGTCCAAGTAAGATGCTGGCTGTCGGGCTAAAGTCCAAGGAAGAGGCTGCCACAGCTGGGCGGTCCAATAAGGGGCCAACACGCGTCCGGAGTCAGTCAACATGTGGCCCTTATGACAAGCTTTCGGCGGCTTGTCGGCTGGTGGAGAGAATCTGCCAGGCCGTGGTCAATGGCCCGAGATTCGCGGATCTTGTCTCGGATCCTGCACGTGGTGTCAGTCTTGAGACTTGGTCTTCGCCGACTGGATGGTCATCGGTGGTGATCGACATGAGCGGTCGTCTCTAGCTGATCATCCGAGGTCGCCATCGGCCAGTGGATGGAGGTCGCCAATGCTCGGTCACCAAGGGTAGGTAGGCAAGATGCCGAGAGAGGATCGCCCGCTTGTCGGTCGCCAGGAGTCGGTAAATTCAAGTGTATAGTGTGCTTGAATCGCGATATTGCTGAGCGGAAATACAAGTGCAGGCTGCCTTCTTTATATAGGGGTTGAGGTGCCTTGTCTCCTAGTGGGCGATCGCCTTTCGGCCATTAATGTAATGGGGTGATCGTCCTAAAGGGCACGTGGGCTGCCTGCCAAAAGTCCATAGATCCAGCCGGCAGCTAGCTGAGTGGCCCAATGAGGAGCCGGCACGCGTCCGGAAGTACTGTCACAGGAGGTCCCACTTTGTTACTTTCGGCGGACTTTGTCGATGGCGGGGTAGGTGACAGTGTGGTCACCAGCCTTGTCCGTCAGCTCCTTTCGCAGCCCGGGCCCTGTTGGTAGGTGAGGTAAGTGACAGGTTTGTCGGCGCCTTTTGTGGATCTCGCACGAGGGTGCCGTCTGTTTGCTCGGCCTTGGCCGACGGGATGGCCATCGGCCCAGATCGTCATGATGCGGTCGTCTCTAGCCGACACCGAGGATCGGTCTCGGCCAGTCTCTGAAGGTCGGCAATGGTCGGTCTCCACGGGTCGGTCGGCACAGCGCTGAGAGATGATCGTCCATAAGTCGGTCGCCAGAAGTCGGTCGCCGAGTACCGAGAGGCGATCGTATCTGAGGTCGATCGCTCGGCACCGGGACTTGTCCTGGGACCTTCGGCTGGGCGATTCATGCTTGTCTGCCGGGCTAAGGCTAGGTCGCCTGGTCGCTGGTCGGCGGATCTGCCTTGCCTCCTCGGCGGTAAGTCGGTCGCTCGTCCTCCTAGGCGATCGCCGGTCGGAAGGTGTTAATTCTTGACACAACAATTGCCCCCCAGCTTGCTCCTATGTTGAAGACATGGGGCGAGGTGGTTCTTGCTGGTGATCGTGTAAGGATGAGGACGGGCGATCTTGCTGAGCTGACTTATGCTTTCGGACTTGGGCTATCATGGTCGATTGGCTTAGCTATCTTTCGGTCTTGTACCTGAAAAAACAACATTGGCCGATCCCCCTCGGAAACTTGGTGGTTTCGCTTTGTTTGAGGAATCGTGCACAGTCGCGGAGATCGATGGACCGACCCCATGACCGTGTCTTGGTGCGCGAAGACAATGAGTGTCTCGTGACTCACTTTATTATGAGGGTCCTCTGTTAGGCTGTGCCTCGCCTCGTATCTAAACGAAGGGCGTGCGGTCTCGGTCTAGAGGAGTCCTTGCGCGGGGCAGCGTCGGATGAATCAACTCCACGCCCGCGGCTTGTTAGCTCTGCTTCCACCTCGGCCAGCCATGGAGATGGCCGACCTCGACGGTGTACGTTGAGACGGGGATTGTGGTATGTGTCCACTGATTAATGTTGGAGAGCCCTCAGACTACGCCGGCCTCGTATTTAAACGAAGGGCGGGCGATCTTGGCGAAAGGACCTTGCATGGCAGCGGCCAGTTCCATCGATTGCCGTGACCATGGCTTTATGATGTGCGGTGGGCGATCTTATGCCTTAGTCCGTCATGTTATATCCGGATCGTAGATGGCGATCGTGTCCTCCGGGTTCTTGATGATGTAGCGTGATGATCGGCGATCGGGCCGGAAGATGGCGATCGTCGCTCGGCCGCCGATCGCTTTATTCGTAGGTCGATATTGGCGATCGGGCGGGAGATCGTCGTCCGGTGCCGATCGCGCTGCTCACAGGCTAAGAAGAAACCTTTGCCTGGCCGTAAAATCTGCGGCTCTAGCCCGGAAGGCTGCGTAGGTCGAGGTTGGGTCTTCGTGAGATGCCCGAACATAGGCGAAAAACCCCGAAATCCTCCTAGGACCGCGTAGAGGCGGTCTCATCGCTTATGGGCTCGCCATTGAGGATGATTACGTCTACCCGGCCGATGTAGTCCGAGTCGGACTCTTCTTCTCCCGCTTGATTTGCATCATGCGGAGGGGACCTTGGGCGGACGACCACAGTGGCGAAGTACTCCGTGAAGACGTGCGCCGGCTCGTTAAAGGAGCCAATGGACCGAGGTGGCAATGAAGTGTACCACCGGTGGCGAGGTCGTCCCGGTCGGAGGAACATTCGGCATCTGGTCGCGTCAGATGCCCCACACCCGGTCATGTAGATGTTGAACTTCCTCAGGTGCACTTGGGGGTCCGATCGCCCCTCGTACATGGGTGTTTGCGGGGGAGCGATCTTATGCTGCACGGGGGCGAGCTCAATGTCGATCGTGAGCGGCTCGCTTGGACCGGAGATCGTCTTGGTGGCGCCTGCCCTAGATTCCAGGAGCGCCTTCATGTCGTTGAGTTGACGTTGCATCGCAGCCATTGCCGTGGCTTGGTCGCTTGCAGATCGGCTTTGGGAGCAGGAGCCGAGGCGATCATGTACCGATCTCCGGGCTCCGCTGCCGCCGGCCTCGGCAATTCGGCGAGGGGGAGCCAGACGGCTAGGCTGCCTTCTGGGAGTCGGGTAGGCCGAGCTCCTGGTGACGGACTCAAACTCCGTCGTCTCGTAGATGGGGCCGGACTGCCCCGGTAGCCAGGTCGGGTCACTGCCCAGGCGATCGAAGACAGAGGTGCCCCGGCTGGCGAGCGCCTCTTCTTGCGGACGGGAGCCTCCTGGCGATCGCTCGGCCAGTGATGCCTTGAGCTTCCGCTTGGACTTCCGGCGGACGACCGAGGGGGCGATAGCGGGAGGCGCGTCGAGAGCACTCCGTCGCTCCTGTAGGACGGCCAGGGCCCCTTCGATCTGTTCCTTGGTTCGGAACCGATCGAGCGAGAGGCAGGCCGCCGTCGTGGACGGGATCGAGCGTCTCGATCACGGCGGCTACCTTCCACCATCGGCGTGGCTCGGGCCCTGGGACAGGCAGGAGTTTGGCCGGCTGGTCAGCGGCTTTCTTCGACGCAGAGGCGGAAGACATGATTTCTGAAGGATTTCTTTGAAGTGCAGTAAGTGTCACTTCAAGTATCTGCCCCGAGAACCGTGAGTGTTCTTCGGGACGGTAGGTATAAAAAATCGGAGGTTCAGGCCCTCCTTCTTCTAGCGCCAATTGTTGTTGCCCAAAATATTTATCCGAAGATTAATACTGCTGGAAGACGGACAACAAACAACAATTGCGGGAGCACTTCCGAGAGTAGATAAATAATACAAGATTTGCCGGGTTTGTTAGGCCCGGGCTTGAATGCTCTCGCGAGATGTTATTAATACGAATATTCGTGGATACAAGTATTAATGAGAGAAATCTAAATACAATGAGTGTAAAAAGACTCTGTTAATCCGGCTCTTGAGCGAAGCTCGGTGTTCTTCGTCCCCGCCGGTAATCTGCTGGATGAGATAGGTCGGGAGAAGTAAGACCGAAAGATAGCTGTTGCCAAGAGTTGGATGTTAGCCAAGTGTTATGTATTTTGCTTCTGTATAGTGTGCTTGAATCGCGATATTGCTGAGCGGAAATACAAGTGCAGGCTGCCTTCTTTATATAGGGGTTGAGGTGCCTTGTCTCCTAGTGGGCGATCGCCTTTCGGCCATTAATGTAATGGGGCGATCGTCCTAAAGGGCACGTGGGCTGCCTGCCAAAGTCCATAGATCCAGCCGGCAACTAGCTGAGTGGCCCAATGAGGAGCCGGCACGCGTCCGGAAGTACTGTCACAGGAGGTCCCACTTTGTTACTTTCGGCGGACTTTGTCGATGGCGGGGGTAGGTGACAGTGTGGTCACCGATCTTGTCCGTCGGCTCCTTTCGCGAGCACAGGCCTGTTGGTAGGTGAGGTAAGTGACAGGTTTGTCAGCGCCTTTTGTGGATCTGCACGAGGGTGCTGTCCTGTTTGCTCGGCCTTGGCCGACTGGATGGCCATCGGCCCAGATCGTCATGATGCGGTCGTCTCTAGCTGGACACCGAGGATCGTTCTCGGCCAGTCACTGAAGGTCGGCAATGGTCGGTCACCAAGGGTCGGTCGGCAAAGCGCTGAGAGATGATCGTCCATAAGTCGGTCGCCAGAAGTCGGTCGCCGAGTACCGAGAGGCGATCGTATCTGAGGTCGATCGCTCGGCACCGGGACTTGTCCTGGGACCTTCGGCTGGGCGATTCATGCTTGTCTGCCCGGCTAAGGCTAGGTCGCCTGGTCGCTGGTCGGCGGATCTGCCTTGCCTCCTCGGCGGTAAGTCGGTCGCTCGTCCTCCTAGGCGATCGCCGGTCGGAAGGTGTTAATTCTTGACACAACAGTACTTGCCTCGATACCACGAGCACGGAACCACAAACGGATACGGCTCAACCGGGAAGCTTCGGAACGCCCGATGCTAACGAAAAGGAAGACGACAACGAACGGAAGGGTTCAACACGGTTTCTTCACAAGAAACTCGACCCTAACAACAATATAATCAATAAATCATCGATCATACGAGGAAGGATAATCGTAGAACGCCCGAAAACCCCTCTAAGACATTTTACCGGACACCTTCAAGGCGTCGGTCAAGAACTCGACCCAAACAACGAATCGATACGATCCAACCATGGAATAATAAAGGAAATGATATAATACATCTAAAAATTCATCAATCCATCATAATCCTAAGTTAAATCGGATTAATCGGACGAAAAAAACCAAAATACCCAAATTCCCCAAAACTAGATTTCTAGGAAATCGGCGGTCAGTAGATCGGAGGATGTTATGGGATTGATGATTGATGATATGAACTCCAAGACTTCATGGATTTATTGTCCAACAACATCTCTCTATGATCAATACACCCCCAGCCGCGGAAGAGAAGAAAACCGAGTGAAAATGGCTGAAGAAAACGTCTGCAGGCCATAAATAGTCGCATACAGGTGCGGCCCAATGGAGTGTGCCGCGGCACAGCCCAAAAATGGCTCCGGTGGTCGGCGGTGTACGCGTGTCACGCCCGAGAGAAGCGACCAAGCGAGTGCTCGGACAGACCCGCACAGAGGAGTGCGAGGTTCAGCAGATCAACGTGCATGGGGCACGTTCGGGACAGCTAGGCCGTGTGGATCGGCACAACCGGCTGAGGGACTTAGCCGTGTGGCGCGGCATGCGTGGATGTATGGCCGAGCAAGCAGGCCAACCGGGCAACAGAGTGCCCGACCGAGGGACAAGGCCATCAGGCCTGATGCGGGACTACTTGGGCGGCGAGACAAGGCACGCCGGGAACCGAACGGACGAGTGCAGCGGACAGGCGCTCCACTTCGGGACTATGCGGGACAAGATGACGAGACGAGGCACATCCGAGGGCCGAGACTCGGACACGGGCGACGGACACCCGTGAGGGGTGCGCGCAAGGCGCTGGCCATGCGGCGGCGCGAGGACGCCTGAGCCCTCCCCCTATAATAGGCTTAGCGGGAAAAAGCCTTGTGAGGGCAGTGGACATTGGAAAGCTGAGGAGTCCACTGTGCGGAAATTATACTCGGAACATTCCAGAAACGGACCGGGATGGTCCAGAACATCGAAGATTAATCCGGAGGCATATGTGGAAGGCCGGGCCGGATCGGGTCGGGTTACATGGAGACGGGCCGAGTCGGGCCGAGCGGGCCGGGTCGGGCCGAACGAGCTAGGAAGATCCAGAAACATGTGGAAGGTGCTGGAGACTCCTGAATGAGTCAAAAGACTTGTAATCTAGTAGAGATTTCTAGACATTGTACAAAGGTTTGTGTTGTACTTAGAATACTCTAGAAATTGTAATAGTGTAGGAGGGACTAGAAGCCTCCAAATGAGGATGTGGAGGAAGTTTCTAGAGATAGGGAGTAGTATAAATAGGGAACTTGGGGCTCATTTGCAGCCATCCTTGGGAATTCATTTGTAAGAGACACCTTATAATCTCTTTGTAACTTAGTGGAAGAAAACTTTCCATTAACCCATTGCCTCTCTTTCGTTGTGCCTACTTCATACTTAGCCAAATTCGGAGTGTTTAAGGCTGACTAGCAAGAGGGTTGCTAGGCCGCACGACGCTTAGGAGCATAGCAAACTCTAAGCCCATGACAAGTGGTATCGGAGCCATCGTTAGCCACACAAGGAGGTGTGCAAGACTGCGGGAGTCGACGCTAACGATCAGCAGGCATCATGGCCGACGGACAGATCGAGGCAGGCATCAATGTGGAGGACGGACGAGTCACAGAGGCTGACAAGGTCCGGGGATGTGGAGAAGTCCCAGCTGAAGGGAAAGCCAAACGTGGCAAGAGCAAGGCGCGCGGTGTGGTGCCGCCGCAACACGAGGAGAACCCGGCACGAAGCCGACTTCTTGAGGATGAAGACATCCGAAAGATCATACTCACCTTAGCAAACCGCCTACCCGACATCGAGGACGACATCGAAGCTCTTGGGCAGCGCATCACTAACACCCAATTAAGCACGGAGGAACGCATGGGAACTCTCGAGAAAGCTGTTGGCCAACTGGAAGGGCACACGTTGGGCCAGCTCGAGACCTTCAAGAGGGAACAACTCTCGTTGCGCAAGGAGCTAGCAACGATCGAGGATCATGTGGCAGCCAGCATAACGGAGATGCGTAAGCAGTATGCCGAGTTTTGCGAGGTAAGTGCCAAACGTTTTGAAGATTTTTGTGATAAAATCTGTCGGGCAAGCAACTCGGGCACCAACTCAAATTGTGGGCCGAGCTGGAACAGCACATTTGGCGGGGCGAGGTTCGAGGGACCAAGGGTTGAGGTCCCCAAACCCAAGGAGTTCATTGGCAAGAGGGATGCCAAGTCAATCGAGGAGTTCCTGTGGCGAATGGAACTTTACTTTGATGGTCTGGGACTGACGGACGAGAAGGCCAAGGTACGGCAAGCTGCACTATATCTTGCCGATGATGCAGCGCTGTGGTGGCGTCATCGACAGGCCGGTGTTACGAAAGGAACTTGCCAACCAATCGGGACTTGGGACGAGTTCGTGTCGGAACTCAAGGCACAATTCTATCCCGAGAACACATGCTATGAGGCAAGGAAGAAACTCCGCGAGCTCAAGCACAAGACTACCATTCGGGACTATGTTCGGGACTTTACATCAATCATGCTTCAGATTCCGAACATGACCGAGGATGATCGACTATTCTTCTTCCTGGATGGACTACCGAGTTGGGTCAGGGACAGAGTATAAAGCCGCGAGGTGAAATCTGTCAACGAGGCAATCAAAGTGGCCGAGTCCCTAGCCGAATTCGAGAAGAGGAAAGAGCCGCGAGCTGAGGGTCAAGCCAAAGGCGGGGGAGACACCCGCACGTCAGTACAACAACCAGCCCAACCATCATGTGGCAGATTCGGGACGAGACCGCAACATGACGCGGACAAGCCATACAACTCGGGTGAACGCAGGGGCGCTCCCGACCAACGAGGATGCTTTATGTGCGGCGGAGCTCATCGGATGAAGGACTGTCCGAAAATGGGGAATCTCAACGCCATGGCCGAATGTGAGGGGCCAACGATTGATCACGACGTGCAGCAGGTAAGCACGATTCAACAACTTAATTCTGTCGTCAGTGCAGGTAGCGAGGGACCGCGAGGAAGCAAGTTGATGTTCGTGGAAGGAACCATCAACCACTAACCCATCAAGAGACTGGGACTACTTGTGCAGCCATGCAAGGGCTGGATGAAGTCGAACAACGGACCAGCCGTACCGGTCACAGGGGCAGCAAACAGAGTGCGAATCGTGCTCGGAAACTGGGAAGGCCGAGTGCACTTCAAGGTCACCACGATGGACGATCGGGACCTCATTTTGGGAATGGACTTCCTAGAGAAGAACGATTTTGCCTTTTTCCCACAAGCGAAGGTACTATGGGTGAACGGTCCGAACAAACCCATCACTATCCCCTTGACGGTAGAGCAACTTCCCTACGCAGCGATGACGACACTTCGATTTCAGAAGAAGCTGACCGAAGAGGAAATGCCGATGTACTGCCTGGGATCAATGCGGTACATCGAGGAACCGAGTGGCAGCACGCGTCGACGGGGACGTCGACGGAACAGGCGGGGGAGAGTGTCACGCCCCGAGAGAACTGACCGACAGAGTGCTCGGACAGACCCGCACAGAGGAGTGCGAGGTTCAGCAGATCAACGTGCATGGGGCACGTTCGGGACAGCTAGGCCGTGTGGATCGGCACAACCGGCTGAGGGACTTAGCCGTGTGGCGCGGCATGCGTGGATGTATGGCCGAGCATGTAACACCCCAAACTAGGCGGATATTACAGTGCCGTGGATCCCTGACTGGGACCCACCAGGCGAATGAAAATGATGAATTAAATAATATAATTGTAGTACCGAACCACATTATATTACCAAATACTCCGATGAGGAGTTTAAGTACATTACACCAGGACAAAACAGAAAACTAGTATATTTTATATGGAGATAAAATACACCACCCTGAATAAATGAACATCTCAAACGGAATTTTGCAGCGGAAAAGTACAATTGACAGAATAACTGAAATGACTTAAATGACTGAAACAAACGGAAAGACTGGGGCCCCCTACTAGTATCACTGGGACTCGTCGCCGTCAACATGCTCTTCCCGTGCCCTTGCCTTGCCGTGACCTGAAAACAAGGGTCAGTTACACAGAAGAACAATCCTCAAGAGTTGAAATTACACAATCATGAATTAACTGAAGTGATGAAATATTCTTAATTATGAATTACGCTGAAGAGGAGCATCATAGTACGCCCGTAATGTCCTGTGCAAGTGTACAAGACGAATGTCCGGACACACCCGTCCTTGTACCTAATTAGTCTCACGGAGGTAAGCGTTACCGTGTGCACGGTCCGATGTATCGGTGAACCCAATACATGACCATCATGTGCCCGACTAAAAATTCCACACAGCCACACCCGGCCACGCAATATGAACCCGGAAGGTCACATGAACGAGAATGACCATGATGAAAACCAATGAATAATAATTAGACAAGGCCAAGATGACTCACCGATATGAAAGTAATAGTGACGTGATTGATAAACCAATGAAAAGATTTGGAACCGTCGTTCCTCGTGAATGAAATGATTATTCGACACTTACAAGTCTCAAAATGATTAATATTATGATGAATGAATTATGATTATGAGCACTCAACAACAAAAGGAATGAGTATCCTTTTAACCGAGTAAGATTTAACTTACACAATACCGATGAAGAATGTCCGTCCACGAACAACGCCCTAACCAAGATACCGATCGCCGAACAACCTTGAATAACAATAATTACCAACAATCGCTCAATACACGTATCAAACAACAAAACACGACTAACCCAAGGGTGAAACAACGATAATCAAACTCATAGGCATTCAAAATATTACATAACTGACCGAACAACTTCTAAATTATCTAATCCCGAATATGTCGAAACCCACACCAAAATGAGTATTTCGAACTAACAAAA
Source organism: Orobanche coerulescens (assembly GCA_033398695.1). Taxonomy (NCBI): domain Eukaryota; kingdom Viridiplantae; phylum Streptophyta; class Magnoliopsida; order Lamiales; family Orobanchaceae; genus Orobanche; species Orobanche coerulescens. The sequence continues at coordinate 144,861,820 of CM065805.1, read as the reverse complement.
CACTTCAAGGATATCAATAATCCATTAGGAATCCATAATTCGTGATTATAACGACATCAATCGGAAAATCCCCAATTAACCAAGTCAACCCCAAGGGTTCTTGAAAACAATTCGAAAATAACCATTAAATCCGTAGGAATATATTTATCCAAGTAGATAATCCATAACTTAACATATCCCAATGATAATCCAAGCTTACGAAGAAATCGGAAGGAAAACCCAAAATCCGAAATTCTAGATCCAAGAGATTAATACCTTTGATTCGATGTGATGAAGATGATGAAATGATGATCAATCCGAAAGATGAGCTTGAAGATGATGATTGATGATTACACCTCGAAGAACCCTCTCCAAACGCTCAAATCGCCCAAAAATACCGAAGGAGTGAAATGAGATGAGCAAATGAAGAAGTCTGACTAATCTGTCAATTTATACTACCGAAGTTAGCGTCGCTAGCCCTGTGCATAGCGTGCGCTAACGAGTAATTTGGGTAGTCCAGCACTCCACTGTCCGAACACGGTAGCGCGCGCTACGTACCTCTTTGTAGCGTGCGCTACGGCCATACTACTAGCGTGCGCTAATATCCATTGTTAGCGTGCGCTAGCGAAATATTCGACGCCAAGATCGAGTCCGTAAAACCATCTCGCCCTCGATCTAAACTCGATAGCGTGCGCTACAACCATTATTTAGCGTGCGCTAATATGTCGATTTGCGTCGCTAACAACAATGCATAGCGTGCGCTATGAATAAACCGATGCGATCCAAAGAGCCCGGACTCAACCCGATCCGCCCTAGCGCGCTACTCCACACATATAGCGTGCGCTACTACGACCCGTTAGCGCGCTACTTACCACTCGTAGCGTGCGCTACAATTATTCTCACCGCGGTCAGCACCTTCCGGATGCGGCCAAGGTAGCCTTAGCGTGCGCTAAAGTGGCGGTAGCGTGCGCTACCTATACCCAATTAGCGTACGCTAAAAGGAGTATGTAGCGTGCGCTACTCCTCAAGCACAGCTTGCAACGAAAATGACAATGATGATAAACACGGCACGAAACTCCAATCAGATTAATGATGAATGACGATCGATACACGATACAATTACTCTGAATGATGAATACCATGACTGAATCTGAGTGACAAATGATCAATAATGAATGAAATTACTGAGTATCAATTACTGAATGATAAATACTGAATGATAATTACTGAGTGATAATTACTGAATTACAACTGGGTATTACATACACCCCCCCTTAAAAGAGTTTTGTCCCTGAAACTAAGGGTCAAACAACTCGGGATAACTCTCCCGCATACTATCCTCGGTTTCCCAAGTAGCCTCTTCGACTCCGTGTCTAGACCACTGAATTTTAACCAAAGGAATCGTCTTATTCCTCAACTGTTTGATTCGCCGCTCTAAAACTCGTATAGGACGTTCCTCATATGAATGATCATCGGCAATCTCGATTTCATCGAACTGAAGTATGTGACTCGGGTCGGCAACATACTTCCGCAACTGAGAGACATGAAACACATTATGAATTCGGCTCAACGCCGGAGGTAAAGCCAATCGATAAGCTAACTCGCCCACTCGATCCAAAATCTCAAACGGTCCAATGAATCTCGGACTCAACTTTCCCCTCTTCCCAAAACGGAAGATACCACGACTCGGGGATACCTTGACTAACACATGGTCACCACCTCGAACTCTAATGGTCGACGACGGTTATCTCGCATATGATTTCGCCGACTCGAGCGGTCAACAAACGACTCGATCAAAGCTACCTTCTCACGGCGCTATAAGCATATCGGGCTCGGTGCGATTGATTCGATAAGTCGTCCCAACACAACGGAGATCGACAACGACGACCATACAAGGCCTCGTAAGGTGCCATCTTGATCGAAGCATGCCAACTATTATTATACGTGAACTCGATCAATGGTAGTTGGGCTTCCCAATCGTTTTCCAATCGAGGACGCATGCCCTCAACATGTCCTCTAATGTCCGAATGGTCCTCTCGATTGTCCGTCTGACCGAGGATGAAAAGCGGCATCGAGATTAAGCCGAGTTCCCATAGACGATGAATCGATTTCCAAAATGCGACACAAACCGTCCGTCACGATCGGAAACGATACTTTTAGAGTACCGCAGTGCGATCGACTATCTCTTTGATGAACAGTTGCGCAAGTCTCTCGGGACCCCACGTCTCCTTGATCTCAAGGAAATGAGCTGATTTAGTTAAGCGGTCCACGATCACCCAGATCGTATTCATGCCACGACGACTCGTCGGCAAACTCATGATGAAATCCATAGAAATGTCTTCCCACTTCCATTCGGGAATAGGAAGAGGTTTCAAAGATACCCACGGCCGCTGATGTTCAATCTTAACTTGTTGACAGGTTAAGCATCTCGAAACAAATTCTGCGACTTCTCGCTTCATACTACTCCACCAGTAATTTTGTTTCAAGTCCTTGTACATCTTGCTAGACCCCGGATGAACAGAATAAGGAGTAGCATGAGCTTCTGTCAAAATCGAGTTTTTCAACTCGTCATTTGCCGGTACGCACAACCGATTCTTAAACCTCAAAAGTCCATCCTCGTGGACCACAAATCCAGGGCTTTCCCCGAGCCACATCCTCTCTGATGCGCAACAATGATGGGTCCGACCTCGATTCTCTCGGATTGCCTCCTCGAGTGATGATGAAATATCTAACATACAAAGTTGTCCCCGAACTCGCTGAAGCTGACCTCGATCTCGGGTCTAAGGAATTCCCGCCGAAGCTCCTTCCGAATCAAGCACGGCAAGCATCTCGCTCCCGAACGGACTTACGACTCAAGGCGTCGGCGACAACGTTCGCCTTGCCCGGTGGTAGAGGATCTCGATATCATAATCTTTGATTAATTCCAACCACCGTCTCTGACGCATATTTAACTCCTTCGGGTAAATATATACTTTAAGCTCTTATGATCGGTGAATATCCACAGTGACGCCATAAAGGTAATGACGCCAAATCTTCAAAGCGAACACCACGGTGCTAGCTCCAGTCGTGGGTCGGATAATTAACCTCGTAAGGCCTCAATTGCCGTGAAGCATAGGCAATAACTTTCCGCTCGCATGAGCACACATCCGAGACCCGTCCGACGCATCACTATAGACCACAAATCCTTCCGTCCCTGCGGCAAGGAAAGTACAGTCGACATTAACCGACTCTTGAGTTCCTCAAAACTCCGCTGACACACGTCGGACCACGTGTATTTCTTATCCTTCCGCAAAAGGTTCGTTAAGGGTTGAGCGATTCGAGAAAATCCCTCTACAAATCGCCGATAATAACCCGCTAATCCGAGGAAACTTGATTTCCTTAACGTTCTTCTGAGGTAGCCAATCTCGAATAGCCTCCGTCTTCGAGGATCTACACGAACTCCGTCTGATGAAATTACATGTCCGAGAAAAGTCACTTCTGACATCCAGAACTCACATTTAGAAAACTTCCCATAAAGTTGTTCTCGTCTCAACACGTCTAGCACTTGATGAAGGTGGAACTCGTGTTCCTCCGGCCACGAATAAATCAAAATGTCGTCGATGAAGACAACAACAAACCGATCCAAAAGTCGATGAAAACCCGATTCATTAATTCCATGAATACCGCAGTGCATTAGTCAATCCGAACGGCATAACCACAAACTCATAATGACCATAGCGTGTTCGAACGCCGTCCTCGCGATATCCGACTCTCGAATCCGCAATCGATGATACCTGCATCTTAAGTCGATCTTGGAAAATACCGAAGCTCCACGAAGTTGATCTAAGAGATCGTCAATATGGGGTAAGGGATACTTATTCTTGATCGTCACCTGTTCAACTCCCGATAATCAATACATAAGCGGAATGAACCATCCTTCTTCTTGACAAATAACACCGGTGCTCCCCACGGGACGCACTCGGTCGAATATAACCCTTCTCGAACAACTCCTCAAGTTGGTTCTTTAATTCTGCATTTGGTCGGGGCCATCCGCACGGTGCCTTCGATATCGGGGACGTACGTGTTCCAACTCAATCGTGAATTCCACATCCCTCTGTGGAGGCAAACCGTAGCTCGCCCTGGAAAACATCGGCATATTCCCTCACCACCGAATATCCGTTAACATTATCGATGACTTCTCGGTTTTGGCCATATAGCACCAATAACCGACACATCCCTCGATTGAGTAACCTTACCGCTTTCATTGAATTAATGACCTTACTGCAGCAATGGGATTACCTCCCAGAAACACACATACAACTCCATCGTCTGAAATGATAGAGACCATACGCTTACGGACAATAATGATGGCATCATGACGATCCAAACAATCAATACCCAAGATGACGTCGACCCTCTGAAAATCTACCACGATTAGGTCCGCCGCCATACACGACCATGAATCAATCGGACAATTCAATCTCACGATTACGATAATTCGCCTACCATCGTGTAGTCTAATGACATAAGGCTCACAACTAGTAGCACTACCCGCACGTAGTCTACTCAAACATGACTCGGAAATGAATGAATGCGATGCACCAAGATCGAAAAAGAGTGCACACAAAGTTGAGATAGAATATCGAGTGTACCTGAGATCATTCGGGCCTCTGGATCATCGGTCTTCTTCATCTCATAAATCCGGGCTTGCTAGTCCCGACCGACGCTCCTGTCTGGCCGCTAAAAGCTCCACCTTTAGTCGCTCCCGCTGCTTTAAACGACGATTGAGTGGCTCGATTCTGAGCACTGGCGCTTAGGGGCCTGAGATGACGTCTGAGTAGGTTTGGAGTCCCTACGGAAAAAATGGGCCTTATGCCCAGCAATTCCACAATTATGACATGTGATAGTCTGCCTCGGACACTTGGTACTGAGGTGACCAAGTTCCCCGCAGTTATAACAGGTGATGGCCGAACTGGCCGCCCGAGACTGAGATTCCGCGGGTTTAGACGTTAGGGGAGGTCGCTCAGAAAAAGTAGAGCCCGCCCGCGGTTTCTTGAAAGTGGCCTGACTCCCGTCAGACTGATTACGGTTCTTGGACTTCTTTCTAGCAGACGAAGGTTGCTGCTTAGCAATTTCCTTAGCCGTAAGCTCGTAAGTAAGAGCCTTCTCAATGAACTCGGCCAACGTGGTGCAATTATGATTAAATCAAGTCTCATACGGGGTTTCACCTCTTGCCAAATACTTGATCTTGTCCGCTTCGAGTGAATGATAGACGAGGCGACGGAAGAAGTTCTCGAAATTTTTCGGCGATGGCGAGAACATCATCATCCGCCGAAAGGTCGGGAGTGAGTAATTCCGACAACTTGGCCTCCCCGAGTGGGGCCGGATAGTACCTCTCCATCATGAGAGTCTTGAACGATCCCAAGTACATGTTCCGTCAGGCTTCAACGATAACCACCATGAATGAGCGCTCTTACCGAGATAGTAAGCCGCAATCAAACCTTGTGTCCCTCGGGACACTCTACCATAGCAAACAGCTTCTCGAAATGCTCGAGCCAATGAATGATATCTGCCGGCTGCATTTGAGCCCTCAAAAGTAGGTGGTGGCGCGAGAGATATCGCCGATGATGTTACTCACATTCCTCTCTTGCCTCCGAGGTGGCGGCGGAGGAGCTGGTCCCGATTGACGGAGTTATGCATCGTCTCCATCAACTAAGCCATCTCGAGTCATTTGGGCCATCATGCCCGCATAAATGCGAGTGGATCAACCCGGACACCCTTTGATCGAGCCGTGTCCTGGTACGACTCCCGATAATGAATGATCGCGCCAGTGAATGAGTGGCGGCGTCGCCGGCCCGAATTAGCATTATTCCGGCATTTGCACGGTATTCGCACGAGTTCTCGGATTCGGCCCGCTCCACGGCCTCGTCCTCCACGCCCTCTGCCACCCTTTCCATCAAGTGGAAAGTCATATGATGATTATACATCTCGCATGAGTATCACATTATGATTATATTATGAAATGATGAAAATGAGCATACGCGCTCAAATACAATGATTACATGAATGATTGATTGACGTGACATGATTATCGATGAAGTTCTTGAAATGATTATCTTGGATGAGTTAACAAGATTAATGATCCGATCTTCCGATCAACAATCGAACAATGAAATGAATTGGTGATTAATGAGCTAACTCGACCGTCCCGGCCAAAATGACAATGATGATTGAGGATTGTTAATCGATGAATTATGAATGAATGATTAATGCCGTAATTATACCATGGCATTAGAAATCTTACGCTTCTTGGTCCGATTGGCTCGGCATTTGCACAGTCACACGTGACGCGAAAGTCCAATGATACTAGTCCGATGACGATGATTTCAAATGAGACATGACTTGGAGGGTAGTATTCAAAACCACTCTCCGATACCAACTCGTAACACCCCAAACTAGGCGGATATTACGGTCTGTGGATCCTCGAGGACCCACCAGCGAATGAAAATGATGAATTAAATAATATAATTGTAGTACCGAACCACATTATATTACCAAATACTCCGATGAGGAGTTTAAGTACATTACAACAGACAAAAAGAATACTAGTATATTTTATATGGAGATAAAATACACCACCCCGAATAAATGAACATCTCAAACGGAATTTTGCAATGAAAAGTACAATTGTGAGAATAATCAAATGACTTAAATGATCAAACAAACGGAAAGACTGGGCCCCTACTAGTATCACTGACTCGTCCGCCAACATGCTCTTCCGTGCCCTTGCCTTGCCGTGACTGAAAACAAAATCCCCAACGGGCCGATTCTACGTAACAACAATCCTCAAGAGTTGAAATTACACAATCATGAATTAATCAAGTGATGAAATATTCTTAATTATGAATTACGCCGAAGAGGAGCATCATAGTACGCTCGTAATGTCTCGTGCAAGTGTACAAGACGAATGTCCGACACACTCGTCCTTGTACCTAATTAGTCTCACGGAGGTAAGCGTTACTGCAGTGTGCACGGTCCGATGTATCGGTGAACCCAATACATGACCATCATGTGCCCGACTAAAAATTCCACACACCACACCCGGCCACGCAATATGAACCCGGAAGGTCACATGAACGAGAATGACCATGATGAAAACCAATGAATAATAATTAGACAAGGCCAAGATAACTCACCGATATGAAAGTAATAGTGACGTGATTAATAAACCAATGAAAAGATTTGGAACCGTCGTTCCTCGTGAATGAAATGATTATTCGACACTTACAAGTCTCAAAATGATTAATATTATGATGAATGAATTATGATTATGAGCAATCAACAACAAAAGGAATGAGTATCCTTTTAACCGAGTAAGATTTAACTTACACAATACCGATGAAGAATGTCCGTCCACGAACAACGTCCTAACCAAGATACCGATCGCTCGAACAACCTTGAATAACAATAATTACCAACAATCGTTCAATACACGTATCAAACAACAAAACACGACTAACCCAAGGGTCGAAACAACGATAATCAAACTCATAGGCATTCCAACGAATACATAATCGACCGCACAACTTCGGAAATATCCAATCCCAAATATGTCGAAACCCACACCAAAATGAGTATTTCGAACTAACAAAACACTTCAAGGATATCAATAATCCATTAGGAATCCATAATTCGTGATTATAACGACATCAATCGGAAAATCCCCAATTAACCGAAGTCAACCCCAAGGGTTCTTGAAAACAATTCCGAAAATAACCATTAAATCCGTAGGAATATATTTATCCAAGTAGATAATCCATAACTTAACATATCCCAATGATAATCCAAGCTTACACGAAGAAATCGGAAGGAAAACCCAAAAATCCGAAATTCTAGATCCAAGAGATTAATACCTTTGATTCGATGTGATGAAGATGATGAAATGATGATCAATCCGAAAGATGAGCTTGAAGATGATGATTGATGATTACACCTCGAAGAACCCTCTCAAACGCTCGAAATCGCCCAAAATACCGAAGGAGTGAAATGAGATGAGCAAATGAAGAAGTCGACTAATCGTCAATTTATACTCGGTCCAAAGTTAGCGTGCGCTAGCTCTTGTGCATAGCGTGCGCTAACGAGTAATTTGGGTAGTCCAAGACCTTGTCCGAACACGGTAGCGCGCGCTACGTACCTCTTTGTAGCGTGCGCTACGGCCATACTACTAGCGTGCGCTAATATCCATTGTTAGCGTGCGCTAGCGAAATATTTGACGCCCGATCGGAGTCCGTAAAACCATCTCGCCTCGATCTAACTCGATAGCGTGCGCTACAACCATTATTTAGCGTGCGCTAATATGTCGGTTGCGTCGCTAACAACAATGCATAGCGTGCGCTATGAATAAACCCGGTGCATCCGGAGCCACCGGACTCAACTCGATCCGCCTAGCGCGCTACTCCACACATATAGCGTGCGCTACGACCCGTTAGCGCGCTACTTACCACTCGTAGCGTGCGCTACAATTATTCTCACCGCACCCAGTACCTTCCGGATCGGCTCAAGGTAGCCTTAGCGTGCGCTAAAGCTGAGCGGTAGCGTGCGCTACCTATACCCAATTAGCGTACGCTAAAAGGAGTATGTAGCGTGCGCTACTCCTCAAGCACAGCTTGCAATGAAAATGACAATGATGATAAACACGGCACGAAACTCCAATCAGATTAATGATGAATGACGATCGATACACGATACAATTAATCTGAATGATGAATACCATGACTGAATCTGAGTGACAAATGATCAATAATGAATGAAATTACTGAGTATCAATTACTGAATGATAAATACTGAATGATAATTACTGAGTGATAATTACTGAATTACAACTGGGTATTACAGAGCAAGCAGGCCAACCGGGAAACAGAGTGCCCGACCGAGGGACAAGGCCATCAGGCCTGATGCGGGACTACCTGGGCGGCGAGACAAGGCACGCCGGGAACCGAACGGACGAGTGCAGCGGACAGGCGCTCCACTTCGGGACTATGCGGGACAAGATGACGAGACGAAGCACATCCGAGGGCCGAGACTCGGACACGGGCGACGGACACCCGTGAGGGGTGCGCGCAAGGCGCTGGGCGCGCGCGCGGGCGGCGCGCGAGGGACGCACGGAGCCCCCTCCCCCTATAATAGGCTTAGCGGCAAAAAGCCTTGTGAGGGCAGTGGACATTGGAAAGCTGAGGAGTCCACTGTGCGGAAATTATACTCGGAACATTCCAGAAACGGACCGGGATGGTCCAGAACATCGAAGATTAATTTGGAGGCATATGTGGAAGGCCGGGCCGGATCGGGTCGGGTTACATGGATACGGGCCGAGTCGGGCCGAGCGGGCCGGGTCGGGCCGAACGAGCCAGGAAGATCCAGAAACATGTGGAAGGTGCTGGAGACTCTTGAATGAGTCAAAAGACTTGTAATCTAGTAGAGCTTTCTAGACATTGTACAAAGGTTTGTGTTGTACTTAGAATACTCTAGAAATTGTAATAGTGTAGGAGGGACTAGAAGCCTCCAAATGAGGATGTGGAGGAAGTTTCTAGAGATAGGGAGTAGTATAAATAGGGAACTTGGGGCTCATTTGCAGCCATCCTTGGGAATTCATTTGTAAGAGACACCTTGTAATCTCTTTGTAACTTAGTGGAAGAAAACTTTCCATTAACCCATTGCCTCTCTTTCGTTGTGCCTACTTCATACTTAGCCAAATTCGGAGTGTTTAAGGCTGACTAGCAAGAGGGTTGCTAGGCCGCACGACGCTTAGGAGCATAGCAAACTCTAAGCCCGTGACACGCGGCTCAGCCGGAGTGTGCCGCAGCACCCGGTACAGTCGGGTTGGCCGAAAAATGCCACAGAGTGTGCCGCGGCCCTGCCAGCATGTGCCGCGGCACGCGGTAGGGCCTGATCGGCCGGAAGCTGCCGAGCACTACCGGCCGTGACTCGGCCAGGAGCTGCCGATCACTACCGGCCGTGACTCGACCAGTACCGGCCTGGGCCCAGATTGCCTGGCCATGTCGGCCGGGGCCAACTCCGACGGCCCGAACGACCCCAAAACCCGAAACTGAATACGAATCGATGATACGGTTACGATGTACTCGCAAAGATGAACCTAAGAGCTAAGAGAACACACAATTCCGACCACCCGAAGGCTCGGAATTCGACAACGGAAGTAATTACCCAAAACTTTGGGAAATTACGAAAATGGCCCAAAACGTCCGAAAATCACGATACGCGATCGAAACACCAAACCAAAGCTTGCAACAAGAATAATAACATTAAATGAACTTACGAGAAACTCGAAACAACAGTTTCGGATGAGATTCGCAAGAATCGAACTCAAGTGCGGAAAAGTCGCTAAAAAGCTCGGAACTCAGCAAAACGATACCGAAACGAACTCGGATGACAAAAAGTGCAGAATTAATCATTCTAGAAATGACGAAACGGTCATGAGCGAGTCGTCAAAACGGACTTCCGCCGAAAAAAAGAAAATTACCGAAATTCGAAATTGCGGATATTACAGTCACTGTTCGCTTGCGGACAGTAATTATGGCATCATGACGGTCCATCCAATCGATATCCAAGATCACATCATCTTTAGGTAAATCAACCACAATTAAATTTGACAACCACTCACGGTCGTTCATACGAATCGACAGTCCTGAACTTCACGATTCCCAACAATTCTTCTACCATCGGGTAGACCAATTATTTAAGGTTCGCAATTGATAACATGCTCTAATTGCAAACGACTCAAACAAGAAGTAGATAAAAAGGAGTGTGAAGCACCAGTATCAAAAATAACACAGACAGGCTGAGATTGGATCTCGAGTGTACCTGCAATCATGCTGGCTTTGGGATCTTCAGCCTTCTTCATCTCGTAAACTCTGGGTTTTGCAGCCCCGGCACCAGATGTACTGGCTTGATTTCCATGCCCCATCCCTTTGTTTGCCCCGGTAGTCTGATAAGAAGCGGACGGAGGTACACGGTCCTGCACTGAAGACTGTACTGGAGCATGAGGTGCTGTGGGAGTACGTCCTGGTCCACTCCTGCAATAACGAGCACGATGTCCATTTTTCCCACAAGTATGGCATGACACGGCTGGCATTGGGCATTTAGAATTGATGTGCCCCTGGTCTCCACAATTATAGCACACAACAGATAGGCTGACCGCTCGAGGTTGCGATCCAGTTGGCTTCGATGCCGTAGGTTGCCGTTCAGAAGGATTTGGGACTAGTTGGGGTCTCTTGAATGTTCCCCGGTTGCTGTCTGTCTGGTTCTGGCTCCTGAATTTCTTGTTGTTAGGCCGCGATTGCTTCTTGGAAATTTCTTTCACGGTCAATTCGTACTCCAGAGCTTTCTCGATAAACTCCGGTAGGGTCACACAATGATCTTATCAGCCTCTATTCGGACAATCGTCGCGGCAAAAGGAAGAAGTGCCTGGAATTTCTCGGCGATAGATAGTACATCATCATCTTAGGACGGTTCCGGATTCAGCAATTCTGATAGTTTGGCCTCGCGGAGAGGACCTGGATAGTAGCGATCTAGCATGAGATTTTTAAATTCCTCCCAAGTACATACGCCATGAGCTGGCCTCACCGAAATCCACCAAGTGTGGGCGCCCTTGCCCAAGTAGTAAGCTGCTACGGAGACGCGATTCTATGCTGGACAGTTTACCATATCGAACAATTTCTCTAAGTATTCGATCCAATGCACGATATCAGCCAGCTCAGAGGAACCTTAAAAAATCGGGGGTCGCTCGCGAGAGATGTCGCTGATGATCCGACTCACTGGTCCGCCATGTACAGGGGGTGGCCCCTGATGCTGGTCGGTAGCAGCTCTCTGCATAGTTTCCATTAACTGACCCATTGTAACACCCCCAATCCGCTCAGGGATATTACACGCCGTAGAACCTTTCCTCAAGGATCTACCAGGCTGGTAACGACATTTAACATCTCGACAATGCCTTCGAGGCTACAATGACTCATTAGACCGATTTGGTCTTTCCACAAATACATACAACTCAAATACAACTCATGCCCACGCAGGGGACAAAATACAACTACACACCCGCATAACGGAACAATACAAAGAATGAAAATAAAGTACAACTGAACCAACACACGATGTACGGTTCCTCATGTGATTAGTATCGATCATCTTTCATCATCCTTCGTGCCGACCCTGTGTTATGCTCCAAAACCTGAATGCAAAAACAGACATCCACCCCCCGAAAACTCGGCGGATAGCAAAACTCCACAGTAAACATAGAGCAAATACAAAGTGCAAATACGAGCCATACAATTCACATTCCACGAATAACAATAACCGAGGATCCTCAAAGATCCAAACGAAACGAAAAGTACTTCCCGAGGCAAGGGTTTGAGAAAACATTTCAAAAACGAAATATCATAAATCAATGGAAGTAATTTATAAAACAGTTTAGAATGCCATCGAGAGTTTTAATAGAAAACTATTTAGGATTATCAAATCCTACTTTTCGAAAACCGAAAGACAAAAGGGGTCACCGCCCCAAAGGTTTACTTTACGAAAAAGACATTAACCAACCGTTGGGATTTTAGCCCCAAATCCGTAAAACGACTTTTACAAAACCATTGGGATTTTAGCCCCAAATCTCATCAACTCACAAGACACAAGAACGACTGGAGGTTCGTATCCCAACATCAAAATCCACAAATAAAGGATTTAAAACAACAACAAAATACTCCAAAGGCCATCCTAGCCAAGTAAGCCAAACGAACACTTACCTCTTACACACTTAGTCAATGCATGCAATCATGAAAACCGTTCAAAGCACTCATTTCCTAAATGCCAATATCAAATCACATTAGCAAAAATGCACCACAATTAACCGTCGATCCACACCTCCGTGGACCCCTACCGAGACCCGTCGGATCTAACCCGTAGTGGTTAAAAGCAAAGCTCGCCGATCCACACCTCCGTGGACCCCTACCGAGACCCCGTCGGATCTAACCCGTAGTGAGCATACACACACACACGTTACTCATGCAACACTAATATGCTAAGAATGTAAGTTCATTACGAATACTTACTAGAGATGGCCATTAACTCGACACCATTATCAAACTCTTCAAAATTTCGATAACAAGATTAAATAAGGAAATACACGATTCCATAACTTAAACAATGTGAGTATCATCATAAAATCCTTCAACGCTCAAAATAATCAAATCATAATCAATTTTCAAAACACCGCTCACAAAACACACGCGTTTTGAAAGAAAGCCTTTAACGAGGCCAAATCCTTTTGAAACTTCATTTCAAATAACCAAACAAACACATCAAGACGACCACCGATCATCATATACATAAAACGAGAAAAGTATGGGCAAGGTACTTGCCTCGATACCACGAGCACGGAACCACGAACGGATACGGCTCAACCGAAGCTTCTAACGCCCGATGCTAACGAAAAGGAATACGACAACGAACGGAATGGAAGAATCAAGCACCGCGAGGAATCGATTTAAAATGAACCTAACGATTCGAATAGCACAATCACAACCACTTCTAAACGATTATGGAAATGGAATACACCCGGAAACCCGCCTACGATTCATGTATATTCGCACAAAAATAACAACGAGGGCGGACCACAACCAAACCCTCTCGGTTCCGTAAAAAATCACGAAATATACCATGAATCCGTAGGGAAACAAAGAATACCAACAAGAATAATCATATTCATCATGAATCCATCAACGAAACGGAAAGAATCGGACAAAACCCCAAAATCCCCAATTATCCAAAAAGGTAGGGTTTTAGAGCATTACCTTGGAAGATTCGAGTACTAAGATCCGTAGAACGCGCGTTAGATTGATTATCCGAGCCTCACAACCGAAAAGAAATGATGAAAATTGACCCCCGGATGAAGAACTCTCCCCCTCTATACTTTCTCTCTCGCGGCGCAGTGGAAAATGGGGAAGGAAATGAGCTTCACGCTCAAAACAGCACATTTATAGGGTAACGCAGCAGAACCTATCGGCCGGCCTATCGGCCGATAGGCCCAACCGATACCCTATACAAAATGCCGGCAGTAGAGTCTATCGGCCCCCCCTATCGGCCGAAAGGCTCCTGGACGGTGCCCGACAGCTGCCAGTCTTCCACTAAAACGACCATAACTCTCTCGTCCGGACTCCGATTGACTCACCGTTTGAACCATTGGAAAGCTAACTCGATGCTCTATAATATTGCAAAGATTTATAATTTTTGGAGTTACCAAAAATTAATGGTGATCTAACAAAGACGAACTCATACTTAGAAAAGTCGTTTAGAAATCCTGAATTCAACAAAACGACACCGAAACCCGAACCTGAATACGAACCGAAGATACGGTTACGAAGTACTCACAAAGACGAATCTAAGAGCTAGTAGGACACACGATTCCGACCACCCGAAGGCTCGAAATTCGACAACGGAAGGTAATTACCCCAAACTTTGGGAAATTACGAAAATGGCCCAACTGCCCGAAAATCACCATACGACAACGAATAATCAAACCGAAGCTCACAACACGTCTAACAAAGTTAAACGGACTTGCGGGAAACTCGAAACAACAGTTTCGGTCGAGATTCGCAAGAATCGAACTCAAGTGCGGAAAAGTCGCTAAAAAGCACAGAACTCAACGAAACGACACCGAAACGAACTCGGATGTCAAAAAGTGTAGAATTAATCATTCTCAGAATGACGAAACGGTCATGAGCGAGTCGTCAAAACTGACTCCGACCGAAAAAAAAAAGAATTACCGGAAATCGAAAATTGCGGATATTACATTCTACCCTCCTTAAAAGAAGTTTCGTCCCGAAACTTAAAACAAGTAGGGAGAAGAAATATTCCGCCAGGAAAAACTCAACGAGACACACAAGAATGCGTAACTAATGCCCAACGGCGAAATGTTACAAACAACGCAAAGGAATATACGACGTGTAAACATGCTCCACGGTGACCAACACAACGTCGCCGTTAGGGATATAATAAAACCGACAAGTGACAAGCGTCATCAAACGGATACTATAGCCAAGTCAATTATCCGATAATCACAAAACACAACGAACGAAAATCAATATGATTGATCAACCCAACGGTACATCAATCAAAACGCGAGTCAACCGCTGAACAAACACGGAATCCCATCGCCTAAGGGATGGAAGATTGAAAACGAAACTAATTTCCCGAACTAAAGGGAATTACGAAGGAGCCTGAACGTTCAACAATCACGGAACGAGAACAAAAACCGAACAAACAAACGATCGAGACAACAAAAATCGAAGAATCACGTTCGAATCACGAAGAACAATAAAGTTCAACAGTAACTCCCGTGATGATCCGTGAGAACTACAAGACATGCATTCCCATAAGATCCACAGAAAGGGAATAGCGATTGAAAAGTCACAACGACAAATAAGTTATTCCGAAATGATATCACTCTCGTTCGGTAAACAAAAACAAGGGCAGACAAGCTCGAAATGTCAACGAACATAAATGAGTCGACAAAGTAGAAAATACGAAGTTCAAAATCCGATCCCTTCAATAAAAGGACTAGTAGAACCAAATGATGTTACTCCCGAACAAAGTTCACAAGAATCGAACCGAACTCGAAAAAAGTCACACCGATAACCAGATCGCCCACAACAAGATCACGGCTCGTTCGGACGATGAAATCAAATACCGAACAAGTTCATAAAGTACCAACGAACATGAGCGAATCGATAGACTGGGGAAGAGAAAACACAGAAGTCAAAATAGTACGGGCATTACCTCCGACCTCGTCCACGAAATTCACAAAAACGGGAGCAAGGTAACAAGACATTAAACAATCGACGCATAACGGAACCATCACCGATGCACACGGTCATACCAAATCAAGCTCTAACAGCTCGCACATGCGTGACAACGCAGAAATTGCCATGAGGCGACAACATTCAATACCAACACTCCGCCTCTCACAGGGGCTAGCACAACCAATGTGTGGAAAGCGTCTCAATGCTCACACCGCCAATTCGGTCATACTCGGGAGAAAGTATCAAAAGGACAACGCGAACATCACACATACATACCCAGCCCTCAAACGGGAATGGGTAGGTTTTAAAACGAAAACTTCATTTTGAAAATAATTTAGAAGAACACCGATTGATCTTGAGTATCATCTTTCAAAAAAAGTACAAACGTGAAACATCGTTATCGAGACATTGGAGAACCATTTCGCATTTGATAAAAATGAAGACACTTTCTCTTAGTGAAAACATCCAAATTATTCGACCCTCGGGTCTAAATAAAAGTGTTGAAAATATCTCAAAACATTTTGGTCCTCGAGGTAGAAAATTTTTGAAATACATTGTGGCATCTAGGATGTACCACAAGAAAATAACTCATTTGAAAAGTATGTCTCGAAATTTATTTTTCTAAGATACTCAAGGTTTTCAAAAATCCAATAGGCCAGAATGCCCAAAACTCACACATACCGACGTTCAATAAAACAACTCCTAGCACACGCATCAAAACGTTTAAAATCAAGACAATACATGTCTTGAAACGAAAATAACGATAAAATACCATATTCAGAACAAAACCACTGATAAAATACCCTCCCGCACTGACTAGTGAACAAGTCGAACGCGTATAAGCACAAAGCTTCCACAAGAGGTTTGTAAAACGTGCAAATCAATTCGGAAATCATCAACAACGGACAAAAACAACAATAAAAAGACATCACAAACGACGACATTCCTCGTATAAATCAAATACGAAAGTCGACTAAATACATGTCGTGAAATCAAAATTCACATAAAAATTCCACCACTTAACAAATAATCATAAAAATAGCTCGTGTCACACGAGGCACAACACAAAGAAGGGAGACTTACTCCCACAGGTCGCACGAAGATGATGATCGCCCCACGATACTAATCACGACCAACAAACTCAAACGACGCGTCGCGACACGACTCAGTCAGACTAAATCCGACGAGACAAAACTCAATAGACACCACTGACCCGACAGCCTAGGTTTTCACAACCTGGCTCCGATACCATTTATGTAACACCCCCAATCCGCTCAGGGATATTACACGCCGTAGATACTTTCCTCAAGGATCTACCAGGCTGGTAACGACATTTAACATCTCGACAATGCCTTCGAGGCTACAATGACTCATTAGACCGATTTGGTCTTTCCACAAATACATACAACTCAAATACAACTCATGCCCACGCAGGGGACAAAATACAACTACACCCGTCTGGCCAGGAACAATACAAAGAAATGAAAATAAAGTACAATCGAACCAACACACGATGTACGGTTCCTCATGTGATTAGTATCGATCATCTTTCATCATCCTTCGTGCCGACCACGTGTTATGCTCCAAAACCCGAATGCAAAAACAGACATCCACCCCGAATACTCGGGGTTAGCAAACTCCACCTGTTTGCTAGTGCAAATACAAAGTGCAAATACGAGCCATACAATTCACATTCCACGAATAACAATAACCGAGGATCCTCAAAGATCCAAACGAAACGAAAAGTACTTCCCGAGGCAAGGGTTTGAGAAAACATTTCAAAAACGAAATATCATAAATCAATGGAAGTAATTTATAAAACAGTTTAGAATGCCATCGAGAGTTTTAATAGAAAACTATTTAGGATTATCAAATCCTACTTTTCAAAACCGAAAGACAAAAGGGGTCACCGCCCAAAGGTTTACTTTACGAAAAAGACATTAACCAACCGTTGGGATTTTAGCCCCAAATCCAGTAAACGACTTTTACAAAACCATTGGGATTTTAGCCCCAAATCTCATCAACTCACAAGACACAAGAACGACTGTGAGGTTCGTAACCCAACATCAAAATCCACAAATAATGGATTTAAAACAACAACAATATACTCCAGTGCCATCCTAGCCAAGTAAGCCAAACGAACACTTACCTCTTACACACTTAGTCAATGCATGCAATCATGAACACCGGTCGAAAGCACTCATTTCCGGAAATGCCAATATCAAATCACATTAGCAAAAATGCACCACAATTAACCGTCGATCCACACCTCCGTGGACCCCTACCGAGACCCCGTCGGATCTAACCCGTAGTGGTTAAAAGCAAAGCTCGTCGATCCACACCTCCGTGGACCCCTACCGAGACCCCGTCGGATCTAACCCGTAGTGAGCATACACACACACACGTTACTCATGCAACACTAATATGCTAATAATGTAAGTTCATTACGAATACTTACTAGAGATGGCCATTAACTCGACACCATTATCAAACTCTTCAAAATTTCGATAACAAGATTAAATAAGGAAATACACGATTCCATAACTTAAACAATGTGAGTATCATCATAAAATCCTTCAACGTTCAAAATAATCAAATCATAATCAATTTTCAAAACACCGTTCACAAAACACACGCGTTTTGAAAGAAAGCCTTTAACGAGGCCAAACCGAAATCCTTTTGAAACTTCATTTCAAATAACCAAACAAACACATCAAGACGACCACCGATCATCATATACATAAAACGAGAAAAGTATGGGCAAGGTACTTGCCTCGATACCACCACGAGCACGGAACCACGAACGGATACGGCTCAACCGGGAAGCCTCTAACGCCCGATGCTAACGAAAAGGAATACGACAACGAACGGAACGGAAGAATCAAGCACGACCGCGAGGAATCGTTAAAATGAACCTAACGATTCGAATAGCACAATCACAACCACTTCTAAACGATTATGGAAATGGAATACACCGAAACCCGCCTACGATTCATGTATATTCGCACAAAAATAACAACGAGGCGGACCACAACCAAACCCTCTCGGTTCGTAAAAATCACGAAATATACCATGAATCCGTAGGGAAACTAAGAATACCAACAAGAATAATCATATTCATCATGAATCCATCAACGAAACGGAAAGAATCGGACAAAACCCCAAAATCCCCAATTATCCAAAAAGGTAGGGTTTTAGAGCATTACCTTGGAAGATTCGAGTACTAAGATCCGTAGAACGCGTTAGATTGATTATCCGAGCCTCACAACCGAAAAGAAATGATGAAAATTGACCCCGGATGAAGAACTCTCCCCTCTATACTTTCTCTCTCGCGGCGATGGAAAATGGGGAAGGAAATGAGCTTCACGCTCAAAACAAGACATTTATAGGGTAACGCAGCAGAACCTATCGGCCGGCCTATCGGCCGATAGGCCCAACCGATACCCTATACAAAATGCCGGCAGTAGAGTCTATCGGCCCCCCCTATCGGCCGAAAGGCTCCTGGACGGTGCCCGACAGCTGCCAGTCTTCCACTAAAACGACCATAACTCTCTCGTCCGGACTCCGATTGACTCACCGTTTGAACCATTGGAAAGCTAACTCGATGCTCTATAATATTGCAAAGATTTATAATTTTTGGAGTTACCAAAAATTAATGGTGATCTAACAAAGACGAACTCATACTTAGAAAAGTCGTTTAGAAATCCTGAATTCAACAAAACGACACCGAAACCCGAACCTGAATACGAACCGAAGATACGGTTACGAAGTACTCACAAAGACGAATCTAAGAGCTAGTAGGACACACGATTCCGACCACCCGAAGGCTCGAAATTCGACAACGGAAGGTAATTACCCCAAACTTTGGGAAATTACGAAAATGGCCCAACTGCCCGAAAATCACCATACGACAACGAATAATCAAACCGAAGCTCACAACACGTCTAACAAAGTTAAACGGACTTGCGGGAAACTCGAAACAACAGTTTCGGTCGAGATTCGCAAGAATCGAACTCAAGTGCGGAAAAGTCGCTAAAAAGCACAGAACTCAACGAAACGACACCGAAACGAACTCGGATGTCAAAAAGTGTAGAATTAATCATTCTCAGAATGACGAAACGGTCATGAGCGAGTCGTCAAAACTGACTCCGACCGAAAAAAAAAAGAATTACCGGAAATCGAAAATTGCGGATATTACACCCATTTGGGTCATCTGAGCCATCATGCCCTGCATCATAGTGTAAGGATCGACACGAGCATCCTCACGTCCAGTGTGGTGCGATTGATCCCTAGAAGGCGAATCACTGCCTGCGGAACTATGCTCTGCATTCGCACGTCTGTTGGCTCGTGGTATCGGGATTCGGCCCCTTCCGCGGCCTCGTCCCCCTCTGCCACGGCCTCTCAATTTTCTTTCCATACTGAAAGAATCAATTCGTAAAGATAACCATAAGTACAGTTCATGATACCAATCAGAATTCATGCTAAGTTAATGGCAGTAAGAAATTACATATCCAAGAAAACAGTTTGTAATGAGTTATGGTCACTACGAGGGTCACACAGAATATCATATCGACGTTTGAGTCGAATGATTTCAATCATATAATCAATCCAGAATTTTATTTGTATCATCAATCAGATAATTCCTGCCACAACCCTTAAAATGCCAACATCAAAAAAGAGATCCATTCAGATATCAATATCATGTTAGTAATTTAATCATGGTTCATAAAGTACGTACTGCATTTGGCTTGTAGGTTCAGGCGCTCGCATGGGTCATACGTGACACGAAGGTCTCTTGATACTAGTTCAATACACAAAGACTCAAAAGAAAGAAAACGAACTCTAGCACGAGCTCTCTGATACCATCTTCTGTAACACCCCAATAAGGCGGCTATTACAGTGCCGTGGACCCCACACTGGGACCCACCAGGCGATATCCAAAATACAGATTAAATACACAATACATGTGATACCGAACCACAAAACATAGTACCTACTCTGATTTGGAGTTTACAGCAGTATGGCCTACGGCCTTATTATACACAGGATCCAAAACATAAGTATAATACATATGGAGATGGAATATACCTTAAACAACAATACATTTTGTTCATACTAAAAATAAAGCGGAAAGATAACATTATACGGTACGAACATGACCGGACACAAAAGACTTGGGCCCCCCGAACTAGTATCCTTCGAACCCTTCGTCATCACCCTGATCTTCCCGTGCCTTGCCCTTTCCTCGACCTAAAATACAACAAAAGTATTTCGCCCAACACAGGGTCAGATATACATGATAAATGATTCTCAAGATATTATACAATTCACATATATAAGATTTCAAGGATAACAACCCGACTAACGAACATACCCCTCGGGCGTATGAATGCTTAGTCACAAAACGCCGAACACATCCAAATATATAAATGGACTATGAACGACTTAAAATAGTATGGCTCAAGATGGACATCACAGTACGCCCGATCCGAATATGTGTCAGTGCACATGTCCACACCGTATACGGAATCCAGGATATACGTGGGACAATGTACCTAATTAGCCTCAACGAACTACGTCTCGTGTGCACAGCCCAACACGGAAAATATTCACGCATGACTACAAAATCCTACACAATATCCAATCGGAAGGTAGATATGACTCCGTATATGTCACGATGCAACATGACAACGAATTCAATAATTCACAAATCTGATTAAAGATCGAGGACTCACCGAAATGACAGTAAGATCAACGATATCAAGGGTTCGAAAGTGACGAACTTGGGAATACAATCCCACGATGAAAACGGGACATCATTAACAACAACCTCAAATCACAAGACACAAGTTTATAAGTGTTTTATATACACGAAATGCATAACCATCATAAAAATCCACACATCATTATAACCAAGCAAGATAACTTGCCTCAATACGGAGGCGAGAATAGTCCTTCTTCTCAAACGAAGAACGGCCCTCGATTCAAAATCGGTTACTCGAACAATCAACCTTGAATGAAGTATATTTTACTCAATGATACGTTCATATGATCATCTATACCAAACTTCAACGAGACAACATCCTAATTCTCATTTGAGTAGTTCAACTTTTTAATATGTTGAAGTATTACTACAAGAACCTTATTAATACCATTCTATTTGTTGTGCGGCGATTAAAACGCCTCTATAGACGATCGTCATCGCGATCAGAGAAACCAACCATGGAAGACATACTCTGGATAAACTCCTAGAGTTTGGCACAATACGGCGATCGTCTTTTGGCACCTAGCGATCGTCTTTTGGCACCCAGCGATCGTCTTTTGATATCTGACGATCGTCTCATGCCACGTATGGGTCCTGCATCCGTCAAAGTCATCAAAGACCGAATCTTGGACGGTGGCCCACATGCGGATCTTCAGAGATACCGGCAGATAGGACCTTTGACTTCAGCTTGTCACCTACCACACCTACCGACAAAGCCGCCGAAAGGTACAAAGTGGGTCCTTCCCTCACAGCTGCCCAAGACGCGTGTTGGCCTCTCATTGGCTCACACGGCTGGCCCCAGCAGCAGCCCCTGACTTTAAGGGAACAACCCCATGTGAGGGGAACTTTAAGGGAACAGCCCCATGTGACGGGACGATCGGCCACCTTATTATAATATAAAAAACGGCGGTCGCCGGCGATCGCCTGAGGGGTCCCAACTACCTTGTCCCCTATAAATAGAGAACTCACCACAGCAGCAAAGGGGCGCAAGATTTGGACTACGAATTCAGTGCAAAATACACACAAAAGAGAGAATCAAAGACTCTTTTAGCAACTACTTACACATTCATAGTGATATTCATACATATCCATCATATCTCCCAAGCAAGAACTCATAGATCTATCCATCTGGTTCTTCCGGCAATCTACGCGCTCTAAAGCCTAGATAACTAGAAGTCTTTACACTCCTTGTATTAGATTCTAACATTAATATTTGTACTCGACAGTATATTTATTAATAACATCTCGCGAGAGCATTCAAGCCCGGGATTAACAACCCCGGCAATCTTGTGTTATCTATTTTCTCACGGAAGTGTTCTTGCATTTGTTTGTTACTCGATCATTCCAGCAATATTATCTCCGGATAATATTTTGGGTAACAACAATTGGCGCTAGAGGAAGGGGATCTAAACCTTCATTTTTATTCCTACCGTCTCGAAAAACACTCACTGTTCTCCGGGCATATACTTGAAGAAACACTCACTATTCTTCAATAGAAAAACCTTCAGAAAATGACATCAGCAACAACCTCCAAGAGGGCCAACCTGAGATCCGCCGGAAATCTTATTCCGGCGAGGACCGAATCCCAGCCCACGGCGGAAGGCGACCGTGGCGATGCTAGGCTCTCACTCCCGCCCCCAAGGGACGGTCCTAGCCTCTCACTCGATCAGTTCCAGACATCGGAACAGATTGAGGAGGCTATAGCCATCCTCAGGGAACGGCAGAGGGCTCGCGATTCGCCTACTATCACTCCATCAGCTAACCGCCGGGCAAGCAAACGGAAGCTCAAGGGGATCTATGTTGAGAAATCAACAGAAAGCCCCGAGCCGCAGGAGAAGGCTCTCGTAAGGCGGGACGATTCCGTCTTCAGCCGCCTGGGGAGCGATCCCTCCTAGCGACTGGCACTCGAGCCCCAAATGAGACATCGGATCTCGAATCCTTTACTGTGAGTTCGGCATATCCGACTCCCAAGAGACAGTCGGTCGCCGAGCCTCGCTCGCCCAAGGAAGGAACCCACCGGGCAGGAGCTCGTCATTCACCACGGGGCTAGGGATCGCACACGATCGCCTTGGTTCACGCTCGAGAGCCACTCGGCGAGCAACAGCAACGGCGATGGCCGCCATGCAACGCCAGCTCGACGAGATGAAGGCGCTCCTGGAAAATGGGGCAGGCGCCAGGAGACCAATCGTTGGGTCAAGCGAACCACTCGCGACTCAGATCGAGCTCGCCCCAGTCCAACTGACGATCAATCCCCCACAAACACCTCTATACGAGGGGAGATCGGATCCGGAAACCCACTTAAGCAAATTCCGGATCTACATGACCGGATGCGGAGCTTCAGATGCGACGAAATGTCGTATGTTCCCGTTAACTCTGGGCGATCTCGCCCACAGGTGGTAAATCTCACTACCATCTCGCTCAATCAATTGCTTTGAGAAGCTGGCGAACGACTTCACATCGTACTTCGCCGCCAAAGTCGCTCGCCCGGAAGGTCTCCACCGCATGATGAAAATCAGGCAGGGGAAGGACGAATCGGATGAGGACTACATCGACCGGGTGGACGAGATAGTCCTCACCGGTGAGCCCGTCAGCGACGAGATCGCTCTCAACTCAGTTATGAGCGGATTCCACGGACGTTTGCCTGGTCGCATAAGTCCCGAACACGCTTGCCATTATCTGAAGATCGACCGGGCGATGAAGCCTGTTCACCAAAAGCGTAGGAAGTTCGGTCCCGAGAAATACGCGGCGCTGGACATAGAAGTCCAGAAGTTACTCAACAACAAATTAATCGGTGTAGCCACAAACGAACCACAGTGGGTCGCCAATGCGGTGCTCGTCAAAAAGCCGACTGGCTCCTGGAGATTATGCATTGACTTCACCGACCTCAACGTGGCATGTCCAAAAGATCACTTCCCGATGCCTCATATTGATCACCTGGTCGATAGCACGGCTGGTTGCGAAATGATGTCGTTTATGGATGCCTTCGCCGGATATCATCAAATCCCAATGGCGGAGGAAGACATAAAACACACATCTTTCCACACAGAAAAAGACATATACTTTTGGGTCAGAATGCCTTTCGGCTTGAAAAACGCAGGGGCGACCTACCAGCGATTAGTCAACAGAATGTTCGCCGATCAGATCGGCAAGACCATGGAGGTCTACATTGATGATATCGTAGTTAAAAGCCTCAAGAAGGAAGATCACCTCAACGGTCTCGCCGAGACGTTCGCCATCCTTGAGAAGTTTAACATGAAGCTGAACCCCAAGAAATGCAACTTCGGGGTGGGCTCCGGGAAGTTCCTTGGACACATAGTGAGCCAAAGGGGGATCGAGGCGAACCCCACCAAGATACAGGCGATCCTTGACATGTAGGAACCGCGAAACATCAAACAGGTGCAACGCCTCACAGGTTGTCTAGCCGCCCTCAACCGTTTCATATCACGGCTCGGCGATAAAAACAAGCCTTTCTTCACGACCATCAAGAACAAGAAGTTCGCGTGGACGAAAGAAAGCCAGATAGCATTCGCCAAAATAAAGGAATATCTATCTAAACCCCAGATCCTGGCAAAGCCGATCCCCGGTGAAAAATTATTCCTTTACTTAGCGGCCTCGGAGGTCGCGCTGAGTGCCGTTCTGGTGCGAGCAGAGGGGCAAGCCCACTTGCCGATCTACTATGTTAGCCAGGCGCTCCACGACGCTGAGACACGTTATACACCATTGGAGAAGATCGCCTACGCCCTTGTCATGAGTGTACGTAAGCTGAGGGCTTACTTCTTCGATCACCAAGTGGAAGTCCTAACAACTCTACCTCTAAGACAAGTCCTGCGCCGACCGGACACCAACGGGCGACTCCTCAAGTGGTCGCTGGAGATCGCCCAATACGGTATCACTTACGCTCCTCGCACGGCGATCAAAGGCCAAGCTCTGGCGGACTTCGTGGTGGAATTAACGTTCCCTCACAGTCCGACCCAGGTCGGCAGACCTGCCTGGAAATTATACGTGGATGGCTCAGCGACCAATGCGAGAGCAGGGGCAGGGATTGTCCTCATTAGCCCCGACGGTCAGAGTTTCACAAATGCTGTGCGTTTTGGTTTTCGTATGACCAACAATGAAGCCGAATACGAAGCTCTGGTAGGCGGGCATGATCTAGCCCTCGCCCTGGATGTTCGTCGCCTACATATCTTCATGGACTCCCTTTTGGTCGTAAACCAAGTCAAGGGAGAATATGAGGCACGCGGCGAACAGGTGGTCAAATACCAAGAGCTGGTCGCCGAAATGTGCACAAAATTTGAAGAAGTACTAATCGAACAAGTCCCCAGAGAGCACAACTCCCAGGCCGATGCTCTTTCCAAGATAGCATCATCGGATGGGGCAGCCGACTTCTCTAATATCCAAATCACAAAGTCAGCAAGGCCGGCGATCGACAAGAATCTGATTAACACAGTCGCCAACGCCGAGGAGAATTGGATGACCCCATTCATCAAATACTTACAGAACGGAACGGTCCCTGACGACCGTGTTAAAGCTCGCCAACTCCAGCTTCGTGCGACCAGATATACCCTATTGGACGATCGGCTTTACAAGCGAGCCTTCAGCCTTCCCCTCCTCAAGTGTATTACACCGGAGGAAGGTCGGCTCGTTTTAGCTGAGATCCATGACGGGATTTGTGGAAACCATGCAGGCGGGTGAGCGCTCATCCATAAGACAACCAGACAAGGATTTTTCTGGCCATCACTTCGGAAAGATGCGATCGCCTATGCCAGATCGTGTCATAGGTGTCAGATAATGGGCCCCAACATTAAATCACACCCAATACCACCTCCATGTATAGCCCTTGGCCACTTGCCAATGGGGTATCGACCTTATAGGTCCCTTGCCAACGGCTCCAGGGGGCTGTAAGTTCGCCATCGTAGGGGTCGATTATTTCACCAAGTGGGCAGAGGCCGAGCCACTGAACAAGATCGGCCAAGAACAGGTGATCAAGTTTATCTGGAAAAACATCATATGCCGATTCGGTCTGCCCCAGGCCATCATCTCCGACAACGGAAAACAGTTCGACGGTTTAGAAGTCATGCAATTCTGTGAGAAGTGGGGAATCAAAAGACTATTCTCAGCGCCCTATCACCCTCGCATTTAACGGGCAGTAGAGGCGAAATAAGATCCTCAAACACACGATTAAAGCGTGACTCGAATCCAGGCAAGGACGATGGGCGAGCGAGCTCCCGGACGTTTTGTGGTCCTACCGAACGATGACCCGCAATTCAACCGGCGAAACCCCGTTCGCCCTTGCCTTCGGAACAGAAGCGGTGATTCCTTCAGAGATCGCCGTCCTCAGCCATCGTACCGAACAGGAGATGACGACCGACAACGATGTGGCCCGACGAATCGACCTAGACATGCTCGAAGAACGACGGCTGACCTCAGAAATGAAGAACACAATCCACAAAAGGGGAGCCGAGAAGTTCTTCAACTCAAAGGTCAAAGAAAGAAGGTTTCAAGTAGGCGATCTCGTCCTCAAGAAGATCCAAACCCACACAGGCGTTTTTGGTCCGAACTGGGAGGGACCTTTCAGAGTATCCAGATGGCTAACTAAAGGAGCCTACGAACTGGAACATCCTGACGGTACTCCAGACCAATACCCCTGGAACGCCGTGCATTTGAAAAAATACTACCAGTGATAAATTTTGTATTCAATTTCAATGATGTACAGGGAATATAATAAGATCTTTCCTACCCCATCTATTCTGGCGATCGCCTCACCAGGCATTTCGCATACCGCCGACGATCGCTGATCACGACGATCCTTGGTAGAATTAATGCAGCCGTGGTCCTGGAGGTCGATGGAACCGACATCTTCGCCCATGCAAGGTTCATTTGGGCTGAGATCGCCCGCTCTTCGTTTAAATACGAGGCCGGCGTAGCCGAAGGACCCTCCAAAATAATCAGTAGGCACGATCGCACGTCCTCAAAGTACAGCGTATAGCACGATGTACCCAGACAATGCGACATACCACTACCCCCATCTCAACGTACACCGTCGAGGGTCGCCATCTTCATGGCGGGCCGAGGTGGAAGCAGAGCAGACAAGCCGCGGACGTGGTGTCAAATAAGCCGACAACACTCCGCGCAAGGACTCCTCCAGACCGAGATCGCCCGCCTTTTGTTTTAACACAAGGCAGGCGTAGCCTAACGGAGGACCCTAACAAAAAGTGAGTCACGGGATACACAATATCCCTCGCACACAAAGACACGATTGGGGAGGTCGGTCCATCGAACACCCCAACCGTACTTGATTCTTCAGAATCGGCACAACGAAGATAGCTCACCCGCCAAACTAGTTTTTGTTTCCTTACTTACGATATATAAACAAAAACAAGGGGGCAGATATGGGTCGAGCAAATCCCAAACACGATCGGCTTCGCTCAAACACACGCAGGACGATCGGAGTTTTCGACGAAGATTACAAGTAAGGATTCCGATTCAAAACATAATCACTCAGACGATCGGTCGGATGAATAAAACGTCAAAAGCAATCATACACGTACTTATAAAAATCGCACGCAAGCATTCAAAGGCGATCACATGTAAAGAGACCGTATGAAAAAAGGAGCTTTTTATTCATAACACAAATTTCATACATTACAAAGCCCGAAGGCATTACAAAAATACAGGTTACGGAGGAAAAACAAAAATGCCTCTCAAGGTCCCGCTTGCTGGTCGTCACCCTCGGGTTGCGGATCGGCTTGGGCTCCCCCGTCGGCCTCGGGATGAATGAGTTTACCAGTGTACCAACTCAAATCGATCCCGAAGTCGGCAAAGTCAAGGATCGGCAAGGAGAATTCTGGATGCAGAGGATGTTCGAGGACATAGGATTTGAAGTTCTCCATCAAGGGACCGATCTCGATCCCTGCCTTCTTAGCGGCTCGAACAGCATCAGCAAAGGCCAACTGATAAGCGAATTCGCCGACGAGCGCGACGTTGAGGTAGGGATCGACCTGGATCGCCTTCAGGTGCCCCTTCAAATCCACGGCCGTCTTCTCAGCCTCCGCCAGCTCAACCACCTTGGCGGCATTCTCTCCCCTGGCCTCCTCCAGCTCTCTCCTCGCCGCCTCCAGCTCACCGCTGAGCCGATCCACCATAACCTTCAGCCCGGCCGCCTCCTCCTGCGAAGCCACGAGCTTCTGACGGGTTTCTTTCTCCTTATCACAGGACCGATTGGCAGCCTCCTTAGAGCGGCTCAGCTCCTACTTCAATCTATCCACGTCCTGTTTAGCCCTTTTGGCCGTCTCCTCATACTCCTTCTCCATAAACCGGATCCGGTTGGCATCCTCGATATTTTTGTTCCGGGCGGCCTCGAGTTCGCGATGGAGATGAGCAGTGGAGGGTCGCCCCTCAAAATCCCTAGCGGCTTGGACGGCCATCGTCGCCGTCTGGAGAGCCAGGGCAACGGTCGCCTGCATGGCGTCTCCAGATCGCCGACGAGCGATCGCATCAAGATCGGTCGTCCAGGCCTTTGGCAGAGAGGTGATAGCCTGGAGGACATAAGCGGGGACTT
The DNA here is from genome assembly GCA_033398695.1 of Orobanche coerulescens. Classification (NCBI taxonomy): domain Eukaryota; kingdom Viridiplantae; phylum Streptophyta; class Magnoliopsida; order Lamiales; family Orobanchaceae; genus Orobanche; species Orobanche coerulescens. Next base: position 144,832,680 of record CM065805.1, on the reverse strand, counting down.
CGAGGGACCGTTGCGGAGCCTTGCTCGACAGAAAGTCCAGCACCATGGGAGCAACATCCGGATCGGCGAGACGAACCCTGCAGCGCAAAGCAAAGAAACCAAGGAGTTAGCCCATACCATGCTCAAAATGCCTAACTCAGAAAATTTTGATCTTTTCTTACCTATTGACCAGTTCGAGATCGCGTCCGAAATAAGGCTTGCCCCGGGAGGTTTCCGCATCGGCGATCGCCACTTTCTTCGCCGAGCTGCCAGATGGCCGGGGGCCGGAGACCGTGGGCTTGAAGCCTGATCGCTCCATCATCGGGATGGCAGAGATAGGAGCCGCGGCGACCGGAGGCTCTAGAATTGTTACATCCGCCTCTGAAATCGACGGGGACTCCTCCGACCTCCGCCTCTTGTGGCGCTGAAGCTGCTCCTCATCGTGAACTTTCGGTTCAGCGATCGGCACCTCAGCAGGCCTCGTCACCGGGGCAGGGCGAGACGTTGTCGCAGGAACGCGACCAGTCCGCTTGCCCAAGTGAAGGCGACCGATGAGTCCCGGGTTCGACATGGCGATCTCTGCAGTCGGTTCGGTAATTTGGGGAAAATAAACCTCTGTCAAAAGAGAGACACAAACAAGTTAGACAAAACAAAACGACCTCATGGAGACGATCGTCAAGAAAGGAAGCACCACTTAAGCTCATACTTGGAACTTTCAAGTGACGGGGGTAGCAAAACAATCGAGCCCCCAACCGATGAGCTTCGGTACCAAGCGAACGAACGTCGATAAAGGAGTTCGGCAAAGCGCGGATCCGCTCCCAAACAATCAAGAAATCGAATAGAAGGTCGACGATCGCTGGAACAAGAGGTCCTGCAAAAAGAAAACGAAATTAGATCAGTCCAAGACAAGCTCAATCAAGGGGAGAGTTAAAATCCTTACTCGGATTCCTCTCCCGGAAAGTGGTGGGGATTTCCAACTCCTCATTCGGCCTGTCGCTCGATGCCGATCGCCATGCCCCGCCGACCCAACACCATTTAGCCAGGTCGCCCCTGGTCTTACTCGGCACACCAAGGACCACTCTCCCGATTCGGCCTTGGATATGATGGCCGCCGATTGACCCTTTCTGCACGGCCAATTTAAACAAATAATTCATCTCCAGCGCAGAAAGGAGGCGGAACAACCGATGACCGCCAAACAGGGTCAACGTGCAGATGATCTGCAGCCAAGCATTCGGCGTCAGTTGAAGAGGCGCCAAATTCCAGGCGATCAGCAAGTAGGAGACGGCGAATGGCAACGGGAATCGCAGACCCGCCTCCATAATCATCTCGTTGACGGCAACCATATCCTCGGGCGGTTGGTCGGCGCGCTCATTCTCCGAGGGCACGTGAAGGGAAGCATCAGAAGGGATGTGATATTTGGCCCTCCAACGGCTCAGGTCTTTATTGGTCGCCGTACTCCGGATCTGCCCGAGAGTCCACGATGACGGGACGGCGGCCTGAAAGACCGTCCGATTCACATGTTCGTAAGGGTGAGCGGCGGTGTAGGCTTCAAAATCGAATTCCGGACAGGGTCCGGCGATCGCTTCCATCATCTGAGCAAAAGCCATGTAGGCGGGGCCGAATCTACTCTCTCGTTCCCAGGCCTCCCGCACCAAATCATCCTCCTCCGCCGGCGAGCCCCCCTGCTCCGCCGTCGCCGCCGTCCTCGCCACTTCGGCTTCGTTGAAAAACTCTTCGAGTTCCGCGGGTGCAATCCCCGCTCGAATAGCTTCGACGGCCGTCTCCATATCCACTCCAACGGGAACCCCCTCCCGTTCAGGCGACGCGGCGGCGGCGGAAGAACTTCCGGTCTCGAATGCTTTTGATCCTCCCGACATATTAGGAAGTAAAGAGAGGGAAGAGGTTAATTTGTTCTTACCTAGAAAAAAGAAAGAGGTCGGCACAAAAAAGCTCCAGAGATTTCTACAGAATTTCGGCTATGGATACCAAGGACGCGTAAAAAATGAAAGAGAAGAAGTCCTCCCCTTTTTATAGATGGAGACGAGGGCCTATATGCAAATAGGAGAAACCTCAAGGGATGGATCGCAACCGTCACGTGGGGACGCATTAAAAAATGCCCTCGGATCCCGCGTACGCGTCTTTTCGAGGGCACGCCAGCCGACAAGTCTGACAAACCGTCAGACTCCCCCAACAGCGGCGCAACGCGTGTCCCTGCCACTTTAAAAAGCCCGCCTTCATTTCCCGCCGCCCGGATTTGAATTTAGATCGTCTGATCGGCTAAACATTGGCGATCGCCAAATAGTGCCACCTCACCCCGAGTTTTCAACATCGAGGCAAGCCGGGGGGCAATTGTTGTGCGGCGATTAAAACGCCTCTATAGACGATCGTCATCGCGATCAGAGAAACCAACCATGGAAGACATACTCTGGATAAACTCCTAGAGTTCGGCACAATACGGCGATCGTCTTTTGGCACCTAGCGATCGTCTTTTGGCACCCAGCGATCGTCTTTTGATATCTGACGATCGTCTATAATGAGCGGACCAGAGGCGATCATCTCATGCCACGTATGGGTCCGGCATCCGTCAAAGTCATCAAAGACCGAATCTTGGACGGTGGCCCACATGCGGATCTTCAGAGATACCGGCAGATAGGACCTTTGACTTCAGCTTGTCACCTACCACACCCACCGACAAAGCCGCCGAAAGGTACAAAGTGGGTCCTTCCCTCACAGCTGCCCAAGACGCGTGTTGGCCTCTCATTGGCTCACACGGCTGGCCCCAGCAGCAGCCCCTGACTTTAAGGGAACAGCCCCATGTGAGGGGAACTTTAAGGGAACAGCCCCATGTGACGGGACGATCGGCCACCTTATTATAATATAAAAACCGGCGGTCGCCGGCGATAGCTTGAGGGGTCCCAACTACCTTGTCCCCTATAAATAGAGAACTCACCACAGCAGCAAAGGGGCGCAAGATTTGGACTACGAATTTAGTGCAAAATACACACAAAAGAGAGAATCAAAGACTCTTTTAGCAACTACTTACACATTCATAGTGATATTCATACATATCCATCATATCTCCCAAGCAAGAACTCACAGATCTATCCATCTGGTTCTTCCGGCAATCTACGCGCTCTAAAGCCTAGATAACTAGAAGTCTTTACACTCCTTGTATTAGATTCTAACATTAATATTTATACTCGACAGTATATTTATTAATAACATCTCGCGAGAGCATTCAAGCCCGGGATTAACAACCCCGGCAAATCTTGTGTTATCTATTTTCTCACGGAAGTGTTCTTGCATTTGTTTGTTACTCGATCATTCCAGCAATATTATCTCCGGATAATATTTTGGGTAACAACACTATTCTTACAATTGATTACAAGATGTTACCAAATGTTGTTGGATTAAGAATCGTTCCATAATGTGTTAAACATTAATCTCCTATCCTTTAAACTTATAAAAAACATCTCAATTGATTAAAAGTAAAATCTGCACTACAATCAATTACTTATCTTGAGTTAACTAGTTATAAATTCATATTATGATCATGAAGACTACCTCAAGTTTAACACCATCTTTATAATCTTCTAATTAACTTGGAGATTCAAATATTATTCCTCTGAATTCACTTATCTTAGGTTCAAGAAGGTCATTTCATTCATCTAATGATAAACAAGGGTTTCTTAAAACATTTTATGGTAATTATTCCAACAAGTTATTAGCATTATAATGAAACAAGGACTATTATTATTCCAATGGTGTTATTAGTCTAGCAAGGAGAGGGTGGTTTCACTAAACATGATCATCATCATTTAAAACACTAAGAACACATCATTACTAAACCCTTAATCATCATATTCATCACTAGGTTTGTTGAAAGCTTAACTACAAACATGTTTATTTTGATTAATTCATCACTAGGTGGAATATACTTAATCACTATCATTATAATTACGAGATTATAGGGTTAAATCGTATAACATACCTTTAGGAATGAAGAACAATACACCAAAGCCACAAGAACAAAATCTAAGCTTCAAGAATGACTCCAACTTCCAATCAACAAGCTCCAAAATCACAATGTAAAGCTCAAACACAAGTTGGAAGAAGGTAATTTTGATCTAGAGATGAAGGGGGATGATTATATGGGTGAAAAATTAGGGGTTGGACGTGCAAAATGAAAGACACAAGTTGTCTTTTTATAACAGCACAGTTCGTTACGTACGTTATCACAAGAGGATAACGTACGTTAACATCTTTACGTACGCTACACAAAAAGTGTTACGTACGTAAGCTAAGTCCAGAGGCTGCTGGACTGAAATACGAACATCATTACGTAGGTTACCGCTTGAAGCTTTACATACGTAATGTAGGTCAACTAGGTTGCCTCCAAAAGATCAGATATTCGAATCCCGTCCGGCCCCACACGCCGAAAGTTGAGATCGGATACGATTACACTGGTTACGTACGTAACAGGTGCCTCTTTACGTACGTAAAGGCCTTAAAATAACGTACGTTATGCCTAAGGGTTAGCGTACGTTAGGCTCAGGTTTAATAGCTCAAAAATGTACTTATCTATACAACGTTGAGAATTCAATCATAGTGCGAGTGATCGTTATTATTATGTCTACTTATGATATATTCCAACATCAATAAACATTATACAAATGCAACAAGACTACAACCGTATTGAATTATCCGAATAATACAACAGTAAGTAAAACTTTCTGCCGGATGTTACAAGCATTGTCATAACAATATGATTTCATATGATCCTACGGTGTGATATTATCAACATGGAAGTTACTGAACAATTATATCTAATGATAATTTCATATCACTTGTCAAATGATCTCACCATATGCTATTATCAGCATGGGATTTTTTTAATTAATTGGTGATAGCTTCTGGTACCACTTGCTCAATTTTGTCGATTCAATAAACATGGAGATCGGATATTGTTCCCATCAACTGCTTCTTCTTCGAAAGTAGGATTTGAATAATTGATGAATTACTTTCTTAGAGTATGATTTATTTTTATCAACTTGATTTTCAAAACAGAATTTATTAACCATTCATGTAGTACAACCAATCACGACGGTGATATATAATATTTAAATCACATAAATATGTAAAACCATCTGTCCTGTGGTAATTGAACTCATCACAAGAGAGGTATTACTATTGCAAAAAATAATCTCAACAAATGAGTGGTTTAACCCACCACTTCGAGATAAATAAAGGAATAAAATTAAGTTGCAAAACAATTAACTGCTTTTACCAGAGCAGGATCGTCTAATCAGTTCCTTCATTGTCAAGTTGTACGGTTTTATATATATAAAATTATTGAATACCATTGCCAGAAGCCGGTGGAAGTGCCGCATGGACAGCACGTGGCACCATATATAATATTATATAAGATTTCCACAGTGCAAGGTTATGTATACACAAGTCCTTTTAGCTTTTCTGAGTCGAGATACTAATTCGTACGTTCTTGATAGATTTTAATAATAATATTTTAAAGAGTTATTACCCATACCAATATTGGTGTTAAATTGAAGTCCTTGTGAAATATGTCGCGATGGTATCAAGAAAAAATAATTCTGGTAATGTATGCTTATTATATATATAAGGTAAACAGACTGATGATCGATCTTTTGTCTGCACCGTATTGATTATTTTTAATTCATATTTATTCTTATATGTTTTACTTTATTAATTCTTTTTTCTTGCGTCTTTATAGCTTTACCTCTTTACTTATTCTCCATCCTTTCTATACTCCACCAACTCCTTTTTTCTTCTGCAACAAAATCTACCATTCACATTCTCTTTACTTTTTCCTTTTTTTTTTTTGATCGACCAGCAGGCAATTTGGCAAGTATAGATATAGTTTAAATAACTAAAAAATATTAATGAATACCTCATAAAGAGAAAGTAAGGAAGTGAGGAAGCCAGTGATACCGCATCTGTAACGACCTGATTTTTCTAAGGTATTTTATGAATAAAATTTTAATAAGAATATCTCAAAATATTTTGGTGCTCAAAGTAGAAGAATTTTGAAACATATAGTTGCACTAGTAGGTGCCTTGAAAATATAATCCATTTTAAAAACACGCCTCGAAGTTTATTCTCTAAGATATTTAAGACTTTCAAAAATCCATTAGGCCAGAATGCCCCAAAACTCATGCATATCAACATTCGCTTACACATTTCATAGTACATGCATCAAATCATTTCGAAATCAAAACAAGGCATGTCTTTTCTGGAAAACAAAGAGTCAAATAATCACAGTTCAAAATCGCCTAGGATCGGGGCGAAACCACTGATCCCATTCGAGGCCTCTAAGGACCCTCCCGAACTGGCCATAATCATAAATCAAACCACGCATAGGCATCGCCTAGGACAGGGGTGAAGCCATTGGTCCCATTCGAGGCCTCTAAGGACCCTCCCGAACTAGCTAGCGAACAAGCCCGTGAATCCGGAGTGAAGTCACGGATTCCCCCGAGGCCTCGTCGGACCCCCCCGGAGTGAGCAAAGCACACACATATACATTTCCATTCCATATTAAGCACAAAGGTTTCACAACATACTTGCAAAACGAGCAAATCATTTTGAAAATCATTAGCAGCGGACAAAAACAATAGTCGAAAAGACATAAGCAGCGACAACACTCCTCATATAAACGAAATATGAGATTCAAATAAACACACATCACGAAACCAAAAATCTACATGAAGATTCCATCACTTAACAAATAATCATACAAGTAGCTCGTGTCGCACGAGGCACAATACAAAGAACGGAGACTTACATCCACAGGTCGCACGAAGATGATGATCGCCCCACGATACTAATCACGACCAACGAACTCAGACGATGCGTCGCGACACAACTCAGTCAGATAAATTCCGATGAGACAAGACTCAACAGACACAACTTGACCTGACAACCTAGGTTTCCACAACCTAAATCTCCGATACCATTTATGTAACACCCCCAATCCTCTCATAGATATTACACGCCGTAGACCCCTTCCTCAAGGATCTACCAGGCTGGTAACTAAAATCGAACATCTCAACGTCGCCTTTAAGGCTAAAATGACTCAGTAGACTGATTTGGTCTTTCAATTAATACATACAACTCAATCTCAATACATGCCCACGCAGGGGTCAAATTACAACACACTCCCGTACAACGGGGAAAATACTACAGCGAAAATAAAATACAAATACGCCAACACAACAATGCATGGGTTCTCATGTGATTAGTATCGATCATCTTTCATCATCCTTCGTGTCAACCCTGTGTTATGGTCCCCAAAACCTGAATGCAAAACAGACATTCACCCCCCGATTACTCGAGGGTTAGCAAAATTCCACTATTTTGCTAGTGCAAGTACAAAGTGCAAATAAGAATCATACAATTCATATTCCAAGAATAATAATAACCAGTAATCCTCAAAGATTCAAACATAACGAAAAAATACTTCCCGAGGCAAGAGTTTGAGCAAAACTTTCCAAATTCGAAAGATCACAATTCAAGAGAAATAATTTATAAAATGGTTTAAAATGCCATTGGGAGTTTTAACAAAAACCGTTCAGGATTATCGAATCCTTCTCTTTCCAAAACCAATAGGGGTCACAGCCCAAAGATTTGCTTTCTCAAATAAAAACCAACAACAATTCACAGGGTTCAAAGCCCACGTCACGTGTCCTCGACGGACATAAAGTCGACAAAACATAACCACCCAGGATATGAAATCTCGGTAACACATCCAAGGTACTCGAACTAGCAAAACACATCCAAAATCATATATACCACCGTGAACACATGACACGTCATCTCACAGTTGGATCAATCACTTGTTGTCTCCTGTCCACATGATCGCAAGTCATCTGTCACCGTAGGTATCCTTAGGCTCTCACGGTTGGATCAATCACTTGTTGCATCCTGACCACATGATCACAAGCCATGTGTCACCGTAGACCCCGCCCATATCCACATATTCACACACATAACACAGTACACCAAGGATATCCAAATAATTCACTTAAAGGCAACAAACACATAGCACGACACAATCATCGAGTCACAATGCACCGAATGGGATAATATATGTATATATGTATATTATCAAATCACAACACCAACATCAAACATATCCATGGGATTCACTAAATCATTCACAAACACAACATTCACAAAATACACGCGGTTTTGAAAGACAGCCTTTAACGAGGCTAAACCGAATATTTTGAAAGTTCATTCCAAACAACAAAACAAACACAGCAAAATGATCACCGATCATCGTATCCCAAAACAAGAAATGTATGGACAAGGTACTTGCCTCGAATAATCACAAACGCGGAGAATCGACCGACTATGAACCCGCCGACTCCATCGAATGCCAACCCACGACAAAAAAACTACGAACGACAATAACAACGATGAAAATGAATTCCATAGCATGACCCAAAGCCGCTGAATTAAAGGAACAAACGACGAAAGTGCAAGGGTTTCCCCCAAAATGGCCAAGAACACAAATCGACCCGATAAAAACATGAAAACGGAATTCCAATCCGTGGGCTATGATCAACAAGACAAGGCAACAACAAGAGAAGCAACAATCTCGGATTAAAATCACGAAATCAAGACAAATCCCAAAATATCACAAATCTAGGATTTTAGAAAATACCTTGATTCGGAGGAAAAGGATGAATAGATGATGATGAACACGAAGAAAGCCCACCGAGATCATTACTATCATCAAAGGCCGATGAAAATGTAACACCCCCAGAATTCAACCAGAAATATTACACGCTGTGGACCCTACACTCAAGGATCCACCAAGCTGAACACAACCAGACGACCAAATATTTGACCGGCCGGGGTCAAACAGAAGAAAGATACGGACCGATAAGGTCACAAAACTTAAATAAACAAAATACAATTCCACAACTCATGCCCACGTAGGGTTCCAATATACAAAACAATACAACACAGCGGAAAACTGAGAACAATACAATGATGCAACAACAACTAAACTCCATAACTCTTGATTAGTATCACGACCCATTATCTCTCATGCCGACCCTGTGACTGCTCCTACGAACCAAGTATATACCTGAAATGCATGAAACACATTTCCCCCATTTAAGGGGTTAGCATTTGAATGGCTAGTACAAGTATCTCTATACGAAATATAACAAGCAATTAACAACCACGTATCAGGTAAGGACAACCATTTACCAAGTACTCCCGAGAAGTTTTAGAACTCTAGAAAAGAACACAACTGTAGTCTTTAAAGGAAACAACAATCATCTCGGACGTTTTAAAACCCCAAAGTCATTAGGAACTCGTGTCCTAAGTTTCGAAAAAACCTTTATCAAACCGTAGGTTCTCAGCCCAAAATCATATTACAACACTGACGGGTTTTACAACACAAAAATATTTACATAAATCGATTGGGTCTCGGCCCAGTAATTTAGTTTTCGTAAAAACTTTCTTACAAGAACCTTGTTTCTCAAAATATACTTTCCAACTTACTTTTTGACTCTGTGATCCGCCTTCACGAGTAACCGTAGGTTCAACAACCCGCACGGTCTTAACAAAACACAACAATCACAAAAATCAGTTCTCGACTCCATCATCTACCATCACGAGTCACCGTAGGCCCCGTCGAGCCCACACGGTTGGACGTACTGTGTCCTGACCCCATGATCCTCCGTCATGTTTCATCATAGGCCTCGTCAGACCCGCACGATTGGACCACAACACCACATACTAAGTTCCGATCCCATGGTCGTCCGCCATGAATCCTCGTAGGTCCCGTCGAACCCACACGAGTGAACTTAGCATTACCACACATAACTTTCACGTTCGCATTCCTTCAACAATGAGCACGGTCAATCAATCACATTGATCACCGCAAAATCACGCCTCATGCGCACATAACACAATCTCAAAAGTCTAACCATCATCATCAATAACACATAATCAAGCATAACTCATGATCGAAACACAACACATTGTGAAACCACGTGTACAACCAATCAACAGGATCATTGTAATCCTGCATACGTTACACAACATAATATCGTCATCCAATTCACCAAAGCAATTGATGCACAAGCACATATCTCACGATCAATACATATAACAAAATACACAACCAAGTGTACAATCAACCAACATGTATATCCCAACGTTACACATTCAAAATTATCACCACTAACCACAATCATCCATTCCAACGCGTAAGTCATATTAACAAGATACACAACGTATAAGCAAAATACTTGCCTGTGAATCGGCACGCAAATACTCCGACGAACACGGCTTGAACGAAGTGCCCCGAAACCTATAACTTCCACAAGACACGAAGGAAACACGGTCACAACGAGGTTCAAGACCAACACCAACGGAAATCACATCAACCTACCGAAGGAAACTCATTCAAACATTTAATCGAACATTAAACGTTCAATAGTTCCTCAAGAACCCTAGGATCATAAACCGGGTTAAATGAATCAAATATATGGATATAAAATCTATATAACACGATTTATAACATCATATTACATCAACCGATTCCTCAAAATCGGACTAGGATCGAAATCAAGAACAAATCTCCAAAAAGTCAACCCGAAGAAAAATCCAGAAATTACCTCGATCCGACAAAGAACAATGGATTAGATAATGTTAAAATCACCTAGAAATCTCCAAAACACCTTGAAATTGAGTAGAATCGACCAAAATTCCATACCCTAGTCTCACATGTCCGTCAACCGCGAGGAGAAGAGAAGAAGGAAAGAAATGAGGTGAAAAACATGTCTGTCCCGTTTTATACTAACAGGGACGCACGACCATCACGCACGACCAAATGCTCATGCGCCTAGTCGTGCGTTAGGCCACTGCCCAACAACAAACATCACGCATGAGCAGCACGCACGAGCACCTGCTTGTGTGGCTTGCTCGTGCGTCCCAGTTCTTGGCCAGACTACACTATCTGGTGCACTGGTTGCGCACGAGCATAACGCACGAGTACCTGCTTGTGTGGACTGCTCGTGTGCTACACTAAGGGACCAATATCGAGCCCGACACGGCTCTGAAAGCACCTAGAACATAACCAACTTGATAGGGGACAATAACAAGGTGTCACAACGCCCTCAAAGAGGCAAAAAGACAGTGGAGTACTATATGCCATGTCACGCATGTATATACACGACCTGTAGGACCTACACAACAACAAGTTGTATCCGACGAACACCACGACACGGTCCATCATACCGCCCATAATAAAGATAAATTCCAAATAATCATCAACGGAACAAAATAATCGACATAAATGGCAAATAAGTCAAGGCAAACAGAAACGATAATCCCGGATATTACATTTTATCCCACTAAAAATAAGTTTCGTCCCCAAACTTAGTGTTTCTCACCAAAGTGTTACATAAAAAAATATAAGCATACACACAACGAAAATCAAACAACCACACAAGATACAATCTACAACAGCACCCGACTATACTGCTAGGCACCACAGGGCCCTCCTTGAGTAGTGTCGGAATTCCGGTTCCTCAACAGCTCAGCGACAGTCTCGCAATGCACCGCTTGGTGCCCCACCTGACCGCACTTGAAACAATTAACTAAAGGCGATCGACAATTCTACCGTACATGGCCCACGCGACTGTAGTTGAAACAAGTATTCATACTGCTCACTTTACTCACCACCGGAGTAATATTCCTGGACTGATCAGACGGACGAGAAGTGCTCCCAGAAGGACGATACGAAACAACAGTCTCACAGAGCTCACTTCCCTGACCCTTTGAAAAACTGCCCGAAATTTTCTGTTTCTCTCTCGGAATTCACCTACGACACAGAAATGTCCATCTCAATGGCTAAAGCTCGATCCTGATAATCTCTCAAAGTGGTGCCCCTGAGAGGAGCCATTCTCTCATGTATACTGGGTTTCATACGCATGTTAAAGTATTGGATCATGTCCACTTCGTTTCTCACTTGATCACGCACATAACTCAGTTATTGGTTATAATCGACTATCGCCTGGGATATCGACACATCCTGAGGCGTAGCCGAGAAAAACTCTACAATCCTGCGCCCTCGAACAGACGGCGGATAATATTCGGCCTCCATGGCAGTCTTGAATTCAGCCCAAGTAGTTGTATGATCACTGGGTGCTATGGCCTCCCACCAGTCCGCAGCTTCCCTGTCGAGGAGGTACTGAGCAATGGGTATCCTTCATTCATCCGGACAGGCTACTGCATCAAATGTCCTTCCCAGTTGGAAGAGCCAATTCTCCCAACATAACAGATCGGAGGAACCCGAAAAACGAGGTGGATGCATCTTCATCACGTCTCGTAGCGACTTACTAGCTTCATTATCTCCACCTGGAGACTCATTCCGGTGCACTACCTGATTCATCTGTGCTAATTGGTCTGCCACCTGCTGAAGGATGGTGGCAGCGCCAACATTAACATCATCTCTCGTAGATTGCCCCTGATCATGCGACTGGTCATCCCGACCCTCTGTACTGAGCTGATTGGCACTCGACAATGAGCGAGTCGCACCATCATGCTCCCGATTACGTCCACGGCCATGATCACTGGCTCGACCTCGACCTATCGGCATACTGAACACACTTTCGATCAGTATAGAAACATAGCATCACATAACCAACATACCACAATACTTTCACAACATAGTACGTGGAAAACCGTAGTAACACAACACAAATATCCAATCAAAACAATTACAAAGCCTTGTTTTGAAATCATTTGAAAACAATAAATCGGATTCGAACAATACACATGGTAATCACATATCCTCGTCACAATTAACAATACACATAGTAATCACATGTTACCATAAAATTACCATCACAATTTACAACACCTAAGGTATCATGTGGTCATGCTCCCTTGGCATCGACCCTTAGAGGTTTTTCCAAACCATCCCGAGTGAGAAACCACCCATACACACTGAATATCACCACAGATCAACAACTACATCCAAATTTTAAGGTTTAAGTCGAGTAAGATTTTTCATCTTTCACTCTTATTCTGAAAATGAAAAACACATTTTTGTTTTAAAATCCAAAAGTTTTTATGGTGTGAAATATCTTTGAATCGTAGACTCGAGTCCTTTGAAAATAAAACCAATACGTTAAAGTCGTTTTCAAACATTCTCCCATTCATGACAAAGAAAAAAAAATTCCGACGGTAACATTTTGCAAAATGATCAAAATACTTCAAAACATAGCTTTCAAATACTATCACAATGTTTTATTTGCAAATACAAGGCCGACTCGTCAAAGTTCGACCAATTTCAAAATCCATACAACACCGTTGTTTAACCGTACCATCGAAACGTTTTCAGCAATAGGTTTTCCACAAACATACTCAAGTTTATGAAATCCTTCAAAAATGGTTCTCAAACAGACACGTAGCGGATAAAATCACAACAGCTTTTAGAGCAATCGATCTCAAAATATATGCTCGTCCGGCATATAAGTTTCCAATTTAACAAACACACCTCATGAACACTATACTAAAACATATCTCGAAACCATCTATCGGAGTTTCTCATCAAACTCTATCATAAACACACTTCCAGAAACACGCCAATGTTCAAGGTTTACACATCATATCGCACCACTCGGTGTCCAAACCATCAATACATCTAGCCCAATACACATGTAGTACACCACAAGTACCGAACACAGACTTCATCTCAAAAAATACACATAAAAGAAATCACGATACACAGATATATCATATAGGAGAGAAGACTTACATCCACCGGTCGCACGAAGATGACGATTGCCCACGATACTAATCTCAACCAACAGCACAGACGACATAGTGTGCCATCACATAACTCAATTTGTTGCTCGACACTTCAAATGACACAACAAAACATGACTCAACTCGACCCGGCAGCCTAAGTTTCCACAACCTAAGCTCCGATACCATAAATGTAACACCCCCAGAATTCAACTAGAAATAGTACACGCCGTGGAATCTACACTCAAGGATCCACCAGGCTGAACACAACCAGACGACCAAATATTTAACTGGTCGGGGTCAAACAGAATAAAGATACGGACCGATAAGGTCACACAACTTAAATAATCAAAGTACAATTCCACAACTCATGCCCACGTAGGGGTCTAATATACAAAACAATAGAACACAGTGGAAAACTGAGAACAATACAATGATGCAACAACAACTGAAATCCATAACTCTTGATTAGTATCGCAGCCCATCATCTCCCATTCCGACCCTGTGACTGCTCCTACGAACCAAGAAAACCTGAAATTCATGAAACACATTTCCCCCATTTAAGGGGTTAGCATTTGAATGGCTAGTACAAGTATCTCTATACGAGATGTAACAAGCAATTAACAACCACGTATCAGGTAAGGACAACCATTTACCAAGTACTCCCGAGAAGTTTTAGAACTCTAGAAAACAACACAACTGTAGTCTTTAAAGGAAACAACAATCATCTCGGAAGTTTTAAAACCCCAAAGTCATTAGGAACTCAGGCCCTAAGTTTTGGAAAAACATTTATCAAACCGTAGAGTCTCAGCCCAAAATCTTATTACAACATTGAAGGGTTTTACAACACGAAAATCTTTACATAAATTGCTTGGGTCTCGGCCCAGTCATTTAGTTTTCATAAAAACTTTCTTACAAGCACCTTGTTTATCAAAATATACTTTCCAGCTCTGTGATCCACCGTCACGAGTCACCATAGGTTCAACAACCCGCACGGTCTTAGCCAAACACAACAATCACAAATATCAATCCTCGACTCTGTGATCTATCATCACGAGTCACCGTAGGTTCAACAACCCTCACGGTCTTAACAAAACACAACAATCACAAATATCAGTCCTCGACTCCGTGATCTACCGTCACGAGTCACCGTAGGCCCTGTCGAGCCCACACGGTTGGATATACTGTGTCCTGACCCCATGATCCTCCGTCATGTGTCATCGTATGCCTCGTCAGACCCGTACGATTGGACCGCAACACCACATACTAAGTTCCGATACCATGGTCATCTGCCATGAATCCTTGTAGGTCCTGTCGAACCCACACGAGTGAACTTAGCATTACCACATGTAACTTTCATGTTCGCATTCCTTCAACAATGAGCATGGTCAATCAATCACATTGATCACCACGAAATCACGCCTCATGCGCACATAACACAATCTCAAAAGTCTAACCATCATCATCAATAACACATAATCAAGCATAACTCATGATTGGAACACAACACATTGCACAACGACGTGTACAACTGATCAACAGGATCATCGTAATCCTGCATATGTTACACAACATAATATCGCCATCCAATTCACCAAAGCAATTGATGCACAAAGACATATCTGACGATCAATACATATAACACGATACACATCCAAGTGTACAATCAACCAACATGTATATCCCAACGTTACACATTCAAGATTATCACCACTAACCACAATCATCCATTCCAACACGTAAGTCGTATTCACAAGGTACACAACATATAAGCAAAAAACTTGCCTTGGAATCGGCACGCAAATACTCCGACAAACACGGCTCGACCGATGTGCCCCGAAACCTACAACTTCCACAAGACATGAAGGAAACACGATCACAATGAGGTTCAAGACCAACAACAATGGAAATCACATCAACCTACCGAAGGAAACTAATTCGAACATTTAATCGAACATTAAATGTTCAATAATTCCTCAAGAACCCTAGGATCATAAACCGGGTTAAACGAGTTGAAGATATAGCTGCACAGTCCATATAACATGATTTATAACATCATATTACACCAACCTATTCTTTAAAATCGGACTAGGATCGAAATCAAGAATAAATCTCCAAAAAGTCAACCCAAAGAAAAATAAAGAAATTACCTCAATCCGACGAAGAACAATGGATTAGATGATATTACAATAACCTAGAAATCTCCAAAACACCTTGAAATTGAGTAGAATCGACCAAAAATCCATACCCTAGTCTCACCTATCCGTCAACTGCGAGGAGAAGGGAAGAAGGGAAGAAATGAGGTGAAAAAACAGTCTGTCCCGTTTTATACTAACAGGGATGCACGACCATCACACACGACCAAACATCAAACATCACGCACGAGCATCACGCATGAGCACCTGCGTGTGTGGCTTGCCCGTGCATCCCTGTTCTTGGCCAGACTACACTGTCTGGTGCACTGGTTGCACACGAGCATCACGCACGAGTACCTGCTCGTGTGGACTGCTCATGTGCTACACTAAGGGACCAATATCAAGCCTGACACGGCTCTGAAAGCACCCAGAACATAACCAACTCGAGAGGGGACGATAACAAGGGGTCATAACGCCCTCAAAGAGGCAAAAAGACAGTGGAGTACCATATGCCATGTCACACATGCTTATACAAGACCTGTACGACCTACACGACAACAAGTTGTATCCGACGAAAACCACGACTGTAATACCCATAATTTCGATTTCCGGTAATTTCTTTTTTTCGACGAAAGTCCATTTTGATGGCTCGCTCATGGCCGTTTCGTCATTTCGAGAATGATTAATTCTACACTTTTTGTCATTCGAGTTCGTTTCGGTATCGTTTTGTTGAGTTCCATGTTCTTAAGCGGTTTTTCCGCACTTGAGTTCGATTCTTACGAATCAAGTCCAAAAATGTTGTTTCGAGTTTCTCGTAAGTTCATTTAATGTTATTATTCGTGTTGCGAGCTTTGGTTTGGTGTTCCGATCGTGTATCGTGTATTTCGGACGTTTTGGGCCGTTTTCGTAATTACTTTCTGTTGTCGAATTTTGAGCCTTCGGGTGGTCGGAATCGTGTGTTCTTTTAGCACTTGGTTTCATCTTTGCGAGTACTTCGTAACCGTATCTTCGATTAATATTCACGTTCGGGTTTCGGGGTGTCGGGCTCGATATTGGCCTCCTATTGTATCACACGAGCAGGCCACACGAGCACGTGGTCGTGCGTGGAGCTCGTGTGCATCCAGCGCTCGGCCGTAAGCTCCAGGGATGCATGAGCAGGACACACGAGCAACTACTCATGCGCGGTGCTCGTGCGTGGTGTCTATGGCTGGGCAGTGGCCTAGCGCACGACCAAACACACGAGCATTTGGTCGTGCGTGATGGTCGTGCATCGCTGGTGTATATAAGGGGGACAGACGGGTTTCTCACCCCATTTTCTCCCCTTCTTCTCTTCTCTTCGCGGCTGTCGGACGGGTGAGGCTAAGGTTCGAGTTCTTGGTCGGTTCTACTCAATTCCAAGGTGTTTTGGAGATCTCTAGGTGATTGTAACATCATCTAATCCCTTGTTCTTCGTTGGATTAAGGTAATTCTTGATTTTTCTTCGAGTTGACTTTCTTGGAGATTTGTTCTTGATTTCGATTCTAGTCTGATTTTGATGCATCGGTTGGTGTAGTATGATGTTATTAACTGTGTTTCATGGATTGTATATCTATATATCAAGTTTGTTTAACTCGATTGACGATTCTAGTGTTCTTGGGAATTATTGAACATTTAATGTTCGATTAAATGTCCCATTGAGTTTTCCTTCAATAGATTGATAAGTTTTTCGTTGTTCTTGGTCTTGGTTCTTGTTGTGATAGTGTTTTCATTATGTCTTCCGGAAGTTGTAGGTTTTCGGAGTGTCCCGGTCTAGCCGTGTTCGTCGGAGTACATGCTCGTGGTATCGAGGCAAGTATCTTGTCCATACGTTTCATGTTTCGTAGGCATAATTATTGATAAATGATTTTATGCGAAATCCAATGTTTAATGAACGTAAAAAGGGATTGGTATGTTCTCAATAAATGTTGTCTTTCAACGATAATTCGTATACTTCGTGAATATGTGTTCTCGGAATATGTGTGTTGGTTTTTTATGTTGAAAGATAATATGATATTTTCGAGTGAGTTTAATAGACCGTAATCCTTTTCCGGGGATTATGTATTGTTATTGTGTACTTTTTCGGTAAGAATGTAATGTGTGTGATATTAGTTGTTACTCCTTGAAAGGAGGTTGTGATGCTTAATGTTGTTTGGCTTCATAAGTGATTATTGTTGTGTGCTTGATGTATGTGATGTGCCTCCGGGTAGGATTGTTGAATCTCCGGGATACATACTTGCTAGTATGGGTCGGGCGTGACCGTAGGGTTATCCAATCCGGGTATGTCTCGCGGGGACTCCGAGGTTCGTGTCTTGTTAGCCCGATGCTGAGATAACTTGTGGGGTTATCATCGAGTATGTCTTGCGGGGACTCCGAGGTTCGTGGCTTGTTAGCACGATGCCGGGATAACTTATGGTTGTGGTTTGGTTAAATACATATTTGTGCTCGTAGTCACGTTACTGTTGTTACGGTGACATGTGATTTGATATAGTTTCCCTGTGGGTTATTCACTCGGGTTTGTTCTATGGGAGCATCTGAGGTCCGTGGCTTGCTAGCACACGACGCGAATAATCCGTCGAAACAGGTTGTTATGGTATGATCGGGTCATGGACCCCGTGTGTCGTTATCATAACATTGTTTTGGGAAAATGACTTTTGAGCTGTGTCCCTAAATGTTTTCAAAAGGCTTGAGAATTCTTAAATCCCAAATGTTTTCAAAACTCCCGAGATCGTAAAATGTTTTCACAAGATGTTTATCGGGTTTACCCCTATCTTTCGATTTAACTGTTTTGATCAAGTGAGTTACCTCGGGAAGTATATTCAATATTTTTACATTCTTGAAGTATGTTGTGTATGGCTTGCACTTCTGTTTTATACTTGCACTAGCAAAACAGTGGAGTTTTGCTAACCCCCGAGTATTCGGGGGGTGGATGTCTGTATTGCATCCAGGTACTTGCAGGTTGCTGGGGAGCGAATCACAGGTTCGATACGAAGGATGATGGAAGACGACAATACTAATCACATGAAGACCAATTGCAGAGTATTTGTTAGAGTCTTGTTGGTTAACCCTCCGATGGTTTATTCTCCCGTTTTATGGGAGTGTTATTGTATTCTAGCCCCTGCGTGGGTACGTGTAATGAGAAAGAATCGTGTATGTAATGATGTATGTTTTGAGATAAGATCAAATCGGTCTGATGGTCCTTCATGTAGCCATGTCGGCATATGATTGATATATTGTTTTTGTATTTAGCCTGGTAGATCCTCACGGAGAGGGTCTGCGGCGCTGTAATATTCCCGATTGGTTTGGGGGTGTTACAACGACACGGTCCATCATACTGCCCATAATAAAGATAAATTCCAAATAATCATCAACGGAACAAAATAATCGACACAAACGGCAAATAATTCAAGGCAAACAGAAACGATAATCCCGGATATTACAGAAAGCTCGTCCAAATCCACCCCAAATCGCCAAAAATGCAGCAAAGGATAAAGGAGGAAGAAATGACCTGAAATCGGTCAAAACTCAGCATAAATAGACTCCCGAGATTGCGTACGTTAGGGGCAAAACCTACCATACACTAGATGATTAACGTACATAAGGTGCAAGCCCTTACGTAGGTAAGAGCCATCCAGACTCTACTACCCGAAATCCTGAACACTATAACGTACGTAACGAAGGATTCAATATGTACGTAAGGAAGGCATCGCTAGCGTACGCTACACATGATGGTAACATACGTTATTCATCTGGCAGTACAAAACAACTGCCATATGTTAGATTCGAAAAGGATCGTGGAATGCGATAAACACAAATTACTATGGTCGAACAAGACGAGTAGTACAACAATCAAAACACGAGTTTAAGCATTAAACAAACACATGATTCCGACAACCGAATATAGGTAAAAACGAGTATGAAAACAAATACCCAAAACTTTGGAAAATTATAAAACGACCCAAACGTACGAAAAATCACGATACGTGATCGAATAACTAAACCGAAGTTCACAACACGTCTAACAAGGTTAACAGACTTACGGGAAACATGAAACAACAGTTTCGAACGAGATTCGAAAGGATCGAACCCAAGTGCGGAAAAGTCGCTAAGAAGCATGGAACTCAATAAAACGACACTGAAACGAACTCGGATGTCAAAAAGTGTAGAATTAATCATTCTCAGAATGACGGAACGGTAACAAGCGAGTCTCTAAGATGTACTTCCGCCAAAAAAGAAAAATTACCGGAAATGAAAATCACGGATATTACATCTTAGAAAATCCTTCAATAAACCTCCGATAATATCCTTCTAACCCCAAGAAACTGCGAACTTCATTCACGTTAGTTGGTGTTTTCCATTCGTTGATAGCCTCTATCTTTGATGGATCGACTTGAATTCCTTGTGCAGTAACAACATGTCCAAGGAATGCCACTCTCTTAAGCCTAGATTCGCACTTGCTAAACTACGCATACAGTTTCTCTTTGCGAAGTATCTCCAAAACTGTCCGTAGATGCTTCTCATGTTTTGCTTCATCTTTCGAATAAATTAGTATGTCATCATAAACATGATGACAAACTGATCCAAACAGGGTTGTAAAACTCTATTCATCAAGTCCATAAAGACTGCTGGGGCATTACTTAGTCTAAATGGCATTACTACGAACTCGTAGTGGCCATATCTTGTTCGGAAAGCAGTCTTCGGAATGTCCTCGTCCTTGATCCTTAGTTGATGGTATCCTAACCTCAAATATATCTTTGAGAACACTCCTAAACCTCCAAGTTGGTCAAATAAGTCTTCGATTCGGGGAAGTAGATACTTATTCTTTATCGTGAATCGATTCAACTCACAATAATCAATACACATCCTCATGCTTCCACCCTTCTTCTTTATGAATAACACTGGTGCTCCCCAAGGTGAGATTCTTGGTCGGATATATCCCATATCGAGTAACTCCTGAATCTGCACCTTCAGTTCTTGTAGTTCTTTTGGCGCCATCCTGTATGGGGCCTTTGTTATAGGGGCTGCGCCAGGTACCAAGTCAATTGTAAACTCCACTTGTCTATCCGGTGGAACACCCAGCAAGTGCTCCGAAAAAACATCTGAATAATCCTTAATGATATGGACGTCTTCGGTCGTTACTTCGGACTTCGACTCCCCCATGATATTCACTAAATATCCTTGACAATTGCCATTATGCAATATCTTTGTTGCTTTCATGGCTGATATCACTGGAGGGGCTTTGCTATGCTTAACCCCTTGAAAAATGCCCTCTACTCTGACTACTGGATGCAAGACAATTTTCCTCCTCGCACATTGCAAAACGGCATCATACTTATCCAACCAATCCATACCCAAGACTACGTCGAAGTTATTCATGTCTAATATGTATAGATCGGCTAGATATAAATGTTCATTTATCTCTATGGTTATATTGTTAGCTATATCGTCAACAGAAATTATTTCTCCTGCTGGTATACTAACTTCAAGGCTTTGAGAAGATTTTTTTACCTCTAAATCCAGTCATGCTAAACAACTTCTTAGAGATAAATGAATGGGATGCGCCAATATCAAATAACACCAAAGCAGGAATTCCAGCGACTATTCTTGATACCTGACATCGTTCCGGGCTTCTCCTTGTCAATCTCCGATAGGCTGTACATACGAGCCTTCCCCCTGGAACCTTGATTATGGACCCTTCTGTATGGACCATTGTTCTTCTGTGGGCACTGAGAGACCATGTGCCCTTCTTCATGGCACCGGCAGCATCGATTCTGTATTAACATGCAAACTCCCTTGTGCCTCTTCCCATATTTCGAGCAAGTCGGGTAGTCGTACTGTGCTTTTGACCGGGATGGTCCTCCCTTACTACCTTTCTGTTGCTAGCATCATTACTCACTGCTTGCCACTTCCTTTTGTTCTAATTCACTATTGGTAGAGCCCTAGCCTTTTTCATCTCCAAGCTAGCTGATATGTCCTCGGATCTGGATACAGCTTCCTTATATGTCATCTTCCCATGACCAACTAGATGATGATGGGTTCTGTCTTGGAGTCCATCATGAAACTTTTGCGCCTTCATGTCATCATTCTCAACCATTAATGGTGCGAATCGGCACATGTGATTAAACTTCCTTCCGTATTCCGTGACCGTTATGCCTCCTTGAGTTAAATCTAGAAACGCTTTCTGCATTTTGGCCTTATACGCACGTGGGTAATACTTATCCATCACCATTTCTTTAAATCCTTCCCAAGAAAGAGTTCTCTGTTCTTCTTCGGTTCTGTGTCTCCAGGATCCGTTCCACCAAGTCCTGATGTCCTCCTTGAGTTAGAAGACTGCACATGAAACCTTTTGCTCATCCGTGCAGGCCATGTAATCGAAAATACTTTCCAAGTTCAATAGCCAATCCTCGATGGTAGTTGGCCATTCCACCCGAGGAACGTTGGAGGTTTGAACTTGTTGAACTGATTTATTACTCTAGCCTGAACTTGTCCTTAAGTGGCTGGAGGCGTTATAGTTGCTCCTTGGAGAAGAGTAGTTAGGCCTTTGAGCAACTGCTGCTGACTAGGGGCGTCATTACCGCTTGAAGACATATTAAGGGCGCCTTGGGCTTGGTTTTGTAATGTCCGGATAATTGTTGAGTATTTTCATCTATATTTGAACCTTGTAATATTCGACTTTGTGGTATCTATAATTGAAGTATGATTTTCCTGTATTCGGATTCCGACAGTCATGGTCATAATAGGAATAGTTTACAAATTCATGCATGCAGCTACGTCATAACGTATGCTAACATGTGAGCTTAACGTACGTTATGAACTGAGGATAGCGTACGCTATGGACGAAGCATAGCGTACATAACAGGCAGTCTGGCAGATAAGGTTGGTCGGCGGGATAGCTCGGGATGGGGTCCGGATAAGATAAGATAAGATTCCTGCGTGAGCATAGCGTACGTTAATGGACTAAGATAGCTTACGCCACACATAGCTCATTACGTACATAAGAGGTGAAAGTTAACGTACGTTAAGGAGGTCACAAAATGAGGCAGTAGCTACTGTCGGACATTAACGTACGCTAAGGATCTCAGATAGCGTATGCTAAGACTATAATGTACGTAATATCCTGAGGCTAACGTACGTAAATATCTGAGTTTTATAAATACTACATTACCCCATTTCACTTCCAACCCTTTGTTCTTCTCGTTTCTTCCGTTTCCTTCACGTTTTGAGAGCTTACCCATCCTATAACTTCATATCTATCCACTTCAATCGGTTTTGGAGAACATTAACATCTTAGATTGGTGTTCAAGCTTCCGGAGTCATGTTCTACCGAGAGTTTTCATCATTTTCATCCGCCTGGAGAAGTGAAAAATTTTGTCATTTTTCTCGACAGCTTGGGTCTTCACATAGCCCAACTCCTTGCTGAAATCGGCAATTGCTTGAGAAACAGGAATATCTCCAGGCTGAGCATCATAAAAGGCATGAACTCGAGCCTGTCTAACTGGTCACGGGCAATATTCGGTCTCCATTAGGTCCTTGAATTACGCCCACGAAGCAACGTGGTCCTTTGGCCCAACGGCCTCCCACCATTCAGTAGCATCCCCAATGAGAAAATACTGGGCAATAGGGACCTTACGGTCCTCGGGACAGTTGGTGGCAACAAAGACTTTAAATATCTCCTTGATCTAACCCTCCCAGCCGATCGGGTTTGATCCTCCCGAAAACTGAGGAGGATGCATCTTGATGACATCTTGGAGCCAACAGTCTGCTCCGCCCCGATTAGCATGGGTCGGATTCGGGTTCTGAACCACCTGAGCTATCACCGCCATTTGGTTCACCATTTGCTGCATAATGGCCGCAATGCCAAGGTCGGCGCGCTCCTGAGAAGAAGCATGACTGTGTCGGTCGCCAGTACTGCCGACTCCCGAAGAATGCGACGTGGCCGCCCCACTGGCTGCCCCACGTCCCCGGACGCGTCCACGGCCACGACCACGGCCTCTTCCAGCATCCATACTGATGTTAAAGAAGTAGCAAAGGCCATACGATGGTAAGAACGGGAGGAAAAACAACCACAATCAAGAATCAAAGGTACGATGCAAGGAAACAAAGAACGGAGTAAGGAAAAACTTACGGGCACCGGTAGCATCGGAATCATTGCAGCGTGTTGATGATGTGCAAAACGACACACAACAAGACCCAATAACCGAAAAGCCTAGGTATCCATAAACCTAGTGCTCTGATACCATTTTCTGTAACACCCCAAGATATTCGAGGTATATTACAGCGTCGTGAATCCCTACTTGGAACCCACCAGGCTAAACAACTATCACACTCATCGACTCGCGGAAACAACAATATAACACCCCGTCATAAAGACGCAAAACGAAAATAATCCACCCAATTTACCCGGTGAAACACATCACAATCATCCGAGATTATCACAATAGACAACAATACAATCCGTACGAATAAGAACTCCTAAGTACTCGAGTACTTCTATTAGTTTACAAACCCAAAAACGGTAAAAAGGTAAAAGACGATAAGACACCACTTGTGCAAAATAATCACGCACGGACATCATCCGCATACTGGTCCAGCGCCCGTTCGTCTCGATGGACCTGACCTGAAATTCATAAAACGAATTTCCCCAAAACGGGTCCCCCAAAGGGATTAGCAATTACGCTAGTACATGTAATCAAATGAACAACTTACATCTTACACATATAGTCAAAGCATGCAATAATGAAAACTTCGGTTGAAACACATATTTCCGGAAACGCCAATATCAAAACACATTTGTAAAATTCACCACAATTAACCGCAGACCCATGCCTCTGTGGATCCCTACCGAGACCCCGTCGGATCTAACCCATAGTGGTTAAAAGCAAGCTCGCAGACCCACGCCTTTGTGGACCCCTACCGAGACCCCGTCGGATCTAACCCATAGTGAGCATACACACACACACTCTTCATGCAATACTACTATGATAAAATTATAAGTTCATAAGTGTACTTGCCTCGATTAATAGACGGTGACACAAATAGGAAGGAAGAGTCAAGCACAACCGCGAGGAAACATCGAAACCAAACCTAACGATTTGACGAATAAAATCACAAACACTTCTAGATGATTATGGAAATAGAATACTCCCGAAAACCCACCTACGATTCATGTATATTCGAATGAAGATGACAACGAGGGCGGACCACAACCAAACACTCTCGATTTCGCAAAATCACGAAAATATACCATGAATCCGTAGGAAAACTAATGATATCAACAAGATTAATCATATTCATCATAAATTAACCAACAAAATGGAACGAAATGGACGAAAATCCAAAAACCCCCAAAGGGGCCAAAAGTAGGGTTCTAAGAGATTTATCTTGGATTGACGATGAACAATGAATGATTAGAGATAGGTTGATGATATGAAGCTTGAATATACTTCTACAATGGTGTTTGGGCAAAAATCGAGCGAAGCCTAGCTCTCCAAGTCGTTCCCGTCGCGGAGAGAAGTGAGAGAGGTGAGAAATGAGAAAAATACGGTTGCTGCCAGTTTATATACTGGCCGGTGTTACGGCCGTAACATCCATAACATACGGCCGTAACATAGGAACATTACGGCCGTAACTCTCCTGCCTTACGGCCGTAACTGTTCCAAGGAATGAAACTGGGCAATCTGACGAAGCTGACATACGGCCGTATCAAAATGAGGTTACGGCCGTAAAAATTCTTACGGCCATAACTCTAGTGTGTTACGCCCGTAACCCCTCACTGGACCAAAGTGCAGAAAAACGAACTCTTGTTACGGCCGTATAAGGGAAAATTATGGCTGTAACTCTCGAGTATTACGGACGTAACATATACGGCTTACGGCCGTAGCATGGCCTGTGACAGCAGGCAGAAATCTGAATCACTTCTCGACGAGGAAAATGATCAGGAAATAACAAGGCGTATCCACTACCAATGGATGCACTTCCGACGGATTCAAGCCAACGACTAAAGAGATAAAATGAAACGTGATTCCGACTACCCGAGGGTTCGGAACAGATAGGGATGGAAACTACCCCGTAACTTAAGGAAATTACAAAATCGCCCACACATCCAATAATCATGATACGACGTCGGATTAACAAACCGAAACTCGCAACACGAACAACTCAACCACACGAACTCAAGCAACCAAGGAATTAACCAAATCGATCGGGTTCTACGAGAATTGAACGTCCATGCAATAATACGTGACATAAAATAGAATAATATCAAAACATCTCAGAAACTCGTCCAAATGAAGAAACTCCAAGAATAAAATAGAATCAAAATATCGATATGGTTACAAGCGAGTCGCTAAAAAATAAAAATACACCAAATTGGGAATATAGGGAAAAGAGGAAAAATGCGGATATTACAATACTTTTCAGAAATTATGCCAAATGTTTACTATTGTTCATTAATGGCCAGTAAGGCATTGAGATACTTGTTGTTATTATTATTATTATCGATCACCGGTTCACAGTATCGATGTATAGATTTTTATTGTTAATATTGATGTCGATCTAAGACATTGTTGTAACTATTTTTATTAATGTTGGCGTCCTGTCATTCATTGTATTGGCCGATTGAAGGCATTGTCGTATTCGTTCTCATCTTTGTCGTCGGTAGCCGATTAAAGGTGTCGAGGCATTCATTGTATCATTGTTATTGATTAGCCGTTCTAAGGCAATCGAGGTGCTCAATCATTCATTGTATCATTGTTATCGATTGGCCGTTCTAAGGAAATCGAGGTGCTCAATCATTCATTGGATCATTGTTATCGGTTAGCCACTCTAAGGCATATAAGGTATTGAATCATCCGCTGCATCATTGGTATCGATTGACCATTCTAAGGTAATCGAGGTATTGAATTGGGACCGCCGAGGACGGTGCCCATCCGTGAGTCATCATTATCGGGTTGGCCGACTCAAGGCAGCACACTATCATTCTCGGGAATTCGGTAATCATTGAATCGTTGCCGTTTGTGAATAATTGTGTTTTGGAGGCTAGTCTCGGCTAGTGATCGATGGGTAAGTTTGGGGCTTGAACATTCGCGGTTGGTTTCCCAACACCTATAACTCAGTAGGTCACGGTCATGTTTATGATCTCATTATGGGTAAGCTTGGGGCTTGAAACTTCGCGGTTGGTTTCCCAACACCTATAACTCAGTAGGTCACGGTCACTAGGTGATCTCATTATGGGTAAGTTTGGAACTTGAACCTTCGCGGTTGGTTTCCCAACACCTACAGTTCAGTAGGTCACGGCCATTGGATGATCTCATTGTGATACGGCTTCGTGCCGTGGTTTCGGCCCTAATTGTGATACGGCTTCGTGCTGTGGCGTCGGCCCTAATTGTGATACGGCTTCATGTCGTGGCTTCGTCCCTAATTGTGATATGGCTTCGTGCCGTGGCTTCGGCCCTAATTATGATACGGCTTCGTGTTGTGGCTTCGGCCCTAATTGTGATACGGATTCATGCTTTGGCTTCAGCTCTAATTGTGATACGGCTTCGTGCCGTGGCTTCGGCCCTAATTGTGATACGGCTTCGTGCTGTGGCTTCGGACCTCATTGTGATACGGCTTCGTGCCGTGGCTTCGGCCCTAATTGTGATACGGCTTCGTGCCGTGGCTTCGGCCCTAATTTGTGATACGGCTTCGTGCCGTGGCTTCGACCCTCATTGATACTGACTTGAAAGTTTTGGTTTCATTGATTGTGATATTTCTGACTTGCCGAGTGGCTTTCAGGCCTTTGTGATGTCTCGATAATATCATTGGAGCCTTCGGGCATTGTGATTCATAATTAATTCAATTCTGGTTTGGTTCATGTCGTGTAATTCATTATGGTACTCTATGATTATGATTCGCTGTTGGGCACTTATGTTCTAACCTATTGAACAGGTATTAATAGTATGCCGTGGGCATAGTATTTCATGAATGCTCGGTTCTTACGTTGGTTTGTGAGCATCTCGTATTATTATTATCATTATACTGTTTCATTCCGCCTTTGGATGCATATCATGTTATATATGTATTTGATGTTCATTATCTGGATGACTGACCCCGTGTGGGCGGAACATGTTTTCATGTTTTAGGTGCTTGCGAGGAGAGATTTGAGACATAGGAGCATGATGATGGCTACGAGGCATTCGAGCGATACTAGTCCGAGTTGTTCATGTTGGTCAGTCAGTTTGAGTGTTCTCCAGTTTGTCATTCATTGTCATTATGTATTACCCGAGCAGATGCTCGTGGGTGTGGTTGTATTTTCATTTTTGGCCATGTAGGCCCACTTTTGTCGTTGAAATTCCCTATCAAAATATTGTGTCGGATATCATAGTAGGGACTGTGATCTCCCTTGTTAATTAATTTGATGTAATTTAGTCATGTTCGCCTGGTGGATCTCCTGGCGTGGGCCCCACGGCACTGTAATGACCCAATAGGATTTGGGGGTGTTACAGTTATTATTCTATGCGAGATAATAAATAATCTGTTGTTGTATAATTATCGTACTTGTACTAGCATCGTTGTGCTAACCCATTCGGGGGTGGACATTTATGTTCAGGATACAGGAGGATGGGGAAGCAACCACTGGAACCGAATGACGACGAGGGTGCGGAGTGATGTTATGGCCAGAATGGTTTGTCAGTTGCGTTTGTTTTTGAATAAGTACTCGAGTACGTTGTTTTTTTTTCGTCTTTGAAGTTTGTATTCAGATGTGGATTGATTTGTATGTTTTAGACTGGTGATGTAATAATTATTCCTATGATTGGTATTTAATGTTGTTTTAAATTCTTAGCCTTGTAAATCCTTATATCAAGGATTTACGGCACCGTAATAATCCTGAATATCTTGAGGTGTTACAGAATATGGTATCGGAGCTAAGATTATGGATATCTTGGACATTGGGTTAAATTAGGGTTAAGATGTGTCATTTTGAGTTAACCGGCCGCGAATAACATCACTGCACTCCCTACGTCTTCATGTAAGCAGTGGTTATAAGTTTCCTAAACTTTAACTTGTCCTTTACATGTTATACTTTTTGAATGTTAGTATAATGTTGTCCCCTGTATATTGAGTATTTATACTTACAGTATGATGAGAGTAGGACGTGGACGTAGTCGCGGTCGTGGAAGTGGACGTAGAAATGCAGAAAGGGAAGCTTCACCTTCTGTTCCTGATTCACTGTCAGATCAGGCTAACTCCAATTCTGGCGAACAGCAAGAGTCTGTTAATAATGAACGAGAACAGACAGTAGAGAAAAATGCCAATCCGGACATTCCCAACATACTACGCCAAGTGGTCAACCAAATGACTCAATTTTCTCAAGTAGTGGATAGAATGCAAGTGGCAGTAGGATTGTAGTCGGGGGACAGATAGCAAGGCATCCCAGACTTGGGAAATTGAGGAGACAGATGGCTTCAGGAGGTAGTGAAGATGAACCCACCGAATTCGATGGTTTTTCTGATACACCGACATGGGATCACTGGTTGAGAGAACTGGATAAAGTATTTGCCGGGATTAGCTGCCCAGATGACCGGAGAGCCCCCATTGCCCAGTATTTTATAACAGGATAAGCATCTGAGTGGTGCGAAGCCATATGACCTGTTGATCATGATGCCAATTGGGGAGAGTTCAAACTTATGATGGAAGCTCAGTACTGTCGTCATCCGGTGAGAGAATCTAAGGTTCGAGAATTTTTCTCTGCACAGCCTTCGGATGTGCTGGTGGCTCAGGCGATTAAGATATTTAATCAACAACTAGCGTTTATTCGACACCTGGTTAGAACTGCCGCAGAAATGATGATTCACTTTGATATGAGAATGAATTCGGAGATACAGAGGTACATGTCAGGTTTCTAATGCACCACTCTCCGCCAATATCAAGACAAAGCTCTGGCGTATGAAATAAAAGAAGCAGCCATGGAAAAGTTCTTCGAGTCCAAAAAGCAGAAAGTCTCTAGAAGTTTTACAGAGCACAAGAGTAGTGGGCCCCACAAAGCCCAGTCATCCTTTCATTCATTTAAGAGGCCTCCGCATCCATCTAAGGGTGGGAAGAACTCCAGAGCAGTATCAACCATGACAGATGCAGTCAGGAAGTGTTTTAACTATGGTCGGTCAGGACACTATCGATGTGATTGCTCACTCATCTTCGTGACGTGCTATGATTGTGGACGAGAAGGACATCGTGCGGTGTTCTGTGAAAAGTCTACAAAATATTTTGGAGCTCGTAATTCACAGCCAGTGTAGAAAGAGGCGAGCGTCAAAGTGTTCAGCAGCCCCATAATTTCGGCCGAGGTAGAGGCAGAGGACAGTATGACCAAAAAGAAGCATCAAATGTAGGGTCCTCTCCTCCATGCCTTTATGAGATGAGAAGGGATGACGATCAGAATGCAGTTGTCGCATCAGGTACCGTTCAGATCCTTTCTCAAGTAGTTAGTGTTTTGTACGATACAGGATCTACACATTCATTTATATCTTTGTCTTGTGTTAATCGATTGAACATTTCTTGTTTCCATGAATGTGAGCCTTATGTTGTGGGTTTACCGAGTGGGGAAAGAATTGTGGGGAACTTAGAAACTAGATATTTTCCTGTATCAATTGGAGGCAAAGAGTGGCCCTCAAATCTGATTGTGATAGAGATACAAGGATATGATCTGATTCTCGGAGATGATTGGCTTAATGGATTTGGAGCTATTGTGTGTTGGAGCAATATCGGTATTTGCGCCGTTGTGCGGAAGCGTGAATATAAAGTGCGGAAAATAAATCACACAAGGATTTATAGGGATTTGGCCAAACGTGCCTACGTCCTCTCTCGATGTATCTTTTTCTATAGGATGAAGATCAAAACCTCTGCACCTCTCTTCCATCGGTTGAGGGATTACCGTTACAATCACGTCTTCTATTGGTCCGTGATAAACCACTCGTACTTGTCTTTTTTCTGGTCTAAGTTAAACCGTTTTCCTTTTCTATTGGACAAGGAATCAACTACTCTAGCTTTCTATCGATACTAGATAAACCTCACTAAGATAGCGGTTGCGATTCTAACAATGCCAGATCCTTGATCCTAATAACACCGAATCCAATCGTATCTTTTCTTTTACCTCTCGTGTATATATTGAATGTATAAACACTCAAATTAACAATATAATCTCAATATCACAACAACAATATAATTTATATGAATATAAGATCAATGTCTTTATTGCTTGAAGTTGTTGTATGGTTTGATACCAAGGATGTGGTATTTATAGCCTTCTTCATCAAACTAGCCGTTGCTGCCATTTGACTTGCTAGCGTGCGCTAGCTCTTCCTCTTAGCGTGCGCTATCGCACATATTTGCCTTAGCGTACGTTATGTACTGCATGTTACGTACGTTAACGTCTTCCAGTTTTAGCCTAGTGGCTACTGTGTCTGACTGTTAGCGTGCGCTAATACTTCCCTGTAGCGTGCGCTAATATTGCATCATTGCTTAAGTCATATATCCGTTTATACTTTTTGAATTTGCATCAGAATCTTCCCAACAAATTGAGTGACTTGATTCAAACTGATATTTAGTGTAATACCCGTACTTTTATTGACTGTTTGACTTTGACGTTCTCCTTATTTTGTCGCTCTGTAAATGCATGGAGATATTGTCGATATTGTTTTTGAGTTTTGTATCTTGCTTGGGTCTCGATCGTGTTGTTTAGACCTTAAGGTAATGTTATGGACCAGAGACATAGCGCACGCTAGGCCTAGGCTAACGCACGCTAATTCTGCTTGATTAGCGCACGCTATCTTTGAGCCGTAGCGCGCGCTAAGGGGATCAGTCAGGTCAGAACCAGTAACTCGGACTGCTCTCTGGACTGGCGGGTTAACGCACGCTAGGAGTTGTTAGCGCACGCTATTCATGGTTAGTAGCGCAGGCTAACATCCGTCCGTAGTGCACGCTACCGGGATGGTCGGCACAGGCAGTGAGGTTGCCATGTTTTCTGGACTATAAGGTAGCGTACGCTAGGCTTCGGCTAGCGCACGCTAAAGTTGTTGCATAAAGCACGCTAAGCTATAGCGGTAGCGCACGCTAAGGTTTGAGCAGGGCAGAGACAGTAGGTTCTGGACTCCAGTACTGGATGCCACATTTTGGGCTAGCGCACGCTAGAGATAGACGTTTAGCGCGCGCTAACGGGACCTACAGAAGCCACTGGACTACCCGGTGACTTTGCTAGCGCATGGTAATGAAGGAGGCGTAGCGTGCGCTAGACTGGGCAGATATATATATATGACAGTTGACTTCCATTTCGTCATTTTTCACCTTTTTCACTCTTTTTCGATGGGATTAGATCGGAAGAGACGATTTTGGGCGTTTGGAAGCGATCTTCCTTCTAGCAACAACATATTTTGGTGGAGAACAAGGATTTCACAACATCTAATCCATCATATCGTCCGAATCAAGGTAAAAATCCTTAGAACCCTACTTTTTGGGAATTTTGGGGTTTTTCGTAGATTCATCCGATTTATCCGTTTGAAGCTTGAGAACCTTGAGATTATGATGTATCTATACCATATACATGATTTTCCTACGATTTTATGGATTGGATTGTGCCGTTTTCGGACTTCTGAGAGTTTGGACGATTTTCCCAACCTCTAGTTGTTTATCTGTGTATTTTCACGTACCATAGTTGGGTTTCGGGGGTTTCTTCGTGTAGTTTGAATATGGATAATTGATTATCATATTCCTTACGAATCGTTTAGGTGCCGGATGCGCGTTCTTGGACCTACCGAACTCATACCCTTTTTCCGTTCGATTTCTCGATGTCTCAAAGGCAAGTATATATTTATGATTGTACGTTCTCGACTTTGAAAGTAAGATATATTGATGGCATGATATGAACGAACCACTTTGGGGCGGTCCGATAGGTCCCCTAAGGGTTCCGTAGCCTCTGGTGCAGTTCCACGGTATTCATACATGTATTGATGACGGATGATATGAACGAACCACTTTGGGGCGGGCCGACAGGTCCCCTAAGGGTTCCGTAACCTCTGGTGCGGTTCCACGGTATTCATATATCTATTGATGCGATGCTATGAGATTTAGTTATTCCGGAATACTAGTCTTGAATTGATGAATTGACGGTTACATTTACTTTATTGTCGAGGAGTATTGTGTTTCATACTTGATATACTTGCACTAGCTATTCGACGGCTAACCCCTTTATGGGGGGAAATACTTTTTATGTATTTCAGGTTCAAGGAGAGCGGACAGGCAGATATCGGGTCGGCATGAAGATGGTGGGCAAGTGTGATAATGTTTCTTTCCTCCGGTTATGTTTTGAGTTTTCCATTCAGTGTTGTTGTACTGGAATGGTTATTGAATACTCGAGTATTGTTTTCCATTTTCCTTGATGTTCCGGCCTGTTTTTGCCGAGGTATTGATTCGTGTTGTGATGTCTTTGGATACATTGGTTATGTTTTGAATACCCTTTGTATTATTCTTCATTCCATTGTATGTAGACCTTCTCGGTCAAAATTTATAGTTCCGCGTATGTTTAGCCTTGTGGGTCCCACGGCGGGGCTTACGGCGCTGTAATATTCCCTGAATAACTTGGGGGTGTTACAGAATATGGTATCAGAGCTTAGGTCTATGGATACCTAGGCTGTCGGTCTTTTGGGTCGATTGAGTCGTCATTGTCCACAGTATCACTACTATGCCATCATCACAGTGCGACCGGTACTTGTAAGATCTCTTACTCTTATGATGTTTCCTTATTCGTTTTACTTCTTTTTATTGGTATTCTTGAGAATTGGTCACCTTGATGACGTGCGATTGAATTGTGCTTACGTGACTTGTGTGTTCTTCAGTATGTCAGCTGGTAGGGTCCGTGGCCGTGGTCGTGGCCGTGGACGTGGAAGAGGTCGTGGCGCGGCCGTTTCCATCAGTTCTGTTGCGGGGTCAACTAACCCCAATTTGTCAAACTCGGTACATCCTGACACCAAAAGTCAGCACGGCCAGTCGGATGGTCAGGGGAACAATGCGGACGTTGGAGTTGCGAATGTACTTCAACAATTGGCTACCCAGATGACCATATTAGTCCAAACTGTTCAGCTGAATAATCCAAACCCGAACGCGGATGCCTTACTTCAGAACATAATCCGTATGCATCCTCCACAGTTTGGCGGTGCCACAGACCCGTTAGGCTGGGAAGATTGGCTAGCGGAATTGGAAAAGATTTTCGAGGCGGTTGATTGCCCCGAAGTGAGGAAAGTACCGATTGCCCAGTATTTCCTCACTAAGGAGGCCGCTACCTGGTGGAAGGTCATCAAGCCACAGGATCTTGTTGCCACATGGGATGAATTTAGGGAACTTTTGGAGGCCGAGTTTTGTCCTTGGCCGGTGCGAGAGAGCCAAATCCGAGCCTTTTTCGAGGCTAAAATGCAGAACATTCCCGTTTCGCAAGCGATTGTAGAGTACAACCAACAACTGATCCACCTGAAGGATCAAGTACGGAACGAGCGTGATAAAATCCGTTATTTTGATATGCAGGTGAATTTGGACTTACGACGGTATATGGCCGGATTTGCTTGTACCACACTGAAGGAGTATCAGGACAGAGCTTTAGCCCATGATATGTTAAGCCCCGACAATGATACCATTGAAGAACCGAAGAAGCAAAAAGTCGCGGGAAATTTTTCTAACTCTAAGAGTGGCAACTTTCAGAGGTCACAGACTACTCACCGTTCTGTCGGACAGTCGTCACGTTCTAATAAAGGAAAGAGGGGTTACCGTCCTACTCCGGGTACCACAAATCGCACGATGACTTGCTATAAATGTGGTCGTCCAGGCCACATTAATTTGGAATGTAACTTTCCGCCATTGAAGTGTCACACGTGCGGACAGATGGGACATAGAGCGGATTATTGTTCCGAGCCGAATCAGACTTTGGACACTCAGGCTTCTGCCCCACCACCACTTGATCAAAGTATGAATCAACGACAATCTTTTGGACAACCTCAACAAAATTTCGGCAGGGGCCGGGGACGGGGTCAGAATGATGGAGGGGGAAACTCTAGCGTCGGTTCGGTACAACCACGGGTGTACGAGATGCGTCGGACAGACGAACCCGACGCGGCGGTGGCTTCATGTACCATTCATATTTTATCTTATCCAGTCCGTGTACTTTTTGATATGGGTGCTACACATTCTTTTATTTCTGTAGAGTGTGTACGTCGTTTGAATATAACTTGTATGACTGCTTGCGATCACTTCATTGTGAAACTTCCTAGCGGGGATAGGATTGTGGGGAACCGGGAGATTAGAGATTTTCCGGTGACTATATCCGGCATGGAATGGTTATCGAATCTGATTGTAGTTGATATGGAAGGCGAGGACGTAATCCTCGGTGAGGATTGGTTTGATAGTCATCAAGCGATTATGAATTACCGTACCAAGGTTATCACCATGATGACTAAAGACGGATTTGAGTACTCATTTTTGGGGCGTAAGTCGGGACTACCCAAGTTACTTATTAGTGCCATGAAGGCCGTAAAACTTTTGAATAAGGGTTGTACGGACTATTGGTGTTATGCCTTGAAAACGAAAGGAAACGAAGTCGATTTCTCTTTGATTCCGATTGTTAGTGAATATCCCGATGTTTTTCTCAATGACCTCCCGGGATTACCGCCAGAACGGGAGATAGAATTTACCGTGGACTTAGAGCCAGATGCGGCTCCGATTTCTAAAGCACCTTACCGAATGGCACCTTCCGAGATGCAAGAATTGAAAAATCAATTGGGAGAACTTCTGGAAAAAGGGTACATCAGACCGAGCGCTTCGCCTTGGGGCGCGCCTGTTCTTTTCGTGAGGAAGAAGGATGGTTCACTACATTTGTGCATCGACTACCGTGAGCTGAACAAGGTAACCATCAAGAACAAGTATCCTTTACCTCGTATAGACGGTTTATTTGATCAATTGCAAGGGGCTACAGTTTTCTCGAAAATTGATTTAAGATCCGAGTATTATCAACTCAGGGTGAGGGAGTCTGACGTTCCGAAGACGGCATTTCGGACGAGATATGGGCATTATGAATTTGTAGTTATGCCTTTGGGTTGACTAATGCACCGGCAGTATTCATGCAGTTAATGAATAAGATATTCATCGAGTACCTCGAAAGGTGTGTAGTCGTCTTTATTGACGACATCTTGATCTATTCCCGAGATAAGGAGGAACATGCCCGACACTTGCGTTTGATATTAGACATTTTGAGAACCGAGCACCTCTATGCGAAATTCTCGAAATGTGAGTTTTGGTTGGAAGAAGTTATGTTTCTCGATTATGTGATTTCGGCCGAAGGAGTTCGTGTAGACTCGCAGAAGATTGAGGCAGTGCTAGATTGGGCACCGCCTAAAAATGTTAAGGAAGTTCGTAGCTTTTTGGGCCTTGCTGGGTATTACCATCGGTTTGTCGAGGGGTTCTCGAAACTCGCTCGGCCGCTTACGAAATTACTCCAGAAGACCGAAAAGTTTATTTGGACGGACGAAAGACAACAGAGTTTCGATGAATTGAAGAGACGTTTGACTTCAGCGCCGATTCTAACCTTACCACATGGTAGTGAGGGCTTTGCAGTTTATAGTGACGCTTCGGGTCAAGGTCTGGGTTGTGTACTTATGCAGCATGATAAGACGATAGCTTTTGCGTCACGACAATTAAAGCCTTATGAGATGAATTATCCTACTCACGATTTACAGTTGGCCGCAA
Source organism: Orobanche coerulescens (assembly GCA_033398695.1). Lineage (NCBI taxonomy): Eukaryota > Viridiplantae > Streptophyta > Magnoliopsida > Lamiales > Orobanchaceae > Orobanche > Orobanche coerulescens. Next base: position 144,795,982 of record CM065805.1, on the reverse strand, counting down.
TTGTCTTCGCGCTCAAGATTTGGCGGCATTATTTGTATGGTTCACCGTGTCGGATTTATACCGATCACAAGAGCCTGAAATATATTTTCAGTCAGAAGGAGCTGAATATGAGGCACAGACGTTGGTTAGAGTTGATAAAGGATTATGATTTGGAAATTCTTTATCACCCTGGAAAAGCCAATGTCGTTGCGGATGCTTTGAGCCGCAAATCGGCATCTCTTCAAATGCTCTAGGTTCTTACATCTCAGACGAAAATTCGTCAAGATTTAATTGAGCAAGGGATAGAAGTTTGGCTTCAACGAGTACAAGGACAGTTGTGTACTCTCGAAATTACTTCGTCCTTGGTTGATGACATCAAAGGGAAGCAGTGGAGTGACCCGATGATCTCTCAATTGAAGGAAGATGTAATTAAAGGAAAAGCTCCTGGATTTATGGTTCACGAAGATAGTATTCTGAGATTCCAGGGCATGCTTTGTGTTCCAAACGATTTAGAGTTGAGGCAGAAAATTCTCCGAGAAGCTCATGCTACGCCTTACTCAATCCACCCTGGGACGAGTAAGATGTACAAAGATTTGAAGCGCAATTTTTGGTGGAATAACATGAAGAAGGATGTTACGGAGTTTGTACTACGGTGCTTGACGTGTCAACAAGTCAAGATCAAACATCAACGACCAGCGGGGTTGTTGAAACCGCTTCCCATTCCCGAGTGGAAGTGGGAAGACATTTCCATGGATTTCATCACTGGCATGCCGAGACTTGGGCCGGAATGAATATGATTTGGGTAATTGTCGATCGGTTGACCAAGTCTGCACAGTTCTTGGGTATTAAGGATACTTGGGGACCGGATAGACTGGCTCGAACCTTTATTGCTGAGATCGTGAAGTTACACGGTGCCCCCAAGACCATTGTTTCTGATCGAGACGGTCATTTCGTATCACATTTTTGGCAGGCCGTTCATCAGGCTTTGGGTACTGAGTTAAGATTGAGCACTTCCTTTCATCCTCAGTCGGACGGTCAGACAGAGAGGACGATTCAGACGTTAGAAGATATGTTGCGGGCTTGTGCCTTAGACTGGAGTAATGATTGGGAGCTTCACTTACCGTTGATCGAGTTTGCTTACAATAATAGTTGGCATGCGTCGATCAAAATGGCACCGTTCGAGGCACTTTATGGTAGGCGATGTAGATCGCCATTGTGTTGGGATGAGGCTTCTGAGCTAATTGGAATGGAACCGGATATGTTGATGGAGACTAAGGAAAAGATTTCTATTATCCGGGACCGACTGCTGACTGCCCAGAGTCGTCAGAAATCTTATGCTGATACTCGTCGTTGACCTTTGGAGTTCGAAGTGGGGGATCATGTCTTACTCAAGGTGTCGCGACCCGTGGAGTTTTCCGCTTTGGGAAAAAGGGGAAACTTAGTCCGAGGTACATCGGACCTTTCGATATCTTGGACAGAGTTGGAGATTTAGCTTATCGCTTGGCGTTGCCTCCGGCTTTGAGTCACGTTCATAGTGTTTTTCATGTGTCTCATCTGAGGAAGTATGTGCCGGATCCGAGCCACATTATCGACTACAGCGAGATTGACGTAGCCGAAGATATTACTTTTCCGGACGTGAAGATCCTCGAGCGTCGCGAGAAACAACTTCGGCATAAGACCATTCCACTGGTTAAAGTGCAATGGTCGAGGCATGGAGTCGAGGAGGCGACTTGGGAGACGGAAGAGAAGATGCGGGTGGATTACCCCGAACTTTTATTTGTTAAGTTTCGGGACGAAACTTCTTTTTAGAGGGGGAGAATGTAATACCCGTACTTTTATTGACTGTTTGACTTTGCCGTTCTCCTTATTTTGTCGCTCTGTAAACGCATGGAGATATTGTCGATATTGTTTTTGAGTTTTATATCTTGCTTGGGTCTCGATCGTGTTGTTTAGACCTTACGGTAATGTTCTGGGCCAGAGACATAGCGCACGCTAGGCCTAGGCTAACGCATGCTAATTCTGCTTGATTAGCGCACGCTATCTTTGAGCCGTAGCGCGCGCTAAGGGCATCAGTCAGGTCAGAACCTGTAACTCGGACTGCTCTCTGGACTGGCGGGTTAACGCACGCTAGGCGTTGTTAGTGCGCGCTATTCATGGTTAGTAGCGCAGGCTAACATCCGTCCGTAGCGCACGCTACCGGGCTGGTCAGCAGAGGCAGTGAGGTTGCCAGGTTTTCTGGACTATCAGGTAGCGTACGCTAGGCTTCGGCTAGCGCACGCTAAAGTTGTTGCATAACGCACGCTAAGCTATAGCGGTAGCGCACGCTAAGGGTTGAGCAGGGCAGAGACAGTAGGTTCTGGACTCCAGTACTGGATGCCACATTTTCGGCTAGCGCACGCTAGAGATAGACGTTTAGCGCGCGCTAACGGGGCCTGCAGAAGCCACTGGACTACCCGGTGACTTCGCTAGTGCACGCTAATGAAGGAGGCCTAGCGTGCGCTAGACTGGGCAGATATATATGACAGTTGACTTCCATTTCATCATTTTTCACCTTCTTCACTCTTTTTCGACGGGATTAGATCGAAAGAGACGATTTCGGGCGTTTAGAAGCGATCTTCCTTCTAGCAACAACATATTTTGGTGGAGAACAAGGATTTCACAACATCTAATCCATCCTATCGTCCGAATCAAGCTAAAAATCCTTAGAACCCTACTTTTTGGGAATTTTGGGGTTTTTCGTAGATTCATCCGATTTATCCGTTTTGAAGCTTGAGAACCTTGAGATGTATTTATACCATATACATGCTTTTCCTACGATTTTATGGATTGGATTGTGCCGTTTTCGGACTTGTGAGAGTTTGGACGATTTTCCCAACCTCTAGTTGTTTATCCGTGTATTTTCACGTACCGTAGTTGGGTTTCGGGGGTTTCTTCGTGTAGTTTGAATATGGATAATTGATTATCATATTCCTTGCGAATCGTTTAGGTGCCGAAAGCACGTTCTTGGACCTACCAAACTCATACCCTTTTTCCGTTCGATTTCTCGATGTCTCAAAGGCAAGTATATATTTATGATTGTACGTTCTCGACTTTGAATGTAAGATATATTGATGGCATGATATGAACGAACCACTTTGGGGCGGGCCGATAGGTCCCCTAAGGGTTCCATAGCCTCTGGTGCGGTTCCACGGTATTCATACATGTATTGATGACGGATGATATGAACGAACCACTTTGGGGTGGGCCGACAGGTCCCCTAAGGGTTCCGTAAGCTCTGGTGCGGTTCCACGATATTCATATATCTATTGATGCGATGCTATGAGATTTAGTTATTCCGGAATATTAGTCTTGAATTTATGAATTGGCGGTTACATTTACTTTATTGTCGAGGAGTATTGTGTTTCATACTTGATATACTTGCACTAGCTATTCGACGGCTAACCCCTTTATGGGGGGAAATACTTTTTATGTATTTCAGGTTCCAGGAGAGCGGACAGGCAGGTATCGGGTCGGCATGAAGATGGTGGGCAAGTGTGATACTGTTTCTTTCCTCCGGTTATGTTTTGAGTTTTCCATTCAGTGTTGTTGTACTGGAATGGTTATTGAATACTCGAGTATTGTTTTTCATTTTCCTTGATGTTACGGCCTGTGTTTGTCGAGGTATTGATTCGTGTTGTGATGTCTTTGGATACATTGGTTATGTTTTGAATACCCTTTGTATTGTTCTTCATTCCATTGTATGTATACCTTCTCGGTCAAAATTTATAGTTCCGCGTATGTTTAGCCTTGTGGGTCCCACGGAGGGGCTTACGGCGCTGTAATATTCCCTGAATAACTTGGGGGTGTTACATTTAGCGTGCGCTAAATATCACTTGTTGCGTGCGCTAAGCTTACTTCACTGCATACATCATTCTGTGTTTGAATCTCTTCACAACGGTAATACGGGCTCGATAGCGTGCGTTAATTATAATGTGTAGCGTGCGCTATTCTCATCAGGAGACTTCACTTCAGGTAACTTCGAACTCGTCTGTTCTGCAGATAACTCCCGTTAGCGTGCGCTAACCTTCAGCTCTTGCGTGCACTAAGCATGTATTTTGTTCAGCTTTTTGCGTCTTCGTCTACTTCGATGTTTTGCTTCTCCTCGATGTTGTTTTGCTTTGTTTAGCAACTTAATCATCAAAACACTATTTATGAATATGTGGAATAAATATTCCAACAATCTCCCCCTTTTTGATGATTACAAAACAACCCTTGAATTGGATAAAACCTGAAAAATAAATAAATAAATATATATATATATATATATATATATATATATATATATATATACGTTTAAAGTTTTCGACTTTGATCGTTTCGTTAGTTTCACCCATTTTTTCTTCCTCTGTCATTTTCGACTTCTTTGTTTCTCCCCCTTTTTGTATGCTTTCTTCACCTTTTCGACTTCTTCGATTTTTTTATCATTTTCTCCTCCTGTTTACTTTTTATTTTTCTCCTCATATCTTTCATGACGCTTTTATCCAATTCAACTTCTTTCTTTGATTGTTTCGTTACTTTCACCCATCTTTTCTTCTTCTGTCATTTTCGACTTCTTCGTTTCTCATTTTTCAACTCCTTCGTTTCTCCCCCTTTTTGTATGCTTTCTTCTCCTTTTCGACTTCTTCGATTTTTTATCATTTTCTCCTTCTGTTTACTTTTTCTCGTCATATCTTTCATGACGCTTTTATCCGATTCAACTTATTCTCCCCGTTTTTGTATTCAGCAAAAAGTGTAAAAAATATAGAGGGTACAGATTATTGAATATGCATGATACCAAATAATGAATATATGATAAAATAGGATATAAATCCCCCTGAAAATATTATCTCCCACTTTTTAAAATATCAATTGTTAAAAATTAATTTTTAGGGATCCAACCTAAAGTCGGTTTTTCTTTCGAAACATAGACGATATTAGGAACAAAAATTCCTTTTGGAATCCAAATCTTTTTGGTTTTTATCGTTCGTCTTGGGCTCTTACAGATTGAAATATGATGCCTGATTTTCAAACATTTTTCAGAATGAGGTATTTTGAAATTTACGGATTCGTTTTTAAAACGTGGTTTGAATCATAACCCCTCTTTATTTAACGTGTATTTTTGAACCGAGAGCATATTTTCAAATTTCTCGTTACCGAGAGAAAATATCTTTGTTAAATTTTTGAGCTCGGTTTGAACTTTAACAAGATCATCCTTCAACATATTTTCGTTTTCAATGCATTTAGAATGATCAATCTCAACAAATTTTCTCTTCTCAAGAATTTTGGAATTTTCATTTTCCAAGGATTTGTATTTAGATTTAAGGGATTTAATCTCATTTAAAGCATTTTGATAATCGGTATGTAATAACTCGAATGCTTCCAATAACTCATCTTGAGATGACGTACTTACCCGGATTTCGACGTCACTTTCGTCGAGTGTACTTCAGGCCATAAGAGCGAGATTTTGATTGAGATCATCATCTTCATCTTCATCGCTCCATGTTGCTTGATTTATTCCTTCGTGAGTTGCCTCTAACTTTTTCTAAATTTCTTTGGCACTATTACATGAGGAAATAAGGTCGAGATCTTCCGGATTTAAGGCACAATAAAGCATTTGCGTTGCCTTACAATTTTGGTGGTCGTTCTCCCAATCCATATCATCATATTCTTCGAAACTTTTTATAGTCCCGTTGGAATTCATGGAAATTTTCGGACCTCGACATATGATCTTCCAAAGCTCAATATCATAAGCTCGGATGAAGATTGGCATCTTCTTTTTCCATTTCATATAATTTGATCCGTCGAAGAATGGATATTGGTTCGACACAAGATCTTCATTCGGTGCAAATTGGAACACCACTTGGATCTTCTCCTCAGATGTTAAGCCGCTTATTGGAGTACCGCTCCGATACCAATTGTTGGAGCAATATCGGTATTTGCGTCGTTGTGCGGAAGCGTGAATATAATGTGCGGAAAATAAATCACACAAGGATTTATAGAGGTTCGGCCAAACGTGCCTACGTCCTCTCTCGATGTATCTTTTTCTATAGGATGAAGCTCAAATCCTCCGCACCTCTCTTCTATCAGTCGAGGGATTACCGTTACAATCACGTCTTCTATTGGTCCGTGATAAACCACTTGTACTTGTCTTTTTGTCGGTCCAAGTTAAACCGTTTTCCTTTTCTATTGGACAAGGAATCAACCGCTCTAGCTTTGTATCGGTACTAGATAAACCTCACTAAGATAGTGATTGCGATTTTAACAATGCCGGATCCTTGATCTTAATAACACCGAATCCAATTTATTTTACCTCTCGTGTATATGTTGAATGTATAAATACTCAAACTATCAATATAAGCTCAATATCACAACAACAATATAATTTATATGAATATAAGATCAATGTCTTGATTTTTTGAAGTTGCTGTATGGTTTGATACCAAGGATGTGGTATTTATAGCCTTCTTCATCAAACTAGCTGTTGCTGCCATTTGACTTGCTAGCGTGTGCTAGATCTTCCTCTTAGCGTGCGCTATCGCGCATATTTGCCTTAGCGTACGTTATGTACTGTATGTTACCTACGTTAACGTCACTACTACAAAACAGACATTTAACATTGGTTTTTTTGGACATTAACATCGGTTTTCGAACCGATGTTAAATGTCGCGATGTTAAAATTAACATCGATTTCTAATAAATGATGTTAAACTTCGATTTTAACATCGGTTGTTATAACAACCAATGTTAATTTTAATATCCCGATATTTAGCATCGGTTCTGGTACAACCGATGTTAAATTTCGCGATTTTAAAATTTTATCGGTCCGCGGCTAACCCAGCTAGCCCAACCCATCCCCAACCCAGACACTCGCCCAACCACCCGCACCAGCCCCCCGCACCAATCCCCACCAACCTACAACAAATACCATTAAATTTTTTTGTTGGTGGGTTTCGAACTCACCACCTCTTGCTTGTGGAAGTGTGATATTACCACTCCGCCAGATGAACTTCTTGTATATGTTTGGCAATGTGTTATATTTATATACTATATATATTTATAAATTTTTATAAATATAAGATTATTTAATATATATATATATATATTAACAAATCGAAAATTAATTTTTTATAAAAATCTAGAATATTAATATTAAAAGTCGTATATTTTTATTTAAAGCTTGAAAATAAAAACTAATAAATTTAAAAACATGGATCTGATTTATAATTAATATTTAATCTGTTTTTTTTTATTTTTAGATTTTTTCTAAAAATATAAAACAGTTTTTTATGAAAAGTAAAAAAATTACAAAACAAAAAATAGCAGGTTTTTAAAAATATATATAATAATTCAGTTTTTATTTATTTATGGAAAATAATATTCCACTTTTTTTTCAAACTTTAAATAAAAACATCCGATTTTTATTTTCTATTTTCGAACTTTAAATAAAAACATCCGATTTTTATTTTTTATTTTCGAACTAATGTTTATTTTTTATTTTCGAACTTTAAATAAATACTTCCAATTTTTACCTTTTGTTTTTGAACAATAAATATAAGCATCCAATTTTTAATGATAATATTCCGGATTTTTTTTTAAAAAAATAAAGTTTCGATTTTTTTAAAAAAAGTTCCAGATTTTTTAAAAATTTTAACATCGGTTAAACTAAAACCGATGTTAAATTACAAATTAACATCGGTCTTTCTAAAAACCGATGTAAAATTAAAAATTAACATTGTTTAACATCGGATTTTTTTTAAATTTGTAATTAGTATAACCGATGTTAAATTTTTTAAAAAATCTGGAACTTTTTTTAAAAAAAAATCGAAACTTTATTTAAAAATTAACATCGGTTTTTCTAAAAACCGATGTTAAATTAAAAATTAACATCGGTTTTTCTAAACCGATGTGAAATGTATTAATTTAATATTGGTTTTTTTAAAAACCGATGCTAATTGTTAATTTAACATCGGTTTTTAGCAGAACCGATGTTAATTTGTTTTAAAATTTTCAATTATGCCACCGCGTCTTTTTTAACATCGGTTTTTACAAAACCGATGTTAAACGAGCGATGTTGAAGGTCTTTTTTGTAGTAGTGCGTCTTTTAGTTTTATTCCAGTGGCTACTGTCTCTGACTGTTAGCGTGCGCTAATACTTCCCTGTAGCGTGCTAATATTGCATCATTGCATGCGTCATATATCTGTTTATACTTTTTGACTTTGCATCAGAATCTTCCCAACGGATTGATTGACTTGATTCAAACCGATATTTACCGTGCGCTAAATATCACTTGCCGTGTGCGCTAAGCTTACTTCACTACATACGTCATTCTGTGTTTGAATCTCTTCACAACGGTAATATGGGCTCGATAGCGTGTATTAATTATAATATGTAGCGTGCGCTATCCTCATCAGGTGACTTCACTTCAGTTAACTTCGACCTCGTCTGTTTTGCAGATAACTCCCGATAGCGTGCGCTAACCTTCACCTCTTGCGTGCGCTAAGCATGTATTTTGTTCAGCTTTTTGAGTCATCGTCTTCTTCGATGTTTTGCTTCGCCTCGATGTTGTTTTGCTTTGTTTAGCAACTAAATCATCAAAACACTATTTATGAATATGTGGAATAAATATTCCAACATTGTGAACTACCGAAAGAGGAATATCTCGATGATAGCCGAAGATGGTTCTGAATTATTATTCGAGGGATGGATGCCAGGAAGCTCAGGAAAAATGATCAAAGCTATGAAAGTCGTCAAACTGCTAAAACAAGGCTGTACTAGATACTGGTGTTATGCGATGAAGAAATAAGAAGGAAAAGTAGAGCTTTCATCCATTCGTGTTGTAAATTTAATTTCCGGATGTGATCCTCGATGAATTACCTGGACTACCTCCACATCGAGATGTAGAGTATACCATCGATCTAGAACTAGGAGCTACACCGATTTCTAAGGCACCGTATCGTATGGCACCTACTGAGATGTATGAATTGAAGAAACAACTGGAAGAGTTACTGGACAAAGGTTATATTCAGCCAAGTGTTTCGCCCTAGGGTGCACCAGTTCTTTTTGTTCGAAAGAAAGACGGATCCCTTCGACTGTTTATCGACTACTGGGAGCTGAACAAGATGAAGATCAAGAACAAGTACCTGTTGCCATGGATTGATGATTTGTTTGACCAGTTGCAAGGAGCGACAGCATTTTCCAAGATCGACTTGAGATCGGGATATCATCAGTTGAGGATTAAGGAATTTGAAATCGACTTGGCATTTTCAGTTAATCGACTTGGATATCATCAGTTAAGGCATTTTCCAAGATCGACTTGGAAAATTTGTTGAAATCGATCATTCAAAATGCGTTGAAAACGAGAATATTTTAAAGAATAATCTTGTTAAAGTTCAAACTGAGCTCAAAAATTTAACAAATAAATTTTCTCTCGGAAATGAGAAATTTGAAAATATGGTCTCGGTTCAAAAATACACATTAAATAAAGAGGGGTTAGGATTCAAACCGCGTTCTACAAATGAATCCGTAAATTTCAAAATACCCCGGTGTGAAAAATGTTTGAAAATCGAACATTACATTTCAAATTGCTAAAGCCCAATACGGACGATTAAAGTCAAGAAAATTTGGGTTCCTAAAGGAACAATTGTTTCAAATATCGCCTACGTCTCGAAAAAAACCGACTTTCGGTTAGATCCCCAAAAACTAATTTTTAACAATTGGTATTATATTCACGGGGAGTGATATTTTTACAGGGGAGATATTATTTTCAGGGGGAGTTTTATACCCTATTATTGTATATTTTTTATTCATGCATATTTTTTAATTTGGTATCCTCTATATTTTTTTTACACTTTTTGCTGACTACAAAAAGGGGGGAGAAGAAGTTGAATCGGATAAAAATAATAAAAATCGAAGAAGTCGAAAAGGAGAAGAAAGCATACAAAAAGGGGGAGAAACGAAGGAGTTGAAAATTAAGAAAAACGAAGAAGTCGAAAATGGGTGAAACTAACGAAACGATCAAAGTCGAAAACTTTGAAATATATATATATATATATATATATATATATATATATATAATTTTATTTTGCAGGTTTTATCCAATTCTATTGTAATCATCAAAAATGGGGAGATTGTTGGAATATTTATTCCACATATTAATAAATAGTGTTTTGATGATTAAGTTGCTAAACAAAGCAAAACAACATCGAGGTGATGCAAAACGACGAAGGAATCGAAGACGCAAAAAGCTGGACAATATACAAAGCTAGCGCACGCTAGATATATAGGTTAGCGCACGCTAATGGGTCCCGGCTGCAGATCAGACGAGTTCGAAGTAACCTGAAGTGAAGTCACCTGATGAGGATAGCGCACGCTACACATAAGGATTAACGCACACTATCGAGCCAATATTACCGTTGTGAAGAGATTCAAACACAGAATGACGTATGCACTGAAGTAAGCTTAGCGCACGCAAGAGATGATATTTAGCGCATGCTGAATATCAGTTTGAATCAAGTTAAACAATCCATTGGGGTTAATCTGCTACAAGTCAAAAAGCATTAACGGATATATGACACCTGCATTGATGCATGATTAGCGCACGCTACAAAGGAAGTGATAGCGCACGCTAACGGCCAGGGATAGTAGCCACTGGACCGAAACTAGAAAGACGCTAACGTACGTAACAGTACATAACGTACGGTAAAGGCTAAATACACGCGATATCGCACGCTAAGGAAGTCAACCTAGCGCACACTAATAACAACTGGCAGTAACGGCTAGTTTATGGAAGAAGGCTATAAATACCAAATAAGTTGGTATCATTCCACACAATAACATTGAGCAAATCACATACACTTGAGATATCATTGTGAACATTATAGTTGTTGTTCTTGAGCTTAAATTAGAGTGATTGAGTGTTATACACAAAATCATACACGAGTGAGAAAAAGAAAAGATACGATTGGATTCAGTGTTAGTAGGATCAAGGATCTGGCATTGTTAGAATTGCAATCGCTATCTTAGTGAGGTTTATCTAGTACCAATAGAAAGCTAGAGTGGTTGATTTCTTATCCAATAGAAAAGGAAAAATGGGTTTACTCGGACCGATAGAAGACGAGCTTGTAACGGTAATCCCTCGAACGATAGAAGAGAGGTGCAGAGGTTTTGATCTTGAACCAATAGAAAAAGATACATCGAGAGAGGATGTAGGCACGTTTGGCCAAACCTCTATAAATCCGCGTGTAATTTAATTTCCGCACTTTATTTTACGCTTCCGCACAAACGACGCCAATACCGATATTACTCCAACACAGTATGCCGAAGACCATAAGAGGGATAAACATGATTTGGGTGATAGTTGATCGCCTAACCAGGTCGGCTTATTTTCTGAGCATTAAGGATACTTGGGGATCATAAATATTGGAACGAGTGTTTATTATAGAGATAGTCCTATTGCATAGTACACCGAAGACCATTATTTCTGATCGAGATGGTCGCTTCGTGTCACATTTTTGGAAAGCAGTTCATAGAGCCTTGGGAACCGAGCTGAACTTTAGCACAGCTTATCATCCTCAGACTGATAGACAGTCCGAGAGGACTATTCAAATAGTAGAAGACATGCTAAGAGCTTGTGCCCTAGATTGGTCGACTGAGTGGGAAGTTCATCTACCGTTGATTGAGTTCACATACAATAATAGTTGGCATGCTTTTATTAAGATGGCACCTTCCGAAGTGTTATACGGGAGAAGTTTCAGATCACCCCTGTGTTGGTATGATTCGTCAGACTTGATCGGGATGGAACTGGAGTTGATAGTACAGACTCAAGAGAAGGTAGCTTTGATTCGTTAAAGGCTGTTGACTGCCTCGAGTCGGCAAAAATCTTATGCAGACATGCGCCGTCACCTATTAGAGTTTGGTATTGGGGCCACGCGCTATTAAAGGTTTCTCCTACTCCGGGAATTTTTCATTTTGGGAGGAAAGGAAAGCTGAGTCCAAGATATTTCGGACCATTCTAGATCCTTAAAAGAGTTGGGGAGTTGGCATATAGGTTGGCATTGCCGCCATCGCTGAGTCATGTTCATAATGTGTTTCACGTGTCTCAGTTACGGAGGTACATAACATATCCCATTCATGTAATTGATTTCAGCGAGATTGAAGTCGCTAACGATGGCACATTTGAAGAGAAACCAATCAAGATACTCGAGAGTCGAGTCAAACAACTGAGAAATAGACCAATCACCTAGGTCAAAGTTCAATGGTTGCGACACGGATTCGAAGACGCCACTTGGGAGATGGAAGATAGTATGAAGTCAAGATACATAGAATTATTTTTGTCTTATGTTTCGGGATGAAAATCCTTTTTAGAGGGAGAGTATGTAATGTCCGGATAATTGTTGAGTATTTTCATCTATATTTGAACCTTGTAATATTCGACTTTGAGGTATCTATAATCGAAGTGTGATTTTCCCGTATTCGTATTCCCACTACCAAAATTCACACTTTAGCCGACGACACGTAAAAAACGGCAGACGACTTTTAAGTGTCGTCGGCTAAACTCTTCACTTTAGCCGACGACTCGTAGTACTGTCGGCTAAAACAGTTTAGCCGATGACTTGATCTGGGTTGTCGGCTAAAGTTCAACAAAGTCGTCGGCTAAAGTGTTAAACTTTAGCCGACGACTTTTATTAAGGTTTAGCCGACGACTTGATGCGGTCGTCGGCTAAACCCACCGAAAAAAATGGGCTTTAGCCGATGACCCAGATCAAGTCGTCGGCTAAACCTCCAATTTAAAATTATATATAGTCGACGGCACACAAACCCAATATTGTGAGTTGCTACATTCAGTTGCTACAATATTGTGACCTTGTGAAAAAGATCAACCCGGTTCTTGGAAACCCCTTTGTGTATTGAGTTTGTGTTGCTACTTTGAGTTGTGCTAGATGGAGTGACGAAGGTTTCTACCGGTTGTTATAATCACCATTTCGATTAATTAAGGTATTTTATTGTAATTTCGAAATTTTGTATTATTCATGTTGTAGATTCGAAAGCTTTTCTGTATAACGATTAATTTCTATGATGATAATCATTATGATTAATTGTTTGTCGTGATTCCATTTATAATTTGAACAATATTAGTTAGTTGGATTAATATTGAAAAATTTATACATTTTCAGGATGGACAAGAGTTGGATTGGGTTACGAAAATGGGATCCAAGAGTAATGGATGAGATGAAGCAGTTTATGAGATTTGTAAAAGAGCATCACAGTGGTAATACGTTGCACTAATGTCCGTGTAATAATTGTAGATGTCGCAGTGATATGTATCTTTTTCCATTTGATGAGGTCTGGGAGCACCTAAAGAAGAATGATTTTTGGAGTAAATATACATGTTGGATATACCACGGTGAAGCACCGAATTCTGTTATTCTATATGATCACGGAAAATTCAGTGGTAACGACGGGTTCACCGATCTGAAGAGGAGGTTGATTGATGATGTGTTTGGTTATTCCGAGACGTCTGTACCAACTGAGCCAGTCCCACGACCCCGTAGACCGATGCCTTGCAATACTGCTAGGCTTGCCAGGTACAAAAAGCTAATTCAACTCCAATAGACCCCTCTATACCCAAGGTGTAACATGACTATTCTTGATTGTGTCTTGGAAACGATGAGATTAAAGGTGGAAAACAGATCATCCATCAAGTCTGTGGATTATTACTTGGAGCTTACGAGTAATATTCTTCCACAGGGTCATCGTCTTCCTAACACATATACCAAAATGGGACGAATTTTGAAAGATCTTGGTCTTTCCTACATTAAGATCCACGTCTGTATGTATGATTGTGTTCTATTCTGGGGGCATCCTAATGAAGACCTTACGATATGTCCTGTATGTGATACAGAGAGATATAGGATCACTACTTCTGGAAAAGAGAAACCGGTGAAGGTACTTTGGCATTTTTCACTGAAGGACAGGTTGGAACGGCTTTTTATGTCTCCTCACATGGCAAAAGCAATGAGATGGCATGCCGAGCCGCGCACTAATGATAGGGATACTATGATACACCCTTCGGATGGAGAGGTGTGGAAGCATATAGATAGGGAGTATCCGAATTTTTCTTCAGATATCCGAAATTTGAGGCTCGGGATTGCATCTGATGGTTTCAACCCTTTTGGTAACTTGAGTCTTTCATTTACCATATGGCCTGTTGTAGTGATTCCTTACAATCTTCCTCCATGGATGTGTATGTGGAAGGTGTATAATATGTTGACCTTATTAGTCCCGGGGCCGGGATATCCGGGAAAGTGTATCGATGTGTATATGAGACCTTTGATAGAGGAGCTGAAATTGTTGTGGGAGCAAGGTCATCCCACATACGACAGTTATTCGTCCGAGACATTTTACTTGCACGTCATATGTATCGGCACTATTAGTGATTTTCCTGCATATGGAATGTTGTCTGGATTTGTTATTAGCGGATTTAGAGGTTGTTCAGTGTGTTTGAATGCAGATCGTGCTAGGTACCACTGTAGGAAAGTTATCCGAATGCGTCATCGGATATGGCTTGAGAGGGAACATGAGTGGCGTATGGATGCTGCAGCATTTGATGGCACTGTAGAAATGGGCGAGCCACCACGACATTGGACAGGTGATGAAATACTATCGATTCTTAATGAGTACGATTTTGGTCAGCTTAGCAACCATCCTGATGTGATTGCAGCAACCCCTGAAAGGCCCGACAGGTATAAGTATTGGTCGCACAAATGTACATTTTGGGAATTGTGTTACTGGTCCAAGTTACTGATAAGGAACTTCTTGGATGTCATGCACATTGAAAAGAATGTTTGCGAAAGTGTGGTTGGAACAACCTTGGGTTGGGAGGAAAAGACCAAAGACGGGCCAAAAGCACGCAAAGATTTGGAAGAAATGAGCATAAGAAAACATTTGTGGTTGAAGAGTGTCAAGGGAAAACAAAAAATGCCTAAGGCAGCTTACACCGTCACTGTCGAGCAGAAAACTGAGATATTTTGGTGGATAAAGACTGCTAGGTATCCTACCGGGTATGCTGGAAATATAGGAAGATGCGTTAATTTCAGGGAGAACAAGTTAACTGGTTTGAAGAGTCATGATTGTCATATCCTACTCCAACGCCTATTTCCGGTATTTATTCGACCATACTTACCAAAATAGGTGGTCGAGCCATGTGTTGCATTGTCAAGATTTTTACAAAAATTATGTATGAGAAAAGTTAAGAGATCTGATTTGCGTCAAATACAAGATGAGATCATCTATATCTTGTGCAAGTTTTAGCGAATATTTCCTTCAAACTTTTTTGACCTCATGCCTCACCTCATGATCCACCTTCCTTGGCATTTATTGCTCACTGGTCCAGTGTACTACACGTGGATGTACCCAGTTGAAAGGTAACATAATTTTGTATGATATATATATATAATATTGTCAAATTCAATATGATTTCTAACACAATGACAATATTACAGGCAACTCGATGATTACAAAGACTCAGTGGCCAATAAGTCTGCACTGGAAGGATGCATTGCAAAATCTTACCTTGCGTCGGAGTGTATAACATATATCAAGTTGTATTTGGGCACCTTCGAGCCCCCTTCCCGCTCTATTCCAGCAGATGAAAGACAATTCAATCTTTCTATCATCTCCAATGATGTTGACGTCTATGGGAGGTTGCCAAGAAGACAATTAGACCCGTACGAGTCATGAATTGCACATTGGTGGATATTGCTCAATTGTCCAGAAGTTCAGTACTGGAAAGACATCCACTTGTCATGCGATATGGTGCGAGATGACACTAGATTCCACAATAACACTTTCGCCGACTATTTTGGAGTATGGGTACGTATACATTCAGTTGCTATTGATTTTGGACTTGAGATATTTTTTACATAAAAAGTTTATTTACGACAGATGACCCATATACAAGATGACGGACACCCTGACTGGTCGCGTGAACTTATGCTTCTTTCTATGAAGCCGGTTATGTCAAGAATTTATTCGATGGCCAAAGTCAATGGTGTCACATTCGTATGCCTTGAGAGAGACCAAAAAAGAAGATGTCAAAATTCTGGGATTATGATAGATGGTGGATATCACGGTGTTCTTATGGAAGTGGTAGAACTAATTTACGGGGAAGGCATGACAATTTAGTTGTTTAAGTGTCGATGGTACGACACGAATCTTGGAACCGATATGCAAGACGACTACGAACTGTTATCCGTTGACACTTCCACTTCATGATATGAAAGTGATCCTTTTGTATTTCCAACATCAGCAAAGTTGGTGTATTATTTGGACGACTTGGTGAAGAAAGGCACATGGAAGATAGTGAATGTTGTGACAACGAGGAATATTTATAGTGCTGGTACACTGGGAGAAATAACAGGTACTGATGACGATGATGCTTATCAAGAGCCAAATGCAGCAAATATTCCACCATCAACGACAATTACGATGAATAATGTTCCTGAAGGATGAGTCGTCCGACTCCGTGGTGATGCTCGCGGGTACGCTGATGTTGAAACAGACGAATTACTTGAAAATTCTGATGACGATAATGTGGACGACTTGAGGCATATGTTGCCGGATATCAACTCAGATAATGAGACAGACTGTAGTGATGACTCAAACTATGAGCCATAAATTTAAATTAGATGTTTATTTTCATACGTTATATATAATGAAAAAAATAGTAATAATAATAATAATCAAAACATTAACATAATATTAATAATATTATTAAAAAAAATCGGGGGGTTTAGCCAACGACTTCCACGAAAGTCGTTGGCTAAAACCCTTTCGAAAATAAATTAGAGTTTAGCCGACGACTTTCGTTGAAGTCGTCGGCTAAACCTGTAAAGAAAAAAAAATTGCTGTTTAGCCGACGACTTCAACGAAAGTCGTCGGTTAAACCCCTTTAAAAAAAAAATTGGTTAAACTAAGAAAATGCCTGTCTGTTAGATGTATTTTTGTGCGCTTAATTATCATTATTTTATCTCCACATTGTGTTTAAATCTGCATAAATGATATTTTAATGCTTTATGTTTATATATTTTGAAGGAAATTAGAGTCCGGGAGCTTAAACGAAGAAAAACGGGCCAAAACAACATTTTTTGGTTAAGGGCCGCGTCACAATGAGCCAGAGCCGCGGCACAGACTCATCGAGAAGCACACTGGTACAAACTGTACCGGGGGCCGCGGCACGCTCATCCTGCGCCGCGGCCCGTAAAGAAAAATGGCGCCCAGGCCTGGCAGCACAAGGGCAGGGGCCGCGACACACTAAAGCTGGGCCGCGGCCCCTGGCGCGGGATTTATGACTGCAGCCCGTGATTTTGGCCGTTTTCGACCTAATTATCGGACGCGTTTTGGAGGTGGAAAATAGGTTATAAAAAGGCATTGAAGGTCAGAAAATAGATCATCGAAGAGGAGGAGAAAATACCTAGCAGCAGGAAGCAAGGCCATAGAACGGAATAAGCCAGTCTTCAATTGTGTTTGATTTTTCTTTCTTATGTTTAATTTGAATCTTTGTATATTGTTTTCTAGCATGTCGGGCTAGACCCCTTTTTCTAGGATTGTTATGAAACCGAGATTTTGAGGGATTAAGTCTTGATTTTGCATTATTTATATATATTTCCCTTTCTATTGAGTTTTCCCAATTGTTATTAATGCGTTCAATTATGTGGCTTATGATTGAATTGTTTCAATTACGCAACTCGAATCGGGAGAGGAGAGTTAGTAGGAAATATTGGTGAGAACCGCTTTGTTTTGTGGGATAGGAATATACTCACAAGGATTACGTAGCTCGTGTGAAGATTTTAGACTTTTTGGCTATTTTGTAATAACTCACCTAAGAATAGAGTGATTTATTCATCTTAGAAAATTCTATTGTCTTCGGGAGAGGCATTAGATTATCTTAGAAATCTTCGCTGTCAATAAATTGGGAAATTACATAAATTATATTAATCAATATTAATTCGGACTAATCGAGGCGGATTCTCAATCCTAGATTCTTCTCTTATTTGATCATCTATTATAGGACTATTGACTTTATTAGTTGTTTTTTAGGTTATCGCATTATATAGCTTTTAATAATTCTTCCACCACCAAATTCGATCGTTCAAATAAAACTAGAATACAAATAAATTGGTAATTAGTATGCCAGTCCTCGAGGGAACGATATCTTTCTTATCACTTTATTACTTGATTACGACAACGTGCACTTGCGTTCACTAAATTACGTAACAAGTTTTTGGCGCCGTTGCCGGGGACTGATTGTTTTTACTAATATCAATTTCAGTATTTTTAGTCTTAATTTGAACATTATTTTATTTTTGTGTAAATTTGTTTTTATTTATTTTCCTTTCAGGAGTTTCGTCTAGTGCATGAGTTAATTTAGTGACGAAGGTCTACTTCCTTTGGATACCGAACTCAAGCGCACCTTGCGAAAAAACAGGAAGGAAAAGCGTGAATTGTCAACTACGATTACCATGGCTGACAACACCGGAAACTAAGGGATCGACAATCCCATTCAGCAAGCTCAACCGGCATTGGCACTCCGTGATTATGCACTACCACAAATCAATGCAAATTTTTCGGGGATTCGGCGTCCAACCATCCAAGCAAACAATTTCAAGATTAAGCCAGCTATAATCCAAATGGTACAAGCAAGCCAATTTTGGGGACTAGCGAATGACGACCCTAATGCTCATATTGCATCATTTCTCGAGATATGCGATACTTTCAAGAAGAATGGAGTTTCTGATGACGCCATTCGTCTACGGCTTTTTCCATTTTCTTTGAGGGATAAAGCCAAGTTTGGGTTGAATTCACTTCCACCGGGCTCTATCACGACTTGGGCGGAGTTAGCACAAGCCATTTTGGCTAAGTTCTTTTCGCCGACAAAGACAGCGAGACTTCGGAATGAAATAACGACCTTCGGGCAATTTGAGATGGAATCGCTTCATGAAGCTTGGGAGCGATACAAGGATTTGCTAAGGAGATGCCCACATCATGGTCTACCGGATTGGCTACAAATTCAGACATTCTATAACGGACTGAGTGCTTCTACACGCACTCTTGTTGATGCAGCCACTGGAGGAGCTTTAATGGGCAAGACGATGGCTGAAGCTCATTCTCTATTGGAAGCGATGGCTGCAAATGCTTATCAGTGGCCTTCTGAACGGATGAACCCAAAGCGAGTTATGGGAATTTTGGAAAACGATCCAATCTCTACACTATCAGCCCAAGTTGCAGCCCTAACTCAACAATTGCAAGCCTTTTCACATACCCCTTCTACCAACACCATGGAAACATGTAATTGGTGCAACGGGTCTCATCCTAGTGCTCAATGCCAAGTCGGAAACCCTTTCGATCAATCTCAGATGGAACAAGCTCAGTTTGTGGGGAACGGAAATCGCCAGAACAATCTATATTCTAACACTTAAAACCAAGGGT
The DNA here is from genome assembly GCA_033398695.1 of Orobanche coerulescens. Classification (NCBI taxonomy): domain Eukaryota; kingdom Viridiplantae; phylum Streptophyta; class Magnoliopsida; order Lamiales; family Orobanchaceae; genus Orobanche; species Orobanche coerulescens. The sequence goes on along the minus strand of CM065805.1, from coordinate 144,776,500 downwards.
GGTGAAATCATCCCAATCTTTCGTGGAGGAACGGGCAAGCTTTATATAAACCTTCGCAAGTTCAATTCACTCAGCCCCCACAGCAACCCCCTCAACCACCGAAAGTCTCTTTGGAAGATGCTCTTGCTCAAATGGCGGCTAACACGAGCCAATTCATGGCTCGCACGGAGACTACTCTATAAAATCATTCCGCTTCTATTCGAAACCTGGAAGTAAAAATGGGGCAGATCGCAAATTTATTAACCTCTCGACCTCAAGGCGTATTACCAAGCGCTACCGAGATGAATCCCAAGAAAAATGTGCAAGCTATCGAACTACGGAGTGGAAAGGAGCTACACGAGCAGCCCAAGAGTAGCAAGGAAAAAAGCAGCCCCAGTGAGAAAACGAAGGATGAAGAGGCCAAGTCAAAAGCAGTCTCGACTACCCATCCCACACCACCAATCCCATTCCCACAATGCCTGCAAAAGCAAAAATTGGACAAGCAATTCTCCAAATTTCTTGACGTCTTCAAGAAATTACATATCAATATTCTATTTGCCGATGCCTTAGAACAAATGCCGAGCTTTGTGAAGTTTATGAAAGAGATCTTATCGAACAAAAGGAAGCTCGAAGAGTATGAGACAGTGGCATAGACAAAAGAGTGCAATGCTATTTTATAGAAGAAACTCCCACCTGTAACACCCCGAGATATTCGGAATAATTACAGCGCCGTAAACCCTTTAAGTAAGGATTTACAAGGCTATTTTAAAAGAAATGTAAATATAATCCAATCGTACAACTGAAGTTCAAAATACAGATTTGGTTCAACTGATCCAGTGAGTTAAATTATACAACCATATCGAAATGACATTATTAAAACAGACGTACTCGAGTACTAAATGAACCAAGAAGACAAATCACAATAACAATAAACATCAACCACATCACTGAGCCATTTCATCGTCCTGTCGGTACTGTGGTTGCTTCCCCGCTCCTCGGCTACCTGAACATCAAAACAATGTCCACCCCCGAAAGGGTTAGCAAAACTATGCTAGTACAAGTATCATAATACATAAATCATCAGTGCATCATAAAACGTGCAAAACGGACTTCCGTCACCATAATCCAACGATGCGAATCCTCACGATTCCATAAACACAGTACAGGGTAATCCAGCGATCCAGCGCCCTTGGTATAGATCCCCATGATGATCCCGTCAGACCAACGCATGGTGGAAAACCCGTCCAGCGATCCAGCGCCCTCAGCATAGATCCCCATGATGATCCCGTCGGACCAACGCATGGTGGACATTCGATCCAGCGCCCTCAGCATAGATCCTCATGATCCCCTCGGATCATTTATACCATAAACCAATCAATTATGCATACATATATGCATTTCAATATGTTCATCAATACGAACAATTAACAGCGAATACCACGAGAAATTACAGAAATACATCTCATATTTTATAACATGAATAAAACCATAAGCATGATCAAGGTTCCAATATAAATCGAACTCAACATATAATACTTGCCTCGAAAATGGCAAGAATGGAAATACTCCAGCAAATGACACGCGTCCGTATGTCATCGCCCCTCGATCGTCCACTATGAAAGGCTCGGACCTAAGAAATAATAAAGAATTCCTCTCAATTCGTACGAACGTCTAACAATCCGGTTTACGGCCGCAAGCTCTAAAAAAATGAATTCTGTCTGAACTACTTAGCGCGCGCTACGTACTCTACGTAACGTGCGCTAAGTCTGCCCGTTAATGTACGCAAATGACCAGGTTTAGCGTGCGCTAGCCGTATCGATCTTCTTCTTCGAGCACCATCGCCTGCCTGATGATATAACGTACGTTACGTATCCAACGTAGCGCACGTTACTCGTTCCCGTTAGCGCACGTTAATATAAACATCTTAGCGTGCGCTATTCATGCATGGCAGTCACTACTGGGTAAAACTTGAGCTAAAGGTGATGAAAACTCATGAAATCCTCAGTTTTAATACATGCCAACTCTGTGCATATCATGCTCATACGGTTTATGAAAGATATTTATGGATTAAATGACTACGAGACACAAGGATACGTATCATCATTACTACACCATAATTCATCTTGATCTTCAAGAAAATATTCTAAGTTCCGTTCATTCCAAGTCCCAAAACATATGATTCCTTACGTAAAACATACGAACTAGATAATCTTCATATACTGGTCATGATCGGTTTTGAAGATACATAATATGCTTAGGAGTCCACATACTAAAAAGGTTCAATGGATCATACGATGAATAAGTGCCGAAACATCAAAAATATCCTTCTAACACATGATGTTCGACTACTAACGAATTTTTCTGACTAGATAATCATGATCAAAACGCCCTTCATTCTAGTACTTAGTTTTGGTGAAGAATCACCTACCTCAAAGTAGTGGAGAACAAGGAGGAATTCGAAGCAATCGAACGTCGAAGGCTTGAACACCAATCCTCAATGATCTACAATCTTCAACACGAGCTAGGATGCTGAGATGAAGTGTTTAGGATGCAGAGAGTAATACTCTAAGTATAAGGATTCGGATGTGGGAAGAGAAAAGACTGAAAATACGAAAAGGATGTTGTCCTATTTATAGAAAATGGTTATTAGCGCGCGCTAGTCCATACTCGTAGCATGCGCTAACGGCTTACAGACTTCACTGTACTCAGCACTTAGCGTGCACTATTCTCATATCAGTAGCGTGCGCTAAGGCGTTGACTTGGCTTTTTCTCGAAAGCCGTCCAGGTTCATCCCGACACAATCCGACCAAGATCCCCGGCCTGATCTCACCTACCAACACGTCTCAATCATATTGACCACGTATAGCGTGCGCTAAGGTTCCTTCGTAGCGTGCGCTAAGGATCCAAGTTAGCGTACGCTACACTTATATGATAGCGTGCGCTACATGCGCAGAATCAAAATCTTTAAATCACATTCATGAAATCATACGCTCAACAACACCGGACTATGAGATACGGAGAATAATACTCAGATTAAAGTGCAACAATTACAATATCACAAGTTCCAAATACATATCAGAAATCTCGGGTATTACACCACCTAAATTGAGGGATCCGGGAAGTTTCACTAGACCATGCACCATTGTAAGTTTGTCCTTTGACAGAGCCTTATGTGACCTCGGAGCTAGCATTAATCTTATGCCCCTTTCCATTTTTAAGAAGTTAGGTATTGGGGAGGCCAATCCGACTACGGTCTCTTTGCAATTAGCTGACAGATCTATCAAGTATCCGAGGGGGGGGTAATAGAAGACGTTTTGGTCAAGGTCGATAAATTTATCTTTCCTGCCGATTTTATTGTGCTCGATATGGAGGAGGACCATGACATCCCAATTATCTTGGGAAGACCATTTTTATCAACCAGCCTAACTCTCATTAATGTGGAAAAAGGGAATATCACTCTACGAGTTCAAGAGGAGCAAGTTACATTTAATATATTTCGATCCATGCAACATCCTAGTGATGTTGAGAATTGCTTTCAAATTGATGTTATTGACTCGTGTGTAAGAAGAGCTTTTCGGGAGAGCTATCCCTCAAATCCATTGGAGTCCGTTTTAGTTGGATCCTCTACCGAGTTAAATCCAGATCATGTAGATTATCTACGACACATGGATACTTCACCACCATTTTTCACTCGTCGACCATGTGAGGAGATCGAAAGTTCACCAACTCGACCCATCCCATCAATTGAGAAGCCCTCAAAGCTAGAGCTCAAGCAGCTACCGAATCATTTAAAATATGCATTATTGGCACCCGAAGATTCCCTGTCGGTCATTCTTTCTGCCACTTTGGCGGGTGATTAAGAGGAGAAATTATTGAAAGTTTTGAGGGAGTACAAATCTGCCCTTGGATGGTCTATTGCGGATATCAAAGGAATCAGCCCGTCCATTTGCATGAATAGGATTTTGATAGAGCTAGACTACAAACCATCTGTGGAGCACCAACATCGTTTAAATCCAAACATGAAAGAGGTGGTAAAAGTCGAGGTTTTAAAACTCCTCGACGCAGGTATGATCTTTCCTATTTCTGATAGCAAGTGGGTAAGTCCGATTCAAGTTGTGTCAAAGAAGGGTGGGATAATGGTTATTTAAATCGATTTTTATTGTTTTCTTGATGGGTATTCTAGGTATAATCAGATTTATATAGCCCAGAAGACCAAGAAAAGACAACATTTACATGTCCTTATGGCATTTTCGCTTATAGGCGCATGCCTTTTGGTTTATGTAATGCGCCGGCCACTTTTCAAAGGTGTATGATGGCTATTTTTTCTGACATGGTTGAACATTGTATTGAAATTTTTATGGATGATTTTTCTGTTTTCGGTGACTCGTTTGATTTATGCTTGCAGAATTTGCAGAAAGTCCTGAAACGATGCGAAGAAAATAATCTAGTGTTGAATTGGGAGAAGTGCCATTTTATGGTCCAGGAGGGCATTGTACTAGGCCATCGCATATCTGCCCATGGCATTGAAGTCGACCGTTCAAAAATTGAAACAATCGAGAAGATGCCTCCGCCTACTTCGGTAAAGGGGGTGAGGAGTTTTTTGGGACACGCCGGTTTTTACCGCCGTTTTATTAAGGATTTTTCGAAGATCACGAAGCCGTTGTGCAATTTGCTCGTGAAGGATGTCCCGTTTGATTTTGATGAGTCGTGTAAAGAGATCTTCGACCTATTGAAGAAGGCTCTAAGCACCGCCCCGGTCATAGTCGCTCCAGATTGGAGCCTTCCATTAGAGTTGATGTGTGATGCTAGTGATTTTGCCATTGGGGCTGTTTTGGGACAGAGAAGAGGGAAAGTGTTCCACATCGTGTATTATGCAAGCCGAACTATTGACGACGCCCGAAGAAATTATGCCACGACAGAAAAAGAATTATTGGCTGCGATTTTTGCTTTTGATAAATTCCGGGCTTATTTATTGGGAACGAAACTAGTTGTGTGGACTGACCATTCGGCGATTAAATACCTTTTGGAGAAGAAGGATGCTAAACCAAGGTTAATTAGCTGGGTGCTTCTCCTACAAGATTTCAATTTGGAAATTTGAGACAAGAAGGGGACCGAGAATGTCATTGCCGATCACCTTTCTCGCTTAGAATATCCCCTCGAGAAGGCGGAGAGTCATCCACAAATTGTGTAAAACTTCCCCGATGAACAGCTCTACAAGGTAGGTTCGCAACAAACACCTTGGTACGCTGACCTAGTGAACTACCTCGCAAATAAAATAATTCCGAATGATCGCTCATGTCATCAAAAGAAGAAGCTGATTTCAGACGCAAAGTATTACTTGTGGGACGACCACTTTTTGTTTAAAAGATGTCCTGATCTAGTCATTCGCAGATGTGTTCCGGAGGAAGAAATTCGCAGTGTGCTGAATCATTGCCATGCATCACCCTACGGAGGGCATTTTAGCGGAAATAGAACAGCCGCAAAGGTCTTACAATCAGGTTTCTATTGGCCATCATTATTCAAGGATGCTCATTCCTTTGTGTCCACGTGTGACCGGTGTCAACGGACGGGAAACATCTCAACACGACATGAAATGCCGTTAAACACCATACTTGAGGTTGAATTGTTCGACGTGATTTTGGCCATTTTCGACCTAATTATCGGATGCATTTTGGAGGTGGAAAATAGGTTATAAAAAGGCATTGAAGGTCAGAAAATAGATCATCGAAGAGGAGGAGGAAATACCTAGCAGTAGGAAGCAAGGCCAGAGAACGGAAGAAGCCAGTCTTCAATTGTGTTTGATTTTTCTTCCTTATGTTGAATTTGAATCTTTGTATATTGTTTTCTAGTATGTCGGGCTAGACCCCTTTTTCTAGGATTATGATGAAACCAAGATTTTGACGGTTAACTCTTGATTTTGCATTATTTATATATATTTCCCTTTCTATTGAGTTTTCCCAATTGTTCTTAATGCGTTCAATTATGTGGCATATGATTGAATTGTTTCAATTACACAACTCGAATCGGGAGAGGAGAGTTAGTAGGAAATATTGGTGAGAACCATTTTGTTTTGTGGGATAGGAATATACTCACAAGGACTTAGCTCGTGTGAAGATTTTAGACTTTTTGGCTATTTTGTAATAACTCACCTAGGAATAGAGTGATTTATTCATCTTAGAAAATTCTATTGTCCTCGAGAGAGGCATTTATCTTAGAAATCTTCGATGTCAATAAATTGGGAAATTACATAAATTATATTAATCAAGATTAATTCGGATTAATCGAGGCGGATTCTCAATCCTAGATTCTTCTCTTATTTGATCATCTATTATCGGACTGTTGACTTTATTAGTTGTTTTTAGGTTATCGCATTATTTAGTTTTTAATAATTCTTCCACCACCAAATTCGATCGTTCAAATAAAACTAGAATACAAATAAATTGGTAATTAGTACGCCAGTCCTCGAGGGAACGATATCTTTCTTATCACTTTATTACTTGATTACGACAACGTGCACTTGCGTTCACTAAATTACGTAACACTGCCCACCTGACCCGACCGTTTCAAATGACACGGCCCGTGTCGCACCTGCCCAGAAAGTGAAAAACGACTATATGCCTGACCCGACTGTGTTAGATGACACGGCTCGTGTCGTATTTGTGGTTTAGCCGACTACTATTGCTAAACGTCGTCGGCTAAACTATACTATTTTTTTTAAAAAAAAACTTTAGCCGACGACTTAGATCTTGTCGTCGGCTAAACCCCTAAATATTTATACATTTTTTCTCCCTCTTTTCTTACTTTTTTCTTCTCCCAACCCCAGCCCCCCGACCCCACTCCCCAGACCCCAACCCCCCGACCCCCGCCAACACACCGCCGCCCGCCCGCCCGACCGCCCGCCCGCCGTCCGACAGCCCCCGTCCGACGGCCCGCCCGCCCCCTCCCGCCGTCCGACAGCCAGGTAACCATTTTCATTTTTTTGTTTGATGAATTTATAGTATTTGTTTGATGAATTTGTTTAGATTATTTGATGAATTTAGTATTTTCCACATTTTGTGTTTAATTTAGTTTTGATCAATTGTTAGTTGTTAGTTGGATGAAATATGATGAATTTTGTGATGAATTAGGTAAATTATTTGATGATTTGTGAATTAATGAAATATTTGATGAATTTGTTTGAGGAGGAAGGGATTGTATAGCCGGCATTAATCGAAAGATTAACGTGGTATGGCATTGATAATTACTGTTTTGTGATTGTTAATTTACTATGGAAACTATGTCGAAATTTTGAATATCTTTATGTTTTTTATTTTTGAACATGGATAGAATAAAGAAAGCGTTGGGGAAGAAGTCGACAAAGTCGACCACTCTCGGTTTGGGGGGAGTTCTGCAGCCTCTAGTAGGGCGGATCAGGTTACTCAGTACATATCTAAGAGTAGCGCTCGTGCCCGCTAGATACTAGAAGAAACTGCATTAACGCTGACGATTTTTAGAGGGCGACAGATGAGCTCGCTACACTAGCGCGACGTTTATCCTTTTAGACACCACAGTGGACTCCCTCGCAGACGGAGACTCGCATGCCTCCCATCCACCGACCCACGTCTAGCCGTCTTATATCAGGAGATGTACGGAGTTTCTCGTCGGCGGTGCCCCACGGTCCACTGTCGAGTCTATTCATGCCTCCGATGGTTCCGACTATTCCGGAGGCCGATGAGATGGGAGTCCGAGTTCCCGTTCGATTGATTAGCTCAGAGGAGGCGTACGTCTATGATTCTTGGCCAAACAACATGCGTTGGCAGAGTTGTCGGGTTTCGAAGACGAAATTGTACGAGGAGATATAGAGGGAGAAGGAGAAGGGGAAAAATGTAGTCGATGAGGAGAAGAAAAAGAAGAAGACTCATGGCCCGACAAAGGGTCTGGCGCTCGACTCGTACATCAGTAAGCATGGCCGTTACGAGATTTCTCTAGAAAGACACGGACGGCCGGTGATGTATTCTGATGTTATGGCGTCATATATCCGTAATGTGGGCTTTGTCATTCGGGACAGAGTCCCCATTTTGTGGCCTGATTGGGGGACCTGCCGCAGTGCGTGAAGGATGCTTTGAACAATGATATGTCGGTAAGTTATTAAATATTTAATAAGTGTTTTTCAATCAACACATAGTTCTTCAAAATGCAATATGTGATGTTTTTAAAATATTGCGTATTTATGTTGTTCATAGGTGTGGTTTGTCATTCCCGACTCGCTACTACGTACTTGGTGTGACGAGGTGTAGTCTACCAAGTAAGTCATTTTAATTTATTTTGTATCTACATTGTTTGCGTAATTTTTTTTCTTACGAATAGTATATGTTGTGCAACGTGTGTTGTAGGTACAAATCTTGGAAAAATGAGATGCACATGTTCTGGACAGCCTGGGGTGATACCCGAGAGGCTACCCCAGAAGAATTCAAGTTTTGGGAGTACGAGTGGAAGTGGCTACGTGCCCATTTTCGAGACCCGGAGTTCATGGTATGAAATTATTTTTAATATATCTGTCATTTTTTATTTGTCTATAAAATCTTGTAATTCTTGCAATATTTTTTTGAAGGCGACTAGCTTGACCAACACGACCAATCGTGTTGGTCTGACTGACCATCACAGTCTGGGTTCGCGGTCGTTAGCGAGAGTTGCGCACGAGGCCACTTCTTCTGATTCGGTGGATGCATTTGCCTACGTGACTCGGAAAGTATATCTGAACCATCCCGAAGAGCATATAAGTCTTTTTTATTTTATTTTGGAAATAAACTAAATGCCTTTGTATCATACTTTTATTGTTATTGAAATATTTATATTCATAATAACTTAGGAGCGTGTGCAGGAGGAGTCTCAGAGGATGCTTGTTGAGATTGCTCGGGAGCAGTATCCGGACTTAGCGGATACCGACCTCGATTCCGCCATTGGACAGATCGATCAGGCCGATCCTTATGTTCGCGCTAGGGTGTGGGGTACCGTCTACCCTCCTAGAGGTAGTCGGTACCGCACTACGATGATGGGAGCCTAGGGTAACAGCCTATTAAAAGATACCCCCGACTTCCGGCGCCCTCGCAGACGGGATGCACGGACTGCCTATCTCGAGGAGTAGTTGAGAGCGGAGAGGGAGCTCAAAGCTGAGAATGAAAGGAGGACTCAGACGCGGTTACATGAGAGCGATCACAGGACTGAGTTGCAGTTAGAGAGTTTCCAGAGACCGCAGTAGGCCATGATGGACTATATGATGACGCTGACTCAGACCATTACTCAGGCTGGACTGCAGGCACCTGCTCCATCGACTTCTCTCTTCGGACAGACCCCATCTTCACAGCCTCGTGACGAGGATCTAGGGGATGGTGGTAATCCTTCTACTTCTACATTTGGACATTTAGATGATTTTGGTAGTGGATTGCAGTTGTGTTGTTATAGGACTCTTGTATATTTATACTTGTGTTAGAATTGTGTAAGTGATTTTGTTGACGCTACTAGTATGTTGATGAAATTTATGTTCGTGAATGTGTTGTGCGTTGTGTTGTGTTGCATATAATGTTGGGCATATTATTAATGGTATTAGTTGAATGTGTTGTGCGTTGATTGTTGTTGATCATGGGAGCTGGTGTATAAAAATAGCAGGTGCAAAAAAACAGGTTTTGGGATCCCAAAATCTGAATTAATTTTTTTTTTATATTAGTTTTTAGCCGACGATTTTGTCAATGTCGTCGGCTAAAGTATATTATTTTTTTTTATAAAAAGGTTTTAGACGACGACCTTCATAAATGTCGTCGGCTAATGTGTGTAATACCCGTAATTTCGATTTCCGGTAATTTCTTTTTTCGGAGAAAGTCCGTTTTGACGACTCGCTCAGGACCGTTTCGTCATTTCGAGAATTATTAATTCTGTACTTTTTGTCATCCGAGCTCGTTTCAGTGTCGTTTTGTTGAGTTCCGTGCGTTTTAGCGGTTTTTCCGCACTTGAGTTCGATTCTTGCGAATCTCGTCCGAAACTGTTGTTTCGACTTTCTCGTAAGTTCATTTAATGTTATTATTCATGTTGCAAGCTTCGTCTTGGTGTTTCGATCATGTATCGTGTATTTGGGGCGTTTTGGGCCATTTTCGTAATTTCCCAAAGTTTGGGGTAATTACTTTCCGTTTTCGAATTCCGAGCCTTTGGGTGGTCGGAATCGTGTGTTATCTTAGTGCTCGGATTCGTATTTGCGAGTACTTCGTAACCGTATCTTCGATTCGTACTCAGGTTCGGGTTTCGGGGTCGTTCGGGCCGTCGGAGTTGGTCCCGGCCGAGTCATGGTCGGGCATGCTGGGGCCAGGCCAGCCCTGGCCGAGTAACGTGCGGTAGTGCTCGGCCGTTACGTACGTAAGGCCGGTTACGTACGTAAGGGCCTGGCCGGTAACGTACGTAACGGGTTGGCAGTTTTGGGGCAGTGACTCGGTTACGTACGTAAGCCTTGGCCGGTTACGTACGTAACCCGGCAGTCAGCCTATTTAAGGCCTGACAGCGTTTTTCTTCAGCCATTTCTCACTCATTTTCTTCCCTTCCGCGGCTGGAGATTAGTTCATCATGGATATATGTTGTTGGACAATAAATCCATGAAGTCTTGGAGTTCAAATCATCAATCATACATCCTATAACATCCTCCGATATACCGAATCAGGTCAGATTTCCTAGAAATCTAGTTTTGGGGAATTTGGGTATTTTGGTTGTTTTCGTCCGATTAATCCGATTTAACTTAGGATTGTGATGTATTGATGATTATTTAGATGTTTTATATCTTTTCCCTTGTTATTCCATGGTTGGATCGTATCGATTCGTTGTTTTGGTCGAGTTCTTGATCGACAACTTGAAGGTGTCTGGTAAAATGTCTTAGAGGGGTTTTCGGGCGTTCTACGATTATTCCTCATCGTATGATCATTGATTTATTAATTATATGATGTTAGGGTCGAGTTTCTTATGAAGAAACCGAGTTGAACCCTTCCGTTCGTTGTCGTCTTCCTTTTCGATAGCATCGGGCGTTTCGAAGCTTTCCGGTTGAGCCGTGTTCGTCGGAATACTTGCGTACCGATTTCGAGGCAAGTATCTTGCCCATACGTTTCATGTTTCATAGGCATAATTGTTGATAAATGATTTTTATACGAAATCCAAATGTTTAATGAACGTAAAAAGGGATCGGTATGTCCTCGATAAATGTTGTCTTTCAACGATAATTCGTATACTTCGTGAATATGTGTTCTCGGAATATGTGTGTTGGTTTTGTATGTTTAAAGATAATATGATCACTTCGAGTGAGTTTGATAGACCGTAATCCTTTGCCGGGGATTACGTATTGTTATTGTGTACTTGTTCGGTAAGAACGTAATGTGTGTGATATTAGTTGTTACTCCTTGAAAGGAGGTTGTGATACTTAATGTTGTTTGGCTTGATAAGTGATTATTGTTGTGTGCTTGATGTATGTTATGTGCCTCCAGGTAGGATTGTTGAATCTCCGGGATCCATACTTGCTAGTATGGGTCGGGCGTGACCGTAGGGTTATCCAATCCGGGTATGTCTTATGGGACTCCGAGGTTCGTGGCTTGTTAGCCCGATGCCGAGATAACTTGTGGGGTTATCATCGGGTATGTCTTGCGGGGACTCCGAGGTTCGTGGCTTGTTAGCGCGATGCCGGGATAACTTATGGTTGTGGTTTGATTATGTACGTATATGTGCTTGTAGTCACGTGATCATGGTTACGGTGACATGTGATTTGATATAGTTTCCCTGTGGGTTATTCACTCGGGTTTGTTCTACGGGAGCATCCGAGGTCCGTGGCTTGCTCGCACGGACGCGAATAATCTGTGGAAACAGTTGTTATGGTATGATCGGGTCGTGGACCCCATTTGTTGTTATCGAATTTATGTTTTGGGAAAATGACTTTTGGGCTGTGTCCCTAAATGTTTTTGAAAGGTTTGAGAATTCTTAAAATCCCAAATGTTTTCAAAACTCCCGAGATCGTAAAATGTTTTCACAAGATGTATATCGGGTTTACCCTTATCTTTCGATTTAACCGTTTTGATTAAGTGATTTACCTCGGGAAGTATGTTTATGATTAACATGTTCCGTGGAGTATGATATGTATGGCTCGTTTTCGTATTTTATACTTGCACTAGCAAAACAGTGGAGTTTTGCTAACCCCCGAGTATTCGGGGGGTGGATGTCTGTATTGCATTCAGTTTTTGGAGCAGAGCACAGGGTCGGCATGAAGGATGATGAAAGATGAACGATACTTATCACACGAGGATCCGTTGATGTCGTATTGGTCTAGTTGTATTTTCTTTTCCGCTGCAGTATCTTTTCCCCGTTGTACGGGAGTTTATTGTATTTTGACCCATGCGTGGGTATGTGTTTGGAATTGAGTTGTATGTTATTATTGAAAGACCAAGTCGGTCTACTGAGTAATTTTATCCTTAAAGGCGATGTTTAGATGTTTGATTTTAGATATCAGCCTGGTAGATCCTCGAGGAGAGGGTCTACGGCGTGTAATATCCCTGAGTGTATTGGGGGTGTTACAATGTGCATCATTTTTTATTTAAAAAAGGCTTTAGCCGACGACTTTTTTCGTGGTCGTCGGCTCAAACCTTAACAATTTAGCCGAGAGAGTAAAGTCGTCGACTAAACTTCCAACTTTAGCCGACGACTACCAGAAAAGTCGTAGGCTAAACATTGGCCAACGAATATCGGCCGACGGTTTTTTAGCCGACGACTGAGGGGATTAGCCGACGACATTGACCTTTAGCCGACGACTTAAAGTCGTAGGCTAAACCCCCGATATTGGTAGTTTCCGACAGTCATGGTGATATTAGGAATAGTTTGCAAATTCATGCATGCAGCTACATCATAAAGTACGCTAACATGAGACCTTAACGTATGTAATGAACTGAGGATAACGTTTGCTATGGACGAAGCATAGCGTACGTAATAGGCAGTCTGGCAGATAAGGTTGGTCGGCGTATAGGCCAGCTCGGGAAGGGGTCCGGATAAGATAAGATAAGATTCCCGCATTAGCAGAACGTACGTTAAGGGACTAAGATAGCGTACGCTACACATAGCTCATTACGTACGTAAAAGGTGAAGGTTAACGTATGTTAAGGAGGTCAAAAAATGAGGCAGTAGCTACTGTCGGACGTTAACATACGCTAAGGATCTCAGATATCGTATTCTAAGACTATAATATACGTAATATCCTGAGGCTAACGTACATAAAGATATAGGTTTTATAAATGGGACATTACCCCATTTCACTTCCAATCCTTTGTTCTTCTCGTTTCCTTCACGTTTTGAGAGCTTACCCAGCCTATAACTCCATATATCATCCACTTCAATCGGTATTGGAGAACATTAACATCTTGGATTGGTGTTCAAGCTTCCGGAGTTAAGTTCTACCGATCGTTTTCATCGTTATTCTTCCTATAAGGTATGTTACAATCATATCAGCCCATATCTCGTTTCAAAAAGATTGTTCTGCACATGTTGATGATGTTATAAGGAATTATCAATCAATGCTTGAACTAGATATCATGATATTGGAAGATTATGATGACTAAAGTTAGGTTTGCCATGTCGAAGATAATGATACGGTTACCTTAGATTACATTGAGTATGTAACACCCCGAGATATTCGGAATAATTACAGCGCCGTAAACGCTTTAGATAAGGATTTACAAGGCTAATTTTAAAAGAAGTATAAAAATAAACCAATCGAACAACTGGAATTCAAATACAGATTTGATTCAAACGATCAAATGGGTTAACTCATACAACCATATCGAAAAGACTTTATTAATACAGACGTACTCGAGTACTAAACGAACCAAGAAGACAAATCACAATAATAATAACATCAACCACATCACTGAGCCATTTCATCGTCCTGTCGGTACTGTGGTTGCCTCCCCGCTCCTCGACTACCTGAACATCAAAACAATGTCCACCCCCGAAGGGGTTAGCAAAACAATGCTAGTACAAGTATCATAATACAATTAATCATCAACGCATCACAAAACATGCAAACGGACTTCCGCTACCGGAATCCAACGATGCGAATCCTCACGATTCCATCACACAATACAGGGTAATCCAGCGATCCAGCGCCCTTGGTATAGATCCCCATGATGATCCCGTCGGACCAACGCATGGTGGAAAACCCGTCCAGCGATCCAAATCTCAAAGATAGATCCCCATGATGATCCCGTCGGACCAACGCATGGTGGACATTCGATCCAGCGCCCTCAGCATAGATCCTCATGATCCCCTCGGACCATTTATACCATAAATCAAACAACTATGCATACACATATGCATTTCAATATGTTCATCAATACAAACAAATAATCAACGAATATCATGAGAATTTTCAGAAATACATCTCATATTCAACAATATGAGCAAAACCATAAGCATGATCAAAGATTCAAATATAAATCGAACTTGACATATGATACTTGCCTCGAAAATGGCAAGAACGGAATACTTCGATGATCTCAACACACTCGAAGGCCACCTCCTTCGATCAACGTAACAAGCTCGAACCTTAACAAAAGGAATGATATATAAATCATCTCAAGTCAAACAATGGCCTAACAATTCGGCCTACGGCCGAGAAGCTCAAAATAAACAATCTGCCTGGATTGCTTAGCGCGCGCTACGTACTCTACGTAACGTGCGCTAAGCCGGACTGTTAGCGTACGCTATCATATAAGACTAGCGTGCGCTAGCCACGGACTGGCAGTCTGACTCGGCTGGTCTCATAACGTACGCTACGTACGTTTCGGGCGTTAATTGAACCCCGATAGCGCACGTTAACTCACACATGTTAGCGTGCGCTAATCTTGCATGGCAGAATACTGCAAACCGAAAACTGGGTTGAATGGTGAAGAACTCATGAATTCTACCGTGATAATACAAGTTATCCTCGGGCATATCATGCTAATAAGGTTTGTGGAAGTTTTATGATTATGAAATACAAATATACGGATAGTCATCTCAATATCATAATCCATCTACGATCTTCAAGAAATAATCTATGTTCCGATCGTCTTACGTTCCAAAACACATGATTCCAATGTGTACAACGTAGCAACTGGGTAATATCCGATTATTGATCATAAATCGATTTGAACATGCTTAGGAGTCCTTATAATAAGATGGTTCAAAGGTTCATACGATATATAGAGTACCGATACGTCAAAAGTATCCTTCTAACATGTGATGACCGATTATAAACGAAATACTTGCTATCCAAACATGATTCAAACTTCCTTAGGAACATTACTAATCATTGGTGAAGAATCACCTACCTCAAGGTAGTGAAGAACACGGATGAAAATGAAGCAATCCCACACCGAAGGCTTGAACACCAATCTCCAATGATATACGATCTTCAATCTCGAACTAGGAGGTTGATACGAAGTGTTTAGGACGAAGGGAGTTATGTTCTAAGTGTAAGAGTTCAGGTTATGGGAGGAGAAGAACTGAAATCACGAATAGGATGCTGTCCTATTTATAATAAATGTCTATTAGCGCGCGCTAGACCCTGTTCGTAGCGTGCGCTAACGGCTCGCTGACTAATCTGTACTTAGCACTTAGCGTGCGCTACGCATGTACCTGTAGCGTGCGCTAAGGCGTTGACTCGGCTTTTCCCGAAAGCCGTCCAGGTTCATTCGACACAATCCGACAGGGGTCCCCCGGCCAGATCTCACCTACCACACGTCTCAATCAATTTGACCACGCATAGCGTACGCTAACGACACTCTGTAGCGTGCGCTATGAATCCAGGTTAGCGTACGCTACCCGTAGCCTGTAGCGTGCGCTACATGCACAGAATTTCAATCTTTAAATCACATACACGAAATTATACGCTCGACAACAAAGGATTATGAAATACGGAGAATAGTACTCAGACAAAAGTACAATTATTACAATATCACAGTTCCAATTACATAACAGAAATCTCGGGTATTACATCCTTCCTCCCTAAAAAGAAGTTTCGTCCCGAAACTGAGGATGAAAACAACTCCGGATATTTAGCCTTCATACCGTCCTCCGTTTCCCAAGTGGCCTCTTCGACTCCATGTCGTGACCATTGTACTTTAACCAAATGTATTGGTTTATTCCTCAATTGTTTGATCTGGCTCTCAAGTATCTTGATTGGTCTTTCTTCGAAGGTGCCATCATTAGCTATCTCTATCTCGTTGAAATCAATGACGTGACTGGGGTCCGGTACATACTTCCGCAGTTGGGATACGTGAAACACATTGTGAACATGACTCAGCGATGGCGGTAAGGCCAACCTGTATGCTAAATCCCCAACTCTCTCTAGGATCTCAAATGGTCCGATATATCTCGGACTTAGCTTACCTCTCCTCCCAAAACGGAAAATCCCTCGTGTAGGAGACACCTTCAATAGTACGTGGTCCCCAGCGTCGAACTCTAGAGGGCGACGACGTACATCTGCATAAGACTTCTGTCGACTCTGGGCAGTCAACAGTCTCTCTCGAATCAAAGCTATCTTTTCTTGAGTCTGAATAATCAATTCCGGTTCCATCCCGATCGAATCCGAAGAATCATCCCAACACAGGGGTGATCGGCATCTTCTCCCGTACAAAGCTTCAAATGGTGCCATCTTAATCGAAGCATGCGAACTATTATTGTAGGTGAATTCAACTAATGGCAAATGAACTTCCCAATCAGTTGACCAATCCAAAGCACAGGCTCTAAGCATGTCTTCTACAGTTTGAATAGTCCTTTCGGACTGACCGTCCGTCTGGGGATGATAAGTCATGCTAAAGTTGAGCTCGATCCCAAAGCTCGTGAATCGCTTTCCGAGTGCGACACGAAGCGACCATCTCGATCCGAAATGATGGTCTTCGGCGTCCCATGCAATCTGACTATCTCCGCAATAAATACTCGAGCCAATCTCTCGGGTCCCCATGTATCTTTAATTCCCAGGAAATGAGCCGACTTGGTTAGTCGATCAACTACAACCCAAATCATGTTCATTCCCGTTCTAGTCCTCGGCATACTAGTGATGAAATCCATCGAGATATCCTCCCACTTTCACTCAGGGATTGGAAGCAGTTTTAACATTCCGGCAGGTCGTTGATGTTCAATATTAACCTGCTGGCAAGTCAAACACTTCGAAACGTACTCCGCTACGTCTTTCTTCATATTCCCCCACCAGAAGTTTTGCTTTAAATCTTTGTACATCTTACTACTGCCTGGGTGAATAGAATAGGGCGCGCTATGAGCTTCCTTCAAAATTGTCCGTCTCAAATCATCATCCTCGGGAACGCAAAGTCGTCTCTGAAATCTCAGAACTCCATCGTCTTGTATCACGAATCCTGGGGCATTTCCTTTCTTTACTTCATCACCTAATCGAAGGATTAAAGAATCGTCCAACTGCTTAGATTTGATCTCCTCGACTAATGATGAAGTCAGTTCCATCACATACGCTGCCCTCGATTCTGGCGCCCATACTTCAATCCCCTCGCGGATCAGTTCTCGTTGAATACTGGTTTGAGACGTAAGAGCTTCCAACACTCTAAGAGAAACAGGTTTACGGCTCAAAGCATCGGCTACTACATTTGCTTTCCCCGGATGATAGAGAATCTCCAAGTCGTAATCCTTGATCAATTCCAGCCACCTTCTCTGCCTCATGTTTAATTCTTTACATTGAAAATGTACTTGAGGCTCTTATGATCTGTAAAGATCTGACAACGAGTGCCGTACAAATAATGTCGCCAAATTTTCAAGGCAAAGACCACAGCTGCTAGCTCCAGATCATGAGTCGGGTAATTAACTTCGTATGGTTTCAATTGCCGAGAAGCATAAGCAATCACTTTATCCTTCTGCATCAACACACAACCCAAACCCTGATTTGAAGCGTCGCTGTATACCATGAATCCATCAGTTCCTCTCCGGCAAGGCTAATATAGGTGCCGTCGGTCTCCTCTTAAGTTCACAAACCACTGGCACTTCTCATTCCACGCGAACTTTTGAGTTTTCTCAAATTTGAGTGAGCGGACGAGCAATTTTTGAAAATCCCTCTACAAAGCGGCGATAATATCCAGCAAGTCCTAAGAAGCTTGGACTTCTTTCACGTTTTAGGAGCCTCCCAATCCAAGATTGCTTCGACTTTCTTCTGTCCACCTGAACTCCGTCGGCTGATATCACATGTCCAAGGAAGGTTACTTCCTTAAGCCAGAACTCGCATTTAGAAAATTTTGCGTACAGTTGTTCCTTCCTCAAGGTGCTTAAAACCACACGCAAATGCTCGGCATGCTCCACCGCGTCCTTCGAATATATCAAGATGTCATCAATGAAGACGACCACAAATTTATCCAAGTATTCCAAAAATACCCGATTCATCAATTGCATGAATACTGCAGGAGCATTGGTAAGTCCAAACGGCATCACTACGAATTCATAATGCCCGTACCGGGATCTGAAAGCAGATTTCGGTATATCCGATTCCTTAATTCTCAACTGGTGGTATGCTGATCCCAAGTCAATCTTCGAGAATACCCTTGCCCCTTGCAGTTGATCAAACAAGTCGTCGATCCGAGGTATAGGATACTTATTCTTGATCATCATCTTGTTAAGCTCCCTGTAATCAATACACAGTCGGAGGGATCCGTCTTTCTTCCGGACAAAGAGAACGGGCGCTCCCCAAGGGGAAACGCTCGGTTGAATATAACCCTTCTGCAACAATTCCTCCAGTTGTTTCTTGAGTTCATACATCTCGGTTGGCACCATGCGGTATGGTATTCTGGAAATAGGAGCTGCTCCAGGCTCTAATTCGATAGTGAATTCCACTTCTCTTTGCGGAGGTAAACCAGGTAGTTCGTGAGGAAAAACATCTGAGAACTCATTTACAACTGAAATAGACGAGAGTTCTACTCCTTCCTCTTTCTTCATGGCATAGCACCAGAGTCCCTGACATCCCTGTTTCAGTAATTTCACGGCCTTCATTGCCTTAATCAATTTTCCCGAGCTTCCCGGTCTCCATCCTCGGAATAAATGTTCAGATCCGTCATCCGCAATGATAGAAATGACTCTCTCTCGGTAATTCAGAATAGCTCCATAACGGTTGAGCCAATCATCTCCGAGAATTAAATCGTCACCGTAAATGTCAACCACAATAAGGTTCGATAGCCAATCTCTCCCTCCTATAGTTACTGGAAAATCCCTAGCTTCTAGGGCTCCCATAATTTTCTCTCCGCTTGGTAATCCCACAACATAAGGTTCACAATCATATAAGCATGAGATTTTCAAACGATTGACACAATTCAATGATACAAAAGAATGTGTAGCTCCGGAATCGAATAAAACACTAACTGGTTGCAAAAGGATCTGAATTGTACCTGATGCAACAGCTGTGTTCTGACCATCCTTCTTCATCTCGTAAATACGCGGAGGAACAGACCCAGCACTGGATGCCTCTCTCTTCCTAACATTCTGCTGCTGAAATCCACTCTGTTGCGTCTGATTCACACTCGTCTCCTTCGGAACTGGAGCTGGAGTGCGAGTACCAAAAGATCGGGTCGCATTCCCACAAAATGTTGCGCGATGTCCTTCCTGTCCACACTCGAAACAGGTCACAGCAGGCGCGAAACAATCACGTCGAACATGTCCCGCTTTTCCACAGTTATAACACTTCTTCCCCAATATGCAAGCGATGGTCTTGCTCGGAACTTCTTTTCTCCTCGAGAAGGATGCGGAGGTCTCTGGATGAGTGAAAAGAGGACCGACGGGGGGCCCGCTATTCTTATTCTCCGTGAAGTTGCCAGACACCTTCTGTTTCTTTGCTTCCGTCGATTTCTCTACTGCTGCCTCCTTCATATCATAGGCCAACGCCTTATCCTGATATTGTCGCAAAGTGGTACATTCAAATCCGAACATGTACTGCTGAATTTCCGGCTTCATTCGCATGTCAAAGTGAAAAATCCTCCCTGCCTCGGTCCTGACCAAGTGGCGCACATAAGTCAGCTGGTGATTAAAAGTCTTAATCACGTCCGTCACAGATGCTTCTGAATTTTGCGGTGAGAAAAACTCCCGAACTCGGGCCTCTCTAACTGGGCGAGGACAATACTGTGCCCCCATCATCAATTTGAATTCTGTCCAGTCAACATTATGCTCCTCCGGTCGAATGGCCTCCCACCAGTCGAAAGCCTCCCCTGTCAGAAGATACTGGGCGACCGGAACCTTCCTATCGTTGGGACAATTGATCCCCGCAAAAATCTTCTCTAATTCCTTCAGCCAGTGATCCCAAGAAAGCGTCTCAGTCGAACCATCAAATTTCGGAGGATGCAATTTGACCACCTCGGTAAGCCATTTATCTCCCCGATTATCCACATTATTCTGCTGTCCCATCGCCGTCTGCATGCGATCCACAACTTGAGCAAACTGGTTTATCTGAGCAACCACCTGCTGAAGCACTCCCGGCACGTTAGGATCTGCATTATTATTTGCCGATCCCTGCTGTCCCCCGGAATGTGAATCCGTTTGACTAGCGGCTATCTCTGGAGTAGATACCGACTCCTCTTGCCTCGCATTCCCACGTCCGCGTCCGCGTCCACGACCGCGTCCGCGTCCACGACCTCCTCTCAACATACTGTAAACATAAATATTCAATATCCAGGGCCAACTTTCTAAAAGTACATCCATCAATGTTCACAAATCATGAATAAAATAAAACGGTAGTATTTGAGATTAGGAAACTTACAACCACGGTCCACACGACGATGCTGGCTCAGCAGTGATGTTACGAACGACCAATAATCAAATAACGTAAACAGACCCAACTAACCCGACTGCCAAGATATCCATGAATCTTAGCTCCGATACCATATTCTGTAACACCCCGAGATATTCGGAATAATTACAGCGCCGTAAACCCTTTAGATAAGGATTTACAAGGCTAATTTTAAAAGAAGTATAAAAATAAACCAATCGAACAACTGGAATTCAAATACAGATTTGATTCAAACGATCAAATGGGTTAACTCATACAACCATATCGAAAAGACTTTATTAATACAGACGTACTCGAGTACTAAACGAACCAAGAAGACAAATCACAATAATCATAACATCAACCACATCACTGAGCCATTTCATCGTCCTGTCGGTACTGTGGTTGCCTCCCCGCTCCTCGACTACCTGAACATCAAAACAATGTCCACCCCCGAAGGGGTTAGCAAAACAATGCTAGTACAAGTATCATAATACAATTAATCGTCAATGCATCACAAAACATGCAAACGGACTTCCGCTACCGGAATCCAACGATGCGAATCCTCACGATTCCATCACACAATACAGGGTAATCCAAATGATCCAAAGCACTTGGTATAGATCCCCATGATGATCCCGTCGGACCAACGCATGGTGGAAAACCCGTCCAGCGATCCAGCGCCCTCAGCATAGATCCCCATGATGATCCCGTCGGACCAACGCATGGTGGACATTCGATCCAGCGCCCTCAGCATAGATCCTCATGATCCCCTCGGACCATTTATACCATAAATCAAACAACTATGCATACACATATGCATTTCAATATGTTCATCAATACGAACAAATAATCAACGAATATCATGAGAATTTTCAGAAATACATCTCATATTCAACAATATGAGCAAAACCATAAGCATGATCAAAGATTCAAATATAAATCGAACTTGACATATGATACTTGCCTCGAAAATGGCAAGAACGGAATACTTCGATGATCTCAACACACTCAAAGGCCACCTCCTTCGATCAACGTAACAAGCTCGAACCTTAACAAAAGGAATGATATATAAATCATCTCAAGTCAAACAATGGCCTAACAATTCGGCCTACGGCCGAGAAGCTCAAAATAAACAATCTGCCTGGATTGCTTAGCGCGCGCTACGTACTCTACGTAACGTGCGCTAAGCCGGACTGTTAGCGTACGCTATCGTATAAGACTAGCGTGCGCTAGCCACGGACTGGCAGTCTGACTCGGCTGGTCTCATAACGTAGGCTACGTACGTTTCGGGCGTTAACTGAACCCCGATAGCGCACGTTACCTCACACATGTTAGCGTGCGCTAATCTTGCATGGCAGAATACTGCAAACCGAAAACTGGGTTGAATGGTGAAGAACTCATGAATTCTACCGTGATAATATAAGTTATCCTCGAGCATATCATGCTAATAAGGTTTGTGGAAGTTTTATGATTATGAAATACAAATATACGGATAGTCATCTCAATATCATAATCCATCTACGATCTTCAAGAAATAATCTATGTTCCGATCGTCTTATGTTCCAAAACACATGATTCCAACGTGTACAACGTAGCAACTGGGTAATATCCGATTATTGATCATAAATCGATTTGAACATGCTTAGGAGTCCTTATAATAAGATGGTTCAAAGGTTCATACGATATATAGAGTACCGATACGTCAAAAGTATCCTTCTAACATGTGATGACCGATTATAAACGAAATACTTGCTATCCAAACATGATTCAAACTTCCTTAGGAACATTACTAATCATTGGTGAAGAATCACCTACCTCAAGGTAGTGAAGAACACGGATGAAAATGAAGCAATCCCACACCGAAGGCTTGAACACCAATCTCCAATGATATACGATCTTCAATCTCGAACTAGGAGGTTGATACGAAGTGTTTAGGACGAAGGGAGTTATGTTCTAAGTGTAAGAGTTCAGGTTATGGGAGGAGAAGAACTGAAATCACGAATAGGATGCTGTCCTATTTATAATAAATGTCTATTAGCGCGCGCTAGACCCTGTTCGTAGCGTGCGCTAACGGCTCGCTGACTAATCTGTACTTAGCACTTAGCGTGCGCTACGCATGTACCTGTAGCGTGCGCTAAGTCGTTGACTCGGCTTTTCCCGAAAGCCGTCCAGGTTCATTCGACACAATCTGACAGGGGTCCCCCGGCCAGATCTCACCTACCGCACGTCTCAATCAATTTGACCACGCATAGCGTACGCTAACGACACTCTGTAGCGTGCGCTATGAATCCAGGTTAGCGTACGCTACCCGTAGCCTGTAGCGTGCGCTACATGCACAGAATTTCAATCTTTAAATCACATACACGAAATTATACGCTCAACAACAAAGGATTATGAAATACGGAGAATAGTACTCAGACAAAAGTACAATCATTACAATATCACAGTTCCAATTACATAACAGAAATCTCGGGTATTACAGAATATTAGGATGAAATTTTCAGAAACATTCATGTCTTGTAAGAACTTATCTGGTTTAATCGACCTCATTGTGGCAATAGTTGGAATTAGTAAATTACCCCAGTAACAATCTAATGTAGAACTTTGGCAGGATGAATTACCCTGTGGATAAACGAAATACTTGGTGGTAAATTAAACTTAGAACATGGTTGTATATGTCTTACTTTGAAGGGATGTCATAGAACTCGTTCACCACAAATCATACCTTTGATACTAGTCGTATGAATGGCCGAACCATGAGTAAAGATTGAAGTATGGAATTAAAATGTTTTGATGAATATCTTTGAATTCGTAGACACTGGTATTGTACCCCGATGTGTTCATAAGTATAATGTACGTTATGTATCATGTATTACATACGTTATAACATCAGGTGAGACGCAGTCGTATGATCAGAGAACTTTGTCAAATACAAGCGTATCGTACGTTAGGCATAGGAGCTTACGTATGTTAAGACACAAACTTAATGTATGTTATGTTGTGTACATAACGTTCGTTATGTAGAGAATCAGACAGGATCCGTAGTGTCGGCAACTTTCGGCCATAGTTTAGGATGTTAGATGTTCATACGTTAGTTATATGACATAATATGAACTCTATTATTTCTTTTGTTTAAGGTCCGAGCTTTGCAAAGTGATTGATTGAAGGGGCGACCTTCGAGTGTATTGACATCCATCGAAGTATTATACTTGTCGTCAATTTAAGGCAAGTACTTTAATTACGTTTTATGTATTAATGTTATACATGTTGTCGTGCATATGTGTCATTGTTATATGTCCACCTCGTGTTGGTCCGATGAGATCATCTTGGGATCTATGCTAGCGTGCGCTGAATCATTGGACAGGTTTTTCCACCTCATGTTGGTCCGACAGGATCATCTTGGGATCTATGCAGTGAACGCTGGATCATCGAAATTACCATGTGTATGTTGTATCATGTTATGATTATCATGTTGCGTATGGTATTGTGAGTCTTCTCGTGGTAGAGACTCGTTGTCATTATTATTGTCATCAAGTATGTTGTTATTATTCTTCGCGAGATATTGAATAATCCGTTGTTGTATAATTATCGTACTTGTACTAGCATCGTTGTGCTAACCCCTTCGGGGGTGGACATTTGTTTTATGTTCAGGATACATGAGGACGGGGAAGCAACCACTGGAACCGCATGACGACGAGGGTGCGGAGTGATGTTATGGCCGGAATGGTTTGTCAGTTGTGTTTGTTTTTAAATAAGTACTCGAGTACGATGTTGTTTTGTCGTCTTTGATGTTTGTATTCAGATGTGGATTGATTTGTATGTTTTAGACTGGTGATGTAATAATTATTCCTATGATTGGTATTTAACGTTGTTTTAAATTCTTAACCTTGTAAATCCTTATATCAAGGATTTACGGTGCTGTAATAATCCTGAATATCTAGGGGTGTTACAGGTTTCGAGACTCAGTATTCGGGGTAGTTTTGCGAGGAGCCATGTCCTGCCAACGAATCGTTGTTCTTGTAAGTTCTTGAGTGCGAGAAATGAGATAGAGATAAAGACATTTATACGCGTGGCATAAAATAAAATAATTCATTACATATTGGAATTGATTAGTATGAGATATTAAATATTCCATTAATTATAACTTTTGATAGTCAACATGTAATACTAAAATGGAAATTGGGACTAATAGTTACTACTAAAATATTAAAATCACGTCATATCAAAACTAATCCTCGTCGTCACTGCTAAGGATCTCAATAACAGGAATAGGGGGTGGGGACTCAGTCCAGGAGATGATATCCTCATCATATGAGTCAACTATCGGTTCGAGCTCTGGGTCCTCCTCTTCCTCTGGATCCTCCTCGGGATCCTCCTTGAATTCCTCCATCGGCTGTGATGGGGTATCATGCATCTCAAAAATCCTGGGGATCTCGCCCCTTGAAAACAAGTCGAGAATCCTTCCAACAGCATACTGAAATTCATCCACGACTATTCTTTCCTCCGGGGTCCTGCGGTTCTGTACCACCCCCAATCCACTTAGGGACATTACACACCGTAGATCCTTTCCGCAAGGACCTACCAGGCAAGAAACCACAAAACAAACCCACACGTGGTCGGTTCGACCATAACATAAAACCGTAGATCGATTAGGTATTCCAAAATACAACATAGCTGTACAACTGATAAACCCAAAATACAACTCGATCACAATTTACACAACATGTCCTTCCTCTAAAGGATGACAAAGAACTAGAAATAAATACTTGGTCCGATAGATCACTGGCGGACAACCAACTACAACTGTGACTAGTATCGCTGCTTTACATCAACCTTCATGCCGATCCTGTGGTTGCTCTCTCTCAAATCGGAATACTTGAAAAAACATAACATAATCCCCCAACGAGGGGTTAGCGATAGAAATCGCCAGCAAGTAACCAAGCTATACAATTATACATCAAGAATACAACCGTTATGAAAATAATATTTCGACAAGGTAGTAACACGACCCCCGAGTCTAAAGTCTTTTGAAAATTATTTCCTTTAAAACAAATCATGTGAATTACTCCATAAATCACTATGAGAGATTATTTAGAGACTTCGGGGGTCTCAATGTAAAATAATGAAAATATTTATAATTCTTCTTTTCAAAAGGAGTTTCTTTCAAAAGCATATAAATGATTTTATTTTCAGCCCAAACCTCACAGACAAAACCATATTCACCAATATAACCGAGATTCAAGATTCAAACATAAATAATTCAGATATATAAAATCAACAGTCAAATCGTCTTCGTGGCCCCGAAGGGTCCCACCCGGATTAGCTCTCGAAAATAAACTCAAACACACCCATAAGTTATCTTGACATCGCACTAGCAAGTGATGATTCTCGGAGCCCTCTCCAGATCTACCCGAATTGATAACCTTATGGTTAAATTGCAACGTCTGGCCGTACTCACATGCACGCGCCTCCGGAGGCCCCGACGGACCCTACCAGGATAACATCATTCAAGCACGCCCATAAGTTATCTTGACATCGCACTCGCAAGTGACGATTCTCGGAGCCCTCCGCAGACCTACCCGGTATAATAAAATGTTGTTCCACTGCATGGTCGCTAAAATTTAACGATCCATCATAGAATCCATTAATGTTCAACAATCATATTGGTTTTTGATGGATGTTCAGCTGGGACCAAGGCACCATGTGAGAAATTTCCTCAAGTGTTCCAAACCCTCCCGGTAAAGCAATGAAAGCATCAGACTTCTCGAGCATGAGATTCATCCTTTTAGTTTGGTTTGACACCTGTACTTCATCTCCTATTGTTTTTTCCAGCAGGTTCAGTAAGAGCACTAGGAATGATACCTTGGACTTGACCGCTTGCTTCATAAGCACCTTTTGCTACGTACCCCATCAACCCACGAATTTCTCCTCCATATATCAACTTAATATTCCTTTCAGTTAATATTTTACCAAGATTATATGGTGTAGTGATGGTTTCACCACTTTTTCGGGATTAGATCCACAGAAAACACAGATACTTGAGATTTTACAATCAGAGGTTGTTTCCATCTCTTTTTCTTTCTTTCTTTTGTGTTTGCTAGAAATATTTGAGGTGTAAAGTGACGAGAAAGAGATAATATTAATAGAAGTATAAACCGAGGGTGAAACATTATTTAAATTAACTTATTAGGGGGATTTCTGAAAATAATAATAGTAATTTTAACATAGTCGGCGAAAAAGTAAACCCATTAATTGTGCTTCACGTATTCGGTAGAATATTGAATGCATTTATTGCATGTCACTATTTTTTTATTTGAAAATAAAAACTTTAAAGGAAATGACAAAATTAAAAAAGAAAAAACTGATGTGGATGAACAGTAGTTGTGATTGTGACTCATATCTTCCACTGATTTTATGTTCAGAAACGACTTCAACGCCTTCTATGAGTCGGGATAAGATTCCATGTAATTTTTTTATAAATTGGCAAACAATGTCTTTTACCATCAAATTCTCGAGATGTTGTTCATATTCAAATCTGAATTTCTCTTTCAAACATAGAATTTCATGTTACACATATCCACTAGACTGCGTTTCAAGAATCATTAAACATTATCGAATGATTCCTTATTCAGACCATCCCTAGTGAACTTGATTTTGTCTTCTCTGCTTGTGGAAGGAATTCCTAAAGATCGACATTTCGAATAACAAGCCCAACCAGTGCATTTATAACAAACTCCCATTTTCTTCTCTCGTCTTTTTTTTTCAAATATGAATCTTTTCCAATCCCTGATAAGAATTTAGTAGGTGCTTCTGTGAATTCACCTGCTATTCTTACCTTGACTTCAATTATGAATCGAACATCATAAGGTATGCCTTTATGCATTAGCAATCTCTAACCAAACTTCTCGGTAAGACTACCAAGTACGAGTGGACCAAGGCATGTTAAAAGAGCTTCGATGAACTCAAGTGGCGGCTAACGAGTGCTCCAGTGTTAATGCTTCCTCAAGGGACGGGCGGCTTCGTCATCTATAGCGATGCTTCTAGACAGGGACTGGGTTGCATTCTGATGCAATATGGTAAGGTCATCGCATACGCGTCACGCCCATTGAAACCTTACGAAGTCAACTACCCCACTCATGATTTGGAACATGCTGCTGATATCCATGCTTTGAAGATTTTGAGACACTACTTATATGGTGCCACATGACAAATCTTCATGGATCACAAAAGTCTCAAGTGCATCTTCACGCAGAAGGAGTTAAACATGAGGCAGAGGAGGTGTATGGAACTCATCAATGATTATGACATGGATATCAAATATCACCCAGGGAAGGCAAATGTGGTAGCTGACGCTCTTAGCCGAAATACCACCAGGAACACATACTATGCAGATGACATCACAAGTGGAGCTGCAACGCGAGCTAACGAAGAAGAACATTGAGGTCTGGATTCGAGAAGAACAAGGACAACTGTGCACCATGAATCTGCGATCATCATTGCTGGATGGAATTCTTCAGAGGCAAGTAGAGGACCCCGAAATGCAAGGCATTATTGATGATATTCATTCAGGAAAATCATCGGACCTCGTCATTCATACAGATGGAATCCTAAGGTTCCGAAATCGACTGTGCATTCCTACTAACGAATAGCTCAAGCAAAGGATATTGACGGAAGCCCACACTATGCCATACTCTATTGATCCCGGCATGAACAAAATGTATAAAGATCTCAAGCAACACTAGTGGTGGCCAAACTTGAAGCGCAACATAGCTGAATTCGTAGCTCGATATATGGCATGCCAGAAAGTGGGGATTGAATATAAGAGGCCAGTAGGGATAATACAACCACTTCCAATACCCGATTGGAAGTGGGAGGATATATAAACGGATTTCGTTACCGGACTTCCTACAGCGAAAGGAGGGAAGAATAGAATTTGGATCATTGTTGATAGACTCACAAAATCTGCACATTTTCTTCCTATAGCAGAAGCATTTGGAGCTAACAAGTTGGCAGCGTTATTCATTCGATCATTCGATTTCATAGCATGCCTAATGTGTCTGATAGAGGTGCGCATTTCGTGTCTCGATTTTGGAAAGTAGTAGATAGAGCTTTGGGCACGCGACTAAACTTTATCACGGCTCACCATCCTCAAACTGAGGGTCAAATTGAACGTACTATCCAGATCCTAGAGGACATGCTGCGAGCATGTGTCCCTGATTGGCGTAAGGATTGGAACAATCATCTCGGCTTGGTAGGTTTTGCCTATTATGACAGTTTGCATGCTAGTATTGACATGGCGCCGTTCGAGGCATTATATGACAAAGTGTAGATCACCACTATGTTGGGATGATACACCCAAAGTAGTGGCTACGGAATGACTTGATTAAAGATTCAATTGAGAAGATAGTAATGGTGCGCAACCACATGCTAGCCGCTCAAAGTCAATAAAAATCTTATGCGGAGAATCGCCAGCAGTCGTTAGAATTCGAGGTAGGCGACCATGTATGTGGCTCATGGTGCCCCCTACTCGAGGCACCCATCGTTTCGACCACAAAGGCAAGTTAAGCCCACGTTTCATTAGACCTTTTGATATTGTTGAATGTGTTGGAGACATAAGTTATCGTTTAGCTCTACCATCATCTCTATAAGGAGTCCATAACGACTTTCACGTATAGCAATTGATGCGTTATGTTCACAATCCCAGTCACAAGTTAAATCATGAAATTTTGGACATTTCCAATGATACTACTTTCGAGGAGATACTAGTTGCTATTTTAGATTATCGCATAAAGAAATTAAGGAATAAAACTATTCTTATAGTTAAAGTCCAGTGGTCACACCATGGAAATGAAGAAGCCACTTGGGAAACTAAAGAAGCAATGCGTAACTGGTACCCCGAGTTGTTCCAAACATAAATTTCGGGTCGAAACTTAATTTCCAGAGGGAGAGTATTTAATACTCAGATTGTTACCATTTTAAGAATGGATGAGATAATCTTTAAAGACGCAGTATGATAATATGCTTGGTGCATTTACTGCTATCAATGTTATACTTGATGTCTTTGCTATTTATGTGATAATAGATGAGCTCCGCGAATGACGCAATGTGATAATATGCTTGGTGTATTTACTGCTATAAATGTTATACTTGATGTCTTTGTTATTTATGTGATAATTGATGAGCTCCCTATTGATGATGTTGTAATTGATATTTTAAAGGAATCGAATAGCATTATCCATTAATCGTCGGAAAATCCACGATAGAACCCGGCGGTGCGCAACGTCGTATTCTCCGATAGAATTTTTCAGCGAAGATTGGGAAATCTACTCGAGAATGACTTAATGATGGTAACCTCCTTCCATGTTTCGTGACGAAACTTATTTTTAGAGGGATCGTATGTAAAATCCCAGTATTTTACATTATATAAATTATAAAGTTAGTATTATTATATACCAATAATTAGTGAAATTATTTCTAAAAGTTACATCTTGATTTAAATGAATTATTATGATATTACATAATAAAATTTAAAACATATATTTGGATAATTTCTGGAAAGTATCGTGGATAAGTATCAACTTTGAAATATCACCACGGATTTTTGGTATGTTCGAAAATTCTAAAAATTAACAGCATTATAGAGAATTGAGTTAACTTTCCAACGGTATAAACGGCGAGTCAATCGAAATAGGCACAAGAAAGTTATAATCGATTTAGTGAAGACTGCCAAGTGCCGAGCACCGTGCGTCACTGCGTGCGTCAGCGGTCGGCAGACGTCAGGAAGCTTCCGCGTGGGACCCACGCACATGGCTCGGCCAGGGCTGCCGACAGTGACTCGACAAGGGCCCAGGCACGTGGCTCGGCCAGGGCTGCCGACAGTGACTCGGCAGGGGCCCACGCACGTGGCAAGGCCAGGCCTGTCGACTGTGACACGGCAGCATGACGTAGGGCGGCCAGGTCAAGGCTGATGTCATCCGCGTAGTTGATTGGGCACCTGTTTTGTGGCTTATAAATACAGCCTTTTCCCAATTTATTTCTTCACACAACTTATGTAACAATATATAGACGCTCATTATTTATAAATATACATCTCTATATTTCCGATCGGAGTCCATTTTACCGACGATACGGGATCATTTTCTGGCGAGTCAGACCATCTTTTCCGACAGACTGACTGGAACCTGTCCGATGAAAATCCCAGTGAATTTCTGAAATCCAGATCGAGGTGCTATCTTTGAGTTCAATTATCTACCAATGCGTAAGTGGTTTTTGCAATCTTATTCGTGTGTTACGTAGATAAAATACATGACTAAAATCTTAGATTTTGAAATCTCAAGATTAGATATCATTTAGACATGTAAACGGGTCATTTAAGAACAAGTCAAAGCTGATTTTAGGTGTAGAATCGTAAATTAAATCGTGAATAACATTTGATCCGTAAATCATTCTTGGATTCCGTTTCATGCGTTTTTCTCTTGACGCATTTATCTACATTAGTTATTTTTGTTTTAATTTTTGGAAATGATAAAATTTCCGACCCGTTTCCGTGTTAATTAAACTTAAATAATTTAATAGACCATATGAGCAATCGAACTAAGTATCCGACCATATGACATACTTAGATTTTTTAAGGAAAATTTAAGTATTATTTTCTAGATATGCAAAAATAATAATTAAACCTTAATAAATGAATTTATGTTCTTATATAAAAATATCCAGTATTATTCTTAGAAATATTCAAAATAGAGGAAATGGATTTTTTTTTCAACCCAAGTTATTAAGTATTACCTTTGTGAATATTTGAAGTTAATAAGTTGAAACTATTCTCACTGTTACTTTGTTAAATAAATTAAAAGAACTATTGTTTAATTTATTTAGCATAAGTAATATTTAAATTATAAATTAGTGAAAATATTTTTTTAAAAATATTCAAGGATGATGTATAAGAGATATTTACCAAGTCATTTAATTTTTAGATGATGATTTTGTTGAAATATGGTAAAATATAAAATAAAGGGCGAGCCGTTAAATTAAATTGAGACGTCTTAACAGAAATGCTAATAGCATATTATTATTAGGAGGTCGAAACCATGCCTAGGAGCGAATGACTGAACTCTCGAGATTTATTTGGAATCACCTTATCGACAACTCACAAGGCAAGTTCGTTCAACTTGCTCGGCCCTAGCATTATTGCAATTTTATGTGTTCATTGTGTATTGATTATGTTGTGCCAATTGTGATGGTGTGAATCTGTGTATTATGTGATGAATGTAAAGAGATGCAAAGTTATGCCGTTCCAGTGGGAATAAAGAGAAATTTATAACGAACGTTCGTCCCGCACCCAGATATTGGGGGTGTGCACCCGGATATTGGGGGTGGTAGAAATTGCACTATCCGGATATTGAGGATAGGTGCTTATGTGTTATTGTATGTATTTGTGATATGTGTTGTGAGCTGATACCTTTGGAACTGCAACATTCATACATATGTGTTAGGAGTATGCCCTCGAATGCCACTCAGAGGATGTTGAGTGAGGGCATTGTACTTGTTATTATGTAAAACATAATCAGAAGGCAATTGTATGTTTCTTTATTTACAGGTAGTCACTGGCATTCCTGACTCGTAAATATATATATATATATATATATATATATATATATAAACTAGTCCGTGTATTTGAGAGCAAAACATTCCACTCCTTATTGGATAAGAGGGTCGGCGCTGAGAGCAAAACATTCTACTCCTTATCGTTCGCAAGTCGATGAAACTTGACTCGGCATTAAGTTTATGTGAAGACATGTAGGACGTGTCCTTTGACTTGGAGAGTGCCTGAATACTAATGGTAAGTGGGAGCACACGTTATAGGTATGTTAATTAGATTAGTATACTTGAACCGACTCACCCTCGATTCGTCACACGTATTTCACTCCGGGACAGTCAATGACGGAATCGAAAGGTTGTGATAGGTATTCGTGAGCCTTCGACTTGAGGATTTAGTAGGGATGTGCTTGTGACGTTAAGATTTTCATTAGAGTAGTTCGACCCAGAAAACCGGAAGGTGGGGGTCAACCTCGACGTGCATCTTGACGGGCAAGTAGCAGGTTCTACTAAATACCAAGATACGATTCTTTCTCCTGTTAGTGAACGGGTATATGTCGTATGTGGTTATTGGTGTAATATCCGGATTTATTACGTTGTATTTCATCTGTATTCAACCCTGTATTATTCGGATTGGTGATTTTGATTATTGGAGTATGATATTTCGTGCATCGATATCATTGTACATAAGTATAGAAACATGCAAAATTGCTCAAGCAACCTTGTGATAGCGCACGCTAAGAATGTATCTTAACGCACGCTATCGGGCCATTATTAGCGCACGCTATGCACGTATGAGTAACGTGCGCTAAGGACTCAATTATTGAGCGGGACAGCTAGCTCATGCGCCAGCGGGACATGGGTCCGGATAAGATTCCCGCTGACGCACCCGGATAAATTTTGAAGTCAACCATTATTAGCGCACGCTAAGGGATGCTTAGTAGCGTGCGCTAACTTGTCAATAATGCAGAATATTATAAATGGGACAACAACCGCTTGGGCTTTCATTTCCTTCGTCTATACTTCATCTTTGAGAGTCCAGAGAACAAGAATCTCCATTCTAAACACTTAGAACATATATGAGTGATCATTGAATGATTGAGTATCACTTGTTAGTGATCATTGAAGAGAAGTAACACCTTGGAGGGGCGCATAACCAACCGGAGTCGGATTACACCTTGTGGTTCAGTGATTTCGGCATATTAAGGTATGTTCAACCTATCACCAGTCTTAGATTTGGATTTCCAATGGAATGATGATCATGTTAACGAGATATTGAATTTCATTAGTGAATTATTTCAACAACATCATGTTTAGAAGATTGGGATGTCTACAATTACGATATTATTGTTGGAACCTTGAAGTTGGAATCCTAGTACTTCAAATGATGAGAGAAATATTCGGAAGTTAACAATCCGTATGATTTGTGTTATCTTTGTGATCATGATTTGGAAAAGATGTTATAAGAACTTAAAGGGAGAATCATCTTAGGAAATATTCTTTCGTATAAGTCGGAATTGTTAGTTCACCTCAAGATGGAGTCTGAATATGTATAATGATAGTGGAATCTAATACATCAACCGGAGACCACCAACTGTGCATGAGAATTGTAATCAAAATGGATTATGGTGTCATGATGATTATATGTATATTTGCATCTTGAAGTTGATATCATCCTGGAAGATCATTCATAAGAGTAAGAACTTGGTATTCATGGAAGTAACGTGAATTATCACGTAGGATTTCATTGTTTAGTTCATGGCAAGAACAGTTTACTGCTCAGCAGTAAACTGCCATGCAGAGATAGCGCACGCTATGCTATGCAGTTTAACGTGCGCTATCGAACACTAGTTAGCGTGCGCTACGTTTGGTACGTAACGTACGCTATACCATCAGACGAGTCAGTTGGCTGGTCAGTGAAGTACTGACCATGCGTCGTTAGTGTGCGCTAGGCTTTGTTGTTTGCGTGCGCTATCGGGCAGACGTAACGCACGCTACACAAAGTACTTAGCGTGCGTTAAGCTATTCGAGCAGATTGCAGTTTATGAACTTTTGACCGTTAATCGAATTGTTTAACATCCATACGACGTGAGATAAATTCTATATCATCTCTTTTGTTAAGGTTTGGTCTCGTTACGTGATTGATTGAGGAGGACGATCTTCGAGTGTTCATTTTCGTGGAAGTATTGTTATTGTCTTCAAATCGAGGAAAGTACCTTAATTGTTTTGTGTATTGTTGTTATACATATTGTCGTGCATGTATGTCGTTATTGTGTGTCCACCTCGTGTTGGTCCGACGGGATCATCGGGGGATCTATGCTAGCGTGCGCTGGATCATCGGACGGGTTTTTCCACCACGGGTTGGTCTGATGGGATCATCGTGGGTTCTAGGCAGTGAACGCTGGATCGATGGAATTGCCATGTGTATGTATTGATATCATGTTGTGATTATCAGTTGTGAATGTTATGTTTGAGTTTCTCGTAGGAGAAGACTCGTTGGTATTTTGTCGTTTACGTTATTATTATTCACCGTGAGATATGAATAATATGTTGTGGTACTTGTACTAGCATCGTTGTGCTAACCCCTTCGGGGGTGAACATTTTGTTTGTGTTCAGGATCCAGGAGAGCGGGAAAACAACCACCGGGCTGTATGACGACGAGGGTGCAGAGTGATGTCCCGACCGGGTTTATTTATCTTTCGTTTATTCGTTATTTCAAAGTACTCGAGTACGAAGTCATTTGTGATGATTTGAATTTGGTGATGTAATATTGAGTTCTGTTGAATAATTGTACTATTTCTGTATTTGGTCAGAACTGATGTACTGTAATTCCGTTATTTCCATTCGTCAGTACCTTTTTATACTTGTTCAATTCTTCAGCCTTGTAAATCCTTACGTAAAGGATTTACGGCGCTGTAATACTCCCGAATATATCGGGGGTGTTACAGAATATGGTATCAGAGCTAAGATTATGGATATCTTGGCCATTGGGTTAAAATAGGGGTCATTTATGTCTTTTGGGGTAACCGGCCGTGAATGACATCACTGCACTGCCTACGTCTTCATACGAACAGTGGTTGTAAGTTCCTAAACTCTATCTTGTTCTTTTCATGTTGTGTCTCCTTACACTCGAATATTAGAACGATGTTGTTTCCTGTATATTGAGTATTTATGCTTACAGTATGTTGAGAGGCGGACGTGGACGTGGTCGCGGTCGTGGACGCGGACGAAGAAATGCCGAAAGGGAGGCGTCGCCTTCTAACCAGGCCAGTCATAGCTCCGGCGAGCCGCATCAATCTATTAATAATGAACCAGATCCTGCTGTACCAGAGATCCTTCGTCAAGTGGTGAACCAGATGACTCAGTTCGACCAGGTCGTGGACCGAATGCAAGTGGCAGTGGGACTACAGCAGGGAGAGAGACAGCAAGGGATCCCAGATATGGGAAATCGAGGTGACCGGTGGCTGCAAGAAGTGGCGAAGATGCAACCACCCAAATTCGACGGTATTTCTGAGACTCCCACCTGGGATCATTGGTTAAAGGAGCTGGAGAAAATCTTTGCCGGAATCAACTGCCCAGACGACCGGAGAGCCTCTATCGCTCAATATTTTCTGATAGGGGAAGCGTCCGAATGGTGGGAAGCCATCCGGCCGGTAGACCATGATGCCGATTGGACAGAGTTTAGAATGATGATGGAAGCTCAGTATTGCCCTCGTCCTGTGAGGGAAGCCAAAGTTCGGGAGTTTTTCTCCGCTCAGCCTTCTGATGTGCCAGTATCCCAGGCGATCAAGACGTTTAACCAGCAGCTGGCATTTGTTCGACATCTGGTCAGAACAGATGCAGAAATGATGATTCATTTCGACATGAGAATGAAACCAGAAGTCCAGAGGTACATGTCCGGATTCGAATGTACCACACTCCGCCAATACCAGGATAAGGCGTTGGCATATGAGATCAAGGAAGCAGCCATGGAGAAATTTTCAGAATCCAAGAAACAGAAAGTCTCTGGTACTTTTACAGAGCACAAGAAGTGGGGCCGTAAGGCCCAGTCATCCTTCCATTCTTTCAAGAAACCCCGCACCCGACTAGGAGCGGAAAGAACTTGGGCGACATCAACTATTACCGATGTTACCAGAAATGCTTTAAGCTGCGCCCCGAGACGGGGCACTATCGACGGAATTGCCCCCTTCTGCCGTGACTTGTTTTTGGCGTGGGACGAGAGGACATCGGGCGGTGTTTTGTGAAGAGGCTGCAAAGTCTTTTAGAGCCGTACACCACGGCCCGGCCCAGAAGGAGGCCGGTATTCCACGAGGCGCGGCAAAGTGTTCGAGATGCCTCGGGAATTTTGGCCGCGGGCGAGGCGAGGACAATGGGACCGAAAGGGGACATCGAGTGCCGGATCTGCTCCCCACGTGCATGCGAGATGAGGAGGACAGACGATCAAGATGCTGATGTCGCATCAGGTACTGTCCAGATCCTTTCCCAGCCAGTTAGCGTTTTATTCGATACAGGAGCTACACATTCTTTCATATCTTTGTCTTGTGTAAATCGTTTGAATATTTCCGGTTTCCATGCTTGTGAACCTTATGTTGTTGGTTTACCGAGTGGAGAGAGGATTGTCGGAAATTTAGAAACTAGAAATTTCCCTGTATCATTTGGAGGCAGAGAGTGGCTCTCAAATCTGATCTTGATAGAAATGCAAGGAGATGACCTGATACTCGGAGACGATTGGCTTAATCGATATGGAGCAATTGTAAACTACCGAAGGAGGAATATCTCGCTGATCGCTGACGATGGTTCCGAAATTTTGTTTGAGGGATGGAAACCGGGAAGCTCAGGGAAATTGATCAAGGAGATGAAAGCTGTCAAATTGTTGAAACAAGGTTGTACCGGGTACTGGTGTTACGCAATGAAGAAAGAGGACGAAATTGTGGAACTTTCATCCATTCCTGTTGTGAACGAATTTCCAGATGTGTTCCCTGACGAGTTACCTGGACTACCTCCACGAAGGGATGTGGAATTTACCATTGAGCTGGAACCCGGAGCTACGCCAATTTCCAAGGCGCCGTATCGTATGGCACCTACTGAGATGTACGAATTGAAGAAGCAGCTGGAGGAGTTACTGGACAAGGGCTATATCCAGCCAAGCGTTTCACCACAGGAGCGCCGATTCTTTTGTCGAAAGAAGGATGGATCGCTCCATTGTGTATTGACTATCGTGAGCTGAACAAGCTGACGTTTAAGAAGAAGTATCCGTTGCCTCGGATTGATGATTTGTTTGACCAATTTGCAAGGGCAACGGTATTTTCTAAAATTGATCGAGATCGGGATACCATCACCGAGGATTAAAGTCTGATGTTCCGAAATCAGCGTTCAGAACTCGCTACGGGCATTATGAGTTTGTAGTGATGCCGTTTGGACTCACTAACGCACCTGCTGTATTTATGCAATTGATGAACAGAGTGTTCATTGAATTTTTGGACAAATTTGTGGTCGTATTTATTGATGACATTTTGGTGTATTCTAAGAGTCCGGAAGAACATGCGCAGCATTTGCGGATAGTATTGGAGCTTTTGAGAAACGAGCAATTGTACGCCAAACTTTCTAAGTGTGAATTCTGGCTAAAGGAAGTAATGTTCCTCGGCCATGTGGTGTCAGCTAGAGGAGTCCGAGTAGACCCTCAGAAGATCGAAGACATATTAGATTGGAAGCCTCCAAAGAACGTGAAAGAGGTCCGAAGCTTCTTAGGACTTGCTGGATACTATCGTCGATTCGTGGAAGGATTTTCTAAAGTTTCCCGCCCACTTACTCGACTTCTGCAGAAAACTCAAAAGTTTGAGTGGAATGAATTATGTCAGATTAGCTTTGATGAATTGAAGAAGAGATTGACGATGGCACCGATTCTATCACTCCCGTAGGGAACTGAAGGATTCATAGTTTATAGTGATGCTTCGAACCAAGGACTTGGGTGCGTGTTGATGCAGAATGATAAGGTGATCGCTTATGCATCGCGACAACTGAAACCTTATGAAGTGAATTACCCGACACATGATTTGGAGCTAGCAGCAGTGGTTTTTGCCTTGAAGATCTGGAGGCATTATCATGCAGGACTCACCGCGGATCTTTACGGATCATAAGAGTCTCAAGTATATATTCGATCGAGAAAGAGTTGAACATGCGGCAAAGAAGATGGTTGGGCCGATTAAGGACTATGACTTGGAGATTTTATATCATCCGAGCAAAGCGAATGTAGTGGCGATGCACTTAGCCGCAAGCACGTGTCTATTCGAGATCTTTGGAGGCCGACATCCCAACTTAGCCTTCAGCGAGAGATGATTCGTGAAGGAATTGAGGTATGGTTACAAAGAGTCCAAGGACAACTGTGCGTGATGAAGATAACTTCATCTTTAACCGAAGAAATCAAATCTAGACAGGTAGATGATCCTCTGATGGTTCGGTT
Source organism: Orobanche coerulescens (assembly GCA_033398695.1). Taxonomy (NCBI): domain Eukaryota; kingdom Viridiplantae; phylum Streptophyta; class Magnoliopsida; order Lamiales; family Orobanchaceae; genus Orobanche; species Orobanche coerulescens. Next base: position 144,737,669 of record CM065805.1, on the reverse strand, counting down.
ACATGATGAAGTGATCAAAGGAAAGGCCCCCGGATTCATAATTCATGACGATGGAGTTTTGAGATTTCAGAACCGACTCTGCGTTCCCGATGTTGATGTTCGGAAACAGACGATTATGAAGGAAGCTCATAGTTCGCCCTATTCTATCTACCCAGGCACCAGTAAAATGTATAAGGACTTGAAGCAGAACTTCTGGTGGGGCAACATGAAGAAAGACGTAGCGGACTATGTTTCGAAATGCTTGACTTGTCAGCAGGTTAAGATCGAGCATCAACGGCCTGCTGGAATGATGAAGCCGCTCCCGATTCCTGAATGGAAGTGGGAGGACATATCGATGGACTTCATCACTAATATGCGAAAACCGGGACGGAATGAACATGATTTGGTTGATAGTTTATCGTTTAACTATATCGTCTCATTTTATATGCATTATGGATTCTTGGGGACCGAGAGAGGTTGTACGAGTCTTTATTTCGGAGATAGTTCGATTGCATGGTACGCCGAAAACCATTGTTTCGATCGAGGCAGTCGTTTTGTGTCTCACTTTTGGAAGCGATTCATAAGGCCTTGGGGACCGAATTGAACTACTGATGCGACTTATCACCCGCAATCGATGGACAATGCGAGAGAACTATACAAACGGTGGAAGATATGCTAAGGGCACATGCCTTAGATTGGTCAAACGATTGGGAAGTTCATCTACCGTTGATTGAATTTACTTACAACAATAGTTGGCATGCTTCCATTAAGATGGCACCGTTTGAGGCATTATACGGAAGGAGATGCAGATCGCCCTTATGTTGGGACGATTCATCGGACTTGATCGAACAGAACCACGGTTGATCGAAGCGGACTCGAGAGAAGATAGCCTTGATTCGTGAAAGGTTGTTGGCGCCCCAGTCGCCAAATCCTATGCGGACGTCGCCGCCGCCCATTGGAGTTCGATCGAGATCACGTACTTTTGAAGGTTTCTCCTACTCGGGGAATCTTTCGTTTCGGAAGGAAAGGAAAGCTGAGTCCGAGATATATCGGGCCATTTTAGATCCTCGAGAGAGTTGGGGAGTTGGCATACAGAGTAGCATTACCGCCGTCATTGTGCCATGTTCATAACGTGTTCCACGTATCCCAGTTGCAGAGATATATACCAGATCCCAGTCATATCATTGATTTCGGTGAGATCGAAGTCGCACAGGATGGGACGTTTGAAGAAAGACCGGTCAAGATACTCGAGAGTCGAGTTAAGCAACTGAGGAACAAACCAATCGTTTTGGTCAAAGTTCAGTGGTCACGTCACGGAATGGAAGAAGCCACTTGGGAAACAAAAGCTGATATGAAGTCTAGATATCCCGAGTTATTTTCGTCTTGAGTTTCGGGACGAAACTCCCTTTTAGTAGGAGAGTATGTAATATCCGGATTTATTACGTTGTATTTCATCTGTATTCAACCCTGTATTATTCGGATTGGTGATTTTGATTATTGGAGTATGATATTTCGTGCATCGATATCATTGTACATAAGTATAGAAACATGCAAAATTGCTCAAGCAACCTTGTGATAGCGCACGCTAAGAATGTATCTTAACGCACGCTATCGGGCCATTATTAGCGCACGCTATGCAGGTATGAGTAACGTGCGCTAAGGACTCAATTATTGAGCGGGACAGCTAGCTCATGCGCCAGCGGGACATGGGTCCAGATAAGATTCCCGCTGACGCACCCGGACAAATTTTGAAGTCAACCATTATTAGCGCACGCTAAGGGATGCTTAGTAGCGTGCGCTAACTTGTCAATAATGCAGAATATTATAAATGGGACAACAACCGCTTGGGCTTTCATTTCCTTCGTCTATACTTCATCTTTGAGAGTCCAGAGAACAAGAATCTCCATTCTAAACACTTAGAACATATATGAGTGATCATTGAATGATTGAGTATCACTTGTTAGTGATCATTGAAGAGAAGTAACACCTTGGAGGGGCGCATAACCAACCGGAGTCGGATTACACCTTGTGGTTCAGTGATTTCGGCATATTAAGGTATGTTCAACCTATCACCAGTCTTAGATTTGGATTTCCAATGGATATGATGATCATGTTAACGAGATATTAAATTTCATTAGTGAATTATTTCAACAACATCATGTTTAGAAGATTGGGATGTATACAATTACGATATTATTGTTGGAACCTTGAAGTTGGAATCCTAGTACTTCAAATGATGAGAGAAATATTCGGAAGTTAACAATCCGTATGATTTGTGTTATCTTTGTGATCATGATTTGGAAAATATGTTATAAGAACTTAAAGGGAGAATCATCTTAGGAAATATTCTTTCGTATAAGTCGGAATTGTTAGTTCACCTCAAGATGGAGTCTGAATATGTATAATGATAGTGGAATCTAATACATCAACCGGAGACCACCAACTGTGCATGAGAATTGTAATCAAAATGGATTATGGTGTCATGATGATTATACGTATATTTGCATCTTGAAGTTGATATCATCCTGGAAGATCATTCATAAGAGTAAGAACTTGGTATTCATGGAAGTAACGTGAATTATCACGTAGGATTTCATTGTTTAGTTCATGGCAAGAACAGCTTCTTGCTCGTGATGGCGCCATGCGAATAGCGCACGCTATGCTATGCAGTTTAACGTGCGCTATCGAACACTAGTTAGCGTGCGCTACGTTTGGTATGTAACGTACGCTAGACCATCAGACGAGTCAGTTGGCTGGTCAGTGAAGTACTGACCATGCGTCGTTAGCGTGCGCTAGGCTTTGTTGTTTGCGTGCGCTATCGGGCAGACGTAACGCACGCTACACAAAGTACTTAGCGTGCGTTAAGCTATTCGAGCAGATTGCAGTTTATGAACTTTTGACCGTTAATCGAATTGTTTAACACCCATACGACGTGAGATAAATTCTATATCATCTCTTTTGTTAAGGTTTAGTCTCGTTACGTGATTGATTGAGGAGGACGATCTTCGAGTGTTCATTTTCGTGGAAGTATTGTTATTGTCTTCAAATCGAGGCAAGTACCTTAATTGTTTTGTGTATTGTTGTTATACATATTGTCGTGCATGTATGTCGTTATTGTGTGTCCACCTCGTGTTGGTCCGACGGGATCATCGGGGGATCTATGCTAGCGTGCGCTGGATCATCGGACGGGTTTTTCCACCACGGGTTGGTCTGACGGGATCATCGTGGGTTCTAGGCAGTGAACGCTGGATCGATGGAATTACCATGTGTATGTATTGATATCATGTTGTGATTATCAGTTGTGAATGTTATGTTTGAGTTTCTCGTAGGAGAAGACTCGTTGGTATTTTGTCGTTTACGTTATTATTATTCACCGTGAGATATGAATAATATGTTGTGGTACTTGTACTAGCATCGTTGTGCTAACCCCTTCGGGGGTGAACATTTTGTTTGTGTTCAGGATCCAGGAGAGCGGGGAAACAACCACTGGAACTGTATGACGACGAGGGTGCAGAGTGATGTCCCGATCGGGTTTATTTATCTTTCGTTTATTCGTTATTTCAAAGTACTCGAGTACGAAGTCATTTGTGATGATTTGAATTTGGTGATGTAATATTGAGTTCTGTTGAATAATTGTACTATTTCTGTATTTGGTCAGAACTGATGTACTGTAATTCCGTTATTTCCATTCGTCAGTACCTTTTTATACTTGTTCAATTCTTCAGCCTTGTAAATCCTTACGTAAAGGATTTACGGCGCTGTAATACTCCCGAATATATCGGGGGTGTTACAATTGGCAGATGAGATCATAAGTCTTTGGTCAAAGCATTGGAGCTAGTTGTATTGGATACACGAGAGCTCACTGATCTCGATTTGCATTAACTCATGCATAGCGTCAAGTACAGATGGGGTTTGACTGACCCTGACCCTATAACTTGATCGGGACATTTGAAAGAAGGGTTTATACGTATACCATGTAACACCCCCAAACCAATCGGGAATATTACAGCGCCGCATACCCTCTCCGTGAGGATCTACCAGGCTAAATACAGAAAACATAATAACACAACATGTGCCAACATGGCTAATAACGAACCAATAAACCGATTTAGTCTTTGGCCACAACACACATATCAAACATACATGATTCTTCCTCACAACTCATACTCACGCAGGGGGTGGAATATGTAACACCCCAAACTAGGCGGATATTACAGTGCCGTGGACCCCCGACTGGGACCCATGATAAGTGTCAGTTTTGTACACTTATCCATGGTTTGTATCGATAAAATTCACCCATAATTGAGCTAGTCTACTCGTTTTTTGCTTTTAATTTATTAGTTTTAATAATTTTATTTTTATCGGATGATGATCGGATTAAATAACTGAATTACTCAAGAAACAACATGTTTAATAAATATTCTCTTTATTGAATTTTGATATATTCATGTTGTAGGGCTTTCCGAGACGAATTCGGCAGTCTTTCCGGATTCAAAATCAAAGTTATATATCAAAAGTTATCATCCGAAGAAGATCTGGGGCAAAAACGCAAAGTCGAGAGTGCAGGCTGGCGTAACTTTCAAAGCATCCAGTGAGCAAATTTATGAAGCCAGGTTACGTCCGTAACATTCAGGAGTTACGGCCGTAAGTCATCCTTGTTACGACCGTAACTCCTGAATGTTACGGCCGTAACTCTTGACAGATTGTTATGATTTGTCTATTTTTTTATACTTTTTGTGTATTATTGAGGGGATGGCTGGCATTGATCCAATCTAATGTAATAATACTGGAGTTTTGGAGCTATTAGATGACTTTAGGTGTATAAATAGACCCCTTAGATCCTTCATCAATCATCATTCATCTTATAATTTTCCATTTTTTGTAAACTTTTATTTTTGTGTGAAGAACACACTTGTGTTCTTGAGTGATCTTTGTAAGTGTGGTATAGTATATGTTGTTCAGAGAGTTTATTGCTTCTATCTCCTTTATCTACTAAGGGAGTTAGGATCAATTCTTTCTCTTGATTCAACTAAAAATGACCACCAAAGCTTGTAACATGTGTAATAAACCCTTCATGGGCTAAGTAACCTTTAGTTGGGATTATAAACAAGGTTATTTATGTTGTTTATGTTTGTATAAAAGATCTATTGTGAATTGCTTATTATTGTGTGTGATTTTCATTGTTTTAACAATCTTTATTTATTTGGCCAATAAATGACGATATTTATGGTCTTCATATGTTTCGAAAGAAAATATGTTTGATTAGATCAAATGATCTTCACTCTAAGTTGTTCTAGGGGATAGAAACATACCCCTAGTCGTTAGATGATTCTTTGAGTTATTTTTATAAATCCTAATGCTATGTATTGAAGCCAATCAATATAGAAATATAGTGGATTGATTCAATATGTAAGGGGCGTTTTATAGTTCGAAAGAGAAACCGTCTTTTTAAGGAAAATCGAATCTACACAACATAATAAGTAAATTCATCTTATGATCTCCAATATATCTTTTATAACTAATGACGAACTAAGTTTGTAATCCCAACTATTTCATTTTATCGTTAATCAATCTATTATTATTGCTATCTTTTTATTTCCTTATAATATTAGAACTATTATTGCATTTTCTGTGCAAATATTAAACCAAACTTTTTAATTGTGTGTTTCACTCATATTAGTATCTATAAAAATAGACTAATAGTGTATAATTCAAATTATAACCAAACTTCCTTGTGGGATCGATAAACCAGACTCAAAAAAGTCCACTTTACTACTTGATACGATATCGTGCACTTGCGATAGTTACACCAAAAACGTGTCAAGTTTTTGGCGCCGTTGCCGGGGAAGTATAAGTTATATTTGAAATCTTACATTTTAAACTATTTTTATAGGTACAAATTCCTCGACATTGTAACTTAAGTACTAAATTGTGTTTGTCCGGTCAAGTGGCGGATAACGGTACACCGTGACTATTAAAGTCGGATTTTTCAGTTTCCCACAACAACTGATATTTGTAGATATTTTCTTCAATTATTTGCATTGTCTTTTTATTTTTTGTCTTTTATTATGGAAGAAACGTTGTATAAAATTGAAAAAAGATTTCCCTTTCTAAGCAAAAATGCAATTTTAAAAATTTACAAGGCAAGGCTTGAAAGGATGAGGTTGCTTATGAATAAAAGCATACCTTTTGACATCAGATTCATAATTGAAGCCAAAGTAAGAATAGAGGGTGAATTCACAGAAACACCGACTAGATTTTTACCAGGGCTTGGAAAAAGTTCATATGCCAAGAAACGACGAGCAAAGATGCTAGCCGTTTGCTATAAATGTGCTAGATGGAACTGTAATTTAAAATGTCGATCTTTAGGAATTCCATCTACAAACAGAGAAGATAAAATTCAGTTCATTAATGATGGTCTGAATAAAGAGAATTTAGATAATATCGAAATTTCTCTTGACACGCATCCCAGTGGACTTGTATATTACGGAATTCGATGTTTGTGGAATAAATTTCAACCAGAATATGAACAACGTCTTGGGAATCTGACGTTAAAAGACCCTGTTTGCCAATTTGTAAGAAAATTGGATGGGAAGCTTCTCCCCGACTCATAGAAGGTGTTTAGGCCGTTTCTGAACGTAAAATCAGAGGAAGATGTGAGCCACAATCACAACTACTGTACATACGCGTAAGTATTTTTTATTTTGGTCGTCTGGTGAGATTTTCTGAATAAAAAATGTGATACGCGATAAATGCTTTCATTATTCTATTGAGTAGTTGAAGCATAATCAAACGCAATCACAAACTTGTTAAACAATTTTTACCTTCTTTTTCTTCTATAAATAAACTTTCTACTGGTTTCTTTCATTCATCCCTCAAACTTGCACTTTTCTCTGTTTCTCTCTAAAAAAAATTTTCTTTTCAAAAATGGAGTCATCATCTTCAACAAAAAAATTTAACACAGTATGCATTTTTGGTGGAGCTAGTTCTCGAAAAGAGGCATGCTTTACTGAAGCAGCCCACAACTTGGGTCGCACCTTAGGAGAAAAATGCATTCATGTAGTTTACGGAGGAGGAAATCTTGGATTAATGGGACGAGCTGCTGCTTCTGCCTATATGGAAGGAGTAAGAGTGTTGGGAGTAATCCCAAAACCTCTGGCTGAAAGTAAAATCACCGGGTCAAATATTGGAGATGAGTTTAGATCTGTAAATATGCAAGATCGCATAACTCACATGATAAATAATTCTGGCGCCTTTATCACCCTTCCCGGTGGTTTTGGCACCCTTGAGGAACTTTTTCATGTAGTTACCAGAGCCCAGCTAAATGTTCATCAAAAACCAATAGGTGTGCTTAATGTCAATGGTTTCTTTGATGGTTTACTGTCTTTCATCGACTACTCTGCTGAAAAGAGTTTTATTTCCGAGCGTGCTAAACGAATCATAGTCGTTGCAACAACACCAGAAGAACTAATCAAAAAACTCAATGAATTTGTTCCTCAACCAGATCCAGCTCTAGCTAAAATTATGCAGGTAGAAGATTTTACCGTGAGAAAACGAAAAGTGGATTCATTCCTCTCCCTTTGATAACCCATGTCGGACCTCTTGTATTTTTACTTTACGTGTGTGTAATAATCGTGCTAAATGATGACACTTAAGAAGTTTCTTCTTGATCTCTTGGCGTATCTATTCGCGATTTATGTATTCTTTGTAATTTTTATTTCGTGTTTTGCTTTTATAAAAACTTTGATGGCAGCGTAAGGCGACTCTTCGGACTTTCTTGATGCGCATCTTAAAAATTGTGTTATACTTCCGAGTATATTTTATTTTCTTCTGTTGTGTGCCTCGTATATTTATTCTCTTGCAGATTCTAAAAGGCGTTAGCTCAAACATCAACTTTCTTAACAGGGAGTATTCCACTTTTCTGCATTGCTTTTTATTTTATTTTATTTTTAAAAACTGAGGACAGTTTTATTTTCAAGTTTGGGGGTGGTTTGTTTTAGTATTTTGGTGTGTTGTAATTTTGGTGTGTTTTGATTGATTTGGTTATTTGCCTTAATTTTTTTTATTATATATATATATATATAGTATTTTGATTTATGAGATTTCTAGATCTGGCCATAACACCAATAAATTAGCTATATACAAGCTTCTAAAATCGTTTTAACCGGTAAAAAAATTGTATATTCCAAAATTTTTTGAGCCTTAATATCTTTCCAAACCTTGTAGTTATCATATAAAATCGAGTCAATCGTTACCTTGAGAAAAGAAGAATCAGTTGGTTGATGAAAAATAGAACTAAAATTTACTTAATTTGTGGAGTTTTTGATTTTTCATGCTTAAACTAACAAATGATTTTCTGCAAAAAATTCTATTCCCTAAAAAAAAAGTGTCATTGGTGAAAAGAGCTACACGTTAGCAAATAACAGTGTGAAAGCTATCACCTAAAAAAAATGACGAAAAGGAGAAGTGTTGAGCAGCAACAGCTGCCTAATTTTGGAAGTCTTTGCGAAAAATAAAGGACTAACCATTGTTGGTGCGTAGCTGCCGTCTCAGAAAAATTGGTGAAAAGAGCTACACGTTAGCAAATAACGGTGTGAAAGCTATCACCTTTTTGCTAAAAAAATAATGAGATAGAAATTGTGTTAGTGAAAAGAGCTACACGTTAGCAAATAACGGTGTGAAAGCTATCACTAAAAGGGATGCAGTTTATGAGCAGATTTGAATTAATTAGCAGCTGAATTTCAATACACTCAATTTTGTGAAAATCACAATATTTGATGACGCCAATAAAATTCTTCTTCATATTGAGTCGAAAAATAAACGAGTGATCGAGAGCAACCATTGAAGGGAGTCGTGTGTATCACGAGTGGGAAAGAAATAATCAACCTTTTGGGGGGAAACCTTGATTTTGGAATTACAAAATAAAAACCGTGTTTTAACTTCAAAAATATTAGTAGGTTTATTTTGAATCTTGATTAATTTCTATCTACTGTATAAAACTGGTTGTTGTTTATTAATGGCATTTTGATCTCCTTTTCTCTTTTTATATTTTAATTTATGTGTGTATTAATTTTTCTTATTTTTATTTTTGGAGCATGAATAATAAAGAGTCTTGCTCGGGACTAGCAAGAATTCAAGTTTGGGGGTGTGATAAGTGTCAGTTTTGTACACTTATCCATGGTTTGTATCGATAAAATTCAACCATAATTGAGCTAGTCTACTCATTTTTTGCTTTTAATTTATTAGTTTTAATAATTTTATTTTTATCGGATGATGATCGGATTAAATAACTGAATTACTCAAGAAACAACATGTTTATAAAATATTCTCTTTATTGAATTTTGATATATTCATGTTGTAGGTCTTTCCGAGACGAATTCGGCAGTCTTTCCGGATTCAAAATCAGAGTTATATATCAAAAGTTATCATCCGAAGAAGATCTGGGGCAAAAACGCAAAGTCTGAGGAATTCTGGGCTGAAAACGTAACTTTCAAAGCATCCAGTGAGCAAATTTACGAAGCCAGGTTACGGCTGTAACATTCAGGAGTTACGGTCGTAAGTCATCCTTGTTACGGCCGTAACTCCTGAATGTTACGGCTGTAACTCTTGACAGATTGTTATGATTTGTCTATTTTTTATACTTTTTGTGTATTATTGAGGGGATGGCTGGCATTGATCCGATCTAATGTAATAATGCTGGAGTTTTGGAGCTATTAGATGACTTTAGGTGTATAAATAGACCCCTTAGATCCTTCATCAATCATCATTCATCTTATAATTTTCCATTTTTTGTAAACTTTTCTTTTTTGTGTGAAGAACACACTTGTGTTCTTGAGTGATATTTGTAAGTGTGGTATAGTATATGTTGTTTAGAGAGTTTATTGTTTCTATCTCCTTTATCTACTAAGGGAGTTAGGATCAATTCATTCTCTTGATTCAACTAAAAATGACCACCAAAGCTTGTAACATGTGTAATAAACCCTTCAGGGGCTAAGTAACCTTTAGTTGGGATTATAAACAAGGTTAGTTATGTTGTTTATGCTTGTATAAAAGATCTATTGTGAATTGCTTATTATTGTGTGTGATTTTTATTGTTTTAACAATCTTTATTTATTTGGCCAATAAATGACGATATTTATGGTCTTCATATGTTTCGAAAGAAAATATGTTTGATTAGATCAAATGATCTTCACTCTAAGTTGTTCTAGGGGATAGAAATATACCCCTAGTCTTTAGATGATTCTTTGAGTTATTTTCATAAATCCTAATGCTATGTATTGAAGCCAATCAATATAGAAATATAGTGGATGATTCAATATGTAAGGGGCGTTTTATAGTTCGAAAGAGAAACCGTCTTTTTAAGGAAAATCGAATCTACACAACATAATAAGTAAATTCATCTTATGATCTCCAATACATCTTTTATAACTAATGACGAACTAAGTTTGTAATCCCAACTATTTCATTTTATCGTTAATCAATCTATTATTATTGCTATCTTTTTATTTCCTTATAATATTAGAACTATTATTGCATTTTCTTTGCAAATATTAAACCAAACTTTTTAATTGTGTGTTTCACTCATATTATTATCTATAAAAATAGACTAATAGTGTATAATACAAATTATAACCAAACTTCCTTGTGGGATCGATAAACCGGACTCAAAAAAGTCCACTTTACTACTTGATACGATATCGTGCACTTGCGATAGTTACACCAAAAACGTGTCAACCCACCAGGTGAATGAAAACTGATGAATTAAATAATATAATTGTAGTACCGAACCACATTATATTACCAAATACTCCGATGAGTAGCTTAAGTATGATACACCAGGACAATACCGAATACTAATATATTTTATATGAAGATAAAATACACCACCCTGAATAAATAAACATCTCAAATGGAATATGCAGCGGAATAACAAATGAAGAGAAATAAGAATGACTGAAATGACTGAAATGACTGGGGGCCTCTACTAGTATCACTGGGACTCCTCGCCGTCAACATGCTCTTCCCGTGCCTTTGCCTTGCCATGACCTGAAAACAATATTCCCCAACGGGGTCAGTTACACCGAACAACAATCCTCAAGGGTTGAAAATACACAAACATGATATATCTTTAGTTATGAAATATCCTTAGTTAAGAATTAAGCTAAAGAGGAGCATCATAGTACGCCCGTAGTGTTATGTGCAAGTGTACAAGACGAATGACCGGACACACCCGTCCCTGTACCTAATTAGTCTCACGGAGGTAATCGTTACCGTGTGCACAATCCAATGTATCGATCCCAATACATGACCATCGCGTGCTCGACTAAAAATTCCACACATCCGCACCCGGCCATGAAATATGAACCCAGAAGGTCATATGAACGAGAATGACCATAATGAATACCAATGAATAATAATCCGACAAAGTCAAGAATGACTCACCGAGATGAAAATAATAGTGAAGTGATTGATAGCTCAATGAAATGATTGAAACTATCGTTCCTCGTGAATGAAGTGATTATTCGACAATTACAAGTCTCAATATGGTTAATTCAATGATGAATGAGTTATGATTATGAATGAATAACAACAAAAGGAATGAATATCCTTTTAACCGAGTAAGGATTAACTTACACAAAACCGGTGAAGTATGTCCTTCCACGAACAAACGTCCTACAATGATATGTCGGTAGCTCTAAACAACATTGAATAACACAATTACCAACAATCCGATCAACATACGAATCAAACACGAATATAACGAACTCAAAACGTCGATACGACTAAACCAAGTTCATTGGGGCATTATATCAAACACGTTGAGACCAATCTCTGATCGATTACAACCAACCCTCAAGTATACCAACATTAAATCCCCAAAAAGTGTTTCAAACCAACAAAACATCTTCAATATAATCAATAATCCAAAATGAATATCCAAATTCGTGATTACAACAACAATTAATCGAACACCCCCAAATCCAACTCAATAGTGAAAGTGTTCTTGAATAACCCTTCAATAATCCAATGAATAATTATACATATCCATAATCATGCGTATATCACTTCATATAACATGATTTTAACATCCAAAACATCATATCTCAATAAAAAATTGAAATCCAAGATGTTGAAAAAATTACCTCTTGAAGATCCAAACACTTCGATCCGATGAACACGAGTTAAATCGAGTATCCAAGCTTCCCAAACGAATGAAGATGATGAAAATATAACACTCAAGTGATTGATGATGGAAAATGTCTCTCTCAAGCTCTCCCTCTCGGAACAAGGTGAAGGAAATGACAAAATGAGCTGAAAGTCCCGATCAAGTCCTTATAAACTGCCGGAAGTTACGGCCGTAACTCGGCCTACTTACGGCCGTAACATCCCAGGTCAACGGCCTTACGGCCATAACCAGCCAGCTCGTACGGCCATAACTCGGCTTCTTCCAAACACCTGCCGACAGCCTTACGGCCGTATCGGCACCTGACTTACGGGCGTAACTCGCCCTCGTCCAAAACACCTGCCGACATCCACACAACCGTACCCGCACACCTTACGGGCATAACTCGAATGATACGGCCGTATCCGGCCAATCTTATGGGCGTAAGCGCAGTTTCGTCGAAATTGACCAGGCACCCTGCCTGTAACGTGTAATATCCGCAAATTCAATTTCCGGTAATTTTTCTTTGTTGGCTAAAGTCCATTTTGATGACTTGCTTGGGACCGTTTCGTCATCCTGAGAATGATTAATTCTACACTTTTTGTCATTCGAGTTCGTTTCGGTATCGTTCTGTTGAATTCCGTATTCTTTAGCGACTTTTCCGCGTATGAGTTCGACTTTGTTAAATCACCATTAATTTTTGGAAACTCCAAAAATTCTTAATCTTTGCAATATTATAAAGCATCGAGTTAGCTTTCCAATGGTTCAAACGTCGAGTCAATCGGAATCCAGACGAGGGAGCTATGGTCGAAATAGCTAAGTCACTCTCATTTTCTAGATTCGGCCAAAACCGTCTGTACCCTGTGCTGCGGCACACTTTGGCTGAGCCGCGGCACACGATGCAGTCAACTGTATAATTACGTTTTTTTTTCCAGCAAAATCCGATCATTTCTCCATTTTCTTCAACCCACACGAGAGAGAGCTTGGGAAGAGAACTTTGCATCATCTACCTCTTGAGTATTGAATTTTTATCATTTTCATTTGGTGGGGAAGCTCGGATCATCAAGCTATCGCGTATTCTTCGAATCATAGTGTTTGGATCTTCAAGAGGTAATTTCTTCAACATCTTGGATTTCGATTTTGTATTGGGTAATGATGTTTTGGATGTTAAAATCATGGTGTATGAAGTGATATACGCATGATTATGGACACGTTTGAGTATTCATCGGATTATTGAAAGATTATTCAAGAACACTTTGAATATTGTGTTGGATTTTGGGGGTTTTCGTAGATTCGTCCGATTTATCCTGTTTGAAGCTTGAGAACCTTGAGATTATGATATATCTATGCCGTATGCGTGTTTTTCTTACGATTTTACGGGTTGGATTGTGCCGTTTTCGGACTTGTGGGAGTTTGGGCGATTTCCCAACCTTTAGTTGTTCACCCGTGTATTTTCTTGAATCGTAGACGAGTTTCGGGAGTCTCTTCGTGTGAATTGAGTATAGATAATTAATTGTCATTTCCCTGCGAATCGTTTAGGTGCCGGAAGCGCGTTCTTGGACCTACCGAACTCATACCCTTCCTCCGTTCGATTTCTCGATGTCTCAAAGGCAAGTATACATTTATGATTGTACGTTCTCGACTTTGAAAGTAAGAAATATTGATGGCATATTATGAACGAACCGTTTTTACGGCATTCATAGATATATTGATGGCATATTATGAACGAACCGTTTTTACGGCATTCATGTATGTATTGTTGGCATGTAATGAGCAGACGTTTTACGGCATTCCTACATGTATCGGCGTATGAGGTGAACGAACCGTTTTTACGGCATTCACATATGTATCGGAGTATGAGGTGAACGAACCGTTTCTACGGCATTCACATACGTCTTATGAGATTTTAGTTATTCCGGAATACTAGTCTTGAATTGATGAATTGACGGTTACATTTACTTTATTGTCGAGGAGTATTGTATTTCATACTTGATATACTTGCACTAGCTATTCGACGGCTAACCCCTTTATGGGGAAATACTTTTATGTATTTCAGTTCCAGGAGATCGGACAGCGGGTATCGGGTCGGCATGAAGATGATGGGCAAGTGTGATACTGTGTCTTGTCTCCGGTTATCTCTTTTGGTTTCCTCCATTCAGTGTTGTTGTACTGGAATGGACTTTAAATACTCGAGTATTGTATTTCAGTTTCTTTGATGTTCCGGCCTGTGTTGCCGAGGTATTGATTTGTGTAGTGATGTATATGGTTTCATTGGTTATGGTTTTTGAATACCATTTGTAGTGTCTTTCTTTCCATTGTATGTAGACCTTCTCGGTCAAGTTTCATAGTTCCGCGTATGTTTAGCCTTGTGGGTCCCACGGTGGGGCTCACAGCGCTGTAACATACCCTGAATAACTTGGGGGTGTTACAGAATATGGTATCAGAGCTTAGGTTTATGGATACCTAGGCTGTCGGTCTTTTGGGTCGATTGAGTCGGCATTTGCCCACAGTATCACTACTCTGCCATCAACACAGTGCGACCGGTACTTGTAAGTCCTCTCACTCTTCTTGTATTTTTCTTAATCGTTTCGTTTATATCTTGGTTTTCTTGGGATTTGGTCACTTCGAGAGTGTGCGATTCGGATTATACTTACGCACGTGTGTGACTTTCAGAAGGTTGGCTGAAAGTAGGAAGGATCGTGGTCGTGGTCACGGACATTAACTCTTCCTTGAGATTTTGCTAAATTGCTAATTGCAATATTGGTGTGTATCGGTATTATGTTGAGACTTTGTTTAGGAGTCGCATGCTAGTATCATGGGAGATCTTCGACTTCACAGACTTGTAAGTATGTTGTTCGGATTATTCGATAATTCTTGGTGAATTTGAATTCCCGTTGAAATGTTGTTTGTGCGAGTGATTGCGAGTTTCGAGGACGAAACTTGTTTTTAAGGGGGGTAGAGTGTAATACCCCGATTTTTCGGATATATTTTTTTTCGTTTATATGTTGGATGTCGTTGATGGATAATTGTTCTTGAGGATGATGTGAACGTATGACAATGTTATTGAATGTGTTTATGTATTCATTGTGCCGTATGATCGTTTGGTATGTCGAGATGTTGGTCGAGAATAGCGAAAAATGGCTAAGTACAGCTACGTTAGCGCACGCTACAAGGTATGCCTAGCGCGCGCTATGATATATACTTAGCGTACGCTACGGTGCATACTTAGCGCATGCTAAGAGGTTCGGTTACGTACGCTAAGGAGGACCCCTAACGTACGTAACGACTTGCTGGGTTAGTTTCGGAAGGCGACCGACAGGTAGGCCCAGGTTGATTTTTATATTCAGTTAGCGCACGCTAACGCATGTTGGTTAGCGCACGCTAACACCAGATCGCTAATAATGGAACCTTAGCTTTCGGCGGGTGGACCCGGCCATGTTCGACGCGTGTCCAGATAAGGTCAACGAGTGTTTGTCGTGTAGAGCTAGCGCACGCTAAAACCGTATGATTAGCGCACGCTAATTCCATATCGGTCAAAGGAATCCCGATAATCGCGGATGCTTTCGACATGTGGGGGCACGACACTGTAGCAAGTCAACGACGATTAGCGCGCGTTAAGGTCGAAGAATAGCGCACGCTACTGAGCATTTCACTGTATCAAGTCAACGCCTGTTAGCGTACGCTAATGCATGGGCATTACGTACGTTAGATGAATTTCGAAGCAATGTAGTAGCTTCTGGACTGCCCGATAGCGCACGCTATCAAGGAAGGATAGCGCATGCTATTTCTATAGCGCACGCTAAATATAAGGTCTAGCGCGCGCTAGTGATGTGTTTTATAGAGGGGATAGACGAGTTTTGAGAGGCATTTTGTCCATTCTCCTTCTTTCAGTCAATAGAGAGAACCTTGGGAAGTACTTGAAGTTCCTAAACATTGAGAGATGATTCTCTCAAACAAGATTAAGATGGAGAGCTCGGATTTAAGTATTGTTCTTGAAGTTTTTGATGATTATTGGAATGGAGATCAAATTATTCTTCTTCGTGTTTCGTCCATACAAGATAATCCTCGTATCCCTTTGATAGTGGTTCGTTTTTTTTTTAAAGGATTACTAATTGGGAGGGAGCATGTTGGGAATCGTGTATTTTGATGTTCGTTTTTATTTCAATGTAAATGCATATATTGGACTGTACTTTTGTCCGCTCGTGAGTATTTTGAAATTGCTTTTGGTATTTTGCCAACTAAATTTTATTTCGTAAAACCGATTCCCTAAACTGAGTTTTTGGCATTTTAGCCTTGATCGTTTTGACGGTCATAAGTAAATTTTAACGATGGATTTACGAGAAGGGAACCTTGTCAATTCGTATTTAAGAATTGAGTTTGGAACATTTAGACCCTTATTATTGGTCCGAATTGGTTGCTGATATGATCATCATATTTCGAATCGTATTGTGGACAGGACTTGTAAGTGTCTGAGTTGGACTGTTCAGACTGTGATTAGTCGAGATATGGTGAAACGATTGAGTTGTGGTTTGGTGGTATTGATATTGGTCGTCATCGAACCTGTTGATTATTAATCCTTCGTTTTACAATAAGGTATGATGTTTGATCGTGAATTATGACTGTTGTGTTGCGGTTAAGGTTGAAGGATTCGTAGATTAACTTGGTCGAGACTGAGGAATTCGTAAGACGAAATCAACTGAATTGGTAACAGTTCGTTGTATTGATATCGAGGCAAGTTTTATACTCGGACTAATCATGAGACTAATGTTATCGTGTATGTGTATGAATGTGTGTATCATTTCGAGACTTGGCCTCCTTATGATTCTATTGATATCAGGGGATTGTTTGATACGACACCCGTCGACAAATCATGCCAAATGTTATTATTGTTCGTAAACGGCCGATTGAAGGCATTGACATATTCGATTATCATCTTCGTTATCGGTAACCGATTAAAGGTGCCGAGACATCCGTTGTATAATTGTTATCGATCGTCCGCTCTAAAGGTAATCGATATATTGAATTGGGATTATCAAAGATAATTCCCATCTGTTGTCAAAAATATTCTCATCCGTTGTATCGTTGTTATCGATTGGCCATTCTACGGTAATCAAAGTATTGAATTGGGACTGTCGAGGATAGTTCCCATCCGTTGAATTATTATTGTCGTGTTGGCCGACTCAAGGCAGCACACTATTATTCTTGTGAACTCGGTAGTTTTGTGATCGTTGAGGGTTGAGGATTTTCTGAATTGTTGTGTTGTGATTATTGCTCGTGTTAATCGGTCCTTAGGGATTTTGATCCCGGGATGGTTATGTTGGATATTGTTGGTCGTGTCGATCTTTCATTATTCGTGCGTCATCGTTCACTTGGTGAGTCGCGTGATTCGTATTGGATATGTTATCCTTTGAGCTTCGCGGTCATGTTGTATCGTGGCATATCTGGAATCATATCTGCGTGCCGATTTGTTATGTGTAGGATTTTTAGCCGGGCACACGATGGTCATGCGTGGATGTTTCCGCATTGGACCGTGCACACGAGACGTAGTTCATGAGGCTAGTTAGGTACATTGTCACACGTATATTCTGGATTCCGTATACGGGGTGGACATGTGCACGGACACATTTCCGGATCGGGCGTACTGTGATGTTCCCTCTTGAGCCTTATTGTTTGGTCGTTCGTAGTCCATGTTGTATTGGATATGTCCGACGATTTGCGATTGGTTGTTCATACGCCGAGGTATGTCCAAACGATCAGTTTGCTTCTTTGAGATCTGTATTGTGATGATTTACGAGTTTGGTGCTCGGCTTTCGAGGCCATCGTGATATACGGCGGTTGAGGGCTTTCAAGCCATTGCGATGTATTGGTATTTCTGTTGGAGCCTTCAGAAATTGTGATTCGTATTTACCTCAGTGTTGGCTTGGATTACCTTCGGGTAATGTATTGTTGTGTTACTTGTAACGTTTCGCCGTTGGGCGTAAGTTACGCGTTTCTTGTGTATCTCGTTGAGTTTTCCTGGCGGGATATTGCTTCTCCCTAGTTGTTTTAAGTTTCGGGACGAAACTTCTTTTAAGGAGGGTAGAATGTAATATCCGCAAATTCGATTTCCGGTAATTTTTCTTTGTTGGCTAAAGTCCATTTTGACGACTTGCTTGGGACCGTTTCGTCATCCTGAGAATGATTAATTCTACACTTCTTGTCATCCGAGTTCGTTTCGGTATCGTTCTGTTGAATTCCGTATTCTTTAGCGACTTTTCCGCGTATGAGTTAGACTTTGTTAAATCACCATTAATTTTTGGAAACTCCAAAAATTCTGAATCTTTGCAATATTATAAAGCATCGAGTTAGCTTTCCAATGGTTCAAACGGAGAGTCCATCGGAGTCCAGACGAGGGAGTTATGGTCGAAATAGCTAAGTCACTCTCATTTTCCGTTCGGCCAAAACCTGCATGCCTGTCTTTGCGGCACACTTTGGCTGAGCCGCGGCACACGATGCAGTCAACTGTATAATTACGTTTTTTTTTCCAGCAAAATCCGATCATTTCTCCATTTTCTTCAACCCACACGAGAGAGAGCTTGGGAAGAGAACTTTGCATCATCTACCTCTTGAGTATTGAATTTTTATCATTTTCATTTGGTGGGGAAGCTCGGATCATCAAGGTATCGCGTATTCTCTGAATCATAGTGCTTGGATCTTCAAGAGGTAATTTCTTCAACATCTTGGATTTCGATTTTGTATTGGGTAATGATGTTTTGGATGTTAAAATCATGGTGTATGAAGTGATATACGCATGATTATGGACACGTTTGAGTATTCATCGGATTATTGAAAGATTATTCAAGAACACTTTGAATATTGTGTTGGATTTTGGGGGTTTTCGTAGATTCGTCCGATTTATCTGGTTTGAAGCTTGAGAACCTTGAGATTATGATATATCTATGCCGTATGCGTGTTTTTCTTACGATTTTACGGGTTGGATTGTGCCGTTTTCGGACTTGTGGGAGTTTGGGCGATTTCCCAACCTTTAGTTGTTCACCCGTGTATTTTCTTGAATCGTAGACGAGTTTCGGGAGTCTCTTCGTGTGAATTGAGTATAGATAATTAATTGTCATTTCCTTGCGAATCGTTTAGGTGCCGGAAGCGCGTTCTTGGACCTACCGAACTCATACCCTTCCTCCGTTCGATTTCTCGATGTCTCAAAGGCAAGTATACATTTATGATTGTACGTTCTCGACTTTGAAAGTAAGAAATATTGATGGCATATTATGAACGAACCATTTTTACGGCATTCATAGATATATTGATGGCATATTATGAACGAACCGTTTTTACGGCATTCATGTATGTATTGTTGGCATGTAATGAACGAACCGTTTTTACGGCATTCCTACATGTATCGGCGTATGAGGTGAACGAACCGTTTTTACGGCATTCACATACGTATCGGAGTATGAGGTCAACGAACCGTTTCTACGGCATTCACATACGTCTTATGAGATTTTAGTTATTCCGGAATACTAGTCTTGAATTGATGAATTGACGGTTACATTTACTTTATTGTCGAGGAGTATTGTATTTCATACTTGATATACTTGCACTAGCTATTCGACGGATAACCCCTTTATGGGGGAAGTACTTTTTATGTATTTCAGGTTCCAGGAGATCGGACAGGCAGGTATCGGGTCGGCATGAAGATGATGGGCAAGTGTGATACTGTGTCTTGTCTCCGGTTATCTCTTTTGGTTTCCTCCATTCAGTGTTGTTGTACTGGAATGGACTTTAAATACTCGAGTATTGTATTTCAGTTTCTTTGATGTTCCGGCCTGTGTTGCCGAGGTATTGATTTGTGTAGTGATGTATATGGTTTCATTGGTTATGGTTTTTGAAAACCATTTGTAGTGTCTTTCTTTCCATTATATGTAGACCTTCTCGGTCAAGTTTCATAGTTCCGCATATGTTTAGCCTTGTGGGTCCCACGGTGGGGCTCACGGCGCTGTAATATACCGTGAATAACTTGGGGGTGTTACATAACGTACAGCCATATCCGACCAAACCTTACGGCCGCACCTTCCTCGTCTTACGGCCGTATGCTGCAACCCTTACGGCCGTAAGTCCTTCTCGTCCGACAAAAACATGAAATTAACGAATGTCCCTTACGGCCGTAACCTGCCCATCTTACGGCCGTAACTCGCCTTCGGCTAAAAACTCCTGGGTACCCTGCTCAACACGTACGGCCGTAACCGGCCAAGCTTTACGGCCGTACCTGCTCAACTTATGGTCGTACCCGCACACCTTACGGCCGTAAGTCCCGTTCGTCCAAAATGGCCTGAAAACAACGAACGCCTGTTACGGCCGTATCCGATAATCCTTACGGCCGTAACTCGTTGCTTGCCAAGATAAAAATCCGACAACTCCGATATCTCGCTACGATTGATGAATGATCCGACATACCATACGTATGTGAAAGTGAACAAGTCCAACACATGCCAAAGATGAAACTTCTAGTACAAAACTACCAATCACGATGATAATGATAATACTCCCATCTCGATCCATAATAGAGAGGAAATGACGATCGGTAACTGATATACGGTTACAAAATGCCAACAATGAACACAAATGAATGAATCGTGAATGATGAATGATTATTAATGAGTGAAACTTACAGAGTTACAATTACTGATTGATAATTACTGAATGATAATGAGTGAATTACAACCAGGTATTACATACTCCCCCCTTAAAAAGTGTTTCGTCCCCGAAACTAAGGGTCAAACAACTCGGGATAACCCTCCCGCATACTATCCTCGGTTTCCCAAGTAGCCTCTTCGACTCCATATCTAGACTACTGAATCTTGACCAAAGAAATCGTCTTTCTCCTCAACTGTTTGATTCGCCGTTCTAAAACTCGTATAAGACGCTCCTCATACGAATGATTATCCGCGATCTCGATTTCATCGAACTGAAGTATGTGGATCGGTTCGGAGACATACTTCCGCAATTGAGAGACGTGAAACACATTATGAATTCGTCTCAACGCCGGAGGTAAAGACAATCGATAAGCTAACTCGCCTACTCGATCCAGAATTTCAAACGGTCCAATGAATCTTGGACTCAACTTTCCCCATTTTCCGAAACAGAAAATACCTCGACTCGGGGATACCTTGACCAACATGTGGTCACCTGTCTCGAACTCTAGTGGTCGACGACGATTATCTGCATATGATTTCTGTCGACTCTGAGCTGTCAACAAACGACTCCTGATCAAAGCTACCTTCTCACGGGCGGATATAAGCATATCGGGCTCAGTGCCGATTGATTCTGATAAGTCGACCCAACACAAAGGATATCGACAACGACGACCATACAAGGCCTCGTAAGGTGCCATCTTAATTGAAGCATGCCAACTATTATTGTACATGAATTCAGTCAACGTTAATTGGGCTTCCCAATCGTCTTTCCAATCGAGGACGCATGCCCTCAACATGTCCTCCAATGTCTGAATAGTCCTCTCTGATTGTCCGTCGGACTGAGGATGAAAAGCGGTACTGAGATTAAGCTGAGTTCCCATAGAACGATGAACTGATTTCCAAAAATGAGACACGAACCGTCCGTCACGATCGGAAACAATACTTTTAGGAGTACCGTACAGTCTCACTATCTCTTTGATGAACAACTGGGCAAGTCTCTCGGGACCCCACGTATGCTTAATCTCAAGGAAATGAGCAGATTTAGTCAAACGGTCCACAATTACCCAAATTGTATTCATGCCACGACGACTCGTCGGCAAACTCATGATGAAATCCATCGAAATGTCTTCCTTCTTCCACTCTGGAATAGGGAGAGGTTTCAGCATACCCGTCGGTCGATGATGTTTAATCTTGACTTGCTGACAGGTTAAGCATCTCGAAACAAATTCTGCAACTTCTCGCTTCATATTACTCCACTAGTAATTTTGTTTCAAGTCCTTGTACATCTTGCTAGACCCCGGATGAATGGAATAAGGGGTAGCATGAGCTTCTCTCAAAATTGAGTTTTTCAACTCGTCATTCACCGGTACGCACAACCGATTCTTAAATCACAAAAGTCCATCCTCGTGGACCACAAATCTAGGGGCTTTCCCCTGAGCCACATCCTCACGGATGCGCAACAAAGATGGATCTGAACCCTGATTCACTCTAATTGCCTCCTCAAGTGGCGATGAAATTTCTAACATGTAAAGTTGTCCTTGCACTCGCTGAAGCCAGACCTTGATCTCGGGTCTAAGGAATTCCTGCTGAAGCTCCTTCTGAACTGTTAGACGAGCAAGCATTTGCTCCTGAACGGACTTACGACTCAAGGCATCGGCAACCACGTTTGCCTTACCCGGGTGGTACAGGATCTCGATATCATAATCTTTGATTAGTTCCAACCACCGCCTCTGTCGCATATTTAACTCCTTCTGAGTAAATATATACTTCAAACTCTTATGATCGGTGAATATCTGACAGGTGACGCCATAAAGGTAATGACGCCAAATCTTCAATGCGAATACCACGGCTGCTAGCTCCAGGTCGTGGGTCGGATAATTAACCTCGTAAGGTCGCAATTGTCGTGAATCATAGGCAATAACCTTCCCGTTCTGCATTAATACACATCCGAGACCGTGTTCGGACGCGTCACTATAAACCACAAATCCTTCCGTCCCTTGTGGCAAGGAAAGGATAGGTGCTGAAATTAACCGGCTCTTGAGTTCCTCAAAAATCCATTGACACGCGTCAGACCACGTGTATTTCTTATCCTTTCGCAAAAGGTTCGTCAATGGTTGAGCGATTTTAGAAAATCCTTCCACAAACCGCCGATAATAACCGGCTAATCCGAGAAAGCTTCGGATTTCCTTAACATTCTTCGGAGGTAACCAATCTTGGATACCCTCCGTCTTCTGAGGATCAACACGCACACCGTCTGATGAAATTACATGCGCGAGAAACGTCACTTCGGACATCCAGAACTCACATTTGGAAAACTTTCCATAAAGTTGCTCTCGTCTCAACACGTCGAGAACCTGATGAAGGTGAAACTCGTGCTCCTCCCGGTCATGAGAGTAAATCAAAATGTCATCAATGAAGACAACCACGAATTGATCCAGATAATCGATGAAGACTCGATTCATTAACACCATGAATACCGCAGGTGCATTAGTTAACGCAAACGGCATTACCACGAACTCATAATGACCATAACGCGTTCGAAAAACCGTCCTTGTGATATCCGACTCTCGAATTCGCAACTGGTGGTATCCAGATCTTAAGTCGATCTTGGAAAATACTGAAGCTCCCTGAAGTTGATCTAAGAGATCATCAATACGGGGTTGAGGATACTTATTCTTGATCGTCACCCTGTTCAACTCCCGATAATCAATACACAAGCGAAATGAACCATCCTTCTTCTTGACAAACAACACTGGTCCTCCCCACGGGGACGCACTCGATCGGATATAACCTTTCTCAAACAATTCCTCAAGTTGATTCTTTAATTCCTGCATTCCGGTCGGGGCCATCCGGTACGGTGCCTTCGATATTGGAGATGTACCAGGCTCCAACTCAATCGTGAATTCCACATCTCTCTGTGGAGGCAAACTAGGTAACTCGTTTGGAAAAACATCGGCATATTCCCTCACTGCCGGAATATCCGTCAACATTATTGGTGATTTCTCGGTTTTGGTCATATAGCACCAATAACCAACACACCCATGACTGAGTAATTTCACTGCATTCATCAAATTAATGACCTTACCAGAACAGTCGGGATTACCTCCCTGAAAAACACATTCGAACCCATCGTTTGAAATGATAGTGACCATACGCTTACGGACACTAATGATGGCATCGTGACGATCCATCTAATCAATTCCCAAGATGACGTCGTCTCTCAGCAGATCTACTATAATTAGGTTCGCTAGCCATACACGGCCATGAAGCTGAATCGGGCAATTCCGAATCTCATGATTTCCAATAATTCGTCTACCATCAGGTAAACCAATGACATACGGCTCACAACTAGTAGCACTACCTAGACGTAGCCTACTCAAACATGACTCGGAAATGAAAGAATGCGATGCACCAGTATCAAAAAGGGTACACACAGGTTGAGATAGAATATCGAGTGTACCTGAGATCATTCGAGCCTCCGGATCGTCGGTCTTCTTCATCTCATAAATTCGGGGCTTGCTAGTCCCAGCACCGGATGCTCCCGTCTGATGACTATAGGCTCCACCTTTATTCGCTCATGTCGTCTTGAACGACGCAGACTGAGTGGCCTGATTATGAACAGTTGACTGCTTCGGGGCCTAAGATTAGGGTTGGGACTTTTGGAACCGGGAACCGCAGAACCGATCCGAACCGCATCGGAATCGACGGTTCGGTTCGGTTCCTAGCAACAATTTTTTTTTCGGTTCGGTTAAATGCTTGTTAGTATTCGGTTCGGTTCGATTCACTTCTTATCATTTTGAAGAGGAACCGATCTGAACCGCAAGGAACCGTCCGAACCGCACCGAATCGGGAAACCTACCATCTGAATATAATATAATATAATATATTCTTATTAAATATAATTAATATAATATAAAATAATATAATATATTCTTAATAAAATAAAATATAATATAATATATTCCGTCCAAACCATACAAAATCGGTTCTGGTTGGGTTCCGGTTCGGTTCGGTTCCGGTGCGGTATGGTTCCTGTGCGGTTCGGACAAAAAAACTGGAAAAACCGAACCGCGAAAAAACTATGCTGTTCGGTTCCGGTTCCTGTATTTTTCTCCCAGGAACCGAAAAGTCTCAGGCCTACCTGAGATGACGCCGGAGTAGGTTTGGAGTCCCTTCGGCAAAAACGGTCCTTATGCCCAGCAATCCCACAGTTATGGCATGTGACAGTCTGCCTCGGACACTTGGTGATGACATGACCAAGATCCCCACAGTTAAAACAGGTGATGGCCGAACTGGACGCTCGTGACTGAGATTCCGCGGGTTTAGGCATCACAGGAGGTCGCTCAGAAAAAGTAGAGCCCGCACGAGGTTTCTTGAAGGTTGTCTGACCGCCTTCAGACTGATTACGATTCTTGGACTTCTTGCTAGCAGATGAAGGTTGCTGCTTAGCAATCTCCTTAGCAGTAAGCTCATAGGTAAGAGCTTTCTCGATGAACTCGGCCAGAGTGGTGCAATTATGATTAAGTAACTGCATCCGCATACGTGGTTTCAGCCTCTTCCTGAAATACTTAATCTTGTCCGCCTCGAAGTGAATGATAGATGAGGCGAACGGAAGAAGTTCCTGAAATTTCTCGGCAATGTCGAGAACATCCTCATTTGCTGAGGGGTCGGGAGTGAGTAATTCTGACAGTTTGGCCTCTCTCAGTGGGGCCGAGTAATACCTCTCCATCATGAGAGTCTTGAATTGATCCCAAGTACATGATCCGTCGGTGGGCTTCAACAACAACCACCAAGAATGAGCGCTCTTACCCAAAGAGTAAGCCGCAACTGAAACTTCGTGTCCTTCGGGACACTCTACCATAGCAAACAATTTCTCGAAGTGCTCGAGCCAATGATCAATATCCACCGGCTCAGATGAGCCCTCAAAAGTAGGTGGCCTTTGGCGAGAGATGTCGCCGATGATACTGCCCACACTCCTCTCTTGCCTCTGAGGTGGCGGCGGAGGAGCCTGTTGATTTTGATTAACTGAGTTATGCATCGTCTCCATCAGTTGTGCCATCTGAGTCATTTGGGCCATCATGCCCTGCATAAAAGCGAGTGGGTCAACCCAAACACCTTCTGACTAAGCTGTGTCCCGGGTACGACTCCCCGATAGTGAATGATCACGTCCAGGTGAATGAGCAGCAGCGTCGCTGCTTGATGAGTTAGCATTATTCCTCACGTTCGCACGTGTATTCACACGAGCCCTCGGAATTCGGCCCGCACCGCGGCCTCGTCCTCCGCGTCCTCTGCCTGCTCTCTCCATACTGAAGTAGGAAATTCACATGATGATTATATCTCCCGCATGAATATCACGTTATGATTACGTCATGAAATGATGAAAATGATCATATGTGCTGTAGCACAGTGATTACATGAATGATTAACTGAGGTGACATGATTATCTGATGAAATTCTTGAAATAATTATCTTGAACAAGTTAACAAGGTTAATGATATGATCCTCAAGATCAACAACTGAACTGTGAAATGAAATGAGTGATTAATGAGTTAACATGATCGTCCTGATCAAAATGAATGATGTTGAGGATTGTTGACTAATGAATGATGAATGAATGATTCTTATTGCCAGAAATTATACCATGGCGTTAGAAATATTACAGTTCTTTCGGTCGGAATGGCTCGGCATTTGCACAGGTCACACGCGACGCGAAAGTCCAATGATACTAGTCCGATGACGATGATTTCAAATGAGACATGACTCGGAAGGTAGTATTCAAAACCACTCTCCGATACCAACTCTGTAACACCCCAAACTAGGCGGATATTACATTGTCGTGGACCCCCAACTGGGACCCACCATGCGAATGAAAGCTGATGAATTAAATAATATAATTGTAGTACCGAACCACATTATATTACCAAATACTTCAATGAGGAGCTTAAGTACGATACACCAGGACAATACCGAATACTAGTATATTTTATATGAAGATAAAATACACCACCCTGAATAAATAAACATCTCAAACGGAATATGCAACGGAATAACAAATGAAGAGAAATAAGAATGACTAAAATGACTGAAATGACTGGGGCCCCCTACTAGTATCACTGGGACTCCTCGCCGTCAACATGCTCTTCCCGTGCCTTTGCCTTAATCATTACGATTTAGGGATGTCCCGCCTATGTCAAGAAGGCTAAGGTGGTGAAATTGAAAGCAAGGTCCATGAAGGGACATTTTCATTGAATTCCCATCCGGGATGATGGGTTATCTATTCTACATGCCCGAAGATCGAAAGATCATTGTTGATTTGCAATCACACTTCCTGGAGAATGAGTTCATTCAGGAAGGTGGAGCATGTAGAAGTATTTCTTTGGAAGAATACAATGAAACTTCCCAGGAGACACCTGTACAAGAAGATGGAACCGAACTTTCTGAAACACTAGTACAACTACCTCGTAGGTCTAGTAGGGTGTCTCAATTACCTTAGAGGTATCGGTTTTATCCACTTGGAGGAACTGGGTCTCCACGAGGTTCCAGGTGATAACCAAGAGAACAACTTGTGACCTATGACCTAGCGATGGTGGATGTAGACTCCGTGAAATGGACTGTAGCAGTCTTCACGTAGTTGGGACTTTTTGTTTTGACAAGGCAGTCAAAAATTTTGACTTCATGCAAAATGAAGAGGAACTTTGTGTATATAGGAGGGTTAGTGGGAGCAAGATCGCACTCGTAGTACTATATGTAGATGACATTCTACTAAAAGGAAACGATGTGGAAATGCTCAGTTCTGTGAAAGCTTAGCTTTTGAGTAGATTCTCCATTAAAGACTTGGGAGAAGAAACCTATATTCTTGGGATTCGACTCTACTAGGATAGAGTGAAGAGAATGATAGGTCTTTCCCAAGCCCTCTATATAGATAAGCTCTTAAAGCAATTTAAGATGGATGATTCTAAAAGAGGGTTCCTACCAATGCGATATGGAATAAAACTCACCTCGAAGATGTGTCCTTATTGTAAGGAACAACGAAAGGAAATGAGTAATATACCATATGGTTCAGCTGTGGGTAGCCTTTTGTATGCCTTGTTGTGTACGAGACCCGACATTACGCATGGTGGGAGTATGGTAAGTAGGTTTTAGACAAACCCAGGTAGGGAACATTGGAACGCCGTAAAGAACATTCTCTAGTACTTTAGAAGGACTAAAGATCTGGTTCTTATGTGTGGTGGTGGAGAACTTAATGTGACGGGCTTCACTTATTCAGACTTCCATAGATAGAAAGATGACTCTATGTCTACTTCTGGCTATATTTTACTCTTAATGGAGGAGCAATATCTTGGCATGGTGCCAAGCATAGTACGACTGCCGATTCCACCTGTTAGGCTGAGTATAAAGCGGCCTCGGAGGCCTCCAAAGGAAGGGTTTTGGATTAAGAAGTTACTGGGTGAACTTCATGTGACAACGTGTGCTGCGCTGCCTGTTTTCATTTTTATACGATAACAATGGAGCGGTAGCATAGGCCTAGGAGCCGAGGTCTCACAACGGTACAAAACACATTGAGAGAAAGTATAATCTCGTTAGAGAATTTGTTCGCAAAGGATACATTGTGCTGTGTAAGGTAGACTCAGCCGGCAACATCGTTGATCCACTGACCAAGCCACTTACTCAGATTAGCTTGGAGCGTAATTTGGAGAACATGGGTATTAGATACCATAGTGTGTGGCATTGGGTGCAAGTGGGAGATTGTTAGGAGTATGCCCTCGAATGTCACTCAGAGAATGTTGAGTGAGGGCATTGTACTTGTTATTATGTAAAACATAATCAGAAGGCACTTGTATGTTTCTTTATTTACTGGTAGTCACTGGAATTCCTGACTCGTAAATATATATATATATATATATATATATATCCGTGTATTTGAGAGCAAAACATTCCACTCCTTATTGGATAAGGGGGTCGGCACTAGAAAGATTTATGGCTCAAATACTTAATCGTTAGCAAGTCAATGATACTTGACTGAGCATTAAGTTTATGTGAAGACTTGTATGACGTGTTCTTTGACTTGGAGAGTACCTGGCGAACACTAATGGTTAGTGGAAGCACACGTTATAGGTATGCTAATAAGATTAGTATACTCGAATCGAGTCACCCTCGATTCGTCACACGTATTTCACTCTGGGACAGTCAATGACGGAATCGAAAGGTTGTTATAGGTATTCATGAACCTTCGACTTGAGAATTTAGTAGGGATGTGCTTGTGACGTTCAGATTTTCATTAGAGTAGTTCGAGCCAGAAAACTGGAAGGTAGGGGTCAACCTCGACGTGCATCTTGACGGGCAAGTAGAGATTGGATATCGAGCTTATTCTCTCTTTATAAATATTAGATATTGGATATCTAATTTATTGGACTTTGGATGTCTAACTAATTTTTGGGACATTGGATGTCTAAATTAATTTATTAGATAAATTAATTTACGGCCTAATGAATTAAATATAATACTGGGTGATTAATTTAATTCATGAATATAATTATTTCTTGGAGAAATTAATTATATTACTTTGTATTTGATATAATTAATTAATTTGATTAATTGATTGATATAAATACATCGAGACGGGATGGAGTTTATCGGATTAGGACTCGAGGGAGTCCGAAACGAACCCAACTCTCCTAATTCCTTCTAGAGGCCGGCCCCATTTCCCTTTCCTCACATGCTCTCTTTTGTCTTGATTCCTTTCAATTATGAGAGAGCGAGACCAGGACTTTTGTTGACGGGAGTTGGCATGTGGAGGATTTATATATTATATCTTGAGGGGAAGAAAAGGGAAGAGGGTGAGATAATAAAGGAAGACAAAATCTCCTCCTTTTGGTGAGGCTTGGGACGTGAGAATCATAAGGGAGAGACAGAGAGAAGGACTTTGTTGTCTTGTCTTCTTTATTCTTCTACCTCCATGATCATCTTCTTCAATTTTCTTAGAGAAAAATTGAGAGAAAAATAGAGAGAAAATACATCTATACACTTAGAGTGTTATAGATAATATTACCAAGCTCCAACCACTTCGTTCTAGCCGTGTTCTTATAGGACAACGAGGTGAAGTCGTTCTGGTCGTTTTTCCGGCGCGTGGCAAGTAGAGACGCAGTGTTTCTGCGTTGGATCATCCAAGATCTTGTTGTGGATTGGATTCGTAAGGGACATCATCGAGGACTTATCAAATCCGATTTGCGGTCACTTGGATCTTCTCAACCTTTTAATCAACGGACTACGAGTGTATGATTTCGAATCTTCCTTTGTTTCATTTTAATATTTGTATATACGTAGCTTGATCGATCCTCTTAAGTGATCGGATCGAATTAGATTCGTATATTGCTTCTGCTGCGCCTTCATTTTAGGCACTGAATCCCAAAAATATGAGCATCTTGTTGTGATGTGTTATGACTGACCCGGGTATGGGCTGGTATTGTTATACTTGGCAGTTGCAGAAACTTCGGAAATACAGGCTTGGGAAAGTGAAGGGACAGGGCATGCTTGACAACGGCCACTTGATAGAGTTAAATTTTCCTTGGCATTTATTTCGGAAATAAAGAGCATGTATTAAATTTTAAAATCGTGTGTACTTCGACTTTTCTGTTCGTATGATGAAAATTTACTATTAATTTCAATATTGTTATTTTTACCAAAAGTTCTTATGAGGTAAAACGAATAACCTACCTTGGTGGGTCCCACGAGGGATCCATGGCACTGTAGCTACCTAAGATTTTGGGGATGTGACATGCAACTCGTTCTCTCCATTCCGAATTAACCTGAAAATTTTACATAAAAATGGGATGAGCTTTCTATCGCTCGTGGGAACATCACATGTCAACAATAATCACAATACATAATGGAGATATAGCATGAATATTTGTTATATCAACTTGAGCATGTAAACATGTGACTGCATGTAAACATATACTGATATTTGGTATGAAAAACATGCGACTGCATGTTAATCATATACTGATACTTGGTACGAAAACATGTGACTGCATGTCAATCGTAAATATAACATATCACCTATACAGTCCAAATAAAGCAATTAAAATCGACAAGTAATAATTCCCACCTGAAATTGAAATGACTTGAATGCAAATTCTTGAATGGTTTTGATTCGTCTTAATTGTGTCCTTGATTCTCGTATCCTATGATCAAAAGAAATATTTGTAGATATTTAATTTGATTGGGAAATATAATTTTATGAAAATAAATGAAAAATATTTGATTAATTTGAAGTCTTGAATGGACCAAATCTGAAAATGGAAAGGTTGCGCTCAGGAATTAAATTGTTGGTGGGTTAAAAGAATTCTGAGAGAAGGTCTTGGCCCAACAAAAGAATGATGTATAATCGGACAAACCCAAGCCCTAACTCCCATTCCCATTCCCATCCATTATCAGAGAAAAAAATGAATCATCTTCTCTCTCTCTCCTGCCCAGATCGCCTCAAATCTTGTCTCTCGCCTGAGTTTTGAAAACTCCCACCCGCGACGCGAAAGATCCACTGACAGAACACCAGCAGCAACCATGCCCCCAATCGGAGTGGTGGCTGTACTCCGCGACTCAATGTTTCCGTTCAGGCTTCCCAATACTCATAACTGACTCCCGCGACAGACGGAAAAAAAGAGCCCTGGTTTTCGAGTTGGCGGAATTTAGCAGCGATGGCGGCGGGCTGGGGGGGTGAAGTTATCACGGCTGGAGAAGTCACAAGTTTGATTGTTTGAATATAAAATTTACTGTTTTCTGTTTTTCGGATTTGGATTTTTGGTTCTAAAAATGGAATTTCTGAAATTAGGTTTTGTTATTCTGAAACCTATGTGTATGATTGTGTGTGTATGATTTCTGGTGCAGTGATGAAGGTAGAACTGATATGGCCGAAAACAAAAAATTTCGTCGGCGAAGGGCTTCGAATGAGGAAGGTGATGAAATAAATTTTGCTGTAGAAATGGGGATGATGTGTTTGGAATCGAAGGAAGAGATATTTACCTGTTATACGTATTCTGGTGTGAAGATTTGTTGTGACACTTTTTGATATGGAAATTTGCTGTAAATGGGATTTTTTATGTTTGTTTGTACGAGATTTCTGCACTGTATCGTGGATTCCTTTCTGCAGAGGTTTTTATACTGAAAGGATTGTAACCACTCCCCATAATGTGAAACTTCCCCCCATTATGCCCACTACCTCCATTAAGGAGGTTGATAGTGTGAAATGCAGAAACCTTCCCTATTTTTGTTCTGATCATGGGGAAAGATTGCAGGTTGGGCTAGAGATTGGGCTGACCATTAAAATATGGGTTGGGAAAAGATATTTCGACTTGGTAAAATTTTAATAGTTGGGCTTGGTGTTGTTGCCCAAAATATTTATCCGAAGATTAATACTGCTGGAAGACGGACAACAAACAACAATTGCGGGAGCACTTCCGAGAGAAGGTAAATAATACAAGATTTGCCGGGTTTGTTACGCCCGGGCTTGAATGCTCTCGCGAGATGTTATTAATACGAATATTCGTGGATACAAGTATTAATGAGAGAAATCTAAATACAATGAGTGTAAAAAGACTCTGTTAATCCGGCTCTTGAGCGAAGCTCGGTGTTCTTCGTCCCTTCCGATAATCTGCTGGATGAGATAGGCCGGGAGAAGTAAGACCGAATGATAGCTGTTGCCAAGAGTTGGAGATTAGCCAAGTGCTGTATATTGTTTCTGTGTTGTATGCTCAAATCATGAGGTTGCAGAAGAGTTTCCGTCCTTGGACAAGTGCTGGGAGCCTTGTTTATATAGGGACAGCCGAGTCTTGTCCTTAGGCGGGCGATCGCCTTTCGGTCATTATAATAAGGTGCCGATCGCCCGGCGGCCAATATAATAATGTGCCGATCTCCTGGGCTGTCAGGCTAAAGTCCAAGTAAGATGCTGGCTGTCGGGCTAAAGTCCAAGGAAGAGGCTGCCACAGCTGGGCGGTCCAATAAGGGGCCAACACGTGTCCGGAGTCAGTCAACATGTGGCCCTACTGACAAGCTTTCGGCGGCTTGTCGGCTGGTGGAGAGAATCTGCCAGGCCGTGGTCAATGGCCCGAGATTCGCGGATCTTGTCTCGGATCCTGCACGTGGTGTCAGTCTTGAGACCTGGTCTTCGCCGACTGGATGGTCATTGGAGGTCGCCATTGGCCAGTTGTTGAGGGTCGGCATTGGTCGGTCACCAAGGTAGGTCGGCAAGATGCCGAGAGGGGATCGCCCGCTTGTCGGTCACCATGAGTCGGTCGCTGGATACCGAGAGGAGATCGTCCATTAGTAGATCGCCAGGGGTCGGTCGCCGAGTATCGAGAGGCGATCGTATCTGAGGTTGATCGCTCGATACCGGGACTTGTCCTGGGGCCTTCGATCGGTCGATGCAGCTCGTCTACTGGGTTAAGGCTCGGTCGCCAGGTCGCTGGTCGGCAGATCCGCCTTGGCCGCTCGGCAGTAACTCGGTCGCCAGTCCTCCTAGTAGATCGCCGGTCGGAAGGTGTTAATTCTGGACACAACAATTGCCCCCCAGCTTGCTCCTATGTTGAAGACATGGGGCGAGGTGGTTCTTGCTGGTGATCGTGTATGGATGAGGACGGGCGATCTGAGCTGACTTAGGACTCGGACTTGGGCTATTATGGTCGATTGGCTTAGCTATCTTTCGGTCTTGTACCTGCAAAAACAACATTGGCCGATCCCCCATGGAAACTAGGTGGTTTCGCTTTGTTTGAGGGATCGTGCACAGTCGCGGAGATCGATGGACCGACTCCATGACCGTGTCTTGGTGCGCGAAGACAATGAGTGTCTCGTGACTCACTTTATTATGAGGGTCCTCTATTAGGCTGCGCCTCGCCTCGTATTTAAACGAAGGGCGTGCGGTCTCGGTCTAGAGGAGTCCTTGCGCGGGGCAGCGTCGGATGAATCAACTCCACGCCCGCGGCTTGTTAGCTCTGCTTCCACCTCGGCCAGCCATGGAGATGGCCGACCTCGACGGTGTACGTTGAGACGGGGTTGTGGCATGTGTCCACTGATTAATGTTTGAGAGCCCTCAGACTACGCCGGCCTCGTATTTAAACGAAGGGCGGGCGATCTTGGCTGAAAGGGACCTTGCATGGCCGAAGCAGCCGGTTCCATCGACTGCCAGGACCATGGCTTTATGATGCGCGGTGGAGGCGATCTTATGCCTTAGTCCGTCATGTTATATCCTGGACTGTAGATGGCGATCGTGTCCACCGGGTTGCTGATGATGTTGCGATCCGCCGGAAGATCGGCGATCGTCGCCGGCGGCCGATCGCTTTATTCATAGGTCGATATTGGCGATCGGGCGGCGGCTAGTCCTCATTTAAAATGGATCAGGCGGGGATCGAGTCCTCCGGCTCGCTGGGTAGTAGCGATCGGGCCGAGACTGAGGTCGCCGACGGCGCCGATCGATCTACTTCTAGGCTGAGAAGAAGCCTTTGCCTGGACAGGAAATCTGCGGCTCTAGCCCGGAAGGCTGCGTAGGTCGTCGGCAGGGTCTTCGTGAGATGCCTGAACATAGACGAGAAGCCCTGGAAACCTCCTAGGACCGCGTAGAGGGCGGTCTCATCGCTTACGGGCTCGCCGTTGAGGATGATCACGTCTACCCGGTCGATGTAGTCCGAGTCGGACTCTTGTTCCCCTTGCCTGATCCGCCACATGCGATGGGGACCTTCTGGCCGAGCGGCCCTGGTGGCGAAGTATTCCGTGAAGACGTGCGCCAGCTCGTTAAAGGAGCCTATGGACCGAGGTGGCAATGAGGTGTACCACTGGTGGGCGAGGTCGTCCAGCGTCAGAGGGAACATTCGGCACCGGGTCGCGTCTGATGCCCCACACCCGGTCATGTAGATGTTGAACTTGTGCAGGTGTGTTTGGGGATCCGATCGCCCCTGGTACATGGGTGTCTGAGGAGGAGCGATCTTGTGCTGCACGGGGGCGAGCTCGATGTCGATCGCGAGTGGATCGCTCGGCTCGGCGATCGTCTTCATGGCGCCTGCCCCGGATTGTAGGAGTGTCTTCACGTCGTCGATCTGACGTTGCATTGCGGCAATCGCCGCGGCTCGGCTGCTTGCGGATCGGCTTTGGGAGCGGGGGCCGAGGCGATCGTGTACCGACCTCCGGACTCCGCTGCTGCCGACCTCGGGAATTTGGCGAGCGGGAGCCAGGCGGCTGGATCGCCTTGTGGGAGCCGGGTAGGCCGAGCTCCTAGTGACGGACACCAACTCCGTCGTCTCGTAGCTGGGGCCGGACTGCCCCGGTCTCCAGGTCGGGTCACTGCCCAGGCGATCGAAGACAGACGTGCCCCGGCTGCCGAGCGCCTCTTCTTGCGGGCGAGAACCTCCTGGCGATCGCTCGGCCAGTAGTGCCTTGAGCTTCCGCTTGGACTTCCGGCGGGAGGCCGAGGGGGCGACGGCAGGAGGCGCGTCGAGAGCACTTCGTCGCTCCTGAAGGACGGCTATGGCCTCTTCGATCTGTTCATTGGTTCGGAACTGATCGAGCGAGAGGCTCGGGCCGCCATCCCAGGACGGGGTCGAGCGTCTCTGACCGTGGTGGCTACCTTCCACCATCGGGCCGCGGCCGGACCGACGGAACAGGCCGGCCGGCCGCCGGCCGCCTTCTTCGACGCGGAGGCGGAAGACATGATTTCTGAAGGATTTCTTTGAAGTGCAGTAAGTGTCACTTCAAGTATCTGCCCCGAGAACAGTGAGTGTTCTTCGGGACGGTAGGTATGAAAATTTGAGGGTTAAGCCGCCCTCCTTCTAGCGCCAATTGTTGTTGCCCAAAATATTTATCCGAAGATTAATACTGCTGGAAGACGGACAACAAACAACAATTGCGGGAGCACTTCCGAGAGAAGGTAAATAATACAAGATTTGCCGGGTTTGTTAGGCCCGGGCTTGAATGCTCTCGCGAGATGTTATTAATACGAATATTCGTGGATACAAGTATTAATGAGAGAAATCTAAATACAATGAGTGTAAAAAGACTCTGTTAATCCGGCTCTTGAGCGAAGATCGGTGTTCTTCGTCCCTTCCGATAATCTGCTGGATGAGATAGGCCGGGAGAAGTAAGACCGAATGATAGCTGTTGCCAAGAGTTGGAGATTAGCCAAGTGCTGTATATTGTTTCTGTGTTGTATGCTCAAATCGTGAGGTTGCAGAAGAGTTTCCGTCCTTGGACAAGTGCTGGGAGCCTTGTTTATATAGGGACAGCCGAGTCTTGTCCTTAGGCGGGCGATCGCCTTTCGGTCATTATAATAAGGTGCCGATCGCCCGCCGGCCAATATAATAATGTGCCGATCTCCTGGGCTGTCGGGCTAAAGTCCAAGTAAGATGCTGGCTGTCGGGCTAAAGTCCAAGGAAGAGGCTGCCACAGCTGGGCGGTCCAATAAGGGGCCAACACGCGTCTGGAGTCAGTCAACATGTGGCCCTACTGACAAGCTTTCGGCGGCTTGTCGGCTGGTGGAGAGAATCTGCCAGGCCGTGGTCAATGGCCCGAGATTCGCGGATCTTGTCTCGGATCCTGCACGTGGTGTCAGTCTTGAGACCTGGTCTTCGCCGACTGGATGGTCATTGGAGGTCGCCATTGGCCAGTTGTTGAGGGTCGGCATTGGTCGGTCACCAAGGTAGGTCGGCAAGATGCCGAGAGGGGATCGCCCGCTTGTCGGTCGCCATGAGTCGGTCGCTGGATACCGAGAGGAGATCGTCCATTAGTAGATCGCCAGGGGTCGGTCGCCGAGTAGCGAGAGGCGATCGTATCTGAGGTTGATCGCTCGATACCGGGACTTGTCCTGGGGCCTTCGGTCGGTCGATGCAGCTCGTCCACTGGGTTAAGGCTCGGTCGCCAGGTCGCTGGTCGGCAGATCCGCCTTGGCCGCTCGGCAGTAACTCGGTCACCAGTCCTCCTAGTAGATCGCCGGTCGGAAGGTGTTAATTCTGGACACAACACTTGGTTATATTATTAGTTGGTTTGGGCCTAAAATATGTGAATTGGGTTTGGACTAGGCCGGCCCAATCGAAATTGTCAAGGTTGGCTGGCCCAAAATGAATGGATTAAAATTAATTAAAATAGATTTATAATATTTGAGCTCGATAATTAATTGACTTAGTTCTATAGTTAAATTAGAAATTCATGGATTGGGCTCACTAAATAATCGTAAGCCCAACTAATAATTTAAATTGAATTATTATTCAATATTTACTATAAAAAAATAATTGATAAATTAAGAAATAGTTTTCCAAATTTAGCGGGTATTACATCCTACCCCTGTTGGAAAAAATTTCGTCCTCGAAAATAGTATACTTACCGTGAATAAGGAAATCAGGATAACGAGTTCGAATTTCTTCTTCACGCTCCCAAGTAGCTTCATCCTTAGTGTGGTTTCGCCATTGAATCTTTTCGAGCACTCTCTCTTTATTTCTAAGTGGAAAAATCTTTCTATTGATTATCGCAACTGGTCGTTCGACATAGGTGAGATCCTTGTTCACTTCCACCGTTGAATAGTTGATCACGTGACTAGGATCGTGAATGTACTTTCTCAACTGCGAGACGTGAAAAACATTGTGTACTGCTGAAAATTCTGGTGGTAATGCTAAACGGTAGGCCAAATCTCCAATCCGATCGAGGATCTCAAATGGTCCGACGTATCTTGGTCTCAACTTGTTCCTCGATCCAAACTGGATAACTCCTTTAGTCGGGGCTACCTTTAGGAAGACCTTTTCTCCAACATTAAACTCAAGGTCCTTCCTTCGCTTGTCGGCATAAGATTTTTGGCGATCTTGAGGTGTCTTAATTCTTTCACGAATATTCTCTACTACACCCACGGTCTTCTCGATCATCTCGGGACCCAAAATCTTTCCTTCACCTACTTCATCCTAATAAACCAGCAATCTGCATTTTCTCCCATAAAGTGCCTCGTACGGGGCCATTCCGATCGTTGCTTGAAAACTATTATTGTATGCGAATTCTACCAAAGGTAGTAATTGTTCCCAATAATTACCCATGTCCAACACACGAGCTCTCAACATGTCTTCAAGTATTTATACCGTCCTTTCTGATTGACCGTCAATTTGTGGGTGATAGGCTGTACTAAAATTTAATTTAGTTTCCAATGCTTCCTGCAAACTTTCCCAAAAATGTGACGTCAAGCGAGTATCGCTATCCAAGACGATAGACACCAATACTCCGTGCAGCCTTACGATCTCCTTAATATACAATTGCGCATACTGATACATTATGAAGTTCATCTTTACTGGAATAAAATGGGCCGACTTCGTGAGGAGATCAACCACAATGCAAATTGTCTGATTTCCTCTTTCCGATTGAGGTAAGCTTACCACAAAATCCATAGTAATGTATTCCCATTTCCACTCTGGAAGGTGGAGTGATTTTAACAAACCAAAGGGGTGTTGATGTTCGGCTTTCACGAATTCAGCAACGTCTCTTTTCAAACCTTCCCACCAAAATCTGCTTTTCAAATCTTGGTACATCTTTGTACTACCGGGATGAATAGTATATGGTGTGTTATGTGCCTCTTCCAAAATCACCTTCTTCAAATCCGTATTGTCGGCCACACAAATCCTTTCCTTGTAGTATATTGTACCATCTTCTTATATACTAAATCCTTTATCCTCTCCAGCTATAACACGCTCCTTCATTGTCAAAAAATTATCTTAACCCTGACCTTCCTTGATCCTCTCTCTCAAGGTCGGTTGAACTGACAACGTCATTAAAATTGCTTCCACCGGTTTTAACGGTGTAGCCACCTCTAGGTTCATACTTGAAAATTCACTGACCAATTTGTCTTCCTTAGTCAATATACAACTTAATTCTCCTCTGACCTTGTGACTTAAATCATCTGCGATCACGTTCGCCTTCCCTGGATGATAGTGAATTGTACAATCATAGTCATTCACTAACTCCAACCATCTTCTTTGTCTCATATTCAGTTCCTTCTGAGTGCATAGATACTTTAAGCTTTTGTGGTCGGTATAGATAGGTAATGTCGCCATATCTTTAAGGTGTGAACTACCGCAGCTAGTTCTAAATCATGGGTCAGATAATTTAACTCATGCGGCTTTAATTGCCTTGACGCATATGCGATGACTTTACCTTGCTGCATTAGAACACATCCTAATCCTTGCTTGGATGCGTCACTATAGATCACAAATTCTCTTGACGGATCTGGAATCGTCAAAACTGAAGCTGAGGTTAATCTCCGCTTAAGTTCGTGAAAACTTTCTTCGCACTTCTCATTCCACAGGAACTATTCTCCTTTCCTCGTTAGCCGAGTCATCGGTGCGGCTATCTTAGAAAATCCTTCAATAAACCTCCTATAATATCCTGTTAGCCCCAAGAAACTACGAACTTCATTCGCGTTAGTTGGTGTTTTCCAATCGTTGATAGCCTCTATCTTAGACGGATCGACTTCAATTCCTTGCGCAGTAACAACATGTCCAAGGAATGCCACTCTCTTGAGCCAAAATTCGCACTTGCTAAACTTCGCATACAGTTTCTCTTTGCGAAGTATCTCCAAAACTGTCTGATGCTTCTCATGTTCTGCTTCATCTTTCAAATAAATTAGTATGTCATCTATAAACACGATGATAAACTGATCCAAATAAGGTTGGAAAACTCTATTCATCAAGTCCATAAAGACTGCTGAGGCATTACTTAGCCCAAATGGCATTACTACGAACTCGTAGTGGCCATATCTTGTTCGGAAAGCAGTCTTCGGAATGTCCTCATCCTTGATCCTTAGTTGATGATATCCTAACCTCAAATCTATCTTTGAGAACACTCCTGAACCTCCAAGTTGGTCAAATAAGTCTTCGATTTGGGGAAGTAGATACTTGTTCTTTATCGTGAGTCGATTCAACTCACGATAATCAATACACATCCTCATGCTTCCATCCTTCTTCTTTACGAATAACACCGGTGCTTCCCAAGGTGAGACGTTTGGTCAGATATATCCCATATCGAGTAACTCCTGGATCTGCCCCTTCAGTTCTTATAGTTCTTTTGGCGCCATCCTATATGGGGCCTTTACTATAGGGGCTGCTCCAAGCACCAAGTCAATTGTAAACTCCACTTGTCTATCCGGTGGAACACCCGACAAGTGCTCCGGAAAAACATCTGAATAATCCTTAACGATATGGACGTCTTTGATCGTTACTTCAGACTTCGACTCTCACATGATATTCACTAAATATCCTTGACAATTGCCCTTACGCAATATCTTCGTGGCTTTTATGGCTTATATCACTGGAGGGGCTTTGCTACGCTTAACCCCTTGAAAAATGTCGTCTACTCCGACGACTGGATGCAAGACCACGTTCCTCCTCGCGCATTGCAAAACGGCATCATACTTATCCAACCAATCCATACCCAAGACTACGTCGAAGTTATTCATGCCTAATATGTATAGATCGGCTAGATATAAATGTTCATTTATCTCTATGGTTATACTGCTAGCTATATCGTCAACAGAAATTATTTCTCCTGCTGGTATACTAACTTCAAGGCTTTGAGAATATTATCTACTTCTAAATCCAGTCATGCTAAATGAATGGGATCCGCCAGTATAAAATAACACCAAAGCAGGAATTCCAGCGATAGATAACATACCTAACATTATTCCGGGCTTCTCGATAACATATCTGACATTGTTCCGGGCTTCTCCTTGTCAATCTCCAATAGGCTGTACATACGAGCCTTCCCCCCGGAACCTTGCTTCTGGACCCTTCTGTCTGGGCCATTGTTCTTCTGTGGGTACTGAGAGCCCATGTGTCCTTCTTCATGGCACTGGTAGCATCGATTCTGTCCTAGCATGCAAACTCCCTTGTGCCTCTTCCCACATTTCGAGCAGGTCAGGTATTCGTACTGTGCTTTTGACCCGGATGGTCCTCCCTTACTACCCTTCTTGTTGCTAGCATTATTACTCGGTCCTTGCCACTTTTGTTCGAATTCACCATTGGTAGAGCCCTAGCCTTTTCCATCTCCAAGCTAACTGATATGTCCTCGGCTCTGGATATGGCTTCCTTATATGTCTTCTTCCCATGACTATCCAAATGATGACGGATTCTGTCTTGCAGTCCATCACGAAACTTTTGCGCCTTCATGTTATCATTCTCAACCATGAATGGTGCGAATCGGCACATGTGATTAAACTTCCTTTCGTATTCCGTGACCGTCATGCCTCCTTGAGTTAAATCTAGAAACTCTTTCTGCATTTTGGCCTTAAACACCCGTGGGTAATACTTATCCATCAGCGTTTTTTAAATCCTTCCCAAGACAGCGTTCTCCGTTCTTCTTCGGTTCGGAGTCTCCAGGATCCGTTCCACCACGTCCTGGTGTCCTCCTTGAGTTGGAAGACTGCGCATGAAACAATCTACCCACCCGGGCAGGCCATGTAATCGAAAAATCTTTCCAAGTTCAATAGCCACTCCTCGATGGCAGCTGGCCCTTCCCTCCCGAGGAACGTTGGAGGTTTGAACTTATTGAACTGATTTGTACTCTGGCCTGAACTTGTCCTTGAGTGGCTGGAGACGTTATAGTCGCTCCTTGGAAAAGAGTGGTTAGGCCTGATTGTACACTTCGAATACCAATAGTGATGATTGAACACGTCGAATACTATCTAAACCAACACCAACTCAAAAATACTTCAATGTACCAGCCGAAAAATATATGGAATTTTTTTTGTTAACACTTCGTTTCGTTGACTAATATAAAACGAAAAAATAACATTGACCGACAAGGTCAATAAAAACATAATAAACATTACACCAGACATTACAAAATCCAAAAGAAACTAACAGTGTCCAAAACAAAGAAAGGCTCAAAACAACATAAGAAGTACAAACAGGTCAGTACTCAAGTAGTAAAACAATTGAACTCAACAAAAACTATACAATTGACGATCGAACCCTTGATGCTTTGTCTCGCTGCAGCTCATCAATCTAGTGCCAGCCCTGTATTTGCTCATCTAGATCACGAAAACCTGAATACAGAAAATATGTTTGCACTGGGGGGTTAGAGTGAAATCACTAATGTAGTCACAATGAATATGAAATATATTTCATAACATCAACAAATAAGCTAAATATCAAAAGAACACTTTCAAGAAAATCTCGAGAGAGACACCCAATCATCCATGATTATCAAATAACTCAGAAATATTTGATATTTTAAAAAACAAGTAAAATAGGTTTTAAAATATTTAAAATACCTCAAAGTAGTTTTACAAATCAGATCCTTAGGATTCACGATCCAAAACTCTAAAATGACACTTGCAAAATAATTAGGGTCCTCGACAGACAAACTCATTTTCTCAACAAAAGATATTAGGGTCCTCGACCCAAAATATCATTCTCATCTTCAAAAGTCATTTAGGGTTCTCGACCCAAGATTCATGTCCTAAAATATCTTAAAATATTTTCAGTCACTTGATATCGATGACTCAATAACAAAACAAGTATCCTCGGTCTAGAAGCCTATCACAAGTGATCCCTCTGTCATGCCGAACATAGGCATGCATTGTGTTCCAAAGACCGCCATGAACATGCCACCACATCGGTCGCACTTCCCTAAAAGGGGCTGCACCTGCTCATGGTGACACCAGAGTTGCACCTCCCAACATGAGCCGCACCTCAAAACATTCCACGACACTGATCGTTCACATCCCACCCTCATCAACATTAAATATGACACACTAAGGAAAACATCCAATCACCAGAATCACATTAAAATAAGTAACACTCATCAATTGAT
This sequence comes from Orobanche coerulescens, assembly GCA_033398695.1. NCBI lineage: Eukaryota > Viridiplantae > Streptophyta > Magnoliopsida > Lamiales > Orobanchaceae > Orobanche > Orobanche coerulescens. The sequence continues at coordinate 144,695,015 of CM065805.1, read as the reverse complement.
TCAATGATCACTTAACTATCCGTATCACAAACGTTGTTCAATACAACCATAATGGTAAACCTCGACATATATACATACAAATTTCAACCTATGTAACCACAATGGCATTTCATCGGACGGGTGAAAATACACAAGCTAACCCAGAGTTTAATTTAAACATGATCAAACCTTCAACTCATGCTCACACATGAGTCTAACACTCCAATACACCGATTTTCATAACCAATTCTTACCAATTCAAGATTAACCGCAAAATCCCTAATATTTCCAATAAATTCCAATAACTTCACATACAATCTAAAACCCCAAATAAATTTCATAACCATTTATAGATTATCTATACTTCCAACGTATACAAGAGTAATATCATCCATAACTACATCTAACTTATAATAACCATAGAACAAGCCATCTCAATTCATCAATTCTTCAAAAAGAAAAAAATCAGTAGACGTTTTTTAAAAAAAATATCCATTGTACATCAACGAAATCATGACTTTCTGGACCTCCAAAATCAATCTCTACCATGGATAATGTAGAAACGGATGCTATGAAGCTGAAATATTGCGCCGATCTGGCCATTCAATCTCCGAAAACGATAAATCTCGGGTTTTGTTAGAGAAATTCTCTGAAAAATCTCTCTTTTGCATTTTAATTTTGTCCTTACTTATCATAATAAAACCTTAATACAAGATTATATATATGAAGATGGATCAAACGAGAATAGCTTTTGAATAAGAAATATAAATAAATCCGAACCATTAATCTTTATGTGATCTACGGTCCAAATTAGCTTATGTATAACATATATGCATTTCATGCATCAAAAAGACCAATACATTCAAATTATGCATTATATGCATCAAAATGTCTATGCATTAACAACACTCCGTACCTCGTGAGAATAAATCTTGGTCACCCATTTAATCAAAATCTATGAACCAAATTTATTCATGCTTCTTATGTAATATCCGCATTTTTTTTCCTTGTATTTTCATTTCCGGTGTATTTTTCGATTGTAGTGACCCTCGTATATCTTTCAGTATATCTTTTCCGTCATCTATTGATCTGATTCTCGTTATTGTTGTGCGGAACCACCGTTTCGGGGTTGCTGTACTTCCATCTCGTGTTATTGTTTCCCCAATATTCATTCATATTGCTTTTATTCCCTTCCCGGGTCATTTTTCTTCATTTTAGGACCCAAGGGGGGTGTGGGCCGCGGCACAAGGATTGTGCGCCGCGGCACACACATTTTCCAGCTTTTGGCCGAGCGGCTCAGATCGTGGCCGGCCGCGGCATGTCGGCCGGCCGCTGCACACGCTGAAGCCGGCCGCGCACACCTGGCCCGCCACGGCACACTTGTGTTACATTTTCGGCCATAACCATCTGTACCTTGTGCCGCGGAACATGTCGGCCGGGCCGCGGCACACTGCCGAGCCACTGGAGGCAGTTTTGGCCCTGTGCCGCGGCACACAGAGCGGTCTGCCGATCACTGGGCACAATTTTTGGCCCTGTGCCGCGGCACACTTCGGCTGAGCTGCGGCACACAGGACAGTCAACCCCTATAATTGCGTTTTTGAGCGTGAGTAGCTCATTTTCTTCCTTTTCCTCGCACGAGAGAGAGAGAGAGAGATAGAGAGAGAGAGAGAGAGAGAGAGAGAGAGAGCTGAGGGGAGAACTTCCCATCTTTCATCACTTGAGGGTTTGAGTTTCATCATTTCCTTTCGGTTGTGAAGCTCGGATTGTCGATCTAACGCGATTTCATCGGATTAAAGTACTTGGATCTTCAAAGGTAATATCTCTTAGAACCCTACCTTTTGTATAATTTGGGGGTTTTGGGGTTTTTGTCCGATTCTTTCCATTTTGTTGGTGGATTCTTGATGAATACGATTAATATTGTTAGTATCATTAGCTTTCCAACGGATTCATGGTATATTTTGTGGTTTTTACGGAATCGAGAGGGTTTGGTTGTGGTCCGCCCTCGTTATTATTCTTGTACGAATATACATGAATCGTAGGCGGGTTTTCAGGTGTATTCTGTAACACCCCCAAATCCCATTGGGTCATTACAGTGCCGTGGACCCCACACCAGGTGATCCACCAGGCGAACACGACTAAAATACAACAACCTGTCCAAAATAGGAAATCACAGACCCTACTATGACGTCCGACATACTATTCCGATATGGAATTTCAACGACAAGGATGGGCCTACATGGCCAAAATAAAAATACAACAACGTTCACGAGCCTTGCTCGGATAATACAAAACGACAACGACTGAACAAAAATGGAGTACTCCGACTGTCTGACCAACATGAACACCAAAATATCTCGGACTAGTATCGCTCGAATGCCTCGTCGCCATCGTCATGCCCCTGTGTCTCAACTCTCTCCTCGCAAGTACCTAAAACATGAAAACATGTTCCGCCCCCACGGGTCGCCTATCCAAGATAATGAATATCAAGTACATGCACAACATGATATGCATCCAAAGGCGTAATAAACAAGATAACAATGGTAGTACGAGATGCTCACAAACCAAAGTAAGAATCGAGCATTCGTGGAATATTATGCCCATGGCATACGATCAATACCTGCTCAATAGGTTAGAACATATGTGCCCAACGGCGAAACATCAATATAGAACACAACAATACATTACCCGAAGGTAAATCAATCCAACGCTGAAATAAATAAGGATCACAATGCCCGAAGGCTCAAACGGAAATACCGATACATCACAATGGCCTGAAAGCCCTCAGCCGAAGCTGCAAAAATATCACGATGGCTCAAAGCCAATGACCTAAGCCGTAAAAATATCATGATGGCACTGAAAGCCGAACACCGAAGCCGCCAAAATATCACGGTGGCTCAAAGCCGAATGCACCGAAGCTGTAAATCATCACAATACAGATCTCAAAGAAACAAACCGACTGTCGAACATACCCCTCGGGCGTATGAACGCTCAATCACAACACGTCGAACACATCCACGCCTTTAAATGGATTATGAACGAACAAAATTGTATGGCTCAATGATGGACATCACAGTACGCCCGATCCGGAAATGTGTCCGTGCACATGTCCACCCCGTATACGGAATCCAGAAATATACGTGGGACAATGTACCTAATTAGCCTCACGAACTAACGTCTCGTGTGCACGGTCCAATGCGGAAACATCCACGCATGACCATCGTGTGCCTGGCTAAAAATCCTACACAATAACCAATCGGCACGCAGATATGATTCCGGATATGTCACGATACAACATGACAACGAAACTCAAAGGATAACACATCCAATACAAATCATACGACTCACCAAGTGAACGATGACACGAATAATGAAAGATCGACACGACCGACAATATTCGAAACAACCATCCTGGGATCAAAATCCCTAAGGACCGATTAACACGAGCAACGATCACAACACAACAGTTCGGGAAATCCTCAACCTTCAAAGATCACAAAATTACCGAGTTCACAAGAATAATAGTGTGCTGCCTTGAATCGGTCAACACGACAATAATAATTCAACGGATGGGAATTATCGTTGATAATTCCAATTCAATACTTCGATTACCGTAGAATGGCCAATCGATAACAATTATACAATGGTTGGGAATTATCTTTTTGACAACGGGTGGAAATTATAATTGATAATCCCAATTCAATATATCGATTACCGTTAGAGCGGACAATCGATAATAATTATACAACGGATGGGAATTATCTTTGATAATCCCAATTCAATATATCGATTACCTTCAGAACGGTTAACCGATAACAATTATACAACGGATGTCTCGGCACCTTTTAATCGGTTACCGATAACGAAGATGATAATCGAATACGTCAATGCCTTCAATCGGCCAAAACGACATCAATAGGAAAATACTGATATCAATAACGATTTATTCACAAAAATATCTTGATGGAACATCAATCAATAACAACAATCGATACGCCGATGCCGCAAACCGCTATCAACAACAATATCTCAAAGGAACGTCAATCAACAATAACAATCGATATGTCGATACCGCGAACCGGCTATCGACAACAATATTACCAACAAGTATCGTAATGCCTTAAATCGGCCATTTACGAACAACAATAATATTTGGCATAATTTGCCGAAGGGTATCGTATCAAACAATCCCCTGATATCAACAAAATCACAAAGAGACCAAGTCTCGAAATGATACACACATTCATACACATACATGATAACATTAATCTCATTGACCAGTACAAGTATAAAACTTGCCTCAAACCGAAGGCGAGAAAGTCCTTCCACGATCAACGTCCTACCACGAATCGATCAACGCGTCCTCCGTCAATCACAAGCACTCGAACAACCTTGAATGAAATACAATTCATTCGATAACACGATATCGTCCGAAAACAACACAGTAGATAATTCCGATTCCAACACGAACACATACTATACTCGTATTTATCCGTATACATACGTATATATAATATATATATATATATATTACATATATATATAATAATATATATACAATACAATTCACAATATCTATATATATATAAAAATATATATATACTTACTCCACATAATATCACACACACATCACAATTTATATATATATACAACACTCACACTCCACTGCACACTAAACACACACACACATATATATATATATATATATATATATCACAGCTTTTACATTATATATATATATACATAAAACACACAACACACACACACAATCACGCCATGCACAACTCACACACACACATCTGTTTACCACACATAATATATATACATATATATATATACATATATATATATATAACTGAAGAAAAGAAAACTCACACACAAAAACTAACCAGCGGAAGAAGCCGATCGGCCAGGTCCGAAAAACTCCCATGCCGGAAATCGGCCGCCGGAAAAATGACCCGCCGGACCTCGTCCAACTCCGGTCCGTTTCCGTCCATGGCCGGTTTTCACCATCTCCGTTAGCAACACTTCGCCGGAAGAATGTCAAACCTCCGTTCCGCCGTCCGTTCCGGACAAAAACTACCTCCGGTCGCCGGAATCAATGGAGCTTCGTCCATGACCGGAAACCATGAAGACGCCGGACGCCCGAGCTCGCCGAAAAAATGCCGGAACAGTTCAGATCGACCGGATTTGCAGCCTTCCGGTTCGGAAATTCCGACCAGGCCGCCGCCGAGCTCCGGTCGCGAGCCGCCTGCCGTCGCCGAACTCTATCTCGCCGGAAAAAATGGAGAAACCGGCCCGTCCTCAAGCTCCACCTTGCCGGAAGAAGAAAGAGATGGAGAGAAGGGAGAGAGAGCTGGAAGAAGAAGAAAAAGAAAAAAAAAATAGTGAGAGAGGGAGAGATGAATGCAGTTAACGTGAGGGAGAGAGGGATGGTGAGGTGAGGGATGGAGAGAGAGATGATAGGTGGGGGATGATGATGATTGTGATTGTATTATATATATATATATATAATATGGCATAGAACGTGAGGGGGGGGGGAATCAAAAGTTGGCATGTTTATATATATATATATATATATATATATATATATATATATAAATGATACCCCAAAGATACCCTCGCCTCGAAAGTTGAGCACGAGGAAGTTCCCACCACCTACCACGTATTACGTACGTAACCTCAGGGCGTACTGTACGTAATCACAACAAATTAGCGTACGTAATGCTACACACGTAGCGTACGCTATGGCTATATACTTAGCCAAAATTCCAAACTCGCCAAGCAACAACCAAACGACGAAACCAAACCGACGACCAGAAAAAAATATTTCGATCCCGAAATATTTTAATACAATATAAATTGTATCAGTCCAAACAACAACACTTGTATAATTCCAAATGAATACGTACAACTCAACAAGAATACCGAAAAAAAAAAAAATTACCCTGATATTACATACTCCCCTTAAAAAGAGTTTCGTCTCGAAACTCATGGTGCACAAGTCGGGGCACGGACTATCCATCGTGATAAGAAAACAACATCTCCAGAATACTCCTCAATACGAGCAATTCCGCCTAAGCAATCGGGCCGACCCCACGGGTCCCCACGTCTCATCCGCCCGAACAAGGCGAAAAAATCAAGTGATAAAGACACTCAATCAAATGCGAGATTAGCCGAATCATGACTCCTCCGCCAGAGACCAGCCAGGAAGTCGCACCACAAAAGATAATAACAACGCACGAATAGTCCTCGGGACCATATCAATCGCGCACCCAAGTCCTCATGACTTGATGTCTCGAATCACAATGAACGATTACCCAGATCATCACAAAAATCTCGGGTACAGGACCAAAGGGAAAGAAAATCACATCAAATGACTCAAGTGTCAAGATTCTGAGATACAATGGTAACAAGATAGATCAATAATAGATGGTTCACAACCGCAATATTAAAATACAGACCGAGTCAAACATCAATCCGAAAGACAAGGAAAATACAAATCAAGGTTACATCTCAAATGTACCCGGAATCCACATCCTCCAGATCATCGAGTTCCTCGATCTCATCGACTCGAGGAAATCACAAATCTGAACTCGCTACTCCCCCTCGGGTGTCCATACCTCTGGCTCCCGAAGCCCGATATGACCCCTTGGATGAAGTACGGACTGAAGTAATAAAATCTCTCGAGGCCCATGAGCTCTCTCGAGACCTACTGGCACTAGAAGCTGGCACCGTACATCGAGTACTCACATGCCCCGCTGAATCACAATTAAAACAAACAACAGTCGAACTCGTCGCCTGAGGAGAAGATGCTTTCCCAGTACGAAGCCGACTAGGAAATGACCTCTTGGACGTCGGAGCTCGATGTCCCTCTGAACGAATCGGCATCCTAGTCCTCTCACCAGAAGAAACTGAAGGATCCTTCTGAGTAAGCTCCTCGATCGAAAGTTCTGCTCCAAGAGCCTTCTCGATGAATTCGCCAAGTGAACTACAATTGTGATTGAACAACTGTATTCTCAACCGCGGGTTCAACCTCTTGTTAAAATACTTGATCTTATCCGCCTAGGTACGGATACAGATGAAGTAAACTGAAGAAGTCCTTGAAACTTCTCAGCAATAACAATAACACCCTCGTTCTCGACGGATTCGGGGTTCAAAACCTACGACATCTTGGCTTCACGAAGTGGAGCCAGATAATACCTCTCTAACATGAGAGTCTTGAACTTGATCCAAACACAATCACGATCGGTGGGTTATCGAGCATGACTCCGAAAATGATTCGTCAGCCACCAAATTATTGGTACGAGGTTTCGGGTTGTAACACCCCGAGATGTTCGGAATAATTACAGCGCCGTAAACCCTTTAAGTAAGGATTTACAAGGCTAATAAAAAAAGAAAGTAAATATAAGACATCAACACTGCGAAAATTCAAGTTTATGGAACGTACAACTGGTTCAACGGGTAATTAATACAACCATATCGAATTAATATCAAAAGAACACGCGTACTCGAGTACAGAAACCAAACCAAGACCACAAATCTCCAATAACAATAAACATCATTGAACCCCTTCGCCACGCTTGGCCCCGTGGTCGCTTTCCCTGCTCCTCGGCTACCTGAACATCAAAACAAATGTCCACCCCCGAAGGGGTTAGCAAAATGATGCTAGTACAAGTATCATGTTAAACAATTCGAATATGCATCAATAATACATAACAAGATACACCACACGGACTTCCGCTACCGGAATCCGACAATGCGAATCCACAAGATTCCATTACACAGCATGGGTATTCCAATGATCCAGCGCCCTCAGCATAGATCCCAAGATGATCCCGTCGGACCAACACGAGGTGGAAATAACCCGTCCAATGATCCAGCGCCCTCAGCCTAGATCCCAAGATGATCCCGTCGGATCAACACGAGGTGGACATCCGATCCAGCGCCCTCAGCATAGATCGTTCAACGTATACAAACACAACTCATGCATACACATATGCGAAATCATTATGTTCATCAACATGAACATATAAATACTATATAACGAATATAATGACAAATCAACGAAGTAAATATCATATTCAACAACTTGCATAATCATACACATACTCCAAAAATACCGATATTAACATATCACGATACTTGCCTCGAAGATGGCAAGAACGATATACTTCAATGCTCTCGACGCACTCGAAGGCCGCCTCCTCCGATCAACGTAACAAGCTCGAACCTTAACAAAAGGAACGATATACAAATCATCTCAAGTCGAATGATGGCCTAACAATTCAGTCTACGGCCGAAAAGCTCAAAATAAACAATCTGCCCGGACTGCTTAGCGCGCGCTACGTACCCTACGTAACGTGCGCTAAGATGGACTGTTAGCGTACGCTGTCTTATAAGACTAGCGTGCGCTAGCCACGGTCTGGCGGTCTGACTCGGCTGGTCTCATAACGTACGCTACGTACGTTTTGTGCGAAAACCGAACCTCGATAGCGCACGTTAACTCACACAGGTTAGCGTGCGCTAATCTTGCATGGCAGAATACTGCAAACCGAAAACTGGGTTGAATGATGAAGAACTTATGAATCCTATGGTGATGTTACAAGTTATCCTCGGGCATATCATGATAATAAGGTTTCTGGAAGATTTATGATTATGAAATACCAATATACGGATAGTTATCTTGATATCACAATTCCTCTACGATCTTCCAGAAATAATCTAAGTTCCATCGTCTAACGTTCCAAAACACATGATTCCAACGTATACAACGTATCAACTGGGTAATATCCGATTACTTGATCATAAATCGATTTAAACATGCTTAGGAGTCCTTATAATAAGGTGGTTCAAAGGTTCGTTCGATATCTAGCATCTATACGTCAAAAGTATCCTTCTAACATGCGATGACCGATAAAAACGAAATACTTGCTATCCAAACATGATTCAAACTTCCTTAGGAACCTTACTAATCATTGGTGAAAAATCACCTACCTCAAAGTAATGAAGAACACGGATGAAAATGAAGCAATCCAACACCAAGGGCTTGAACACCAATCTCCAATGATATAAGATCTTCAATCTCGAACTAAGTGGTTGATACGAAGTGTTTAGGACGAATGGAGTTATGTTTCAAGTGCAAGAGTTCGGGTTATGTGGGAAGAAAGGATTGAAATCACGAATAGGATGCTGGCCTATTTATAATAAATGGCTATTAGCGCGCGCTACACCCTGTTCGTAGCGTGCGCTAAAGGCTCACGCCTAAATCAGTACTCGGCACTTAGCGTACGCTACGCATATACCAGAAGCGTGCGCTAAGGTGTTGACCCGGCTTTTCCCGAAAGCCGCCTGTACATCCGACACGATCCGGCAGGTCCCCGGCCAGATCTCACCTACCGCACGGCTCCAGCAGGCTGACCACGCATAGCGTGCGCTAATTACACTCGGTAGCGTGCGCTATAAAACCATGTTAGCGTACGCTACCCTTAGCCTGTAGCGTGCGCTACATGCACAGAATTTCAACCTCTAAATCACATACACGAAATTATATGCTCGACGATATCGGATTATGAACTACGGAGAATAGTATTCATAAAAGTACAATCATTACAATATCGCAAGTTCCAATTACATAACAAATCTCGGTATTACATCCTTCCTCCCTAAAAAGAAGTTTCGTCCCGAAACTTAGGATGAAAACAACTCCGGATATTTAGCCTTCATACCGTCCTCCGTTTCCCAAGTGGCCTCTTCGACTCCATGTCGTGACCATTGTACTTTAACCAAATGTATCGGTTTATTCCTTAATTGTTTGATCCGGCTCTCAAGTATCTTGATTGGTCTCTCTTCGAAGGTGCCATCATTAGCTATCTCGATCTCGTCGAAATCAATGACGTGACTGGGGTCCGGTATATACTTCCGCAGTTGGGATACGTGAAATACACTATGAAAATGACTCAGTGATGGCGGTAAGGCCAACCTGTATGCTAAATCCCCAACTCTCTCTAGGATCTCAAATGGTCCGATATATCTTGGACTAAGCTTGCCTCTTCACCCAAAACGGAAAATCCCTCGTGTAGGAGACACCTTCAATAGTACGTAGTCCCCAACGTCGAACTCTAGAGGGCGACGACGTACATCTGCATAAGACTTCGCCGACTGGGCGTCAATGCCTCTCTCGAATCACCGCGATCTTCTCTTGAGTCTGAATAATCAAATCCGGTTCCGTCCCGATCAAATCCGAAGAATCATCCCAACACAGGGGTGATCGACACCTCCTCCCGTACAAAGCTTCAAATGGTGCCATCTTAATAGAAGCATGCCAACTATTATTTTAAGTGAATTCGATCAAGGGCAAGTGAACTTCCCAATCAGTTGAACAATCCAACGCACAAGCTCTAAGCATGTCTTCTACAGTTTGAATAGTCCTTTCGGACTGACCGTCCGTTTGGGGATGATAAGCTGTGCTAAAGTTGAGCTCAGTCCCCAAAGCTTTGTGAACTGCTTTCCAGAAGTGCGACACGAAACGACCATCTCGATCCGAAATAATGGTCTTCGGCGTCCCGTGCAATCTGACTATCTCCGCAATAAATACTCGCGCCAAACTTTCGGGTTCCCAAGTATCTTTGATCCCTAGGAAATGAGCTGACTTGGTTAGTCGATCAACTATAACCCAAATCATGTTCATTCCCGCTCTAGTCCTTGGTATACTGGTGATGAAATCCATCGAGATGTCCTCCCACTTCCACTCAGGGATCGGAAGCGGCTTTAACATCCCGGCAGGTCGCTGATGCTCAATCTTGACCTGCTGACAAGTCAAACACTTCGAAACGTACTGCCACGCCCTTCTTCATATTCCCCACCAAGTTTTGTTTTAGATCCTTATACATTTTATCACGCCGGGTGAATAGAATAGGGCGCGCTGTGAGCTTCCTTCAGAATAGTCCGTCTCAAATCATCATCATCGGGAACGCAAAGTCGATTCTGAAATCTCAGAACTCCATCATCTTGTATTACGAATCCTGGGGCTTTTCCTTTCTTTATTTCATCACGTAATCGAAGGATCAAAGAATCATTCAACTGTTTAGACTTGATCCCCTCGACTAGTGATGAAGTCAGTTCCATCACATAAAGTTGTCCTTGGATTCCTGGTGCCCATACTTCAATCCCCTCGCGGATCAGTTCCCCTTGAATACTGGTTTGGGATGTAAGTGCTTCCAACACTCGAAGAGAAACGGGTTTTCGGCTCAAGGCATCGGCTACTACATTTGCTTTCCCCGGATGATAGAGAATCTCCAAGTCGTAATCCTTGATCAATTCCAGCCACCTTCTCTGCCTCATGTTTAATTCTTTCTGACTGAAAATGTATTTGAGGCTCTTATGATCTGTAAAGATCTGACAATGAGTGCCGCATAAATAATGTCTCCAAATTTTCAAGGCAAAGACCACAAGCTAGCTCCGGATCATGAGTCGGATAATTAACTTCAGACGGTTTCAATTGCCGAGAAGCATAAGCAATTACTTTACCCTTTGCATCAACACACAACCCAAACCCCGATTCAAGCGCCAGATACCAAAATCCGGGCCTTCCTTCCGGCGCTAATATAGGTGTCCGTCTCTTCTTAAGTTCGTCAAAACCACTGGCACTTCTCATTCCACGCGAACTTTTGAGTTTTCTCAGAATAAATGGGTGAGCGGACGAGCAATTTTGGAAAATCCTCTACAAAGCGGCGATAATATCCAGCAAGTCCTAAGAAGCTTCGACTTCTTTCACGCTTTTAGGGCTTCCCATTCCAAGATTGCTTCGACTTTCTTCGGGTCCACCAACTCCGTCGGATGATATCACGTGCCCAAGGAAGGTTACTTCCTTAAGCCGACTCGCATTTAGAAAGCTTAGCATACAAATTGTTCCTTTCTCAAGATGCTCAAAACCACACGTAAATGTTCAAGATGTTCCTCTCGGCCCCTCGAATATATCAAGATGTCACAATGAAGACAACCACAAATTTATCCAAGTACTCCAAGAATACCCGATTCATCAATTGCATGAATACCGCAGAGCATTTGTAAGTCCAAATGGCATCACTACAAATTCATAATGCCTGCATCGATCTCAAAGCGCATTTCGTATATCCGATTCCTTAATTCTCAATCGATGATATCCCGATCGCAAGTCAATCTTGGAGAATACCCTTGCCCCTTGCGCTGATCAAACAAGTCGCCGATCCGAGGTATAGGATACTTATTCTTGATCGTCATTTTGTTAAGCTCCTCGTAATCAATACACAACGGAGGGATCCGTCTTTCTTCCTGACAAAGAGAACGGGCGCCCCAAGGAGAAACGCTAGGTTGAATATATCCCTTCGTAGCAATTCCTCCAGCTTGCTTCTTGAGTTCATACATCTCGGTTGGCGCCATACGGTATGGTGCCCTGGAAATAGGGGTTGCTCCAGCTCTAATTCGATGGTGAATTCCACTTTTCTTTGCGGAGGTAACCCCGGTAGCTCGTCAGAAATACATCCGAGAACTCATTCACAATCGAGATAGACGAGCTCTATTCCTTCCTCTTTCCTCATGGCATAGCACCAAAGTCCATGACATCCCCGCTTGATAATTTCACCGCTTTCATTGCCTTGATCAATTTCCCGAGCTTCCTGTCTCCATCCTCTAATAAGTGTTCGATCCGTCATCGCAATGATGGAAATGACTCTCTCTCGGTAATTCAAAGACACTCCATAACGGTTGAGCCAATCATCTCCGAGAATTAAATCGTCACCGCAGATGTCAACTACAATAAGATTCGATGGCCAATCTCTTCCTTCTATAGATACTGGAAATCCCTAGCTTCAAGTGTTCCCATAATTCTCTCTCCACTCGGCAATCCCACAACATACGGTTCACAATCAATTAAGCACGAGATTTTCAAACGATTAACACAATTCAAAGATATAAAAGAATGTGTGGCTCCGGAATCGAATAAAACACTAACTGGTTGCAAAAGGATCTGAATCGCACTGATGCAACAAGCAGTGTTCGTCGCCGATCTCCTCATTTCGTACAGCGCGGAGGAACGGACCCAAGATGGATGTCTCTCTCTTCCCGGGCCGTTTCTGCTGGAATCCACTCTGTGTCTGGTTCACTTATCTCCTTAGGAATCGTGCCGGAGTGCGGTTACCAAAAGATCTAGTAGCGGCTCCACGTAAGGCCGCACGGTGCCCTTCTTGCCCACAATGTAACAAGTCACGTAAGATGCGGGCAATCACGTCGAACATGCCTCGCCGACCACAATTGTAACATTTCTTTGATGCGTCCGAAATCGCTGATGCTGTCCTAACTTCTTTCCGCCTCTAGAAGGATGTGGAGGTTTCTAGCCGAATAAAAGGAAGATCGGCCTTTGCGGGCCCCACCACTCTTGGTTTCGCAAAGTCGCGGTCACCTTCGCTTCTTTGCCTCTACCGATTTCTCTACCGCCGCCTCTTTCATGTCGTAGGCCGCTTTGTCTTGATACTGCCGCAACGTAGTACACTCGAATCCGACATGTACTGCCGAATCTCCGGCTTCATCCGCATATCAAAATGAAAATCTTTTTCGCCTCCGTTCGACCAAGTGTCGCACACAAGTCACCGATGATTAAAAGTTTTAATTACATCCGTCAGATGCCTCCGAACTCTGTGGTGAGAAAACTCTCGGATCTTCGCCTCTTATCGGACGGGACAATCAGTGCTTCCATCATTTGTTTGAATTCCGTCCAATCCGCATTATGATCCTCGGTCGAACAGCCTTCCCACCAATCAAAGGCCTCCCCGGTCGAAAATATCGGGCGATGGAACCTTCCGGCCCCTGGGACGCTTAAGACCCGTGAATACTTTCTCCAACTCCTTGAGCCGTGATCCCAAATAAGTGCCTCACAGATCCACAAATTTTGGCGGGTGCAATTTAACCACCTCAAGAAGCCATCCTGTCTCCTGCTATCCTCGTGGTGCCGTTGTCCCATCGCTGCCTCGCATGCGATCAACGACTGGCGAATCGTTTATCTCGTGCCACCACCGTTGAAGCACCCTGGCATGTTAGGATTTGCGTCACCATTCGCTAATCCTTGCCGCCTCCGTAATGGGAATCGGTTCGACTAGCCGATATTTCGGGGTAGTTGGGAATCCTCATGTCTCATGTTACCACGTCGCGTCCACGACCGGCCCGCGCCCACGTCCTCCTCTCAACATACCGTAAACACAATTTCTCAATATCCGTAACAAAATTTTTGAAATAAAGTCCGTCAATACTCACAAAACAATAATTAAGTAAAACGGTAGTATAAGAGATTAAGAGACTTACAACCACGGTCCACATGACGACTTAGGGTGACAAAGGATGTTACAAATGACCCGTAAATCAAATAACGTAAATGCACTCCAACTAAAACCCGATCGCCAAGATATCCATGAATCTTAGCTCCGATACCATATTCTCGTAACACCCCGAGATGTTCGGAATAATTACAGCCGTAAACCCTTTAAGTAAGGATTTACAAGGCTAATAAAAAAGAAAGTAAATATAAGACATCAACACTGCGAAAATTCAAGTTTATGGAACGCATAACCGGTTCAACGGGTAATTAATACAACCATATCGAATTAATATCAAAAGGACACGCGTACTCGAGTACGTAAACCAAACCAAGACCACAAATCTCCAATAACAATAAACATCATCAACCCCTTCGTCCACGCTTGGTCCCGTGGTCGCTTTCGCTCCTCGGCTACCCGAACATCAAAACAAATGTCCACCCTCGAAGGGGTTAGCAAAACGATGCTAGTACAAGTATCATGTTAAACAATTCGAATATGCATCAATAATACATAACAAGATACACCACACGGACTTCCGCTAGGAATCCGACAATGCGAATCCACAAGATTCCATTACACAAGATGGGTATTCCAATGATCCAGCTTCTCAAAGATAGATCCCAAGATGATCCCGCGGACCAACACGAGGTGGAAATAACCCGTCCAATGATCCAACGCCTCACTTAGATCCCAAGATGATCCGTCGGATCAACACGAGGTGGACATCCGATCCAGCCGCCTCAAGATAGATCGCTCAACGATACAAACACAACTCATGCATACATATATGCCAAATCATTATGTTCATCAACATGAACATATAAATACTATATAACGAATATCATGACAAATCAACGAAGTAAATATCATATTCAACAACTTGCATAATCATACGCATACTCCAAAAATACCGATATTAACATATCACGATACTTGCCTCGAAGATGGCAAGAACGATATACTTCAATGCTCTCGACGCACTCGAAGGCCGCCTCCTCCGATCAACGTAACAAGCTCGAACCTTAACAAAAGGAACGATATACAAATCATCTCAAGTCGAATGATGGCCTAACAATTCGATCTACGGCCCAAAAGCTCAAAATAAACACCGCCTGATCGCTTAGCGCGCGCTACGTACCCTACGTAACGTGCGCTAAGATGGACTGTTAGCGTACGCTGTCTTATAAGACTAGCATGCGCTAGCCACGGTCTGGCGGTCTGACTCGGCTGGTCTCATAACGTACGCTACGTGCGTTTTGTGCGAAAACCGAACCTCGATAGCGCACGTTAACTCACACAGGTTAGCGTGCGCTAATCTTGCATGGCGTAATCGCAAACCGAAAACTGGGTTGAATGATGAAGAACTTATGAATCCTATGGTGATGTTACAAGTTATCCTCGGGCATATCATGATAATAAGGTTTCTGGAAGATTTATGATTATGAAATACCAATATACGGATAGTTATCTTGATATCACAATTCCTCTACGATCTTCCAGAAATAATCTAAGTTCCATCGCCTAACGTTCCAAAACACATGATTCCAACGTATACAACGTATCAATCGGGTAATATCCGATTACTTGATCATAAATCGATTTAAACATGCTTAGGAGTCCTTATAATAAGGTGGTTCAAAGGTTCATTCGATATCTAGCATCTATACGTCAAAAGTATCCTTCTAACATGCGATGACCGATAAAAACGAAATACTTGCTATCCAAACATGATTCAAACTTCCTTAGGAACCTTACTAATCATTGGTGAAAAATCACCTACCTCAAAGTAATGAAGAACACGGATGAAAATGAAGCAATCCAACACCAAGGGCTTGAACACCAATCTCCAATGATATAAGATCTTCAATCTCGAACTAAGTGGTTGATACGAAGTGTTTAGGACGAATGGAGTTATGTTTCAAGTGCAAGAGTTCGGGTTATGTGGGAAGAAAGGATTGAAATCACGAATAGGATGCTGGCCTATTTATAATAAATGGCTATTAGCGCGCTACACTGCTCAGTAGCGTGCGCTAACGGCTCACGCCTAAATCAGTACTCGGCACTTAGCGTACGCTACGCATATACCTGTAGCGTGCGCTAAGGCGTTGACCCGGCTTTTCCCGAAAGCCGTCCAGGTACATCCGACACGATCCGACAGGGGTCCCCCGGCCAGATCTCACCTACCGCACGTCTCCATCAGTCTGACCACGCATAGCGTGCGCTAATTACACTCGGTAGCGTGCGCTATAAAACCATGTTAGCGTACGCTACCCTTAGCCTGTAGCGTGCGCTACATGCACAGAATTTCAACCTCTAAATCACATACACGAAATTATATGCTCGACGATATCGGATTATGAACTACGGAGAATAGTATTCAGACAAAAGTACAATCATTACAATATCGCAAGTTCCAATTACATAACAGAAATCTCGGGTATTACACGGGTGTCGGCCCTCTCTGCGGCCTCTACCCCCTCTGTCACGTCCTCTTTCCAGACTGAAAGAATA
The DNA here is from genome assembly GCA_033398695.1 of Orobanche coerulescens. Classification (NCBI taxonomy): domain Eukaryota; kingdom Viridiplantae; phylum Streptophyta; class Magnoliopsida; order Lamiales; family Orobanchaceae; genus Orobanche; species Orobanche coerulescens. The sequence continues at coordinate 144,678,180 of CM065805.1, read as the reverse complement.
ACATTCAATTATGACCACAACACAATTACGCCTCAACGGCCAGAATGCTAGGTCAACGCCAAACATGAGTATACATACTCAACAGATAAACGATCACATCGATCACGCTAATCATAGCCGATACAGAGCCCACACGCTCCAAAGCAAATAATCATAAATCAATCGCACCCGATCGTCACATGCAAGTGTCAACAAAACAGGTTTAATCAATGACATAATGAATGTATGCACATAAAAGAGAATAGAGTCCTTACACAGGTCATACGAAGCTTCGAGGTCTTGCGATACTAGTCTTCACTGACGACGACTCGATGAAAGAATGACTCATACACCATCCAACTATCACGACTCACAAAACCCGATCGTCTGCATTGTCATAACTCGACACCCCGCTACTACCGCCTTGGTAGAGCCACATAACACACAAGCCGGGTATCTCACAACCCAATTCTTACGATACCATCTTCTCGTAACACCCCAAATCCCATTGGGTCATTACAAAGGCCGTGGACCCCACACGGGTGATCCACCAAAGAACACGACTAAAATACAACAACCTGTCCAAAATAGGAAATCACAGACCCTACTATGACGTCCGACATACTATTCCGATATGGAATTTCAACGACAAGGATGGGCCTACATGGCCAAAATAAAAATACAACAACGTTCACGAGCCTTGCTCGGATAATACAAAACGACAACGACTGAACAAAAATGGAGTACTCCGACTGTCTGACCAACATGAACACCAAAATATCTCGGACTAGTATCGCTCGAATGCCTCATCGCCATCGTCATGCCCCTGTGTCTCAACTCTCTCCTCGCAAGTACCTAAAACATGAAAACATGTTCCGCCCCCACGGGGTCAGCCATCCAGTATAATGAATATCAAGTACATGCACAACATGATATGCATCCAAAGGCAGAATAAACAGTACAACAATGGTAGTACGAGATGCTCACAAACCAAAGTAAGAATCGAGCATTCGTGGAATATTATGCCCATGGCATACGATCAATACCTGCTCAATAGGATAGAACATATGTGCCCAACGGCGAAACATCAATATAGAACACAACAATACATTACCCGAAGGTAAATCAATCCAACGCTGAAATAAATAAGGATCACAATGCCCGAAGGCTCAAACGGAAATACCGATACATCGCAATGGCCTGAAAGCCCTCAGCCGAAGCTGCCAAAATATCACGATGGCCTGAAAGCCAATGAAAAGTCAGAAAATATCATGATGGCTCGAAAGCCGAATGTTCAAGCTGCCAAAATATCACGGTGGCCTGAAAGCCGAACAGCCCGAAGCTGTAAATCATCACAATACAGATCTCAAAGAAACAAACCGACTGTCGAACATACCCCTCGGACGTATGAACGCTCAATCACAACACGTCGAACACATCCACGCCTTTAAATGGATTATGAACGAACAAAATTGTATGGCTCAATGATGGACATCACAGTACGCCCGATCCGGAAATGTGTCCGTGCACATGTCCACCCCGTATACGGAATCCAGAAATATACGTGGGACAATGTACCTAATTAGCCTCACGAACTAACGTCTCGTGTGCACGGTCCAATGCGGAAACATCCACGCATGACCATCGTGTGCTTGGCTAAAAATCCTACACAATAACCAATCGGCACGCAGATATGATTCCGGATATGTCACGATACAACATGACAACGAAACTCAAAGGATAACACATCCAATACAAATCATACGACTCACCAAGTGAACGATGACACGAATAATGAAAGATCCACACGACCGACAATATTCGAAACAACCATCCTGGGATCAAAATCCCTAAGGACCGATTAACACGAGCAACGATCACAACACAACAGTTCGGGAAATCCTCAACCTTCAAAGATCACAAAATTACCGAGTTCACAAGAATAATAGTGTGCTGCCTTGAATCGGTCAACACGACAATAATAATTCAACGGATGGGAATTATCGTTGATAATCCCAATTCAATACTTCGATTACCGTAGAATGGCCAATCGATAACAATTATACAATGGTTGGGAATTATCTTTTTGACAACGGGTGGAAATTATAATTGATAATCCCAATTCAATATATCGATTACCGTTAGAGCGGACAATCGATAATAATTATACAACGGATGGGAATTATCTTTGATAATCCCAATTCAATATATCGATTACCTTCAGAACGGTTAACCGATAACAATTATACAACGGATGTCTCGGCACCTTTAATCGGTTACCGATAACGAAGATGATAATCGAATACGTCAATGCCTTCAATCGGCCAAAACGACATCAATAGGAAAATACTGATATCAATAACGACGATTCACAAAAAAAAATATCTTGATGGAACATCAATCAATAACAACAATCGATACGTCGATGCCGCAAACCGGCTATCAACAACAATATCTCAAAGGAACGTCAATCAACAATAACAATCGATATGTCGATACCGCGAACCGGCTATCGACAACAATATTACCAACAAGTATCGTAATGCCTTAAATTGGCCATTTACGAACAACAATAATATTTGGCATAATTTGCCGAAGGGTATCGTATCAAACAATCCCCTGATATCAACAAAATCACAAAGAGACCAAGTCTCGAAATGATACACACATTCATACACATACATGATAACATTAATCTCATTGACCAGTACAAGTATAAAACTTGCCTCAAACCGAAGGCGAGAAAGTCCTTCCACGATCAACGTCCTACCACGAATCGATCAACGCGTCCTCCGTCAATCACAAGCACTCGAACAACCTTGAATGAAATACAATTCATTCGATAACACGATATCGTCCGAAAACAACACAGTAGATAATTCCGATTCCAACACGAACACATACTATACTCGTATTTATCCGTATACATACGTATATATATAATATATATATTACATATATATATATATATAATAATATATATACAATACAATTCACAATATCTATATATATATATATAAAAATATATATATACTTACTCCACATAATATCACACACACATCACAATTTATATATATATACAACACTCACACTCCAGTGCACACTAAACACATATATATATATATATATATATATATATATATATATATATCACAGCTTTTACATTATATATATATATATATACATAAAACACACAACACACACACACAATCACGCCATGCACAACTCACACACACACATCTGTTTACCACACATATATATATATATATATATATATATATATATATATATATATATATATATATATATATATATATATATATATATATATAATCAAGAAAAGAAAACTCACACACAAAAACTAACCAATGAAGAAGCCGATCGGCAGTCCGAAAAACTCCCATGCCGAAATCGCCGGAAAAATGACCCGGACCTCGCCCAACTCCGGTCCGCTTCCGTCCATGGCCGGTTTTCACCATCTCCGTTAGCAACACTTCGCCGAAGAATGTCAAACCTCCGTTCCGCCGTCCGTTCGGACAAAAACTACCTCCGGCCGTCGGAATCAATGGAGCTTCGTCCATGACCGAAACCATGAAGACGCCGACGCCCGAGCTCGCCAAAAAAATGCCGGAACAGTTCAGATCGACTGATTTGCGGCCTTTCCGGTTCGAAATTCCGACCAGGCCGCCGCCGAGCTCCGGCCGCGAGCCGCTGCCGTCGCCGAACTCTATCTCGGAAAATGGAGAAACTGCCCGTCCTCAAGCTCCACCTTGCCTAAGAAGAAAGAGATGGAGAGAAGGGAGAGAGAGCTGGAAGAAGAAGAAAAAGAAAAAAAAAATAGTGAGAGAGGGAGAGATGAATGCAGTTAACGTGAGGGAGAGAGGGATGGTGAGGTGAGGGATGGAGAGAGAGATGATAGGTGGGGGATGATGATGATTGTGATTGTATTATATATATATATATATATATATATATATATATATATGTATATATATATATAATATGGCATAGAACGTGAGGGGGGAATCAAAAGTTGGCATGTTTACATATATATATATATATATATATATATATATATATATATATAAATGATACCCCAAAGATACCCTCGCCCCGAAAGTTGATCACGAGGAAGTTCCCACCACCTACCACGCATTACGTACGTAACCTCAGGGCGTACTGTATGGAAATCGCAACAAATTAGCGTACGTAATGCTACACACGTAGCGTACGCTATGGCTATATACTTAGCCAAAATTCCAAACTCGCCAAGCAACAACCAAACGACGAAACCAAACCGACGACCAGAAAAAAAATATTTCGATCCCGAAATATTTTAATACAATATAAATTGTATCAGTCCAAACAACAACACTTGTACAATTCCAAATGAATACGTACAACTCAACAGTAACACGAAAAAAAAAAAAAATTACCCCCGGATATTACATATTCCATTTCCATATTCGTCTAGAGTTGGTTGTAATTATGTTCTTCGAATTGTTAGGTTCGGTTCCGTTGGTTCTTAGCATTCGTCGGTGATTATCCTTTCCGTTCGTTGCGTGATCAATTACTCAAGGCAAGTATTTTTTTTGGAAACCTTTATGCTTAACATGGAATGGTAATGTATTTTGTGTGTGATTTGCTCACCTCGGGTTGGTCCGACGGGATCACGGAGGGAGTCCAAAGGGTTGAGTCCTGGATTCATGAGTTTGTATAGCTAGCCAGCTCGGGAGGGTCCTTAGAGGCCTCGGGCGGGATCAATGATATTACTCTGTTCCCAAGGCGATGCATGTGCGTGTTTTGTTTTATAATATGGCCAGCTCGGGAGGGTCCTTAGAGGCCGCGGGCGGGATCTATGATATTACTCTGTTCCCAAGGCAAATTGTTTGACTGTTTGTTTCCGAAAAAGACATGTCTGGTTTTGGTTTTTGAAATGATATTGGTGCATGTACTATGAAATGTGCAAGCGATTGGTTTGCCTTGATTACTTGTACTAGCGTAATTGCTAATCCCTTTGGGGACCCGTTTTGGGGAAATTCTTGTTATGGATTTTAGGTTATGATTATCCGGACGAGCGAGCACCGGGACAGTACGAGGATGTTGGCCAGGGTCGTTGACATGTGCATTTGGGTCTTCTTATTTTCTTTCGTTTAATTCGATTTTGTTGTTTCCCATTTTTATAAACTTATAGATTGTGCTCGCGAGTACTTAGGCTTTTCATTTTAAACTCCGTTTTGTATTATTTTAAATTGTTACATTGTTGGATGATGCTTATTTCGCCGGTTGCTCCGGGCGTATCTGTATATGTCATATTATTAAAATGTGTGTCCTCGCTAACCGAGATGGTTAGTCGAGTGGGGTTTTTCTTGTTGTAGCCTGGTGGGTCCCATGTAGGGTTCCACGGCGCTGTAATATACTCCTAATATCTCGGGGTGTTACAGAAAATGGTATCAGAGCTCTAGGTTTATGGATACCTAGGCTTGTTAGTTAATTGGGTCTAGTCGTGTTTTGTTTTGCACATTGTCACACCGCTTCCAGCATCTCGGTACTTCCAGTGCTCGTAAGTTTTCTTATTCGGTCTTTTGTTTTCTTGCATAGTATTTCCGCTTTTCGAATCGTAGTTGCTTATTCCTCCCTTACTCATCATAAATATACTTCTGTTATCCCTTAACACCAGTATGGATGCCGGAGGAAACCGTGGTCGTGGTCGTGGATGCGGCCGAGGACGTGGGGCATCCGGTGGGGCGGCCACATTGTATTCTTCGGGAGCCGGCAGTACCGGTGACCGTCACAGTCATGCTTCTTCTCAGGAGCGCGCCAATCTTGGTATTGCGGCTGTTATGCAGCAAATGGTTAACCATATGGCGGAGATAGCTCAGGTGGTTCAGAATCCGGATCCGGCCCATGCTAATCGGGGCGGAGCGGATCGTTGGCTTCAGGACGTCATCAAGATGCATCCTCCTCAGTTTTCGGGAGCTTCGGACCCGATCGGCTGGGAGGGGTGAATCAAGGAGATATCTAAAGTCTTCATTGCCACCAACTGTCCCGAGGATCGTAAGGTCCCTATTGCCCAGTACTTTCTCACTGGGGATGCTACGGATTCGTGGGAGGCCGTTGGGCCCAAAGACCATGTTGCTTCGTGGGCCGAATTTCAGGAATTGATGGAGACCGAATATTGCCCGTGCCCGATCAGACAAGCTAGAGTACATGCCTTCTATGATGCTCAACCTCGGGATATTCCCGTGTCCCAAGCCATTGCTGATTTTAACAAGGAGTTGGGCTATGTGAAGACCCAAGTTGTCGAAGAGAGCGACAAAATTTTCCATTTTTCCAGGAGGATGAAGCTGTCCATTCGGGACTATATGTCTGGACTCGTCTGCACTACCTTGAAGGATTATCAGAGTAGGGCCCTCGCTTATGATATGTCGTTGACCGCTAGTGATTTGGCTCATGAGAGCAAGAAGCAGAAGTCGGTCGGAAATTTTTCTGGTCCCAAGAGTGGAGGCCAGCAGAAATCTCAGTCTGCAAATATTTCTACGGACAGTTCGGCTCGTTTCTCTGGGAGCTTTCGGGGTGCCGCCGGAACCTCCACTCGTGAACCCACATGCTTTAACTGTGGTGTACAGGGCCATAGGAGCCGACAATGTCCTCGTCCGAAGTTTACTTGTCATACTTGTGGACAGTTGGGCCACAAGGCCCTCTTTTGTGAACAGATCAGACACCTTCACAGCGCCCGTTCTTCTCAACCAGTACCTATGGAGCCGAGTGTGAACTAGGGCTCATTTGCTCCGCCTCCTCCACCGAGTGCCGGACAGGTAGGGGTCGAGGTCAAACAGCTAGAGGAGGAGCTTCCAGTGTCGGCTCTGCCCAGCCGCGTATCTACGAGATGAGGAGGGCCAATGATCCAGCAGCTACTGTGGCGACAGGTACCGTCCATATCCATTCTCATCCTGTCAGTGTGCTTTTTGATTCGAGTGCTACGCATTAATTCATTTCTCTAGGGTGTGTACGCCGTTTGAGTCTCGACTGCTTGTCACCTTGCGAGCCTTTCATCGTTAAACTTCCTAGCGGTGATAGAATTGTCGGTGATCGAGAAGTCCGGGACTATTCTGTGTTTATTTGTGAGAGGGCTTGGCTCTCAAATCTTATTGTCGTGGGTATCGAGGGTGAGGATTTAATTCTCGGGGATGATTGGCTCGAGCGGCATGGTGCAATCATGAACTACCGCATGAGGATCATTACCATGCTAGCCGAGGACGGCATCGAACATTCTTTCGCGCGGCGAAAGAGAAACCAGAAGTTCGTTATTAATGCCTTGAAGGCGATGAGTCTCCTGCGAAAGGGGTGTACTGGTTATTGGTGCTATGCCTTGAAGGCGGAGGATGGTGGAGTCGAGCTTTTGTCGATTCCAATCGTTAGTGAGTTTTCTGATATATTTCCTGACGAGTTACCGGGATTGCCACCGGATCGTGAGGTTGAGTTTGCTATAGAGTTGGAGCCGGGCGCCGCTCCAATTTCGAAGGCGCCGTATCGCATGGCACCTTCAGAGATGGCCGAGCTGAAGAAGCAGTTGAGTAAGCTTCTTGAGTCGGGTTATATTCGACCGAGCGCTTCGCCTTGGGGCGCGCCGGTCCTGTTTGTACGAAAGAAGGATGGTTCACTACGTTTGTGTATCGACTATCGCGAACTAAACAAGGTGACCATCAAGAATAAGTATCCTTTTCCGAGAATTGATGACTTGTTCGATCAGTTGCAGGGATCCGCGGTATTCTCGAAGATTGATTTGAGATCGGGGTACTATCAGCTCCGGGTGAGGGAGTCTGATGTGCCCAAAACAGCTTTTTGGACGAGATACGGACATTATGAGTTTGTAGTTATGCCTTTCGGGTTAACTAATGCGCCGGCAGTGTTCATGCAATTGATGAACAAAGTATTTATTGAGTATTTGGATAAGTGTGTCGTCGTCTTCATTGACGATATTCTTATTTATTCGAGGAGCGAGGAAGAGCATGCCCATCATTTGCGAGTAGTGTTTGACATTTTGAGGACCGAGCAAGTCTATGCGAAGTTCTCAAAATGTGAGTTCTGGCTGAAGGAAGTGATGTTTTTAGGTCACGTGATTTCAGCCGAGAGAGTTCGTGTGGATCCGCAGAAAATTGAGGCAGTGTTGGATTGGGCACCGCCCACGAATGTGAAGGAGGTCCGTAGTTTCTTGGGATTGGCTGGCTACTACCGTAGGTTCGTCGAGGGTTTCTCGAAACTAGCTCGGCCACTTACACAGTTGCTCCAGAAATCCGAGAAGTTCGTCTGGAATGACGAGAGGCAATCGAGTTTTGAGGAACTGAAGAGGCGTTTGACCTCAGCCCCGGTTTTGGCATTGCCATGTGGCAACAAGGGTTTTGCCGTTTATAGTGATGCTTCGGGTCAGGGTCTTGGGTGCGTATTGTTGCATCACGGCAAGACCATTGCCTATGCGTCGAGACAGTTGAGGCCGTACGAGCTGAACTACCCTACTCATGATTTGGAGTTAGCGGCAGTCGTTTTTGCGCTTAAGATTTGGCGTCACTATCTTTTCGGCTCTGCATGTCAGATTTTTACCGATCATAAAAGTCTGAAATACATATTTACTCAGCGGGAGTTGAATATGAGGCAGAGGAGGTGGTTAGAACTGATTAAGGATTATGACCTCGAAATCCTTTATCATCCGGGCAAGGCGAACGTCGTGGCCGACGCCTTGAGTCAGAAGCCGATTGCGTTGCGAACGCTTGAGGTCCTTACGTCTCAGTCTGAGCTTCGGCGGGCTTTGATTGAGTTTGATGTTGAGGTTTTGTTGCCTGGGGCTGTCGGGCAACTTTGTGCTTTAGAGGTTTCGTCGTCTTTGATCGATGAAATTAAGCTGAAGCAGTTAGAAGATCCGATGATTAATCAAATCCGAGAGAACGTTCTTAAGGGAAAGTCTCCGGATTTTGTGATTCATGAGGATGGTGTTTTGAGATTCCAGAGTCGGCTTTGTGTGCCGAATGACTTAGAGTTGAGACAGAGTATTCTGCGCGAGGCCCATGCTACACCTTACTCCGTTTATCCTGGTTCGAGTAAGATGTACAAGGACCTGAGGAGGAATTTCTGGTGGAATGATATGAAGGAAGAGGTCGCGCAGTTTGTGGCGAGATGTTTGACTTGTCAGCAGGTCAAAATCGAGCATCAGCGACCATTTGAGTTATTACTGATCACTTCCGTTCCGGAATGGAAATGGGAAGATATATCGATGGACTTCGTTACGAGTTTGCCGAGGTCGAGGTCGGGCATGAATATGGTATGGGTGATTGTGGATCGTCTGACCAAGTCGGCACATTTTTTGGGCATCAAGGACACTTGGGGCCCGGAGAAGTTGGCTCGTGTATTTATCGCGCAGGTTGTGAGGCTTCACGGTACTCCGAGGTCTATTGTTTCGGATCGTGACGGCCATTTTGTATCGCACTTTTGGCAGGCTGTGCATAAGGCGTTGGGTACTCGTTTGCGTTTGAGTACCTCTTTTCATCCTCAGTCGGATGGACAGTCGGAACGCACTATCCAGACGTTCGAGGATATGTTGCGTGCGTGCGCTCTCGATTGGAGCAGCGACTGGGAGAAGCATTTGCCATTAATCGAATTCACGTACAACAATAGTTGGCACGCGTCGATTCGGATGGCACCGTATGAGGCACTTTATGGGCGGCGATGCCGATCACCGATTTGTTGGAATGAGGCGTCCGATTTGATCGGGACCGAGCCGAATGTCGTTTTAGAGATGAGGCAAAAGATAGAATTGATTCGGGAACGGATGTTAACTGCCCAGAGTCGACAGAAGTCATATGCCGATGTCCGTCGTCGACCTTTAGAATTCGAGGTGGGAGACCATGTTTTGCTGAAGGTGTCGCCGACGAGAGGAGTTTTCCGTTTCGGGAATAAGGGGAAGTTGAGTCCGAGATTTATTGGACCCTTCGAGATTCTCGAGCGAGTCGGTGGGTTGGCATACCGTTTGGCGTTACCCCCGGCCCTGAGTCATGTTCATAACGTTTTTCATTTTTCCCAGCTGAGGAAATATGTCCCGGATCCTAGTCACATCATCGACTATGGGGAGATTGATGTTGCCGAGGATATTACTTTTGAGGAACGTCCCTTGAAGATTTTAGGGCATCGTGAGAAACGACTGAGGCATAAGACCATCCCTTTGGTCAAAGTGCAGTGGTCTAAACATGGTGTCGAGGAGGCAACTTGGGAGACCGAGGATAGCATGCCTGCTCGATACCCCGAGTTGTTTGTCTCTTATGTTTCGGGACGAAACTTGTTTTTAGAGGGGTAGAATGTAATATCCGCATTTTTTTTCCTTGTATTTTCATTTACGGTGTATTTTTCGATTGTAGTGACCCTCGTATATCTTTTAGTATATCTTTTCCGTCATCTATTGATCTGATTCTCGTTATTGTTGTGCGGAACCACCGTTTCGGGGTTGCCGTACTTCCATCTCGTGTTATTGTTTCCCCAATATTGATTCCTATTGCTTTTATTCTCTTCCCGGGTCATTTTTCTTCATTTTAGGACCCAAGGGGTGTGTGGGCCGCGGCACAAGGATTGTGCGCCGCGGCACACACATTTTTCAGCTTTTGGCCGAGCGGCCTGTACTGTGTGCCGCGGAACATGTCGGCCGGGCCGCGGCACACAGCCGAGTCAGTACCGCGGCACACCCGTCCGGGCCGCGGCACACTTGTGTTACATTTTCGGCCATAACCTTTTGTACCTTGTGCCGCGGCACATGTCGGTCGGGCCGCGGCACACCGCGAGCCATCAAGCAGCTTGGCCTGTGCCGCGGACACTGGCTGGCCGCGGCACACAGAGCGGTCTGCCGATCACTGGGCGCGATTTTTGGCCCTGTGCCGTAGCACACTTCGGCTGAGCCGCGGCACACAGGGCAGTCAACCCCTGTAATTGCGTTTTTGAGCGTGAGTAGCTCATTTTCTTCCTTTTCCTTCACCTGCACGAGAGAGAGAGAGAGAGAGAGAGAGAGAGAGAGAGAGAGAGAGAGATGAGGGGAGAACTTCCCATCTTTCATCACTTGAGGGTTTGAGTTTCATCATTTCTTTTCGGTTGTGAAGCTCGGATTGTCGATCTAACGCGATTTCATCAGATTAAAGTACTTGGATCTTCAAAGGTAATATCTCTTGGAACCCTACCTTTTGGATAATTTGGGGGTTTTGGGGTTTTTATCCGATTCTTTCCATTTTGTTGGTGGATTCTTGATGAATACGATTAATATTGTTAGTATCATTAGCTTTCCTACGGATTCATGGTATATTTTGTGGTTTTTACGGAATCGAGAGGGTTTGGTTGTGGTCCGCCCTCGTTGTTATTCTTGTACGAGTATACATGAATTGTAGGCGGGTTTTCGGGTGTATTCCATTTCCATATTCGTCTAGAGTTGGTTGTAATTATGTTCTTCGAATCGTTAGATTCGGTTCCGTTGGTTCTTAGCGTTCGTCGGTGATTATCCTTTCCGTTCGTTGCGTCATCAATTACTCAAGGCAAGTATTTTTTTGGAAACCTTTATGCTTAGCATGGAATGGTAATGTATTTTGTGTGTGATTTGCTCACCTCGGGTTGGTCCGACGGGATCACGGAGGGAGTCCAAAGGGTTGAGTCCTGGATTTATGAGTTTGTATAGCTAGCCAGCTCGGGAGGGTCCTTAGAGGCCTCGAGCGGGATCAATGATATTACTCTGTTCCCAAGGCGATGCATGTGCGTGTTTTATATTATAATATGGCCAGCTCGGGAGGGTCCTTAGAGGCCGCGGGCGGGATCTATGATATTACTCTGTTCCCAAGGCAAATTGTTTGACTATTTGTTTCCGGAAAAGACATGTCTGGTTTTGGTTTTTGAAATGATATTGGTGCATGTACTATGAAATGTGTAAGCGATTGGTTTGCCTTGATTACTTGTACTAGCGTAATTGCTAACCCATTTGGGAACCCGTTTTGGGGAAATTCTTGTTATGGATTTCAGGTTATGATTATCCGGACGAGCGAGCACCGGGACAGTACGAGGATGTTGGCCAGGGTCGTTGACATGTGCATTTGGGTCTTCTTATTTTCTTTCGTTTAATTCGATTTGGTTGTTTCCCATTTTTATAAACTTATAGATTGTGCTCGCGAGTACTTAGGCTTTTCATTTTAAACTCCGTTTTGTATTATTTAAAATTGTTACATTGTTGGATGATGCTTATTTCGCCGGTTTCTCCGGGCGTATCTTTATATGTCATATTATTAAAATGTGTGTCCTCGCTAACCGAGATGGTTAGTCGACTGGGGTTTTTCTTGTTGTAGCCTGGTGGGTCCCATGTAGGGTTCCACGGCGCTGTAATATACTACGAATATCTCGGGGTGTTACATCTTAACTTAAACTCCATTGTATATCTCCTCAGTTTGAAGGCTGCGACAAGAAGAGCATTTGGCGTAAAACTTTGGCACTTTTTTTTTTTGCATAAATTATATTGTTAATTAAATTTAGACAATTAGTTGACAGTATAATCTTCACGCCACCGACTCCAACATAGTTGGAATTAAGATGCACTTGATTAAAGTGCGGTTGATGATAATTGATTATATATATCTTGTATTGGGCTAATTAATTCGGCTATTTAATTTTTCCTCATGGGCCAGAAGAAGTAATGATATGTTTTTTCTTAACTCACCTATCTTGCATGGGACCAGTGTTTTTAATCGCGCAAAATAGCGCGCGACATAGCGCGCTTTTGCGCAAATTTTCCAGACAACGCACCATAGCGCGCTGCTATTTGCGGTCGTCCCTATTTTGCGCGCGCTGGCAGCGAAAGCGTGCGATAGCGCACGCCATAAGCGCTTTAGCACGCGATATCTGTGCTATTTGGGTTTTTATAAAAAAAACCTAATATGAAATCTGATACTTCTGAAACGGCGCTATGATATCTAACCTGCTCTGTTTCAGTAGCTATAAATATTAGGGTTTAGGGACAAACTGTCCACTGAGCAAAATTTCCGTAGCCAAAAACAAAATAAAGAGCACTTGGAAGTATGCTTCTCAAAATGAAGGGGATAAGTATATTATATGTAAGTTTTGTAATCACAAATTAAATGGGGATATTACCCGTATTAAAGAGCACTTGGCTCAAACACACAAAGGTGTTTCACCTTGCCCCGACATATTATATATTGTATTTTCTTTGTATATTCAATTATATTATTCAAATAATATTGGGACTTGCATGTTTTTATATAAATTCAATGATATTATTTTTTCAGCAAAATGGTGGGAATGATTTGGACATAAGACACTGGAGCTTTCTGGTTTTGCTATTCGAGTGCTAAGTCTTACTTGTAGTGCTTCGGGGTGTAAAAGGAACTGGAGTACTTTTGAATCGGTAATTAGTCTTAACTTCTACTAAACTTGAAGAGTTCCAATTTGTTGAATACTCGTTTTAATTGTAATTAATTTGCACTTCTTTGTAATTCTAGATACATACAAAGAAGAGGAATATGCTTGAACATCAAAGATTGAATGCTTTGGTTTTTGTTGTAAAGTATGTAGGTCACAAGTCGTCCAGGAACAAGTCTAGAGGGGGGGGGTGAATAGACTTGTTGAAACTCTTGAACTCTTTTTCCGAAGAGTGAGTTTCTTCAGCTGATAGTCAAACAAATGACTTGGAGTCGTTTGTTCTTGGATAAGTGCGGAAGTCAGCTGATGACGAATATAAATTAATCTTAATGAAACACTTAACAATGTATGCGTAGCTTAGAGTATGATGCAAGAAACAAGAATAACACAGGCAGTTATAGTGGTCTCAGAGGTGGGGTAATCCTCTACTAATCCACTTTTCTCCAAACCAGTTGGAGATGAATTCACTATAATTTTCAACCAGTGATAAATATTACAGTGATTCACTACACACTACAACAGCTTCCAACCAGTGGAATTCCGTGCCGTTGTACACACACTTGACTGCCTTGCACCTCTTGATCCTCGATCCTCGGATGTCCTTACAGTCTCTTACTTCAACCAGTGAAGTACCCCGTACTCAAGATTTATAGACAAGAGTGTTTGTCTTTCTCCAACTTAAGAGCTTCCTTGAATATGAACTTCTTGGATATGCTCTTTTCACGATGCTATTTGATTGCTTGAGATTGCTTTGTTCGATTTGATCGCTAGAGTATATGTTCGCACCGGTGTATGCTCAGATTCAAATCTTCAGATATATATGGGTCAGATCTTCTGAGCTTCTTCCTTGTAGCCGTTGCAAATCTGAACAAATCCATCCATTGGAGGGAGACTTCATTGTTTATTCTTTCTGAACGTTGCAAGGCTGGATTCCCATTATTTAATTTTATCTTCCGACCGTTGTGAGGACTTCTGCATGTGAGCGCCGAATCTTTTGAATATAAAAGGATTAAAGTCTTCACGGTGGGTCAGGATGATTTAAATAAATCATATCTCTTGCGGGAATCACTCCAATTTGTCTCTTCACGTTGCATGTGAGCTTTCCGAAATATTTGACTTTTCAAAGCATGCTGACGTGGACTTGGAGTACTAGGCTGTAGTTGAGTAGACTGATGTGCAGCTTACATCTCTGCAGGTAGGTCTTCTCGGCTGTTCACTGTTTGTGACTTGTCTGATCAGGTGCCTTCCCTGAGGTACCTCGTCTGCAGTCTGGTCAAACTTCTCTGATAAAATTTGTTGACCAGGGCTACTCTGACTGGAGTCGGCCAGATTCTCTGATGGACTAGGCTGTACTTTAGTACTTAGCCGATTTTCAGCCTTACTAACTTTGGCCTACAGAAGACACTCATTTGGTTCTTCTTTACAATTTGCCAAGTTTTATACTTAACATATTTTGGCCTATGGAAGATACTCATTTGGTTCTTCCTTACATTTTGCCAATTAATAAACATTTGATTTTAAATTAATGACATCATCAAAATCTAACAAGTATTCCTAACAAATTCCCCCTATTTTGATGATGGCAAAACTTAAGTAAGAAATCAAATGACCAAGTCTGCACTTAAGTGCGAGACAAAAACTGTAATCAGTCTAATATTGAGACAACTGGAAAATTGTCGTTCAACAGACTGTTCATAAAATTTTCTGACTCACCATTGAAATTTTACAAGGATGTTTTTAAGTACAGAAAATAAAATTACAAGTAAGGAAAAAAATAACTAAGGTCATCTGCCTCTTCGGATAGGCTGCTTGGCAGGCTTGAATGGTTTGGCTCCGATAGGCCTTACCTTGACTGAAGCAAGGCCATATTTTCTTTTCACCACGAGTGCTGCGAAATCCTGCTCCTGCTGAGATCTGAATTTGTTCTCAAGGCATACTAGCTTGATTTCCTCCTGGAGTTGTAGCTCATCAAGTTCACCATCCATGCGGATTGGTGCTTCTTCAGCTCTGAATAAAGGAATCATAGGGAAGGCATTTTGCTCCTTAGCGTACTTTTTCAGAATGGCCCAAAGCTTAGGATGAACTTCTTCCATCCAGTTTATGAAAATCTCCTGTGGGGAGAGTTTGTCATCTTGAAGTAGTTCCCAGACATAATAGTCTCGGATGAACCTCTTCCTAGCAGCTCCCCAAATTTCAAGAGCTTCAAATGGGCAGAAATCCTCAACATACCATAGCTCCAACCCTTCCCATTCAAGAGTAGGTTCAAAGCCGCCTCTAGTCCTTCTTCTTTTTCCTACAGGCTGGTCAGCCTGGTCTTCTCGATCTACAGCTTCCTTCCTCTTTAGGCTAGAGGGTCCTTCAATCTGAGGGACATCCTGCTTCTTCTTACTTCTGATTTCTCTCTCTTCCCCCTGAATCCTCTCTTCCCCCTTTTTGCCAGCATCAATAAGAGTTGTCAACTGCTGCTCCATGCGGCTCATCCAATCAGACATGCCAAAAGGCATTCTGTTGTTTGTAGGAGGAGGAGGCTGAGGGGTCTCTCTCTAAAGTAGGGTGTCAATCTTGGCATTTATGGTCTGAAGGTCAGGAGTGACCTGAGTTGACAGCAGCTCCCCAATGGTGTCTCTGACAATTTTCTTGATCAGCTCAGTCATGGTAGGAGATAACTGAGCTGATGGGGAGTGTTCTTCTGATCCTTCAGCAAGGGAGCCACTAGACTGCAGACTCCTGGCTACAGCAGGTAGGTCAGATTGGGTTTTCTCCGGGGTCCCTGACCTGGAGTCTTCTGCCAGCTCCGCATCTAGGCTGGTGTACCTGGCAGGTACAACAATCCTATCTGCAGCTTCATGAGTTGCCTCTGGCTCTGGCTCTTTCTCTGGCTCCTTTTCTCTTTCTTCCTCTTTCCCTTCTTCTTCTTCAGATTTTTCTCTCTCTTTTTCTCCAGATTTTTCTTTTTCTTCTTCTCCCTCATCTTTTTCTTTTTCTTTTTCTGCTCCTCCTTCACCTCCATCATCATTGTTATCATCATCATCATCATCATCCTTAGCATCATCCTTCTCCTTTTCTTCTCCTTCATCATCCTCATCATCTTTTTCTTCTTTTTCCTGCTCTACTTCTTCTCCTTCTTCTTCATCCCCTTCATCATCCACTTCTTCTGTTTTCTCAATCTCCTCTGTTTGTTTTTCAACTGGTATATTTTCTTCAGATTCTTTCTCTTCCTCATCTTCTTCAGCCAAATCAATAATTTCATTCTCTTCATCAACTTCTTCAATTCTAATCTCCTTTTCTACTTCCTCATACTCATCATCTCCAAAAGTGCCATCAAAAATACTTAACATAATAGAATGGATAAAGTGGTCCATGTTTGTCTCAAAATGTGACATGAACCAGTTATCCTGGAGGAGTAAAGTTAAATCTGACTCTTTGCAAAAATTAGTCAGAACATCCTCAGTGGCTTGGGGATATTCCCAACCACTAGTTTCAACAAAAGTTTGAAAATTTGTAAAAGACATGGTTTTGAGAGTCTTCCACTCTTTAAAAATATTTACGAAAGAGTGTTTTTCTGCTTGTGGCTTGACAAGCTGAAGTTGTTCAATGGAGAGATTAAAAGTATTATTTTCTAAAAGACTGAAAGTGTAATCTGCTTCAGGAATAGATATAACAAGACCTGCTTCCTCTTCTTCGGTCATGTACACTGGAGGAGTAATAACAGGTACAATTCTTGTTTCGGTATATGGTGCAGGCTGGTCCGGATGAACTGGTGACTGAACTGATGGGCTGGTATGATGCTCAGCCGCTTCTCGGCCGAATCGCAGCCTTCCTTGGCCTCTTTGGTGAGGGTTCAGGTGATGACTGCAGGTTGGAAGGTCCTTCTGGGGCTGGTCCCCGTCGCTTGAATCGGATGGCAATTGGTGTATCGTCAGACTCATTCTCGGACTCGACTGCAGTTCCAATCTCAGCTGCAGGTTGGTCCGAGTCTCATAAATCGTATCTTGGGCAATAGCTTGAGTCTGGCAAATCTTTCAACAACTGGGCTGCTCTCCCAGTGACTCCAACCTTCTCCTTGTCATGGTCCATGTGACCTAGCCTCTTGTTTGGGTGGAAAGGGTCAATGTTTCCCTTAGCCACTCCAATTTTCTCCAACAACCAACTAAGATGCGTTCCAAACGCCAACTTAGTTTTGAATTTCTTCTCACCTTCAAGCCATTCGACCTTGTTCACCTCGCGAACAAGTTGCCTGAAAATATAATCCGCCCAATCAACTTCCTCTTGTTGAATTAACGCACCCAACACCATGAATTTGGATGATGACAGTTGGTCATAGCTGCCTGCCATCCCCATCACTATCTTGTTTGTGATGTCCAAAGCAACTCGATAAATCCTTTTCAACTCATTTCTCTTCGCTGTAAACTTCAATTTCTCTGGGATGTTTTCGATTTTGATCGTCTTCCAGGTTTCGGCGGGTGATTGTTTAAGAGCTTCGACCGCCAAGCCGCGATGTTTCATCCCGAATACGGAACGGATCTTCTCTCGATCTATGGTGAAAGGGATTCCGCCGACTGAGCTGTTAATCCCGTGCTGAATCAGGGAAGCATTACGATAAAATTCGACGACATCTTCCTTGAACAAATGTTGCGGGTTGATGTCGAGAAACGGGTAGATTCCGTTCAGCTTCATCGCCCGGATTAAGTTGAGCATATCGAAATCCTCTAGATTTGCTTCCAATAAACCTTCGAAATCGACGACCATGGAGAAGATGACTTGGTACTTCACCGCCTTCAAGTTTACGCCTTCAAAAGATGCCATTTCTGCAAAAAGGATTTTAGGATTTTTTAGTGTATATTTTGCTCTGTAAATTTTTAGGGTTTCTGAACGCGTAAAGAGTAAAGTGAAAGGTTTTCTTCCTTATAAAGAAGATGAAAGGACGTTTGGATTAGTTTATTATAAATTTAAACGGTGGTACGCCTTTTCATATTCTTTTGAATTTCAAATTTGAATCGGTGGCCCCATTTAAAATTTGACGGTTGATTCTGATTGGCCACCGTAGAGGTTAATTAAATAGGCGTGTGACGCGTGTATTTAAAATTGCCACTTGGCTTATAGAATGTATATTTTAAATGCCATTTCGTTTAGCCAAAATAGTATTTTAAATATGACAGATAATAATTAAAAATTTTGAGATTAGTTTAGAGAACTTAGCTGGTCTGATTTCGTTGACTGTTGACCACTCCGCAACAGGTGAGTTTGACTTTTCGCCTGGTAATCTGTACAGCTAAGTTGCTTCGCCTGGTCTTCGTCTTCTCGCCTGCATCAGCTTAGGCTGATTCTGGGGATCCGTCCTTCCTTCAACTTGCTTCAGAACTAGATTCCCAATCTAGTAATCCAAGGTCTCTGCTAAGCTCTAGGAATCTTTCTTCTGGCAGGGGTTTAGTGAAGATGTCAGCTATTTGATAGTCTGTGCTGACTCTTTCAACTCTAACCCTTTTGTTAAGCACATGGTCTCGAATGAAATGGTGCTTGACGTCAATGTGCTTCGTCCTTGAGTGCAAAACCGGATTGTTGGTTATTGCAATAGCACTATTGTTGTCACACCAAATTGGAACTTCGTTGGCAATAATATTGTAGTCCCTTAACTGTTGTCTGATCCATAGAATCAGGCACAATGACTACCTGCAGCTAGGTATTCTGACTCTGTAGTGGAGATAGAGTTAGAAACCTGCTTCTTGCTAAACCAGGATATCAGTCTGGTTCCTAGGAATTGACACGTTCCACTAGTGCTCTTCCTGTTGATTTTGCATCCGGCGAAATCCGCATCTGAGTATCCTGATAGCTCGAAGTTGTCATCCTTTGGATACCATAGTCCAACATTAATTGTAGACTTTAGGTATTTAATTATTCTCTTAGCTGCATCTAGGTGTGATTGCTTCGGCTTGGACTGGAATCTTGCACAAACTCCAACTGCATATGATATGTCTGGCCTGCTTGCAGTTAGGTACAGAAGAGATCCGATGAGTCCTCTGTAGTGGGTTGAGTCCACTGATATGCCTCGCCTGCCTCGCATCCAGTGAGTACTTGTGCTCATTGGAATTCTTGCGGGTTTGGTGATTCCATTCCATATCTCTTGATAAGATCTCTAGTATATTTTGCTTGGTTGATGAAAATTCCTTTTTCCATCCGCTAACTTGTAATCCGAGAAAGAAGTTAAGCTTTCCCATCATACTCATCTCAAATTCTCCTTGCATGAGGTTGGAGAATTTCTACGCCTGGATTGGTTGATCCGAATATGATGTCATCCACATAAATCAACTATTAATATGTGGCCTTCGTGCTCCACTCTAAATAGGGTCTTGTCCACTTTTCCCTTACAAAATCCATTTTTCTCAAGAAACACAGATAAAGGTTTCATACCATGCTCTCGGTGCTTGCTTGAGTCCATACAGAGCCTTCAACAGCTTATAGACTTTGTCTCCTTTGACAAAACCTGGGGGTTGCTCTACATAGACTTCTTCTTCTAGGATTCCATTCAGAAACGCACTTTTCACATCCATCTGGTAGACTTCAAAGTCCTTGAATGCAGCATATGCGAGGAATAGTCTGATGGCTTCTAATCTTGCAACAGGTGCATAAGTTTCATCAAAATCTATTCCCTCACACTGTGCATAACCTTTTGCTACGAGTCTGGCTTTATTCCTAACAACAGCTCCGTCTTCATCACTTTTGTTTTTATACACCCATTTGGTGCCAATGACTTTCTTGTGATCAGGTCTGTCTGTTAGTTCCCAAACTTTGTTTCTTTCCATCTGCTCCAATTCCTCTTGCATGGCATTGATCCATGAATAATCTTCCAAGGCTTGTTCTGTGGTCTTGGGTTCAATTTGCGACATGAAACATGAGAACATCGCCATTCCTGCTGGTAGAGTTGACTGTCTTGTCTTGACTCCATCAGTCAACTTTCCGATGATTTGCTGAATTGGATGATCCTTAAGCCATTTGGGGATCTCGTCCTCTTCTGGGTTTGTTCCCCCTGTTGGATTGCTCGTGGTTATCTGCATCTGCTGGATTCTCGTTCCAGAATCGATCGGCTACCGCCTTGTCATCTGCAGCTTGGTTACAACTGCAGATGAGTCTTTGTCTGCTCCGGCTAGGTCTTCTTGGCAAAGAATGGATCAGATAGGTTTGATGATCCTGTCTGATCTGCAGTTGGGTCTTCATCAGCTGCAGTTGGGTCATCAGGCTGATCTGCAGGTGAGTCCACCATTCCAGTGTCATGTACAATGACTTCTTCAAGGGTTGCTGACTTGATCTTGTTCTCAATTTGCTCAAGTTGTTTCCTGTACTCAACGGTAGATTCATCAAAAACAACATGGGGTGTTTCCTCCACAACTAAGGTTCTTTTGTTAAAAACTCTATATGCCTTGCTTCTTTGGGAATATCCCATAAATAGACCATCATTAGTTTTAGCATCAAAGGCATTTAGCTGTGTTTTACCGTTGTTGTGGATGAAACACTTGCAACCAAAAACATGAAAGTAAGCAACAGTAGGAGTTCTATTATTCCAAACCTCATAGGAAGTTTTGCCATGTCTCCCTACTATCATACTCCTGTTCTGGGTGTGGCAGGCTGTGTTGACAGCTTCAGCCCAGAACCTCTTGGGTAGGTCTGCTTCTGCAATCATGGACCTTGCTGCTTCCTTCGTGGTTCGTTCCTTCTTTCAAGAACACCATTCTCGCCGGGCGTCCCGCCGCAGAAAGCTCATGCCGGATCCCATTCTGATCGCTGAAATCGATTATCGCCTTGTTGAGAAACTCTCCTCCTCTATCCGATCCGATCTTGATTATGGAGAGGGATTTCTCATTCGGATCCTTCTCGCACTCGTAACTTGGTCAGGGTTTCACTTTTCTTGAATAGAAAAATGATCCAAGTGTACCTTGAGTAATCATCTACAATTACAAGAGCATGCTTTCTGCCGCTCAAAGTCCTTGGTTTGATAGGACCAAATAGATCCATGTGGAGTAGATCTAAGATCCTTGTAGTGAGCGTTGTAGGCTGAACTGGCTTGAACGATGCCTTGGTCTGCTTTCCCTTCTGACATGCATCACATAGTGCTTCCTTCTTGAATGCTTCATTTGGAAGTCCTCTGACCAGCTTCTGAGAGCTAATCTTGTTGATGGCTTTGAAGTTCAGGTGACATAGTCTTTTGTGCCACATCCATCCATTCTCACCATGTCTTGGATAGAAAACAGGAGTTAGGTGTTCCTGTGTTCCAATCAATCATGTATACATCTCTTCTTCGGAAACCTTGTAGCTTTATTTCTCCAGATAAGATGTCTATCACCATACACTTCAAGATGGTGAAGACTACTAGATTCTTCTCGTCGCAGAACTGGCTTATGCTCAGGAGGTTGTACTTGAGCCCTTTGACATAATGAACTTTGGATATGACAATGTTTCCTCGGTGCAGCTCTCCAAAGCCTTTTGTCTGTCCTCTAGAGCTATCTCCAAAGGTTACATCGGGACCTCTTTCTTTGATATTTGGTCAGCATCTTCTTGTTCCCGGTCATATGTCTTGAGCATCCAGAGTCTACAAACCATTCTTCTCCTCCAAAATTTGAGCTTGAGGAGATGTGGTTGTAGTCCTTCCACCTTTTCTGCAATTAAACAAGCAGAGATTTAGGTACCCAAATTTGTGTGGGTCCTTTGGGGTTAGTCGGTTTCCTGGAGAATTGATTTCTCCTTGGATTATAGGAATTGTTATTATTATTATAACCCTTATAAGGTGCCTGCATTCTTATCTTCCAGAGATCATACTCGTCAACTGAAAAGACAGGTAGTCTAGAGTGCATGTGTTCCATTATAACGTGAGAGATAAGATATATATCTAGTATAGATCTGGTTCGTGAGAAAAAAAATGAACCAACCTCTCCGATACCACTTGTAGGTCACAAGTCGTCCAGGAACAAGTCTAGAGGGGGGGGAGGTGAATAGACTTGTTGAAACTCTTGAACTCTTTTTCCGAAGAGTGAGTTTCTTCAGCTGATAGTCAAACAAATGACTTGGAGTCGTTTGTTCTTGGATAAGTGCGGAAGTCAGCTGATGACGAATATAAATTAATCTTAATGAAACACTTAACAATGTATGCGTAGCTTAGAGTATGATGCAAGAAAAAAGAAATAACACAGGCGTTATAGTGGTCTCGGAGGTGGGGTATTCCTCTACTTTTCCACTTTTCTCCAAACTACTTGGAGATGAATTCACTATAATTTTCAACCGGTGATAAATATTACGTTGATTCACTACACACTACAAATGACTTCCAACCAGTGGAATTCCGTGCCGTTGTACACACACTGATCGCCTTGCACCTCTTGATCCTCGATCCTCGGATGCCCTTACGCTCTTACTTCAACCAAGAAGTACCCCGTACTCAAGATTTATAGACAAGAGTGTTTGTCTTTCTCCAACTTAAGAGCTTCCTTGAATATGAACTTTTGGATCTCGCTCTTTTCACGATGCTATTTGATTGCTTGAGATTGCTTTGTTTGCTTTGATCGCTAGAGTATATGTTCGCACCTGTATGCTCGATTCAAATCTTCGATATATATGGGTCGATCTTCTCGAGCTTCTTCCTTGTAGCCGTTGCAAATCAAAAAATCCGTCCGTTGGAGGAGACTTCATTGTTTATTCTTTCAACGTTGCAAGGCCGGGATTCCCATTATTTAATTTTATCTTCCGACCGTTGTGAGGACTTCTGCATGTGAGCGCCGAATCTTTTGAATATAAAAGGATTAAAGTCTTCACGGTGGGTCAGGATGATTTAAATAAATCATATCTCTTGCGGGAATCACTCCAATTTGTCTCTTCACGTTGCATGTGAGCTTTCCGTAATATTTGACTTTTCAAAGCATGCTGACGTGGACTTGGAGTACTAGGCTGTAGTTGAGTAGACTGATGTGCAGCTTACATCTCTGCAGGTAGGTCTTCTCGGCTGTTCACTGTTTGTGACTTGTCTGATCAGGTGACTTCCCTGAGGTACCTCGTCTGCAGTCTGGTCAAACTTCTCTGATAAAATTTGTTGACCAGGGCTACTCTGACTGGAGTCGGCTGTACTTCTCTGATGGACTAGGCTGTACTTTAGTACTTAGCCGATTTTCAGCCTTACTAACTTTGGCCTACAGAAGACACTCATTTGGTTCTTCTTTACAATTTGCCAAGTTTTATACTTAACATATTTTGGCCTATGGAAGATACTCATTTGGTTCTTCCTTACATTTTGCCAATTAATAAACATTTGATTTTAAATTAATGACATCATCAAAATCTAACAAGTATTCCTAACAAAGTATAACTTCAAGTTAAGGGAGAGAAGTATTAGAAGGAGAGATAAAATTGATCCGATCGTAGTAGACGAGATTGATTCAGATGATGAACGGATAACTGAGAAAAAAGATCTGGTCCTTCCCGAGGGTAGTCGTTGGCTTGAAAATGATGAGTTATTCTCAGGAGATCCTATTATGATCGTGCCATCCGATCCCTTTGATAGTCTCTTGGATTCAGATAAAAGAATAGAAGAAGATATTGATAGAGAAGTTGAGGATTTGATTATGCCTTCGAGAAAGAGAGTTGGTAAATGCTCAAGTAAGTATATGTTGATATTTTTATTCAGTTCTCACTTGGCAAATGACCTATCACTTATTACATCTCATTTCATATATAATAGGTCGGGGCAAGGAAAAGTAAGTGAGAGTTGTTGAACTTGTTGATGAAGATGTGGAGATTGAAGAGCATGTTGGTGTAGACCCGCAAATCTTTGACACTGCAACTTTTCCCGAAATACAAACTCTCGATGATAGTGATATCATATTGGATGAGAACGACTACTACTAGAAATTAAAATTTTTAAGTGTTTCTAGAGTTGAATATTTTCATGTTGAGGCTTATTTAAGTTTGTTATTTGGATTATTATCATTGTTCTAAATTGTTTTGTTTATTTGAAATTATTTCATGGCTATTTTACTTGGGTTATTTACCTATTGATCTTACACAAGAATAATTATTTTATTTTTTCACTTAAAAATATCATGTTCGAATTACCTACGCTACGCGCTATGCTATTTTGCGCTACACAATTCTTTATAAAAACGCTATAGACCTACGCAACGCAACTGAAAACACTGCACGGGACATATTTCCATCTCATTCTTTACAAACTAAATCGTACCAAAATAATTCCATTTAAAATATGCAAAAATCTATACTCTGAATTCTTTGATATTACATTCACTACCAAAATTCACACTTTAGCCGACGACCCGTAAAAAAATGGCCGACGACTTTAAAGTGTCATCGGCTAAACTTTGCACTTTAGCCGACGACTTGATCTGTGTCGTCGGCTATAGTACAACATAGTCGTCGGCTAAAGTATTAAACTTTAGCCGACGACTTTTGTGATGGTTTAGCCGACAACTTGATCTGGGTCGTCGGCTAAACCCTTTTCCAAAAACAAAGGGGGTTTATCCGACGACTTGATCTGGGTCGTCGGCTAAACTTTTGTGATTGTTTAGCCGACGACTTGATCTGGGTCCAGATCAAGTCAGCTTAGCAACCATCCAGATGTGATTGCAACAACCCCTGAAAGACCCAACGGGTATAAGTATTGGTGGCACAAAAATATATTTTGGGAATTGCCTTACTAGTCCAAGTTACTGATAAGGAACTTCTTGGATGTCATGCACATTGAAAAGAATGTTTGCGTCAGTAAGCATGGCCGTTACGAGATTCCTCTAGACATACAGGGACGACCGGTGATGTCTTCTGACGCTACGGCATCATATAGCCGTAATGTGGGCTTTGTCATTCGGGACAGAGTCCCCGTTTTGTGACCCGATTGGGGGGACGTGCCGCAGTGCGTAAAGAACGCTTTGAATAATGCTATGTCGGTAAGTTAATAAATATTTAATAAGTGTTTTTCAATCAACACGTAGTTCTTCAAAATGCAATATGTGATGTTTTTAAGTTATTGCGTATTTATGTTGTTCATAGGTGTGGTTTGTCATTCCCGACTCTCTACTACGTACTTGGTGTGACGAGGTGTAGTCTACCAAATAAGTCATTTTAATTTATTTTGTATCTACATTGTTTGCGTAATTTTTTTCTTACGAATAATATATGTTGTGCAACGTGTGTTGTAGGTACAAATCTTGAAAAAATGAGATGCACATATTCTGGACAGCCTGGGGTGATACCCGAGAGGCTACCCCGGAAGAATTCAAGTTTCGAGAGTACGAGTGGAAGTGGCTACGCGCCCATTTTCGCGACCCGGAGTTCATGGTATGACTAAAATACCCTCATTTCATTCTTTCTTTTTCTATTATTATTATTATTATTATTATTATTATTATTCATATTATTATTAAAGTTAAGTATTTTTTATTTAAAAATCAGAAATAAAAAATTAAAAAACTTTGGATCTTATTTTAAATTGTATTAATAAAAAATAAAAACTAGAATATTATTTTCCATAAAATAAATAAAAATCTGAATTATTTTATTTTATTTATTAAAAATACTGCTAGTATTTAATAAAAAGTAATAATATTTCAGTTTTTAGTTTTTTTGAATTCTCAATATAAACTTGATTTTTTAAATTAATGTTTTAGAATTTAAAAAATACTTGAAGCTTCGATTTTTTTAAATTAGAAAAAATCGGAACTTCAGGTATTTTTTAAATTTTGGAATATAATTTATATTAAAAATCAGAATTTTTTATTTAAAATTGGAAATAAAAAATTTTATAAACTCTGATATTATTTATAAATTGTTTTAATAAAAATAAAAACTAAAATATTGTTTTCTATAAAAAAATAAAAATCTGAATATTTTATTTTATTTATTAAAAAAACTGCTAGTATTTAATAAAAATTAATAATATTTCAGTTTTTATTTTTAACTCTATTTTTAATATATGTCATTTTTTAATTGTCTGTAAAATCTTGTAATTCTTGCAATAATTTTTTGAAGGTGACTAACTTGACCAACACGACCAATCGTGCTGGTCTGACTGACCATCACAGTCTGGGTTCCCGGTCGTTAGCTAGAGTTGTGCACGAGGCCATTTCTTCTGATTCGTTGGACACATTTGCCTATGTGACTCAGAAAGCATATTCGAACCGTCCCGAGGAGCATGTAAGTCTTTTTGTATATTATTTTGGTAATAAACTAAATGCCTTTGTATCATACTTTTATTGATATTGAAATATTTATTTTCATATTAACTTAGGAGCGTGTGCGGGAGGAGTCTCAGAGGATGCTTGTTGAGATTGATCGGGAGCAGTATCTGGACTTAGCGGATACCGACCTCGATTCCGCTATTGGACCGATCGATCAGGCCGATCCTTATGTTCGCGCTAGGGTGTGGGGTACCGTCTACCCTCCTAGAGGTAGTCGGTACCACAGTAAGATGATGGGAGCCAAGGGTCACAGTCTATTGAAAGATACCCCCGGCTTCCAGCGCCCTCGCGGACGGGATGCACGGACTACCTATCTCGAGGAGTAGTTGAGGGCGGAGAGGGAGCTCCGAGCTGAGAATGAAATGGGGACTCATACGCAGTTACATGAGAGCGAGCAGAGGACTGAGTCGCGGTTAGAGAGTTTCCAGAGACAGCAGTAGGCCATGATGGACTATATGATGACGCTGACTCAGACCATTACTCAGGCTGGACTGCAGGCACCTGCTCCACCGCCTTCTCTCTTCGGACAGACCCCATCTTCACAGCCTCGTGACGAGGATCTAGGGGATGGTGGTAATCCTTCTACTTCTACATTTCGACATTTAGATGATTTTGGTAGTGGATTGTAGTTGCTGTGTTGTAGTATTCCTGTATATTTATATTTGTGTAAGTGATTTTGTTGACGCTACTAGTATGTTGATGAAATTTATGTTCTTGAATGTGTTGTGCGTTGTGTTGCATATAATGTTGGGCAGATTATTGATGGTATTAGTTGAATGTGTTGTGCGTTGTTGATAATGGGAGCTGGTGTATAAAAATTGCAGGTGCAAAAAATACATGTTTTGGGATCCAAAAATCTGAATAATTTTATTTTTTTTATATTAGGTATTAGCCGACGACCTTGTTAAATGTCGTCGGCTAAAGTGTAAATATTTGTTTTTTTTAAAAAGACTTTAGCCGACGACATTTCTTCAAAGTGGTAGGCTAAAAGGTAGAGGTTTAACCGACGAATCTTAAGTGTTGTCGGCTAAACTTTAGCCGACGGGATGAAGTCATCGGTTAAACCTTGGCCGACGAATTTCGGCCGAGGGTTTTTTAGCCGACGACTGAGGGGATTAGCCGACGACATTGATCTTTAGCCGACGATTTAAAGTCGTCGGCTAAACCCCCGATTTTGGTAGTGATTCTGAACCCATAAAATATGCGACTATCAAATCGCAAGATAACGTTCATCCTCTCACCTCTATATACACAATCACCATCTAACTGCTATAATTCGTGCGAGTCAATTTAATAAAATTCCACTTCTGGAAGTTATTAAGCAACTCATCATACTGAGATTTGACTCGATTCGAAAATAAAATTGGTCAGAATCCATATAGCAGTAGCCAGTGCAAAACCAATTCTGAATAGCTCAAAACACAACCAAGTATCAGTACCAAAACATAACAAAGTATGAGTTTTCAGGTGACATTTAGTTGACTTTGTCACAACGATTAAACACTACTGAATTTTCATTTCTTCAATTTCCATTATCCATTCATCACACATTAATACTCATACTACCTCCTGTGCAAATGATACACAATTGTAAAAGCTAGGATATGATACAAGTATTAATAGGTAAAAATGATTTACAGATTCGAAAATTCACATATTATATTTTACCTAGAAATATATTACCATTCATGTTTATTTTTATCTAATAACTATACGACTTTTCTTCACTCTTACCAATTTCAATTTTTAACACGCTTTTTTACCTAATTATTATACTGATTCTCTTTATTGTCTATTTATTCAAAACTGTAATATGCGAAGCGATAACACATTCACAGTAGATCACATTCAACACTCTCTGTCCAACCTCTATATCGACTACTAGTAGGGCCAAAGTGAGGTTTTCCGTTCTCCTATGATTTCATCGGGAAGAAAAAAGTTATGCAGGGGCAGAGCTAGGAAGGACCATCGGAGGACCAGGGCCGTCCCAACCAATTGAGAGGTCCTGTTCAAATCTTATATATGGAACTCCTAATTTTATCAAATTGGTCACCTCAGTTTTACAAAATTTATCTTGCGGGTCAAAACTAAGTTGAAAAAAATGAAAGAAAAAGAGAGGAGACACTGGGAATCAAACTCGGGTTACTACCCACCACACCTCACGCTCTGCTACTTCCCACTAGGCCCAGACAACACTTGTTGTATTATTAGAAACACTTTTATATAACCTTTTACTTATATATTGGGCCCTGAAAAATTGACTGGGTCTGGGCCTTGTGCAGTAGCACAGGTTGCACAGGCCCATGGACGGCCCTGCGGAGGACCATGCTTCCACCCATCTATAATTTTATTTCAAAATATTATATGTTTTATATAAAAAAATATGTTTATACTATAGAGCTTAGTTTTAGTTTTCGTTCATACTATGTTGGTCTCCCTATAGTAAAATACTGGTTCTCCCTCTGAATTTAGGTGCGAACTATGGAAACAACACGCACACTACACCAGTGTAATCAAGCTCCTCTTTCACCATTAGTTCCAATGAAAGTAAGCTAATATCGAAGAAAACTAAATGTTAATATCTAATGCAGACGAACAGAAAGAGAGCGCACTTAAATCTAGTGAAGAATCAGTTTCACCACCTATCGATCTGTACTCAAATTAGATTTTTCCATTCATCCCAAATGTCTTATTGATCTCACGGATATAAATATCACTTTTCTATGGGTTATATAAACAGTCCTGGATTTCTGTCTTCCAAGAGTGTACCACCAATGGGACGCAGCAAACCAGAAAAAGGCTGGAGAAAAAACAAAGAAAGAAGAATGGGACGACAGCAGCACCACCAATGGCCCTACCGCCGAATCACCGACTGAACCCGGCTGCAGGAGAAGGGGTAAAATGCATAAAACATAAACGTGTTTAGCTAAGAGTGCACAAAACCAAACCCTAATTTTATAAATTGCATGAAATCCCTTGGGTTGTAAGAAATCCTATACAAACTCCCCTACCATTATTTTTCCGTCAAAAGCGTTAACGTTAGTTTTTCCGTTGAAAAATAAAAAGTACCAAAGGAATATTTCTGAATCAGAAAATTATTTAAAAAATCTGAAATTATATTCTTAATTCGAAATTATCATTTAAAAATCAGAAAATCAAGCGAACAATTTATTTTTAGAAAAATAATGATAATAAAGTTACATTTTTATATTTTTTGATTATTTTTAATTTTTTTAAAAAGAATTCGAAATTTTAAATTTTGTAAATTTAAAAAAACTATTTAGTAAAATAAGATTTCCTCAAAAAGTTATTTTCTAAATTTTGAATATTTTTATAAATTAGTTTAAATCTTTTAAGAAAATTGAGTTTTTAGAAATACTTTCAATTTCATCGATATTTTCACACATCTTAATTGAATTTTTCAGATCTCAAAATAATTTTGAGAATTCAATAATGAAATTATATGATTTTACTTTGTGGTTATTTTGTTAATTTTGAAAGTATTTAAAGGTAACATTTGACGCCCAATCACATACAAGGCGAATGAGATACACTCCTCGTGATTCTGCGCGGAAAGGGATTTGTGCAACATTTCTTATAGGGTACTTCTTGCAATTTATAGAACACAAGAGAATTGTGTGCAGTTTTAGCTAAACACAAGGGTTATTATGTATTTAATATTTTACCCGCAGAAAAAGAGATGTAGGTTGCCTGGTTTTTAGATAGATATAAAGGATGACAGATAAGGAGGGGTAACACGAAATTCCTCTATTTATTTTTAACTATATCGAAAATTTCGCTGGGCCACTAAAAGAATAATAAGTCTTTGTCCCGTGGACATGTTGATATTTTTCTCTTAGGCCATTTACAATAGCAATTCCTATTTTTCCATTCCTATGTTGTGTCACTATTAAAAGGGCAGAGCTCGCATAAAGCATCCCCGGGCAGCGACGGTCCGGGGAAGGGTCCCCACCACCAGGGTGAAATGTAAATAAATCTTACCGTGTATTTTGCAAGAGGCGGCTTCTAGGACTTGATTCCGTGACTTCAAGGTCACACGGCACCACCTTAACCGGTGTGCCAAGTCTCCCCTTCAATACGTGTCACTATCATTTTAAAATATTTATAATCTAGTTGGTCCAGGATAAAAGATATGGTCTGAGATGATACTTCTTTTTTCATTTCTTTATTACTCGTCACTTATTTAAGAAGAGAGAAATTAACATGTTTTATAACACCCAATGGTATGTGACATTATATAGGAATTTCTATCATCATCTCTACACGTAGGAATGCTTGTAGAAATTTCCAATGCGACTCAGTGTAAGGTTATCACTGCGCCATGTCGAGCCAAATCGCTCATGCACTGTCAGGACGACAAATCGACAAGTCGTCCGACTAGTCGTGTCAAGTTGACAAGAAGTTCATATATATATATATATATATATATATATGTGTGTGTGTGTGTGTGTGTGTGTGTGTGTATCATATTTCATTCAACCAGTGGCAGAAGCAGAGCATTTACTCGGGAGGGTCCGGAGCTATAAAAAATACAGAGGTTGGACAACTATATATATAGCTTCCTCTATTTTATAAGGGAATTTTCATCCGCCGGGGGGGTCCGTGGACCCCCTTGGACCCCCCCTCCCTCCGCCCCTGCATTCAACATAACTAAACACACAACAATCTTGAAGTTTTCATCAAAAAATAATAGAATATAAATTTCAAATTCAACAAATATCCATTATAAGATCAGAGTCACTACATAATAACATCCAAAACTAACAAATAAAATTAATTTCTTATCCAGTTTACGGGTCGGTTTGTAAAAATCAGGGTTATCGGATTGGTTTTCAAGTTACAAAAAATTACAGTCTGAACTCAAAAAAAATTCCGACGAATTTTTCACAACCGCATAGACGACTTGTGGTCGACTAGTCGATGACTAATCGACGAATTGATATAACCATGCTGTAATATCCGGGGGTAAATTTTTTTTATTTCACTGTTGTGTTGTACGTGTTCATTTGGAATTGTAGAAATGTTGTTGTATTTGACTGATACAATGTATATTGTATTGGGATATTTCGGAATCGAAATATTTATACTTATCATCGGTATTGTGTTGCCGATCGGATGTTGCTTGGTGAGTTTGGAGTTTGATTTTGGCTAAGTATATTGGACCTAACGTACACTACATACATAGCATTACGTACGTTAAGAGTGGCAGGTTACGTACGTTAAACCGTGTTGGTTACGTACGTAACACAGGGTATCTGATCGCATATGACTTTCGGCGTGTGGGGCCGAACGTGTTTGGATCATGTTAGCCTTTCGAGGCAGCCAAGTCAACGAGCATTACGTACGTAATGCTTATGCTAATAACGTATGTAATGCATGGTTCATTTTGAGACAGTGAGTTCTGGCAAAACTTAGCGTACGCTACATAGAGGCGATAATGTACGTTACATGTGTTGTGTCAAGAATTAACACCTTCCGACCGGCGATCGCCTCGGAGGTCGGGCGACCGAGTCACTGCCGAGCGACCAAGGCAGATCTGCCGATCAGCGACCAGGCGACCGAGCCTTAACCCAGTGGACGAGCTACATCGACCGACCGAAGGTCCCAGGACGAATCCCGGTGCCGAGCGATCGACATCAAGACGATCGCCTCTCGGTACTCGGCGACCTACTCCTAGCGACCGGCAACTGGAGGCGATCATCTCTCGCACTTGCCGACCTACCCTTGGAGACCGACCATTGTCGACCCTCATCCACTGGCCGATGGCGACCTCGGATGATCAGCTAGAGACGACCGCCTCATGTCGATCAGCACTGATGGCCATCCAACAAGAAGGGCCGAAC
This sequence comes from Orobanche coerulescens, assembly GCA_033398695.1. Classification (NCBI taxonomy): domain Eukaryota; kingdom Viridiplantae; phylum Streptophyta; class Magnoliopsida; order Lamiales; family Orobanchaceae; genus Orobanche; species Orobanche coerulescens. The sequence continues at coordinate 144,645,665 of CM065805.1, read as the reverse complement.
CTCAAGGCGGCACCACGTGCAAGATCCGAGACAAGATCCGCGAATCTCGGGCCATTGACCACATACTGGCAGAATCTCTCCACCAGAAGACAAGCCGCAGAAAGCTTGTCAGTAGGTCATCATGTTGACTGATTCAGGACACGTGATGGCTCATATTTGGACCGCCACCGTGGCGCCACCATCGCATTGGACTTTAGCCCGACAACAAGATCTTCCTTGGAATTTAGCCCTTGATCGCCCCATTATAATAATGGCCGGCAGACGATCGGCACATTATTATAATGGCCGGAAGGCGATCGCCTGCCTAAGGACAAGACCCGGCTGTCCCTATATAAGCAAGGCTCCCTGCACTTGGCCACTTCCTCTGGCAATATCGCGATTCAAGCACACAATACAAAAAAAATACATAACACTTGGCTAATCTCCAACTCTTGCATGACTATCTTTCGGTCTTACTTCTCCTACCTATCTCCTCGAGCAGATCATCGGCGGGGACGAAGAACACCGAGCTTCGCTCAAGAGCCGGATTAACAGAGTCTTTTTACACTCATTGTATTTAGATTTCTCTCATTAATACTTGTATCCACGAATATTCGTATTATTAACATCTCGCGAGAGCATTCAAGCCCGGGCCTAACAAACCCGGCAAATCTTGTATTATTTATCTTCTCTCGGAAGTGCTCCCGTAATTGTTGTTTGTTGTCCGTCTTCCAGTAGTATTAATCTTCGGATAAATATTTTGGGCAACAACAACATGCATAACGTACGTGTTGTTACCCAAAATATTATCCGGAGATAGTATTGCTAGAATGATCGAGTAACAAACAAATGCGAGAACACTTCCGTGAGAAAATAGATAACACAAGATTTACCGGGGTTGTTAATCCCGGGCTTGAATGCTCTCGCGAGATGTTATTAATAAATATACTGTCGAGTACAAATATTAATGTTAGAATCTATTACAAGGAGTGTAAAGACTTCTAGTTATCTAGGCTGTAGAGCGCGTAGATTGCCGGAAGAACCAGATGGGTAAATCTGTGAGTTCTTGCTTGGGATATGTTGTTGCCCAAAATATTTATCCGAAGATTAATACTGCTGGAAGACGGACAACAAACAACAATTGCGGGAGCACTTCCGAGAGAAGATAAATAATACAATATTTGCCGGGTTTGTTAGGCCCGGGCTTGAATGCTCTCGCGAGATGTTATTAATACGAATATTCGTGGATACAAGTATTAATGAGAGAAATCTAGATACAATGAGTGTAAAAAGACACTGTTAATCCGGCTCTTGAGCGAAGCTCGGTGTTCTTCGTCCCCGCCGATGATCTGCTCGAGGAGATAGGCCGGGAGAAGTAAGACCGAAAGATAGCTGTTGCCAAGAGTTGGAGATTAGCCAAGTGTTATGTATTTTTTATGTATTGTGTGCTTGAATCGCGATATTGCCAGAGGAAGTGGCCAAGTGCAGGGAGCCTTGCTTATATAGGGACAGCCGGGTCTTGTCCTTAGGCGGGCGATCGCCTTCCGGCCATTATAATAATGTGCCGATCGTCTGCCGGCCATTATTATAATGGGGCGATCAAGGGCTAAATTCCAAGGAAGATGCTGGCTGTCGGGCTAAAGTCCAATGCAGTGACTGGCGCCAGCTGGGCGGTCCAATTAGGAGCCATCACGTGTCCGGAATAGTCAACATGTGGCCCTACTGACAAGCTTTCGGCGGCTTGTCGGCTGGTGGAGAGATTCTGCCAGGCTGTGGTCAATGGCCCGAGATTCGCGGATCTTGTCTCGGATCTTGCACGTGGTGCCAGTCTTGAGGTTCGGCCCTTGCTGACTGGATGGCCATCGGTGCTGATCGACATGAGGCGGTCGTCTCTAGCTGATCATCTGAGGTCGCCATCGGCCAGTGGATGAGGGTCGGCAATGGTCGGTCTCCAAGGGTAGGTCGGCAAGTGCGAGAGATGATCGCCTCCAGTTGCCGGTCGCTAGGAGTAGGTCGCCGAGTACCGAGAGGCGATCGTCTTGATGTCGATCGCTCGGCACCGGGATTCGTCCTGGGACCTTCGGTCGGTCGATGTAGCTCGTCTACTGGGTTAAGGCTCGGTCGCCTGGTCGCTGATCGGCAGATCTGCCTTGGTCGCTCGGCAGTGACTCGGTCGCCCGACCTCCGAGGCGATCGCCGGTCGGAAGGTGTTAATTCTTGACACAACAATTGCCCCCCAGCTTGATCCTATGTTGAAGACATGGGGCGAGGTGGTTCTTGCTGGCGATCGTGTCTGGATGAGGACGGGCGACTTGAGCCGACTTAGGATTCGGACTTGGGCTATCATGGTCGATTGGCTTAGCTATCTTTCGGTCTTGTACCTGCAAAAACAACATTGGCCGATCCCCCATGGAAACTTGGTGACTTCGCTCTGTTTGAGGAATCGTGCACAGTCGCAGAGATCGATGGACCGACTCCATGACCGTGTCTTGGTGCGCGAAGACATTGACTGTCTCGTGACTCACTTTATTATGAGGGTCCTCTGTTAGGCTGCGCCTCGCCTCGTATTTAAACGAAGGGCGTGCGGTCTCGGTCTAGAGGAGTCCTTGCGCGGGGCAGCGTCGGATAAATCAACTCCACGCCCGCGGCTTGTTAGCTCTGCTTCCACCTCGGCCAGCCATGGAGATGGCCGACCTCGACGGTGTACGTTGAGACGGGGGTTGTGGCATGTGTCCACTGATTAATGTTGGAGAGCCCTCAGACTACGCCGGCCTCGTATTTAAATGAAGGGCGGGCGATCTTAGCCGAAAGGAACCTTGCATGTCCGAAGCAGCCGGTTCCATCGACTGCCAGGACCATGGCTTTATGATGTGCGGTGGAGGCGATCTTATGCCTTAGTCCGTCATGTTATATCTTTCAGTAGATGGCGATCGTGTCCTCCGGTTCTTGATGATGTTGCGATCGGCGAAAAGGCGCGATCGTCGCCGGCGGCCGATCGCTTTATTCGTAGGTCGATATTGGCGATCGGGCGGCGGCTAGTCCTCACTTAAAATGGATCAGTGGCGGGATCGAGTCCTCGGCTCTGTGGGTAGTAGCGATCGGTGGGAGGCCCGGAGGTCGTCGCGCGGCGCCGATCGCTCTACTCTAGCCGAGAAGAAGCCTTTGCACAGACAGAAATCTGCGGCTCTAGCCGGAAGGCTGCGTGGAGTCGTCGGTAGGGTCTTCGTGAGATGCTGAACATAGGCGAAGCCACGAAAACCTCCTAGGACCGCGTAGAGGGCGGTCTCATCGCTTACGGGCTCGCCGTTGAGGATGATCACGTCTACCCGGTCGATGTAGTCCGAGTCGGACTCTTCTTCTCCCTTCCTGATTTGCATCATGCGATGGCGACCTTCTGGCCGGGCGACCCTGGTGGCGAAGTGTTCCGTGAAAACGTGCGCCAGCTCGTTAAAGGAGCCAATGGACCGAGGTGGCAATGAGGTGTACCACCGGTGGGCGAGGTCGTCTAGCGTCAGAGGGAACATTCGGCACCGGGTCGCGTCCGATGCCCCACACCCGGTCATGTAGATGTTGAACTTGTGCAGTTGTTTGGGGTCCGATCTCCCCAGTACGGGTGTCCGAGTAGGAACGATCTTGTCTTGCCGCAGGCGAGCTCGTTGTCGCTCGCGAGCGGCTCGCTTTGCGCGGCGATCGTATTCATGTCGCCAGCGCCGGATTGCAGGAGCTCCTTCACGTCGTCGATCTGACCTTGCAATGCGGCCATCGCCGCGGCTCGGCTGCTTGCGGATCGGCTTTGGGAGCGGGGCCGAGGCGATCGTGTACCGACCTCCGACTCCGCTGCTGCCGACCTCGTGAATTTGGCGGCGGGAGCCAGCGGCTGGATCGCCTTGTGGGAGCCGGGTAGGCCAAGCTCCCGGTGATGGACACCAACTCCGTCGTCTCGTAGGCCGGGCCGGACCGCCCGGCCGCGTGTCGGGTCGCGCCGTGCGATCGAGATGACGTGCCGGCGCCGAGCGCCTCTTCTGCGGCGAGAGCCTCTGGCGCTCGCTCGGCGATGTGCCTTGAGCTTCGCTGACTTCGGCGGGAGACCGAGGAGTGATAGCGGAGGCGCGTCGAGAGCACTCCGTCGTTCTGAAGGCGGCTATGGCCTCTTCGATCTGTTCATTGGTTGGGCCCGATCGAGCGAGAGGCTCGGGCCGCCGTCCGGATGGGATCGAGCGTCTCTGTCATGGCGGCGCCTTCCACCATCGGCCGCGGCTCGGGACCGGGACGGCAGAGTGCAGTCGGCTGGTCAGCGGCCTTCTTCGACGCGGAGGCGGAATACATGATTTCTGAAGGATTTCTTTGAAGTGCAGTGAGTGTCACTTCAAGTATCTGCCCCGAGAACAGTGAGTGTTCTTCGGGACGGTAGGTATAAAAATTTAGGTTTAGAGGCCCCTTCCTCTAGCGCCAATTGTTGTTGCCCAAAATATTTATCCGAAGATTAATACTGCTGGAAGACGGACAACAAACAACAATTGCGGGAGCACTTCCGAGAGAAGATAAATAATACAAGATTTGCCGGGTTTGTTAGGCCCGGGCTTGAATGCTCTCGCGAGATGTTATTAATACGAATATTCGTGGATACAAGTATTAATGAGAGAAATCTAGATACAATGAGTGTAAAAAGACTCTGTTAATCCGGCTCTTGAGCGAAGCTCGGTGTTCTTCGTCCCCGCCGATGATCTGCTCGAGGAGATAGGCCGGGAGAAGTAAGACCGAAAGATAGCTGTTGCCAAGAGTTGGAGATTAGCCAAGTGTTATGTATTTTTTCTGTATTGTGTGCTTGAATCGCGATATTGCCAGAGGAAGTGGCCAAGTGCAGGGAGCCTTGCTTATATAGGGACAGCCGGGTCTTGTCCTTAGGCGGGCGATCGCCTTCCGGCCATTATAATAATGTGCCGATCGTCTGCCGGCCATTATTATAATGGGGCGATCAAGGGCTAAATTCCAAGGAAGATGCTGGCTGTCGGGCTAAAGTCCAATGCAGTGACTGGCGCCAGCTGGGCGGTCCAATTAGGAGCCATCACGTGTCCGGAATCAGTCAACATGTGGCCCTACTGACAAGCTTTCGGCGGCTTGTCGGCTGGTGGAGAGATTCTGCCAGGCTGTGGTCAATGGCCCGAGATTCGCGGATCTTGTCTCGGATCTTGCAAGTGGTGCCAGTCTTGAGGTTCGGCCCTTGCTGACTGGATGGCCATCGGTGCTGATCGACATGAGGCGGTCGTCTCTAGCTGATCATCCGAGGTCGCCATCGGCCAGTGGATGAGGGTCGGCAATGGTCGGTCTCCAAGGGTAGGTCGGCAAGTGCGAGAGATGATCGCCTCCAGTTGCCGGTCGCTAGGAGTAGGTCGCCGAGTACCGAGAGGCGATCGTCTTGATGTCGATCGCTCGGCACCGCGATTCGTCCTGGGACCTTCGGTCGGTCGATGTAGCTCGTCCACTGGGTTAAGGCTCGGTCGCCTGGTCGCTGATCGGCAGATCTGCCTTGGTCGATCGGCAGTGACTCGGTCGCCCGACCTCCGAGGCGATCGCCGGCCGGAAGGTGTTAATTCTTGACACAACAGGATATATGATAAATGTGTATGAATATCACTATGAATGTATAAGTGGTTGCCAAAAGAGTCTTTGATTCTCTTTTTGTGTGTATTTTGCACTGAATTCACAGTAAATTCGCGTCCCTTTTGGCCACTGCAGTGAGTTCTCTATTTATAGGGGACAAGGTAGTTGAGACCCCTCAGGCGATCGCGGGCGACCGCCGTTTTCTATAATATAATAAGATGGCCGATCGTCCCGTCACGTGGGCCTGTTCCCTTGAGGTCCGAGGTCGCTGCTGGTGGCCAGCTGGGCGAACCAATGGGAAGCCAGCACGCGTCTTGAGTCGTTGTCCGGGGAGGACCGACTTTGTACCTTTCGGCGGCCTTGTCGGTAGGTGAGGTAGGTGACAGGCTGTGGTCAAATGTCCTATCTGTCGGCGCCCTTTGTGGATCTGCACGTGGGCCACCGTACAAGATTCGGTCTTTGACGACTTTGACGGATGTTGGATCCATACGCGGCACGAGACGATCATCTCTGGTTTGGACATCAAAGACGACCGCCAGTCATAAAAAGACGATCACTGGGTATCGAAAGACGATCGCCGTATGTGCCGATTTCCGGGTGTTTGCCCCGAGCATGTCTTCTATGATTGGATTCTCTGATCGTGATGCCGATCGCCTATCGAGGCGTACTAATCGCCGCACAACAATTTCAAGCCCGGGATTAATAACCCCGGCAAATCTTGTGTTATCTATTTTCTCACGGAAGTGTTCTCGCATTTGTTTGTTACTCGATCATTCCAGCAATATTATCTCCGGATAATATATTAGGTAACAACAATTGGCGCTAGAGGAAGGGGTAATCTAAACCTTCATTTTTATTCCTACCGTCCCGAAGAACAATCACTGTTCTCCAAACATATACTTGAAGAAACACTCACTGTTCTTCAATAGAAAAACCTTCAGAAAAATGACATCTGCAATGACCTCCAAGAGAGCCACCCTAAGATCCGTCGGAAATCTCGTTCCAGCCCGGACCGAATCCCAGCCCACGGCGGAAGGCGACCGTGGCGACGCTAGGCTCTCACTCCCGCCCCGAGGGACGGTTCAAGCCTCTCACTCGATCAGTTCCAGACCGCGGAATAGATTGAGGAGGCTATAGCCATCCTCAGGGAGCGACGGAAGGCCTACGACTCGCCCACCATCACTCCATCGGCCATCCGCCGGGCAGGCAAGCGGAAGCTTAAGGGGACCTATGTTGAGAAATCGACAGAAAGCCCCGAGCCGCAGGAGAAGGCTCTCGTGAGGCGGGATGATTCCGTCTTCAGCCGCCTAGGGAGCGATCCCTCATGGCGACCCGGGCACTCGTGCCCAAATGAGACATCGGAATCCGAATCCTTTATCAGGAGTTCGGCATATCCGACTCCCAGGAGACAAGTCGGTCAGCAAGCCCCTGCTCGCCCAAGGAAGGAACCTACTGGCAGGGAGCTCGTCATTCACCACGGGGATAGGGGATCAGTACACGATCGCCTTGGTGCGCGCTCTGAGAGTCAATCGGCGAGCAGTCAGGCGACGGCGATGGACGCCATGCAACGCCATCTCGACGAGATGAAGGCGCTCCTGGAAAATGGGGCAGGCGCCAGGAGATCAATCGTTGGGCCAAGCGAACCACTCACGGATCAGATCGAGCTCGCCCCAGTCCAACCAACGATCAATCCCCCACAAACACCTCTATATGAGGGGAGATCGGATCCGGAAACCCATTTGAGCAAGTTCTGGATCTACATGACCGGATGCGGAGCGTCAGATGCGACCAAGTGTCGGATGTTCCCATTAACCCTAGGCGACCTCGCCCACAGGTGGTACATCTCACTACCACCCCGCTCAATCAATTGCTTTGAAAAGCTGGCGAACGACTTCAAGACATACTTCGTCGCCAAAGTTGTTCGGCCAGAAGGTCCCCACCGCGTGATGAAAATCAGGCAGGGGAAGGATGAGTCAGATGAAGATTACATCGACCGGGTAGACGAGATAGTCCTCACCGGCGAGCCCATCAGTGACGAGCTCGCTCTCCACTCAGTCCTGAGCGGATTCCAAGGACGCTCGCCCATGTTCAGGCACCTCACAAAGGATATCCCCCCGACCTACTCGGTCTTCCACGGCAGAGCCGCCGATTTTCTGGCCAGACAGAGGATGCTCTCCCTCCGCTTAGGCGAGGGACCATCCGAAGAAGGAAAGGCGCCATCCCATGTCCAGAAGAAGGCGGTCGCCAAGCCCAGAAGGGCGGTCGCCAAGCCGCCTGGCGAATTCAAAGCCTTCGAGGATGTAGAGGTCCACCTTCTCTACAACCTCAACTTATCTCCGGCCCATATCTTCAACGCAATCAAGGGTCGCGAGTGGCTTTCCAAACCAAAGCCGATAAAGGACCACGATCATCTAGACCGTAGCAAATTCTGTGCCTACCATAAGAGTCCCGGCCACAACACCAGCCAATGCCGCGACCTCCTCAGACAGCTCTGGCGATTGTTTGAGGAAGGCAAACTGGACAATTTGATCACCAAGCCAGAACCTAGGACGGAGAGAGCCAGAAGGCGCGAGCGCCGACCAAACGAAAGAACTCCTCCCAATCCGGTCGCCAGAATCGAGCATGAGCCGGAGTACTCTGATGAGTCGATCCCTCCGATCAACCCGGGCGGTCGGATCAACATGCTTCAAGCAGGAGATGGAAACCTCGGGGGTCTTTCCCCGGTTTCCACCATGTCAAACAGGAAGCGAAAGGCCGAGCTGAGGGCGTTCGCCGGGGTCCATACCGTGGTACCTCCGGATCCGACCATTTCTAAAGACGCACTCATCACCTTCTCCAACAAGGACAGGGAGGGAGTGCAGTGCCCCAAAGAGGATGCACTGGTGATCTCTGCCTGCATCCTTGGGAAGACGGTCGATCGCGTGCTGGTCGACAATGGGAGTTTCTGCAACATCATATTCAAATCCGCCCTAGACCAACTCGGCAACTTAATCAAATTCATCAAGCCATTCGACACCGTGCTCCAAGGTTCGCGACAACACGATCGAGCCTACGGGAGGAGCAAGCTCTCCGTCGAGCTAATATGCTTTTATGATCCCAAGGTTAGGATTACTAGGAACCTAAGTTTTGTAATCATAGATAGGCCTAGCATCTATAATGGGTTCCTAGGTCGCCCCTTTTTAGAAACCTTTGAGGCGGTCGCTTCGTCTTTCTTTTACTGTATCAAATTCCCCACTGCCGATGGGACGGTCGGTACTTTAAAAGGAGATCAGCTAATGGAAAAAAGATGTTTGAATTATTCCTATGTTGTTACCGCTTTCAATACTTCCCATAATATGTGTAACGTTGAAGCGATCGACGATCAACCCATGGAGATCGATGAGCCGAGCGCATCATACCAACCCGACTCAGGGGACGCCATCTCGGTTCGGTTAACGGACGACATCGAGCCAAGGATCTGTTTCGAGCCAAGTCTCGACATCGATCCAAGGATCGAGTCCGAAAATTGTTCCAAACGAGAGGCGACCATCCCCGTCGAAGAGTTGGAAAATATAACGATAGATCCGGATCATCCAGAATGGGAAGTACAGATCGGCGCGAGCATCGACCGCGAACTAAAAGGGGATCTGATCAATTTGCTACGTAAGAACATCGGAGTCTTTGACTGGTCGCATCAAGATATGGTCGGCATAAGTCCTGAGCACGCTTGCCACTATCTAAAGATCGACCCAGCAATGAAGCCTGTTCACCAAAAACATAGGAAATTCGGTCCCGAAAAATACGCGGCGCTCAACGTAGAAGTCCAAAAATTACTCAACAACAAATTAATCCGGGTAGCTACAGACGACATACTCGTCAAGAAGCCGACTGGTTCCTGGAGTTTATGCATCGACTTCACCGACCTCAACGCGGCATGTCCAAAAGATCACTTTCTGATGCTTCATATTGATCACTTGGTCGATAGCACGGCAAGTTGCGAAATGATGTTGTTTATGGATGCCTTCGCCGGATACCATCAAATCCCAATGGCGGAGAAAGACATAAAACACACATCTTTCCACACGGAAAAAGACATATACTTTTGGGTCCGAATGCTGTTCGGCTTGAAAAACGCAGGGGCAACCTACCAGAGACTAGTCAATGGAATGTTCGCCAATCAGATCGGCAAGACCATGGAGATCTACATTGACGACATCGTGGTCCAAATCCTCAAGAAAGAGGATCACCTCAATGATCTCGCCGAGACGTTCGCCATCCTCGAAAAATTCAACATGAAGCTAAACCCCAAGAAATGCAACTTCGGGGTGGTCTACGGGAAATTCCTGGTGCACATTGTGAGCCAAAGGGGGATCGAGGCAAACCCCACCAAGATACAGGCGATCCTTGACATACAGGAGCTGCGAAACATCAAGCAAGTACAACGCCTCACGGGTTGTCTAGCCGCCCTCAACCGTTTCATATCTCGACTTGGCGATAAAAGCAAGCCTTTCTTCACGACCATCAAGAACAAGAAGTTCGCATGGACGAAGGAAAGTCAGATAGCGTTCGCCAAAATAAAGGCATATCTATCTAGCCCCCAGATCCTGGCAAAGCCGATCCCCGGTGAGAAACTATTCCTTTACCTGGCAGCCTCGGAGGTCGCACTAAGTGCCGTTCTGGTGCGAGCGGAGGGACAAGCCCACTTGCCGATCTACTATGTTAGTCAAGCGCTCCACGACACTGAAACACGCTATACACCATTGGAGAAGATCGCCTGCGCCCTTATCATGAGTGTCCGTAAACTAAGGGCTTATTTCTTCGAATATCAAGTGGAAGTCCTCACAACTCTACCTCTAAGACAAGTTCTACATCGACCAGACACCAACAGGCGACTCCTCAAGTGGTCGCTGGAGATCGCCCAATACGGTATCACTTACGCTCCTCGCACGGCGATCAAAGGCCAAGCTATGGCGGACTTCGTAGTGGAATTAACGTTCTCTCACAGTCCAACCCAGGTCGGCCGACCTGCCTGGAAGTTTTATGTGGATGGCTCGGCGACCAATTCGAGAGCAGGGGCAGGGATTGTCCTCATCAGTCCCGACGGACAAAGTTTCACTAATGCTGTGCGTTTCAGCTTCCGTGCGACCAACAATGAATCCGAATACGAAGCCTTGGTAGGCGGGCTCGATCTAGCCCTCGCCCTAGATGTTCGTCGCCTCCATATCTTCATGGACTCACTTTTGGTCGTGAACCAAGTCAAGGGAGAATATGAAGCGCGCGGCGAACAGATGGTCAAATACCAAGAGCTGGTCGCCGAAATGTGCAAAAAATTTGAAGAAGTGCTAATCGAACAAGTCCCGAGAGAGCACAACTCCCAGGCCGATGCCCTTTCCAAACTAGCATCATCGGATGGGGCAGCCGACTTCTCTAATATCCAAATCACAAAGTCAGCAAAGGCCGGCGATCGACAGAAGCCTGGTTACCACGGTCGCCATCGCCGAGGATAACTGGATGACTCCGTTCATCAAATACTTAAAGGACGGAACGTTCCCTGACGACCGTGTTAAAGCTCGCCAACTCCAGCTCCGTGCAACCAGATATACCCTGTTGGACGACCGGCTTTACAAGCGAGCCTTCAGCCTTCCCCTCCTCAAGTGTATTACACCGGAGGAAGGTCGGCTCGTTTTAGCCGAGATTCATGACGGGATTTGCGGAAACCATGCGGGCGGGCGAGCTCTCATCCATAAGACAACCAGGCAAGGTTTTTTCTAGCCATCACTCCAGAAGGATGCGATAGCCTATGCCAGATCATGTCATAGGTGTCAGATAATGGGCCCCAACATTAAACTATCCCCCGAACAGCTCACCTCCATGTATAGCCCTTGGCCATTTGCGCAATGGGGCATCGACCTTATAGGTCCCTTCCCGACGGCTCCAGGGGGCTGTAAGTTCGCCATCGTAGGGGTCGATTATTTCACCAAATGGGTTGAGGCCGAACCGCTCAACAAGATCGACCAGGAGCAAGTGATCAAGTTTATCTGGAGAAACATCGTATGCCGATTCGGTCTGCCCCAGGCCATTATCTCCGACAATGGAAAGCAGTTCGACAGCTTAGAAGTCATGCAATTCTGTGAGAAATGGGGAATCAAAAGATTGTTTTCAGCACCCTATCACCCTCAGACGAACGGACAGGTAGAGGCTGTGAACAAGATCCTCAAACACACAATTAAAGCGCGACTAGAATCCAGGCAAGGGCGATGGGCGAGCGAGCTTCCAGACGTTTTGTGGTCTTATCGAACGACGACCCGTAATTCAACCGGCGAAACCCCTTTCGCCCTTGCCTTCGGAACAGAAGCGGTAATTCCTTCGGAGGTCGTCGTCCTCAGCCATCGAACTGAACAGGAGATGACGACCGACAACGATGTGGCCCGACGAATCGACCTAGACATGCTGGAAGAACGACGACTGACCTCAGAAATGAAGAACACAATCCACAAAAGGAGAGCCGAGAAGTTCTTCAATTCAAAGGTCAAAGAAAGAAGGTTTCAAGTGGGCGATCTCGTCCTCAAGAAGATCCAAACCCACACAGGCGTTTTTGGTCCGAACTGGGAAGGACCTTTTAGGATATCTAAATGGCTGACTAAGGGAGCCTACGAACTTGAACATCCTGACGGTACCCCGGATCAATACCCCTGGAATGCCGTGCATCTAAAAAAATACTACCAGTGAAAATTTTGTATTCAATTTCAACTGCCCAATGTACAAGGAATATAATGAGATTTTTTCCTATCCCATCTATTATGGCGATCGCCCCACCAGGCATATCGCATACCGCCGACGATCGTTGATCATGACGATCCGAGGTAGAATCAATGCAGCCATGGTCCTGGTGGTCGATGGAACCGACAGCTTCGCCCATGCAAGGTTCCTTCGGGCTGAGACCGCCCGCCCTTCGTTTAAATACGAGGCCGGCGTAGCCAAAGGACCCTCCAAAATGATCAGGGGACACGTTCGCACGTCCTCAAATTACGTCATCTAACATGATGTACTCGGACAAGGCGATGCGTCCCTACCCCGTCACAACGTATACCGTCGAGGGTCGTCATCTAACGTGTCAACCCGAGGTAGAAAGGTGCTTACAAAGCCGCGGACGTGGAGTCGAATAAACCGATGACGCCCCGTGTAAGGACTCCTCCAGACCAAGATCGCCTACCTATCGTTTAAATACAAGGCAGGCGCAGCCTAACGGAGGACCCTCACAATAAAGTGAGTTGCGGGATAGGCAATGTCCCTCGCATACAAAGACACGGTTGTGGAGATCGGTCCATCGAACTCCGCGACCGTGCACGATCCCCCAGAGTCGGCAAAACTGAAGATAGCTCGCCTAACAAACTTATTTTTGTACCCTTACTTACGATAAGTAAACAAAAACAAGGGGGCAGTGAATAGGGGAGCTAGTCCTAAGTGTAATCGAAAGAAAGGAACCGCACCCGATCGGCTTCGCTCAAATACACGAAGGACGATCGACATCGTTCAAACAATATCTACAAGTAAGAATTTCGATTCGAAACATGTCAATACATTCGACATTCAAACAACCAGTCGGACGAACAAGACATCGGATGCAATCATACACACACTTGTAAAAATTGCACGCAAACATTCAAGAGTGATCGTACATAAAAAAAAAAGACAGTGCGAAAAAGGAATATTTCATTCATTATCAAAAGGAGTCCGTACAACATGAAGCCCGAAGGCAATACAAAGAGAAAGCAAAAATTACAAGATACAAGGAAAACAAAAATATCTCTCAAAAATATCTCTCAAGGCCCCGGATCGGCTTGGGCCCCCGCATCGGCCTCAGGATGAATGAGTTTGCCAGTATACCAACTCAAGTCGATCCCAAAGTCGACAAGGTCAAGGATCGGCAAAGAGAACTCCGGGTGCAGAGGGTGCTCGAGCGCATAGGCTTTGAAGCTCTCCATCAAGGGACCGATCTCGATCCCTACCTTCTTGGCGGCTCTGACAGCATCGGCGTAGGCCAGGTAATATGCGAACTCGCCGACGAGCGCCACATTGAGATAGGGATCGGTCTTGATTGCCTTCAGTTGCCCCTTCAACTCCACGATCGTCTTCTCAGCCTCCTCCAGCTCGACCACCTTGGCGGCATTCTCTCCCTTGGCCATCTCCAGCTCCTTATTCTCCGCCTCCAGCTCACCGCTGAGCCGATCCACCATCGCCTTCAGCCCGGCCGCCTCCTCCTGCGAAGCCGCATACTTCTGGCGGGTTTCCTTCTCCTGATCACGGGACCGGTCGGCAGCCTCCTTAGAGCGGCTCAGCTCCTGCTTCAATCGGTCAACATCCTGTTCAGCCCTTTTGGCCGTCTCCACATACTCCTTCTCCATAGAGTGGATCCGGTTGGCAAATTCAATGTTTTTATTTCGGGCGACCTCGAGGTCGCTATGGAGACGAGCAGTGGAGGGTCGCCCCTCAAAATCCCTAGCATCTTGGACGGCCATCGTCTCCGTCTGGAGAGCCAGGGCAATGGTCGCCTGCATGGCATCTCTAGATCGCCGACGAGCGATCGCATCAAGATCGGTCGTCCAGACCTTGGGCAGAGAGGTGATAACCTGCTCGACATAAGTAGGGATGTCGAGAGATGTTTGCGGAGCCTTACTCGACAAAAAGTCCAGCACCATAGGAGCGACGTCCGGGTCGGCAAGACGAACCCTGCAGCACAAACCAAAGAAACCAAGGAGTTAGCCTATACCTTGCTCATAATGCCTAACTCAGAAAATTTTGATCCTTTCTTACCTGTTGACCAGCTCGGGATTGCGACCAAAATAAAGCTTGCCCCGAGAGGTTTCCGCCTCAGCGATCGCCACCTTCTTCGTAGGGCCGCCCGATGACCGGGAGCCAGATGCCGAGGGCCTAGGGCCTGATCGCTCCATCATCGGGATGGCAGAAATAGGAGCCGCAGCAACCGGAGGCTCAAGAATGGACACATCCACCTCAGTAATCGGCAGGGACTCCTCCGGCCTCTGCCTCTTGCGGCGCTGAAGTTGTTCCTCTCCCTAAACTACCGGCTCGGCGACAGGCACCTCAGCAGGCCTCATCACCGGAGCAGGAAGAGACGTCGTTGCAGGAACACGACCAGTCTTCTTACCCAAGTGGAGGCGACCGATGAGTCTTGGATTCGACATGCCAATCTCTGGTGGTGGCTCGGCAAGTCGGGGAAAATGAACCTCTGTCAAAGGTGTAACACCCCTGATATATTCAGGAATATTACAACACCATAAATCCTTTACATCAGGATTTACAAGGCTAAAGAGTTGAAAAGGAATTAACAGGTACCAACGAATGAAAATAACGAAATTAAGATACAACAGTTCTGACCAAATACTGAAAATACAAATGTTCAACAGAAATTATTAATACATCATCAAATTCAAATTCATCAAAAGCAACTACGTACTCGAGTACTTATTGAAATAACTAACAAACAACAGACAAGTAAACCCGGCCAGAACATCACTCTGCACCCCCGTCGTCATGCAGCTCCAGTGGTTGTTTCCCCGCTCTCCTGGATCCTGAACATAAACAAAATGTTCACCCCCGAAGGGGTTAGCACAACGATGCTAGTACAAGTACCACAACGTATTATTCAACATCTCACGCAGAATAATAATACGTAATTGACAAAAATACCAACGAGTCTTCTCCTACGAGAAACTCAATACATAACATACACAACTGATAATCACAACATGATATCATAACATACACATGGTAATTCCAACGATCCAGTGTTCACTGCCTAGAACCCACGATGATCCCGTCAGACCAACCCGTGGTGGAAAAACCCGTCCGATGATCCAGCCCACGCTAGCATAGATCCCTTGATGATCCCTTCGGACCAACATGAGGTGGACATACAATATCGACATACATGCACGACAATATGTATAACAATAATATATAAAACAAATAAGGTACTTGCCTCGATTCGAAGACAAGAACAAAACTTCCACGAAAACAAAACACTCGAAGGTCGCCCCTTCAATCAATCACGTTGCTAAGCTCGGACCTTAACAAAATAAGTAATATAGATTTCATTTACAGTCGTACGAACATCTAACAATCCAAATCACGGTCGGAAGTTCATAAAATGTAACCTAATCAGTCGAGTCAAAAGTCACCTCGCTGATCAGCCGAGTCAAAAGTCAACATCACTGATCATCCGAGTCAGAAGTCAACCTCTCTGATCAGCCGATTCAGAAGTCAACCTTGCTGATCAGCCAAGTCTAATTTATTCGTCCTGTCGAGATGATCGTTTTAAAAAAAAAAATCATGTGAATCCGAGTTCGTATGAAGAAGTTATGACCGTTCGAAGGACAATTAAATAGACGGATCATATTGGGCCACGTGTCAACACCCGATTGGACCGGAAATTCAACCTCGCTGATCAGCCGAGTCATAAGTCAATCTCGCTGATCAGCCGAGTCAGAAGTCAACCTCGCTGATCAGCCGAGTCAGAAGTCAACCTCGCCGATCAGCCTACTTGACTCGCCTAGTTGATGACAAGAGGTAAGTCTTGGGTAGAAAACTGAACATACGAAATTCTCAGGTGAAGTTGGGTGATCCAAGATTGATGTGTTAGATTCCAATATCATCATTATATCCAAAAAACATCTAACAAATCCAACTTATATGGAAGGATATAACCTCTGATGATTTATTCATAAGTATAAACATCCCAATTTCTAAAACATGATGATGCTTGGATGATTTTATCAGTGGAACTCAATATCTTGACAACATACTTCTATCGTATCCTTGATAACACGAATACTAGTAGGAATTAGAATTAACATACCTTAAGATGAAGAAAACACCGAGACAATAAGTAGAATCTAACTCCGGTTGCTTGCTTGCCAGATCAAGATGTTTCTCCACTTCAATGATCAATCACAAGTGACACCCAATCTTCAAAGATCACAAAAGGGGTGGTCTAAATGTGTTTAAGAGGTAGGGAAAACCCTCTGGACTTTCAGGGAACTAAGAACAGGCGAAGGAAGATGAAAACCAAATGAAATGAGGTGCTGTCCTTTATAAAATGTTTCTGGACCCCTGTGCTCAATAATTTCCTACGCTAGATTCCAAAGTTGTCCAGGCTTAATAATTAAAAACTGTCCAGGACTATGTGCTGGCCTCCACCCAACTCCATAATTGATTACTTTACTTATAATATGCAGCCATACTCAATAATTTATATTATTGAGTATTTGTATGAGACAAGTAATATGCTGCCATACTCATGCACGAAAATACAAATACGGTAAATACCATATTCCACTTATTGATATCACAATTCCAGCTAATACAGGGTTCAAATACAGGTGAAATACTCGGTAATTAATCCGGATATTACATACTCTCCTACTAAAAAGGAGTTTCGTCCCGAAACTCAAGACGAAAATAATCCTGGATATATGGACTTCATACTTTCTTCTGTTTCCCAAGTGGCTTCTTCCACTCCGTGGCGCGACCACTGAACCTTGACCAATCCGATCGGTTTGTTTCTCAACTGCTTAACTCGACTCTCGAGTATCCTGATCGGTTTCTCTTCAAACGTGCCATCTTGAGCGATTTCGATCTCGCCGAAATCAATGACATGACTAAGATCTGGTATATACTTCCGTAATTGGGATACGTGGAACACGTTATGAACATGGCTCAATGACGGCGGTAATGCCAATCTGTATGCCAACTCTCCAACTCTCTCAAGGATTTCGAACGGTCCGATATAACTCGGACTCAGTTTTCCCCTTCTTCCAAAATGGAAAATTCCCCGAGTAGGAGAAACCTTTAAAAGTACGTGGTCTCCAGTACTGAACTTCAAAGGGCGACGATGTATGTCTGCGTAAGATTTCTGGCGACTCTGGGCGGTCAACAGCCTTTCACGAATCAAGGCTATCTTCTCTCGAGTCTGTACGATCAACTCTGGTTCTGTCCCGATTAATTCTGATGAATCGTCCCAACACAGGGACGATCTACATCTCCTCCCGTATAATGCCTCAAACGGTGCCATCTTAATGGAAGCATGCCAACTATTGTTGTAGGTAAATTCAATCCACGGTAGATGAATTTCCCAATCGTTTGACCAATCTAAGGCACAGGCCCATAGCATGTCTTCCACCGTTTGAATGGTCCTCTCAGATTGTCCGTCAGTCTGCGGGTGATAAGCTGTACTGAAGTTCAATTTTGTCCCCAAGGCCTTATGAACTGCTTTCCAAAAATGAGACACAAAACGGCCGTCTCGATCAGAAACAATGGTCTTCGGCGTTCCATGCAATCGAACTATCTCTGAAATAAATACTCGTGCCAACCTTTCTGGTCCCCAAGTGTCCTTAATGCTTAGAAAATGAGCTGATTTGGTTAAACGATCAACCATCACCCAAATCATGTTCATTCCTATCTTGGTTCTCGGCATACTAGTGATAAAGTCCATCGATATGTCCTCCCACTTCCATTCAGGAATCGGGAGTGGTTTCAACATTCCAGCAGGTCGTTGATGCTCGATCTTAACCTGCTGACAAGTCAAGCATTTCGAAACGTAGTCCGCTACATCTTTCTTCATGTTACCCCACCAGAAATTCTGCTTCAAGTCCTTATACATCTTACTGGTGCCCGGATGGATAGAATAGGGCGAACTGTGAGCTTCCTTCAGAATCGTCTGTTTCAGAACATAGACATCGGGAACGCAGAGTCGGTTCTGAAATCTCAAAACTCCATCATCATAAATTACAAATCCGGGGGCTTTCCCCTTGATCACTTCATCACGTAACCGAATCATCAGAGGATCATCTGCCTGTCTAGATTTGATTTCTTCGATTAATGATGAAGTTATTTCCATCATGCACAGTTGTCCTTGGACTCTTTGTGACCATACTTCAATTCCTTCTTGAATAATCTCTCGTTGAAGGCTAAGTTGGGAGGTCAGAGTCTCCAGCATCTGAATAGAAACAGGCTTGTGGCTGCGTGCATCGGCCACTACATTCGCTTTGCCTGGATGATACAAAATCTCCAAGTCGTAGTCCTTAATCAGCTCTAACCATCTCCTTTGCCGCATGTTCAACTCTTTCTGACTGAAGATGTATTTGAGACTTTTGTGATCCGTAAAGATCTGACAGTGAGTCCCGTACAGATAATGCCTCCAGATCTTCAAAGCAAAAACTACTGCCGCTAGCTCCAAATCATGTGTTGGGTAATTCACTTCATAAGGTTTCAGCCGTCGCGATGCATAAGCGATCACCTTGTCATTCTGCATTAATACGCATCCGAGTCCTTGGTTCGAAGCATCACTGTAAACTATAAATCCTCAGGTTCCCTGTGGAAGTGATAGAATCGGTGCCGTCGTAAATCTCTTCTTCAATTCATCAAAGCTAACCTGACACAACTCATTCCACTCAAACTTTTGAGTTTTCTGCAGGAGTCGAGTAAGTGGGCGGGAAATTTTGGAAAACCCTTCCACAAACCGACGATAATACCCAGCAAGTCCTAAGAAACTTCGGACTTCTTTCACGTTCTTAGGAGGCTTCCAATCCAAAACCGCTTCAATCTTCTGAGGATCTACTCGGACTCCTTTAGCTGATACCACATGACCGAGGAACATTACTTCCTTTAGCCAGAATTCACACTTAGAGAGTTTGGCGTACAGTTGCTCGCTTCTTAAAAGTTCTAATACAATCCGCAAATGCTGTGCATGCTCTTCCGGGTTCTTAGAATACACTAGTATGTCATCAATGAACACGACTACAAATTTATCCAAATATTCAATGAACACTCGGTTCATCAACTTCATGAATACAGCAGGTGCATTACTGAGACCAAACAGCATCACTACAAACTCATAGTGTCCGTAGCGAGTTACGAGCCGATTTGGAACATCGATTCTTTAATCCTTAGCTGATGATATCCTGATCTCAGATCAATTTTAGAGAATACTGTTGCTCCTTGCAACTGGTCAAATAAATCATCAATCCGTGGCAACGGATATTTGTTCTTAATCGTCATCTTGTTCAGCTCTCGATAGTCGATACACAGTCGAAGTGATCCATCCTTCTTTCGGACAAAAAGAACCTGTGCTCCCCAGGGCGAAATGCTTGGCTGAATATAGCCTTTGTCCAGTAACTCCTCCAGTTGCTTTTTGAGTTCATACATCTCAGTAGGTGCCATACGATACGGCGCCTTTGAAATTGGTGTTGCTCCGGGTTCCAGTTCAATGGTAAATTCTACATCCCTTCGTGGAGGTAGTCCAGGTAACTCGTCAGGAAATACATCTGGAAATTCGTTCACAACAGGAATGGATGAAAGTTCCACAATTTCGTCTTCTTTCTTCATTGCATAACACCGAAGATCCTGCATACTGTTTCAACAATTTAACGGCTTTCATCGCTTTGATCAACTTTCCCGAGCTTCCCGGTTTCCATCCCTCAAACAAGATTTCGAACCATCGTCAGCGATCAGCGAGATATTCCTCCTTCGGTAGTTTACAATAGCTCCATATCGATTAATCCAATCGTCTCCGAGTATCAGATCGTCCCCTTGCATTTCTATTACAATCAGATTTGAGAGCCACTCTCTGCCTCCAAATGATACAGGGAAATCTCTAGTTTCTAAGTTTCCAACAATCCTCTCTCCACTCGGTAAACCAACAACATAAGGTTCACAATTATGAAAACCAAAAATATTCAAACGATTTACACAAGACAAGGATATAAAATAATGCGTAGCTCCTGTATCGAATAAAACGCTAATCGATAGGAAAGGATCTCGGTGCACGATCTGATGCAACAAAGACATCTTGATCGTATGTTCTCCTCATCTCGTACAGACGTGGGGGAACATATCCGGCACTCGATGTACCCTTTCCGTCCCACTGTCCTCTGCCTTGCCCGTGGCCAAAATTCTGAGACATCTGAACAATTTGTTGCGTTTGTTGGATACTGGCTTCCTTCTGGACTGGCTGTGGTGTACGGGCTCTAAAAGACTTTGCAGCCTCTTCACAGAACACCGCACGATGTCCCTCTCGACCACAATCAAAACAAGTCACGGCAGGTAGGGGGCAATTCCGTCGATAGTGCCCCGTCTAGGCGCAGTTAAAGCATTTCCTGATAACATCAGTCATAGTTGATGTCGCTCCAAAGTTCTTTCCGCTCCTAACTGGGTGCGGAGGTTTCTTGTAATAATGAAAATATGACTGGGCCTTGCGGGGCCCGGTGTTTGTGTGCTCTGTAAAAGTACCAGAGACTTTCTGCTTCTTGGATTCTGAAAATTTCTCCATAGCTGCTTCCTTGATCTCATACGCCAATGCCTTATCCTGGTATTGACGGAGTGTGGTACATTCAAAACCGGACATGTACCTCTGGATTTCTGGTTTCATCCTCATATCAAAATGGATCATCATTTCTGCATCTGTTCTGACCAGATGTCGAACAAATGCCAGCTGCTGGTTAAACGTCTTAATTGCCTGAGATACTGGCACATCTGAAGGCTGAGCGGAGAAAAACTCCCGAACCTTAGCTTCCTTCACAGGACGAGGGCAGTACTGAGTTTCCATCATCAATTTAAACTCTGTCCAATCAACATCATGGTCTATAGGCCGGATGGCTTCCCACCATTCGGACGCTTCCCCTATCAGAAAGTATTGAGCGATAGAGGCTCTCCGATCATCTGGGCAGTTAATTCCGGCAAAGATTTTCTCCAGTTCCTTCAACCAATGGTCCTGTGGGAGTCTCGAAATACCGTCGAATTTGGGTGGTTGCATCTTCGCCACCTCTTGCACCACCGGTCACCTCGATTTCCCATGTCCGGATTCCTTGCTGTCTCTCTCCCTGCCGTAGTCCCACCGCCACTTGCATTCGGTCCACGACCTGGCGAACTGAGTCATCTGGTTCACCACCGACGAAGGATTTCGTACAAGCAGTTCGATGCGTTATTGATAGATCTCGTGGCTCGCCCGAGTTATGATCGCCTGATTAGAAGGCGACGCTTCCCTTCGGCATTCCTTCGTCCAGCGTCGCGATCGCGACCACGTCCACGTCCGCCTCTCAACATACTGTAAGCATAATTACTCAATATACAGGAAACAATATCGTTCAAATGCTCAAGTATAAGGAAATGTAACATGCAAAGGACGAGATAGAGTTTAGGAACTTACAACCACCGCCCGCACAATGACGTAGGCAGTACAGTGATGTTATTCGCGGCCGGTTACCTCAAAAGACATAAACGACCCCTATTTTAAACCAACGGCCAAGATATCCATAATCTTAGCTCTGATACCATATTCTGTAACACCCCTGATATATTCAGGAATATTACAATAGTAAATCCTTTACATCGGGATTTACAAGACTAAAGAGTTGAAAAGGAATTAACAGTACCAACGAATGAAAATAACGAAATTAAGATACAACGATTCGACCAAATACTGAAAATACAAATGTTCAACAGAAATTATTAATACATCATCAAATTCAAATTCATCAAAAGCGACTACGTACTCGAGTACTTATTGAAATAACTAACAAACAACAGACAAGTAAACTCGGCCAGAACATCACTCTGCACCCCCGTCGTCATGCAGCTCCAGTGGTTGTTTCCCCGCTCTCCTGGATCCTGAACATAAACAAAATGTTCACCCCCGGAGGGGTTAGCACAACGATGCTAGTACAAGTACCACAACGTATTATTCAACATCTCACGCAGAATAATAATACGTAATTGACAAAAATACCAACGAGTCTTCTCCTACGATAAACTCAATACATAACATACACAACTGATAATCACAACATGATATCATAACATACACATGGTAATTCTGACGATCCAACGTTTACTGCCTAGATCCCACGATGATCCCGTCAGACCAACCCGTGGTGGAAAAACCCGTCCGATGATCCAGCGCACGCTAGCATAGATCCCCCGATGATCCCGTCGGACCAACACGAGGTGGACATGCAATATCGACATACATGCACGACAATATGTATAACAACAATACATAAAACAAATAAGGTACTTGCCTCGATTCGAAGACAAGAACAAAACTTCCACGAAAACGAAACACTCGAAGGTCGCCCCTTCAATCAATCACGTTGCTAAGCTCGGACCTTATCAAAATAAGTAATATAGATTTCATTTACAGTCGTACGAACATCTAACAATCCAAATCACGGTCGTAAGTTCATAAAATGTAACCTAATCAGTCGAGTCAAAAGTCACCTCGCTGATCAGCCGAGTCAAAAGTCAACATCGCTGATCAGCCGAGTCAGAAGTCAACCTCGCTGATCAGCTGAGTCATAAGTCAACCTCACTGATCAGCCGAGTCTAATTTATTCGTCCCGTCGAGACGATCGTTTTAAAAAAAAAATTCATCTGAATCCGAGTTCGTATGAAGAAGTTATGACTGTTCGAAGGACAATTAAATAGACGGATCATATTGTGCCACGTGTCAACACCCGATTGGACCGGAAATTCAACCTCGCTGATCAGCCGAGTCAGAAGTCAACCTCGCCGATCAGCCTACTTGACTCGCCTAGTTGATGACAGTAGGGTACTGGGTAGAAAACTGAACATACGAAATTCTCAGGTGAAGTTGGGTGATCCAAGATTGATGTGTTAGATTCCAATATCATCATTATATCCAGAAAACATCTAACAAATCCAACTTATATGGAAGGATATAACCTCTGATGATTTATTCATAAGTATAAACATCCCAATTTCTAAAACATGATGATGCTTGGATGATTTTATCAGTGGAACTCAATATCTTGACAGCATACTTCTATCATATCCTTGATAACACGAATCCAAGTAAGAATTAGTATTAACATACCTCAAGATGAAGAAAACACTGAGACAATAAGTAGAATCCAACTCCGGTTGCTTGCTTGCCAGATCAAGATGTTTCTCCACTTCAATGATCAATCACCAGTGACACCCAATCTTCAAAGATCACAAAAGGGGTGGTCTAAATGTGTTTAAGAGGTAGGGAAAACCCTCTGGACTTTCAGGGAACTAAGAACAGGTGAAGGAAGATGAAAACCAAATGAAATGAGGTGCTGTCCTTTATAAAATGTTTCTGGACCCCTGTGCTCAATAATTTCCTACGCTAGATTCCAAAGCTGTCCAGACTTAATAATTAAAAACTGTCCAGGACTATGTGCTGGCCTCCACCCAACTCCATAATTGATTACATTACTTATAATATGCAGCCATACTCAATAATTTGTATTATTGAGTATTTGTATGAGACAAGTAATATGCTGCCATATGTTGGGATTCCGAAAATAAAACGAAATACGCAGCGGAAATAAATATGAATCCCAAACAGGATCGATCAAGTAACGTATATACGAAAAAAAATACATACAAAGGTAAAGATTCATACCCTTGAAGCCTTTGAAATAAATCTTCGTAAAGTGTAGACGATGATCACGATCCCGTCCCGAACACGAAATCCCTTCGTTCCAAGCACCGAAAATTCGAAGCCTCTACTTCACACGCGTCGGAAGTTGTCCGGCAAAATCTACAACACTCCGTTCAATGAAGAACACGGCTAGGAAGTATTGTAGGAATTTTTTCTCTCTTAATTTTTCTTACTTCTTTTCACCTCAAAGATGAACAAAATGAAGAAGGAAAATTTTTCTCTCTCTCCTCACATAAACTCACGGCAGGCAGCTCTTATTTTGCCAAGATGTTCTCACTTTGCAAGTGTATGTGTGTGTAGTAGTTGTTATAATGTGTTGTTTATATATTATCTCAAACATATAATACAAATCATATAATTGAGATAAAATGTCAACACATAATAACAAAAATACAACTAACACATACACATGCATGGAAATGATTCCATGTGATGTGGGGAGAGGGAGGGTGGCCCATGGTGGAAGTTTCCTAGAAAACGAGCCGAGTCACTCGGCTCCTGTATCGGACGTTCGTCAAACGACTCCGTTAAATACACTCCGTTTAATCAACAATGTATTTATATTAATTAATTAATCTAATTAATTAATAATATCAAATACAAATATATTTCTCTAAGAAATATAATTTATGAATTAAATTAATCACCCAGAACTTAATTTTAATTCATAAGACCGCTATTTTGATTTATCTAATAAATCATAATTAGATATCCAATATCTAATATTTATAGAGAGATAATAAATTCACATTTATCCGTCAACGCTCCCGATGCGCGACTCAGAGGTCCGTCTCACCGGCATTGGGAGGAACTAATGAGTGCGGGCAAGACTTAGCCACTAGCGGGCCGCATGTAAAACCCCGATCGAGAACGAATGAAGGGATCATTCCGTAACCATTATGTCGTGAATACTATATACGTATAGACCCTTTATCGATGTCCCGTCAAGTCTTCGGTCACAAGAAAGTCAAACCCTACTATTCACTAGACTCTATACATGTGTTAATGCAAATCAAGACCGACGATTAATAGTGTATCTAATACGACTATATCGTAATGCTTTGGCCAAAGACTCATGATCTTATTTGCCATTAACCGTATAGGACATACGCCGCTCACTAACAGGAGATAAAATCCTTTCTTGGCATACGGTAAGATCGCTACTGCCCGTATAGTCCGCACTTCGAGGTCGACTCAGCAATCAAGCAAATGAGTCTAACTACTCTAATGACAAACTAAACGTCACAGGCACATCTTCTACTGAATCCTCAAGTCAAAGGTCCACATACACTATCACAACCTTTTGATTCGTCATCGACTCTTCGAGAGTGAATAACGTGTGACTGAATCGAGTATGAGTCGTGTTCGAGTATACTGGTCCCACCAATATACTTTATAACTATGCTATCAAGACGTGCACACGTCCTAGCATCAGTTATACAAGTCTTATTAAAACTTAATGCCCATTTAAGTTTATTGACTTGCGAATGATTTTCGTAAATAAACTTTAAACACTTCCAGTGCATTTTCTCTTATCCCATAAAGAGAATGGAATGTTCAGTTTATTTACATGGACTTCACTTCAATGTTTACCAAGTCAAGAATGCAATTGAAATACAATAAACAGTGAATGAATCGAATTGCCTTTTTATTATTTATTCCATAATTACAAGTACAATGCCCCTACCCTCTCATCCCCTGAGTGGCATTCGAGGGCATATTCCTAACAATCTCCCAATTGCACTCAATACCACACATCATGATATCCAATACCCATGTTCTTCAGATGTCTTTCCAAGACAGCCTGAGATAATGGCTTAGTCAGCGGGTCAGAGACATTGTCTTCTGAGTCTACTCTTTCCAATGAAACATATCCTTTTTCCACCATCTCTCGAACGATGTGGTACTTTCTCTCTATATACTTGGTGTTGTGGTGAGCCCTCGGCTCCTTGGCTTGGGCGACAGCTCCATCATTATCACAGAATAGTTATATAGGCAACTCCGCGTTAGGCACCACTTGAAGTTCTTGTATAAACTTCTGCATCCAAAATGCTTCTTTGCTAGCCTCTGAGGCAGCTTGATACTGCGGTGTGGAATCTGCAGAGCGGTTTGCTTGGAGCTTCTCCAAGATTCTGCTCCTCGATTGAGAGTATATAACTACCCAGATGACGTTTTTGTGTCGTCATTGTCTCCTTGAAAATCAGAATCGGTGAATCCAATCACCTTCAGTTCTCCACCACCATAAGTAAGAACTAAATCTCTAGTTCTTCTTAAGTACTTAAGAATGTTCTTTACGGCAGTCCAATGTTCCCTTCCCGGGTTTGCTTGAAATCGACTTACCATACTCACAGCCAATGTTCTAAAAGGCGCTAGGCGGTAGGCGGGCGGACGGGGACCTTCTAGCGCCTAGGCCTTGGAGGCGGCGCCTAGGCGGCTAGGCGCTAGGCGGTTTTTTTTATATATTTTATATTTTATTTAGTTTTATATATGCATACAAAATGCATAATAATATTCTTTTCAAAAATAGTCTTGGAAAAAAACATTCCAATAGTCTTGAAAAAAAAACATTCAAAAAGCAAAAGTCACAAATTAAAGTCAAATTTCCATATCTTCCTCATCTCCATATCCTTCCTCCAATATATGTTCTCCATCGGACTCATAGTCATACTCTTCATCATTTTCCTCCTCTTCCGAGTCATCATACGACACAAAGTCTTCTTCATGGAGCACTCTTGTTATGATGTTTCTAGCACTTCTTCTAGGCTCTAGCATTTCATCCGCTCCGGTTGCTTCCCCAACCATCTCCCAAGTAAGATCCGAACCGGGCTCAACTTCATCATCATCACATTCAACAATCCATGATTGTCCAGCGAAGAAAACACGTTTTTGGACAAAACGTTAAAAAATAAAATAGTAGAGGAAAAAAAATCTGGACAGATGGAAAAAAAATCTGGACAGAAAAGGAAACCTAGGACCTGCCTAGCCTGCCTAGCCCGCCTAGGACCCGCCTAGCCCGCATAGGACCCGCCGAGCCGCCTGGCAGAACCGATTATGGGGTAGTCGGGGCGGAGGACCACCTTCTAGCGCCTAGGCGGCGCCTAGGCGGCTGCCTAGGCCGTTTTTTAGAACACTGCTCACAGCATAGGCTAAATCTGGTCTCGTACACAACATAGCGTACATGAGGCTACCCACTGCCGAGGCATAGGGTACCTTACTCATCTCTCTCTTATCTTCCTCACTTTGAGGACACATTTTCGTGGTGAGATGAATTCCATGTCGCATGGGAAGGAACCCTCTTTTAGATTCATCCATCTTGAATCTTCTCAGGATTTTATCGATATAAAGGGCTTGGGAAAGTCCTATCATTCTTCGCGGTCTATCTCTGTAAAGACGGATCCCTAGAATATAGGAAGCTTCTCCCAAGTCTTTCATGGAGAACGCTTTAGAAAGCCAAGCTTTCACAAAGGCCGAGCATTGCTATGTTATTTCCTATAAGTAGAATATCATCTACATATAGTACTAAGAACGCAATGTTGCTCCCACCGATCTTTTTGTAAACACACGGTTCCTCCTCATTTCGCTCAAGTCAAAATCCTTAATCGCTTCACAAATCGAAGGTTCCAACTCCGAGAAGCTTGCTTCAGACCATAAATGGCTCGTTGCAGCTTACACACTTTATGAATATTAGCTTTGGACACAAAACCTTTAGGCTGTTCCATATAGATTTCCTCCTCGAGGTATCCATTTAGAAAAGCCGTTTTGACATCCATTTGCCATATTTCATAATCATAATAGGCAGCAATGGCAAGCATCATGCGAATAGACTTTATCATAGCTACGAGCGAGAAGGTATCATGATAATCGATTCCTTCCCTTTGGGTATAACCCTTTGCCACAAGCCTGGCCTTATAGGCATCAACCTTGCCATCTCCATCAGTCTTTTTCTTATAGATCCATTTATTTCCAATAGTCCCCATGCCAGTTGGAAGATCTACTAGAGTCCAGACCTGATTGTTATGCATCGAGTCTATCTCAGCTTCCATTGCTTCTTGCCATTTATCAGAGTATACATCCACTATCGCTTGGTCATAGGTGACAGGGTCGTTTTCACTGCTATCAGGTGTGTCGTGGAGACCCAGTTCCTCGACATGTGTATAGCCATACCTTTCAGGTAAGTGATATACCCTATCAGACCTTCGAAGTGGAGGTTGTGTTACAATATGTTCGGTTCTTGATCCCTGATCAGATGTCTCCTTAGGAGTTTCATTATGCTCTTCCAAAGAGATATTTCTACCCGAGCCACCTTCCTGAATGAATTCATCCTCAAGGAAGTGCGCTTGTAATGCCACAACGACCCTATGGTCTTCTGGCATGTAGAATAGATAACCCATCGAGTCCTCTGGGTATCCTATGAAACGTCTTTTTATGGACCTCGCTTCTAGTTTGTCCACCTTAGCCTTTTTGACATAGGCTGGACATCCCCAAATCCTTATGTGATTAAGGCTTGGTTTCTTACCCTTCCACATCTCATGCGGAGTGATAGGAACAGATTTGGAAGGACATCTATTTAGGATATAGGCAGCGGTTAGTAAGGCATACCCCCACAGGTAAATAGGTAAATCAGTGTAATTTAACATGGAGCGAACCATGTCCAACAAAGTTCGATTTCTCCTTTCTGAAACACCATTTAACTGTGGGGTTCCTGGAGGCGTGAATTGTGAAACTATTCCATGTTCCTTAAGGAACTCATCAAACTCAGTGCTCATATATTCGCCACCTCGGTCCGACCAAGTGCTTTGATATGACATCCAGCTTGTTTTTCAACTAGGGCCTTAAATTCATTGAATTTAGCAAAGGCTTCGATTTATGTTTCATTAAGTATACAATCCCATACCTAGTATGATCATCTCGTGAACGTTATGAAATATTGATATCCATCTCGCTACTTCTAAAGCACCACAAACATCGGTATGCACCAATCCAAGTTTATCGGCACCCTTTCAAAAGTCCTGTGAAGGGGAACTTAGTCATTTTGCCTCTAAGGCAAGATTCACAAGTTGGATAGGGTTCTACACCCAATGGACTTAAAAGTCCATCTTTTCCATTTTCGAACCTTGGTCCACCAACATGACCAAGTCTAAGGTGCCATTTAAGAGCTTGATTAGTATCTTGCCTACCACGTTTCCTAGTTATAGTGTTCACTGCTGTTTTATTTTGCATGTTCAGATGATATAAACCATTCAACAATGTAGCTGTTCCAACCAATTTATTTCGAAAATAAATTTTACAACTGCCATTGCCAATGAAGAAACAAAATCCTGTCCGGTCCAAGACTGGAATGGATACAATATTTTTATGCCCCTTGGGCAAAACAAGTACTTCATTTAATGTCAAAATAAAACCAGATTCTAAACCCAGAAGGATTGATCCAATATCGGTTGCCTCGACACTTTGTCCGCTTCCAACAGTGATCATTATTTCCCCAGCTTCAAGTTTTCTACTGCCCGCATCCCGATTCATAGTACAAATGTGAAAAGTGGCACCGAATCCTTAATCCATGAAGCGTAATACAAAGAGCGGAACAATTAGTTTCAAAAACAAAAAGTTCCGTGACTGATGCACCATTAATCTTGGGACAAGTCCTTCGCCAGTGGCCCAGCTCACCGCATTCAAGGCATTTGTCCGTGGGTTTTGGACCGCCTACCTTTTGAACCTTTCGGGCCTTGCCCTTTCCTTTTTGCACCCCTTTCTTGGGTTTATACTGCTCGTAGGTCTTTTTCTTCTTGTTCTTGGACCTTTTAGGCCCGTAAGAAATCACAAGAGCAAATTTCTCTCGGTTTAGTCTTCATGTTAGATCGCCGTCACCAGCTTGTTCATTAGTCCACTAATGTGCATGAAATTTCATTACGCTTGAAATTCACTACAAACCGCGTGAAAGAGTCGTAGAGATTGAAGGATGAGATCAATTTGAAGGGATAAATCCATATTAAAGTTGAGCACCTCGAGCCTCTCAATCATAGAGATCATCTTGAGGACGTGGTCTCCCACTTTCTCCCCTTCTTTCATCCTAGCACCGAACAACCGCTTTGATATCTCATATCTAGCAGTCCCACTGTGCTCTCCATAAAGTTCGGTCAAGTGTGCGAGAATCGCCAGCGAAGTCATTTTCTCGTGCGCCTCTCGCAGCCTCATTAGTCATTGAGCCCATCATAAAACCACGAACTAGACATCATCCTTGACCCATTTTTCATGGACGTCAATGTCTTCCCGATTACCCCTAGTCCGGATTGGAGTCGGTGGAATGTCCGCCCAAGACGTATCCCAGACTCCATACCGAGTACAATCATCGATTCCGCAACTACCAACAAAGTTAGGGCCGCTTAGGAGATTCTTTTCAAGTAGTATTGCAAGTGGGTTTTTAGCCATTTTAGAGAGATTCAATTTCGTTTCGCAAAGATTTAGACAAGATTAAATTAGTGACTTGTTTAATTATGACCGAGTATAGAACTTAAGGGCTTGTATAATTCATGTCTCGGCTCCCACTAATTTTATCGGAATTATACACTCCCATGTTATAATCCGAAATCATGGTTAAATCGACTTCTTAGTGGTGATCAAGTTCTTTACAAATTTTAATGACGCAACCTATCGTGCTCTTGCCAATTAATTTTTGTAAAGTGGTGTCTAACACCAACCCGTCTAACGGATGATTTGATCTTCTTTTACCCCTAGTCTTCATGCCCTCAACCTATCGTGTTTCTTGGCAATCCAGACTATCTAAGTTGTTGACCATCAACGCTCATCGGTTTGACTATGAATCTCACCCGCAACCTATCGTGTTTCTAGGCGAAATTTATCACCAACCGAAGGCATCTAATGCACTCAAGAATTTTTCAACCTCTACCAAATGTACTACCCCGATAACTCGGAAGCATAGCACACCAGCTGTATCAATTTTCTACGAGTTTCATGGAGGGTAGGAAACCTCGTAACCTTTTTCAAACTTAGTCCTGCTTGTAGTCGGAGAATTTCGCGATTAATGTTACACTTTGCACATTAATTCAATTATACGCGCGTTTGTTGGTTTGTCAATCATTCAAAATGAAAATGTAAAAACAAGAACCTAGTTACTACCAACATATAGCTCATGGACCTAATTCCTAGGTACTGGGCCAAGCGAATGACCCAAAAAAAAAACAGTCTTCGATTCTTTGTCTTCTCGGTCGGTTGTCTTCGGTCTTCTTCATACCCAAAATAATAATTACATCATTGAAAAATTGCATCCTATACAAGTTTTTCTAGTAAATATAAATAGGCTCAAAACGGCCTTTACAACCCAATCGAATCGAACAAATAAAAAAACTAAGTCCACGAGCTATATCACCATCACATAAGGATTCCATACAACATGTAATGGCAACGAAATTAAACAATTAATCTTAATATAAATTAATCTAATTAATCTATAAATTAATCTATTCAATTTCTACTATATTAATCCAATTAATATAAAGTGGCATTAAAATTAAATAATCAATTAAGATATTAATCCAATCAATATAAAATTAATCTATTCAATTTTAATGGTATTAATCCAATTAATACTAATAATCGTCATTTAAATTCATTCAAGTAATCCTACCAAAATAATATTTTCGTTTAATTTATTTCCTTTAACTAAAAAATATTCCAAATATTAATTTAGTCAAATTAAAATCCAATTTAAATTTTGGGAAATAATTAAAACGAAATATAAACTTAAAACGAGTCCTGACAATCCGATTTTAGGCCCATGCTGCCCGATTCAAAATCGGGCCAAAACCCGAGGGCCGCTCGCCGAGCCATCGCTTCGGCAGTGCCGATCATTCTCGGCCACGTGGCCGAGACATGGCCGATCATGGCCGATCATGCTCGGCAGCCGGGCAGTAGCCCAGTAAGGCCGCCAAAGACCGCCGACAACCCCGCTTTCTTCGTTTTCTACTGCTTCAAAAACGTGATGCTACAACGAACAATTTAAAATCTACAATTATTCCAAACATGATTCTAAATCATAATCATCATCCAAAAGCATTCAAAATGCACAAATAATCGTATATACGGAAACATTGACCTCGCTCTGATACCACTGTTGGGATTCCGAAAATAAAACGAAATACGCAGCGGAAATAAATACGAATCCCAAACAGGATCGATCAAGTAACGTATATACGAAAAAAAAATACATACAAAGGTAAAGATTCATACCCTTGAAGCCTTTGAAATAAATCTTCGTAAAGTATAGACGATGATCACGATCCCGTCCCGAACACGAAATCCCTTCGTTCCAAGCACCGAAAATTCGAAGCCTCTACTTCACACGCGTCGGAAGTTGTCCGGAAAAATCTACAACACTCCGTTCTATGAAGAACACGGCTAGGAAGTATTGTAGGAATTTTTTCTCTCTTAATTTTTCTTACTTCTTTTCACCTCAAAGATGAACAAAATGAAGAAGGAAAATTTTTCTCTCTCTCCTCACATAAACTCACGGCAGGCAGCTCTTATTTTGCCAAGATGTTCTCACTTTGCAAGTGTGTGTGTGTAGTAGTTGTTATAATGTGTTGTTTATATATTATCTCAAACATATAATACAAATCATATAATTGAGATAAAATGTCAACACATAATAACAAAAATACAACTAACACATACACATGCATGGAAATGATTCCATGTGATGTGGGGAGAGGGAGGGTGGCCCATGGTGGAAGTTTCCTAGAAAACGAGCCGAGTCACTCGGCTCGTGTATCGGACGTTCGTCAAACGACTCCGTTAAATACACTCCGTTTAATCACCAATGTATTTATATTAATTAATTAATCTAATTAATTAATAATATCAAATACAAATATATTTCTCTGAGAAATATAATTTATGAATTAAATTAATCACCCAGAACTTAATTTTAATTCATAAGACCGCTATTTTGATTTATCTAATAAATCATAATTAGATATCCAATATCTAATATTTATAGAGAGATAATAAATTCACATTTATCCGTCAACGCTCCCGATGCGCGACTCCGTAGGTCCGTCTCACCAAGATTGGGAGGAACCAATGAGTGCGGCAAGACTTAGCCAGCTTAGCAGCCGCATCAGTAAACCCC
The DNA here is from genome assembly GCA_033398695.1 of Orobanche coerulescens. NCBI lineage: Eukaryota > Viridiplantae > Streptophyta > Magnoliopsida > Lamiales > Orobanchaceae > Orobanche > Orobanche coerulescens. The sequence goes on along the minus strand of CM065805.1, from coordinate 144,612,459 downwards.
GATCGAGAACGAATGAAGGGATCATTCCGTAACCATTATGTCGTGAATACTATATACGTATAGACCCTTTATCGATGTCCTGGTCAAGTCTTCGGGTCACGGTAAGTCAAACCCTACTATTGACTAGACTCTATACATGTGTTAATGCAAATCAAGACCGATCGATTAATAGTGTATCTAATACGACTATATCGTAATGCTTCGCCAAAGACTCATGATCTTATTTGCCATTAACCGTATAGACATACGCCGCTCACTAACAGAGATAAAATCCTTTCTTGGCATACAAGAAAGATCGCTACCCGCCCGTATAGTCCGCACTTCGAGGTCGACTCGGCAATCAAGCAAATGAGACTAACTACTCTAATCAAAAACTAAAAGTCACAGGCACATCTTCTACCAATCCTCAAGTCAAAGGTCCACATACACTATCACAACCTTTTGATTCGTCATCGACTCTTTGAGAGTGGATACCGTGTGACTGAATCGAGTATGAGTCGTGTTCGAGTATACTGGTCCCACCAATATACTTTATAACTATGCTATCAAGACGTGCACACGTCCTAGCATCAGTTATACAAGTCTTATTAAAACTTAATGCCCATTTAAGTTTATTGACTTGCGAACGATTTTCGTAAATAAACTTTAAACACTTCCAGTGCATTTTCTCTTATCCCATAATGAGAATGGAATGTTCAGTTTATTTACATGGACTTCACTTCAATGTTTACCAAGTCAAGAATGCAATTGAAATACAATAAACAGTGAATGAATCGAATTGCCTTTTTATTATTTATTCCATAATTACAAGTACAATGCCCCTACTCTCTCATCCCCTGAGTGGCATTCGAGGGCATATTCCTAACACCATACTCATGCACGAAAATACAAATACGGTAAATACCATATTCCACTTATTGATATCACAATTCCAACTAATACAGGGTTCAAATACAGGTGAAATACTCGGTAATTAATCCGGATATTACAAAAGGAGAAGTACAAACAAGTTAGACAGCAACTTAAACGCTGCGACCTCCTAGAGACGATCGACAAATGAAGCACCACTTAAGTTTATACCTGAAGCTCTCAAGTGACGAGGGAAGCGAAACAATCGAGCTCCCAACCGATGAAGTTCGTTACCAAGCGAGCAAACGTCAATGAAGGAATCCGGCAAGGCACGAATCCGCTCCCAAACGATCAAGAAATCGAAAGGGAGATCGCCGATCGCTGGAACGAGAGGTCCTGCAAAAAGAAAACAAAATTAGATCAGTCCAAGACAAGCTCAATCAAGGGGAGAGTTAAAATCCTTACTCGGATTCCTCTCCCGAAAATTGGTAGGAATCTCCAACTCCTCCTCCGGTCTGTCACTCGATGCCGATCGCCACGCTCCGCCGACCCAGCACCATTTTGCTAGGTCGCCGCGGGTCTTGTTCGGCACACCAAGGACCACTCTCCCCATTCGGCCTTGGATATGATTGCCGCCGATCGACCCTTTCTGCGCGGCCAGTTTAAACAGATAATTCATCTCCAGCGCAGTAAGGAGGCGGAACAACCGGTGACCGCCGAACAGTGTCAATGTGCAGATGACTCAGCAGCTGCCGCTCGCCACTGAAGAGGCGCCAAATTCCAGGCGATCAACAAGTAGGAGACGGTAAATGGCAGAGGGAATCGCAGACCGGCCTCCATAATCATCTCACTAACGGCAACCATATCCCCAGGCGGTTGATCGGCACGTTTATTCTCCGAGGGCACGTGCAGAGAAACATCAGAGGGGATGTGATAATTTGCCCTCCAGCGGCTCAGGTCTTTCTTGGTTTCCGAACTCCGGATCTTTCCGAGAGTCCACGGAGACGGGTCGGCGGCTTGAAAAACCGTCCGCTTAACATGTTCATAAGAATTAGCGGCGGAGTAGGCTTTGAAGTCAAATTCCGGACAGGGTCCGGCAATCCCCTCCATAATCTTCGCAAAAGCCATATAGGCGGGGCCAAAAACACTCTGTCGTTCCCAAGTTAGCCGCTCCAGTTCGTCCTCATCCGCCGGCGAGCCCCCCTGCTCCGCCGTCGTCGCCGTCTTCGCCACTGCGGCCTCATTGAAAAGCTCTTCGAGTTACGCGGGTGAAATCCCCGCACGAATGGCCTCAACGGCCGTTTCTATGTCGACTCCAACGGGAATCTCCTCCCGGTCAGGCGAAGCCGCGGCGGCAGAAGAACTTCCAGCCTCGAAGGTCTTGGATCCTCCCGACATATTATAAAAAAGAAGAGGGAGATAGAAGATTGATTTTTCTTACCTTGAGAAAAGAAGAAGATCGGCACAAGAAGCTCCAGAAATTTTTGCAGAGTTTCGGCTATGGATGCAAGGACGCGTAAAGAATGAAAGTGAAGAAGCCCTAGCCCTTTTATAGATGGAGGCGAGGGTCTAAATGCAAATAGGAGAAATCTCGAGGGCTGGATCGCAACCGTCATAGTGGGGACACATTAAATGCTGCCCTCGAATCCCGCGTACGCGTCTTTTTGAGGGCACGCCAGCCGACAGGCCTGACAAACCATCGGACTCCCCCAACAGCGGCGCGACGCATGTCCCTGCCACTTTTCGAGAGCCCGCTTTCATTCCCGCTGCTCCCAGCGCAAAAGAAGATCGTCCAAATTTGAATATAGATCGGCTGATCGGCTAAACGTCGGCGATCGCCAACAGTTCCACCTCACCCTGTGTTTTCAACATCGAGGCGAGCTGGGGGGCAATTGTTGTGCGGCGATTAGTACGCCTCGATAGGCGATCGGCATCACGATCAGAGAAGCCAATCATAGAAGACATGCTCGTGGCAAACACCCGGAAATCAGCACATACGGCGATCGTCTTTTGATACCCAGCGATCGTCTTTTGATGACTGGCGATCGTCTTTGATGTCCAAACCAGAGACGATCGTCTCGTGCTGCGTATGGATCTAACATCCGTCAAAGTCGTCGAAGACCGAATCTTGGACGGTGGCCCACGTGCAGATCCACAAAGGGCGCCGACAGATAGGACATTTGACCACAGCCTTTCACCTACCTCACCTACCGACAAGGCCGCCGAAAGGTACAAAGTGGGTCCTCCCCGGACAACGACTCAAGACGCGTGCTGGCTTCCCATTGGTTCGCCTAGCTGGCCACCAGCAGCGACCTCGGACCTCAAGGGAACAGGCCCACGTGACGGGACGATCGGCCATCTTATTATATTATAGAAAACGGCGGTCGCCCGCGATCGCCTGAGGGGTCCCAACTACCTTGTCCCCTATAAATAGAGAACTCATTGCAGTGGCCAAAAGGGACGCAAATTTACTGTGAATTAAGTGCAAAATACACACAAAAAGAGAATCAAAGACTCTTTTGGCAACCACTTATACATTCATAGTGATATTCATACACATTTATCATATATCCCAAGCAAGAACTCACAGATTTACCCATCTGGTTCTTCCGGCAATCTACGCGCTCTACAACCTAGATAACTAGAAGTCTTTACACTCCTTGTAATAGATTCTAACATTAATATTTGTACTCGACATTATATTTATTAATAACATCTCGCGAGAGCATTCAAGCCCGGGATTAACAACCCCGGCAAGTCTTGTGTTATCTATTTTCTCACGGAAGTGTTCTCGCATTTGTTTGTTACTCGATCATTCCAGTAATACTATCTCCGGATAATATTTTGGGTAACAACAGTACGTTAAGGTGTTGATATAGCGGCCATAATGCAATGTGCATATTATAAAGATATGATTCGTCTTTCATTTTCTAACGATCCATTTTCGATTTCTTCCTCTTGAAATCATCCTTTTGCATCCCTTAGTCTTTTCCAGCCTCTTCCAACCAGTTTTGGAGCTTCATAACTTGGATTGAAGCTTAGGAACTTGGAGTTTGGAGTGTTTCTTGATGGTTTGAGGTTGTTCTTTACTTCTTCAAGAGGTATGTCATTAATCTGGTGTTGAACTCGAGATTATGATGTTGTTATTGTTGGTTACTTCGTGTTTGGATGGATGGATGGAGGATAGCTTGATTCTTGATGAGTTTTTATAACTTATGTTGAAGAACATGATGATATAGCTTGAGTTTGATTGTGTTCTTGATGTTTAAGAATACTTGGAGGTTATAATCATGTCTAGGAAGAGTTATGTTAAGATATTTAGATGATTAACATAGCCTTGAGATGATTATTGTTGTTGGTTGTGTTCTTGAGAGATTATAACCATTTTGATATAGGATTATGATGAGCTATGTAGATGATTATCATAATCTTGAAATGGTTGATTTAATCTTGTTGATTAATCCGAATTCATGATGAATTGGTGGTTGATTATTATTTAGACATCATTTTAGTAGAGTTGATGATGTTATTGAGGTGGTAGTGGTAATATTGGTAATATTATCATTATAGGGTGGTTAGTATGATGATGTTCTTGATAACTCTTGTTGAATTGTTTTTCACAAATGTTAAGAACATCATGATCATATTAATTGATCATTGAGGTGTTGGAGGATGTTAGAATTCATAGTTGACAACTATGATATTCATTTATGGAGTTTAACCGATTCGTGATTGGATCGGGATTGTCTTTGGTGTTGTTTTCTATTGATTATGTGTTTTTGAATGAATTGTATTTCATTCAAGGTTGTTCGGATGCTTGTGACTGTCGGAGGATGCCGTTCGTCGTTTCGTGGGAGGACGTTGATCGTGGAAGGACTTTCTCGCCTTCGGTTTGAGGCAAGTTTTATACTTGTACTAGTCAATGAGATAAATGTTATCATATATGTATGAATGTGTTGTATCATTTCGAGACGTAGTCTCTTCATGATCTGTTGATGTCAGGGAATTGTTTGATACAAAACCCTTCGGTGATTATGCCAACGTTGTTGATTGATCATCTTGCTGTTACTGTTGTTCGTTAATAGCCGGTTCAAGGTATTAAGATACTTGTTGGATTATGTTGTTGTCGATAGCCGGTTTGCGGTATCGATGTATCGATGGTTATTGTTGACTGATGTTCCATTGAGATATCATTATGATCGTTGTTATTGATATCGGTGTTTTTCTGTTGATGTTGCATTGGCCGATTGAAGGCGTTGACGTATTCGATTATCATGTCTGTTTCTGGTGGTCAATTAAAGGCACCAGGACATCTATTCTAATTGTATCATTGTTATCGATTGGCCATTCTAAGGTAATCGATGTATTGAATTGGGACTGTCGATGTAACACCCCGAGATATTCGGAATAATTACAGCGCCGTAAACCCCTTTAAGTAAGGATTTACAAGGCTAATTAAAAAGGAAAGTAAATATAATCCAACCTTACAACTGAAATTCAAAACATATAACTGGTTCAACTGACCCAAAGGGTTTACTTATACAACCATATCGAAAATGACATTATTAAAACATACGTACTCGAGTACTAAAGTGAACCAAGAAGACAATATAACAATAAACATCAACCACATCACTGAGCCATTTCATCGTCCTGTCGGTACTGTGGTTGCTTCCCCACTCCTCGGCTACCTGAACATCAAAACAATGTCCACCCCCGAAGGGGTTAGCAAAACAATGCTAGTACAAGTATCATAATACATAAATCATCAGTGAATCATAAATAATGCAAAACGGACTTCCGTCATCGGAATCCAACGATGTGAATCCTCACGATTCCATCAACACAATACAGGGTAATCCAGCGATCCAGCGCCCTTGGTATAGATCCCCATGATGATCCCGTCGGACCAACACATGGTGGAAAACCCGTCCAGCGATCCAGCGCCCTTGGCATAGATCCCCATGATGATCCCGTCGGACCAACGCATGGTGGACATTCGATCTAGCGCACTCAGCATAGATCCTCATGACCCCCTCGAATCATTTATACGATCAACCAATCAATTATGCATACATATATGCATTTCAATATTTTCATCAATACGAACGATTAACAACGAATACCACGAGAATTTACAGAAATAAATCTCATATTCGACAACATGAACAAAACCATATGCATGATCAAAGTTCCAATATAAATCAAACTCAACATATGATACTTGCCTCGAAAATGGCAAGAATGAAATACTCCAACAAACGTCACGCGTCCGTATGTCATCGCCCCACGATCGACCCCTATGCAAGGCTCGCACCTTGTTCAAAAAGAGATACAAGGAACTTAACATACCACTCGATACTAACATACGCTCACCGAATACTTATATTATGATCGTAAAGTAGTGACACTAGGTTGGTTCACGGTTAGAACACTAGGTAAGAACTGAACCGGGAACGATAAGGCACTTCATAAGGGCTGAACGATCATTTCGAAGATGAAGTACCGTTGTTTAAAAGTTCACTGTTTTACAAAGTATTGAAGGTTTCGTGTTTTAAATAATGAAATGAATGCCAAATCCTCATATGATCGACTATTATGATTCTACCCCCAATATTACTCAAGACGACAAGCATGCTCGAATATTACACAAGGAAAATGACACTATGGTGATTCGGTTAGAGTTCAAGGACTTGGTCGATATATTATCCTCAAGAACATGGAGAACATTATCATAACAAATTCTTCTAACATACATGAATTACTCCAATGGAACAATAAAAAGGGTTCAGAAAATCTAGCGGAAATCGTGCTTATTACTCCCACAAATTAAGGATACTACATGTTAAGGTTTTCATCCACCGAGGCTAAATCAATACTCTAAGTAACGGAAGAAAGACAAGGTATAATCGGGTTCTAAACTCCAAAATGTGGTGCTGGACTCAAAAGGTCATTAACTAATCTAATGATTTCCAAAACAAGCTCAAAGTATAGTTAAGAATGTAAATTCTAGCTTGGTGAATCGTAACATACCTTAAGAGATGTAAGAATAAAGAAAATCTTCAATAAACTCTTCACCGGAAGCTTGATCACCAACTCACACGGTCTAGACTTCCCAAAATCGGATGTAGATGATGATATGTGGGATATTAGGTGAAGGATAGTCTCAAGAACACAAAAATCGGCCAAGGCAAGAGTGAGAAATGAAGTGAGGGTCGGGTTCTATAAATAGATTTCTGGGCATTACGTACGTTATGCAATCACCCTTACGTACGTAACAAACTTAACGTACATTATACCCTAGCCTTAGCATACGTAATCGTCCCCACTGCACTTCACCGCTCGATTTCGCCATTTCCTTACGTACGTAATCACACGGGATTTACGTACGTAATATCCATGTCCTTAGCGTACGTAAAACATGCACCATAGCGTACGTAACACCTATGTCCAGGTTCACGCGGAAATCACACGAATCTCCCACGGCCCCTTCCTCGGCCCCCACACGCCGACCCTTATCCGAACCCAAGTTGACTTAGCTTACGTACGTTAAGAGCATCATATAACGTACGTAATACTGAATCTTTTGCGTACGTTATGGACGCCTGATAGCGTACGTAAGTACGTGCAGAATCATGCATGAAATGTTGAAGATATATATAAAAACATAAGGGCACAAATACGGGAAACCATTCTACGATTTATAAGATCATGAAGTCGAGATCATACAAGGTCGAGCACAAGGTAAATACACCATTTATCCGGGCATTACATACTACCCCTCTAAAAACAAGTTTCGGCCCGAAACTTAAAACGAAAATAATTCCGGGTATCTCGACTTCATACTCTCATCTGTCTCCCAAGTTGCTTCTTCGACTCCATGTCGAGACCACTGAACTTTTACCAAGGAGATCGGTTAATTCCTCAACTGTTTGACTCGACTCTCGAGTATCTTGATTGGATTCTCTTCGAAGGTGCCGTCATTAGCTATCTCGATCTTGTCAAAATCAATAATATGATTGGGATCTGGTACATACTTCCGCAATTGGGATACGTGAAACACACTGGGAACGTGACTCAGCGATGGCGGTAAGGCCAACCTGTATGCTAAATCCCCAACTCTCTCGAGGATCTCAAATGGTCCGATATATCTCGGAATTAGCTTGCCTTTCCTCCCAAAACGGAAAATCCCTCATGTAGGAGACACCTTCAATAGTACGTGGTCCCCAATGTCAAACTCTAGAGGGTGACGACGTACATCTGCATAAGACTTCTGTCGACTCTGGGCAGTCAACAGTCTTTCCCGAATCAAAGCTATCTTCTCTTGAGTCTGAACTATTAATTCTGGTTCCGTCCCTATCAAATCCGAAGAATCATCCCAGCACAGGGGTGATCGACATCTTCTCCCATACAAAGCTTCAAACGGTGCCATCTTAATAGAAGCATGCCAACTATTATTGTAGGTGAACTCAATCAATGGCAAATGGACTTCCCAATCAGTTGACCAATCCAAAGCACAAGCTCTAACCATGTCTTCTACTGTTTGTATAGTCCTTTCGGACTGACCGTCCGTCTGAGGATGATAAGCCATGCTAAAGTTTAGCTCGGTCCCCAAAGCCCTGTGAACTGCCTTCCAGAAGTGCGACACGAAACGGCCATCTCGATCTGAAATAATGGTCTTCGGTGTCCCATGCAATCTGACTATCTCTGCAATAAATACTCGCGCCAATCTCTCGGGTTCCCAAGTGTCTTTAATTCCTAGGAAATGAGCCGACTTGGTTAGTCGATCAACTATAACCCAAATCACTTTCATTCCCGTCTTGGTCCTTGGCATATTGGTGATGAAATCCATCGAGATATACTCCCACTTCCACTCAGGAATCGGATGCGGTTTTAACATTCCGGCAGGTCGCTGATGTTCAATATTAACCTGCTGACAAGTCAAACACTTCGAAACGTACTCTGCTACATCTTTCTTCATGTTTCCCCACCAGAAGTTTTGTTTTAGATCCTTATACATCTTACTACTGCCCGGGTGAATAGAATAGGGCGCGTTGTGAGCTTCTTTCAGAATTGTCTGTCTCAGACCATCATCATTGGGAACGCAAAGTCAACTCTGAAATCTCAGAACTCCATCATCTTGTACCATGAATCCTGGGGCTTTCCCTTTGTTCACTTCGTCACACAATCGAAGAATCAGAGAGTCATCCAACTGCTTAGATTTGACTTCTTCAACCAACGACGAAGTTAGTTCCATCACACACAATTGCCCTTGGACTCCTTGCGACCACACTTCAATTCCTTCACGGATTAGCTCTCGTTGAATGTTGTTTTGGGATGTAAATGCTTCCAATACTCGAAGAGAAATAGGTTTTCTGCTTAGTGCATCAGCTACCACGTTTGCTTTGCCTGGATGATAAAGGATTTCCAAATCGTAATTCTTGATCAATTCCAGCCACCTTCTCTGCCTCATGTTTAATTCCTTCTGACTGAAAATATATTTGAGGCTCTTGTGATCGGTGAAGATCTGACAACGAGTGCCGTACAAGTAATGTCGCCAAATTTTTAGAGCAATGACCACAGCTGCTAGCTCCAGATCATGAGTCGGGTAATTAACTTCGTACGGTTTCAGCTGCCGAGAAGCATAGGCGATCACCTTATCCCTCTACATCAACACACATCCCAGACCCTGATTTGAAGCATCGCTGTATACCATGAATCCATCCGTCCCATCTGGTAACGCTAATATAGGTGCTGTCGTCAGACTCTTCTTGAGTTCATCAAAACCAGCCTGGCATTTCTCATCCCACGTGAACTTTTGAGTTTTCTGTAACAGCCGAGTGAGCGGACGAGCAATTTTGGAAAATCCCTCAACAAAACGGCGATAATATCCGGCAAGTCCTAAGAAAATGCGGACTTCTTTCACGTTATTAGGAGCTTCCCATTCCAAGATTGCTTCGACTTTCTTCGGGTCCACCTGAACTCCGTCAGTTGATATCACATGCCCAAGGAAAGTTACTTCCCTAAGTCAGAACTCGCATTTGGAAAGCTTTGCATACAGCTGTTCCTTCCTCAAGATGCTCAAAACAACATGCAAATGCTCAGCGTGCTCCTCTGTGTCTTTCGAATATATTAATATGTCATCGATGAAGACGACTACAAATTTATCCAAGTATTCTAAGAATACCCGATTCATCAATTGCATAAATACCGCAGGAGCATTGGTAAGTCCAAATGGCATCACTACAAATTCATAATGCCCGTACCGGGATCTGAAAGCACACTTCGGTATATCTGATTTCTCAATTCTCAACTGATGGTATCCTGATCGCAAGTCAATCTTCGAGAATACCCTTGCCCCTTGTAATTGATCAAACAAGTCGTCGATCCGAGGTATCGGATACTTGTTCTTGATCGTCACTTTGTTTAATTCCCTGTAATCAATATATAATCAGAGGGATCCATCTTTCTTCCGGACAAAGAGAACGGGTGCTCCCCAAGGAGAAACGCTAGGTTGAATGTAACCCTTCTGTAATAATTCCTCCAATTGCTTCTTTAGTTCATACATCTCGGTTGGCGCCATGCGGTATGGTGCTCTGGAAATAGGAGCAGCTCCAGGCTCCAATTTGATAGTGAACTCCACTTCTCTCTGCGGAGGTAACCCAGGTAGTTCGTCAGGGAATACATTTGAGAATTCATTCACAACTGGAATAGATGAGAGCTCTACTCCTTCTTCTTTGTTCATGGCATAACACCAGTATCCGTAAAAACCCTGCTTTAGCAATCTCGCTGCTTTCATCGCTTTGATTAATTTTCCTGAGCTTCCCAGCCTCCACCCCTTAAATAAATGGTCAGACCCATCATCGGAAATGATAGAAATGACTCTCTTTCGGTAATTCAAAATAGCTCCATAACGATTGAGCCAATCATCTCCGAGAATCAAATAGTCACCAAGGATGTCGACTACAATAAGAGTTGATAGCCAATCTCTCCCTCCTATAGTCACTGGAAAATCTCTAGTTTCTAGGGTTCCCACAAGTTTCTCTCCGATCGGTAATCCCACAACATAAGGTTCACAATCATACAAGCACGAGATTTCCAAATGATTAACACAGTTCAAAGATATGAAAGAATGCGTAGCTCCTGAATCGAACAAGACACTAACTGGTTGCAAAAGGATCTGAATCGTACCTGATGCAATAGCCGGGTTCTGATCGTCTGACTTCTTCATCTCATAAATACGCGGAGGAACGGACCCAGCACTGGATGCCTCTCTTTTCCCAACATTCTGCTGCTGAAACCCACTTTGTTGCGTCTGGTTTACACTAGTGTCCTTCGGAACTTGTACAGGAGTGCGAGTACTAAAAGATCGAATCGCATTCCCACAAAATGTTGTGCGGTTCCCTTCCTGTCCACACTCGAAACAGGTCACAGCAGGCGCGAAACAGTCAAGTCGAACATGCCCCGCTTTGCCACAGTTATAACATTTCTTCCCTGCATCTGAAACGGTTGGTGCTGCCCGGAACTTCTTTCCACCTCGAGAAAGATGCGGAGGCCTCCTGGATGAATGAAAAGAGGACTGGCCCCTGCGAGGCCCACTACTCTTATTCTCCATGAAGTTGCCAGACACTTTATGCTTCTTTGCTTCCGTTGATTTCTCGACTGCCGCCTCTTTCATATCATAGGCCAGCGCCTTGTCCTGATACTGTCGCAGGGTGGTGCATTCAAATCCGGACTGTAATATCCGCATTTTTTTCTTTTTCTTCTTTCCCTTGTATTTTCATTTTTGGTGTATTTCTCGATCGTAGTGACCCTCGTGTACCTTTCAGTGTGTCCTTCCTGTCAACTGTTGAACTGTACTCTCGTTATTGTTGTGCGGAACCACCGTTTCGGGATTGTCGTGGATCCATTTCGTGTAATTGGTTCCCAAATATTGATTCCTATCGTTTTTATTCTCCTTCCGGATCATTTTTATCATTTTGGGACCCAAAGGGGGTGTGGGCCGCGGCACAAGGTGTGTGCGCCGCGGCACACAAATTTCTTCAGTTGTTGGTCGAAGGAACTGTACTGTGTGCCGCGGCACACCCATCCGGTGCCGCGGCACAGTGCCGAGTTAGTGCCGCGGCACATCCGTCCGGTGCCGCGGCACACTCGTATGGCATCCGCGACCAAAACCCGACTGTACCGGGTGCCGCGGCACACTGCCGAACCCTGGGAGTAAATTTTTGGCCTGTGCTGTGGCACACAATGCGGTCAACCCTCTATAATTGTGCTTTTGAGCGTGAACAGCTCATTTTCTTCTTCATTCTTCACCTGCGCGAGAGAGAGTGAGAGAGGAGGAGAGCTTCTCATCATTATCAATCGTGGGGTTGATTTTCATCATTCTTCTTCGGTTGTGAAGTCCGGTCAATCAATCCAACGCGTGTTCTACGAATCTAAATACTTGAATCCTCAAGGTAATATCTCTTGAAACCCTCCCTTTTGGATAATTGGGGATTTTGGGGGTTTTGTCCGATTCTTTCCGTTTTGTTGATGGATTCTTGATGAATATGATTAATCTTGTTGATATCATTAATTTTCCTATGGATTCATGGTATATTTTCATAGTTTTGCGGAATCGAGATGGTTTGGTTGTGGTCCGCCCTCGTTGTTATTTTGTGCGAATATACATGAATCGTAGGCGGGTTTTCGGGTGTATTCCATTTCCGTATTCGGTCAGAGTTGGTTGTAATTATCTTCTTCGAATCGTTAAGTTCGGTTCCGTTGTTTCCTAGTGTTCGTCGGTGATTATCCTTTCCGTTCGTTGCGTCATCAAAATATTCAAGGCAAGTAATTCTTGGAAACCTTTATGCTTAACGTGAAATGGTAATGTATATCGTGTGTGCTTTACTCACCTCGGGAGGGTCCGACGGGGCCTCGAGGGAATCTATGGCTTCATCCTGGATTCATGAGTTTGTTTCGCTAGCCAGCTCGGGAGGGTCCTTAGAGTCCTCGAGTGGGATTCGTGGCTTCGTCCCGGTCCTAGGTGACGTGTGGTGCTTGATTTGTTTTATGAATATGGCCAGCTCGGGAGGGTCCTTAGAGGCCTCGAGTGGGATTCGTGGCTTCGTCCCGGTCCTAGGCAAATTAATTATGACTGTTTGTTTCCGGAAAAGACATGTCTGGTTTTGGTTTTTGAAATGATATTGGTGCATATACTATGAAATGTGTAAGCGATTGGTTTGCCTTGATTACTTGTACTAGCGTAATTGCTAACCCCTCTGGGGACCCGTTTTGGGGAAATTCTTGTTATGGATTTTAGGTTATGATTATCCGGACGAGCGAGCACTGGGACAGTACGAGGATGTCGGCCAGGGTCGTTGACATGTGCATTTGGGTCGCCTTATATTCTCTGTCTAATTCGATATGGTTGTTTCCTATATTTATAAACTGATAGATTGTACTCGCGAGTACTTAGGCTTTTCAAATTCAAACTCCGTGTTGTGTTATTTTAAATTGCTATAATGTCGATTGTTACTCTTTTGGTCGGTTGTTCCGGGTGTATTTTTATGTGATGTCTATTTGATTGTGTTTCCTCGCTAACCGAGATGGTTAGTCGAGGGATGTTCGATATTGTAGCCTGGTGGGTCCCATGTAGGGATTCACGGCGCTGTAATATACTCTGAATTTCTCGGGATGTTACAGAAAATGGTATTAGAGCGCTAGGTTTATGGATACCTAGGCTTGTTGGTTATTTGGGTCTAGTCGTGTTTTGTTTTGCACATTGTCACACCGCTGGCAGCATCCCAGTACTTCCAGTGCTCGTAAGTTTTCTTATTCGGCTCTTTTGTTTCTTGCATTGTATTTCCACTTTTGAATCGTAGTTGCTTTTCCTCCCTTACTCATCATCGATATACTTCTGTTATCTCTCAACATCAGTATGGATGCCGGAGGAAACCGTGGTCGTGGTCGTGGTCGTGGTCGTGGACGCGGCCGAGGACGTGGGGCAGCCGGTGGGGCGGCCACGTCGCATTCTTCGGGAGCCGCGATCTGGTGACCGTCACAATCATGCTTCTTCTCGAGCGCGCCGATCTTGGTATTGCGGCCATTATGCGGCAAATGGTTAACCAGATGGCGGCTATAGCTCAGTGGTCAGAACCCGATCGTGCCCATGCTAATCGGGCGGAGCGGATCGCCCTTCAGGATGTCATCAAGATGCATCCTCCTCGGTTCGGGAGCTTCGGACCCGATCGGCCGGGAGGGGTGGATCAAGGAGATATCCAAAGTCTTCACCGCTACCAATCGCCCCGAGGACCGTAAGGTCCCTATTGCTCAATATTTTCTCACGGGAGATGCTACTGATTGGTGGGAGGCCGTTGGTCCCAAAGATCATGTGGCTTCATGGGCCGAATTTCAAGAATTGATGGAGACCGAATATTGTCCGTGGCCGGTCGATGTGCTCGAGTGCATGCTTTCTATGATGCTCAACCACGGGATATCCCCGTATCTCAGGCCATTGCCGACTTTAACAAGGAGTTGGGTTATGTGAAGACCCAAGTTGTCGAAGAGAGCGACAAGATTTTCCATTTTTCCAGGAGGATGAAACTGTCCATTCAGGACTATATGTCTGGGCTCGTCTGTACTACCTTGAAGGATTATCAGAGTCGAGCTCTTGCTTATGATATGTTGGTGACGGCTAGCGATTTGGATCGTGAGAGCAAGAAGCAGAAGTCGGTCGGAAATTTTTTTGGTCCCAAGAGTGGAGGCCAGCAGAAATCTCAGGCTGCAAATATTTCTATGGGCGGTTCGGCTCGTTTCTCTGGGAGCTTTCGGAGTGCCGCCAGAACTGTCGTCCGGGACCCCAGATGCTTTAACTGTGGCAATCCAGGCCACGTGAACCGGGATTGTCCTCGTCCACCTTTGACTTGTCATACTTGTGGTCAGTCGGGCCACAAGGCTTCTTTTTGCGAGAAACTCAGACAGTTTCGCGGCGCCCGTTCTTCTCACCCAGCACCTATGGAGCCGAGTGTGAACCAGCGCTCATTTGCTCCGCCGCTTCCACTGAGTGCCGGCCGAGGTAGGGGTCGGGGTCAGCCCGCTAGAGGAGGAGCTTCCAGTGTCGGCTCTGCCCAGCCGCGTATCTACGAGATGAGGAGGACCGATGATCTAGCAGCTACTGTGGCGATATGTACCGTTCATATCCATTCCCATCCTGTCAGTGTGCTTTTTGATTCGGGTGCTACGCATTCATTCATTTCTCTAGAGTGTGTACGCCGTTTGAGTCTCGACTGCATGTCACCTTGCGAGCCTTTCATCGTTAAACTTCCTAGCGGTGATAGAATTGTCGGTGATCGAGAAGTCCGGGACTGTTCTGTGATTATTTGTGAGAGGGCTTGGCTCTCTAATCTTATTGTCGTGGGTATTGAGGGTGAGGATTTGATTCTCGGGAATGATTGGCTCGAGCGACATGGTGCAATCATGAACTACCGCACGAGGATCATTACCATGTTAGCCGAGGACGGCACTGAACACTCTTTCGCGGGTCGAAAGAGAAACCAGAAGTTTGATATTAACGCCCTGAAGGCGATGAAACTCCTGCGAAAGGGGTGTACTGGTTATTGGTGCTACGCCTTGAAGGCGGAGAATGGTGGAGTCGAGTTTTCATCGATTCCAGTCGTTAGTGAGTTTCCCGATGTTTTTCCTGACGAGTTACCGGGAATGCCACCAGATCGTGAGGTCGAGTTTGTTATAGAATTGGAGCCGGGCGCGGCTCCGATTTCGAAGGTGCCGTATCGCATGGCACCTTCAGAGATGGCCGAGTTGAAGAAGCAGTTGAGCGAGCTTTTTGAGTCAGGGTATGTTCGACCGAGCGCCTCGCCTTGGGGTGCACCGGTCTTGTTTGTGCGTAAGAAGGATGGTTCACTACGTTTGTGTATCGACTATCGTGAACTGAACAAGGTGACCATCAAGAACAAGTATCCTTTGCCGAGGATTGATGACTTGTTCGATCAGTTGCAGGGAGCGGCGGTATTCTCAAAGATTGATTTGAAATCGGGGTACTATCAGCTCCGGGTGAGGGAGTCCGACGTGCCGAAAATAGCTTTTCGGACGAGATACGGACATTATGAGTTTGTAGTTATGCCTTTCGGGTTAACTAACGCGCCGGCGGTGTTCATGCAGTTAATGAACAAAGTCTTTATCGAGTATTTGGATAAGTGTGTCGTCGTCTTCATTGACGATATTCTTATTTATTCGAGGAACGAGGAAGAGCATGCCCATCATTTGCGGGTAGTGTTAGACATTTTGAGGGTCGAGCAACTCTATGCGAAGTTCTCGAAATGTGAGTTCTGGCTGAAGGAAGTGATGTTTTTGGGTCACGTGATTTCATCCGAGGGAGTTCGAGTGGATCCGCAGAAGATTGAGGCAGTGTTGGATTGGGCACCGCCCACAAGTGTGAAGGAGGTCCGTAGTTTCTTGGGTTTGGCTGGCTACTACCGTAGGTTCGTCGAGGGTTTCTCAAAACTAGCTCGGCCACTTACACAGTTATTCCAGAAATCCATGAAGTTAAATGCGGAATGACGAGAGGCGATCGATTTTGAGGAGTCAAGAAGCGTTTGACTTCAGCCCCGGTTTTGGCGTTTCCATGTGGCAACGAGGGATTCGCTGTTTATAGCGATGCTTCGGGCCAGGGTCTTGGGTGCGTATTGATGCAGCACGGCAAGACCATTGCCTTTGCGTCGAGACAGTTGAGGCCGTATGAGCTTAACTACCCTACTCATGATTTGGAGTTAGCGGCAGTAGGTTTTGCGCTCAAGATTTGGCGTCACTATCTTTTCGGCTCTGCATGTCAGATTTTTACCGATCATAATAGCCTGAAATACATATTTATGCAGCGGGAGTTGAATATGAGGCAGAGGAGGTGGTTAGAGCTGATTAAGGATTATGACCTTGAAATCCTTTATCATCCGGGCAAGGCAAACGTCGTGGCCGACGCCTTGAGCCGGAAACCGATTGCGTTGCGAACGCTTGAGGTCCTTACGTCTCAGTCTGAGCTTCAGCGGACTTTGATCGAGTTAGATATTGAGGTTTTGTTGCCTGGGACTGTCGGGCAACTTTGTGCTTTAGAGATTTCGTTGTCTTTGATCGATGAAATTAAGCTGAAGCAGTTGGAGGATCCGATGATTACTCAAATCCGAGAGAACATTCTTAAGGGAAAGTCTCCCGGCTTTGTAATCCATGAGGATGGTGTTTTGAGATTCCAGAGTCGGCTTTGTGTGCCGAATGACTTAGAATTCATGCAGAGTATTCTGCGCGAGGCCCATGCTACACCTTACTCCGTTCATCCTGGTTCGAGTAAGATGTACAAGGACCTAAGGAGGAATTTCTGGTGGAATGATATGAAGGAGGAGGTCGCACAGTTTGTAGCAAAATGTTTGACTTGTCAGCAGGTCAAAATTGAGCATCAGCGACCGGCTGGGTTATTGCAGCCACTTCCCGTTCCGGAATGGAAATGGGAAGATATATCGATGGATTTCATTACGAGTTTGCCGAGATCGAGATCGGGCATGAATATGGTTTGGGTGATTGTTGATCGTCTGACCAAGTCGGCACATTTTCTGGGCATCAAGGACACTTGGGGCCCGGCGAAGTTGGCCCGTATATTTATCGCACAGATTGTGAGGCTTCACGGTACTCCGAAGTCTATTGTTTCGGATCGTGATGGTCGTTTTGTATCACACTTTTGGCAGGCGGTGCATAAGGCATTGGGTACTCGTTTGCGTTTGAGTATCTCTTTTCACCCCCAGTCAGATGGGCAGTCGGAGCGCACTATCCAGACATTTGAGGATATGTTGCGTGCTTGTGCTCTCGATTAGAGCCATGACTGGGAGGAGCACCTGCCATTGATCGAATTCACGTACAATAATAGTTGGCACGCGTCGATTCGGATGGCACCGTATGAGGCACTCTATGGGCGGTGATGTCGATCACCGATTTGTTGGAATGAGGCATCCGATTTAGTCGGGACCGAGTCGGATGTCGTTTTAGAGACGAGGAGGAAGATAGAATTAATTCGGGAATGGATGTTGACGGCCCAGAGTCGACAGAAGTCATATGCCGATGTCCGTCGTCGACCTTTAGAATTCGAGGTGGGAGACCACATTTTGCTGAAGGTGTCGCCGACGAGAGGAGTTTTCCGTTTCGGGAAGAAGGGGAAGTTGAGTCCGAGATTTATTGGACCCTTCGAGATTCTCGAGCGAGTCGGTGGGTTAGCATACCGTTTGGCGTTACCCCCGGCCTTGAGTCATGTTCATAGCATTTTTCATGTTTCCCAGCTGAGGAGATATGTCCCGGATCCTAGTCACGTCATCGATTATGGTGAGATTGATGTCGCCGAGGATATTACTTTCGAGGAACGTCCTTTGAAGATTTTGGAGCATCGTGAGAAACGACTGAGGCATAAGACCATCCCTTTGGTCAAAGTGCAGTGGTCGAGACACGGTGTCGAGGAAGCAACTTGGGAAACCGAGGATAGCATGCGTGTTAGGTACCCTGAGTTGTTTGTTTCTTAAGTTTCGGGACGAAACTTATTTTTAGAGGGGTAGAATGTAATATCCGCATTTTTTTCTTTTTCTTCTTTCCCTTGTATTTTCATTTTTGGTGTATTTCTCGATCGTTGTGACCCTCGTGTACCTTTCAGTGTGTCCTTCCTATCAACTGTTGAACTGTACTCTCGTTATTGTTGTGCGGAACCGCCGTTTCGGGGTTGCCGTGGATCCATTTCGTGTAATTGGTTCCCAAATATTGATTCCTATCGTTTTTATTCTCCTTCCAGATCATTTTTATCATTTTGGGACCCAAAGGGGGTGTGGGCCGCGACACAAGGTGTGTGCGCCGCGGCACACAAATTTCTTCAGTTGTTGGTCGAGCAAACTGTACTGTGTGCCGCGGCACACCCATCCGGTGCCGCAGCACAGTGCCGAGTCAGTGCCGCGGCACATCCGTCCGGTGCCGCGGCACACTCGTGTGGCATCCGCGACCAAAACCCGACTGTACCGGGTGCCGTGGCACACTGTCGAACCCTGGGAGTAAATTTTTGTCCTGTGCCACGGCATACCTCAGCTGTGCCGCGGCACACAATGCGGTCAACCCTCTATAATTGTGCTTTTGAGCGTGAACAGCTCATTTTCTTCTTCATTCTTCACCTGTGCGAGAGAGAGTGAGAGAGGAGGAGAGCTTCTCATCATTATCAATTGGGGGGTTGATTTTCATCATTCTTCTTCGGTTGTGAAGCCCGGTCAATCAATCCAACGCGTGTTCTACGAATCTAAATACTTGAATCCTCAAGGTAATATCTCTTGAAAACCTCCCTTTTGGATAATTGGGGATTTTGGGGTTTTTGTCCGATTCTTTCCGTTTTGTTGATGGATTCTTGATGAATATGATTAATCTTGTTGATATCATTAATTTTCCTACGGATTCATGGTATATTTTCATAGTTTTGCGGAATCGAGAGGGTTTGGTTGTGGTCCGCCCTCGTTGTTATTTTGTGCGAATATACATGAATCGTAGGCCGGTTTTCGGGTGTATTCCATTTCCGTATTCGGTTAGAGTTGGTTGTAATTATGTTCTTCGAATCGTTAGGTTCGGTTCCGTTGATTCCTAGTGTTCGTCGGTGATTATCCTTTCCGTTCGTTGCGTCATCAAAATATTCAAGGCAAGTAATTCTTGGAAACCTTTATGCTTAACGTGAAATGGTAATGTATATTGTGTGTGCTTTACTCACCTCGGGAGGGTCCGACGGGGCCTCGAGGGAATCTATGGCTTCATCCTGGATTCATGAGTTTGTTTCGCTAGCCAGCTCGGGAGGGTCCTTAGAGGCCTCGAGTGGGATTCGTGGCTTCGTCCCGGTCCTAGGTGACGTGTGGTGCTTGATTTTTTTTATGAATATGGCCAGATCGGGAGGGTCCTTAGAGGCCTCGAGTGGGATTCGTGGCTTCGTCCCGGTCCTAGGCAAATTAATTGTGACTGTTTGTTTCCGGAAAAGACATGTCTGGTTTTGGTTTTTGAAATGATATTGGTGCATATACTATGAAATGTGTAAGCGATTGGTTTGCCTTGATTACTTGTACTAGCGTAATTGCTAACCCCTCTGGGGACCCGTTTTGGGGAAATTCTTGTTATGGATTTTAGGTTATGATTATCCGGACGAGCGAGCACCGGGACAGTACGAGGATGTCGGCCAGCGTCGTTGACATGTGCATTTGGGTCGTCTTATATTCTCTGTCTAATTCGATATGGTTGTTTCCTATATTTATAAACAGATAGATTGTACTCGCGAGTACTTAGACTTTTCAAATTCAAACTCCGTGTTGTGTTATTTTAAATTGCTATAATGTCGATTGTTACTCTTTTGGTCGGTTGTTCCGGGTGTATTTTTATGTGATGTCTATTTGATTGTGTTTCCTTGCTAACCGAGATGGTTAGTCGAGGGATGTTCGATATAGTAGCCTGGTGGGTCCCATGTAGGGATTCACGGCGCTGTAATATACTCTGAATTTCTCGGGGTGTTACACGGACATATATTGCTGAATCTCCGGCTTCATTCACATGTCAAAATGAAAAATCCTTACTGCCTCGGTCCTGACCAAGTGGCGCACATAAGTCAACTGGTGATTAAAAGTCTTAATCACGTCTATCACAGATGCTTCTGAATTTTGTGGTGCGAAAAACTCCCGGACTCGGGCCTCCCTAACTGGGCGAGGACAATACTACGCTTCCGTCATTAATTTGAACTCCGTCCAGTCAACATTATGCTCCTCAGGTCGAATGGCCTCCCACCAATCGAAAGCCTCCCCCGTCAGAAGATACTGGGCGACCGGAACCTTTCTGTCGTTGGGACAGTTAATCCCCGCAAAAATCTTCTCTAACTCCTTCAGCCAGTGATCCCAAGAAAGCGTCTCAGCAGAACCGTCAAATTTCGGAGGGTGCAATTTGACCACCTAAGTAAGCCATTTGTCTCCCCGATTATCCACGTTATGCTGCTGTCCCATTGTCGTCTGCATGCGATCAACAACTTGAGCGAACTGGTTTATCTGTGCAACCACCTGCTGGAGCACTCCCGGCACATTAGGATCTGCATTATTATTTGCTGATCCCTGCTGTTCTCCAGAATGGGAATCCGGTCGACTAGCGGTTATTTCTGGAGTAGACACCGAATCTTCCTATCTCGCATTTCCACGTCCGCGTCCACGACCACGTCCGCGTCCGCGACCTCCTCTCAACATACTGTAAACACAAATACTCAATATCCAGGGCAAACTTTCTAAAAGAAAGTCCATCAATGTTCACAAAACATGAATTAAATAAAACGGTAGTATTTTAGATTAGGAAACTTACAACCACGGTCCACACGACGATGCTGGATCAGCAGTGATGTTACAAATGACCAAAAATCAAATAACGTAAACAGACCCAACTAACCCGACTGCCAAGATATCCATGAATCTTAGCTCCGATACCATATTCTGTAACACCCCGAGATATTCGGAATAATTACAGCGCCGTAAACCCCTTTAAGTAAGGATTTAAAAGGCTAATTAAAAAGGAAAGTAAATATAATCCAACCTTACAACTGAAATTCAAAACATATAACTGGTTCAACTGACCCAAAGGGTTTACTTATACAACCATATCGAAAATGACATTATTAAAACACACGTACTCGAGTACTAAAGTGAACCAAGAAGACAATATAACAATAAACATCAACCGCATCACTGAGCCATTTCATCGTCCTGTCGGTACTGTGGTTGCTTCCCCGCTCCTCGGCTACCTGAACATCAAAACAATGTCTACCCCCGAAAGGGTTAGCAAAACAATGCTAGTACAAGTATCATAATACATAAATCATCAGTGAATCATAAATCATGCAAAACGGACTTCCGTCATCGGAATCCAACGATGTGAATCCTCACGATTCCATCAACACAATACAGGGTAATCCAGCGATCCAGCGCCCTTGGTATAGATCCCCATGATGATCCCGTCGGACCAACACATGGTGGAAAACCCGTCCAGCGATCCAGCGCCCTTGGCATAGATCCCCATGATGATCCCGTCGGACCAACGCATGGTGGACATTCGATCTTGCGCCCTCAGCATAGATCCTCATGACCCCCTCGGATCATTTATACCATCAACCAATCAATTATGCATACATATATGCATTTCAATATTTTCATCAATACGAACGATTAACAACGAATACCACGAGAATTTACAGAAATAAATCTCATATTCGACAACATGAACAAAACCATATGCATGATCAAAGTTCCAATATAAATCAAACTCAACATATGATACTTGCCTCGAAAATGGCAAGAATAAAATACTCCAACAAACGTCACGCGTCCGTATGTCACCGCCCCACGATCGACCACTATGCAAGGCTCGCACCTTGTTCAAAAAGAGATACAAGGAACTTAACATACCACTCGATACTAACATACGCTCACCGAATACTTATATTATGATCATAAAGTAGCGACATTAGGTTGGTTCACGGTTGGAACACTAGGTAAGAACTGAACCGGGAACGATCATTTCGAAGATGAAGTACCGTTGTTTAAAAGTTCACTGTTTTACAAAGTATTGAAGGTTTCGTGTTTTAAATAAGGAAATGAATGCCAAATCCTCATATGATCGACTATTATGATTCTACCCCCAATATTACTCAAGACGACAAGCATGCTCGAATATTACACAAGGAAAACGACACTACGGTGATTCGGTTAGAGTTCAAGGACTTGGTCGATATATTACCCTCAAGAACATGGAGAACATTATCATAACAAATTCTTCTAACATACATGAATTACTCCAATGGAACAATAAAAAGGATTCAGAAAATCTAGCGGAAATCATGCTTATTACTCCCACGAATTAAGGATACTACATGTTAAGGTTTTCATCCACCGAGGCTAAATCAATACTCTAAGTAACGGAAGAAAGACAAGGTATAATCGGGTTCTAAACTCCAAAATATGGTGCTGGACTCCAAAGGTCATTAACTAATCCAATGATTTCCAAAACAAGCTCAAAGTATAGTTAAGAATGTAAATTCTAGCTTGGTGAATCGTAACAAACCTTAAGAGATGTAAGAGTAAAGAAAATCTTAAATAAACTCTTCACCGAAAGCTTGATCACCAACTCACACGGTCTAGACTTCCCAAAATCGGATGTAGATGATGATATGCGGGATATGAGGTGAAGGATAGTCTCAAGAACACAAAAATCGGCCAAGGCAAGAGTGGGAAATGAAGTGACGGTCGGGTTCTATAAATAGATTTCTGGGCATTACGTACGTTATGCAATCATCCTTACGTACGTAACAAACTTAACGTCTGATGCAAGAAAAATAAATAGGAAATACGCAAACAGTCTAAACAAGCCAAAAAGAAAAGAAGTCACAAAAATAACACAAATAAAAAAAAAGTAAAACTAAGCCGATGGCCCGAGTGGTGGTGATGGTGGTCTGATGCCGAAGTGCTGCTGAATGCGTGCCATCTGCTCGTCTGATCGGTCGAGACGATCATTTACCTTTTTAAGCTCGCTTTTGATAACCTCCTGGTCATCTCTGATGCATCAAATCGCCTCCCATATGCGATGGAGGAGGGACGGAGACTGGTGGCGATGGCTCGGATGGAGGGATGTGGTGGGCTCTCTTGAAGGGCTCTCGCTGTCAGCTCCGCCAGTCGGAGAATGTGTCTCCTGCTCATGCTGCGGATCCTTTTCAAACTCAATACCCATTCGGCTACAAGTAGCACGCCTCAATTTGTCCCGGTCTTTAATTACTGTGCGGTCAGCATTTGAAAAGTCAACATCCGCCTGCTCGAGTATCAAAGTGATCAACCGGGAATAAGGAATGGAGTGCTTGGGGCTTTTGTTCCTTAGGAAATCATATATGTGATTGTATATAATACTCCCATAATTCAATCCCTGTATAGCACCTAGCCCATGCACCATTTTATCCAAAAAGTATAAATCCCCAACTCGTACTTCATTTTTACTACTCGAACGAGGAAGAACATTTGTGCCGAGAAGGTATAAAATGAGGCAGTGCTGGTCAGAGAAAGATAAGGTCCCGATCTTCACTCCATCCTTCCAGGAAGGAGTGTACTGGATGTCAAACCGCGCCATGGCACTACTAGTGTTCCACAACAGTCCTTCTGGGGGATTCAAGACTTTTCTGAAATTTACTTTCTCCCCCTCGTCCGGAGTGTGGAGCGAGTGATTTATCAAGCTCTCAGTGATTACCACTGGTGTCCCTATAACCGTGCTTCGTATAGCGTAGTCATCTTTGTGTTTTGCCTCTACGTTGGCGTAGAATTCACGGACAAAATCTCCGTAGTAATGATCAGGGAGGTTCAACGCATTCTCCCAATGTAGGTGACTGAAGAATTGAGATAGGTTGAATTTATCTTCAAGCTCCTGTGCGATATATTTCTCGACCAGAAGTTTGGAATGAGCTCGTTGCTCAAACCATTCCGCATTTTCAGCACTTGTAAAGCGTATAGCATCGAACGACCCCGTGGTATGCTCTGGTTGAGAATTGTCGCTCTTGGTGACGGAAGATGATGCTAAAGGGCTGGCTGCCCGGCGCTTGAGAGTCCTGGTTGTCCTGCACAATTATCACAAGAAAAATTCATTTAAGCATTTCATCGGACACCTTGTAATCGTGATTAACAAGCTTCCAAATTCATCAATTTATGGACAAAATCTAACCCCCTGGTACATGAATGCTTCAAAACTATACGATTAGCAATAGAACAATACTAATCTAAGCAAAACACCATCAATTTACAAACTTTCATCATGTAAAATATTATAAACCAAAACCATCAAAATTTTGACATAATTTCATTTCAACTTATCAAAAAGTGTTAAATCCTTACATATAATCCAACAAAAGTGTTCATTCACGTGAATAAATGTAGCCACATATCTATAAACACAATGAGAATCGAATTCGCAGCAAATATTGAAGAATTTTGAAATAAACTTACATTGTTGCTTGATGACGAATTTCTGGAAAATTCCTAACAAATTTGATGAAAGTAGGTTGATTGAGGTGTTATGTATTGAAATAAACTAATCTAACAAAAAGAAATTAAAAATTTGGGATTTTTAGGGGAGGGGGTCAGAGGTTAGGAGAAGAGAATGAAGAAAGTTGAGGCCGACCGTGTGTTTAAAAACCTGTCTGCCAGAACACGGCGCTAAAACACGGTCCAGTTTGCCCCGTGTTGTGCGCCGTGTCGTACAGTGGTATTTGAGGGAAAATAGATACGGTGTTGGAAACGGTCCAGATTAGCGCCATGTTGTTCGCCGGGTCATACAGCGATTTTTTGATTTTTTTTTGATTTTTTTGATTTTTTTTTATTTTTTTGATTTTTTGAAAATAAATAAGAAGAAAAACAATAAATAAATTGGGTTCCCTCCCAATAAGGGCTCGTTTAATGTCATTAGCTTGACAACATCTTGTTTTAGTCGTGCGACGGATCTCCAAGAGTTATGCTCTCTCCGTGAGGAATTTTCTGATTTTCAAAATAAGGCTTTACCCTGTGTCCGTTCACCTGAAATGACTCTTTGGTTTGAGGATTTATCAGTCTAATTACTCCATATGGAAATACTTCCTCAATCTCGAAGTGTCCCGTCCAGCGTGATTTTAGCTTACCTGGAAATAATTGCAAACGAGAATTAAATAAAAGTACTTTCGTACCTGGTTCAAGGTGCATGGGATTAAGCTTCCGGTCATGAAGTCTCTTGAGTTTGTCTTTGTAAATCAGAGAGTTCTCATATGCTTCGTTTCTTAACTCGTCTAATTCAGATATTTGGAGCAGTCTTTCCTGTCCAGCTTCTTTCAATTCCATTGAAACAGCCTTAATTGCCCAATAAGCTTTATGTTCGATTTCAACTGGAAGGTGACAAGTTTTTCCATAGACTAGACGGTAAGGGCTCATTCCCAATGGACTCCTGTATGCTATTCGGTATGTCTAAAGTGCATCGACCAATTTTTCAGCCCAATCTTTTTGAGTTGGGCGCACACTTTTTTCCAGGATCCCTTTTATTTGTCGGTTGCTTGTTTCAGCCTGACCCGACGTTTGTGGATGGTAGGGAGTTGCAATTTTGTGATTTATGCCCTTTTTGGCCATAAACTTGTCAAATAACTTGTTGCAGAAGTGGGATCCCCCATCACTGATTATTGCCTTGGAAAATCCGAAACGGCTGATTATGTATTCCTGTACAAACTTAACAACAATATTAGCATCATTAGTCATTGTGGGGATTGCCTCAACCCACTTGGATACATAATCGACTGCTAAAAGAATGTATTCAAAATTTCCAGATTTAGTGAATGGTCCCATAAAATCAATTCCCCATACATCAAAAATTTCTATGACCAAATTGATCGTGAGGGGCATCTCATTTCTTTTCCCGATATTACTAGTTCGTTGACACCTATCGCACTGAACACAAAAATGATGTGCGTCTTTAAATAAGGATGGCCAATACAAACCAGATTGGAGAATTTTGTTAGCGGTCTTTCATCCGCCAAAATGTCCTCCGCAATGAAGTTCGTGGCAAAAGGTTAGTACACTTTTTTGCTCATATTCTTGGACAAATCGCCTCATGATTTCATCTTTGCATAATCGAAAAAGGCATGGTTCGTCCTAGAAGTAGTTTTTGCATGATGATAAAAACCTTTTCTTCTCTTGGTAAGAAATGTTAGGTCGGAGCATTTCACAAACCAAATAATTCACAATATCTGCAAACCAAGTTACCAAAGAAATTTTAAATAGATTTTCATGTGGAAAAGAGTCCACAATTTATTCATGTTTGTTAACTATTTCTTCTGTTATTATTAAACGAGACAAATGGCCTGTGACCAGATTTTCACTTCCTTTCCGATCCTTTATTTCCACATTAAATTCTTGAAGTATTAAAATCCACTGAATCAACCGAGGTTTCGCTTGTTGCTTTTTCAACAGATGTCGTAAAGCTGTATGATCTGAATGTACAATCACTTTAGATCCTACAATATAAGATCTAAATTTATCCATTGAGAAAACCACAGCTAATAATTCTTTCTCGATTGTTGTATAATTAATCTGTGCACCATTCAATGGTAAACTGGCGTAATAAACCACACGGAGCATTTTATCAATTCTTTGGCCCAAAACTGCACCAACAGCTTGGTCAGATGCATCACACATAATTTCAAAAGGTAAAGACCAATCAGGAGCAATTACGATTGGTGCCGTGGTTAGTTTCTCTTTCAAGGTTTTAAAAGCATCGAGACAAGCGTCATCGAAAATAAAGGAAACATCTTTGGTAAGCAAAGTGCAGAGAGGTTTACTTATTTTTTAAAAATCTTTGATAAACCTTCTATAAAAACCGGCATGTCCTAAAAAGCTCCTGATTACCTTTACATTGTTTGGTGGCGGTAATTTTTGAATGACATCAATTTTTGCTTTGTCGACTTCAATTCCATGATTTGACACCACATGGCCTAGCACAATTCCACTTTCTGTCATAAAATGACTTTTTTCCCAGCTGAGAGTTAAATGACATTCAATACAACGTTCAAGTACTTTGGTCAATTTATTTAAGCAATCATCAAAAGATGATCCAAATACTGAAAAGTCATCCATAAATACCTCAATAAAATTGCAGATCATATCTGAGAAAATTGACAACATGCACCTTTGAAAAGTTCCTGGTGCATTGCATAATCCAAAGGGCATTCTTCGACAAGCAAAAGTTCCAAAAGGGCATGTGAATGTAGTTTTCAATTGGTCCTCGGGTGCAATTGCCATTTGGGAATACCCTGAAAGGCCATCAAGAAAACAGTAGAATTTGTGTCCTACAAGCTTATCAGGCATTTGGTCAATAAAAGGTAGAAGAAATAATCTTTTTTGGTGGTGGCATTTAATTTTCGATAATCAATGCACATCCGCCACCAGGTTGTTACCCTCGTTGGTACTAGCTCTCCCTTATCATTTTCAATCAATGGTATGCCACTCTTCTATGGCACCACATGTATTGAGCTTATCCATTCACTATCCGCAATAGGATAAATAATTCCCTCAGCTAGCAATTTTAAAACTTCTTTTTTTACTACCTCTAGCATATTGGGATTTAATCTCCGTTGTGCTTCTCTTTTTGGTTTTTCTCCTTCTTCTAGGATTATTTTATGCATACATGTCGAAGGGCTAATTCCCTTAATATCACTCAACCCCCATCCTATTGCCTCTTTGGATTTTTTCAAAACTTCTATTAAAAGAAATTCTTCATCTTCGCTCAATTCTGCATTAATAATTACAGGTTTTTTATTTTTCTCTTCTAGAAAAACATATTTTAAATGCTTAGGCAGTTCTTTAATCTCCGGTATTTCTTTTTCTTTGCTATCCATTAACGACTCCAGACTATCTATCTTAATCCCCTGTAAGAGATTTTCGCACACTTCTCCTCCAACTTCCGGGTTAAGCTCTGAACATTCCATTACTTGTTCCTGTATAATGAGAGTTTCTACAGAATTGTCAATAATATCAACAAAAGCGCACTCCTCATATAAATCATAACTAGGAACAGGGGGCGAATCAAACACAGAAAATATCACGGTTTTATTTAACACACTCATGGTTAATTTTCCTCTTTTAACATCAATTATTGTTTCAGCGGTAGCCATGAAAGGTCTTCCCAATAAAATAGAATGGTCTTTTCCATTTTCTAGACATGGTCCCATTTCTAACACAACAAAATATGCTGGAATAATAAGCCCCTCTATGTCTACTAAAATATCTTCGATAATTCCAACAGGATAACGAAGCGATCTATCGGCCAATTGTAAACATATATTAGTTGGGCTAAGTTCACCAAGATCAAGTTGCTCAAAAATATATAATGGCATCAAATTTATACCTGCTCCGAGATCAAGCATACCAGTGGTCTTCTTACCATTTCCCATAGCGATATTTATTATGAAGCTACCTGGATCACTTTGCTTGGGAGGTAATCGCTGTTGGAGAAATGCAGACATAACCTCTGAGACAATGATTTTTTCTCTATATTGAAACTTCTTTTTATCCGTGAGTAATTCTTTGAAAAAATTTCCGTATGCTGGGACACTTTTTATTACTTCCAATAAAGGAAGATGTACATTTACTTTGGACAGCATATCAAAAATTTTTAGAAATTGCTTCTCAAGTTTTTCATTTTTTGTCGGCTTGGAAAAGGTATTGGGGGTGTGTATGGATTTGTAGATTTGAGGAGTGTTGGGGTGGGGACTTCTTTTTTAGAATTTTCATTTGATTCCTTATCTTTGTCCTCGTTTCCTGCAATAATTGAAATATCATCATTACAAGGGGAATCAACTTGATTGTTATAAATCTTACCAGTTCTCAGCGTGGTGATAGATTTAGCTAGTTCGGGTTGAATTGGTAACCTCCCTTTCTGGTTATTTTGCAGTTGACTTGCTAGTTGCCCGACTTGAGTTTTGACTCATTTCACTGATGCTTCCATTGCTTCAAATCTTCGATCCGAGTTTTGGAAGAATGATTGAAGTGTTTCTTCTAATGATGGTTTTCTGGGTTGGTTTGAGGATGACCCTTGGAATTGGTTTGGTCTTTGATATGGTTGTTGCAAATTTTGATGTTGAGGAGGTGGTGGTTGTTGGTGATGATTTCCACCCCAAGAGAAATTAGGGTGATTTCGCCAACCAGGATTATAGGTTTCAGAAAAAGGGTCATTTCTGGGGCGTTGGTAAAAATTATTTAAAGCATTTACCTCTTCAGGGTTCATCGGGGGATTGATGTTGTGTGCATGACTATACTCCCCACTGGCGAAAAATACTTCTTGAGACGGCATGACTATGGGTAGTTGAGAAATTCCTTGAGTTGTAAGTCGTTGGACTTGTTTGGTTAGCTCAGCAATTTGCGCAGTGAAATCGCTGGTGGAATTTACTTCATTAGCTCCGACTCTCCTGCCTCGCGGACTCTTTTACTGGGAGGATATAGCAAGTTTTTCAAACAAATCAAAAACGGCTTGCGCCGTTAGTGTTCCTATATCTCCCCCAGCTGCATTGTCAACAGAAAATTGGCAATTA
Organism: Orobanche coerulescens; assembly: GCA_033398695.1. Taxonomy (NCBI): domain Eukaryota; kingdom Viridiplantae; phylum Streptophyta; class Magnoliopsida; order Lamiales; family Orobanchaceae; genus Orobanche; species Orobanche coerulescens. Next base: position 144,582,464 of record CM065805.1, on the reverse strand, counting down.
TGAGTTAGCCCATCATAAAAAGTTTGACTCAAAGGATAATGATGATGGGGGCATGCTAGTAAAAGAGTTTTGAAACAATCCCATGCTTCAAAAAATTGTTCACCCTCCGATTGCATAAAAGCCGCAATTTTGGTCCTTAGATCCGCCGTTTTATGATGTGGATAAAATTTAGACAAGAATTTATTGCACACATCATCCCAAGCAGCCAATGAATTTGGTGGCAACGTCATAATCCATGTTTTTGCTCGATCCTTTAAGGTGTAAGGAAAACACCTCATTTTTAATTGATCCTCGGTCAATTGTTGTAATGGAAAGGTATTGACAACCGAGTAAAAATCACGAATAAAACTTAAAGGATCCTCGTTTGGCATCCCATAAAAAGATGGGAGTTGGTTGAAATGAATGGATTTCAATTCATAATTTCATGCTCTTTGGCCAAGTTGTATGCATGATGTTGTTGTACCGATCACCGGTCTAGCAAAATCTTTCGAAGTTTGTTCTTCATTTGACTTTTCTTCTTGATCGGAAGATTCAGTGTTTTTTTTTTGTCAAAAATTCTCATTCACTGCTAATATCCTCCAGGCTATCTCCAGCTTGATAATCGGGATGAACGTTTTCGTTGTATGGTACCAAAGTTCTTACAAGGGACCTACGGCCTTGCATAGACTAGAAAACAGTTAAGCGCACCTTATGTGAAAAAAATTAAGAACAAGGAGAATAAAAGATGCAAAAATAAAGAAAGATAAAATCACAAGATATAAACACAAGTATATAAAAATTATATTTGGCCTAAAACAATCCCAAGCAACGGCGCCAAAATTTGATCGGTCAAAAATTGATCCTAAAAATAGGAGTTTTTGAGTCGCTCGCAAATATATACAAGGTAGAAGTAGTTGTGGTAAGTTCTACCAAGGTCTTTTCTCTCGAGGATTGTTCAACAGGGCTTTGTATAATATTTTATTACAAATTGCGAGAAATAAATACTAAAATATTCTAAAATATATTATTGGGTTTTTAAATATTAACTAAATTAAATGCACTATTTTTTTAAACCAAACTATTTTTAATAAGACTATTTTAATAAGACTATTTTTAGTGAGACTATTTTATATAAGACTATTTGTAATACTACTATTTTTATACTAGACTTTATATTAAGACTATCTTTAACCACTGAAAATGAATAGAATTAAAATTAGTTGGGAATTTATAAAATCTAGGGGATTACAGGTTCATTAAATTAGGTTTTTAATTAAGTATCGGAATTGATTTACAAGGATATAAAAGAAAAAATGAATGTTTATCGAGTAAACAACTTTTAACCTCATACCTTTAGTATTCAAAGGTGTCTTAATCACTTTCGCAATCTTAAGATGTTGATAACAAGATTAAAACTTGATAAATTGAAAAGATATATTTCCAATTCACTCAACAATCAATCAAGGAGGTTTCATTAGTAGAAATAAGATATGATCAATCTCTATTTAAACCAATTAGTCCTTTTTAATCAAAATAGTGTAAATCAATCAAATACTCAATATATAACCTAATAGAAACCCCCCTTCCCCTAGGAAGAAAGATTAGCTACTCATTGGTTTATACAAACTAAAATTATAATAGAAATAATTGAAATACATAATATATATATATATATATATATATATAGAAACTCTTAATTACTAGAACTCAATGACAATAGATGAAAACTTACTTGAATATGATGTATCAAAGTGCAAGAAATATACTTCAAAATATAACTTCAAACTTGTTCAAAGGTTACAAGCTTACAAAAATTGAAAGTAAAACACTAAGTAAAATACTAAGTGCTTATTAATCAAGCACTTTTCAATTACAAACTAAATGAAAGAAAAACTTCAAACCAAAAATGAAATACAAACTAAAATTGAGAGTTCTAAGGAAAATATCTTGCTAAAAGAAAGGAGTATTTCTTGGCAAGAAGAGGAGATGATCTTTTCTTCATGGGTGAAGGTGTCCTTTTATAGGTGATTCTCAAGAATACAATTGATTATTTAATTTGTGGCATCTTTGACAATTCTTTGGTATTTGATTCACACTTGATCTTCCTTGCATGTCTTGATTTTCATATCATTGACCCTAAATAAAATATCTTGTAGTTGAGTTTACAAGAGGCTAAAGGTAGAAAATTCAACCAAGGAACTGCATAAAAACGGCGCTGAAAAACGGCCCAATTTGCGCCGTATTGTATAGCTATATTAGGATGACTCGGTCTTGTCCGGAACACGCGCAAGGACCCGGCGGAAAATTTGCGCCGTGTGAGAAATGGCCGAAGAAGCGGCCATGATTTGCGCCGTGTTGCTTTGATCGTTTTGTAGACTGTCTCCATGAAAATTTCCCGTCGTTGGATTTGATCTTGTTTCCGTCCTTTTTGATGCTTCATGTCAGTAATCTGTAAAATGACCATTTTTAGCTCATGTTTTGACATATCTATAAAATATCAATTTTTAATCACAAATCAGTACGATTATGCTCGTAAAAGGAATATTTTGTATATGAATTTTTAGATCAATTATGCACTAATCATGGATTTCAGGCCATTGTGATATTTTGGCAGCTTCGGCTGAGTGGTTTTTAGGCCATTGTGATGTTTTGGTATTTCCGTTGGAGCCTTCGGGCATTGTGACTCGTATCTATTTCAGCTCTAGTATGGTTTACCTTCGGGTAATTTGTTGTTGTGTTCTATATTGATGATTCGTCGTTGGGCATTTGTGTTCTAACCTGTTTAGCAGGTATTAATCGTATGCCGTGGGCATAGTGTTTCACGAATGCTCAGTTCTTACCTTGGTTTATGAGCATCTCGTATTATCATTGTTGTACCATTTATTTTGCCTTTGGATGCATATCATGTCGTACATGTATTTGATATTCATTATCTGGATGATTGACCCGGTGGGGGCGGAACATGTTTTCATCTTTTAGGTGTTGGCGAGGAGAGAGTTGAGACACAGGGGCATGACGATGGCGACGAGGCATTCGAGCGATACTAGTCCTAAGTTGTTTCAGTGCTCATGTCGGTCAGATAGTTTGGAGTACTCCAGTTTTCGTCAGTTGTTGTCATTTTGTAGTATCCGAGCAAGGTCGTGGATGTTGTTGTATCTTTATTTTAGCCACGTAGGCCAATTTTTGTCACTGGAATTCCATATCGGAATAATATGTCGGATATCATAGTAGGGACTGTGATTTCCCTTTTGGTCAGTTTGTTGTGTTTTAGTCGTGTTCGCCTGGTGGATCTCCTGGTGTGGGGTCCACGGCAATGTAATAACCCAATGGGATTTGGGGGCGTTAGAGAAGATGGTATCGGAGAATGGGTTGTGAGAAACCCTGATATGTGAGTTATGTGGCTCTACCGACGCGGTAGTAGTGGGGCTGTCAGGTTATGACAATCTGGACAGTTAGGTTTTGTGAGTCGTGATAGTTGGATGATTGTATGAGTCATTCTTTCATCGAGCCATCATCAGTAAAGACTAGTATCGCAAGACCTCGAAGCTTCGTATGACCTGTGTAAGGACTCGATTCTTTTTTATGTTCATACATTCATTATGTCATTGATTATTCATGTTTTGTTGAAACCCGTATGTGATATGTGTGGTACCATTGATTCGTGATTATTTTGGAGCGTGTGGGCTCTGTATTGGCTATGATTAGCATGACTGGTGAGATTATTTATCTCTTGAGTATGTATACTCGTGTTTGTCTATTGACTTAGCATTCTGGATTGAATGTTGAGGCATATTTGAGCTTTGATCATGATCAAACGTTATTCTTTCAGTATGGAAAGAGGAATCCGAGGACGTGACAGAGGGGGTAAGGGTTGTAGAACGATCCAGAACCCAGAACCACGTGTTTATGCGCATGCGGATGCTGAGATGGATCAGAGTTCGGCCGGTGATGTTACCTACACGACTGATTCTCCTTCGGGATGTCATACCTGAGAAGTCGATCAGACTGAGAGTGGACACATCGACCCTTTTCTTGCTTATGAGGGGCATGATGGCCCAGATGACTCAGATGACGCAGATAGTAGAGACCATGCAGGCCTCGATGGTTCGTGGTCCACCACAGCAGGGATTCCAAGTGCCGTTTCATGGGCAGACTATGGGAGTGAGTCAGATTGTTGGTGATACCTCTCGTCAGAGGCCGCCTACTTTTGAGGGTTCGTCGGAACCAGCTGATATTGTTCATTGGCTTGAACATTTTGATAAACTCTTCGACATGGTTCAGCGTCCGGAAGAGAGTAAGGTGGCAGTAGCGGCTTGCTACTTGAGTAAGGGCGCTTATTCTTGGTGGCTTTCTGTGAAACCCGCCGATCGTGACTGTGTTTGGAGCGAGTTCAAGACTCTCATGTTAGAGATGTATTATCCGGCTCCACTTCGTGACGCCAAGTTGTCAGAGGTTTTGAACCCCGAATTCTTCGAGGGCGAGGGTGTTATTATTATTGTTGAGAAGTTTCATGGACTTCTTCAATTTGCTTCATCTGTTATTCGTACTGAAGCGGATAAGATCAAGTATTTTATCAAGAGGCTAAACCCGCAGTTGAGGATGCAGTTGTTCAATCATAATTGTAACTCACTTGGTGAATTCATTGAGAAGGCTCTTGGAGCATAGCTTTTGATCAAAGAGCTTGCTCGGAAGAACCCTTCAGTTTCTTCTGGTGAGAGTACTAGGATGCCGGTTCGTTCAGAAGGACATCAGGCTCCGAAGTCCAAGAGATCATTTTCTAGTCGTATCCGTGCTGGAAAAGCATCTTCCTCTCAGACGACGAGTTTGACTGTTGTTTGCTTTAACTGTTATTCAGCAGGGCACGTTAGTACTCATTTGAGCAATCTCTAGCGGAGAAGTCATGATTCGAATAATCTCGCACTTGGTTGAGTGTTTTCATCACTTGATTTTCGCCGTGTTCGGGCAGGGGAGACACGGGGACCCGAGGGGTTGGCCCAGTTACTCAGGCGGAGTTGTTCGTATTGAGGAGTATTCCTGGATATGTTGTTTTCATATCCCGATGGATAGTTCATATCCTGAGTTCTGTACCGTTAGTTTCAGGGATGAAACTCTTTTTATGGGGGTATGTAATATCCGGGGGTAAATTTTTTTCGTTTCATTGTTGTGTTGTACGTGGTCATTTGGAATTGTACAAATATTGTTGTATTTTACTGATACAATGTATATTGTACTAGGATATTTCGGAATCGAAATATTTATACTTGTCGTCGGTATTGTGCTGCCGATCGGATGTTGCTTGGTGAGTTTGGAGTTTGATTTTGGCTAAGTATATTGGACCTAACGTACGCTACATGCATAGCATTACGTACGTTAAGAGTGGCAGGTTACGTACGTTAAACCGTGTTGGTTACATACATAACACAGGGTATCTGATCCATCTGACTTTCGGCGTGTGGGGCCGAACATGTTTGGATCATGTTGGCCTTTCGAGGCAGCCAAGTCAACGAGCATTATATATGTAATGCTTATGCTAATAACGTACGTAATGCATGGTTTGTTTTGAGACAGTGAGTTAAGGCAGAACTTAGCGTACGCTACGTAGAGGCGATAACGTATGTTACATGCATAACGTACTGTTAAGGTGGTGATATAGCGGCCGTAATGCAATGTGCAGATTATAAAGACATGATTCGTCTTTCATTTTCTCATGATCCATTTTCGGTTTCTTCCTCTTGAAATCATCCCTTTGCATCCCTTAGTCTTTTCCAGCCTCTTCCAACCTATTTTGGAGCTTCATAACTTGGATTGAAGCTTAGGAACTTGGAGTTTGGAGTGTTTCTAGATGATTTGAGGTTGTTCTTCACTTCTTCAAGAGGTATGTCATTAATCTGGTGTTGAACTCGAGATTATGATGTTGTTATTTTTGGTTACTTCGTGTTTTGATGGTTGGATGGAGGATAGCTTGATTCTTGATGAGTTTTTATAAGTTATGTTGAAGAACATGATGATATAGCTTGAGTTTGATTGTGTTCTTGATGTTTAGGAATACTTGGAGGTTATAATCATGTCTTGGAGAAGTTATGTTAAGATTTTTAGATGATTAACATAGCCTTGAGATGATTATTGTTGTTGGTTGTGTTCTTGAGAGATTATAACCATTTTGATATAGGATTATGATGAGCTATGTAGATGATTATCATAATCTTGAAATGGTTGATTTAATCTTGTTGATTAATCCGAATTCATGATGAATTGGTGGTTGATTATTGTTTAGACATCATATTAGTAGAGTTGATGATGTTCTTGAGGTGATAGTGCTAATATTGGTAATATTATCATTATAGGGTGGTTAGTATGATGTTGTTCTTGATAACCCTTGTTGAATTGTTTTTCACAAGTGTTAAGAACAACATGCATGTTAATTGATCAATGAGGTGTTGGAGGATGTTAGAATTTATAGTTGAGAACTATGATATTCGTTTGTGGAGTTTAACCGATTCGTGATTGGATCGGGATTGTCTTTGATGTTGTTTTCCATTGATTTTGTGTTATTGAATGAATTGTATTTCATTCAAGGTTGTTCGGGTGCTTGTGACTATCGGAGGACACCGTTCGTCGTTTCGTGGGAGGACGTTGATCGTGGAAGGACTTTCTCGCCTTCGGTTTGAGGCAAGTTTTACACTTGTACTAGTCAATGAGATAAATGTTATCATATATGTGTATGAATGTGTTGTATTATTTCGAGACGTAGTCTCTTCATGATCTGTTGATGTCTGTAATACCCGAGATTTCTGCTATGTATTTGGAACTTGTGATATTGTAATTGTTGCATTTTGATCTGAGCATTATTATCCGTATTTCATAATCCAGTGTTGTTAAGTGTATGATTTCATGAGTGTGACTTAAATTTGTGATTCTGCGCATGTAGCGCACGCTATCGATTAAGTATAGCGTACGCTAACTTGGATCCATAGCGCACGCTATGGAGGAACCTTAGCACACGCTATGCGGGGTCAATATGATTGAGACGTGTGGTAGGTGAGATCAGGCCGGGGATCTTGGTCGGATTGTGTCGGGATGAACCTGTACGGCTTTCGGGAAAAAGCCAAGTCAACGCGTTAGCGCACGCTACTCACATGAGGGTAGCGCACGCTAAAGGCTGAGTACAGTGAAATCAGTAACGTTTCAAATAGCCGTTAGCGCACGCTATGAATATGGACAAGCGCGCGCTAATAACCATTTTCTATATATAGAACAGCATCCTTTTTCATATTTTCAGATTTTTCACTCCCCCATCCGAATTCTTGAACTTAGAAAGACACTCTCTTCATCCTAAACACTTCTTGCCGGCATCCTAGCCCGTGTTGAAGATTGTAGATCATTGGAGGATTGGTGTTCAAACCTTCGGCGTGGGATTGCTTCGAATTTCCTCCTTGTTCTTCACTACTTTGAGGTAGGTGATTCTTCACCAATATTAGTAGTATTCTGAAGGACGTTTTTGATCATGTTTTGGGATTTACCTAGTCAGTTAGATTCACAAGTAGTCGATCATCATGCGTTAGAAGGATATTTTTGACGTTTCGGCACTTATTCATCGTATGATCCATTGAACCTTTTTAGTATGTGGACTCCTAAGCATATTATGTATCTTTAAAACCGATCATGACCAGTGTATGGAGATTACCTAGTTCTTATGTTTTACGTAAGGGATCATATGTTTTGGGACTTGGAATGAATTGAACTTAGGATATTTTCTTGAAGATCAAGATGAATTATGGTGTAGTAATGATGATACGTATCCTTGTGTCTCGTAGTCATTTAATCCATAAAGATCTTTCATAAACCGTATGAGCATGATATGCACGGAGTTGACATGTATTAACACTGAGGATTTCATGAGTTTTCATCACCTTTAGCTCAAGTTTTACCCAGCAGTGACTGCCATACACGATTAGCGCACGCTAAGATGTATATATTAACGTGCGCTATCGGGAATGAGTAATGTGCGCTATGTTGAATACATAACGTACGTTATATCATCGGCGAGGCGATCGGTATTCGAGAGAAGACTGCCAAGATACGATAGCGCATGCTAACACGGTCATTTGCATACGTTAACGGCGAGCTTAGCGCACATTACGTAGAGTACGTGCGCGCGCTAAGTAGTTCGAATGAAATTCATTTTTTTAGAGCTTGCGGCCGTAAACCGGATTGTTAGACGTTAAATGCGACTTGAGAGGAATTCTTTATTATTTCTTAGGTCCGAGCCTTTCATAGGGGACGAGCGAGGGGCGGTGACATACGGACGCGTGTCATTTGTTGGAGTATTTCCATTCTTGCCATTTTCGAGGCAAGTATCATATGTTGAGTTTGATTTATATTGGAACCTTGATCATGCTTATGGTTTTGTTCATGTTGTCAAATATGAGATGTATTTCTGTAATTTCTCGTGGTATTTGTTGTTAATTGTTCGTATTGATGAACATATTGAAATGCATATATGTATGCATAATTGATTCGTTTATGGTATAAATGATCCGAGGGGATCATGAGGATCTATGCTGAGGGCGCTGGATCGAATGTCCACCATGCGTTGGTCCGACGGGATCATCATGGGGATCTATACTGAGGGCGCTGGATCGCTGGATGGGTTTTCCACCATGCGTTAGTCCGACGGGATCATCATGGGGATCTATACCAAGGGCGCTGGATCGCTAGATTACCCTATATTGTGTTGCTGGAATCGTGAGGATTCACATCGTTGGATTCCGATGACGGAAGTCCGTTTTGCATGTTTTATGATGCAATGATGATTTATGTATTATGATACTTGTACTAGCATTGTTTTGCTAACCCCTTCGGGGGTGGACATTGTTTTGATGTTCAGGTAGCCGAGGAGCGGGGAAGCAACCATAGTACCGACAGGACGATGAAATGGCTCAATGATGTGGTCGATATTTATTGTTACTGTGATTTGTCTTCTTGGTTCATTTAGTACTCGAGTACGTATGTTTTAATAATGTCATTTCGATATGGTTTTATAAGTTAACTCATTGGATCAGTTGAACCAAATCTGTATTTTGAACTTCAGTTGTACGATTGGATTATATTTACATTCCTTTTTAAATTAGCCTTGTAAATCCTTACTTAAAGGGTTTACGGCGCTGTAATTATTCCGAATATCTCGGGGTGTTACAGAATATGGTATCGGAGCTAAGATTCATGGATATCTTGGCAGTCGGGTTAGTTGGGTCTGTTTACGTTATTTGATTATTGGTCGGTTGTAACATCACTGCTGAGCCAGCATCGTCGTGTGGACCGTGGTTGTAAGTTTCCTAATCTCAAATACTACCGTTTTAATTAATTCATGTTTTGTAAACATTGATGGACTTCTTTTTAGAAAGTTTGCCCTGGATATTGAGTATTTGTGTTTACAGTATGTTGAGTGGAGGTCGTGGACGCGGACGCGGTCGTGGACGCGGACGTGGAAATGTGAGACAAGAAGAGTCGGTGTCTACCCCAGAAATAACCGCTAGTCGAACGGATTCCCATTCCGGAGGACAACAGGGATCAGCAAATAATAATGCATATCCTAATGTGCCGGGAGTGCTTCACTAGGTGGTTGCTCAGATAAACCAGTTTGCTCAAGTTGTGGATCAAATGCAGACGGCGATGGGACAGCAACATAACATGGATAATCGGGGAGATAAATGGCTTACTGAGGTGATCAAATTGCATCCTCCTAAATTTGACGGTTCGGCTGAGACACTTTCTTGGGATCACTGGATGAAGGAATTAGAGAAGATTTTTGCGGGGATTAACTGTCCCAACGATAGAAAGGTTCCGGTCGCCCAGTATCTTCTGACAGGGAAGGCTTTCGACTGGTGGGAGGCCATTCGACCGGAGGAGCATAATGTTGACTGGACGGAATTCAAATTAATGATGGAAGCGCAGTATTGTCCTCGCCCAGTTAGAGAGGCCCGAGTTCGGGAGTTTTTCTCACCACAAAATTCAGAAGCATCTGTGACGGACGTGATTAAGACTTTTAATCACCAGCTGACTTATGTGCGTCACTTGGTCAGAACCGAGGCGGAGAGGATTTTTCATTTCGACATGCGAATGAAGCCGGAAATTCAGCAATATATGTCCGGATTTGAATGTACCACCTTGCGACAGTATCAAAACAAGGCGCTGGCCTATGATATGAAAGAGGCGGCAGTAGAGAAATCAATGGAAGCAAAGAAGCAGAAAGTGGCTGGCAACTTCACGGAGAATAAGAGTAGCGGGCCACGCAGGGGCCAGTGCTCTTTTCATTCATCCAGGAGGCCTCTGCATCCGTCTCGAGGTGGAAAGAAGTTCCGGGCAGCACCAACCGTTTCAGACGCAGGGAAGAAATATTATAACTGTGGCAAAGCGGGGCATGTTCGACGTGACTATTTCGTGCCTGCTGTGACCTGTTTCGAGTGTGGATAGGAAGGGCATCGCGCAACATTTTGTGGGAATGCGACCCGATCTTTTGGTACTCGAACTCCTGTACCGGTTCCGAAGGACACTAGTGTAAACCAGACGCAGCAAAGCGGTTTCCCGCAGCAGAATGTTGGGAAAAGAGAGGCATCCAAATACCGGGTCCGTTCCTCCGCGTATTTACGAGATGAAGAAGGATGATCATAACACAGCTGTTGCATCAGGTACGATTCAGATCCTTTTGCAACCAGTTAGTGTCTTGTTTGATTCGGGAGCTACGCATTCTTTTATATCTTTGAAGTGTGTTAATCGTTTGAAAATCTCGTGCTTGTATAATTGTGAACCTTATGTTGTGGGATTACCGAGTGGACAGAAAATTGTGGGAACCCTAGAAGCTAGAGATTTTCCAGTGTCTATAGGAGGGAGAGATTGGCCATCGAATCTTATTGTAGTTGACATCTACGGTGACGATTTAATTCTCGGGGACGATTGGCTCAACCGTTATGGAGCTATTATGAATTACCGAAAGAGAGTCATTTCTATCATTGCGGATGACGGATCTGAACACTTATTCCAAGGATGGAGACCGGGAAGCTCGGGAAAATTGATCAAAGCAATGAAAGCCATGAAATTACTGAAGCAGGGATGTCATGGACTTTGGTGCTATGCCATGAGGAAAGAGGAAGGAGTAGAGCTATCGTCTATTTCAGTTGTGAATGAGTTCTCAGATGTATTTCCTGACGAACTACCTGGGTTACCTCCGCAGAGAGAAGTGGAGTTCACTATCGAATTAGAGCCTAGAGCAGCTCCTATTTCCAGAGCACCATACCGCATGGCGCCACCCGAGATGTATGAACTCAAGAAGCAACTGGAGGAATTGTTACAGAAGGGTTATATTCAACCTAGCGTTTCTCCTTGGGGAGCGCCCGTTCTCTTTGTCCCGAAGAAAGACGGATCCCTCCGACTGTGTATTGATTACAGGGAGCTCAATAAGATGACGATCAAGAATAAGTATCCTATACCTCGGATCGACGACTTGTTTGATCAACTGCAAGGGGCAAGGGTATTCTCGAAGATTGACTTGCGATCAGGATACCATCAGTTGAGAATTAAGGAATCGGATATACCAAAGTCTGCTTTCAGGTCCGGGTACGGGCATTATGAATTTGTAGTGATGCCATTTGGACTTACCAATGCTCCTGCGGTATTCATGCAATTAATGAATCGGGTATTCTTAGAATACTTGGATAAATTTGTGGTCGTCTTCATTGATGACATCTTGATATATTCAAAGGACGCAGAGGAGCATGCCGAACATTTGCGTGTGGTTTTGAGCACCTTGAGGAAGGAACAACTGTATGCAAAGCTTTCAAAATGCGAGTTCTGGCTTAGGGAAGTAACTTTCCTTGGGCATGTGATATCAGCTGACGGAGTTCAGGTGGACCCGAAGAAAGTCGAAGCAATCTTGGAATGGGAAGTTCCTAATAACGTGAAAGAAGTCCGGAGTTTCATAGGACTTGCTGGATATTATCGCCGCTTTGTAGAGGGATTTTCCAAAATTGCTCGTCCGCTCACTCAGCTATTTCAGAAAACTCAAAAGTTTACGTGGGATGAGAAATGCCAGACTGGTTTTGATGAACTTAAGAAGAGATTGACGACAGCACCTATATTAGCGTTACCAGATGGGACTGATGGATTCATGGTATACAGCGACGCTTCAAATTAGGGTCTGGGATGTGTGTTGATGCAAAAGGATAAGGTGATTGCCTATGCTTCTCGGCAATTGAAACCGTATGAGGTTAATTACCCGACTCATGATCTGGAGCTAGCAGCTGTAGTCTTTGCATTGAAAATTTGGAGACATTATTTGTACGGCACTCATTGTCAGATCTTTACAGATCATAAGAGCCTTAAGTACATTTTCAGTCAGAAAGAATTAAACATGAGGCAGAGAAGGTGGCTGGAATTGATCAAGGATTACGACTTGGAGATTCTCTATCATCCGGGGAAAGCAAACGTAGTAGCCGATGCATTGAGCCGTAAACCTATTTTCTTCGAGTGTTGAAATCACTTACATCCCAAACCAGCATTCAGCGGGAGCTGATCCGCGAAGAGATTGAAGTATGGGCAGCAGGAATCCAAGGGCAACTATATGTGATGGAACTTACTTCATCACTAGTCGAGGAGATCAAATCTAAGCAGCTGAACGATTCTCTGATCCTTCAGTTATGTGACGAAGTAAAGAAGGGAAAAGCCCCAGGATTCGTGATACAAGATGATGGAGTTCTGAGATTTCAGAGTCAATTTTGCGTTCCCGAAAATGAGGAATTGAGACGGACGATTCTGAAGGAAGCTCACAGCGCGCCCTATTCTATTCACCCGGGCAGCAGTAAAATGTATAAGGATCTTAAACAAAACTTCTGGTGGGGGAATATGAAAAAGGACGTAGTAGAGTACGTTTCGAAGTGTTTGACTTGTCAGCAGGTTAAGATTGAGCATCAGCGACCTGCCGAAATGTTAAAGCCGCTTTCGATCCCTGAATGGAAGTGGGAGGATATCTCGATGGATTTCATCACCAATATGCCAAGAACCAAAACGGGAATGAACATGATTTGGGTTATAGTTGATCGAATAACCAAGTCGGCTCATTTCCTAGGAATTAAAAATACATGGGGACCCGAGAGATTGTCGCGAGTATTTATTGCGGAGATAGTCAGATTGCATGGGATGCCGAAGACCATTATTTTGGATCGAGATGGTCGCTTCGTGTCGCACTTCTGGAAGGCAGTTCACAGGGCTTTGGGGACTGAGCTCAACTTTAGCACGGCTTATCATCCCCAAACGGACGGTCAGTCCGAAAGGACTATACAAACAGTAGAAGACATGCTTAGAGCTTTTGCTTTGGATTGGTCAACTGATTGGGAAGTTCATTTGCCATTGATTGAATTCACCTACAATAATAGTTGGCATGCTTCTATTAAGATGGCACCGTTTGAAGCTTTGTACGGGAGAAGATGTCGATCACCCCTGTGCTGGGATGATTCTTCGGACTTGATCGGGACGGAACCGGAATTGATAATTCAGACTCAAGAGAAGATAGCTTTGATTTGGGAAAGACTGTTGACTGCCCAGAGTCGACAGAAGTCTTATGCAGATGTACGTCGTCGCCCTCTAGAGTTCGACATTGGGGACCACGTACTATTGAAGGTGTCTCCTACATGAGGAATTTTCCATTTTGGGAGGAAAGACAAGCTATGTCCGAGGTATATCGGACCATTTGAGATCCTCGAAAGAGTTGGGGATTTAGCATACAGGTTGGCCTTACCGCCATCGCTGAGTCACGTTGACAATGTGTTTCACGTATCCCAATTACGGAAGTATGTACCAGACCCCAGTCACATCATTGATTTCGACGAGATCTAGATAGCTAACGACGGTACCTTCGAAGAGAGACCCATCAAGATACTTGAGAGTCGGATCAAACAATTGAGGAATAAACCAATACACTTGGTTAAAGTGCAATGGTCACGACACGGAGTTGAAGAGGCCACTTGGGAAACGAAGGACAGTATGAAGACTAGATATCCAGAGTTGTTTTCATCTTAAGTTTCGGGACGAAACTTCTTTTTAGGGAGGAAGAATGTAATACCCGAGATTTCTGCTATGTATTTAAAACTTGTGATATTGTAATTGTTGCATTTTGATCTGAGCATTATTCTCCGTATTTCATAATCCGGTGTTGTTAAGTGTATGATTTCATGAGTGTGACTTAAATTTGTGATTCTGCGCACGTAGCGCACGTTATCGATTAAGTATAGCGTACGCTAACTTGGATCCATAGCGCACGCTATGGAGGAACCTTAGCGCACGCTATGCGGGGTCAATATGATTGAGACGTGTGGTAGGTGAGATCAGGTCGGGGATCTTGGTCGGATTGTGTCGGGATGAACCTGGACGGCTTTCGGGAAAAAGCCAAGTCAACGCGTTAGCGCACGCTACTCACATGAGGGTAGCGCACGCTAAAGGCTGAGTACAGTGAAATCAGTAACGTTTCAAATAGCCGTTAGCGCACGCTATGAATATGGACTAGCGCGCGCTAATAACCATTTTCTATATATAGGACAGCATCCTTTTTCATATTTTCAGATTTTTCACTCCCCCATCCGAATTCTTGAACTTAGAAAGACACTCTCTTCATCCTAAACACTTCTTGCCGGCATCCTAGCCCGTGTTGAAGATTGTAGATCATTGGAGGATTGGTGTTCAAACCTTCGGCGTGGGATTGCTTCGAATTTCCTCCTTGTTCTTCACTACTTTGAGGTAGGTGATTCTTCACCAATATTAGTAGTATTCTGAAGGACGTTTTTGATCATGTTTTGGGATTTACCTAGTCAGTTAGATTCACAAGTAGTCGATCATCATGCGTTAGAAGGATATTTTTGACGTTTCGGCACTTATTCATCGTATGATCCATTGAACCTTTTTAGTATGTGGACTCCTAAGCATATTATGTATCTTCAAAACCGATCATGACCAGTGTATGGAGATTACCTAGTTCTTATGTTTTACGTAAGGGATCATATGTTTTGGGACTTGGAATGAATTGAACTTAAGATATTTTCTTGAAGATCAAGATGAATTATGGTGTAGTAATGATGATACGTATCCTTGTGTCTCGTAGTCATTTAATCCATAAAGATCTTTCATAAACCGTATGAGCATGATATGCACGGAGTTGACATGTATTAACACTGAGGATTTCATGAGTTTTCATCACCATTAGCTCAAGTTTTACCCAGTAGTGACTGCCATGCACGATTAGCGCACGCTAAGATGTATATATTAACGTGCGCTATCGGGAATGAGTAACGTGCGCTACGTTGAATACGTAACGTACGTTATATCATCAGGCAAATGGTCGCTCGTGAGAAGACTCACAAGATACGAGATAGCGCACGCTAAACACGGTCATTTGCGTACGTTAGCAGGGGCTTAGCGCACGTTACGTAGAGTACGTAGCGCGCGCTAAGTAGTTCAGACAGAATTCATTTTTTTAGAGCTTGCGGCCGTAAACCGGATTGTCAGACGTTCGTACGACTTGAGAGGAATTCTTTATTATTTCTTAGGTCTGCGCCTTTCATAGGGGACGAGCGAGGGGCGGTGAAATACGGACGCGTGTCATTTGTTAGAGTATTTCCATTCTTGCCATTTTCGAGGCAAGTATCATATGTTGAGTTTGATTTATATTGGAACCTTGATCATGCTTATGGTTTTGTTCATGTTGTCAAATATGAGATGTATTTCTGTAATTTCTCGTGGTATTCGTTGTTAATTATTCGTATTGATGAACATATTGAAATGCATATATGTATGCATAATTGATTGGTTTATGGTATAAATGATCCGAGGGGATCATGAGGATCTATGCTGAGGGCGATGGATCGAATGTCCACCATGCGTTGGTCCGACGGGATCATCATGGGGATCTATGCTGAGGGCGCTGGATCGCTGGACGGGTTTTCCACCATGCGTTGGTCAGACGGGATCATCATGGGGATCTATACCAAGGGCGCTGGATCGCTGGATTACCCTGTATTGTGTTAATGGAATCGTGAGGATTCACATCGTTGGATTCCGATGACGGAAGTCCGTTTTGCATGTTTTATGATGCACTGATGATTTATGTATTATGATACTTGTACTAGCATTGTTTTGCTAACCCCGTCGGGGTTGGACATTGTTTTGATGTTCAGGTAGCCGAGGAGCGGGGAAGCAACCACAGTACCGACAGGACGATGAAATGGCTCAGTGATGTGGTCGATGTTTATTGTTATTGTGATTTGTCTTCTTGGTTCATTTAGTACTCGAGTACGTATGTTTTAATAATGTCATTTCGATATGGTTGTATAAGTTAACTCATTGGATCAGTTGAACCAAATCTGTATTTTGAACTTCAGTTGTACGATTGGATTATATTTACATTCCTTTTTAAATTAGCCTTGTAAATCCTTACTTAAAGGGTTTACGGCGCTGTAATGATTCCGAATATCTCGGGGTGTTACAATGTCAAGGAATTGTTTGATACAAAACCCTTCGGTAATTATGCCAACGTTGTTGATTGATCATCTTGCTGTTACTGTTGTTCGTTAATAGCCAATTCAAGGCATTAAGATACTTGTTGGATTATGTTGTTGACGATAGCCGGTTTGCGGTATCGATGTATCGATGGTTATTGTTGACTGATGTTCCATTGAGATATCATTATGATCGTTGTTATTGATATCGGTGTTTTTCTGTTGATGTTGTATTGGCTGATTGAAGGCGTTGACGTATTCGATTATCATCTCTGTTTCTGGTGGTCAATTAAAGGCACTGGGACATCTGTTCTAATTGTATCGTTGTTATCGATTAGCCGTTCTAAGGTAATCGATGTATTGGGACTGTCGAAGACATTTCCCATTCGTTGTATCGTTGTTATCGATTGGCCGTTCTAAGGTAATCGATGTATTGAATTGGGACTGTCGAAGACATTTCCCATACGTTGTATCGTTGTTATCGATTGGACGTTCTAAGGTAATCGACGTATTGAATTGGGACTGTCGAAGACATTTCCCATCTGTGGTATCGTTGTTATCGATTGGTCGTTCTAAGACAATCGAGTTATTGAATTGGGACTGTCGAGGATAGTTCCCATCCATTTAGTCGTTGTGATCGATTGGCCATTACAAGGCAGTCAAGGTGTTTGAATTGGGACCGCCGAGGACGGTGCCCATCCGTGAATTATTGTTATCGTGTTGGCCGACTCAAGGCAGCACACTATTATTCTTGTGAATTCGGTAATCTTGGGATCATTGCCGTTTGTGATTAATTGTGTTTTGGAGGCTAGTTTTGGGTAGTGCTCAATGGGTAAGTTTGGGGGCTTGAACCTTCGCGGTTGGTTTCCCAACACCTATAGTTCAGTAGGTCACGATCATGTTGATGATCTCATTATGGGTAAGTTTGGGGCTTGAACCTTCGCGGTTTGTTTCCCAACACCTACAGTTCAGTAGGTCACGGTCACTGGGTGATCTCATTATGGGTAAGTCTAGGGCTTGATCCTTCGCAGTTGGTTTCCCAGCACCTGCAATTCACCAGGTCACGGTCATTGGATGACCTCATTGTGATATGGATTCATGCCGTGGCTTCGGCCCTCATTGTGATACGGCTTCGTGCCGTGGCTTTGGCCCTTATGTAATACATCTTCGGGCTGTCTTGGCTTCGGGCCATTATGATGATTGGCAGCTTCGGCTGAGTGGCTTTCAGGCTATTGTAATATTTTGGCAGCTTCGGCTGAGTGGTTTTCAGGCCATTGTGATGTTCTGTAATTTCCTGTAATACCCGTACTTTTTATTAACTGTTTGACCTTGCCGTCCTTCCTATCTTTGTCGCTTTGTAAACTCTTTGTCGTGTTGTTGATGTTTTTATAGAGTTTCGTACCTTGTTTAGATCATGATAGTGTTTAACCGAGCCTTTCGTCAGTGGTGTGGAACAGACAGATAGCGCACGCAAGGCTTAGGGCTAACGCACGCTGTTTTTACTTAAGTAGCGAACGCTAGCTTTGAGCTTTAACGCACGCTAACATTAGGAAGCATGTCAGGACAGTAGCTAATTTTGCTCTCTGGACTAGCAGTTAGCGCACGCTAGGAGTTAGCTAGCGCACGCTATTCGTGATCAGTAGCGCGCGCTAACACGTCCGTAGCGCACGCTAACGAGCTGGGTCGGTAGAGGCAGTGAGATTGTCAGGCTTTCTGGACTATCAGGTAGCGTACGCTAGGCTTCGACTAGCGCACGCTATAAGAGTTGCATAGCGCACGCTAAGCTATCATAGCAACGCACGCTAAGGCTTGAGCAGGGCAGAGGACAGTAGGTTCTGGACTCCAATTTCTGGATACCAACTCCCAGGTACTGCACGCTAACTATAGGCTAGCGTACGCTGAAGGAAGGCGTTAAAGCACGCTAACGATATGCGTAGCGCACGCTAACGATGTGGGCAGACACCACTGGTCTACCCGGTGACCCCGTTAGCGCACACTAATATTGAGGCGTAGCGTGCGCTAAACTGGGCACAATATATAATGGACAGCTGACTCCCACTCGTCATTATTTTCATCCTTTTCACTTTTACGATCGGGAGCAGCGGATTTGGGTGATTCTGGGGGTTTGGAGGCGATCCTTCTTCAGATATCAACATCTTTGGTTGGAGAATAAAGATTTCACAACATCTAAGCCATTATATCTTCGAAATCAAGGTAAAAATCTTTAGAACCCTAATTTTGGGAATTTTGGGTTTTTCTTAGATTCGTCCTATTTATCTGCTTTGGAGCTTGAGAACCTTGAGATTATGATGTATCTACCCCGTATACATGTTTCCCCTATAATTTTTCGGATTGGTTTGCACCGGGTTCGGACTTGTGAGGGTTTGGGTGATTTTCCAACCTCTAGTTGTTTACTCTCGTAGTTTTGTGAATCGTAGGTGGTTTTCGGGAGTTTCTTCATGAGTTATGAGTATGGATTATTGATTATCATATCCCTTACAAATCTTTTAGGTACCGGAAGTTCATTCTTGGACCTACCGAACTCATACTCTTTCCCGTTCGATTTCTCGATGTCTCAAAGGAAAGTATATATTTATGATTGTACGTTCTCGACTTTGAAAGTAAGATATATGAATGGCATGATTGTTTATATCCACTATGGGACGGGTCGACGGGTCCTCTGAGGGTTTCGTAGCCTCTAGTGCGATTCCACAGATAATATGAGTTAACCACTCTAGGACGGACCGACGGGCCCTCTGAGGGTTCCATAGCCTCTGGTGCGGTTCCATGGTTGATCATGTATGTATTGATGTGATGCTATGAGATTTAGTTATTCCGGAATACTAGTCTCGAAATGATGAATTGACGGTTACTTTTACTTTATTGTTGAGGAGTATTGTATTTCATATTCGATATACTTGCACTAGCTATTCGACGGCTAACCCACTTATGGTGGAAGTACTTTTTATGTATTTCAGGTTCTAGGAGAGCAGACAGGCAGGTATCGGGTCGGCATGAAGATGATGGGCAAGCGTGGTACTGTGTCTTATCTCCGGTTATATTATGTGTTCCTCCATTCAGTGTTGTTGTACTGGAATGGTTATTGAATACTCGAGTACTGCTTTTCAGTTTTCTTGATGTTCGGGCCTGTGTTGCTGAGGTATTGATTCGTGTTGTGATGTATTTGGATACATTAGATATGGTTTGAGTACCAATTGTATTGTCCTTCATTTCATTGTATTTGGACCTTCTCATTCAAGTTTTATAGTTCCGCGTATGATTAGCCTTGTGGGTCCCACGGCGGGGCTCACGGCGCTGTAATATACCCTGAATAACTTGGGGGTGTTACATTTCTGTTGGAGCCTTCGGGCATTGTGACTCGTATCTATTTCAGCTCTGGTTTGGTTTACCTTTAGGTAATTCGTTGGTTTGTTCTATATTGATGATTCGTCATTGGGCATTTGTGTTCTAACCTATTGAGCAGGTATTGATTGTATGTTGTGGGCATAGTGTTTCACGAATGCTCGGTTCTTACCTTGATTTTTGAGCATCTCGTATTATCATTGTTGTACCATTTATTCTGACTTTGGATGCATATCATGTCGTACATGTATTTGATATTCATTATCTGGATGACTGACCCTGTGGGGGCGGAACATGTTCATGTTTTAGGTGTTTGCGAGGAGATAATTGAGACACAGGGCCATGATGATGGCGACGAGGCATTCGAGCGATACTAGTCCCGAGTTGTTTCGGTGTTCATGTCGGTCAGATAGTTTGGAGTACTCCAGTTTTCGTCAGTTGTTGTCATTTTGTATTATCCGAGCAAGGCTCATAGATGTTGTTGTATCTTTATTTTAGCCACGTAGGCCTATTTTTGTCATTGAAATTCCATATCGGAATAATATGTTGGATATCATAGTAGGGACTGTGATTTCCCTTTTGGTCAGTTTGTTGTGTTTTAGTCGTGTTCGCCTGGTGGATCTCCTGGTGTGGGGTCCACGGCACTGTAATAACCCAGTGGGATTTGGTGGCATTACAGAAGATGGTATCGTAGAATGGGTTGTGAGATACCCTGATATGTGAGTTATGTGGCTCTGCCGACGCGATAGTAGTGGGGCTGTCAGGTTATGACAATCTGGACAGTCAGGTTTTGTGAGTCGTGATAGTTGGATGATTGTATTAGTCATTCTTTCATTGAGTCATCGTCTGTAAAGACTAGTATCGCAAGACCTCGAAGCTTCGTATGACCTGTGTAAGGACTCAATTCTCTTTTATGTTCATATATTTATTATGTCATTGATTATACATGTTTTGTTTAAACACGTATGTGATATGTGTGGTACCATTGATTCGTGATTTGGAGCGTGTAGGCTCTGTATTGGCTATGATTAGCATGACTGATGTGATTATTTATTTGTTGAGTATGTATACTCGTGTTTGGCTATTGACTTAGCATTCTAGATTGATGTTGAGGCATATTTGAGCTTTGATCATGATCAAACGTTATTCTTTGATTATGGAAAGAGGAATCCGAGGATGTGACAGAGGGGGTAAGGGTTACAGAACGAGCCAAAACCCAGAACCGCATGTTTATGCACATGTGGATGCCGATATGGATCAAAGTTCGTCCGGTGGTGTTACCTACGCGACCGATTCTCCTTCGGGACGTCATACCCGAGAAGTCGATCAGACTGGGAGTGGACACATCGACCCTTACTTGCTTATGAGGGGCATGATGGCCCATATGACTCAGATGACGCAGATAGTAGAGACCATGCAGGCCTCGATGGTTCGTGGTCCACCGCAGCAGGGATTCCAAGTGCCGTTTCATGGGCAGACTCGGGGAGTGAGTCAGATTGTTGGTGATATCTCTTGTCAGAGGCCGCCTACTTTTGAGGGTTCGTCGGAACCAGTGGATATTTGTTGGTCCCCAAGAATGATGAAGACTATCATCACTGTACCAACATGAGTCTTTTCTTGCGCGCTTTGTCCTCACTCACGCGCACCTGGGAAACTTCCCAGGGGTTCACCCATCCCATAACTACTTCAGGCCAAGCACGCTTAACTTTGGAGTTTCTATGAGATGGATACCAGAAAAGAAGATGCATCTTGTTGGTATGAGTAGTCCAAATCAATTCATTTAATCACTTTCTAGTGCAGATCTCACAGGCCGAATCGCAAGCTGCGCCTCGCGCATTTTCAAGCTCATGCATGCAGGATGCTGGACCGAAGCCCAACAATCCCCCCCCAGTATCTGCCATCATTTCAGCCCCATAGTCTAGAAACCTCCGCGAACTAGATTTGATCACACAGCCCTCTAGTGGCTGGATTCATTCACACAGTCCTCCAACACTTGACATCAACATCTGTTCCAGCTCCGTTTACTTCCGCTGCGCCAATTTCTCAGTTACAGCATACTAGATTTGATCACATAGCCCTCCAGCACTTGACAATCTCCACTGCGTCAACATCTTAGTTCCGGCCAACTGGCAACATTTGCTGCATGCCCGCCTCTCAGTTCCAACACTCTGGAAGCCTCTACTGTAGGATACTCCAAGGGAATCCGCACCCGTGACTTGCTCCGATACCAATTGTTGGTCCCCAAGAATGATGAAGACTATCCTCACTGTACCAACACGAGTCTTTTCTTGCGCGCTTTGTCCTCACTCACGCGCACCTGGGAAACTTCCCAGGGGTTCACCCATCCCATAACTACTCCAGGCCAAGCACGCTTAACTTTGGAGTTTCTATGAGATGGATACCAGAAAAGAAGATGCATCTTGTTGGTATGAGTAGTCCAAATCAATTCATTTAATCACTTTCTAGTACAGATCTCACAGGCCGAATCGCAAGCCGCGCCTCGCGCATTTTCAAGCTCATGCAGGCAGGATGCTGGACCGAAGCCCAACAATATTGTTCATTGGCTTGAACATTTTGATAAACTCTTCGACATGGTTCAGTGTCCAGAAGAGAGTAAGGTGGCAGTAGCGGCTTACTACTTGAGTAAGGGCACTTATTCTTGGTGGCTTTATGTGAAACTCGCTGATCGTGACTGTTTTTGGAGCGAGTTCAAGACTCTCATGTAAGAGATGTATTATCCGGCTCCACTTCATGAAGCCAAATTGTCAGATATTTTGAACCCCAAATCCGTCGAAGATGAGTGTGTTATTGTTATTGCTGAGAAGTTTCATGGACTTCTTCAATTTGCTTCATCTGTTATCCATACTGAAGCGAATAAGATCAAGTATTTTAGCAAGAGGCTAAACCCGCAGTTGAGGATGCACTTGTTCAATCATAATTGTGAATTCATTGAGAAGGCTCTTGGAGCAGAGCTTTTGATCAAAGAGCTTGCTCGGAAGAACCCTTCAGTTTCTTCTGGTGAGAGGACTAGAATGCCAGTTTGTTAAGAGGGACATCAGGCTCCGAAGTCCAAGAGATCATTTCCTAGTCGTATCCGTGCTGGTAAAGCATCTTCCTCTCAGACGACGAGTTCGACTGTTGTTTGCTTTAACTGTGATTCAGCAGGGCATGTTAGTACTCGTTGTACGGTGCCAACTTTTGTTTGTCGTTCATGTGGGAGGCAGGGACACCTTCAGAAGTACTGCAGGAGTTCTAGTGCTAGTAGGTCTCGAGAGAGCTCACGTGCCTCGAGAGACTTTGTTACTCCAGTCCGTACTTCATCCAAGGGTTCCTATCAGGCTTCTGAAGCCAGAGGTAAGGACATCCGAGGAGGAGCAGCAAGTTCATATTTGAGTCTTCCTCGAGTCGTTGAGATCGAGGATGTCGATGATCTGGAGGATATCGATGCTGGGTACACTTGAGATGTAGCCTTGATTTGTATTTTCCTTGTTTGTTGGATTGATGTTTGACTCAGTCTATATTGTAGTATTGTGGTTGTGAATCATTTTTTGTTGATTTATCTTGTAATGATAGTAATTGAGAATCTTGAGATTTGAGTCATTTGATGTGATTTTCTTTCCTTTCGGTTTTGTGCCCGAGATTTTGTGATAATCTGGGGAATTTTTCATTGTGATTCGAGACGCCAAGTTGTGAGGACTTGGGCGTGCGATTAATATGGTCCCGAGGACTATATGTGTGTTGTTATTTTCCTTTTGTGGCGTGAGTCAGTGATTGCATGGGATTCCGATGCCGACGTGGACGGAGAAGTGTACACCGATGATTGTAGAGATGTACAATGGGCGGATCCCGTGGGGTGTGTACGCCGGTGTTACGAGTCATGTGGTTGGTACGAATTTCTGGCTGGTCTCTAGCGGAGGAGTCATGATTCGACTAATCTCGCACTTGGTTGAGTGTTTTCATCACTTGATTTTCGCCGTGTTTGGGCAGGGGAGACAAGGGGACCCGAGGGGTTGGCCCAGTTACTCAGGCGGAGTTGTTCGTATTGTGGAGTATTCCTGGAGATGTTATTTTCAGATCCCGATGGATAGTTTATATCCTGAGTTGTGTACCCTTAGTTTCGGGGACGAAACTCTTTTTAAGGGGGTGAGTATGTAATATCCAGGGGTAAATTTTTTTGTTTCACTGTTGTGTTGTACATGTTCATTTGGAATTGTACAAATGTTGTTGTATTTGATTGATACAATGTATATTGTATTGGGATATTTCAGAATCGAAATATTTATACTTGTCGTCGGTATTGTGTTGCCGATCGGATGTTGCTTGGTGAGTTTGGAGTTTGATTTTGTCCAAGTATATTGGACCTAACGTACACTACATGCATAGCATTACGTACGTTAAGAGTGGCAGGTTACGTACGTTAAACCGTGTTGGTTACGTACGTAACACAAGGTATCTGATCGCATCTGAGTTTCGGCGTGTGGGGATGAACGTGTTTGGATCATGTTGGCCTTTCGAGGCAGCCAAGTCAATGAGCATTATGTACGTAATGCTTATGCTAATAACGTACGTAATGCATGGTTCGTTTTGAGACAGTGAGTTCTGGCAGAACTTAGCGTACGCTATGTAGAGGCGATAACGTACGTTACA
This sequence comes from Orobanche coerulescens, assembly GCA_033398695.1. Lineage (NCBI taxonomy): Eukaryota > Viridiplantae > Streptophyta > Magnoliopsida > Lamiales > Orobanchaceae > Orobanche > Orobanche coerulescens. Next base: position 144,557,937 of record CM065805.1, on the reverse strand, counting down.
TGCATAACGTACGTTAAGGTGGTGATATAGTGGCCGGAATGCAATGTGCAGATTATAAAGACATGATTCGTTTTTCATTTTCTCACGATCCATTTTCGATTTCTTTCTCTTGAAATCATCCCTTTGCATCCCTTAGTCTTTTCCCGCCTCTTCCAACCTATTTTGGAGCTTCATAACTTGGATTGAAGCTTAGGAACTTGGAGTTTGGAGTGTTTCTTGATGGTTTGAGGTTGTTCTTTGACACGTCTTTTGTGTAACTATCGCAAGTGCACACTATCGTATCAAGTAGTAAGTTGACTTTTTGAGTCCGGTTTATCGATACCACGAGGAAGTTAGGTTATATATTGAATTATACACTATTTATCTATTTATTATAGAGATTTAGTTGAGTGAAACACACAATTTAAGTGTTTGGTTTGAAAATTGCAAGGAAAATGCAATAATAGTTCTAAAATTTAAGGAAATGAAAGATTGCACTAATAATAGATTAATAAAAGGTAAAATGAAATAGTTGGGATTACAAAGTAAGTTCATCATTAGTTATAGGAGATGTATAGGAGATCATAATCTGAATTTACTTATTATATTGTGTAGATTCGATTTTCCTTAAAAAGACGGTTCCTCTTTCGAATGTAAAAACGTCCCTTATATATTGAATCAATCCACTATATTTCTATGTTGATTGGCTTCAATACATAGCATTAGATTTTATGAAAATAACTCAAAGAATCATCTAAGGTCTAGATGTATATTTCTATCCCCTAGAACAACTTAGAGTGAAGATCATTTGATCTAATCAAACATATTTTCTTTCGAAACATATAAAGACCATAAATATCATCATTTATTGGCTAAATAAATAAAGATTGGTAAAACAATGAAAATCGCACACAATAATAAATAATACATAATAGATCTTTATACAAACTTAAATAACATGACAAACCTTGTTTATAATCCCAACTAAGGATAACTTAGCCCATGAAGGGTTTATTCAACATATTACAAACTTGAGTGGTCATTATTAGTTGAAAAAGGGAAAGAATTGATCATAACTCCCTTAGTAGATAAAGGAGAAAGAAGCAATAAACTCCCTCAACAACATAAGCTAAACCACTATTGCATACTCTCTCTCAAGAACACAAGTGTGTTCTTCACACAAATAAGATGAATGATGCTAAATGATAGATGTAAGGGGTCTATTTATACACCTAAAGTCATCTAATAGCTCCAAAACTCCAGCATTATTATATTAGATCGGATCAAGGCCATCCATCCCCTCAATAATAGACCAAAAGTAAAAAAGATTTAAAAATGATCATACATCTGTCAAGAGTTACGGCCGTAACTTTCAGATGTTACGACCGTAGCTATGAGGACTTACGGCCGTAACTTTCAGATGTTATGGCCGTAACTTTGCTTCGGCTTTTTGCACATCAGTTGCTGTGTGAGTTACGGCCGTAACTTTTAGATGTTACGCCCGTATGGAGTTTCAGACTTCATTTTCAGCCCAGAATTTCTTAGACTTTTGTGTTTTCGCCCCAAATCTTCTTCGGATGATAACTTTTGATATATAACTCTGATTTTGAATCTGGAAAGACTATCGAACTCGTCTCGTAAAGCTCTACAACATGAATACATAAAAACGCAATAAATAGAATATATTATAAACATGTTATTTCTTGAGTAAATCAGTAATTCAATCCGATTGAGGCTAAAATTACATCTTCATCCTATAAAAATAAAATTATTAAAAAACTAATTAATTTAAAGCAAAAACGAGTAGACTAGCATAATTATGGGTAAAATATATCAATACAAATCACGGATAAGTGTATAAAACTAACACTTATCACACCCCCAAACTTGAATTCTTGCTAGTCCCGAGCAAGACTCTTTATTAATCACACTCAATGTAAAAATAAAAATAGCACATAAATTAATAAAACACACACAAATTAAGAAAAATACTTATATATATAAAGAGAAAAAGAGATTGAAATGTCACTTACACAACAACCAGCTTTATACAGTAGATATAAATGAATCAAGATTCAAAATAAATCTACTAATGATTTTGAAGTTAAAACACGGTTTTATTTTTGTAATTCCAAAATGCAAGGTTTTCCCCCAAAAGGTTGATTATTTCTTTCCCATTCGTGAAACACACGACTCCCTTTAATGGTTGCTCTCGATCACTCGTTTATTTTTCGACTCAATATGAAAAAGAATGTCATCAACGTCATCAAATATTTGTGATTGTTCACGAAATTGAGTGTATTGAAATTCAGTCACTAATTAATTCAAATCTGCTCATAATCTACATCCATTTTAGTGATAGCTTTCACACCGTTATTTGCTAACGTGTAACTCTTTTCACCAACACATTTCCCATTTTTTTTTAGGTGATAGCTTTTACACCGTTATTTGCTAAAGAGTAGCTCTTTTCACCAACACATTTTCTATTTTTTTTTAGGTGATAGCTTTCACATAGTTATTTGCTAACGTGTAGCTCTTTTCACCAACACATTTTCCATCTTGTGTGAGACGGCAGCTACGCACCAACAATGATTATTCCTTTATTTTTCGCAATATTTTAGGACCCCCAAAATTAGGAAGTTGTTGCTGCTCAACATCTCTCTTTTTTTTCAACTAGCCTCTTTTCATCAATGACTTTTTTTTAGGGAATAAAATTTTTGCAGAAAAATCATTTATTAGTTAAGCATAAAAAATCAAAAACTCCTCAAATTAAGTACATTTAAGTTCTATTTTTCATCAACCGACTGATTCTTCTTTTCTCAAGGTAACGAATGACTCGATTTACATGATAACTACAAGGCTTGGAAAGAGAGATTAAGGCTCAAAAATTTTGGAATATACAAATTTTTTTAACCGGTTAAAATGATTTTAGAAACTTGTATATGGCTAATTTATTGGTGTTATGGCCAGATCTAGAAATCTCACAAATCAAAATAAACAAAATAAATATATATATAAATATACACTAAATAAAATGAAAGACAAATAACAAAAATAATCAAAACACACCAAAATACCACACACATCAAAATAATCAAAACACACCACCCCCAAACTTGAAAAAGAAACTGTCCTCAGTTTAAAAAATATATATAATAAAAAGTAAGGGAGAAAAGCAGAATACTCCCTCTAATGAAAGTTGATGCTTGAGCTAACGCCTTATTGGATCTGCAAGAAAAAAAATATACGAGGCAAACAACAGAAAAAAAAAATAGAATATACCCGGAAGTATAACACAATTTTTAAGATGCGCTTCAGGAAAGTCCGAAGAGTCGCCTTACGCTGCCATCAATGCTTTTATTAAAAACAAATAATAAAAATTACAGCAATTAAAATAACAATACATAAATCGCGAATAGATGCGCGTCAAGAGATAAAAAAAAACTCCTTAAGCTGCCATCATTTAGCACGATTTTACACACAACAGAAAATAAAAATAACAAGAGGTCCGATATTGGTTATCAAAGGGAGAGAAATGAATCCACTTTTCATTTTCTCACGGTAAAATCTTCCATCCAGACAATATTAGCTAGAGCTGCATGTAATATCCGCAATTTTTGATTTTCGGTAAATTTCTTTTTTTGGCCGGAGTCCATTTTGACGACTCGCTCATGACCGTTTCGTCATTTCGAGAATGATTAATTCTGCACTTTTTGTCATCCGAGTTCGTTTCGGTATCGTTTTGTTGAGTTCCGAGCTTTTTAGCGACTTTTCCACACTTGAGCCCGATTCTTGCGAATCTCGTCCGAAACTGTTGTTTCGAGTTTCTCGTAAGTTCATTTGATATTATTATTCATGTTGCGAGCTTTAGTTTGGTGTTTCGATCGCGTATCGTGATTTTCGGACATTTTGGGCCATTTTCGTAATTTCCCAAAGTTTTGGGTAATTACTTCCGTTGTTGAATTCCGAGCCTTCGGGTGGTCGGAATTGTGTGTTCTCTTAGCTCTTAGATTCGTCTTTGCGAGTACGTCGTAACCGTATCATCGATTCGTATTCAGGTTCGGATTTTGGGGTCGTTCGGGCCGTCGGAGTTGGCCCCGGCCGAGTCATGGCCGGGCAACCTGGGCCCAGGCCGCGATCGCCGAGTCACGGCGGCGGTGCTCGCGATTCGCCGAGCAGTCCGTGGGCCGCGGCACAGGCTGGCAGGGCCGCGGCACACTCTGTGGCATTTTTCGGCCAAACCGACTGTACCGGGTGCCGCGGCACACTCCGGCCGAGCCGCGGCACACTGCCGACCACTGGGAGCCATTTTGGGCCTGTGCCGCGGCACAATGTGCAGTCTATTTATGGCCCTGCAAACGTTTTCTTCAGCCATTTTCACTCAGTTTTCTTCCCTTCCGCGGCTGGAGCTTGGTAAATCATGGAGAGATGTTGTTGGACAATCAATCCATGAAGTTTTGGAGTTTATATCATCAATCATCCATCCTATAACACCCTCCGATCTACCGAATCAGGTCAGATTTCCTAGAAATCTAGTTTTGGGGAATTTGGGTGTTTTGGTTGTTTTCGTCCGATTAATCCGATTTAACTTAGGATTATGATGGATTGATGATTATTTAGATGTATTATATCATTTCCCTTGTTATTCCATGGTTGGATCGTATCGATTCGTTGTTTTGGTCAAGTTCTTGATCGACGCCTTGAAGGTGTCCGGTAGAATGTCATAGAGGGGTTTTCGGGCGTTCTACGATTATTCTTCATCGTATGATCGTTGATTTATTAATTGTATGATGTTAGGGTCGTGTTTCTTGCGAAGAAACCGTGTTGAACCCTTCCGTTCATCGTCGTCTTCCTTTTCGATAGCACCGGGCGTTTCGAAGCTTTCCGGCTGAGCCGTGTTCGTCGGAATACTTGCGTGCCAATTTCGAGGCAAGTACCTTGCCCATACTTTTCTTATTTTGTGGATATGATGATCGGTGATCGTCTTGGTGTGTTTGTTTGGTTGTTTGAAATGAAGTTTCAAAAGATTTCGGTTCGGTCTCGTTAAAGGCTTTCTTTCAAAATGCGTGTGTGTTTTGTGAACGGCGTGTTTTGGGAATTGATTATGATTTGGTTATTTTGAACGTTGAAGTATTTGATGATGATACTCCTATTGTTTAAAGTTATGGAATCGTGTATTCCGTATTTAATCTTGTTATTGTGTTTTGAAGAGTTTGATAATGGTGTCGAGTTAATGGCCATCTCTAGTGAGTATTCCTAATGAGCTTACATTCTTAGCATGTTAGTATTGCATGAGTAACGTGTGTGTGTGTGTATGCTCACTACGGGTTAGATCCGACGGGGTCTCGGTAGGGGTCCACGGAGAGGTGGATCCGCGAGCTTGCTTTTAACCACTATGGGTTAGATCCGACGGGGTCTCGGTAGGGGTCCACGGAGGGGTGGATCCACGGTTAATTGTGGTGCATTTTGCAAATGTGATTTGATTATGGCATTTCCGGAAATGAGTGCTTTTGAACGGTTTTCATGATTGCATGCATTGACTAAGTGTGTAAGAGGTAAGAGTTCGTTTGGCTTACTTGGCTAGGATGACACTAGAGTATTTTGTTGTTTGTGTTAAATCCTTTATTTGTGGATTTTGATGTTGGGAGACGAACCTTGTGGTCGTTCTTGTGTACTGTGAGTTGATGAGATTTGGGGCTAAAATCCCAATGGTCTTGTAAAAGTTATTTTACGGATTTGGGGCTAAAATCCCAACGGTTTGGTAAAGGTTATTTTACGGAAAGTAAACTTTTGGGGCGGTGACCCCTTTTGTCTTTTGGATTTTGAAAAGTAGGATTTGATAATCCTAAATCATTTTCTATTAAAACTCCCGATGGTATTTCAAATCATTTTATAGATTGTTTCCCTTGATATTTTGATCTTGAAATTTTGGGAAGTCTTTACTCAAACTCTCGTCTTGGGAAGTGTTCATCTTGTTGTATTTGAACCTTTGAGGATTCCGAATTATTATCGTTTCTGGAATGTGAATTGTATGGCTCGTATTTGCACTTTGTTCTTGCACTAGCAAAACAGTGGAGTTTTGCTAACCCCCGAGTATTCGGGGGGTGGATGTCTATTTTTGCATTCAGGTTTTGGAGCATAACACAGGGACGGCACGAAGGATGATGAAAGATGATCGATACTAATCACATGAGGAACCGTATATTGTTTATTGGTTCAGTTGTACTTTATTTTCCGCTGCTATACTTTTCCCGTTGTACGGGTGTGGTTGTATTTTGACCCCTGCGTGGGCATGATTTGTATTTGAGTTGTATGTATTTATTGAAAGACCAAATCGGTCTACTGAGTCATTTTAGCCTTAAAGGCATGGTTGAGTTGTTATATATTGTTACCAGCCTGGTAGATCTTCGAGGAGAGGGTCTACGGCGTGTAATATCCCTGAGTGGATTGGGGGTGTTACATAAATGGTATCAGAGCTTAGGTTGAGGAAAACCTAGGCTGTCGGGTCAAGTCGTGTTGTTTGAGTCTTGTTTCGTCGGATTTTATCTGACTGAGTCGTGTCGCGACGCGTCGTTTGAGTTTGTTGGTCGTGATTAGTATCGTGGGGCGATCATCATCTTCGTGCGACCTGTGGAAGTAAGTCTCCCTTCTTTGTGTTGTGCCTCGTGTGACACGAGCTATTTTTATGATTATTTGTTAAGTGATGGAATCCTTATGTGGATTTTGATTTCACGATATGTATTTAGTCGACTCTCGTATTTGATTTATACGAGGAGTGTCGTCGCTTGTGAGGTCTTTTTATTGTTGTTTTTGTCCATTGCTGATGATTTTCGAATCGATTTACACGTTTTACAAGTTCTCTTGTGGAGGCTTTGTGCTTATACGCGTTCGACTTGTTCACTAGCCAGTGCGGGAGAGTCCTTAGAGGCCTCGAATGGGGTCATTGGTTTGTTCTGAATGTGGTATTTTTTTTTCGTTTATTTCCGTTTAAAGACATGTATTGTCTTGATTTTAAACGTTTTGATGCGTGTACTAGGAGTTGTTTCAGTGAACGTCGATATGCGTGAGTTTTGGGCATTCTGGCCTATTGGATTTTTGAAAACCTTGAGCATCTTAGAAAAATAAATTTTGAGATATATTTTTTTTTCAAATGAGTTATTTTCTTGTGGTACATCCAAGGTGCCACAATATATTTCAAAAAAAATTTTCTGCCTCGAGGACCAAAGTGTTTTGAGATATTTTCAATGTTTTAGAAACACTTTTATTTAGACCCGAGGGTCGAATTTCTGAAAGTTTCCACTAAGGGTAAGTGTCCTCATTTTTGTCAAATGCGAAATGGTTCTCCAAAGTCTCGATAATGATGTTTCACGTTTGTACTTTTTGAAAGGTGATACTCAAGATCAATCGGTGTTCTTATAAATTATTTTCAAAATGAGGTTTTCGTTTTTAAAACCTATCCATTCCCGTTTGAGGGCTGGGTATATATGTATGATGTTCGCGTTGTCATTTTGATGTTTGCTCCCGAGTATGACCGAATTGGCGGTGTGAGCGTTGAGTCGTTTTCCACACATTTGTTGTGTTAGCCCCTTATGAGAGGCGGGATGTTGGTGTTGAATATTGTCGCCTCGTGGTGATTTCTGCGTTGACGCGCATGTGCGAGCTGTTAGAGCTTGGGTTGTTATGGCCGTGTGCATCGGTGATCGTTCCGTTATGTGTCGGTTGTTTAATGTCTTGCTACCTTGCTCCTGTTTTTGTGAGTTTCGTGGATGAGGTCGGAGGTAATACCCGTACTATTTTGACTTCTGTATTTTCTCTTTCTCCATTCTTTCGACTCGCTCGTATTCGTTGATATTTTATGAACTTGTTCTGTATTTTGGTTTCATCGTCCGAACGAACTGTGATCTTGTTGTGGGTTGATCTGGTTATCGCTGTGATTTTTTCGAGTTCGGTTTGATTCTTGTGAACCTTGTTCGTAAGTGACATCATATGGATCTATTAGTTCCTTTATTCGAAGTGGATCGGATTTGGAACTCCTGTGTTTTCGACTCTGTCGACTCGTTTATGTTCGTTGACATTTTCTGAACTTTCCCTATCCCTTGCTTTTGTTGATCGAACGAGGGTGGTGTTGTTTCGAAATAACTCGTTTGTCGTTGTGACTTTTCAATCGCTATTCCCTTTCCGGTGGATCTTATGGGAATGCATGTCTTGTAGTTCTCACCAGATCATCCTGGGAGTTGTTGTTTGAATTTTATTATCCTTCGTGTTTCGGACATGATTGTTCGATTTTTGTTGTCTCGGTCGTTTGTTTGTTCAGTTTTTGTCCTTGTTTCGTGATTGTTGAGCATTCAGGCTCCTTCCTAATTTCCTTAAGTTCGAGAAATTAATCTCGTTTCGATCTTCCAACCCTTTGGCGGTGGAATTTCGTATTTCTTCAGCGTTTGGCTCGCGTCTGGGTTGATGAACCGTTGGGTTGGTCAATCGTATTGATTTTCGTTCGTTGTGTTTTGTGATTGTTCGAATAATTGACTTGATTGTATTATCCATTTGATGACGCTTGTCACTTGTTGGTTTTATTATATCCCTAACGGCGACGTTGTGTTGGTCGTCGTGGAGCGTGTTTTCACGTCGTATATTCCTTTGCGTTGCTTGTAACGTTTCGCCGATGGGCGTAAGTTACGTGTTTCCTTGCGTATCTCGTTGAGTTTTCTGGCGGGATATTGCTTCTCCCTACTTGTTTTAAGTTTCGGGACGAAACTTCTTTTAAGGAGGGTAGAATGTAATATCCGCAATTTTTGATTTTCGGTAAATTTCTTTTTTTGGCCGGAGTCTGTTTTGACGACTCGCACATGACCGTTTCGTCATTTCGAGAATGATTAATTCTGCACTTTTTGTCATCCGAGTTCGTTTCGGTATCGTTTTGTTGAGTTCCGAGCTTTTTAGCGACTTTTCCGCACTTGAGCCCGATTCTTGCGAATCTCGTCCGAAACTGTTGTTTCGAGTTTCTCGTAAGTTCATTTGATATTATTATTCCTGTTGCGAGCTTTGGTTTGGTGTTTCGGTCGCGTATCGTGATTTTCGGACGTTTTGGGCCATTTTCGTAATTTCCCAAAGTTTTGGGTAATTACTTCCGTTGTTGAATTCCGAGCCTTCGGGTGGAATTGTGTGTTCTCTTAGCTCTTAGATTCGTCTTTGCGAGTACGTCAGAACCGTATCATCGATTCGTATTCGTGTTCGGATTTTGGGGTCGTTCGGGCCGTCGGAGTTGGCCGCCGAGTCATGGCCGGGCAACTGGGCCCAGCCAAGATCCTTGGCCGAGTCACGGCCGGCAGTGCTCGGCAATTTCGCCGAGCAAGTGGCCGCGCAGAGGGCAGGGCCGCGGCACACTCTGTGGCATTTTTCGGCCAAACCGATCAGACTGGTGCCGCGGCACACTCCGGCCGAGCCGCGGCACACTGCCGACTACTGGGAGCCATTTTTGGGCCTGTGCCGCGGCACACTCCCGCTGAGCCGCGGCACACTGTGCAGTCTATTTATGGCCCTGCACACGTTTTCTTCAGCCATTTTCACTCGGTTTTCTTCTCTTCCGCGGCTAGAGCTTGGTAAATCATGGAGAGATGTTGTTGGACAATCAATCCATGAAGTTTTGGAGTTCATATCATCAATCATCCATCCTATAACACCCTCCGATCTACCGAATCAGGTCAGATTTCCTAGAAATCTAGTTTTGGGGAATTTGGGTGTTTTGGTTGTTTTCGTCCGATTAATCCGATTTAACTTAGGATTATGATGGATTGATGATTATTTAGATGTATTATATCATTTCCCTTGTTATTCCATGGTTGGATCGTATCGATTCGTTGTTTTGGTCAAGTTCTTGATCGACGCCTTGAAGGTGTCCGGTAGAATGTCATAGAGGGGTTTTCGGGCGTTCTACGATTATTCTTCATCGTATGATCGTTGATTTATTAATTGTATGATGTTAGGGTCGTGTTTCTTGCGAAGAAACCGTGTTGAACCCTTCCGTTCATCGTCGTCTTCCTTTTCGATAGCAGGCGTTTGAAGCTTTCCATTGAGCCGTGTTCGTCGGAATACTTGCGTGCCAATTTCGAGGCAAGTACCTTGCCCATACTTTTCTTATTTTGTGGATATGATGATCGGTGATCGTCTTGGTGTGTTTGTTTGGTTGTTTGAAATGAAGTTTCAAAAGATTTCGGTTCGGTCTCGTTAAAGGCTTTCTTTCAAAATGCGTGTGTGTTTTGTGAACGGCGTGTTTTGGGAATTGATTATGATTTGGTTATTTTGAGCGTTGAAGTATTTGATGATGATACTCATATTGTTTAAAGTTATGGAATCGTGTATTCCGTATTTAATCTTGTTATTGTGTTTTGAAGAGTTTGATAATGGTGTCGAGTTAATGGCCATCTCTAGTGAGTATTCCTAATGAGCTTACATTCTTAGCATGTTAGTATTGCATGAGTAACGTGTGTGTGTGTATGCTCACTACGGGTTAGATCCGACGGGGTCTCGGTAGGGGTCCACGGAGAGGTGGATCCGCGAGCTTGCTTTTAACCACTATGGGTTAGATCCGACGGGGTCTCGGTAGGGGTTCACGGAGGGGTGGATCCACGGTTAATTGTGGTGCATTTTGCAAATGTGATTTGATTATGGCATTTCCGGAAATGAGTGCTTTTGAACGGTTTTCATGATTGCATGCATTGACTAAGTGTGTAAGAGGTAAGAGTTCGTTTGGCTTACTTGGCTAGGATGGCACTAGAGTATTTTGTTGTTTGTGTTAAATCCTTTATTTGTGGATTTTGATGTTGGGAGACGAACCTTGTGGTCGTTCTTGTGTACTGTGAGTTGATGAGATTTGGGGCTAAAATCCCAATGGTCTTGTAAAAGTTATTTTACGGATTTGGGGCTAAAATCCCAACGGTTTGGTAAAGGTTATTTTACGGAAAGTAAACTTTTGGGGCGGTGACCCCTTTTGTCTTTTGGATTTTGAAAAGTAGGATTTGATAATCCTAAATCATTTTCTATTAAAACTCCCGATGGTATTTCAAATCATTTTATAGATTGTTTCCCTTGATATTTTGATCTTGAAATTTTGGGAAGTCTTTACTCAAACTCTCGTCTCGGGAAGTGTTCATCTTGTTGTATTTGAACCTTTGAGGATTCCGAATTATTATCGTTTCTGGAATGTGAATTGTATGGCTCGTATTTGCACTTTGTTCTTGCACTAGCAAAACAGTGGAGTTTTGCTAACCCCCGAGTATTCGGGGGGTGGATGTCTATTTTTGCATTCAGGTTTTGGAGCATAACACAGGGACGGCACGAAGGATGATGAAAGATGATCGATACTAATCACATGAGGAACCGTATATTGTTTATTGGTTCGATTGTACTTTATTTTCCATTGCTATACTTTTTTTCCCGTTGTACGGGTGTGGTTGTATTTTGACCCCTGCGTGGGCATGATTTGTATTTGAGTTGTATGTATTTATTGAAAGACCAAATCGGTCTACTGAGTCATTTTAGCCTTAAAGGCATGGTTGAGTTGTTATATATTGTTACCAGCCTGGTAGATCTTCGAGGAGAGGGTCTACGGCGTGTAATATCCCCGAGTGGATTGGGGTGTTACATAAATGGTATCGAGCTTAGGTTGAGGAAAACCTAGCCGCCGGGTCAAGTCGTGTTGTTTGAGTCTTGTTTCGCCGGATTTTATCTGACTGAGTCGTGTCGCGACGCGTCGTTTGATTTTGTTGGTCGTGATTAGTATATGTGGGCGATCATCATCTTAGTGCTACCTGTGGAAGTAAGTCTCCCTTCTTTGTGTTGTGCCTCGTGTGACACGAGCTATTTTTATGATTATTTGTTAAGTGATGGAATCCTTATGTGGATTTTGATTTCACGATATGTATTTAGTCGACTCTCGTATTTGATTTATACGAGGAGTGTCGTCGCTTGTGAGGTCTTTTTATTGTTGTTTTTGTCCATTGCTGATGATTTTCGAATCGATTTACACGTTTTACAAGTTCTCTTGTGGAGGCTTTGTGCTTATACGCGTTCGACTTGTTCACTAGCCAGTGCGGGAGAGTCCTTAGAGGCCTCGAATGGGGTCATTGGTTTGTTCTGAATGTGGTATTTTTTTTTCGTTTATTTCCGTTTAAAGACATGTATTGTCTTGATTTTAAACGTTTTGATGCGTGTACTAGGAGTTGTTTCAGTGAACGTCGATATGCGTGAGTTTTGGGCATTCTGGCCTATTGGATTTTTGAAAACCTTGAGTATCTTAGAAAAATAAATTTTGAGATATATTTTTTTTTCAAATGAGTTATTTTCTTGTGGTACATCCAAGGTGCCACAATATATTTCAAAAAAAAATTTCTGCCTCGAGGACCAAAATGTTTTGAGATATTTTCAATGTTTTAGAAACACTTTTATTTAGACCCGAGGGTCGAATTTCTGAAAGTTTCCACTAAGGGTAAGTGTCCTCATTTTTGTCAAATGCGAAATGGTTCTCCAAAGTCTCGATAACGATGTTTCACGTTTGTACTTTTTGAAAGGTGATACTCAAGATCAATCGGTGTTCTTATAAATTATTTTCAAAATGAGGTTTTCGTTTTTAAAACCTATCCATTCCCGTTTGAGGGCTGGGTATATATGTATGATGTTCGCGTTGTCATTTTGATGTTTGCTCCCGAGTATGACCGAATTGGCGGTGTGAGCGTTGAGTCGTTTTCCACACATTTGTTGTGTTAGCCCCTTATGAGAGGCGGGATGTTGGTGTTGAATATTGTCGCCTCGTGGTGATTTCTGCGTTGACGCGCATGTGCGAGCTGTTAGAGCTTGGGTTGTTATGGCCGTGTGCATCGGTGATCGTTCCGTTATGTGTCGGTTGTTTAATGTCTTGCTACCTTGCTCCTGTTTTTGTGAGTTTCGTGGATGAGGTCGGAGGTAATACCCGTACTATTTTGACTTCTGTATTTTCTCTTTCTCCATTCTTTCGACTCGCTCGTATTCGTTGATATTTTATGAACTTGTTCTGTATTTTGGTTTCATCGTCCGAACGAACTGTGATCTTGTTGTGGGTTGATCTGGTTATCGCTGTGATTTTTTCGAGTTCGGTTTGATTCTTGTGAACCTTGTTCGTAAGTGACATCATCTGGATCTATTAGTTCCTTTATTCGAAGTGGATCGGATTTGGAACTCCTGTGTTTTCGACTCTGTCGACTCGTTTATGTTCGTTGACATTTTCTGAACTTTCCCTATCCCTTGCTTTTGTTGATCGAACGAGGGTGGTGTTGTTTCGGAATAACTCGTTTGTCGTTGTGACTTTTCAATCGCTATTCCCTTTCCGGTGGATCTTATGGGAATGCATGTCTTGTAGTTCTCACCAGATCATCCTGGGAGTTGTTGTTTGAATTTTATTATCCTTCGTGTTTCGGACATGATTGTTCGATTTTTGTTGTCTCGGTCGTTTGTTTGTTCAGTTTTTGTCCTTGTTTCGTGATTGTTGAGCATTCAGGCTCCTTCCTAATTTCCTTAAGTTCGAGAAATTAATCTCGTTTTCGATCTTCCAACCCTTTGGCGGTGGAATTTCGTATTTCTTCAGCGTTTGGCTCGCGTCTGGGTTGATGAACCGTTGGGTTGGTCAATCGTATTGATTTTCGTTCGTTGTGTTTTGTGATTGTTCGAATAATTGACTTGATTGTATTATCCATTTGATGACGCTTGTCACTTGTTGGTTTTATTATATCCCTAACGGCGACGTTGTGTTGGTCGTCGTGGAGCGTGTTTTCACGTCGTATATTCCTTTGCGTTGCTTGTAACGTTTCGCCGATGGGCGTAAGTTACGTGTTTCCTTGCGTATCTCGTTGAGTTTTCTGGCGGGATATTGCTTCTCCCTACTTGTTTTAAGTTTCGGGACGAAACTTCTTTTAAGGAGGGTAGAATGTAATATCCGCAATTTTTGATTTTCGGTAAATTTCTTTTTTTGGCCGGAGTCTGTTTTGACGACTCGCACATGACCGTTTCGTCATTTCGAGAATGATTAATTCTGCACTTTTTGTCATCCGAGTTCGTTTCGGTATCGTTTTGTTGAGTTCCGAGCTTTTTAGCGACTTTTGCGCACTTGAGCCCGATTCTTGCGAATCTCGTCCGAAACTGTTGTTTCAAGTTTCTTGTAAGTTCATTTGATATTATTATTCCTGTTGCGAGCTTTGGTTTGGTGTTTCGGTCGCGTATCGTGATTTTCGGACGTTTTGGGCCATTTTCGTAATTTCCCAAAGTTTTGGGTAATTACTTCCGTTGTTGAATTCCGAGCCTTCGGGTGGTCGGAATTGTGTGTTATCTTAGCTCTTAGATTCGTCTTTGCGAGTACGTCGTAACCGTATCATCGATTCGTATTCAGGTTCGGATTTTGGGGTCGTTCGGGCCGTCGGAGTTGGCCCCGGCTGAGTCATGGCCGGGCAACCTGGGCCCAGGCCGGCACTGGCCGAGTCACGGCCGGCAGTGCTCGGCAATTTCTGGCCGAGCAGTCCGTGGGCCGCGGCACAGTGTCACAGGGCGCTTTCCATATTATTCGGAGTACCCGGGATTGCCCCGGACTTACAAAGGATTATGTTGGATAGTTGCCCTGCGACACGAATAAGGTTGGGGACGTGCGACAGTGGTCGGCGTCCGGAGTGTGTCCGCGGCGCGAAAGGTGACATTGAGTCGTTGAGCAGAGGGCTTTAGAAAAAGAGTTTCGTGAAATGCTTGTAATGGGGAGTTCCTTGGAGTGTTGGGAAGGTCTCCACCAAGTTTCACAACTAGACGGTTCCGTTTGAGTAGCGAACGATGCGAAGGATCGAGATCTTTGCAGGTGCGATGGCATTATCGTAGTTTCAGAATATTGCAGAGGCAATTCCTCACTCCTCGAGTATCGGATGGGGCTGAAACTTTGAGGACTTATAGATAATGTCGTAAGCTACTCTACGGTTCGAGCGGATAAGGATTTGGAGTTCATATGAGGGAGTTACACCCGATGTGGTTCCTCGGCTTTTCAACGTCTAGTGCGATTACAAGGGAATATTTGTCTAAGCCTATTATAGGGGGGACAGTCCTTAGATGGGCAATGGTGGGCAAGCGGCCAGTCTTCCTCGTGCTGTCGAGCACCAAGCGTGCAATCTTCCTAGAGGTAAGGGGGGCCTCTAGGGAGCCAACTCTAAGCATTCGAAGTGTGCGAGGAGTTCCCGAGCGAGTTGGAAATCGTTAGGGCGGCGTAGGACCTGAGTGGTCTGCGTTGGGCTTAAGGTTGGCATTGAGGCTAAAGTGTGACCGGAGGGATGCCGTCGGCCATATACACTTCCTCTATGTCGATAGGGCAATCGAGGCACACATTTAAATCATACGCCTCGTGAGCTTACTCGTAAGCATTAGCTATCGGTTCCGGCTATGCTGCGGGGGATCGTTGGCTTGTACATGTGGTTGCGAGACAACACCACATTGCGGATTGAAGATAATATGTCGGTACGCGAAGTAGTCCCAAACATCGTGAGGGGCAAATATCTATTGATGGCATGAATCTAAGCCAAGATCTAAAAGGTTGTCCGTCTCGAGTGAGGTACTCTCAAGGGCGCCAAGGTACTGCACCTAGGAAGTCCCGAGTGAGTGTCGAGCACGAGGAATTGCACTTCGGGCATGCGAGTGACCCTTAGTGCCGAGTGCCATTGCGGGTTAAGATTGAAGGGTATGAGATACCGGCCCTTAGTTGGTCGGAGGTAAAGGACAGGTGGGTGCCTAGCGTCTTACGCAGCACAATGGACCAGTGCATGATATCTCTAATGTTGGTATTTTATGAAATCTCGTTGATGGTAGCCGGACGGAGACTCGGAAGTCTCCTAGGCGCACGGGTGATTCGTGATCCGCTGCACGAATTCGACGGCCTGAACCTCAGTGAGCCGCACCCCGTGACAGTTGGTATCGGAGCCTTGGAATGTCGCATCCAGGTTTCAGTTGAGCTTTGTTGAATATCTTGCTTCCCCATGTGAACCGGATACCAAAATTGTGCCAAATTTTTTTTTTGATTAGCCATTGTAGTGGCATTTCAGCGAAGGGCTTGCAGTGCGTTCTTACGTATTGTGGCAAAGTTGAGAATTAAGTTGGCAGTGGGACTTGAGCGAATGGTAGTACCTCGAGTTAGCTTTGCAATTGGGCGAATGGTAGTACCCTGGTTGTTTGGTTTCTGTCGGTGATGTTCGAAAGCTTTGTTCAGTGCGAGTTGTTGGCATTAGTGATTTCGGCGAATGGTAGTAACCGGGTTACGACGTGTTTAATGACTATATTTTTCTCTGCGAGTACGGTTGGCAGCTGGTTAATGTGAGGGGAACATTCTCATCGGTAAATTACGGACGCGTGAGCAACGGTGTTGGTGTAATCTGATCAGAAACTTTATGTTGACCTATTTTTGTGGGCTTATGAGACATCTTGATCTCCTAGAAGGAGACATGCCGGTGAGCCGGGTGGTGTGCAGTAGCCACGTCTGCCAAGTTGCTGCCATGTTTGCGTAGCGCCGCAGATTGAGAGGTGATTTGGGTTTGAGACCTATTTGGGCGAGAACTTCAGTGCGGGAATCCGCCACAGCACGTTCAGGTGCAAAACTTGGGCTTAATCTTAGTGCGCACGAGCGCCACAGCACTTGAGGTGCATTGGTTACTTGAGATTTGAATTGTTATGCGCAGAGCGCTTTCGCACATGAGGTGCAGTCGTAACACAGCCACCACGGGAGTTGCAAGAGTGGAGTGTTCAGTCTTCCTGGTTCGAGTCGGGCAGAAATGAGAATGGGCATGCTCCAAGTGTGGTGTTGCATGTCCCAGCAGTCTATGAGGGACAAGAGATTTGGGTCTGGCCTCCAACACGAGTGGGGGAGGGCCAGACCCTCGAGACGAAATGGGCTGATTCGAGAATGATGTTCCTTAAGGAAATTCCAAAGCCTAGAGTATGGGCTCTGTGGTTGAGGAATTTTCTGAAAGGGACTGAGTTATACGAAGCATTGGGCTTCTTGGTTACCGAAGAGGTGTGTCCATCCTGGACACACATGCGAGCGATTTTGAGATGGCTGTTCATGGAAGTGATTTGGAAGCCAATTAATGGGACCTATTGGTTGAAGAATTTCTGATGAGAGCAAGCCGGATGAGGTGTGCTCGTACAGAGTACACAATCGTGCGTTGAGCAATAAGGCCAGATGGCCAGGTTACGAGTTTCGTCACGCCAGGCTGAAGGCCGGTGACGCGGTGTGCCGAGAGTTAGGCATCACCTTCGAGCGGGGGAGGGTGCGTTGATCACGCGTCTGACCTTCAAGCTCCTTGCCGTAGAAGTGCGGTGGCCTGAGGGAATGCCGTTCAACCGAGGTACTAACGCCAGGAAGCGCGTAGGGTGAAGGTTGATGTCGATTGGGCATTGAGGGCCGAAAGAGTAGTGATCTGTGAGCAGCCGTGCAGGCCTCTTTCGACTTGTGCTAGAGGGCACTTGTCTTACAGAGTTTCAGATTGGGTTTGGCTCGTCCTTGATAGAATTCGGAATCCATATTATGGGGTATGGTTAGTAAGGATTTTTGAGAGGGCAGCCGCGGTGGTATTTGAGCGGAGCGCAAGGCTCCTTTGGATGGGTTCTTGGTGTTGGTGAGCACTCTTATAAGTATCATGTACTCCAGATGTTCAGGCAAATCGACCCGGTTTAATTCGGAGAACTTGTCGCTAGTCTCGGACTTGACAATGAGGGAGTAGCTTGATTTGAGCTAGAGTGGCAATCTAACACCATCGGTTGGTTTTTGGTTATATCGAGGCATGGAGAGAATGATTCCTGCCAAGATATGAGTGGGTGTGCGCCGAAGAGAGGCAACATCCGAGAGGAGGGAGAGTGCATTGATCGCATGCACTGCATCCCTACGAGCAATGAGTTTGAATGCGCGAGGTGCAAGAGTTGCCGGGAGAGCGGCGAGAAATTGCGATCATCGAGTTGCCGTGCAGGCGTTCTTCGAGTTGGGCCTCAGACTTTACAAGCGGGCGCCACTTGATGGAACTAAGAGTGCTGTGCTGAGAGGCACACGAGTTGAGGAGATGGAGGTAGAGTGTCGGGTTCGTTGCCCAAGTATTTTCATGATGAGATGGGCAGCGCATGTACATGGAGCAGGTTGTGTGTGCATGCGTTGACGAGGACGTCAACGGATCGAGAGGGGGAGGATGTCACAGGGCGCTTTCCATATTATTCGGAGTACCCGGGATTGCCCCGGACTTACAAAGGATTATGTTGGATAGTTGCCCTGCGACACGAATAAGGTTGGGGACGTGCGACAGTGGTCGGCGTCTGGAGTGTGTCCGTGCGCGAGGTGACATTGAGTCGTTGAGCAGAGGGCTTTAGAAAAAGAGTTTCGTGAAATGCTTGTAATGGGGAGTTCCTTGGAGTGTTGGGAAGGTCTCCACCAAGTTTCACAACTAGACGGTTCCGTTTGAGTAGCGAACGATGCGAAGGATCGAGATGCTGCAGTGCAGTGGCATTATCGTAGTTTCAGAATATTGCAGAGGCAATTCCTCACTCCTCGAGTATCGGATGGGGCTGAAACTTTGAGGACTTATAGATAATGTCGTAAGCTACTCTACGGTTCGAGCGGATAAGGATTTGGAGTTCATATGAGGGAGTTACACCCGATGTGGTTCCTCGGTTTTTCAACGTCTAGTGCGATTACAAGGGAATATTTGTCTAAGCCTATTATAGGGGGGACAGTCCTTAGATGGGCAATGGTGGGCAAGCGGCCAGTCTTCCTCGTGCTGTCGAGCACCAAGCGTGCAATCTTCCTAGAGGTAAGGGGGGCCTCTAGAGAGCCAACTCTAAGCATTCGAAGTGTGCGAGGAGTTCCCGAGCGAGTTGGAAATCGTTAGGGCGGCGTAGGACCTGAGTGGTCTGCGTTGGGCTTAAGGTTGGCATTGAGGCTAAAGTGTGACCGGAGGGATGCCGTCGGCCATATACACTTCCTCTATGTCGATAGGGCAATCGAGGCACACATTTAAATCATACGCCTCGTGAGCTTACTCGTAAGCATTAGCTATCGGTTCCGGCTATGCTGCGGGGGATCGTTGGCTTGTACATGTGGTTGCGAGACAACACCACATTGCGGATTGAAGATAATATGTCGGTACGCGAAGTAGTCCCAAACATCGTGAGGGGCAAATATCTATTGATGGCATGAATCTAAGCCAAGATCTAAAAGGTTGTCCGTCTCGAGTGAGGTACTCTCAAGGGCGCCAAGGTACTGCACCTAGGAAGTCCCGAGTGAGTGTCGAGCACGAGGAATTGCACTTCGGGCATGCGAGTGACCCTTAGTGCCGAGTGCCATTGCGGGTTAAGATTGAAGGGTATGAGATACCGGCCCTTAGTTGGTCGGAGGTAAAGGACAGGTGGGTGCCTAGCGTCTTACGCAAAGACAACGGACCAAAGGCATGATATCTCTAATGTTGGTATTTTATGAAATCTCGTTGATGGTAGCCGGACGGAGACTCGGAAGTCTCCTAGGCGCACGGGTGATTCGTGATCCGCTGCACGAATTCGACGGCCTGAACCTCAGTGAGCCGCACCCCGTGACACACAGGCTGGCAGGGCCGCGGCACACTCTGTGGCATTTTTCGGCCAAACCGACTGTACCGGGTGCCGCGGCACACTCCGTCCGAGCCGCGGCACACTGCCGACCACTGGGAGCCATTTTTGGGCCTGTGCCGCGGCACACTCCCGCTGAGCCGCGGCACACTGTGCAGTCTATTTATGGCCCTGCACACGTTTTCTTCAGCCATTTTCACTCGGTTTTCTTCTCTTCCGCGGCTGGAGCTTGGTAAATCATGGAGAGATGTTGTTGGACAATCAATCCATGAAGTTTTGGAATTCATATCATCAATCATCCATCCTATAACACCCTCCGATCTACCCAATCAGGTCAGATTTCCTAGAAATCTAGTTTTGGGGAATTTGGGTGTTTTGGTTGTTTTCGTCCGATTAATCCGATTTAACTTAGGATTATGATGGATTGATGATTATTTAGATGTATTATATCATTTCCCTTGTTATTCCATGGTTGGATCGTATCGATTCGTTGTTTTGGTCAAGTTCTTGATCGACGCCTTGAAGGTGTCCGGTAGAATGTCATAGAGGGGTTTTCGGGCGTTCTACGATTATTCTTCATCGTATGATCATTGATTTATTAATTGTATGATGTTAGGGTCGTGTTTCTTGCGAAGAAACCGTGTTGAACCCTTCCGTTCATCGTCGTCTTCCTTTTCGATAGCATCGGGCGTTTCGAAGCTTTCCGGTTGAGCCGTGTTCGTCGGAATACTTGCGTGCCAATTTCGTGTGTGTTTTGTGAACGGAGTGTTTTGGGAATTGATTATGATTTGGTTATTTTGAACGTTGAAGTAGTTGATGATGATACTCCTATTGTTTAAAGTTATGGAATCGTGTATTCCGTATTTAATCTTGTTATTGTGCTTTGAAGAGTTTGATAGTGGTGTCGAGTTAATGGCCATCTCTAGTGAGTATTCTTAATGAGCTTACATTCTTAGCATGTTAGTATTGCATGAGTAACGTGTGTGTGTGTGTATGCTCACTACGGGTTAGATCCGACGGGGTCTCGGTAGGGGTCCACGGAGGGGTGGATCCGCGAGCTTGCTTTTAACCACTATGGGTTAGATCCGACGGGGTCTCGGTAGGGGTCCACGGAGGGGTGGATCCACGGTTAATTGTGGTGCATTTTGCAAATGGGATTTGATTATGGCATTTCCGGAAATGAGTGCTTTTGAACGGTTTTCATGATTGCATGCATTGACTAAGTGTGTAAGAGGTAAGAGTTCGTTTGGCTTACTTGGCTAGGATGGCACTAGAGTATTTTGTTGTTTGTGTTAAATCCTTTATTTGTGGATTTTGATGTTGGGAGACGAACCTTGTGGTCGTTCTTGTGTACTGTGAGTTGATGAGATTTGGGGCTAAAATCCCAATGGTCTTGTAAAAGTTATTTTACGGATTTGGGGCTAAAATCCCAACGGTTTGGTAAAGGTTATTTTACGGAAAGTAAACTTTTGGGGCGGTGACCCCTTTTGTCTTTTGGATTTTGAAAAGTAGGATTTGATAATCCTAAATCATTTTCTATTAAAACTCCCGATGGTATTTCAAATCATTTTATAGATTGTTTCCCTTGATATTTTGATCTTGAAATTTTGGGAAGTCTTTACTCAAACTCTCGCCTCGGGAAGTGTTCATCTTGTTGTATTTGAACCTTTGAGGATTCCGAATTATTATTGTTTGTGGAATGTGAATTGTATGGCTCGTATTTGCACTTTGTTCTTGCACTAGCAAAACAATGGAGTTTTGCTAACCCCCGAGTATTCGGGGGGTGGATGTCTATTTTTGCATTCAGGTTTTGGAGCATAACACAGGGACGGCACGAAGGATGATGAAAGATGATCGATACTAATCACATGAGGAACCGTATATTGTTTATTGGTTCAGTTGTACTTTATTTTCCGCTGATATACTTTTCCCGTTGTACGGGTGTGGTTGTATTTTGACCCCTGCGTGGGCATGATTTGTATTTGAGTTGTATGTATTTATTGAAAGACCAAATCGGTCTACTGAGTCATTTTAGCCTTAAAGGCATGGTTGAGTTGTTATATATTGTTACCAGCCTGGTAGATCTTCGAGGAGAGGGTCTACGGCGTGTAATATCCCTGAGTGGATTGGGGGTGTTACACTGCATCTGGTTGAGGAACAAATTCAATGAGTTTTTTGATTAGTTCTTCTGGTGTTGTTGCAACGACTATGATTCGTTTAGCATGCTCGGAAATAAAACCTTTATCAGCAGAGTAGTCGATGAAAGATAGTAAACCATCAAAGAAACTATTGACATTAAGCAGACCTATTCGTTTTTTATGAACATTTAGCTGGGCTCTAGTAACCACATGAAAAAAATCCTCAAGAGTGCCAAAACCACCGGGAAGGGTGATAAAGGCGTCAGAATTATTCGTCATGTGTGTTCTGCGATCTTGCATATTTATAGCTCTAAACTCATCTCCAATAGTTGCCCCCATGATTTTACTTTCAGCCAGAAGTTTTGGAATTATTCCCAACACTTTTACTCCTTCCATATAGGCAGAAGCAGCAGCGCGTCCCATTAATCCTAGACGTCCTCCTCCGTAAACTACATGAATGCATTTGTCTCCTAAGGTACGACCCAAGTTGTGGGCTGCTTCAGTAAAGCATGCCTCTATTCCATAAGTAGCTCCACCAAAAATGCAGACTGAGTTAAATCTTTTTGTGGAAGATGATGATTCCATTTTTGAAAAGAAACTTATTTGAGAGAGAAAAAAAAGTACAAGTTTGAGGGATGAATAAAAGAAACAAGCACAATATTTATTTATAGAAGAAAAATAAGGTAAAAATATTTAAAAAATCTATGATTGTGTTAATTGCGCTTCAACTACTCAATAGAATAATGAATGTATTTATGCGTATCACTTTTTTTATTCAGAGAATCTCACCATAGGACAAAAATAAAAGATACTTACGCGTATGTACAGTAGTTGTGATTGTGGCTCACATCTTCCTCTGATTTTACGTTCAGAAACGGCGTAGACGCCTTCTATGAGTCGGGGAGAAGCTTCCCATCCAATTTTCTTACAAATTGGCAAACTGCATCTTTTAACGTCAGATTCCTAAGACGTTGTTCATATTTTGGCATCAATTGCATCAATTTTTAGACAATAATCATCTGTGGAGGGATGATTCAAAGTTTTTAGGACATTGAAGGTGGCGTGTTCGTCTTGCACTCTAAGAATTAGCTTTCCTTCGTAGACGTCAATAAGAGCATGTCCGGTTGCAAGAAATGACCGTCCCAAGATAATAGGAATATCCTGATCTTCCTCCATGTCAAGGATGATAAAATTTGCTGGAAATATAAATTTATCAACCTTGATAAGCACATCTTCTATTATCTCATGTGGATATTTGATTGATCGATCGGCTAATTGCAGTGAAACTGTTGTTGCTTTTGCTTCTCCCAAGTTTAGTTTGTTGAAAATTGACAGGGGCATCAAATTGATACTTGCCCCTAAATCACAAAGAGCTTTGTTAATATTCACTTCACCAATTGTACACGGGATTGTAAAAGTTCATGGATCTTTTAGCTTGGGTGGCAACTTCTTTTGTAGTATTGCGCTACATTCCTCTATTAGCATGACAGTTTCATATTCTTCAAGCCTTCGTTTGTTAGAAAGAATATCTTTCATAAATTTGGCATAGCTTGGCATTTGCGCTAGAGCATCGGCAAAAGGTATGTTGATGTGTAGCTTTCTGAAAATTTCCAAAAATTTTCCGAATTGCACATCGAGCTTGTGATTCTTCAACCGTTGAGGAAAAGGGATAGGTGGAACATAAGATTTGGCAACAACTGGACCTTTTTGAGATGAAGGTCCTGATTCAGATTCTTTTTCTGTTTCTCGACGTTGTTTATTTTTTTGTTTTTTCAGATGATTTTCCATAGAAATCTCGGGCAACAGCACTCCACTTCTTATTGTGATAGCCTGGACACTCTCCCTTAGATTTACCTCGGTATTGCTAGGTAACATGCCGTGGGATCTTTCTGAAAGTATTTTGGCCATTTGGCCAACTTGTGTCTCCAGATTTTTAATTGAAGCATCATTGCGTTGTTGATACTTCAGTTGTTGTTCGGCTAGCTTCGTGATTGCCTCTTCCCACCCGAGCTTCTTTTCTTAATGCGTTGGATTCAACACATTGTTGTTGTTTGCATAAGAAAAGTTTGGATGATTTTTGTACCTTGGATTGTATGTTGGCCCGTAAGAATTGTATGCTTGTCTTTGGAAATTCTGAGCATAGACAACTTCTTCTGGTGGTGGGAATGACCGCTCCTGTTGCACTAAGGGACACATAGTGCTGTTGTGAGTTGCTCCACAAATTTCACATGAAAGAGCCAAAACTTGTGGAGTTTGCACCGTCTTCACAGATTGAAGAGTTGAAAAAGACATGTACTCGACTTTCTTTGATAAAGCTTCAATTTTTGCCAACATAAGTGAATAAGAATCCACTTCAAAAACACCATTTGGTTTCTTTTGGATATTTCTGTCTGACCATCTTGCACATTGTTCACTTATAACCTCAAAAAGATTATAAGCCTCTCTCATAGTTTTGTTGCCAAGTGAGCCATTTGATGATGAATCGGCATTGGCTCGGCATGTAGGTAAGAGTCCAGAATAGAAGTAATTGACTTGTGCTCCCAAATTAAAACCATGGTTAGGACATTTTCGTAGCATATCTTTGTATCTCTCCCATGCTTCGTGAAATGACTCTGAATCTTGTTGACAAAATGTAGAGATTTCGTATTTGAGTTTCGCCACTTTTATTGGTGGAAAGTATTTAGTGGTGAATTTTTGAACAAATTCGGGCCAATTTGTTATGCTTCGTGGTGGCAAAGTATCTAGCCACTCTCTTGCTCTGTCCTTCAAAGTGTGCACGAAAAGTCTCATTTTTATCGCCCCGTCATTTATATTTGGATATTTGAAATTTCTACAAATATCCACAAAACGGTTAATATGGAGATATGGATTCTCGTCGGTTCTTCCATAAAATGAGTTGTTGTTGGAGAAGATTGATGACATCCGGGCGAATTTGAAAATTGTCCACTCCAAATGGTGGATATACCACACTTGCTTGCACGCTCAAAG
The DNA here is from genome assembly GCA_033398695.1 of Orobanche coerulescens. Classification (NCBI taxonomy): domain Eukaryota; kingdom Viridiplantae; phylum Streptophyta; class Magnoliopsida; order Lamiales; family Orobanchaceae; genus Orobanche; species Orobanche coerulescens. The sequence goes on along the minus strand of CM065805.1, from coordinate 144,533,200 downwards.
ATGGGGGGTTCATAAATTCTCCAAAGAGCATGTTGTCTTCATCTATTTCTGGCACAATAGGATGTTGTTGATGTTGAATGTTTTGAGCATTGGGTATTCCCCCTGCTGGAGGAATTCTTTCGTTATCATTTTCTTGGAGGAGACGTGGATTTAGTTCGTCCACCATTGATGGTGAAGAAATAATGCTTGTTTTTTGTTCTCTTCGCCTTCTTCTGAATGTGGCTTCAATCTCGGGATCTAGTGAAACTAAATCGCGATTGTACGTCCTTCGCATAGATAAGAGAATTTACAACAAAAAAAATTGTATTTATAACAATAGTGAATAATGTATTATTTCAAAATAACACTTATACTTCCCCAACAATGGGGCCAAAAACTTGACACGTCTTTTGTGTAACTATCGCAAGTGCACGATATCGTATCAAGTAGTAAGTGGACTTTTTGAGTCCAGTTTATCGATCCCACGAGGAAGTTAGGTTATATATTGAATTATACACTATTTATGTAACACCCCAAAATTCAATTGGGTTATTACAGTGCCGTGGACCCCACATCGAGAGATCCACCAGGCGAACACGACTAAAATACATCAAATTAACCAACAAGGGAAATCACAATCCCTACTATGATATCCGACACGATATTCCGATAAGGAATTTCAACGACAACGATGGGCCTACATGGCCAAAATAAAAATACAACAACATACATGAGCATTTGCTCGGATAATACATAATGACAACGACTGACAAACTAGAGAACACTCCAAACTGACTGACCAACATGAACACCGAACAACTCGGGATTAGTATCGCTCGGGTGCCTCATCGTCATCGTCATGCCCTTGTGTCCCAACTCTCTCCTCGCAAGCACCTAAAACATGAAAACATGTTCCGCCCCCACGGGGCCAGTCATCAGATAATGAACATCAAATACATGTATAACAGGATATGCATCCAAAGACAGAATGAAACGGTACAATAATAATAATAATAATAATAATAATAATAATAATAATAATAATAATAATAATAATAATAATAATAATAATAATAATAATAATAATAATACGAGATGCTCAAAACCCAAGGTAAGAACCGAGCATTCGTGAAACACTATGCCCACGGCATACGATCAATACCTGCTCAACAGGTTAGAGCATACGTGTCCAACGGCGAATCAGCGATATAGAACACCACAATGAATTACACGAAGATGAACCAAACCAGAACTGAATTAATTATGAATCACAATGCCCCAAGGCTACAACAAAAATACCAAGACATCACAAAGGCCTGAAAGCCGCTCAGCCGAAGCTGCCAAATATCACAATCACCTGAAAGTTACTCAGCCGAAACTGTCAATCATCACAATGGCCCGAAGCCAAACCAGCCCGGAGCTGTATCAATGAGGGCCAAAGCCACGGCACGAAGCCGTATCACAATGAGGGCCGAAGCCACGGCACGAAGCCATATCACAATGACGGCCGAAGCCACAGCACAAAGCCGTATCACAATGAGACCATCCAATGGCTGTGACCTACTGAACTGTAGGTGTTGGGAAACCAACCGCGAAGGTTCAAGTCCCAAACTTACCCATAATGAGATCACCCTGTGACCGTGACCTACTGAACTGTAGGTGTTGAGAAACCAACCATGAAGGTTCAAGCCCCAAACTTTACCCATCGAGCACTAGCTGAGACTAGCCTCCAAAACACAATTAATCACAAACGGCAACGATCCCAAGATTACTGAATTCACGAGAATGAATAGTGTGCTGCCTTGAGTCGGCCGACACGACAACAATAACTCATGGATGGGCTCCGTCCTCGGCACTCCTAATTCAATACCTCGATTACGTTAGAATGGTCAATCGATAACAACGACACAGCGGATGGGAACTATCCTCGACCGTCCCAATTCAATACATCGATTGCCTTAGAATGGCGAATCGATAGCAAAGATACAACGAATGATTCAATACCTCGATTGCCTTAGAACGGTCAATCGATAACAATGATACAACGAATGATTCAATACCTCGATACCCTTAGAATGGCCAATCGATGACAATGATACAACGACTGATTCAATACCTCGATTGCCTTAGAACGGCCAATCGATAACAATGACAAAACACCACCATCAATAGCAATGATTACCACAATGTCTTAGATCGACATCAATATCAACAACAACAATCGATACATCGATACCGCGAACCGGCTATCGACAATAACATTAACAACAAGTATCTCAATGCCTTGAACCGGCCATTAACGAACAACAATAATCATTTGACATAATTGCCGAAGAGTATCGTATCAAACGATCCCTTCATATCAATGAACTCATGAAGAGACTAAGTCTCGAAATGATACAACACATTCATACACATATATGATAACATTAATCTCATTGACTAGTACAAGTATAAAACTTGCCTCAAACCGACGGCGAGAAAGTCCTCCCACGATCAACGTCCTTAAAGGGATTACCGGTCGCTCGAACAACCTTGAATAACACAATTACCAACAATTCGCTTAATATACATATCCACACATAGTCATAAACAACTTAAAAGGTCGATACAACACTACCCAACTCATTGGGGCAATTTAACAAACATGTTGTAAACAATCTTCGATTATTTACAACTAATCTCACTTATATCGGTACCAAACCTCCAAGGAATGATTCAATCCAACAAAAGATGTTCAATACAATCGATAATCCCATAGGAATACACAATTCGAGATTACGACAACATTAAATCGGAACCCCCAATTACAAAATCAACATTTGAAAATTTCTTGAATAATCCTCCAACAATCCAATGATAATTCATAGAAACACATAATCACATGTATATCCCTTCACATATCATGATTATAACATCCAAAACATCATACTCCATCTCAAAATCGAAATCTAAGATTTTAAAGAAATTTCCTTTGAAGATCCAAACCCTTCAATCCGTTGAAACTCAAGTTAATCGACTATCCAAGCTCCCCAATCGAAGATAGGTGATTAGAACATGAATACACAAGTGTTATGATGATGAAAAATCTCTCCCAAGACTCTCTCTTTCTCTCTCGGCCAAAAGTGGAGAAATGAAGAAATGAGGCTGAAAAACACATCCCGCTCGTTATATACTACACAGAGTTACGGCCGTAACTCTGCCAGCTTATGGCCGTAACTTCCCAAAGTCAACGACCTTACGGCCGTAACTACACCTCGTCGAAAAACCATACTGACCAAACTTCTCGACTTACGGCCGTAACAAAGACTCCCTTACGGCCGTAAGTAGCCTTCGTCGAGACACCGCTGAACACAAAGCTCCTCACTTACGGACGTATCCTGCAAAATCATATGACCGTAAGTTGCCTTCGGCAAAATGACACTGAACCAACGAACGCATGTTACGGCCGTAATGCATGATAGGTTACGGTCGTAACTCTCAACTGGAAAAAGAAGTGTGTAAACTCCGCCTTCTCGATAAAAATGATGAATGATCTGACACACATAACTTGCATGAATATGATTAAGTCCAATAACACGTAACAATGATACTGCCAACACAAGGCTACCAATCACAATTATTATGATTATATTCTCGTCTCGATTCATACACGACTCAAAGATATGCCGAACGGTGAACACAAATGAAAGAACATGAATTATGAATGATTATTAATGAGTGAAAAAATTAATGAGTGCCAATTACTGAATGATAATGAATGAATTCACAACCGGATATTACATATTCCCCCCCTTAAAAAGAGTTTCGTCCTAAAAACTGAGGGTACACAACTCGGGATATGAACTATCCATCAGGATCTGAAAACAACATCTCTAGGAATACTCCTCAATACGAACCATGAAGAATAACAATGAATAGAATCCGACAAAGGTCAAGAATGACTCACCGAGGTGAACTAATAACGCAATGAGGATGGCTCAAATGAAATGATTGGAACCGTCGTTCCTCGTGAAGTGAATGATTAGTTTGATAATTATAAGTCTCAACATGATTGATATATTATGAATGAACAACAACGAAAGGAATGATTATCCTTTTAACCGAGCAAGGATCAACTTGCTTCAATACCGGTGATGAAATGGCCTTACCTCTGGCTCTCGAAGCCTGATAGGACTCCTTGGATGACGTATGGGCTGGAGTAACAAAATCTCTCGAGCCTTGCGAGCTCTCTCGAAATCTACTTGCACTAGAACTCCTGCAGTATTTCCGTAGGTGTCCCTGCCTCCCACACAGAAAACAAACAATAGCTGGCACCGTACATCGAGTACTAACGTGCCATGCTGAATCACAGTTAAAACAAACAACAGTTGAACTCGTCGTCTGAGACGAAGACGCTTTCCCAGCACGAAGATGACTAGAAAATGACCTCTTGGACGTCGGAGCCCGATGTCCCTCTGAACGAACCGGCATCCTAGTCTTCCCACCAGAAGAAGCTGAAGGGTGCTTCCGAGTAAGCTCCTTGATCAAAAGCTCTGCTCCAAGAGCCTTCTCGATGAACTCACCAAGTGAATTACAATTGTGATTGAACAAATACATCCTCAACTGTGGGTTTAGCCTCTTGCTAAAATACTTGATCTTATCCGCCTCAGTACGAATAACAGACGAAGCAAACTGAAGAAGTCCCTGAAACTTCTCAGCAATGACAATAACACCCTCGTCCTTGATGGATTCGGGGTTCAAAACCTCTAACAACTTGGCTTCACGAAGTGGAGCCGGATAATACCTCTCTAACATGAGAGTCTTGAATTCGCTCCAAGCACAACCACGATCGGTGGGTTTCATAGAAAGCCACCAAGAATAAGCACCCTTACTCAAGTAGTAAGCCGCTACTGCCACCTTACTCTCTTCCGGACACTGAACCATGTCGAAGAGTTTATCAAAATGCTCGAGCCAGTGAACAATATCAGCTGGTTCCAACGAACCGTCAAAAGTAGGTGGCCTCTGACGAGAGATATCGCCAACAATCTGGTTCACTCTTCCAGTAAGCCCAAGAAACGGCACCTGGGAACCTTGCTGCGGTGGACCACGAACCATCGAGGTCTGCATGGTCTCCATCAGACGTGTCATCTGAGTCATTTGGGCCATCATGCCCTGCATACATATGAATGGGTCCACCCGAGCACCTTCCGATTGAGCTGCATCTCGGGTACGACTCCCTGACAGTGAATGAGTAGCATCGCTACCTGTTGAACTAATGTTATCCTTCGCGTCCGCGCGGGTATTAACACAAGATACCAGGTTTCGGCCCGCACCGCGGCCTCTTCCCCTGCGTCCTCTGACGGCTCTATCCATTCTGAAGCAGGAAGGTCACATGATAATTATAGATCCCGCATGAAGATCGCATTATGATTACGTTGCAGAATGATAATAATGAGCATACACGCTTATCACAATGAATGCATTAATAATGTAGTAAAATGATCGTCAACATGACGCCGAAATATGATAAGATTGCATGAAAGATCAAGTGAGGTAACATGATTATCTGGTGAAATTCCTGAAATGATTATCTTGAACAAGTTAACAAGATTGAAAATTCGATCCACAAGATCAACAACTGAGCAATGAGATTGACTGAGTGATTAATGAATTAACATGATCGACAAGATCAAAACTGATGAGTGAGGATTGTTGACTGATGAATGAATTGATCATTATCGCTTGCACAGGTCACACGTGCTCCAAAACAATTAGTCATGAATCAATCGTAACACTAATATCACATATAGGTTTCAACAAAACACGTATAGTCAATGACATAATGAATGTATGAAGATAAAGAGAATCGAGTCCTTACACAGGTCATACGAAGCTTCGAGATACTAGTCTTCACTGACAACGACTCGATGAATGAATGACTCATGCAGTCGTATAAATATCACGACTCACAAAACAAGACTGTCCAGATTGTCATAACCTGACAGTCTCACTACTACCGCGTCGGTAGAGCCATATAACTCACATATCAGGGTATCTCACAACCCAACGTCTCTGATACCATCTTCTGTAACATCCCCAAATCCCATTGGGTTATTACAGTGCCGTGGACCCCACACCAGGAGATCCACCAGGCGAACACGACTAAAATACATCAAATTAACCAACAAGAGAAATCACAGTCCCTACTATGATATCCGACACAATATTCCAATAAGGAAATTCAACGACAATGATGGGCCTACATGGCCAAAATAAAAATACAACAACATATACGAGCATTTGCTCGGATAATACATAATGACAACGACTGACAAACTAGAGAACACTCCCAACTGACTGACCAACATGAACACCGAACAACTCCGGACTAGTATCGCTCGGGTGCCTCGTCGCCATCGTCATGCCCCTGTGTCTCAACTCTCTCCTCGCAAGCACCTAAAACATGAAAACATGTTCCGCCCCCACGGGGTCAGGCATCCAGATAATGAACATCAAATACATGTATAACATGATATGCATCCAAAGGCAGAATGAAACGGTACAATAATAATAATAATAATACGAGATGCTCACAACCCAAGGTAAGAACCGAGCATTCGTGAAACACTATGCCCACGGCATACGATCAATACCTGCTCAATGGGTTAGAGCATACGTGCCCAACGGCGAATCAGCAATATAGAACACCACAATGTATTACACGAAGATGAACCAAACCAGAACTGAATTAAACATGAATCACAATGCCCGAAGGCTCCAACGAAAATACCAAGACATCACAAAGTCTTGAAAGCCGCTCAGCCGTAGCTGCCAAATATCACGATCACCTGAAAGTTAATCAGCCGAAACTGTGAATCATCACAATGGCCCGAAGCCAAACCAGCCCGAAGTTGTATCAATGAGGGCCGAAGCCACGGCACGAAGCCGTATCACAATGAGGGCTGAAGCCACGGCACGAAGCCGTATCACAATGACGGCCGAAGCCACAGCACGAAGCCGTATTACAATGAGACCATCCAATGGCCGTGACTTACTGAACTGTAGGTGTTGGGAAACCAACCGCGAAGGTTCAAGCCCCAAGCTTACCCATAATGAGATCACCCAGTGACCGTGACCTACTGAACTGTAGGTGTTGGGAAACCAACCACGAAGGTTCAAGCCCCAAACTTTACCCATCGAGCACTAGTCGAGACTAGCCTCCAAAACACAATTAATCACAAACGACAACGATCCCAAGATTACCGAATTCACGAGAATGAATAGTGTGCTGCCTTGAGTCGGCTGACACGACAACAATGACTCATGGATGGGCACCGTCCTCGGCAGTCCCAATTCAATACCTCGATTACCTTAGAATGGTCAATCGATAACAACGACACAGTGGATGGGAACTATCCTCAACCGTCCCAATTCAATACCTCAATTGCCTTAGAATGGCCAATCGATAACAAAGATACAACGAATGATTCAATATCCCGATTGCCTTAGAATGGCGAATTGATAACAATGATACAACGAATGATTCAATACCTCGATTGCCTTAGAACGGACAATCGATGACAATGATACAACAAATGATTCAATACCTCGATTGCCTTAGAACCGCCAATCGATAACAATGACAAAACACCAACATCAATAGCAATGATTACCACAATGTCTTAGATCGACATCAATGTCAACAACAACAATCGATACATCGATACCGCGAACCGGCTATCGACAATAACATTAACAACAAGTATCTCAATGCCTTGAACCGGCCATTAACGAACAACAATGATCATTTGATACACATATATGATAACATTAATCTCATTGACTAGTATGTTGTGTCACGATTTATTCATCCCGATAGGCGATCGACTATAAGGCCGAGCGACCAAGTCAACTCCAGTCATACTTTGTCTAGCTCGCCTAATCGAAGATATCAGACCACCATCAGGTACCCAGCGATCGACTCCCAAGGCGATCGCCATTTGGCAGCTGGCGACCGACTCTAGTATCCGGCTAAGGACGGTCGACCTACGTCCCGAGCAAGGATGATCGCCCGTCAAAGTCATCGAGGACTGGATCTCAGAACAGCACCCACGTGCAGATCCACCAAAGCGGCGAGACAAGATCTCGGCCAGCAGACAAGATCTTTTCTTGTGAGACAAGACCTTTCACCACACTGTCACCTACCTCACCTACCGCGGGCGTGCGAAAGTTGTCGGTGGGACCACCGTGGCAGCAACTCGGGACGCGTGCAAGCTCCCATTGGGCCGTCTGATTGACCGCCAAAACTCCTGAGACTTTAAGGAACAAGCCCATGTGCTAAAAGACGATCGCCCGATTATTATAATGCGAAAGGCGATCGCCGGCGTACCAAGTCCTATAAATAGAGAACCTCCTCCTCTTTGGAAAAGGTTCGAATTCATTTCACCAACAACGAAACACGGTAGAACATACATACCATCAAGCTCCTGCTTTCTCGCCGAATCCATCTCAAGACTTCTCTCTCGAATCTCTCGTCCGACGATCGGCAGAGGCGGCAAGTCTCCACTAGGCAGATTCCAAGAGATTCATAAGCCCGGAGCCCAAGCATCCGACTAAATACTCGCCGTGAGAGGCGCCGATCTCTCACCGCCGCGCTATTCATCTCTTTTGTTACAAGAACTCACAGAGCATCAAATCTGGTTCTTAGGCAATCTACACGCTCACTAGCTAAGATAACAAGAATCTTTACACTCATTGTAATTGTATTCTTACATTAGTACTTGTATCCCCGAATATTAGTATTAATAATATCTCGCGAGAGCATTCAAGCCGGGACTAACAACCCGGCAAATCTTGTGTTATTTATCTTTCTCACGGAAGTGCTCTTGCATTTGTTTGCTATCCATCCATTCCAGAATATCTATCTCCTGATAATATTTTGGGTAGCAACAAGTGGCACTAGAGGAAGGGCATCTAACCCTCAAATTTTATACCCACCATCGAAGAACACTCCGTTCTCGGGGCATATACTTAAAGTGATACTCACCGCACTTCAAAGAAAACCTTCAGATCATGACATCCGCCGATGCGTCGAAGAAAGCCGCTCTCGAACCGCCGGACACCATATCCGGCTCAATCGAACCCGGCCCGACGGCCAGGAAGCGCGGCGCGAGACTCTCGATCTCACTCAGAGATGGCCCCAACCTCTCACTCGATCAGTTCCAAACCGAGGAACAAATCGAGGAGGCTATGGCCATCCTAGAGGAGCGACGGAGAGCATGCGCGTCGCCCGCGATAACTCCCTCGATCGTCCGCCGCATGGGAAAACGGAAATTCAACGGGATACTGACCGAGCGATCGTCCGAAAGCCCCAATTCGCGAGGAAAGGCTCTCGCACGACCGGACGGATCCATATTCAATCGCTTGAGGCGCGACCCGTCCTGGCGACCGGGGCATTCTGTTTCCAACCTTGAAAAGACGGAATCCGAATCCGTCACCAGGAGTTCGGCCTACCCACCTCACAGCCGAACGCAGGTCAGCCATCTGACTCCCGCCCCGATCGCCAGGGGATCAGTACTCAACCGCCTCGGCACCCGCTCCGAGCGTCGAGCCGCGAGCAGCCAGGCCACGGCGATGGCCGCTATACAACGCCAGCTCGACAAGATGAAAGCACTCTTGGACATTGGGGCAAGCACCAGCAAAAAGATCGTCGGGCCGACCGAGCCACTCGCGGTCCACATCGAGCTTGCCCCCATACAACCAACGATCGCTCCTCCCAAAACACCTCTGTATGAGGGGAGATCGGACCCCGAAACCCACCTGAGTAAATTCCGAATCTACATGACTGGGTGTGGGGCATCTGATGCAACCAAGTGCCGGATCTTCCCTTTAACATTGGGCGAGCTGGCCCATAGGTGGTACATCTCACTACCACCACGATCAATCACCTCCTTTAAGAAACTGGCGAATGACTTCACGTCATACTTCGCCAGCAAGGTCGCCAGACCAGAAGGCCCCCACCGCGTGATGAAAATCAAGCAGGGGAAGGACGAGTCAGACGCGGATTACATCGACCGAGTAGACGAAATCATCCTCACCGGCGAACCCGTCAGTGACGAGCTCGCTCTCTATTCGGTCATGGGGGGATTCTACGGTCACTCTCCCATGTTTAGACATCTCTCCAAGGATATTCCCCCAACTTACGCGATCTTCCGCGCTAAAGCTGCCAACTTTCTGGCCAGGCAAAGGCTACTCACCCTCCACCTAGGCGAAGAAACGCCATCTCCTGTCCAGAAGATAGCGATCGCCAAAGCAAAGAAGGCGATCGCCAAGCCACCCGGAGATCTCAAGGCTTTCGAGGACATGGAAGCCCATCTCCTCCATACGTTCAACCGAACTCCGGCACATATTTTCTATGCCATCAAGGGGCACGAAGAGCTCAAAAAGCCAAAGGCGATAATGGACCACGGTCACCTGGACAACAATCAATATTGTGCCTACCATAAGAGTCCCGGCCACAGCACCAACCAATGTCGCGACCTCCTCAAACAGCTCTGGAGATTGTTCGAGGAAGGCAAGTTGGACAGCTTATTGGCCTAGCCAAAGCCCCTACCAATCTCTATACACGATCGTCCGAGTGGAACACAAAACAGGCTGGAAAGCTCATACAAGCCGACCCCTGGATCAACCTCGGCGACCGTCTCTACATGCTTCAATCAATAAAGGAGACCTCGGAAGTCTCCCCGATCTCTCTCCTTATTTAAGAAACTGGAGGACTCGATCGCCATCTACAATTCAACATCTAACATGATGGACTAAGGCACGAGATCGTCTCCCCCGCACAACGTACACCGTCGAAGGTCGGCATCTACATGACGATCCAAGGTGGAAGAGTGCAGCCATGGTCCTGGTGGTCGATGGAACCGACTGCTTAGGCCATGCAAGGTCCCTTTGGGCCAAGATCGCCCGCCCTTCGTTTAAATACGAGGCCGGCGTAGTCTGAGGGCCCTCCAAAATTAATCAGTGGACACGATCGCTCGCCCTCAAAGGTTCATCATCTAACATGGTGAACCCGGACAATGCGACGTGCCACAACCCCCGTCTCAACGTACACCGTCGAGGTTCGCCATCTTCATGGTGGGCCGAGGTGGAAGCAGAGCTAAACAAGCCGCGGGCGTGGAGTTGAATCATCCGACGCTGCCCCGCGCAAGGACTCCTCTAGACCGAGACCGCACGCCCTTCGTTTAAATACGAGGCGAGGCGCAGCCTAACAGAGGACCCTCATAATAAAGTGAGTCACGAGACACTCAATGTCTTCGCGCATCAAGACATGATCAGGGAGTCGGTCCATCGAACTCCGCGATCGTGCACGGTTCCTCAAGACAAACGACCATCCTCGAGGATTCGACAAAGTTGACGACCGCTCATTCAACGAATTATTTTCATCCCCTTACTTCCACTAAGTGAATAAAAACAAGGGGAAGAGTGCGGACTACCTATACGACGATCGTCGCTATTCAACCACATACGGAGATCGTCATTTATTCAGATGTTGTGCAGCGATCAAATTTGTTGTAAAAGTTATCTTTATGAGTTTATCAATTCATTTGGAACTACCCTCGCAACGATCTCTCCTCACACATTTGTACAAAGTCAAACAAAGACTCAAAAATAACAATCATTCAAGTGATAAGTCAGAAATTCAAACGTTCATTTCATTACTTGAAAAAATCGGAGTACATGGTCGCCCGAAGGCCCAAATGCTACGAAAGAAAGCTACAAAACTACAAGGAAATAAGCTAAAACATCAAAAATGAAGTGCCTCAGGCCCCTGCCTGGCCTTCGCCATCAGCATCCGGTGTGGTCCCCTCATCTTCCGGAGCGTCGGGATGAGCAAGATTGGCCGGAGTCGGATACCAGCTCAAATCCACGCCGATGTCCGCAAGGTCCAAGATCGGCAAAGAGAAAGCTGAATGGAGAGGATGCTCCAACGCGTACGCCTTGAAGTTCTCGACAAGAGGCCCGACCTCCAAACCTCCCTTCTTGGCTGCTCGGATCGAGTCAGCGAACGCCAGATAATAGACGAACTCGCTGACAAACTCCAAGTTTTGAAAGGGATCAGTCTTGGTCGCCTCTACCTCTCCTTTCAGCTCCGCCATTGCCTGTTGCGACCCCTGGAGCTCGGCCTCCCTCGCAGCGACCTTCTCCTTCGCCTCCGCCAGCTCGCTGGTCAACCGAGCGATCGTCACCTTCTGGCGATCGGCCTCCTCTTCAGCGACCTTCTACGCCCGGACGGCATTCAGCATCTGGTCCCGAAATCGGTCAACCGCCAGACGAGACAACTCAGTTTCCTTCTTCGCCAACTCAAGCTCATGGCTCGCCCGCCTGGCCGCCTCCAGAGAGTCCTTCTCCATCGCCACGATCTTATCGGTAAAATCGGCGTTCTCTTTCCGAGCCGCCTCAAGATCCGCCTGCAGGCGAATAGTGGAGGGCCGCCCCTCAAACTCTGGCGGCACAGGCGACCATGGTCGCCGTCTGGAGAGAGAGGCGAAACGGCCGCATCGAACTCCCGTCGGCGAGCGATCGCATCCAGACGGTCGTCCATGCCTTCGGCAGCGTGCGGCCTTGCTAACGTGCGGAGGGATGTCGCAGATCGGCGAGGAGATCGGCTCGCTAGGAAATCCACGACCATCGGCGGGCAAGACGGATCTGCGCGACGGATCCTGCATCAAAACAACAAAGTTAACACAACTCCTACGCGGTTGCAAGTTTCAACACAAAAATGCAATCTACCTCTCAGCCTTCTCGGGGTCCCGACCGAAATACGGTTTCCCTCGAGGGGTCTTAGCATCCGCGATCGCCATCTCCCGCATAAAAGCCGCAGAGGGCGGCTCATTCTCCAGAGCAACGATGGTGATCGGAGGCGCGGCGATCGGCACTTCATCGCCGGGCGGGGCAAGTTTCTTCCGCCTCGGCCTCTTGCGGTCGCTCGAAGCCCCTCCTCCGAACTCCTCCTCGGCTACGGCCGGCTCACGCGAGGCTCCGCCTCCGAACTATTGGCAGCAAAGTGGCGGGGCTGAGACGACCTCTTATGGCGGAGACGGCCTAGAACTCCGAGGATTCGACATGGCGATCTCGTCGAAGGCTCCAAAAAGCGAGAAAGCGAACCTCTGATTAAGACGATCGACCAACGATGACACTTTCCTCAAGTAAGGCGATCGCCTAAGGCGAAGGTCGCAGAAATTCATACACTGCAGAGAGATGTCTCGGGAAGCGGAATAGTCGAGCCGACAACCAACGACTCTCCTTATTGATCCGGTTGGCGTCAAGGTCGTCGTCCGACAAGCTCCTTATCCGCTCCCAGCACAACCAGAAGTCAAATGGCGGCTCTCGACCACGGAATGTGAAAACACGCAAAACCGAAATCAAATTAGATCACCCAAAACGCATCCGAACGAAGGGAGAGTCTAAACCCTTCACGGATTCCTCTCCCGAAACTCAGTAGGGATCTCCAGCTCGCGCGAAGGATTGTCGCTCGCGGAAGCCCTCCACTTGCCGGCGACCCAGAACCACTTCGTCTGATCGACCCGCATCTTATTCGGGACTCCGTGAATCACCCGACCAGATCGGCCCTGAATATGGTAACCGCCGACCGAGCCTTTCTGAGCCGTCAGCTTGAACAAATGGTTCATCTCCAACGACGATGGGAGGCGGTACAGGCGGTGACCGCCGAAAAGGGTGAGAGTGCAGTTAATTTGGAGCCAGGCGTTCGGCGTCAGCTGAAGTGGCGCCACATTCCAAGCGGCCAGCAGATGGGATACAGCAAAGGATAGAGGGAAGCGCAGCCCGGCCTCCATAATCGTCTCATTCACGGCGATCATACCCATCGGAGGCTGATCGGCTCGCTCATTCTCCGTCGGCGCGAACATGTCCACATCTGAAGGAACATGGAACCTCGTCCTCCAGACGGCCAGATCTTTCCTGGACGTCAAACTCCGTATTTGGCCAAGCGACCACAACGATCGCTGCGCAGCCCGGTACTGCGACCGTTTGGGAAGCACATAGGGGTAGGCGACCGAGTATCCAGGGAAATCGAATCTCGGAGTAGGACCGGCCAACTTCTCCATTATCTCAGCAAAAGCCTTATAGGCCCGGCCGAAAGCACTATCTTTGCTCCCGGTAGGCCTAATCGCGAGATCTCTCTCAATCTGCGATCGTCTTTCTTCAGACCGCCTCCTTAGCAACATCGGCCCGTTAAATAAAGCCTCGACTTCAAGCAGGTCGATTCGGCCGAATAGCTTCGGCCGTCTCAGTGGAAGTCGGAAGAAGGTTCTCCCGGACAATCGATGTCCCGTGGCGTAATCGTACCCACTCCACGTGATGATGAGGTTCCGGCCATTCTCAAAGAAAAATAAGGAGAAAAGGATTTTTCCTTACCCGAAGGTGAAATCGAACGACGATCGGCACTAAGATCTTCAGAAAAATCGACAGCAAGTCCTTCTTTCTCCAATAAGTACGCGTGAGTATGAAACTGCAGCACTGCGCCCTTTTATAGGAGAAGGCAGGGACTCGTTTGCAATAAGGAAAAATCTCAGGGATCGGATCTCAAACGACGCATTAATTGACTCCCTCGAGACCCGCGTACGCGTCTTTTCAAGGACGCGTCAGCCGAGAAGTCATTAATGACCGTTGGTATCCTCCAATAGAAACCCGGCACGTGCGAAGAGACTTTTCAACGGCCATTGCCTTTTCCCGTGCAGTTTAGCGGCCAACCAGGTCGTCCGAACCCAGAGTATATCAACTCAAAGATGATCGCCAGTTCAATGAAACGCAAAGTCGCTCGTCAAAAGTTCAGCGATCGCCAAGAGAGCCACCTCACCCCACGTTTCCAACGTATGAGCGAGCTGGGGGACAATTGTTGTGTCACGATTTATTCATCCCGACAGGCGATCGACTATAAGGCCGAGCGACCAAGTCAACTCCAGTCATACTTTGTCTAGCTCGCCTAATCGAAGATATTAGACCACCATCAGGTACCCAGCAATCGACTCCCAAGGCGATCGCCATTTGGCAGCTGGCGACCGACTCTAGTATCCGGCCAAGGACGGTCGACCTACATCCCGAGCAGGGATGATCGCCCGTCAAAGTCATCGAGGACTGGATCTCAGAACAGCACCCACGTGCAGATCCACCAAAGGCGCTGACAGACAAGATCTCCGCTGACAGACAAGATCTTTTGCTGACAGACAAGACCTTTGACCACAGCCTGTCACCTACCTCACCTACCAGCGCGCCAAAAGTTGTCAGTGGGACCACCCGTGATGCAACTCGGGACGCGTCAAGCTCCCATTGGACCGTCTGATTGACCGGCCAAGAACTCCTGCAGACTTTAAGGGAACAAGCCCATGTCTTAAAAGACGATCGCCCGATTATTATAATGCGAAAAGGCGATCGCCGCGTACCCAAGTCCTATAAATAGAGAACCTCCTCCCTTTGGAAAAAGGTTCTAATTCATTTCACCAACAACAAACAAGAGAACATACATACCATCAAGCTCCTGCTTTCTCGCCGAATCCATCTCAAGACTTCTCTCTCGAATCTCTCGTCCGTAAGACGATCGGCGAGGCGACAAGTCTCCACTGCAGGCATTCCAAGAGATTCATAAGCCCGGGAGCCCAAGCATCCAGCTAAATACTCGCCGTGAGAGACTGTCGATCTCTCACCGCCGCGACTGTTCATCTCTTTTGTTACAAGAACTCACAGAGCATCAAATCTGGTTCTTCCGGCAATCTATACGCTCACTAGCTAAGATAACAAGAATCTTTACACTCATTGTAATTGTATTCTTACATTAGTACTTGTATCCCCGAATATTAGTATTAATAATATCTCGCGATAGCATTCAAGCCCGGGACTAACAACCCCGGCAAATCTTGTGTTATTTATCTTTCTCACGGAAGTGCTCTTGCATTTGTTTGCTATCCATCCATTCCAGCAATATCTATCTCCGGATAATATTTTGGGTAGCAACATAGTACAAGTATAAAACTTGCCTCAAACCGACGACGAGAAAGTCCTCCCACGATCAAAGTCGTTAAAGGGATTATCGGTCGCTCGAACAATCTTAAATAACACAATTACCAACAATTCGCTTAATATACATATCCACGTATAGTCATAAACAACTCAAAAGGTCGATACAACACTACCCAACTCATTGGGGCAATTTAACAAACACATTGTAAACATTGTTTACAACTAATCTCACTTATATCGATACCAAACCTCCAAGGAATGATTCAATCCAACAAAAGATGTTCAATACAATCGATAATCCCATAGGAATACACATTTCGAGATTACGACAACATCAAATCGGAACCCCCAATTACAAAATCAACATTCGAAATTTTCTTGAATAATCCTCCAACAATCCAATGATAATTCATAGAAACTCATAATCACATGTATATCCCTTCACATATCATGATAATAACATCCAAAACATCATACTCCATCTCAAAATCGAAATCTAAGATTTTGAAGAAATTACCTTTGAAGATCCAAACCCTTCAATCCGTTGAAACTCGAGTTAATCGACTATCCAAGCTCCCCAATCGAAGATAGGTGATTAGAACATGAATACACAAGTGTTATGATGATGAAAAATCTCTCCCAAGACTCTCTCTCTCTCTCTCTCGGCCAAAAGTTGAGAAATGAAGAAATGAGGCTGAAAAACCCATCCCGCTCGTTATATACTGCACAGAGTTACGGCCGAAACTCTACCACCTTACGGCCGTAACTTCCCAAATTCAACGACCTTACGGCCGTAACTACACCTTGTCGAAAAACCATACTGACCAAACTTCTCGACTTACGACCGTAACAAAGACTCCCTTACGGTCGTAAGTAGCCTTCGTCGAGACACCCCTGAACACAAAGCTCCTCACTTACGGTCGTATCCTGCAAAATCTTACGACCGTAAGTTGCCTTCGGCAAAATGACATTGATCCAACGAACGCATGTTACGGCCGTAATGCATGATAGGTTACGACCGTAACTCTCCGTTGGAAAAAGAAGTGTGAAAACTCCACCTTCTTGATACAAATGATGAATGATCCGACACACATAACTTGCATGAATATGATTAAGTCCAATTACACGTAACAATGATACTGCCAACACAAGGCTACCAATCACAATTATTATGATAATATTCTCGTCTCGATTCCCAAATAGGGTTAAACGACGGATGATAACTGATACACGGCTCAAAAATACGTCGAACGGTGAACACAAATGAAAGAACATGACTGATGAATGATTATTAAAGAGTGAAAAAATTACTGAGTGCCAATTACTGAATGATAATGAATGAATTCACAATCGGGTATTACAATTTATCTATTTATTATAGAGATTTAGATGAGTGAAACACACAATTTAAGAGTTTGGTTTGACAATTGCAAGGAAAATGCAATAATAATTCTAAAATTTAAGGAAATGAAAGATTGCACTAATAATAG
The DNA here is from genome assembly GCA_033398695.1 of Orobanche coerulescens. Classification (NCBI taxonomy): domain Eukaryota; kingdom Viridiplantae; phylum Streptophyta; class Magnoliopsida; order Lamiales; family Orobanchaceae; genus Orobanche; species Orobanche coerulescens. The sequence continues at coordinate 144,515,714 of CM065805.1, read as the reverse complement.
ATTAATAAAAGGTAAAATGAAATAATTGGGATTACAAACTTAGTTCATCATTAGTTATAGGAGATGTATAAGAGATCATAAGATGAATTTACTTATTATATTTTGTAGATTCGATTTTCCTATCAAATACGGTTCCTCTTTCGAATGTCAAAACGTCCCTTATATATTGAATCAATCCACTATATTTCTATGTTGATTGACTTCAATACATAACATTAGGTTTTATGAAAATAACTCAAATAATCATCTAAGGTCTAGAGGTATATTTCTATCCCCTATAACAACTTAGAGTGAATATCATTTGATCTAATCAAACATATTTTCTTTTGAAACATATGAAGATCATAAATATCATCATTTATTGGCCAAATAAATAAAGATTGGTAAAACAATGAAAATCACACACAATAATACGTAATCCATAATAGATCTTTATACAAACTTAAATAACATGACAGACCTTGTTTATAATCACAACTAAGGATAACTTAGTCAATGAAGGGTTTATTCAACATATTACAAGCTTGAGTGGTCATTATTAGTTGAAAAAGGAAAAGAATTGATCATAACTCCCTTAGTAGATAAAGGATAAAGAAGCAATAAACTCCCTCAACAACATAAGCTAAACCAATATTACATACTCTCTCTCATGAACACAAGTGTGTTCTTCACACAAACAAAAAGTATTACAAAATGAGAAAATAATAAGATGAATGATGCTAAATGATGGATCTAAGGGGTCTATTTATACACCTAAGGTCATCTAATAGCTCCAAAACTCCAGCATTATTATATTAGATCGGATCAAGGCCAACCATCCCTCAATAATAGACCAAAAGTATAAAAGATTTAAAAATGACCATACATCTGTCAAGAGTTACGGCTGTAACTTTCAGATGTTACGGCCGTAACTATGAGGTCTTACGGCCGTAACTCTCAGTTGTTACGGCCATAACTTTGCTTCGGCTTTTTGCACATTAGTTGTTGTGTGAGTTACGGCCGTAACTTTCAGATATTACGCCTATATGGAGTTTCAGACTTCATTTTCAGACCAGAATTTCTTAGACTTTTGCGTTTTCGCCCCAAATCTTCTTCGGATGATAACTTTTGATATATAACTCTGATTTTGAATCCAGAAAGACTGTCGAACTCGTCACGTAAAGCTCTACAACATGAATACATAAAAACTCAATAAAGAAAATATTTTATAAACATGTTATTTCTTGAGTAAATCAGTAATTCAATCCGATTAAGGCTAAAATTACATCTTCATCCTATAAAACTAAAATTATTAAAAAAAACTAATTAATTTAAAGCTAAAACGAGTAGACTAGCATAATTATGGGTAAAAATGTATCAATACAAATCACGGACAAGTGTATAAAACTGACACTTATCATTCTTCACTTTTTCAAGAGGTATGTCATGAATCTGGTGTTGAACTCGAGATTATAATGTTGTTATTGTTGGTTACTTCGTGTTTTGATGGATGGATGGAGGATAGCTTGATTCTTGATGAGTTTTTATAACTTATGTTGAAGAACATGATGATATAGCTTGAGTTTGATTGTGTTCTTGATGTTTAGGAATACTTGGAGGTTATAATCATGTCTTGAGGAGTTATGTTAAGAAATTTAGATGATTAACATAGCCTTGAGATGATTATTGTTGTTGGTTGTGTTCTTGAGAGATTATAACCATTTTGATATAGGATTATGATGAGCTATGTAGATGATTATCATAATCTTGAAATGGTTGATTTCATCTTGTTGATTAATCCGAATTCATGATGAATTGGTGGTTGATTATTGTTTAGACATCATGTTAGTAGAGTTGATGATGTTCTTGAGGTGATATTGTTAATATTATCATTATAGGGTGGTTAGTATGATGTTGTTCTTGATAACCCTTGTTGAATTGTTTTTCACAAGTGTTAAGAACATCATGATCATGTTAATTGATCATTGAGGTGTTGGAGAATGTTAGAATTCATAATTGAGAACTATGATATTCGTTTCTGGAGTTTAACCGATTCGTGATTGGATCGGGATTGTCTTTTGTGTTATTTTCCATTGATTTTGTGTTATTGAATGAATTGTATTTCATTCAAGGTTGTTCGGGTGCTTGTGACTGTCGGAGGACGTCGTTCGTCGTTTCGTGGGAGGATGTTGATCGTGGAAGGACTTTCTCGCCTTCGGTTTGAGGCAAGTTTTATACTTGTACTAGTCAATGAGATAAATGTTATCATAAATGTATATGAATGTGTTATATCATTTCGAGATGTAGTCTCTTCATGATCTATTGATGTCAGGGAATTGTTTGATACAAAACCCTTCGGTAATTATGCCAACGTTGTTGATTGATCGTCTTGCTGTTACTGTTGTTCGTTAATGGCTGGTTCAAGGCATTGAGATACTTGTTGGATTATGTTGTCGATAGCCGATTTGCGGTATCGATGTATCGATGGTTATTGTTGACTGATGTTCCATTGAGATATCATTATGATCGTTGTTATTGATATCGGTGTTTTTCTGTTGATGTTATATTGGTCGATTGAAGGCGTTGAAGTATTCGATTATCATCTCTGTTTCTGGTGGTCAATTAAAGGCACCGAGACATCTGTTCTAATTGTATCGTTGTTATCGATTGGTCGTTCTAAGGTAATCGATGTATTGAATTGGGACTGTCGAAGACATTTCCCATCCGTTGTATCGTTGTTATCGATTGACTGTTCTAAGGTAATCGATGTATTGAATTGGGACTGTCGAAGACATTTCCCATCCGTTGTATCGTTGTTATCGATTGGCCGTTCTAAGGTAATCGACGTATTGAATTGGGACTATCGAAGACATTTCCCATCCATGGTATCGTTGTTATCGATTGGTCGTTCTAAGACAATCGAGGTATTGAATTGGGACTGTCGAGGATAGTTCCCATCCGTTGAGTCGTTGTGATCGATTGGTCATTCTAAGACAGTCAAGGTATTTGAATTAGACCACCGAGGACGGTGCCCATCCGTGAATTATTGTTATCGTGTTGGCCGACTCAAGGCAGCACACTATTATTCTTGTGAATTCGGTAATCTTGGGATCGTTGCCGTTTGTGATTAATTGTGTTTTGGAGGCTAGTCTCGACTAGTGCTCGATGGGTAAGTTTGGGGGCATGAACCTTCGCGGTTGGTTTCCCAACACCTAGAGTTCAGTAGGCCACGGTCATGTTGATGATCTCATTGAACACAGGTGGCTCCTTTGATAGAGATACTCAGATTGCTGGTGGTGGGGGTCTGATTAGAGATCACCACGGAGAGCTCCTTCTTGCTTTCCACTCCTCTTTTCAGGCCTCTTCGAGCTTTGATGCAGAGATCCAGGCGCTTGCTATAAGACTGATTTTGGCTTCACAGAGATCGAGACATGTTTGGATTGAGCTTGATGCTGCTGCTGTGGTGACCCTGCTTTCATCTGGCCATCGAGGCTCTTGGCAGGTTCGTCACACCCTTATGCGTATCTGACACACTCTCCGAGACATTTAGTATAGAGTCACTCACATTTTCCGAGAGGGCAATAGGCCGGCTGATTATCTCTTTGAGCTCGGCATGTCGTCCCTCGGTATTCAAACTTATACATATGATACTACTCCTCTGTTTCTTCTCTCTCTTATATGGATGAATAAGCTTGGTTACCCCTCTTTTAGATTTAGGTAGTATTTTATCACTAGTTGATTTATTATTATGGGTCCGCACATTAGCCCACGATTTTAGTGGTGCACCTTGTATTTCACTACCGGGCCGCTGGCATTTTAGTTTCTAGGGTCCGGATTATGGCCCATCTTTGGTCATAGTTCGGAAGTGCTTTTTCACCTATTGGTCCGCACATTAGCCCACGACTTTAGCGGTGCACCTTGTATTTCTTTAGCGGGACGTAGGTACTTCGTTTTCTAGATTTAAGATCCGGATTATGGCCCACTTTTGGTCATAATTCGGGACTAATTGCTTGTATTTCTCGATTTTATCTTTCTCACAGGTTGGTGGGTCCCGCCTCAACCCCTGTCCACTTTGGACGTTTTATTTAAAAAAAAATTGGGGCTTGAACCTTCGCGGTTGGTTTCCCAACACCTATAGTTCAGTAGGTCACGGTCACTGAGTGATCTCATTATGGGTAAGTCTGGGGCTTGAACCTTCACGGTTGGTTTCCCAGCACCTGCAATTCAACAGGTCACGGTCATTAGATGACCTCATTGTGATACGACTTCGTTCCGTAGCTTCGGCCCTCATTGTGATACGGCTTCGTGCCGTGGCTTCGGCCCTCGTGTGATACAGCTTCGGGCTGTCTTGGCTTCGGGCCATTGTGATGATTGGCAGCTTCGACTGAGTGGCTTTCAGGCCATTGTGATATTTTGGCAGCTTCGACTGAGTGGCTTTCAGGCCATTGTGATGTTTTGGTATTTCCGTTGGAGCCTTCGGGCATTGTGACTCGTATCTATTTCAGCTCTGGTTTGGTTTACATTCAGGTAATTCGTTGTTGTGTTCTATATTGATGATCGTCGTTGGGCATTTGTGTTCTAACCTGTTGAGCAATTATTGATCGTATGCCGTGGGCATAGTATTTCACGAATGCTCGGTTCTTACCTTGGTTTGTGAGCATCTCGTATTATCATTGTTGTACCATTTATTCTGCCTTTGGATGCATATCATGTCGTACATGTATTTGATATTCATTATCTGGATGACTGACCCCGTGGGGCGGAACATGTTTTCATGTTTTAGGTGTTTGCGAGGAGAGAGTTGAGACACAAAGCCATGACGATGGCAACGAGGCACTCGAGCGATATTAGTCCCGAGTTGTTTCGGTGTTCATGTCGATTAGATAGTTTGGAATACTCCAATTTTCGTCAGTCGTTGTCATTTTGTATTATCCGATCAAGGCTCGTGGATGTTGTTGTATCTTTATTTTGACCACGTAAGCCTATTTTTATTCTACTGTAGAGTTTAGACTATTTCTCATTTCTATAATAGAAATGTTATAGGTAGAAACAACATAGGCCTTAATATTTCACCTATGACACTTCGTCACCATCAATTACTTATGTTTGGTTCTTTAGAGTAGTAATATTGTTGACCAAAAGGGAAACTTTTTGGAAGTATGATAAAACAAATTCATAAATATGGTATAGCAAAAATTGAACAGACTTCCAGATGCAATTACATTCAATTTGAGGTAAAAGGAAGCAAAATACCAAACAGAGGGAGAGAGGGAGGGAGGGAGGGAGGGAGAGAGAGAGAGAGAGAGAGAGGGAGGGAGGGAGCGAGGGCGGGCGGGCGGGCGGGCGGGAGAGAGAGAGAGAGAGAGAGAGAGAGAGAGAGAGAGAGAGAGAGAGAGAGAGAGAGAGAGAGAGAGAGAGAGAGAGAGAGAGAGAGAGAGAGAGAGAGAGAGAGAGAGAGAGAGAGAGAGACCTATTCAAGTTCCTCCTTGTTAGGTTCAACAAGTAGAGGAGGGTCAACATCAATACCCATATTCGCAGCAGTGCCTGCTATAATTCTCATTGCTGACTCTACAGTGGAGCAATTCAAGTCCGGCAATTTCTCCTGCGCAATTGTCCGCAGTTGCTCAATTGTCACTTTCCCAACTTTCAGCTGCTTAGGGTCTTTCGAACCTTTCTCCACGCCTAAAAATTAATTAAAATAAATACAAACTAATCACGTCGTTGCATGTACAAGATATAGTAATACCAGAACAAAAATTGAGAGAGGAAATGAGTTTAGAACAAAATATGGCAAGTTTTGCTTGACAAAAGCAAACCACTATAAACTGAAATTCTAAAATTAAAATGTAATGTGTGCTATGCATATTATAATGTCGGTTAAATTTTGCTTTCAAGAGACGAAATAATGATGGCAGCGTTGTCCCATAGGCTATACGAAGGATGTGTAGAAGCAAATAATCCTTCAATCAAGTACAAAGCACTGTTTAAAAAAACTTCCGAGGCGCGGAAGAAATGCCTCGAGGCGTTGTAAATCTGCTTAAATTTGAGGCAACGCCTCCCATAACCGAGGCGCTACGGAGGCGCACGCTTCGAAGCGCTACGTTTGAAGCGCAAGCGGCGCTGCGTACTTGAATGGCATCGTTCCTTCGTTTTTTTAAATAATACGGGCCAGTTTAACAAAATCGACCCTTAGCCCGGTCTTAAGATAATATGACCCAATTTAATAAGACCTAACCCTCAGCGACCCCCAGCGACTCACGGCGAATCGCAGCGGACTATCGTGAATCTCGACGACCGCGCACCGAAGCTGAAGAAACCGAAGCGGCGACTCATGGTAAGCTTCTTTCATCTTTCTTTCTACTTATATTTTTCCCATTTTTTCAGGTTTTCTTTGTTTTGTTTTGTTTTGTTTTTTTTGAAAAAACAGTTTATCCTATTTGAGTGACAGTGACTCTGTTTTTTAAATTTGTAGTCCTGTGTTTCTCATCTTTGATTGTGCTCAGATTTTTTATTTTTCAGTTATTCACAATTTACTGATATTGTTTTGAGTATCGTTTTTAGTGGTAGTGATTTGTGCTTTATAGCGACTCGAAAGGATTCTTTGAGGTATTGTACTGAGGTGTCAGACGGAATGGATGGGAAGCCGTACAAGTATATAAGTTGCAACTTTTGTAAGACACCTATTGGGGGGGGGGGGGTATTAGAATGAAAAATCACCTTGCGGAAATAATAAAGGCGCAGCGCCGTGTGTTAAAGCGCCAGATGAAGTGAAACAGGAAATCATAGAGTATTTAGACACAACAACAACAACAGAGTATTTAGAGTATTTAGATAATTTTGAAAAAATTAAAATGAATACACAGAGAAATTGAGAAGAAATAATTGACAGTGGAGCCTACTATCAATCTCAGAAACCATCTTTAGGAGCTTCAACTACTAATAGCACAGGGAGTTAGGTGTCCAATGGACAGGTTTGTTGTGGATCTGGATGGCGATGGTGAGGGTTATACACGTAACTCAAAACCGGGAAATGAAAAGGAAGCTATTAATCAGGTGAAGTAACCGGTTGATGTTTATTTGACAATGGCATTCCTTTAATCGTCGTGAGTAGTCCAATTATTCAAGTGTGTCGTTCCCTTTGGGGACTTTGGTCATGGTTTTAAACCACCTACAACTTATGAACTTAGCACGTGGATACTGGACGAGGAGGTAAAAATGCCTGGGAGGGGATTTTGTATGGCGGCTATGGATAAAGCAATACAGGAAATAGCCAAAAACTAGGATGTGAAGAAGGAGCTTATAAAGAGATTTTGGGAGTATCATTGGTGCCAAGTGGGATTTTCAGATGCATCGACACTTGCATGCGGCTGCGTACTCTCTTAATCCCTATTATCAGTATAATGACGACTTTTCGACACATCCCGAAGTAAAGGTTGGCCTTTTGAGTTGTATGACAAAAATATCCAGACCCACGAATTCATGAAAAAATTGATCTACAAATGGATGCTTTTCGGCGTGGAAAAGGATTATTTGGCTTTGAAGCAGCAAAAAGAACATGTAAAAAGCGCATTCATGGTACTTCCCTTGATCTAGTAGTTGTTTTCTTTATTAAATGTTCACATTTTTTTGTTTGATTGTTGTTTACTTTCCTTAATTTGATTGGTGGCTTCAATATGGAGACGAGGCACCGGAACTTAAAGGCTTCGCTGTTAGGATTTTGAGTCTCACATGTTTAGCGTCAGATTGTGAACGTAACTGGAGTACCTTTAATCGGGTATTTGTTGATCTCTTAGATTTTAAATCAATTTACTAGGTAATGTATACAAAATAATTTGTTAATTGGATAATAATGTTGTTTCATTGTGAATATAAATGTAGATTCATATGAAGAAAATGAACCGTTTGCCCACGATAAAGCTGAATAAGTTAGTCTATGTATTGAACAACAAAAGATTAAAGTTAAGGTGGTTGAAGAAACCGTCACTAAAGGAGGACGAAGACCCACTACTTCTTGATCATTTGTCATTGATGATGAATGGATTATTGACGAAGATGCTTCAGATGCTACTTGCTAGTAGATCATCGGGGTTGACTATCAATCTTGATGATACGGTGGATGTTGATGTTGGAGATGATGTGGATGATAATGAAGGTAGTGAAGATGGTGATTTTGGGCTTGGCCGCGGCCGTGTGAGTGCGCGTGGATGTGGACGTATTCGTGGTCGTGGTCATGCACGTGGACAAGAGAGGAAGATAGCGGCATTAGGTTAGTGTCAACATTTGTTATTGATGTAGTAATTTATATACAAATTTTGATTAATGATAACATTTCTAATATATTAATGTCACCGAAAAAGGAAAAAGGATGCAATGGTTTGATGAGGAGTTGGATGAGGATGACTACAGTGAAGAGAAAGATCTACAGTCTACCAATAATCTGATTCGAAGTGACAATGATGATGATGACGATGGAGATGTCACTGGATATGATCCGTATTTCAGACCACTGACTACGTGTGACCCTTTATTCACTTCATTCGCTAGCAAACTAAAAATATTATTATCATTATTTTATTTATGTAGTGACGTTATTTCTTGACTAATGACTTTATTTGTTATGTGGTGACTTTGTTATTCTTGTGTGATGACCATCGATTTTTATGTTGATATAGTGACGTTATTTTGTGTGATGATTTGAGTTTGTTATTGTATTTGTGATTTTTGGGGCTTTTCTAGGGCTTACATTTCTAGGGCTTTTTTTGGGCTTACCATCGTAGTAAAGGGCTTACATTATCAGTTAGATAAGCAGACATGTCTGAGAGCCCTAAGTCTTTATTCTTCGTTGAGGCCATGTTCTCTTCAACATAAAACAGTAACATTCAGTAAAAATAAGTTTCAGTCAGTAAAATTCAGTTCCAATCATTAAAAAAATCAATTTCGTTCAGCAAAAATAATGTCAGTTTAGCAAAAATCAAGTGAAGAGAACAGCGCCAGAGTATGGAAGAGAAGGGGACGGAAAAAAAAATACACAGAATAAATTTGGATCATCAGGATTTAGAATCACAGGTAGTAATTATGTAAGGAAAAAAAAAACAAGAAAAGCGGAAGACAAATAATTATATATTGTAGAAAGAAAAAAAAAACATTGTGTCATGTTCCATTGTATATGTTGATTTTTCTAATATCAATCCTGTAGCTGGCCATGAATATAACAACTATCTCAACACATCACCGTCTCATGATATTTTCCATGCAAGTGAAAAAACTAATGATGACGACAGTTATTAGAATTTCATCCCATTACTCCTTTGTATGAAGGTTGCGACAGGAAAGGCATTCAGCGTAAAACTTTGCTATTGTGTTTTGCATTAGTTTATAGTCTTAAATAATTTGACCAATATCTGACACTATAAATTTTCAAGTTGGGAATAAGGTACACATAACGATGATGATGATGAGCTGAGCCTAATGAGAACAGTATGTAAGCTCTCAGTTGTGTTCATGTTCATATCCAAACACTAATCAGTGTTTGGCTCTGAGAATTATATTAACAGAACAGAATAGCCCAAAGATATCTCTGTTGCCATGGCTAGGGTAGCTCACTTCCACTATTTTTTAAGCTCCCGTAATGTGGGGATTTGTTCTTCATCTCACTAGCAGCAAGAATGGTTGACAATAGTTGTTCGACAAGAACTACTACTGAGGAGTTGTACTATCAACACCCAAGCTTTAAAGCATCAATGTAAATGCCACCAAACAATGTGTACATTCATAAACTTGAAAATGAGACCGGCATAAAACATCTATGGTGTGTCAGCTTACTGAATTCTCTAATATTATTATCTCGTAACCGATTAAAAATTCATAATGGTGTTTGACAAAAAAAGTCATAGTTCATGTGCCTTAGTCCACCTGCAATGCTTATATTGAAGACAAAATACGAACACGAACAGAAACGAGGAATGTAGAAATGAGAATGTTAAGAACGTGTGTGGACCCACTAGATTAGATAAAATAAAAGATAAAGGAGTACTAAAGCAGGGGTGACACCAATAGATGAATTTTTTTTTTTTGGAGAAACTCACTTAAGATGGTTTGAACATGAACACAGGAATCCTTTGAATACTGGGTGTGATGTGTAGAGCTTAGAGAATCACTGAATCGCATTAAAGGATGAACAGGAAGACCTAGAAAGAATTGGAAAGAAACTATTAAAAAGACGTGATATTTTGAAGCAAGAAGCAGTTCAGCGTCAAATTCTCTAAGGCATCAGTGTTTGAAGTTTGGAATGAGTACTGCAATACATGCATACTTAGGTAATGTATTTAATTCTTTACTGATACTTTGTTTTGTAACTACGTCTATATCATGGTATCAATATAAATGATGGAATTATCCAACCCTTATATAACTTTTAGCTTATGTTTTTCTTAAGACACATATCATCCACATTATCTGGCACAAACAGATCTACATATGTAATGCTGCTTTTATCAATATTGTTGCTTCATTTATTTTCTTGGGCGAATCCCCAATGGAAAAGTTTTTTTAAATTTGGTTTATAAAAAAGAGAAGGAAAACATTGAAATTAAGGAGCATGACAAACAGGGGGGGAGGGGGTTACCAGCAGCTTTGAGCAACAAAACCGAAGCAGGTGGAGTCTTCAAGATAAAACTGAAGCTTCTGTCCTGGAAAATAATCAAACTGATTAAAAACCCACACCCCTAAGCTTTCTTTGAACCAAAGTCCATCAACAGCAAAAAAATAACAGCATCAAGAGCCAATAAAACTCACGTCGTAAACCGTAACTTCAACAGGAACCACATAACCGGCCTTATCAGCAGTTCGAGCATTGTAGTCCTTACAAAATGCCGCTATGTTCACACCTTTTGCACCCAATGCTGGCCCTACAGGAGGTGCAGGGGTAGCCTTCCCGGCCTCAAGAGCCAACTTTACCACTCCAACCACTGTTAAAAAAAAAAGAGATAGAGACAGAGAAGAAACAGAGGAAACCCATCAAAACATTTAAGAATAAAGTAGTGAAAATTTATCCAGAAAACTGAAATGGGGCGGAGGATTGACATTATATTAAACTAAAAAAAGATGTACCTTTTCTGGGTTTTTTACCAGGTTTAGGGGGAGCCATGGCAATGACTGTAAGAGGACGTGGAGTTGAAGAAAGGGGCAGTTTTGGCTTCCGACGATTCAACAACTGTAGAGTGGTTGTTTGGTTTGAGGATAAATTGCGGGATGAACAGCTGTTAAACAGGTAAGAAGATGGAAGCCCTCCCGCATTTTCACCACTATTCTTGTTTAAATCAAAGTAATTTCGAGAAGAAATAGAAATTGGAGCCTTGTAGGCACAGAGTGATGAAGAAGCCATTTTTACAAGTTAAACCTGCCCAAGGCAACTTCTTATCATTAGAGAATTACAAACGTAATCCAGACAACACCGAAACGACGTAGTAGTGTTTGTAGACGCCATTGGGTTTAATGATATTCTTTTATGCTCTAAATTTAATAATTTTTCAAATTATTGATTATAATATTTACTCGAATATATTTGAATTATGTTATATATATTCAAGCAAAGTCTATTTGTAGAGTTATGTCATGAAGTACAAATTGGAGTAAGATATTAATTTGAGTAATAATACGAGTCATATTTTTGTATTCCAATAACATACTCGAGTAAATATTTTTAGAAACAAAGTTATGAGTAAGATGTGTTGCAATTAAATAATTCGCAGTAACTACTTTTGTATCAATTATATTCATTTAAATCATCATGATTATAAAAAATTATTCTCATTCGAGAAAGAACTTTCCATTTAAGTCGAAATTTATTTTCATTTGAATAATACAACGTATATGAGTGAGTTCCAAGCAAAAGACATGAGTGAATCATATTCTGTGACCTCAAAACGTTCGAGTAACTTTCTTCCTCAAATAGCGATGCGGACTTCTTTCCAAATGTGCGACGTTCTTCTTTCCTGAATGGCGCCCTGTCGTTGCCGACTCTCGACTGACTTATTTCGTGAACTTAGTTGCCCCTATCGCCAATGCTACTGTCGGATACCAGATAACTCGAATGGTGCTTTAATATTACCTGAATTAAGTTTCTTTACTCGAATAGGTTCCAATATATGTATTTGTTTTTAGGTGAGTGACTCGAGTAAGTTGACTCGAATTATGTTCTTATATTGGTATTCTTTTAATTTTTAGCACACTCGAATGGAAATTTGTTACCCGAATAGGTTGACTTGTTATTCAAAATTACTCAATAAATAAGACGAGTTGATTGTAGTTTAATGTTACACGAACTGTTATCTTTTAATTTTAGTCATCTCGAATGAGTTCTTATTACCTTAATAGGTGACTCGAATGTCTTGTTACTTGTAGTTCTCAATTACTCGAGAATAGGGTGACTTTGATTAGGTTTAGTTTTACTAGATTGGAATTTAGTGTTACTGAACTGAATTTATTGTTACTCCAGTAGAATTTAATGCTACTTAGATAGTATTCAGTGTTACCCGAATCCTATTAATATTGCTCAGATCTAAATTAATATAGATTTTAAGCACAATGTTGTCCGGAAGAAGCCCAATATGCACGGATCAAAGTGCTCGATAAATGGGTTTATTAGATTGAGATTTTTTAGACTGTTATGATTGAGCTCTAGATTATAGGTGATGCTGATATTAAAAAGTTCAGAGATTCATATCATGGTCATTTGATCAGGATGGAATGAGGGGCTACATACCAAGTATTACCTTGCATGCATTGTTCTCGAACAAGGTAGTGAGACAGGATGCATAACCTGATGAGTTTTAGTCTAGGGTCGATCTTCAATCGATTAAAGTTTCTAGGCATGAATATGCGCTAGTTACCTACCTAAGATTCAGAGATTCTGGTTATAATTTACATATGATGATGCTCCACTTATATGGAGTGTGTACGATCGATATATGTTGCTTAGTCGTTGGGTCCATATATGAGACCGTATCATGATAGAATGGAGGGATATTTTCGAGCACAACTAGGTGATGCACTTACAGTTTATAATGTCTCATGCATGTGCTGTATTATATTTGGCATAAATGGTGGAAGGTCAATGTTGAACGTGGGTGGTGGACAGGTTGAGGATCAGAATAGATGGGAGCAATTTTTATGGGGTTTATACTCATACCAGATCCTTTTCCATACTTAAGGGATGTCCCCACCGAGATCCCTACTCGTGTAGACTCTAATTACCATTTTATGGTAATATCTACGCTATTATGGTGTGTCTAACTCATTATCCAATAATTTAGTTACGTACTTAAATGATGAATTAATGTTGTTATTATTATTTAATATTTTGTGAAAATCAATTATTTTCTCTAGATATAGGCTTGCGAGGTTGTACCTTCCTTAGGTACATATATATGAGTGGTTTTAGAGCTCCTGAGATCCAGCGACCGTATTGTACATGCTAGAAGTTGAAGAAGCTTGGTTATGGGGACTTTTCTAGTACAATTTATGATCAGGAGGTAATTAATTTCTAGCTTTTATATTTACAAGTACTCTTGTAGATGTTCAAGATAACATTTTCTTCACAAACATGTTTGTATTGCATATTGATTGTAATGAGGTGTTAGCTTCGAAAATCGGGGAGGATCAGGGGGAATATACGAGGATGATTTATGGTGTTGTGAGTAGTGTATGTAATATGTGCACAAGGTGGCAATATGCAAGAAAGGGGAGGATAATGGGAATGAGAAGGGAGGTCTCGTGAAGATGATGATGATGATTATGGTGGTGGTCCAACACGAGAGCGGATTGTTCGGAAGCGTATTTCTCATCAGTCTACTTCTAAGCCTAAATCATATAGATACCCGCGGAAGTAGATCAGGACGTGGATGTGACTGTGGGTGTGGATACTGTGGTGGTCATGGAGAGCTATGTGAGTCATCGATACGGCTTCATGAACTTATTCATACTGATTCAAACCGTCGGGGTCCCCGACACCGATTCAGAGGTATACTTACCAGACAGCACCCATCATAGATTTGGATACCCTCTATATTTGTCTGTGCACATATATGGATGTATTGGTGATATGGTGGTCGATCAACTGAAGAAGCATATAGATGATGTTGTGGGCTCTGGTGGTTGTATAGCTTCGCTGTCATGTGATTTTGGAGTTTTGAATGATTTGTTTACACATGTTATCCCTTTGGGGCACAGCGGGAACCCCCATGATGATGGAGCCTCGGTTATACCTAAGCAACCACAAACTAGACCCGACACTAATGGAGGCTCGGTTTCGCCCTAGTAGATAAAGACTAACACTACATAGATGCATGTTAGGTTCCACCTACGCAAACACATATGGGACCACACATGGTTGGATATCTTTGTTTTCTTCTTTGATTTGATTTTCTGAACAACTCTTGCGCATTCGATCGTTGTTGTCTAATTGTTATTTTTCTTGGTCATCAAAACATCATCAAAATCCTTCAATATATTAGTGTAGAATAAAATTTTTCAACAATCTCCCCATTTTTTATGATGAAAAACAACAATTCTTTATGGGATTCATACATGTGAAAATACACATATAAATACAGATCAAAGCTTTGGCTTTGTTTGTTATTGTTAGTTATTCCATAAGAAGATATTCTCTCCCCGTACCCCAAATCTTGATGTGTAAATCTACATTTCTTCTCCTCCTTTTTGTCATTAGCGAAAAGTATATCAAAATATAGATGAATAAAATCAATATAATAAAAGTCATTTGACAAAGAAAATTGGTGTACTCCTCCTGAATTTTGCAGGTAAATAATTTGTTCCCCTTAAAAAGAATAACTTTCCCTAAGTTTAATACCAAATTTCTGAAAGTTTAGAAACAAACAAATAATAGGCAATTTGAGATTTTAGGGAACCAACCGACTTTGGATCGTTCTTATTTTGGCAAATAGATGATATTTGGAATTATAGTTCTTTTTGGAATTCATATGTTCTTTATTTTGATTGTCCGTCTTAGGCTTTTGCAATAATAAAAATGATGTCTAATTTTTAAACATTTATGATAATGGGGTATTTTCAAATTGAAAGATATATTTGTATTTGATTCATTTATATCAATATGTTCGAATTCAATTTCTTGTTTATTTAAAGAAATTTTTTGTATATAAAGAAGTTTTTCAAAGTTTTCATTTCCACATGAAAATTTATTTGTTCAGATCTTTAAATTCATTTTGAACTTTTAGCAAATCATCTTTTAATTTATTTTCTTTTTCTAAGGAACAAGAATGATCAGTTTCGAATAATTTTCTATATTTTTGTATTTTAAAATTTTCATCTTCCAATTTTTTTATTTTTCATTTTAAGGTACTTATTAACTTGTAGCAAATCTAGAAAGTCAGAATGTAATAACTCAAAGGTATTAAAAAGTTCGTCTTGAGATGAAGTAGTTACCCTACCTTCATTGTCGATGTCTTCATATGAGCTTCTTGCCATGAGTGCGAGATTATTATGAACTTTTTAACATTCTTCGTCATCGTCACTGCAAGTGGCTATATACGCTTCTTTTCTGGAAGTTGAGCCACGACAATTTTTCGCAAAGTGACCGAATTTTCCGTAATTTCGAAAATTATTGTGGGACCATTTTTACTGATTCCGAGCTTGAGAGTTGATGTCTTTTCTTCTCCAGTTTAAGAGGTTTTAATATTTTTAGTGTTTTTGGCATAAAATACCGATTCTTCATTCATAATGATCAACAAGGATTTCTTCTTCATTGTCGGTCATCTTTTTAGGTTTGAAAGCTACAGATTTCTTTTTGGACTTCAATTTGGCATTTCATAATTTTAATACGATCTTGTTGGGAATAGTGCCCTCGGATATTCGATGTGCCTAGATTTATAATTGTCACATTTAAATAAAGTTATTTGATATCAATTATTTCTCGTTGATTATTATAATGTGTGCATATTTTAATATTATAATACTCGAATAATAGTTATTCACGAATAATAAGATTATTTAAATATCCCTGGTCCAATTAAGTTGAGTGGAGACTTAAGTAATTGATATAATAGTATAAGTTTGATTGATAATAATCAGATGATTACACGTATGATATGGATCAATCTTATGGGTATTGGTTGGAAAACTAATACTGGACAGACCCGCATTGAGATCACTGCATGGAAATGTCATAAGTGAATCCCAATATAACAGTATGTCAATAAATCCTTGAACCTGAGATTATTATAGAGTCCAATATGATAACTGCTCTGCCTTGACATAATCCAACGTCATCTGAAACATGGTTATCATAAAGGTTAGCGACCGAGATTAGTGGGAGTCATATAGAGGGCAATGAATAATCAAGATAGGGATTTGTCCATCTCTTTAGTGAGAGAGATATCTGCTAGGCCCCTCGATAAGTAGGACTGAAGGAAATGCATGGCCATGCTCAAATGAAGAGTCATTTGATTCAATCAGTCTACTTAAGATCGAGAAAGCATTTGGACATAATAAGTATGACAATCTCCATGACTTAGTTTAAATATGATATCGGCGTGACAAAGGGATTTGACACGTTAAAAGGTAATGGACTATTAACTTATATTATTTGGGTAATCATAATGTCTTGCTAGAGGTTGCTTATGATTTATTATTTAATAAGGTATGAAATAATTGCCAACATAATATAAGCCTTTGGGTCGCACATACGACAATTATAGACAAGCATGAATAAATATCACTTGGGAATAATAAATATAATATTGGATATTATATTTATGAAGAGATTATATAATAAGTAATATGTATAATATTGGATATTATATATATTGTATTATATAATAAGTTGAGCGGTAACTAAGCAAATACTAGAGTCTTGACTCTAGGGATTACTTAGTATAAAAAAGGGATCTATGACAAGGAGTTGTCATAGGAAGACAACAAAAAATTGCCCCCCCCTAATCTCTTCAAAGAAATCTTCCATCTCTTTCTACAGTAGAAGTTGCGGATCGGTCACCTAGTCGTCTTCTCTTAGTTGATCTTGATCAATAGTACAATCCTTCTAGTAAGGAATGTGTATTGTACTATTTATCAATATTATTCGTAAGGATCTAGCAATCCGGCTTATGGAATTGTTCACGTGTGGATCACCCAAAAAGGAAGGAGATATTCATCTGCTTCTAATCCGGATCTAGATCTATTCATAGGATTAAAGTAAATCGGTTAACCCTTTTAATCAAACAATTAAATTACTACATGAGATCCTAAATTTGTAACACCCCCAATTTATTCAGGGTATATTACAGCGCCGTGAACCCCACCGTTGGACCCACAAGGCTAATCATGCGCGGAACTATAAAACTTGACCGAGAAGGTCCAAATACAATGAAATGAAAGACGATACAAGGGGTATTCAACCATGCCCAATGTATCCAAATACATCACAGTACAAATTCAAGACCTCGGCAACACAGGCCGGAATATCAAGAAAGACTGAAAATAATCAATACTCGAGTATTCAATAACAATTCTAGTACAACAACACTGAATGGAGAAACACAAAACATAATTGGAGATAAAACACAGTATCACGCTTGACCATCATCTTCGTGCCGACCCGATACCTGCCTATCCGTCCTCTTGAAACATGAAATACATAAAAGGTATTTCCCCCAAAAAGGGGTTAGCCGTCGAATAGCTAGTGCAAGTATATCAAGTATGAAACACAATACTCCTCGACAATAAAGTAATGGTAACCGTCAATTCATCAATTCAAGACTAGTATTCCGGAATAACTAAATCTCATAGCATCACAACAATGCATACATGATCAACCATGGAACCGCACCAAAGGCTACAGAACCCTCAGGGGACCCGTCGGCCCGCCCCAGAGTGGTTAACCCAAATTATACGTGGAATCGCACCAAAGGCTACGAAAACCTCAGGGTGTAACACCCCCAGATCAAACCGGGAATATTACATGCCGCAGACCCTCTCCGTGAGGATCCACCAGGCTAGACATCAACACAACACATTACATTACATACTGATGAATCAAAATAACGAATCAATAGACCGATTTGGTCTTCCGTCACTGACTTACAAATCAAAATACATAAACTCATCCAGACTCATACACATGCAAGGGTAAAATACTTGCAACGACGAACAATAAGACAGCGGAAAAGACAATACAATGGACTCCGACTAACTGAAGTCAAAACTGGCCTTCGTGTGATTAGTATCATTCATCTTTCATCATCCCTCGCACCGATCCTGTGTCTTGCTCCCGAAAACCTGCATATACCTGGACACAATACAGATATCCACCCCCCGATTACTCGGGGGTTAGCAAAACTCCACTGTTTCGCTAGTGCAAGTATAAAGTGCAAATACGAGCCATACACAACACATTCCGAGAATACAACGAAAGACTACCCGAGATATATTTAGTTAAAAATAGTTCAAGTCTTGAAAGTAGAAACGAAGCAAGTAAGCACTTTGAAAACATTTCCAAATCTCGGGAGTTTTGAAAACATTAGAAATTGAAAAGTTCTTAATTCCTCGAAAGTCATTTAGGGTCACAGCCCCAAAGTTCATTTTCCAAAATGCAAATCCGTTAAAAAGACACGGGGTCCACGACCCAACCATTCCGGTCACAAAACACAGGGCCTACGACCCGATCATCCACTGCAATTCACTTACAAGGACACATTACACATAACACATCATTCTTATGCCATTCTAGCCAAGCACCAAGACTCGATATATAATGTCTCTCGACCCCGAGCACAAAGCATTGTGATACTCCGGACAATATCACAATTAACGAAAACATCAACGTCATCCTCAAGATGAAAACCACAACTGGTAACCCGCGGCCGTACCCCTTAGTATCGACCCCCAGACATCCCGTCGGACACTCCGGGTGAAAAACCACTTCCGCGGCCGTACCCCTTAGTATCGACCCCCAGACATCCCGTCGGACACTCCGGGTGGAAGTTCATCCACACACACACCCAAGTCCACTTCCGTGGCCGTACCCCTTAGTATCGACCCCCAGACATCCCGTCGGACACTCCGGGTGGAAGGAACATACACACACACGTTCCAAAATCACAGTTGCAAACCACAAGCCTCGAAGGTCAATCACAGTATATATAGTCTAGGTACCTTACTAGAATGGCCAGTTCATCCAACATATACTCACGACCAAGTAATGATACGATTCGTGCTAGAATTTCAACGATGCAGCTAGTACAAATAACATAGCAACGAGGGAAAATACCTATCCAACCACGCCGAACGACACAATGAGACAGGATCATCAATAGGCATACGTTCCATACATATCTCAAGGAAAGGTTAAGCTATAAATCCATAACGTCATAATCACACAAAACGATACCCCACGCATACTTAGACAAGCATATTTAACAACGAAATCATACGAGTCGTCTTTTAAGGAAGTATTGAAAAGCATATCAATTCCTTTGAAAGTTAATTATAGGCATTCATAAATCACGTATCGTAAATTACCAACTAATATATCCACAAAACACGTAATGTATGGGCAAGATACTTGCCTCGAATAACTTCCCAATCGTTTGACCAATCTAAGGCACAGGCCCTTAGCATGTCTTCCACCGTTTGTATAGTTCTTTCAGATTGTCCGTCAGTCTGCGGGTGATAAGCCGTACTGAAGTTCAATTCCGTCCCCAAGGCTTTATGAACTGCTTTCCAAAAGTGAGACACAAAACGACCGTCCCGATCAGAAACAATGGTCTTCGGCGTACCATGCAATCGAACTATCTCCGAAATAAAGACTCGTGCCAACCTCTCTGGTCCCCACGTATCCTTAATGCCTAGAAAATGAGCCGATTTGGTTAAACGATCAACTATCACCCAAATCATGTTCATTCCTGTCCTGGTTTTCGGCATATTAGTGATAAAGTCCATCGATATGTCCTCCCACTTCCATTCAGGAATCGGGAGCGGCTTCAACATTCCGGCAGGCTGTTGATGCTCGATCTTAACCTGCTGACAAGTCAAACATTTCGAAACATAGTCCGCTACGTCTTTCTTCATATTGCCCCACCAGAAATTCTGTTTCAAATCCTTATATATTTTACTGGTGCCCGGGTGGATAGAATAGGGCGAACTATGAGCTTCCTTCATAATCGTCTGTTTCAGAACATCAACATCGGGAACGCAGAGTCGGTTCTGAAATCTCAAAACTCCATCGTCATGAATTATGAATCTGGGGGCCTTTCCTTTGATCACTTCATCATGTAACCGAATCATCAGAGGATCATCTACCTGTCTAGATTTGATTTCTTCGGTTAATGATGAAGTTATCTCCATCACGCACAGCTGTCCTTGGACTCTTTGTAGCCACACTTCAATTCCTTCACGAATCATCTCTCGCTGAAGGCTAAGTTGGGAGGTCAGCGTCTCCAGCATCTGAATAGAGACAGGCTTGCGGCTAAGTGCATCGGCCACTACATTCGCTTTGCCTGGATGATATAAAATCTCCAAGTCATAGTCCTTAATCAGTTCCAACCATCTTCTTTGCCGCATGTTCAACTCTTTCTGACTGAATATGTACTTGAGACTCTTGTGATCCGTAAAGATCTGACAGTGAGTCCCGTACAGATAATGCCTCCAGATCTTCAAGGCAAAAACCACTGCTGCTAGCTCCAAATCATGTGTCGGGTAATTCACTTCATAAGGTTTCAGTTGTCGCGACGCATAAGCGATCACCTTATCATTCTGCATCAACACGCACCCAAGTCCTTGGTTCGAAGCATCACTGTAAACTATGAATCCTCCAGTTCCCTGCGGAAGTGAGAGAATCGGTGCCGTCGTCAATCTCTTCTTCAATTCACCAAAACTAGTCTGACACGACTCGTTCCACTCAAACTTTTGAGTTTTCTGCAGAAGTCGAGTAAGTGGGCGGGAAATTTTAGAAAACCCTTCCACGAATCTACGATAATATCCAGCAAGTCCTAAGAAGCTTCGGACTTCTTTCACGTTCTTTGGAGGTTCCCAATCCATAATTGCTTCGATCTTCTGAGGATCTACTCGGACTCCTTCAGCTGACACTACATGGCCGAGGAACATTACTTCCTTTAGCCAGAATTCACACTTAGAAAGTTTGGCGTACAATTGTTCGTTTCTCAAAAGTTCCAACACAATCCGCAAATGCTCCGCATGTTCCTCCGGGCTCTTAGAATACACCAGAATGTCATCAATGAACACGACCACAAATTTATCCAAAAATTCAATGAACACACGGTTCATTAATTGCATAAATACAGCAGGTGCGTTAGTGATACCAAACGGCATCACTACAAACTCATAATGTCCGTAGCGAGTTCTGAACGCTTATTTCGGAACGTCAGATTCCTTAATCCTTAGCTGATGATATCCTGATCTCAGATCAATTTTAGAAAATACCGTTGCCCCTTGCAGCTGGTCAAACAGATCATCAATCCGTGGCAACGGTTATTTGTTCTTAATCGTCATCTTGTTCAGCTCTCGATAGTCAATACACAGTCGGAGCGATCCATCCTTCTTTCGGACGAAAAGAACTGGCGCTCCCCAGGGTGAAACGCTTGGCTGAATATAGCCCTTGTCTAGTAACTCCTCCAGCTGCTTCTTCAGTTCGTACATCTCAGTAGGTGCCATGCGATACGGCGCCTTAGAAATTGGTGTCGCTCCAGGTTCCAGCTCAATAGTAAATTCTACATCCCTTCGTGGAGGTAGTCCAGGTAACTCGTCAGGAAATACATCTGAAAATTCGTTCACAACAGGAATGGACGAAAGTTCCACAATTTCGTCTTCTTTCTTCATTGCGTAACACCGATCTGATGCGACCTGTTTCAACAATTTGACAGCTTTCATCGCCTTGATCAACTTTCCTGAGCTTCCCGGTTTCCATCCCTCAAACAGAATCTCGGAACCATCGTCAGCAATCAACGAGATATTCCTCCTTCGGTAGTTCACAATTGCTCCATATCGATTAAGCCAATCGTCTCCGAGTATCAGGTCGTCTCCTTGCATTTCTATCACGATCAGGTTTGAGAGCCATTCTCTGCCCCCAAATGATACACGGAAATTTCTAGTTTCTAAATTTCCGACAATCCTTTCTCCACTCGGTAAACCAACAACATAAGGTTCACAAGCATGAAAACCGGAAATATTCAAACGATTTACACAAGACAAAGATATGAAAGAATGTGTAGCTCCTGTATCGAATAAAACGCTAATGGCCGGGAAAGGATCTCGGACGATGCACGATGCGAGATCTCGATCGTCCTCCTCATCTCGCATGCACGTGGGGAGCAGATCCGCACTCGATGTCCCTTTCGGTCCCATTGTCCTCTGCCTCGCCGCTGCCAAAATTCCGAGGCATCTAAACACTTTGCTGCGTCATGGAATACCGCCTCCTTCTCGGATCGGTGTGGTGTACGGGCTCTAAAAGACTTTGCAGCCTCTTCACAAAATACCGCCCGATGTCCCTCTCGTCCACAATCAAAACAAGTCACGGTAGGAAGGGGGCAATTCCGGCGATAGTGCCCCGTATGGGCGCAGTTAAAGCATTTCCTGGTAACATCAGTAATAGTTGATGTCGCTCCAAAGTTCTTTCCGCTCCTAGCTGGGTGCGGAGGTTTCTTGAAAGAATGAAAGGATGACTGGGCCTTACGGGCCCCACTGTTCTTGTGCTCTGTAAAAGTACCAGAGACTTTCTGTTTCTTGGATTCTGAAAATTTCTCCATGGCTGCTTCCTTGATCTCATATGCCAACGCCTTATCCTGGTATTGGCGGAGTGTGGTACATTCGAATCCGGACATGTACCTCTGAACTTCTGGTTTCATTCTCATATCGAAATGGATCATCATTTCTGCATACATTACGACCGGATGTCGAACAAATGCCATTTCTTGGTTAAACGTCTTGATCGCACAGGATACCGGCACATCGGAAAGGCCGAGCGGAGAAAAACTCCCGAACTTTGGCTTCCCTCACGGGACGAGGGCAATCTTGAGCTTCCATCATCAATCTAAACTCTGTCAATCGGCATCATGGTCTACAGCCGGATGGATTCCCACCATTCGGACGCTTCCCCTATCGAAAATATTGAGCGATAGAGGCTCTCCTATTGTCTGGCGGTTGATTAGGCAAATATTTTCTCCAGTTCTTTCAACCAATGATCCCAGGTGGGAGTCTCAGAAATACCGTCGAATTTGGGTGGTTGCATCTTCGCCACCTCTTGCAGCCACCGGTCACCTCGATTTCCCATATCTGGGATCCCTTGCTGTCTCTCTCCCTGCTGTAGTCCCACCGCCACTTGCATTCGGTCGACGACCTGGGCGAACTGAGTCATCTGGTTCACCACTTGACAAAGGATCTCTGGTACAGCAGGATCTGGTTCATTATTAATAGATTGTTGCGGCTCGCCTGAGCTATGACTGGCCTGGTTAGAAGGCGACGCCTCCCTTTCGGCATTTCTTCGTCCGCGTCCACGACCGCGACCACGTCCACGTCCGCCTCTCAACATACTGTAAGCATAAATACTCAATATACAGGAAACAACATCGTTCTAATATTCGAGTATAAAGAGATACAATATGTAAAGAACGAGATAGAGTTTAGGAACTTACAACCACTGTTTGCATGAAGACGTAGGCAGTGCAGTGATGTCATTCACGGCCGGTTACCCCAAAAGACATAAATGACCCCTATTTTAACCCAATGGCCAAGATATCCATAATCTTAGCTCCGATACCATATTCTGTAACACCCCCGATATATTCGAGAATATTACAGCGCCGTAAATCCTTTACGTAAGGATTTACAAGGCTGAAGAATTAAACAAGCATAAAAATGTACTAAAGAATGGAAATAACGAAATTACAGTACATCTGACCAAATACAGAAATAGTACAATTGTTCAACAGAACTCAATAATACATCACCAAATTCAAATCCATCACAAATGACTTCATACTCGAATACTTATTGAAATAACGAATCAACAACAGATAAATAAACCCGGTCGGGACATCACTTTGCACCCTCGTCGTCATACCGTTCCAGTGGTTGTTTCCCCGCTCTCCTGGATCCTGAACACAAATGAAATGTCCACCCCCGAAGGGGTTAGCACAACGATGCTAGTACAAGTACCACAACATATTATTCATATCTCACGAAGAATAATAATAACGTAAACGACCAAATACCAACGAGTCTTCTCCTACGAGAAACTCAAACATAACATACACAACTGATAATCACAACATGATATCATAACATACACATGGTAATTCCATCGATCCAGCGTTCACTGCCTAGAACCCACGATGATCCCGTCAGACCAACCCGTGGTGGAAAAACCCGTCCGATGATCCAGTATGCGCTAGCATAGATCCCCCGATGATCCCATCGGACCAACACGAGGTGGACATACAATAACGACATACATGCACGACAATATGTATAACAACAATACATAAAACAATTAAGGTACTTGCCTCGATTTGAAGACAATAACAACACTTCCACGAAAATGACCACTCGAAGATCGTCCTCCTCAATCAATCACGTAACGAGACCAAACCTTAACAAAAGAAATGATATAGGATTTATCTCACGTCGTATGAATGTTTAACAATTCGATTAACGGTCAAAAGTTCATAAACTTTAATCTGTCCGAACTGCTTAGCGCACGCTAAGTACTCTGTGTAGCGTGCGTTACGTCTGCCCGATAGCGCACGCAAACAACAAAGCCTAGCGCACGCTAACGATGCATGGTCAGTACACTGACCTGCCAACTGACTCGTCTGATGGTCTAGCGTACGTTACGTACCAAACGTAGCGCACGCTAACTAGTGCTCGATAGCGCACGTTAAACTGCATAGCATAGCGTGCGCTATCTCTGCATGGCGCCATCGCCGAAAGCAAGAACTGGTCTTGCCATGATCGAAACAATGAAATCTTTCGTGATAATTCATGTTACTTCCATGAATACCATGTTCACACCCTTATGAATGATTTTAAGGATAAAGACAACTTCGGATTCAAGGATATGCATACCAATATAAAACCATATTCCATTCCGACTTCAAATCTTCATACGACAATTCGAAAAGCTTAACGGTTGATATCAACACCTCTATATCAGTCCATATTATCATACTGAAGTTGATAAACGTCCTATATATACTAGATAAATCCTTCCATGATCAAACCTTTAGATTTATCTAACAATAAGGATGTTAACGTCTAGTCCAAAATTATTATGAAATCATCTATTAGATTCGGTTTACCAATGATAGAAGCTTCTCTTCACATATTCAGTGTACTAAGATTCGAATCATGATGATTATAATCAAGGTATTTAAGGCTCATTCATCTCACTATTCCAAACATGATATACTTGGATAATTCATCTATGAAAATCCATATCTTGTTAACATGATCATCCAAATCGTTAGAATCCAACTCTAAGTCTGGAGATAGATTGAACATACCTTAAAATGACGAAAATCACTGAACCGTAAGGTAGGATCCCACTCCGGTTGGTTGTATGCCACTCCAAGGTGCTATTCCACTTCCATGAACATTCCCAAGTGATAACCAATGTATAAACACCAACAATATGTGTTCTAAGTGTATAGGAGTATTACTACAGCTCTCTGTACTCTCAAGGATGAATAAAGGCGAAAGAAATGAAAGCCAAAACGGTTGATGTCCCATTTATAATATTCTGCATTATTGACAAGTTAGCGCACGCTACTAAGCATCCCTTAGCGTGCACTAATATTGGTTGACTTCTAATTTGTCCTAAGGTCGGCCGGGAATCTTATCCGGACCCATGTCCCGGCTGGCGCATGTGTTAGCCGTCCCGCTCAATAATTGAGTCCTTAGCGCACATTACTCCTACCTGCATAGCGTGCGCTAATAATGGCCCGATAGCGCGCGTTAAGATACATTCTTAGCGTGCGCTATCACAAGGTTGCTTGAGCAATTTTGCATGTTTCTATACTTATGCATAATGATATCAATGTACTAAATATCATACTCCAATAATCAAAATCACCAATCCGAAATAATACATGGTTTGAATACAGATGAAATACACTGTAATAAATCCGGATATTAGAGCCGCGGCCCTGCCGGCATGTGCCGCGGCCCACGGTACGGCCTGCTCGGCCAGATGCTTCCGAGCACAACCGGCCGTAAACTCGGCCAGAAGTTGCCGAGCACTACCGGCCGTAACTCGGCCAGTGCCGGCCTGGGCCCAGATTGCCCGGCCATGACTCGGCTGGGGCCAACTCCGACGGCCCGAACGACCCCGAAACCCGAACCTGAATACGAATCGATGATACGGTTACGACGTACTCGCAAAGACGAATCTAAAAGCTAAGAGAAGACACAATTTCGACCACCCGAAGGCTCGTAATTCGACAACGGAAGTAATTACCCAAAACTTTGGGAAATTACGAAAATGGCCCAAAACGTCCGAAAATCACAATACGCGATCGAAACACCAAACCAAAGCTCGCAACATGAATAATAACATTAAATGAACTTACGAGAAACTCGAAACAACAGTTTCGGACGAGATTCGCAAGAATCGAACTCAAGTGCGGAAAAGTCGCTAAAAAGCTCGGAACTCAACAAAACGATACCGATACGAACTCGGATGACAAAAAGTGCAGAATTAATCATTCTCGAAATGACGAAACGGTCATAAGCGAGTCATCAAAACAGACTCCGGCCGAAAAATAAATATACCGAAAATCGAAAATTGCGGATATTACATTCTACCCTCCTTAAAAGAAGTTTCATCCCGAAACTTAAAACAAGTAGGGAGAAGCAATATCCCGCCAGGAAAACTCAATGAGATACGCAAGGAAACGCATAACTTACGCCCATCGGCGAAACGTTACAAGCAACGCAAAGGAATATACGGCGTGAAAACACGCTCCACGACGACCAACACAACGCCGCCGTTAGGGATATAATAAAACCAAAAAGTGACAAGCGTCATCAAATGGATAATACAATCAACTCAATTATCCGAACAATCACAAAACACAACGAACGAAAATCAATACGATTGACCAACCCAATGGTACATCAATCAAAACGCGAGCCAATCGCTGAACAAATACGGAATTCCACCGGCCAAGGGTTGGAAGATCGAAAACGAGACTAATTTCCCGAACTTAAGGGAATTAGGAAGGAGCCTGAATGCTCAACAATCACGAAACGAGGACAAAAACCGAACAAACAAACGACCGAGACAACAAAAATCGAACAATCATGTCCGAAACACGAAGGATAATAAAATTCAAACAACAACTCCCAGGATGATCTGGTGAGAACTACAAGACATGAATTCCCACAAGATCCACCGGAAAGGGAATAGCGATTGAAAAGTCACAACGACAAACGAGTTATTCCGAAACAATACCACACTTGTTCGATCAACAAAAGCAAGGGGCATGGCAAGCTCAGAAATGTCAACAAACATAATGAGTCGACAAAGTCGAAAACACAAGAGTTCCAAATCTGATCCACTTCGAAAAAAAAGAACTAATAGAACCAAATGATGTCGCTCCCGAACAAGGTTCACAAGAATCAAACTGAACCCGAAAAAGTCACAGCAATAACCAGATCGACCCACAACAAGATCACAGCTCGATCGGACGATGAAACCGAAATACAGACCAAGTTCATAAAGTATCAACGAACATGAGCGAATCGATAGAATTGAGAAAGAGAAAATGTAGGAGCCAAAAATAATATGGGTATTATATTCGACCTCTTCTAAAAGAAGTGTCGTTCCCGAAACTCACAACACGAAATCAAGGTGACAACACAACAAGCAACCGACAGAAACATCCTTCAAAGGCCTCTCAAAGCCGATTCTGATGACTGTGCTAAGCGCGAACTCCGGAAGTCTCGGTAACCAATTCGCAAAACTGAATTCTGTGTCCCTCGAGTCCACACTTGAAATGTGTTACCGATGAGAAGGACAATTTACACGTGCATGCCCCGGTACATCACGGTTGAAACTCCTCGGCTCGGCATACCGAAAATACAATGGGGCATAACGTCGCAAATCAACATAGCGGAGATGCCAACTCAGCACAACAAAGAATCATAACACATATCATATACAACGATTACCATCGTAAAGTAATACACACACAAACACTACAACAATGACGGTATAGTTCGGCGACCTTAACGGCCCGAACAATAACCAGTACACAATTACAAACATCATGAAACAATCACACATGTACACAAATGTACAAACCCAAGCTTTAACAGCTCACACAGGTGCGATAACACGCAAGCCGCCAAGAAATGACAACATTAAAGATCGTCATCACACCTCCCACAAAAGGGCTAACAAAACATATGCGTGTCGAACGACTCAACGTTCACACCACCAATTCAAACACAATTCGGAGGGCTAACACCCTAACAACAATACCAACATCATACACACCTTCTCCGACCACAAGCAGGAAATGATGGGTTTTAAAAACGAAAACCACCTTTTGAAAAATTTTTTTAGAAAAACACCGGTTGATCTTGAGTATCACCTTTCAAAAAGTACAAACGTGAAACATCGTTATCGAGACTTTGGAAAACCATTTCGCATTTGTTAAAAATGAGGACACTATCTTTTAGTGAAAAACTTTCAGAGTATTCGACCCTCGGGTCTAAGTAAAAGTGTTTATAAAACATTGAAAATATCTCAAAACATTTTGGTCCTCGAGGTAGAAGAATTTTGAAACATATTGTGGCACCTTAGAAGTACCACGATAAAACAATTCATTTTAAACGTACGTCTCGAAATTTATTTTCTAAGATACTCAAAGTTTTCGAAAATAATTCAATGGGCTAGAATGCCCAAAAATTTCAGGTAAATACACGGAACAATATTGCGCCGTGGGTCCCACGCCGGAACCCACCAGGATAAAAACCATTTACAAAAACGCCAAAAAGGCCGATGACGGTAATATTTCAAAAACTCACAGAAGCCATTTAGAAAATACTAAATACCGTCATAAGAATTTCGCCAAAACAATCAAGGCCATAATGCCAAAAACTCAGTTAAGGGAATCTGTTTTCGAAATAAAACTCAGTCGGTAAAATATCGAAAGCCATTACAAAAGAACTTACGCAGCGGATAAAAGAAATACAGTCCAACATGCACAATCCAGCAACACTACTCCTCACATGAACGAAATATGAGAGTCAATTAATCACGTATCAAGAAATCAAAATCCATAAGAGGATTTCGTTACTTAACAAATAATCATAAAAATAGCTCGTGTCACACGAGACACAACACAAAGAAGGGAGACTTACATCCACAGGTCGCACGAAGATGATGATCGCCCCACGATACTAATCACGACCAACAAACGCAGACGACGCGTCGCGACACGACTCAGTCAGACAAAATCTGACAATACAAGACTCAACAACACATAACTCGACCCGACAGCCTAGGTTTCCTCAACCTAAGCTCCGATACCATAAATGTAACACCCCCAGATCAAACCGGGAATATTACACGCCGCAGACCCTCTCCGTGAGGTTCCACCAGGCTAGACATCAACACAACACATTACATTACATACTGACGAATCAAAATAACGAATCAATAGACCGATTTGGTCTTCCGTCACTGACTTACAAATCAAAATACATAAACTCATCCAGACTCATACACATACAAGGGTAAAATACTTGCAACGACGAACAATAAGACAGCGGAAAAGACAATACAATGGACTCACTAATCAAGTCAAAATCGCCTTCGTGATTAGTATCATTCGTCTTTCATCATCCCTCGCACCGATCCTGTGTCTGGCTCCCGAAAACCTGCATGTACCTGGACACAATACAGATATCTACCCCCCGATTACTCGGGAGTTAGCAAAACTCCACTGTTTCGCTAGTGCAAGTATAAAGTGCAAATACGAGCCATACACAACACATTCCGAGAATACAATGAAAGACTTCCCGAGATATATTTAATTAAAAATAGTTCAAGTCTTGAAAGTAGAAACGAAGCAAGTAAGCACTTTGAAAACATTTCCAAATCTCGGGAGTTTTGAAAACATTAGAAATTGAAAAGTTCTTAATTCCTCGAAAGTCATTTAGGGTCACAACCCCAAAGTTCATTTTCCAAAATGCAAATCCGTTAACAAGACACGGGGTCCACGACCCAACCATTTCGGTCACAAAACACAGGGCCTACGACCCGATCATCCACTGCAATTCACTTACAAGGACACATTACACATAACACATCATTTTTATGCCATTCTAGCCAAGCACCAAGACTCGATATATAATGTCTCTCGACCCTGAGCACAAAGCATTGTGATACTCCGGACAATATCACAATTAACGAAAACATCAACGTCATCCTCAAGATGAAAACCACAACTGGTAACCCGCGGTCGTACCCCTTAGTATCGACCCCCAGACATACCGTCGGACACTCTGGGTGGGAAACCACTTCCGCGGACGTACCCCTTAGTATCGACCCCCAGACATCCCGTCGGACACTCCGGGTGGAAGTTCATCCACACACGCACCCAAGTCCACTTCCGTGGCCGTACCCCTTAGTATCGACCCCCAGACATCCCGTCGGACACTCCGGGTGGAAGGAACAACACACACACACACACGTTCCAAAATCACAGTTGCAAACCACAAGCCTCGAAGGTCAATCACAATATATATAGTCGAGGTACCTTACTAGAATGGCCAGTTCATCCAACATATACTCACGACCAAGTAATGATACGATTCATGCTAGAATTTCAACGATGCAGCTAGTACAAATAACATAGCAACGAGGGAAAATACCTATCCAACCACGCCGAACGACACAATGAGACAGGATCATCAATAGGCATACGTTCCATACATATCTCAAGGAAAGGTTAAGCTATAAATCCACAACGTCATAATCACACAAAACGAAACCCCACACATACTTAGACAAGCATATTTAACAACGAAATCATACGAGTCATCTTTTAAGGAAGTATTGAAAAGCATATCAATTCATTTGAAAGTTAATTATAGGCATTCATAAATCACGTATCGTAAATTACCAACTAATATATCCACAAAACACGTAATGTATGGGCAAGATACTTGCCTCGAATAACCACAACGTAGAGAATCGGCCGAAGTAGGTTGGCACGAACCGACTACGAACTCACCGACTCCACCGAACGACAATCCGCAACAATGAACTACGAACGAAAACAATAACAACGAAAATAAATTCCAAAGTACGACCCAAAGCTGCTGAATTCAAAGAACGAATGACGAAAGTTCAAGTGTTTTCCCCAAAACGGCCAAGAACACGATTCGTCCCGACAAAACACGAAAACGGAATTCTAAGTCGAAATATGGATATACAATCCATAGAATATGTTTAACAACATCATTTAACCACAATTTATCCAACAAAAACGGATGGAAAACGAGATCGAGAACAAATCCCCCAAAAAGTTGATTCGAAGGAAATCAAGAAATATACTTCGATTCGACGAAGAACAATGGATTAAATGATGTTAAACACAAGAATACTACCAAGATTAATCATTCCCATCATGGATTAATCAACAACACGGAACGAATCGGATAAAAATGCAAAAAACCCCAAATTCACGAAATTAGGGTTCTAAGGAATATTACCTTGATTCGCTGGATCAAAGGGTGATAACGGGTGATTGATTGATGTTATAATCTCAATAACTTCATGGATTTGTTGTTAAACAACATGGCTTCAAGATTCCCAAGACCACATCCGCGGAAGAGAAAGGAAAGATTGAGAAAAATGGCCAAAAACCCGTGTGCAGGGCCATAAATAGGCTGCACAGTGTGCCGCGGCACAGGGCCAAATCTGCGCCCAGTGATCGGCAGTGTGCCGCGGCCCGGCCGACATGTGCCGCGGCACTGTGCATGCACGGTTTGGCCGAAAAAATGCACGAGTGTGACGCGGCCCTGCCGGCATGTGCCGCGGCCCACGGTACGGCCTGCTCGGCCAGAAGCTACCGAGCACTACCGGCCGTAAACTCGGCCAGAAGCTGCCGAGCACTACCGGCCGTAACTCGGCTAGTGCCGGCCTGGGCCCAGATTGCCCGGCCATGACTCGGCCGGGGCCAACTCCGACGGCCCGAACGACCCCGAAACCCGAACCTGAATACGAATCGATGATACGGTTACGACGTACTCGCAAAGACGAATCTAAGAGCTAAGAGAATACACAATTCCGACCACCCGAAGGCTCGGAATTCGACAACGGAAGTAATTACCCAAAACTTTGGGAAATTAAGAAAATGGCCCAAAACGTCCGAAAATCACGATACACGATCGAAACACCAAACCAAAGCCCGCAACATGAATAATAACATTAAATGAACTTACGAGAAACTCGAAACAACAGTTTCGGACGAGATTCGCAAGAATCGAACTCAAGTGCGGAAAAGTCGCTAAAAAGCTCAGAACTCAACAAAACGATACCGAAACGAACTCGGATGACAAAAAGTGCAGAATTAATCATTCTCGAAATGACAAAACGGTCATGAGCGAGTCGTCAAAACGGACTCCGGCCGAAAAATAAATTTACCGAAAATCGAAAATTGCGGATATTACACAGGGGACCTGTCGGCCCGCCCCATAGTGGATATAAATAAACATGTCATTCATATATCTTACTTTCAAAGTCGATAACGTACAATCATAAATATATACTTGCCTTTGAGACATCGAGAAATTGAACTAAAAAGAGTATGGGTTCGATAGGTCCAAGAACACGCTTCCGGCACCTAAACGATTCATAAGGGATATGATAATCAATAATCCATTCTCATAATCTACGAAGAAACTCCCGAAACCCATCTACGATTCACGAAAATAAAACGGTAAACAACTAGAGTTTGGAAAATCACCCAAACCCTCACAAGTCCGAACACGACACAAACCAATCCGTAAAATGATAGGAAAATCATGAATACGGGATAGATACATCATAATCTCAAGGTTCTCAAGCTTCAAAACGGATAAATCGGACGAATCTAGGAAAACCCCAAAATTCCCAAAAAGAAGGGTTCTAAGGATTTTTACCTTGATTTGGGAGATGAAATGGATTAGATGTTGTGTAATCCTTGTTTTCCAACCAAGGATGTTGATGTTTGAAGATGGATCTCTTCCAATCGCCCAAAATTGCCTCTCCCAAGCTTCCCCCGTCGAAAATGAGTGAAGAGAATGAAAAATGACAAAATGGAAGTCAACTGTCCAATATATACTCGCTCAGTCTAGCGCACGCTACGCCTCGATTATTAGCGTGCGCTAGCGAGGTCACCAGGTAGTCCAGTGGCTTCTACCGGCCCCGTTAGCATGCGCTAATCGCCTTATCTTAGCGTGCACTAGCAAAAAATGGTGTCCAGAAACTAGAGTCCAGAACCTACTGTCCTCTTCCCTACTCGCGTCTTAGCATGCGCTACCGCTATGGCCTAGCTTGCGTTACGCAGATCTGATAGCGTGCGCTATCCGAAGACTAGCGTACGTTATTTGATAGTCCAGAAAACCTGAAAACCTCACTGCCTCTGCCAACTAGCCCGTTAGCGTGCGCTACGGACGGATGTTAGTGCGCGCTACTGACCACGAATAGCGTGCTTTAACGAACTCGTAGCGCGCGTTAACTGCCAGTCCAGAAAGCAGTATGGGTTACTGGTTCTGACCTGACTGGTCCCTTAATGCGCGCTACGGCTCAAAGATACGATTGTGATCCAAACAAGATACGAAACTCTATAACAATATCGACAACATCACCAAGAGTTTACAGAGCGACGAAATAAGAAAAAACGACAAGGTCAAACAGTCAATAAAAGTACGGGTATTACATTCTCCCCCTCTAAAAAGAAGTTTCGTCCCGAAACTTAAGAAATAAAAGGCTCGGGGTACTCCGACCGCATCTTCTCTTCCGTTTCCCAAGTCGCCTCCTCGACTCCATGTCTCGACTATTGTACTTTAACCAGTGGAATGGTCTTATGCCGAAGTTGTTTCTCGCGATGGTCAAGGATCTTCACGGGTCTCTCCGGAAAGGTAATATCCTCGGCTACGTTAATCTCACTGTAGTCGATAACATGGCTTGGATCCGGCATGTATTTTCTCAATTGAGACATATGGAAAACATTATGGACGTGACTTAAAGCTGGAGGCAACGCCAAGCGATAAGCTAAATTTCCAACCCTGTCCAAGATCTCGAAAGGTCCGATATACCTCGGACTAAGTTTCCCCTTTTTCCCGAAGCGGAAAACCACTCTGGTCGGCAACAACTTGAGTAAGACATGATCCCCCACTTCGAACTCCAAGGGTCGACGACGAGTATCAGCATAAGATTTCTGACGGCTCTAGGCAGTCAGCAATCGGTCCCGGATAATAGAAATCTTTTCCTTAGTCTCCATCAACATATCCAGTTCCATTCCAATTAGCTCCGAAGCCTCGTCTCAACATAATGGCTACCTACATCGCCTACCATAAAGTGCCTCGAATGGTGCCATTTTGATCGACGCATGCTAACTGTTATTATAGGCAAACTTGATCAACGGCAAGTGAGGTTCCCAATCATTACTCCAGTCTAAGGCACAAGCTCGCAACATATCTTCTAACGTCTGAATCGTCCTCTCTATCTGACCGTCCGACTGAGGATGAAAGGAACTGCTCAATCTCAACTCAGTACCCAAAGCCTGATGAATGGCCTACAAAAATGCGATACAAAACGACCGTCTTGATCAGAAACAATGGTCTTGGGGGCACCGTGTAATCTTACGATCTCAGCTATAAAAGTTCGAGCCAATCTATCCGGTCCCCAAGTATCCTTAATACCCAAGAAGTGTGCAGACTTGGTCAACCGATCGACAATTACCCAAATCATATTCATTCCGGCCCTAGTTCTCGGCATGCCAGTGACGAAATCCATAGAGATGTCTTCCCACTTCCACTCGGGAATGGGAAGTGGTTTCAACAACCCCGCTGGTCGTTGATGTTCGATCTTGACTTGTTGACACGTCAAGCACTGTAGTACAAATTCCGTGACATCCTTCATGTTGTTCCACCAAAAATTTCGTTTCAAGTCCTTATACATCTCACTCGTTCCGGGGTGGATTGAGTAAGGCGTAACATGGGCTTCTTGGAGAATTCTATGCCTCAACTCTAGATCATTCGGAACACAAAGCCTGCCCTGAAATTTCAGAATACTATCCCCGTGAACCACTTTTCCTTTAATTATATCTTCCTTCAGTTGAGAAATCATCGGGTCACTCCACTATTTCCCTTTGATATCGTCAACCAAGGACGAAGTAATTTCGAGAGTACACAATTGTCCTTGTACTCGCTGAAGCCAAACTTCTATCCCTTGCCCGATTAAATCTTGATGAATCTTCGTCTGAGATGTTAGAACCTCGAGCATTTGAAGAGATGCCGATTTGCGGCTCAAAGCATCCGCGACGACATTGGCTTTTCCGGGTTGGTAAAGAATTTCCAAATCGTAATCCTTTATCAACTCTAACCAATGTCTCTGTCTCATATTCATCTATTTCTGACTGAAAATATACTTCAGGCTCTTGTGATCGATATAAATCCGACACGGTGAACCATACAAGTAATGCCGCCAAATCTTGAGTGCGAAGACAATTGCGGCGAACTCCAAATCGTGAGTAGGATAATTCATCTCATACGGATTTAATTATCGTGACGCAAAAGCTATCGTCTTACCATGCTGCATAAGCACACAACCAAGACCTTGACCCGAAACATCACTATAAAGCGCAAAGCCCTCACTACCATGTGGTAAAGCTAAAATCGGCGCTGAAGTCAAACGTCTCTTCAGCTCATCGGAGCTCTGTTGTCTCTCTGTCGTCCAAACAAACTTTTCCGTTTTCTGGAGTAATTTCGTAAGCGGACGAGCGAGTTTCGAGAACCCCTCGACAAACCGACGGTAATATCCAGCAAGGCCCAAAAAGCTACGAACTTCCTTAACATTTTTAGGTGGTGCCCAATCTAGCACTGCCTCAATCTTCTGCGGGTCTACACGAAGCCCTTCAGCCGAAATCACATGGCCGAGAAACATAACTTCTTCCAACCAGAACTCACATTTTGAGAATTTGGCATAAAAGTGCTCGGTTCTCAAAATATCTAGTACCAAACGCAAATGTCGGGCATGTTCCTCTTTATCTCGAGAATAGATCAAAATGTCGTCAATAAAGACGACTACACACCTGTCGAGATACTCGATGAAAATCTTATTCATTAACTGCATGAACACTGCCGGTGCATTAGTCAACCCAAAAGGCATAACTACAAATTCATAATGCCCATATCTCATCTAAAATGCCGTTTTCGGAACGTCGAACTCTTTCACCCTGAGTTGATAATACCCTGATCTTAAATCAATTTTCGAGAAAACTGCAGCCCCCTGCAACTGATCAAATAAATCGTCTATACGAGGCAAAGGGTACTTGTTCTTGATGGTTACTTTGTTCAGCTCATAGTAGTCGATGCACAAACGTAGTGAACCATCCTTCTTTCTCACAAAAAGAACTGGCGCACCCCAAGGCGAAGTGCTCGGTCTGATGTACCCTCTTTCCAGAAGTTCTCCAAGCTGATTCTTTAATTCTTGCATCTCGGAAGGTGCTATTCGATAAGGTGCCTTAGAAATCGGAGCCGCATCTGGCTCTAAGTCCACAGAAAATTCTATCTCCCGATCTGGCGGTAATCTCGGGAGATCGTCCGGAAAAACATCGAGATACTCATTAACAACCGGAATCAAAGATAAATCGACTTCGTCCCCTTCCGTTTTCAAGGCATAACACCAATAACCCATACAACCTTTATTCAAAAGTTTTACGGCCTTCATGGTGCTGATAATTAACTTGGATTGGCCCAACTTACGTCCCGAAAATGAGTACTCGGTTCCGTCTTTAGTCATCATGGTGATAACCTTAGTACGGTAATTCATAATCGCTTGGTGACTATCAAGCCAATCCTCGCCGAGGATCACGTCCTCGCCTACCATATCAACTACAATCAGATTCGATAACCATTCCATACCGGATATAATCACCGGAAAATCTTTAATCTCCCGGTTCCCCATAATTCTATCCCCGCTAGGCAGTTTCACAATGAAGGGATCGCAAGTAATCATACAAGTTATATTCAAACGGCGTACACACTCCAAGGAAATAAAAGAATGTGTAGCACCCATATCAAAAAGCACACGGACTGGATGAGATAAAATATGAATGGTACCTGAAGCCACCGCCGCGTCGGGTTTGTCTGTTCGACGCATATCATAGGCTCGTGGTTGTACCGAACCGACGCTAGAGTTTCCCCCTCCAGTATTCTGACCCCGGCCCCGGCCCCTGCTGTAATTCTGCTGAGATTGACCAAAAGATTGCCGCTGATTAATGCCTTGGTCAAGTGGTGTTGGGGCAGAAGCCCGAGTCTCCAAAGTCTGATTTGGTTCGGAACAATAAGCCGCTCTATGTCCCATCTGTTCGCAAGTGTGACACTTCAACGGCGGAAAACTGCACTCCAAATTAATGTGGCCTGGACGGCCACAATTATAGCAAGTTACCGTGCGATTTGTGGTGCCCGGGGCAGAACGGAAACCCCTCTTTCCTTTAGCAGAATGTGATGACTGTCCGGTAGTATGGTTAGTCGTCTGTGACCTCTGGAAGTTGCCACTCTTAGAGCCAGAAAAATTTCCCGCGACCTTCTGCTTCTTCGATTCTTCTGTGGTATCGTTGTCGGGGCTTAACATATCATGGGCTAAAGCTCTGTCCTGATATTCCTTTAGCGTGGTGCAAGCAAATCCGGCCATGTACTACCGTAAGTCCATATTCATCCACATATCAAAATAACGGATCTTATCACGCTCATTTCTCACTTGATCCTTCACGTGGATCAATTGTTGGTTGTACTCTACAAATGCTTGCGAGACAGGAATATTCTGCGGTTTAGCCTCGAAAAAGGATCGAATTCGGCTCTCTCATACCGGTCAAGGACAAAACTCGGCCTCCAAAAGCTCTTTAAATTCATCCCACGTGGCAACACGATCCTGTGGCTTGATGACTTCCACCATGTAGTGGCCTCCTTGGTGAGGAAATACTGAGCAATCGGTATTTTCCTCACTTCGGGGCAATCAACCGCTTCAAAAATTTTCTCCA
The DNA here is from genome assembly GCA_033398695.1 of Orobanche coerulescens. NCBI lineage: Eukaryota > Viridiplantae > Streptophyta > Magnoliopsida > Lamiales > Orobanchaceae > Orobanche > Orobanche coerulescens. The sequence continues at coordinate 144,477,429 of CM065805.1, read as the reverse complement.
ACTCCGCTAGCCAATCTTCCCAACCTAATGGGTCTGTGGCACCGCCAAACTGTGGAGGGTGCATATGGATTACATTCTGAAGCAAGGCATCCACGTTCGGGTTCGGATTATTCAGCTGGACGGTTTGGGCTAAAATGGTCATCTGGTTAGCCAATTGTTGAAGGACATTCGCAACTCCAACGTCCGCGTTGTTCCCCTGGCCAGTCGACTGGTCGTGCTGACTTTCGGTGTCCGGATGCACCGAGGTTGTTGGCCACTAAGTATACTGGATACAACTTGGGAAGTTGTTTAAACAACAAGTCAGATCGATTTTAAACTGAAAAGTGCGTAGCGGAAGTCTTAGATACGTGAGTTGTCATGGATACAAGAACTAGGTGTACTGATGTATACTTAAATAATCACAAGAAATAAACCAAGAAATCAAGGTAAATAACACAGTATTTAAAGTGGTTTGAGGTAAACCCCTCTACGTCCACTGGTCCTCCACACAGGAGTAAAATGTTTATTATAATTACTACGTACACAACTACATAATTATAACAGTTACACAATCAATATATCGTTAACACAGATTGATATAAAGATCTTAGCTTCAACCGTTCACACAGATTGGTTTGAGCTAAAGCTTGACTGACTTCTTCACACAGAGTTCTGAAGCTTCGTCTTCCTCAGTCCACACAGGGCTGATCTGGGTTTGTTCAAAGTATAGAACAGAGTGTGAACAACAGCTTTGACTTTATGAGCTTGTAGCTGATGAAGTGTTGTTCAAGAGGATGAACACTGTATATCTCTTTTATTTGAGTTGCAGTAAGCTTGGAGATATATTTTGCTCTGATGATAACTTGATAGCTTTGAATGATTTTGGTTTTGGTAACTGATCTTCAATGCCTTCACGAGATATATATAGTCTCTGAAATATATATCCGTTGAGATGTATCCGTTTGAGCAAGATTCCGTTCCAACGGGATTAAAAGCATAATCCGGATTTAGCGGGATTTGAAGATTTGTTGACTGACAGTATTTAAATACTTTATCCTTGAGTATTTAAATACTTCTTTATTCAACGGGACTTGACTTCTGAAGATTCCTTCTTGTCCTGTTGAGAGCTGTATGGAAGATAACTGTATTGGTGATTCGAGACAGTTTCCATACTTGGTCTTTATAAGACTTCTTTGTTGTACTGAAGGGTTCCACAATATGCTAGATTCGAGACAGGTCTTCGATACAGGTTGATGCCTCAACACTTCGATACAGTTTCCTTTACTGTATGCGGATTGGCATATATGTCAAAACCTCTTATCAAATACTATTCGATACAGGGATTGAATATCCCGGCTGTTTCCATACAGGGTTCTTGTTTTCCTAACAATTTCCCCCTTTTTGACAATTTGCCAAGACTTTAACTTTCTAACAATCAAGTCTTCTTGATGATGCCAAAACCTTCTTCATGAAGTAGTCTTCTTTGATGACTTCTGGTAGATTTCTTGGTCTTTCGTCAAAAGGTCTGTCTTTCAGCAACTTAGTCTATTTAATGAACTGCTCGCAGGCGAGTTCGATATAGCTAAGGATTTTTGCAACTTAAGCTTATGATTGGCGCGCAGGCACAATCTTACAATGTATTTTAAGCTTACAACTGAAATCATGAACTGTTCGTATACTAGTTCGTACAGCTTAATTTTCAATCAAGTTTCTATACTTGAGATTGTTATCAAACAATTTAAGTAATCATACATCAACACAGTAGATTACGAGTTGTAATCTTTCAAGACAAGCAAATATTTTTATTGATATTCAAAATAAATTGAGTACATAGTTTGCTGAAGAGAAATTACAAAAAAAATAATATACAAGGATTTCAGCTCCTATCTGTAGTCCGCATGTCTCCATGGCTTTCTCCCTGGATCATTCTCGGTACCACGCCACCAGTTCTATAAGGAATCATTGTCTCGATCCTGGTACATAGCTCTTCCTTCATAGGATCTATCAAAGGCAAGAATCCAGTCTTCTGGATGGGTGATCCGATCTCCTCTTCTGTGATTGCTCTTCATCTCTAGCTGGAGAGGGAGTTTTCCTTCTTCTAACATCTTCGTAAATTTGTCTGCGGCCTCCACTAAAGTCTTATAGCTCTTGAAGATGGCGGATTCCCTGATGAGTTTTACAAAGTATCTCATCAGTTCGTTCTTCCACCATTGCTTCACCTCATCGGCAGTAGGATGGCGGTTGGTCGGCAGACGAATTTCAGAAGGTCTCTGGATTAGACTTTGCCACGGAACATTTGGATCATGAAATTCTGGTCGGGAGCCTGAAACCTTAAAACTTTGAGAGGGAGGGGCTAGCTTGTTTAACTCAGCAGTGATGCTGTCTTGAGCGGCCTCAAATTCCCTTTCATGCTGTAACCTGATTCTTCTTGCAGCTTCTCTTGCTTATTCCCCCTTTTTGGCGTCATCAAGACGTCCTAGGATCTCTAATGCAGCATCCTGTTTCGTCTCGATGTTAGTCATTCTTTCTACAAGGGAGGAGAGTGCCTGCGACATGTCTTGATACATTTGTCGTGGGCTCGCAATTGAGAACTGTTTTCAATCATAGCACATGCGGTCTTGGCTTCAGCGATTCGTTTTTTGGTTTCCTCTTCCTTCAGGAGTTGCTCTTGCTTGTCTTCCATGATTTTCAGTGCTTGTTTGAATACTTCTGGCAAAATAATGAAGGCCTCGACTACTCGAGAAACTTCTTGCTGTAAGGTGGTCATTTCTTCCACGGCAGAAGTATGCATCCAATTCAAGGCTTTTTCAACTGAAGACAGAGCATTCACTGCATCCTGAATGAATACAGTTTGAAGACCAAGAGCACGCATGCGCTCTTTCCTAGCGGCAGAAATCGGAGAATCTAGTTGAGCAAAATCTTCATAGCAGTTCAACCTCCTCAGATTTACGGTTGGGCGTAAATTGAGTTGGACATCCTCAGGTGTATTACCATCCTCGGATTCCACGGTTGAAGGGGCGGGAGCAACTTGTTCTGGTTCGGCGGCAGGGGGTTGTGTGCCCTCCTGTTGCGAAGGTTCGTCGGTGGACATGGATACAGGAGGGACTGAATTCTCCTGTTGTCTCTCAGTGACAACTACTTCTTCTTGAGCGGCGGCAAGCTCGGGTGCCTGTTCCAAAAATGTTCCTTCCTCCTCGACTTGAAGGACTGATTCCTCGTCGTCGGGAATGTTTTCTTGCTGTGGCGAAGGGGGCTTGCTTCGAGTTGACGGCCCTTCGTCATCCTTTGGTGGAGAGGCGTCTCTATCTTGAGCCTCTTCACGACTCATTCTCAGACCAGCTTGTAAAGCATCGTCGTCGTCTGAGTCATAGTCATCGTCGTCTTTTAGATTTGGGGGAGAGTCCTCTGACTTATCTTTACCTTTCCTCCTTGCGTCAGATTTCTGCAGAAGATGGCTTTCAATCAGTTCTTTGCAGAAAGGGTTGTCCCATCAGATCAGGGCCTCAATTTCCATTGAGTCCGTCACTTCTGATACAAATCTTTCTTCTTGGATCCAATCGCTCCAGTTGTACAATGTTTCATACGGAGCTAGCCTATAGCCTTTCCATTTCAGAAATCTTTCGTAAGCATGGTCTATCTGAACAGCGAGAAGGGTTTTGTGAATAATGGTGTTAGGGGAGGGACTGCGTACAATGTTTGGGTCCGCTATAGCGAGGGGTTCCTCTATAGGTGTGGGATCCTGTATGGAAGTGGGATTCCTTACAAGGGATGGTGCCTCGAAGGAAGATTGACCCTGTACGGGTGTGGAATCCCGCATAGGAGAGGTAGCGTTTGGCTTCGTAGGGGCAGCCGACTCGCTAGAGTCTTTTTCGTTGGCAGATATCCCAACATCCGTCCTAGCCGCCAAAGGCTCAGGATCTACTGTCGATACAGTAGTGGGCACCTCTTCCACAGGGGTTGGGCCCTGGGGTTGTTCTTCAGTGGGTTACGCCACGGTAGAAACTGCTTCGGAGGGCTTGGCAGATTTGACTTTAGAAAGCCTCCTTAGTTTCTTCTTTGGCTTCTCACCAGCAATGGGTTTCTTGCTGTGAGATCTTTTTCTCTTCTTTGAAGATTCCACGTCCTGGGACTTCAAAGACTCATCTCTTGGGTTTGCAGAGACTGGCATATATTTGATTTTTGGGTGGTTGCAGACCAAGGTGCTCTGGTTATACGCAGTAGGCTTGACGCCTCCTAGGTATATCCTGGAGCTATTCTTCTTTGCATCAGCGGATTGCAACAGTCCGCATTTCGTCAAGATATGGTTTAACATTAAACCAAATGATTTCTTCTGGGTGGTAGGCTTGCATACCTCCTCTTGCAAGCGCTTCAGGATTATCTGGCACCAGTTGACCTTTTCATAGGTCAGAATTGCCACCATCATCCTAAACCTCAGATTAGTACACATTTCGAACGCACCAGTTCGATTCTCAATGATCCTGCAGCAGAAATCATGCAAATATACATAAGGCAGACAAAAATTCTTTTTGTGACAGGTGGTTTGAACCATGTCAACAACAGTTGAGCCGGTGAACAGCCCATAAAACTTGGTTATTAGCTCTTGAGACCCAAATGTCTCAAGTTGATCCATTGTCAGGCTATCAGCGGGTAGCCTGTAGATATTCTGGAGCAGATCGCTATCAACACAGATCTCAACTCCTTAAATGGTAGCGGTTATGTCAGCAACGTGACCTCCTTGGGCCAGCGACAAAAAGCGTACGGCGGCGTTGAGGTAAAATTCCTCAACCAGATGAACATCATATTTGTCAGCAGTTTGACTTCCAAGGCGATAGAGGCCTTGTTGACGAAGACGAGTGATGATGTACTCCATGGGTTCGACATCATTGGTTTCAGCGAGAAGATGTTCAATGACAACAGATCTTGAGAAGATCCGTCCATCGATGATGTTTGCGGTTTTCTTGAGAGCGGGAGAAGAAGATTGTCTATCCATTTGATGATTTTTCAAGAAAAAGTGAAGAAGAAAACACGTAATATGCCGTAAAATGCAGAAAGCTATGTTGGCTGTTTTTGCTTGAGAACTCTTAATTTTTGAAGAAAGCGTAAAGAGTCTCTAATGGCAGATTCAGTCTTTTTATAGTTGGGCGGCGAAATAGGGTTTTGCAGAGTACGAATGGTCAGATTTTAAGGGATGGGAACCGGTTTTTGAAATCAACGGTTAAGATGGACTGAGTGTAACTGGTACGCTAATCCATTAAAATGTTTAAAATATAAGCGGGTCCCACTTCTGACATTTGTGTTACCCTAAATGCCTGAAACGGCGGTTTTAAAACAATAAACAATTTTAAAATAACATCGCGGCTTTTGAATTTCAGTTGTCCAGATGTCGTGTAAGGCATTTAATGTACATGACATTTGACATAAAAACAGGGCACGTGGACAAAAATCATTTTAAAAAGAAATGATATAATATAATATATATACTGAATCGAAATCCTATAGTATGTGCTGTATTCGCGTCGATACAACGTTCCCCCTTAAAAAGGTACATATAGGTTTTAAATTCCATACAGCAACTTGTGGATTAATGATGTATTCATGGGTCCTACAGTATTCCTCTCTCTGGCTTCAATTCCATAGTCTGACAACTGTTTCTGCATCCAAAGGATCTGCATACAGCAGCTACCAGCAGCATAGTATTCAGATTCATCCGTGGAAAGAGAATTAGCCAATTGCTTCTTACTGAACCAAGAAACGAGTCTAGGTCCAAGAAAGTGACAAGTTCCACTTGTACTCTTCCTATCTAGCTTGCAGCCTCCGAGATCCGAGTCGCTGTATCCAACTAAATCGAATCCGCCTTCCTTAGGATGCCATAGTCCTACATCGACTGTTCCTTTAATGTACTTCAGGATTCGTTTAGCTGTATTGAAGTGTGATTCCTTAGGTGCTACTTGATACCTCGCACACACTCCAACAGCAAACTGGATATCGGGCCTGCTAGCCGTTAGGTACAGGAGCGAACCAATGAGCTTCCTATAGAGTGATTGGTCAAACGGATTTCCGGCTTCATCTGCACTAATTTGGACGGAAGTGCTCATGGGGGTTGACGATGATTTGGAATTGTTCATTCCAAATTTGTTGAGAAGCTCCTTGCTGTATTTTTCCTGGTTGATGAAAATACCTGTAGGCAACTGCTTTACCTGCAAACCTACGAAATAACTAAGTTCCCCCATCATACTCATTTCAAATTTACTTTGCATGAGATGAGAGAACCTTTGACACAAAGCAAGGTTAGTTGAACCAAAAATTATATCATCCACATAGATTTGCACCATAAGAAGGTCATCACCTTCCTGTATTTTGAACAAGGTCTTGTCCACAGCACCTTTCTCAAATCCGTTGTTGGTTAGATACTGGGACAAGGTTTCGTACCAGGCTCTAGGGGCTTGTTTAAGTCCATACAACACTTTCCTTAGCCTGTATACTAAGTCGATACCGTCTGTGTTGGCAAACCCTGGTGGTTGTTCAACATAAACTTCTTCGGCAAGGTCTCCATTCAGGAATGCACTATTGACGTCCATTTGGTATACAATAAAGCTCTTATGGGCGGCAAAGGCTAAAAATATCCTAATGGCTTCTAGTCTCTCTACAGGGGCGAAGGTTTCATCATAGTCTATGCCTTCTTCCTGACTATAGCCTTGTGCGACTAGTCTGGGTTTATTCCTTATAATAAGTCCATTTCGATCTTTTTTGTTTCGAAATACCCATTTGGTTCCTATAACCGATTGATGTGTAGGTCTGGGTACAAGATACCATACATTGTTTCTTTCGAAACCGTTAAGCTCTTCTTCCATAGATGTTATCCAATGAGAATTATTAAGAGCGTCTATGGTCGAAACAGGTTCGGACTGGGCTAAGAATACAGCGATAGTGCACACATTGAGTCTTCTAAGCTCGGATTGAGATTTCCATTCAGGAAACTATGATATCTCAGTATCAAGTTCTTCTTGTGCACAAAGTATATTTCCTTGTGTACTCTGTATTCTCCTACGAGTAGAAACACCAGCATTTATGTTTCCAATGATCAGCTTTTGCGGGTGATCTCTCAAGCATCTTTGATCGGGTTCTAATTCAGGATCCCGTAGTGTATCGAGAGATTCTATGGATACCGCTTCAGCTTTTACAGCGTCGGCTTCATCCAAGTCGATTCTTACAGCTGCGGGGTTGATTTCTAAATCAACGACAGGTTCTATGGGAGTTGGAGGATCCAAGATAGAGAGTTGTTGGATGTTTTGGGTAACATCTTCTACTCCTGTAGGGTTATAATGAGGTTCGTCGAACACTACATGAACTGATTCCTCGATCGTCAGCTTCCTTTTATTAAGGATTCTGTAAGCTTTGCTGACGGAGGAGTATCCTACAAATATTCCTTCATCTGATTTCTCATCAAAGGTTGTAAGTTGGTCATTCCCATTATTCAACACATAACACCTGCATCAAAAAATGTGAAAATATGAAACTAACGGAGTTTTGTTGTTCCATACCTCATATGCTGTTTTGTTGTGGTGCTTGTTGATGATACAGCGGTTTTGAGTGTAGCATTCTATATTGGTTGCTTCACCCCAGAAACGCTGTGGCAATTTGCTTGCGGCGATCATTGTCCTTGTTGCTTCTTTCAACGTCCTATTCTTTCGCTCAGCAACACCATTTTGTTGAGGTGTACGAGCAGCTGAGTATTCGTGTTGTATCCCATTTTCCAAACAGTATTGCTCTATAAAGCGGTTAGTAAATTTTGTACCTCTGTCGGAACGAATGGATACGATACTCAATGCCTTTTCATTTTGCAACTTTCTCAGGAGCTCGGGCAGCTTTGATGTTGTTTCCTTCTTCTTGCTAAGGAAAATTGTCCAAGCATACCTGGAATAATCATCAACAACAACTATGCAGTATTTCTTACCTCCCAAACTTACTGGGTCTACAGGACCGTAGAGATCCATATGTAGCATTTCCAACACTCTTTGGGTTGAAAGGTAGGATTTTCTCTTCAGGGTTGACTTGATTTGCTTGCCTTTATGACACGATCCATGACGTCCTTCTTAAATGACACATTTGGCAAACCTCTAACCATTCCCTGTCTTGAGAGCTTGTTGATCGTCTTGAAGTTGACGTGAGACATCCTCTTGTGCCATAACCAGCTAAGATCTGCAGTGCCTTTGGCAACAAAGCATGGAATTGAGGAGCTCATAGGCTTCCAGTCAGCAATATACATGTTACCTAATCTGCTTCCTGTAAGCACAACTTCCTTGGTTTGGACATTCTTGATTCTACAGCGATCTATATAGAATTTCACCGAGAACTATTTATCACAGAACTGGCTAATACTAAGTAGATTGTACTGTAAGCCTTCAACATATGCAACATCGGTGACTTGAATTTTCCGACAAGTAGGTTTCCTTTCCCTCTTGTTCTTCCTTTAGATTTATTACCGAAACAAACTTTTGGACTGCGACCTTCTACAAAATCTAATAGCTTGCTCCTATCTCCGGTTATGTGCCTAGAGCATCCACTATCAAAGTACCAGGTATCCTCCTCTAAAATGTCCTGTTACAAAGAAATTAAGTAGATTTAGGTCCCCTTTGATTTTTGGGTCCATGTATGTTAGTTCCTCTAGGTACCCAAGTTTTCCTGGCAGCAATTGGTTTACTGAAGGTCATACTTGGTACAGTGTTGCGATATATACGAGGGGCATATATGTAGTCGTTATAACCATGATAACTATTATGCATGAAAAATTTAGGGTTATTATTATTAATCCAGTACGAGTGCTGTCTTGGAGGTGGAGCCATTTTCTTAGGCCTAACAGCTTCCCTTCTGGGTCTCCAGTTGGATTCCCAATGCTGTTGATGATAAAGAGCGGGTACTTGCTGTCTCGAGGGATAACGAGGCTCCTGTATCCAATACCTAGGCGTCTTTGTCTTGATAAATCTTGCCGTGCGAGCCTTTGGTAGTTGGATCTGACCTTCCCTTACGAGCATTGGCGCTGTTGATATGCTCGGGGAGCATGCTGTTGAGTGCGCCTCACAGGTTGGAACGGCTTATTATTCCGATGTCTGGAATAGGATTGCGGGGGCGGAATGGCAGCCTTCGGTTTTCGCGGTGCAGCAGGTTCCTTCACGGGACTAGGGGTATCTTTTGATACTGGAATGTGTTCCACACTCTTGACAAACACTGTACTAGTTTTCCCTTTGTTTGAACATGAGGTGTATCCTAAGCCACTTTTGTCATGAGCATGTTGCCCAGTGCTCAGAATTTCTTCCATTCTTTTGGACGATTTCTCGAACGATTTCAGAGTGGTCTCAAGTTCAATTTCTCGTTTTTCGAGAGTTGTGACTTTGGCTTGAAGTAGAACCAAATCATTTGTCTTGCTCTCGTTGTGAGTTTTAACCTCACTTAGTTCATGAGAAAGTTGATGATTGCTCTCCATGAGTTTTTCAAAATCGACTTTGCTGGTTTCACAGTCAAGAGACATATTCTCATAATTTATCTTCAGCAAATCGTTTTCATCTTTCAGCTCTAGTTTAGACACTTGGAGCTGTATATTCTAGTTTTTCAATGTCTCATAGGCCTTTTGAATGTTTTTAAATTCATTCATCATGTTTTCAAAAGTATGAGATGCATTTGATGGAATAGCTGAGGTTGAACTTACCTCATCATCGCTATCTTCACCTTCCGGAATGTCTTTGGCCATAAAGCACATATATGCTTTATCATCGAACTCATCATCAGATGAATCACTTTCGGTGACCACCTGAAGACATTCTTCAGATTTGGATGGTGTGGGGGAGGCTTCTGATTCTCCAATCAGGGCCTTGAGCTTGTTTTTCCAAGTACGTCTTCTTTCATCTCTCTCTTGTTGCTCGGCTTCCGGCAACTTTTGAACTTTGGGATGAGGAAATTTATTTGCATAATGCCCTGGTTTCCTGCAATTATAGCACAGGTTAGAATTACCGGATGAATTTTCGGTACTTACCTTTTGGACGAGTTTGGGCACATGTAGGAGTCCGCTTGATGAACTTTTGAATTTGTGCATGAGAAACGCCATTTCATCTTGAGACGGGATGTCGTAAATCCATCGGCATTCTTGTGATTAGGCTTCGACGAGTTGGGCATGATGTTTCGACGACTCGATACAGCGGCTAGTGCTGTGGCCTTTGAAGGAGATTCTTCAGCTTTCTCTCTTCTGTCAATATCATACTCAAAAGCTTTGAGGTCAGAGAAGAGGTCAAAAGTAGTTATTTCATTAAGATTGCAAGACACACGCATAGCTGTGGTCTTAATGTCCCATCGGGCTGGGAGTGATCTGAAAATTTTTAAATTCTTCTCCTTTTGGGTATAAATTTTTCCCAACGCTTCAAGTTCACCAACAATACCAGTAAATCTGAGGTCAAGTTCCTCAAGTGTCTCAGTTGGTTTCATTTCGAAGGATTCAAATTGCTGAGTCAATTTTGAAATCTTGTTTTCTTTTGAGAGATCAGTTCCCTCACAAATCAACTTGAGTTTATCCAAGATTTCCTTGGCTGTTTTGCAACTCTTTACCTTTGAGAACGTGCCTTTGTCAAGGGTGACAAATAATGCGTTCTTAGCCACATTGTCAAGGTTGGCTCGCTTTCTTTCATCGGTGGTCCATTGCTCGCGATCCTTCTCGAGCATCTTAGCATGGGCTTGGCCTTCAATCCTTGCGGCCGTGTTTACCTTCATGATCTTGATAGGACCATCCTGTATCACAAAAATCAGCTCTTCATGCATTGCTGCAAGATGAGCCTCCATCCTAATTCTCCAATCATCAAATTCGTTAATAGAGAACATAGGCACTTTGTTGATCATAGAAGTATCCATGTGAAAGTAAGGAAATGAAAGAGACTGTTTTTAAAGAGTAAGTGATTTTGGATCTGATTCGGTTAAAAATACGACTGATTCTTTTTAGAATCAACCGCTCTGATACCACTTGTTGGCCACTAAGTATACTGGATACAGCTTGGGAAGTAGTTTAAACAACAAGCTGTACTGATTTTAAATCTGAGTGCGTAGCGGAAGTCTTAGATACAGTAAGTTGCTGTGGATACAACAACTAGGTGTACAGTGTATACTTAAATAATCACAGTAAATAAACCAGTAAAAACTGAAGGTAAATAACACACTATTTAAAGTGGTTTGAGGTAAACCCCTCTACGTCCACTGGTCCTCCACACAGGAGTAAAATGTTTATTATAATTACTACGTACACAACTACGTAATTATAACAGTTATACAATCAATATATCATTCACACAGATTGATATAAAGATCTTAGCTTCAACCGTTCACACAGATTGGTTTGAGATAAAGCTTGACTGACTTCTTCACACAGAGTTCTGAAGCTTCGTCTTCCTCAGTCCACACAGGGCTGATCTGGGTTTGTTCAAAGTATAGAACAGAGTGTGAACAACAACTTTGACTTTATGAGCTTGTAGCTGATGAAGTGTTGTTCAAGAGGATGAGCACTGTATATCTCTTTTATCTGAGTTGCAGTAAGATTGGAGATATATTTTGCTCTGATGATAACTTGATAGCTTTGAATGATTTTGGTTTTGGTAACTGATCTTCAATGTCTTCATGAGATATATATAGTCTCTGAAATATATATCCGTTGAGATGTATCCGTTTGAGCAAGATTCCGTTCCAACGGGATTAAAAGCACGATCCGGAGATAGCGGGATTTGAAGATCTATTGACTGACATTATTTAAATACTTTATCCTTGAGTATTTAAATACTTCTTTATTCAACGGGACTTGACTTCTGAAGATTCCTTCTTGTCCTGTTGAGAGCTGTATGGAAGATAACTGTATTGGTGATTCGAGACAGTTTCCATACTTGGTCTTTATAAGACTTCTTTGCTGTACTGAAGGGTTCCACTATATGCTGGATTCGAGACAGGTCTTCGATACAGGTTGATGCCTCAACACTTCGATACAGTTTCCTTTACTGTATGCGGATTGGCATATATGTCAAAACCTCTTATCAAATACTATTTGATACAGGGATTGAATATCCCGGCTGTTTCGAGACAGGGTTCTTGTTTTCCTAACAGAGTTCGATAAACTGGGGTTGGTCGACCCCGCAACAGAACTGAGGGAAACGTCCGCGCCACGTCCTCGTCCACGTCCACGTCCACGGCACGACCACGGCCACGGCCCCTACCAGCTGACATACTGAAGAACACACAAGGCATGTAAGTACAATTCAATCGCACGTCATCAAAGTGACCGATTCTCAAGAATACCAATATGGAAGCAAAACGAATAAGGAACACCAGAAGAGTAAGAGGTCTTACAAGTACCGGTCGCACTGTGATGATGGCAGAGTAGTGATACTATGGACAAATGACAACTCAATTGACCCAAAAGACCGACAGCTTAGGTATCCATAGACCTAAGCTCTGATACCATATTCTATAACACCCCCAAGTTATTCAGGGTATATTACAGCGCCGTGAACCCCACCGTGGGACCCATAGGGCTAATCATGCGCGGAACTATAAAACTTGACCGAGAAGGTCCAAATACAATGAAATGAAATATGATACAAGGGGTGTTCAACCATGTCCAATGTATCCAAATACATCACAGTACAAATTCAAGACCACGGCAACACAGGTCGGAATATCAAGAAAGACTGAAAACAAACAATACTCGAGTATTCAATAACCATTCCAGTACAACAACACTAAATGGAGGAACACAAAACATAACTGGAGATAAAACACAGTATCATGCTTGCCCATCATCTTCGTACCGACCCGATACCTGCCTATCCGCCCTCCTGGAACCTGAAATACATAAAAGGTATTTCCCCCAAAAAGGGGTTAGCCGTCGAATAGCTAGTGCAAGTATATCAAGTATGAAACATAATACTCCTCGACAATAAAGTAATGGTATCCATTAATTCATCAATTCAAGACTAGTATTACAGAATAACTAAATCTCATAGCATCACAACAATGCATACATGATCAACCATGGAACCGCACCAAAGGCTACGGAACCCTCAGGGGACCCGTTGGCCCGCCCCAGAGTGGTTAACCCAAATTATCCGTGGAATCACACCAAAGGCTACGAAACCCTCAGGGGACCTGTCGGCCCTCCCCAGAGTGGATATAAATAAACATGCCATTCATATATCTTACTTTCAAAGTCGAGAACGTACAATCATAAATATATACTTGCCTTTGAGACATCGAGAAATTGAACGGAAAAGAGTATGGGTTTGGTAGGTCCAAGAACGCGCTTCCGGCACCTAAACAATTCGTAAGGGATATGATAATTATTAATCCATACTCATAATCCACGAATAAACTCCCGAAATCCATCTACGATTCACGAAAATATAAGGGTAAACAACTAGAGTTTGGAAAATAACCCAAACCCTCACAAGTCCAAACACGGCACAAACCAATCCGTAAAATCATAGGAAAAGCATGAATACGGGATAAATACATCATAATCTCAGGGTTCTCAAGCTTCAAAACGGATAAATCGGACGAATCTAGGAATACCCCGAAATTCCCAAAAAGAAGGGTTCTAAGGATTTTTACCTTGATTTGGACGATATAATGGATTAGATGTTGTGTAATCCTTGTTCTCCAACCAAGAATGTTGATGTTTGAAGATGGATCGCTTCCAATCGCCCAAAATCTCCTCTCCCGAGCTTCTCCCGTCGAAAATGAGTGAAGAGAATGAAAAATGACGAAATGGAAGTCAATTGTCCAATATATACTCGCTCAGTCTAGCGCACGCTACGCCTCGATTATTAGCGTGCGCTAGCGAGGTCACCGGGTAGTCCAGTGGCTTCTGCTGGCCCCATTAGCGTGCGCTAATCACCTTATCTTAGCGTGCACTAGCAAAAAATGGTGTCCAGAAACTGGAGTCCAGAACCTACTGTCCTCTGCCCTGCTCGCGTCTTAGCGTGCGCTATCGCTATGGCTTAGCGTGCGTTACGCAGCTCTGATAGCATGCGCTATCCGAAGACTAGCGTACGTTATTTGATAGTCCAGAAAACCTGACAACCTCACTGCCTCTGCCAACCGGCCCATTAGCGTGCGCTACGGACGGATGTTAGCGCGCGCTACTGACTGCGAATAGCGTGCGTTAACGAACTCCTAGTGCGCGTTAACTGTTGGGATTCGGTGCCTAAAAACGAAGGCCCAGCGGAAGCAGTAAAACGAAAATTAATTCGATCCGAATCCCTACGAGGATCGATCGAGCTACGTATATACGAATATATAAACGAAAAGCAAGAGTCGTAAGAAACTAACCCTCGAAGTCCGTTGATTAAATGGTAACCTTCTCTTGAGCTATTCCCCAAGCTCTTGAACAATCCAACGCCGAAAGCACCGCGTCTCTACTTGCCATGCGTCGGAGAAACAACCGGAACGACGATCACCTTGCTATCCTCCGAGGATACGGCTAGAGCTAAGTGATGAAGCTATATATGTAAAGATTACTACACTCTAAGTGTTTTAATCTTACTCTCTCTATATGATTTTCTCTCAATTTTTCTCCAAGAAAAATGAAGAAGAAATGAATGAAGAAGATGAAGATAATTGAGAAAAAATAGTTTTTTTCTCTCTCTCTCAATCTCACTCACGTAGGAATCATTGGAATGAATAAGTGAGAGATGTCTTCTTCTTCATTTATTCAACTCTTCACATGTTACATCTCATTATTATGAGAATCAAAGCCCCACCACCTCAATGATCAAAACATTAAAGAATGGAACAAGGGTCCATAAGAAAGTGGGTGGAAATGTAGGGGGCGGCCCATGTAGAAATCGGACAAGTTTGTCTGCTTTGACTCCGCGAGTCCAAACAGATAAACTCCGATTCCGTTCCGATGTATTTGTGTCCTTTAATTAATCCAATTAATTAAACATATCAAATACAAAATAACATAATTAATTTCTCCAAGAAATAATTATATTCATGAATTAAATTAATCACCCAGTGAAATATTTAATTCATTAGGTCGTAAATCAATTTATCTAATAAATCGATTTAGACATTCAATGTCCCAAATTAGATATCCAATATCTAATATTCATAATGAGAGAATTAGCTTAATTCATTCCGTCGTCAGTCCTAATGCGCGACTCGGTAGGTCCGTCTCAGTCAGCAATGGGAGGAACCAAAGAGTAGTAGCACCACCTAGCCAGCCTGGCGGCCTACACTGTACCCCAACTGAGAACGAATGATTGGGATCATTCAAGAACCATTCTGTCATGAATACCAGTATACGTATAAACCCTTCTTTCAAATGTCCCGATCAAGTTATAGGGTCACGGTCAGTCAAACCCTATCTGTACTTGACGCTATGCATGCGTTAATGCAAATCGAGATCATCGAGCTGTCGTGTATCCAATACAACTAGCTCCAATGCTTTGGCTAAAGACTTATGATCTCATCTGCCAATAACCGCATAGGACATATAACCCGCTCACTAACGGGAGAAAGAATTCTATCTTGGTATTCAATAGGACCTGCTACTTGCCCGTCAAGATCCACGTCGAGGTTGACCCCTGCCTTCTGGTTTACAGGGTCGAACTACTCTAATGAAAATCTTGACGTCACAAGAACATCCCTACTAAATCCTCAAGTCGAAGGTTCACGAATACCTATCACAACCTTTCGATTCCGTCATTGACTGTCCCGGAGTGAAATCCGTGTGACGAATCGAGGGTGAGTCGGTTCGAGTATACTAATCCAATTAGCATACCTATAACGTGTGCTCCCACTAACCATTAGTGTTCGACAGGCACTTTCCATGTCAAAGAACACGTCATACAAGTCTTCACATAAACTTAACGCCCAGTCAAGTTTCATCGAATTGCGAACGATTAAGTATTTGAGCTATAACCTTTCTAGTGCCGACCCCCTTATCCAATAAGGAGTGGAACGTTTTGCTCTCAAATACACGGACTAGTTTCTATATGTTTATTTTACGAGTTAGGAATACCAGTAACTACCAGTAAATAAAGAAACATTCATTTGCCTTATATAAATGGTTTACATAATTACAAGTACAATGCCCTCACTCAACAACCCCTGAGTGGCATTCGAGGGCATACTCCTAACAATCTCCCACTTGCACTCAATGCCACACACTATGGTATCTAATACCCATGTTTTCCAGATGACGCTCCAAGCTAGTCTGAGAAAGTGGCTTGGTCAGTGGATCGGCGACGTTGTCGGCCGAGTCTACTCTATGCAGCACAATGTATCCCTTGCGAACAAATTCTCTTACGAGATGATACTTCCTCTCAATATGTTTGGTGCTGTTATGAAACCTCGACTCCTTGGCCTACGCTACAGCTCCGTCGTTGTCGCAAAGACAATGAACAGCACTCAGACATGGTATCATTTGAAGTTCTCCCGAAACTTCTTAATCCGTAACCCTTCCTTGGAAGCCTCCGAGGCCGCTTGATACTCGGCTGACAGTGGAATCAAGGCCGCGCTTTGCTTGGCACTACGCCAAGATACTGCTCCTCCATTAAGAGTAAATATGTTGCCAGAAGTGGACATCGAGTCGTCCTTCAGTCCTTGGAAGTCCGAATCAGTGAATCCCACCGCATCCAAATCTCCACCGCCATACATAAGAACCATATCTCTCGTTCTTCTCAAGTACTTGAGAACGTTCTTTACAGCAGTCCAATGTTCCCTACCTGGGTTTGCCTGAAACCTACTCACCACGCTTACAGCATGCACGATGTTAGGTCTTGTACACAACATAGCATACATAAGGCTACCCACGGCCGAAGCATATGGTATATTACTCATTTCCTTGCGTTGTTCCTCACTTTGAGGACACATCTTCAAGGTGAGTTTTATTCCATGTTGCATTGGTAGAAACCCTCTTTTAGAATCATCCATCTTAAATCGCTTTAAGATCTTATCTATATAGAGGGCTTGGGAAAGGCCTATTGTTCTCTTCGCTCTATCCCGGTAGAGCGGAATACCAAGAATATAGGTTGCTTCTCCTAAGTCTTTCATGGAGAAATTACTCGAAAGCCAAGCTTTCACAGAACTGAGCATTCCCACATCATTTCCTATTAGTAGAATGTCATCTACATATAGTACTAAGATTGCGATCTTGCTCCCACTAACCTTCTTGTATACACAAGGTTCCTCTTCATTTTGCACGAAGTCAAACTCTTTGACCGCCTCGTCAAAACGAAGGTTCCAACTACGCGACGCTTGCTTCAGTCCATAAATGGAACGCTGAAGTTTGCACACTTTCTGAATATCGACTTCGGACACAAAACCTTTAGGTTGCTCCATATAGATTTCCTCCTCGAGGAATCCATTAAGGAAAGCCGTCTTTACGTCCATTTGCCATATCTCATAATCGTGGTAGGCAGCTATAGCAAGCATCATGTGAATAGACTTGATCATGGCTATGGGTGAGAAGGTATCGTGGTAATAAATCCCTTCCTTTTGGGTATAACCCTTTGCCACAAGCCTGGCCTTATAGGCGTCAACCTTGCCATCACCATCAGTCTTTCTCTTATAGATCCACTTATTCCCAATGGGCACTATGCCCTTGGGGCGGTCTACTAGAGTCCAGACCTGATTTACATGCATTGAGTCTATCTCAGCTTCCATAGCTTCACACCATTTCGCGGAGTATACATCCACCATTGCTTGGTCATAGGTCGTCGGGTCGGTCTCTTGGCTATCACTTGGAACCTCATGGAGACCCAGCTCCTCCAAGTGCACAAGCCCATACCTCTCAGGTAAATGAGACACCCTACTAGACCTACGAGGTGGTTGTACTTGTGTTTCAGAAGGTTCAGTTCCAGTTTCTTGCACAGGTGTCTCCTGAGGAGTTTCATTATATTCTTCTAAAGAAATACTTCTACCTGCTCCGCCTTCCTGAATGAACTCATCTTACAGGAAGTGTGCTTGTAAAGCAACAATGATCCTTCGATCTTCGGGCATGTAGAATAGATATCCCATCGTCCCAGATGGGAATCCAATGAAACGTCCCTTCGCAGACCTAGCTTCCAATTTTTCCACCATAGTCTTCTTGACATAGGCGGGACATCCCCAAATCCTAATATGATTAAGACTTGGTTTCCTTCCCTCCCACATCTCATGTGGAGTTTTAGGAACGGATTTGGAAGAACATCTGTTCAAGATATACGCGGCAGTCAGGAGTGCATACCCCCACAGGTAAATCGGCAAGTCAGTATAGCCCAGCATGGAACGGACCATGTTCAACAGGGTCCGGTTCCTTCTTTCTGACACACCATTTAACTGAGGAGTACCTGGATGTGTTAGTTGTGAAACTATTCCATGTTCCTTAAGGAACTCGTCAAACTCCGTACTTATATACTCGCCACCTCGGTCCGACTGAAGTGCTTTGATATGATTTCCAGTTTGTTTCTCGACTAGGGCCTTGAATTCTTGGAATTTCTCAAAGGCCTCGGATTTATGTTTAATTAAGTATACATAACCATACCTAGTATGATCATCTGTAAACGTAATGAAATATTGATATTGTTGCGATATTTCTTACACGCAAGTGCACGTCATCGTTTACAAGTAATAAAGTGATAAGTAGAGTATCGTTCCCACGAGGACTGAATCTCTAACTACCGATTTTTGTGTATTCCAATTTTATTTGAACAATCGAAATTGGGTTTTTGCAATTAATAACTAAAAGAATTACTAAAAGACTAGTAGAAAACGATAGCTTGAATAAAATAAATCAAATGAATAATAAGTCTAGGATTCTGAATCCACCTCAGTTTATCCGAATTTACTCTCGATTATCCGTAATAAATAATTTTCCCAATTTATTGAAGGCGGAGATTGCTAATATATTCTACCGCCTCTCCCGAGGTCAATAGATTTATCTAAAGGCGAATAACGCACTCTATCCCTAGGTGAATTAATTCGTCAATAGGCGAAAGGCATAAAATCTCCCAAAGGCCACATAGTTCCTATGAGTATATTCCTATCTCACAGAATAAACCGGTCCTCACCAATAGTTCCTCACCAAATCTCCTCTCCCGATTCGAAGTGAATGATTAAATCAATACAACTATTGGCCAGATAATTGAAAGCATTAAACACAATTGGGACAACTCAATAAAAAGGTAATTAATTGGATAACCTCAAGAAATTCGTCAAAACATAGGTTTCATCAAAACCCTAGATTAGGGCTTTAGCCTGACATACTAATAATTGAAAATACAGAATAGATAAATGAAAGCATAAAAATCAAACGCAGATGAAGCTCGGATTCCTCCGTTCTTCAGCTTCCACCCTCTGCCCTTGAAGTCTTCTGCTTCCCTCTTCTTCTGCCGTCTCCAAGCTTAAGCTCCAAAAGATTCAAGATCCAAAGATAATTAATTAGGGTCTTAAACCCTATTTATAACTCAGCATATCCTCCAAATCACGTCCGTATCTGTCGGTCGAAAACTGGCTTCGAAACGGCCCAAAATCCGCGCGGACATACAAAAACCACCAAGTGTGCCGCGGCGCACTAAACCTGTGCCGCGGCACAGAGCCTTCAGCTGGATGCCTGGGCGTCCTTAATTTCTTCTGTGCCGCGGCTCACCTGGGCTGTGCCGTGGCACAGAGTACAGTTTACTCTGCCTTCGGCTGGGTGTCTTCCTGTGCCGCGGCACTGCTTCCTTGTGCCGCGGCTCAGAGTCCAGATTTGCCGTTTTCGCCCGTTTTGCCTCGTTTTAGCTCCCGGACTTCAATTTCCTGTCAATCATACAAAATTAAGGCATTAAAGGCTCATTTAGACAATTTCACTCTCCAAAATACTACAAAATAATGATAAATAAGCGTATAAAAATACGCCTAACAGATATCCGTCACGTGCTGCTTCCAAAGCACCACAAATGTTAGTATGGATTAATCCCAGTTTATCAGCGGCTCTTTCAAAAGTCCCTGTAAAGGGGGACTTAGTCATTTTGCCTTTAAGGCAAGATTCACAAGTAGGAAAAGGATTCGATCCCAATGGACCCATAATTCCATCTTTTTCCATCTTGTAAACCTTGGTCTGACCAACATGACCAAGTCTAATATGCCATTTCAAATCTTGATTGGTTTCATCCCTACCACGTTTTCTAGTCATAGTATTCACAACTACTTTGTTGCTGAGATTTAGATGATACAATCCATTCAACAATGTAGCAGTACCCACTAGTTTATTTCTAAAATAAATTTTGCAGGAACCATCACCAATGAAAAATGAAAAGCCTTTTCGGTCCATGACCGGAATGGATACAATGTTTTTGTGCCCCTTGGGCAAAACAAGTACATATTCTAAAGTCAAAACAAAGCCGGATTCTAAACCCAAAATAAGTGATCCTATGTCGGTCGCCTCGACACTATGCCCGCTTCCGACTGTGATCATAACTTCTCTAGCGCCAAGCTTCCTAATTTGTTCCAGATCCTCATTCACGGTACAGATATGAGAACTAGCACCAGAATCCAGTATCCAGGAAGTAGAAAATACAGTAGCAGAACAATTTGTTTCCAAAACTAAAAGTTCTGTACCTGAAGTGCCATGAAGAATCGGACAGTCTCTAGCCCAGTGGCCCAGCTCACCGCACTTGAGACAAGTATCCTTATTCTTCTTGTTCTTCGGAACCATCGGGGCCTTGCCCTTACCCTTAAGGTCCTTAACTTGTGGTCCAGTTTGCTTCTTGGTCTTTTTCTTCTTGTTCTTAGACCTCCGAGGTCCAGAAGAAATCACAAGAGCAGACTCCTTCATCCGTGGAGTCTTCACCTGAGACTGAGCAGTCACAAGTTTGTTCATTAGCCCAGCTAAATTACATGAAATCTCATTGCAGTTGAAGTTCATAACAAACTGTGAGAAGGAATCATGGAGAGACTGTAGGATAAGGTCGATTTGGAGAGAAGTATCCATTTTAAAATCAAGAGCCTCCAATCTCTCGATCATGGATATCATTTTGAGGACGTGTTCCCCAACCTTCTCACCTTCCTTCATCCTTGCACCGAACAGTTGCTTGGATATCTCATATCTTGCAGTTCTGCTGTGCTCACCATAAAGCTCGGTTAAGTGAGATAGAATCTGCCTAGCAGAAGTCATTTTCTCATGAGCTCTCTGAAGCTCATTATACATGGAAGCCATCATATAAGCACGGACTTTCACGTCATCCTTAACCCACTTTTCGTGGTTTTCAATCTCTTCCTGATTGGCTCGGGTCCGCACAGGAGGCGCCGGAATGTCCGTCTCCAAGACGTATCCCAGTGCCTCTATCGAGGACAATCATCGGTTGCGGAGCTAATCCACAAAGTTAGGTCCCACTAAGGTGTTCTTTTCGAGTAGAATTGCGAGTGGATTCATTGTCATATTGAGATTTATGCGCATTAAGTATAGCAGTTAATTAGTGACTTGTTATATTATGATCCGAGTATAGAATTAAGGTCTTTTCTATTCTTGTAACCCAGCTCCCACTATTTTTATCGGAACAACACACTCCCATGTGAAATCCGGAAGTATCGTCGCTCTACTTCATAGTGGTGATCGAGTTCTTTATAAATCTTAATAGAGGGCAACCGAACAGGTTTCTAGTCTATTAATTTTCATAAAGTGGTGTCCAACACCAACCCATCTAATGGATGATTCGATCTTCTTTTTCCCCTTGTTCACTCCCCTCAACCTATACGGTTTCTATGGTTCGTGAACAAGTTAAGTTTATACCATCGACGCAAATCAGTTTCACAATTGAATCTTATCCGGCAACATATCAGGTTTCTAGGGATAAAATTTGCTCCAACCGAAGGCATCCAAGGCGCTCTCGGTAATTTATCCGTCCTCCCCGAACGACTACCCCAATAACTCGGAAGCATAGCACATCCGGTTTGGATTTCAATTTCCTGAAAGCTCGATGGAGGGAAGGAAAACCTTGAAACCTTATAAACTTAATTATTTGTTGTGGGAGAATTATCGCGATTAATGTTACACTTTGCACATTAATTCATTTAAGCGCGTTTGTGGCATTCATACAATATGAAACAACCATTCACAACCTAGTTGCTACCAACATGTGGTTCATGGACCGTTCCTAGAAAACAAAAACTCCGTAATCTAATTACAAGTCTTCGTCTTGAATCTTCGTCTTCTCGAAATGGATCTTCCTCCGGTCTTCGTCATTACATATAAATTTTACATTGAAAATTGCATCCTAGATACAAATTTTTCTAGTAAAATAAATAGGCTCAAAACGGCCTTTACAACCCAATCGAATAAAACGAACGATTCAAAAACTAAGTCCACGAACCACATCCCCATTCAAAAGCATTCATTCAATAAATACTAAATAAATGGAAAGCGTAGAGATACATTAATCCAATCAAAAATACGAACCGATCCAATCGATTCACACAATCGGTAATATGATAACGTTCAAAATAATTCGGTCGATCATAAATATTCCAATTAATCAAATTTACCTTATAAAATGAAATACCATAAATTATTTTAATCATATTAAATCCAATTTAACATGCGGGAGATTAATTTTCAAGAATATACGAAAAAATCGAGCCGGGGCGAAATTGGCCTGCCATGGCCAAGTCACTAGCGGCAGCATGCCGGCAGACATGCCTGGCATGGCCGATCATGCTCGGCAGCTGCCGGCCGGCTTCCCAGCCACGTACGCGGCCCCACAGGCCGCGGCCCACTGATGATGTTGCCAGGCCGCCGCCTGCCGACCACAGGCGCGGCTCCCGACTTCCGGACCCCTCCCGGACCGTCCAACGGCATTTCGGGACTAGTTTTTCGACCGGATATCCAATATCTATATTCTCCAACATTCATATCTTCAATATAAATCATATTTCCAAGAAATTAAGATTTATATTTAGACATAAACTTACGAAAAATATAACTACAACGAACGTAAAAACATATACCACGATTATGACTAAAATGATTCCAAATCATTCACCATCTAATCGAGCATTCCAAATGCTAATATCGTATATACGATCGCAAATCCTAGCTCCGATACCACTGTTGGGATTCGGTGCCTAAAAATGAAGGCCCAGCGGAAGCGGTAAAACGAAAATTAATTCGATCCGAATCCATACGAGGATCGATCGAGCTACGTATATACGAATATATAAACGAAAAGCAAGAGTCGTAAGAAACTAACCCTCGAAGTCCGTTGATTAAATGGTAACCTTCTCTTGAGCTATTCCCCAAGCTCTTGAACGATCTAACGCCGAAAGCACCGCGTCTCTACTTGCCACGCGTCGGAGAAACAACCGGAACGACGATCACCTTGCTATCCCCCGAGGATACGGCTAGAGCTAAGTGATGAAGCTATATATGTAAAGATTACTACACTCTAAGTGTTTTAATCTTACTCTCTCTATATGATTTTCTCTAAATTTTTCTCCAGGAAAAATGAAGAAGAAATGAATGAAGAAGATGAAGATAATTGAGAAAAAATAGTTTTTCTCTCTCTCTCTCAATCTCACTCACGTAGGAATCATTGGAATGAATAAGTGAGAGATGTCTTCTTCTTCATTTAATTAATCCAATTAATTAAACATATCAAATACAAAATAACATAATTAATTTCTCCAAGAAATAATTATATTCATGAATTAAATTAATCACCCAGTGAAATATTTAATTCATTAGGTCGTAAATCAATTTATCTAATAAATCGATTTAGACATCCAATGTCCCAAATTAGATATCCAATATCTAATATTCATAATGAGAGAATTAGCTTAATTCATTCCGTCGTCAGTCCTAATGCGCGACTCGGTAGGTCCGTCTCGATCGGCCAATGGGAGGAACCAAAGAGTAGTAGCACCACCTAGCCGGCTGGCGGCTACACTGCACTTAACCGAGAACGAATGATTGGGATCATTCAAGAACCATTACATCATGAATACCGGTATACGTATAAACCCTTCTTTCAAATGTCCCGATCAAGTTATAGGGTCACGGTCGGTCAAACCCTATCGTACTTGACGCTATGCATGCGTTAATGCAAATCGAGATCATCGAGTATCGTGTATCAATACAACTAGCTCCAATGCTTTGGCTAAAGACTTATGATCTCATCGCAATATCCGCATAGGACATATAACCCGCTCACTAACGGGAGAAAGAATTCTATCTTGGTATTCGATGGGACTGCTACTTGCCGTCAAGATGCACGTCGAGGTTGACCCCGCCTTACGGTTTACGTGGTCGAACTACTTTAATGAAAATCTTGACGTCACAAGCACATCCCTACTAAATCCTCAAGTCGAAGGTTCACGAATACCTATCACAACCTTTCGATTCCGTCATTGACTGTCCCGGAGTGAAATCCGTGTGACGAATCTAGGGTGAGTCGGTTCGAGTATACTAATCTAATTAGCATACCTATAACGTGTGCTCCCACTAACCATTAGTGTTCGACAGGCACTTTCTATGTCAAAGAACACGTCATACAAGTCTTCACGTAAACTTAACGCCCAGTCAAGTTTCATCGACTTGCGAACGATTAAGTATTTGAGCTATAACCTTTCCAGTGCCGACCCCCTTATCCAA
This sequence comes from Orobanche coerulescens, assembly GCA_033398695.1. Lineage (NCBI taxonomy): Eukaryota > Viridiplantae > Streptophyta > Magnoliopsida > Lamiales > Orobanchaceae > Orobanche > Orobanche coerulescens. The sequence goes on along the minus strand of CM065805.1, from coordinate 144,452,816 downwards.
TAAGGAGTGGAACGTTTTGCTCTCAAATACACGGACTAGTTTCTATATGTTTATTTTACGAGTTAGGAATGCCAGTAACTACCAGTAAATAAAGAAACATTCATTTGCCTTATATAAATGGTTTACATAATTACAAGTACAATGTCCTCACTCAACAACCTCTGAGTGGCATTCGAGGGCATACTCCTAACATTAACTGCCAGTCCAGAAAGCAGTATGGGTTACTGGTTCTGACCTGACTGGTCCCTTAGCGCGCGCTACGACTCAAAGCTAGCGTGCGCTACTGAAGCAGAATTAGCGTGCGGTAGCTTAGGCCTGGCGTGCGCTATTTCTCTAACCCAGAACACTTCCGCAAGGTCTAAACAACACGATTGTGATCCAAACAAGATACGAAACTCTATAACAATATCGACAACATCACCAAGAGTTTACAGAGCGACGAAATAAGAAAAAACGGCAAGGTCAAACAGTCAATAAAAGTACGGGTATTACAAAATTTAGTATTCATATTAATTCTTCCGCTGTGTTTTACTCTTGATTTATGTATTCGATGCATGAAAAACCCAACAGTGGTATCAGAGCCAACTTGCAAATAATTTAATTGTTTATGTAGAACATGTTTATGTGTAAATTATTTTTTTCATCATGTTTATAAACTAGAGATTCTATAAAACAATTTTTCTGGTTTAATTTGATTAAATCGGATAGTCAAAAATCAATTTTCTAGACTGTTTTCGCGATTTTCTGTCCAGAACTGTTCTGGAATGGATCTGCCGGGTCGCCGGATCGGGTCGTATGGTACACGGATCTTTTATAAAATGTATCTAGTCTGTTTTAAAATAAAACGAATTCGACAATAATAGTTGCAAAATGTTGCAACTGCTACCGCCAGGTTTCGAACCCATGCGGATCCGTAGGTAGGGCGCGCAACCAGCCATATCTGCTGTAGTGCAGGATTGTTATTTGATGACTCAGATTTTATCTATAGTCTGATTGTTAGGCAGATTTTAATTTCTATAATTACATGCTTTTATTAATTATTTGATAATTATATATGGTATGTGTATGGTGTATGGCATGACCATAAATTGACCAATGTGATTGGATACTTTATTTCCTTATGGGTTGGTTATACGGCGTGTGTGTCGTTTAATTATAATTCGTTTTACGGCTTGCGCGTCGTCTATTTCAATTATTTATTATTTTACGGACCACGTGTCGTTTACACATCTTGTAATTTAATTTACTAGTGTAGTGTTAAATTAATTAATGTAATGAAGACAAGAAGGACGAGACGTACGGACTCGAGGAGCCAATTGATCACGTATGATGTTCCAAGGAGTTGGGAAGATCAATGATGACCAGTTGCAACCTTTTAGATTGACCTTGTGATTTTCATGTTGGCTCATGGAAATCACGTTAGAACTTATGGTCATGCTATCACTACTACAAAAACAGCATTTAACAGCGGTTCTGGAGCCCTTTTAACATCGGTTCTGGAACCACTGTTAAATTAATTTTTTTAAAATAAATTGAAATTATTTTTTTAACAGCGGTTCTTGTAGAACCGTGGTTAAAATTGTGGAATAAAAAAAATTATATTGCCCTATCCAAATTCCCCGCTCCCGACCGCCCGCCCATACCTGGGTACCCGCCCGCCTCCGAGCCGACCCCCGCTCGCGACCCGCACATATATATGAATAAATGTGCATTTCTGCTACTCACCGGATTTGAACCGGTGACCTCCATAAGATGGAGGTGGTATCAAACCACTGAGCCAAAGTCATTTGTTGTACTTTTGTTGATTTATGTTATATAAGTGTACAATAAACTATATATATATATATATATATATTAATATTTTCAGAATTATATTATATACATTAAAGTATAATGTATATTATATAAAAAGTTTGATGAACTGAGTATTAACCTTTTATGATTTATATTATTAATTATTATTATAGAATAATAATATAAAATAATGAAAATTATTACATATTAAAAATTATAATGTATATATTGTATATAGCCATGCTGAAATTATAAATTTGTATCATATATTAAATATTAATAAGTTATATTAATAAGTCAAAAATTATAATATATTTGAAGAATTATATTATATTATATATATTAATATTCAATATAGTGCACATTTAATATAATATAATTCACAAAAGAATATGTATTATAATTTTTAATATATAATGTCATATAATTTTAATATTAATATATAACAAAATATTTTAATATTCTATATATTGCACATTTAATAGAATATATTTCATAAAACAATATGTATGTATTATAATTTTTAATATATAATGTAATATAATTTTAATATTAATATATCACAACATATATTAATATTCAATATATTGCACATTTAATATAATATAATTCATAAAACAACATGTATGTATTATAATTTTTAATATATAATGTAATATAATTTTTAATATTAATATATCACAAAATATATTAATATTCAATATATTGCACATTTAATATAATATTATTCATAAAACAACATGTATGTATTATAATTTTTAATATATATTTTAATATAATTTTTAATATTAATATATAATAAAATATATTAATATTTAATATATTGCAAATTTAATATAATATATTTCATAAAACAATATGTATGTATTATGATTTTTAATATATAATGTAATATAATTTTTAATATTAATATATAACAAAATATATTAATATTCAATAAATTGCACATTTAATATAATATAATTCATAAAACAACATGTATGTATTATAATTTTTAATATATAGTGTAATATAATTTTTTATTAATATATAATAAAATATATTAATATTCAATATATTGCACATATAATATAATATAATTCATAAAAAATATGTATGTATTATAATTTTTAATATATAATGTAATATAATTTTTAATATTAATATATCACAAAATATATTAATATTCAATATATTGCATATTTAACATAATATAATTCATAAAACAACATCTATGTATTATAATTTTTTATATATTCTAATATAATTTTTAATATTAATATATCACAAATTATATTAATATTCAATATATTGCATATTTAAATAATATAATTCATAAAAAAATATGTATGTATTATAATTTTTAATATATAATGTAATTTAATTTTTAATATTACTATATCACAAAATATATTAATATTCAATATATTGCACATTTAATATAATATAATTCATAAAACAATATGTATGTATTATAATTTTTAATATATAATGTAGTAGAATTTTTAATATTAATATACAAAAAAATATATTAATATTCAATATATTGCACATTAACCTAGAACCGCTGTTAAAATATAAGTTTAACAGCGGTTCTAAAAGAACCGCTGTTAAATGTACAGTTACTTAATGATTTGTCGAAAACCATTTATTAAATGTACAAGTTTAACAACGGTTCTTATAGAACCACTGTTAAAGTACAATTTAACAGCATTTCCAAGGAAAACCGCTATTAAAATGCCGCCGCTTCATTTTAACAGCGGTTTTTTTAGAACAGCTGTTAAAATGCCGCTGTTAAATGCTGTTTTTGTAGTGTATACACGGTCATATACTTTTATTGTCATGTGATACGATGTATGTTTAAATTTATGCATGTATGTGATACTATTTATGTTTAGATGTATATTAGCAAATATAGACATTAACATGGGATAAAAATCCCTCGTTAAAATTTTAAATGTTGTTCATTTGAAAAACACCTATCAAGACTTCGATCATCTTGAGTGGGTCATGCCAAAGCTGGACGCTCGAATTATCTTAGTAAGGTAGGATGGGTAATGGTGATGCCTATGTGTTTTAATTAACTAAGAATTCAAAAGAGTTTTGAACTTTAAGGCATAAAATGAGATTATAACATGCTTGGGCATAAGATGCCAAATCCCATGAATATATTCTAAGAGTTACATATGATGTAATCGATAAAGAGTTATCCACCTAAAGTAGCTCAATTCTTGGCGTCATGCCAAAACTGAGTTTAGGATTGTGCAAAATAGGGTCTTAGCCCACTAAAATTACAAATGTTGTAAAATTGAGGATACTTTGTAGTGGGAGTATTTTCACTACACCATATATGGGTTTCAGCAACACCTGAAAAACTGTGCTCAAAAGTCCAAAAATTGTTGCTGAAGGTATAAAAACAAGCTATGGCTACACTTTGACCAAATTCGAAAGTGTTACAAAAACGGCCGCAACCATAGGGGTCTAAGGTAACACTTTTCTTTTTTTTGGTAACATTTTTAAAAAGTGTAGCAATAGACCCCTATGTAACACCCCCAATCCACTCAGGGATATTACACGCCGTAGACCCTCTCCTCGAGGATCTACCAGGCTGATAACTAAAATCAAACATCTAAACATCGCCTTTAAGGCTAAAATGACTCAGTAGACCGACTTGGTCTTTCAATAATAACATACAACTCATTCCCAAACACATACCCACGCAGGGGTCAAAATAAAATAAACTCCCGTACAACGGGGAAAAGATACCGCAGCGGAAAAGAAAATACAACTGGACCAATACGACATCAACGGAACCTCGTGTGATTAGTATCGTTCATCTTTCATCATCCTTCGTGCCGACCCTGTGCTATGCTCCAAAACCTGAATGCAAAAATAGACATCCACCCCGAATACTCGGGGTTAGCAAAACTCCTTTGTTGTGCTAGTGCAAGTTCTAGTGCATTAATAAGAGCCATAATATTCAAGTTACAAGAACAATAATAATCGGGGATCCTCAAGGATCAAACGTAAAAAAGTACTTCCCAGGCAAGAGTTTGGGTAAACATTTCCAAAACCGAAAGATCGCAAATAAGGGAAACAATTTACAAAAGCAGTTTAAAATGCCATCGAGAGTTTTAATAGAAAACAATTTAGGATTATAAAATCCTTCTCTTTTCCAAAAGATCAATAGGGTCCATGACCCAAATGTTTTGTTTTCGCAAATAGGAAATCACCAACAATTTACAGGTCGAGCCCAACATCACGTGTCCTCAACGGACGTAAAATCAACGAAACATAATAATGCACGCTCATCGCCTAGGACCGGGACGATACCAACGACGTCCCACCCGAGGCCTCGAAGGACCCTCTCGAGCTCGCTAGCGAAACAAATCACACACATCTCAAGGTAGTATCAATCGCTTTTTGCATCCTGGCCACATGTACGCTTGCCCTGTGCCACCGTAGATTATCTCGAGCTCTCACGGTTGGATCAATCACTTGTTGCATCGACCACATGATCACGTGCCATGTTTCAACGTAGAACTTCAACCGTTTCCACACATTCACACAAATAACATATCACATCAAGGATATTCAAACAATTCACCCAGCATCAAACACTTAGCAAAACACCACGTCAAACCACAATGCACCGAAATGAAACAATATACGTCCACACGCAAATACCAAGTGCAACATCAACGCCAAACATATCCATAGAGTTCACATAATCATTCTCAAACCACACCATTCATAAAACACACGCGTTTTGAAAGCAAGCCTTTAACAAGGCTAAACCGAATCTTTTGAAAACTCATTTCAAACAATCAAACAACCACATAAAGACGATCACCAATTATCATATTGACAAAACAAGAATAGTATGGACAAGGTACTTGCCTCAAATCGCACGCAAGTATTCGACAAACACGGCTCAACCGGATAGCTTCGATACGCCCGTTGTTTTCGTCAAGGAAAACGACAACGAACGGAAGGGTTCAACTTGGTTTCTTCGCAAGAAACTCGACCCTAACAACATATAATCCATAAATCAACAATCATACGAGGAAGGATAATCGTAGAACGCCCGAAAACCCCTCTATGACATTTTACCGGACACCTTCAAGGCGTCGGTCAAGAACTCGACTCAAACAACAAATCGATACGATCCAACCATGGAATAACAAGGGAAATGATATAATACATCTAAATAATCATCAATCCATCAAAATCCTAAGTTAAATCGGATTAAACGGACGAAATCGAACAAAATACCCAAAATCCCCAAAATTAGATTTCTAGAAAATCTGACCTGATTCGCTCGATCAAAGGATGTTATAGGACGGATGATTGACGATATGAACCTCCAAACTTCATGGATTCATTGTCCAACAACATCTCTAGAAGATTCACACACCCACAGACGCGGAAGAGAAGTGGAAGAAGGAGAAAAATGGCCAGAAAAACGACTGCCGGGCCTTAAATAGGCTGACAGACTCGACCGTGTCCGACATGACACGGTCGTGGCCTGTCGGCAGCGGGGACTCGGCCGTGTCTGCTAGACACGGTCGCGGCGGAAGGAGCCTTCCGACAGTGGCCGTCAGCGACTCGGCACGACTCGGCCGTGTCCTGGAACACGGTCGGGCGTGTCAGCGATCATCTCGAGCTTATCCGGAAGAGTTCGGCACGGGCCGTGTCGGGCGACACGGTCGGGCCACGAGGCGAAACCGGCATTTTCGGACGAGCACGGCCGCGGGCCGTGTCGGACGACACGGCCGAGTTCGGCCGGCGGTGATCGGCGATAACGGCGGGTGAGCTAAAGCGACCATAACTCTCTCGTCCGGACTCGATTGACTCACCGTTTGAACCATTGGAAAGCTAACTCGATGTTATATAATATTGCAAAGATTTATAATTTTTGGAGTCACCAAAAATTAATGGTGATCTAACAAAGTCGAACTCATACTTAGAAAAGTCGTTTAGTAATCCCAGATTCAACAAAGCGACACCGAACCCGAGCACGAATACGAACCGAAGATACGGTTCTACGAAGTACTCACAAAAGCGAATCTAAGAGCTAGTAGAACACACGATTCCGACCACCCGAAGGCTCGAAATTCGACAACGGAAGGTAATTACCCCAAACTTTGGGAAATTACGAAAATGGCCCAACCGCCGAAAATCACCATACGACGAATAATCAAACCGAAGCTCACAACACGTATAACAACGTTAAATGAACTTACGAAAAACCCCAAGCGACAATTTCAAAGCGAGATTCGCAAGAACCGAACTCAAGCGCGGAAAAGTCGCTAAAAGCACGGAACTCAACAAAGCGGCACCAAGCGAACTCGGATGACAAAAGTGCGAAATTAAATATTCTCCGAATGACGAAACGGTCATGAGAGAGTCGTCAAAACAGACTCCGACCAAAAAAAGAAATTTACCGAAAATCGAAAATTGCGGATATTACATTCTACCCTCCTTAAAAGAAGTTTCGTCCCGAAACTTAAAACAAGTAGGGGGAAGAAATATTCCGCCAGGAAAAACTCAACGAGACACACAAGAATGCGTAACTAACGCCCAACGGCGAAATGTTACAAACAACGCAAAGGGGTATACGGTGTGAAAACACGCTCCACGACGACCAACACAACGTCGCCGGTAGAGACATAATAAAACCAACAAATGACAAGCGTCATCAAATGGATAATACAATCAAGTCAATGATCCAAACAATCACAAAACACAAATTACTTGTTACAAGAGAACACGCACAGTCGAGAAAACAGAGAATAAACACAAAACGATCCACAAGGGTAATTATAAATAATTCGGACTACGCCGAAATCCTCAAAACCACACTAGGCATCTCCGTGTCCTTTCGGAGCAGAGACGCAACCTCGATCCCCAAACCTCTCAGCTACCGTCTCGCAATGTACGGATCGGTGACCCACTTGGCCACACTCGAAACAGCTGACTAACGGTGAACGACAATTCTTCGCAGTATGGCCCGCTCGACTACAGTTATAACATATCTTCGAAGTGCTCACATTACTCACTGCAGGGGTACTACTCCTCTGATCACGCGATCTAGGAACCATATTGGGATGACGAGACGAAGTCCCAACCTCAAGGGGCCCACTCCCCTGTTTTCCTGAAAAGTTCCCAACGGTTTTCTGTTTCTTCGAGTCAGACATACTCTCGGTCGATAATCTGGATAGCTCATAGGCTAACGCCCTATTTTGATAATCTCTCAAGGAAGTACAAGCGAGACCTGCCATGTACTGGCGAATCTCCGGCTTCATCCGCCTACTAAAATGACAAATCTTGTCCTCCTCTGTCCTTACTTGATTTTGCACATAGCCGAGCTGTTTGCTAAAATCAATAATAGCTTGAGACAATGGTACATCCTGGTTTCGCCGAAAAGAATTCATTAATCCTCTGATTTCTGATCGGTTCCGGACAAAACTCATCTCTCATGAATTTCTGGAACTCTGCCCACGTGACAACGCGATCTCGAGGCTTGGTAGCCTCCCACCAGCTAGCGGCATCTTTGTCGAAAAGATACTGAGCTACCGGAACCTTACGTTCTTCTGGACAATCAACTATCTCGAAAATCTTTTCCAACTGGAAAAGCCAACCATCCCAGCCCAACGCATCCGCAACACCGGCGAATCGAGGGGGATTCATACGAATCACTTCTCGAAGCCACTGATTTGCACCAGTGTGCTGGGTCACATCTGTAACACGCTGAACTGCCTGAGTCAACTGAGTCATCTGAGTGGCTACCTGCTGCAAAATAGTAGCAACACCAATACCAATACCATCACCGGCGGCATGCTCTCGACCACGCGTCCGATCGCCACGACCACGACCTCGGCCCCTCGGCATACTAAATAAGTAACCACTCAGCACAACAAGGAATCATAATACATATCATATACAACAATTTCCATCGTAAAGCAACATGCATACTAAAATCATAGCAACGACGGTATCGTTCAGCAATCTCAACGGCCCGAACGATAACCAGCACATAATCACAAAACATCATGGAATAATCACACATATACACGAACATACCAACCCAAGCTTCAACAGCTCACACTCGCGTGTCAACACGCATATCACCACGAGGCGATAAACAGTAAACACCAGTTCACACCTCTCACAGAGGGCTAACAAAACATATGCGTGGCGAACGACTCAACGTTCACACTACCAATTCAACCACAATTCGGGGTTAACACCGTAACGAAAGTTCGAAAACCATACACGCATTTCCGGTCCGCAAACAGGAATGATAGGTTTTAAAAATGAAAACCACCTTTTGAAAACAGTTTGGAAACAACAGTTGATCTTGAGTATCATTTTACAAAAAGTAGTACAAACACCATTATCGAGACTTTGAAAATCATCTTGCGTTTGAACAAAAATGAGGACACCTTTCCTTTAGTGAAAAACTTTCAAAAATATTCGACCCTTGGGTCTAAGCAACTGCATTTGAAAATATCTAAAAATATTTTGGTCCTCAACCGGAAAATTTTTGAAATGTATTGCGGCATTAGAAAACACCTTGAAAACACCGCAAGAAAATAATTCGCTTTAAAAGTACGTCTCGAATTTCAATTTTCTAAGATACTCAAGGTTTTCAAAAATAATTCAATGGGTTAGAATGCCCAAAAGGTCGATGACGGTAGTACTTATCAAAACTCACAAAATCATTTGAAAACACCCAACTACGTCAAAGCGGTCAAGGCCAACAACTCGGTTAAAGGAATCGATTTTGAAATAAAATTGATCGGTAAGATACCGAAAGCCATTACAAATGAACTCACGCAGCGGAAAAAAAAAAAAAAAAAAATAAATACAGTCCAACATGCACAATACAGCAACTACTCCGCACATGTATGAAATATTTGAGTGAAATTGTGGCGTATCAAGAAATCAAAATACATAAGAGGGTTCCGTCAGTTAGCAAATAAATCATAAAAATAGCTCGTGTCACACGAGGCACAACACAAAGAAGGAAACTTACGACAGTCGCACGAAGATGATGATCGCCCCACGATACTAATCACGACCAACAAACTCGAAGCGACGCGTCGCGACACGACTCGATCGGATAAAATCCGGCGAGACAAAAACTCGATAGACACCACTGACCCGACAGCCTAGGTTTCCACAACCTAAAGCTCCGATACCATTTATGTAACACCCCCAATCCACTCAGGGATATTACACGCCGTAGACCCTCTCCTCGAGGAACTACCAGGCTGATAACTAAAATCAAACATCTAAACATCGCCTTTAAGGCTAAAATGACTCGATGACCGACTTGGTCTTTCAATAATAACATACAACTCATTCCCAAACACATACCCACGCGGGGTCAAAATAAAATAAACTCCCATTACAACGGGGAAAAGATACCGCGGCGGAAAAGAAAATACAAGCTGGACCAATACGACATCAACGGAACCTCGTGTGATTAGTATCGTTCATCTTTCATCATCCTTCGTGCCGACCACTGTGCTATGCTCCAAAACTGAATGCAAAATAGACATCCACCCCCCGAATACTCGGGGGTTAGCAAAACTCCACTGTTTTGCTAGTGCAAGTACAAGTGCAAAAATACGAGCCATACAATACAAGTTCCAAGAACAATAATAATCAGGGATCCTCAAGGATCCAAACGTAAAGAAAAGTACTTCCCGAGGCAAGAGTTTGGGTAAACATTTCCAAAACCGAAAGATCGCAAATAAGGGAAACAATTTACAAAACAGTTTAAAATGCCATCGAGAGTTTTAATAGAAAACAATTTAGGATTATAAAATCCTTCTCTTTTCCAAAAGATCAATAGGGTCACAGCCCAAATGTTTTGTTTTCGCAAATAGGAAATCACCAACAATTTACAGGGTCAGAGCCCAACATCACGTGTCCTCAACGGACGTAAAATCAACGAAACATAATCATGCACGCGCATCGCCTAGGACCGGGACGATACCACCGACGTCCCACCCGTGGCCTCGAAGGACCCTCTCGGCGGCTAGCGAAACAAATCACACACATCTCACGGTTGGATCAATCGCTTGTTGCATCCTGGCCACATGATCGCATGCCATGTGCCACCGTAGATTATCTCGAGCTCTCACGGTTGGATCAATCACTTGTTGCATCGACCACATGATCACGTGCCATGTGTCACCGTAGACCTTCAACCGTATCCACACATTCACACAAATAACATATCACATCAAGGATATTCAAACAATTCACCCGAGCATCAAACACTTAGCAAAACACCACGTCAAACCACAATGCACCGAAATGAAACAATATCGTCCACACGCAAATACCAAGTGCAACATCAACGCCAAACATATCCATAGAGTTCACATAATCATTCTCAAACCACACCATTCATAAAACACGCGTTTTGAAAGCAAGCCTTTAACAAGGCTAAACCGAATCTTTTGAAAACTCATTTCAAACAATCAAACAACCACATAAAGACGATCACCAATTATCATATTGACAAAACAAGAATAGTATGGACAAGGTACTTGCCTCGAAATCGGCACGCAAGTATTCCGACAAACACGGCTCAACCGGAAAGCTTGGCCCGATGTTTTCGAAAAGGAAAAGCGACAACGAGCGGAAGGGTTCAACTTGGTTTCTTCGCAAGAAACTCGACCCTAACAACATATAATCCATAAATCAACAATCATACGAGGAAGGATAATCGTAGAACGCGAAAACCCCTACATGACATTTCTAGGACACCTTCAAGGCGTCGGTCAAGAACTCGACTCAAACAACAAAAGGATACGATCCAACCATGGAATAACAATGGAAATGATATAATACATCTAAATAATCATCAATCCATCAAAATCCTAAGTTAAATCGGATTAAACGGACGAAATCGAACAAAATACCCAAAATCCCAAAAATTAGATTTATAGAAAATCGCTGATTCGCTCGATCAAAGGATGTTATAGGACGGATGATTGACGATATGAACCTCCAAACTTCATGGATTCATTGTCCAACAACATCTCTAGAAGATTCACACACCTGAGACGGAAGAGAAGTGGAAGAAGGAGAAAAATGGCGAGAAAAAGCATTGCGGGCCTTAAATAGGTGAGACTCGGCCGTGTCCGACATGACACGGTCGTGGCGCTGTCGGCAGCGAGGACTCGGCCGTGTCTGCTAGACACGGTCGCGGCGCGAAGGAGCCTTCCGGCGATGGCCGTCCAGCGACTCGGCACGACTCGGCCGTGTCACGGAACACGGTCGGGCGTGTCAGCGATCATCTCGAGCTTATCCGGAAGAGTTCGGCCGGGCCGTGTCGGGCGACAGTCGGGCCACGAGGCGAAACCGGCATTTTCGGACGAGCACGGCACGGGCCGTGTCGGACGACACGGCCGAGTTGGCCGGCGATGATCGGCGATAACGGCGGGTGAGCTAAAGCGACCATAACTCTCTCGTCCAGGACTCAGATTGACTCACCGTTTGAACCATTGGAAAGCTAACTCGATGTTCTATAATATTGCAAAGATTTATAATTTTTGGAGTCACCAAAAATTAATGGTGATCTAACAAAGTCGAACTCATACTTAGAAAAGTCGTTTAGTAATCCACAGATTCAACAAAAGCGACACCGAAACCCGAGCACGAATACGAACCGAAGATACGGTTACGAAGTACTCACAAAGACGAATCTAAGAGCTAGTAGAACACACGATTCCGACCACCCGAAGGCTCGAAATTCGACAACGGAAGGTAATTACCCCAAACTTTGGGAAATTACGAAAATGGCCCAAGCCCGAAAATCACCATACGACGAATAATCAAACCGAAGCTCACAACACGTATAACAACGTTAAATGAACTTACGAAAAACCCCAAACGACAATTTCAAACGAGATTCGCAAGAACCGAACTCAAGCGCGGAAAAGTCGCTAAAAAGCACGGAACTCAACAAAGCGGCAAAGCGAACTCGGATGACAAAAGTGCAGAATTAAATATTCTCCGAATGACGAAACGGTCATGAGAGAGTCGTCAAAACAGACTCCGACCAAAAAAAAGAAATTTACCGAAAATCGAAAATTGCGGATATTACAAAAACTACTTGAGTCACTTAGCTAGCATAATATAAAATGATGAAATCAGTCAAGGAGTGACATTGTCACCGCCATAGGACTCCTCGACTGATTTTTGAGAGTCATCAATCTTTAAGTTCAAATCAGGATTCTTCTCGGCCAACATTTTCATCATTTCTCGAACTTTTTGGTCAAGTTTTTCATCCATCTCTTGTTGAAGTTGGGCCCTGATCTTAGCAGCTAGGTCCGCCACGTCTTGATCAAAGAACTTGAACGGATGGTGATGCTGAAGACTTCGATTTTGGTTCCTTTTTCTGAATAAGTCTCCCAATTAGATAAGATGGTCGGTGTTCTTTGCCATCATGAATCAATTTATTAGCAGCCTCAACACCTTCCGTTTCAAGAGCTTTCTTAACATCAGCCTGTAAATAAAAGTATCAAGTATTTCCCTCAAATAATTAACAGAAACATAAAATACAAACAATAACAATAATGGAAAATTATCTTTAATTCCTGTTTCATAAGTAGTTATAATATACTGACTAATTTTACCCAATCTTCAAGAAAAAAAAGCAGAAAAAAGCATGCATAACGAGAAAAACAACAGGAGCAGATTGATGAAAAATCCCTAATATCACACTTCGATTATACATAATATCAACACTTCCGGTTAAATGGCGGCAATGGCGTAATGGCACTTAAAAGATTGATGAAAATCAGCACTTCCATTATACCCAATCTTCAAGAAAAAAAAGAAAAAAAGAACATAGGTATAAGCACCTATCATTTAGTAGAGATGTCAATACTTACACTTAAGGCGACAAGCCTACAAGCATCTTAATAAAAGATTATTGTGTTTTATATGTCAACATACAAGCAATTCATGAAACCATATATGGCGTATTATTTCTCAAACTTCGGTAAGAAGCTTCTCTCCCTCAATAAACCATGACAAAACAAAATAACATAAATCTACGATTTTAAAGCTCGGGTAATAGAGTTTGAAGAACAAAACATTTATACGAACCACGATGTGAGAATATAATTGTAGAGAAAAGCACGAACATGCACGCAATCGATCCCAACACCACCGAAGTATGCCAAAACTTCTCCTCGAAATATCTAAACCGAAATATCCAAGTAAAGAGAGAATAATAAATAAATAGCAAGATCAAGATTGCATACTTTCATACTTGATACCGCCTAGAAGAATATGGCAACAGATATAAGCAATGACAGTCTCTCTAATAGGTTGAGAGACATTCTACTCTTTGCCATTTGTAAGCACATACCCGTCCAACCTAAATCTTTCTTGAATATCAATGAGGTGAGGAGATGTGAAAAGTCGATCTGGAACCCACAATTGCGCGAGAATAGATTACGCAAAAGTGCAAGTTGACCCCTTCATGTTCCGATTACATGAAATAAAAGCCATATTAGTGCTTACATAGTTGAAAAAAGTTCTCAAAAGTGAATAATATCAAATCAACTCAAAAATTCGTCAAGCAGGACCATCATGACTTTCCAACAACTCAATATCCAAGAAGGACCCGGCGTGGGAAATTTCAACATGTCTTCATCATAAAATATTACGTAAAATGCATTAAGCACAATATACTCGCAAAAGGACTTGTAGAAGACTTAACCAATGTATTGTAGACCATAAAAATCATAGATATCGATATTCGATTACCTACAATAAGTGGTTACGATAAATAGCTTACCAGAAAAGCGATATTTACAGTGCGGGAATCGATAGATATAGAACCACGATTCCACTCATTGGTCACTTGCATCTTTGACGAGGCTTCTCCTTATCAAATATCCCGACAAGTTACATATAGGAAGCACAAACAATATATATAACTTCTACGCAAAGCTGAATCAACAATATCTGATTAAATAGGCTCAAATCCAGGCAATGAAGAAATTCTAAACAGTGAAATGCCATAAATTCATGTATTAGCAATTGGCTAGAAAATTAATTTAGCAGAACCATAATGCTAAAGCATAGATCAAATTTCACATGACCTTCTATTGATATGATCCCAACAATTCCAAGTTAGTGTACAACGAGAACGACAATTATGAATTACATTTTGCTTTCTCTGATTAAAACACCAATTACAAAAAAACAAACGAAACATTAATCGCAAAAACTCACAGGGTGCCAAAAGAGACCTCTCGTCATGTATGTGCCAAGAAACATCGCCATCCTTCGATCGAAGCGCTTTCATATGTTCCTCAATATGGACAAGATCTTTATCCCTACACTAGCTTTAACAACAAGGTAAATGTGATCATTTGTCACCTTTCAAGAACATCAACATCAACAATCAAGCCTTTCAAGAAAAGGAATGCAATCTTTTCCTTTAAGGCTCAGACCACAAACATGTGAAACATCAAAGAGGCTACCTTTTTCTCTACAGTTTACTGTAGAGCTCATGATCGAGTCTTTGTCTTTGGATAGGCATGCTCCAACCTGCGAAGGGACCATTTTCCCTCCAGTGGCAATGTGAAAGTCGTAGAGAGACGTCTTCTTGAGATCGGCTTCCTATGCAAAACAACGGGAGACAGTCTTTTTATTAGACTGAGCCAAACGCCGAGTTATTGACTGACCAAGTTGCCATAAACCTCCTCCTCTCATCTTTTCAAATAAATGATTAGGGAGAACCATACAACTAACTAAAATTGTGTAATTTAAACGAACAGTCCATTACCAGGGGAAAAAAGAAGGAAAATACGGCATCTCAGATTATTACATAACTACAGAAAAGGTCGTCAAGGAAAATGATGAGAAACAAAAGCGGAATCATCATTTATTAACAGTAATGTCCTATCATTTTAAATAATATTATAAATAATATGAACATACCCTATCCGGTTACGCATTAAATAAAAAGGCACAAACACAACAATGTAATGACCCGAGTAACCCCAAGTAGATGGCGGATGATGAAGAACAAGCCAGCATCAATTGCCTCCTATATGTTACAATCTCATATTATGCCATGATCGAAACAAACTCACGCTAAACCTCATGATTTGTGGGTTTTGCCAAAAATATCAAACTCTGAACTCAAACAAAGAAACATAGAAACTCCTTCAGTTTAATCCAAATAAGCTAGAAACACAACTCTATAATCACAAATAATATGAAACCTTGCGATATTTAAATCAACAGTTCATATCTCTAAAATTAGATTTTTTTAATAAAGGCCCTAAACTCAAACAGTCGAGTTCCTAACCAGAGACGTCTAAGTTGGAAATTTTAATCCTGTAATATTTAAATAATAAACTCCCAAATCAAACACAAGAACAGAAGGAACAAATTAAAAAAAAAAGTAGATTATAAACACATCATTCGCACGAAGACATTTCCTATGATATAAATCCAGCACAATTTTGATACCAAAAATATAGACACAAAGTGCCTTGCAGGATGAGGTAAATATTGGCCCACACATATTCACGTTCTAGTTCGGATTGAAGTGGAGCAGTCCCACAAGCATACACAGCACACAAGCTGCAGAACACGAAACCTAGGCTTTTCAGCTCTAAAAATCTGTTGTAGAAACACGGACCCTTTTGTTGAGAAGATAGGAGCAGGGGCGAAGCAAGAAATGTCGATCAAGAGCAGCTGCATCAATGCAGCTGAAACAAGCACCTCTGACGGACGACCTAGACGAAGAAAAGAAAAGAAGAAAAATTAGAAAAAAGAAGCAGGAGACGGACGACGGGAAGCAGGCAGGAGAGGATGAAATTGAAATGACAAATACATGTGGCGTGAAGTTCTTTGCTAAAAAGTCAAGAGAAGGAACAAAGGAGGTGTTAAACGAAGGAGCCCAAAGAAGGGAAGCAGGCAGATGCGCGGCGGAAAAAAGAAAGAAAGAACTGGTGAAAGAGGCAGGAAGTGGACGACGGAACATACACTCTTATTATATATGGTAAATTACAAAAAATAAAAATACAAATGAGTAGCTTTTCCATCAATTCAATCCCTCCGACCCCAAAGTCCGACGCCATTAAACAAGGATGAACAAATAGCAAATTCCCAGCTCTAACATCGTTATCTTCACAATACAAAAATATCAATCATCATCACCGATATCATCCTATCGTCAAAAAGTAGCAACAAACTACAGCAAAATTCCAGGAAGTAAAATAAAAGTACCTCAAGTTGAAATAATTGTCTGGTTCCCTCGAGCCTGATCCCTCGAAAACTACCAGACTTTAAAAACAACCACTCATGAAAAACCAAACAATAAAAGGACAAAATTAACAGCTAGTTCGGTAAACAGTACAAAAGGAAAATTACCTCCTCTGCGACGAGTGAGTCGGCGACGATGTGTGTGGTCCCAGCTAGTGGTGGACCTGGTGAGACGCTTCAGCAACAACAAAGATGAAAAAACAAGATGAAAGTGAGGAAGGATACCTTTGACCAGCAGCATGAGATGAAGAAGCGACATGAATTTGAGATGAGGGATGGAGGGCGAGGCTCTTTTGGGTAAGAAGGTAGGACGGAAAATCATGAGGCGTTAATCGCCCGCGGTTGGGGAAAACCACCTCATCACCGACCGCAGGAATTTTAATTGTAAAAAAATCCTAAATCGGACTCCTAAACTAAGCAAGACAACAAAGATAGTATAGGGTGGGACGATGAGAGAAGCCGAGCCACGGGCGAACGCCAGGCAAGGAGGTGAAATGGAAGGAAGCAGACATCAAGGCAGGATGACGACGAAAAAGTAACCCTAGAAAATGAAAGAACTGGTGAAAGAGGCAGCAAGCGGACGACGGATTTAAGTGTAAGCGTGTCTATTTTTTTTCTTTCATGGTAACACTTTTTTTTAAAGATCAACGGTAACAGCGAATTTGGTGTTACCATAGATACTATGGCAACACTGCATTATCAATCAGATCGCTAAAAAAGTGTTAGCGTAGATCAATTTCAAGGCATCTATGCTAACACTTTTGCTTGTAACATCGAAATAAACGTTGCTAAAGGCCATTTGTGGCGTAGTGTTTTCGAGAAATAAAATAGTGTGACTAATGTAATATCCGAATTTATTACGATGTATTTCATCTGTATTCAAACCCTGTATTATTCGGATTGGTGGTTTTGATTAATGGAGTATGATATTTCTTGCATTGATATCATTGTACATAAGTATAGAAGCATGCAAAATTTCTCATGCAAACTCGTGATAGCGCACGCTAAGAATGTATCTTCACGCGCGCTATCGGGCTACTATTAGCGCACGCTATGCAGGTAGGAGTTGCGTGCGCTAAGAACTCAATTATTGAGCGGGACAACTAGCACATGCGCCAGCCGGGACATGGGTCCGGATAAGATTCCCGCGGACGAGCCCGGACAATTCTGAAGTCAACCATTATTAGCGCACGCTAAGGAATGCTTAGTAGCATGCGCTAACTTGTTAAAATGCAGAATATTATAAATGGGACAACAACCCGTTTTGGCTTACATTTTACTCGTCCATTCTTCATTCCTGAGAGACCAGAGAGCTGTAATAATACTTCTATACACTTAGAACACATCTTGTTGGTGTTTATATATTGGTTATCATTTGGGAATAATCATTGAAGTGGAATAGCACCTTGGAGTGGCATACAACCAACCGGAGTCGGATTCTACCTTACGGTTCAGTGATTTTCATCATATTAAGGTATGTTCAATCTATCTCCAGACTTAGAGTTGGATTCTAACGATTTGGATGATCATGTTAACGAGATATGGATTTTCATAGATGAATTATCCAAAGAATATCATGTTTGGAATATTGAGATGATTAAGCCTTAAGTACCTTGATTATGATCATCATGATTCGAAATCTTATTACATTGAACAAAGTAAAGGAAGCTTCTATCATTGGTAATCCGAATCTAGTAGATGACTTCATAGCAATCATGGACTTGACTTTAACATCATTATTAATAGATAAATCTAAGGGATTGATCATGGAAGGATTTATCTAGTATAGATGGAATGTTAAACAACTTCAGCATGATAATATTGATTGATGTAAAGGTGTTGATATCAACCGTTAAGCTTTTCGAATTGTCGTATGAAGATTTGTAGTCGAAATGGAATATGATTTTATAATGGTATGCATATCCTCGAATCCGAAGTTGTTGTTATCCGTAAGATCATTCATAAACGTATGTACATTATATTCATGGAGGTAACATGAATTATCACGGAAGATTTCATTGTTTCGATCATGGCGAGGACAGCTTTCGCCGAAGAAAGCGCCATGCACGAATAGCGCATGCTAAGCTATATAGATTAACGTGCGCTATCGAAGACGAGTTAGCGTCGCCACGTTTGGTACGTAACGACGCTAGGCCATCGACGAGTCGATCGGCCCACCGGGAGTCTTGACCATACATAGTTAGCGTCGCTAGGCTTTGTTGTTTGCGTGCGCTATCGAGCGAACTTAACGCACGCTACGCAGAGTACTTAGCGTGCGCTAAGCGAGCGGATTGCATTTTATGAACTTTTGGCCGTAAATCGAATTGTTAAACATTAAATGCGACGTGAGATAAATCCTATATCATTTCTTTTGTTAAGGTTTGGTCTCGTTACGTGATTGATTGAGGAGGACGACCTTCGAGTGTTCATTTTCGTGGAAGTGTTGTTCTTGTCTTCAAATCGAGGCAAGTACTTTATTTGTTTTATGTATTAATGTTATACATATTGTCGTGCATGTATGTCGTTGTTGTATGTCCACCTCGTGTTGGTCCGACGGGATCATCGGGGGATCTATGTTAGCGTGCGCTGGATCATCGGATGGGTTTTTCCACCACGGGTTGGTCTGACGGGATCATCGTGGGTTCTAGGCAGTGAACGCTGGATCGACGGAATTACCATGTGTATGTTATGATATCATGTTGTGATTATCTGTTGTGTATGTCATTTATGAGTTTCTCGTAGGAGAAGACTCGTTGGTATTTTGTCGTTTATGTTATTATTCTTCGTGAGATATGAATAATATGTTGTGGTACTTGTACTAGCATCGTTGTACTAACTCCTTCGGGGGTGAACATTTTGTTTGTGTTCAGGATCCAGGAGAGCGGGGAAACAACCACTGGAACGGTATGACGACGAGGGTGCAGAGTGATGTCCCGACCGGGTTTATTTATCTGTTGTTTATTCATTATTTCAATAAGTACTCGAGTACGAAGTCATTTGTGATGGATTTGAATTTGGTGGTGTATTATTGAGTTCCTGCTGAACAACTGTACTTTCAGTATTTGATCAGAACCGTTGTATCTTAATTCCATTATTTCCATTCGTTAGTACCTTTTAATGTTGTTAAATTCTTCAGCCTTGTAAATCCTTATGTAAAGGATTTACAGCGCTGTAATATTCCTGAATATATCGGGGGTGTTACAGAATATGGTATCGGAGCTAAGATTATGGATATCTTGGCCATTGGGTTAAAATATGGGTCATTTATGTCTTTTGAGGTAACCAGCCGTGAATGATATCACTGCACTGCCTACGTCTTCATGCGAACGGTGGTTGTAAGTTCCTAAACTCTATCTCGTTCTTTACATGTTGTGTCTCTTTATACTCGAATATTAGAACGATATTGTTTCCTGTATATTGAGTATTTATGCTTACAGTATGTTGAGAGGCGGACGTGGACGTGGTCGCGGTCGTGGACGCAGACGAAGAAATGCTGAAAGGGAAGCGTCGCCTTCTAACCAGGCCACTCATAGCTCAGGCGAGCCGCAACAATCTATTAATAATGAACCAGATCCCCATTGTACTGAGATCCTTCATCAAGTGGTGAACCAGATGACTCAGTTCGCCCAAGTCGTGGACCGAATGCAAGTGGCGGTGGGACTACAGCAGGGAGAGAGACAGCAAGGGATCCCAAACATGGGAAATCGAGGTGATCGGTGGCTGCGAGAGGTGGCGAAGATGCAACCACCCAAATTCGACGGTATTTCTGAGACTCCCACCTGGGACCACTGGTTGAAGGAACTGGAGAAAATCTTTGCCGGAATTAACTGCCCAGATGACCGGAGAGCCTCTATCGCTCAATATTTTCTGATAGGGGAAGCATCCGAATGGTGGGAAGCCATCCGGCCTGTAGACCATGATGCTGATTGGACAGAGTTTAGATTGATGATGGAAGCTCAGTATTGCCCTCGTCCTGTGAGGGAAGCCAAAGTTCAGGAGTTTTTCTCCGCTCAGCCTTCTGATGTGTCAGTATCCCAGGCGATTAAGACGTTTAACCAACAACTGGCATTTGTTCGACATCTGGTCAGAACAGATGCAGAAATGATGATCCATTTCGATATGAGAATGAAACCAGAAATCCAGAGGTACATGTCCGGATTTGAATGTACCACACTCCGTCAATACCAAGATAAGGCGTTGGCGTATGAGATCAAGGAAGCAGCCATGGAGAAAATTTTGGAATCCAAGAAACAGAAAGTCTCTGGTACTTTTACAGAGCACAAGAACAGCGGGGCCCGTAAGGCTCAGTCATCATTTAACTCTTTCAAGAAACCTCCGCACCCAGTTAGGAGCGGAAAGAACTTCAGAGGGACATCGACTATTACTGATGTTACCAGGAAATGCGTTAACTGCGCCCAGACGGGGCACTATCGACGGAATTGCCCCCTTCCTGCCGTGACTTGTTTTGATTGTGGATGAGAGGGACATCGAGCAGTGTTTTGTGAAGAGGCTGCAAAGTCTTTTAGAGCCCGTACCCCACAGCCGATCGAGGAAGCCAAGATCCAACAGACGCAGCAAAGTGTTCGATGCCTCGGAATTTTGGCCGCGGACGAGGCGAGAGGACAATGGGACCGAAAGGGGACATCGAGTAATCGGATCTGCTCCCACGCCTGCACGAGATGAGAAGGACAGACGATCGGGATGTCTTTGCCGCATCGTGCATCGTCCCGATCCTTTCCCAGCCAATTAGCGTTTTATTCGATACAGGAGCTACGCATTCTTTTATATCTTTGTCTTGTGTAAATCGTTTGAATATTTCCGGTTTTCATACTTGTGAACCTTATGTTGTTGGTTTACCGAGTGGAGAGAGGATTGTCAGAAATTTAGAAACTAGAAATTTCCCTGTATCATTTGGAGGCAGAGAGTGGCTCTCAAATCTGATCGTGATAGAAATGCAAGGAGATGACCTGATACTCGGAGACGATTGGCTTAATCGATATGGAGCAATTGTAAACTACCGAAGGAGGAATATCTCACTGATCGCTGATGATGGTTCCGAAATATTGTTCGAAGGGTGAAAACCGGGAAGCTCATGAAAATTGATCAAGGCGATGAAAGTTGTCAAATTGTTGAAACAGGGCTGTACCGGGTACTGGTGTTATGCAATGAAGAAAGAAGACGAAATTGTGGAATTTTCATCCATTCCTGTTGTGAACGAATTTCCAGATGTATTTCCTGACGAGTTACCTGGACTACCTCCACGAAGGGATGTAGAATTTACCATTGAGCTGGAACCCGGAGCTACACCAATTTCTAAGGCGCCGTATCGTATGTCACCTACTGAGATGTACGAATTGAAGAAGCAGCTGGTGGAGTTACTGGATAAGGGCTATATTCAGCCAAGCGTTTCACCCTGGGGAGCCCCAGTTCTTTTTGTCCGAAAGAAGGATGGATCGCTCCGACTGTGTATTGACTATCGAGAGCTGAACAAGATGACGATTAAGAACAAGTATCCGTTGCCACGGATTGATGATCTGTTTGACCAGTTGCAAGGGGCAACAGTATTTTCTAAAATCGATCTGAGATCAGGATATCATCAGCTGAGGATTAAGGAATCTGATGTTCCGAAATCAGTGTTTAGAACTCGCTACGGACATTATGAGTTTGTAGTGATGCCGTTTGGTCTCACTAACGCACCTGCTGTATTTATGCAATTGATGAACCGTGTGTTCATTGAATTTTTGGACAAATTTATGGTCGTGTTCATTGATGACATACTGGTGTATTCTAAGAGCCCGGAAGAACATGCGCAGCATTTGCGGATTGTATTGGAACTTTTGAGAAATGAGCAATTGTACGCCAAACTTTCTAAGTGTGAATTCTGGCTAAAGGAAGTAATGTTCCTCGGCCATGTAGTGTCATCTGAAGGAGTCCGAGTAGATCCTCAGAAGATCGAAGCAATTATGGATTGGGAGCCTCCAAAGAACGTGAAAGAAGTCCGAAGCTTCTTAGGACTTGCTGGATATTATCGTCGATTCGTGGAAGGGTTTTCTAAAATCTCCCGCCCACTTACTCGACTCCTGCAGAAAACTCATAAGTTTGAGTGGAACGAGTCGTGTCAGACTAGTTTTGATGAGTTAAAGAAGAGACTGACGACGGCACCGATTCTATCACTTCCACAGGGAACTGGAGGATTTATAGTTTACAGTGATGCTTCGAACCAAGGACTTGGGTGCGTGTTTATGCAGAATGATAAGGTGATCGCTTATGCGTCGCGACAACTGAAACCTTATGAAGTGAATTATCCAACACATGATTTGGAGCTTGCAGCAGTAGTTTTTGCTTTGAAGATCTGGAGGCATTATCTGTACGGGACTCACTGTCAGATCTTTACGGATCATAAGAGTCTCAAGTACATATTCAGTCAGAAAGAGTTGAACATGCGGCAAAGAAGATGGTTAGAGCTGATCAAGGACAATGACTTGGAGATTTTGTATCATCCAGGCAAAGCAAATGTAGTGGCCGATGCACTTAGCCGCAAGCCTGTTTCTATTCAGATGCTGAAGATGCTGACCTCCCGACTTAGCCTTCAACGAGAGATGATTCGTGAAGGAATTGAGGTGTGGTTACAAAGAGTCCAAGGACAACTGTGCGTGATGGAGATAACTTCATCATTAACCGAAGGAATCAAATCTAGACAAACAGATGATCCTCTGATGATTCGGTTACGTGATGAAGTGATCAAAGGAAAGGCCCCTGGATTCGTAATTCATGATGATGGAGTTTTTAGATTTCAGAACCGACTCTGCGTTGCCGATGTTGATGTTCTGAAACAGACGATTATGAAGGAAGCTCACAGTTCGCCCTATTCTATCCACCCGGGCACCAGTAAAATGTATAAGGACCTGAAGCAGAATTTCTGGTGGGGCAACATGAAGAAGGATGTAGCGGACTATGTTTCTAAATGCTTGACTTGTCAGCAGGTTAAGATCGAGCATCAACGGCCTGCCGGAATGTTGAAGCCACTCCCGATGCCTGAATGGAAGTGGGAGGACATATCAATGGACTTTATCACAAATATGCCGAGAACCAGGACAGGAATGAACATGATTTGGGTGATAGTTGATCGTTTAACCAAATCAGCTCATTTTCTAGGCATTAAGGATACGTGGGGACCAGAGAGGTTGGCACGATTATTTATTTCGCAGATAGTTCGATTGCATGGTACACCGAAGTCCATTGTTTCTGATCGAGACGGCCGTTTTGTGTCTCACTTTTGGAAAGCAGTTCATAAGGCCTTGGGGACCGAATTGAACTTCAGTACAGCTTATCACCCGCAGAATAACGGACAATCCGAGAGGACTATTCAAACGGTGGAAGACATGCTAAGGGCCTGTGCCTTAGATTGGTCAAACGATTGGGAAGTTCACCTACCGTTGATTGAATTTACCTACAACAATAGTTGGCATGCTTCCATTAAGATGGCACCGTTTGAGGCATTATACGGAAGGAGATGTAGATCGCCACTATGTTGGGACGATTCGTCAGACTTGATCGGAACAGAACCAGAGTTGATCGTGCAGACTCGAGAGAAGATAGCCTTGATTCGTGAAAGGCTGTTGACCGCCCAGAGTCGCCAGAAATCTTACGCAGACGTACGCCGTAGCCCATTGGAGTTCAGTACTGGAGACCACGTACTTTTGAAGGTTTCTCCTACTCGGGGAATCTTTCGTTTCGGAAGGAAAGGAAAGCTGAGTCCGAGATATATCGGACCATTTGAGATCCTCGAGAGAGTTGGGGAGTTGGCATACAGATTGGCATTGCCGCCGTCGTTGTGCCATGTTCATAACGTGTTCCACGTATCCCAGTTACGGAGGTATATACCAGATCCCAGTCATATCATTGATTTCGGCGAGATCGAAGTCACACAGGATGGGACATTTGAAGAAAGACCAGTCAAGATACTCGAGAGTCGAGTAAAGCACCTGAGGAACAAACCAATCGTTTTGGTCAAAGTTCAGTGGTCACGTCACGGAATGGAAGAAGCCACCTGGGAAACGGAAGCTGATATGAAGTCTAGATATCTCGAGTTATTTTCGTCTTGAGTTTCGGGACGAAACTCCTTTTTAGTAGGAGAGTATGTAATATCCGAATTTATTACGGTGTATTTCATCTGTATTCAAACCCTGTATTATTCGAATTAGTGGTTTTGATTACTGGAGTATGATATTTCTTGCATTGATATCATTGTACATAAGTATAGAAGCATGCAAAATTTCTCATGCAAACTCGTGATAGCGCACGCTAAGAATGTATCTTAACGTGCGCTATCGGGCTACTATTAGCGCACGCTATGCAGGTAGGAGTTGCGTGCGCTAAGAACTCAATTATTGAGCGGGACAGCTAGCACATGCGCCAGCCGGGACATGGGTCCGGATAAGATTCCCGCGGACGAGCCCGGACAATTCTGAAATCAACCATTATTAGCGCACGCTAAGGAATGCTTAGTAGCGTGCGCTAACTTGTTAAAATGCAGAATATTATAAATGGGACAACAACCCGTTTTGACATACATTTTACTCGTCTATTCTTCATTCCTGAGAGACCAGAGAGCTGTAATAATACTTCTATACACTTAGAACACATCTGGTTGGTGTTTATATATTGGTTATCATTTGGGAATAATCATTGAAGTGGAATAGCACCTTGGAGTGGCATACAACCAACCGGAGTCGGATTCTACCTTACGGTTCAGTGATTTTCATCATATTAAGGTATGTTCAATCTATCTCCAGACTTAGAGTTGGATTCTAACGATTTGGATGATCATGTTAACGAGATATGGATTTTCATAGATGAATTATCCAAAGAATATCATGTTTGGAATATTGAGATGATTAAGCCTTAAGTACCTTGATTATGATCATCATGATTCGAAATCTTATTACATTGAACAAAGTAAAGGAAGCTTCTATCATTGGTAATCCGAATCTAGTAGATGACTTCATAGCAATCATGGACTTGACTTTAACATCATTATTAATAGATAAATCTAAGGGATTGATCATGGAAGGATTTATCTAGTATAGATGGAATGTTAAACAACTTCAGCATGATAATATTGATTGATGTAAAGGTGTTGATATCAACCGTTAAGCTTTTCGAATTGTCATATGTAGATTTGTAGTCGAAATGGAATATGATTTTATAATGGTATGCATATCCTCGAATCCGAAGTTGTTGTTATCCGTAAGATCATTCATAAACGTATGTACATTATATTCATGGAGGTAACATGAATTATCACGGAAGATTTCATTGTTTCGATCATGGCGAGGACAGTTTACTGCTCAGCAGTAAACTGCCATGCACAGATAGCGCACGCTAAGCTATATAGATTAACGTGCGCTATCGACCACGAGTTAGCGTACGCCACGTTTGGTACATGCGTCTGTTGAGCCATCGAGCAGTCGATCGGCCCGGCGATGGAAATCGACCATACATAGTTAGCGTACGATAGGCTTTGTTGTTTGCGTGCGCTATCGAGCGAACTTAACGCACGCTACGCAGAGTACTTAGCGTGCGCTAAGCGATTCGAGCGGTGCATTTTATGAACTTTTGGCCGTAAATCGAATTGTTAAACATTAAATGCGACGTGAGATAAATCCTATATCATTTCTTTTGTTAAGGTTTGGTCTCGTTACGTGATTGATTGAGGAGGATGACCTTCGAGTGTTCATTTTCGTGGAAGTGTTGTTCTTGTCTTCAAATCGAGGCAAGTACTTTATTTGTTTTATGTATTGATGTTATACATATTGTCGTGCATGTATGTCGTTGTTGTATGTCCACCTCGTGTTGGTCCGACGGGATCATCGGGGGATCTATGTTAGCGTGCGCTGGATCATCGGATGGGTTTTTCCACCACGGGTTGGTCTGACGGGATCATTGTGGGTTCTAGGCAGTGAACGCTGGATCGACGGAATTACCATGTGTATGTTATGATATCATGTTGTGATTATCAGTTGTGTATGTCATTTATGAGTTTCTCGTAGGAGAAGACTCGTTGGTATTTTGTCGTTTATGTTATTATTCTTCGTGAGATATGAATAATATGTTGTTGTACTTGTACTAGCATCGTTGTACTAACCCCTTCGGGGGTGAACATTTTGTTTGTGTTCAGGATCCAAGAGAGCGGGGAAACAACCACTTTAGGCGTATGTGTGACGAGGGTGCAGAGTGATGTCCCAACCGGGTTTATTTATCTGTTGTTTATTCGTTATTTCAATAAGTACTCGAGTACGAAGTCATTTGTGATGGATTTGAATTTGGTGGTGTATTATTGAGTTCCTGCTGAACAACTGTACTTTCAGTATTTGATCAGAACCGTTGTATCTTAATTCCATTATTTCCATTCGTTAGTACCTTTTAATGTTGTTAAATTCTTCAGCCTTGTAAATCCTTATGTAAAGGATTTACGGCGCTGTAATATTCCTGAATATATCGGGGGTGTTACAACTAAATACTTTGCATATTAAATTTTGTAGATAATATAGAATGACATCAAACAACAAGTCCACCATTTCACTGTGATCCGTCCTTGAGAAGGACAAGCTCAAAGAAAACGGCAGCAACTATCCGGATTGGATCCGGAGCTTGAGAATAGTTCTCAAGCAAGAAAGAAAGCTGTATGTTCTTGAGGAAGAAGTTCCCGATGATCCAGGTGACAATGCAAACAAAGCAACAAAAAACAAATGGAAGAAACATTATGATGATTCCATTGATGTCAGTTGTCTTATGTTGGCTACCATTTGTCCAGAACTTCAGAAGAATCTGGAGGAAATCGAAGCTTATTAGCTAAATGCTCACCTCAAGGAAACTTTCTCGAAACATGCTAGGCAAGAGAGGTATGA
The DNA here is from genome assembly GCA_033398695.1 of Orobanche coerulescens. Classification (NCBI taxonomy): domain Eukaryota; kingdom Viridiplantae; phylum Streptophyta; class Magnoliopsida; order Lamiales; family Orobanchaceae; genus Orobanche; species Orobanche coerulescens. Next base: position 144,424,812 of record CM065805.1, on the reverse strand, counting down.
GACCTTTCAAGCCTTATATGCTTGCAAAATGGTTGAGTGGACATCTGTCAGTGCTCATATAGTCAAGATGAAAGAGTATATTGATCATCTTGATAGGCTTGGTTTTCTACTTTCTAAGGAGCACTCCACGGATGTGATCGATAGTTTCGGTCAGTTCATTATGAACTACAATATGAATGAGATGGAGAAGTCCATTGCTGAGCTGCATGGGATGCTTAAGACGGCTGAGCAGAATATTAAGAAGAAACCAAGCCACGTGCTGATGGTTAACAAAGGGAAGTCCTTTAAGCACAAAGTCAAGGGCAAGGGTAAGGCAAAAGTTGCCAAATCTAAAGACCCTTCTAAGCCGGTTTTCAAGGCTAAAGCTCCCAAAGATGAAAATTTCCATCATTGTAATAAACCAGGACACTGGAAAAGAAATTGCAAGGTTTACTTGGAAGAGCTAAAGCGTACCAAGGGTAGTGAGACTGCTACATGAATATTTGTTATAGAAGTTAACTTATCTACTTCTAACTCATAGGTTTTGGATACTGGATATGGATCTCACATTTGTACAAATGTGCAGGGGTTGAGAAGGAGTAGAGAACTGAAGAAAGGGGAAGTGGATCTAAGAGTCGATGGATCAAGAGTTGCTGCACTAGCCGTAGGAACTTATGATCTAGTTTACCCAATGAGCTTTTGTTAGTTTTGAACAATTGCTATTATGTTCATGCTATGAATAGGAATATTATTTCAGTTTCTACATTAGATTGTGAAGATTACAGTTTCTTATTAAGAAAAAGATTATTCGTATTTTTTTGATGACTTGCTTTATGGTACTGCAAAGTTATATACTGGACTTTACAATATTGATCTAGAGGAGTCCGGCACTTTGGAAGTCTATAACATTGCATCCAAGAAACCTAATCTCATTGATTATAATCTGACTTACTTATGGCATTGTCGACTTGGTCACATAAACGAGAAACGCGTTTCTAAACTCCATAATGATGAACTTTTAGACTCTTTTGACTATGAATCATATGGGACATGCGAATCTTATTTATTGGGCAAGATGACGAAGAATACTTTCACCGGTCATGGAGAAAGAGTTAGTGATCTATTAGGCCTAATACGTACTGATGTATGCAGACCTCTTATCACTCATGCCAGAGGCGGATACCAATACTTCATTACATTTATCGATGATTTTAGCCGGTATGTATATATTTATCTTATGAAGTATAAAAATGAATCTTTTGAAATGTTCAAAATATTCTAGAATGAAGTACAGAATCAACTTGGCAAGACAATTAAAGCCCTTCGATCGGATCGAGGTGGCGAATACTTGAGCTAAGAATTCGATGATCATCTTAGGAGTTGTGGAATTGTTTCACAACTTACTCGTCCCGGAACACCTCAGCATAACGGAGTGTCCGAGAGGAGGAATCAAAATTTATTACATATGGTCCGATCCATGATGAGTCGAACAGAGCTTCCATTATCATTTTGGGGCCACGCCTTAGAAACAGCAGCATTCAACCTTAACCGTGTTCCATCGAAAGCAGTTGAAAAGACACCATTTGAGAAATGGACTGGTAATAGACCAAACTTGTCTTTTCTAACGATATGGGGTTGCGAAGCGTTCGTAAGGCGCCAAGTGTTTGACAAACTGGTAGCCATATCTGAAAGATGTTTATTTGTGGTATATTACTTTTATAAGCCCACAGAGAATAAAGTGTTTGTTGCTCAAAATGCTATATTCTTAGAAAGGAAATTTATTTCCAAAAGAGACAGTGGGAGAAGTGTAATTCTCGAGGAAACTCGAGAACCACAAGAAGACATCGCTTCACCGATGGAAACTGAACAGGCTCAACAATCAGTTTAAGAGCCCATTTAAAGTACACAAGTCCCTCGTAAATCTGATAGGATGCGACATGAACCTGAGAGATATGGTTATCTCGTAATAGAGGTTGATGATGCATTGCTCATAGATGATGAGCCTAGTATCTATACAGAAGCTGCTTCAGGACCAGAGTCCGAGGAATGGCTAGAAACCATGAAGTCAGAGATGCAGTCCATATATGACAATCAAGTTTGGAACTTGATAGATCTACCTGATGGTGTTAAACCATTGGGTGCAAATGAGTCTATAAAAAGAAGAAAGACATGAATGATAATCTGCAAGCCTATAAAGCTAGACTAATGGCAAAAGGTTATTGATCGATTCATGGTGTTGAATATGATGAGACTTTTTCGCCAATAGTCATGCTTAAATCAACTAGAATTTTATTTGCCATTGCCGCATACTATGATAATGAAATATGGCAAATGGATGTAAAAACAGCATTCCTTAATGGAAACTTACTCGAGGATGTAAATGACATAACCTGAAGGTTTTGTTCATACAGAAAATTCTAAAAAGGTTTGCAAGCTTCAATGATCCATTTATGGGTTGAAGCAGGCTTCTCGGAGCTGGAATCTTCATTTTGATGAAACTGTCAAAGAGTTTGGGTTCATTCAAAATGAAGATGAACCATGTGTGTACAATAAAGTTAGTGGGAGCATAGTTGTTTTCTTAGTCTTATATGTAGATGACATATTACTCATTGGAAATGACATTCCCACCTTGCAGACAGTCAAGACTTGGTTGGGAAGTTGTTTCTCAATGAAAGACTTGAGAGAAGCTGCTTACATTCTTGGGATAAAAATCTATAGATATAGATCAAAGAGATTGATTGGTCTGAGTCAGTGTACCTACATTAATAAAATATTTAAGAGGTTCAATATGCAAGACTTCAAGAGAGGACTCTTGCCAATGTCACATGGGATTCATCTGAGTGAAACTCAGAGTCCTTCGACTCCTGATGAGCGAGCCCCCATGAGCAAGATACCATACACTTCGTCCATTGGATCGATCATGTATGCCATGATTTGTACTCAACCAGATGTATCGTTTGCCCTAAGCATGACAAGTCGATACCAATCAAATCCAGGTGAAAGTCACTGGACAGCAGTGAAAACCATCCTAAATTACTTAAGAAGAACTACGGATGCATTCCTAATTTATGGAGGTGTGTAAAACAGGTTGGCTCTAAATGGTTACGCCGATGCAAATTTTGAAACCGACAGAGATGATTTTAAATCGCAAACAGGTTATGTGTTTGTATTGAATGAAGGTGCTGTGAGTTGGAAGAGTTCCAAGCAAAGCATAGTTGCTGATTCTGTAACAGAAGCTGAATACCTGGCAGCATCAGATGCAGCTATGGAAGCCGTATGGATCAAGAAGTTCATTACTGAACTAGGAGTGATACCAACCATCCAGGGTCCCATAAGCCTTTATTGTGACAATAATGGTGTTATTGCACAAGCTAAAGAGCCTAGGTCCCATCATAATTCCAAATATATACTCAGAAAATATCACCTAGTCAGAGAGATCGTCAAATGAGGAGATATTGCAATATAAAAAGTAGCAACGGAAGAGAATGTTGCAGATCCACTTACCAAGCCTCTCTCACAAGGAAAACATGTTGAGCATGCTAGAGCGATAAGACTAAAAGTCATGAATGAATGGTCCTAGTGCAAGTGGGAGATTGTTGGGAATAGTGCCCTTGGACATTCGATGTACCTAGATTTGTAATTGTCACATTTAAATAAAGTTATTTGATATCAATTATTTCTCGTTGATTATTATAATGTGTGCATATTTTAATATTATAATAATCGAATAATAGTTATTCATGAATAATAAGATTATTTAAATGTCCTGGTCCAATTACGTTGAGTAGAGACTCAAGTGATTGATATACTAGTATAAGTTTGATTGATAATCATCGGACGAGTACACGTATGGTATGGATCAATCTTATGGGTATTGGTTGGAAAACTAATACTGGACAGACGCACATTGAGATCACTGCGTGAAAATATCATAAGTGTCTCAATATAACAGTATGTCAATAAATCCTTGAACTTGAGATTATCATAGAGTCCAACATGATAACTGTTATGCCTTGACGTAATCCAACGTCATCTGAAACATGGTGATCATAAAGGTTAGCGATCGGGATTAGTGGGAGTCATGTAGAGGTCAATAAATAATCAAGATGGGGATTTGTCCCTCTATTTAGTGAGAGAGATATCTGCTGGGCCCCTCGATAAGTAGGACTGAAGGAAATGCATGGCCATGCTCAAATGAAGAGTCATCTGATTCAATCAGTATACTTAAGATCGAGAAAGCATTTGAACATAATAAGTATGAGAATCTCCTTGACTTAGTTCAAATATGATATTGTGTGACAAAGAGATTTGACAAGTTAAAAGGTTTAATGGACTATTAACTTATATTATTTGGGTAATCATAATGTCTTGCTAGAGGACACTTATGATTTATTATTTAATAAGGTATTAAATAATTGCCAACAAATATAAGCCTTTAGGTCGCACATACGACAATTATAGACAAGCAGGAATAAATATCAACTGGGAATAATAAATATAATATTAGATATTATATTTATGAGGAGATTAAATAATAAGTAATATGTATAATATTGGATATTATAAATATTGTATTATTTAATAAGTTGAGGGGTAACTAAGCAAATACTAGAGTCTTGACTCTAGGAATTACTTAGTATAAATAAGGGATCTATGACAAGGAGTTGTCATAAGAAGACAACACAAAATTGCCCCCTCCCCCTCCCCTTAATCTCTTCAAAGAAATCGGCCATCTCCTTCTACAATAGAAATTGCGGATCGGTCATCTAGTCGTCTTTCCTTAGTTGATATTGATCAATAGTACAATCCTTCTAATAAGGAATTTGTATTGTACTATTTATCAATATTATTCATAAGGATCTAGCAATCCGGCTTGTGGGATTGTTCGCGTGTGGATCACCCAAAGAGGAAGGAGTTATTCATCTGCTTCTAGTCCGGATCTAGATCTATTCATCGTATTAAGGTAATTCGGTTGACCCTTTAATCAAACAATTAAAGATCCTAAATTAGGTTTTCATATTTATTCTTTCGCTGCGTTTTACTCTTGATTTATGTATTCGATGTATGAAAAACCCAACAGATCTCATAATTTGTTAACGAACCAACAATGATGCTATAATCTAAAGTGTTGAGATCTTTTGATTCCATAATAGTCGTGACTATCTCATCCTATTTATGAAGTTCTGATCATAATATTTTCTTTACTTTTTCACTACTCGTTAACAGTTTGTCAAAGCATGCTAGTCTAATTTTATTGACTGAAAATTGGTCAAGCAAATTTATTATAACTCATCATCCTTCATCATTGATAATTTGTAGTCATGGAGAAGCATATTAATCATTATTTTCTTGACTTGAGTTGTACCTTCATGAGTGACCTCGAGCATTTTCCAAATTCTTTTGACACTTTGAGATGAAAAAATCCTATTATTTTCTTCCGGGTCTAAAAACAACATAAACTTGTGTGGCTTTACAATTGTAATGGTCATTTTCCAAATCCTCTTCATTATATTCTTTAAAAACTTGAGAGAATCATTGGATTCCGTAGGAACTTTAGGACCTATAAAAATTATCTTCTAAATCTAGATGTCATGTGCCGAGTAAAGATTGACATCTTTCTCTTCCATGTCATAAAATTTGATCCGTCAAAAAATGGTGGTTAGTTTGAGGCAAGACCTTCTAATGGAGCAAAATTATAGGCCATCAAATCTTTTCTCCTCAGATGTTAAGGCAACTACTATTAGAGACCTCTCTGATGCCAATTGTTGGGTTGGTACTGTCACTGGAAGTGGGGTTGAATAGTGCGGTGAAGAGTAATAAATTCTTTGTTGCGGAAGTGATAGATACAATAACAACAACATCTAAGCCTTAGTACCAAAATAATTTGGGGTCGGATAACATTAATCAAACTTTGAAACCATCAATGATCGTTACATAAATAACATAAAAGGAAAAAAAGAGGGAAAAAAATAGAGAAAAAATCAAATATGAAGAATGAATGTTAAAAGAAAAATAAAAAATCCTGCAAAATAAATTAAAAGATAACATGAAATAAAAGAAAATAGGCATATAAATACAGATAAAAAAATAAGGAATCAGATTCCATCTACCATCCATATTCTTTCCCGCCATATCTGCCTCTCCATCGCCATACTTTCTCCAATTCCAAGAAACCACATATCATTTTCAATCATCTTTATCTAAGTTTTCTTGGGTCTTCCTCTACCTTTCACAATATTACTTGTTCCCCAACTTCCTAGCCTCCTCACTGGTGTAATACCCGGTTGTAATTCAGTCATTATCATTCAGTAATTTCTTTCGGTAATTGTCACTATGTAAATTTTTCACTTGTTAATAATCATTCATCCGTGTTCATCGTTCGGAATAACTTCGAGTTGTGTATCGATATTGTTCATTGTTTCAACCTTACTTGGGAATTGAGACAAGAGTATTATCTTGATCGTGGTAATTGATTCATTAGTCGTTGTTGACGTTGGACTTCATGTCATTTCTAATCTCCACATTGTTCAATTTGTGTTTTGTTGGGCGAACCCTTGTAATCGTGGCTTGGAACCACCGTTTTGGGGTTTCCGTACTTCCATTTCGTGTTTTTGTTTCCCAAATATTGATTCCTATTGCTTTTATTCTCTTCCCGGGTCATTTTTCATCATTTTAGGACCCAAGGGGGGTGTGGGCCGCGGCACAAGGAGTGTGTGCCGCGACACACGCATTGTCCAGTTTTGGCCGAGCAGTCTGTACCGTGGGCTGCGGCACATGCCGGCAGGGCCGCGGCACACTTCCGAGTCACTGTCGCGGTACACTCGTCCGGGCTGCGGCACACTCGTGTTGCACTTATCGGCCAAACCTTCTGTACTGTGTGCCGCGGCACATGCCGACGGGGCCACGGCACACTGCCGAGTCACTGCCGCGGCACATTCGTCCGGTCCGCGGCACACTGCCGATCACTGGGCGCAGTTTTGGCCCTGTGCCGCGGCACACTTCGGCTGGGCCGCGGCACACAGGGCAGTCAACTCTATAATTGCATTTTTCTGAGCGTGATCAGCTCATTCTTCCCATTTTCTTCAACTATACGAGAGAGAGAGAGGCTTGAGAGGGAGATTTTCCTTCATCTATCACTTGAGTGTGTGATTTTCTTCATCTCCTTTCGATCGTGAAGCCCGGATAATTGATCTAACACGTGTTCTTCGGATCAAAGTGCTTGGATCTTCAAGAGGTAATTTCTTCAACATCTTGGATTTCGATTTTGTATTGAGATATGATGTTTTGGATGTTAAGATCATGTTGTATGAAGTGATATACGCATGATTATGGATATGTTTGATTATTCATTGGATTATTGAAGGATTATTTAAGAACACTTTGAATATTGAGTTAGATTTGGAGGTTTTCGATTAATCGTTGTTGTAATCACGATTTTGGATATTCATAATGGATTATTGATCGTATTGAAGATGTTTTGTTGGTTTGAAACACTTTTTGGGGATTTGATGTTGGTATTTTTGAGGTTTGGTTATAAACAATCGAAGTTTGACCACAAAGTGTTCGATATAATGCCCCAATGAACTTGGTTTAATCGTATCGACGTTTTGAGTTCGTTATATTCGTGTTTGATTCGTATATTGAACGGATTGTTGGTAATTGTATTATTCAAGGTTGTTCGAGCGACCGATATCTCAATTAGGACGTTGTTCGTGGAAGGATAATTGTCACCGGTGTTGAGTAAGTTAATTCTTACTCGGTTAAAAGGATATTCATTCCTTTTGTTGTTGTTCATTCATAATCATAACTCATTCATCATTGTATTAATCGTATCAAAACTTGTCATTGTCAATTAATCACTTCAGTCACAAGGAACGACGGTTCCAATCATTTCATTGAGCTGTCATTCATTTCACTATCATTTCATCTCGGTGAGTCATTATTCATTTTCGATGTCACTTTTGTTATATCGTGGCATTCCGGGTCATACTGGCGTGCCGGTTGGTATGTGTAGTATTTTCATGTCGGGCACATTTAAGTCGTGTGTTGGTTGTTGGCCTCACATTAGACTATGTACACGAGTCGATTGCTTCGTGAGACTGATTAGGTACATGACCACATGTGTATTCGATCGATACTCGTTGGTGGCTTGTGCACGGACACATCTCCATCCCAGGCGTAGTGTGGCGCCACCCTTTGATCCGTACTGTTGGTTGATTCATACAGCATGTTTGATTGCGTATGTTTTCAACAAGATTGGGTTATAATCTAACCGATTCATTTTTGATCGAACTTGTGGTTTATACAACATATATATGATTGTGTTTATTCAACTCTTGAGGATTGTTATTCTGTGTAACTGACCCCATTGGGGGATATTGTTTTTCAGGTCATGGCAAGGCGAAAGCACGGGGAGAGCACGTTGACGGCGAGGAGTCCCAATGATACTAGAAGGGGGCCCCCGTCTTTTCAGTCATTTTTGTTTCCTTCGTTTATTCCGCTGCAGACATTCCGTTTGAATACTCATTTCACTTAGTGTTGTATATTTTATCTCCATATAAAATATACATGTATTCTGTATTATCCTGGATGTGTTGTATCAAACTCCTCATCGGAGTAATTATTGTTGTAATGTGGTTCGGTACTACATTTACCCTATGTAATTAATTCATTTTCATTCGCCTAGTGGGTCCCAGTCGGGGGTCCACGGCACTGTAATATCCGCCTAGTTTGGGGTGTTACAGAGTTGGTATCGGAGCGTGGTTTTGAATACTACCTTCCGAGTCATGTCTCATTTGAAATCATCGTCATCGAACTAGTATCATTGGACTTTCGCGTCATGTGTGACCTGTGTAAATGCCGAGCTAATCCGACCAAGAACTATAAGATTTCTAATGCCATGGTATAATTTTTGGCAATAATCATTCATTCATAATTCATCAGTTAACAATCCTCAATCATCATTTTCATTTTGACCAGGACGGTCATGTTAACTCATTAATCACTCAATTCATTTCATTACTCAGTTGTTGATCTGGAAGATGATATCATTAATCTTGTTAACTTGTTCAAGATAATCATTTCAAGAATTTCATCAGATAATCGTATCGCCTCAGTTAATCATTCATGTTATCACTGTGTTAGAGCGTGTATGCTCATTTTCATCATCTCATGACATAATCATAACGTGATATTCATGCGGGGAATATAATCATCATGTGACTTTCCTACTTCAGTATGGAGAGAGCAAGAAGAGGACACGGAGGACGAGGCCGTGGTGTGGGCCGAATCCAGAGAGCTCATGTGAATACATGTACGAACGCGATAAATAATGCTAATTCATCGAGTAGCGACGCTGCCACTCTTTCACCTGGACATGATCATTCACTATCGGGGAGTCATACCGAGGGCATAGCTCAGTCAGAAGGTGTTCGGGTTGACCCACTAGCTTTTATGCAGGGCATGATGGCCCAAATGACTCAGATGGCACAACTAATGGAGACGATGCATAATTCAGATAATCAAAATCAATAGGCTCTTCCGCCGCCACCTCAGAGGCAAGAGAGGGGTGTAAGCAGTATCATTGGCGATATCTCTCGCCAGCGACCACCTACCTTCGAGGGCTCATCTGAGCCGGCGGATATTGTTCATTGGCTTGAGCATTTCGAGAAGTTATTTGCTATGGTGGACTGCCCTGAAGGGCATAAAGTTTCAGTTGCGGCTTACTATCTGGGTAAAAGCGCACATTCTTGGTGGTTGTCGTTGAAGCCCACCGAAGGATCATGTACTTGGGATCAGTTCAAAACTCTCATGATGGAGAGGTATTATCCAGCCCCACTCAGGGAGGCTAAATTGTCGGAATTACTCACTCCCGACCACTCAGTGGACGATGATGTTCTCGACATTGCCGATAAATTTTAGGAATTTCTTCCGTTCGCCTCATCCATCATTCATTCCTAGGCGGATAAGATTAAGTATTTCAGCAAGAGGCTGAAACCCCATATGAGACTACAGTTGCTTAATCATAATTGCACCACGTTGGCCGAATTCATTGAGAAAGCTCTTACCTATGAGCTTACTGCTAAGGAGATTGCTAAGCAGCAACCTTCATCTGCTAGCAAAAAGTCCAAGAACCGTAATCAGTCTGACGGCAGTCAGGCCACTTTCAAGAAACCACGTGCGGGCTCTACCTTTTCTGAGCGACCTCCTATGGCGCCTAAACCCGCGGAATCTCAGTCACGAGCGGCCAGTTCGGCCGTCACCTGTTTCAACTGTGAAGAATAGGGTCATTTCAGCACCAAATGTCCGAAACAGGCTGTCACGTGCCATAACTGTGGAATTGCTGGGCATAGGGACCGTTTTTGCCGAAGGGACTCTAAACCCACTCCGGCGTCATCTCAGGCACCAGGACATTCAGCGGTGCAGAATCAGGCTACTCAGTCAGCTTCGTTCAAGACGACAGTGTAACACCCCCAAATCCCATTGGGTCATTACAGTGCCGTGGACCCCAAGCCAGGTGATCCACCAGGCGAACACGACTAAAATACAACAAAGTGACCAAAATAGGAAATCACAGACCCTACTATGATGTCCGACATACTATCCCGATATGGAATTTCAACGACAAGGATGGGCCTACATGGCCAAAATAAAATACAACAACATACACGAGCCTTGCTCGGATAATACAAAACGACAACGACTGAACAAAAATGGAGTACTCCAACTGTCTGACCAATATGAACACCAAAATATCTCGGACTAGTATCGCTCGAATGCCTCGTCGCCATCGTCATGCCCCTGTGTCTCAACTCTCTCCTCGCAAGTACCTAAAACATGAAAACATGTTCCGCCCCCACGGGGTCAGCCATCCAATATAATGAATATCAAGTACATGCACAACATGATATGCATCCAAAGGCGTAATAAAATAAGACAACAATGGTAGTACGAGATGCTCACAAACCAAAGTAAGAATCGAGCATTCGTGGAATATTATGCCCATGGCATACGATCAATACCTGCTCAATAGATTAGAACATAAGTGCCCAACGGCGAATCATCAATATAGAACACAACAATACATTACCCGAAGGTAAATCAATCCAACGCTGAAATAAATAAGGATCACAATGCCCGAAGGCTCAAACGGAAATACCGTTACATCACAATGGCCTGAAAGCCCTCAGCCGAAGCTGCCAAAATATCACGATGGCCTGAAAGCCGAACAACCCGAAGCTGTAAAAATATCATGATACAGATCTCAAAGAGACAAACATGACTGTCGAACATACCCCTCAGGCGTATGAACTCTTAATCACAAAACGTCGAACACATCCACACATTTAAATGGACTATGAACGAACAAAATTGTATGGCTCAATGATGGACATCACAGTACGCCCGATCCGAATATGTGTCAGTGCACATGTCCACCCCGTATACGGAATCCAGGATATACGTGGGACAATGTACCTAATTAGCCTCAACGAACTACGTCTCGTGTGCACAGCCTTTCACGGAAAATATTCACGCATGACTATATATGTGCCCGGCTAAAAATCCTACACAATATCCAATCGGAACGTAGATATGACTCCGGATATGTCACGATACAACATGACAACGAAACTCAAAGGATAACACATCCAATACGGATCATACGACTCACCAAGTGAACGATGACACACGAATAATGAAAGATCGACACGACCAACGATATTCCAAACAACTATCCTGGGATCAAAATCCCTAAGGACCGATTAACACGAGCAACGATCACAACACAACAGTTCGGGAAATCCTCAACCTTCAACGATCACAAAGTTACCGAGTTCACAAGAATAATAGTGTGCTGCCTTGAATCGGTCAACACGACAATAATAATTCAACGGATGGGAATTATCGTTGATAATCCCAATTCAATACTTCGATTACCGTAGAATGGCCAATCGATAACAATTATACAATGGATGGGAATTATCTTTTTGACAACGGGTGGAAATTATATTTGATAATCCCAATTCAATATATCGATTACCGTTAGAGCGGACAATCGATAATAATTATACAACGGATGGGAATTATCTTTGATAATCCCAATTCAATATATCGATTACCTTCAAAACAGTTAACCGATAACAATTATACAACGGATGTCTCGGCACCTTTAATCGGTTACCGATAACGAAGATGATAATCGAATACGTCAATGCCTTCAATCGGCCAAAACGACATCAATAGAAAAATACTGATATCAATAACGACGTTTCACAAAAAAAATATCTTGATGGAACATCAATCAATAATAACAATCGATATGTCGATACCGCAAACCGGCTATCAACAACAATATCTCAAAGGAACGTCAATCAACAATAACAATCGATATGTCGATACATGAACCGGCTATTGACAACAATATTACCAACAAGTATCGCAATGCCTTAAATCGGTCATTTACGAACAACAATAATATTTGGCATAACTTGCCGAAGGGTATCGTATCAAACAATCCCCTGATATCAATAAAATCATAAAGAGACCAAGTCTCGGAATGATACACACATTCATACACATACATGATAACATTAATCTCATTGACCAGTACAAGTATAAAACTTGCCTCAAACCGAAGGCGAGAAAGTCCTTCCACGATCAACGTCCTACCACGAATCGATCAACGCGTCCTCCGTCAATCACCAGCACTCGAACAACCTTGAATGAAATACAATTCATTCGATAACACGATATCGACCGAAAACAACACAATAGATAATTCCGATTCCAACACGAACACATACTATACTCGTATTTATCCGTATACATACGTATATATATAATATATATATATTACATATATATATATATATATATATACAACTCATATATATATAAATACATAAAACACACAACACACACACTGCTCAACACATATAACTCACGCCACACACTAACACACTCATGCACAATCAACACATCTTAACACATATATATATATATATACATAACAGTTTTTTATATATAGACATTATATATATATATACATATAACTCACACCAACATATACAAAAAAACTTACGGGAAGGAGCCGATCGGCGGAAAGAAGAAAGGGAAAAAAACTCCCATGCGGAAATCGACCATGGAAAAATGACCCGCGGACTTCGTCCAACTCCGGCCCGTTTCCGTCTATGGCGGTTTTCACCCGACTCCGCTGCAACTCCTCGCGGAAGTATGTCAAACCTCCGTTCCGCCGTCCGTTAGGACAAAAACCACCTCGCCGGAAATAATGGAGTTCCGCATCCATGGCCGGAAACCATGAAGACGCCGGATACCGAGCTCCGCCTCGCCGGAAGAAAAAAATAATATCGGAGCAGTTGATTCGACCGGATTTACAATGCCTTCCGGTTGGAAATTCCGATCGGCCGCCGCCGAGCTCGATCGCCGCGAGACGTCGGCCCTACCTCCGGTCTCGGAAAAAAAAATGGAGAAGGCGCCCGTCCTCAAGCTCCATCTCGCCGGAAAAAATGGAGAAGAGAGAAGAAGTGAGGGAGGTGGCGAGAGGAGAGTGAGGGAGAGAAAGAGAGAAAAATAGTGTGAGAGAGGGACGAGAGGGAGATGGTGATAGAGGGATGATGAAGATGATGATTGATGAGGGGTGATGATTAGTATATATATATATATATAATATATAGCATGAGAACGTGAGGGAGAGAAGGAAGGTGAGGTTGAGAGAAAAATGACAAAATGATGATAGGGATGATGTTGATTTATATATATATATATATATATATGATGTAACATGAATGAGGGAGAGAGAGATGATATATAAGTGAGGGATGATTTCACGTGAAAGTAACGTGAGGAATCTCAAAAGTTGATATATAAAGATACCCTCGCCCCGAAAGTTGACCACGAGGAAGGTTCCCACCACCTACCACGCATTACGTACGTAACCTCAGGGCGTATCGTACGTAATCGCAACAAATTAGCGTACGTAATGCTACATGGGTAGCGTACGCTATGGCTATAAACTTAGCCAAAATTCCAAACTCGCCAAGCAACAACCAAACGACGAAACCAAACCGTCGACCAGTAAAAATATTTCGATCCCGAAATATTTTAATACAATATAAATTGTATTGGTCCAAACAACAACACTTGTACAATTCCAAATGAATACGTACAACTCAACAGTAACACGAAAAAAAAATTACCCCCGGATATTACATACTCCCCCCCTTAAAAAGAGTTTCGTCCCCCAAACTCAGGGTGCACAAGTCGGGGCACGGACTATCCATCAGGATAAGAAAACAACATTCCCAGGAATACTCCTCAATACGAGCAATTCCGCCTAAGCAACTGGGCCGACCCCACGGGTCCCCACGTCTCCTCTGCCTGAACAGGGCGAAAAAAATCAAGTGATAGAGACACTCAATCAAAAGCGAGATTAGCCGAATCATGACTCTCCTGCTAGAGACCAGCCAGGAAGTCGCACCACAAAAGAAAATAATAACGCACGAATAGTCCTCGGGACCATATCAATCGCGCACCCAAGTCCTCACGACTTGACGTCTCGAATCACAATGAACGATTACCCAGATCATCACAAAAATCTCGGGTACAGGACTAAAAGGAAAGAAAATCACATCAAATGACTCAAGTATCAAGATTCTCAGATACAATGATTACAAGATAGATCAATAATAGATGGATCACAACCGCAATATTAAAATACAGACCGAGTCAAACATCAATCCGAAAGACAAAGAAAATACAAATCAAGGCTACATCTCAAATGTACCCGGAATCCACATTCTCCAGATCATCGAGCTCCTCGATCTCATCAACTCGAGGAAGACCCTAATCTGAACTCGCTACTTCCCCTAGGGTGTCCATGCCTCTGGCTCTCGAAGCCCGATATGACCCCTTGGATGAAGTACGGACTGAAGTGACAAAATCTCTCGAGGCCCATGAGCTCTCTCGAGGCCTACTGGCACTAGAACTCCTGCAGTATTCTGAAGGTGTTCCCACCTCCGACACAGAAAGTAAATAATAGCTGGCACCGTACATCGAGTACTAACATGCCCCGCTGAATCACAGTTAAAACAAATAACAGTCGAACTCGTCGCCTGGAAGAAAATACTTTCCCAGTACGAAGCCGACTAGGAAATGACCTCTTGGACGTCGGAGCTCGATGTCCCTCTGAACGAATCGGCATCCTAGTCCTCTCACCAGAAGATACTGAAGGATCCTTCTGAGTAAGCTCTTCGATCGAAAGCTCTGCTCCAAGAGCCTTCTCGATGAATTCGCCAAGTGAACTACAATTGTGATTGAACAACTGTATTCTCAACCGCGGGTTCAAACTCTTGTTAAAATACTTGATCTTATCCGCCTCAGTACGGATAACAGATGAAGTAAACTGAAAAAGTCCTTGAAACTTCTCAGCAATAACAATAACACCCTCGTTCTCGACAGATTCGAGGTTCAAAACCTCCGACAACTTGGCTTCACGAAGTGGAGCCAGATAATACCTCTCTAACATGAGAGTCTTGAACCCGATCCAAATACAATCACGATCGGTGGGTCCTCGAGCACGACTCCGAAAATGATTCGTCAGCCACCAAATTATTGGTATGAGGTTTCGGGTGTCGGCCCACTCTGCGGCCTCTACCCCCTCTGTCACGTCCTCTTTCCAGACTGAAAGAATAACGTTCAATCATGACCACAGCTCAAATATGCCTCAACGGCCAGAATGCTAGGTCAACGCCAAACATGAGTATACATACTCAACAGATAAACGATCACATCGATCACGCTAATCATAGCCGAAACAGAGCCCACACGCTCCAAATCAAATAATCATAAATCAATCGTACCCGATCGTCACATACAAGTGTCAACAAAACAGGTTTAATCAATGACATAATGAATGTATGCACATAAAAGAGAATAGAGTCCTTACACAGGTCATACGAAGCTTCGAGGTCTTGCGATACTAGTCTTCACTGACGACGATTCGATGAAAGAATGACTCATACAGTCGTCCAACTATCACGACTCACAAAACCCGACTGTCAGTTGTCATAACTTTGTGACCCTACTACCGCCTTGGTAGAGCCACATAACACACAAGCCAGGGTTTCTCACAACCCAAAGCTCCGATACCATCTTCTGTAACACCCCCAAATCCCATTGGGTCATTACAGTGCCGTGGACCCCAAGCCAGGTGATCCACCAGGCGAACACGACTAAAATACAACAAACTGACCAAAATAGGAAATCACAGACCCTACTATGATGTCCGACATACTATCCCGATATGGAATTTCAACGACAAGGATGGGCCTACATGGCCAAAATAAAATACAACAACATACACGAGCCTTGCTCGGATAATACAAAACGACAACGACTGAACAAAAATGGAGTACTCCAAGTATCGACCAATATGAACACCAAAATATCTCGGACTAGTATCGCTCGAATGCCTCGTCGCCATCGTCATGCCCCTGTGTCTCAACTCTCTCCTCGCAAGTACCTAAAACATGAAAACATGTTCCGCCCCCACGGGGTCAGCCATCCAGTATAATGAATATCAAGTACATGCACAACATGATATGCATCCAAAGGCGTAATAAACGATACAACAATGGTAGTACGAGATGCTCACAAACCAAAGTAAGAATCGAGCATTCGTGGAATATTATGCCCATGGCATACGATCAATACCTGCTCAATAGATTAGAACATAAGTGCCCAACGGCGAATCATCAATATAGAACACAACAATACATTACCCGAAGGTAAATCAATCCAACGCTGAAATAAATAAGCATCACAATGCCCGAAGGCTCAAACGGAAATACCGTTACATCACAATGGCCTGAAAGCCCTCAGCCGAAGCTGCCAAAATATCACGATGGCCTGAAATCCGAACAACCCGAAGCTGTAAAAATATCATGATACAGATCTCAAAGAGACAAACATGACTGTCGAACATACCCCTCAGGCGTATGAACTCTTAATCACAAAACGTCGAACACATCCACACATTTAAATGGACTATGAACGAACAAAATTGTATGGCTCAATGATGGACATCACAGTACGCCCGATCCGAATATGTGTCAGTGCACATGTCCACCCCGTATACGGAATCCAGGATATACGTGGGACAATGTACCTAATTAGCCTCAACGAACTACGTCTCGTGTGCACAGCCTTTCACGGAAAATATTCACGCATGACTATATATGTGCCCGGCTAAAAATCCAACACAATATCCAATCGGAACGTAGATATGACTCCGGATATGTCACGATACAACATGACAACGAAACTCAAAGGATAACACATCCAATACGGATCATACGACTCACCAAGTGAACGATGACACACGAATAATGAAAGATCGACACGACCAACGATATTCCAAACAACTATCCTGGGATCAAAATCCCTAAGGACCGATTAACACGAGCAACGATCACAACACAACAGATTCGAACTCCTCAACCTTCAACGATCACAAAGTTACCGAGTTCACAAGAATAATAGTGTGCTGCCTTGAATCGGTCAACACGACAATAATAATTCAACGGATGGGAATTATCGTTGATAATCCCAATTCAATACTTCGATTACCGTAGAATGGCCAATCGATAACAATTATACAATGGATGGGAATTATCTTTTTGACAACGGGTGGAAATTATATTTGATAATCCCAATTCAATATATCGATTACCGTTAGAGCGGACAATCGATAATAATTATACAACGGATGGGAATTATCTTTGATAATCCCAATTCAATATATCGATTACCTTCAGAACGGTTAACCGATAACAATTATACAACGGATGTCTCGGCACCTTTAATCGGTTACCGATAACGAAGATGATAATCGAATACGTCAATGCCTTCAATCGGCCAAAACGACATCAATAGAAAAATACTGATATCAATAACGACGTTTCACAAAAAAAATATCTTGATGGAACATCAATCAATAATAACAATCGATATGTCGATACCGCAAACCGGCTATCAACAACAATATCTCAAAGGAACGTCAATCAACAATAACAATCGATATGTCGATACCGCGAACCGGCTATTGACAACAATATTACCAACAAGTATCGCAATGCCTTAAATCGGTCATTTACGAACAACAATAATATTTGGCATAACTTGCCGAAGGGTATCGTATCAAACAATCCCCTGATATCAATAAAATCATAAAGAGACCAAGTCTCGGAATGATACACACATTCATACACATACATGATAACATTAATCTCATTGACCAGTACAAGTATAAAACTTGCCTCAAACCGAAGGCGAGAAAGTCCTTCCACGATCAACGTCCTACCACGAATCGATCAACGCGTCCTCCGTCAATCACCAGCACTCGAACAACCTTGAATGAAATACAATTCATTCGATAACACGATATCGACCGAAAACAACACAATAGATAATTCCGATTCCAACACGAACACATACTATACTCGTATTTATCCGTATACATACGTATATATATAATATATATATATTACATATATATATATATATACAACTCATATATATATAAATACATAAAACACACAACACACACACTGCTCAACACATATAACTCACGCCACACACTAACACACTACTGTGCACAATCAACACATCTTAACACATATATATATATATATATATACATAACAGGTTTATATATATAGACATTATATATATATATACATAAAACACACAACAACATATACAAAAAAAACTTACCAGGAAGGAGCCGATCGGCCGGAAAGAAGAAAGGGAAAAAAAAACTCCCATGCCGGAAATCGACCGCCGGAAAAATGACCCGCCGGACTTCGTCCAACTCCGGCCCGTTTCCGTCTATGGCCGGTTTTCACCCGACTCCGCCTGCAACTCCTCGCCGGAAGTATGTCAAACCTCCGTTCCGCCGTCCGTTCCGGACAAAAACCACCTCGCCGGAAATAATGGAGTTCCGCATCCATGGCCGGAAACCATGAAGACGCCGGATACCCGAGCTCCGCCTCGCCGGAAGAAAAAAATAATATCGGAACAGTTCAGTTCGACCGGATTTACAATGCCTTCCGGTTCGGAAATTCCGATCGGCCGCCGCCGAGCTCCAGTCGCCGCCAGAGACGTCGGCCCTACCTCCGGTCTCCGGAAAAAAAAATGGAGAAGCTGGCCCGTCCTCAAGCTCCATCTCGCCGGAAAAAATGGAGAAGAGAGAAGAAGTGAGGGAGGTGGCGAGAGGAGAGTGAGGGAGAGAAAGAGAGAAAAATAGTGTGAGAGAGGGACGAGAGGGAGATGGTGATAGAGGGATGATGAAGATGATGATTGATGAGGGGTGATGATTAGTATATATATATATATAATATATAGCATGAGAACGTGAGGGAGAGAAGGAAGGTGAGGTTGAGAGAAAAATGACAAAATGATGATAGGGATGATGTTGATTTATATATATATATATATATATATATGATGTAACATGAATGAGGGAGAGAGAGATGATATATAAGTGAGGGATGATTTCACGTGAAAGTAACGTGAGGAATCTCAAAAGTTGATATATAAAGATACCCTCGCCCCGAAAGTTGACCACGAGGAAGGTTCCCACCACCTACCACGCATTACGTACGTAACCTCAGGGCGTATCGTACGTAATCGCAACAAATTAGCGTACGTAATGCTACATGGGTAGCGTACGCTATGGCTATAAACTTAGCCAAAATTCCAAACTCGCCAAGCAACAACCAAACGACGAAACCAAACCGTCGACCAGTAAAAATATTTCGATCCCGAAATATTTTAATACAATATAAATTGTATTGGTCCAAACAACAACACTTGTACAATTCCAAATGAATACGTACAACTCAACAGTAACACGAAAAAAAAAATTTACCCCCGGATATTACAGACAGGAGATAACAAAGGCGGAGCCAAGAGCTATCAGACGGTAGCGTCTGGTTCGGGGGCTGGCAAGCCCCGAATTTACGAGATGAAGAAGAGCGACGATCCAGAGGCCCGAATGATCTCAGGTACACTCGATATTCTATCTCAACCGGTGTGTACCCTTTTTGATACTGGTGCATCACATTCATTCATTTCCGAGTCATGTTTGAGTAGACTACGTCTGGGTAGTGCTACTAGTTGTGAGCCTTATGTCATTGGTCTACCTGATGGTAGACGAATTATCGGAAATCGTGAGATTCAGAATTGTCCGATTCAGCTTCATGGCCGTGTATGGCCAGCGGACCTAATCGTAGTAAATTTGCCGAGAGACGACGTCATCTTGGGTATTGATTGGATGGATCGTCATGATGCCATCATTAGTGTCCGTAAGCGTATGGTCACTATCATTTCAGACGATGGGGTCGAATGTGTGTTTCAGGGAGGTAATCCCGGCTGTTCTGGTAAGGTCATTAATTTGATGAAAGCAGTGAGATTACTCAATCAGGAGTGTGTTGGTTATTAGTGCTATATGACCAAAACCGAGAAATCATCAGTAATGTTGACGGATATTCCGGTAGTGAGGGAATATGCCGATGTTTTTCCTGACGAGTTACCTAGTTTGCCTTCACAGAGAGATGTGGAATTCATGATTGAGTTGGAGCCCGGTACATCCCCGATATCGAAGGCACCGTACCGGATGGCCCTGACCGAAATGCAGGAATTAAAGAACCAACTTGAGGAGTTGTTCGAGAAAGGTTATATCCATCCGAGTGCGTCCCCGTGGGGAGCAGCAGTGTTGTTTGTCAAGAAGAAGGATGGTTCGTTCCGCTTGTGTATTGATTACCGGGAATTGAACCGGGTGACGATCAAGAATAAGTATCCTTTACCCCGTATCGATGATCTTTTAGATCAACTTCAGGGAGCTTCAGTATTTTCCAAGATCGACTTAAGATCTGGATATCATCAGTTGCGGATTCGAGAGTCGGATATCGCGGGGATGGCATTTCGAACGCGCTATGGTCATTATGAGTTTGTGGTTATGCCGTTTGGATTGACTAATTCACCTGCGGTATTCATGGAATTAATGAATCGGGTTTTCATCGACTTTTTGGATCAGTTTGTTGTTGTCTTCATCGATGAAATTTTGATTTATTCTCGTAACCGAGAGGAACACGAGGTTCATCTTCATCAGGTTCTCGACGTGTTAAGACGAGAGCAACTTTATGGAAAGTTTTCCAAGTGTGAGTTATGGATGTCCGAAGTGACTTTTCTCGGGCATGTAATTTCATCAGATGGAGTGCGTGTTGATCCTCAGAAGACGGAGGCTATCCAAGATTGGTTACCTCCGAAGAATGTTAAGGAAATCCGAAGCTTTCTCGGATTAGTCGGTTATTACCGGCGGTTTGTGGAAGGATTTTCTAAAATCGCTCAACCAATGACGAACCTTTTGCGAAAGGATAAGAAATACACGTGGTTTGACACGTGTCAGTGGAGTTTTGAGGAACTCAAGAGCCGGTTAATTTCATCACCTGTACTTTCCTTGCCGCAAGGGACGGAAGGATTTGAGGTTTATAGTGATGCGTCCGGCCAGGGTCTCGTATGTGTACTCATGCAAAATGGGAAGGTTATTGCTTATGCTTCACGGCAATTGAGACCTTACGAGGTTAATTATCCGACCCACGACCTGGAGTTAGAAGCCGTGGTTTTCGCGTTGAAATTTTGGCGTCATTACCTTTATTGCGTCACCTGTCAGATTTTCACTGATCACAAGAGTTTGAAGTATATATTTACTCAGAAGGAGTTAAATATGCGACAAAGACGGTGGTTGGAACTAATCAAAGATTACGATATCGAGATCCTGTACCACCTTGGCAAGGCGAACGTTGTCGCCAACGCCTTGAGTCGTAAGTCCGTTCAGGAGCAGATGCTTGCTCGTTTAACAGTTCAGAAGGAGCTTCAGCAGGAATTCCTTAGACCCGAGATCGAGGTCTGTCTTCAGCGAGTACAAGGGCAACTTTGCATGTTAGAGATTTCATCGTCACTAGGGCTGTTAGCGGTCCAAGTATACTCGAGAACCGCCCGACAACCGTCCGATAATAGCCGGGACCGGTACTCACCCGAAATGTTAGCGGTCCGGATACTGGTATGGAAGTTATAACCGAAACTGATAAGGACCGAAGCTGTTAACCAGGTAAAAAACACGGTAATTTTTCGTAAACATACATTATACAAAATATTGTATAAGGTACTAGTACATATAGAAAAAATAAGTTTAAAAGACCTTATCTCTTAATTTCCTTAGCATACATTTGAGAAAAACCCTCCATTCTTGTTTCGATTATGAGGTTTTGGTGATTAGGGCTTTTAATGATGCAAGATACCCGAGAACCCGCCCAAAATACCCGGAACCGATACTCACCCAAAACGTTAACGGTCCAGATACAAGTATCGAAGTTGGGACCCGAAACCTGTAAGGACCGAAACCGGTAATACTCGATACCTTAACGGTCCAGACCCGGGAAGACAATACCTGGACTGAACCGGACCGAGAACAGCCCTAATCGTCACTCGAGGAGACAATCAGAGAGAATCAGGGTTCAGACCCATCACTGTTGCGCATCCGTGATGATGTGGCTCAGGGGAAAGCCCCCGGATTTGTGGTCCATGAGGATGGACAATTGCGTTTTAAGAATCGGTTGTGCGTACCGGCAAATGACGAGTTGAAAAACTCGATTTTGAGAGAAGCTCATGCTATCCCTTATTGTGTTCATCCGGGGTCTAGCAAGATGTACAGGGACTTGAAACAAAATTACTGGTGGAGTAATATGAAAGTTGCAGAATTTGTTTCGAGATGCTTAACGTGTCAACAAGTCAAGATTGAACATCAGCGACCGGCGGGTATGCTGAAACCTCTCCCTATTCCAGAATGGAAGTGGGAAGACATTTCTATGGATTTCATCACGAGTTTGCCAATGAGTCTTCGTGGCATGAATACGATCTGGGTGATTGTGGACCGCTTAACTAAATCAGCTCACTTTCTCGATATTAAGGCTACTTGGGGTCCCGAGAGACTTGCCCAGCTGTTCATCAAATAAATAGTGAGATTGCACGGTACTACTAAGAGTATCGTTTCTGATCGTGACGGACGGTTTGTGTCTCATTTTTGGAAATCAGTTCATCGTGCTATGGGAACTCAGCTTAATTTCAGCACATCTTTTAACCCTCAGTCCGACGGATAATCAGAGAGTACTATTCAGACTTTGGAGGACATGTTGAGGGCATGTGTCCTCGATTGGAAATACGATTGGGAAGCCCAACTACCATTGATCGAGTTCACGTATAATAATAGTTGGCATGCTTCGATTAAGATGGCGCCTTACGAGGCCTTGTACGGTCGTCGTTGTCGATCTCCTTTGTGTTGGGACGACTTATCAGAATCAATCGGCACCGAGCCCGATATGCTTATAGCCGCCCGTGAGAAGGTAGCTTTGATCAGGAGTCGTTTGTTGACCAATCAGAGTCGACAGAAATCTTATGCAGACAATCGTCGTCGACCACTAGAGTCCGAGACGGGTGACCATGTTTTGGTCAAGGTATCCCCGAGTCGAAGTATTTTCCATTTCGGAAAACGGGGGAAGTTGAGTCCGAGATTTATTGGACCGTTTGAGATTTTGGAACGAGTAGGCGACCTAGCTTATCGTTTGGCCTTACCTCCGTCGTTAAGCCGAATTCATAATGTGTTTCACGTCTCTCAACTACGGAAGTATGTTGCCGACCCGAGTCACATACTTCAGTTCGACGAAATCCAGATCGCGGATGATCATTCGTATGAGGAGCATCCCATACGAGTCTTAGAGCGACGAATCAAACAGTTGAGGAATAAGGCGATTCCTTTGGTTAAAATCCAGTGGTCTAGACACGGAGTCGAAGAGGCTACTTGGGAAACCGAGGATAGTATGCGGGAGAGTTATCCCGAATTGTTTGACCCTTAGTTTTGGGGACGAAACTCTTTTAAGGGGGGGTGTATGTAATACCCAGTTGTAATTCAGTCATTATCATTCAGTAATTTCTTTCGGTAATTGTCACTATGTAAATTTTTCACTTGTTAATAATCATTCATACGTGTTCACCATTTGGAATAACTTCGAGTTGTGTATCGATTTTGTTCATTGTTTCAACCTTACTTGGGAATCGAGACAAGATTATTATCTTGATCGTGGTAATTGATTCATTAGTCGTTGTTGACGTTGGAGTTCATGTCATTTCTAATCTCCACATTGTTCAATTTGTGTTTTGTTGGGTGAACCCTTGTAATCGTGGCTTGGAACCACCGTTTTGGGGTTTCCGTACTTCCATTTCGTGTTTTTGTTTCCCAAATATTGATTCCTATTGCTTTTATTCTCTTCCCGGGTCATTTTTCATCATTTTAGGACCCAAGGGGGGTGTGGGCCGCGGCACAAGGAGTGTGCGCCACGGCACACACATTGTCCAGTTTTGGCCGAGCAGTCTGTACCGTGGGCCGCGGCACATGCCGGCAGGGCCGCGGCACACTGCCGAGTCACTGCCGCGGCACACTCGTCCGGGCCGCGGCACACTCGTGTTGCAATTATCGGCCAAACCTTCTGTACCGTGTGCCGCGGCACATGCCGACGGGGCCGCAGCACACTGCCGAGTCACTGCCATGGCACATTCGTCCGGGCCGCGGCACACTGCCGATCACTGGGCGCAGTTTTGGCCCTGTGCCGCGGCACACTTCGGCTGGGCCGCGGAACACAGGGCAGTCAACTCTATAATTGCATTTTTCTGAGCGTGATCAGCTCATTCTTCCCATTTTCTTCAACTATACGAGAGAGAGAAAGGCTTGAGAGGGAGATTTTCCTTCATCTATCACTTGAGTGTGTGATTTTCTTCATCTCCTTTCGATCGTGAAGCCCGGATAATTGATCTAACGCGTGTTCTTCGGATCAAAGTGCTTGGATCTTCAAGAGGTAATTGTAACACCCCCAATCCGCTCAGGGATATTACACGCCGTAGAACCTTTCCTCAAGGATCTACCAGGCTGGTAACCACATATAACAACTCAACCATGCCTTCAAGGCTAAAATGACTCGGTAGACCGATTTGGTCTTTCAATAAATACATACAACTCGAATATAACTCATGCCCACACAGGGGTCAAAACACAACCTCACCCGTACAACGGGAAAAATATAGCAGCGGAAAATAAAGTACAACTGAACCAATAAACAATGTACGCTTCCTCATGTGATTAGTATCGATCATCTTTCATCATCCTTCGTGCCGACCTTGTGTTATGCTCCAAAACCTGAATGCAAAAATAGACATCTACCCCCCGAATACTCGGGGGTTAGCAAAACTCCACTGTTTTGCTAGTGCAAGAACAAAGTGCAAATACGAGCCATACAATTCACATTCCACGAACGATAATAATTCGGAATCCTCAAAGGTTCAAATACAACAAGATGAACACTTCCCGAGGCGAGAGTTTGAGTAAAGACTTCCCAAAATTTCAAGATCAAAATATCAAGGGAAACAATTTATAAAATGATTTGAAATACCATCGGGAGTTTTAATAGAAAACGATTTAGGATTATCATATCCTACTTTTCAAAACCCAAAAGACAAAAGGGGTCACCGCCCTAAAGGTTTACTTTCCGTAAAATAACCTTTACCAAACCGTTGGGATTTTAGCCCCAATTCCGTAAAATGACTTTTACGAAACCATTGGGATTTTAGCCCCAAATCTCATCAACTCACAGTACACAAGAACGACCACAAGGTTCGTCTTCCAACATCAAAATCCACAATTAAAAGATTTAACACAAACAACAAAATACTCTAGTGCCATCCTAGCCAAGTAAGCCAAACGAACAACTTACCTCTTACGCACTTAGTCAATGCATGCAATCATGAAAACCGTTCAAAACACTCGTTTCCGGAAACACCAATCTCAAAACACATTTGTAAAATGCACCACAATTAACCACGGACCCACGCCTCTGTGGACCCCTACCGAGACCCCGTCGGATCTAACCCGTAGTGGTTAAAAGCAAGCTCGCGGACCCACGCCTCTGTGGACCCCTACCGAGACCCCGTCGGATCTAACCCGTAGTGAGCATACACACACACACACGTTACTCATGCAATACTAATAGGCTAAGAATGTAAGCTCATCAAGAATACTTACTAGAGATGGCCACTTATCCCACACCATCACCAAACTCTTCAAAACATAATAACAAGATTAAACACGGAATACACGATTCCATAACTTTAAACAACAGGGATATCATCAAAGCCTTCAACGTTCAAAATAATCAAATCATAATCAATTCCCGGAACACACCGTTCACAAAACACACACGCGTTTTGAAAGAGAGCCTTTAACGAGGCCAAACCGAAATCTTTTGAAAACACATTTCAAACAAACAATCAAATACACCAAGACGATCACCAATTATTATATCCACAAAACAAGAATAGTATGGGCAAGGTACTTGCCTCGAAACCACAATCGCAACAGGACGATGGATGAAATACGGTCGAACGGCCCCGAACTCCCGAACATTATCAAGAACGCAATAGCACCGCAATTACTACGTGAATAACACCACACGAATCGTCAATCACCAAAGGGATTCAACATCGGAATCCTCGAACACCTATAAACCTCCGGAAGGAACAATAACACATGGTTACGACGAGAATCAAGGCCAAAACAACAGAAATCCCAACAAACTATCGAAGGGAAACTCATTGGGACATTTAATCGAACACTCATTCGATAACTCCCAAGAACACTCGAATCACTAATCGAGTTGAACAAACTTGAAATATGGATATACAACCCATAGAACACGATTAATAAGGTTCAATAACATCAACCAAATCGTCGAAATCGGACGAACAACAAAGATTAAAAAGAAATCTCGAAAGTCAACCCTAGGAGATTTCAAGAGATTACCTCGATTAGGCGAAGAACATGGATTAGATGTTGATATAATCAACAAGGATCTTCCAAAATGCTTTGGAAATGAGTAGAATCGGCCAAGAACACCTCCTACCGGTCACTCCCGTCCGCAGCCGCACAGAAACGAGGAAAAAATGAAAAAAACGAAGTCTGGCCGAGCCCAGGCTATATATAGCCGGCAGGGTTACGGCCGTAACCGGCAGTGCCTTACGGCCGTAACTCGGCCCTTACGGACGTACTCGGCAGGCCTTACGGCCGTAACCGGCATTCGTCAAAAATCAGTCCAGCAACTGTCGGACACTTACGGCCGTAACTGGCAGACATTACGGCCGTAACCGGCCTTCGTCCGGAAGCTGCCCAGCGCCCGTACGGCCACACCTGATCACGCTTACGGCCGTAACTCGCACACATTATGGCCGTAACCGGTACCTTACGACCATAACTCGGCTAGGCCAGGCCTTGATCCGGCCGTGACTCGGTCGTGGCTACTCCGACGGCCCGGACGATCCCGAAACCCGAACCTGAGTATAAATCGAAGGCACGGTTACGACGTACTCGCAAATACGAATCTAAGAGCTAAGAGAACAGACAATTCTGACCACCCGAAGGCTAGGAATTCGACAACGGAAGTAATTACCCAAAACTTTGGGTAATTACGAAAATGGCCCAAAACGTCCGAAAATCACGATACGTGATCGAATAACCAAACCGAAGTTCATAACACGTCTAACAAAGTTAAACGAACTTATGGGAAACTCGAAACAGCAGTTTCGAACGAGATTCGCAAGAATCGAACTCAAGTGCGGAAAAGTCGCTAAAAAGCTCGGAACTCAACAAAACGATACCGAAACGAACTCGCATGACAAAAAGTGCAGAATTAATCATTCTTGGAATGACGAAACGGTCATGAGCAAGTCGTCAAAATGGACTTCCGCCAAAAAAAGAAAATTACCGAAATTCGAAATTGCGGATATTACATTCTACCCTCCTTAAAAGAAGTTTCGTCCCGAAACTTAAAACAAGTAGGGGGAAGCAATATACCCGTCAGGAAAACTCGACGAGATACATAAAAACCGAAAACTCGCGCCCGACGGCGAAACGCTGCAAGAAACGCAAAGAGACATACGGCGTGAAAACACGCTCCATGACGACCAACACAACGTCGCCGTTAGGAATATAATAAAACCAATAAATGACAAGCGTCATCAAACGGATAATATAGTCAAGTCAATTATCCGAACAATCACAAAACACAACGAACGAAAATCAATAAGATTGACCGACCCAACGATACATCAATCAAAACGCGAGCCAATCGCTGAACAATTACGGAATTCCACCGCCCAAGGGTTGGAACATCGAAAACGAGACTAATTTCCCAACTTAAGGGAATTAGTAAGGAGCCTGAATGCTCAACAATCACGAAACGAGAACAAAAACCGAACAAGCAAACGATCGAGACAACAAAGATCGAACAATCATGTCCGAAACACGAAGGATAATAAAATTCAAACAACAACTCCCAGGATGATCTGGTGAGAACTACAAGACATGCATTCCCATAAGATCCACAGGAAAGGGAATAGCGATTGAAAAGTCACAACGACAAACGAGTTATTCCGAAGCAATTCCACACTCGTTCGATCAACAAAAGCAAGGGGCAGGACAATCTCAGAAATGTCAACGAACATAATGAGTCGACAGAGTCGAAAACACAAGAGTTCCAAGTCCGATCCACTTAGAATAAAAGAACTAATAGAACCCGATGATGTCACTCCCGAACAAGGTTCACAAGAATCGAACTAAACCCGAAAAAGTCACATCGATAACCAGATCGACCCACAATAAGATCACAGCTCGTTCGGACGATGAAACCGAAATACAGAACAAGTTCATAAAGTATCAACGAACATGAGCGAATCGATAGACTGGAGAAAGAGAAAATACCGAAGTCAAAATAGTACGGGTATTACCTCCGACCTCGTCCACGAAATTCACAAAAACAGGAGCAAAGTAACAAGACATTAAACAACCGACACATAACGGAACGATCACCGATGCACACGGTCATACCAAACCAAGCTCTAACAGCTCGCACATGCGCGATAACGAAGAAATCACCACGAGATGGCAACATTCAACACCAACATTCCACCTCTCACAGAGGGCTAACACAACAAATATGTGGAAAACAACTCAACGCTCATGCCGCCAACTCGATCATACTCAGGAGCAAACATCAAAATGAAAATGCGAACATCATACATACATACCCAGCCCTCAAACGGGAATGTATAGGTTTTAAAAACGAAAACCTCATTTTGAAAATAATTTAGAAGAACACCGGTTGATCTTGAGTATCACCTTTCAAAAAGTACAAACGTGAAACATCGTTATCGAGACATTGGAGAACCATTTCGCATTTGATAAAAATGAGGACACTTTCTCTTAGTGAAAACTTTCAGAATATTCGACCCTCGGGTCTAAATAAAAATGTTTCTAAAACATTGAAAATATCTCAAAGCATTTTGGTCCTCGAAGTAGAATTTTTTTGAAATATATTGTGGCACCTAGGATGTACCACAAGAAAATAACTCATTTGAAAAGTATGTCTCGAAATTTATTTTTCTAAGATACTCAAGGTTTTCAAAAATCTAATAGGCCAGAATGCCCAAACTCGCACATATCGACGTTCACTAAAACAACTCCTAGTACACGCATCAAAACATTTAAAATCAAGACAATACATGTGTTTAAACGGAAATAAACGAGAAAATACCACATCCAGAACAAAACCACCGACCCCATTCGAGGCCTCTAAGGACCCTCCCGCACTGGCTAGTGAACAAGTCGAACGCGTATAAGCACAAAGCTTCCATAATAGAACTTGTAAAACGTGCAAATCGATTCGAAAACCATCAGCAACGGACAAAAACAACAATAAAAAGACATCACAAGCGACGACACTCCTCGTATAAATCAAATACGAGAGTCGACTAAATACATATCGTGAAATCAAAATCTACATAAGGATTCCACCACTCAACAAATAATCATAAAAATAGCTCGTGTCACACGAGGCACAACACAAAGAAGGGAGACTTACTAACACAGGGTCGGCACGAAGGATGATGAAAGATGATCGATACTAATCACATGAGGAAGCGTACATTGTTTATTGGTTCAGTTGTACTTTATTTTCCGCTGCTATATTTTTCCCGTTGTACGGGTGAGGTTATGTTTTGACCCCTGTGTGGGCATGAGGTGTATTCGAGTTGTATGTATTTATTGAAAGACCAAATCGTTCTACTGAGTCATTTTAGCCTTGAAGGCATGGTTGAGTTGTTATATGTGGTTACCAGCCTGGTAGATCCTTGAGGAAAGGTTCTACGGCGTGTAATATCCCTGAGCGGATTGGGGGTGTTACATAAATGGTATCAGAGCTTAGGTTGAGGAAACCTAGGCTGTCGGGTCAGGTCGTGTTGTTTGAGTCTTGTTTCGTCGGATTACCAACAATGCTCAATATACATATCAAACACGATTATAACCAACTCAAACGTCGATACAACAATATCCAAACTCATTGAGGCATTCTAGCAAACACTTAGCAAACACACATCTTTTCATAATATCCAATCCCGAATATATCGAAACCAACACCAAAATGAGTATTTCAAACCAACAAAACAACTTCAATGACATCAATAATCCCATAGGAATCCACAACTCGAGTTAACGACAACATCTAATCGAAAACCCCCAAAATATATTGAAGTCAACCCCAAAGTGTTCTTGGTTCAACCCCAACATTCATGAAATCCGAAATATACAACAATCCAAGCTCATAGGAAGAAATCGGAAGGAAATACCCAAAAATCCGAAATTCTAGATCCAAGAGATTATTACCTTGATTTGATGTGATGAGGATGATGAAATGATGATTAATCCGGATGATAAGCTTGAAGATGTTGATAGCTGATTTCACCTCGAAGAACACTCCTCAAGAAGCTCCAAATCGCCCAAAACCGATGAAAAAATGAAAAGAAATGACAAATGACGAACTCTGGACTATACTGTCCAATTTACAACAATCCCAGTTTAGCGTGCGCTAGATCCTGTTCTTAGCGTGCGCTAACGGGTATACTGGGTAGTCCAGTACCCTCTGTCCTTATCGGTAGCGTGCGCTACGTACCTTTTGTAGCGTGCGCTACTGCCATATACTTAGTGTGCGTTAACTCCAAATGTTAGTGTGCGCTAACTGAATATTTGATGCCCAGTAACTGGAGTCCAGACCTTCTGTCCTCTAACCTGCTCGCGATAACGTGCGCTACATCCAAGATCCAGCGTGCGCTACAGACACCCATTAGCGTACGCTAATACTCACACATAGCGTGCGCTATGAATTATCTGAAATCAGTCCAGTAGCCACTGGACTCTGCCTGATTCGACCTTAGTGCGCACTACACCGTCTGCATAGCATGCGCTACTCCGACCTACTAGCGCGTGCTACTTACCATTCGTAGCGTGCGCTACTTACAACCCAACTGCAGTCCAGTGCCTTCTGGAGTGCCTGCTTCAAACATACTAGCGTGCGCTAGTGTTGAGAGGTAGCATGCGCTACCCGTACTCAATTAGCGCACACTAAAGAGAGTACGTAGCGTGCGCTACTCCTCACACATAGCACAACTATGAAGATGACAATGTTGATAAATACGGCACGATTCTCCAACTAGATTGATGATGAATGACGATTGATACACGATACAATTACTCTGAACGGTGAATATAATGATTGAATATGAGTGACAAATGATCATTAGTGAGTGAAAATTACTGAGTGACAATAACTGAACGATAGTTACTGAATGATAATGACTGAATTACAACCGGGTATTACATACACCCCCCCTTAAAAGAGTTTCATCCCCGAAACTAAGGGTCAAACAACTCGAGATGACTCTCCCGCATACTATCCTCAGTTTCCCAAGTAGCCTCTTCGACTCCGTGTCTAGACCACTGAATTTTCACTAAATGAATCGTCTTGTTCCTCAACTGTTTGATTCGCCGCTCTAAGACTCGTATAGGACGCTCCTCATATGAATGATCATCGGCGATCTCAATTTCGTCGAACTGAAGTATGTGACTCGGGTCGGCAACATACTTCCGTAACTGAGATACGTGAAACACATTATGAATTCAGCTCAACGCCGGAGGTAAGGCCAATCGATAAGCTAACTCGCCTACTCGATCCAAAATCTCAAACGGTCCAATGAATCTCGGACTCAACTTTCCCCTCTTCCCAAAGCGGAAGATACCTCAACTCGGGGATATCTTGATCAAAACATGGTCACCTGTCTCGAACTCTAATGGCCGACGACGGTTATCTGCATAAGATTTCCGTCGACTCTGAGCGGTCAACAAACGACTCCTGATCAAAGCTACCTTCTCACGGGCGGTTATAAGCATATCGGGCTCGGTGCTGATTGATTCCGATAAGTCATCCCAACACAAAGTAGATCGACAACGATGACCGTACAAGGCCTCGTAAGGTGCCATCTTAATCGAAGCATGCCAACTATTATTGTACGTGAACTCGATCAATGGTAGTTGGGCTTCCCAATCATATTTCCAATCGAGAACACATGCCCTCAACATGTCCTCCAAAGTCTGAATAGTCCTCTCTGATTGTCCGTCAGCCTGAGGATGAAAAGCTATACTGAGATTAAGCTGAGTTCCCATAGCACGATGAACTGATTTCCAAAAACGAGACACGAATCGTCCGTCACGATCGGAAACGATACTTTTAGGAGTATCGTGCAGTCTCACTATCTCTTTGATGAACAACTGGGCAAGTCTCTCGTGTAACACCCCAAACTAGGCGGATATTACAGTGCCGTGGACCCTCGGCTGGGACCCATCAGGCGAATGAAAATTAATGAATTAAATAATATAATTGTAGGACCGAACCTCATTATATCATCAATTACTCCGATGAGGAGTTTCATTATAACACACCCAAGATAATACCGAATACATGTATATTTTATATGAAGATAAAATACACAACACTGAATGAAACGGAGTATCCAAACGGAAATCTGCAGCGGAAAATAAATGACGACAACATGAATGACTGAAAGGATTGTGGGCCCCTACTAGTATCACTGGGACTCCTCGCCGTCAACGTTCTATTCCCGTGCTTTTGCCTTGCCATGACCTGAAAACAATATCCCCTAACGGGGTCAGTTACACAGAACAACAATCCTCAAGGGTTGAATATACACAATCATGATATAGCTCAATTATTAAATATCCTTAGTTATGAATTTAAGATGAAGAGGAGCATCATAGTATGCCCGTAATGTTCTGTGCAAGTGTACAAGACGAGTGCCCGGACACACCAGCCCTTGTACATAATTAGTCTCACGGAGGTAAACGTTACCGTGTGCACAGTCTAATGTATCGGTGACCCAATAGATGACCATCATGTGCTCGACTCAAAATTCTACACGTCCGCACCCGGCCACGCAATATGAACCCAGAAAGTCACACGATCAAAAGTGACCATGATGATTATCAATGAATAACAAGTTGACAAAGTCAAGAATGACTCACCGAGATGAAATAATAATCAAGCGAATGATAGCTCAATGAAAAGATTGGAACCGTCGTTCCTCGTGAATGAAGTGATTATTCGACAATTACAAAGTCTCAATACGGTTAATACATTATGAATGAGTTATGATTATGAATGAACAACAACAAAAGGAATGAATATCCTTTTAACCGAGTAAGAATTAACTTACACAACACCGATGAAGAATATCCTTTCACGAACAATGTCCTAAATCAGATGTCGGTCGCTCGAACAACCTTGAATAACACAATTACCAACAATCCGTTCAACATACGAATCAAACACGATGATAACTAACTCAAAACGTCGATACGACTAAACCAAGTTTATTGGGGCATTATATCAAACACGTTGTGACCAAAATTCGATTGTTTACAATCAATCCACAATTATACCAATATCAAATCCCCAAGGAGTGTTTCAAACTGACAAAACATCTTCGATACAATCACAAATCTAATATGAATATCCAAATTTGTGATTTCAACAACAACTAATCGAAACTCAATATTCAAAGTGTTCTTGAATAACCCTTTAATAATCCAATGAATAATCTTACACATCCATAATCATGCGTACATCTCTTCATGCAACATGATTATAACGTCCAAAACATCATATCTCAACACAAAAACGAAATCCAAGATGTTGAAGAATATTACCTTTGAAGATCCAAGCACTTTGATCCGATGAACACGCGTTAAATCGACTATCCGAGCTTCACAATGGAATGGAGATGATGAAAACCGAACACCCAAGTGATAGATGATGGAAAAATCTCTCCTTCAAGCTCCCTCTCTCGGATATAAGTTGAAGAATGAGAAATGAGTAAAAAGTCCCGACCAAGCCCTTATAAACTGCCAGAAGTTACGGTCGTAACTCGGCCTACTTACGGCCGTAACATCCCAGGTCAACGGCCTTACGGCTGTAGCCAGCCATCTCGTACGTCAGTAACTCGGCTTCGTCCAGAAACTGCCGACAGCCATACGGCCGTACCCGCACCCATCTTACGGGCGTAACTCGCCCTCGTCCAAGACACCTGCCGACAGCCATACGGCCATACCCGCACACCTTACGGGCGTAACTCGACTGATACGGCCGTACCTGGCCAAATTTATGGGCGTACGACCCCTTCGTCGAAACTGAACAGGCACCCTGCCTGCAACGTACGGCCATATCCAGCCAAGCCTTACGGCCGTACCTGCCTCATCTTACGGCCGTATGCCGCAACCCTTACGGCCGTATGCCGCAACCCTTACAGCCGTATGCCGCAACCCTTACGGCCGTAAGTCCTTCTCGTCTGACAAATCCTGAAAATTACGAACACCCCTTACGGCCGTAGCCTTCTCACCTTACGGCCGTATCTCGCCTTCGGCCAAAACAACCTTGATCCGACGAAAGCATGTTACGGCCGTAGCCTTCCCACCTTACGGCCGTAGCCTTCCCACCTTACGAAAGCATGTTACACCCCTTACGGCCGTAGCCTTCCCACCTTACGGCCGTATCTCGCCTTCGGCCAAAACAACCTTGATCCGACGAAAGCATGTTACGACCGTAATGTATGATTAGTTACGGCCATAACTCATTGCTGGACAAGATGAAAATCCGTCAACTCCGATTTCTCGCTACGATTGATGAATGATCCGACATACCATACGTATGTGAAAGTAAACAAGTCCAACACATACCAAAGATGATACTTCCAGCACAAGGCTACCAATCACGATGATAATGATAATACTCTCATCTCAACACTCAACGGAGATGAAATAATGATCGGTAACTGATACACGGTTACAACATGCCAACAAACACAAATGAATGAGTCATGAATGATGAGTGATTAATAATGAGTGAAAATTACTGAGTGACAATTACTGACTGATAATTATTGAATGGTAATGAATGAATCACAACCGGGTATTACATACTCCCCCCTTAAAAAGAGTTTCATCCCCGAAACTAAGGGGCACACAACTCGGGATAACCCTCCCGCATACTATCCTCGGTTTCCCAAGTAGCCTCTTCGACTCCGTGTCTCGACCACTGATCTTGACCAAAGGAATCGTCTTGTCCTCAACTGTTTGATTCGCCGCTCTAAAACTCATATAGGACGCTCCTCGTACGAATGATCATCCATGATCTCGATTTTGTCGGACTGAAGTATGTGACTCGGGTCGGCAACATACTTCCGCAACTGAGAGATGTGAAACACATTATGAATTCGGCTCAACGCTGGAGGTAAGGCCAATTGATAAGCTAAATCGCCTACTCAATCCAAAATCTCAAACGGTCCAATGAATCTTGGACTCAACTTCCCCCGTTTTCCAAAATGGAAAATACCTCGACTCGGGGATACTTTGACCAACACATGGTCACCTATCTCAAACTCTAATGGTCGACGATGATTATCTGCATATGATTTCTGTCGACTCTGAGCGGTCAACAAATGACTCCTGATCAAAGCTACCTTCTCACAGGCGGCTAAAAGCATATCGGGCTAGGTGTTGATTGATTCTGATAAGTCGTCCTAACACAAAGGAGATCGACAACGACGACCATACAAGGCCTCGTAAAGTGCCATCTTAATCGAAGCATGCCAACTATTATTGTACGTGAACTCAATCAACGGTAGTTGGGCTTTCTAATTATCTTTCCAATCGAGAACACATGCCTTCAACATGTCCTCCAAAGTCTGAATAGTCCTCTCTGATTGTCCGTCGGACTGAGGATGAAAAGCTATGCTGAGATTAAGCTGAGTTCCCATAGCATGATGAACTGATTTCTAAAAAATGAGACACGAACCGTCCGTCACGATCGAAAACGATGCTTTTGGGAGTACCGTGCAGTCTCACTATCTCTTTGATGAACAACTGGGCAAGTCTCTCGGGACCCCACATATCCTTAATCTCAAGGAAATGAGTTGATTTAGTTAAGCGGTCCACAATCACCTAGATTGTATTCATGCCACGACGACTCGTCGGCAAACTCGTGATGAAGTCCATAGAAATATCTTCCCACTTCCACTCTGGGATAGGGAGCGGTTTCAGCATACCTGCTGGTCTCTGATGTTCTATCTTGACTTGCTGATAGGTTAAACATCTCGAAACAAATTCTGCGACTCCGCGCTTCATATTACTCCACCAGTAATTTTGTTTCAAGTCCTTGTACATCTTGCTGGACCCCTGATGAATGGAGTAAGGGGTAGCATGAGCTTCTCTCAAAATCGAGTTTTCTAAATCATTATTCGCCGGTACGCATAACCGATACTTAAATCGCAAACGTCCATCCTTGTGGGCCACAAATCCAGGGGCTTTCCCTTGAGCCACATTCTCTCGGATGCGTAACAATGATGGGTCTGAACCCTGATTCACTCTGATTGCCTCCTCAAGTGGTGATGAAATCTCTAACATGCAAGGTTGCCCTTGCACTCGCTGAAGCCAGACCTCGATCTTGGGTCTAAGAAATTCCTGCTGAAGCTCCTTCTGAACTGTTAAACGAGCAAGCATTTGCTCCTTAACGGACTTACGACTCAAGGCATCGGCAACCACGTTTGCCTTACCAGGGTGGTACATGATCTCGATATCATAATCTTTGATTAGTTCCAACCACCGCCTCTGTCGCATATTTTACTCCTTCTGAGTAAATATATACTTCAAACTCTTATGATCGGTGAATATCTGACAGGTGACGCCATAAAGGTAATGACGCCAAATCATCAACGCGAAAACCATGGCTGCTAGCTTCCAGGTCATGGGTCGGATAATTAACCTCGTAAGGTCTCAATTGCCGTGAAGCAAAGGCAATAACCTTCTCATTCTGCATTAATACACATCCGAGACCGTGTCTGGACGCGTCACTAAAAACCACGAATCCTTTCGTCCCTTGCGGTAAAGAAAGGACAGGTGCTGAAATCTAACGACTCTTGAGTTCCTCAAAACTCTGCTGACACATGTCGTACCACGTGTATCACTTATCCTTTCGCAAGAGGTTCGTTAATGGTTGAGCGGTTTAAGAAAATCCTTCCACAAATCGCTGATAATAACCGGCTAATCCGAGAAAGCTTTGGATTTCCTTAACATTCTTCGGAGGTAACCAATCTCGGATAGTCTCCGTCTTCTAAGGATCAACACGTACACCATCTGATGAAGTTACATTCCCGAGAAACGACACTTCGGACATCTAGAACTCACACATGGAAAACATTCCATAAAGCTGCTCTCGTCTCAACACGTCGAGCACCTGATGAAGGTGAAACTCGTGTTCCTCCCGGTCACGAGAATAAATTAAAATGCCATCAATGAAGACAACCACAAACTGATCCAAAAAGTTGATGAAAACCCGATTGATTAGCTCCATGAATACCACAGGTGCAAAAGTTAACCCAAACGGCATTACCACGAACTCATAATGACCATAGCGTGTTCGAAACGCCGTCCTCGTAATATCCGACTCTCAAATTCGCAACTGATGATGTCCAGATCTTAAGTCGATCTTGGAAAATACTGAAGCTCCCTGAAGTTGATCTAAGAGATCATCAATACGGGGTAGAGGATACTTATTCTTGATCGTCACCCAATTCAACTCCCGATAATTAATACACACACGAAACGAACCATCCTTCTTCTCGACAAATAACACTGGTGCTCCCCACAGGGACGCACTCTGTTGGATATAACCTTTCTCGAACAATTCCTCCAGTTGATTCTTCAACTCCTGCATTTCGGTCGGGGCCATCCGATATGGTGCCTTCGATAATGGGGACGTACCAGGCCCCAACTCTATCGTGAATTCCACATCCCTCAGTGGAGGTAAACCAGGTAGCTCGTCTGGGAGTTCATCGTCAATCGATAACAATGATACCACAAATGGTTGAATACCTCGATTGCCTTAGAACGGTCAATCAATGACAATGATACAGTGAATGGTTGAACACCTCGATTGCCTCAGAACGGCCAATCAGTGACAATGATACAATGAATGACTAAACACCTCGATTGCCTTAGAACGGCCAATCGATGACAATGATACAGTGAATGATTGAACATTTCTGATTGAGTAATTTCAGTGCCTTCATCATATTAATGATTCTTCTGGAACAATGGGGATTACCTCTCTGAAATGCACATTCGGCTCCAATGACTGAAATGATAGTGACCATACGTTTACGAACACTGAGGATGGCATCATGACGATCCATCCAACTAATACCTAATATTACATCGTCCTAAGGTAAATCCACCACGATTAGGTCCACCAACCAATCACGGTCATTAAGCTTAATTCGGTCAGTTCTTAACCTCATGATTTCCGAGAATTCTTCTACCGACAGGTAGACCAATGATTTAAGGTCCACAATCAATAGGACTATCCAAGTGAAGTCTATACAAATATGATTCGAAAATGATTGAATGCGATGTACCATTATCAAAAAGGGTACACACAAGTTGAGATAGAATTACGAGTATACCTGAGATCATTCGGGCCTCCGGATCGTCGGTCCTCTTCATCGCATGAATCCGGGACTTGCCGGCCCTTGAACCGGATGCTCTCGTCTGATAAATATGATCTCCACCTTTATTCGCTTTCCTCGTCTTAAACGACGCTGACAGAGCAGTCTGATTCTGAATCGCTGATTGCTTCGGGGCCTGAGATGCCACCGGAGTCGGCTTGGAGTCCCTTCGTCAAAAACGGGCCTTAATCCCAGCAATCCCACAATTATGGCACGTG
Source organism: Orobanche coerulescens (assembly GCA_033398695.1). Lineage (NCBI taxonomy): Eukaryota > Viridiplantae > Streptophyta > Magnoliopsida > Lamiales > Orobanchaceae > Orobanche > Orobanche coerulescens. Next base: position 144,385,477 of record CM065805.1, on the reverse strand, counting down.
ATAGACGGTTTCAGACACTTAGTGCTGTAATGACCCGGCGCTCCATAGTTGAAATAGGTGATGGCTGATCTGGCCGCTCGGGACTGAGATCCTGCAGGATTAGATGCCGTAGGAGATCGCTTAGAAACGTTAGGGCCCACACGAGGCTTCTTGAAGGTTGACTGACCGCCATCGGACTGATTACGCTTCATTGATTTCTTGCTGACAGATGAAGGTTTTTGCTCAGCAACTTCCTTAGCAGCAGTCTCATACGGGAGAGTTCTCTCGATTAATTCGGCCAGAGTGGCGCAATGATGATTAAGCAATTGCATATGGGTCATCATGACCTGCATGAAAGTGAGTGGATCAACCCGAACATCTTCCGATCAAGCTGATTCCTGGGTACGATTTCCCAACTGTGAGTGATTATTTCCTGGGTTTCGGCCTGCACCGCAGCCTCTCCCCGTGCGTCCCCTGACAACTCTCTCCATACTGAAGTAGGAAGGTCGCATGATAATCATAGATCTCGCATGAGTACCGCATTATGATTTACGTCATGAAATGATGAAAATGAGCATACACGCTCTAACACAGTGATTACATGAATGATTAACTGAGGTGACATGATTATTTGATGATATTCTTGAAATGATTATCTTAAACAAGTTAACAAGATTAATGATATGATCCTCAAGATCAACAACTGAGTAATGAAATGAATTGAGTGATTAATGAGTTAACATGATCAACATGATTAAAATGAAAATAATGTTTGAGGATTGTTAACTGATGAATTATGAATGAATGATTCTCATTGCCAGAAATTATACCATGGCGTTAGAAGTCTTACAGTTCTTTGGGTCTGATGGGCTCGGCATTTGCACAGGTCACACGTAACGCGAAAGTCCAATGATACTAGTCCGATGATGATGATTTCAAATGAGACATGACTCAGAAGGTAGTATTCAAAACCACGCTCCGATACCAACTCTGTAACACCCCAAACTAGGCAGATATTACAGTGCCGTGGACCCCCGATTGGGACCCACCAGGCGAATGAAAATTAATGAATTAAATAATATAATTGTAGTACCGAACCACATTATATCATCAATTCATCCGATGCGGAGTTTCATTATAACACACCCAAGATAACACCGAATACATGTATATTTTATATGAAGATAAAATACACAACACTGAATGAAACGGAGTATCCAAATAGAAATCTGCAGCGGAAAATAAATGACGACAACATGAATGACTGAAAGGATTGGTCCCCCTACTAGTATCAATGGGACTCCTCGCCGTCAACGTTCTATTCCCGTGTTTTTGCCTTGCCATGACCTGAAAACAATATCCCCTAACGGGGTCAGTTACACAGAACAACAATCCTCAAGGGTTGAATATACACAATCATGATATAGCTCAATTATGAAATATCATTAGTTATGAATTTAAGCTGAAGAGGAGCATCATAGTATGCCCGTAATGTTCTGTGCAAGTGTACAAGATGAGTGCCCGGACACACCAGTCCTTGTACATAATTAGTCTCACGGAGATAAACGTTACCGTGTGCACAGTCTAATGTATCGGTGACCCAATACATGACCATCGTGTGCCCGGCACAAGGTGCCGACCATGGCCGATCATGTGTCCAGATCGCGATCTGCTGCCTCGGACCGCGAGGCAGCACCCGGCCAGCCCCAGGCTGCCGGGTCCGATTATGTTTTCGGCTCGTTTTTCGCCCCTATTCCAAAAATAACATTTTTCTAATCTTTATATTACACTTTAAATCAGTTTTCCAAAAGAAAATAGATTTACATTGTAACATAAAATCATGAAAAAATAATTTTTGGATGAACAATAGAAAATCAACGATTAATACGATTATGATTCCAAATCATACACCATCTAATCAAGCATTCCAAATCGCAAGACCTACACTCCGATACCACTGTTGGGATTCGGTGACTAAAACGAAGGCCCAGTGGAAGCAGTAAAACGAAAATTAATTCGATCTGAATCCCTACGAGGATCGATTGAGCTACGTACATACAAATATATAAAACGAAACACAAGAGATACAAGAAACATACCCTCGTAGTCCGTTGATTAAATGGTATCTTTATCTTGAGCTATTCCCCAAGCTTTGCTTGATCTCTACGAATCCAATCCGCTCCAAGCCCTTGTATGATCCAACGTCGAAAGTACAACGCCTCTACTTGTCACGCGCCGGAGAAATGATCGGAATGACAACACCCGATTAACCTCTAAAGTTACGGCTAGAATCAAGTGATGAAGCTTTGTATGTTAAGATTATTACACTCTAAGTGTTTTAATCTTACTCTCTCAATATTTTCTCTCAATTTTCTCCAAGAAAAATGAAGAAGAAGTGAATGAAGAAGATGAAGATGAGTGTTAAACTCAAAGTCTATCTCCCTCTCTCTCTATTCACATTGGAAAGGCTTGTGAAAACAAGTGATGAGAGTCTTCATTTTATTCTCCATAAAATCCTCCCAAATCAAGACCAAATAATTAAAATGAATTAATTAAAAGGTCTTGTTCCCTTGATACTTCAAGTCATCCACCGATTAAGGTGGAGACTATGACCAAAGGAAAGAGGAGGGAAAATGGGACGGCATCTAGAAGGATCCGGGACGAGTTCGGTTCGTTTCGGACTCCCGTGAGTCCAAACAAATAAACTCCTATTCCGTTCCGATGTATTTGTGTCGTTTAATCGATCTAATTAATTAAACATATCAAATACAAAATAACATAATTAATTTCTCCAAGAAATAATTATATTCATGAATTAAATTAATCATCCAGTGATATATTTAATTCATTAGGCCGTATATCAATTTATCCAATAAATCGATTTAAACATCTAATGTCTCAAATTTAGATATCCAATATCTAATACACATAATGAGAGAATTAGCTTGATTCATTCCGTCGTCAATCCTATTGCGTGACTCGGTAGGTCCGTCTCAGTCAACAATGGGAGGAACCAAAGAGTAGTAGCACCACCTAGCCAGCCTGGCGGCCTACACTGTACCCCAACTGAGAACGAATGATTGGGATCATTTAAGAACCATTATGTCGTGAATACCAGTATACGTATAAACCCTTCTTTCAAATGTCCCGATCAAGTTAGAGGGTCACGGTCAGTCAAACCCCATCTGTACTTGACGCTACGCATGCATTAATGCAAATCGAGATCATCGAGCTCTCTTGTATCTAATATAGCTAGCTCCAATGCTTTGGCCAAAGACTTATGATCTCATATGCCAATAACCGCATAGGACATATAACCCGTTCACTAACAGGAGAAAGAATTCTATCTTGGTATTCAGTAGGACCTGCTACTTGCCCATCAAGATGTACGTCGTGGTTGACCCACGCCTTCCGGTTTATAGGGTCGAACTACTCTAATGAAAATCTTGACGTCGCAAGCACATTCCTACTAAATCCTCAAGTCGAAGGTTCACGAATACCTATCACAACCTTTCGATTCCATCATTGACTGTCCCGGACTGAAATCCGTGTGACGAATCGAGGGTGAGTCGATTCGAGTATACTAATCCAATTAGCATACCTATAACGTGTGCTCCCACTAACCATTAGTGTTCGACAGGCACTCTCCTTGTCAAATAACACGTTATACAAGTCTTCACATAAACTTAACGCCAATTCAAGTTTCATCGACTTGCGAACGATTAAGTATTTGAGCTATAAACCTTTCCAGTGCCGACCCCCTTATCCAATAAGGAGTGGAACGTTTTGCTCTCAAATACACGGACTAGTTTCTATATGTATATTTACGAGTTAGGAATGCCAGTAACTTCCAGTAAATAAAGAAACATCCATTGCCTTATATTGATGATTTACATAATAACAAGTACAATGCCCTCACTCAACATCCTCTGAGTGGCATTTAAGGGCATACTCCTAACAAATAATACTGGTGCTCCCCACGGGGACGCACTCGGTCGGATATAACCCTTCTCGGTCAAATCCTCTAATTGATTCTTCAACTCCTGCATTTCGGTCGGGGCCATCCGGTATGGTGCCTTCGATAATGGGGACGTACTGGGCTCCAACTCAATCGTGAATTCCACATCTCTCTGTGGAGGCAACCCAGGTAACTCGTCTGGAAAAACATCGGCATATTCTCTCACTACAGGAATATCCGTCAACATCACAAATGGTTTCTCGGTCTTGGTCATATAGCACCAATAACCAACACACCCCTGATTGTGTAATCTCACTACTTTCATCAAGTTGATGACCCTCCCGGAACAGCTGGGATTACCTCCCTGAAATACACATTCGACCCTATCGTCTGAAATGATAGTGACCATATGCTTACGGACACTAATGACGTTATCGTGATGATCCATCCAATCAATACCTAGGATGACGTCGTTCCTCGGTAAATCTACCATGATTAGGTTTGCTAACCAAACACGGCCATGAAGCTGAATCGGACAATCCTTAATCTCACGATTCCCGATAATTCTTCTACCATCCGGTATATCAATGACATAAGGCTCACAACTAGTAGCACTACCCAGACGTAGTCTACTCAAACATGACTTGGAAATGAATGAATGTGATGCACCAGTATCAAAAAGGGTACACACAGGTTGAGATAGAATATAGAGTGTACCTGAGATTATCGAGGCCTCTGGATCGTCGGCCTTCTTCATCTAATAAATTCGGGGCTTGCCAGTCCCCGAACCGGATGCTCCCGTCTGATAGCTCTTGGCTCCGCCTTTATTAGCTCTTGTCGTCTTGAACGACGCGAACTGAGTGGCCTGATTCTGCACCGCTGAATTTCTCAGGGCCTGGGATGACACCGGAGTAGGTTGAGTCTCTTCGGCAAAAACGGGCCTTATGCCCAACAATCCCATAGTTATGGCACGTAACAGTCTGCCTCGGACACTTGGTGCTGAAATGACCCTGTTCTTCACAGTTGAAACAGGTGATGGCCGAACTGGCCACTCGTGACTGAGATTCTGCGGGTCTAGGCACCATAGGAGGTCGCTCAGAAAAAGTAGAGCCCGCACGAGGTTTCTTGAAAGTGGCCTGACTGCCGTCAGACTGATTACGATTCTTTAACTTCTTGCCAGCAGATGAAGGTTGTTGCTTAGCAATCTCCTTAGCAATAAGCTCATAAGTAAGAGGTTTCTCAATGAATTCGGACAGAGTGGTGCAATTGTGATTAAGCAACTGCATCCGCATATGAGGCTTCAACCTCTTGCTGAAATATTTGATCTTGTCCGCCTCGGAGTGAATAATAGACGAGGCGAAAGGAAGAAGCTCCTGAAATTTCTCGGCGATGGTGAGAACATCATCGTCCGCTGAGAGGTCGGGAGTGAGTAATTATGACAACTTGGCGTCCCTGAGTGGGGCCGGATAATACCTCTCCATCATGAGAGTCTTGAATTAATCCCAAGTACAAGATCCGTCAGTGGGCTTCAACGATAACCACCATGAATGTATGCCCTTACCAAGATAGTAAGCCGCAACTGAAACTTTGTGTCCCTCAGGACAGTCCACCATAGCAAATAGTTTCTCAAAATGTTCAAGCCAGTGAATGATATCCGTCGGCTCAGATGAGCGCTCGAAGGTAGGTGGTCTCTGGCGAGAGATGTCGCCAATGATACTGCTCACACCCCTCTCTTACCTCTGAGGTGGCGGCGGAGGAGCCTGTTGATTTTGAGTAGTTGAGTTATGCATCGTCTCCATTAGTTGTGCCATCTGAGTCATTTGGGCCATCATGCCCTGCATAAAAGCGAGTGGGTCAACCCGAACACCTTCTGACTGAGCTGTGTCCCGGGTACGATTCCCTGATAGTGAATGATTATGTCCAGGTGAATGAGTGGCAGAGTCACTGCTCGATGAATTAGCATTATTCCTCGCGTTAGTGCGTGTATTCACATGAGTTCTCGGGTTTCGGCCCGCACCACGGCCTCTTCCCCCGTGTCCTCTGCCAGCTCTTTCCATACTGAAGTGGAAAGTCATGTGATAATTATATATCTCGCATGAATATGACATTATGATTACGTTATGAAATGATGAAAATGAGCATACGCGCTCAAACACAATGATTACATGAATGATCAACAGAAGTGACGTGATTATCTAATGAAATTCTTGAAATGATTATCTTGAACAAGTTAACAAGATTAATGATATGATCCTCAAGATCAACAACTGAACAATGAAATGAACTGAGTGATTAATGAATTAAAATGATCGACTTGATCACAAATGAAAATGATGAATGAGGATTGTTGACTGTTGAATGATGAATGAGTGATTCTATTGCCAAAAATTATACCATGGCGTCAGAAATCTTACTGTTCTTTGGTCTGAGGGGCTCGACTCTTGCACAGGTCACACGTGACGCGAAAGTCCAATGATACTAGTCTGATGAACGATGATTTCAAATTAGACATGACTCGGAAGGTAGTATTCAAAACCACGCTCCGATACCAACTCTGTAACACCCCAAACTAGGCGGATATTACAGTGCCGTGGACCCCCGACTGGAACCCACCGGGCGATTGAAAATTAATGAATTTAATAATATAATTGTAGTACCGAACCACATTATATCATCAATCACTCCGATGAGGAGTTTCATTACAACACACCCAAGATAATACAGAATACATGTATATTTTATATGAAGATAAAATACACAACACTGAATGAAATGAATATCCAAACGGAAATCTACAGCGGAAATAAAATAAAGAAAACACGAGTGAATGAAAAGGACTGGCCCCCTACTAGTAACACTGGGACTCCTCGCCATCAGCGTTCTCTTCGCGTGCCTTAGCCTTGCCATAACCTGAAAACAACATCCCCCAACGGGGTCAGTTACACAGAACAACAATCCTCAAGAGTTGAATAAACACAATCATGATATAACTTAATTATGAAATGACGATGAAGAGAGGCACCACAGTACGCCCGTAATGGTATATGCACGTGCACAAGACGAGTGTCCGGACACACCCGCCCTTGTACCTAATTAGTCTCACGGAGGTACATTACCATGTGCACAGTCCAATGTGTTAGTGAACCCAACACATGACCATCACGTGCCCGACTAAAATTTCCACACATCCCCACCCAGCCATGCAATATGAACCCAGAAGGTCATATGAACAAGAATGACCATGAAGAATATTAATGAATAACAATACGACAAAGTCAAGAATGACTCACCGAGATGAAATGATAGTGAAATGAATGATAGCTCAATGAAATGGTTGGAACCGTCGTTCCTCGTGAATGAAGTGATTAATTGACAATTACAAGTCTCAATACGGTTAATATAATATGAATGAATTATGATTATGAATGAACAACAACGAAAGGAATGAATATCCTTTTAACCGAGTAAGAATTAACTTACTCAACCGGTGAAGAATGTCCTTCCTCGAACAAACATCATACAATGAGATGTTGGTCGCTCGAACAACCTTGAATGACAATTACCAACAATGCTCAATATACGTATCAAACACGATTATAACCGACTCAAACGTCGATACAACAATATCCAAACTCATTGAGGCATTCTAGCGAACACTTAGCAAACACACATCCTTTGGTAATATCCAATCCCAAATATATCGAAACCAACACCAAAATGAGTATTTCAAACTAACAAAACAACTTCAATGACATCAATAATCCCATGGGAATCCACAATTCGAGTTAACGACAACATCTAATCGAAAACCCCTAAAATATATCGAAGTCAACCCCAAAGTGTTCTTGGTTCAACCCCAACATTCATGAAATCCGAAATATACAACAATAAATCCATAGGAATACATTTATCCCAGGTAGATAATCCATATCTAACATATTCCGACAACAATCCAAGCTCATACGAAGAAATCGGAAGGAAAAACCAAAAAATCCGAAATTCTAGATCCAAGAGATTATTACCTTGATTTGATGTGATGAGGATGATGAAATGATGATTAATCCGGATGATTAGCTTGAAGATGTTGATAGCTGATTTCACATCGAAGAACACTCCTCAAGAAGCTCCAAATCGCCCAAAACCTATGAAATAATGAAAAGAAATGACAAATGACGAACTCTGGACTACACTGTCCAATTTATAACAATCCCAGTTTAGCGCGCGCTAGATCCTGTTCTTAGCGTGCGCTAACGGGTATACTGGGTAGTCCAGTACCCTCTGTCCTTATCGGTAGTGTGCGCTACATACCTTTTGTAGCATGCGCTACTGCCATATACTTAGCGTGCGTTAACTGAATATTTGATGCCCAGTAACTGGAGTCCAGACCTTTTGTCCTCTGACCTGCTCGCGATAGCGTGCGCTACATCCAAGATCCAGTGTGCGCTACTAACACCGATTAGCGTACGCTAATGCTCACACATAGCGTGCGCTATGAATTATCTAAAATTAGTCCAGTAGCCGCTGGACTCTGCCTGATCCGACCTTAGAGCGCGCTACACCGTCTGCATAGCGTGCGCTACTCCAACCTACTAGTGCACGCTACTTACCATTCGTAGCGTGCACTACTTACAACCCAACTGCAGTCCAGTGCCTTCTGCACTGCCTGCTTGAAACATACTAGCGTGCGCTAATGTTGAGAGGTAGCGTGCGCTACCCGTACTCAATTAGTGCACGCTAAAGAGAGTACGTAGCGTGCGCTACTCCTCACACACAGCACAACTATGAAGATGACAACGATGATAAACACGGCACGATTCTCCAACTAGATTGATTATGAATGACGATTGATACACGATACAATTACTCTGAACGGTGAATACAAAGATTGAATATGAGTGACAAATGATCATTAATGAGTGAAAATTACTGAGTGACAATTACTGAACGATAGTTACTGAATGATAATGACTGAATTACAACCGGGTATTATACTACTGGCTCAAAATACACATGTTCTTACGTACGTTGCCAAACTGAACGTACGTAAAGCTCTATACATTACGTACTCTAAGGAATAGCCATTACGTACGTAATGGCCGTTGACTTGGTTGTCACGATTGACTCCCGACCACTGCCTACACGCTCGGACTTACCCACCGAAAGTTGATCTGCTGATTGATACTATAACACCCCAGATTTAACCGGAAATATTACAGCGCCGTGGGCCCCGAGACGGAACCCACAAGGCTGAAGGAAATTTTCGCAAACATTTACAAATTCCCAAGAGGCCACCGACGGTACTATATTTAAAACATTTGAAGACTATATATAGTCTGTTTATCAAGACCGTCGTAAAATCTCGTTTTTAAAAGGGCGAGGCCAAACAACCGAAACTCAATAGTTTAGAAAATGATTTTACAAAGTAACTCAAGTTACCAGAAACGATAGGTCATTTCAAAATACTCACGCAGCGGAAAAGACAATAGTTAAAAGTACTCTAGCAGCAGAATACAACAACTGATCAGGAAAGTCAATACAAAAACATGCCCTAGCATATATCCTCCGGGAAGCTCATCTCTCCACGACCGATACAAGCTCAATATCTCAATAACCTAAAAAGAAATCTCACGACGGGGTCAGCCATAATATCCAACAATGATAACCGTCACATCACATTAATAATTACTTACCAATGAGAATACAAAATAAGAATACGACCAATAAAATCTTATCGTAGTAACGTTACTTATTCAAATAATTCTCAACAGAATAATCATTATCACATTTCACATCTCGTACTCGATTAACCAATAAACTCGAACATATTATCTATATTGTACCTCAAACAATACTCAAGATTCTCAAACTATCATAACCAACTCACGATACGGAAATATACCAGTTCTGACCAATATGATCCATCGGAAAGTATCATCAAATCCCAAGACGATGACCGATTGTCCATCAAAAGGCGAATACCAAAGAAAATACGGAACATACCTCAAGATGCACAATACCACGACAATCATGTCAGTCTAATCCGAGATCATATCAATGCAATACGGACACGGTCCTAACACAAGACCTACAAATGCATATTCATATGACCACGTCAATATGCTCAAAACAATAACAAAATTGTATACTCAATGGAAATCCCATGATCCAGCGCCCTCAGCATAGATCCCCTGATGATCCCACTAGATCAGCATGAGGTGGATAACCAACAATATACATAGGCACAAAAACACATATAAAACCAAAAATGCGAATCCACATGATTCCATCAACAGAATACTGGGTAATCCAATGATCCAGCGCCCTCAGCATAGATCCCCATGATGATCCCGTCGGACAAACGCATGGTGGAAAACCTGTCCAGCGATCCAGCGCCCTCATCATAGATCCCCATGATGTTCCCGTCGAACCAACGCATGGTGGACATCCGATCCAGCACCCTCAGCATAGATCCTCATGATCCCATCGGATCATTTACAACATAAACAATACAATTATGCATACACATATGCAACTCAATATGTTCATCAACGTGAACAACATATGAATCAAAACATGAACGACACTATGATGAAACAACTAGGACGACTTCATGTTCAGCAACATGAATGACAACCTGTCAACATCATTAACACTAAACCGAATCAAACTAAGATACTTGTCCCGGGTCCTTCAGGAGCAATCTCGATGTCAAATCATCACCGGCAATTATCCTCAATGCTTGGCGATCCAAACGTACAATGAACTATAGATACTCATATCCTCGTCTTTACCATAATGTAACCTCGATACCCGAATATGCCAATAACCGAAAAAAATCATATACAGTACGATTAAACTTCCAGAATCAGAAAGACAACATATAATCATAGCTATATGCATTATAAACGAAATGAAACTAAAACCATTCATTAAACATTATAACTGAGCAAGTAATAACTTGCCTCGATACTGATACGACGATGATGAAGCTGCTACAAATTTCTCGTCGTCGATTACAAGCTCCTCGGCTCCCGGCCAAAGCGATTCACGAACGTTCCCGGTCATGACCGCAAGCGAGGTTCTAATCACCGATCAATAATCTCAACCTATTGAAGTAACCAATTAACACATATCCGATAACAATCAACAATCGACACGACCAACCAATCAACTCAACGATTCAATGATATCTCGATCGTACACAACCAAATAATCCAACTCAACAAATACGAATTCATATCTATAATATAAACCGCAACTCGATGATCATACTTAACGATTACTACAACTGATCAATAAACCCAAATGTTCCACATTATCCCGATTAAACACGAGTCCGAATATCTAATTCAAACAATTACGAATTCACAACCACAATGCGATTACGGGTACGAACGTAAAGGAAATCTTATTTGACGAACAATCACAATCTTTCTGAATTCCAAGTTGATATCTTGATTCGTATTTCATCAAGAACATATGAATTCTACCACTACAATCAACGAACATTCGATCTTCATATCTAAAATATCGATAATTTAACCTACGATCATCTTGCTATGTTCAATTCATCAAGGAGTTCCTCAAGAACACTAAATGATCCGAAACCTTGTTCATAGCCATCAAAACAACGTAATTCGATATCCTCTAACATCTAAACAATCCTCATTCATGATTCAAGGTGTATATTATCATATTTTCCAATATATGAACCTCCTAACATCAAGAATCGAACAATTCTACCAAGAACACCAAGAACACTATGATTCTATAATCATAACCAAAATAATCAAGACATAAACCATCATTGTAATACCCGGTTGTAATTCAGTCATTATCATTCAGTAATTTCATTCGGTGATTGTCACCCAGTGTATATTCACTCTATTATAATCATTCACCAATCATATTCATTCACCGTGTTCACCGTTCGGAAAAACTTCGAGTGGTGTATCATTATTGTTCATTGTTTCAACTTTCCTCATATGAGTTCGACTTTGTTAGATCACCATTAATTTTTGGTAACTCCAAAAATTCTAAATCTTTGCAATATTATAGAGCATCGAGTTAGCTTTCCAATGGTTCAAAGCGGTGAGTCAATCGAGTCCGGACGAGAGAGTTATGGTCGTTTAGCTCAACCGCTCATTGGCCGATCACTGCCGAGCGAACCGGCCGTGTCGTCCGACACGGCCCGTGCCGTACTCGTCCGGAGAGTGCCGAAGTGTTCGCCTCGAGGACCCGGCCGTGTCGTGCACGCGGCAGTCGAACCTTCCGGATAAGCGAGCCGAAGTGCCGCACGCCCGACCGTGTCGCTCGCACGGCCGAGTCATGCCGAAGTCATTGCCGGACGGGTCATCGTCGGGAGGCCCTCCGCGCCGCGACCGTGTCAGCGGGACACGGTCGAAGTCATCGGCCGGTGTCGGCGGTATGCGATGGCCGCGCCGATCGGCACGGGCCGTGTCGGCAGCGATCAACTCCCTTAAATTCGTTTTTTCAAAGATTTCTTCCATTCCTTTCCCATTTTTTCACTTGCAACCGAGAGAGGAGGCTTGAGGGAGGGTTTTTCCTTCACAAATCATTTGGGTGATTGAATTTCTTCATCTCATTTCGATCGTGAATCCCGGAAAATCAATCTAAAGCGTGTTCTTCGGATTAAAGCACTTGGATCATCAAGAGGTAATTCCTTCAACACTTTGGACTTCGATTTTGTGTTGAAATAGGATGTTTTGGACGTTATAATCATGATATATGAAGGGATATTTATATGATTATGAGTTTGTATAAGGATTCATTGGATTATTGAGGGATTATTCAAGAACACCTTGTAAATCGAGTTGGAATTGGGGATTTTCGACTAATTGTTGTTATAATCACATTTTTGGATATTCATAACGGATTATTGATCGTATTGGAGATGTTTGTTGGTTTGAAACACTTCTTGGGGATTTTGATATTGGGATATCGAGGTTTGATTGTAAACAATCGGAGTTTGGATACAACGTATTCGATATAATGCCCCAATGAACTTAGTTTAATCGTATCGACGTTTTGAGTTCGTTATATTCGTGTTTAATTCGTATATTGATCGGATTGTCGGTAATTGTATTGAATTAAGGTTGTTCGTGCGACCGACACTTCATTTAGGGCGTTGTTCGTGACGGACATTCTTCATCGGTGTTGTGTAAGTTAATTCTTACTCGGTTAAAAGGATATTCATACCTTTTGTTGTTGATCATTCATAATCATAACTCATTCATCATTGTATTAATCATATTGAGACTTGTAATTGTTGAACAATCACATCATTAACAGGAACGGCAGTTCCAACCATTCCATTAAAACTATCAATCATTTCATTATCACTTTCGTATCGGTGAGTCATTCTTGACTTTGTCGGATTATTATTATTCATTGATATTCATTATGGTCATTCTTGTTCATATGACCTTAGGTTCATATTGCGTGGCGGGTGCGGATGTGTGGAATTTTTAGTCGGGCACGTGATGGCCATGTATTGGGAGTGATACATTGGGATGTGCACAGTAACGATTACCTCCGTGAGACTAATTAGGTACAAGGACGGGTGTGTCCGGTCATCCGTCTTGTACACTTGCACGAGAACACTACGGGCGTACTATGATACTCTTCTTGCGTAATTCATAACTAAGGATATTTCATAACTTCGATTAAATCATGTTTGTGTATTTTCAACCCTTGAGGATTGTTGTTACATTTAACCGACCCATTTGATTTTGTTTTTCGGTCATGGCAAGGCAAACGCACGGAATAGCATGTTGATGTCGAGGAGTCCTAGTGATACTAGTAGGGGCCCCGATCTTTCGATTATTCATGTTATTGTCCTTTATTTTTCAGCTGAGACTTTCATTTGAATACTCGTTTCATTCGGTGTTGTGTATTTTATCTTCATATAAAATACACTAGTATTCGGTATTGTCTGGTGTGTGTAACTAAACTCCTCATCGGAGTAATTATTGTTGTAATGTAGTTCTACTACATTTATCTTATGTAATTCATTCATTTTCATTTGCACGGTGGGTCCCAGTTGGGGATCTACGGCCCGTAATATCCGCCTAGTTTGGGGTGTTACAGAGTTGGTATCGGAGCGTGGTTTTGAATACTTCCTTCCGAGTCATGTCTTATTTGAAATCATCGTCATCGGACTAGTATCATTGGACTTTCGCATCACGTGTGACCTGTGCAAATGCCGAGCCAATCGAATAAGAAGCTGTAAGATTTCTAACGCCATGGTATAATTTCTGGCAATAGTCATTCATTCATCATTCATCAATTAACAATCCTCAAACATCATCATTCATTATGATCAGGACGATCATATTAACTCATTAATCACTTAATTCATTTCAATACTCAGTTAATGATCAGGACGATCATATTAACTCATTAATCACTTAATTCATTTCAATACTCAGTTAATGATCAGGACGATCATATTAACTCACTAATCACTTAATTCATTCCAATACTCAGTTAATGATCAGGACGATCATGTTAACTCATTAATTACTCAATTCATTTCATTACTAAGTTGTCAATCTGGATGATCATATTATCAATCTTGTTAAGTTATTCAAGATAATCATTTCAAGAATTTCATCAGATAATCATGTAACTTCAGTAAATCATTCATATAATCACTAAGTTAGAGCATGTATACTCATTTTCATCATCTCATGACATAATCATAACGTGCTAATCATGCGGGAAATATAATCATTATGCGACCTTCCTACTCCAGTATGGAGAGAACTGTCGAGGATGCATGGGGAGAGGCAGTGCGGCAGAACCCGAGAAATAATCACTCGCTGCCGGGAAATCGTGCCCAGGACTCGGTTCGATCAGAAGATGTTCGGGTTGATCCACTCACTTTTATGCAGGCCATGATGACCCATGTGCAGTTGCTCAATCATCATTGCGCCACTCTGGCCGGATTAATCGGCGAACTCTCCGTCTGAGCCACCGCTAAGGAAATTGCCGAGCAGCAACCTGCATATGTCAACAGGAAATCAACTAAGCGTAATCTATCAGAAGGTGGTCATTCAACCTTCAAGAAGCCTCGTGTGAGTCCTATCGTTTCTGAGCGATCTCCTACGGCGCATAATCGTGCGGGATCTCATTCCCGAGCGGCCAGTTCGGCCATCACCTGTTTCAATTGTGGAACGCCGGGTCATTTCAGCACTGAGTGTCTGAAACCGTCTATCACGTGCTATAATTGTGGGAATTTTGGGCATAAGGCCCGTTTTTGCCGAAAGGACTCCAAGTCGGCTCGGTGGCATCTCGTGCCCCGAAGCAACCAGCGTTTGAATCAGACTGCTTTGTCATCGTCGTTTAAGATAATGGAAGCAAATAGAGTTGGAGCTCGTATTTATCAGGCGGGAGCGTCCGGTTCGGGGACCGGCAAGTCCCAGATTCATATGATGAGGAGGATCGACGATCCGGTGGTCCGAATGATTTCGTATACTCGTAATTTTATTTCAACTTGTGTGTACCTTTTGATGCTTGTACACCGCATTCATTCATTTTCGAATCATGCTTGAATAGACTTATTTCGGGATAGTCCTATTGTTTGTGGACCTCATACCATCGGTCTACCTGACGATGGAAGAATTTTCGGAATCATACCTAAGTAAGCTTAGTAACCGCGATTGGTTGGTGGACCTAATCGTGGTGAATTTATCATAGGACGATGTAATTTCGGTATTAGTTGGTTTAACCGTCTTGATACTATCCTCAGTATTTGTTAGCGTTTGGTCGCTATCTTTCCGTCGTTGGTTGTCGAATGTGTGCTTGAAGTAATCCCGTTGTTCGGTAGAATTTATCTTATGGCGAAAACAGAAATTCCGCAATCGAACTATTCAATCATTCATTGTATCATTTCCATCGATTGGCTTTTCTAAGACAATCGATTCATTCGATCATTCATTGTATCATTTTCACCGATTGACCTTTCTAAGGCAATCGAGTTATTCAATAATTCATTGTATCATTTTCATCGATTGGCCTTTCTAAGGCAATCGAGTTATTCAATCATTCATTCTATTATTTTCGTCGATTGTCCTTTCAAAGGCAATCGAGTTATTCAAACATTCATTGTATCATCTTCATCGATTGGCCTTTCTAAGGCAATCGAGTTATTCAATCATTCATTGTATTATTTTCGTCGATTGTCCTTTCAAAGGCAATCGAGTTATTCAAACATTCATTGTATCATCTTCATCGATTGGCCTTTCTAAGGCAATCGAGTTGTTCAATCATTATTGGTATCTCTTTTTATCGATTGACCATTCTAGGGCAATCGAAATGTTCAATCATTCGTGGTATCATTGTCATCGATTGACGATGTATTTCCGGGCGAGTTATCTAGTTGCCTTCACATAGAGTAAGGGAATTCAGGAGTGAGTTGGAGCCAGTCGTCCCCTTTATCGAAGGCACCGTATCGGATGGCCCCGACCAGAATGCAGGAGTTGAAGATTCAACTTGAGGAGTAGTTCGAGAAAGGTCATCTCCGACCGATTGCGTCCCCGTGAGGAGCACCAGTGTGATCTGTCAAGGAGAAGGATGGCTCGTCTCGTGTGTGTATTAATTACCAAGAGTTGAACAGGGCGATGATCAAGAGTAGTACCCTTTACCTCGTATTGATGATCTTTTAGATCAACTTCAGGGAGCTTCAGTATTTTCCAAGATCGACTTAAGATCTGTATATCACCAGTTGCGGATTCGAGAGTCGGATATCGCGAGGACAGCGTTTCATACACGCTATGGTCATTGTGAGCTCGTAGTTATGCCGTTCGGGCTAACTATTGCACCTGTGGTATTCATGGAGTTAATGAATCGGGTTTTCATCGACTTTTTAGATCAGTTGTTATTGTCTTCATCGACGACATTTTGATTTATTCTCTTAGCCGAGAGGAACACGAGGTTCATTTTCTTCAGGTTCTCGACGTGTTGAGACGAGAGCAACTTTATGGAAAGTTTTCCAAATGTGAGTTCTGGAGGTCCGAAATGATTTTCTCGGGCATGTAATTTCATCTGCGAGTTCGTGTCGACCCTCGAAGACGGAGGCTATCCGATATTTGCAACCTCCGTAAGATATTTAGTAAATCCGATGTTTCTCGGATTAGGGTTAATTATCTAACCCACGGCCGAGCTAAGTAACCGTGGTTTTCGCGTTGGAATTTTTGGCGTCGTTACCTTTATGGAATCACTTGTCGATCTTCACCAATCACAAGAGTTGAAGTATATATTTACTCACAAGGAGTTAAATATGCGGCAGGGCAGTGGTTGGAACTAATCAAAGATTTTGATATCGAGATCCTTTACCACCGGGCAAGGCGACGTTGTCGCCGACGCCTTGAGTCGTAAGTCCGTTCGGGAGCGGATGCATGCTCGTTTAACGATTCGAAGGAGCTTCAATAGGAATTCCTTAGACCCGAGATCGAGGTCCGGCTTCAGTGAGTTCGGGAGACGACTTTGTATGTTAGAGATTTCATCATCTCTGAGGATGCAATCGGGGAGAATCGAGTTCGGACCCGGCATTGTTGCGCATTCGTGAAGATGTGGCTCGGGGAAAGCCCACAGATTCGTGGTCCACGAGGGTGTACTTTTGAGGTTTAAGAACCGGTTGTGCGTGCCGCGAATGACGAGTTGAAAAATTCTATTTTGAGAGAAGCTCATGCTACCCCTTATTCTTCATCAGGGTCCAAGAAGATTTACAAGGACTTGAAACAAAATTACCGGTGGAGTAATATGAAGCGAGAAGTCGCAGAATTTGTTTCGAGATGCTTAACTGTCAACAAGTCAAGATGGAACCTCGGCCGCGAGTATGCGATACCGCTCCTATTAGGAATGGAAGTGGGAAGACATTTCTATGGATTTCATCACGAGTTTGCCGACGAGTCGTCGTGGCATGAATGCGATCTGGGTGATTGTGGACCGCTCAACTAAATCAGCTCATTTCCTTGAGGTCAAGGATACGTGGGGTCCCGAGAGACTGGATCGGTTGTTCATCAAGGAGATAGTGAGACCGCACGGTACTCCTAAGAGTATCGTTTCCGATCGTGACGGACGATTTGTTTCCCATTTTTGGAAATCAGTTCATCGTGCTATGGGAACTCGGCTTAATCTCGATCGCCTTTCATCCTCGGTCAGACGGACAATCGGAGAGGACTATTCGGACATTAGAGGACATGTTGAGGGCATGCGTCCTCGATTAGTAGACGATGGGGAAGCCCAATTACTGTTGTTTAAGTCCACGTACAGTATAGTTGGCATGCCTCCATTAAGATGGCACCTTACGAGGCCTTGTGCGGTCGTCTTTGTCGATCTCCTTTGTGTTAGGATGACTTGTTAGAATCAATCGGCACCGAGCCCGATATGCTTATAGCCGTCCGGGAGAAGGTAGCTTTGATCAAGAGTCGTATGTTGATAGCTCAGAGTCGACAGAAAACGTATGCGGATAATCGTCGTCGACCACTAGAGTTCGAGACGGGTGACCATGTTTTGGTCAAGATTTCCCCGAGTCGAGGTATTTTTCCGTTTCGGAAAACGGGGGAAGTTGAGCCCAAGATTCATTGGACCGTTTGAAATTTTGGATCGAGTAGACGAGTTAGCTTATCGATTGGCGTTACCTCCGGCTTTGAGCAGGATTCATAATGTGTTTCACGTCTCTCAGTTGCGGAAGTATGTTGCCGACCCGATTCACATACTTGATTCGGCCGAAATCGAGATCGCGGATGATCATTCGTACGAGGAGCGTCCTGTACGAGTGTTAGAGCGGCGAATCAAACAAGTTGAGGAACAAGACGATCCCTTTGGTCAAGATTCAGTGGTCTAGACACGGAGTCGAAGAGGCCACTTGGGAAACCGAGGAGAATATGCGGGAGTGTTATCCCGAGTTGTTTGACCCTTAGTTTCGGGGACGAAACTCTTTTAAGGGGTGTATGTAATACCCGGTTGTAATTCAGTCATTATCATTCAGTAATTTCATTCGGTGATTGTCACCCAGTGTATATTCACTCGATTATAATCATTCACCAATCATATTCATTCACCGTGTTCACCGTTCGGAAAAACTTCGAGTGGTGTATCATTATTGTTCATTGTTTCAACTTTCCTCATATGAGTTCGACTTTGTTAGATCACCATTAATTTTTGGTAACTCCAAAAATTCTAAATCTTTGCAATATTATAGAGCATCGAGTTAGCTTTCCAATGGTTCAAACGGTGAGTCAATCGGAGTCCGGACGAGAGAGTTATGGTCGTTTTAGCTCAACCGCTCATTGGCGATCACGCTGAAGCGAACTCGGCCGTGTCGTCCGACACGGCCCGTGCCGTACTCGTCCGGAGAGTGCCGAAGTGTACGCCTCGGGACCCGGCCGTGTGCAGCACGGCCGAGTCGAACCCTTCCGGATAAGCGAACCATTGCTGAGCACGCCCGACCGTGTCGCCAGCACGGCCGAGTCATGCCGAAGTCCGTCGGACGGGTCATCTGTCGGGAGGCCCTCGCGCCGCGACCGTGTCAAGCGAGGACACGGTCGAGTCATCGTCGGCCACCGTCGGCCGGTATGCGACACGGCCGTGCCGATCGGCACGGCCGTGTCCGGCAGCGATCAACTCCCTTAAATTCGCTTTTTTCAGATTTCTTCCATTCCTTTCCCATTTTTTCACTTGCAACCGAGAGAGGAGGCTTGAGGAGGGTTTTTCCTTCACAAATCATTTGGGTGTTTGATTTTCTTCATCTCCTTTCGATCGTGAATCCCGGATAATCAATCTAACGCGTGTTCTTGGATTAAAGCACTTGGATCATCAAGAGGTAATTCCTTCAACACTTTGGACTTCGATTTTGTGTTGAAATAGGATGTTTTGGACGTTATAATCATGATATATGAAGGGATATGTATATGATTATGAGTTTGTATAAGGATTCATTGGATTATTGAGGGATTATTCAAGAACACCTTGTAAATCGAGTTGGAATTGGGGATTTTCGACTAATTGTTGTTATAATCACATTTTTGGATATTCATAACGGATTATTGATCGTATTGGAGATGTTTGTTGGTTTGAAACACTTCTTGGGGATTTTGATATTGGGATATCGAGGTTTGATTGTAAACAATCGGAGTTTGGATACAACGTATTCGATATAATGCCCCAATGAACTTAGTTTAATCGTATCGACGCGTTTTGAGTTCGTTATATTCGTGTTTAATTCGTATATTGATCGGATTGTCGGTAATTGTATTGAATTAAGGTTGTTCGTGCGACCGACACTTCATTTAGGACGTTGTTCGTGGACGGACATTCTTCATCGGTGTTGTGTAAGTTAATTCTTACTCGGTTAAAAGGATATTCATACCTTTTGTTGTTGATCATTCATAATCATAACTCATTCATCATTGTATTAATCATATTGAGACTTGTAATTGTTGAACAATCACATCATTAACGGAACGCAGCCCAACCATTCCATTAAAACTATCAATCATTTCATTATCACTTTCGTATCGGTGAGTCATTCTTGACTTTGTCGGATTATTATTATTCATTGATATTCATTATGGTCATTCTTGTTCATATGACCTTCTCGGGTTCATATTGCGTGGCGGGTGCGGATGTGTGGAATTTTTAGTCGGGCACGTGATGGCCATGTATTGGGAGTGATACATTGGGTGTGCACACGGTAACGATTACCTCGTGAGACTAATTAGGTACAAGGACGGGTGTGTCCGGTCATCCGTCTTGTACACTTGCACGAGAACACTACGGGCGTCTATGATACTCTTCTTCAGACGTAATTCATAACTAAGGATATTCATAACTTCGCTTAAATCATGTTTGTGTATTTTCAACCCTTGAGGATTGTTGTTCTGTTTAATCGGCCATTTGGGATTTTGTTTTTCGTGTCATGGCAAGGCAAACGCACGGAATAGCATGTTGATGTCGAGGAGTCCTAGTGATACTAGTAGGGGCCCCGATCTTTCAGTTATTCATGTTATTGTCCTTTATTTTTCCGCTGCAGACTTTCATTTGAATACTCCGTTTCATTCAGTGTTGTGTATTTTATCTTCATATAAAATACACTAGTATTCGGTATTGTCCTGGTGTGTGTAACTAAACTCCTCATCGGAGTAATTATTGTTGTAATGTAGTTCGGTACTACATTTATCTTATGTAATTCATTCATTTTCATTTGCCTGGTGGGTCCCAGTTGGGGATCTACGGCACTGTAATATCCGCCTAGTTTGGGGTGTTACAATCATATCCTTCAACATATAGTTCATATAATATCAAGAACCGTAACAACTACATCATAATCATCTTCATACGAAGCAATACGGATAGCAATACCAAAAATCCGAAATCAAGGTGTAGAGTTCATCAACATACCTCAAGAAAATGAATAGCACAATCAAACTCTTCAAGAACCCTTGATATCTTCACACCCAAGCCTTTAATCGATGCTTAAAGCTTATAATCAAGTTGGAAGAGGTTTATCCTCACTAACACACTCATAGGGATGAAGTTTGAAGGAGGAAATAGCTTTTCTCTCGTGGAGAAATGAGAAGCCGATCTTCATTTTATAAACTGCATTATTCATTACGTACGTTACCTATACACCATTACATACGTAAAAGGCTTAGCGTACGATATACTCAATTCATTAGCATACGCTAACGTCTGGCCAAAGCTCACTCACCTATTTCGTTCACTTGCTTACGTACGTAATGTTTCCTCCATAATGTACGTAATACATACGTTGACTTGCTATAGTAAATGTCCAGTTAGCGTACGTTATACACTAATCGTAGCGTACTCTAACTCAGCGTTCACTCACACGTGCACGTTCCTCGCCGAAAGCTGCCGACCGTGGGTCCCACCTGTCGTCTTTTGCCTGAGCTGTCTGATTCCTTCCAAGTACTCGCGAAGCCACCAAGTATGGGCACCCTTTCTAAGGTAGTATGCCGCCACAGCAACTCGGTTCTCTTTTGGGCATTCCACCATTTCGAACAGCTTCTCAAAATGCTCTATCCAGTGTACTATGTCGGCAGGCTCAGAAGAGCCTTCAAAGGTCAGAGGTCATTGTCGCGATATGTCATTAATGATCTGGCTCACAATTCCGCCGTGCACCGGAGGCGGAGTCTGTTGTCCCTGTTGTTGTCCATTTGTAGCATTCCTCTGCATAGCTTCCATCATCTGACCCATTTGGGTCATCTGGGTCATCATACCCTGCATAATCACATAAGGGTCGACGTGGGCACCCTCATGCCATTCGGTGTGGTGGGACTGGCTCCTATTAGGTGAATCACTCCCCGCCGAGCTTTGTCCCCCATTCGTATGCGTGTTAGCACGTGGCCTTGGGATTTGGCCCCTTCCGTGGCCTCGAAACCCCTGCCACGGCCTCTCAAATTACGTTCCATACTGAAAAGGTCAAACAATAATCGTAAGCAAAGTTCAATTTATATTCTTACGGCCAGATTATGAATCCATGCTAAGTTAATAGCAAAAAAAAATGGGACTACATAAACAATTGCGAGTATCACACAAAATATCATATCTATATCAAATCTAAACAGTTTCGATTACATACTCAATTTAGGATTTTCTCGGAATATGAAACAGGTGAATCTTACCACACATTCTCGAATGCCAAGATTGACAAATAGATCGATTCGTCATCAATATTATGCCAGTAATCAAATCATGGCTCATGAGAGACATACCGTATTCGATGGGTCAGGCGCTTGCACAGATCACACGTGGCACGAAGGTTTTCTTGATGCTAGTTCGATTTACAATGACTCAAAAGAAAAAGACGCTCTGATACCATCTTCTGTAACACCCTAAAAATGGCGGCTATTACAGTGCCGTGGACCCCCGCTGGGACCCACCAGGAGAGATCATAACGTAAATTTTAACATCCATAGAAGCGGTACCGAACCACGTTTATTAATCAAAACCCCAATATGGAGTACAATTCATATATGTCAACTCACACAACTGTACATAGGATCCAAATTTGGTATAGACCATATGGAGATGGAAAATACTCTACATATTATAATACATTCATCCAAAATAAAATAAAATGAAAAATCACAGTAAGATATAACCGAACATCAAAAGACTTGGCCCCCCCGAATTAGCATTCTTCAAAACCCTCCACCGCCATCGTGCTCTTCCTGTGCCTTGCCATTTCCTCGCCCTGAAATACAAGTATATCTCCCAAACCATAGGGTCAGATATACATGATAATAATTTTCATGGAATTATAAAATTCATATACATACGGATCTCAAATAAACAACCGACTACTGAATATACCCCGCAGGCGTATAAACAGTCAGTCCCAACTGTCGAACATATCCAAACATACGAACGACCAAATAATATGGCTCAAAATAGACGCCACAGTACGCCCGATCCGGAAATGTGTCCATGCACATGTCCACCCCATATACGGAATCCAGAATAAACGTGGGACGATGTACCTAAAGCCTCACGAACTACGTCTTGTGTGCACTATCTAGTGCAGAAACATCCACGCATGACCTTCAAGTTCCCGGCTAAAAATCCTACACATAACCAATCGGCACGCAGATATGACTCCAGAAATGTCACGAACATGACAACGAAACTCAAAGAATTACACTTTTATCAATGAATCGAACAACTCACCGAAGTGACAACAAGGCTCAACGAGAACAACGGTAACAAGGGAGCTAAGCTTGGGAATACAATCCCTCCACAAATGGTAACACGATCAAAGACATCACCACATCATGAATCATAGATTCACAGAACATTTCATATACACGAAACGCATAATAATCACAAGAATCCAACCATCGTTATAACCAAGCAAGATAACTTGCCTCAATTCTGTAGATGAATAATCCTTCTTTGAACGAACAAACGAACGGTATCTTCGTCTAACAATACTCACTTGAACAAGCAACCTTGAATGAAACGTAATTCATTCAACAACACATAAGTATAATAATGGTATTAATTCATAGATACAATATTCGTAACTTTACTCGAATAGTTCAACTATCCTATCGAACATTCTAACGCTCCAATTACGAATTATCATATATCAAGTTTATTAGATTCGCCCATATATTCTAACATTAATGCCAAGCATTTGAAGTCAAGAAAATTATCAATGTAATACTATGATGATTACACATACTCTCAATCCATCAACACTTCCGATTAACGTTGAACATGTTAAAAGTTTGTGTTTATTTACATTCTTCATCATCTTTACAATGATTACGTTAAGCCAATCCAAAAATGAAATCATAACTTTAAGTCTTAAGCATAATAAGAACACCATCCTAATTTACGTCTCCTAATACACAAGGATCAACGTAATTGAATTCGTCCATTAATTCTACCGCATCATTATTACTCATAATCATTATAATCGTCATAAGAACATTATCAACATATTAATGTAGTGGTTAACACCTTCTTAAGTTATCAACACATTCAATTAACTTGAATATATGAAGGTTATATGAAGGTTATAGTCGTTGAAGAAGTTGCTCAAAAACTAGTTACATCATTTAGGATGTTTGAAAATCTAAACATAACATCATCCAATCTTGTAATAATCATTTTCAGGGGGTTAACATAACATTTAGACAATCCATTTCATCGACTTATCAAATTCATCATGAATGTATCAAATTCATCATGAATGTATCAATTTCGTAAGGCCAAAACATAGTTTCAAGACAAGATTAGAATTTAACACCTCTAGTCATCAAGGATTCCTTACTTACAAGTTCTAAGTGTCAAGATCAAAATCAACTTCCTATTGTCATGTTATTAATCAGGTTTTATCCAACATAATCAACACAACTATGCTATGAAGTTATCATACATCAAGAAGTGATACTAACATTCCCTATATTGCTCTTCACTTAGTTTGAACATGATTCTAATAACTATCATGTTTATACTAGATTAATCTAACATTATACGAAGTGTTTAAGACTAATATCATCACAAGCATGTATTCAATATGAGTTAAAGAAAAACCAACCTCAAAATGAAGAACAACACCAACACTTCCAAGAACACACTTCAATCTCCTAATCGTCAAGCCACAATAGAAGTGATGAAGCTCCAACACAAGATGGAAGGGGTAGAAATCGATTTGACAAGGTGGGGAATCGGTTTCTCAGAGGGATGGTTGAGTTGGTTTGAGCAGAAAAATGAAAGGCAAGCCATACCTTTATAACCCGAATTCAACATTACGTACACTATAGCTAAAGATTAACGTAGGTTACAAACATTGCGTACATAACCTTATGAGCAGTAAGTACGTAACAGGTTACCAGATGCTACAAACTCAAAATACACATGTTCTTACGTACGTTGCCAAAATGAATGTACGTAAAGCTCTATACATTACGTACGCGATGGAATATCCATTAGGTACGTAATGGCCGTTGACTCGGCTGTCACGATCGACTCCCGACCAGTGCCTACACGTTCGGTCCCACCCACCGAAAGGTGATCTAATAATTGATACACCTCATTACGTACGTTAACATAGAAGTGTTACGTACGTAATGCTACGTACATAGCGTACGTAAAGGAAATGAATTAGCGCACGCTAAGGGCAACAAAAAGTAAAAAAATGAAATTCTCCACTTAACATCTAACAATCAACTATAGTGTGAACGACGAAGATCAACAATTCAATTTAACATAACTCATCAATATACTCATTACAACAAACATGGATATGGTATGACAATGCTCGATTTAATCGAAGAATACAATAATGAAGACGAGCATTTAGTTGGGTATTACAGCGCTAATCAATGAATTAGCATGCGCAAATGAGACAGTATAGTGAGGACAGAACGCACTGCCCCTAATAGTTAGCACGCGCTAATAGCTGCATTAGCGTGCACTAATTATACACTATATGCTGAGAGTGTAATCTTAGTTATTTCACCAAAATCCTTCATCCGGACTCCGATTGACTCACCGTTTGAACCGCTGGAGATTTAACTTGATGCTATATCATACTGTAAAGTATATTTTTCCCACAACGACCACATAGCAAAAAGAAAGTATATTTTTCCAACAACGTCGAATGACACGACCTCCTTATAAAAGAGTCACAACCAATAACACACAACACCACATATTCGTCAACAAGCACACGTATCCACACACACACACACCTTGACAAAGGGATAGAGCTTTATGTCCACAAGCGACATAGTCGCACAAAATGACACCACCCGAAAATAAAGTATTCCAATATACAACACTAATACACATATTTAAAACATCACATTCATTCACAAAACACATGAGTTGTCTTTACAGGAAATTTTTATTGAAAATATACTGATTCTTTTGAAAGTTCACTATAAGCATTCAAGTAGCGCACATAATCGAATACCAACTATTATATCTATGAAGCACGAAATGTATGGGCAAAATTCTTGCCTCGAAACCACGAGCGAACAAGATGATGAATGGACGCAACCGAGCAATCACGGAACTTCTAATTTCGGCTAGCAAGTGGCAACTCCGGAACACTATGAGAATAACTCCACAACGAACTAACAATACTTCTCATAACTAGACCCTAACTCGCTGTGGAACAATAATAACAACAAGGGTTCAAGGGTTTTCTCAAGGAAGTCAAAATTATGCTCCGGGTGAAACAAAATCGATAAATGGAATTATAATCCATAGCTTACAACCAAAACAACAAGAATTACATAACTAATTTCATCATAATCGGACCAGAATCGCAATCAGGAGTAGAATCCCAAAAATAGTTGAAAAAGAATTTTCAAAAAATTACCTCAATCCGGATGAAGAATCAACAAAGGATTATGTTAAAAAACATGATCAACACCTCAATATATGATGGTAATCTGTTCGAGGATCGAAATCCTTGTCAAATCGCCCAAAGCCGAGAGAGAAGTGAAATAAGGCTGAAAAATGCATCTGTCCTACATATCAGTACAATTAGCGCGCTCTAGCTCTTCTACTTAGTGTGTGTTAACGAGCCTGAAAAATAACTGGGCATTCGTCTTGATCCATTAACGTGCGCTAATCAATGAATTAGCGTGCGCAAATGAGGCAGTCCAGTGAAGGACAGAACGCCCCGTCCCTAACAGTTAGCACCGCTAATAGCTGCATTAGCATGCACTAATTATACGCTATATGTTGATTGTGTAGTCTTAGCTATTTCAACCATAACTCCTTCGTCCGGACTTCGATTGACTCACCATTGGAAAGCTAACTTTATGCTCTATAATTCTGTAAAGTTTAAGAATTTTTGGATTTTTCAAGAATTGATGGTGATTTTTCAAAGTCGATCTTGATTTATTCTCGGGATAAGGAGGAACATGCCCGGAACATGCCTTTGATACTAGATGTTTTGAGAGCCGAGAACATCTGTGCAAAATTCTCGAAATGTGAGTTCTGGTTGGAAGAAGTTATGTTTCTCGGCCATGTGATTTCGGCTAAAGGGGTTCGTGTAGACCCCCATAAGATAGAGGCAGTGCTAGATTGGACACCGCCTAAAAATGTTAAAGAAGTTCGTAGCTTTTGGGGTCTTGCTGGGTATTACCGTCGGTTTGTTTAGGGATTTTCGAAACTCGCTCGGCCGCTTACGAAATTACTCCAGAAGACAGAGAAGTTTGTTTGGATGGCTGAGAGATAGCAGAGCTTCGATGAGCTTAAGAGACATTTGACCTCAGCGCCGATTTTAGCTTTACCCTAGGGTAGTGAAGTATTTGCAGTTTATAGCGATGCTTCGGGACAACGGCTTGGATGTGTGTTTATGCAGCATGATAAGACGATAGATTTTGTGTCACGATAGTTGAAGCCATATGAGATGAACTATACTACTCATGATTTGGAGTTGACCGCAATTGTCTTCACACTTAAGATTTGGCGGCATTATTTGTATGGCTCTCCATGTCGGATTTATACCGATCACAAGGGTTTGAAGTATATTTTCAGTCAAAAAAATCTAAATATGAGGCAGAGACGTTGGTTGGAATTGATCAAGGATTACAATTTGGAAATTCTTTACCATCCGGGATAGGCCAATGTCGTCGTGGATGCCTTGAGCCGCAAATCGGCATCGCTTCAGACGCTTGAGGTTCTTACATCTCCGACGAAGATTCGTCAGTATTTAATCGATCAAGGAATAGAAGTTTGGCTTCAAAGAGTGCAAGGAAAGTTGTGCACTCTCAAAATTACTTCGTCCTTGGTTGACGACATCGAAGGGAAATAGTGGAGTGACCCGATGATCTCTCAACTGAAGGAAGATGTAATTAAAGGAAAAGCCCCTAGTTTTATGGTCCACGCGGATAGTATTCTGGGATTTCAAGGCAGTCTTTTTGTTTTGAATGATCTAGATTTGAGGCATAGAATTCTCCGAGAAGCTCATGCTACGCCTTACTCAAATCACCTCGGAATGAGTAAGATGTACAAGGACTTGAAGCGAAATTTTTGGTGGAATAATATGAAGACAGATGTCATGGAGTTTGTACTACGGTGCTTGACGTGTCAACAAGTCAAGATTGAACATCAATGACCGGCGGGGTTGTTGAAACCGCTTCCCATCCCCGAGTGGAAGTGGGAAGATATCTCTATGGATTTTATCACTGGGATGCCGATAAATAGAGCAGGTATGAATATGATTTGGGTAATCGTCGATTGGTTGACCAAGTCTGCACACTTACTAGGTATTGAGGATACTTGGGGACCGGAGAGATTAGCTCGAACTTTTACAACTGAGATCGTGAGATTGCATGGTGCTCCTAAGACCATTGTTTCCGATCTAGATGGTTGTTTCGTATCACATTTTTGGCAGTCCGTTCATCAGGCTTTGGGTACCGAGTTGAGATTGAGTACGTCTTTTCATCCTCAGTTAGATATGCAGATGGAGTGAACGATACAGACGTTGTAAGATATGTTGCGGGCTTGTGCCCTAGACTGGGGTAATGATTAGGAGCTCCACGTGCCATTGATTGAGTTTGCCTACAATAATAGTTGGCATGCGTCGATCAAAATGGCACCGTTCGAGGCACTTTATGGTAGGCGATGTAGATCGCCATTATGTTGGGATGAGGCTTCAGAGCTAGTCGGAACAAAACCGGACATGTTGCTAGAGACTAAGGAGAAGAGACCATGTTCTACTCAAGGTGTCACCGACCATAGGAGTTTTCCACTTTGGGAAAAAGGAGAAACATAGTCCGAGGTATATCGGACCTTTTTTGGATAGGGTTGGAGATTTAGCTTATCACTTGGTGTTGCCTCCATCTTTGAGTCACGTCCATAGCATTTTTCATGTGTCTCAGTCGAGAAAGTACGTGCTGGATCCAAGTCATGTTATTGACTATAGTGAGATTGACGTAGCCGATAATGTTACCTTTCCAGAGAGGCCGGTGAAGATCATTGAACGTCGTGAGAAGCAACTTCGGCATAAAACCATCCCGTTGGTTAAAGTGCAGTGGTCGAGACATGGAGTCGAGGAGGCGACTTGGGAGATGGAAGAGAAGATACAATCGGAATACCCCAAACTTTTTATTTCTTAAGTTTGGGTACGAAACTTCTTTTTAGAGGGGGAGAATGTAATACACGTACTTTTTATTGATCGTTTGACCTTGCCGTTCTTCCTCTTTGGTCGCTCTGTAAACACTTTGAGATGTTCTCGATGTTCATTTGGAGTTTCGTACCTTTTTGGATCATGATCGTGTTAATTGGACTTTTCGGTAGTATTCTGGGATAGGCAGATAGAGCACGCTAGGCCTAGGCTAACGCACACTATTTCTATTTGAGTAGGGCACGCTAGCTTTGAGCCTTAGCACACGCTAACGGTCCGGGATTGGCAGAGGTAGTAGCTAATTCTGCCCTCTGGACTAGCAGTTAGCGCACTCTAGGAGTTCGCTAGCGCACGCTATTCGTGTTCAGTAGCGCACGGTAACATCCTCCGTAGTGCATGATAACGAGCTTAGTCGGCAAAGGCAGTCAGGTATTTCTACTTTCTGGACTAGCAGGTAACGCACGCTAGGCAGCAGCTAGCGCACGCTATAGGCGTTGCGTAGCGTGCGCTAATGCCCAGTCGTAGTGCACGCTAGCAGAGTTGGGCAGTGAACTGGAGTTTTTGCAGGATACCAGTTAGCGCACGCTAAGGTGTGGTAGCGCATGCTAACGTCTCAGGACAGAAGCCACTGGACTACCGGGTGACCCCGTTAGCGCACGCTAGCCCGATTTTTAGCGTGCGCTAACCTGGGGTATTATATGAGGGGCAGTCAAGCACAGCCTTTCTTTCCTTTTTCCAATGGGAGCAGCGGGATTAGGTGATTTGGAGCGATTTGGAGAAATCCTTCTTTAGCTATCATCATCTTTGGTTGAATAACAATGATTACACAACATCTAATCCATTTCTATCTTCTAAATCAAGGTAAAATCCTTAGAACCCCAATTTTGGGAATTTTTAGGGATTTTCTTATATTCGTTCGATTTATCCATTTTGGAGCTTGAGATCTTTGAGATTATGATGTATCTACCATGTACCCATGTTTCCCCTACGATTATATGGATTGTTTGTACCTTCTTCGGTCTTGAGAAGGTTTAGGTGATTTTCAAACCTCTAGTTGATTTTCCTCATAGTTTCGTGAATCGTAGGCGGGTTTCGGGAGTTTCTTCGTGTGATTTGAGTATGGATTATTGATTATCGTATTCCTTATGAATCATTTAGGTGCTGGATGTGCGTTCTTGGACCTACTGAACTTATACTCTTTTCCTTCGGATTCTCGATGTCTCAAAAGCCAGTATATGCTTATGATTGTACGTTCTCGACTTTGAAAGTAAGATATATGAATTGTATAATGGTTTATATCCACTCTGGGACGGGCCGATGGGTCCTCTAAGGGTTCCGTAGCCTCTGGTGCGGTTCTGCATATTTTCGGTTAACCACTCTGGGATGGACCGACGGGTCCTCTGATGGTTCCGTGGCCTCTGGTGCGGTTCCGCGGTTAATCATGTATGTATTGAATGTGATTCTATGAAATTTAGTTATTCCTGAATAGTAGTCTTGAATTGATGAGATGATGATTACATTTACTTTATTGTCGAGGAGTATTGTGTTTCATATTCAATATACTTGTACTAGCTATTCGACGGCTAACCCCTTATGGGGGAAATACCTTTCATGTATTTCAGGATCCAGGAGAGCGGATAGGCATGTACCAGGTTGGCATGAAGATGATGGGAAAATGTGATGCTGTGTCTTGTCTCTGGTTATGTTTCGTATTTCCTCCATTCAGTGTTGTTGTACTTGAATGGTTTTTAAATACTCGAGTACTGTTTTCGGTTCCCTTGATGTTCCGGCCTGTGTTGCCGTGGTATTGATTTGTGATGTGTTGTATTCGGATGTATTGGATATGGTTTTGAATACCATTTTTATTGTCTTCCATTTCATTGTATTTGGACCTTCTCTGTCAAAGTTCATAGTTCCACGTATAAATATCCTTGTGAGTCCTTAGGCGGGGCTTACGGTGCTGTAATATACCCTGAATAACTTGGGGGTGTTACATTAACGTTTGACAATAGCTCAGTGTCTCGTTCCTGGTCTTCTCTTACGTACGCTATCCAAAACCTTTACGTACATAACCATATGAACATAACGCGCGTTATCACTCGCATCTAACGTACGTTAAGCCACGTTGACCTGCTTTATTAAAAATCCATCCAGGTTCACACGAGAATCTTATCCGGACCCCAACACCAACTGGCCCATGTGCTCACCAGACTTGTCTGTCATTGACTACCATTACGTACGCTATGTTTCGTGCATAGCATATGCTATCCGCAGCTCTTTAACGTACGTAATTCTAACCTGCTAGCGTACGTTATGACGTAGTTGCATGTATGAATTTTGCAAACTCTTCCTAATATGATCATGAATGTTGGAATACGAATACGGTAAAAATCACACTTTGATTATTGAACCACGAAGTCGAATATTACAAGGTTCAAATACAGATGAAAATACCCACCAATTATCCAGATATTACAGCTATTAATACGACAGGTTATATAATAAATCGAGTTCATCTTCGTATAGCTCAACTTAAAACTCCGTATGAAATTTGGAATGATAAAAAGCCAAATATTTCTTATTTTCATCCTTTTGGCTACAAAGTTTTCGTTTAGAATAACGGTAAAGAGAATCTGGGTAAATTTGAATCTAAATCCGATTCAGGCATATTTCTGGGATACACATTAAATAGTAAAGCATTTCGTATTTACAATTTAAGGACAAACAAAATAAAAGAATCCATTCATGTTAAATTTAATGAAGCCATTTCACTGCCTAGAAAGGTAAATTCGTTTGATAATGTAGGTACACTTCCGCATCTTCGAGCCGCACAATAAATGGATAAAAAGCGTGAGATTCATGAAGAAAAATTACCTATTTAATGGAGGCATATGTATTTTCTTTGGTACTAATAAATGAAAAAACTGAAAGTAAGAGACACAAAGATTTATAGAGGTTTAGCAAACTGCTTACGTCCTCTCTACGTGTCTTTTTATTTTGGCTCAATAAAACCACACTCAACTTTGCCTTATCTTCTATAGGTCCGGGCACAACCGATTACAATGCTTGACTTCGATGGTCCAAGCACAACCAATCACTCACTGAAAATTTTCTCTCTAGTGTTCTATAGGAACTAGATAATCCTCACTTAGGATCGTCATAATTTAATCCTAATAATGCTGGATCAATTATCCTAATAACACTGGATTAAAATTCTTGATTCGTTTCTCTCATGCTCGTGAAAGAGTGATACAACACTCACAACAATCGAAGAAGATACGACGTATATGAAATAATACAATATGGGAATAACACTCGTATCTTTCTTGTCACAACTTAAATAGAAGATATATAGCAATTAGTCAGAGCTCAATATAATATATGCTTGCTTGAAATTGTGTGTCCATCCATACCAAGTGGAATTATATTTATAGGCTTTTGATGCCTTGTACCCGTTACTGCATAAAGCTATTAGCGTGGGCTAACTTCCCTTTAGTGTGCGCTAATCTTCGGTCAAATATGGAAGTTGGGTTTGACAAATACTTCCAACAGTAGTAATTTGAATGTAGTGTGTGCAGGTATATTCCTTTGCCTGCGCTAGCTAGTCTCCAAATCTTTTTATTATTACATGTCATTTACACATTCTAGAAGGTGATGCAAAGGATCTTTGTCCAACGGTCGGATTTTCAACTTTAGCGTGCGCTCGATATACTAGTTATAGTGTGCTAACTGTTTGTGAATAAATCTTGAATCAATCATGTAGCATGCACTATACATAGATGTAGCGTGCGTTAACAACTACTTTGTTTGATATCCAAAGCTTACTGTCTTGTAAGAACTATCAGGCAGCGTCCATTAAGCTTATGCATAGCGTGCATTAATAGTCCTTCATAGCGTACATCAATAACATGGTAGCATATGTTAGATGTCGCTGGCAGACTTCACTATCCGTTCTGTCTTGTTACATGCGGAGCATGTAGCGTGTGCTATTTGTATAAATTACATGCGCTATTTATCATATCGGAGTGCAGGAAGCGTTCGCTATGTAGTTTCAGAATAGATCCAAGTTACCTCTTGTAGCGTGCGCTAATATCAACAATAACGTGCGCTAATATGTCTTGTTTTTGAAGTTTTTGTTTTACGATAGAATATATGCCGTTTTTATATCTAATCGAGCTTTTGATGTTTTTCTTTTAAATGTTCTGATAGAATGCATCATCAAAATAGATTTGTGCAACAGTTGATTCGAAGGTTTTTGTGGTGTGGTTCTGACAAAGAAAAAAAATGTCGTTGGTAGCATGGTTGGATGTATGTGATAAGTGTCAGTTTTGTACACTTATCCATGGTTTGTATCGATAAAATTCACCCATAATTGAGCTAGTCTACTCGTTTTTTGCTTTTAATTAATTAGTTTTAATAGTTTTATTTTTATCGGATGATGATCGGATTAAATAACTAATTTACTCAAGAAATAACATGTTTATTAAATATTCTCTTTGTTGAATTTTTATATATTCATGTTGTAGGGCTTTCCGTGATGAATTCGGCAGTCTTTCCGGA
Source organism: Orobanche coerulescens (assembly GCA_033398695.1). NCBI lineage: Eukaryota > Viridiplantae > Streptophyta > Magnoliopsida > Lamiales > Orobanchaceae > Orobanche > Orobanche coerulescens. The sequence goes on along the minus strand of CM065805.1, from coordinate 144,351,335 downwards.
TTCAAAATCAGAGTTATATATCAAAAGTTATCATCCGAAGAAGATCTGGGGCAAAAACGCAAAGTCTGAGAAATTCTGGGCTGAAAACGTAACTTTCAAAGCAACCAGTGAACAAATTTACGAAGCCAAGTTACGGCCGTAACATTCAGGAGTTACGGCCGTAAGACACCCTAGTTACGGCCGTAACTCCTGAATGGTACGGCCGTAACTCTTGACAGATTGTTATGATTTATCTAATTTTTTATACTTTTTGTGTATTATTGAGGGGATGGCTGGCATTGATCCGATCTAATGTAATAATGCTAGAGTTTTGGAGCTATTAGATGACTTTAGGTGTATAAATAGACCACTTAGATCCTTCAACATTCATCATTCATCTTATAATTTTCCATTTTTTGTAAACTTTTCTTTTTGTGAAGAACACACTTGTGTTCTTGAGTGATCTTTGTAAGTGTGATATAGCATATGTTGTTCAGACATTTATTGCTTCTATCTCCTTTATCTACTAAGGGAGGTAGGATCAATTCTTTCTCTTGATTCAACTAATAATGACCACAAAAGCTTGTAATATGGGTAATAAACCCTTCATGGGCTAAGTAACCTTTAGTTGGGATTATAAACAAGGTTAGTCATGTTATTTATGTTTGTATAAAAGATCCATTGTGAATTACTTATTATTGTGTGTGATTTTCATTGTTTTAACAATATTTATTTATTTGGCCAATAAATGATGATATTTATGGTCTTCATATGTTTCGAAAGAAAATATGTTTGATTAGATCAAATGATCTTCACTCTAAGTTGTTCTAGGGGATAGAAATATACCTCTAGTCCTTAGATGATTCTTTGAGTTATTTTCATAAATCCTAATGCTATGTATTGAAGCCAATCAACATAGAAATATAGTGGATTGATTCAATATGTAAGGGGCGTTTTATAGTTCGAAAGAGAAACCGTCTTTTTAAGGAAAATCGAATCTACACAACATAATAAGTAAATTCATCTTATGATCTCCTATACATCTTTTATAACTAATGACGAACTAAGTTTGTAATCCCAACTATTTCATTTTATCGTTTAATCAATCTATTATTATTGCAATATTTTTATGTCCTTAAAATATTAAAACTAATATTGCATTTTCTTTGCAATTATTAAACCAAACTTTTTAATTGTGTGTTTCACTCATATTAGTATCTATAAAAATAGACTAATAGTGTATAATTCAAATTATAATCTAACTTCCTTGTGGGATCGATAAACCGGACTCAAAAAGTCCACTTTACTACTTGATACGATATCGTGCACTTGCGATAGTTACACTAAAAACGTGTCAAGTTTTTGGCGCCGTTGCCTGGGAAGTATAAGTTATATTTGAAATCTTACATTGTAAACTATTTTTATAGGTACAACTTTCCCGAGATTGTAACTTAGTACTCAATTGTGTTTGTCCGGTCAAGTGGCGGATAACGGTACTCCGTGACTATTAAAGTCGGATTTTTCAGTTTCCCACAACAACTGATATTTGTAAATATTTCCTGCATTTATTTTCATTTTTATTTTTTTTTATGTAAGAAACTTTGTTTAAAATCGAAAAAAGATTTCCCTTTCTAAGCAAAAATGTCATTTTAAATATTTATAAGACAAGACTTGAAAGGATGAGGTTGCTTATGAATAAAAGCATACCTTTTGACATAAGATTCATAATTGAAGCCAAAGTAAGAATAGAGGGTGAATTCACAGAAACACCGACTAGATTTTTACCAGGGCTAGGAAAAAGTTCATATGCGAAGAAACGACGAGCAAAGATGATAGCCGTTTGTTATAAATGTGCTAGATGGAACTGTAATTTAAAATGTCGATCTTTAGGAATTCCATCTACAAACAGAGAAGATAAAATTCAGTTCATTAAGGATGGTCTGAATAAGGAGAATTTAGATGATATCGAAATTTCTCTTGACACGCATCCTAGTGGACTCGTACATTACGGAATTCGATGTTTGTGGAATAAATTCCAACCAGAATATGAAAAACGTCTTGGGAATATGACGTTAAAAGACCCTGTTTGCCAATTTGTAAGAAAATTGGATGGGAAGCTTCTCCCCGACTCATAGAAGGCGTTTAGGCCGTTTCTGAACGTAAAATCAGAGGAAGATGTGAGCCACAATCACAACTACTGTACATACGCGTAAGTATCTTTTATTTTTGTCGTGTGGTGAGATTTTCTGAATAAAAAATGTGATACGCGATAAATGCTTTCATTATTTTATTGAGTAGTTGAAGCACAATCAAACGCAATCACAAACTTGTTAAACAATTTTTACCTTCTTTTTCTTCTATAAATAAACTTTCTACTTGTTTCTTTCATTCATCCCTCAAACTTGCACTTTTCTCTGTTTCTCTCTAAAAAATTTTTTCTTTTCAAAAATGGAGTCATCATCTTCAACAAAAAAATTTAGCACAGTCTGCATTTTTGGTGGAGCTAGTTATGGAAAAGAGGCATGCTTTGCTGAAGCAGCCCACAACTTGGGTCGCACCTTAGGAGAAAAATGCATTCATGTAGTTTACGGAGGAGGAAGTCTAGGATTAATGGGACGAGCTGCTGCTTCTGTAACACCCCCAAGTTATTCAGGGTATATTACAGTGTCGTGAGCCCCGCCGTGAGACCCACAAGGCTAAACCTACGCGGAACTATAAAACTTGACCGAGAAGGTCTACATACAATGGAAAGAAAGACGATACAAATGGTATTCAAAACCATAACCAATGAAACCATATACATCACTGCACAAATCAATACCTCGGCAACACAGGCCGGAACCTCAAGGAAACTGAAATACAATACTCGAGTATTTAAAATCCATTCCAGTACAACAACCTGAATGGAGGAATCCAAAAAGATAACCGGAGACAAGACACAGTATCACACTTGCCCATCATTTTCATGCCGACCCGATACCTGCCTGTCCGTCCTCCTGGAACCTGAAATACATGAAACGTATTTCCCCCATAAAGGGGTTAGCCGTCGAATAGCTAGTGCAAGTATATCAATATGAAACACAATACTCCTCGACAATAAAGTAAATGTAACCGTCAATTCATCAATTCAAGACTAGTATTCCGGAATAACTAAAATCTCATAGTGTCACCTCAATACGTATGTGAATGCCGTAGAAACGGTTCGTTCATATCATACGCCGTTACATGTAGGAATGCTGTAGAAACGTTTCGTTTATTACATGCCATCAATACGTATGTGAATGCCGTAGAAACGGTTCGTTCATATCATACGCCGTTACATGTAGGAATGCCGTAGAAACGGTTCGTTCATTACATGCCATCAATACGTATGTGAATGCCGTAGAAACGGTTCGTTCATATCATACGCCGTTACATGTAGGAATGCCGTAGAAACGGTTCGTTCATTACATGCCATCAATATATCTATGAATGCCGTAAAAACGGTTCGTTCATGATATGCCATCAATATTTCTTACTTTCAAAGTCGAGAACGTACAATCATAAATGCATACTTGAATTGAATAGTCGACGACACAACGAACGGAAAGGAAAGTCACCGACGAATGCTAGGAACCATCGAAACCGAACCTAACGATTCGAAGAATACAATCACAACCAATTATAAACGAACACGGAATTGGAATACACCCGGAAACCCACCTACGATTCATGTATATTCGTATAAAAACGACAACGAGGGCGGACCACAACCAAACCCTCTCGATTCCGTAAAAATCACGAAATATACCATGAATTCATAGGGAAACTAAGAATACCAACAAGATTAATTATATTCATCATGAATTAATCAACAAAACGGCTTGAATCGGACGAAAACGCGAAAAACCCCAAATTCCCGAAATTAGGGTTCTAAGAAAGATTACCTTGATTCGCTGGATCAAAGGATGATAACGGATGATTGATTGATGATATAACCTCAAGAACTTCATGGATTTGTTGTTAAACAACATGGCTTCAAGCTTCCCACGACCACCTCCGCGGAAGAGAAAGGAAAAGTTGAGAAAAATGGCCAAAAACCCGTGTGCAGGGCCATAAATAGGCTGCACAGTGTGCCGCGGCCCAGCGGGAGTGTGCCGCGGCACAGGCCCAAAAATGGCTCCCAGTGGTCGGCAGTGTGCCGCGGCCCGGCCGGCGTGTGCCGCGGCACCCGGTACAGTCGGTTTGGCCGAAAAATGCCGCAGTGTCACATGGCGCTTTCCATATTATTCGGAGTACCCAGGATTGCCCCAGACTTACAAAGGATTATGTTGGATAGTTGCCTTGCGACACGAATAAGGTTGGGGACGTGCGACAGCGGTCGGCGTCCGGAGTGTGTCCGTGCGCGAGCAGGACCTTGAGTCGGGGAGCAGAGGGCTTTAGGATAAGAGTTTCGTGAAATGCTTGTAATGGGCAGTTCCTTGGAGTGTTGGGAAGATCTCCACCAAGTTTCACAACTATACGGTTCCGTTTGAGTAGCGAACGATGCGAAGTATCGAGATGCTGCAGTGCAGTGGCATTGTAGTAGTTTCAGAATATTGCAGAGGCAATTCCTCACTCGTAGAGTATCGGATGGGGATGAAACTTTGAGGACTTATAGATAATGTCGTAATCTACTCTACGGTTCAAGCGGATAAGGATTTGGAGTTCGTATGAGGGAGTTACACCCGATGTGGTTCCTCGGCCAATTAATGTCTAGTGCAATTACAAGGGAATATTTGTCTAAGCCTATTATAGGGGGGACAGTCCTTAGATGGGCAATGGTGGGCAAGCGGCCAGTCTTCCTCGTGCTGTCGAGCACCAAGCGTGCAATCTTCCTAGAGGTAAGGGGGGCCTCTAGGGAGCCAACTCTAAGCATTCGAAGTGTGTGAGGAGTTCCCGAGCGAGTTGGAAATCGTTAGGGCGGCGTAGGACCTGAGTGGTCTGCGTTGGGCTTAAGGTTGGCATTGAGGCTCAAGTGTGACCGGAGGGATGCCGTCGGCCATATACACTTCCTCTATGTCGTTAGGGCAATCGAGGCACGCATTTAAATCATACGCCTCGTGAGCTTACTCGTAAGCATTAGCTATCGGTTCCGGCTAGGCTGCGGGGGATCGTTGGCTTGTACATGTGGTTGCGAGACAACACCACATTGCGGATTGAAGGTAATATGTCGGTATGCAAAGTAGTCCCAAACATCGTGAGGGGCAAATATCTATTGATGGCATGAATCTAAGCCAAGATCTAAAAGGTTGTCCGTCTCGAGTGAGGTACTCTCAAGGGCGCCAAGGTACTGCACCTAGGAAGTCCCGAGTGAGTGTCGAGCACGAGGAATTGCACTTCGGGCATGCGAGTGACCCTTAGTGCCGAGTGCCATTGCGGGTTAAGCTTGAAGGGTATGAGATACCGGCCCTTAGTTGGTCGGAGGCAAAGGACAGGCAGGTGCCTAGCGTTTTACGCATAGCACAATGGACCAGTGCATGATATCTCTAATGTTGGTATTATATGTAATCTCGTAGATGGTAGCCGGACGGAGACTCGGAAGTCTCCTAGGCGCACGGGTGATTCGTGATCCGCTGCACGAATTCGACGGCCTGAACCTCAGTGAGCCGCACCCCGTGACACGCAGCCCTGCCAGCATGTGCCGCGGCCCACGGTGCGGCTTGATCGGCCAGAAGCTGCCGAGCACTGCCGGCCGTGACTCGGCCAGAATCTGCCGAGCACTACCGTCCGTGACTCGGCCAGTGTCCGCCTGGGCCCAGGTTGCCCGGCTATGACTCGACCGGGGCCAACTCCGACGGCCCGAACGACCCCGAAACCCGAACCTGAATACGAATCGATGATACGGTTACGACGTACTCGCAAAGATGAATCTAAGAGCTAAGAGAACACACAATTCCTACCACCCGAAGGCTCGGAATTCAACAACGAAAGTAATTACCCAAAACTTTGGGAAATTACGAAAATGGCCCAAAACCTCCGAAAATCACGATACGCGATCGAAACACCAATCCAAAGCTCGCAACATGAATAATAACATTAAATGAACTTACGAGAAACTCGAAACAACAGTTTCGGACGAGATTCGCAAGAATCGAACTCAAGTGCGGAAAAGTCGCTAAAAAGCTCGGAACTCAACAAAACGATACCGAAACGAACTCGGATGACAAAAAGTGCAGAATTAATCATTCTCGAAATGACGAAACGGTCATGTGCGAGTCGTCAAAACGGACCTCCGGCGGAAAAATAAAAATTACCGGAAATCGAAATTGCGGATATTACATTCTACCCTCCTTAAAAGAAGTTTCGTCCCGAAACTTAAAACAACTAGGGAGAAGAAAAATCCCGCCAGGAAAACTCAACGAGATACACAAGAACCGAAAACTTACGCCCAACAGCAAAACGTTACAAGCAACACAACAATACGTTACCCGAAGATAATCCAAGCCAATGCTGAAGTAAATACGAATCACAATGACTGAAGGTTCCAATAGAAATACCAATACATCGCAATGGCTTGAAAGCCCCTCAACCGAAGCTGTATATCACGATGGCCTGAAAGCCGAACAGCCCAAAGCCGTAAATCATCACAATACAGATCTCAAAGAAGCAAACCTGACTGTCGGACATACCCCTCGGAGTATGAACAACCAGTCGCAAATCGTCGGACATATCCAATACAACATGGACTACGAACGACCAAGCAATAAAGCTCAAGAGGGAACATCACAGTACGCCCAATCCGGAAATGTGTCCGTGCACATGTCCACCCCGCATACGGAATCCAGAATATACGTGTGACAATGTACCTAATTAGCCTCACAAACTACGTCTCATGTGCACGGTCCAATGCGGAAACATCCACGCATGACCATCGTGTGCCCAACTAAAAATCCTACACATAACCAATCGGCACACAGATATGTTTCCAGATATGCCACGATACAACATGACCGCGAAACTCAAAGGATAACATATCCAATACGAATGTCGCGACTCACCAAGTGAACGATGACGCACGAATAATGAAAGATCGACACGACTAACAATATCCAACATAACCATCCTGGGATCAAAATCCCTTAGGACCGATTAATACGAGCAATAATCACAACACAACAATTCGGGAAATCCTCAACTCTCAACGATCACAAAATTACCGAGTTCACAAGAATAATAGTGTGCTGCCTTGAGTCGGCCAACACGGCAATAATAATTCAATGGATGGGAACTATCCTCGACAGTCCCAATTCAATACCTCGATTACCTTCAGGACGATCAATCGATAACAATTATACGATAGAATAGATGTCCCGGCGCCTTAAACCGACCACCGAAATGGAGATGATAAAAGAATATATCAAACGCCTTCAATCGGCTAACGCAACATCATAGCAACAGTTCCAATTTGATAATAAAGATTCAACGATGCCTCAGAACGACATTAATCGTGAACAATAATAATCGATACATCGATACCACGAACCGGCTATCGCCAACATCAATGTCAAAAAGAATCTCAATGCCTTAAACCGGCCGTTAACGAATAACAATAATATTTAGCATAATTGCCGAAGGATATTGCATCAAACAATTCCCGAATATCAACATAATCATAAAGAGGCCAAGTCTCGATATGATACACGCATTCGTACACCTACATGATAACATTAATCTCGTTGACCCGTACAAGTATAAAACTTGTCTCGACATCAATGCCACGAACTGTTACCAATTCAGTTGCTTTCGACTACGGGTTCCTCAGTCCCGACCAAGCTAATCTACGAACTCTTCAACCTCAACCGCAACTCAACAGTCATAATCCACGATCAAACATCATATCTTATTGTAAAACGAAGGCTTAATAATCAACAGGTTCGATGACGATCAATATCAATACAACTAGGCCACAAACTCATCAGTTCCACAATATCTCGATCAAACACAGTTCGAACTGTCCAACTCAGACCCTCACGAATCCATGTCCACAATACGAGCCGAAATCCGATGATCATATCAGCAATCAATTCGGACCAATAATAAGGGTCTAAATGTTATCGGTTCCAAACTCAATTCTTAAATACGAATTGACAAGGTTCCCTTCTCGTAAATCCATCGTTAAAATTTACTTATGACCGTCATCAATTCGAATCATCCGACTGGTTCAAAACAATAGATAATCCTACTAAAAAGGTTATCAAATAGTCCAATCATTCGACTTGAACATTTGCTCCATACGTATGGGCTTCCAAATTGAGAGATGAATAATAATTTCATCAAACTCGTAATCACATTCATATTCCTATACGAATATTATTTCAAACACATAGTTTAGCTCTAGATATGAATATTCCCTATTCATTATCAAAACATCAACACTTCTTAAAAATTTTCATCACCTCGTATAATTCAAGAGTTCTTCAAGAACATGAAATATCCGAAATCACGTTCAGAACAACATATCCGAGGTATATATATATCCATGTTACCATTTTCTTCATCATGCCATTCTTACAAACTCAAGAATCGCAACAACACCATTATCATCATATGAAGAAGATCTCATTATTCATATCAGCATCCGAAATCTCTTATTACAATTCCAATAAATCTCGTATAACATCATCACATGATACCATAATTGTAACACCCCAGATCCTCTTGGGAATCTTACACGCCGTAAACCCTTCTCACAAGGATTTACCAGGCTAAGCCCAATTCTCCACGTCATTTCAAAAATGCTAAAAAGACCGATGACGGTAATATTTTTCAAATATTAAGAAAAAATCATTTTCCAAATACCGTCAAAACGATCGAGGCCAAAATGCCAAAAACTCAGTTTAGGGAATCAGTTTTACAAAATAAAATTCAGTTGGTAAAATACCAAAAGCCATTTCAAAATACTCACGCAGCGGATAAAAGTATAGTCCAATTTATGCATTTTCATTGAAATAAGACGAACATCAAAATACACGATTCCCAACATACTCCCTCCCAAGTAGTAATCCTTACAAAAAAGTGAACCACTATCAAAGGGATACGAGGACTACCATGTATGGACGAACCACGAAGAAGAATAATTTGAACTCCATTACAAGAATCATCAAAAACTTCAAGAACCATACTTAAATCCGAGCTCTCCATCTTAATCTTGTTTAAGAGAATCATCTCTCAATGTTTAGGAACTTCAAGTACTTCCCAAGGTTCTCTCTATAAAACACATCACTAGCGCGCGCTAGACTTTATATTTAGCGTGCGCTACAGGACTAGCGTGCGCTATCCTTCATTGATAGCGTGCGCTATCGGGCAGTCCAGAAGCTACTACATTGCTTCGAAATTCATCTAACGTACGTAATGCCCATACATTAGCGTACGCTAACAGGCGTTGACTTGATACAGTGAAATGCTCAGTAGCGTGCGCTATTCTTCGACCTTAACGCGCTAATCGTCGTTGACTTGCTACTGATGTCGTGCCCCCACATGCCGAAAGCATCCGCGATTATCGGGATTCCTTTGACCGATATGGAATTAGCGTGCGCTAATCATACGGTTTTAGCGTGCGCTAGCTCTACACGACAAGCACTCGTTGACATTATCTGGACACGCGTCGAACATGGCGGGTCCACCGCCAAAGCTAAGATTTCATTATTGGCGATTTGATGTTAGCGTCGCTAACCAACATGCGTTAGCGTGCGCTAGCGAATATAAAAATCAATGCAGGCCTACAGCCGGCCATCTTCCGAAACTAACCCAGCAAGTCGTTACGTACGTTAGGGGTACTCCTTAGCGTACGTAACCGAACCTCTTAGCGTGCGCTAAGTATGCACCTTAGCGTACGCTAAGTATATATCTTAGCTCGCGCTAGGCATACCCTGTAGCGTGCGCTAACGTAGCTGTACTTAGCCATTTTCCACAACATCTCGACATACTAAACGATCATATGGCACAATGAATACATATACGCATTCAACAACATTGTCATACGTTCACATCATCCTCAAGCACAATTATCCATCAACAAAATCCAACAATTAAACGAAAAAAAAAATATCCGAAAAATAGGGGTATTACACTCTACCCCCCTTAAAAATAAGTTTCGTCCTCGAAACTTGCAATCACTCGCACAAACAACATTTCAACGGAAATTCAAATTCACCAAGAATTATCGAATAATCCGAACAACATACTTACAAGTCTGTGAAGTCGAAGATCTCCCGTGATACTAGCATGCGACTTCTAAACAAAGTCTCGACATAATACCGATACACACCAATGTCGCAATTAGCAATTTAACAAAATCTCAAGGAAAAGTTCACGTCCGTGACCACGGCCACGATTCTTCCTACTTTCAGCCAACATTCTGAAGGGCACACACGTGCGTAAGTATAATCCAAATCGCACAATCTCGAAGTGACCAATTCCCAAGAATACCAAGCTATAAACGAAACGATTAAGAAAAATACAAGAAGAGTGAGAGGACTTACAAGTACCGGTCGCACTGTGATGATGGCAGAGTAGTGATACTGTGGGCAAAAGACGACTCAATCGACCCAAAAGACCGACAGCCTAGGTATCCATAAACCTAATTCTCCGATACCATATTCTATAACACCCCCAAGTTATTCAGGGTATATTACAGCGCTGTGAGCCCCGCCATGGGACCCACAAGGCTAAACCTACGCGGAACTATAAAACTTGACCGAGAAGGTCTACATACAATGGAAAGAAAGACGATACAAATGGTATTCAAAACCATAACCAATGAAACCATATACATCACTGCACAAATGAATACCTCGGCAACACAGGCCGGAACATCAAGGAAACTGAAATACAATACTCGAATATTTAAAATCCATTCTAGTACAACAACCTGAATGGAGGAATCCAAAAAGATAACCAGAGACAAGACATAGTATCACACTTGCCCATAATTTTCATGCCGACCCGATACCTGCCTGTCCGTCCTCCTGGAACCTGAAATACATGAAACGTATTTCCCCCATAAAGGGGTTAGCCGTCGAATAGCTAGTGCAAGTATATCAATATGAAACACAATACTCCTCGACAATAAAGTAAATGTAACCGTCAATTCATCAATTCAAGACTAGTATTCCGGAATAACTAAAATCTCATAGTGTCACCGCAAGACGTATGTGAGTGCCGTAGAAACGGTTCGTTCATATCATACGCCGTTACATGTAGGAATGCCGTAGAAATGGTTCGTTCATTACATGCCATCAATACGTATGTGAATGCCGTAGAAACGGTTCGTTCATATCATACGCCGTTGCATGTAAGAATGCCGTAGAAACGGTTCGTTCATTACATGCCATCAACGTAATACCCTCGCCTTTAATATTGTATTTCATGATTTAAGTTAAGTATTTTCGCACCATATCTGTGATGTTGTAGCAAGTATCGACGAATTATGTTAAGTTGGATTCATGGTCATTCATACTATATTAGTTGTTGGGTGATATTGGGAGAATTCCATTTATGCTTGTTATAGTACTTAACGTACATTAACCTGTCTTCATAATGTACGCTATGTATGTCGCCTTACGTACGTAACATCAATACGTTAACGTACGTAATGCGGAAGATCCTCCAGCAGTCCGCCTCTCGGCGGGTGGGGCCCAGCGGGGGTAGGTGGTCGGGAATCGATCGCGACAGCCAAGTCAACGGCTATTACGTATGTAATAGCTACATGGTTACGTACGTAATGAATTGCGTGTTTTGAGGCAGTAAGATTTGATGAAATTGGTTACGTACGTAATGATCATAAGATTACGTACGTAAGGGCTATAACGTAGGTTAACCACGTTCGTTAACGTACGTAATGCCGAGTTCAAATTATAAAAGTATGACTTGCCATTCACTTCCTACTCGACCCTTTACAACCTCCCAACTGAGGAATGATTCCTTTCCCTTCCAACTTCGTTTCTAAGCCTTTCTAACTTGTGTTGGAGCTTCAACACTTGATTGGTAACTTGGAGAGTTAGAGATTGAAGTGTATCCCTTGAAGTGTTGGTGTTGTTCTTCATTTTAAGGTTGGTCTTTCTTTAACTCATATCAATTCCATGCTTATGATGATGTTAGTAGATAAATACTTCACATAATGTTAGTTTAAACTAGTGTAAACATGATAAGTTAATGGAATAATGCTCAAACTAAGTGAAGATTAACATTGAAGGTATTAGTGTTACTTCTTGATGTAAATAACTTCATAATGTGATTGTGTTGGTAATGATATACATAAAAACCTGATGAATAACATGATAATCGGAAGTTAATTATAGTCTCAACACTAGGAACATGTTAGGGATGATATCCTTAATGATTAAAAGTGAGAAATGTTAAATTTGTCTTGAACATTCTATTGATTCTTGAAGGTAGTATGGAACCATGATTTTTGGCCTCTAAAACCTTTGTAATAAATTGTTGGAAAGATTATATTAATCCTTTGAAGATGATCTTCGCTAGATGGGATGAAGTGACTTCAAAAATTTCAAGTATCCAATGATATAACTAGGCTTTTAATAAATTCTTCAAAGTAAAACAATGAATGTTGATAGAAGGAAGTTGTAATCTTCATATGTTCGAATTTATCGATTTCGTTAAAGGGTGTTAATCACTACATTAATAGGTTGATAATGTTCTTAAGAGAATTGTGTTGAATATGATGATACAAATGCGGTAGATGAGTAGCCGAATTCCATTTCATTAATCCGTGCGTGTTAAGAGACGTAAATTAAGATGATGTTCTTAGTTCACTAAAAACTTAAACTTATGTTTCATATAGTAATCAAGTTTTGAATGAAATCGTTGGTAAAATAATGAAGAACGTAATTAAACACAACTTATATCGTAATTGGAAGTGTCGATGATTTGAAAAGATATTTTTACGATATTGCATTGATAATAAACTAGACATCAAGTTTTTGACATTAAGGTTAGAATATGTAATGAACATGATAAACATACGATGATTTGTAATAAGAACATTAAAATGATTAATAGGATAATTGATTTATGCAAGAAAATTTACGAATATTGTTTATGCGATAATACCATTATCGTACGAATGTGTTGTTGAATGAATTATATTTCATTCAAGGTTGCTTGTTCACGTGAGTATTGTTAGACGAGGATACCATTCGTTTGACCATTCAAAGAAGGATTATTCATCTACGGAATTGAGGCAAGTTATCTTGCTTGGTTATAATGATGTGTGGATTCTTATGATGATTATACATTTCGTGTATATGAAACACTTATAAACTTGTGTCTTGTGACTTGAGGTTGTTCTTAATGATGTCCCGTTTTCATCATGGGATTGTATTCCCAAGTTCGTTACTTTTGGACCCTTGATATTGTTGAGCTTTGTTGACACTTCGGTGAGTTGTTCGATTCCTTGATAAAAGTGTAATTCGTTGAGTTTCGTTGTCATGTTGTATCGTGACATCTCTGGAGTCATATCTGCGCGCCGATTGGTTATGTGTAGGATTTTTAGCCGGGCACTTGATGATCATGCGTGGCGGTTTTCCGCATTTAGATTGTGCACACGAGACGTAGTTCGTGAGGCTAATTAGGTACATCGTCCCACGTATATTCTGGATTCCGTATACGGGGTGGACATGTGCACGGACACATTTCCGGATCGGGCGTACCGTGACATCCGTCTTGAGCCATAGTTTATGGTCGTTCGTATATTTGGTTATGTTCGACAGTTGGGACTGATTGTTTATACGCCTTCGGGGTATATTCAGTAGTCGGTGGTTTTCTTTGAGATCAGTATATATGAATTATATAATGTCATGAGAATCATTATCATGTATAGCTGACCCTGTGGTTTGGGGCGAAATACTTGTATTTCAGGGCGAGGAAAGGGCAAGGTACAGGAGGAGCACAACGGCGACGGAGGATTCTGAAGTGTGCTATTTCGGGGGCCCCGAGTCTTTTGGTTGTTCGGTTATGTTTTATTGTGACTTTCATTTTATTTTGTGTCGGATGAATGTACTAAAATTTATTAGGTACTGCCCATCGTCATATGGTCTGTACCGAATTTGGATCCTGTGTATGTTTGCTCGTATTTAAAGATATGAATAACTCATACTCCACACCGGGGTTTTGATAAATGTTGTGGTACGGTGCCACGTTGTCAGACTTTAAATGTATATTGGGATATCGCCTGGTGGGTCCCGGTAGGGGTCCACGGCACTGTAATAGCCACTGTTTTTGGGCTGTTACAGAAGATGGTATCAGAGAGTGTGTTTTTATTTTGAGTCATTGTAGAATCGAAATAGCATCAAGAAACCTTCGTACCACGTGTAACCTGTGCAAGCGCCTGACCCGTCAAATACGGTATGTTCTCATGAACCATAATTTGATTACTGGCATGATATTGACGATGTATTGGCCTCCTTACTTATCTTGGCACCTTGCTACCATGAGGCAAAATTCATATGTTTGAGGTGAACCTAAATTAATTATGTGATTGAAATTGTTTCGACTTAATGTTGATATGATACTGAGTGTGTAACACTTGTAGTGCCAGTGATCCTTTACAAAATGCTTTGTTGGATAGGAAATTCCCTGTTGCCATTAACTTAGCATGAATTATGATTGATAAATCGAACTATACTTGTGACTTGATTCTTTCAGTATGGAAAGGAACCTGAGAGGTCGTGGCAGAGGGGGACGAGGCCGCGGAAGAGGCCGAATTCCGATACCACGAGCTAACAGACGCGCGAATGTGGAACAGAGTTCTGCAGGCAGTGATTCGCCTTCTAGGGACCAATCACACCACACCGGAGAGAATGCACATGTCGATCCTTACACTGTGATGCAGGGCATGATGGCCCAGATGACCCAAATGGGTCAGCTGATGGAAGCAATGCAGAGGAATACTACCAGTCAACAACAGGGGCAACAACCTCCGCCTCTGGTGCCTGGCGGTATCGTGAGCCGGATTATTAGCGACATATCACATTAGCGACCTCCGACTTTTGAAGGCTCATCTGAGCCTGCTGACATTGTACACTGGATAGAGCATTTCGAGAAACTGTTCGAGATGGTGGAGTGCCCAGAGGAAAATCGAGTTGCTGTGGCAGCCTACTACCTTAGTAAGAGTGCCCATACTTGGTGGCTTTCTGTGAGGCCTGCCGAAGGCGCAAGTACTTGGGAGGAATTCAAGAACCTTATGCTAGATCGTTATTATCCTACACCCCTCCGTGAAGCCAAACTTCTCCCTTTTGCTACGTCAGTTGTCCGTTCGGAAGCTGATAAGATCAAATATTTCCTCAAGAGGCTTAAACCCCGAATGAGGATGCAATTACTCAATCACCACTGTACGACCTTACCGGAGTTTATTGAGAAGGCTTTGGAATATGAACATAGTGCGAAAGAGATTTCTAAGAAGCAGCCTCAGTTTTCCAACAAAAGATCCAGGAACCAGACCCAAGGAGACAGTAACCGGGGGGTATTCAAGAAACCCCAGCCTGTACCAAATCCTTCTGAGCGGCCACCTATGGCACCGAAACCGGCAGGAACGCACTCTCGGGCAATCAGCTCACATGTTGTGTGTTATAACTGTGGGGACCAGGGGCATATCAGCTCCAAGTGTCCGAAGCCGTCCGTTGCCTGTCACACTTGTGGGAAGAACGGTCATCTTGCTCGCTATTGCCGGGGTGGACTCGGGCGTGCTCCAGCAGCGTCTCTTGCTCCAGTACAGTCTTCTGTTCAGGAACGTGCTCCTCCATCCGCTTCTTACCAGACTACCGGGGCGAACAAAGGGATGGGCCGTGGAAATCAAGTTGGTACACCTGCTTTCGGGGTTGCAAAACCCAGAGTCTACGAGATGAAGAAAGTCAATGATCCCGAAGCCAGCATGATTGCAGGTACTCTCGAGATCCACTCTCAGCCCGTTTGTGTTCTTTTTGATACTGGTGCTTCACACTCCTTTTTGTCTAGTTCTTGTTTGAGTCGTTTGCGTTTGAATCATGTTACCGATTGTGAACCTTATGTAATTGGTCTACCCGATGGTACAAGAATTATTGGGAGTCGTGAAGTACAGAACTGTCCGATTAGTATGAACAACCGTGAGTGGTTGTCCGACTTGATTGTGGTTGATTTACCTAAAGATGATGTAATCTTGGGTATCGACTGGATGGATCGTCACGATGCCGTGCTTAGCGTCCGTAAGCGAATGGTGACCGTCACATCGGATGATGGCGTCGAGTGTATTTTTCGGGGTGATAATCCCAATCATTGTGGGAGAGTCATCAGCGCTATGAAGGCTATGAGATTACTGAACCAGGGATGCATTGGTTATTGGTGCTACATGACTAAGACAGCTGACCGGCTAGTCAAATTGATTGATATTCCAGTAGTTCGAGATTATCCAGATGTATTTCCAGACGAGCATCCAGGAATACCCCCACAGCGAGAGGTAGAATTCACCATTGAGTTGGAGGCAGGGACGTCCCCGCTTTCGAAAGCACCATATCGTATGGCCCCGACTGAGATGCAGGAGTTGAAAAGATAACTCGAAGAATTAACTAAGAAAGGATATGTTCGACCCAGTGCATCCCCTTGGGGAGCACCGGTGTTATTCGTACGGAAGAAGGACGGATCGCTGCGTTTGTGTATTGATTACCGGGAGCTGAACAAAGTAACAATTAAGAACAAATATCCTTTACCTCGCATCGATGATCTATTGGATCAGCTCCAGGGAGACGCTGTATTTTCCAAGATCGACTTGAGGTCCGGGTACCACCAATTGCGGATTCGAGAGTCTGACGTCCCGAAGACAGCTTTTCGCACTCGCTATGGGCATTATGAGTTCGTTGTCATGCCATTCGGACTGACTAATGCACCTGCAGTATTCATGGAATTGATGAATTGGGTTTTTATTAATTCTCTGGATCGTTTTGTAGTCGTTTTTATTGACGATATCTTGGTCTACTCTCGTGACCATGAGGAGCATGAGTGTCACATCCGCCAGGTTCTCGATGCATTAAGGCGAGAATAACTCTATGGAAAATTTTCTAAGTGTGAATTCTGGATGTCTGAAGTTATTTTTTTGGGTCATGTGATATCAGCGGAGGGAGTGAGAGTAGACCCACAAAATACGGAAGCTATCCGAGACTGGCTACCCCCGAAGAACGTGAAGGAAGTTCGTAGTTTTCTGGGTGTAGCAGGCTATTACAGACGATTCGTGGAAGGATTTTCCAAAATTGCTCAACCGATGACTAATCTGTTGAGAAAAGATAAGAAGTACTTGTGGTCGGAAGCATGTCAGCAAAGTTTTGATGAACTCAAAGGTCGATTAATTTCAGCACCTGTTTTAGTACTACCTAGAGGAACAGAAGGATTCGTGGTATATAGCGATGCATCGAGGCAGGGCCTTGGATGCGTGTTAATGCAGGACGAGAAAGTGATCGCCTATGCGTCCAGACAGTTGCGTCCTTACGAGGTCAACTACCCGACTCATGACTTGGAGTTAGCAGCCGTAGTGTTTGCTTTAAAAATCTGGCGCCACTATCTGTATGGAGTTGCCTGTCGGATTTTCACGGACCACAAGAGCCTGAAGTATATTTTTACCCATAAGGAGTTGAATATGAGGCAAAGAAGGTGGTTAGAGCTAATCAAAGACTATGATATCGAGATCCTTTATCATCTAGGCAAGGCAAACGTGGTTGCCGATGCCTTGAGCCGCAAGACGGTGCAGGAGCAGATACTAGCTCGTTTGACCGCCCAGAGGGAGTTGAAATTAGAGTTCATGAGACCAGAGATTGAGGTCTGGATACAACGCATTCAGGGACAACTGTGCATGCTTGAGATTTCACCATCCCTTGATGAGACGATCAGGACGAAACAGATGACGGACCCATTCTTATCCAGAGTTCGAGGAGAAATCGATCAGGGGAAGGCCCCTGGATTTGTGGTTCACGAGGATGGACTGTTACGCTTTAAAAATCGAGTATGTGTACCAACAGACGAAGAGTTGAGAATACTATTCTCAAGCAGGCTCATGCTACCCCGTATTCCATACACCCGGATCGAACAAAATGTATAAGGATCTGAAGCCGTATTATTGGTGGGGAAACATGAACCGGGAGGTTCCCGAATTCGTTTGAAATGTTTGACTGTCGTGTCAAGATTGAGCATCAACGACACTGGCTTTGATGAAACCGCTTAGATTCCCGAGTGGAAGTGGGAAGACATATCGATGGATTTTATTACTAGCTTGCCGACGAGCCGTCGAGGCATGAATACGATTTGGGTGGTTGTGGATCGATTGACTAAATCAGCCCACTTCTTGGAGATCAAGGATACTTGGGGCCCTGAGAGATTGGCCCAATTATTCATCAAAGAGATTGTGAGAGTGCATGGCACCCCTAAGAGTATTGTATCAGATCGGGACGGACGGTTCGTGTCGCACTTCTGGAAGGCGGTTCATCGTGCTATGAGTACACAGTTGAACTTCAGTACGGCTTTTCATCCTCAGACCGACGGTCAGTCTGAGAGGACAATTCAAACTCTAGAGGATATGTTGAGGGCATGTGCTCTCGATTGGAAGCCTGACTGGGAAACCCAACTGCCGTTGGTAGAATTCACATATAATAACAGTTGGCATGCCTCGATCATGATGGCACCTTATGAGGCATTGTATGGTCGTCGTTGTAGGTCCCCTTTGTGCTGGGATGATTTGTCTGAATCTATTGGTACGGAACCTGATATGTTATTGGCAGCCCGCGAGAAGATTTCCCTGATCAAGAGTCATCTATTAACGGCCCAAAGCCGCCAGAAATCATATGCAGATAATCGTCGACGACCACTCGAGTTTGAGGTTGGTGACCATGTACTAGTCAAAGTATCTCCTACTAGAGGTGTTTTCCGATTCGGGAAGAGAGGCAAATTGAGCCCAAGGTATATTGGTCCGTTTGAGATCCTGGAATGAGTAGGCGACCTAGCCTATCATTTAGCATTACCACCAGCTTTGAGTCGGATTCACAACGTATTCCATGTATCTCAGTTAAGGAAGTATGTTGCTGATCCAAGTCACGTTATTCAATTCGACGAGGTCGAAATAGCCGACGACCATTCGTACGAAGAACGGCCTGTGCAGATACTCGAGAGAAGAATTAAACAGCTGAGGAACAAGACGATTCCCTTATTAAAAATTCAGTGGTCGAGACATGGAGTCGAGGAAGCTACGTGGGAGACTGAAGATAGCATGCGAGAGAAATACCCCGAACTGTTTACCCCTTAGTTTCGGGGACGAAACTCCTTTTAAGAGGGGGAGTATGTAATACCCTCGCCTTTAATATTGTATTTCATGATTTAAGTTAAGTATTTTCGCACCATATCTGTGATGTTGTAGCAAGTATCAACGAATTATGTTAAGTTGGATTCATGGTCATTCATACTATATTAGTTGTTGGGTGATATTGGGAGAATTCCATTTATGCTTGTTATAGTACTTAACGTACGTTAACCTGTCATCATAACGTACGCTATGTATGTCGCCTTACGTACGTAACATCAATACGTTAACGTACGTAATGCGGAAGATCCTCCAGCAGTCCGCCTTTCGACGGGTGGGGCCGAGCAGGGGTAGGTGGTCGGGAGTCGATCGCGACAGCCAAGTCAACGGCTATTACGTACGTAATAGCTACATGGTTACGTACGTAACGAATTGCGTGTTTTGAGGCACTAAGATTTGATGAAATTGGTTACGTACGTAATGATCATAAGATTACGTACGTAAGGGCTATAACGTATGTTAACCACGTTCGTTAACGTACGTAATGCCGAGTTCAAATTATAAATGTATGACTTGCGATTCACTTCCTACTCGACCCTTTCCAACCTCCCAACTGAGGAACGATTCCTTTCCCTTCCAACTTCGTTTCTAAGCCTTTCTAACTTGTGTTGGAGCTTCAACACTTGATTAGTGACTTGGAGAGTTAGAGATTGAAGTGTATCCCTTGAAGTGTTGGTGTTGTTCTTCATTTTAAGGTTGGTCTTTCTTTAACTCATATTAATTCCATGCTTATGATGATGTTAGTAGATAAATACTTCACATAATGTTAGTTTAAACTAGTGTAAACATGATAAGTTAATGGAATCATGCTCAAACTAAGTGAAGATTAACATTGAAGGTATTAGTGTTACTTCTTGATGTAAATAACTTCATAATGTGATTATGTTGGTAATGATATACATAAAAACCTGATGTATAACATGATAATCGGAAGTTAATTATAGTCTCAACACTAGGAACATGTTAGGGATGATATCCTTAATGATTAAAAGTGAGAAATGTTAAATTTGTCTTGAACATTCTATTGATTCTTGAAGGTAGTATGGAACCATGATTTTTGGCCTCTAAAACCTTTGTAATAAATTGTTGGAAAGATTATATTAATCCTTTGAAGATGATCTTCGCTAGATGGGATGAAGTGACTTCAAAAATTTCAAGTATCCAATTATATAACTAGGCTTTTAATAAATTCTTCAAAGTAAAACAATGAATGTTGATAGAAGGAAGTTGTAATCTTCATATGTTCGAATTTATCGATTTCGTTAAAGGGTGTTAATCACTACATTAATAGGTTGATAATGTTCTTAAGAGAATTGTGTTGAGTATGATGATACAAATGCGGTAGATGAGTACCCGAATTCCATTTCATTAATCCGTGCGTGTTAAGAGACGTAAATTAAGATGATGTTCTTAGTTCACTAAAAACTTAAACTTATGTTTCATATAGTAATCAAGTTTTGAATGAAATCGTTGGTAAAATAATGAAGAACGTAATTAAACACAACTTATATCGTAATTGGAAGTGTCGATGATTTGAAAAGATATTTTTACGATATTGCATTGATAATAAACTAGACATCAAGTTTTTGACATTAAGGTTAGAATATGTAATGAACATGATAAACATACGATGATTTGTAATAAGAACATTAAAATGATTAATAGGATAATTGATTTATGCAAGTAAATTTACGAATATTGTTTATGCGATAATACCATTATCGTACGAATGTGTTGTTGAATGAATTATATTTCATTCAAGGTTGCTTGTTCACGTGAGTATTGTTAGACGAGGATACCATTCGTTTGACCATTCAAAGAAGGATTATTCATCTACGGAATTGAGGCAAGTTATCTTGCTTGGTTATAATGATGTGTGGATTCTTATGATGATTATGCATTTTGTGTATATGAAACACTTATAAACTTGTGTCTTGTGACTTGAGGTTGTTCTTAATGATGTCCCGTTTTCATCATGGGATTGTATTCCCAAGTTCGTTACTTTTGGACCCTTGATATTGTTGAGCTTTGTTGACACTTCGGTGAGTTGTTCGATTCCTTGATAAAAGTGTAATTCGTTGAGTTTCGTTGTCATGTTGTATCGTGACATCTCTGGAGTCATATCTGCGCGCCGATTGGTTATGTGTAGGATTTTTAGTCGGGCACTTGATGATCATGCGTGGAGGTTTTCCGCATTTAGATTGTGCACACGAGACGTAGTTCGTGAGGCTAATTAGGTACATCGTCCCACGTATATTCTGGATTCCGTATACGGGGTGGACATGTGCACGGACACATTTCCGGATCGGGCGTACTGTGACGTCCGTCTTGAGCCATAGTTTATGGTGGTTCGTATATTTGGTTATGTTCGACAGTTGGGACTCATTGTTTATACGCCTTCGGGGTATATTCAGTAGTCGGTGGTTTTCTTTGAGATCAGTATATATGAATTATATAATGTCATGAGAATCATTATCATGTATAGCTGACCCTGTGGTTTGGGGCGAAATACTTGTATTTCAGGGCGAGGAAAGGGCAAGGCACAGGAGGAGCACAACAGTGACGGAGGATTCTGAAGTGTGCTATTTCGGGGGGCCCGAGTCTTTTGGTTGTTCGGTTATGTTTTATTGTGACTTTCATTTTATTTTGTGTCGGATGAATGTACTAAAATTTATTAGGTACTACCCATCGTCATATGGTCTGTACCGAATTTGGATCTTGTGTATGTTTGCTCGTATTTAAAGATATGAATAACTCATACTCCACACCGGGGTTTTGATAAATGTTGTGGTACGGTGCCACATTGTCAGACTTTAAATGTATATTGGGATATCGCCTGGTGGGTCCCGGTAGGGGTCCACGGCACTGTAATAGCCACTGTTTTTGGACTGTTACAATCAATACATATGTGAATGCCGTAGAAATGGTTCGTTCATATCATACGCCGTTACATGTAGGAATGCCGTAGAAACGGTTCGTTCATTACATGCGATCAATATATCTATGAATGCCGTAAAAACGGTTCGTTCATGATATGCCATCAATATTTCTTACTTTCGAAGTCGAGAACGTACAATCATAAATGCATACTTGCCTTGAATAGTCGACGACGCAACGAACGGAAAGGAAAGTCACCGACGAATGCTAGGAACCATCGAAACCGAACCTAACGATTCGAAGAATACAATCACAACCAATTCTAAACGAATACGGAATTTGGAATACACCCGGAAACCCACCTACGATTCATGTATATTCGTAAAAACGACAACAAGGGCGGACCACAACCAAACCCTCTCGATTCCGTAAAAATCACGAAATATACCATGAATCCATAGGGAAACTAAGAATACCAACAAGATTAATCATATTCATCATGAATTAATCAACAAAATGGAATGAATCGGACGAAAACGCGAAAAACCCCAAATTCCCGAAATTAGGGTTCTAAGGAAGATTACCTTGATTCGCTGGATCAAAGGATGATAACGGATGATTGATTGATGATATAACCTCAAGAACTTCATGGATTTGTTTTTAAACAACATGGCTTAAAGCTTCCATCGACCACCTCCGCGGAAGAGAAAGGAAAAGTTGAGAAAAATCGCCAAAAACCCATGTGCAGGGCCATAAATAGGCTGCACAGTGTGCCGCGGCCCGGCCGGCGTGTGCCGCGGCCCGGCCGGCGTGTGCCGCGGCCCAGTGACAGAGTGTGCCGCGGTCCTGCTAGCATGTGCCGCGGCCCACGGTGCGGCCTGCTCGGCCAGAAGCTGCCGAGCACTGCCGGCCGTGACTCGGCCAGAAGCCGCCGATCCGGAAATGTGTGTAATATCCGCAATTTTTGATTTTCGGTAAATTTCTTTTTTTTCGGCCAGAGTCCGTTTTGACGACTCGCTCATGACCGTTTCGTCATTTCGAGAATGATTAATTCTGCACTTTTTGTCATCCGAGTTCCTTTCGGTATCGTTTTGTCGAGTTCCGAGCTTTTTAGCGACTTTTCCGCACTTCAGTTCGATTCTTGCGAATCTCGTCCGAAACTGTTGTTTCGAGTTTCTCGTAAGTTCATTTAATGTTATTATTCATGTTGCGAGCTTAGGTTTGGTGTTTCGATCGCGTATCGTGATTTTCGGACGTTTTGGGCCATTTTCGTAATTTCCCAAAGTTTTGGATAATTACTTCCGTTGTTGAATTCCGAGCCTTCGGGTGGTCGGAATTGTGTGTTCTCTTAGCTCTTAGATTCGTCTTTGCGAGTGTTGTGTCAAGAATTAACACTCTCCGACCGGCGATCGCCTCGGAGATCGGGCGACCGAGTCACTGCCGAGCAGCCAAGGCTGAACTGCCGATCAGCGACCAGCGGCCGAGCCTTAACCCAGCGGCAAGCTAAATCGGCCAACCGAAGGTCCCAGGACAAGTCCCGGTGCCGAGCGATCGACATCTAATACGATCGTCTCTCGGTACTCGGCGACCGACTCCTGGCGACCGACAAGCGGACGACCATCTCTCGGCACCTGCCGACCGACCCTTGGTGACCGACCAATGCCGACCCTCGGCAACTGGCCGATGGTGACCTCTGATGACCAGCTAGAGACGACCGCCTCATGTCGATCAGGGCCGATGGCCATCGAGTCGGCAAAGGTCGAGTCTCAAGGCTGGCACAACGTGCAAGAACCGAGACAAGATCCGCGAATCTCGGATCATTGACCACAGCCTGGCAGAATCTCTCCACCAGCCGACAAGCCGCCGAAAGTTGTCAGTAGGGCCGCATGTGACAGTGATTCCGCCGAAAGTTGTCAGTAGGACCACATGTGACAATGAATCTGGATGCGTGCTGGCTCCTCATTGGACCGCCCAGCTGGCGCCAGCACCTACCTTGGACTTTAGGCTGACAGCCCATGTGAATCGGGGACAGTCGCCCCATTATAATATTGGCCGGCAAACGATCTACCCTTTATTATAATGGCCGGAAGGCGATCGCCCACCAAAGGATAAGACTCGGCTGCCACTATAAATACACGGCTCCCTACACTTGTCCAAGGACGAAACTTTTATCACACAAAAGGCTCCAGAACTTCAACTTCCTTGGGATTTCATACATCACAGAAGCAAAACTCCCAGCACTTGGCTATCTCCAACTCTTGGCAACAGCTATCATTCGGTCCTTCTTCTCCCGGCCTCTCTCATCCAGCAGACTATCGGCAGGGACGAAGAACACCGAGCTTCGCTCAAGAGCCGGATTAACAGAGTCTTTTTACACTCATTGTATTTAGATTTCTCTCATTAATACTTGTATCCACGTATATTTGTATTAATATCATCTCGCGAGAGCATTCAAGCCCGGGCCTAACAAACCCGGCAAATCTTGTATTATTTATCTTCTCTCGGAAGTGCTCCCGCAATTGTTGTTTGTTGTCCGTCTTCCAGCAGTATTAATCTTCGGATAAATATTTTGGGCAACAACAATTGGCGCTAGAGGAAGGACGCCCAACCCTCAAATTTTTACACCTACCGTCCCGAAGAGCACTCACTGTTCTCGGGGCAGATACTTGAAGTGACACTCACTGCACTTCAAAGAAATCTTTCAGAAATCATGTATTCCGCCTCCGCGTCGAAGAAAGCCGCTGACAAGCCGGCCAGACCCCCCGTTCCGTCCCAGTCCGAGCTGCAGCCGATGGTGGAAGGTAGCCGCCGCGGTCAGAGATGCTCGATCCCGTCCCTGGACGGCGGCCCGAGCCTCTCGCTCGATCAGTTCCGAACCAATGAACAGATCGAAGAGGACATAGCCGCCCTTCAGGGGCGACGGAGTGCTCTCAACGTGCCTCCCGCTATCACCCCCTCAGCCGCCCGCCGGAAGTCCAAGCAGAAGCACAAGGCGTTACTGGCCGAGCGATCGCCAGGAGGCTCTCGTCCGCAAGAAGAGGCGCTCGCCAGCCGGGGCACCTCTGTCTTCGATCGCCTGGGCAGTGACCCGACTCAGCGGCCGGGCACCCGGCCCGGCCTACGAGACGACGGAGTTTGAGTCCCTCACCAGGAGCTCGGCCTACCCGGCTCCCAGAAGGCAACCCAGCCGTCTGGCTCCCCCTCGCCAAATTGCCGAGGTAGGCAGCAGCGGAGTCCGGAGATCGGTACACAATCGCCTCGGCTCCCGCTCCTAAAGCCGATCCGCAAGCAACCGAGCCACGGCGATTGCCGCATTGCAACGTCAGCTCGACGACGTGAAAGCGCTCCTGGAATCCAGGGCAGGCGCCATGAAGACGATCGCCGAGCCAAGCGAGCCGCTCGCGATCGACATCGAGCTCGCCCCCGTGCAGCATAGGATCGCTCCCCCGCAAACACCCGTGTACGAGGGGCGATCGGACCCCCAGGTGCACCTGAGGAAGTTCAACATCTACATGACCGGGTGTGGGGCATCTGACGCGACCAGGTGCCGAATGTTCCCTATGACGCTGGACGACCTCGCCCACCGGTGGTACATCTCATTGCCACCTCGGTCCATTAGCTCCTTTAACGAGCTGGCGCACGTCTTCACGGAGTACTTCGCCACCAGAGTCGTCCGGCCTGAAAGTCGCCTTCGCATGATGCAAATCAAGCAGGGAGAAGAAGAGTCCGACTCGGACTACATCGACCGGGTAGACGGGATCATCCTCAACGGCGAGCCCGTAAGCGATGAAACCGCCCTCTACGCGGTCCTATGAGGATTTCAGGGTTTTTCGCCTATGTTCAGGCATCTCACGAAGAACCAACCTACAACCTACGCAGCCTTCCGGGCTAGAGCCGCAGATTTTCTGCCAGGCAAAGGTTCCTTCTTAGCCTGTGAGCAGCGCGATCGGCGCCCGGACGACGATCTCCCGCCCGATCGCCAATATCGACCTACGAATAAAGCGATCGACAGCCGAGCGACGATCGCCAGTCTTCCCGCCCGATCGCCGATCATCACGCTACATCATCAGCAACCCGGAGGACACGATCGCCATCTGCAGTCCAGCATTTAACATGAGGGACTAAGGCTCGCGATCGCCTCCACCGCACATCATAAAGCCATGGTCCTGGCAGTCGATGGAACCGGCTGCTTCGGCCATGCAAGGTCCCTTTCGGACGAGATCGCCCACCCTTCGTTTAATTACGAGGCCGGCGTAGTCTGAGGGCTCTCCAAAATTAATCAGTGGGCACGTGCCACTACCCCCGTCTCAACGTACACCGTCGAGGTTCGTCATCTCCATGGCCGGCCGAGGTGGAAGCAGAGCTAAACAAGCCGCGGGCGTGGAGTTGATTCATCCGACGCTGCCCCGCGCAAGTACTCCTCTAGACCGAGACCGCACGCCCTTCATTTAAATACGAGGCGAGGCGCAGCCTAACAGAGGACCCTCATAATAAAGTGAGTCACGAGACACTCAATGTCTTCGCGCACCAAGACACGGTCATGGAGTCGGTCCATCGAACTCCGCGACTGTGCACGATTCCTCAAACAAGCGAAACCACCAAGTTTCCGAGGGGGATCGGCCAATGTTGTTTTTGCAGGTACAGGACCGAAAGATAGCTAGCCAATCAACCATGATAGCCCAAGTCCGAATCCTAAGTCAGCTCAGCAAGATCGCCCGTCCTCATCCTTACACGATCGCCAGCAAGAACCACCTCGCCCCATGTCTTCAACATAGGAGCAAGCTGGGGGGCAATTGTTGTGTCAAGAATTAACACTCTCCGACCGGCGATCGCCTCGGAGATCGGGCGACCGAGTCACTGCCGAGCAGCCAAGGCTGAACTGCCGATCAGCGACCAGGCGGCCGAGCCTTAACCCAGCGGCAAGCTAAATCGGCCAACCGAAGGTCCCAGGACAAGTCCCGGTGCCGAGCGATCGACATCTAATACGATCGTCTCTCGGTACTCGGCGACCGACTCCTGGCGACCGACAAGCGGACGACCATCTATCGGCACCTGCCGACCGACCCTTGGTGACCGACCAATGCCGACCCTCGGCAACTGGCCGATGGCGACCTCTGATGACCAGCTAGAGACGACCACCTCATGTCGATCAGGGCCGATGGCCATCCAGTCGGCAAAGGTCGAGTCTCAAGGCTGGCACCACGTGCAAGAACCGAGACAAGATCCGCGAATCTCGGATCATTGACCACAGCCTGGCAGAATCTCTCCACCAGCCGACAAGCCGCCGAAAGTTGTCAGTAGGGCCGCATGTGACAGTGATTCCGCCGAAAGTTGTCAGTCGGACCACATGTGACATTGACTCTGGACGCGTCTTTGGCTCCTCATCGACCGCCACCGGGCGCCAGCACCTACCTTGGACTTTAGGCCAACAGCCCATGTGAATCGGGGACAGTCGCCCCATTATAATATTGGCCGGCAGACGATCGCCCCTTTATTATAATGGCCGGAAGGCAATCGCCCACCAAAGGACAAGACTCGGCTGCCACTATAAATACACGGATCCCTACACTTGTCCAAGGACGGAACTTTTATCACACAAAAGGCTCCAGAACTTCAACTTCCTTGGGATTTCATACATCACAGAAGCAAAACTCCCAGCACTTGGCTATCTCCAACTCTTGGCAACAGCTATCATTCAGTCCTTCTTCTCCCGGTCTCTCTCATCCAGCAGACTATCGGCAGGGACGAAGAACACCGAGCTTCGCTCAAGAGCCGGATTAACAGAGTCTTTTTACACTCATTGCATTTAGATTTCTCTCATTAATACTTGTATCCACGAATATTTGTATTAATATAATCTCGCGAGAGCATTCAAGCCCGAGCCTAACAAACCCGGCAAATCTTGTATTATTTATCTTCTCTCGGAAGTGCTCCCGCAATTGTTGTTTGTTGTCCGTCTTCCAGCAGTATTAATCTTCAGATAAATATTTTGGGCAACAACAGCGAGTACGTCATAACCGTATCATCGATTCGTATTCAAGTTCGGGTTTCGGGGTCGTTCGGGCTGTCGGAGTTGGCCCCGGCCGAGTCATGGCCGGGCAACCTGGGCCCAGGCCGGCACTGGCCTAGTCACGGCCGGTAGTGCTCGGAAGCTTCTGGTCGAGTCACGGCCGGCAGTGCTCGGCGGTTTCTGGCCGAGCAGTACGTGGGCCGCGGCACATGCTGGCAGGGTCGCGGCACACTCTGTGGCATTTTTCGGCCAAACCGACTGTACCGGGTGCCGTGGCACACTCCGACCGAGCCGCGGCACACTGCCGACCACTGGGAGCCATTTTTGGGCCTGTGCCATGGCACACTCCCGCTGGGCCGCGGCACACTGTGCAGCCTATTTATGGCCCTGCAGACGTTTTCTACAGCCATTTTCACTCGGTTTTCTTCTCTTCCGCGGCTGGGGGTGTATTGATCATAGAGAGATGTTGTTGGACAATAAATCCATGAAGTCTTGGAGTTCATATCATCAATAGTCAATCCTATAACATCCTCCGATCTACCGAATCAGGTCAGATTTCCTAGAAATCTAGTTTTGGGGAATTTGGGTATTTTGGTTGTTTTCGTCCGATTAATCCGATTTAAGTTAGGATTATGATGTATTGATGAATATTTAGATGTATTATATCATTTCCTTTATTATTCCATGGTTGGATCGTATCGATTCGTTGTTTGGGTCGAGTTCTTGACCGACGCCTTGAAGGTGTCCGGTAAAATGTCTTAGAGGGGTTTTCGGGCGTTCTACGATTATACTTCCTCGTATGATCGATAATTTATTGATTATATTGTTGTTAGGGTCGAGTTTCTTGTGAAGAAACCGTGTTGAACCCTTCCGTTCGTTGTCGTCTTCCTCTTCGTTAGCATCGGGCGTTCCAAAGCTTCCCGGTTGAGCCGTATCCGTTCGTGGTTCCGTGCTCGTGGTATCAAGGCAAGTACCTTGCCCATACTATTCTTGTTTTGTGAATATGATAATTGGTGATCGTCTTTATATATTTGTTTGATTGTTTAAAACGAGTTTTCAAAAGATTTGGTTAGCCTTGTTAAAGGCCCTCTTTCAAAATCGTGTGTGTTTTGTGATTGGTGTGTTTCTCGAACGAGTATGTGAATCTTATGGACATGTTTGGTGTTGATGATGCACTTGGTATTTGCGTGTGGACGTATATTGTTTCATTTCGGTGAATTGTGGTTGACGTGTTGTTTTACTAAGTGTTTGATGCCTCTGGGTGAATTGTTTGGATATCCTCGGTGTGATATGTTACTCGTGCTTGAGTTTGATTCGCTAGCTCGGGAGGGTCCTTCGAGGCCTCGAGTGGGATTCGTGGCTTCGTCCGGTCCTAGGTGACGTGTGGTGCTTGAGTATTTCGCTAGCCGACTCGGGAGGGTCCGACGGGATCACGGAGTGGGATTTGTGGCTTCGACCCGGTCTGGCGATGTGAGTCTGTGTTTTGTGAATGTGTTTGCTCACCTCGGGAGGGTTCGACGGGACCACGGAGGGAATTCCAATGGCTTCGACACAGGTTCACGAGTGAAACTTCACCGCTACGTGTATATATTTTGTGATTGTTCTTCGCTCACCTCGGGAGGGTCCGATGGGATCACGGAGGGAGTCCAATGGTATAGCCCTGGATTCACGAGTGCGGTTGCTTATGTTTTGTGAATGTGTTTGCTCACCTCGGGAGGGTTCGACGGGGCCACGGAGGGAATTCCATTGGCTTCGACCTGGATTCACGAGTGAAACTTCACGGGTGGGTGTGTATTTTATGTCCGTCGAGGACGCATGACGTGGGCTTTTAACCTTGTGTATTATGGTTGGTTTTATTTGTGAAAACAAAACCTTTGGGCTGTGACCCTGTTGATTTTTGTAAAGCGAAGGATTCGGTAATCCTAAATTGTTTCCTATTAAAACTCTCGATGGCAATTCAAACTGTTTTATAAATAGTTTTCCCTTGCTTTGCGACCTTTCGGGTTTTAGAATGTTTTACCAAACTCTTGCCTCGGGAAGTACTTTTCGTCACGTTTGGATTTTTGAGGATTCTTGATTATTATTGTTCTTGGAACTTTGAGGATTCCTGGTTATTGTTATTCATGGAATGTGAATTGTATGGCTCGTATTTTTGCACTTGTACTTGCACTAGCAAAACAGTAGAATTTTGCTAACCCCCGAGTATTCGGGGGGTGGATGTCTATTTTTGCATTCAGGTTTGGAGCATAGCACAGGCTCGGCACGAAGGATGATGAAAGATGAACGATACTAATCACATGAGGATCCGTTGATGTCGTATTGGTCTAGTTATATTTTCTTTTCCACTGTAGTATCTTATCCCCGTTGTACGGGAGTTTATTGTATTTTGACCCCTGCGTAGGTATGTGTTTGGAATTGAGTTGTATGATATTATTAAAAGACCAAATCGGTCTACTGAGTCATTTTAGCCTTGAAGGCATTGTCGAGATGTTAAATATTGTTACCAGCCTGGTAGATCTTTGAAGAGAGGTTCTACGGCGTGTAATATCCCTGAGTGGATTGGGGGTGTTACATAAATGGTATCGGAGCTTAGGTTGTGGAAACCTAGGTTGTTGGGTCAGTGGTGTCTATTGAGTTTAGTCTCGTCGGATTTTGTCTGACTGAGTCGTGTCACGACGCGTCGTCTGAGTTTGTTGGTCGTGATTAGTATCGTGGGCGATCATCATCTTCGTGCGACCTGTGAATGTAAGTCTCCCTTGTTTGTGTTGTGCCTCGTGTGACACGAGCTATTTTTATGATTATTTATTAAGTGACGGAATCCTCTTATGGATTTTGATTTCGTGATATGTGGTTATTTGACTCTCATATTTCGTTCATATGAGGAGTAGTGTTGATGGATTGTGCATGTTGAACTGTATTTCTTTTATCCGCTGCGTGAGTTCTTTTGTAATGACTTTGGGTATTTTACCGATCGAGTTTTATTTCGAAAATCGATTCCCTTAACCGAGTTTTTGGCATTGTGGCCTTGGTCGTTTTGGCTAAATTCTTATGACGGTATTTAGCATTTTGTATATGGCTTTTGTGAGTTTTTGAAATATTACCGACATCGGCCTTTTTGGCATTTTTGTAAATGGTTTTTAGCCTGGTGGGTTCCGGCACGGGACCCACGGCGCTATAATGTTCCGTGTAATTACCTGAAATTTTGGGCACTCTAGCCCATTGAATTATTTTCGAAAACCTTGAGTATCTTAGAAAATAAATTTCGAGACGTACGTTTAAAATGAATTATTTTCTCATGGTACATCCAAGGTGCCACAATATGTTTCAAAATTCTACCTCGAGGACCCAAAATGTTTTGAGATATTTTCAATGTTTTATAAACACTTTTACTTAGACCCGAGGGTCGAATATTCTGAAAGTTTTTCACTAAGAGAAGGTGTCCTCATTTTTGTTCAAACGCAAGATGATTTTCAAAGTCTCGATAATGGTGTTTGTACTACTTTTTGTAAAGTGATACTCAAGATCAACTGGTGTTTCCAAACCGTTTTCAAAAGGTGGTTTTCGTTTTTAAACACCCATCATTTCGTGCTTGTGGTCGGAGAAGGTGTGTACGATGTTGGTATTGTTGTTAGGGTGTTAGCCCTCCGAATTATGATTGAATTGGTGGTGTGAACGTTGAGTCGTTCGCCACGCATATGTTTTGTTAGCCCGTTGTGGGAGGTGTGATGATGATCTTTGATGTTGTCATTTCGTCGTGGCTTGCGTGTTATCGCACCTATGTGAGCTGTTAAAGCTTGGATTTTTGTGCGTTTATGCACATTGGTGATTGTTTCATGATGTTTGTATTACGTGCTGGTTATCGTTCGGGCCATTGAGGTTGCCAAACGATACCGTCGTTGTTGTAGTGTTTGTGTGTGTATTACTTTACGATGGTAATCGTTGTATATGATATGTGTTATGATTCCTTGTTGTGCTAAGTTGGCATCTCCAGTATGTTGTTTTGCGGTGTTATGTCCCATTGTATCTAGCGTTTGTATTTTCGCTATGCCGAGCCGAGGCATTTCAACCGTGATGTGCCGGAGGGATGTACGTGCAATTGTCCTTCTCGCCAGTAACGCTTCTCAAGTGTGGACACGAGAGACACAGAATCCAGTTTTGCGAGTTGGGTTCCGAGTCTTTCGGGGCGCGAACTTCGATGCAGATATGAGGATCGGCTCTGAGAGGCCCATGGGAGATGTTTCTGTCGTTTTCTTTTTGTGTTGTCACCTTACTCCCGTTTTTGTGGTTTACGGGAATGACATTTCTTTTATAAGAGGTCGAATGTAATGCCCGTATCATTTTTGACTTCCGCATTTTTTTTCTCTCTCTGAAGTCTATCGACTCGCTCGTGTTCATTGATACTTTCTGAACTTGTTCTGTATTTCGGTTTCATCGTCCGAACGAACTGTGATCTTGTTGTGGGTTGATCTGGTTATCGCTGTGATTTTTTTGAGTTCGTTCGATTCTTGTGAACCTTGTTCGGAAGTGACATCATCTGGATATATTAGTTCCTTTATTCGAAGTGGATCGGATTTGGAACTCCTGTGTTTTCGACTCTGTCGACTCGTTTCTGTTCGTTGACATTTTCTGAACTTTCCCTATCCCTTGCTTTTGTTGATTGAACGAGGGTGGTGTTGTTTCGGAATAACTCGTTTGTCGTTGTGACTTTTCAATCGCTATTCCCTTTTCGGTGGATCTTATGGGAATGCATGTCTTGTAGTTCTCACCAGATCATCCTGGGAGTTATTGTTTGAATTTTATTATCCTTCTTGTTTCGAACATGATTGTTCGCTTTTTGTTTTCTCGACCGTTGTGGTTCGATCGTTTGATTGTTCGGTTTTTGTTGATCTCGTTTCGTGATTGTTGAGCGTTCAGACTCCTTCCTAATTTCTTTATATTCGTGAAATTTGTCTCGTTTTCGATCTTCCAACCCTTGGACGGTGGAATTCCGTATTTCTTCAGCGATTGGCTCGCGTTTTGATCGATGTACCGTTGGGGTGGTCGATCATATTGATTTTCGTTCGTTGTGTTTTGTGATTGTTCGGATAATTGACTTGACTATATTATCCGTTTGATGACGCTTGTCATTTGTTGGTTTTATTATATTCCTAACGGCGACGTTGTGTTGTGTTGTTGCCCAAAATATTTATCCGAAGATTAATACTGCTGGAAGACGGACAACAAACAACAATTGCGGGAGCACTTCCGAGAGAAGATAAATAATACAAGATTTGCCGTGTTTGTTAGGCCCGGGCTTGAATGCTCTCGCGAGATGATATTAATACAAATATTCGTGGATACAAGTATTAATGAGAGAAATCTAAATACAATGAGTGTAAAAAGACTCCGTTAATCCGGCTCTTGAGCGAAGCTCGGTGTTCTTCGTCCCCGCCGATCGTCTTCTTGATGAGAGAGGCCGAGAGAAGAAGTACCGAATGATAGCTGTTGCCAAGAGTTGGAGATAGCCAAGTGCTGGGTGTTGAATCTCGTGGGAATGCAGAGAGTGGTTTGTGAGTCAGAATCTCGGTCCCTTGGACAAGTGCTGGGAGCCTTATATATATAGGGGCAGCTGGGTCCTGCCTACTGGCGAGCGATCGCCTTCCGGCCATTATAATAATGGGGCGATCGTCTGCCGGCCAATATTATAATGGGGCGATCACCCGGGCTATCGGGCTAAAGTCCAAGGTAGGTGCCGGCGCCAGCTGGGCGGTCCAATGAGGAGCCAGCACGCGTCCAGAGTCACTGTCACATGCGGCCCTACTGACAGCTTTCGGTGGCTTGTCGGCTGGTGGAATGATTCTGCCAGGCTGTGGTCAATGACCCGAGATTCGCGGATCTTGTCTCGGCTCTTGCACGTGGTGCCAGTCTTGAGGCTCGGCCTTTGCCGACTGGATGGCCATCGGCCCTGATCGACATGAGGCGGTCGTCTCTAGCTGGTCATCAGAGGTCGTCATCGGCCAGTTGCTGAGGGTCGGCATTGGTCGGTCATCAAGGGTCGGTCGGCAAGTGCCGAGGGATGGTCGTCCGCTTGTCGGTCGCCAGGAGTCGGTCGCCGA
Organism: Orobanche coerulescens; assembly: GCA_033398695.1. Lineage (NCBI taxonomy): Eukaryota > Viridiplantae > Streptophyta > Magnoliopsida > Lamiales > Orobanchaceae > Orobanche > Orobanche coerulescens. The sequence continues at coordinate 144,317,023 of CM065805.1, read as the reverse complement.
GTACCGAGAGACGATCGTATTTGATGTCGATCGCTCGGCACCGGGACTCGTCCTGGGACCTTCGGTTGGCCGATTTAGCTTGTCCGCTGGGTAAAGGCTCGGCCGCCTGGTCGCTGGTCGGCAGCTCTGCCTTGGCTGCTCGGCAGTGACTCGGTCGCCTGATCTCCGAGGCGATCGCCGGTCGGAGAGTGTTAATTCTTGACACAACAATTGCCCCCCAGCTTGCTCCTATGTTGAAGAAATGGGGCGAGGTGGTTCTTACTGGCGATCGTGTAAGGATGAGGACGGGCGATCTTGCTGGGCTGACTTAGGATTCGGACTTGGGCTATCATGGTCGATTGGCTAGCTATCTTTCGGTCTTGTACCTGCAAAAACAACATTGGCCGATCCCCCTCGGAAACTTGGTGGTTTCGCTTGTTTGAGGAATCGTGCACAGTCGCGGAGATCGATGGACCGACTCCATGACCGTGTCTTGATGCGCGAAGACATTGAGTGTGTCGTGACTCACTTTATTATGAGGGTCCTCTGTTAGGGTGCGCCTCGCCTCGTATTTAAACGAAGGGCGTGCGGTCTCGGTCTAGAGTAGTCCTTGCGCGGGGCAGCGTCGGATGAATCAACTCCACCTCCGCGGCTAGTTTAGCTCTGCTTCCACCTCGGCCCGTCATGGAGATGACGAACCTCGACGGTGTACGTTGAGACGGGGGGTAATGGCACGTGTCCACTGATTAATTTTGGAGAGCCCTCAGACTACGCCGGCCTCGTATTTGAACGAAGGGCGGGCGATCTCGGCCGAAAGGGACCTTGCATGGCTGAAGCAGCCGGTTCCATCGACTGCCAGGACCATGGCTTTATGATGTGCGGCGGAGGCGATCGAGCCTTAGTCTCTCATTTAAAATGGTGGACTGTAGGCGGTGAGCGAGTCCTCCGGCTCTGCTGGATAGTAGCGATCAGGCTGGAAGAGTGGAGGTCGTCGCTCGGGCGCCGATCGCGGTACTCCTAGGCTAAGAAGAAGCCTCTGCCTGACCAGAAAATCTGCGGCTTTAGCTCGGAAGACCGCGTAGGTCGTGGGTTGGTTATTCGTGAGATGCCTGAACATAGGCGAAAAACCCTGAAATCCTCCTAGGACCGCGTAGAGGGCGGTCTCATCGCTTACGGGCTCGCCGTTGACGATGATCACTTCTACCCGGTCGATGTAGTCCAAGTCGGATTCTTCTTCTCCCTGCTTGATTTGCATCATGCGAAGGAGACCTTCTGGCCGGACGACCCTGGTGGCGAAATACTCCGTGAAGACGTGCGCCAGTTGGTTAAAGGAGCCAATGGACCGAGGTGGAAATAAGGTGTACCACCGGTGGGCGAGGTCGTCCAGCGTCAGAGGGAACATTCGGCACCGGGTCGCGTCTGATGCCCCACACCCAGTCATGTAGATGTTGAACTTCCTCAACGGCGAGCCCGTAAGCGATGAGACCGCCCTCTACGCGGTCCTAGGAGGATTTTAGGGTTTTTCGCCTATGTTCAGGCATCTCACGAAGACCCAACCGACGACCTACGCAGCCTTCCGGGCTAGAGCCGCAGATTTCCTGGCCAGGCAAAGGCTTCTTCTTAGCCTAGAAGTACCGCGATCGGCGCCTGAGCGACGACCTCCAGTCTCCCAGCCCGAGCGACGACCTCCAGTCTTCCAGCCCGATCGCTACTATCCAGCAGAGCCGTAGGACTCGCTCACCGCCTACAGTCCACCATTTTAAATAAGGGACTAAGGCTCGCGATCGCCTCCGCCGCACATCATAAAGCCATGGTCCTGGTAGTCGATGGAACCGGCTGCTTCGGCCATGCAAGGTCCCTTTCGGCCAAGATCGCCCGCCCTTAGTTTAAATACGAGGCCGGCGTAGTCTGAGGGCTCTCCAAATTTAATCAGTGGACACATGCCACTACCCCCGTCTCAACGTACACCGTCGAGGTCGGCCATCTCCATGGCTGGCCGAGGTGGAAGCAGAGCTAACAAGCCGCGGGCGTGGAGTTGATTCATCCGACGCTGCCCCACGCAAGGACTCCTCTAGACTGAGACCGCACGCCCTTCGTTTAAATACGAGGCGAGGCGCATCCTCAACGGCGAGCCGACTCGGACTACATTGACCGGGTAGACGGGATCATCCTCAACGGCGAGCCCGTAAGCGATGAGACCGCCCTCTACGCGGTCCTAGGAGGATTTTAGGGTTTTTCGCCTATGTTCAGGCATCTCACGAAGACCCAACCGACGACCTACGCAGCCTTCCGGGCTAGAGCCGCAGATTTCCTGGCCAGGCAAAGGCTTCTTCTTAGCCTAGGAGTACCGCGATCGGCGCCCGAGCGACGACCTCCAGTCTCCCAGCCCGAGCGACGACCTCCAGTCTTCCAGCCCGATCGCTACTATCCAGCAGAGCCGGAGGACTCGCTCACCGCCTACAGTCCACCATTTTAAATAAGGGACTAAGGCTCGCGATCGCCTCCGCCGCACATCATAAAGCCATGGTCCTGGCAGTCGATGGAACCAGCTGCTTCGGCCATGCAAGGTCCCTTTCGGCCAAGATCGCCCGCCCTTCGTTTAAATACGAGGCCGGCGTAGTCTGGGGGCTCTCCAAATTTAATCAGTGGACACGTGCCACTACCCCCGTCTCAACGTACACCGTCGAGGTCGGCCATCTCCATGGCTGGCCGAGGTGGAAGCAGAGCTAACAAGCCGCGGGCGTGGAGTTGATTCATCCGACGCTGCCCCACGCAAGGACTCCTCTAGACCGAGACCGCACGCCCTTCGTTTAAATACGAGGCGAGGCGCAGCCTAACAGAGGACCCTCATTATAAAGTGAGTCACGAGACACTCAATGTCTTCGCGCATCAAGACACGGTCATGGAGTCGGTCCATCGAATTCCGCGACTGTGCACGATTCCTCAAACAAGCGAAACCACCAAGTTTCCGAGGGGGATCGGCCAATGTTGTTTTTTGCAGGTACAAGACCGAAAGATAGCTAGCCAATCGACCATGATAGCCCAAGTCCGAATCCTATGTCAGCTCAGCAAGATCGCCCGTCCTCATCCTTACACGATCTCCAGCAAGAACCACCTCGCCCCATGCCTTCAACATAGGAGCAAGCTGGGGGGCAATTGTTGTGTCAAGAATTACACTCTCCGACCGGAGATCGCCTCGGAGATCGGGCGACCGAGTCACTGCCGAGCGGCCGAGGCAGAACTGCCGACCAGCGACCAGGCGGTCGAGCCTTAACCCAGCGGACAAGCTAAATCGGCTAACCGAAGGTCCCAGGACAAGTCCCGGTGCCGAGCGATCGACATCAAATACGATCGTCTCTCGGTACCCGGCGACCAACTCCTTCCGACCGACAAGCGGACGACCATCCCTCGGCACCTGCCGACCGACCCTTAGTGATCGACCGATGCCGACCCTCGGCAGCTGGCCGATGGCGACCTCTGATGACCAGCTAGAGACGATCGCCTCATGTCGATCAGGGCCGATGGCTATCCAATCGGCAAAGGTCGAGCCTCAAGACTGGCACCACGTGCAAAAGCCGAGACAAGATCCGCGAATCTCGGATCATTGACCACAGCGTGGCAGAATCTTTTCACCAGCCGACAAGCCGCCGAAAGCTGTCAGTAGGGCCGCATGTGACATTGATTCCGCCGAAAGGCATCGATGGGCCGCATGTGGCCCGAATCCGGACGCGTCGGCTCCTCATTGGACCGCCAGTGGCGCCCGGCACCTACCTTGGACTTTAGCAGGCGGCCGGGTGATCGCCCCATTATAATATTGGCCGGCGGACGATTGCCCCATTATTATAATGGCCGGAAGGCGATCGCCCACCAAAGGACAAGACTCGACTGCCACTATAAATACACGGCTCCCTACACTTGTCCAAGGGACCGAGATTCTGACTCTCGAAACACTCCCCTGCAATATTGTGATTTCAGCACTCTCTGCACTCGCCGGAATTCCAGAGCACATGGCTATCTCCAACTCTTGGCAACAGCTATCATTCGGTACTTACTTCTCCCGGCCTCTCTCATCAAGCAGACGATCGGCAGGGACGAAGAACACCGAGCTTCGCTCAAGAGCCGGATTAACAGAGTCTTTTTACACTCATTGTATTTAGATTTCTCTCATTAATACTTGTATCCACGAATATTTGTATTAATATCATCTCGCGAGAGCATTCAAGCCCGGGCCTAACAAACCCGGCAAATCTTGTATTATTTATCTTCTCTCGGAAGTGCTCCCGCAATTGTTGTTTGTTGTCCGCCTTCCAGCAGTATTAATCTTCGGATAAATATTTTGGGCAACAACACCGTTTTGAGCCTATTTATTTTACTAGAAATATTTGTATCTAGGATGCAATTTTTGATGTAAAATTTATATGTAATGACGAAGACCGAAGGAAGATCCATTTCGAGAAGACGAAGATTCAAGACGAAGACTTGTAATTAGATTACGGAGTTTTTGTTTTCTAGGAACGGTCCATGAACCACATGTTGGTAGCAACTAGGTTGTGAATGGTTGTTTCATATTGTATAAATGCCACAAACGCGCTTAAACGATTAATGTGCAAAGTGTAACGTTAATCGCGATAATTCTCCCACAATAAATAATTATGTTTATAAGGTTTCAAGGTTTTTCTTCCCTCCATCGAGTTTTCGGGAAATTGAAATCTAAACCGAATGTGCTATGCTTCCGAGTTATCGGGGTAGTCGTTCGGGGAGGACGGATAAATTACCAGAAGCGCATTGGATGCCTTCGGTTGGAGCAAATTTTATCCCTAGAAACCTGATAGGTTGCCGGATAAGATTCAATTGTGAAACTGATTTGCGTCGATGGTATAAACTTAGGTTGTTCACAAACCATAGAAATTGTATAGGTTGAGGGGAGTGAACAAGGGGAAAAAGAAGATCGAATCATCCATTAGATGGGTTGGTGTTGGACACCACTTTATGAAAATTAATAGACTAGAAACTTGTTCGGTTGCCCTCTATTAAGATTTATAAAGAACTCGATCACCACTATGAAGTAGAGCGACGATACTTCCGGATATCACATGGGAGTGTGTTATTCCGATAAAATAGTGGGAGCTCGGTAACAAGAATAGAAAGGACCTTAATTCTATACTCAGATCATAATATAACAAGTCACTAATTAATCTGTTATACTTAATGCAGACAAATATCAATATGACAATGAATCCACTCGTAATTCTACTCGAAAAGAACACCTTAATGGGACCTAACTTTGTGGATTGGCTCCGCAATCTGATGATTGTCCTCAGTATAGAGGCACTGGGATACGTCTTGGAGACGGACATTCCGGCGCCTCCTGTGCGGACCCGAGCCAATCAGGAAGAGATTGAAAACCACGAAAAGTGGGTTAAGGATGACGTGAAAGTCCGTGCGTATATGATGGCTCCCATGTCTAATGAGCTTCAGAGAGCTCATGAGAAAATGACTTCTGCTAGGCAGATTCTATCTCACTTAACCGAGCTTTATGGTGAGCACAGCAGAACTGCTAGATATGAGATATCCAAGCAACTGTTCGGTGAAAGGATGAAGGAAGGAGAGAAGGTTGGGGAACACGTCCTCAAAATGATATCCATGATCGAGAGATTGGAGGCTCTTGATTATAAAATGGATACTTCTCTCCAAACCGACCTTATCCTACAGTCTCTCCCTGATTCCTTCTCACAGTTTGTTATGAACTTCAACTGCAATGAGATTGCATGTAACTTAGCTGGGCTAATGAACAAACTGGTGACCGCTCGATCTCGGATGAAGACCCCGCGGATGAAGGAGTCTGCACTTGTGATTTCTTCTGGACTTCGGAAGTCTAAGAATAAGAAGAAAAAGACCAAGAAGCGGATGGACCACAAGCTAAGGACCTTAAGGGAAAGGGCAAGACCCCGATGGTTCCAAAGAACAAGAAGAAGAAGGATGCTTGTCTCAAGTGCGGTGAGTGGGCCACCGGGCTAGAGCTGTCCGATTCTTCATGGCACTTAGTCTGAGAACTTTTAGTTTTGGTAACAAATTGTTCTCTTGTATTTTCTACTTCTGAATCTTGGATTAAGTGCTAGTTCTCATATTTGTACCGTGAATCGTGATATGGAACAAAGTAAGAAGCTTGGAGTGGAGAAGTTATGATCACGGTCGGAAGCGGGCATAGTGTCGAGGCGACCGACATAGGATCACTTCTTTTGGGTTTAGAATCCGGCTTTGTTTTGACTTTAGAAGATGTACTTGTTTTGCCCAAGGGCACAAAACATTGTATCCATTCGGTCATGGACCGAAAAGGCTTTTCATTTTTCATTGGTGATGGTTCTGCAAAATTTATTTTAGAAATAAACTAGTGGATCTTGCTACATTGTTGAATGGATTGTATCATCTAAATCTCAGCAACAAAGTAGTTGTGAATACTATGACTAGAAAACGTGGTAGGGATGAAACCAATCAAGTTTTGAAATGGCATCTTAGACTTGGTCATGTTGGTCAGACCAAGGTTTACAAGATGGAAAAAGATGGACTTAGGGGTCCATTGGGATCAGATCCCTTTCCTACTTGTGAATCTTGCCTTAAAGGCAAAATGACTAAGTCCCCCTTCACATGGACATTTCAAAGAGCCGCTGATAAACTGGGATTAATCCATACCGACATATGTGGTGCTTTGGAAGCAGCACGTGACGGATATCAATATTTCATTACGTTTACAGATGATCATACTAGGTATGGTTATGTATACTTAATGAAACATAAATCCGAGGCTTTTGAGAAATTCCAGGAATTCAAGGCCCTAGTCGAGAAACAAACTGGTAATCATATCGAAGCACTTCGGTCGGACCGAGGTGGCGAGTATATGAGTACGGAGTTTGACGAGTTCCTTAAGGAACATGGAATAGTTTCACAACACCTACAGGTACTCCTCAGTTAAATGGTGTGTCAGAAAGAAGGAACCGGACCCTGTTGAACATGGTCCGTTCCATGCTGGGCTATACTGACTTGCCAATTTACCTGTGGGGGTATGCACTCCTGACTGCCACGTATATCTTGAACAGATGTCCTTCCAAATCCGTTCCTAAAACTCCACATGAGATGTGGGAAGGAAAGAAACCAAGTCTTAATCATATTAGGATTTGGGGATGTCCCGCTTATGTCAAGAAGACTAAGGTGGAAAAGTTGGAAGCTAGGTCTGCGAAGGGACGTTTCATTGGATTCCCGTATGGGACGATGGGATATCTATTCTACATGCCCGAAGATCGAAGGATCATTGTTGCTTTACAAGCACACTTCCTAGAAGATGAGTTCATTCAGGAAGGCGGAGCAGGTAGAAGTATTTCCTTAGAAGAATACAATGAAACTCCTCGAGAGACAACTGTGCAAGAAACTGGAACCGAACTTTCTGAAACACAAGTACAACCACCTCGTAGGTCTAGTAGGGTGTCTCATTTACCTGAGAGGTATGGGCTTGTGCACTTGGAGGAGCTGACCGACCCGACGACCTATGACCAAGCAATGGTGGATGTAGACTCCGCGAAATGGCGTGAAGCTATGGAAGCTGAGATAGACTCGATGCATGTAAATCAGGTCTGGACTCTAGTAGACCGCCCCAAGGGCATAGTGCCCATTGGAAATAAGTGGATCTACAAGAGAAAGATTGATGGTGATGGCAAGGTTGACGCCTATAAGGCCAGGCTTGTGGCAAAGGGTTATACCCAAAAGGAAGGGATTGATTACCATGATACCTTCTCGCCCGTAGCCATGATCAAGTCTATTCGCATGATGCTTGCTATAGCTGCCTACCACGATTATGAGATATGGCAAATGGACGTAAAGACGGCTTTCCTTAATGGATTCCTCGAGGAGGAAATCTATATGGAGCAGCCTAAAGGTTTTGTGTCCGAAGTCGATATTCAGAAAGTGTGCAAGCTTCAGCATTCCATTTATGTACTAAAGCAAGCGTCGCGTAGTTGGAACCTTCGTTTTGACGAGGCGGTCAAAGAGTTTGACTTCGTGCAAAATGAAGAGGAACCTTGTGTATATAAGAAAGTTATTGGGAGCAAGATCGCATTCTTAGTACTATATGTAGATGACATTCTACTAATTGGAAATGATGTGGGAATGCTCAGTTCTGTGAAAGCTTGGCTTTCGAGTAATTTCTCCATGAAAGACTTGGGAGAAGCAACCTATATTCTTGGTATTCGACTATACTGGGATAGAGCGAAGAGAACAATAGGCCTTTCCCAAGCCCTCTATATAGATAAGATCTTAAAGCGATTTAAGATGGATGATTCTAAAAGAGGGTTCCTACCGATGCAACATGGAATAAAACTCACCTTGAAGATGTGTCCTCAAAGTGAGGAACAATGCAAGGAAATGAGTAATATACCATATGCTTCGGCCGTGGGTAGCCTCATGTATGCTATGTTGTGTACAAGACCTGACATCGCGCATGCTGTAAGCATGGTGAGTAGGTTTCAGGCAAACTCAGGTAGGGAACATTGGACTGCTGTAAAGAACGTTCTCAAGTACTTGAGAAGAACGAGAGATATGGTTCTAATGTATGGCGGTGGAGATTTGGATGTGGTGGGATTCACTGATTCGGACTTCCAAGGACTGAAGGACAACTCGATGTCCACTTCTGGCTACATATTTACTCTTAATGGAGGAGCAGTATCTTGGCGTAGTGCCAAGCAAAGCGCGACTGCTGATTCCACCTGTCAGGCTGAGTATCAAGCAGCCTCGGAGGCTTCCAAGGAAGGGTTCTGGATTAAGAAGTTTCTAGGAGAACTTCAAATGATACCATGTCTTTGTTTGCTGTTCATTTATCTGCGACAACGACGGAGCTGTAGCACAGGCCAAGGATCCGAGGTTTCACAACAGCACCAAACATATTGAGAGGAAGTATCATCTCGTAAGAGAATTTGTTTGCAAGGGATACATTGTGCTGCATAGAGTAGACTCGGCCGACAACGTCGCCGATCCACTGACCAAGCCACTATCTCAGACTAGCTTGGAGCGTCATCTGGAGAACATGGGTATTAGATACCATAGTGTGTGGCATTGAGTGCAAGTGGGAGATTGTTAGGAGTATGCCCTCGAATGCCACTCAGAGGTTGTTGAGTGAGGGCATTGTACTTGTAATTATGTAAACCATTTATATAAGGCAAATGAATGTTTCTTTATTTACTGGTAGTTACTGGCATTCCTAACTCGTAAATAAACATATAGAATCTAGTCCGTGTATTTGAGAGCAAAACGTTCCACTTCTTATTGGACAAGGGGGTCGGCACTGGAAAGGTTTATAGCTCAACTACTTAATCGTTCGCAAGTCGATGAAACTTGACTGGGCGTTAAGTTTATGTGAAGACTTGTATGACGTGTTCTTTGACATGGAGAGTGCCTGTCGAACACTAATGGTTAGTGGGAGCACACGTTATAGGTATGCTAATTAGATTAGTATACTCAAACCGACTCACCCTCGATTCGTCACACGGATTTCACTGGGACGATAGCGAATCGAAAGGTTGTGATAGGTATTCGTGAACCTTCGACTTGAGGATTTAGTAGGGATGTGCTTGTGACGTCAAGATTTTCATTAGAGTAGTTTGATCCTGTAAACAGGAAGGCGGGGGTCAACCTCGAGGTGCATCTTGACGAGCAAGTAGCAGGTCCTACTGAATACCAAGATAGAATTCTTTCTCCTGTTAGTGAACGGGTTATATGTCCTATGCGGTTATTGGCAGATGAGATCATAAGTCTTTGGCCAAAGCATTGGAGCTAGCTGTATTAGATACACGAGAGCTCGATGATCTCGATTTGCATTAACGCATGCATAGCGTCAAGTACAGATAGGGTTTGACTGATCGTGACCCTATAACTTGATCGGGATATTTGAAAGAAGGGTTTATACGTATACTGGTATTCACGACAGAATGGTTCTTGAATGATCCCAATCATTCGTTCTCAGTCGGGGTACAGTGTAGGCCACCAGGCTAGCTAGGTGGTGCTACTACTCTTTGGTTCCTCCCATTGCTGACTGAGACGGACCTACCGAGTCGCGCATTAGGATTGACGACGGAATGAATTAAGCTAATTCTCTCATTATGAATATTAGATATTGGATATCTAATTTGGGACATTGGATGTTTAAATCGATTTATCGGATAAATTGATTTACGGCTTAATGGATTAAATATATCCTTTGGGTGATTAATTTAATTCATGAATATAATTATTTCTTGGAGAAATTAATTATGTTATTTTGTATTTGATATGTTTAATTAATTAGATTAATTAATCGATACAAATACATCGGAACGGAATCGTAGTTTATCTGTTTGGACTCACGGGAGTCAAAGCGAACCGAACTCGTCCGTTTTTGCATAATAGCCGCCCCCCCTTTGTTTCCACTCACTTTCCTCTTGTCTTGTTGCTTTCATTATATATGAAAGAACATGACATTGTGGGGTTTAAAATAATGTGGCATTATTTGTATTATTGAAGTGAGAGTTGAATAAAGGGAAGAAGATATCTCATTTCACATGCACCTTTTGATTCCTTGTGCAAGCCTTCCTACGTGAGTGAGATTGAGAGAGAGAGAGAAAAACCATTTTCTCAATTATCTTCATCTTCTTCATTCATTTTCTTCTTCATTTTTCTTGGAGAAAAATTGAGAGAAAATCATATAGAGAGAGTAAGATTAAAACACTTAGAGTGTAGTAATCTTTACATATATAGCTTCATCACTTAGCTCTAGCCGTATCCTCGGAGGATAGCAAGGTGATCGTCGTTCAAGAGCTTGGGGAATAGCTCAAGAGAAGGTTGCCATTTAATCAACGGACTTCGAGGGTTAGTTTATTATGACTCTTGCTTTTCGTTTATATATTCGTATATACGTAGCTCGATCGATCCTCGTAGGGATTCGGATCGAATTAATTTTCGTTTTACCGCTTCCGCTGGGCCTTCGTTTTAGGCACCGAATCCCAACAGAGAGAGGCCGAGAGAAGAAGTACTGAATGATAGCTGTTGCCAAGAGTTGGAGATAGCCAAGTGCTGGGTGTTGAATCTCGTGGGAATACAGAGAGTGTTTTGTGAGTCAGAATCTCGGTCCCTTGGACAAGTGCTGGGAGCCTTGTATATATAGGGGCAGCCGGGTCCTGCCTACTGGCGAGCGATCGCCTTCCGGCCATTATAATAATGGGGCGATCGTCTGCCGGCCAATATTATAATGGGGCGATCACCCGGGCTGTCGGGCTAAAGTCCAAGGTAGGTGCCGGCGCCAGCTGGGCGGTCCAATGACGAGCCAGCACGCGTCCAGAGTCACTGTCACATGCGGCCCTACTGACAGCTTTCGGCGGCTTGTCGGCTGGTGGAATGATTCTGCCAGGCTGTGGTCAATGACCCGAGATTCATGGATCTTGTCTCGGCTCTTGCACGTGGTGCCAGTCTTGAGGCTCGGCCTTTGCCGACTGGATGGCCATCGGCCCTGATCGACATGAGGCGGTCGTCTCTAGCTGGTCATCAGAGGTCGTCATCGGCCAATTGCTGAGGGTCGGCATTGGTCGGTCATCAAGGGTCGGTCGGCAGGTGCAGAAGGATGGTCGTCCGCTTGTCGGTCGCCAGGAGTCGGTCACCGAGTACCGAGAGACGATCGTATTTGATGTCGATCGCTCGGCACCGGGACTCGTCCTGGGACCTTCGGTTGGCCGATTTAGCTTGTCTGCTGGGTACAGGATCGGCTGCCTGGTCGCTGGTCGGCAGCTCTGCCTTGGCTGCTCGGCAGTGACTCGGTCGCCGATCTCTGAGGCGATCGCCGGTCGGAGAGTGTTAATTCTTGACACAACATGTTGGTCGTCGTGGAGCGTGTTTTCACGCCGTATGTCTCTTTGCGTTTCTTGCAGCGTTCCGCCGACGGGCACGAGTTTTCGTTTTTTGCGTATCTCGTTGAGTTTTGCTGGCGGGATATTTCTTCTCCCTACTTGTTTTAAGTTTCGGGACGAAACTTCTTTTAAGGAGAGTAGAATGTAATATCCGCAATTTTTGATTTTCGGTAAATTTCTTTTTTTCGGCCGGAGTCCGTTTTGACGACTCGCTCATGACCGTTTCGTCATTTCGAGAATAATTAATTCTGCACTTTTTGTCATCCGAGTTCGTTTCCGTATTGTTTTGTCGAGTTCCGAGCTTTTTAGCGACTTTTCCGCACTTGAGTTCGATTCTTGCGAATCTCGTCCGAAACTATTGTTTCGAGTTTCTCGTAAGTTCATTTAATGTTATTATTCATGTTGCGAGCTTCGGTTTGGTGTTTCAATCGCGTATCGTGATTTTCGGACGTTTTGGGCCATTTTCGTAATTTCCCAAAGTTTTGGGTAATTACTTCAGTTGTTGAATTCCGAGCCTTCGGGTGGTTGGAATTGTGTGTTCTCTTAGCTCTTAGATTCTTCTTTGCGAGTACGTCGTAACCGTATCATCGATTCGTATTCAGGTTCGGGTTTCGGGGTCGTTCGGGCTGTCGGAGTTGGCCCCGGCCGAGTCATGGCCGGCAACCCAGGCAGGCCGGCTTGGCCGAGTCACGGCTGGTAGTGCTCGCGGCTTCGGCAGAGTCACGGCCGCGGTGCTCGCGGTTCTCGCAGCCGATCAGTGGGCCGCGGCACATCTTGCGAGGCCGCGGCACACTCTATGGCATTTTTCGGCCAAACCGATCTGCAGTACCGCGGCACACTCCGGCCGAGCCGCGGCACCGCCGACCACTGAGCCATTTTCGGGCTGTGCCGCGGCACACTCTGCGGCTTTATTTATGGCCTGCAGACGTTTTCTTGACCATTTTCACTCGGTTTTCTTCTCTTAGCGGTCAGGGTGTATTGATCATAGAGAGATGTTGTTGGACAATAAATCCATGAAGTCTTGGAGTTCATATCATCAATAATCAATCCTATAACATCCTCCGATCTACTGAATCAGTCGATTTCCTAGAAATCTAGTTTTGGGGAATTTGGGTATTTTGGTTGTTTTCGTCCGATTAATCCGATTTAACTTAGGATTATGATGGATTGATGAATATTTAGATGTATTATATCATTTCCTTTATTATTCCATGGTTGGATCGTATCGATTCGTTGTTTGGGTCGAGTTCTTGACCGACGCCTTGAAGGTGTCCGGTAAAATGTCTTAGAGGGGTTTTCGGGCGTTCTACGATTATCCTTCCTCGTATGATCTATGATTTATTGATTATATTGTTGTTAGGGTCGAGTTTCTTGTGAAGAAACCGTCTTGAACCCTTCTGTTCGTTGTCGTCTTCCTCTTCGTTAGCATCGGGCGTTCCGAAGCTTCCCGGTTGAGCCGTATCCGTTCGTGGTTCCGTGCTCGTGGTATCGAGGCAAGTACCTTGCCCATACTATTCTTGTTTTGTGAATATGATAATTGGTGATCGTCTTTATATATTTGTTTGATTGTTTAAAACGAGTTTTCAAAAGATTTGGTTAGCCTTGTTAAAGGCCCTCTTTCAAAATCGTGTGTGTTTTGTGATTGGTGTGTTTCTCGAACGAGTATGTGAATCTTATGGACATGTTTGGTGTTGATGATGCACTTGGTATTTGCGTGTGGACGTATATTGTTTCATTTCGGTGCATTGTGGTTGACGTGTTGTTTTACTAAGTGTTTGATGCCTCTGGGTGAATTGTTTGGATATCCTCGGTGTGATATGTTACTCGTGCTTGAGTTTGATTCGCTAGCCAGCTCGGGAGGGTCCTTCGAGGCCTCGAGTGGGATTCGTGGCTTCGTCCCGGTCCTAGGTGACGTGTGGTGCTTGAGTATTTCGCTCGCCAGCTCGGTAGGGTCCGACGGGATCACGGAGTGGGATTTGTGGCTTCGACCCGATCCTAGGCGATGTGAGTACTGTGTTTTGTGAATGTGTTTGCTCACCTCGGGAGGGTTCGACGGGACCACGGAGGGAATTCCAATGGCTTCGACCTGCGTTCACGAGTGAAACTTCACCGCTACGTGTATATATTTTGTGATTGTTCTTAGCTCACCTCGGGAGGGTCCGATGGGATCACGGAGGGAGTCCAATGGTATAGCCCTGGATTCACGAGTGCGGTTGCTTATGTTTTGTGAATGTGTTTGCTCACCTCGGGAGGGTTCGACGGGGCCACGGAGGGAATTCCATTGGCTTCGACCTGGATTCATGAGTGAAACTTCACGGGTGCGTGTGTATTTTATGTCCGTCGAGGACGCATGACGTGGGCTTTTAACCTTGTGTATTATGGTTGGTTTTATTTGTGAAAACAAAACCTTTGGGCTGTGACCCTGTTGATTTTTGGAAAGCGAAAGATTCGGTAATCCTAAATTGTTTCCTATTAAAACTCTCGATGGCAATTCAAACTGTTTTATAAATAGTTTTCCCTTGCTTTGCGACCTTTCGGTTTTTAGAATGTTTTACCAAACTCTTGCCTCGGGAAGTACTTTTCGTCACGTTTGGATTTTTGAGGATTCTTGATTATTATTGTTCTTGGAACTTTGAGGATTCTTGGTTATTGTTATTCGTGGAATGTGAATTGTATGGCTCGTATTTTTGCACTTGTACTTGCACTAGCAAAACAGTGGAGTTTTGCTAACCCCCGAGTATTCGGGGGGTGTATGTCTATTTTTGCATTCAGGTTTGGAGCATAGCACAGTGTCACGGGACGGGAATTCCGAAGCCCGTGCGGCGTCCCAGGGGCCCTCACACCCCAGGACCAGCCTATCCCTCATAGCATGCCAACTGGTTTCGCCCTGCCATGGGCTCATCAGGGAGATGGCATTAGTCCCCGACCAGTTGTGCCCTACCAGCAACGATCCCCTTCATAGTCAAGTCCTCGACTAGCGACAAGCTCTCCGGACGAAACCGGGTCGGCATGCCTGACTCGGCCAGACCGATGCATCCGGGAAAACAACACCTTAACGCTAATGTCGCCCCCTTTACCCCACTTATGGCAAGCTAACCAGAAGGCACGCCTCATTTGGACGGTCAACACAGACACGACATATCGGGTCGTGACATCCTCCCCCACTCAAATCGCAGCACGTCCTCGTGCTGTGGAAGAATGTTTCTTTCCGCACACTGTATTGTCCCACGCACACAAAACGACCGTGGCCATTCACATACGGCACCATACCCTTGATGGACAGGCTCTTCACTCGCGCGCCTCGCGCTAGCCCGCAGTGCGCCACGCACATACCGCATCATCAACCTTCACCCTACGCGCTTCCTGGCGTTAGTACCTCGGTTGAACGACACTCCCTCGCCGCTGTATTTTTCCCGCATGTCGAGGTTCCCACAGTGGCCCACGATGATCCACGCTCTTACACCCCGGTCACCGAAAGGTGGAGCTACCAAAAGTGCGCAATACAAGTGTGTCCACATTCCGGACCGTCTGATCTCACAAGCCTAGGACCACCTCTCATTCCGGCATAGAATCGGTTCATGTTCTCCGCCTAGAAGCCTTGTCAGGAGCCGCACTTTGTCCGTGCCCTCTTTGCACCGGCGTTCACTCCCCGTCCTAATCGGTTTCGGCAGAACTTGACCACACCCGAACCATGCCGTACTGAGAGAGGTTTCGGCTCCGATACCATTTGTCACGGGATGGGAGTTGACAAGCCCGTGCGGCACCCCCATGCGATCATATGTGTGTGGAGCACAGGGGTAAGCCTTAGGGAATCGGCATAATGTCACTGCTTTCGCCCTGCCAGGGGCTCCAACAATCCTGCCGGCAGATTCTGCTCATTTTTGTCTTGCTGGCACACAAGACAAGTCTTCACATAGGCTTCAATTTCGTCCCTCATTTGCGGCCAATAGTATGATGCCTGCACGAGTGCAGTGGTGCGTTCGATTCCTGGGTGACCAGCCCACTTGGTATCATGGCACTCCTTTATGATTTCCTTCCGAAGCTTTCCCCACTTAGGCACAAATATCCGATCGCCGATGGTGTAACACCCCCAATCCACTCAGGGATATTACACGCCGTAGACCCTTTTCCACAAGGAGCTACCAGGCGGGAGACTACAAATCAAAACCCACATGCGGTCAACTTGACCAAAACATAATACCGTAGACCGATTAGGTCTCTCAAAACATAGCATAACCGTACATCTGATGAAACTAAATTACAACTCGATCACATAGTACATAAAATGTCCATCCCCTCAAGGATGACAAGAACTCAAACTGACATATCACCGGCAGAGACGACGGACTACAAGCTGTGACTAGTATCGCCGCATTGCATCATCCTCCGAGCCAATCTGTGGTTGCTCACTCTCGATCGAGAACACACGGAATAAATAACAAAATCCCCAACGAGGGGTTAGCGATGGAATCGCTAGCAAGTAACCAAGCTATATAATTATACATCAAGAATACAACCGTTATGAAAATAACATTTCGACAAGGTAGTAACACGATCCCGAGTCTAAAGTCTTTTGAAAATTTATTCCTTTAAAACAAACCATGGGGATTACTCCAAATCATTGTAAGAGATTATTTAGAGACTTCGGGGTCTCGGTAAAATCTGAAATATGAATGTTTTTCCTTTTCAAAAGGTTTTCTTTCAAAATCATACAAATGATTTTATTCTCAACTCAAACCTCAAGATCAAAACCATATTCACCAAGATAATCGGGATTCAAGATTCAAAACATAAACAATTCGAGAGATATCAAATCAACAATCAAAACGTCTCGTGGCCCCGAAGGGTCCCACCCGATTAGTCATCAAGAATAAACTCGAACACACCCATAAGTTATCTTGACATCGCACTCGCAAGTGACGATTCTCGGAGCCCTCTCCGGACCTACCCGATTAGATAACCTTATGGTCAAATCGTAACATCTGGCCGTACTGCAAGCACGCGCCTCCGAGGCCTCGACGGACCCTACCCGGATAACACCATTCAAGCATGCCCATAAGTTATCATGACATCGCACTCGCAAGTGTCGATTTTCGAGCCCTCCCGCACCTACCCGAATTGATAACCTTATGGTCACAACGCACGTCCGGCCGTACTCGCAAGCACGCGCCTCCGAGGCCTCGACGGGACCCTACCTGCACAACATCTCAATTCGCTAAGATACACAACAACAACAAAGGCACAATATTCACTACAACCGAAACACGTAACATATAAGTTAATGTAACATAACTTCCACAAAGGCACAACATCCATGAGAAACCATCATTCAGAAAAGGCCAACGAGCAATTAATACAAGTATTACGCGATTCCACAATTCTTCAGTTAACTACTCATTTCTAGTATTTATTTTAATCACAAAATAACATGAAGAGGTAGTTATCATTATTCTTGAAACTAAAGTTTACGTTGGTAATTACCTTCATAAAATCACATCTTCATTTAAAGTAAGTTACGGTTAAATATACCGTCACTAACGAGTCCACGTTAAATTCACGACACATCACATTCTCAAAGTATAAAGAATATAGACGAGATACTCGCCTCAAGTCCAACGCACGCGGAGCAACGGGAAAGCTCGACTTAATGACCGCTACCGAACACTCCAAGAACACGATTCAACCGGAAGCTCGGACCCGAAGAAGACAACGAACGGGAGGGTTCCGACTCGAGTTCTTCACAAGAATTCGACCCTAACAATATATAATCCATAAATCAACAATCATACGAGGAAGGATATTCGTAGAACGCCCGAAAACCCCTCTATGACATTCTACCGGACACCTTCAAGGCGTCGACCAAGAACTCGACCAAAATAACGAATCGATACGATCCAACCATGGAATAACAAGGGAAATGATATAATACATCTAAGTAATCATCAATCCATCACAATCCTAAGTTAAATCGGATTAATCGGACGAAAACAACCAAAATACCCAAATTCCCCAAAACTAGATTTCTAGGAAATCTGACCTGATTCGGTAGATCGGAGGATGTTATAGGACGGATGATTGATGATATGAACCTCAAAACTTCATGTATTCATCGTCCAACAACATCTCTAGATGATTCACACACCCACAGCCGCGTACGGGAAGAAAAAGGATGAGAAATGGCTGAAGAAAAATGCCGGTGCCTTTTATAAGTGGATTGCCGCGGGTTACGTACGTAACCGGCCAAGGTTACGTCGTAACCGAAGTCATCGCCCCAAATCGCCGGCCGCTACGTGCGTTACCGGCCGGGGCCTTACGTGCGTAACGGCCCTTACGTACATAACGGCCGAGCACTAACGTCGTTACTCGGCGGTAGCTGGCCCGAGCACGCCCGGCCATGACTCGGCCGGGACCAATTCCGACGGCCCGAACGACCCCGAAACCCGAACCTGAGTACGAATCGAAGATACGATTACGAAGTACTCGCAAAGACGAATCCGAGCACTAAGAGAACACACGATTCCGACCACCCGAAGGCTCGAAATTCGACAACGGAAAGTAATTACCCCAAACTTTGGGAAATTACGAAAATGGCCCAAAACGCCCGAAAATCACGATACGTGATCGAAACACCAAGCCAAAGCTCGCAACATGAATAATAACATTAAATGAACTTACGAGAAAGTCGAAACAACAGTTTCGGACGAGATTCGCAAGAATCGAACTCAAGTGCAGAAAAACCGCTAAAAAGCACGGAACTCCACAAAACGACACCGAAACGAACTCGGATGACAAAAAGGGCAGAATTAATCATTCTCAGAATGACGAAGCGGTCATGAGCGAGTCGTCAAAACGGACTTACGCCTAAAAAAGAAATTACCGGAAATCAAAATCACGGGTATTACAGATGGTGCGTACGATACCATCTTCTTCCCAAAATCGCCTTGTTTTGCCTTGCCTTATTTTGTCCAAAAGATCTTTCAGTTGGGCGTCTTGTTGGACTCCTTCCTTAATCCATTGGATGAGGTCGGACTTTGGCATACTTGAACTCATAGTGGCCATTACGCCTTCCGCTAGGGCATCCGCGACTACATTAGCTTTCCCCGGCTTGTACTCGAGTCGGTAGTCGAATTCCGCCAAGAAGTCTTGCCATCGAGCTTTCTTGGGACTTAACTTCTTTTGCGTCTGAAAATAACTCGTAGCAACATTATCCGTCATAATGACAAAGTGTGAGCCAAGCAGGTAGTGTCACCATGTTCGCAGGCAGTGTATGACCATGATCATTTCCTTTTCTTGCACCGTATACCGTCTTTCCGTCTCGTTGAGTTTCCGGCTCTCAAAGGCAATGGGGTGTCCATCTTGCATGAGCACTCCCCAATAGCGAAATCGAAGCGTCGGTTTGTACCTCAAAAGCTTTCGTGTGATCCGCAAGGCCGATGCGGGTTCTTCGGACACCGCTTGTTTGAGTTCTTCAAAAGCCTGCTGACACTTGCTGGACCAATGCCATACTTGGTTTTTCTTAAGTAGATCGGTCAGTGGGGCTGCTTTAGCTGAGTATCCTCTTATAAAGCGGCGGTAGTAGTTCACCAAGCCGAGAAATGACCGAAGTTCTGGGACCTTGGTCGGGGGTTGCCAATCCCGAATAGCTTTCACCTTTGCATTTTCCATCATGATTTTGCCTCCTTTAACCTCGTGACCGAGGAATTCGACTTCTTCTTGGGCAAATGAACATTTTTCCTTCTTAACATAGAGCTTGTTCTCGCGTAGTACTTGGAAGACTTGTTTAAGGTGTTGAATATGTTCTTCAAGAGTCGAGCTGTACACCACAATATCATCCAAGTAAACAACAACAAATTGGTCAAGGAAAGGGTGAAGTACCTTGTTCATGAGGGTGCAAAAGGTTGCAGGTGCGTTCGTGAGACCGAAGGGCATGACAAGGAACTCAAAATCACCGTAGCGAGTCACACATGTGGTCTTGGCCTCATCTCCTTCAGCAATTCGCACTTGATAGTACCCCGAGCGCAGGTCAAGTTTGGTGAAGTACCGCGCCTTGCCAAGTTGATCGAATAGATCAGCTATCAATGGTATTGGGTATTTGTTCTTGATAGTGATCCGATTGAGTGCCCTGTAGTCGATGCACATTCGAAGGGTGCCATCCTTCTTCTTCTGGAACAGTACGGGTGCACCGTAGGGAGACTTGGAGGGACATATGTATCCTGTTTCTAGAAGGTCCTTGATTTGCCTTCGTAGTTCCGCAAGTTCGGGCGGTGCCATGCGGTAGGGAGCAGCAGCTGGGGGTTTGGCACCGGGTTCCAACTCGATACAATGATCTACCTCTCGCCTGGGTGGAAGTTTCTTAGGCAACTCTTTAGGCATCACATCCTTGTATTCTTCAAGAATATTCTTCAAGATTTGCGGGTGGTCAGTCCGCGATGAGTCGAGTTTTTCTTCGTCATTGAGCTGCCGAATTGTTACCAAGTAGTTGGGGTACTTCCGCATCCCCTTCTTAAATTGCATGGCCGAGATTAGTTTCTTCTCAACATGGGCTCGTTCAATAGGGACCATGCATGCCTTGTCCCCGTCGTAGATGGCGAGGGTGTTTGTGGCCGGCATAGGGAAGGCTTGGAATCTGTCGAAGAATTCCATGCCTAGAACCATCTTGAAGTCAGCTATGGGGACGACAGAGAAGTCGAGCTTTCCGGACCATGTCCCAAGAGAGAGTGGGACGTCATGAGCAATTCCGGTTATAGGCTTGGCAGGTGAGTTTACTGCCTTCATCGCACCTCCGCGATAAACTGTCTTGAGCCCTAAACGTTTGGCTTCTTCCTCGGACATGAAGTTATGAGATGCTCCAGTGTCGAGTAATGCGCTAACGGTTTGACCGTTAATAGTGGTGCGAGCAAACATTAGCCCTTTCTTTGGAGTAACGGGCGTCGGGGCTTGTCCCTTAAGAGCGGACATGTACTGAAGAGAACCCATGCTGTGTCAGGGTTCTTCTAATGGAGTGGCCGAGGTATCATCGGCATTGATTTTTAAGTGGGCAGCAAGGGCGTTTAGGGTCTTCTTTTCAGGGCAGTCGTGTATCCAATGGTTGCCATTCCATATGAAGCAAGGGCTTTTGGGCTTTGATTGCTCCTTCCTTCCTGGGAATTTTTGTTGCCCGATCCTGCCACTTGGGGGTCGGTTAGTTCCCCAATTCTTGCGATTACTGCCATGTCCTTCCTTGCGATTTTCTCCCCCACCTTTGCCATGAATGGGCCGTTTATCTTTACCTTGCCCAGAGTAGTCAGTGAGTGATTCAGCCTTGGCGATAGCTTCGTCAAGGGTCTGAACACCATGTCTATCCAGCTCGGTTTTGGCCCAATTGTTAAGGCCATCGGTGAAATAGAAAAGTGCATCTCTATCGGACATTTCAACTTCAAGCATGAGAGTTGTAAATTCATTGATATAGTCACGAATCGTACCTGTCTGCTTGAGTCTTCGGAGGCGAGCTCTCGCATCTCGTTCAGCATTGCTTGGGGCAAATTGTTTTCGGAGTTCTCTTTGGAAGTCTGCCCAAGTGTCAATGGTGACGGGAGTTCCGAAGCCCGTGCGGCGTCCCAGGGGCCCTCTCACCCCGGGACCAGCCTATCCCACATAGCATGCCAACTGGTTTCGCCCTGCCATGGGCTCATCAGGGAGACGGCATTAGTCCCCGACCAGTTGTGCCCTACCAGCAACGATCCCCTTCATAGTCAAGTCCTCGACTAGCGACAAGCTCTCCGGACTAAACCGGGTCGGCATGCCTGACTCGGCCAGACCGATGCATCCGGGCAAACAACGCCTTAACGCTAATGTCGCCCCCTTTACCCCACTTGTGACAAGCTAACCAGAAGGCACGCCTCATTTGGACGGTCAACACAGACACGACATATCGGGTCGTGACAACAGGCTCGGCACGAAGGATGATGAAAGATGAACGATACTAATCACATGAGGATCCGTTGATGTCGTATTGGTCTGGTTGTATTTTCTTTTCCGCTGCAGTATCTTTTCCCCGTTGTACGGGAGTTTATTGTATTTTGACCCCTGCGTGGGTATGTGTTTGGAATTGAGTTGTATGATATTATTGAAAGACCAAATCGGTCTACTGAGTCATTTTAGCCTTGAAGGCATTGTCGAGATGTTAAATATTGTTACCAGCCTGGTAGATCTTCGAAGAGAGGTTATACGGTGTGTAATATCCCTGAGTGGATTGGGGGTGTTACAATGTGTCCGTGCACATGTCCACCCCGCATACGGAATCCAGAATATACGTGTGACAATGTACCTAATTATCCTCACGAACTACGTCTCGTGTGCACGGTCCAATGCGGAAACATCCACGCATGACCATCGTGTACCCGGCTAAAAATCCTACACATAACCAATCGGCACACAGATATGTTTCCAGATATGCCACGATACAACATGACCGCGAAACTCAAAGGATAACATATCCAATACGAATCTCGCGACTCACCAAGTGAACGATGACGCACGAATAATGAAAGATCGACACGACCAACAATATCCAACATAACCATCCTGGGATCAAAATCCCTTAGGACCGATTAATACGAGCAATAATCACAACACAACAATTCGGGAAATCCTCAACTCTCAACGATCACAAAATTACCGAGTTCACAAGAATAATAGTGTGCTGCCTTGAGTCGGCCAACACGGCAATAATAATTCAACGGATGGGAACTATCCTCGACAGTCCCAGTTTAATACCTCGATTACCTTCAGGACGATCAATCGATAACAATTATACGATAGAATAGATGTCCTGGCGCCTTAAACCGACCACCGAAATGGAGATGATAAAAGAATATATCAAACGCCTTCAATCGGCTAACGCAACATCATAGCAACAGTTCCAATTTGATAATAAAGATTCAACGATGCCTCAGAACGACATTAATCGTGAACAATAATAATCGATACATCGATACATGAACGCTATCGCCAAAATCAATGTCAAAAAGAATCTCAATGCCTTAAACCGGCCGTTAACGAATAACAATAATATTTAGCATAATTGCCGAAGGATATTGCATCAAACAATTCCCGAATATCAACATAATCATAAAGAGGCCAAGTCTCGATATGATACACGCATTCGTACACCTACATGATAACATTAATCTCGTTGACCCGTACAAGTATAAAACTTGTCTCGACATCAATGCCACGAACTGTTACCAATTCAGTTGCTTTCGTCTACGGGTTCCTCAGTCCCGACCAAGCTAATCTACGAACTCTTCAACCTCAACCGCAACTCAACAGTCATAATCCACGATCAAACATCATATCTTATTGTAAAACGAAGGCTTAATAATCAACAGGTTCGATGATGATCAATATCAATACAACTAGGCCACAAACTCATCAGTTCCACAATATCTCGATTAAACACAGTCCGAACTGTCCAACTCAGACCCTCACGAATCCATGTCCACAATATGAGCCGAAATCCGATGATCATATCAACAACCAATTCGGACCAATAATAAGGGTCTAAATGTTATCGGTTCCAAACTCAATTCTTAAATATGAATTGACAAGGTTCCCTTCTCGTAAATCCATCGTTAAAATTTACTTATGACCGTCATCAATTCGAATCATCCGACTGGTTCAAAACAATAGATAATCCTATTAAAAAGGTTATCAAATAGTCCAATCATTCGACTTGAACATTTGCTCCATACGTATGGGCTTCCAAATTCAGAGATGAATAATAATTTCATCAAACTCGTAATCACATTCATATTCCTATACGAATATTATTTCAAACACATAGTTTAGCTCTAGATATGAATATTCCCTATTCATTATCAAAACATCAACACTTCTTAAAAATTTTCATCACCTCGTATAATTCAAGAGTTCTTCAAGAACATGAAATATCCGAAATCACGTTCAGAACAACATATCCGAGGTATATATATATCCATGTTACCATTTTCTTCATCATGCCATTCTTACAACCTCAAGAATCGCAACAACACCATTATCATCATATGAAGAAGATCTCATTATTCATATCAGCATCCGAAATCTCTTATTACAATTCCAATAAATCTCGTATAACATCATCACATGATACCATAATTGTAACACCCCAGATCCTCACAGGAATCTTACACGCCGTAAACCCTTCTCACAAGGATTTACCAGGCTAAGCACAATTCTCCACGTCATTTCAAAATGCTAAAAAGACCGATGACGGTAATATTTTTCAAATATTAAGAAAAAATCATTTTCCAAATACCATCAAAACGATCGAGGCCAAAATGCCAAAAACTCAGTTTAGGGAATCGGTTTTACAAAATAAAATTCAGTTGGTAAAATACCAAAAGCCATTTCAAAATACTCACGCAGCGGATAAAAGTACAGTCCAATTTATGCATTTTCATTGAAATAAGACGAACATCAAAATACACGATTCCCAACATACTCCCTCCCAAGTAGTAATCCTTACAAAAAAATGAACCACTATCAAAGGGATACGAGGACTACCATGTATGGACGAACCACGAAGAAGAATAATTTGAACTCCATTCCAAGAATCATCAAAAACTTCAAGAACCATACTTAAATCCGAGCTCTCCATCTTAATCTTGTTTAAGAGAATCATCTCTCAATGTTTAGGAACTTCAAGTACTTCCCAAGGTTCTCTCTATAAAACACATCACTAGCGCGCGCTAGACTCATTTGATAAAAATGAGGACACTTTCTCTTAGTGAAAACTTTCAAAATATTCGACACTCGGGTCTAAATAAAAGTGTTTCTAAAACATTGAAAATATCTCAAAGCATTTTGGTCCTCGACGTAGAAGAATTTTGAAACATGTTGTGGCACCTTGGAAGTAGCACGAGAAAATAATTCATTTTAAAAGTACGTCTCGCAATTTATTTTCTAAGATACTCAAGGTTTTCAAAGATAATTCAATGGGCTAGAATGACCAAAAATTTCAGGTAATTACACAAAACTTTATAGCGCCGTGGATCCCGTAATTGTAACACCCCAAAAACCTTACGGGAGTATTACACGCCGTGGGCCCCGCGTCGGAACCTACCAGGCTAAAAACCATTTACAAAAACGCCAAAAAGGCCGATGACGGTAATGTTTCAAAAACTTACAAAAGCCATTTACAAAATGTTAAATACCGTCATAAGAATTTCGCTAAAATGATCAAGACCATAATATCAAAAACTCGGTTAATGGAATTGATTTTCGAAATAAAACTCAGTCGGTAAAATACCGAAAGCCATTACAAAAGAATTCACGCAGCGGATAAAAGAAATAAAGTCAAACATGCACAATCCAGCAACACTACTCCACACATAAACAAAATATGAGGGTCAAATAACCACATATCAAGAAATCAAAATCCAGAAGAGGATTCCGTCATTTAACAAATAAATCATAAAAATAGCTCGTGTCACACGAGGCACAACACAAAGAAGGGAGACTTACTTCCACAAGTCGCACGAAGATGATGATCGCCACACGAAACTAATCACGACCAACAAACTCAGACGACGCGTCGCGACACGACTCAGTCAGACAAAATCCGACAAGACAAAACTCAACAGACGCCACTGACCCGACAGCCTAGGTTTCCACAACCTAATCTCCGATACCATTTATGTAACACCCCCAATCCGCTTAGGGATATTACACTGTAATACCACCAGTATTACATGCTTTTTCACTTTGGGCGCTCACGTCCATTTCTCCTGTTTGATAAATAAATGTACTCCATTGCAATAAAACATATTTTGTATAATATGGTTGTACGTTATCGCATCTATTATTCATGTATTGTGATGGTATGATGATTGGCGAACTTTCAGTGACATACCTCGATGTCGTTAGGTAATTATCGGTGAGAATATGACGGTGGCCAACGTCTTGTTCCCCGAGATATTTCCAGACGACATGGAGAGGGAGTCGTGTCATAAGAAATTAATGTGATAATAATTTGGCAAAAAAAACTTTCCTTTACGTACGTTATACTCCGACTCATTACGCACGCTATATCTGAGCCATTACATACGTTAAATATCGGCCCTTACGTACGTAACATCAGTCTTCGGTCTTCGGACATGAATCTTCGTCTGGTAGTACGCGTGCCGACCAACTTTCGGCGTGATTGCGACAGGCAAGTCAACGAGGTGTTACGTACGTTAACCCTCTTTCGTTACGTACGTAACGATGTGAGTGAATCGTTCCAGCGAGTTCCTTACGTACATTAAGTATTTTGCCATAACGTACGTAAAGCCTCTTACGTACGTAAACCGTAAGGCATAACGTACGTAAGGGCAATCTGAGTTTATAAAAGAACACTTTGCCTCTCATTTCTTCCATCCCAAAAATCATTCTTCCTCCTTGTACACTACTCTCCACCATCATTGAACCAATTCTAACCTCCCAATTCAAGTGCTATCCTATTAGAGTACGATAATCAAGCTTCGAGGAAGGTCTTGAAGGTGTTATCCTCTCATTCTCCTTCGTCCACCGTCGTTCTTCGTCATCTTTTGTCAGTAAAGGTATGTTTATCCAACCTTGAACTCATTTCAGTATTGTTTAGTAAGTTTTAGTAAACCTCGGATGCCTTGGGTAGCTTAGAACCCTCAGTAATAATCGAACCGGTATATAACTATCGCAATTGTTAATCGATATCCATCAAAGCTAGAAATTGGAATGAATAATGGTAGAACTCATAATCATATTGCTAATCACCAACTTCTCGGAATCACCTTGAAGGATTTCATGTATAACCGTATTATCATGTTGAATAAAACCATTAATGAATCCTTGATGAAGTTACCAACAATTTCTAGCCGAATAGATACCGAAACATGTTAAGATGATGGATTAATCGTTCTAGACTTGCATATTAAGACAACGATGAAATCTTGGTGATTGTTGGTTATCATTAACTAGGAATGTTGTGTTAGAACACTATTGTTTAGCGGAAGGATAACTTATAAAGAGTATTGCCGAACCTAAGAAATTAATGGCACGCATTATGGATAAAAATGGAGAAATTCGATTCCGACATCATAAGCAACTAGGATAGGGTTCTAACAGGCGGGAGGGGGAGGAACGTCGTCGATCATCATTATTATCATAAGATGTTAATCGACAAACATGTAATAGGTCGGATTTCCAAGTGCGATCGTTCAAGCCGTTGCCTTGTCAAGAAATAACTCGCGTCGGATTTGAGGCAAGTGAATCTTGCTCAGACTTTACGTCTTATAATTTTAGACATAGTAAACGTTACTATTGTGGAATGGTGCTCTTACGATTATCTTGTCCGGAGTATTCCCGAGTAGATAGTACCGTGACCCTTGGCCGCGGCCTTGGGAGTTTTCTTGTTGGACCGTGTTGCGGGATAAAACCTGAATGGTACCCACGTCCGGAGTAGCCCTGTGTAGATACTTCCGTGACCCTTGGTTGCGACCTTGGGAGTTTATGTGCTGATAAGAGGAATAACATGGAACATTCGGTGACAACTTTATTCCTTGAAATTATTAGATTTTACCTTTGAGTTTGGTTTGGATTGTTTCTGACCTAGGTTACTGGCACGACATGTCGTGCCAGGTAAATTTGTTGAATTTGTGCAGGACACCCCCGAAGGTTACGGCCAGGCATGAGCTGTGTTGGAAGAAGGCCTGTTAATTCTTAAATAAAATTTGAACATTCCACGTTGTGTAATAACCGTATGTACGGACACTATTTGCTTTTGATACCTTGGGTTGTACGAAGACTTTCTTAATTACTTCCGTATATTACCACTTTTAAATAAAATATTTTATAAAATATTTTCAAAAACTTGCCTTGTGGGTCCCTCATGGGATCTACGGCACTGTGGCGTCCCGGTTCATTTTGGGGGCGTTACAGAAAATGGTATCGGAGCCTAAACACTCGTGTGGGAAGTTTTACCAAAAATATTTTGAAAACGTTTTGCCTTCAAAATCCAACACTTCTGACGACCGTAACTCTTCGAGGGATGTCGAGGTAAAACACATGTAAATTCTTAAGGACCAGGTATGATGTTTGGATTCAGTAAGAACTTAGAGAATGTTTGCATTAAACTAACCTGTTAGATTGAACGAACATCACCAATGGCACGTCGAGGAGCTAGAAGAAACGTAAATGACGCACAAGGTTCCGCTATGAACCAGCAGGAAGACAGAAACACCGGAGAAACTAATCCGGCCGGAAATCAACCACCACCTGTTAATCAGAACGAACAGGAAGCGGAAAACCAGAACAACGGGGGATTTGATCCGGCCTTCGTCCAGACTCTCGCCCAGGCCATTGCTATGGGAATCGCTCAGGTCAACCGGGCAGAACAAGTACCAGTCATTAACATAGAAGAGAACACCGGAAATGACCGTTGGCTGGGAGAAATGCTGAAGGCCAGACCACCATTATTCGACGGGTCAGGGGATAAGCACGTGGACGATTGGATCTCGGAAAAGGAGACTGCCTTCGAGGTGATCGGCTGCCCAGGAAACCGAAAAGTGCCACTCGGGATCAACCAGCTCCGTGACACCGCAGCCCGATGGTGGAGGACCTATAAGCCAGAGGACAGAATAGTCGGATGGCCCAAGTTTTCCAAACTATTGAGAGACGCAATCTGTCCCGATCCGATTCAAACCGCACGCGCGGAGTTTCTTCAACAGCAGGCCTCGTAATTTGCCAAGACAAGAAATCATTCGGGCATACAGACCGAGCTAAGCTATGTCGCATGATGGTTCCATCGAAGACCGGCCAATTTGTCACCTTGCTCAAGCTGTTGCGGAGGATGTTCAACGCTTCGCGGCGGGGTTTCATTGCACCACGTTGAGGGCATATGAGGACGTAGTCACAAGATACGCCCGATGCGGTTGTCGGTTCGGATGCGGGCACAACCAAAAGAAGCGAAGACCGCAATCGATGCAGGAGCACCAAGCAGAGTGAATTTGGGAATTGGGTTCCCCTCTAAATCGCCGGCTTCGTCCCAACAGAAAGGAACATCTGACGGGCCTTCTCGCCGTAGCTGTTTCAATTGTGGCATAGCAGGGCATACCATGAGTCAGTGTCGTAAAGCATCGACAAAGTGCTTTTCATGCGGAAGGGGTGGGCACATGTCTCGCTACTGTTCTCAGATCAAACCTACACCAAACCCAGCTCCTCAGAGTCAACAAGGCTCGGTACAGACATCCAGAGCGTCTGCCATGTCCGATTTCCGATCTCCACCTCACCAGTCTCCTCTACACGGTGCCGGAAGAGGACGTGGTCGCGGGGGAGGTACTGCACCCTCCTCGGGGACACTGCCATCCCGCGTGTTCAAACTAAGGGCTATTGACGACCAGACTACTCCTGCTGTCTCAGGTACACTCCTTATTAAATCTCAGCCTGTTCATGTACTATTTGATACTGGAGCAACCCACTCGTTTATATCCGTAGAATGTGTTAACCGTTTGCATCTCCCTTGTGTACCCTGTGAATCCTTTAGTGTTAAACTACCCGAGGGCAGCAGGGTGGAGGGTAACTTGGAAGTTCGAAACTGTCCGATTCGTATCAATAATCTGGGCTGGACAGCCAATCTCATGGTCTTTCCACTCCAAAACGAAGATGTGATTTTGGGTATGGACTGGATGACGATGCACAAGACGGTATTGGATACCTATCACCTGACCGTTTCTATTACGACCCATGACGGTGCCACTCACACAATTAGAGGCCGAGAGCACTTCAGCACAAAGGGGTCCCTCAGTCTCCTTTCAGCAGTAGCATCTCATGATGATCGAGGAGCGTATTACTGGTGCTATATTCTTCAGGAGGGCACGTCACAATTGTCGGTTGCTAATATTCCTGTAGTGAACGAATTTCCGGACATATTCCCCGACGAACTACCTGGATTGCCACCACAAAGGGAGGTCGATCTCTCAATCGAACTTGAGCCAGGAACGACGCCTATCTCCAAGGCACCATACAGGATGGCACCACCAAATGAAAGAACTAAAGTCACACCTCGAAGAATTGCTAAGGAAGGGGCTCATTCGTCCAAGTACTTCGCCATGGGGTGCGCCGCTTCTTTGTGAAGAAAAGGACCGCTCTCTGCGTGTGTATCGATTACGGGGAACTTAATAAGGTCACTATTAAGAACCGTTACCCACTTCCAAGGATTGATGATTTCTTGGACCAACCGCAAGGCGTGTGTTTTCAAAGATCGACTTACGTTCGGGATATCACCAATTGAGAATTCGAGAGGAGGATATTTCTAAGACCGCATTTCGATCGAGATATGGGCACTACGAGTACATGGTGGTGTCGTTTGGCACGACTAATGCTCCACTGCTTTTATGGAATTGATGAACAGGGTTACAGCGAGTTTCTCGATAAGTGTGTGGTGGTTTTCATTGACGATATTTTAATTTATTCCCGAAGCCGATGGGAGCATGAGGAACACTTGAGGCAGGTGTTGAGCGTTTTAAGGCAACATCAACTGTATGCTAAACTTTCTAAATGCGAGTTCTGGATGCCAGAGGTAACCTTTTTGGGGCATGTGATTTCAGCAGGAGGCATTAAAGTAGACCCCCAGAAGATCGAGACAGTTATGAATTGGGAACCACCTAGAAATGTCAAAGAGGTGAGAAGTTTCCTGGGGTTGGCGGGATATTATCGACGTTTCGTCGAGGCCTTCTCCTGTGTCGTTCAGCCATTAACAAATCTGCTTAGGAAGAACACCAAGTTTGTCTGGACAACAAATTGTCAGGAGAGTTTCGACAGGCTAAAAAGGAAGCTTACTACTGCCCCAATGTTGGTACTACCGCAGGGTACGGAGGGGTTCGTAATATGCACCGATGCGTCTAAGCACGGGTTGGGATGTGTGTTCATGCAAAATGACAGGGTTATCGCTTACGCCTCTCGTCAACTTAAACCTTATGAGGTGAACTACCCGACACATGACTTGGAACTAGCTGCAGTGGTCCACGCTCTTAAGATTTGAAGACATTACCTATATGGGGTTACCTGTAAGATCTTTGCGGACCACAAGAGTTTAAAGTATATTTTCACGCAGAAAGAGTTAAATATGAGACAGAGGTGTTGGCTGGAGTTAATCAAGGATTACGATGTACAGATTCTATATCACCCTGGGAAGGGCAACGTCGTAGCAGACGCACTGAGTCGGAAAACTGCGCAGGAGGTGACACTATCTGGTTTGACAGTACAGCTGGAGTTGGAGCAAGATCTCCGGAGAAATGACATTGAAGTGTGGATACAACACCGCCAGGGACAGTTGTGCTCGATTGATATTCGCTCGTCCCTGCTGGACGAGATACGCCTAGCACAGATGGAGGATCCAGAACTTCGTGCGATCGGCGCAAAGGCCGAAGGGGGAGTTATTTCAGACTACAGGATCCAAGGAGGCTTAGTTAGATTCAAGAACAGGATTTGCATTCCACCTAAAGACGAGCTTAAGCAAACTATACTCAAGGAAGCTCATTCTACTCCCTATTCGATACATCCCGGGGCGAGCAAAATGTACAAAGACCTGGGAAAGAGTTTCTGGTGGAAGAATATGAAGCAAGAGGTAGCAAGGTTTGTCGCCCGATGTATGATATGTCAACAGGTGAAGATTGAACACCGTAGACCGGCCGGAATCATGCAGCCCTTACCCATTCCGGAATGGAAATGGGAGAGCATATCAATGGACTTTGTCACCAAGTTACCAGTGACGGCGGGGGGAAAGGACACGATATGGGTTATTGTAGACCGACTGACAAAGTCGGCACACTTCATTCCAATTCAGAGGCCATCGGAACAGGCAGTGGCTACCATCTTTGTGTCGGGAAATCGTGAGGTTACATGGCGTTCCCTCGGGGATTATTTCGGATAGAGACACTAGATATGTGTCCCGCTTCTGGAAGGCTGTCCACCAAGCCATGGGTACTCAACTGCATTTCGGCAGTGTGTCGCGGCTCGGCCGGAGTGTGCCGCGGCACCCGGTACAGTCGGTTTGGCCGAAAAATGCCACAGAGTGTGCCGCGGCCCTACGGTGCGGCCTGCTCGGCCGGAAGCTGCCGAGCACTACCGGCCGTGACTCGGCCCGAAGCTGCCGAGCACTACCGGCCGTGGCTCGGCGATCTGCCTGAGGCCCCGGTGCCGGCCATGTCAGCCGGGGCCAACTCCGACGGCCCGAACGGCCCCGAAACCCGAACCTGAATACGAATCGATGATACGATTACGACGTACTCGCAAAGACGAATCTAAGAGCTAAGAGAACACACAATTCCGACCACCTGAAGGCTCGGAATTCGACAACGGAAGTAATTACCCAAAACTTTGGGAAATTACGAAAATGGCCCAAAACATCCGAAAATCACGATACGCGATCGAAACACCAAACCAAAGCTTGCAACAAGAATAATAACATTAAATGAACTTACGAGAAACTCGAAACAACAGTTTCGGACGAGATTCGCAAGAATCGAACTCAAGTGCGGAAAAGTCGCTAAAAAGCTCGGAACTCAGCAAAACGATACCGAAACGAACTCGGATGACAAAAAGTCTAGAATTAATCATTCTCAGAATGACGAAACGGTCATGAGCGAGTCGTCAAAACGGACTTCCGCCGAAAAAAATAAAATTACCGAAATTCGAAATTGCGGATATTACATTCTACCCTCCTTAAAAGAAGTTTCGTCCCGAAACTTAAAATAAGTAGGGAGAAGCAAATATCCCCTGTCAGGAAAACTCGACGAGACACGCAAAAACCGAAAACACGCGCCCGTCGGCGAAACGCTGCAAGAAATGCAAAGAGACATACGGCGTGAAAACACGCTCCACGACGACCAACACAACGTCGCCGTTAGGAATATAATAAAACCAACAAATGACAAGCGTCATCAAATGGATAATATAGTCAAGTCAATTATCCGAACAATCACAAAACACGACGAACGAAAATCAATATGATCGACCACCCCAACGATACATCAATCAAAACGCGAGCCAATCGCTGAAGAAATACGGAATTCCACCGTCCAAGGGTTGGAAGATCGAAAATGAGACTAATTTCCCGAACATAAGGAAATTAGGAAGGAGTCTGAACGCTCAACAATCACGAAACGAGATCAACAAAAACCGAATAATCAAACGATCGAACCACAACGATCGAGACAACAAAAATCGAATACTCATATTCGAATCACGAAGAACAATAAAATTCAAACAACAACTCCAAGCTTCACATTTCGACTCGAGACAATATATGATCCGGTGAAAACAACAAGATGTGCATTCACATAAGATCCACAGGAAAGGGAATAGTAATTGAAAAAAAAATCACAACGACAAACGAGTTATTCCGAAACAATACCACAATCGTTCGATCAACAAAAGCAAGGGGCAGGACAAGTTCAGAAAATGTCAACGAACACAAACGAGTCGACAGAGTCGAAAACACAAGAGTTCCAAATCCGATCCACTTCGAATAAGAGAACTAATAGAACCAGATGATGTCACTTCCGAACAAGGTTCACAAAAATCGAAACGAACTCGAAAAAAAAGTCACAACGATAACTAGATCGACCCACAACAAGATCCCAGTTCGTTCGGACGATGAAACCGAAATACAGAACAAGTTCATAAGGTATCAACGAACATGAGCGAATCGATAGACTGGAGAAAGAGAAAATACAGAAGTCAAAATAGTACGGGTATTACCTCCGACCTTGTCCATGAAATTCACAAAAACGGGAGCAAGGTAATAAGACATTAAACAACCGACACATAACGGAATCATCACTGATGCACACGGTCATACCAAGCCAAGCTCTAACAGCTCGCACATGCGCGACAACGCAGAAATCACCACGAGGCGACAACATTCAACACCAACATCCCGTCTCTCACAGGGGGCTAACACAATAAATGTGTGGAAAACGACTCAACGCTCACACCACCAATTCGATCATACTCGGGAGTAAATATCAAAATGACAATGCGAACATCATACATACATACCCATCCCTCAAACGAGAACGGATAGGTTTTAAAAACGAAAACCTCATTTTGAAAATAATTTAGAAGAACACTGGTTGATCTTGAGTATCACCTTTCAAAAAAAGTACAACCGTGAAACATCGTTATCGAGACTTTGGAGAACCTTTTCGCATTTGATAAAAATGAGGACACTTTCTCTTAGTGAAAACTTTCAAAATATTCGACCCTCGGTTCTAAATAAAAGTGTTTCTAAAACATTGAAAATATCTCAAAGCATTTTGGTCCTCGAGGTAGAAGAATTTTGAAACATGTTGTGGCACCTTGGAAGTACCACGAGAAAATAATTCATTTTAAAAGTACGTCTCGCAATTTATTTTCTAAGATACTCAAGGTTTTCAAAGATAATTCAATGGGCTAGAATGCCCAAAAATTTCAGGTAATTACACAAAACTTTATAGCGCCGTGGATCCCGTAATTGTAACACCCCAAAAACCTTACGGGAGTATTACACGCCGTGGGCCCCGCGTCGGAACCTACCAGGCTAAAAACCATTTACAAAAACGCCAAAAAGGCCGATGACGGTAATGTTTCAAAAACTTACAAAAGCCATTTACAAAATGTTAAATACCGTCATAAGAATTTCGCTAAAATGATCAAGACCATAATATCAAAAACTCGATTAATGGAATTAATTTTCGAAATAAAACTCAGTCGGTAAAATACCGAAAGCCATTACAAAAGAATTCACGCAGCGGATAAAAGAAATAAAGTCAAACATGCACAATCCAGCAACACTACTCCACACATAAAAAAAATATGAGGGTCAAATAACCACATATCAAGAAATCAAAATCCAGAAGAGGATTCCGTCACTTAACAAATAAATCATAAAAATAGCTCGTGTCACATGAGGCACAACACAAAGAAGGGAGACTTACTTCCACAGGTCGCACGAAGATGATGATCGCCCCACGATACTAATCACGACCAACAAACTCAGACGACGCGTCGCGACACGACTCAGTCAGACAAAATCCGATGAGACAAAACTCAACAGACACCACTGACCCGACAGCCTAGGTTTCCACAACCTAATCTCCGATACCATTTATGTAACACCCCCAATCCGCTCAGGGATATTACACGCCGTAGAACCTTTCCTGAAGGATCTACCAGGCTGGTAACAACATATAACAACTCAACCATGCCTTTAAGGCTAAAATGACTCAGTAGACCGATTTGGTCTTTCAATAAATACTTACAACTCAATTACAACTCATGCCCACGCAGGGGTTTTCGGGCGTTCTACGATTATACTTCCTCGTATGATCGATAATTTATTGATTATATTGTTGTTAGGGTCGAGTTTCTTGTGAAGAAACCGTGTTGAACCCTTCCGTTCGTTGTCGTCTTCCACTTCGTTAGCATCGGGCGTTCCGAAGCTTCCCGGTTGAGCCGTATCCGTTCGTGGTTCCGTGCTCGTGGTATCGAGGCAAGTACCTTGCCCATACTATTCTTGTTTTGTGAATATGATAATTGGTGATCGTCTTTATATATTTGTTTGATTGTTTAAAACGAGTTTTCAAAAGATTTGGTTAGCCTTGTTAAAGGCCCTCTTTCAAAATCGTGTGTGTTTTGTGATTGGTGTGTTTCTCGAACGAGTATGTGAATCTTATGGACATGTTTGGTGTTGATGATGCACTTGGTATTTGCGTGTGGACGTATATTGTTTCATTTCGGTGCATTGTGGTTGACGTGTTGTTTTACTAAGTGTTTGATGCCTCTGGGTGAATTGTTTGGATATCCTCGGTATGATATGTTACTCGTGCTTGAGTTTGATTCGCTAGCCAGCTCGGGAGGGTCCTTCGAGGCCTCGAGTGGGATTCGTGACTTCATCCCGGTCCTAGGTGACGTGTGGTGCTTGAGTATTTCGCTAGCCAGCTCGGGAGGGTCCGACGGGATCACGGAGTGGGATTTGTGGCTTCGACCCAGTC
Source organism: Orobanche coerulescens (assembly GCA_033398695.1). Lineage (NCBI taxonomy): Eukaryota > Viridiplantae > Streptophyta > Magnoliopsida > Lamiales > Orobanchaceae > Orobanche > Orobanche coerulescens. The sequence goes on along the minus strand of CM065805.1, from coordinate 144,281,097 downwards.
CTAGGCGATGTGAGTACTGTGTTTTGTGAATGTGTTTGCTCACCTCGGGAGGGTTCGACGGGACCACGGAGGGAATTCCAATGGCTTCGACCTGGGTTCACGAGTGAAACTTCACCGCTACGTGTATATATTTTGTGATTGTTCTTCGCTCACCTCGGGAGGGTCCGATGGGATCACGGAGGGAGTCCAATGGTATAGCCCTGGATTCACGAGTGCGGTTGCTTATGTTTTGTGAATGTGTTTGCTCACCTCGGGAGGGTTCGACGGGGCCACGGAGGGAATTCCATTGGCTTCGACCTGGATTCACGAGTGAAACTTCACGGGTGCGTGTGTATTTTATGTCCGTCGAGGACGCATGACGTGGGCTTTTAACCTTGTGTATTATGGTTGGTTTTATTTGTGAAAACAAAACCTTTGGGCTGTGACCCTGTTGATTTTTGTAAAGCGAAGGATTCGGTAATCCTAAATCGTTTCCTATTAAAACTCTCGATGGCAATTCAAACTGTTTTATAAATAGTTTTCCCTTGCTTTGCGAGCTTTCGGGTTTTAGAATGTTTTACCAAACTCTTGCCTCGGGAAGTACTTTTCGTCACGTTTGGATTTTTGAGGATTCTTGATTATTATTGTTCTTGGAACTTTGAGGATTCCTGGTTATTGTTATTCATGGAATGTGAATTGTATGGCTCGTATTTTTGCACTTGTACTTGCACTAGCAAAACAGTGGAATTTTGCTAACCCCCGAGTATTCGGGGGGTGGATGTCTATTTTTGCATTCAGGTTTGGAGCATAGCACAGGCTCGGCACGAAGGATGATGAAAGATGAACGATACTAATCACATGAGGATCCGTTGATGTCGTATTGGTCTAGTTATATTTTCTTTTCCGCTGTAGTATCTTATCCCCGTTGTACGGGAGTTTATTGTATTTTGACCCCTGCGTGGGTATGTGTTTGGAATTGAGTTGTATGATATTATTAAAAGACCAAATCGGTCTACTGAGTCATTTTAGCCTTGAAGGCATTGTCGAGATGTTAAATATTGTTACCAGCCTGGTAGATCTTCGAAGAGAGGTTATACGGCGTGTAATATCCCTGAGTGGATTGGGGGTGTTACATAAATGGTATCGGAGCTTAGGTAGTGGAAACCTAGGCTGTTGGGTCAGTGGTGTCTATTGAGTTTAGTCTCGTCGGATTTTGTCTGACTGAGTCGTGTCGCGACGCGTCGTCTGAGTTTGTTGGTCGTGATTAGTATCGTGGACGATCATCATCTTCGTGCGACCTGTGAATGTACGTCTCCCTTGTTTGTGTTGTGCCTCGTGTGACACGAGCTATTTTTATGATTATTTATTAAGTGACAGAATCCTCTTATAGATTTTGATTTCGTGATATGTGGTTATTTGACTCTCATATTTCGTTCATATGAGGAGTAGTGTTGATGGATTGTGCATGTTGAACTGTATTTCTTTTATCCGCTGCGTGAGTTCTTTTGTAATGACTTTGGGTATTTTACCGACCGAGTTTTATTTCGAAAATCGATTCCCTTAACCGAGTTTTTGGCATTGTGGCCTTGGTCGTTTTGGCGAAATTCTTATGATGGTATTTAGCATTTTGTATATGGCTTTTGTGAGTTTTTGAAATATTACCGTCATCGGCCTTTTTGGCATTTTTGTAAATGGTTTTTAGCCTGGTGGGTTCCAGCACGGGACCCACGGCGCTATAATGTTCCGTGTAATTACCTGAAATTTTGGGCACTCTAGCCCATTGAATTATTTTCGAAAACCTTGAGTATCTTAGAAAATAAATTTTGAGACGTACGTTTAAAATGAATTATTTTCTCATGGTACATCCAAGGTGCCACAATATGTTTCAAAATTCTACCTCGAGGACCCAAAATGTTTTGAGATATTTTCAATGTTTTATAAACACTTTTACTTAGACCCGAGGGTCGAATATTCTGAAAGTTTTTCACTAAGAGAAGGTGTCCTCATTTTTGTTCAAACGCAAGATGATTTTCAAAGTCTCGATAATGGTGTTTGTACTACTTTTTGTAAAGTGATACTCAAGATCAACTGGTGTTTCCAAACCGTTTTCAAAAGGTGGTTTTTGTTTTTAAACACCCATCATTTCGTGCTTGTGGTCGGAGAAGGTGTGTACGATGTTGGTATTGTTGTTAGGGTGTTAGCCCTCCGAATTATGATTGAATTGGTGGTGTGAACGTTGAGTCGTTCGCCACGCATATGTTTTGTTAGCCCGTTGTGGGAGGTGTGATGATGATCTTTGATGTTGTCATTTCGTCGTGGCTTGCGTGTTATCGCACCTATGTGAGCTGTTAAAGCTTGGATTTTTGTGCGTTTATGCACATTGGTGATTGTTTCATGATGTTTGTATTACGTGCTGGTTATCGTTCGGGCCATTGAGGTTGCCAAACGATACCGTCGTTGTTGTAGTGTTTGTGTGTGTATTACTTTACGATGGTAATCGTTATATATGATATGTGTTATGATTCCTTGTTGTGCTAAGTTGGCATCTCCAGTATGTTGTTTTGCGGTGTTATGTCCCATTGTATCTAGCGTTTGTATTTTCGGTATGCCGAGCCGAGGCATTTCAACCGTGATGTGCCGGAGGGATGTACGTGCAATTGTCCTTCTCGTCAGTAACGCTTCTCAAGTGTGGACACGAGAGACACAGAATCCAGTTTTGCGAGTTGGGTTCCGAGTCTTTCGGGGCGCGAACTTCGATGCAGATATGAGGATCGGCTCTAAGAGGCCCATGGGAGATGTTTCTATCGTTTGCTTTTTGTGTTGTCACCTTACTCCCGTTGTTGTGGTTTACGGGAATGACATTTCTTTTATAAGAGGTCGAATGTAATGCCCGTATCATTTTTGACTTCCGCATTTTTTTTCTCTCTATGAAGTCTATCGACTCGCTCGTGTTCATTGATACTTTCTGAACTTGTTATGTATTTCGGTTTCATCGTCCGAACGAACTGTGATCTTGTTGTGGGTTGATCTGGTTATCGCTGTGATTTTTTTGAGTTCGGTTCGATTCTTGTGAACCTTGTTCGGAAGTGACATCATCTGGATATATTAGTTCCTTTATTCGAAGTGGATCGGATTTGGAACTCCTGTGTTTTCGACTCTGTCGACTCGTTTCTGTTCGTTGACATTTTATGAACTTTCTTTGTTTCGGAATAACTCGTTTGTCGTTGTGACTTTTCAATCGCTATTCCCTTTTCGGTGGATCTTATGGGAATGCATGTCTTGTAGTTCTCACCAGATCATCCTGGGAGTTACTGTTTGAATTTTATTATCCTTCTTGTTTCGAACATGATTGTTCGCTTTTTGTTTTCTCGACCGTTGTGGTTCGATCGTTTGATTGTTCGGTTTTTGTTGATCTCGTTTCGTGATTGTTGAGCGTTCAGACTCCTTCCTAATTTCTTTATATTCGTGAAATTTGTCTCGTTTTCGATCTTCCAACCCTTGGACGGTGGAATTCCGTATTTCTTCAGCGATTGGCTCGCGTTTTGATCGATGTACCGTTGGGGTGGTCGATCATATTGATTTTCGTTCGTTGTGTTTTGTGATTGTTCGGATAATTGACTTGACTATATTATCCGTTTGATGACGCTTGTCATTTGTTGGTTTTATTATATTCCTAACGGCGACGTTGTGTTGTGTTGTTGCCCAAAATATTTATCCGAAGATTAATACTGCTGGAAGACGGACAACAAACAACAATTGCGGGAGCACTTCCGAGAGAAGATAAATAATACAAGATTTGTCGTGTTTGTTAGGCCCGGGCTTGAATGCTCTCGCGAGATGATATTAGTACAAATATTCGTGGATACAAGTATTAATGAGAGAAATCTAAATACAATGAGTGTAAAAAGACTCTGTTAATCCGGCTCTTGAGCGAAGCTCGGTGTTCTTCGTCCCCGCCGATCGTCTTCTTGATGAGAGAGGCCGAGAGAAGAAGTACCGAATGATAGCTGTTGCCAAGAGTTGGAGATATCCAAGTGCTGGGTGTTGAATCTCGTGGGAATGCAGAGAGTGTTTTGTGAGTCAGAATCTCGGTCCCTTGGACAAGTGCTGGGAGCCTTATATATATAGGGGCAGCTGGGTCCTGCCTACTGGCGAGCGATCGCCTTCCGGCCATTATAATAATGGGGCGATCGTCTGCCGTCCAATATTATAATGGGGCGATCACCCGGGCTATCGGGCTAAAGTCCAAGGTAGGTGCCGGCGCCAGCTGGGCGGTCCAATGAGGAGCCAGCACGCGTCCAGAGTCACTGTCACATGCGGCCCTACTGACAGCTTTCGGCGGCTTGTCGGCTGGTGGAATGATTCTGCCAGGCTGTGGTCAATGACCCGAGATTCGCGGATCTTGTCTCGGCTCTTGCACGTGGTGCCAGTCTTGAGGCTCGGCCTTTGCCGACTGGATGGCCATCGGCCCTGATCGACATGAGGCGGTCGTCTCTAGCTGGTCATCAGAGATCGTCATCGGCCAGTTGCTGAGGGTCGGCATTGGTCGGTCATCAAGGGTCGGTCGGCAGGTGCCGAGGGATGGTCGTCCACTTGTCGGTCGCCAGGAGTCGGTCGCCGAGTACCGAGAGACGATCGTATTTGATGTCGATCGCTCGGCACCGGGACTCGTCCTGGGACCTTCGGTTGGCCGATTTAGCTTGTCCGCTGGGTAAAGGCTCGGCCGCCTGGTCGCTGGTCGGCAGTTCTGCCTTGGCTGCTCGGCAGTGACTCGGTCGCCTGATCTCCGAGGCGATCGCCGGTCGGAGAGTGTTAATTCTTGACACAACAATTGCCCCCCAGCTTGCTCCTATGTTGAAGACATGGGGCGAGGTGGTTCTTACTGGCGATCGTGTAAGGATGAGGACGGGCGATCTTGCTGGGCTGACTTAGGATTCGGACTTGGGCTATCATGGTCGATTGGCTAGCTATCTTTCGGTCTTGTACCTGAAAAAACAACATTGGCCGATCCCCCTCGGAAACTTGGTGGTTTCGCTTGTTTGAGGAATCGTGCACAGTCGCGGAGATCGATGGACCGACTCCATGACCGTGTCTTGATGCGCAAAGACATTGAGTGTGTCGTGACTCACTTTATTATGAGGGTCCTCTGTTAGGCTGCGCCTCGCCTCGTATTTAAACGAAGGGCGTGCAGTCTCGGTCTAGAGGAGTCCTTGCGCGGGGCAGCGTCGGATGAATCAACTCCACCTCCGTGGCTTGTTTAGCTCTGCTTCCACCTCGGCCCGTCATGGAGATGACGAACCTCGACGGTGTACGTTGAGATGGGGGTAGTGGCACGTGTCCACTGATTAATTTTGGAGAGCCCTCAGACTACGCCGGCCTCGTATTTGAACGAAGGGCGGGCGATCTCGGCCGAAAGGGACCTTGCATGGCTGAAGCAGCCGGTTCCATCGACTGCCAGGACCATGGCTTTATGATGTGCGGCAGAGGCGATCGCGAGGCTTAGTCTCTCATTTAAAATGGTGGACTGTAGGCGGTGAGCGAGTCATCCGGCTCTGCTGGATAGTAGCGATCAGGCTGGAAGAGTGGAGGTCGTCGCTCGGGCGCCGATCGCGGTACTCCTAGGCTAAGAAGAAGCCTCTGCCTGACCAGAAAATCTGCGGCTTTAGCTCGGAAGACCGCTTAGGTCGTGGGTTGGTTATTCGTGAGATGCCTGAATATAGGCGAAAAACCCTGAAATCCTCCTAGGACCGCGTAGAGGGCGGTCTCATCGCTTACGGGCTCGCCGTTGACGATGATCACTTCTACCCGGTCGATGTAGTCCAAGTCGGATTCTTCTTCTCCCTGCTTGATTTGCATCATGCGAAGGCGACCTTCTGGCCGGACGACCCTGGTGGCGAAATACTCCGTGAAGACGTGCGCCAGTTGGTTAAAGGAGCCAATGGACCGAGGTGGCAATAAGGTGTACCACCGGTGGGCGAGGTCATCCAGCGTCAGAGGGAACATTCGGCACCGGGTCGCGTCTGATTCCCCACACCCGGTCATGTAGATGTTGAACTTCCTCATGTGCACCTGGGGGTCCGATCGCCCCTCGTACACGGGTGTTTGCGGGGGAGCGATCCTGTGCTGCACGGGGGCGAGCTCGATGTCGATCGCGAGAGGCTCGCTTGGCTCGGCGATCGTCTTCATGGCGCCTGCCCTGGATTCCAGGAGCGCTTTCACATCGTCGAGCTGAAGTTGTAATGCGGCAATCTCCGTGGCTCGGTCGCTCGCTGATCGGCTTTGGGAGTGGGAGCCGAGGCGATCGTGTACCGATCTTCGGACTCCGCTGCTGCCGACCTCGGCTATTTGGCGAGGGGGAGCCAGACGGCTGGGCTGCCTTCTGGGAGCCGGGTAGGCCGAGCTCCTGGTGACGGACTCAAACTCCGTCGTCTCGTAGGCCGGGCCGGGCGCCGGCCGCGAGTCGGAGTCACGCCCGTGCGATCGAAGACGAGGTGCCCATTGCCGCGCCTCCTCTTGCGGACGAGAGCCTCCTGGCGATCGCTCGGCCAGTAACGCCTTGAGCTTCCGCTTGGACTTCCGGCGGGCGGCCGAGGGGGTAATAGCAGGAGGCGCGTCGAGAGCACTCCGTCGCTCCTGTAGGACGGCCATGACCTCGTCGATCTGTTCCTTGGTTCGGAGCTGATCGAGCGAGAGGCTTGGGCCGCCGTCCAGGGATGGGATCGAGCGTCTCTGACCGCGTCGGCTGCCTTCCACCATCGGCTGCGGCTCGGACTGGGACGGAATGGGGGGTCTGGCCGGCTGGTCAGCGGCTTTCTTCGACGCAGAGGCGGAAGACATGATTTCTGAAGGATTTCTTTGAAGTGCAGTGAGTGTCACTTCAAGTATCTGCCCCGAGAACAGTGAGTGTTCTTCGGGACGGTAGGTATAAAAATTTGAGGGTTCGATGCCCGCCCCTTCCTCTAGCGCCAATTGTTGTTGCCCAAAATATTTATCCGAAGATTAATACTGCTGGAAGATGGACAACAAACAACAATTGCGGGAGCACTTCCAAGAGAAGATAAATAATACAAGATTTGCCGGGTTTGTTAGGCCCGGGCTTGAATGCTCTCGCGAGATGATATTAATACAAATATTCGTGGATACAAGTATTAATGAGAGAAATCTAAATACAATGAGTGTAAAAAGACTCTGTTAATCCGGCTCTTGAGCGAAGCTCGGTGTTCTTCGTCCCCGCCGATCGTCTTCTTGATGAGAGTGTTAGGAGTATGCCCTTGAATGCCACTCAGAGGTTGTTGAGTGAGGGCATTGTACTTGTAATCATGTAAACCATTTATATAAGGCAAATGAATGTTTCTTTATTTACTGGTAGTTACTGGCATTCCTAACTCGTAAATAAACATATAGAAACTAGTCCGTGTATTTGAGAGCAAAACGTTCCACTCCTTATTGGATAAGGGGGTCGGCATTGGAAAGGTTTATAGCTCAAATACTTAATCGTTCGCAAGTCGATGAAACTTGACTGGGCGTTAAGTTTATGTGAAGACTTGTATGACGTGTTCTTTGACATGGAGAGTGCCTGTCGAACACTAATGGTTAGTGGGAGTACACGTTATAGGTATGCTAATTAGATTAGTATACTCAAACCGACTCACCCTCGATTCGTCACACGGATTTCACTCCGGGACAGTCAATGACGGAATCGAAAGGTTGTGATAGGTATTCGTGAACCTTCGACTTGAGGATTTAGTAGGGATGTGCTTGTGACGTCAAGATTTTCATTAGAGTAGTTCGACCCTGTAAACCGGAAGGCGGGGGTCAACCTCGACGTGCATCTTGACGAGCAAGTAGCAGGTCCTACTGAATACCAAGATAGAATTCTTTCTCCTGTTAGTGAATGGGTTATATGTCCTATGCGGTTATTGGCAGATGAGATCATAAGTCTTTAGCCAAAGCATTGGAGCTAGCTGTATTAGATACACGAGAGCTCGATGATCTTGATTTGCATTAACGCATGCATAGCGTCAAGTACAAATAGGGTTTGACTGACCGTGACCCTATAACTTGATCGGGATATTTGAAAGAAGTGTTTATACGTATACTGGTATTCACGACAGAATGGTTCTTGAATGATCCCAATCATTCGTTCTCAGTCGGGGTACAGTGTAGGCCACCAGGCTGGCTAGGTGGTACTACTACTCTTTGGTTCCTCCCATTGCTGACTGAGACGGACCTACCGAGTCGCGCATTAGGATTGACGACGGAATTAATTAAGCTAATTCTCTCATTATGAATATTAGATATTGGATATCTAATTTGGACATTGGATGTTTAAATCGATTTATCGGATAAATTGATTTACGGCTTAATGGATTAAATATATCACTGGGTGATTAATTTAATTCATGAATATAATTATTTCTTGGAGAAATTAATTATGTTATTTTGTATTTGATATGTTTAATTAATTGGATTAATTAATCGATACAAATACATCGGAACGGAATCGTAGTTTATCTGTTTGGACTCATGGGAGTCCGAAACGAATCGAACTCGTCCGTTTTTGCATAATAGCCGCCCCCCCTTTGTTTCCACTCACTTTACTCTTGTCTTGTTGCTTTCATTTTATATGAAAAAACATGACATTGTGAGGTTTAAAATAATGTGGCATTATTTGTATTATTGAAGTGAGAGTTGAATAAAGGGAAGAAGATATCTCATTTCACATGCACCTTTTGATTCCTTGTGCAAGCCTTCCTACGTGAGTGAGATTGAGAGAGAGAGAGAAAAACCATTTTCTCAATTATCTTCATCTTCTTCATTCATTTTCTTCTTCATTTTTCTTGGAGAAAAATTGAGAGAAAATCATATAGAGAGAGTAAGATTAAAACACTTAGAGTGTAGTAATCTTTACATATATAGCTTCATCACTTAGCTCTAGCCGTATCCTCGGAGGATAGCAAGGTGATCGTCGTTCCGGTTGTTTCTCCGGCGCGTGGCAAGTAGAGACGCGGTGCTTTCGGCGTTGGATCGTTCAAGAGCTTGGGGAATAGCTCAAGAGAAGGCTACCATTTAATCAACGGACTTCGAGGGTTAGTTTCTTATGACTCTTGCTTTTCGTTTATATATTCGTATATACGTAGCTCGATTGATCCTCGTAGGGATTCAGATCGAATTAATTTTCGTTTTACCGCTTTCGCTGGGCCTTCGTTTTAGGCACTGAATCCCAACAGTGCTATCGTAGTGTAGGTCTTGCGATCGTATATACAATATTGGCATTTGGAATGCTTGATTAGATGGTGAATGATTTGGAATCATTTTAGTCATAATCGTGGTATATATTTTTACGTTCGTTGTAGTTATATTTTTCGTAAGTTTATGTCTAAATATAAATCTTAATTTCTTGGAAATATGATTTATATTGAAGATATGAATGTTGAAAAATATTGATATTGGATATCCGGTCGAAATCGAGCTCCAAAACGTCGTCGAACGATTTTTCGGACAAAGGGCAGGAAGCTGCCAGGGTGACTCGGCCGTGTCTGGTGACACGGACCGTGTCCGGTGACACGGACCGTGTCCGGCAGTGCTCAGGCCACTGCCAGGCAGACCCGACCGTGTCAGGAGACACGGGCCGTGCCCGGCCAGCATCTGCCGATCATGACTCGGCCATGCCAGGCCAGTCTGCCGGAAAGCTGCCGATGATGACTCGGCCAGGCAGCCCTTTTTTTTGCCCTGGCTCGATTTTTTCGTGTATTCTTGAAAATTAATCTCCCGCATGTTAAATTGGATTTAATATGATTAAAATGATTTATGGTATTTCATTTTATAAGAGAAATTTGATTAATTGGAATATTTATGGTCGACCGAATTATTTTGAATGTTATCATATTACCGATTGTGTGAATCGATTTGATCGGTTCGTATTGTTGATTGGATCAATGTATCTCTACGCTTTCCATTTATTTAGTATTTATTAGATGAATACTTTTGAATGGGGATGTTGTTCGTGGACTTAGTTTTTGAATCATTCGTTTTATTCGATTGGGTTGTAAAGGCCGTTTGTTGTGTCAAGAATTACACTCTCCGACCGGCGATCGCCTCGGAGATCGGGCGACCGATTCACTGCCGAGCGGCCGAGGCAGAACTGCCGACCAGCGACCAGGCGGCCGAGCCTTAACCCAGCGGACAAGCTAAATCGGCCAACCGAAGGTCCCAGGACAAGTCCCGGTGCCGAGCGATCGACATCAAATACGATCGTCTCTCGGTACCCGGCGACCGACTCCTTCCGACCGACAAGCGGACGACCATCCCTCGGCACCTGCCAACCGACCCTTGGTGATCGACCGATGCCGACCCTCGGCAGCTGGCCGATGGCGACCTCTGATGACCAGCTAGAGACGATCGCCTCATGTCGATCAGGGCCGATGGCCATCCAATCGGCAAAGGTCGAGCCTCAAGACTCGAACCACGTGCAAAATCCGAGACAAGATCCGCGATTATCGGATCATTGACCACAGCCTGGCAGAATCTTTCCACCAGCCGACAAGCCGCCGAAAGCTGTCAGTAGGGCCGCATGTGACATTGATTCCGCCGAAAGCTGTCAGTGGAGCCGCATGTGACTGACTCCGGACGCTTGCTGGCTCCACATCGGACCGCCCAGCTGGCGCCGGCACCTACCTTGGACTTTAGCCCGACAGCCCGGGTGATCGCCCCATTATAATATTGGCCGGCGGACGATCGCCCCATTATTATAATGGCCGGAAGGCGATCGCCCACCAAAGGACAAGACTCGGCTGCCACTATAAATACACGGCTCCCTACACTTGTCCAAGGGACCGAGATTCTGACTCTCAAAACACTCCCCAACAATATTGTGATTTCAGCACTCTCTGCACTCGCCGGAATTCCACAGCACTTGGCTATCTCCAACTCTTGGCAACAGCTATCATTCGGTACTTACTTCTCCCGTCCTCTCTCATCAAGCAGACGATCGGCAGGGACGAAGAACACCGAGCTTCGCTCAAGAGCCGGATTAACAGAGTCTTTTTACACTCATTATATTTAGATTTCTCTCATTAATACTTGTATCCACGAATATTTGTATTAATATCATCTCGGGAGAGCATTCAAGCCCGGGCCTAACAAACCCGGCAAATCTTGTATTATTTATCTTCTCTCGGAAGTGCTCCCGCAATTGTTGTTTGTTGTCCGCCTTCCAGCATTATTAATCTTCGGATAAATATTTTGGGCAACAACAATTGGCGCTAGAAGGAGGGCATCCAACCCTCAAATTTTTATACCTACCGTCCCGAGGAACACTCACTGTTCTCGGGGCAGATACTTGAAGTGACACTCACTGCACTTCAAAGAAATCTTTCAGAAATCATGTCTTCCGCCTCCGTGTCGAACAAAGCCGGCCCGGCCGGCGGACCCCCGTTCCGTCCCGGTCAGGCGCGGCCCGATGGTGGAAAGCGGCCGCGCGGTCGAGACGCTCGATCCCATCCACGGCGGCGGCCCGAGCCTATCGCTCGATCAGCTCCGAACCAACGAACAGAACCACGAGGGAATGGCCGTCCAACAGGAGCGACGGAGTGCTCACGACGCGCCTCCTGCTAACACCCCAACGGCCTCTGCCCGGAAGTCAGCGAAGCTCAAGGCGTTGCCGAGCGACGCTGTGAGGCTCGTCGCAAGAAGAGGCGCTCGGCACTGGGCACCTCTGTCTTCGATCGCCTGGCAAGTGACTGACTCGCGGCAAGGCGTCCGGCCCCAGCTACGAGACGACGGAGTTGGAGTCCGTCACCAAAAGCTCGGCCTACCCGGCTTCCAGAAGGCAGCCCAGCCGTCTGGCTCCCCCTCGCCAAAATGCCGAGGTCGGCAGCAGCGGAGTCCGGAGATCGGTACACGATCGCCTTGGCTCCCGCTCCCAAAGCCGATCAGCAAGCGACTGAGCCACGGCGATGGCTGCGATGCAACATCAGATCGACGACATGAAGGCGCTCCTGCAATCTAGGGCAGGCGCCATGAAGACGATCGCCGAGCCAAGCGAGCCGCTCGCGATCGACATCGAGCTCGCCCCTGTGCAGCACAAGATCGCTCCCCCGCAAACTCCCGTGTACGAGGGGCGATCGGACCCCCAAACACACCTGAACAAGTTCAACATATACATGACCGGGTGTGGGGCATCGGACGCGACCCGGTGCTTAATGTTCCCTCTGACGCTGGACGACCTCGCCCACCGGTGGTACACCTCATTGCCACCTCGGTCCATTGGCTCTTTTAACGAGCTGGCGCACATCTTCACGGAGTACTTCGCCACCAGAGTCGTCCGGCCTGAAGGTCGCCTTCGCATGATGCAAATCAAGCAGGGAGAAGAAGAGTCCGACTCGGACTACATCGACCGGGTAGACGGGATCATCCTCAACGGAGAGCCCGTAAGCGATGAGACTGCCCTCTACGCGGTCCTAGGAGGATTTTAGGGTTTTTCGCCTATGTTCAGGCATCTCACGAAGACCCAACCGACGACCTACGCAGCCTTCCGGGCTAGAGCCGCAGATTTCCTGGCCAGGCAAAGGCTTATTCTTAGCCTAGGAGTACCGCGATCGGCGCCCGAGCGACGACCTCCAGCCTCGGCCGGCGACGACCTCCAGTCTTCGGCCCGATCGCTACTATCGGCGGGCGGAGGACTCGCTCACCGCCTACAGTCCACCATTTTAAATAAAAGACTAAGGCTCGCGATCGCCTCCGCCGCACATCATAAAGCCATGGTCCTGGCAGTCGATGGAACCAGCTGCTTCGGCCATGCAAGGTCCCTTTCGGCCAAGATCGCCCGCCCTTCGTTTAAATACGAGGCCGGCGTAGTCTGAGGGCTCTCCAAATTTAATCAGTGGACACGTGCCACTACCCCCGTCTCAACGTACACCGTCGAGGTCGGCCATCTCCATGGCTGGCCGAGGTGGAAGCAGAGCTAACAACCCACGGGCGTGGAGTTGATTCATCCGACGCTGCCCCACGCAAGGACTCCTCTAGACCGAGACCGCACGCCCTTCGTTTAAATACGAGGCGAGGCGTAGCCTAACAGAGGACCCTCATAATAAAGTGAGTCACGAGACACTCAATGTCTTCGCGCATCAAGACACGGTCATGGAGTCGGTCCATCGAATTCCGCGACTGTGCACGATTCCTCAAACAAGCGAAACCACCAAGTTTCCGAGGGGGATCGGCCAATTTTGTTTTTTGCAGGTACAATACCGAAAGATAGCTAGCCAATCGACCATGATAGCCCAAGTCCGAATCCTATGTCAGCTCAGCAAGATCGCCCGTCCTCATCCTTACACGATCGCCAGCAAGAACCACCTCGCCCCATGCCTTCAACATAGGAGCAAGCTGGGGGGCAATTGTTGTGTCAAGAATTACACTCTCCGACCGGAGATCGCCTCGGAGATCGGGCGACCGAGTCACTGCCGAGCGGCCATGGCAGAACTGCCGACCAGCGACCAGGCGGTCGAGCCTTAACCCAACGGACAAGCTAAATCGGCCAACCGAAGGTCCCAGGACAAGTCCCGGTGCCGAGCGATCGACATCAAATACGATCGTCTCTCGGTACCCGGCGACCGACTCCTTCCGACCGACAAGCGGACGACCATCCCTCGGCACCTGCCGACCGACCCTTAGTGATCGACCGATGCCGACCCTCGGCAGCTGGCCGATGGCGACCTCTGATGACCAGCTAGAGACGATCGCCTCATGTCGATCAGGGCCGATGGCTATCCAATCGGCAAAGGTCGAGCCTCAAGACTGGCACCACGTGCAAAAGCCGAGACAAGATCCGCGAATCTCGGATCATTGACCACAGCGTGGCAGAATCTTTCCACCAGCCGACAAGCCGCCGAAAGCTGTCAGTAGGGCCGCATGTGACATTGATTCCGCCGAAAGCTGTCAGTGGGGCCGCATGTGACTGAATCCGGACGCGTGCTGCCTCCTCATTGGACCGCCCAGCTGGCGCCGACACCTACCTTGGACTTTAGCCCGACAGCCCGGGTGATCGCCCCATTATAATATTGGCCGGCGGACGATCGCCCCATTATTATAATGGCCGGAAGGCGATCGCCCACCAAAGGACAAGACTCGGCTGCCACTATAAATACACGGCTCCCTACACTTGTCCAAGGGACCGAGATTCTGACTCTCAAAACACTCCCCAGCAATATTGTGATTTCAGCACTCTCTGCACTCGCCGGAATTCCACAGCACATGGCTATCTCCAACTCTTGGCAACAGCTATCATTCGGTACTTACTTCTCCCGGCCTCTCTCATCAAGCAGACGATCGGCAGGGACGAAGAACACCGAGCTTCGATCAAGAGCCGGATTAACAGAGTCTTTTTACACTCATTGTATTTAGATTTCTCTCATTAATACTTGTATCCACGAATATTTGTATTAATATCATCTCGCGAGAGCATTCAAGCCCGGGCCTAACAAACCCGGCAAATCTTGTATTATTTATCTTCTCTCGGAAGTGCTCCCGCAATTGTTGTTTGTTGTCCGCCTTCCAGCAGTATTAATCTTCGGATAAATATTTTGGGCAACAAAACCGTTTTGAGCCTATTTATTTTACTAGAAATATTTGTATCTAGGATGCAATTTTTGATGTAAAATTTATATGTAATGACGAAGACCGGAGGAAGATCCATTTCGAGAAGACGAAGATTCAAGACGAAGACTTGTAATTAGATTATGGAGTTTTTGTTTTCTAGGAACGGTCCATGAACCACATGTTGGTAGCAACTAGGTTGTGAATGGTTGTTTCATATTGTATGAATGCCATAAACGCGCTTAAACGATTAATGTGCAAAGTGTAATGTTAATCGCGATAATTCTCCCGCAATAAATAATTAAGTTTATAAGGTTTCAAGGTTTTTCTTCCCTCCATCGAGTTTTCGGGAAATTGAAATCTAAACCGAATGTGCTATGCTTCCGAGTTATCGGGGTAGTCGTTCGGGGAGGACGGATAAATTACCAGAAACGCATTGGATGCCTTCGGTTGGAGCAAATTTTATCCCTAGAAACCTGATAGGTTGCCGGATAAGATTCAATTGTGAAACTGATTTGCGTCGATGGTATAAACTTAAGTTGTTCACGAACCATAGAAATCGTATAGGTTGAGGGGAGTGAACAAGGGGAAAAAGAAGATCGAATCATCCATTAGATGGGTTGGTGTTGGACACCACTTTATGAAAATTAATAGACTAGAAACCTGTTCGGTTGCCCTCTATTAAGATTTATAAAGAACTCGATCACCACTATGAAGTAGAGCGACGATACTTCCGGATATCACATGGGAGTGTGTTATTCCGATAAAATAGTGGGAGCTGGGTAACAAGAATAGAAAGGACCTTAATTCTATACTCAGATCATAATATAACAAGTCACTAATTAATCTGTTATACTTAATGCAGACAAATATCAATATGACAATGAATCCACTCGTAATTCTACTCGAAAAGAACACCTTAATGGGACCTAACTTTGTGGATTGGCTCCGCAATCTGATGATTGTCCTCAGTATAGAGGCACTGGGATACGTCTTGGAGACGGACATTCCGGCGCCTCCTGTGCGGACCCGAGCCAATCAGGAAGAGATTGAAAACCACGAAAAGTGGGTTAAGGATGACGTGAAAGTCCGTGCGTATATGATGGCTCCCATGTCTAATGAGCTTCAGAGAGCTCATGAGAAAATGACTTCTGCTAGGCAGATTCTATCTCACTTAACCGAGCTTTATGGTGAGCACAGCAGAACTGCTAGATATGAGATATCCAAGCAACTGTTCGGTGCAAGGATGAAGGAAGGAGAGAAGGTTGGGGAACACGTCCTCAAAATGATATCCATGATCGAGAGATTGGAGGCTCTTGATTTTAAAATGGATACTTCTCTCCAAACCGACCTTATCCTACAGTCTCTCCCGATTCCTTCTCACGATTTGTTATGAACTTCAACCGCAATGAGATTGCATCTAACTTAGCCGGACTAATGAACAAGCGGTGACCGCTCGGTCTCGGATGAAGACCCGCGGATGAAGGAGTCTCGCACTTGTGATTTCTTCGACTTCGGAAGTCTAAGAATAAGAAGAAAAAGACCAAGAAGCGGATGGACCACGCCTAAGGACCTTAAGGGAAAGGGCAAGGCCCGATGGTTCCAAAGAACAAGAAGAAGAAGGATGCTTGTCTCAAGTGCGATGAGTGGGCCACCGGGCTAGAGACTGTCCGATTCTTCATGGCACTTCGTCTGTAACTTTTAGTTTTGGTAACAAATTGTTCTCTCTTGTATTTTCTACTTCCTGAATCTGGATTCGTGCTAGTTCTCATATTTGTACCATGAATCGTGATTTGGAACAAAGTAAGAAGCTTGGAGGCCGAGAAGTTATGATCACAGTCGGAAGCGGGCATAGTGTCGAGGCGACCGACATAGGATCACTTCTTTTGGGTTTAGAATCCGGCTTTGTTTTGACTTTAGAAGATGTACTTGTTTTGCCCAAGGGGCACAAAAACATTGTATCCATTCCGGTCATGGACCGAAAAGGCTTTTCATTTTTCATTGGTGATGGTTCCTGCAAAATTTATTTTAGAAATAAACTAGTGGGTACTGCTACATTGTTGAATGGATTGTATCATCTAAATCTCAGCAACAAAGTAGTTGTGAATACTATGACTAGAAAACGTGGTAGGGATGAAACCAATCAAGTTTTGAAATGGCATCTTAGATTTGGTCATGTTGGTTAGACCAAGGTTTACAAGATGGAAAAAGATGGACTTAGGGGTCCATTGGGATCAGATCCCTTTCCTACTTGTGAATCTTGCCTTAAAGGCAAAATGAATAAGTCCCCCTTCACATGGACATTTCAAAGAGCCGCTGATAAACTGGGATTAATCCATACCGACGTATGTGGTGCTTTGGAAGCAGCACGTGACGGATATCAATATTTCATTACGTTTACAGATGATCATACTAGGTATGGTTATGTATACTTAATGAAACATAAATCCGAGGCTTTTGAGAAATTCCAGGAATTCAAGGCCCTAGTCGAGAAACAAACTGGTAATCATATCAAAGCACTTCGGTCGGACCGAGGTGGCGAGTATATGAGTACGGAGTTTGACGAGTTCCTTAAGGAACATGGAATAGTTTCACAACTAACACCTCCAGGTACTCCTCAGTTAAATGGTGTGTCAGAAAGAAGGAACCGGACCCTGTTGAACATGGTCCGTTCCATGCTGGGCTGTACTGACTTGCGAATTTACCTGTGGGGGTATGCACTCCTGACTGCCACGTATATCATGAACAGATGTCCTTCCAAATCCGTTCTTAAAACTCCACATGAGATGTGGGAAGGAAAGAAACCAAGTCTTAATCATATTAGGATTTGGGGATGTCCCGCTTATGTCAAGAAGACTAAGGTGGAAAAGTTGGAAGCTAGGTCTGCGAAGGGACGTTTCATTGGATTCCCGTATGGGACGATGGGATATCTATTCTACATGCCCGAAGATCGAAGGATCATTGTTGCTTTACAAGCACACTTCCTAGAAGATGAGTTCATTCAGGAAGGCGGAGCAGGTAGAAGTATTTCCTTAGAAGAATACAATGAAACTCCTCGAGAGACAACTGTGCAAGAAACTGGAACCGAACATTCTGAAACACAAGTACAACCACCTCGTAGGTCTAGTAGGGTGTCTCATTTACCTGAGAGGTATGGGCTTGTGCACTTGGAGGAGCTGGGTCTCCATGAGGTTCCAAGTGATATCCAAGAGACCGACCCGACGACCTATGACCAAGCGATGGTGGATGTAGACTCCGCGAAATGGCGTGAAGCTATGGAAGCTGAGATAGACTCGATGCATGTAAATCAGGTCTGGACTCTAGTAGACCGCCCCAAGGGCATAGTGCCCATTGGAAATAAGTGGATCTACAAGAGAAAGACTGATGGTGATGGAAAGGTTGACGCCTATAAGGCCAGGCTTGTGGCAAAGGGTTATACCCAAAAGGAAGGGATTGATTACCACGATACCTTCTCGCCCGTAGCCATGATCAAGTCTATTCGCATGATGCTTGCTATAGCTGCCTACCACGATTATGACATATGGTAAATGGACGTAAAGACGGCTTTCCTTAATGGATTCCTCGAGGAGGAAATCTATATGGAGCAGCCTAAAGGTTTTGTGTCCGAAGTCGATATTCAGAAAGTGTGCAAGCTTCAGCATTCCATTTATGGACTAAAGCAAGCGTCGCATAGTTGGAACCTTCGTTTTGACGAGGCGGTCAAAGAGTTTGACTTCGTGCAAAATGAAGAGGAACCTTGTGTATATAAGAAAGTTATTGGGAGCAAGATCGCATTCGTAGTACTATATGTAGATGACATTCTACTAATTGGAAATGATGTGGGAATGCTCAGTTCTGTGAAAGCTTGGCTTTCGAGTAATTTCTCCATGAAAGACTTGGGAGAAGCAACCTATATTCTTGGTATTCGACTCTACCAGGATAGAGCGAAGAGAACAATAGGCCTTTCCCAAGCCCTCTATATAGATAAGATCTTAAAGCGATTTAAGATGGATGATTCTAAAAGAGGGTTCCTACCGATGCAACTTGGAATAAAACTCACCTTGAAGATGTGTCCTCAAAGTGAGGAACAACACAAGGAAATTAGTAATATACCATATGCTTCGGCCGTGGGTAGCCTCATGTATGCTATGTTGTGTACAAGACCTGACATCGCGCATGCTGTAAGCGTGGTGAGTAGGTTTCAGGCAAACTCAGGTAGGGAACATTGGACTCAGAAAGAACGTTCTCAAGTACTTGAGAAGAACGAGAGATATGGTTCTAATGTATGGCGGTGGAGATTTGGATGTGGTGGGATTCACCGATTCGGACTTCCAAGGATCAAGGACGACTCGATGTCCACTGCTACATATTTACTCTTAATGGAGGAGCAGTATCTTGGCGTAGTGCCAAGCAAAGCGCGACTGCTGATTCCACCTGTCAGGCTGAGTATCAAGCAGCCTCGGAGGCTTCCAAGGAAGGGTTCTGGATTAAGAAGTTTCTAGGAGAACTTCAAATGATACCATGTCCGAGCCGCCTGTTCCCAGACTGCGACAACGACGGAGCAGTAGCACGTGCCAAGGATCCGAGGTTTCACAACAGCACCAAACATATTGAGAGGAAGTATCATCTCGTAAGAGAATTTGTTCGCAAGGGATACATTGTGTTGCATAGAGTAGACTCGGCCGACAACGTCGCCGATCCACTGACCAAGCCACTATCTCAGACTAGCTTGGAGCGTCATCTGGAGAACATGGGTATTAGATACCATAGTGTGTGGCATTGAGTGCAAGTGGGAGATTGTTAGGAGTATGCCCCCGAATGCCACTCAGAGGTTGTTGAGTGAGGGCATTGTACTTGTAATTATGTAAACCATTTATATAAGGCGAATGAATGTTTCTTTATTTACTGGTAGTTACTGGCATTCCTAACTCGTAAATAAACATATAGAAACTAGTCCGTGTATTTGAGAGCAAAACGTTCCACTCCTTATTGGATAAGGGGGTCGGCACTGGAAAGGTTTATAGCTCAAATACTTAATCGTTCGCAAGTCGATGAAACTTGACTGGGCGTTAAGTTTATGTGAAGACTTGTATGACGTGTTCTTTGACATGGAGAGTGCCTGTCGAACACTAATGGTTAGTGGGAGCACACGTTATAGGTATGCTAATTAGATTAGTATACTCAAACCGACTCACCCTCGATTCGTCACATGGATTTCACTCTGGGACAGTCAATGACGGAATCGAAAGGTTGTGATAGGTATTCGTGAACATTCGACTTGAGGATTTAGTAGGGATGTGCTTGTGACGTCAAGATTTTCATTAGAGTAGTTTGATCCTGTAAACCGGAAGGCGGGGGTCAACCTCGACGTGCATCTTGACGAGCAAGTAGCAGGTCCTACTGAATACCAAGATAGAATTCCTTCTCCTGTTAGTGAACGGGTTATATGTCCTATGCGGTTATTGGCAGATGAGATCATAAGTATTTGGCCAAAGCATTGGAGCTAGCTGTATTAGATACACGAGAGCTCGATGATCTCGATTTGCATTAACGCATGCATAGCGTCAAGTACAGATAGGGTTTGACTGATCGTGACCCTATAACTTGATCGGGATATTTGAAAGAAGGGTTTATCATTATCTTGGTATTCACGACAGAATGGTTCTTGAATGATCCCAATCATTCGTTCTCGATCGAGTGCAGTGTAGGCCACCAGTGGCTAGGTGGTGCTACTACTCTTTGGTTCATCCCATTGCCGATCGAGACGGACCTACCGAGTCGCGCATTAGGATTGACGACGGAATGAATTAAGCTAATTCTCTCATTATGAATATTAGATATTGGATATCTAATTTGGGACATTGGATGTTTAAATCGATTTATCGGATAAATTGATTTACGGCTTAATGGATTAAATATATCCGGGTGATTAATTTAATTCATGAATATAATTATTTCTTGGAGAAATTAATTATGTTATTTTGTATTTGATATGTTTAATTAATTAGATTAATTAATCGATACAAATACATCGGAACGGAATCGTAGTTTATCTGTTTGGACTCACGGGAGTCCGAAACGAACCGAACTCGTCCGTTTTTGCATAATAGCCGCCCCCCTTTGTTTCCACTCACTTTCCTCTTGTCTTGTTGCTTTCATTTTATATGAAAGAACATGACATTGTGGGGTTTAAAATAATGTGGCATTATTTGTATTATTGAAGTGAGAGTTGAATAAAGGGAAGAAGATATCTCATTTCACATGCACCTTTTGATTCCTTGTGCAAGCCTTCCTACGTGAGTGAGATTGAGAGAGAGAGAAAAACCATTTTCTCAATTATCTTCATCTTCTTCATTCATTTTCTTCTTCATTTTTCTTGGAGAAAAATTGAGAGAAAATCATATAGAGAGAGTAAGATTAAAACACTTAGAGTGTAGTAATCTTTACATATATAGCTTCATCACTTAGCTCTAGCCGTATCCTCGGAGGATAGCAAGGTGATCGTCGTTCCGGTTGTTTCTCCGGCGCGTGGCAAGTAGAGACGAGGTGCTTTCGGCGTTGGATCGTTCAAGAGCTTGGGGAATAGCTCAAGAGAAGGTTGCCATTTAATCAACGGACTTCGAGGGTTAGTTTCTTATGACTCTTGCTGTTCGTTTATATATTCGTATATACGTAGCTCGATCGATCCTCGTAGGGATTCGGATCGAATTAATTTTCGTTTTACCGCTTCCGCTGGGCCTTCGTTTTAGGCACCGAATCCCAATAGAGAGAGGCCGAGAGAAGAAGTACCGAATGATAGCTGTTGCCAAGAGTTGGAGATAGCCAAGTGCTGGGTGTTGAATCTCGTGGGAATGCAGAGAGTGTTTTGTGAGTCAGAATCTCGGTCCCTTGGACAAGTGCTGGGAGCCTTGTATATATAGGGGCAGCCGGGTCCTGCCTACTGGCAAGCGATCGCCTTCCGGCCATTATAACAATGGGGCGATCGTCTGCCGGCCAATATTATAATGGGGCGATCACCCGGGCTGTCGGGCTAAAGTCCAAGGTAGGTGCCGGCGCCAGCTGGGCGGTCCAATGACGAGCCAGCACGCGTCCAGAGTCACTGTCACATGCGGCCCTACTGACAGCTTTCGGCGGCTTGTCGGCTGGTGGAATGATTCTGCCAGGCTGTGGTCAATGACCCGAGATTCGCGGATCTTGTCTCGGCTCTTGCACGTGGTGCCAGTCTTGAGGCTCGGCCTTTGCCGACTGGATGGCCATCGGCCCTGATCGACATGAGGCGGTCGTCTCTAGCTGGTCATCAGAGGTCGTCATCGGCCAGTTGCTGAGGGTCGGCATTGGTCGGTCATCAAGGGTCGGTCGGCAGGTGCCGAGGGATGGTCGTCCGCTTGTCGGTCGCCAGGAGTCGGTCACCGAGTACCGAGAGACGATCGTATTTGATGTCGATCGCTCGACACCGGGACTCGTCCTGGGACCTTCGGTTGGCCGATTTAGCTTGTCCGCTGGGTAAAGGCTCGGCCGCCTGGTCGCTGGTCGGCAGCTCTGCCTTGGCTGCTCGACAGTGACTCGGTCGCCGATCTCCGAGGCGATCGCCGGTCGGAGAGTGTTAATTCTTGACACAACATGTTGGTCGTCGTGGAGCGTGTTTTCACGCCGTATGTCTCTTTGCGTTTCTTGCAGCGTTCCGCCGACGGGCACGAGTTTTCGTTTTTCGCGTATCTCGTTGAGTTTTCCTGGCGGGATATTGCTTCTCCCTACTTGTTTTAAGTTTCAGGACGAAACTTCTTTTAAGGAGAGTAGAATGTAATATCCGCAATTTTTGATTTTCGGTAAATTTCTTTTTTTTCGGCCGGAGTCCGTTTTGACGACTCGCTCATGACCGTTTCGTCATTTCGAGAATGATTAATTCTGCACTTTTTGTCATCCGAGTTCGTTTCCGTATCGTTTTGTCGAGTTCCGAGCTTTTTAGCGACTTTTCCGCTCTTGAGTTCGATTCTTGCGAATCTCATCCGAAACTGTTGTTTCGAGTTTCTCGTAAGTTCATTTAATGTTATTATTCATGTTGCGAGCTTCGGTTTGGTGTTTCGATCGCGTATCGTGATTTTCAGACGTTTTGGGCCATTTTCGTAATTTCCCAAAGTTTTGGGTAATTACTTCAGTTGTTGAATTCCGAGCCTTCAGGTGGTCGGAATTGTGTGTTCGCTTAGCCCTTAGATTCGTCTTTGCGAGTACGTGGTAACCGTATCATCGATTCGTATTCAGGTTCGGGTTTCGGGGTCGTTCGGGCCGTCGGAGTTGGCCCCGGCCGAGTCATGGCCGGGCAACAGGGCCAGTGCCCTTGGCGAAGTCACGGCCGGTAGTGCTCGGCGGCTTACGGGTGAGTCACGGCCGGCGGTGCTCGGCGATTCTGCCGGCGATCCAGTGGGCGCGACACATCTTTGGCGAGGCCGCGGCACACTCTGTGGCATTTTCGGCCAACCGATGTACTAGTGCCGCGGCACACTCGGCCGAGCCGCGGCCTGCCGACCACTGGGAGCCATTTTTGGGCTCGTGCCGCGGCACACTCCCGGCAGGCGCGGCACCGTGCGGCTATTTATGGCCCTGCAGACGTTTTCTTGACCATTTTCACTCGGTTTTCTTCTCTTAGCGGTGAGGTGTATTGATCATAGAGAGATGTTGTGGGACAATAAATCCATGAAGTCTTGGAGTTCATATCATCAATCATCAATCCTATAACATCCTCCGATCTACCGAATCAGGTCAGATTTCCTAGAAATCTAGTTTTGGGGAATTTGGGTATTTTGGTTGTTTTCGTCCGATTAATCCGATTTAACTTAGAATTATGATGGATTGATGAATATTTAGATGTATTATATCATTTCCTTTATTATTTCATGGTTGGATTGTATCGATTCGTTGTTTGGGTCGAGTTCTTGACCGACGCCTTGAAGGTGTCCGGTAAAATGTCTTAGAGGGGTTTTCGGGCGTTCTACGATTATCCTTCCTCGTATGATCTATGATTTATTGATTATATTGTTGTTAGGGTCGAGTTTCTTGTGAAGAAACCGTGTTGAACCCTTCCGTTCGTTGTCGTCTTCCTCTTCGTTAGCATCGGGCGTTCCGAAGCTTCCCGGTTGAGCCGTATCCGTTCGTGGTTCCGTGCTCGTGGTATCGAGGCAAGTACCTTGCCCATACTATTCTTGTTTTGTGAATATGATAATTGGTGATCGTCTTTATATATTTGTTTGATTGTTTAAAACGAGTTTTCAAAAGATTTGGTTAGCCTTGTTAAAGGCCCTCTTTCAAAATCGTGTGTGTTTTGTGATTGGTGTGTTTCTCGAACGAGTATGTGAATCTTATGGACATGTTTGGTGTTGATGATGCACTTGGTATTTGCGTGTGGACGTATATTGTTTCATTTCGGTGCATTGTGGTTGACGTGTTGTTTTACTAAGTGTTTGATGCCTCTGGGTGAATTGTTTGGATATCCTCGGTGTGATATGTTACTCGTGCTTGAGTTTGATTCGCTAGCCACTCGGGAGGGTCCTTCGAGGCCTCGAGTGGGATTCGTGGCTTCGTCCGGTCCTAGGTGACGTGTGGTGCTTAGTATTTGCTAGCGGCTCGGGAGGGTCCGACGGGATCACGGAGTGGGATTTGTGGCTTCGACCGGTCTGGCGATGTGAGTACTGTGTTTTGTGAATGTGTTTGCTCACCTCGGGAGGGTTCGACGGGACCACGGAGGGAATTCCAATGGCTTCGACCTGGGTTCACGAGTGAAACTTCACCGCTACGTGTATATATTTTGTGATTGTTCTTCGCTCACCTCGGGAGGGTCCGATGGGATCACGGAGGGAGTCCAATGGTATAGCCCTGGATTCACGAGTGCGGTTGCTTATGTTTTGTGAATGTGTTTGCTCACCTCGGGAGGGTTCGACGGGGCCACGGAGGGAATTCCATTGGCTTCGACCTGGATTCATGAGTGAAACTTCACGGGTGCGTGTGTATTTTATGTCCGTCGAGGACGCATGACGTGGTCTTTTAACCTTGTGTATTATGGTTGGTTTTATTTGTGAAAACAAAACCTTTGGGCTGTGACCCTGTTGATTTTTGGAAAGCGAAAGATTCGGTACTCCTAAATTGTTTCCTATTAAAACTCTCGATGGCAATTCAAACTGCTTTATAAATAGTTTTCCCTTGCTTTGCGACCTTTCGGTTTTTAGAATGTTTTACCAAACTCTTGCCTCGGGAAGTACTTTTCGTCACGTTTGGATTTTTGAGGATTCTTGATTATTATTGTTCTTGGAACTTTGAGGATTCCTGGTTATTGTTATTCGTGGAATGTGAATTGTATGGCTCGTATTTTTGCACTTGTACTTGCACTAGCAAAACAGTGGAGTTTTGCTAACCCCCGAGTATTCGGGGGGTGGATGTCTATTTTTGCATTCAGGTTTGGAGCATAGCACAGGCTCGGCATGAAGGATGATGAAAGATGAACGATACTAATCACATGAGGATCCGTTGATGTCATATTGGTCTAGTTGTATTTTCTTTTCCGCTGCAGTATCTTTTCCCCGTTGTACGGGAGTTTATTGTATTTTGACCCCTGCGTGGGTATGTGTTTGCAATTGAGTTGTATGATATTATTGAAAGACCAAATCGGTCTACTGAGTCATTTTAGCCTTGAAGGCATTGTCGAGATGTTAAATATTGTTACCAGCCTGGTAGATCTTTGAAGAGAGGTTATACGGTGTGTAATATCCCTGAGTGGATTGGGGGTGTTACAATGTGTCCGTGCACATGTCCACCCCGCATACGGAATCCCGAATATACGTGTGACAATGTACCTAATTAGCCTCACGAACTACGTCTCGTGCGCACGGTCCAATGCGGAAACATCCACGCATGACCATCGTGTACCCGGCTAAAAATCCTACACATAACCAATCGGCACACAGATATGTTTCCAGATATGCCACGATACAACATGACCGCGAAACTCAATGGATAACATATCCAATACGAATCTCGCGACTCACCAAGTGAACGATGACGCACGAATAATGAAAGATCGACACGACCAACAATATCCAACATAACCATCCTGGGATCAAAATCCCTTAGGACCGATTAATACGAGCAATAATCACAACACAACAATTCGGGAAATCCTCAACTCTCAACGATCACAAAATTACCGAGTTCATAAGAATAATAGTGTGCTGCCTTGAGTCGGCCAACACGGCAATAATAATTCAACGGATGGGAACTATCCTCGACAGTCCCAATTCAATACCTCGATTACCTTCAGGACGATCAATCGATAACAATTATACGATAGAATAGATGTCCTGGCGCCTTAAACCGACCACCGAAATGGAGATGATAAAAGAATATATCAAACGCCTTCAATCGGCTAACGCCCTCAGAACGACATTAATCGTGAACAATAATAATCGATACATCGATACCGCGAACCGGCTATCGCCAACATCAATGTCAAAAAGAATCTCAATGCCTTAAACCGGCCGTTAACGAATAACAATAATATTTAGCATAATTGCCGAAGGATATTGCATCAAACAATTCCCGAATATCAACATAATCATAAAGAGGCCAAGTCTCGATATGATACACGCATTCGTACACCTACATGATAACATTAATCTCGTTGACCCGTACAAGTATAAAACTTGTCTCGACATCAATGCCACGAATTACCAATTCGATTGCTTTCGTCTACGGGTTCCTCAGTCCCGACCAAGCTAATCTACGAACTCTTCAACCTCAACCGCAACTCAACAGTCATAATCCACGATCAAACATCATATCTTATTGTAAAACGAAGGCTTAATAATCAACAGGTTCGATGATGATCAATATCAATACAACTAGGCCACAAACTCATCAGTTCCACAATATCTCGATTAAACACAACCAACTGGCCCAACTGCACTTCACGAATCCATGTCCACAATACGAGCCGAAATCCGATGATCATATCAACAACCAATTCGGACCAATAATAAGGGTCTAAATGTTATCGGTTCCAAACTCAATTCTTAAATATGAATTGACAAGGTTCCCTTCTCGTAAATCCATCGTTAAAATTTACTTATGACCGTCATCAATTCGAATCATCCGACTGGTTCAAAACAATAGATAATCCTATTAAAAAGGTTATCAAATAGTCCAATCATTCGACTTGAACATTTGCTCCATACGTATGGGCTTCCAAATTCAGAGATGAATAATAATTTCATCAAACTCGTAATCACATTCATATTCCTATACGAATATTATTTCAAACACATAGTTTACCTCTAGATATGAATATTCCCTATTCATTATCAAAACATCAACACTTCTTAAAAATTTTCATCACCTCGTATAATTCAAGAGTTCTTCAAGAACATGAAATATCCGAAATCACGTTCAGAACAACATATCCGAGGTATATATATATCCATGTTACCATTTTCTTCATCATGCCATTCTTACAACCTCAAGAATCGCAACAACACCATTATCATCATATGAAGAAGATCTCATTATTCATATCAGCATCCGAAATCTCTTATTACAATTCCAATAAATCTCGTATAACATCATCACATGATACCATAATTGTAACACCCCAGATCCTCCTGGGAATCTTACACGCCGTAAACCCTTCTCACAAGGATTTACCAGGCTAAGCACAATTCTCCACGTCATTTCAAAAATGCTAAAAAGACCGATGACGGTAATATTTTTCAAATATTAAGAAAAAATCATTTTCCAAATACCGTCAAAACGATCGAGGCCAAAATGCCAAAAACTCAGTTTAGGGAATCGGTTTTACAAAATAAAATTCAGTTGGTAAAATACCAAAAGCCATTTCAAAATACTCACGCAACGGATAAAAGTACAGTCCAATTTATGCATTTTCATTGAAATAAGACGAACATCAAAATACACGATTCCCAACATACTCCCTCCCAAGTAGTAATCCTTACAAAAAAATGAACCACTATCAAAGGGATACGAGGACTACCATGTATGGACGAACCACGAAGAAGAATAATTTGAACTCCATTCCAAGAATCATCAAAAACTTCAAGAACCATACTTAAATCCGAGCTCTCCATCTTAATCTTGTTTAAGAGAATCATATCTCAATGTTTAGGAACTTCAAGTACTTCCCAAGGTTCTCTCTATAAAACACATCACTAGCGCGCACTAGACTCATTTGATAAAAATGAGGACACTTTCTCTTAGTGAAAACTTTCAAAATATTCGACACTCGGGTCTAAATAAAAGTGTTTCTAAAACATTGAAAATATCTCAAAGCATTTTGGTCCTCGACGTAGAAGAATTTTGAAACATGTTGTGGCACCTTGGAAGTACCACGAGAAAATAATTCATTTTAAAAGTACGTCTCGCAATTTATTTTCTAAGATACTCAAGGTTTTCAAAGATAATTCAATGGGCTAGAATGCCCAAAAATTTCAAGTAATTACACAAAACTTTATAGCGCCGTGGATCCCGTAATTGTAACACCCCAAAAACCTTACGGGAGTATTACACGTCGTGGGCCCCGCGTCGGAACCTACCAGGCTAAAAACCATTTACAAAAACGCCAAAAAGGCCGATGACGGTAATGATTCAAAAACTTACAAAAGCCATTTACAAAATGTTAAATATCGTCATAAGAATTTCGCTAAAATTATCAAGACAATATCAAAAACTCGGTTAATGGAATTGATTTTCGAAATAAAACTCAGTCGGTAAAATACCGAAAGCCATTACAAAAGAATTCACGCAGCGGATAAAAGAAATAAAGTCAAACATGCATAATCCAGCAACACTACTCCACACATAAACAAAATATGAGGGTCAAATAACCACATATCAAGAAATCAAAATCCAGAAGAGGATTCCGTCACTTAACAAATAAATCATAAAAATAGCTCGTGTCACACGAGGCACAACACAAAGAAGAAAGACTTACTTCCACAAGTCGCACGAAGATGATGATCGCCACACGAAACTAATCACGACCAACAAACTCAGACGACGCGTCGCGACACGACTCAGTCAGACAAAATCCGACGAGACAAAACTCAACAGACGCCACTGACCCGACAGCCTTGGTTTCCACAACCTAATCTCCGATACCATTTATGTAACACCCCCAATCCGCTCAGGGATATTACACTGTAATACCACCAGTATTACATGCTTTTTCACTTTGGGCGCTCACGTCCATTTCTCCTGTTTGATAAATAAATGTACTCCATTGCAATAAAACATATTTTGTATAATATGGTTGTACGGTATCGCATCTATTATTCGTGTATTGTGATGGTATGATGATTGACGAACTTTCAGTGACATACCTCGATGTCGTTAGGTAATTATCGGTGCGAATATGACGGTGGCCAACGTCTTGTTCCCCGAGATATTTCCAGACGACATGGAGAGGGAGTAGTGTCAAAAGAAATTAATGTGATAATAATTTGGCAAAAAAAACTGTCCTTTACGTACGTTATACTCCGACTCATTACGCACGCTATATCTGAGCCATTACGTACGTTAAATATCGGCCCTTACGTACGTAACATCAGTCTTCGGTCTTCGGACATGAATCTTCGTCTGGTAGTACGCGTGCCGACCAACTTTCGGCGTGATTGTGACAGGCAAGTCAACGAGGTGTTATGTACGTTAACCCGCTTTCGTTACGTACGTAACGATGTGAGTGAATCGTTCCAGCGAGTTCCTTACGTACATTAAGTATTTTGCCATAACGTACGTAAAGTCTCTTACGTACGTAAACCGTAAGGCATAACGTACGTAAGGGCAATCTGAGTTTATAAAAGAACACTTTGCCTTTCATTTCTTCCGTCCCAAAAATCATTCTTCCTCCTTGTACACTACTCTCCACCATCATTGAACCAATTCTAACCTCCCAATTCAAGTGCTATCCTATTAGAGTACGATAATCAAGCTTCGGGGAAGGTCTTGAAGGTGTTATCCTCTCATTCTCCTTCGTCCACCGTCGTTCTTCGTCATCTTTTGTTAGTAAAGGTAAGTTTATCCAACCTTGAACTCATTTCAGTATTGTTTAGTAAGTTTTAGTAAATCTCGGATGCCTTGGGTAGCTTAGAACCCTCAGTAATAATCGAACCGGTATATAACTATCGCAATTGTTAATCGATATCCATAAAAGCTAGAAATTGGAATGAATAATGGTAGAACTCATAATCATATTGCTAATCACCAACTTCTCGGAATCACCTTGAAGGATTTCATGTATAACCATATTATCATGTTGAATAAAACCATTAATGAATCCTTGATGAAGTTACCAACAATTTCTAGCCGAATAGATACAGAAACATGTTAAGATGATGGATTAATCGTTCTAGACTTGCATATTAAGACAACGATGAAATCTTGGTGATTGTTGGTTATCATTAACTAGGAATGTTGTGTTAGAACACTATTGTTTAGCGGAAGGATAACTTATAAAGAGTATTGCCGAACCTAAGAAATTAATGGCACGCATTATGGATAAAAATGGAGAAATTCGATTCCGACATCATAAGCAACTAGGATAGGGTTCGAACAGGCGGGAGGGGGAGGAACGTCGTCGATCATCATTATTATCATAAGATGTTAATCGACAAACATGTAATAGGTCGGATTTCCAAGTGCGATCGTTCAAGCCGTTGCCTTTGCAAGAAATAACTCGCGTCGGATTTGAGGCAAGTGAATCTTGCTCAGACTTTACGTCTTATAATTTTAGACATAGTAAACGTTACTATTGTGGAATGGTGCTCTTACGATTATCTTTTCCGGAGTATTCCCGAGTAGATACTACCGTGACCCTTGGCCGCTGCCTTGGGAGTTTTCTGGTTGGACCGTGTTGCGGGATAAAACCTGAATGGTACCCACGTCCGGAGTAGCCCTGTGTAGATACTTCCGTGACCCTTGGTTGTGACCTTGGGAGTTTATGTGCTGATAAGAGGAATAACATGGAACATTCGGTGACAACTTTATTCCTTGAAATTATTAGATTTTACCTTTGAGTTTGGTTTGGATTGTTTCTGACCTAGGTTACTGGCATGACATGTCGTGCCAGGTAAATTTGTTGAATTTGTGCAGGACACCCCCGAAGGTTACGGCCAGGCATGAGCTGTGTTGGAAGAAGGCCTGTTAATTCTTAAATAAAATTTGAACATTCCACGTTGTGTAATAACCGTATGTACGGACACTATTTGCTTTTGGTACCTTGGGTTGTACGAAGACTTTCTTAATTACTTCCGTATATTACCACTTTTAAATAAAATATTTTATAAAATATTTTCAAAAACTTGCCTTGTGGGTCCCTCATGGGATCTACGGCACTGTGGCGTCCCGGTTCATTTTGGGGGCGTTACAGAAAATGGTATCGGAGCCTAAACACTCGCGTGGGAAGTTTTACCAAAAATATTTTGAAAACGTTTTGCCTTCAAAATCCAACACTTCTGACGACCGTAACTCTTCGAGGGATGTCGAGGTAAAACACATGTAAATTCTTAAGGACCAGGTATGATGTTTGGATTCAGTAAGAACTTAGAGAATGTTTGCATTAAACTAACCTGTTAGATTGAACGAACATCACCAATGGCACGTCGAGGAGCTAGAAGAAACGTAAATGACGCACAAGGTTCCGCTATGAACCTGGAGGAAGACATAAACACCGGAGAAACTAATCCGGCCGGAAATCAACCACCACCTGTTAATCAGAACGAACAGGAAGCGGAAAACCAGAACAACGGGGGATTTGATCCGGCCTTTGTTCAGACTCTCGCCCAGGCCATTGCTATGGGAATCGCTCAGGTCAACCGGCGAACAAGTACTACCATTAACATAGAAGAGAACACCGGAAAGGACCGTTGGCTGGGAGAAATGCTGAAGGCCAGACCACCATTATTCGACGGGTCAGGGGATAAGCACGTGGACGATTGGATCTCGGAAATGGAGATTGCCTTCGAGGTGATCGGCTGCCCAGGAAACCGAAAAGTGCCACTCGGGATCAACCAGCTCCTTGACACCGCAGCCCGATGGTGGAGGACCTATAAGCCAGAGGACAGAATAGTCGGATGGCCCAAGTTTTCCAAACTATTGAGAGACGAGTACTATCCACGATCCAGTTCAAACAGCACGAGCGCGGAGTTTCTTCAGCGCAGGGCCTCAGAATTTGCCAGTACAAGAAATCATTCGGGCATACAGGACCGAGCTAAGCTATGTCGCACAGATGGTTCCATCCGAAGACCAGCGAATTTGTCACCTTGCTCAACTGTTTCCGGAGGATGTTCAACGCTACGCGGCGGGGTTTCATTGCACCACGTTGAGGGCATATGAGGACGTAGTCACAGCATACGCCGGTACGGTTGTCAGTTCGGATGCCGGGCACAACCAAAAGAAGCAGAAGACCGCAAATCAGTCCGGGAGCACCAGCATAGTGAATTTGGGAATTGGGTTCCCCTCTAAATCAGCAGCTTTGTCCCAACAGAAAGGAACATCTGACGGGCCTTCTCGCCGTAGCTGTTTCAATTGTGGCATAGCAGGGCATACCATGAGTCAGTGTCGTAAAGCATCGACAAAGTGCTTTTCATGCGGAAGGGGTGGGCACATGTATCGCTACTGTTCTCGGATCAAACCTACACCAAACCCAGCTCCTCAGAGACAACAAGGCTCGGTACAGACATCCAGAGCGTCTGCCATGTCCGATTACTGATCTCCACATCACCAGTCTCCTCTACACGGTGCCGGAAGAGGATGTGGCCGCGGGGGAGGTACTGCACCCTCCTCGGGGACACTGCCATCCCGCGTGTTCAAACTAAGGGCTATTGACGACCAGACTACTCCTGCTGTCTCAGGTACACTCCTTATTAAATCTCAGCCTGTTCATGTACTGTTTGATACTGGAGAAACCCACTCGTTTATATCCGTAGAATGTGTTAACCGTTTGCATCTCCCTTGTGTACCCTGTGAATCCTTTACTGTTAAACTACCCGAGGGCAGCAGGGTGGAGGGTAACTTGGAAGTTCGAAACTGTCCGATTCGTATCAATAATCTGGGCTGGACAGCCAATCTCATGGTCTTTCCACTCCAAAACGAAGATGTGATTTTGGGTATGGACTGGATGACGATGCACAAGACGGTATTGGATACCTATCACCTGACCGTTTCTATTACGACCCATGACGGTGCCACTCACACAATTAGAGGCCGAGAGCACTTCAGCACAAAGGGGTCCCTCAGTCTCCTTTCAGCAGTAGCATCTCATGATGATCGAGGAGCGTATTACTGGTGCTATATTCTTCAGGAGGGCACGTCACAATTGTCGGTTGCTAATATTCCTGTAGTGAACAAATTTCCGGACATATTCCCCGACGAACTACCTGGATTGCCACCACAAATGGAGGTCGATCTCTCAATCGAACTTGAGCCAGGAACGACGCCTATCTCCAAGGCACCATACAGGATGGCACCAGCCGAAATGAAAGAACTAAAGTCACAACTCGAAGAATTGCTAAGGAAGGGGCTCATTCGTCCAAGTACTTCGCCATGGGGTGCGCCAGTTCTTTTTGTGAAGAAAAAGGACCGCTCTCTGCGTCTGTGTATCGATTACAGGGAACTTAATAAGGTCACTATTAAGAACCGTTACCCACTTCCAAGGATTGATGATTTACTGGACCAACTGCAAGGGGCGACTGTGTTTTCAAAGATCGACTTACGTTCGGGATATCACCAATTGAGAATTC
Organism: Orobanche coerulescens; assembly: GCA_033398695.1. Classification (NCBI taxonomy): domain Eukaryota; kingdom Viridiplantae; phylum Streptophyta; class Magnoliopsida; order Lamiales; family Orobanchaceae; genus Orobanche; species Orobanche coerulescens. The sequence continues at coordinate 144,247,735 of CM065805.1, read as the reverse complement.
GAGAGGAGGATATTTCTAAGACCGCATTTCGATCGAGATATGGGCACTACGAGTACATGGTGGTGTCGTTTGGCCTGACTAATGCTCCAGCTGTTTTTATGGAATTGATGAACAGGGTTCTGACAGAGTTTCTCGATAAGTGTGTGGTGGTTTTCATTGACGATATTTTAATTTATTCCCGAAGCCGATGGGAGCATGAGGAACACTTGAGGCAGGTGTTGAGCGTTTTAAGGCAACATCAACTGTATGCTAAACTTTCTAAATGCGAGTTCTGGATGCCAGAGGTAACCTTTTTGGGGCATGTGATTTCAGCAGGAGGCATTAAAGTAGACCCCCAGAAGATCGAGACAGTTATGAATTGGGAACCACCTAGAAATGTCAAAGAGGTGAGAAGTTTCCTGGCGTTGGCGGGATATTATCGACGGTTCGTCGAGGCCTTCTCCTGTGTCGCTCAGCCATTAACAAATCTGCTTAGGAAGAACACCAAGTTTGTCTGGACAACAGATTGTCAGGAGAGTTTCGACAGGCTAAAAAGGAAGCTTACTACTGCCCCAGTGTTGGTACTACCGCAGGGTACGGAGGGGTTCGTAATATGCACCGATGCGTCTAAGCACGGGCTGGGATGTGTGTTCATGCAAAATGACAGGGTTATCGCTTACGCCTCTCGTCAACTTAAACCTTATGAGGTGAACTACCCGACACATGACTTGGAACTAGCTGCAGTGGTCCACGCTCTTAAGATTTGGAGACATTACCTATATGGGGTTACCTGTAAGATCTTTACGGACCACAAGAGTTTAAAGTATATTTTCACGCAGAAAGAGTTAAATATGAGACAGAGGCGTTGGCTGGAGTTAATCAAGGATTACGATGTAGAGATTCAATATCACCCTGGGAAGGGAAACGTCGTAGCAGACGCACTGAGTCGGAAAACTGCGCAGGAGGTGACACTATCTCGGTTTGTGATGCAGTGGAGTTGGAGCAAGATATCCGGAGAAATGACATTGAAGTGTCGATACAACACCGCTGTGACAGTTGTGCTCGATTGATATTCGCTCGTCCTCGCTGGACGAGATACGCCAGCACGAGATGGAGGATCCACTCGTGCGATCGGCGCAAAGGCCGAAGGGGAGTTATTTCAGACTACAGGATCCAAGGGGGCTTAGTTAGATTCAAGAACAGGATTTGCATTCCACCTAAAGACGAGCTTAAGCAAACTATACTCAAGGAAGCTCATTCTACTCCCTATTCGATACATCCCGGGGCGAGCAAAATGTACAAAGACCTGCGAAAGAGTTTCTGGTGGAAGAATATGAAGCAAGAGGTAGCAAGGTTTGTCGCCCGATGTATGATATGTCAACAGGTGAAGATTGAACACCGTAGACCGGCCGGAATCATGCAGCCCTCACCCATTCCGGAATGGAAATGGGAGAGCATATCAATGGACTTTGTCACCAAGTTACCAGTGACGGCGGGGGGAAAGGACACGATATGGGTTATTGTAGACCGACTGACAAAGCCGTCACACTTCATTCCAATTCAGGAGGCCATCGGAACAGAACAGCTGGCTACCATCTTTGTTCGGGAAATCGTGAGGTTACATGGCGTTCCCTCGGGGATTATTTCGGATAGAGACACTAGATATGTGTCCCGCTTCTGGAAGGCTGTCCACCAAGCCATGGGTACTCAACTGCATTTCGGCAGTGTGCCGCGGCTCGGCCGGAGTGTGCCGCGGCACCCAGTACAGTCGGTTTGGCCGAAAAATGCCACAGAGTGTGCCGCGGCCCTACGGTGCGGCCTGCTCGGCCGGAAGCTGCCGAGCACTACCGGCCGTGACTCGGACCGAAGCTGCCGAGCACTACCGGCCGTGGCTCGGCCAGTACCGGCCTGGGCCCAGATTGCCCGGCCATGTCAGCCGGGGCCAACTCCGACGGCCCGAACGGCCCCGAAACCCGAACCTGAATACGAATCGATGATACGATTATGACGTACTCGCAAAGACGAATCTAAGAGCTAAGAGAACACACAATTCCGACCACCTGAAGGCTCGGAATTCAACAACAGAAGTAATTACCCAAAACTTTGGGAAATTATGAAAATGGCCCAAAACCTCCGAAAATCACGATACGCGATCGAAACACCAAACCAAAGCTTGCAACAAGAATAATAACATTAAATGAACTTACGAGAAACTCGAAACAACAGTTTCGGACGAGATTCGCAAGAATCGAACTCAAGTGCGGAAAAGTCGCTAAAAAGCTCGGAACTCAGCAAAACGATACCGAAACGAACTCGGATGACAAAAAGTGCAGAATTAATCATTCTCAGAATGACAAAACGGTCATGAGCGAGTCGTCAAAACGGACTTCCGCCGAAAAAAATAAAATTACCGAAATTCGAAATTGCGGATATTACATTCTACCCTCCTTAAAAGAAGTTTCGTCCCGAAACTTAAAATAAGTAGGGAGAAGCAAATATCCCCTGTCAGGAAAACTCGACGAGACACGCAAAAACCGAAAACTCGCGCCCGTCGGTGAAACGCTGCAAGAAACGCAAAGAGACATACGGCGTGAAAACACGCTCCACGACGACCAACACAACGTCGCCGTTAGGAATATAATAAAACCAACAAATGACAAGCGTCATCAAATGGATAATATAGTCAAGTCAATTATCCGAACAATCACAAAACACGACGAACGAAAATCAATATGATCGACCACCCCAACGATACATCAATCAAAACGCGAGCCAATCGCTGAAGAAATACGGAATTCCACCGTCCAAGGGTTGGAAGATCGAAAATGAGACTAATTTCCCGAACATAAGGAAATTAGGAAGGAGTCTGAATGCTCAACAATCACGAAACGAGATCAACAAAAACCGAATAATCAAACGATCGAACCACAACGATCGAGACAACAAAAATCGAATACTCATATTCGAATCACGAAGAACAATAAAATTCAAACAACAACTCCAAGCTTCACATTTTGACTCGAGACAATATATGATCCGGTGAAAACAACAAGATGTGCATTCACATAAGATCCACAGGAAAGGGAATAGCAATTGAAAAAAAAATCACAACGACAAACGAGTTATTCCGAAACAATACCACAATCGTTCGATCAACAAAAGCAAGGGCCAGGACAAGTTCAGAAAATGTCAACGAACACAAACGAGTCGACAGAGTCGAAAACACAAGAGTTCCAAATCCGATCCACTTCGAATAAGAGAACTAATAGAACCAGATGATGTCACTTCCGAACAAGGTTCACAAAAATCGAAACGAACTCGAAAAAAAAGTCACAACGATAACTAGATCGACCCACAACAAGATCACAGTTCGTTCGGACGATGAAACCGAAATACAGAACAAGTTCATAAGGTATCAACGAACATGAGCGAATCGATAGACTGGAGAAAGAGAAAATACAGAAGTCAAAATAGTACGGGTATTACCTCCGACCTTGTCCATGAAATTCACAAAAACGGGAGCAAGGTAATAAGACATTAAACAACCGACACATAACGGAATCATCACTGATGCACACGGTCATACCAAGCCAAGCTCTAACAGCTCGCACATGCGCGACAACGCAGAAATCACCACGAGGCGACAACATTCAACACCAACATCCCGTCTCTCACAGGGGGCTAACACAATAAATGTGTGGAAAACGACTCAACGCTCACACCACCAATTCGATCATACTCGGGAGCAAATATCAAAATGACAATGCGAACATCATAGATACATACCCAGCCCTCAAACGAGAACGGATAGGTTTTAAAAACGAAAACCTCATTTTGAAAATAATTTAGAAGAACACCGGTTGATCTTGAGTATCACCTTTCAAAAAAAGTACAACCGTGAAACATCGTTATCGAGACTTTCGAGAACCTTTTCGCATTTGATAAAAATGAGGACACTTTCTCTTAGTGAAAACTTTCAAAATATTCGACCCTCGGTTCTAAATAAAAGTGTTTCTAAAACATTGAAAATATCTCAAAGCATTTTGGTCCTCGAGGTAGAAGAATTTTGAAACATGTTGTGGCACCTTGGAAGTACCACGAGAAAATAATTCATTTTAAAAGTACGTCTCGCAATTTATTTTCTAAGATACTCAAGGTTTTCAAAGATAATTCAATGGGCTAGAATGCCCAAAAATTTCAGGTAATTACACAAAACTTTATAGCGCCGTGGATCCCGTAATTGTAACACCCCAAAAACCTTACGGGAGTATTACACGCCGTGGGCCCCGCGTCGGAACCTACCAGGCTAAAAACCATTTACAAAAACGCCAAAAAGGCCGATGACGGTAATGTTTCAAAAACTTACAAAAGCCATTTACAAAATGTTAAATACCGTCATAAGAATTTCGCTAAAATGATCAAGACCATAATATCAAAAACTCGATTAATGGAATTAATTTTCGAAATAAAACTCAGTCGGTAAAATACCGAAAGCCATTACAAAAGAATTCACGCAGCGGATAAAAAAAATAAAGTCAAACATGCACAATCCAGCAACACTACTCCACACATAAACAAAATATGAGGGTCAAATAACCACATATCAAGAAATCAAAATCCAGAAGAGGATTCCGTCACTTAACAAATAAATCATAAAAATAGCTCGTGTCACATGAGGCACAACACAAAGAAGGGAGACTTACTTCCACAGGTCGCACGAAGATGATGATCGCCCCACGATACTAATCACGACCAACAAACTCAGACGACGCGTCGCGACACGACTCAGTCAGACAAAATCCGACGAGACAAAACTCAACAGACACCACTGACCCGACAGCCTAGGTTTCCACAACCTAATCTCCGATACCATTTATGTAACACCCCCAATCCGCTCAGGGATATTACACGCCGTAGAACCTTTCCTGAAGGATCTACCAGGCTGGTAACAACATATAACAACTCAACCATGCCTTTAAGGCTAAAATGACTCAGTAGACCGATTTGGTCTTTCAATAAATACTTACAACTCAATTACAACTCATGCCCACGCAGGGGTCAAAATACAAACACACCCGTACAACGGGAAAAATATACTGCAGCGGAAAAGAAAATACAACTGGACCAATATGACATCAACGAATCCTCGTGTGATTAGTATCGTTCATCTTTCATCATCCTTCATGCCGACCCTGTGCTATGCTCCAAAACCTGAATGCAAAAATAGACATCCACCCCCCGAGTACTCGGGGGTTAGCAAAACTCCACTGTTTTGCTAGTGCAAGTACAAGTGCAAAAATACGAGCCATACAATTCACATTTCACAAATAACAATAACCAGGAATCCTTAAAAATCCAAACGTGGCGAAAAGTACTTCCCGAGGCAAGAGTTTGGTAAAACATTCTAAAACCGAAAGGTCACAAATCAAGGGAAAAGAATTTATAAAACCGTTTAAATGCCATCGAGAGTTTTGATAGAAAACAACTTAGTACTATCAAATCCTTATCTTTCCAAAAATGAACAGGGTCACATGTCACAGTCCAAAGGTTTTGTTTTCGCAAATAGAAAACCGACGGACATAAAATACACACGCACCCGTGAAGTTTCACTCGTGAATCCAGGTTGAAGCCAATGGAATTCCCTCCGTGGCCCCGTCGAACCCTCCCGAGGTGAGCAAACACATTCACAAAACATAAGCAACCGCACTCGTGAATCCAGGTCGAAGCCAATGGAATTCCCTCCGTGATCCCATCGGACCCTCCCGAGGTGAGCGAAAAACAATCACAAAATATACACACGTAGCGGTGAAGTTTCACTCGTGAACCCGGGTCGAAGCCATTGGAATTCCCTCCGTGGTCCCGTCGAACCCTCCCGAGGTGAGCAAACACATTCACAAAACATGTACACGCATCGCCTAGGACCGGGACGAAGCCACAAATCCCACTCCGTGATCCCGTCGGACCCCCCGAGCTGGCTAGCGAAATACTCAAGCACCACACGTCTCCTAGGACCGGGACGAAGCCACGAATCCCACTCCGTGATCCCGTCGGACCCCCCGAGCTGGCTAGCGAAATAATCTCAAGCACGAGTAACATATCACACCAAGGATATTCAAACAATTCACCCAGAGGCATCAAACAATCAGTAAAACAGCACGTCAAACCACAATACACCGAAATGAAACAATATAAATCCACACGCAAATACCAAGTGCATCATCAACACCAAACATATCCATAAGATTCACATGCTCGTTCACGAATCACACCAATCACAAAACACACACGGTTTTGAAAGAGGGCCTTTAACAAGGCTAACCAAATCTTTTGAAAACTCATTTCAAACAAACAAACCAACCAAGACGATCACCAATCATCATATCCACAAAACAAGAAAAGTATGGACAAGGTACTTGCCTCGAATAAGAACAACGCGGAGAATCGACCAAAGTAGGTTGACACGAACCGATTACGAACTCGCCGACTCCACCGATCGCCAACTCACGTCATAAACTACGAAGGACAATAATAACAATGAAATGAATTTCATAACACGACTCAAAGCCGTTGAATTCAAAGAACGAATGACGAAAGTTCAAGTGTTTCCCCCAAAATGGCCAAGAACACGATTCGTTCCGTCAAAACACGATAACGGAATTCAAAGTTGAAATATGGATATACAATCCATAGAATATGTTTAAAAACATCATTTAACCATAAACGATCCATCAAAAATAGATGAAAAACGAGATCGAGGACAAATCCCCCAAAAAGTCGATTCGAAGGAAATCAAGAAATATACTTCGATTCGACGAAGAACAATGGATTAAATGATGTTAAACACAAGAATACTACCAAGATTAATCATACCCATCATGAATTAATCAATAATACAAAACGAATCGGACAAAAACGCAAAAACCCCCAAATTCACGAAATTAGGGTTCTAAGGAAGATTACCTTGATTCGCTGGATCAAAGGATGATAACGGATGATTGATTGATGATATAAACTCAATAACTTCATGTATTTGTTGTTAAACAACATGGCTCCATGGTGGTATCACCCTAAGCCGCGGAAGGAAATGAGAAGAAGGAGAAAAATGGCCAAAAACCCGTGTGCAGGACCATAAATAGGCTGCACAGTGTGCCGCGGCCCAGCGGGAGTGTGCCGCGGCACAAGCCCAAAAATGGCTCCCAGTGGTCGGCAGTGTGCGGCTCGGCGATCTGCGGCCTGGGCCCATTGCCGGCCATGTCAGTAGGGCCAACTCCAGCCCGACGACCCGAAACCCGAACCTGAATACGAATCGATGATACGGTTATGACGTACTCGCAAAGACGAATCTAATAGCTAAGAGAACACACAATTCCGACCACCGAAGGCTCGGAATTCGACAACGGAAGTAATTACCCAAAACTTTGGGAAATTACGAAAATGGCCCAAAACGTCCGAAAATCACGATACGCGATCGAAACACCAAACCAAAGCTTGCAACAAGAATAATAACATTAAATGAACTTACGAGAAACTCGAAATAACAGTTTCGGACGAGATTTCGCAAGAATCGAACTCAAGTGCAGAAAAGTCGCTAAAAAGCTCGGAACTCAGCAAAACGATACCGAAACGAACTCGGATGACAAAAAGTGCAGAATTAATCATTCTCAGAATGACGAAACGGTCATGAGCGAGTCGTCAAAACGAACTTCAGCCGAAAAAAAAAATTACCGAAATTCGAAATTGCGGATATTACACCTAATTAGCCTCACGAACTACGTCTCGTGTGCACGGTCCAATGCAGAAACATCCACGCATGACCATCGTGTGCCCGTCTAAAAATCCTACACATAACCAATCGGCACACAGATATGTTTCCAGATATGCCACGATACAACATGACCGCGAAACTCAAAGGATAACATATCCAATACGAATCTCGTGACTCACCAAGTGAACGATGACACACGAATAATGAAAGATCGACACGACCAACAATATCCAACATAAACATCCTGGGATCAAAATCCCTTAGGACCGATTAATACGAGCAATAATCACAACACAACAATTCGGGAAATCCTCAACTCTCAACGATCACAAAATTACCGAGTTCACAAGAATAATAGTGTGCTGCCTTGAGTCGGCCAACACGGCAATAATAATTCAACGGATGGGAACTATCCTCGAAAGTCCCAATTCAATACCTCGATTACCATCAGGACGATCAATCGATAACAATTATATGATAGAATAGATGTCCCGGCGCCTTAAACCGACCACCGAAATGGAGATGATAAAAGAATATATCAAACGCCTTCAATCGGCTAACGCAACATCATAGCAACAGTTCCAATTTGATAATAAAGATTCAACGATGCCTCAGAACGACATTAATCGTGAACAATAATAATCGATACATCGATACATGAACGCTATCGCCAACATCAATGTCAAAAAGAATCTCAATGCCTTAAACCGGCCGTTAACGTATAACAATAATATTTAGCATAATTGCCGAAGGATATTGCATCAAACAATTCCCGAATATCAACATAATCATAAAGAGGCCAAGTCTCGATATGATACACGCATTCGTACACCTACATGATAAAATTAATCTCGTTGACCCGTACAAGTATAAAACTTGTCTCGACATCAATGCCACGAACTGTTACCAATTCGATTTGCTTTTTTATACGGGTTCCTCCTTCCGACCAAGCTAATCTACGAACTCTTCAACCTCAACCGCAACTCAACGGTCATAATCCACGATCAAACATGATATCTTATTGTAAAAGCGAAGGCTTAATAATCACAGTTCGATGACGATCAATATCAATACAACTAGGCCACAAACTCATCGGTTCCACAATATCTCGATTAAACACAATCGATGTCCAACTCAGACCCTCACGAATCCATGTCCACAATACGAGCCGAAATCCGATGATCATATCAGCAACCAATTCGGACCAATAATAAGGGTCTAAATGTTATCGGTTCCAAACTCAATTCTTAAATACGAATTGACAAGGTTCCCTTCTCGTAAATCCATCGTTAAAATTTACTTATGACCGTCATCAATTCGAATCATCCGACTGGTTCAAAACAATAGATAATCCTATTAAAAAGGTTATCAAATAGTCCAATCATTCGACTTGAACATTTGCTCCATACGTATGGGCTTCTAAATTCAGAGATGAATAATAATTTCATCAAACTCGTAATCACATTCATATTCCTATACGAATATTATTTCAAACACATAGTTTAGCTCTAGATATGAATATTCCCTATTCATTATCAAAACATCAACACTTCTTAAAAATTTTCATCACCTCGTATAATTCAAGAGTTCTTCAAGAACATGAAATATCCGAAATCACGTTCAGAACAACATAACCGAGGAATATATATATATATATATATATATATATATATATATATATATATATATATATATATATATATATCCATGTTACCATTTTCTTCATCATGCCATTCTTACAACCTCAAGAATCGCAACAACACCATTATCATCATATGAAGAAGATCTCATTATTCATATCAAGATCCAAATCTCTTATTACAATTCCAATAAATCTCGTATAACATCATCACATGATACCATAATTGTAACACCCCAGATCCTCCTGGGAATCTTACACGCCGTAAACCCTTCTCACAAGGATTTACCAGGCTAAGCACAATTCTCCACGTCATTTCAAAAATGCTAAAAAGACCGATGACGGTAATATTTTTCAAATATTAAGAAAAAATCATTTTCCAAATACCGTCAAAACGATCGAGGCCAAAATGCCAAAAACTCAGTTTAGGGAATCGGTTTTACAAAATAAAATTCAGTTGGTAAAATACCAAAAGCCATTTCAAAATACTCACGCAGCGGATAAAAGTACAGTCCAATTTATGCATTTTCATTGAAATAAGACGAACATCAAAATACACGATTCCCAACATACTCCCTCCCAAGTAGTAATCCTTACAAAAAAAATGAACCACTATCAAAGGGATACGAGGACTACCATGTATGGACGAACCACGAAGAAGAATAATTTGAACTCCATTCCAAGAATCATCAAAAACTTAAAGAACCATACTTAAATCCGAGCTCTCCATCTTAATCTTGTTTAAGAGAATCATCTCTCAATGTTTAGGAACTTCAAGTACTTCCCAAGGTTCTCTCTATAAAACACATCACTAGCGCGCGCTAGACTTTATATTTAGCGTGCGCTACAGGACTAGCGTGCGCTATCCTTCATTGATAGCGTGCGCTATCGGGCAGTCCAGAAGCTACTACATTGCTTCGAAATTCATCTAACGTACGTAATGCCCATGCATTAGCGTACGCTAACAGGCGTTGACTTGATACAGTGAAATGCTCAGTAGCGTGCGCTATTCTTCGACCTTAACGCGCGCTAATCGTCGTTGACTTGCTACAGTATCGTGCCCCTGTTAGGATTGTATACTGCAAAGCATACTTTATGCTTGTATTACCTAATTTCCCTATTACTACCTATGAGGATATTAATTATATTTAATCACATGTTTTGCATATTAATTCACGTTATGGTTATGCAAATGAAATGTCTAATTATTTTATATTGTAGATAATGTGGTGTGTTGGTGTCACACGGAAGATCACATTATCGGTGCCTTATAAAATAATATAATAGTTCACAACCTATATAATTATCAGACAAATTATATAAAGGGTTGTAGTGTATGCTTGAGAATAGTTGGTCTTGACTATTAGCATACATTAGCGTATTTGCATACGTTGAACAGGATCGAGGTGAGATAGTGTCTTCAGATCGACCGTAAGAAGAACGTAAATCTCGGATAATTATTATTTCTTAATTCTAAGTATATAATATTTAATTGTGTATTTATAATAATTATTGCTTTTATTTACCATAGGTGAGAGTCAAAATGATCGACTCAATAAGCCTCGTATCTTGGGCAATAATATTGTTTATACTACAATTATTATTATTACTAGAAATCGTGTCCCGACTCGTGCGGGTTGATGATGTCCCCTTGAGGAGCTCGATAATGATTATTATATTAAACCCTGCAGGTGGATTTAATTCCGGTATAATAATAAGGTTCGAGTGGTACTACTCTTGGATAAGATATTAATTAATTAAAGCTGTCAGTAGCTTATAATTAATTAATGGACATTCGATATCTTAAACACGGGAAATAATATATTTAATAAGGAGCCCAATTTCGTAATTTGGGATTTTGGTAGGAAGTGCAATATCAACTTTTTAGTGGACTAAGTTGATATTAATTGATTCATCATATATTAGGAAGAGTCTAATAAGGTAAGATGAATTAATTGGGAGTCCTTCCATAATCCTCCTTTAGATCCCTAGTAGTAGTCCAAGAGCCTATAAATAGGATATTATGGGTTGGCCGATTTTAATCACATACTTGCACAAGAAATTTCGATTTTTCTTCTAAGTGTTTAATTGTGGATCTTGACTTGTGTCTTTGATTCCAAAATTGAGATAACACTTTAATTCTTGCTACATATCGGAATTACTTGAAGAAAATAAAATCGAGAGTTGTGAGACAAGTTGTTTCGGCCGATCCCATAAGGTGTCCAAGCAAGTTCCGGTAGCTCGTTGCCCACACAACGTCCGGTTCAAGGCGGATCATACTCTAGAAGATCTGAAGGTAGAGATACAAGGCGATCAAGAAGGAAATAACCAACCGCTTCAAAAGGTAATATCCTATGATCTTGGATCTAGATTAGGATATTTTATTTAATCAACATATTTAATTAATAAATAATAAATAATATTTAAATTGCTTGTTAGTCTTAGTAATTAATTAATTAGCATGCCTAAATAGATCTAATGCTCGTAGATGCGTAAAACGCTATAATCATATTTTCCCAAACTTCGCTTCCGCTGCGTTTTACTTTCCAACAATTGGTATCAGAGCCGGATTTTTAGGCTTTTGCTATTTTAATTAATTTTAGTGATTAATTGATAGCAATTTAAATATTCATATATTTTGATGTTGGAATATTTTGCTAGATGTGTTCTTGCAGGTGATATGATCCAATAATCATGGTTTATATGAATGGTGCATTTATTTATTTATTTTTATTAATTATGCAATTGTTGGTTTGGCCCGTTTTTGAGGCATGTAATGGTTTTTCCCGTGAGAAAATCCGCGGGTAGTTCTAGGTAGTTATATTTTTCGTGTAATCTTGATGTAATTTCGATGTATTTTATTTCATATAAAATTGTAATCGAATTCGGAAAAGACGGGATCACGAAGAAATAGAGCAGAGCCGGATCGGCTTGGCGAGCCATGGCCAAGCAATGACGAGGCTGCGTGTGAAGTACTGCCCGCGGCCGCGGCCGATCCATGGCGGCTGGTCCGGCAGTTATTTGGTTCGGGCCGGTCGTCGATTTTGGTCCGGTCGTTTACCAGCTTCGTTAATTGCGTCATTGGGAAGTCGGGATTTAAAATTAAATTTTTTTATGTAATTAATTTTGCATAAAAGTAAAATTTTAATTTTGAAAATCCACGACCCGGCCGGGGAGAAGCGACGAGATGCTTGATTCAGTGGGAGAGATCGAGTCGAAGATTTTCTCGGATTCAACTCAAGGAAGAAGAACATGATAAGTGGATAAATTTAATTATCCATGCTTTATTTTGGTTTTTATTGTTTTGATGTATGGCATGTATGGATGCATGCGTGATATGTTTCCTTGCATGTTAGGACGAGAAAATTAAAAACCTTAAGGCTAAAATAACTAAGTGATTAAATTGATTTTTATTTAATTAAAATCAAATTGGCCTCCATAATTAATTTAAATTGTGAAGTAATTAGCATGCGCGTTGACATTAGAGTCTTCCTCCATATCAGATGTGCAATTATAGGTTCACTAGTTTTAAATTTCAAAACGATAACATAAGGTAAATATTACTTTTTATGATAGGACCTCTCCATCTGTATGGCGGTGCACGTCCATCTTGTATACACAAGGTTCCTCTTCATTTTGCACGAAGTCAAACTCTTTGACTGTCTCGTCAAAACGAAGATTCCAACTACGCGACGCTTGCTTCAGTCCATAAATGGAACGCTGAAGCTTGCACACTTTCTGAATATCGACTTCGGACACAAAGCCTTTAGGCTGCTCCATATAGATTTCCTCCTCGAGGAATCCATTAAGGAAAGCCGTTTTTACGTCCATTTGCCATATCTCATAATCGTGGTAGGCAGCTATAGCAAGAATCATGTGATTAGACTTGATCATGGCTACGGGCGAGAAGGTGTCGTGGTAATCGATCCCTTCCTTCTGGGTATAACCCTTTGCCACTAGCCTGGCCTTATAGGCGTCAACCTTGCCATCACCATCAGTCTTTCTCTTGTAGATCCACTTGTTCCCAATAGGCACTATGCCCTTGGGGCGGTCTACTAGAGTCCAGACCTGATTGACATGCATCGAGTCTATCTCAGCTTCCATAGCTTCACGCCATTTCGCGGAGTCTACATCCACCATCGCTTGGTCATAGGTCGTCGGGTCGGTCTCTTGGCTATCACTTGGAACCTCATGGAGACCCAGCTCCTCCAAGTGCACAAGCCCATACCTCTCAGGTAAATGAGACACCCTACTAGACCTACGAGGTGGTTGTACTTGTGTTTCAGAAGGTTCGGTTCCATTTTCTTGCACAGGTGTCTCTTGAGGAGTTTCATTATATTCTTCTAAAGAAATACTTCTACCTGCTCCGCCTTCCTGAATGAACTCATCTTCCAGGAAGTGTGCTTGTAAAGCAACAATGATCCTTCGATCTTCAGGCATGTAGAATAGATATCCCATCGTCCCAGACGGGAATCCAATGAAACATCCCTTTGCAGACCTAGTTTCCAACTTTTCCACCTTAGTCTTCTTGACATAGGCGGGACATCCCCAAATCCTAATGTGATTAAGACTTGGTTTCCTTCCTTCCCACTGTAACACCCCCAAATCTGCTCAGGGATATTACACGCCGTAGACCCTCTCCTCGAGGATCTACCAGGCTGATAACTAAAATCAAACATCTAAACCTCGCCTTTAAGGCTAAAATGACTCAGTAGACCGATTTGGTCTTTCAACAAATACATACAACTCAAATACAACTCATGCCCACGCAGGGGTCAAAATACAACCACACCCGTACAACGGGAAAATATACTGCAGCGGAAAAGAAAATACAACTAGACCAATACGACAGCAACGGATCCTCGTGTGATTAGTATCATTCATCTTTCATCATCCTTCGTGCCGACCCTGTGCCATGCTCCAAAACCTGAATGCAAAAATAGACATCCACCCCCCGAATACTCGGGGGTTAGCAAAACTCCACTGTTTTGCTAGTGCAAGTACAAGTGCAAAATACGAGCCATACAGTTCACATTCCACGAATAACAATAACCAGGAATCCTCAAAGATCCAAACAAAACGAAAAGTACTTCCCGAGGCAAGAGTTTGAGAAAACCTTTGAAAATCGAAATATCATAAACCAATGGAAATAATTTATAAAATGGTTTAGAAGGCCATCGAGAGTTTTAATATAAAACAACATCAAATCCTACTTTTCAAAATCCAAAAGACAAAAGGGGTCACCGCCCCAAAAGTTTACTTTCCGTAAAATAACCTTTACCAAGCCGTTGGGATTTTAGCCCCAAATCCGTCAAATGACCTTTACAAAAACGTTGGGATTTTAGCCCCAATCTCATCAACTCACAGTACACAAGAACGACCACAAGGTTCATCTTCGAACATCAAAATCCACAAATAAAGGATTTAACACAAACAACAAAATACTCTAGTGCCATCCTAGCCAAGTAGGCCAAACGAACAACTTACCTCTTACACACTTAGTCAATGCATGCAAATGAAAACCGTTCAAAAGCACTCATTTCCGGAAATGCCAATATAAAATCACATTTGTAAAATTCACCACAATTAACCGTCGATCCACACCTCCGTGGACCCCTACCGAGACCCCGTCGGATCTAACCCGTAGTGGTTAAAAGCAAAGCTCGTCGATCCACACCTCCGTGGACCCCTACCGAGACCCCGTCGGATCTAACCCGTAGTGAGCATACACACACACGTTACTCATGCAATACTAACATGCTAAGAATGTAAGTTCATTAAGAATACTCACTAGCGATGGCCATTAACTCGACACCATTACCAAACTCTTCAAAAATACAATAACAAGATTAAATACGGAATACACGATTCCATAACTTAAACAATAGGAGTATCATCATAAAATCCTTCAACGTTCAAAATAACCAAATCATAATCAATTCTCAAAACACCGTTCACAAATCACACTCGTTTTGAAAGAAAGCCTTTAACGAGGCCAAACCGAAATCCTTTGAAACTTCATTTCAAATAACCAAACAAACACATCAAGACGACCACCGATCATCATATCCATAAAACGAGAAAAGTATGGGCAAGGTACTTGCCTCGATACCACGAGTACGGAACCACGAACGGGTACAGCTCAACCGGGAAGCTTCGGAACGCCCGATGCTAACGAAAAGGAAGACGACAACGAACGGAAGGGTTCAACACGGTTTCTTCACAAGAAACTCGACCCTAACAACAATATAATCAATAAATCATCGATCATACGAGGAAGGATAATCGTAGAACGCCCGAAAACTCCTCTAAGACATTTTACCGGACACCTTCAAGGCGTCGGTCAAGAACTCGACTTAAACAACGAATCGATACGATCCAACAATGGAATAATAAAGGAAATGATATAATACATCTAAATATTCATCAATACATCATAATCCTAAGCTAAATCGGATTAAACGGATGAAAACAACCAAAACACCCAATTTCCCCAAAACTAGATTTCTAGGAAATCTGACCTGATTCGGTAGATCGGAGGATGTTATAGGACGGATGATTGATGATATGAACCTCAAAACTTCATGGATTCATTGTCCAACAACATCTCTAGAAGATTCACACACCCACAGCCGCGGAAGAGAAGTGAAAGAAGGAGAAAAATGGCGAGAAAACGATCATTGGGCCTTAAATAGCCGACAGACTCGACCGTGTCCGCCCGACACGGCCGTGGCGCGCAGCTTGACCGGGCGAGGACTCGACCGTGTCCTGCTAGACACGGTCGCGGCGCTGAGGGGCCTTCCGACAGCTGACTCCGTCCGACAAATGACTCGGCATGACTCGGCCGTGTCCTCGGAACACGGCCGGGCATGTCGGCGATCGTTCAGCTTATCCTAAGAGTTCGGCACGGGCCATGTCGAACGACACGGTCGGGTCCTAAGACAGAAACTTCGGCATTTCCGGACGAGTACGGCACGGGCCGTGTCGGACGACACGGCCGAGATCGGCCGGCAGTGATCGGCCAATAACGAGCGGGTGAGCTAAAACGACCATAACTCTCTCGTCCGGACTCCGATTGACTCACCGTTTGAACCATTGGAAAGCTAACTCGATGCTCTATAATATTGCAAAGATTTAGAATTTTTGGAGTTACCAAAAATTAATGGTGACTTTACAAAGTCGAACTCCCACGTGAAAAAGTCGATTAAGGACACGGAACTCAATAAAATGACACCGAAACGAACTCCGATGACAAAAAGTGCAGAATTAATCATTCTCGAAATGACGAAAGGTCATGAGCGAGTCGTCAAAACGGACTTCCGCCGAAAAAAGAAAATTACCGAAATTCGAAATTGCGGATATTACATTCTACCCTCCTTAAAAGAAGTTTCGCCCCGAAACTTAAAACAAGTAGGGGGAGCAATATACCCGCCAGGAAAACTCGACGAGATACACAAAAATAGGAAACTCGCGCCCAACGGCGAAACGCTGCAAGAAATGCAAAGAGACATACGGCGTGAAAACACGCTCCATGACGACCAACACAATGTCGCCATTAGGGATACAATAAAACCAACAAATGACAAGCGTCATCAAACGGATAATATAGCCAAGTCAATTATCCGACAATCACAAAACACAACGAACGAAAGTTAGTATGATTGACCAACCCAACGGTACATCAATCGAAACGCGAGCCAATCGCTGAACTAATACTGAATTCCACCGCCCAAGGGTTGGAAGATCGAAAACTAGACTAATTTCCCAAACTTAAGGGAATTAGAAAGGAGCCTGAATGCTCAACAATCACGAAACGAGGACAAAAACCGAACAAACAAACGACCGAGCCACAACGGTCGAGACAACAAAAGCGAACAATCATGTTCGAATCACGAAGAACAATAAAATTCAAACAACAACTCCAAGGTTCACATCTCGACTCGAGACAATATATGATCCGGTGAAAACAACAACGTATGCATTCACATAAGATCCACATGAAAGGGAATAGAAATTGAAAAGTCACAATGACAACGAGTTATTCCGAAATGATGCCACACTCGTTCGATAAACAAAAACAAGGGGCAGGACAAGCTCAGAAATGTCAACGAACATAAATGAGTCGACAAAGTAGAATATACAGAAGTTCAAAATCTGATCCACTTCGAATAAAAGAACTAGTAGAACCAAAAGATGTTACATCCGAACAAGGTTCACAAGTATCGAACCGGACTCGGAAAAGTCATAGCGATAAACAGAAAAACAAGATCACAGCTCGTTCGAACGATGAAACCGAAATACAGAACAAGTTCAGAAAGTGTCAACGAACACGAGCGAGTCGATAGACCTGAGAAAGAGGAAATGCAGGAGTCCAAAAATAATACGGGTATTATATTCGACCCCTTCTAAAAGAAGTGTCGTTTCCGAAACTCACGACACGAAATCGAGGTGACGACACAACAAGCAACCGACAGAAACATCCTTCGAAGGCCTCTCAAAGCAGATTCCGATGACTGTGCTGAAGCGCAAACTCCGAAAGTCTCGGTAGCCAATTCACAAAACTGAATTCGGTGTCCCTCGAGTCCACACTTGAAATGTGCTACCGACGAGAAGGACAATTTACACGTGCATGCCCCGGCACATCACGATTGAAACGCCTCGGCTCGGCATACCGAAAATACAAATGCTAGATACAATGGGGCATAACGTCGCAAAACAACATAGCGGGGATGCCAACTCAGCACAACAAAGAATCATAACACATACCATATACAACGATTATCATCGTAAAATAATACACACAAACACTACAGCAACGACGGCATCGTTCGGCGACCTCAACGGTCCGAACAATAACCAGCACATAATTACAAACATTATGAAACAATCACATAAGTACACAAACGTACAAACCCAAGCTTCAACAGCTCACACTCGCGTGTCAACACGCAAATCACCACGAGGCGATAAACAGTAAACACCAGTTCACACATCTCACAGAGGGCTAACAAAACATATGCGTCGCGAACGACTCAACGTTCACACCACCAATTCAATCACAATTCGGGGTTAACACCGTAACGAAAGTTCGAAAACCATACACGCATTTCCGGTCCGCAAACAGGAATGATAGGTTTTAAAAACGAGAACCACCTTTTGAAAACAGTTTGGAAACAACAGTTGATCTTGAGTATCACTTTACAAAAAGTAGTGCAAACATTGTTATCGAGACTTTGAAAATCATCTTGCGTTTGAACATAAATGAGGACACCTTCTCGTAGTGAAAAACTTTAAGAATATTCGACCCTCGGGTCTTAATAAAAGTGTTTATAAAACTTGAAAATATCTCAAAACATTTTGGGTCCTCGAGGTAGAAGAATTTTGAAACATATTGTGGCACCTTGGATGTACCACGAGAAAATTCATTTTGAAAGTACGTCTCGAATTTTAATTTTCTAAGATACTCAAGGTTTTCAAAAATAATTCAATGGGTTAGAATGCCCAAAATTTTCAGGTAATTACAAGGAACAATATAGTGCCGTGGGTCCCGCGCCGGAACCCACCAGGCTAAAAACCTTTTATAAACTACCAAAAAGGCCGATGACGGTAATATTTCAAAAACTCACAAAATCCATTTACAAAATACTAAATTCCGTCACGAAAATTTCGCCAAAATGATCAAGGCCATAATGCCAAAAACTCGGTTAAGGGAATTGGTTTTCGAAATAAAACTCAGTTGGTAAAATACCGAAAGCCATTACAAAAGAACTCACGCAGCGGATAAAAGAAATAAAGTCAAACATGCACAGGACAGCAACACTACTCCTCATATGAACGAAAAATGAGAGTCAAATAATCACATAACACGAAATCAAAATCCATAAGAGGATTCCGTCACTTAACAAATAATCATAAAAATAGCTCGTGTCACACGAGGCACAAAACAAAGAAGGGAGACTTACATTCACAGGTCGCACGAAGATGATGATCGCCCACGATACTAATCACGACCAACAAACTCAGACGACGCGTCGCGACACGACTTAGTCAGACAAAATCCGACGAGACAAAAACTCAATAGACACCACTAACCCGACAGCCTAAGTTTCCATAACCTAAGCTCCGATACCATTCTGTAACACCCCCAAATCCGCTCAGGGATATTACACGCCGTAGACCCTCTCCTCGAGGATCTACCAGGCTGATAACTAAAATCAAACATCTAAACCTCGCCTTTAAGGCTAAAATGACTCAGTAGACCGATTTGGTCTTTCAACAAATACATACAACTCAAATACAACTCATGCCCACGCAGGGTCAAAATACAACCACACCCGCATAACGGGAAAATATACTGCAGCGGAAAAGAAAATACAACTAGACCAATACGACAGCAACGGATCCTCGTGTGATTAGTATCGTTCATCTTTCATCATCCTTCGTGCCGACCCTGTGCCATGCTCCAAAACCTGAATGCAAAAATAGACATCCACCCCCCGAATACTCGGGGGTTAGCAAAACTCCACTGTTTTGCTAGTGCAAGTACAAGTGCAAAATATGAGCCATACAGTTCACATTCCACGAATAACAATAACCAGGAATCCTCAAAGATCCAAACGAAACGAAAAGTACTTCCCGAGGCAAGAGTTTGAGAAAACCTTTGAAAATCGAAATATCATAAACCAATGGAAATAATTTATAAAATGGTTTAGAAGGCCATCGAGAGTTTTAATATAAAACAATTTAGGATTATCAAATCCTACTTTTCAAAATCCAAAAGACAAAAGGGGTCACCGCCCCAAAAGTTTACTTTCCGTAAAATAACCTTTACCAAGCCGTTGGGATTTTAGCCCCAAATCCGTCAAATGACCTTTACAAAAACGTTGGGATTTTAGCCCCAATCTCATCAACTCACAGTACACAAGAACGACCACAAGGTTCGTCTTCGAACATCAAAATCCACAAATAAAGGATTTAACACAAACAACAAAATACTCTAGTGCCATCCTAGCCAAGTAGGCCAAACGAACAACTTACCTCTTACACACTTAGTCAATGCATGCAAATGAAAACCGTTCAAAAGCACTCATTTCCGGAAATGCCAATATCAAATCACATTTGTAAAATTCACCACAATTAACCGTCGATCCACACCTCCGTGGACCCCTACCGAGACCCCGTCGGATCTAACCCGTAGTGGTTAAAAGCAAAGCTCGTCGATCCACACCTCCGTGGACCCCTACCGAGACCCCGTCGGATCTAACCCGTAGTGAGCATACACACACACACGTTACTCATGCAATACTAACATGCTAAGAATGTAAGCTCATTAAGAATACTCACTAGCGATGGCCATTAACTCGACACCATTACCAAACTCTTCAAAAATACAATAACAAGATTAAATACGGAATACACGATTCCATAACTTAAACAATAGGAGTATCATCATAAAATCCTTCAACGTTCAAAATAACCAAATCATAATCAATTCTCAAAACACCGTTCACAAATCACACTCGTTTTGAAAGAAAGCCTTTAACGAGGCCAAACCGAAATCCTTTGAAACTTCATTTCAAATAACCAAACAAACACATCAAGACGACCACCGATCATCATATCCATAAAACTAGAAAAGTATGGGCAAGGTACTTGCCTCGATACCACGAGTACTGAACCACGAACGGGTACAGGTCAACCGGGAAGCTTTGGAACGCCCGATGCTAACGAAAAGGAAGACGACAACGAACGGAAGGGTTCAACACGGTTTCTTCACAAGAAACTCGACCCTAACAACAATATAATCAATAAATCATCGATCATACGAGGAAGGATAATCGTAGAACGCCCGAAAACTCCTCTAAGACATTTTACCGGACACCTTCAAGGCGTCGGTCAAGAACTCGACTTAAACAACGAATCGATACGATCCAACAATGGAATAATAAAGGAAATGATATAATACATCTAAATATTCATCAATACATCATAATCCTAAGCTAAATCGGATTAAACGGATGAAAACAACCAAAACACCTAATTTCCCCAAAACTAGATTTCTAGGAAATCTGACCTGATTCGGTAGATCGGAGGATGTTATAGGACGGATGATTGATGATATGAACCTCAAAACTTCATGGATTCATTGTCCAACAACATCTCTAGAAGATTCACACACCCACAGCCGCGGAAGAGAAGTGAAAGAAGGAGAAAAATGGCGAGAAAAACGACTGCTGGGCCTTAAATAGGCTGACAGACTCGACCGTGTCCGCCTGACACGGTCGTGGCGCGCAGTTGACCGGCAGGGACTCGACCGTGTCCTGCTAGACACGGTCGCGGCGCGGAGGGGCCTTCCGACAGTGACCGACCGAGCCGACTGGCATGACTCGACCGTGTCCCGGAACACGGTCGGGCGTGTCGCGATGTTTGTGCTTATCCTAAGAGTTCGCATCAAGCCGTGTCGGACGACACGGTCGGGTCCTGAGACATAAACTTCGGCATTTCCGGACGAGTACGGCACGGGCCGGGTCGGACGACACGGCCGAGATCGGCCGGCAGTGATCGGCCAATAACGAGCGGGTGAGCTAAAATAACGAGATCGGCCGGCAGTGATCGGCCAATAACGAGCGGGTGACCATAACTCTCTCGTCCGGACTCCGATTGACTCACCGTTTGAACCATTGGAAAGCTAACTCGATGCTCTATAATATTGCAAAGATTTAGAATTTTTGGAGTTACCAAAAATTAATGGTGACTTTACAAAGTCGAACTCCCACGTGAAAAAGTCGATTAAGGACACGGAACTCAATAAAACGACACCGAAACGAACTCCGATGACAAAAAGTGCAGAATTAATCATTCTCGAAATGACGAAAGGTCATGAGCGAGTCGTCAAAACGGACTTCCGCCGAAAAAAGAAAATTACCGAAATTCGAAATTGCGGATATTACACCCACATCTCATGTGGAGTTTTAGGAACGGATTTGGAAGGACATCTGTTCAAGATATACGCGGCAGTCAGGAGTGCATACCCCCACAGGTAAATCGACAAGTCAGTATAGCCCAGCATGGAACGGACCATGTTCAACAGGGTCCGGTTCCTTCTTTCTGACACACCATTTAACTGAGGAGTACCTGGAGGTGTTAGTTGTGAAACTATTCCATGTTCCTTAAGGAACTCGTCAAACTCCGTACTCATATACTCGCCACCTCGGTCCGACCGAAGTGCTTTGATATGATTACCAGTTTGTTTCTCGACTAGGGCCTTGAATTCCTGGAATTTCTCAAAAGCCTCGGATTTATGTTTCATTAAGTATACATAACCATACCTTGTATGATCATCTGTAAACGTAATGAAATATTGATATCCGTCACGTGCTGCTTCTAAAGCACCACATACGTCGGTATGGATTAATCCCAGTTTATCATCGGCTCTTTCAAAAGTCCCTGTGAAGGGGGACTTAGTCATTTTGCCTTTAAGGCAAGATTCACAAGTAGGAAAGGGATCCGATCCCAATGGACCCATAAGTCCATCTTTTTCTATCTTGTAAACCTTGGTCTGACCAACATGACCAAGTCTAAGATGCCATTTCAAAACTTGATTGGTTTCATCCCTACCACGTTTTCTAGTCATAGTATTCACAACTACTTTGTTGCTGAGATTTAGATGATACAATTCCTTCAACAATGTAGCAGTACCCACTAGTTTATTTCTAAAATAAATTTTGCAGGAACCATCACCAATGAAAAATGAAAAGCCTTTTCGGTCCATGACCGGAATGGATACAATGTTTTTGTGCCCCTTGGGCAAAACAAGTACATCTTCTAAAGTCAAAGCAAAGCCGGATTCTAAACCCAAAAGAAGTGATCCTATGTCGGTCGCCTCGACACTATGCCCGCTTCCGACTGTGATCATAACTTCTCCAGCTCCAAGTTTCCTACTTTGTTCCAGATCCTGATTCACGGTACAAATATGAGAACAAGCACGTAATCCAAGATTCAGAAGTAGAAAATACAAGAGCGTAACAATTTGTTTCCAAAACTAAAAGTTACAGACCAAGTGCCATGAAGAATCGGACAGTCTAGCACAAGAGCTACTCACCGCACTTGAGACAAGTATCCTTTTCTTCTTGTTCTTCTAACCATCGGGGCCTTGCCCTTTCCCTTAAGGTCCTTAACTTGTAGTCCAGTTTGCTTCTTGGTCTTTTCTTCTTGTTCATGCACTCCGAGGTCCGTAAGAAATCACAAGAGCAGACTCCTTCATCCGCGGAGTCTTCATCCGAGACCGAGCGGTCACAAGTTTGTTCATTAGCCTAAATTACATGCAATCTCATTGCGATTGAAGTTCATAACAAAGCGTGAGAAGGAATCGGGGAGAGACTGTAGGATAAGGTCGGGCTGAGAGAAGTATCCATTTTAAAATCAAGAGCCTCCAATCTCTCGATCATGGATATCATTTTGAGGACGTGTTCCCCAACCTTCTCACCTTCCTTCATCCTTGCACCGAACAGCTTGCTTGGATATCTCATATCTAGCGATTCACTGTGCTCACCATAAAGCTCGGTTAAGTGAGATAGAATCGCCTAGCGTAAGTCATTTTCTCATGAGCTCTCGAAGCTCATTAGACATGGAAGCCATCATATAAGCACGGACTTTCACGTCATCCTTAACCCACTTTTCGTGGTTTTCAATCTCTTCCCGATTGGCTGGTCCGCACAGAGGCGCCGAATGTCCGTCTCCAAGACGTATCCCAGTGCCTCTATACCGAGGACAATCATCGATTGCGGAGCCAATCCACAAAGTTAGGTCCCATTAAGGTGTTCTTTTCGAGTAGAATTGCGAGTGGATTCATTGTCATATTGAGATTTGTCGCATTAAGTATAACAGATTAATTAGTGACTCATTCAATTATGTTCGAGTATAGAATTTAAGGTCTTTTCTATTCTTGTTACCCGGCTCCCACTATTTTTATCGGAATAACACACTCCCATGTGAAATCCGAAGTATCGCTCTACTTCATAGTGGTGATCGAGTTCTTTATAAATCTTAATAGAGGGCAACCAATGTGTTTCTAGTCTATTAAATTTCATAAAGTGGTGTCCAACACCAACCCATATAATGGATGATTCGATCTTCTTTTTCCACTTGTTCACTCACCTCAACCTATACGGTTTCTATGGTTCGTGAACAAGTTAAGTTTATAAAATCGACGCAAATCGGTTTCACAATTGAATCTTATCCGCAACCTATCGTGTTTCTAGGGATAAAATTTGCTCCAACCGAAGGCATCCAATGCGCTCCCGGTAATTTATCCGTCCTCCCCGAACGACTACCCCGATAACTCGGAAGCATAGCACATCCGGTTTGGATTTCAATTTCCCGAAAACTCGATGGAGGGAAGGAAAACCTTGAAACCTTATAAACTTAATAATTTATCGTGGGAGAATTTTCGCGATTAACGTTACACTTTGCACATTAATCATATTAGCGCGTTTGTGGCATTCATACAGTATGAAACAACCATTCACAACCTAGTTGCTACCAACATGTGGTTCATGGACCGTTCCTAGAAAACAAAAACTCCGTAATCTAATTACAAGTCTTCGTCTTGAATCTTTGTCTTCTCGAAATGGATCTTCCTCCAGTCTTCGTCATTACATATAAATTTTACATCGAAAATTGCATCCTAGATAGAAACAATTCTAGTAAAATAAATAGGCTCAAAACGGCCTTTACAACCCAATCGAATAAAATGAACGATTCAAATCTAAGTCCACGAACCACATCCCCATTCAAAAAGCATTCATCCAATAAATACTATATAAATGGAAAGCGTAGAGATACATTGATCCAATCAACAATACGAACTGATCCAATCGATTCACACAATCGGTAATTTGATAACGTTCAAAATAATTTGGTCGACCATAAATATTCCAATTAATCAAATTTCCCTTATAAAATGATATACTATAAATCATTTTAATCATATTAAATCCAATTTAACATGCGGGAGATTAATTTATAAGAATACACGAAAAAATCGAGCCGGGTGAAAAATGGCTCGCCTGCCGAAGTCATCACGGCAGCACGGACAGACACGGCCCATGTCGCCAGACGCGGTCGGGTCATGCCGGCAGTGTCCCAGACATTCCTGCCAGACACGGCCGTGTCTGCTTGACACGGTCGAGTCACTTCCTGAAGCCTTCCGGCCAGACACGCCCGTGTCTCCTGACACGGTCGGGTCTCCGTGCAGCTCGCCACATCGCTGACACGACCGTGTCACCCAGACACGGCCGAGTCACTCTCGCCAGATTACCCTTGTTGTCCAAAAAGTCGTCCGACGACGATTCGGGGCTAGATTTTCGACCGGATATCCAATATCAATATTTTCCGACTTTCATATCTTCAATATAAATCATATTTCCCAGAAATTTAAGATTTATATTTAGACATAAACTTACGAAAAATACAATTATTACGAACGAAAAACATATACCACGATTATGACTAAAATGATTCCAAATCATTCACCATCTAATCGAGCATTCCAAATGCCAATATCGTATATACGATCGCAAGACCTACTCTCCGATACCACTGTTGGGATTCGGTGCCTAAATCGAAGGCCCAGCGGAAGCGGTAAAACGAAAATTAATTCGATCCGAATCCCTACGAGGATCGATCGAGCTACATATATACGAACATATAAACGAAAAGCAAGAGTCGTAAGAAACTAACCCTCGAAGTCCGTTGATTAAATGGAAACCTTCTCTTGAACTATTCCCCAAGCTTTAGTTTGATCTCTACGAGTTCAATCCGCTCCAAGCCCTTGAACGATCCAACGCCGAAAACACCGCGTCTCTACTTGCCACGCGCCGGAAAAACGACCGGAACAACAACACTCGATTAACCTCTAAGGTTACGGCTAGAATCAAGTGGTGAAGCTTTTGTTATTACACTCTAAGTGTATAATATATCTCTCTTAATATATCTTGAATTTTCTCCAAGAAAACTCAAGAACAAAAGTGAAGAAGAAGATGAAGATGAAGACTAAGGAAAAATAATTTTCTCTCTCACTATCAAAACTCACGGCTGGAAGCAAGTGGTTGCTAGTGAGAGTTTGTCTCCACTTATATTCTTATTCAACTCCCCAAGATCTCCTACTTTAGACAATATCACCAAGGTGTGATATTTGTCCCCTTGATTGGTCACTAGTCCACCATCCTTGAAAGTGTAGACCAAGACAAAGTAAGGGAGTAGGTGATGGGGTGGCCATCTAGAAGGAATCGGATGAGTTCGATTCGTTTCGGACTCCCGTGAGTTCAAACAGATAAACTCCTATTCCGTTCCGATGTATTTGTGTCGATTAATTAATCCAATCAATTAATCACATTAAATACATAATAATATAATTAATTTCTCCAAGAAATAATTATATTCACGAATTAAATTAATCACCCAGTAATTTATTTAATCCATTAGGCCGTAAATTAATTTCTCCAATAAATCGATTTAGACATCCAATGTCCCAAATTAGATATTCAATATCTAATATTTATAATGAGAGGTTAAGCTCGATTCATTCCGTTGTCAATCCTAATGCGCGACTCGGTAGGTCCGTCTCAGTCAGCAATGGGAGGAACCAAAGAGTAGTAGCACCACCTAGCCAGCCTGGCGGCCTACACTGTACCCCAACTGAGAACGAATGATTGGGACCATTCAAGAACCATTCTGTCGTGAATACCAGTAAACGTATAAACCCTTCTTTCAAATGTCCCGATCAAGTTATAGGGTCACGGTCAGTCAAACCCTATCTGTACTTGACACTATGCATGCGTTAATGCAAATCGAGATCATCGAGCTGTCGTGTATCTAATACAACTGGCTCCAATGCTTTGGCCAAAGACTTATGATCTCATCTGCCAATAACCGCATAGGACATATAACCCGCTCACTAACGAGAGAAAGAATTCTATCTTGGTATTCAGTAGGACCTGCTACTTGCCCGTCAAGATGCACGTCGAGGTTGACCCCCGTCTTCCGGTTTAGAGGGTCGAACTACTCTAATTAAAATCTTGACGTCACAAGCACATGCCTACTAAATCCTCAAGTCGAAGGTTCACGAATACCTATCACAACCTTTCGATTCCGTCATTGACTGTCCCGGAGTGAAATCCATGTGACGAATCGAGGGTGAGTCGGTTCGAGTATACTAATCCAATTAGCATACCTATAACGTGTGCTCCCACTAACCATTAGTGTTCGACAGGCACTTTCCTTGTCAAAGAACTCGTCATACAAGTCTTCACATAAACTTAACGCCCAGTCAAGTTTCATCGACTTGCAAACGATTAAGTATTTGAGCTATAAACCTTTCCAGTGCCGACCCCCTTATCCAATAAGGAGTGGAACGTTTTGCTCTCAAATACACGGACTAGTTTCTACATGTATATTTACGAGTTAGGAATGCCAGTAACTACCAGTAAATAAAGAAACATCCATTGCCTTATATTGATGATTTACATAATAACAAGTACAATGCCCTCACTCAACATCCTCTGAGTGGCATTCGAGGGCATACTCCTAACACATCTCGACATACTAAACGATCATACGGCATAATGAATACATATACGCATTCAACAACATTGTCATACGTTCACATCATCCTCAAGCACAATTATCCATCAACGAAATCCAACAATTAAACGGAAAAAAAATATATCCGAAAAATCGGGGTATTGCACTCTACCCCCCTTAAAAATAAGTTTCGTCCTCGAAACTTGCAATCACTCGCACAAACAACATTTCAACGAAAATTCAAATTCACCAAGAATTATCGAATAATCCGAACAACATACTTACAAGTTTGTGAAGTCGAAGATCTCCCGTGATACTAGCATGCGACTTCTAAACAAAGTCTCGACATAATACCGATACACACCAATGTCGCAATTTGCAATTTAACAAAATCTCAAGGAAAAGTTCACGTCCGTGACCACGGCCACGATTCTTCCTACTTTCAGCCAACATTCTGAAGGGCACACACGTGCGTAAGTATAATCCAGATCGCACAATCTCGAAGTGACCAATTCCCAAGAATACCAAGCTATAAACGAAACGATTAAGAAAAATACAAGAAGAGTGATAGGACTTACAAGTACCGGTCGCATTGTGATGATGGCAGAGTAGTGATACTGTGGGCAAAAGACGACACAATCGACCCAAAAGACCGATAGCCTAGGTATCCATAAACCTAATTCTCCGATACCATATTCTGTAACACCCCCAAGTTATTCAGGGTATATTACAGCGCCGAGAGCCCCGCCGTGGGACCCACAAGGCTAAACCTACGCGGAACTATAAAACTTGACCGAGAAGGTCTACATACAATGGAAAGAAAGACGTTACAAATGGTATTCAAAACCATAACCAATGAAACCATATACATCACTGCACAAATCAATACCTCGGCAACACAGGCCGGAACATCAAGGAAACTGAAATACAATACTCGAGTATTTAAAATCCATTCCAGTACAACAACCTGAATGGAGGAATCCAAAAAGATAACCGGAGACAAGACACAGTATCACACTTGCCCATCATTTTCATGCCGACCCGATACCTGCCTGTCCGTCCTCCTGGAACCTGAAATACATGAAACGTATTTCCCCCATAATGGGGTTAGCCGTCGAATAGCTAGTGCAAGTATATCAATATGAAACACAATACTCCTCGACAATAAAGTAAATGTAACCGTCAATTCATCAATTCAAGACTAGTATTCCGGAATAACTAAAATCTCATAGTGTCACCGCAAGACGTATGTGAATGCCGTAGAAACGGTTCGTTCATATCATACGCCGTTACATGTAGGAATGCCGTAGAAACGGTTCGTTCATTACATGCCATCAATACGTATGTGAATGCCGTAGAAACGGTTCGTTCATATCATACGCCGTTACATGTAGGAATGCCGTAGAAACGGTTCGTTCATTACATGCCATCAATACGTATGTGAATGCCGTATAAACGGTTCGTTCATATCATACGCCGTTACATGTAGGAATGTCGTATGTTGTGTCAAGAATTAACACCTTCCGGCCGGCGATCTCCTAGGAGGACAGGCGACCGACTTGCTGCCGAGCGGCCAAGTCAGATCTGCCGATCAGCGACCTGGCGACCGAGCCTTAACCCAGTGGACGAGCTGCATCGACCGACCGAAGGCTCCAGGACAAGTCCCGGTATCGAGCGATCAACCTCAGATACGATCGCCTCTCGATACTCGGCGACTGACCCCTGGCGATCTACTAATGGACGATCTCCTCTCGGTATCCAGCGACCGACTCATGGCGACCGACAAGCGGGCGATCCCCTCTCGGCATCTTGCCGACCTACCTTGGTGACCGACCAATGCCGACCCTCAACAACTGGCCAATGGCGACCTCCAATGACCATCCAGTCGGCGAAGACCAGGTCTCAAGACTGACACCACGTGCAGGATCCGAGACAAGATCCGCGAATCTCGGGCCATTGACCACGGCCTGGCAGATTCTCTCCACCAGCCGACAAGCCGCCGAAAAGCTTGTCAGTAGGGCCACATGTTGACTGACTCCGGACGCGTGTTGGCCCCTTATTGGACCGCCCAGCTGTGGCAGCCTCTTCCTTGGACTTTAGCCCGACAGCCCAGGAGATCGGCACATTATTATATTGGCCGGCGAGCGATCGGCACCTTATTATAATGACCGAAAGGTGATCGCCCGCCTAAGGACAAGACTCGGTTGTCCCTATATAAACAAGGCTCCCAGCACTTGTCCAAAGGGGGGAACTCTTCTGCAACCTCACGATTTGAGCATACAACACAGAAGCAAACATCAAGCACTTGGCTAATCTCCAACTCTTGGCAACGGCTATCATTCGGTTTTACTTCTCCCGGCCTTTTCTCCTCGAGCAGATTATCGGCGGGACGAAGAACACCAAGCTTCGCTCAAGAGCCGGATTAACAGAGTCTTTTTACACTCATTGTATTTAGATTTCTCTCATTAATACTTGTATCCACGAATATTCGTATTAATAACATCTCGCGAGAGCATTCAAGCCCGGGGCTAACAAACCCGGCAAATCTTGTATTATTTACCTTCTCTCGGAAGTGCTCCCGCAATTGTCGTTTGTTGTCCGTCTTCCAGCAGTATTAATCCTCGGATAAATATTTTGGGCAACAACAATTGGCGCTAGAAGAAGGGGCTCCAACCCTCGATTTTTTATACCTACCGTCCCGAAGAACACTCACTGTTCTCGGGGCAGATACTTGAAGTGACACTCACTGCACTTCAAAGAAATCCTTCAGAAATCATGTCTTCCGCCTCCGCGTCGAAGAAAGCCGCTGACCAGCCGGCCAAACCCCTGCCTGGCCCTGGGCCCGAGCCGCAGCCGATGGTGGAAGGTGGCCGCCGCGGCCGAGGCGCCGACCCCATCCCGGGATGGCGGCCTGAGCCTCTCGCTCGATCGCCGAACCAAGGAATGATCGAAGAGGCCATAGCCGCCCTTCAGAGCGACGGAGTGCTCTCGACGCGCCTCTGCCGCCGCCTCGGCCTCCCGCCGAAGTCCAAGCGAAGCTCAAGGCGCTCGCCGAGCGACGCCAGAGGCTCTCGCCCGCAAGAAGAGGTGCTCGGCACTGGGCACGCCTCGTCTCGATCGCACAGGCGGTGACCCGACTCGCGACCGGGGCCCGGCCTGGCCTACGAGACGACGGAGTTGGTGTCCGTCACCAGGAGCTCGGCCTAGCCAGCTCCCACAAGGCGATGTAGCCGCCTGGCTCCAGCTCGCCAAATTCCCGAGGTCGGCAGCAGCGGAGTCCGGAGGTCGGTACACGATCGCCTCGGCCCCCGCTCCCAAAGCCGATCCGCAAGCAGCCGAGCCGCGGCGATTGCCGCAATGCAACGCCGATCGACGACGTGAAGGCGCCTCGCAATCCAGGCAGCGCCATGAAGACGATCGCTGAGCCTAGCGAGCCTCTCGAGATCGACATCGAGCTCGCCCCATTGCAGCACAAGATAGTTCCTACTAAGACACCCTTGTACCATGGGCGATCTGACACCCAAACACACATGCACAAGTTCAACATCTACATGACCGGGTGTGGGGCATCGACGCGACCGGTGCCGAATGTTCCTCCGACGCCGGACGACCTCGCCCACCGGTGGTACACCTCATTGCCACCTCGGTCCATGGCTCCTTTAACGAGCCGGCACACGTCTTCACGGAATACTTCGCCACCGTGGCCGCCGCCGTAAGGTCCCCATCGCATGTGGCGGATCAGGCAAGGGGAACAAGAGTCCGACTCAGACTACATCGACCGGGTAGACGTGATCATCCTCAACGGCGAGCCCGTAAGCGATGAGACCGCCCTCTACGCGGTCCTAGGAGGTTTTTGTTTGGATTCGGTGCCTAAAACAAAGGCCCAGCGGAAGCGGTAAAACGAAAATTAATTCGATCCGAATCCCTACGAGGATCGATCGAGCTACATATATACGAATATCAAAAACGAAAAGCAAGAGTCGTAAGAAACTAACCCTCGAAGTCCGTTGATTAAATGGTAACCTTCTCTTGAGCTATTCCCCAAGCTTTAGTTTGATCTCTACGAGTTCAATCCGCTCCAAGCCCTTGAACGATCCAACGCCGAAAGCACCGTCTCTACTTGCCACGCCGGAAAAACGAACGGAATGACAACACCTTGCTATCCTCCGAGGATACGGCTAGAGCTAGGTGATGAAGCTTGTTATAGATATTAATATCACTCTAAGTGTATGAATATCTATCTCTCTCAATATTTCCTCACAAAATATCTCTAAGAAGTTGTGAAGAAGATGAATGAAGAAGATGAATAATGAAGATGATGAAGAAGACTTCTATCTCTCTCTCCTCTTCAACCTCACGTTGGAAATGGAATCAAGTAAGTGGGAGAGTTTGTCAAATACATCATCTTATATTATTTCCACCCTCATGTTTACAACTCATGTAACATGAATTCTTGTCCCACCAAGTCATTATCATCACTAAATAAATGGAAGAAAAGACAATGGGAAAGTGGGTGGAAGCATAATGGGGCGGCTATCATGAAAAACGAATGAGTTCGGTTCGGTTCGGACTCCCGTGAGTCCAAACAGATAAACTCCGATTCTGTTCCGATGTATTTGTGTCGATTAATTAATCCAATTAATTAAACATATCAAACACAAAATAACATAATTAATTTCTCCAAGAAATAATTATATTCATGAATTAAATTAATCACCCAGTGATATATTTAATCCATTAAGCCGTAAATCAATTTATCCGATAAATCGATTTAAACATCCAATGTCCCAAAATTAGATATCCAATATCCAATATTCATAATGAGAGAATTAGCTCAATTCATTCCGTCGTCAATCCTAATGCGCGACTCGGTAGGTCCGTCTCGACCAAGAATGGGAGGAACTAAAGAGTAGTAGCACCACCTAGCCACCTGGTGGCCTACACTGCACTCGATTGAGAACGAATGATTGGGATCATTCAAGAACCATTCTCGTGAATACCAAGATAATGATAATCCCTTCTTTCAAATGTCCCGATCAAGTTATAGGGTCACGTCGACCAAACCCTATCTCGTACTTGACGCTATGCATGCGTTAATGCAAATCGAGATCATCGAGTCGTGTATCTAATACAACTAGCTCCAATGCTTTGGCCAAAGACTTATGATCTCATCTCGCCAATAACCGCATAGGACATATAACCCGCTCACTAACGGAGAAAGAATTCTATCTTGGTATTCAGAGACTCGCTACTTGCCCGTTAAGATGCACGTCGAGGTTGACCCCGCCTTCCGGTTTCATGTGGTCGAACTACTCTAATGAAAATCTTGACGTCACAAGCACATCCCTACTAAATCCTCAAGTCGAAGGTTCACGAATACCTATCACAACCTTTCGATTCCGTCATTGATCGTCCCAGTGAAATCCATGTGACGAATCGAGGGTGAGTCGGTTCGAGTACACTAATCCAATTAGCATACCTATAACGTGTGCTCCCACTAACCATTAGTGTTCGACAGCACTCTCCATGTCAAAGAACACGTCATACAAGTGTTCACATAAACTTAACGCCTACCAAGTTTCATCGACTTGCGAACGATTAAGTATTTGAGCTATAACCTTTCCAAAGGCCGACCCCTTATCCAATAAGGAGTGGAACGTTTTGCTCTCAAATACACGGACTAGTTTCTATATGTTTATTTACGAGTTAGGAATGCCAGTAACTACCAGTAAATAAATAAACATTCATTTGCCTTATATAAATGGTTTACATAATTACAAGTACAATGCCCTCTCTCAACAACCTCTGAGTGGCATTCGAGGGCATACTCTTAACAATCTCCCACTTGCACTCAATGCCACACACTATGGTATCTAATACCCATGTTCTCTAGATGACGCTCCAAGCTAGTCTGAGAAAGTGGCTTGGTCAGTGGATCGGCGACGTTGTCGGCCGAGTCTACTCAGGCAAGACAATGTATCCCTTGCGAACAAATTCTCTTACGAGATGATACTTCCTCTCAATATGTTTGGTGCCGTTGTGAAACTCGGCTCCTTGGCTCGCGCTGACTCGTCGTTGTCGCAGCATGAACAGCAACAAAGACATGGTATCATTTGAATTTCTCCGAAACTTCTTAATCCGTAACCCTTCCTTGAAGCCTCCGAGGCCGCTTGATACTCACCAAAGGTGGAATCAGCAGTCGCGCTTTGCTTGGCACTACGCCAAGATATCTGCTCCTCCATTAAGAGTAAATATGTAGCCGAGTGGACATCGAGTCGTCCTTCGCCCTGGAAGTCCGAATCGGTGAATCCCACCACATCCAAATCTCCACCGCCATACATAAGAACCATATCTCTCGCTCTTCTCAAGTACTTGAGAACGTTATTTACAAAGCACCAATGTTCCCTACCCGGTTTGCTCGAAACCTACTCACCACGCTTACAAAGATGCGCGATGTCGTGTCTTGTACACAACATAGCATACATAAGGCTACCCACGGCCAAGCATATGGTATATTACTCATTTCCTTGCGTTGTTCCTCACTTTGAGGACACATCTTCAAGGTGAGTTTTATTCCATGTTGCATCGGTAGAACCTCTTTTAGAATCATCCATCTTAAATCGCTTTAAGATCTTATCTATATAGAGGGCTTGGGAAAGGCCTATTGTTCTCTTCGCTCTATCCCAAGAGAGCCGAATACCAAGAATATAGGTTGCTTCTCCCAAGTCTTTCATGGAGAAATTACTCAAAGCCAAGCTTTCACGTAACCGAGCATTCCCACATCATTTCCTATTAGTAGAATGTCATCTACATATAGTACTAAGAATGCGATCTTGCTCCCACTAACCTTCTTGTATACACAAGGTTCCTCTTCATTTGCACGAAGTCAAACTCTTTGACCGCCTCAAAACGAAGGTTCCAACTACGCGACGCTTGCTTCATCCATAAATGGAACGTGAAGCTTGCACACTTTTGAATATCGACTTCGACACAAAGCCTTTAGTCGCTCCATATAGATTTCCTCCTCGAGGAATCCATTAAGGAAAGCCATCTTTACGTCCATTTGCCATATCTCATAATCGTGGTAGGCAGCTATAGCAAGCATCATGCGAATAGACTTGATCATGGCTACGGGCGAGAAGGTATCGTGGTAATCGATCCCTTCCTTCTGGGTATAACCCTTTGCCACAAGCCTGGCCTTATAGGCGTCAACCTCGCCATCACCATCAGTCTTTCTCTTGTAGATCCACTTGTTCCCAATAGGCACTATGCCCTTGGGGCGGTCTACTAGAGTCCAGACCTGATTGACATGCATCGAGTCTATCTCAGCTTCCATAGCTTCACGCCATTTCGCGGAGTCTATATCCACCATCGCTTGGTCATAGGTTGTTGGGTCGATCTCTTGGCTATCACTTGGAACCTCATGGAGACCCAACTCCTCCAAGTGCACAAGCCCATACCTCTCAGGTAAATGAGACACCCTACTAGACCTACGAGGTGGTTGTACTTGTGTTTCAGAAAGTTCGGTTCCAGTTTCTTGCACAGGTGTCTCTCGAGGAGTTTCATTGTATTCTTCTAAAGAAATACTTCTACCTGCTCCGCCTTCCTGAATGAACTCATCTTCCAGGAAGTGTGCTTGTAAAGCAACAACGATCCTTCGATCTTCAGGCATGTAGAATAGATATCCCATCGTCCCAGACGATAATCCTATAAAACGTCCCTTCGCAGACCTAGCTTCCAACTTTTCCACCTTAGTCTTCTTGACATAGGCGGGACATCCCCAAATCCTAATGTGATTAAGACTTGGTTTCCTTCCTTCCCACATCTCATGTGGAGTTTTAGGAACGGATTTGAAAGGACATCTGTTCAAGATATACGCGGCAGTCAGGAGTGCATACCCCCACAAGTAAATCGGCAAGTCAGTATAGCCCAGCATGGAACGGACCATGTTCAACAGGGTCCGGTTCCTTCTTTCTGACACACCATTTAACTGAGGAGTACCTGGAGGTGTTAGTTGTGAAACTATTCCATGTTCCTTAAGGAACTCGTCAAACGCCGTACTCATATACTCGCCACCTCGGTCAGACCGAAGTGCTTTGATATGATTACCAGTTTGTTTCTCGACCAGGGCCTTGAATTCCTGGAATTTCTCAAAGGCCTCGGATTTATGTTTCATTAAGTATACATAACCATACCTAGTATGATCATCTGTAAACGTAATGAAATATTTATATCCGTCACGTGCTGCTTCTAAAGCACCACATACGTCGGTATGGATTAATCCCAGTTTATTAGCGGCTCTTTCAAAAGTCCCTGTGAAGGGGGACTTAGTCATTTTGCCTTTAAGGCAAGATTCACAAGTAGGAAAGGGATCCGATCCCAATGGACCCATAAGTCCATCTTTTTCCATCTTGTAAACCTTGGTCTGACCAATATGACCAAGTCTAAGATGCCATTTCAAAACTTGATTGGTTTCATCCCTACCACGTTTTCTAGTCATAGTATTCACAACTACTTTGTTGCTGAGATTTAGATGATACAATCCATTCAACAATGTAGCAGTACCCACTAGTTTATTTCTAAAATAAATTTTGCAGGAACCATCACCAATGAAAAATGAAAAGCCTTTTCGGTCCATGACCGGACTGGATACAATGTTTTTGTGCCCCTTGGGCAAAACAAGTACATCTTCTAAAGTCAAAACAAAGACTGATTCTAAAACCAAAAGAAGTGATCCTATGTCGGTCGCCTCGACACTATGCCCGCTTCCGACTGTGATCATAACTTCTCCAGCTCCAAGCTTCCTACTTTGTTCCAGATCCTGATTCACGGTACAAATATGAGAACTAGCACCGTAATCCAAGATTCAGAAGTAGAAAATACAAGAGAACAATTTGTTTCCAAAACTAAAAGTTCTCAGACTAAGTGCCATGAAGAATCGGACAGTCTCTAGCCCAAAGGTCCCACCACCGCACTTGAGACAAGCATCCTTCTTCTTCTTGTTCTTTGGAACCATCGGGCCTTGCCCTTTCCCTTAAGGTCCTTAGCTTGTGGTCCACTCCGCTTCTTGGTCTTTTTCTTTTTATTCTTAGACTTCCAAATCCGTAAGAAATCACAAGTGCACTCCTTCATCCGCGGGTCTTCATCCGAGACCGAGCGGTCACCAGCTTGTTCATTAGCCAGCTAAATTACATGCAATCTCATTGCGCTTGAAGTTCATAACAAACCGTGAGAAGGAATCAGGAGAGACTGTAGGATAAGGTCGGTTTGGAGAGAAGTATCCATTTTAAAATCAAGAGCCTCCAATCTCTCGATCATGGATATCATTTTGAGGACGTGTTCCCCAACTTTCTCACCTTCCTTCATCCTTGCACCGAACAGCTTGCTTGGATATCTCATATCTAGCGATTCTGCCGTGCTCACCATAAAGCTCGGTTAAGTGAGATAGAATCGCCAGCGAAGTCATTTTCTCATGAGCTCTCGAAGCTCATTAGACATGGAAGCCATCATATAAGCACGGACTTTCACGTCATCCTTAACCCACTTTTCGTGTTTTTCAATCTCTTCCCGATTGGCTCGAGTCCGCATAGGAGGCGCCGGAATGTCCGTCTCCAAGACGTATCCCAAAGGCCTCTATACCGAGGACAATCATCGACATGGAGCCAATCTACAAAGTTAGGTCCCATTAAGGTGTTCTTTTCGAGTAGAATTGCGAGTGGATTCATTGTCATATTGAGATTTGTCTCGCATTAAGTATAACAGATTAATTAGTGACTCATTCAATTATGTTCGAGTATAGAATTTAAGGTCTTTTCTATTCTTGTTACCCGGCTCCCACTATTTTTATCTAATAACACACTCCCATGTGATATCCTAAGTATCGTCGCTCTACTTCATAGTGGTGATCGAGTTCTTTATAAATCTTAATAGAGGGCAACCGAATGTGTTTCTAGTCTATTAATTTTCATAAAGTGGTGTACAACACCAACCCATCTAATGGATGATTCGATCTTCTTTTTCCCCTTGTTCACTCACCTCAAACTATAAGATTTCTATGGTTCGTGTACAAGTTAAGTTTATACCATCGACGCAAATCGCTTTCACAATTGAATCTTATCCGCAACCTATCGTGTTTCTAGGGATAAAATTTGCTCAAACCGAAGGCATCCAATGCGCTCTCTGTAATTTATCAGTCCTCCCAGAACGACTACCCCGATAACTCGGAAGTATAGCACATCCTGTTTGGATTTCAATTTCACGAAAACTCGATGGAGGGAAGGAAAACCTTGAAACCTTATAAACTTAATTATTTATAGTGGGAGAATTTTCGCGATTAACGTTACACTTTGCACATTAATCATATTAGCGCGTTTGAGGCATTCATACAATATGAAACAACCATTCACAACCTAGTTGCTACCAACATGTGGTTCATGGACCGTTCCTAGAAAACAAAAACTTCGTAATCTAATTACAAGTCTTCGTCTTGAATCTTCGTCTTCTCGAAATGGATCTTCCTCCGGTCTTCGTCATTACATATAAATTTTACATCGAAAATTGCATCCTAGATACAAACATTTCTAGTAAAATAAATAGGCTCAAAACGGCCTTTACAACCCAATCGAATAAAACGAACGATTGAAATCTAAGTCCACGAACCACATCCCCATTCAAAAAGCATTCATCCAATAAATACTATATAAATGGAAAGCGTAGAGATACATTGATCCAATCAACAATACGAACCGATCCAATCGATTCACACAATCTGTAATTTGATAACGTTCAAAATAATTCGGTCGACCATAAATATTCCAATTAATAAAATTTACCTTATAAAATGAAATACTATAAATCATTTTAATCATATTAAATCCAATTTAATGTGCAGGAGATTAATTTTTAAGAATACACGGAAAAATCGAGCCAGGGTGAAAACGGGCCAGCATGACCGAGTCACCCTCGGCTTACCGGCAATACGCCGCTTGGCCGAGTCACGCCGGAAGAATCCGCCAGACACGACCGAGTCACCCAGACACGGCCGGTCGCCTGGCAATGACTTGGTAGATCGCTGACACGACCGTGTCACCTAGGACACGGCCGAGTCAATTTCGGCGACACGCCCGTGTCGCCCGACACGGCCGGGTCTCCGTGCGGGCTCGCCACATCAAAGGACACGACCGTGTCACCCAGGACACGGTCGAGTCACTCTCGGCCAAATTACCCTTTTTGTCCAAAAAGTCATCCGACGACGATTCGGGGCTAGATTTTCGACCGGATATCCAATATCAATATTTTCCGACTTTCATATCTTCAAAATAAATCATATTTCCCAGAAATTTAAGATTTATATTTAGACATAAACTTACAAAAAATACAATTACTACGAACGAAAAACATATACCACGATTATGACTAAAATGATTTCAAATCATTCACCATCTAATCGAGCATTCCAAATGCCAATATCGTATATACGATCGCAAGACCTACGCTCCGATACCACTGTTTGGATTCGGTGCCTAAAACAAAGGCCCAGCGGAAGCGGTAAAACGAAAATTAATTCGATCCGAATCCCTATGAGGATCGATCGAGCTACATATATACGAATATCAAAAACGAAAAGCAAGAGTCGTAAGAAACTAACCCTCGAAGTCCGTTGATTAAATGGTAACCTTCTCTTGAGCTATTCCCCAAGCTTTAGTTTGATCTCTACGAGTTCAATCCGCTCCAAGCCCTTGAACGATCCAACGTCGAAAGCACCGCGTCTCTACTTGTCACGCGCCGGAAAAACGAACGGAATGACAACACCTTGCTATCCTCCGAGGATACGGCTAGAGCTAGGTGATGAAGCTTGTTATAGATATTAATATCACTCTAAGTGTATGAATATCTATCTCTCTCAATATTTCCTCACAAAATATCTCTAAGAAGTTGTGAAGAAGATGAATGAAGAAGATGAATAATGAAGATGATGAAGAAGACTTCTATCTCTATCTCCTCTTCAACCTCACGTTGGAAATGGAATCAAGTAAGTGGGAGAGTTTGTCAAATACATCAACTTATATTATTTCCACCCTCATGTTTACAACTCATGTAACATGAAGTCTTGTCCCACCAAGTCATTATCATCACTAAATAAATGGAAGAAAAGACAATGGGAAAGTGGGTGGAAGCATAATGGGGCGGCTATCATGAAAAACGAATGAGTTCGGTTCGTTTCGGACTCCCGTGAGTCCAAACAGATAAACTCCGATTCTGTTCCGATGTATTTGTCTCGATTAATTAATCCAATTAATTAAAAATATCAAACACAAAATAACATAATTAATTTCTCCAAGAAATAATTATATTCATGAATTAAATTAATCACCCAGTGATATATTTAATCCATTAAGCCGTAAATCAATTTATCCGATAAATCGATTTAAACATCCAATGTCCCAAAATTAGATATCCAATATCCAATATTCATAATGAGAGAATTAGCTCAATTCATTCCGTCGTCAATCCTAATGCGCGACTCGGTAGGTCCGTCTCAGTCAGCAATGGGAGGAACCAAAGAGTAGTAGCACCACCTAGCCAGCCTGGTGGCCTACACTGCACTCGATCGAGAACGAATGATTGGGATCATTCAAGAACCATTCTGTCGTGAATACCAAGATACGTATAAACCCTTCTTTCAAATGTCCCGATCAAGTTATAGGTCACGGTCACCAAACCCTATCTGTACTTGACGCTATGCATGCGTTAATGCAAATCGAGATCATCGCACTGCCGTGTATCTAATACAACTAGCTCCAATGCTTTGGCCAAAGACTTATGATCTCATCTCGCCAATAACCGCATAGGACATATAACCCGCTCACTAACGGAGAAAGAATTCTATCTTGGTATTCAAGAGACCTCGCTACTTGCCCGTTAAGATGCACGTCGAGGTTGACCCCGCCTTCCGGTTTACAGGTGGTCGAACTACTCTAATGAAAATCTTGACGTTACAAGCACATCCCTACTAAATCCTCAAGTCGAAGGTTCACGAATACCTATCACAACCTTTCGATTCCGTCATTGATCTCCCGAGTGAAATCCATGTGACGAATCGAGGGTGAGTCGGTTCGAGTACACTAATCCAATTAGCATACCTATAACGTGTGCTCCCACTAACCATTAGTGTTCGACAGCACTCTCCATGTCAAAGAACACGTCATACAAGTCTTCACATAAACTTAACGCCTACCAAGTTTCATCGACTTGCGAACGATTAAGTATTTGAGCTATAACCTTTCCAAAGGCCGACCCCCTTATCCAATAAGGAGTGGAACGCTTTGCTCTCAAATACACGGACTAGTTTCTATATGTTTATTTACGAGTTAGGAATGCCAAGAACTACCAAGAAATAAAGAAACATTCATTTGCCTTATATAAATGGTTTACATAATTACAAGTACAATGCCCTCTCTCAACAACCTCCGAGTGGCATTCGAGGGCATACTCCTAACAGCCAGTGGCTTCGCCTATGTTCAGCATCTCACGAAGACCCCGCCGACGACCTACGCAGCCTTCTGTGGCTAGAGCCGCAGATTTCTGTCTGTGCAAAGGCTTCTTCTCGGCTAGAGCAGAGCGATCGGCGCCCGCACGACGACCTCCGCCTCCCGGCCGATCGCTACTACCCACAGAGCCGGAGGACTCGATCCCCGCCTACTGATCCATTTTAAATGAGGACTAGCCGCCGCCCGATCGCCAATATCGACCTACGAATAAAGCGATCGGCCCGAGCGACGATCGCGCCTACCGCCGATCACAACATCATCAGAACCGGTGGACACGATCGCCATCTACACCCAAGATATAACATGACGGACTAAGGTATAAGATCGCCCACCGCACATCATAAAGCCATGGTCCTCGGCAATGATGGAACCGGCCGCTGCCATGCAAGGTCCCTTTCGGCCAAGATCGCCCGCCCTTCGTTTAAATACGAGGCCGGCGTAGTCTGAGGGCTCTCCAACATTAATCAGTGGACACATGCCACAACCCCGTCTCAACGTACACCGTCGAGGTCGGCCATCTCCATGGCTGGCCGAGGTGGAAGCAGAGCTAACAAGCCGCGGGCGTGGAGTTGATTCATCCGACGCTGCCCCGCGCAAGGACTCCTCTAAACCGAGACAGCACGCCCTTCGTTTAAATACGAGGCGAGGCGCAGCCTAACAGAGGACCCTCATAATAAAGTGAGTCACGAGACACTCATTGTCTTCGCATACCAAGACACGGTCATGGAGTCGGTCCATCGATCTCCGCGACTGTGCACGATTCCTCAAACAAAGCGAAACCACCAAGTTTCCATGGGG
Source organism: Orobanche coerulescens (assembly GCA_033398695.1). NCBI lineage: Eukaryota > Viridiplantae > Streptophyta > Magnoliopsida > Lamiales > Orobanchaceae > Orobanche > Orobanche coerulescens. Next base: position 144,205,422 of record CM065805.1, on the reverse strand, counting down.
GATCGGCCAATGTTGTTTTTGCAGGTACAAGACCGAAAGATAGCTAAGCCAATCGACTATGATAGCCCAAGTCCGAATCCTAATTCAGCTCAGATCGCCCGTCCACATCCATACATGATCACCAGCAAGAACCACCTCGCCCCATGTCTTCAACATAGGAGCAAGCTGGGGGGCAATTGTTGTGTCCAGAATTAACACCTTCCGGCCGGCGATCTCCTAGGAGGACAGGCGACCGACTTGCTGCCGAGCGGCCAAGTCAGATCTGCCGATCAGCGACCTGGCGACCGAGCCTTAACCCAGTGGACGAGCTGCATCGACCGACCGAAGGCCCCAGGACAAGTCCCGGTATCGAGCGATCAACCTCAGATACGATCGCCTCTCGATACTCGGCGACCGACCCCTGGCGATCTACTAATGGACGATCTCCTCTCGGTATCCAGCGACCGACTCATGGCGACCGACAAGCGGGCGATCCCCTCTCGGCATCTTGCCGACCTACCTTGGTGACCGACCAATGCCGACCCTCAACAACTGGCCAATGGCGACCTCCAATGACCATCCAGTCGGCGAAGACCAGGTCTCAAGACTGACACCACGTGCAGGATCCGAGACAAGATCCGCGAATCTCGGGCCATTGACCACGGCCTGGCAGATTCTCTCCACCAGCCGACAAGCCTCCGAAAAGCTTGTCAGTAGGGCCACATGTTGACTGACTCCGGACGCGTGTTGGCCCCTTATTGGACCGCCCAGCTGTGGCAGCCTCTTCCTTGGACTTTAGCCCGACAGCCAGCATCTTACTTGGACTTTAGCCCGACAGCCCAGGAGATCGGCACATTATTATATTGGCCGGCGGGCGATCGGCACCTTATTATAATGACCGAAAGGCGATCGCCCGCCTAAGGACAAGACTCGGCTGTCCCTATATAAACAAGGCTCCCAGCACTTGTCCAAAGGGGGGAACTCTTCTGCAACCTCACGATTTGAGCATACAACACAGAAGCAAACATCAAGCACTTGGCTAATCTCCAACTCTTGGCAACGGCTATCATTCGGTTTTACTTCTCCCGGCCTTTTCTCCTCGAGCAGATTATCGGCGGGACGAAGAACACCAAGCTTCGCTCAAGAGCCGGATTAACAGAGTCTTTTTACACTCATTGTATTTAGATTTCTCTCATTAATACTTGTATTCACGAATATTCGTATTAATAACATCTCGCGAGAGCATTCAAGCCCGGGCCTAACAAACCCGGCAAATCTTGTATTATTTACCTTCTCTCGGAAGTGCTCCCGCAATTGTCGTTTGTTGTCCGTCTTCCAGCAGTATTAATCTTCGGATAAATATTTTGGGCAACAACACCGTAGAAACGGTTCGTTCATTACATGCCATCAATATATCTATGAATGCCGTAAAAACGGTTCGTTCATGATATGCCATTAATATTTCTTACTTTCAAAGTCGAGAACGTACAATCATAAATGCATACTTACCTTGAATAGTCGACGACGCAATGAACGGAAAGGAAAGTAACCGATGAATGCTAGGAACCATCGAAACAGAACCTAACGATTCGAAGAATACAATCACAACCAATTCTAAACGAATACGGAATTGTAATACACCCGGAAACCCACCTACGATTCATGTATATTCGTATAAAAACGACAACGAGGGCGGACCACAACCAAACCCTCTCGATTCCGTAAAAATCACGAAATATACCATGAATCCATAGGGAAACTAAGAATACCAACAAGATTAATCATATTCATCATTAATTAATCAAAAAAACGGAATGAATCGGACGTAAACGCGAAAACCCCCAAATTCCCGAAATTAGGGTTCTAAGGAATATTACCTTGATTCGCTGGATCAAAGGATGATAACGGATGATTGATTGATGATATAACCTCAAGAACTTTATGGATTTGTTGTTAAACAACATGGCTTCAAGCTTCCCACGACCACCTCCGCGGAAGAGAAAGGAAAAGTTGAGAAAAATGGCCAAAAACCCGTGTGCGGGGCCATAAATAGCCGCACAAAGGTGCCGCGGCCTGGGCCGAGTGTGCCGCGGCACAGCCCAAAATGGCTCCTGGTGGGCAGCAGCCGCGGCCCGGCCGAAGTGTGCCGCGGCACCAGATACGGGTTTGGCGAAAAATGCCACAGAGTGTGCCGCGGCCCCGCCAAAGATGTGTCGCGGCCCACGGTGCGGCCTCGCCGCCGAGCCGCCGAGCACTACCGGCCGTGACTCGGCGATGTCGGCCTGGGCCTGTGTTGCCCGGCCATGACTCGACCGGGCCAACGACGGCCCGAACGACCCCAAACCCGATCCTCGAATACGAATCGATGATACGGTTACGACGCATCGCAAAGACGAATCTAAGAGCTAAGAGAACACACAATTCCGACCACCCGAAGGCTCGGAATTCAAGAACTAAGTAATTACCCAAAACTTTGGGAAATTACGAAAATGGCCCAAAACGTCCGAAAATCACGATACGCGATCGAAACACCAAACCAAAGCTCGCAACATGAATAATAACATTAAATGAACTTACGAGAAACTCAAACAATAGCTTTCGGACGAGATTCGCAAGAATCGAACTCAAGTGCGGAAAAGTCGCTAAAAAGCTCGGAACTCAACAAAACGATACCGAAACGAACTCGGATGACAAAAAGTGCAGAATTAATCATTCTCGAAATGACGAAACGGTCATGAGCGAGTCGTCAAAAAGGACCTCCGTCGGAAAAATAAAAATTACCGGAAATCGAAATTGCGGATATTACATTCTACCCTCCTTAAAAGAAGTTTCGTCCCGAAACTTAAAACAACTAGGGAGAAGAAACATCCCGCCAGGAAAACTAAACGAGATACACAAGAACCGAAAACTTACGCCCAACAGCGAAACGTTACAAGCAATGCTGAAGTAAATACGAATCACATTGACTGAAGGTTCCAATAGAAATACCAATACGTCGCAATGGCTTGAAAGCCCCTCAACTGAAGCTGTATATCACGATGGCCTGAAAGCCGAACAGCCCAAAGCCGTAAATCAACACAATACAGATCTCAAAGAAGCAAACCTGACTGTCGGACATACCCCTCGGCGTATGAACAACCAGTCGCATATCGTCGGACATATCCAATACAACATGGACTACGAACGACCAAGCAATAAAGCTCAAGAGGGAACATCACAGTACGCCCGATCCGGAAATGTGTCCGTGCACATGTCCACCCCGCATACGGAATCCAAAATATACGTGTGACAATGTACCTAATTAGCCTCACGAACTACGTCTCGTGTGCACGGTCCAATGCGGAAACATCCATGCATGACCATCGTGTGCCCGGCTAAAAATCCTACACATAACCAATCGGCACACAGATATGTTTCCATATATGCCACGATACAACATGACCGCGAAACTCAAAGGTTAACATATCCAATACGAATCTCGCGACTCACCAAGTGAACGATGATGCACGAATAATGAAAGATCGACACGACTAACAATATCCAACATAACCATCCTGGGATCAAAATCCCTTAGGACCGATTAATACGAGCAATAATCACAACACAACAATTCGAGAAATCCTCAACTCTCAACGATCACAAAATTACCGAGTTCACAAGAATAATAGTGTGCTGCCTTGAGTCGGCCAACACGGCAATAATAATTCAACGGATGGGAACTATCCTCGACAGTCCCAATTTAATACCTCGATTACCTTCAGGACGATCAATCGATAACAATTATACGATAGAATAGATGTCCCGGCGCCTTAAACCGACCACCGAAATGGAGATGATAAACGAATATATCAAACGCCTTCAATCGGCTAACGCAACATCATAGCAACAGTTCCAATTTGATAATAAAGATTCAGCGATGCCTCAGAACGACATTAATCGTGAACAATAATAATCGATACATCGATACCGCGAACCGGCTATCGCCAACATCAATGTCAAAAAGAATCTCAATGCCTTAAACTGGCCGTTAACGAATAATAATAATATTTAGCATAATTGCCGAAGGATATTGCATCAAACAATTCCTGAATATCAACATAATCATAAAGAGGCTAAGTCTTGATATGATACACGCATTCGTACACCTACATGATAAAATTAATCTCGTTGACCCGTACAAGTATAAAACTTGTCTCGACATCAATGCCACGAACTGTTACCAATTCAGTTGCTTTCGTCTACGGGTTCCTCAGTCCCGACCAAGCTAATCTACGAACTCTTCAACCTCAACCGCAACTCAACAGTCATAATCCACGATCAAACATCATATCTTATTGTAAAACGAAGGCTTAATAATCAACAGGTTCGATGACGATCAATATCAATACAACTAGGCCACAAACTCATCAGTTCCACAATATCTCGATTAAAGACAAATCGAATCGGCCCAACTCAGACCCTCACGAATCCATGTCCACAATACGAGCCGAAATCCGATGATCATATCAGCAACCAATTCGGACCAATAATAAGGGTCTAAATGTTATCGGTTCCAAATTCAATTCTTAAATACGAATTGACAAGGTTCCCTTCTCGTAAATCCATCGTTAAAATTTACTTATGACCGTCATCAATTCGAATCATCCGACTGGTTCAAAACAATAGATAATCCTATTAAAAAGGTTATCAAATAGTCCAATCATTCGACTTGAACATTTGCTCTATACGTATGGGCTTCCAAATTCAGAGATGAATAATAATTTCATCAAACTCGTAATCACATTCATATTCCTATACGAATATTATTTCAAACACATAGTTTAGCTCTAGATATGAATATTCCCTATTCATTATCAAAACATCAACACTTCTTAAAAATTTTCATCACCTCGTATAATTCAAGAGTTCTTCAAGAACATGAAATATCTGAAATCACGTTCAGAACAACATATCCGAGGTATATATATATCCATGTTACCATTTTTTTCATCATGCCATTCTTACAACTTCAAGAATCGCAACAACACCATTATCATCATATGAAGAAGATCTCATTATTCATATCAGCATCCGAAATCTCTTATTACAATTCCAATAAATCTCGTATAACATCATCACATGATACCATAATTGTAACACCCCAGATCCTCCTGGGAATCTTACACGCCGTAAACCCTTCTCACAAGGATTTACCAGGCTAAGCACAATTCTCCACGTCATTTCAAAAATGCTAAAAAGACCGATGACAGTAATATTTTTCAAATATTAAGAAAAAATCATTTTCCAAATACCGTCAAAATGATCGAGGCCAAAATGCCAAAAACTCAGTTTAGGGAATCGGTTTTACAAAATAAAATTCAGTTGGTAAAATACCAAAAGCCATTTCAAAATACTCACGCAGCGGATAAAAGTACAGTCCAATTTATGCATTTTCATTGAAATAAGACGAACATCAAAATACACGATTCCCAACATACTCCCTCCCAAGTAGTAATCCTTACAAAAAAATGAACCAATATCAAAGGGATACGAGGACTACCATGTATGTACGAACCACTAAGAAGAATAATTTGAACTCCATTCCAAGAATCATCAAAAACTTCAAGAACCATACTTAAATCCGAACTCTCCATCTTAATCTTGTTTAAGAGAATCATCTCTCAATGTTTAGGAACTTCAAGTACTTCCCAAGGTTCTCTCTATAAAACACATCACTAGCGCGCGCTAGACTTTATATTTAGCGTGCGCTACAGGACTAGCGTGCGCTATCCTTCATTGATAGCGTGCGCTATCGGGCAGTCCAGAAGCTACTACATTGCTTCGAAATTCATCTAACGTACGTAATGCCCATGCATTAGCGTACGCTAACAGGCGTTGACTTGATACAGTGAAATGCTCTATAGCGTGCGCTATTCTTCGACCTTAACGCGCGCTAATCGTCGTTGACTTGCTACAGTATCGTGCCCCCACATGCCGAAAGCATCCGCGATTATCGGGATTCCTTTGACCGATATGGAATTAGCGTGCGCTAATCATACGGTTTTAGCGTACGCTAGCTCTACACGACAAGCACTCGTTGACCTTATCTGGACACGCGTCGAACATGGCCGGGTGTAATACCCGTAATTTTGATTTCCGGTAATTTCTTTTTTTGGGCGGAAGTCCATTTTGATGACTCTCTCATGACTGTTTCGTCATTTCGAGAATGATTAATTCTGAACTTTTTGTCATCCGAGTTCGTTTCGGTGTCGTTTTGTTGAGTTCCGTGCTTTTTAGCGACTTTTCCGCACTTGAGCTTGATTCTTGCGAATCTCGTCCGAAACTGTTGTTTCGAGTTTCTCGTAAGTTCATTTAATGTTATTATTCATGTTGCGAGCTTTGGTTCGGTGTTTCGATCACGTATCGTGATTTTCGGACATTTTGGGCCATTTTCGTAATTTCCCAAAGTTTAGGATAATTACGTTCCATTGTCGAATTTCGAGCCTTCGGGTGGTCGGAATCGTGTGTTCTCTTAGTGCTCGGATTCGTCTTTGCGATTACTTCGTAACCGTATCTTCGATTCGTACTCAGGTTCGGGTTTCGGGGTCGTTCGGGCCGTCGGAGTTGGTCCCGGCCGAGTCATGGCCGGCATGCCGGGCCAGCCACCGCCGACTAACGACGGTAGTGATCGGCGAGCACGTAAGGCCGGTTACGTACGTAAGGCCCTGGCCGGTAACGTACGTAACGCTTCCGGCATTTCCAGGCAGTGAGTTCGGCCATGGCCGGTTACGTACGTAAGCCATGGCCGGTTACGTACGTAACCCGGCCGGCAGTCGGCCTATTTAAGGCCTGGCAGCGTTTTTCTTCAGCCATTTCTCACTTCTTTTCTTCCCTTCCGCGGCTGGAGCTGGGGTAATCATGTAGAGATGTTGTTGGACAATGAATACATGAAGTTTTGAGGTTCATATCATCAATCATCCGTCCTATAACATCCTCCGATCTACTGACCGTCAGATTTCCTAGAAATCTAGTTTTGGGGAATTTGGGTGTTTTGGTTGTTTTCGTCCGATTAATCCGATTTAACTTAGGATTATGATGTATTGATGAATATTTAGATGTATTATATCTTTTCCCTTGTTATTCCATGGTTGGATCGTATCGATTTGTTATTTGGGTCGAGTTCTTGACCGACGCCTTAAAGGTGTCCGGTAAAATGTCTTAGAGGGGTTTTCGGGCGTTCTACGATTATTCTTCCTCGTATGATCGATGATTTATTGATTATATATTGTTAGGGTCGAGTTTCTTGCGAAGAAACCGAGTTGAACCCTTCCGTTCGTTGTCGTCTTTCTTTTCAATTATATCGGGCGTTTCGAAGCTTTCCGGTTGAGCCGTCTTCGTCGGGATACTTGCGTGCCGATTTTGAGGCAAGTACCTTGCCCATACTATTCTTGTTTTATGGATATGATAATTAGTGACCGTCTAAATGTGGTTGTTTGGTCGTTTGAATTGAACTTTCAAAAGATTCGGTTTAGCCTTGTTAAAGGCTTGCTTTCAAAACGCGTGTGTTTTGTGAATGGCGTGGTTTGTGAATAACTATGTGAATTCTATGTATATGCTTGGTGTAATGTTGCACTTGGTATTGTGTGTGGACGTATATTATTTCATTTCGCTGCGTTGTGGATTGACGTGGTGTTTTGCTAAGTGTTTGATGCCTCTGGGCGAATTGTTTGAATATCCTTGATGTGATATGTTATTTGTGTGAATGTGTGGATATGGTTGAAGGTCTACGGTGACACATGGCACGTGATCATGTGGTCAGGATGCAACAAGTGATTGATCCAACTGTGAGAGCCTGAGATAATCTACGGTGGCACATGGCATGCGATCATGTGGCCAGGATGCAACAAGCGATTGATCCAACCGTGAGATGTGTGTGATTTGTTTCGCTAGCCAGCTCGGGAGGGTCCTTCGAGGCCTCGAGTGGGATCTGTGGCTTCGTCCCGGTCCTAGGCGATGCGCATGCGTGATTACATTGTGTTGATTTTTATGTCCGTCGAGGACACGTGATGTTGGGCTCTGGCCCTGTGAATTGTTGTCGATTTTTTATTTGTGAAAACAAAACCTTTGGGCTGTGACCCCTGTTGATTTTTTGGAAATCATAAGGATTGATAATCCTAAGTTGTTTTCTATTAAAACTCTCGATGGCATTTTAAACTTTTTATAAATTGTTTCCCTTTATTTGCGATCTTTCGGTTTTGGAAATGTTTACCCAAACTCTTGCCTCGGGAAGTACTTTTCTTTACGTTTGGATCTTTGAGGATTCCTAGTTATTGTTATTCGTGGAATGTGAATTGTATGGCTCGTATTTGCACTTTGTTCTTGCACTAGCAAAACAGTGGAGTTTTGCTAACCCCCGAGTATTCGGGGGGGTGGATGTCTATTTTTGCATTCAGGTTTTGGAGCATAGCACAGGGTCGGCATGAAGGATGATGAAAGATGAACGATACTAATCACACGAGGATCCGTTGATGTCTTACTGGTCTAGTTGTATTTTCTTTTCCGCTGCAGTATCTTTTCCGCGTTGTACGGGAGTTTATTGTATTTTGACCCCTGCGTGGGTACGTGTTTGGAATTGAGTTGTATGTTATTATTGAAAGACCAAGTCGGTCTACTGAGTCATTTTAGCCTTAAAGGCGATGTTTAGATGTTTGATTTTAGTTATCATCCTGGTAGATCCTCTAGGAGAGGGTCTACGGCGTGTAATATCCCTGAGTGGATTGGGGGTGTTACATAAATGGTATCGGAGCTTAGGTTGTGGAAACCTAGGCTGTCGGGTCAGTGGTGTCTGTTGAGTTTTGTCTTGTCGGATTTTGTCTGACTAAGTCGTGTCGCGACGCGTCGTCTGTGTTTGTTGGTCGTGATTAGTATCGTGGGCGATCATCATCTTCGTGCGACCTGTGGATGTAAGTCTCCCTTATTTGTGTTGAGCCTCGTGTGACACGAGCTATTTTTATGATTATTTGTTAAGTGATGGAATCCTCTTATGGATTTTGATTTCTTGATATGTGGTTATTTGACTCTCATATTTCGTTCATATGAGGAGTAGCGTTGCTGGATTATGCATGTTTGACTTTATTTCTTTTATCCGCTGCGTGAGTTCTTTTGTAATGGCTTTCGGTATTTTACCGACCGAGTTTTATTTCGAAAACCGATTCCCTTAACTGAGTTTTTGGCATTATGGCCTTGATCGTTTTGGAAAAATTCTTATGACGGTATTTATTATTTTCTAAATGGCTTCTGTGAGTTTTTGAAATATTACCGTCATCGGCCTTTTTGGCATTTTTGTAAATGGTTTTTAGCCTGGTGGGTTCCGGTGCGGGACACATGGCGCTATAATGTTCCGTGTAAGTACCTAAACTTTTTGGGCATTCTAGCCCATTGAATTATTTTTGAAAACCTTGAGTATCTTAGAAAATTAAAATTCGAGACGTACTTTTAAAACGAATTATTTTCTTGCGGTGTTTTCAAGGTGTTTTCGAATGCCGCAATACATTTCAAAAAAATTTCCGGTTGAGGACCAAAAATATTTTGAGATATTTTCAAATACAGTTGCTTAGACCCAAGGGTCGAATATTTTGAAAGTTTTTCACGAAAAGAAAGTGTTCTCATTTTTATCAAATGCAAAATGGTTTTCCAAAGTCTCGATAACGATGTTTCACGTTTTTACTTTTTTGAAAGGTGATACTCAAGATCAACTGGTGTTTCCAAATTGTTTTCAAAAGGTGGTTTTCGTTTTTAAAGACCTATCATTCTTGTTTGCGGACCGGAAATATATGTATGGTTTTCGAACTTTCGTTACGGTGTTAATACCGATTTGTGATTGAATTGGTGGCGTGAGCGTTGAGTCGTTGCCACGCATATATTTTGTTAACCCTTTGTGGGAGGTGTGATGACGATCTTTAATGTTGTCATTTCGTGGTGGCTTGCGTGTTATCGCACCTGTGTGAGCTGTTAAAGCTTGGGTTTGTGCGTTTATGCACATGGGTGATTGTTTCATGAGGTTTGTGATTATGTGTTGGTTATTGTTCGGGCCGTTAAGGTCGCCGAACGATGCCGTCGTTGCTGTTATATTCATGTGTGTGTTTCCTTGCGATGGTAATCGTTGTATGTGTTATGTGCTATGATTTTCTGTTGTGCTGAATGGTTACTTATTCAGTATGCCGAGGGGCCGAGGTCGTGGTCGTGGCGACCGGATGCGTGATCGGGATCATGCTGCCGGTGATGGTATTGGTATTGGTGTTGCTACTATTTTGCAGCAGGTAGCCACTCAGATGACTCAGTTGACTCAGGCAGTTCAGCGTGTTACAGATGTGACCCAGCACACTGGTGCAAATCAGTGGCTTCGAGAAGTGGTTCGTATGAATCCCCCTCGCTTCGCTGGTGCTGCAGATGCATTAGGCTGGGATGGTTGGCTTTTCCAGTTGGAAAAGATATTCGAGGTAGTTGATTGTCCTAAGAACGTAAGGTACCGGCCGCTCAAGATCTTCTCGACAAAGATCTTTGCTAGTGGTGGGAGGCTATTAAGCCTCGAGATCGCGTTGTCACGTGGGCGAGTTCGTAAATTCATGAGAGATGAGTTTTGTCCTAACCGATCAGAAATCGGAGGATTAATGAATTCTTTTCGCGAAACCGCAGGATGTACCGGTGTCTCACGCTATTATTGATTTTAGGAAACGGCTCGGCTATGTGCGTAATCAAGTAAGGACAGAGAGGAGGACAAGATTTGTCATTTTAGTAGGCGGATGAAGGCTGGAGATTCGTCGGTACATGGCGAGTCTCACTTGTACTTCCCGAGAGATTATCGAGAATAGGGCGTTAGCCTATGAGCTATCAGTTATCGACCGAGAGTATGTCGACTCAAGAAACAAAACCGTTGGGAACTTTTCAGAAATCGGAGTGGGCCCCTTGAGGTTGGGACTTCGTTTCGTCATCCCAAAATGGTTCCTAGATCGCGTGATCAGAGGAGTAGTACCCCTGCAGTGAGTAATGTGAGCACTTCGAAGATATGTTATAATTGTAGTCGAGCGGGCCATACTGCGAAGAATTGTCGTTCACCGTTAGTCAGCTGTTTCGAGTGTGGCCAGGTGGGTCACCGATCCGTACATTGCGAGACGGTAGCTGAGAGGTTTGGGGATCGAGGTTGCGTCTCTGTTCTGAAAGGACATGGAGATGCCTAGTGTGGTTTTGAGGATTTCGGCGTAGTCCGAATTATTTATGATTGCCCTTGTGGATCGTTTTGTGTTTATTCTCTGTTTTCTCGACTGTGCGTGTTTTCTTGTAACAAGTACTTTGTGTTTTGTGACTGTTTGGATAATTGACTTGATTGTATTATCTGTTTGATGACGCTTGTCACTTGTTGGTTTTATTATGTCTCTACCGGTGGCGTTGTGTTGGTCGTTGTGGAGCGTGTTTTCACGCCGGATGTCTCTTTGCGTTTCTTGCAGCGTTTCGCCGTTGGGCGCGAGTTTTCGGGTTTTGTGTATCTCGTCGAGTTTTCCTGGCGGGTATATTGTTCCCCCCTACTTGTTTTAAGTTTCGGGACGAAACTTCTTTTAAGGAGGGTAGAATGTAATACCCGTAATTTCGATTTCCGGTAATTTCTTTTTTTTGGCTGAAGTCCGTTTTGACGACTCTCTAATGACCATTTCGTCATTTCGAGAATGATTAATTCTTCACTTTTTGTCATCCGAGTTCGTTTCGGTGCCGTTTTGTTGAGTTCCGTGCTTTTTAGCGACTTTTCTGCACTTGAGCTTGATTCTTGCGAATCTCGTCCGAAACTATTGTTTCGAGTTTCTTGTAAGTTCATTTAATGTTATTATTCATGTTGCGAGCTTTGGTTCGGTGTTTCGATCACGTATCGTGATTTTCGGACATTTTGGGCCATTTTCATAATTTGCAAATGTTTAGGGTAATTACGTTCCATTGTCGAATTTCGAGCCTTCGTGTGGTCGGAATCGTGTGTTCTCTTAGTGATCGGATTTGTCTTTGCGAGTACTTCGTTACCGTATCTTCGATTCGTACTCAGGTTCGGGTTTCGGGGTCGTTCGGGCCATCGGAGTTGGTCCCGGCCGAGTCATGGCCGGGCATCTTTGAGGCGAGCCACCGCCGAGTAACGCACGATAGTGATCGGCGATTACGTCGTAAGGCGATTACGTCGTAAGGCCCTGGCCGTAACGTCGTAACGCTTCCGGCATTTCCAGCGGTGAGTTCGCCATGGCGATTACGTCGTAAGCCATGGCGATTACGTCGTAACCGTGATCGGCTTTATTTAAGGCACAGCGGCGTTTTCTTGACCATTTCTCACTTCTTTCTTCCCTTCCGCGGCTGGATCTGGGGTAATCATGTGGAGATATTGTTGGACAATGAATACATGAAGTTTTGAGGTTCATATCATCAATCATCCGTCCTATAACATCCTCCGATCTACCGAATCAGGTCAGATTTCCTAGAAATCTAGTTTTGGGGAATTTGGGTGTTTTGGTTGTTTTCGTCCGATTAATCCGATTTAACTTAGGATTATGATGTATTGATGAATATTTAGATGTATTATATCTTTTCCCTTGTTATTCCATGGTTGGATCGTATCGATTTGTTATTTGGGTCGAGTTCTTGACCGACGCCTTAAAGGTGTCCGGTAAAATGTCTTAGAGGAGTTTTCGGGCGTTCTACGATTATTCTTCCTCATATCATCGATGATTTATTGATTATATATTGTTAGGGTCGAGTTTCTTGCGAAGAAACCTAGTTGAACCCTTCCGTTCGTTCTCGTCTTTCTTTTCGATTGCATCGGGCATTTCGAAGCTTTCCGGTTGAGCCGTCTTCGTCGGGATACTTGCGTGCCGATTTTGAGGCAAGTACCATGCCCATACTATTCTTGTTTTATGGATATGATAATTATTGATCGTCTAAATGTGGTTGTTTGGTCGTTTGAATTGAACATTCAAAAGATTCAGTTTAGCCTTGTTAAAGGCTTGCTTTCAAAACGCGTGTGTTTTGTGAATGGCGTGGTTTGTGAATAACTATGTGAATTCTATGTATATGCTTGGTGTAATGTTGCACTTGGTATTGTGTGTGGACGTATATTATTTCATTTCGGTGCATTGTGGATTGACGTGGTATTTTGCTAAGTGTTTGATGCCTCTGGGCGAATTGTTTGAATATCCTTGATGTGATATGTTATTTGTGTGATTGTGTGGATATGGTTGAAGGTCTACGGTGACACATGGCACGTGATCATGTGGTCAGGATACAACCAGTGATTGATCCAACCGTGAGAGCCTGAGATAATTTACGGTGGCACATGGCATGCGATCATGTGGCCAAGATGCAACAAGCGATTGATCCATCCATGAGATGTGTGTGATTTGTTTCGCTAGTCAGCTCGGGAGGGTCCTTCGAGGCCTCGAGTAGGATCTGTGGCTTTGTCCCGGTCCTAGGCGATGCGCGTGTGTGATTACAATGTGTTGAATACATATACGGCACAATGAATACATATACGCATTCAACAACATTGTCATACGTTCACATCATCCTCAAGCACAATTATCCATCAACGAAATCCAACAATTAAACGAAAAAAAAAAATATCCGAAAAATCGGGGTATTACACTCTACCCCCCTTAAAAATAAGTTTCGTCCTCGAAACTTGCAATCACTCGCACAAACAACATTTCAACGGAAATTCAAATTCACCAAGAATTATCGAATAATCCGAACAACATACTTACAAGTCTGTGAAGTCGAAGATCTCCCGTGATACTAGCATGCGACTTCTAAACAAAGTCTCGACATAATACCGATACACACCAATGTCGCAATTAGAAATTTAACAAAATCTCAAGGAAAAGTTCACGTCCGTGACCACGGCCACGATTCTTCCTACTTTCAGCCAACATTCTGAAGGGCACACACGTGCGTAAGTATAATCCAAATCGCACAATCTCGAAGTGACCAATTCCCAAGAATACCAAGCTATAAACGAAACGATTAAGAAAAATACAAGAAGAGTGAGAGGACTTACATGTACCGGTCGCACTGTGATGATGGCAGAGTAGTGATACTGTGGGCAAAAGACGACTCAATCGACTCAAAAGACCGATAGCCTAGGTATCCACAAACCTAATTCTCCGATACCATATTCTGTAACACCCCCAAGTTATTCAGGGTATATTACAGCGCCGTGAGCCCCGCCGTGGGACCCACAAGGCTAAACCTATGCGGAACTATAAAACTTGACCGATAAGGTCTACATACAATGGAAAGAAAGACGATACAAATGGTATTCAAAACTATAACCAATGAAACCATATACATCACTGCACAAATCAATACCTCGGCAACATAGGCCGAAACATCAAGGAAACTGAAATACAATACTCGAGTATTTAAAATCCATTCCAGTACAACAACCTGAATCGAGGAATCCAAAAAGATAACCGGAGACAAGACATAGTATCACACTTGCCCATCATTTTCATGCTGACCCGATACCTGCCTGTCCGTCCTCCTGGAACCTGAAATACATGAAACGTATTTCCCCATAAAGGGGTTAGCCGTCGAATAGCTAGTGCAAGTATATCAATATGAAACACAATACTCCTCGACAATAAAGTAAATGTAACCGTCAATTCATCAATTCAAGATGTAATATCCGCAATTTTCGATTTTCGGTAAATTTCTTTTTTTTTGGCCGGAGTCCATTTTGACGACTCGCTCATGACCTTTTCGTCATTATGAGAATGATTAATTCTACACTTTTTGTCATCCGAGTTCGTTTCGGTGTTGTTTTGTTGAGTTCCGTGCTTTTTAGCGACTTTTCCGCACTTGAGTTTGATTCTTGCGAATCTCGTCCGAAACTGCTGTTTCGAGTTTCCCGCAAGTCCGTTTAACTTTGTTAGACGTGTTGTGAACTTCGGTTTGGTTATTCGATCACGTATCGTGATTTCCGGGCGTTTTGGGCCATTTTGTAATTTCTTGAAAGTTACGGGCATACATATCTGTAATTGTTGTCTCGACCCGTTTCATGGTCGCGTATGATTAATTATGGTATTACGTTTTCATTTCGAGTCGTTGATGTCGTCTGTGAACTTTTCGTCGTGTTCGTTCCGTGCGTTTTTGGAAATCGAGGCGTCGGGTCGTGGCGGCCGGTGGCCGGGCAGTGCGGCCTTGTCGGAAGTCTTTGGGCAGCCGGCGAGCACGGCAGAACCGGCGTAGCGCACGCTCTGGCCGGGGGCCTTGCGCGCTTAGCTCGGCAGTGTAGCGCACGCTGCCGAGTCGGCCAGCGTCGCTTCTCGGGCCCGGCGAGGGATTACGAGGTTACGTGCTCGGTCACGATCGGCGGGTAGCGCGCCGCTTTGTCGGTCGTGGCGCACGCTAACCGGCAGGGTAGCGCCGCCGCTGTCGGCCGACTAGCGTGCGTTACGGGATGAGTTTGTTAGTCCGGTGGCTCTTTGGGCCGGAGTAAATAGCGCGCAGGCTTCCGGCCGTAGCGCACGCTAGCGGGAGTCGGGTGGTCGAGTCATGGTCGGCAGAATTAATCGGTGGTGCCGGGTCATGCGGGACATGGCCGAGAGTGCTCGGCCGATACTGGACGATAGCGCACGCTAGTCCGGGAAGGCTAGTGCACGCTAGTTCCGGCCCAGTATATAAATGACAGACCAGCGACTTTTTCAGTCATTTTTCATTTCATTTCTCTTCGGTCTGAGGCTGGGGTTTTGGAGGAGACGAAACCATGTTGTTGGACAATAAATCCATGAAGTTCTTGAGTTATAACGTTGATCAATCATCCTATAACATCCTTCGATCCAGCGAATCAAGGTTAGATCTTTAGAACCCTACTTTTGGGTAGATTTGGGGGTTTTCGCGTTTTTGTCCGATTCGTTCCGTTTTGTCGATTAATTCATGATGAATATGATTAATCTTGTTGGTATTCTTAGTTTCCCTACGGATTCATGGTATATTTCGTGATTTTTACGGAATCGAGAGGGTTTGGTTGTGGTCCGCCCTCGTTGTTGTTTATATACGAATATACATGAATCGTAGGCGGGTTTTCGGGTGTATTCCAATTCCGTATTCATTTAGAAATGGTTGTGATTGTATTCTTTGAATCGTTAGGTTCGGTTTCATTGGTTCCTAGCGTTCGTCGGTGACTTTCCTTTCCGTTCGTTGCGTCGTCAATAATTCAAGGCAAATATTCTTTTGGAAACCTTTATGCTTAACGTGAAATGGTAATGTATATTGTGTGTGCTTTGCTCACCCTGGGAGGGTCCGACGGGGCCTCGGGGGAATCTATGACTTCACTCTGGATTCACGAGTTTGTTTCGCTAGCCAGCTCGGGAGGGTCCTTAGAGGCCTCGGGTGGGATTCATGGTGGCGTCCTGGTCCTAGGCGATGCCTGTGCGTGATTTGTTGTTATAAAGTAGCCAGCCCGGAAGGGGTCCTTAGAGGCCTCGGGTGGGATTTATGGTGGCGTCCTGGTCCTAGGCAAATTGATTATTTGACTGTTTGTTTCCAGAAAAGACATGTCTCATTTTGGCCCTTGAAATTGTTTGTTTTGGTGCATTATACTATGAAATGTGTAAGCGATTGGTTTGCCTTGAATACTTGTACTAGCGTAATTGCTAACCCCTTTGGGGACCCGTTGTCGGGGAAATTCTTGTTATGGATTTCAGGTTATGTTCAGCCAGACGAGCGGGCGCTGGGATGGTACGAGGATGACGGCCAAGGTTGTTGACATGTGCAATTGAGTCTTGTTATTTCCTACCGTCTCTTTTGATGTGGATGTTTTCCAAATTGTAAACTTATAGATTGTACTCGCGAGTACTTAGGCTTCTACTTTCGGATTGTGTTTGGACTATGTTGTTGCCCAAAATATTTATCCGAAGATTAATACTGCTGGAAGACGGACAACAAACAACAATTGCGGGAGCACTTCCGAGAGAAGATAAATAAAGCAAGATTTGCCGGGTTTGTTAGGCCCGGGCTTGAATGCTCTCGCGAGATGTTATTAATACGAATATTCGTGGATACAAGTATTAATGAGAGAAATCTAAATACAATGAGTGTAAAAAGACTCTGTTAATCCGGCTCTTGAGCGAAGCTTGGTGTTCTTCGTCCCGCCGATAATCTGCTCGAGGAGAAAAGGCCGGGAGAAGTAAGACCGAAAGAAAGCTGTTGCCAAGAGTTGAAGATTAGCCAAGTGCTTGATGTTTGCTTCTGTATCGTACGAAATGCGAGAATGCCAGAGAGTTCCGAGAGTGAATCCAAGTGCAGGCTGCCTTCTTATATAGGGGCTGCCGGGTCCTGTCCTGTAGTGGCCGATCGCCTGCCGGCCATTATAATAAGGTGCCGATCGACTGCCGGCTAATATAATACTGTGCCGATCTCCTGGGCTGTCGGGCTAGAGTCCAAGGAAGATGCTGTCTGTCCGGGTAAAGTCCAATGCAGTGGCTGGCGCCAGCTGGGCGGTCCAATAAGGAGCCAGAACGTGTCCGGAGCGAGTCAACATGCGGCCCTACTGACAGCTTTCGGCGGCCTGTCGACTGGTGGAGAGAATCTGCCAGATTGTGTTCAATGGCCCGAGATTCGCGGATCTTGTCTCGGCCCTTGCACGTGGTGCCAGTCTAAGGTTCGGCCTTAGCCGACTGGATGGCCATCGGTGCTGATCGACATGAGCGGTCGTCTCTAGCTGATCATCCGAGGTCGCCATCGGCCAGTGGACGGAGACCGCCAATGGTCGGTCACCAAGGGTAGGTCGCCAGGTGCCGAGAGATGGTCGATCGCCAAGGGTCGGTCGCCAAGGGTCGGTCGCCGAGTACTGAGAGGCGATCGTCTTGATGTCGATCGCTCGGCACCGGGATTCGTCCTGGGGCCTTGGTTAACTTGATCTAGCATGTCCATTTGGGTCGCCGATCGCGAGCTTGCCTTGGTCGCTCGGCAGTAAGTCGGTCGCTCGGCCTCGGAGGCGATCGCCGGTCGGAAGGTGTTAAATCTTGACACAACAATTGCCCCCCAGCTTGCTCCTATGTTGAAGACATGGGGCGAGGTGGTTCTTGCTGGCGATCGTGTATGGATGAGGACGGGCGATCTGAGCTGACTTAGGACTCGGACTTGGGCTATCATGGTCGATTGGCTTAGCTATCTTTCGGTCTTGTACCTGCAAAAACAACATTGGCCGATCCCCCATAGAAACTTGGTGGTTTCGCTTTGTTTGAGGAATCGTGCACAGTCGCGGAGATCGATGGACCGACTCCATGACCGTGTCTTGGTGCGCGAAGACATTGAGTGTCTCGTGACTCACTTTATTATTAGGGTCCTCTATTAGGCTGCGCCTCGCCTCGTATTTAAACGAAGGGCGTGCGGTCTCGGTCTAGAGGAGTCCTTGCGCGGGGCAGCGTCGGATGAATCAACTCCACGCCCGCGGCTTGTTAGCTCTGCTTCCACCTCGGCCAGCCATGGAGATGGCCGACCTCGACGGTGTACGTTGAGAAGGGGTTGTGGCATGTGTCCACTGATTAATGTTGGAGAGCCCTCAGACTACGCCGACCTCGTATTTAAACGAAGGGCGGGCGATCTCGGCCGAAAGGGACCTTGCATGGCCGGGCGGAGTTCCATCAACTGCCAGGACCATGGCTTTATGATGTGCGGTGGAGGCGATCTTATGCCTTAGTCCGTCATGTTATATGCTGGACTGTAGATGGCGATCGTGTCCACCGGGTTGCTGATGATGTTGCGATCTGGCCGGATGACTGGCGATCGCCGCTCGGCAGCCGATCGCTTTATTCGTAGGTCGATATCGGCGATCGGCGGGAGTCAGTCCCTTATTTAGAATGTTGGACTGTAGGCGGTGAGCGAGTCCTCCGGCTCTTCTGGATAGTAGCGATCGGGCCGGGAGACTGGAGGTCGTCGTACGGGCGCCGACCGATCTACTCCTAGGCTGAGAAGAAGCCTTTGCCTGGACAGGAAATCTGCGGCTCTAGCCCGGAAGGCTGCGTAGGTCGTCGGCAGGGTCTTCGTGAGATGCCTGAACATAGGCGAGAAACCCTGAAAACCTCCTAGGACCGCGTAGAGGGCGGTCTCATCGCTTACGGGCTCGCCGTTGAGGATGATCATGTCAACCCGGTCGATGTAGTCCGAGTCGGACTCTTCTTCGCCCTGTCTGATTTGCATCATGCGATGGCGACCTTCTGGCCGGGCGACCCTGGTGGCGAAGTGCTCCGTGAAGACATGCGCCATCTCGTTAAGGGAGCCGATGGACCGAGGTGGCAACGAGGTGTACCACCGGTAGGCGAGGTCGTCTAGTGTCAGAGGGAACATTCGGCACCTGGTCGCGTCCGATGCCCCACACCCGGTCATGTAGATGTTGAACTTGTGCAGGTGTGCTTGGGGGTCCGATCGCCCTTGGTACACGGGTGTCTTAGGAGGAGCGATCTTGTGCTGCACCGGGGCGAGCTCGATGTCGATCGCGAGCGGCTCGCTCGGCGCGGCGATCATCTTGGTGGCGCCTACACCGGATTGCAGGAGCGCATTCATGTCGTTGAGTTGACATTGCATTGCGGCAATCGTCGCGGCTCGGCTGCTTGCGGATCGGCTTTGGGAGCGGGGGCCGAGGCGATCGTGTACCGATATCCGGACCCCGCTGCTGCCGACCTCGGGAATCGCGGCGGGAGCCGCGGGCCGGATCGCCTTGTGGGAGCCGGGTAGGCCGAGCTCCTGGTGACGGACACCAACTCTGTCGTCTCGTAGCTGGGGCCGGACTGCCCCGGTCGCCAGGTCGGATCACTGCCCAGGCGATCGAAGACAAAGGTGCCCCGGCTGCCGAGCGCCTCTTCTTGCGGGCGAGGGCCTCCGGGCGATCGCTCGGCCAGTAGTGCCTTGAGCTTCCGCTTGGTCTTCCGGCGGGAGACCGAGGGGGTGATAGCAAGAGGCGCGTCGAGAGTACTCCGTCGCTCCTGAAGGACGGCTATGGCCTCTTCGATCTGTTCATTGGTTCGGAACTGATCGAGCGAGAGGCTCGGGCCGCCTTCCCGGGACGGGGTCGAGCGTCTCTGACCGCGGCGGCTACCTTCCACCATCGGCTGCGGCTCGGACCGGGGGCCAGGCAGAAGTGCAGCGGGTCGCGGCAGCTTTCTTCGACGCGGATGCGGAAGACATGATTTCTGAAGGATTTATTTGAAGTGCAGTGAGTGTCACTTCAAGTATCTGCCCCGAGAACAGTTAGTGTTCTTCGGGACGGTAGGTATAAAAATTCGAGGGTTGGATGCCCTCCTTCTAGCGCCAATTGTTGTTGCCCAAAATATTTATCCGAAGATTAATACTGCTGGAAGACGGACAACAAACAACAATTGCGGGAGCACTTCCGAGAGAAGATAAATAAAGCAAGATTTGCCGGGTTTGTTAGGCCCGGGCTTGAATGCTCTCGCGAGATGTTATTAATACGAATATTCGTGGATACAAGTATTAATGAGAGAAATCTAAATACAATGAGTGTAAAAAGAATCTGTTAATCCGGCTCTTGAGCGAAGCTTGGTGTTCTTCGTCCCGCCGATAATCTGCTCGAGGAGAAAAGGCCGGGAGAAGTAAGACCGAAAGAAAGCTGTTGCCAAGAGTTGGAGATTAGCCAAGTGCTTGATGTTTGCTTCTGTATCGTACGAAATGCGAGAATGCCAGAGAGTTCTGAGAGTGAATCCAAGTGCAGGCTGCCTTCTTATATAGGGGCTGCCGGGTCCTGTCCTGTAGTGGCCGATCGCCTGCCGGCCATTATAATAAGGTGCCGATCGACTGCCGGCTAATATAATACTGTGCCGATCTACTGGGCTGTCGGGCTAGAGTCCAAGGAAGATGCTGTCTGTCCGGGTAAAGTCCAATGCAGTGGCTGGCGCCAGCTGGGCGGTCCAATAAGGAGCCAGAACGTGTCCGGAGCCAGTCAACATGCGGCCCTACTGACAGCTTTCGGCGGCCTGTCGGCTGGTGGAGAGAATCTGCCAGATTGTGGTCAATGGCCCGAGATTCGCGGATCTTGTCTCGGCCCTTGCACGTGGTGCCAGTCTAAGGTTCGGCCTTAGCCGACTGGATGGCCATCGGTGCTGATCGACATGAGCGGTCGTCTCTAGCTGATCATCCGAGGTCGCCATCAGCCAGTGGACGGAGACCGCCAATGGTCGGTCACCAAGGGTAGGTCGCCAGGTGCCGAGAGACGGTCGATCGCCAAGGGTCGGTCGCCAAGGGTCGGTCGCCGAGTACTGAGAGGCGATCGTCTTGATGTCGATCGCTCGGCACCGGGATTCGTCCTGGGGCCTTCGGTTGGCCAGTCTAGCATGTCCGCTGGGTCGCCGATCGGCAGGCTTGCCTTGGTCGCTCGGCAGTAAGTCGGTCGCTTGGCCTCGGAGGTGATCGCCAGTCGGAAGGTGTCAAATCTTGACACAACAGACTACGTTGGAGTTACTGTATTTGTCAGTTGATGTTTATTATACCGGTTGTACCGGACGTGTTGTTTTATGTTCTTGTTGTTAACAATTCTTTCCTTGCTAACCGAGACGGTTAGTCGAGAGGTGTTTTCTTGTGTTAGCCTGGTGGATCCCATGTAGGGGTCCACGGCGCTGTAATACACCTCGAATATCTTGGGGGTGTTACAGAAATGGTATCAGAGATCTAGGTTTATGGATACCTAGGCTTGTTGATTATTTGGGTCTAGTTGTGTTTTGTTTTGCACATTGTCACACCGCTGCCGACATCTCAGTACATCCAGTGCTCGTAAGTTTTCCTTACTCGATCCTCTTGTTTTCTCGCATTGAATTTCCACTTCTTGAACTGTGATTGCCTCTCTTGTACTTATCGTCGAGTTGTTTTTTTTCGATCCATCCGGTTCGTGTACTTTTGATTCTAGTATTGCGCCGTCCTTTGTCTCTCTGGAGTATGTGCGCCGTTCTGGGCTTGACCATTTGTCGTTTTGCGAGCCTTCCATCGCTAAACTACCTAGCATTGGTGGGATCTTTGGTGATCGAAATATCCGAGTTTTGCTCTGTGGTATATTGTGAGAGGGCTTGACTCTCTAGTCTTTTGTTGTATGATGGAATCTGTGTTTGGTAATTGCGGTATACTAAATGTATGTTGAGCCGAATGTACTGATGGGTTGGACACCGAAGGGTGCAGTATGATGTAGAAGTTTTGAACATTGATATGTTCCGGTATAGGTATTGATGGTAGAGTTTGTTGAGAAACTTACATAGATGGTTTCGACATATGTCCAAATCGGTGATCTTTGGTTACGCTGTTAAACTTGAAGAGATAGTTTGACATATGCTTGGAATTAGTATTCCCGAGTTGCGCTTGTTGAACTGGTGATTTTTGAATGCCATATATGCGTGTGTTCGGGAATTGTTGGTACTTGGCTAATTATTGTTATTTACAACCAATGTGTTTCTATTAATAATAATACATGCGGCGTGCATGCTTGAAAATTTCATAGACTTGATCGTATTGTGGGTTTTTGAAAAGTGACATGAATTTGGGCGGGCCAGCCTTGTAATTTCAAATAAAACCTTGTGTCGGTATTTAAAGGTCGTGTTTAAAAGTGTTTTAGGACATTTTATAAAATGCTACCGCTGTTAAGCCCTTTTCGTGTTTGAAAGGGTCTTGAAAACGATTTTTAACTTATCGGTTTTATTTTCGAATAACTAGAATATATGATTTTTAAAAAAAAAATCAAATTAGCTTGGGGAAACCTAGGCTGTCGAATCATGTTGTGTTTGTCGAGTTTTGTCTTAACGGATTTTGTCTGACTTAGTCGCATCGCGATGCGTCGTTTGAGATCATTGGTCGTGATTAGTATCGAGGGGCGGTCATCACTTATGTGCTACCTATGGTTGTAAAACTCCCTTCTTTATGTTGTGCCTCGTGTGACGCGAGTTATTTGTATGATTTGTTGCTAAATGAGGGAATCCTTCTGTGGATTTTGATTTCACGATATGTGTTTATTAGACTCTCGTATTTGGTTTATACGAGGAGTGTCATCACTGCTGATGTATTTTCAAACCGCATTTTATCCGCTGCGTGAGTTCTTTCAAACGGCTTTCGGTATTTTGCAAACTGAGTTTTATTTCGTAAAACCGATTCCCTAAATCAAGTTTTGGCATTTTGGCCTTGAACATTTTATGATGGTTTGACAAATGAGTTTGTGAGTTTTGGAAAATATTACCGTCATTGGTCTTTTTAGCATTTTCGAAATGACGTAGGAAATTGTGTTTAACCTGGTAAATCCTTGTGAGAAAGGTTTACGGCATGTAATTTTTCTGATATGTTCTGTTGTTGTCTCTGTGGGTCGTTAGCGCACGCTACGCCTTGCGGCTAGCGCGTGCGAGAGTGCGTTGGTAGCACGCTAAGGGGAGGATAGCGCACGCTACACAGTAGTTCGGGCGATCCGGGAGCTCTTGGGTGGTGCAAGTTCTCGTTAGCACACGCTAACACTTGGGGTTAGCGCATGCTAACAGTGTATTTTTGGTCAGGAGTTTTGTTTGGTGCCGTGATAGCGCACGCTAACCTTAATGATTAGCGCACGCTAATTGTGTCCAGTATAAATACTGGACACCAGTCTAGAAGTTGCATTTTTCTTCATTTCTTCTTCTTCCTCCATGAGTTTGAGACGTAGCGACTCGGTTTCGCATCTGGGCTGATTTTTCTTCCATCCAAAGGTGTTTTGGAGTATCCTAGATGATTTTTAACATCATCTAATCCATTGTTCTTCGCCGAATCTAGGTATTTTCTTGAATCCCTAGAGTTGACTTTTTGGAGTTTTGTTCTTGATATCGTTTTCCATCCAGTTTTGATAAACCGATTGTTGTTTTAACGATGTTGTTAAACATATCCTAAGGATTGTATATCACTGTCGTGATTTTGAGCGATTTGATGCGTGTGATATGATGTGTTTAAGTGAATGTTGATACGTGCGAATTTTGGGCATTTTGGCCTATTGTACTTCTGAAAAACCTTGAGTATCTTAGAAAATAAACCTCGAGACGTACTTTTAAAATAAATTATTTTCTCACAGTGCTCTCAAGATGCCAACTAGTGCCACGCTATGTTTCAAAATTATTCTACTTTGAGGATCAAAATATTTTGAGATATTCTAATGATTTAGAAACGCATTCGCTTAGACCCGAAGGTCGAATATAGCTGAAAAGTTTTAATTTAACGAAAGGTGTCTTCGTTTTTTTTTATCAAACGCAAGATGATTTTTTTTAAAGTCTCGATGACGATGTTTGTACTACTTTTTGATATGTGATACTCAAGATCAACTGGTGCTTGCAAGTTATTTAGAAATGGTTGTGATTGTATTCTTCGAATCGTTAGGTTCGGTTTCATTGGTTCCTAGCGTTCGTCGGTGACTTTCCTTTCCGTTCGTTGCGTCGTCAATAATTCAAGGCAAGTATTCTTTTGGAAACCTTTATGTTTAACGTGAAATGGTAATGTATATTGTGTGTGCTTTGCTCACCCTGGGAGGGTCCGACGGGGCCTCGGGGGAATCTATGACTTCACTCTGGATTCACGAGTTTGTTTCGCTAGCCAGCTCGGGAGGGTCCTTAGAGGCCTCGGGTGGGATTCATGGTGGCGTCCTGTTCCTAGGCGATGCCTGTGCGTGATTTGTTGTTATAAAGTAGCCAGCCCGGAAGGGGTCCTTAGAGGCCTCGGGTGGGATTCATGGTGGCGTCCTGGTCCTAGGCAAATTTATTATTTGACTGTTTGTTTCCGGAAAAGACATGTCTCGTTTTGGCCCTTGAAATTGTTTGTTTTGGTGCATTATACTATGAAATGTGTAAGCGATTGGTTTGCCTTGAATACTTATACTAGCGTAATTGCTAACCCCTTTGGGAACCCGTTGTCGGGGAAATTCTTGTTATGGATTTCAGGTTATGTTCAGCCAGACGAGCGGGCGCTGGGATGGTACGAGGATGACGGCCACGGTTGTTGACCTGTGCAATTGAGTCTTGTTATTTCCTACTGTATCTTTTGATGTGGATGTTTTCCAAATTGTAAACTTATAGATTGTACTCGCGAGTACTTAGGCTTCTCCTTTCGGATTGTGTTTGGACTTTGTGGAGTTACTGTATTTGTCGGTTGATGTTTATTATGCCGGTTGTACCGGACGTGTTGTTTTATGTTCTTGTTGTTAACAATTGTTTCCTTGCTAACCGAGACGGTTAGTCGAGAGGTGTTTTCTTGTGTTAGCCTGGTGGATCCCATGTAGGGGTCCACGGCGCTGTAATACACCTCGAATATCTTGGGGGTGTTACACAAGACTAGTATTTCGGAATAACTAAAATCTCATAGTGTCACCTCAAGACGTATGTGAATGCCGTAGAAACGGTTCGTTCATATCATACGCCGTTACATGTAGGAATGACGTAGAAACGGTTCATTCATTACATGCCATCAATACGTATGTGAATGCCGTAGAAACGGTTCATTCATATCATACGCCGTTACATGTAGGAATGCCGTAGAAACGGTTCGTTCATTACATGCCATCAATACGTATGTGAATGCCGTAGAAACGGTTCGTTCATATCATATGCCGTTACATGTAGGAATGTCGTAGAAACGGTTCGTTCATTACATGCCATCAATATATCTATGAATGCCGTAAAAACGGTTCGTTCATGATATGCCATCAATATTTCTTACTTTCAAAGTCGAGAACGTACAATCATAAATGCATACTTTCCTTGAATAGTCGACGACGCAACGAACGGAAAGGAAAGTCACCGACGAATGCTAGGAACCATCGAAACCGAACCTAACGATTCAAAGAATACAATCACAACCAATTCTAAACGAATACGGAATTGGAATACACCCGGAAACCCACCTACGATTCATGTATATTCGTATAAAAACGACAACGAGGGCGGACCACAACCAAACCCTCTCGATTCCGTAAAAATCACGAAATATACCATGAATCCATAGGGAAACTAAGAATACCAACAAGATTAATCATATTCATCATGAATTAATCAACAAAACGGAATGAATCGGACGAAAACGCGAAAACCCCCAAATTCCCGAAATTAGGGTTCTAAGGAATATTACCTTGATTCGCTGGATCAAAGGATGATAACGGATGATTGATTGACGATATAACCTCAAGAACTTCATGGATTTGTTGTTAAACAACATGGCTTCAAGTTTCCCACGACCACCTCCGCGGAAGAGAAAGGAAAAGTTGAGAAAATTGGCCAAAAACCCGTTTGCAGGGCCATAAATAGGCTGCACAGTGTGCCGCGGCCCAGCGGGAGTGTGCCGCGGCACAGGCCCAAAAATGGCTCCCAGTGGTCGGCAGTGTGCCGCGGCCATTGGCGTGTCCGCGGCACCAGTCTGATCGGTTTGGCGAAAAATGCCACAGAGTGTGCCGCGGCCCTACCCGGCATGTGCCGCGGCCCACGGTGCGGCTGCTCGGCGAGCCGCCGAGCACTACCGCCGTGACTCGGCGGTGTCGGCTGAGCCTGTGTTGCCCGCTCATGACTCGACCGGGGCCAACTCCGACGGCCCGAACGACCCCGAAACCCGAACCTGAATACGAATCAATGATACGGTTACGACGTACTCGCAAAGACGAATCTAAGAGGTAAGAGAACACACAATTCCAACCACCCGAAGGCTCGGAATTCAACAACGGAAGTAATTACCCAAAACTTTGGGAAATTACGAAAATGGCCCAAAACGTCCGAAACTCACGATACGCGATCGAAACACCAAAACAAAGCTCGCAACATGAATAATAACATTAAATGAACTTACGAGAAACTCGAAACAACAGTTTCGGACGAGATTCGCAAGAATCGAACTCAAGTGCGGAAAAGTCGCTAAAAAGCTCGGAACTCAACAAAACGATACCGAAACGAACTCGGATGACAAAAAGTGCAGAATTAATCATTCTCGAAATGACGAAACGGTCATGAGCGAGTCATAAAAACGGACCTCCGCCGGAAAAATAAAAATTACCGGAAATCGAAATTGCGGATATTACATTCTACCCTCCTTAAAAGAAGTTTCGTCCCGAAACTTAAAACAACTAGGGAGAAGAAACATCCCTCCAGGAAAACTCAACGAGATACACAAGAACCGAAAACTTACGCCCAACAGCGAAACGTTACAAGCAACACAACAATACGTTACCCGAAGATAATCCAAGCCAATGCTGAAGTAAATACGAATCACAATGACTGAAGGTTCCAATAGAAATACCAATACGTCGCAATGGCTTGAAAGCCCCTCAACCGAAGTTGTATATCACGATGGCCTGAAAGCCGAATAGCCCAAAGCCGTAAATCATCACAATACATATCTCAAAGAAGCAAACCTGACTGTCGGACATACCCCTCGGCGTATGAACAACCAGTCGCAAATCGTCGGACATATCCAATACAACATGGACTACGAACGACCAAGCAATAAAGCTCAAGAGGGAACATCACAGTACGCCCGATACGGAAATGTGTCCGTGTACATGTCCACCCCGCATACGGAATCCAGAATATACGTGTGACAATGTACCTAATTAGCCTCACGAACTACGTCTCCTGTGCACGGTCTAATGCGGAAACATCCACGCATGACCATCGTGTGCCCGGCTAAAGACCCTACACATAACCAATCGGCACACAGATATGTTTCCAGATATGCCACGATACAACATGACCGCGAAACTCAAAGGATAACATATACAATACGAATCTCGCGACTCACCAAGTGAACGATGACGCACGAATAATGAAAGATCGACACGACCAACAATATCCAACATAACCATCATGGGATCAAAATCCCTTAGGACCGATTAATACGATCAATAATCACAACACAACAATTCGGGAAATCCTCAACTCTCAACGATCACAAAATTACCGAGTTCACAAGAATAATATTGTGCTGCCTTGAGTCGGCCAACACGGCAATAATAATTCAACGGATGGGAACTATCCTCGACAGTCCCAATTCAATACCTCGATTACCTTCAGGACGATCAATCGATAACAATTATACGATAGAATAGATGTCCCGGCGCCTTAAACCGACCACCGAAATGTAGATGATAAAAGAATATATCAAACGCCTTCAATCGGCTAACGCAACATCATAGAAACAGTTTCAATTTAATAATAAAGATTCAACGATGCCTCAGAACGACATTAATCATGAACAATAATAATCGATACATCGATACCGCGAACCGGCTATCGCCAACATCAATGTCAAAAAGAATCTCAATGCCTTAAACCGGCCGTTAACGAATAACAATAATATTTAGCATAATTACCGAAGGATATTGCATCAAACAATTCCCGAATATCAACATAATCATAAAGAGGCCAAGTCTCGATATGATACACGCATTCGTACACCTACATGATAACATTAATCTCGTTGACCCGTACAAGTATAAAACTTGTCTCGACATCAATGCCACGAACTGTTACCAATTCAGTTGCTTTCGTCTACGGGTTCCTCAGTCCCGACCAAGCTAATCTACGAACTCTTAACCTCAACCGCAACTCAACAGTCATAATCCACGATCAAACATCATATCTTATTGTAAAACGAAGGCTTAATAATCAACAGGTTCGATGAAGATCAATATCAATACAACTAGGCCACAAACTCATCAGTTCCACAATATCTCGATTAAACACAGTCCGAACTGTCCAACTCAGACCCTCACAAATCCATGTCCACAATACGAGCCGAAATCCGATGATCATATCAGCAACCAATTTGGACCAATAATAAGGGTCTAAATATTATCAGTTCCAAACTCAATTATTAAATACGAATTGACAAGGTTCCCTTCTCGTAAATCCATCGTTAAAATTTACTTATGACCGTCATCAATTCGAATCATCCGACTGGTTCAAAAAAATAGATAATCCTATTAAAAAGGTTATCAAATAGTCCAATCATTCGACTTGAACATTTGCTCCATACGTATGGGCTTCCAAATTCAGAGATGAATAATAATTTCATCAAACTCGTAATCACATTCGTATTCCTATACGAATATTATTTCAAACACATAGTTTAGCTCTAGATATGAATATTCCCTATTCATTATCAAAACATCAACACTTCTTAAAAATTTTCATCACCTCGTATAATTCAAGAGTTCTTCAAGAACATGAAATATCCTAAATCACGTTCAGAACAACATATCCGAGGTATATATATATCCATGTTACCATTTTCTTCATCATGCCATTCTTATAACCTCAAGAATCGCAACAACACCATTATCATCATATGAAGAAGATCTCATTATTCATATCAGCATCCGAAATCTCTTATTACAATTCCAATAAATCTCGTATAACAACATCACATGATACCATAATTGTAACACCCCAGATCCTCCTGGGAATCTTACACGCCGTAAACCCTTCTCACAAGGATTTACCAGGCTAAGCACAATTCTCCACGTCATTTCAAAAATGCTAAAAAGACCGATGACGGTAATATTTTTCAAATATTAAGAAAAAATCATTTTCCGAATACCGTCAAAACGATCGAGGCCAAAATGCCAAAAACTCAGTTTAGGGAATCGGTTTTACAAAATAAAATTCAGTTGGTAAAATACCAAAAGCCATTTCAAAATACTCACGCAGCGGATAAAAGTACAGTCCAATTTATGCATTTTCATTGAAATAAGACGAACATCAAAATACACGATTCCCAACATACTTCCTCCCAAGTAGTAATCCTTACAAAAAAATGAACCACTATCAAAGGGATACGAGGACTACCATGTATGGACGAACCACGAAGAAGAATAATTTGAACACCATTCCAAGAATCATCAAAAACTTCAAGAACCATACTTAAATCCGAGCTCTCCATCTTAATCTTGTTTAAGAGAATCATCTCTCAATGTTTAGGAACTTCAAGTACTTCCCAAGGTTCTCCCTATAAAACACATCACTAGCGCGCGCTAGACTTTATATTTAGCGTGCGCTACAGGACTAGCGTGCGCTATCCTTCATTGATAGCGTGCGCTATCAGGCGATCGAAGCTACTACATTGCTTCGAAATTCATCTAACGTACGTAATGCCCATGCATTAGCGTACGCTAACAGGCGTTGACTTGATACAGTGAAATGCTCAGTAGCGTGCGCTATTCTTCGACCTTAACGCGCGCTAATCGTCGTTGACATGCTACAGTATCGTGCCCCCACATGCCGAAAGCATCCGCGATTATCGGGATTCCTTTGACCGATATGGAATTAGCGTGCGCTAATCATACGGTTTTAGCGTGCGCTAGCTCTACACGACAAGCACTCGTTGACCTTATCTGGACACGCGTCGAACATGGCCGGGTCCACCCGCCGAAAGCTAAGATTTCATTATTGGCAATCTGATGTTAGCGTGCGCTAACCAACATGCGTTAGCGTGCGCTAACTGAATATAAAAATCAACCTGGGCCTACCTGTCGGCCATCTTCCGAAACTAACCCAGCAAGTCGTTACGTACGTTAGGGGTCCTCCTTAGCGTACGTAACCGAACCTCTTAGCGTGCGCTAAGTATGCACCTTAGCGTACGCTAAGTATATATCTTAGCTCGCGCTAGGCATACCCTGTAGCGTGCGCTAACGTAGCTGTACTTAGCCATTTTACGCTATTCTCTACCAACATCTCGACATACTAAACGATCATACGGCACAATGAATACATATACGCATTCAACAACATTTTCATACGTTCACACCATCCTCAAGCACAATTATCCATCAACGAAATCCAACAATTAAACGAAAAAAAAAAAATATCCGAAAAATCGGGGTATTACACTCTACCCCCCTTAAAAATAAGTTTCGTCCTCGAAACTTGCAATCACTCGCACAAACAACATTTCAACGGAAATTCAAATTCACCAAGAATTATCGAATAATCCGAACAACATACTTACAAGTCTGTGAAGTCGAAGATCTCCCGTGATACTAGCATGCGACTTCTAAACAAAGTCTCGACATAATACCGATACACACCAATGTCGCAATTAGCAATTTAACAAAATCTCAAGGAAAAGTTCACGTCCGTGACCACGGCCACGATTCTTCCTACTTTCAGCCAACATTCTGAAGGGCACACACGTGCGTAAGTATAATCCAAATCGCACAATCTCGAAGTGACCAATTCCCAAGAATACCAAGCTATAAACGAAACGATTAAGAAAAATACAAGAAGAGTGAGAGGACTTACAAGTACCGGTCGCACTGTGATGATGGCAGAGTAGTGATACTGTGGGCAAAAGACGACTCAATCAACCCAAAAGACCGACAGCCTAGGTATCCATAAACCTAATTCTCCGATACCATATTCTGTAACACCCCCAAGTTATTCAGGGTATATTACAGCGCCGTGAGCCCCGTCGTGGGACCCACAAGGCTAAACCTACGCGGAACTATAAAACTTGACCGAGAAGGTCTACATACAATGGAAAGAAAGACGATACAAATGGTATTCAAAACCATAACCAATAAAACCATATACATCACTGCACAAATCAATACCTCGGCAACACAGGCCGGAACATCAAGGAAACTGAAATACAATACTCGAGTATTTAAAATCCATTCCAGTACAACAACCTGAATGGAGGAATCCAAAAAGATAACCGGAGACAAGACACAGTATCACACTTGCCCATCATTTTCATGCCGACCCGATACCTGCCTGTCCGTCCTCCTGGAACCTGAAATATATGAAACGTATTTCCCCCATAAAGGGGTTAGCCACCGAATAGCTAGTGCAAGTATATCAATATGAAACACAATACTCCTCGACAATAAAGTAAATGTAACCGTCAATTCATCAATTCAAGACTAGTATTCCGGAATAACTAAAATCTCATAGTGTCACCTCAAGACGTATGTGAATGCCGTAGAAACGGTTCGTTCATATCATACGCCGTTACATGTAGGAATGCCGTAGAAATGGTTCGTTGATTACATGCCATCAATACGTATGTGAATGCCGTAGAAACGGTTCGTTCATATCATACGCCGTTACATGTAGGAATGCCGTAGAAACGGTTCGTTCATTACATGCCATCAATACGTATGT
This sequence comes from Orobanche coerulescens, assembly GCA_033398695.1. NCBI lineage: Eukaryota > Viridiplantae > Streptophyta > Magnoliopsida > Lamiales > Orobanchaceae > Orobanche > Orobanche coerulescens. Next base: position 144,173,299 of record CM065805.1, on the reverse strand, counting down.
GAATGCCGTAGAAACGGTTCGTTCATATCATACGCCGTTACATGTAGGAATGCCGTAGAAACGGTTCGTTATATCTATGAATGCCGTAAAAACGGTTCGTTCATGATATTCCATCAATATTTCTTACTTTCAAATTCGAGAACGTACAATCATAAATGCATACTTGCCTTGAATAGTCGACGACGCAACGAACGGAAAGGAAAGTCACCGACGAATGCTAGGAACCATCAAAACCGAACCTAACGATTCGAAGAATACAATCACAACCAATTCTAAATGAATACGGAATAGGAATACACCCGAAAACCCACCTACGATTCATGTATATTCGTATAAAAACGACAACGAGGGCGGACCACAACCAAACCCTCTCGATTCCGTAAAAATCAAGAAATAAACCATAAATCCATAGGGAAACTATGAATACCAACAAGATTAATCATATTCATCATGAATTAATCAACAAAACGGAATGAATCGGACGAAAACGCGAAAACCCCCAAATTCCCGAAATTAGGGTTTAAGGAATATTGCCTTGATTCGTTGGATCAAAGGATGATAACAGATGATTGATTGACGATATAACCTCAAGAACTTCATGGATTTGTTGTTAAACAACATGGCTTCAAGCTTCCCACGACCACCTCCCCGGAAGAGAAAGGAAAAGTTGAGAAAAATGGCCAAAAACCCGTGTGCAGGGCCATAAATAGGCTGCACAGTGTGCCGCGGCCCAGCGGGAGTGTGCCGCGGCACAGGCCCAAAAATGGCTCCCAGTGGTCGGCAGTGTGCCGCGGCCCGGCCGGCGTGTGCCGCGGCACCGTACGATCGGTTTGGCGAAAAATGCCACAGTGTGCCGCGGCCCTGCCCGGCATGTGCCGCGGCCACGGTGCGGCTGCTCGGCGAGAAGCTGCCAGCACTACCGGCCGTGAGTCGGCGGTGTTGGCCTGGGCCCTGTGTTGCCGGCCATGACTCGACCGGGGCCAACTCCGACGGCCCGAACGACCCCGAAACCCGAACCTGAATACGAATCGATGATACGATTACGACGTACTCGCAAAGACGAATCTAAGAGCTAAGAGAACACACAATTCTGACCACCCGAAGGCTCGGAATTCAACAACGGAAGTAATTACCCAAAACTTTGGGAAATTAGGAAAATGGCCCAAAACGTCCGAAAATCACGATACGCGATCGAAACACCAAACCAAAGCTCGCAACATGAATAATAACATTAAATGAACTTACGAGAAACTCGAAACAACAGTTTCGGACGAGATTCGCAAGAATCGAACTCAAGTGCGGAAAAGTCGCTAAAAAGCTCGGAACTCAACAAAACGATACCGAAACGAACTCGGATGACAAAAAGTGCAGAATTAATCATTCTCGAAATGACGAAACGGTCAGGAACGAGTCATCAAAACAGACCTCCGTCGGAAAAATAAAAATTACCGGAAATCGAAATTGCGGATATTACATTCTACCCTCCTTAAAAGAAGTTTCGTCCCGAAACTTAAAACAACTAGGGAGAAGAAACATCCCGCCAGGAAAACTCAACGGGATACACAAGAACCGAAAACTTACGCCCAACAGCGAAACGTTACAAGCAACACAACAAGACGTTACCCGAAGATAATCCAAGCCAATGCTGAAGTAAATACGAATCACAATGACTGAAGGTTCCAATAGAAATACCAATACGTCGCAATGGCTTGAAATCCCCTCAACCGAAGCTGTATATCACGATGGCACGAAGCGAATGACCCAAAGCCGTAAATCATCACAATACAGATCTCAAAGAAGCAAACCTGACTGTCGGACATACCCCCCGGCGTATGAACAACCAGTCGCAAATCGTCGGACATATCCAATACAACATGGACCACGAACGACCAAGCAATAAAGCTCAAGAGGGAACATCACAGTACGTCCGATCCGGAAATGTGTCTGTGCACATGTCCACCCTGTAATACCCGGTTGTAATTCATTCATTTTCATTCAGTAATTATTAGTGTGTAATTGTCACTCAGTAATTCTCACTCATTAATAATCACTCATTTGCGTTCAATGTTGGCATGTTGTAATCGTATATCAGTTACCGATCATCATTTTATCTCCGTTTTTAGATCGAGACGGGAGTATTATCATTTTCATTGTGATTGATAGCCTTGTACTGGGAGTATCATCTTTGGCTCGTGTTAGACTTGTTCACTTCCACATTCGTATGGTATGTCGGATCATTCATCAGTCGTAACGAGGAATCGGAGTTATCGGATTAATCCACCTTGGCCAGCATTGAGTTACGGCCGTAAGGTTTTGGGATACGGCCGTAAATTCAGCGGGTACGACCGTAAGGCTGGCCGGTTACGGCCGTAAGTGGTCCAGCAGGCTGGCCAGGCATTTTGGCCGAAGGTGAGTTACGGCCGTAAGGTGGGTTGGATACAGCCGTAAGTGGTGTTCGTAAATTTCGGGTGTTGTCGACCAAGGGTGACTTACGGCCGTAAGGGTTGCGGCATACGGCCGTAAGTCGAGGCAGGTACGGCCGTAAGGCTTGGCCGGATCTGGCCGTCTGTACCGCGTGATGTCCGCCATTTTGTGAAGGCGGGTTACGCCCGTAAGGTTGGCCGGATACGGACGTATCATCCGAGTTACGGCCGTAAGGTGTGCGGTACGGACGTAAGGATGTCGACGGGTGTTTTTGACGAAGGCGGGTTACGCCCGTAACTCAGAGGCGATTCTGGCCGTAAGTGCATCGGCGAGCTTTCGGACGAAGCCGAAATTCTGCCGTCTGAGTTGGCGATTCTGGCCGTCTGAGTTGGCGATTCTGGCCGTAAGGCCGTTGACTTGGAATGTTACGGCCGTAAGAGGGCCGAGTTACGGCCATAACTTCCGGTAGTATTTAAGGACTTGGCCGGGTCATTTTTCCTCACTTCTTCATTTTTCCATCTTCATCCGAGAGAGAGGGTTGAGGGAGAGATTTTGCAATCATCAATCACTTGAGTGTGTAATTTTCATCATCTTCATTCATTTGGGAAGCTTGGATACTCGTTTAAACTCGTGTTCTTCGGATCGAAGTGATTGGATCTTCTAGAGGTAATTTCTTCAACACCTTGGATTTCGATTCTATGTTGAGATATGATGTTTTGAACATTATAATCATGTTATATGAAGGGATATGTATAGGATTATGAGTTTGTATAAGGATTCATTGGATTATTGAAGGATTATTCAAGAACACTTTGATTATCGAGTTGAAATTGGGGGTTTTCGATTAATTGTCGTTATAATCACGTTTCCGGATATTCATTTTGGATTATTGATCATTCGGAAGATGTTTGTTGGGTTGAAACACTTCTTGGGGGAATTGATAGTGGCTTATTTAGATTTGATTGTGAACAACCGGAGTTTGGCCACAACGTATTCGATATAATGCCCCAATGAACTTAGTTTAATCGTATCGACGTTTTGAGTTCGTTATATTCGTGTTTGATTCGTATATTGAACGAGTTGTTGGATATTGTATAATTCAAGGTTGTTCGAGCGACCGATATCTCAATTAGGACGTTGTTCGTGGAAGGATAATTGTCACCGGTATTGTGTAAGTTGATTCTTACTCAGTTATAAGGATATTCATTTCCTTTTGTTGTTTTTCATTCATAATCGTAACTCATTCATCATTATGTTAACCGTATTAAAACTTGTCATTGTCAATTAATCACTTCAGTCACAAGGAACGACGGTTCCAATTATTTTGTTGAGCTATCATTCATTTCACTATCATTTTATCTCGGTGAGTCATTATTCGTTTCCGATGTCACTTTTGTTATATAGTGGCATTCCAGGTCATACTGGCATGTCGGTTGGTATGTGTAGGATTTTCATGTCGGGCACATGATAGTCGTGTGTTGGTTGGTGGCCTCACATTGGACTGTGCACACGAGTTGATGGCTTCGTGAGACTGATTAGGTACAAGGCCACGCGCGTATTCGATCAATACTCGTTGGTGGCTTGTGCACGGACACATTTCCATCCCGGACGTAGTATGGCGCCATTCCTTTGAGCCGTACTAATAGTTGATTCATATAGCATGTTTGATTGCATATGTTTCGACAGGATAATTCATAACTCCAGATATATTATGATTGTGTATTTTCAACCCTTGAGGATTGTTGTTCTGTGTAACTGACCCCGTTGGGGGATATTGTTTTTCAGGTCATGGCAAGGCTAAAGCACGGGGAGAGCACGGTGACGGCGAGGAGTCCCAGTGATACTAGTAGGGGGCCCCAGTCTTTTCAGTCATTTATGTTTCCTTCATTTATTCCGCTGCAGACATTCCGTTTGAATATTCATTTCACTCATTGTGGTATATTTTATCTCCATATAAAATATACTTGTATTCAGTATCATCCTGGGTGTGTTGTATGAAACTCCTCATCGGAGTAATTAATTGTGTAATGTGGTTCGGTACTACATTTACCCTGCGTAATTCACTCATTTTCATTAGCCTGGTGGGTCCCAGTCGGGGGTCCATGGCACTGTAATATCCGCCTAGTTTAGGGTGTTACAGAGTTGGTATCGGAGAGTGGTTTTGAATACTACCTTCTGAGTAATGTCTCATTTGAAATCATCATCATAGGTCTAGTATCATTGGACTTTCGCGTCACGTGTGACCTGTGCAGATGCCGAGCCAATCAGACCGAAAGAACTGTAAGACTTCTAACGCCATGGTATAATTTCTGGCAATTATCATTCATCCATAATTTATCAGTTAACAATCCTCAAACATCATTTTCATTTTGACCAGGACAGTCATTTTAACTCATTAATCACTCAATTAATTTCATTACTCGGTTGTTGATCTGGAAGATCATATAATTAATCTTGTTAACTTGTTCAAGATAATCATTTCAATAATTTCATCAGAAATCATGTCACCTCGGTTAATCGTTCATGTAATCACTGTGTTAGAGCGTATGCTCATTTTCATCACCTCATGTCATAGTCATAATGTGATATTCATGCGAGAGATATAATCATCATGTAACTTTCCACTTCAGTATGGAAAGAGCTGGCAGAGGACGAGGAGGACGAGGCCGTGGTGCGGGCCGAATCCCGAGAGCTCGTGTGAATACACGTGCGAATGCGAGAAACAATGCCAATTCATCGAGCAGCGACGCTGCCACTCATTCACCTGGGCATGATCATTCACTATCGGGGAGTCGTACTCGGGACACGGCTCAGTCAGAAGGTGTTCGGGTGGACCCACTTGCTTTTATGCAGGGCATGATGGCCGAAATGACGCAGATGGCACAACTTATGGAGACGATGCACAATTCAGTCAATCAAAATCAACAGACTCCTCCGCCGCCACCTCAGAGGCAAGAGAGGGGTGTAAGCAATATCATTAGCGATATCTCTCGCCAGCGACCACCTACCTTTGAAGGCTCATCTGAGCCGGCGGATATTGTTCATTGGCTCGAACACTTCGAGAAGTTATTTGCTATGGTGGATTGCCCAGAAGGGCATAAAGTTTCAGTTGCGGCTTACTATCTTGGTAAGAGCGCTCATTCATGGTGGTTATCGTTGAAGCCCACAGATGGATCATGTACTTGGGATCAGTTCAAAACTCTCATGATGGAGAGGTATCAGAGTTACTCACTCCCGACCCCTCATCAGACGCGGATGTTCTCGACATTGCCGAGAAATTTCAGGAACTTCTTCCGTTCGCCTCATCTATCATTCACTCTGAGGCGGACAAGATCAAGTATTTCAGCAAGAGGCTGAAACCTCGTATGCGGCTACAACTGCTTAATCATAATTTCACCACGTTGGCCGAATTCATTGAGAAAGCTCTTACTTACGAGCTTACTGCTAAGGAGATTTCTAAGCAACAACCTTCATATGATGGCAAGAAGTCTAAGAAGCGTCGATCGGCGGGAGTCGGTGATTTCAAGAAACCACGTGCGGGCTCTACTTTTTCGAGCGACCTCCCCTGGCGTCTAAACCCTCGGAATCTCGGCCACGAGCGGCGGTTCGGCCATCACACTGTTTCAGCTGAGAGCAGGCCATTTCAGCACCAAATGTCCGGCGATGCATCACGTGCCACAACCGTGGGATTGCCGGGCATAGGGCCCGCTTTTGCCGAAGGGACTCTAAACCCACTCGGCATCATCTCGGGCCCAGGACATTCAAAGATGCAGAATCGGGCCACTCGGCCCGGTGTCGTTTAAGGCAGCGAGGAGCTAGCAAGGCGGAGCTAAGAGCTATCAGGCAGGAGCGTCTGGTTCGGGGCAGCAAGCCCGAATTCTGAGATGAAGAAGACCGATGATGCAGAGGCCGAATGATCTCGTGTACACTCGATATTCTATCCCGACCTATGTGTACCCTTTTTGATCTTGGTGCATCGCATTCATTCATTTCCGAGTCATGTTTGAGTAGACTACGTGCGGGTAGTGCTACTAGTTGTGAGCCTTATGTCATTGGCCTACGATGGTAGACGAATTATCGGTGTCGTGAGATTGAGAATTGTCCGATTCTGGCCATGGTCGTGTATGGCCAGCGGACCTATTCGTAGTAGATTTGCCGAGGGACGACGTCATCTTGGGTATTGATTGGATTGATCGTCATGATGCCACCATTAGTGTCCGTGGCGTATGATCACTATCATTGCGAGGCGATGGGGTTGAATGTGTGTTTTCGGGAGGTAATCACGCATTACGGTAAGGTCATTAATTTGATGAAAGCGATGCGATTACTCGATCGGGGATGTGTTGGTTATTGGTGCTATATGACCAAAACCGAGAAATCATCAGTATTGTTGTCGGATATTCCGGTAGTATGGGAATATGCCGACGTTTTTCCAGACGAGTTACCTGGCTTGCCTCCACAGAGAGATGTGGAATTCACGATTGAGTTGGAGCCCGGTACGTCCCCGATATCGAAGGCACCGTACCGGATGGCCCCGACCGAAATGCAGAAATTAAAGAACCAACTTGAGGAGATGTTCGAGAAAGGTTATATCCGACCGAGTGCGTCCCCGTGGGGAGCACCAGTTCTGTTTGTCAAGAAGAAGGATGGTTCGTTCCGGTTGTGTATTGATTACTAGGAATTGAACCGGGTGACGATCAAGAATAAGTATCCTTTACCCCGCATTGATGATCTCTTAGATCAACTTCAGGGAGCTTCAGTATTTTCCAAAATCGACTTAAGATCTGGATATCATCAGTTGCGTATTCGTGAGTCGGATATCGCTAGGACGGCGTTTCAAACACGCTATGGTCATTATGAATTTGTGGTTATGCCGTTTGTGTTGACTAATGCACCTGCGATATTCATGGAATTAATGAATCGGGTTTTCATAGACTATCTGGATCAGTTCGTGGTTGTCTTCATTGATGACATTTTGATTTATTCTCGTGACCGGGAGGAACACGAGTCTCACCTTCATCTAATTCTCGACGTGTTGAGACGAGAACAACTTTATGGGAAGTTTTCCAAATGTGAGTTCTGGATGTCCGAGGTGACATTTCTCGGACACGTAATTTCATCAGACGGAGTTCGTGTCGATCCTCAGAAGACGGAGGCTATTCGAGATTGGCTACCTCCGAAGAATGTTAAGGAAATCCGAAGTTTCCTCGGATTAGCGGGTTATTATCGGCGATTTGTGGAGGGATTTTCTAAAATTGCTCAACCCATGACGAATCTTTTACGGAAAGATAAGAAATACACGTGGTCCGACGCGTGTCAACAGAGTTTTGAGGAACTCAAGAGCCGGTTAACTTCAGCACCTGTTCTTTCCTTGCCGCAAGGGACGGAAGAATTTGTGGTTTATAGTGATGCGTCCGGACAGGGTCTCAGATGTGTACTCATGCAGAACGGGAAGGTTATTGCTTATGCTTCACGACAATTGAGACCTTACAAGGTTAATTATCCGACCCACGACCTGGAGCTAGCAGCCGTGGTGTTCGCTTTGAAAATTTGGCGTCATTATCTTTATGGCATTACCTATCAGATATTCACCGATCATAAGAGTTTAAAGTATATATTCACTCAGAAGGAGTTAAATATGATATCGAGAACTAATCAAAGATTATGATATCGAGATCCTTTACCACCCGGGCAAGGCGAACGTTGTCGCCGAAGCCTTGAGTCGTAAGTCCATGCAGGAGCAGATGCTTGCTCGTTTACTTGATTCGAAGGAGCTTGGAGAATTCCTTAGACCCGAGATCGAGGTCTGGCTCCAGCGAGTTCAGGGACACCTTTGTATGTTGGAGATTTCTGTAATACCCGGTTGTAATTCATTCATTTTCATTCAGTAATTATCAGTCTGTAATTGTCACTCAGTAATTCTCACTCATTAATAATCACTCATCATTCATGATTCATTCATTTGCGTTCACTGTTGGCATGTTGTGATCGTATATCAGTTACCGATTGTCATTTCATCTCCGTTTAGAGACCGAGATGGGAGTATCATCTTTGGCTTATGTTAGACTTGTTCATTTTCACATTCGTATGTTATGTCGGATCATTCATCAGTCGTAGCGAGGAATCGGAATTATTGGATTTTTCAACTTGGCCAACATCGAGTTACGGCCGTAAGGACTTTGGGTTACGGCCGTAACAAGGGTTCGTGTTTTCAGGCCATTTGGACGAAAGGGACTTACGGCCGTAAGGTCTTGTGATACGGCCGTAAGTTGAGCAGGTACGGCCGTAAGGCTGGCCGGTTACGGCCGTACGCGTCCACCAGGCTACCGAGACATTTTTGGCCGAGGGCGAGTTACGGCTGTAAGAAGGGGAGGATACGGCCGTAAGCGGTGTTCGTAAATTTTAGGTGTTGAGGAACAAGGGTGACTTACGGCCGTAAGGGTTGCGGCATACGGCCGTAAGGGTTGCGGCATACGGCCGTAAGTCGAGGAAGGTACGGCCGTAAGGCTTGGCGATTCTGGCCGTCTGCAGCGAGCAAGGTGCACAGTCGTTTTTCGGCGAAGAGGGCTTACACCCGTAAGTTTGGCGGATACGTCCGTATCATCGATTCTGGCCGTAAGGTGTGCGGATTCTGGCCGTAAGGGTGTCGGCGGATGTTTTTGACGAAGGCGGGTTACGACGTAACTCAAGAGCTGATTCTGGCCGTAAGTCTGCCGGCGAGCTTTGACGAAGCGAGTTACGGACGTATGAGTTGGCGATTCTGGCCGTAAGGCCGTTGACACAGGATGTTACGGCCGTAAGAGGGCCGAGTTACGGCCGTAACCCGGCGATGTTAAGGACTTGGCCGGGTCATTTTTCCTCACTTCTTCATTTTTCCATCTTTATCCGTGAGAGAGGGTTGAGGGAGAGATTTTACCATCATCAATCACTTGAGTGTGTAATCTTCATCATCTTCATTCCTTTGGGAAGCTGGGATACTCGTTTTAACTCGTGTTCATCGGATCGAAGTGGTTGGATCTTCAAGAGGTAATTTCTTCAACACATTGGATTTCGATTTTGTGTTGAGATATGATGTTTTGGACATTATAATCATGTTATATGAAGGGATATGTATATGATTATGAGTTTGTATAAGGATTCATTGGATTATTGAGGGATTATTCAAGAACACTTTGAATATCGAGTTGGATTTGGGGATTTTCGATTAATTGTTGTTATAATCACGTTTTTGGACATTCATAATGGATTATTGATCGTATTGGAGATGTTTTGTTGATTTGAAACACTTCTTGGGGATTTGAGGTTGGTATTGTTGAGGTTTAGTTGTAATCAATCGAAGTTGGCCTCAAAGTGTTCGATATAATGCCCCAATGAACTTGGTTTAATCTTATCGACGTTTTGAGTTCGTTATATTCGTGTTTAATTCGTTTATTGATCGGATTGTTGGTAATTGTATTGAATTAAGGTTGTTCGAGCGACCGACACTTCATTTAGGACATTTGTTCGTGGAAGGACTTTCTTCATCGGTATTGTGTAAGTTGATTCTTACTCGGTTAAAAGGATATTCATTCCTTTTGTTGTTGATCATTCATAATCATAACTCATTCATCATTGTATTAATCATATTGAGACTTGTAATTGTCGAATAATCACTTCATTAACAAGGAACGGCGGTTCCAATCATTTCATTGAAACTATCAATCACTTCATTATCACTTTCATCTCGGTAAGTCATTCTTGACGTTGTCAGATTATTATTATTCATTGATATTCATTATGGTCATTCTCGTTCATATGACCTTCTGGGTTCATATTGCGTGGCCGGGTGCGGATGTGTGGAATTTTTAGTCGGGCACATGATGACCATGTATTGGGAGTGATACATTGGGTACTGCACACGGTAACGTTTACCTCCGTGAGACTAATTAGGTACAAGGTCGGTTGTGTCATGTAATCCGTCTTGTACTCTTGCACAGAACACTACGGGCGTACTATGGTACTCCTCTTGGCGTAATTCATAATTAAGGATATTTCATAACTCGGTTAATTCATGATTGTGTAATTTCAACCCTTGAGGATTGTTGTTCAGTATAATCGGCCCGTTTGGGGATATTGTTTTTCGTGTCATGGCAAGGCAAAGGTGCGGGAGAGCACGTTGGCGGCGAGTCAGTGATACTAGAAGGGGGCCCGATCCTTTCGATCATTTATTCAGTCATTTATGTTTTCTTTATTTATTCCGCTGCAGACATTCCGTTCGAATACTCATTTCATTCAGTGTCGTGTATTTTATCGTCACATAAGATACACATGTATTCTATATTATCCTGGGTGTGTTGTATGAAACTCCTAATCGGAGTAATTGATGTTATAATGTGGTTCGGTACTACATTTACCCTGTGTAATTCATCCTTTTTCATTCGCCTGGTGGGTCCCAGTCGGGGGTCCACGGCACTGTAATATCCGCCTAGTTTGGGGTGTTACAGAGTTGGTATCGGAGCGTGGTTTGAATACTACCCTCCAATTCATGTCTCATTTGAAATCATCGTCATCAGACTAGTATCATTGGACTTTCGCGTCACGTGTGACCTGTGCAAATGCCGCGCCAATCAGACCAAGAACTGTAAGATTTCTAACGCCATGGTATAATTTCTGGCAAGAATCATTCATTCATAATTCATCAGTTAACAATCCTCAACTATCATTTTCATTTGACCAGGACGGTCATGTTAACTCGTTAATCACTCAACTCATTTCATTATTCAGTTGTTGATCAGGAAGATCAAATCATAAATTATGTTAACTTGTTCAAGATAATCATGTCACCTCAGTTAATCATTCACGTAATCACTGTGTTAGAGCGCGTATGCTCATTTTCATCATCTCATGTCATAATCATAACGTGATATTCATGCGGGTAATATAATCATCATGTGACCTTCCTACTTCAGTATGGAAAGAGCTGGCAGAGGACGAGGAGGACGAGGCTGTGGAGCGGGCCGAATCCCGAGAGCTCGTGTGAATACACGTGCAAACGCGAGGAATAATGCTAATTCATCGAGTAGCGACGCTGCCACTCATTCACCTGGACGCGATCATTCACTAACGGGGAGTCGTACTCGAGACATGGCTCAGTCAGAAGGTGTCCGGGTTGACCCACTCGCTTTTATGCACGGCATGATGGCCCAAATGACCCAGATGGCACAGCTGATGGAGACGATGCATAACTCCACTACTCAAAATCAACAGGCTCCTCCGCCGCCACCTCAGAGGCAAGAGAGGAATGTGAGCAATATCATCGGCGACATCTCTCGCCAGAGGCCACCGACTTTCGAGGGCTCTGCAGCCGGAGATATTATTCATTGGCTCGACCATTTCGAAGTTGTTTGCTATGGTAGAGTGTCCCGAAGGACACAAAGTTTCATTGCGACTTACTACTTGGGCAAGAGCGCGCATTCTCGGTGGTTGTGGTTGTTGCCCACCGAAGGATCATGTACATGGGATCAGTTCAAAACTCTCATGATGGAGAGGTATTATCCGGCCCCACTCAGAGAGGCCAAGCTGTCAGAGTTACTCACTCCCGACCCCTCATCAGACGAGGATGTTCTCGCCATTGCCGAGAAATTTTAGGAACTTCTTCAGTTCGCCTCATCTATCATTCATTCCGAGGCAGATAAGATTAAGTATTTCAGCAAGAGGCTGAAACCCCGTATGAGACTACAGTTGCTTAACCATAATTGCACCACGTTGGCTGAATTCATTGAGAAAGCTCTTACCTATGAGCTTACTGCTAAGGAGATTGCTAAGCAGCAACCTTCATCCACTAGCAAGAAGTCCAAGAACCGTAATCAGTCTGACGGCAGTCAGGCTACTTTCAAGAAACCTCGTACGGGCTCTGCTTTTTCTGAGCGACCTCCTGTGACGTCTAAACCCGCGTAATCTCAGTCACGAGCGGCCAGCTCGGCCATCACCTGTTATAACTGTGGGGATCTTGGTCATGTCATCACCAAGTGTCCGAGACAGTCTGTCACTTGTCATAACTGTGGAATTGTTGGGCATAAGGCCTGTTTTTGCCGTAGGGACTCCAAACCTACTCAGACGTTATCTCAAGCCCCGAAGCAGTCAGCCGTTCAGAATCAGGCCACTCAATCAGCGTCGTTTAAAACGACAGGAGCGACTAAAGGTGGAGCCTATAGCCGTGACAGGAGCGTCACGGTCTGGGACTAGCAAGCCCCGGATTTATGAGATGAAGAAGACCGATGACCCCGAGGCCCGAATGATCTCAGGTACACTCGATATTCTATCTCAACCTGTGTGTACCCTTTTTGATACTGGTGCATCACATTCATTCATTTCCGAGTCATGTTTGAGTAGACTACGTCTGGGTAGTGCTACTAGTTGTGAGCCTTATGTCATTGGCCTACCTGATGGTAGATGAATTATCGGTAATCGCGAGATTCAGAATTGTCCGATTCAGTTTCATGGTCGTGAATGGCCAGCGGACCTAATCGTAGTAGATTTGCCGAGGGACGACGTCATCTTGGGTATTGATTGGATGGATCGTCATGATGCCATCATTAGTGTCCGTAAGGTCGAATGTGTATTTCAGGGTCGTAATCCCGGCTATTCGGGTAAGGTCATTAATTTGATGAAAGCAGTGCGATTACTCGGTCAGGGATGTGTTGGTTATTGGTGCTACATTACCAAAACCGAGAAGTCATCAGTAATGTTGATGGATATTCCGGTAGTGAGGGAGTATGCCGACATTTTTCCAGACGAGTTACCTGGTTTGCCTCCACAAAGGGATGTGGAATTCACGATTGAGTTGGATCCTGGTACGTCTCCGTTATCGAAGGCACCGTACCGGATGGCCCCGACCGAAATGCAGGATTTAAAGAACCAACTTGAGGAGTTGTTCGAGAAGGGTTATATCCGACCGAGTGCGTCTCCGTGGGGAGCACCCGTGTTGTTTGTCAAGAAGAAGGATGGTTCATTTCGTTTGTGTATTGATTATCGGGAGTTGAACAGAGTGACAATCAAGAATAAGTATCCCTTACCCCGTATTGATGATCTTTTAGATCAACTTCAGGGAGCTTCAGTATTTTCCAAGATCGACTTAAGATCTGGATATCACCAGTTGCGGATTCGAGAGTCGGATATCGCGAGGACGGCGTTTCGAACACGCTATGGCCATTATGAGTTCGTAGTTATGCCGTTCGGGCTAACTAATGCACCTGCGGTATTCATGGAATTAATGAATCGGGTTTTCATCGACTTTTTGGATCAGTTTGTTGTTGTCTTCATCGACGATATTTTGATTTATTCTCGTAGCCGAGAGGATCACGAGGTTCATCTTCATCAGGTTCTCGACGTGTTGAGACGAGAGCAACTTTTTGGAAAGTTTTCCAAATGCGAGTTATGGATGTCCGAAGTGACTTTTCTCGGACATGTAATTTCGTCAGACGGAGTTCGTGTCGACCCTCAGAAGATGGAGGCTATCCGAGACTGGAAATAGGAGCAGCTTCAGGCTCTAATTCGATAGTGAACTCCACTTCTCTCTGCGGAGGTAACCCAGGTAGTTCGTCAGGAAATACATCTGAGAACTCATTCACAACTGAAATAGACGAGAGCTCTACTCCTTCCTCTTTCCTCATGGCATAGCACCAAAGTCCATGACATCCCTGCTTCAGTAATTTCACGGCTTTCATTGCTTTGATCAATTTTCCCGAGCTTCCTGGTCTCCATCCTCGGAATAAGTGTTCAGATCCGTCATCATCAATGATAGAAATGGCTCTCTTTCGGTAATTCAGAATAGCTCCATAACGGTTGAGCCAATCATCTCCGAGAATTAAATCGTCACCGTAGATGTCAACTACAATAAGATTCGATGGCCAATCTCTCCCTCCTATAGACACTGGAAAATCTCTAGCTTCTAGGGTTCCCATAATTCTCTCTCCGCTCGGTAAACCCACAACATATGGTTCACAATCAAATAAGCACGATATTTTTAAACGATTAACACAGTTCAATGATATGAAAGAATGTGTAGCTCCGGAATCTAATAAGACACTAACTGGTTGCAAAAGGATCTGAATCGTACCTGATGCAACAGCAGTGTTCTGATCTTCAGATTTCCTCATCTCGTACAGGCGCAGAGGAACGGACCCAGAACTGGATGTCTCTCTCTTCCCAATATTTTGCTGCTGAAATCCACTCTGCTGCATCTGGTTCACACTTATCTCCTTTGGAACTGGTGCTGGAGTGCGAGTACCAAAAGATCTAGTAGCAACTCCAAAGAAATCCGCACGGTGCCCTTCTTGCCCACAATCGTAACAAGTCACAGAAGATGCGGGGCAATCACGTCGAATATGCCCTGCTCGACCACAATTCTTTGATGCGTCCGAAACTGCTGATGTTGTGCGGAACTTCTTTCCATCTCTAAAAGGATGTGGAGGTTTCCTAGCCGAATAAAAGGAAGACTGGCCCTTGCGGGCCCCACCACTCTTGTTTTCTGAGAAGTTGCCGGTGACTTTATGCTTCTTTGCCTCCACTGATTTCTCCACCGCCGCCTCTTTCATGTCGCAGGCCAGCGCTTTGTCTTGATACTGCCGCAATGTAGTACACTCGAATCCGGACATGTACTGCTGAATCTCCGGCTTCATTCGCATATCGAAATGAAAAATCTTTTCTGCCTCCGTTCTGACCAAGTGTCGGACACAGGTCAGCTGATGATTAAAAGTTTTGATTATGTCTATTACAGTTGCTTCCGAACTCTGTGGTGAGAAAAACTCTCGGATTTTTCCCACTCTAACTGGACGAGGACAATACTGTGCTTCCATCATTAGTTTGAATTCCGTCCAATCCGCATTATGATTCTCGGGTCGAATAGCTTCCCACCAGTCAAAGGCCTCCCCAGTCAGAAAATACTGGGCAATGGGAACCTTCCGGTCCTCGGGACAGTTAATACCCATGAATATTTTTTCTAACTCCTTTAGCCAATGATCCCAAGTAAGTGCCTCAGCAGATCCGTCAAACTTTGGCGGGTGCAATTTGACTACCTCAGCAAGCCATCTGTCTCCCCGGTTATCCTCGTGGTGCTGCTGTCCCATCGCTGTCTGCATGCGGTCAACTACCTGAGCGAACTGGTTTATCTGAGCCACCACCTGTTGAAGCACTCCCGGCATGTTAGGATTTGCGTCGTCATTCGCCGATCCTTGCTGCCCTCCAGAATGGGAATCGGTTCTACTAGCCGATAAGTCTGGGGTAGTTGCGGAATCCTCCTGTCTCATATTTCCACGTCCGCGTCCACAACCACGTCCGCGTCCACGACCTCCTCTCAATATACTGAAAACACAATTTCTCAATATCCAGGACAAAATTTTCAAAAATAAAGCCCGTCAATACTCACAGAAGAGAATTAAGTAAAACGGTAGTACAAGAGATTAGGAGACTTACAACCACGGTACACATGATGACTTTTGGCTGAACAGTGATGTTACGAACGACTCGTAAATCAATAACATAAACAGACCCAACTTAAAACCCGACTGCCAAGATATCCATGAATCTTAGCTCCGATACCATATTCTGTAACACCCCGAGATATTCGGAATAATTACAGCGCCGTAAACCTTATAAGTAAGGATTTACAAGGCTAAATAAAAGAAATGTAAATATAAGACATCAATACGACGGGAATTCAAGTTTACAAAACCGGTTCCAACTGGTTCAACGAGTTAATTAATACAACCATATCGAAATGAAATTAATAAGACACGCGTACTCGAGTACTGAAATTAAACCAAGAAGACAAATCACCAACAACAACAAACATCACTGAACCCCTTCGTCGTCACATCGGTACTGTGGCTGTTTCCCTGCTCCTCGGCTACCTGAACATCAAAACAAATGTCCACCCCCGAAGGGGTTAGCAAAACGATGCTAGTACAAGTATCATTTAAACAAATCGAATATGCATCAACAATAAATAACAAGATACACCACACGGACTTCCGCTACCGGAATCCGACAATGCGAATCCAAAAGATTCCATTAACACAGCAAGGGTATTCCAATGATCCAGCGCCCTCAGCCTAGACCCCAAGATGATCCCGTCGGACCAACACGAGGTGGACATCCTATCCAGCGCCCTCAGCATAGATCGCACAACATACACAAACACAACTCATGCATCCATATATGCCAAATCGCTATGTCCATCAACATGAACATGCAAACACTAGATAACGAATATCATGACAATTCAACGAAATAAATCTCATGTTCAATAACATGAATAAACCACACGCATGCTCAAAAATACCAATATTAACACATTACGATACTTGCCTCGAAGATGGCAAGAACGAAACACTTCAATGATCTCAACACACTCGAAGGCCGCCTCCTTCGATCAACGTAGCAAGCTCGAACCTTAACAAAAGAAATGATATAGAATTCATCTTAAGTCGAACGATTGCCTATCAATCCGGTCTATGGCCAAAAGCTCTAAATATGCAATCTGCCTGAACCACTTAGCGTACGCTATGTACTCTACGTAACGTGCGCTAAGCCTGCGTGTTAACGTACGCTATCATCTAAGTCTAGCGTACGCTAGCCATGTACTGACAGTTCTCTCTGATCAGCCGACTGACTCGACTGATAACATAACGTACGTTACGTACCAAACGTAGCGTACGTTAACTTATTCCCGATAGCGCACGTTAACTTAGATATGTTAGCGTGCGCTAACCGTGCATGGCAGATTACTACTAGCAGAAGACTTGATCTAATGGTGATGAACTCATGAATTCTATGGTGATAATACATGTCATCCCCGTGCATATCATGCTCATAAGGTTTTGTGAAAGTTCTATACGTACTAAATGACTATGAGATACAAGGATACGTATAATCATCACGACACCATAATTCATCTTTGATCTTCAAGGAATATCCTAAGTTCAATCCGTTACATGTCCCAAAACGTATGATTCCTTTATGTAAAGGCATAAGAACTTTGAAAATCTCCATATACTGGTCACAAATCGGTTTGAAGCTTCAGAATATGCTAGGAGTTCAAACACTAAGAGGTTCAATGGTTTATACGATGAATAAGTACCGAAACATCGAAAATATCCTTCTAACACATGATGTTCGACTACTTATGAATTTAACTGACTAGGTAAATCCCAAAACATGATCAAAAACATCCTTCAGAATACTACTAATATTGGTGAAGAATCACCTACCTCAAAGTAGTGAAGAACAAGGAGGAATTCGAAGCAATCCAACGCCGAAGGCTTAAACCCCAATCCCCAAAGATCTACAATCTTCAACACGAGCTAGGATGCTGGTAAGAAGTGTTTAGGATGAAGAGAGTGACTCTCTAAGTTCAATAATTCGGATGTGGGAAGTGCAAAGTCTGAAAATATGAAAAAGGATGCTGTCCTATATATAGAAAATGGTTATTAGCGCGCGCTAGTCCATATTCATAGCGTGCGCTATCCTCATATGAGTAGCGTGCGCTAACACGTTGACTTGGCTTTTTCCCGAAAGCCGTCCAGGTTAATCCCGGCATAATCCGACCAAGATCCCCGGCCTGATATCACCTACCAACACGTCTCAGTCATATTGACCACGTATAGCGTGCGCTAAGGTCCCTTCACAGCGTGCGCTATGGATCCAAGTTAACATACGCTACACTTAGTCGATAGCGTGCGCTACATGCGCAGAATCACACTTTTAAATCACATTCATGAAATCATACACTCAACAACACCGGATTATGAAATACGGAGAATAATACTCAGATCAAAATGCAACAATTACAATATCACAAGTTCCAAATACATATCAGAAATCTCGGGTATTACAGGAATGGAGTCGACAACCTTAATAGCTGTTCAAGTTTATGGTCGAGTGCAGAACATGAATATAATATTCGGAAAGACCCAGAAAAAAGATACTGAGAAAAACATATGGAAGAGGTCAAAATTCTTTCATCTTCCATACTGGCGAGATCTAGATGCGGCACTGTATAGATGTTGTTCAAATGGAAAAAAATATGTGTGATAGTTTAGTTGGCACACTACTCAATATTAAGGTAAAACTAAGGATGGTGTGAATGCTCGTCAAGATCTAGTTGAGATGGGAATACGACCGGAGTTACATCCAAAATCAGCCGGTAAGCAAACATATCTACCCCCATTCATGTCTTACTTTATCAAGGAAAGAAAGGACAAGTTTTTGTTAGTGTTTTGAAAATGTCAAAGTGCCCCAGGGTCACTCTTCAAATATTAGGAGACTTCTCTCATTGCAAGACATTAAATTAGATGGCTTAAAGTCTCATGATTGCCATGTATTGATGCAACAACTCCTACAAGTGGCTATATATTATATTTAGCCCAAAAAAATAAGGCATGCTGTAACTTGTCTATGCTATTTCTTCAATGCTCTATATGGCAAAGTAGTTGACCCTTTAGTGTTGGATGATTGGGAAAAGGAGGCTGCTAATATCTTGTGTCAACTTGAGATATACTTTCCTCCCTCATTTTATGACATCATGGTTCATGGAATTGTTCATTTAGTAAGAGAGATAAGAGAGTGTGGCCTTGTTTATTTTTGATGGATGTACCCAATTGAGCGATACATGAAAATCCTCTAAAGGTATATAAGAAATCCAAATCATCCATTGTTTAAAGGTACATTGCAGAAGAAGCAATTAAGTTATGTACAGACTACATGTCACAAGCAGAAGGTGTAGGGATGCCAAAGTCTCGTCATGATAGAAGATGTCGATGTAAGGGTATACGGGGTGTGAAAATTAAAACAAGAGGAAGTGCTTCAATCTCATTTGTATATATTAAATATTGATGAGGTTATTCCTCGCCTGTCGAATCATATAGTTCTTGTGAAGTCAAAAAATTCTCGGATGAGTGAAAAATTGGTGTTGACCGAGCATAACAAGACTTTCTTGCAAAATGTTAGTCTTGATGATAGTACTTCTTATACACTGAAATGGGTGGCACATGGGTCTATGTTTGATGTCATCACTTGGAGTGGATACGATATCAATAAGTTACACTAAGTCACCAGATAACAAGAGTACTCTACTGAACAGTAGATTTACTCTTCAAGATGAGTCCATTTACTTTTTTAGTTCAAAATATAAAAATCCTATTATGGCTTGCATAAGTTACTTTGGAGTTATTGAAGAGGTTTGTGAGGTTGACTATGTTAAATTTAGAATCCCTCTTTTTAAATGCAATTGGGATGATAATAACACTAGTGTGCAAATTGATGAATTGGGATTTACATTGGTGGACCTTCACAAGGTTGCTTACAAAGACGAGCCTTTCATCATGGCATACCAAGCAAGAGAAGTGTTTTACATCAATGACCCATGTGATTAGAGGTGGTCGGTGGTTCTTCAAGGCATATGCATAGGTGGTACTCTTGAGAATGAAGATTCAACATTTGATAATTATGAGACTTTTTCTTTCTCGGAACGCATACCTCCCATTGATGAAAATGAAACGGATGGTATGCATGCCACTCATAATGATCATGACGAAGGCATATGCGGGAACATTCATAAATAATCGTAAGTAAGTTTACTTAATTTATCTTTTTGGTTGTGTTCCCATCAATTTAACACATTAAAAGTCATCAAATAAAATAATAATATTATTAATAATGATGATAATTAAATAACAATATTAATACAACAATGAATAACACTTTATTGATGAGCGAGATATCTTTATTATATACTTTCAACATGTTTATTCTCTTGATGTGATTGACATATTTTATGTGTTGTCTGAAAAGACACATGGCTACCCCACCGAGGTCTGATTCGTTCACTCGGTCTGTTTCCACTTTACCTCCACAGACCTCATAAAAAATGATTAGAAAGCCCACATGATGTAGAGATGTGACCGAAAAATGCTTGGATGGGAGTAACTTACCGCTGGACATTGATACTCTCACAGGAAAAACAAAAAGGACTCATAATGTGAATTTGTCAAGTTTTTTATGGAAACTTACTGGAGAACATATTTCCATTTTTACATCCTATGTGGAAACTTGTACCATATCATGATAAAGAGATGATTTGGCTTGATGTTTTGGTAACTTTCTATTCCTCGAATATTTCAGTTACGATTGGAGATATTTTGTTTCATCTCCAATCATTCTCTATTTTTATATTTTTATTTAAATGTAGAACAACTCGATATCATGAAGGAAAAAAAATGAAGGAGAAGATTCTACAGTCGGTGGGCATAAAATGGAGACAATTTGAATCATACTTGTAGGTCCCCAGAATGATGAAGACTGTCCTCACTGTACCAACTGGAGTCTTTTCTAGCACGTTGACTCACACTCACCTTGAGAAACTTCCCAGGGGGTCACCCATCCCATAAGTACTCCAGGCTAAACACGCTTACTTTGTATTTTCTATGAGATGGCTACCAGAAAAGAAGATGCATCTTATTGGTATGAGTAGTCCAAATCAATTCATTTAACCACTTTCTAGTGCATATCTCATAGGTCGAATCGCAAACCGCAAATCGCGCAGTTTTAATCCCCATGTAGGCAGGATGCTGGACCAAATCCCAACAACCCCCCTCCCAGTACCTGCCAGCATCTCAGCCCCAGCTGGAGACCTTCGCGAACTAGATTTGATCACATAGCCCTCCAGTGGCTGGATTCATTCACACAGTCCTCCAACACTTAACATCAGCATGCGTTCCAGTTACGTTTACTTATGATGCGCCAATATCTCAGTTCCAGCATACTAGATTTGATCACATATCCCTCCAGCACCTGACAACCTCCATTGCGCCAGCATCTCAGTTCCGGCCAAGTGGCAACATCTGCTGCATGCCCACCTCTCAGTTCCAACGCTGTGGCAGCCTCCACTGTAGCATACTCCAAGGGAATCCGTACCCATGACCTGCTCTGATACCACTTGTTGGACCCCATAATGATGAAGACTATCCTCACTGTACCAACACGAGTATTTTCTAGCGCGTTTTGTCCTCACTCATGCACCCTGAGAAACTTCCCAAAGGGTCACCCATCCCATAACTACTCCAGGCCAAGTATGCTTAGCTTTAGAATTTCTATGAGATGGCTACCAGAAAATACGATGCATCTTGTTGGTATGAATAGTCCAAATTAATTCATTTAACCACTTTATAATGCAGATCTCATAGGTCAAATCTCAATCCGCGCCTTGTGCATTTTTTAAGACCATGCACGCATGATGCTGGACCGAATCCCAACAATACTTGTCTAGGGCATGAGTATTCGGAGATTACAAGAACATGTATTAATGTTCTAAGTACATTATCTCCTCAGATGACTGGGATGAATTTAAAAAAAGTCGATTGGACCTGAACTAGGGGTAAGTAATTAAATTTATCCTTAGTCAACAATCTTGTTCATAGCCGTAAATAATCTCTAATGTGTTGTTCATGAAGTATATAACTCTAATGTGTTGTTAATAAATTTTTGCTTTATAATTATGACAGGTAAAAAGAGAAGTAAGGCGCAAGAGATTCAGAGAATGAACATATGCCATCACACTATATCTCATGGTGGTTATGACCTGTGGATGAGAAGATTATGACCAAGAAATTGAAAAAACAACAAGAAGAAGCATCGCAATCTGGTTCTGATGCGGTTGTTGATCCTCTTTCTCCTCCTCCTCGACCAGAGATGGAAGCGAGACTGAATAAGAAAATGGGGCGAGATGACTACTGATGCAGCATGAGAAGACTGCTAATGCAGCACATGAGATTGCAAATAGGATTGTGAGTTTTCAAATATTATTATTTCAATGTTCTCAATGATGAATACAAATTAGTAGTAAGTTGATGATGTTTTTTGTTCCTCTTTAGTGTTCAACAAAAATAGTAATGCATATATTGTTTTAATGTTGCTGTAGGATGACTTGGAGGAGGAGCGTCTACAAGGTTTATTTGTTCCTCATGGACGTGATGACATTCTTAGTAATGCAATTAGGCGAAAGGAGCACCCAGGTCATGTTCGTGGCGTTGGATCTGGTATAGGGATTCGAGAATATTTTGGATCACGTTCATGTGGGTCGACTAGGCCTCAGTCAATGAGTCCAGAGTTTTTGGAAAGCCTCACAAAGAAGATTACGTTGGAGGTTACACATAATTTGATGAAGCAATTCGATCCGGCATTGGCATCCCTAGGAGCATATTCACAACCACCTTCAGTTACACTTTTTGGAGATGTCAGCACAAACAGGAGTTGTGCTGCTGCTACTGATCGCTCTGTAAAAGATACTCATACTGGTACCATTGGCCAGTGCATTGATGGTCATCCTCTCCGCCTAGTGGTTTTAGGGAGAGTTCTCGACGGTGGTTCAACCATACATGGTGTGCCTTTTTCTGATGATTTGGTTACGGTGACAGTTGAGGATGTTCAAGATGCTGAAGCTCAGGTCCCTATTCCCACTTTAGAGGTTAGCATAGTGGAGGAGGACCTAGGTAGTTTTATTGCATGACCGAGACGTCTTGTCAAGGCTATATCAAGCAAGGTGCGATTTTTTTTCAATAAGAGGTTATTATAATAGAAATGTGTGAATTAAGATTGATTGTTGACAGAAGCGGGTTAATAAAGTTGCGAAATTAGTGCTTATAGATACTCCC
This sequence comes from Orobanche coerulescens, assembly GCA_033398695.1. Lineage (NCBI taxonomy): Eukaryota > Viridiplantae > Streptophyta > Magnoliopsida > Lamiales > Orobanchaceae > Orobanche > Orobanche coerulescens. Next base: position 144,150,188 of record CM065805.1, on the reverse strand, counting down.
ATTGTTGAGTTGCTTAAGGGCGCTGCATCTTTTTATGGTAACCTTATGCAGGTGGCATGGATTCCATCAGTTAGGTTTCCAATAATCTGTTAGATGGGTGATCTTTGATCCATTTGGGAGTTTCATCTTCATCTTCAGCCTTTGGAAGTTGATCTTCAAGGTTTGTTCCCCCTGTTGAGTTTCTTAGAGGAATTGCGTCTGACTCTTCATCAATTTGGATTCGATGGTCTGCAGCTGCATTAGGTTCAGATCAGCTGCAGTTGTGTCTTGAGGATTCTTATCATCTTTAGTTGCCTCAGTTGTAACTTTATCAGCTTTAGATGGATTAGCTACGGTTGGATCAGCTACGTTTGGAGATCCTGTCTAATCTCTAGTTGCATCTTCATCAGATGTGTCCATTCCTGTGTGATGACTTCTTCTAGGGAGGTGGTTTTGAGCTTCTTCTCAATTAATTCCACCTGTTTTCTGTACTCAACAGTAGATTCATCAAAGATAATATGAGGTGTTTCTTCCACAACTAATATTTTTTGTTAAATACTCTTTATGCCTTGCTTATTTGTGAGTATCTCATAAATAGATCATCATCAGTTTTAGCTTCAAAGCATTCAGTTGGGTTCTACCATTGTTGTTAATGAAACACTTACCAACCAAAAATATGAAAATATGCAACAGTTGGTGTTCTGCCATTCCAAACCTCATAGGGAGTTTTGTTGTGTCTCCCTACTATCATACTCCTATTTTGAGTATGACATGCTGTGTTGACAGCTTCATCCCAGAACCTCTTTGACAGATTAGTTTCAGCAATCATTTAACTAGTTGCTTCCATCAGGGTTCTGTTCCTTCTTTCAGCTACACCATTTTGTTGTGGAGTTATGCAGTAGAGACTTCATGTTGGATTCTATTTTGATCACTATATTCAGTGATATCTATGTCTGATCTGATCTTTATGGTGGAGGATTTCGCATTTTGAATCTTTCGCATCATCGCAGGTAGCTTTGTTACTGTTTCACTCATTTTATAGAGGAAAACAATCCATGTATATCTGGAGTAGTATTCCACAACTACTAAGGTAGGCTTCCCTCCACTCAGCATTCTTGGCTTGATGGGACCTCATAAATCCATGTGAAGTAGGTCAAATATTCTGGTGGTCAGAGTGTTACGCTGAACTGATTTGAAAGATGCTTTGGTTTGCTTTCACTTCTCGCATGCATCACAAAGAGTATCTTTCTTGAATACTTCTGTTGGAAGTCCCCTAACCAACTTTTGAGAACTTATTTTGTTTATGGCTTTGAAGTTCATGTGACAGAGTCTCTTATGCCAGAGCCATCCATTCTGAGCAATTGTTTTTTATAAGAGACAAGTGTTTGGTGATCCCCATTTCTAATCTATCAGGTATACATCTCTTTTTTTGTATCCTTGTAGCTTCACTTCTCAAGTGAGGAGATCAGTCACCTTGCATTTCCATCTTGTGAAGGCTACCAGGTTGTTCTCATCACAGAATTGGCTTATACTTAGGAGATTATATTTGAGCCTTTTGACATACTGCACTTTTTGTGATGATTATGTTTCCTCTGTGCAGCTTCTCATATCCTTTGGTTTTTCCACTTGATCTATCTACAAATGTTATATTTGGACCTCTTTCTATAACATATTTTGACGGAATCTTCTTGTTTCCTGTCATGTGCCTTGAGCACCTAGAGTCTACAAACCATTCTTCACCTCCTATTTTTGAACTTGAGGAGATATGGTAGTAGTCCTTCCACCTTTTCTGCAATCAGGAAAGAAGAGATTTAGGTACCAAATATGAGTGGTCCTCTAGGGTTAGTGAATTTCCTGGAGAACTGATTTCTCCTGGTGGTTTGAAAGTGATGTTGGCTATTCCTATGGGGTGCATAGTATCTTGGTCTATATCCTTGATTTGGATTGTGTATAGGATATGACTGATAAAGGTTTTGGTGTGGGCCATTTCTAAGTCTTGGCTAATGCTAGTTACTTAAATTTTGGGGTCTCCACACCTGGTAATTTTGAAAGATTGGATTACCTTGTGCTTTCCATTGACCTCTCCCATTGTGAAATCTGTTTTATGGGAGTCTTTGATAATAAGCAGAGTAATGTTTTGACTGTTGATGTTGTTTTAGCCATTGCCTAGTCTTTTGTCTAGGTGGCTGCCTTGTGAACCTTGGCTGCTGCCTAAAGTTTTGACTGGGCTGCTGCCTCTTTTTAAATAAAGGTTTATTTATAGGCTCAACAGTCTGGACAATTGCTTCTCCCTTGATGAAAGTGGTTTTGGAACTAGATGGAGTGTTGGAGTCATATCCAAGGACTGGTTTTTAAATAAAGTGTCCTCTAGTTTATACATAATCCATCCAAGGTTATAGAGATTTTAAGGATGTTATTTCTTTAGCCTATGTATTACTCGGTTGTGTTATTTTAGAAAACTCAGATTCAATATGAGCAAGTGAAATTGTGTTCACTGTTTAAAGAAGTCAGCCTTTTGATCTCAGTTGTGGCAATTTTAGCTGAGTTTTTTTAAATTTTTATTAGTTTATTTTTCAAGGTCACATCTGATGTTGGCTGACTCAAGGCTGAGTTTGTCCAAATCATTTTTCAGCTGGCTATTTTCATCTTGAAGTTGTGTTTTCTCAACTGTCACAGTTAAATGTGTAGTTTTTAATGTTTCAAAATCATTAAAGAGCTGATTTACAGATTTATGCAGATCACTATATTCATACATGTATGAGCTGACATTATCTGGAGTTGGAGGTTTAGATTTTACCTCTTCACCATCCATGTTAGCCATTAGGCAGTTGTAGTCATCATCATCATTAGAGAAGAATCCACCGCTTGATTCTATTCTCTCATGAATTTGATCTTCACCAATGATGATGGCTTTTCTTTTGTCATCCCTCTTTTCTACTTCTTTCTTATCTTCATCTTTCTCGAGATCAGGAGTCAAATTAGATGTGCCCTGTTTTTTGGCAGTTGTAACATTCAATTTTCTAATTTCCAGATTTTTGGTTCCTCCTTGGATTGTCTTTGTAGTTCTTCTTGTACTTGGAGTAATTCTTTTTGAAATTTCTGAATATTTGCACAATGAATGCCATTTCTTCCTCAATGTTTAGGGCTTGGAGGATTAACTTAAGCTTGATTCTTTGCAGGGGACTCAGCTGCAAATGTTATTCCCTTCTCAGTTGGCTCATTTGATGATGAGCAGGGAAGCTCGAACTCATAGGCCTTCAGGTCTGAGAACGGCTCCTGGATCTTCATTTTATTTAGATCATTTGACTCTCTCATGGCCATAGCCTTCATATTACATTCTGGATTGAGAGATCTTAGAACTTTCAAACCCCTCTCCCTGTTGCCATATGTCTTTGCAAGGGAGTTTATCTCATTGACGATCTCTGTGAATCTTGTATCTACATGATCAATTGTTTTACCAGTCTTCATTTTGAAATTGTCAAATTTCTGAGTAGCATTTGACAATTTATTCTCTTTGATAAGCTCTGTTCCTTCTCACACTACAGCTAATGTGTCCCATATCTCTTTTGCATTTTTGCAATTTTTGATTTTCACCATTTTGGCTTTATCAAGAGTCTGGTACAAGACATCTATGGCCCGATTGTCAAGGTTGACCAGCTTTATTTCTTTAAGGGACATCTCTGTTCTCTTCTTGGGAATCTATGCTGGTTTCCCGGCGGCAATCTCCTCAGCTGTATTGTCCTTCAAAAATATGAAGGGTCCGTCTCTAATTATAGACCACATATCATCATGGATGGATGATAGATGTGCCTGCATTCTTATCTTCTATAAGTCATATTCATCAACAGAGAATACAGGTAATCTAGAGTGAATGTGTTGCATGTGTTCCATTATTATGAGAGATTAAAATAGATATACTCAAGTATATGGATCTGGTTAGGTAAACTTGAACCAACCTCTCTGATACCACTTGTAGTCAGGAATAAGTCTAGGGAGGGGGTGAATAGACTTATTAAAATATTTACTGAATTCAACTGTTTAGAAAACACAGTTGTAGTAAGATCAAATAAGGTTACTCGTCTGATCAGGTAACCTTTGTCAATTATAACATATTATGCGGCAGAACAACTGACTATAAATGGAATAGTAAATATGTATGCATCAATTAAGTATGGTGATAAAGCAGTAAATCATACAAGCACTTATAGTGGTCTCAGAGGTGGGGTAAACCTATACTAATCTACTTCTCTACAAACCAGTTGGAGATAAATTCACTATAACGTTCAAACAGTGATTGTTACAATGAAGTCTCAGTTACAACAACTTCCAACCAGTGGAAACCCGTGGCTGTTGCAACTCCCTTTGGCTGCCTAGAACCTCTTGATCCAAAACCCGTAGATGCCTCAACAACTCGCAAGCTGTCTATCACCTTCCAATCAAGAACCCGTGGATGCCTCAACAACCTTGAACTTCTAAGAATCTCATTCAAAGAAGTACCCCTTACTCAAACTTTAAGACAAGAGTGTTGTCTTGTCCAACTTAAGAGCTTCTCAGTGTTGGATTTTAGAAACTAGCTCTTCATGATGCTATAGATTGCTTTGTTTGCTTTGATTAGTTGTAAGTATTGTTCTCATCATAATTTGCTCAATCTGTCTTCAGATATATAGTACGATTCTTGAGCTTCTTCATATTCGTTGCATCTCTTGTAATAATTATGTCCGTTGGAGAGTGGCCTTCATTGTTTATCTTTTTCATCTCTTTGCACGGCTTGTCTCTTTCTTCAAATCTGACAGTTTGAAGATGTACTTCCCGTTATGCCATTTTTCTTGATTACTATAATTGGAAAGTCTTCTGGGCGCGAATATTTAGGAATAAGTTATTCCTTAATTTCCGGGAATCAATTACTTTGTCCCTTACTTTTACGTCCGCATGTATCTTGCCGTTGCTGATGTGGAATGAACTTCTATATGATTACTCATACTAGTCTGGAGTATTGGTTTGGTCAACCTCCTCTGATATTTGATTTGACCGAGAAACTCGATTAATCAAAACTTGTTTGTGGTCAACCCTCAACTGATACTACTGTTTGACCGAGAACTCGTTTATGGTCAAACTTCTCTGATATCTTGTGTTAACCAGAACTCACCTAATACTTTATATTGGTCAAATCTCTCTGATGTTTCGTCTTGACCAGAACACGCCTGATACTTATATTGGTCAAACCTCTCTGATATTTTGTGTTGACCAAAACTCGCCTGATAGTATCTCGCTTAAAGTCAAACTTCTCTGATACTTTGTGTTTGAACAGAACTCGCCTGATAATATCTCGCCTGATATTCTGTTGCCTTGTAAGCTCGGGTGCTACAGTGTTTTGATCAAACCTCGACTGATACTTTCGTTGACCAAAACCTCGGCTGGTTTGAAACTTGCCTAATATCTTGTCAGTTCTATACTTAGCCGTATTTCTATATGATCAACATGATCAACACTTATCTTAATTTTTTTAATGTAACACCCCAAGTAGGCGGATATTACAGTGCCGTGGACCCCCGACTGGGACCCACCACGCGAATGAAACCTGATGAATTAAATAATATAATTATAGTACTGAACCACATTATATTACCAAATACTCCGATGAGGAGCTTAAGTACAACACAGCAGGACAATATAGAATACTAGTATATTTTATATGAAGATAAAATACACCACCCTGAATAAATAAACATCTCAAACGAAATTTTGCAGCGGAAATACATATGAAGAAAAACAAGGATGACTGAAAGAAACTGGGGCCCACTACTAGTATCACTGGGACTCCTCGCCGTCCACATGATCTTTCCGTGCCTTTGCCTTGCTGTGACCTGAAAAACAATATCCCTTAACGGAGTCGCCATACGTAACAACAATCCTCAACGGTTGAAAATACACAATCATGATATATCTTTAGTTATGAAATATCCTTTGTTATGAATTATGCTGAAGAGGAGTATCATAGTACGCCCGTAATGTTCTGTGCAAGTGTACAAGACGAATGACCGGACACACCCGTCCTTGTACCTAATTAGTCTCACGGAGGTAATCGTTACCGTGTGCACAGTCCAATGTATCGATCCCAATACATGACCATCGCATGCTTGACTAAATATTCCACACATCCGCACCCGGCCACGCAATATGAACCCAGAAGATCATATGAACGAGAATGACCATAATGAATACCAATGAATAATAATCCGACCAAGTCAGGAATGACTCACCGAGATGAAAATAATGGTGAAGTGAATGATAGTTCAATGAAATGATTGGAACCGCCGTTCCTCATTAATGAAGTGATTGTTCGACAATTACAAGTCTCAATATGGTTAATACAATGATGAATAAGTTATGATTATGAATGAACAACAACAAAAGGAGTGAATATCCTTTTAACCGAGTAAGAATTAACTTACTCAACACCGGTGACAATTATCCTTCCACGAACAAATGTCCTAAATGAGACGTTGGTCGCTCGAACAACCTTGAATAACACAATTACCAACAATCCGTTCAACATATGAATCAAACATGAATATAACGAACGCAAAACGTCGATACGACTAAACCAAGTTCATTGGGGCATTATATCGAACACGTTGTGGCCAAACTTCGATTGTTCACAACCAAACTTCAATAATACCAACATCAAATCCCCAAGAAGTGTTTCAAACCAACAAAACATCTTCAATACGATCAATAATCCAATATGAATATCCAAATTCGTGATTTCAACAACAATTAATCGAAAACCCCCAAATCCAATTCAATATTCAAAGTGTTCTTGAATAATCCTTCAATAATCCAATGAATAATCAAACATATCCATAATCGTGCGTATATCACTTCATACAACATGATCTTACCATCCAAAACATCATATCTGAATACAAAATCGAAATCCAAGATGTTGAAGAAATTACCTCTTGAAGATCCAAGCACTTTGATCCGAAGAACACGCGTTAGATCGACAATCCGAGCTTCACAACCGAATGAAGATGAGGAAAACCAAGTACTCAAGTGGTAGATGATGGAAAGTCTCCCCCTCAAGCCCTCTCTCTCGGATATAGGTTGAAGAAATGGAAAAAATGGGTTGTTCCTCTCAAAAAAACACAATTATAGTGCAGCCTGCACTGTGCCGCGGCCCGGCGGAAGTGTGCCGCAGCACAGGGCCAAAATCTGCCCCCAATGCTCAGCTGGGTGCCGCGGCCCAGATGAGTGTGCCACGACAGTGACTCGGCAGTGTGCCGCGGCCCTGTCGGCATGAGCCGCGGCCCCCGGTACAGACAGGTTGGCCAAAAATTGCAACATGAGTGTGCCGCGGCAGTGACACGGCAGTGTGCCGTGGCCCCCGGTACAGGCGAGTCGGCCAAAATTGCATCATGTGTGTGCCGCGGCGCACACTCTCTTGTGCCGCGGCCCACACCCCCCTTGAGTCCTAAAATGATGAAAAATGACCCGGGAAGAGAATAAAAGCAATAGGAATCAATATTTGGGAAACAATAACACGAAATGGAAGTGCGGAAACCCCAAAATGGTGGTTCCAAAACAATGATCACAAGGGTTCGCCCAACAAATACACAATTTGAACAATGAGGAGATTAGAAATGACATGAACTCCAACGTCAACATCGACTAATGAATCAATTACGACAATCAAGATAATACTCTTGTCTCGATTACCAAGTAAGGTTGAAACAATGAACAATATCGATACACAACTCGAAGTTATTCCGAACGGTGAACACGGATGAATGATTATTAACAAGTGAAAAAAAAAATTACATAGTGACAATTACCGAATGAAATTACTGAATGATAATGACTGAATTACAACCGGGTATTACATACACCCCCCCTTAAAAGAGTTTCGTCCCCGAAACTAAGGGTCAAACAACTCGGGATAACTCTCCCGCATACTATCCTCGGTTTCCCAAGTAGCCTCTTCGACTCCGTGTCTAGACCACTGAATTTTAACCAAAGGAATCGCCTTTTTCCTCAACTGTTTTATTCGCCGCTCTAAGACTCGTATGGGACGCTCTTCATACGAATGATCATCTGCGATCTCGATTTCGTTGAACTGAAGTATGTGACTCGGGTTGGCAACATATTTCCGTAGATGAGAGACGTGAAACACATTATGAATTCGGCTCAACGCCGGAGGTAAGGCCAATCGATAAGCTAGCTTGCCTACTCGTTCCAAAATCTCAAACGGTCCAATAAATCTTGGACTCAACTTTCCCCGCTTCCTGAAACGGAAGATACCTCGACTCGAGGATACCTTGACCAACACGTGGTCACCTGTCTCGAACTCTAGTGGTCGACGACGATTATCTGCATAAGATTTCTGTCGACTCTGAGTGGTCAACAAACGACTCCTGATCAAAGCTACCTTCTCACGGGCGGCTATAAGCATATTGGGCTTGGTGCCGATTGACTCTAATAAGTTGTCCCAACACAAAGGAGATTGACAACGACGACCGTACAAGGCCTCGTAAGGTGCCATCTTAATCGAAGTATGCCAACTATTATTATACGTGAACTCGATCAATGGTAGTTGGGCTTCCCAATCATCATTCTAATCGAGGACGCATGCCCTCAACATGTCCTCTAATGTCTGAATAGTCCTCTCTGATTGCCCGTCGGGCTGAGGATGAAAATCGGTACTGTGATTAAGCTGAGTTCCCATAGCACGATGAACTGATTTCCAAAAATGAGACACAAACCGTCTGTCACGATCGAAAACAATACTTCTAGGAGTACCATGCAGTCTCACTATCTCTTTGATGAACAGTTGGGCAAGTCTCTCGGGACCCCACATATCCTAAATCTCAAGAAAATGAGCTGATTTAGTTAAGCGGTCCACAATCACCCAGATCGTATTCATGCCACGAAGACTCGTCGGCAAACTCGTGATGAAATCCATAGAAATGTCTTCCCACTTCCATTCTGGAATACGGAGAGGTTTCAGCATACCCGCCGGTCGCTGATGTCCAATCTTGACTTGTTGACAGGTTAAGCATCTTGAAACAAATTCTGCGACTTCTCGCTTCATATTACTCCACCAGTAATTTTGTTTCAAGTCCTTGTACATCTTTCTAGACCCTGGATGAACAGAATAAGGGGTAGCATGAGCTTCTCTCAACCGATTCTTAAAGCCGGTACGCACAACCGATTCTTAAATCTGAAAAGTCCATCCTCGTGGACCACGAATCCAGGGGCTTTCCCCTAATCCACATCCTCACGGATGCGCAACAATGATGGGTCTGAACCCTGATTCTCTCTGATTGCCTCCTCAAGTGGCGATGAAATCTCTAACATGCAAAGTTGCCCTTGTACTCGCTGAAGCCAGACCGCGATTTTGGGTCTAAGGAATTCCTGCTGAAGCTCCTTCTGAACTGTTAAACGAGCAAGCATCTGCTCCTGAAAGGACTTACGACTCAAGGCATCGGCGACAACGTTCGCCTTGCCTGGGTGGTAAAGGATCTCGATAACAAAATCTTTGATTAGTTCCAACCACCGCCTCTGTCGCATATTTAACTCCTTCTGAGTAAATATATACTTCAAACTCTTGTGATCGGTGAAAATCTGACAGGTGACGCCATAAAGGTAATGACGCCAAATCTTCAACGCAAAAACCACGGCTGCTAGATCCAGGTCATGGGTCGGATAATTAACCTTGTAAGGTCTCAATTGCCGCGAAGCATATGCAATAACCTTCCCATTCTGCATGAGTACGCATCCGAGACCCTGCCCAGACGCATCACTATAAACCACAAATCCTTCCGTCCCTTGCGGCAAAGAAAGTACAGGTGCTGAAATTAACCGGATCTTGAGTTCCTCAAAACTCCGTTGACACGCGTCGGACCACGTGCATTTCTTATCCTTTCGCAAAAGGTTCGTCATTGGTTGAGCGATTTTAGAAAATCCTTCCACAAACCGCCGATAATAACCGGCTAATCCGAGAAAGCTTAGGATTTCCTTAACATTCTTCGGAGGTAACCAATCTTGGATAGCCTCCGTCTTCTGAGGATCAACACGCACTCCATCTGATGAAATTACATGTCCGAGAAAAGTCACTTCGGACATCCAGAACTCACATTTGGAAAACTTTCCATAAAGTTGCTCTCGTCTTAACACGTCGAGAACCTAATGAAGATGAACCTCGTGTTCCTCTCGGTCACAAGAATAAATCAAAATGTCATCGATGAATACAACAACAAACTGATCCAAAAAGTCGATGGAAACCCGATTCATTAAATCCATGAATACCGCAGGTGCATTAGTTAGCCCGAACGGCATAACTACGAACTCATAATAACCATAGCGTGTGCGAAACGTTGTCCTTGTGATATCCGACTCTCGAATTCGCAACTTATGATATCCAGATCTTAGGTCGATCTTGGAAAATATTGAAGCTCCCTGAAGTTGATCTAAGAGATCATCAATACGGGGTAAGGGATACTTATTCTTGATTGTCACCCTGTTCAACTCCCGATAATCAATACACAAACGAAATGAACCATCCTTCTTCTTGACAAACAACACTGGTGGTCCCCACGGGGACGCACTCGGTCGGATATAACCTTTCTCGAACAATTCCTCAAGTTGATTCTTCAACTCCTGCATTTCGGTCGGGGCCATCCGGTACGGTGCCTTCGATATTGGAGATGTACCAGGCTCCAACTCAATTGTGAATTCCACATCTCTCTGTGGAGGCAAACCAGGTAACTCGTCTGGAAATACGTCGGCATATTCTCTCACTACCGGAATATCCGCCAACATTATTGACGATTTATCGATTTTAGTCATATGGCACCAATAACCAATACACCCCTGATTGAGTAATCTCACTGCTTTCATCAAATTAATAACTCTTCCAAAACAGCTGGGATTACCTCCCTGAAACACACATTCGACCCCATCGTCTGAAATGATAGTGACCATACGCTTACGGACACTAATGATGGCATCATGACGATCCATCCAATCAATACCCAAGATAACGTCGTCTCTTGGAAAATCTACCACGATTAGGTCCGCTGGCCATACCAGGCCATGAAGCTGAATCGGACAATTCTGAATCTCACGATTTCCGATAATTCGCCTACCATCAGGTATGCCAATGACATAAGGCTCATAACTAGTAGCACTACCTAGACGTAGTCTACTCAAACATGACTCGGAAATGAATGAATGCGATGCACCAGTATCAAAAAGGGTACACACAGGTTGATAGAATATCGAGTGTAACTGAGATCATCCGGGCCTCTGTATCGTCCATCTTCTTCATCTCATAAATCCGAGGCTTGCTAGTCCCGGCACCGGACGCTCCCGTCTGATGGCTAAAGACTCCACCTTTATTCGCTCCTGTCGTCTTGAATGACGCAGACTGAGTGGCCTGATTTTGAACAACTGACTGTTTCGGGGCCTGAGATGATGCCGGAGTAGGTTTGGAGTCCCTACGGCAAAAACGGGCCTTATGCCCAGCAATCCCACAGTTATGACACGTGACAGTCTGTCTCGGACACTTGGTGCTGACATGACCAAGATCCCCACAGTTAAAACAGGTGATGGCCGAACTGGCCGCTCGTGACTGAGATTCCACGGGTTTAGGCATCACAGGAGGTCGCTCAGAAAAAGTAGAGCCCGCACGAGGTTTCTTGAAGGTTGTCTGACCGCCTTCGGAATGATTACGATTCTTGGACTTCTTGCTAGCAGATGAAGGTTGCTGCTTAGCAATCTCCTTAGCAGTAAGCTCATAGGTAAGAGCTTTCTCAATGAATTCCGCCAACGTGGTGCAATTATGATTAAGTAATTGCATCTGCATATGGGGTTTTAATCTCTTGCTGAAATACTTAATCTTATCCGCCTCGGAGTGAATGATAGATGAGGCGAACGGAAGAAGTTCCTGAAATTTCTCGGCAATGGCGAGAACATCCTCGTCTGCTGAGGGGTCGGGAGTGAGTAATTCTGATAGCCTGGCCTCTCTGTGTGGGTCCGGATAATACCTCTCCATCATGAGAGTCTTGAATTGATCCCAAGTACATGATCCGTCGGTGGGTTTCAACGATAACCACCAAGAATGAGCGCTCTTACCCAGGTAGTAAGCCGCAACTAAAACTTTGTGTCCTTCGGGACACTCTACCATAGCAAATAACTTCTCGAAATGTTCGAGCCAATGAACAATATCCGCTGGCTCAGATGAGCCTTCAAAAGTAAGTGGCCTTTGGCGAGAGATGTCGCCGATGATACTGCTCACATTTCTCTCTTGTCTCTGAGGTGGCGGCGGAGGAGCCTGTTGATTTTGATTATAGCTGAGTTATGCATCGTCTACATCAGTTGTGCCATCTGAGTCATTTGGGCCATCATGCCCTGCATAAAAGCGAGTGGGTCAACCCGAACACCTTCTGACTGAGCTGTCCCCCGGGTACGACTCCCTGATAGTGAATGATCACGTCCAGTTGAATGAGTGGCATCATCGCTGCTCGATGAATTAGCATTATTCCTCGCGTTCGCATGTGTATTCACACGAGCTCTCGGGATTCGGCCCACACCGCGGCCTCGTCCTCTGCATCCTCTGACTGCTCTCTCCATACTGAAGTAGGAAGGTCACATGATAATTATATTTCCCGCATGAATATCACGTTATGATTATGTCATGAGATGATGAAAATGACCATACACGCTCTAACACAGTGATTACATTAATGATTAACTAAGGCAACATGATTATCTGGTGAAATTCTTGAAATGATTATCTTGAACAAGTTAACAAGATTAATGATATGATCTTCCAGATCAACAACTGAGTAATGAAATGAATTGAGTGATTAATGAGTTAACATGACCGTCCTGGTCAAAATGAAAATGGTGATTGAGGATTGTTAACTGATGAATTATTAATGAATGATTATTGCCAGAAATTATACCATGGCGTTAGAAGTCTTACAGTTCTTTCGGTCTGATTGGCTCGGCATCTGCACAGGTCACACGTGATGCGAAAGTCCAATGATACTAGTCCGATGATGATGATTTCAAATGAGACATGACTCGAAAGGTAGTATTCAAAACCACGCTCTGACACCAACTCTGTAACACCCCAACTAGGCGGATATTACAGTGTCGTGGACCCCCGACTGGGACCCACCAGGCGAATGAAACCTGGTGAATGAAATAATATAATTGTAGTACCGAACCACATTATATTACCAAATACTCCAATGAGGAGCTTAAGTACAACACACCAGGACAATACAGAATACTAGTATATTTTATATGAAGATAAAATACACCACCCTGAATAAATAAACATCTCAAATGGAATTTTGCAGCGGAAATACATATGAAGAAAAACAAGGATGACTGAAAGAAACTGGGGCCCCCTACTAGTATCACTGGGACTCCTCACCATCAACATGCTCTTCCCGTGCCTTTGCCTTTCCGTGACCTGAAAAACAATATCCCCTAACGGGGTCAGTTACACAGTACAACAATCCTCAAGGGTTGAAAATACACAATCATGATATATCTTTAGTTATGAAATATCCTTAGTTATGAATTACGCTGAAGAGGAGTATCATAGTACGCCCGTAATGTTCTGTGCAAGTGTACAAGACGAATGACTGGAAACACCCGTCCTTGTACCTAATTAGTCTCACGGAGGTAATCGTTACCGTGTGCACAGTCCAATGTATCGATCCCAATACATGACCATCGCATGCTCGACTAAAAATTCCACACATCCGCACCCGGCCACGCAATATGAACCTAGAAGGTCATATGAACGAGAATGACCATAATGAATACCAATGAATAATAATCCGACCAAGTCAGGAATGACTCACCGAGATGAAAATAATGGTGAAGTGAATGATAGTTCAATGAAATGATTGGAACCGCCGTTCCTCGTTAATGAAGTGATTATTCGACAATTACAAGTCTCAATACGGTTAATACAATGATGAATGAGTTATGATTATGAATGAACAACAACAAAAGGAATGAATATCCTTTTAACCGAGTAAGAATTAACTTACTCAACACCGGTGACAATTATCCTTCGACGAACAAATGTCCAAAATGAGATGTCGGTCGCTCGAACAACCTTGAATAACACAATTACCAACAATCCGTTCAACATATGAATCAAACATGAATATAACGAACTCAAAACGTCGATAGGACTAAACCAAGTTCATTGGGGCATTATATCGAACACGTGGCCAAACTTCGATTGTTTACAACCAAACTTCAATAATACCAACATCAAATCCCCAAGAAGTGTTTCAAACCAACAAAACATCTTCAATACGATCAATAATCCAATATGAATACCCAAATTCGTGATTTCAACAACAATTAATCGAAAACCCCCAAATCCAATTCAATATTCAAAGTGTTCTTGAATAATCCTTCAATAATCCAATGAATAATCAAACATATCCATAATCATGCGTATATCACTTCATACAACATGATCTTAACATCCAAAACATCATATCTCAATACAAAATCGAAATCCAATATGTTGAAGAAATTGCCTCTTGAAGATCCAAGCACTTTGATCTGAAGAACACACATTAGATCGACAATCCGAGCTTCACAACCGAATGAAGATGAGGAAAACCAAGTACTCAAGTGGTAGATGATGGAAAGTCTCCCCCTCAAGCCCTCTCTCTCAGATATAGGTTGAAGAAATGGGAAAAATGGGTTGTTCCTCTCAAAAAAACGCAATTATAGTGCAGCCTGCACGCGGCATAGGGCCAAACTCTACCCCCAGTGCTCGGCAGCGTGCCGCGGCCCGGACGAGTGTGCCGCGGCAGTGACTCGGCAGTGTGCCGCAGCCCTGTCGGCATGAGCCGCGGCCCCCGGTACAGACTGGTTGGCCAAAAGTTGCAACATGAGTGTGCCGCGGCCCGGACGAGTGTGCCGCGGCAGTGACTCGGCAGTGTTCCGCGGCCCTTCCGGCATGAGCCGCGGCCCCCGGTACAGGCGGCTCGGCCAAAATTGCAGCATGTGTGTGCCGCGGCGCACACTCTCTTGTGCCGCGGCCCACACCCCCCTTGGGTCCTAAAATGATGAAAAATGACACGGGAAGAGAATAAAAGCAATAGGAATCAATATTTGGTAAACAATAACACGAAATGGAAGTGCGGAAACCCCAAAACGGTGGTTCCAAAACAATGATTACAAGGGTTCGCCCAACAAAAACACAATTTGAACAATGAGGAGATTAGAAATGACATGAACTCCAACGTCAACATCGACTAATGAATCAATTACGAAAATCAAGATAATACTCTTGTCTCGATTCTCGAGTAAGGTTGAAACAATGAACAATATCGATACACAACTCAAAGTTATTCCGAACGGTGAACACGGGTGAATGATTATTAACAAGTGAAAAAAATTACATAGTGACAATTACCGAATGAAATTACTGAATGATAATGACTGAATTACAACTGGGTATTACATTTAAGGCCTATTAGAATATACTCATTAGGTTATTCTTTATAATGCCAAGTGCATACATTTGAATTAATCTAAATACATGGATGATATCATCAAAATCTAAAATAATATTCCTAACAAAGCCCATTCTCCCTCCTAACATCTAGTGATCCCCGAGATGTTACTCATCACTCGGCAAAATCTAAATCTATTGGCAGCAAGAAGAAGCCTGTCAGCTAGAAGAGACATGTTCCCGACAGCTGCTCCCCTACAGATGTCGAGAAGAATAAGAAGTTGAAGACTATGAAGTCATCGAAGTCGATGTCTTGATCAGATGGGATGATTCTTTTGCCATGAACTAATCACATCTTACTTCGTGGCAAAGGAAATGGCCCGACTGAGACGGAAGTCACAGTCTGATGACAAGCCTCAAAACTCCATCCATCACTCAGATCCTGATTCAGACGGAGATGACGATGACCTTCAAACATGTAGAGGATGAGCTGCAAGGAGGCTCGTGATAAAGATTTTGCCCAGTCCAAGGACGTTGATGGCAAAGGGACTTCTACTTTACCAACAACTTCATCTCCCGACCAAGAGGAATCAGTCCCTCCGACCAGATTAGATGAACCCCGCGCCTTACAATAGGAGGATTCTGTCCCTCCTAAGGAACATGCGGCAGCTGAGAGCCAACAAGAGGAATCAGTCCCTCCTATACCCCAGGCTGCAGAAACCAACAAGAGACAAGAGGCATCAGTCCCCTTTGTCTCCCAAACAGCACCATCAGTGAATCGTCCAAGGTTCCCATTCCCTAACAGGTATCCACTCCTCTCCCTACATGATCCCCATCCGGATCAAAGGAGTATTTCCTAGCTGACGACGAACCTCAAAGGCCCCGTCACAACGTAATTCTTAAACATCGTGGAGAGCCATTTGATTCCAAGATCTCTCACCCTAACTCTCCCCGCAAAGAAGCCTGAATCAATCATCTACAACAAATCATCGCCCAACTGTTTTCCTACATGATGTTGTCAAAGCCCTGTCTGATGTAGGCAAGGAGATCAACTAGATGCGCGATACTGCTCAGGACAAACTCCCAAAGCTGCAAAGGGTCGTGCAAGATGTAGAAGAGGCTTTTTGCCTCATGCCCAACACATTATGGCAAGATCTTAATCAATTAAAGTAGCATCAGGAGCGCATCCTAAAGCAAGAATAAAAAAAGTTGCAAGTTGCGGAATCCATGACAGCAGCCGCCTTGAAGTCACTTGATTAAAACTATATGCTCATAGTCAGAAAATTGATGAACTTACAGGAGCATTTGCGGGTCTAGTGGATTGCATCACAGATCTAAATAATAAACAGGCTAAGTCGATGGATATTCTTGGGAATATTCATGGTAAGGTGTCTGATCTTGATAATGCCAAAAAGGGAAAGAGTCGAGAGAGGCTGGTAGGAGCTGCTGATTGGAGAAGGAAAAGGAGATGGAGGCATCTTGGACTATTATGTTGTAACAGCAATCAAAAGACTAGCTGGGACCCAAGCTTGGTTAAGGAGCTAAAGGATATAGGGTAACTGGATCTCGTCGCGAGTTCCAGGATCCTAGCTTTCCTTGGAAAAACATTATGCGGAAGCCTGCTGAAACCAAACTCCCAGCAGTCAGACATCCGTCGGCCATGTTTGAATACTTCAAAATGCTGGAGGATGCTGCCGAAGAGTTCTCAAGGCTCATAGCGGAAGGAAATCTCCACTCCAAATAAAGTTGAAATCCAAATTGAGAAGGGTGAACAGATAACCCAACCAGATGACTAGATTTTCTCCTATGATGTATCCCATGAAGGAAGGAACATCTACAGGGATCAAGGAAGAGACTCCTTAGTCAACTGGTGGAAGGGAACCGAGCATGACCCCTCTCGGAAGACATGGGAACATCAGTATTATAGGGGATAAACTTCTGTTAGCTGCATTTAATTGTCTCCTGTTTGCTTTTTGATGTAAACTTTAAATCCAAACAGCACTATAATCCATTTATCAATAAAATACCTTCTTACCTCAAATGATTACAACTCGTGATCTACTGTTATTACTTTGATTATGGTTTGTGTTGAAATATTTTACTAAGTATAAAACATTGATAAGTCTGAAAGCTGTATGAACTTGTCTGCGAACAGTTCATAGATTAAGTTGTATTCAAATATGATTACTTCCTGTAAGATTTACGCGCCAAACATAATTTAAGTTGCAACACACTTAGTCTTGTAGGAGGATTTATTATTTTAGAACTTGCCTGCGAGTAGTTCAAATTTTTAGACTAAGACTCAAAAATCAGAACATTCGACAGAAGACTTTAAGATATCCTTACTTTATTAGAAGATTTGGCATTATCAAAAAGGGGGAAATTATTCGAAAAAATCCTACTAATGCTTTGATAATTGGGTCATACAGCAAGAATCTTCAAGGACATAATATCAGCCAAGTATGGACACTATTAGAAAACTTCATAGAGCCTATCCATACAACACAAGATCTTTCAGCAAGCCAAGAGTCTAATCCTACAACATAGTGTTCATGGTATAGCAGAGACGAAGAAGTTGGATACAACAAACAAGTATCTTACTTAGAAAAAGTAAAACACAAATCTAACAGGACTGAAGAAACATTAAACCCTTGAGAAAGCTAACATTCTTTATTTATAAAGTACTCACGGTTAAAGTAGCATTTAATGCTGACAGGACAATATTTAATGTGGCCGAAGAGACTACAGCCCAAAGAGCACACTACACCATATATTGGCTATAGCAACCAGATTTCAAAAATTTCATCAGAAAACGTTGCTATTGATAGACCAGCTCGGATATATTGCAATGTATTTATAAAGTGTTACAATTGAAGCGAAAAAATTGGAAATAGTGTAAAATTTACATTCTATTACAACAATTTAAGAATTCGTTGTTGTACATATCAATTTGGGGACCAAAATTCAGGCGGGTACTAAAGAAATTGAGCGGGCTTTTGAAAGAATTTGTCGGCTGAATAAAACCAATATTAAAAAATCTTAATAATCGCTACTACTGCTGCACGATTTACACACACACTAGATGCGATTTACACACACTAGGGACTTTTTCCTCTCGACCGGCCCAGATTTTAGTATCATCCTCTGATTCTGGATTTCCTCCATCGCGATTTTAGCCGCTCTTCCTCTTCACGGCGCCCGCCTGGTTACAATAGTTGTACCTGCCCAGATTGCTTTTGTGTCGGTCGTCAGGCGACGACTTTGCCGTGAGTTTGCAGGTCAGCCTCCAAGTTCAATAGCGGCGGTTTCTGCCCCTTTTGTTGATTCAACTGGCTGAAGTCAACTCATTGAGTCCGTTCCGATCCATTTTTGCGGCGTCTATCCAGGGTTTCCTCGGCCCTCACCACAATCGATTTCTTAGCATCCGACCCGGTTGGTTGGTTCTCACCCGTCCCAGATCCCACAGCAGTTCGGGTCACTACATCCGGCCCGTATCGAGCTCCTTGCTGCTGGTCAAAAAGAATATATGAAGCATTAAACTTAAATCGGATTTAATTCGAAACATTCTGAAGTCACCAATCAGAGAAGTCTCAATACCACCAACCAACCAATAACTACATTTATAATGGATCTATTTCCAGGGTAAGAAATAGCCCCAAGAAAGAAGACATTTAAGCACTTTGACAATCTGAATATCAAGCTTACAATAGCACTATATTTATTCCAGCATATAGCTTCATCAAAAGAGAAGAAATATACTTTACCAAAAAAAAAAGAGAGAGAAGAAATATACAAGTACTCAACATGAACAACACACTTACAGGAAGGCTCATCAAGCATATCGTTCTTGACATAACAATCTTATTGTTGAGTTACTTAGCCATGTATGGACTAAGCTTCTCTATCTCTGACCTGTTTGGGACGGATAGCACTAAGGACGAAGGTTCAATCCATGTTAGAGAAAATGAGTCGAATAATCCAAGGCCAATCTGTGTGAACGGCCAAAGCTGCTACCGGATGTATTAATCTGTCTGAACGATATAGTGATGTGTTTAATTAAAATCGTATAGTTGTGTAACCCATGATTTAAATAAAAAATTTACTCATGCATGGAGGACAAGTGGACGTAGAGGGGTTTACCTCAAACCTCTTTAATCTATTGTCTTTACCTCCTGCCTTTACTGTTTTCTATCTGCCTGTGTGATTTTAGAATACATATCGTTAAAACCCTGTACGCATCAAGCTAACAGGATACCATTCAGTTGTCATATTTACAACAACTTAATCTTATACTTCCGCTACGCAAACAAAGTTCGAAAAAGATACATCTTATTCAACCGCCCTTCTAAGTTTCTTATACTGTATACTGTAGCTAACACTCGATGTATGATCTTGTGCTTTATGGACATGATGTATGGACAGGTAGAATGAACATGCTGTATGGACAGGCTGTTCGGACAAGCTTTATGTAGGATTTATCATTTTTCCCAATAATGTCCCTACTTAGCTGATATGACTTGATGATACTTTCCTGTATGTAGCATTTAACACCAGAAGGATTTTTTGTCAACAATAATAAAATGCTCTCACTCTCTCATCCTCTGAGTGGCATTCGAGGTCATATTCCTAACAGTCTCCCACTTGCACTCAATGCCACAAACTATGGTATCTAATACCTATACTCTCCAGATGTCTCTCTAAGACCTTCTGAGATAGTCGCTTGGTCAGCGGATCAGCAACTTTATTTACCGTGTCTATTATGTGCAATGTAATGTTCCCTTTCCGAATCATTTCTCTAATAAAAAAGTACTTTCTCTCGATGTGCTTGGTGTTGTGGTGAGCCCTAGGCTCCCTAGACTGTGCAACAGCTCTGTCGTTATCACAATACAGCACCATGTTCCGATCTTAGTCAGGAACCAGTTTAAGTTACTCAGTGAACTTAATACAAAATGCCTCTTTAGATACCTCCGTGGCTGCCCGATATTCTGCCTGATATGTGAAATCACAGTGGCACTTTGCTTTGCACTTCTCCAAGATACTGCTCCATCATTCAGAGTAAAGATATACCCTGATGTGGTACATCCATTTATAACCAATCACTTTAAGTTCTCCACCGCCATATGCAAGAACTAACTCTTTAGTCATGTTTATGTACTTAAGAAAGTTCTCTACAGACGTCCAATGTTTCTGCCCTGGATTTAACTGAAATCGACTTACTGCGCTCACAGCATAGGCAATGTCTGGTCTAGTGCAAATTATAGTGTACATGAGGCTACCCATGTTTGAAGCATTGGGCACCTTGCCCAATTCCTTTATGTCTTCCTCGCTTTACGGACACATCTCTAAGGAAAGTTTTATGCCATGTCGCATAGTTAGGAACCCTATTTTAGAATTTCCATCCTAAATCGCTTCAGCATCTTTTCAATATAAAGGGATTGGGAAATACCTATCATTCTATTTGCTCCATCCCGGTAGAGATGAATACCTCGAATATAAATGGCTTATCCCAAGTCTTTCATTGAGAACTTATTAGAAAGCTAAGATTTCACATAACTGAGCATTCCTACATCATGTCCTATAAGTAGAACATCATCCACATATAATACTGAGAACATAATTTTGCTCCCACTAACCTTCTTGTAAATGCATGGCTCGTCTTCGTTTTTCATAAAATCAAACTCTTTGACTGTCTCATCAAAATGAATATTCCAACTTTGTAAAGCCTGCTTCAGTCCATAGATGCCACGCTGAAGCTTACTTATTTTGGAATATTAGCCTCAGATATGAATCCCTTAGGTTGTTCCATATAAATCTCCTCCTCGAGGTATCCATTTAAGAATGCCGTTTTCACATCCATTTGCCTTATTTCATAAGCTGCTATGGCAAGCATCATGCGAATAGACTTTATGATGGCTACATGCGATAAGGCCTCGAAGTAATCGATTCCCTTTCTCTGGGAATAACTCTTTGCTAAAAGTCTGGCCTTATATGTATCAACCATGCCATCTGCTTCAGTATATCTCTTGTAGATCGATTTATTCCCAATAGGCAATATGCCCTTATGATGACCTACTAGAGTCTATACCTGATTAGCATGCATATAGTCTATCTCAGCTTCCATAGCATCTTGCCCCTTTGGGGAGCCCACATTTACCATCGCCTGGTCATAAATAGAGGGATTATCATGAGGACCCTATTCCTCTTGATTCAGATAACCATCTACTCAGGTAAATGAAAATCTCTACTAGACATACGAGGTCGTGTTTGTATTTCATAAGGTTTTGTTCCAGTAACTTGTGCACGTGTCTCATTGGGTGTTTCTTTTATTTCTTCTAAAGAAATAATTCTACCTGTGCCTCCTTCCAGAATGAACTCATCTTTAAGGAAGTGCTTGTAAAGAAATGATGATCCTATGACCTCCAGACATGTAGAATAAATATCCCATGGAATCCACTGGATATCCTATGAAACGACCTTTAACAGACCTATCTTCCAGTTTATATACTTTAGTCTTCTTGACATAAGCAAGACATACCCATATGATAATATGACTAAAACTTGGTTTGCTACCTTTCCACATCTCATGTGGAGTCTTAGAAACGAATTTGGAAGGACATATGTTTAAGAAATGTGCAGCAGCAAGGAGCGCATAACCCCACAGGTATATCGATAGCTCAGTATAGTTAAGCATGGAGCAAATTATGTCCAACAAGATTAGGTTCCTTCTTTACGACACACCATGTAATTGTGGAGTAGATGGAAAAGTGAACTATGAAACTATTCACTTTTAAGAACTCATCAAACTTGGTACTCATATATTCGCTACCTCAGTATGACCTAAGTGCTTTGAAATGATGACCCGTTTGATTTTTAACTAGGGCCTTAAATTCCTTAAATTTTCCTAAGACTTCGGATTTATGTTTCATTAACTACATGAATCCATACCTAGTATGGTCATCAGCATATATAGTAAAATACTGAAATCCGTCTCTTGCCACTCCAAAAGGGCTACATTCATCGGTATGGAATAATACAAGTTTTTCAGCAACTTCTTCAAATGCCCAGGTGAAGGGTGACTTAGTCATTTTTACTTGAAGGCAAGATTAACAAGTCGGATAGGGATCCGATCCCAATGGACTCATAAGTCCATCTTTCTCCATTTTATGAACTATAGTCTGACCAATATGACCAAGTCTAAGATGCCACCTATGTGCTTGGGTTGTTTCGTCCCTACCACGCTTCCTAGTTATAGTGTTCATAGTGGTTTATTCTTTAGATTCAAATGGTATAAACCATTTAGTAATGTAGCTGTACTAACCAATTTATTTCTAAAATAAATACGATATGGTCCATATTAAACAAAGAAATGATATCCCTTATAGTCCATGACCGGGATTGATAAAATATTTTTGTGTCCCTTGGGCAAAAGAAGTACATCATCTATAGTAATAATAAAACCGGATTCTAAACCCAACATAAGTGATCCAATGTCAGTAGCCTCGACACTATACCTACTGCCGACTATCACCATCACTTTCTCACATCCTGGTTCATTGTACATATATGAAAACTTGCACCAAAATCAAGTATCCAAGAAGTAGAATAAACAGTTACAGAACAATTCATTTCCAAAACTAGTAGTTCCGTACCTGAAGCCTCATTGTGGTCAAGTTTTGGACAGTGCCTCCTCCAATGGCCTAGCATATCAAAGTACAAGCAGGCATCTATTTTCTTGTCCCCCTTACTTTTTGGAACCATTGGGCCCCTGCCCTTTTCTTTTTGTACCCTTCCTTAGGGCTTGAATTTCTTCTTACCCTTTTTCTTCTTGTTCTTGGACCTCGAAGGCCCAAAACAAATTACAAGAGAAGTTTCCTTTGGTCTAGTCTTCATCTGGTACTGTGCCATACTCAGGAGTCGGTGGGATGTCCGCATCCAAGATGTAGCCCAACATCTCCATACTGAGGGCTATCCTCAGATTGTGGAGCAAGTCCACGAAATTGGTTCTAGTAAGAGTGTTTTTTTAAAGTAGAATCATGTGTGGGTTTTGCTAGGAATATATTTTTGGGATTTTGATGATGTCATCCTTATATTCGAAGTTTATTTCAAATGTATGTTTAAAGTACTTGGCATTGTAAACAAGAACCAAATGAATATCTTCTATAGGCCTTTAAAAGATTAGGCTAAGTATTAATCATGTTGATCAGATAGAATTTTGGATAAGTATGGAACAACCTAAAATCAGTGGGGCAAAGTACCATCTGAGCTTTACCAGATAAAACTGAAGAGTGAATAATTCCACTAGAAGGGGGGTTTGAATAGTGGATTTGATAGAATTTGTATTTTCTTCTGTAATGATAAATGAAAATATTGAAAGTAAGAGACACGAAGATTTATAGAGGTTCAGCAATTTGGTTACGTCCTCTCTACGTTTCTTTTTCTATTGGCTTAAGAAAAATCACAGTCAACTTTTCCTCGTCTTCTATAGGCCCGGGCACAACCATTAAAATGCTTGTCTTCGATTGGTCCAAGCACAACCAAACACTCGATAAAAATTTTCTCTCTAGTGTTCTATTGGAACTAGATAATCCTCACTTATGATCGTCAGAATTTAATACTAACAATGCCAGATCAATGATTCAATACACCAGATTAGAACTCTTGATTAGCTTCTCTCAAGCTCGTGAAGGAGTGGTACAACACTCACAACAATCAAAGAAGATACGAAGTATATGAGATAGTATAATATGCGAACAACACTTGTATCTTTCTTGTCACAACTAAATAGAAAATATATACCAATGAATTAGATCTCAATATATGGTATGCTTGCTTGAAGTTGTGTGTTTCATCCATACCAAGTAGTTAGGTATTTATAGGCCTTGAGGCCTTTTTTGCCGCTACTGCATAGTGATATTAGCGTGCGCTAATACATCCTTTAGCATGCGCTAAATTTAGTCAAAAGTGGCAGTTGTTTTGACCAATTCTTCCAATGGTAGTACTTGAAATCGTAGAATGCGATAATATACTCCTTAGCGTGCACTAATAAGTTCAAACTTGATTTTGAGGTCTTTGACAATGCGCGTGATTTACGCATTCCAAAAGTTATGCAACGGTCCTTTGAACAACAGTAGGATTTTTGATTTTAGTATATGCTATTCATACTAGTTAATGTCCGCTAGCTGTTAGTGAATCAGTCTTGAAAAAAATTCTTCATTTAGCGTGCACCATCCTTTATGACATAGTGTGCGTTAATCATTTTCTTAAGCTTTTTATATTGTGGTTTAGCGTGCATTAGCATCATAAGTAACGTGCATTACTTGCTTCTATGTTTGATATCCAGAACTCACTATCTTGTATGAATTACTAGGTAGCGTGTGTTATAATGTACGGTCGCGTGCGATATTAGGCAGTTTAGCGTATGCTGTATTAGTCGGTAGTGTGTGCTAGATATGGATGGCAGACTTCACTGTCCTTACTATATTGCTACATGCGGAGAAGGTAGCGTGCGCTATATGTATCAATAACGTGCGCTATTATCACATTGGAGGGCAAGTATCATGCGCTAACAACACTTTTTAGCGTGCACTAGCAACAACGTTATTGGAGATAATGGTCTTTGGATAATAGACGTCGTCTTTTGATGTCTGACCGAGTCTTGATGCTTTTCTTTTAAATGTTTGATAGAATGCATCATCTAAATAGATTTGTTCAACAATATCCCAAGAACCTAAAAACAAAGCCCACAATGGGGTCAGCCATAATATCCAACAATGATAACGTTCAAATCGCATCAATAATTACATATCAATGAAAATACTATGTAAGGATACTACCAATGTAATCTCACCGCCATAACTTTACCAAATCGTGATAATCCTTACCAAAGTAATCCTTACCAAAATTCACATCTCGTATCCTCAACAACACAATAAACTCATACCCAAACTTCTGTACTTTACCTCAAGCAATACCCAACGTTCTCAAAATATCATAACTCACTTATACGAAATATACCAACTCTGACCAATTCAATCCATCAGATATCATTAAATATCAACATAATAATCGATTTCCAATCAACAGACAAGTACCAATAAGCACATACGGAACGTACCTCGAGAGACACCATTCTACGACAATTCATGTCTGTCTAGTCCGAGATCAGATCAATACAACATACAGACCTGGTCCTACAAGAGACCTGCGTCTGACATGATGCTATAATATATGTAATAATGATACATAACGTACGTTATACTTACCAACTTAACGTACGTAAGCTCCTCAGCTTAGTGTACGTAATGGCTTCTGCACTTAGCCTATTCCAACTGTTCCTGTCCGTCTCGACATATTAGTTACGTATACACCCGATATCAAAATTAAAACAACCTGATACACAATGTCTTCAAATGCAATTGTCGAATACGTCCTAATTCTGATAAAACGAATAAGGCACGATACATTGTGAAATAACTGCCCAACAAAATGGCAACAAATCCCGAAACATCGACACAAAGTCCGAACGCTCATACGATCAATAACAATGATCAACCAATACTCCA
Organism: Orobanche coerulescens; assembly: GCA_033398695.1. Taxonomy (NCBI): domain Eukaryota; kingdom Viridiplantae; phylum Streptophyta; class Magnoliopsida; order Lamiales; family Orobanchaceae; genus Orobanche; species Orobanche coerulescens. The sequence continues at coordinate 144,124,142 of CM065805.1, read as the reverse complement.
ACCGAGAATATCATTGACATGATAAACTCCAATGCGACCAATCAAAGGTCAAAACACAACCGAGAATATCATCAACATGATAAACGTTAATATTACTAACGAACGATCAGCAATAACCGAGAATACTCTTACATGGTAAGCTCCAACACGATCAACACAGAACCACAGAGACAGGTATATGAAAGGATAAAATTCTCAAAACGTTACACAAATCGCATAAAGTGGATCTCAAAGAAACACGCCCAACTGTTGAACATACCCCTCGGCATATGAACAACCAACCGCAAACCGTAGAACATACCATATCCTACACGGAGTGGGAATGACTAATAAATATCTAAGACAACCATCCTGAGGTCATCATCCCCAAATCTACACTTACTAAGAAATCCCACAACATACCACATGCGAAGAAAAAATCAATTGGCCTAAAAGTCAAAAGTCACTATAGCAAAATCACGATGCTGCCATACTAATAGAGTCGCATCACATAGCACATATGCCCCAGTTTCACGAAACCCAAAGTTCTAAAATCATATTCCGTACTGAATCTGCAACGCGCGACATATTTCTTTTTATCTGATCAACCAACTGGTCATCCCTAGATATCCAAACTACCATACTGAAGTTCGAGTCTCCTTTCATCGTACCATTAATGCATTATCCATTTTGTGAGTGTAACACCCCCAATCCACTCAGGGATATTACACGCCGTAGACCCTCTCCTCGAGGATCTACCAGGCTGATAACTAAAATCAAACATCTAAACCTCGCCTTTAAGGCTAAAATGACTCAGTAGACCGACTTGGTCTTTCAATAATAACATACAACTCAATTCCAAACACATACCCACGCAGGGGTCAAAATCTGATAAACTCCCGTACAACGGGAAAGATCTTGCGGTGGAAAGAAAATACAACTAGACCAATACGACATCAACGGATCCTCGTGTGATTAGTATCGTTCATCTTTCATCATCCTTCGTGCCGACCCTGTGCTATGCTCCAAAACCTGAATGCAAAAATAGACATCCACCCCCCGAATACTCGGGGGTTAGCAAAACTCCACTGTTTTGCTAGTGCAAGAACAAAGTGCAAATACGAGCCATACAATTCACATTCCACGAATAACAATAACCAGGAATCTTCAAAGATCCAAATGTAAAGAAAAGTACTTCCCGAGGCAAGAGTTTGGGTAAACATTTCCAAAACCGAAAGATCGCAAATAAAGGGAAACAATTTATAAAACAGTTCAAAATGCCATCGAGAGTTTTAATAGAAAACAATTTAGGATTATAAAATCCTTCTCTTCCCAAAAATCAATAGGGTCACAACCCAAATGTTTTGTTTTCGCAAATAGGAAACCACCAACAATTTACAGGGTCAGAGCCCAACATCACGTGTCCTCAATAGACGTAAAATCAACGAAACATAACCACGCACGCGCATCGCCTAGGACCGGGACGCTACCACAGACATCCCACCCGAGGCCTCGAAGGACCCTCCCAGGCTGGCTAGCGAAACAAATCACACACATCTCACGGTTGGATCAATCGCTTGTTGCATCCTGGCCACATGATCGCATGCCATGTGCCACCGTAGATTATCTCAGGCTCTCACGGTTGGATCAATCACTTGTTGCATCCTTACCACATGATCACGTGCCATGTGTCACCGTAGACCTTCAACCATATCCACACATTCACACAAATAACATATCACATCAAGGATATTCAAACAATTCGCCCAGAGGCATCAAACACTTAGCAAAACACCACGTCAATCCACAACGCACCGAAATGAAATAATATACGTCCACACACAATACCAAGTGCAACATTAGCACCAAGCATATACATAGAATTCACATAGTTATTCACAAACCACGCCATTCACAAAACACACGCGTTTTGAAAGCAAGCCTTTAACAAGGCTAAACCGAATCTTTTGAAAGTTCAATTCAAACGACCAAACAACCACGTTTAGACGATCACTAATTATCATATCCATAAAACAAGAATAGTATGGGCAAGGTACTTGCCTCGAAATCACGATCGCAATAAGACGACGGATAGGGGCGGTCGAATAGCCCCGAACCCGAACAATATCAAGAACGTGATAGCACCACGAGTATTACGAGAATAACACCACACGAATCATCAATCACCAAACGGGATTCAACATCGGAATCCTCGAACACCTATAAACCTCCGGAAGGAACAATAACACATGGTTACGACGAGAATCAAGGCCAAAACAACGGAAATCCCAACAAACTATCGAAGGGAAACTCATTGGGACATTTAATCGAACACTAAATGTTCAATAATCCCCAAGAACACTCGAATCGTCAATCGAGTTAAATAAACTCGATATATGGATATACAACCCATAGAATACGATTAATAACATCATACTACACCAACCAATGTATCAAAATCGGATTAGAAACGAAATCAAGAACAATTTCTCCAAAAAGTCAACTTGAAGGAAAATCAAGAATATACCTTGATTTGACGAAGAACACGGATTGGATGATGATATAATCAACAAGAATCTTCCAAAATGCCTTGGAAATGATTAGAATCGGCCAAGAACTCGATTTCCCGAGCCTCCCGTCGCCAGACGCCGAAAAAGGAAGAAAAACGCCTAAGAAATGAAGTCGGCCGAGCCCGTGCTATATATAGCCGCGGGGTTACGCCGTAACAGCGGTGCCTTACGGCCGTAACTCGGTCCCTTACGGCCGTACTCGGCGAGCCTTACATTTATGCAGGCATTCGTCAAAAATCGCCCGGCCTGGGGTTACTTACGGTCGTAACTCGCACACATTACGGCCGTAATCGGCCTTCGTCGAGAAGCCGCCGGGCGCCATACGGCCGTACCCGATCACGCCTTACGGCCGTAATCGCACACGTTACGGCCGTAACCGACACCTTACGGCCGTAACTCGGCGAGCGAGCCTGCTCCGTAGTGACTCGGCCGTAGCCACTCGACGGCCGGACGACCCGAAACCGAACTGAGTAAAAATCGAAGATACGGTTACGAAGTACTCGTAAAAGCGAATCAGCGCTAAGAGAACACACGATTCCGACCACCCAAAGTGTCGGAATTCGACAACGGAAGTAATTACCCCAAACTTTGGGAAATTACACAAATGGCCCAAAATGTCCGAAAATCACGATACGTGATCGAAACACCGAACCAAAGCTCGAAACATGAATAATAACATTAAATGAACTTGCGAGAAACTCGAAACAACAGTTTCGGACGAGATTCGCAAGAATCGAGCTCAAGTGCGGAAAAGTCGCTAAAAAGCACGGAACTCAACAAAACGACACCGAAACGAACTCGGATGACAAAAAGTGCGGAATTAATCATTCTCGAAATGACGAAACGGTCATGAGAGAGTCGTCAAAACGGACTTCCGCCGAAAAAAAGAAAATTACCGAAATTCGAAATTACGGGTATTACAGTGAGTCTCACTCAGAACTTCACCATGATATGCATTATGTACTACGTTGGTATACTAATCACTTTTTCAAAACAGCTTGAAATCATATAATCTTGTCAATAAAAATCAATTTTCGAAAGTTCTTTCAAGAATTTCAAACTCAAGACATATATATTCGTAAGACTACAAAAATAATTTTCCAAACAATATTTAAACAGGCTCGCTTATGTCAAGTACTCGATGACAATTCTTTTCGAATACACACGATTAAATAAAATGAAATTATGTAAATGATTGACCACATCCATATTCCTGTATACCAATTAGGCTCGTCACCAATTCTACCGACATTCCATCGGAAAGCCACACGATAGAGTTCCAAAATCTTAATGTATAAACTCCGATAAAAACTCCTTTTCCACATATGACTTGCAACGTCGACCATTATCCCATCATGGATCACATCAACTATGTTATGACAAAATATTAGATAATCAACAAATCAAACACAGCGAAGGACTACCCGAGAAGTTTCATTTGAACAAATAAACCAAAACCTCGAAAGGCATTGATAAAATAGATAAACGATTGGTAAATTGTTTTACAAATCCGGGAGTTTTAGGAAAAGAGAAAAGTCTTTTTGAAACATTAGGGTCTCAGCCCATATCCCGTTCCACATTACAAGAAGTTTATAAAGTAGAAAACCCTTTTTAGACCCCAAGTCCTGAGTTATAAACCTATTTTCAAAATCGATTGGTCTCGGCCCAAAATCGTTTTCCGTAAAACATCTGTAAAACATTCATTTTGAAAAGTTTCATTTTCCGATGTTCATAATGTAATACCCGGTTGTAATTCATTCATTTTCATTCAGTAATTATCAGTCTGTAATTGTCACTCAGTATTTCTCACTCGTTAATAATCACTCATCATTCATGATTCATTCATTTGCGTTCATTGTTGGCATGTTGTGATCATATATCAGTTACCGATTGTCATTTCATCTCCGTTTAGAGACCGAAACGGGAGTATTACCATTTTCATTGTGATTGATAGCCTTGTACTGGGAGTATCATCTTGGGCTTGTGTTAGACTTGTTCATTTTCACATTCGTATGTTATGTCGGATCATTCATCAGTCGTAGCGAGGAATCGGAGTTATCGGATTTTTCAACTTGGCCAGCATCGAGTTACGGCCGTAAGGACTTTGGGTTACGGCCGTAACAAGGGTTCGTCTTTTCGTGCCATTTGGGCGAAAGGGACTTACGGCCGTAAGGTCTTGTGATCTGGCCGTAAGTTGGCGAGTGCGGCCGTAAAGTGGCGGATTCTGGCCGTGCGCGTCAATGAGCTCCGAGGCATTTTTGGCCGAGGCGAGTTCTGGCCGTAAGAAGTGGAGGATACGGCCGTAAGTGGTGTTCGTAAATTGTAGGTGTTGTCGACCAAGGGTGACTTACGGCCGTAAGGGTTGCGGCATACGGCCGTAATTCGAGGAAGGTACGGCCGTAAGGCTTGGCGATTCTGGCCGTCTGCGGCGAGCAAGGTGCACAGTCGTTTTCGGCGAAGAGGGCTTACGCCCGTAAGTTTGGCCGGATACGGCCGTATCATCCGAGTTACGGCCGTAAGGTGTGCGGTTACGGCCGTAAGGGTGTCGGCGGATGTTTTTGACGAAGGCGGGTTACGCCCGTAACTCAGGAGCGGTTACGGCCGTAAGTCTGTCGGCAGGCTTTCGGACGAAGCCGAGTTACGGCCGTTTGAGTTGGCCGGTTACGGCCGTAAGGCCGTTGACCTGGGATGTTACGGCCGTAAGAGGGCCGAGTTACGGCCGTAACTTCCAGCAGTATTTAAGGACTTGGCCGGGTCATTTTTCCTCACTTCATCATTTTTCCATCTTTATCCGAGAGAGAGGGTTGAGAGAGAGATTTTACCATCATCAATCACTTGAGTGTGTAATATTCATCATCTTCATTCCTTTGGGAAGCTTGGATACTCGTTTTAACTCGTGTTCATCGGATCGAAGTGGTTGGATCTTCAAGAGGTAATTTCTTCAACACCTTGGATTTCGATTTTGTGTTGAGATATGATGTTTTGGACGTTATAATCATGTTATATGAAGGGATATGTATATGATTATGAGTTTGTATAAGGATTCATTGGATTATTGAGGGATTATTCAAGAACACTTTGAATATCGAGTTGGATTTGGGGATTTTCGATTAATTGTTGTTATAATCACATTTTTGGATATTCATAACAGATTATTGATCGTATTGGAGATGTTTTGTTGATTTGAAACACTTGTTGGGGATTTGAGGTTGGTATTGTTGAGGTTTAGTTGTAATCAATCGAAGTTGGCCTCAAAGTGTTCGATATAATGCCCCAATGAACTTGGTTTAATCGTATCGACGTTTTGAGTTCGTTATATTCGTGTTTAATTCGTTATTGATCGGATTGTTGGTAATTGTATTGAATTAAGGTTGTTCGAGCGACCGACACTTCATTTAGGACATTTGTTCGTGGAAGGACTTTCTTCATCGGTATTGTGTAAGTTGATTCTTACTCGGTTAAAAGGATATTCATTCCTTTTGTTGTTGATCATTCATAATCATAACTCATTCATCATTGTATTAATCATATTGAGACTTGTAATTGTCGAATAATCACTTCATTAACGAGGAACGGCGGTTCCAATCATTTCATTGAAACTATCAATCACTTCATTATCACTTTCATCTCGGTAAGTCATTCTTGACGTTGTCGATTATTATTATTCATTGATATTCATTATGGTCATTCTCGTTCATATGACCTTAAGGTTCATATTGCGTGGCGGGTGCGGATGTGTGGAATTTTTAGTCGGGCACATGATGGCCATGTATTGGGAGTGATACATTGGGTGTGCACACGGTAACGTTTACCTCCGTGAGACTAATTAGGTACAAGGACGGGTGTGTCGGTCATCCGTCTTGTACACTTGCACGAGAACACTACGGGCGTATTATGGTACTCCTCTTGGTAATTCATAATTAAGGATATTTCATAACTCGGTTAATTCATGATTGTGTAATTTCAACCCTTGAGGATTGTTGTTACGTATAAGCGGCCCGTTTGGGGATATTGTTTTTAGTCATGGCAAGGCAAAGGCGCGGGGAGAGCACGTTGACGGTGGGAGTCCCAGTGATACTAGAAGGGGGCCCCAGTCCTTTCAGTCATTTATTCAGTCATTTATGTTTTCTTCATTTATTCCGCTGCAGACATTCCGTTCGAATACTCATTTCATTCAGTGTCCTGTATTTTATCGTCACATAAGATACACATGTATTCTATATTATCCTGGGTGTGTTGTATGAAACTCCTAATCGGAGTAATTGATGCTATAATGTGGTTCGGTACTACATTTACCTTGTGTAATTCATCCTTTTTCATTCGCCTGGTGGGTCCCAGTCGGGGGGTCCACGGCACTGTAATATCCGCCTAGTTTGGTGTGTTACAGAGTTGGTATCAGAGCGTGGTTTTGAATACTACCCTCCAAGTGATGTCTCATTTGAAATCATCGTCATCGGACTAGTATCATTGGACTTTCGCGTCACGTGTGACCTGTGCAAATGCCGAGCCAATCAGACCAAGAACTGTAAGATTTCTAACGCCATGGTATAATTTCTGGAAAGAATCATTCATTCATAATTCATCAGTTAACAATCCTCAACTATTATTTTCATTTGACCAGGACGGTCATGTTAACTCGTTAATCACTCAACTCATTTCATTATTCAGTTGTTGATCAGGAAGATCAAATCATCAATTATGTTAACTTGTTCAAGATAATCATGTCACCTCAGTTAATCATTCACGTAATCACTGTGTTAGAGCGCGTATGCTCATTTTCATCATCTCATGTCATAATCATAACGTGATATTCATGCGGATAATGTAATCATCATGTGACCTTCCTACTTCAGTATGGAAAGAGCTGGCAGAGGACGAGGTGGACGAGGCCGTCGAGCGGGCCGAATCCCGAGAGCTCGTGTGAATACACGTGCAAACGCGAGGAATAATGCTAATTCATCGAGCAGCGACGCTGCGACTCATTCACCTGGACGCGATCATTCACTAACGGGGAGTCGTACCCGGGACACGGCTCAGTCAGAAGGTGTCCGGGTTGACCCACTCGCTTTTATGCAGGGCATGATGGCCCAAATGACCCAGATGGCAGAGCTGATGGAGACGATGCATAACTCCACTACTCAAAATCAACAGGCTCCTCCGCCGCCACCTCAGAGGCAAGAGAGGAATGTGAGCATCTCTCTCCAGAGGCCACCGACTTTCGAGGGCTCGTCTGAGCCGGCAGATATTATTCATTGGCTCGAACATTTCGAGAAGTTGTTTGCTATGGTAGAGTGTCCCGAAGGACACAAAGTTTCTGTTGCAGCTTACTACTTGGGCAAGAGCGCGCATTCTTGGTGGTTGTCGTTGAAGCCCACCGAAGGATCATGTACATGGGATCAGTTCAAAACTCTCATGATGGAGAGGTATTATCCGGCCCCACTCAGAGAGGCCAAGCTGTCAGAGTTACTCACTCCCGACCCCTTATCAGACGAGGATGTTCTCGCCATTGCCGAGAAATTTCAGGAACTTCTTCCGTTCGCCTCATCTATCATTAATTCCGAGGCAGATAAGATTAAGTATTTCAGCAAGAGGCTGAAACCCCGTATGAGACTACAGTGGCTTAATCATAATTGCACCACGTTGGCTGAATTCATTGAGAAAGCTCTTACCTATGAGCTTACTGCTAAGGAGATTGCTAAGCAGCAACCTTCATCTGCTAGAAAGAAGTCCAAGAACCGTAATCAGTTTGACGGCAGTCAGGCTACTTTCAAGAAACTTCGTGCGGGCTCTGCTGACCTCCTGTGACGTCTAAACCCACGGAATCTCAGTCACGAGTGGCCAGCTCGGCCATCACCTGTTATAACTGTGGGGATCTTGGTCATGTCAGCACCAAGTGTCCGAGACAGTCTGTCACTTGTCATAACTGTGGAATTGTTGGGCATAAGGCCCGTTTTTGCCGTAGGGACTCCAAACCTACTCAGACGTCATGTCAAGCCCCGAAGCAGTCAGCCGTTCAGAATCGGGCCACTCAATCAGCGTCGTTTAAAATGACAGGAGCGGCTAAAGGTGGAGCCTATAGCCAGCAGACGGGAGCATCCGGTGCCGGGACTAACAAGCCCCGGATTTATGAGATGAAGAAGACCGATGATCCCGAGGCCCGAATGATCTCAGGTACACTCGATATTCTATCTCAACCTGTGTGTACCCTTTTTGATACTGGTGCATCGCATTCATTCATTTCCGAGTCATGTTTGAGTAGACTACGTCTGGGTAGTGCTACTAGTTGTGAGCCTTATGTCATTGGCCTACCTGATGGTAGACGAATTATCGGTAATCGTGAGATTCAGAATTGTCCGATTCAGTTTCATGGTCGTGAATGGCCAGCGGACCAAATCGTAGTAGATTTGCCAAGGGACGACGTCATCTTGGGTATTGATTGGATAGATCGTCATGATGCCATCATTAGTGTCTGTAAGCGTATGATCACTATCATTTCAGATGATGGGGTCGAATGTGTATTTCAAGGAGGTAATCCCGGCTGTTCGGGTAAGGTCATTAATTTGATGAAAGCAGTACGATTACTCAGTCAGGGATGTGTTGGTTATTGGTGTTACATGGCCAAAACCGAGAAGTCATCAGTAATGTTGACGGATATTCCGGTAGTGAGGGAGTATGCCGACGTTTTTCCATACGAGTTACCTGGTTTGCCTCCACAGAGGGATGTGGAATTCACGATTGAGTTGGAGCCTGGTACGTCTCCGTTATCGAAGGCACCGTACCGGATGTCCCCGACCGAAATGCAGGAATTAAAGAACCAACTTGAGGAGTTGTTCGAAAAGGGTTATATCAGACCGAGTGCGTCTCCGTGGGGAGCACCCGTGTTGTTTGTCAAGAATAAGGATGGTTCATTTTGTTTGTGTATTGATTATCGGGAGTTGAACAGAGTGACAATCAAGAATAAGTATCCCTTACCCCGTATTGATGATCTTTTAGATCAACTTCAGGGAGCTTCAGTATTTTCCGAGATTGACTAAAGATCTGGATATCACCAGTTGCGGATTCGAGAGTCGGATATCGCGAGGACGGCGTTTCGAACACGCTATGGTCATTATGAGTTCGTAGTTATGCCGTTCGGGCTAACTAATGCACCTGCGGTATTCATGGAATTAATGAATCGGGTTTTCATCGACTTTTTGGATCAGTTTGTTATTGTCTTCATCGACGATATTTTGATTTATTCTCGTAGCCGAGGGGATCACGAGGTTCATCTTCATAAGGTTCTCGACGTGTTGAGACGAGAGCAACTTTTTGGAAAGTTTTCCAAATGCGAGTTCTGGATGTCCGAAGTGACTTTTCTCGGACATGTAATTTCTTCAGACGGAGTTCGTGTCGACCCTCAGAAGACGGAGGCTATCCGAGACTGGTTACCTCCGAAGAATGTTAAGGAAATCCAAAGTTTTCTCGGATTAGCGAGCTATTATCGGCGATTTGTGGAGGGGTTTTCTAGGATCGCTCAACCCTTGACGAACATTTTGCGAAAGGATAAGAAATACACGTGGTTCGACGCGTGTCAGCGGAGTTTTGAGGAACTCAAGAGCCGGTTAATGTCATCACCTGTACTTTCCTTGCCGCAGGGGACGGAGGGATTCGTGGTTTATAGTGATGCATCCGGACAGGGTCTCGGATGTGTACTCATGCAGAATGGGAAGGTTATTGCTTATGCTACTCGGCAATTGAGACCTTACGAGGTTAGCTATCCGACTCACGACCTGGAGCTAGCAGCCGTGGTGTTCGCATTGAAGATTTGGCGTCATTATCTTTATGGCATTACTTGTCAGATATTCACCGATCAAAAGAGTTTAAAGTATATATTTACTCAGAAGGAGTTAAATATGCAACAGAGACGGTGGTTGGAATTAATCAAAGATTATGATATTGAGATCCTTTACCACCCGGGCAAGGCGAACGTTGTCACCGACGCCTTGAGTCGTAAGTCCGTTCAGGAGCATATGCTTGCTCGTCTAACAGTTCAGAAGGAGCTTCAACAGGAATTCCTTAGACCCGAGATCGAGTGCAGCTTCAGCGAGTTCGGGAGACGACTTTGTATGTTAGAGATTTCATCGTCACTTGAGGAGGTAATCGGAGAGAATCGAGTTCGAGACCCTTCATTGTTGCGCATCCGTGAGGATGTGGCTCGAGGAAAGCCCACGGATTCATGGTCCACGAGGATGGACTTTTGAGATTTAAGAATCGGTTGTGCGTATCGCGAATGACGAGTTGAAAAACTCGATTTTGAAAGAAGCTCATGCTACCCCTTATTCTGTTCATCCGGTCTAGCAAGATGTACAAGGACTTGAAACAAAATTTACGGTGGAGTAATATGATGCGAGAAGTCGCGAGAATTTGTTTCGAGATGCTTAACATCAACAAGTTAAGATTGAGCATCGGCGGCCGCGGGTATCTTTGAAACCTCTCCCTATTCCAGAGTGTAAGTGGGAAGACATTTCTATGGATTTCATCACGAGTTTGCTGACGAGTCGTCGTGGCATGAATACGATCTGGGTGATTGTGGATCGCTTAACAAAATCAGCTCATTTCCTTGAGATCAAGGATACGTGGGGTCCCGAGAGACTGGCTCAGTTGTTCAGCAAGGAGATAGTGAGACTGCACGGTACTCCTAAGAGTATCGTTTCCGATCGTGACGGATGATTTGTGTCTCATTTTTGGAAATCAGTTCATCATGCTATGGGAACTCAGCTCAATCTCAGTACCGCCTTTCATCCTCAGTCCGACGGACAATCAGAGAGGACTATTCAGACATTAGAAGACATGTTGAGGGCATGCGTCCTCGATTGGAAGGACGATTGGGAAATCCAACTACCATTGATCGAGTTCACGTATAATAATAGCTGGCATGCTTCCATTAAGATGGCACCTTACGAGGCCTTGTACGGTCGTCGTTGTCGGTCTCCTTTGTGTTGGGATGACTTGTCAGAATCAATCGGCACCGAGCCCGATATGCTTATAGCCGCCCGGGAGAAGGTAGCTTTAATCAAGAGTCGTATGTTGACAGCTCAGAGTCGACAGAAATCCTATGCAGATAATCGTCGTCGACCACTAGAGTTCGAGACGGGTGACCATGTTTTGGTCAAGGTATCCCCGAATCGAGGTATTTTTCGTTTTGGAAAACGGGGGAAGTTGAGTCCGAGATTCATTGGACCGTTTGAAATTTTGGATCGAGTAGGCGAGTTAGCTTATCGATTGGCTTTACCTCCGGCATTGAGCCAAATTCATAATGTGTTCCACGTCTCTCAGTTGCGGAAGTATGTTGCCGACCCGAGCCACATACTTCAGTTTGACGAAATCGAGATCGCGGATGATCATTCGTACGAGGAGCGTCCTATACGAGTGTTGGAGCGGCGAATCAAACAGTTGAGGAACAAGACGATCCCTTTGGTCAAGATTCAGTGGTCCAGACACGGAGTCGAAGAGGCCACTTGGGAAACCGAAGGAAATATGCGGGAGAGTTATCCCGAGTTGTTTGACCCTCAGTTTCGGGGACGAAACTCTTTTTAAGTGGGGAGTATGTAATACCCGGTTGTAATTCATTCATTTTCATTCAGTAATTATCAGTCTGTAATTGTCACTCAGTATTTCTCACTCGTTAATAATCACTCATCATTCATGATTCATTCATTTGCGTTCATTGTTGGCATGTTGTGATCATATATCAGTTACCGATTGTCATTTCATCTCCGTTTAGAGACCGAAACGGGAGTATTACCATTTTCATTGTGATTGATAGCCTTGTACTGGGAGTATCATCTTGGGCTTGTGTTAGACTTGTTCATTTTCACATTCGTATGTTATGTCGGATCATTCATCAGTCGTAGCGAGGAATCGGAGTTATCGGATTTTTAAACTTGGCCAGCATCGAGTTACGGCCGTAAGGACTTTGGGTTACGGCCGTAACAAGGGTTCGTGTTTTCAGGCCATTTGGACGAAAGGGACTTACGGCCGTAAGGTCTTGTGATACGGCCGTAAGTTGAGCAGGTACGGCCGTAAAGGTCGGCGATTCTACGGCCAGACGCTGCCCAAGAGCTACCGAGGCATTTTTGGCCGAGGGCGAGTTACGGCCGTAAGAAGTGGAGGATACGGCCGTAAGTGGTGTTCGTAAATTGTAGGTGTTGTCGACCAAGGGTGACTTACGGCCGTAAGGGTTGCGGCATACGGCCTTAAGTCAAGGAAGGTACGGCCGTAAGGCTTGGACGGTTACGGCCGTACGCGGCAGGCAAGGTGCCTGGTCGTTTTCGACGAAGAGGGCTTACGCCCGTAAGTTTGGCCGGATACGGCCGTATCATCCGAGTTACGGCCGTAAGGTGTGCGGTTACGGTCGTAAGGGTGTCGGCGGATGTTTTTGACGAAGGCGGGTTACACCCGTAACTCAGGAGTGGTTACGGCCGTAAGTCTGTCGGCAGGCTTTCGGACGAAGCCGACTTACGGCCGTATGAGTTGGCCGGTTACGTACGTAAGGCCGTTGACCTGGGATGTTATGGCCGTAAGAGGGCCGAGTTACGGCCGTAACTTCCGGCAGTATTTAAGGACTTGGCCGGGTCATTTTTCCTCACTTCTTCATTTTTCCATCTTTATCCGAGAGAGAGGGTTGAGAGAGAGATTTTACCATCATCAATCACTTGAGTGTGTAATCTTCATCATCTTCATTCCTTTGGGAAGCTTGGATACTCGTTTTAACTCATGTTCATCGGATCGAAGTGGTTGGATCTTCAAGAGGTAATTTCTTCAACACCTTGGATTTCGATTTTGTGTTGAGATATGATGTTTTGGACGTTATAATCATGTTATATGAAGGGATATGTATATGATTATGAGTTTGTATAAGGATTCATTGGATTATTGAGGGATTATTCAAGAACACTTTGAATATCGAGTTGGATTTGGGGATTTTCGATTAATTGTTGTTATAATCACATTTTTGGATATTCATAACGGATTATTGATCGTATTGGAGATGTTTTGTTGATTTGAAACACTTCTTGGGGATTTGAGGTTGGTATTGTTGAGGTTTAGTTGTAATCAATCGAAATTGGCCTCAAAGTGTTCGATATAATGCCCCAATGAACTTGGTTTAATCGTATCGACGTTTTGAGTTCGTTATATTCATGTTTAATTCGTTATTGATCGGATTGTTGGTAATTGTATTGAATTAAGGTTGTTCGAGCGACCGACACTTCATTTAGGACATTTGTTCGTGGAAGGACTTTCTTCATCGGTATTGTGTAAGTTGATTCTTACTCGGTTAAAAGGATATTCATTCCTTTTGTTGTTGATCATTCATAATCATAACTCATTCATCATTGTATTAATCATATTGAGACTTGTAATTGTCGAATAATCACTTCATTAACGAGGAACGACGGTTCCAATCATTTCATTGAAACTATCAATCACTTCATTATCACTTTCATCTCGGTAAGTCATTCTTGACGTTGTCAGATTATTATTATTCATTGATATTCATTATGGTCATTCTCGTTCATATGACCTTCTGGGTTCATATTGCGTGGCCGGGTGCGGATGTGTGGAATTTTTAGTCGGGCACATGATGGCCATGTATTGGGAGTGATACATTGGGTACTGCACACGGTAACGTTTACCTCCGTGAGACTAATTAGGTACAAGGACGGGTGTGTCCGGTCATCCGTCTTGTACACTTGCACAGAACACTACGGGCGTACTATGGTACTCCTCTTCAGCGTAATTCATAATTAAGGATATTTCATAACTCAGTTAATTCATGATTGTGTAATTTCAACCCTTGAGGATTGTTGTTCTGTATAACTGACCCCGTTTGGGGATATTGTTTTTCAGGTCATGGCAAGGCAAAGGCGCAGGGAGAGCACGTTGACGGCGGGGAGTCCCAGTGATACTAGAAGGGCCCCCAGTCCTTTCAGTCATTTATTCAGTCATTTATGTTTTCTTCATTTATTCCGCTGCAGACATTCCGTTCGAATACTCATTTCATTCAATGTCGTGTATTTTATCGTCACATAAGATACACATGTATTCTATATTATCCTGGGTGTGTTGTATGAAACTCCTAATCGGAGTAATTGATGCTATAATGTGGTTCGGTACTACATTTACCTTGTGTAATTCATCATTTTTCATTCGCCTGGTGGGTCCCAGTCGGGGGTCCACGGCACTATAATATCCGCCTAGTTTGGGGTGTTACAGAGTTGGTATCAGAGCGTGGTTTTGAATACTACCCTCCAAGTGATGTCTCATTTGAAATCATCGTCATCGGACTAGTATCATTGGACTTTCGCGTCACGTGTGACCTGTGCAAATGCCGAGCCAATCAGACCAAGAACTGTAAGATTTCTAACGCCATGGTATAATTTCTGGCAAGAATCATTCATTCATAATTCATCAGTTAACAATCCTCAACTATTATTTTCATTTGACCAGGACGGTCATGTTAACTCGTTAATCACTCAACTCATTTCATTATTCAGTTGTTGAATAGGAAGATCAAATCATCAATTATGTTAACTTGTTCAAGATAATAATGTCACCTCAGTTAATCATTCACGTAATCACTGTGTTAGAGCGCGTATGCTCATTTTCATCATCTCATGTCATAATCATAACGTGATATTCATGCGGATAATATAATCATCATGTGACCTTCCTACTTCAGTATGGAAAGAGCTGGCAGAGGACGAGGAGGACGAGGCCGTGGAGTGGGCCGAATCCTGAGAGCTCGTGTGAATACACGTGCAAACGCGAGGAATAATGCTAATTCATCGAGCAGCGACGCTGCCACTCATTCACCTGGACGCGATCATTCACTAACGGGGAGTCGTACCCGGGACACGGCTCAGTCAGAAGGTGTCCGGGTTGACCCACTCGCTTTTATGCAGGGCATGATGGCCCAAATGACCCAGATGGCACAGCTGATGGTGACGATGCATAACTCCACTACTCAAAATCAACAGGCTCCTCTGCCGCCACCTCAGAGGCAAGAGAGGAATGTGAGCAATATCATCGGCGACATCTCTCTCCAGAGCCCACCGACTTTTGAGGGGCCTGCCCGAGCCGTGAGATATTATTCATTGGCTCGAACATTTCGAGAAGTTGTTTGCTATGGTAGAGTGTCCCGAAGGACACAAAGTTTCTGTTGCAGCTTACTACTTGGGCAAGAGCGCGCATTCTCGGTGGTTGTCGTTGAAGCCCACCGAAGGATCATGTACATGGGATCAGTTCAAAACTCTCATGATGGAGAGGTATTATCCGGCCCCACTCAGAGAGGCCAAGTCCGAGTTACTCACTCCCGACCCTCATCGACGAGGATGTTCTCGCCATTGCCGAGAAATTTCAGAACTTCTTCCGTTCGCCTCATCTATCATTCATTCCGAGGCGAGATAAGATTAAGTATTTCAAAGAAGAGGCTGAAACCCCGTATGAGACTACAGTTGCTTAACCATAATTGCACCACGTTGGCTGAATTCATTGAGAAAGCTCTTACCTATGAGCTTACTGCTAAGGAGATTGCTAAGCAGCAACCTTCATCTGCTAGCAAGAAATCCAAGAACCGTAATCAGTCTGACGGCAGTCAGGCTACTTTCAAGAAACCTCGTGCGGGCTTTGCTTTTTCTGAGCGACCTCCTGTGACGTCTAAACCCGCGGAATCTCAGTCACGAGTGGCCAGCTCGGCCATCACCTGTTATAACTATGGGGATCTTGGTCATGTCAGCACCAAGTGTCCGAGACAGTCTGTCACTTGTCATAACTGTGGAATTGTTGGGCATAAGGCCCGTTTTTGCCGTAGGGACTCCAAACCTACTCAGACGTCATGTCAAGCCCCGAAGCAGTCAGCCGTTCAGAATCCGGCCACTCAATCAGCGTCGTTTAAAACGACAGGAGCGACTAAAGGTGGAGCCTATAGCCAGCAGACGGGAGCGTCCGGTGCCGGGACTAACAAGCCCCGGATTTATGAGATGAAGAAGACCGATGATCCCGAGGCCCGAATGATCTCAGGTACACTCGATATTCTATCTCAAACTGTGTGTACCCTTTTTGATACTGGTGTATCGCATTCATTCATTTCCGAGTCATGTTTGAGTAGACTACGTCTGGGTAGTGCTACTAGTTGTGAGCCTTATGTCATTAGCCTACCTGATGGTAGACGAATTATCGGTAATCGTGAGATTCAGAATTGTCCGATTCAGTTTCATGGTCGTGAATGGCCAGCGGACCTAATCGTAGTAGATTTGCCAAGGGACGACGTCATCTTGGGTATTGATTGGATGGATCGTCATGATGTCATCATTAGTGTCCGTAAGCGTATGATCACTATCATTTCAGACGATGGGGTCGAATGTGTATTTCAAGGAGGTAATCCCGGCTGTTCGGGTAAGGTCATTAATTTGATGAAAGCAGTACGATTACTCAGTCAGGGATGTGTTGGTTATTGGTACTACATGGCCAAAACCGAGAAGTCATCAGTAATGTTGACGGATATTCCGGTAGTGAGGGAGTATGCCGACGTTTTTCCAGACGAGTTACCTGGTTTGCCTCCACAGAGGGATGTGGAATTCACGATTGAGTTGGAGCCTGGTACGTCTCCGTTATCGAAGGCACCGTACCGGATGGCCCCGACCGAAATGCAGGAATTAAAGAACCAACTTGAGGAGTTGTTCGAAAAGGGTTATAACCGACCGAGTGCGTCTCCGTGGGGAGCACCCGTGTTGTTTGTCAAGAAGAAGGATGGTTCATTTCATTTGTGTATTGATTATCGGGAGTTGAACAGAGTGACAATCAAGAATAAGTATCCCTTACCCCGTATTGATGATCTTTTAGATCAACTTCAGGGAGCTTCAGTATTTTCCAAGATCGACTTAAGATCTGGATATCACCAGTTGCGGATTCGAGAGTCGGATATCGCGAGGACGGCGTTTCGAACACGCTATGGTCATTATGAGTTCGTAGTTATGCCGTTCGGGCTAACTAATGCACCTACGGTATTCATGGAATTAATGAATCGGGTTTTCATCGAATTTTTGGATCAGTTTGTTGTTGTCTTCATCGACGATATTTTGATTTATTATTGTAGCCGAGGGGATCACGAGGTTCATCTTCATTAGGTTCTCGACGTGTTGAGACGAGAGCAACTTTTTGGAAAGTTTTCCAAATGCGAGTTCTGGATGTCCGAAGTGACTTTTCTCGGACATGTAATTTCGTCAGACGGAGTTCGTGTCGACCCTCAGAAGACGGAGGCTATCCGAGACTGGTTACCTCCGAAGAATGTTAAGGAAATCCGAAGTTTTCTCGGATTAGCGGGCTATTATCGGCGATTTTTGGAGGGGTTTTCTAGGATCGCTCAACCCTTGACGAACATTTTGCGAAAGGATAAGAAATACACGTGGTTCGACGCGTGTCAGCGGAGTTTTGAGGAACTCAAGAGCCGGTTAATGTCATCACCTGTACTTTCCTTGCCGCAGGGGACGGAGGGATTCGTGGTTTATAGTGATGCATCCGGACAGGGTCTCGGATGTGTACTCATGCAGAATGGGAAGGTTATTGCTTATGCTACTCGGCATCTTCATCAGATGTGTCCATTCTTGTGTGATGACTTCTTCTAGGGAGGTGGTTTTGAGCTTCTTCTCAATTAATTCCACCTGTTTTCTGTACTCAACAGTAGATTCATCAAAGACAATATGAGGTGTTTCTTCCACAACTAATATTTTTTGTTAAATACTCTTTATGCCTTGCTTATTTGTGAGTATCTCATAAATAGATCATCATCAGTTTTAGCTTCAAAGCATTCAGTTGGGTTTTACCATTGTTGTTAATGAAACACTTACCAACCAAAAATATGAAAATATGCAACAGTTGGTGTTCTGCCATTCCAAACCTCATAGGGAGTTTTGTTGTGTCTCCCTACTATCATACTCCTATTTTGAGTATGACATGCTGTGTTGACAGCTTCATCCCAGAACCTCTTTGACAGATTAGTTTCAGCAATCATTTAACTAGTTGCTTCCATCAGGGTTCTGTTCCTTCTTTCAGCTACACCATTTTGTTGTGGTGTTATGCAGTAGAGACTTCATGTTGGATTCTATTTTGATCACTATATTCAGTGATATCTATGTCTGATCTGATCTTTATGGTGGAGGATTTCGCATTTTGAATCTTTCGCATCATCGCAGGTAGCTTTGTTACTGTTTCACTCATTTTATAGAGGAAAACAATCCATGTATATCTGGAGTAGTATTCCACAACTACTAAGGTAGGCTTCCCTCCACTCAGCATTCTTGGCTTGATGGGACCTCATAAATCCATGTGAAGTAGGTCAAATATTCTGGTGGTCAGAGTGTTACGCTGAACTGATTTGAAAGATGCTTTGGTTTGCTTTCACTTCTCGCATGCATCACAAAGAGTATCTTTCTTGAATACTTTTGTTGGAAGTCCCCTGACCAACTTTTGAGAACTTATTTTGTTTATGGCTTTGAAGTTCATGTGACAGAGTCTCTTATGCCAGAGCCATCCATTCTGAGCAATTGTTTTTTATAAGAGACAAGTGTTTGGTGATCCCCATTTATAATCTATCAGGTATACATCTCTTTTTTTGTATCCTTGTAGCTTCACTTCTCAAGTGAGGAGATCAGTCACCTTGCATTTCCATCTTGTGAAGGCTACCAGGTTGTTCTCATCACAGAATTGGCTTATACTTAGGAGATTATATTTGAGCCTTTTGACATACTGCACTTTTTGTGATGATTATGTTTCCTCTGTGCAGCTTCTCATATCCTTTGGTTTTTCCACTTGATCTATCTACAAATGTTATATTTGGACCTCTTTCTATAACATATTTTGACGGAATCTTCTTGTTTCCTGTCATGTGCCTTGAGCACCTAGAGTCTACAAACCATTCTTCACCTCCTATTTTTGAACTTGAGGAGATATGGTAGTAGTCCTTCCACCTTTTCTGCAATCAGGAAAGAAGAGATTTAGGTACCAAATATGAGTGGTCCTCTAGGGTTAGTGAATTTCCTGGAGAACTGATTTCTCCTGGTGGTTTGAAAGTGATGTTGGCTATTCCTATGGGGTGCATAGTATCTTGGTCTATATCCTTGATTTGGATTGTGTATAGGATATGACTGATAAAGGTTTTGGTGTGGGCCATTTCTAAGTCTTGGCTAATGCTAGTTACTTAAATTTTGGGGTCTCCACACCTGGTAATTTTGAAAGATTGGATTACCTTGTGCTTTCCATTGACCTCTCCCATTGTGAAATCTGTTTTATGGGAGTCTTTGATAATAAGCAGAGTAATGTTTTGACTGTTGATGTTGTTTTAGCCATTGCCTAGTCTTTTGTCTAGGTGGCTGCCTTGTGAACCTTGGCTGCTGCCTAAAGTTTTGACTGGGCTGCTGCCTCTTTTTAAATAAAGGTTTATTTATAGGCTCAACAGTCTGGACAATTGCTTCTCCCTTGATGAAAGTGGTTTTGGAACTAGATGGAGTGTTGGAGTCATATCCAAGGACTGATTTTAAATAAAGTGTCCTCTAGTTTATACATAATCCATCCAAGGTTATAGATATTTTAAGGATGTTATTTCTTTAGCCTGTGTATTACTCGGTTGTGTTATTTTAGAAAACTCAGATTCAATATGAGCAAGTGAAATTGTGTTCACTGTTTAAAGAAGTCAGCCTTTTGATCTCAGTTATGGCAATTTTAGCTGAGTTTTTTCAAATTTTTATTAGTTTATTTTTCAAGGTCACATCTGATGTTGGCTGACTCAAGGCTGAGTTTGTCCAAATCATTTTTCAGCTGGCTATTTTCATCTTGAAGTTGTGTTTTCTCAACTGTCACAGTTAAATGTGTAGTTTTTAATGTTTCAAAATCATTAAAGAGCTGATTTACAGATTTATGCAGATCACTATATTCATACATGTATGAGCTGACATTATCTGGAGTTGGAGGTTTAGATTTTACCTCTTCACCATCCATGTTAGCCATTAGGCAGTTGTAGTCATCATCATCATTAGAGAAGAATCCACCGCTTGATTATATTCTCTCATGAATTTGATCTTCACCAATGATGATGGCTTTTCTTTTGTCATCCCTCTTTCCTACTTCTTTCTTATCTTCATCTTTCTCGAGATCAGGAGTCAAATTAGATGTGCCCTGTTTTTTGGCAGTTGTAACATTCAATTTTCTAATTTCCAGATTTTTGGTTCCTCCTTGGATTGTCTTTGTAGTTCTTCTTGTACTTGGAGTAATTCTTTTTGAAATTTCTGAATATTTGCACAATGAATGCCATTTCTTCCTCAATGTTTAGGGCTTGGAGGATTAACTTAAGCTTGATTCTTTGCAGGGGACTCAGCTGCAAATGTTATTCCCTTCTCAGTTGGCTCATTTGATGATGAGCAGGGAAGCTCGAACTCATAGGCCTTCAGGTCTGAGAACGGCTCCTGGATCTTCATTTTATTTAGATCATTTGACTCTCTCATGGCCATAGCCTTCATATTACATTCTGGATTGAGAGATCTTAGAACTTTCAAACCCCTCTCCCTGTTGCCATATGTCTTTGCAAGGGAGTTTATCTCATTGACGATCTCTGTGAATCTTGTATCTACATGATCAATTGTTTTACCAGTCTTCATTTTGAAATTGTCAAATTTCTGAGTAGCATTTGACAATTTATTCTCTTTGATAAGCTCTGTTCCTTCTCACACTACAGCTAATGTGTCCCATATCTCTTTTGCATTTTTGCAATTTTTGATTTTCACCATTTTGGCTTTATCAATAGTCTGGTACAAGACATCTATGGCCTGATTGTCAAGGTTGACCAGCTTTATTTCTTTAAGGGACATCTCTGTTCTCTTCTTGGGAATCTATGCTGGTTTCCCGGCGGCAATCTCCTCAGCTGTATTGTCCTTCAAAAATATGAAGGGTCCGTCTCTAATTATAGACCACATATCATCATGGATGGATGATAGATGTGCCTGCATTCTTATCTTCTATAAGTCATATTCATCAACGGAGAATACAGGTAATCTAGAGTGAATGTGTTGCATGTGTTCCATTATAATGAGAGATTAAAATAGATATACTCAAGTATATGGATCTGGTTAGGTAAACTTGAACCAACCTCTCTGATACCACTTGTAGTCAGGAATAAGTCTAGGGAGGGGGTGAATAGACTTATTAAAATGTTTACTGAATTCAACTGTTTACAAAACACAGTTGTAGTAAGATCAAATAAGGTTACTCGTCTGATCAGGTAACCTTTGTCAATTATAACATATTATGCGGCAGAACAACTGACTATAAATGGAATAGTAAATATGTATGCATCAATTAAGTATGGTGATAAAGCAGTAAATCATACAAGCACTTATAGTGGTCTTAGAGGTGGGGTAAACCTATACTAATCTACTTCTCTACAAACCAGTTGGAGATAAATTCACTATAACGTTCAAACAGTGATTGTTACAATGAAGTCTCAGTTACAACAACTTCCAACCAGTGGAAACCCGTGGCTGTTGCAACTCCCTTTGGCTGCCTAGAACCTCTTGATCCAAAACCCGTAGATGCCTCAACAACTCGCAAGCTGTCTATCACCTTCCAATCAAGAACCCGTGGATGCCTCAACAACCTTGAACTTCTAAGAATCTCATTCAAAGAAGTACCCCTTACTCAAACTTTAAGACAAGAGTGTTGTCTTGTCCAACTTAAGAGCTTCTCAGTGTTGGATTTTAGAAACTAGCTCTTCATGATGCTATAGATTGCTTTGTTTGCTTTGATTAGTTGTAAGTATTGTTCTCATCATAATTTGCTCAATCTGTCTTCAGATATATAGTACGATTCTTGAGCTTCTTCATATTCGTTGCATCTCTTGTAATAATTATGTCCGTTGGAGAGTGGCCTTCATTGTTTATCTTTTTCATCTCTTTGCACGGCTTGTCTCTTTCTTCAAATCTGACAGTTTGAAGATGTACTTCCCGTTATGCCATTTTTCTTGATTACTATAATTGGAAAGTCTTAAGGCGCGAATATTTAGGAATAAGTTATTCCTTAATTTCCGGGAATCAATTACTTTGTCCCTTACTTTTACGTCCGCATGTATCTTGCCGTTGCTGATGTGGAATGAACTTCTATATGATTACTCATACTAGTCTGGAGTATTGGTTTGGTCAACCTCCTCTGATATTTGATTTGACCGAGAAACTCGATTAATCAAAACTTGTTTGTGGTCAACCCTCAACTGATACTACTGTTTGACCGAGAACTCGTTTATGGTCAAACTTCTCTGATATCTTGTGTTAACCAGAACTCACCTAATACTTTATATTGGCCAAATCTCTCTGATGTTTCGTCTTGACCAGAACACGCCTGATACTTATATTGGTCAAACCTCTCTGATATTTTGTGTTGACCAAAACTCGCCTGATAGTATCTCGCTTAAAGTCAAACTTCTCTGATACTTTGTGTTTGAACAGAACTACTTTGATAATATCTACTTTGATATTCTGTTGCCTTGTAAGCTCGGGTGCTACAGTGTTTTGATCAAACCTCGACTGATACTTTCGTTGACCAAAACCTCGGCTGGTTTGAAACTTGCCTAATATCTTGTCAGTTCTATACTTAGCCGTATTTCTATATGATCAACATGATCAACACTTATCTTAATTTTTTTAATGTAACACCCCAAGTAGGCGGATATTACAGTGCCGTGGACCCCATTTAGGACCCACCACGCGAATGAAACCTGATGAATTAAATAATATAATTATAGTACTGAACCACATTATATTACCAAATACTCCGATGAGGAGCTTAAGTACAACACAGCAGGACAATATAGAATACTAGTATATTTTATATGAAGATAAAATACACCACCCTGAATAAATAAACATCTCAAACGAAATTTTGCAGCGGAAATACATATGAAGAAAAACAAGGATGACTGAAAGAAACTGGGGCCCACTACTAGTATCACTGGGACTCCTCGCCGTCCACATGATCTTTCCGTGCCTTTGCCTTGCCGTGACCTGAAAAACAATATCCCTTAACGGAGTCAGTTACACAGAACAACAATCCTCAACGGTTGAAAATACACAATCATGATATATCTTTAGTTATGAAATATCCTTTGTTATGAATTATGCTGAAGAGGAGTATCATAGTACGCCCGTAATGTTCTGTGCAAGTGTACAAGACGAATGACCGGACACACCCGTCCTTGTACCTAATTAGTCTCACGGAGGTAATCGTTACCGTGTGCACAGTCCAATGTATCGATCCCAATACATGACCATCGCATGCTTGACTAAATATTCCACACATCCGCACCCGGCCACGCAATATGAACCCAGAAGATCATATGAACGAGAATGACCATAATGAATACCAATGAATAATAATCCGACCAAGTCAGGAATGACACACCGAGATGAAAATAATGGTGAAGTGAATGATAGTTCAATGAAATGATTGGAACCGCCGTTCCTCATTAATGAAGTGATTATTCGACAATTACAAGTCTCAATATGGTTAATACAATGATGAATAAGTTATGATTATGAATGAACAACAACAAAAGGAGTGAATATCCTTTTAACCGAGTAAGAATTAACTTACTCAACACGAGTGACAATTATCCTTCCACGAACAAATGTCCTAAATGAGACGTTGGTCGCTCGAACAACCTTGAATAACACAATTACCAACAATCCGTTCAACATATGAATCAAACACGAATATAACGAACGCAAAACGTCGATACGACTAAACCAAGTTCATTGGGGCATTATATCGAACACGTTGTGGCCAAACTTCGATTGTTCACAACCAAACTTCAATAATACCAACATCAAATCCCCAAGAAGTGTTTCAAACCAACAAAACATCTTCAATACGATCAATAATCCAATATGAATATCCAAATTCGTGATTTCAACAACAATTAATCGAAAACCCCCAAATCCAATTCAATATTCAAAGTGTTCTTGAATAATCCTTCAATAATCCAATGAATAATCAAACATATCCATAATCATGCGTATATCACTTCATACAACATGATCTTACCATCCAAAACATCATATCTCAATACAAAATCGAAATCCAAGATGTTGAAGAAATTACCTCTTGAAGATCCAAGCACTTTGATCCGAAGAACACGCGTTAGATCGACAATCCGAGCTTCACAACCGAATGAAGATGAGGAAAACCAAGTACTCAAGTGGTAGATGATGGAAAGTCTCCCCCTCAAGCCCTCTCTCTCGGATATAGGTTGAAGAAATGGAAAAAATGGGTTGTTCCTCTCAAAAAAACACAATTATAGTGCAGCCTGCACTGTGCCACGGCCCGGCCGAAGTGTGCCGCAGCACAGGGCCAAAATCTGCCCCCAATGCTCAGCTGCGTGCCGCGGCCCAGATGAGTGTGCCACGACAGTGACTCGGCAGTGTGCCGCGGCCCTGTCGGCATGAGCCGCGGCCCCCGGTACAGACAGGTTGGCCAAAAATTGCAACATGAGTGTGCCGCGGCCCGGACGAGTGTGCCGCGGCAGTGTGCCGTGGCCCCCGGTACAGGCGAGTCGGCCAAAATTGCATCATGTGTGTGCCGCGGCGCACACTCTCTTGTGCCGCGGCCCACACCCCCCTTGAGTCCTAAAATGATGAAAAATGACCCGGGAAGAGAATAAAAGCAATAGGAATCAATATTTGGGAAACAATAACACGAAATGGAAGTGCGGAAACCCCAAAATGGTGGTTCCAAAACAATGATTACAAGGGTTCGCCCAACAAATACACAATTTGAACAATGAGGAGATTAGAAATGACATGAACTCCAACGTCAACATCGACTAATGAATCAATTACGACAATCAAGATAATACTCTTGTCTCGATTACCAAGTAAGGTTGAAACAATGAACAATATCGATACACAACTCGAAGTTATTCCGAACGGTGAACACGGATGAATGATTATTAACAAGTGAAAAAAAAATTACATAGTGACAATTACCGAATGAAATTACTGAATGATAATGACTGAATTACAACCGGGTATTACATACACCCCCCCTTAAAAGAGTTTTGTCCCCGAAACTAAGGGTCAAACAACTCGGGATAACTCTCCCGCATACTATCCTCGGTTTCCCAAGTAGCCTCTTCGACTCCGTGTCTAGACCACTAAATTTTAACCAAAGGAATCGCCTTTTTCCTCAACTGTTTTATTCGCCGCTCTAAGACTCGTATGGGACGCTCTTCATACGAATGATCATCTGCGATCTCGATTTCATTGAACTGAAGTATGTGACTCGGGTTGGCAACATATTTCTGTAGATGAGAGACGTGAAACACATTATGAATTCGGCTCAACGCCGGAGGTAAGGCCAATCGATAAGCTAGCTTGCCTACTCGTTCCAAAATCTCAAACGGTCCAATAAATCTTGGACTCAACTTTCCCCGCTTCCTGAAACGGAATATACCTCGACTCGGGGATACCTTGACCAACACGTGGTCACCTGTCTCGAACTCTAGTGGTCGACGACGATTATCTGCATAAGATTTCTGTCGACTCTGAGTGGTCAACAAACGACTCCTGATCAAAGCTACCTTCTCACGGGCGGCTATAAGCATATTGGGCTTGGTGCCGATTGACTCTAATAAGTTGTCCCAACACAAAGGAGATTGACAACGACGACCGTACAAGGCCTTGTAAGGTGCCATCTTAATCGAAGTATGCCAACTATTATTATACGTGAACTCGATCAATGGTAGTTGGGCTTCCCAATCATCATTCTAATCGAGGACGCATGCCCTCAACATGTCCTCTAATGTCTGAATAGTCCTCTCTGATTGCCCGTCGGGCTGAGGATGAAAATCGGTACTGTGATTAAGCTGAGTTCCCATAGCACGATGAACTGATTTCCAAAAATAAGACACAAACCGTCTGTCACGATCGAAAACGATACTTCTAGGAGTACCATGCAGTCTCACTATCTCTTTGATGAACAGTTGGGCAAGTCTCTCGGGACCCCACATATCCTAAATCTCAAGAAAATGAGCTGATTTAGTTAAGCGGTCCACAATCACCCAGATCGTATTCATGCCACGAAGACTCGTCGGCAAACTCGTGATGAAATCCATAGAAATGTCTTCCCACTTCCATTCTGGAATACGGAGAGGTTTCAGCATACCCGCCGGTCGCTGATGTTCAATCTTGACTTGTTGACAGGTTAAGCATCTTGAAACAAATTCTGCGACTTCTCGCTTCATATTACTCCACCAGTAATTTTGTTTCAAGTCCTTGTACATCTTTCTAGACCCTGGATGAACAGAATAAGGGGTAGCATGAGCTTCTCTCAACCGATTCTTAAAGCCGGTACGCACAACCGATTCTTAAATCTCAAAAGTCCATCCTCGTGGACCACGAATCCAGGGGCTTTCCCCTAATCCACATCCTCACGGATGCGCAACAATGATGGGTCTGAACCCTGATTCTCTCTGATTGCCTCCTCAAGTGGCGATGAAATCTCTAACATGCAAAGTTGCCCTTGTACTCGCTGAAGCCAGACCGCGATTTCGGGTCTAAGGAATTCCTGCTGAAGCTCCTTCTGAACTGTTAAACGAGCAAGCATCTGCTCCTGAAAGGACTTACGACTCAAGGCATCGGCGACAACGTTCGCCTTGCCTAGGTGGTAAAGGATCTCGATAACAAAATCTTTGATTAGTTCCAACCACCGCCTCTGTCGCATATTTAACTCCTTCTGAGTAAATATATACTTCAAACTCTTGTGATCGGTGAAAATCTGACAGGTGACGCCATAAAGGTAATGACGCCAAATCTTCAACGCAAAAACCACGGCTGCTAGATCCAGGTCATGGGTCGGATAATTAACCTTGTAAGGTCTCGGTGCCGCGAAGCATATGCAATAACCTTCCCATTCTGCATGAGTACGCATCCGAGACCCTGCCCAGACGCATCACTATAAACCACAAATCCTTCCGTCCCTTGCGGCAAAGAAAGTACAGGTGCTGAAATTAACCGGATCTTGAGTTCCTCAAAACTCCGTTGACACGCGTCGGACCACGTGTATTTCTTATCCTTTCGCAAAAGGTTCGTCATTGGTTGAGCGATTTTAGAAAATCCTTCCACAAACCGCCGATAATAACCGGCTAATCCGAAAAAGCTTAGGATTTCCTTAACATTCTTCGGAGGTAACCAATCTTGGATAGCCTCCGTCTTCTGAGGATCAACACGCACTCCATCTGATGAAATTACATGTCCGAGAAAAGTCACTTCGGACATCCAGAACTCACATTTGGAAAACTTTCCATAAAGTTGCTCTCGTCTTAACACGTCGAGAACCTAATGAAGATGAACCTCATGTTCCTCTCGGTCACAAGAATAAATCAAAATGTCATCGATGAATACAACAACAAACTGATCCAAAAAGTCGATGGAAACCCGATTCATTAAATCCATGAATACCGCAGGTGCATTAGTTAGCCCGAACGGCATAACTACGAACTCATAATAACCATAGCGTGTGAGAAACGTTGTCCTTGTGATATCCGACTCTCGAATTCGCAACTTATGATATCCAGATCTTAGGTCGATCTTGGAAAATATTGAAGCTCCCTGAAGTTGATCTAAGAGATCATCAATACGGGGTAAGGGATACTTATTCTTGATTGTCACCCTGTTCAACTCCCGATAATCAATACACAAACGAAATGAACCATCCTTCTTCTTGACAAACAACACTGGTGCTCCCCACGGGGACGCACTCGGTCGGATATAACCTTTCTCGAACAATTCCTCAAGTTGATTCTTCAACTCCTGCATTTCGGTCGGGGCCATCCGGTACGGTGCCTTCGATATTGGAGATATACCAGGCTCCAACTCAATTGTGAATTCCACATCTCTCTGTGGAGGCAAACCAGGTAACTCGTCTGGAAATACGTCGGCATATTCTCTCACTACCGGAATATCCGCCAACATTATTGACGATTTATCGATTTTAGTCATATGGCACCAATAACCAATACACCCCTGATTGAGTAATCTCACTGCTTTCATCAAATTAATAACTCTTCCAAAACAGCTGGGATTACCTCCCTGAAACACACATTCGACCCCATCGTCTGAAATGATAGTGACCATACGCTTACGGACACTAATGATGGCATCATGACGATCCATCCAATCAATACCCAAGATAACGTCGTCTCTTGGCAAATCTACCACGATTAGGTCTGCTGGCCATACCAGGCCATGAAGCTGAATCGGACAATTCTAAATCTCACGATTTCCGATAATTCGCCTACCATCAGGTATACCAATGACATAAGGCTCACAACTAGTAGCACTACCTAGACGTAGTCTACTCAAACATGACTCGGAAATGAATGAATGCGATGCACCAGTATCAAAAAGGGTACACACAGGTTGATAGAATATCGAGTGTAACTGAGATCATCCGGGCCTCTGTATCGTCCATCTTCTTCATCTCATAAATCCGAGGCTTGCTAGTCCCGGCACCGGACGCTCCCGTCTGATGGCTAAAGACTCCACCTTTATTCGCTCCTGTCGTCTTGAATGACGCAGACTGAGTGGCCTGATTTTGAACAACTGACTGTTTCGGGGCCTGAGATGATGCCGGAGTAGGTTTGGAGTCCCTACGGCAAAAACAGGCCTTATGCCCAGCAATCCCACAGTTATGACACGTGACAGTCTGTCTCGGACACTTGGTGCTGACATGACCAAGATCCCCACAGTTAAAACAGGTGATGGCCGAACTGGCCGCTCGTGACTGAGATTCCACGGGTTTAGGCATCACAGGAGGTCGCTCAGAAAAAGTAGAGCCCGCACGAGGTTTCTTGAAGGTTGTCTGACCGCCTTCGGAATGATTACGATTCTTGGACTTCTTGCTAGCAGATGAAGGTTGCTGCTTAGCAATCTCCTTAGCAGTAAGCTCATAGGTAAGAGCTTTCTCAATGAATTCCGCCAACGTGGTGCAATTATGATTAAGTAATTGCATCTGCATATGGGGTTTTAATCTCTTGCTGAAATACTTAATCTTATCCGCCTCGGAGTGAATGATAGATGAGGCGAACGGAAGAAGTTCCTGAAATTTCTCGGCAATGGCGAGAACATCCTCGTCTGCTGAGGGGTCGGGAGTGAGTAATTCTGATAGCCTGGCCTCTCTGTGTGGGTCCGGATAATACCTCTCCATCATGAGGGTCTTGAATTGATCCCAAGTACATGATCCGTCGGTGGGTTTCAACAATAACCACCAAGAATGAGCGCTCTTACCCAGGTAGTAAGCCGCAACTAAAACTTTGTGTCCTTCGGGACACTCTACCATAGCAAATAACTTCTCGAAATGTTCGAGCCAATGAACAATATCCGCTGGCTCAGATGAGCCTTCAAAAGTAAGTGGCCTTTGGCGAGAGATGTCGCCGATGATACTGCTCACATTTCTCTCTTGTCTCTGAGGTGGCGGCGGAGGAGCCTGTTGATTTTGATTATAGCTGAGTTATGCATCGTGTCCATCAGTTGTGCCATCTGAGTCATTTGGGCCATCATGCCCTGCATAAAAGCGAGTGGGTCAACCCGAACACCTTCTGACTGAGCTGTCCCCCGGGTACGACTCCCTGATAGTGAATGATCACGTCCAGTTGAATGAGTGGCATCATCGCTGCTCGATGAATTAGCATTGTTCCTCGCGTTCGCATGTGTATTCACACAAGCTCTCGGGATTCGGCCCACACCGCGGCCTCGTCCTCTGCATCCTCTGACTGCTCTCTCCATACTGAAGTAGGAAGGTCACATGATAATTATATTTCCCGCATGAATATCACGTTATGATTATGTCATGAGATGATGAAAATGACCATACACGCTCTAACACAGTGATTACATTAATGATTAACTAAGGCAACATGATTATCTGGTGAAATTCTTGAAATGATTATCTTGAACAAGTTAACAAGATTAATGATATGATCTTCCAGATCAACAACTGAGTAATGAAATGAATTGAGTGATTAATGAGTTTACATGACCGTCCTGGTCAAAATGAAAATGGTGATTGAGGATTGTTAACTGATGAATTATTAATGAATGATTATTGCCAGAAATTATACCATGGCGTTAGAAGTCTTACAGTTCTTTCGGTCTGATTGGCTCGGCATCTGCACAGGTCACACGTGATGCGAAAGTCCAATGATACTAGTCCGATGACGATGATTTCAAATGAGACATGACTCGAAAGGTAGTATTCAAAACCACGCTATGATACCAACTCTGTAACACCCCAACTAGGCGGATATTACAGTGCCGTGGACCCCCGACTGGGACCCACCAGGCGAATGAAACCTGGTGAATGAAATAATATAATCGTAGTACCGAAGCACATTATATTACCAAATACTCCAATGAGGAGCTTAAGTACAACACACCAGGACAATACAGAATACTAGTATATTTTATATGAAGATAAAATACACCACCCTGAATAAATAAACATCTCAAACGGAATTTTGCAGCGGAAATACATATGAAGAAAAACAAGGATGACTGAAAGAAACTGGGGCCCCCTACTAGTATCACTGGGACTCCTCACCATCAACATGCTCTTCCCGTGCCTTTGCCTTTCCGTGACCTGAAAAACAATATCCCCTAACGGGGTCAGTTACACAGTACAACAATCCTCAAGGGTTGAAAATACACAATCATGATATATCTTTAGTTATGAAATATCCTTAGTTATGAATTACGCTGAAGAGGAGTATCATAGTACGCCCGTAATGTTCTGTGCAAGTGTACAAGACGAATGACTGGAAACACCCGTCCTTGTACCTAATTAGTCTCACGGAGGTAATCGTTACCGTGTGCACAGTCCAATGTATCGATCCCAATACATGACCATCGCATGCTCGACTAAAAATTCCACACATCCGCACCCGGCCACGCAATATGAACCTAGAAGGTCATATGAACGAGAATGACCATAATGAATACCAATGAATAATAATCCGACCAAGTCAGGAATGACTCACCGAGATGAAAATAATGGTGAAGTGAATAATAGTTCAATGAAATGATTGGAACCGCCGTTCCTCGTTAATGAAGTGATTATTCGACAATTACAAGTCTCAATACGGTTAATACAATGATGAATGAGTTATGATTATGAATGAACAACAACAAAAGGAATGAATATCCTTTTAACCGAGTAAGAATTAACTTACTCAACACCGGTGACAATTATCCTTCGACGAACAAATGTCCAAAATGAGATGTCGGTCGCTCGAACAACCTTGAATAACACAATTACCAACAATCCGTTCAACATATGAATCAAACATGAATATAACGAACTCAAAACGTCGATACGACTAAACCAAGTTCATTGGGGCATTATATCGAACACGTGGCCAAACTTCGATTGTTTACAACCAAACTTCAATAATACCAACATCAAATCCCCAATAAGTGTTTCAAACCAACAAAACATCTTCAATACGATCAATAATCCAATATGAATACCCAAATTCGTGATTTCAACAACAATTAATCGAAAACCCCCAAATCCAATTCAATATTCAAAGTGTTCTTGAATAATCCTTCAATAATCCAATGAATAATCAAACATATCCATAATCATGCGTATATCACTTCATAAAACATGATCTTAACATCCAAAACATCATATCTCAATACAAAATCGAAATCCAAAATGTTGAAGAAATTGCCTCTTGAAGATCCAAGCACTTTGATCTGAAGAACACACATTAGATCGACAATCCGAGCTTCACAACCGAATGAAGATGAGGAAAACCAAGTACTCAAGTGGTAGATGATGGAAAGTCTCCCCCTCAAGCCCTCTCTCTCAGATATAGGTTGAAGAAATGGGAAAAAATGGGTTGTTCCTCTCAAAAAAACGCAATTATAGTGCAGCCTGCACGCGGCATAGGGCCAAAATCTGCCCCCAGTGCTCGGCAGCGTGCCGCGGCCCGGACGAGTGTGCCGCGGCAGTGACTCGGCAGTGTGCCGCAGCCCTGTCGGCATGAGCCGCGGCCCCCGATACAGACTGGTTGGCCAAAAGTTGCAACATGAGTGTGCCGCGGCCCGGACGAGTGTGCCGCGGCAGTGACTCGGCAGTGTTCCGCGGCCCTTACGGCATGAGCCGCGGCCCCCGGTACAGGCGGCTCGGCCAAAATTGCAGCATGTGTGTGCCGCGGCGCACACTCTCTTGTGCCGCGGCCCACACCCCCCTTGGGTCCTAAAATGATGAAAAATGACACGGGAAGAGAATAAAAGCAATAGGAATCAATATTTGGTAAACAATAACACGAAATGGAAGTGCGGAAACCCCAAAACGGTGGTTCCAAAACAATGATTACAAGGTTTCGCCCAACAAAAACACAATTTGAACAATGAGGAGATTAGAAATGACATGAACTCCAACGTCAACATCGACTAATGAATCAATTACGACAATCAAGATAATACTCTTGTCTCGATTCTCGAGTAAGGTTGAAACAATGAACAATATCGATACACAACTCGAAGTTATTCCGAACGGTGAACACGGGTGAATGATTATTAACAAGTGAAAAAAATTACATAGTGACAATTACCGAATGAAATTACTGAATGATAATGACTGAATTACAACTGGGTATTACATTTAAGGCCTATTAGAATATACTCATTAGGTTATTCTTTATAATGCCAAGTGCATACATTTGAATTAATCTAAATACATGGATGATATCATCAAAATCTAAAATAATATTCCTAACAAAGCCCATTCTCCCTCCTAACATCTAGTGATCCCCGAGATGTTACTCATCACTCGGCAAAATCTAAATCTATTGGCAGCAAGAAGAAGCCTGTCAGCTAGAAGAGACATGTTCCCGACAGCTGCTCCCCTACAGATGTCGAGAAGAATAAGAAGTTGAAGACTATGAAGTCATCGAAGTCGATGTCTTGATCAGATGGGATGATTCTTTTGCCATGAACTAATCACATCTTACTTCGTGGCAAAGGAAATGGCCCGACTGAGAGGGAAGTCACAGTCTGATGACAAGCCTCAAAACTCCATCCATCACTCAGATCCTGATTCAGACGGAGATGACGATGACCTTCAAACATGTAGAGGATGAGCTGCAAGGAGGCTCGTGATAAAGATTTTGCCCAGTCCAAGGACGTTGATGGCAAAGGGACTTCTACTTTACCAACAACTTCATCTCCCGACCAAGAGGAATCAGTCCCTCCGACCAGATTAGATGAACCCCGCGCCTTACAATAGGAGGATTCTGTCCCTGCTAAGGAACATGCGGCAGCTGAGAGCCAACAAGAGGAATCAGTCCCTCCTATACCCCAGGCTGCAGAAACCAACAAGAGACAAGAGGCATCAGTCCCCTTTGTCTCCCAAACAGCACCATCAGTGAATCGTCCAAGGTTCCCATTCCCTAACAGGTATCCACTCCTCTCCCTACATGATCCCCATCCGGATCAAAGGAGTATTTCCTAGCTGACGACGAACCTCAAAGGCCCCGTCACAACGTAATTCTTAAACATCGTGGAGAGCCATTTGATTCCAAGATCTCTCACCCTAACTCTCCCCGCAAAGAAGCCTGAATCAATCAACTACAACAAATCATCGCCCAACTGTTTTCCTACATGATGTTGTCAAAGCCCTGTCTGATGTAGGCAAGGAGATCAACTAGATGCGCGATACTGCTCAGGACAAACTCCCAAAGCTGCAAAGGGTCGTGCAAGATGTAGAAGAGGCTTTTTGCCTCATGCCCAACACATTATGGCAAGATCTTAATCAATTAAAGTAGCATCAGGAGCGCATCCTAAAGCAAGAATAAAAAAAGTTGCAAGTTGCGGAATCCATGACAGCAGCCGCCTTGAAGTCACTTGATTAAAACTATATGCTCATAGTCAGAAAATTGATGAACTTACAGGAGCATTTGCGGGTCTAGTGGATTGCATCACAGATCTAAATAATAAACAGGCTAAGTCGATGGATATTCTTGGGAATATTCATGGTAAGGTGTCTGATCTTGATAATGCCAAAAAGGGAAAGAGTCGAGAGAGGCTGGTAGGAGCTGCTGATTGGAGAAGGAAAAGGAGATGGAGGCATCTTGGACTATTATGTTGTAACAGCAATCAAAAGACTAGCTGGGACCCAAGCTAGGTTAAGGAGCTAAAGGATATAGGGTAACTGGATCTCGTCCTGAGTTCCAGGATCCTAGCTTTCCTTGGAAAAACATTATGCGGAAGCCTGCTGAAACCAAACTCCCAGCAGTCAGACATCCGTCGGCCATGTTTGAATACTTCAAAATGCTGGAAGATGCTGCCGAAGAGTTCTCAAGGCTCATAGCGGAAGGAAATCTCCACTCCAAATAAAGTTGAAATCCAAATTGAGAAGGGTGAACACATAACCCAACCAGATGACTAGATTTTCTCCTATGATGTATCCCATGAAGGAAGGAACATCTACAGGGATCAAGGAAGAGACTCCTTAGTCAACTGGTGGAAGGGAACCGAGCATGACCCCTCTCGGAAGACATGGGAACATCAGTATTATAGGGGATAAACTTCTGTTAGCTGCATTTAATTGTCTCCTGTTTGCTTTTTGATGTAAACTTTAAATCCAAACAGCACTATAATCCATTTATCAATAAAATACCTTCTTACCTCAAATGATTACAACTCGTGATCTACTGTTATTACTTTGATTATGGTTTGTGTTGAAATATTTTACTAAGTATAAAACATTGATAAGTCTGAAAGCTGTATGAACTTGTCTGCGAACAGTTCATAGATTAAGTTGTATTCAAATATGATTACTTCCTGTAAGATTTACGCGCCAAACATAATTTAAGTTGCAACACACTTAGTCTTGTAGGAGGATTTATTATTTTAGAACTTGCCTGCGAGTAGTTCAAATTTTTAGACTAAGACTCAAAAATCAGAACATTCGACAGAAGACTTTAAGATATCCTTACTTTATTAGAAGATTTGGCATTATCAAAAAGGGGGAAATTATTCGAAAAAATCCTACTAATGCTTTGATAATTGGGTCATACAGCAAGAATCTTCAAGGACATAATATCAGCCAAGTATGGACACTATTAGAAAACTTTATAGAGCCTATCCATACAACACAAGATCTTTCAGCAAGCCAAGAGTCTAATCCTACAACATAGTGTTCATGGTATAGCAAAGACGAAGAAGTTGGATACAACAAACAAGTATCTTACTTAGAAAAAGTAAAACACAAATCTAACAGGACTGAAGAAACATTAAACCCTTGAGAAAGCTAACATTCTTTATTTATAAAGTACTCACGGTTAAAGTAGCATTTAATGCTGACAGGACAATATTTAATGTGGCCGAAGAGACTACAGCCCAAAGAGCACACTACACCATATATTGGCTATAGCAACCAGATTTCAAAAATTTCATCAGAAAACGTTGCTATTGATAGACCAGCTCGGATATATTGCAATGTATTTATAAAGTGTTACAATTGAAGCGAAAAAATTGGAAATAGTGTAAAATTTACATTCTATTACAACAATTTAAGAATTCGTTGTTGTACATATCAATTTGGGGACCAAAATTCAAAGGGTACTAAAGAAATTGAGCGGGCTTTTGAAAGAATTTGTCGGCTGAATAAAACCAATATTAAAAATCTTAATAATCGCTATCTTTCTTTGCCACGATTTACACACACACTAGATGCGATTTACACACACTAGGGACTTTTTCCTCTCGACCGGCCCAGATTTTAGTATCATCCTCTGATTCTGGATTTCCTCCATCGCGATTTTAGCCGCTCTTACTCTTCACGGCGCCCGCCTGGTTACAATAGTTGTACCTGCCCAGATTGCTTTTGTGTCGGTCGTCAGGCGACGACTTTGCCGTGAGTTTGCAGGTCAGCCTCCAAGTTCAACAGCGGCGGTTTCTGCCCCTTTTGTTGATTCAACTGGCTGAAGTCAACTCATTGAGTCCGTTCCGATCCATTTTTGCGGCGTCTATCCAGGGTTTCCTCGGCCCTCACCACAATCGATTTCTTAGCATCCGACCCGGTTGGTTGGTTCTCACCCGTCCCAGATCCCACAGCAGTTAGGGTCACTACATCCGGCCCGTATCGAGCTCCTTGCTGCTGGTCAAAAAGAATATATGAAGCATTAAACTTAAATCGGATTTAATTCGAAACATTCTGAAGTCACCAATCAGAGAAGTCTCAATACCACCAACCAACCAATAACTACATTTATAATGGATCTATTTCCAGGGTAAGAAATAGCCCCAAGAAAGAAGACATTTAAGCACTTTGACAATCTGAATATCAAGCTTACAATAGCACTATATTTATTCAAGCATATAGCTTCATCAAAAGAGAAGAAATATACTTTACCAAAAAAAAAAGAGAGAGAAGAAATATACAAGTACTCAACATGAACAACACACTTACAGGAAAGCTCATCAAGCATATCGTTCTTGACATAACAATCTTATTGTTGAGTTACTTAGCCATGTATGGACTAAGCTTCTCTATCTCTGACCTGTTTGGGACGAATAGCACTAAGGACGAAGGTTCAATCCATGTTAGAGAAAATGAGTCGAAGAATCCAAGGCCAATCTGTGTGAACGGCCAAAGCTGCTACCGGATGTATTAATCTGTCTGAACGATATAGTGATGTGTTTAATTAAAATCGTATAGTTGTGTAACCCATGATTTAAATAAAAAATTTACTCATGCATGGAGGACAAGTGGACGTAGAGGGGTTTACCTCAAACCTCTTTAATCTATTGTCTTTACCTCCTGCCTTTACTGTTTTCTATCTGCCTGTGTGATTTTAGAATACATATCGTTAAAACCCTGTACGCATCAAGCTAACAGGATACCATTCAGTTGTCATATTTACAACAACTTAATCTTATACTTCCGCTACGCAAACAAAGTTCGAAAAAGATACATCTTATTCAACCGCCCTTCTAAGTTTCTTATACTGTATACTGTAGCTAACACTCGATGTATGATCTTGTGCTTTATGGACATGATGTATGGACAGGTAGAATGAACATGCTGTATGGACAGGCTGTTCGGACAAGCTGTATGTAGGATTTATCATTTTTCCCAATAATGTCCCTACTTAGCTGATATGACTTGATGATACTTTCCTGTATGTAGCATTTAA
Organism: Orobanche coerulescens; assembly: GCA_033398695.1. Taxonomy (NCBI): domain Eukaryota; kingdom Viridiplantae; phylum Streptophyta; class Magnoliopsida; order Lamiales; family Orobanchaceae; genus Orobanche; species Orobanche coerulescens. The sequence goes on along the minus strand of CM065805.1, from coordinate 144,086,312 downwards.
CACCAGAAGGATTTTTTGTCAACAATAATAAAATGCTCTCACTCTCTCATCCTCTGAGTGGCATTCGAGGTCATATTCCTAACAGTCTCCCACTTGCACTCAATACCACAAACTATGGTATCTAATACCTATACTCTCCAGATGTCTCTCTAAGACCTTCTGAGATAGTCGCTTGGTCAGCGGATCAGCAACTTTATTTACCGTGTCTATTATGTGCAATGTAATGTTCCCTTTCCGAATCATTTCTCTAATAAAAAAGTACTTTCTCTCGATGTGCTTGGTGTTGTGGTGAGCCCTAGGCTCCCTAGACTGTCGTTATCTGTCTGACACCATGTTCCGATCTTAGTCAGTAACCAGTTTAAGTTACTCAGTGAACTTAATACAAAATGCCTCTTTAGATACCTCCGTGGCTGCCCGATATTCTGCCTGATATGTGAAATCATAGTGGCACTTTGCTTTGCACTTCTCCAAGATACTGCTCCATCATTCAGAGTAAAGATATACCCTGATGTGGTACATCCATTTATAACCAATCACTTTAAGTTCTCCACCGCCATATGCAAGAACTAACTCTTTAGTCATGTTTATGTACTTAAGAAAGTTCTCTACAGACGTCCAATGTTCCTGCCCTGGATTTAACTGAAATCGACTTACTGCGCTCACAGCATAGGCAATGTCTGGTCTAGTGCAAATTATTGTGTACATGAGGCTACCCATGTTTGAAGCATTGGGCACCATGCCCAATTCCTTTATGTCTTCCTCGCTTTACGGACACATCTCTAAGGAAAGTTTTATGCCATGTCGCATAGTTAGGAACCCTATTTTAGAATTTCCATCCTAAATCGCTTCAGCATCTTTTCAATATAAAGGGATTGGGAAATACCTATCATTCTATTTGCTCCATCCCGGTAGAGATGAATACCTCGAATATAAATGGCTTCTCCCAAGTCTTTCATTGAGAACTTATTAGAAAGCTAAGATTTCACATAACTGAGCATTCCTACATCATGTCCTATAAGTAGAACATCATCCACATATAATACTGAGAACATAATTTTGCTCCCACTAACCTTCTTGTAAATGCATGGCTCGTCTTCGTTTTTCATAAAATCAAACTCTTTGACTGTCTCAATAAAATGAATATTCCAACTTTGTAAAGCCTGCTTCAGTCCATAGATGCCACGCTGAAGCTTACTTATTTTGGAATATTAGCCTCAGATATGAATCCCTTAGGTTGTTCCATATAAATCTCCTCCTCGAGGTATCCATTTAAGAATGCCGTTTTCACATCCATTTGCCTTATTTCATAAGCTGCTATGGCAAGCATCATGCGAATAGACTTTATGATGGCTACATGCGATAAGGCCTCGAAGTAATCGATTCCCTTTCTCTGGGAATAACTCTTTGCTAAAAGTCTGGCCTTATATGTATCAACCATGCCATCTGCTTCAGTATATCTCTTGTAGATCGATTTATTCCCAATAGGCAATATGCCCTTATGATGACCTACTAGAGTCTATACCTGATTAGCATGCATATAGTCTATCTCAGCTTCCATAGCATCTTGCCCCTTTGGGGAGCCCACATTTACCATCGCCTGGTCATAAATAGAGGGATTATCATGAGGACCCTATTCCTCTTGATTCAGATAACCATCTACTCAGGTAAATGAAAATCTCTACTAGACATACGAGGCCGTGTTTGTATTTCATAAGGTTTTGTTCCAGTAACTTGTGCACGTGTCTCATTGGGTGTTTCTTTTATTTCTTCTAAAGAAATAATTCTACCTGTGCCTCCTTCCAGAATGAACTCATCTTTAAGGAAGTGCTTGTAAAGAAATGATGATCCTATGACCTCCAGACATGTAGAATAAATATCCCATGGAATCCACTGGATATCCTATGAAACGACCTTTAACAGACCTATCTTCCAGTTTATATACTTTAGTCTTCTTGACATAAGCAAGACATACCCATATGATAATATGACTAAAACTTGGTTTGCTACCTTTCCACATCTCATGTGGAGTCTTAGAAACGAATTTGGAAGGACATATGTTTAAGAAATGTGCAGCAGCAAGGAGCGCATAACCCCACAGGTATATCGATAGCTCAGTATAGTTAAGCATGGAGCAAATTATGTCCAACAAGATTAGGTTCCTTCTTTCTGACACACCATGTAATTGTGGAGTAGATGGAAAAGTGAACTATGAAACTATTCACTTTTAAGAACTCATCAAACTTGGTACTCATATATTCGCTACCTCAGTATGACCTAAGTGCTTTGAAATGATGACCCGTTTGATTTTCAACTAGGGCCTTAAATTCCTTAAATTTTCCTAAGACTTCGGATTTATGTTTCATTAACTACATGAATCCATACCTAGTATGGTCATCAGCATATATAGTAAAATACTGAAATCCGTCTCTTGCCACTCCAAAAGGGCTACATTCATCGGTATGGAATAATACAAGTTTTTCAGCAACTTTTTCAAATGCCCAGGTGAAGGGTGACTTAGTCATTTTTACTTGAAGGCAAGATTAACAAGTCGGATAGGGATCCGATCCCAATAGACTCATAAGTCCATCTTTCTCCATTTTATGAACTATAGTCTGACCAATATGACCAAGTCTAAGATGCCACCTATGTGCTTGGGTTGTTTCGTCCCTACCACGCTTCCTAGTTATAGTGTTCATAGTGGTTTATTCTTTAGATTCAAATGGTATAAACCATTTAGTAATGTAGCTGTACTAACCAATTTATTTCTAAAATAAATACGATATGGTCCATATTAAACAAAGAAATGATATCCCTTATAGTCCATGACCGGGATTGATAAAATATTTTTGTGTCCCTTGGGCAAAACAAGTACATCATCTATAGTAATAATAAAACCGGATTCTAAACCCAACATAAGTGATCCAATGTCAGTAGCCTCGACACTATACCTACTGCCGACTATCACCATCACTTTCTCACATCCTGGTTCATTGTACATATATGAAAACTTGCACCAGAATCAAGTATCCAAGAAGTAGAATAAACAGTTACAGAACAATTCATTTCCAAAACTAGTAGTTCCGTACCTGAAGCCTCATTGTGGTCAAGTTTTGGACAGTGCCTCCTCCAATGGCCTAGCATATCAAAGTACAAGCAGGAATCTATTTTCTTGTCCCCCTTACTTTTTGGAACCATTGGGCCCCTGCCCTTTTCTTTTTGTACCCTTCCTTAGGGCTTGAATTTCTTCTTACCCTTTTTCTTCTTGTTCTTGGACCTCTAAGGCCCAAAACAAATTACAAGAGAAGTTTCCTTTGGTCTAGTCTTCATCTGGTACTGTGCCATACTCAGGAGTCGGTGGGATGTCCGCATCCAAGATGTAGCCCAACATCTCCATACTGAGGACTATCCTCAGATTGTGGAGCAAGTCCACAAAATTGGTTCTAGTACGAGTGTTTTTTTAAAGTAGAATCATGTGTGGGTTTTGCTAGGAATATATTTTTGGGATTTTGATGATGTCATCCTTATATTCGAAGTTTATTTCAAATGTATGTTTAAAGTACTTGGCATTGTAAACAAGAACCAAATGAATATCTTCTATAGGCCTTTAAAAGATTAGGCTAAGTATTAATCATGTTGATCAGATAGAATTTTGGATAAGTATGGAACAACCTAAAATCAGTGGGGCAAAGTACCATCTGAGCTTTACCAGATAAAACTGAAGAGTGAATAATTCCACTAGAAGGGGGGTTTGAATAGTGGATTTGATAGAATTTGTATTTTCTTCTGTAATGATAAATGAAAATATTGAAAGTAAGAGACACGGAGATTTATAGAGGTTCAGCAATTTGGTTACGTCCTCTCTACGTTTCTTTTTCTATTGGCTTAAGAAAAATCACAGTAAACTTTTCCTCGTCTTCTATAGGCCCGGGCACAACCATTAAAATGCTTGTCTTCGATTGGTCCAAGCACAACCAAACACTCGATAAAAATTTTCTCTCTAGTGTTCTATTGGAACTAGATAATCCTCACTTATGATCGTCAGAATTTAATACTAACAATGCCAGATCAATGATTCAATACACCAGATTAGAACTCTTGATTAGCTTCTCTCAAGCTCGTGAAGGAGTGGTACAACACTCACAACAATCAAAGAAGATACGAAGTATATGAGATAGTATAATATGCGAACAACACTTGTATCTTTCTTGTCACAACTAAATAGAAAATATATACCAATGAATTAGATCTCAATATATGGTATGCTTGCTTGAAGTTGTGTGTTTCATCCATACCAAGTAGTTAGGTATTTATAGGCCTTGAGGCCTTTTTTGCCGCTACTGCATAGTGATATTAGCGTGCGCTAATACATCCTTTAGCATGCGCTAAATTTAGTCAAAAGTGGCAGTTGTTTTGACCAATTCTTCCAATGGTAGTACTTGAAATCGTAGAATGCGATAATATACTCCTTAGCGTGCACTAATAAGTTCAAACTTGATTTTGAGGTCTTTGACAATGCGCGTGATTTACGCATTCCAAAAGTTATGCAACGGTCCTTTGAACAACAGTAGGATTTTTGATTTTAGTATATGCTATTCATACTAGTTAATGTCCGCTAGCTGTTAGTGAATCAGTCTTGAAAAAAATTCTTCATTTAGCGTGCACCATCCTTTATGACATAGTGTGCGTTAATCATTTTCTTAAGCTTTTTATATTGTGGTTTAGCGTGCATTAGCATCATAAGTAACGTGCATTACTTGCTTCTATGTTTGATATCCAGAACTCACTATCTTGTATGAATTACTAGGTAGCGTGTGTTATAATGTACGGTCGCGTGCGATATTAGGCAGTTTAGCGTATGCTGTATTAGTCGGTAGTGTGTGCTAGATATGGATGGCAGACTTCACTGTCCTTACTATATTGCTACATGCGGAGAAGGTAGCGTGCGTTATATGTATCAATATTATCACATTGGAGGGCAAGTATCATGCGCTAACAACACTTTTTAGCGTGCACTAGCAACAACGTTATTGGAGATAATGGTCTTTGGATAATAGACGTCGTCTTTTGATGTCTGACCGAGTCTTGATGCTTTTCTTTTAAATGTTTGATAGAATGCATCATCTAAATAGATTTGTTCAACAATATCCCAAGAACCTAAAAACAAAGCCCACAATGGGGTCAGCCATAATATCCAACAATGATAACGTTCAAATCGCATCAATAATTACATATCAATGAAAATACTATGTAAGGATACTACCAATGTAATCTCACCGCCATAACTTTACCAAATCGTGATAATCCTTACCAAAGTAATCCTTACCAAAATTCACATCTCGTATCCTCAACAACACAATAAACTCATACCCAAACATCTGTACTTTACCTCAAGCAATACCCAACGTTCTCAAAATATCATAACTCACTTATACGAAATATACCAACTCTGACCAATTCAATCCATCAGATATCATTAAATATCAACATAATAATCGATTTCCAATCAACAGACAAGTACCAATAAGCACATACGGAACGTACCTCGAGAGACACCATTCTACGACAATTCATGTCTGTCTAGTCCGAGATCAGATTAATACAACATACAGACCTGGTCCTACAAGAGACCTGCGTCTGACATGATGCTATAATATATGTAATAATGATACATAACGTACGTTATACTTACCAACTTAACGTACGTAAGCTCCTCAGCTTAGTGTACGTAATGGCTTCTGCACTTAGCCTATTCCAACTGTTCCTGTCCGTCTCGACATATTAGTTACGTATACACCCGATATCAAAATTAAAACAACCTGATACACAATGTCTTCAAATGCAATTGTCGAATACGTCCTAATTCTGATAAAACGAATAAGGCACGATACATTGTGAAATAACTGCCCAACAAAATGGCAACAAATCCCGAAACATCGACACAAAGTCCGAACGCTCATACGATCAATAACAATGATCAACCAATACTCCAACCGAGAATATCATTGACATGATAAACTCCAATGCGACCAATCAAAGGTCAAGACACAACCGAGAATATCATCAACATGATAAACGTTAATATTACTAACGAACGATCACCAATAACCGAGAATACTCTTACATGGTAAGCTCCAACACGATCAACACAGAACCACAGAGACAGGTATATGAAAGGATAAAATTCTCAAAACGTTACACAAATCGCATAAAGTGGATCTCAAAGAAACACGCCCAACTGTTGAACATACCCCTCGGCATATGAACAACCAACCGCAAACCGTAGAACATACCCTATCCTACACGGAGTGGGAATGACTAATAAATATCTAAGACAACCATCCTGAGGTCATCATCCCCAAATCTACACTTACTAAGAAATCCCACAACATACCACATGCGAAGAAAAAATCAATTGGCCTAAAAGTCAAAAGTCACTATAGCAAAATCACGATGCTGCCATACTAATAGAGTCGCATCACATAGCACATATGCCCCAGTTTCACGAAACCCAAAGTTCTAAAATCATATTCCGTACTGAATCTGCAACGCGCGACATATTTCTTTTTATCTGATCAACCAACTGGTCATCCCTAGATATCCAAACTACCATACTGAAGTTCGAGTCTCCTTTAATCGTACCATTAATGCATTATCCATTTTGTGAGTGTAACACCCCCAATCCACTCAGGGATATTACACGCCGTAGACCCTCTCCTCGAGGATCTACCAGGCTGATAACTAAAATCAAACATCTAAACCTCGCCTTTAAGGCTAAAATGACTCAGTAGACCGACTTGGTCTTTCAATAATAAGATACAACTCAATTCCAAACACATACCCACGCAGGGGTCAAAATACAATAAACTCCCGTACAACGGGGAAAAGATACTGCAGTGGAAAAGAAAATACAACTAGACCAATACGACATCAACGGATCCTCGTGTGATTAGTATCGTTCATCTTTCATCATCCTTCGTGCCGACCCTGTGCTATGCTCCAAAACCTGAATGCAAAAATAGACATCCACCCCCCGAATACTCGGGGGTTAGCAAAACTCCACTGTTTTGCTAGTGCAAGAACAAAGTGCAAATACGAGCCATACAATTCACATTCCACGAATAACAATAACCAGGAATCTTCAAAGATCCAAATGTAAAGAAAAGTACTTCCCGAGGCAAGAGTTTGGGTAAACATTTCCAAAACCGAAAGATCGCAAATAAAGGGAAACAATTTATAAAACAGTTTAAAATGCCATCGAGAGTTTTAATAGAAAACAATTTAGGATTATAAAATCCTTCTCTTCCCAAAAATCAATAGGGTCACAACCCAAATGTTTTGTTTTCGCAAATAGGAAACCACCAACAATTTACAGGGTCAGAGCCCAACATCACGTGTCCTCAATAGACGTAAAATCAACGAAACATAACCACGCACGCGCATCGCCTAGGACCGGGACGCTACCACAGACATCCCACCCGAGGCCTCGAAGGACCCTCCCAGGCTGGCTAGCGAAACAAATCACACACATCTCACGGTTGGATCAATCGCTTGTTGCATCCTGGCCACATGATCGCATGCCATGTGCCACCGTAGATTATCTCAGGCTCTCACGGTTGGATCAATCACTTGTTGCATCCTGACCATATGATCGCGTGCCATGTGTCACCGTAGACCTTCAACCATATCCACACATTCACACAAATAACATATCACATCAAGGATATTCAAACAATTCGCCCAGAGGCATCAAACACTTAGCAAAACACCACGTCAATCCACAACGCACCGAAATGAAATAATATACGTCCACACACAATACCAAGTGCAACATTAGCACCAAGCATATACATAGAATTCACATAGTTATTCACAAACCACGCCATTCACAAAACACACGCGTTTTGAAAGCAAGCCTTTAACAAGGTTAAACCGAATCTTTTGAAAGTTCAATTCAAACGACCAAACAACCACATTTAGACGATCACTAATTATCATATCCATAAAACAAGAATAGTATGGGCAAGGTACTTGCCTCGAAATCACGATCGCAATAAGACGACGGATAGGACGCGGTCGAATAGCCCCGAACCCCCGAACAATATCAAGAACGTGATAGCACCACGAGTATTACGAGAATAACACCACACGAATCATCAATCACCAAACGGGATTCAACATCGGAATCCTCGAACACCTATAAACCTCCGGAAGGAACAATAACACATGGTTACGACGAAAATCAAGGCCAAAACAACGGAAATCCCAACAAACTATCGAAGGGAAACTCATTGGGACATTTAATCGAACACTAAATGTTCAATAATCCCCAAGAACACTCGAATCGTCAATCGAGTTAAATAAACTCGATATATGGATATACAACCCATAGAATACGATTAATAACATCATACTACACCAACCGATGTATCAAAATCGGATTAGAAACGAAATCAAGAACAATTTCTCCAAAAAGTCAACTTGAAGGAAAATCAAGAATATACCTTGATTTGACGAAGAACACGGATTGGATGATGATATAATCAACAAGAATCTTCCAAAATGCCTTGGAAATGATTAGAATCGGCCAAGAACTCGATTTCGAGCCTCCGTCGCCGACGCCGAAAAGGAAGAAAACGCCTAAGAAATGAAGTCTGCCGAGCCTGTGCTATATATAGCCGGCAGGTTACGGCCGTAACTCGGTCCCTTACGGCCGATTTCGGCAGCCTTACAGTACCAGAATCGCATTCGTCAAAAATCGCCAAGACTAAATGGACACTTACGGCCAGAACTCGCACACATTACGGCCAGAACCGCCTTCGTCAGAAGCCGCCAGCGCCATACGGCCGTACCCGATCACGCCTTACGGCCGTAATCGCACACGTTACGGCCAGAATCGACACCTTACGGCCGTAACTCGCCAGCCAGCCCTCGCCCGGCCGTGACTCGGCCGTTGCCACTCCGACGGCCCGGACGACCCCGAAACCCGAACCTGAGTAAAAATCGAAGATACGGTTACGAAGTACTCATAAAGACGAATCCAAGCGCTAAGAGAACACACGATTCCGACCACCCAAAGTGTCGGAATTCGACAACGGAAGTAATTACCCCAAACTTTGGGAAATTACACAAATGGCCCAAAATGTCCGAAAATCACGATACGTGATCGAAACACCGAACCAAAGCTCGAAACATGAATAATAACATTAAATGAACTTGCGAGAAACTCGAAACAATAGTTTCGGACGAGATTCGCAAGAATCGAGCTCAAGTGCGGAAAAGTCGCTAAAAAGCACGGAACTCAACAAAACGACACCGAAACGAACTCGGATGACAAAAAGTGCGGAATTAATCATTCTCGGAATGACGAAACGATCATGAGAGAGTCGTCAAAACGGACTTCCGCCGAAAAAAAGAAAATTACCGAAATTCGAAATTACGGGTATTACAGTGAGTCTCACTCAGAACTTCACCATGATATGCATTATGTACTACGTTGGTATACTAATCACTTTTTCAAAACAGCTTGAAATCATATAATCTTGTCAATAAAAATCAATTTTCGAAAGTTCTTTCAAGAATTTCAAACTCAAGACATATATATTCGTAAGACTACAAAAATAATTTTCCAAAAAATATTTAAACAGGCTCGCTTATGTCAAGTACTCGATGACAATTCTTTTCGAATACACACGATTAAATAAAATGAAATTATGCAAATGATTGACCACATCCATATTCCTGTATACCAATTAGGCTCGTCACCAATTCTACCGACATTCCATTGGAAAGCCACACGATAGAGTTCCAAAATCTTAATGTATAAACTCCGATAAAAACTCCTTTTCCACATATGACTTGCAACGTCGACCATTATCCCATCATGGATCACATCAACTATGTTATGACAAAATATTAGATAATCAACAAATCAAACACAGCGAAGGACTACCCGAGAAGTTTCATTTGAACAAATAAACCAAAACCTCGAAAGGCATTGATAAAATAGATAAACGATTGGTAAATTGTTTTACAAATCCGGGAGTTTTAGGAAAAGAGAAAAGTCTTTTTGAAACATTAGGGTCTCAGCCCATATCCCGTTCCACATTACAAGAAGTTTATAAAGTAGAAAACCCTTTTTAGACCCCAAGTCCTGAGTTATAAACCTATTTTCAAAATCGATTGGTCTCGGCCCAAAATCGTTTTCCGTAAAACATCTGTAAAACATTCATTTTGAAAAGTTTCATTTTCCGATGTTCATAATGTAATACCCGGTTGTAATTCATTCATTTTCATTCAGTAATTATCAGTCTGTAATTGTCACTCAGTATTTCTCACTCGTTAATAATCACTCATCATTCATGATTCATTCATTTGCGTTCATTGTTGGCATGTTGTGATCATATATCAGTTACCGATTGTCATTTCATCTCCGTTTAGAGACCGAGACGGGAGTATTACCATTTTCATTGTGATTGATAGCCTTGTACTGGGAGTATCATCTTGGGCTTGTGTTAGACTTGTTCATTTTCACATTCGTATGTTATGTCGGATCATTCATCAGTCGTAGCGAGGAATCGGAGTTATCGGATTTTTCAACTTGGCCAGCATCGAGTTACGGCCGTAAGGACTTTGGGTTACGGCCGTAACAAGGGTTCGTGTTTTCAGGCCATTTGGACGAAAGGGACTTACGGCCGTAAGGTCTTGTGATACGGCCGTAAGTTGAGCAGGTACGGCCGTAAGGTCGGCTGGCCATTCTGACGCAGCGTCAAAGCAGCTACCGAGGCATTTTTGGCCGAGGGCGAGTTACGGCCGTAAGAAGTGGAGGATACGGCCGTAAGTGGTGTTCGTAAATTGTAGGTGTTGTCGACCAAGGGTGACTTACGGCCGTAAGGGTTGCGGCATACGGCCGTAATTCGAGGAAGGTACGGCCGTAAGGCTTGGCCGGTTACGGCCGTACGCGACAGGCAAGGTGCCTGGTCGTTTTCGACGAAGAGGGCTTACGCCCGTAAGTTTGGCCGGATACGGCCGTATCATCCGAGTTACGGCCGTAAGGTGTGCGGTTACGGCCGTAAGGGTGTCGGCGGATGTTTTTGACGAAGGCGGGTTACGCCCGTAACTCAGGAGCGGTTACGGCCGTAAGTCTGTCGGCAGGCTTTCGGACGAAGCCGAGTTACGGCCGTTTGAGTTGGCCGGTTACGGCCGTAAGGCCGTTGACCTGGGATGTTAAGGCCGTAAGAGGGCCGAGTTACGGCCGTAACTTCCAGCAGTATTTAAGGACTTGGCCGGGTTATTTTTCCTCACTTCATCATTTTTCCATCTTTACCCGAGAGAGAGGGTTGAGAGAGAGATTTTACCATCATCAATCACTTGAGTGTGTAATATTCATCATCTTCATTCCTTTGGGAAGCTTGGATACTCGTTTTAACTCGTGTTCATCGGATCGAAGTGGTTGGATCTTCAAGAGGTAATTTCTTCAACACCTTGGATTTCGATTTTGTGTTGAGATATGATGTTTTGGACGTTATAATCATGTTATATGAAGGGATATGTATATGATTATGAGTTTGTATAAGGATTCATTGGATTATTGAGGGATTATTCAAGAACACTTTGAATATCGAGTTGGATTTGGGGATTTTCGATTAATTGTTGTTATAATCACATTTTTGGATATTCATAACAGATTATTGATCGTATTGGAGATGTTTTGTTGATTTGAAACACTTCTTGGGGATTTGAGGTTGGTATTGTTGAGGTTTAGTTGTAATCAATCGAAGTTGGCCTCAAAGTGTTCGATATAATGCCCCAATGAACATGGTTTAATCGTATCGACGTTTTGAGTTCGTTATATTCGTGTTTAATTCGTTATTGATCGGATTGTTGGTAATTGTATTGAATTAAGGTTGTTCGAGCGACCGACACTTCATTTAGGACATTTGTTCGTGGAAGGACTTTCTTCATCGGTATTGTGTAAGTTGATTCTTACTCGGTTAAAAGGATATTCATTCCTTTTTTTGTTGATCATTCATAATCATAACTCATTCATCATTGTATTAATCATATTGAGACTTGTAATTGTCGAATAATCACTTCATTAACGAGGAACGGCGGTTCCAATCATTTCATTGAAACTATCAATCACTTCATTATCACTTTCATCTCGGTAAGTCATTCTTGACGTTGTCAGATTATTATTATTCATTGATATTCATTATGGTCATTCTCGTTCATATGACCTTCTGGGTTCATATTGCGTGGCCGGGTGCGGATGTGTGGAATTTTTAGTCGGGCACATGATGGCCATGTATTGGGAGTGATACATTGGACTGTGCACACGGTAACGTTTACCTCCGTGAGACTAATTAGGTACAAGGACGGGTGTGTCCGGTCATCCGTCTTGTACACTTGCACGAGAACACTACGCGTATTATGGTACTCCTCTTCACGTAATTCATAATTAAGGATATTTCATAACTCGTTAATTCATGATTGTGTAATTTCAACCCTTGAGGATTGTTGTTCTCAGATAATCGACCCCGTTTGGGGATATTGTTTTTCAGGTCATGGCAAGGCAAAGGCGCAGGGAGAGCACGTTGACGGTGGGGAGTCCCAGTGATACTAGAAGGGGGCCCCAGTCCTTTCAGTCATTTATTCAGTCATTTATGTTTTCTTCATTTATTCCGCTGCAGACATTCCGTTCGAATACTCATTTCATTCAGTGTCCTGTATTTTATCGTCACATAAGATACACATGTATTCTATATTATCCTGGGTGTGTTGTATGAAACTCCTAATCGGAGTAATTGATGCTATAATGTGGTTCGGTACTACATTTACCTTGTGTAATTCATCCTTTTTCATTCGCCTGGTGGGTCCCAGTCGGGGGGTCCACGGCACTGTAATATCCGCCTAGTTTGGTGTGTTACAGAGTTGGTATCAGAGCGTGGTTTTGAATACTACCCTCCAAGTGATGTCTCATTTGAAATCATCGTCATCGGACTAGTATCATTGGACTTTCGCGTCACGTGTGACCTGTGCAAATGCCGAGCCAATCAGACCAAGAACTGTAAGATTTCTAACGCCATGGTATAATTTCTGGAAAGAATCATTCATTCATAATTCATCAGTTAACAATCCTCAACTATTATTTTCATTTGACCAGGACGGTCATGTTAACTCGTTAATCACTCAACTCATTTCATTATTCAGTTGTTGATGAGGAAGATCAAATCATCAATTATGTTAACTTGTTCAAGATAATCATGTCACCTCAGTTAATCATTCACGTAATCACTGTGTTACAGCGCGTATGCTCATTTTCATCATCTCATGTCATAATCATAACGTGATATTCATGCGGATAATATAATCATCATGTGACCTTCCTACTTCAGTATGGAAAGAGCTGGCAGAGGACGAGGAGGACGAGGCCGTCGAGCGGGCCGAATCCCGAGAGCTCGTGTGAATACACGTGCAAACGCGAGGAATAATGCTAATTCATCGAGCAGCGACGCTGCCACTCATTCACCTGGACGCGATCATTCACTAACGGGGAGTCGTACCCGGGACACGGCTCAGTCAGAAGGTGTCCGGGTTGACCCACTCGCTTTTATGCAGGGCATGATGGCCCAAATGACCCAGATGGCACAGCTGATGGAGACGATGCATAACTCCACTACTCAAAATCAACAGGCTCCTCCGCCGCCACCTCAGAGGCATGAGAGGAATGTGAGCAATATCATCGGCGACATCTCTCTCCAGAGGCCACCGACTTTTGAGGGCTCGTCTGAGCCGGCAGATATTATTCATTGGCTCGAACATTTCGAGAAGTTGTTTGCTATGGTAGAGTGTCCCGAAGGACACAAAGTTTCTGTTGCAGCTTACTACTTGGGCAAGAACGCACATTCTCGGTGGTTGTCGTTGAAGCCCACCGAAGGATCATGTACATGGGATCAGTTCAAAACTCTCATGATGGAGAGGTATTATCCGGCCCCACTCAGAGAGGCCAAGCTGTCAGAGTTACTCACTCCCGACCCCTCATCAGACGAGGATGTTCTCGCCATTGCCGAGAAATTTCAGGAACTTCTTCCGTTCGCCTCATCTATCATTCATTCCGAGGCAGATAAGATTAAGTATTTCAGCAAGAGGCTGAAACCCCGTATGAGACTACAGTTGCTTAACCATAATTCCACCACGTTGGCTGAATTCATTGAGAAAGCTCTTACCTATGAGTTTACTGCTAAGGAGATTGCTAAGCAGCAACCTTCATCTGCTAGCAAGAAGTCCAAGAACCGTAATCAGTCTGACGGCAGTCAGGCTACTTTCAAGAAACCTCGTGCGGGCTCTGCTTTTTCTGAGCGACCTCCTGTGACGTCTAAACCCGCGGAATCTCAGTCACGAGTGGCCAGCTCGGCCATCACCTGTTATAACTATGGGGATCTTGGTCATGTCAGCACCAAGTGTCCGAGACAGTCTGTCACTTGTCATAACTGTGGAATTGTTGGGCATAAGGCCCGTTTTTGCCGTAGGGACTCCAAACCTACTCAGACGTCATGTCAAGCCCCGAAGCAGTCAGCCGTTCAGAATCCGGCCACTCAATCAGCGTCGTTTAAAACGACAGGAGCGACTAAAGGTGGAGCCTATAGCCAGCAGACGGGATCGTCCGGTGCCGGGACTAACAAGCCCCGGATTTATGAGATGAAGAAGACCGATGATCCCGAGGCCCGAATGATCTCAGGTACACTCGATATTCTATCTCAAACGGTGTGTACCCTTTTTGATACTGGTGCATCGCATTCATTCATTTCCGAGTCATGTTTGAGTAGACTACGTCTGGGTAGTGCTACTAGTTGTGAGCCTTATGTCATTGGCCTACCTGATGGTAGACGAATTATCGGTAATCGTGAGATTCAGAATTGTCCGATTCAGTTTCATGGTCGTGAATGGCCAGCGGACCTAATCGTAGTAGATTTGCCAAGGGACGACGTCATCTTGGGTATTGATTGGATGGATCGTCATGATGCCATCATTAGTGTCCGTAAGCGTATGATCACTATCATTTCAGACGATGGGGTCGAATGTGTATTTCAAGGAGGTAATCCCGGCTGTTCGGGTAAGGTCATTAATTTGATGAAAGCAGTACGATTACTCAGTCAGGGATGTGGTTATTGGTACTACATGGCCAAAACCGAGAAGTCATCAGTAATGTTGACGGATATTCCGGTAGTGAGGGAGTATGCCGACGTTTTTCCAGACGAGTTACCTGGTTTGCCTCCACAGAGGGATGTGGAATTCACGATTGAGTTGGAGCCTGGTACGTCTCCGTTATCGAAGGCACCGTACCGGATGGCCCCGACCGAAATGCAGGAATTAAAGAACCAACTTGAGGAGTTGTTCGAAAAGGGTTATATCCGACCGAGTGCGTCTCCGTGGGGAGCACCCGTGTTGTTTGTCAAGAAGAAGGATGGTTCATTTCGTTTGTGTATTGATTATCGGGAGTTGAACAGAGTGACAATCATGAATAAGTATCCCTTACCCCGTATTGATGATCTTTTAGATCAACTTCAGGGAGCTTCAGTATTTTCCAAGATCGACTTAAGATCTGGATATCACCGATTCTTGATTCGAGAGTCGGATATCGCGAGGACGGCGTTTCGAACACGCTATGGTCATTATGAGTTCGTAGTTATGCCGTTCGGGCTAACTAATGCACCTGCGGTATTCATGGAATTAATGAATCGGGTTTTCATCGAATTTTTGGATCAGTTTGTTGTTGTCTTCATCGACGATATTTTGATTTATTCTTGTAGCCGAGGGGATCACGAGGTTCATCTTCATCAGGTTCTCGACGTGTTGAGACGAGAGCAACTTTTTGGAAAGTTTTCCAAATGCGAGTTCTGGATGTCCGAAGTGACTTTTCTCGGACATGTAATTTCGTCAGACGGAGTTCGTGTCGACCCTCAGAAGACGGAGGCTATCCGAGACTGGTTACCTCCGAAGAATGTTAAGGAAATCCGAAGTTTTCTCGGATTAGCGGGCTATTATCGGCGATTTGTGGAGGGGTTTTCTAGGATCGCTCAACCCTTGACGAACATTTTGCGAAAGGATAAGAAATACACGTGGTTCGACGTGTGTCAGCGGAGTTTTGAGGAACTCAAGAGCCGGTTAATGTCAGCACCTGTACTTTCCTTGCCGCAGGGGACGGAGGGATTCGTGGTTTATAGTGATGCATCCGGACAGGGTCTCGGATGTGTACTCATGCAGAATGGGAAGGTTATTGCTTATGCTTCTCGGCAATTGAGACCTTACGAGGTTAGCTATCTGACTCACGACCTGGAGCTAGCAGCCGTGGTGTTCGCATTGAAGATTTGGCGTCATTATCTTTATGGCGTTACTTGTCAGATATTCACCGATCATAAGAGTTTAAAGTATATATTTACTCAGAAGGAGTTAAATATGCGACAGAGACGGTGGTTGGAATTAATCAAAGATTATGATATCGAGATCCTTTACCACCCGGGCAAGGCGAACGTTGTCGCCGACGCCTTGAGTCGTAAGTCCGTTCAGGAGCAGATGCTTGCTCGTCTAACAGTTCAGAAGGAGCTTCAACAGGAATTCATTAGACCCGAGATCGAGGTATGGCTTCAGCGAGTTCAGGGACAGCTTTGTATGTTAGAGATTTCATCGTCACTTGACGAGGTAATTAGAGAGAATCAGAGTTCAGACCCTTCATTGTTGCGCATCCGTGAGGATGTGGCTCAGGGGAAAGCCCCTGGATTCGTGGTCCAGGAGGATGGACTTTTGAGATTTAAGAATCGATTGTGCGTACCGGAGAATGACGAGTTGAAAAACTCGATTTTGAAAGAAGCTCATGCTACCCCTTATTCTTTTCATCCGGGGTCTAGCAAGATGTACAAGGACTTGAAACAAAATTACTGGTGGAGTAATATGAAGCAAGAAGTCGCAGAATTTGTTTCGAGATGCTTAACCTGTCAACAAGTTAAGATTGAGCATCAGCGGCCGTGGGTATCTGTGAAACCTCTCCCTATTCCAGAGTGTAAGTGGGAAGACATTTCTATGGATTTCATCACGAGTTTGCCGACGAGTCGTCGTGGCATGAATACGATCTGGGTGATTGTGGACCGCTTAACAAAATCAGCTCATTTCCTTGAGATCAAGGATATATGGGGTCCCGAGAGACTGGCTCAGTTGTTCATCAAGGAGATAGTGAGACTGCACGGTACTCCTAAGAGTATCGTTTCCGATCGTGACAGACGATTTGTGTCTCATTTTTGGAAATCAGTTCATCGTGCTATGGGAACTCAGCTCAATCTCAGTACCGCCTTTCATCCTCAGTCCGACGGACAATCAGAGAGGACTATTCAGACATTAGAAGACATGTTGAGGGCATACGTCCTCGATTGGAAGGACGATTGGGAAGTCCAACTACCATTGATCGAGTTCACGTATAATAATAGCTGGCATGCTTCCATTAAGATGGCACCTTACGAGGCCTTGTACGGTCGTCGTTGTCGGTCTCCTTTGTGTTGGGATGACTTGTCAGAATCAATCGGCACCGAGCCCGATATGCTTATAGCCGCCCGGGAGAAGGTAGCTTTAATCAAGAGTCGTATGTTGGCAGCTCAGAGTCGACAGAAATCCTATGCAGATAATCGTCGTCGACCACTAGAGTTCGAGACGGGTGACCACGTTTTGGTCAAGGTATCCCCGAATCGAGGTATTTTCCGTTTCGGAAAACGGGGAAAGTTGAGTCCGAGATTCATTGGACCGTTTGAAATTTTGGATCGAGTAGGCGAGTTAGCTTATCGATTGGCTTTACCTCCGGCATTGAGCCGAATTCATAATGTGTTCCACGTCTCTCAGTTGCGGAAGTATGTTGCCGACCCGAGCCACACACTTCAGTTTGATGAAATCGAGATCGCGGATGATCATTCGTACGAGGAGCGTCCTGTACGAGTGTTGGAGCGGCGAATCAAACAGTTGAGGAACAAGATGATCCCTTTGGTCAAGAATCAGTGGTCCAGACACGGAGTCGAAGAGGCCACTTGGGAAACTGAAGGAAATATGCGGGAGAGTTATCCCGAGTTGTTTGACCCTTAGTTTCGGGGACGAAACTCTTTTTAAGCGGGGAGTATGTAATACCCGGTTGTAATTCATTCATTTTCATTCAGTAATTATCAGTCTGTAATTGTCACTCAGTATTTCTCACTCGTTAATAATCACTCATCATTCATGATTCATTCATTTGCATTCATTGTTGGCATGTTGTGATCATATATCAGTTACCGATTGTCATTTCATCTCCGTTTAGAGACCGAAACGGGAGTATTACCATTTTCATTGTGATTGATAGCCTTGTACTGGGAGTATCATCTTGGGCTTGTGCTAGACTTGTTCATTTTCACATTCGTATATTATGTCGGATCATTCATCAGTCGTAGCGAGGAATCGGAGTTATCGGATTTTTCAACTTGGCCAGCATCGAGTTACGGCCGTAAGGACTTTGGGTTACGGCCGTAACAAGGGTTCGTGTTTTCAGGCCATTTGGACGAAAGGGACTTACGGCCGTAAGGTCTTGTGATACGGCCGTAAGTTGAGCAGGTACGGCCGTAAGGCTGGCGATTCTGGCCGTCTGGCGTCAGCCAGCTCCGAGGCATTTTTGGCCGAGGGCGAGTTACGGCCGTAAGAAGTGGAGGATACAGCCGTAAGTGGTGTTCATAAATTGTAGGTGTTGTCGACCAAGGGTGACTTACGGCCGTAAGGGTTGCGGCATACGGCCGTAAGTCGAGGAAGGTACGGCCGTAAGGCTTGGCGATTCTGGCCGTCTGCGGCGAGCAAGGTGCACAGTCGTTTTCGGCGAAGAGGGCTTACGCCGTAAGTTTGGCGGATACGGCGTATCATCGAGTTACGGCCGTAAGGTGTGCGGTTCTGGCCGTAAGGGTGTCGGCGGATGTTTTTGATGAAGTCGGGTTACGCCGTAACTCGGGAGCGGTTACGGCCGTAAGTCTGCCGGCGAGCTTTGACGAAGCGAGTTACGGCCGTATGAGTTGGCGATTACGGCCGTAAGGCCGTTGACACAGGATGTTACGGCCGTAAGAGGGCCGAGTTACGGCCGTAACCCGGCGATGTTAAGGACTTGGCCGGGTCATTTTTCCTCACTTCTTCATTTTTCCATCTTTATCCGAGAGAGAGGGTTGAGAGAGAGATTTTACCATCATCAATCACTTGAGTGTGTAATCTTCATCATCTTCATTCCTTTGGGAAGATTGGATACTCGTTTTAACTCGTGTTCATCGGATCGAAGTGGTTGGATCTTCAAGAGGTAATTTCTTCAACACCTTGGATTTCGATTTTGTGTTGAGATATGATGTTTTGGACGTTATAATCATGTTATATGAATGGATATGTATATGATTATGAGTTTGTATAAGGATTCATTGGATTATTGAGGGATTATTCAAGAACACTTTGAATATCGAGTTGGATTTGGGGATTTTCGATTAATTGTTGTTATAATCACGTTTTTGGATATTCATAACGGATTATTGATCGTATTGGAGATGTTTTGTTGATTTGAAATACTTCTTGGGGATTTGAGGTTGGTATTGTTGAGGTTTAGTTGTAATCAATCGAAGTTGGCCTCAAAGTCTTCGATATAATGCCCCAATGAACTTGGTTTAATCGTATCGACGTTTTGAGTTCGTTATATTCGTGTTTAATTCGTTATTGATCGGATTATTGGTAATTGTATTGAATTAAGGTTGTTCGAGCGACCGACACTTCATTTAGGACATTTGTTCGTGGAAGGACTTTCTTCATCAGTATTGTGTAAGTTGATTCTTACTCGGTTAAAAGGATATTCATTCCTTTTGTTGTTGATCATTCATAATCATAACTCATTCATCATTGTATTAATCATATTGAGACTTGTAATTGTCGAATAATCACTTCATTAACGAGGCAGCGGTTCAATCATTTCATTGAAACTATCAATCACTTCATTATCACTTTCATCTCGGTAAGTCATTCTTGGCGTTGTCGATTAATATTATTCATTGATATTCATTATAGTCATTCTCGTTCATATGACCTTACGGGT
Organism: Orobanche coerulescens; assembly: GCA_033398695.1. NCBI lineage: Eukaryota > Viridiplantae > Streptophyta > Magnoliopsida > Lamiales > Orobanchaceae > Orobanche > Orobanche coerulescens. Next base: position 144,066,193 of record CM065805.1, on the reverse strand, counting down.
TCATATTGCGTGGCGGGTGCGGATGTGTGGAATTTTAGTCGGGCACATGATGGCCATGTATTGGGAGTGATACATTGGGTGTGCACACGGTAACGTTTACCTCGTGAGACTAATTAGGTACAAGGACGGGTGTGTCCGGTCATCCGTCTTGTACACTTGCACGAGAACACTACGGGCGTACTATGGTACTCCTCTTGCGTAATTCATAATTAAGGATATTTCATAACTCGGTTAATTCATGATTGTGTAATTTCAACCCTTGAGGATTGTTGTTCTCAGATAATCGGCCCGTTTGGGGATATTGTTTTTCAGGTCATGGCAAGGCAAAGGCGCAGGGAGAGCACGTTGACGGCGGGGAGTCCTAGTGATACTAGAAGGGGGCCCCAGTCCTTTTAGTCATTTATTCAGTCATTTATGTTTTCTTCATTTATTCCGCTGCAGACATTCCGTTCGAATACTCATTTCATTCAGTGTCGTGTATTTTATCGTCACATAAGATACACATGTATTCTATATTATCCTGGGTGTGTTGTATGAAACTCCTAATCGGAGTAATTGATGCTATAATGTGGTTCGGTACTACATTTACCTTGTGTAATTCATCCTTTTTCATTCGCCTGGTGGGTCCCAGTCGGGGGTCCACGGCACTGTAATATCCGCCTAGTTTGGGGTGTTACACATAAACAGTTTTGTGTACCTCAAAATGAACTAGCATGACTACATATTTTTCTCAACAATCCACAATCCTTCTCCCAAACACCCAACTCCGTTTCCTAAGTTTAACCAACATATTGATTTTCCATAACCACAGTTTCTCAAGATCATTGGCTCTCTCCCAACTATTATATCCTCCTACCTCATACCGTAACACATAATATCTTTCCGAATGTTTCTCACGGTACATCAACATATAACTGCAAAAAACCTCAATGCAATTCAAAAATCCAAATACTTACAAATCGTGAAGCCGACGATTCTACGTGATACTGGCACATGCCTCAACTCTAGAAAATACTCAATACAGATATTTTCAAAACATACATTTTGCAAAATCAGTTCAACTTAAAATACGACACATCTCTTTCCAAAGAAACAGGTTAATACCATTTGGCAAAATTTACAACAACCACAGTACCACACCGGTAAATCACATAACACACAAGCACAGGTGATCAATAAAAACCCAAAACTCTAATACTTGTCAATCGACAACTCAAATGACATGACAAAAACACGACTCGACTCGACCCCATAGCCTAGGTTTTCACAACCTAAGTTCTGATACCATATTCTGTAACACCCCCAGAGCCATCCGGGAATATTATAGCGCCGTAGGCCCCGAAACGGAACCCACAAGGCTAGAAGGTACTTTTACAAACATCTCAAATACGCCGAAGCGGCGATGACGGTAATATCTTTAAAAATTTTCGAAGACTTTATAAAATCCATTTATCAAAACCATCGTAAAATATCATTTGAAACTACAAGGCCTGAAATGCCAAAACTCAACAGTTTAAAAGCATACGTTAAGCCATCGCTTACACGTACCGACAAAATAGTTCAGAAAATGATTTTCGAAAAAAAAAACCCAAGTTCTCAAAATACTAGTAACCCATTTTCAAATATACTCGCAACGGATATAACAATTGACTAAGAAATATTATTGCAGCGGAAAAATGACAACTAGTTAAAGCACTCAAATCACAAACACACGCCACAGCGAATATCCTCCGGGAAGCTCATCTCTTCACGACCGCTACAAGCTCGATATCCCAAGAACCTAAAAACAAAGCCCTCAACGGGGTCACCCATAATATCCAACAATGATAACGATAACATCATATCAATAATTACATATCAATGAAAATACTAAGTAAGGATACTACCAATGTAATCTCACCGCCATAACTTTACCAACTCTTGATAATCCTTAACAAAGTAATCCTTACCAAAATTCACATCTCGTATCCTCAACAACACAATAAACTCATACCCAAACATCTGTACTGTACCTCAAGCAATACCCAACGTTCTCAAAACATCATAACTCACTGATATGAAATATACCAACTCTGACCAATTCAATCCATCGAATATCATTAAATCTCAACATAATAATCGATTGCCAATCAATAGAAAAATACCAATAAGAACATACAGAACGTACCTCGAGATACACCATGATACAACAATTCATGTCTGTCGAGTCCGAGATCAGATCAATACAACATACGGACCTGGTCCTACAAGAGACCTACAATGCATACTCACATGACGACATTAATATGCCCACAACAATAACAACAATGTGCACTCGATGGAAATCCAACGATCCATCGCACACAGCATAGATATCCAAGATAATCCTGTTAGATCAGCACGAGGTGGATAACCAATAGTATACATATGCACAACAACAACACATTGTAATCCAACGATCCAGCGCACACAACATAGATACTCATGAAGATCCCATCGGACCAACGTATGGTGGAAATACCTGTCCAATGATCCAGCACACAGAGCTATAGATTCCCATGATGATCACGTCGGACCAACGCATGGTGGACATACGACAACAATGCACAAATGCATGACAACAACAATACACAAATGCATGACAACAACAATACACGAATGTATCACAACATGATCGACACAAGGTGACAAAAATGATTAGAGTACTTGCCCCGAGTCCTTCGAGAGCAATCTCGATGTCTAAACCATCACTAACAATTTCCTCAATATTCGACGATCCAAAGGTACCATGGACTGTAGATAACTCGTATCCTCACATTTACCACAATGTATCCTCGATACCCAAGTATACCAGTAACAAATGTAAATTATATACGTTATGATTAAATTCCCAAAATCCGAAAACAACGTACAATCCCAAATCTCCGGTGTTCACAATTATAATCATTGCTATACGGATTATAAACGAATGAAACTGAAACTATTCATTAAATATTATAAAAAGCAAGTAATAACTTGCCTCGATACCGATACGATGATAGGAAAGCCGCTATCAATTCTTTGCCTTCGTCTACAAGCTCATTAGTCGTGGCCAGTGCAATTCACGAACATCCTCGAACACGACCGCAACACATGTTTCTAACCAACGATCAATTATCTCAGCCTATTACAATAATCAATAAACAACAATCCAATGACAATCAATAACCGACATAGCCAACCCACCAAACTCAACGGTTCAACGACACCTCGATCATATACAAAACCAAATAATATAACGCAAACCATTACTAACTCACATCCACAATACGAATCGAAATCCTATAATAGTTTCAACAATCAATTCAACCAAGTGTCTTAACATATTCGACTCCAACTTCAACTTTAAATACGAATTAACAAGGTTCCTTCTTGTTCATATTCGTAAATTCATAACAAACCAATTACCGGTTATTATCATGAATAATCATATTCCAAGATTAACCGAATCTTTCCAAATTCAATCCCTTATTCATAAGATCATGACATATATAACTCAAGAGTTCTTCAAGAACATGAATTAATCCATAATCATGTACATAACCAACAAAACGGCATAACCCTATGTGTTCTATCATCTAAACAATCACCTAATTCATAACTGAAGACATATATCATCATGTTCTTCAACATACACTTCTCATAACATCCAGAATCGCAAAAATACTACCAAGAACACCAAGAACACTATGATTCCATAACCATGCTCTGGACAAAATAACATAATCCAAAACATATATCATCATGTCATCACCTTCCTTAACAAAATTCCCGTGAAATACCAGGAATCATCATAACAATACCCATAACCATCATCACACGAAACATATAATGATAACAATACCAAGAATCCAAAATCAAAGTGTAGAGTTCATTAACATACCTCAAGAACATGAACAACACCATCAAACACCTCAAGGATCAACAATATCTTCATATTTCAAGCTCCAAATCCATGTCATGAAGCTCATAATCAACTTAGAGATGCCAAAATCGGTCTGGGGAAGTTGGGAGATGAAAAACGAAGGTGAACTCTCCAAACTAATGAAATAATGAAAGTTTCATATATATATAACAATTCATACATTACGTACGCTATGTGACCTTCCTAGCGGACGTAATGACCATTACGAATGTTATCTAACTTCGATAGCGTACATAATCACAGTCTAGAGACTACTCTCTCAATTCGTACCTTGTGTTACGTACGTAACACCTGTTCCATAGTGTATGTAACATAGAGTTGACTTGCTACAGTAATATACCCATTTAACGTATGTAATGAGCAATCCGTTGCGTACGTTAACCTCTTCATTGACTTGCCTTTTCGCACGCCAGTCGAAAGTTGCCGACCACAGGACCCACTTGTTGGTCATAGCCCGATCCTGTCTGATCCTCTTAATAACGTACGTTATATACTCAACGTAACGTACATTACATCTGTGTATTAACGTACGTAATCTCCTATGCTTAACGTACGCTACGCCTGTATTTTGACCAAGTTCTCTGATTAGACGACTGCGTCTCACCTAATGCTATAACGTACGTAATAATAATACATAACGTACGTTATACTTACCAACTTAACGTACGTAATCTCCTCAGCCTAGTGTACCTAATGGCTTCTTCACTTAGCCAATTCCAACTGTTCTTGTCAGTCTCGACATAATGGTTATGTATACACACATACCAATACATATACTCGTCCCAATAACATTCTCATGCGATACACCCGATATCAGAATTAAAACAACCTGATACACGATGTCTTCAAATTCAATTGTTGACCAAGTACGACGATTATATCAATACAGATGCCTCAGTCCTTCAATCATTTTATCCATACTATACATATTGCACGCTCTGCAGTCTAACTCGGATAAAATAATATTTAACAACTACAGTAGAAAGTCAGGATATTACATACACCACTTAAAATAAGTTTCATCCTCGAAACTTGCAATCCGGTCACAATCTAAAGTTCAACCACAATATCCAGAATCATCACGAAACCGATCAATCATCATCATTAATGAATAACCAAAACAGTATACTTACAAATGTGCAAAGTCGATGATCTCCTGTTATACTAGCAAATGACTCCACTTCAAAGCCTCAATACGTTTACAGTCACAGTTTTACGAATTCAACAACATGCATCATCTCCGTATGAAATAATCTATCTGTATCAAATTCTGTCCGCCTGATCGTGCAATCACGTCCCAATTCTGATAAAATGAATAATACACGATACATTGTGAAACAACTGCCCAAAACAATGGCAACAAATCCCGAAACATCGACACAAAGTCCGAACTTTCATACGATCAATAACAATGATCAACCAATACTTCAACCGAGAATATCATTGACATGATAAACTCCAATGCGACCAACCAAAGGTCAAAACAAAATCGAGAATATCATCAACATGATAAACTTTAATATTACCAACGAACGATCAGTAATAACCGAGAATACCCTCACATGGTAAGCTTCTACACGATCAACACAGAACCATAGAGACAGGTATATGAAAGGACAAAATTCTTAAAATGTTACACAAATTGCATACAGTGGATCTCAAAGAAACACGCCCAACTATTGAACATACCCCTCAGTGTATGAACAACCAGCCGCAAACTGAAGAACATACCCTATCCTACACGGAGTGGGAACGACTAATCAATATCCAAAATAACCATCCTGAGGTCACCATCCCCAAATCTACACTTACTAAGACGACGGGAGAAACGAAAGGTGGAGCTCATAATTATCAGACGGGAGCATCCGGTTCGGGGGCCGGCAAGCCCCGAATTTACGAGATGAAGAGGACCGACAATCCGGAGGCCCGAATGATCTCAGGTACACTTGAAATTCTATCTCAACCTGTGTGTACCCTTTTTGATACTGGTGCATGGCATTCATTCATTTTCGAGTTATGCTTGAGTAGAATTCATATGGATAGTGCTACTAGTTGTGAACCTTATATCATTGGACTACCTGATGGTAGAAGAATTATCGGAGATCGTGAGATTAAGAATTGTCCGATTCAGCTTAATGGCCGTATTTGGTTAGCAGACCTGATCGTGGTAGATTTACCTAGAAATGATGTTATTTTGGGTATTGATTGGATGGATCGTCATGATGCCATACCTATTGTCCGTAAGCATATAGTCACTATCATTTCAGACGATAGAGTCGAGTGTGTATTTCAGGGGGTAACCCCAGTGATAAGTGTCAGTTTTGTACACTTATCCATGATTTGTATCGATAAAATTCACCCATAATTGAGCTAGTTTACTCGTTTTTTGCTTTTAATTTATTAGTTTTAATAATTTTATTTTTATCGGATGATGATCGGATTAAATAACTGAATTACTCAAGAAACAACATGTTTAATAAATATTCTCTTTATTGAATTTTGATATATTCATGTTGTAGGGCTTTCCGAGACGAATTCGGCAGTCTTTAGGATTCAAAATCGAGTTATATATCAAAAGTTATCATCAGAAGAAGATGCAGGGCAAAAACGCAAAGTCCGAGAATTACGGGCTAAAAACGTAACTATCAAAGCTTCAAATGAGAAAATTTATGAAGCCACATTACGGACGTAACATTCAGGAGTTACGGCCGTAAGTCACCTTAGTTACGGCCGTAACTCCTGAATGTTACTAGTAACTCTTGACAGATTGCTATGATTTGTCTAATTTTTTATACTTTTGTGTATTATTGAGGGGATGGCTGGCATTGATCCGATATAATGTAATAATGCTGTAGTTTTGGAGCTATTAGATGACTTTAGGTGTATAAATAGACCCCTTAGATCCTTCATCATTCATCATTCATCTTATAATTTTCCATTTTCTTGTAAACTTTTCTTTTTGTGTGAAGAACACACTTGTGTTCTTGAGTGATCTTTGTAAGTGTGGTATAGTATATGTTGTTCAGAGAGTTTATTTCTTCTATCTCCTTTATCTACTAAGGGAGTTAGGATCAATTCTTTCTCTTGATTCAACTAAGAATGACCACCAAAGCTTGTAATATGTGTAATAAACCCTTTATGGGCTAAGTTTCTTAAGTTGGGATTATAAACAAGGTTAGTCATGTTATTTATGTTTGTATAAAGATATATTATGAATTACTTATTATTGTGTGTGATTTTCATTGTTTTAACAATCTTTATTTATTTGGCAAATTAATGAAGATATTTATGATCTTCATATGTTTCGAAAGAAAATATGTTTGATTAGATCAAATGATTTTCACTCTAAGTTGTTCTAGGGGATAGAAATATACCCCTAGTCCTTAGATGATTCATTGAGTTATTTTCACAAATCCTAATGCTATGTATTGAAGCCAATCAACATAGAAATATAGTGGATTGATTCAATATGTAAGGGCGTTTATAGTTCGAAAGAGAAACCGTCTTTTTAAGGAAAATCGAATCTACACAACATAATAAGTAAATTCATCTTATGATCTCCAATACATCTTTTATAACTAATGACGAACTAAGTTTGTAATCCCAACTATTTTATTTTATCGATAATCAATCTATTATTATTGCTATCTTTTTATTTCCTTATAATATTAGAACTATTATTGCAATTTCTTTGCAATTATTAAACCAAACTTTTTAATTGTGTGTTTCACTCATCTTAAGTATCTATAAAAATAGACTAATAGTGTATAATTCAAATTATAACATAACTTCCTTGTGGGATCGATAAACCGGACTCAAAAAGTCCACTTTACTACTTGATACGATATCGTGCACTTGCGATAGTTACACAAAAAGCGTGTCAAGTTTTTGGCGCCGTTGCCGGGGAAGTATAAGTTATATTTGAAAAAATTACATTATTAACTATTGTTATAAATACAACTTTTTCTTTGTTGTAGATTCCCTTGTCTATGCGAAGGACATACAATCGCGATTTAGTTTTACTAGATCCCGAGATCGAAGCCACATTCAGAAGAGGGCGAAGAGAACAAAAGAAAAACATTATTTCTTCACCATCAATGGCGGACGAACTAAATCCACGTCTCCCCCAAGGAAATGATAACGAAAGAATTCCTCTGGTGGGGGGAATACCTAATGTTCAAAACATTCAACATCAACAATATCCTATTGTACCGGAAATAGATGAAGACAACATGCTCTTTGGGGAATTCATGAACCCCCCATCTTTGAGCGTTCAATCAAGTGTAATCTATCCACCATTTGGAGTGGACAATTTTCAAATTCGGCCAGATGTCATCAATCTCTTCTCCAACAACAACTCATTCTATGGAAGAACCGACGAAAATCCATATCTCCATATTAATCGTTTTGTGGAAATATGTGGAAATTTCAAATATCCAAATGTAAATGACGAGGCGATCAAAATGAGACTTTTCGTGCACACTTTGAAGGACAGAGCAAGAGAGTGGCTAGATACTCTGCCACCACGAAGCATAACAAATTGGCCCGAATTTGTCTAGAAATTCACCACTAAATACTTTCCACCAATAAAAGTGGCGAAACTCAAATACGAAATCTCTACATTTCGTCAACAAGATTCAAAATCATTCCACGAAGCATGGGAGAGATACAAAGATATGCTACGAAAATGTCCTAACCATGGTTTCAATTTGGGAGCACAAGTCAATTACTTCTATTCTGGAATTTTACCTTCATGAATGGCTCACTGGGAAACAAAACTATGAAAGAGGCTTATAATCTTTTTGAGGTTATAAGTGAACAAAGTGCAAGATGGCCAGACAGAAATATCCAAAAGAAACCAAATGGTGTTTTTGAAGTGGATTCTTATTCACTTATGTTGGCAAAAATTGAAGCTCTATCAAAGAAAGTCGAGGAAATGTCTTTTTCAACTCCTCAATCTGTGAAGACGGTGCAAACTCCACAAATTTCAGCTTTTTCATGTGAAATTTGTGGAGCAACTCACAACAGCACTATCTGTCCCTTAGTGCAACAAGAACAGTCACCACCACCAGAACAAGTGGCGTATGCTCAGAATTTCCAAAGGCAAGCATACAATCCTTACGGGCCAACATACAATCCAGATACAAAAATCATCCAAATTTTTCTTATGCAAACAACAACAATGTGTTGAATCCAACGCATCAAGAAAAGAAGCCGGATGGGAAGAAGCAATCACGAAGCTAGGTGAACAACAATGAAGTATCAACAACGCAATCCGCTTCAATTAAAAATCTGAGACACAAGTTGGCCAAATGGCCAAAATACTTTCAGAAAGATCTCAAGGCATGTTACCTAGCAATACCGAGGTAAATCCAAGGGAAAATGTCTAAGCTATCACAACAAGAAGTGGAGTGCGATTGCAGAAATTTCTATGGAAAACCATCCGAAAAACAAAAAAATAAACAAAATCAAGAATCAGAAAAAGAATCTGATACAGGACCTTCATCTCAAAAAGGTCCAATTGCTACAAAATCTTATGTTCCACCTATCCTATTTCCTCAACGGTTGAAGAATCACAAGCTCGATGCTCAATTCGGGAAATTCTCAGAAATCTTCAAAAAGCTACACATCAACATTCCTTTTGCCGATGCTCTAGCACAAATGCCAAGCTATGCCAAATTTATGAAAGATATTCTTTCCAACAAACGAAGGCTTGAAGAATACGAAACTGTCATGCTAACAGAGGAATGTAGCGCAATACTACAAAAGAAGTTGCCACCCAAGCTAAAAGATCAGGGAACTTTCCCAATCCCGTGTACTATTGGTGAAGTGAATTTTGGAAAAGCTCTTTGTGATTTAGGGGCAAGTATCAACTTGATGCCCCTGTCAATTTTCAACAAATTGAACTTGGGAGAAGCAAAAGCAACAACAGTTTCACTACAATTAACCGATCGGTCAATCAAATATCCACGTGGGATAGTTGAAGATGTGCTCGTCAAAGTTGATAAATTCATATTTCCAGCAGATTTTATCATCCTCGACATGGAAGAAGATAAGGATATTCCCATTATTTTGGGATGACCATTTCTCGCAACCGGACGTGCTCTTATTGACGTCTATGAAGGAAAGCTAATACTCAGAGTGGAAGACGAACATGTCATCTTCGATGTCTTAAAAACTTTGAATCAACCCTCCACAGATGAGTATTGTCTAAAAATAGACACAATTGAAGCCATGGTGAACAAGTCTTCAGAGAAAATTCTATCTAAAGATCCTCTTGAGACATGTATAGCAAATTCTCTAACCAGCATGGAAGAAGAATATCACTTGGCCGAAACAGTTAACTATCTAGAAGCACTACCAACCTTAAGAAAGCATCCACATTTTGAAGAATTGGGGACAAGCTCCGCTAAACCCCTCCCTTCTTTACAAGAAGCTCCAACACTTGATCTCAAACCTCTACCCACACATTTGAGATACGCTTACTTGGGCGTTTCCTCAACACTTCCGGTCATCATATCTAACATATTGACCAAACTTGAAGAAGGGAAATTACTGAGGGTATTGAGGAATCACAAAAGAGCAATTGGATGGACTATTGCAGACATTAGAGGAATAAGCCCCTCTATATGCACTCACAAAATCTTGATGGAAGATGACTGCAAACCTTCAATTGAGCATCAACGTTTGAATCCAAACATGAAGGAAATTGTGAAGGCAGAGATTCTTAAATTACTTGACGAGGAATCATTTATCCAATCTCGGATAGTCCATGGGTGAGCCACACATATGGTTTCCAAAAAGAGTGGAATCACGATCATTGAGAACGAGCACAATGAACTTATACCAACACGACCGATCACGGGATGGAGAATGTGCATTGATTACGAAACTAAACAAGACGACAAGAAAAGATCATTTTCCGCTCCCATTTATTGATCAGATGCTAGATAGATTGGCGGGACATTCTTACTCTTGTTTTCTCGACGGCTATTCGAGTACAACCAAATCGTAATAGCCCCGAGAAGACCAAGAGAAAACAACATTCACATGCCCTTATGGAACATTTGCCTATAGAAGAATCCCATTCGGATTGTGCAATGCTCGACCACATTTCAAAGATGCATGATGTCAATATTCTCAGACATGGTTGAAAAATTCATTGAAGTTTTCATGGACGATTTCTCGGTTTTCGGAGATTCATTTGATAAATGCCTAATTCACTTAGGCATGGTCTTGGAAAGATGTGAAGACACAAATCTAGTTCTCAATTGGGAGAAATGTCACTTCATGGTCCAGGAAGGAATCGTACTTGGCCATAGAATCTCACAACATGGAATTGAAGTCGATAAGGCAAAGATCCAAGTGATTGCAAAACTTCCTCCACCAATTTCGGTGAAAGGAGTAAGGAGTTTTCTCGGACATGCAGGATTATATCGAAGGTTTATAAAAGATTTCTCAAAAATAGCAAAACCTCTCTGTTCTTTGCTTGAGAAAGATACACCATTCCTTTTCACAATGAATGCCACGTGGCCTTTGCAACTTTGAAGGATAAGCTTACATCAGCTCCAATCATCATTTCTCCAGATTGGACTATTCCTTTCATTTTAATGTGCGATGCAAGTGATTATGCCGTAGGGGCCGTACTGGGCCAGAAGAAGGACAAAATGATGCAAGTGATCCATTATGCTAGTAGGACTATGAATGATGCTCAGTTGAACTACACAACAACTGAAAAAGAGATGCTTGCAGTAGTTTATGCATTTGACAAATTTCGATCCTACTTATTGGGATCAGAGGTCATAGTCTATACTGATCATTCAGCTTTGAAATATTTAATGACAAAGCAAGATGCAAAGTCAAGGCTAATCCGATGGGTTCTACTTATGCAAGAATTCGACATAGAAATCAGAGACAGAAAGGGAACAGAAAACCAAGTGTATTGTTTGTCAGCAAGTGAAGGCAGAACACCAACGCCCCTTTGGATTACTTAAGTCACTTCATATCCCAGAATGGAAATGGGAACACATTACGATGGACTTTGTGGTAGGTTTGCCTCGAACGGAAAGAGGAAATCACGCTATTTGGGTTGTTGTCGACCGACTCACAAAGTCAGCTCATTTTCTCCCAGTTAAGATGAACTTTCGAATGGATCAGTATGCTCAACTGTATATCAGGGAGATTATTAAGTTGCATGGAGTGCCAGTCTCTATAGTATCCGATAGGGATACTCGTTTCACATCGCGTTTTTGGGAGAGTTTGCAAGAAGCTTTGGGAATGCAGTTGAATTTTAGTACGGCTTATCATCCTCAAACTGATGGTCAGTCCGAGAGGACCATCCAGATCCTTGAGGATATGTTGCGAGCATGTGTGCTAGATATGGGAAATAAATGGGGAACGACTGTTGCCTTTGGTAGAATTTGCTTACAACAACAGTTACCAGTCGACGATCGGTATGGCACCGTATGAAGCCCTATATGGTAGGAAGTGTCGATCACCATTGTATTGGGATGAGGTAGGAGAAAGGAGGATTTTGGGTCCCGAGATGATCGAGCAAACAGTTGGCATGGTGGATAAGATTCGTGAGAGGATCAAGATAGCCCAGGACCGTCAGAAGTCTTACGCCGACAAGCGTAGGAAAGATATCGAATTCTGTGTTGGCGACAAAGTATTCCTGAAGGTATCTCCTACCAAGGGAATTGTTCGTTTTGGTCCGAGGAGCAAGTTGAGACCAAGATATATTGGACCGTTCGAAATCCTCGAGCGGATTGGAGAGTTAGCTTACCGTTTGGCTTTACCCCCAGAACTTTCGGCTGTGCACAACGTCTTCCACGTATCATTGTTGAGAAAGTATGTGCACGATCCCACCACGTCATCAACTATACCGCCGTGGAGTTGAACAAAGACCTTACCTATGAAGAACAACCGTAACCGATTCTCGATCGATCAGTCCGGCAATTGAGGAATAAAGAGAAGGTGTTCGTCAAGATCCAATGGCGTAACCACACCCAGGATGAAGCTACTTGGGAGCGCGAAGAGGAACTTCAAGCTCGTTATCCGAGTTTCTTCAATCAAGGTATATCATTTATTTTCGAGGACGAAAATTTTTCTAAGAGGGGTAGGATGTAATACCCGTCATTTTTATAATGTAATATTATTAATTATAATAATATTATAATGCATTTCATGTTATTTAATTTCATTTAAGGAATCATGAATATTTAGTTCGACGTATCACAAGTCCTAGCCCGAGTCAATTTCTCAAGTTAATTTCAAAACATTTAATATTAGTCATTTTTATGATAATTAAAGGTATTATTATTATTATTATTATAATATTTATAATAGGAACGATATTAATATTAATAGTATTAATATTTTTATCTTCATTATATTTATATATCATCATTTATATTACTTTCGATATTATTATTAGTATCGATATTATTAATTATTACCATTGTTATTATTAATTTTATAATTATTATTATTATTAGCATTATTATTATTGTTTTTATCATTGGCCCAAATACACATTGTGCTGACCCATAATAATATTACAAACCCAGGAAATTAATACAAGCCCAAAAAGAAATTAAGTAACCCTAACCCTAAACCTACAGTATAAATATACAGATTCTACTGTACAACTACACAATACAACACATACAACACTTTCTTCCCAGCGCCGTCTTATTCTTCTTCTTCTTCTTCTTCGTTCCACAACAAAAAAAAAAGAAAAAAAAAAGAATACACAAAACAGAAGCATAACAAAAATATACATCATCCCCAAATCGGCCGAAGCTACAAGAAGAATTGTTCCCAGAAGACAACTTTTCTGCTGCTCGTCGCAACTACAACTCTTAAATCTGCACTTCGGCTTCCTAACTTTTCTCTCCTGCAAATATCCGGGGCTTCATCTCCTACGAGTGGTTTTCTCTTCCAACAAAAGGTAATTAATTTCTTTTTCATCTGCTTGGGCATCATCCTTGCAATTTTTTTTCTTTCGCTGGTTAATCCTGTATATGTTAAACCCATCAAAATTCGTTCTCCCATATATTCTCAAATTCATAAAATAAATTCAACAAACAAATCTTAAACTCAATTCTCATATTTTCAGATCATATTAATGCTCTTATGACTACCGGCACCCAAAACAGCATAGCACAGCCCAGAATACGTAACCCATCATCAACCAAAAACCCCTTCAACCCTTCAAGCCATTCAAACCCGAATTCAAATTCGGAAATTCACCAGAAACCCATATCAGCCGAAAACCAACTACAACCCGAATCAAAACAAACTAAAATCCGACTTACATGTTTGATGGAGTTCGTTTGACTCAGAGCCCACGACCCGGTTGTATCAACACTAGAATCATACTTGCTTGAAGTCCGGAACCAGCTCCGCCGGCGAACGGCCGCTATGAACAGTCCGAACCTTACATCCCGATTTTTTTTTCAAATGCCATCTCAGAGCCTTAATTGATCGAATGGGAAACCGCCTCGCCGCCGCACCGCGACCTCTTCGCCGGTCGATTTCCAATCCACCACGGTGGGTGTGCTTGTTTCAGATGTAGCCTGTGTGTGTGCGTTCTTCTCGGTGCGATTTTCCAGTGGAAGTTCATCTGCTTCGCGTGTGTGTGGGTGAGTTTTATGTTTTATATGTTATGTGTGGGTTTCTGCCTGTTACTTCCGGCCGATTGGAGAGGTGAGATGAGAGGGAGAGTTTTGGGGTGAGGAACAGACGAGAAGAAATGGGAGGTGAAGAAGGAGACGTGTCGACCGAAGGTCAGGTTAGAGAGAGGAGAGGGCAGAGTGAGAAAAGGAGATGCGGGAGGTGAAATGAGTTCTTGTCGGCTGAGGATTATATTTAAGGGTTTATATACCCGCGAGAAATTAGGGCTTTGCATGTTAGTCCTCACGTTTTCCAGTATCCTTCAATTCAGTCTCAGACAGTTTAATTAACTCGATTGTAACCCAATCAGCTTCCAAACTCTTACAATTTGACCCCCAGTCAACTTTCAAACTTCAATTAAATCCTAATTTTGACCGAAACGTTAAAAGGTTGACTTTCAATTCATATTAATAATTAATCCGAATTATTGCCTAAAAATTTTAATTTCGGTCATTAATAATGTTAACTCTTCGGTTAATATTAATAAGCAATTAAAATTTATCTTCAGTTATTATTTAGTGATGCGTATCTTTTCATTTATTTTATAGCTAGTAAATTGTAAGTTTATAATTATAATTATTATCATATGTAGACTTTATCGAGGATTTACGGGCTTAGGACTGTGAGTCGAGCACATTTATTTCAGTCAGACATCATCATCATCATTTATTCAGGTGGGAATTTTCACTATCACTTTAATTGCTTTAATTGGACTGTGTATGTGATCTTCTATTCATGTTTAAAAATTTTATGCACGTTGTAATTCAGGCTAACTTGTTTTCGTGTAAGAGGCTATCTTAAGATATATGTTGTTGCGGGGACACCTGCGCAACCTCAATATTCACATGCGTGCTCGATTCATGTTATGTGGTATTGTGTTTATGTTTTATGTTGTTGCGGGGACACCTGCGCAACCTCAATATTCACATGTGTGCTCGATTCATGTTATGTGGTATTGTGTTTATGTTTGATGTTGTTGCGGGGGCACCTGCGCAACCTCAATATTCGTGTATGCGTGCTCGATTCATGCTATACGTAATATTGTGAGTATGCAATTATGTTGAGGAAAAATGTGATAGATTCTTCATGTTATGCTTTCCATGAGATTGTATATTACTGTGATCAGTGTGATTTCCACGACCTGAAAGAAGCTCACCCCCACCTATTGAACCTGCAGGTTGAACCTAGCCGGATGGACGAAGGAGCGAGCCGAGAGGGCATATGAAAGATGAAATTATTATATGATGTTTCTTTATGTCAACTATTTTGAAACTTTTGGGGAAACTTTGACTAGAAATATTAAATTATGATTTATTTTCTTCCGCCGCAAATTTTTACCTCGTATTTATGATGAAATGTTACCTTATTTAAAGGTATTTATGTTTATGTCAGTGTAGCGACTCAACTTCGTAGGCGAGAATTTTTATATTCTCAAGAAAATTATTTTTCTCAAAATTTACCTTTTATTTATTTTTTCCCCGTTATTTACCCTAGAAAGTCGGGGCGTTACATTTAACAAAAGGAAGCTCGAGGAATATGAAACAGTGGCATTGACGGAAGAGTGCAGCGCCATCTTGCAGAAAAATCTCCCGCCAAAATTGAAGGATCCAGGAAGTTTTAATATACCGTGCACTATAGGAAATATGTCCTTTGAAAGAGCCCTATGTGATCTCGGAGACGGCATTAATCTTATGCCCCTTTCCATATTTAAGAAGCTAGGCATTGGGTAAGCCAAGCCGACGACAATCTCGCTGCAATTAGCTGACCGATCTATCAAATACCCGAGGGGGTAATAGAAGATGTTTTAGTCAAGGTAGATAAATTCATCTTTCCGGCTGATTTCATTGTGCTCGATATGGAGGATGACCAAGACATCCCAATTATTTTGGGAAGACCATTCTTAGCTACCGGCCGAACTCTCATTGACGTGGAAAAAGGGAAACTCACTCTGCGGGTTCAAGATGAGCAAGTCACTTTCCAAGTGTTTCAATCCTTTCCGTGTCCAAGTAGTGTCGAGAAGAGTTAACAAATTGAAAGTGTAGATATCTTTGCGAAAGACGCACACCGGGAGAGTTGTCGGTCGAAGTGTTCAGAATCCGTTTCAGTTGCTCCGACGTCTAATAAAAATGAAGAGCGAATCATGTATCTTAAGCAGTTAAATATGTCCTCTTCAACATTCGTTCATCCACCATCGATAAAATCTCAAGCTGTCATAAATTCGCCCGTGGAGTTGAAAATAAGCCGGATGTCACCAGAGTACTAAGTCAACTGCAAAATAGGTGTTTTGGGAGGCTACTATTGTTAAAGCCGTTTTGCAAAGAATGTTGGATATCCAAACCAAAAGTCGAACGGTTCAAATTTAATGGTCAACAATTTAAATCACGTAATAACGGTTCGATGGAATGTGCGGAGTCCAACTGGTCTTTGCGAAATGCGAAATGATCTTCAAAAAGTCTGGCTGAAGACTATAAACTTAGCGCTTCTCAACCCGAGTATTAGTTGTAGACTTTATTTTTTCAGTGTTTTCTTGTATTTTAGAGTCTTTATTTTTCGTCATTTTTGCTTTGATTTGCTTATCCCTCTCGTTCTTGATGTGTTCCTTTGAAAATTCTGTGCAGAAATCACCCCAGGGGAAAATTCAGCATTGGGCCGCGGCACAAGGATAGTGAGCCGCGACACACACAAGTTGACACAACAAGGCCAAACAAACTGTACTCTGTGCCGCGGCACGACCTTACTAAGCGGTGGCACACCCGGTCCCTGAGCCGCGGCACATATGCACTGAGTCGCGGCACGCCAAATGCCAAAAATACACCCAGGAAGCCGTACTCCGTGCCGCGGCACGGAGCAATTGAGCCGCGGCACACTTACACGATGAGCCGCGACACCTATATTTTGAGCCGCAGCACATGACGACATAGCAAACACGCCCAGCAGGCTGTACTCTGGGCCGCGGCTCACTTAAGTTGTGCCGCGGCCCCTGTTCGGAAGTTTAAAAGACCTAAGTATCCTTCATATACTCCATCGGCCGGCACACCAGGTAAATTCTTTCATTTATTTGCATAGCGATCGACCGAACCTCTTATCAACTCTTCTTCTTCTGCATACTTCAATCCAAGCAAGGTAATTTTCAATATCTTAATCCTAATTGATACATGATTTGAAAAGTAAAGTATTGTTGTTCATTCGATGATGAATATGTCGTTAGTTTTTCAAAGTTCTATCAAAATTTGAGTTGGAATATGAAGTTTTTGGTTGATTATTGATTGTATTTGTTGATTATGAACGAATTGTGGAAGTTATTTGTCGTTTGTCATGGCTATATATTTATGTTGTTATTTTCTGGGGATTGGATTTAACCATCAAAATTCTTGTTCTTCATTTTAACTTATGCACACTAAGTGTTTGATGAATTGCGTCAATGAAAAAATTTTGAACCAAATGTTTTTAAAACTATTTGCAACTAATTTGTTTATGGGTTTACATTGTACCCCAACCCTTACGTCAAATTTAAACGTGAAAGCTCAACTTTAATTTTCTCTCACGACGGTGCAAGCTCATTCAACTCTATATTCACGTTTTGCATACCTTAAGTCAAGTGGTGTTGTTTTCCTTAAAAATTAATCTCCAGTGTTTATTTTTTTAGGAACTCACCATGGCGAGAAAAAGAAAGATTAGCGCGAGGGCTAGGACACAATCGTCCCCCACACGAGGGGAGACTTCACAGAGCTGAGCCGAGTTAGAGTCTCATCAATTCTCCGACCCGGAAATTCACAAAATATTCAACGAAAAAATCCGGCCTCGACCATTAATCCCGGAGCGGGGATTCACTCCCGCCCCACAGGACGGTGAGCTTCTGACTATGATTGACGAGATTGGGTGGGCTCATTTTGCTGCGCCTCCCGAGCCGGCTGTGATCTCGATCGTCCAGGAGTTTTATGCTAGCGCTCTGTTGAAGCATATTCGGGCAGGGCAGATGATACCGCAATCAGATACTCGGACTCAGGTCGTCGTCCGAGGCCATACAGTAGATTTTTCGATGGCTTCTATTCGGAGATTATATGAGCTGCCAGTGGTGGATGAGACGGCATATACGTGAGTTATGAGTAGCCTCACGAGGGAGGCTCTGCTTGAGACACTCACACAGCCCGGCTCCATATGGGTGACGCACGCCCCGGGTTCTTCCGCCTTTTATTTTAAGAGCTCGCACCTCAGTCGGCTTGGGCGAGCCTGGTTATACTTCCTCTGCGCACGGGTCGATCCCACCTCGCAGATCCGCTCAGTTTTACTCTCTCGTGCTCGATTGTTATATGCTATCACTTCCGGGCTCAGATTCGATGTGGCCCCTCATCTGGTCCGATCTATCCTCCAGTGCATTCAATGAGGGGCCAAGACGGGGCTGAAGCACCCATCTCTCATTTGCGCTCTATGCCGCCAGTCGGGCATGACTTGGTCGGATGATGAGCCGATGCTAGCCCCCCAGGGTCCGATTGATCACCGCATCATTTCTCACTTTGACCAGTGGGGTGGAGCGCCGGCATATGCTAGGGGACGAGGATTTCTTCTTGATGAGGCACATGAGCAGTCCCCCGAGCCCCTTTTTATGATGCATGAGCAGGCAGAGTCCAGCCAGCCACCCGAGAGAGCATCTCCATGTAATACCCGGTTGTAATTCAGTCATTATCATTCAGTATTCATCATTTAGTAATTGTCACTCAGTAATTTTCACTCATTAATGATCTTTTGTCACTCATATTCAATCATTGAATTCATCGTTCATAGTAATTGTATCATGTATCAGTCGTCATTCATCATCAATCAAGATGGAGTTTCGTGCCGTGTTTATCACCGTTGTCATTTTCATAGTGTGCTGTGTGTGAGGAGTAGCGCACGCTACGTACTCTCTTTAGCGTGCGCTAATTGAGTACGGGTAGCGCACACCACCTCTCAACACTAGCGCATGCTAGTGTAGTTGAGCAGGCAGTCCAGAAGGCACTAGACTGCAGTTGGGATTATAAGTAGCGCACGCTACGAATGGTAAGTAGCGCGCACTAGTGGGCCGAAGTAGCGCACGCTATCCACTCGGTGTAGCGCGTGCTAAGGTCGGATCAGGTTGAGTCCAGTGGCTACTGGACTGAATTGGATTAATTCATAGCGCACGCTATGAGTGGTTTTAGTATACACAAATGGTGTAGTAGCGCATGCTAATTATTGAATGTAGCACATGCTACCGCGATCAGATCAGAGGACAGAAGGTTCTGGACTCCAGTACTCGGCATCAGATAATTCGTTAGCGCACGCTAACATTTGGGTTTAGCGCACGCTAAGTGTACATCTGTAGCGCACGCTACAAAAGGTACGTAGCGCACGCTACCGTTTTCGTACAGTGGGTACTGGACTACCCAAAACACTCGTTAGTGCACGCTAAGAATTGGGACTAGCGCGCGCTAAACTGAGATTTCTATAAATAGGACAGTTCAACCCTTACTTCGTCATTTTTCATATCTCTTCGTTTCTTCAGCGGTTTCGGATGATTCCGAGCGATTTGGAGAGTGTTCTTCGAGCTACAATCATCAATCATCATCTTCAAGTCTTTGAGTTGGATTAATCATCACTTCATCATCTCAAATACATCAAATCAAAGGTATTAATCTCTTGAATCTAGAATTTCGGATTTTTGGGTTTTTCCTTCCGATTTCATCGTGTAAGCTTGATTTGTTGTTGGAATATGTTAGATATGAATTATCTACCTTGGATAAATGTATTCCTACGGATTTAATGGCTATTTTGGGGATTATTTCAAGAACCCTTGGGGTTGACTTCGGTTAATTTGGGGATTTTCCGATTGATGTTGTTGTAATCTTGAATTGTGGATTCCTATTGGATCATTGATACAATTGATATTGGTTTGCTGGTTTGAATCAATCATTTGAAAGTTGGTTTCGATAATTTGGGTTTGGTTGTAACCAACGGGAAGGATATTTGCTTCGTATTCGTTTGAATGCCCCGATGAGTTTGATTATCGTTGTATCGACGTTTGAGTTGGTTATAATCGTGTTTGATACGTGTATTGAATGGATTATTGGTAATTGTGTTATTCAAGGTTGTTCGAGCGACCGACATCTCATTGTAGGACGTTTGTTCGAGGAAGGACATTCTTCACCGGTTTTGTAAGTTAATTCTTACTCAGTTAAAAGGATATTTATTCCTTTCGTTGTTGTTCATTCATAATCATAATTCATTCATAAAGTACTAACCATGTTGAAACTTGTAATTATCACTTCATTACTTCATTCACGAGGAACGACAGTTCCAATCATTTCATTGAGCTGTCGTTCATTTCATCATCATTTCATCTTGGTGAGTCATTATTTAATTTTAATGTCACTTTTGTTATATCGTGGCATTCCGGGTCATACTGGCATGCCAGTTGGTATGTGTAGGACATTCATGTCGGGCACATTTAAGTCGTGTGTTGGTTGTTGGCCTCACATTGGACTGTGCACACGAGTCGATTGCTTCGTGAGACTGATTAGGTACAAGACCACACATGTATTCGATCGATACTCGTTGGTGGCTTGTGCACGGACACATTTCCATCCCGGATGTAGTGTGGCGCCATTCCTTTGAGCCGTACTGTTAGTTGATTCATATAGCATGTTTGATTGCGTATGTTATCAACAGGATTGTGTGTATTCAACTCTTGAGGATTGTTGTTCTCTGTAACTGACCCCGTTGGGGAATTTTGTTTTCAGGTCATGGCAAGGCAATAAGCACTGGAATATAACGTTGACGGCGAGGAGTCCCAGTGATACTAGTAGGGGGGTCCCAAAATCCTTCCAGTCATTCATGTTGTTGTCATTTATTTTCCGCTGCAGATTTACATTTGGATACTCCGTTTCGTTCAGTGTTGTGTATTTTATCTTCATATAAAATATACATGTATTCGGTATTATCTTGGGTGTGTTACAATGAAAATCCTCATCGGAGTAATTGATGATATAATGTGGTACGGTACTACAATTATATTATTTAATTCATTAATTTTCATTTGCCTGGTGGGTCCCAGTAGGCGGTCCACGGCACTGTAATATCCGCCTAGTTGGGGTGTTACAGAGTTGGTATCGGAGCGTGGTTTTAAATACTACCTTCTGAGTCATGTCTCATTTGAAATCATCATTCATCAGACTAGTATCATTGGACTTTCGCGTCACGTGTGACCTGTGCAAGAGCCGAGCCATTCAGACCAAAGAACTGTAAGACTTCTAACGCCATGGTATAACTTCTGGCAATAATCATTCATTCATAATTCACTAGTTAACAATCCTCAAACATCATTTTCATTTTAATCATGTTGATCATGTTAACTCATTAATCACTCAATTCATTTCATTACTCAATTGTTAATCTTGAAGATCATATCATTAATCTTGTTAACTTGTTCAAGAAAATCATTTCAAGAATATCATCAGATAATCATGTCACCTCAGTTAATCATTCATGTAATCACGGTGTTAGAGTGCGTATGCTCATTTACATCAATTCATGATGTAAATCATAATGTGGTACTCATACGAGGTCTATGATTATCATGCGACCTTCCTACTTCAGTATGGAGAGAGCTGTTAAGGGATGCACGGGAGAGGCCGCGGTGCGGGCCGAAATCCGGGAAATAATCACTCACTTCCAGGAAGTCGTACCTAGGACTCAGCTCGATCAGAAGATGTTCAGGTTGATCCACTCACTTTTATGCAGGTCATGATGACCCATATGCAATTGCTCAATCATCATTACACCACTATGGCCGAATTAATCGAGAGAAGTCTCTCGTGTGAGCCTACTGCGAAGGAAATTGCTGAGCAACAACCTTCATCTGTCAGCAGGAAATCAACGAAGCGTAATCAGTCTGAAGGCGGTCAGTCTACCTTCAAGAAGCCTCGTGTGGGCCCTAACGTTTCTGAGCAACCCCTTACGGCGCATAATCGTGTGGGATCTCAGTCCCGAGCGGCCAGTTCGTCCATCGCCTATTTCAACTGTGGAGCGCCGGGTCATTACAGCACTAAGTGTCTGAAACCGTCTATCACGTGCCATAATTGTGGGATTTTTGGGCATAAGGCCCGTTTTTGCCAAAGGGACCCCAAGCCGACTCTGGTGGCATCTCAGGCCCCGAAGCAATCAGCGATTCAGAATCAGACTGCTCTGTCAGCATCGTTTAAGACGATGGAAGCGAATAAAGGCGGAACTCATATTTATCAGAGGGGAGCATCCGGTTTGGGGGCCGGCAAGTCCTGGATTCATGCGATAAAGAGGACCGACAATCCGGAGGCCTGAATGATCTCAGGTATACTCGTAATTTTATTTCAACTTGTGTGTACCTTTTTGATACTGGTGCACCGCATTCATTCAATTTCGAATCATGTTTGAATAGACTTAACTTGGATAGTCTTATTAATTGTGGGCCTTATATCATTGGTCTACCTGGCGGTAAAAGAATTTTCGAAATCATGAGATTAAGAACTGACTAAATTAATCTTAATGACCGCGAGTGGTTGGTGGACCTAATCGTGGTGGATTTACCTGAGGACGATGTAATATTGGGTATCATTGGATGGATCGTCTTGATACCATCCTCAGCGTTCGTAAGCATATGGTCACTATCATTTCAGTCGTTGGAGCCGAGTGTGTATTTCAGGGAGGCAATCCCCATTGTTCCAGAAGAATCATTAATATGATGTAAGCAGTTAATTACTTAATCGAGTTGTTCAACCATTCATTGTATCATTTTCATCGATTGGCCGTCCTAAGGCAATCGAAGTGTTCAACCATCCATTGTATCATTTTCATCGATTGACCGTTCTAAGGCAATCGAGGTATTCAATCATTCACTGTATCATTGTCATCGATTGACCATTATAAGGCAATCGAGGTGTTCAATCATTCGTGGTATCATTGTTATCAATTGACGATGTACTCCCAGATGAGCTACCTGATTTACCTCCACCAAGGGATGTGGAATTCACAATAGAGTTGGAGCCTGGTACGCCCCCATTTTCGAAGGCACCATATCGGATGGCCCCGACCGAAATGTGGGAGTTGAAGATTCAACTTGAGGAGTTGTTCGAGTAAGGTTATATCCGACCGAGTGCGTCCCCATGGGGAGCACCAGTGTTGTTTGTCAAGAAGAAGGATGGTTCGTTTCGCTTGTGTATTGATTATCTGGAGTTGAACAGGGTGACGATCAAGATTAGTATCCTCTATCCCGTATTGCTGATCTCTTAGATCAACTTCAGGGAACTTCAGTATTTTTTTTAAGATCGACTTAAGATCTGGATATCATCAGTTGCGAATTCGAGAGTCGGATATCGCGAGTACGGCGTTTCAAACACGCTATGGTCACTATGAGTTCGTGGTAATGTCGTTTGGGTTATCTAATGCACCTGCAGTATTCATGGAATTAATGATTCAGGTTTTCATCGACTTTTTGGATCAGTTCATGGTTGTCTTTATTGATGACATTTTAATTTATTCTCGTGACCGGGAGGAGCACGAGTTTCACCTTCATTAGGTACTCGACGTGTTGAGACGAGAACAACCTTATGGGAAGTTTTCCAAATGTGAGTTCTGGATGTCCGAAGTAACATTTCTCGGATATGTAATTTCATCAGACGGAGTTCGCATCGACCCTCAGAAGACGGAGGCTATCCGAGATTGGCTACCTCCGAAGAATGTTAAGGAGATCCGAAGCTTTCTCGGATTAGCCAGTTATTATCGGCGGTTTGTTGAAGGATTTTCTAAAATCGCTCAACCCATGACGAATCTTTTATGGAAGGATAAGAAATACACGTGGTCCGACGCGTGTCAACAGAGTATTGAGGAACTCAAGAGCTGGTTAACTTCAGCACCTATCCTTTCCTTAACGCAAGGGATGGAAGGATTTGTGGTTTATAGTGATGCGTCCGGACAGGGTCTCGGATGTGTACTCATGCAGAATTGGAAGGTTATTGCTTATGCTTCACGGCAATGGAGACCTTACGAGGTTAATTATCCGACCCACGACCTGGAGCTAGCAGCCGTGGTGTTCGCATTGAAGATTTGGCGTCATTATCTTTATGGTGTTACATGTCATATATTCACCGATCAGAAGAGTTTAAAGTATATATTTTCTCAGAAGGAGTTGAATATGCGCCAGAGACGGTGGTTGGAACTGATCAAAGATTATGATATTGAGATACTTTACCACCCAGGCAAGGCGAACGTTGTCGCCGACGCCTTGAGTCGTAAGTCCGTTCAGGAGCAGATGCTTGCTCGATTAACAGTTTAGAAGGAACTTCAGCGGAGAATTACTTAGGCATAAGATCGAGGTTTGGTTACAGCGTGTTCAGGGACAGCTTTGTATGCTGGAGATTTCATCGCCACTTGAAGAGGCGATCAGAGTGAATCAGGGTTCAGACCCATTTTTGTTGCGCATCTGCGAGGATGTGGCACAGGGGAAAGCCCCCGGGTTTGTGGTCCACGAGGATGGACTTTTGCGTTTTAAGAATCGGTTATGTGTACCGGCGAATGACGAGTTGAAAAACTCGATTTTGAGAGAAGCCCATGCTACCCCTTATTCTATTCATCCGGGGTCTAGAAACATGTATAAAGACTTGAAACAAAATTACTGGTGGAGTAATATGAAGCGGGAAGTCGCGAAATTTGTTTCGAGATATTTGACTTGTCAGCAAGTCAAGATAGAACATCAGTGACCGGCGGGTATGCTGAAACCTCTCCCTATTCCACAATGGAAGTGGGAAGATATTTCAATGGACTTCATCACGAGTTTGCCGACGAGTCATCGTGGCATGAATACAATCTGGGTAATTGTGGATCGCCTAGCTAAATCAGCTCATTTCCTTGAGATTAAGGATACGTGGATTCCCGAGAGACTTGCCCAGTTGTTTATCAAAGAGATAGTGAGATTGCACGGTACTCCTAAAAGTATCATTTCCGATTGTGACGGACGATTCGTGTCTCATTTTTGGAAATCAGTTCATCGTGCTATGGGAACTCAGCTTAATCTCAGCACAGCTTTTCATCCTCAGTCCGACGGACAATCAGAGAGGACAATTCAGACATTAGAGGACATGTTGAGGGCATGCGTCCTCGATTGGAAAGACGATTGGGAAGCCAACTACCGTTGATCGAGTTCACGTATAATAATAGTTGGCATGCTTCGATTAAGATGGCACCTTACGAGGCCTTGTACGGTCGTCGTTGTCGATCTCCTTTGTGTTGGGATAACTTATCAGAATCAATCGGCACCGAGCCCGATATGCTTATAGCCGCCCGTGAGAAGGTACCTTTGATCAGGAGTCGTTTTTTGACAGCTCAGAGTCGACAGAAATCATATGCAGATAATCGTCGTCGACCATTAGAGTTCGAGATCGGTGATCATGTTTTGGTCAAGGTATCCCCGAGTCGTGGTATCTTCCGTTTTGGGAAGAGGGGGAAGTTGAGTCCGAGATTCATTGGACCGTTTGAGATTTTGGATCGAGTAGGCGAGTTAGCTTATCGATTGGCCCTACCTCCGGCGTTGAGCCGAATTCATAATGTGTTTCACGTCTCTCAGTTATGGAATTATGTTGCCGACTCGAGTCACATACTTCAGTTTGACGAAATCAAGATCGCCGATGATCATTCATATGAGGAGCGTCTCCTATACAAGTATTAGAGCGGTGAATCAAATAGTTGAGGAACAAGACGATTCCTTTGGCAAAAATTTAGTGGTCTAGACACGGAGTCGAAGAGGCTACTTGGGAACCCGAGGATAGTATGCAGGAGAGTTATCCCGAGTGGTTTCACCCTTAGTTTCGGGGATGAAACTCTTTTAAGGGGGTGTATGTAATACCCGGTTGTAATTCAGTCATTAGCATTCAGTATTCATCATTCAGTAATTGTCACTCAGTAATTTTCACTCATTAATGATCTTTTGTCACTCATATTCAATCATTGAATTCATCGTTCACAGTAAATGTATCGTGTATCAGTCGTCATTCATCATCAATCAAGATGGAGTTTCATGCCGTGTTTATCACCGTTGTCATTTTCATAGTGTGCTGTGTGAGGAGTAGCGCACGCTACGTACTCTCTTTAGCGTGCGCTAATTGAGTACGGGTAGCGCACACCACCTCTCAACACTAGCGCACGCTAGTGTAGTTGAGCAGGCAGTCCAGAAGGCACTGGACTGCAGTTGGGGTTGTAAGTAGCACACGCTACGAATGGTAAGTAGCGCGCACTAGTGAGCCGAAGTAGCGCACGCTATGCACCCGGTGTAGCGCGCGCTAAGGTCAGATCAGGTTGAGTCCAGTGGCTACTGGACTGAATTGGATTAATTCATAGCGCACGCTATGAGTGGTTTTAGCGTACGCAAATGGTGTAGAAGCGCACGCTAATTATTGAATGTAGCGCACGCTACCGCGATCAGATCAGAGGACAGAAGGTTCTGGACTCCAGTACTGGGCATCAGATAATTCGTTAGCGCACGCTAACATTTGGGTTTAGCGCACGCTACAAAAGGTACGTAGCGCATGCTACCATTTTCGGACAGTGGGTACTGGACTACCCAAAACACCCGTTAGCGCATGCTAAGAACTGGGACTAGCGCGCGCTAAACTGATATTTTTATAAATAACACAGTTCAGCCCTTACTTCTCATTTTTCATATCTCTTCGTTTCTTCGGCGGTTTCGGATGATTCCGGGCGATTTAGAGAGTGTTCTTCAAGCTACAATCATCAATCATCATCTTCAAGTCTTTGAGTTGGATTAATCATCACTTCATCATCTCCAATACATCAAATCAAAGGTATTAATCTCTTGGATCTAGAATTTCGGATTTTTGGGTTTTTCCTTCCGATTTCTTCGTGTAAGCTTGATTTGTTGTTGGAATATGTTAGATATGAATTATCTATCTTGGATAAATGTATTCCTACGGATTTAATGGCTATTTTGGGGATTATTTCAAGAACCCTTGGGGTTGACTTCGGTTAATTTGGGGATTTTCCGATTGATGTTGTTGTAATCTTGAATTGTGGATTCCTATTGGATCATTGATGCCATTGATATTGTTTTGCTGGTTTGAATCAATCATTTGAAAGTTGGTTTTGATAATTTGGGTTTGGTTGTAACCAACGGGAAGGATATTTGCTTCGTATTCGTTTGAATGCCCCGATGAGTTTGATTATCGTTGTATCGACATTTGAGTTGGTTATAATCGTGTTTGATACGTGTATTGAACGGATTATTGGTAATTGTGTTATCCAAGGTTGTTCGAGCGACCGACATCTCATTGCAGGACGTTTGTTCGAAGAAAGACATTCTTCACCGGTTGTGTAAGTTAATTCTTACTCAGTTAAAAGGATATTCATTCCTTTCGTCGTTGTTCATTCATAATCATAATTCATTCATAAAGTACTAACCGTGTTGAAACTTGTAATTGTCACTTCATTACTTCATTCACGAGGAACGACGGTTCCAATCATTTCATTGAGCTGTCGTTCATTTCATCATCATTTCATCTTGGTGAGTCATTATTTAATTTTGATGTCACTTTTGTTATATCGTGGCATTCCGGGTCATACTGGCGTGCCGGTTGGTATGTGTAGGATTTTTATGTCGAGCAAATTTAAGTCGTGTGTTGGTTGTTGGCCTCACATTGGACTGTGCACACGAGTCAATTGCTTCGTGAGACTGATTAGGTATAAGACCACACGTGTATTCGATCGATACTCGTTGGTGGCTTGTGCACGGACACATTTCCATCCCGGATGTAGTGTGGCGCCATTCCTTTGAGCCGTACTGTTAGTTGATTCTTATAGCATGTTTGATTGCGTATGTTATCAACAGGATTGTGTGTATTCAACTCTTGAGGATTGTTGTTCTGTGTAACTGACCCCGTTGGGGAATTTTGTTTTCAGGTCATGGCAAGGCAATAAGCACGGGAATATAACATTGACGGCGAGGAGTCCCAGTGATACTAGTAGGGGGACCCAAATCCTTTCAGTCATTCATGTTGTTGTCATTTATTTTCCGCTGCAGATTTCCATTTGGATACTCCGTTTCGTTCAGTGTTATGTATTTTATCTTCATATAAAATATATATGTATTCGGTATTATCTTGGGTGTGTTATAATGAAACTCCTTATCGGAGTAATTGATGATATAATGTGGTACGGTACTACAATTATATTATTTAATTCATTAATTTTCATTTGCCTGGTGGGTCCCAGTAGGGGGTCCACGACACTGTAATATCCGCCTAGTTGGGGTGTTACACTCCAGGCGATGTTTGACGGCCTGAGAGAGGAGATGAGGAGAGATAGAGAGAGCCACCTAGCCGCTATGAGAGAGGAGATGCGGACAGAGAGAGAGAGCCTCCTCGCAGCTATCCGGGAGGAGATGAGAGAGCAGGCCTGCCGGGCCAACCGACGCGAGGAGAGGCGCTTGGCGGCGAGGGATGCTTACCATCAGGAGTACCTTTCTGCATGGACGAGCCATATACTGCACCCATACGGGCCATTCATCCCACCAGTCAGGCCATCCACACCACCTTCCTCGCCGGACGAGGCCGGCGCCAGTTCATGAGCTGACACTAGGGGAGTACTTGACCTTTTCTTTTATCGCATATTATTATCTATGTCCATTGAGGTCAATGTACGTCCTAAGTTTGGGGGGGTTTACTTTCAGTTGCTTTTTATTTTACTTATTCGTTGACATTTTTCGTTATTTTTTGTTATTTTTGACGCTAGCCTTGCTTGTTGTGATATTATTTACATTCGTGAATTTTTCGTGCTTCTTTGTGTAAAACTGATGTTACGATACTGATTTCTCTTTGAAGAAACGGTTGACTTTTGGTCGAGTTTGCAGTCAGTGATATCTGTTTCCTCTGAGTATTCATTTAAGTCTATATTTTTCGTTATTGTAGAAATTTTAGCAGATAAGAAAGGAGACATACGTGTCTTCAAATCACCGTCTATACGTTTGGTTACATTTTTCGCGTAGCTAGTCGTCTAGTAACATGAGTCTTGTGGGCACTTAAATTGAGTTTAGAGTCGGACAGTTTTTCCCAAAAAGTCTAGAATTTATATATGTTCTATGATGGGAAGTCTAGTAACTGTAACACCCCCAAGTTATTCAGGGTATATTACAGCGCCGTGAGCCCCACCGTGGGACCCCCAAGGCTAAACACACGCGGAACTACAAAACTTGACTGAGAAGGTCTACATACAATGGAATGAAGAACAATACAAAGGGTATTCAAAACATAACCAATGTATCCAAAGACATCACAACACAAATCAATACCTCGGCAAACACAGGCCGGAACATCAAGGAAAAAGGAAAACAATACTCGAGTATTCAATAACCATTCCAGTACAACAACACTGAATGGGGAACTCAAAACATAACCGGAGGAAAGACACAGTATCACACTTGCCCACTATCTTCTAGCCGACCCGATACCTGCCTGTCCGCTCTCCTGGAACCTGAAATACATAAAAAGTATTTCCCCCATAAAGGGGTTAGCCGTCGAATAGCTAGTGCAAGTATATCAAGTATGAAACACAATACTCCTCGACAATAAAGTAAATGTAACCGTCAATTCATCAATTTAAGACTCGTATTCCGGAATAACTAAATCTCATGGCATCGCATCAATACATATATGAATACCGTGGAACCGCACCAGAGGCTACGGAACCCTCAGGGGACCTATCAGCCCGCCCCAGAGTGGTTCGTTCATATCATCCGTGGAATCGCACCAGAGGCTACGAAACCCTCAGGGGACCCGTCGGCCCGCCCTAGAGTGGATAGAAATAATCATGCCATTAATATTTCATACTTTCAAAGTCGAGAGCGCACATTCATAAATATATACTTGCCTTGAATAGTTGACGACGCAACGAACGGAAAGGAAAGTCACCGACGAATGCTAGGAACTCACGAAACCGAACCTAACGATTCGAAGAATACAATCACAACCAATTCTAAACGAATACGGAAATGGAATACACCCGGAAACCCGCCTACGATTCCGAAAACATACGGAACGAACACGACGAAAAGCTCGTGGACAACATCAACGACCCGGAATGAAAACATAATACGATAATTAATCATACGCGGCCAAGAAAAGAGTCGAGACAGCAAGTATAGATACGAATATCCATAACTTTGGGTAAATTACAAAATGGCC
This sequence comes from Orobanche coerulescens, assembly GCA_033398695.1. Taxonomy (NCBI): domain Eukaryota; kingdom Viridiplantae; phylum Streptophyta; class Magnoliopsida; order Lamiales; family Orobanchaceae; genus Orobanche; species Orobanche coerulescens. The sequence goes on along the minus strand of CM065805.1, from coordinate 144,035,341 downwards.
CAAAACGCCCGAGAATCACGATACATGATCGAATAGCCAAACCGAAGTTCACAGCACGTATAACAAAGTTAAACGGACTTATGGAAAACTCAAAACAGCAGTTTCGAACGAGATTGACAAGAATCGAACTCAAGTGCGGAAAAGTCGCTAAAAAGCACAGAACTCAACAAAACGACACCGAAACGAACTCCGATGTCAAAATGTGTAGAATTAATCATTCTCAGGATGACGAAATGGTCCCAAGCGAGTCGTCAAAACGGACTTCCGCCAAAAAAGAAAATTACCGGAAATCGAATTTGCGGATATTACATTCTACCCTCCTTAAAAGAAGTTTCGTCCCGAAACTTAAAACAAGTAGGGGGAGCAATATCTCGCCAGGAAAACTCAACGAGGTACACTAGAACTGAAAACTTACGCCCAAATGGCGAATCATCAGTATAGAACACAACAATACATTACCCGAAGGTAGACCAAACCAACGCCGAAATAAATACGAATCACAATGCCCGAAGGCTCCAATGGAAATACCAATACATCACAATGGCCTGAAATCCGAACAGCCCAAAGCTGTAAATCATCACAATACATATCTCAAAGAAACAAACCTGACTATCGGACATACCCCTCGGCGTATGAACAACCAGTCGCAAATCGTCGGACATATCCAATACAACATGGACTACGAACGACCAAACAATAAGGCTCAAGAGGGACATCACGGTACGCCCGATCCGAAAATGTGTCCGTCCACATGTCCACCCCGTATACAAAATCCAGAATATACGTGTGACAATGTACTTAATTAGCCTCACAAATTACGTCTCGTGTGCACGGTCTAATGCGGAAACATCCACGCATGACCATCGTGTGCCTGGCTAAAAATCCTACACATAACCAATCGGCACACAGATATGATTCCAGATATGTCCTGATACAACATGACAACAAAACTCCAAGGATAACACATCCAATACGGATCATACAACTCACCAAGTGAACGATGACACACGAATAATGAAAGATCGACATGACCAACAATATCAAAACAACCATCCTGGGATCAGAATCCCTAAGGACCGATTAACACGAGCAATAATCACAACACAACAATTCGGGAAATCCTCAACCCTCAACGATCACAAAATTACCGAGTTCATAAGAATAATAGTGTGCTGCCTTGAGTCGGCCAACACGACAATAATAATTCAACGGATGGGAACTATCCTCGACAGTCCCAATTCAATACCTCGATTACCTTCAGGACGGTCAATCGATAACAATTATACAGCGGATGGGAATTATCTTCGATAATCCCAATTCAATACCTCGATTACCTTAGAACGGTCAATCGATAATCAATGATACGATAGAATAGATGTCCTGGCGCCTTAAACCGACCACCGAAACAGAGATGATGAAAGAATATATCAAATGCCTTCAATCGGCTAATGCAACATCATAGCAACAGTTCCAATTCGATAATAACGATTCAACGATGCCTTAGAATGACATTAATCGTGATCAATAATAATCGATACATCGATACCGCGAACCGGCTATCGACAACATCAGTATCAAAAAGAATCTCAATGCCTTAAACCGGCCATTTACGGACAACAGTAACGTTTGGCATAATTTTCCGACGGGTGTCGTATCAAACAATCCCCTAATATCAACAAAATCATAAAGAGACCAAGTCTCGAAATGATACACACATTCGTACACCTACATGATAACATTAATCTCATTGATTAGTACAAGTATAAAACTTGCCTCGATATCAATACAACGAACTATTACCAATTCAGTTGATTTCGTCTACGAGTTCCTCAGTCCCGACCAAGCTAATCTACGAACTCTTCAACCTCAACCGCAACACAACAGTCATAATCCACGATCAAACATCACATCTTAATGTAAAACGAAGGCTTCATAATCAACAGGTTCGATGACGATCAATATCAATACCACCAGGCCACAAACTCATCGGTTCCACAATATCTCGATTAAACACAGTTTGAACTATCCAACTCAGACCGTCACGAATCCATGTCCACAATGTTGGGATTCCGAAAATAAAACGAAATACGCAGCGGAAATAAATACGAATCCCAAACAGGATCGATCAAGTAACGTATATACGAAAATATAACTAAATACGAAGATAAAGAATCATACCCTTGAAGCCTTTGAAATAATTCTTCGTAAAATTGATGATGATCACGAACCTCGTCCCGAACACGAAATCCCTTCGTTCCAAGCACCGAAAGTTCGAAGCCTCTACTTCACAAGCGTCGGAAGTTGCCCGGAAAAAATTCGATAGCAATCCGTTCTCCAAGAACACGGCTAGGAATTACTATAGGAATTTATATCTCACTTTTTCTTAAATTTTTTTTCTCAACTCAAAGTTAAAGAAAAAACAAAACAAAAATTATTTTTTCTCTCTCTCCCTCCTCAAGAACTCACGTCCACCACTTGAAGATGAAGATGATGTGTGTGTGTATGTTTCAAGTCAAGTTTCTCACATTATGAGTTGGTTATACATTAATATATATAACAACTCATTCATGTAATTATGAGTTGAGAAAGAATCTCAACTTAATAATTTAACATGACAACACAACACAAACACATGCATGGTGATCATGCCATGTGGGGGGGGGGGGGGGCATGTAGGAGTTTCCTAGAAAACGAGCCGAGCCACTCGGCTCGTGTACCGGACGTTCGTCAAACGACTCCGTTAAATACACTCCATTTATTTACCAATGTATTTATATAAATTAATTAATCTAATTAATTAATTATATCAAACACAAATATATTTCTCTAAGAAATATTATTTATGAATTAAATTAATTACCCAGTAACTTAATTTTAATTCATAAGACCGCTATTTGATTTATCCAATAAATCATAATTAGATATCCAATATCTAATATTAATAGAGAGATTATAAATTCACATTTATCCGTCAACGCTCCTAATGCGCGACTCCGTAGGTCAGTCTCAGCCGGCATTGGGAGGAACCAATGAGTGCGGGCAGCACCTAGCCAGCCTAGCGGGCCGCACTGTAAACCCCGACTGAGAACGAATGAAGGGATCATTACAGAACCATTATGTCGTGAATACTATATAGGTATAGACCCTTCATCAGATGTCCCGGTTGTAATATCCGCAATTTTTGATTTTCGGTAAATTTCTTTTTTGGACGGAGTCCGTTTTGACAACACGCTCATGACCGTTTCGTCATTTCGAGAATGATTAATTCTGTACTTTTTGTCATCCGAGTTCGTTTCGGTATCGTTTTGTTGAGTTCCGAGCTTTTTAGCGACTTTTCCGCACTTGAGTTCGATTCTTGCGAATCTCGCCCGAAACTGTTGTTTCGAGTTTCTCGTAAGTTCATTTAATGTTATTATTCATGTTGCGAGCTTTGGTTTGGTGTTTCGATCGCGTATCGTGATTTTCGGATGTTTTGGGCCATTTTCGTAATTTCCCAAAGTTTTGGGTAATTACTTCCGTTGTCGAATTCCGAGCCTTCGGGTGGTCGGAATCATGTGTCGAATTCCGTTGTCGAATTCCGTTGTCAAATTCCAGTATCATCTCGTAAGAGAATTTGTTCGCAAGGGATACATTGTGCTGCACAGAGTAGACTCGGCCGACAACGTCGACGATCCACTGACCAAGCCACTTTCTCAGACTAGCTTGGAGCGTCATCTGGAGAACAGGGGTATTAGATACCATAGTGTGTGGCATTGAGTGCAAGTGGGAGATTGTTAGGAGTATGCCCTCGAATGCCACTCAGAGGTTGTTGAGTGAGGGCATTGTACTTGTAATTTTGTAAACCATTTATATAAGGCAAATGAATGTTTCTTATTTACTGGTAGTTACTGGCATTCCTAACTCATAAATAAACATATAGAAACTAGTCCGTGTATTTGAGAGCAAAACGTTCCACTCCTTATTGGATAAGGGGGTCGGCACTGGAAAGATTATAGCTCAAATACTTAATCGTTCGCAAGTCGATGAAACTGGACTGGGCGTTAAGTTTATTTAAAGACTTGTATGACGTGTTCTTTGACATGGAGAGTGCCTGTCGAACACTAATGGTTAGTGGGAGCACACGTTATAGGTATGCTAATTGGATTAGTATACTCGAACCGACTCACCCTCGATTCGTCACATGGATTTCACTCCGGGACAGTCAATGACGGAATCGAAAGGTTGTGATAGGTATTCATGAACCTTCGACTTGAGGATTTAGTAGGGATGTGCTTGTGACGTCAAGATTTTCATTAGAGTAGTTCGACCCTGTAAACCGAAAGGCGGGGGTCAACCTCGACGTGCATCTTAACGGGCAAGTAGGAGGTCCTATTGAATACCAAGATAGAATTCTTTCTCCCGTTTGTGAGCGGGTTATATGTCCTATGCGGTTATTGGCAGATGAGATCATAAGTCTTTGGCCAAAGCATTAGAGCTAGTTGTATTAGATACACGACAGCTCGATGATCTCGATGTGCATTAACGCATGCATAGCGTCAAGTACAGATAGGGTTTGACTGACCGTGACCCTATAACTTGATCGGGACATTTGAAAGAAGGGTTTCTACGTATACTAGTATTCACGACAGAATGGTTCTTGAATGATCCCAATCATTCGTTCTCAGTTGGGGTACAGTGTAGGCCGCCAGGCTGGCAAGGTGGTGCTACTACTCTTTGGTTCCTCCCATTGCTGACTGAGACGGACCTACCGAGTCGCGCATGAGGATTGACAACGGAATGAATCAAGCTAATTCTCTCATTATGAATATTAGATATTGGATATCTAAATTTAGGACATTAGATGTCTAAATCGATTTATTGGATAAATTGATTTATGGCCTAATGAATTAAATATATCACTGGGTGATTAATTTAATTCATGGATATAATTATTTCTTGGAGAAATTAATTATGTTATAATGTATTTGATATGTTTAATTAATTGGATTAATTAATCGATATAAATACATCGATATGGAATCGGAGTTTATCTGTTTGGACTCGCGGGAGTCCGAAACGAACCGAACTTGTCCGATTTCTACATGGGCCAAACCCCACACTTCCACCCACTTTCATATGGACCCATGTTCCATTCTTTATGGTTGATCATTGAGGTGGTGGAGAGTTGAATAAATGAAGATGAAGACATCTCTCACTTATCATTATTCCAAGCAATTTTCATTTCCAACGTGAGGTTGAAGAGGAGAGAGAGATAGAAGTCTTCTTCATCATCTTCTTTATTCATCTTCTTCATTCATCTTCTTCACAACTTCTTAGAGAAATTTTGTGAGGAAATATTGAGAGAGATAGATATTCATACACTTTGAGTGATATTAATATCTATAACACGCTTCATCACCTAGCTCTAGCCGTATCCTCGGAGGATAGCAAGGTGTTGTCATTCCGTTCGTTTTTCCGGCGCGTGGCAAGTAGAGATGCGGTGCTTTCGGCGTTGGATCGTTCAAGGGCTTGAAGCGGAATAGATTCGTAGAGATCAAGCAAAGCTTGGGGAATAGCTCAAGAGAAGGTTATCCATTTAATCAACGGACTACGAGGGTATGTTTCTTGTATCTCTTGTATTTCGTTTTTGATATTCGTATATACGTAGCTCGATCGATCCTCGTAGGGATTCGGATCGAATTAATTTTCGTTTTACCGCTTCCGCTGGGCCTTCGTTTTAGGCACCGAATCCCAACATCTACTTCACACGCGTCGGTAGTTGCCCGGAAAAAATTCGGTAGCAATCCGTTCTCCAAGAACACGGCTAGGAATTACTATAGGAATTTATATCTCACTTTTTCTTAAAAAATTTTTCACATTATGAGTTGGTTATACATTAATATATATATAACAACTCATTCATGTAATTATGAGTTGAGAAAGAATCTCAACTTAATAATTTAACATGACAACACAACACAAACACATGCATGGTGATCATGCCATGTGGGGGGGGGGGGCATGTAGGAGTTTCCTAGAAAACGAGCCGAGCCACTCAGTGTAATACCCGGTTGTAATTCAGTCATTATCATTCAGTAATTATCAGTCTGTAATTGTCACTCAGTGTATTTTCACTCAATTATAATCATTCATCAATCATGTTCATTCACCGTGTTCACCGTTCGGAAAAACTTCGAGTTGTGTATCGTTATTGTTCATTGTTTCAACTTTCCTCATATGAGTTCGACTTTGTTAGATCACCATTAATTTTTGGTAACTCCAAAAATTCTAAATCTTTGCAATATTATAGAGCATCGAGTTAGCTTTCCAATGGTTCAAACGGTGAGTCAATCGGAGTCCGGACGAGAGAGTTATGGTCGTTTTAGCTCACCCGCTCATTTTTCAGCTTTTGGCCGATCACTGCCGACCGAACTCGGTCGTGTCGTCCGACACGGCCCGTGCCGTACTCGTCCGGAAATGCCGAAGTCTCTGCCCACAGGACTCGACCGTGTCGTCTGGCACGGCCGAGTCGAACTCTTCCGGATAAGCCAGAACCGACTGCCGACACGCCCGACCGTGTTCCAGGACACGGTCGAGTCATGCCGAGTCGCTGTCGGACGGGTCACTATCGGAAGGCCCTCCGCGCCGCGACCGTGTCAAGCAGGACACGGTCGAGTCCCTGTCGGCCAGCTGTGCGACACGACCGTGCCGATCGGCACGGGCCGTGTCCGGCAGGGCAGTCAACCCCTATAAATTCGTTTTTTGAGCATTTCAGCTCATTTCTTTCCCTTTTCTTCACCTACAACCGAGAGAGAGAGCTTGAGGGGGGGTTTTTCCTTCACAAATCATTTGAGTGTTTAATTTTCTTCATCTCCTTTCGATCGTGAAGCCCGGATAATCAATCTAACGCGTGTTCTTCGGATTAAAGTACTTGGATCTTCAAAGGTAATATTCTTCAACACCTTGGATTTCGATTTTTGTGTTGAGTTATGATGTTTTGGACGTTATAATCATGTTATATGAAGGGATATGTATATGATTATGAGTTGTATAAGGATTCATTGGATTATTGAAGGATTATTCAAGAACACTTTGAATATCGAGTTGAAATTGGGGGTTTTCGATTAATTGTCGTTATAATCACGATTTTGGATATTCATAATGGATTATTGATCGTATTGGAGATGTTTTGTTGGTTTGAAACACTTCTTGAGGATTTGATGTTGGTATTTTTGAAGTTTGGTTATAAACAATCGAAGTTTGCCACAAAGTGTTCGATATAATGCCTTAATGGACTTGGTTTAGTCGTATCGACGTGTTGAGTTCGTTATATTCGTGTTTGATTCATGTATTGAACGGATTGTTGGTAATTGTTCGAGCGACCGATATCTCAATTAGGACGTTGTTCGTGGAAGGATAATTATCACCGGTGTTGAGTAAGTTAATTCTTACTCGGTTAAAAGGATATTCATTTCTTTTTGTTGTTGATTACTCATAATCATAATTCATTCATCATAATATTAATCATTTTGAGACCTGTAATTGTCGAATAATCATTTCATTCACAAGGAACGACGGTTCCAAATCATTTCATTGGGTTATCAATCACGTCACTATTTACTTTCATATCGGTGAGTCATCTTGGCCTCGTCTAACTATTATTCATTGATATTCATTATGGTCATTCTCGTTCATATGACCTTCTGGGTTCATATTGCGTGGCCGGGTGTGGCTGTGTGGAATTTTTAGTCGGGCACACGATGGTTATGTATTGGGTTCACCGATACATTAGACCGTGCACACGGGAAAGCGTTACACCGTGAGACTAATTAGGTACAAGGACGGGTGTGTCCGGTCATTTGTCTTGTACACTCGCACAGAACACTACGGGCGTACTATGATACTCTTCTTCAGCGTAATTCATAACTTAGGATATTTCATAACTTCAGTTAAATCATGTTTGTGTATTTTCAACCCTTGAGGATTGTTGTTCTGTTTAACTGACCCCGTCTGGGGATTTTGTTTTTCAGGTCATGGCAAGGCAAACGCACGGGAATAGCATGTTGATGTCGAGGAGTCCTAGTGATACTAGTAGGGGGGCCCCGATCTTTCAGTTATTCATGTTATTGTCCTTTATTTTCTGCTGCAGATTTTCATTTGGATACTCCGTTTCATTCAGTGTTGTGTATTTTATCTTCATATAAAATACACTAGTATTCAGTATTGTCCTGGTGTGTTGTAACTAAACTCCTCATCGGAGTAATTATTGTTGTAATGTAGTTCGGTACTACATTTATCTTGTGTAATTCATTCATTTTCATTTGCCTGGTGGGTCCCAGTTGGGGATCTACGGCACTGTAATATCCGCCTAGTTTGGGTGTTACACTCGGCTCGTGTACCGGACATTCGTCAAACGACTCCGTTAAATACACTCCGTTTATTTACCAATGTATTTATATAAATTAATTAATATAATTAATTAATTATATCAAACACAAATATATTTCTCTAAGAAATATTATTTATGAATTAAATTAATTACCCGGTAACTTAATTTTAATTCATAAGACCGCTATTTGATTTATCCAATAAATCATAATTAGATATCTAATATCTAATATTAATAGAGAGATTATAAATTCACATTTATCCGTCAACGCTCCTAATGCACGACTCCATAGGTCCGTCTCAGCCGGCATTGGGAGGCACCAATGAGTGCGGGCAGCACTTAGCCAGCCTAGCGGGCCGCACTGTAAACCCTGGCTGAGAACGAGTGAAGGGATCATTCCAGAACCATTATGTCGTGAATACTATATACGTATAGACCCTTCATCAGATGTCCCGGTCAAGTCTTCGAGTCACGGTAAAGTCAAACCCTACTGTTGACTAAACTCTATACATGTGTTAATGCAAATCAAGACCGACTGATTAATAGTGTATCTAATACGACTATATCAGAATGCTTTGGCCAAAGACTTATGATCTTATTTGCCATTAACCGTATAGGACATTCGCCTGCTCACTAACAGGAGATAGAATCCTTTCTTCGCATACAGTAAAGACTGCTACCTGCTCGTATAGTCCGCACTTCGAGATCGACTCAGCAATTAAGCAAATGAGTCTAACTACTCTAATGACAAACTAAACGTCACAGGCACATCTTCTACTGAACCCTCAAGTCAAAGGTCCACGTATACTATCACAACCTTTCGATTCGTCATCGACTCTCCGAGAGTGAATACCGTGTGACTGAATCGAGTATGAGTCGTGTTCGAGTATACTTGTAACACCCCCAATCCACTCAGGGATATTACACATCGTAGACCCTCTCCTCGAGGATCTACCAGGCTGATAACTAAAATCAAACATCTAAACATCGCCTTTAAGGCTAAAATGACTCAGTAGACCGATTTGGTCTTTCAATAAATATGTACAACTCATGCCCACGCAGGGGTCAAAATACAACCACACCCGTACAACGGGAAAAATATACTGCAGCGGAAAAGAAAATACAACTAGACCAATACGACAGCAACGGATCCTCGTGTGATTAGTATCGTTCATCTTTCATCATCCTTCGTGCCGACCCTGTGCTATGCTCCCAAAACCTGAATGCAAAAAATAGACATCCACCCCCCGAATACTCGGGGGTTAGCAAAACTCCACTGTTTCGCTAGTGCAAGTACAAGTGCAAAAATACGAGCCATACAATTCACATTCCACGAATAACAATAACCAGGAATCATCAAAGATCCAAACATAATGAAAAGTACTTCCCGAGGCAAGAGTTAGGGTAAAACATTCCGAAACCAAAAGACCACAATTAAGGGGAACAATTTGTAAAACAGTTTAAAATGCCATCGAGAGTTTTAATAGAAAACAATTTAGGATTATCAAATCCTAATCTTTCCAAAATCAACAGGGTCACAACCCAAAGGTTTTGTTTTCGCAATTAGAAAACCAACAGCAATACACAGGGTTAAAACCCATGTCACGTGTCTTCAGCGGACATAACATCAATACAATATAATCGCCCAAGATACGTAAACATTGGTCACCAAAAATACAACATCAACTCGTGAATCCAGGGCTATACCACTGGATTCCCTTCGTGGCCCCGCCGGACCCTCCCAAGGTGAGTAGAATGCGTTTTCGAAATCATATACACCAATTCGTGAAGTTTTACTCGTGAATCCAGGGCTATACCATTGGAATTCCCTCCGTGGCCCCGTCGAACCCTCCCGAGGTGAGCAAATACATTCACCAAAACATACACACGCACTCGTGAGGTTTTACTCGTGAATCCAGGGCTATACCATTGGAATTCCCTCCGTGGCCCCGTCGAACCCTCCCGAGGTGAGCAAATACATTCACAAAACAAACAACCGCACTCGTGAATCCAGGGCAATACCATTGGAATTCCCTCCGTGATCCCGTCGGACCCTCCCGAGGTGAGCGAAATACATTCACACAATTAACATGTCACAACAAGGATATTCATACAATCCACCAAAGGCAACAAACACAAAGCACAACATAATCGTCAAATCACAACGCACCAAAAATGAAATAATATATGCACACACGCGTTATCAAGCGCAACATCAACACCAAACATATCCATAGGATTCACATAGTCACTTACAACCCACACAATTTACAAAACACACGCGTTTTGAAAGTGAGCCTTTAACGAGGCTAGTCGAATCTTTTGAAAAACCCGTTTCAAACAAACACACACACATACCAAGACGATCACCAATCATCATATCCACAAAACAAGAAATGTATGGACAAGGTACTTGCCTCGAATAAGAACAACTCGAAGAATCGACCGAAGTAGGTTGACACGAACCGACTACGAATCCGCCGACTCCGCCGATCGCCAACTCGCGTTCATAAACTACGAAGGACAATAACAACAATGAAATGAATTCCATAGCATGACTCAAAGCCGTTGAATTCAAAGAACGAACGACGAATGTTCAAGTGTTTTCCCCAAAACGGCCAAGAACACAATTCGTCCCGTCAAAACCCGAAAACGGAATTTCAAGTTGAAATATGGATATACAATCCATAGAATATGTTTAACAACATCATTTAACCATAATCTATCCATCGAAAACGGATGAAAAACGAGATCGGGGACAAATCCCCCGAAAAGTGAATTCGAAGGAAATCAAGAAATATACTTCGATTCGACGAAGAACAATGGATTAAATGATGTTAAACATGAGAATACTACCAAGATTAATCATACTCATCATGAATTAATCAACAACACGGAACGAATCGGACAAAAATGCAAAAAACCCCAAATTCACGAAATTAGGGTTCTAAGGAAGATTACCTTGATTCGCTGGATCAAAGGATGATAACGGATGATTCATTGATGTTATGAACTCGAGAACTTCATGGATTTGTTGTTAAACAACATGGCTTCGTCACCCATTAATCGCCAGCCGCGGACGGAGAAGGAAGGAAATGAAAAACGAAGGGAAAAGTGGCTGGTCTGTCATATATATACTGGGCCGGAACTAGCGTGCGCTAGCCTTCCCGGACTAGCGTGCGCTATGGGCCAGTACCGACCGAGCACTCTCGGCCATGGCCCGCATGACCCGGCACCACCGACCAATTCTTCCGACCATGACTGTCCGCCCGACTCCCGCTAGCGTGCGCTACGGCCGGAAGCCTGCGCGCGCTAGCCGACCTGTCCAGTAGCCTCTGGGCTGAACTACCCGGCCAGGTAACGTACGCTAGCCGGCCGACAGCGTGCGCTACGCCTGCCGACTAGCACGCGCTACGCTCGGCGTAGCGTGCGCTACCTACCGATCCTTCCTGATTCCAGAACCCCAGAAACCCCACTGTCCGGCCCGATAGCGTGCGTTGGTCGACCAAGTTAGCGTGCGCTATGCCGGTTCCTGCCGCACTTGTCCGGCCGGTGCCCGCAATCGTCCGGCCAGTCCCGCAACCGTCCGGCCAGTCCCGCAACCGCCAGGGCTCGACGACCCGATTTTCGAAAACGCACGGAACGAACACGACGAAAAGTTCGCGGATGACATCAACGACCCGAGATGAAAACATAATACGATAATTAATCATACGCGACCAAGAAACGGGTCGAGACAACAATTACAGATACGGATACCCGTAACTTTCAAGAAATTACAAAATGGCCCAAAACGCCCGGAAATCACGATACGTGATCGAATAACAAAACCGACTTCGTAACACGTCTAACAAAGTTAAACGGACTTGCGGGAACTCAAATGCTAGCTTGGACGAGATTCGCAAGAATCGAACTCAAGTGCGGAAAAGTCGCTAAAAAGCACGGAACTCAACAAAACGACACCGAAATGAACTCGGATGACAAAAAGTGTAGAATTAATCATTCTCAGAATGACGAAACGGTCATGAGCGAGTCGTCAAAACGAACTTCCACTGAAAAAAAGAAATTACCGGAAATCAAAAATTGCGGATATTACAATACTGGCCCCACCAATATACTTATAACTATGCTATCAAGACGTGCACACGTCCTAGCATCAGTTATACAAGTCGTATTAAAACTTAATGCCCATTTTTAGTTTATTGACTTGCGAACAATTTACGTAAATAAACTTTAAACACTTCCAGTGCATTTTCTCTTATCCCATAACGAGAATGGAATGTTCGATTTATTTACATGGACTTCACTTCAATGTTTACCAAGTCAAGAATGCAAGTGAAATACAATAAACAGTGAATGAATCGTATTGCCTTTTTATTAATTATTCCATAATTACAAGTACAATGCCCTTACTCTCTCATCCCCTAAGTGGCATTCGAGGCATATTCCTAACACACAATACGAGCCGAAATCCGATGATCATATCAGCAACCAACTCGGACAAATAATAAGGGTCTAAATGTTATCGATTCCAAACTCAATTCTTAAATACGAATTGACAAGGTTCCCTTCTCGTAATTCCATCGTTAAAATTTACCTATGACTATCATTAATTCGAACCATCCAATTAGTTCAACATTATAGATAATCATATTCTAAGGTTATCAAACAATCCAATCATTCGTCTTGAATCTTTGTTCAATATGTATGGACTTCAAAACTCAAGGATGAATAATAATTTCATCAAACTCGTAATCACATTCGTATTCCTATACGAATATTATTTCAAACACATAATTTAGCTCTAGATATGAATATTCCATATTCATTTTCAAAACATCAACACTTCTTATAAATTTTCATCTCCTCGTATAATTCAAGAGTTCTTCAAGAACATGAAATATCCGAAATCACGTTCAGAACAACATATCCGAGGTATATATCTCCATGTTACCACTTTCTTCATCATGCCATTCATACAACCTCAAGAATCGCAACAAAACCATTATCATCATATGAAGAAGATGTTAATAATCATATCAACATCCGAAATCTCTTATTACAATTCTAATAAATCTCATATAACATTATCACATGATGATCCCAACATGCTCCCTCCCAAGTAGTACTCCTTAAAAAAAAATGAACCACTATCAAAGAGATACAAGGATTACCTTGTATGGACAAACCACGAAGAAGAAGGATTGAACTCCATTCCAAGAATCATCAAAAACTTCATGAACAATACTTAAATCCGAGCTCTCCATCTTAATCTTGTTGTAATATCCGCAATTTCGAATTTCGGTAATTTTCTTTTTTTTCGGCGGAGGTCCGTTTTAATGACTCTCTCATGACCGTTTCGTCATTTCGAGAATGATTAATTCTGCACTTTTTGTCATCCGAGTTCGTTTCGGTGTCGTTTTGTTGAGTTCCGTGCTTTTTAGCGACTTTTCCGCACTTGAGTTCGATTCTTGCGAATCTCGGTCGAAACTATTGTTTCGAGTTTCTCGCAAGTTCATTTAATGTTATTATTCATGTTGCGAGCTTTGGTTCGGTGTTTCGATCACGTATCGTGATTTTCGGACGTTTTGGGCCATTTTTGTAATTTCCCAAAGTTTGGGGTAATTACTTCCGTTGTCGAATTCCGACACTTCGGATGGTCGGAATCGTGTGTTCTCTTAGTGCTTGGATTCGTCTTTGCGAGTACTTCGTAACCGTATCTTCGATTTTTACTCGTGTTCGGTTTCGGGTCGTCCGGCCGTCGGAGTGGCCACGCCGAGTCACACGGAAAGGTGGCACTGCTGGCCGAGTTACAGCCGTAAGGTGCCGGTTACGGCCGTAAGGTGTGCGATTTACGGCCGTAAGCGTGATCGGATACGGCCGTACGAGCGCTGGGCGGATTTTGACGAAGGCCGGTTACGGCCGTAAGGTGTGCGAGTTACGGCCGTAAGTGTCCGGCTGGTGCTGGGCAGATTTTTGACGAATGCCGGTTACGGCCGTAAGGCCTGCCGAGTACGGCCGTAAGGGACCGAGTTACGGCCGTAAGGCCTGCCGGTTACGGCCGTAACCCTGCCGGCTATATATAGCCTGGCTCGGCCAGATTTCATTTCTACTCGATTTTTTCCCTTCTTTCGGCGACTGGCGACGGGTGCGACGGGAAATGGTGTTCTTGGTCGATCCTACTCAATTCCAAGATGTTTTGGAAGATCCTTGTTGATTATATCAACATCTAATCCGTGTTCTTCGTCGAATCAAGGTATATTCTTGATTTTCCTTCAAGTTGACTTTTCGGAGAAATTGTTCTTGATTTCGTTTCTAATCCGATTTTGATACATCGGTTGGTGTAGTATGATGTTATTAATCGTGTTCTATGGGTTGTATATCCATATATCGAGTTTGTTTAACTCGATTGACGATTCGAGTGTTCTTGGGAATTATTGAACATTTAGTGTTCGATTAAATGTCCCAATGAGTTTCCCTTCGATAGTTTGTTGGGATTTCCGTTGTTTTGGCCTTGATTCTCGTCGTAACCATGTGTTATTGTTACTTCCGGAGGTTTATAGGTGTTCGAGGATTCCGATGTTGAATTCCGTTTGGTGATTGATGATTCGTGTGGTGTTATTCTCGTAATACTCGTGGTGCTATCGCGTTCTTGATATTGTTCGGGGGTTCGGGGCTATTCGACCGCGTCCTATCCATCGTCTCGTTGCGATTGTGATTTCGAGGCAAGTACCTTGCCCATACTATTATTGTTTTGTGAATATGATAATTGGTGATCGTCTTTATATATTTGTTGATTGTTTAAAATGAGTTTTCAAAAGATTTGGTTAGCCTTGTTAAAGGCCCTCTTTCAAAATCGTGTGTATTTTGTGATTGGTGTGTTTCTCGAACGAGTATGTGAATCTTATGGACATGTTTGGTGTTGATGATGCACTTGGTATTTGCGTGAGGACGTATATTGTTTCATTTCGGTGCATTGTGGTTGACGTGTTGTTTCACTAAGTGTTTGATGCCTCTGGGTGAATTGTTTGGATATCCTCAGTGTGATATGTTACTCGTGCTTGAGTTTGATTCGCTAGCCAGCTCGGGAGGGTCCTTCGAGGCCTCGAGTGGGATTCGTGGCTTCGTCCCGGTCCTAGGTGACGTGTGGTGCTTGAGTATTTCGCTAGCCATCTCGGGAGGGTCCGACGGGATCACGGAGTGGGATTTGTGGCTTCGACCCGGTCCTAGGCGATGTGAGTACTGTGTTTTGTGAATGTGTTTGCTCACCTCGGGAGTGTTCGACGGGACCACGGAGGGAATTCCAATGGCTTCGACCTAGGTTCACGAGTGAAACTTCACCGCTACGTGTATATATTTTGTGATTGTTTTTCGCTCACCTCGGGAGGGTCCGATGGGATCACGGAGGGAGTCCAATGGTATAGCCCTGGATTCACGAGTGCGGTTGCTTATGTTTTGTGAATGTGTTTGCTCACCTCGGGAGGGTTCGACGGGGCCACGGAGGGAATTCCATTGGCTTCGACCTGGATTCACGAGTGAAACTTCACGGGTGCGTGTGTATTTTATGTCCGTCGAGGACGTATGACGTGGGCTTTTAACCTTGTGTATTATGGTTGGTTTTAATTGCGAAAACAAAACCTTTGGGCTGTGACCATGTTGATTTTTAGAAAGCGAGGGATTCGGTAATCCTAAATTGTTTCCTATTAAAACTCTCGATGGCAATTCAAACTGTTTTATAAATAGTTTTCCCTTGCTTTGCGACCTTTCGGTTTTAGAATGTTTTACCAAACTCTTGCCTCGGGAAGTACTTTTCGTCACGTTTGAAACTTTGAGGATTCTTGATTATTATTGTTCTTGGAATGTGAATTGTATGGCTCGTATTTTTGCACTTGTACTTGCACTAGCAAAACAGTGGAGTTTTGCTAACCCCCGAGTATTCGGCGGGTGGATGTCTATTTTTGCATTCAGGTTTTGGAGCATAGCACAGGGTCGGCACGAAGGATGATGAAAGATGAACGATAC
This sequence comes from Orobanche coerulescens, assembly GCA_033398695.1. Lineage (NCBI taxonomy): Eukaryota > Viridiplantae > Streptophyta > Magnoliopsida > Lamiales > Orobanchaceae > Orobanche > Orobanche coerulescens. The sequence goes on along the minus strand of CM065805.1, from coordinate 144,018,951 downwards.
TAATCACACGAGGATCCGTTGATGTCTTACTGGTCTAGTTATATTTTTCATTTCCGCTGCAGTATCTTTTCCCCGTTGTATGGGAGTTTATTATATTTTGACCCCTGCGTGGGTATGTGTTTGGAATTGAGTTGTATGTTATTATTGAAAGACCAAATCGGTCTACTGTGTCATTTTAGCCTGAAAGGCGATGTCTAGATGTTTGATTTTAGTTATCAGCCTGGTAGATCCTCGAGGAGAGGGTCTACGGCGTGTAATATCCCTGAGTGGATTGGGGGTGTTACAGAATGGTATCGGAGCTTAGGTTGTGGAAACCTAGGCTGTCGGGTTAGTGGTGTCTATTAAGTTTTTGTCTCGTCGGATTTTGTCTGACTAAGTCGTGTCGCGACGCGTCGTCTGAGTTTGTTGGTCGTGATTAGTATCGTGGGCGATCATCATCTTCGTGCGACCTGTGGATGTAACTCTCCCTTCTTTGTGTTGTGCCTCGTGTGTCACGAGCTATTTTATGATTATTTGTTAAGTGATGGAATCCTCTTATGGATTTTGATTTCTTGATATGTGGTTATTTGACCCTCATATTTCGTTCATATGAGGAGTAGTGTTGCTGGATTGTGCATGTTGGACTGTATTTATTTTATCCGCTGCGTGAGTTCTTTTGTAATGACTTTCGGTATTTTACCGACGGTGTTTTATTTCGAAAACCGATTCCCTTAACCGAGTTTTTGGCATTATGGCCTTGATCATTTTGGCGAAATTCTTATGACGGTATTTAGCATTTTGTAAATGGCTTCTGTGAGTTTTTGAAATATTACCGTCATCGGCCTTTTTGGGCATTCTAGCCTTTTTGGCATCGTCCTTTTTGGCATTGAATTAGTTTCAAAAACTTGAGTATCTTAGAAATAAATTTCAAGACGTACGTTTCAAATGAATTGTTTTCTCGCGGTACTTCTAAGGTGCCACAATCTGTTTCAAAATTCTTCTACCTCGAGGACCAAAATGTTTTGAGATATTTTCAATGTTTTATAAACACTTTTACTTAGACCCGAGGGTCGAATATTCTGAAATATTTTCACTAAAAGAAAGTGTCCTCATTTTTATCAAATGCGAAATGGTTTTCCAAAGTCTCGATAATGATGTTTCACGTTTTTACTTTTTTTTGGAAATGTGATACTCAAAGATCGACCGATGTTTTTCTAAATTATTTTCCAAATGAGGTTTTCGTTTTTAAAACCTATCCATTCCCGTTTGAGGGCTGGGTATGTATGTATGATGTTGGCTTTGTCGCTATGATGTTAACTCCCGAATATGATCGAGTTGGTGGCATGAACGTTGAGGCGTTGCCACGTATTTGTTGTACTAGCCCTCTATGAGAGGTGTGAACTGGTACTTAATGGTTGTCGTCTCGTGGTGGATTGCGTGTCCCACACGAGTGTGAGGTGTTGAAGCTTGGATTTGTATGTTCGTGTATATGTGTGATTATTCCATGATGTTTTGTGATTATGTGCTGGTTATCGTTCGGGCCGTTGAGATTGCTCAACAATACCGTCGTTGCTATGATTTTAGTATGCCTGTTGCTTTACGATGGAAATCATTGTATGTGATATTTGTTATGATTCCTTGTTGTGCTGAGTTGGCATCTACGGTATGTTGTTTTGCGGTGTTATGTTCCATTGTATCTAGCATTTGTATTTTCGGTATGCCGAGCCGAGGCATTTCAACCGTGATGTGCCGGGGGAATGTACGTGCAATTTGTCCTTCTCGTCAGTAACACATTTCGAGTGTGGACTCGAGGGTCACCAAATTCAGTTTTGCGAATTGGCTACCGAGACTTTCGGAGTTCGCGCAAAGACAGATATCGAATCGGCTTTGAGAGGCCTTTGAAGGATGTTTCTGTCGACTGCCTGTTGTGTCGTCTCCTTGATTTCGTTATTGTGAGTAGCGGGGACGACCTTCTTTTATAAGAGGTCGAATGTAACACCCGTATTGTTTTTGGGCTTCTTCATTTTCTCTTTCTCCAGTCTATCGATTCGCTCGTGTTCGTTGATACTGTCTGAACTTGTTTTGTATTTCGGGTTCATCATTCGAACGAGCGTGGTATTGTTTCGGAATAGCTCGTTTGTCGTTGTGACTTTTCAATTTCTATTCCCTCTCATGTGGATCTTATGTGAATGGATATGTTGTTGTTTTCACCGGATCATATATTGTCTCGAGTCGAGATGTGAACCTTGGAGTTGTTGTTTGAATTTTTATTGTTCTTCGTGATTCGAACATGATCGTTTGATTTTTGTTGTCTCGATCTTTGTGGTTCGATCGTTTGATTGTTCGGTTTTTGTTGATCTCGCTTCGTGATTGTTGAGCGTTCGACTCCTTCCTAATTCCCTTAAGTTCGGGAAATTAGTCTCGTTTCGATCCTCCAACCCTCGCGGTGGAATTCCGTATTTGTTCAGCGTTTGACTCGCGTTTGGATTGATGAACCGTTAGGTTGGTCAATCGTGTTGATTTTCGTTCGTTGTGTTTTGTGATTGTTCGGATAATCGATCTGATTGTACTATCTATTTGATGACGTTTGTCACTTGTTGATTTTATCATGTCTCTACCGGTGACGTTGTGTTAGTCGTCGTGGAGCGTGTTTTCACGCCGTATATTCCTTTGCGTTGCTTGTAACGTTTCGCCGATGGGCGTAAGTTACGCGTTTCTTGTGTATATCGTTGAGTTTTCCTGGCGGGATATTGCTTCTCCCTACTTATTTTAAGTTTCGGGACGAAACTTCTTTTAAGGAGGGTAGAATGTAATATCCGCAATTTCGAATTTCGGTAATTTTCTTTTTTTTCGGCGGAGGTCCGTTTTGACGACTCTCTCATGACCGTTTCGTCATTTCGAGAATGATTAATTCTGCACTTTTTGTCATCCGAGTTCGTTTCGGTGTCGTTTTGTTGAGTTCCGTGCTTTTTAGCGACTTTTCCGCACTTGAGTTCGATTCTTGCGAATCTCGGTAAATCAAGAGTTTGAGTTTCTCGCAAGTTCATTTAATGTTATTATTCATGTTGCGAGCTTTGGTTCGGTGTTTCGATCACGTATCGTGATTTTCGACGCTTTGGGCCATTTTTGTAATTTCCCAAAGTTTGGGGTAATTACTCGTTGTCGAATTCGACACTTCGGATGGTCGGAATCGTGTGTTCTCTTAGTGCTTGGATTCGTCTTTGCGAGTACTTCATAACCGTATCTTCGATTTTTACTCGAGTTCGGGTTTCGGGTCCTCCGGCCGGAGTGGCTACACGAAGTCACGGCCGGAGGTGGCCTGGCTCGGCCGAGTTACGGCCGTAAGGTGCCGATTACGGCCGTAAGGTGTGCGAGTTACGGCCGTAAGCGTGATAGGTACGGCACGAGCGCCGGGCGGATTTTGACGAAGGCGGATTCTACGGCCGTAAGGTGTGCGAGTTACGGCCGTAAGTGTCCGGTGGTCTTTGGCGATTTTTGACGAATGCCGGTTACGGCCGTAAGGCCTGCCGAGTACGGCCGTAAGGGACCGAGTTACGGCCGTAAGGCCTGCCGGTTACGGCCGTAACTCTGCCGGCTATATATAGCCTGGCTCGGCCAGATTTCATTTCTACTCGATTTTTTCCCTTCTTTCGGCGACTGGCGACGGGTGCGACGGGAAATGGTGTTCTTGGTCGATCCTACTCAATTCTAAGATGTTTTGGAAGATCCTTGTTGATTATATCAACATCTAATCCGTGTTCTTCGTCGAATCAAGGTATATTCTTGATTTTCCTTCAAGTTGACTTTTCGGAGAAATTGTTCTTGATTTCGTTTCTAATCCGATTTTGATACATCGGTTGGTGTAGTATGATGTTATTAATCGTGTTATATGGGTTGTATATCCATATATCGAGTTTGTTTAACTCGATTGACGATTCGAGTGTTCTTGGGAATTATTGAACATTTAGTGTTCGATTAAATGTCCCAATGAGTTTCCATTCGATAGTTTGTTGGGATTTCCGTTGTTTTGGCCTTGATTCTCGTCGTAACAATGTGTTATTGTTACTTCCGCAGGTTTATAGGTGTTCGAGGATTCCGATGTTGAATTCCGTTTGGTGATTGATGATTCGTGTGGTGTTATTCTCGTAATACTCGTGGTGCTATCGCGTTCTTGATATTATTCGGGGGTTCGGGGCTATTCGACCGCGTCCTATCCGTCGTCTCGTTGCGATTGTGATTTCGAGGCAAGTACCTTGCCCATACTATTCTTGTTTTGTGAATATGATAATTGGTGATCGTCTTTATATATTTGTTGATTGTTTAAAACGAGTTTTCAAAAGATTTGGTTAGCCTTGTTAAAGTCCCTCTTTCAAAATCGTGTATGTTTTGTGATTGGTGTGTTTCTCGAACGAGTATGTGAATCTTATGGACATGTTTGGTGTTGATGATGCACTTGGTATTTGCGTGAGGACGTATATTGTTTCATTTCGGTGCATTGTGGTTGACGTGTTGTTTCACTAAGTGTTTGATGCCTCTGGGTGAATTGTTTGGATATCCTCAGTGTGATATGTTACTCGTGCTTGAGTTTGATTCACTAGCCATCTCGGGAGGGTCCTTCGAGGCCTCGAGTGGGATTCGTGGCTTCGTCCCGGTCCTAGGTGACGTGTGGTGCTTGAGTATTTCGCTAGCCAGCTCGGGAGGGTCCGACGGGATCACGGAGTGGGATTTGTGGCTTCAACCCGGTCCTAGGAGATGTGAGTACTGTGTTTTGTGAATGTGTTTGCTCACCTCGGTAGGGTTCGACGGGACCACGGAGGGAATTCCAATGGCTTCGACCTGGGTTCACGAGTGAAACTTCACCGCTACGTGTATATATTTTGTGATTGTTTTTCGCTCACCTCGGGAGGGTCCGATGGGATCACGGAGGGAGTCCAATGGTATAGCCCTGGATTCACGAGTGCGGTTGCTTATGTTTTGTGAATGTGTTTGCTCACATCGGGAGGGTTCGACGGTGTAATATCCGGATTTATTGCAGTGTATTTCATCTGTATTCAAACCATGTATTATTTCGGATTGGTGATTTTGATTATTGAAGTATGATATTTCGTGCATTGATATCATTATGCATAAGTATAGAAACTTGCAAAATTGCTCAAGCAACCTCGTGATAGCGCACGCTAAGAATGTATCTTAACGCGCGCTATCGGGCCATTATTAGCGCACGCTATGAAGATAGGAGTTGCATGCGCTAAGAACTCAATTATTGAGCGGGATGGCTAAAACATGCGCCAGCCGGGACATGGGTCCGGATAAGATTCCCGCTGACGCACCCGGACAAATTCTGAAGTCAACCATTATTAGCGCACGCTAAGGGATGCTTAGTAGCGTGCGCTAACTTGTCAATAATGCAGAATATTATAAATTGGACAACAACCGTTTTGGCTTTCATTTCTTTAACCCTTCTTCATCCTTGAGAGTTCAGAGAGCTGTAGTAATATTCCTATACACTTAGATCACATATTGTTGGTATTATACATTGGTTATCACTTGAGAATGTTCATGGAAGTGGAATAGCACCTTGGAGTGGCATACAACCAACCGGAGTGGGATCCTACCTTACGGTTCAGTGATTTTCGTCATTTAAAGGTATGTTCAATCTATCTCCAGACTTAAAGTTGGATTCTAATGATTTGGATGATCATGTTAACAAGATATGGATTTTCATAGATGAATTATCCAAGTATATCATGTTTGGAATAGTGAGATAAATAAGCCTTAAATACCTTGATTATAATCATCATGATTCGAATCTTAGTACACTGAATATGTGAAGAGAAGCTTCTATCATTGGTAAACCGAATCTAATAGATGATTTCATAGTAATCTTGGACTAGACGTTAACATCCTTATTGTTAGATAAATCTAAAGGTTTGATCATGGAAGGATTTATCTAGTATATATAAGATGTTTATCAACTTCAGTATGATAATATGGACGTTTATCTAATAGATGATTTCATAGTGGGATATTTGAAAGAAGGGTTTATACGTATACAGGTATTCACGACAGAATGGTTCTTGAATGATCCCAATCATTCGTTCTCATTCGGGGTACAGTGTAGGCCACCAGGCTGGCTAGGTGGTGCTACTACTCTTTGGTTCTTCCCATTGCTGACTGAGACGGACCTACCGAGTCGCGCATTAGGATTGACGACGGAATGAATCAAGCTAATTCTCTCATTATGAATATTAGATATTGGATATCTAAATTTAGGACATTAGATGTCTAAATCGATTTTTTGGATAAATTGATTTACGGCCTAATGAATTAAATATATCACTGGGTGATTAATTTAATTCATGGATATAATTATTTCTTGGTGAAATTAATTATGTTATAATGTATTTGATATGTTTAATTAATTGGATTAATTAATCGATATAAATACATCGATACGGAATCGGAGTTTATCTGTTTGGACTCACGGGAGTCCGAAACGAACCGAACTCGTCCGAATTTCATCTAGGCCCCCCCTCCCTCTTTCCACCTTGCTTCCTTTTGTTTCTTGTTCCATTCTTTAATGGATGATTAAGACTTGTGGGGCAAGTGTTGTAGTGGGATGAGTTGTTATCTTGGGTGGGAATAGAATAAAAGTAGAAGACATCATCTCTCAAATGATTCATTCATTTCTCACGGTTTATGAATAGAGAGAGAGAGAGAAAAGAATTTTTGAGTTCATTTCTTAAGTCTTCTACTTGTTCTTCATTTCTTCTTGGTTTTTCTTTGAGAAATTTCAAGAGATTAATTGAGAGTTGTGAGTTATACACTTAGAGTGTGATAATCTCATATTGCAAGCTTCATCACCTAGCTCTAGCCGTATCCTCGGAGGATAGCAAGGTGTTGTCATTCCGTTCGTTTTTCCGGCGCGTGGCAAGTAGAGACGCGGTGCTTTCGGCATTGGATCGTTCAAGAGCTTGGGGAATATCTCAAGAGAAGGTTACCATTTAATCAACGGACTTCGAGGGTTAGTTTCTTACGACTCTTGCTTTTCGTTTATATATTCGTATATACGTAGCTCGATCGATCCTCGTAGGGATTCGGATCGAATTAATTTTCGTTTTACCGCTCACTGGCCTTCGTTTTAGGCACCGAATCCCAACAGTGGTATCGGAGCATAGGTCTTGCGATCGTATATACGATATTGGCATTTGGAATGCTCGATTAGATGGTGAATGATTTGGAATCATTTTAGTCATAATCGTGGTATATGTTTTTCGTTCGTAATAATTGTATTTTTCGTAAGTTTATGTCTAAATATAAATCTTAAATTTCTGGGAAATATGATTTATATTGAAGATATGAAAGTCGGAAAATATTGATATTGGATATCCGGACGAAAATCTAGCCCCGAATCATCGTCGGACGATTTTTTGGACAAAAAGGGTAATCTGGCCGAGAGTGACTCGACCGTGTCCTGGGTGACACGGTCGTGTCCGGCAGTCTGGCCAAGTCACTGCCAGGCGACCCGACCGTGTCCTGGGACTCGGTCGTGTCCTGGCCGGCATCTTCCGAGCGTGACTCGGCCGTGCCAGGCCTGTCTTCCGGTAGGCTGCCGAGGGTGACTCGGCCATGGCAGGCCAATTTCGTCCCGGCTCGATTTTTCCATGTATTCTTGAAAATTAATCTCCGGCATGTTAAATTGGATTTAATATGATTAAAATGATTTATGGTATTTCATTTTATAAGGGAAATTTGATTAATTGGAATATTTATGGTCGACCGAATTATTTTGAACGTTATCAAATTACCGATTGTGTGAATCGATTGGATCGGTTCGTATTGTTGATTTGATCAATGTATCTCTACGCTTTCCATTTATATAGTATTTATTGGATGAATGCTTTTTGAATGGGGATGTGGTTCGTGGACTTAGATTTGAATCGTTCGTTTTATTCGATTGGGTTGTAAAGGCCGTTTTGAGCCTATTTATTTTAATAGAAATGTTTGTATCTAGGAGCAATTTTCGATGTAAAATTTATATGTAATGATGAAGACCGGAGTAAGATCCATTTCGAGAAGACGAAGATTCAAGACGAAGACTTGTAATTAGATTACGAAGTTTTTGTTTTCTAGGAACGGTCCATGAACCACATGTTGGTAGCAACTAGGTTGTGAATGGTTGTTTCATATTGTATGAATGCCACAAACGCGCTAATATGATTAATGTGCAAAGTGTAACGTTAATCGCGAAAATTCTCCCACAATAAATAATTAAGTTTATAAGGTTTCAAGGTTTTCCTTCCTCCATCGAAGTTTTCGAAATTGAAATCTAAACCGGATGTGCTATGCTTCCGAGTTATCGGGTAGTCGTCGGGAGGACGGATAAATTACCGTAAGCGCATCGATGCCTTCGGTTGGAGCAAATTTTATCCCTAGAAACTTGATAGGTTGCCGGATAAGATTCAATTGTGAAACTGATTTGCGTCGATGGTATAAACTTAACTTGTTCACGAACCATAGAAATCGTATAGGTTGAGGGGAGTGAACAAGGGGAAAAAGAAGATCGAATCATCCATTAGATGGGTTGGTGTTGGACACCACTTTATGAAAATTAATAGACTAGAAACCTGTTCGGTTGCCCTCTATTAAGATTTATAAAGAACTCGATCACCACTATGAAGTAGAGCGACGATACTTCCGGATATCACATGGGAGTGTGTTATTCCGATAAAAATAGTGGGAGCTGGGTACCAAGAATAGAAAAGACCATAATTTCTATACTCAGAACATAATTGAATGAGTCACTAATTAATCGGTTATACTTAATGCAGACAAATCTCAATATGAGAATGAATCCACTCGCAATTCTACTCGAAAAGAACACCTTAATGGGACCTAACTTTGTGGATTGGCTCGGCAATCTGATGATTGTCCTCAGTATAGAGGCACTGGGATACGTCTTGGAGACGGACATTCCGGCGCCTCCTATGCGGACTCGAGCCAATCAGGAAGAGATTGAAAACCACGAAAAGTGGGTTAAGGATGACGTGAAAGTCCGTGCTTATATGATGGCTTCCATGTCTAATGAGCTTCAGAGAGCTCATGAGAAAATGACTTCTGCTAGGCAGATTCTATGTCACTTAACCGAGCTTTATGGTGAGCACAGCAGAACTGCTAGATATGAGATATCCAAGCAACTGTTCGGTGCAAGGATGAAGGAAGGTGAGAAGGTTGGGGAACACGTCCTCAAAATGATATCCATGATCGAGAGATTGGAGGCTCTTGATTTTAAAATGGATACTTCTCTCCAAACCGACATTATCCTACGCCTCTCCTCGATTCCTTCTCACGCTTGTTATGAACTTCAACCGCAATGAGATTGCATGTAACTTAGCCGGGCTAATGAACAACCGGTGACCGCTCGCCTCGGATGAAGACCCCGCGGATGAAGGAGTCTCGCACTTGTGATTTCTTCTCGACTTCGGAAATCTAAGAATAAGAAGAAAAAGACCAAGAAGCGGATCGACCACAAGCTAAGGACCTTAAGGGAAAGGGCAAGGCCCCGATGGTTCCAAAGAACAAGAAGAAGAAGGATGCTTGTCTCAAGTGCGGTGAGTGGGCCACTGGGCTAGAGACTGTCCGATTCTTCATGGCACTTCGTACGTAACTTTTAGTTTTGGAAACAAATTGTTATTCTACAGTATTTTCTACTTCATTGATACAGGATACTGGTTCTAGTTATCATATTTGTACCGTGAATCAGATCTGAACAAAGTAGGAAGCTTGAGCCGGAGAATTTATGATCACAATGGAAGCGGGCATAGTGTCGAGGCGACATAGGATCACTTCTTTTGGGTTTAGAATCCGGCTTTGTTTTGACTTTAGAAGATGTACTTGTTTTGCCCAAGGGGCACAAAAACATTGTATCCATTCCGGTCATGGACCGAAAAGGCTTTTCATTTTTCATTGGTGATGGTTCCTGCAAAATTTATTTTAGAAATAAACTAGTGGGTACTGCTACATTGTTGAATGGATTGTATCATCTAAATCTCAGCAACAAAGTAGTTGTGAATACTATGACTAGAAAACGTGGTAGGGATGAAACCAATCAAGTTTTGAAATGGCATCTAAGACTTGGTCATGTTGGTCAGACCAAGGTTTACAAGAGGGAAAAAGATGGACTTATGGGTCCATTGGGATCGGATCCATTTCCAACTTGTGAATCTTGCCTTAAAGGCAAAATGACTAAGTCCGCCTTCACAGGGACTTTTGAAAGAGCCGCTGATAAACTGGGATTAATCCATACTGACGTTTGTGGTGCTTTGGAAGCAGCACGTGACGGATATCAATATTTCATTACGTTTACAGATGATCATACTAGGTATGGTTATGTATACTTAATGAAACATATATCCGAGGACTTTGAGAAATTCCAGGAATTCAAGGCCCTAGTCGAGAAACAAACTGGTAATCATATCAAAGCACTTCGGTCGGACCGAGGTGGCGAGTATATGAGTACGGAGTTTGACGAGTTCCTTAAGGAACATGGAATAGTTTCACAACTAACACCTCCAGTACTCCTCGCTAAATGGTGTGTCGAAAGAAGGAACCGGACCTCGTTGAACATGGTCCGTTCCATGCCGGGCTATACCGACTTGCCGATTTACCCGTGGGGGTATGCACTGATCGCCGCGTATATCTTGAACAGATGTCCCTCTAAACTGTTTCCTAAAACTCAACATGAGATGTGTGAAGGATGGAAACCAAGTCTTAATCTTATTAGGATTTGGGGATGTGCCGCCTATGTCAAGAAGACTAAGGTGGAAAAGTTGGAAGCTAGGTCGCGAAGGGACGTTTCATTGGATTCCCGTCCTGGGACGATGGGATATATAATCTACATGCACGAAGATCGAAGGATCATTGTTGCTTTACAAGCACACTTCCTGGAAGATGAGTTCATTAAGTAAGGAGGAGAAGTTATAAGTATTTCTTTAGAAGAATACAATGAAACTCCTCGAGAGATACCTGTGCAAGAAACTGGAACCGAACTTTCTGAAACACAAGTACAACCACCTCGTAGGTCTAGTAGGGTGTCTCATTTACCTGAGAGGTATGGGCTTGTACACTTGGAGGAGCTGGGTCTCCATGAGGTTCCAAGTGATAGCAAAGAGACCGACCCAACAACCTATGACCAAGCGATGGTGGATGTAGACTCCGCGAAATGGCGTGAAGCTATGGAAGCTGAGATAGACTCGATGCATGTCAATCAGGTCTGGACTCTAGTAGACCGCCCCAAGGGCATAGTGCCTATTGGGAACAAGTGGATCTACAAGAGAAAGACTGATGGTGATGGCAAGGTTGACGCCTATAAGGCCAGGCTTGTGGCAAAGGGTTATACCCAAAAGTAAGGGATCGATTACCACGATACCTTCTCGCCTGTATCCATGATCAAGTCTATTCGCATGATGCTTGCTATAGCTGCCTACCACGATTATGAGATATGGCAAATGGACGTAAAGACGGCTTTCCTTAATGGATTCCTCGAGGAGAAAATTTATATGGAGCAGCCTAAAGGCTTTGTGTCTGAAGTCGATATTCAGAAAGTGTGCAAGCTTCAGCATTCCATTTATGGACTGAAGCAAGCGTCGCGTAGTTGGAACCTTCGTTTTGACGAGGCGGTCAAAGAGTTTGACTTCGTGCAAAATGAAGAGGAACCTTGTGTATACAAGAAGGTTAGTGGGAGCAATATCGCATTCTTAGTACTATATGTAGATGACATTCTACTAATAGGAAATGATGTGGGAATGCTTAGTTCTGTGAAAGCTTGGCTTTCGAGTAATTTCTCCATGAAAGACTTGGGAGAAGCAACCTATATTCTTGGTATTCGGCTCTACCGGGATAGAGTGAAGAGAACAATAGGCCTTTCCCAAGCCCTCTATATAGATAAGATCTTAAAGCGATTTAAGATGGATGATTCTAAAAGAGGGTTCCTACCGATGCAACATGGAATAAAACTCACCTTGAAGATGTGTCCTCAAAGTGAGGAACAACGCAAGGAAATGAGTAATATACCATATGCTTCGGCCGTGGGTAGCCTTATGTATGCTATGTTGTGTACAAGACCTGACATCGCGCATGCTGTAAGCGTGGTGAGTAGGTTTCGTGCAAACCTGTAGGGAACATTGGATCGTCAGAAAGAACGTTCTCAAGTACTTGAGAAGAACTAGAGATATGGTTCTTATGTATGGCGGTGGAGAATTGGATGTGGTGGGATTCACTGATTCGGACTTCCAAGGACTGAAGGATGACTCGATGTCTACTTCTGGCTACATATTTACTCTTAAAGGAGGAGCAGTATCTTAGTGTAGTACCAAGCAAAGCGCGACTGCTGATTCCACCTGTCAGGCTGAGTATCAAGCAGCCTCGGAGGCTTCCAAGGAAGGGTTCTGGATTAAGAAGTTTCTGGGAGAACTTCAAATGATACCATGTGCTGAGTCACTGTCTACTGCATCGCGACAACGACGGAGTCAGAGCGCAGGCCAAGGAGCCGAGGTTTCACAAACAGCACCAAACATATTGAGAGGAAGTATCATCTTGTAAGAGAATTTGTTCGCAAGGGATACATTGTGCTGCATAGAGTAGACTCGGCCGACAACGTCGCCGATCCACTGACCAAGCCACTATCACAGACTAGCTTGGAGCGTCATCTGGAGAACATGGGTATTAGATACCATAGTGTGTGGCATTGAGTGCAAGTGGGAGATTGTTAGGAGTATGCCCTCGAATGCCACTCAGAGGTTGTTGAGTGAGGGCATTGTACTTGTAATTATGTAAACCATTTATATAAGGCAAATGAATGTTTCTTTATTTACTGGTAGTTACTGGCATTCCAAACTCGAAAATAAACATATAGAAACTAGTCCGTGTATTTGAGAGCAAAAAGTTCCACTCCTTATTGGATAATGGGATCGGCACTGGAAAGGTTTATAGCTCAAATACTTAATCGTTCGCAAGTTTATGTAAAGACTTGTATGACGTGTTCTTTGACATGGAGAGTGCCTGTCGAACACTAATGGTTAGTGGGAGCACATGTTATAGGTATGCTTATTAGATTAGTATACTCGAACCGACTCACCCTCGATTCGTCACACGGATTTCACTCCGGGACAGTCAATGACGGAATCGAAAGGTTGTGATACGTATTCGTGAACCTTCGACTTGAGGATTTAGTAGGGATGTGCTTGTGACGTCAAGATTTTCATTAGAGTAGTTCGACCCTGTAAACCGGAAGGCGGGGGTCAACCTCGACGTGCATCTTGACGGGCAAGTAGCAGGTCCTACTGAATACCAAGATAGAATTCTTTCTCCTGTTAGTGAACGGGTTATATGTCCTATGCGGTTATTGGCAGATGAGATCATAAGTCTTTGGCCAAAGCATTGGAGCTAGTTGTATTAGATACACGTAATATCGATGATCTCGATTTGCATTAACGCATGCATAGCGTCAAGTACAGATAGGGTTTGACTGACCGTGACCCTATAACTTGATCGGGATATTTGAAAGAAGGGTTTATACGTATACTGGTATTCACGACATAATGGTTCTTGAATGATCCCAATCATTCGTTCTCAGTCGGGGTACAGTGTAGGCCACCAGGCTGGCTAGGTGGTGCTACTACTCTTTGGTTCCTCCCATTGCTGAATGAGACGGACCTACCGAGTCGCGCATTAGGATTGACGACGGAATGAATCAAGCTAATTTCTCATTATGAATATTAGATATTGGATATCTAAATTTAGGACATTAGATGTCTAAATCGATTTATTGGATAAATTGATTTACGGCCTAATGAATTAAATATATCACTGGGTGATTAATTTAATTCATGGATATAATTATTTCTTGGAGAAATTAATTATGTTATAATGTATTTGATATGTTTAATTAATTGGATTAATTAATCGATATAAATACATCGATACGGAATCGGAGTTTATCTGTTTGGACTCACGGGAGTCCGAAACGAACCGAACTCGTCCGAATTTCATCTTGGCCCCCCCTCCCTCTTTCCACCTTGCTTCCTTTTGTTTCTTGTTCCATTCTTTAATGGATGATTAAGACTTGTGGGGCAAGTGTTGTAATGGGATGAGTTGTTATCTTGGGTGGGAACAGAATAAAAGTAGAAGACATCACCTCTCAAATGATTCATTCATTTCTCACGGTTTATGAATAGAGAGAGAGAGAGAGAAAAGAATTTTTGAGTTCATTTCTTAAGTCTTCTACTTGTTCTTCATTTCTTCTTGGTTTTTCTTTGAGAAATTTCAAGAGATTAATTGAGAGTTGTGAGTTATACACTTAGAGTGTGATAATCTCATATTGCAAGCTTCATCACCTAGCTCTAGCCGTATCCTCAGAGGATAGCAAGGTGTTGTCATTCCGTTCGTTTTTCCGGCGCGTGGCAAGTAGAGACGCGGTGCTTTCGGCGTTGGATCGTTCAAGAGCTTGGGGAATAGCTCAAGAGAAGGTTACCATTTAATCAACGGACTTCGAGGGTTAGTTTCTTACGACTCTTGCTTTTCGTTTATATATTCGTATATACGTAGCTCGATCGATCCTCGTAGGGATTTGGATCGAATTAATTTTCGTTTTACCGCTTCCGCTGGGCCTTCGTTTTAGGCACCGAATCCCAACAGTAGCGTGCGCTAACGTGGCTGTACTTAGCCATTTCCCGCTATTCTTATCCGTTGTCTTGATATACTAGATGTATATACACGACATGTTGAATATATATATACAACTTGATAATATTCTCATTGTAATATCCGCAATTTCGAATTTCGGTAATTTTATTTTTTCGGCGGAAGTTCGTTTTGACGACTCGCTCATGACCTTTCGTCATTTTGAGAATGATTAATTATCTACTTTTTGTCATCCGAGTTCGTTTCGGTGTCGTTTTATTGAGTTCCGTGTCCTTAATCGACTTTTTCACGTGGGAGTTCGACTTTGTAAAGTCACCATTAATTTTTGGTAACTCCAAAAATTCTAAATCTTTGCAATATTATAGAGCATCGAGTTAGCTTTCCAATGGTTCAAACGGTGAGTCAATCGGAGTCCGTACGAGAGAGTTATGGTCGTTTTAGCTCACCCGCTCGTTATTGGCGATCATCACCGGCCGAACTCGGCAGAAATGTCGTCGACACGGCCCGTGCCGCATTCGTCCGACACGGCCCGTGCTGCACTCGTCCGGAAAGTGCCGGTTTCTGTCTCAGACCCGACCGTGTCGTCCGACACGGCCCGTCTGCACTCGTCCCGAAATGCCGAACCGATCGCCAGAGGCCCGACCGTGTTCCAGACACGGCCGAGTCAATGCCGAGCGCCATGCGATGTGTCCCTATCGTAGGCCCCTTCGCGCCGCGACCGTGTCATGCAGACACGGCCGAGTCCTCGCCGGTCAATCACGGCCACGACCGTGTCAGGCGGACACGGTCGAGTGTGTCAGCCTATAAAAGGCCCTGCAGACGTTTTTCTTGCCATTTTCACCTTCTTCTTCTCCTCTTCCGCAGCTGGGCGTGTTCTAAGCTTGAAGCCATGTTGTTTAACAACATATCCATGGAGTTTTGAGGTTCATATCATCAATCATCCGTCCTATAACATCCTACGATCTACCGAATCAGGTCATATTTCCTAGAAATCTAGTTTTGGGCAAATTGGGTGTTTTGGTTGTTTTCATCCGTCTAATCCGATTTAACTTAGGATTATGATGTATTGATGAATATTTAGATGTATTATATCATTTCCTTTATTATTCCCTGGTTGGATCGTATCGATTCGTTGTTTGAGTCGAGTTCTTGACCGACGCCTTGAAGGTGTCCGGTAAAATGTCTTAGAGGGGTTTTCGGGCGTTCTACGATTATCCTTCCTCGTATGATCGATGATTTATTGATTATATTGTTGTTAGGGTCGAGTTTCTTGTGAAGAAACCGTGTTGAACCCTTCCGCTCGTCGTCTTCCTTTCGTTAGCATCGCGCCCGAAGCTTCCGCTGAGCCGTATCCGTTCGTGGTTCCGTGCTCGTGGTATCGAGGCAAGTATCTTGCCCATACGTTTCATGTTTCATAGGCATAATTGTTGATAAATGATTTTTATATGAAATCCAAATGTTTAATGAACGTAAAAAGGGATCGGTATGTTCTCGATAAATGTTGTCTTTCAACGATAATTCGTATACTTCGTGAATATGTATTCTCGGAATATGTGTGTTGGTTTTGTATGTTGAAATATAATATGATCATTTCGAGTGAGTTTGATAGACCGTAATCCTTTGTCGGGGATTACGTATTGTTATTATGTACTTGTTCGGTAAGAACGTAATGTGTGTGATATTAGTTGTTACTCCTTGAAAGGAGTTTGTGATGCTTAATGTTGTTGGATTGATAAGTAATTATTGTTGTGTGCTTGATGTATGTGATGTGCCTCCGGGTAGGATTGTTGAATCTCCGGGATCCATACTTGCTAGTATGGGTCGGGCGAAACCGTAAGGTTATCCAATATGGGTATGTCTTGCGGGGACTCCGAGGTTCGGGCTTGCTAGCCCGATGCCGGGATAACTTGTGGGGTTATCATCGGGTATGTCTTGCGGGGACTTCGAGGTTCGTGGCTTGTTAGCGCGATGCCGGGATAACTTATGGTTGTGGTTTGGTTGTGATATTCGTGTCGTGGAGACATGTGATTTGATATGTTTTTCCTATTGGGTTATTCACTCGGGTTTGTTCTTCGGGAGCATCTGAGGTTCGTGGCTTGTTAGCACGAGACATGAATAATCCTTAGGAACATGTGATTGGTGATTTGGGTCACGGACCCCGTGTTTTGTGAATTGGGTTGTGGACCCTGCGTATTGTTACCGGAACTTGAATTTTGGAAAATGACTTTTGGGCTGTGTCCCTAAACGTTTTTGAAAGGTTTTGAGAATTCTTAAATCCCAATGTGTTTTCAAAACTCCCGAGATCGTAAAATGTTTTCACAAGATGTATATCGGGTTTACCCCTAACTTTCGATTTAACCGTTTTGATTAAGTGATTTACCTCGGGAAGTATGTTTACGATTAACATGTTCCGTGGAGTATGATATGTATGGCTCGTTTTCGTATTTTATACTTGCACTAGCAAAACAAAGGAGTTTGCTAACCCCAGTATTCGGGGTGGATGTCTGTATTGCATTCTGGTTTTGGAGCAGAGCACGTGGTCGGCATGAAGGATGATGAAAGATGAACGATACTAATCACACGAGGATCCGTTGATGTCGTATTGGTCTAGTTGTATTTTCTTTTCCGCTGCAGTATCTTTTCCCCGTTGTACGGGAGTTTATTGTATTTTGACCCCTGCGTGGGTATGTGTTTGTAATCGAGTTGTATATTTTATTGAAAGACCAAATCGGTCTACTGAGTCATTTTAGCCTTGAAGGCATTGTCGAGATGTTAAATGTTGTTACCAGCCTGGTAGATCCTCGAGGAGGGGGTCTACGGCGTGTAATATCCCTGAGCGGATTGGGGGTGTTACAGAATGGTATCGGAGCTTAGGTTGTGGAAACCAAGGCTATCGGGTCAGTGGTGTCTACTGAGTTTTTGTCTCGTCGGATTTTGTCTGACTAAGTCGTGTCGCGACGCGTCGTCTGAGTTTGTTGGTCGTGATTAGTATCGTGGGCGATCATCATCTTCGTGCGACCTGTGAATGTAAGTCTCCCTTCTTTGTGTTGTGCCTCGTGTGACACGAGCTATTTTTATGATTATTTGTTAAGTGACGGAATCCTCTTATGGATTTTGATTTTGTGATATGTGGTTATTTGACTCTCATATTTCGTTCATATGAGGAGTAGTGTTGCTCGATTGTGCATGTTTGACTTTATTTCTTTTATCCGCTGCGTGAGTTCTTCTGTAATGGCTTTCGGTATTTTACCGACTGAGTTTTATTTCGAAAATCAATTCCCTTAACCGAGTTTTTGGCATTATGGCCTTGATAATTTTGGCGAAATTCTTATGACGGAATCTAGTATTTTGTAAATGGATTTTGTGAGTTTTTGAAATATTACCGTCATTGGCCTTTTTGGCGTTTTTGTGAATGGTTTTTAGCCTGGTGGGTTCCGGCATGGGACCACGGCGCTATATTGTTCCTTGTAATTACCTGAAAATTTTGGGCATTCTAGCCCATTGAATTATTTTTGAAAACCTTGAGTATCTTAGAAAATTAAAATTCGAGACGTACTTTTAAAACGAATTATTTTCTTGCTGTGTTTTCAAGGTGTTTTCTAATGCCGCAATACATTTCAAAAATTTTCCGGTTGAGGACCAAAAATATTTTTGAGATATTTTCAAATGCAGTTGCTTAGACCCAAGGGTCGAATATTTTTGAAAGTTTTTCACTAAAGGAAAGGTGTCCTCATTTTTGTTCAAACGCAAGATGATTTTCAAAGTCTCGATAATGGTGTTTGTACTACTTTTTGTAAAATGATACTCAAGATCAACTGTTGTTTCCAAACTGTTTTCAAAAGGTGGTTTTTGTTTTTAAAACCTATCATTCCTGTTTGCGGACCGGAAATGCATGTATGGTTTTCGAACTTTCGTTACGGTGTTAACCCCGAATTGTGATCGAATTGGTGGCATGAACGTCGAGGCGTTGCCACGCATTTGTTGTACTAGCCCTCTGTGAGAGGTGTGAACTAGTATTTACTGTTTGTCGCCTCGTGGTGATTTGCGTGTTGTCGCACGGGTGTGAGCTGTTGAAGCTTGAGTTTGTACGTTTGTGTAAATGTGTGATTGTTTCATGATGGTTGTAATTATGTGCTGGTTATCGTTTGGGCCGTTGAGGTCGCCGAACGATACCGTCGTTACTGTAGTGTTTGTGTGTGTATTACTTTATGATGGTAATCGTTGTATATGGTATGTGTTATGATTCTTTGTTGTGCTGAGTTGGCATCTCCGCTATGTTGTTTTGCGACGTTATGCCCCATTGTATCTAGCATTTGTATTTTCGGTATGCCGAGCCGAGGCGTTTCAATCGTGATGTGCCGGGGCATGCACGTGTAAATTGTCCTTCTCGTCGGTAACACATTTCAAGTGTGGACTCGAGGGACACCGAATTCAGTTTTGTGAATTGGCTACCGAGACTTTCGGAGTTCGCGCTTGACACCATCGGAATCGGCTTTGAGAGGCCTTCGAAGGATGTTTCTGTCGGTTGCTTGTTGTGTCGTCACCTTGATTTCGCTGTTGTGAGTTGCGGGGGCGACCTTCTTTTATAAGAGATCGAATGTAGTACCCGTGTTGTTTTTAGACTCCTGCATTTTCTCTTTCTGGATTCTATCGACTCGCTCGTGTTCGTTGACACTTTCTGAACTTATTCTGTATTTCGGTTTCATCGTTCGAACGAGCTGTGATCTTGTTTTTATGTTTATCGCTGTGACTTTTCCGAGTCCGGTTCGATACTTGTGAACCTTGTTCGGATGTAACATCTTTTGGTTCTACTAGTTCTTTTATCCGAAGTGGATCAGATTTTGAACTTCTGTATATTCTACTTTGTCGACTCATTTATGTTCGTTGACATTTCTGAGCTTGTCCTGCCCCTTGTTTTTGTTTATCGAACGAGTGTGGCATCATTTCGGAATAACTCGTTTGTCGTTGTGACTTTTCAATTTCTATTCCCTTTCATGTGGATCTTATGTGAATGCATACGTTGTTGTTTTCACCGGATCATATATTGTCTCGAGTCGAGATGTGAACCTTGGAGTTGTTGTTTGAATTTTATTGTTCTTCGTGATTCGAACATGATTGTTCGCTTTTGTTGTCTCGACCGTTGTGGTTCGGTCGTTTGTTTGTTAGGTTTTTGTCCTCGTTTCTTGATCGTTGAGCATTCAGGCTCCTTCCTAATTCCCTTAAGTTTGGGAAATTAGTCTCGTTTTCGATCTTCCAACCCTTGGGCGGTGGAATTCCGTATTTGTTCAGTGTTTGACCCGCGTTTAGATTGATGAACCGTCATGTTGGTCAATCGTATTGATTTTCGTTCGTTGTGTTTTGTGATTGTTCGGATAATCGACTTGACTATATTATCCATTTGATGACGCTTGTCATTTGTTGGTTTTATTATATCCCTAACGGTGACGTTATGTTGGTCGTCGTGGAGCGTGTTTTCACGCCGTATGTCTCTTTGCGTTCCTTACAGCATTTCGCCGTTGGGCGCGAGTTTTCTGTTTTTGGTGTATCTCGTCGAGTTTTCCTGGCGGGTATATTGCTCCCCCTTACTTGTTTTAAGTTTCGGGACGAAACTTCTTTTAAGGAGGGTAGAATGTAATATCCGCAATTTCGAATTTCGGTAATTTTATTTTTTCGGCGGAAGTTCGTTTTGACGACTCGCTCATGACCTTTCGTCATTTCGAGAATGATTAATTCTGTACTTTTTGTCATCCGAGTTCGTTTCGGTGTCATTTTATTGAGTTCCGTGTCCTTAATCGACTTTTTCACGTGGGAGTTCGACTTTGTAAAGTCACCATTAATTGTTGGTAACTCCAAAAATTATAAATCTTTGCAATATTATAGAGCATCGAGTTAGCTTTCCAATGGTTCAAACGGTGAGTCAATCGGAGTCCGGACGAGAGAGTTATGGTCGTTTTAGCTCACCCGCTCGTTATTGGCCGATCACTGCCGGCCGAACTCGGCCGTGTCGTCCGACACGGCCCGTGCCGTACTCGTCCGGAAAGTGCCGAAGTTTCTGTCTCAGGACCCGACCGTGTCGTCCGACACGGCCCGTGCCGTACTCGTCCGGAAATGCCGGAACCGACTGCCCAGAGGCCCGACCGTGTTCCAGGACACGGTCGAGTCAATGCCGAGCGCCGCGGACAGGTCCCTATCGGTAGGCCCCTTCGCGCCGCGACCGTGTCATGCAGGACACGGTCGAGTCCTCGCGGTCAAGCTGCGCCACGACCGTGTCAGGCGGACACGGTCGAGTCTGTCAGCCTATAAAAGGCCCTGCAGACGTTTTTCTTGCCATTTTTCACCTTCTTCTTCTCCTCTTCCGCAGCTGGGCGTGTTCTAATCTTTAAGCCATGTTGTTTAATAACATATCCATGGAGTTTTGAGGTTCATATCATCAATAATCCGTCCTATAACATCCTCCGATCTACCGAATCAGGTCATATTTCCTAGAAATCTAGTTTTGGGGAAATTGGGTGTTTTGGTTGTTTTCATCCGATTAATCCGATTTAACTTAGGATTATGATGTATTGATGAATATTTAGATGTATTATATCATTTCCTTTATTATTACATGGTTGGATCGTATCGATTCGTTGTTTGAGTCGAGTTCTTGACCGACGCCTTGAAGGTGTCCGGTAAAATGTCTTAGAGGGGTTTTCGGGCGTTCTACGATTATCCTTCCTCGTATGATCGATGATTTATTGATTATATTGTTGTTAGGGTCGAGTTTCTTGTGAAGAAACCGTGTTGAACCCTTCCGTTCGTTGTCGTCTTCCTTTTCGTTAGCATCGGGCGTTCCGAAGCTTCCCGGTTGAGCCGTATCCGTTCGTGGTTCCGTGCTCGTGGCATCGAGGCAAGTATCTTGCCCATACGTTTCATGTTTCATAGGCATAATTGTTGATAAATGATTTTTATACGAAATCCAAATGTTTAATGAACGTAAAAAGGGATCGGTATGTTCTCGATAAATGTTGTCTTTCAACGATAATTCGTATACTTCGTGAATATGTATTCTCGGAATATGTGTGTTGGTTTTGTATGTTGAAAGATAATATGATCATTTCGAGTGAGTTTGATAGACCGTAATACTTTGTCGGGGATTACGTATTGTTATTATGTACTTGTTCGGTAAGAACGTAATGTGTGTGATATTAGTTGTTACTCCTTGAAAGGAGTTTGTGATGCTTAATGTTGTTTGGATTGATAAGTGATTATTGTTGTGTGCTTGATGTATGTGATGTGCCTCCGGGTAGGATTGTTGAATCTCCGGATCCATACTTGCTAGTATGGGCGAAACCGTAAGGTTATCCAATACGGTATGTCTTATGGGACTCCGAGGTTCGGGCTTGCTAGCCCGATGCCGGGATAACTTGTGGGGTTATCATCGGGTATGTCTTGCGGGGACTCCGAGGTTCGTGGCTTGTTAGCGCGATGCCGGGATAACTTATGGTTGTGGTTTGGTTGTGATATTCGTGTCGTGGAGACATGTGATTTGATATGTTTTTCCTATTGGGTTATTCACTCGGGTTTGTTCTTCGGGAGCATCTGAGGTTCGTGGCTTGTTAGCACGAGACATGAATAATCCTTAGGAACATGTGATTGGTGATTTGGGTCACGGACCCCGTGTTTTGTGAAATGGGTTGTGGACCCTGCGTATTGTTACGTAACTTGAATTTTGGAAAATGACTTTTGGGCTGTGTCCCTAAACGTTTTTGAAAGGTTTTGAGAATTCTTAAATCCCAATGTGTTTTCAAAACTCCCGAGATCGTAAAATGTTTTCACAAGATGTATATCGGGTTTACCCCTAACTTTCGATTTAACCGTTTTGATTAAGTGATTTACCTCGGGAAGTATGTTTACGATTAACATGTTCCGTGGAGTATGATATGTATGGCTCGTTTTCGTATTTTATACTTGCACTAGCAAAACAGTGGAGTTTTGCTAACCCCCGAGTATTCGGGGGGTGGATGTCTGTATTGCATTCAGGTTTTGGAGCAGAGCACAGGGTCGGCATGAAGGATGATGAAAGATGAACGATACTAATCACACGAGGATCCGTTGATGTCGTATTGGTCTAGTTGTATTTTCTTTTCCGCTGCAGTATCTTTTCCCCGTTGTACGGGAGTTTATTGTATTTTGACCCGTGTGTGGGTATGTGTTTGTAATCGAGTTGTATATTTTATTGAAAGACCAAATCGGTCTACTGAGTCATTTTAGCCTTGAAGGCATTGTCGAGATGTTAAATGTTGTTACCAGCCTGGTAGATCCTCGAGGAGGGGGTCTACGGCGTGTAATATCCCTGAGCGGATTGGGGGTGTTACAGAATGGTATCGGAGCTTAGGTTGTGGAAACCTAGGCTATCGGGTCAGTGGTGTCTACTGAGTTTTTGTCTCGTCGGATTTTGTCTGACTAAGTCGTGTCGCGACGCATCGTCTGAGTTTGTTGGTCGTGATTAGTATCGTGGGCGATCATCATCTTCGTGCGACCTGTGAATGTAAGTCTCCCTTCTTTGTGTTGTGCCTCGTGTGACACGAGCTATTTTTATGATTATTTGTTAAGTGACGGAATCCTCTTATGGATTTTGATTTTGTGATATGTGGTTATTTGACTCTCATATTTCGTTCATATGAGGAGTAGTGTTGCTCGATTGTGCATGTTTGACTTTATTTCTGTTATCCGCTGCGTGAGTTCTTCTGTAATGGCTTTCGGTATTTTACCGACTGGGTTTTATTTCGAAAATCAATTCCCTTAACCGAGTTTTTGGCATTATGGCCTTGATAATTTTGGCGAAATTCTTATGACGGAATCTAGTATTTTGTAAATGGATTTTGTGAGTTTTTGAAATATTACCGTCATCGGCCTTTTTGGCGTTTTTGTGAATGGTTTTTAGCCTGGTGGGTTCCGGCGTGGGACCACGGCGCTATATTGTTCCTTGTAATTACCTGAAAATTTTGGGCATTCTAGCCCATTGAATTATTTTTGAAAACCTTGAGTATCTTAAAAAATTAAAATTCGAGACGTACTTTTAAAACGAATTATTTTCTTGCGGTGTTTTCAAGGTGTTTTCTAATGCCGCAATACATTTCAAAAATTTTCCGGTTGAGGACCAAAAATATTTTTGAGATATTTTCAAATGCAGTTGCTTAGACCCAAGGGTCGAATATTTTTGAAAGTTTTTCACTAAAGGAAAGGTGTCCTCATTTTTGTTCAAACGCAAGATGATTTTCAAAGTCTCGATAATGGTGTTTGTACTACTTTTTGTAAAATGATACTCAAGATCAACTGTTGTTTCCAAACTGTTTTCAAAAGGTGGTTTTTGTTTTTAAAACCTATCATTCCTGTTTGCGGACCGGAAATGCATGTATGGTTTTCGAACTTTCGTTACGGTGTTAACCCCGAATTGTGATCGAATTGGTGGCATGAACGTCGAGGCGTTGCCACGCATTTGTTGTACTAGCCCTCTGTGAGAGGTGTGAACTGGTATTTACTGTTTGTCGCCTCGTGGTGATTTGCGTGTTGTCGCACGGGTGTGAGCTGTTGAAGCTTGAGTTTTGTACGTTTCATGATGGTTGTAATTATGTGCTGGTTATCGTTTGGGCCGTTGAGGTCGCCGAACGATACCGTCGTTACTGTAGTGTTTGTGTGTGTATTACTTTATGATGGTAATCGTTGTATATGGTATGTGTTATGATTCTTTGTTGTGCTGAGTTGGCATCTCCGCTATGTTGTTTTGCGACGTTATGCCCCATTGTATCTAGCATTTGTATTTTCGGTATGCCGAGCCGAGGCGTTTCAATCGTGATGTGCCGGGGCATGCACGTGTAAATTGTCCTTCTCGTCGGAAACACATTTCAAGTGTGGACTCGAGGGACACCGAATTCAGTTTTGTGAATTGGCTACCGAGACTTTCGGAGTTCGCGCTCAAAGATCATCGGAATCGGCTTTGAGAGGCCTTCGAAGGATGTTTCGCTCGGTTGCTTGTTGTGTCGTCACCTTGATTTCATTGTGAGTTGCGGGCGACCTTCTTTTATAAGAGGTCGAATGTAGTACCCGTGTTGTTTTTAGACTCGCATTTTCTCTTTCTCGATTCTATCGACTCGCTCGTGTTCGTTGACACTTTCGAACTAGTTCGTATTTCGGTTTCATCGTTCGAGCGAGCCGTGATCTTGTTTTTATGTTTATCACGTGACTTTTCCGAGTCCGGTTCGATACTTGTGAACCTTGTTCGGATGTAACATCTTTTGGTTCTACTAGTTCTTTTATCCGAAGTGGATCGATTTTGAACTTCAGATATTCTACTTTGTCGACTCATTTATGTTCGTTGACATTTCGAGCTTGTCCTGCCCTTGTTTTTGTTTATCGAACGAGTGTGGCATCATTTCTAATAACTCGTTTGTCGTTGTGACTTTTCAATTTCTATTCCCTTTCATGTGGATCTTATGTGAATGCATACGTTGTTGTTTTCACCGGATCATATATTGTCTCGAGTCGAGATGTGAACCTTGGAGTTGTTGTTTGAATTTTATTGTTCTTCGTGATTCGAACATGATTGTTCGCTTTTGTTGTCTCGACCGTTGTGGTTCGGTCGTTTGTTTGTTCGGTTTTTGTCCTCGTTTCTTGATCGTTGAGCATTCAGGCTCCTTCCTAATTCCCTTAAGTTTGGGAAATTAGTCTCGTTTTCGATCTTCCAACCCTTGGGCGGTGGAATTCCGTATTTGTTCAGCGTTTGACCCGCGTTTAGATTGATGAACCGTCATGTTGGTCAATCGTATTGATTTTCGTTCGTTGTGTTTTGTGATTGTTCGGATAATCGACTTGACTATATTATCCATTTGATGACGCTTGTCATTTGTTGGTTTTATTATATCCCTAACGGCGACGTTATGTTGGTCGTCGTGGAGCGTGTTTTCACGCCGTATGTCTCTTTGCGTTCCTTACAGCATTTCGCCGCTGGGCGCGAGTTTTATGTTTTTGGTGTATCTCGTCGAGTTTTCCTGGCGGGTATATTGCTCCCCCTTACTTGTTTTAAGTTTCGGGACGAAACTTCTTTTAAGGAGGGTAGAATGTAATATCCGCAATTTCAAATTTCGGTAATTTTATTTTTTTGGCGGAAGTTCGTTTTGACGACTCGCTCATGACCTTTCGTCATTTCGAGAATGATTAATTCTGTACTTTTTGTCATCCGAGTTCGTTTCGGTGTCGTTTTATTGAGTTCCGTGTCCTTAATCGACTTTTTCACGTGGGAGTTCGACTTTGTAAAGTCACCATTAATTGTTGGTAACTCCAAAAATTCTAAATCTTTGCAATATTATAGAGCATCGAGTTAGCTTTCCAATGGTTCAAACGGTGAGTCAATCGGAGTCCGGACGAGAGAGTTATGGTCGTTTTAGCTCACCCGCTCGTTATTGGCCGATCATCACGGGCCGAACTCGGCCATGTCGTCCGACACGGCCCGTGCCGTACTCGTCCGGAAAGTGCCGGGTTTCTGCTCAGACCCGACCGTGTCGCCCGACACGGCCCGCGGCTGCACTCGTCCCGAAATGCCGAACCGATCGCTTGAGGCCCGACCGTTCCGTGACACGGCCGAGTCAATGCCGAGCGCCATGATGTGTCCCTATCGGTAGGCCCTTCGCGCCGCGACCGTGTCATGCAGACACGGTCGAGTCCCTCGCTGTCAATCATGGCCACGACCGTGTCGGCGGACACGGTCGAGTCTGTCACCTATAAAAGGCCCTGCAGACGTTTTCTTGCCATTTTCACCTTCTTCTTCTCCTCTTCCGCAGCTGGGCGTGTTCTAAGCTTGAAGCCATGTTGTTTAACAACATATCCATGGAGTTTTGAGGTTCATATCATCAATCATCCGTCCTATAACATCCTCCGATCTACCGAATCAGGTCATATTTCCTAGAAATCTAGTTTTGGGGAAATTGGGTGTTTTGGTTGTTTTCATCCGATTAATCCGATTTAACTTAGGATTATGATGTATTGATGAATATTTAGATGTATTATATCATTTCCTTTATTATTCCATGGTTGGATCGTATCGATTCGTTGTTTGAGTCTAGTTCTTGACCGACGCCTTGAAGGTGTCCGGTAAAATGTCTTAGAGGGGTTTTCGGGCGTTCTACGATTATCCTTCCTCGTATGATCGATGATTTATTGATTATATTGTTGTTAGGGTCAAGTTTCTTGTGAAGAAACCGTGTTGAACCCTTTCGTTCGTTGTCGTCTTCCTTTTCGTTAGCATCGGGCGTTCCGAAGCTTCCCGGTTGAGCCGTATCCGTTCGTGGTTCCGTGCTCGTGGTATCGAGGCAAGTATCTTGCCCATACGTTTCATGTTTCATAGGCATAATTGTTGATAAATGATTTTTATACGAAATCCAAATGTTTAATGAACGTAAAAAGGGATCGGTATGTTCTCGATAAATGTTGTCTTTCAACGATAATTCGTATACTTCGTGAATATGTATTCTCGGAATATGTGTGTTGGTTTTGTATGTTGAAAGATAATATGATCATTTCGAGTGAGTTTGATAGACCGTAATCCTTTGTCGGGTATTACGTATTGTTATTATGTACTTGTTCGGTAAGAACGTAATGTGTGTGATATTAGTTGTTACTCCTTGAAAGGAGTTTGCGATGCTTAATGTTGTTTGGATTGATAAGTGATTATTGTTGTGTGCTTGATGTATGTGATGTGCCTCCGGGTAGGATTGTTGAATCTCCGGGATCCATACTTGCTAGTATGGGTCGGGCGAAACCGTAAGGTTATCCAATACGGGTATGTCTTGCGGGGACTCCGAGGTTCGGGCTTGCTAGCCCGATGCCGGGATAACTTGTGGGGTTATCATCGGGTATGTCTTGCGGGGACTCCGAGGTTCGTGGCTTGTTAGCGCGATGCCGGGATAACTTATGGTTGTGGTTTGGTTGTGATATTCGTGTCGTGGAGACATGTGATTTGATATGTTTTTCCTATTGGGTTATTCACTCGGGTTTGTTCTTCGGGAGCATCTGAGGTTCGTGGCTTGTTAGCACGAGACATGAATAATCCTTAGGAACATATGATTGGTGATTTGGGTCACGGACCCCGTGTTTTGTGAAATGGGTTGTGGACCCTGCGTATTGTTACCGGAACTTGAATTTTGGAAAATGACTTTTGGGCTGTGTCCCTAAACGTTTTTGAAAGGTTTTGAGAATTCTTAAATCCCAATGTGTTTTCAAAACTCCCGAGATCGTAAAATGTTTTCACAAGATGTATATCGGGTTTACCCCTAACTTTCGATTTAACCGTTTTGATTAAGTGATTTACCTCGGGAAGTATGTTTACGATTAACATGTTCCGTGGAGTATGATATGTATGGCTCGTTTTCGTATTTTATACTTGCACTAGCAAAACAGTGGAGTTTTGCTAACCCCCGAGTATTCGGGGGGTGGATGTCTGTATTGCATTCAGGTTTTGGAGCAGAGCACAGGGTCGGCATGAAGGATGATGAAAGATGAACGATACTAATCACACGAGGATCCGTTGATGTCGTATTGGTCTAGTTGTATTTTCTTTTCCGCTGCAGTATCTTTTCCCCGTTGTACGGGAGTTTATTGTATTTTGACCCCTGCGTGGGTATGTGTTTGTAATCGAGTTGTATATTTTATTGAAAGACCAAATCGGTCTACTGAGTCATTTTAGCCTTGAAGGCATTGTCGAGATGTTAAATGTTGTTACCAGCCTGGTAGATCCTCGAGGAGGGGGTCTACGGCGTGTAATATCCCTGAGCGGATTGGGGGTGTTACACTCATATGATATACCCAATATCAAAAGTACGATAACATGATACACGATATCTTCAAATGTAATTGTCGACCAACTACGACAATTATACTAATACAACTGTCTCAATCTTCCAATTATTTTATCCATACTGTATAGACACCAGTCTATCCAGTACATCTCAGATAAAATAGCGCGAAAAATTTATACTGAAATTCGGATATTACGTACTAAAAGTCGGGATATCGCCTTAAAATAAGTTTCGTCCTCGAAACTTGCAATCTTGTCACAAACAACAGATCAATCCAAAATTTCCACACTCATCACGAAAGTAATCAAACACCGCCATAAGCGAATAACCAAAACAGTATACTTACAGGTACGTGAAGTTGATGATCTCCCATGATACTAGCATGCGACTCCCAAACAAAGTCTCAACATAATACCAATACACACCAATATAGCAATTAGCAATTTAACAAAATCTCAAGGAAGAGTTCACGTCCGTGACCACGGCCACAACTCTTCCTCCTTTCAGCCAACATTCTGAAGGGCACACACGTGCGTAAGTATAATCCAAACCGCATATTCTCGAACTGACCAATTCCCAAGAATACCAAGTTAAAAATGAAATGATTAAGAAAATACAAGAAGAGTGAGAGGACTTACAAGTACCGGTGGCACTGTGATGATGGCAGAGTAGTGATACTGTGGGCAAAGGACGACTTAATCGATCCAAAAGACCGACAGCCTAGGTATCCATAAACCTAAGCTCCGATACCATATTCTGTAACACCCCGAAGTTATTGAGGGTATATTACAGCGCCGTGAGCCCCGCTGTGGGACCCACAAGGCTAAACACACGCGGAACTACAAAACTTGACCGAGAAGGTGTACATACAATGGAATGAAGAACAATACAAAGGGTATTCAAAACATAACCAATGTATCCAAAGACATCACAACACAAATCAATACCTCGGCAAACACAGGCCGGAACATCAAGGAAAAAGGAAAACAATACTCGAGTATTCAATAACCATTCCAGTACAACAACACTGAATGGAGAACTCAAAACATAACCGGAGGAAAGACACAGTATCACACTTGCCCACCATCTTCATGCCGACCCGATACCTGCCTGTCCGCTCTCCTAGAACCTAAAATACATAAAAAGTATTTCCCCCATAAAGGGGTTAGCCGTCGAATAGCTAGTGCAAGTATATCAAGTATGAAACACAATACTCCTCGACAATAAAGTAAATGTAACCGTCAATTCATCAATTTAAGACTAGTATTCCGGAATAACTAAATCTCATGGCATCGCATCAATACATATATGAATACCGTGGAACCGCACCAGAGGCTACGGAACCCTCGGGGGACCTATCGGCCCGCCCTAGAGTGGTTCGTTCATATCATTCGTGGAATCGCACCAGAGGCTACGAAACCCTCAAGGGACCCGTCGTGTAATATCCGCAATTTCGAATTTCGGTAATTTTCTTTTTTTCGGCGGAAGTCTGTTTTGACGACTCACTCATGTCCGTCTCGTCATTTCGAGAATGATTAATTCTGCACTTTTTGTCATACGAGTTCGTTTCGGTGTCGTTTTGTTGAGTTCCGTGCTTTTTAGCGACTTTTCCGCACTTGAGCTCGATTCTTGCGAATCTCGTCCGAAACTGTTGTTTCGAATTTCTCGCAAGTTCATTTGATGTTATTATTCATGTTGCGAGCTTTGGTTCGGTGTTTCGATCACGTATCGTGATTTCCGGGCATTTTGGGCCATTTTTGTAATTTCCCAAAGTTTAGGGTAATTACTTCCATTGTCGAATTCGGACACTTCGGGTGGTCGGAATCGTGTGTTCTCTTAGCGCTTGGATTCGTCTTTGCGAGTACTTCGTAACCGTATCTTCGATTTTTACTCAGCTTCGGGTTTCAGGGTCGTTTGGGCCGTCGGAGTGGCCACGGCCGAGTCACGGCCGGAGCAGGGCCTGGCCTGGCCGAGTTACGGCCGTAAGGTGCCGGTTACGGCCGTAACGTGTGCCAGTTACGGCCGTAAGGCATGATCGGGTACGGCCGTATGGCGCCTGGCAGCTTCCTGACGAAGGCCGGTTACGGCCGTAATGTGTGCGAGTTACGGCCGTAAGTGTCCGGCTGGTGCTGGGCAGATTTTTGACGAATGCCGGTTACGGCCGTAAGGCCTGCCGAGTACGGCCGTAAGGGACCGAGTTACGGCCGTAAGACACTGCTGGTTACGGCCGTAACCCTGCCGGCTATATATAGCCTGGGCTCGGCCAGACTTCATTTTTTTCTCGTTTTTCCCACTTCCTTCCTCCTCTTCCGCGGTTGGAGACTTATGGATCATGGAGGCATGTTGTCATACATCCAATCCATGAAGTTCTTGAGTTTATAACATCAATCAATCATCCCGTAACCTCCTCCGATCTGCCGAATCAAGGTTAGATTTCTTGAAATCTAGTTTTGGGGAATTTGGGTATTCTGGTTGATTTCGTCCGTTTAATCCGATTTAACTTAGGATTATGATGGATTGATGATTATTTAGATGTATTATATCATTTCCATTGTTATTCCTTGGTTGGATCGTATCGATTCGTTGTTTTGGTCGAGTTCTTGATCGACGCCTTGAAGGTGTCCGGTAGAATGTCTTAGAGGGGTTTTCGGACGTTCTACGATTATTCTTCCTCGTATGATCATTGATTTATTCATTGTATGATGTTAGGGTCGAGTTTCTTGCGAAGAAACCGCGTTGAACCCTTCCGTTCGTTGTCGTCTTCCTTTTCGATGACATCGGGCGTTTCGTAGCTTCCCGCTGAGCCGTGTTCGTCGGACTACTTGCGTGCGATTTGAGGCAAGTACCTTGTCCATACTATTCTTGTTTTGTGGATATGATAATTGGTGATCGTCTTGGTGTGTTTGTTTATTTGTTGGAGACGAGTTTTTCAAAAGATTTGGTTAGCCTTGTTAAAGGCCCTCTTTCAAAATCGTGTGTGTTTTGTTATTGGTGTGTTTCTCGAACGAGTATGTGAATCTTATGGACATGTTTGGTGTTGATGATACACTTGGTATTTGCGTGTGGACGTATACTGTTTCATTTCGGTGCATTGTGGTTGACGTGTCGTTTTACTAAGTGTTTGATGCATCTGGGTGAATTGTTTGGATATCCTCGGTGTGATATGTTACTCGTGCTTGAGTTTGATTCGCTAGCCAGCTCGGGAGGGTCCTTCGAGGCCTCGAGTGGGATTCGTGGCTTCGTCCCGGTCCTAGGTGACGTGTGGTGCTTGAGTATTTCGCTAGCCAGCTCGGGAGGGTCCGAAGGGATCACGGAGTGGGATTTGTGGCTTCGACCCAGTCCTAGGCGATGTGAGTACTGTGTTTTGTGAATGTGTTTGCTCACCTCGGGAGGGCTCGACGGGACCACGGAGGGAATTCCAATGGCTTCGACCTGGGTTCACGAGTGAAACTTCACCGCTACGTGTATATATTTTGTGATTGTTTTTCGCTCACCTCGGGAGGGTCCAATGGGATCACAGAGGGAGTCCAATGGTATAGCCCTGGATTCACGAGTGCGATTGCTTATGTTTTGTGAATGTGTTTGCTCACCTCGGGAGGGTTCGACGGTGCCAGAGAGGGAATTCCATTGGCTTCGATCTGGATTCACGAGTGAAACTTCCCGGGTGCGTGTGTATTTTATGTCCGTCGAGGACGCATGACGTGGGCTTTTAACCTTGTGTATTATGGTTGGTTTTATTTGCGAAAACAAAACCTTTGGGGTGTGACCCTGTTGATTTTTCGGAAAGCGAAGGATTCGGTAATCCTAAATTGTTTCCTATTAAAACTCTCGATGGCAATTCAAACTATTTTATAAATAGTTTTCCCTTGCTTTGCGACCTTTCGGTTTTAGAATGTTTTACCAAACTCTTGCCTCGGGAAGTACTTTTCGTCACGTTTGAAACTTTGAGGATTCTTGATTATTATTGTTCTTGGAATGTGAATTGTATGGCTCGTATTTTTGTACTTGTACTTGCACTAGCAAAACAGTGGAGTTTTGCTAACCCCCGAGTATTCGGGGGGTGGATGTCTATTTTTGCATTCAGGTTTTGGAGCATAGCACAGGGTCGGCATGAAGGATGATGAAAGATGAACGATACTAATCACACGAGGATCCGTTGATGTCGGATTGGTCTAGTTGTATCTTCTTTTCCGCTGCAGTATCTTTTCCCCGTTGTACGGGAGTTTATTGTATTTTGACCCCTGCGTGGGTATGCGTTTGGAATTGAGTTGTAAATAATTATTGAAAGACCAAGTCGGTCTACTTAGTCATTTTAGCCTTAAAGGCGATGTTTAGATGTTTGATTTAGTTATCAGCCTGGTAGATCCTCGAGGAGAGGGACTACGGCGTGTAATATCCCTGAGTGGATTGTGGGTGTTACATAAATGGTATCGGAGCTTAGGTTGTGGAAACCTAGGTTGTCGGGTCAGTGGTGTCTGTTGAGTTTTGTCTTGTCGGAATTTGTCTGACTAAGTCGTGTCGCGACACATCGTCTGAGTTTGTTGGTCGTGATTAGTATCGTGGGCGATCATCATCTTCGTGCGACCTGTGGATGTAAGTCTCCCTTCTTTGTGTTGTGCCTCGTGTGTCACGAGCTATTTTATGATTATTCGATTAGTGACGGAATCCTCTTATGGATTTTTATTTCTTGATATGTGGTTATTTGACTCTCATATTTCGTTCATATGAGGAGTAGTGTTGCTCGATTGTGTATGTTGAACGGTATTTCTTTTATCCGCTGCGTGAGTTCTTTTGTAATGACTTTCGGTATTTTACCGACCGAGTTTTATTTCGAAAACCGATTCCCTTAACCGAGTTTTTGGCATTATGGCCTTGATCATTTTGGCGAAATTCTTATGACGGTATTTAGCATTTTGTAAATGGCTTTTGTGAGTTTTTGAAATATTACCGTCATCGGCCTTTTTTGGTAGTTTATAAAAGGTTTTTAGCCTGGTGGGTTCCGGCGCGGGACCCACGGCGCTATATTGTTCCGTGTAATTACCTGAAATTTTTGGGCATTCTAGCCCATTTAATTATTTTTGAAAACCTTGAGTATCTTAGAAAATTAAAATTCGAGACGTACTTTTAAAACGAATTATTTTCTTGCGGTGTTTTCAAGGTATTTTCTAATGCCGCAATACATTTCAAAAAATTTCAGGTTGAGGACCAAAAATATTTTGAGATATTTTCAAATGCAGTTGCTTAGACCCAAGGGTCGAATATTTTTGAAAGTTTTTCACTAAAAAAAAGGTGTCCTCATTTTTGTTCAAACGCAAGATGATTTTCAAAGTCTCGAAAATGATGTTTGTTCAACTTTTTGTAAAATGATACTCAAGATCAACTGGTGTTTCCAAACTGTCTTCAAAAGGTGGTTTTCGTTTTAAAACCCATCATTTCCTGCTTTTGGTCGGAGAAAGTGTGTATGATGTTTGTATTGTTGTTAGGGTGTTAGCCTCCGAATTGTGATTGAATTGGTGGTGTGAACGTTGAGTCGTTCGCCACGCGTATGTTTTGTTAGCCCTTTGCGGGAGGTGTGATGACGATCTTTAATGTTGACATTTCGTGGTGGCTTGCGTGTTATCGCACCTGTGTGAGCTGTTAAAGCTTGGGTTTGTACGTTTGTGTACATGTGTGATTGTTTCATGATGTTTGTAATTATGTGTTGGTTATTGTTCGGACCTTTGAGGTCGCCAAACGATACCGTCGTTGCTGTAGTGTTTGTGTGTGTGTATTACTTTACGATGGTAATCGTTGTATACGGTATGTATTATGATTCTTCGTTGTGCTAAGTTGGCATCTCCGGTATGTTGTTTTGCGGTGTTATGTTCCATTGTATCTAGCATTTGTATTTTCGGTATGCCGAGCCGAGGCGTTTGAACCGTGATGTGCCGGGGCATGCACGTGCAATTTGTCCTTCTCGTCAGTAACACATTTCGAGTGTGGACTCGAGGGTCACCGAATTCAATTTTGCGAATTGGCTACCGAGACTTTCGGAGTTCGCGCTTCAGCACAGATATCAGAATCGGCTTTGAGAGGCCTTTGAAGGATGTTTCTGTCAATTGCATGTTGTGTCGTCTCCTTGATTTCGTTATTGTGAGTAGCGGGGACGACCTTCTTTTATAAGAGGTCGAATATAATACCCGTATTATTTTTTTTTTTGCTTCTATATTTTCTCTTTCTCCAGTCTATCGATACACTCATGTTCGTTGATACTTTCTGAACTTGTTTTGTATTTCGGTTTCATCGTTCGAACGAGCTGTGATCTTGTTTTGGGTCGATCTGGTTATCGCTGTAACTTTTCCGAGTTCGGTTCGATTCTCGTGAACCTTGTTCGGAAGTAGCATCTTTTGATTCTACTAATTCTTTTATTCGAAGTGGATCGGATTTGGAACTTCTACATTTTCGACTCTGTCGACTCGTTTATGTTCATTGACATTTTCTGAGCTTGTCCTGCCCCTTGCTTTTGTTGATCGAACGAGGGTGGTATTATTTCGGAATTACTCGTTCGTCGTTGTGACTTTTCAATTGTTATTCCCTTTCCTGTGGATCTTATGCGAGTGTGCATCTTGTTGTTTTCACCGGATCATGTTTTGTCTCGAGTCGAGATGTGAACCTCGGAGTTGTCGGTTGAACCTTATTGTTCTTCGTGATCCGAACATGATCGTTCGATTTTTGTTGTCTCGATCTTTGTGGTTCGATCGTTTGATTGTTCGGTTTTTGTTGATCTCGTTTCGTGATTGTTGAACATTCAGACTCCTTCGAAATTCCCTTAAGTTCGGGAAAATAGTCTCGTTTTCGATCTTCCAACCCTTGGGCGGTGGAATTCGGTATTTGTTCAGCGTGTGGCTCATGTTTTGATTGATAAACCGTTGGGTTGGTCAATCGTATTGATTTTCGTTGGTTGTGTTTTGTGATTGTTCGGATAATCGACTTGATTGTATTATCTGTTTGATGACACTTGTCACTTGTTGATTTTATTATGTCTCTACCAGTGGCATTGTGTTGGTCGTCCTGGAGCGTGTTTTCACGCCGTATATTCCTTTGCGTTGCTTGTAACATTTCGCCGATGGGCGTAAGTTACGCATTTCTTGTGTATCTCGTTGAGTTTTCCTGGCGGGGATATTGCCTCTCCCTACTTGTTTTAAGTTTCGGGACGAAACTTCTTTTAAAGAGGGTAGAATGTAATATCCGCAATTTCGAATTTCGGTAATTTTCTTTTTTTCGGCGGAAGTCCGTTTTGACGACTCGCTCATGTCCGTCTCGTCATTTCGAGAATGATTAATTCTGCACTTTTTGTCATCCGAGTTCGTTTCGGTGTCGTTTTGTTGAGTTCCGTGCTTTTTAGCGACTTTTCCGCACTTGAGCTCGATTCTTGCGAATCTCGTCCGAAACTGTTGTTTCGAATTTCTCGCAAGTTCATTTGATGTTAGTATTCATGTTGCGAGCTTTGGTTCGGTGTTTCGATCACGTATCGTGATTTCCGGGCATTTTGGGCCATTTTTGTAATTTCCCAAAGTTTAGGGTAATTACTTCCGTTGTCGAATTCCGACACTTCCGGTGGTCGGAATCGTGTGTTCTCTTAGCGCTTGGATTCGTCTTTGCGAGTACTTCGTAACCGTATCTTCGATTTTTACTCAAGTTCGGGTTTCGGGGTCGTCCGGGCCGTCGGAGTGGCCACGGCCGAGTCACGGCGGGCAGCTGGCTTTGCCGAGTTACGGCCGTAGGTGCGATTCTGGCCGTAACGTGTGCGATTACGGCCGTAAGGCATGATCGGGTACAATCGTATGGCGCTGGCGGCTTCTGACGAAGGCGGATTCTGGCCGTAATGTGTGCGAAGTTACAGTAGTAAGTGTCCATTTGGTGCTAGGCGGATTTTAACGATGCGGTTACGGCCGTAAGGCTGCCGAGTACGGCCGTAAGGGACCGAGTTACGGCCGTAAGACAACTGCTTGTTACGGCCGTAACCTGCTATATATAGCACAGGCTCGGCAGGACTTCATTTTTTCTCGTTTTTCCCACTTCCTTCCTCCTCTTCCGGTTGGAGACTTATGGATCATGGAGGCATGTTGTCATACATCCAATCCATGAAGTTCTTGAGTTTATAACATCAATCAATCATCCCGTAACCTCCTCCGATCTACCGAATCAAGGTTAGATTTCTTGAAATCTAGTTTTGGGGAATTTGGGTATTTTGGTTGATTTCGTCCGTTTAATCCGATTTAACTTAGGATTATGAGGGATTGATGATTATTTAGATGTATTATATCATTTCCCTTGTTATTCCTTGGTTGGATCGTATCGATTCGTTGATTTAGTCGAGTTCTTGATCGACGCCTTGAAGGTGTCTGGTAGAATGTCTTAGAGGGGTTTTCGGACGTTCTACGATTATTCTTCCTCGTATGATCATTGATTTATTCATTGTATGATGTTAGGGTCGAGTTTCTTGCGAAGAAACCGCGTTGAACCCTTCCGTTCGTTGTCGTCTTCTTTTTCGATGACATCGGGCGTTTAGTAGCTTCCCGGTTGAGCCGTGTTCGTCGGACTACTTACGTGCCGATTTCGAGGCAAGTACCTTGTCCATACTATTCTTGTTTTGTGGATATGATAATTGGTGATCGTCTTGGTGTGTTTGTTTATTTGTTGGAGACGAGTTTTTCAAAAGATTTGGTTAGCCTTGTTAAAGGCCCTCTTTCAAAATCGTGTGTGTTTTGTGATTGGTATGCTTCTCGAACGAGTATGTGAATCTTATGGACATGTTTGGTGTCGATGATACACTTGGTATTTGCGTGTGGACGTATACTGTTTCATTTCGGTGCATTGTGGTTGACGTGTCGTTTTACTAAGTGTTTGATGCATCTGGGTGAATTGTTTGGATATCCTCGGTGTGATATGTTACTCGTGCTTGAGTTTGATTTGCTAGCCAGCTCGGGAGGGTCCTTCGAGGCCTCGAGTGGGATTCGTGGCTTCGTCCCGGTCCTAGGTGACGTGTGGTGCTTGAGTATTTCGCTAGCCATCTCGGGAGGGTCCGACGGGATCACGGAGTGGGATTTGTGGCTTCGACCCAGTCCTAGGCAATGTGAGTACTGTGTTTTGTGAATGTGTTTGCTCACCTCGGGAGGGTTTGACGGGACCACGGAGGGAATTCTAATGGCTTCGACCTGGGTTCACGAGTGAAACTTCACCGCTACGTGTATATATTTTGTGATTGTTTTTCGCTCACCTCGGGAGGGTCCGATGGGATCACAGAGGGAGTCCAATGGTATAGCCCTGGATTCACGAGTGCGGTTGCTTATGTTTTGTGAATGTGTTTGCTCACCTCGGGAGGGTTCGACGGGGCCACGGAGGGAATTCCATTGGCTTCGACCTGGATTCACGAGTGAAACTTCACGGGTGCGTGTGTATTTTATGTCCGTCGAGGACGCATGACGTGGGCTTTTAACCTTGTGTATTATGGTTGGTTTTATTTGCGAAAACAAAACCTTTGGTCGTGACCTGTTGATTTTTGAAGCGAAGGATTCGGTAATCCTAAATTGTTTCCTATTAAAACTCTCGATGGCAATTCAAACTGTTTTATAAATAGTTTTCCCTTGCTTTGCGACCTTTCGGTTTTAGAATGTTTTACCAAACTCTTGCCTCGGGAAGTACTTTTCGTCACGTTTGAAACTTTGAGGATTCTTGATTATTATTGTTCTTGGAATGTGAATTGTTTGGATCGTATTTTTGCACTTGTACTTGCACTAGCAAAACAGTGGAGTTTTGCTAACCCCCGAGTATTCGGGGGGTGGATGTCTATTTTTGCATTCAGGTTTTGGAGCATAGCACAGGGTCGGCATGAAGGATGATGAAAGATGAACGATACTAATCACACGAGGATCCATTGATGTCGGATTGGTCTAGTTGTATCTTCTTTTCATTGCGAGATCTTTTCCCCGTTGTACGGGAGTTTATTGTATTTTGACCCCTGCGTGGGTATGCATTTGGAATTGAGTTGTAAGTAATTATTGAAAGACCAAGTCGGTCTACTGAGTTATTTTATCCTTAAAGGCGATGTTTAGATGTTTGATTTAGTTATCAGCCTGGTAGATCCTCGAGGAGAGGGTCTACGGCGTGTAATATCCCTGAGTGGATTGGGGGTGTTACACGTCGGCCCGCCCGAGAGTGGATAGAAATAATCATGCCATTAATATTTCATACTTTCAAAGTCGAGAACGCACATTCATAAATATATACTTGCCTTGAATAGTTGACGACGCAACGAACGGAAAGGAAAGTCACTGACGAATGCTAGGAACTCACGAAACCGAACCTAACGATTCGAAGAATACAATCACAACCAATTCTAAACGAATACAGAAATGGAATACACATGGAAACCCGCCTAAGATTCATGTATATTCGTATAAAAACGACGAGGGCAGACCACAACCAAACCCTCTCGATTCCGTAAAAAACACGAAATATACCATGAATCCATAGGGAAACTAAGAATACCAACAAGATTAATCATATTCATCATGAATTAATCAACAAAACGGAATGAATCGGACAAAAACGCGAAAACCCCCAAATCTCCCCAAAAGTAGGGTTCTAGAGATCTAACCTTGATTCGCTGGATCGAAGGATGTTATAGGATGATTGATCAGTGATATAAACTCAAAAACTTCATGGATTTGTTGTTTAACAACATGGCCACTACCAAAAATAACACTTTAGCCGACGACTAGACGGAGAACGGCCGACGGCCGGCGGAAGTCGTCGGCTAAAGTCAGCAAGTTTAGCCGACGGCTAACTTGTTGTCGGCTAAAGTAGTTTAGCCGACGACTTTACTATTGGTCGTCGGCTAAAGTCAAGTTAGTCTTCGGCTAAAGTTTTGTAGTTTAGCCAACGACTAATATACTTTAGCCGACGACATACCGTCGGCTAAACTTAACTTTAGCCGACGACCTGCCGTCGGCTAAAGTCTTACATGTTTTTTTGTGCAGCATATATCACCATCTAACACTTGAAGAGACCATTTACAACACATTCGGAAATTACAGAACAAGAAAACGAAAAACAGTAATTTTCTCTGGTTTAATCATTCAAAAAATCATATTGATTGAATTTTAGTATCAGTTATAATTATATTACGTATATAATATATCTATTTGGATGATTATGAAAATGTTTTAGAATTATTAGTTCGGTTTCTCGAATATTTCTTGGTGTGTGTGTGTGTGTGTGTGTGTGTATATATATATAAATATATATATATATATATATATATATATATATGGATTTGACATCTTGAATTCGAGCTATATATATGATGATTATATCACCATCTAACATTTCCACGGTTAAAGTCTATCATTATATAAAAATTGTATAAATATATACAGATATATAATCATTATATATATATATTGATAAATATATATTTAAAATCAAATTCAAACTTAAAATATTAATACATGTATAAATATATTTTCAGAATATAGTTTAGCCGACGACAGCCGTCGGCTAAAGTCTGTAAAAAATATTATTAAATATGTAGATATCCTAATTTTGTATTAAATATATAGATCTACATTATTATGTAAAAATTGTATAAATATTTAAATAATATTATATAAAAACTGTATAAATATATATAATATATAATCATTATATATATATATATATAAATATATATTTACAATCAAATTCAAAGAATATTAAATATTAATATATGTATAAATATAAAAAAAAAGTGTTTAAATGTACGAATGATAAACATGACCCAGTGGCAAAATGCCATATCACTTATATAAATCGCCCGGGTTTGAACCCCGGCTGCCACTGGGTCATACTTTTTTATTATTAGAGGAATTTAGTTTAGCTAAATATTGCCGTCGGCTAAAGTGTAGATATTATAAATTTTATTAAATATATTTATAATTAAATTTATTTATAAAATTTCATTATATAAAAATTGTATAAATATATATAGATATATAATCATTATATATATATTGATAAATATATATTTATAATCAACTTCAAAGAACTTAAAATATTAATATATGTATAAATATATTTTCAGAATATAGTTTAGACGACGACAGCCGTCGGCTAAAGTCTGTAAAAATATTATTAAATATATAGATATCTTAATTTTGTATTAAATATATCTATATTATTATATAAAAATTGTATAAATATATAAATATTATTATATAAAAACTGTATAAACATATACAATATATAATCATTATATATATATTGATAAATATATATTTATAATCAAATTCAAAGAATATTAAATATTAATATATGTATAAATATAAAAAAAGTGTTTAAATGTACAAATGATAAACATGACCCATTGGCAAAATGCCATATCACTTATAAATGGCTCGGGTTCGAACCCCGGCTGCCACTGGGTCATATTTTTTTTTTTTGGAATTTACTTTAGCCGACGACTGTCGTTGGCTAAAGTGTGGATATTATAAATTTTATTAAATATATTTATAATTAAATTTATATATAAAATTTCATTATATAAAAATTGTATAAATATATACAGATATATAATCATTATATATATTGATAAATATGTATTTATAATCAAATTCAAAGAACTTAAAAAATTAATATATATATATATATATATATATATATATATATATATATATATATATATTCAGAATATTGTTTAGCCGATGACAGCCGTCGGCTAAATTCTGTAAAAAATATTATTAAATATATAGATATCTTAATTGTGTATTCAATATATCTACATTATTATATAAGAATTGTATAAATATATAAATATTACTATATATAAACTGTATAAATATATACAATATATAATCATTATATATATATTGATAAATAAACATTTATAATCAAATTCAAAGAACTTAAAATATTAATACATGTATAATATATTTTCACAATATAGTTTAGCTGACGACAGTCGTCGGCTAAAGTCTGTAAAAATATTATTAAATATATAGATATCTTAATTTTGTATTAAATATATCTATATTATTATATAAAAATTATATAAATATATAAATATTATATAAAAACTGTATAAACATATACAATATATAATCATTATATATATTGATAAATATATATTTATAATCAA
Source organism: Orobanche coerulescens (assembly GCA_033398695.1). Classification (NCBI taxonomy): domain Eukaryota; kingdom Viridiplantae; phylum Streptophyta; class Magnoliopsida; order Lamiales; family Orobanchaceae; genus Orobanche; species Orobanche coerulescens. The sequence goes on along the minus strand of CM065805.1, from coordinate 143,977,284 downwards.
ATTCAAAGAATATTAAATATTAATATATGTATAAATATAAAAAAAGTGTTTAAATGTACAAATGATAAACATGACCTAGTGGAAAAATACCATATCACTTATATAAATGGCCCGGGTTCGAACCCCGACTGCCAATGGGTCATATTTTTTTTTTTTTGGAATTTAGTTTAGCCGACGACTGCCGTCGGCTAAAGTGTAGATATTATAAATTTTATTAAATATATTTATAATTAAATTTATTTATAAAATTTCATTATATAAAAATTGTATAAATATATATAGATATATAATCATTATATATATATTGATAAATATATATTTATAATCAACTTCAAAGAACTTAAAATATTAATATATGTATAAATATATTTTGAATATAGTTTAGACAATGACAGTAAATCGGCTAAAGTCTGTAAAAATATTATTAAATATATAGATATCTTAATTTTGTATTAAATATATCTATATTAATATATAAAAATTGTATAAATATATAAATATTATTATATAAAAACTGTATAAACATATACAATATATAATCATTATATATATTGATAAATATATATTTATAATCAAATTCAAAGAATATTAAATATTAATATATGTATAAATATAAAAAAAGTGTTTAAATGTACAAATGATAAACATGACCCATTGGTAAAATGCCATATCACTTATAAATGGCCCGGGTTCGAACCCCGGCTGCCACTAGGTCATATTTTTTTTTTTGGAATTTACTTTAGCCGACGACTGCCGTTGGCTAAAGTGTGGATATTATAAATTTTATTAAATATATTTATAATTAAATTTATATATAAAATTTCATTATATAAAAATTGTATAAATATATACAGATATATAATCATTATATATATTGATAAATATGTATTTATAATCAAATTCAAAGAACTTAAAAAATTAATATATATATATATATATATATATATATATATATATATATATATATATTCAGAATATTGTTTAGCCGATGACAGCCGTCGGCTAAATTCTGTAAAAAATATTATTAAATATATAGATATCTTAATTGTGTATTCAATATATCTACATTATTATATAAGAATTGGATAAATATATAAATATTACTATATAAAAACTGTATAAATATATACAATATATAATCATTATATATATTGATAAATAAACATTTATAATCAAATTCAAAGAACTTAAAATATTAATACATGTATAATATATTTTCACAATATAGTTTAGCTGACGACAGTCGTCGGCTAAAGTCTGTAAAAATATTATTAAATATATAGATATCTTAATTTTGTATTAAATATATCTATATTATTATATAAAAATTATATAAATATATAAATATTATATAAAAACTGTATAAACATATACAATATATAATCATTATATATATTGATAAATATATATTTATAATCAAATTCAAAGAATATTAAATATTAATATATGTATAAATATAAAAAAAGTGTTTAAATGTACAAATGATAAACATGACCTAGTGGAAAAATACCATATCACTTATATAAATGGCCCGGGTTCGAACCCCGACTGCCAATGGCTCATATTTTTTTTTTTTGGAATTTACTTTAGCCGACGACGGCCGTCGGCTAAAGTGTGAATATTATAAATTTTATTAAATATATTTATAATTAAATTTATATATAAAATTTAATTATATAAAAATTGTATAAATATATACAGATATATAATCATTATATATATATATATTGATAAATATGTATTCATAATCAAATTCAAAGAACTTAAAAAATTAATATATATATATATATATATAAATATATATACATATATACATATATATATATATATACATATATATATATATAATATAGTTTAGCCGACGACAGTCGTCGACTAAAGTCTGTAAAAAATATTATTAAATATATAAATATCTTAATTTTGTATTAAATATATCTACATTATTATATAAAAATTGTATAAATATAAAAATATTACTATATAAAAACTGTATAAATATATACAATATATAATCATTATATATATATATATTGATAAATATATATTTATAATCAAATTTAAAGAACTTAAAATATTAATATATGTATAAATATATTTTTAGAAAATAGTTTAGCCGACGACCGCCGTCGGCTAATGTGACACGGCCCGTGTCAAATAACACTGTCCGTGTCGAAGTGTTCTAAATTTCCAAAAGTTTTCTGGACATATAACCCGATTGAGTCGATCGACACGATCGAGTCAAAATAGTTTAGCCGACGACGACCGTCGACTAAAGTACGAAGCATTTAGAGTTTAGCCGACGACGGCTGTGTCGTCGGCTAAAGTGCCCTTACATATAAAAAAACGGGACAGATTGTTATTTTTTTCTTTCTTCACTTTAATTACTTCTTCCTGCAGGAACCCTACCGCCGCACCCAGCACCGAAGCCGTCGTCCGTCGTTTCGCCTTCCACCTTCAGCCATGTTTTCGCCTTCATCAGTCGTGAGATTCGCCCGTTTGAGTATTTTTCCATCATTCCGCCGGACTGATTTTGAAGGTAACCGATTTGGCGATTTCCCCTTTTGTATCAGTGATTTTTTTTTTCAGTGATGCTTCCCCGTTGGCAATGTAATATCTGGATTTATTACAGTGTATTTCATCTGTATTCAAACCATGTATTACTTTGGATTGGTGATTTTGATTATTGGAGTATGATATTTAGTGCATTAATATCATTATGCATAAGTATAGAAACTTGCAAAATTGTTCAAGCAACCTCGTGATAGCGCACGCTAAGAATGTATCTTAACGCGCGCTATCGGGCCATTCTTAGCGCACGCTATGTAGGTATGAGTAACGTGCGCTAAGGACTCAATTACTGAGCGGGACAGTTAGCTCATGCGCCAGCGGGACATGGGTCCGGATAAGATTCCCGCTGACGCACCCGGACAAATTCTGAAGTCAACCATTATTAGCGCACGCTAAGGGATGCTTAGTAGCGTGCGCTAACTTGTCAATAATGCAGAATATTATAAATGTGACAACAACCGCTTGGGCTTTCATTTCCTTCGTCTATACTTCATCTTTGAGAGTCCATAGAGCAATAATCTCCCTTCTAAACACTTAGAACATGTATGAGTGATCATTGAATGATTGAGTATCACTAGTGAAGTGATCATTGAAGAGAAGTAACACCTTCGAGGGGCACATAACCAACCGGAGTCGGATTACACCTTGTGGTTCAGTGATTTCGGCATATTAAGGTATGTTCAACCTATCACCAGTCTCAGATTTGGATTTCCAATGGATATGATGATCATGTTAACGGGATATTGAATTTCATTAGTGAATTATTTCAACAACATCATGTTTAGAAGATTGGGATGTCTACAATTACGATATTATTGTTGGAACCTTGAAGTTGGAATCCTAGTACTTCAAATGATGAGAGAAATATTCGGAAGTTAACAATCCGTATGATTTATGTTATCTTTGTGATCATGATTTGGAAAAGATGTTATAAGAACTTAAAGGGAGAATCATCTTAGGAAATATTCTTTCGTATAAGTCGGAATTGTTAGTTCACCTCAAGATGAAGTCTGAATATGTATAATGATAGTAGAATCTAATACATCATCGGAGATCACCAACTTTGCATGAGAATTGTAATCAAGATGGATTATGGTGTCATGATGATTATACGTATATTGGCATCTTGAAGTTGATATCATACTGGAGATTATTCATAAGAGTAAGAACTTGGTATTCATGGAAGTAACATGAATTATCACGAAGGATTTCATTGTTTCGTTCATGGCAAGAACAGTTTACTGCTCAGCAGTAAACTGCCATGCAGAGATAGCGCACGCTATGTTATGGAGTTTAACGTGCGCTATCGAGCACTAGTTAGCGTACGCTACGTTTGGTACGTAACGTACGCTAGACCATCAGACAAGTCAGTTGCCTGATCAGTGGAGTACTGACCATGCGTCGTTAGCGTGCGCTAGGCTTTGTTGTTTGCGTGCGCTATCGGGCGAGGCATGCGCACGCTACGAGTACTTAGCGTGCGCTAAGCTCTTCGGGCGGTGCGTTTATGAACTTTTGACCGTTAAGCGGGTGTTAAACATTCATACGACGTGAGATAAACTCTATATCATTTCTTTTGTTAAGGTTTGGTCTCGTTCGTGATTGATTGAGGAGGACGATCTTGAGTGTTCATTTTCGTGGAAGTATTGTTATTGTCTTCAAATCGAGGCAAGTACCTTAATTGTTTTATGTATTGTTGTTATACATATTGTCGTGCATGTATGTCGTTATTGTGTGTCCACCTCGTGTTGGTCCGGGATCATCGGGGATCTATGCTAGCGTCATACTGGATCATCGGACGGGTTTTCCACCACGGGTTGGTCTGACGGGATCATCGTGGGTTCTAGGCAGTGAACGCTGGATCGATGGAATTACCATGTGTATGTATTGATATTATGTTGTGATTATCAGTTGTGTATGTTATGTTTGAGTTTCTCGTAGGAGAAGACTCGTTGGTATTTTGTCGTTTACGTTATTATTATTCACCGTGAGATATGAATAATATGTTGTGGTACTTGTACTAGCATCGTTGTGCTAACCCCTTCGGGGTGAACATTTTGTTTGTGTTCGGGATCCGGAGAGCGGGAAACAACCACCGGAACCGTATGACGACGAGGGTGCGAGTGATGTCCCGACCGGGTTTATTTATCTTTCGTTTATTCGTTATTTCAATAAGTACTCGAGTACGAAGTCGTTTGTGATGATTTGAATTTGGTGATGTAATATTGAGTTACATTGGACAATTGTACTATTTACGTATTTTGGTCGGGCGGATGTCTTTGTAATACCGTTATTTCCATTCGTCAGTACCTTTTTATACTTGTTCAATTCTTCAGCCTTGTAAATCCTTATGTAAAGGATTTACGGCGCTGTAATATTCCCGAATATATTGGGGGTGTTACAGAATATGGTATCGGAGCTAAGATTATGGATATCTTGGCCGTTGGGTTAAAATAGGGGTCATTTATGTCTTTTGGGGTAACCGGCCGTGAATGACATCACTGCACTGCCTACGTCTTCATGCGAACAGTGGTTGGAAGTCCCTAAACTCTATCTCGTTCTTTACATATTGTATATCTTTATACTCGAATATTAGAACGATGTTGTTTCCTGTATATTGAGTATTTATGCTTACAGTATGTTGAGAGGCGGACGTGGACGTGGTCGCGGTCGTGGACGCGGACGAAGAAATGCCGAAAGGGAAGCGTCGCCTTCTAACCAGGCCAGTCATAGCTCAGGCGAGCCGCAACAGTCTATTAATAATGAACCAGATCCTGCTGTACCAGAGATCCTTCGTCAAGTGGTGAACCAGATGACTCAGTTCGCCCAGGTCGTGGACCGAATGCAAGTGGCGATGGGACTACAGCAGGGAGAGAGACAGCAAGGGATCCCAGATATGGGAAATCGAGGTGACCGGTGGCTGCAAGAAGTGGCGAAGATGCAACCACCCAAATTCGACGGTATTTCTACGACTCCCACCTGGGATCATTGGTTAAAGGAGCTGGAGAAAATCTTTGCCGGAATCAACTGCCCAGACGACCGGAGAGTCTCTATCGCTCAATATTTTCTGATAGGGGAAGCGTCCGAATGGTGGGAAGCCATCCGGCCTGTAGACCATGATGCCGATTGGACAGAGTTTATATTAATGATGGAAGCTCAGTATTGCCCTCGTCCTGTGAGGGAAGCCAAAGTTCGGGAGTTTTTCTCCGCTCAGCCTTTTGATGTGCCATTATCCCAGGCAATCAAGACATTTAACCAGCAGCTGGCATTTGTTCGACATCTGGTCAGAACAGATGCAGAAATGATGATTCATTTCGACATGAGAATGAAACCAGAAGTCCAGAGGTACATGTCCGGATTCGAATGTACCACACTCCGCCAATACCAGGATAAGGCGTTGGCATATGAGATCAAGGAAGCAGCCATGGAGAAATTCTCGGAATCCAAGAAACAAAAAGTCTCTGGTACTTTTACAGAGCACAAGAACAGTGGGGCCCGTAAGGCCCAGTCATCCTTTCACTCTTTTAAGAAACCTCCGCACCCAGCTAGGAGCGGAAAGAACTTCGGGGCAACATCAACTATTGCGATGTTACCAGAAATGCTTTAAGCTGCGCCCGACGGGGCACTATCGACGGAATTGCCCCCTTCTGCCGTGACTTGTTTTTGGCGTGGGACGAGAGGACATCGGGCGGTGTTTTGTGAAGAGGCTGCAAAGTCTTTTAGAGCCCGTACACCACGGCCCGATCCGAGAAGGAGGCCGGTATTCCACAGACGCGGCAAAGTGTTCGGATGCCTCGGGAATTTTGGCCGCGGGCGAGCGAGAGGACAATGGGACCGAAGGGGACATTGAGTGCCGGATCTGCTCCCCACGTGCATGCGAGATGAGGAGGACAGACGATCGAGATCTTTCTTTGTCGCATCAGTCTTGTCGAGATCCTTTCCCGGCCGATTAGCGTTTTATTCGATACGAGCCACACATTCTTTCATATCTTTGTCTTGTGTGAATCGTTTGAATATTTCCGGTTTTCATGCTTGTGAACCTTATGTTGTTGGTTTACCGAGTGGAGAGAGGATTGTCGGAAATTTAGAAACTAGAAATTTCCTGTATCATTTGGAGGCGAGAGTGGCTCTCAAACCCGATCGTGATAGAAATGCAAGGAGATGACACGATACTCGGAGACGATTGGCTTAATCGATATGGAGCAATTGTGAACTACCGAAGGAGGAATATCTCGCGATCGGACGATGGTTCCGATATTCTGTTTGAGGATGGAAACCGAGAAGCTCGGGAAATTGATCAAGGCGATGAAAAGTCAAATTGTTGAAACAGTGTCTGCATGCTGGTGTTACGCAATGAAGAAAGAAGACGAAATTGTGGAACTTTCATCCATTCTGTTGTGAACGAATTTCCGGATGTGTTTCCTGACGAGTTACCTAGATTACCTCCACGAAGGGATGTGGAATTTACCATTGGTGGAACCGGAGCTACACCAATTTCCAAGGCGCCGTATCGTATGGCACCTCTTGAAATGTCTGAATCAAGAAGCGGTGGAGGAGTTCTTGGACAAGGGCTATATTCAGCCAAGCGTTTCACCACAGGGAGCGCCCGATTCTTTTAAATCCGAAAGAAGGATGGATCGCTCCGACTGTGCATTGACTATCGAGAGCTGAACAAGATGACGATTAAGAACAAGTATCCGTTGCCACGGATTGATGATTTGTTTGACCAGTTGCAAGGGGCAATAGTATTTTCTAAGATTGATCTGAGATCAGGATACCATCAACTGAGGATTAAGGAGTCTGGTGTTCCGAAATCAGCGTTCAGAACTCGCTACGGGCATTATGAGTTTGTAGTGATGCCGTTTGGTCTCACTAACGCACCTGCTATATTTATGCAATTGATGAACCGTGTGTTCATTGAATTTTTGGACAAATTTGTGGTCGTATTTATTGATGACATCCTGGTGTATTCTAAGAGTCCGGAAGAACATGCGCAGCATTTGCGGATAGTATTGGAGCTTTTGAGAAACGAACAATTGTACGCCAAATTTTCTAAGTGTGAATTCTGGCTAAAGGAAGTAATGTTCCTCGGCCATGTGGTGTCAGCTAGAGGAGTCCGAGTAGACCCTCCGAAGATCGAAGCCATATTGAATTGGAAGCCTCCAAATAACGTGAAAGAGGTCCGAAGCTTCTTAGGACTTGCTGGATACTATCGTCGATTCGTGGAAGGGTTTTCTAAAGTCTCCCGCCCACTTACTCGACTTCTGCAGAAAACTCAAAAGTTTGAGTGGAATGAATCATGTCAGATTAGCTTTGATGAATTGAAGAAGAGATTGACGACGGCTCCGATTCTATCACTTCCGCAGGGAACTGGAGGATTCATAGTTTACAGTGATGCTTCGAATCAAGGACTTGGGTGCGTGTTGATGCAGAATGATAAGGTGATCGCTTATGCGTCGCGACAACTGAAACCTTATGAAGTGAATTACCCGACACATGATTTGGAGCTAGAAGCAGTGGTTTTTGCCTTGAAGATTTGGAGGCATTATCATGCAGGGACTCACCGCCGGATCTTTACGGATCATAAGAGTCTCAAGTATATATTCGATCGAAAGAGTTGAACATGCGGCAAAGAAGATGGTTGGAACCGATTAAGGACTATGACTTGGAGATTTTATATCATCCAGCAAAGCGAATGTAGTGGCCGATGCACTTAGCCGCAAACTGTCTCTATTCGAGATCTTTGGAGACGCCGACATCCCAACTTAGCCTTCAACGAGAGATGATTCGTGAAGGAATTGAGGTATGGTTACAAAGAGTCCAAGGACAACTGTGCGTGATGGAGATAACTTCATCTTTAACCGAAGAAATCAAATCTAGACAGGCAGATGATCCTCTGATGGTTCGGTTACATGATGAAGTGATCAAAGGAAAGGCCCCCGGATTCATAATTCATGACGATGGAGTTTTGAGATTTCAGAACCGACTCTGCGTTCCCGATGTTGATGTTCTGAAACAGACGATTATGAAGGAAGCTCATAGTTCGCCCTATTCTATCCACCCGGGCACCAGTAAAATGTATAAGGACTTGAAGCAGAATTTCTGGTGAGGCAACATGAAGCAAGACGTAGCGGACTATGTTTCGAAATGCTTGACTTGTCAGTAGGTTAAGATCGAGCATCAACGGCCTGCTGGAATGTTGAAGCCGCTCCCGATTCCTGAATGGAAGTGGGAGGACATATCGATGGACTTCATCACTAATATGCCGAAAACCAGGACAGGAATGAACATGATTTGGGTGATAGTTGATCGTTTAACCAAATCGGCTCATTTTCTAGGCATTAAGGATACGTGGGGGCCAGAGAGGTTGGCTCGAGTCTTTATTTCGGAGATAGTTCGATTGCATGGTACGCCGAAGACCATTGTTTCTGATCGAGATGGCCGTTTTGTGTCTCACTTTTGGAAAGCAGTTCATAAGGCCTTAGGGACCGAATTGAACTTGATCTGACTTATCACTGCTGATCGACGGACAATCTGAGAGAACTATACAAACGGTGGAAGACATGCTAAGGGCTTGTGCCTTAGATTGGTCAAACGATTGGGAAGTTCATCTACCGTTGATTGAATTTACCTACAACAATAGTTGGCATGCTTCTATTAAGATGGCACCGTTTGAGGCATTATACGGAAGGAGATGCAGATCGCCCCTATCTTTGGGACGATTCATCGGACTTGATCGGAGCAGAACCGAGTTGATCGAGCGGACTCGAGAGAAGATAGCCTTAATTCGTGAAAGGCTGCCGCGCCAGAGTCGCCAGAATCCTATGCGGACGTCTGCCGTCGCCCATTGGAGTTCGATCTTTGGAGATCACGTACTTTTGAAGGTTTCTCCTACTCGGGGAATCTTTCGTTTCGGAAGGAAAGGAAAGCTGAGTCCGAGATATATCGGACCATTTGAGATCCTCGAGAGAGTTGGGGAGTTGGCATACAGATTAGCATTGCCGCCGTCATTATGCCATGTTCATAACGTGTTCCACGTATCCCAGTTGCGGAGATATATACCAGATCCCAGTCATATCATTGATTTCGGTGAGATCGAAGTCGCACAGGATGGGACGTTCGAAGAAAGACCAGTCAAGATACTCGAGAGTCGAGTTAAGCAACTGAGGAACAAGTCAATCGTTTTGGTCAAAGTTCAGTGGTCACGTCATGGAACGGAAGAATCCACCTGGGAAACGGAAGCTGATATGAAGTCCAGATATCCCGAGTTATTTCGTCTTGAGTTTCGGGACAAAACTCCTTTTTAGTAGGAGAGTATGTAATATCCGGATTTATTACAGTGTATTTCATCTGTATTCAAACCATGTATTACTTTGGATTGGTGATTTTGATTATTGGAGTATGATATTTAGTGCATTAATATCATTATGCATAAGTATAGAAACTTGCAAAATTGTTCAAGCAACCTCGTGATAGCGCACGCTTAGAATGTATCTTAACGCGCGCTATCGGGCCATTCTTAGCGCACGCTATGTAGGTATGAGTAACGTGCGCTAAGGACTCAATTATTGAGCGGGACAGTTAGCTCATGCGCCAGCGGGACATGGGTCCGGATAAGATTCCCGCCGGCCTTTCCGGACAAATTCTGAAGTCAACCATTATTAGCGCACGCTAAGGGATGCTTAGTAGCGTGCGCTAACTTGTCAATAATGCAGAATATTATAAATGTGACAACAACCGCTTGGGCTTTCATTTCCTTCGTCTATACTTCATCTTTGAGAGTCCAGAGAGCAATAATCTCCCTTCTAAACACTTAGAACATGTATGAGTAATCATTGAATGATTGAGTATCACTTGTGAAGTGATCATTGAAGAGAAGTAACACCTTGTAGGGGCACATAACCAACCGGAGTCGGATTACACCTTGTGGTTCAGTGATTTCGGCATATTAAGGTATGTTCAACCTATCACCAGTCTTAGATTTGGATTTCCAATGGATATCATGATCATGTTAACGGGATATTGAATTTCATTAGTGAATTATTTCAACAACATCATGTTTAGAAGATTGGGATGTCTACAATTACGATATTATTGTTGGAACCTTGAATTTGGAATCCTAGTACTTCAAATGATGAGAGAAATATTCGGAAGTTAACAATCCGTATGATTTATGTTATCTTTGTGATCATGATTTGGAAAAGATGTTATAAGAACTTAAAGGGAGAATCATCTTAGGAAATATTCTTTCGTATAAGTCGGAATTGTTAGTTCACCTCAAGATGAAGTCTGAATATGTATAATGATAGTAGAATCTAATACATCACCGGAGATCACCAACTTTGCATGAGAATTGTAATCAAGATGGATTATGGTGTCATGATGATTATACGTATATTGGCATCTTGAAGTTGATATCATACTGGAGATTATTCATAAGAGTAAGAACTTGGTATTCATGGAAGTAACATGAATTATCACGAAGGATTTCATTGTTTCGTTCATGGCAAGCGATTCTTGCTCGTGATGGCGCCATGCGAATAGCGCACGCTATGTTATGCAGTTTAACGTGCGCTATCGAGCACTAGTTAGCGTACGCTACGTTTGGTACGTAACGTACGCTAGACCATCAGACAAGTCAGTTGGCTGATCAGTGGAGTACTGACCATGCGTCGTTAGCGTGCGCTAGGCTTTGTTGTTTGCGTGCGCTATCGGGCAGACGTAACGCACGCTACACAGAGTACTTAGCGTGCGCTAAGCTCTTCAGCGGTGCGGTTTATGAACTTTTGACCGTTAAGCAAATTGTTAAACATTCATACGACGTGAGATAAACTCTATATCATTTCTTTTGTTAAGGTTTGGTCTCGTTACGTGATTGATTGAGGAGGACGATCTTCGAGTGTTCATTTTCGTGGAAGTATTGTTATTGTCTTCAAATCGAGGCAAGTACCTTAATTGTTTTATGTATTGTTGTTATACATATTGTCGTGCATGTATGTCGTTATTGTGTGTCCACCTCGTGTTGGTCCGACGGGATCATCGGGTGATCTATGCTAGCGTCTTGTTGGATCATCGGACGGGTTTTCCACCACGGGTTGGTCAGCGGGATCATCGTGGGTTCTAGGCTGTGAACGCTGGATCGATGGAATTACCATGTGTATGTATTGATATCATGTTGTGATTATCAGTTGTGTATGTTATGTTTGAGTTTCTCGTAGGAGAAGACTCGTTGGTATTTTGTCGTTTACGTTATTATTATTCACCGTGAGATATGAATAATATGTTGTGGTACTTGTACTAGCATCGTTGTGCTAACCCCTTCGGGGTGAACATTTTGTTTGTGTTCGTGATCCGGGAGAGCGGGGAAACGACCACCGGAACCGTATGACGAGGGTGCGAGTGATGTCGGCCAAGGTTTATTTATCTTTCGTTTATTCGTTATTTCAATAAGTACTCGAGTACAAAGTCGTTTGTGATGATTTGAATTTGGTGATGTAATATTGAGTTACATTGGACAATTGTAATATTTCGTATTTTGGTGAATCGATGTCAGTAATTCCGTTATTTCCATTCGTCAGTACCTTTTTATACTTGTTCAATTCTTCAGCCTTGTAAATCCTTATGTAAAGGATTTACGGCGCTGTAATATTCCCGAATATATTGGGGGTGTTACAGGCAATTTGGCGGCGGCTTTGAATAATATTAGGAAATTTCGTGGTAATAGTATTGAATTTGTTTTGCAGCCATTTTTCTTGCCAATATATATATATATATATATATATATATATATATATTGAAAGAAAAAAATGATATTATTAGGCAATTAAATTTTGTTCGTTTCTTGATTTATTGGTTAAAACTTGCTCATTTGTGCAGAGTCAACGTTGCATTTGGTTTTGAGGCTGCGTGGTGGAATCATCGAGCCGTCGTTGATGGCTTTGGCTAGGAAATATAACTAGGAAAAGATGATCTGCCGCAAGTAAAGATTTTTCCCCTTCTCCAGATTGAGATGACTCATATTACAACTTCTTGATATCACCGTATTCTTTGTCTAGTAATCATTTTTGTATTATGAGTAGTTCATATGCAGCTGATTGCTGCTTTTTATCCTGAATTATGGGCGCACAGTTTGAGTGCTAAATAGAAATGTATAAGAAGTGTGGCATTTTTTTATACTTCTTATAATTGCGCGTGTACTATCTCTTTTGGTGTGTTTATGCTGAGCATTGCATTTCTGTTTCTTGCCTTTCATTTAGAAATATAATTATTTTTGTACTACAGAGTACTTCTGAGGTTGGCTAGTCTGCTAAGAGTTGAGTTTGTTATTTAACATGTTATTGTTTTTATGTTGGTTTGTGAATTTTTCGAGTGCTCTGTTTTCTATGTATTCTACCCCGTTAACTCAATATATGTTTAGTATTAGAAATAAATTGCTTAGGCTGACGTCCTCGTCCATTGTTCTTTGCTTATTTCATGGCTTTAAAGGTTATCTCAAAACATAATCCAGTTTACTTGAGTTGGTGAAATATCCTCATCACAAGTGATACCAAATTAGTTTTCAAATAAAATCTGTTATATTTCTTGTTGGTAATTTAAGAAATTGCGTGAGCTAGAGGGGGGAATTTATTAAGTGTAACCAATTTAATCAGTCAATATAGTCATTATATCTTCTATCTATTCTGCCTCCTAAAAGAAAAATCACATAAACATTGAAACCAAATATTTGTGTTGCCCCTCGAAATAACGTGATTCTGTTTGAAAATAGCTTATTATGTATTAGCTTCGATGCATAATATTTAGTAAGTTAATAACAGATCCATTTGATTGCTATATTCAGATGTTATGCACGTCTGCATCCCCGTGCCGTCAACTGTAGGAAGAAGAAGTGTGGGCACAGCAACCAGGTATATATTGATTGGTTAATATTTGACCTATTGTGTCATTATAACTAAGCCATATGTGAACATGGAGGAAATTTTAGTTGGCTTATTGGATTTTCCCTTTTGCAGTTGAGGCTAAAAAAGAAGATCAAGTAGACTGTTGTGCGTTTTCTCAAGCTGTCAAGATAGTTTTCTTGTAGCGTCTCTGTCTTGCTTCCTTTATGATTTCTACTCATTTTCAACTACTCATATCGGTACGGCCAGAAATTCCAAGAGGAACAAAGGAAGGTTCAACATGCTGATGCGGTATATGATATCCTTGAGTCATACCGTGGCTCGATCGGAATTCGGTAACACCACCACCTCAATTCTTCGATTCACAAACACCTCTCTCTTCTTCACAGCCTCGGGACGATGACATGCAAGACGGTAGTAATCCTTCTTCTATCTTTAAGAATTTGACGGATCTTTGAGGATTTTAGTTGTCATTGTAGTAGTTCTTTTGCTAAATATTTTTTATTTAGACACGTGTTCGTTAACGTTGGTGTTTATAGTGATTTTGTTGATGTTGCGAGCTACATGACATGTTGATATGGTTTGTATTTAAATTATGCTTTTCATAATTGATTTATGTTGATTGTGATGTTTGGTGGTGTATTGTACATTTGGAATAAAAGGTTATCTGAACAGGTTCGGTGATTTCGAAATTTGAATTTTTTTTTCACTGGACTTTAGCTGACGGCATTTGCACATACCGTTTATATAAAAAAATAAAATAAAACATTTTAGCCGACGACTATGTAACCTTTGGCTAAAGTATTTATTTAAAAAAAATAAAAAACACTTTAGCCGACGACTGTGTAGCCGTCGGCTAAAACCAATACATTTTAGCCGACGGTAACTTTTGTCGTTGGCTAAAATGTAGAACTTTAGCCGACGACTACATAGTCGTCGGCTAAAACTGTAGAACTTTAGCCGACGGCTACATAGTCGTCGGCTAAAACTGGAACTATTTTAGCCGACGACTTTGTAACCGTCGGCTAAACTCGAACTTTAGCCGACGACCTTCCTTATTTGCCGTCGGCTAAACTTTAGCCGACCGACCTCGGCCGACCTACTTTTAGCCGACAACTGGCCACTTTAGCCGACGATTTCCGACTTTAGCCGACGACTTTTTGTCGTCGGCTAAAGTATAAACATTGGTAGTGGGCTTAACCTCCTCCGAAGCTCCAGCCGCGGACCGAAGAGAAAGGAAATGAAAAATGAATGAAAAAGTGGCTGCTCTGTCATTTATATACTGGGCCGGAACTAGCGTGCGCTAGCCTTCCCGGACTAGCGTGCGCTTCTCGGCCGATGCTCGGCCCGGCTTCTCGGCGAGGCCCGCATGACCCGGCACCACCGACCAATCTGCCGACCATAACTGTCACGACCCCGCTAGCGTGCGCTACGGCCGGAAGCTGCGCGCGCTAGCCCGTCGAGAACCACCGGACTAAAAGCTCGCCAGTAACGTCGCTAGTCGGCCGGCGGTGTGCGCTACCCCTACCGATTAGCGTGCGCCACGACCAAGCGATGGCGTGCACTACTGCCGATCCTATCGAGTCGAGACCCTCGAAGCCCTCTGCCCGACCGGCAGCGTCTGGCCCAGCTGGCCGACTCGGCAAGCGTGCGCTACACTGCCGAGTGGCCGCGCAGCCTCCCGGCCGTGCGCGCGCTACGCGGTTCTGCTGCCGTACTGCTCGGGCCGGTGCCCAGCACTTCCGACAGTGCCGCACCGGTCCGGCCAGCTGCTCAATCGCCATGACTCGACGACTCGATTTTTCGAAAACGTACGGAACGAACACGACGAAAAGCTCGTGGACAACATCAACGACCCGGAATGAAAACACAATACGATAATTAATCACGATACATGATAGAATAGCCAAACCTAAGTTCACAGAACGTATAACAAAGTTAAACGGACTTACGGAAAACTCGAAACAGCATTTTTGAACGAGATTCGCAAGAATCGAACTCAAGTGCGGAAAAGTCGCTAAAAATCACGGAACTCAATAAAACGATACCGAAACGAACTCGAATGTCAAAAAGTGTAGAATTAATCATTCTCAGGATGACGAAATGGTCCCAATCGAGTCGTCAAAACGGACTTCCGCCAAAAAAGAAAATTACCGGAAATCGAATTTGCGGATATTACAGTAACCGGGGGTTGTTTACTCTCGCATAAAACGACAACCTTGAATAGACTAATGGTTTAGAAATAGCGCATTACCGATGATGGGAAGCCTAATAACCGAGGGTATTTACGTGACCCATTGTTTACTCTCGCGTGAAACAGCAACCTTGACATGCGGGAATTGCTATTCAAGTTTTTTCTCCGCTATAGAGGGGGACTTAGTAACTAGAAGCATCCATGTGCCCCATGAGTCTCTTTTACGTCAAACGGTTCCCCAATATATGAGAATAGAAATCCACCCTAGGAGTATCCCGATGAAACATCCCGAGATCCGAACCTAGTGGTTAACTCGAATCTTTATTATGATCGGAATGCTGTCCGAGGAGTAATTTTGATAATGAAATTCTTAAATTTTTGCCACTTGACTGTGTGACTAGCGATTTGGCTTGTTTACTCTACCCCTTCGTATTGGCGGTCGGTAAAATTCACGCTTGTTAATCTTTGAGCTTGATTTTCCCCATGAACGATCGATTAGCACTAAAAATGGTTACTTTGTGGAATCAGTGTCCTTGATGTGACTCAATATTACGATACTCGTATTATTCTTTGAGATTTTCAGGGTAGTATTGATTAAGTTGAGCACTATGGATTTGCACGATCATTCACGATATTTTTTTTATTTGAAATTGACTCTTTTTGCTTGAGGACAAGCAAAGGCTCAAGTTTGGGGGTATTTGTTAGGCGTATTTTTATATGCTTATTTATCATTATTTCATATCCATTTTAATTCTAAACCTGCATAAATGAGCTTTTAATGCAATATCTTTATATGTTTTGTAGGAAATTTGAGTCCGGAATCTCGAACGGCGAAAAACGGGCCGAAACAATAATTTTTGGCCTGGGGCCGCGGCACGAACCAAGTGAGCCGCGGCACACAAAGGTGACTAACAAGAACCGAGTACGCTGTACTATGAGCCGCGGCACAAGGATGCTGAACCGCGGCCCAGGAAGAAAAAAAGGCGCCCAGGCATCCTGCGTTGAACGTTGGGGCCGCGGCACAGATTAAGCGAGCCGCGGCCCACAGGGCGGTTTTGCTGAGTCTTCCGCGTTTCTTTGCCATTTTTGGAGCAGTTTTCGACCAAATCCCCGGACGCATTTTGGAGGCGAATGATAGTTATAAATAGGGATTCAAGGTCTGAAAAGAGGATGGATCATCGAGGAATCTAGGAATTGAGAAGAAGCAGAAAACACCAAGGGCAGAGAGCTGAAGTTAAAGAACGGAGGAATCCAAGTTCTTCGTCTGCGTTTGATTTCTATGCTTTCTTTATTTCTTTATGTATTTTTATTTTCTAGCATGTCAGGCTAGAACCCTATTCTAGGATTTTGATGAAACTGAGGTTTTGACGAATTAACTTTTGATTATGATATAATTACCCTTTCTTATTGAGTTTTCCCCAATTATTCTTAATGCTTTCAATTGTGTGGCCTATAATTGAATTGTTTTGATTACGCAACTCGAATCGGGAGAGGAGAGTTGGTAGGAAAAATTGGTGAGAACCGTTTTATCTTGTGAGATAGGAATATACGCATAGGAATTACGTGGCCTTTCTGGAGATTTCGTACTTTTTGCCTATTGTCAAATTAATTCACCTAGGAATAGAGTGTATTATTCGCCTTAGAAAAATCTATTGACCTCGGGAGAGGCGGTAGAGTATTTTAGCAATCTTCGCCTTCAATAAATTGGGAATTCATTAAATTCATATAATCAAGAGTCATTCAGATAAACCGAGGTGGATTCACAATCCTAAATTAATTTCTTATTTGATTTTCTTTCTTCGAACAATCATTTTCATTATTTATTCTTTTATTAATTTTATTTAATTATTCTTGCATCTCCAACTTCGATAGTTAAGATAAAATTAGAATACTCATAAATCGATAATTAGTAAGCCAGTCCTCGTGGGAACGATATCTTACTCATCACTTTGTTACTTGTTTACTATAACGTGCACTTGCGTTCACCGAATTTCGCAACATCAAGTCCCATCCACTAGGCTGTAGTTCTTTGTTTGAAAAATTTATATTTATATGACATTTATAACATTTGGGTCTCCGCTTTTTAAATAAAAATAAAAAAATCAATTTTATTCCTTTTTGTATTAATTTCGAAAAAAACATTTTTTTATTTTTCATTTCTTTTATATATTAAAGAATCATCGTAAATAAAAATTCATATTTCTAGAAAAAGGTTTTATGACGATTTTAGAAAAATCAATGTAAATTTTACCCATTTTTATTTTTTACATCGGTTATTCCAAAACCGACGTAACAAATTAGCATTTTACATTGGTTTTGGAATAACTAATGTAAATTTACCGTATTTTTAGAGTTTACATCAGTTATTTTAAAAACCATGTAAAATTACTATTTTCTTACATCGGTTTTGGAATAATCGATGTAAATTTACTGTATTTTCAATTTTTACATCGGTTATTTTAATAACGGAAGTAAAAAATGGAAATTTTACATCGGTTTTGGAATAACCGATGTAAATTTACCATATTTTAAAATTTTACATTGCTCATTTTGAGCAATCGATGTAAAAAAATAATAATTTACATCGGTTATTTTAACAACCTATATAAAAGATAGTAATTTTACATCGGTTTTGGATTAACCGATGTATATTAACATATCTTCAACTTTTGCATTGGTTATTTACAACTGATGTAAAGAAGTTAGTATTTTAACATCGATTTCCATGAATAACTGATGTAAAATCACCGCGTCTTCAATTTTCACATCGGTTATCTTGTGAACCGATGTAAATTTACCAAAATTTTAATTTTTACATCGCTTTTATTTGACAACTGATGTAAATTGACCGATTTTTTAATTTTTACATCGGTTATTGTCAAACCTATGTAAATTGAGCGTCGTAAAAGCATATTTTGTAGCAGTGCTCATATCTTTCTTGTCACAACTAAATAGAAAATATATAGCAGTGAATAAAAGCTCAATAGATAGTATGTTTGCTTGAAGTTGTGTGTTTCATCCATACCAAGTAGTTTGGTATTTATGGGTCTTCAGGCCTTTCTTGCCATTACTGTATAGTGATATTAGCGTGCGCTAATACATCCTTCTGCGTGCGCTAACTTTAGTCATAAGTGGCAGTTGTTTTGACAAATTCTTCTAACGGTAGTATTTTGAATTGTAGCATGCGTCAATATACTCCTTAGAGTGTGCTAATGAGTTCAAGCTTGATTTCCAGGTCTTTGACAATGCACATGATTTACGCGTTCCAAAAGTCATGCGACGGTCCTTTGAACAGTGGTATGATTTTAGATTTTAGCATGCGCTATTCATACAAGTTAGCGTGCGCTAACTGTTAGTGAATCACCTTGACAAAATCTTCATTTAGCATGCACCATCCTTTACGACATAGCGTGTATTAAACATTTTTCTGAAGTTTTCTGTATTGTGGTTTAGCGTGCGTTAGCATCAGAAGTAACGTGCGTTAGTTGCTTCTCTATTTGATATCCAAATATCACTGTCTTGTATGAATTACCAGGTAGCATGCGTTATAATATTCGGTAGCGTGTGCTATTGGGCAGTTTAGCATACGTTGTATTAGTCAGTAGCGTGTGCTATATATGGTTGGCAGACTTCACTGTCCTTACTGTCTTGTTACATGCATAGCAGGTAGCATGCGTTAATATATCAATAGCGTGTGCTATTATCACATGGGAAGGAAGGTAGCATGCACTATGTAATTTCAGTATGGTAACAAAGTATCCTTTAGTAGTGTGCGCTAACAACACTTTGTAGCCTGCGCTAGCAACAATGTTTTTGTAGATAATGGTCTTTTGAAAATATACGTCGTCTTTTGATGTCTGACCGAGTCTTGATGTTTTTATTTTAAATATTTCGATAGAATGCATCAAAATAGATTTCTTCAACAACTATCAGTTGGGTTTTGGTCAAAACAAATCTCAGTTAAGTTTGACTAGATGAAACGTCAGTCGGGTTCTTGTCAAAAACAAAATATCATCCGGGTTTGACTAAGTCAGAAGTACAGCTGAACATCACTGAAGATAATTTTTGCTCAGTATAAAACAGTCAAACATCAGCCGGGTTTGGTCTGTAACACCCCAAAATACGGCTATTACAGTGCCGTGGACCCCACACTAGGACCCACCAGGCGATATCCAATACAGGTTAAATAAGCATTATCTTTGTGATACCGAACCACAATAATTAGTCACTACTCCGACTAGGAGTTTATTTAATAGTATGGCCAACGGCCTTATGATACACAGGATCCGAAAACACAAGTATAAACCATATGGAGATGGAAAATACTTAAACATTAATTTAACCAGACAAAAATTTGAATAAGGCAGAATTAAAGTAATATTACACGGTTTAAAACATAACCGGAAAACAATAGACTTGGGGCCCCCGAAGTAGTATCCCTCAAACCCTTCGCCGTCAACATGCTCTTCTTGTGCCTTGCCTTTGCCTCGACCTAAAATACAACACAAGTATTTCGCCCATAACACAGGGTCAAATATACATGATAATTAATTCTTCCGACATTATACAATTCACATATATAGATCTCAAGTAAACATCCCGACTATTAATCATACCCCTCGGGCGTATATACAATCAGTCACAAACCGTCGAACACATCCAATCATACATGGACTATGAACGATTAACAATATGGCTCAAGATGGACATCACAGTACGACCGATTCGGAAATGTGTCCGTGTACATGTCCATCCCGTATACGGAATCCAGAATATAAGTGTGACAATGTACCTAATTAGCCTCACGAACTACGTCTCGTGTGCACAGTCTAATACAGAAACATCCACGTATGACTATATAAGTGCCCGGCTAAAAATCCTACACAATATCCAATCGGCACGCAGATATGATTCCAGAAATGTCACGATAGAACATGACAACGAATTTCAACGAAATACATATACGATTAAGGATCAAGTGAAACACACCAAAGTTATAATAAGGACCATCAAGATCAACGATTCAAAGTGACGGACTTGGGAATGCAAATCCCATGATGAACGATGGAACAACATCAAAGACATTATCAAATTTATATAACATTTCACAAACAATTCATACACATGAAATGTATAAACATCACAAGAATCTAATCATCATTATAACCAAGCAAGATAACTTGCCTCGATACGGAGACGAGAAAATACTCCCTTGTCGAATCGAACGAACGGCCCTTCGACTAATATTGTTTACTCGAACAATCAACCTTAAATGAAATACATTTTACTCAATAACATATCCGTATATTTAACGATATAAAATTAGTGATACGACACCCTACAATTCTTTTAACTCAATTCATCCTTAAAATCGGTTCGCAAGACAATTACCGAAAGTTTGCATGATTCTTTACAACCAAGGATTTATCAAGAACATGTTAAACAACCACTTATGTTGTCTATAACATCTTATGTAGATTAAACTTTCTAAAAAACATTACAATGTTAAAAGGTAAAAATCCGCACCACTATGTTCATCATCTCATCTAAATTGAATAGTAAGCTTATAAGAAGGTTATATTAGTTATGAGATTACACCATATTTATGAAAATTATCAAATCCTCCTTACAAAACTGAAAGATCCATTAATATCATTATGAATTCACTATCTTAAGAACACTACTTGATGATCAAACACATTCTTAGGTTATTAACACATCCGGTTAATAAGAAGTTATTGTTGTTCTCACAACTACACTTATCTTTTCTCAAGGTCCTGCTGGGCTAAAACATAGTGAGGTTATAACTCCTAAGAATTTGAACAAGAGAACATCATCCTACTTCTAACATTGCCAAGTTCTTCCCAAGGTAAGTGAATATCAAACATGGTGTTTATACACTTTATGGTAACAATTCCATTGATTAAGTATAACTATGATGAAGCTAACTGATTTACAAGGTCCTACTGAGATAAATTCGTCCAGCAAGGTGAGCATGATGATTATAAACATGGTTACTATCGTTATAACATTAAGAGCTCATCTATTTCAAACCCTCATTTATCATATTCATTAGCAGGTGTGAAGAAGTTTAATTAAAACCATGTTTTACTTAATTAATCTAACTCTAGGTGAAGTATACTTCATTACTATCATCAACATATGAAAACGAGAAGAAAGTACACCTACCTCCAGAAACGAAGAACAACCTTCAACACCACAAGAAACACACTTCAAGCTCAAGAACGCCTTCTAACTTCGAATCAATGAGTTCCAAACCAAGTGACAAGACTCGAAACCAAGTTGGAGAAGGTAACTATAGGTCTTAGGAGGTAGGAGAGGGAATAAATGAAGAGAAAATCGGGTTAAGGCTGAAGATAAATGAAAAACAGGCTGGGTCTATAAATAGACTGCACAGCCTTAACGTATGCTAGTTAACAATTTTAGCGTACGATAACGCCACTACATATGCTAACCTGTAAGAGTTACGTACGTAATCGGCTTACAGTGGCTACTGACTTGAATCTGCAGGCCATTAGCGCACGCTAATTAAAAGGGTGTTACGCACGCTAATAAAAGTTGACTCTGGCCGACACGACAGCTCAGACATCATACACATGCATGCCAATGGATAACAAGTTCACGTGCGGAAGTCAACTGATGTCAGATTCCTTCTTAACGTACGCAACAGACAACGTATTATGTACGTTAAATCACGAGTTTAGCATACGTTAGCTAAGCTACGTAGCGTACGCTACACCAACAGAAAAAGTTCAAAAATGCAACTCTCCAATTAACATCAAATCATCAAGTATGAAATGAAATAACCACGATATGAAGCTCAAATCTATAATACCTCAACATAATACTAAATGCAACGATCCATGATAATCAAATCATCTGAATATACAACGACAGATAAAAATGAAAAATTACAGTCGGATATTACATGGTCAAGGGCGAAAATCAGCTAAGGTTGACCAGACAGACATCAGTCAGGTTTCGGTCAAAGCAAAATACCAGCCAGGTTTGACCAAGGGAGAATATCATCCAAGTTTTTATCGAGACATAATATCATCTAAGTTTTGAACATCAGCTATGTCCACGTCAACAAAAGTTGAAAAGTCAACAAGGACGGCAAATCACATGCAGACCTAAAGCCAAGGAGACAAAGTGGTTGATTTCTGGAATTTAAGAAATGTAGTATTCGTCGAGATTCGCGCCCTAAAGACTTTCCAAATATAGTAATCAAATGAAAATGGCGCAGCAATCCTACAACTTCAAACTGTCAGATTTGAAGAAAGAGACAAAGTCGTGCAAAGTGGAGCAAAGGTAAACAATGAAGTCCACTCTCCAATGGACAAACTTGTTCCAAGATGCAATGGCTATGAAGAGATCAAGAATCATGCTATAAATATTTGAAGAACAGTTGAGCAGAAGCACGATGTGAACTACACTTACAAAAAATCAAAGCAAACGAAAGCAATATGCATCTATAGCATCGTGAAGAACAAGATCATAAAATATCATATACAGAGAAGCTTTCAAATTGGGGAAGACAAACACTCTTGTTTTAAAAGTTTAAGTACAGGGTACTTTCTTGAACAAGGTTCTCGAGAGTAAGAGGTTGTACGACATCCATGATTCTTGATTGGAAGGTGATAGGCAACTTGCGAGCTATTGAGGCATCCAAGGGTTTTTGATCAAGAGGTGTTAGGCAACCAAGTTAAGGATTTACAACGGCCACTAATTTTCACTAGTTGAAAGTTGTTGTAACTAAATTCATTGTAACAAGGTTTCACTCGTTGAAAGTTATAGTAAATTAATCTCCAATTAGTTTGGAGAGAAGTGGACTAGTAGAGGATTACCCCACCTCTAAAACGACTATAAGTGCTATGTGATTTATTGTTTTTATCATCATACTTATATGTTGCATTTATCGTAATTGTTGTATTAAAAGTCAGTTGTCTTCCGCATTACAATTTTACATATGATTAACCTTAACTGCATTAAACTCAGTCGATTTAACTTAGCTTTCAAACAGTTATTTAGTGAAAGATTTTACGTGTCTATTCACCACCCTTCTAGACTTGTACCTGACGTACTTGTGTCCTACAAGTCGTATCGGGGGGGTTGGATCAAAACACTGAACCAGATCCATATATACTTCAGTATATCATTTAAATCTCTCATTAATAATGGAACACATGCAACACATGCATTATAGAATTTCTGTTTCTCTATTTATGAATATCATCTTTGGAAGATAAGAATGCAGGCACATTTATAATCCATACATGATGACATGTGGTGTATAATAGAAGATGGACCCTTTACCATCCTGAAGGATAGTTCGGATTAAGAAATTGCAGCTGCGAAACCAAAGCAGATTCCCAAGAAAAGAACAGAGCTGACCACCGAAGAAAGAAAGATGGCCAACGTTGACAGCTGAGCAAGAGATATTCTATATCAAAGTTTTGACAAAGCCATAACGGTGAAAATCAAGAATTGTAAAAATGTCGAGGAGATATGGGACACATTACTTGTACTGTGTGTAGGAAATAAGCTGATGTAGGAAAACAAATTGTCAATAGCTACTGAAAAGTTTGTCAATTTCAAAATGAAGAATTGATAGACCATAAACAAAGTGGACACCAGATTCATTGAAATAGTAAATGAAATCAACTCTCTTGGTAAAACTTATGGCAATCGAGAGATGGCACTAAAAGTTCTAAGGTCTCTCACCTCAGAATGGAGCATGAAGGTGTAATACCCGAGATTTTTGTTCCGGATTCGTTGAGTTTTCGGGGTTTTATCGGATTGTTATTGTCCTCATCGTTGGAATTTTGTGCCATATTTAGGTGTGCCTTATTGGGACATGTGCTTGTAGGCGTTTCGGATCACTTCGTGAGTTTCTGGGATTTTGTGGTGTAGCGCAAGCTAATGCTTGTGGCATAGCGCACGATACGGCGTTGTGGTTAGCACACGCTATTGAATGTGTAGCGCACGCTAAGCGCGATCAGAGCGATCCGAGCTCTTGGGTAGGGGCCCGGGGCTTTGTTAGCGCACACTAAGGTCGATAGCTAGCGCACGCTATCGACTGCTTAGCGCACGCTCTTTCTTATTTCTAGCGCACGCTACTCGGCAGGTGCAGTTTTGTCCAGGGGCCACTGGACCGTTAGCGCGCGCTACGCTCATGGGTCTAGCGCACGCTAACAGTGTTATTCGGTAAATTCTGGGCGTTGACCTCGTTAGCGCGCGCTAATGCTGTCTGGTTAGCGCACGCGCTAATGGTATCGATATAAATCTTTGGGCCGAGCTTCACTTCGTCATTTCTCACTTTTCTTCATCCCTTCCGACGGGAGTGAGCTCCAAAGGCGATTTTGAACGATCTTCTTCTTCTAGCTTCATCTTCGAGCAGATTTATAGGTGTTTAACAACATCTAATCGTCTTCTTGGTCCAAATCAAGGTAATCTCTTCTTAGAACCCTAGTTTCTTGAATTTGGGGTTTTTTCTTGGATTTGTGATTCTTAACCAATCTCATCCGACCGGTTGTGTATTCTTGCTTGTCTTGACCGTAACCTTCAGATTTTGTTAACCGTTCATCGATTTTTATTGACCGGATCAACGATTATTGATTTCCTTGAGAACACTTAGATCCTTGTTGTTTTTAGGATCATTTTTTATTTCGATTAGTGTTATTGATTCGTGGTGATGCTATTTTCGTAGTATTCGTGGGATTGCTGAATCCTTGGTCGTTTTTGGAAACTCGAGAACTATCCGACCGTATCCGTTCGTTGTTTGGTTGCTCGTGGTATCGAGGCAAGTATCTTGTCCATACGTTTTATGTTTCATAGGCATAATTATTGATAAATGATTTTATGCGAAACCCAATGTTTAATGAACGTAAAAAGGGATCGGTATGTTCTCGATAAATGTTGTCTTTCTACGATAATTCGTGTGCTTCGTGAATATATGTGTTCTCAGGATATGTGTGTTGGTTTTGTATGTTGAAAGATGCTATGATCACTTTGAGTGAGTTTAATATACCGTAATCCTTTGCCAGGGATTACGTAATGTTATGTGTACTTGTTCGGTAAGAACGCAGTGTGTGATATTAGTAATTACTCCTTTGAAAGGAGGCTGTGATGTTTAAGTTTGCTTGGCTGGATGTTCTGCTCATTGTCATGTTATTGTCGTATGTGATGTGCCTCCGGGTAGGATTGTTGAATCTCCGGGATCCATACTTGCTAGTATGGTTCTGGCGTGACCGTAGGGTTATCCACCGGGTATGTCTTGCGGGGACTCCGAGGTTCGTGGCTTGTTAGCCCGATGCCGGGATAACTGATGGGGTTATCATCGGGTATGTCTTGCGGGGACTCCGAGGTTCATAGCTTGTTAGTACAATGCCGGGATAACTTATGGTCGTGATTTGGTTAAGTACGTATCGGTGCTTGTAGTCACGTGACTGTTGTTACGGTGACATGTGATTTGATATAGTTTCCCTATGGGTTATTCACTCGGGTTTGTTCTACGGGAGCATCTGAGGTCCGTGGCTTGCTAGCACGGGACGCGAATAATCTGTGGAAACAGGTTGTTATGGTATGATCGGGTCATGGACCCCGTGTGTTGTTATCGTAATTTTGTTTTGGGAAAATGACTTTTTGGGCTGTCCCTAAATATTTTCGAAAGGTTTGAGAATTCTTAAAATCCCAAATGTTTTCAAAACTCCCGAGATCGTAAAGTGTTTTTACAAGATTTATATCGGGTTTACTCCTATCTGTCGATTTAACCGTTTGGATCAAGTGATGTACCTCGGGAAGTATGTTTTTGATTTCTAAGTCTTTGGAGTATGATATGTATGGCTTGTCATCGTATTTTATACTTGCACTAGCACAACAGTGGAGTTTTGCTAACCCCCGAGTATTCGGGGGGTGGATGTCTGTTTTTGCATTCAGGTTTTGGGAGCATAACACAGGATCGGCACAAAAGATGATGAAAGATGATCGATACTAATCACATGTGGAACCATACGTTGTGTATTGGTTCAGTTGTACTTTATTTCCGCTGCAGTATTTTTTCCCCATTGTACGGGAGTTCGTTGTATTTTGACCCCTGCGTGGGCATGTGTTGTAATTGAGTTGTATGTTTTTATTGAACGGCCAAATCGGTATACTAAGTCATTTTTAGCCTTAAAGGCATTGTTGAGTTGTTCGATGTTGTTACCAGCCTGGTAGATCCTTGAGGAAAGGTTCTACGGCGTGTAATATCCCTGAGTGGATTGGGGGTGTTACATAAATGGTATCGGAGATTAGGTTGTGGAAACCTAGGCTGTCGGGTCAAGTGATGTCTGTTGAGTTTTGTCTCGTCGGATTTTGTCTGACTGAGTCGTGTTGCGACGCGTCGTTTGAGTTGGTTTTTCGTGATTAGTATCGTGGGGCGATCATCATCTTCGTGCGACCTGTGAATGTAAGTCTCCCTTCTCTCTGTTTGTGCCTCGTCTGATGCGAGTTACTGGTATGATTATGTGTTGAGTGACGAAATCTTTATGCAGATTTTTAGTCTCATGATTGCGTTTATGTGACTCTCATATTTCGTCCATATGAGGAGCGGTGTCGCTGCTAATGTATTTTTGAACTATATTTTATCCGCTGCGTGAGTTCTTTCAAAATGACTTTCAGTATTTTGCAAACTGATTTTTACTTCGTAAAACCGACTCCCTAAATTGAGTTTTGGCATTCTGGCCTTGAATATTTCATGACGGTTTGATAAATGATCATGTGAGTTTTTAGGTCTTCTAGCCTAAGAGATTTCCGAAAACCTTGAGTATCTTAGAAAATAAATTTTGAGACGTATCTTTTAAAATGAATTATTTTCTCGCGGTACATTCAAAGTGCCTTATAGTGCCGCAATATGTTTCAAAATTATTCCAATTGAGGACCAAAATATTTTGAGATATTTTCAATTATTTTTATAAATGCAGTTGCTTAGACCCAAGGGTCGAATATTTCTGAAAGTTTCAATTTAAAGGAGAGTGTCCTCATTTTATCAAATGCAAGATGGTTTTCAAAGTCTCGATAATGGTGTTTGTACAACTTTTTGAAAATGTGATACTCAAGATCAACTGGTGTTTCCAAATTATTTTTCAAAATGTGGTTTTCGTTTTCTTTAAAACCTATCAATTCCCGTTTGCGGTCTGGGAATGTATGTATGATGTTCGCATTGTCGTTATGATGTTAGCTCCCGAGTATGATCGAATTGGTGGCATGAACTATGAGGAATTGCCACGCAATTGTTATACTAGCCCTCTGTGAGGGGTGTGAACTGATACTTACTGTTTGTCGCCTCGTGGTGATTTGCGTGTTGTCACACGAGTGTGAGCTGTTGAAGATTGGGTTGGTGCGTTTGTGTATATGTGTGATTGTTCCATGATGTTTTGTGATTGTGTGCTGGTTCTCGTTCGGGCCGTTGAGACCGCTGAACGATACCATTATTGCCATGATTTTAGTATGCGTGTTGCTTTACGATGGAAATCGTTGTATGTGGTATGTGTTATGATTTTTCTGTTGAGCTGAGTGATTACTTATTCAGTATGCCGAGGGGCCGAGGTCGTGGTCGTGGCAATCAGACGCGTGGTCGAGATCATGCTGCCGGTGATGATGCCGGTATCGGTGTCGCTACTATTTTACAGCAGGTAGCTACACAGATGACTCAGTTGACTCAGGCAGTTCAGCGCATTACAGATGTGACTCAGAACATTGGTGCAAATCAGTGGCTTTGGGAGGTAATTCGTATGAATCCCCCTCGATTCTCCGGAGTTGCAGATGCGTTGGGCTGGGATGGTTGGCTTTTCTAATTGGGAAAGATATTCGAGGCTATCGATTGTCCTGAAGAGCGGAAGGTACCTATTGCGCAGTACCTTCTTGACAAAGATGCCGCTAATTGGTGGGAAGCTGTTAAGCCTCATGATCGTGATGTCACGTGGGCGGAGTTCCAGGCATTTATGGAAGCTGAGTTCTGTCCGAAACCGATTAGAGAGCAGAGGATTCACGAATTTTATTTGGAAGAACCGCAAGATATTTTAGTGTCACAGGCTATCATCGACTATAGCAAACAACTCAGTTATGTGCGAGACCGGGTGAGAACCGAGGAAGAGAGGATCTTTCATTTTGACAGACGGATGAAGCCAGATATTCGCGTGTATATGTCGGGACTCACTTGCACTTCGTTGAGGGACTACCAAGATCGAGCATTAGCCCGTGAACTAGCTTCGTTATCGTCAGAGCGTGTGCCCGAGTCAAAGAAGCAGAGGAAGTCCGATGACTGTGTGGATGGTGCAGGAGTTGGTGTTTCTAGTTTTCAATGTCGTAGCCTTTCCGCTGTGAAGCTCCATCGCTCGATGTGTGGAACCGAGAGTTCCAAGTCGTCTGCTCTGACTCCTGGTAAAGCTAGGAGATGTTTTAACTGTAATGTGGCGGGACATGTTCGTGCATATTGTCCTTCTCCGCCAGTAACGTGTTACAGGTGCGGACTCGAGGGACACTGGGTTCAATTTTGCGAGTTCGGCACTGAGCCTTCCGAGGCACGGACTTGAGCGCTGATATCACGATCGACTCCGAGTAGTACCGGAGGGGCGTGGTCTATCAGTTGTATGTTGAGTTATTTCCCTTGCTTTGTTGTTTCGAATTTCGGAGATTCACTTCTTTTATTTGAAGTGGATCGGATTTTGAACTCTGTACTTTTGACTCTGTAGACTCGTTTATGTTCGTTGACATTTTCTGAACTTGTCCTGTCTTGTGCTTTTGTTGATCGAACGAGTTGTGGTATTGTTTCAGAATAACCCGTTTGTCGTTATGACTTTCCAATTGCTATTCCATTTCATGTGGATCTTATGTGAATGCACATCTTGTTGTCTTCACCGGATCGTATATTGACTCGAGTCGAGATGTGAACATTGGGGTTGTTGTTCAAGTATTATTGTTCGTCGTGATTCGAATATAATCGTCCGACCGATGTGTCTCTATCATTGTGGTTCGATCGCTTGTTGTCCAGTCTTGTTGCTCTTGTATCGTAATTTTTGAACGTTTAGATTTCTTCGTAATTTCCTTGAGCTCGGGGGATTAACTTCGTTTTCGATCTTCCAATCCTTGTGTATAGAATTTCATATTTGTTCAGCGATTAGATCGCATTTTGATTGACGTACTGTTCGGGCTGGTCAACCATATTGATTTTCTTCGTTGCGTTCTGTTATCTTTCTGACGTAGCGACATACATGGTAGCAGCCACGTGTTGCATGTGATTCGTTACGGGCTGTCGGCAACGGATAGCTTATGTCATCTGGAATTGTTTTGCGTTGATCGTCCTATGTTTTAAGTTTCGAGGACGAAACTTCTTTTTAAGGGGGGTAGAATGTAATACCCGAGATTTTTGTTCTGGATTCATTGAGTTTTCGAGGTTTATCGGATTGTTATTGTCCTCATCGTTGGAATTTTGTGCCATATTTAGGTGTGCCTTGTTGGGATATGTGTTTGGAGGCGTTTCGGATCACTACGTGAGTTTCTGGGATTTTGTGGTGTAGCGCACGCTAATGCTTGTGGCATAGCGCACGCTACGGCGTTGTGGTTAGTGCACGGTACTGAATGTGTAGCGCACGCTAACTGGCAGTCCAGAGGTAGTCCAGGAGCTACTGGACTGGGACTGGGGCTTTTTTAGCGCACGCTAAGGTCGATAGCTAGCGCACGCTATCGACTGCTTAGCGCACGCTCTTTCTTCTTTCTAGCGCACGCTACCCGGTAGGTGCAGTTCTGTCCAGGGGCCACTGGACTGGTTTCGTGACCCGTTAGCGTGCGCTATGCTCATGGGCCTAGCGCACGCTAACAGTGTTATTCGGTAAATTCTGGGCGTTGACCTCGTTAGCGCGCGCTAATGCTATCTGGTTAGCGCGCGCTAATGCTTTCTGGTTAGCGCACGCTAATGACTGTCCAGTATAAATACGGGAGAGCAGGCTTCACTTCGTCATTTCTCACTTTTCTTCATCCCTTCCGACGGGAGTGAGCTCCAGAGGCGATTTTGAATGATCTTCTTCCTCTAGCTTCATCTTCGAGCGGATTTATAGGTGTTTAACAACATCTAATCGTCTTCTTTGTCCAAATCAAGATAATCTCTTCTTAGAACCCTAGTTTCTTGAATTTGGGGTTTTTCCTTGGATTTGTGATTCTTAACCGATCTCATACGACCGGTTGTGTATTCTTGTTTGTCTTCACTGTAACCTTCAGATTTTGTTAACCGTTCATCGATTTTTATTGACCGGATCAACGATTCTTGATTTCTTTGAGAACACTTACATCCTTGTTGTTTTTAGGATCGTTTTTGATTTCGATTAGTGTTATTGATTCGTGGTGATGCTATTTTCGTAGTATTCGTGGGATTGTTGAATCCTTGGTCATTTTTGGAAGCTCGAGAACTATCCGACCGTTTCCGTTCGTTGTTTGGTTGCTCGTGGTATCGAGGCAAGTATCTTTTCCATACGTGTCATGTTTCGTAGGCATAATTATTGATAAATGATTTTATGCGAAACCCAATGTTTAATGAACGTAAAAAGGGATCGGTATGTTCTCGATAAATGTTGTCTTTCAACGATAATTCGTGTGCTTCATGAATATATGTGTTCTCAGGATATGTGTGTTGGTTTTGTATGTTGAAAGATGCTATGATCACTTTGAGTGAGTTTAATATACCGTAATTCTTTGCCGGGGATTACGTAATGTTATGTGTACTTGTTCGGTAAGAACGTAGTGTGTGATATTAGTTGTTACTCCTTTGAAAGGAGGTTGTGATGTTTAAGTTTGCTTGGCTAGATGTTCTGCTCATTGTTATGTGATTGTCATATGTGATGTTCCTCCGGGTAGGATTGTTGAATCTCCGGGATCCATACTTGCTAGTATGGTTCGGGCGTGACCGTAGGGTTATCCACCGGGTATGTCTTACGGGGACTCCGAGGTTCGTGGCTTGTTAGCCCGATGCCGGGATAACTAATGGGGTTATTATCGGGTATGTCTTGCGGGGACTCCGAGGTTCGTAGCTTGTTAGTACGATGCCGGGATAACTTATGGCCGTGATTTGGTTAAGTACGTATCGGTGCTTGTAGTCACGTGACTGTTGTTACGGTGACATGTGATTTGATATAGTTTCCCTATGGGTTATTCACTCGGGTTTGTTCTACGGGAGCATCTGAGGTCCGTGGCTTGCTAGCACGGGACGCGAATAATATGTGGAAACAGGTTGTTATGGTATGGTCGGGTCATGGACCCCGTGTGTTGTTATCGTAATTTTGTTTTGGGAAAATGACTTTTGGGCTGTGTCCCTAAATGTTTTCGAAAGGTTTGAGAATTCTTAAAATCCCAAATGTTTTCAAAACTCCCGAGATCGTAAAGTGTTTTTACAAGATTTATATCGGGTTTACTCCTATCTGTTGATTTAACCGTTTGGATCAAGTGATCTACCTCGGGAAGTATGTTTTTGATTTCTAAGTCTTTGGAGAATGATATGTATGGCTTGTCATCGTATTTTATACTTGCACTAGCAAAACAGTGGAGTTTTGCTAACCTCCGAGTATTCGGGGGGTGGATGTCTGTTTTTGCATTCAGGTTTTGGGAGCATGACACAGGATAGGCACAAAGGATGATGAAAGATGATCGATACTAATAACATGTGGAACCATACGTTGTGTATTGGTTCAGTAGTACTTTATTTCCGTTGCAGTATTTTTTTCCCCATTGTACGAGAGTTCGTTGTATTTTGACCCCTGCGTGGGCATGTGTTGTAATTGAGTTGTATGTTTTTATTGAAAGACCAAATCGGTCTACTGAGTCATTTTTAGCCTTAAAGGCATTGTTGAGTTGTTCGATGTTGTTACCAGCCTGGTAGATCCTTGAGGAAAGGTTCTACGGCGTGTAATATCGCTGAGTGGATTGGGGGTGTTACAGAAGGCAGTAGCCATGAGGGAATCAAAGGATATAAACAAAATGAAGATCCAAGAGATATTATCATACCTAAAGGCCTCTGAGTTTGAGCTGCCCTGCTCATCATCAAGTGAGCCAGCAGAAAAAGGAATTGCTTTTGCAGCCGAGTCCCTGCCAAAATCATAGCTGAAGTCAATTTCCAAGCTCTCTGAATTTTGAGGAAGAAATGACATTCATTATGCAATGATTCAGTAATTTCAGGAAGAATTACTCGAAGTACAAAAATAACTACAAGGAGAATTCCAGGAGAAATCAAAAAGCTGGGAATTGGAATGTGGAATGCTATAACTGTCACAAGATATGACACATCCAATTTGACTGCCTTGCCTTAAGAAGGATGAAGAAAAGAAGGACATAGGCATAAAAGAAGACGAGGAAAGCTCTGATTAGAGAAGATCAAGTACAATAGATTGTGGAATCAAGCAGTGGATT
This sequence comes from Orobanche coerulescens, assembly GCA_033398695.1. NCBI lineage: Eukaryota > Viridiplantae > Streptophyta > Magnoliopsida > Lamiales > Orobanchaceae > Orobanche > Orobanche coerulescens. The sequence goes on along the minus strand of CM065805.1, from coordinate 143,944,176 downwards.
CTTCTCTGATAATGATGATAATTACAATTGCCTAATGGCCAACCTAGCTGATGAAAAGATAACATCTAAATATCAGATTTCAGAATATGTCAGCTCAGACATGTCTGAAGATATTGATTTACACAAATCTTTAAATCAGTCATTAAAAGATTTTGAAACTTTAAAAACTGCACACCTGAAAAATGAGAAAAGCTGAAAAATGACATGGACAAACTCAGCCAAGAGTCAGCCAAAAGTAAATACAACAGAGCTGAGTTTGAAAAACCTTTTCAGATTATCTCAAAAAACTTAGCTGAAATTGATAAGCCACAACTGAGATTAACAGGCTGACTATTTAAATAATGAAAATTAGTTGCACTAGCTCATGTTAAAACCGAGTTTTCGAAACTAACACAGTTGAGCAATACACAACCTAAGGAAATAACATCTCTGGAAGCATCTATAACCTTAGATAGATTGTTCATAAATCAGAGGCCACTCTACTTAAAACTAGGCCTTAGATATGAACCCAATACTGCCTCAAGTTCAAAAACCACATTTATTAAGGGTGAAACACTTGTCCAGACTGCTGGCCTAACAACAACCTATATTTAGAAATAGGCAGCAACACAGTCAACAGTTTAGGCAGTAGCCAAGATTTTCAAGGCAGCAACCTAGACAAAAGACTAGGCAATGGCTAAAATAGCATCAGTAGTCAAGACATTATTCTGCTTACTATCAAAGACTCCCCCAAAATAGATTTTGAAATGGGAGAGGAAATTGGAAACCTCAAGGTAATCCAAACATTCAAAATTACCAGTCATGGAGACCTCACAACTTTCAGCCAAGATTTAACAAAGGCTCATACCAAACAAATTATCACCAAAATCCTATTCCTAGACAGTATGCACCTTATAGCAATAACCAACATTATTTTCGAAACAACAGGAGAAACTAATTATCCATGAACTTCACTAATCCTAAAGGACCCACATAAATTTAGGTACCTAAATCCCTTTTTGTCTGATTGCAAAAAAGATGAAAGGATTACCATCGAGTTACCTCTATTTCAACAGTAGGAGGTGAAGAATGGTTGGTGGACTCTGGGTGCTCAAGTCATATGACAGGAAACAAGAAGATTCTGTAAAACTAAATTAAAGAAATAGGCGCAAATATAACCTTTGGGGATAGCTCAAGTGGACAACCAAAGGTTATGGAAAGCTGCACAGAGTGAACATTGTCATTTCAAAGGTGCAGTATGTCAAAGAACTCAAGTACAATCTCCTAAGCATAAGCCAATTCTGTGATGAGAACAGCCTATTAGTTTTCACTAAATGGAAATGCATGGTTATTGATCTCCTAACTGGAGAAGTGAAGGTATAAGGCTACAGAAGAAGGGATGTCTACCTAATAAACTCAAAAACAGGCACACCCATTACATATTTCATATCCAGAACAATAGCTGAAAATGGATGGCTCTGGCACAAGAGATTGTGTCATCTGAACTTCAAAGCTCTCAACAAAATAAGCTCAGATAAGTTGGTCAAAGAACTTCCAGAAGAAGTATTCAAGAATGAGACTCTCGGTGATGCATGTCGGAAGGGAAAGCAAACAAAGGCTTATTTCAACCTACCACTCTTACCAGTAGAACTCTAGACCTACTTCATATGGATCTATTCGGTCCTATCAAGACATCCTATCAAGAGAAGAACTCTAAGTGGAAGGAAGTATGCATTAGTAGTTGTGGATGACTACTCAAGATATACTGGATAGTTTTTCTCTATAGGACGAGTGAAACTCTAACCAAGCTAACTGAAGTTTTGAGGAGAATCCACAATGATAGATCCTTATCCATAATAAAGATCAGATCAGACAAATGAGGAGAATTTCTCAAAGCCATAACTGAATATTGTGATCAAAATGGGATTCATAATGAAGTATCAGCTGCAAGAACACCACAATAAAATGGTGTAGCTGAAAGGACGAACAGAACCTTCAAGGAAGCAGCCAGGATAATGATTCGTGAGAATGATTTTCCTAAAAGGTTCTGGGCTGAAGCTGTCAACACAGCATGACATACTCAGAACAGAAGTATGATAGTAGGGAGATACTGTAAAACTCCCTATGAGGTTTGGAATGGCAGGTTACTAACTGTTTCATATTTTCATATTTTTGGTTGTAAGTGTTTCATTCACAATAATGGCAAAACCCAAAAGAATGCCTTTGATGCAAAAATTGGTGATGGTCTATTACGTATTTCTGTGAACGCAAGTGCATGTTGTCGTAATCAAGTAATAAAGTGATGAGAAAAGTATCGTTCCCTCGAGGACTGATGTACTAAGTACCAATTTATTAGTATTTCTAATTTTATCTGAACGACCGGAACATTGAGGTTGAATAATTATTAATAATTAAATATTGCGATAACTAAAAGCAAACAATAAAATCGACAGTCTGATAAAAAAGATCAAATAGGAGAAGAATCTAGGATCGAGAATTCGCCTTGGTTAATCCGAATTAATCTTGATTAATATAATTTAAGTAATTTCCCAGTTTATTGAAAGCGAAGATTCTAAGTTAATCTAGTGCCTCTCCCGAGGTCAGTAGAATTTTCCAAGGTGAATAATTCACTCTATTCCTAGGTGAGTTAATTCAACAATAGCCAAAAAGTTCTAAAATCTTCAAACGAGCTTCGTAATTCTTATGAGTATATTCCTATCTCATAAGACAAAACGGTTTTCTCCCAATTTTCACTACTTACTCTCCTCTCCCTATTGAAGTTACGTAGTTATAACAATTCAATCATAGGCAATACAATTGAAAGCATTAAGAACAATTGGGAAAAACTCAATACAAAAGGGAAATATATCAATAACGTAAATCAAAATTAATTCATCATAATCTCGGTTTAATCTCAATCCTAGAATAGAAGGGTCTAGCCCGACATGCTAGAAAACAATACACAAATATTCGAATTAAACATAAGGAAGAAATTCAAACACAATTGAAGAATTGGCTTCTTCCGTTCTCTGGCCTTGCTCTCTGCTGCTAGGTATTCTTCTCCTCTCCTTCGATGATTTATTTTCTGACCTTCACTGCCTTTTTATAACCTTCTTTCTGCCTCCAAAAATGCTTTCGAGGATTAGGTCGAATCCGCCTCCAAAATAGCCCAAAATCGCGATCTGAAATTGGTGAATCCGTGCTGCGGGCTGCGGCCCGGATTAAGTGTGCTGCGACCCTAGTCGTTAGGCAGCCCAGACCTGGGTGAGATTTCTTTACGGGCCGAGGCTCGCAGGGAGTGTGCCGCGGCCCACGGTACAGTTTGTACCGCCCTACTTGGAGTTGTGCCTGTGCCATGGCCCAGCCTCGGCGCAACGCATCCCTTGACCGAAAAATGTCGTTTTTGGCCCGTTTTTCAATTTTCGAGCTCCAGGACTCTGATTTCCTTCAAAATATGTAAACATAATGCATTAAGAGCTCATTTACATAGATTTAAACCCAAAATGGATATAAAATAATGACAATAATGCGCACAAAAACACATGTAACATGGTCTCTTTATGGGATACTCACAAATAATCAAGTCATACATAGTCTTTAATAAAAGAACATCAATTGTGGAAGAAACACCTCATGTTGTTTTTGATGAATCTATCGTTGAGTACATAAAACAGGTGGAACAAATTGAGAAGAATCTCAAAGCCACCTCTTTTGAAGAAGTCATCATCAATGACACAAGGTTTATAGACCAAGCTGATGAAGACTCAACTGCAGATCAGCCAGGTTCACCTACCATAGCTGATCCCATCATAACTGAAGATGATCCAATCACAAATGAACCAAACACATCTACAATCCAACAAAACCTAGCTGAAGGACAGACGAACTCAACAAATCCTCAGCCGACTCCCAGAGGAACAAGCAATGATGATCAATAACCAAAAGCAGAAGATGAGAATACTCCCAAATGGCTAAAGGATCACCCCATTCAACCAAAAATTGGGAACCTACTGATGGACTCAAAACCAGGAAATTAATAGACCCAATAGGAATGGCAATGCTCTCTTGCTTTGTAACACCCCGAGATATTCGGAATAATTACAGCGCCGTAAACCCTTTAAGTAAGGATTTACAAGGCTAATTAAAAGAAATGTAGATATAATTCAACAGTGCCACTAAATTTTGAAATATAGAACCGGTTCAACTGATCCAGTGAGTTAATTCATACAACCATATCGAAAATGACATTATTAAAACACACGTACTCGAGTACTAAAGTGAACCAAGAAGACAAATCACAATAACAATAAACATCAACCACATCACTGAGCCATTTCATCCTCATGCCGGTACTGTGGCTGCCTCCCCGCTCCTCAGCTACCTGAACATCAAAACAAATGTCCACCCCCGAAGGGGTTAGCAAAACGATGCCAGTACAAGTATCACAATACAAATTGTTGGGATTCCGAAAATAAAAAGAAATACGCAGCGGAAATAAATACGAATCCCAAACAGGATCGATCAAGTAACGTATATACGAAAAAAAATACATACAAAGGTAAAGATTCATACCCTTGAAGCCTTTGAAATAAATCTTCGTAAAGTGTAGACGATGATCACGATCCCGTCCCGAACACGAAATCCCTTCGTTCCAAGCACCGAAAATTCGAAGCCTCTACTTCACACGCGTCGGAAGTTGTCCGGAAAAATCTACAACACTCCGTTCTATGAAGAACACGGCTAGGAAGTATTGTAGGAATTTTTTCTCTCTTAATTTTTCTTACTTCTTTTCACCTCAAAGATGAACAAAATGAAGAAGGAAAATTTTTCTCTCTCTCCTCACATAAACTCACGGCAGGCTGCTCTTATTTTGCCAAGATGTTCTCACTTTGCAAGTGTGTGTGTGTGTAGTAGTTGTTATAATGTGTTGTTTATATATTATCTCAAACATATAATACAAATCATATAATTGAGATAAAATGTCAACACATAATAACAAAAATACAACTAACACATACACATGCATGGAAATGATTCCATGTGATGTGGGGAGAGGGAGGGTGGCCCATGGTGGAAGTTTCCTAAAAAACGAGTCGAGTCACTCAGCTCGTGTATCGGACGTTCGTCAAACGACTCCGTTAAATACACTCCGTTTAATCACCAATGTATTTATATTAATTAATTAATCTAATTAATTAATAATATCAAATACAAATATATTTCTCTAAGAAATATAATTTATGAATTAAATTAATCACCCTAAGAACTTAATTTTAATTCATAAGACCGCTATTTTGATTTATCTAATAAATCATAATTAGATATCAATATCTAATATTTATAGAGAGATAATAAATTCACATTTATCCGTCAACACTCACGATGCGCGACTCAGTAGGTCCGTCTCGGCCCGGCATTGGGAGGAACCAATGAGTGCGGCAAGACTTAGCCACTAGCGGGCCGCATCAGTAAACCCCGAGAGAACGAATGAAGGGATCATTCCGGAACCATTATGTCGTGAATACTATATACGTATAGACCCTTTATCAGATGTCCGGTCAAGTCTTCGGGTCACGGTAAAGTCAAACCCTACTATTGACTAGACTCTATACATGTGTTAATGCAAATCAAGACCGACTGATTAATAGTGTATCTAATACGACTATATCAGAATGCTTTGGCCAAAGACTCATGATCTTATTTGCCATTAACCGTATAGGACATACGCCTGCTCACTAACAGGAGATAAAATCCTTTCTTGGCATACAGTAAAGACTGCTACCTGCCCGTATAGTCCGCACTTCGAGGTCGACTCAGCAATCAAGCAAATGAGTCTAACTACTCTAATGACAAACTAAACGTCACAGGCACATCTTCTACTGAATCCTCAAGTCAAAGGTCCACATACACTATCACAACCTTTTGATTCGTCATCGACTCTTCGAGAGTGAATACCGTGTGACTGAATCGAGTATGAGTCGTGTTCGAGTATACTGGTCCCACCAATATACTTTATAACTATGCTATCAAGACGTGCACACGTCCTAGCATCAGTTATACAAGTCTTATTAAAACTTAATGCCCATTTAAGTTTATTGACTTGCGAACGATTTTCGTAAATAAACTTTAAATACTTCCAGTGCATTTTCTCTTATCCCATAACGAGAATGGAATGTTCAGTTTATTTACATGGACTTCACTTCAATGTTTACCAAGTCAAGAATGCAATTGAAATACAATAAACAGTGAATGAATCGAATTGCCTTTTTATTATTTATTCCATAATTACAAGTACAATGCCCCTACTCTCTCATCCCCTGAGTGGCATTCGAGGGCATATTCCTAACAATCTCCTACTTGAACTCAATGCCACACATCATGATATCCAATACCCATGTTCTTCAGATGTCTTTCCAAGACAGCCTGAGATAATGGCTTAGTCAGCGGGTCAGAGACATTGTCTTCTGAGTCTACTCTTTCCAATGAAACATATCCTTTTTCCACCATCTCTCGAACGATGTGGTACTTTCTCTCTATATGCTTGGTGTTGTGGTGAGCCCTCTGCTCCTTGGCTTGGGCGACAGCTCCATCATTATCACAGAATAGTGATATATGCAACTCCGCGTTAGGCACCACTAGAAGTTCTTGTATAAACTTCTGCATCCAAAATGCTTCTTTGCTAGCCTCTGAGGCAGCTTGATACTCTGCTTGGCAGGTGGAATCTGCAGTAGCGGTTTGCTTGGAGCTTCTCCAAGATACTGCTCCTCCATTGAGAGTAAATAAATACCCAGATGTCGACTTAGAGTCGTCATTGTCTCCTTGAAAATCAGAATCGGTGAATCCAATCACCTTCAGTTCTCCACCACCATAAGTAAGAACTAAATCTCTAGTTCTTCTTAAGTACTTAAGAATGTTCTTTATGGCAGTCCAATGTTCTCTTCCCGGGTTTGCTTGAAATCAACTTACCATACTCACAGCATAGGCTAAGTCTGGTCTCGTACACAACATAGCGTACATGAGGCTACCCACTGCCGAGGCATAGGGTACCTTACTCATATCTCTCTTGTCTTCCTCACTTTGAGGACACATTTTCGTGGTGAGATGAATTCCATGTCGCATGGGAAGGAACCCTCTTTTAGATTCATCCATCTTGAATCTTCTCAGGATTTTATCGATATAAAGGGATTGGGAAAGTCCTATCATTCTTCGCGGTCTATCTCGGTAAAGACGGATCCCTAGAATATAGGAAGCTTCTCCCAAGTCTTTCATGGAGAACGTTTTAGAAAGCTAAGCTTTCACAGTGCTGAGCATTGCTATGTTATTTCCTATAAGTAGAATATCATCTACATATAGTACTAAGAACGCAATGTTGCTCCCACTGATCTTTTTGTAAACACACGGTTCCTCCTCATTTCGTTCGAAGTCAAAATCCTTAACTGCTTCGTCAAATCGAAGGTTCCAACTCCGAGAAGCTTGCTTCAGACCATAAATGGCTCGTTGCAGCTTACACATTTTATGAATATTAGCTTTGGACACAAAACCTTTAGGCTGTTCCATATAAATTTCCTCCTCGAGGTATCCATTTAGAAAAGCCATTTTGACATCCATTTGCCATATTTCATAATCATAATAGCGAATGGCAAGAAGCATGCGAATAGAATATATCATAGCTAAGGGCGAGAAGATATAATGATAATCGATTCCTTCCCTTTGGGTATAACCCTTTGCCACAAGCGACCTTATAGGCATCAACCTTGCCATCCCCATCGGTCTTTTCTTATAGATCCATTTATTTCCAATAGTCCTCATGCCAGTTGGAAGATCTACTAGAGTCCAGACCTGATTGGTATGCATCGAGTCTATCTCAGCTTCCATTGCTTCTTGCCATTTATCAGAGTCTACATCCACTATCGCTTGGTCATAGGTGACAGGGTCGTTTTCACTGCTATCAGGTGTGTCGTGGAGACCCAGTTCCTCGACATGTGTATAGCCATACTTTCAGGTAAGTGAGATACCCTATCAGACCTTCGAAGTGGAGGTTGTGTTACAATAGGTTCGGTTCTTGATCCCTGATCAGATGTCTCCTTAGGAGTTTCATTATGCTCTTCCAAAGAGATATTTCTACCCGAGCCACCTTCCTGAATGAATTCATCCTCAAGGAAGTGCGCTTGTAATGCCACAACGACCCTATGGTCTTCTGGCATGTAGAATAGATAACCCATCGAGTCCTCTGGGTATCCTATGAAACGTCCTTTTATGGACCTCGCTTCCAGTTTGTCCACCTTAGCCTTTTTGACATAGGCTGGACATCCCCAAATCCTTATGTGATTAAGGCTTGGTTTCTTACCCTTCCACATCTCATGCGGAGTGATAGGAACAGATTTGGAAGGACATCTATTTAGGATATAGGCAGCGGTTAGTAAGGCATGCCCCCACAGGTAAATAGGTAAATCAATGTAATTTAACATGGAGCGAACCATGTCCAACAAAGTTCGATTTCTCCTTTCTGAAACACCATTTAACTGTGGGGTTCCTGGAGGCGTGAATTGTGAAACTATTCCATGTTCCTTAAGGAACTCATCAAACTCAGTGCTCATATATTCGCCACCTCGGTCCGACCGAAGTGCTTTGATATGACATCCAATTTGTTTTTCAACTAGGGCCTTAAATTCTTTGAATTTAGCAAAGGCTTCAGATTTATGTTTCATTAAGTACACAATCCCATACCTAGTATGATCGTCTGTGAACGTTATGAAATATTGATATCCATCTCGGGCTACTTCTAAAGCACCACAAACATCGGTATGCACCAATCCAAGTTTATCGGCAGCCCTTTCAAAAGTCCCTGTGAAGGGGAACTTAGTCATTTTGCCTCTAAGGCAAGATTCACAAGTTGGATAGGGTTCTACACCCAATGGACTTAAAAGTCCATCTTTTTCCATTTTCTGAACCTTGGTCTGACCAACATGACCAAGTCTAAGGTGCCATTTAAGAGCTTGATTAGTATCTTGCCTACCACGTTTCCTAGTTATAGTGTTCACTGCTGTTTTATTTTGCATGTTCAGATGATATAAACCATTCAACAATATAGCTGTTCCAACCAATTTATTTCGAAAATAAATTTTACAACTACCATTGCCAATTAAGAAAAAAAATCCTTTCCGGTCCAAGACTGGAATGGATACAATGTTTTTATGCCCCTTGGGCAAAACAAGTACTTCATTTAATGTCAAAATAAAACCAGATTCTAAACCCAGAAGGATTGATCCAATATCGGTTGCCTCGACACTTTGTCCGCTTCCAACAGTGATCATTATTTCCCCAGCTTCAAGTTTTCTACTTCGTTCCAGATCCTGATTCATAGTACAAATGTGAGAAGTGGCACCTGAATCCAGAATCCATGAAGCAGAATATACAGTAGCGGAACAATTAGTTTCAAAAACAAAAAGTTCCGTACCTGATGCGCCATTAATCTTGGGACAAGTCCTTCGCCAGTGGCCCAGCTCACCGCATTCAAGGCATTTGTCCGTGGGTTTTGGACCGCCTACCTTTTGAACCTTTCGGGCCTTGCCCTTTCCTTTTTGCACCCCTTTCTTGGGTTTGTACTGCTCGTAGGTCTTTTTCTTCTTGTTCTTGGACCTCTTAGGCCCAGAAGAAATCACAAGAGCAGCCTCTCTCGGTTTAGTCTTCATGTTAGACTGCGCCGTCACCAGTTTGTTCATTAGCCCAGCTAATGTGCATGTAATTTCATTACAGTTGAAATTCATTACAAACTGCATGAAAGAGTCAGGTAGAGATTGAAGGATGAGATCAATTTGAAGGGATAAATCCATATTAAAGTTGAGCACCTCGAGCCTCTCAATCATAGAGATCATCTTGAGGATGTGGTCTCCCACTTTCTCCCCTTCTTTCATCATAGCCTTTGAACAACCGCTTTGATATCTCATATCTAGCGATCTCCTACCGTGCTCTCCATAAAGTTCGGTCAAGTGTGCGAGAATCGCCTGGCGAAGTCATTTTCGTACGCTCTCTCAGCCTCATTAGTCATTGAGCCCATCATAAAACCACGGACTAGCACATCATCCTTGACCCATTTTTCATGGGCGTCAATGTCTTCTGATTACCCCTAGTCCGGATTGGAGTCGGTGGAATGTCCGCCTCCAAGGCGTATCGAGAGACTCCATCTGAGTACAATCATCGATTCGCAACTACCAACAAAGTTAGGGCCGATTAGGAGATTCTTTTCAAGTAGTATTGCAAGTGGGTTTTTAGCCATTTTAGAGAGATTCAATTTCGTTTTCTGCAAAGATTTAGACAAGATTAAATTAGTGACTTGTTTAATTATGACCGAGTATAGAACTTAAGGGCTTGTATAATTCATGTCTCGGCTCCCACTAATTTTATCGGAATTATACACTCCCATGTTATAATCCGGAAATCATGGTTAAATCGACTTCTTAGTGGTGATCAAGTTCTTTACAAATTTTAACAGACGCAACCTATCAGGTTTCTTGCCAATTAATTTTTGTAAAGTGGTGTCTAACACCAACCCGTCTAACGGATGATTTGATCTTCTTTTACCCCTAGTCTTCATGCCCTCAACCTATCAGGTTTCTTGGCAATCCAGACTATCTAAGTTGTTGACCATCAACGTCTATCAGTTTGACTATTGAATCTCACCGGCAACTGTCGGGTTTCTAGGCGAAATTTATCACCAACCGAAGGCATCTAATGCACTCAAGAATTTTTCAACCTCTACCAAATGTACTACCCCGATAACTCGGAAGCATAGCACACCAGCTCGGGTATCAATTTTCTACGAGTTTGATGGAGGGTAGGAAACCTCGTAACCTTTTTCAAACTTAGTCTGTTTGTAGTCGGGAGAATTTCGCGATTAATGTTACACTTTGCACATTAATTCAATTATACGCGCGTTTGTTGGTTTGTCAATCATTCAAAATGAAAAAACAGAAAACAGTAACCTAGTTACTACCAACATATAGCTCATGGACCTAATTCCTAGGTACTGGGCCAAGCGAATGACCCAAAAAAAAAACAGTCTTCGATTCTTTGTCTTCTCGGTCGGTTGTCTTCGGTCTTCTTCATACCCAAAATAATAATTACATCATTGAAAAATTGCATCCTATACAAGTTTTTCTAGTAAATATAAATAGGCTCAAAACGGCCTTTACAACCCAATCGAATCGAACAAATCAAAAAACTAAGTCCACGAGCTATATCACCATCACATAAGGATTTCATACAACATGTAATGGCAACGAAATTAAACAATTAATCTTAATATAAATTAATCTAATTAATCTATAAATTAATCTATTCAATTTCTACTATATTAATCCAATTAGTATGAAGTGGCATTAAAATTAAATAATCAATTAAGATATTAATCCAATCAATATAAAATTAATCTATTCAATTTTAATGGTATTAATCCAATTAATACTAATAATCGTCATTTAAATTCATTCGAAGTAATCCGGCCAAAATAATATTTTCGTTTAATTTATTTCCTTTAACTAAAAAAATATTCCAAATATTAATTTAGTCAAATTAAAATCCAATTTAAATTTTGGGAAATAATTAAAACGAAATATAAACTTAAAACGGAGTCCCGGACAATCCGATTTTAGGCCCAGCCCGCGGCCCGATTCAAAATCGGGGCAAAAACCCGAGGGCTGCCTGGCCGAGCCACTGCTCGGCAGGCTGGCCGATCATTCTCGGCCGCTGTGGCCGAGACATGGCCGATCATGGCCGATCATGCTCGGCAGTCTGGGCAGGCAGCCCAGGCAGTGCTGCCAGCACCCTGCCGACAGCCCCGTTTCTTCGTTTTTCGGCCCGTTTCAAAAAATGTGATGCTACAACGAACAATTTAAAATCTACAATTATTCCAAACATGATTCTAAATCATAATCATCATCCAAAAGCATTCAAAATGCACAAATAATCGTATATACGGAAACATTGACCTCGCTCTGATACCACTGTTGGGATTCCGAAAATAAAACGAAATACGCAGCGGAAATAAATACGAATCCCAAACAGGATCGATCAAGTAACGTATATACGAAAAAAAATACATACAAAGGTAAAGATTCATACCCTTGAAGCCTTTGAAATAAATCTTCGTAAAGTGTAGACGATGATCACGATCCCGTCCCGAACACGAAATCCCTTCGTTCCAAGCACCGAAAATTCGAAGCCTCTACTTCACACGCGTCGGAAGTTGTCCGGAAAAATCTACAACACTCCGTTCTATGAAGAACACGGCTAGGAAGTATTGTAGGAATTTTTTCTCTCTTAATTTTTCTTACTTCTTTTCACCTAAAAGATGAACAAAATGAAGAAGGAAAATTTTTCTCTATCTCCTCACATAAACTCACGGCAGGCAGCTCTTATTTTGCCAAGATGTTCTCACTTTGCAAGTGTGTGTGTGTGTGTGTAGTAGTTGTTATAATGTGTTGTTTATATATTATCTCAAACATATAATACAAATCATATAATTGAGATAAAATGTCAACACATAATAACAAAAATACAACTAACACATACACATGCATGGAAATGATTTCATGTGATGTGGGGAGAGGGAGGGTGGCCCATGGTGGAAGTTTCCTAGAAAACGAGCCGAGTCACTCGGCTCGTGTATCGGACGTTCGTCAAACGACTCCATTAAATACACTCCGTTTAATCACCAATGTATTTATATTAATTAATTAATCTAATTAATTAATAATATCAAATACATGTAACACCCCAAACTAGGCGGATATTACAGTGCCGTGGACCCCCGATTGGGACCCACCAGGCGAATGAAACGGATGAATTAGACAGGGTAAAATGTAGTACCGAACCACATTACAACATCAATTACTCCGATTAGGAGTTTCATACAACACACCCAGGATAAAATAGAATACATGTGTATTTTATGTGACGATAAAATACACAACACTGAATGAAATGAGTATTCAAACGAAATGTCTGCAGCGGAATAAATAAAGGAAACATAAATGACTGAATAAATGACTGAACAGACTGGGGCCCCCTTCTAGTATCACTGGGACTCCTCGCCGTCACCGTGCTCTCCCCGTGCTTTAGCCTTGCCATAACCTGAAAAACAGTATCCCCCAACGGGGTCAGCTACACAGAACAACAATCCTCAAGGGTTGAAAATACACAATCATGAGTTATCCACAGTTATACAATAACCTGTCGAAACATACGCAATCAAACATGCTATATGAATCAACTAATGATACGGCTCAAAGGAATGGCGCCACACTACGTCCGGGATGGAAATGTGTCCGTGCACAAGCCACCAACGAGTATCGATCGAATACCCGTGTGGTCTTGGACCTAATCAGTCTCACGAAGCCATCAACTCGTGTGCACAGTCCAATGTGAGGCCACCAACCAACACACGACTATAATGTGCCCGACATGAAAATCCTACACATACCAACCGGCACGCCAGTGTGACCCGGAATGCCACAATATGACAAAAGTGACAACGAAAATGAATCATGACTCACCAAGATTAAATGATGGTGAAATGAATGACCGCTTAAAGAAATGATTGGAACCGTCGTTCCATATGACTGAGGTGATTATTTGACAATGACAAGTTTTGATACGGTTAATACAATGATGAATGAATTACGATTATGAATGAACAACCTCAAAAGGAATGAATATCCTTTTAACCGAGTAAGAATTAACTTACACAATACCGATGAAGAATGTCCGTCCACGAACAACGTCCTAAATAAAATGCCGGTCGCTCGAACAACCTTGAATAACAATAAGTACTGACAATCGTTCAATACACGTATCAAGCAAAAACGATCATAATCGATCCAAACGTCGATACAACAATATTCGAACTCGAATATATCGAAACCAACTCCAAGGTGAGTATTTCAAACCATCAAAACACTTTCAATGATATCAATAATCCATTAGGAAACCATAATTCATGGTTACAACAACATCAATCGGAAAATCCCCAATTAACCGAAGTCAACCCCAAGGGTTCTTGAAATAGTTCCGAAAATAACCATTAAATCCATAGGAATATATTTATCCAAGGTAGATAATCCATATCTAACATATTCCAATGATAATCCAAGCTTACACGAAGGAATCGGAAGGAAAACCCAAAAATCCGAAATTCTAGATCCAAGAAATTAATACCTTTGATTCGGTGTTTTGGAGATGATGAAGTGATGATTAATCCAACTCAAAGACTTGAAGAGGATGATTGATGATTACACCTTGAAGAACACTCTCTAAATCGCCCAAATCACCAAGAAGCGCGGGAGGAAGAAAAAGATGACAAATGACGAAGTCGACTAAAGCGCCAATTTATAGCGATCCGAGTTAGCGTGCGCTAGCCTTGTGCGTAGCGTGCGCTAACGAGTAATTTGGGTAGTCCGGTACCTTTGTCCGAACACGGTAGCGCGCTACGTACCTTTTTGTAGCGTGCGCTCTACCATATCATTAGCGTGCGTTAATGCTCATAGTTAGCGTGCGCTAACGAATAATTTGATGCCCGATCTTGGAATCGAAGCGCGACCTCGGCGACCTCGATAGCGTGCGCTACAACCATCATTTAGCGTGCGCTATAATATCGATTGCGTACACTAAAGACAACACATAGCGAGCGCTATGAATTAATCCAGTGCAGTCCAGTAGCCACTGGACTCAACCAGATCCGTCCCTAGCGCGCTCTACTCCACAAATATAGCGTGCGCTACTACAAACCGAAAGCGCGCGCTACATACCACTCGTGGCGTGCGCTCTTAATAACTCACTGCGATCCGGTACCTTACGGATGCGGCGGCAACCTTAGCGTGCGCTAAAGGCCGAGTGGTAGCGTGCGCTACCTATACCCATTTAGCGTACTCTAATTGGAGTACTTAGCGTTCGATACTCCTCACTTACGATTCGCAACGAAAATGACAATGATGATAAACACGGCACGAAACTTCAATCGATTAGTGATGAATGACGATTGATACACGATACAATTACTCGAATGATGAATATCATGGTGAATCGAGTGACAAATGATTAATAATGAGTGAAAATTCGAGTATCAATTCTTGAATGATATATCTTTGAGCGATAATTCTTGAATTATAACCGGTATTACATACACCCCCTTAAAAGAGTTTCGCCCCGAAACTAAGGGTCAAACAACTCGGGATAACTCTCCCGCATACTATCCTCGGTTTCCCAGTGGCCTCTTCGACTCGTGTCTAGACCACTAATTTTAACCATAGGAATCGTCTTATTCCTCAACTGTTTGATTAAATCGTTCTAAAACTCGCATAGGACGCTCCTCATATGAATGATCGTCGGCGATCTCGATTTCGTCGGCTGAAGTATGTGGCTCGGTTGACAACATACTTAGTAGCCGAGAGACATGAAACACATTATGAAATCGGCTCAAATCAGGATGTAAAGCCATTCGATAACATAACTCGCCTACTCGATCCAAAATATCGAACGGTCCAATGAATCTCGGACTCAACTTTCCCCTCTTCCCAAAACGGAAGATACCACGACTCGGGGATACCTTGACCAACACATGGTCACCAGCCTCGAACTCTAATGGTCGACGACGGTTATCTGCATATGATTTTTGTCGACTCTGAGCTGTCAACAAACGACTCCTGATCAAAGCTACCTTCTCACGGGCGGCTATAAGCGTATCGGGCTCGGTGCCGATTGATTCTGATAAGTCGTCCCAACACAACGAAGATCGGCAACGACGACCATACAAGGCCTCGTAAGGTGCCATCTTGATCGAAGCATGCCAACTATTATTATACGTGAACTCGATCAATGGTAGTTGGGCTTCCCAATCGTCTTTCCAATCGAGGACGCATGCCCTCAACATGTCCTGTAATGTCTGAATGGTTCTCTCTGATTGTCCGTCGGACTGAGGATGAAAAGCGGTACTGAGATTAAGCTGAGTTCCCATAGCACGATGAACTGATTTCCAAAAATGCGACACAAACCGTCCGTCACGATCGGAAACGATACTTTTAGGAGTACCGTGCAGTCTGACTATCTCTTTGATGAACAGTTGAGCAAGTCTCTCGGGACCCCATGTCTCCTTGATCTCAAGGAAATGAGCTGATTTAGTTAAGCGGTCCACGATCACCCAGATCGTATTCATGCCACGATGACTCGTCGGCAAACTCGTGATGAAATCCATAGAAATGTCTTCCCACTTCCATTCGGGAATAAGAAGAGGTTTCAGCATACCTGTCGGTCGCTGATGTTCAATCTTAACTTGTTGACAGGTTAAGCATCTCGAAACAAATTCGGCGACTTCTCGTTTCATATTACTCCACCAGTAATTTTGTTTCAAGTCCTTGTACATCTTGCTAGACCCCGAATGAACAGAATAAGGGGTAGCATGAGCTTCTTTCAAAATCGAGTTTTTCAACTCGTCATTCGCCGGTACGCACAGCCGATTCTTAAACCTCAAAAGTCCATCCTCGTGGACAACAAATCCAGGGGCTTTCCCCTGAGCCACATCTTCTCGGATGCGCAACAATGATGGGTCCGAACCCTGATTCTCTCGAATTGCCTCCTCGAGTGACGATGAAATCTCTAACATACAAAGCTGCCCCTGAACTCGCTGAAGCCATACCTCGATCTCGGGTCTAAGGAATTCCTGCTGAAGCTCCTTCTGAACTGTTAAACGGGCAAGCATCTGCTCCTGAACGGACTTACGACTCAAGGCGTCGGCGACAACGTTCGCCTTGCCCGGGTGGTAGAGGATCTCGATATCATAATCTTTGATTAATTCCAACCACCGTCTCTGATGCATATTTAACTCCTTCTGAGTAAATATATACTTTAAACTCTTATGATCGGTGAATATCTGACAGGTAACGCCATAAAGATAATGACGCCAAATTTTCAAAGCGAACACCACGGCTGCTAGCTCCAGGTCGTGGGTCGGATAATTAACCTCGTAAGGTCTCAATTGCTGTGAAGCATAGGCAATAACCTTCCCGTTCTGCATGAGTCCACATCCGAGACCCTGTCCGGACGCATCACTATAGACCACAAATCCTTCCGTCCCCTGCGGCAAGGAAAGTACAGGTGCTGACATTAACCGGCTCTTGAGTTCCTCAAAACTCCGTTGACACGCGTCGGACCACGTGTATTTCTTATCCTTCTGCAAAAGGTTCGTTAAGGGTTGAGCGATTCTAGAAAATCCTTCCACAAACCGCCAATAATAACCCGCTAATCCGAGAAAACTTTGGATTTCCTTAACGTTCTTCGGAGGTAGCCAATCTCGAATAGCCTCCGTCTTCTGAGGGTCGACACGAACTCCGTCTGATGAAATTACATGTCCGAGAAAAGTCACTTCGGACATCCAGAATTCACATTTGGAAAACTTCTCATAAAGTTGTTCTCGTCTCAACACGTCGAGCACTTGATGAAGGTGAAACTCGTGCTCCTCCCGGTCACGAGAATAAATCAAAATGTCATCGATGAAGACGATAACAAACTGATCCAAAAAGTCGATGAAAACCCGATTCATTAATTCCATGAATACCGCAGGTGCATTAGTCAATCCGAACGACATAACCACAAACTCATAATGACCATAGCGTGTTCGAAACGCCGTCCTCGCGATGTCCGACTCTCGGATCCGCAACTGATGATATCCAGACCTTAAGTCGATCTTGGAAAATACTGAAGCTCCCTGAAGTTGATCCAAAAGATCATCGATACGGGGTAAGGGATACTTATTCTTGATCGTCACCCTGTTCAACTCCCGATAATCAATACATAAGCGGAATGAACCATCCTTCTTCTTGACAAACAACACTGGTGCCCCCCACGGGGACGCACTCGGTCGGATATAACCTTTCTCGAACAACTCCTCAAGTTGGTTCTTTAATTCCTGCATTTCGGTCGGGGCCATCCGGTACGATGCCTTCGATATCGTGGGCGTGCAGCTCCAACTCAATCGTGAATTCCACATCCCTCTGTGGAGGCAAACCGAGTAACTCGTGCGGAAAAACATCGGCATATTCCCTCACCCTTTGGAATATCCGTTAACATTCTTGATGACTTCTCGGTTTTGGCCATATAGCACCAATAACCGACACATCCCTGATTGAGTAACCTTCGCTTTCATCAAATTAATGACCTTACGAGCAGTAGGGATTACCTCCTGAAACACACATTCAACCCCATAAATGCGAAATGATAGTGACCATACGCTTACGGACACTAATGATGGCATCATGACGATCCATCCAATCAATACCCAAGATGATGTCGTCCCTCGGCAAAACTACCACAATTAGGTCCGCTGGCCATACACGACCATGAAACTGAATCGGACAATTCTGAATCTCACGATTACCGATAATTCGTCTACCATCAGGTAGGCCAATGACATAAGGCTCACAACTAGTAGCACTACCAAGACGTAGTCTACTCAAACATGACTCGGAAATGAATGAATGCGATGCACCAGTATCAAAAAGGGTACACACAGGTTGAGATAGAATATCGAGTGTACCTGAGATCATTCGGGCCTCGGGATCATCGATCTTCTTCATCTCATAAATTCGGGGCTTGCCGGCCCCTGAACCGGATGCTCCCGTCTGATAGCTCTTGGCTCCGCCTTTATTAGCTCCCGTCGTCTTGAGCAGCCGAGTAGTGCTTTGATTCTGCACCGCTGAATGTCCTGGGGCTTGAGATGACGCCGGAGTAGGTTTAGAGTCCCTACGGCAAAAACGGGCCCTATGCCCAGCAACCCCACAGTTGTGGCACGTGACAGACTGCTTCGGACATTTGGTGCTGAAATGACCTTGTTCTTCACATTTGAAATAGGTGATGGCCGAACTGGCCGCTCGTGACTGAGATTCCGCGGGTTTAGACGCCATGGGAGGTCATTCAGAAAAAGTAGAGCCCGCACGTGGTTTCTTGAAAGTGGCCTGACTCCCGTCAGACTGATTACGGTTCTTAGACTTCTTGCCAGCTGATGAGGGTTGCTGCTTAGCAATTTCCTTAGCAGTAAGCTCGTAAGTGAGAGCTTTCTCAATGAACTCGGCCAGAGTGGTACAGTTATGATTAATCAACTGAAGTCTCATACGGGGTTTCAGCCTCTTGCTGAAATACTTGATCTTGTCCACCTCAGAGTGAATGATAGACGAGGCGAACGGAAGAAGTTCCTGAAATTTTTCGGCAATGGCGAGAACATCATCATCCGCCGAAAGGTCGGGAGTGAGTAATTCCGACAACTTGGCCTCCCTGAGTGGGGCCGGATAGTACCTCTCCATCATGAGAGTCTTGAACTGATCCCAAGTACATGATCCGTCTGTGGGCTTCAACGATAACCACCATGAATAAGCCGCAACTGAAACTTTATGCCCTTCAGGGCAATCCACCATAGCAAATAATTTCTCGAAATGCTCAAGCCAATGGACGATATCCGCCGGCTCAGATGAGCCCTCAAAGGTAGGTGGTCGCTGGCGAGAGATATCGCTAATGATATTGCTTACACCCCTCTCTTGCCTCTGAGGTGGCGGCGGAGGAGCCTGATGATTTTGAGTAGTGGAGTTATGCATCGCCTCCATTAGTTGTGCCATCTGAGTCATCTGGGCCATCATGCCCTGCATAAAGGCCAGTGGGTCAACTCGAACACCCTCTGACTGAGCTGTGTCCCGGGTCCGACTCCCTGATAGTGAATGATCGCGTCCAGGTGAATGAGTGGCAGCGTCACTGCTCGATGAGTTAACATTATTCCTGGCATTCGCACGTGTATTCGCACGAGTTCTCGGGATTCGGCCCGCTCCACGGCCTCGTCCTCCACGTCCTCTGCCAGCCCTTTCCATACTGAAGTGGAAAGTCATATGATTATTATATATCTCGCATGAGTATCACATTATGATTATATTATGAAATGATGAAAATGAGCATACGCGCTTAAATACAGCGATTACATGAATGATTAATTGACGTGACATGATTATCTGATGAAGTTACTGAAATGATTATCTTGAATGAGTTAACAAGATTAATGATTTGATCTTCCTGATCAACAACTGAATAACGAAATGAATTGAGTGATTAATGAGTTAACCTGACCGTCTTGGTCAAAATGACAATGATGATTGAGGATTGTTAACTGATGAATTATGAATGAATGATTAATGCCAGAAATTATACCATGGCATTAGAAATCTTACAGATTCTTGGTCCGATTGGCTCGGCATTTGCACAGGTCACACGTGACGCGAAAGTCCAATGATAATATTCCGATGACGATGATTTGAAATGAGACATGACTTGGAGGGTAGTATTCAAAACCACGCTCCGATACCAACTCTGTAACACCCCAATCTAGGCGGATATTACGGTCCGTGGACCCCGATTGGGACCCACCAGCGAATGAAACGGATGAATTACACGGGGTAAAATGTAGTACCGAACCTCATTACATCATCAATTATTACTATTAGGAGTTTCATACAAAACTCCCAGCATAAAATATAATACATGTGTATTTTATTTGAATATAAAATTCAAAAAACAGAATGTAATGAGTATTCAAACGAAATGTCTGCGTGGAATAAATAAAGGAAACATAAATGATGAATAAATGGTGAGCAGAGGCCCCCTTCTAGTATCACTGGACTCTCGCCGTCACCGTGCTCTCCCGTGCTTTAGCCTTGCCATAACACAGCAGTATCCCAACGGGAAATCGGCTGAGAACAACAATCCTCAAGGGTTGAAAATACACAATCATGAGTTATCCACAGTTATACAATAACCTGTCGAAACATACGCAATCAAACATGCTATATGAATCAACTAATGATACGGCTCAAAGGAATGGCGCCACACTACGTCCGGGATGGAAATGTGTCCGTGCACAAGCCACCAACGAGTATCGATCGAATACCCGTGTGGTCTTGGACCTAATCAGTCTCACAAAGCCATCAACTCGTGTGCACAGTCCAATGTGAGGCCACCAACCAACACACGACTATAATGTGCCCGACATGAAAATCCTACACATACCAACCGGCACGCCAGTGTGACCCGGAATGCCACAATATGACAAAAGTGACAACGAAAATGAATCATGACTCACCAAGATTAAATGATGGTGAAATGAATGACCGCTTAAAAAAATGATTGGAACCGTCGTTCCTTATGACTGAGGTGATTATTTGACAATGACAAGTTTTGATACGGTTAATACAATGATGAATGAATTACGATTATGAATGAACAACCTCAAAAGGAATGAATATCCTTTTAACCGAGTAAGAATTAACTTACACAATACCGATGAAGAATGTACGTCCACGAACAACGCCCTAAATGAAATGCCGGTCGCTCGAACAACCTTGAATAACAATAAGTACCGACAATCGTTCAATACACGTATCAAGCAAAAACGATCATAATCGATCCAAACGTCGATACAACAATATTCGAACTCGAATATATCGAAACCAACTCCAAGGTGAGTATTTCAAACCATCAAAACACTTTCAATGATATCAATAATCCATTAGGAAACCATAATTCATGGTTACAACAACATCAATCGGAAAATCCCCAATTAACCGAAGTCAACCCCAAGGGTTCTTGAAATAGTTCCGAAAATAACCATTAAATTCATAGGAATATATTTATCCAAGGTAGATAATCCATATCTAACATATTCCAATGATAATCCAAGCTTACACGAAGGAATCGGAAGGAAAACCCAAAAATCCGAAATTCTAGATCCAAGAAATTAATACCTTTGATTCGGTGTTTTGGAGATGATGAAGTAATGATTAATCCAACTCAAAGACTTGAAGATGATGAATGATGATTACACCTTGAAGAACACTCTCTAAATCGCCCAAATCGCCAAGAACCGACGGGAGGAAGAGAAAAAGATGACAAATGACGAAGTCTGACTAAACTGTCCAATTTATAGCCAGTCCAGGTTAGCGTGCGCTAGCCCTTGTGCGTAGCGTGCACTAACGAGTAATTTGGGTAGTCCAGTACCCACTGTCCGAACACGGTAGCGTGCGCTACGTACCTTTTTGTAGCGTGCGCTACAGCCATATCATTAGCGTGCGTTAATGCTCATAGTTAGCGTGCGCTAACGAATAATTTGATGCCCAGTACTGGAATCCAGAAACTGCCTGACCTCTGACCTGACCTCGATAGCGTGCGCTACAACCATCATTTAGCGTGCGCTATAATATCGATTGCGTACGCTAAAAACAACACATAGCGTGCGCTATGAATTAATCCAGTGCAGTCCAGTAGCCACTGGACTCAACTTGATCCGTCCCTACCGCGCGCTACTCCACATATATAGCGTGCACTACTACAACCCGTTAGCGCGCGCTACTTACCACTCGTAGCGTGCGCTACGAATAACTCACCTGCAGTCCAGTACCTTCTGGACTGCAGCCAGGGCAACCTTAGCGTGCGCTAAAGCTGAGTGGTAGCGTGCGCTACCTGTACCCAATTAGCGTACGCTAAAAGGAGTACGTAGCGTGCGCTACTCCTCACGCACAGTTCGCAACGAAAATGACAATGATGATAAACACGGCACGAAACTTCAATCAGATTAGTGATGAATGATGATTGATACACGATACAATTACTCTGAATGATGAATATCATGACTGAATCTGAGTGACAAATGATTAATAATGAGTGAAAATTACTGAGTATCAATTACTGAATGATATATACTGAACGATAATTACTGAATTATAACCGGGTATTACAATACAAATATATTTCTTTAAGAAATATAATTTATGAATTAAATTAATCACCCGGTAACTTAATTTTAATTCATAAGACCGCTATTTTGATTTATCTAATAAATCATAATTAGATATCCAATATCTAATATTTATAGGGAGATAATAAATTCACATTTATCCGTCAACGCTCCTGATGCGCGACTCCGTAGGTCCGTCTCAGCCAGCATTGGGAGGAACCAATGAGTGCGGGCAGCACTTAGCCAGCCTAGCGGGCCGCACTGTAAACCCCGACTGAGAACGAATGAAGGGATCATTCCAGAACCATTATGTCGTGAATACTATATATGTATAGACCCTTTATCAGATGTCCCGGTCAAGTCTTCGGGTCACGGTAAAGTCAAACCCTACTATTGACTAGACTCTATACATGTGTTAATGCAAATCAAGACTGACCGATTAATAGTGTATCTAATACGACTATATCAGAATGCTTTGACCAAAGACTCATGATCCTATTTGCCATTAACCGTATAGGACATACGCCTGCTCACTAACAGAGATAAAATCCTTTCTTGGCATACAAGTAAAGATGCTACCTGCCCGTATAGTCCGCACTTCGAGGTAGACTCAGCAATCAAGCATATGAGTCTTACTACTCTAATGACAAACTAAACGTCACAGGCACATCTTCTACTGAATCCTCAAGTCAAAGCTCCACATACACTATCACAACCTTTTGATTCGTCATCGACTCTTCGAGAGTGAATACCGTGTGACTGAATCGAGTATGAGTCGTGTTCGAGTATACTGGTCCCACCAATATACTTTATAACTATGCTATAAATACGTGCACACGTCCTAGCATCAGTTATACAAGTCTTATTAAAACTTAATGCCCATTTAAGTTTATTGACTTGCGAACGATTTTCATAAATAAACTTTAAACACTTCCAGTGCATTTTCTCTTATCCCATAACGAGAATGGAATGTTCAGTTTATTTACATGGACTTCACTTCAATGTTTACCAAGTCAAGAATGCAATTGAAATACAATAAACAGTGAATGAATCGAATTGCCTTTTTATTATTTATTCCATAATTACAAGTACAATGCCCCTACTCTCTCATCCCCTGAGTGGCATTCGAGGGCATATTCCTAACACAAATTTCGTCAATGCATTATAAAACATACAAAACAGACTTCCGCCATTGGAATCCAACGATGTGAATCCTCATGATTCCATCAATACAATACAGTGTAATCCAACTGCATGTGTGATTTTAATATATATATATATAACTCGTAATAACCCTATACGCATCAGGCTAACAGGAGATCACTCATTTGATGTATTTACAGCCACTTAACTTTAAGACTTCTGCTACACAAACTATCTTCGAAAAAGATACAGCTTACCCCCCACCCCACCCCCTTCTAAGCTGTTCTCTGGCCAACATGTGGTAGCGGAGCGGTTGATTCTACAATGAATCAGTCGATTTTTAACCTGAATCAGATCCACAAAATCTCTAGCTTTTGAAAACCTTATTTTTGTATCTTTATCATTCATCTTACTTCTATCATAGACACATCTATGATCAATAAAGTCCCTATATTTTGCCTTAACATATTCGATGATTGGAGAATTAGGATGGAAGCCCATCTTGCGGCAATGTACGAAGAGATTATCTTTGTCATCCAAGAAGGGCCCATCAAGATAATGAAGGTCAACACAACCGCAAGAATCAAGGGACAACTTCATGTAGAAATGCTTGAGAAGGAACACGAGCAATGGACAACGGATGATCGCAAGTGTTCGAATCTCGACAATGTTGCTATGAATGCGCTATTTGTCACTCCCGATAAAGACACATTCTCCAAGGTAAAAAGTTGTAAGACAGCTATAGAAATATGGGAAAAATTCAATCTAATTTTTGAGGGAACTAAGCCCTTGAAACAAAACAAATTTTCTAAACTAACTCAAAAGTTTGAATCTTTTGAAATGAACTCTTCCAAAATGCTTGAGGAGCTTGACCTCAGATATAGCGGCATTGTCGGTGAACTTGAAGCATTGGGCAAAGTTTGTACCTAAAAGGAGAAAAATCTGAAAATCTTTAGATCACTCCCTGCCCGATGGGGAATTTCCACTTTTGATCACTTCTCTGACCTCAAAGCATTTGACTATGACATTGACAGGAGAGAGAACGCCGAAGAGTTTCCTGACAATACTACAACACTGGATGTTGTATTTGACAGGAGACAAAGCTCTTCCCCAGCACATCCAAAGCCGCATGCAAGGCAGCTGATAGCGATGATGACATCCTTTCACAAGATAAGATGGATCTGCTCATGCATAAATTTCAAAAGTTCATTGAGAAATATCGAAATGCCCCATGCAGGCCCAGACCATTCAACAAGGTGAGTTCTGAATCACCTTCGTTCGTAGATTCTAACCTGTGCTATAACTGCAGTAAACCGGGACACTATGTAAATAGATATCCTCATCCAAAAGTATAAAAGTTTCCCAAAGCCGAACAAGAAGAAAAGGACGAGAAAAGGCGTGTCTAGCGAAACAAGCTCAAGGCCCTGATTGGATAATCAGAAGCCTCGCCCACACCAACCAAGATCGAGGAGTGCCTTCAGGCAATCACTGACAGTGACTCCCCCAATGATGAAATCAAAGATAAAGCATATATATGCTTTATGGCCAAGGAAGAAGATGATGATGAAGACAGTAAGTAAGAAGATGATGATGAAGACATGAAGGTGAGGTAAGCTCAACCTCAGCTACTCCTATTAATGCATCACATACTTTTGAAAATATGATGAATGTGTTTAGAAACATTTAAAAATCCCATGAGATGCTTAAACAAAAAAACCAACAACTCTCTCTTTCGAATTTAGAGATGAAGGATGAAAACGATCTGCTGAAAAATAACTATAAAAACATGTCTTTGGATTGTGAAAACAGCAAGATTATTCATGAAAAACTCACGGAAAGCAATCATGAACTTTCAACCAAACTAAATATGGTAAAAACTCATAATAATTGCAAGACAAATACTTATGCTTTGTTAGAATTTAAGATACATCTTTTTGGGAAAAGAGAAGGAGAACTCGAGACCATCCTTAAATCCTTTGAGAAATCATCATAGAGGATATAAGACATTCTAGGCACTGGCAGCATGCCCACAACAAACGTGGCTTAATATATGACTTGTTATCCCTAAAAGGCAAAACTAGTAGGTTGTTTGTAAAGAGAGTAGAACCCATTCCGGAACATGATAAATCCCAAGTACTGTAAAGGTCACAACTGCCCCTTCTCGGACAGCAAAGGCTGCAATTTCGCCACCTAGTTCATATCATAAGCAACAGAAACCCCAGCCTCATAGACCTGTAAGACGCAATGCCAGTCATCAATAGTATTCTCCTCGAGCATACCAACAGCCTCAGCAGAAAGAAGGATGTACCCAAGTATAGAAGGTATGCACCTCAGTACTAGCAATAGTATAGTGCCCCTAGATACTTGGTACATGAAGCCAAGTTACCGCCCATAAGTAGGTTGTAGTGCGATTCTATCAACAACAAATCTGGGAATCCAACTGGAAACCCAAAAGGCAAGCAACAAGGCCGAAAAATGGTTCCTCCTCTAAGACGGCAACCGTATTGGATCCAAAATACCATATTTTACATGCATAATAATAATGCTTACAACGACTTTGTGCGCCCCATGTAAATCTCACAAAATAGGACCAAATGTAATCTATAGTAAACCAATTGCTATCAGGCAAATATGGGTACCTAAGGGCACTAATAACCAAGGACCCAAAAATCAAAGGGGACCTAAATATACTTAGTCTTTTTTATTACAGGTTATCAAGAAGAAGGATATACGGTATTATGATAGAGGATGTTCTCGCCACATGACAGGAGACATCACTAAGATTTCAGATTATGTAGAAGTTCGCGGTGCAAAGGTGAGATTTGGTGACAAATCCAAGGAAGAACAAGAGGGAAGGGAACCCTGATTGTAGAAAAATTCAAAGTCATCAACATAGCCTATGTTGAAGGACTACAATATAATTTACTTAGTATTAGCCAGTTTTATGACTAAATGTTCTCGGTCAAATTCTATGTAGATCATAGTAGGGTGAAGGACAACAAAGCAAATCATCCTCAGAGGAAGCCAGAAGGTGACATGTATATTATTGACTGGAAACCCACAAGATCCATAATTCCTTGTTTTGTTGCCTAAGGCACTGCAGGTCAAAGTTGGCTATGGCACTAGAGGATGGCGCACATCAATTTTAAGACCATCAACAAGCTAGATCGATAGGGAATGTTCAGAGTCTTGTCCGGTGTATTATTTCATAAAAGTATTGTATGTGGACCCTGTCAGAAAGGCAAGCAGGTCAAGACCTCTCTGAAGAGCATGTCATACCTTTCAAACCACAGGGTCCTGGATTTGCTACACATGGATCTCTATGGTCCTGTAGACCTTGTCAGCCTCAGAGGTAAGAAATATATCTTGTTGTTATTGGTGATTTCTCCAGGTATGCTTGGACTATCTTCCTAAACAAGGAGAAAGATACTACCACAAAGCTGTCGAAACACCTGAAAAAGTTGCAAAATGAAAAAAGGTTGAGTATTGTATCCATTCATTCTAACAGAGCCATAAAGTTCACATATTTCTTTATAGATCAAGATTGTGGGGACAATGGCAGCATGAATACTGAACAGCCTAGACTCATCAAGAAAATGGGGATGCCGATCGTAAGAATAGAAAGTTGAAAGAAGCAACAAGAACCATGTTAGCCGCAAGCAAGTTGTCGTAGCATTTCCGGGGAGATTCAACAAATACTACATAAAACCGCGGTATCATCAATAAACATCATAAAAAATAGCATACAAGGTATGGAACAACAAAACTCCAATGGTTGCGTACTTTCACATATTTGGATGCAGATGTTACATGCTCAACAATGGCAAGGACCAATTAGAGACCTTTTTGTCACAGCCCCTTATCCCTAAGGACGGCTCATCCAGGGCGTGACCCGGGGTAGGAATTAAGAAGCGGGGAATAAAGGGGGAAACATATGTTTCGTAAGGAATAAGGGTGGATTTCCATGAATAACCTATCAAGGTATCGTGAAGGGGAGTCAATCCTGTGGGAATGACTTAGAATCCAAAGTAGAATACATAGTTATAATATTAGCCTTGAAGTTTAGGAAAAGACTTCATAGCATATTACAAACGACATGACTTAGAAATCAAAATCATAAAGAGTGTTTGCAGCGGAAAAAACATGGTTTGTTACATATATGAAGATATGTGACCAGGGCTTAACATCGTTTGTAGACAAAATACTTTCACTCAACACCCTCCGTCACATCCCCTGCTCAACTTGCATATTTTTAAAACATATAAAGGGCTCAGTACAACGTACTCCGTGAACATATTGCCAAAGCATAAAACATGCTTTCGTATTTGTCATCATGCATATAAGCAGTAACACACAGGGGTTTTAAGAAAAAGCCCATATTTCCTAAATCATTTCATTTCATAGCAAATATCATCAGATTCACAGTATCCATAATTTATGCCGGGGAAGGTGGCCACCTCCCGCGAACGTTACTTCCCGAGATCAGCCACTCCAAAGAGAGTTCACAATCCTGAGTCTTATGCACACTAACCCTGGCCAGCGACCTTTGTATAACTCAGGATCCGATCATTTCATAGGTTGGCAAGCCAACAGTGATAGGTTCATAAGAATCCACATAAAAGTTTTTATGCATCATAATCATTTGAAATCATAACTTGCTTGTAAAACATTTCATCAAAATAGAGCAAAGCTCACATCATTTTCATATAGAAAGTCCATCTAGACAAGTAATAAATGCAAGCAAAAAGATTCTCAGATCTTCCTTAAGCTTCATTCTGCTGCTCTATCTTTCATCAAAAACAACTAAGTTTAGCGGTCGATCGAGCTTAACGAAGTCTAACGGACAATAGACTCGATCTACATGTTTGGACTTTGGAGTTTTTCATTCGACTAAAATTTAATATTAAAAGCTATGACTCTTTTAGAGAATCCAACTGACCATATAACATATAAAGATACTAAAAACGGTAACCGATACTCGATTTCGTTACACATTCCTTGGTTTGAAAACCATCATCAAACACTTAACATAATCATAACATAATGTGCATCAAGTCTTGTAAGAATTAAAATTATTTTATTGAACAATAAGAACTAGATAGTGTATCTTATACCATTGGAAAGCCACTGAAGTCTAGTTTCGTGTCCATTTTGCAGGTCTCAAAAATATTAAACGTGAAAAAAGTTATGGCTATTTCCGTGAAGTGTAAGAGGTTGTAAAACATCCATGGGTTCTAGCTTGAATGGTGATCGGCAGCTTGCGAGTTGTTGAGGCATCCATGGGTTTTCGATTAAGAGATATTAAGCAACCAAGGGAAGAAGTTGCAACGGCCACATGTTTCCACTGGTTCGAAGCTATTGTAACAGAATTCATTGTAACATTAATTTCACTGATTGAAAGTTATAGTGAATTCATCTCCGACTGGGTTGGAGAGAAGTGGACTGGTAGAGGATTACACCACCTCTGAAACCACTATAAAAGTGATGTGTGATTTACTGTCTTAATCATCATACTTAAATGTTGCATCCATATTAACTGTTGCATTCAAAGTCGGTTGTTATTCCGCATAACCATTTTACAGCTGAGAAAGGTTAACTGCATTCATATCAGCCGAGTAACCTTAGCTGCATTTACTATAGATGTGTTTTTGGAAACAGTTATCTAAGCAAAAGACTTTATAAGTCTATTCTCCCCCTAGACTTACACCTGACGCCTTGTGACCTACAAACCTTGTTTCACTCGACGTGTTATACAATCGGGGATGGTCTGGCTAGACCTCTGGGATACGATGGGGTGCGAACCTCGTATCAGTATAGCCCATGTCGTTATTCAAATGTGATATAACTATTTTCCAGAATAATAACGTGACATGGTACTGTTTATGCTTTAACATTGTGATGATGATGTCGATGCATTTTTGCATGATGATATCGTTGTCACAATACTGTTGATACGCTGGTACTTGGTGAGAATATCCTTCTTATTGATATACTAATATAACCAGTCATCGCAATATTTCTTTTATTGCACGTTATATATATCCCTGTTATCAAGTACTTGCACCACCTGTTTGCTGACCCATTTGGGGGTGGATACATTATTTATGTATTCAGGTACAGAATACCATGGCGAGCAGGCGTAGGTAGGGCAAGTATTGCCTCTTGATCATCCAGTCTTTTATCTATCTCTCAGTTGTTGTGTACTTGCGAGTACGATGTGATGTTGCTGTATATTCGTGATGCCCGTGTGTGGGCCTGAGTTTGAATCCGAGTATGGTAGCCTGTATGATAAACATGTACCGATGGGATTACTTTATTGTTAGGAAATCCCTCCATACCAAGTCATGTTGTGAGTATGCTCGACCTCGCAGGTCATAGTACTATTGTGGATCCCTAAAATAGATCAACGGCACTGTAGCAGTCTTGGCCAGGGACGGGGTTGTTTTAGTCGGGTCCGGTCGAGTTGGGCCTGGATCCATGTATTTAAATAAAAAAATTGTTTTGCTGGAACTGGGATTCGATCCCAGGCTAGCAGGTCTGAACCTGCTACCGCGCCAACTCCGCTACACTGCCATGTTGTTCTTTAATGCGCACCTATTGTAGTTATACCTATTTCTAAAATTTTAAGAAAATGAAATGCAGTGGAAGGGTTCCGAACCTAGGTTGTTGAAGCTAAACTAGTGTTGCCTGACCATATCACCTAAAGTTATGGATTTATGACTTTTGACACTGAATTCTTGATATATTTGTTTATCAGATAGTTTCTAATAGTATATTTAATTAATTATGTGATAATTAATTATGGTTTGTGTATGGTGTATGACATAACCATAAATTGACTAATGTGATTGGATGTTTCAAGTTATTTTTGGGTTGGTTTTACGGTCTGCTTGTCAGTTAATTATAATTGGTTTTTACGGACTGTGAGTCATCTTTTAATTTATTATTATAATTTATGCCATGCATATCGTTTGCCCTATTGTAAATTAATTTTAATAGTGTAGTATATTTTTCTATTAATGTAATGAAGACAAGAAGGAGACGAAGGCCAGAGTCGAGGAGCCAATTGATCGCGTATGATGTTCCAAGGAGTTGGAAAGTCAACGAAGACCAATTATACCCTTTAGATTGACCTTTGTGATTTTCATGTTGGCTAGGGCTGTAAACGAACCAAGCCGAGCCGAGCTTTGATCTAAATGAGCCGAGCTCAATTTATTTTTCCTGACGAGCCGAGCCGAGCCGAGCTTTGTTATCGCACAAAAAACGTGTTCGAGCTCGAGCTCGTTAATAAAACGAGGCGAACTCGAGCTGTTCGCAAACAACTCGATCCGAGTCGAGCTCGAGCCGAGCTCGAACTGTTCGCGAATAATTATATATTTTTAAATTATTTAAATAATATATTTGAATTATTTAAAATAAATATTTTAAAATAATCATTAAAAATTTTATATTTTTTTAAATATATATAAAAAATAATATTTTAATATCTGAAAATTATTTAAAAAATTATTAATCTATAATATAATATATAAATATTATTAAAATAAATTTAAAAATATATTTATTAATCGAGCTTAACGAGCCGAACCGAGCCGAGCCGAGCTCGAGCCGATCTCGAGCCGAGCTCGAGCCGCACATGCCCAAGCTCGACTCGAGCTCATTTTCTTAACGCACAGATTTTTGTGTTCGAGCTCGAGCTCGAGTTCTCAACGAACCGAGCCTAACCGAGCCCTTAACGAGCAGAGCCGAGCTTTGTTCGCGAACAGTTTTGTTCGTTTACAGCCCTAATATTGGCTCATAAAAATCACATTAGGATTATGGTCATGCTATACACGTTCATATTCTTTTTATGTTATGTGATGCTATGTATGTTTAAATTTATGCATTTATGTGATGCGATTCATGTTTAGATTTATGTTAGCCAACATAGACATGTTGTTGGTATATTCAGTATATGCGCTATTGTGCGGAAGCATAAATAAACTGCAGAAATGAAATCGACACTAGATTTATAGAGGTTCGGCCAAACGTGCTTACGTCCTCTCTCCGTATCATTTTCTATAGGATGAAGATCAACCTCTGCACCTCTCTTCTATCGGTCGAGGGAGTACATTTACAATATCGTCTTCTATCGGTCCGAGATAATCGTTCACACACTTGTCTTTTTGTCGGTCCAAGTTAAACCATTTTCCCTTTCTATAGGACAAGGAATCAACCTATCTAGCTTTCTATGGGTACTAGACAAACCTCACCTGGATATAGATTGCGATTCTAATAATGCCGGATCATTGATCCTAATAACACCGAATCCAATCTTATCCTTTCTTTTTCCTCTCGTGTATGTTTTCGTGTATAACACTCAAACACTTATCAATATAAGCGCAAATACAACAAGAATGTTTACAATGATATCACAACTATATATGATTTTCTCAAGGTTGTTGTGTTGTTTGATAAAAAATGATTTGGTATTTATAGGCAATTTCCTCCAACTAGCCAATACTGCCAGTCTCACTTAGCGTGCGCTAGCCTCTTCATTTAGCGTGCTCTATTACCCTGTTACATATGTTAATCTGCATGGTTACGTATGTTACCTGCTGTTTCCTTCAGTCCAGTAGCTTCTCATACTTTCAGTTGGCGTGCGCTAGTATTCTCTCGTGCCTGCGTGCGCTAATATCACGTCATTGCTTGCGTCATATATCCGTTTGCAACTTTTGACTTCAACTCCTAATCTTCCAACATTCATTTGTTTGAATTCAAATGCTCTTTAGCGTGCGCTAAATATCATTCATAGCCTGCGCTATGTCTAAGTCAGTGCATACGACATTCCGTGTTTGAAAGTCTTCATAACGGTCACATGCGATAGCATGCGTTAGACTTCACCTATAGCGTGTGCTATCTTTATCTTGTAGCTTGCGCTAGCCTTGATCTCCAGTGTGCGCTAGCTTTGCAGTCCAGATTGAATGACTTTTTGCATCTTCGATTTCTTCGTTGTTTTGTTTTGCTTCCTTGTTATTTTTCTTTGTTTAACAACTAATCATCAAAACTCAATAATGAATATTTGGAATAAAACATTCCAACAATCTCCCCCTTTTTGATGATTACAAAACCACACTCTTAAATGGGATAAACCTGCAAAATATAAATATAAATATATGTATAGATCAAAATTTTTGACTTTGTCCGTTTCGTTAGTTTCCATCTCCCATCTTTCCTTTTTCTCCTTTTCAACTTCTTCTCATTTTTCAACGCCTTCTTTTCTTTTTCATCTTTTTGACTTTCTTCGTCTTTTCTCCTCCTTTCATGATTCGTATATATTTTTATTTTTCTCCCCTTATACCATTCTTCTTTTATAACATTCTTCTCACCCTTTTTGTTATTACCAAAAAGTGCATTTAAGATGATAAAAACGATAATAAATATTATAATGTATAAAGATAATATTTCCCCTGAAATGGGTAAACTCCCCCTGAAAAATATATCTCCCCATGAAAAAATATAACTCCCCCTGAGTAAATATCAATTTTGAAAATATCAATGATAAAGATCCCAATTGAGGAAATATTTAATTTTGATTTTTGGGGATCCAATCGATAGTTGGTTTTTCTTTTGAAACATAGACGATATTTGAAATAAAGGTTCCTTTTGGAATCCAAATCTTTTTAATTTTTATCGTCCGACGTGGGCTTTTGCAATTTGAAATAAGATGCCCAATTTTTAAACATTTGTCACAACGTGGTATTTTGAAGTTTAAGGATTCGGTTTTAGTATGCAGTTTGAATCCCAACCCCTGTTTGTTTAAAGAATATTTTTGAACGGAAAACATTTGTTCAAATTTGTTACTTCCTTACGGAAATTTCTTTGTTAAGACTTTAAGTTCGTCTTGAACTTTCAGAAGATCATTCTTTAAATTATTTTCAATATCAAGGCATTTAGAATGATCGGTTTCTAAAGATTTCACTTTTTCAAGAATTTTGGAAATTTCATTTTCCAATAAATTATTTTTAGCCTGATGGGATTTTATTTCAGATAAAGCATTTTGAAAATAAGTATGCAAAAGTTCGAATGCTTCAAATAATTCATCTTGAGACGATGTACTAACCTGGCTTTCGTCGTAACTTTCATTGAGTGAACTCCTTGCCATGAGTGCGAGGTTATTCTGAATAATTTCATCATCATCTTCTTCATCACTCCATGTTGCTTGATTTGTTCCTTCGTGAGTTACCTCTAGCATTTCCCAAATTTCTTTGCCACTATCACACGAGGAAATCTGGTCCTGTTCTTCCGGATTTAAAGCACAATAAATCATTTGCGTTGCTTTACAATTTTGATGGTCTTTCATCCAATCCATATCATATTCTTCTCTTTAAAGTACTATTGGAATTCGTGGGAATTTTTGGACCTAGACATATGATCTTCCAAAGCTCAATATCATAAGCTCGGATGAATATTGACATATTCTTTTAACCCGATTCGATACCAATTGTTGGTATATTGGGTATATGCGCTATTGTGCGGAGGCGTAAATAAAGTGCATTAATTAAATCGACACAAGATTTATAGAGGTTCGGCCAAATGTGGCTACGTCCTCTCTCCGTATCTTTTTCTATAGGATGAAGATCAACCTCTGCAACCCTCTTCTATCGGTCGAGGGATTACCGTTATAATCTCGTCTTCTGTCGGTCTGAGATAACTGGTCACACGCTTGTCTTTTTGTCGGTCCAAGTTAAACAGTTTTCCTTTTCTATCGGACAAGGAATCAACCTATCTAGATTTCTATGGGTACTAGACAAACCTCACGTGGATACAGATTGTGATTCTAATAATGTCGGATCCTTGATCCTAATAACACCGAATCCAATCTTATCCTTTGTTTTCCTCTCATGTATGTTTCCGTGTATAATATTCAAACACTTATAAATATAAGCTCAAATGCAACAACAAGAATGTTTACAATGATATCACAAGTATAGATGATTTGCTCAAGGTTGTTGTGTTGTTTAATACCAAATGGTTTGGTATTTATAGGTAATTTCTTCCAACTAGCCATTACTGCCAGTCTCACTTAGCGTGCGCTAGCCTCTTCATTTAGCGTGTGCTATTGCCCTGTTACATACGTTAATCTGCATGGTTACGTAAGTTACGTGCTCTTTCCTTTAGTGAGTAGCTTTTTATACTTTCAGTTAGCGTGCGCTAGTATTCTCTCATAGCATGCGCTAATATCACATCATTGCTTGCGTCATATATCCATTTGTAACCTTTGACTTCAGATCCGAATCTTCCAACGTTCATTTGTTTGAATTTAAATGCTCTTTAGCGTGCGTTAAATATCATTCATCGCGTGCGCTAGGTCTGTGTCAGTGCATACGACATTCCGTGTTTGAAAGTCTTCATAACGGTCACATTCTGTGATAGCGTGCGTTAGCCTTCACCTATAGCGTGCGTTATCTTCATCTTGAAGTGTGCGCTAGCCTTGATCTCTAGCATGTGCTAGCTTTGCAGTCCATGTTGAATGACTTTTTGCGTCTTCGAGTTCTTCGTTGTTTTGTTTTGCTTCCTTGTTTTTCTTTGTCTAACAACTAATCATCAAAACTCAATAATGAATACTTGGAATAAAACATTCCAACACATGCAACATAGGCTCAAACCCCTTGTTAAAAAATTTTAATGTCGTTAAATTAAAACACCTATCAAGACTTCAATCATCTTGAGCAGGTCATGCCAAAGTTGGGTGTTCGGATTATCTTAATAAGTAAGATAGGTACTGGTGATACCTATGTGTTTTAATGAACTAAATATTAAAATAGTTTCGAACCTTAAGGCATAAGATGTGATTATAAGATGACTGGGCATAAAATATCGAATCCCATAAATATAATCTAAGAGTTACATGAGACGTAATCGATAAAGGGTTATCCACCTAAATTATCTCAATTCTAGGCGTCATGCCAAAGCTGAGTTTAGAATTATGCAAATTGGGGCCTTAGCCAACAAAGATTACAAATATTGTAAAATTGAGGGTATTTTGTTTTGGTGGGAGTATTTTTCGAGAAATAAAAATGTGACTAAATACTTAGCATATTGAATTTTGTAGATAATAGAATGGCTTCAAACAACACGTCCACCATTTCACTGCGATCCGTCCCTGAGAAGGACAAAGATCAAATAAAATGGCATCAACTATCGGGATTAGATCCGGAGCTTGAGAATAGTTCTCAAGCAAGAAAGAAAGTTGCATGTTCTTGAGGATAAAATTCCCGATGAGTCTGTTAACAATGCAAATAAAGCAACGAAATACAAATGGAAGAAACTTTGTGATGATTCCATTGATGTCAGTTGTCTTATGTTGGCTACCATTTGTCCAGAACTTCAGAAGAACCTGGAAGAAATGGAAGCCTATGAGCTTAATGCTCACCTCAAGTAAACTTTCTCAAAGCATGCTAGGCAAGAAATATATGAGACCTTGCAATCCTTGTATGCTTGCAAGATGGTTGAGGGGACATATGTCAGCGCTCATGTACTCAAGATGAAAGGATATATTGATCATCTCGATAGGCTTGGTTTTCCATTTTCTAAGGAGCACTCTATGGATGTGATCCTAAAGTCATTGTCCGATAGTTACGGTCAGCAAAGGGAAGTCTTTCGAGAACAAATGCAAAGGTAAAGGTAAGGCAAAAGCTGCCAAAGCTATAGACCCAACTAAGCCAGTTTTCAAGGCAAAATCTCCCAAAGATGGAAATTGCCATCATCGCAATAAATGAGGGCACTAGAAAAGAAATTGCAAGGTTTACTTGGAAGAGATAAAGTGTACCAAGGGTAGTGAGAATGCCACAAATATATTTGTTATACAAGTTAACTTATCGACTTCTAACTCCTGGGTATTAGATACTAGATGTGGATCTCACATTTGTGCAAATGTGCAGGGGCTGAGAAGCAGCTCTCAGGGAAAGTGGATCTAAGAGCCGACAATGGAGCAAGAGTTGCTGCACTAGTCGTTGGAACTTATGATCTAGTTTTATCCAATGGGCTTTTGTTAGTTTTTGAACAATTGCTATTATGTTCCTGATACGAATAGGAATATTATTTCAGTTTCTACATTAGATTGTGAATGATACAATTTTGTTATTAAGAATAAGATTATTCATATATTCTCTCATGACTTGCTTTATGGTACTGCAAAGTTATATATTGACATTTACAATATTGATCTAGATGAGCCCAATACTTTGGAAGTCTATAACATTGCAACCAAGAAACTTAAGCTCAGTGATTCTAATCTGACTTACTTATGGTAATGTCGACTTTGTCACATAAACGAGAAATGCGTTTCTAAACATCATAACGATGGATTTTTAGACTCCTGTGACTATGAATCATATGGGACATGCAAATCTTGTTTATTAGGCAAGATGATGAAGAATCCTTTCACCAGTCATGGAGAAGGGCTATTGATCTATTAGTCCTAGTACATACTGACGTATGCGGACCTCTTAGCCCTCATGCCAGAGGCGGATCCAATAATTCATCACTTTTACCGATGATTTTAGCCGGTATGGATATGTTTATCTTATAAAGCATAAACATGAATCTTTTGAAATGTTGAAAATATTCCAGTGTGAAGTACAAAATCAACTTGGCAAGACAATTAAAGCCATTCGATCGGATTGAGGTGGCGAATACTTGAGATAAGAGTTCGATGATCATCTTATGAGTTGTGGAATTGTTTCACAACTTACCCCTCCTGGAACACCTCAACATAACAGAGTGTCTAAGAGGAGAAATTGAACTTTATTATATATGGTTTGATCCATGATGAGTCGAACGGAGCTTCCATTATCATTTTGGGGCCACGCCCTAGAAACAGCAGAATTCACCCTTAACCATGTTCCATATAAAGCAGTTGAAGACATCATTTGGGAAATGGACTGGTAAGAGACCAAACTTATTTTTTCTAAATATCTGGGTTGTGAAGTGTTCATAAGACACTAATTGTTTGATAAACTGGCTTCCAGATTTGAAAATTGTT
Organism: Orobanche coerulescens; assembly: GCA_033398695.1. Taxonomy (NCBI): domain Eukaryota; kingdom Viridiplantae; phylum Streptophyta; class Magnoliopsida; order Lamiales; family Orobanchaceae; genus Orobanche; species Orobanche coerulescens. The sequence continues at coordinate 143,906,215 of CM065805.1, read as the reverse complement.
TATTTGTGGGATATCCTAAGGAAACTAAAGGATACTACTTTTATAAGCCCGCACAGAACAAAGTGTTTGTTACTCGAAATGATGTCTTCTTAGAAAGTGAATTTATTTCCAAAAGAGACAGTGGGAGAAAAGTAATTCTCGAGGAAACTAGAGAACTACAAGAAGAGATTGCTTCACCGATGGAACCTTAATAGGTCAACAATCAGTTGAAAAGCCAGTTCATAGTACACAAGGCCCTCGCAGTTTGATAGTGTGCGAGATGAACCTGAGAAATTTGGGTATCTCGTAACAGAGGATGATGACACATCACTCATAGATGATTAGCCTAGTACCTATACAGAAGCTGCTTCATGACCCTGAGGAATGGCTAGAGGCCATGAAGTCAAATATGCAGTCTATGTTTGACAATCAAGTTTGGAACTTGGTAGATCTATCTGAGGCTTTTAAAACCATTGGCTGCAAATGGGTCTTCAAAAATCAGAAAGACATGGAAAATAATCTGCAAGACTGTAAAGCTAGACTATTAGCAAAATGTTATAGACAGACTCATGGTGTTGACTATGATGAGACTTTTTCACCAGTAGTCATGCTCAACTTAATTTTATTTGCCGTTGCCGCATGCTATGATTATGAAATATGACAAATGGATGTCAAAACATCATTTCTCAATGGAAACTTACTCGAGTATGTGTACATGACACATCCTGAGGGTTTTTTTCATCCAAAAAAAATTCTAAAAAGGTTTGCAAGCTTCAGAGATCCATTTATGGGTTGAGGCAGGCTTCTCAGAGCTTGAATCTTTATTTTGATGAAACTATCAAAGAGTTTGGGTTTATTCAAAATGAAGATGAACCATGTGTGTACAAGAAAGTTAGTGGGAGCATAGTTGTTTTCCTAGACTTATATGTAGATGACATATTACTCATTGGAAATGACATACCCATCTTGGTGACAGTCAAGACTTGGCTGGGAAGTTGTTTCTCAATGAAAGACTTACTAGAAGCTGCATACATTCTTGGGATAAAAATCTATAGAGATAAATCAAAGAGAATGATTGGTCTGAGTCAAAGTACCTACATTATGAAAATATTGAAGAGGTTCAATATGCAGGACTCTGATAGAGGACGCTTGCCAATGTCATGTAATATCCGGATAATTTTGGGTATTTTCATCTGTATTTGAACCTTGTAATATTCTACTTTGTGGTATCAATAATCGAAGTGTGGTTTTTCCCGTATTCGTATTCCAACATTCATGATCATATTAGGAAGAGTTTGCAAAATTCATTCATGCAATACAACTACGTCATAACGTACGCTAGCTGGTTAGTATAACGTACGTTAAAGAGCCGCGGATAGCATACGCTATGGACGAAGAGTAGCGTATGTAATGGTAGTCAATGACAGACAAGTCTGGTGAGCACATGAGCCAGTTGTGGTCCGGATATGATTCCCACGTAAACGTGGACGGCTTTTTAATAAATTAGGTCAATGAGGCTTAATGTACGTTAGATATGGGTAATAACGCACGTTATGGGCATACGATTACGTACGTAAAGGTTTTGGATAACGTACGTAAGAGAAGACCAGGAACGAGATGGTGAGCTATTGTCAGATGTTAAGGTACGCAAAGGATTTCAAGTAGCATTCGTTAAAACTCTAACGTACATAAGGCTTTGAGGCTAACGTACGTGAAGTTCAGAACTTTATAAATAAGATATCACCCCATTTCATTTCACTCTCGTTTTTTTGGTTCCTTGTCTGATTTTTGCAAACCCAGAGAGCCCTCCTGCAATATAAACATTGTTTTAGCATCTCTACTTAGTCATTGAAGTTGGGAAGCATCTTAGATTGGCACTGAAGATTCCGGTGTTGGGTTTCACTAAGTGTTACGTTGTTTCCTCCATATTAAGGTATGTTAATACTCTTCCAACATCCGATTCTTGTTATTAAGAATACTGTGAACATACTACTGAGACAATTTAGTTTGTCAATAACCTTTTAGGTTGTACACCATGTCTTGGAGACTTTGAAGTAATCATGCTTAGAACTTCTATGAGTAAGAAGATTATAATCGAACCTTATTGAGTTGAAACCTAGTATGTAGTTTCTGAGATTTGTTGCATGTTTTGTACAGTGATTTTGAATTTCTTGTATACCTATGACATGTTAATATCATCACCAAGAATGGAGATATCCAAGAAGATGAATTTTAGGGGTTTCACTAAGATTAATTCATGTTTAGTAATAGGTGTTTTTCAAATGTAATTCCTGACTGTTTGGGATTTCTTGAGATGATAATCTTCGTATTAATGATTGGAATGAAGTGTTTTGATTGGTAACAATTGTTCTGAACTTAAAACTTTGGCAAGAAGGATTGCTTGCGGAGGGAAGAGAAACCATGGAGTTGAACTAAATTAGAACTCGATTGAAATGTGAATAATCGAACCAAGCATTGAGTTATTAATCAGAATTTGAGTATGGATTCGTGATGATTGAGTATCCCAAAGTTCGTAGAACATCAGCATTTCACCCCGTGATGATCATTTGTTTTACGTATAGAATGGTATTAGTTTAGCTTAGTATTCATTGGGTGGTAAACCGTGAACCGGCCATAGATGCAGTGTTAACTCGGCCACGGATTAAAACAATAGATGTCCCTAAGTTAGTTTTATTACGTGAGTTGAGTTGTCGTTATTTCCATTTGTAAGGTTCGAGGTTTGCGAACGATTGATCGAAGGAGTGGCCTTCGAGTTTGTTGAAGTCGTGAAGTGTTTATTTCTTGCGATCTTTCAATGGTAAGTACTTTAATTACGCTTTATGTATTAATGTTATACATGTTGTCGTGCATATATGTCTTTGTTGTATGTCCACCTCGTGTTGGTCCGACGGATCATCTTGGGATCTATGTTAGCGTGCGCTGGATCATTGGACAGGTTTTTCCACCTCGTGTTGGTCCGACGGGATCATCTTGGGATCTATGCAGTGAACATTGGATCATCAGAATTACCATGTGTTTGTTGTATCATGTTATGTTTATCATGTTGTGTATGGTATTGTGGGTCTTCCCGCGGTAGAGACTCGTTGTTATTATTATCATTGAGGATGTTGTTATTATTCTTCGTGAGATATTGAATAATCTATTGTTGTATAATTATCGTACTTGTACTAGCATCGTTGTGCTAAACCCTTCGGGGGTGGACATTTGTTTTATGTTCATGATACAGGAGGACATGGAAGCAACCACTTGAGCTGCCTGTTGACGAGGGTGCGTAGTGATGTTATGGCCGGGATGGTTTGCCAGTTGTGTTTTGTTTTAAATAAAGTACTCGAGTACGTTGTCGTTTTGTTCTTCCTTTGAAATTTCTATTCGGATGTTGGTCGATTTGTAATTACAATACCCGTGATGTAATAATAAACTTTACGGTTGGTATTTAATAATGTTGTTTTTAAATTCTTAACCTAGTTAATCCTGACTTCAAGGGTTTATGGCGCTGTAATAATCCTGAATATCTCGGGGTGTTATAGAATATGGTATCGGAGCTAAGATTATAGATATCTTGGCCGTTGGGTTAAATTAGGGTTCAAATGTGTCATTTTGAGTTAACCGGCCGTTAATAACATCACTGTACTGCCTACCTCTTCATGTGAGCGGTGGTTGTAAGTTTCCTAAAACTCTAACTTGTCCTTTACATGTTATACTTTTTGAACGTTAGTACAATGTTGTTCCCTCTATATTGAGTAGTTATGCTTATAGTATGATGAGAGGAGGACGTGGACATGGTCGTGGTCGTGGATGCGGACGTAGAAATGCAGAGAGAGAAGCTTCACCCTCTATTCCTGATTCGCTATCAAATCAGGCTAACTCCAATTCTGGCGAACAGCAAGTGTCCGTTAACAATGAACGAGAACAGGCGGTGGAGACAAATGCCAATCCTGCCATTCCTGACATACTATGCCAAGACCCAATTTGCTCAAGTAGTGGACAGAATGCAAGTGGCAGCAAGATTACAGCCATGAGAAAGATAGAAAGGCATCCCAGACTTGGGAAGCCGAGGAGACAGATGGCTTCAGGAGGTGGCGAAGATGCACCCACTGAAATTTGATGTTTTTTCTGAGACACCGACATGGGATCACTGGTTGAGAGAACTGGAGAAAGTATTTGCCGGATTAACTGCCCAGGTGACCGGAGAGCCCCCATTGCTCAGTATTTTCTAATAGGAGAAGCGTCCGAGTGGTGGGAAGCCATTAGACCTGTTGATCATGATGCCGATTAGGAATAGTTCAAACTTATGATGGAAGCTCAGTACTGCCCTCATCCAGTGAGAGAATCTAAGGTTCGAGAATTTTTCTAGCAGCCTTCGGATGTACCGATGGCTCAGACGATTAAGACAATTAATCAAAAGCTGGCGTTTGTTCGACACCTGGTTAGAACCGCTGCATAAATGATGATTCACTTTGATATGAGAATGAAGCCGGAGATACAGAGGTGCATGTCAGGTTTTGAATGCACCACTCTCTACCAGTGCCAAGACAAAGCTCTGGCATATGAAATGAAAGAAGCAGCTATGAAAAAGTTCTATGAGTCCAAGAAGCATAAAGTCTCTGGTAGTTTCACAGAGCACAAGAGTAGTAGGCCCCGCAAAGCCCAGTCATCCTTTCATTCATTCAAGAGGCCACCGCATCCATCCAAAGGTGGAAAGAACTCCAGAGCAGTATCAGCAATGGCCGATGCAACCAGGAAATATTTTAACTGTGGTCGAATAGGACACTATCGATGTGATTGATCACTCCCCACCGTGACGTGTTATGATTGTGGACGAGAAGGACATCGTGCGGTGTTCTTTGAAGAGGCTGCAAAATCTTTTGGAGCTCGTAATTTGCAGCTAGTCCAGAAAGAGGCGAGCGTCCCTCAGATGCAATAGAGTGTTCAGCCACCCTAAAATTTCGGCCGAGGTATAGGTAGAGGACAATACGATCGAAGAGAAGCATCAAGTGCTATTCCTCCACGCATTTATGATATGAGGAGGGCAGACGATCATAATGTAGCTGTCGTATCAGGTACCGTTCAAATCCTTTTGCAACCATTTAGTGAATTGTTCGATACAGGATCTACACATTCATTTATATCATTGTCTTCTGTTAATCGCTTGAACATTTCTTATTTTCATGAATGTGAGTCTTATATTGTGGGTTTACCGAGTGGGGAAAGAATTGTGGGGAACTTAGAAACTAGAGATTTTCCTGTATCAATTGGAGGTAAAGAGTGGCCCTCAAATCTGATTGTGGTAGAGATACAAGGAGACGATCTGATTCTTAGAGACGATTGGCTTAAATGATATGGAGCAATTTTAAAATACTAGAAGAGGAATATCTCGATGATAGCCGAAGATGGTTCCGAATTATTATTCGAGGGATGTAGACCAGGAAGCTCAGGATCAAAGCTATGAAAGTCGTCAAACTGCTAAAGCAGGGATGTACCGGGTACTGGTGTAATGTGATAAAGAAAGAGGAAGGAAGCGTAGAGCTTTCATCTATTCCTGTTGTGAATGAATTTCCGGATGTGTTCCCTGACGAATTACTGGGACTACCTCCATAACGAGATGTAAAGTTTACCATCGAGCTAGAACCAGAAGCTACACCGATTTCTAAGGCGCCATATTGTATGGCAACTACTGAGATGTATGAATTGAAAAAGCAACTGGAAGAGTTATTAGATAAAGGTTATATTCATCCGAGTGTTTCGCCCTGGGGTGCACCAGTTCTTTTTGTTCTAAAGAAACATGGATCGCTTCGATTGTGCATCGACTATCGAGAGCTGATTAAAATGACGATCAAGAATAAGTACTCGTTGCCACGGATTAATTATTTGTTCGACCAGTTGCAAGGATCAATAGTATTTTCGAAGATCGATTTGAGATCGGGATACCATCAATTGAGGATTAAAGAATCAGATGTTCCGAAATCAGCATGCAGAACTCGCTACGGACACTATGAGTTTGTGGTGATGTCGTTTGGTCTCACTAATGCACCTGCTGTGTTTATATAGTTAATGAATAGAGTGTTCATAGAGTATTTGGACAAGTTCATAGTTGTGTTCATCGATGATATTTTGGTTTATTCCAAGAGTCCGGAAGAACATGTGCAGCATTACGGATCGTTTTGAACCTCTTGAGAAGCGAGCAGTTATATGCCAAACTTTCCAAGTGTGAATTATGGCTAAAGGAAGTGATGTTCCTTGGTCACGTGGTATCAGCGGAAGGGGTCTGAGTAGATCCCCAAAGAGTTGAGGCAATTTTGGAATGGAAGTCTCCTAAGAACGTGAAGGATGTCAGAAGTTTCTTAGGACTTGCTGGCTATTATCGTCGGTTCGTGGAAGGGTTTTCCAAAATTACCCGTCCACTTACTCGATTGCTGCAGAAAACCCAAAAGTTTGAATGGAACGATATGTGGCAGTCCAGTTTTGATGAATTGAAGAAGAGATTGACGATTGCACCAATTTTAGCACTACTACAAGTAACTAAAGGATTCATAGTTTACAGTGACGCTTCAAATCAAGGTCTCGGGTGTGTACTGATGCAGAATGAGAAGGTGTCGCATATGCTTCATGGCAGTTGAAACCATATGAAGTAAATTATCCAACTCATGATTTGGAGCTGGCAGCTATTGTTTTCGCCTTGAAGATATGGAGACACTATCTGTACGAAACTCACTGTCAGATCTTCACAGATCACAAGAGTCTTAAATATATCTTCAATCAGAGGGAGTTCAACATGCGGCAGAAGAGATGGCTAGAATTGATTAAGGACTATGATTTGGAGATTCTTTATCATCCAGGCAAAGCGAATATAGAGGCTGATGCACTGAGCTGCAAACCCGTTTCTATTAGAATGCTGGAAACGCTCACATCCCAGTCCAGCATTCAACGAGAGCTGATTCGTAAAGTAATTGAAGTATGGTTGCAAGGAGTCCAAGGGCAACTCTGTGTGATGGAATTAACTTCGTCGTTAATCAAAGAAATCAAATATAAGCAATTAGATGATCGTATGATGTTTTAGTTACGTGATGAAGTGAACAAGGGAAAGTCCCCAAGATTTTTAATTCATGAAGACGGAGTTTTGAGATCTCAAAGTCGACTTTGTATTCCCGATATTGATGCTTTGAAATAGACAATTATAAAGGAAGCTCACAGTACGCCCTATTCTATTCACCCAGGCACTAGTAAGATGTACAAGGATCTAAAGCAGAATTTTTTGTGGGGCAACATGAAGAAAGATGTGGCGGAATATGTCTCGATGTGTTTAAATTGTCAGGAGGTTAAGATCGAACATCAGCGACCCGCCAGAATGTTGAAGCCACTTCCGAGTCCTGAATGAAAGTGGAAAGATACATCAATGGACTTTATCACCAATATGCCAAAGACCAGAACAGGGATGAACATGATTTGGGTGATAGTTGATCACCTAACCAAGTCGGCTCATTTTCTGGGCATTAAGGATACTTGTGGACCACATAAGTTGGCACGAGAGTTTATTGCAGAGATAGTCCGATTACATTATACACCAAAGACCATTATTTCTGATCGATATGGTCGCTTCGTGCCACATTTTTGGAAAGCGAATCATAGAGCCTTGGGAACCGAGCTGAACTTTAGCACATCTTATCATTCTCAAACATATGGACAGTCCGAGAGAGCTATTCAAATAGTGGAAGACATGTTGAGAGCTTGTGCCTTAGACTGGTCGACTAGTTGGGAAACTCATCTGCCGTTGATTGAATTCACTAACAAAAATAGTTGGCATGCTTCTCTTAAGATGGCACCTTTCGAAGCATTGTACGAGAGAAGATGTAGATCACCCTTATGTTGGGAAGATTAGTTTGATTTAATCGGGACGGAACTAGAATTGATAGTACAGACTCAAGAGAAGGTAGCTTTGATTCGTGAAAGGATGTTGAATACCTAGAATCGACAGAAGTCTTATGCAGACATGTGCCGTTGCCCATTAGAATTTGGAATTTGGGACCACGTACTTTTAATGGTTTCTCCTACTCGGAGGATTTTTCGCTTTGGAAGGAAGGGGAAGTTGAGTCCGAGATACATTGGACCATTTGAGGTTCTTGAAAGAGTTAGAGAATTGGCGTACAGTGTAACACTCCAATTTCACTTTGGGTTATTACACGCCACAGGACACATAAGGGTCCCGCCAGGCTGGCGACACACAAGATTAAACCACAATCCAATACATAATAACCATGACATAATAGTCCAACAAAGGATACAAAACACAAGTTAGGCCTCGGCCGCGGCCAAAATAGTATAATTCAAGTTATCACTGAACGCAAACATTACACGACAAAGTACAACTCAAAACCAATCATAATACAGTATATAACACTGACTCAACATCACAAATACAAAGACTGATACGAGCTCTCTAACATCCAGTGTGCTTGTCAATTCCGTGTGCGCCACATGGGGGCTCCTGTCCCTCGAGAATACCTGAAATGTACAAAAAATTCCACCCCAACAATGGGGTTAGCCCCAACCGCTAGTGCAAGTACAGTATTACAATTATTTTAATCCACAAGCATTTCCAAATCATTTCAAAATCCCAAAATAGTTCAATTCGCGATATTCCGGAATATCAATATCAATCACCAGTAAAAACACTCCGACAATCCTCGCGACCCAGTCCGGCCCTCAAGCCACCAAGTCCCTGTGTGCCCCGTCGAGCAATCCCCAGGTGAGGATGTCCACTCAAAGTATCTCTCATGACCCGGTCCGGCTTAAGCCACTGTGTCCCCGTGTGACCCCGTCGAGTCAATCCCCGAGTGAGAGTACCCGAGAATAACCTTTCATCTCTCATCATTCTTAAACCATCATAGAAATGCATGCCATAAACTAATGCAATAAAGTACTTGCCTGAACTTTCTTACTCTCAAAGGAACAAACAACGAACAAGGCTACGGTCCGAACTATCTTCCGAATCCCGCTCCTAACAAACATTGAGGCTTAATCATTTACAATTTTGTTGGAAACACAAAAATCCCTCCTAAATTCTACCCTCAGGACTATTTAATCGAGCACTACGCGGGCATAATGGCTTTTGCTTGATTTACAAAAGAAGATTTGGAATCAATCCACAAAACCTTGAGGAAATCATGAAATCATACCTATACAACCATTTTCAACTACAATCCATCATAATTTGGAGCTAAAATAGTTGGAGAAACGAGATCCCCAAAATCCCCAAATTTCCCCAAAGTTAGGGTTCTACGGAAGGATTACCTCAATTCCTTGGTGAAGACGATGTAAGATTGATAGATCTTTACTTGAAGTTGAAAAGATTTGAGTTTCAACCGTGCTCCGCTGAAATCCTCACCTACACCGCCCTGGAGTCGTCTAGAAGCTCGAAGAATAGGAGAGAAGATGAAAAATGACAAGTGTTGACCGCAACATATGTATTTATATAAGTGCGCCTTAGCGCGCGCTAACACTTACCAAATAGCGCGCGCTATCGTCCTAGGTCTACAGCCCAGACGAGCTGGTGTGCACCACATCCGATAGCGTGCGCTACTCAATCAAGTTAGCGTGCGCTGTATCGACGAGTTAGGGCGTGCAGCTTCCACCTTAGCATGCGCTATCTGGTGTCCAGTCTAGGTCCAGAACCTTCTGCCCTGTTTAGAACCCTTCTGTCCACACCGGCAGCGTGCGTTACGACCGAATAGCGTGCGCTACGACCGAAAAGTTAGCGCATGCAACGACCATCTTAGCGCACGTTACCTATTGGTCTGGCCAGAGTCCAGACCTCACTGTCCTTACTGTCTGAGTCACTTAGCGCGCGTTAACACCCAACAGTGGCGTGCGCTACCTGTTCCCCTAGCGTGCGCTACTATGATGCCTTAGCGTGCGCTAGCTCGATTTTTAGTCCCAGTCCAGTGCTCTCTGGACTGCCCTATGCTGTCGGTTAGCATGCGTAACCTCTTGTAGTAGCGCGCGCTAGCCTACAACTTCCGTTGCGTACGCTACCCATATAAAGTAGCGCACGCTAATCCTGGGTTGCAGAAACGATGCAAGCGGTTCGACACCACGATAATGGATATTAACGGAATACTAACAAGAAACGCAACATACAGGCTCAATTTCGAATCAAACACATGATACCAATGTTCGAAAAAATTTACGAACCAAACTACAAAGTTCATGAATTCATAATTATAAGCGATAAAAGGTACGATTATTACATTCTCTCCCCCTAAGAATAAGTTTCGTCCCGAAACTTACGAAGTGAATAATTCAGGGTATATGGACTTCATATGCTCTTCTGTCTCCCACGTGGCTTCTTCCGATCCATGTCTCGACCATTGTACTTTAACCAAGGGGATAACTTTACGCTTAAGTTGTTTTACCCGACGCTCCAAAATCTGGATTGGTTTTTCCTCAAAGGTGATATCGGAATCTAATTCAATCTCCCCAAAATCAATGATATGCTTAGGGTCCGGTACGTATTTCCTCAACTGCGAAACATGAAATACATTATGCACATGACCCAGTGAAGGCGGAAGGCCCACATGGTAAGCAAGTTCGCCAATCCGTTCTATAATCTCGAATGGCCCAACATATCTCGGACTGAGTTTACCTTTCTTCCCAAAGCGATAAACTCTCCGGGTTGGCGATACTTTTATCAACACATGATCACCGACTTCAAACTCTAGCGGTCGACGTCGATTATCGGCATAGGACTTCTGTCGGCTTTGGGCAGCCAAAAGCCTCTCGCGAATCAAAGAGATCTTTTCCCGGGTCTCCACTAACATATCCGGATCCGTCCCAATCAGTTCAGAGGAATCATCCCAACACAATGGTGACTTACATTTCTGTCCATATAAAGCCTCAAACGGTGCCAGCTTAATCGACGCATGCCAACTATTATTGTAGGAAAATTCGATTAGTGGCAAGTGCGATTCCCAGTCATGCTTCCAATTTAGGGCACATGCTCGCAGCATGTCCTCAAGGGTCTGAATTGTCCGTTCAGACTGCCCATTAGTCTGAGGATGGTACGATGTACTCAGCCTCAGTTCCGTCCCTAAATCTCGATGAACGGATTGCCAAAAGTGCGACACAAATCTACTTCGGAAATAATGCTCTTAGGAGTCCCGTGTAACCTTACAATTTCCACGATGAATACACGAGCTAGTTTTTCGGCCCCCCAATTATCCTTAATTCCCAAAAAGTGAGCTGATTTGGTTAGTCGATCGACAATAACCCAAATCATGTTCATCACTGTTCGCGTACTCGGCATATTGGTGACAAAATCAATTGTTATATCCTCCCATTTCCATCCTGGGATTGGTAGCGATTTAAGCAACCCCGCTGGCCGTTGATGTTCAACCTTGATTTGTTTACACGTCAAGCATTTCGAAATGAACTCTTCAACATCATTCTTCATATTGCTCCACCAATAGTTATTCTTCACGTCCTTATACATTTTGCTCGTACCGGGGTGAAGAGAATACGGTGTAGTGTGCGCTTCCCTCAATATGGTCTGCTTAAGCTCGACGTCTGCAGGTATACAAAGTCTACCTCTAAACCTTAAAACACCATCATCCTGAATCATAAATCCTGGAGCTTTTCCTCTCATCACATCCTTCCTTAGCTGGACTAGTAACGGATCCTCAAATTGCTTCGACTTGACTTCGTTGATCAAAGACGACGTGATCTCCAAAGTACATAATTAGCCTTGAACTTTCTGGAGCCAAATCTCTATATCTTGCCTAATTATGTCTCGACGGATCTCGTGTTGAGATGTAAGCATACTCAGCATTTGGAGGGCTATGGGTTTCCGACTTAATGCGTCCGCTACCACATTAGCTTTTCCTGGATGATATAATATTTCAAGGTCGTAATCCTTAATCAGCTCCAACCATCGACGTTGTCTCATATTTAGCTCCTTTTGGCTAAATATATATTTTAGACTTTTCTGATCCGTGTAGATTTTACACGGGGAACCATAAAGATAATGCCTCCAAATTTTTAGCGCGAATACAACCGCCGATAACTCTAAATCATGGGTAGGGTAATTCATTTCATATGGTTTCAATTGTCAGGACGCATATGAAATCACTCTACCTCTTTGCATCAAAACACAACCCAATCCAAGTCCGGAAGCATCACTATACACCTCGTAATCATCGGTACCCTGAGGTAACGATAACACGGGCGCCGAAGTTAATCGTCGTTTAAGCTCATCAAAATTGTTTTGCCTCTCGTTTGTCCACTCGAATTTCTGAGATTTCTGGAGCAACTGAGTAAGTGGTCGAGCGATTTTTGAAAATCCTTCGACGAATCTGCGATAGTATCCGGCAAGCCCTAGAAAGCTCCTGGTCTCCTTCACATTCATAGGGGGTTCCCACTCAACAATGGCCGCTATCTTTTGGGGATCAACTCGAACTCCATCAACCGAAATTACGTGACCAAGGAATGTCACCTCTTTAAGCCAGAATTCGCACTTTGAGAATTTAGCGTAAAGTTTCTCCATTCTCAAAGTGTTCAACACCATTCGGAGATGTTTAGCATGATCTTTCTCATTCCGGGAGTAGACAAGAATATCATCAATGAAAACGACCACAAATTTATCAAGATAGTCAATGAAAACTTTGTTCATCAACTGCATAAACACGACAGGAGTGTTGGTTAGGCCAAATGGCATAACCACAAATTCGTAATGGCCGTACCGAGTACGGAAGGCAGTCTTCGGAATGTCAAAATCCCGAATCCTCAGCTGGTAATATCCCGATCGCAAGTCAATTTTAGAGAATACTGTGGCACCCTGAAGCTGGTCGAACAAATCATCTATCTGAGGTAAAGGATATTTGTTCTTAATAATTAACTTATTCAATTCCCGATAATCAATGCATAGACGGAACGATCCATCCTTCTTCTTAACGAAAAGGACCAGCGCACCCCAAGGTGATGCACTAGGTCGGATGTACCCTTTATCCAGAAGCTCGCCCAATTGTTTCTTCAGTTCTAACATCTCGGAGGGTGCCATACGATAAGGCGCTCGGGAAACAGATGCTGCGCTTGGCACAAGATCAATAGGAAACTCTACTACTCTAGACGGAGGTAATCCTGGTAGGTCATCCGGAAATACATCTGGGTATTCATTCACAACTGGAATGGATAATAAATCGGCTTGACCGTCATTTGTGCTCATAGCATAACACCAATAACCAATACAGTCTTGTTTTAACAATTTTATCGCCTTAATGGCGGAAACCACTCCACCTGAACTACCCGGTTTACGACCCAAGAAAGTGTGCTCGACACCATCTTCCGCTATTATAGAAATAGTTCGCATTCTGTAGTTCATGATAGCACCATGACGATTTAACCAATCATCTCCCAAAATTACGTCCTCTCCTTTCAGATCTACCACAATGAGGTCTGAAGGCCAATCTCGACTCTCGATATACACGAGACAATTTTTAATCTCTTGGTTCCCAATCAAATGCTCTCCACTAGGAGTACTTACTACGAATGGTTCGTACTCAATCAAACACCCAAGACCCAAACGTTTCACACAATCAAGAGCAACGAACGAATGGGTAGCTCCCGAATCAAATAATACCAATACAGGTTGAGAAAGTATTTGCGTGATACCTGCAGCTACCGGACCCTCTGTGTCGTCTGCACGCCTCATCTGGTACACTCTTAGCTGCACCGAACCCACACTCGATGCAGCTTGACGATCCAACCGGCCTCGACCTCTTCCATGTCCCAAAGTCTGTTGCGGATGATTAGATGTAGTCCCCGGGTTCACACTCGGAGTTGGTGCCGAACTCTGCTGTTTAACAATTTTGGTGGCAGCCTCGCAATGAGCCGCCCGATGACCGGCTTGACCGCATGTGAAACAAATAACGGGAGGAAGTGGACACTCTCGACACTGATGGCCTGTTTGATTACAATTGAAACATTGTCCTCTACCAAAGGCAGAAGACTGGCCCAGTCGTAAACTCGGAGCACTACTGGCTTGCTGAACAGATTTCCCGATAGCAGAGTGAGAAGCTTGAGATTTGTGAAACCTACCACTTTTACTTCCTAAAAAACCACCGGTCGTATTTGGCTTCTTCATCTCGGTACCCGACCTTGACGCGGAAATGACCATCTCGATAGCCAAAGCACGATCCTGATATTCCTTCAACGTAACGCATCTGAAACCCGCCATAGCCTCACGAATCCTGGGTTTCATTCTCAAATCAAAGTAACGGATTTTATCCGCTTCGGTCCTTACTTGCTCACGAACATGGTTGAGTTGCTGATTATACATAACAATGGCCTCGGTGACACGTACATCATGAGGTGTCGCCATTAAGAAACCTGCAATTCGTTTTTCTTTAATAGGCCAAGGGCAATACTCTTCCTCTATCGTAGCTTTAAGCTCGGCCCAAGTGGCCACACGATCTGTAGGTTTCGCAGCTTCCCACCAATCCGCAGCCTCCTTGTCAAGGAAATACTGTGCAATAGGGACCCGTCTCTCTTCGGGGCACGCAACGGCGTCAAAAATTCTGCCAAACTGAAACAACCATCCTTCCCATCCCAATGTATCAGACGCACCAGCAAAACGAGGAGGTTGCATTTTCATCACCCCCTGAAGCCATTTACTCTCATCTGTTGGTTGATCATGATGTCCGGATTCATTCAACTTGACTAATTGTGCTGCTACCTGCTGGAGTATAGCAGCTATGCTGGCATTCACATTAGTGTCAGCCGACGGTTCTTGACTTACAGTAGGATCTGGATGACCGCTTAGGTACAGAGAAGCGGTGTTCGGCTCCGTATGGGATGCCGAATCAGATGCATCATTAGAATGTGTGCCAGATTCGTTAGCGGTACCACGACCACGGCCTCTGCCGCGTCCACGTCCGCCACGTCCACCACGGCCTCTCAGCATACTGAGATATAGAAGGATTAAAATTATCAGAACAGTTCATAATTCAAGGAACTTAAATCTACCTTACTATGAAAGCGACAAGGCACAAAGAGAGTTAAGGAGTCTTACCACCATGGGTCAAACGGCTCGACAGCAACACACAGTGTTGAGCTCGATAAGTTTATACGACTCTTACGACTTTACAATCGAATGACCAAAGACCTAGGTATTTCTGAAACCTAGGCTCCGATACCATAAATGTAACACCCAAATTTCACTTTGGGTTATTACACGCCACAGGACACACAAGGGTCCCGCCAGGCTGGCGACACACAAGATTAAACCACAATCCAATACATAATAACCATGACATAATAGTCCAACAAAGGATACAAAACACAAGTTAGGCCTCGGCCGCGGCCAAAATAGTATAATTCAAGTCATCACTGAACGCAAACATTACAAGACAAAGTACAACTCAAAACCAATCATAATACAGTATATAAAACTGACGCAACATCACAAATACAAAGACTGATACGAGATCTCTAACATCCAGTGTGCTTGTCAATTCCGTGTGCGCCATATGGGGGCTCTTGTCCCTCGAGAATACCTGAAATGTACAAAACATTCCACCCCAACAATGGGGTTAGCCACAACCGCTAGTGCAAGTACAGTATTACAATTATTTTAATCCACAAGCATTTCCAAATCATTTCAAAATCCCAAAACAGTTCAATTCGTGATATTCCGGAATATCAATATCAATCACCAGTAAAAACACTCCGACAATCCTCGCGACCCAGTCCGGCCCTCAAGCCACCAAGTCCCTGTGTGCCCCTTCGAGCAATCCCCAGGTGAGGATGTCCACTCAAAGTATCTCTCATGACCCGGTCCAGCCGCTAAGCCACCAGGTCCCCGTGTGACCCCGTCGAGTCAATCCCCGAGTGAGAGTACCCGAGAATAACCTTTCATCTCTCATCATTCTTAAACCATCACAGAAATGCATGCCATAAACTAATGCAATAAAGTACTTGCTTGAACTTTCTTACTCTCAAAGGAACAAACAACGAACAAGGCTACGGTCCGAACTATCTTCCGAATCCCGCTCCTAACAAACATTAAGGCTTAATCGTTTACAATTTTGTTGGAAACACAAAAATCCCTCCTAAATTCTACCCTCAGGACCATTTAATCGAGCACTACGAGGGCATAATGGGTTTTGCTTGATTTACAAAAGAAGATTTGGAATCAATCCACAAAACCTTGAGGAAATCATGAAATCATACCTATACAACCATTTTCAACTACAATCCATCATAATTTGGAGATAAAATAGTTGGAGAAACGAGATCTCCAAAATCCCCAAATTTCCACAAAGTTAGGGTTCTACGGAAGGATTACCTCAATTCCTTGGTGAAGACGATGTAAGATTGATAGATCTTTACTTGAAGTTGAAAAGATTTGAGTTTCAACTGTGCTCCGCCGAAACCCTCGCCTACACCACCCTGGAGTCGTCTAGAAGCTCGAAGAAGAGGAGAGAAGATGAAAAATGACAAGTGTTGACCGCAACACATGTATTTATATAAGTGCGCCTTAGCGCGCGCTAACGCTTACCGAATAGCGCGCGCTATCGGCCTAGGTCTGACCCAGGACCCATACGCCCAGCCAAGCTGGTGTGCACCACATCCGATAGCGTGCGCTACTCAATCGAGTTAGCGTGCGCTGTATCGCCGAGTTAGCGCGCGCAGCTTCCGCCTTAGCGTGCGCTATCTGGTGTCCAGTCTAGGTCCAGAACCTTCTGCCCTCTTTAGAACCCTTCTGCCCACACTGGCAGCGTGCGTTACGACCGAATAGCGTGCGCTACGACCGACGAGTTAGCGCACGCAACGACCGTCTTAGCGCACGTTACATATTGGTCTGGCCAGAGTCCAGACCTCATTGTCCTTACTGTCCGAGTCACTTAGCGCGCGTTAACACCCAACAGTGGCGTGCGCTACCTGTTCCCCTAGCGTGCGCTACTATGATGCCTTAGCGTGCACTAGCTCGATTTTTAGTCCCAGTCCAGTACTCTGTGGACTGTCCCATGCTGTCGGTTAGCGTGCGTAACCTCTTGTAGTAGCGCGCACTAGCCTACAACTTCCGTTGCGTACGCTACCCATATTAGCGCACGTTAATCCTGGGTTGTAGAAACGATGCAAGCGGTTCGACACCACGATAATGGATATTAACGGAATACTAACAAGAAACGCAACATACAGGCTCAATTTCGAATCAAACACATGATACCAATGTTCGAAAAAATTTACGAACCAAACTACAAAGTTCATGAATTCATAATTATAAGCGATAAAAGGTACGATTATTACATACAGGTTGGCCTTGCCGCAATCGTTGAGTCATGTTCATAATGTGTTTCACGTATCTCAGTTACGGAAGTACATACTGGCTCCGAGTCATGTCATCGATTTCGGCGAGATCGAAGTAGCTAATGATGGCATGTTTAAGGAGAAGCCAATCAAGATACTCGAGATTCGAGTCAAACATTTGAGAAATAAACCGATCACCTTAGTTAAAGTTCAATTTTCACGACACAGAGTCGAAGAAATATTCGTATTCCAACATTCATGATCGTATTAAAAAGAGTTTGCAAAATTCATGAACAATTCCAAGTACTTAAACATACATTTGAAATAAATTTGAATACGGGGAAGACATCATCAAAATCTCAGAAAGTACTCCAAACAAATTCCCCTTATTTTGATGGCAAAACTTAAGTTTAAAATGTAATTAAGTTATCACACACAGAAACAAAATAAACTGAAATAAAATAAACTCAGTCTGTTTGAGACAACTAAGGATTGTCTTTCAGATTGACTGTATATACTTTTATACATTGAAGGTTCAATATATTACAGTCTTCTAAAAAAACAAGTAATTGACAACAAAATAAAAAATCTAGCTCCTCCCTCTTTATCTTCCTCTTCCTCTTCCCCTTCCACTGAATCTTTATACCAATGGGTCTTTATACCACTGGGATAAGTCCATACTTCTTTTTTACTATAGTTGATGCAAATTCGTGATCTTCAGGGGAAGTATATTTGTTCTTGGTGCAAAGTTCCTTTATTTCCTCCTGAAGTGCATCATCATCTAGCTCTCCATTCATATATGTTGGTGTATCTTGTGGTCTGAAAGAAGGAATTCTTGGTTATGCATTAAAGTCTTCCTCAGTTACCTTCTTTAGAATTTCCCACAAGTTTGTCAAGTTCATCACCAGTAGTCAACAAAGAGTTGTTGAGGGGTGCAGTTGGGATCTTGGAGGATTTCCCAAATGTAAGAATCCGTCCGCCCCACAAGAGTGTGTTCAATTTACAATTTCGTTTGTCCTGCAAGAGTGTGCTCATTCCATTTTTAGAAAATACCTCTTATACTTCTACTCCACCTTTTAAACTTATTTACAACAATACCAAGGATGGCCCATACCCTTTATCATTTAATTAATCAACAACAATAATTAACATACCCATACAAAAGTGGGACCATTTATCCACTCAAATCCATCACTACCTAACTTTTATTAAGACTCATGTCCATAAAGAGTGAGCACACTCTTATGGACGGAGGAATATTTCTCAATGAAGTCCTTTGCTATCCCCCATTTATCTCCAGCTTCCTCTAGGATGAACTCCACATAGTACAACTCTTTTCCTTCCCAACTTAGAGGTTGAACAGGTTCTTGCCTGATTTTGTTTTTTGCAAGAGCATCTCTGGGTTCAGCTGTGCTTTTTCTCTTTATTTTCTGATAGCTTTCAGCTTCTCGGAAGTGAATTTTTGATGTAGGTTCACTTATAGATTCATAAAGTACAACATGAGGTGTTTCTTCCACAATTAATATTATTTTATTAAAGACTTTGTATCCACTGCTTATCTGTGAGTATCCCATAAAGAGACCATCATCAGTTTTTGCATCAAAGGCATTCAGTTGTGTTTTTCCATTGTTGTGGATGAAACACTTAAAACAAAAAATATGAAAATATCAAACAGTTGGTAATCTGCCATTCCATTCCTGATAAGGAGTTTGTTGGTATCCGGGTTTTTGTTGTCAGGAATTCCTTTACACTATGCCGCAAGTGCACGGTGTCAACAAGTAATAAAGTGATGAATAAGATATCGTTCCCTCGAGGACTGATTTCACTAAATACCAAAATGTAGTCAACTCGTAATTTTATTTGAAGAACAATTATATGGGATTTATACCTAAAATAATTGCAGAAAATAAATAATAGTACTAATGATAATAATAATACTAATAAGGGAGTAGGATTATGATTTTCACCTCAAAAAATCAGGAATGATATTTATTCAATTCAATTCACTTTTATTCAATTGATTGTAAGCCAGGAATTCCTAAATTATTCTAAAGCCTTTCCCAAGGTCGATAAAAAATACTATGAATTATTAACTCGATATATCCCTATTCGAATTAGATAATTAATAGCTGAAACAGTTCAAGAATCCCTACAATAAATAGGCTTCACAATTCCCATGAGTATATTCCTATCTCACAAAAATTGTGATTCGTCTCATAAGAACTATGCCTAAATTTCATCTCCCGAATCCATAAAGACATTCAAAACAATTCAACTATTGGCCAGACAATTAAAAAGTATTAAGAACAGTAAGAAGAATCCAACTCAATACGAATAACGAGTAAATCAAAATAATAATAAATAAATCAAACCGTCATGAAATCGGCTACAATCACAATCCTACTCGAATAGATCTAGAAGCTAAGATGCAGAAAAACTAAGAAAAATCGTAGGGAATCCGTGGTCTTGTCGTCGCCCACAAATCTCCTCCTTGTATTCTTCGCCCTAGCTATCGATCTTTCTCCTCATCTCTCTTTGTTTTCAGCCATTCAATGCTTATTTATAACTGTTATCAGCCTTCAAAATGCATTCGTGTGATTAGGTCGAGAACAGGCTCCAAAACGGCGAAGAAACGCGGAAGGCTCAGCCAAAACCGCCCTGTGGACCGCGGCTCACTTAATCTGTGCCGCGGCCCCTACTGCTCAGCGCCGGATGCCTGGGCACATATTTTCCTCCTGGGCCGCGGCTCACTTAAGCTGTGCCGCGGCTCAAGGTACAGTGGGTTCGGCGCTTGCTGGTCACCTGCGTGTGCCGCGGCCCGCTTCCCTTGTGCCGCAGCCCCAGGCCAAAAACTGCCATTTTCGCCCGTTTTTCGTCGTTCGAGCTTCCGCACTCCAATTTCCTGCAAAACATATAAGAATAGTGCATTAAAAGCTCATTTATGCAGATTTAGGCTCAAGATGGATATAAAATAATGATAAATAAGCGCATAAAAATACGCCTAACAAATACCCCCAAACTTGAGCCTTTGCTTGTCCTCAAGCAAAAATTATCAGTTTTAAACAAAATGTATCGTGATTAATCATGCAAGTCCATAGTGCTCAACTTAATCAATACTACCCTGAAAATCTCAAAAAATAGTACAAGTATCGTAATAGCGAGTCACATCCAGGACACTGATTCCACTAAGTAACCAATTTCAGTCCTAATCAATCGTTCATGAAGAAAATCAAGCTCAAAGATTAACAAGCGTGAATTTAACCGACCGTCAATATGAAGGGTTAGATTAAACAAGCCAATTTGCCCAGTCCCACAGTCTAGTGCCAAAATTCAAGAGTTTCATTATCAAAATTACTCCTAGGACAGCATTCCCTTATGTATGATCAATAATATGATTCGAGTTAACCAGTAGGTTTCGGCTCTCGGGATATTTCATCGGGATGATCCTAGGGTGGATTTCAATTCTCATGTATCGGGGAACCGTTTGACGTAAAAGACACTCATGGGGTACATGGATGCTTTTAGTTACTAAGCCCCCCTCTACAGCGGAGAAAAAAACTCGAATAGCAATTCTCGCATGTCAAGGTTGCTGTTTTACGCGAGAGTAAACAACGGGTGACGTGAATACCCCTGGTTACTAGGCTTCCCATCATCGGTAATGCGATATTTCTAAATTATTAATCTATTCAGGGTCGTCGTTTTACGCAAGAGTAAACAATGGGTCACGTGAATACCCCCAGTTACTAGATTTCCCATCATAGAACAACTAATATCTCGACATTTTGGAAAAACTGTCCGACTCTAAACTCAATCAAAGTGCCAACAAGTCCCATATTACTGGATGACTAGCTACGCGAAAAATATAACCAAACGTATAGCCAGCGATTTGAAAACACGTATGTCTCCTTTCTTATCTGCTAAAATTTCTACAAAAACGATAAAATTTCGGACCTAATTGAATATTCAACAGAAGCAGATATCGCTGAATGCAACTCGACCAAAAATCAACCGTTTCTTCCAAGAGAAATCAGTATTGTAACATCAGTTTTACACATGGAAGCACGAAAAATTCACGAAAAGTAAAGCACTGATGAAATCGCAATTTATAACCAAGAAAATTAAGAAAATAACGCATAAAATCATCAACAATAAAACTCATGTGAAAATAAAAGAGATAAGAAAAAGAGAATCTTATTCCAAATGTCTTCTTGAACGCCAGCACATGTCTGAGTGGAAACGTCGGTCAATCCATACTTCAAATAACGCTCAGCATCATGAGGGAACCCCAAACTTAGTCTCTAGTCATGAGATAACAATTGACATTAAATCAAGAAAGACTAGAATATGAAGAATAATAACTCATTTGGGGTTAAAATATTAGAGAGATAAGGGCCAACAAGAATACGAATCCAAAAGAAATAACAAAACAAAGAACTATGCCGCAAGTGCACGGTGTCAACAAGTAATAAAGTGATAAGTAAGATATCATTCCCTCGAGGACTGATTTCACTAGGTACTAAAATATAGTCAACTCACAATTTTATTTGAAGATCAATTAAATAGAATTTATATCTAAACTAATTGCAGAAAAATAAATAGAAAATAATAATAAATATTAACTAATAATAAGGGTGTAGGATTGAGATTTTCACCTCAAACAATCAGGAATGATTTTAATTCAATTCAGTTCACCTTTATTCAATTGATTGTAAGCCAGGAATTCCTAAATTATTCTAAAGCCTTTCCCAAGGTCGATAGAAAATACTACGAATTATTAACTCGATATATCCCTATTCGAATTAGATAATTAATAGCTAAAACAGTTCAAGAATTTCCACAATAACTAGGCTTCACAATTCCCATGAGTATATTCCTATCTCACGAAAATTATGATTCGTCTCACAAGAACTATGCCTAAATTTCATCTCCCGAATCCATAAAGACATTCAAAACAATTCAACTGTTGGCCAGACAATTAAAAAGCATTAAGAACAATGAGAAAAATCCAATTCAATAGAATAACGAATGAATTGAAATAATAATAAATAAATCAAACTGTCATGTAATCGGCTACAATCACAATCCTACTCAAATAGATCTAGAAACTAAGATGCGGAAAAATTAAGAAAAACCGTAGGGATCCGTGGTCTTGTCGTCGCCCACAAATCTCTTCCACTAGTTCCTTTGGTATCTCCGCTCTTCCTCTGATCGATCCCGTCTGTGTTGTCTTCAGCCGTTAAACCCTTATTTATAACTGTTATCAGCCTCCAATACGCGTCCGTGTGATTAGGTCGAAAACTGCTCCAAAAACAGCAAAGAAACGCGGAATATTCAGCAAAAACCGCCCGGTGGGCCACGGCTCACTTAATCTGTGCTGCGGACCCTACTGTTCAGCGAGATGCCGGGGCGCTGCCTTTTCTTCCTAGGCCACGGCTCACTCTACTTGTACCGCGGCTCACGGTACAGTCCACTCGGGGCTCGCTGGTTGTCTTCGTGTGCTGCGGCTCACTTGGTTTGTGCCGCGGCTCATGACCAAAAACTGCTGTTTTCGCCCGTTTTTCATCGTTTCGGCTTCCCGACTCCGATTTCCTGCAAAACATATAAGAATATTGCATTAAAAGCTCATTTATGTTGATTTAGGCTCAACATGGATATAAAATAATGATAAATAAGTGCATAAAAATACGCCTAACAAATACCCCCAAACTTGAGCCTTTGCTTGTCCTCAAGCAAAAATCAATTTTCAAATAAAAAGTATCATGAATGATCGAGAATAATCGTGCAAATTTATAGTGCTCAACCTAATCAATACTATCGTGAAAATCTCAAAGAATAATACAAGTATCATAATAGTGAGTCACGTCCAGGACACTGATTCCACAAAGTAACCAATTTCAGTCCTAATCAATCGTTCATGAAGAAAATCAAGCTCAAAGATTAACAAGCGTGAATTTAACCGACCGCCGATATGAAGGGTTAAAAAAAATGAGCCAACTCGCCCAGTCCCACAGTATAGTGGCAAAAATTTAAGAGTTTCATCATCAAAATTACTCCTAGGACATCATTCCCTTATGTATGATCATAATAAAGATTCGAGTTAACCACTAGGTTCGAATCTCGGGATGTTTCATCGGGATAATCCTAGGGTGGAATTCCATTCTCATATATTGGGGAACCGTTTGACGTAAAAGACACTCATGGGGCACATGGATGCTTCTAGTTACTAAGCCCCCCTCTACAGCGGATAAAAAAACTCGAATAGCAATTCCCGCATATCAAGGTTGCCGTTTTACGCGAGAGTAAACAACGGGTCACGTGAATACCCCTGGTTACTAGGCTTCCCATCATCGGTAATGCAATATTTCTAAATTATTAATCTATTCATGGTCGTCGTTTTACGCGAGAGTAAACAATGGGTCACGTGAATACCCCCGGTTACTAGATTTCCCATCATTAAACAACTAATATCTCGACTTTTTGGAAAAACTGTCCGACTCTAAACTCAATCCAAGTGCCAACAAGACTCATATTACTGGACGACTAGCTACACGAAAAATATAACCAAACATATAGCCAGCTATTTGAAAACACGTATGTCTCCTTTCTTATCTACTAAAATTTCTACAAAAACGATAAAATTTCGGACCTAATTGAATATTCAACAGAAGCAGATATCGCTGACTGCAACTCGACCAAAAATCAACTATTTCTTCCAAGAGAAATCAGTATCGTAACATCAGTTTTACACATGGAAGCACGGAAAATTCACGAAAAGTAAAGCACTGATGAAATCGCAATTTATAACCAAGAAAATTAAGAAAATAACGCATAAAATCATCAACAATAAAACTCATGTGAAAATAAAAGAGATAAGGAAAAGAGAATCTTATTCAAAATGTCTTCTTGAACGCCAGCACATGTCTGAGTGGAAACGTCGGTCAATCCATACTTCAAATAACGCTCAGAATCATGAGGGACCCCCAAACTTAGTCTCTAGTCATGAGATAACAATAGACATTAAATCAAGAAAGACTAGAATATGAAGAATAATAACTCATTTGGGGTTAAAATATTAGAGAGATAAGGGCCAATAAGAATACGAATCCAAAAAGAATAACAAAACAAAGAACTATGCCGCAAGTGCACGGTGTCAACAAGTAATAAAGTGATAAGTATGATATCGTTCCCTCGAGGACTGATTTCACTAGGTACCAAAATGTAGTCAACTCACAATTTTATTTGAAGATCAATTAAATATAATTTATATCTAAACTAATTGCAGAAAAATAAATAGAAAATAATAATAAATATTAACTAATAATAAGGGTGTAGGATTGTGATTTTCACCTCAAACAATCAGGAATGATTTTTATTCAATTCAGTTCACCTTTATTCAATTGATTGTAAGCCAGGAATTCCTAAATTATTCTAAAGCCTTTCCCAAGGTCGATAGAAAATACTACGAATTATTAACTCGATATATCCCTATTCGAATTAGATAATTAATAGCTAAAACAGTTCAAGAATTCCCACAATAACTAGGCTTCACAATTCCCATGAGTATATTCCTATCTCACGAATATTATGATTCGTCTCAGAAGAACTATGCCTAAATTTTATCTCCCGAATCCATAAAGACATTCAAAACAATTCAACTGTTGGCCAGACAATCAAAAAGCATTAAGAACAATGAGAAAAATCCAATTCAATAGAATAACGAATGAATTGAAATAATAATAAATAAATCAAACTGTCATGTAATCGGCTACAATCACAATCCTACTCAAATAGATCTAGAAACTATGATGCGGAAAAATTAAGAAAAACCGTAGAGATCCGTGGTCTTGTCGTCGCCCACAAATCTCTTCCACTACTTCCTTTGGTATCTCCGCTCTTCCTCTGATCGATCCCCTCCGTGTTATCTTCAGCCCTTAAACCCTTATTTATAACTGTTATCATCCTCCAAAACGCGTCCGTGTGATTAGGTCGAAAACTGCTCCAAAAACGGCAAAGAAACGCGGAATATTCAGCAAAAAACGCCCGGTGGGCCGCAGCTCACTTAATCTGTGCTGCGGACCCTACTGCTCAGCGAGATGCCTGGGCGCTGCCTTTTCCTCATGGGCCGCGGCTCACTCTACTTATGCCGCGGCTCACGGTACAGTCCACTCGGGGCTCGCTGGTTGTCTTCGTGTGCCGCGGCTCACTTGGTTTGTTCCGCGGCTCATGACCAAAAACTGCTGTTTTCGCCTGTTTTTAATCGTTTCGGCTTCCGAACTCCGATTTCCTGCAAAACATATAAGAATATTGCATTAAAAGCTCATTTATGCTGATTTAGGCTCAAGATGGATATAAAATAATGATAAATAAGCGCATAAAAATACGCCTAACAAATACCCACAAACTTGAGCCCTTGCTTGTCCTCAAGCAAAAATCAATTTTCAAATAAAAAGTATCAAGAATGATCGAGAATAATCGTGCAAATTTATAGTGCTCAACCTAATCAATACTATCGTGAAAATCTCAAAGAATAATACAAGTATCATAATAGTGAGTCACGTCCAGGACACTGATTCCACAAAGTAACCAATTCCAGTCCTAATCAATCGTCATGAAGAAAATCAAGCTCAAAGATTAACAAGCGTGAATTTAACCGACCGCCGATATCAAGGGTTAAAATAAACGAGCCAACTCGCCTAGTCCCACAGTATAGTGGCAAAAATTTAAGAGTTTCATCATCAAAATTACTCCTAGGACAGCATTCCCTTATGTATGATCATAATAAAGATTCGAGTTAACCACTAGGTTCGAATCTCGGGATGTTTCATCGGGATAATCCTAAGGTTGAATTCCATTCTCATATATTGGGGAACCGTTTGACGTAAAAGACACTCATGGGGCACATGGATGCTTCTAGTTATTAAGCCCCCCTCTACAGCGGATAAAAAAACTCGAATAGCAATTCTCGCATGTCAAGGTTGCTGTTTTACGCGAGAGTAAACAACGGGTCACGTGAATACCCCCGGTTACTAGGCTTCCCATCATCGGTAATGCGATATTTCTAAATTATTAATCTATTCAGGGTCGTCGTTTTACGCGAGAGTAAACAATGGGTCACGTGAATACCCCCGGTTACTAGATTTCCCATCATAGAACAACTAATATCTCGACTTTTTGGAAAAACTGTCCGACTCTAAACTCAATCCAAGTGCCAACAAGACTCATATTACTGGACGACTAGCTACGCGAAAAATATAACCAAACGTATAGCCAGCGATTTGAAAACATGTATGTCTCCTTTCTTATCTGCTAAAATTTCTACCAAAACGATAAAATTTCGGACCTAATTGAATATTCAATAGAAGCAGATATCGCTGACTGCAACTCGACCAAAAATCAACTGTTTCTTCCAAGAGAAATCAGTATCGTAACATCAGTTTTACACATGGAAGCACGAAAAATTCACGAAAATTAAAGCACTGATGAAATCGCAATTTATAACTAAGAAAATTAAGAAAATAACGCATAAAACCATCAACAATAAAACTCATGTGAAAATAAAAGAGATAAGGAAAAGAGAATCTTATTCCAAATGTCTTCTTGAACGCCAGCACATGTGTGAGTGGAAACGTCGGTCAATTCATACTTCAAATAACGCTCAGCATCATGAGGGACCCCCAAACTTAGTCTCTAGTCATGAGATAACAATAGACATTAAATCAAGAAAGACTAGAATATGAAGAATAATAACTCATTTGGGGATAAAATATTAGAGAGATAAGGGCCAACAACAATACGAATCCAAAAGAAATAACAAAACAAAGAACTATGTCGCAAGTGCATGGTGTCAACAAGTAATAAAGTGATAAGTAAGATATCATTCCCTCGAGGACTGATTTCACTAGGTACCAAAATGTAGTCAACTCACAATTTTATTTGAAGATCAATTAAATAGAATTTATATCTAAACTAATTGCAGAAAAATAAATAGAAAATAATAATAAATATTAACTAATAATAAGGGTGTAAGATTATGATTTTCACCTCAAACAATCATGAATGATTTTTATTCAATTCAATTCACCTTTATTCAATTGAATGTAAGCTAGGAATTCCTAAATTATTCTAAAGCCTTTCCCATGGTCGATAGAAAATACTACGAATTATTAACTCGATATATCCCTATTCGAATTAGATAATTAATAGCTAAAACAGTTCAAGAATTCCCACAATAACTAGGCTTCACAATTCCCATGAGTATATTCCTCTCTCATGAAAATTGTGATTCGTCTCACAAGAACTATGCATAAATTTTATCTCCCGAATCCATAAAGACATTCAAAACAATTCAACTGTTGGCCAGACAATTAAAAAGCATTAAGAACAATGAGAAAAATCCAATTCAATAGAATAACGAATGAATTGAAATAATAATAAATAAATGAAACTGTCATGTAATCGGCTACAATTACAATCCTACTCAAATAGATCTAGAAACTAAGATGCGGAAACATTAAGAAAAATCGTAGGGATCCGTGGTCTTGTCGTCGTCCACAAATCTCTTCCACTAGTTCCTTCGGTATCTCCGCTCTTCCTCTGATCGATCCCCTCCGTGTTGTCTTCAGCCCTTAAACCCTTATTTATAACTGTTATCAGCTTCCAAAACGCGTCCGTATGATTAGGTCGAAAACTGCTCCAAAAACGGCAAAGAAACGCGGAATATTCAGCAAAAACTGTCCGGTGGGCCGCGGCTCACTTAATCTGTGCCGCGGCCCCTACTGCTCAGCGAGATGCCTGGGCGCTGCCTTTTCCTCCTGGGCCGCGGCTCACTCTACTTGTGCCGCGGCTCACGGTACAGTCCACTCGGGGCTCGCTGGTTGTCTTCGTGCGCCGCGGCTCATGACCAAAAACTGCTGTTTTCGCCCGTTTTTCATCGTTTCGGCTTTTGGACTCCGATTTCCTGCAAAACATATAAGAGTATTGCATTAAAAGCTCATTTATGCTGATTTAGGCTCAAGATGGATATAAAATAATGATAAATAAGCGCATAAAAATACGCCTAATAAATCCCCAGCAACGGCGCCAAAAACTTGTTGTGAGGAATTCCTTCACACTATGCCGCAAGTGCACAGTGTCAACAAGTAATAAAGTGATGAATAAGATATCGTTCCCTCGAGGACTGATTTCACTAAATACCAAAATGTAGTCAACTCGTAATTTTATTTGAAAAACAATTATACGGGATTTATACCTAAAATAATTGCAGAAAATAAATAATAGTACTAATGATAATAATAATACTAATAAGGGCGTAGGATTATGATTTTCACCTCAAACAATCAGGAATGATATTTATTCAATTCAATTCACTTTTATTCAATTGATTGTAAGCCAGGAATTCCTAAATTATTCTAAATCCTTTCCCAAGGTCGATAAAAAATACTATGAATTATTAACTCGATATATCCCTATTCGAATTAGATAATTAATAGCTGAAATAGTTCAAGAATCCCTACAATAAATAGGCTTCACAATTCCCATGAGTAAATTCCTATCTCACGAAAATTGTGATTCGTCTCAGCCTTCAAAACGCGTCTGTGTGATTAGGTCGAGAACAGGCTCCAAAACGGCGAAGAAACGCGGAAGGCTCAGCCAAAACCACCCTGTGGGCCGCGACTCACTTAATCTGTGCCTCGGCCCATACTGCTCAGCGCCGGATGCCTGGGCGCATATTTTCCTCCTGGGCTGCGGCTCACTTAAGCTGTGCTGCGGCTCAGGGTACAGTGGGTCCGGTGCTTGCTGGTCACCTGCGTGTGCCACGGCCCGCTTCCCTTATGCCGCGGCCCCAGGCCAAAAACTACCGTTTTCGCCCGTTTTTCGTCGTTCGAGCTTCCGGACTCCAATTTCCTGCAAAACATATAAGAATAGTGCATTAAAAGCTCATTTATGCAGATTTAGGCTCAAGATGGATATAAAATAATGATAAATAAGCGCATAAAAATATGCCTAACAGTTTTTGGACAAAAGGGCAAGTTAAGCCCAAGGTACATAGGCTCGTAAGGGATATTGGACAGCGTTGGAAAGCTTGCGTATCGATTAGCCCTGCTGTCACATTTGTATGGAGTGCATGATGTCTTTCACGTCTCCCAGTTGAGAAGTATATCTACAATCTGAGTCACAAACTCAATTTTGAAGAAGTAGATCACTATCTTGGATCGGCGTATGAAAACATTAAGAAATAAAGTCATACCCCTTGTGAAAGTTCAGTGGTCGCACCATGGCATGGAGGAAGCAACTTGGGAGACCGCGTCGATTATGAGAGAGAATTATCTTGAGTTCTTTTCTTAGTTTTGGGATGAAACTATTTTAAGGGGGATGGTATGTAATACTATGGGAATTTCGTGCTTTAATTACCATGTACTTCATAATTTATAATGCGATTTCTATTATTTGCGATGTTGTCTTCTTGTACTATGTGGTTTCATTAAAGTGCTATTAAGATATAATTGTGTGATGTGTATCGAACGGATGTGACATACCTTGAAGCCGTTTAATGACTATCGGTGCGAATATGACGGTGGCCAACGTCTTGTTCCCCGAATAATTGTTTGACGAGTGAAGGGGTAGTCACTCCGAGACGGTTAAAATGTGATAAAATGACTTAGGGACTGAATAATTAGTGTACGCTACATGGCATGCATAACGTATGTTATATTCATAATTTTACGTACGTTAACCAGACTAGGTTACGTACGTAAGGCGGGAATTGGTCTTCCGACCATAATCTTTCTTTTTGACACGGATTAGGTACTTTCGGTGGGCTAGAAGAAAAATGAGTCAACTGCTCGTAGCGTACATTAATTGATGAGCTTAATGTATGATATTATAAGGTAGCTTACATACATTATGATCCCTACGTACCTAATGAGTGGGGACATTGCAGGCAGTAGCCTCTGGTGGACCTTTACACACGTTAACTAGAGTACATTACGTACGTAATGCTCCTTACGTACGTAAACCCTTGAGTGTTAACGTACGTTAATGCAATTGTGTGTTATAAATTAACACTTCCTCCTTCATTTCCTCCGCCAAAAACACTTGTGCAAGCCTCATTGAAACCTTTCCCAGCCTCTTAGACTTTTCTTAGCCTTCAAAACACCTGTATTGACATATAAAAGGGGATTACTCAAGCTCCGAAGGAGGTTATCTAGGTCGATCGATCCATTTTTCGTTCCTTCTCATTGTGCTTTGTTGGTTCGTCATAGTTTTTCATTGTTCCTCTACTACTAAGGTAAGTCTAGCAAATCTAACCAAATGAACTTATAGTAATCAAAACTATCGCTGTAAGTATATTTCATTCTCGAATCATTAATTCATGTATCTTGTTGTAATAATCTTATGCGAATTTCCAATTTCAAATCGACCTTTGAAACATCAACTTTAACGAATCAACTATTGGAGAAATTGTGTTAACAATCCAATTACCATACGCTAAACTCGTTGAAAACCACCTTGCTAACATAATTATCAAACATTAATTAACTAGGTGGAATCAAGCTTGATAGTATTACTATCATTAATAATCGACCATTGAATCATTGTATAAAAGGTAACCCACCGAATTGAGAACTCCGAGTAGAGAATTACATTAGTAGTTAATGGAATTCGATTATACTATAGTCGATTGTTGGCAACCAAAGTAAGGTTGGAGTAATCTTGTTGATCAAATAGTTATAACAATCGGTGATGAAAAAATTAAACAAACGTAATAATGCGTATTTATATTGAGCTTAGAAACATGATACTACTTTTGTGAAATCAAGCTAAGTTTAGAATTCGGTTAGGAAAGGGAATGGGAAACTAGTTTTATTCGCCATTATCCTTACGAAATGTTAATCGAAGATTATGTGATTAGGTTGAACTCGATCGGTTATGGAAGATCAAGTTGTCATAAAGCACTTACCGTTGGATTTAAAGAAAGTAAAATCTTACTCGAGAAATGTTAATTTCATTTACAATATTCGGAATACATGAATGTGCCGTTGTGTGATTAATGCCGAATGATTGTCTTTATCTAGAAATTGTGTTATGAATGGGCCGATGTGTTGGGGCTAAAACCTGAATGGTACCCATTAGGAACTGTGTTGAGGGATAAGACCTAAAAGGCAACCACATTCCGGATTATTTTCGTGTAGATACTTCCGTGACCCTTGGTAGCGACCTTGGGGTTTATGTGCTAAAAGAGCAAGACAATGTCGGCTATATTGTGAATTATCATCTATTATGTGGTGTGGTGTTATCGAATTATGTATTTTGTTGTGATATGCTGTTGTTCATTATCGTTCTCTGACCCAGGTTTGTCTGGCACGATTCGTTGTGTCAGGTAAATTTGTTGAATATGTGCAGGACATTCCCGAGGGTTCCGGTCAAGCTTCAACAGTGTTGGAATAGAGTTCTACTACCAAACGTTTAGATTAAATGTCCGAAAACCCTGTTTATGCAATAATCTTGTGTTGAACTATGTTTTCATTCAAGACACCCGTTTCATGTTATATAATCGTGGACTCGCTCGTTTTATAATAACTTATTTAAAATATCAATTTCCTAAAATAGCCTTGTGGGTACCACGCGGTATTCACGGCACTATAATGCCCCGGTAAATTTTGGGGGTGTTACAATTTGAGTATGATATAGATAGGAG
The DNA here is from genome assembly GCA_033398695.1 of Orobanche coerulescens. Classification (NCBI taxonomy): domain Eukaryota; kingdom Viridiplantae; phylum Streptophyta; class Magnoliopsida; order Lamiales; family Orobanchaceae; genus Orobanche; species Orobanche coerulescens. Next base: position 143,874,219 of record CM065805.1, on the reverse strand, counting down.
AGAAAAGGCCGAAGAGACCCTGCCAGGACTACAACAGTTACCGCTGTATCTGGCAGGAGAGACAGCTCTGCACCCAGCACATCCAAAGCCTTTGATGACGATGATGACATGATGTCTCAAGATGTAATAGCATTGCTCGTGCACAAAGTCCTGAAGTTTATCAAGAAGTCCGGAAAAGCTCCCTACAAAGCAAAAACCTTAAATAAGGTGAGTTTTGAGTCACCATCTTTTGGAGATTCTAACCTATGATATAATTGCAGAAAGCCAGGACATTATGCAAGTAGATGTCTCATACCAAAGTTCAAAAGCAACCGGAGGCTGAGCAATAGGGAAAAAATGAAAAGCTATGTGTTTGGAGAAGCAAGCTAAAGGTACTGATCGGGAAATTAGATGCACCACCTATAACCACCAAAACAAAGAAGTGCATATGCGCTGTCATCGATAGTGACTCCTCTGATAATGAGATTGAAGATAAAGTATACATGTGCTTTATGGAAAAATATGAAGAATATGACGAAAGTGACGATGAGGTAAGCTCAACCTCAATTAATCCTATCAATGCATCGCATACTTTTGAAAACACGATGACTGCGTTTACAACTATTCAACAAGCCTATGAGATGTAAAAACAAGAAAACCTACAACTCTCACTTTTCAATTTATAACTGAAGGATGGAAATTACCTGCTAAGTATGTCTCTAGATTGCGAAAATAGCAAAGTCGTACATGAAAAACTCATGGAGAGGAATCATCAACTTACTACTAAACTAAATGAGGTAAAATCTCATAATCATTGTAAGATACATGATTATGCTTTACCGGAAGCCAAGATATAGCTTATTTAGAAATGAGAAGTGGAACTTGAGACCATCCTCAAGTCGTTTGAGAAATCATCCAGGGGGATGTAATATATCCTGAGCACTGGACAACATGTTCATCATAAATGTAGCTCAGGATACAACTCATTCTCCAATAGTGGTAAAACCAGTACGATATTTGTTAAAAGAGGTGGAACCTGTCCCAAGCCCCAAGACCGAGTAGATTCTAAAGGCTATTCCTGTAGATAAAGGTAAGGCTACAGATGTACCTTCTCATTAATTCTAGGCTTCCATTATGCCACCAAGCACATATCGCAAGTAGCGGACGACAAAGCCTCATAAACCTATAGACATAATACACAATGCCAATAGTATGCTCCTCAAGCATACTAGAAGCATCGACAACATCAAAGAAGGAAGGTTGTACCTCAGCACTATCAATAGTCTGTTCCTTAGCTCTATCAACAGTATGCAGCCCCTCAATACTGGGTTCATGAACCCAGACATCTCTCTCCCAAGCAATCTGCACCTCAATTCTATCAACAGCAGCTCTGGGAATCCAACTGGAAACCCAGGAGACAATCCATAAGGCAGAGAAACACGGTTCCTCCCCCCAGACGACAACCTTACTGGAACCAAAATTCTCAATTTTACATGTACAATAATAATGCTTATGTAACACCCCCGATATATTCAGGAATATTACAGCGCCGTAAATCCTTTACATAAGAATTTACAAGGCCGAATAAAGGAAATGACAATAACAGATACCAGTTTATGAAATTTCTGAAATAAAATTCAACTGACTGGTTCAAAACCGAAATTACAAATATTCCAAGAAGAGTTATTATTACATCACTAAAATCCAAATATTATAAATCGACGACGTACTCGAGTACTTAATAAAATAACCAACAAATAACAGACAGTAAACCCGGCCGGAACATCACTCTGCACCCTCGTCGTCATGCATCTCCAGTGGTTGTTTCCCCGCTCTCCTGGATCCTGAACATACACAAATGTTCACCCCCGAAGGGGTTAGCACAACGATGCTAGTACAAGTACAATAATCATACAACAGTGATATAATCAATAATTATATCATAACAAGTTTCTCCAACGAGAATATCCACAAAACATATCATATCATAACAGTTTCAACATACTGTTGGTATTCCAACGATCCAGCGCACACAACTATAGATTCCTATGATGATCCCGTCGGACCAACACTTGGTGGAACTACCTGTCCAATGATCCAGCGCACACAGCTATAGATTCCCATGATGATTCCCGTCGGATCAACGCATGGTGGACATATATTCACAACATATTTACACGATACAATCACATCATAATTGTCATAATATAAACAATTCTAATTAGAGTACTTGCCTCGGTTCGTTGACAAGAATAAACTTCCACAAATATCAAAATACTCGAAGGTCGTCCCCTTCGATCAATCACGTGTTAAGCTCGAACCTTAACAACAGAAATAGCACAGAATTCATTTCATGCCGTACGAACGTCTAACAATTCAACAATTACGGTAGGAAGTCCTTAATATGCAATCTGCCTGGATAGATTAACGCACACTACACATCCTATGTAGCCTACGTTAATACTACTCGTTAGCGCACGCAATACACACAGCCTAGCGTACGCTAACCATGCACAGTCAGTACCTCACTGGTCAGCCAACTGACTCGCCTGATGACTTAGCGCATGCTAAGTTGCAAATGTGGCGTACGCTAAACATACACGATAGCGCACGTTAATTAACGTAGCTTAGCGCACGCTAAGAGTGCATGGCAGTTCACTGGAGGGCAGCAGATTATACAAATGGTGATGAAGTAAACGAATTCCTCGGTGGTTTGATGTTTGTTATCTGACTTCATATTATGTTCATAATCCTTATGAATGATTTCAAGGATAATAACAACTTTGAGATGCAAGTATACGTATAATCGTCATAACACCATAATCCATCTTGATTACAATTCTCATGCGAAGTTGGTGATCTCCGGTTGATGTATTAGATTCTACTATCATTATACATATTCAGACTTCATCTTGAGGTGAACTAACAATTCCAACTTATACGAAAGAATATTTCCTAAGATGATTCTTCCTTTAAGTTCTTATAACATCACCTCCAATTCATGATCACAAAGATAACATAAATCATACGGATTGTTAACTTCAGAATGTTTCCCTCATCATTTGAAGTACTACGATTCTGACTTCAAGGTTCTAACAATAATATCGTAATTGTAGACATTCCAATCTTCTAAACATGATGTTGTTGAATAATTCACTAATGAAATTCAATATCTCGTTAACATGATCATCATATCCCTTGGAATCCAAATCTAAGACTGGTGATAGGTTGAACATACCTTAATATGCCGAAATCACTGAACCACAAGGTAGAATCCGACTCCGGTTGGTTATGTGCCACTCCAAGGTGTTACTTCTTTTCAATGATCACTCACAAGTGATAACCAATATTCAAGGATCATTAATATATGTTCTCAGTGTGTTAGAGGGGTGATTAAAGCTCTCTGGCCTCTCAAGAACGAAGAATGGGCGACAGAAATGAAAGCCAAAATGGGTTGTTGTCCCATTTATAATGTTCTGCATTTTAACAAGTTAGCGCACGCTACTAAGCTATCCTTAGCGTGCGCTAATAAGAGTTGACTTCAGAACTGTCCAGGTTCATCCGCGGGAATCTTATCCGGACCCATGTCCCGGCTGGCGCATGTGCTAGCCGTCCTGCTCAATAATTGAGTTCTTAGCGCACGCAACTCCTACATGCATAGCGTGCGCTAGTAGTAGCCCGATAGCGCGCGTTAAGCTACATTCTTAGCGTGCGCTATCACGAGTTTGCATGAGAAATTTTGCATGATGTTATACTAAAGTACAAGGGTGCCAATGCAAGAAATATCATACTCCAATAATCAAAACCACAAATCCGAATAATACAGGGTTCGAATACAGGTAAAATACACAGTAATAAATCCGGATATTACAGCTTACAACTAATTCGTGCCTGCCCCATGTAAATCTCGCAAGAAAGTACCCCACAAAACCTACCACAAAGCTATTGCTGTAAGGAAAATATGGTACCCTAAGGCACTAATAACCAAGGACCCAAAGAACAAAGGAACCTAAATCTACTTAATCTTGTTTATAGGATATCAGGGAGGAGGATATCTGGTACTTCAACAGTGGATGTTCTCGGCACATGCCAGGAGATATCAACATTTTGACAGATTATGTAGAAGGTTGAGGTCCAAATGTGTGATTCAGTGCCAAATCTAAAGGGAAAACAATTTTAAATGTTAGCGAGTTCCGTGACAAACAATTCTAGGTTAAATTTTATGAAGGACACTTAGGGTGGAATACATAAAGACCAAGCAAGCTGTCCTCACAAATGTAACACCCCCGTGATTTATAGAGATATTACTGCACCGTAGATTTTTTTTGGAGAACATACCAGCCTTAGAACAACATAGAACTCATTAAAAATTAACAACCCACAACATTCACTTTCTTAAAAATAAACTAACTTCAACACGACATACATTACAAAACCAAACAACACATCATCTTGTAGAACCACAATTGATACAACAGCTCACAACTGATACAACAACATCATAAACAATCAACAGCGACACGATATACATCACATGACAGTACTCGCGCGAGTACAAAACCAAAATACCACACTGACCACGACAAAACGACCACAGACTCAACATAATGCATGATATCAAAGCTGCCCACCAAGATCGTGTCAGCCCTATATTGGTGTAACACCCCTAGATATTCAGGATTATTACAGCGCCGTAAATCCCCGATATAAGAATTTGAAAACAACCTTATTTAAATAACAACCGTAAAATTAATTATTACATCACCAGTTCGAAAAGTACAAACCAGTCCACATCCAAATATAAACTTCAAAACACAACAAAACAACAGCGTACTCGAGTACTTTATTAAAACAGGACTAAAATCTGACAATCATTCCGGCCAGAACATCACTCTGCACCTTCGTCATCATGCAGCTCTTGTGGTTGTTTCTCTGCCCTCCTGGATCATGAACATAAAACAAATGTCCACCCCCGAAGGGGTTAGCACAACGATACCAGTACAAGTACAATAATTATACAACAACGATTTATTCTACGACCCCTGAATAATAATGACAATGATATCCACAAAGATAACAAAAAGTCTCTCCAACGAGAAAAAATAATAATGCACAACACAACATGTCAGTCTCAACATACTCGTGGTATTCCAACGATCCAACGCACACAGCTATAGATTCCCATGAATAATAATTGGGAACCATCTTCGGCTATCATCGAGATATTCCTCTTCTGGTAGCTTACAATAGCTCTATATAGGTTAAGCCAATGGTCTCCAAGAATCAGATTGTCTCCTTGTATCTCTACCACAATCAGATTTGAGGGCCACTCTTTGCCTCCAATTGATACAAGAAAAATTCTAGTTTCTAAGTTCCCCGTAATTCTTTCCCTACTCGGTAAACCCACAACATAAGGCTCACATTCATGAAAATAAGAAATGTTCAAGCGATTAACACAAGACAATGATATAAATGAATGTGTAGCTCCTGTATCGAACAAAACACTACCTGGTTGAGAAAGTATCTGAACGGTACCTGATGCGACAACTGCATTATGATCTCCTGCCCTTCTCCTCTCATAAAGACGTCAAGGAACGGATCCAGCACTTGATGCTCCCTTTCTGTCGAACTGTCCTCTGCCACTTCCTCGACCAAAACTCTGGGGCAGTTGGACACTCTGCTGCGTTTGTGGAACGCTCACTTCTTTATGTGTCGGCTGTGAATTACGAGCACATAATAATTTGGTGGCATCCTTGCAGAACATTGCAGGATGCCCTTTCTGCCCGCATTCATAACATGTCACTGGAGAACGGAAACAGTCACGCCAAAGGTGTCCTGGGCGACCACAATTAAAATAGTTCTTGACCACATCTGTCGGTGTTATTACTGATCTGAAGTTCTTTCCGCCTTTGGAAGGGTTCGGGGGCCTATTAAATGAATGGAAGGATGACTGGGCTTTGTGGGGCCCACTACTCTTGTTCTCTGTGAAACTTACAGATACTTTCTGCTTCTTGGACTCGGAGATTTTTTCCATAGTTGCTTCTTTCATTTCATACGCCAGAGCTTTGTCTTGGTACTGACGGAGAGTGGTGCATTCAAAACCTGACATGTACCTCTCTATTTCTGGCTTCATTCTCATATCAAAGTGAATCATCATTTCTACGTCGGTTCTAACCAGGTGTCGAACAAACATCAGATGCTGATTAAATGTCTTAATCGTCTGAGCCACCGGCACATCCGAAGGCTGCGAGGAGAAAAATTCTCGAACCTTAGCTTCTCTCACCGGATGAGGGCAGTACTGAGCTTCCATAATAAGTTTGAACTCTTCCCAACCGGCATCATGATCAACAAGTCGGATGGCTTCCCACCACTCGGACGCTTCTCCTGTTAGAAAATACTGAGCAATGGGGGATCTCCGGTCATCTGGGCAGTTAATTTATGCAAATATTTTCTCCAGTTTTAACAAACAGTGATCCCATGTCGGTGTTCCAAAAAAACCATTGAATTTTGGCGGGTGCATCTTCTCCACCTTTTATAGCCATTAGTCTCCTCAATTTCCCATGTTTGGGATGCCTTGCTGTCTTCCCCCGGCTGCAATCCTACCGCCACTTGCATCCTGTCCACAACTTGAGCAAATTGAATCATTTGGTTGACCACCTGACTAAGGATGTCGGGAACAGCAGGTTCGGTATTTGTCTCCACCGTCTGCTCTCGTTCATTGTTGACAGACTCTTGTTGTTCCTCCGGACTATTGTTAGCTTGATTTGACAATGAATCCGGGATAGAAGGTGAAACTTCTCTCTCAACATTCCTGCGTTCGCGTCCACAACCGCGACCACGTCCACATCCTCATCTCAACATACTATAAGCATAAATACTCAATATACAGGGAACAATATCCTCCTAACATTTCAAGTGTAAAAAGGTATAACATGTGAAGGACAAGATAGAGTTTAGGAAACTTACAACCACCGCTCACACGAAGACGTAGGCAGTACAGTGATGTTATTCACGGCCAGTTACCACAAAAGACATATATGAACCCTATTTTAACCCAACGGCCAAGATATCCATAATCTTAGCTCCGATACCATATTCTGTAACACTCTGAGATATTCAGGATTATTACAGCGCTGTAAATACCCAATATAAGGATTTACAAGGCTAAGAATTTGAAACAACCTTATTTAAATAACAACCGTAAAATTAATTATTACTTCACCAGTTCGAAAAGTACAAATCAGTCCACATCCAAATATAAACTTCAAAATACAATAAAACAACAGCGTACTCGAGTACTTTATTAAAACAGGACTAAAATCTGACAATCATTCCGGCTGGAACATCACTCTGCACCTTTGTCGTCATGCAGCTCTAGTAGTTGTTTCCCCGCCCTCCTGGATCCTGAACATAAAACAAATATCCACCCCCGAAGGGGTTAGCACAACGATGCCAGTACAAGTACAATAATTATACAACAACAATTTATTCTGCGACCCTTGAATAATAATGACAATGATATCCACAAAGATAACAAAAAGTCTCTCCAACGAGAAACAATAATAATATACAACACAACATGTCAGTCTCAACATACTCGTGGTATTCCAATGAGCCAGCGCACACAGCTATAGATTCTCATGATGATCCCGTCGGACCAACGCATGGTGGAAATACGTGTCCAATGATCTAGCGCACACAGTTATAGATTCCTATGATAATCCCATCGAACCAATGCATGGTGGACAAAACAATCACAACACATATGCACGACACATAACAACATAACTGACATCAATACGGATAAACATAATTAAGGTACTTGCCTTAGAAAGATGGCAAGAAAAATAAGCACTTCAATGACTTCAACCAACTCGGAGGCCGTCCCTATGATCAACCATTCGCAATGCTCGAACATTGCACAAAAGAAGATAACGACAAACTCAACTAACATAACAAGACCATCACACGAACATTCTAAACATTCCGATAGCGACTGAGTGTAATCATCATTGTTCGGTCGATCCCCGGTTAACTACTCATAGAACACTACATCGGATGAATACCGAAGTACATGCGAAACTACGGGTCCTAATGGAGATAAAATGTCGATGTCTATATTTCAAGGATATGTAAGTCATTATCATTCATATTCCAATCTTGATGATAGCTTCTAAAGTATGGCTCGATTAAATCTATGATTTTCAATAAGGATGGATATAGTCGAGTTAACTCATCACAAGGGTTTCATTCTCCAGCGAGAAAGTTTAACATACTAAGGTTTCATATTCAACATGGTGGTCATTAACGAAATCTCATTGTTCTAATAATCCTTATGAAGATTATCGGATCCGGGCCATCATTACAAGACATGAACATACTTCGAAACTCATCTAATACACTTATCTTCATGAATACTCTTAACATAGGTGATAAAGTTAACAAGATGCTCATCAAATGAATATTTTGAAATCACCATAAAAGGCACGTTACAATCTCAGAAAACCTCATCCCTATGATCGGCATACTGAAAGTTCAACTTAAAATCTTCTTTAATCATGGAAGGTCCCAAACATGCTCATCTCAACTTCTAAAAACATGGTGTTCAACCTAACGAGTTACTAACGAATTCAATGATCTCAGAAGCATGTTCATATCATTCCTAAGAACAAGAATTTTAGGTTGAAAAACATCAACATACCTTAAGGTAGATGACAATGATGAACACTTGGTGAAAACCCAACACCGGAAGCTTAAGTACCAATCCAAGGTGCTTCTCAACTTCAATGACTAAGTATAGATGTTAAATCAATGATTATGTAGCAGGAGGGCTCTATAGGTTTGCAGAAATTGGGGAAGGAATGAAAGAAAACGAGGGTGAAATGAAATGTGGGTGATGTATTATTTATAAGACCTTCATCTTTACGTACGTTAGCCACACGGTGTTACGTACGCTATTGCGATAACGTATGTTATGTGCTACTCCTTACGTACGTTAAGGTTTTCCAGTAGCTACTGCCTCATTTTTTGACCTCCTTAACATACATTAACCATCACCTATGACATACGTAATACGCTCTGTGTAGCATACGCTATCTTAATCCTTTAACGTAGGTTATGCCTCATTGACTTGCTTTAACAAAAAGCTGTCCGGATCATGCGGGAATCTAATCTTATCCGGACCCCATCCCAAACTGGCCCATACGCTGACCAACCTGATCTACTTGACTGCTTGTTACGTACGCTATGCTTCGTCCATAGTGTACACTATCCCCAGCTCATAATGTACGTTAAGCTTATCTGCTAGCGTACATTATGACATAGCCGTATGCATGAATTTGCAAACTCTTCCTAATATTCCCATGACTGTTGGAATATGAATACGGGAAAAATCACACTTCGATTATTGATACCACAAAGTCTATTATTACTAGGTTCAAATACAGATGAAAATACTCAACAATTATCCGGATATTACAGCTGGCTCGCCCGCTGGACATGTACCTGAATACACAACAAGTATATTTACCCCCGAAGGGGTCAGCAAGAAGCCGGTGCAAGTACAATGATTCCAGAATATGTACAACAAGTGAATAAACAACAAAAATCATAGTGCCATCACATATATTCTGGAATACAATACCATAATCATCATCACAAAACACCCTCCCGAGTTGTACTGTCCCTGTACCCACACAGGATACACACCCCAGATAGTCCTAGTCAGGCCCTCCCCAGTGTACAACCTAACCGAGTGATCTGCAGAACTCAAAGTCTAACAGATCCCAGGGGACCCTCGCTGGATTTACTCGGCTCGCACACACTCAATAAACACATGGCGCAAATCATATTTTCACAAAATCGCATTTTCACATATTCACACGAAGTACAATAAACGCAATCAGAGTACTTGTATCGATTGAAAATGACACAAAAATAACAAATGGAAAGACGTACGGTCTGAACTCCTCCAACAATTCAATCCTAGTACAACCAAAATACCGAATCAAATACCACACCATGAAAACAGAAGGATTTTCTTCAAATTCTACTCTTAGGGACAAAATATCGAACACAATAGAGACAACATGGTTTGAAGTCAAACTACGAAAGAAAGCTTGGAATTTAATCCATGAAGTTGGGGAAAAACAAAGGATTATGATTACAACATCATAATATAGCACAAATCAGAGCTAAAATGGATTAGAATCGAAGATCTTAGCAAAAGCCCCAAAATATGAAGAACTAAGATTCGAACGAATTTTACCTTGATTCGGACGGTGAAAGTTGATGAGATACTATTAACTTGATGTTAGGAACTCAAAATCATTGTTGGATGATGAAATCCGACCAAAATCTAAACTCTCTTATGCTCAAGACTGCTCAACCGCTGGAGAAGAAGAAGGAGAGAAGAAAAATGACAATTCTAGAACATGCATCCCATATATATACTTGGTGTGATTAGTGCACGCAACAGCTGAAGTTTAGCATGCGCTATCCGCTGAAAGGCGGTGTACTGTTGGTTGGAAGGCAGTCCAGAACCTTCTGTCTGACTTTGCTAGCGTGCGTTACGCATAAGTTAGCGTGCGCTAACGACCGTCACTAGCGCGTGCTATCTCCAATACTAACAGGTGGTCCAAAACCCTACTGCCCTCACTGTCCTGCCTAATTAGTGCACACTACGAACAATATTAGTGAGCGCTACATATGCCTATTTAGCGCGCGCTAGCTACCTAAGTTATCATGCACTAACTGCTTCTCTTTAGCATTACAATCGTGAAGTCCGATCCAAATGAACTCATTCCAGTAGATACAGAACTAGATAATCACTAACAATCAACATACCAGTTCCAAAACCAATATACACATGATTCCAATTGCCAAACAATACAACATGGAAATTCACAAACCAATTATCAATTGAATACGTCCATAAATAAAATATCTCGATAATAACATACACGGATATTACACTAGGAAGTCGATTAGGTAAAATGCAAATTGCTGATTCGAAACCTACTAGTGCTGTAATTCCTTGTTTTGTTGCCAGAGACAATGCAGATCAAAGCTGGCTATGTCATAGAACAATGTCTAATATCAATTTTAGGACCATCAACATATTGTCCCGACAAGGAATGGTCAGAATCTTGCTAGATATCTCATTTCATAAGAACAGTGTATGCGGACTTTATCAGAAAGGCAAGCAATTCAAAACCTTTCTGAAGAGCGAATCATATCTCTCAACCCACAGGGTCCTAGATTTACTACATATGGACTTATATGGCCGTGTAGATCTTGTCAGCCTGGGAGGTAAGAATTACTGTCTTGTTAATATTGACGATTTCTCGAGGTGCTCATGGACCATATTCTTGAGAAAGAAGAAGGAGACAACCATAAAGCTGCCAAAACCCCTGAAGAAGCTACAAAATGAGAAAGAGCTGGGCATTGTATCCATTCGGTCTGATAGAGGCACATAATTTACAAACCACTTCATAGAGAAATATTGTCCGGACAATGGCTTACAACATGAAAATTCAGCAGCCCAAGACCCTCAACAAAATGTTGTTGCCGAGCGGAAGAACAGAACAATGAAGGAGGCAACTAGAACAATGATTGCTGCAAGCAATTTGCCACAACAATTTTGGGAAGAAGTAACAAATATAGTGTATACATAAAACTGCTGTATCATCAACAAGCACCATAAGAAAACTGCATACAAGGTATGAAATAATAAAACTCCTATGGTTGCATATTTTCACATTTTTAGATGCAGGTTTTATAATCTAAACAATGGGAAGGATCATCTCAAGGCCTTTGATGAGAAATCCGATGAGGGTATATTTGTTGGATACACCTCTATCAGCAAGGCTTTAAGGATCTTCAATAGAAGGAACTTACTATAGAATAGTCGGTCCATGTTCTCTTCGATGAACCTTATTGTGATCATACAAGAGTAGATAGCCTAACCCATCAGTCCAAACCCTAACCCTTGAGAAAATCCCATAGCCTTAGGAATATCATGTCATCGCTCTATAAATAAACCACACAACTGTAAGAACAAATAACGTAATTAAAGCTGATGCTGTAGAAGTTGAAGCTGAACCTACAGTCCAACAAGACCTAGGCAGCGATTCAGACTTAGGGGTTGTTGGAGGTGTGAATTCTGATACTATTCCATGTTCTTTTAGGAACTCATCAAACTAGGTACTCATGTATTCCCCACCTCAGTCTGACTGAAGTGCCTTAATATGATGATCAGTTTGATTTTCGACTAGAGCCTTAAATTCCTTGAATTTCTCGAAAGCTTCGGATTTGTGCTTCACCAGGTACACGAAACCATACTTAGTATGATCATCATTGAACGTAATGAAGTATGAATATCCATCTCGTGCGGCTTCTAAAGCACCACTCACATTAGTATGAATCAATCCAAAATTTTCAGTAGCTCTTTGAAAAGTCCCTGTCAAGGGGGACTTAGTCATTTTGCCCTTAAGGCAAGATTCATAAGTATGATAGGGATCAGGTCCCAATGGATATATAAGTCCGTCTTTCTCCATGTTATGAATCTTAGTCTGACCAATATGACCAAGTCTAAGATGCCACTTCAATGCTTGGTTATTCCATCTCTACCATGCTTTATAGTCATAGCATTAACAACTATTTTGTTTTGTAAGTTTACATGATCAAGTCCATTAAATATTGTAGCAGAACTAACTAATTAATCTCCAAAATAAATTTTACAAGTGACATTGCAAATGAAGAAGTGAAAATCTTTCCGATCCATAGCCGAGATGGATAAAGTTTTTATTTGCCCAAAGGGCGACACCAATACATCATCTATAGTTAAAACAAAACTAGATTCCAAATCAAAAAGAAGTGATCCAATATTAGTAGCCTCAACATTATATCTGCATTGTTGTCATCAATTCCCCATCTCCAAGCCGTCTACTTTGATCCAGAACCTGATTCAAAGTGAAAATATGATAACTAGCACCTGAATCCAGAATCTAGGAAGTAGAATAAACAGTAGCAGAACAATTTATTTCCAAAACTAAAAGTTTTGTACCTGATGCACCATCAATATGAGGACAGTCCTTTCTCCAGTGGCCTAGCACACTGCATTTATGCACCTGTCCGTTGGTTTAGCCTTACATGCCTTCAGAACCATTAGGGCCTCACCTTTTTCCTTTCCGACCACAAATGTGGGCATCAACTGGTTTTTCTTTTTCTTTTTCTTATTATTTGACATCCGAGGCCCATAAGAGATAACAAGTGCAGCCTCCTTCACCCTCGGTGTCTTCATCTGAGACTTAGCGTTTGATAATTTGTTCATTAATCCTACCATATTGCAAGCAATCTCATTGCAATTGAGATTCATGACAAACTGTGAGAAAGAGTCAGGTAGATATTGAAGGATGCGGTCGGTTTGGAGAGAAACATGCATCCTAAAATCGAGAGCTTCCAATCTTTCAACATAGAGATCATCTTGGGGACACGGTCCCAAATTTTTCTCCTTCCTTTATCCGAGCTCCAAACAGCTTCTTCGATCTCTCATATCTAGCTGTTCCGTTATGCTCCCCATAGAATTCAGTCATATTAGCCAGTATCTGCCTAGCAGAACTCATTATCTCGTGTGCTCTCTACAGCTCATTAGTCATAGATCCAATCATAAAGCCACAGACTCTGACATCATCTTTGACACACTTCATATGGGTTTCAACCTCTTCCTGATTATCCTTGTTACGAGTAGGAGCCGATGGGATATGTAATATCTAGGGGGTACTTTTTTTCATTTGTACGGTTGTATTGTACATATTCACTTGGAATTGTACAAATGCTATTATATTATACTGATACGATATAAATTGTATTGGAATATTTTGGAATCAAAAAATTTTTTTTTGTCGTTGTTGAACAAATTATTTTGATGATGAATTCTTTCAAAACATTTAAACGAGACTCAAACGTCGTGTATCACATCCATATTAAAAGTATGTAGAAATACACAAATAGAGCACGCTATCGGGAATTTACTAAAAGTATCATCTGATCTGAAGTCTCATATGATGTTTTAGCGCACACAAGTCACCATACATAGCGCACGCTATCAAGAGCCCTTAACGCACATTATACACAAGATATAACGCACGATACCTGTTAGTCAGTACAAGGCAGTAAGGACTCACCTCAAATCAAAGCAACATGAAGCGCATGGTATGAAGAACTTTGCGCACGCTATGAGCGGTCAGTAACGCACGCTATAGATGATCCTTGCGTACATTACCTGATCGTATTCTCAAGACAGTAAGATCTGGACTACAAGCACGGAAGCAAGAAGCACACGCTAAACATGGAAGTAGCGCACGTTATGAAGAGATAGTAGTGCATGCTACTATATACATATTAACGCACGCTATATGTTCAAACTTCTACCATTATCATTCAACTGTTGGAAAAACATAGTCAACAAAGGAAATAAGGCTCAATCCGGAAAGTGAATCTTGACTAACTAGCGCACGCTAGGAATGATTATTAGCGCACGCTAAGTTCAAAATTTATCCGTTGGATAGATATGTTAAATAAAGTCCCGTTACATGTCAACATCATAAGAAAAATTGGTTGACTAAAGCCACTAGCGCACGCAATGCTTAAGAGATAGCGCACGCTAATCTCCAAAGTCAGTAACCGCTATAAGGCACAAAATTCCTATAAATACCATCACATTTGGAATTGATGGATACACAACTTCAAGCATACTTGCAATATTTGAGCTTCAATTATCCTGATTTATTTTTATCATATAAGCTGTGAGAAAAAAGAAAAACTAGAGTTGTTCACATACTGTAACATTTCATATGCCTCATATTTTCTTATTGTATTAAGAGTGTTACATCACGCAGTTGAGCTCTCGAGAGAAACAATTCTAAGAGTATTAGTCCGGTGTTATTAGTATCAACTAATCCGGCATTGTTAGGATTAAACTCCAACGATCGTAGTAAGGATTTTCTAGTTTCGATAGAACACTAGAAAACATTTATTCTTGAGTAATTGGTTATGCTTGGACCTATTGAAGACAATCTTTGTAAAGGTTGTGCTCGGACTGATAGAAGACGAGACAAGGTTGTGTATGGTTGTTATTAAGCCAATAGAAAAAGATCGAAGAGAGGACGTAGGTCACGTTTGGACCGAACCTCTATAAATCTGGTACCATTTATTTTCCGCATTATTTTTAATTTCTCGAACAACTTCTCTCCACTATTCAACCCCCTTCTAGTGGGAATTTTTCTCTATCAATTGGTATCGGAGCGGGTCACCTCATATATAGGTTTAACCACTGGAGGAAGATCCGCAATGGCACTTATGGCTCAGACTGAAGGCAACGCTCTCAACCGTCCACCTTTCTTCGATGGATCAAATTTTATGACCTGGAAGAAGAATATGGCTATATTCGTCCAAGCCTAGGATATTGAAATTTGGAAAGTAATCGCACTTGGTCCAAAAATTTCCAAGAAAGAAGATAGATCACTGAAAAAATTCAACGAGTATAATGATGAAGACTGGAAAAACACGCACATCAACTCCCGTGCCACTCAACTTCTTTACTGCGCACTAAATCCAGAAGAGCTAAATCGAATCTCGGGATATGAAAGTGCTAAAGTCACACACGAAGGGACGAGCCAAGTCAAGGAAACAAAAATTAACATGCTCCTCCACGACTACGAACTCTTCTCCATGAAAGATGACGAAATGATCACCAACATGCTAGATCTTTTTCAACAATTACAAATGGTCTTGCATCATTTGGGAAGCCTATATCAAGCAGTGACAAGGCGAAAAATATTCTTCGATCTCTTCCTCGATAATGGGATGCCACGATGACTACTATCATGGAATCAAAGAAGGAACCGAACCTTGTTGAACATGGTCCGTTCTATACTTAGCTATACTGACTTTCCAATTTACCTGTGGGGGTATGCACTCTTGACTGCTGCTTATATCTTAAACAGATGTCCTTCCAAGTCTGTTCTTAAAACTCCACATGAGATGTGGGAGGGCAGGAAACCATGTCTTAATCACATTAAGATTTGGGGATATCCCGCGTATGTCTAGAAGACTAAGGTGGAGAAATTGGAAGTAAGGTCTGTGAAGGGACGTTTCATTGGATTCCCATCTCGGACGATGAGTTATCTATTCTACATGCCCGAAGATCGAAAGATCATTGTTGCTTTGCAAGCACACTTCCTGGAAGATGAGTTCATTCAAGAAGGCAGCGCAGGTAGAAGTATTTCTTTGGAAGAATACAATGAAACTCCTCAGGAGACACCTGTACAAGAAATTGGAACCAAATCTTATGAAACACAAGTACAACCACCTCGTAGTTCTAGTAGGGTGTCTCAATTACCTGAGAGGTATGTCCTTGTGCACTTGGAGGAGCAGGGTCTTCATGAGGTTCCAGGTGATAGCCAAGAGACCGACCCCGTGACCTATGACCAAGCGATGGTGGATGAAGACTTCGTGAAATGGCGTGAAGCTATAGAAGCTAATATAGACTCGATGCATGTCATTCAGGTCTGGACTCTAGTAGTCCACCCCAAGGGCATCTTGCCTATTGGGAATAAGTGCATCTACAAGATAAAGACTGATGGGGATGGCAAGGTTGACACCTATAAGGCCAGGCTTGTGGGAAAAGGTTATACCCAGAAAGAAGGGATCGATTACCACGATACCTTCTAGCCCGTAGCTATGATCAAGTCTATTTGCATGATTCTTGCTATAGCTGCCTATCACGATTATGAGATATGGCAGATGGACGTAAAGACGGCTTTCCTTAATGGATTCCTTGAAGAGGAAATCTATATGAAGCAGCCTAAAGGCTTTGTGTCTGAGGTCAATATTCATAAAGTGTGAAAGCTTCCGCGTTCCATTTATTGACTGAAGCAAGCTTCGCGTAGTTGGAACCTTCCTTTTGATGAGGCAGTCAAAGAGTTTGACTTCGTGCAAAATGAAGAGAAACCTTGTGTATACCAGAGGGTTAGTGGGAGAAAGATCGCATTCTTAGTACTATAAGTAGATGACATTATACTAATAGGAAACGATGTGGGAATGCTCAGTTCTGTAAAAGCTTGGCTTTCGAGTAGGTTCTTCATGAAAGACTTGGGAGAAGCTACTTATATTATTGGAATTCGGCTCTATCGGGATAGAGCGAAGATAATGTAGGTCTTTCCCAAGCCCTCTATATAGATAAGATCTTAAAGTGATTTAAGATAGATGATTCTAAAATAGGGTTCATACCGATGCGACATGGAATGAAACTCTCCTCGAAGATATGTCCTCAAAGTGAGTAACAACGAAAGGAAATGAGTAATATACCATGTGCTTCGGCCGTGGGTAGCCTTATGTATGCAATGTTGTGTACAAGACCTGACATTGTGCACGCTGTGAGCGTGGTAAGTAGGTTTCAGGCAAACCATGTAGGGAACATTGGACTGCTGTAAAGAACGTTCGCAAGATCTTAAGAAGGACTAGAGATTTGGTTCTTATGCATGGCGGTGGAGAACTTAATGTGACGGGCTTCACTGATTAAGACTTCCAAGGACAGAAAGACGATTCGATGTCTACTTTTGGGTACATATTTACTCTTAATAGAGGAGAAGTATCTTGGCGTAGCTCCAAGCAAAGCGCGACTGCTGATTCCACCAGTCAGGCTGAGTATCAAGCAGCCTCAGAGGCTTCTAAGGAAGGGTTTTGGATTAAGAATTTTCTGGGAGAATTTCAAGTGTTACCATGTGCTAAGCTGCCTATTCTGCTTTTCTGCGACAACGAAGGAGCTGTAGCGCACAAGGATCCAAGGTTTCACAACAGTACCAAACACATTGAGATAAAGTATTATCTCGTGAGAGAATTTATTCGCAAGGGATACATTATGCTGCATAGAGTAGACTCAGCTGATCCACTGACCAAGCCACTTTCTCAGATTAGCTTGGAGCGTCATCTGGAGAATATGGGTATTAGATACCATAGTGTGTGGCATTGAGTGTAAGTGGGAGATTGTTAGGAGTATGCCCTCGAATGCCACTTAGGGGATCTTGGAGTGAGGGCATTGTACTTGTTATTATGTAAAACATTATCAGAGGACAATTGTATGCTTCTTTATTTACTGGTAGTCACTGGCATTCCTGACTCGTAAATATATGTATAGAAACTAGTCCGTGTATTTGAGAGCACAACATTTCACTCCTTATTGGATAAGGGGATCAGCACTGGAAAGGTTTATGGCTCAAATACTTAATCATTCGCAAGTCGATGAAACTTGACTAGGCGTTAAGTTTATGTGAAGACTTTTATGACGTGTTCTTTGACTTGAAGAGTGCCTGTAGAACACTAATGGTTAGTGGGAGCACATGTTATAGTATGCTAATGAGATTATTATACTCGAACCGAGTCACCCTCGATTCATCACATGGATTCACTCTGGGACAGTCAATGACATAATTGTAAGGTTGTGATAGGTATTCGTGAACCTTCGACTTGAGGATTTAGTAGGGATGTGCTTGTGACGTTAAGATTTTCATTAGAGTAGTTCGACCCAGAAAACCGGAAGGTGGGGGTCAACCTCGACATGCATCTTGATAGGCAACTAGCAGGTTCTACTAAAAACCAAGATAGGATTCTTTCTCCTATTACTGAACGGGTTATATGTCCTATGCGGTTATTGGCAGATGAGATCCTAAGTCTTTGGCCAAAGTATTGGAGCTAGTTGTATTGGATGCATGAAATCTTGATGATCTTGATTTGCATTAAGTCATGCATAGCGTCAAGTACAGATAGGGTTTGACTGACCGCGACCCTATAACTTGATCGGGACATGTGAGAGAAGGGTTTATACGTATATTGGTATTCACAACAGAAAGGTTTTGGAATGATCCTCATCATTCGTTCTCAGTTAGGGTACAGTGTAGGCCCCCAGGCTGGCTAGATGGTACTATTACTCTTTGGTTCCTCCCATTTCTCACTGAGACGGACCTACCGAGTCGCACAATAGGATTGACGATGGAATAAATCGAGCTTATTCTCTTTTTATTAATATTAGATATTGGATATCTAATTTATTGGACATTGGATGTGTAATTAATTTTGGGACATTGGATGCCTAAATTAATTTATTGGATAAATTAATTTACGGCCTAATGAATTAAATATAATACTGGGTGATTAATTTAATTCATGAATATAATTATTTATTGGAGAAATTAATTATATTATTCTGTATTTATATGATTAATTAATTGGATTAATTAATTGATATAAATACATCAAAACGGAATGGAGTTTTATCTATTTGGACTCACAGGAGTCCGAAACGAACCAAACTCGTCCTCGTTCTTCTAGATGGCCGCCCCACTTTCCACTCACCTTCTTTGATCTTTGTCCCCACCTTAACTGGTGGAAGACATGAGACATTAAGGGGACATATCTCATTTAGTAATGAGGTTGGTGATATGATCTTGAAAGTGGAAGAATATAATGTGAAGACTCACCTCTCTTCCTACACTTTAAACTCACGGTTCATCTTCTTCTTCATTCCTCTTGAGTTTTTTCTTGGAGAAAAAATCGAGAGATCATTGAGAGATAGTGAGTTATACACTTAGAGTGTTATAATCACATTTGAAAGCTTCTATCACTTTGTTCTAGCCGTATCCTTGGAGGATAACAAGGTGAAGTCGTTCTGATCGTTTTTTCGGTGCGTGTCAAGTAGAGACGTGGTTTTTTCGGTGTTGGATCACCAAAAAGCTTGACAAATAGGATTCGTGGGGAAGATCATCTAAAGCTTGGGGAATTGCTTACGTGGAGTACACCATTTAATTAACGGACTACGAGGGTATGATTTTGAATCTTCCTTTTGTTTCATTTTATATTCGTATACACGTAGCTTGATCGATCCACTTAAGGGATTCAGATCGAACTAGATTCGTACATTGCTTCCGCTGCGCCTTCATTTTAGGCACCGAATCCCAACATTATTATGAATCAAAAATCAACTCCGATATGGTATTCATTTTGAAAATACTCCTATTTTATGTGATAACACTAGTGCTATAAATCTCAGTAAAAATCTTATTTTACATAGTCGAACCAAGCATATTGATATTAGACATCAATAAGGGAAGACAAACTATCCGAAGTGGGATCGGTCATTATTTCAAAAATGATGGATTATAAGTACAAGTTACTCTGAATCCATCCTGTACGTTCTTTCAATGATGGTTCCCATCCCTTAAATCTGATCGTTCACTGTTTAAACCCTAATATTCCCTGCATCCTATAAAAGGAGTGTATTTTGCTCCCTTAGACTCTTTACGCTTTCAGAAAATTAAACAAGTCTTAAGCAAATAGTCTACATATTGTATGTATTTTTCTGTGTAATTCTCTGCTACTTCACATTTTCTTCTGCAAAATGTCGACTTCATAGACATCTTCCCTTTCAATGAAGAAGGAGGAAGCTATCATCTATGGGCGTATCTTCACTAGATCCGTAGTGATGGAACAATTGATCTTGAAGGAGAAAAAACATAGGGATGGAAGTGGTTGTTTTGTGGGTGAAATACCAAGGGTTGTATCGCCTTGCTAGACACCATGCTGTTTTGTACAATGAGCAGATCGTTGAGGAGTTTTACTTGGATGCCTCTTTGAAATACTCATCTGAGAGGAGATTAGATGAGATTTCTGATATCATTGTGATGGTTCAAGGGATGGAGATCTCTTTGAACAGAGAGCTTTTAGATGATATCTACAGGCTGCTGTGTGATGGCCTGAAGATGGAGGAGTTGGAGACCTTCAGTTCGAGAAGCCTTTTGATAGCGTACTGGAAGTTGTTCAATCGTAATGAAATGGCAAAAAATGTCCACCCCTATTACCACAAGAAAAACATTACCCTATCGTACGTCTATATGCATGACTTCGATTGCCGGGTTGTTGAAAATTGTACCGGAGCATTTGAAATGTGCACTAACTTGCGCTTCAGAATGATGGTGGCCATCATGTCTGGAGAGAAGGTGAACTGCTGACAGATTGTGCTGGAAAGAATTCAGGAAGAGGCTGCTAAGCCTGAATCTTCCAAGAAATCCTCTGGTCGCATCCTGAATTACATTCTCACTCGTTGCGGACTAAAGCCGTCTGTAGATGCCAAGAATATTGGCACCATGAAGTTTAGTGGTGGGAGCAAACCTATTGTGTTCAACAAATCTCCAATGCTTGTTAAGAGGCCCCATCCTTGAAGCATGCCCATCTCAAGTGTCCTGAGGGATGTCACTTTGAGGACATCGAGCAAGGAGAAGAAGAGGAAGAGGCGCATTCCCAACAGCCGTTCACCTCAAGCTATCGAGAAGAAGAAGAAGAAGGCCAAAAAGTCTTCTAAGGCTAAGCGTACAGTCGCTGCAGCGGTCACTGCAGATGCTCCTTCTGTTCCTGTCGATGTATCAACCCCACAGGGCACAACCCCTTTGAAAGAAATAGTTGCTGCTAATATAGTCGATCCTGAACCTATGGCGGCTATGAAGGATGACCAACTATTTTCCAAGTTGGAAGGTTTTGGCGAGTTGGCTGCCCCTTCAGAGCCGAAATCCGTTACTCCTAACAGGGTACCCACCCTTGTACGAAGTCCCTCTCCCCACAGGGTACCATCCACTGTTTAGGACCGCTCTCCACAACAGGATCCCATACATGTTATGGATCCCATCCAGACAGTAGAACCTACTACTCTGCGGAGTCCCTCCCCCACAGACATTATTAACAATACTCTCCTTCAGGTCCAAATCGAGGAAGCTTTAGAACGCTTCAAGATATGGAAGTCCTACAGTGTTGCCCCGTACGACACCCTCTACCACTGGGCCGACTGGAAAAAAGAGGAATTATTCGCACTGGAGGTCACGGACACCCAGAATGTCGAAGTCCTAATCCACTGGGAGGACCACTTTTGCCGCGAGCTCATCTCCGGCTACTACACAGCGAAAGAGAAGCCTCGACTTAATGGGAAGTCACAGTCTAGTGACAAATCTCCATCGCCCAGCCACCATCCCGACCCTGACTCGGATGAAGATGATGATGCACTACAGACAGGTCTATAGATCAGTCATGAAGAGTCCAGGGAAAGATGGCCAAGCTTCAAAACCAACTGGGTAAGGGGACATCTGACAAACAACAATCCCCTCCCCCACAACAGGAAGCAGCTCTATAATAGCAACAGGAGGATTTAGTCCCTCCTGTCATCACCGAAGAGCAAGCTGCTGCCATACAGGAACACCTTCAAAGAACATGATCGTGTCCTCTAGCCAACTACCACATATGGCGCATGAGGTATCATCGGACAAATGACGCCTACCTCTCTCAGTATTAGTCATGAGCCTATTATACAGGAGTAGTCACACAAAATTATGCACTCTTCGCGGCCCCTGATAACCCCAAGCCAACTTCGATCTAATCAATGTAGCATGCCAATCAATCTTGCAAAGAAAATAATACGTGTCTGAGACAGAAAACCTAGCCTTATCCGACCAGTACCACACGCAAACATCTACACTCGCATCTACTGTGAGGGGCCTTGTCCCTGCCACAATATCCATAGCCTCACTAGATATCATACTCTTGTACAGCAGCCAGTACCATTCATCCTCTGCATTCACCATACTGCATGCCATGGCATCAACATCAACAACAGAATTATCGACCTTATGCCCAATTAGGGGACCAAGCTCCGCACACCATACATAAACCCAGAATCTCATGTGCTTACCATCTCCCATAGACCATCCAACACTATCATATACTTTGTCTATATTTTCAATATAGACTGTCAAACAAACTACGTATTACTTTTCGTGGTGGTATGGGCAGCCATCCCGTAGTATACAAGCCCATAAGAACTCGGGTCTAGAAACAAGATTAAAGCCTATCTTTATGATGAAAGCTTTATTATTATTACGCGAAGAGCATTTTGTTGTGGTGCTTGTTGATGATACATCAATTTTGGTATAGCATGCTGTATTTGTTGCTTCGCCCTAGAAACGTTTCGGAAACTTACTTGCAGCTAACATGGTTCTCGTTTCTTGTTTATGCATCCTATTCTTTCGCTCAGCAAAACCATTCCGTTTAGGAGTACCGGCTATTGAGTATTCATGATGTATGTCATTATCCGCATAGTATTGCTCTATAAAGTGATTTGTAAATTTTGTGCCTCTGTCGGAATGAATGGGTACAATATTCCATCCCGCATATGCTGTTTTGTTGTGATGCTTATTGATAATAAAACAGTTTTATGTATAACATGGTGTATTTGTTGCTTCTCCCCAAAAACACTGCTGTAATTTTCTTGTGGCTAACATGGTCCTTGTTGCTTCTTCAGCATCCTGTTCTTACGCTTGGCAACACCATATTATTGAGGAGTTCGAGATGCTGAGTATTTCTGCTGTATGCCATTGTTTGCACAGTATTTCTCTAAAAATCGACTTGTGAATTCTGTACCTTTATCGGAACGAATGGATAGAATACTCAACTCTTTCTCATTTTGCCGCTTTTTCAGGTGTTCTGACAGCTTTGTAATGGTTTCTTTCTTCTTGTTCCGGAAGATGGTCCAAGCATACCTGTAAAAATCATCAACAATATCGAGACAGTATTTCTTACCTCCCATATTGATAGGGTCTACAGGACCGTAGAGGTCCATGTGTAACAAATCCAGGACTCTGTGTGTGGAAAGATATGACTTGCTCTTCATGGTGGTTTTGACTAGCTTGCCTTTCTGTCAGGGTCCACAGAAAAATTATTTTTATGATATGAAACATCGGGCAAGCCTCTAACCATTCCTTGTCGAGCTAGCTTGCTGATGGTCTTGAAGTTGATGTGCGACATTCTTTTGTGCCATAGCCAGATTTGATCTGCAGTGTCTTTGGAAACAAAACATGGAATTATGGAGCTTGTGGGCTTCCAGTCAGCAATATATATGCTACCTGACCAGCTTCCTTTGAGGACGATTTTCTTGGTCTTGATATCCTTCATCCTACAATGATCTACATAGAATTTGACCGAGAACTGTTTGTCACAGAACTGGCTAATGCTAAGTAAATTGTACGTTAAACCTTCAACATAGGCTACATTGTTGACTTTGAACTTTCCTTCAAGCATGGTTCCTTTCCCTCTTGTTCTTCCTTTAGATTTGTCACCGAATCGCACCTTTTGACTGCGACCTTCTACATAATACAATAGCTTGCTGATATCTCCTATCATGTGGTGAGAACACCCGCTATCGAAATACCAGATATCCTTATCCTTAATATCCTTTAATCAGAAGATTAAGTAGATTTAGGTCCCCTTTGATTTTTGGGTCCATAGTTGTTAGTGCCTTTAGGTACACAGATTTGCTGAAAGCAATTGGTTTGTTGTAGGTTACATTTGGTCCTGTTTTGTGATATTTACGTGGGGGCAGCCACGTACTCGCTATAATCCTGATTATTATGCATATAAAATTTAGTGTTTTGGCTCCAGTACAGTTGCCGTCTCGGAAGGGGAACCATTTTCTTTGGCCTCAATGCTTGCCTTCTAGGTTTTCAGTTAGATTCCCATATCTGTTGATGTTGGAATCATGCGGCAGCCTGCTTTCTGGATGGATACCTTTGTTATTGTACCCACTATCTAGGTGTCATGTACTGTTGATAGTACTGCAGTGCATACCTTTGATACTTAGGTACAACCTTGTTTCTGAGTGGCTGTTGATGCTGTAGGTATGCTCAGGAAGCATACTATTGATGACTAGCAGTGCGTCTAACAGTTCTGTGGGGTTTCCACTACTTACGATATGAATTTGGTGGCAGAATTGCAACTTTACCATCCGAGATGGGGCAGCTGTGACCTTTATTCGACACGTGGCTTCTTCAGGTCCGGAATAGGTTCCACTCCCTTGACAAACACCATACTATATTTGCCCTTATGGAAGAACGAGTCATATCCTAAGCCACGTTTCTCATGGGCGTGCTGCCCAGTGCTTAGAATGTCTTCCAACCTCCTTGATGATTTCTCAAAAGATTTAAGGATGGTCTTGAGTTCTCCTTCCCTTTTATCAAGAAGCTGTATCTTAGCTTCTAACAAAGCATAATTATTTATCTTGCAATTGTTTTGAGTTTCTACCTCGTTCAGTTCTGTTGCAAGTTGATGATTGCTTTGTATGAGTTTTTCGTGGATAAATTTGTTGTTTTCACAATCTAAATACATGTTTTAATAATTATGTTTCAGCAAATCATTTTCATCCTTCAGCTCAAAATTTGAAAGAGGGAGCTGTAGGTTTTCCTGTTTAAGCATCTCATGGGCATTCTGAATAGTTTCAAACTTATTTATCATATTTTTAAAAGTATGTGGTGCATTAATAGGTTTATCTGAGGTTGAGCTTACCTCATTATCACTATCTTCATCATCATTTTCTTTTTTGGCCATAAAGCACATATATGCTTTATCCTTTATTTCATCATCTGAAGAGTCACTGTCAGTGATTGCCTGAAGGCACTCCTCGGTCTTGGTTGATGTGGGTGAGGGTTTTGATTCTCCGATCAGGTCCTTGAGCTTGTTTCTCCAAGCACGCCTTATTCGCATAGTGTCCTAGTTTCCTGCAATTGTAACAGAGGATAGAATATGCAGACGAAGCTGATTCAGAATTCACCCTGTTAAATGCCTTGGGCCTGTATGGGGCTTTCCAGATTTCTTGGTCAACTTACAAAATTTATGCATTAGCAGGTCCATCTCGTCTTGCCACAGGATGTGATCGTCAATGTGTGTTGACTTGAATGCGGATTTGGATGTGCTGGGTGCAGAAGCGTGTCTCCTATCAGATACATCAGCCAATGCTATAGTCTTGGCAGGTGACTCTTTGGACTTCTGTCTCCTGTCAATGCATAGTCAAATGCTTTGAGGTCAGAGAAGAGATCGAAAGTGGAAATATTATTTATTTACAAGACACATGCATAATTGTGGTGTTAATGTCCCATCGGGTAGGGAATGCTCTAAAGATTCTCAGAGTTTTCTCCTTTTGGGTATAAACTTTACCCTGTGCTTCAAGTTCACCGATAATTCCGGTAAATCTAAGGTCAATCTTCTCAAGCATTTTGAAAGATATCATTTAAAAATATTCAAACTGTTGAGTTAGTTTAGAAACTTTGTTTTCATTCGAGAGCTCAGTTCCCTCGCAAATTAGCTTGAGTTTCTCCCAGATTTCTTTGGCTGTCTTATAGCTTTTTACCTTGGACAATGTGTCTTTATTGATAGTGACAAATAACACATTTTTATCAACATTGTTGAGATTCGCACGCTTGCGATCATCCGTTGTCCATTGATCGCGTCCCTTCTCGAGCATCTCCGCATAAAGTTGTCCATCGATTCTCGCGGTTGTGTTGACCTTCAATATCTTGATCGGTCCTTCTTGGATGAGGAAGATCTTCTCTTTGTGCATCACTGCTAGATGAGCTTCCATCCTAATTCTCAAATCATCGAATTCTTTAATTGACATAGATGTGTCCATGGTTGAAGTAACATAAATGATAATGATGCTAAAATAAAGTTTTCAAAATGTTAGTAATTTTGTCGATCTGATTCAGGTTAAAAATGGACTGATTCTTTCTAGAATCAACCGCTTTGGTACCACTTGTTGGCCATAGTATCAATATGAATAGCTTAGGAGGGGTTAATATGTATCTTTCCAAAGATAGTTTGCCTAGCGGAAGTCTTAAGGTTAAGTTGCTGTAAATACAGCAACTGAGTTATCTCCTGTTAGCTTGATGCGTACACTGGTTTTTATGATATGTATATTAAAATCACACAGGCAGATAGAAAACAATAAAGACAGATAATATAGACACACTGATTAAAGTGGTTCGAGGAAAACCCCTCTATGTCCACTGGTCCTCCACACAGGAGTGAAGTATTTAATAAAATCACGGCATACACAACTATATGATTTTAACTAAACACATCCTGATATCGTTCACACAAATTGATATAGACGCCATAAGCTTTGGCCATTCACACAGATTGGTTTTGGCTTCTTCAACTCGCTTCTTCTCACACGGATTGAAGCTTCGTCCGTAGCACTATTCATCCCACACATGTCATAAATAGCGAAGCTTAGTACACACATGGCTAAGTAACTCAACAGTAAGATTGGTATGATAAGATCGAACAACAAATTTATGCTTGATGAGATTTCAATGTAAGTATGTTGTTCGTGTTGAGGACTTTGTATATTTATTCTCTTGTGATGAAGTTGTATGCTTGAAGAAATATAGTGCTCTTTGAAAGTTTGACAATCAGATGGTCAATTCATTGAATCGTCAATGAGCAATGTCCTCTTGTTTGGGGCTATTTATAACCTTGAAAACAGATTCGTTATAAATGTAGCCATTGGACAATTTGATAGATTGAGACTGCTCTGATTGGCAGCTTCAGAATGTTTTGAATTAAATTCAATTCGCGTTTAATACTTCCGACATTCTTTTGACCAGCATTAGATACTCTTCAGACTGTAGTGTCTTCAGCTGCATTAAATGTTGTCCTATCAACATTAAATGCTACTTTAACCTTGAATATTTTGTGAATAAATATTGTTTGCTTTCTCAACGGATCAAAGTTTCTTCAGTCGTGTTGGATTTGTGTTTTAGTTTTCCCAAGTAAAACACTTACAACATGTTTGCTGTATCCAACATCTTCATCTTTGCTGAATCTTGAAGATTATGCTGTAGGAAAGGACTCTTGACTTTACTGGAAGATCTTATGTTGTATGTACAAGTTGGATGATGTTATCCTAACATCTTCTATACTTAGACTAATATTCTAACTTTGAAGATCTTGCCATATGAGGCAATTATCAAAATACAAGGAGGATTTTTCCCAACAGTAGCTTTGGCCGCGGATTACATTAGGCTTCTCAAACTTGCTTCTTCTCATGCAGATTGAAGTTTCATCCTTAATGCGATTCGTCCTACGCAAATCAAAAATAGCTTTGAGGTAACTCAACAAAAAGATTCGGTATCATGGGTTTGAACAGCAGTTGTAGGCTTGATAAGTTTTTTCAGTAGATGTGTTATTCGTGTTGAGGACTTGGATATTTCTTCACTTCATATGTCACTGTATGCTTGAAAAAATATTTTGCTCTTATAATCTTTTAGTATTTTCGCGCGTTCATGTTATTGTCAAGTGTTCAAGTTTTTCAAGTGAGCAATGTCCTCTTGCTTGAGGCTATTTATAACCATGAAAATTGATCCACTATAAATATACTTGTTTTCTGGTTGGTGAGATTAAGACAGCTCTGATTAGCGGCTCCAGATGTTTGCATTAAAATTGATTCGCATTTAATGCTTCGACATTCCCTTTGACCCCCATTAAATGCTCTTCTATCTCTAGTCTCTTCGTCTGCATTAAATGATTTCCTATCAGTATTAAATGCTACTTTAACCGTGAATTCTTTATGAGTAAAGAATGTTTATTTCACAACGGTCTGTGTTTTACTTTTTCTAAGTAAAACACATACATCATTGTTTGTTGTAGCCAATGTCTCATCTTGCTGTATCTTGAAGGTTTAGCTGTAGGATTTGACTCTTGGCTCGCTGTTGGGAAAAATCCTCCTAATGTTTTGATAATTGCATAATACATCAAGAATCCTTACATTCAGAATATCAGACAAGTGTGGAGACTGTTAGGAAATCTTCGTACAACCTGTCCATACAGCGAAAGATCTTTCAGCAAGCTAAGAGTCTAATCCTACAACATAGTCTTCAAGATACAATAAAGACGAAGATGTTGGATGCAGCAAACATGTTGTAAGTATTTTACTTAGGAAAAGTAAAACACAAACCCATTAGGATTGAAGAAACTTTAGACCGTTGAGAAAGATAACATTATTTATTCATAAAGTATTCACGGTTAAAGTAGCATTTAATGCTAATAGGACAGCATTAATGCGACCGAATAGACTGCAGTCTGAAGAGCATTCAATGGTAGTAAAAAAGGATGTCTGAAGCATTAAACGTGAATCGCCTTTAATTCGAAACATTCTGAAGTCGCCAATCAAATCAGTCGCAATCTCACCAACCGACCAATGGCTACATTATAACAGATCTATTTCCAAGGTTATAAATAACCCCAAGCAAGAGAACATTGAATCACTTTGACAATCTGAATATCAAGCTAACAAGAGCACTATATTTCTTCAAGCATACATCTTCATCGAAAGAGAAGAAATATACAAGTCCTCAACACAAACAACACACTTACATTGAAAGCTCATCGAGCATACAACTGTTGTTCGATCTTGTCATACCAATCTCACTGTTGAGTTACTTAGCCCTCTATGTACTAATCTTCGCTCTCTCTGACCTATGTGGGACGAATAGCACCATGGACGAAACTTCAATCCGTGTGAGAAGAAGCAAGTCTAAGAAGCCAGAGCTAATTTGTGTGAATGGCCAAAACTGCTTCGGCTGTATCAATCTATGTGCACAATACCGCGACGTGTTTAGTTTGTGTACATCGTGATTTTAATAAATAATTTACTCCTGTGTGGAGGACCAATTGACGTCGAGGGGTTTCCTCGAACCAATCAGTGTCTTTACTGTCTGTCTTTATTGTTTTCTATCTGCATGTGTGATTTTAATATATATATATATATAACCCTATACGCATCAGGCTAACAGGAGATCACTCATTTGATGTATTTACAGCAACTTAACATTAAGACTTCTGCTACACAAACTATCTTCGAAAAGATACACTTACCCCCACCCCCCACCCCCTTCTAAGTTGTTCTCTGGCCAACAAGTGGTAGCGGAGCGGTTGATTCTATAATGAATCAGTCGATTTTTAACCTAAATCAGATCCACAAAATCTCTAGCTTTTGAAAACCTTATTTTTGTATCTTTATCATTCATCTTACTTCTATCATAGACACATCTATGATCAATAAAGTCCCTATAGTTTGCATTAACAAATTTGATGATTGGAGAATCAGGATGGAAGCCCATCTTGCTGCAATACAAGAAGAGATTATCTTTGTCATCCAAGAAGGGCCCATCAAGATAATGAAGGTCAACACAACCGCAAGAATCAAGGGACAACCTCATGTAGAAATGCTTTAGAAGGAACACGAGCAATGGACAACGGATGATCGCAAGTGTGCGAATCTCGACAATGTTTCTATGAATGCACTATTTGTCACTCCCGACAAAGACACATTCTCCAAGGTAAAAAGTTGTAAGACAGCCAAAGAAATCTGGGAAAAATTCAAGCTAATTTTCAAGGGAACTAAGCCCTTGAAACAAAACAAAATTTCTATACTAACTCAATAGTTTGAATCTTTTGAAATGAACTCTTCCAAAATGCTTGAGGAGCTTGACCTCAGATTTAGCGGCATTGTCGGTGAACTTGAAGCATTGGGCAAAGTTTATACCCAAAAGGAGAAAAATCTGAAAATCTTTAGATCACTCCCTGCCCGATGGAAAATTTCCACTTTTGATCACTTCTATGACCTCAAAGCATTTGACTATGACATTGACAGGAGAGAGAACGCCGAAGAGTTTCCTGGCAATACTACAACTGTAACACCCCCAATCCACTCAGGGATATTACACGCCGTAGACCCTCTCCTCGAAGATCTACCAGGCTGGTAACAACATTTAACATCTCGACAATGCCTTCAAGGCTAAATGACTCAGTAGACCGATTTGGTCTTTCAATAAAATATACAACTCAATTACAACATATACCCACGCAGGGGTCAAAGTACAATAAACTCCCGTACAACGGGGAAAAGATACTGCAGCGGAAAAGAAAATACAATTAGACCATTACGACATCAACGGATCCTCGTGTGATTAGTATCGTTCATCTTTCATCATCCTTCGTGCCGACCCTGTGTTATGCTCCAAAACCTGAATGCAAAAATAGACATCCACCCCCCGAATACTCGGGGGTTAGCAAAACTCTACTGTTTTGCTAGTGCAAGAACAAAGTGCAAATACGAGCCATACAATTCACATTCCACGAATAACAATAACCAAGGATCCTCAAAGATCCAAACGAAACGAAAAGTACTTCCCGAGGCAAGAGTTTTGAGAAAACATTTCAAAATCGAAATACCATAAATCAATGGAAATAATTTATAAGACGGTTTAGAATGCCATCGAGAGTTTTAATAGAAAACCATTTAGGATTATCAAATCCTACTTTTCAAAATCCACAAGACAGAAGGGGTCACCGCCCCAAAAGTTTACTTTCCGTAAAATCACCTTTACCAAACCGTTGGGATTTTAGCCCCAAATCCGTAAAATGACTTTTACAAAAATGTTGGGATTTTAGCCCCAAATCTCATCAACTCACAGTACACAAGAACGACCACAAGGTTCGTCTCCCAACATGAAAATCCACAAATAAAGGATTTAAAACAAACAACAAAATACTCTAGAGCCATCCTAGCCAAGTAGGCCAAACGAACAACTTACCTCTTACACACTTAGTCAATGCATGCAATCATGAAAACCGTTCAAAAGCACTCATTTCCGGAAATGCCAATATCGAATCACATTTGTAAAATGCACCACAATTAACCGCGGACACACAGCTTCGTGGATCCCTACCGAGACCCTGTCGGATCTAACCCGCAGTGGTTAAAAGCTGTAACACCCCCAATCCACTCAGGGATATTACACGCCGTAGACCCTCTCCTCGAGGTTCTACCAGGATGGTAACAACATTTAACATCTCGACAATGCCTTCAAGGCTAAAATGACTCAGTAGACCGATTTGGTCTTTCCACAAATACATACAACTCAAATACAACTCATGCCCATGCAGGGGACAAAATACAACAAACTCCCGTACAACGGGGAAAAGATACTGCAGCGGAAAAGAAAATACAATTAGACCATTACGACATCAACGGATCCTCGTGTGATTAGTATCGTTCATCTTTCATCATCCTTCTTGCCGACCCTGTGTTATGCTCCAAAACCTGAATGCAAAAATAGACATCCACCTCCCGAATACTCGGGGGTTAGCAAAACTCCACTATTTTGCTAGTGCAAGAACAAAGTGCAAATACGAGCCATACAATTCACATTCCACGAATAACAATAACCAAGGATCCTCAAAGATCCAAACAAAACGAAAAGTACTTCCCGAGGCAAGAGTTTGAGAAAACATTTCAAAATCGAAATACCATAAATCAATGGAAATAATTTATAAGACGGTTTAGAATGCCATCGAGAGTTTTAATAGAAAACCATTTAGGATTATCAAATCCTACTTTTCAAAATCCACAAGACAAAAGGGGTCACCGCCCCAAAATTTTACTTTCCGTAAAATCACCTTTACCAAACCGTTGGGATTTTAGCCCCAAATCCGTAAAATGACTTTTACAAAAATGTTGGGATTTTAGCCCCAAATCTCATCAACTCACAGTACACAAGAACGACCACAAGGTTCGTCTCCCAACATCAAAATCCACAAATAAAGGATTTAAAACAAACAACAAAATACTCTAGAGCCATCCTAGCCAAGTAGGCCAAACGAACAACTTACCTCTTACACACTTAGTCAATGCATGCAATCATGAAAACCGTTCAAAAGCACTCATTTCCGGAAATGCCAATATCGAATCACATTTGTAAAATGCTCCACAATTAACCGCGGACCCACAGCTTCGTGGATCCCTGCCGAGACCACGTCGGATCTAACCCACAGTGGTTAAAAGCAAGCTCGCGGTTCCACAGCTTCGTGGAACCCTACCGAGACCCCGTCGGATCTAACCCGCAGTGAGCATACACACACACACGTTACTCATGCAATACTAACATGCTAAGAATGTAAGTTCATTAAGAATACTCACTAGAGATGGCCATTAACTCGACACCATTATCTAACTCTTCAAAACACAATAACAAGATTAAATACGGAATACACGATTCCATAACTTTAAACAATAGGAGTATCATCATCAAACCCTTCAACGTTCAAAATAACCAAATCATAATCAATTCTTAAAACACCGTTCACAAATCACACTCGTTTTGAAAGAAAGCCTTTAACGAGGCCAAACCGAAATTCTTTGAAACTTCATTTCAAATAACCAAACAAACACATTAAGACGACCACCGATCATCATATCCATAAAACGAGAAAAGTATGGGCAAGGTACTTGCCTCAAATAAGAACAACGCGGAGAATCGACTGAAGTAGGTTGGCCCGAACCGACTACGAACCCGCCGACTCCACCGAACGCCAACTCACGTTCATAAACTACGAAGGACAAATAATAACAATGAAATGAATTCCATAACACGACTCAAAGCCGTTGAATTCAAAGAACGAATGACGAAAGTTCACGGATTTCCCCCAAAACGGCCAAGAACACGATTCGTTCCGTCAAAACCCGAAAACGGAATTCCATGTTGAAATATGGATATACAATCCATAGAATATGTTTAACAACATCATTTAACCATAATCGATCCATCGAAAATGGATGAAAAATGAGATCGGGGACAAATCCCCCAAAAAGTCAATTCGAAGGAAATCAAGAATTATACTTCGATTCGACGAAGAACAATGGATTAAATGATGTTAAACACAAGAATACTATCAAGATTAATCATACCCATCATGAATTAATCAACAACACGGAACGAATCGGACAAAAATGCAAAAATCCCCAAATTCACGAAATTAGGGTTCTAAGGAAGATTACCTTGATTCGCTGGATCAAAGGTTGATAACGGACGATCGATTGATGTTATGAACTCAAGGACTTCATGGATTTGTTGTTAAACAACATGTCTTCGTCACCCATGGATCGCCATTCGCGGACGGGGAAGGAAGGAAGTGAAAAACGAAGTGAAATGTGACTGCTCAGCCATATTTATACTGGGCCAGACTAGCGTGCGCTAGCCTTCCCGGACTAGCGTGCGCTATCGGCCGGTATCGGCCGAGTACCCTCGGCCAGGGCCCACACGACCCAGCATCACCGGCCAACCCTGCCGACCAAACCTGTCGACCCAACTCCCGCTAGCGTGCGCTACGGCCGGAAGCCTGCGCGCTAGCGGCTTTGTCGATAGCCACCGGATCAATCGCCGGCCAGTAACGTCGCTAGCCGGCCGGCACGGCGTGCGCTATGCTGCCCGACTAGCGCGCTACGCTCGGCGTAGCGTGCGCTACTGCCGATCTGGCCGAGTCGAGAACCTCGAAACCCCTTGCCCGGGCCGATAGCGTCGCTAGGCCACCGGCGGCGTGCGCTACACTGCCGGTTAGCGCGCGCGCCTTCCGGCCGTGGCGTGCGCTTCGCCGGTTCTGCCGCACCGTCCGGCCGGTGCCTCGCAATCGTCCGGCGATCCATGCCGTCGGCGATCCATAGCCGTCGGGGCTCGGCGGCCGATTCAAAGCGCCGCAGGCGAACACGGCGAAAAGTTCGCGGACGACATCAACGACCGAAATGAAAACATAATACCATAATTAGTCATACGCGACCAAGAAAGCGGGTCGAG
Source organism: Orobanche coerulescens (assembly GCA_033398695.1). NCBI lineage: Eukaryota > Viridiplantae > Streptophyta > Magnoliopsida > Lamiales > Orobanchaceae > Orobanche > Orobanche coerulescens. Next base: position 143,839,681 of record CM065805.1, on the reverse strand, counting down.
GCGGCCATTACGGTACGGATACGTAACTTTCAAGAAACTACAAAATGGCCCAAAGCGCGGAAATCACGATACGTGATCGAATAACCAATCCGAAGTTCACAACACGTCTAACAAAGTTAAACGGACTTGCGGGAAACTCGAAACAACAGTTTCGGACGAGATTCGCAAGAATCGAACTCAAGTGCGGAAAAGTCGCGAAAAAGCACGGAACTCAACAAAACGACACCGAAACGAACTCGGATGTCAAAAAGTGTAGAATTAATCATTCTCAGAATGACGAAACGGACATGAGCGAGTCGTCAAAACAGACTTCCGCCGAAAAAAAAGAAATTACCGGAAATCGAAAATTGCGGATATTACATTTGTTGTGTCAAGATTTAACACCTTCCGACCGGCGATCGCCTCCGAGGCCGAGCGACCGACTTACTGCCGAGCGACCAAGACAAGTCTGCCGACCAGCGGCCAGGCGACCGAGCCTTAGCCCAGCGGACGAGCTACATCGGCCGTGAAGGCCCAGGACCCGATCCGTGCCGAGCGATCGACCTCAAGACGATCGCCTATCGGTACTCGGCGATCGACCCTGGCGACCTACGAACGGACGATCTCCTCTCGGCATCTTGCCGACCTACCCTTGGTGACCGACTATTGGCGACCTCCAGCCACTGGCCGATGACGACCGCTCATGTCGATCACCACCGACGGACTCCCAGTCGGCGAAGGCCGAACCTCGAGACTGGCACCACGTGCAAAGGCCGAGACAAGATCCGCGAATCTCGGGCCATTGACCAAAGCCTGACAGATTCCCTCCACCAGCCGACAGGCCGCCGAAAGCTTGTCAGTAGGGCCACATGTTGACTGACTCCGGACACGTGATGGCTCCTTATTGGACCGCCCAAAGCTGTGGCAGCCTCTTCCTTGGACTTTAGCCCGACAGCCAGCATCTTCCTTGGACTTTAGCCTGACAGCCCAGGGGATCGCCCCATTAAAGTATTGGCCGGCAGGCGATCGGCAGAATATTAAAATGACCGGCAGGCGATCGGCCACTACAGGACAGGACCCGGCTGCCCTATATAAGCAAGGCACCCTGCACTTGGACACTTCTTCAGCTTCCTTCGCATTTCACACAATACAGAAGCAAATTACTCACACTTGGCTAACATCCAACTCTTGGCAACGGCTTTCTTTCGGTCTTACTTCTCCCGGCCTTTTCTCCTCGAGCAGATTATCGGCGGGACGAAGAACACCAAGCTTCGCTCAAGAGCCGGATTAACAGAGTCTTTTTACACTCATTGTATTTAGATTTCTCTCATTAATACTTGTATCCACGAATATTTGTATTAATAACATCTCGCGAGAGCATTCAAGCCCGGGCCTAACAAACCCGGCAAATCTTGTATTATTTATCTTCTCTCGGAAGTGCTCCCGCAATTGTTGTTTGTTGTCCGTCTTCCAGCAGTATTAATCTTCGGATAAATATTTTGGGCAACAACAATTGGCGCTAGAGGAAGAGCATCCAACCCTCGATTTTTTACACTTACCGTCCCGAAGAACACTCACTGTTCTCGGGGCAGATATTTGAAGTGACACTCACTGCACTTCAAAAGAAATCCCTCAGAAATCATGTCTTCCGCCTCCGCGTCGAAGAAAGCGGCCCGACGGCCGGCCAAACCCCTGTTCCGTCCCGGTCAGAGCCGGCCCGATGGTGGAAGGTAGCCGCCGCGATCGAGAGGCGCTCGATCCGTCCACGGACGGCGGCCCAACCTCTCGCTCGATCGGTTCGAACCAAGGAACAGATCGAAGGCCTAGCCGTCTACGGGAGCGACGGAGTGCTCTCGACGCGCCTCCGGCTACCGCCCCCGGTCTCTCGCCGGAAGATCAAGCGGAAGCTCAAGGCACTCTTGGCCGAGCAATCGCCGAGGCTTTCGCCGTAAGAAGAGGCGCTCGGCGGCCGAGCACGTCTGTCTTCGATCGCACAGGCGGTGACCCGACACAGCGGCCAGGCGTCCGGCCCGGCTACGAGGCAGCGGAGTTGGTATCCGTCACCGAGCTCGGCGTACCCGGCTCCCGCAAGGCGATCCCGCCGGCTCCCGCTCGCGGATTCCCGAGGTCGGCGGTGGGGTCGGAGGTCGGTACACGATCGCCTCGGCCCCCGCTCCCAAAGCCGATCCGCAAGCAGCCGAGCCGCGGCGATCGCCGCAATGCAACGTCAGATCGACGACATGAAGGCGCTCCTGCAATCCGGGGCAGGCGCCGTGAGGACGATCGCCCCGCCGAGCGAGCCGCTCGCGATCGACATCGAGTTCGCCCCGGTGCAGCACACGATCGCCCCTCCTAAGACACCCGTGTACCAGGGGCGATCGGACCCCCGAGCACACCTGCACAAGTTCAACATCTACATGACCGGGTGTGGGGCATCGGACGCGACCAGGTGCCGAATGTTCCCTCTGACACTGGACGACCTCACCCACCGGTGGTACACTTCATTGCCACCTCGGTCCATTGGCTCCTTTAACGAGCTGGCGCACGTCTTTACGGAACACTTTGCCACCAGGGTCGCCCGGCCAGAAGGTCGCCATCGCATGATGCAAATCAGGCAAGGAGAACAGGAGTCCGACTCGGACTACATCGACCGGGTTGACGAGATCATCCTCAATGGCGAGCCCGTAAGCGATGAGACCGCCCTCTACGCGGTCCTAGGAGGTTTCGGGGCTTCGCCTATGTTCGGGCATCTCACGAAGACCCTACCGACGACCTACGCAGCCTTCCGGCTAGAGCCGCAGATTTCTGTCCAGGCAAAGGCTTCTTCTCGGCTAGGAGTAGATCGGTCGGCGCCCGTCGACGACCTCCGATCTTCGGCCCGATCGCTACTATCCGGAAGAGCCGGAGGACTCGCTCACCGCCTCTGATCAACATTACGAATAAGGGTGGCTCCCGCCGATCGCCGATATCCGTCCTACGAATAAAGCGATCGGCCCGGCGCAGCGATCGCGATCATCGGCCATATCGCAACATCATCAGCAACCCGGTGGACACGATCGCCATCTACAGTCCAGCATATAACATGACAGTACTAAGGCATAAGATCGCCTCCACCGCACATCATAAAGCCACGGCCCTGGCAGTCGATGGAACCGGCTGCTTCGGTCATGCAAGGTCCCTTTCGGCCGAGATCGCCCGCCCTTCGTTTAAATACGAGGCCGACGTAGTCGGGGGGCTCTCCAACATTAATCAGTGGACTCATTCCACAACCCCGTCTCAACGTACACCGTCGAGGTCGGCCATCTCCATGGCTGGCCGAGGTGGAAGCAGAGCTAACAAGCCGCGGGCGTGGAGTTGATTCATCCGACGCTGCCCCGCGCAAGGACTCCTCTAGACCGAGACCGCACGCCTTTCGTTTAAATACAAGGCGGCGCGGCTAACAGAGGACCCTCATAATAAAGTGAGTCTCGTGTCACTCATTGTCTTTGTGCAACATGACTCGGTCTTGGGGTCGGTCCATCGATCTCCGCGATCGTGCACGATTCCTCAAGCAAGCGAAACCACCAAGTTTCCGTGGGGATCGGCCAATGTTGTTTTTGCAGTACAAGACCGAAAGATAGCTAACCCAATCGACCAAGATTAAGCCCAAGTCCGAGTCCTAAGTCGGCTCGGATCGCCGTCCTCATCCATACACGATCACCAGCAAGAACCACCTCGCCCCATGTCTTCAACATAGGAGCAAGCTGGGGGGCAATTGTTGTGTCAAGATTTAACACCTTCCGACCGGCGATCGCCTCCGAGGCCGAGCGACCGACTTACTGCCGAGCGACCAAGACAAGTCCGCCGACCAGCGGCCAGGCGACCGAGCCTTAGCCCAGCGGACGAGCTACATCGACCGGCCGAAGGCCCCAGGACCAGTCCCGATGCCGAGCGATCGACCTCAAGACGATCGCCTATCGGTACTCGGCGATCGACCCTCGCGACCTACGAACAGACGATCTCCTCTCGGCATCTTGCCGACCTACCCTTGGTGACCGACTATTGGCGACCTCCAGCCACTGGCCGATGACGACCGCTCATGTCGATCACCACCGACGGACTCCCAGTCGGCGAAGGCCGAACCTCGAGACTGGCACCACGTGCAAAGGCCGAGACAAGATCCGCGAATCTCGGGCCATTGACCAAAGCCTGACAGATTCCCTCCACCAGCCGACAGGCCGCCGAAAGCTTGTCAGTAGGGCCACATGTTGACTGACTCCGGACACGTGATGGCTCCTTATTGGACCGCCCAAAGCTGTGGCAGCCTCTTCCTTGGACTTTAGCCCGACAAACAGATCTTCCTTGGACTTTAGCCTGACACCAGGATCGCCCCATTAAAGTATTGGCCGGCAGCGATCGGCAGAATATTAAAATGACCGGCAGGCGATCGGCCACTACAGGACAGGACCCGGCTGCCCTATATAAGCAAGGCACCCTGCACTTGGACACTTCTTCAGCTTCCTTCGCATTTCACACAATACAGAAGCAAATTACTCACACTTGGCTAACATCCAACTCTTGGCAACGGCTTTCTTTCGGTCTTACTTCTCCCGGCCTTTTCTCCTCGAGCAGATTATCGGCGGGACGAAGAACACCAAGCTTCGCTCAAGAGCCGGATTAACAGAGTCTTTTTACACTCATTGTATTTAGATTTATCTCATTAATACTTGTATCCACGAATATTTGTATTAATAACATCTCGCGAGAGCATTCAAGCCCGGGCCTAACAAACCCGGCAAATCTTGTATTATTTATCTTCTCTCGGAAGTGCTCCCGCAATTGTTGTTTGTTGTCCGTCTTCCAGCAGTATTAATCTTCGGATAAATATTTTGGGCAACAACAACATTCTACCCTCCTTAAAAGAAGTTTCGTCCCGAAACTTAAAACAAGTAGGGAGAAGAAATATTCCGCCAGGAAAACTCAACGAGACACACAAGAATGCGTAACTAACGCCCAACGGAGAAATGTCACAAACAACACAAAGGAATATACGGCATGAAAACACGCTCCACGGCGACCAACACAACGTCGCCGTTAGGGATATAATAAAACCAACAAATGACAAACGTCATCAAACGGATAATATAGCCAAGTCAATTATCCGACAATCACAAAACACAACGAACGAAAATCGATACGATTGACCAACCCAACGGTACATCAATCAAAACGCGAGCCAATCGCTGAACAAAATACGGAATTCCACCGCCCAAGGGTTTGAAGATCGAAAACGAGACTAATTTCCCGAACTGAAGGGAATTACGAAGGAGCCTGAATGTTCACCAATCACGGAACGAGATCAATAAACACCGAACAATCAAACGATCGAACCACAACGATCGAGACAACAAAAATCGAAGGATCGTGTTCGAATCACGAAGAACAATAAAGTTCACAACAACTCCCAGGATGATCTGGTGAGAACTACAAGACATGCATTCCCATAAGATCCACACGAAAGGGAATAGCGATTGAAAAGTCACAACGACAAACGAGTTATTCCTAAACGATACCACACTCGTTCGATAAACAAAAACAAGGGGCAGGACAAGCTCAGAAATGTCAACGAACATAAATGAGTCGACAAAGTAGAAAATACAGAAGTTCAAAATCCGATCCCTTCGAATAAAAGGACTAGTAGAACCAAATGATGTTACTCCCGAACAAAGTTCACAAGAATCGAACCGAACTCGAAAAAGTCACACCGATAACCAGATCGGCCCACAACAAGATCACAGCTCGTTCGAACGATGAAACCGAAATACAGAACAAGTTTATAAAGCGCCAACGAACATGAGCGAATCGATAGACTGGAGAAAGAGAAAATACAGAAGTCAAAATAGTACGGGTATTACCTCCGACCTCGTCCACGAAATTCACAAAAACGGGAGCAAGGTAACAAGACATTAAACAACCGACACATAACGGAACCATCACCGATGCTCACGGTCATACCAAACCAAGCTCTAACAGCTCGCACATGCGCGACAACGCAGAAATCATCACGAGGCGACAACATTCAACACCAACATCCCGCCTCTCACAGGGGGCTAGCACAACCCATGTGTGGAAAGCGACTCAACGCTCACACCGCCAATTCGATCATACTCGGGAGAAAGTATCAAAATGACAACGCTGTAATATCCGCAATTTTCAATTTCCGGTAATTTCTTTTTTTTTTCAGTGGAAGTCCGTTTTGACGACTCGCTCATGACCGTTTCGTCATTCTGAGAATGATTAATTCTACACTTTTTGACATCCGAATTCGTTTCGGAGTCGTTTTGTTGAATTCCGTGCTTTTTAACGACTTTTCCGCACTCGAGTTCGGTTCTTGCGAATCTCGTTCGAAACTACTGTTTCGAGTTTCCCGTAAGTCCGTTTAACTTTGTTAGGCGTGTTGTGAACTTCGGTTTGGTTATTCGATCACGTATCGTGATTTAGGCGTTTGGGCCATTTTGTAATTTCTTGAAAGTTACGGGTATCGTATACGTAATTGTCGTCTCGACCCGTTTCTTGGTCGCGTATGATTGAATATGGTATTATGTTTTCATTTGGTCGTTGATGTCGTCAGGAACTTTTCGTCGTGTTCGTTCCATGCGTTTTGATCGGGTCGTCGAGCCACGACGGTTGCGGGATGGCCGGACGATTGCAGCACCGGCCGGGCCAGTGCGGCGAGAACCGCGTAGCGCCTTCTGGCCGGAAGGCTGCGCGGCAACCGGCAGTGTAGCGTCTGTGCCGGGTGGCTAGCGTCTGTGCTCGGGCAAGCGATGGGGTTTCTAAGGTTCTGGACTTGGTCAGGATCGGCAGGTAGCGCACGCTACGCCGAGCGTAGCGCGCGCTAGTCGGCAGGCGTAGCGCACGCTGTCGGCCGGCTAGCGTACGTTACCTGGCCGGGCAGTTCAGTCCAGTGGCTACTGGACAGGTCGGCTAGCGCGCGCAGGCTTCCGGCCGTAGCGCACGCTAGCGGGAGTCGGGTCGACAGGTTTGGTCGGCAGGGTTGGTCGGTGATGCCGGGTTGTGTGGGCCCTGGCCGAGGGTACTCGGCCGATACCGGCCGATAGCGCACGCTAGTCCGGGAGGGCTAGCGCACGCTAGGCTGGCCCAGTATAAATGTGGCTGAGCAGTCACATTTCACTTCGTTTTTCACTTCTTTCCTTCTCCGTCCGCGGGTGGCGATTCATGGGTGACGAAGCCATGTGGTTTAACAACAAATCCATGAAGTCCTTGAGTTCATAACATCAATCAATCGTCCGTTATCAACCTTTGATCCAGCGAATCAAGGTAATCTTCGTTAGAACCCTAATTTCGTGAATTTGGGGATTTTTGTATTTTTGTCCGATTCGTTCCGTGTTGTTGATTAATTCATGATGGGTATGATTAATCTTGATAGTATTCTTGTGTTTAACATCATTTAATCCATTGTTCTTCGTCGAATCGAAGTATAATTCTTGATTTCCTTCGAGTTGACTTTTCGGGGGATTTGTCCCCGATCTCGTTTTTCATCCGTTTTCGATGGATCGATTATGGTTAAATGATGTTGTTAAACATATTCTATGGATTGTATATCCATATTTCAACTTGGAATTCCGTTTTCGGGTTTTGACGGGACGAATCGTGTTCTTGACCGTTTTGGGGGAAATCCTTGAACCTTCGTCATTTGTTCTTTGAATTCAGCGGCTTTGGGTCGTACTTTGGAATTCGTTTTCTTTGTTATTGTTTTCGTTCGTAGTTCATTGTTGTGGATTGTCTTTCGGTGGAGTCGGCGAGTTCAAAGTCGGTTCGTGCCAACCTACTTCGGCCGATTCTCCGCGTTGTGGTCATTCGAGGCAAGTACCTTGTCCATACTTTTCTTGTTCCGTGGATATGATGATTGGTGATCGTCTTGGGTTGTTTGTTTGTTTGAAATGAGTTTTCAAAATATTTGGTTAGCCTCGTTAAAGGCCCCTTTCAAAACCGTGTGTGTTTTATGATTGGTGTGGTTCGTGAATAACTATGTGAATTCTATGTATATGCTTGGTGTTCATGTTGCACTTGGTATTGTGTGTGGGCGTATATTATTTCATTTCGGTGCGTTGTGGATTGACGTGGTGTTTTGCTAAGTGTTTGATGCCTCTGGGCGAATTGTTTGAATATCCTTGATGTGATATGTTATTTGTGTGAATGTGTGGATATGGTTGAAGGTCTACGGTGGCACATGGCATGTGATCATGTGGCCAGGATGCAACAAGTGATTGATCCAACCGTGAGAGCCTGAGATAATCTACGGTGGCACATGGCATGTGATCATGTGGCCAGGATGCAACAAGCGATTGATCCAACCGTGAGATGTGTGTGATTTGTTTCGCTAGCCAGCTCGGGAGGGTCCTTCGAGGCCTCGAGTGGGATGTCGTGTAACACCCCGAGATATTCGGTATATGTTACAGCGCCGTAGACCCCTACATGGGACCTACCAGGCTACAATAGAAAAACTCTACTCGACTAACCATCTTGGTTAGCGAGGATACACAATTTAATAATATGACATATAAAGATACGCCCGGAGCAACCGGCAAAATAAGCATCAACCAACAACGTGACAGTTTAAAAACAATACAATACGGAGTTTGAAACAAAAAGCCTAAGTACTCGCGAGTACAATCTATAAGTTTAAAACTGTGGAAACAACCATATCGAAATGAACAAAGGAAATAAGTAGACCCGAATGCACATGTCAACGACCCTGGCCAACATCCTCGTACTGTCCTGGTGCTCGCTCGTCCGGATAATCATAACCTGAAATCCATAACAAGAATTTCCCCGACAACGGGTCCCCTAAGGGGTTAGCAATTACGCTAGTACAAGTATTCAAGGCAAACCAATCGCTTACACATTTCATAGTACATGCATCAATATCATTTCGAAAACCAAAACCAGACATGTCTTTTCCGGAAAATGAACAGTCAAACAATTTGCCTTGGGAACAGAGTAATATCATAGATTCCCGCACGAGGCCTCTAAGGACCCTCCCGCACTGGCTATATTATAAAACAAAACACGCACATGCATCGCCTTGGGAACAGAGTAATATCATAGATTCCCGCACGAGGCCTCTAAGGACCCTCCCGCACTGGCTAGCTAAACAAACTCGTGAAATCCAGGGCGGCAGCATAGATTTCCCTCCTTGACCCCGTCAGCCAACGAGGTGAGTTACACACAAGTAATATACATCACCATTTCATGTTAAGCTTAAAGGTTTCCAAAAATACTTGCCTCGAATTATTGACGACGTGAAGAACGGAAAGGAAAGTCACCGACAACCGCTAGGAACCAACGAAACCGAACCTAACGATTCGAAGAACACAATCACAACCGTTTCTAAATGAATACGAAATTGGAATACACCCGAAAACCCGCCTACGATTCATGTATATTCGTATAAAAACAACAACGAGGGCGGACCACAACCAAACCCTCTCGATTCCGTAAAAATCACGTAATTTACCATGAATCCGTAGAAACTAAGAATACCAACAAGATTGGTCATATTCATCATGAATCCATCAACAAAGCGGAGCGGATCGGAAGAAAATCCCAAAACCCCCAAATCAACCAAAAGTAGGGTTCTAGAGATTACCTTGGATTTAAGATGAGAAACACAAGTGGATGATGTTAGTCTACACCAAGAACTCAAGCAAAAGAATCTCTAAAGTGATTGGAAGGAGAAAATCGCCTCAAATCGCCTCTGGGTCGCTCGTCCGCGGAAGAAAGAAAGTAATGAGAAAATGATGTTCACCTCGGTCAACTCCTGGTTTATATAGCCGAGGAGTGTTAGCGCACGCTAAAGCCTCAAGATTAGCGTGCGCTAACGGGATAAGATTACAAATCTTATCGTTAGCGTCCCGATCCGGCAACCGGGTTTTGGCCGTTAGCGTGCGCTACCATACGTGAGTAGCGTGCGCTATCGATCCGTTAGCGTGCGCTACCATATAAGCGTAGCGTCGCTTCGCCCGGCACGAGCAGGTTGATGGTGAAGCTGTCCAAGATCTTGGACACTCACGCTAGCGCACGCTAGGGCATCATCGGCGTCGCTAGCCTCGACGTTAGCGTGCGCTAGCATATGTAGCGTACGCTAATACGTTAGTCCAGAAGGCTGGAAAAACAACACTGCCACTCCCAGGGCTACTCGATAGCGCGCGCTACGGAACAAACGTAGCGTGCGCTACTAAGGAACCCCTAGCGCGCGCTATGCAGAAAAAATAGCGTGCGCTAGGTATGAAATATGAACGGTTCCAAAACACCGGAAGGTGAACGAAACATCCAACGGAACATCTCAACGGTTAACATAACATAGAATGGACCCACGGCAACCCCGAACCGGCGGTTCCGCTCAACAATAACGGGGATAAAACCCAAAGATAATAGAAAAGATACACTGAAAGATACACAAGGGTCACTACTATCGGGAAATACGCCGAAAAAGAAAAATACAAGGGGAAGAAAAATGCGGATATTACATTCTACCCCTCTAAAAACAAGTTTCGTCCCGAAACTTAAGAAACAAACAACTCAGGGTACCTAGCACGCATACTATCCTCGGTCTCCCACGTTGCCTCCTCGACACCGTGTCTCGACCACTGCACCTTGACCAAAGGGATGGTCTTATGCCTCAGCCGTTTCTCCCGATGTTCTAAAATCTTCAAAGGACGTTCCTCAAAAGTAATGTCCTCGGCAACGTCAATCTCCCCATAGTCGATGATGTGACTAGGATCCGGGACATATTTCCTCAGCTGGGAAACATGAAAAACGTTATGAACATGACTCAGGGCCGGGGTTAAAGCCTACCGGTATGCTAACCCACCGACTCGCTCATGGATCTCGAAGGGTCCAATAAATCTCGGACTCAACTTCCCTTCTTCCCGAAACGGAAAACTCCTCTCGTCGGTGAAACCTTCACAAAACGTGGTCTCCCACCTCGAATTCTAAAGGTCGATGACGGACATCGGCATATGACTTCTGTCGACTCTGGGCGGTCAACATCCGTTCTCGAATTAATTCTATCTTCCGTCTCGTCTCTAAAACGACATCCGGTTCGGTCCCGACCAAATCGGACGCCTCATTCCAACAAATCGGCGATCGACATCGCCGCCCATATAGTGCCTCATACGGTGCCATCCGAATCGACGCGTGCCAACTATTGTTGTACGTGAATTCGATCAATGGCAAGTGCTCCTCCCGATCGCTACTCAATCGAGGGCACAAGCACGCAACATGTCCTCGAATGTTTGGATAGTGCGCTCCATTATCCGTCATTTGGGGATGAAAGAGGTACTCAAATGCAAACGGGTACCTAACGCCTTATGCACCGCTTTGCCAAAAGTGCGATACAAAGCGGCCATCACGATCCGAAACAATAGACTTGAGTACCGTGAAGTCTCACAATCTGTGCGATAAACACACGAGCAATTTCTCCGGCCCCAAGTGTCCTTGATGCCCGAGAAAATGTGCCGACTTGGTCGACGGTCAACAACCACCCATACCATATTCATGCCCGACCTCGATCTCGCGGACTCGTAACAAAATCCATCGATATATCTTCCCATTTCCATTCGGAATGGGAAGTGATCTACAACAATCGGCCCGGTCGATGTTCGATTTTGACCTGCTTGGCAAGTCAAGCATCTCGCCACAAACCGTGCGACCTCCTCCTTCATATCATTCCACCGGAAGTTCCTCCTCGTGTCCTTGTACATCTTACTCGAACCGGGATGAACGGAATAGGGTGTGGAATGGGCCTCATGCAAAATACTCGCCGCAACTCCGGATCGTTCGGCACACAAAGCCGACTGGAATCTCAAAACGCCATCCTCGTGAATCACAAACCCAGAGACTTTCCCTTAAGAACGTTCTCTCGGATTTGAGCAATCATCGGATCCTCAAATTGCTTGACTTAATTTCATCGATCAAAGACGATGAAATCTCTAGAGCACCAAGTTGCCCGACACTCCTGTGCAACAAAACTTCAACATCTAACTCGATCGAGCCCGCCGGAGCTCAGACTGAGGCGTAAGGACCTCAAGCGTTCGCAACGCAATCGGTTTCCGACTCAAGGCGTCGGCCACGACGTTCGCTTTGCCTGGATGATAAAGGATTTCAAGGTCATAATCCTTAATCAGCTCTAACCACCTCCTCTGCCTCATATTCAACTCCCGCTGAGTAAATATGTATTTCAGACTTTTATGATCGGTAAAAATCTGACATGTAGAGCCGAAAAGATAGTGACGCCAAATCTTGAGTGCAAAGACTACCGCCGCTAATTCCAAATCGTGAGTAGGGTAGTTAAGTTCATACGGCCTTAATTGTCTCGACGCATAGGCAATGGTCTTGCCGTGCTGCATCAATACGCACCCAAGACCCTGACCCGAAGCATCGCTATAAACGGCGAATCCCTCGTTGCCACATGGCAATGCCAAGACCGGGGCTGAAGTCAAACGCTTCTTCAGCTCCTCGAAACTCGACTGCCTCTCATCGGTCCAGACGAACTTCTCGGATTTATGGAGCAACTGAGTAAGTGGCCGAGCTAGTTTTGAGAAACCCTCGACGAACCTACGGTAGTAGCCAGCCAAACCCAAGAAACTACGGACCTCCTTCACATTTGTGGGCGATGCCCAATCCAATACTGCCTCAATTTTCTGCGGATCCACACGAACCCCTTCGGCTGAAATCACGTGACCCAAAAACATCACTTCCTTCAGCCAGAACTCACATTTCGAGAACTTCGCATAGAGTTGCTCGGTCCTCAAAATGTCTAACACTATCCGCAAATGATGGGCATGCTCTTCCTCATTCCTCGAATAGATAAGAATATCGTCAATGAAGACGACGACACACTTATCCAAATACTCGATAAAGACTTTGTTCATCAAGCGCATGAACACCGCGGCGCATTAGTTAACCCGAAAGGCATAACTACGAATTCATAATGTCGTATCTCGTCCGAAAAGGCTGTTTTTCGGCACGTCGGACTCCCCCACCCGGTGATAGTACCCGATTTGAGATCAATCTTCGAGAATACCGCAGACTCCACCGGTCAAACAAGTCATCGATTCTCGGCAAAGGATACTTGTTCTTGATGGTCACCTTGTTTAGTTCGCGATAGTCGATACACAAACGTAGTGAACCATCCTTCTTCCGCACAAACAGGACCGGTGCGCCCCAAGGCGAGGCACTTGGTCGAACATACCCCGACTCAAGAAGCTCACTCAACTGCTTCTTCAACTCGGACATCTCTGAAGGTGCCATGCGATAGGGCGCCTTCGAAATAGGAGCCGCGCCCGGCTCTAACTCTATAGCAAACTCAACCTCACGATCCGGTGGCAATCCCGGTAATTCGTCAGGAAATACATCAGGAAACTCATTAACGACTGGAATCGACGAAAGCTCGACTCCACCATCCTCCGCCTTCAAGGCGTAGCACCAATATCCAGTACACCCCTTTCGCAGGAGACTCATCGCCTTCAAGGCATTAATGACGAATTTCTGGTTTCCTCCCTTTCGCCCCGCGAAAGAGTGCTCGGTGCCGTCCTCGGCTAACATAGTGATGATTATCGTGCGGTAGTTCATGATTGCACCATGCCGCTCGAGCCAATCATCCCCGAGAATCAAATCCTCACCCTCGATATTAACGACAATAAGATTAGAGAGCCAAGCTCTCTCACAAATAAACACAGAGCAGTCTCGGACCTCTCGATCACCGACAATTCTATCACCGCTAGGGAGTTTAACGATGAAAGGCTCGCAAGGTGACAAACAGTCGAGACTTAAACGGCGTACACACTCTAGAGAAATGAATGAATGCGTAGCACCCGAATCGAAAAGCACAACGACAGATGGAAATGAATGTGAACGGTACTGCCGCCACAAAGCTGGCTGGATCATCGGCCCTCCTCATCTCATAGATACGTGGCTGAGCGAGCCGACCTTTGGAAGCTCCACCCCTAGCGGGCTGACCCCGACCCTTACCTCGGCCGGCGCTCGGTGGAGGCGGCGAGCAAATGAGCCCTGGTTCACACTCGGCTCTACTTGATGCGATTGGGAAGAACGGGTGTCACGAAGCTGCTTGATCTGCTCACAAAAAGTGGCCTTGTGGCCCAGCTGTCCACAAGTGTGACAAGTAAACTTCGGACGAGAACACTGCCGGTTCCTATGGCCCTGCACACCACAGTTAAAACATGTGGGTTCACGAGCGGAGGTTCCGGCGGCACTCCGAAAACTCCCAGAGAAACGAGCAGATCCGCCCGTTGAAATATTTGCAGCTTGAGATTTCTGCTGGCCTCCACTCTTAGGACCAGAAAAATTTCCGACCGACTTCTGCTTCTTGCTCTCACGAGCCAAATCGCTAGCCGTCACCGACATATCATAAGCAAGGGCTCGACTCTGATAATCCTTCAAGGTAGTACAGACGAGCCCAGACATATAGTCCCGAATGGGCAGCTTCATCCTCCTGGAAAAATGGAAAATTTTGTCGCTCTCTGCGACAACTTGGGTCTTCACATAACCCAACTCTTTGTTGAAATCAGCAATAGCTTGGGATACGGGAATATCCCGAGGTTGAGCATCGTAGAAAGCATGCACTCGAGCCTGTCTGACCGGCCACGGACAATATTCGGTCTCCATCAATTCTTGGAATTCGGCCCATGAAGCAACGTGATCTTTGGGACCAACGGCCTCCCACCAATCTGTAGCATCTCCCGTGAGGAAGTATTGAGCAATAGGGACCCTACGGTCCTCGGGGCAATTAGTAGCAGTGAAGACTTTGGATATCTCCTTGATCCACCCTTCCCAGCCGATCGGGTCCGAAGCTCCCGAAAACTGAGGAGGATGCATCTTGATGACATCCTGAAGCCAGCGATCCGCTCCGCCCCGATTAGCATGGGCCTGATCGGGGTTCTGAACCACCTGTGCTATAGCCGCCATCTGGTTAACCATTTGCTGCATGACAGCAGCAATACCAAGATCGGCGCGCTCCTGAGAAGAAGCATGACTGTGACGGTCGCCGGTACTGCCGGCTCCTGAAGAGTGCGACGTGGCTGCCCCACCGGCTGCCCCACGTCCTCGGCCGCGTCCACGGCCACGACCACGACCACGACCACGGTTTCCTCCGGCATCCATACTGGTGTTAAAAGATAACAGGAGCATATCGAGGATGAGTAAGGAAAACTACGATGATAAGCAAAAGAGGGAGAATAACCACGGTTCAAGAAACGAAATACAGTATGTGAAAGCAAACAATCGGGTAAGGAAACTTACGAGCACTGGAAGTACTGAGATGCCGGCAGCGGTGTGACAATGTGCAAAACAAAACACGACTAGACCCAAGTAACCGACAAGCCTAGGTATCCATAAACCCAGAACCTTGCGCTCTGATACCATTTTCTGTAACACCCCGAGATATTCGGTATATGTTACAGCGCCGTAGACCCCTACATGGGACCTACCAGGCTACAATAGAAAAACTCTACTCGACTAACCATCTTGGTTAGCGAGGATACACAATTTAATAATATGACATATAAAGATACGCCCGGAGCAACCGGCAAAATAAGCATCAACCAACAACGTGACAGTTTAAAAACAATACAATACGGAGTTTGAAACAAAAAGCCTAAGTACTCGCGAGTACAATCTATAAGTTTAAAACTGTGGAAACAACCATATCGAAATGAACAAAGGAAATAAGTAGACCCGAATGCACATGTCAACGACCACAGCCAACATCCTCGTCTTGTCACTGGTGCTCGCTCGTCCAGGATAATCATAACTCGAAATCCATAACAAGAATTTCCCGACAACGGGTCCCCTAAGGGTTAGCAATTACGCTAGTACAAGTATTCAAGGCAAACCAATCGCTTACACATTTCATAGTACATGCATCAATATCATTTGAAAACCAAAACCGGACATGTCTTTTAGGAAAATGAGCAGTCAAACAATTTGCCTTGGGAACGAGTAATATCATAGATTCCCGCACGAGGCCTCTAAGGACCCTCCATACTTGGCTATATTATAAAACAAAACACGCACATGCATCGCCTTGGGAACAGAGTAATATCATAGATTCCCTTACGAGGCCTCTAAGGACCCTCCATGGCAGCTAGCTAAACAAACTCGTGAAATCCGGGCGGCGGCATAGATTTCCCTCCTTGACCCGTCAGCCAACACGAGGTGAGTTACACACAAGTAATATACATCACCATTTCATGTTAAGCTTAAAGGTTTCCAAAAATACTTGCCTCGAATTATTGACGACGTGAAGAACGGAAAGGAAAGTCACCGACAACCGCTAGGAACCAACGAAACCGAACCTAACGATTCGAAGAACACAATCACAACCGTTTCTAAATGAATACGAAATTGGAATACACCCGAAAACCCGCCTACGATTCATGTATATTCGTATAAAAACAACAACGAGGGCGGACCACAACCAAACCCTCTCGATTCCGTAAAAATCACGAAATATACCATGAATCCGTAGGGAAACTAAGAATACCAACAAGATTGGTCATATTCATCATGAATCCATCAACAAAACGGAACGGATCGGAAGAAAATCCCAAAACCCCCAAATCAACCAAAAGTAGGGTTCTAGAGATTACCTTGGATTTAAGATGAGAAACACAAGTGGATGATGTTAGTCTACACCAAGAACTCAAGCAAAAGAATCTCTAAAGTGATTGGAAGGAGAAAATCGCCTCAAATCGCCTCTGGGTCGCTCGTCCGCGGAAGAAAGAAAGAAATGAGAAAATGATGTTCACCTCGGTCAACTCCCTGGTTTATATAGCCAGGGAGTGTTAGCGCACGCTAAAGCCTCAAGATTAGCGTGCGCTAACGGGATAAGATTACAAATCTTATCGTTAGCGTCCCAGTCCAGCAACCAGGTTTTTGGCCGTTAGCGTGCGCTACCATACGTGAGTAGCGTGCGCTATCTGATCCGTTAGCGTGCGCTACCATATAAGCGTAGCGTCGCTTCGGGCACTGAACGGGTTGATGGTGGCTATCGATCTTGGACACTCACGCTAGCGCACGCTACCGGGCATCATCAGCGTGCGCTAGCCCCTCGACGTTAGCGTGCGCTAGCATATGTAGCGTACGCTAATACGTTAGTCCGAAAATTTGGAAAAACAACCGCCACTCCCGGGGGCTACTCGATAGCGCGCTACGGAACAAGCGTGGCGTGCGCTACTAAGAACCCCTAGCGCGCTATGCAGAAAAAATAGCGTGCGCTAGGTATGAAATATGAACGGTTCCAAAACACCGGAAGGTGAACGAAACATCCAACGGAACATCTCAACGGTTAACATAACATAGAATGGACCCACGGCAACCCCGAACCGGCGGTTCCGCTCAACAATAACGGGGATAAAACCCAAAGATAATAGAAAAGATACACTGAAAGATACACAAGGGTCACTACTATCGGGAAATACGCCGAAAAAGAAAAATACAAGGGGAAGAAAAATGCGGATATTACATGTCGGTGGTATCGTCCCGGTCCTAGGCGATGCGCGTGCGTGATTATGTTTCGTTGATTTTACGTCCGTTGAGGACACGTGATGTTGGGCTCTGACCCTGTAAATTGTTGGTGATTTCCTATTTGCGAAAACAAAACCTTTGGGTTGTGACCCTATTGATTTTTGGAAAGAGAAGGATTTTATAATCCTAAATTGTTTTCTATTAAAACTCTCGATGGCATTTTAAACTGTTTTGTAAATTGTTTCCCTTAATTGCGATCTTTCGGTTTTGGAAATGTTTACCCAAACTCTTGCCTCGGGAAGTACTTTTCTTTACGTTTGGATCTTTGAGGATTCCTGATTATTATTGTTCTTGGAACTTGTATTGTATGGCTCGTATTTTTGCACTTGTACTTGCACTAGCAAAACAGTGGAGTTTTGCTAACCCCAGTATTCGGGGGTGGATGTCTATTTTGCATTCGGGTTTTGGAGCATAGCAGGTCGGCACAAAGGATGATGAAAGATGAACGATACTAATCACACGAGGATCCGTTCTTTGTCGTATTGGTCTAGTTGTATTTTTCTTTTCATTTGCGGTATATTTTCCGTTGTACGGGTGTGGTTGTATTTTGACCCCTGCGTGGGCATGAGTTGTATTTGAGTTGTATGTATTTGTTGAAAGACCAAATCGGTCTACTGAGTCATTTTAGCCTTAAAGGCGAGGTTTAGATGTTTGATTTTAGTTATCAGCCTGGTAGATCCTCGAGGAGAGGGTCTACGGCGTGTAATATCCCTGAGCGGATTTGGGGGTGTTACAGAATGGTATCAGAGATTAGGTTGTGGAAACCTAGGCTGTCGGGTCAGTGGTGTCTATCGAGTTTTTGTCTCGTCGAATTTTATCTGACTGAGTCGTGTCGCGACGCGTCGTCTGAGTTTGTTGGTCGTGATTAGTATCGTGGGGCGATCATCATCTTCGTGCGACCTGTGGCTGTAAGTCTCCCTTCTTTGTGTTGTGCCTCGTGTGACACGAGCTATTTTTATGATTTATTTGCTACGTGACGGAATCCTCTTATGGATTTTGATTTCTTGATACGTGACTATTTGACGCTCATATTTCTTTCATGTGAGGAGTAGTTGCTGGATTGTGCATGTTGGACTGTATTTCTTTTTTCCGCTGCGTGAGTTCCTTTGTAATAGCTTTCGGTATCTTACCGACTGAATTTTATTTCGAAAATCGATTCCTTTAACCGAGTTGTTGGCCTTGACCGTTTTGACGGTAGTTGGGTGTTTTCAAATGATTTTGTGAGTTTTGATAAGTACTACCGTCATCGACCTTTTTGGGCATTCTTGTAATTGGTTTTTAGCCTGGTGGGTTCCGGCGCGGGACCCACGGCGCTATATTGTTCCTTGTAATTACCTGAAAATTTTGGGCATTCTAACCCATTGAATTATTTTTGAAAACCTTGAGTATCTTAGAAAATTAAAATTCGAGACGTTCTTTTAAAGCGAATTATTTTCTTGCGGTGTTTTCAAGGTGTTTTCTAATGCGCAATACATTTCAAAAATTTTCGGTTGAGGACCAAAAATATTTTGAGATATTTTCAAATGCGATTGCTTAGACCCAAGGGTCGAATATTTTTGAAAGTTTTTCACTAAAGGAAAGGTGTCCTCATTTTTGTTCAAACGCAAGATGATTTTCAAAGTCTCGATAATGGTGTTTGTACTACTTTTTGTAAAATGATACTCAAGATCAACTGTTGTTTCCAAAGCTGTTTTCAAAAGGTGGTTCTCGTTTTAAAACCTATCATTCTGTTTGCGGACCGGAAATGCGTGTATGGTTTTCGAACTTTCGTTACGGTGTCAACCCCGGTGTGATTGAATTGGTGGCGTGAGCGTCGAGTGGGTCGCCACGCATATGTTTTGTTGGCCCTCTGTGAGAGGTGTGAACCGGTGTTTCTTGTTTATCGCCTCGTGGTGATTTGCGTATTGTCGCACTAGTGTGGGTTGTTAAAGCACGGATTTTTATGCATTATACACATGGGTGATTGTTTCATGATGTTTGTGATTGTGTGATGGTGTCGTTCGGGATGTTGTAATCTTGAATGATGCCGTTGTTGTTGTGATTTTTGTATGCGTTGATATGTTATGCCGAGTTGGCATCTCGGTATGTTGTTTTGCGGTGTTTTGATCCATTGTATCGAGCATTTATATTTTCGGTATGCCGAGCCGAGGCGTTTCAATCGTGATGTGCCGGGCATGCACGTGTAAATTGTCCTTCTCGTCGATAACACATTTCAAGTGTGGACTCGAGGACACCGAATTCAGTTTTGTGAATTGGCTACCGAGACTTTCGGAGTTCGCTTGGACAAGTATCAGAATCGGCTTTGAGAGGCCTTCAAAGGATGTTTCTGTCGGTTGCTTGTTGTGTCGTCACCTTGATTTTGCTGTTGTGAGTTGCGGGGGCGACCTTCTTTTATAAGAGGTCGAATGTAGTACCCGTGTTGTTTTTAGACTTCTGTATTTTCTCTTTCTACAGTCTATCGATTCGCTCGTGTTCGTTGATATTGTCTGAACTTGTTTTGTATTTCGGGTTCATCATTCGAACGAGCTGTGATCTTGTTTTGGGTCAATCTGGTTATCGCTGTCACTTTCCGAATTCGGTTCGATTCTTGTGAACCTTGTTCGGAAGTAACATCTTTTGGTTCTACTAGTTCTTTTATTCGAAGTAGACTGGATCTTGAACTTTTACATTTTCGACTCTGTCGACTCGTTTATGTTCGTTGACATTTATGAGCTTGTCCTGCTCTTTGCTTTTGTTGATCGAACAAGTGTGGTATTATTTCGGAATAACTCGTTTGTCATTGTGACTTTTCTATTGCTATTCCCTTTCATGTGGATCTTATGTGAATGCATACGTTGTTGTTTTCACCGGATCATATATTGTCTCGAGTCGAGATGTGAACCTTGGAGTTGTTGTTTGAATTTTATTGTTCTTCGTGATTCGAACATGATTGTTCGCTTTTGTTGTCTCGACCGTTGTGGTTCGGTCGTTTGTTTGTTCGGTTTTTGTTCTCGTTTCGTGATTATTAAGCATTCAGACTCCTTCGTAATTCCCTCAAGTTCGGGAAATTAGTCTCATTTTCGATCTTCCAACCCTTGGGCGGTGGAATTCCATATTTGTTCAGCAATTGACTCGCGTTTTGATTGATGTACCGTTGGGTCGGTCAATCTTATTGATTTTCGTTCGTTGTGTTTTGTGATTGTCGGATAATTGACTTGGCTATATTATCCGTTTGATGACGCTTGTCACTTGTTGGTTTTTATTATATCCCTAACGGCGACGTTGTGTTGGTCGCCGTGGAGCGTGTTTTCACGCCGTATACCCCTTTGCGTTGTTTGTAACATTTCGCCGTTGGGCGTTAGTTACGCATTCTTGTGTGTCTCGTTGAGTTTTTCCTGGCGGAATATTTCTCCCCCCTACTTGTTTTAAGTTTCGGGACGAAACTTCTTTTAAGGAGGGTAGAATGTAATATCCGCAATTTTCAATTTCCGGTAATTTCTTTTTTTTTCAGTGGAAGTCCGTTTTGACGACTCGCTCATGACCGTTTCGTCATTCTGAGAATGATTAATTCTACACTTTTTGACATCCGAATTCGTTTCGGAGTCGTTTTGTTGAATTCCGTGCTTTTTAACGACTTTTCCGCACTCGAGTTCGGTTCTTGCGAATCTCGTTCGAAACTGCTGTTTCGAGTTTCCCGTAAGTCCGTTTAACTTTGTTAGACGTGTTGTGAACTTCAGTTTGGTTATTCGATCACGTATCGTGATTTCCGGGCGTTTTGGGCCATTTTGTAATTTCTTGAAAGTTACGGGTATCCGTATCTGTAATTGTCGTCTCGACCCGTTTCTTGGTCGCGTATGATTGAATATGGTATTATGTTTTCATTTCGGGTCGTTGATGTCGTCAGGAACTTTTAAATCGTGTTCGTTCCGGCGTTTTGATGTCGGGTCGCCGAGCCACGGCAGTTGCGGGGCGCCGGACGGTTGCGGGATCGCCGGACGATTGCGGGCACCGGCCGGACGGGTGCGGGCACCGGCCGGACGGTGCGGCGAACCGCGTAAGCGCCACGCTTCTGGCCGGAAAAGGCTGCCTTGCTAGCAGTGTAGCGTCTGTGCCGGGTGGCCTAGCGTACGCTATCGGGCACAGGCGATGGGGTTTCGAGGTTCGGACTTGGTCGATCGGCGGGTAGCGCACGCTACGCCGGCGTAGCGCGCGCTAGTCGGCAGCGTAGCGCCGCTGTCGGCCGGCTAGCGTCGTTACTGGCCGGGCGATTCGATCCGGTGGCTCTTTGGGCCAGTCGGCTAGCGCGCGCGAGCTTCCGCCGTAGCGCACGCTAGCGGGAGTCGGGTCGGCAGGTTTGGTCGGCAGGTTGGTCGGTGATGCCGGGTTGTGTGGGCCACTGGCCGAGGGTACTCGGCGATCTGGCCGATAGCGCACGCTAGTCGGGAGGGCTAGCGCACGCTAAGTGGCCCGATATAAATGTGGTGGCAGTCACATTTCACTTCGTTTTCACTTCTTTCCTTCTCGTCCGCGGGTGGCGATTCATGGGTGAAGCCATGTGGTTTAACAACAAATCCATGAAGTCCTTGAGTTCATAACATCAATCAATCGTCCGTTATCAACCTTTGATCCAATGAATCAAGGTAATCTTCCTTAGAACCCTAATTTCGTGAATTTGGGGATTTTTGTATTTTTGTCGATTCGTTCCGTGTTGTTGATTAATTCATGATGGGTATGATTAATCTTGATAGTATTCTTGTGTTTAACATCATTTAATCCATTGTTCTTCGTCGAATCGAAGTATAATTCTTGATTTCCTTCGAGTTGACTTTTCGGATTTGTCCCGATCTCGTTTTTCATCCATTTTCGATGGATCGATTATGGTTAAATGATGTTGTTAAACATATTCTATGGATTGTATATCCATATTTCAACTTGGAATTCCGTTTTCGGGTTTTGACGGGACGAATCGTGTTCTTGACCGTTTTGGGGGAAATCCTTGAACCTTCGTCATTTGTTCTTTGAATTCAGCGGCTTTGGGTCGTACTTTGGAATTCATTTTCGTTGTTATTGTTTTCGTTCGTAGTTCATTGTTGTGGATTGTCGTTCGGTGGAGTCGGCGAGTTCGTAGTCGGTTCGTGCCAACCTTCTTCGGCCGATTCTCCGCGTTGTGGTCATTCGAGGCAAGTACCTTGTCCATACTTTTCTTGTTCCGTGGATATGATGATTGGTGATCGTCTTGGGTTGTTTGTTTGTTTGAAATGAGTTTTCAAAAGATTTGGTTAGCCTCGATAAAGGCCCCTTTCAAAACCGTGTGTGTTTTGTGATTGGTGTGGTTCGTGAATAACTATGTGAATTCTATCTATATGCTTGGTGTTCATGTTGCACTTGGTATTGTGTGTGGGCGTATATTATTTCATTTCGGTGCATTGTGGATTGACGTGGTGTTTTGCTAAGTGTTTGATGCATCTGGGCGAATTGTTTGAATATCCTTGATGTGATATGTTATTTGTGTGAATGTGTGGATATGGTTGAAGGTCTACGGTGGCACATGGCATGTGATCATGTGGCCATGATGCAACAAGTGATTGATCCAACCGTGAGAGCCTGAGATAATCTACGGTGGCACATGGCATGTGATCATGTGGCCAGGATGCAACAAGCGATTGATCCAACCGTGAGATGTGTGTGATTTGTTTCGCTAGCCAGCTCGGGAGGGTCCTTCGAGGCCTCGAGTGGGATGTCGGTGGTATCGTCCCGGTCCTAGGCGATGCGCGTGCGTGATTATGTTTCGTTGATTTTACGTTCGTTGAGGACACGTGATGTTGGGCTCTGACCCTGTAAATTGTTGGTGATTTCCTATTTGCGAAAACAAAACCTTTGGGCTGTGACCCTATTGATTTTTGGAAAAAGAAGGATTTTATAATCCTAAATTGTTTTCTATTAAAACTCTCGATGGCATTTTAAATCGCTTTTGTAAATTGTTTCCCTTAATTGAGATCTTTCGGTTTTGGAAATGTTTACCCAAACTCTTGCCTCGGGAAGTACTTTTCTTTACGTTTGGATCTTTGAGGATTCTGATTATTATTGTTCTTGGAACTTGTATTGTATGGCTCGTATTTTTGCACTTGTACTTGCACTAGCAAAACAGTGGAGTTTTGCTAACCCAGAGTATTCGGGGTGGATGTCTATTTTGCATTCGTGTTTTGGAGCATAGCACGAGTCGGCACGAAGGATGATGAAAGATGAACGATACTAATCACACGAGGATCCGTTCTTTGTCGTATTGGTCTAGTTGTATTTTCTTTTCATTGCAGTATATTTTCCCGTTGTACGGGTGTGGTTGTATTTTGACCCCTGCGTGGGCATGAGTTGTATTTGAGTTGTATGTATTTGTTGAAAGACCAAATCGGTCTACTGAGTCATTTTAGCCTTAAAGGCGAGGTTTAGATGTTTGATTTTAGTTATCAGCCTGGTAGATCCTCGAGGAGAGGGTCTACGGCGTGTAATATCCCTGAGCGGATTTGGGGGTGTTACAAACGCGAACATCATACATTCATACCCAGCCCTCAAACGGGAATGGATAGGTTTTAAAAACGAAAACCTCATTTTGAAAATAATTTAGAAGAACACCGGTTGATCTTGAGTATCACCTTTCAAAAAGTACAAGCTTGAAACATCGTTATCGAGACATTGGAGAACCATTTCGCATTTGATAAAAATGAGGACACTTTCTCTTAGTGAAAACTTTCAAAATATTCGACCCTCGGGTCTAAATAAAAGTTTTGAAAATATCTCAAAACATTTTGGTCCTCGAGGTAGAAAAATTTTGAAATATATTGTGGCATCTAGGATGTACCACAAGAAAATAACTTATTTGAAAAGTATGTCTCGAAATTTGTTTTTCTAAGATACTCAAGGTTTTCAAAAATCTAATAGGCCAAAATGCCCAAAACTCACACATACCGACGTTGACTAAAACAACTCCTAGTACACGAATCAAAACGTTTAAAATCAAGACAATATATGTCTTTAAACGGAAATAAACGATAAAATACCACATTCAGAACAAAACCACTGATAAAATACCCTCCCGCACTGGCTAGTGAACAAGTCGAACGCGTGTAAGCACAAAGCTTCCACAATAGAACTTGTAAAACGTGCAAATCGATTCGAAAATCATCAACAACGGAGAAAAACAACAATAAAAAGACATCACAAGCGACAACACTCCTCGTATAAATCAAATACGAAAGTCGACTAAATACATATCGTGAAATCAAAATTCACATAAGGATTCCACCACTTAACAAATAATCATAAAAATAGCTCGTGTCACACGAGGCACAACATAAAGAAGGGAGACTTACTTCCACAGGTCGCACGAAGATGATGATCGCCCCACGATACTAATCACGACCAACAAACTCAAACGACGCGTCGCGACACGACTCAGTCAGATAAAATCCGACGAAACAAGACTCAAACAACACGACTTGACCCGACAGCCTAGGTTTCCTCAACCTAAGCTCCGATACCATTTATGTAACACCCCCAATCCACTCAGGGATATTACACGCCGTAGACCCTCTCCTCGAGGATCTACCAGGCTGGTAACAACATTTAACATCTCGACAATGCCTTCAAGGCTAAAATGACTCAGTAGAGCGATTTCGTCTTTCCACAAATACATACAACTCAAATACAACTCATGCCCACGCAGGGGACAAAATACAACAAACTCCCGTACAACGGGGAAAAGATACTGCAGCGGAAAAGAAAATACAATTAGACCATTACGACATCAACGGATCCTCGTGTGATTAGTATCGTTCATCTTTCATCATCCTTCGTGCCGACCCTGTGTTATGCTCCAAAACCTGAATGCAAAAATAGACATCCACCCCCCGAATACTCGGGGGTTAGCAAAACTCCACTGTTTTGCTAGTGCAAGAACAAAGTGCAAATACGAGCCATACAATTCACATTCCACGAATAACAATAACCAAGGATCCTCAAAGATCCAAACGAAACGAAAAGTACTTCCCGAGGCAAGAGTTTGAGAAAACATTTCAAAATCGAAATACCATAAATCAATGGAAATAATTTATAAGACGGTTTAGAATGCCATCGAGAGTTTTAATAGAAAACCATTTAGGATTATCAAATCCTACTTTTCAAAATCCACAAGACAAAAGGGGTCACCGCCCCAAAATTTTACTTTCCGTAAAATCACCTTTACCAAACCGTTGGGATTTTAGCCCCAAATCCGTAAAATGACTTTTACAAAAATGTTGGGATTTTAGCCCCAAATCTCATCAACTCACAGTACACAAGAACGACCACAAGGTTCGTCTCCCAACATCAAAATCCACAAATAAAGGATTTAAAACAAACAACAAAATACTCTAGAGCCATCCTAGCCAAGTAGGCCAAACGAACAACTTACCTCTTACACACTTAGTCAATGCATGCAATCATAAAAACCGTTCAAAAGCACTCATTTCCGGAAATGCGAATATCGAATCACATTTGTAAAATGCACCACAATTAACCGCGGACCCACAGCTTCGTGGATCCCTGCCGAGACCCCGTCGGATCTAACCCACAGTGGTTAAAAGCAAGCTCGCGGTTCCACAGCTTCGTGGAACCCTACCGAGACCCCGTCGGATCTAACCCGCAGTGAGCATACACACACACACGTTACTCATGCAATACTAACATGCTAAGAATGTAAGTTCATTAAGAATACTCACTAGAGATGGCCATTAACTCGACACCATTATCAAACTCTTCAAAACACAATAACAAGATTAAATACGGAATACACGATTCCATAACTTTAAACAATAGGAGTATCATCATCAAACCCTTCAACGTTCAAAATAACCAAATCATAATCAATTCTCAAAACACCGTTCACAAATCACACTCGTTTTGAAAGAAAGCCTTTAACGAGGCCAAACCGAAATTCTTTGAAACTTCATTTCAAATAACCAAACAAACACATTAAGACGACCACCGATCATCATATCCATAAAACGAGAAAAGTATGGGCAAGGTACTTGCCTCAAATAAGAACAACGCGGAGAATCGACCGAAGTAGGTTGGCCCGAACCGACTACGAACCCGCCGACTCCACCGAACGCCAACTCACGTTCATAAACTACGAAGGACAAATAATAACAATGAAATGAATTCCATATCACGACTCAAAGCCGTTGAATTTAAAGAACGAATGACGAAAGTTCACGGATTTCCCCCAAAACGGCCAAGAACACGATTCATTCCGTCAAAACCCAAAAACGGAATTCCAAGTTGAAATATGGATATACAATCCACAGAATATGTTTAACAACATCATTTAACCATAATCGATCCATCGAAAATGGATGAAAAACGAGATCGGGGACAAATCCCCCAAAAAGTCAATTCGAAGGAAATCAAGAATTATACTTCGATTCGACGAAGAACAATGGATTAAATGATGTTAAACACAAGAATACTATCAAGATTAATCATACCCATCATGAATTAATCAACAACACGGAACGAATCGGACAAAAATGCAAAAATCCCCAAATTCACGAAATTAGGGTTCTAAGGAAGATTACCTTGATTCGCTGGATCAAAGGTTGATAACGGACGATCGATTGATGTTATTGTTGTGTCAAGAATTAACACCTTCCGATCGGCGATCGCCTAGGAGGACCGGCGACCGACTTACTGCCGAGCGGCCATGACAGACCTGCCGATCAGCGACCAGGCGACCGAGCCTTAGCCCAGCGGACATGCTAGACTGGCCAACCGAAGGTCCCAGGAGGAATCCCCGTGACGAGCGATCGACACCAAGACGATTGCCTCTCGGTACTCGGCGACCGACCCTTGGCGACCGACCGTCTCTCGGCACCTGGCGATCTACCCTTGGTGACCGATCATTGGCGGTCTCCATCCACTGGCCGATGGCGACCTCGGATGATCAGCTAGAGACGACCGCTCATGTCGATCAGCACCGATGGCCATCCAGTCGGCTAAAGCCGAACCTTAAGACTGACACCACGTGCAAGGACCGAGACAAGATCCACGAATCTCGGGCCATTGACCATAGTCTGGCAGATTCTCTCCACCAGCCGATATACTACGCCACAAATGGCCTTCAGCAACGTTTATTTCGTTGTTACAAGCAAAAGTGTTAGCATAGATGTCTTAAAATTGATCTACGCTAACACTTTTTTTTATTGTTACAGTTGATAGTAACCGGTGTTGCCATAGTATCTATGGTAACACCAAATTAGGTGTTACCGTTGATCTTTAAAAAAAGCGTTACAAGGGAAGAAAAAAATAGGCGGAAAATAAGGAAAAAACTGTAAAAATTGTAATGACCCGATTTTTCTATAGTATTTTATGAATATATTTTTATAATAAGGAAAGCCTGTAAAAATTTAAAGTCGTTACACTAGTAGAATAAAAATCAAAGACTTTGGTACGTCTCACTTTTGTAATGTATATTAGTAAAGTAAAAACAAACAACAACTTCGCTTTTCAATTTACAGAAGTAAAAAACCCACATAGACTTCAGTAAATGGTACCAAACAAAAAAGCAGGAACTAGTTAGAAATTTTAAGTTACAAAGACTTCGCTAATTTGATAATTACTGAAATAAAAAGTATGAAATTTTATTTTTTACTAAAAAATGTTTACAACAGCGAATTGTGTGTCTTGAGACCGGGAATTAATATCTTAAAACCGAGAATTAATTGACCCAGCACGAATCGAACCCTACCCTAACACTCATTTCTTGTTCTCTCTCCATCTCTCTCACCCTCACTATCGGTAATTCCCCCTGAAAATCTCCAGCCGCCAATAGAAGATAACCATGCGACATCATGAAATGACGGACGCTCCAAGCGAGGTTGAAAGCAGGCCAGAGTTTTGAGCGAGACCATAATGCATCGAGGTTGAACGAGGCGGACGTCGGCGATAGTTGCAGCGGACTGGGGCCGCGATCGGGGCGGATTTCGAGTGGGATTGTCAGATGACCCTCGCCGCCCTTCCCTCTGCCGACTCTTATTCCGCCTAATTATCAGTTGGTAGCACTACTTCTTCTTCAATTTGATTAGGTCAATTTGATTAGGTCTCCTACCGCAAAATAGAAGTAAGAAAACCTTCGACAGTGAAGTTTCTCTCATTGAAACCATCAGTATTCCACCAAATACGATGGCCGTAACTTTCTCTCCATTGATTAGAGTTTTTGTTAAGCATAACTACTCGTAATTTAGTTGTTAATTTTCATGTCTTTGAAATTATATTTTTAGAGAAATTTTTTATTTTTATGACTCTTGATTCATGGTCAGTGTTGTTAAGATGTGGGATTGCATCGTACTTTGAAGTTTGTGATTTGAGCGTGTAAGCTCTTTTTTAGCAAATATGTGCCATTTAGAAATAAGGACAGTTGGCAATGAATTGAGAACCTTCATTGTCTGGAATGGATTGAGAAAACCACCTAAAATATTAGCTTTGAATCTCAGTGGGCGAGAGATACCATGTGGTTCTGATGATACTGTGATTGATGCAGAAATAAGGACCTTCTCTGCAGCACTTTTTGATGACTATGGTGGCTTGGTAATTTTTCTCTTATTTGGTTATTGATGTCATGGGTTCTGGACATGTCTCCTTACATGTATCTGCATATGTTGATGTTATTTATATAACCACGATGCATGTACATTTTTGTGTATTTATGTATGTATTTCTAGATCTATGTGCAAAATTCCACATATTGTAGACATGACATGTATGTCTTTACATGTAAGATTTATTTCCCTTTTTTATGAACTGTAAATCTCTTTCGCTAACTATTTGTTGATCCATGTAGATTGTCCCATTGTGTAATATATCTTTAAGTGGCATTGGATTCAGCTTACATGGGAAATCTGATTGCTTGAAGTCGACGTTTGAGAGAAGAGAAGAGATTTGAATTAGTGTTAACGGGCATGAATGATTATATTTTGACAAAAGAAGATGTTGGACGACGTTTGACATTTGTATATGTACCTGTTAACTTTGAGGGTAAGTTTCTCTATCATGCAAGCTGTTTTGTTTTTGTTTATATTTTCCATCACCATTATAGCAGCCCGTTTCTCCCACATCGTCGAAATATTCCAGTATAAAAAAACCCTTCCAAAATTCCACTTTTCGCTCCATTTCTACACTCCGATCGAAACACAAACATTTCGAAAGCAGAAGAAAGCATCTGCATCTGCCTAAAAAATTGATTTAATTCGAAATTTATAGTTCTTCAAGCCTAGTCGTTTCGATTTCGGAGTCCTACCGAAGCTCTATTTGCGACCGGAAAATGAAACTGAAGATCAACAAAGCCTGCGATCTCAGCTCCATCTCTGTTCTTCCTCCTCAATCGAGGTTTACTTTCCTTTTACTATAAGCTTATGTTACTGTACTAGAGCTATGCTCTTGAATTTCTAGTAGATCTACACACGTATATCTGCAATGCACGAGAATAATATGTAATTATGAGAAGATACAGTAGTTTCTTCTTTTTTTTCCGATTACCAACTTAGGCAATGCAGAAACTGATGAAATCGAACATTTGCAAGCGAAATTGTTTCCGTGATATTTAAGTGTTTTTTTTTCTGTTTCTGTATGTGATGATCATCAACTAGGAGGCCGAGTGCGGCTCCCAGTGGATTAGAGTCTTCTTCAATCTATGGAAGAAGCCAAACGGCATCCCAGCCTCGGCCACAACAGCCACAACAATATGATCACTTAGATAATTTCTATTTTTATTATCAGTTTACTGTAATGGTTTCTTTTTTTTTGTTGTGCACACACTTATATTTAAGGAGAACACTTCCGGTACATAGTACCAATTAGGTTTTTTAAATGGTGATGTTATCGTCTCGTTAATGATGAGTGGTACTATGTAAACTGGTTGTTCAACCGCGTCATTTCTTGCTAAATTGTGTTTTATTTCCAAAAATTATTTGTAGAAATTAGGATGTCAAGATAGAGAGAACTCAATAAGGAGGTCATATTGCTTGCCTTAGTTATTGGATGTTGCTAGTGTCTAAGCAATTTTACATCTCAAGTTATCTGCATCGTCTGAATGTATTAAATGGAGTTAACATAGCAAATTGATTTGGATTTTCAATATTTATAGTACCCTATTCTCTCCTGATGGTGATTTCCAACTTAGTGGCTCTTGTTGTATCACTGCATATCAGCCGCATTGTTCAGTGTACTGGTATAAAACGAGTTATGGTTGTCTCAACTGTGACAAAAGGAGAAATTTTATGCAGGTCTTTTTCATTGATAATGTCCCATCAAGGATATGAAGCTGATGACATGGAAGAGGAATATGAAATGGAAGATCCAGATCACCATATTGATGATGAGTTCCATGACGAGATGCTTTGGTGGCTCGATTCTCGACATGGACGAATATGACGAGTACATTGTTTGTTCATAACTAATGCTTGTCAATGAATTTACGTGGCCATTTAAATTTGGCCTTTCTAACCGAATCTGTTTTTTCTTACTCGGTTTTACCCGAATGATACTCACCTTTAGTTGTTATCTTTCCTATTCTTGTCTGTATGTAGAATAGTAATGCGCACGATACTACTGCCGCTCAAGCTAGGAAGGGAAGAGATATTCAAGGGATACCACAGGAGAGGCTCGGATAACAAGAGAGAAATATAGGCACAATACTAGAATAGTATAAGAATTACGAAAACATGCCTCAACTGGAGAGGATCCAAAAAGGTGGTCTATTTGATCTGATTATACTAGTTGTTTCCTTCACGTATTTCCCATTGGCTTTGTTTTTGATGTTATTTTATATGAATTAACTTTATGCGCCTTCTCATTGCTAATAGGACTGCAAAACACCGAGAAAGGAGGGTTGTACTATGTATTCGGACGTAATTCAAGATCTGTGAAATCAACAATTTTACATTTTCAGTGATTGTAATAGCTTATTATGGCAAAATTGCTTTATAATTTTGAGGTTAACTTGGATGTCTTAGAATAATTGTGAAGTCCGGAAAAACTCTATCTTAGAATAATTGTTAAGTCCGGAAGAACTCTATTCATTTCTCTTATTGCATTGCATTCTTGCATGTTTAGTCCATAACTTAGTCTCGCAAGATTGAGTGCATATGACTTTCTTTGTGATAGTGGATGCTCAATGCTAGCTAGTTTTCTCGTATCTCACATCATAATTATTCTCTTGTGGATCATCATCCTGTATCTCTTAGATGCGTTTTCCATTAATTTGTAGTTGTAATTTGCACATCGGTTATAACTTATTACTATTTTCAGTCTATTCGGATGAGTACAAAATGAAGGAAGCATTAGGGTTTTAATTTTGGCAAATTTTTACCGAGATTATTAATGATTCTTTCTTTGAGTTGCGATAGTTAAAAAGAAAAGGCTGCTGTATTGTGATCTGTCGTAGAGGGATAATAAGTCTAGTTGTTACTTGTTAAAGTGAACAGATGAATGCTACCTTTTGCATTTTTGCGAAGAAGTTTAAAGTTTTGACCAGATGAATGCTACCTTTTGCATTTTTGTGAAGAAGTTTAAAATTTTGACCAGAACAGTGTGGAATATTGTGTATCCTGAAATTGTACGTGTGTGTGTGTGTATATATATATGTATCAAATTATATTATGCTTTGGGATAAGTTGCATAACTCTGTCACAAGTTTACTGACTTGTAAGCCTGTATATACATAGAAAAGATGAGATCCCAAACAATTACACACGCGAAGAGAGTCAAATGGTGGTGTCTAGAATTAAGATAATTTTCCATTATTGTTATTGTTTGTATTTTATGTTTTTGTTAATTATTTGAGAGAAATACTTGATACTTTTATTTATAGGATGATGTTAAGAAAGCTCGTGAAACGGAAGGTGTTGAGGCTGCTAATAAATTGATTCATGATGGCGGACCTAACTGCTAAGATCAGGGATCAACTTCAACAAGAGATGGATGAAAAACTTGACAAAAAAGTTCGAGAAATGATGAAAATGTTGGTCGAGAAGAATCCAAATTTGAACTTAAAGATTGATGACTCTCAGAAATCAGTCGAGGAGTCCTATGGCGGTGACAATGTCACTCCTTGACTGATCTCATCATTTTATATTATGCTAGCTAAGTGACTTAAGTAGTTTTGTTATATTTATGGATTGTGATCGTAACTTGTTCTTAGCTATTATGGATTGAATATTAGCAGTCATGTATTTTGGATGTTGTTATGGTTGACATTGTTTTAATGGTATCGACTGTTTTATGGTAATATTTATTTTCCAATATAACATTTTGCTTTTTAGCATGAAAAATGTTGGTAAAAACCTGCCAAAATGTAGCCATAAACTATAATTTATAATTCTTTCTGCTGGCAAAATATAAAAATTGTGTTGGCAAAGATTAAAAGTGTGTTGGCAAAAGTTATAATGGTTCATATATAAGTGTAGCCATAGTGTTAAAGTTGTTGGTAAATATGTCAAAGTGTTTCACAATTTAATGTTACATTAGACCTCATGAGTGTTGGCATAGGTCTACGGCTACACAAATCTTTGTGTCACCAAATATATAAAAGTGTGGCCTTAAGTCTACAGCAACACAAAATCTAGTGTAGCCACAGACAATAAAAGTGTTGGCATAGGGGTCTATTGCTACACTTTTTTAACATGTTACCAAAAACAAGAAAAGTGTTACCTTAGACCCCTATGGTTGCGGCCGTTTTTGTAACACTTTCGAATTTGGTCAAAGTGTAGCCATAGCATGTTTTTCTACCTTCAGCAACACTTTTTGGACTTTTGAACACAGTTTTTCAGGTGTTGCTGAAACCCATATATGGTGTAGCGACAGGCCGCCGAAAGCTTGTCAGTAGGGCCGCATGTTGACTGACTCCGGACACGTGATGGCTCCTTATTGGACCGCCCAAGCTGTGCCAGCCTCTTCCTTGGACTTTATCCCGACAGCCAGCATCTTTCTTGGACTTTAGCCCGACAGCCCAGTAGATCGCCCCATTATTATATTGGCCGGCAGGCGATCGGCAGATTATTATAATGGCCGGCAGGCGATCGGCCACTACAGGACAGGACCCGGCTGTCCCTATATAAGCATGGCTCCCAGCACTTGTCAAAAGGATCGAACCTTTACCAAAAAAAAAAGGCTTCAGCTTCCTTCAACTCCCTACGGATTTCATACAATACAGAAGCAAACATTAAGCACTTGGCAAATCTCCAACTCTTGGCAACGGCTATCATTCGGTCTTACTTCTCCCGGCCTTTCTCCTCGAGCAGATTACCGGCGGGGACGAAGAACACCGAGCTTCGCTCAAGAGCCGGATTAACAGAGTCTTTTTACACTCATTGTATCTAGATTTCTCACATTAATACTTGTATCCACGAATATTCGTATTAATAACATCTCGCGAGAGCATTCAAGCCCGGGCCTAACAAACCCGGCAAATCTTGTATTATTTATCTTCTCTCGGAAGTGCTCCCGCAATTGTTGTTTGTTGTCCGTCTTCCGGTATTAATCTTCGGATAAATATATTGGGCAACAACAATTGGCGCTAGAAGGGGGCATCCAACCTCGATTTTTATACCTACCGTCCCGAAGAACACTCATCTGTTCTCGGGCGGATACTTGAAGTGACACTCACGCACTTCAAAGAAATCCTTCGAAATCATGTCTTAGCCTCCGCGTCGAAGAAAGCCGACCCGGCCGGCGGACCCTGTTCCGTCCCAGTCCGAGCCGCGGCCGATGGTGGAAGGTAGCCGCCGAGGTCGAGACGCTCGACCCCGTCCGGGAAGGCGGCCCGAGCCTCTCGCTCGATCGATTCGAACCAATGAACGGTCGAAGAGGCCATAGCCGTCCTTCAGAGCAACGGAGTGCTCTCGACGCGCCTCCGGCTATCACCCCTCGGTCTCCGCCGGAAGATCAAGCGGAAGCTCAAGGCACTCTTGCGGCGGCGCGCCAGAGGCTCTCGCCCGCAAGAAGAGGCGCTCGGCGGGCGGGGCACGTCGTCTTCGATCGCACTGGCGGTGACCCGACTCAGCGGCCGGGCGTCCGGTCCCGGCCATGAGGCAGCGGAGTTTGAATCCGTCACCGGGAGCTCGGCCTACCCGGCTCCCACAAGGCGATCCGGCCGCTGGCTCCCGCCGCGATTCCGAGGTCGGCGGCGGTGGGGTCGGAGGTCGGTACACGATCGCCTCGGCCCGCTCCCAAAGCCGATCCGCAAGCAGCCGAGCCGCGGCGATTGCCGCAATGCAACGTCAACTCGACGACATGAAGGCGCTCCTGCAATCCGGGGCAGGCGCCACCAAGACGATCGCCGTGCCGAGCGAGCCGCTCACGATCGACATCGAGCTCGCCCCGGTGCAGCACAAGATCGTTCCTCCTCAGACACCCGGGTACCAGGGGCGATCGGACCCCCAAATACACCTGAGCAGGTTCAACATCTACATGGCCGGGTGTGGGGCATCGGACGCGACCCGTTGCCGAATGTTCCCTCTGACACTAGACGACCTCGCCCACCGGTGGTACACCTCATTGCCACCTCGGTCCATTGGCTCCTTTAACGAGCTGGCGCACGTCTTCACGGAACACTTCGCCACCAGGGTCGCCCGGCCAGAAGGTCGCCATCGCATGATGCAAATCAGGCAGGGAGAAGAAGAGTCCGACTCGGACTACATCGACCGGGTAGACGTGATCATCCTCAACGGCGAGCCCGTAAGCGATGAGACCGCCCTCTACGCGGTCCTAGGAGGTTTTCAGGGCTTCTCGCCTATGTTCAGGCATCTCACGAAGTCCCTACCGACGACCTACGCAGCCTTAGGGCTAGAGCCGCAGATTTCCTGTCCAGGCAAAGGCTTCTTCTTAGCCTAGGAGTACCGCGACCGGCGCCGGCGGCGACCTCGATCTCCCGGCCCGGCGGCGACCTCGATCTTCCATCCCGATCGCTACTATCCGTAAGAGCCGGAGGACTCGCTCACCGCCTACACCCAACATTCTAAATAAGGGACTGACTCCCGCCGATCGCCGATATCGACCTACGAATAAAGCGATCGGCTGCCGAGCGGCGATCGCCAGTCATCCGGCCCGATCGCCGATCATCACGCTACATCATCAGCAACCCGGTGGACACGATCGCCATCCACAGTCCGGCACATAACATGACGGACTAAGGCATAAGATCGCCTCCACCGCACATCATAAAGCCATGGTCCAGCGGTCGATGGAACCGGCCGCTTCGGCCATGCAAGGTCCCTTTCGGCCTAGATCGCGCCCTTCGTTTAAATACGAGGCCGGCGTAGTCCGAGCTCTCCAACATTAATCAGTGGACACATGCCACAACCCCGTCTGAACGTACACCGTCGAGGTCGGCCATCTCCATGGCTGGCCGAGGTGGAAGCAGAGCTAACAAGCCGCGGAGGTGGAGTTGATTCATCCGACGCTGCCCCGCGCAAGGACTCCTCTAGACCGAGACCGCACGCCCTTCGTTTAAATACGAGGAGAGGCGCAGCCTAACAGAGGACCCTCATAATAAAGTGAGTCACGAGACACTCATTGTCTTCGCGCACCAAGACACGGTCATGGGGTCGGTCCATCGATCTCTGCGACTTTGCACAATTCCTCAAACAAAGCGAAACCACCAAGTTTCCATGGGGGATCGGCCAATGTTGTTTTTGCAGGTACAAGATCGAAAGATAGCTAAGCCAATCGACCATGATAGCCCAAGTCCGAGTCCTAAGTCAGCTCAGATCGCCCGTCCTCATCCAGACACGATCACCAGCAAGAACCACCTCGCCCCATGTCTTCAACATAGGAGCAAGCTGGGGGGCAATTGTTGTGTCAAGAATTGCGACTTCCGAGGCGATCGCCTAGGAGGACCGGCGACCGACTTACTACCGAGCGGCCATGACAGACACGCCGATCGGCGACTGAGCGGAGCCTTAGCCCGGCGGACATGCTAGGCCCAGCCAAGAAGGTCCCAGGAGGAATCCCGGTGCCGAGCGATCGACACCAAGACGATCGCCTCTCGGTACTCGGCGACCGACCCTTGGCGACCGACCGTCTCTCGGCACCTGGCGATCTACCCTTGGTGACCGATCATTGGCGGTCTCCATCCACTGGCCGATGGCGACCTCGGATGATCAGCTAGAGACGACCGCTCATGTCGATCAGCACCGATGGCCATCCAGTCGGCTAAAGCCGAACCTTAAGACTGACACCACGTGCAAGGACCGAGACAAGATCCGCGAATCTCGGGCCATTGACCACAGTCTGGCAGATTCTCTCTACCAGCCGACAGGCCGCCGAAAGCTTGTCAGTAGGGCCGCATGTTGACTGACTCCGGACACGTGATGGCTCCTTATTGGACCGCCCAAGCTGTGCCAGCCTCTTCCTTGGACTTTATCCCGACAGCCAGCATCTTTCTTGGACTTTAGCCCGACAGCCCAGTAGATCGCCCCATTATTATATTGGCCGGCAGGCGATCGGCAGATTATTATAATGGCCGGCAGGCGATCGGCCACTACAGACGGGACATTGTCCCTATATAAGCATGGCTCCCAGCACTTGTCAAAAGGATCGAACCTTTACCAAAAAAAAAAGGCTTCAGCTTCCTTCAACTCCCTACGGATTTCATACAATACAGAAGCAAACATTAAGCACTTGGCAAATCTCCAACTCTTGGCAACGGCTATCATTCGGTCTTACTTCTCCCGGCCTTTCTACTCGAGCAGATTACCGGCGGGGACGAAGAACACCGAGCTTCGCTCAAGAGCCGGATTAACAGAGTCTTTTTACACTCATTGTATCTAGATTTCTCACATTAATACTTGTATCCACGAATATTCGTATTAATAACATCTCGCGAGAGCATTCAAGCCCGGGCCTAACAAACCCGGCAAATCTTGTATTATTTATCTTCTCTCGGAAGTGCTCCCGCAATTGTTGTTTGTTGTCCGTCTTCCAGCAGTATTAATCTTCGGATAAATATATTGGGCAACAACAATTGGCGCTAGAAGGGGGGCATCCAACCCTCGATTTTTTATACCTACCGTCCCGAAGAACACTCACTGTTCTCGGGGCAGATACTTGAAGTGACACTCACTGCACTTCAAAGAAATCCTTCAGAAATCATGTCTTCCGCCTCCGCGTCGAAGAAAGCCGGCCCGGCCGGCCGGCGGACCCTGTTCCGTCCCGGTCAGCGGCCGATGGTGGAAGGTAGCCGCCGAGGTCAGAGACGCTCGACCCCGTCCCGGGAAGGCGGCCCGAGCCTCTCGCTCGATCAGTTCCGAACCAATGAACAGATCGAAGAGGCCATAGCCGTCCTTCAGGAGCGACGGAGTGCTCTCGACGCGCCTCCAGCTATCACCCCCTCGGTCTCCCGCCGGAAGATCAAGCGGAAGCTCAAGGCACTACTGGCCGAGCGAGCGCCAGGAGGCTCTCGCCCGCAAGAAGAGGCGCTCGACAGGCGGGGCACGTCTGTCTTCGATCGCCTGGGCAGTGACCCGACCTGGCGACCGGGGCAGTCCGGTCCCAGCCATGAGACGACGGAGTTTGAATCCGTCACCAGGAGCTCGGCCTACCCGGCTCCCACAAGGCGATCCAGCCGCCTGGCTCCCGCTCGCCAGATTCCCGAGGTCGGCAGCAGTGGGGTCCGGAGGTCGGTACACGATCGCCTCGGCCCCGCTCCCAAAGCCGATCCGCAAGCAGCCGAGCCGCGGCGATTGCCGCAATGCAACGTCAACTCGACGACATGAAGGCGCTCCTGCAATCCGGGGCAGGCGCCACCAAGACGATCGCCGTGCCGAGCGAGCCGCTCACGATCGACATCGAGCTCGCCCCGGTGCAGCACAAGATCGTTCCTCCTCAGACACCCGGGTACCAGGGGCGATCGGACCCCCAAATACACCTGAGCAGGTTCAACATCTACATGGCCGGGTGTGGGGCATCGGACGCGACCCGTTGCCGAATGTTCCCTCTGACACTAGACGACCTCGCCCACCGGTGGTACACCTCATTGCCACCTCGGTCCATTGGCTCCTTTAACGAGCTGGCGCACGTCTTCACGGAACACTTCGCCACCAGGGTCGCCCGGCCAGAAGGTCGCCATCGCATGATGCAAATCAGGCAGGGAGAAGAAGAGTCCGACTCGGACTACATCGACCGGGTAGACGTGATCATCCTCAACGGCGAGCCCGTAAGCGATGAGACCGCCCTCTACGCGGTCTAGGAGGTTTTCGGGGCTTCTCGCCTATGTTCGGGCATCTCACGAAGACCCTACCGACGACCTACGCAGCCTTAGGGCTAGAGCCGCAGATTTCTGTCTGTGCAAAGGCTTCTTCTTAGCCTAGGAGTACGCGGCCGCGCCGGCGGCGACCTCCGATCTCGGCCGGCGACGACCTCCAGTCTTCCAGCCCGATCGCTACTATCCAGAAGAGCCGGAGGACTCGCTCACCGCCTACAGTCCAACATTCTAAATAAGGGACTGACTCCCGCCGATCGCCGGTATCGACCTACGAATAAAGCGATCGGCTGCCGAGCGGCGATCGCCAGTCATCCGGCCCGATCGCCGATCATCACGCTACATCATCAGCAACCCGGTGGACACGATCGCCATCCACAGTCCGGCACATAACATGACGGACTAAGGCATAAGATCGCCTCCACCGCACATCATAAAGCCATGGTCCTGGCAGTCGATGGAACCGGCTGCTTCGGCCATGCAAGGTCCCTTTCGGCCTAGATCGCCCGCCCTTCGTTTAAATACGAGGCCGGCGTAGTCTGAGGGCTCTCCAACATTAATCAGTGGACACATGCCACAACCCCGTCTGAACGTACACCGTCGAGGTCGGCCATCTCCATGGCTGACCGAGGTGGAAGCAGAGCTAACAAGCCGCGGAGGTGGAGTTGATTCATCCGACGCTGCCCCGCGCAAGGACTCCTCTAGACCGAGACCGCACGCCCTTCGTTTAAATACGAGGAGAGGCGCAGCCTAACAGAGGACCCTCATAATAAAGTGAGTCACGAGACACTCATTGTCTTCGCGCACCAAGACACGGTCATGGGGTCGGTCCATCGATCTCTGCGACTTTGCACGATTCCTCAAACAAAGCGAAACCACCAAGTTTCCATGGGGGATCGGCCAATGTTGTTTTTGCAGGTACAAGATCGAAAGATAGCTAAGCCAATCGACCATGATAGCCCAAGTCCGAGTCCTAAGTCAGCTCAGATCGCCCGTCCTCATCCAGACACGATCACCAGCAAGAACCACCTCGCCCCATGTCTTCAACATAGGAGCAAGCTGGGGGGCAATTGTTGTGTCAAGAATTAACACCTTCCGACCGGCGATCGCCTAGGAGGACCGGCGACCGACTTACTACCGAGCGGCCATGACAGACCTGCCGATCAGCGACCAGGCGACCGAGCCTTAGCCCAGCGGACATGCTAGACTGGCCAACCGAAGGTCCCAGGAGGAATCCCGGTGCCGAGCGATCGACACCAAGACGATCGCCTCTCGGTACTCGGCGACCGACCGTCTCTCGGCACCTGGCGATCTACCCTTGGTGACCGATCATTGGCGGTCTCCATCCACTGGCCGATGGCGACCTCGGATGATCAGCTAGAGACGACCGCTCATGTCGATCAGCACCGATGGCCATCCAGTCGGCTAAAGCCGAACCTTAAGACTGACACCACGTGCAAGGACCGAGACAAGATCCGCGAATCTCGGGCCATTGACCACAGTCTGGCAGATTCTCTCTACCAGCCGACAGGCCGCCGAAAGCTTGTCAGTAGGGCCGCATGTTGACTGACTCCGGACACGTGATGGCTCCTTATTGGACCGCCCAAGCTGTGCCAGCCTCTTCCTTGGACTTTATCCCGACAGCCAGCATCTTT
This sequence comes from Orobanche coerulescens, assembly GCA_033398695.1. Classification (NCBI taxonomy): domain Eukaryota; kingdom Viridiplantae; phylum Streptophyta; class Magnoliopsida; order Lamiales; family Orobanchaceae; genus Orobanche; species Orobanche coerulescens. The sequence continues at coordinate 143,799,172 of CM065805.1, read as the reverse complement.
CTTGGACTTTAGCCCGACCCGATGGGATCGCCCCATTATTATATTGGCGGCGGGCGATCGGCGGATTATTATAATGGCGGCGGGCGATCGGCCCTACAGACGAGACCAGTGTCCTATATAAGCATGGCTCCCAGCACTTGTCAAAAGGATCGAACCTTTACCAAAAAAAAAAGGCTTCAGCTTCCTTCAACTCCCTACGGATTTCATACAATACAGAAGCAAACATTAAGCACTTGGCAAATCTCCAACTCTTGGCAACGGCTATCATTCGGTCTTACTTCTCCCGGCCTTTCTTCTCGAGCAGATTACCGGCGGGGACGAAGAACACCGAGCTTCGCTCAAGAGCCGGATTAACAGAGTCTTTTTACACTCATTGTATCTAGATTTCTCACATTAATACTTGTATCCACGAATATTCGTATTAATAACATCTCGCGAGAGCATTCAAGCCCGGGCCTAACAAACCCGGCAAATCTTATATTATTTATCTTCTCTCGGAAGTGCTCCCGCAATTGTTGTTTGTTGTCCGTCTTCCAGCAGTATTAATCTTCGGATAAATATATTGGGCAACAACAGTTATGAACTCAAGGACTTCATGGATTTGTTGTTAAACAACATGGCTTCGTCACCCATGGATCGCCATTCGCGGACGGGGAAGGAAGGAAGTGAAAAACGAAGTGAAACGTGACTGCTCAGCCATATTTATACTGGGCCAGACTAGCGTGCGCTAGCCTTCCCGGACTAGCGTGCGCTATCGGCCGGTATCGGCCGAGTACCCTCGGCCAGGGCCCACACGACCCGGCATCACCGACCAACCCTGCCGACCAAACCTGTCGACCCAACTCCCGCTAGCGTGCGCTACGGCCGGAAGCCTGCGCGCTAGCCAGCGGCTCCGGTAGCCACCGTCGACTGCCCGGCCAGTAACGACGCTAGCCGGCCGGCCAGCGTGCGCTACGCCGCCGACTAGCGCGCGCTACGCTCGGCGTAGCGTGCGCTACTGCCGATCTGGCCGAGTCGAACCTCGAAACCCCATCGCCCGGGCCCGATGGCGTCGCTAGGCCACGGCGGCGTCGCGCTACACTGCCGGTTAGCGCGCGCAGCCTTCCGGCCGTAGCGTGCGCTACGCCGGTTCCTGCCGCACCCGTCCGGCCGGTGCCCGCAATCGTCCGGCAGTCCCGCCACCGTCCGGCCAGTCCCGCAACCGTCAGGGCTCGACGACCCGATTACCGAAAACGCATGGAACGAACACGACGAAAAGTTCGCGGACGACATCAACGACCCGAAATGAAAACATAATACCATAATTAGTCATACGCGACCAAGAAACGGGTCGAGACGGCCATTACAGATACGGATACCCGTAACTTTCAAGAAACTACAAAATGGCCCAAAACGCCCGGAAATCACGATACGTGATCGAATAACCAATCCGAACTTCACAACACGTCTAACAAAGTTAAACGGACTTGCGGGAAACTCGAAACAACAGTTTCGGACGAGATTCGCAAGAATCGAACTCAAGTGCGGAAAAGTCGCGAAAAAGCACGGAACTCAACAAAACAACACCGAAACGAACTCGGATGTCAAAAAGTGTAGAATTAATCATTCTCAGCATGACGAAACGGACATGAGCGAGTCGTCAAAACAGACTTCCGCCGGAAAAAAGAAATTACCGGAAATCGAAAATTGCGGATATTACAAAAGCAAGCTCGCGGTTCCACAGCTTCGTGGAGCCCTACCGAGACCCCGTCGGATCTAACCCGCAGTGAGCATACACACACACACGTTACTCATGCAATACTAACATGCTAAGAATGTAAGTTCATTAAGAATACTCACTAGAGATGGCCATTAACTCGACACCATTATCAAACTCTTTAAAAATACAATAACAAGATTAAATACGGAATACACGATTCCATAACTTAAACAATAGGAGTATCATCATAAAAGCCTTCAACGTTCAAAATAACCAAATCATAATCAATTCTCAAAACACCGTTCACAAACACACGCGTTTGAAAGAAAGCCTTTAACGAGGCTGTTGTTGCCCAAAATATTTATCCGAAGATTAATACTGCTGGAAGACGGACAACAAACAACAATTGCGGGAGCACTTCCGAGGGTAGATAAATAATACAAGATTTGCCGGGTTTGTTAGGCCCGGGCTTGAATGCTCTCGCGAGATGTTATTAATACGAATATTCGTGGATACAAGTATTAATGAGAGAAATCTAAATACAATGAGTGTCAAAAGACTCTGTTAATCCGGCTCTTGAGTGAAGCTCGGTGTTCTTCATCCCCGCCGGTAATCTGCTGGATGAGATAGGCCGGGAGAAGTAAGACCGAAAGATAGTTGTTGCCAAGAGTTGGATGTTAGCCAAGTGCTGTATATTGTTTCTGTATGGTGTGCTTGAATTGCGATATTGCTCAGTGTTTCAGACCCTGAAACCGAGTGCAGACTGCCTCCTTTATATAGGAGTTGAGGTGCCCTCTCTCCTAGTGGGCGATCGCCTTTCGACATTTAATGTAATGGGGCGATCGTCCTAAAGGTCACATGGGCTGCCTGCCAAAAGTCTAAAGCTACAGCTGGTGGCCAGCTGTGCGGTCCAATGAGGATCCAGCACGCGTCCGGAAATGCATCACAGGAGGTCCCACTTTGTTACTTTCGGCGGACTTTGTCAGTAGGTGACAGGCTGTGGTCACCAGTCTTGTCCGTCAGCTCCTTTCGCAGGTCTGGGCCCTGTTGGTAGGTGAGGTAGGTGACAGGTTTGTCAGCGCCTTTTGTGGATCTGCACGTGGGGTCAGTTTTGAGACTTGGCCTTGGCCGACTGGATGGCCATCGGCCCAGATCGTCATGATGCGGTCGCCTCTAGCTGGACACCGAGGATCGTTCTCGGCGATCCGAAGGTCGGCAATGGTGGTCGCCAAGGGTCGGTCGGCAAAGCGGCGAGAGATGATCGTCCATAAGTCGGTCGCGAAGTCGGTCGCCAGCGCCGAGCGATGATCGTATTGGATGTCGATCGCTCGACACCGGGACTTGTCCTGGGACCTTCGGCTGGGCGATTCATGCTTGTCTTTCGGGCTAAAGCTAGGTCGCCTGGTCGCTGGTCGGCAGATCTGCCTTGTCTCCTCGGCGGTAAGTCGGTCGCTCGGCCTCGGAGGCGATCGCCAGTCGGAAGGTGTTAAATCTTGACACAACAATTGCCCCCCAGCTTGCTCCTATGTTGAAGACATTGGGCGAGGTGGTTCTTGCTGGCGACCTTGCTGAGCTGACTTACGATTTCGGACTTGGGCTACCACGGTCGATTGGCTTTAGCTATCTTTCGGTCTTGTACCTGCAAAAACAACATTGGCCGATCCCCCACGGAAACTTGGTGGTTTCGCTTTGTTTGAGGAATCGTGCACAGTCGCGGAGATCGATGGACCGACTCCATGACCGTGTCTTGGTGCGCGAAGACATTGAGTGTCTCGTGACTCACTTTATTATGAGGGTCCTCCGTTAGGCTGCGCCTCGCCTCGTATTTAAACGAAGGGCGTGCGGTCTCGGTCTAGAGGAGTCCTTGCGCGGGGCAGCGTCGGATGAATCAACTCCACGCCCGCGGCTTGTTAGCTCTGCTTCCACCTCGGCCAGCCATGGAGATGGCCGACCTCGACGGTGTACGTTGAGATGGGGATTGTGGCATGTGTCCACTGATTAATGTTGGAGAGCCCTCCGACTACGCCGGCCTCGTATTTAAACGAAGGGCGGGCGATCTTGGCCGCAAGGGACCTTGCATGGCCGAAGCAGCCGGTTCCATCGACTGCCAGGACCATGGCTTTATGATGTGCGGTGGAGGCGATCTTATGCCTTAGTCCGTCATGTTATATCTTTGGATGTAGATGGCGATCGTGTCCTCGGTGCGGATGATGTAGCGTGATGATCGGCGATCGGGCCGGAAGGCGCGATCGTCGCTCAGCCGATCGCTTATTCGTAGGTCGACATTGGCGATCGGGCGGGAGATCGTCGTCGGGTGCCGATCGCGCTGCTCACGAGGCTAAGAAGAAACCTTTGCACGGCGAGAAAATCTGCGGCTCTTGCCGGAAGGCTGCGTAGGTCGTAGGTTGGGTCTTCGTGAGATGCCTGAACATAGGCGAAAAACCCTGAAATCCTCCTAGGACCGCGTAGAGGGCGGTCTCATCGCTTATGGGCTCGCCATTGAGGATGATTACGTCTACCCGGTCGATGTAGTCCGAGTCGGACTCTTCTTCTCCCTGCTTGATTTGCATCATGCGAAGGGGACCTTCGGGCCGGACGACCCTGGTGGCGAAGTACTCAGTGAAGCCGTGCGCCAGCTCGTTAAAGGAGCCAATGGACCGAGGTGGCAATGAAGTGTACCACCGGTGGGCGAGGTCGTCCAGCGTCAGAGGGAACATTCGGCATCTGGTCGCGTCAGATGCCCCACACCCAGTCATGTAGATGTTGAACTTCCTCAGGTGCACTTGGGGGTCCGATCGCCCCTCGTACACGGGCGTTTGCGGGGAAGCGATCTTATGCCGCACGGGGCGAGCTCGATGTCGATCGTGGCGGCTCGCTTGGCGGCGATCGTCTTCTTGGCACTGCCACAGATTCCAGGCGCCTTCATGTCGTCGAGTTGACGTTGCATCGCAGCCATCGTCGTGGCTTGGTCGCTTGCCGATCGGCTTTGGGAGCGAGGCCGAGGCGATCGTGTACCGATCTCCGGGCTCCGCCGCCCGACCTCGGCAATTCGGCGAGGGGGAGCCGACGGCTAGGGCGCCTTGCGGGAGTCGGGTAGGCCGAGCTCTGGTGACGGACTCAAACTCCGTCGTCTCGTAGCCGGGCCGGCGCCCGTAGCTGAGTCGAGTCACCGCCCGGGCGATCGAAGACGAGGTGCCCGGTGGCGGGCGCCTCTTCTGAGACGGAGCCTCCTTGCGATCGCTCGGCGGTGACGCCTTGAGCTTCCGCTTGGACTTCCGGACGGCCGAGGGGGCGATAGCAGGAGGCGCGTTGAGAGCACTCCGTCGCTCCTGTAGGACGGCCAGGGCCCCTTCGATCTGTTCCTTGGTTTGGAACCGATCGAGCGAGAGGCTTGGGCCGCCGTCCAGGGACGGGATCGAGCGTCTCTGACCGCGGCGGCTACCTTCCACCATCGGCTGTGGCTCGGACTGGGACGGAACAGGGGGTTTGGCCGGCTGGTCAGCGGCTTTCTTCGACGCGGAGGCGGAAGACATGACTTCTGAAGGATTTCTTTGAAGTGCAGTAAGTGTCACTTCAAGTATCTGCCCCGAGAACAGTGAGTGTTCTTCGGGACGGTAGGTATAAAAAATCGAGGGTTGGATGCCCTCCTTCTAGCGCCAATTGTTGTTGCCCAAAATATTTATCCGAAGATTAATACTGCTGGAAGACGGACAACAAACAACAATTGCGGGAGCACTTCCGAGAGTAGATAAATAATACAAGATTTGCCGGGTTTGTTAGGCCCGGGCTTGAATGCTCTCGCGAGATGTTATTAATACGAATATTCGTGGATACAAGTATTAATGAGAGAAATCTAAATACAATGAGTGTAAAAAGACTCTGTTAATCCGGCTCTTGAGCGAAGCTCGGTGTTCTTCGTCCCCGCCGGTAATCTGCTGGATGAGATAGGCCGGGAGAAGTAAGACCGAAAGATAGCTGTTTCCAAGAGTTGGATGTTAGCCAAGTGCTGTATATTGTTTCTGTATGGTGTGCTTGAATCGCGATATTGCTCAGTGTTTCAGACCCTGAAACCGAGTGCAGGCTGCCTCCTTTATATAGGAGTTGAGGTGCCCTCTCTCCTAGTGGGCGATCGCCTTTCGACATTTAATGTAATGGGGCGATCGTCCTAAAGGTCACATGGGCTGCCTGCCAAAAGTCTAAAGCTAGAGCTGGTGGCCAGCTGTGCGGTCCAATGAGGATCCAGCACGCGTCCGGAAGTACTGTCACAGGAGGTCCCACTTTGTTACTTTCGGCGGACTTTGTCAGTAGGTGACAGGCTGTGGTCACCAGTCTTGTCCGTCAGCTCCTTTCGCAGGTCTGGGCCCTGTTGGTAGGTGAGGTAGGTGACAGGTTTGTTAGCGCCTTTTGTGGATCTGCACGTGGGGTCAGTTTTGAGACTTGGCCTTGGCCGACTGGATGGCCATCGGCCCAGATCGTCATGATGCGGTCGCCTCTAGCTGGACACCGAGGATCGTTCTCGGCCAGTCACTAAAGGTCGGCAATGGTCGGTCGCCAAGGGTCGGTCGGCAAAGCGCTGAGAGATGATCGTCCATAAGTCGGTCGCCAGAAGTCGGTCGCCAGGCGCCGAGCGATGATCGTATTGGATGTCGATCGCTCGACACCGGGACTTGTCACAGGACCTTGGTGGGCGATTCATGCTTGTCTTTCGGGCTAAAGCTAGGTCGCCTGGTCGCTGGTCGGCAGATCTGCCTTGTCTCCTCGGCGGTAAGTCGGTCGCTCGGCCTCGGAGGCGATCGCCAGTCGGAAGGTGTTAAATCTTGACACAACAGAGGCCAAACCGAAATCTTTTGAAACTTCATTTCAAACAACCAAACAAACACACCAAGACGATCACCGATCATCATATCCACAAAATAAGAAAAGTATGGGCAAGGTACTTGCCTCGAATAACCACAACGCGGAGAATCGGCCGAAGTAGGTTGGCACGAACCGACTACGAACTCGCCGACTCCACCGAACGACAACCCGCAACAATGAACTATGAATGAAAACAATAACAACGAAAATGAATTCCATAATACGACTCAAAGCCGTTGAATTCAAAGAACGAATGACGAAAGTTCAAGCGTTTCCCCCAAAACGGCCAAGAACACGATTCGTTCCGTCAAAACCCGAAAACGGAATTCCAAGTTGAAATATGGATATACAATCCATAGAATATATTTAACAACATCATTTAACCATAATCGATCCATCAAAAACGGATGAAAAACAAGATCAAGGACAAATTCCCCAAAAAGTCAATTTGAAGGAAATCAAGAAATATACTTCGATTCGACGAAGAGCAATGGATTAAATGATGTTAAACACAAGGATACTACCAATATTAATCATATCCATCATGAATTAATCGAATACGGAACGAATCGGACAAAAACGCAAAACCCCCCAAATTCACGAAATTAGGGTTCTAAGGAAGGTTACCTTGATTCGCTGGATCAAAGGACGATATAGGATGATTGATTGATGATATAACCTCAATAACTTCATGGATTGGTTGTCAAACAACATGGCTCCATGCTGATATCACCCTCAGCCGCGGACGGAAATGAGAAGAAGGAGAAAAATGGCCAAAAACCCGTGTGCAGGGCCATAAATAGCCGCATACAGCCGTGCCGCGGCCCGTGAGTGTGCCGCGCACAGCCCAAAAATGGCTCCTGGTCGGCGGTGCCGCGGCTCGGCCGAGTGTGCCGCGCACCCGCAGATCGGTTGGCCGAGAAAATGCAACAGATTGTGCCGCTGCCTCGCCGGCGTGTGCCGCGGCTCAGATCGCCGGCCAGAATCGCTGACACGCTGGGCCGTGACTCGCCAGAGCTGCCGAGCACTACCGCCGTGACTCGGCGAGGCCGCCTGGCCCCGTTGCCCGGCCATGACTCGCCGGCCAACTCCGACGGCCCGAACGACCCGAAATCCAACACGAATACGAATCGATGATACGATTACGACGTACTCGCAAAGACGAATCTAAGAGCTAAGAGAACACACAATTCCGACCACCCGAAGGCTCGAATTCAACAACTAAGTAATTACCCAAAACTTTGGGAAATTACGAAAATGGCCCAAAACGTCCGAAAATCACGATACGCGATCGAAACACCAAACCAAAGCTCGCAACATGAATAATAACATTAAATGAACTTACGAGAAACTCGAAACAACAGCTTTGACGAGATTCGCAAGAATCGAACTCAAGTGCGGAAAAGTCGCTAAAAAGCTCGGAACTCAACAAAACGATACCGAAACGAACTCGGATGACAAAAAGTGCAGAATTAATCATTCTCGAAATGACGAAACGGTCATGAGCGAGTCGTCAAAACGGACTTCCTCCGAAAAATAGAAAATTACCGAAATTCGAAATTGCGGATATTACATTCTACCCTTCTTAAAAGAAGTTTCGTCCCGAAACTTAAAACAAGTAGGGGGAAGCAATATACCCGCCAGGAAAACTCGACGAGATACACAAAAACAGAAAACTCGCGCCCAACGGCGAAATGCTGCAAGAAACACAAAGAGACATACGGCGTGAAAACACGCTCCACGACGACCAACACAACGTCCCCGTTAGGGATATAATAAAACCAACAAGTGACAAGCGTCATCAAATGGATAATGCAATCAAGTCAATTATCCGACAATCACAAAACACAACGAACGAAAAATCAATATGATTGACCAACCCAACGGTACATCAATCAAAATGCGAGCCAATCGCTGAACAAAAACGGAATTCCACCGCCCAAGGGTTGGAAGATCGAAAACGAGACTAGTTTCCCAAACTTAAGGGAATTAGGAAGGAGTCTGAACGCTCAACAATCGCGAAACGAGATCGACAAAAACCGAACAATCAAACGATCGAACCACAAAGATCGAGACAACAAAAATCGAACGATCATGTTCGAATCACGAAGAACAATAAAAATTCAAACAACAACTCCAAGGTTCACATCTCGACTCGAGACAATATATGATCCGGTGAAAACAACAACATATGCATTCACATAAGATCCACATGAGAGGGAATAGAAATTGAAAAGTCACAACGACAAACGAGCTATTCCGAAACAATACCACCCTCGTTCGATCAACAAAAGCAAGGGGCAGAACAAGCTCAGAAAATGTCAACGAACATAAATGAGTCGACAAAGTCGAAAACACAAGAGTTCCAAATCCGATACACTTCGAATAAAAGAACTAATAGAACTAGATGATGTCACTCCCGAACAAGGTTCACAAGAATCGAACCGAACCTGAAAAGTCACGGAGATAATCAGATCGACCCATAACAAGATCGTATTTCGTTCGGACGATGAAACCGAAATACAGAACAAGTTCATAAAGTATCAACGAACATGAGCGAATCGAAAGAATGGAGAAAGAGAAAATACAGAAGTCAAAATAGTACGGGTATTACCTCCGACCTCGTCCACGAAATTCACAAAAACAGGAGCAAGGTAACATGACATTAAACAACCGACACATAACGGAACAATCACCGATGTACACGGTCATACCAAACCAAGCTCTAACAGCTCGCACATGCGCGACAACGCAGAAATCACCACGAGGCGACAACATTCAACACCAACATCCCGCCTCTCACAAGGGGCTAACACAACAAATGTGTGGAAAACGACTCAACGCTCACACCGACAATTCGATCATACTCAGGAGCAAACATCACAATGACAACGCGAACATCATACATACATACCCAGCCCTCAAACGGGAACGGATAGGTTTTAAAAACGAAAACCTCATTTTGAAAATAATTTAGAAGAACACCGATTGATCTTGAGTATCACCTTTCAAAAAGTACAAACGTGAAACATCGTTATCGAGACTTTGGAGAACCGTTTCGTATTTGATAAAAAATGAGGACACTTCCTGTAACACCCCAAACTAGGCGGATATTACAGTGCCGTGGACCCCCGACTGGGACCCACCAGGCGAATGAAAATGAATGAATTACACAGGTAAATGTAGTACCGAACCACATTACAACATCAATTACTCCGACGAGGAGTTTTATACAACACACCCAGGATAAAATAGAATACATGTGTATTTTATATGACGATAAAATACACAACACTGAATGAAATGAACACTCAAACGGAAATGTCTGCAGCGGAATGAATAAAGGAAACACAAATGACTGAATAAATGACTGAACAGATCGGGGCCCCTACTAGTATCACTGACTCCTCGCCGTCACCGTGCTCTCCCGTGCCTTAGCCTTGCCATGACCAAAACAAGATCCCCAACGGGCCGCCATACGTAACAACAATCCTCAAGGGTTGAAAATACACAATCATGATATATCCAAATTATGATTTATTCTCACAAAACATACGCAATCAAACATGCTATATGAATCGACTAATCAAGACGGCTCAAAGGAATGGCGCCACACTACGCCCGGGATGGAAATGTGTCCGTGCACAAGCCACCAACGATCAAACACGCGTGGTCTTGTACCTAATCGCCTCACGAGCAATCGACTCGTGTGCACTCCAATGTGAGGCCGCCAACCAACACACGACTATAATGTGCCCGACATGAAAATCCTACACATACCAACCGCACGCCAAGATGACCCTAATGCCACAATATGACAAAAGTGACAATGAAAATGAATAATGACTCACCAAGATTGAATGATGGTGAAATGAATGATAGCTCAATGAAATGATCGGAACCGCTGCTCCTTATGACTGAGGTGATTAATTGACAATGACGAGTTTTGATACGATTAATACAATGATGAATGAGTTATGATTATGAATGAACAACGACAAAAGGAATGAATATCCTTTTAACCGAGTAAGAATTAACTTACACAATACCGATGATGAATGTCCGTCCACGAACAACGTCCTAAATGAAATGCCGGTCGCTCGAACAACCTTGAACAATAATAGTTACCAACAACCGATCAATACATGAATCAAATACGATCATAACCGACTCAAACATCGACACAACGATACCCGAGCTCGAATGAATCGAAACCAACTCCAAGATGTGTATTTCAAACCATCAAAACACTTTCAAGGATATCAATAATCCATTAGAAATCCATAACTCACGATTACAACAACATCAATCGGAAAATCCCCAATTAACCGAAGTCAACCCCAAGGGTTCTTGGAATAATTCCGAAAATAACCGTTTAAATCCGTAGGAATATGTTTATACAAGTTAGATAATCCATAACTAACATATTCCAATGATAATCCAAGCTTACACGAAGAAATCGGAAGGAAAACCCCAAAAATCCGAAATTCTAGATCCAAGAGATTAATACCTTTGATTCGATGTGATGAAGATGATGAAATGATGATAAATCCGAAAGATGAGCTTGAAGATGATGATTGATGATTACACCTCGAAGAATCCTCTCCGAATCGCTCGAAGTCGCCCAAAACTACCGAAGGAATGAAAAGAGATGAAAAATGACGAACTCTGACTAAACTGTCCAATTTATACTCAGTCCATGTTAGCGTGCGCTAGCCCTTGTGCATAGCGTGCGCTAACGTGTAATTTGGGTAGTCCAGTAACCCCTGTCCGAACACGGTAGCGCGCGCTACGTACCTATTTGTAGCGTGCGCTACGGCCATATTACTAGCGTGCGCTAATATCCATTGTTAGCGTGCGCTAGCGAAATATTCGACGCCCAGTACTGGAGTCCAGAAAACCGTCTGCCCTCTGATCTAACCTCGATAGCGTGCGCTACAACAACCGATTAGCGTGCGCTATAATATTGATTGCGTACGCTAAATATAACTCATAGCGTGCGCTATGAATTAATCCGATGCGATCCGGAGCCACTGGACTCAACCTGATCCGTCCCTAGCGCGCGCTACTCCACACATATAGCGTGCGCTACTACAACCCGTTAGCGCGCGCTACTTACCACTCGTAGCGTGCGCTACAATTATTCTCACCTGCAGTCCAGTACCTTCTGGACTGCAGCCAAGGTAGCCTTAGCGTGCGCTAAAGCTGAGCGGTAGCGTGCGCTACCTATACCCAATTAGCGTACGCTAAAAGGAGTATGTAGCGTGCGCTACTCCTCACGCACAGCTCGCAACGAAAATGACAATGATGATAAACATGGCACGAAACTCCAATCAGATTAGTGATGAATGACGATTGATACACGATACAATTACTCTGAATGATAAATACCATGACTGAATATGAGTGACAACTGATCAATGATGAGTGAAATTACTGAGTATCAATTACTAAATGATAATTACTGAGTGATAAATACTGAATGATAATTACTGAGTGATAACTGGGTATTACATACACCCCCCCTTAAAAGAGTTTCGTCCCCGAAACTAAGGGTCAAACAACTCGGGATAACTCTCCCGCATTCTATCCTCGGTTTCCCAAGTAGCCTCTTCGACTCCGTGTCTAGACCACTGAATTTTAACCAAAGGAATCGTCTTATTCCTCAACTGTTTGATTCGTCGCTCTAAAACTCGTATAGGACGTTCCTCATATGAATGATCGTCGGCGATCTCGATTTCGGCCGAATCAAGTATGTGACTCGGGTCGGCAACATACTTCCGCAACTGAGAGACGTGAAACACATTATGAATTCGACTCAACGCCGGAGGTAAAGCCAATCGATAAGCTAACTCGCCTACTCGATCCAAAATCTCGAATGGTCCAATGAATCTCGGACTCAACTTTCCTCTCTTCCCAAAACGGAAGATACCACGACTCGGGGATACCTTGACCAACACGTGGTCGCCTGCCTCGAATTCTAAAGGTCGACGACGGTTATCCGCATATGATTTCTGTCGACTCTGAGCGGTCAATAAACGACTCCTGATCAAAGCTACCTTCTCACGGGCGGCTATAAGCATATCGGGCTCGGTGCCGATTGATTCTGATAAGTCGTCCCAACACAACGGAGATCGACAACGACGACCATACAAGGCCTCGTAAGGTGCCATCTTGATCGAAGCATGCCAACTATTATTATACGTGAACTCGATCAATGGTAGTTGGGCTTCCCAATCGTCTTTCCAATCGAGGACGCATGCCCTCAACATGTCCTCTAATGTCTGAATCGTCCTCTCTGATTGTCCGTCGGACTGAGGATGAAAAGCGGTACTGAGATTAAGCTGAGTTCCCATAGCACGATGAACTGACTTCCAAAAGTGCGACACAAACCGTCCGTCGCGATCGGAAACGATACTTTTAGGAGTACCGTGCAGTCTGACTATCTCTTTAATGAACAACTGGGCAAGTCTCTCGGGACCCCACGTATCCTTGATCTCAAGGAAATGAGCTGATTTGGTTAAGCGGTCCACGATCACCCAGATCGTGTTCATGCCACGACGACTCGTCGGCAAACTCGTGATGAAATCCATAGAAATGTCTTCCCACTTCCACTCGGGAATAGGAAGAGGTTTCAGCATACCCGCCGGTCGCTGATGTTCAATCTTAACTTGTTGACAGGTTAAGCATCTCGAAACAAATTCTGCGACTTCTCGCTTCATATTACTCCACCAGTAATTTTGTTTCAAGTCCTTGTACATCTTGCTAGACCCCGGATGAATAGAATAAGGGTAGCATGAGCTTCTCTCAAAATAGAGTTTTTCAACTCGTCATTCACGGCACGCACAACCGATTCTTAAACCTCAAAAGTCCATCCTCGTGGACCACAAATCCAGGCTTTCCTCGAGCCACATCCTCTCGGATGCGCAACAAAGATGGGTCCGAACCTGATTCTCTCGGATTTCCTCCTCGAGTGACGATGAAATCTCTAACATACAAAGCCGCTCGAACTCGCCAAGGCTGACTTCGATCTCGGTCTAAGGAATTCTCTGAAGCTCCTTCGAACTGTTAAACGGGCAAGCATCTGCTCCCGAACGGACTTACGACTCAAGGCGTCGGCGACAACATTCGCCTTGCCCGGTGGTAAAGGATCTCGATATCATAATCTTTGATTAACTCCAACCACTGCCTCTCGACGCATATTTAACTCCTTCGAGTAAATATATACTTTAAGCTCTTATGATCGGTGAATATCGATGTAACGCCATAAAGATAATGACGCCAAATTTTCAAAGCGAACACCACGGCCGCTAGCTCCGTGTCGTGGGTCGGATAATTAATCTCGTAAGGTCTCAATTGCCGTGAAGCATAGGCAATAACCTTCCCGCTCGCATGAGCACACATCCGAGACCCTGTCCGGACGCATCACTATAGACCACAAATCCTTCCGTCCCCTGCGGCAAGGAAAGTACAGGTGCTGACATCAACCGGCTCTTGAGTTCCTCAAAACTCCGTTGACACGCGTCGGACCACGTGTATTTCTTATCCTTCCGCAAAAGGTTCGTTAAGGGTTGAGCGATTCGAGAAAATCCCTCTACAAATCGCCGATAATAACCCGCTAATCCGAGGAAACTTCGGATTTCCTTAACATTCTTCGGAGGTAGCCAATCTCGAATAGCCTCCGTCTTATTAGGATCGACGCGAACTCCGTCTGATGAAATTACATGTCCGAGAAAAGTCACTGACATCCGTAACTCACATTTGGAAAACTTCCCATAAAGTTGTTCTCGCCTCAACACGTCGAGAACTAGATGAAGGTGAGACTCGTGTTCCTCCCGGTCACGAGAATAAATCAAAATGTCATCAATGAAGACAACAACAAACCGATCCAAAAAGTCGATGAAGACCCGATTCATTAACTCCATGAATACCGCAGGTGCATTAGTCAAACCGAACGGCATAACCACAAACTCATAATGACCATATCGTGTTCGAAATGCCGTCCTCGCGATATCCGACTCGAATCCATCGATGATATCCAGATCTTAAGTCGATCTTGGAGAATACCAAGCTCTCGAAGTTGATCTAAGAGATCATCAATACGGGTAAGGGATACTTATTCTTGATCGTCACACCTGCTCAACTCCCGATAATCAATACATAAGCGGAAAGAACCATCCTTCTTCTTGACGAACAACACCGGTGCTCCCCACGGGACGCACTCGGTCGGATATAACCTTTCTCGAACAACTCCTCAAGTTGGTTCTTTAGTTCCCGCATTTCGGTCGGGCCATCCGTGCGGTGCCTTCGATATCGGGACGTACTGTGCTCCAACTCAATCGTGAATTCCACATCCTCTCGTGGAGGCAAACTGTAACTCGTCTGGAAAACATCGCATATTCCTCACCACCGAATATCCGTTAACATTATCGATGATTTCTCGGTTTTGGCCATATAGCACCAATAACCGACACATCCCCGATTGAGTAACCTTACCGCTTTCATCAAATTAATGACTTTACTGCAATACCGGGATTACCTCCTCGAAACACACATTCGACTCCATCGTGCGAAATGATAGTGATCAAACGCTTTGACACTAATGATGGCATCGTGACGATCCATCCAATCAATACCCAAGATGACGCCGTCCCTCGGTAAATCTATCGCGATTAGGTCCGCCGCCATACACGACCATGAAACTGAATCGACAATTCTCAATCTCACGGTTACCGATAATGCGTCTACCATCGGGTAGGCCAATGACATATGGCTCACAACTAGTAGCACTACCTGCACGTAGTCTACTCAAACATGACTCGAAAATGAATGAATGAGATGCACCAAGATCAAAAAGGGTACACACAAAGTTGAGATAGAATTTCGAGTGTACCCGAGATCATTCGGGCCTCGGGATCATCGGTCTTCTTCATCTCATAAATTCGGGCTTGCTGCCCCGAACCGGACGCTCCGTCGATAGCTCTTGGCTCCGCCTTTAGCTCGCTGCCTTGAACGACGCCGACCGAGTGGCTCGATTCTCGCACCCCCGAATGACTGGGGCTTGAGATGACGCCGGAGTGGGTTTAAAGTCCCTACGGCAAAACGGGCCCTATGCCCAGCAATCCCGGGATTGTGGCACGTGATGCATCGCCGGACATTTGGTGCTGAAATGACCTGCTTCCTCACAGCTTGAAACAGTGATGGCCGAATCGCCGCCGCGATCGAGATTCCGCGGTTTAGACGCCAGGAGGTCGCTCGTAAAGTAGAGCCCGCACGCGTTTCTTGAAAGTGGCACGACTCCGCCGATCGACACGGTTCTTGGACTTCTTGCTAGCGACGAAGGTTGCCGCTTAGCAATTTCCTTAGCCGTAAGCTCGTAAGTAAGAGCCTTCTCAATGAACTCGGCGCAGTGGCACGCTTATGATTAAGCAACTGAAGTCTCATACGGGGTTTCAGCCTCTTGCTGAAATACTTGATCTTGTCCGCTTCTGAGTGAATGATAGATGAGGCGAACGGAAGAAGTTCCTGAAACTTTTCGGCGATGGCGAGAACGTCATCATCCGCCGAAAGGTCGGGAGTGAGTAATTCCGACAACTTGGCCTCCCTGAGTGGGGCCGGATAGTACCTCTCCATCATGAGAGTCTTGAACTGTTCCCAAGTACATGTTCCGTCTGTGGGCTTCAACGATAACCACCATGAATGAGCGCTCTTACCGAGATAGTAAGCCGCAACTGAAACTTTATGCCCTTCGGGGCAATCCACCATAGCAAATAGCTTCTCAAAATGCTCAAGCCAATGAACAATATCCGCCGGCTCAGATGAGCCCTCAAAAGTAGGTGGTCGCTGGCGAGAGATATCGCTGATGATATTGCTTACACCCCTCTCTTGCCCCTGAGGCGGCGGCGGAGGAGCCTGCTGATTTTGATTGACGGAGTTATGCATCGTCTCCATCAACTGAGCCATTTGGGTCATTTGGGCCATCATGCCCTGCATAAATGCGAGTGGGTCGACCCGAACACCCTCTGACTGAGCCGTGTCCCGGGTACGACTCCCTGACGATGAATGATCGCGTCGGTGAGTGAGTGGCAGCGTCGCCGCTCGATGAGTTAGCATTATTCCCGCATTTGCACGGTATTCGCGCGAGTTCTCGGATTCGCCCGCTCCACGGCCTCGTCCTCCACGTCCTCTGCCAGCCCTTTCCATACTGAAGTGGAAAGTCATATGATGATTATATATCTCGCATGAGTATCACATTATGATTACATTATGAAATGATGAAAATGAGCATACGCGCTCACATACAGCGATTACATGAATGATTGATTGACATGACATGATTTCGGATGAAATTAATGAAATGATTATCTTGAACAATTTAACAAGATCGATGATATGATCTTCAAGATCAACAACTGAGTAATGAAATGAATTGAGTGATTAATGAGTTAACATTATCGACTTGATCACAATTGAAATTGATGAATGAGGATTGTTAACTGATGAATTATGAATGAATGATTATTGCCAGAAATTATACCATGGCATCAGAAATCTTACGCTTCTTGGTCCGATTGGCTCGGCATTTGCACAGTCACACGTGACGCGAAAGTCCAATGATACTAGTCCGATGACAATGATTTCAAATGAGACATGACTTGGAGGGTAGTATTCAAAACCACGCTCGATACCAACTCGTAACACCCCAAACTAGGCGGATATTACAAGCTGTGGACCCCGACTGGGACCCACCAGCGAATGAAAATGAATGAATTACACAGTAAATGTAGTACCGAACCACATTACAACATCAATTACTCCGACGAGGAGTTTTATACAACACACCCAGATAAAATAGAATACATGTGTATTTTATATGACGATAAAATACACAACACCGAATGAAATGAACACTCAAACGGAAATGTCTGCAGCGGAATGAATAAAGGAAACACAAATGATCGAATAAATGACTGAACAGATGGGGCCCCCTACTAGTATCACTGGGACTCTCGCCGTCACCGTGCTCTCCCCATGCCTTAGCCTTGCCATGACACGAAACAAGATCCCAACGGCCGCCATACGTAACAACAATCCTCAAGGGTTGAAAATACACAATCATGATATATCCGAAATTATGATTTATTCTCCAAAACATACGCAATCAAACATGCTATATGAATCGACTAATCAAGACGGCTCAAAGGAATGGCGCCACACTACGCCCGGATGGAAATGTGTCCGTGCACAAGCCACCAACGATCAAACACGCGTGGTCTTGTACCTAATCGGCCTCACGAGCAATCGACTCGTGTGCACACCCAATGTGAGGCCGCCAACCAACACACGACTATAATGTGCCCGACATGAAAATCCTACACATACCAACCGACGCCAAGATGACCCTAATGCCACAATATGACAAAAGTGACAATGAAAATGAATAATGACTCACCAAGATTGAATGATGGTGAAATGAATGATAGCTCAATGAAATGATCGGAACCGCTGCTCCTTATGACCGAGGTGATTAATTGACAATGACGAAGTTTTGATACGATTAATACAATGATGAATGAGTTATGATTATGAATGAACAACGACAAAAGGAATGAATATCCTTTTAACCGAGTAAGAATTAACTTACACAATACCGATGATGAATGTCCGTCCACGAACAACGTCCTAAATGAAATGCCGGTCGCTCGAACAACCTTGAACAATAATAGTTACCAACAACCGATCAATACATGAATCAAATACGATCATAACCGACTCAAACATCGACACAACGATACCCGAGCTCGAATGAATCGAAACCAACTCCAAGATGTGTATTTCAAACCATCAAAACACTTTCAAGGATATCAATAATCCATTAGAAATCCATAACTCACGATTACAACAACATCAATCGGAAAATCCCCAATTAACCGAAGTCAACCCCAAGGGTTCTTGGAATAATTCCGAAAATAACCGTTTAAATCCGTAGGAATATGTTTATACAAGTTAGATAATCCATAACTAACATATTCCAATGATAATCCAAGCTTACACGAAGAAATCGGAAGGAAAACCCCAAAAATCCGAAATTCTAGATCCAAGAGATTAATACCTTTGATTCGATGTGATGAAGATGATGAAATGATGATCAATCCGAAAGATGAGCTTGAAGATGATGATTGATGATTACACCTCGAAGAATCCTCTCCGAATCGCTTGAAGTCGCCCAAAACTACCGAAGGAATGAAAAGAGATGAAAAATGACGAACTCTGACTAAACTGTCCAATTTATACTCAGTCCATGTTAGCGTGCGCTAGCCCTTGTGCATAGCGTGCGCTAACGTGTAATTTGGGTAGTCCAGTAACCCCTGTCCGAACACGGTAGCGCGCGCTACGTACCTATTTGTAGCGTGCGCTACGGCCATATTACTAGCGTGCGCTAATATCCATTGTTAGCGTGCGCTAGCGAAATATTCGACGCCCGATCTTGAGTCCGTAAAACCGTCGCCCTCGATCTAACCTCGATAGCGTGCGCTACAACAACCGATTCGCGTGCGCTATAATATTGATTGCGACGCTAAATATAACTCATAGCGTGCGCTATGAATTAATCCGGTGCGATCCAAGAGCCACCGGACTCAACTCGATCCGTCCCTAGCGCGCTACTCCACACATATAGCGTGCGCTACTACAACCCGTTAGCGCGCTACTTACCACTCGTAGCGTGCGCTACAATTATTCTCACCGCACCCAAGACCTTCGGATCGCAGCCAAGGTAGCCTTAGCGTGCGCTAAAGCTGAGCGGTAGCGTGCGCTACCTATACCCAATTAGCGTACGCTAAAAGGAGTATGTAGCGTGCGCTACTCCTCACGCACAGCTCGCAACGAAAATGACAATGATGATAAACATGGCACGAAACTCCAATCAGATTAGTGATGAATGACGATTGATACACGATACAATTACTCTGAATGATAAATACCATGACTGAATATGAGTGACAACTGATCAATGATGAGTGAAATTACTGAGTATCAATTACTAAATGATAATTACTGAGTGATAAATACTGAATGATAATTACTGAGTGATAACTGGGTATTACACTTCCTCTTAGTGAAAACTTTCAGAATATTCGACCCTCGGGTCTAAGTATAAGTGTTTCTAAACATCGAAAATATCTCAAAATACTTTTGGTCCTCAATTGGATTTTTTTTTTTTTTTTTGAAATATATTGCGGCACGAGAAAGCACCTCGAAAACACCGCAAGAAAATAATTCGTTTTAAAAGTACGTCTCGAAATTCAATTTTCTAAGATACTCAAGGTTTTCAAAAATCCAATAGGCCAGAATGTCCAAAACTCACACATATCGACGTTCATTAAAACAATTCCTAGTACACGCATCAAAACGTTTAAAATCAAGACAATACATGTCTTTAAACGGAAATAAACGATAAAATACCACATTCAGAACAAAACCACTGACCCCATTCGAGGCCTCTAAAGACCCTCCCGCACTGGCTAATGAACAAGTCGAACGCGTATAAGCACAAAGCTTCCACAAGAGAACTTGTAAAACGCGCAAATCGATTCGAAAATCATCAGCAACGGACAAAAACAACAATAAAAAGACATCACAAGCGACGACACTCCTCGTATAAATCAAATACGAGAGTCGACTAAATACATATCGTGAAATCAAAATCCACATAAGGATTCCATCTCTTAACAAATAATCATAAAAAAAAAAAAAAATATAGCTCGTGTCACACGAGGCACAACACAAAGAAGGGAGACTTACTTCCACAGGTCGCACGAAGATGATGATCGCCCCACGATACTAATCACGACCAACAAACTCAAACGACGCGTCGCGACACGACTCAGTCCGACTAAATCCGACGAGACAAAACTCAATAGACACCACTGACCCGACAGCCTAGGTTTCCACAACCTAAGCTCCGATACCATTTATGTAACACCCCCAATCCACTCAGGGATATTACACGCCGTAGACCCTCTCCTCGAAGATCTACCAGGCTGGTAACAACATTTAACATCTCGACAATGCCTTCAAGGCTAAATGACTCAGTAGACCGATTTGGTCTTTCAATAAAATATACAACTCAATTACAACATATACCCACGCAGGGGTCAAAGTACAATAAACTCCCGTACAACGGGGAATAGATACTTTGCCGAAAAGAAAATACAATTAGACCATTACGACATCAACGGATCCTCGTGTGATTAGTATCGTTCATCTTTCATCATCCTTCGTGCCGACCCTGTGTTATGCTCCAAAACCTGAATGCAAAAATAGACATCCACCCCCCGAATACTCGGGGTTAGCAAAACTCCACTGTTTTGCTAGTGCAAGAACAAAGTGCAAATACGAGCCATACAATTCACATTCCACGAATAACAATAACCAAGGATCCTCAAAGATCCAAACGAAACGAAAAGTACTTCCCGAGGCAAGAGTTTTGAGAAAACATTTCAAAATCGAAATACCATAAATCAATCGAATTAATTTATAAGACGGTTTAGAATGCCATCGAGAGTTTTAATAGAAAACCATTTAGGATTATCAAATCCTACTTTTCAAAATCCACAAGACAGAAGGGGTCACCGCCCCAAAAGTTTACTTTCCGTAAAATCACCTTTACCAAACCGTTGGGATTTTAGCCCCAAATCCGTAAAATGACTTTTACAAAAATGTTGGGATTTTAGCCCCAAATCTCATCAACTCACAGTACACAAGAACGACCACAAGGTTCGTCTCCCAACATCAAAATCCACAAATAAAGGATTTAAAACAAACAACAAAATACTCTAGAGTCATCCTAGCCAAGTAGGCCAAACGAACAACTTACCTCTTACACACTTAGTCAATGCATGCAATCATGAAAACCGTTCAAAAGCACTCATTTCCGGAAATGCCAATATCGAATCACATTTGTAAAATGCACCACAATTAACCGCGGACCCACAGCTTCGTGGATCCCTACCGAGACCCCGTCGGATCTAACCCGCAGTGGTTAAAAGCAAGCTCGCGGTTCCACAGCTTCGTGGAGCCCTACCGAGACCCCGTCGGATCTAACCCGCAGTGAGCATACACACACACACGTTACTCATGCAATACTAACATGCTAAGAATGTAAGTTCATTAAGAATACTCACTAGAGATGGCCATTAACTCGACACCATTATCAAACTCTTTAAAAATACAATAACAAGATTAAATACGGAATACACGATTCCATAACTTAAACAATAGGAGTATCATCATAAAAGCCTTCAACGTTCAAAATAACCAAATCATAATCAATTCTCAAAACACCGTTCACAAACACACGCGTTTGAAAGAAAGCCTTTAACGAGGCCAAACCGAAATCTTTTGAAACTTCATTTCAAACAACCAAACAAACACACCAAGACGATCACCGATCATCATATCCACAAAATAAGAAAAGTATGGGCAAGGTACTTGCCTCGAATAACCACAACGCGGAGAATCGGCCGAAGTAGGTTGGCACGAACTGACTACGAACTCGCCGACTCCACCGAACGACAACCCGCAATAATGAACTATGAATGAAAACAATAACAACGAAAATGAATTCCATAATACGACTCAAAGCCGTTGAATTCAAAGAACGAATGACGAAAGTTCAAGCGTTTCCCCCAAAACGGCCAAGAACACGATTCGTCCGTCAAAACCCGAAAACTGAATTCCAGGTTGAAATATGGATATACAATCCATAGAATATATTTAACAACATCATTTAACCATAATCGATCCATCAAAAACGGATGAAAAACAAGATCAAGGACAAATTCCCCAAAAAGTCAATTTGAAGGAAATCAAGAAATATACTTCGATTCGACGAAGAACAATGGATTAAATGATGTTAAACACAAGGATACTACCAATATTAATCATATCCATCATGAATTAATCAGTAATACGGAACGAATCGGACAAAAACGCAAAAACCCCCAAATTCACGAAATTAGGGTTCTAAGGAAGGTTACCTTGATTCGCTGGATCAAAGGACGATATAGGATGATTGATTGATGATATAACCTCAATAACTTCATGGATTGGTTGTCAAACAACATGGCTCCATGTTGATATCACCCTCAGCCGCGGACGGAAATGAGAAGAAGGAGAAAAATGGCCAAAAACCCGTGTGCAGGCCATAAATAGTCAGTGCAAAGGTGCCGCGGCCCAATGAGTGTGCCGCGGCACGTGCCCAAAAATGGCTCCCGGTGGTCGGCGGTGTGCTGCTCTCGGCAGTGTGCCGCGGCACCCGGCATCGATTTGGCCGAGAAAATGCCACAGACAGCCGCTGCCCCGCGGCGTGTCTGCGCCAGATCGCTTCCCAGAATCGCTGACACGCGGCCGTGACTCGGCCAGAAGCTGCCGAGCACTACCGGCCGTGACTCGGCCAGTGCCGGCCTGGGCCCTGGTTGCCCGGCCATGACTCGGCCGGGGCCAACTCCGACGGCCCGAACGACCCCGAAATCCGAACCTAAATACGAATCGATGATACGGTTACGACGTACTCGCAAAGACGAATCTAAGAGCTAAGAGAACACACAATTCCGACCACCCGAAGGCTCGGAATTCAACAACGGAAGTAATTACCCAAAACTTTGGGAAATTACGAAAATGGCCCAAAACGTCCGAAAATCACGATACGCGATCGAAACACCAAACCAAAGCTCGCAACATGAATAATAACATTAAATGAACTTACGAGAAACTCGAAACAACAGTTTCGGACGAGATTCGCAAGAATCGAACTCAAGTGCGGAAAAGTCGCTAAAAAGCTCGGAACTCAACAAAACGATACCGAAACGAACTCGGATGACAAAAAGTGCAGAATTAATCATTCTCGAAATGACGAAACGGTCATGAGCGAGTCGTCAAAACGGACTTCCTCCGAAAAAAAAGAAAATTACCGAAATTTGAAATTGCGGATATTACAACAACACTGTGTTAGGAATATGCCCTCGAATGCCACTCAGAGGATGAGAGAGTGAGAGCAATTGTATTGTAATTATGAATATTATATTTAATAAGGCAATTATTATTTCTATATTATTGTATATCACTGGCATTGTGATTTGGTATATAGAATAGTAGTCCTTGCATTTGAGAGTGAACATTCTACTCCTTATAGAGATAAGGAGATAGGCACTAGAAGTGTTTAGAGCTCGAATGCTTAACTAGTTCGCAAGTCGATAAAACTTAACAGGACATTAAGTTTTAATAAGACTTGTATAACTGATGCTAGGACGTGTGCACGTCTTGATAGCATAGTTATAAGTATATTGATGGGACCAGTATACTCGAACACGACTCATACTCGATTCAGTCACACGGTATTCACTCTCGAAGAGTCGATGACGAATCGAAAGGTTGTGATAGTATACGTGGACCTTTGACTTGAGGGTTCGAGAAGATGTGTCTGTGACGTTTAGTTTGTCATTAGAGTAGTTAGACTCATTTGCTTAATTGCCGAGTCGACCTCGGTGCGGACTATACGGGCGGTGTAGCAGCCTTTGGCCGACGCCAAGAAAGGATTCTATCTCCCGTTAGTGAGCGGGCGAATGTCCTATACGGTTAATGGCAAATAAGATCATAAGTCTTTGGCCAAAGCATTCGATATAGTCGTATTAGATACGCTATTAATCGATCGGTCTTGATTTGCATTAACACATGTATAGAGTTTAGTCAACAGTAGGTTTGACTTTACCGTGACCCTAAGACTTGACGGGACATCCGATGAAGGGTCTATACGTATATAGTATTCACGACATAATGGTTACGGAATGATTCGTTCATTCGTTCTCGATCGGGGTTTACAAAGGCGCCCGCCAGCAAGCTAAGTGTTGCCCGCACTCATTGGTTCCTCCCAATGCCTACCGAGACGAACCTACGAGTCGCGCAATAGGATCATTGATGGATAAATGTGAATTAATAATCTCTCTTATAATATTAGATATTAGATATCTAATTTTGATTTATCGGATAAATCAAATAGCGGTCTAATGAATTGTAAGTAGTTCTTGGGTGATTACTTTAATTCATAAATTATATTTCTTAGAGAAATATATATTTGTGTTTGATATAATTAATTAATTGGATTAATTAATTAGTCCAAACACATTGGAAATAAAACGGATTCGTTTGACGAACATCCAGTACACGAGGGATTCGTTTTGACGAACATCCAGTACACGAGCCGAGTAAATTCGACCGGTCTTCTTGGAAATTTCCCTTAAGGCCACCCCCCCTCCATCTCTTGTCTCTTATATACTTATTTTATGTCACTAGGTGACATATGTGAGGTGTATTTGATACCCTCAATCATGTGTTAAAGGTAGACTTTCATTTTTTTTATAAATAAAAGTCTTTAAAAAGGAGTTATCACTACTTCTTCTTGCTTTAACTCATAATCACGAATTTGAGAGAGAGAGTAAGGTAGAAAACTTTATCTTGATCTTAGAGACAAGATATAAGAAGAATACATTGAGAGAGAAAATTCCTACAAGCTTCCCTAGCCGCATTCTTGAAGAAAGGAAGCTTGTCGATTTTTCCATCAAGTTCCGGCGTGTGAAGTAGAGGCATCTTGCTTTAGGTGCTTGGAACGAAGGGCTCTTCATCATCATCATCATCATACGAAGGTTTTTCAGAGATATCATAGGTATGGGACTTTGATTCCTTGATCTTCGTATTTTTCTTTTCGTATATACGTTACTTGATCGATCCTCTTAGGGATTCCGTTTATTCTTCCGTTGCGTTTATTTTCTGTGGAATCCCAACAGTGGTATCGGAGCGAGATCAAATATATCGTATATACGATCATCTTTGCATTTGGAATGTTATTTGATGATGTTTATGATTTAGAATCATAATAGATATAATCGAAGAAATTTAATCGTCGTAGTAAGTCAAGTTTCGACTATTTTATGTGAATTATAAATCTGAAAAATTTGATTTTTGTTGATTTATAAGTTCTTCATGAAGTTAAGAAACTTTTTCGTTTTGTGTTTAGTCGAAAAAATGAGAAAACGGGGTTAAACACGAATACCGCATTTAAGACGCAGTGCCGGCAGCAGCTTCATCGATCTTGCCTGCCGGCCGAGAGTGACTCGCTAGCTACCGTAGCTGCTCGGCCAGCTGCCGGGCAGTGACCGAGAGTGACTCGGTCCGGGCGGTTTCGGGTTTTCGCCCGATTTTGAATCGGGCCGTGGTGGGCCGATACCGGATTTTCCGGGACTCCATTTTTGTGTTTATATTTCGTTGTAATAATTTCCGAAATTTAAATTGGATTTAATTAGATTTAATAAAATATTTGGAATATTTTTTTAAGGGAAATTATTAGACGAGAATATTGTTTTGGCCGGATTACTTTGAACGGATTAAAATGACGATTATAAATATTAATTTGATTAATATTGTAGAAATTAAATAAATTAATTTTTATATTAATTGGATTAATATATTAATTGATTATTTAATTTTATTTACCGTTACATGTTGTATGAAATGCCTTATGTGATGATGATATAGCTCGTGGACTTAGTTGTTGATTTGTTCGATTCGATATGGTTGTAAAGGCCATTTTGAGCCTATTTATTTTTACTAGAAAATATGTATAAAAGGACGTATTGTTCAATGATGTAATTATTCATATGGCTATGACGAAGACCGAAGACGACCGACTGGAAGACGAAGAATCAATACTGTATTTTTCTTTTCGTTATTTGGCTTAGCCCAATACTTAGGAAAAAGTCCATGAGCTATATGTTGGTAGTAACTAGGTTGCTATTTATTGTTTTTCATTTTGAATGATTGACAAACCACAAACCGCACTTATAAACGGATTAATGTGCAAAGTGTAACATATAATCGCGTTAATACTCCCACTTACAAACACTAAGTTATAAAGGTTACGAGGTTTCCTACCCTCCGTCAAACTCATGGAAAATTGAAATCTAAACCGGAATATTATTCTTCCGAGTATGTCGGGGTAATATTTTTGGGGAAAGTTGATAAATTCCTAGAGTGCATTAGATGCCTTTGGTTGTGACAAATCAAACCCCTATAAACCGTATGGGTTGCCGGGTAAGATTCAATTGTCAGACTAATAGGAGTTGACGGTTTAAACTTAGATAGTTCAGCGAGCCATAGAAACCGAATGGGTTGAGGGCAAGTGAACTAGGGGAAAAAGAAGATCGAATCATCTATTAGATGGGTTGGTATTAGACACCACTTTATAAAGAATAATAGAATATAAACCGTATGGGTTGCCCTCTATTAAACTTTGTAAAGAAATCGATCACCACTATGAAGTCACCCAAGACTTAGGATTTAACATGGGAGTGTGTAAATGCCGATAAAATAGTGGGAGCCGAGTTATGAATAAAGAAAGTCCTTAAATTCTTTACTCGGATCATAATTAAACAATCACTAACGAATCTCAAATTATTCTCTGCAGTTAACAAAACTCTCAATATGACAATGAACCCACTCGCTATACTACTTGAAAAGAACGTCCCGATCGTCCGAACTATGGATCGGCTTCAACTTGAGGATTGTCCTAACTATGGAAATGCTGGGATACGTCTTCGAGGCGGACATCCCAGCGGCTCCTGCAAGAACCCGAGCCAATCAGGAAGATGTCGATGCCCATGAGAAATGGGTAAAAGACGACATAAGAGTGCGAGGGTACATGTTAGGCTCACTGACCAATGAGCTTCAACGTGCCCATGAAAAGATGACGTCTTCACGAGCCATCTTAGCGCACCTGGCTGAGCTCTATGGAGAGCATAGCCGAACTGCTAGATATGAGATATCAAAGCAATTATTCGGCTCCAGGATGAAGGAAGGAGAGAAGGTTGGGGACCATGTCCTCAAGATGATCTCGATGATTGAGAGATTGGAAGCTCTTGATTTTCAGATGCATGCATCTCTCCAAACTGACCTTATCCTGCAGTCACTTCCTGACTCCTTTTCCCAATTTGTCATGAACTTCAACTGCAATGAGATTGCATGTAACTTAGCTGGTCTAATGAACAAACTGATGACTGCCCAGTCTCAGATGAAGACAAAGGGAAAGGAAGCTGCACTTGTGATTTCTTCTAAGACTTGGAAGTCCAAGAATAAGAAGAAAAAGAACAAGAAGCAGTTAGGTCCGATAGCCAATATCGACAAGGGAAGGGGCAAGGCCCCAATGGTTCAAAAGAGCAAAGGGGCCAAGAAAACGGATTTATGCCTCAACTGCGGTGAGCTAGGCCACTGGAAGAGGTATTGTCCAAAGCTTGACCGTAATGTGCCTTCAGGTACGGAACTATTGGTTTTAGAAACAAATTGTTCTGTAACTGTATATTCTACTTCTTGGATACTTGATTCCGGTGCGAGTTCTCACATTTGTACAATGAATCAGGATCTGGAACGAAGTAGGAAGCTGGATTCAGGGGAGGTGATGGTCACCGTCGGAAGTGGGCATAGTGTCGAGGCTTCTGATATCGGATCCCTTATGTTGGATTTAGAATCTGGTTTTATTCTCACTTTAGATGATGTACTTGTTTTGCCCAAGGGGCACAAGAATATTGTATCAATTCCGGTCATGGACCGAAAGGGATTTCACTTCTTTATTGGAGATGGGTCCTGTCGTATTTATTTCAGAAATAAATTGGTTGGTACTGCTACATTATTAAATAGTTTATACCATTTAAATTTAAAGAATAAGACAACTGTGAACACTATAACTAGGAAGCGTGGTAGGGATGAAACGAACCAAGCACTTTAGTGGCAACTTAGACTTGGTCATATCGGTCAGACCAAGGTTCATAAAATGGAGAAAGATGGGCTTACGGGTCCATTGGGATCAGATCCCTATGCAACTTGTGAATCTTGCCTTCAAGGCAAAATGACTAAGTTACCCTTCGCAGGGACTTTTGAAAGAGTCAAAAACTGGATTGATCCATACCGACGTCTGTGGCCCTTTTGAAGTGGCACGAGACGGCTTTCGGATTTCATTACATTCACGATGACCATACTGTATGGATTCGTGTACTTAATGAAACATAAGTCCAAGCTTTTGATAAATTCAAGGAATTTAAAGCCCTAGTTGAAAATCAAACAGTAACCGTGTTAAGACTCTTCGGTCGACCGGGTGGTGAGTACATGAGTACCGAATTTGATGAGTTCTTAAAAGAACTAGGAATAGTGTCACAATTCACTCCTCCAGCTACTCCACAATTAAATGGTGTATCGAAAGAAGGAACCGAACCTTGTTGGACATGGTTCGCTCCATGCTTAACTATACCGATCTACCGATTTATCTGGGGTTACGCGCTCACTCATGTGCATATCTTGAACAGATGTCCTTCCAAACTGTTCCTAAGACTCCCATGAGATGTGGAGAGGTAGGAAACCAAGTCTTAATCACATTAGGATTTGGGGATGCCCTGCTTATGTCAAGAAGACTAAAGTAGAGAAATTGGAAACTAGGTCCGTGAAAGGTCGTTTCATAGGATATCCAGGATTCCATGGGATATCTATTCTACATGCACGAAGATCATAGGATCATCGTTGCTATACAAGCACACTTCTGGAAGATCGGTTTATTCAGAAGGAGGGGCAGGTAGAAATATTTCTTTGGAAGAAATAAAAGAAACACCAAATGAGACACCTATGCAAGATACAAGAACCGAACCTTCTGAAATACAAATACAACCTCGCAAGTCTAGTAGAATTTCTCAATTACCTGAGAGGTATGGCTATCTGCATCAAGAGGAACTGGGTGTCCATGAGATGACAGAAAGTAGTCAAGAGAAAGATCCTTCTACATACGACCAAGCGATGGTAGACGTTGACTCCACCAAGTGGCAAGAAGCTATGGAAGCTGAGATAGACTCAATGCATGCTAATCAGGTCTGGACTTTAGTGGATCGTCCTAAAGGCATAGTGCCTATTGGAAACAAATGGATCTATAAGAGAAAGACTGATGGAGATGGCAAGGTTGACACCTATAAGGCTAGGCTTGTGGCAAAGGGTTATTCCCAAAGAGAAGGAATCGATTACTTCGAGACCTTCTCGCCTGGAGCTATGATTAAGTCTATTCGCATGATGCTTGCTATAGCAGCCCACTTAGATTATGAAATATGGCAAATGGATGTGAAAACGGCATTCCAAAATGGATTCCTCGAGGAGGAGATTTATATGGAACAGCCTAAGGGATTCATATCTCAAACCAATATTCATAAAGTATGCAAACTTTAGCGTGCCATTTATGGACTGAAGCAAGCTTCACGGAGTTAGAATCTTCGTTTTAACGAGACAGTCAAAGAGTTTGATTTTGTCCAAAACGAAGAAGAGCCCTGTATTTACAAGAAGGTTAGTGGGAGAAAAATTGCATTCTTAATACTATATGTAGATGACATTCTACTTATAGGAAATGACGTAGGAATGCTCAGTTCTGTGAAAGCTTGGCTTTCTAAAGAGTTCTCAATGAAAGACTTGGGAGAAGCTACCTATCTGGGTATTCGTCTCTACTGGGATAGAGCGAAAAGAATGTTAGGTCTTTCCCAAGCCCTCTACATAGAAAAGATCCTGAAGCGATTTAGGATGGAAGATTCTAAAAGAGGGTTTCTACCTATGCAACATGGTGCAAAACTTTCCTTAGAGATGTGTCCTCAAAGTGAGGAAGATAGAAAGGAAATGAGCAAGGTACCTTATGCTTCAGCAGTAGGTAGCCTTATGTATGCAATGATCTGCACTAGACCGGACATTGCCTATGTTGTGAGCGTAGTAAGTCGGTTTCAGTCAAATCTAGGGCAGGAACATTGGACTGCTGTAAAGAACATTCTTAAGTACCTTAGGAGGACTAAAGACTTGGTTCTTACATACGGCGGTGGAGAACTAAGAGTGATGGGTTATACAGACTCAGATTTTTCGGGGGACATGGATGCTCAGATGTCCACATCAGGGTATATCTTTACTCTGAATGGTGGGGCGATTTCTTGGAGAAGTGCCAAGCAAAGTTCGATTGCTATCTCCACATGTCAAGCCGAATATCAGCAAACACGGAGGTCGCTAAAGAAGCTTTTGGATAAAGAAGTTCACTGAGGAACTTCAAGTGGTTCCTAACGCAGAGAAGCCCGTGACACTGTTTTGTGACAACGACGGAGCTGTTGCACAGGCTAAGGAGCCTAGGGCTCACCACAACACCAAACATATTACGAGAAAATATCATTTTGTTAGAGAAATGGTTCGGGATGGGAATGTTACACTGCAGAGAGTAGACACAGCAAATAACGTTGCTGATCCGCTTACCAAGCCACTATCTCAGAAGGTCTTAGAGAGACATCTGGAGAGTATGGGTATTAGATACCATAGTTTGTGGCATTGAGCGCAAGTGGGAGATTGTTAGGAATATGCCCTCGAATGCCACTCAGAGGATGAGAGAGTGAGAGCAATTGTATTGTAATTATGAATATTATATTTAATAAGGCAATTATTATTTCTATATTATTGTATATCACCGGCATTGTGATTTGGTATATAGAATAGTAGTCCTTGCATTTGAGAGTGAACATTCTACTCCTTATAGAGATAAGGAGATAGGCACTAGAAGTGTTTAGAGCTCGAATGCTTAACTAGTTCGCAAGTCGATAAAACTTAACAGACATTAAGTTTTAATAAGACTTGTATAATCGATGCTAGGACGTGTGCACGTCTTGATAGCATAGTTATAAGTATATTGGTGGGACCAGTATACTCGAACACGACTCATACTCGATTCAGTCACACGGTATTCACTCTCGAAGAGTCGATGACGAATCGAAAGGTTGTGATAGTATACGTGGACCTTTGACTTGAGGGTTCAGTAGAAGATGTGTCTGTGACGTTTAGTTTGTCATTAGAGTAGTTAGACTCATTTGCTTAATTGCTGAGTCGACCTCGAAGTGCGGACTATACGGGCAGGTAGCAGTCTTTGCTGTACGCCAAGAAAGGATTCTATCTCCTGTTAGTGAGCAGGCGAATGTCCTATACGGTTAATGGCAAATAAGATCATAAGTCTTTGGCCAAAGCATTCTGATATAGTCGTATTAGATACGCTATTAATCAGTCGGTCTTGATTTGCATTAACACATGTATAGAGTTTAGTCAACAGTAGGGTTTGACTTTACCGTGACCCTAAGACTTGACCGGGACATCTGATGAAGGGTCTATACGTATATAGTATTCACGACATAATGGTTCTGGAATGATTCGTTCATTCGTTCTCAGTCGGGGTTTACAGTGCGGCCCGCTAGGCTGGCTAAGTGTTGCCCGCACTCATTGGTTCCTCCCAATGCCGGCTGAGACGAACCTACGGAGTCACGCAATAGGATCATTAATGGATAAATGTGAATTAATAATCTCTCTTATAATATTAGATATTAGATATCTAATTTTGATTTATCGGATAAATCAAATAGCGGTCTAATGAATTGTAAGTAGTTACTGGGTGATTACTTTAATTCATAAATTATATTTCTTAGATAAATATATATTTGTGTTTGATATAATTAATTAATTGGATTAATTAATTAGTCCAAACACATTGGAAATAAAACGGATTCGTTTGACGAACATCCAGTACACGAGGGATTCGTTTTGACGAACATCCAGTACACGAGCCGAGTAAATTCGACCAGTCTTCTTGGAAATTTCCCTTAAGGCCACCCCCCCTCCATCTCTTGTCTCTTATATACTTATTTTATGTCACTAGGTGACATATGTGAGGTGTATTTGATACCCTCAATCATGTGTTAAAGGTAGACTTTCATTTTTTTTATAAATAAAAGTCTTTAAAAAAGAGTTATCACTACTTCTTCTTGCTTTAACTCATAATCACGAATTTGAGAGAGAGAGTAAGGTAGAAAACTTCATCTTGATCTTAGAGACAAGATATAAGAAGAATACGTTGAGAGAGAAAATTCCTACAAGCTTCCCTAGCCGCATTCTTGAAGAAAGGAAGCTTGTCGATTTTTCCATCAAGTTCCGGCGTGTGAAGTAGAGGCATCTTGCTTTAGGTGCTTGGAACGAATGGCTCTTCATCATCATCATCATCATACGAAGGTTTTTCAGAGATATCATAGGTATGGGACTTTGATTCCTTGATCTTCGTATTTTTCTTTTCGTATATACGTTACTTGATCGATCCTCTTGGGGATTCCGTTTATTCTTCCGTTGCGTTTATTTTCTGTGGAATCCCAACACACTGGATATTGTATTTGACAGGAGACAAAGGCTCTTCCCCAGCACATCCAAAGCCGCATGCAAGGCAGCTGATAGCGATGATGACATCCTTTCACAAGATGAGATGGATTTGCTCATCCATAAATTTCAAAAGTTCATTGAGAAATATCGAAATGCCCCATGCAGGCCCAGACCATTCAACAAGGTGAGTTCTGAATCACCTTCGTTCGTAGATTCTAACCTGTGCTATAACTGCAGTAAACCGGGACACTATGTAAATAGATATCCTCATCCAAAAGTATAAAAGTTTCCCAAAGCCGAACAAGAAGAAAAGGACGAGAAAAGGCGTGTCTAGCGAAACAAGCTCAAGGCCCTGATCGGAGAATCAGAAGCCTCGACCACACCAACCAAGACCGAGGAGTGGCAATCACTGACAGTGACTCCCCCGATGATGAAATCGAAGATAAAGCATATATATGCTTTATGGCCAAGGAAGAAGATGATGATGAAGACAGTAAGTAAGAAGATGATGATGAAGACGTGAAGGTGAGGTAAGCTCAACCTCAGCTACTCCTATTAATGCATCACATACTTTTGAAAATATGATGAATGTGTTTAGAAACATTTAGAAAGCCCATGAGATGCTTAAACAAGAAAACCAACAACTCTCTCTTTCGAATTTAGAGATGAAGGATGAAAACGATCTGCTGAAAAATAACTATGAAAACATGTCTCTGGATTGTGAAAATAGCAAGATTATTCATGAAAAACTCACGGAAAGCAATCATGAACTTTCAATCAAACTAAATATGGTAAAAACCATTAATAATTGCAAGACAAATACTTATGCTTTGTTAAAAGATACATCTTTTTGGGAAAAGAGAAGGAGAACTCGAGACCATCCTTAAATCCTTTGAGAAATCATCAGAGAGGATATAAGATATTCTAGACACTGGCAGCATGCACACGACAAACGTGGCTTAGGATATGACTTGTTCTCACTAAAAGGAAAAACTAGTAGGTTGGTTGTAAAGAGAGTAAAACCCATTCCGGAACTTGAAGAATCCCCAAGTACTATAAAGGTCACAACTGCCCCTTCTCGGACAGCAAAGGCTGCAATTTCGCCACCTAGTTCATATCATAAGCAGCAGAAACCCCAGCCTCATAGACCTGTAAGACGCAATGCCAATCATCAACAGTATTCTCCTTCAACATACGAACAGCCTCAGCAGAAAGAAGGATGTACCCAAGTATAAAAGGTATGCACCTCAGTACTAGCAATAGTATAGTGCCCCTAGATACTTGGTACATGAAGCCAAGTTACCGTCCATAAGTAGGTTGCAGTGCGATTCTATCAACAACAAATCTAGGAATCTAACTGGAAACCCAGAAGGCAAGCAATGAGGCCGAAAAATGGTTCCTCTTCCAACACGGCAATCGTATTGGATCCAAAATACCATATTTTACATGCATAATAATAATGCTTACAACGACTATATGCCGCCCTATGTAAATCTCACAAAATAAGACCAAATGTAATCTATAGCAAACCAATTCCTGTCAGAAAAATATGGGTACCTAAGGGCACTAATAACCAAGGACCAAAATATCAAAGGTGACCTAAATCTACTTAGTCTTTTTGATTACAGGTTATCAAGAAGAAGGATATACGGTATTATGATAGAGGATGTTCTCGCCACATGACAGGAGACATCAACCAGATTTCAGATTATGTAGAAGGTCGCGGTCCAAAGGTGCAATTTGGTGACAAATCCAAGGAAGAACAAGAGGGAAGGGAAGCCTGATTGTAGAAAAATTCAAAGTCATCAACATAGCCTATGTTGAAGGACTACAATATAATTTACTTGGTATTAGCCAGTTTTATGACTAATTGTTCTCGGTCAAATTCTATGTAGATCATAGTAGGGTGAAGGACAACAAAGCAAATCATCCTCAGAGGAAGCCAGAAGGTGACATGTATATTATTGACTGGAAACCCACAAGATCCATAATTCCTTGTTTTGTTGCCTAAGGCACTGCAGGTCAAAGTTGGCTATGGCACTAGAGGATGGCGCACATCAATTTTAAGACCATCAACAAGCTAGCTCGATAGGGAATGTTCAGAGTCTTGTCCGGTGTATTATTTCATAAAAGTATTGTATGTGGACCCTGTTAGAAAGGCAAGCAGTTCAAGACCTCTCTGAAGAGCATGTCATACCTTTCGAACCACAGGGTCCTGGATTTGCTACACATGGATCTCTATGGTCCTGTAGACCTTGTCAGCCTCGGAGGTAAGAAATATATCTTGTTATTATTGGTGATTTCTCCAGGTATGCTTAGACTATCTTCCTAAACAAGAAGAAAGATACTACCATAAAGTTGTCGGAACACCTGAAAAGGTTGCAAAATGAGAAAGGGTTGAGTATTGTATCCATTCGTTCCGACAGAGCCATAAAGTTCACATATTTCTTTATAGATCAAGACTGTGGGGACAATGGCAGCATGAATACTCAACAGCCTAGACTCCTCAAGAAAATGGTGTTGCCGATCATAAGAACAGAAAGTTGAAAGAAGCAACAAGAACCATGTTAGCCGCAAGCAAGTTGTCGTAGCATTTCCGGGGAGATTCAGCAAATACAGCATGTTATACACAAAACCGCTGTATCATCAATAAACATCATAAACAAAAGCATACAAGGTATGGAACAACAAAACTCCAATGGTTGCGGACTTTCACATATTTGGATGCAGATGTTACATGCTCAACAATGGCAAGGACCAATTAAAGACCTTCTGTCACAGCCCCTTATCCCTAAGGACGGCTCAGCCAGGGCATGACCCGGGGTAGGAATTAAGAAGCGGGGAATAAAGGGGGAAACATATGTTTCGTAAGGAATAAGGGTGGATTTCTGTGAATAACCTATCAAGGGATCATGAAGGGGAGTCAATCCCGTGGGAATGACTTAGAATCCAAAGTAGAATACATAGTTATAATATTAGCCTTGAAGTTTAGGAAAAGGCTTCATAGCATATTACAAACGACATGACTTAGAAATCAAAATCATAAAGAGTGTTTGCAGTGGAAAAACATGGTTTGTTACATATATGAAGATATGTGACCAGGGCTTAACATCGTTTGTAGACAAAATACTTTCACTCAACACCCTCCGTCACATCCCCTGCTCAACCTGCATATTTTTAAAACATATAAAGGGCTGAGTACAACATACTTCGTGAACATATTGCCAAAACATAAAACATGCTTTCGTATTTGTCATCATCTATATAAGCAGTAACACACAGGGGTTTTAAGAAAAAGCCCATATTTACTAAATCATTTCATTTCATAGAAAATATCATCAGATTCACAGTATCCATAATTTATGCCAGGGAAGGTGGCCACCTCCCGCGAACGTTACTCCCCGAGATCGGCCACTCCAAAGAGAGCTCACAATCCCGAGTACTGTGCACACTAACCCTGGCCAGCGACCTTTGTATAACTCAGGATCTGATCATTTCATAGGTTGGCAATCCAACAGTGATAGGTTCATAAGAATCCACATAAAAGTTTTTATGCATCATAATCATTTTGAAATCATAACTTGCTTGTAAAACATTTCATCAAAATAGAGCAAAGCTCACATCATTTTCATATAGAAAGTCCACCTGGACAAGTAATAAATGCAGGCAAAAAGATTCTCAGATCTTCCTTAAGCTTCAGTCTGCTGCTCCATCTTTCATCGAAAACAACTAAGTTTAGCGGTCGATCGAGCTTAACGAAGTCTAACGGACAATATACTCGATCTACATGTTTGGACTTTAGAGTTTTGCATTCGACTAAAATTTAATATTAAAATCTATGAATCTTTTAGAGAATCCAACTGACCATATAACATATAAAGATACTAAAGACGGTAACCGATACTCGATTCCTTTACATATTCCTTGGTTTGAAAACGATCATCAAACACTTAACACAATCATAACATAATGTGCATCAAGTCTTGTAAGAATTAGAATTATTTTATTGCACAATAAGACCTAGATAGTGTATCTTATACCACTCGAAAGCCACTGAAGTCTAGTTTCGTGTCCATTTTACAGGCCTCAAAAATATTAAACGTGAAGAAAGTTATGGGTGTTTCTGTGAAGTGTAAGAGGTTGTAAAACATCCACGGGTTCTAGCTTGAATGGTGATCGGCAGCTTGCGAGTTGTTGAGGCATTTACGGGTTTTCAATCAAGAGATGTTAAGAAACCAAGGGAAGAAGTTGCAACGGCCACAGGTTTCCACTGGTTCGAAGCTATTGTGACAGAATTCATTGTAACATTAATTTCACTGATTGAAAGTTATAGTGAATTCATCTCCGACTGGGTTGGAGAGAAGTGGACTGGTAGAGGATTACACCACCTCTGAAACCACTATAAAAGTGATGTGTGATTTATTGTCTTAATCATCATACTTAACTGTTGCATCCATATTAACTGTTGCATTCAAAGTCAGTTGTCATTCCGCAAAAACATTTTACAGCTGAGAAAGGTTAACTGCATTTATATCAGCCGAGTAACCTTAGCTGCATTTACTATAGTTGTGTTTCTAGAAACAGTTATCTAAGCAAAAGACTTTATAAGTCTATTTTCCCCCCTAAACTTACACCTGACACCTTGTGACCTACAAACCTTGTTTCACTCGATGTGTTA
This sequence comes from Orobanche coerulescens, assembly GCA_033398695.1. Classification (NCBI taxonomy): domain Eukaryota; kingdom Viridiplantae; phylum Streptophyta; class Magnoliopsida; order Lamiales; family Orobanchaceae; genus Orobanche; species Orobanche coerulescens. Next base: position 143,761,646 of record CM065805.1, on the reverse strand, counting down.
TACAATCGGGGACGGTCTGGCTAGTGTAACACCCCCAAGTTATTCAGGGTATATTACAGCGCCGTGAGCCCCGCCGTGGGACCCACAAGGCTAAACATACGCGGAACTATAAACTTGACCGATAAGGTCTACATACAAAAGAAAGGAAGACGATACAAATGGTATTCAAAACCATAACCAACGAAGAAATATACATCACTTCACAAATCAATACCTCGGCAACACAGGCCGGAACATCAAGGAAACTGAAATACAATACTCGAGTATTTAAAAATCCATTCCAGTACAACAACACTGAATGGAGGAATCCAAGAAAATAACCGGAGACAAGATACTGATCACACTTGCCCATCATCTTCACGCCCGACCGGTACCTGTCCGCTCTCCTGGAACCTGAAATACATGAAACGTATTTCCCCATAAAGGGGTTAGCCGTCGAATAGCTAGTGCAAGTATAACACTATGAAACATAATACTTCTCGACAATAAAGTAAATGTAATCCGTCAATTCATCAATATCCGTCAATTCATCAATATCCGTCAATTCATCAATACAAGACTAGTATTCCTAATAACTAAATCTCATAGCATCTCATCAATACATATATGAATACCGTGGAACCGCACTGGAGGCTACGGAACCCTCGGAGGACCCGTCGGTCCGTCCCGGAGTGGTTAATTCATATTATCCATGGAATCGCACCAGAGGCTACGAAACCCTCGGAGGACTCCGGTCCGTCATTCCGAGTGGATATAAATAAGCATGCCAACATTATTTCATATGAATGCCGTAGAAGCGGTTCGTTCATATCAACCATGGAATCGCACTGGAGGCTACGAAACCCTCGAGAGGACCATAGGCCCGTCCCGGAGTGGCTAGAAATAATCATACCATCAATATTTCATACTTTCAAAGTCGAGAACGTACAATCATAAATGTATACTTGCCTTAATAAACGTTATCAAGATCCCAAGAACACGGTTCGACCGAAGCTTGAACCACGAAGAAGACAACGAACGGAAGGGTTTCACTCGAGTTCTTCACAAGAATTCGACCCTAACAACATAAATTCAATAAATCATCGATCATACGGGAAGAATAATCGTAGAACGCCCGAAAACCCCTCTATGACATTTTACTGGACACCTTCAAGGCGTCGGTCAAGAACTCGATCAAAACAACGAATCGATACGATCCAACCATGGGATAACAAGGAAATGATACAATACATCTAAATAATCATCAATCCTTCACAATCCTAAGTTAAATCGGATTAAACGGACGAAATCGAACAAAATACCCAAAATCCCCAAAATTAGATTTCTAGAAAATCGACTGATTCGCTCGATCAAAGGATGTTATCGGACTAATGATTGATGATATGAACTCCAAGACTTCATGGATGTATTGACCAACAACATATCTCCATGATAGGAACAACCCCATAGCGGAAGAGAAGTAAAAGATGGTGAAAAATGGCAAGAAAACGTCTGCGGGGCCTTTTATAGGGGTTGATCGCTGCCGGACACGGCCCGTGCCGGTCGGCACGGTCGTGTTGCACAGATTGGCCGACAGGGACTCGACCGTGTCCTGCTTGACACGGTCGCGGCGCTGAGGGCCTTCCGACAGCGACCCGCCCGACAGCGATCGGCATGACTCGACCGTGCCAGACGACACGGTCGGGCGTGCTGGGCAGACGATTCGGCTTATCCGGAAGGGTTCGGCACGGGCCGTGTCGGACGACACGGTCGGGCGTGCTGGGCAGAGACTCCGGCATTTCCGGACGAGTACGGCACGGGCCGTGTCGGACGACACGGCCGGGTTCGGCCGGCAGTGATCGGCCAATAACGAGCGGGTGAGCTAAAACGACCATAACTCTCTCGTCCGGACTCCGATTGACTCACCGTTTGAACCATTGGAAAGCTAACTCGATGCTCTATAATATTGCAAAGATTTAGAATTTTTGGAGCTTCCAAGAATTTATGGTGATTTAACAAAGTCGAACTCATACTTAGAAAAGTCGTTTAGTAATCCTGAATTCAACAAAACGACACCGAAACCCGAACCTGAATACGAACCGAAGATACGGTTACGAATTACTCACAAAGACGAATCTAAGAGCTAGTAGAACACACGATTCCGACCACCCGAAGGCTCGAAATTCGACAACGGAAGGTAATTACCCCAAACTTTGGGAAATTACGAAAATGGTCCAAATGCCCGAAAATCACCATACGACAACGAATAATCAAACCGAAGCTCACAACACGTATAACAACGTTAAATGAACTTACGAAAAACCCCAAACGACAGTTTGAGCGAGATTCGCAAGAACCGAACTCAAGCGCGGAAAAGTCGTTAAAAAGCACGGAACTCAACAAAGCAGCACCGAAACGAACTCGGATGACAAAAAGTGCAGAATTAAATATTCTCCGAATGACGAAACGGTCCCAAGCAAGTCGTCAAAATAGACTTTCGCCAAAAATAGAAAATTTCCGGGGAACAAAAATTACGGGTATTACATTCTACCCTCCTTAAAAGAAGTTTCGTCCCGAAACTTAAAACAGGTAGGGGGAAGAAATATTTCGCCAGGAAAAACTCAACGAGATGCACAAGAACCGAAACATACGCCCAAACGGCGAATCATCAATATAGAACATAACAATACATTACCCGAAGGTAAACCAAACCAATGCCGAAAAAGATACGAATTCACAATGCCCGAAGGCTCCAACGGAAATACCGATACATCACAATGGCCTGAAAGCCGAACAGCCCAAAGCTGTAAATTATCACAATACAGATCTCAAAGAAGCAAACCTGACTGTCGGACATACCCCTCGGCGTATGAACAACCAGTCGCAAATGGTCGGCCATATCCAATACAACATGGACTACGAACGATCAATCAATAAAGGTCAAGAGGGACATCACAGTACGCCCGATCCGGAAATGTGTCCGTGCACATGTCCACCCCGTATGCGGAATCCAGAATATACGTGTGAGAATGTACCTAATTAGCCTCAAGAACTACGTCTCGTGTGCACGGTCCAATGCGGAAATATCCACGCATGACCATCATGTGCCTGGCTAAAAATTCTACACATAACCAATTGACACGCAGACGTGATTCCAGATATGCCACGATACAACATGACAACGAAACTCAAGGGATAAAACATCCAATATGGATCATACGACTCACCAAGTGAACGATGACACACGAATAATGAAAGATCGACACGACCAACGATATTCAAAACAACCATCCTGGGATCGAATTCCTAAGGACCTATTAATACGATCAACGATTACAACACAACATTGGGAAAATCCTCAACCTTCAACGATCACAAAATTACCGAGTTTACAAGAATAATAGTGTGTTGCCTTGAATTGGCCAACACGACAATAATAATTCAACGGATGGGAACTATCCTCGGCGGTCCCAATTCAATACTTCGATTACCTTAGAATGGCCAATCGATAACAATGATACAACGGATGAGAATATTTTTGACAACGGATGGGAATTATCTTTGATAATCCCAATTCAATATATCGATTACCTTAGAACGGTCAATCGATAATCAATGATACGATAGAATAGATGTCCTTGTCTTAAACCGACCACCGAAACGGAGATGACAAAAGGATATATCAAACGTCCCCAATCGGTTAACGCAACATCATAGCAACAGTTCCAATTCGACGACAAAGATTCAACGATGTCTCAGAACGACATTAATCGCGAACAATAATAATCGGTACATCGATACCGCGAACCGGTTATCGACAGCAACTTTACCAACAAGTACCGTAACGCCTTAAATCGGCCATTTACGGACAACAATAATATTTGGCATAATTTGCCGAAGGGTATCGTATCAAACGATCCCCTGATATCAACAAAATCACAAAGAGACCAAGTTAATCTACGAACCCTTCAACCTTAGCCGCAACACAACAGTCATAATTCACGATCAAACATCATACCTTATTGTAAAACGAAGGATTGATAATCAACCGGTTCGATGACGACCAATTATCAATACCACCAAACCTCGAACTCAATCGTTTTACCATATCTCGACTAATCACAGTCTGAACAATCCAACTCAGACACTTACAAATCCTGTCCACAATACGAGTCGAAATATGATGATCATATCGAACCAATTCGGACCAATAATAAGGGTCTAAATGTTCCAAACTCAATTCTTAAATTCAAATTGACAAGGTTCCCTTCCGTAAATCCATCGTTAAAATTTACTTATAACCGTCGTCAATTCGAATCATCCGACCGTTCAAAACAATAGATAATCATATTAAAAAGGTTATCAAACAATCCATTCATTCGATTTGAATATTTGCTCCATACGTATGGGTTTCCAAATTCGAGATGAATAATAGTCTCATCAAACTCGTAATCACATTCGTATTCTTATACGAATATTATTTCCAACACATAGTTTAGCTCTAGATATGAATATTCCATATTCATTTTCAAAACATCAACACTTCAAAAAAATTTCATCACCTCGTATAATTCAAGAGTTCTTCAAGAACATGAAATATCCGAAATCACGTTAACAACATCTCCGAGGTATATATCTCCATGTTACCATTTTCTTCATCATGTCATTCATACAATCTCAAGAATCGCAACAAAACCCTTATCACCATATGAAGAAGATCTCAATGATCATATCAACATCCGAAATCTCTTATTACAATTCCAATAAATCTCGTATAACATTCTCACATGATACCATAATTGTAACACCCTGCATCCTCCTGAATATTACACGCCGTAAACCCTTCTCACAAGGATTTACTGTGCTAAGCACAATCTTCCACGTTATTTCAAAAATGCCAAAAAGACCGATGACGGTAATATTTTTCAAATACTAAAAAAATAATTTTCCAAGTACCGTCAAAACGATCAAGGTTAAAATGCCAAAAACTCAGTTTAGGGAATCGGTTTTACAAAATAAAATTTCAGTTGGCAAAATACCAAAAATCCATTTCAAAAATACTCACGCAGCGGATAAAAGTACAGTCCAATTTATGCATTTTCATTGAAATAAGACGAACATCAAAATACACGATTCCCAATGTACTCCCTCCCAAGTAGTAGCCCAAAAAAAAAAAAAAAAAAAAAAAAATGAGCCACTATCAAAGGGATACGAGGATTACCTTGCATGGACGAAACACGAAGAAAGAATAATTTGAACTCCATTCCAAGAATCATTAAATCATCATAGTCATCATATGGCCTCAAGAACATCAAGATCTCTATGATTCCATAATCATAATCAACATATTCAAAGCATATCATTATCTTCCTTCAACATAAACCTCATAGAATATGGATAACACAAGGAATCCCTTCAAGAATCAACAAAAGTTCCATAACCAAGCTCTAATTCCATGATTCCAAGCTCACAATCATGTTAAAAGTGTTTAGAACACTCTTAAAAGTGAAGAGGGACGAGTTTTGGAGAGAAATATCTCAAAGGATCGTGAGAGAAATGAAAGGCAACACTTCAATATATAAATTGCACTCTCATTACGTACGTAGGTGTCCTTTCTTAACGTACGTAATAATTCCATACTTGGCCAATTTCAACAATTCCTGTCCAAAGTCATGACATATCAAATACGAGCATACTACAAAATCAATACATATACTCAATTCAATAACATTATCAAACGTTCACAACGTCCTCGAGCATAATTAACCATCCACGATATCCAATATATAAACGAAAAAAATATATATATCCGAAAAAATCGGGGTATTACACTCTACCCCCCTTAAAAACAAGTTTCGTCCTCGAAACTCGCAATCACTCGCACAAACAACCTTTCAACGGGAATTCAAATTCACCAAGAATTATCGAATAATCCGAACAACATACTTACAAGTCTGTGAAGTCGAAGATCTCCCGTGATACTAGCATGCGACTCCTAAACAAAGTCTCAACATAATACCGATACACTCCAATATCGCAATTAGCAATTTAACAAAATCTCAAGGAAGAGTTCACGTCCGTGATCACAGCCACGATTCTTCCTACTTTCAGCCAACATTCTGAAGGGCACATACGTGTGTAAGTATAATCCGAATCGCACATTCTCGAAGTGACCAATTCCCAAGAATACCAAGCTATAAACGAAACGATTAAGAAAAAATACGAGAAGAGTGAGAGGACTTACAAGTACCGGTCGCACGGTGATGATGGCAGAGTAGTGATACTGTGGGCAAATGCCGACTCAATCGACCCAAAAGACCGACAGCCTAGGTATCCATAAACCTAAGCTCCGATACCATATTCTGTAACACCCCCAAGTTATTCAGGGTATATTACAGCGCCGTGAGCCCCGCCGTGGGACCCACAAGGCTAAACATACGCGGAACTATAAACTTGACCGATAAGGTCTACATACAAAAGAAAGGAAGACGATACAAATGGTATTCAAAACCATAACCAACGAAGAAATATACATCACTTCACAAATCAATACCTCGGCAACACAGGCCGGAACATCAAGGAAACTGAAATACAATACTCGAGTATTTAAAAATCCATTCCAGTACAACAACACTGAATGGAGGAATCCAAGAAAATAACCGGAGACAAGATACGGATCACACTTGCCCATCATCTTCACGCCGACCTGCACTGCCTCATCCGCTCTCCGGAACTCGAAATACATGAAACGTATTTCCCCCATAAAGGGGTTAGCCGTCGAATAGCTAGTGCAAGTATAACAATATGAAACATAATACTTCTCGACAATAAAGTAAATGTAATCCGTCAATTCATCAATATCCGTCAATTCATCAATATCCGTCAATTCATCAATACAAGACTAGTATTCCGGAATAACTAAATCTCATAGCATCTCATCAATACATATATGAATACCGTGGAACCGCACTGCAGGCTACGGAACCCTCGGAGGACCCGTCGGTCCGTCCCGGAGTGGTTAATTCATATTATCCATGGAATCGCACTGAGGCTACGAAACCCTCGGAGGAGCCGTCGGTCCGTCCCGAGTGGATATAAATAAGCATGCCAACATTATTTCATATGAATGCCGTAGAAACGGTTCGTTCATATCAACCATGGAATCGCACGGAGGCTACGAAACCCTCGAGAGGACCATAGGCCCGTCCGGAGTGGCTAGAAATAATCATACCATCAATATTTCATACTTTCAAAGTCGAGAACGCATAATCATAAATGTATACTTGCCTTAATAAACGTTATCAAGATCCCGAAGAACACGGTTCGACCGGGAAGCTTGAACCACGAAGAAGACAACGAACGGAAGGGTTTCACTGAGTTCTTCACAAGAATTCGACCCTAACAACATAAATTCAATAAATCATCGATCATACGGGAAGAATAATCGTAGAACGCCCGAAAACCCCTCTATGACATTTTAGGACACCTTCAAGGCGTCGGTCAAGAACTCGATCAAAACAACGAATCGATACGATCCAACCATGGGATAACAAGGGAAATGATACAATACATCTAAATAATCATCAATCCTTCACAATCCTAAGTTAAATCGGATTAAACGGACGAAATCGAACAAAATACCCAAAATCCCCAAAATTAGATTTCTAGAAAATCGACTGATTCGCTCGATCAAAGGATGTTATCGGACTAATGATTGATGATATGAACTCCAAGACTTCATGGATGTATTGACCAACAACATATCTCCATGATAGGAACAACCTCACCGCGGAAGAGAAGTAAAAGATGGTGAAAAATGGCAAGAAAAACGTCTGCGGGGCCTTTTATAGGGTTGGCGCACGCCGGACACGGCCCGTGCCGGTCGGGCACGGTCGTGTTGCAGCTTGGCCGACAGGACTCGACCGTGTCCCGCTTGACACGGTCGCGGCGCCGAGGGCCTTCCGACAGCGGCGACCCGCCCGACGGCCCAGGCATGACTCGACCGTGCGCGGCACACGGTCGGGCGTCGGGCGACGGTCGGCTTATCCGGAAGGGTTCGGCACGGGCCGTGTCGGACGACACGGTCGGGCGTGCTGGGCAGAGACTCCGGCATTTCCGGACGAGTACGGCACGGGCCGTGTCGGACGACACGGCCGGGTTCGGCCGGCAGTGATCGGCCAATAACGAGCGGGTGAGCTAAAACGACCATAACTCTCTCGTCCGGACTCCGATTGACCCACCGTTTGAACCATTGGAAAGCTAACTCGATGCTCTATAATATTGCAAAGATTTAGAATTTTTGGAGCTTCCAAGAATTTATGGTGATTTAACAAAGTCGAACTCATACTTAGAAAAGTCGTTTAGTAATCCTGAATTCAACAAAACGACACCGAAACCCGAACCTGAATACGAACCGAAGATACGGTTACGAATTACTCACAAAGACGAATCTAAGAGCTAGTAGAACACACAATTCCGACCACCCGAAGGCTCGAAATTCGACAACGGAAGGTAATTACCCCAAACTTTGGGAAATTACGAAAATGGTCCAAATGCCCGAAAATCACCATACGACAACGAATAATCAAACCGAAGCTCACAACACGTATAACAACGTTAAATGAACTTACGAAAAACCCCAAACGACAGTTTCGAACGAGATTCGCAAGAACCGAACTCAAGCGCGGAAAAGTCGTTAAAAAGCACGGAACTCAACAAAGCAGCACCGAAACGAACTCGGATGACAAAAAGTGCAGAATTAAATATTCTCCGAATGACGAAACGGTCCCAAGCAAGTCGTCAAAATAGAGTTTCGCCAAAAATAGAAAATTTCCGGGGAACAAAAATTACGGGTATTACAGCTAGACCTCTGGGATACGATGGGGTGAGAACCTCGTATTAGTATAGCCCATGTGGTTATTGAAATGTGATATAAGTATTTTCCAGAAAAATAACGTGATATGGTACTGTTTATGCTTTTAGATTGTGATGATGATGTCGATGCATTTTTGCACGATGATGTCGTTGTCACAATACTGTTGATACGCTGGTACTTGGTGAGAATATCCTTCTTATTGATATACTAATATAATTAGTCATCGCAATATTTCTTTTATTGCACGTTATATATATATCCCTGTTATCAAGTACTTGCACCACCTGTTTGCTGACCCATTTGGCGGTGGATACATTATTTATGTATTCAGGTATAGAATACCATGGCGAGCAGGCGTAGGTAGGGAACGAAGATGATAGGCACCAGCAGTATTGCCTCCTGATCATCCAGTCTTTTCTCTAGTCGTATTTCTCTCAGTTGTTGTGTACTTGCGAGTACGGTGTGATGCTGCTGTATATTCGTGATGCCTGTGTGTGGGCCTGAGTTTGAATCCGAGTATGGTAGCCTGTATGACAAACAAGTACCGCTGGGATTACTTTATTGTTAGGAAATCCCTCCATACCAAGTCATGTTGTGAGTATGCTCGACCTCGCAGGTCATAGTACTATTGTGGATCCCTAAAATAGATCAACGGCACTGTAGCAGTCTTGGCCAGGGACGGGGTTGTTTTAGTCGGGTCCGGTCGAGTTGGGCCTGGATCCATGTATTTAAATAAAAAAATTGTTTTGCTGGAACTGGGATTCGATCCCAGGCTAGCAGTCGCCAACTCCGCTACACTGCCATGTTGTTCTTTAATGCACACCTATTGTAGTTATACCTATTTCTAAAATTTTAAGAAAATGAAATGCAGTGGAAGGGTTCCGAACCTAGGTTGTTGAGGCTAAACTAGTGTTGCCTGACCATATCACCTACAGTTATGGATTTATGACTTTTGACACTGAATTCTTGATATATTTGTTTATCAGACAGTTTCTAATAGTATATTTAATTAATTATGTGATAATTAATGATGGTTTGTGTATGGTGTATGGCATAACCATAAATTGACTAATGTGATTGGATGTTTCAAGTTATTTTTGGGTTGGTTTTACGGCCTGCTTGTCATTTAATTATAATTGGTTTTTACGGACTGTGAGTCATCTATTAATTTATTATTATAATTTATGGCATGCATATCGTTTGCCCTATTGTAAATTAATTTTATTAGTGTAGTATATTTTTCTATTAATGTAATGAAGACAAGAAGGAGACGAAGGCCATATTCGAGGAGCCAATTGATCGCGTATGATATTCCAAGGAGTTGGACATTTATGATTTTCATGTTGGCTAGGGCTGTAAACGAACTGAGCCAAGCCGAGCTCTGATCTAAACGAGCCGAGCTCAATTTTTTTTCTTGACGAGCCGAGTTTTGTTATCGCACAAAAAACGTGTTCGAGCTCGAGCTCGTTCATAAAACGAGTCGAACTCGAGCTGTTCAGGAACAACTCGAGCCGAGTCGAGCTCGAGCCGAGCTCAAGCTGTTCGCGAATAATTATATATTTTTAAATTATTAAAATAATATATTTGAATTATTTAAAATAAATATTTTAAAATAATCATTAAAAATTATATATTTTTTAAAATATATATAAAAATTATTATTTTTATATATAGAATGTTACGTTGGTCGTGTGGTTGCACAATGTTAGATAGAATTGCGAACGGGGTTTTCAGGAATGCGCTGGAAGTGGCGCCCATTTCAGCGAAAGTTAGGGAAGGAGATTGAGATGGTTTGGCCACGTCCGCAGGAGGTAGGCATCTGCTCCGGTGAGGAGGGTCGAGAGTTTAATGGTTGTAGGGGAGAGGAGGAGAGGCAGACCGAGGAAGACGTGGGAGGAGCAACTGAGATTAGATTTGAAGGCCTTAAACCTTTCCGAGGCCATGACTGTTGATAGGTGCGCTTGGAGGCGCCAGATCAGAGTTGTGGATTCTTTTGTAGGGAGCGGTGCTGTAGTTGAGAGCCTCAGGGTTGGGTTGTCTCGGTTAGCTTTGACCTAGAGCATTGCATTTTTACTTTTATTGTATATTTTATCCTATTGTCTTTGCGTGTGGTGTATTTTTGATAGGGAGCTGTGCGCAGAGCCAACATCTCTTTTGTTAGAGCAGCGTTCATCGGGAGTGAAGTAGCCAAATTCCGCTTAGGTAAGTCCCATTTGGATCAAGCCATGGGCTCAGGTATGGTCTCGAGCTTTTTCGTATCATATGTTTTTCTTTGTATTTATCACACAAGTTTCTGTTGTACACTAAGCTGGGGGTGTTCACGGAAACAGCCTCCCTACCGTAATAAGTAGGGGCATGGTCTGCGTACATCTTACCCTCCCCAGACCCTACTCTGAGCGGGATATACTGGGTATGTTTGGTTTGGTTTGGTTTTATAAAAATTAATATTTTAATATCTGAAAATTATTTAAAAATTATTAATCTATAACATAATATATAAATCTTATTAAAATAAATTAAAAAATATATTAATTAATCGAGCTTAACGAGCCAAACCGATCCGAACTGAGCTCGAGCCGATCTCGAGCGGAGCTCAATCCGCACATGCCCATGCTCGGCTCGAGCTCGTTTTCTTAAGGCACAGATTTTCGTGTTCGAGCTCGAGCTCGAGTTATCAATGAACCGAGCCGAACCGAGCCCTTAACGAGCCGATCCGAGCTTTGTTCGCGAACAGCTCTGTTCGTTTACAGCCCTAATGTTGGCTCATAAAAATCACATTAGGATTATGGTCATGCTATACACGTTCGTATTCTTTTTATGTTATGTGATGCTATGTATGTTTAAATTTATGCATTTATGTGATGCGATTCATGTTTATATTTATGTTAGCCAACATAGACATGTTGTTGGTATATTCAGTATATGCGCTATTGTGCGGAAGCATGAATAAAGTGCAGAAATGAAATCGACACAAGATTTATAGAGGTTTGGCCAAACATGCTTACGTCCTCTCTCCGTATCTTTTTCTATAGGATGAAGATCAACCTCCGCACCTCTCTTCTATCGGTCGAGGGAGTACCTTTCCAATATCGTCTTCTATCGGTCCGAGATAACAGTTCACACACTTGTCTTTTTGTCGGCCCAAGTTAAACCATTTTCCCTTTCTATCGGACAAGGAATCAACCTATCTAGCTTTCTATGGGTACTAGACAAACCTCACCTGGATATAGATTGCGATTCTAATAATGCCGGATCATTGATCCTAATAACACCGAATCCAATCTTATCCTTTCTTTTTCCTCTCGTGTATGTTTTCGTGTATAACACTCAAACACTTATCAATAAAAGCAAAAATACAACAAGAATGTTTACAATGATATCACAAGTATAGATGATTTGATCAAGGTTGTTGTGTTGTTTGATAACAAATGATTTGGTATTTATAAGCAATTTCCTCCAACTAGCTAATACTGCCAGTCTCACTTAGCGTGAGCTAGCCTCTTCATTTAGCGTGCTTTATTGCCCTGTTACATATGTTAATCTGCATGGTTACGTACGTTACCTGCTGTTTCCTTCAGTCCAGTAGCTTCTGATACTTTCAATTGGCGTGCACTAGTATTCTCTCGCGCCTGTGTGCGCTAATATCACGTCATTGCTTGCGTCATATATCCGTTTGTAACTTTTGACTTCAACAACTAATCTTCCAACATTAATTTGTTTGAATTCAAATGCTCTTTAGCATGCACTAAATATCATTCATAGCCTGCGCTATGTCTAAGTCAGTGCATACGACATTCCGTGTTTGAAAGTCTTCATAACGGTCACATGCGATAGCATGCATTAGACTTCACCTATAGCGTGCGCTGTCTTCATCTTGTAGCGTGCGCTAGCCTTGATCTCCAACGTGCGCTAGCTTTGCAGTCCAGATTGAATGACTTTTTGCGTCTTCGATTTCTTCGTTGTTTTGATTTGCTTCCTTGTTATTTTTCTTTGTTTAACAACTAATCATCAAAACTCAATAATGGAATATTTGGAATAAAACATTCCAACAATCTCCCCCTTTTTGATGATTACAAAACAACACTCTTAAATGGGATAAACCTGCAAAATATAAATATAAATATATGTACAGATCAAAATTTTTGACTTTGTCCATTTCGTTAGTTTCCATCTCCCATCTTTCCTTTTTCTCCTTTCCAACTTCTTCTAATTTTTCAACGCCTTCTTTTCTTTTTCATCTTTTCGACTTTCTTCGTCTTTTCTCCTCCTTTCATGATTCGTATATATTTTTATTTTTCTCCCCTTATACCATTCTTCTTTTATACCATTCTTCTCCCCCTTTTTGTTATTAGCAAAAAGTGCATTTAAGATGATAAAAACGATAATAAAAATTATAATGTATGCTGAAATGGGTAAAATCCCCCTAACAAATATATCTCCCCATTAAAAATATAACTCCCCCTGAGTAAATATCAATTTTAAAATATCAATGATAAAGATACCAATTGAAGAAATATTTAATTTTGATTTTTGGGGATCCAATCGATAGTTGGTTTTTCTTTTGAAACATATACGATATTTGAAATAAAGGTTCCTTTTGGAATCCAAATCTTTTTAATTTTTATCGTCCGACGTGGGCTTTTGCAGTTTGAAATAAGATGCCCAGTTTTAGTATCCAGTTTGAATCCCAACCCCTGTTTGTTTAAAGTATATTTTTGAACGGAAAACATTTGTTCAAATTTGTTACTTCCTTACGGAAATTTCTTTGTTAAGACATTAAGTTCGTCTTGAACTTTCAAAAGATCATTCTTTAAATTATTTTCAATATCAAGGCATTTAGAATGATCGGTTTCTAAAGATTTCCCTTTTTCAAGAATTTTGGAAATTTCATTTTCCAATAAATTATTTTTAGCCTGAAGGGATTTTATTTCAGATAAAGCATTTTGAAAATCAGTATGCAAACTTTCGAATACTTCAAATAATTCGTCTTGAGACGATGTACTAACCTGGCTTTCGTCGTAACTTTCATCGAGTGAACTCCTTGCCATGAGTGCGAGGTTATTTTGAATAATTTCATCATCATCCTCTTCGTCACTCCATGTTGCTTGATTTGTTCCTTCGTGAGTTACCTCTAGCATTTCCCAAATTTCTTTGCCACTATCACACTAGGAAATCCGGTCCTGTTCTTCCGGATTTAAAGCACAATAAAGCATTTGCGTTGCTTTACAATTTTGATGGTCTTTCATCCAATCCATATCATCATATTCTTCTCTTTAAAGTACTGTTGGAATTCGTGGGAATTTTTGGACCTAGACATATGATCTTCCAAAGCTCAATATCATAAGCTCGGATGAATATTGACATATTCTTTTAACCCAATTCGTTACCAATTGTTGGTATATTCGGTATATGGGCTATTGTGCGGAGGCGTAAATAAAGTGCATTAATTAAATCGACACAAGATATATAGAGGTTCGGCCAAACATGCCTACGTCCTCTCTCCGTATCTTTTTCTATAGGATGAAGATCAACCTCGGCACCTCTCTTCTATCGGTCGATGGATTACCGTTATAATCTGGTCTTCTACCAGTCTGAGATAACTGGTCACACACTTGTCTTTTTGTCGGTCCAAGTTAAACCATTTTCCTTTTCTATCGGACAAGGAATCAACCTATCTAGATTTCTATGGGTACTAGACAAACCTCACGTGGATACAAATTGTGATTCTAATAATGCCGGATCCTTGATCCTAATAACACCGAATCCAATCTTATCCTTTGTTTTCCTCTCATGTATGTTTCCATGTATAATATTCAAACACTTATAAATATAAGCTCAAATACAACAACAAGAATGTTTACAATGATATCACAAGTATAGATGATTTGCTCAAGGTTGTTGTGTTGTTTAATACTAAATGGTTTGGTATTTATAGGTAATTTCTTCCAACTAGCTGTTACTGCCAGTCTCACTTAGTGTGCGCTAGCCTCTTCATTTAGCGTGCTCTATTGCCCTGTTACATATGTTAATCTGCATGGTTACGTACGTTACCTGCTGTTTCCTTCAGTCTAGTAGCTACTGATACTTTCAGTTGGCGTGCGCTAGTATTCTCTCGCGCCTGCGTGCGCTAATATCACGTCATTGCTTGCGTCATATATCCGTTTGTAACTTTTGACTTCAACTCCTAATCTTCCAACATTCATTTGTTTGAATTCAAATGCTCTTTAGCGTGCGCTAAATATCATTCATAGCCTGTGCTATGTCTAAGTTAGTGCATACGACATTCCGTGTTTGAAAGTCTTCATAACGGTCACATGCGATAGCATGCATTGGACTTCATCTATAGCGTGCGCTGTCTTCATCTTGTAGCGTGCGCTAGCCTTGATCTCCAGCGTGCGCTAGCTTTGCAGTCCAGATTGAATAACTTTTTGCGTCTTCGATTTCTTCATTATTTTGTTTTGCTTCCTTGTTATTTTTCTTTGTTTAACAACTAATCATCAAAACTCAATAATGAATATTTGGAGTAAAACATTCCAACAATCTCCGCCTTTTTGATGATTACAAAACAACACTCTTAAATGAGATAAACCTGCAAAATATAAATATAAATTTATGTACAAATCAAAATTTTTGACTTTGTCCATTTCGTTAGTTTCCATCTCCCATCTTTCCTTTTTCTCCTTTCCAACTTCTTCTCATTTTTCAACGCCTTCTTTTCTTTTTCATCTTTTCGACTTTCTTCGTCTTTTCTCCTCCTTTCATGATTCGTATATATTTTTATTTTTCTCCCCTTATACCATTCTTCTTTTATACCATTCTTCTCCCCCTTTTTGTTATTAGCAAAAAGTGCATTTAAGATGATAAAAACGATAATAAAAATTATAATGTATGCTGAAATGGGTAAACTCCCCCTGACAAATATATCTCCCCATTAAAAATATAACTCCCCCTGAGTAAATATCAATTTTTAAAATATCAATGATAAAGATACCAATTGAAGAAATATTTAATTTTGATTTTTGGGGATCCAATCGATAGTTGGTTTTTCTTTTGAAACATATACGATATTTGAAATAAAGGTTCCTTTTGGAATCCAAATCTTTTTAATTTTTATCGTCCGACGTGGGCTTTTGCAGTTTGAAATAAGATGCCCAGTTTTAGTATGCAGTTTGAATCCCAACCCCTGTTTGTTTAAAGTATATTTTTGAACGGAAAACATTTGTTCAAATTTGTTACTTCCTTACGGAAATTTCTTTGTTAAGACTTTAAGTTCGTCTTGAACTTTCAAAAGATCATTCTTTAAATTATTTTCAATATCAAGGCATTTAGAATGATCGGTTTCTAAAGATTTCCTTTTTCAAGAATTTTGGAAATTTCATTTTCCAATAAATTATTTTTAGCCTGAAGGGATTTTATTTCAGATAAAGCATTTTGAAAATCAGTATGCAAAATTTCGAATACTTCAAATAATTCGTCTTGAGATGATGTACTAACCTGGATTTCGTCGTAACTTTCATCGAGTGAACTCCTTGCCATGAGTGCGAGGTTATTTTGAATAATTTCATCATCATCATCTTCGTCACTCCATGTTGCTTGATTTGTTCCTTCGTGAGTTACCTCTAGCATTTCCCAAATTTCTTTGCCACTATCACACTAGGAAATCCGGTCCTGTTCTTCCGGATGTAAAGCACAATAAAGCATTTGCGTTGCTTTACAATTTTGATGGTCTTTCATCCAATCCATATCATCATATTCTTCTCTTTAAAGTACTGTTGGAATTCGTGGGAATTTTTGGACCTAGACATATGATCTTCCAAAGCTCAATATCATAAGCTCGGATGAATATTGACATATTCTTTTAACCCGATTCGTTACCAATTGTTGGTATATTAGGTATATGCGCTATTGTGCGGAGGCGTAAATATAGTGCATTAATTAAATCGACACAAGATATATAGAGGTTCGGCCAAACATGCCTACGTCCTCTCTCCGTATCTTTTTCTATAGGATGAAGATCAACCTCGGCACCTCTCTTCTGTAACACCCCCAGATCCGACCGGGAATATTACAGCGCCGTGGGCCCCGAGATGGAACCCACAAGGCTGAAGGAAATTTTCGCAAACATTTACAAACGCCCAAGAGGCTAACGACGGTATTATCTATTAAAAACATTCGAAGATTTATAAAGCTCGTTTAACAAACCGTCGTAAAAACACATTTGAAACCACAAGGCCCAAAATGCCAAAACTCAACAGTTTAAAAACATATGTTAAGCTATCGCTTACACGTACCGACAGAATAGATTTAGAAAATGATTGCCAAAGTAACCTAAGTTACCGGATACCAAAAAGGCCATTTAAAAATACTCACGCAGCGGATGAAGACAAACAATTGAAATACTTTAGCAGCGGAATACAACAACTAATCAGAAACTCAAAACACAAATACATGCCCTTACCAGTATCCTCCGGGAAGTTCATCTCTCCACGACCGCTACAAACTTGATAATCCAAGAACCTAAAAAGAAAGCCCACGACGGGGTCAGCCATAATATCCAACAATGATAACCATCACATCTCGACAATAATTACATATCAATGGAAATACTAAGTAAGAATACGACTAGTGTACTCTTACCGTCCTAACTTTACGAGAATCCATGATTCGCATCCTTAACAACACATTAAAATAATACCGAAATATATGTACGGTATCTCAACAATACTCAAGGTTCTCAAAACATTATCATAACTCGCGATACGGAAATTATACCAACTCTGGCCAATTCAATCCATCGGATAACATCGACAATTCTAATACGATAATCGATTGTCCATTAAAAACAAGTACCAAGGAAATATGGAACATACCTCAAGATACGAAATACCATTACCATCACGTCAGTCTAATCCGAGATCAGATCAACACAACATACGGACATGGTCCTAACACAAGACCTACAAATGCATACTCATATGACAACGTCAATATGATCACAACAATAACGACAATGTATAGTTATGGCAAACCCATAATATACATATGCACAACAACAATACATGGCAATCCGATGATCCAGCGTTCACTGCCTAGATCCCCCGATGATCCCGTCAGACCAACCCGAGGTGGAAAACCCGTCCGACGATCCAGCGCACGCTAGCATAGATCCCCCGATGATCCCGTCGGACCAACCCGAGGTGGACATATGACAACAATGCACAACTGCACAAAACAACAGTACACAATACACGACAACAACAATGCACAACTGCATGACTACAACGATACACGAATGTATCACAATATGATCGACTCAAATGATAAAAATGATTAGAGTACTTGCCCCGAGTCCTTCGAGAATGATCTCAATGTCTAAACCATCCCGAACCATTATCCTCAATACTCGACGGTCCAAAGTATCACGGATTGCAGATAGTTCATATCTCCGTTTTTATCACGATATATCCTCGATATACAAGTATACCAATAACAAAAGTAAATCATATACATTATGATTTAGATTCCCAAAACTCGAATAT
Source organism: Orobanche coerulescens (assembly GCA_033398695.1). Lineage (NCBI taxonomy): Eukaryota > Viridiplantae > Streptophyta > Magnoliopsida > Lamiales > Orobanchaceae > Orobanche > Orobanche coerulescens. The sequence goes on along the minus strand of CM065805.1, from coordinate 143,743,253 downwards.
GATTTATAATCCCAAGTCTCATGTGATTACGATTATAAACATTGCTATACGAATTATAAACGAATGAAACGGAAACCATTCATTAAATACTATAAACTGAGTAAGTAATAACTTACTCGATACCGATACGACGATGATCAAGCCGCTCCCAATTTCATTGTCTTCGTCTACCAGCTCCTCGGCCCTGACCAACGCCATTCACGAACATACTCGAACACGACCACAACATACGGTTATAAACACCGATCAATAATCTCAACCTATTACAATAATCGATAAACAACAAGTTCGACAACAATCAACAATCGATAAAACCAATTCACAATCTCCACGGCTCAACAATATCTCGGTTAACCATAAGTCTGATCAAGCCAACTTAAACGATCACGAATTCATAATCGAAACAGAATATACTACCCTGCCTGTTGACTTAGCGCACGTTAATTACTTAACGTAGCGTGCGCTAAGACGTTCCCGTTAGCGTGCGCTAGACAGTAACACTAGCGTGCGCTAATGACATGCAGTTGCATGCATTTCATATACCGATCAACACATGGCGATTATCAAGAACACTAAGTGATTCTAAACCATGTTCATAGTTATCAAACAACGAAATTCGATATCCTTTAACATACAAACAATCATTCAACTTATAATCCAAGTCCTATATCCATATATCATCTTCCTCAATATCAACATCATGAAACATCAAGAACGTAACAACACTCCCTTAATCTTCCATTACAGAGAGTAATCATCGACAATAACATCAACATCCGAAACTGAGGAAAAGGATTAATCCACTTATCTCAAGAAAACGAACAACACAATTTAAACCACAAGAATCATATCAATATCTTCATATCAACAATAACATCATCATAATCCGGTAATCCATCTCATAATCATGCTTATCAACTCGTTTATGTAATAATCATCAACTCAAGAACATCAACATTCAATCCAAAATGAAATCCAAAGATGAAGAGTGATTACCTTTATGAACGAATGGATTGATTTCCAAGGTTGAATCCATTTCCAAGAATCACCAATGATTTCAAGAACAAAACTTTAATCCATGATTTCTATCTTAATCTTGTTAAAGATCACCACCTCACCGTGTTTGGGAACCTCAAGAACCTCCCAAACCTCTCTCTATCGACTGAAGGTGAAAGAAAGGACGAAATGCTTCATAATACCCGTCTGTCCCTTATATAGAATACATTACTAGCGTGCGCTAAATCTTATGTTTAGCGTGCGCTACGGCCTAGCGTGCGCTTAGTGACCTTTGTTAGCGTGCGCTATCGCGATCGAGAGACTCATGCGGCCGTACATGAGCTTACGTACGTAATGCCCATGCATTAGCGTACGTAACTTAAACCATCTAGCGTACGCAAGTCCTTGCATTTTAGCGTGCGCTAACATCGCTTGATTCGTTTGTCTGTATGCTCAAGAAGTGGTCCACACGCCGAAAGTCTTGTGAGGATAAGATTCCTTTTTGTCCGATATACGGTTAGCGTGCGCTAACCATCATGCATTAGCGTGCGCTAACACTACATTACAACATCCGTTGACTTACGAACGTGCGCCGAAAGTGGTCTGGTCCATGTAGATTCCTTCGATCCACATTTGCACTAGCGTGCGCTACATTCTGCCTCTAGCGTGCGCTAACCATGAACGATAGCGTGCGCTATACTTGACCATTAGCGCGCGCTAGTCAGGCTATACTTAGCCATTTCCAACTCTTCTCGTCTGTCTCGACATACTGGATACGTACACTCACACACTGAATACATATACTTAATTCCAAATATTCTCATATGATACATAATATCTTCAATTGCAATTGTCGACCAAGTACGACAATTATACCAATACTGACATCTCAGTCCTTCATTTATTTTATCTATACTGTACAGATTCCACGCTGTACAATATAACTCGGATAAAATAATATTAAACAATGGTAGTAGAAATTTCGGATATTACATACTACACCACTTAAAATAAGTTTCGTCCTCGAAACTTGCAATCCGTCACATAAAAACAAACAAACCGTTCCACCAAGATATTCCGAAACCATCACGACGACGATCAGTCGTCATCATTAACGAATAACCGAAAATAAAGACACGTACAAATGCGCAAAGTCGACGATCTCCTGAGATCCTAGCAAGTGACTCCACTGTAAAGCTTCAACACGCTTACGATCACAATTCCATGGATCTCAACAAAAATATAACATCTTCGGAAGAAATAATCTATCCGTTTCAAATCCTGTTTGCTTGATTACACAATCAAGTCCAATTCCTGATACAAATCAATAATACACGATACATCTGTGAAACAACTGCCCAACACAATGGCAACGAATCCCGAAATATCAACACAAAATCTAAACGCTCAGATGATCACCAGCAATGATCAACCCATAAATTAATCGAGAATATCATTGACATGATGAACTCTAATATGACCAATCCAAAGGTCGAAACGCAATCGAGAATGTCATCACCATGATAAACTCCAACACGGTCAACACAGAACCACGAAAGAATAGCATTCTCAAAACGACAAACCAATCACATATAGTGGATCTCAATAAACACACCTGACTGTCAAACATACTCCTCGGCATACGAACAACCAATCACAAACCGACGAACATACCCAATCATAACTGGAGTGGGAATGACCAATCAATATCCAAAACAACCATCCTGGAGTCATCATCCCCAAATCTACACTTAAAATAAAATCATTCAAAAATCACTATGGTAAAATCACACTACTACCACAGCAATAGAGTCACATAGCACATATGCTCCAGTTTCACAAAACTCAAAATTCCAAAATCATATTCTGTACCGAACCTACATTATGTGGCATATTTCTATTATCGGCTCAACTAACCGATCATCTCTGGATAACCAAACTACCATACTGAAGTTCGAATCTTTATTCATCGTATCGTACTGATCCCTTATCCAGTTTGTGAGTCACTCGTAACTCCATCATGATATGCATTATGCACTAAATGCGTATTTATATCGATCATATTTTCAAAACTAGTTTGAAATCATATAGTCTCGTCAAAAGACAAATTTCCGAAAGTTCTTTAAAAAAATTTCAAAACTCAAAACATAAATTTTCGTAAGTCCATGAAATCAATTTTCGAAAAAATTAAATCGGCTCGCTGGTGCCAAGTATTCGATAACAGTTTCCTTCGATTCTACACGATTTCGAAGTTTGAAATGAAAACTATGCAAATGCTGGACTACATCCATATTAGTGTATACCAATTCGGTTCGCTATTCCATCGGAAAACCACACGATAAAGTTCCGAAATTTTCAATATATAAACTCCGACTAAAAACTCCTTTTCCACATATGACTCGCAACGTCAATCATTTTCCATCCTGGATCACCTCAATTATGCTATGACAATGCATTGAAACAAATCAACACAGTGAAAGACTTCCCGAGAAGTTTCTTTTGAACAAGTAATCCAGAACCCTGAAAGGCAGGAACGACATAGATAAACGATTGATAAAGTGTTTTACAAGTCTCGGGAGTTTTTAAGAAAACAGAAAAGTCTTTTGAAATATTAGGGTCTCAGCCCGTATCTCGTTCCGCATTACAAGAGGTTTAAAAAAAATAGGAAACTCTTTTTCGGACCCCAAGCCCTGAGTTATAAAACAATTTCAAAAAAATCTATTGGGTCTCGGCCCAAAAATCATTTACAGTAAAACATCCGTAAAACATTCATTTTGAAAAATATCATTTTCAAATGCTCAAAAACAGTTCATATATCTCAAAATGAACTAACATGACTACATGTTCTCCTGAACAATCCACAATATTTCTCCCAAATGCAAAACTCCGTTCCAAAACTTAATCGACATATTGATTTCCAAAATCATAACTTCTCAAGATCATCAATCCTGTCCCAACTCTGTCACCTTATACTGTAATGAATAATATTCTGCTGAATCTCAAAGCATATCAACTTAGAATGGCAATAAATCTCGATGAAATTTAAAAATCCAAATACTTACAGATCGTGAAGCCGACGATTCCCCGTGATACTGGCACATGTCTCGACTCAAGAAAATACTCGACACAGATATTTTCAAAACACACATTTTGCAAACTCAGTTCACTCGAGAAAACAACACAGCTCTATTTGAAGAAACACGTTAACACCATTTGAAAAAGTTACAACAATCCCAGTACCACACTGGTAAATCACATAAGCACAAGCCCGAGTGAACAATAAAAACTCACGGCTCCAATATTTTTCAATCAACAATTCAAATGACGCGACAGAAACACGACCCAACTCGACCCGACTGCCTAGGTTTTCTCAACCTAAGCTCCGATACCATATTCTGTAACACCCCCAGATCCGACCGGGAATATTACAGCGCCGTGGGCCCCGAGATGGAACCCACAAGGCTGAAGGAAATTTTCGCAAACATTTACAAACGCCCAAGAGGCTAACGACGGTATTATCTATTAAAAACATTCGAAGATTTATAAAGCTCGTTTATCAAACCGTCGTAAAAACTCATTTGAAACCACAAGGCCCAAAATGCCAAAACTCAACAGTTTAAAAACATATGTTAAGCTATCGCTTACACGTACCGACAGAATAGATTTAGAAAATGATTGCCAAAGTAACCTAAGTTACCGGATACCAAAAAGGCCATTTAAAAATACTCACGCAGCGGATGAAGACAAACAATTGAAATACTTTAGCAGCGGAATACAACAACTAATCAGAAACTCAAAACACAAATACATGCCCTTACCAGTATCCTCCGGGAAGTTCATCTCTCCACGACCGCTACAAACTTGATAATCCAAGAACCTAAAAAGAAAGCCCACGATGGGGTCAGCCATAATATCCAACAATGATAACCATCACATCTCGACAATAATTACATATCAATAGAAATACTAAGTAAGAATACGACCAGTGTACTCTTACCGTCGTAACTTTACGAGAATCCATGATTCGCATCCTTAACAACACATTAAAATAATAAAGAAATATATGTACGGTATCTCAACAATACTCAAGGTTCTCAAAACATTATCATAACTCGCGATACGGAAATTATACCAACTCTGGCCAATTCAATCCATCGGATAACATCGACAATTCCAATACGATAATCGATTGTCCATTAAAAACAAGTACCAAGGAAATATGGAACATACCTCAAGATACGAAATACCATTACCATCACGTCAGTCTAATCCGAGATCAGATCAACACAACATACGGACATGGTCCTAACACAAGACCTACAAATGCATACTCATATGACAACGTCAATATGATCACAACAATAACGACAATGTATAGTTATGGCAAACCCATAATATACATATGCACAACAACAATACATGGCAATCCGATGATCCAGCGTTCACTGCCTAGATCCCCCGATGATCCTGTCAGACCAACCCGAGGTGGAAAACCCGTCCGACGATCCAGCGCACGCTAGCATAGATCCCCCGATGATCCCGTCGGACCAACCCGAGGTGGACATATGACAACAATGCACAACTGCACAAAACAACAGTACACAATACACGACAACAACAATGCACAACTGCATGACAACAACGATACACGAATGTATCACAACATGATCGACTCAAATGATAAAAATGATTAGAGTACTTGCCCCGAGTCCTTCGAGAATGATCTCAATGTCTAAACCATCCCGAACCATTATCCTCAATACTCGACGGTCCAAAGTATCACGGATTGCAGATAGTTCATATCTCCGTTTTTATCACGATATATCCTCGATATACAAGTATACCAATAACAAAAGTAAATCATATACATTATGATTTAGATTCCCAAAACTCGAATATGATTTATAATCCCAAGTCTCATGTGATTACGATTATAAACATTGCTATACGAATTATAAACGAATGAAACGGAAACCATTCATTAAATACTATAAACTGAGTAAGTAATAACTTACTCGATACCGATACGACGATGATGAAGCCGCTACCAATTTCATTGTCTTCGTCTACCAGCTCCTCGGCCCTGACCAACGCCATTCACGAACATACTCGAACACGACCACAACATACGGTTATAAACACCGATCAATAATCTCAACCTATTACAATAATCGATAAACAACAAGTTCGACAACAATCAACAATCGATAAAACCAATTCACAATCTCCACGGCTCAACAATATCTCGGTTAACCATAAGTCGATCAAGCCAACTTAAGCGATCACGAATTCATAATCGAAACAGAATATACTACCCTTTGTTGACTTAGCGCACGTTAATTACTTAACGTAGCGTGCGCTAAGACGTTCCCGTTAGCGTGCGCTAGACAGTAACACTAGCGTGCGCTAATGACATGCAGTTGCATGCATTTCATATACCGATCAACACATGGCGATTATCAAGAACACTATGTGATTCTAAACCATGTTCATAGTTATCAAACAACGAAATTCGATATCCTTTAACATACAAACAATCATTCAACTTATAATCCAAGTCCTATATCCATATATCATCTTCCTCAATATCAACATCATGAAACATCAAGAACGTAACAACACTCCCCTAATCTTCCATTACAGAGAGTAATCATCGACAATAACATCAACATCCGAAACTGAGGAGAAGGATTAATCCACTTATCTCAAGAAAACGAACAACACAATTTAAACCACAAGAATCATATCAATATCTTCATATCAACAATAACATCATCATAATCCGGTAATCCATCTCATAATCATGCTTATCAACTCGTTTATGTAATAATCATCAACTCAAGAACATCAACATTCAATCCAAAATGAAATCCAAAGATGAAGAGTGATTACCTTTATGAACGAATGGATTGATTTCCAAGGTTGAATACATTTCCAAGAATCACCAATGATTTCAAGAACAAAACTTTAATCCATGATTTCTATCTTAATCTTGTTAAAGATCACCACCTCACCGTGTTTGGGAACCTCAAGAACCTCCCAAACCTCTCTCTATCGACTGAAGGTGAAAGAAAGGACGAAATGCTTCATAATACCCGTCTGTCCCTTATATAGAATACATTACTAGCGTGCGCTGAATCTTATGTTTAGCGTGCGCTACGGCCTTAGCGTGCACTAGCTGACCTTTGTTAGCGTGCGCTATCGCAGTCCAGAGACTACTGTCTGGCTTCGTACATGAGCTTACGTACGTAATGTCCATGCATTAGCGTACGTAACTTAAACCATCTAGCGTACGCAAGTCCTTGCATTTTAGCGTGCGCTAACATCAGTTGACTCGTTTGTCTGTATGCTCCGAAGACTGGTCCACACGCCGAAAGTCTTGTGAGGATAAGATTCCTTTTTGTCCGATATACGATTAGCGTGCGCTAACCATCATGCATTAGCGTGCGCTAACACTACATTACAACATCCGTTGACTTACGAACGTGCGCGAAAGTGGTGCGGTCCACGTAGATTCCTTGATCATTGCACTAGCGTGCGCTACATTCTGCCTCTAGCGTGCGCTAACCATGAACGATAGCGTGCGCTATACTTGACCATTAGCGCGCGCTAGTCAGGCTATACTTAGCCATTTCCAACTCTTCTCGTCTGTCTCGACATACTGGATACGTACACTCACACACTGAATACATATACTTAATTCCAAATATTCTCATATGATACATAATATCCTCAATTGCAATTGTCGACCAAGTACGACAATTATACCAATACTGACATCTCAGTCCTTCATTTATTTTATCTATACTGTACAGATTTCACGCTGTACAATATAACTCGGATAAAATAATATTAAACAATGGTAGTAGAAATTTCGGATATTACATCTTCTATCGGTCGATGGATTACCGTTATAATCTGGTCTTCTACCAGTCTGAGATAACTGGTCACACACTTGTCTTTTTGTCGGTCCAAGTTAAACAGTTTTTCTTTTCTATCGGACAAGGAATCAACCTATCTAGATTTCTATGGGTACTAGACAAACCTCACGTGGATACAGATTGTGATTCTAATAATGCCGGATCCTTGATCCTAATAACACCGAATCCAATCTTATCCTTTGTTTTCCTCTCATGTATGTTTCCATGTATAATATTCAAACACTTATAAATATAAGCTCAAATACAACAACAAGAATGTTTACAATGATATCACAAGTATAGATGATTTGCTCAAGGTTGTTGTGTTGTTTAATACTAAATGGTTTGGTATTTATAGGTAATTTCTTCCAACTAGCTGTTACTGCCAGTCTCACTTAGTGTGCGCTAGCCTCTTCATTTAGCGTGCTCTATTGCCCTGTTACATATGTTAATCTGCATGGTTACGTACGTTACCTGCTGTTTCCTTCAGTCTAGTAGCTACTGATACTTTCACTTGGCGTGTGCTAGTATTCTCTCGCGCCTGCGTGCGCTAATATCACGTCATTGCTTGCGTCATATATCCGTTTGTAACTTTTGACTTCAACTCCTAATCTTCCAACATTCATTTGTTTGAATTCAAATGCTCTTTAGCGTGCGCTAAATATCATTCATAGCCTGCGCTATGTCTAAGTTAGTGCATACGACATTCCGTGTTTGAAAGTCTTCATAACGGTCACATGCGATAGCATGCATTAGATTTCATCTATAGCATGCGCTGTCTTCATCTTGTAGCGTGCGCTAGCCTTGATCTCCAGCGTGCGCTAGCTTTGCAGTCCAGATTGAATGACTTTTTGCGTCTTCGATTTCTTCATTATTTTGTTTTGCTTCCTTGTTATTTTTCTTTGTTTAACAACTAATCATCAAAACTCAATAATGAATATTTGGAGTAAAACATTCCAACAATCTCCCCCTTTTTGATGATTACAAAACAACACTCTTAAATGGGATAAACCTGCAAAATATAAATATAAATATATGTACAGATCAAAATTTTTGACTTTGTCCATTTCGTTAGTTTCCATCTCCCATCTTTCCTTTTTCTCCTTTCCAACTTCTTCTCATTTTTCAACGCCTTCTTTTCTTTTTCATCTTTTCGACTTTCTTCGTCTTTTCTCCTCCTTTCATGATTCGTATATATTTTTATTTTTCTCCCCTTATACCATTCTTCTTTTATACCATTCTTCTCCCCCTTTTTGTTATTAGCAAAAAGTGCATTTAAGATGATAAAAACGATAATAAAAATTATAATGTATGCTGAAATGGGTAAACTCCCCCTGACAAATATATCTCCCCATTAAAAATATAACCCCCCTGAGTAAATATCAATTTTTAAAATATCAATGATAAAGATACCAATTGAAGAAATATTTAATTTTGATTTTTGGGGATCCAATCGATAGTTGGTTTTTCTTCTGAAACATAGACGATATTAGAAATAAAGGTTCCTTTTGGAATCCAAATCTTTTTAATTTTTATCGTACGACGTGGGCTTTTGCAGTTTGAAATAAGATGCCCAGTTTTAGTATGCAGTTTGAATCCCAACCCCTGTTTGTTTAAAGTATATTTTTGAACGGAAAACATTTGTTCAAATTTGTTACTTCCTTACGGAAATTTCTTTGTTAAGACTTTAAGTTCGTCTTGAACTTTCAAAAGATCATTCTTTAAATTATTTTCAATATCAAGTCATTTAGAATGATCGGTTTCTAAAGATTTCCCTTTTTCAAGAATTTTGGAAATTTCATTTTCCAATAAATTATTTTTAGCCTGAAGGGATTTTATTTCAGATAAAGCATTTCGAAAATCAGTATGCAAAATTTCGAATACTTCAAATAATTCGTCTTGAGACGATGTACTAACCTGGCTTTCGTCGTAACTTTCATCGAGTGAACTCCTTGCCATGAGTGCAAGGTTATTTTGAATAATTTCATCATCATCCTCTTCGTCACTCCATGTTGCTTGATTTGTTCCTTCGTGAGTTACCTCTAGCATTTCCCAAATTTCTTTGCCACTATCACACTAGGAAATCCGGTCCTGTTCTTCCGGATTTAAAGCACAATAAAGCATTTGCGTTGCTTTACAATTTTGATGGTCTTTCATCCAATCCATATCATCATATTCTTCTCTTTAAAGTACTGTTGGAATTCGTGGGAATTTTTGGACCTAGACATATGATCTTCCAAAGCTCAATATCATAAGCTCAGATGAATATTGACATATTCTTTTAACCCAATTCGTTACCAATTGTTGGTATATTCGGTATATGCGCTATTGTGCGGAGGCGTAAATAAAGTGCATTAATTAAATCGACACAAGATATATAGAGGTTCGGCCAAACATGCCTACGTCCTCTCTCCGTATCTTTTTCTATAGGATGAAGATCAATCTCGGCACCTCTCTTCTATCGGTCGATGGATTACCGTTATAATCTGGTCTTCTACCAGTCTGAGATAACTGGTCACACACTTGTCTTTTTGTCGGTCCAAGTTAAACCGTTTTCCTTTTCTATCGGACAAGGAATCAACCTATCTAGATTTCTATGGGTACTAGACAAACCTCACGTGGATACAGATTGTGATTCTAATAATGCCGGATCCTTGATCCTAATAACACCGAATCCAATCTTATCCTTTGTTTTCCTCTCATGTATGTTTCCATGTATAATATTCAAACACTTATAAATATAAGCTCAAATACAATAACAAGAATGTTTGCAATGATATCACAAGTATGGATGATTTGCTCAAGGTTGTTGTGTTGTTTAATACTAAATGGATTGGTATTTATAGGTAATTTCTTCCAACTAGCTGTTACTGCCAGTCTCACTTAGTGTGCGCTAGCCTCTTCATTTAGCGTGCTCTATTGCCCTGTTACATATGTTAATCTGCATGGTTACGTACGTTACCTGCTGTTTCCTTCAGTCTAGTAGCTACTGATACTTTCAGTTGGCGTGCGCTAGTATTCTCTCGCACCTGCGTGCGCTAATATCACGTCATTGCTTGCGTCATATATCCGTTTGTAACTTTTGACTTCAATTCCTAATCTTCCAATATTCATTTGTTTGAATTCAAATGCTCTTTAGCGTGCGCTAAATATCATTCATAGCCCGCGCTATGTCTAAGTTAGTGCATACGACATTCCGTGTTTGAAAGTCTTCATAACGATCACATGCGATAGCATGCATTAGACTTCATCTATAGTGTGCGCTGTCTTCATCTTGTAGCGTGCGCTATCCTTGATCTCCAGCGTGCGCTAGCTTTGCAGTCCAGATTGAATGACTTTTTGCATCTTCGATTTCTTCATTATTTTGTTTTGCTTCCTTGTTATTTTTCTTTGTTTAACAACTAATCATCAAAACTCAATAATGAATATTTAGAGTAAAACATTCCAACAATCTCCCCCTTTTTGATGATTACAAAACAACACTCTTAAATGGGATAAAGCTGCAAAATATAAATATAAATATATGTACAGATCAAAATTTTTGACTTTGTCCATTTCGTTAGTTTCCATCTCCCATATTTCCTTTTTCTCCTTTCCAACTTCTTCTCATTTTTCAACGCCTTCTTTTCTTTTTCATCTTTTCGACTTTCTTCGTCTTTTATCCTCCTTTCATGATTCGTATATATTTTTATTTTTCTCCCCTTATACCATTCTTCTTTTATACCATTCTTCTCCCCCTTTTTGTTATTAGCAAAAAGTGCATTTACGATGATAAAAATGATAATAAAAATTATAATGTATGCTGAAATGGGTAAACTCCCCCTGACAAATATATCTCCCCATTAAAAATATAACTCCCCCTGAGTAAATATCAATTTTTAAAATATCAATGATAAAGATACCAATTGAAGAAATATTTAATTTTGATTTTTGGGGATCCAATCGATAGTTGGTTTTTCTTTTGAAACATAGACGATATTTGAAATAAAGGTTCCTTTTGGAATCCAAATCTTTTAATTTTTATCGTCCGACGTGGGCTTTTGCAGTTTGAAATAAAATGCCCAGTTTTAGTATGCAGTTTGAATCCCAACACCTGTTTGTTTAAAGTATATTTTTGAACGAAAAACATTTGTTCAAATTTGTTACTTCCTTACGAAAATTTCTTTGTTAAGACTTTAAGTTCGTCTTGAACTTTCAAAAGATCATTCTTTAAATTAGTTTCAATATCAAGGCATTTATAATGATCAGTTTCTAAAGATTTCCCTTTTTCAAGAATTTTGGAAATTTCATTTTCCAATAAATTATTTTTAGCCTGAAGGGATTTTATTTCAGATAAAGCATTTTGAAAATCAGTATGCAAAATTTCGAATACTTCAAATAATTCGTCTTGAGATGATGTACTAACCTGGCTTTCGTCGTAACTTTCATCGAGTGAACTCCTTTCCATGAGTGCGAGGTTATTTTGAATAATTTCATCATCATCCTCTTCGTCACTCCATGTTGCTTGATTTGTTCCTTCGTGAGTTACCTCTAGCATTTCCCAAATTTCCTTGCCACTATCACACTAGGAAATCCGGTCCTGTTCTTTCGGATTTAAAGCACAATAAAGCATTTGCGTTGCTTTACAATTTTGATAGTCTTTCATCCAATCCATATCATCATATTCTTCTCTTTAAAGTACTGTTGGAATTCGTGGGAATTTTTGGACCTAGACATATGATCTTCCAAAGCTCAATATCATAAGCTCGGATGAATATTGACATATTCTTTTAACCCGATTCGTTACCAATTGTTGGTATGTTCGGTATATGCGCTATTGTGCGGAGGCGTAAATAAAGTGCATTAATTAAATCGACACAAGATATATAGAGGTTCGGCCAAACATGCCTACGTCCTCTCTCCGTATCTTTTTCTATAGGATGAAGATCAACCTCGGCACCTCTCTTCTATCGGTCGATGGATTACCATTATAATCTGGTCTTCTACCAGTCTGAGATAACTGGTCACACACTTGTCTTTTTGTCGGTCCAAGTTAAACTCTTTTCCTTTTCTATCGGACAAGGAATCAACCTATCTAGATTTCTATGGGTACTAGAGAAACCTCACATGGATACAGATTGTGATTCTAATAATGCCAGATCCTTGATCCTAATAACACCGAATCCAATCTTATCCTTTGTTTTCCTCTCATGTATGTTTCCTTGTATAATATTCAAACACTTATAAATATAAGCTCAAATACAACAACAAGAATGCTTGCAATGATATCACAAGTATAGATGATTTGCTCAAGGTTGTTGTGTTGTTTAATACTAAATGGATTGGTATTTATAGGTAATTTCTTCCAACTAGCTGTTACTGCCAGTCTCACTTAGTGTGCGCTAGCCTCTTCATTTAGCGTGCTCTATTGCCCTGTTACATATGTTAATCTGCATGGTTACGTACGTTACCTGCTGTTTCTTTCAGTCTAGTAGCTACTGATACTTTTAGTTGGCGTGCGCTAGTATTCTCTCGCACCTGCGTGCGCTAATATCACGTCATTGCTTGCGTCATATATCCGTTTGTAACTTTTGACTTCAATTCCTAATCTTCCAACATTCATTTGTTTGAATTCAAATGCTCTTTAGCGTGCGCTAAATATCATTCATAGCCTGCGCTATGTCTAAGTTAGTGCATACGACATTCCGTGTTTGAAAGTCTTCATAACGGTCACATGCGATAGCATGCATTAGACTTCATCTATAGCGTGCGCTGTCTTCATCTTGTAGCGTGCGCTAGCCTTGATCTCCAGCGTGCGCTAGCTTTGCAGTCCAGATTGAATGACTTTTTGCGTCTTCGATTTCTTCATTATTTTGTTTTGCTTCCTTGTTACTTTTCTTTGTTTAACAACTAATCATCAAAACTCAATAATGAATATTTGGAGTAAAACATTCCAACAATCTCCCCCTTTTTGATGATTACAAAACAACACTCTTAAATGGGATAAACCTGCAAAATATAAATATAAATATATGTACAGATCAAAATTTTTGACTTTGTCCATTTCGTTAGTTTCCATCTCCCATCTTTCCTTTTTCTCCTTTCCAACTTCTTCTCATTTTTCAACGCCTTCTTTTCTTTTTCATCTTTTCGACTTTCTTCGTCTTTTCTCCTCCTTTCATGATTCGTATATATTTTTATTTTTCTCCCCTTCTACCATTCTTCTTTTATACCATTCTTCTCCCCCTTTTTGTTATTAGCAAAAAGTGCATTTAAGATGATAAAAATGATAATAAAAATTATAATGTATGCTGAAATGGGTAAACTCCCCGTGACAAATATATCTCCCCATTAAAAATATAACTCCCCCTGAGTAAATATCAATTTTTAAAATATCAATGATAAAGATACCAATTGAAGAAATATTTAATTTTGATTTTTGGGGATCCAATCGATAGTTGGTTTTTCTTTTGAAACATAGACGATATTTGAAATAAAGGTTCCTTTTGGAATCCAAATCTTTTAAATTTTTATCGTCCGACGTGGGCTTTTACAGTTTGAAATAAGATGCCCAGTTTTAGTATGCAGTTTGAATCCCAACACCTGTTTGTTTAAAGTATATTTTTGAACGGAAAACATTTGTTCAAATTTGTTACTTCCTTACGGAAATTTCTTTGTTAAGACTTTAAGTTCGTCTTGAACTTTCAAAAGATCATTCTTTAAATTATTTTCAATATCAAGGCATTTAGAATGATCAGTTTCTAAAGATTTCCCTTTTTCAAGAATTTTGGAAATTTCATTTTCCAATAAATTATTTTTAGCCTGAAGGGATTTTATTTCAGATAAAGTATTTTGAAAATCAGTATGCAAAATTTCGAATACTTCAAATAATTCGTCTTGAAATGATGTACTAACCTGGATTTCGTCGTAACTTTCATCGAGTGAACTCCTTTCCATGAGTGCGAGGTTATTTTGAATAATTTCATCATCATCCTCTTCGTCACTCCATGTTGCTTGATTTGTTCCTTTGTGAGTTACCTCTAGCATTTCCCAAATTTCCTTGCCACTATCACACTAGGAAATCCGGTCCTGTTCTTTCGGATTTAAAGCACAATAAAGCATTTGCGTTGCTTTACAATTTCGATAGTCTTTCATCCAATCCATATCATCATATTCTTCTCTTTAAAGTATTGTTGGAATTCGTGGGAATTTTTGGACCTAGACATATGATCTTCCAAAGCTCAATATCATAAGCTCGGATGAATATTGACATATTCTTTTAACCCGATTCATTACCAATTGTTGGTATATTCGGTATATGCGCTATTGTGCGGAGGCGTAAATAAAGTGCATTAATTAAATTGACACAAGAAATATAGAGGTTCGGCCAAACATGCCTACGTCCTCTCTCCGTATCTTTTTCTATAGGATGAAGATCAACCTCGGCACCTCTTTTCTATCGGTCGATGGATTACCGTTATAATCTGGTCTTCTACCAGTCTGAGATAACTGGTCACACACTTGTCTTTTTGTCGGTCCAAGTTAAACCGTTTTCCTTTTCTATCGGACAAGGAATCAACCTATCTAGATTTCTATGGGTACTAGACAAACCTCACGTGGATACAGATTGTGATTCTAGTAATGCCGGATCCTTGATCCTAATAACACCGAATCCAATCTTATCCTTTGTTTTCCTCTCATGTATGTTTCCATGTATAATATTCAAACACTTATAAATATAAGCTCAAATACAACAACAAGAATGTTTACAATGATATCACAAGTATAGATGATTTGCTCAAGGTTGTTGTGTTGTTTAATACTAAATGGTTTGGTATTTATAGGTAATTTCTTCCAACTAGCTGTTACTGCCAGTCTCACTTAGTGTGCGCTAGCCTCTTCATTTAGCGTGCTCCATTGCCCTGTTACATATGTTAATATGCATGGTTACGTACGTTACCTGCTGTTTCCTTCAGTCCAGTAGCTACTAATACTTTCAGTTGGCGTGCGCTAGTATTCTCTCGCGCCTGCGTGCGCTAATATCACGTCATTGCTTGCGTCATATATCCGTTTGTAACTTTTGACTTGAACTCCTAATCTTCCAACATTCATTTGTTTGAATTCAAATGCTCTTTAGCGTGCGCTAAATATCATTCATAGCCTGCGCTATGTCTAAGTTAGCGCATACGACATTCCGTGTTTGAAAGTCTTCATAACGGTCACATGCGATAACATGCATTAGACTTCATCTATAGCGTGCGCTGTCTTCATCTTGTAGCGTGCGCTAGCCTTGATCTCCAGCGTGCACTAGCTTTGCAGTCCACATTGAATGACTTTTTGCGTCTTCGATTTCTTCATTATTTTGTTTTGCTTCCTTGTTATTTTTCTTTGTTTAACAACTAATCATCAAAACTCAATAATGAATATTTGGAGTAAAACATTCCAACAATCTCCCCATTTTTGATGATTACAAAACAACACTCTTAAATGGGATAAACCTGCAAAATATAAATATAAATATATGTATAGATCAAAATTTTTGACTTTGTCCATTTCGTTAGTTTCCATCTCCCATCTTTCCTTTTTCTCCTTTCCAACTTCTTCTCATTTTTGAACGCCTTCTTTTCTTTTTCATCTTTTCGACTTTCTTCGTCTTTTCTCCTCCTTTCATGATTCGTATATATTTTTATTTTTCTCCCCTTATACCATTCTTCTTTTATACCATTCTTCTCCCCCTTTTTGTTATTAGCAAAAAGTGCATTTAAGATGATAAAAACGATAATAAAAATTATAATGTATGCTGAAATGGTTAAATTCCCCCTGACAAATATATCTACCCATTAAAAATATAACTCCCCCTGAGTAAATATCAATTTTTAAAATATCAATGATAAAGATACCAATTGAAGAAATATTTAATTTTGATTTTTGGGGATCTAATCGATAGTTGTGTAATATCCGGGGGTAATTTTTTTTTTTTTTGTGTTACTGTTGAGTTGTACGTATTCATTTGGAATTGTACAAGTGTTGTTGTTTGGACCAATACAATGTATATTGTATTAAAATATTTTGGGATCGAAATATTTATTCTGGTCGTCGGTTGGGTTTCGTCGTTTGGTTGTTGTTTGGCGAGTTTGGAATTTTGGCTAAGTTTATAGCCATAGCGTACGCTACCTGTGTAGCATTACGTACGCTAATTTGTTGCGATTGCATACGTTACGCCCTGAGGTTACGTACGTAATGCGTGGTAGATGGTGGGAACTTTTCTCGTGGTCAACTTTCGGGGCGAGGGTATCTTTGGGGTATCATTTATATATATATATATATATATATATATATATATATATATATATACTTTGTCAACTTTTGTCACTTCCCACGTGAATCCCTCTCTCCCTCATGCATTTCTCCCTCACTTTAGATATATATATAATATATATATACATCCCTCACATCATCATCTCCTCACTCATCTCCCTCTCCCAGCTTTCTCTCACGTTCCCTCTCTCTTTTCTTTTTTTTTCTTCTTTCTTCTTGCTGCCATCTCTCGCCCTCTCTCCCTTCTCTCCATCTCTTTCTTCTTCCGGCGAGATGGAGCTTGAGGACGAACGGGCAGCGGCTTCTCCATTTTTCCGGCGACCGGAGGTAGGGCCGACGTCTCTGGCGGCGACTGGAGCTCGGCGGCGGCCGATCGGAATTTCCGGATCGGGAGGCATTATAAATCCGGTCGATTTGAACTATTCCGGCATTTTTTTTCTTCCGGCGAGGCGGAGCTCGGGCGTCCGGCGTTCTTCATGGTTTCCGGCCATGGACGGAGTTCCATTGATTTCGGCGACCGGAGGTGGTTTTTGTCCAGAACGGACGGAACGGAGGTTTGACATTCTTCCGGCGAAGAGTTGCAGACGGAGATGGTGAAAACCGGCCATAGATGGAAACGGGCCGGAGTTGGACGAGGTCCGGCGGGTCATTTTTCCGGCGGCCGATTTCCGGCATGGGAGTTTTTTTTCTCTTTCTTCTTTCCGGGCCTGGCCGATCGGCTCCTGGTAAGTTTTTTTTGTATGTGTTTGGTGTGTGTTTTGTATATATATATATATATATAATGTATATATAAATCTGTTATATATATATATGTGTTTAGATGTGTTATATATATTATATATATATATGTAACGAGTGATGTGTGTGTGTTGTGATGTGCAGTGGTGTGTGTGTGAGTTGTATAAGAATATATATATATATATATATATATATATATATATATGTTGTGTATATATATATAAATTGTGATAGTTTGTGTGTGCATGTGCACATTGTGTGTGGGTGTGTTGAGTGTATATATATATATATATATATATATATATATATATATATATATATATATATATGTGTGTGTGTGTGTGTGTATTCGGATAAATACGAGTATAGTATGTGTTCGTGTTGGAATCGGAATTATCTATTGAGTTGTTTTCGGTCGATATCGTGTTATCGAATGAATTGTATTTCATTCAAGGTTGTTCGAGTGCTTCTGATTGACGGAGGACGCGTTGATCGATTCGTGGTAGGACGTTGATCGTGGAAGGACTTTCTCGCCTTTGGTTTGAGGCAAGTTTTATACTTGTACTGGTCAATGAGATTAATGTTATCATGTATGCGTATG
This sequence comes from Orobanche coerulescens, assembly GCA_033398695.1. NCBI lineage: Eukaryota > Viridiplantae > Streptophyta > Magnoliopsida > Lamiales > Orobanchaceae > Orobanche > Orobanche coerulescens. Next base: position 143,724,701 of record CM065805.1, on the reverse strand, counting down.
AATGTGTGTATCATTTCGAGACTTGGTCTCTTTATGATTTTGTTGATATCAGGGGATTGTTTGATACGATACCCTTCGGCAAGTTATTCCAAATATTATTATTGTTCGTAAATGGCCGATCCAAGGCATTGCGGTACTTGTTGGTAATATTGTTGTCGATAGCCGGTTCGCGGTATCGACATATCGATTGTTATTGTTGATTGATGTTTTCTTCGAGATATTGTTGTCGATAGCCGGTTCGCGACATCGACATATCGATTGTTATTATTGATTGATGTTCCATCAAGATATTTTTTTTGTGAATCGTCGTCATTGATATCAGTATTTTTCTATTGATGTCGTTTTGGCCGATTGAAGGCATTAACGTATTCAATTATCATCTTCGTTATCGGTAACCGATTAAAGGTGCCGAGACATCCGTTGTACAATTGTTATCGGTTAACCGTTCTGAAGGTAATCGATATATTGAATTGGGATTATCAAAGATAATTCCCATCCATTGTATAATTATTATCGATTGTCCACTCTAACGGTAATCGATATATTGAATTGGGATTATCAAAGATAATTCCCATCCGTTGTCAAAAAGATAATTCCCATCCGTTGTATAATTGTTATCGATTGGCCATTCTACGGTAATCGAAGTATTGAATTGGGATTATCAACGATAGTTCCCATCCGTTAAATTATTTTTGTCGTGTTGACCGATTCAAGGCAGCACACTATTATTCTTGTGAACTCGGTAATTTTGTGATCGTTGAAGGTTGAGGATTTTCCCAAACTGTTGTGTTGTGATCGTTGCTCGTGTTAATCAGTCCTTAGGGATTTTGATCCCAGGATGGTTGTTTCGAATATTGTCGGTCGTGTCGATCTTTCATTATTCGTGTGTCATCGTTCACTTGGCGAGTCGTATGATTTGTATTGGATGTGTAATCCTTTGAGTTTCGTTGTCATGTTGTATCGTGACATATCCGGAATCATATCTGCGTTCCGATTGGTTATTGTGTAGGATTTTTAGCCAGGCACATAAAGTCATTGGCGGATATTATTCCGCATTGGACTGTGCACACGGGACGTAGTTTCGTGAGGCTAATTAGGTACATTGTCCTACGTATATTCTGGATTCCATATACGGGGCAGACATGTGCACGGACACATTTCCAGATCGGGCGTACTGTGATGTCCATCTTTTGAGCCATAAACTTTGATCGTCCATAGTATTGGATGAGTTTGATGTTTTGTGATTGAGCGTTCATACGCCTGAGGGGTATGCTCGACAGTCATGTTTGTTTCTTTGAGATCTGTATTGTGATGATTTACAGCTTCGGGCTGTTCGGCTTTCAGGCCATCGTGATATTTGGCAGCTTCGGGCTGTTGGGCTTTCAGGCCATCGTGATATTTTGGCAGCTTCGGCTGAGGGCTTTCAGGCCATTGTGATGTATCGGTATTTCCGTTGGAGCCCTCGGGCATTGTGATCCTTATTTATTTCAGCGTTGGATTGATTTACCTTCGGGTAATGTATTGTTGTGTTCTATATTGATGATTCGCCGTTGGGCACATATGTTCTAACCTATTGAGCAGGTATTGATCGTATGCCGTGGGCATAATATTCCACGAATGCTCGATTCTTACTTTGGTTTGTGAGCATCTCGTACTACCATTGTTGTACTGTTTATTCTGCCTTTGGATGCATATCATGTTGTGCATGTACTTAATATTCATTATATTAGATGACTGACCCCGTGGGGGCGGAACATGTTTTCATGTTTTAGGTACTTGCGAGGAGAGAGTTGAGACACAGGGGCATGACGATGGCGACGAGGCATTCGAACGATACTAGTCCGAGATATTTTGGTGTTCATGTTGGTCAGACAGTTGGAGTACTCCATTTTTGTTCAGTCGTTGTCGTTTTGTATTATCCGAGCAAGGCTCGTGTATGTTGTTGTATTTTATTTTGGCCATAAAGGCCCATCCTTGTCGTTGAAATTCCATATCGGAATAGTATGTCGGACGTCATAGCAGGGTCTGTGATTTCCTATTTTGGTCAGTTGGTTGTATTTTAGTCGTGTGCGCCTGGTGGATCACCTGAGGTGGGGTCCACGGCACTGTAATAACCCAATGGGATTTGGGGGTGTTACAGAAGATGGTATCAGAGATTTGGGTTGTGAGATACCCTGACTTGTGTGTTATGTCGCTCTACCAAGGCGGTAGTAGCGGGGCTGTCAGGTTATGACAATCTGGACAGTCGGGTTTTGTGAGTCGTGATAGTTAGACGACTGTGAGTCATTCTTTCATCGAGTCGTCGTTAGTGAAGACTAGTATCGCAAGACCTCGAAGCTTCGTATGACCTGTGTAAGGACTCTATTCTCTTTTATGTGCATACATTCATTATGTCATTGATTAAACCTGTTTTGTTGACACTTGTATGTGACGATCGGGTGTAATTTATTTATGATTATTTGCTTTGGAGCATGTGGCCTCTGTATCGGCTATGATTAGCGCGATCGATGTGATCGTTTATCTGTTGAGTATGTATACTCATGTTTGGCGTTGACCTAACATTCTGGCCGTCGAGGCGTAATTGTGTTGTGGTCATGATTGAACGTTATTCTTTCAGTATGGAAAGAGGACGTGACAGAGGGGGTAGAGGCCGCAGAGTGGGCCGACACCCGAAACCTCGTACCAATAATTTGGTGGCTGACGAATCATTTTCGGAGTCGTGCTCGAGAACCCACCGATCGTGATTGTGTTTGGATCGGGTTCAAGACTCTCATGTTAGAGAGGTATTATCCGGCTCCACTTCGTGAAGCCAAGTTGTCGGAGGTTTTGAACCCCGAATCCGTCGAGAACGAGGGTGTTATTGTTATTGCTGAGAAGTTTGAAGGACTTCTTCAGTTTCTTCTGGTGAGAGGACTAGGATGCCGATTCGTTCAGAGGGACATCGAGCTCCGACGTCCAAGAGGTCATTTCCTAGTCGGCTTCGTACTGGGAAAGTATTTTCTTCCCAGGCGACGAGTTCGACTGTTGTTTGTTTTAACTGTGATTCAGCGGGGCATGTTAGTACTCGATGTACGGTGCCAGCTATTATTTATTTTCTGTGTCGGAGGTGGGGACACCTTCAGAATACTGCATGAGTTCTAGTGCCAGTAGGTCTCGAGAGAGCTCATGGGCCTCGAGAGATTTTGTCACTTCAGTCCGTACTTCATCCAAGGGGTCATATCGGGCTTCGGTAGCCAGAGGTATGGACACCCGAGGGGAAGTAGCGAGTTCAGATTAGGGTCTTCCTCGAGTCGATGAGATCGAGGAACTCGATGATCTGGAGGATGTTGATTCCGGGTACATTTGAGATGTAACCTTGATTTGTATTTTCCTTGTCTTTCGGATTGATGTTTGACTCGGTCTGTATTTTAATATTGCGGTTGTGAACCATTTATTATTGATCTATCTTGTAATCATTGTATCTGAGAATCTTGACACTTGAGTCATTTGATGTGATTTTCTTTCCCTTTGGTCCTGTACCCGAGATTTTTGTGATGATTTGGGTAATCGTTCATTGTGATTCGAGACATCAAGTCGTGAGGACTTGGGTGCGCGATTGATATGGTCCCGAGGACTATTCGTGCGTTGTTATTTTCTTTTTGGTGCGACTTCCTGGCTGGTCTCTAGCAGGAGAGTCATGATTCGGCTAATCTCGCATTTGGTTGAGTGTCTTTATCACTTGATTTTTTTCGCCTTGTTTAGGCAGAGGAGACGTGGGGACCCGTGGGGTCGGCCCAGTTGCTTAGGCGGAATTGCTCGTATTGAGGAGTATTCATGGAGATGTTGTTTTCTTATCCTGATGGATAGTCCGTGCCCCGACTTGTGCACCCTGAGTTTCGAGGACGAAACTATTTTTAAGGGGGGGAGTATGTAATATCCGGGGGTAATTTTTTTTTTTTTGTGTTACTGTTGAGTTGTACGTATTCATTTGGAATTGTACAAGTGTTGTTGTTTGGACCAATACAATGTATATTGTATTAAATTATTTCGGGATCGAAATATTTATTCTGGTCGTCGGTTGGGTTTCGTCGGTTGGTTGTTGTTTGGCGAGTTTGGAATTTTGGCTAAGTTTATAGCCATAGCGTACGCTACCTGTGTAGCATTACGTACGCTAATTTGTTGTGATTGCGTACGTTACGCCCTGAGGTTACGTACGTAATGCGTGGTAGATGGTGGGAACTTTCCTCGTGGTCAACTTTCGGGGCGAGGGTATCTTTGGGGTATCATATATATATATATATATATATATATATATATATATATATATATATATATATATATATATATATATACTTTGTCAACTATTGTCACTTCCCACGTGAATCCCTCTCTCCCTCACGCATTTCTCCCTCACTTTAGATATATATAATATATATATATACATCCCTCACATCATCATCTCCTCACTCATCTCCCTCTCCCAGCTTTCTCTCACGTTCCCTCTCTCTTTTCTTTTTTTTTTCTTCTTTCTTCTTGCTGCCATCTCTCGCCCTCTCTCCCTTCTCTCCATCTCTTTCTTCTTCCGGCGAGATGGAGCTTGAGGACGAACGGGCAGCGGCTTCTCCATTTTTCCGGCGACCGGAGGTAGGGCCAACGTCTCTGGCGGCGACTGGAGCTCGGCGGCGGCCGATCGGAATTTCTGGATCGGGAGGCATTATAAATCCGGTCGATTTGAACTGTTCCGGCATTTTTTTTCTTCCGGCGAGGCGGAGCTCGGGCGTCCGGCCTTCTTCATGGTTTCCGGCCATGGACGGAGTTCCATTGATTCCGGCGACCGAAGGTGGTTTTTGTCCGGAACGGACGGAACGGAGGTTTGACATTCTTCCGGCGAAGAGTTGCAGACGGAGATGGTGAAAACCGGCCATAGATGGAAACGGGCTGGAGTTGGACGAGGTCCGGCGGGTCATTTTTCCGGCGGCCGATTTCCGGCATGGGAGTTTTTTTTTCTCTTTCTTCTTTACGGGCCTGGCCGATTGGCTCCTGGTAAGTTTTTTTTGTATGTGTTTGGTGTGTGTTTTGTGTATATATATATATATATATATAATGTATATATAAATCTGTTATATATATATGTGTTTATATGTGTTATATATATTATATATATATGTAACGAGTGATGTGTGTGTGTGTTGTGATGGGCAGTGGTGTGTGTGTGAGTTGTATAAGAATATATATATATATATATATATATATATATATATATATTGTGATAGTTTGTGTGTGCATGTGCACAGTGTGTGTGGGTGTGTTGAGTGTATATATATATGTGTGTGTGTATTCGGATAAATACGAGTATAGTATGTGTTCGTGTTGGAATCGGAATTATCTATTGTGTTGTTTTCGGTCGATATCGTGTTATCGAATGAATTGTATTTCATTCAAGGTTGTTCGAGTGCTTGTGATTGACGGAGGACGCGTTGATCGATTCGTGGTAGGACGTTGATCATGGAAGGACTTTCTCGCCTTCGGTTTGAGGCAAGTTTTATACTTGTACTGGTCAATGAGATTAATGTTATCATGTATGTGTATGAATGTGTGTATCATTTCGAGACTTGGTCTCTTTATGATTTTGTTGATATCAGGGGATTGTTTGATACGATACCCTTCGGCAAGTTATGCCAAATATTATTATTGTTCGTAAATGGCCGATCCAAGGCATTGCGGTACTTGTTAGTAATATTGTTGTCGATAGCCGGTTCGCGGTATCGACATATCGATTGTTATTGTTGATTGATGTTTTTTTCGAGATATTGTTGTCGATAGCCGGTTCGCGACATCGACATATCGATTGTTATTATTGATTGATGTTCCATCAAGATATTTTTTTTGTGAATCGTCGTCATGGATATCAGTATTTTTCTATTGATGTCGTTTTGGCCGATTGAAGGCATTGACGTATTCAATTATCATCTTCGTTATCGGTAACCGATTAAAGGTGCCGAGACATCCGTTGTACAATTGTTATCGGTTAACCGTTCTGAAGGTAATCGATATATTGAATTGGGATTATCAAAGATAATTCCCATCCGTTGTATAATTATTATCGATTGTCCGCTCTAACGGTAATCGATATATTGAATTGGGATTATCAAAGATAATTCCCATCCGTTGTCAAAAAGATAATTCCCATCAGTTGTATAATTGTTATCGATTGGCCATTCTACGGTAATCGAAGTATTGAATTGGGATTATCAATGATAGTTCCCATCCGTTAAATTATTTTTGTCGTGTTGACCGATTCAAGGCAGCACACTATTATTCTTGTGAACTCGGTAATTTTGTGATCGTTGAAGGTTGAGGATTTTCCCAAACTGTTGTGTTGTGATCGTTGCTCGTGTTAATCGGTCCTTAGGGATTTTGATCCCAGGATGGTTGTTTCGAATATTGTCGGTCGTGTCGATCTTTCATTATTCGTGTGTCATCGTTCACTTGGCGAGTCGTATGATTTGTATTGGATGTGTTATCCTTTGAGTTTCGTTGTCATGTTGTATCGTGACATATCCGGAATCATATCTGCGTTCCGATTGGTTATCGTGTAGGATTTTTAGCCAGGCACATATAGTCATTGGCGGATATTATTCCGCATTGGACTGTGTGTAACACCCCCAAGTTATTCAGGGTATATTACAGCGCCGTGAGCCCCGCCGTGGGACCCACAAGGCTAAACATACGCGGAACTATACACTTGACCGATAAGGTCTACATACAATAGAATGAAAGACGATACAAATGGTATTCAAAACCATAACCAATGAAACCATATACATCACTACACAAATCAATACCTCGGCAACACAGGCCGGAACATCAAGGAAACTGAAATGCAATACTCGAGTATTTAAAAATCCATTCCAGTACAACAACACTGAATGGAGGAATCCAAGAAAATAACCGGAGACCAGACACAGTATCACACTTGCCCATCATCTTCATGCCGACCGGTACCGTCATCCGCTCTCCTGGAACCTGAAATACATGAAACGTATTTCCCCCATAAAGGGGTTAGCCGTCGAATAGCTAGTGCAAGTATAACAATATGAAACATAATACTCCTCGACAATAAAGTAAATGTAATCTGTCAATTCATCAATATCCGTCAATTCATCAATTTAAGACTAGTATCCCGGAATAACTAAAATCTCATGACGTATGTGAATGCCGTAGAAACGGTTCGTTCATATCATACGCCGTTACATGTAGGAATGCCGTCAAAACGGTTCATTCATTACATGCCAACATTATTTCATATGAATGCCGTAGAAACGGTTCGTTCATATCAACCATGGAATCGCACCAGAGGCTACGAAACCCTCAGAGGACCATAGGCCCGTCCCGGAGTGGCTAGAAATAATCATACCATCAATATTTCATACTTTCAAAGTCGAGAACGTACAATCATAAATGTATACTTGCCTTAATAAATGTTACCGAAGATCCCGAAGAACACGGTTCGACCGGGAAGCTTGAACCACGAAGGAGACAACGAACGGAAGGGTTCCGACTTGAGTTCTTCACAAGGATTTCGTCCCTAAGTCATATCAATGATAAATCAACAATCGTACGATGAATAATAATCGTACAACGCACAAAACCCCCCCTCTTAGACCTTTTGTCGGACACCTTCAAGGCGTCGACTAATAACTCAACCGAAACGACGAATCAATACACTCCAACCGTGAAATAACGATGGAAATGATAGAATACACCTAAATCATCATCAATCCATCACTAATCTAAATTACTACGGATTAAAAGGATGAAGTCAAACAAAATCCCCAATTTCCAACATAAAATTCGAAGTGTTCTTGAAAAATCTTTCAATAATCCGATGAATACTCCAACAAGTCCATAATCATGCGTATATCACTTCATACCCCATGATTTTAACATCCAAAACATCATTACCCAATACAAAATCGAAATCCAAGATGTTGAAGAAATTACCTCTTGAAGATCCAAGCACTATGATTCGAAGAGCACGCGATAGAACGATGATCCGGGCTTCACAATTGAAAAGAGATGGAGAGGAATCACACCCTCAAGTGATAGGTGAAGAAACCTCCCTCTCTCAAGCCTTTCCTCTCGTGTGATGGTGAAGAAATGAGAGTTATCGGTTGAAACGCGCAGAAAAACGCAGATATAGGGGTAATCTGTCATGTGTGCCGCGGCACAGGCCCAAAATTCGCTCCCAGGTCTCGGCAGTGTGCCGCGGCTCAGCCCAGGTGTGCCGCGGCACCGGGTACAGGCGGTTTTGGCCAAATCTGGAAAGTGAGAGTGACCTAGCTATTTCGACCATAACTCCCTCGTCTGGACTCCGATTGACTCACCGTTTGAACCATTGGAAAGCTCACTCGATGATTTATAATGTTGCAAAGATTCAGAATTTTTGGAGTTTCCAAGAATTTATGGTGATTTAACAAAGTCGAACTCAAACGTAGAAAAGTCGCTAAAGAACACGGAATTCAACGGAACGATACCGAAACGAACTCGGATGACAAAAAGTGTAGAATTAATCATTCTCAGGATGACGAAACGGTCCCAAGCAAGTTGTCAAAAACGGACTTCCGCCAAAAATAGAAAATTTCCGGGAAACAAAATTACGGGTATTACACTGTGCACACGGGACGTAGTTTCGTGAGGCTAATTAGGTACATTGTCCTACGTATATTCTGGATTCCATATACGGGGCGGACATGTGCACGGACACATTTCCGGATCGGGCGTACTGTGATGTCCATCTTTTGAGCCATAAACTTTGATCGTCCATAGTATTGGATGAGTTTGATGTTTTGTGATTGAGCGTTCATACGCCTGAGGGGTATGTTCGACAGTCATGTTTGTTTCTTTGAGATCTGTATTGTGATGATTTACAGCTTCGGGCTGTTCGGCTTTCAGGCCATCGTGATATTTTGGCAGCTTCGGGCTGTTGGGCTTTCAGGCCATCGTGATATTTTGGCAGCTTCGGTGAGGGCTTTCGTGCCATTGTGATGTATCGGTATTTCCGTTGGAGCATTCGGGCATTGTGATCCTTATTTATTTCAGCGTTGGATTGATTTACCTTCGGGTAATGTATTGTTGTGTTCTATATTGATGATTCGCCGTTGGGCACATATGTTCTAACCTATTGAGCAGGTATTGATCGTATGCCGTGGGCATAATATTCCATGAATGCTCGATTCTTACTTTGGTTTGTGAGCATCTCGTACTACCATTGTTGTACTGTTTATTCTGCCTTTGGATGCATATCATGTTGTGCATGTACTTGATATTCATTATCTTTGGATGACCGACCTGTGGCGGAACATGTTTTCATGTTTTAGGTACTTGCGAGGAGAGAGTTGAGACACAGGGGCATGACGATGGCGACGAGGCATTCGAACGATACTAGTCCGAGATATTTTGGTGTTCATGTTGGTCAGACAGTTGGAGTACTCCATTTTTGTTCAGTCGTTGTCGTTTTGTATTATCCGAGCAAGGCTCGTGTATGTTGTTGTATTTTATTTTGGCCATGTAGGCCCATCCTTGTCGTTGAAATTCCATATCGGAATAGTATGTCGGACGTCATAGCAGGGTCTGTGATTTCCTATTTTGGTCAGTTGGTTGTATTTTAGTCGTGTGCGCCTGGTGGATCACCTGAGGTGGGGTCCACGGCACTGTAATAACCCAATGGGATTTGGGGGTGTTACAAGTTGGTTTTTCTTTTGAAACATAGACGATATTTAAAATAAAGGTTCCTTTTGGAATACAAATCTTTTTAATTTTTATCGTCCGACGTGGGCTTTTCAATTTGAAATAAGATGCCCAATTTTTAAACATTTGTCACAACGTGGTATTTTGAAGTTTAAGGATTCGGTTTTAGTATGCAGTTTGAATCCCAACCCCTGTTTGTTTAAAGTATATTTTTGAACGGAAAACATTTGTTCAAGTATGTTACTTCCTTACGGAAATTTCTTTGTTAAGACTTTAAGTGTAATACCCGGATTTTCAGTATAAATTTTTCGCGTTATTTTATCTGAGATATACTGTATAGTTTGGTATCTATACATTATGGATAAAATAAATTGAGAACCGAGACAGTTATACTGGTGTGATTATCGTTTTTTATTGACAGATATATTCAGGATATGTTGTATGAGGTTGAACTGATTCGGATATCAGGTATACCGTATGAGAATATTTTTGGATTCGGTATGTGTATTCAGTATGCCGTATGTTTGTATTTTGTACGTCGAGACGTCGGACAGGAACAGTTGGATTTTTGGCTAAGTATAAAAGCCATTACGTACGTTAAGCCTTGGAGCTTACGTACGTAAAATGTGTTATCTTACGTACGTTATATAGTGTACATAACGTACGTAACAAGAGGAATCGGACAGTGGGGCCCGTGGTCGGCAGCTTTCGGCGCGGATGTGGACAGGTGAGTCAACGGATGGAGTTACGTACGTTATACAGGGTGTATTACGTACGTAATACGAGTATTATACTGTATCAAGTCAACGTACGTATTACGTACGCAACGGATTAAGTGTTACGTACGTTACGGGCGGTGGCGAGTCGTGGCCGAGATGACTGGATGGCGAGCATGGCGGACGTGACTCGTTGGGATGGCGAGCATGGTCGATAGTGACTCGTGGGGTGGCGATCACGGTCGCGGTGACTTCGCAGGATGGCTAGGGCGGCGATTACGTCGTAAGGCGGTGGCGATTCTGGCCGTAAGGGCGATTAAACGTAAGCAGTGCCGGTTATGTACGTAAGGGTTCCGGCGAGTGGGCGATGGCGAGGCCATGGCGATTACGTACGTAAGGCGATGGCGATTTACGTACGTAATGGTCCGGCAGGTCCCGCCTATTTAAAGGCCTGGACCGAGTCATCCGGCCATTTTTCATTTTTTCTTCGTTTTTTCGCGATTCCTTCAGCAAAAGTGGATGGATTTGAGTAAGATCATCATCTAGAAACATGTTTTGGAAGTTGGAATCATGGATTAACATCATCTTCCACCCGGATCGAAGGTAAGAACACCTAAACACTTGGTTTTGGATATTTTTGAAGTTTCTTGATGTATTGGCCGTTTTGATTCATTTTAACTCAGATTATTGATGGAATCTTGTTGTATTCTTGAGATTATTCGTTGTTCTTGAAGTTTTGTGGATCGAAATCGAGTATTCCTTTGAATAATCTATTGAATTGGACTATGCCTTCAAAGTGTTCGATGAAATGTCTCAATGAGTAGAACTTGGAAAATTCTACACGTTTTCGTATGAATGATGGTTGAAATGATATTGTTGTGATGATTCTTGGTAATTATGGGAATTTTGTTTAAGGAAGATAATGAATTGGTGATCAAATGATTCGATTATGTTATTATGATTATGGAATCGTGGTATTCTCGATGTTCTTGGTGGTTTGTTGCGATTCATGATGTTATGAGAAGTATATGTTGAAGAACATGATTATATACACCTTGAATTATGATTAAGGGTTGTTTAGTTGTTAGAAAACATCGGGTTATGTTGTTTTATGGATTATGAACGTGAATTTGGATAATTCGTGTTCTTGAAGAACTCTTGAGTTACATGTTATGATTTTGGAAGGATTTCGGATAATTTTGGAATGTGATTATTCACGATAATAATCGGTAAATTGTTTTCTACGAATTTACAAGTATGAACAAGAAGGAGTTTTGTCTTCGTATTTGGAGTTGAAGTTGGAATCGAATATATTATAAAAATACTTAATGTCGAGATGAATTGATCATTGATTTGATGAATACATTTTAAAGTGTTGGTGTTTTGGATATGAATATGGAATATTCACATTTAGAACTAAGTTATTTATCTTGGTACAATATTCGTATAAAAATACGAATATGATTTCGAGTTTGATGAGAATTATTATTCATGTTTGAATTTGGAAATTTATGCTTATTGAATAAGTGTTCAATTCGGATAATGGAATTATTTGAAACCCTTGGAATATGGTTATCTATGATGTTGAATTAATCGGATTGTCCGGATTGATGATGATAATCGGTAATTGGATTTTATTATGATTATACAAGGAGGAAACTTGTAATTGTATTTAAGATTGAATTTGGAATCGGTAGTGTTAGACCCTTGTTGGTTTAAATTGATTATTGATATGATCTTCGGATTGTGGAATCGTATTGTGGTTTTGAATTCGTGATCGATTGATTTGGTTGTTCAGATTTGTGTTTAATCGGGATATCGTTGAACCGTTGAGTTTGTTGGTTGAGTATGTCGGTTATTGATTTTTATCGAATGTGTGTTAATCGGTTATTGCAATAGGTTGATATGTTTTGATCGTGGATTATGACCGTTGTGTTGCGGTTGAGGTCGAAGAGTTCGTATATTGCTTTGTTCAGGGCTGAAGAGCTCGTAGATGAAGGCAATGGATTTTGGTAAAGTCTTTGTGGTATCGGTATCGAGGCAAGTTTCTACTTGTTCAGTTTATAATATTTGATGAATGGTTTCGTTTTCATTTCATTTATAATTCATATAGCAATGTTGTTAGGAAGGACTATTGTTGGTATTAATGGTTGTGTTGATCGTCTCATTGGGGGATGTTGATGGATATGGTCCTCGGCTTTGAGGTAATCTAAGTATTTGTTCAATCATGTGGATAATTAGTATGTTGAGTTGTTGTATATGTTGAGGTTTCGTGTAGTGAGTTTCGTATCGGTTATTCGTTGAGGGATGTTGATCCCAGGACCTTTGTATTGAGATCATAGACATTTTGGTCATTCATTTGGGGATGATGATCCCAGGATCGATGTTTTGGATATTGATTAGTCGTGTCGACTTTTCAATGTCAGACTATTGTTGTTCACTTCGGTGAGTCTTTTGATCCTTATTGGATATGTGTTTCTTTGAGTTTCGTTGTCATGTTGCATCGTGACATATCTGGAGTCATATATGCGTTCCGATTGGATATTGTGTAGGATTTTTAGCCGGGCACATATATAGTCATGCGTGAATATTTTCCGTGAAAGGCTGTGCACACGAGACGTAGTTCGTTGAGGCTAATTAGGTACATTGTCCCACGTATATCCTGGATTCCGTATACGGAGTGGACATGTGCACTGACACATATTCAGATCGGGCGTACTATGATTTCCATCTTTGAGCCATATTGTTTGGTCGTTCATCCTCCATTTATGGTTGGGTATGTTCGACGGTTTGTGACTGGTTGTTCATACGCCTGAGGGGTATGTTCAACAGTCAGAGTTATTTCTTTGAGATCCATTATTGTTGATCATTTGGAGTTTACCTTGTTTATGGTATTCTGAGTTATTATTGGTCTTTTGTTGATCATTTGGAGTTTACCTTGTTGATGGTATTCTCGATTATTGTTGATCCTTTGTTGATCGTGTTGGAGTTATCATGTTGATGGTATTCTTAGTTATCGTGATCCTTTATTGATCGTATTGGATTTATCATGTCGATGATATTCTCAGTTGATTTATCGGTTGATCTGGTTATTGATCGTATAAGCATTCGGACTATATGTCGATATTTCAGGATTTGTTATCATTATCATATGGTAGTTGATCTACAGATATGTTGTGTATTATTGGTTTATACATGTTGAGATTTGATTGTGTAATCCGACGGACAGGATTTGGCACAGATTGGATTATTTCCAAACTTATGAGTTATGATGATGTTTTGAGGATTGTCGGTATTTTTGGAATACAGTAGAGATGATTGTTGTTGAATTCATTTCGTCATTTGAGAATACGAAATGTGGAATATGTCAAGGATTGATTTAGTATGGATTGTTATGGATTGGTAAGGTATGACGGTAAGATTACTTTGGTAGTATTCTTACAATATTATTACATAGGTATGTAATTATTTATGATGATGCGATCGATATCATTATTGAGTATTGTGGCTGACCCCGTTGTGGGCTTTATTTTTAGGTACTTGGAGACCGAGCTAGTAGCGGTCGTGAAGGGATGAGCTTCCCGATGTGATACTGGTGGTGGCATGTTTTGGAGTATCGAGTAATTCTTTTCTGGTTACTCATTTCTGCTGCAAATGTGTATTTTGAACTGCATTTATCCGCTGCGTGTGTATATTTCAAAATGGCCTTTCGGTATCTTTATCCGCTGCGTGTGTGTATTTTAAAAGGGCTTTTTGGCATTTTGCGAACTTGAGTTATTTTCGTTAAACTCTTTTCCCAAATTATTTTATCGGTACGTTTAAGTTATGGCTTAACGTATATTTTAAACTGTTGAGATTTGGCACTTCGCCTTGTATTTCCAAATGGTATTTTATGACGGTATTTCAAAATTATGCTTTTGAAAATATTTGAGTATTTAAAATATTACCGTCATCGGCCTTTTAGCGCTTTTGAATTGGTTTTGTAAACGGTTTTTAGCCTGGTGGGTTCCGGCGCGGGACTCACGGCGCTGTAATATCCCGGATGGTTTTGGGGGTGTTACATTAAGTTCGTCTTGAACTTTCAAAAGATCATTCTTTAAATTATTTTCAATATCAAGGCATTTATAATGAATGGCTTCTAAACATTTCCCTTTTTCAAGAATTTTGGAAATTTCATTTTCCAATAAATTATTTTTAGCCTGAAGGGATTTTATTTCTGATAAAGCATTTTGAAAATCAGTATGCAAAAGTTCGAATGCTTCAAATAATTCGTCTTGAGACGATGTACTATCCTGGCTTTCGTCGTAACTTTCATCGAGTGAACTCCTTTCCATGAGTGCGAGGTTATTTTGAATAATTTCATCATCATCCTCTTCGTCACTCCATGTTGCTTGATTTGTTCCTTCGTGAGTTACCTCTAGCATTTCCCAAATTTCTTTGCCACTATCACACTAGGAAATCCGGTCCTGTTCTTCCGGATTTAAAGCACAATAAAGCATTTGCGTTGCTTTACAATTTTGATGGTCTTTCATCCAATCCATATCATCATATTCCTCTCTTTAAAGTACTGTTGGAATTCGTGGGAATTTTTGGACCTAGACATATGATCTTCGAAAGCTCAATATCATAAGCTCGGATGAATATTGACATGTTCTTTTAACCCGATTCGTTACCAATTGTTGGTATATTCGGTATATGCGCTATTGTGCGGAAGCGTAAATAAAGTGCATTAATTAAATCGACACAAAATATATAGAGGTTCGGCCAAACATACCTACATCCTCTCTCCGTATCTTTTTCTATAGGATGAAGATCAACCTCGGCACCTCTCTTCTATCGGTCGATGGATTGCCGTTATAATCTGGTCTTCTACCAGTCTGAGATAACTGGTCACACACTTGTCTTTTTGTCGGTCCAAGTTAAACCGTTTTCCTTTTCTATCGGACAAGGAATCAACCTATCTAGATTTCTATGGGTACTAGACAAACCTCACGTGGATACAGATTGTGATTCTAATAATGCCGGATCCTTGATCCTAATAACACTGAATCCAATCTTATCCTTTGTTTTCCTCTCATGTATGTTTCCATGTATAATATTCAAACACTTATAAATATAAGCTCAAATACAACAACAAGAATGTTTACAATGATATCACAAGTATAGATGATTTGCTCAAGGTTGTTGTGTTGTTTAATACTAAATGGTTTGGTATTTATAGGTAATTTCTTCCAACTAGCTGTTACTGCCAGTCTCACTTAGTGTGCGCTAGCCTCTTCATTTAGCATGCTCTATTGCCCTGTTACATCTGTTAATCTGCATGGTTACGTACGTTACCTGCTGTTTCCTTCAGTCCAGTAGCTTCTGATACTTTCAGTTGGCGTGCGCTAGTATTCTCTCGCGCCTGCGTGCGCTAATATCACGTCATTGCTTGCGTCATATATCCGTTTGTAACTTTTGACTTCAACTCCTAATCTTCCAACATTCATTTGTTTGAATTCAAATGCTCTTTGGCGTGCGCTAAATATCATTCATAGCCTGCGCTATGTCTCAGTCAGTGCATACGACATTCCGTGTTTGAAAGTCTTCATAACGGTCACATGCGATAGAATGCATTAGACTTCATCTATAGCGTGCGCTGTCTTCATCTTGTAGCGTGCGCTAGCCTTGATCTCCAGCGTGCGCTAGCTTTGCAGTCCAGATTGAATGACTTTTTGCGTCTTCGATTTCTTCATTATTTTGTTTTGCTTCCTTGTTATTTTTCTTTGTTTAACAACTAATCATCAAAACTCAATAATGAATATTTGGAGTAAAACATTCCAACAATCTCCCCCTTTTTGATGATTACAAAACAACACTCTTAAATGGGATAAACCTGCAAAATATAAATATAAATATATGTACAGATCAAAATTTTTGACTTTGTCCATTTCGTTAGTTTCCATCTCCCATCTTTCCTTTTTCTCCTTTCCAACTTCTTCTCATTTTTCAACGCCTTCTTTTCTTTTTCATCTTTTCGACTTTCTTCGTCTTTTCTCCTCCTTTCATGATTCGTATATATTTTTATTTTTCTACCCTT
Organism: Orobanche coerulescens; assembly: GCA_033398695.1. Taxonomy (NCBI): domain Eukaryota; kingdom Viridiplantae; phylum Streptophyta; class Magnoliopsida; order Lamiales; family Orobanchaceae; genus Orobanche; species Orobanche coerulescens. The sequence continues at coordinate 143,708,177 of CM065805.1, read as the reverse complement.
ATACCATTCTTCTTTTACACCATTCTTCTCTCCTTTTTGTTATTAGCAAAAAGTGCATTTAAGATGATAAAAACGATAATAAAAATTATAATGTATGCTGAAATGGGTAAACTCCCCCTGACAAATATATCTCCCCATTAAAAATATAACTCCCCCTGAGTAAATATCAATTTTTAAAATATCAATGATAAAGATACCAATTGAAGAAATATTTAATTTTGATTTTTGGGGATCCAATCGATAGTTGGTTTTTCTTTTGAAACATAGACGATATTTGAAATAAAGGTTCCTTTTGGAATCCAAATCTTTTTAATTTTTATCGTCCGACGTGGGCTTTTGCAATTTGAAATAAGATGCCCAATTTTTAAACATTTTTCACAACGTGGTATTTTGAAGTTTAAGGATTCGGTTTTAGTATGCAGTTTGAATCCCAACCCTTGTTTGTTTAAAGTATATTTTTGAACGGAAAACATTTGTTCAAGTATGTTACTTCCTTACGGAAATTTCTTTGTTAAGACTTTAAGTTCGTCTTGAACTTTCAAAAGATCATTCTTTAAATTATTTTCAATATCAAGGCCTTTAGAATGATCGGCTTCTAAACATTTCCCTTTTACAAGAATTTTGGAAATTTCATTTTCCAATAAATTATTTTTAGCCTGAAGGGATTTTATTTCTGATAAAGCATTTTGAAAATCAGTATGCAAAAGTTTTAATGCTTCAAATAATTCATCTTGAGACGATGTACTAACCTGGCTTTCGTCGTAACTTTCATCGAGTGAACTCCTTGCCATGAGTGCGAGGTTATTTCGAATAATTTCATCATCATCCTCTTCGTCACTCCATGTTGCTTGATTTGTTCCTTCGTGAGTTACCTCTAGCATTTCCCAAATTTCTTTGCCACTATCACACTAGGAAATCCGGTCCTGTTCTTCCGGATTTAAAGCACAATAAAGCATTTGCGTTGCTTTACAATTTTGATGGTCTTTCATCCAATCCATATCATCATATTCTTCTCTTTAAAGTACTGTTGGAATTCGTGGGAATTTTTGGACCTAGACATATGATCTTCCAAAGCTCAATATCATAAGCTCGGATGAATATTGACATATTCTTTTAACCCGATTCATTACCAATTGTTGGTATATTCGGTATATGCGCTATTGTGCGGAGGCGTAAATAAAGTGCATTAATTAAATCGACACAAGATATATAGAGGTTCGGCCAAACATGCCTACGTCCTCTTTCCGTATCTTTTTCTATAGGATGAAGATCAACCTCGGCACCTCTCTTCTATCGGTCGATGGATTACCGTTATAATCTGGTCTTCTACCAGTCTGAGATAACTGGTCACACACTTGTCTTTTTGTCGGTCCAAGTTAAACCGTTTTCCTTTTCTATCGGACAAGGAATCAACCTATCTAGATTTCTATGGGTACTAGACAAACCTCACGTGGATACAGATTGTGATTCTAATAATGCCGGATCCTTGATCCTAATAACACCGAATCCAATCTTATCTTTTGTTTTCCTCTCATGTATGTTTCCATGTATTGTAATACCCGGATTTTCAGTATAAATTTTTCGTGTTATTTTATCTGAGATATACTGTATAGTTTGGTATCTATACAGTAGGCATAAAATAAATTGAGAACCGTGACAGTTATACTGGTGTGATTATCGTTTTTGATTGACAGATATATTCAGGATATGTTGTATCAGGTTGAACTGATTTGGATATCAGGTATACCGTATGAGAATATTTTTGGATTCAGTATGTGTATTCAGTATGCCGTATGTTTGTATTTTGTACGTCGAGACGTCGAACAGGAATAGTTGGATTTTTGGCTAAGTATAAAAGCCATTACGTACGTTAAGCCTTGGATCTTACGTACGTAAAATGTGTTAGCTTACGTACGTTATATAGTGTACATAACGTATGTAACAAGAGGAATCGGACAGTGGGGCCCGTGGTCGGCAGCTTTCGGCGCAGATGTGGACAGGTGAGTCAACGGATGGAGTTACGTACGTTATATAGGGTGTATTACGTACATAATACGATTATTATACTGTAGCAAGTCAACGTACGTATTACGTACGCAATGGAATACGTGTTACGTACGTTACGGAGTAGCCGGTCGAGTCGTGGCCGAGATGACCTGGATGGCCGAGCATGGCCGGTCGTGACTCGTTGGAATGGCCGGGCATGGTCGACAGTGACTCGTGGGGGTGGCTGATCACGGACGCGGTGACTCTGCAGGGATGGCTAGGGCCCGGCGATTACGTCGTGGCCGGTTACGGCCGTAAGGGCCAGTTACGTACGTAAGCCAGCTGCCGGTTACGTACGTAAGGGTTCCGACAGAATTGGGCAGTAGGGTCGGCCGCGTCCGGCTACGTACGTAAGGACCCGCCGGTTACGTACGTAACGTGCCGGCAGGTCTCGGCCTATATAAGGCCTGGACCGAGTCACCTACTCATTTTTTCGGTTTTCTTCGTTTCTTCGCGATTCCTTCGGCAAGAATTGATGGATTTGAGTATGAGCAACTTATAACAACATGTTTTGGAAGTTGGAATCATGGATTAACATCATCTTCCACCCGGATCGAAGGTAAGAACACCTAAACTTTTGGTTTTTGGATGTTCTTGAGATTTCTTGGTGTTTTGGCAGATTTGCTTCGTTTTGATTCAGATTGTTGATTGAACTTGATTGTAAACTCGTAATCATTCATTATTCTTGAAGTTTTGTGGAAAGAATTCGAGTATTTCTTTGAATAATCGATTGAATTGGACTATGCCTTCAAAGTGTTCGATGAAATGTCTCAATGAGTAGAACTTAGAAAATTCTACACGTTTTCGTATGAATGGTGATGGAATTGATATTTTTGTGATGATTCTTGGTATTTACGAGAATTTTATTAAAGTAAGATAATGAATTGGTGATCAAATGATTCGATTATGTTGTTATGATTATGGAATCGTAGTATTCTCGATGTTCTTGGTGGTTTGTTGCGATTCATGATGTTATGAGAAGTATATATGTTCAAGAACATGATTATATACACCTTGAATTGTGAATAAGGATTGTTTAGATGTTAGAACACATCGGATTATGTCGTATTGGAGATTTTGAATATGATTTCGGAATTAGTTGTGTTCTTAAGGAACTCTTAGATTATATGAATTGTTGAACATGTTTAAGAGATCTTGGTGTTTTAGATATGAATATGGAATATTCATATCTAGAACTAAGTTATGTGTTTTGGTACAATATTCGTATAGGAATACGAATATGGTTTCGAGTTTGATGAGAATTATTATTCATGTTTGAATTTGGAAATTCATACTTATTGAATAAGTGTTCAATTCGGATAATGGAATTATTTGAAACCTTGGAATATGGTTATCTATAATGTTTGATTGATCGGATTGTCCGGATTGATGATGATAACCGGTAATTGGTTTATATTATGAATTTACAAGGAGGAAACTTGTATCCGTATTTAAGATTGAATTTGGAATCGGTAATGTTAGACCCTTGTTGGTTTAAATTGATTATTGATATGATCTTTGGATTGTGGAATCGTATTGTGGTTTTGAGTTCGTGTTTGATTGGTTTGGGTTGTTTGGATTTGTTTTTAATCGGGATATTGTAGAACGTTATGTTTGTTGATCGGTTATTGATTGTTATTTGTGATTATCGAGTTACGGCTTGTATCGTGGATATGGGTTCGTATTTGTTGAGTTGGATTATTTGGTATTATGTATATGATCGAGGTTTCATTGAACCGTTGAGTTTTTTAGTTGAGTATGTCGGTTATTGATTTTTATCGAATGTGTGTTAATCAGTTATTGCAATAGGTTGATATGTTTTGATCGTGGATTATGACCGTTGAGTTGCGGTTGAGGCTAAAGAGTTCGTAGATTGCTTTTGGTCGGGGCTGAGGAGGTCGTAGACAAAGGCAATGGATTTTGGTAACGGCTTTGTGGTATCGGTATTGAGGCAAGTTTATGTAATACCCGTAATTTCGATTTCCGGTAATTTTCTTTTTTCGGCGTAAGTCCGTTTTGACGACTCGCTCATGACCGTTTCGTGATTTCGAGAATGATTAATTCTGCACTTTTTGTCATCCGAGTTCGTTTCGGTATCGTTTTGCTGAGTTCCGAGCTTTTTAGACGCTTTTCCGCACTTGAGTTCGATTCTTGCGAATCTCGTCCGAAACTGTTGTTTCGAGTTTCTCGTAAGTTCATTTAATGTTATTATTCTTGTTGCAAGCTTTGGTTTGGTGTTTCGATCGCGTATCGTGATTTTCGGACGTTTTGGGCCATTTTCGTAATTTCCCAAAGTTTTGGGTAATTACTTCCGTTGTCGGATTCCGAGCCTTCGGGTGGTCGGAATTGTGTGTTCTCTTAGCTCTTAGATTCGTCCTGGCGAGTACGTCATAACCGTATCATCGATTCGTATTCAGGTTCGGGTTTCGGGGTCGTTCGGGCCGTCGGAGTTGGCCGCCAACATGGCGGCAATCTGGGCCTGAGGCCGATCGCCGAGTCACGGCCGTTAGTGATCGGCGGCTTCGCCGAGTCACGGCCGGTAGTGATCGGCGGCTTCCGGCCGATCGGGCCGTGCGTAGGGCCGCGGCACATCTTTGGAAGGGCCGCGGCACACTCGTGGCATTTTTCGCCAAACCGATCAGCAGGTGCCGCGGCACACGCCGCCGAGCTGCGGTACACCGCCGAACACTGGGAGCCATTTTGGGGCTGTGCCGCGGCACACTCGGCCCAGGCCGCGGCACTGTGTGCGGCTATTTAAGGCCCAATGTACATTTTCTCGCCATTTTTCTCCTTCTTCCACTTCTCTTCCGCGGCTGGAGTTGTTCCTATCATGGAGAGATGTTGTTGGTCAACAAATCCATGAAGTTTTGGAGTTCATATCATCAATCATCCATCCTATAACATCCCTTGATCGAGCGAATCAGGTCAGATTTTCTAGAAATCTAATTTTGGGGATTTTGGGTATTTTGTTCGATTTCGCCCGTTTAATCCGATTTCACTTAAGATTCTGATGTATTGATGATTATTTGGATGTATTGTATCATTTCCCTTGTTAACCCATGGTTGGATCGTATCGATTCGTTATTTTGGTCGAGTTCTTGACCGACGCCTTGAAGGTGTCCGGTATAATGTCATAGAGGGGTTTTCGGGCGTTCTACGATTATTCTTCCTCGTATGATCGATGATTTATTGAATTTATGTTGTTAGGGTCTAATTCTTGTGAAGCACTCGAGTCGGAACCCTTCCGTTCATTGCCTTCTTCGGGGTCCGAGCTTCCCGGTCAAACCGTGTTCTTCGGAGCGTTTGGTAGCGGTTATTAAGGCAAGTATCTTATTATACGACTTGTATCCTGCGACTAGTAATTACGTATGATATGTATGACGATTTCGCTTGCCTCCGTAAATATGTTCTGTTTGAGTTGGTTGTGTTTTCCGAAATTTGAAGGCTTTGTGATAATAGTGATATATTGGTATACGTGTTAGGCGTTGTGCCATTTGTGCAGGATTGCGATGTACATATGAGATGGTTGTACACGTGGTTGTTCAATGTATTGTGTACCGAATGTGTCTTATGTTGGTTAAGAGTCGTTGTGATGATCATGATATTTGTGTTGTTTTGGTTTACATACTTGATTGTACATTTCAGTGTAATGTTGGCTTGACATTTAATGATTATGAATTGTGTCGTGTCGATGTGTGGGTGTTCCAGGTAGGGTCTGACGAGGCCTCTGGAGTTCGGTACATGATGTGTACGAACAAAGTGTGTGATCCAGGTCGGGTCCGACGAGGCCTGCGGAGTCCGATACATGACGTGTACGGACAAGGTGTGTGATCCGGGTAGGGTCAGCGAGGCCTCTGGAGTTCGGTACATGATGTGTACGAACGATGTTGTGGCCGGGTAAGGTCCGTTGAGGCCTCCGGAGTTCGGTACATGATGTGTACGAACAGTGTGTGTGGTCCGGGTAAGGTCCGTCGAGGCCTCCGGAGTTCGGTACATGATGTGTACGAACAGTGTGTGTGGTCCGGGTAAGGTCCGTCGAGGCCTCCGGAGTTCGGTACATGATGTGTACGAACAATGATCGTGTAGCAGTGATTGTTAGGGTAACATTTTAAATATGGATCTCGGACTCATAATAATATATTATACAGTATGCTTTGAAATGAGAACCGGGCTAAGGCCCTAATGTTTACGAAAAGGTTTTGTAAATTGGGACTCGAGGTCCAAAAGAATTTCTCCTTTAAAAATCCCTGAGAAGATGTGTTCCTTTTCAAATATCTCTTACTTGAGTTCGAAATTCTAAAACTTCTCGGGAACATTTTGATAATTGATTTACGTATTAAATTCGTAGTTGCTATTTGCTTGTTACATTTCGTATGGTTTGATACTTGCACTAGTAAAACAGTGGAGTTTTACTAACCCCCGAGTATTCGGGGGGTGGATGTCTGTTCTGCGTCCAGGTACATGCATGTTCAGGGGAGCAGTCACAGGATTAGCACAAGGGGATGACGAGCTGCGATACTAATCAAGAGTTGAGAGTTGGTAGAGTTTAGTTGTATTGTTAGAGTTGATTCAGTCTTCCGCTGTATTGTATTTCGACCCCTGGGTGGGTAATGTTGTTAGTCAGTCCTGTTGATAGGGTTGTGTGACCTCATCGGTCTTTGTGTTTATTTGTAAGTGACCTTAACGGTATGTATTATTATATTGTTTGACCCTGGCCGGGCAAGCATTTGGTTGTTTATGGATGCTTAGCCTGGTAGATCCTTGCGGAAAGGGTTTACGGCGTGTAATATTCCCATACGGTTTTGGGGGTGTTACATTTATGGTATCAGAGATTAGGTTGCGGAAACCTAGGCTGTTGGGTCGAGTCGAGTCGTGATTTGTCGAGTAATGTGTTGTCTTGTCGTTCGAGTCGTCAGGTGACAAGTTGAGTTGTGCGTAGTCACAACGCGTTGGATATGTTGGCGGATGAGATTAGTATCGTGGGCGACCGTCGTCTCTGTGCGGCCTGTGGACGTAAGTCTCCTCTTTTATGCATAATAACTGTGTTCATGATTTCATTTATGTGTGATATTTGTGGTGCATAATTTTATTTACACGGTGTTGTGTAATGAAGTTGTATTTGATACTTGGATACGCTGTACGTGTATAGAACTGGATGTATTGATGTTTGGCCCTTGAACCACCACGTGGTTGGTATGGTGTGAAAGTTGTGAACCTTGATGGGTTTTACGGTAGAGTTTGTGAGAAACTCCGATGAATGATTTTGCTGTGTGTTTAAACTTGATGCCATGAGATGTATGTGATGGAATTGGTGACCCTGTTTGCCATTTCGGCATGTGGTTTTAATATCGACTATTTTGGATTGTTGTAATTATACCCGCTACGTGTAGCTTTGAAAACGTTTTTCCTTAAAGACTACTGATTTGAGCATTTTTGTGGAAATCAAAATATTTGGAAAAATCTTGTTTTGCAAAATGACCCTAATTTTCGGAATTTAAATGTTATGTGTTTGTGTGTTGGGGGCTACTGTGACAATTCTGCAGTCCTGCAGCTAGATGTTACGGCCGTAAGATGTTTTCCATTACGACCGTAAGCTCAGAGTTGTTACGACCGTAAACTGCATGTTGTTACGGCCGTAAACTTTTGACTGACCCGGTAGAAATTTGTTATTATAGTTGTACCCGTGCCCCATGGTTATTTAATCTCTGTTGATATATGAGTGATGGATGGCGTGGTAACATGTTGTTACCCCGTATAACGCTAGTAAAGGTAACGATATATTGATAAGGTCATTTTGACGCCATCGTCTAGCGAAAAGATTGAAGCCTCAATGTGTTGTTTTGCAAATAGCTTCAATCAAAACAGTTTTGATAATGAGACATATGGTTTTAATCAAACGACCGAGGTATTATAAGTGTTTTCAAAAATTTCATTTCACCAATTTTTTTTTTCAGACTTGAGAATTTTAAAATTTTATCATTTGAATAATACCCCGGAAACATTTTATTTTTGTTGTTAGTGTTTGATCCCTGCGATACGTGTGTGGTTTTGACCGTGTTTGATTTGGAAAAAAATCCAAACCTCTCTGTTGATGTGACTGTGTGGATTATTTTTTTTAATGAAGTTCTAAAATTACAGTGTTAGTTCGTGCACTTGTGTGATGACTTGGAGTTGATGTTTTAACGTGCTGCTATTTATTGTCTTATCTTGACGTTGTGATACTTGTTTGGATGTGTTATTCTTATTGGTCGTCCGTCCAGTATGCCGAGAGGCCGTGGCCGAGGACGTGGTCGTAGTCGTGGTCGTGATCAGCAGCAATCATCCAGAGGTAATGATGATATTGGCGCCGCCACCATCCTTCGTCACGTGACTGACCGGTTGGCGCTTATGAATCAGACCGTACACCGAGACGGGATTCCGGATGAAGATAACGGAGCTGGTAAGTGGTTACGAGATGTGATGAGAATGCACCCGCCCCATTTTGTAGGTTCTCCGGACTCGTTAGGCTGGGAGAATTGGCTCTTCCAGTTGGACAGAACATTTGATGCTGTAGCTTGCCCCGATGAGAGAAGAGTGCCTATTGCTCAATACCTACTCGACAGGGAATCTGCAGACTGGTGGGAGGCCGTAGCGCCTAGTGATCGTACCGCTACTTGGACTGAATTCAAAACTGCCATGGAGGCCGAGTATTGTCCGCCGCCAGTTAAAGAGCGTAGGATTGTCGAGTTTTTCTCGGCTACGCCCTGAGACGTGTCGATATCCCAGGCGATAGTCGACTATAATCGACATCTGTGTTATGTTCGGGATCAGGTGAAAAGTGAGGCAGATAAGGTTCGTTATTTCGATATGCGTATGAAACCTCAGATTCGGCAGTGTATGGCCCCTTTTATGTGTACAACCTTGAAGGACTATCATCAAAGAGACTTTGCGATTGAGATGCCTAAAATTTCTATCCAGTCCGTGTCGGTAGCGAAAAGCGAAGATTTCCGATGACGCATCGGGAAGTAAGGGAATTGGGATTCCCACACCTCAACCCTCGTATCAGCCGAGTATGGGACCTTCTCGGTCAGTTAGAGAACCCAAAGGACCCAAGTCGGTGTCTTTGAGTTCTGGTAATGCTCCTAGGTGTTTCAATTGTAACGTTCTAGGCCATGAACGCGCGCATTGTAAGAAACCGCCAGTGACTTGTTATAATTGTGGACACAAGGGGCATCGAGTTCGATCGCGAGATTGTTACCAAGATGATAAGGGACCGGAATTCTATTCCTACTTAGGAGGGCCCAGTGATGTCTAGTGATGGTGTTTTTGGTACCCGCTACACGGATTGTTTCGCGTGTAGCGATGTTTCTGTGACGCTTTTACATTTGGAACTTGTTGAATGATATTTTGTTTTGTGTAAGTTCCCGTTTAGTTGTTGAACCTACGGAGGCGTGTCAGTGGACCACGAGGTCATGAGCATGGTATTTTATTATGTGTCGTTATATTTTGTTTCGTATCACTGTGATAACCTTAGTTTAAGTTTCGGGGCGAAACTTATTTTTTGTGTGATAGAATGTAATATCCGGTATTCTCATTTTCTGTTATCTTGAAATTATTTGTGTTTTGACGTCGGACATTTTCTTGTTGATGAGTATCGGAGTGATTTCTATCGTGTTATTCTATTTGTTTCTTTCGCATAGCCGTTTTAGTCGGGTGCGGCTTGTTGTCGCATGCGTTTCTTTGATTAAATGTGTGCATGTGATGTGGCGTTAATTGCTCGTTATTGTTTTGAATCTTAGTCGGTGGCATTGTGTTGGTCGTCGTGGAGCGTGTTTTCACGCCGTATGTCTTTTGGCGTTTCTTGCAGCGTTTCGCCGTTGGGCGCGAGTTTTCGGTTTTTGTATCTCGTCGAGTCTTCCTGACAGTGGATATTGCTTCTCCCTACTTGTTTTAAGTTTCGGGACGAAACTTCTTTTAAGGAGGGTAGAATGTAATACCCGTAATTTCGATTTCTGGTAATTTTCTTTTTTCGGCGTAAGTCCGTTTTGACGACTCGCTCATGACCGTTTCGTCATTTCGAGAATGATTAATTCTGCACTTTTTGTCATCCGAGTTCGTTTCGGTATCGTTTCTTGAGTTAGAGATTTTTAGACGCTTTTCCGCACTTGAGTTCGATTCTTGCGAATCTCGTCCGAAACTGTTGTTTCGAGTTTCTCGTAAGTTTATTTAATGTTATTATTCTTGTTGCAAGCTTTGGTTTGGTGTTTCGATCGCGTATCGTGATTTTCGGACGTTTTGGGCCATTTTCGTAATTTCCCAAAGTTTTGGGTAATTACTTCCGTTGTCGGATTCCGAGCCTTCGGGTGGTCGGTGTGTGTTCTCTTAGCTCTTAGATTCGTCCTTGCGAGTACGTCGTAACCGTATCATCGATTCGTATTCGAGTTCGGGTTTTGGGGTCGTTCGGGCCGTCGGAGTTGGCCGGCCGACATGGCCGGCAATGCAGGCCTGTGGCAGTCGCCGAGTCACGGCCGTTAGTGATCGGCAGCTTCGGCGAGTCACGGCCGGTAGTGATCGGCGGCTTCCGCCGATCGTGCCGTGCAAGTAGGGCGCGGCACATCTTTGGAAGGGCCGCGGCACACTCTGTGGCATTTTTCGGCCAAAGCCATATGCGGGTGCCGCGGCTGCGCCGGCTGAGCCGCGACACCTTTGCCGACCAGGAGCCATTTTTGGGCTCGTGCGCGGCACACTCCCGCTGGGCAGCGGCTGTTGTGCGGCTTTATTTAAGGCCCAACAGACGTTTTTCTCGCCATTTTCTCCTTCTTCCACTTCTCTTCCGGTGGAGTTGTTCCTATCATGGAGAGATGTTGTTGGTCAACAAATCCATGAAGTTTTGGAGTTCATATCATCAATCATCCATCCTATAACATCCCTTGATCGAGCGAATCAGGTCAGATTTTCTAGAAATCTAATTTTGGGGATTTTGGGTATTTTGTTCGATTTCGCCCGTTTAATCCGATTTAACTTAAGATTGTGATGGATTGATGATTATTTGGATGTATTATATCATTTCCCTTGTTAACCCATAGTCGGATCGTATCGATTCGTTATTTTGGTCGAGTTCTTGACCAACGCCTTGAAGGTGTCCGGTATAATGTCATAGAGGTGTTTTCGGGCGTTCTACGATTATTCTTCCTCGTATGATCGATGATTTATTGAATTTATGTTGTTAGGGTCGAATTCTTGTGAAGAACTCGAGTCGGAACCATTCCGTTCATTGTCTTCTTCGGGGTCCGAGCTTCCCGGTCAAACCGTGTTCTTCGGAGCGTTTGGTAGGGGTTATTAAGGCAAGTATCTTATTATACGACTTGTATCCTGCGACTAGTAATTACGTATGATATGTATGACGATTTCGCTTGCCTCCGTAAATATGTTCCGTTTGAGTTGGTTGTGTTTTCCGAAATTTGAAGGCTTTGTGATAATAGTGATATATTGGTATACGTGTTAGGCGTTGTGCCATTTGTGCAGGATTGCGATGTACATATGAGATGGTTGTACACGTGGTTGTTCAATGTATTGTGTACCGAATGTGTGTTATGTTGGTTAAGAGTCGTTGTGATGATCATGATATTTGTGTTGTTTTGGTTTACATACTTGATTGTACATTTCAGTGTAATGTTGGCTTGACATTTAATGATTATGAATTGTGTCGTGTCGATGTGTGGGTGTTCCAGGTAGGGTCTGACGAGGCTGTTGTGTCAAGAATTAACACCTTCCGACCGGCGATCGCCTCGGAGGTCGGGCGATCGAGTCACTGCCGAGCGGCCAAGGCAGATCTGCCGACCAGCGACCGGACGACCAAGCCTTAACCCAGCGGACAAGCTACATCGACCATCCGAAGGTCCCAGGACCAGTCCCGGTGCCGAGCGATCGACATCAAATACGATCGCCTCTCGGTACTCAGCGACCGACTCCTGGCGACCGATAAGCGGACGACCATCTCTCGGCACCTGCCGACCGACTCCTGGCGACCGACAATCGGGCGACCCTCTCTCGGCATCTGCCGATCGACCCTTGGTGACCGACCGAATGCAGACCCTCAGCACCTGGCCGATGGCGACCTCTGATGATCAGCTAGAGACGACCACCTCATGTCGATCAGCACCGATGGCCATCCAGTCGGCTAAGGCCGAACCTTAAGACTGGCACCACGTGCAAGGACCGAGACAAGATCCGCGAATCTCGGGCCATTGACCACAGCCTGGCAGGATCTTTCCACCATCCGACAAGCCGCCGAAAGCTGTCAGTAGGGCCGCATGTTGACTGACTCCGGACGCGTGCTGGCCCCTCATTGGACCGCCCAGCTGGCTGCCTGCTGGAGTTTTGGACTTTAGGCAGACTGCCAGCCTCTTCCTTGGAATTTAGCCCGACAGCCCGGGTGATCGCCCCATTATAGTATTGGCCGGCGGGCGATCGCCCCATTATTATAATGGCCGGAAGGCGATCGCCCGCTAGAGGACAGGACCCGGCTGCCCCTATATATACAAGGCTCCCAGCACTTGTCCAAGGACCGAAATTCTTCTGCACAGGACCGAACTTTTACCGCACAAAAAGGCTCCAGAACTTCAATTTCTCTCTGGCATTCTCACATTACATACGCAATACAGAAGCTGTAACATCCCCGTGATTTACAGGAATATTACAGCGTCGTAGATCCTTTTTGGAGAACCTACCAGGCTTAGACCCAAATAAAACACATTAAATACAGCAAACATAAACGTTCATACAATCAAAACCAACTTCAATTTTAACATGACACACATCACAATACCAAACAACATATCATCCCGTGGGAACATAACCAATACAACCGTTCACAACTGGAATACAACAACATCATTAACCATTAATAATGACATGACATACAACACCGGACAGTACCCGCGCGAGTACAAAACTAAAACACGACTTTGGCCATGACCATACGACCACCAACTCAAAATGATGTACGATATCAATGCTGCCCACCGAGCTCGTGTCCGTCCTGTGCTAGTCCTCCCACTGGACCTGTACCTGAATACACAAAAGTATATCCACCCCAGAAGGGGTCAGCAAGAAGCCGGTGCAAGTACAATGATTCTAGAATATGTACAACAAGTGAATAATCAACAAAAACCACAGAAAATCATAGTGCCATCACAGATATTCCGGAATACCACATCACAGTTATCATCACAAAACAACCTCCCGAGCTATACTGGCCCTGTACCTCTCAAGCAAGATACACACCCCAGAGACACCTCGTCAGGCCCTCCCTGGTGTATAGCCCAACCGAGTGATCCGTAGGGATACGCAGCCTACCGGACCCCAGGGGACCCTCACTGGTTTTACTCGGCTCACACACACTCGATCAACAATTGGCACAAATCATATTTTTACATATTCACACGAAGTACATTAAACACAATCAAAGTACTTGCCTCAATTTGAACGACACGAGAAACGGCGAACGGATGAATGTACGGTCCGAATTTCCTTCAACGATTCGATCCTAACACATCGAAATACCGAATCAAAACACAACACCACGGAAATGGAAAGATTCACCCTAAGTTCTACCCTTAGAGACATTTAATCGAACACTACGGAGGCGACAAAGGTCGATCCCAAGAACGGATTAAAAACTCGAAATTTAATCCATAAACTTTGAGGGAAAACAAAGGAACATGATTACAATATCATAATCTAACATAATCCAAATCCAAAACAAACTTGAATCAAGAATTCCCAACAAACCCCAAAATTCTTTCAAATAACTTGAAGAACTTCAACCACATACCTTAATTCAACCAAGAGATGGATAATTCTTCAATAATGAACTTGATATCTTGATTCTATAGTGTTTGGAACATGTTTATGGCTTGATTTTGGAGTTTAAGATGGAGGATTCTAGGTGGAGGATGAAGGGAAGGTGCTAGAATGCCCAAAATCGACCAAAGGATATATATAGCTCCCGAAATGGGTTTTTCAAAGATTTCGCACTTCCAGTCATGTCAAATGACACGGTCGAGTCAGGGGTCGTGTCACCCATCCAGAACGTTTTTGCTTAACCGTAATAGCTCGACACGCCCGCGTCAAATGACACGGCCGTGTCACTGCACCAGGGTCCGCTATTTCGACCATAACTCCTTCGTCCGGACTTCCATTGCCTCACCGTTTGAACCATTAGAAATCTAACTCAATTCTCTACAATGCTGTAAAATTTTATAATTTTTGGATTTTTGTAGAATTTATGGTGATCGTTCGAATTCAGCCCTTGCGTAAATCACAATTCGGAAATATCTACTCTTATTCTATTAACACCCTTTTTGGTAATACATTCATATCTTACGGCCATAACTCTCGAGTTACCACTTCTACATTCCGTCCAAAGCAAACATACTCCGGAAATCACAAAACTTGACAATTACCAACCATAAACATTCCAATTCCGATCGTCAAAACACACGGTTCCAAATAACCATAATTCAACATGGAAATTACGAATAAATTCTCAACTAAATACGTCCGAAACAACACACACACGAATACTAAAATACACGGATATTACACCCTTACCCCCTAAAAAGAAGTTTCGTCCCGAAACTTAAGATACCAAAAGTTCGGGGTATCGGGCACGCATACTATCCTCGGTCTCCCACGTGGCCTCCTCAATTCCATGCTTAGACCATTGGACCTTTACTAACGGAATCACTTTCCGTCGCAATTGTTTCACTCGTCGCTCTAGTATGGTTACCGGTTGTTCTTCATACGTAACATCTGCATTAACTTCAATCTCTTGATAGTCAATAACATGGCTGGGATCGGGAACATACTTGCGTAGTTGCGAAACATGGAATACATCATGAACATGGCTAAGCGTTGGAGGCAACGCTAGTCGATAAGCTACATCGCTTACCTTGTCCAAGATCTCGAAGGGGCCAATATAACGAGGACTAAGCTTCCCGTTCTTACCAAACCGAAGAACTCCACGAGTCGGTGATACTTTCAACAACACATGGTCTCCCGCCTGGAACTCTAACGGTCGACGACGAACGTCGGCATATGACTTTTGTCGACTCTGAGCAGTCAACAACCTTTGCCGAATAATTGCGACTTTTTCCCGTGTTTGAACCACCAAGTCCGGTTCTACTCCAAGTAACTCGTACGGCTCGTCCCAACAGATTGGCGATCTACACCGTCTTCCATATAATGCTTTAAACGGAGCCATCCCAATCGAACTATGCCAACTGTTATTGTACGCAAATTCAATCAATGGTAAATGAGTCTCCCAATCTTCTTTCCAGTCTAACGCACAAGCCCTCAACATATCTTCCAGTGTTTGGATCGTCCTCTCCGACTGTCCGTCTGTCTGGGGATGATAAGCGGTGCTGAAATTCAATTTGGTACCGAGTGCTCGATGTACTGCTTGCTAGAAATGCGACACAAAACGCCCATCGCGATCAGACACTATACTTTTCGGGGTACCATGGAGTTTCACAATTTCCGTAATAAATAACCGAGCCAACCTCTCTGGTCCCCAAGTATCTCTAATGCCCAGAAAGTGTGCGGATTTGGTTAGCCGATCAACGATTACCCAAATCATATTCACTCCAGTTCGCGTCTTTGGCATTCCCATAATAAAATCCATCGCTATATCTTCCCACTTCCATTCCGGAATTGGTAGCGGTTGCAATTTACCCGCAGGTCTATGATGCTCCGCTTTAATCCGCTGACAAGTCAAGCATTTTGACACGAATTCCGTTACATCTTTCTTCATGTTCGGCCACCAAAAATTTTTCTTCAAGTCCTTATACATTTTACTCATACCCGGATGAATCGAGTACGGAGTAGAATGTGCTTCATTCAAAATTACCTGTTTGAGATCATCCCGATTAGGTACACAAGTTCTACCTCGGAATCGAAGAACTCCGTCTTCATCGATTAAGAATCCAGGAGCTTTTCCTCTATGCTTGTCTTCCATTGCCTGATTGAGAGATCATCTAATTGTTTGGACTTAATATCTTCCATCACGGAGGACGTAATCTCAAGGAAACGCAACTGTCCTTTAGTTCTGTGAGGCCAAACTTCAATTTCCATATCAATCAACTCTCGTCTAAGCTTCGGTTGAATGGCAAGTAGTTCCAACTTCTGCAGCACGACTGACTTGCGGCTTAACGCATCGGCAACGACATTCGCTTTACCTGGATGGTAAAGAATGTCAAGATCATAATCTTTAAGCAGTTCCAACCATCGCCGCTGATGCATATTTAGCTCCTTCTGCGTAAATATGTACTTCAAGCTCTTATGATCCGTATACACTCGACAAGAAGAACCGTACAAGTAATGTCTCCAAATTTTCAACGCAAACACCACAACGGCTAACTCAAGATCATGAGTAGGATAATTCATCTCGTATGGCTTTAATTGTCGAGACGCATAAGCCACTACTCTCTCATTTTGCATCAATACACATCCCAATCCTTGTTTAGAAGCATCACTATAAATAACGAAACCTTCCGTTCCTTGTGGTAAGGCTAGGATCGGAGACGTAGTCAACCGCTTTTTCAACTCGTCAAAACTCTTCTGACACTCATCACTCCACTCAAATTTCTGTGTCTTCTCCAATAATAAGGTGAGCGGTCGAGCAATTTTCGAGAATCCTTCAACAAATCGACGATAATAGCCCGCTAATCCTAGAAAACTCCGAACTTCCTTAACATTCCGTGGAGGCTCCTAAGCTAAGACTGCTTCAACCTTTTGAGGGTCTACTCGAATACCATCGACTGAGATGATGTGTCCCAGAAAAGAGACCTCTCTAAGCCAGAACTCACACTTAGAAAATTTAGCATAAAGCTTATTAGCCCTCAAAATACTCAACGCGATCCTCAAGTGTTCAGCATGTTCCGTCTCACTTTTGGAATAGATTAATATATCGTCGATAAACACCACTACAAATTTATCGAGATATTCGATAAAAGTTTTGTTCATAAGCTGCCTAAAGGCCGCCGGAGCATTTGTTAAACCGAATGGCATAACTACGAATTCGTAATGCCCATACCTCGTTCGAAATGCTGACCTGGGGATATCCGAATCTCGAATTCGCAGTTGGTAACATCCTGACCTCAAATCAATCTTGGAGAAAACCGTAGCCCCTTGTAATTGATCAAATAGATCATCGATTCTTGGCAACGGATACTTGTTCTTAATAGTGAGTTTATTCAACTCACGATAGTCAATACATACCCGTAAGGACCCATCTTTCTTTCGTACAAACAATACCGGTGCACCCCATGGAGACACACTAGGCCGAATATAACCTTTGTCCAACAATTCACCCAATTGTTTCTTCAATTCTAGCATTTCCGACGGGGCCATTCTGTACGGTGCCTTGGATATTGGCGCCGTATTGGGCTCTAGTTCGATGACGAACTACACTTCACGATGTGGTGGCAATCCTGGCAAATCATCCAGAAATACGTCTGGAAATTCATTCACAACTGGAACAGAGGATAACTGTACCCCGCCAACTTCCGACTTCAACGCATAACACCAATAACTGGTACAACCTTGTCGCAATAATTTCATCGCCTTCATGGCTCGAATAATCTTCCCAGAAGTACCAGGTTTTTGCCCTTCAAAAACGTGTTCAGTACCATCCGGCGCGACTATCGAAATTATTTTCCGACGATAATCTACTATCGCTCCATGCCGATTTAACCAATCATCACCGAGGATTAAATCCTCTCCCATCATATCGATCACAATCAAATCGGATGACCAATCTTTACTGCCAATGGTTACGGGACAATTGGCAATCTCTTGATCCCCAACTATCCTTTCCCCACTTGGCAGCCCAACAATAAAGGTTCACATGAAGAGAGACCGTCTAGGCCCAAACGATTCACACAAGATAATGATATAAAAGAGTGAGTAGCTCCAGAATCAAACAATACATCTACCGGGTGCATCGAAATATAAAAAATACAGCGTAGTGGCGGTCCCTACGTCATCGGTCCTCCCGATCTCATCTGATCGGGGTGGGGCTGATCCGGTGCTAGATGCATCCTTATGCTCGGTTTTACCTCTGCCACGCCACGTCCAACACTCGGAGTTAGGTGACCATGCTCGTGGCGGTAGGAGTAGGGGACTGTTTAGAGAAGATTTTGCCCACTGACTCACAATATAATGCGCGATGACCCTGCTTCCCACACTTAAAACAATCAATGGGGCGAGAAGTGCAACGAGAACTGACATGTCCCGGATTTCCACAATTAAAACAAACTCTCTGCACTCCTCCGCTAGGCTGAGGGGAACCGACAGAAGATTGCATAGAAGATTGAGGCCTACGCGATCCACTGCCTCGGAAACTACCAGAAAATTTTGGTTTCTTCGAGCTCAGCTATTTGGCAGGAACTGACACCATTTCGTAAGCAAGTGCTCTATCCTGATATTCTCTCAAAGTAGTACACCCAAGGCCCGCCATATACTTTCGGACCTCCGGTTTCATCCTTGCATCGAAATGAAGTATTTTGTCTATCTCATCCTTAACCCGATCTTGGACATACACTAACTGCTTGTTGTATGTCTTGATTGCTTCAGAAATAGGAACATCTTCGGGTTGAGCTCTGAAGAACTCACTGACTCTTGCTAACTGTACCGGCGCTGGACAATATTGAGCTTCCATTAATTCTTTAAATTCTTCCCAAGTGACCTCACGGTCCTTGGGCTTAACCGCTCGCCACCAGTCCGAAGCGTCATCAACTGTCAGATATTGAGCAATCGGGACTCTCTTGGCTTCAGGACAACCAATACCGTCAAAGATCTTCTCCAGCTCAACTAACCAATGATCCCAATTGTTCGCATCACCGGAACCATCGAATCTGGGAGGGTTCATTTTCATAACTTCTTGAAGCCATCGATCCTCAACCGTTCTGCCAGTATTAATATTCTGCACCACTTGTGCCAGTTGGTGCACTTGTGTTACAACTTGTTGAAGAACGTTAGGCACTTCGGCCTCCGAGCCTCCATCTGAACCTCCCGAAGGGATCGGGTCCGACCTAGTCGCAGAACGAGATGCCGATTCTGAAACGGACCTCTCGGACTCGGACACTACTACTCTGCCACGGCCTCGACCACGACCGCGTTGACGGAAAGCTCTACCTCTCGGCATACTGAAGAATAAGAATGGTTCTACAAGGAAACAATTACAATAATAGATTGCACAATATTAAGGTAATTATTTCCGAAGGGAAGAAACAACTAACATCCGAATAGTCTTCCAGCACAGGAAACACGGGGTGGTAGCATGCCAATGATATCGTAGACAACAACTGACTCAATTTAACAGACCCAAAACACCGACAGCCTAGGTATCCATAAACCTAGGCTCTGATACCATATTCTGTAACATCCCCGTGATTTATAGGAATATTACAGCGCCGTAGATCCTTTTTGGAGAACCTACCAAGCTTAGACCCAAATAAAACACATTAAATACAGCAAACATAAACGTTCATACAATCAAAACCAACTTCAATTTTAACATGACACACATCACAATACCAAACAACATATCATCCCGTGGGAACATAACCAATACAACTGTTCACAACTGGAATACAACAACATCATTAACCATTAATAATGACATGACATACAACACCGGACAGTACCCGCGCGAGTACAAAACTAAAACACGACTTTGGCCATGACCATACGACCACCAACTCAAAATGATGTACGATATCAATGCTGCCCACCGAGCTCGTGTCCGTCCTGTGCTAGTCCTCCCCTTTGGACACTGCACTGAATACACAAAGTATATCCACCCTGAAGGGGTCGGCAAGAAGCCGGTGCAAGTACAATGATTCTAGAATATGTACAACAAGTGAATAATCAACAAAAACCACAGAAAATCATAGTGCCCTCACGGATATTCCTAATACCACATCACGCTTATCATCACAAAACAACCTCCCGAGCTATACTAGCCCCTGTACCTCTCAAGCAAGATACACACCCCGCAGACACCTCGTCAGCCCTCCACAGTGTATAGCCCAACCGAGTGATCCGTAGGGATACGCGACTAGGACCCCGGGGACCCTCACTGGTTTTACTCGACTCACACACACTCGATCAACAATTGGCACAAATCATATTTTTACATATTCACACGAAGTACATTAAACACAATCAAAGTACTTGCCTCAATTTGAACGACACGAGAAACGGCGAACGGATGGATGTACGGTACGAATTTCCTTCGACGATTCGATCCTAACACATCGAAATACCGAATCAAAACACAACACCACGGAAATGGAAAGATTCACCCTAAGTTCTACCCTTAGAGACATTTAATCGAACACTACGGAGGCGACAAAGGTCGATCCCAAGAACGGATTAAAAACTCGAAATTTAATCCATAAACTTTGAGGGAAAACAAAGGAACATGATTACAATATCATAATCTAACATAATCCAAATCCAAAACAAACTTGAATCAAGAATTCCCAACAAACCCCAAAATTCTTTCAAATAACTTGAAGAACTTCAACCACATACCTTAATTCAACCAAGAGATGGATAATTCTTCAATAATGTACTTGATATCTTGATTCTATAGTGTTTGGAACATGTTTATGGCTTGATTTTGGAGTTTAAGATGGAGGATTCTAGGTGGAGGATGAAGGGAAGGTGCTAGAATGCCCAAAAAATCGACCAAAGGATATATATAGCTCCCGAAATGGGTTTTTCAGCATTTCTGCACTTCCGGTCGTGTCAAATGACACGGTCGAGTCAGGGGTCGTGTCACCCATCCAGAACGTTTTTGCTTAACCGTAATAGCTCGACACGCCCGCGTCAAATGACACGGCCATGTCACTGCACCAGGGTCCGCTATTTCGACCATAACTCCTTCGTCCGGACTTCGATTGCCTCACCGTTTGAACCATTGGAAAGCTAACTCAATTCTATACAATCCTGTAAAATTTTATAATTTTTGGATTTTTATAGAATTTATGGTGATCGATCGAATTCAGCCCTTGCGTAAATCACAATTCGGAAATATCTACTCTTATTCTATTAACACCCTTTTTGGTAATACATTCATATCTTACGGCCATAACTCTCGAGTCACCACTTCTACATTCCGTCCAAAGCAAACATACTCCGGAAATCACAAAACTGGACAATTACCAACCATAAACATTCCAATTCCGATCGTCAAAACACACGGTTCCAAATAACCATAATTCAACATGGAAATTACGAATAAATTCTCAACTAAATACGTCCGAAACAACACACACACGAATACTAAAATACACGGATATTACAGAAGCAAAGCATCAAGCACTTGGCTATCTCCAACTCTTGGCAACAGCTATCATTCGGTCTTACTTCTCCCGGCCTCTCTCATCAGGCAAACGATCGGAAGGGACGAAGAACACCGAGCTTCGCTCAAGAGCCGGATTAACAGAGTCTTTTTACACTCATTGTATTTAGATTTCTCTCATTAATACTTGTATCCACGAATATTCGTATTAATATCATCTCGCGAGAGCATTCAAGCCCGGGCCAAACAAACCCGGCAAATCTTGTATTATTTATCTTCTCTCGGAAGTGCTCCCGCAATTATTGTTTGTTGTCCGTCTTCCAGCAGTATTAATCTTCGGATAAATATTTTGGGCAACAACAATTGGCGCTGGAAGAAGGGGATCCAACCCTCGAATTTTTATACCTACCGTCCCGAAGAACACTCACTGTTCTCGGGGCAGATACTTGAAGTGAAACTCACTGCACTTCAAAGAAATCCTTCAGAAATCATGCCTTCCGCCTCCGCGTCGAAGAAAGCGGCCCGACGGCCGGCCAAACCCCGTTCCGTCCCGGTCGAGCCGCGCGGCCGATGGTGGAAGGTAGCCGCGCGATCGAGACGCTCGATCCCGTCTCGGGGCGGCGGCCCGAGCCTCTCGCTCGATCGGATTCGAACAATGAACGGTCGAAGAGGCCATAGCCGTCCTTTAGGAGCGACGGAGCGCTCTCGACGCGCCTCCTGCTATCACCCCCTCGGTCTCCCGCCGGAAGTCCAAGCGGAAGCTCAAGGCATTACTGGCCGAGTGATCGCCAGGAGGCTCTCGCCCGCAAGAAGAGGCGCTCGGCAGTCGGGGCACCTCTGTCTTCGATCGCCTGGGCAGCGACCCGACTTGGCGACCGGGGCAGTCCGGCCCCAGCTACGAGACGACGGAGTTTGAGTCCGTCACCAGGAGCTCGGCCTACCCAGCTCCTAGAAGGCAACCCAGCCGCCTGGCTCCCGCTCGCCAAATTGCCGACGTCGGCAGCAGCAGAGTCCGGAGATCGGTACACGATCGCCTCGGCTCCCGCTCCCAAAGCCGATCCGCGAGCAACCGAGCCGCGGCGATTGCCGCATTGCAACGTCAGCTCGACGACGTGAAGGCGCTCCTGCAATCCGGGGCAGGCGCCATGAAGACGATCGCCGAGCCGAGCGAGCCGATCGCGATCGACATCGAGCTTGCCCCCGTGCAGCACAAAATCGCTCCCCCGCAAACGCCCATGTACGAGGGGCGATCGGACCCCCAGACGCACCTGAAGAAGTTCAACATCTACATGACCGGGTGTGGGGCATCGGACGCGACCAGGTGCCGGATGTTCCCTCTGACACTGGACGACCTCGCCCACTGGTGGTACACCTCATTGCCACCTCGGTCCATTGGCTCCTTTAACGAGCTGGCGCACATCTTCACGGAACACTTCGCCACAAGGGTCGTCCGACCATAAGGTCGCTTTCGCATGATGCAAATCAAGCAGGGAGAAGAAGAGTCCGACTCGGACTACATCGATCGGGTAGACGTGATCATCCTCAACGGCGAGCCCGTAAACGATGAGACCGCCCTCTACGCGGTCCTAGGAGGTTTTCAGGGCTTCTCGCCTATGTTCAGGCATCTTACGAAGACCCTACCGACGACCTACGCAGCCTTCCGGGCTAGAGCCGCAGATTTCCTGTCCAGGCAAAGGCTTCTTCTCAGCCTAGGAGTAGAGCGATCGGCGCCCGCGCGACGACCTCCAGTCTCCCAGCCCGATCGCTACTACCCAGCAGAGCCGGAGGACTCGATCCCCGCCTACAGTCCACCATTTTAAATGAGGGACTAACTCCCGCCCGATCGCCGATATCGACCTACGAATAAAGCGATCGGCTGCCGAGCGGCGATCGCCAGTCTTCCGGCCCGATCGCCGATCATCACGCTACATCATCAGCAATCCGGCAGACACGATCGCCATTTACAGTCCAGCATCTAACATGATGGACTAAGGAATAAGATCGCCTCCACCGCACATCATAAATCCATGGCCCTGGCAGTCGATGGAACCGGCTGCTTCGGCCATGCAAGGTCCCTTTCGGCCGAGATCGCCTGCCCTTCGTTTAAATACAAGGCCGGCGTAGTCTAAGGGCTCTCCAACATTAATCAGTGGACACATGCCACAACCCCATCTCAACGTACACCGTCGAGGTCGGCCATCTCCATGGCTGGCCGAGGTGGAAGCAGAGCTAACAAGCCGCGGGCGTTGAGTTGATTCATCCGGCGCTGCCCCGCGCAAGGACTCCTCTAGACCGAGACTGCACGCCCTTCGTTTAAATACGAGGCGAGGCGCAGCCTAAGAGAGGACCCTCATAATAAAGTGAGTCACGAGACACTCAATGTCTTCGCGCACCAAGACACGGTCATAGAGTCGGTCCATCGATCTCCGCGACTGTGCACGATTCCTCAAACAAGCGAAACCACCAAGTTTCCGAGGGGGATCGGCCAATGTTGTTTTTGCATGTACAAGGACGAAAGATAGCTAGCCAATCGACCATGATAGCCCAAGTCCGAATCCTAAGTCAGCTCAGATCGCCCGTCCTCATCCATACACGATCGCCAGCAATAACCACCTCGCCCCATGTCTTCAACATAGGAGCAAGCTGGGGGGAAATTGTTGTGTCAAGAATTAACACCTTCCGACCGGCGATCGCCTCGGAGGTCGGCGACCGAGTCACTGCCGAGCGGCCAAGGCAGATCTGCCAACCAGCGACCGGGCGGCCAAGCCTTAACCCAGTGGACAAGCTACATCGGCCATCCGAAGGTCCCAGGACCAGTCCCGGTGCCGAGCGATCGACATCAAATATGATCGCCTCTCGGTACTCGGCGACCGACTCCTGGCGACCGATAAGCGGACGACCATCTCTCAGCACCTGCCGACCGACTCCTAGCGACCGACAATCGGGCGACCCTCTCTCGGCATGTGCCGATCGACCCTTGGTGACCGACCGAATGCCGACCCTAAGCACCTGGCCGATGGCGACCTCTGATGATCAGCTAGAGACGACCGCCTCATGTCGATCAGCATCGACGGCCATCCAGTCGGCTAAGGCCGAACCTTAAGACTGGCACCACGTGCAAGGACCGAGATAAGATCCGCGATTCTCGGGCCATTGACCACAGCCTGCCAGGATCTTTCCACCAGCCGACAAGCCGCCGAAAGCTGTCAGTAGGGCCGCATGTTGACTGACTCCGGACGCGTGCTGGCCCCTCATTGGACCGCCCAGCTGGCTGCCTGCTGGAGTTTTGGACTTTAGGCAGACTGCCAGCCTCTTCCTTGGAATTTAGCCCGACAGCCCGGGTGATCGCCCCATTATAGTATTGGCCGGCGGGCGATCGCCCCATTATTATAATGGCCGGAAGGCGATCGCCCGCTAGAGGACAGGACCCGGCTGCCCCTATATATACAAGGCTCCCAGCACTTGTCCAAGGACCGAAATTCTTCTGCACAGGACCGAACTTTTACCGCACAAAAAGGCTCCAGAACTTCAATTTCTCTCTGGCATTCTCACATTACATACGCAATACAGAAGCAAAGCATCAAGCACTTGGCTATCTCCAACTCTTGGCAACAGCTATCATTCGGTCTTACTTCTCCCGGCCTCTCTCATCAGGCAGACGATCGGAAGGGACGAAGAACACCGAGCTTCGCTCAAGAGCCGGATTAACAGAGTCTTTTTACACTCATTGTATTTAGATTTCTCTCATTAATACTTGTATCCACGAATATTCGTATTAATATCATCTCGCGAGAGCATTCAAGCCCGGGCCTAACAAACCCGGCAAATCTTGTATTATTTATCTTCTCTCGGAAGTGCTCCCGCAATTATTGTTTGTTGTCCGTCTTCCAGCAAGGTGTGTGATCCAGGTAGGGTCTGACGAGGCCTCTGGAGTTCGGTAAATGATGTGTACGAACGATGTTGTGGCCGGGTAAGGTCCGTTGAGGCCTCCGGAGTTCGGTACATGATGTGTACGAACAGTGTGTGTGGTCCGGGTAAGGTCCGTCGAGGCCTCCGTAGTTCGGTACATGATGTGTACGAACAGTGTGTGTGGTCCGGGTAAGGTCCGTCGAGGCCTCCGGAGTTCGGTACATGATGTGTACGAACAATGATCGTGTAGCAGTGATTGTTAGGGTAACATTTTAAATATGGATCTCGGACTCATAATAATATATTATACAGTATGCTTTGAAACGAGAATCGGGCTAAGGCCCTAATGTTTACGAAAAGGTTTTGTAAATTGGGACTCGAGGTCCAAAAGAATTTCTCCTTTAAAAATCCCCGAGATGATGTGTTCCTTTTCAAATATCTCTTACTTGAGTTCGAAATTCTAAAACTTCTCGGGAACATTTTGATAATTGATTTACGTATTAAATTTGTAGTTGCTATTTGCTTGTTACATTTCGTATGGTTTGATACTTGCACTAGTAAAACAGTGGAGTTTTACTAACCCCCGAGTATTCGGGGGGTGTATGTCTGCTACTGCGTCAGTACATGCGAGTTCGGGAGCGATCACAGGATTAGCACAAGGGGATGACGAGCTGCGATACTAATCAAGAGTTGAGAGTTGATAGAGTTTAGTTGTATTGTTAGAGTTGATTCAGTCTTCCGCTGTATTGTATTTCGACCCCTGGGTGGGTAATGTTGTTAGTCAGTCCTGTTGATAGGGTTGTGTGACCTCATCGGTCTGTGTGTTTATGTGTAAGTGACCTTAACGGAATGTATTATTATATTGTTTGACCCTGGCCGGGCAAGCATTTGGTTGTTTATGGACGCTTAGCCTGGTAGATCCTTGCGGAAAGGGTTTACGGCGTGTAATATTCCCATACGGTTTTGGGGGTGTTATAGTTTATACTTGTTCAGTTATAATATTTGATGAATGGTTTCGTTTTTATTTCAATTATAATTCGTATAGCAATGTTGTTAGAAAGGTAAGTTGTCGGTTAATGAGTTGTATGTCGTGCTCTGGTTTGTATTAAATCATAAGGTATATGATTTAATTGTGTTCAAGGAATACGTGAGTTATCTTTGGTCAAGGGTATAGTATATCGGATATCGAGGATAATTATCGCGATGACATAAGTATCGGGATAAAGATTTATTGGTATTGAATGGATGGTACCTTATTTGAGATTATTTGTATAACTGTGTATTCGTTCAGGGATATTGTTCGTGGAAAGGATGTTGTCTTCGTCTTTGAGGTAATTTATGTATTGTTCAGTTATGAGATAATTATTATGTTGAGTTGTTGTATGTGTTGTATGTTGAGGCTTCGTATATTGAGATTCGTACTGGTTGTACGTTGAGGGATGTTGATCCCAGGACTATTGTTGGTATTAATGGTTGTGTTGATTGTCTCATTGGGGGATGTTGATGGACATGGTCCTCGGCTTTGAGGTAATCTAAGTATTTGTTCAGTCATGTGGATAATTAGTATGTTGAGTTGTTGTATATATTGAGGTTTCGTGTAATGAGTTTCGTATCGGTTATTGGTTGAGGGATGTTGATCCCAGGACTGTTGTATTGAGATTGTAGATCGTGTTGGTCATTCATTTGGGTATGATGATCCCAGGATTGATGTTTTGGATATTGATTAGTCATGTCGACTTTTCATTGTCGATCTGTTGTTGTTCACTTCGGTGAGTCTTTTGATCCTTATTGGATATGTGTTTCTTTGAGTTTCGTTGTCATGTTGTATCGTGACATATCTGGAGTCATATCTGCGTGCCGATTGGTTATTGTGTAGGATTTTTAGCCGGGCACATGATGGTTATGTGTTGATATTTCCACATTGAACCGTGCACACGAGACGTAGTTCGTGAGGCTAATTAGGTACAAGACCACACGTGTATGTGATCAATACCCGGGGTGGCTTGTGCACGGGCACATTTCCGGATCGGGCGTACTATGACTTCCATATTTGAGCCATATTGTTTGGTCGTTCATCCTCCATTTATGGTTGGGTATGTTCGACGGTTTGTGACTGGTTGTTCATACGCCCGAGGGGTATGTTCGGCGATCGAGTTATTTCTTTGAGATCCATTATTGTTGATCATTTGGAGTTTACCTTGTTGATGGTATTCTCAGTTATTATTGGTCTTTTATTGATCATTTGGAGTTTACCTTGTTGATGGTATTCTCGATTATTGTTGATCCTTTGTTGATCGTGTCGGAGTTATCATGTTGATGGTATTCTCAGTTATCGTGATCCTTTATTGGTCGTATTGGAGTTATCATGTCGATGATATTCTCAGTTGATTTATCGGTTGATCTGGTTATTGATCGTATAAGCATTCGGACTATATGTCGATGTTTCAGGATTTGTTATCATTATCATGTGGTAGTTGATCTACAGATATGTTGTGTATTATTGGTTTATACATGTTGAGATTTGATTGTGTAATCCGACGGACAGGATTTGGCACAGATTGGATTATTTCCACACTTATGAGTTATGATGATGTTTTGAGGATTGTCGGTATTTTTGGAATACAGTAGAGATGATTGTTGTTGAATTCATTTCGTCATTTGAGAATACGAAATGTGGAATATGTCAAGGATTGATTTAGTATGGATTGCCATGAATTGGTAAGGTTATAACGGTAAGATTAATTTGGTAGTAGTCTTACTATATTATTACATTGGTATGTAATTATTTATGATGATGTGATCGGTATCATTATTGAGTATTGTGGCTGACCCCGTCGTGGGCTTTATTTTTAGGTACTCGGAGATCGAGCTAGTAGCGGTCGTGAAGGGATGAGCTTCCCGATGTGATACTGGTGGTGGCATATTTTGGAGTATCGAGTATTTATTTTCTGGTTATTCATTTCCGCTGCAAATGTGTATTTTGAACTACATTTATCCGCTGCGTGTGTATATTTCAAAATGTCTTTTCGGTATCTTTATCCGCTGCGTGTGTATATTTCAAAATAGCTCTTTGGTATTTTTACCAACTCGTGTGTATTTTAAAATGGCCTTTTGGGCATTTTACGAACTTGGGTTATTTTCGTCAAACTCTTTTTCCCAAATTATTTTATCGGTACGTTTCAGTTGTGGCTTAACGTATATTTTAAACTGTTGAGATTTGACACTTCGCCTTGT
Organism: Orobanche coerulescens; assembly: GCA_033398695.1. NCBI lineage: Eukaryota > Viridiplantae > Streptophyta > Magnoliopsida > Lamiales > Orobanchaceae > Orobanche > Orobanche coerulescens. The sequence goes on along the minus strand of CM065805.1, from coordinate 143,679,634 downwards.
ATTTTCAAATGGTATTGTATGACGGTATTTCAAAATTATGCTTTTGAAAATATTTGAGTATTTAAAATATTACCGTCATCGGCCTTTTGGCGCTTTTGAATTGGTTTTGTAAACGGTTTTTAGCCTGGTGGGTTCCGGCGCGGGACCCACGGCGCTGTAATATCCCGGATGGTTTTGGGGGTGTTATAGAAGATGGTATTGGAGCTTGGGTTTTGTGAAACCCAGGCGTGTGTGTTATGTGGCTCTATCGGGACGGTAGTAGCGTGACTTTTGAAAATGAGTTTTTCTGACTTTTGAGTCAAATCTATTTTTGGAGTTTCCAAAATTTTCGAGATTCTTTTCAAACTGCTATTTGTGATATTGGTGTGCATTGGTTGTGTTGAGACTTCGTATGGGAGTCGTGTGCTAGTATCACAGGAGATCATCGGCTTCATGCACCTGTAAGTAAATTTGTTTGGCTATTCACTTGTGGCGACACTTGATTGTTTTGTGATGAGTTGTAAAGTTTGGGATTGATCTGTTGTTGGTGACTGTTTGCAAGTTTTGAGGACGAAAGTTGTTTTAAGGGGGGTAGTATGTAATACCCGGATTTTCAGTATAAATTTTTCGCGTTATTTTATCTGAGATATACTGTATAGTTTGGTATCTATACAGTAGGGATAAAATAAATTGAGAACCGAGACAGTTATACTGGTGTGATTATCGTTTTTGATTGACAGATATATTCAGGATATGTTGTTGGTACCCAAAATATTATCCGGAGATAGTATTGCTGGAATGATCGAGTAACAAACAAATGCGAGAATACTTCCGTGAGAAAATAGATAACACAAGATTTGCCGGGGTTGTTAATCCCGAGCTTGAATGCTCTCGCGAGATGTTATTAATAAATATACTGTCGAGTACAAATATTAATGTTAGAATCTACTACAAGGAGTGTAAAGACTTCTAGTTATCTAGGCTTTAGAGCGCGTAGATTGCCGGAAGAACCAGATAGGTAAATATGTGAGTTCTTGCTTGGGATATATAATGAATATGTATGAATATCACTATGAATGTGTAAGTGGTTGCCAAAAGAGTCTTTGATTCTCTCTTTTGTGTGTATTTTGCACTGAATTCGTAGTAAAATTTGCCTCTCTTTGGCCATAGCAGTGAGTCCTCTATTTATAGGGGACAAGGTAGTTGGGATTCCTCAGGCGATCGCGGGCGATCGCCGTTTTCTATATTAAAATAAGACGGCCAATCGTCCCGTCACGTGGGCCTGTTCCCTTGAGGTCCGAGGTTGCAGCTGGAGGCCAGCTGGGCGAACCAATGGGAAGCCAGCACGTCTTTCGAGTCGCTGTCCGGGGAGGACCCACTTTGTACCTTTCGGCGGCCTTGTCGGTAGGTGTGGTAGGTGACAGGCTGGGGTCAATGGTCCTATCTGTCGGTATCCTTTGAAGATCCGCATGTGGGCCATCGTCCAAGATTCGGTCTTCGACGACTTTGACGGATGCTGGATCCATACGTGGCACGAGATGATCGCCTCTGGTTCGCTCATTAAAGACGATCGTCAGACATCAAAAGACGATCGTTGGCTACCAAAAGACGGTCGCCGCATTGTGCCGAACTCTGGGCGTTTGTCCAGAGTAAGTCTTCCATGGTTGGCTTCTCTGATTGTGATGCCGATCGCCTATCGAGGCGTATTAATCGCCGCACAACAATTGCCCCCCACCTCGCCTCGATGTTGAAAACACGGGGTGAGGTGGCACTGTTGGTGATCGGCAATGTTTAAACGATCAGCCGATCTGAATTCAAATCTGGACGATCTTCTTTTGTGTCGGGAGCAGCGGGAAAAGAAGGCGGGCTTTCAAAAAGTGGCAGGGACACGCGTCGCACCGCTGTTGGGGGAAATCCGACGGTTTGTCGGACCTGTCGGCTGGCATGCCCTCGAAAAGACGCGTATGTGGGATTCGAGGGCAGCATTTAATGCGTCCCCACGTGACGGTTGCGATCCAGCCCCATAGGTTTCTTCTATTTGCATTTAGACCCTCGTCTCCATCTATAAAAAGGTCAGGGCTTCTTCTCCTTCACTTTTTACACGTCCTTGCATCCCTATCCGAATTGCTGCAAAAATTTCTGGAGCTTCTTGTGCCGATCTCCTTCTTTTCTCTAGGTAAGAAAAATTAACCTTCTCCCTCTCTTTACTTTCTAATATGTCGGGAGGATCCAAAACCTTCGAGACCGGAAGTTCTTCCACTGCCGCAGCGTCGCCTGAACGGGAGGAGGTTCTCGTTGGAGTGGATATGGAGACGGCCGTTGAAGCTATTCGAGCGGGGATTGCACCCGCAGAGCTCGAAGAACTTTTCAACGAGGCCGAAGTGGCGAGGACGGCGGCGACGGCGGAGCAGGGGGGCTCGCCGGTGGATGAGGATGATTTGGTGCGGGAGGCCTGGGAACGAGAGAGTAGATTCGGCCCTGCCTATGTGGCTTTTGCTCAGATGATGGAAGCGATCGCCGGACCCCGTCCGGAATTCGACTTCGAGGCCTACTCCGCCGCTCACCCTTACGAACATGTGAAGCGGACGGTTTTTCAGGCCGCCGTCCCGTCTCCGTGGACTCTCGGAAAGATCCGGAGTATGGAGACCAAGAAAGACCTGAGCCGTTGGAGGGCCAAATATCACATCCCCTCCGACGTTTCCTTGCACGTGCCCTCGGAGAATGAGCGCGCCGACCAACCGCCCAATGATATGGTTGCCGTCAACAAGATGATTATGGATGCGGGTCTGCGATTCCCGTTGCCATTCGCCGTCTCCTACTTGCTGATCGCCTGGAATTTGGCGCCTCTTCAACTGACGCCGAACGCTTGGCTGCAGATCATCTGCACGTTGACCCTGTTTGGCGGTCACCGGTTGTTTCGCCTCCTGACTGCGCTGGAGATGAATTATCTGTTCAAACTGGCCGCGCAGAAAGGGTCGATCGGCGGCAATCATATCCAAGGCCGAATCGGGAGAGTGGTCCTTGGCGTGCCGAATAAGACCAGGGGTGACCTGGCTAAATGGTGCTGGGTCGGCGGGGCGTGGCGATCGGCATCGAGTGACAGGCCGAACGAGGAGTTGGAGATCCCCACCACTTTCCGGGAGAGGAATCCGAGTAAGGATTTTAACTCTCCCCTTGATTGAGCTTGTCTTGGACTGATCTAATTTTGTTTTCTTTTTGCCGGACCTCTCGTTCCAGCAATCGGCGACCTTCCATTCGATTTCTTGATGGTTTGGGAGCGGATCCGTGCCTTGCCGAACTCCTTTATCGATGTTCGCTCGCTTGGTACCAAAGCTCATCGGTTGGGGGCTCGATTGTTCTGCTACCCCCGTCACTTGAAAGTTCCAGGTGTGAGTTTAAGTGGTGCTTCCTTGCTGGACGATCGCCTCCAGGAGGTCGTTTTGTTTTGTCTAACTTGTTTGTATCTCTTCTTTGACAGAGGTTTATTTTCCCCGATTTGCCGAACCACCGCCAGAGATCGCTATGTCAAACCCGGGACTCATCGGTCGCCTCCACTTGGGTAAGCAGACTGGTCGTGTTCCTGCGACGACGTCTCGCCCTGCTCCGGTGACGAGGCCTGCTGAGGTGCCAGTCGCCGAGCCGGAGGTTCAGGGAGAGGAACAGCTTCAGCGCCGCAAAAGGCGGAGGTCGGAGGAGTCCCCGTCGATTTCTGAGGCGGATGCATCCATTCTTGAGCCTCCGGTTGCTGCGGCTCCTATCTCTGCCGTCCCGATGATGGAGCGATCAGGCCCTAGGCCCACGGTCCTCGGCCCCCAGTCATCTGGCAGCTCGGCGAAGAAGGTGGCGATTGCCGAGGTGGAAACCTCCCGGGGCAAGCCTTATTTCGGACGCGATCCCGAGCTGGTCAATAGGTAAGAAAGGGTCAAAATTTTCTGAGTTAGGCATTCTAAGCATGGTATGGGCTAACTCCTTGGTTTCCTTGGTTTGCGCTGCAGGGTTCGTCTCGCCGACCCGGACGTTGCTCCCATGGTGCTGGACTTTCTGTCGAGCAAGGCTCCGCAACAGTCCCTCGAAGTCCCTGCTTACGTTCGCCAGGCTATCACCTCTATGCCCAAGGCTTGGAAGACTGATCTTGATGCGATCGCTCGTCGGCGATCTGGAGACGCCATGCAGGCGACCGTTGCCCTGGCTCTCCAGACGGCGACGATGGACGTCCAAGCTGCTAGGGATTTTGAGGGGCGACCCTCCACTGCTCGTCTCCATATCGACCTCGAGGCCGCCCGTAACAAAAATATTGAGGCTGCCAACCGGATCCAGTCTATGGAGAAGGAGTTTGAGGAGACGTCCAAAAGGGCTAAGCAGGACGTGGACCGATTGAAGCAGGAGCTGAGCCGCTCTAAGGAGGCTGCCGACCGGTCCCGTGATAAGGAGAAGGAAACCCGCCAGAAGCTCGTGGCTTCGCAGGAGGAGGCGGCTGGGCTGAAGGTGATGGTGTATCGGCTCAGCGGTGAGCTGGAGGCGGCGAAGAAGGAGCTAGAGAAGGCCAGGGGCGAGAATGCTGCCAAGGCGGTCGAGCTGGCGGAGGCCGAGAAGACCGCCGCGGATTTGAAGGGGCAGCTGAAGGCGATCGAGGTCGATCCCTACCTTAACGTCGAGCACATCGGCGAGTTCACTTATTACTTGGCCTATGCTGACGCTGTTCGAGCCGCTAAAAAGGCAGGGGTCGAGATCGCTCCCCTGATGGAGAGCTTCAAATCCTATGTCCTCGAGCATCCTCTGCATCCAGAATTCTCCTTGCCGATCCTTGACTTTGTCGACTTCGGGATCGACTTGAGTTGGTATACCGGTAAACTCATTCATCCCGAGGCTGATGGGGGAGCTCAAGCCGATCCGCAACCCGAGGGCGATGGCCAGCCGGCGGGGCCTTGAGAGGCATTTTTGTTTTCCTTTGTAACTTGTACTTTTTGTAATGCCTTCGGGCCTCGTAATGTATGAAACTTGTGTTATGAATAAAATGCTCCTTTTTTTCATACTGTCTCTTTACATGCGATCGCCTTTGAATGTTTGCATGCAATTTTTACAAGTACGTGTATGATTGCTTTCGACGTTTTGTTCATCCGACCGATTGTCTGAGTGTTGAAAGCATTGATATGTTTTGAATCGGAATTCTTACTTGTAATTTTTGTCGAACGACCCTGGTCGTCCTGCGTGTGTTTGAGCGAAGCCGATCGTGTGTGGTTCCTCTTTGTTCGATCGTATTTGAGATTAGCTCGACCTATCTCTGCCCCCTTGTTTTTGTTCACTTATTGTAAGTAAGGAAACAAAAACTAGTTTGTCTGGCGAGCTATCTTCATTTTGCCGATTCTAGAGAATCATGTACGGTTGGGGTGTTCGATGGACCGACTTCCCCAATCGTGTCTTTGTGTGCGAGGGATATTGTGTATCCCGCGACTCACTTTTTGTGAGGGTCCTCCGTTAGGCTACGCCTGCCTTATGTTAAAACGAAAGTCGGGCGATCTCGGTCTGGAGGAGTCCTTGCGCGGAGTGTTGTCGGCTTATTCGACACCACGTCCGCGGCTTGTCAGCTCTGCTTCCACCTCGGCCTACCATGAAGATGACGACCCTCGACGGTGTACGTTGAGACGGGGGTAGTGGCACCATGTTAGATGATGTACCTTGAGGACGTGCGATCGTGCCTACTGATTATTTTGGAGGGTCCTTCGGCTACGCCGGCCTCGTATTTAAACGAAGGGCGGGCGATCTTAGCCCAAAGGAACCTTGCATGGGCGAAGGTGTCGGTTCCATCGACCTCCAGGACCATGGCTGCATTAATTTTACCAAGGATTGTCGTGATCAGCGATCGTCAGCGGTATGCGATATGCCTGGTGGGGCGATCGCCAGAATAGATGGGATAGAAAAAAATCTCATTATATTCCTTGTACATCATTGAAATTGAATACAAAATTATCACTGGTAGTATTTTTTCAGATGCACGGCGTTCCAGGGGTATTGATCCGGAGTACCGTCAGGATGTTCCAGTTCGTAGGCTCCTTTAGTTAGCCATCTGGATACTCTGAAAGGTCCCTCCCAGTTCGGGCCGAAAACGCCTGTGTGGGTTTGGATCTTCTTGAGGACGAGATCGCCCACTTGAAACCTTCTTTCTTTGACCTTTGGATTGAAGAACTTCTCGGCTCTCCTTTTGTGGATTGTGTTCTTCATTTCTGAGGTCAGCCGTCGTTCTTCGAGCATGTCTAGGTCGATTCGTCGGGCCACATCGTTGTCGGTCGTCATCTCCTGCTCGGTTCGATAGCTGAGGACGGCGATCTCTGAAGGAATCACCGCTTCTGTTCTGAAGCCAAGGGCGAACGGGGTTTCGCCGGTTGAATTGCGGGTCGTCGTTCGGTAGGACCACAAAACATCTGGGAGTTCGCTCGCCCATCGTCCTTGCCTGGATTCGAGTCGTGCTTTGATCGTGTGTTTGAGGATCTTATTCACTGCCTCTACCTGCCCGTTTGTCTGAGGGTGATAGGGCGCTGAGAATAACCTTTTGATCCCCCACTTTTCACAGAATTGCATGACTTCTAAGCCGTCGAACTGTTTGCCGTTGTCGGAAATGATGGCCTGGGGCAGACCAAATCGGCATACGACGTTTAGGGCGGTTCGGCCTCAGCCTATTTGGTGAAATAGTCGACCCCTACGATGGCGAACTTACAGCCCCCTGGAGCCGTCGGTAAGGGACCTATAGGGTCGATGCCCCATTGCGCAAATGGCCAAGGGCTATACATGGAGGTGAGAAGTTCGGGTGATAGTTTAATGTTGGGGCCCATTATCTGACACCTATGGCATGATCTGGCATAGGCGATCGCATCTTTCCGAAGTGATGGCCAGAAAAACCCTTGTCTGGTTGTCTTATGGATGAGGGCTCGCCCGCCCGCATGGTTTCCACAAACCCCGTCATGGATCTCAGCTAAAACGAGCCGACCTTCCTCCGGTGTAATACACTTGAGGAGGGGAAGGCTGAAAGCTCGTTTGTAAATCCGGTCGTCCACTAGGGTATATCTGGTCGCACGAAGCTGGAGTTGACGAGCTTTAACCCGGTCGTCAGGGACCGTTCCGTCCTTTAAGTATTTGATGAACGGAGTCATCCAGTTCTCCTCGGCGATGGCGACCGTGGTAACCAGGCTTCTGTCGATCGCCGGCCTTGCTGACTTTGTGATTTGGATATTGGAGAAGTCGGTTGCCCCATCCGATGATGCTAGCTTGGAAAGAGCATCGGCCTGGGAGTTGTGCTCTCTCGGGACTTGTTCGATTAGTACTTCTTCAAATTTTGTGCACATTTCGGCGACCAGCTCTTGGTATTTGACCATCTGTTCGCCGGGTGCCTCATATTCTCCCTTGACTTGGTTTACGACCAAAAGGGAGTCCATGAAGATATGGAGGCGACGAACATCTAGGGCGAGGTCTAGATCGAGCCCGCCTAACAAAGCTTCGTATTCAGCTTCATTGTTGGTCGCACGAAAACCGAAACGCACAGCATTTGTGAAACTCTGACCGTTGGGGCTGATGAGGACAATTCCTGCCCCTGCTCTCGAATTGGTCGATGAGCCATCCACATATAACTTCCAGGCAGGTCGGCCGACCTGGGTTGGGCTATGAGGGAAAGTTAATTCCACAACGAAGTCCGCCAGAGCTTGGCCCTTGATCGACGTGCGAGGAGCGTAAGTGATACCATATTGGGCGATCTCCAGCGACCACTTGAGGAGTCGCCCGTTGGTATCCGGTCGGTGTAGGACTTGTCTTAGAGGTAGAGTTGTTAGGACTTCCACTTGGTGATCGAAGAAGTAAGCCCTCAGCTTACGAACAGTCGTGACAAGGGCATAGGCGATCTTCTCCAATGGCGTATAACGTGTCTCAGCGTCGTGGAGCGCCTGGCTAACATAGTAGATCGGCAAGTGGGCTTGCCCCTCTTCTCGCACTAGAACGGAACTCAGCGCGACCTCCGAGGCCGCTAAGTAAAGGAATAATTTTTCACCGGGGATCGGCTTTGCCAGGATCTGGGGGTTAGATAGATATTCCTTTATCTTGGCGAACGCTATCTAGCTTTCCTTCGTCCATGCGAACTTCTTGTTCTTGATGGTTGTGAAGAAAGGCTTGCTTTTATCGCCGAGCCGTGATATGAAACGGTTGAGGGCGGCTAGACAACCTGTGAGGCGTTGCACCTGCTTTATGTTTCGTGGTTCCTGCATGTCAAGGATCGCCTGTATCTTGGTGGGGTTCGCCTCGATCCCCCTTTGGCTCACTATGTGCCCTAGGAACTTCCCGGAGCCCACCCCAAAGTTGCACTTCTTGGGGTTCAGCTTCATGTTAAACTTCTCAAGGATGGCGAACGTCTCGGAGAGATCGTTGAGGTGATCTTCCTTCCTGTGGCTTTTGACTACGATATCGTCAATGTAGACCTCCATGGTCTTGCCGATCTGATCGGCGAACATTCTGTTGACTAATCGCTGGTAGGTCGCCCCTGCGTTTTTCAAGCCGAACGGCATTCTGACCCAAAAGTATATGTCTTTTTCTGTGTGGAAAGATGTGTGTTTTATGTCTTCCTCCGCCATTAGGATTTGATGATACCCGGCGAAGGCATCCATAAATGACATCATTTCGCAACCTGCCGTACTATCGACCAAGTGATCAATATGAGGCATCGGGAAGTGATCTTTTGGACATGCCGCGTTGAGGTCGGTGAAGTCAATGCATAACCTCCAGGAGCCAGTTGGCTTTTTGACGAGCACCGCGTTGGCGACCCATTGTGGTTCGTCTGTGGCTACTCTGATCAATTTGTTGTTGAGTAACTTCTGGACTTCTATGTCGAGCGCCGCGTATTTCTCGGGGCCGAACTTCCTACGCTTCTGATGAACAGGCTTCATTGCTCGGTCGATCTTTAGATAATGGCAAGCGTGTTTGGGACTTATGCCAACCATATCTTGATGCGACTAGGCAAAGACTCCGATGTTCCTACATAGCTGTTGGGATTCGGTGCCTAAAACGAAGGCCCAGCGGAAGCGGTAAAACGAAAATTAATTCGATCTGAATCCCTACGAGGATCGATCGAGCTACGTATATACGAATATCAAAAACGAATTCACAAGAGATATAGAAACTCACCCTTGTAGTCCGTTGATTAGATGGATAACCTTCTCTTGAGCTATTCCCCAAGCTCTTGAACGATCCAACGCCGAAAGCACCGCGTCTCTACTTGCCACGCGCCGGAGAAACGACCGGAACGACGATCACCTTGCTATCCTCCGAGGATACGGCTAGAGCTAAGTGATGAAGCTATTTATTACTACACTCTAAGTGTATAATTTATCTCTCAATAATTTCTCTCAATTTTTCCTCCAAGAAAAATGAAGAAGAAGTTGATGAACAAAGATGAAGAAGACTTGGAGAAGTCTTTTCTCTCTCTCTCTCTCTACACTCTCACGTAGAAAACTTGGAATGAATTAGTGAGAGATGTCTTCTTCTTCATTTATTCAACTCTTCACATGTTACATCTCATTATTATGAGAATCAAAGCCCCACCACCTCAATGATCAAAACATTAAAGAATGGAACAAGGGTCCATATGAAAGTGGGTGGAAATGTGGGGGTTGGCCCATGTAGAAATCGGACAAGTTCGGTTTGTTTCGACTCGCGAGTCCAAACAGAGATAAACACCGATTCCGCCCGATGTATTTGTGTCGTTTAATTAATCCAATTAATTAAACATATCAAATACAAAATAACATAATTAATTTCTCCAAGAAATAATTATATTCATGAATTAAATTAATCACCCAGTGAAATATTTAATTCATTAGGCCGTAAAACAATTTATCCGATAAATCGATTTAGACATCCAATGTCCCAAATTAGATATCCAATATCTAATATTCATAATGAGAGAATTAGCTTAATTCATTCCGTCGTCAATCCTAATGCGCGATTCGGTAGGTCCGTCTCAGTCAGCAATGGGAGGAACCAAAGAGTAGTAGCACCACCTAGCCAGCCTGGCGGCCTACACTGTACCGCAACTGAGAACGAATGATTGGGATCATTCAAGAACTATTCTGTCGTGAATACCAGTATATGTATAAACCCTTCTTTTAAATGTCCCGATCAAGTTATAGAGTCACGGTCAGTCAAACCCTATTTGTACTTGACGCTATGCATGCCTTAATGCAAATCGAGATCATCGAGCTGTCGTGTATCTAATACAACTAGCTCCAATGCTTTGGCCAAAGACTTATGATCTCATCTGCCAATAACCGCATAGGACATATAACCCGCTCACTAACGGGAGAAAGAATTCTATCTTGGTATTCGAGGACTGCTACTTGCCCGTCAAGATGCACGTCGAGGTTGACCCCGCCTTCCGGTTACGTGGTCGAACTACTCTAATGAAAATCTTGACGTCACAAGCACATCCCTACTAAATCCTCAAGTCGAAGGTTCACGAATACCTATCACAACCTTTCAATTCCGTCATTGACTGTCCCGGAGTGAAATCCGTGTGACGAATCGAGGGTGAGTCGGTTCGAGTATACTAATCCAATTAGCATACCTATAACGTGTGCTCCCATTAACCATTAGTGTCCGACAGGCACTCTCCATGTCAAAGAACACGTCATACAAGTCTTCACATAAACTTAACGCCCAGTCAAGTTTCATCGACTTGCGAACGATTAAGTATTTGAGCTATAACTTTTCCAGTGCTGACCCCCTTATCCAATAAGGAGTGGAACATTTTGCTCTCAAATACACGGACTAGTTTCTATATGTTTATTTACGAGTTAGGAATGCCAGTAACTACCTGTAAATAAAGAAACATTCATTTGACTTATATAAATGGTTTACATAATTACAAGTACAATGCCCTCACTCAACAACCTCTGAGTGGCATTCGAGGGCATACTCCTAACAGTAGCAAGTTGATCAGATCTCCCTTTAATTCGTGGTCGATGCTTGCGCCGATCTGTACTTCCCGTTCTGGATGATCCGGATCTATCGTAATGCTTTCCAACTCTTCGACAGGGACGGTCGCCTCTCATTTGGTGCGATCTCCGGACTCGGTCCTTGGATCGATGTCGAGACTTGGCTCGAAACCGATCCTTGGCTCGATGTCATCCGTCAATTGATGAGAGATGGCGTCCCCTGAGTCGGGTTGGTACGATGTGTTTGGCTCGTCGATCTCCATGGGTTGATCGTCGATCGCTTCAATGTTACATAAAGTATGGGAAGTATTGAAAGAAGTAACAACATAGGAGTAATTCAAACATCTTTTTGCCATTAGCTGATCTCCTTTTACAGTACCGACCGTCCCATCGGCAGTGGGGAATTTGATACAGTAAAAGAAAGATGAGGCGACCGCCTCAAAGGTTTCCAAAAAGGGGCGACCTAGGAACCCATTATAGATGCTGGGCCTATCTATGATTACAAAGCTTAGGTTCCTAGTAATCCTAACCTTGGGATCATAAAAGCATACTAGCTCAACGGAGAGCTTGATCCTCCCGTAGGCTTGGACCGTGTTGTCGCCGAACCCTTGGAGCACGGTGTCGAAAGGCTTGATGAATTTGATCAAGTTGCCGAGTTGGTCTAGGGCGGATTTGAATATGATGTTGCAGAAACTCCCATTGTCGACCAGCACGCGATCGACCGTCTTCCCAAGGATACAAGCGGAGATCACTAGTGCATCCTCTTTGGGACATTGCACTCCCTCCCTGTCCTTGTTGGAAAAGGTGATGAGCGCGTCTTTAGAGATGGTCGGCTCCGAAGGTACCACAACATGGACTTCGGCGAACGCCCTCAGCTCGGCTTTTCGCTTTCTGTTTGACAGGGTGGAAACCAGGGAAAGGCCCCCGAGGCTTCCACCTCCTGCTTGAAGCATATTGATTCGACTGCCAGGGATGATCGAAGGGATCGACTCATCAGAGTACTCCGGCTCATGCTCGATTCTGGCGATCGGATTGGGAGGAATTCTTTCGCTTGGTCGGCGCTCGCGCCCTCCGGCTATTTCCGTCCTGGGTTCTGGCTTGGTGATCAAATTGTCCAGTTTGCCTTCCTCAAACAGTCGCCAGAGCTGTCTGAGGAGGTCGCGGCATTAGCTGGTGTTGTGGCCGGGACTCTTATGATAGGCACAGAATTTGCTACGGTCTAGGTCACCATGGTCCCTTATCGGATTTGGTTTGGAAAGCCACTCGCGACCCTTGATTGCGTTGAAGATGTGGGCCGGAGATAAGTTGAGGTTGTGGAGAAGGTGGACCTCTACATCCTCGAAGGCTTTGAACTCGCCAGGCGGCTTGGCGACCACCTTTCTGGGCTTGGCGACCACCTTCTTCTGGACATGGGACGGTGCTTTTCCTTCTTCGGACGGTCCCTCGTCTAAGCGGAGTGAGAGCATCCTCTGCCTGGCAAGGAAACCGGCAGCTTTGCCGCGGAAGACCGAGTAGGTCGGGGGGATATCCTTTGTGAGGTGCCCGAACATGGGCGAGCGTCCGTGGAATCTGCTCATGACTGAGTTGAGAGCGAGATCGTCGCTGATGGGCTCGCCGGTGAGGAATATCTCGTCTACCCGGTCGATGTAATCTTCGTCTGACTCGTCCTTCCCCTGCTTGATTTTCATCATGCGGTGAGGGCCTTCAGGGCGAGCGACTTTGGCGGCGAAGTACGTCGTGAAGTCTTTCGCCAGCTTCTCAAAGCATTTGATTGAGCGAGGTGATAGTGAGACGTACCATCTGTGGGCAAGGTCGCCCAGAGTTAATGGGAACATTTGACACCTAGTCGCGTCTGATGCTCCGCATCCGGTCATGTAGATCCGGAATTTGCTCAAGTGGGTCTCCGGATCCGATCTCCCCTCATATAGAGGTGTTTGTGGGGGATTGATCGTTGGTTGGACTGGGGCGAGTTCGATCTGAGTCGTGAGTGGTTCGCTTGATCCAATTATCGATCTCCTGGCACCTGCCCCATTTTCCAGGAGTGCCTTCATCTCGTCGAGCTGACGTTGCATGGCGGCCATCGCCGTCGCCTGACTGCTCGCCGAGTGGCTCTCAGAGCGCGAACCAAGGCGATCGTGTACTGATCCCCTAGCCCCGTGGTGAATGACGAGCTCCCTGCCAGTGGATTCCTTCCTCGGGCGAGCAGGGGCTCGCCGACCGACTTGTCTCTTGGGAGTCGGATATGCCGAACTCCTGGTAAAGGATTCGGATACCGATGTCTCCCGGCTGGGGCCTGAGTGCCCAGGTCACCATGAGGGATCGCTCCCCAGGCGGCTGAAGACAGAATCGTCCCGCCTTACGAGAGCCTTCTCCTGCGGCTCGGGGCTTTCTGTCGATTTTTCAACATAGATCCCCTTAAGCTTCCGTTTGCCTGCCCGGCGGATGGTCGATGGAGTGATGGTGGGCGAGTCGTAGGCCTTTCGTCGCTCCCTGAGGATGGCTATAGCCTCCTCAATCTGTTCCGCGGTCTGGAACTGATCGAGTGAGAGGCTAGAACCGTCCCTCGGGGGCGGGAGTGAGAGCCTAGCGTCGCCACGGTCGCCTTCCGCCGTGGGATGGGATTCGGTCCTCGCCGGAATGAGATTTCCGGCGGATCTCAGGGTGGCTCTCTTGGAGGTCGTCGCAGATGTCATTTTCTGAAGGTTTTTCTATTGAAGAACAGTGAGTGTTTCTTCAAGTATATGTCCGGAGAACAGTGAGTGTTCTTCGAGACGGTAGGAATAAAAATGAAGGTTTAGATCCCCTTTCTCTAGCGCCAATTGTTGTTACCCAACATATTATCCGGAGATAGTATTGCTGGAATGATCGAGTAACAAACAAATGCGAGAACACTTCCGTGAGAAAATAGATAACACAAGATTTGCCGGGGTTGTTAATCCTGAGCTTGAATGCTCTCGCGAGATGTTATTAATAAATATACTGTCGAGTACAAATATTAATGTTAGAATCTACTACAAGGAGTGTAAAGACTTCTAGTTATCTAGGCTTTAGAGCGCGTAGATTGCCGGAAGAACCAGATAGGTAAATCTGTGAGTTCTTGCTTGGGATATATGATGAATATGTATGAATATCACTATGAATGTGTAAGTGGTTGCCAAAAGAGTCTTTGATTCTCTCTTTTGTGTGTATTTTGCACTGAATTCGTAGTAAAATTTGCCTCTCTTTGGCCATAGCAGTGAGTCCTCTATTTATAGGGGACAAGGTAGTTGGGATTCCTCAGGCGATCGCGGGCGATCGCCGTTTTCTATATCAAAATAAGACGGCCGATCGTCCCGTCACGTGGGCCTGTTCCCTTGAGGTTCGAGGTTGCAGCTGGAGGCCAGCTGGGCGAACCAATGGAAAGCCGGCACGTGTTTCGAGTCGCTGTCCGGGGAGGACCCACTTTGTACCTTTCGGCGGCCTTGTCGGTAGGTGTGGTAGGTGACAGGCTGGGGTCAATGGTCCTATCTGTCGGTATCCTTTGAAGATCCGCACGTGGGCCATCGTCCAAGATTCGGTTTTCGACGACTTTGACGGATGCTGGATCCATACGTGGCACGAGATGATCGCCTCTGGTTCGCTCATTAAAGACGATCGTCAAACATCAAAAGACGATCGTTGGGTACCAAAAGACGGTCGCCGCATTGTGCCGAACTATGGGCGTTTGTCCAGAGTAAGTCTTCCATGGTTGGCTTCTCTGATTGTGATGCCGATCGCCTATCGAGGCGTATTAATCGCCGCACAACAGTTGTATCAGGTTGAACTGATTTGGATATCAGGTATACCGTATGAGAATATTTTTGGATTCAGTATGTGTATTCAGTATGCCGTATGTTTGTATTTTGTACGTCGAGACGTCGAACAGGAATAGTTGGATTTTTGGCTAAGTATAAAAGCCATTACGTACGTTAAGCCTTGGATCTTACGTACGTAAAATGTGTTAGCTTACGTACGTTATATAGTGTACATAACGTACGTAACAAGAGGAATCGGTCAGTGGGGCCCGTGGTCGGCAGGTTTCGGCGCAGATGTGGACAGGTGAGTCAAGGGATGGAGTTATGTACGTTATACAGGGTGTATTACATACGTAATACGATTATTATACTATATCGAGTCAACGTACGTATTACGTACGCAACGGAATAAGTGTTACGTACGTTACGGAGTAGCCGGTCGAGTCGTGGCCGAGATGACCTGGATGGCCGAGCATGGCCGGTCGTGACTCGTTGGAATGGCCGGGCATGGTCGACAGTGACTCTTGGGGGTGGCCGATCACGGTCGGCAGTGACTCGCAGGGATGGCTAGGACTGGCCGATTACGTACGTAAGGCAGTGGCCGGTTACGGCCGTAAGGGCCAGTTACGTACGTAAGCCAGCTGCCGGTTACGTACGTAAGGGTTCCGGCGTAATCGGGCAGAGGGTCGGCCGCGCCGGCCACGCACGTAGGTGACCCGCCGGTTACGTACGTAACGTGCCGGCAAGTCTCGGCCTATATAAGGCCTCGACCGAGTCACCTACTCATTTTTCTTTTTTCTTCGTTTCTTCGCGATTCCTTCGGCAAGAATTGATGGATTTGAGTATGAGCAACTTATAACAACATGTTTTGGAAGTTGTAATCATGGATTAACATCATCTTCCACCCGGATCGAAGGTAAGAACACCTAAACTTTTGGTTTTTGGATGTTCTTGAGATTTCTTGGTGTTTTGGCCGATTTGCTTCGTTTTGATTCAGATTGTTGATTGAACTTGATTGTAAACTCGTAATCATTCATTATTCTTGAAGTTTTGTGGAAAGAATTCGAGTATTTCTTTGAATAATCGATTGAATTGGACTATGCCTTCAAAGTGTTCGATGAAATGTCTCAATGAGTAGAACTTGGAAAATTCTACACGTTTTCGTATGAATGGTGATGGAATTGATATTGTTGTGATGATTCTTGGTATTTACGAGAATTTTATTAAAGGAAGATAATGAATTGGTGATCAAATGATTCGATTATGTTGTTATGATTATGGAATCGTAGTATTCTCGATGTTCTTGGTGGTTTGTTGCGATTCATGATGTTATGAGAAGTATATATGTTTAAGAACATGATTATATACACCTTGAATTGTGAATAAGGATTGTTTAGATGTTAGAACACATCGGATTATGTCGTATTGGAGATGTTGTGTCAAGAATTAACACCTTCCGACCGGCGATCGACTAGGAGGACGGGCGACCGAGTCACTGCCGAGCGGCCAAGTCAGTTCTGCCAATCAGCGACCTGGTGACCTAGCCTAAACCCAGCGGACGAGCTACATCGACCGACCGAAGGCCCCGTGACTACCCCGATGCCGAGCGATCGACCTCAAGACGATCGCCTCTCGGTATTCGGCGATCGACCCCTGTCGACCTACTCTTGGAGACCGACCGTCTCTCGGCACCTGGCGACCTACCCTTGGTGATCGACCATTGGCGACCTCCATCCACTGGCCGATGGCGTCCTCGGGTGATCAGCTAGAGCCGACCTCCTCATGTCGATCACCACCGATGGCCATCCAGTCGGCGAAGACCGAGCCTCAAGACTGGCACCATGTGCAAGGACCGGGACAAGATCCGCGAATCCCGGGCCATTGACCACAATCTGGCAGATTCTCTCCACCAGCCGACAAGCCGCCGAAAGCTTGTCAGTGGGGCCACATGTTGACTGACTCCGGACACGTGATGGCTCCTTATTGGACCGCCTAGCTGTGGCAGCCTCTTCCTTGGACTTTAGCCCGACAGCCAGCATCTTCCTTGGACTTTAGCCTGACAGCCCTGGAGATCGGCCCCTTATAATATTGGCCGGCAGACGATCGGCACCTTATTATATTAGCCGGCAGGCGATCGGCCACTACAGGACAGGACCCGACTGCCCCTATATAAACAAGGCTCCCAGCACTTGTCCAGGGACGGAAACTCTTCTGCACTGAACCGAGATTTTGGACACTCCATCATCTTCTTCAGCTTCCTTCAGTTTCCCTGAGCAATATCGCAACTCAAGCACACTATACAGAAGCAAACATACAGCACTTGGCTAATCTCCAACTCTTGGCAACAGTTTTCTTTCGGTCTTACTTCTCCCGGCCTTTTCTCCTCGAGCAGATTATCGGCGGGATGAAGAACACCAACCTTCGCTCAAGAGCCGGATTAACAGAGTCTTTTTACACTCATTGTATTTAGATTTCTCTCATTAATACTTGTATCCACGAATATTCGTATTAATAACATCTCGCGAGAGCATTCAAGCCCGGGCCTAACAAACCCGGCAAATCTTGTATTATTTATCTTCTCTCGGAAGTGCTCCCGCAATTGTTGTTTGTTGTCCGTCTTCCAGCAGTATTAATCTTCGGATAAATATTTTGGGCAACAACAATTGGCGCTAGAAGGAGGGGCATCCAACCCTCGATTTTTATACCTACTGTCCCAAGAACACTCACTGTTCTGGCATATACTTGAAGTGACACTCACCGCACTTCAAAGAAATCCTTCGTAAATCATGTCTTCCGCCTCCGCGTCAAGAAAGCCGCTAACCACCCGGCTGCACCCCCTGCTCCGTCCCTGGCCCGAGCCGCACCGATGGTGGAAGGTAGCCGCCGCGGCCGAGACGCCGACTCCGCCCCGGAAGGCGGCCCGAGCCTCTCGCTCGACCGCCCGAACCAATGAACAGATCGAAGAGGCCATAGCCGCCCTTCAGAGCGACGGAGTGCTCTCGACGCGCCTCCAGCCTACGCCCCGGCCTCTCGCCGAAGATCAAGCTAAGCTCAAGGCACTACCGGCCGAGCGATCGCCAGAGGCTTTCGCCGCAAGAAGAGGCGCGGCAGCTGGGCACGTCTGTCTCGATCGCCCGGGCGCGACCCGACTCGCGACCGGGCCCGGCCTGCCTACGAGACGACGGAGTTGGTGTCCGTCACCAGAGCTCGGCCTATCCGGCTCCCACAAGGCGATCCACCGCTGGCTCCAGCCGCCAAATTCCCGAGGTCGGCAGAATGGGTCCGGAGGTCGGTACACGATCGCCTCGGCCCCCGCTCCCAAAGCCGATCCGCAAGCAGCCGAGCCGCGGCGATTGCCGCAATGCAACGTCAACTCAACGACATGAAGGCGCTCCTGCAATCCGGTGCAGGCGCCACCAAGACGATCGCCGCGCCGAGCGAGCCGCTCACGATCGACATCGAGCTCGCCCCGGTGTAGCACAAGATCGCTCCTCCTCAGACACCCGTGTACCAGGGGCGATCGGACCCCCAAGCACACCTGCACAAGTTCAACATCTACATGACCGGGTGTGGGGCATCGGACGCGACCCGGTGCCGAATGTTCCCTCTGACGCTAGACGACCTCGCCCACCGGTGGTACACCTCATTCGGTCCATTGGCTCCTTTAACGAGCTGGCGCACGTCTTCACGGAATACTTCGCCACCAGGGCCGCTCGGCCAGAAGGTCCCCATCGCATGTGGCGGATCAGGCAAGGAGAACAGGAGTCCGACTCGGACTACATCGACCGGGTTGACATGATCATCCTCAACGGCGAGCCCGTAAGCGATGAGACCGCCCTCTACGCGGTCCTAGGAGGTTTTCGTGGTTTCGCCTATGTTCAGCATCTCACGAAGACCCTGCCGACGACCTACGCAGCCTTCCGGCTAGAGCCGCAGATTTCTGTCTGTGCAAAGGCTTCTTCTCACCTAGAGTAGATCGGTCGGCGCCCGTACGACGACCTCCAGTCTCCCGGCCCGATAGCTACTACCCAGCAGAGCCGGAGGACTCGATCCCCGCCTACAGTCCATTCTAACATGAGTGACTAGCCGCCGCCCGATCGCCAATTTCGACCTACGAATAAAGCGATCGGCCGCCGAGCGACGATCGCCAGTCTTCCGGCCAGATCGCAACATCATCAGCAACCCGGTGGACACGATCGCCATCTACAGTCCAGCATATAACATGACGGACTAAGGCATAAGATCGCCTCCACCGCGCATCATAAAGTCGTGGTCCTGGCAGTCGATGGAACCGGATGCTTCGGCCATGCAAGGTCCCTTTCGGCCAAGATCGCCCGCCCTTCGTTTAAATACGAGTCCGGCGTAGTCTGAGGGCTCTCCAACATTAATCAGTGGACACATGCGACAACCCCGTCTTAACGTACACCGTCGAGGTCGGCCATCACCATGGCTGGTCGAGGTGGAAGCAGAGCTAACAAGCCGCGGGCGTGGAGTTGATTCATCCGACGCTGCCCCGCGCAAGGACTCCTCTAGACCGAGACCGCACGCCCTTCGTTTAAATACAAGGCGAGGCGCAGCCTAACAGAGGACCCTCATAATAAAGTGAGTCACGAGACACTCATTGTCTTCGTGCACCAAGACACGGTCATGGAATCGGTCCATCGATCTCCGCGACTGTGCACGATTCCTCAAACAAGCGAAACCACCAAGTTTCCATGGGGGATCGGCCAATGTTGTTTTTTGCAGGTACAAGACCGAAAGATAGCTAAGCCAATCGACCATGATAGCCCAAGTCCGAGTCCTAAGTCAGCTCAGATCACCCGTCCTCATCCATACACGATCACCAGCAACAACCACCTCGCCCCATGTCTTCAACATAGGAGCAAGCTGGGGGGCAATTGTTGTGTCAAGAATTAACACCTTCCGACCGGCGATCGACTAGGAGGACGGGCGACCGAGTCACTGCCGAGCGGCCAAGTCAGTTCTGCCAATCAGCGACCTGGTGACCTAGCCTAAACCCAGCGGACGAGCTACATCGACCGACCGAAGGCCCCAGGACCAGTCCCGATGCCGAGCGATCGACCTCAAGACGATCGCCTCTCGGTATTCGGCGATCGACCCCTGTCGACCTACTCTTGGAGACCGACCGTCTCTCGGAACCTGGCGACCTACCCTTGGTGATCGACCATTGGCGACCTCCATCCACTGGCCGATGACGTCCTCGGGTGATCAGCTAGAGCCGACCTCCTCATGTCGATCACCACCGATGGCCATCCAGTCGGCGAAGACCGAGCCTCAAGACTGGCACCACGTGCAAGGACCGGGACAAGATCCGCGAATCCCGGGCCATTGACCACAATCTGGCAGATTCTCTCCACCAGCCGACAAGCCGCCGAAAGCTTGTCAGTGGGGCCGCATGTTGACTGACTCCGGACACGTGATGGCTCCTTATTGGACCGCCTAGCTGTGGCAGCCTCTTCCTTGGACTTTAGCCCGACAACAAGATCTTCTCGACTTTAGCCTGACACTCAGAGATCGGCCCCTTATAATATTGGCCGGCAGACGATCGGCACCTTATTATATTAGCCGCAGCGATCGCCACTACAGACAGACCCGGCCGACCCTATATAAACAAGGCTCCCAGACTTGTCCAGGGACTAAACTCTTCGCACCGAACCGAGATTTTGGACACTCCATCATCTTCTTCACTTCCTTCGCTTCCCGAGCAATATCGCAACTCAAGCACACTATATGTATAAACATACAAAGACTTGGCTAATCTCCAACTCTTGGCAACAGCTTTTCTTTCTGTCTTACTTCTCCCTACTTTTCTCCTCGAGCAGATTATCGGCGGGATGAAGAACACCAACCTTCGCTCAAGAGCCGGATTAACAGAGTCTTTTTACACTCATTGTATTTAGATTTCTCTCATTAATACTTGTATCCACGAATATTCGTATCAATAACATCTCGCGAGAGCATTCAAGCCCGGGCCTAACAAACCCGGCAAATCTTGTATTATTTATCTTCTCTCGGAAGTGCTCCCGCAATTGTTGTTTGTTGTCCGTCTTCCAGCAGTATTAATCTTCGGATAAATATTTTGGGCAACAACAGGAGATTTTGAATATGATTTCGGAATTAGTTGTGTTCTTAAGGAACTCTTGGATTATATGAATTGTTGAACATGTTTAAGAGACCTTGGTGTTTTAGATATGAATATGGAATATTCATATCTAGAACTAAGTTATGTGTTTTGGTACAATAGTCGTATAGGAATACGAATATGATTTCGAGTTTGATGAGAATTATTATTCATGTTTGAATTTGGAAATTCATACTTATTGAATAAGTGTTCAATTCGGATAATGGAATTATTTGAAACCTTTGGAATATGGTTATCTATAATGTTGGATTGATCGGATTGTCCGGATTGATGATGATAACCGGTAATTGGTTTATATTATGAATTTACAAGGAGAAAACTTGTATCCGTATTTAAGATTGAATTTGGAATCGGTAATGTTAGACCCTTGTTGGTTTAAATTGATTATTGATATGATCTTCGGATTGTGGAATCGTATTGTGGTTTTGAGTTCGTGTTTGATTGGTTTGGGTTGTTTGGATTTGTTTTTAATCGGGATATTGTAGAATCGTTATGTTTGTTGATCGGTTATTGATTGTTATTTGTGATCATCGAGTTACGACTTGTATCGTGGATATGGGTTCGTATTTGTTGAGTTGGATTATTTGGTATTATGTATATGATCGAGGTTTCGTTGAACCGTTGAGTTTGTTAGTTGAGTATGTCGGTTATTGATTTTTATCGAATGTGTGTTAATCGGTTATTGCAATAGATTGATATGTTTTGATCTTGGATTATGACCGTTGAGTTGCGGTTGAGGCTAAAGAGTTCGTAGATTGATTTTGGTCGGGGCTGAGGAGCTCGTAGACAAAGGCAATGGATTTTGGTAACGGCTTTGTGCTATCGGTATTGAGGCAAGTTTATACTTGTTCAGTTATAATATTTGATGAATGGTTTCATTTTCATTTCATTTATAATTCGTATAGCAATGTTGTTAGAAAGGTAAGTTGTCGGTTAATGAGTTGTATGTCGTGCTCTGGTTTGTATTAAATCATAACGTATATGATTTAATTGTGTTCAAGGAATACGTGAGTTATCTTTGGTCAAGGGTATAGTATATCGGATATCGAGGATAATTATCGCGATGACATAAGTATCGGGATAAAGATTGGTATTGAATGGATGGTACCTTATTTGAGATTATTTGTATAACTGTGTATTCGTTCAGGGATGTTGTTCGTGGAAAGGATGTTGTCTTCGGCTTTGAGGTAATTTATGTATTGTTCAGTTATGAGATAATTATTATGTTGAGTTGTTGTATATGTTGTATGTTGAGGCTTCGTATATTGAGATTCGTACTGGTTGTACGTTGAGGGATGTTGGTCCCAGGACTATTGTTGGTATTAATGGTTGTGTTGATTATCTCATTGGGGGATGTTGATGGACATGGTCCTCGGCTTTGAGGTAATCTAAGTATTTGTTCAGTCATGTGGATAATTAGTATGTTGAGTTGTTGTATATGTTGAGGTTTCATGTAATGAGTTTCGTATCGGTTATTCGTTGAGGGATGTTGATCCCAGGACTGTTGTATTGAGATCGTAGATCGTGTTGGTCATTCATTTGGGGATGATGATCCCAGGATTGATGTTTTGGATATTGATTAGTCATGTCGACTTTTCATTGTCCGTCTGTTGTTGTTCACTTCGGTGAGTCTTTTGATCCTTATTGGATATGTGTTTCTTTGAGTTTCGTTGTCATGTTGTATCGTGACATATCTGGAGTCATATCTGCGTGCCGATTGGTTATTGTGTAGGATTTTTAGCCGGGCACATGATGGTTATGTGTTGATATTTCCACATTGAACTGTGCACACGAGACGTAGTTCGTGAGGCTAATTAGGTACAAGACCACACGTGTATGTGATCAATACCCGGGGTGGCTTGTGCACGGACACATTTCCGGATCGGGCGTACTATGACTTCCATCTTTGAGCCATATTATTTGGTCGTTCATTCTCCATTTATGGTTGGGTATGTTCGACGGTTTGTGACTGGTTGTTCATACGCCCGAGGGGTATGTTCGACAGTCAGAGTTATTTCTTTGAGATCCATTATTGTTGATCATTTGGAGTTTACCTTGTTGATGGTATTCTCAGTTATTATTGGTCTTTTATTGCTCATTTGGAGTTTACCTTGTTGATGGTATTCTCGATTATTGTTGATCCTTTGTTGATCGTGTCGGAGTTATCATGTTGATGGTATTCTCAGTTATCGTGATCCTTTATTGGTCGTATTGGAGTTATCATGTCGATGATATTCTCAGTTGATTTATTGGTTGATCTGGTTATTGATCGTATAAGCATTCGGACTATATGTCGATGTTTCAGGATTTGTTATCATTATCATGTGGTAGTTGATCTACAGATATGTTGTGTATCATTGGTTTATACATGTTGAGATTTGATTGTGTAATCCGACGGACAGGATTTGGCACAGATTGGATTATTTCCACACTTATGAGTTATGATGATGTTTTGAGGATTGTCGGTATTTTTGGAATACAGTAGAGATGATTGTTGTTGAATTCATTTCGTCATTTGAGAATACAAAATGTGGAATATGTCAAGGATTGATTTAGTATGGATTGCCATGAATTGGTAAGGTTATAACGGTAAGATTAATTTGGTAGTAGTCTTACTATATTATTACATTGGTATGTAATTATTTATGATGACGTGATCGGTATCATTATTGAGTATTGTGGCTGACCCCGTCGTGGGCTTTATTTTTAGGTACTCGGAGATCGAGCTAGTAGCGGTCGTGAAGGGATGAGCTTCCCGATGTGATACTGGCGGTGGCATGTTTTAGAGTATCGAGTATTTCTTTTCTGGTTATTCATTTCCGCTGCAAATGTGTATTTTGAACTACATTTATTCGCTGCGTGTGTATATTTCAAAATGTCTTTTCGGTATCTTTATCCGCTGCGTGTGTATATTTCAAAATAGCTCTTTGGTATTTTTACCAACTCGTGTGTGTATTTTAAAATGGCCTTTTGGGCATTTTACGAACTTGGGTTATTTTCGTCAAACTCTTTTTCCCAAATTATTTTATCGGTACGTTTAAGTTGTGGCTTAACGTATATTTTAAACTGTTGAGATTTGGCACTTCGCCTTGTATTTTCAAATGGTATTGTATGACGGTATTTCAAAATTATGCTTTTGAAAATATTTGAGTATTTAAAATATTACCGTCATCGGCCTTTTGGCGCTTCTGAATTGGTTTTGTAAACGGTTTTTAGCCTGGTGGGTTCCGGCGCGGGACCCACGGCGCTGTAATATCCCGGATGGTTTTGGGGGTGTTACATGTATAATATTCAAACACTTATAAATATAAGCTCAAATACAACAACAAGAATGTTTACAATGATATCACAAGTATAGATGATTTGCTCAAGGTTGTTGTGTTTTTTAATACTAAATGGTTTGGTATTTATAGGTAATTTCTTCCAACTAGCTGTTACTGCCAGTCTCACTTAGTGTGCGCTAGCCTCTTCATTTTGCGTGCTCTATTGCCCTGTTACATATGTTAATCTGCATGGTTACGTACGTTACCTGCTGTTTCCTTCAGTCCAGTAGCTTCTGATACTTTCAGTTGGCGTGCGCTAGTATTCTCTCGCGCCTGCGTGCGCTAATATCACGTCATTGCTTGCGTCATATATCCGTTTGTAACTTTTGAATTCAACTCCTAATCTTCCAACATTCATTTGTTTGAATTCAAATGCTCTTTGGCGTGCGCTAAATATCATTCATAGCCTGTGCTATGTCTCAGTCAGTGCATACGACATTCCGTGTTTGAAAGTCTTCATAACGGTCACATGCGATAGCATGCATTAGACTTCATCTATAGCGTGCGCTGTCTTCATCTTGTAGCGTGCGCCAGCCTTGATCTCCAGCGTGCGCTAGCTTTGTACCCGTATTGAATGACTTTTTGCGTCTTCGATTTCTTCATTATTTTGTTTTGCTTCCTTGTTATTTTTCTTTGTTTAACAATTAATCATCAAAACTCAATAATGAATATTTGGAGTAAAACATTCCAACAATCTCCCCCTTTTTGATGATTACAAAACAACACTCTTAAATGGGATAAACCTGCAAAATATAAATATAAATATATGTATAGATCAAAATTTTTGACTTTGTCCATTTCGTTAGTTTCCATCTCCCATCTTTCCTTTTTCTCCTTTCCAACTTCTTCTCATTTTTCAACGCCTTCTTTTCTTTTTCATATTTTCGACTTTCTTCGTCTTTTCACCTCCTTTCATGATTCGTATATATTTTTATTTTTCTCCCCTTATACCATTCTTCTTTTATACCATTCTTCTCCCCCCTTTTGTTATTCGCAAAAAGTGCATTTAAGATGATAAAAACGATAATAAAAATTATAATGTATGCTGAAATGGGTAAACTCCCCCTGACAAATATATCTCCCCATTAAAAATATAACTCCCCCTGAGTAAATATCAATTTTTAAAATATCAATGATAAAGATACCAATTGAAGAAATATTTAATTTTGATTTTTGGGGATCCAATCGATAGTTGGTTTTTCTTTTGAAACATAGACGCTATTTGAAATAAAGGTTCCTTTTGGAATCCAAATCTTTTTAATTTTTATCGTCCGACGTGGGCTTTTGCAATTTGAAATAAGATGCTCAATTTTTAAACATTTGTCAGAGCGTGGTATTTTGAAGTTTAAGGATTTGGTTTTAGTATGCAGTTTGAATCCCAACCCCTGTTTGTTTAAAGTATATTTTTGAACGGAAAACATTTGTTCAAGTATGTTACTTCCTTACGGACATTTCTTTGTTAAGACTTTAAGTTCGTCTTGAACTTTCAAAAGATCATTCTTTAAATTATTTTCAATATCAAGGCATTTAGAATGATCGGCTGTAACACCCCCAATCCACTCAGGGATATTACACGCCGTAGACCCTCTCCTCGAGGATCTACCAGGCTGATGACTAAATCAAACATCTAAGCATCGCCTTTAAGGCTAAAATGACTCAGTAGACCGACTTGGTCTTTCAATAATTACTTACAACTCAATTCCAAACGCATACCCACGCAGGGGTCAAAATATAATAAACTCCCGTACAACGGGGAAAAGATACTGCAGCGGAAAAGAAGATACAACTAGACCAATCCGACATCAACGGATCCTCGTGTGATTAGTATCATTCATCTTTCATCATCCTTCATGCCGACCCTTGCAATGCTCCAAAACCTGAATGCAAAAATAGACATCCACCCCCCGAATACTCGGGGGTTAGCAAAACTCCACTGTTTTGCTAGTGCAAGTACAAGTGCAAAAATACGAGCCATACAATTCACATTCCAAGAACAATAATAATCAAGAATCCTCAAAGTTTCAAACGTGACGAAAAGTACTTCCCGAGGCAAGAGTTTGGTAAAACATTCTAAAACCGAAAGGTCGCAAAGCAAGGGAAAACTATTTATAAAACCGTTTGAATTGCCATCGAGAGTTTTAATAGGAAACAATTTAGGATTACCGAATCCTTTCGCTTTCCAAAAATCAACAGGGTCACAGACCTATGTTTTTGTTTTATCAAATAAAACCAACCATAATAATCAAGGTTAAAAGCCCACGTCATGCGTCCTCAACGGACATAAAGTACACACGCACCCGTGAAGTTTCACTCGTGAATCCAGGTCGAAGCCAATGGAATTCCCTCCGTGGCCCCGTCGAACCCTCCCGAGGTGAGCAAACACATTCACAAAACATAAGCAACCGCACTCGTGAATCCGTGGCTATACCATCGACTCCTCTCGTGATCCCATCGGACCCTCCCGAGGTGAGCGAAAAACAATCACAAAATATATACACGTAGCGGTGAAGTTTCACTCATGAACCTGTGTCGAAGCCATTGGAATTCCTCCGTGGTCCCGCCGAACCTCCCGAGGTGAGCAAACACATTCACAAAACACAGACTCACATCGCCAGACTGTGTCGAAGCCACAAATCCCACTCCGTGATCCTGTCGGACCCTCCCGAGCTGGCTAGCGAAATACTCAAGCACCACACGTCACCTAGGACCGGGACGAAGCCACGAATCCCACTCGAGGCCTCGAAGGACCCTCCCGAGCTGGCTAGCGAATCAAACTCAAGCACGAGTAACATATCACACCGAGGATATCCAAACAATTCACCCAGAGGCATCAAACACTTAGTAAAACGACACGTCAACCACAATGCACCGAAATGAAAAAGTATACGTCCACACACAAATACCAAGTGTATCATCAACACCAAACATGTCCATAAGATTCACATACTCGTTCGAGAAACACACCAATCACAAAACACACACGATTTTGAAAGAGGGCCTTTAACAAGGCTAACCAAATCTTTTGAAAAACTCGTCTCCAACAAATAAACAAACACACCAAGACGATCACCAATTATCATATCCACAAAACAAGAATAGTATGGACAAGGTACTTGCCTCGAAATCGGCACGCAAGTAGTCCGACGAACACGGCTCAACCGGGAAGCTACGACACGCCCGATGTCATCGAAAAGGAAGACGACAACGAACGGAAGGGTTCAACGCGGTTTCTTCGCAAGAAACTCGACCCTAACATCATACAATGAATAAATCAATGATCATACGAGGAAGAATAATCGTAGAACGTCCGAAAACCCCTCTAAGACATTCTACCGGACACCTTCAAGGCGTCGATCAAGAACTCGACCAAAACAACGAATCGATACGATCCAACCAAGGAATAACAAGGGAAATGATATAATACATCTAAATAATCATCAATCCATCATAATCCTAAGTTAAATCGGATTAAACGGACGAAATCAACCAAAATACCCAACTTCCCCAAACTAGATTAAAAGAAATCTAACCTTGATTCGGTAGATCGGAGGAGGTTACGGATGATTGATTGATGTTATAAACTCAAGAACTTCATGGATTGGATGTATGACAACATGCCTCCATGATCCATAAGTCTCCAACCGCGGAAGAGGAGGAAGGAAGTGGGAAAACGAAAAAATGAAGTCTGCCGAGCCTGTGCTATATATAGCGGCAGGTTACTACCAGAATTAGCAGTGTCTTACGGCCGTAACTCGGTCCCTTACGGCCGTAATCGGCAGGCCTTACGGCCAGAATCGCATTCATCAAAAATCGCCTAACACCAAATGGACACTTACGGCCAGAATCGCACACATTACGGCCAGAATCGCCTTCGCCACGGCCGCCAGCGCCATACGGCCGCATTCGATCACGCTTACGGCCAGAATCGCACACGCACGGCCAGAATCGCACCTTACGGCCAGAACTCGCCAAAGCCAGTGCTCGCCCGGCCGTGACTCGGCCGTGGCCCCTCCGACGGCCCGGACGACCCCGAAACCCGAACCTGAGTAAAACTCGAAGATACGGTTACGAAGTACTCGCAAAGACGAATCCAAGCGCTAAGAGAACACACGATTCCGACCACCCGAAGTGTCGGAATTCGACAACGGAAGTAATTACCTTAAACTTTGGGAAATTACAAAAATGGCCCAAAATGCCCGGAAATCACGATACGTGATCGAAACACCGAACCAAAGCTCGCAACATGAATAATAACATCAAATGAACTTGCGAGAAATTCGAAACAATAGTTTCGGACGAGATTCGCAAGAATCGAGCTCAAGTGCGGAAAAGTCGCTAAAAAGCACGGAACTCAACAAAACGACACCGAAACGAACTCGGATGACAAAAAGTGCAGAATTAATCATTCTCGAAATGACGAGACGGTCATGAGCGAGTCGTCAAAACGGACTTCCGCCGAAAAAAAGAAAATTACTGAAATTCGAAATTGCGGATATTACATTCTACCCTCCTTAAAAGAAGTTTCGTCCCGAAACTTAAAACAAGTAGGGAGAAGCAATATCCCCGCCAGGAAAACTCAACGAGATACACAAGAAATGCGTAACTTACGCCCATCGGCGAAACGTTACAAGCAACGCAAAGGAATATACGGCGTGAAAACACGCTCCAGGACGACCAACACAATACCACCGGTAGAGACATAATAAAATCAACAAGTGACAAGTGTCATCAAACAGATAATACAATCAAGTCGATTATCCGAACAATCACAAAACACAACCAACGAAAATCAATACGATTGACCAACCCAACGGTATATCAATCAAAACAGGAGCCACACGCCGAACAAATACGGAATTCCACCGCCCAAGGGTTGGAAGATCGAAAACGAGACTAATTTCCCGAACTTAAGGGAATTTCGAAGGAGTCTGAATGTTCAACAATCACGAAACGAGATCAACAAAAACCGAACAATCAAACGATCGAACCACAAAGATCGAGACAACAAAAATCGAACGATCATGTTCGGATCATGAAGAACAATAAGGTTCAACCGACAACTCCGAGGTTCACATCTCGACTCGAGACAAAACATGATCCGGTGAAAACAACAAGATGCACACTCGCATAAGATCCACAGGAAAGGGAATATCAATTGAAAAGTCACAACGACGAACGAGTAATTCCGAAATAATACCACCCTCGTTCGATCAACAAAAGCAAGGGGCAGGACAAGCTCAGAAAATGTCGATGAACATAAACGAGTCGACAGAGTCGAAAATACAGAAGTTCCAAATCCGATCCACTTCGAATAAAAGAATTAGTAGAATCAAAAGATGCTACTTCCGAACAAGGTTCACAAGAATCGAACCGAACTCGGAAAAGTTGCAGCGATAACCAGATCGACCCAAAACAAGATCACAGCTCGTTCGAACGATGAAACCGAAATACAGAACAAGTTCAGAAAGTATCAACGAACATGAGTGTATCGATAGACTGGAGAAAGAGAAAATATAGAAGCAAAAAAATAATACGGGTATTATATTCGACCTCTTATAAAAGAAGGTCGTCCCCGCTACTCACAATAACGAAATCAAGGAGACGACATAACAGGCAATTGACAGAAACATCCTTCAAAGGCCTCTCAAAGCCCATTCTGATATCTGTGCTGAAGCGCGAACTCCGAAAGTCTCGGTAGCCAATTCGCAAAATTGAATTCGGTGACCCTCGAGTCCACACTCGAAATGTGTTACTGACGAGAAGGACAAATTGCACGTGCATGCCCCGGCACATCACGGTTGAAACGCCTCGGCTCTGCATACCGAAAATACAAATGCTAGATACAATGGAACATAACACCGCAAAACAACATACCAGAGATGCCAACTCAGCACAACGAAGAATCATAATACATACCGTATACAACGATTACCATCGTAAAGTAATACACACACATAAACACTACAGCAACGACGGTATCGTTCGGCGACCTCAAAGGTCCGAACAATAACCAGCACATAATTACAAACATCATGAAACAATCACACATGTACACAAACGTACAAACCCAAGCTTTAACAGCTCACACAGGTGCGATAACACGCAAGCCACCACGAAATGTCAACATTAAAGATCGTCATCATGCCTCCCGCAAAGGGCTAACAAAACATACGCGTGGCGAACGACTCAACGTTCACACCACCAATTCAATCACAATTCGGAGGCTAACACCCTAACAACAATACAAACATCATACACACTTTCTCCGACCAAAAGCAGGAAATGATGGGTTTTAAAATGAAAACCACCTTTTGAAGACAGTTTGGAAACACCAGTTGATCTTGAGTATCATTTTACAAAAAATTGAACAAACATCATTTTCGAGACTTTGAAAATCATCTTGCGTTTGAACAAAAATGAGGACACCTTTCTTTTAGTGAAAAACTTTCAAAAATATTCAACCCTTGGGTCTAAGCAACTGCATTTGAAAATATCTCAAAATATTTTTGGTCCTCAACCGGAAAATTTTTGAAATGTATTGCGGCATTAGAAAACACCTTGAAAACACCGCAAGAAAATAATTCGTTTTAAAAGTACGTCTCGAATTTTAATTTTCTAAGATACTCAAGGTTTTCAAAAATAATTAAATGGGCTAGAATGCCCAAAAATTTCAGGTAATTACATGGAACAATATAGCGCCGTGGGTCCCGCGCCGGAACCCACCAGGCTAAAAACCTTTTATAAACTACCAAAAAAAGGCCGATGACGGTAATATTTCAAAAACTCACAAAAGCCATTTATAAAATGCTAAATACCGTCATAAGAATTTCGCCAAAATGATCAAGGCCATAATGCCAAAAACTCGGTTAAGGGAATCGGTTTTCGAAATAAAACTCGGTCGGTAAAATACCGAAAGTCATTACAAAAGAACACACGTAGCGGATAAAAGAAATACAGTTCAACATACACAATCGAGCAACACTACTCCTCATATGAACGAAATATGAGAGTCAAATAACCACATATCAAGAAATCAAAATCCATAAGAGGATTCCGTCACTAATCAAATAATCATAAAATAGCTCGTGACACACGAGGCACAACACAAAGAAGGGAGACTTACATCCACAGGTCGCACGAAGATGATGATCGCCCACGATACTAATCACGACCAAATAAACTCAGACGACGCGTCGCGACACGACTTAGTCAGACAAATTCCGACAAGACAAAACTCAACAGACACCACTGACCCGACAGCCTAGGTTTCCACAACCTAAGCTCTGATACCATTTATGTAACACCCCCAATCCACTCAGGGATATTACACGCCGTAGACCCTCTCCTCGAGGATCTACCAGGCTGATAACTAAATTAAACATCTAAACATCGCCTTTAAGGCTAAAATGACTCAGTGGACCGACTTGGTTTTTCAATAATTACTTACAACTCAATTCCAAACGCATACCCACGCAGGGGTCAAAATACAATAAACTCCCGTACAACGGGGAAAAGATACTGCAGCGGAAAAGAAGATACAACTAGACCAATCCGACATCAACGGATCCTCGTGTGATTAGTATCGTTCATCTTTCATCATCCTTCATGCCGACCCTTGCTATGCTCCAAAACCTGAATGCAAAAATAGACATCCACCCCCCGAATACTCGGGGGTTAGCAAAACTCCACTGTTTTGCTAGTGCAAGTACAAGTGCAAAAATACGAGCCATACAATTCACATTCCAAGAACAATAATAATCAAGAATCCTCAAAGTTTAAAACGTGACGAAAAGTACTTCCCGAGGCAAGAGTTTGGTAAAACATTCTAAAACCGAAAGGTCGCAAAGCATGGGAAAACTATTTATAAAACAGTTTGAATTGCCATCGAGAGTTTTAATAGGAAACAATTTAGGATTACCGAATCCTTCGCTTCTAAAATCAACAGGTCATTGACCAAAGGTTTTGTTTTCGCAAATAAAACCAACCATAATACACAAGGTTAAAAGCCCACGTCATGCGTCCTCGACGGACATAAAGTACACACGCACCCGTGAAGTTTCACTCGTGAATCCAGGTCGAAGCCAATAGAATTCCCTCTGTGGCCCCGTCGAACCCTCCCGAGGTGAGCAAACACATTCACAAAACATAAGCAACCGCACTCGTGAATCCAGGGCTATACCATTGGACTCCCTCTGTGATCCCATCGGACCCTCCCGAGGTGAGCGAAAAACAATCACAAAATATATACATGTAGCGGTGAAGTTTCACTCGTGAACCCAGGTCGAAGCCATTGGAATTCCCTCCGTGGTCCCGTCAAACCCTCCCGAGGTGAGCAAACACATTCACAAAACACAGTACTCACATCGCCTAGGACCGGGTCGAAGCCACAAATCCCACTCCGTGATCCCGTCGGACCCTCCCGAGCTGGCTAGCGAAATACTCAAGCACAACACGTCACCTAGGACCGGGACGAAGCCACGAATCCCACTCGAGGCCTCGAAGGTGTAACACCCCCGATATATTCAGGAATATTACAGCGCCGTAAATCCTTTACATAAGGATTTACAAGGCTAAAGAATTTAACAAGCTTTAAAAGGTACTAACTAATAGAAATAACGGAATTACAGTACATCAGCTCTGACCAAATACAGAAATAGTACAATTGTTCAACAGAACTCACTAATACATCACCAAATTCAAACCCATCACAAATGACTTCGTACTCGAGTACTTATTGAAATAACGAATAAACAACAGATAAATAAACCCGGTCGGGACATCACTCTACACCCTCGTCGTCATACAGTTCCAGTGGTTGTTTCCCCACTCTCCTGGATCCTGAACACAAACAAAATGTTCACCCCCGAAGGGGTTAGCACAACGATGCTAGTACAAGTACCACAACATATTATTCATATCTCACGGTGAATAATAATAACGTAAACGACAAAATACCAACGAGTCTTCTCGTACGAGAAACTCAAACATAACATACACAACTGATAATCACAACATGATATCAATACATACACATGGTAATTCCATCGATCCAGCATTCACTGCCTAGAACCCACGATGATCCCGTCAGACTAACCCGTGGTGGAAAAACCCGTCCGAAGATCCAGCGCACGCTAGCATAGATCCCCCGATGATCCCGTCGGACCAACACGAGGTGGACATACAATAACGACATACATGCACGACAATATGTATAACAACAATATATAAAACAATTAAGGTACTTGCCTCGATTTGAAGACAATAACAACACTTCCACGAAAATGAACCCTCGAAGATCGTCCTCCTCAATCAATCACGTAACGAGACCAAACCTTAACAAAAGAAATGATATAGGATTTATCTCACGTCGTACAAATGTTTAACAATTCGATTCACGGCCAAAAGTTCATAAAATGCAATCTGCCCGAACTGCTTAGCGCACGCTAAGTACTCTGTGTAGCGTGCGTTAAGTCTGCCCGATAGCGCACGCAAACAACAAAGACTAGCGTACGCTAACTATGCATGGTCAGTACTTCACTGACCAGCCAACTGACTCATCTGATGGTCTAGCGTACGTTACATACCAAACGTAGCGCACGCTAACTAGTGCTCGATAGCGCACGTTAAACTGCATAGCATAGCGTGCGCTATCTATGCATGGCGCTTTATCACGAGCAAGAATCGTTTCTTGCCATGATTGAAACAATGAAATCTTGCGTGATAATTCATGTTACTTCCATGAATACCATGTTCATACCCTTATGAATGATTTTACGGATAAAGACAACTTCGGATTCAAGGATATGCATACCAATATAAAACCATATTCCATTCCGACTTCAAATCTTCATACGACAATTTGAAAAGCTTAACGGTTGATATCAACACCTCTATATCAATCCATATTATCATACTGAAGTTGATAAACGTCCTATATATACTAGATAAATCCTTCCATGATCAAACCTTTAGATTTATCCAACAATAATGATTGTTAAAGTCAAGTCCAAGATTACTATGAAATCATCTATTAGATTCGGTTTACCAATGATAGAAGCTTCTCTTCACATATTCAGTGTACTAAGATTCGAATCATGATGATTATAATCAAGGTATTTAAGGCTTATTCATCTCACTATTCCAAACATGATATACTTGGATAATTCATCTATGAAAATCCATATCTTGTTAACATGATCATCCAAATCGTTAGAATCCAACTCTAAGTCTGGAGATAGATTGAACATACCTTAAAATGACGAAAATCACTGAACCGTAAGGTAGAATCCCACTCTGGTTGGTTGTATGCCACTCCAAGGTGCTATTCCACTTCCATGAACATTCCCACGTGATAACCAATGTATAAACACCAACAATATGTGTTCTAAGTGTATAGGAGTATTACTACAGCTCTCTGAACTCTCAAGGATGAAGAAAGGGCGAAAGAAATGAAAGCCAAAACGGTTGATGTCCCATTTATAATATTCTGCATTATTGACAAGTTAGCGCACGCTACTAAGCATCCCTTAGCGTGCGCTAATAATGGTTGACTTTAATTTGTCCGGTGCGCCGGGAATCTTATCCCGACCCATGTCCGGGCGCATGTGTTAGCCGTCCCGCTCAATAATTGAGTTCTTAGCGCACGCAACTCCTATCTTCATAGCGTGCGCTAATAATGGCCCGATAGCGCGCGTTAAGATACATTCTTAGTGTGCGCTATCACGAGGTTGCTTGAGCAATTTTTGCAAGTTTCTATACTTATGCATAATGATATCAATGCACGAAATATCATACTCCAATAGTCAAAATCACCAATCCGAAATAATACATGGTTTGAATACAGATGAAATACACTGTAATAAATCCGGATATTACATACTCTCCTACTAAAAAGGAGTTTCGTCCCGAAACTCAAGACGAAAATAACTCGGGATATCCAGACTTCATATCAGCTTCCGTTTCCCAGGTGGCTTCTTCCATTCCGTGACGTGACCACTGAACTTTGACCAAAACGATTGGTTTGTTCCTCAGTTGCTTAACTCGACTCTCGAG
Organism: Orobanche coerulescens; assembly: GCA_033398695.1. Classification (NCBI taxonomy): domain Eukaryota; kingdom Viridiplantae; phylum Streptophyta; class Magnoliopsida; order Lamiales; family Orobanchaceae; genus Orobanche; species Orobanche coerulescens. Next base: position 143,644,377 of record CM065805.1, on the reverse strand, counting down.
TATCTTGACCGGTCTTTCTTCAAACGTCCCATCCTGTGAGACTTCGATCTCACCGAAATCAATGATATGGATCGATCTCGTATATACCTCCAGAATCGGGATACGTGGAACACGTTATGAACATGGCACAATGACGGCGGCAATGCCAATCTGTATGCCAACTCCCAACTCTCTCGAGGATCTCAAATGGTTCGATATATCTCGGACTCACCTTTCCTTTCCTTCCGAAACGAAAGATTCCCGAGTAGGAGAAACCTTCAAAAGTACATGGTCTCCAGATTGAACTCTAATGGGCGATTTACGTACGTCCGCATAGATTTCGCGACTCGGGCGGTCAAAAGCCTTTCACGAATCAAGGCTATCTTCTCTCGAGTCTGCACGATCAACTCGGTCTGCTCGATCAAGTCTCGACGAATCGTCCCAAAGATAGGGCGATCTGCATCTCCTTCCGTATAATGCCTCAAACGGTGCCATCTTAATAGAAGCATGCCAACTATTGTTGTAGGTAAATTCAATCAACGATAGATGAACTTCCCAATCGTTTGACCAATCTAAGGCACAGGCCCTTAGCATGTCTTCCACCGTTTGTATAGTTCTCTGCATTGTCCGTCATCTGCGGGTGATAAGTCAGATCAAGTTCAATTCGGTCCCCAAGGCTTTATGAACTGCTTTCCAAAAGTGAGACACAAAACGGCCGTCTCGATCAGAAACAATGGTCTTCGGCGTACCATGCAATCGAACTATCTCCGAAATAAAGACTCGTGCCAACCTCTATGGTCCCCACGTATCCTTAATGCCTAGAAAATGAGCCGATTTGGTTAAGCGATCAACTATCAGCCAAATCATGTTCATTCCTGTCCTGGTTTTCGGCATATTAGTGATAAAGTCCATCGATATGTCCTCCCACTTCCATTCAGGAATCGGGAGCGGCTTCAACATTCCGGCAGGCCGTTGATGCTCGATCTTAACCTGTTGACAAGTCAAGCATTTCGAAACATAGTCCGCTACGTGTTTCTTCATGTTGCCCCACCAGAAGTTCTGCTTCAAGTCCTTATACATTTTACTGGTGCCCGGGTGGATAGAATAGGGCGAACTATGAGCTTCCTTCATAATCGTGTGTTTCAGAACATCAACATCGGGAATGCAGAGTCGGTTCTGAAATCTCAAAACTCCATCGTCATGAATTATGAATCCGGGGGCCTTTCCTTTGATCACTTCATCATGTAACCGAATCATCAGAGGATCATCTGCCTGTCTAGATTTGATTTCTTCGGTTAAAGATGAAGTTATCTCCATCACGCACAGTTGTCCTTGGACTCTTTGTAACCATACCTCAATTCCTTCACGAATCATCTCTCGCTGAAGGCTAAGTTGGGAGGTCAGCGTCTCCAGCATCTAAATAGAGACAGGCTTGCGGCTAAGTGCATCGGCTACTACATTCGCTTTGCCTGGATGATATAAAATCTCCAAGTCATAGTCCTTAATCAGTTCCAACCATCTTCTTTGCCGCATGTTCAACTCTTTCTGACTATATATGTACTTGAGACTCTTATGATCCGTAAAGATCTGACAGTGAGTCCCGTACAGATAATGCCTCCAGATCTTCAAGGCAAAAACCACTGCTGCTAGCTCCAAATCATGTGTTGGGTAATTCACTTCATAAGGTTTCAGTTGTCGCGATGCATAAGCGATCACCTTATCATTCTGCATCAACACGCACCCAAGTCCTTGGTTCGAAGCATCACTGTAAACTATGAATCCTCCAGTTCCCTACGAAAGTGATAGAATCGGTGCCGTCGTCAATCTCTTCTTCAATTCATCAAAGCTAATCTGACATAATTCATTCCACTCAAACTTTTGAGTTTTCTGCAGGAGTCGAGTAAGTGGGCGGGAGACTTTAAAAAACCCTTCCACGAATCGACGATAGTATCCAGCAAGTCCTAAGAAGCTTCGGACTTCTTTCACATTCTTTGGAGGCTCCCAATCCATAATTGCTTCGATCTTCTGAGGATCTACTCGGACTCCTTCAGCTGACACCACATGGCCGAGGAACATTACTTTCTTTAGCCATAATTCACACTTAGAAAGTTTGGCGTACAATTGTTCGTTTTTCAAAAGTTCCAATACAATCCGCAAATGCTGCGCATGTTCTTCCGGACTCTTAGAATACACCAGAATGTCATCAATAAACACGACCACAAATTTATCCAAAAATTCAATGAACACACGGTTCATCAATTGCATAAATACAGCAGGTGCGTTAGTGAGACCAAACGGCATCACTACAAACTCATAATGCCCGTAGCGAGTCCTGAACGCTGATTTCGGAACATCAGATTCCTTAATCCTCAGCTGATGGTATCCTGATCTCAGATCGATCTTAGAAAATACTGTTGCCCCTTGCAACTGGTCAAACAAATCATCAATCCGTGGCAACGGATACTTGTTCTTAATCATCATCTTGTTCAGCTCTCGATAGTCAATACACGGTCAGAGCGATCCATCCTTCCTTCGGACGAAAAGAACTGGCGCTCCCCAGGGTGAAACGCTTGGCTGAATATAGCCCTTATCCAGTAACTCCTATAGTCAAGCTTTTCGATTCAGACATCTCAAGAGGTGCCATACGATACGGCGCCTTAGAAATTGGTGTCGCTCCGTGTTCCACCAATAGTAAATTCTACATCCCTTCGTGGAGGTAGCCCAGGTAACTCGTCAGGAAATACATCTGGAAATTCGTTCACAACAGGAATGGATGAAAGTTCCACAATTTCGTCTTCTTTCTTCATTGAGTAACACCAGTACCCGGTACAGCCCTATTTCAACAATTTGACAGCTTTCATCGCCTTGATCAACTTTCCTGAGCTTCCCGGTTTCCATCCCTTAAATAGAATCTCGGAACCATCGTCAGCGATCAGCGAGATATTCCTCCTTCGGTAGTTCACAATTGCTCCATATCGATTAATCCAATCGTCTCCGAGTATCAGGTCGTCTCCTTGCATTTCTATCACGATCAGATTTGAGAGCCACTCTCTGCCTCCAAATGATCAGGGAAATTTCTAGTTTCTAAATTTCCGACAATCCTCTATCCACTCGGTAAACCAACAACATAAGGTTCACAAGTATGAAAACCGGAAATATTCAAACGATTTACACAAGACAAAGATATGAAAGAATGTGTAGCTCCTGTATCGAATAAAACGCTTACTGGCTGGGAAAGGATCTGGACAGTACCTGATGCGACAGCAGCATCTTGATCGTCTGTTCTCCTCATCTCGCATGCACGTGGGGAGCAGATCCGCACTCGATGTCCCTTTCGGTCCCATTGTCCTCTCGCTCGCCCGCGGCCAAAATTCCCGAGGCATCCGAACACTTTGCCGCGTCTGTGGAATACCGCCTCCTTCTCGGATCGGCCGTGGTGTACGGCTCAAATACTTTGCGCCTCTTCACAAAACACCGCCCGATGTCCTCTCGTCCACAATCAAAACAAGTCACGGCAGAAGGGGTAATTCACGATAGTGCTGCCCGGGGCGCAGCTTAAAGCATTTCTGGTAATGCCGTAATAGTCGATGTCGCTCCGAAGTTCTTTCCGCTCCTAGTCGGGTGCGGAGGTTTCTTGAAAGAGTGAAAGGATGACGGGCCTTATGGGCCCCACTGTTCTTGTGCTCGTAAATGTACCAGAGACTTTCGCTTCTTGGATTCTCAAAATTTCTCCATGGCCGCTTCCTTGATCTCATATGCCAACGCCTTATCCTGGTATTGGCGGAGTGTGGTACATTCGAATCCGACATGTACCTCAACTTCTGGTTTCATTTTCATATCGAAATGGATCATCATTTCGCATCTGCTCACCGGATGTCGAACAAATGCCACCGTTGGTTAAACGCCTTGATCGGCCGATACCGCACATCGTAAGGCCGAGCGAAGAAAACTCCCGAACTTTGGCTTCCCTCACGGGATGAGGGCACATCGAGCTTCCATCATCAATCTAAACTCTGTCAATCAGCATCATGGTCTACAGCGGGATGGCTTCCCACCATTCGACGCTTCCCTATCGTAAAATATTGAGCGATAGAGGCTCTCCTATTGCCCAGGTAGTTGATTCCGGCAAAGATTTTCTCCAGCTCCTTTAACCAATGATCCCAGGTGGGAGTCTCAGAAATACCGTCGAATTTGGGTGGTTGCATCTTCGCCACCTCTTGCAGCCACCGGTCACCTCGATTTCCCATATCTGGGATCCCTTGCTGTCTCTCTCCCTGCTGTAGTCCCACCGCCACTTGCATTCGGTCCACGACCTGGGCGAACTGAGTCATCTGGTTCACCACTTGACGAAGGATCTCTGGTACAGTAGGATCTGGTTCATTATTAATAGATTGTTGCGGCTCGCCTGAGCTATGACTGGCCGGGTTAGAAGGCGACGCTTCCCTTTCGACATTTCTTCGTCCGCGTCCACGACCGCGACCACGTCCACGTCCGCCTCTCAACATACTGTAAGCATAAATACTCAATATACAGGAAACAACATCGTTCTAATATTCGAGTATAAAGAGACACAACATGTAAAGAACAAGATAGAGTTTAGGAACTTACAACCACTGTCCGCATGAAGACGTAGGCAGTGCAGTGATGTCATTCACGGCCGGTTACCCCAAAAGACATAAATGACCCCTATTTTAACCCAACGGCCAAGATATCCATAATCTTAGCTCCTATACCATATTCTGTAACACCCCCGATATATTCAGGAATATTACAGCGCCATAAATCCTTTACATAAGGATTTACAAGGCTAAAGAATTTAACAAGCTTTAAAAGGTACTAACGAATAGAAATAACGGAATTACAGTACATCAGCTCTGACCAAATACAGAAATAGTACAATTGTTCAACAGAACTCACTAATACATCACCAAATTCAAACCCATCACAAATGACTTCGTACTCGAGTACTTATTGAAATAACGAATAAACAACAGATAAATAAACCCGGTCGGGACATCACTCTACACCCTCGTCGTCATACAGTTCCAGTGGTTGTTTCCCCGCTCTCCTGGATCCTGAACACAAACAATATGTTCACCCCCGAAGGGGTTAGCACAACGATGCAAGTACAAGTACCACAACATATTATTCATATCTCACGGTGAATAATAATAACGTAAACGACAAAATACCAACGAGTCTTCTCCTACGAGAAACTCAAACATAACATACACAACTGATAATCACAACATGATATCACTACATACACATGGTAATTCCATCGATCCAGCGTTCACTGCCTAGAACCCACGATGATCCCGTCAGACCAACCCGTGGTGGAAAAACCTGTCCGATGATCCAGCGCACGCTAGGATAGATCCCCCGATGATCCCGTCGGACCAACACGAGGTGGACATACAATAACGACATACATGCACGACAATATGTATAACAACAATACATAAAACAATTAAGGTACTTGCCTCGATTTGAAGACAATAACAACACTTCCACGAAAATGAACACTCGAAGATCGTCCTCCTCAATCTATCACGTAACGAGACCAAACCTTAACAAAAGAAATGATATAGGATTTATCTCACGTCGTACAAATGTTTAACAATTCGATTCACGGCCAAAAGTTCATAAAATGCAATCTGCCCAAACTGCTTAGCGCACGCTAAGTACTCTGTGTAGCGTGCGTTAAGTTTGCCCGATAGCGCACGCAAACAACAAAGACTAGCGTACGCTAACTATGCATGGTCAGTACTTCACTGACCAGCCAACTGACTCGTCTGATGGTCTAGCGTACGTTACATACCAAACGTAGCGCACGCTAACTAGTGCTCGATAGCGCACGTTAAACTGCATAGCATAGCGTGCGCTATCTATGCATGGCGATTCTTCACGAGCAAGAACTGCTTCTTGCCATGATTGAAACAATGAATTCTTGCGTGATAATTCATGTTACTTCCATGAATACCATGTTCATACCCTTATGAATGATTTTACGGATAAAGACAACTTCGGATTCAAGGATATGCATACCAATATAAAACCATATTCCATTCCGACTTCAAATCTTCATACGACAATTCGAAAAGCTTAACGGTTGATATCAACACCTCTATATCAATCCATATTATCATACTGAAGTTGATAAACGTCCTATATATACTAGATAAATCCTTCCATGATCAAACCTTTAGATTTATCCAACAAAAATGATTGTTAAAGTCAAGTCCAAGATTACTATGAAATCATCTATTATATTCGGTTTACCAATGATAGAAGCTTCTCTTCACATATTCAGTGTACTAAGATTCGAATCATGATGATTATAATCAAGGTATTTAAGGCTTATTCATCTCACTATTCCAAACATGATATACTTGGATAATTCATCTATGAAAATCCATATCTTGTTAACATGATCATCCAAATCGTTAGAATCCAACTCTAAGTCTGGAGATAGATTGAACATACCTTAAAATGACGAAAATCACTGAACCGTAAGGTAGAATCCCACTCCGGTTGGTTGTATGCCACACCAAGGTGCTATTCCACTTCCATGAACATTCCCACGTGATAACCAATGTATAAACACCAACAATATGTGTTCTAAGTGTATAGGAGTATTACTACAGCTCTCTGAACTCTCAAGGATGAAGAAAGGGCGAAAGAAATGAAAGCCAAAACGGTTGATGTCCCATTTATAATATTCTGCATTATTGACAAGTTAGCGCATGTTACTAAGCATCCCTTAGCGTGCGCTAATAATGGTTGACTTCAGAATTTGTCCTAAAAGGCCGGGAATCTTATCTGCACTCCATGTCCCGGCTGACGCATGTGTTAGCCGTCCCGCTCAATAATTGAGTTCTTAGCGCACGCAACTCCTATCTTCATAGCGTGCGCTAATAATGGCCCGATAGCGCGCGTTAAGATACATTCTTAGCGTGCGCTATCACGAGGTTGCTTGAGCAATTTTTGCAAGTTTCTATACTTATGCATAATGATATCAATGCACGAAATATCATACTCCAATAGTCAAAATCACCAATCCGAAATAATACATGGTTTGAATACAGATGAAATACACTGTAATAAATCCGGATATTACAGAAGGACCCTCCCGAGCTGGCTAGCGAATCAAACTCAAGCACGAGTAACATATCACACTGAGGATATCCAAACAATTCACCCAGAGGCATCAAACACTTAGTAAAACGACACGTCAACCACAATGCACCGAAATGAAACAGTATACGTCCACACACAAATACCAAGTGTATCATAAACACCAAACATGTCCATAAGATTCACATACTCGTTCGAGAAACACAACAATCACAAAACACACACGATTTTGAAAGAGGGCCTTAAACAAGGCTAACCAAATCTTTTGAAAAACTCGTCTCCAACAAATAAACAAACACACCAATAAGATCACCAATTATCATATCCACAAAACAAGAATAGTATGGACAAGGTACTTGCCTCGAAATCGGCACGCAAGTAGTCCGACGAACACGGCTCAACCGGGAAGCTACGACACGCCCGATGTCATCGAAAAGGAAGACGACAACGAACGGAAGGGTTCAACGCGGTTTCTTCGCAAGAAACTCGACCCTAACATCATACAATGAATAAATCAATGATCATACGAGGAAGAATAATCGTAGAACGTCCGAAAACCCCTCTAAGACATTCTACCGGACACCTTCAAGGCGTCGATCAAGAACTCGACCAAAACAACGAATCGATACGATCCAACCAAGGAATAACAAGGGAAATGATATAATACATCTAAATAATCATCATTCCATCTTAATCCTAAGTTAAATCGGATTAAACGGACGAAATCAACCAAAATACCCAAATTCCCCAAAACTAGATTTCAAGAAATCTAACCTTGATTCGGTAGATCAGAGGAGGTTACGGGATGATTGATTGATGTTATAAACTCAAGAACTTCATGGATTGGATGTATGACAACATGCCTCCATGATCCATAAGTCTCCAACCGCGGAAGAGGAGGAAGGAAGTGGGAAAAACGAGAAAAAAATGAAGTCTGGCCGAGCCCAGGCTATATATAGCCGGCAGGGTTACGGCCGTAACCCGCAGTGTCTTACGGCCGTAACTCGGTCCCTTACGGCCGTACTCGGCAGGCCTTACGGCCGTAACCGGCATTCGTCAAAAATCGCCTAACACCAAAGGACACTTACGGCCGTAACTCGCACACATTACGGCCAGAATCGCCTTCGCCAGAAGCCGCCAGCGCCATACGGCCGCACCCGATCACGCCTTACGGCCGTAATCGCACATGTTACGGCCGTAATCGGCACCTTACGGCCAGAACTCGCCAAAGCAGGCCCTCGCCCGGCCGTGACTCGGCCGTGGCCCCTCCGACGGCCCGGACGACCCCGAAACCCGAACCTGAGTAAAAATTGAAGATACGGTTACGAAGTACTCGCAAAGCCGAATCCAAGCGCTAAGAGAACACACGATTCCGATCACCCGAAGTGTCAGAATTCGACAACGGAAGTAATTACCCTAAACTTTGGGAAATTACAAAAATGGCCCAAAATGCCCGGAAATCACGATACGTGATCGAAACACCAAACCAAAACTCGCAACATGAATAATAACATCAAATGAACTTGCGAGAAATTCGAAACAACAGTTTCGGACGAGATTCGCAAGAATCGAGCTCAAGTGCGGAAAAGTCGCTAAAAAGCACGGAACTCAACAAAACGAAACCGAAACGAACTCGGATGACAAAAAGTGCAGAATTAATCATTCTCGAAATGACGAGACGGTCATGAGCTAGTCGTCAAAATGGACTTCCGCCGAAAAAAAGAAAATTACCGAAATTCGAAATTGCGGATATTACATCGGCTTCTAAACATTTCCCTTTTTCAAGAATTTTGGAAATTTCATTTTCCAATAAATTATTTTTAGCCTGAAGGGATTTTATTTCTGATAAAGCATTTTGAAAATCAGTATGCAAAAGTTCGAATGCTTCAAATAATTCGTCTTGAGACGATGTACTAACCTGGCTTTCGTCGTAACTTTCATCGAGTGAACTCCTTGCCATGAGTGCGAGGTTATTTTGAATAATTTCATCATCATCCTCTTCGTCACTCCATGTTGCTTGATTTGTTCCTTCGTGAGTTACCTCTAGCATTTCCCAAATTTATTTGCCACTATCACACTAGGAAATCCGGTCCTGTTCTTCCGGATTTAAAGCACAATAAAGCATTTGCGTTGCTTTACAATTTTGATGGTCTTTCATCCAATCCATATCATCATATTCTTCTCTTTAAAGTACTATTGGAATTCGGGGGAATTTTTGGACCTAGAGATATGATCTTCCAAAGCTCAATATCATAAGCTCGGATGAATATTGACATATTCTTTTAACCCGATTCGTTACCAATTGTTGGTATATTCGGTATATGCGCTATTATGCGGAGGCGTAAATAAAGTGCATTAATTAAATCGACACAAGATATATTGTTAGGCGTATTTTTATACGCTTATTTATCATTATTTTGTATTATTTTGGAGTGTGAAATCATCTAAATGAGCTTTTAATGCCTTAATTTTGTATGATTGACAGGAAATTGAAGTCCGGAAGCTTAAACGAGGCAAAACGGGCGAAAACGGCAAAACTGGACTATGAGCCGCGGCACAAGGAAGGTGAGCCGCGGCAAAGGAAGACACCACCAAGGGCGAGTAAATGTACTGTGTCGCGCATGCACCCAGTGAGCCGCGCACGTAAGAATTAATTAGCGCCCGTGTATCCATTTTGGCGATGTGCGCGCACGAGTTGATGAGCCGCGGCACACTTAGCGGGTTTCATACGTCTGCGCGGAATTTGAGCCGTTTCGATGCGTTTCGACCAACTAATACGGACGCGATTTGTGGAGGTGCTGAGCTATAAATAGGGCTTAAGACCCTAATTTAATCATCTTGGAATCTTGGAATCATTGAATCTAAACCTAGGAGAGCTTAAGCTTGGAGACAGAGAAGAGGAGGAAAGCGAAGAATTCAAGGGCGGATATGAGTCAAGAACGGAGGAATCCGAGCTTCATCTGCGTTGAATTTTATGCTTTCGTTTATTTATTCTGTATTTTCGCTTTTAGTATGTCAGGCTAAGGCCCTAATCTAGGGTTTTGATGAAACCTTTGTTTTGACGAATTGATTAAGATTATCCAATTTATTACCTTTTTATTGAGTTTTCCCAATTATGTTTAATGCTTGCAATTATCTGGCCAATAGTTGTATTGATTTAATCATTCACTTCGAATCGGGAGAGGAGATTTGGTGAGGAACTATTGGTGAGGACCGTTTTATTCTGTGAGATAGGAATATACTCATAGAAACTACGTGGCCTTTAGGAGATTTCATGCTTTTTGCCTATCGACGAGATAATTCACCTAGGGATAGAGTGCGTTAGTCGCCGTTAGATAAATCTATTGACCTCGGGAGAGGCGGTAGAATATATTAGCAATCTCCGCCTTGAAGAATTGGGAAAATTATTTATGACGGATAATCGAGAGTAAATTCGGATAAACTAAGGTGGATTCAGAACCCTAGACGTATTCATCATTTGATTTCCTTAATCCAAGATATTGTTTTCTACTGCTTAGTATTTTAGAAATTCTTTTAGTTATTAATCCAAAAACCCAACGTCGATTGTTCAAATAAAATTGGAATACGAAAACGTCGGTAGTTAGAGATTCAATCCTCGTGGGAACGATACTCTACTTATCACTTTATTACTTGTAAACGATGACGTGCACTTGCGTGTAGGAAATATCGCAACAAGTTTTTGGCGCCGTTGCCGGGGATTGAATTTTTTCTAATATCGATTTAAGTATTTCCAGTCTTAATTTGAACGTTTTATTTTTATTTTTGCGTATTTAATTTCGTTTATTTGTTTTTCCTTTCAGGAACTTTCGTGTAGTGCATGAGAAGACTCGGTAACGAAGGCCTACTACCTTTGGACACCGAGCTCGAGCGCACTCTACGAAAGAATAAAAGGGAGAGAAGAGAGTTGCAGACGACAGTCAACATGGCCGAAAATATTGAAATCCAAGGAGGAGACAACCAAGTGCGGCAAGTTCAACCGGAACTAGCTCTTCGGGACTATGCCATGCCGCAGGTCAACGCAAATTTTTCGGGAATTCGGCGTCCCACTATCCAAGCAAATAACTTTGAGATCAAGCCCGCCATTATTCAGATGGTGCAGGCGAGCCCATTCTGTGGACTACCGAAGGACGATCCGAATGCTCACATTGCTTCTTTCCTTGAGATATGCGATACTTTCAAAACTAATGGTGTCACCGACGACGCCATCCGATTGAGGCTTTTCCCTTTTTCTTTGAGGGATAAAGCAAAGTTTTGGTTAAATTCCTTACCGCCGGGGTCGATTACAACATGGGAGAGGTTAGTGCAAGCCTTCCTTGCAAAATTTTTCCCACCAGCTAAGACGGCGCGGTTGAGAAACGAGATAACTACTTTTGCCCAGTTCGAGATGGAATCGCTCCACGAGGCGTGGGAGCGATATAAAGAATTGCTACGAAGATGCCCTCATCACGGCATTCCTGATTGGCTTCAGCTGCATACGTTTTATGGTGGTTTGAGTGCTTCTACACGCACTCTTGTGGATGCGGCCTCCGGTGGAACATTCATGGGAAAATCTATGGCCGAGGCTCACGTGCTTTTGGAAGATATGGCCGAAAACGCATACCAATGGCCATCAGAAAGATTGACACCGAAAAGAGTTATGGAAGTTTCAAGCAATGATCCGATTTCCACCTTGTCAGCTCAAGTCGCCGCTTTGACACAACAGCTCCAGAACTTTTCGCACGCACCAGCCCCCGTTACCATTGAGACATGTAATTGGTGTAACGGATCACACCCGAGTGCGGAGTGTCAATTTGGAAATCCGTTCGAGCAAAATCAGATGGAGCAGGCTCAATTCGTAGGAAGTGGGAATCGACCGAATAACCCGTACTCCAATACTTATAATCCGGGGTGGCGCAATCACCCCAACTTTTCATGGAGAAACGGACAGAACGCACACCAGCCCCCTTTCGCCCAGAATCAACAGCAGCCCCCTTTCCGCTCCCAAAGTGTCTCTCGAGGAAGCGCTTGCAAAATTGGCGGCAAATACGAGTCAATTTATGACTCGGGCGGAAGCTACACTACAAAATCATTCTGCTTCCATTCGGAATTTGGAGGTCCAGCTGGGCCAAATCGCTAATGTGTTGACAGCTCGTCCGGAGGGAGCATTGCCGAGTACAACAGAGACTAATCCTAGAGAGAGTCTAAACGCAGTTAGCTTGAGAAGCGGGAGAGAGTTGCTGGATCAGCCGGAGCTGGTTAAAGAGAAGAAGGTTATTGAGGAAGAGATGGATTTAAAGCCAGAGGAGTCGAAAGATTTGGAGCCGGATAACTCGAAGACATGTGTTTCCCCCGTTCCGTTTCCACAAAGACTACAGCAAAGAAGGGCGGACAAACAATTTTCCAAGTTCCTTGATGTGTTCAAAAAGCTTCACATAAATATTCCGTCACGACGCATTGGAGCAGATGCCGAGTTATGTCAAGTTTATGAAAGAGATATTATCTAAGAAGAGAAAACTTGAAGAGTTTGAAACGGTTGCCTTGACAGAGGAGTGCAGTGCAATTCTTCAAAAGAAGCTCCCACCTAAATTGAAAGATCCGGGAAGCTTCAACATACCGTGCACCATGGGGAATCTTTCGTTTGATAAGGAACTATGCGATCTTGGTGCAAGTATCAACCTCATGCCTCTATCGATTTTCCAAAAGCTGAATATTGGGGAAGCCAAGCCAACCACAGTCTCCTTACAATTGGCGGACCGATCGATAAAGTATCCGAGGGGAGTAATCGAGGATGTTTTAGTTAAAGTCGATAAGTTCATCTTTCCGGCCGATTTCATCGTATTAGACATGGAGGAAGATGAAAATATTCCGATCATCTTGGGACGACCATTTCTAGCGACGGGCCGCACCCTTATAGACGTGGAAAAGGGGGAGTTAACTCTGAGGGTCCAAGACGAGCAAGTTACTTTTCAAGTGTTCAAATCGTTCCCATGTCCCGGAAGTGCTGATAAAGAGTCTCAAATTGAAAGTGTGGATGTTGTTGAAAGAGGAAAGCACCGAAAACATTGTCGGTGGAAAAATTCTGATTTAGTGTTGAATGGCCCAAGTTTTAAGAAGGATGTTGAACGAGTGGCATTCCTCGAGCATGAGGAAAAATCTGCTGCAGTCGTGAGTTCGTTGGGGAAGGAGGAGAGTGAGCCGAAAGCCAAGAGAAAAATTAGTCATGGAGAAACCGGGTGTTTCGGGAAGTTTTTCAAGTCGAAACCTTTTCGCAAACAACATTTGATGACCGAACCGAGAATCGAACCGCTGATGACCAATGGTCATAATTTTAACCAAAATATAAACGGTTCGATGAACGGGGCGGAAACCAAATGGAGTTTGCGAAAAGCGAACTAACGTTGTTCAATAGGTCCGGCTGAAGACTATAAACTTTGCGCTTCTCGGGAGGCAACCCGAGTTCGTAGTTGTAGATTTTTGCATTTCTTTATTTTTCTTGTATTCGTGATTCTTATTTTTCATCATTTTTGTGCTTCTATTTGCTTCTGCCTCTCGTTTTTAACGTCTTCTTCTCAAAATTCTGTGCAGGAAAGTCCCAGGGAAGAAACTGGAGTATGAGCCGCGGCACACATCAATCGCCAGGGGAGGCTAAACCAACTGTACTTTGTGCCGCGGCACGGCATAAATGAGCCGCGGCACACTTGAGCAATGAGCCGCGGCACACGGAACTTGAGCCGCGGCACACGACAAATCGAGACACAGGTAAAAAGGGACTGTACCTTGTGCCGCGGCTCACTTTATCTGTGCCGCGGCACACTATGCGGAATCCGAAAGGCCAGGTAGCTTATAACATGCATTCGGACGGCATTTATCAGGTATGTTTTTCCTTCTCCTTGCCTTCCCTCCCCAGCGCGACCGGCCGAAGCAATTCCTCCATCTTTTCCCTGCGATTTTTCTTGAAATCTCGAAAGGTACGTTTCAATCTTGCGATTTTACTTGCTTATGGTTTATATTTGGAAGTTGTGTATGTGTTTGATGAGTGGAATATGTTTATTTCTCCTTCAAATAGTTTTGTGATTGTTAGAGAATAACAGGATGGTTTTATCGAATTTTCTTGATTAAATTGGGATATCAATGAGTTGAATGTGTTAAGTTGTTACTGATTGAATTGTCTTTCTGTTTTTGGGGGTTGAATCGAGCTAGAACTATGTTTATCCTTCAAGTAAACGTGCGCCCTCAAGGTATCCGATAAATTGCCCAAATGAAAAGTTTTCTTTGAAAAAGCAACCGTTTTGAATCTACGTGCAACGTATACGTTTAGAATTTACAGCAAGCCCAACCCTTACATCCAGTTTAGATGTTTAAGTCCAAATTCATCTTTTTTCTCTCGTATGCGCTAGTGTCTTAAATTCGGAATTTCTGGTTTGATATCCTTAGCCGCGCCTAGATCATTGTTATTATTTTTGCGTAAATAAACCCTCGTGTTGTACTTCTCAGGACTGATTATGGCGCGCACGAAGAAGCTGACAAAGCGTGCTAGGACCGAGTTCTCCCCTACTCGAGGGGAGACCTCTCGGGGTCGGGCCGAGGTGGAGGGGCACCAATTTTCGGACCCCGAAATTCACAAAATATTCAACGAGAAGATCCGTCCGCGACCACTTATTCCCGAGAGAGGTTTTACTCCTCAGGACGGGGAGTTGCTCACCATGATCGACGAGATGGGATGGGCCAGATTTACAGCACCTCCCGAGCCAGCAGTCATCTCGATCGTCCAGGAGTTTTACGCGGCCTCTGTGAAGCATATCCGGCGGGGCATTCGTTGCCATCTTTAGAGTCCGGACTCGGAGTCGACGTCAGGGTCACTGTTGATTTCTCCCCATTGCTATTCGGAGGCTTTTTGGGTTTCCGGCGGTTGCCGAGACAAACTATGACCGCGTGATGACCGGCCTCACTAAGGAGGCCCCGCTTGAGACGATTGCACGGCCGGTACCGACCGGGAGCGGCGAGCACATAGCTCATCCACTTTTCACTTCAGAGCTCGCGCCTCGGCCGGCTCGGGCGAGCACAGCTTTACTTCATCTGCGCACGCATCGACCCTACCTCCCAGATCCGTACAGCTTTTCTCTCCCGCCGGATACTTTTGCTATCACCTCCGGCCGCGCTTCGATGTGGCCCCCATTCGGTCCGATCTATCTTCCGGAGTATCCGAGGGGCCAAGACAGGTTGAAGCACCCCTCCCTCATCTGCGCTTTATGCCGTGATCCGGGCGGCGTGGTCGATCGGCGAGCCGATGCTTGCCCCACGAGCCCCGATCGACCACCGCATCATATCGCACTTTGAGCGGTGGGCGGAGCGCCGGCTGCGCTCGGGCGAGGATTTTTGCTCGAGGAGGCTCACGAGGGATCCCCCGAGCCGCTTTTGTTGACGCACGGAGAGGCCGGCCCGCAGCCTGACAGAGCGAGGTTGGAGGAGCTGTTTGATGGGCTGCGGGAGGATTTGAGGAGACAGAGAGAAGAGGATTTGAGGAGACAGAGAGAAGAGCATAGGGAGGAGCTGAAGAGAGAGAGAGAGGAGCTGAGAGAGGAGTTGAGGAGAGAGAGAGACGAGATGAGGAGAGAGAGAGAGAGCTGGATGGCTGCCATGCGGGAGGAGCAGCGGGCGGCGCGGGAGAGTGTTGTTGCTGCCGCCAGAGCCGAGATGAGAGAGCAGGCCCGCCGGGCCAGCCGACGAGCGGCGAGGCGTCTTGCTGCGAGGGATGCTTATCATCAGGAGCACCTCGCCGCATGGACGGCCCACATCATGCATCCCGACGGGCCATTTACTGCGCCCGCCCGGCCAGCCACACCACCCTCCTCACCGGACGATGCCGGCACCAGCTCCTGAGCAGACTGGAGGGGAGTACTTGACCTTTTACTTTCCTTGCATTTCATTTTTGTCCATTGAGGTCAATGTACGTCCTAAGTTTGGGGGAGGGATTTACATTCAGTCTACATTCATTGTTGTACTCTATTTTCTTGCTATACATTATATTTTGTTGCACTTTTCTTTTCTTTGCGAAATTTTTTTTTTTAGATAGCCTTGCTTGCCGTAGTTTTTCTTTATTCGTGAATTTTCGTGCTTCTATTTGTGTGATACTGATGTTACGACACTGTCTTTCTCTCTGAAGAAACGGGCAAGTTCTAGTGGAGTTGTAGTCAGTTATTTCTGTTCTGCTTAGTATTCAATTAGGTCCGAAATTTTTCGTGCTTGTAGAGGTCTTGGCAGATAAGAGACGATACATACTTGTGTTTAAATCCCCATTAATACGTTTGGCTACATTTTCCGGATAGTGAGTCGTACTGTTTCTTTAGTCGTGTTGGCACTTAAATTGAGTTTAGAGTCGGTCAGTTTTTCCCTAAAAGTCGAGAGAATGTTTTCTATGAAGGGAAGTCTAGTAACCGGGGGTATTCGCGTGACCCGTTGTTTACTCTCGCGTAAAACGACGACCCCGATTAGACTAGTGATTTAGATATTTCACATGTGCCAACGATAGGGAGCCTAGTAACCGGGGGTATTCGCGTGACCCGCTGTTTACTCTCGCGTAAAATGGAAACCTTCATTTGGACATGCGGAAATTATGTATTCGAGTTGTTTCTCCGCTGTAAACGGGAACTTAGTAACTAGAAGCATCCATGTGCCCCATGAGTGTCTTTTACGTCAAACGGTTTCCGGATACATGAGAATGGAAGTTCCACCCTAGGATTATCCCGATGAAACATCCCGAGATCCTAACCTAGTGGTCGACTCGAATCAAATTCTTGAGCATATTTATATAAGGGGATACTGTCCGAGGTTTATTTGTTATAAGACTCGTGAAAATTTGTGCCTTTAGACTGTGGAACAGGATGAACTAGTTTGGTTGTGTTAGCCTTTCATATTGACGGTCGATTTGACTCATGTTTTGTTAATCTTTGAGCTGAAATTTTCTTCATGAACGAGTGATTAGGACTGCATTTGATTACTTTGCGGAATCAGTATTCTGAGTGCAGCTCGCTTTTACGAAACTCGTATTATTTAGAGAGAATGGCAGGATAGTATTGATTAGGTTGAACACTATGAGTTGCACGATTGTTCACGACATTCTTTTATTGAACTCAATTCTTTTTGCTTGAGGACAAGCAAAGGCTTAAGTTTGGGGGTATTTGTTAGGCGTATTTTTATACGCTTATTTATCATTATTTTGTAGTATTTTGGAGTGTGAAATCATCTAGATGAGCTTTTAATGCCTTAGTTTTGTATGATTGACAGGAAATTGAAGTCCGGAAGCTTAAACGAGGCAAAAGCGAGCAGCAAAATCGACTATGAGCCGCGGCACAAGGAAGGTGAGCCGCGGCAAAGGAAGACACCGGTGAAGGCGAGTAGGTGTACTGCGTGCGCGCACACGGCCAGTGAGCCGGCACGTAAGAATTAATTAGCGCCCTGTATCAGTTTTGGCGATGTGCCGCGGCACAGTTGATGAGCCGCGGCACACTTAGCGGGTTTCATACGTCTGCGCGGAATTTGAGCTGTTTCGATGCCAGTTTTCGACCAACTAATACGGACGCGATTTGTGGAGGTGCTGAGCTATCAATAGGGCTTAAGACCCTAATTTAATCATCTTGAAATCTTGGAATCATTGAATCTAAACCTAGGAGAGCTTAAGCTTGGAGACAGAGAAGAGGAGGAAAGCAGAAGAATTCAAGGGCAGAAGGCGGGAGCTGAAGAACGGAGGAATCCGAGCTTCATCTGCGTTTGAATTTTATGCTTTCGTTTATTTATTCTGTATTTTCAGTTTTTAGTATGTCAGGCTAAGGCCCTAATCTAGGGTTTTGATGAAACCTTTGTTTTGACGAATTGATTAAGATTATCCAATTTATTACCTTTTTATTGAGTTTTCCCAATTATGTTTAATGCTTGCAATTATCTGGCCAATAGTTGTATTGATTTAATCATTCACTTCGAATCGGGAGAGAGGAGATTTGGTGAGGAACTATTGGTGAGGACCGTTTTATTCTGTGAGATAGGAATATACTCATAGAAACTACGTGGCCTTTAGGAGATTTCATGCTTTTTGCCTATCGACGATATAATTCACCTAGGGATAGAGTGCGTTAGTCGCCGTTAGATAAATCTATTGACCTCGAGAGAGGCGGTAGAATATATTAGCAATCTCCGCCTTCAGTAAATTGGGAAAATTATTTATTACGGATAATCGAGAGTAAATTCGGATAAACTAAGGTGGATTCAGAACCCTAGACGTATTCATCATTTGATTTCCTTAATCCAAGATATTGTTTTCTACTGCTTAGTATTTTAGAAATTCTTTTAGTTATTAATCCAAAAACCCAACGTCGATTGTTCAAATAAAATTGGAATACGAAAACGTCGGTAGTTAGAGATTCAATCCTCGTGGGAACGATACTCTACTTATCACTTTATTACTTGTAAACGATGACGTGCACTTGCGTGTAGGAAATATCGCAACATATATAGAGGTTCGGCCAAACATGCCTACTCGGCACCTCTCTTCTATCGGTCGATGGATTACCGTTATAATCTGGTCTTCTACTTGTCTGAGATAACTGGTCACACACTTGTCTTTTTGTCGGTCCAAGTTAAACCGTTTTCCTTTTCTATCGGACAAGGAATCAACCTATCTAGATTTCTATGGGTACTAGACAAACCTCACGTGGATACAGATTGTGATTCTAATAATGCCGGATCCTTGATCCTAATAACACTGAATCCAATCTTATCCTTTGTTTTCCTCTCATGTATGTTTCCATGTATAATATTCAAACACTTATAAATATAAGCTCAAATACAACAACAAGAATGTTTACAATGATATCACAAGTATAGATGATTTGCTCAAGGTTGTTGTGTTGTTTAATACTAAATGGTTTGGTATTTATAGGTAATTTCTTCCAACTAGCTGTTACTGCCAGTCTCACTTAGTGTGCGCTAGCCTCTTCATTTAGCGTGCTCTATTGCCCTGTTACATATGTTAATCTGCATGGTTACGTACGTTACCTGCTGTTTCCTTCAGTCCAGTAGCTTCTGATACTTTGAGTTGGCGTGCGCTAGTATTCTCTCGCGCCTGCGTGCGCTAATATCACGTCATTGCTTGCGTCATATATCCGTTTGTAACTTTTGACTTCAACTCCTAATCTTCCAACATTCATTTGTTTGAATTCAAATGCTCTTTGGCGTGCGCTAAATATCATTCATAGCCTGCGCTATGTCTCAGTCAGTGCATACGACATTCCGTGTTTGAAAGTCTTTATAACGGTCACATGCGATAGAATGCATTAGACTTCATCTATAGCGTGCGCTGTCTTCATCTTGTAGCGTGCGCTAGCCTTGATCTCCAGCGTGCGCTAGCTTTGCAGTCCAGATTGAATGACTTTTTGCGTCTTCGATTTCTTCATTATTTTGTTTTGCTTCCTTGTTATTTTTCTTTGTTTAACAACTAATCATCAAAACTCAATAATGAATATTTGGAGTAAAACATTCCAACAATCTCCCCCTATTTGATGATTACAAAACAACACTCTTAAATGGGATAAACCTGCAAAATATAAATATAAATATATGTACAGATCAAAATTTTTGACTTTGTCCATTTCGTTAGTTTCCATCTCCCATCTTTCCTTTTTCTCCTTTCCAACTTTTTCTCATTTTTCAACGCCTTCTTTTCTTTTTCATATTTTCGACTTTCTTCGTCTTTTCTCCTCCTTTCATGATTCGTATATATTTTTATTTTTCTCCCCTTATACCATTCTTCTTTTATACCATTCTTCTCCCCCTTTTTGTTATTAGCAAAAAGTGCATTTAAGATGATAAAAATGATAATAAAAATTATAATGTATGCTGAAATGGGTAAACTCCCTTTGACAAATATATCTCCCCATTAAAAATATAACTCCCCCTGAGTAAATATCAATTTTTAAAATATCAATGATAAAGATACCAATTGAAGAAATATTTAATTTTGATTTTTGGGGATCCAATCGATAGTTGGTTTTTCTTTTGAAACATAGACGATATTTGAAATGAAGGTTCCTTTTGGAATCCAAATCTTTTTAATTTTTATCGTCCTACGTGGGCTTTTGCAATTTGAAATAAGATGCCCAATTTTTAAACATTTGTCACAACGTGATATTTTGAAGTTTAAGGATTCGGTCTTATTATGCAGTTTGAATCCCAACCCCTGTTTGTTTAAAGTATATTTTTGAATGGAAAACATTTGTTCAAGTATGTTACTTCCTTACGGAAATTTCTTTGTTAAGACTTTAAGTTCGTCTTGAACTTTCAAAAGATCATTCTTTAAATTATTTTCAATATCAAGGCATTTAGAATGATCGGCTTCTAAAGATTTCCCTTTTTCAAGAATTTTGGAAATTTCATTTTCCAATAAATTATTTTTAGCCTGAAGGGATTTTATTTCAGATAAAGCATTTTGAAAATCTGTATGCAAAAGTTCGAATGCTTCAAATAATTCGTCTTGAGACGATGTACTAACCTGGCTTTCGTCGTAACTTTCATCGAGTGAACTCCTTGCCATGAGTGCGAGGTTATTTTGAATAATTTCATCATCATCCTCTTCGTCACTCCATGTTGCTTGATTTGTTCCTTCGTGAGTTACCTCTAGCATTTCTCAAATTTCTTTGCCACTATCATACGAGGAAATCCGGTCATGTTCTTCCGGATTTAAAGCACAATAAAGCATTTGCGTTGCTTTACAATTTTGATGGTCTTTCATCCAATCCATATCATCATATTCTTCTCTTTAAAGTACTATTGGAATTCGTGGGAATTTTTGGACCTAGACATATGATCTTCCTGTAATATCCGACTGTAACTTTTCATTTTTACCTGTCGTTGTATTATTCGGATAATCTGATTATCATAAATCGTTGCATTTAGTATTATGTTGAGGTATTATAGATTTGAATTTCATATCGTTGTTATTTCATTTCATATGTGATGATTCGATGTTAATTAGAGAGTTGCATTTTCGAATTTTTTCTGTTGATGTAGCGTACGCTACACAATACGATTAATGTACGCTAATCCTGTGCCTTAGCGTGCGTAAGGTTTCCTCTGTTGCGTACGCTAAGAGGGAATCTGGCATCAGTTGACTTCAGCACGTGAAATCCTTAGCCGTTAGCATGCATGTGAACAAGGTCTGAGCTGTCATGTCGGCTAGAATCAACTTTTATTAGCGTGCGTAACCCATTTCTCATTAGCGTGCGCTAACGACCTGCGAAAATTCAAGACAGTAGCCTCTGTAAGCCGCTTACGTACGTAATATCGACCGGTTAGCGTACGTAAGTGCATTAGCGTACGCTAAACTGTTCCGATAGCGTGCGCTAAGTATGTCCAGTCTATTTATAGGACCAGCCTGTTTTTCATTTCTTCACAACTCTAAACCGATTCTCTCTCCATTTATCGTCCCTCTGCACTCCCAAAACGATATCAACCTTCACCAACTTGCTTCTAAGCCTTAAATCTTGGAGTGGAGCTCATTTCCTTGGAGATTAGGAGTTGTTCTTGAGCTTGGAGTATATTTTCTCATAGCATTGAAGTCGTTCTTCATTTCTGGAGGTAGGTGTACTTTCCTCTCTGCATTATTTTCTTATGTTGATGATTAATGACGAATTATACTTCACCTAGAGTTAGATTAAGCAAGTAAAAGATGGTTATAATTAAACTTTTTAAACACTTCTTGATGAATATGATAAATGAGGGTTTAGATTAGATGAGTTCTTGATGTTGTAGTGATGGTAACCATGTTTGTAGTTATCATTACTGATCTTACTGGACGAATTTAGCTCAGTAGAACATTGTTGGATCGGTTAGCTTCATCATAACTGGATTTAATCAAGAACTTGATATCATAGAGTGTTTAAACACCATTTTAGGTATTTAATTACCTTGAGAAGAACTTGATAATGTTAAAGATAGGATTAGATGATCTTGTTCAGAAATCTTAGAAGCTTTAACAATCATTATGGTTCAGCTTCACAAGTCTTTGAAGAATGATAAGGATCTTGATAATTACAACAATAACTTTTCATTAATCTAATGTGTTGATAACTTAGAATGTGGTTCTTCATCATGCTAAATAGATAGTGTTCTTAAGAAGGTGATGCTGTTTATGAATGATACTGTCATGGTAGATTGAGTATCAAATTCATTATGACTATCCTTTTATAATAGTAGATGTTGTAGAACATAAGAATTTGATTAAACCAATTTTATTGGCGAATTGAAGATGTTTTGTTCATAGAATAACAAGAGAATTAAAGGACACTTTTGGTATGGTAATCCGATTTTGGAAGATGAATTAGATGTATTGAAACCTTTCATTAATCGTTAAGGTATTCATTAGGGTGGAATGAATTATTCGAGTAGGTTGCGGGCGTCGTTTCCTACGAATTGAGATTAATATTATGTGAACATGTTATTGAATGAATTACGTTTCATTCAAGGTTGATTGTTCAATTGAGCGTTTAACCGAGGATACCGCCCGTTTGATCATTTGGAGAACGACTATCTTTCGCTTACGGAATTGAGGCAAGTTATCTTGCTTGGTTATAATGATGATTAGATTCTCATGATGGTTATATATTTCATGTGTATGAATTGTTCATGTAATGGTTGTCGTGATTTGACATTGTCCTTGACGTTATTCCGTTATCTTCATGGGGTTGCATTCCCAAGTACGTCGTTTTGAATCATTGATCTCGTTGGTCTTATTTTCACTTCGGTGAGTTTTTCTTGATCCTTAATCGGATATGTGATTTATTGAATTCGTTGTCATGTTGTATCGTGACATATCCGGAATCATATCTGCGTTCCGATTGGTCATTGTGTAGGATTTTTAGCCAGGCACTTATATAGTCATGCGTGGATATTATTCCGCATTGGACTGTGCACACGAGACGTAGTTTCGTGAGGCTAATTAGGTACATTGTCCCACGTATATTCTAGATTCCGTATACGGGGCGGACGTGTACACGGACACATTTCCGGATCGGGCGTACTGTGATGTCCATCTTGAGCCATATTATTAATCGTCCATAGTATTGGATGTGTTCGATGATTGGTGACTAATTATTTCATACGCCCGAGGGGTATGATTAATAGTCGGAATATTTTTCTTGAGATCTATATATGTGAATTGTATAATGTCGGAAGAATTGATTATCATGTATATCTGACCATGTGTTGGGCGAAATACTTATATTGTATTTTAGGTCGAGGCAAAGGCAAGGCACGGGAAGAGCATGTCGACGGCGAAGGGTTCGAAGGATACTAGTTCGGGGCCCCACACCTTTTGTTGTCCGGTTATGTTAAACCGTGTTATGTTATTTCCTGTTTCATTTAAATTGCCATCTGGTTGTATTTGACATTTGAAGTATTTTCCATCTCCATATGGTTTATACTTGTTTTTCGGATCCTGTGTATAATAAGTCCGTTGGCCATATTTTAATAAACTCCTAATCGGAGTAATGACTATTCATTGTGGTTCGGTATCACAAATAATATTTATTCAACCTGTTTTGGATATCGCCTGGTGGGTCCCAGTGTGGGATTCACGGCACTGTAATAGCCGCCTTTTTGGGGTGTTACAGAAGATGGTATCAGAGCGTTGTTTCCTTTTTTTTATGAGTCATTGAGAAATGAACTAGTATCAAGAGACCTTCGTGTCACGTGTGACCTGTGCAAGTTCCTGACCCTACGAGCCAAATACGGTATGTACTTTATGAGCCATGATTTAATTACTGGCATGATATTGATATCAGTATGGGTCTCCTTGTTGATCATGTTATTTCGAGTAATTGTGACAGGATTTATCTGATTGATAATCCGAGGTAAATTCTGAATTGATTATACAATTGAAATTGTTCGACTTGACACCGATATGATATTCGGTGCGACAATTGTGGTATCGATAACCGTTTTCCTTGAATATGTGATTCCTTGTTGCTATTAACTTAGCATGAATTTTAGTATCTTGAACTATACTTATGGTTATCATTATGATTGATTCTTTCAGTATGGAAAGAAATCTGAGAGGTCGTGGCAGAGGGGGACGAGGCCGCGGAAGGGGCCGAATCCCGATACCTCGAGCCAACAGAAGCGCGAATGCGGATCAGAGTTCCGCAGACAGTGGTTCACCTTCTAGCGAACAATCGCACCACAGTGGGCGCGGGGATGCGCGTGTCGATCCTTACGTCGTAATGCAGGGCATGATGACACAGATGACCCAGATGGGTCAACTAATGGAAGCTATGCAGAGGGCCTCTACTAGCCAGCAGCAGGGGGCTCATCCTCCTCCTGTGATTGGCGGACCTGTGAGTCGGATTATCAGCGACATCTCTCGCCAGCGACCACCGACTTTTGAAGGCTCCTCTGAGCCTGCTGATATTGTGCATTGGATCGAGCATTTTGAGAAACTTTTTCAGATGGTGGGTGCCGGAAGAGAATCGCGTTTGGTAGCCGCGTATTATCTTAGAAAAGGCGCTCATACAGTGGCTTTCGGTAAGTCCGGTGATGGTGTTTACACTTGGGAGGAATTTAAAAACCTCATGCTGACCGTTACTATCCGGGGCCACTCCGTGAGGCCAAAGCGTCGGAACTTTTGAACCCCGACCCATCGAAGACGATGATGTATTATCTGTTCTTTGAGAAATTCCGAGCACTCCTTCCTTTTGCCACGACAATTATCCGAGCAGGCCGATAAGATCAAATACTTTCTCAAGAGGCTTAAACCCCGAATGAGAATGCAGCTGTTGAATCACCACTGTACTACCTTACCAGAGTTCATCGAGAAGGCTCTGGAGTACGAACTCACCGCGAAGGAGATTTCCAAGAAACAACCACAGTCCAACAACAAAAGGTCCAAGAACCAGAACCAGACTGAGAGTAATCGGGGGACATTCAGGAAGCCCCAGTCATTGCCAAACCCTCCTGATCAACCACCCATGGCGTCAAAGCCCGCCGGATCGCACTCTCGAGCGGTTCCCTCTTCCGTGGTGTGTCATAACTGTGGGGGCCAGGGGCATATCAACTTCAAATGCCTAAAGCCTGCCATCAGATGCCATACTTGTGGGAAGAATGGTCACCGTGCTTGTTTTTGCAGGAGTGGGTGCGGACATGATCCAGTAGCGTCTCATGCTCCAGTTCAATCCTCTGTCCAGAACCGGACGCCTCCGTCCGCTTCCTATTAGACCACCGGGGCGAATAGGGGAATGGGCCGTGGGAATCAAAGTGGTACACACAGTGCGGAATCTGCGAAACCCGATTTACGAGATGAAGAAAGGCAGCGATCCGAGGCCAGCATGATTTCAGGTATACTCGAGATCCACTCCCAGCCTGTATGTGTTCTTTTTGATACCGGTGCTTCACACTCCTTTATATCTTATTCTTGTTTACGTCGTTTGCCTCTAGACCATGTTATCGATTGTGAGCCCTACGTGATTGGCCTACCTGATGGTAGAAGAATTATTGGAAATCGTGAAGTCCAGGACTGTCCGATTCGTTTGAACGACCATGAGTGGTTGTCAAATCTGATTGTAGTCGATCTACCTAAGGATGATATAATCTTGGGTATCGATTGGATGGATCGTCATGATGCTATACTCAGTGTCCGCAAGCGGATGGTTACCGTCACTTCTAATGATAGATTCGAGTGTATTTTTCGAGGTGATAATCCCAGTCGTTCTGGGAGAGTCATCAGCGCTATGAAAGCAGTGAAACTGCTTAATCAAGGGTGTATTGGTTATTGGTGCTACATGACCAAAACAGCAGATCGACCAGTTGAATTGGCCGACATTCCGGTATTCCGAGACTACCCAGATGTATTTCCAAACGAGTTGCCAGGCTTACCTCCTCATCGTGACGTGGAGTTTATTATTGAGTTAGAACCAGGTACGTCCCCGCTCTCAGAAGCACCGTACCGTATGGCTCCGAATGAGATGAAAGAATTGAAGAACCAGCTTGAGGAGTTGACTGACAAAGGCTATATTCGACCTAGTGCGTCCCCTTGGGGAGCACCAGTGTTATTTGTACGAAAGAAAGATGGATCTCTACGCTTATGTATTGATTACCATGAGCTGAACAGGGTAACCATCAAGAACAAGTACCCCTTGCCTCGTATTGATGATTTATTGGATCAACTTCAGGGAGCTGCCGTGTTTTCTAAGATCGACTTGAGATCTGGTTATCATCAGTTGAGGATTCGAGAGTCTGATATTTCGAAGACAGCATTCCGTACTCGCTATGGGCATTATGAGTTCGTGGTGATGCCATTTGGACTGACTAATGCACCGGCAGTGTTCATGGAGTTGATGAATCGAGTTTTTATTAACCATCTGGATCGCTTTGTAGTCGTTTTTATTGACGACATTCTGATTTATTCTCGCGACCACGAAGAGCACGAGCGTCACCTCCACCAAGTTCTCGATACATTGAGGCGGGAACAACTTTATGGGAAATTTTGTAAGTGTGAATTCTGGATGCCTGAGGTTGTCTTTCTCGGGCATGTGATATCAGCCGAAGGGGTGAGAGTGGACCCACAAAAGACGGAAGCCATTCGAGATTGGCTACCACCGAAGAACGTGAAGGAAGTTCGTAGTTTCCTCGGCCTAGCAGGTTACTACCGACGATTCATAGAAGGATTCTCTAAAATTGCGCAACCAATGACTAACTTACTGCGAAAGGACAAGAAGTATTTGTGGTCAGAAACATGTCAGCAAAGTTTTGAAGAGCTCAAGAGTCGATTGATTTCGGCACCTGTTTTGGTCTTACCAAAGGGAACAGAAGGATTTGTGGTGTATAGTGACGCGTCGAGACAGGGTCTGGGATGTGTACTAATGCAGGAAGGGAAAGTAATCGCCTATGCATCGAGACAATTGCGACCCTATGAAGTTAACTATCCGACCCATGACTTGGAGTTAGCAGCCGTGGTGTTTGCTTTGAAAATCTTGTGTCACTATCTTTATGGAGTTACCTGCTAGATCTTTACAGACCACAAGAGCCTAAAGTACATTTTTACTCAGAAGGAGTTAAACATGAGGCAGAGAAGGTGGCTAGAATTAATCAAGGACTATGATATAGAGATCATTTATCATCCGGGTAAAGCAAATGTGGTTGCCGACGCATTGAGCCGTAAGACAGTGCAGGAGCAGATGCTGATCCGTTTGACATCACAGAGGGAGTTGCAGTTGGACCTTATGAGGCCAGAAATTGAAGTTTGGTTACAGCGTGTTCAGGGACAACTTTGCACCCTTGAGATTTCTTCGTCTCTTGATGATATGATCAAATCGAAGCAAATTACGGACCCATTCTTATCTCGAGTTCGGGATGAAGTAACCCAGGGGAAAGCCCCTGGATTCATGATCCACGAGGATGGATTGATACGTTTTAGAAATCGAATTTGTGTACCCGCTGACGAAGAGTTGAGGAACTCTATCCTGAGAGAAGCCCATGCTACCCCGTACTCTATTCACCTGGGCTCTAGCAAGATGTATAAGGATTTGAAGCAGAATTATTGGTGGGGGAATATGAAACGTGAAGTTGCCGAATTCGTTTCGAGGTGCTTAACCTGTCAGCAGGTTAAGATTGAGCACCAGCGACCCGCAGGAATGCTGAAACCGCTCCCGATTCCTGAGTGGAAATGGGAGGACAAATCTATGGATTTTATCACTAGCTTGCCGACGAGTCGTCGAGGAATGAATATGATTTGGGTGATTGTGGACCGTCTGACCAAATCAGCCCACTTCTTGGAGACTAAGGACACGTGGGGCCCCGAGAGATTGGCCCAGCTGTTTATTAAGGAAATTGTGAGACTACACGGTACCCCCAAGAACATTGTATCAGACCGTGACGGGCGATTTGTGTCACACTTCTGGAAGGCAGTTCATCGTGCGATGGGCACGCAGTTGAATTTCAGTACGGCTTTTCATCCACAGACCGATGGTCAGTCGGAGAGAACCATCCAGACTCTAGAGGATATGTTGAGAGCATGTGCTCTTGATTGGAAGAACGATTGGGAAGCCCAGCTTCCTTTGGTGGAATTCACTTATAATAATAGTTGGCACGCTTCGATTCAGATGGCACCGTATGAGGCATTGTATGGCCGTCACTGTAGGTCCCTTTGTGCTGGGATGAACTGTCAGAATCTCTGGGTACGGAACCCGATATGTTGTTAGCAGCCCGTGAGAAGATCACTTTGATTAGGAGTCGGTTGTTAACGGCTCAAAGTCGACAGAAGTCTTATGCTGACCACCGCCGACGACCGCTTGAGTTCGAGGTTGGTGACCATGTGTTAATGAAGGTGTCTCCTACCCGAGGTGTTTTTCGTTTTGGGAAGAGGGGCAAGCTGAACCCAAGGTACATTGGGCCGTTTGAGGTTTTGGAGCGTGTAGGCGATCTGGCCTATCGACTAGCTTTGCCACCGACTTTGAGTAAGATTCACAACGTGTTTCATGTCTCCCAGTTGAGGAAATATGTTGCTGATCCGAGCCATGTACTTCAGTTCGAAGAGATTGAATTAGCAGAGGATCATTCGTACGAGGAGCATCCTGTACGGATACTCGAGAGGAGGATCAAGCAGTTGCGGAACAAGACGATTCCCCTACTGAAAGTTCAGTGGTCACGACACGGAGTCGAGGAGGCTACGTGGGAGACCGAGGATAGTATGCGAGCGAGATACGCCGAGTTATTTACCCCTTAGTTTCGAGGACGAAACTCCTTTTAAGGGGGGGAGTATGTAATATCCGACTGTAACTTTTCATTTTTACCTGTCGTTGTATTATTCGGATAATCTGATTATCATAAATCGTTGCATTTAGTATTATGTTGAGGTATTATAGATTTGAATTTCATATCGTTGTTATTTCATTTCATATGTGATGATTCGATGTTAATTAGAGAGTTGCATTTTGGAATTTTTTCTGTTGATGTAGCGTACGCTACACAGTACGGTTAACGTACGCTAATCCTGTGCCTTAGCGTGCGTAAGGTTTCCTCTGTTGCGTACGCTAAGAGGGAATCTGGCATCAGTTGACTTCAGCACGTGAAATCCTTAGCCGTTAGCATGCATGTGAACAAGGTCTGAGCTGTCATGTCGGCTAGAATCAACTTTTATTAGCGTGCGTAACCCATTTCTCATTAGCGTGCGCTAACGACCTGCGAAAATTCAAGACAATAGCCTCTGTAAGCCGCTTACGTACGTAATATCGACCGGTTAGCGTACGTAAGTGCATTAGCGTACGCTAAACTGTTCTGATAGCGTGCGCTAAGTATGTCCAGTCTATTTATAAGACCAGCCTGTTTTTCATTTCTTCACAACTCTAAACCGATTCTCTCTCCATTTATCGTCCCTTTGCACTCCCAAAACGATATCAACCTTCACCAACTTGCTTCTAAGCCTTAAATCTTGGAGTGGAGCTCATTTCCTTGGAGATTAGGAGTTGTTCTTGAGCTTGGAGTATATTTTCTCATAGCATTGAAGTTGTTCTTCATTTCTGGAGGTAGGTGTACTTTCCTCTCTGCATTATTTTCTTATGTTGATGATTAATGACCAATTATACTTCACCTAGAGTTAGATTAAGCAAGTAAAACATGGTTATAATTAAACTTTTTAAACACTTCTTGATGAATATGATAAATGAGGGTTTAGATTAGATGAGTTCTTGATGTTGTAGTGATGGTAACCATGTTTGTAGTTATCATTACTCATCTTACTGGACGAATTTAGCTCAGTAGAACATTGTTGGATCAGTTAGCTTCATCATAACTGGATTTAATCAAGAACTTGATATCATAGAGTGTTTAAACACCATTTTAGGTATTTAATTACCTTGGGAAGAACTTGATAATGTTAAAGATAGGATTAGATGATCTTGTTCAGAAATCTTAGAAGCTTTAACAATCATTATGGTTCAGCTTCACAAGTCTTTGAAGAATGATAAGGATCTTGATAATTACAACAATAACTTTTCATTAATCTAATGTGTTGATAACATAGAATGTGGTTCATCATCATGCTAACTAGATAGTGTTCTTAAGAATGTGATGCTGTTTATGAATGATATTGTCATGGTAGATTGAGTATCAAATTCATTATGACTATCCTTTTATAATAGTAGATGTTGTAGAACATAAGAATTTGATTAAACCAATTTTATTGGCGAATTGAAGATGTTTTGTTCATAGAATAACAAGAGAATTAAAGGACACTTTTGGTATGGTAATCCGATTTTGGAAGATGAATTAGATGTATTGAAACCTTTCATTAATCCTTAAGGTATTCATTAGGGTGGAATGAATTATTAGAGTAGGTTGCGGGCGTCGTTTCCTACGAATTGAGATTAATATTATGTGAACATGTTATTGAATGAATTACGTTTCATTCAAGGTTGCTTGTTCTATTGAGCGTTTAACCGAGGATACCGTCTGTTTGATCATTTGGAGAACGACTATCTTTCGCTTACGGAATTGAGGCAAGTTATCTTGCTTGGTTATAATGATGATTAGATTCTCATGATGGTTATATATTTCATGTGTACGAATTTTTCATGTAATGGTTGTCGTGATTTGACATTGTCCTTGACGTTATTCTGTTATCTTCGTGGGGTTGCATTCCCAAGTACGTCGTTTTGAATCATTGATCTCGTTGGTCTTATTTCACTTCGGTGAGTTTTTCTTGATCCTTAATCGGATATGTGATTTATTGAATTCGTTGTCATGTTGTATCGTGACATATCCGGAATCATATCTGCGTTCCGATTGGTCATTGTGTAGGATTTTTAGCCAGGCACTTATATAGTCATGCGTGGATATTATTCCGCATTGGATTGTGCACACGAGACGTAGTTTCGTGAGGCTAATTAGGTACATTGTCCCACGTATATTCTGGATTCCGTATACGGGGCGGACGTGTACACAGGCACATTTCCGGATCGGGCGTACTGTGATGTCCATCTTGAGCCATATTATTAATCGTCCATAGTATTGGATGTGTTCGATGATTGGTGACTAATTATTTCATACGCCCGAGGGGTATGATTAATAGTCGGAATGTTTTTCTTGAGATCTATATATGTGAATTGTATAATGTCGGAAGAATTGATTATCATGTATATCTGACCCTGTGTTGGGCAAAATACTTGTATTGTATTTTAGGTCGAGGCAAAGGCAAGGCACGGGAAGAGCATGTCGATGGCGAAGGGTTCGAAGGATACTAGTTCGGGGGCCCCACACCTTTTGTTGTCCGGTTATGTTAAACCGTGTTATGTTATTTCCTGTTTCATTTAAATTGCCATCTGATTGTATTTGACATTTGAAGTATTTTCCATCTCCATATGGTTTATACTTGTTTTTCGGATCCTGTGTATAATAAGGCCGTTGGCCATATTTTAATAAACTCCTAATCGGAGTAATGACTATTCATTGTGGTTCGGTATCACAAATAATATTTATTCAACCTGTTTTGGATATCGCCTGGTGGGCCCCAGTGTGGGATTCACGACACTGTAATAGCCGTCTTTTTGGGGTGTTACACTTCCAAAGCTCAATATCATAAGATCGGATGAATATTGACATATTCTTTTAACCCGATTCGATACCAATTGTTGGTATATGTATGCGCTATTGTGCGGAGGCGTAAATAAAGTGCATTAATTAAATCGACACAAGATTTATAGAGGTTCGGACAAACGTGCCTACGTTCTCTCTCTGTATATTTTTCTATAGGATGAAGATCAACCTCTGCAACTCTCTTCTATCGGTCAAGGGATTACCGTTATAATCTCGTCTTCTGTCGGTCTGAGATAACTGGTCACACACTTGTCTTTTTGTCGGTCCAAGTTAAACCGTTTTCCTTTTCTATCGAACAAGGAATCAACCTATCTGGATTTCTATGGGTACTAGACAAACCTCACGTGGATACAGATAGTGATTCTAATAATGCCGGATCCTTGATCCTAATAACACTGAATCCAATCTTATCCTTTGTTTTCCTCTCATGTATGTTTCCGTGTATAATATTCAAACACTTATAAATATAAGCTCAAATACAACAACAAGAATGTTTACAATGATATCACAAGTATAGATGATTTGCTCAAGGTTGTTGTGTTGTTTAATACCAAATGGTTTGGTATTTATAGGTAATTTCTTCCAACTAGCCGTTACTGCCAGTCTTACTTAGCGTGCGCTAGCCTTTTCATTTAGCATGCGCTATTGCCCTGTTACATACGTTAATATGCATGGTTACGTACGTTACGTGCTCTTTCCTTCAGTCCAGTAGCTTTTTATACTTTCAGTTAGCGTGCTAGTATTCTCTCATAGCTTGCGCTAATATCACGACATTGCTTGCGTCATATATCCATTTGTAACCTTTGATTTCAGATCTGAATCATCCAATGTTCATTTGTTTGAATTCAAATGCTCTTTAGCGTGCGTTAAATATCATTCATCGCGTGTGCTAGGTCTGTGTTAGTGCATACGACATTCCGTGTTTGAAAGTCTTCATAACGGTCACATTCTGCGATAGCGTGCGTTAGCCTTCACCTATAGCGTGCGTTATCTTTGTAATATCCGGATTAATTACCGAGTATTTCACCTATATTTGAACCCTGTATTAGTTGGAATTGTGATATCAATAAGTGGAATATGGTATTTACCGTATTTGTATTTTCGTACAGGAGTATGGCAGCATATTTCTTGTCTCATACAAATACTCAATAATACAAATTATTGAGTATGGCTGCATATTATAAGTAAAGTAATCAATTATAGAGTTGGGTGGAGGCCAGCACATAGTCCTGGACAATTTTTAATTATTAAGCCTGGACAGCTTTGGAATCTAGCGTAGGAAATTTTTGAGCACACGGGTCCAGAAACATTTTATAAAGGACATCACCTCATTTCATTTGGTTTTGATCTTCCTTCACCTGTTCTTAGTTCCCTGAAAGTCCAGAGGGTTTTCCCCACCTCTTAAACACATTTAGACCACCCCTTTTGTGATCTTTGAAGATTGTGTGTCACTGGTGATTGATCATTGAAGTGGAGAAACATCCTGATCTGGCAAGCAAGCAACCAGAGTTGGATTCTACTTATTGTCTCGGTGTTTTCTTCATCTTAAGGTATGTTAATACTAATTCCTACTTGGATTCGTGTTATCAAGGATATGATAGAAGTATGCTGTCAAGATATTGAGTTCCACTGATAAAATCATCCAAGCATCATCATGTTTTAGAAATTGGGATGTTTATACTTATGAATAAATCATCAGAGGTTATATCCTTCCATATAAGTTGGATTTGTTAGATGGTTTCTGGATATAATGATGATATTGGATTCTAACACATCAATCTTGGATCACCCAACTTCACCTAAGAATTTCGTATGTTCAGTTTTCTACCCAGTACCCTACTGTCATCAACTAGGCGAGTCAAGTAGGCTGATCGGCGAGGTTGACTTCTGACTCGGCTGATCAGCAAGGTTGACTTCTGACTCTGTAATATCCGGAATTTCTATTGCTATTGTTTAATGTTATCTAAGTTATGTTGTACAGCGTGGAATCTGTACAGTATGGGTAAAATAATTGAAGGAGCGAGACATCTGTATTTGTATAATTGTCGTACTTGGTCGACAATTGGATGTAAGAAGTATATGTATTCAGTATGCCGTATGTTCGTATTCTGTATGTTGAGACGTTGGACAAGAATAGCTGAAAATGGCTAAGTGTAACATTATTAGCGCACACTTAATAATCATGAGTAGCGCACGCTATCGTGCAGGTTTAGCGCACGCTACGGATATAAGATAACGCACGCTAATGCAGTCAGATCGGAAGGAATCTGCGTGTGGACCAGGCCACTTTCGACGCACGTTCTGATAAGTCAACGGATGTTGTGATGTAGTGATAGCGCACGCTAATGCATGTTGATTAGCGCACGCTAACTGTATATCGGACAAAAAGGAATCTTATCCTCGTCAGCACTTTCGGCGCGTGGACCTGTCTTCGGAAGCATACAGACAAACGAGTCAACTAAGAGTAGCGCACGCTAAGGAAGGACACTTGCGTACGCTAAATAGAGGCATTTACGTACGTTATTGCATGGGCATTGCATACGTAAATCACTTCATGCAGTAAGACAGTTGCCTCTGGACTTCGATAGCGCACGCTAACAAAGACAGTTAGCACACGCTAAGTGTGTAACGTACGTTAACTGAAGATGTTAGCGTATGTTAGTAATGTACAGTATATATATAAGTGCAGTTGGCCATTATTCATCATTTCCATCCATTTCTTCATGTGAACCGATAGAGAGATGTCTTAGAGAGAAGTTGAGGTCCCAAACACTTGAGTTGATCATTCCTAACAACATTTGAAGCTTGAAAGTGATTGAAAACGGATTCAACCTTGGGATTCAATCCATTCCTTCAAAGAGGTAATTACTCTCCACTTTGGGATTTCATTTTGGATTGTATATGATGTTCTTGAGTTGATGATCGTCATGTTTATGAGTTGATGAGTATGTTTATGAGATGGATTACTGAGTTATGTTGATAATATGGTTGATATGCGGATATTGATATGATTCGTGTGGTTTTGAACGGTGTTGTTTTTCTTCAAGAGATATGTTGGTTAATATCTCCCTTCATTTCAGGTTTTTAATGTTGTTGTTATTGTTTACTTCGTATGATGATGAACATGCAAGTGATTATGATTCTTGGTGTATATGATATGATTAAGAAGACTATATGTTGAAATGTTAGTGGAAATAAGATTTGGACACTTGTTTGGAAAGTAATGTGTATAAGGTTCGACTTTGAAAAATCACCACCGATTCTTTAAAACTCCAAAATTTTTTAAACATAACAGTATAATAGAGCATCGAGTTAGCTTTATAATGGTTCAAACGGTGAGTTAATCGGAGTCTGGATGAGTGAGTTATGCTCAAAATGGCAAAAACTATACTGTCTGTATTCTGGGAACAGGTAGCGCACGCTATTGAGGATGTTAGCGTACGCTAACATGCCTGGGCGTATAAAAACGTAAAGCAGTCGGGAATTTCATTTCCCAACCCGTCCTACACGATCCCCTTTCGTCCCAAATCACCCAAACTCGGTTTTTAACCCCTAAACCTCAGCTTTTGAGTTGGTTTATCAAGTGATAACATCTAGGAAAGCTTGGAACAAGGATTATAACATCATTATTGATTCTTTCGCCGGAATGAAGTTAATTGGCTTGAACTCTAATATTTTGGGATGTTTGAGACTTTTGATATATTTTGGTGGTTTAGTTCGTATCGATGGCTAGAATCATGTAATGTTGAAGGATATATATGTTTGTGATTATGTTCTTCGTGTTCTTGATGTGGTTGGTGTTTGTTGATTGATGATTCGAATATACCTTTGAATTCCGCCTTCAAGGTGTTTGATTGAAGTCTTGAAAGAGAAATTGATTGGAATATTTTGGTTAAGTTTGTATACTCGCCTTATCGAATCGATATATGGGCTTTGTGGAATCATGGGAATGAATTCGTAATTGTTTGAGTTAGATTGTTCGGACTTGTGTTTAATCGAGATATTTTGGAATCGTTGGGTTTGTGGATTAGTTATATCGATTGTTGATTGTTATCGAATGTATGTTAAATCGATTATTGTAATAGGTTGAGATTATTGATCGATGTTTAGAACCATGCTTTGCGGTCGTATTCAAGAATGTTCGTAGATTGCTTTGATCGGGGCGAGGACTTGTAGGCGGCGGCAAGGAATTGGTAACGGCTTCATTGGTATCGAGGCAAGTTAATACTTGCTCAGTTTATAATATTTAATGAATGGTTTCAGTTTCATTCGTTTATAATTCGTATAGCAATGTATAATCGTAATCACAGGAGATTTGGAATTATAGGTTGTATTCGAGTTTTGGGAATTTAAATCATAATATATATGATTTACAATTGTCGTTGGTATATTTGTTATCGAGGATACACCATGGTATTGACGAAAACGTGAATTATCTACCGTCCGTGATGTTTTGGATCGGTGAATATTCAGAATAATGGTTGGTGATGGTTTAGATATCGAGATTGCTCTCGAAGGACTCGGAGCAAGTATTTTAATCATTTCTGTCATTTGTGTCGATCATGTCGTGATACATTCGTGTATCGTTGTTGTCATGCATTTGTGCATTATTGTTGTCGTGTATTGTGCACTGTTGTTTTGTGCAGTTGTGCGTTGTTGTCATATGTCCACCATGCGTTGGTCCGACGGGATCATCATGGGAATATATAGCTGTGTGCGCTGGATCGCTGGATAGGTAATGCCACCATATCAGGGGTGTTACAGAATATGGTATCGGAGCTAAGATTATGGATATCTTGGCCGTTGGGTTAAAATAGGGGTCGTTTATGTCTTTTGAGGTAACCGGCCGCGAATAACATCACTGTAGTGCCTACGTCGTCGTGCGGGCGGTGGTTGTAAGTTCCTAAACTCTATCTCGTCCTTTGCATGTTACATTTCCTTATACTTGAGCATTTGAACGATATTGTTTCCTGTATATTGAGTAATTATGCTTACAGTATGTTGAGAGGCGGACGTGGACGTGGTCGCGGTCGCGGACGCGGACGAAGGAATGCTGAAAGGGAAGCTTCGCCTTCTAATCAGGCCAGTCATAACTCAGGCGAGCCACAGAGATCTATCAATAACGAACCGGAACCTGCTGTACCAGAAATCCTTCGTCAGGTGGTGAACCAGATGACTCAGTTTGCCCAGGTCGTGGACCGAATGCAAGTGGCGGTGGGACTACAGCAGGGAGAGAGACAGCAAGGAATCCCGGACATGGGAAATCGAGGTGACCGGTGGCTGCAAGAGGTGGCGAATATGCAACCACCTAAATTCGACGGTATTTCTGAGACTCCCACCTGGGACCATTGGTTGAAGGAACTGGAAAAAATCTTTGCCAGAATTAACTGCCCAGATGACCGGAGAGCCTCTATCGCTCAATACTTTCTGATAGGGGAAGCGTCCGAATGGTGGGAAGCCATCCGGTCTATAGACCATGATGCTGATTGGACAGAGTTTAAATTGATGATGGAAGCTCAGTACTGCCCTCGTCCTGTGAAGACAGCTAATGTTCGGGAGTTTTTCTCCGCTCAGCCTTCAGATGTGCTAGTATCTCAGGCAATTAAGACGTTTAACCAGCAGTTGGCATTTGTTCGACATCTGGTCAGAACAGATGCAGAAATGATGATCCATTTTGATATGAGGATGAAACCAGAAATCCAGAGGTACATGTCCGGTTTTGAATGTACCACACTCCGTCAATACCAGGATAAGGCATTGGCGTATGAGATCAAGGAAGTAGCTATGGAGAAATTTTCAGAATCCAAGAAGCAGAAAGTCTCTGGTACTTTTACAGAGCACAAGAACAGCGGGCCCCGCAAGGCCCAATCATCTTTTCATTCTTTCAAGAAACCTCCGCACCCAGTTAGGAGCGGAAAGAATTTCGGAGCGACATCAACTATGACTGATGTTATCAGGAAATGCTTTAACTGCGCCCAGACGGGGCACTATCGACGGAATTGCCCCCTACCTGACGTGATTTGTTTTGATTGTTGTCGAGAGGGACATGGTGCGGTGTTCTGTGAAGAGGCTGCAAAGTCTTTTAGAGCCCGTACACCACAGCTAGTCCAGAAGGAAGCCAGTATCCAACAAACGCAACAAAGTGTTCAGATGCCTCAGAATTTTGGCCACGGGCGAGGCAGGGGATAGTGGGACGGAAAGGGTACATCGAGTGCCAGATCTGTTCCCCCACATCTGTACGAGATGAGGAGAACAGATGATCAAGATACTGCTGTTGCATCAGGTACTGTCCAGATCCTTTCCCAGCCAGTTAGCGTTTTATTCGATACAGGAGCTACGCATTCTTTTATATCCTTGTCTTGTGTAAATCGTTTGAATGTTTCTGGTTTTCATAATTGTGAACCTTATGTTGTTGGTTTACCGAGTGGAGAGAGGATTGTTGGAAACTTAGAAACTAGAGATTTCCCTGTATCATTTGGAGGCAGAGAGTGGCTCTCAAATCTGATTGTAATAGAAATGCAAGGGGACGATCTGATACTCGGAGACGATTGGCTTAATCGATATGGAGCTATTGTAAACTACCGAAGGAGGAATATCTCGCTGATCGGCGACGATGGTTCCAAATCTTGTTTGAGGGATGGAAACCGGAAGCTCGGAAAAGTTGATCAAAGGGATGAAAGTCACAAATTGTTGAAACAGTGCATCTGGGATCGGTGTTATGCAATGAAGAAAGAAGACGAAATTGTGGAACTTTCATCCATTCCTGTTGTGAACGAATTTCTAGATGTATTTCCTGAAGAGTTACCTGGACTACCTCCACGAAGGGATGTAGAATTTACCATTGAACTGGAACCCGGAGCTACACCAATTTCTAAGGCGCCGTATCGTATGGCACCTACTGAGATGTATGAACTGAAAAAGCAATTGGAGGAGTTACTGGACAAAGGCTATATTCAGCCAAGCGTTTCGCCCTGGGGAGCAACGGT
Source organism: Orobanche coerulescens (assembly GCA_033398695.1). Lineage (NCBI taxonomy): Eukaryota > Viridiplantae > Streptophyta > Magnoliopsida > Lamiales > Orobanchaceae > Orobanche > Orobanche coerulescens. The sequence goes on along the minus strand of CM065805.1, from coordinate 143,605,645 downwards.
TCATTTTGTCCGAAAGAAGGATGGATCACTTCAACTGTGTATCGACTATCGAGAGCTAAACAAGATGACGATTAAGAACAAATATCCGTTGCCACAGATTGATGATTTATTTGACTAGTTGCAAGGAGCAACAGTATTCTCTAAAATTGATATTGTAACACCCCCAAAACCAAACGGGAATATTACAGCGCCGTGGGCCCCACATTGGAACCCACAAGGCTAAAATCATTTTCGCAAACGTTTAAAAATGCCAGAAGGCCCTTTGAAAGTACACACACACACACGCAGCGGGTAAAAACACAGTTCAAAGAATACCGAAAGCCATTTTAAATATACACACAGCGGATAAAAACACAATTAATTACATTTGCAGCGGAATTAGAAAACCAGAAAAGAATACACAATCCCAACAATCACGCCATAGCCAGTATCACCGAAAAGCTCATCCCTTCACGACCGCTACTAGCTCGAACTCCGAGTACCTAAAAATAAAGCCCACGACGGGGTCAGCCATAATACTCAACAATGATAACGATCGCATCACAAAAACAATACATATCAATGTAATTACAAGGTGAGAATAATTCCAATGTAGTCTCACCGTAGTAACCTTACCAACCTGTCACAATCCATAACAAATCAATTCTTACCAACCCACGCCTCGTGTCCTTAGTGATGAATGAATTCAAAAGTAACCACCTGTACTGTATCCGAAACGATACCAAAATTCCCAAACTTATTATATTTCAATTATAGAATGATCTGGCCATGAATAACTCTATCGGCTGGGTCGCACAATCGGATCCCAATCCTGATAAAACCGATATCACACGATACATCTACAAATGAACTGTTCCGAAACAATGGCAAGTCCCGGATATCAATACAAAGCATGAATGCTCACACAATCAATAATGATAAACAATCGATGCATCACAACGGAAATATCAATGACATGATATTTCCACACAAGATCGACAAAGGATCAACATGGACGAGAATACCATGATCTGGTAACTCCAACAAGATCAACGAATAATCAATAACCGAGAATACCGACGACACGGTAAGGATCAATGAAGAATCAATAATCGAGAATACCGACGACACGGTAAACTCCAACAAGATCAATAAGAGTCGACAACCAGAAATACCAGCGATGCGATAAACTCGATAAGATCAATAAAGGGTCAACAACCGAGAATACGGCGACACGATAAACTCTAACAAGATCAATAAGGACCAACAACTGGGAATACCAACGATACGGTAACTCCAACAAGAGCAATAAGAAATCGACAACTGAAAACACCGACGACACGGTAAACTCCAATAGGGATAATAAGGGATCAACAACCGAGAATACCAACGGTAAGGCAAACTCCCAAACGGAATCAATAAGGATCAATAACGAACGAGACTACCAATGATAGGGGAACTCCAAACGAGATTAATAAGGATCGATAACAAATAAGTTTACCATCGATATGGTAACTCCCAACGAGATCGAAAAGGATCAATGGGAGCAGATACACGAGAGAAAAAAATCGTCAACCATAAACAAATCATATATATTGGATTTAAAAGACAACCCGAATATCGAATGGATCGATTATACATGGGTGTGAGCGACCAATCAATAAGACTAAAGATGGGCGTCACGATACGCTCGATCCAGACATGTGTCCGTGTACAAGCCAACCACGGGTATTGATCAGGTACCCGTCTGGTCTCGTACCTAATCAGCCTCACGAAGTACGTCTCGTGTGCACGGTTCAATATGAGGTCGAAACCAACACATGCTTCACGTACCCGTCCCGAATTTCCTACACATGAGCGATCGAGCGTATCGACTCGGATATGCCACGATACAACATGACAACAAATCTCGAAGAAACGCATATCCATCAAGGATCGAAGACTTCCCAAAAGAGCAACAATAACTCGATCATGAAAGACCGACACGACCACAATGTCGTATTTCCCTCGAACAACAGTCCACATCATGCTCAACAATGCATATAATGTTAACACATAAACCCCAAGGCAGCAGCCAAGGGTCACGGAAGCATCTCACAGGAATACCCCGGAACATAGGTGCCATGTAGGTCTTATCCCCTAACACAGTTCATGCAATCACAAAATACCCCAAGGTCGCAACCAAGGGTCACGAAAGTATCCACACAGGAATACCCCGGAACATAGGTGCCATATAGGTCTTATCCCCTAACACATCGGCCCAACAGATCACTGCTCACAGGTAGAGCACATTACAAAACGTAACATACAATGGTGCACACTCACCGCATGAAATATCAACACACACATGCAATAATGCAACATGATGATTATCATAATCTAACAATATTAATTTACCTCAAGCTGGAGACGCCAACCTTTCCATGACCAACCGCCCTGAACGAATACACAGTTTATCCGACAATTCAAAATGAAGTACAGTCCATAACTAATACCAAACCACCGTCCCGAGTTCAACGTCGACACGATAACTAACCTTGATATCCAACTTGTCATGCAATAGGCCAAATTATAGTTCACGTTCCCATTCCCACTAGACATCCTTAAAATCATATACATTATGATTTATCTTACATACCACCATTCCGACAATTCATATATTCCATAATACCATTGCTATATGAATCATAAATGAAATGAAAACGAAATCATTTATTAACATTATGATCTGAGCAAGCATAACTTGCCTGGATACCCATACGATGAAGCCACCATCAATCCCGCCGTCTTTGTCTACAAGCTCCGCAGCACAACGGTTAACTTCAACGATGATTAAACGCAACCTAATGCAATAATCGATTAACGATACGTTCAATAACAATGAACAACCGAAATGACCAACTAATCAAACTCGATGGTTCAATGATATCTCGATCATATGAAACCAACCCATATCAACTCTTAACAATACGGACACAAGTCGAAATTCGGTGTTCAATAATCCAAACAATGTCTTCAACATATAGTTCATATAACCGCAAGAATCGTAACAACAAAACCATAACCATCTTCATACGAATCCTTCTTCAACGATAACATCAAAATCCGAATTCAATGAGAGGATTATCAACATACCTCTAGAAGATGACATACACAAGTAATCACTTGTTTTGAATAGCACGGTGCGAAGAAATCGACAAAAGGGAAGGGTACCGATTCAACTTCCTTCAAAAGTTCATTCCTAAATCACAATAATATCAATTCAATCACCATCCATGCGGCGTATAGAATTTCCCAAGTTCTACTCATTGAGGCATTTCATCGAACACTTTGAAGGCATAATCCAATTTAATCGTTTTAACGAAGAAATACTCGAATTTGTTCCACAAAACTTCAAGAGTATTGAATGATTACGAGTATACAATCAAGTTCTATCAATAATCCGAATCAAAATGGAGCAAATCAGCCAAAACACCAAGAAACATCAAGAACATCCAAAAATCAAGTGTTTAGGTGTTCTTACCTTCGATCCGGGTGGAAGATGATGTTAATCCATGATTCCAACTTCCAAAACATGTTGCTACATGATGATCTTACTCAAATCCATCCACTTTTGCTGAAGGAATCGCGAAAAAACGAAGAAAAAATGAAAATGCCCAAGATGACTCGGTCCAGGCCTTGTATAGGCCGAGACCTGCCGGCCAGTTACGTACGTAACCGGCCGTGGCTTACGTACGTAACCGGCAGCGGCCTACCTTCTGTCCAGTTTGTTCGGCACCATTACGTACGTAACCGGCAGCTGGCTTACGTACGTAACTGGCCCTTACGGCCGTAACCGGCCACTGCCTTACGTACGTAATCGGCCAGTCCTAGCCCCCAGCGAGTCACTGCCGACCATGCTCGGCCATCCCAACGAGTCACGTCCGGCCATGATCGGCCATCCCAACGAGTCACGTCCGGCCATGCTCGGCCATCCAGGTCATCTCGGCCACGACTCGGCCAGTCGCCCCGTAACGTACGTAACACTTGTTCCGTTGCGTACGTAATACGTACGTTGACTTGCTACAGTACTATACTCGTATTACGTACGTAATACACCCTGTATAACGTACGTAACTCCATCCGTTGACTCACCTGTCCACATCCGCGCCGAAAGTTGCCGACACAGGGTCCCACCTGCCGACCACGACTCGATCGTCTGATTCTCATGTTACGTACGTAATGTCTCGGCCATAACGTACGTAACTCTACCAATTTAACGTAAGCTTCAACACATAACGTACGTAATGGCTTCCATACTTAGCCATTTCCAGCAATTCCTGTCCAACGTCTCGACATAACAAATATGAACATACGGCATACTGAACACATATACGAAATCCCGAAAGTATTCTCATACGGTACGTCTGATGCACGATATCCTCAATTACAACTGTCGACCAAGTACGGCAATCATACAAATACTCATACGGTATATCCGACATCGAAAACACACCAAGCATGTAATATCCTAGAATCAAAATACTCTCGATAGACATACTGGCACGACTGTCACGGTTTCCAAAATTATCCAGTCATATCGTGTCGGTCCCACTCTGTACAGTACATCCCAGATAAAATAATGCGAAAAATTCATAGTGAAATTCTAGGATATTACATATACACCCACTTAAATAAGTTTCGTCCTCGAAACTCAACACCTGTCATAATCAGCATCTCAATCCCGAAATATCTCAAAATCACGACACCATACTCAATAATCATCATCAAAACTGAAATAACTGAAAGAACAAACTTACAGGTCCGTGAAGTCGATGATCTTCCGTGATACCAGCATACGACTCCCATACAAAGTCTCGACACAATAACAACACACCGACATCGCAATACAGCAATTTGAAAATATTTCAAAAATTTTGAAACCTCCAAAATCGGTTTGACTCAAAAGTCATAAAATCATTTTCAAAAGTCACGCTACTACCGCACTGGTAGAGCCACATAACACACACGCCCGGGTTTTACGAAACCTTGCTCCGATACCATCTTCTGTAACACCCCCAAAACCAAACGGGAATATTACAGCGCCGTGGGCCCCACATTGGAACCCACAAGGCTAAAATCATTTTCGCAAACGTTTAAAAATGCCAGAAGGCCCTTTGAAAGTACACACACACACGCAGCGGGTAAAAACACAGTTCAAAGAATACCGAAAGCCATTTTAAATATACACACACAGCGGATAAAAACACAATTAATTACATTTGCAGCGGAATTAGAAAACCAGAAAAGAATACACAATCCCAACAATCACGCCATAGCCAGTATCACCGAAAAGCTCATCCCTTCACGACCGCTACTAGCTCGAACTCCGAGTACCTAAAAATAAAGCCCACGACGGGGTCAGCCATAATACTCGACAATGATAACGATCACATCACAAAAACAATACATATCAATGTAATTACAAGGTGAGAATAATTCCAATGTAGTCTCACCGTAGTAACCTTACCAACCTGTCACAATCCATAACAAATCAATTCTTACCAACCCACGCCTCGTGTCCTTAGTGATGAATGAATTCAAAAGTAACCACCTGTACTGTATCCGAAACGATACCAAAATTCCCAAACTTATTATATTTCAATTATAGAATGATCTGGCCATGAATAACTCTATCGGCTGGGTCGCACAATCGGATCCCAATCCTGATAAAACCGATATCACACGATACATCTACAAATCAACTGTTCCGAAACAATGGCATGTCCCGGATATCAATACAAAGCATGAATGCTCACACAATCAATAATGATAAACAATCGATGCATCACAACGGAAATATCAATGACATGATATTTCCACACAAGATCGACAAAGGATCAACATGGACGAGAATACCATGATCTGGTAACTCCAACAAGATCAACGAATAATCAATAACCGAGAATACCGACGACACGGTAAGGATCAATGAAGAATCAATAATCGAGAATACCGACGACACGGTAAACTCCAACAAGATCAATAAGAGTCGACAACCAAAAATACCAACGGTACGATAAACTCCAATAAGATCAATAAAGGGTCAACAACTGAGAATACTGACGACACAGTAAACTCTAACAAGATCAATAAGGACCAACAACTGGGAATACCAACGATACGGTAACTCCAACAAGAGTAATAAGAAATCGACAACTGAAAACACCGACGACACGGTAAACTCCAATAGGGATAATAAGGGATCAACAACCGAGAATACCAACGGTAAGGCAAACTCCCAAACGGAATCAATAAGGATCAATAACGAACGAGACTACCAATGATAGGGGGAACTCCAAACGAGATTAATAAGGATCGATAACAAATAAGTTTACCATCGATATGGTAACTCCCAACGAGATCAGAAAAGGATCAATGGGAACAGATACACGAGAGAATAAAATCGTCAACCATATACAAATCATATATATGGGATTTCAAAGACAACCGAATATCGAGCAGATCCGATTATACATGGGTGTGAGCGACCAATCAATAAGACTCAAGATGAGCGTCACGATACGCTCGATCCGGACATGTGTCCGTGTACAAGCCAACCACGGGTATTGATCGTGTACGTCTGGTCTCGTACCTAATCGGCCTCACGAAATGCGTCTGCGTGTGCGGTTCAATATGAGGTCGAAACCAACACATGCTACACGTACCCGTCCCGAAAATCCTACACATGAGCGATCGAGCGTATCTGACTCCGGATATGCCACGATACAACATGACAACAAATCTCGAAGAAACGCATATCCATCAAGGATCAGAAGACTTCCCAAAAGAGCAACAGTAACTCGATCATGAAAGACCGACACGACCACAATGTCGTATTTCCCTCAGACAACAGTCCACATCATGCTCAACAATGCATATAATGTTAACACATAAACCCCAAGGCAGCAGCCAAGGGTCACGGAAGCATCTCACAGGAATACCCCGGAACATAGGTGCCATGTAGGTCTTATCCCCTAACACAGTTCATGCAATTACAAAATACCCCAAGGTCGCAACCAAGGGTCACGAAAGTATCCACACAGGAATACCCCGGAACATAGGTGCCATATAGGTCTTATCCCCTAACACATCGGCCCAACAGATCACTGCTCACAGGAAGGGCACATTACAAAACATAACATACAATGGTGCACACTCACCGCATGAAATATGAACACACACATGCAATAATGCAACATGATGATTATCATAATCTAACAATATTAATTTACCTCAAGCTGGAGACGCCAACCTTTCCACGACCAACCGCCCTGAACGAATACACGGTTTATCCGACAATTCAAAATGAAGTACAGTCCATAACTAATACCAAACCACCGTCCCGAGTTCAACGTCGACACGATAACTAACCTTGATATTCAAATTGTCATGCAATAGGCCAAATTATAGTTCACGTTCCCATTCCCACTAGACATCCTTAAAATCATATACATTATGATTTATCTTACATACCACCATTCCGACAATGCATATATTCCATAATACCATTGCTATATGAATCATAAATGAAATGAAAACGAAATCATTTATTAACATTATGAACTGAGCAAGCATAACTTGCCTGGATACCCATACGATGAAGCCACCATCAATCCCGCCGTCTTTGTCTACAAGCTCCGCAGCACAACGGTTAACTTCAACGATCACTAAACGCAACCTAATGCAATAATCGATTAACGATACGTTCAATAACAATGAACAACCGAAATGACCAACTAATCAAACTCGATGGTTCAATGATATCTCGATCATATGAAACCAACCCATATCAACTCTTAACAATACGGACACAAGTCGAAATTCGGTGTTCAATAATCCAAACAATGTCTTCAACATATAGTTCATATAACCGCAAGAATCGTAACAACAAAACCATAACCATCTTCATACGAATCCTTCTTCAACGATAACATCAAAATCCGAATTCAATGAGAGGATTATCAACATACCTCTAGAAGATGACATACACAAGTAATCACTTGTTTTGAATAGCACGGTGCGAAGAAATCGACAAAAGGGAAGGGTACCGATTCAACTTCCTTCAAAAGTTCATTCCTAAATCACAATAATATCAATTCAATCACCATCCATGCGGCGTATAGAATTTCCCAAGTTCTACTCATTGAGGCATTTCATCGAACACTTTGAAGGCATAATCCAATTTAATCGTTTTAACGAAGAAATACTCGAATTTGTTCCACAAAACTTCAAGAGTATTGAATGATTACGAGTATACAATCAAGTTCTATCAATAATCCGAATCAAAATGGAGCAAATCGGCCAAAACACCAAGAAACATCAAGAACATCCAAAAACCAAGTGTTTAGGTGTTCTTACCTTCGATCCGGGTGGAAGATGATGTTAATCCATGATTCCAACTTCCAAAACATGTTGCTACATGATGATCTTACTCAAATCCATCCACTTTTCTTTGAAGGAATCGCGAAAAAGCGAAGAAAAATGAAAATGCCCAAGATGACTCGGTCGAGGCCTTGTATAGGCCGAGACCTGCCGGCCATTACGTACGTAACCGGCCGTGGCTTACGTACGTAACGGCGGCCTACCTTACATCGATTTGTTCGGCACCATTACGTCATGCTTGGCGGTGGCTTACGTACGTAACTGGCCCTTACGGCCGTAACCGGCCACTGCCTTACGTACGTAATCGGCCAGTCCTAGCCCCCAGCGAGTCACTGCCGACCATGCTCGGCCATCCCAACGAGTCACGTCCGGCCATGATCGGCCATCCCAACGAGTCACGTCCGGCCATGCTCGGCCATCCAGGTCATCTCGGCCACGACTCGGCCAGTCGCCCCGTAACGTACGTAACACTTGTTCCGTTGCGTACGTAATACGTACGTTGACTTGCTACAGTACTATACTCGTATTACGTACGTAATACACCCTGTATAACGTACGTAACTCCATCCGTTGACTCACCTGTCCACATCCGCGCCGAAAGTTGCCGACACAGGGTCCCACCTGCCGACCACGACTCGATCGTCTGATTCTCATGTTACGTACGTAATGTCTCGGCCATAACGTACGTAACTCTACCAATTTAACGTAAGCTTCAACACATAACGTACGTAATGGCTTCCATACTTAGCCATTTCCAGCAATTCCTGTCCAACGTCTCGACATAACAAATATGAACATACGGCATACTGAACAAATATACGAAATCCCGAAAGTATTCTCATACGGTACGTCTGATGCACGATATCCTCAATTCCAACTGTCGACCAAGTACGGCAATGATACAAATACTCATACGGTATATCCGACATCGAAAACACACCAAGCATGTAATATCCTAGAATCAAAATACTCTCGATAGACATACTGGCACGACTGTCACGGTTTCCAAAATTATCCAGTCATATCGTGTCAGTCCCACTCTGTACAGTACATCCCAGATAAAATAATGCGAAAAATTCATAGTGAAATTCTAGGATATTACAGATCTGCGATCAGGATATCATCAGCTAAGGATTAAAGAATCAGATGTTCCGAAATCAGCGTTCAGAACTCGCTACGGACACTATGAGTTTGTAGTGATGCCGTTTGGTCTCACTAATGCACCTGTTGTATTCATGCAATTGATGAACCGAGTGTTCATCGAATATTTGGATAAATTTGTGGTCGTGTTCATTGATGACATTCTAGTGTATTCTAAGAACCCGGAAGAGCATGCACAACATTTGCGGATTGTATTATAACTTTTAAGAAGCGAGCAACTGTACGCCAAACTCTCTAAGTGTGAATTCTGGCTAAAGGAAGTAATGTTCCTCGGTCATGTGGTTTCAGCTAAAGGAGTCCGAGTAGATCCTCAGAAGATTGAAGCGATTTTGGATTGGAAGCCTCCTAAGAACGTGAAAGAAGTCCGAAGTTTCTTAGGACTTGCTGGGTATTATCGTCGGTTCGTGGAAGGGTTTTCCAAAATTTCCCGCCCACTTACTCGACTCCTGCAGAAAACTCAAAAGTTTGAGTGGAATGAGTTGTGTCAGGTTAGCTTTGATGAATTGAAGAAGAGATTGACGACGGCACCGATTCTATCACTTCCATAGGGAACAGGAGGATTTATATTTTACAGTGATGCTTCGAACCAAGGACTCGGATGCGTATTAATGCAGAATGACAAGGTGATCGCTTATGCGTCGCGACAGCTGAAACCTTATGAAGTGAATTACCCAACACATGATTTGGAGTAGTTTTTGCTTTGAAGATCTGGAGGCATTATCTGTACGGGACTCACTGTCAGATCTTTACGGATCACAAGAGTCTCACATACATCTTCAGTCAGAAAGAGTTGAACATGCGGCAAAGGATATGGTTAGAGCTGATTAAGGACTACGACTTGGAGATTTTGTATGATCCAGGCAAAGCGAATGTAGTGGCCGATGCACTCAGCCGCAAGCCTGTTTCTATTCAGATGCTGGAGACTCTGACCTCCCAAATTAGCCTTCAACGAGAGATTATTCGAGAAGGAATTGAAGTATGGTTACAAAGAGTCCAAGGACAACTGTGCATGATGGAAATAACTTCATCATTAACCGAAGAAATCAAATCTAGACAGGCAGATGATCCTCTGATGATTCGGTTACGTGATGAAGTGATTAAGGGGAAAGCCCCCGGATTTGTAATTTATGATGATGGAGTTTTGAGATTTCAGAACCGACTCTGCGTTCCCGATGTCGATTTTGAAGGAAGCTCACAGTTCGCCCTATTCTATCCACCCGGGCACCAGTAAGATGTATAAGGACTTGAAGCAGAATTTCTGGTGGGGCAACATGAAGAAAGATGTAGCGGACTATGTTTCGAAATGCTTGACTTGTCAGCAGGTTAAGATCGAGCATCAACGACCTGCCGGAATGTTGAAACCACTCCCGATTCCTGAATGGAAGTGGGAGGACATATCGATGGACTTTATCACTAGTATGCCGAGAACCAAGACAGGAATGAACATGATTTGGGTGATAGTTGATCGTTTAACCAAATCAGCTCATTTTCTAAGCATTAAGGACACGTGGGGACCAGAAAGGTTGGCACGAGTATTTATTTCGGAGATAGTTCGATTGCATGGAACATCGAAGACCATTGTTTCTGATCGAGATGGCCGTTTTGTGTCTCATTTTCGGAAAGCAGTTCATAAGACAGAATTGAACTTCAGTACAGCTTATCACCCGCAGACTGACGGACAATCCGAGAAGACCATTCAAACGGTGGAAGACATGCTAAGGGCCTGTGCCTTAGATTGGTCAAACGATTGGGAAATTCATCTACCGTTGATTGAATTTACCTACAACAACAGTTGGCATGATTCCATTAAGATGGCACCGTTTGAGGCATTATACGGGAGGAGATGTAGATCGCCCCTGTGTTGGGACGATTCATCAGACTTAATCGGGACAGAACCAGAGTTGATCGTACAGACTCGAGAGAAGATAGCCTTGATTCGTGAAAGGCTGTTGACCGCCCAGAGTCGCCAGAAATCTTACGCAGACATACGTCGTCGCCCTTTGAAGTTAAGTACCGGAGACCACGTACTTTTAAAGGTTTCTCCTACTCGGGGAATTTTCTATTTTGGAAGAAGGGGAAAACTGAGTCCGAGATATATGAGACCGTTCGAAATCCTTGAGAGAGTTGGAGAGTTGGCATACAGATTGGCATTACCGTCGTCATTGAGCCATGTTCATAACGTGTTCCACGTATCCCAATTACGGAAGTATATACCAGATCCTAGTCATGTCATTGATTTCGGCGAGATCGAAGTCGCTCAAGATGGCACGTTTGAAGAGAAACCGATCAGGATACTCGAGAGTCGAGTTAAGCAGTTGAGAAACAAACCGATCGCATTGGTCAAGGTTCAGTGGTCGCGCCACGGAGTGGAAGAAGCCACTTGGGAAATAGAAGAAAGTACGAAGTCCATATATCCAGAATTATTTTCGTCTTGAGTTTCGGGACGAAACTCCTTTTTAGTAGGAGAGTATGTAATATCCGGATTAATTACCGAGTATTTCACCTGTATTTGAACCCTGTATTAGTTGGAATTGTGATATCAATAAGTGGAATATGGTATTTACCGTATTTGTATTTTCGTGTATGAGTATGGCAGCATATTACTTGTCTCATACAAATACTCAATAATACAAATTATTGAGTATGGTTGCATATTATAAGTAAAGTAATCAATTATGGAGTTGGGTGGAGGCCAGCACATAGTCCTGGACAGTTTTTAATTATTAAGCCTGGACAGCTTTGGAATCTTGCATAGGAAATTATTGAGCACAGGGGTCCAGAAACATTTTATAAAGGACATCACCTCATTTCATTTGGTTTTCATCTTCCTTCACCTGTTCTTAGTTCCCTGAAAGTCCAGAGGGTTTTCCCTACCTCTTAAACACATTTAGACCACCCCTTTTGTGATCTTTGAAGATTGGGTGTCACTGGTGATTGATCATTGAAGTGGAGAAACATCTTGATCTGGCAAGCAAGCAACAGGAGTTGGATTCTACTTATTGTCTCGGTGTTTTCTTCATCTTAAGGTATGTTAATACTAATTCCTACTTGGATTCGTGTTATCAAGGATATGATAGAAGTATGCTGTCAAGATATTGAGTTCCACTGATAAAATCATCCAAGCATCATCATGTTTTAGAAATTGGGATGTTTATACTTATGAATAAATCATCAGAGGTTATATCCTTCCATATAAGTTGGATTTGTTAGATGTTTTCTGGATATAATGATGATATTGGAATCTAACACATCAATCTTGGATCACCCAACTTCACCTGAGAATTTCGTATGTTCAGTTTTCTACCCAGTACCCTACTGTCATCAACTAGGCGAGTCAAGTAGGCTGATCGGCGAGGTTGACTTCTGACTCGGCTGATCAGCGAGGTTGACTTCTGACTCGGCTGATCAGCGAGGTTGACTTCTGACTCGGCTGATCAGCGAGGTTGAATTTCCGGTCCAATCGGGTGTTGACACGTGGCACAATATGATCCGTCTATTTAATTGTCCTTCGAACGGTCATAACTTCTTCATACGAACTCGGATTCAGATGAATTTTTTTTAAAACGGTCGTCTCGACGGGACGAATAAATTAGACTCGGCTGATCAACGAGGTTGACTTCTGACTCGGCTGATCAGCGAGGTTGACTTCTGACTCGGCTGATCAGCGATGTTGACTTTTGACTCGGCTGATCAGCGAGGTGACTTTTGACTCGACTGATTAGGTTACATTTTATGAACTTACGACAGTGATTTGGATTGTTAGATGTTCATACGACTGTAAATGAAATCTATATTACTTATTTTGTTAAGGTTCGAGCTTAGCAATGTGATTGATTGAAGGGGCGACCTTCGAGTGTTTCGTTTTCGTGGAAGTTTTGTTCTTGTCTTCGAATCGAGGCAAGTACCTTATTTGTTTTATGTATTGTTGTTATACATATTGTCGTGCATGTATGTCGATATTGTATGTCCACCTCGTGTTGGTCCGACGGGATCATCGGGGGATCTATGCTAGCGTGCGCTGGATCATCGGACGGGTTTTTCCACCACGGGTTGGTCTGACGGGATCATCGTGGGTTCTAGGCAGTGAACGCTGGATTGTCGGAATTACCATATGTATGTTATGATATCATGTTGTGATTATCAGTTGTGTATGTTATGTATTGAGTTTCTCGTAGGAGAAGACTCGTTGGTATTTTTGTCAATTACGTATTATTATTCTGCGTGAGATGTTGAATAATACGTTGTGGTACTTGTATTAGCATCGTTGTGCTAACCCCTTCGGGGGTGAACATTTTGTTTATGTTCAGGATCCAGGAGAGCGGGGAAACAACCACTGGAGCTGCATGACGACGGGGGTGCAGAGTGATGTTCTGGCCGGGTTTACTTGTCTGTTGTTTGTTAGTTATTTCAATAAGTACTCGAGTACGTAGTCGCTTTTGATGAATTTGAATTTGATGATGTATTAATAATTTCTGTTGAACATTTGTATTTTCAGTATTTAGTCAGAACTGTTGTATCTTAATTTCGTTATTTTCATTTGTTGGTACCTGTTAATGCCTTTTCAACTCTTTAGCCTTGTCAATCCTGATGTAACGGCGCTGTAATATTCCTGAATATATCAGGGGTGTTACAGTCTTCATCTGGAAGCGTGCGCTAGCCTTGATCTCTAGCGTGTGCTAGCTTTGCAGTCTAGGTTGAATAACTTTTTGCATCTTCAATTTCTTCGTTGTTTTGTTTTGCTTCCTTGTTGTTTTTCTTTGTCTAACAACTAATCATCAAAACTCAATAATGAATATTTGGAATAAAACATTCCAACACATGCAACATAGACTCAAACCCCTTGTTAAAAATTTTTAATGTCGTTCAATTAAAACACCTATCAAGACTCCAATCATCTTGAGCAGGTCATGCCAAAGTTGGGTGTTCGGATTATCTTAATAAGTAAGATAGGTACTGGTGATACCTATGTGTTTTAATGAACTAAATATTAAAATAGTTTTGAACCTTAAGGCATAAGATGTGATTATAACATGACTAGGCATAAAATATCGAATCCCATAAATATAATCTAAGAGTTACATTAGCACAATTCTAGGCGTCATGCCAAAGCTGAGTTTAGAATTATGCAAAATGGGGCCTTAGCCAACAAAAATTACAAATATTGTAAAATTGAGGGTATTTTGTTTTGGTGGGAGTATTTTTCGAGAAATAAAAATGTGACTAAATACTTAGCATATTGAATTTTGTAGATAATAGAATGGCTTCAAACAACACGTCCACCATTTCACTGCGATCCGTCCTTGAGAAGGACATAGGTCAAATAAAATGGCATCAACTATCGGGATTGGATCCGGAGCTTGAGAATAGTTCTCAAGCAAGAAACAAAGTTGCATGTTCTTGAGGATAAAATTCCCGATGAGTCTATTGACAATGCAAATAAAGCAACGAAAGACAAATGGAAGAAACTTTGTGATGATTCCATTTGTTGGAATATTTATTCCACACATTATTTAATTTGTGTTTTGATGATTAAAGTTGCTAAACTACAAAACAACATCGAGGCGAAGCAAAACGGCGAAGCAGACGAAGACGCAAAAATTGCAATCTGGACTGCATTAGCGCACGCTAAGGGACATATGTTAGCGCACGCTAACAAGGAGTCAGCTGCATTCCAGCCTAGTATCGAAGTAAGCTGCAGTGAAGTCAGCAGAATGATAGCGCACGCTACACTCTATTATTAGCGCACTCTACTCTCTATTATTAACGCACGCTATCGAGCCATGTTACTGTTGTGGAGATATTCAAACACAGAATGACGTATGCAATGAAGTCATCATTAGCGCACGCTACAAAGGATGATTAGCGCATGCTAAGATGTTTGAATCTAGTCAATCCGAACGTTGGGAAAAGCAGGTCAAAGTCAGCATATCAAACGGTCACTTTGACAATCCATGCAACGGATATATTGGATTAGCGCACGCTACAAAGGAAGTGGTAGCGCACGCTAACTTGGCAGTAGCTACTGGACTGAAATATAAAGTGATTAACGCACGCTACATAAAAGCCTTTACGTACGCTAGAGCAAAAATGTGCGATAGCGCACGCTAAGAAGGAAGGCCAGCGCACGCTAGCTAGTCAACTGGCAGCAACGGCTAGTAAGGAGGAAGAAGGCTATAAATACCAAGGAGTTGGTATTATTCCATACAACAACATTGAGCAAAGCATACATACGTGTTATATCATTGTAAACATTATAGTTGTTGTTCTTGAGCTTAATTAAGAGTGATTGAGTGTTATACACAAGATCATACACGAGCAATAAAAAGAAAAGATACGATTTGATTCGGTGTTATTAGGATCAAGGATCCGGCATTGTTAGAATCACAATCGCTATCTTAGTGAGGTTTATCTAGTACCCATAGAAAGCTAGAGTGGTTGATTCCTTATCCAATAGAAAAGGAAAAACGGTTTTACTCGGACCGATAGAAGACGAGCTTGTAACGGTAATCCCTCGACCGATAGAAGAGAGGCGTAGAGGTTTTGATCTTAAGCCTAAAGAAAAAGATACATCGAGAGAGGACGTAGGCTTCGTTAATAGCCGAACCTCTATAAATCCTTGTGTGATTTATTTCCTGCAATTTTATTTACGCTTCCGCATAAAACGGCGCAAATATCCGATTCGGTACCCAACAATTGGTATCGGAGCGGTACTCCAATACGCGGCTTAACATCCGAGGAGAAAAGATCCAATGGCTTTTCAAATAGCTCCCGTCGAAGGCCTTGCTCTCAACCGACCACCATTCTTTGATGGCTCAAATTATTTGACGTGGAAGAAGAAGATGTCGATATTCATCCGAGCATACGACATCGAAATTTGGAAGATTATTTGCCTTGGCCCAAAAGTTCCTATCAAATCCGACGGTACGCTCAAAACTTTTGAAGAATACGACGATGCCGATTGGAAAAATGACCATCTAAATTGTAAGGCCACCCAACTTTTATTTTGTGCCTTAAATCCCGAAGAGGTCAATCGAATCTCGTCGTGTGAGAGTGCGAAAGAAATATGGAAAATTCTTGAAATCACACACGAAGGGACGACTCAAGTCAAGGAGACGAAGATAAATATGCTTCTCCATGACTACGAGTTATTCATGATGAAAGGTGACGAGTCCATCACCAATATGCTCGACCGATTCTCAGTCATCACCAATGGACTAGCTTCGTTTGGCAAACCATTATCAAGTAGTGAAAAAGTCAAGAAAATCTTAAGATCACTACCTAGCGAATGGGACGGTACCGTGACCGCAATTATGGAATCCAAAGATCTCAACACGCTCGATTTTAGCGCCCTCGTTGGTTCGCTAATTAATTATGAGATCGTGTTAAAATCACGAAGTGTCAAGCCGAAACCGAAAGAAAAATCGTTAGCCATGAAGGCTAAGATATCGAGGAAGAAAGAAGAAATCCCGGTGCAGGAAAGCGACGAAGAAGCGGCATATTATGCCAAGAATATTAATAAATTCCAAACCTTATTAAACCGGAGGAAGAAGGATATCTCGAGCGAAACGAAGAAGTTCGACAACTCTTGTCGACAATGTGGAAAACTAGGCCACTTCGCTAAGCATTGCCGTGTCAAACCCAAGAAGGAGGTTCTCGTGGCTACTTGGAGCGATGAAGATGAAGACGATGATTTCATCAATCAAAATAATCTCGCTCTCATGGCCCGGAGTTCGTTCGACGACAGCGACGTCGAAAGCCAGGTTAGTACATCCTCCCGTGATGAATTATTTGATGCATTTGAGTTATTACATACGGATTTCCAAAATGCTTTATCAGAAATTAAATCCCTTAAGTCTAAAATTAAATCTTTGGAAATTGAAGATTCCAAAATTATCGAGAAGGGAAAATTTGTCGAAATCGATCATTCAAAGTGTATTGAAAATGAGAATATTTTGAAGAATGATCTTTTAAAAGTTCAAGATGAACTAAAATCTTTGACAAAGAAATTCTCGTGCGGAAACGAGAAATTTGAACAAATGTTATGTGTTCAAAAATATACTTTAAATAAAGAGGGGTTAGGATTCAAACCACGTTTCAAAAACGAATCCGTAAATTTCAAAATACCCCGATGTGAAAACTGTTTGAAAATCGGGCATCATATTTCTAATTGCAAAAGCCCAAGACGGATGATAAAAATTAAAAAGATTTGGGTTCCTAAAGGAACAACCGTTTCAAACATCGTCTATGTTTCAAAAGAAAAACCAACTATCGGTTGGATCCCCAAAAATAAATTTTGACAAATGATATTTTACAAAGGGGGAGAAGGAAATAATATTTTCAGGGGGAGTTTATACCCTTACTAATGCATAAATTGGTATCATGCATATTTATATTTCATTTGGTATCCTTTATATTTTTTTGATGAAAACAAAAAGGGGGAGAAAGATATGAATTGAGATAAAAATGATAAAAATGAGAAGGAGATGAAGAGGAGATAAAAATGAGAAAAATCGAAGAAGTCGAAAAGAAAAGAAAAGCATACAAATAGGGGGAGTTGAAAAAATTGAAAAACGAAAAACGACGGAGTTGAAAAATGAAGAAGTCGAAAAAGAAGAAAAAGAAAAGAAATGGAGAAACTAACGAAACGATCAAAGCCGAAAACTTTGATTCGTATAAATATACAGATATTATTTTTTACAGATTATCCAATTCAAGGGTTGTTTTGTAATCATCAAAAAGGGGGAGATTGTTGGAATATTTATTCCACACATTATTTAATTTGTGTTTTGATGATTAAAGTTGCTAAACTACAAAACAACATCGAGGCGAAGCAAAACGGCGAAGCAAACGAAGACGCAAAAATTGCAATCTGGACTGCATTAGCGCACGCTAAGGGACATATGTTAGCGCACGCTAACAAGGAGTCAGCTGCATTCCAGCCTAGTATCGAAGTAAGCTGCAGTGAAGTCAGCAGAATGATAGCGCACGCTACACTCTATTATTAGCGCACGCTACTCTCTATTATTAACGCACGCTATCGAGCCATGTTACTGTTGTGGAGATATTCAAACACAGAATGACGTATGCAATGAAGTCATCATTAGCGCACGCTACAAAGGATGATTAGCGCACGCTAAGATGTTTGAATCTAGTCAATCCGAACGTTGGGAAAAGCAGGTCAAAGTCAGCATATCAAACGGTCACTTTGACAATCCATGCAACGGATATATTGGATTAGCGCACGCTACAAAGGAAGTGGTAGCGCACGCTAACTGTTAAGGGCAGTAGCTACTGGACTGAAATATAAAGTGATTAACGCACGCTACATAAAAGCCTTTACGTACGCTAGAGCAAAAATGTGCGATAGCGCACGCTAAGAAGGAAGGCCAGCGCACGCTAGCTAGTCAACCGGCGAACGGCTAGTAAGGAGGAAGAAGGCTATAAATACCAAGGAGTTGGTATTATTCCATACAACAACATTGAGCAAAGCATACATACGTGTTATATCATTGTAAACATTATAGTTGTTGTTCTTGAGCTTAATTAAGAGTGATTGAGTGTTATACACAAGATCATACACGAGCGATAAAAAGAAAAGATACGATTTGATTCGGTGTTATTAGGATCAAGGATCCGGCATTGTTAGAATCACAATCGCTATCTTAGTGAGGTTTATCTAGTACCCATAGAAAGCTAGAGTGGTTGATTCCTTATCCAATAGAAAAGGAAAAACGGTTTTACTCGGACCGATAGAAGACGAGCTTGTAACGGTAATCCCTCGACCGATAGAAGAGAGGTGTAGAGGTTTTGATCTTAAGCCTAAAGAAAAAGATACATCGAGAGAGGACGTAGGCTTCGTTAATAGCCGAACCTCTATAAATCCTTGTGTGATTTATTTCCTGCAATTTTATTTATGCTTCCGCATAAAACGGCGCAAATATCCGATTCGGTACCCAACACCATTGATGTCACTTGTCTTATGTTGGCTACCATTTGTCCAGAACTTCAGAAGAACCTGGAAGAAATGGAAGCCTATGAGCTTAATGCTCACCTCAAGTAAACTTTCTCAAAGCATGCTAGGCAAGAAAGGTATGAGACCTTGCAATCCTTGTATGCTTGCAAGATGGTTGAGGGGACATCTGTCAGCGCTCATGTACTCAAGATGAAAGGATATATTGATCATCTCGATAGGCTTGGTTTTCCATTTTCTAAGGAGCACTCTACAGATGTGATCCTAAAGTCATTGCCCGATAGTTACAGTCAGCAAAGGGAAGTCCTTCAAGAACAAATGCAAAGGCAAAGGTAAGGCAAAAGCTGTCGAAGCTATAGACCCAACTAAGCCGGTTTTCAAGACAAAATCTCCCAAAGATGGAAATTGCTATCATCGCAATAAACCAGGACACTAGAAAAGAAATTGCAAGGTTTACTTGGAAGAGCCAAAGCGTACCAAGGGTAGTGAGAATGCCACAAATATATTTGTTATAGAAGTTAACTTATCTACTTCTAACTCCTGGGTATTAGATACTAGATGTGGATCTCACATTTGTGCAAATGTGCAGGGGTTGAGAAGCAGCTCTCAGGGAAAGTGGATCTAAGAGCCGGCAATGGAGCAAGAGTTGCTGCACCAGTCGTTGGAACTTATGATCTAGTTTTACCCAATGGGCTTTTGTTAGTTTTTGAACAATTGCTATTATGTTCCTGCTACGAATAGGAATATTATTTCAGTTTCTACATTAGATTGTGAATGATACAATTTTCTTATTAGGAATAAGATTATTCATATATTCTCTGATGACTTGCTTTATGGTACTGCAAAGTTATATATTGACATTTACAATATTGATCTAGATGAGCCCAATACTTTGGAAGTCTATAACATTGCAACCAAGAAACCTAAGCTCAGTGATTCTAATCTGACTTACTTATGGCACTATCGACTTTGTCACATAAACGAGAAACACATTTATAAACTTCATAACGATGGATTTTTAGACTCCTCTGACTATGAGTCATATGGGACATGCAAATCTTGTTTATTAGGCAAGATGATGAAGAATCCTTTCACCGGTCATGGAGAAAGGGCTATTGATCTATTAGTCCTAGTACATACTGACGTATGCGGACCTCTTAGCACTCATGCCAGAGGCGGATCCAATAATTCATCACTTTTACCGATGATTTTAGCCAGTATGGATATGTTTATCTTATAAAGCATAAAAATGAATCTTTTGAAATGTTGAAAATATTCCATTGTGAAGTACAAAATCAACTTGGCAAGACAATTAAAGCCATTCAATCGGATTGAGGTGACGAATACTTGAGCCAAGAGTTCGATGATCATCTTATGAGTTGTGGAATTGTTTCACAACTTACCCCTCCTGTAACACCTCAACATAACAGAGTGTCTAAGAGGAGAAATCGAACTTTATTATATATGGTTTGATCCATGATGAGTTGAACGGAGCTTCCATTATCATTTTAGAAACAGCAGAATTCACCCTTAACCATGTTCCATATAAAGCAGTTGAAGACATCATTTGGGAAATGGACTGGTAAGAGACCAAACTTATTTTTTATAAATATCTGGGTTGTGAAGCGTTCATAAGACACTAATTGTTTGATAAACTGGCTGCCATATTTGAAAGATATTTATTTGTGGGATATCCTAAGGAAACTAAAGGATTCTACTTTTATAAGCCCACAGAGAACAGAGTGTTTGTTACTCGAAATGATGTCTTCTTAGAAAGTGAATTTATTTCCAAAAGAGACAGTGGGAGAAAAGTAATTCTCGAGGAAACTAGAGAACTACAAGAAGAGATTGCTTCACCGATGGAAACTTAATAGGTCAACAATCAGTTGAAGATCCAGTTCATAGTACACAAGGCCCTCACAGTTTGACAGTGTGCGAGATGAACCTGAGAAATTTGGGTATCTCGTAATAGAGGATGATGACACATCACTCATAGATGATTAGCCTAGTACCTATACAGAAGCTGCTTCATGACCAGTGTCTGAGGAATGGCTAGAGGCCATGAAGTCAGAGATGCAGTCCATGTTTAACAATCAAGTTTGGAACTTGGTAGATCCATCTGAGGCTTTTAAAACCATTGGCTGCAAACGGGTCTTCAAAAATCAGAACGACATGGGAAATAATCTGCAAGACTGTAAAGCTAGACTATTAGCAAAAGGTTATAGACAGACTCATGGTGTTGACTATGATGAGACTTTTTCACCAGTAGTCATGCTCAACTCAATTTTATTTGCCATTGCCGCATGTTATGATTATGAAATATGACAAATGGATGTCAAAACAGCATTTCTTAATGGAAACTTACTCGAGTATGTGTACATGACACATCCTGAGGGTTTTTTTCATCCAAAAAATTCTAAAAAGGTTTGCAAGCTTCAAAGATCCATTTATGGGTTGAGGCAGGCTTCTCAGAGCCCGAATCTTTGTTTTGATGAAACTGTCAAAGAGTTTGGGTTTATTCAAAATGAAGATGAACCATGTGTGTACAAGAAGGTTAGTGGGAGCATAGTTGTTTTCCTAGTCTTATATGTAGATGACATATTACTCATTGTAAATGACATACCCATCTTGGTGACAGTCAAGACTTGGTTGGGAAGTTGTTTCTCAATG
This sequence comes from Orobanche coerulescens, assembly GCA_033398695.1. Classification (NCBI taxonomy): domain Eukaryota; kingdom Viridiplantae; phylum Streptophyta; class Magnoliopsida; order Lamiales; family Orobanchaceae; genus Orobanche; species Orobanche coerulescens. Next base: position 143,583,441 of record CM065805.1, on the reverse strand, counting down.
AAAAACTTAGTAGAAGCTGCATACATTCTTGGGATAAAAATCTATAGAGATAAATCAAAGAGAATGATTGGTCTTAGTCAAAGTACCTACATTAACAAAATATTGAAGAGGTTCAACATGCAGGACTCTAAGAGAGGACGCTTGCCAATGTCATGTAATATCTGGATAATTTCTGGGTATTTTCATCTGTATTTGAACCATGTAATATTCTACTTTGTGGTATCAATAATCGAAGTGTGATTTTTCCCGTATTCGTATTTCAACATTCATGATCATATTAGGAAGAGTTTGCAAAATTCATGCATGCAACTAAGTCATAACGTACGCTAGCTGGTTAGCATAACGTACATTAAAGAGCTGTGGACAGCATACGCTATGGACGAAGAGTAGCGTACGTAATGGTAGTCAATGACAGACAAGTCTGGTGAGCACATGAGCCAGTTGGTGTTGTGGTCCGGATAAGATTTCCGTGTAAACGTGGACGGCTTTTTAATAAATCAGGTCAACGAGGCTTAACGTACGTTAGATATGGGTAATAACGCACGTTATGGGCATACGATTACATACGTAAAGGTTTTGGATAGCGTACGTAAGAGAAGACCAGGAACGAGACGGTGAGCTATTGTCGGACGTTAAGGTACGCAAAGGATTTCAAATAGCATTCGTTAAGACTCTAACGTACATGAGGCTTTGAGGCTAACGTACGTGAAGTTCAGAACTTTATAAATAGTATATCACCCCATTTCATTTCACTCTCATTTTTTTTGGTTTGTTCGATTCTTGCAAACCCAGGGAGCCCTCCTGCAATATAAACATTGTTTCAGCATCTCTACTTAGTCATTGAAGTTGGGAATCATCTTTGATTGGCACTGAAGATTCCGGTGTTGGGTTTCACTAAGTGTTACGTTGTTTCCTCCATATTAAGGTATGTTAATACTCTTCCAACCTCCGATTCTTGTTCTTAAGAATACTATGACCATACTACTGAGACCATTTAGTTTGTCAATAACCTTTTAGGTTGTACACCATGTCTTAGAGACTTTGAAGTAATCATGCTTTGAACTTCTATGAGTAAGAAGATTATAATCGAACCTTATTGAGTTGAAACCTAGCATGTAGTTTCTGAGATTTGTTGCATGTTTTGTACGGTGATTTTGAATTACTTGTATACCAATGACTTGTTAATATCATCACCAAGAATGGAGATATCCAAGAAGATGAATTTTACGGGTTTCACTAAGATTAATTCATATTTAGTAAGAGGTGTTCTTCAAATGTAATTCCTGACTGTTTGGGATTTCTTGATATGATAATCTTTGTATTAATGATTGGAACGAAGTGTTTTGATTGGTAACAATTGTTCTGAACTTAAAACTTTGGAAAGAAGGATTGCTTGCGGAGGGAAGAGAAACCGTGGAGTCGGACTAAATTAGAACTCGGTTGAAATGTGAATAATCGAACCAAGCATTGAGTTATTAATCATAATTTGAGTATGGATTCGTGATGATTGAGTATCCCAAAGTTCGTAGAACATCAGCATTTCACCCCATGATGACCATTCGTTTTACGTATAGAATGGTATTAGTTTAGCTTAGTATTCATTGGGTGGTAAACCGTGAACCGGCCATAGATGCAGTGTTAACTCGGCCACGGATTAAAACATTAGATGTCCGTACGTTAGTTTTATTACGTGAGTTGAGTTGTCGTTATTTCCTTTTGTAAGGTTCGAGGTTTGCGAACGATTGATCAACGGAGCGGCCTTCAAGTTTGTTGAAGTTGTGAAGTGTTTATTTCTTGCCAACTTTCAATGGCAAGTACTTTAATTACGCTTTACGTATTAATGTTATACATGTTGTCATGCATATATGTCGTTGTTGTATGTCCACCTCGTTTTGGTCCGACGGATAATCTTGGGATCTATGTTAGCGTGCACTGGATCATTGGACAGGTTTTTCCACCTCGTGCTGGTCCGACGGGATCATCTTGGGATCTATGCAGTGAACGCTGGATCATCAGAATTACCATGTGTATGTTGTATCATGTTATGTTTATCATGTTGTGTATGGTATTGTGAGTCTTCTCGCGGTAGAGACTCATTGTTATTGTTATCATTGAGGATGTTGTTATTATTCTTCGTGAGATATTGAATAATCTATTGTTGTATAATTATCGTACTTGTACTAGCATCGTTGTGCTAAACCCTTCGGGGGTGGACATTTGTTTTATGTTCAAGATACAAGAGGACAGGGAAGCAACCACTTGAGCTGCCTGTTGACGAGGGTGCAGAGTGATGTTATGGCCGGGATGGTTTGTCACTTGTGTTTTGTTTTTAATAAAGTACTCAAGTACGTTTTCGTTTTGTTCTTCCTTTGAAATTTCTATTCGGATGTTGGTCGATTTGTAATTTCAATACTCGTGATGTAATAATAAACTTTATGGTTGGTATTTAATAATGTTGTTTTTAAATTCTTAGCCTAGTTAATCCTGACTTCAAGGGTTTACGGCGCTGTAATAATCCTGAATATCTCGGGGTGTTATAGAATAAGGTATCCGAGCTAAGATTATAGATATCTTGGCCGTTGGATTAAATAGGGTTCAAATGTGTCATTTTGAGTTAACCGGCCGTGAATAACATCACTGTACTGCCTACGTCTTCATGTGAGCAGTGGTTGTAAGTTTCCTAAAACTCTAACTTGTCCTTTACATGTTATACTTTTTGAACGTTGGTACGATGTTGTTCCCTCTATATTGAGTATTTATGCTTATAGTATCATGAGAGGAGGACGTAGACGTGGTCGCGGTCGTGGATGCGGATGTAGAAATGCAGAGAGGGAAGCTTCACTCTCTGTTCCTGATTCTCTATTAAATCAGGCTAACTCCAATACTGGCGAACAGCAAGTGTCCATTAACAATGAACGAGAACAGGCGGTCGAGACAAATGCCAATCCTGCCGTTCCTGACATACTACGCCATGTGGTCAACCGGATGACCCAATTTGCTCAAGTAGTGGACAGAATGCAAGTGGCGGCAAGATTACAGCCATGGGAAAGATAGCAAGGCATCCCAGACTTGGGAAGTCGAGGAGACAAATGGCTTCAGGAGGTGGCGAAGATGTACCCACTGAAATTTGATGTTTTTTCTGAGACACCGACATGGGATCACTGGTTGAGAGAACTAGAGAAAGTATTTGCCGGATTAACTGCCCAGGTGACCAGAGAGCCCCCATTGCTCAGTATTTTCTAATAGGAGAAGCGTCCGAGTGGTGGGAAGCCATTCGACCTGTTGATCATGATGGCGATTAGGGATAGTTCAAACTTATGATGGAAGCTCAGTACTGTAACACTCCCAGATCCGAACGGGAATATTACAGCGCGGTGGGCCCTGAGATGGAACCCACAAGGCTGAAGGAAATTTTCGCAAACATTTACAAACGCGCAAGAGGCTAACGACGGTATTATCTATTAAAAACATTCGAAGATTTATAAAACTCGTTTATCAAACCGTCGTAAAAACTCATTTGAAACCACAAGGCCCAAAATGCCAAAACTCAACAGTTTAAAAAACATACGTTAAGCTATAAACACACGTCTGAAGCGAGAATAGATTTAGAAAATGATTGCCAAAGTAACCTAAGTTACCAGATACCAAAAAGGTCATTTAAAAATACTCACGCAACGGATAAAGACAAACAATTAAAATACTCTAGCAGCGGAATACAACAACTGATCAGAAACTCAAAACACAAATACATGCCCTTGCCAGTATCCTCCGGGAAGTTCATCTCTCCACGACCGCTACAAGCTTGATAATCCAAGAACCTAAAAAGAAAGCCCACGACGGGGTCAGCCATAATATCCAACAATGATAACCATCACATCTCATCAATAATTATATATCAATGGAAATACTAAGTAAGAATATGACCAATGTAATCTTACCGTCGTAACTTTACGAGAATCCACGATTCGTATCCTTAACAACACATTAAAACAATACCGAAATATATGTACGGTATCTCAACAATACTCAAGGTTCTCAAAACATTATCATAACTCGCGATACGGAAATTATATCAACTCTGGCCAATTCAATCCATCGGATAACATCGACAATTCCAATACGATAATCGATTGTCCATCAAAGACAAGTACCAAGGAAATACGGAACATACCTCAAGATACGAAATACCATTACCATCACGTCAGTCTAATCCGAGATCAGATCAACACAACATACGGACATGGTCCTAACACAAGACCTACAAATGCATACTCATATGACAACGTCAATATGATCACAACAATAACGACAATGTATACTTATGGCCACCCATAATATACATATGCACAATAACAACATATGGTAATCCAGCGATCCAGCGCACACAACTATAGATTCCCATGATGATCCCATCGGACCAACGCATGGTGGCATTACATCGGCGATCCGGCCACACACGGCTATAGATTACCATGATGATCCCGTCGTACCAACGCATTTTGGACATATGACAACAATGCACAAGCGCACAAAACAACGATGCACAATACACGACAACAACAATGCACAAATGCATGACAACAACGATACGAATGTATCACAACTTGATGGACTCAAATGTTAATTATTATTAGAGTAGTTGCCCGAGTCCTTCAAGAACGATCTCAATGCCTAAACCATCACGAACCATTATCCTCAATACTCGACGGTCCAAAGTATCACGGATTGCAGATAATTCATATCTCCGTTTTTATCACGATATATCCTCGATCTACAAGTATACCAATAACAAAAGCAAATCATATACATTATTATTTAGATTCCCAAAACTCGAATATGATTTATAATCTCAAGTCTCCTGTGATTACGATTATAAACATTGTTATACGAATTATAAACGAATGAAACGGAAACCATTCATTAAATACTATAAACTGAGTAAGTAATAACTTACTTCGATACCGATACAATGACGAGGAAGTCATTGCAAATCCATTGCCGTCATCTACAAGTTCCTCGGTCCCACCAAAGCAATCAACGAACATTCTCGAGCTTGACCGCAACACGGTTGTAATCAGCGATCAATATTCTCAACCTATTACGATGTCGATAGACAACAAGTTCGACAACAATTAACAATCGATAAAACCAATTTACAAACCCAACGGCTCGACAATATCTCGATTAAACACTAGTCGATCAACCTACTCAAACCGGACGAATTTACAACCACAACACGAAAATATCGCACTTTACGCCTTCTTAGCGCCACGTTAATCACCTAACGTAGCGTGCGCTAAGTTGCTCCGTTAGCGCGCTAGGCGATAACGTGGCGTGCGCTAATGTCTGCGGATGCATGTTTTCGAATACCGATCAACTTATGGCGATTTCAAGAACACCAAGTGATTCTGAATCATGTTCAAAGCTATCAAAACAACGAAATCCGATATCCTTTAACATATAAACAATCATCCAACTTATAATCCAAGTTCTATATCCATATATCATCTTCCTCAATATCAACATCATGAAACATTAAGAACGTAACAACACTTTCATAATCTATCATTACAGGGAGTAATCATCGACAATAACATCAACATCCGAAACTGAGGACAATGATTAATCCACTTATCTCAAGAAAACGAACAACACTATTCAAACCACAAGAATCATATCAATATCTTCATGTCAACAATAACATCATCATAATCCGGTAATCTATCTCATAATCATGCTTATCAACTTATTTATGTAATAATCATCAACTCAAGAACATCAACATTCAATCCAAAACGAAATCCAAAGATGAAGAGTAATTACCTCTTTGAAGGAATGGATTGAATCCCAAGGTTGAATCCATTTTCAATCACTTCCAAGTTTCAAATGTTGTAAGGAATGATCAACTCAAGTGTTTGGGACCTCAACTTCTCTCTAAGACCTCTCTCTATCGTCTGAAGGTGAAAGAATGGACGAAATGCTTCATAATACCCATTTGTCCCTTATATAGAATACATTACTAGCGTGCGCTAAACCTTATGTTTAGCGTGCGCTCTGACCTAGCGTGCGCTAATCGACCTTTGTTAGCGTGCGCTATCGCGATCCAGAGACAAGCTGTCTTAGTGCATGAAGTGATTTACGTCGCAATGCCCATGCAATAGCGTACGTAAATGCCTCTATTCAGCGTACGCAAGTGTCTTACCTTAGCGTGCGCTACTCATAGTTGACTCGTTTGTCTGTATGCTCAGAAAGTAGTCCACACGCCGAAAGTGCTTGTGAGGATAAGATTCCTTTTTATGCGATATACGATTAGCGTGCGCTAATCAACATGCATTAGCGTGCGCTAACACTACATTACAACATCCGTTGACTTATCACAACGTCGCGAAAGTGGCTTGGTCCACACGCAGATTCCTTCCGATCATTTGCATTAGCGTGCGTTATCTTATATCCGTAGCGTCGCTAAACACGCGCGATAGCGTGCACTACTCGATTATTAGCGTGCGCTAATAATGTTACACTTAGCCATTTTCAGCTATTCTTGTCCAATCGTCTCAACATACGAATACGAACATACGACATCTTGAATACATATACTTCTTACATCGATTGTCGACCAAATCGACAATTATACCAATCTGAGATGTCTTGGTACTTCAATTATTTTACCCATATCTGCATGATTCCACGTTTGCAACATAACTCGGATAAAATAATCTTAAACAACGATAGTGGAAATTCCGGATATTACATACTACACCACTTAAAATAAGTTTCGTCCTCGAAACTTGCAATTCGTCATAAAAACAAACAAATCGTTCAACCAAAATATCCCGAAACCATCACGACAACGATCAATCATCATTATTACCGAATAACCAAAATAGTATACTTACATATGCGCCAAGTCGACGCTCTCTTGAGATGCTAGCAAGTGACTTCACTGTAAAGCTTCAACACGCTTACGATCACAATTCCATGGATCTCAACAAAACTATAACATCTTTGGAAGAAATAATCTATCCGTTTCAAATCATATGCCTTGATTACACAATCAAGTCCAAATCGATACAAATCAATAATACACGATACATCGTGAAACAAGCGCCCAACGCAATGGCAACGAATCCTGAAATATCAACACAAAATCTGAACGCTCAGATGATCACCAGCAATGATCAACTCATAAATTAATCGAGAATATCATTGACATGATGAACTCTAATATGACCAATCCAAAGGTCGAAACGCAATCGAGAATATCATCACCATGATAAACTCCAACACGGTCAACACATAACCACGGAAACCGATATAGAGTTCTCAAAACGACACACCAATCACATACAGTGGATCTCAACGAAACACAACCGACTGGTGAACATTCCCCTCGGCATACGAACAACAAATCGCAAATCGACGAACATACCAATTCATACAAGGAGTGGGAACGACCACTCAATATCCAAAACAACCAGCATGGGGTCACCATCCCCAAATTTATACTTACAAAGAAATCAATCAAAGATCACTATGTTAAAATTGCGCTACTACCGCACCAATGGAATCACATAGCACATATGTTCCGGTTTCACAATATCCCAAGTTTCCAAAATAATATTATGTGCATGAATCTACAACAGGCAACATATTTCTCTTATCCGATAACTCAACCGATCATCACCGGATTATCAAATTGCCATACTAAAGTTCGAATCTCTTTTCCTCGTACCATACTGATGTCTTATCCAGTTCGTGAATCTCATTCAGAACTTCACCACGATATGCATTATGCATTAAATGCGTATGTACATCAATCACATTTTCAAAACCAGTTTGAAATCATATAATCTTGTCAAGGAGACAAATTTTCGAAAGTTCTTTCAAAAATTTCAAAACTGAAAACATAAATTTTGGTAAGACCACCAAATCAATTCTCGAAAAATAAACTGGCTCACTAGTGCCAAGTATTTGATAACAGTTTCCTTCGAATCCACACGATTTCGAAGTTTTAAAATGAAAACTATGCAAATGATTGACCACATCCGTACTCCTATATACCAATCCGGCTCGTCACAAATCCCACTGATATTCCATAAGAAAACTACACGATAGAATCAAAATCTCAATGTATAAACTTGACAAAAACTCCTTTTCCACATATGACTCAAACGCCAATCATTTTCCATCTGTATCACCTCAATTATGCTATGACAATGCATTGAAACAAATCAACACAAAGAAAAGACTTCCCAGAAGTTTATTTTGAACAAGTAATCTGAGAACCCGAAGGCGGGAGCGACATAGATAAACGATTGATAAAGTGTTTTACAAGTCTCGGGAGTTTTTAAGAAAACGAGAAAAGTCTTTTGAAATATTAGGGTCTCAGCCCATATCTCGTTCCGCATTACAAGAAGTTTAAAAAGTAGGAAACTCTTTTTCGGACCCCAAGTCCTGAGTTATAAAACAATTTCAAAAATCTATTGGGTCTCGGCCCAAAAATCGTTCTGATAAAACATCGTAAAACATTCATTTTGAAAAGTATCATTTTCAAATGCTCAAAAACAGTTCATATATCTCAAGATGAACTAACATGATTACATGTTCTCCTGAACAATCCACAATATTTCTCTCAAATGCAAAACTCCGTTCCAAAACTTAATCGACATATTGATTTCCAAAATCATAACTTCTCAAGATCATCAATCTGTCCCAACTCTGTCATCTTATCTTAACGCATAATATCTTTCTGAACCTCGTAACATATCAACTTAGAACGACAATAAATCTCAATGCAATTCAAAATCCAATACTTACAAATCGTGAAAGCGATTCCCGTGATCTTGGCACATGTCTCGACTCAAGAAAATACTCGACACAGATATTTTTAAAACACACTTTTTGCAAACTCAGTTCAACTCGAGAAAACAACACAGCTCTATCTGATGAAACACGTTAATACTATTTGGAAAAGTTTATAACAAGACCAGTACTACACTGGCAAATCGCACAACGCATAAGCCCGAGTGAACAACAAAACTCACGGCTCCAATATTTTTCAATCGACAACTCAAATGACGCGACATAAACACGACCCAACTCAACCCGACTGCCTAGGTTTTCTCAACCTAAGCTCCGATACCATATTCTGTAACACTCCCAGATCCGAACGGGAATATTACAGCGCCGTGGGCCCTGAGATGGAACCCACAAGGCTGAAGGAAATTTTCGCAAACATTTACAAACGCGCAAGAGGCTAACGACGGTATTATCTATTAAAAACATTCGAAGATTTATAAAACTCGTTTATCAAACCGTCGTAAAAACTCATTTGAAACCACAAGGCCCAAAATGCCAAAACTCAACAGTTTAAAAACACATACGTTAAGCTATCGCTTACACGTACCGACAGAATAGATTTAGAAAATGATTGCCAAAGTAACCTAAGTTACCAGATACCAAAAAGGTCATTTAAAAATACTCACGCAACGGATAAAGACAAACAATTAAAATACTCTAGCAATGGAATACAACAAGCGATCGAAACTCAAAACACAAATACATGCCCTTGCCCGGTATCCTCAGGAAGTTCATCTCTCCACGACCGCTACAAGCTTGATAATCCAAGAACCTAAAAAGAAAGCCCACGACGGGGTCAGCCATAATATTCAACAATGATAACCATCACATATCATCAATAATTACATATCAATGGAAATACTAAGTAAGAATACGACCAATGTAATCTTACCGTCGTAACTTTACGAGAATCCACGATTCGTATCCTTAACAACACATTAAAATAATACCGAAATATCTGTACGGTATCTCAACAATACTCAAGGTTCTCAAAACATTATCATAACTCGCGATACGGAAATTATATCAACTCTGGCCAATTCAATCCATCGGATAACATCGATGTAACACCCCCAAAATATCCCGAGGTATTACAGTGCCGTGAATCCCACGTGGGACCCACAAGGCTAGTTAGAAAAATAGACATTTTAAGAAAATCGTGATAAAACCTTAAATTCAAGGGTTACATGACAAGAAACGAAAGATTTAAGGAAAAATGTAATTCGGAGAATTATTACACAACAAATGTTTTTCCAAAGAAAATAATTTATTCCAATTTAAGCAACGGCTAGAGATAATTCCAACACCGCTCAAGTCTGACCGGACCCCTCGGGAATGTCCTGCACATGATGAACAATTTTACCTGGTATGACGAGTCATACCAGTTGCCAGTCGAGAATGAATATCAAATAACAACTACAAACAACAATATGCGACATTTTAACAATCACCGTACCAAGCAATCACAAGGAATATTACATCATTCAACCGCGTGTCTCCTCTTTATCATATAACCCCAAGGTCGCAACCAAGGGTCACGGAAGTATCCACGAGAATACCCGGAACATAGGTGCCCAATTCGGGTCTTACCCCTAACACATTTCCACACGGGTACCATACGGGTTTTATCCCCAACACATCGGCCCATTTATAACATCTTTAGAGAAAGACAACGTCGGTTTTATCAAAATGGCACGTACACACATACGGTATAACATTGATATTAGAAATTCACGAGCAAGATTTCACTTTTTGTGATCCGATAGTAGGTGCTTTATGATAACGAAGTCCCCACGCCCGCTCGAGCTTAACCTAGCCACGAGACATCCGATTAACACTTCGTACGGATCATAATGAATAAAACTAGTCTCCCTTTCCTAACCGGATTCCTAGTGTAGTTTTAATTGTCGGTATGAGTATCGTTTCCAAGTTTTCAAGTGTCGTTTATCTCGCTCAATCTTATAGTTAACATTAGGTATATCGATTTACTCAAGAAGATAATCCTATCATTCTTCGGTTGTCAACGAATTATTATGGCGAAATCGAATCTTATGCTTTCTAATACAATTCTATATTCCGAATACTACACTCGACGGATTGTATTGCACAATAACTCCGGTGGTTTAACAACCAATATTAATTATACTATCGAATTACTTCCTTAGTTTGCTAAGTGTCAAAAATCACAAGGTGAGGGTGACTACGAACAATGGAACATACGGTGACGGATTACTACGAATTTCCCCACAATTGATTCGTCAAATTTTACATTCCTAGTGATGATTTGAAGTGAAATTTCGCTTGCATGAAACGAAACATATAAGAAACGTAATTTCTCGTTACTACAATTTCATCCGACAAGATTGTCTACGAAGTTTAGCAAAATCTAACCCATACCCGCAATATAACAAGTATTAACTAAGAAAACATCGAAGATATAACTCCAGGGATTGGTGGCTTACCTTTTTGGAAGAAAATAGTGAAGATAGTTGACGGATTCACAAGAACTACGAGGAGAACGAGAACTGACTTGAACGACTTGGATAATCTTCGCCGGAGCTCAAGAATCCACCTCCTTAATGTTAATTCAAGTGTTTAAGGCTTAAGAACCGGGTATAGGGCTATGAATTTATCCAAGGGTGGTAGTTTTGTGGTGTTGGGTCGTGCAAATGAAGAAGGGAGTTATCATTTTATAAAACTGGATTTTGATAACGTACGTTAACGATAAGAGTGTTACGTACGTAAGGTGTATTACGTACGTAACAGTGCGATGACATCGTACGTAAAGAACTAACTGCCCGAAATGTTCCCAAGTGTTACGTACGTTAATTTTGGGACATTACGTACGTAACAAACAGTTGACTCGTTTGTCATCTAGCCCGCCGAAAGTAGCCCTGTCCGTGTCAAAAGAAAGATTGGTGGAGGCGACCCACCCGTTACGTACGTAATATGGCTGCCTTAACGTACGTAACCATTGAAATTTAGCGTACGTTAGGCATGGGTTATAGCGCGCGTTAGACAGAAATTTTAGCCTCAACCACATTCTAACCATCTCGGGTGACCATCCCTTCCACTCGTCAACAATTATCAGGGAACAAGACGTTGGCCACCGTCATATTCGCACCGACGATCGTCCCACGGCATCAAGGTGCGTCACCCCCGTTTCATTCACATCGTACAATTATATAGCACTCAATGGAATACATAAATAGAAATGACGTCACATTACCAAACATTCACACAGTACAAAGTAATCAAGCATGGAATACCGGATGTATTACATATCACCCCTCTTAAAATAGTTTCGTCACGAAACTTAAGAAAATAACTCGGGATGACTCTCCTTCATGCTCGACTCGGTTTCCCAAGTCGCCTCTTCCGTGCCGTGGTGCGACCACTGAATCTTCACGAGGGGTATGGCTTTATTTCTTAACATCTTCACACGCCGATCCAGAATGGCGATCGGTATCTCCCTAAAGGTAGCGTCATCAGAAATTTCCACTTCTTCGAAATTGAGCGTGTGGCTCGGGTCATAGACATACTTCCTTAACTGGGAGACGTGAAAAACATTATGCACTCCATCCAGATGCGGCGGTAGAGCTAATCGATACGCGAGTTTCCCTACCCGGTCCAATATCTCAAATGGACCTATAAATCTCGGGCTTAACTTGCCCTTCTGGCCGAAACGCCGAATACCTCGCATAGGTGATACTTTGACCCAAACATGATCCCCGACCGTAAATTCTAACGGTCGCTGTCGGTTTTCGGCATAAGATTTCTGCCGGCTCTGTGCGGCCAGCATGTGTTTTTGAACTATAGAGATCTTCTTAATGGACTCCTGGATAAGATCCAACTCGGTAACCGCGGTGTCGGAGGCATCATCCCAGCATAACGGTGATTTGCATCTTCGCCCATACAGGGCCTCAAATGGTGCCATGCCTATGCTTGCATGCCAGCTGTTGTTGTACGAGAACTCCACTAACCCCAAATGTCTAGCCCAATCCTTTCCCCAATCGAGAACGCATGCCCTCAACATATCTTCCAAGGTTTGAATCGTCCGCTCGGTCTGTCCATCTGTCTGAGGATGATAAGCCGTGCTAAAGTGTATCTGTGTCCCCATAGCTTTATGGACGGCTTTCCAAAAACGAGACACATATCGGGTGTCCCTATCCGAAATGATGGACGAGGGAACACCATGTAGCCTTACGATTTCTCTGATGAAAATGACAGCCAGCTGCTCTGTCCCGGTTGTCTCTTGAATAGGAATGAAATGTGCTGACTTTGTCAATCGATCAACAATGACCCAAATCGTATCCTTTCCTCCCACCGCCGTAGGTAGCTTAGTGACAAAGTCCATTGATATGCTCTCCCATTTCCACTCCGGGATGGGTAGGGGTTGCATAATTCCAGCTGGTCTGCGGTGTTCGATCTTCACTTGTTGGCATGTCATACATCGGGCGACGAACCTAGCAACCTCCCACTTCATGTTCTTCCACCAAAAACTCTGTCTTAGATCCTTGTACATCTTGCTTGCTCCGGGGTGAATAGAATAAGGGGTGGAGTGCGCCTCCTTCAATATAGTTTGCTTCAGTCCGTCATTCGGTGGAATACATATCTGTTCTTGAACCTCACCGGATCACCACTGAATCTTATAGTCGGAAACATCCCTTTCTCGATTCTTTCACCAATCGCACGTAATTCGGGATCTTCCATCTGTGCTAGGCGTATCTCGTCTAGTAAGGACGAAAGTATATTGATTGAGCATAATCGTCCTTGCCTACGTTGTACCCATACTTCGGTGTTGCTTCTCACGATCTCTTCTTGTAGTTCGGGCTGAACTGTTATCTTGGATACCATCACCTCTTGTGTAATTTTCCGACTAAGAGCATCAGCTACCACGTTGGCTTTTCCGGGATGATAGGAAATTTCCACATCGTAGTCCTTGATTAGCTCCAACCAACGCCTCTGTCTCATGTTTAGTTCTCTTTGCGTGAAGATATATTTCAAACTCTTATGATCCGTGAAAACCTTGCAAGTAACTCCGTAAAGATAGTGCCTCCAAATCTTGAGGGCATGCACCACCGCGGCTAGCTCCAAGTCATGTGTTCGGTAATTTACTTAAATGCGGCTTGATTGTCGGGATGCGTACGCAACGACTCTGCCATTACGCATGAAGACACATCCTAGTCCATGCTTGGATGCATCCGTGTATATAATGAATCATACATGCCTTGTGGTAACACTAGTACTGGGGCGATAGTTAACCTACTCTTGAGCTCGTCGAAGCTCTTACGCGATCTGCAGTCCATACAAATTTGGTGCTCTTTCTCAGTAGGTTCGTTAACGGTCGGGCGATACAGGAAAAAGCCTCGACGAATCTTCGATAGTATCCCGCCAATCCTAGGAAGCTCCTAACCTCCTTGACATTCTTCGGTGGTTCCCAACTCGTTATTGTCTCGATCTTTTGTGGATCGACCTTGACACCTTCTCTTTGAAACAACATGTCCGAGAAAATTTACCTCGGCATCCGAGTCGCACTTGGACAGTTTCGCATAAAGTTGGTGTTGTCTTAACACGCCTTGACACTTGCCTCAAATGTTCCTCGTGTTCTGTCTGCTTCGAGAATATATCAGGATGTCGTCGATAAAAACCACCACGCATTTATCGAGGAAATCAATCAAAACTCTATTCATCAGTTCCATGAAAATGGCTGGGGCATTAGTCAACCCGAATGATACCACGATGTATTCGTAATGCCCATACCTCGACCGAAATGCAGTCTTGGGTATATCTTCCTCCCGAATTCTCAATTGGTGATATCCGGACCGTAAATCGATCTTTGAAAACACGACTGCCCCTTGTAACTGATCCAAGAGGTCGTCAATCCTTGGTAGCGGATAACGATTCTAGATAGTAACCTTATTCAGCTCCCTGTAGTCGATGCACAAGCGTAGAGAGTTATCTTTCTTCTTAACGAAAAGTACCGGCGCGCCCCACGGCGAGGTGCTTGGGCGGATCAGCCCTTTCTCCAACAGATTTTCGAGCTGTATCTTTAATTCCTTCATCTCGGCCGGTGCCATTCTGTAAGGAGCTTTGGAAATAGGTCTCGTTCCCGGTTCGAGTTCAATGGCAAGGTCAACTTCTCGGTGCGGTGGCGCCACAGTAGTTCATCAGGAAAAACGTCTGGAAACTCATTCACCACCGGAATGTTTGTGATTGCAAGTTGTGAAGTGTCCTCTCGAAGAACATAACACCAGTAGTATTCATTTCGAGAGCTGCAGGAGGCTTCTGATGCGATAATGCTGAGAGAACCTTTTGTACTAAAATGTTCACGTCCGCTGATGACATGTGTGGTACCATCATGAGCCGAAATGGAGATAGTCAGGTGGTAGGTATCCAAGATCGTTCAGTGCAATGGCATCCAGTCCATACCTAATATGATATCTTCATTCAGGAGGGAAGACCATAAGATTAGCGGTCCAGCTGTGATCGTTGATGCAGATCCGACAGTCTCGAACCTTTTGATCGCCGCTTAATCTACTACCCTCGGGGAGTTTTACGGTAAAGGGTTCACAAGGTACACAAACAAGATTTAAGCGTTCAACACATTCCACAGATATAAACGAATGGGTGGCTCCGGTATCAAATAGTACATGCACTGGCTGAGAGTTAACAAGAAGAGTACCTGAAATAGCTGGCGCAGGCTGACCATCCGTAGCCCTCAGCTCAAATACACGAGACGGCACTGACTCAGAGAAGGACGAGGTACCTCCGCCGCGCCCACGGCCTCGTCCGGCACCGTGCAGTGGTGGTTGGTTCTGGTGGAATGGAGCTCGGTAGCTGGAAACAGCAGGCGTCCTAGGGGATTGCACAGAGCCTTGTTGACTTGGTTGCGAAGCTGGGCTCTGAGTGGAATTGGCCCGCCAGCAATAACGAGACATGTGTCCACTCTTTCCGCAAGTGAAACATTTGGTAGCCGTCTTCTGACACCGATCCTTAGTATGCCCGGTCATGCCACAATTGAAACAGTCCCTACGGTAAGGCCGATCAGATACACCCTTCTGTTGGTACGAAACCGCCGACTTAAAAGAAGATGCGGGCCCCGAATTCGTTTTGTTGTTGCTCCCAGGCTGAACTGATGTCTTCTGCTTCTTCGAGTTATGCCCGATGTCGGTATTAACAACTGTACCGGCATATGCTGTGACTACGTCCTCGTATGCTCTCAGGGTAGTGCAGTGAAATCCGGCGGCATAGCGTTGTACATCCTCCGGTAACCTCTGTGCAAGATGGCATATTCGTTGATCTTCTGATGGAACCATCTGGGAGATGTAACTTAGCTCGGTTCGGTAGGCCGGATGATCTCTCGCATCGGCATGTTACGTGGGCCAAAGAAAAGTCTCGTGCGCGAGCGGTTCGGGCTGATCTGGGACAATACTCGCTCCGTAGTAGTCGGGCAAATTCGGTCCACCCGACCACTCGGTCCTCTGGCCTGTAAGTCCTCCACCATCGTGCAGCAGTGTCACGAAGTTGATTAATTCCGAGCGGCACCTTTCGTTTTCCGGGCATCCGATCACTTCGAAGGCGGTCACCATTTCAGAAATCCACTCGTCCACGTGAATCTCTCCTGTCCCGTCAAATAATGGAGGCCTAGCCTTCAGCATCTCTCCCAACCATCGATCCCTTCCTGCGTTTTCTTCCACATTGATGACCGGTATCCGTTCCGCCTGATTGACCTGAGCAATTCCCATGGCGATAGCCTGAGCAAGGGCCTGAACAAAAGTTGGATCCATGCCTCCCGGGTTGTTGTTCTGGCGTTCCGCCTCCTGATCATTTTGATTAACTGGTGGCGGCTGGCCCCCAGCAGGATGGGTCTCGGCAGTGTTCCCGTCCTCATTGTGGTTCGCGGCGGATCCCTGAGCGTCATTCACCACCCTTCTAGCTCCTCGGCGTGCCATCACTAACGGTATTAATCTAAAGCCAGTTCCACGCATGGTTTTTAATTAAATGGTGCACAAAATAAAAACACACACATATCACTTACTTGCATTCCCATGAGGAGCTTCGATCGCTTGGGGTGTTGGACTTTGAGAAAGAATTAGGAGAAAGTTTATTCAAACCAGGAGTTTCGCTCCGATACCATTTTCTGTAACACCCCCAAAATATCCCGAGGTATTACAGTGCCGTGAATCCCACGTGGGACCCACAAGGCTAGTTAGAAAAATAGACATTTTAAGAAAATCGTGATAAAACCTTAAATTCAAGGGTTACATGACAAGAAACGAAAGATTTAAGGAAAAATGTAATTCGGAGAATTATTACACAACAAATGTTTTTCCAAAGAAAATAATTTATTCCAATTTAAGCAACGGCTAGAGATAATTCCAACACCGCTCAAGTCTGACCCGACCCCTCGGGAATGTCCTGCACATGATGAACAATTTTACCTGGTATGACGAGTCATACCAGGCTGCCAGGGTCAGAGAATGCATATCAAATAACAACTACTAACAACAATATGCGACATTTTTACAATCACCGTACCTAGCAATCACAAGGAATATTTCATCATTCAACCGACGTGTCTCCCTCTTTATCATATAACCCCCAAGGTCGCAACCAAGGGTCACGGAAGTATCCACACGGGAATACCCCGGAACATAGGTGCCCAATTCGGGTCTTACCCCCTAACACATTTCCACACGGGTACCATACAGGTTTTATCCCCAACACATCGGCCCATTTATAACATCTTTAGAGAAAGACAACGTCGGTTTTTATCAAAATGGCACGTACACACATACGGTATAACATTGATATTAGAAATTCACGAGCAAGATTTCACTTGCCTGTGATCCGATAGTAGGTGCTTTATGATAACGAAGTCCCCACGCCCGCTCGAGCTTAACCTAGCCACGAGACATCCGATTAACACTTCGTACGGATCATAATGAATAAAACTAGTCTCCCTTTCCTAACCGGATTCCTAGTGTAGTTTTAATTGTCGGTATGAGTATCGTTTCCAAGTTTTCAAGTGTCGTTTATCTCGTTCAATCTTATAGTTAACATTAGGTATATCGATTTACTCAAGAAGATAATCCTACCATTCTTCGGTTGTCAACGAATTATTATGGCGAAATCGAATCTTATGCTTTCTAATACAATTCTATATTCCGAATACTACAATCGACGGATTGTATTGCACAATAACTCCGGTGGTTTAACAACCAATATTAATTATACTATCGAATTACTTCCTTAGTTTGCTAAGTGTCAAAAATCACAAGGTGAGGGTGACTACGAACAATGGAACATACGGTGACGGATTACTACGAATTTCCCCACAATTGATTCGTCAAATTTTACATTCCTAGTGATGATTTGAAGTGAAATTTCGCTTGCATGAAACGAAACATATAAGAAACGGAATTTCTCGTTACTACAATTTTATCCGACAAGATTGTCTACGAAGTTTAGCAAAATCTAACCCATACCCGCAATATAACAAGTATTAACTAAGAAAACATCGAAGATATAACTCCAGGGATTGGTGGCTTACCTTTTTGGAAGAAAATAGTGAAGATAGTTGACGGATTCACAAGAACTACGAGGAGAACGAGAAGTGACTTGAACGACTTGGATAATCTTCGCCGGAGCTCAAGAATCCACCTCCTTAATGTTAATTCAAGTGTTTGAGGCTTAAGAACCGGGTATAGGGCTAGGAATTTATCCAAGGGTGGTAGTTTTGTGGTGTTGGGTCGTGCAAATGAAGAAGGGAGTTATCATTTTATAAAACTGGATTTTGATAACGTACGTTAACGATAAGAGTGTTACGTACGTAAGGTGTATTACGTACGTAACAGTGCGATGACATCGTACGTAAAGAACTAACTGCCCGAAATGTGCCCAAGTGTTACGTACGTTAATTTTGGGACATTACGTATGTAACAAACAGTTGACTCGTTTGTCATCTAGCCCGCCGAAAGTAGCCCTGTCCGTGTCAAAAGAAAGATTCTGGTCGGGAGACCGACCCACCCGTTACGTACGTAATATGGCTGCCTTAACGTACGTAACCATTGAAATTTAGCGTACGTTAGGCATGGGTTATAGCGCGCGTTAGACAGAAATTTTAGCCGCAACCACATTCTAACCATCTCGGGTGACCATCCCTTCCGCTCGTCAACAATTATCGGGGAACAAGACGTTGGCCACCGTCATATTCGCACCGACGATCGTCCCACGGCATCAAGGTGCGTCACCCCCGTTTCATTCACATCGTACAATTATATAGCACTCAATGGAATACATAAATAGAAATGACGTCACATTACCAAACATTCACACAGTACAAAGTAATCAAGCATGGAATACCGGAGGTATTACAATCGACAATTCCAATACGATAATCGATTGTCCATCAAAGATAAGTACCAAGGAAATACGGAACATACCTCAAGATATGAAATACCATTACCATCACGTCAGTCTAATCCGAGATCAGATCAACACAACATACGGACATGGTCCTAACACAAGACCAACAAATGCATACTCATATGACAACGTCAATATGATCACAACAATAATGACAATGTATACTTATGGCCACCCATAATATTGATAAGTGGTAATTTTACCACATATTTCTAGGATTTTATACTAGGTTTTTATCTCGTTTCGTGATTAATGTGCTCGTATTTGGCTTATTTATGATTAGTCGAGCCGTATTACGCGTTTGGGTTGGTTTTAGTGTGTTTGCAGGTTTTTAGAGCCAAAAGGACCCAAAACGAGACAAAGGACCGAGAGTCGAGTCAAACGGACGAAGAAACGGATTTTTGCGCCAAACAGAAGACCCTATCAGCCAGCCTATCGGCCGATAGGGCCGTCCGAAAGGAGCTACTGCCTATCGAGTGAAGAAATCAACGAACCACCTATCGGCCAGACTATCGGCCGATAGGCCAGGCCGAAAGGCATCCCAGTGAGCTCTCGCTGGACGGATTTTGACTCTTTTGGATATTATTTATTTCCTAGATTAGGGCTAATCGGGATTTTAACCCCTTAGGCTATATAAACCTGTTTTAAGACCTAGTATCAATCATCTTGGATCATCTTCCATCAGCCTTTATCACTCTTTTATCATATTAAGCAGATTTTTACACTTTTTAGCAAGATTTATTCCTTTGATTCAAGAACTTTTTGGAGGAGAATTATTATTGAAGACTCGGAGTTCATACGTACGGGTTGTAATCTCTCTTTTTATATTAATAATATGCATTCTTCAGCTAGTTCTTGTTTAATTTCAAGTATGTCTGGCTAATTCATAGATTGATTCTAGGGTTAGTAATTTTAATTGATGTTCACCTGATGTTCTTTTGATTACCTTTTGACCTTTCATCCTAGGCTCGTGTTCAAGTTGTGTTAAATCTCATGTTAGATTAAAGGGCCCTTAATCGATGCATGTTAGCTAATTGATTTTGTCCGGAAGGAGTAATTGATTAGTGGAAATACTTGACACACAATATGATTTTATCTTGAGACCTAGCGGAGAAAGATAAATCATAGATAAATAAGTTGGTGCTTTTTAAGTGATTTTAATTCTTTGAGCCCTGACGGGGAAAAGGGTTTTAATTAACTATCTTTCTAGGTTGCCTTGACAGGAATTCTAGATCGACCGAGTGATTATTTCTAGGATTGAATTAAATTTTGGGGAGAAGGAATCAAGTGAACGAATTGTGTGAACTCAATTAGATGATACTACCCTAGGATCAATTACCTTTCGACTTGTGATTTTATCTTGCTAATTTGCTTTATTTGCTTAATTTAGATATTTCATCTTTTATTTATATTTTTATTTTTTTCGATTTTTAAATTTAGATAATTAGAAGCAAACAAATTTTCGGATTCCTAAATAGCAGTCGAATTTTGAGTAGAGTTAATTCCTTTATTTTCGACACATCAATTCCCTTGGGTTCGACACCTTGGAAATACTCCGAGGTTTTACAAATTTTAAAATTGATCGGATTTGAAAACCATACTACGCGAATCCTAGCGATCAATTTTTGGCGCCGTTGCCGGGGAATTGATAGAAAATTTAAGGGAATAATTCGAAAAAGAAGAGATTGTTACTTTAGGTAGTTTACTTTTATTATTAATATTCGATCTCGTTTCCTCACATCTTGTTTTCTTTTCCTTGTAGGCGGTGCATGATCACGAGATCCCAAGGAAAGAACTTATTTCCTTTGGATCCGGAAATCGAGAGGTCTTTGAGGAAGAAGAAGCAAGAAGCGAGAACCGAGACTCTTTCTATACCTTTCGTTGATACCATGGCCGGCATTGTTGACCAACCACGAGAACTCGCTCGTCGAGAAGATCCCTTTGAATGCCCGCTTTCGACCTAAGCCGGACGATTATCAAGAAGGAGGTTGGGGAAAGATTGATGCCAACAACTTGAGCTTAAGCCGTCCCTCATTGCTACGGTGAAGTCTCAAACATACGGAGGGGAGTTAATGAAGATCCAAACGCTCACCTTGAGTCGTTTTGGACATATGTGCCACTATCAAGCAAAGCGGAGTGCCTCGGATGTCATTAAGCTCCGCCTATTCCGGTTTTCTTTAGAAGACGATGCGCTAGATTGGTACAAGAGCCTAGATCGGAAGGAAATTGGTACTTGGAGAGATGACCCGATTGTTCTTAGCAGTTCTATCCTCCCTCGAAGGTGCAAAAACAAATCAACGATATCTTGCAATTCGAGCAATATGAGGATGAATATTTATACGAGGCATGGATCCGATTCAAGAAGCTACTTCGCAAATGCCCACAGCATGGAATTGACAAAGAGGAGATCTATATTCGGTTTTATCGGGGTTTGACGAGGAAGGCTAGAAGAGAGTTGGACTATTCATCGAAAGGGGGATTTCTAGCTAACGATTATGAAGAGGCCAAAAATCTCATTGAGCTAGCGGTAAACAATGATTATGAGGAGGTGACCGATAGGAAGATGACGAGAAGAAAGGTTCCATCCGGTGACGAGGACGCCTACGGTGATTTAAAGGCAAAATTTGAAAAACAATAAAAAGAGCTCGAGATGCTAAGAAAGAATACTTTGGGAGTCAATTCAGTTTTTGAAGAGTTAAACGAGCCGATTGCAGTTAAGGATGATGTGAACTACATGCAAGGAGGAAACTTCCGGCAAGGGGGAAATTGGGGGAACTCTTATCCGAACAATCGAAACCACCCTAATTTCTCCTATGCCAACCCGAACAATGCTCTCCAGCCACCACCGGGATTTAACGTGAAAAACGGGGTTATTCAAGAGCCGATTGCTAAGACACCAATGGAAGAGATGTTGGAACGATTAGAGGCGAGCCAAAAAGATTTTATCTACAAAGCAGACAAGAGGTTCGGGGCTCTCGAGCATAGTGTGACATCTATTGGAAACTCAGTGATAGCCTTGACAAAGCAGATGTCGATGGTGGAGACCCAAATGAGTCAAATGGCGAACGCCCAAGCCGGATTTCATAAGCCGGGCCATTTTCCGAGCAGCACCGAGACCAACCCGAAGACGCAACAATGCAACGCAATCGAGCTTCGGAGTGGAACGAGGTACAGTAATCATGGGGCTGAAGTTGAGAAACCTGGAAACAAAGATGTATTAGAAACGGGAGCAGAAAACGAGAAAGAAGATGTAATACAGCAGAACCTATCGGCCAGCCTATCGGCCGATAGGCCTGGCCGATACCCATACAGCATGCCGGCAGTGAAGCCTATCGACCCACATATCGGCCGAAAGGTCCCTGGAGATTCGAATATGAAAGATTTTGAGGAAAAAGCTCCATTTCCACAGCGTTTGGCCAAGTCGAGATATGATGACAAGCTCCAACAATTTATCGACATGTTTCAAAAGGTGAATATCAACATTCCACTTCTAGACGCTTTGAGAGACATGCCAGGCTACGTGAAATTCTTGAAAGACGCTGTGGCAAGCAAGAGGAAATTGAGGAAGTTTGAAACAATAAATATGACAGAGGAGTGTAGCGCTATCATTCAAAACAAGCTTCCGCTCAAGCAGAAGGATCCGGGACGTTTTACCTTGACATGCATGATTGGCGACCAAACGTTCCGTAATGGGTTGTGTGATCTCGGGGCAAGCATCAATATTATGCCTCTATCCATCTTTAAGAGGTTGAAGATTGGGGAGATAAAGCCGACTACCATTTCTCTACTCATGGCGGACCGGTCGATCACTTATCCGAGGGGAATTGTGGAGGATGTGCTCGTTAGAGTCCAACACTTGGTCTTCCCGGCCGATTTCGTAGTTCTTGATATGCCCGAGGACGAAAATCAACCATTGATCTTTGGGAGACCGTTTCTAGCGACGGGGAGAGCACTTATAGACGTCCAGGAGGGTGATCTTACCTTCCGGGTTAATGATCAAAATCTGAAAATTTCCATCTATGACGCGATGAAGAAGCCCGACGATGCGCCCGAGGAATGTTTTGAAATTGAGTCTATTATGCCACCCCCGTCCGACTTGTTGGAGCATTGCATTTCACACTCCATTTACTCACATTCTGAGGTTGATGAAATTTCCGAGGATTTGCCGGAGTATGTTCGAATGTTGGAGGCGAACGAGTCTCGACCTAATGAGAGGAGCGTGTGCTATCTTGATATCAACAAACCCGTTCAAGGGGGAGTTGTCACTGAAGATCCAGGTTGAATGAGGTATCGTCTAGCTAAAGACGTTAAACGTAGCACTTGTTGGGAGGTAACCCAACGTATGTATGTATATTAGTTCGTTTTATTCATTTATTTTCGATTTTTCGTTTGCGTGATTTTTGTAGTTTCTAATTTCGTAGTAGCTTTGTTAGTTTTTGTTAAGTTCTAATCCATGCATGCCGAGTTTTGAATACCTGCAGGTCTTTCATCGCCATATCCAAGCAAAAACGGGACCAAGTATGTGATGTAGAACGAGCTGGAAAAATTTTTTGGGACAGAAAATCCTATCGGGCGAGCCTATCGGCCGATAGGCCCGGCCGATAGGCTGAGAAAATAAACAAATTTTTATTGATTGCAAGCAGTGGTCGATAGGGTATGCCTATCGACCGATATCCCACCCGATATAAAGGTATGTAAGAGACAGAAGCTCCTATCGACCAAGCCTATCGGCCGATAGGCCTGGCCGATAGGAACATACCCGGCCCAGTATCCACTTCGACCCGGTTATTTTATACCCCTTTTAAACACTTCACACCCGATTTTCTCACACACTACACAACTCTCGGCCGATAGAACACAAGAACGAAAGGGGCGAATTTTTTTTCTACTTTTCTACCTTCAAACTCGATCAAGGTACGTAATTTCGACGCTTAATCCTTTTGTTTTTCAATTCTATACATGTTTCGAAGTACTTTGACGGATTCTTTTTGGAGTTTTGATGTAAATCGAATTGGGGATCCACTTTTTGGGGCTTTTGCTAAACTTTGATGTTCTTTGAATTTTATGCCCGATTGTTGATAGAATCTTGAGGGAAACATGTTATCTAGGCTTGATTGTTCATGGGTACTTCGAATTGGGGGATTATTTGATGAAATTGAACGAATTTTGAAAAAAAACCCCAAATTTGAAGAACCCTAATTTCGCATTTTGTTGAAATTGGGTGGATTTGTTGAATTGAATTGTTAATTGGGATTGATAGGAGTTGAATTGTTGATGAATTAGATTGGATTGGAGAGAGTTTGCCCTAATATGATTGTAGTGTGTTGTTTTGTTATTATGGGTGGTGATTTTGATCCTTTGAATATGAAATGGGGGAGTCTAAGTTTGGGGGAGATTGTGTGATTTATAGTGGGCTCTTGATATTGTGGGATTATGGGATTATGTCGATGCTCGTTGAATGTTTGTATTATGAGTGTTTATTGGATTTTAATTGGATGGTTGTTTTGTAGGAACGTTGAAATGGGAAAGCAAAGCAAGAAGTCGAATCCGAGTACGGCCGGAAAATCTAAGGCAACCACAGAAAAGGAAAAGGCTCCGATGAAGGTAGTGCCGGCTATTCCGATCCCGGCTGCACTCGACCCGAAGAAGTTCAAGCTGAGATTGACCGGGCCAGAGTCTAAAAGAAGGTGGTCGCACCTTATCGGCATGTCACACAAGCATTGCCGATTTCTGCATGAGGAGACGGCTCGGGGTATGGGTGTTTACGATGATATTGTGCTACTAGCGAGGCAGTGCGGGTTTGAGCAAATCTTTCGGGCGAACTACCTCGCTTACCACGTGCTCACTGTGGAGTTTCTGTCCACACTTGAGGTTTTTAGGGAGAACGGGACTCCGGCGTCTATTCGCTTCAATCTCGACAACATAGAAAGGGAGCTCTCGGCCGATGAAGTTAATGCCATTATCAACGGGGCCGAGGACGGATCATTCCAGCAGGGCGATCATGCCAAAGAAAACTTAGAGCTGTGGTCCAAGATGATTTCCGACAGGGAGGAGACGCTTCTTATTTATAATCCGACATATGCCAAAGCCTCCTCGATCAGAAACCCAGTTCTCCGTTATGTCCACCGCCTGTTCACATCGACGATTTTGAGCCGTACCGACTCGGGGACGTGCTTGTCCACTGATCTTCACCTTTTGTGGTCGGCCTTGAACGGTACACGGAAGCACGCCGGATGTTTTCTGATCGAGCACATGGAGAAACAAGCCCGGCTGACCGGGAAGCAGAGGATTGGTATTGGGGCGTTCGTGACCCCTATCGCGGAGCATCTTGGGGTGCACATTAGAGGAGAGCCGGTATCCCGAGACATCTATTTGGATAAACCGACACTGCAGAGGCAGGAGATGCTTGCCTTCACCGAGGGGTTCGACTGGAAATTGCACGGTCGGAACAAAACCGTGTCCCTCTTCCGACTCCCCTCTCCGACCTTGACTTCGGTGATGGGCGACGCGCCCGATGTATATGCGAGGTGGAGTATGAGCTCCGCGGCTCATGTGGCACTTATCCGACCGTTAGATGCGCCTCGTAAGAGGCAACGCCGGGAGGTGACCATTGATGAGCCGTTCTTAGAGGGAGCCGAGGAGGAGATGGATGATATACCCGAGGGGGGTAGCCGTGACGAGATTCCCACCGGTGGAGGTACTAGTTTTCAGATGAGGGCTCCGGAGTTTGATGCTTTTGAGACGAGATTTTTTGAGAGAGAGAGAGAGATGCACGAC
This sequence comes from Orobanche coerulescens, assembly GCA_033398695.1. Taxonomy (NCBI): domain Eukaryota; kingdom Viridiplantae; phylum Streptophyta; class Magnoliopsida; order Lamiales; family Orobanchaceae; genus Orobanche; species Orobanche coerulescens. The sequence continues at coordinate 143,557,374 of CM065805.1, read as the reverse complement.
GAGAGTATGCAAGCGCAAGATAATTATCACTTGGCGAGTATGCGTTCTTTGACAGCCGAGTTTGGTTCTTTGGGAACTCGGTTGGGCGAGGTTGAGACTCGGGTGGGTGTTGTTGCCACTCGGGTCAATGAGTTGTACGAGCTCGTGGAGAGACGCGCCGAAGAGGACAGAGTGTGGCGACAAGAGGAGATGGCTTGGAGGGAGCAAGAGAGGAAGAGACAGGAAGATAGGTGGGCACAGGAGGACCACTACCACCGAATGTTACATGAGATGTACCACTTTGCTCCTTTCCCCGATTCACATGCCCGCTATGATCCGAGCTCGCCGACAAACCCGCCATTTCCGCCACAGTGATCAGGTACTCCATTAACAAAGCCACTCCTTTCTCTTTTCAAACTTATTCCTCCTTTGGGATGCGAAATAAGTTTGGGGGGGGGGGGGGAAGAAGTGCGGCTTTGTTAATTTCTTTACGTGTGAGTACCGTGTTTGCCTTGTATCTTTATTTGCTTGTGTTGGTGCCCGTTGTGTTTATTTGTGCTTATCATTTTGGTGTTGCGTGGTTTTGGCTTTTTGTTGCTTAGTTTTTTTTAGATTTTTATGTTTATTTTCGTTTAGTGTGTTTGCTAGTTTCTATTTTTTAATTTTTTGGTCGTAGTAGTTTTTTTTAGATTTCGTGTTTGCTTTTATTTGCTTTTCGTTGTTTGTTTTTAGATAGCCTTGCTTGTCTTAGTTTTTCTTTATTAGTGAATTTTTCGTGCTTCTAATTGTGTGATACCGATGTTACGACACTGTTTTTCTCTCTGAAGAAACGGTCGAGTTTTAGTCGAGTTGTAGTCAGTTATTTCTGTTTTGCATAGTATTTATTTAGGTCCAAAATTTTTCGTGATTGTAGAGGTCTTGGCAGATAAGAGACGATACATACTTGTTTTAAAATCACCGTCAATACGTTTGGTTACATCTTAGGATTGTGAGTCGTCTTGTTTAAATCGATCGTGTTGGCACTTAGATAGAGTTTAGAGTCGGTCAGTTTTCCCAAAAATTGAGATAATGTTGTTCTATGAAGGGAAGTCTAGTAACCGGGCATTCGCGTGACCCGTTGTTTACCCTCGCGTAAAGCAGCGACTACGATTAGACTAGTGATTTAGATATTTCACATGTGGCAATGATAGGGAACCTAGTAACCGGGGTATTCGCGTGACCCATTGTTTACTCTCGCGTAAAACGGCGACCTTGATTCGGACATGCGGAAATTATATATTCGAGTTGTTTCTCCATTTGTAGACGGGAACTTAGTAACTAGAAGCATCCATGTGCCCCATGAGTGTCTTTTACGTCAAACGGTTTCCTAATACATGAGAATGGAAGTTCCACCCTAGGATTACCCCGATGAAACATCCCGAGATCCTAACCTAGTGGTCAACTCGAATTAAATTCGTGAACATATATATAAGGGAATACTGACCGAGGTTTATTTGTTATGAAACTCGTGAAAAATGTGCCACTCGACTGTGTAACGGGCGAACTAGCTTGTTTATTTTGGCCTTTCATATTGACGGTCGATTTGACTCATGTTTTGTTAATCTTTGAGCTGGATTTTCTTCATGAACGAATGATTAGGACTGAACTTGACTACTTTGTGGAATCATTATTCTGAGTGCAGCTCGCTTTTACGACACTCGGATTATTTAGAGAGAATTATAGGGTAGTATTGATTAGGTTGAACACTATGAGTTGCACGATGATTCACGATTTTCTTTTTCTTTTCTTTTTGTTGTTCGGGACGAACAAGGCTTAAGTTTGGGGGGGTTTGATAAGTGGTAATTTTACCACATATTTCTAGGATTTTATACTAGGTTTTTATCTCGTTTCGTGATTAATGTGCTCGTATTTGGCTTATTTATGATTAGTCGAGCCGTATTACGCGTTTGGGTTGGTTTTAGTGTGTTTGCAGGTTTTTAGAGCCAAAAGGACCCAAAACGAGACAAAGGACCGAGAGTCGAGTCAAACGGACGAAGAAACGGATTTTTGCGCCAAACAGAAGACCCTATCGGCCAGCCTATCGGCCGATAGGGCCGTCCGAAAGGAGCTACTGCCTATCGAGTGAAGAAATCAACGAACCACCTATCGGCCAGACTATCGGCCGATAGGCCAGGCCGAAAGGCTTCCCAGCGGGCTCTCGTTTTTGGACGGATTTTGACTCTTTTGGATATTATTTATTTCCTAGATTAGGGCTAATCGGGATTTTAACCCCTTAGGCTATATAAACCTGTTTTTAGACCTAGTATCAATCATCTTGGATCATCTTCCATCAGCCTTTATCACTCTTTTATCATATTAAGCAGATTTTTACACTTTTTAGCAAGATTTATTCCTTTGATTCAAGAACATTTTGGAGGAGAATTATTATTGAAGACTCGGAGTTCATACGTACGGGTTGTAATCTCTCTTTTTATATCAATAATATGCATTCTTCAGCTAGTTCTTGTTTAATTTCAAGTATGTCTAGCTAATTCATAGATTGATTCTAGGGTTAGTAATTTTAATTGATGTTCACCTGATGTTCTTTTGATTACCTTTTGACCTTTCATCCTAGGCTCGTGTTCAAGTTGTGTTAAATCTCATGTTAGATTAAAGGGCCCTTAATCGATGCATGTTAGCTAATTGATTTTGTCCGGAAGGAGTAATTGATTAGTGGAAATACTTGACACACAATATGATTTTATCTTGAGACCTAGCGGAGAAAGATAAATCATAGATAAATAAGTTGGTGCTTTTTAAGTGATTTTAATTCTTTGAGCCCTGACGGGGAAAAGGGTTTTAATTAACTATCTTTCTAGGTTGCCTTGACAGGAATTCTAGATCGACCGAGTGATTATTTCTAGGATTGAATTAAATTTTGGGGAGAAGGAATCAAGTGAACGAATTGTGTGAACTCAATTAGATGATACTACCCTAGGATCAATTACCTTTCGACTTGTGATTTTATCTTGCTAATTTGCTTTATTTGCTTAATTTAGATATTTCATCTTTTATTTATATTTTTATTTTTTTTCGATTTTTAAATTTAGATAATTAGAAGCAAACAAATTTTCGGATTCCTAAATAGCAGTCGAATTTTGAGTAGAGTTAATTCCTTTATTTTCGACACATCAATTCCCTTGGGTTCGACACCTTGGAAATACTCCGAGGTTTTACAAATTTTAAAATTGATCGGATTTGAAAACCATACTACGCGAATCCTAGCGATCAAATATACATATGCACAATAACAACAATATATGGTAATCCAACGATCCAGCGCACACAGCTATAGATTCCCATGATGATCCCATCAGACCAACGCATGGTGGCATTACCTATCCAGCGATCCAGCGCACACAGCTATAGATTCCCATGATGATCCCGTCGGACCAACGCATGGTGGACATATGACAACAATGCACAACTGCACAAAACAACAGTGCACAATACACGACAACAACAATGCACAAATGCATGACAACAACGATACACGAATGTATCACAACATGATCGACTCAAATGATAAAAATGATTAGAGTACTTGCCCCGAGTCCTTCAAGAACGATCTCAATGCCTAAACCATCACGAACCATTATCCTCAATACTCGACGGTCCAAAGTATCACGGATTGCAGATAATTCATATCTCCATTTTTATCACGATATATCCTCGATATACAAGTATACCAATAACAAAAGCAAATCATATACATTATGATTTAGATTCCTAAAACTCGAATATGATTTATAATCTCAAGTCTCCTGTGATTACGATTATAAACATTGTTATACGAATTATAAACGAATGAAACGGAAACCATTCATTAAATACTATAAACTGAGTAAGTAATAACTTACTTCGATACCGATACAATGACGAGGAAGCTGTTACCAAATCCATTGCCGTCATCTACAAGTTCCTCGGTCCCGACCAAAGCAATCAAGGAACATTCTCGAGCTTGACCGCAACACACGGTTGTAATCACTAATCAATATTCTCAACCTATTACAGTAATCGATAGACAACAAGTTCGACAACAATTAACAATCGATAAAACCAATTTACAAACCCAACGGCTCGACAATATCTCGATTAAACACTAGTTAGATCAACCCTACTCAAACCAGCACGAATTTACAACCACAACACAAAAATACTGCACTTTCTGCCTTCTTAGCGCACGTTAATCACCTAACGTAGCGTGCGCTAAGTTGCTCCCGTTAGCGCGCTAGGCGATGAACGTAGCGTGCGCTAATCTTTGTCTGCATGCATGTTTTTCGAATACCGATCAACTTATGGCGATTTCAAGAACACCAAGTGATTCTGAATCATGTTCAAAGCTATCAAAACAACGAAATCCGATATCCTTTAACATATAAACAATCATCCAACTTATAATCCAAGTTCTATATCCATATATCATCTTCCTCAATATCAACATCATGAAACATTAAGAACGTAACAACACTTTCATAATCTATCATTACAGGGAGTAATCATCGACAATAACATCAACATCCGAAACTGAGGAGAATGATTAATCCACTTATCTCAAGAAAACGAACAACACTATTCAAACCACAAGAATCATATCAATATCTTCATGTCAACAATAACATCATCATAATCCGCTAATCTATCTCATAATCATGCTTATCAACTTGTTTATGTAATAATCATCAACTCAAGAACATCAACATTCAATCCAAAACGAAATCCAAAGATGAAGAGTAATTACCTCTTTGAAGGAATGGATTGAATCCCAAGGTTGAATCCGTTTTCAATCACTTCCAAGTTTCAAATGTTGTTAGGAATGATCAACTCAAGTGTTTGGGACCTCAACTTCTCTCTAAGACCTCTCTCTATCATCTGAAGGTGAAAGAATGGACGAAATGCTTCATAATACCCGTTTGTCCCTTATATAGAATACATTACTAGCGTGCGCTAAACCTTATGTTTAGCGTGCGCTACGGCCTTAGCGTGCGCTAACTGACCTTTGTTAGCGTGCGCTATCGCAGTCCAGAGACAACTGTCTTAGTGCATGAAGTGATTTACGTACGCAATGCCCATGCAATAGCGTACGTAAATGCCTCTATTTAGCGTACGCAAGTGTCTTACCTTAGCGTGCGCTACTCATAGTTGACTCGTTTGTCTGTATGCTCCGAAGACTGGTCCACACGCCGAAAGTTCTGACGAGGATAAGATTCCTTTTTGTCTGATATACAGTTAGCGTGCGCTAATCAACATGTATTAGCGTGAGCTAACACTACATTACAACATCCGTTGACTTATCAGAATGTGCGCCGAAAGTGGCCTGGTCCACACGCAGATTCCTTCCGATCTGACTGCATTAGCGTGCGTTATCTTATATCCGTAGCGTGCGCTAAACCTGCACGATAGCGTGCGCTACTCCTGATTATTAGCGTGCGCTAATAATGTTACACTTAGCCATTTTCAGCTATTCTTGTCCAATCGTCTCAACATACAGAATACGAACATACGGCATACTGAATACATATACTTCTTACATCCAATTGTCGACCAAGTACGACAATTATACCAATACAGATGTCTTGGTCCTTCAATTATTTTACCCATACTGTACAGATTCCACGTTGTACAACATAACGCGGATAAAATAATCTTAAACAACAGTAGTGGAAATTCCGGATATTACAAGTACTGCCCTCATCTGGTGAGAGAAGCTAAGGTTCGAGAATTTTTCTCGCAGCCTTCGGATGTACCGGTGGCTCAGGCGATTAAGACATTTAATCAAAAGCTGGCGTTTGTTCGACACCTGGTTAGAACCGATGCAGAAATGATGATTCACTTTGATATGAGAATGAAGCCGGAGATATAGAGGTGCATGTCATGTTTTGAATGCACCACTCTCTTCCAGTATCAAGACAAAGCTCTGCCGTATGAAATGAAAGAAGCAGCTATGGAAAAGTTCTATGAGTCCAAGAAGCATAAATTCTCTGGTAGTTTCACAGAGCAAAAGAGTAGTGGGCCCCGCAAAGCCCAGTCATCCTTTCATTCATTCAAGAGGCCACCGCATCCATCCAAATGTTGAAAGAACTCCAGAGCAGTATCAGCAATGGCCGATATGTAACCAGGAAATATTTTAATTGTGGTCGAATAGGACACTATCGATGTGATTGCTCACTCCCCACCATGACGTGTTATGATTGTGGACGAGAAGGACATCATGCGGTGTTCTGTGAAGAGGCTGCAAAATCATTTGGAGCTCGTAATTTGCAGCCAGTCCAGAAAGAGGTGAGCGTCCCTCAGACGCAACAGAGTGTTCATCCACCCTAAAATTTCGGCCGAGGTAGAGGTAGAGGACAGTACGATTGAAGAGAAGCATCAAGCGCTGGATCCACTCCTGCACGCCTTTATGAGATGAGGAGGGCAGATGATCAGAATGTAGTTGTCATATCAGGTACCGTTCAAATCCTTTTGCAACCAGTTAGTGTTTTGTTTGATACAGGAGCTACACATTCGTTTATATCATTGTCTTGTGTTAATTGCTTGAACATTTCTTATTTTCATGAATGTGAGCCTTATACTGTGGGTTTACCGAGTGGGGAAAGAATTGTGGGGAACTTAGAAACTAGAGATTTTCCTGTATTAATTGGAGGTAAAGAGTGGCCCTCAAATCTGATTGTGGTAGAGATACAAGGAGACGATCTGATTCTTGGAGACGATTGGCTTAACCGATATGGATCTATTGTAAAATACTAGAAGAGGAATATCTCGGTGATAGCCGAAGATGGTTCCGAATTATTATTCGAGCGATGGAGACCAGGAAGCTCAGGAAAAGTGATCAAAGCTATGAAAGCCGTCAAACTGCTAAAGCAGGGATGTACCGGGTACTGGTGTTATGTGAAGAAGAAAGAGGAAGGAAGCATAGAGCTTTCATATATTCCTGTTGTGAATGAATTTTCGGATGTGTTCCCTGACGAGTTACCGGGACTACCTCCATAACGAGATGTAAAGTTTACCATCAACCTAGAACCAGGAGCTACACCGATTTCTAAGGCGCCATATCGTATGGCAACTACTGAGATGTATGAATTTAAAAAGCAGCTGGAAGAGTTACTAGATAAAGGTTATATTCATCCAAGTTTTTCGCCCTGGGGTGCACCCGTTTTTTTTGTTCTAAAGAAAGATGGATCGCTTCGATTGTGGATCGACTATCGAGAGCTGAATAAAATGACGATCAAGAATAAGTACCCGTTGCCATGAATTAATTATTTGTTCGACCAGTTGCAAGGAGAAACAATATTTTCGAAGATCGATTTGAGATTGGGATACCATCAACTGAGGATTAAAGAATCGGATGTTCCGAAATCAGCATTCAGAACTCGCTACGGACACTATGAGTTTGTGGTGATGTCGTTTGATCTCACTAATGCAACTGCTGTGTTTATGTAGTTAATGAATAGAGTGTTCATAGAGTACTTGGACAAGTTCATAGTTGTGTTCATCGATGATATTTTGGTTTATTCCAATTGTCCGGAAGAACATATGCTGCACTTACGGATTATTTTGAACCTCTTGAGAAGCGAGCAGTTATATGCCAAGCTTTCCAAGTGTAAATTCTGGCTAAAAAAAGTGATGTTCCTTGGTCACGTGGTATCAGCGGAAGGGGTCTGAGTAGATCCCCAAAGAGTTGAGGCAATTTTAGAATGGAAGTCTCTTAAGAACGTGAAGGAAGTCAGAAGTTTCTTAGGACTTGCTGGGTATTATCGTCGGTTCGTGGAAGGGTTTTCTAGAATTACCCGTCCACTTACTCGATTGATGAAGAAAACCCAAATGTTTGAATGGAACGATATGTGTCAGGACAGTTTTGATGAATTGAAGAAGAGATTGACGATGGCACCAATTTTAGCACTACTACAAGTAACTAGAGGATTCATAGTTTACAGTGATGCTTCAAATCAAGGTCTCGGGGGTGTACTGATGCAGAATGAGAAGGTTTCGCATATGCTTCACGGCAGTTGAAACCATATGAAGTAAATTATCCAACTCATGATTTGGAGCTGGCAGCTATTGTTTTCGCCTTGAAGATATGGAGAAACTATCTGTACGAAACTCACTGTTAGATCTTCACAGATCACAAGAGTCTTAAATATATCTTCAATCAGAGGGAGTTGAACATGCGGCAGAGGAGATGGCTAGAATTGATTAAGGACTATGATTTGGAGATTCTTTATCATCCAGGCAAAGCGAATGTAGTGGATGATGCACTGAGCCGCAAACCCATTTCTATTAGAATGCTGGAAATGCTCACATCCCAGTCCAGCATTCAACGAGAGCTGATTCGTGAAGTAATTGAAGTATGGTTGCAAGGAGTCCAAGGGCAACTGTGTGTGATGGAATTAACTTCGTCGTTAATCAAAGAAATCAAATCTAAGCAATTGGATGATCGTCTGATGTTTCGGTTACGTGATGAAGTGAGCAAGGGAAAGGCCCCAGGATTTTTAATTCATGTAGACGGAGTTTTGAGATCTCAAAGTCGACTTTGTGTTCCCGATATTGATGCTTTGAAATAGACAATTATAAAGGAAGCTCACAGTACGCCCTATTCTATTTACCCAGGCACTAGTAAGATGTACAAGTATCTAAAGCAGAATTTTTTGTGGGGCAACATGAAGAAAGATGTGGTGGAATATGTCTCGATGTGTTTAAATTGTCAGGAGGTTAAGATCGAACATCAGTGACCCGCCAGAATGTTGAAGCCACTTCTGATTCCTGAATAAAAGTGGAAAGATACATCAATGGACTCTATCACCAGTATGTCGAAGACCAGAACAGGGATGAACGTGATTTGGGTGATAGTTGATCACCTAACCAAGTCGGCTCATTGTTTGGGCATTAAGGATACTTGTGGACCACATAAGTTGGCACGAGTGTTTATTGCAGAGATAGTCCGGTTACATTATACACCAAAGACCATTATTTCTGATCGAGATGGTCGCTTCGTGTCACATTTTTGGAAAGCGATTCATAGAGCCTTGGGAACCGAGCTGAACTTTAGCACAACTTATCATTCTCAAACATATGGACAGTCCGAGAGAGCTATTCAAACAGTGGAAGACATGTTGAGAGCTTGTGCCTTAGACTGGTCGACTAATTGGGAAACTCATCTGCCGTTGATTGAATTAACTTACAACAATAGTTGGCATGCTTCTATTAAGATGGCACCTTTCGAAGCATTGTACGAGAGAAGATGTAGATCACCCTTATGTTGGGAAGATTAGTCTAATTTAATCGGGACGGAACTAGAATTGATAGTATAGACTCAAGATAAGGTAGCTTTGATTCGTGAAAGGATGTTGAATGCCTAGAGTCGATAGAAGTCTTATGCAGACATGCGCCGTCTCCCGTTAGAATTTGGTATTGGGGACCACGTACTTTTAATGGTTTCTCCTACTCGGGGGATTTTTCGCTTTGGAAGGAAGGGGAAGTTGAGCCCGAGATACATCGGACCATTTGAGGTTCTTGAAAGAGTTGGAGAATTGACGTAGAGGTTGGCCTTGCCGCCATCGTTGAGTCATGTTCATAATATGTTTCACGTATCTTAGTTATGGAAGTACATATTGGGTCATGTCATCGATTTGGGCGAGATCGAAGTAGCTAATGATGGCATGTTTAAGGAGAAGCCAATCAAGATACTAGAGATTCGAGTCAAACAATTGAGAAATAAACCGATCACCTTAGTTAAAGTTCAGTTTTCGCGACACAGAGTCGAAGAAGCCACTTGGGAGATGGAGGATAGTATGAAGTCAAGATACCCAGAATTATTTTCATATTAAGTTACGGGAAGAAACTTCTTTTTAGAGGGAGAGTATGTAATATCCAGATAATTGTTGGGTATTTTCATTTGTATTTGAACCTTGTAATATTCGACTTTGTGGTATCAATAATCGAAGTGTGATTTTTATCGTATTCGTATTCCAACATTCATGATCGTATTAGAAAGAGTTTGCAAAATTCATGAACAATTCAAAGTACTTAAACATACATTTGAAATAAACTTGAATACTGGGAAGACATCATCAAAATCTCAGAAAGTACTCCTAACAAATTATCATTATTTTGATGGCAAAACTTTAGTTTAAAATGTAATTAAGTTATCACACATAGAAACAAAATAAACTGAAATAAAATAAACTCAGTCTGTTTGAGACAACTAAGGATTGTCTTTCAAATTGACTGTATATACTTTTATACTTTGAAGGTTCAATACATTACAGTCTTTTAAAAAAACAAGTAATTGACAACAAAATCAAAAATCTAGCTCCTCCCTCTTTATCTTCCTCTTCCTCTTCCTCTTCCACTGAATCTTTATACCAATGGGTCTTTATACCACTGGGATCATTCCATACTTCTTTTTTACTATAGTTGATGCAAATTCGTGATCAGTCCTCAACTAGCCGTTAGCTCTCAGCCACTTCATTACGTATGTTATTCAACATCCATTACATACGTTAAGCATGTTACATATATTAAGCTTCTCTTTTTACATACGTTAAGCTCTTCACAGATCAGTCCAGTAGCTTCGTTTCTTCCATTACGTACGTTATCAAAACCTCATTACGTATGTTATAATAAGTCTTCATATCCGTTGCATTCTGACGTATGCCATGATGTCATCTGTCCGTTCAACGGTTCCAATATTTGAATTCCTAACATAATATTACGTATGTTATACTAAGAACATTACGTACGTTATAAGCACCACATTGCATACGTTAAGTTGTATGGCTTACGTACATTATACATGTTCTGCCCAGCTTTTTGCGTCTTCGACTTCTTCATTGTTCTATTTTGCTTCCTTGTTGTTTTTCTTTGTTTAACAACTTAATCATCAAAACTCGATAATGAATATTTGGAATAAAATATTCCAATAGAGTTTCATATTGTCTTCCTATTATCATGCTTCTATTCTGAGTGTGACATGCTGTGTTGACAGCTTCAGCTCATAACCTTTTAGGAAGATTGGACTCAACAATCATTGTCCTTGCTACTTCCCTGAGGGTTCTCTTTGTTCTTTCATCTACACCATTTTGTTGTAGTGTTATTGAAGCTGACACTTCATGTTGAATCTCATTTTGATCACAATATTCAGTTATAGCTTTGTTAAGAAATTCTCCACATTTATCTGATCTGATTTTTATGATCGACAGGGATTTCTCATTTTGAAGTTTTCTTATAAGCTCAGGTAGCTTGGTTAGAGTTTCACTCTTCTTGTAGAGGAAAGCTATCCAAGTGTATCTTGAGTAATCATCCACAACTACCAATGTATGCTTCCTCACACTTAGTGTTCTTGGCTTTATAGGACCAAAAAGATCCATGTGAAGTAGATCCAGTACCTTACTGGTTAGAATGGTAGGTTGAACAGACTTGAATGAGGCTATGGTCTGCTTTCTTTTCTAGCATGCATCACAGAGAGTCTCCTTCTTGAAAATTCCTTCTGGTAGACCTCTCACCAATTTTTTTGATCTTAACTTGTTTAGAGCCATAAAGTTCATGTGACTTAGTCTTTTGTGCCAGAGCCTCCATTTTCAGCTACTATCCTTGATATGAAACGAGCATTTGTTGTGCCTGTATTTCAATCTATCATATAGACATCCCTTCTTCTGTAGCCTTGTAGTTTCACTTCTTTAGATAGGAAATCAATCACAATTCATTTACATTTAGTGAAAACTACTAAATTGTTCTCATCACAGAACTGACTTATGCTCAAGAGACTGTACTTGAGTCCTTTGACATACTGCACTTTTGAAATGACAATGTTCCCTCTGTGCAGCTTTCCATAACGTTTGGTTTGTCCACTTGAGCTATCCCCAAAGGTTACATCTAGGCCTCTTTCTTTCATATAGCTTGACAGAAATTTCTTATTTCCTGTCATATGTCTTGAGCACCGAGAGTCCGCGAACCATTCTTCACATCCTACTGGCGATCTTGAGGTAATTTGATAGTAATCCTTCGATCTCTTATGTAATCATTAATTAAAGACTTAGGTACCCAGATTTGAGTGGGTCCTCTAAGGTTAGTATTTTCTTCAAGAAGTGATTTCTCCTGTGTTTGTAAAACTCATTTTGATGTGCATTCTTTTGCTTTCTATATCCCTGGTTTAGATTTTATATAGGATATGACTTAAACTTGTTTGGTGTGAGCCATTGTTAACTCTTGGATTACCTTGAGTTTTTGATTTTCCTCTCCTATTTTGAAATCTATTTTGTGTGGGTCTTTGGTAATGACTTCACTGATAATGTCTTGACTGTTGATATTGTTTTGGCCATTGCTTAGTCTTTTGTCTAGGCTGCTGCCTTGATAATCTTGGCTGCTGCCTAAAATTTTGACTGGGCTGCTGCCTATTTTTAAATATAGATTTCTTTATAGGCTCAGCAGTCTGGACAAATGTTTCTCCTTTTATGAAAGTGGTTTTTGAACTTGTGGGAGTATTGGGATCATATCTAAGGCCTGATTTTAAGTAAAGTGGCCTTTGATTTATACATAATCCACCTAACATTAATGCTTTCAGAGATGTTATTTCTTTAGATTGTGCATTGCTCATTCGTTTTAGTTTTGAAAAGTTGAGTTTAGTATGAGTGAGTGCAGCTGATTTCTCGTTGTTTAAAATAGTCAGCTTGTTAATCTTAAATGTGGCCGTATCAATTTCAGCTGAGTTTTTTTAAGTTTAGTTTAGAGAGTTTTTCAAACTTAGCTATGTTGTTTTAAATAGTGGCTGAATCTTGGTTGAGTTAGTCCAATTCATTTTTAGCTGCCTTTTCTCATTTTCCAGCTGAGTATTCTCAACTTACATAGCTAGATATGTTGTTTTAAGAATTTAAATGTCTTTTAACAATTGGTTTAGAGATTTGTGTAAATCAATATCTTCAGACATGTCTGAGCTATGACATTCTGAAGTTTGGGGTTTAGAGCATACCTCAGCATCAGCTACGTTAGCCATTAAACAGTTGTAGTCATCTTCTTCCTCATAGAAGAATCCACTGCTGGATTCCACATTATCTAGCATCTGGTCTTATCCAATCAGGGCTTTCCTTTTGTCTTCCCTTCTGCCCATGTCCTTCTTTTCCTCATCTTTCTTGATGTCAGGACACTCATATTGGATATGCCCTGTGTTATGACGGTTATAGCATTCCACCTTCTAGTTCCCACCTTTTTGGTTCCTTCTGGGATTCTCTTGGTAGTTCTTCTTGTACTTTGAGTAATTCTTCCTTAAATTACTGAATATTTACATTATAAAAGCTATTTATTCCTTAAAGTTTCGAGGGCTTGGAGGGATGGCCTCAGCTAGGTTCTTTGCAGGTGACTCGACTGCAAAGTAATTCCTTTTTTCTGCTGGTTTATTTGATGATGAGAAAGGAAGTTCAAACTCAAATGTCTTAAGGTCTAAGAATAGCTCTTGGATCTTTTTATTTTGTTAATATCCTTGTATTCCCTCATGGATACTGCCTTCATGCTCCATTATGGATTAAGGGACCTCAAAACTTTCAGGGCCATCTCTCGGTTACCATAGGTTTTTCCTGAGAGAGTTGATTGCATTGATGATTTTTGTGAACCTGGTATCCACATGATCAATGGTCTCTCAAGTCTTCATTTTGAAGTTGTAAAATTTCGGAGTGGCGATTGACAGCTTGTTCTCCTTGATCAGCTCATTTCCCTCACACATTACTTCTAATGTGTCCCATATCTCCTTGGCATTCTTGCAATTCTTGATTTTTACCATAGTGGCCTTATCAAGAGTTTGGTATAAAAAATTTTTGGCCCGGTTGTCAAGGCCAGCTTACTTTCCTCAGTGGTTACCTCTGATCTTTTCTTAGGAATCTTCTTATGTTTCTGGGATGCAACTTCTTCATCTATGTCATACTTCAAATAGACAATTGGACCTTCTTCTATTATGCACCACATGTCGTTAGGTATGGATGATAAGTGTGCCTGCATTCTTATCTTCGAGAGGTCATATTCATCAACAGAGAAAAAAGGAAGTCTAGATTGCATGGGCCGCATGTGTTTTATTTTAATGAGAGATTTGATAAAATATACTTAGGTATATGGATCTGGTTTGGTGTTTTTGAAAAAAACTCTCTGATACCAGTTATAGGTCACAAGTACAAGTTTGGGGGGTGAATATACTTGTAAAAATCTTTACTGAAAAAAACTAGTTTAAAAATACTCAGTCGTTATTTAGTGCAGCTAAGTTGACCTGGCTGATTTTATTGCATTTAACTTCACTTGAGAAATCAGCTGCAAAAGTATTTTGCAGAAGGCAGATGACTTTTGAATGCAACAGTTAATATGAAAGCAACATTTAAGTATGATGTTAAGAGCAATAAATCACATAGTACTTATAGTGGTTTCAGAGGTGGGGTAATCCTCTAATAATCCACTTCTATCCAATTCACTTGGAGATAAATTCACTATAACTCTCAACCAGTGAAAATTAGTTACAATGAATCTAGTTGCACTAGGTTCCAACCAGTGAAAAACCCATGGCTTTTGCAACTCCTTCCCTTGGTTGCTTAACACCACTAATCGAAAACCCATGGATGCATCTACAACTCGCAAGTTACCTATCACCTTCCAATCAAGAACCCGTTGATACTATACAACCTTTTACTCTCAAAAACCTCGTTCAAAAAAGTACCTCGTACCCAGACTTTAAGACAAGAGTTTATGTCTTCTCCAACTTCTAAGAACTTCTGATGATTTGTATGTTTAAGATCTTTGTTCTTTCACAATGCTTAGCACATAATGTATTGCTTGTTTGCTTTGTTTTCTTTAGAATGTTAATTATATCGTACTTCTACTCAAGTGTTCTTCAGATATATATAGTATGATTCTTGAGCTCTTCATAGCCATTGCATCCTTGAACAAATAAGTCCGTTGGAGAGTGGACCGCATTGGTTTGCTCTTCATCTCTTGCGCGACTTTGTCTCTTTCTTCAAATATGACCATTTGAATATGTATATATGTTTGCGCCATTTTTCTTTGATTACTATTATTGGAAAGCCTTATGGGCGCAAATCTCAATGAATATTTTATTCTCTAACTTCCAAGAATCAATCAGTTTCTCCCCTTGGCTTTATTTACGTCTGCATGTGATTTACCGTCTTTGTTGACTTTTCAACATTTGCTGACGTGGACGTAGTTGATGTCCAAACTCGACTAATATTCTATCTTGATTAAATCTTGGCTTATTTTATGCCTTGGTCAAAACCGGCTGATATTCTATCTTGATAAAACTCGACTGATATTTGCTTGTTCCATACTTGGTCAAAATCATGTCTTGGAAAACTCAATTGAACTATTGACTTAGTCAAACTCGGCTGATGTTTTGTCTTGACCGAAGATCCGACTGATGTTTCATCTGGTCATATTTAGCTGATATTTGCTTTGATCAAAACCCAACTGATATTTCTATCTGGTTAACCTCAGCTGATAATAGCCTTTTGCCAAACCCGATTGATGATTGACTGTTCTATACTTAGGGCTGGGAAAAATACCAAAAATATCAAAATACCAAAAATATCGTATCGAAAAATATCGAAAATATCAAAATTTTCGGTATACCGATTTTTTCGGTACGGTATGATACCGTTACCGGTATTTTCGGTACGGTAACGGTATGAGATTTTGAAATTATCGATATACCGAGGTATACCGAAAATTTTCGATATACGAAATTTTTTTCGGCATGTACCGAAAATTTTCGATATACCAAAAAATTATCGGTATATCGAAAATTTTCAGTATACCAAACTTTGTATAGTATATTGAATTTTTTTGATATATCTTAAAATTTTCGGTATACCGCAGAAGTTTCGATATACCGAAAAATTAACAGTATACCGGCTTGATTTCGGTATACCGATATTTCGATACAATAACGGTATGTAAATAGGTCATACCGAAATTTTCGGTATACCGAAAATCGGTATACCGAAAATTTCGGTATGGTAACGATATGATTTTTATCATACAGAAAATTTCGGTACGGTATACGGTATGGATGAAAATTTTCGGTATACCGTACCGAACCACCCCTATCTATACTTAGCCAAGGTTTTATCTGATTAACATGATTAGTACTTAGTCTAATCTTTTAAAGGCCTATAGAAGATACTCATTTGGTTCTTCTTTATAATGTCAAGTACTTAAACATAAATTTGAAATAAACTTGAATACACGGAAGACATCATCAAAATCTCAAAAAAAAATTCGTAACACATACCTCTTGAAGATGAAGAACAAAAGTCTCTTTGATAGTCAAATCCGATTGTAATCACTTCTCAAGCTCTACAGTCGCCAAAGATGATCAATGCCACAAACACTCAAGTGTTTAAGTGACGAAAAATCATCTAAGGACTCTCTCTCTCTCTCTCTCCCCCTCTTTCTCTCTCTCTCTCTCTCTCTCTCTCTCTCTCTTGGATAGAATAAATGAATAGATGAAATGAACAATAACATATGTTCTGCAGATATAGATATAATATGCATTACTAACCTGAGCTAATAACTAACTTGGCGCGCGCTATCACAGTTCGGTGGAAAGCTGGATTCTTCAAGCCCTCTTGTGTACCCAAACATCAAAGTATAGAGTGCAGAAATACTATATATTATACATTTGCAATGACCCATTAGCTTCAGCTTAGCATGTGCCTAAAGCTGCCGTAACCACAAGTTAGATTCCCTTGGATTGATCTTCACTTAACATGCGTGAACCCTAGGCTTAGAGTGCACTAAATGGTTGTTGACTCAGTCATACACATGTATGCCAAAAGTTGTCTACCACTGGACCCACCTGTCGACCATAGCCTAAATCCTTGTTTGATATGGGCTTACGCACGTCAATGATCACTTCTAACGTATACTAAGCTCACACCCTAGTGTATGCTATATCTGTAAGTAACATGCTCTAGGTAGGCTTCATTTAGCTAAAAATACAACTCATCCAGTATCGTCCAATTAGGAAAAATGGCACTAATGACAAACACGAATAGTTCAATTCTGCAGTAATCCAATATAATACGACGTCACTTGTAAAATTCCAACTGAATTCGTACTATATAGCAGTACAAAAAATAAAAAATTACAATCGGATATTACAAGTACGTTGTATTCGCATCCCCTTCCTTGATTCATTAGGATTTATATTTTTGAAACATGTAACTCTCTTTGACTTTCCACTGATGCTTATTATTGGATATGGCCTCTCCTATCAGTTGGCTTCATTCTGAAAAAGGTTGCTTTCTTCTTTAATTCTATCACATATATCTACTTCTTTCTTAGCCTCTGAAATCTTCTAATCAACATCGCCAAAATTAGACATACTCGAGTTCTTGAGGTCCTCTTTGAGAAGTTTCAACTTCTTTTTAAATATGAATTTATGCTAGCCCCTAATATCATACTCGTTCCATTTCTCCTCAACATATGGTTTTCATGAATAATTCCTCAGCTAAATGTTAAAAAACTAAATGGTTTCAGTCCCCAGTTTTGAAGATTAATGTTCAGCATCACGGACAATGCTCTGACACTATTTTTAGTAACCCCATGAGTTCAAAGTTGGGAATATACCCTCGAATGCTTTGAGGATGAGAGAGAGTGCATTCTATTTGTAATTATGAACTTCTACCAAATTAATAAAAGGGATTGATGTTTCTTTATATAATTTTTGTGTCATAGGCATTTGCGATTCAATAGATAGAAACATAGTACTTGTGTTTGAGAGCAAATATTCCATTCCTTATAGGATAAGAATATAGGCGTTTGGAGTAAATGCTCAATAAGTTCCCAACTTAATAAAACTTAACTGAGCATTAAGTTTATTAAAGACTTTTATTGGGCATGGAAATCATTCTTGATGAATATAGTTTGAGCGGCAAGGGCTACTTGTGGGTTGCTTGCGAGGTTTCCCTATCAACTTTGGACTATAGAGGATATGGATGTGATCTTCAGTAATGAAAACAAATGACCAAAGTGGAGTCTTTGTGACATGATCATCCTCTATAGAATCATCTCCAGGCATTTCTTTTTCTATAGGGAGAGGATATTGTACATGTTGGGATCTTCTATGGGTCCGATATGTGGGACTGATTCCTCCTATATGGTTTTGCCCTGCTGGATGGGCTGAGAGTTTGTGGTTTGATGTTGCGGAGGGGACTTGGCCTGATCACCGCGTGGCTCGAACGTACTTTGGCATTCGACAGCCTGAATCTTGGCATACTCTGATTTACGAGCATCCTCACGACACATCCAAAGTCCTATCTTGAGACCATCATCATCACCATCAAAATCTGGCTCGGAGTAATGACTGTGTGATTGGATAACAATATAACTGGGTATTTTGTCCTTTGATACATGGGCCTTCACCTGCTCGTACAAGTATTGCCTAATGAGTCCATGGCAAAAGTTGTCACCAAAGGCAATTAAACAATCCAAATTTACAGGATTGTGTCCTCCAAAACAAATTGTTCTTCGCCTTGTCAATCGGTCTAGTTGAACATGTCATTGTTTTTGGAGAGCCTATAACCCTTCTAGAATTTAAAACATTCAATGACTCCCTCTATATCTACTGATAAAAGAGTCTCGTTAATCAAGTTAGTCAAGGAAGAGCTCCTTTGGGGAGTTTGGTTCCTCGAAGGAATGGGATCCTAAATAAGTGTGGAATCTCGAGGAGATGGAGCGAGGTTCCTGATAGGGGTGGTTTCCCTGAAAGGAGTGGTAGGTTTCATAGAAGCCTTATCATTGGGAGGGGATGATGACTTTTTAATTGGGACAGAATGTTGAGGAGAGGTTGTTTTTGGCTCCAAAGGGACAACCAATTCTCCTGTTCCTTCCAACTTAAGGTCACATGTTCATCAAGATTACTATCGGCAGATTTAGATATTATTGCCCACAGTAGGGGTAGTTGCTATCATAATAGCCTCAATCTGATCGACCTCAGGTTGATTAGCCTCAGTTGGGATGGCCTCAATTTAGATGGCCTCAGGAGCCGATGTAGCCTCTTGAGGTGTTGTTGACTCATTTGTTTCATTGGTCTCCTATCGATACATGTGCTTCTTTTTCAATTTGTCTACAGCCATAGAAGAGGTGTTGTCTGGTACAATGCTATTCTTGTGGTGATGCTTTTTGTAATGCCCCGGTCTTTTAAATGCATGAATTATTATGACCTCAAGTACAACATTAGGGTTTTGCATTCACAAATAATAAAATTCTGACTAATGAAGTAAGTTTAGAACTATTTACACGTTTTTAATTCAGAAATCGAATGTTCGGTTATCCGGTTGGGTTTATTTTCCGAATTTTATTTTTATGTTTCGATAGACAGAATCATGATTCCGTCGCCTTCTTTATACACCACTTTTACGTTATGAGTACGATTTTCAAAAGTTTACTTTTTGAATTTTCGGGTATATTTTATGTCGAATCGCGCGTTCCGTAAATCGCAAAACTTTTCTCTGACTTTAATCTGTAAGTGCGACACTCTAATTTAAGTATATGACATACACACAATACTCGAGTAATTTTATCTGCGGAGGAGCGAAACGTAAAATATTATTCGATCGCTTTATTAAAGTAAGTTACCTCATTCTCTTCATTTCTACCCAAGTAGAAATAGGTTTTGTCCCACTTTAAAATATGGAAAATATATGAAGAGTTTAGGTTCAATGTTATAATGTTTTGTATGTTGTCTCTAAGTTGATTTTAAGGTTCTTGAAAGTGTTTACAACAAGTTGTAATCATGTCTTGATTTTTACATGTTGGCCAAAAATTTTAGGGTTTTATAACCCAATCACGTGTTGTTTTTCTTATGATTTTCTTACACAATATATTGCTATATGATGATATGATGCTATGGTGAATTTATGGGATTTTTATAAAATGTTTGGTATTTTGAGAGTAAGGAAGAAACATGTTTAGTTCTTGATATGTTGTTGTATGTTCAAAAGTGACTTGATAATTGTGATGATATATGAAAGGAGTACATGATATGTTTTTGTCAGATTTTTATAAGATGTTTTTGAAAAATTATTTGAAAACAAGAGCATGAAGTTAGATTTACGAAGTTGGAAGATGTGTTGGTAATATTTGATGTAGTTAAGGAGCATGTTATGTATTGAGGATTTTAAAGTCATGTTTAGGTTATTTGTATGTTAGGACCAAGACTTTGATTACCAACATGAGTGTATGTTAAGTGTGTTGTTTGATGTTGGTAACAATTGATGCTTGATGATACTTGATGTTAATGATGTTTGAAGGTTTAAAGTTGGGAAATAAAAATGAGTAAGTTGTCATGTTTTCAAAAGAAAAGATTATGAAATGGACTTCGTAATTTCGAGAAGCATGTTGTATGTCGACTCCTATATGTGTTATAAGTATGATATGCATGATTAGAGTTTACATGTTTAGGGTTTTCGATGCTAGAAACGAGCTCTAGATTTATATGATGTTTTTCCCATTTTGCCGGATATGGGCAGTTTTATTACACTTCACGGAAATGGCTATAACTTTCTCCACGTTTAATACTTTCGAGATCCGTAAAATGGACATGAAACTAGACTTCAGTATCTTTCCAGTGATATAAGATAGAATATCTATTTCTTAATGTGCATTAACAGAATGCTAATTATTTCCAGACTTGATGCACATTATGTTATGATTATGTTAAGTATTTGATAATGGTTTTCGAACCAAGGAATGTGTAACGGAATTGAGTATCGGTTACCGTTGTTAGGATATTTATATATATGGTCAGTTAGGTTCTCTAAGAGAATCATAGCTTTCATTATTAAACTTAAGTCGAATGCAAAACTCTAAAGTCCAAACATGTAGATCGAGTCCGTTGTCCGTTAGACTTCGTTAAGCTCGATCGACCGCTAAACTTAGTTGTTTCCGATGAAAGGTGGAGCAGCAGACTGAAGCGTAAGGTAGAGCCGAGAATCATTTTGCTTGCGTTTATTACTTGTCCAGGTGGGCTTTCTATACGAAAATGATTTGAGCTTTGCTCTATTTTGATGAAATGTTTTACAAGCAAATTATGATTTCAAATGATTATGATGCATAAAAACTTTTATGTGGATTCTTATGAACCTATCACTGTTGGATTGCCAACCTATGAAATGATCGGATCCTGAGCTAGACAAATGTCGTTGTCTAGGGTTAGTGTACACAGTACTCGGGATTGTGAGCTCTCTTCGAAGTGGCCAATCTCGGGGAGTAACGTTCGTGGGAGGTGGCCACCTTCCCCAGCATAAATTATGGATATGGTGAATCTGATGATATATGCTATGAAAATGATTTAGTAAACGTGGGCTTTTTTCTAAAACCCCCATGTGTTACTGCTTATATGCATGATGACAAATACGAAAGCATGTTTTATATTTTGACAATATGTTCACAGAGTACGTTGTACTCAGCCCTGTATATCTTTTGTGCAGGTTGAGCAGTGGATGTGACGGAGGGTGTTGAGTGGAAGTCTTTTGTTTACGATCAATGTTAAGCCCTGGTTACATATCTTTATATATGTAACCAACCATGTTTTTCCGCTGCGAACACTCTTTATGATTTTGCTTTCTAAGTTATGCCGATTGTAATATGCTATGAAGCTTTTTTCTAAACTTCAAGGCTAATATTATAACTATGTATTCTACTTTGAATTCTAAGTCATTCCCACGGGATGGACTCCCCTTCATGATACCTTGATAGGTCATTCATGGAAATCCACCCATATTCCTTATGAAACGTATGTCTCCCCCTTTCTTCCCCGCTTCTTACTTCCTACCCTGAGTCATGCCCTGGCTGAGCCGTCCTTAGGGATAAGGGGTCGTGATAGAATGGTATCGGAGAGGTTCATTCGCTCTGAGTCTATGTTCTTTCAAGCGAAGTTTAGTTTGATTCTCTAAACTGATTTAAGAATCAATTGTCAACTCAACACCCCGTCACGTCATGCTCAACTGAAGAGTAAGGTAATAGATTTACTAGTTTTATGATTCAAACTTCTTTTGCCATGGTAATGTATTTCTTTATGAGCTTTTATGAAATGTTAATTATGAACATATATGGAACGATATATGTATGACGAAGCATGTACTATATGAATTCTTATTTTTCGATTATGCATGAATTGCTGCTGACGAAGAAACATGAAAGACGAGAACATAGAAACTTCCTTAGTGTCTTCTATTAAGCGAACGAGAACTTATGCGCCTTAAGTATTCCAACATATGCACGAATATGAATGGCGAACAATGACGATGTAATAACAAGAATTGACGATGCATTGACGTCTTTAATGAATATCATTTACGTATGAGTTATACGAGTATGGTTATTTTTATCGGGATGTCTATTTATGGCGGAACCCGAATAACTTTCATAACATACCTCGTCAGGGATTATATTATTATTCTTATGTTAGGTGTTTCTAAGAGTCCAGTGTTCGAGTCGAGGACTTGGGACGAGATTTATATCCTTCTTATGAGAACCCTTTAGTAGAGTTGTTATGTTATGTCGAGATGTTGATGTATTATACGTATACCTTCTTCATAGTATGGCGACCACGAAGACGACGCCGCGTAAGTCAACAAGGAGAAGGCGTACACCGTATGACCTTGTGGAGGCTTTCCGCAGCACATATCGAGGCATAGGTGCCACCGTGGGATAGTGCGTGGCAGACCTAGAGGCGACACGGTGCTTAGCTGCACCTCATGGTGTCTCAGACTACGAGGGCATCCAGCGCCTTATCGACCTCCTTTCGATCGAGTGGAGGGAGTGGGCTGCTGCAGTCTCATGGTAGTATATCTTTTTGCGTGAGCCCACTTTAGTACCTTCCGGAGATTTCGTGGCCTTTGCTATCCGCATCACCACTCAGTACCTCCAGCACCGTGCACCTCCCCCTAGAGCTTGCGTGTATCGACCTTATGCTAGGGGAGCTTTGACGGAGGGGCTAGCAACACCTCTACCGATCCAGGTGGTTCTTGTTGCACCGCCTCATGCTCAGGATGGGTTAGACATGGAGGCAGGGACCTCAGTACCTCGCCGCAGGGACATGAGGACCGAGCCTTTTATTCTCAAAAGGACGTCTCCGCCACTTTGACCCATGCTAGTCATCGATCCAGTCCACCCACGATCGATCCCAGACGATACTCATCTACTTCTCCCGAAGAAGTGCAGAGTCACTGAAGACCCTGTTTCAGTCTCTCCAGCTTTAGACGAGGAGTCAGAAGAAGATCTGGAAGAGGATCCGAAGGAGTTCTCCGAGGAGGACAGCTCGACCGCTGAATTGAGGGCGACTTGAGATAGCTCAGGATCGTGCTAGCCATTTATTTTGTATTTTGTACGCAGAACATCACTTCTTTTGCTTATACGTGTCGTTCCGATGTCTAGCACTATCTTATTTTATAGACGACAATGCTATTTGTTAGAGCATCCTGCATTTTGGCATATGTGTAGGCAGATAGCCTTGATTAGATTGTATTGATAGTCAGTAAGACCTCGTTGAAGGCAATTGTACTATTATGATGCATATGATATATTGATATATATTTTGACCCTTCATGGGATTTTCTTCTCATGAGTATGATGTTGTTATTTCTGATCTCTTTCTCGACCTTGCCATGATTGTTATCTATGAGTATGTGTCGATGCGTTATGATTATGTAGTCGCGAACTCCTTTCTATGATCTAGTATGACGATAATTACGGACCAATGAGAAGGAACTAATGATGATTATGTGCACCACAGAATGCCACCCAGAAGAGAAAGAAGAAGAGGAGGGCGTGAACGCGCCCCTACGCCACCTCCTCCTCCACCCCAACGGGCTATTGAAGAACTTTTCCTCAATCAGAATCCCCATA
This sequence comes from Orobanche coerulescens, assembly GCA_033398695.1. NCBI lineage: Eukaryota > Viridiplantae > Streptophyta > Magnoliopsida > Lamiales > Orobanchaceae > Orobanche > Orobanche coerulescens. Next base: position 143,533,461 of record CM065805.1, on the reverse strand, counting down.
CTTTCAATGGGTCAGGAAACCCGAGCGATGTTGAGCTTTGGGTTAGAGTTATGGAATGAATTTTTAACTTCCTAAGGTGTACCAACCAAGAGCGTCTTTCTTGTGTGCTTTTCCAACTCGCTGGATCTGCAGACTTTTGGTGGGAAGCGCGCAGGAAGATCCTGACGGCTGAGCAACTGGAAAACTACTCTTGAGAGGAATTAAAGGAGTCATTGTATGACAAGTATGTTCCAAAAAACCTTCAAGGTCAAAAAGTGTTGGGAAAACAAGAACCTGTATCGAAACAGCCGGAATATCCAATCCCTGTATCCTATGGTATTTGATAAGAGGTTTTGACATATATGCCAATCCGCATACAGTAAAGGAAACTGTATCGATGTATTGAGGCATTATCCTGTATCGAAGACCTGCCTCGAATCAGCATATCGTGAAGCCCTTCAGTACAGCAAGAAGTCTTATAAAAGACCAAGTATGGAAACTGTCTCGAATCTCCAATACAGTTGTCTTCCATACAGCTCACAACAGGACAAAGAAGGAATATCTAGAAGTCAAATCCCGTTGAATAAAGAAGTATTTAAATACTCAAAGATAAAGTATTTAAATACTGTCAATCAACAGATCTTCAAATCCCACTAAAACCGGATCGTGTTATAATCCCGTTGGAACGGAATCTCACTCAACGGATACATCTCAATGGATATATATTTCAGAGACTATATATATCACATCAAGATGCTGAAGATCAGTTACCCCAAGCTATCGAAATCATTATCAGAGCAAAACATATCTCCAAAGCTTACTGCAACTCAGATCAAAAGAGATATACAGTGCTCATCATCCTGAATAACACTTCATCAGCTGAAAGCTCTTAAAGTCAAAGTTGTTGGTCACCATCTGTTCTATACTTTGAACAAACCCAGATCAGCCCTGTGTGGACTGAGCAATCGGTGCTTCTCCGGAACTGAGCAATAGTTGTGTACGTAGTAATTATAATAAACTTTTTACTCCTGTGTGGAGGACCAGTGGACGTAGAGGGGTTTACCTCGAACCACTTTAATTACTATGTTATTTACCTTCAGTTTTTACTGTTTTAATTATTGTGATTAATTAAGTATACACTATACATTTAGTTGCTGTATCCACAGCAACCTACTGTATCTAAGACTTCCGCTGCACACTCAGATTTAAAATCCGTACGGTTTGGTGTTTAAACTATTTCCCAAACTGTATCCAATATACTTAGTGACCAACAAGTGGTATCGGAGCGGATGATTCTAAAAAGAATCAGTCGTATTTTTAACCAAATCAGATCCAAAATCACTTATTTTCAAAACAGTCTCTTTCATTTCTGTATTATCACATGGATACTTCTATGATCAACAAAGTCCCTATGTTCTCCATTAACGAATTTGATGACTGGATAATTAGGATGGAGGCTCATCTTGCAGCAATGCACGAATAGATGATTTTTGTTATACAGGATGGTCCTATCAAGATCATGAAGGTAAACACGGCCGCAAGGATTGAAGGCCAAGCCCATGCTGAGATGCTCGAGAAGGATCGCGAGCAATGGACCACAGATGAAAGAAAGCGAGCAAACCTTGACAACATGGCTAAGAACGCGTTATTTGTCACTCTTGACAAAGGCATGTTCTCAAAGGTAAAGAGCTGCAAAACAGCCAAAGAAATCTGGGATAAACTCAAGTTGATTTATGAGGGAACTGAGCTCTCAAAAGAAAACAAGATTTCAAAACTGACTCAGCAATTTGAATCTTTCGAAATGAAACCAACTGAGACACTTGAGGAACTTGACCTCAGATTCACTGGCATTGTTGGTGAACTTGAAGCGTTGGGCATAATTTATACCCAAAAGGAGAAGAATTTAAAAATTTTCAGATCTCTCCCAGCCCGATGGGACATTAAGACCACAGCTATGCGTGTATCTTGCAATCTTAATGAAATATCTACTTTTGATCTCTTCTCTGACCTCAAAGCTTTTGAGTATGATATTGACAGAAGAGAGAAAGCTGAAGAATCTCCTTCAAAGGTCACATCTCTAGCCGCTGTATCGAACCGTCGACACAGCATGCCCAGCTCGTTAAAGCCTAGTCACAAGAATGCTGACAGTGACGACGACATCCTGTCTCAAGATGAAATGGCGCTTCTCATGCACAAATTCAAAAAGTTCATCAAACAGTCTGGAAAGACTCCATACAGGCCCAAACCTGTTCACAAGGTAAGTACCGAAACATCATCTGGTGACGCTAACCTGTGCTATAATTGCAGGAAACCAGGGCATTATGAAAATAAATGTCCTCATCCCAAAGTGCAAAGGTTGCCGGAGGCCGAGCAACAAGAGAGAGATGAAAGAAGACGTGCTTGGAAAGACAAGCTCAAGGCCCTGATTGGAGAATCAGAAGCCTCCCCCACACCATCCAAATCAGCAGAATGTCTTCAGGTGGTCACTGAAAGTGATTCATCTGACGATGAGTTCGATGATAAAGCATATATGTGCTTTATGGCCAAAGACATTCCAGAAGGTGAAGACAGCGACGATGAGGTAAGTTCAACCTCAGCTATTCCGTCAAATGCATCTCATACTTTTGAAAACATGATGAATGAATTTAAAAACATTCAAAAGGCCCATGAGACACTGAAAACTGAGAATATACAGCTTCAATTAACTAATTTAGAGTTGAAAGATGAAAATGACTTGCTGAAAATAAATTATGAAAATATGTCTCTTGACTGTGAAACCAGCAAAGTCGATTTTGAAAAACTCATTGAGAGCAATCTTCAACTTGCTTATGAACTAAGTGAGGCTAAAACTCACAACGAGAGCAAGACAAATGATTTGGTTCTGCTTCAAGCCAAAATCACAACTCTCAAAAAGCGAGAAATTGAACTTGAGACGACTCTGAAATCATTCGAGAAATCGTCCAAAAGAATGGAAGAAATTCTGAGCACTGGGAAAAATGCTCATGATAAAAGTGGCTTAGGATACAGTTCATGTTCAAACAAAGGGAAAACTAGTACAGTGTTCGTCAAGAGTGTGGAACACATTCCAGAATCGGAAGAAACCCCTAGTCCCATGAAGGAACCTCTTTGTGCAGAAAAGCGAAGGTCGCTATTACGCCCCGCAATCCTATTCCAGACAATGGAATCATAAGCCGTTCCATCCTATGAGGCGCACTCAACGGATGCTCCCGAGCATATCAACGGCGCCAACGGCCGTTCGAAGGAAGGCAGATCCAACCACCAAAGGCCCGCATGCGATCTATCGATAAAGACGCCTAGGTATTGGATACAGGAGCCTAGTTATCCCTCGAAACAGCATATGCCGGTTCAGTATCAACAACAGCATTGAGAATCCAACTGGAGACCCAAAAGGCAAGCTGTTAGGCCTAAGAAAATGGCTCCACCTCCAAGACGGCACTCGTACTGGATTAATAATAATAACCCTGAATTTTTCATGCATAATATTTATCATGGTTATAATAACTACGGATATGCCCCCCGTAGATATCGCAATACTGTACCGAGTATGCCCTACAGTAAACCAATTGCTGCCAGGAAAACTTGGGTACCTAGAGGAACTAACAATCATGGACCCAAAAATCAAAGGGGACCTAAATCTACTTAATTTCTTTGTTACAGGACATTCTAGAGAAGGATACCTGGTACTTTGATAGTGGATGCTCTCGACACATGACTGGAGATAGGAGAAAGCTATCAGATTTTGTAGGAGGTCGCGGTCCAAAAGTTCGCTTTGGTGATAAATCTAAAGAAAGAACAAGAGGGAAAGGAAACCTACTTGTCGGAAAATTCAAAGTCACCGATGTTGCATATGTTGAAGGCTTACAGTATAATCTACTTAGTATTAGCCAGTTTTGTGATAAATAGTTCTCGGTGAAGTTCTATATAGATCGCTGTAGAGTAAAAAACATCCAAACCAAGGAAGTTGTGCTTACAGGAAGCAGATTAGGTAATATGTATATTGCTGACTGGAAGCCTATGAGCTCCTCAATTCCATGCTTTGTTGCCAAAGGCACTGCAGATCTTAGCTGGTTATGGCACAAGAGGATGTCTCACGTCAACTTCAAGACAATCAACAAGCTCTCAAGACAGGGAATGGTTAGAGGTTTGCCAAATGTGTCATTCAAGAAAGACAGCGTCTGCGGACCATGTCAGAAAGGCAAGCAAATCAAGTCAACCCTGAAGAGCAAATCCTACCTTTCAACCCAAAGAGTGTTAGAAATGCTACACATGGATCTCTACGGTCCTGTAGACCCAGTATGTTTGGGAGGTAAGAAATACTGCATGGTTGTTGTTGATGATTATTCCCGGTATGCTTGGACGATCTTTCTTAGCAAGAAGAAGGAAACAACATCAAAGCTGCCCGAGCTCCTGAGAAAGTTGCAAAATGAAAAGGCATCGAGTATCGTGTGCATTCGTTCTGATAGAGGTACAGAATTTACTAACCGCTTTATAGAGCAATACTGTTCGGAGAATGGAATACAACACGAATACTCAGCTGCCCGTACACCTCAACAAAATTGTGTTGCCGAACGAAAGAATAGGACGTTGAAAGAAGCAACAAGGACAATGATTGCCGCAAGCAAATTGCCACAGCGTTTCTGGGGTAAAGCAACCAATACAGCATGCTACACTCAAAACTGCTGTATCGTCAACAAGCACCACAACAAAACAGCATATGAGGTATGGAACAGCAAAACCTGTTAGTTTCGTATTTCCACATCTTTGGATGCAGGTGTTACGTATTGAATAATGGGAAGGACCAACTTAGAACCTTTGATGAGAAATCAGATGAAGGAATATTCGTAGGATACTCCTCCGTAAGCAAAGCTTTCAGAATCTTTAATAAAAGGAAGTTGACGATCGAGGAATCAGTTCATGTAGTGTTTGACGAACCACACCATGACCCTACAGGAGTAGATGATATCACTCAGAACATTCACCATCTATCTATCTTGGATCCTCCAACTCACATAGAACCTGTCGTTGATTTAGAAATCAACCCCGCAGCTGTAAGAATTGATGTGGATGAAGCCGACGTTGTACAAGCTGAAGCTGTATCCACAGAATCTTTCGATACAGTACGAGATCCTGAATTAGAACCCGACCGAAGATGGTTGAGAGATCACCCGCAAGAGCTGATCATTGGAAACATAAATGCTGGTGTTTCTACTCGTAGGAGAATACAGAGTACACAAGGAAATGTACTTTGTGCACAAGAAGAATCTGATGCTGAGATATCACAGTTTCCTGAATGGAAATCTCAATCCGAGCTTAGAAGACTCAATATGTGCACTATCGCTGTATTCTTAGCCCAGTCCGAACCTGTTTCGACCATAGACGCTCTTAATAATTCTCATTGGATAACATCTATGGAAGAAGAGCTTAACGGTTTCGAAAGAAACAATGTATGGTATCTTGTACCCAGACCTACACATCAATCGGTTATAGGAACCAAATGGGTATTTCGAAACAAAAAGGATCGAAATGGACTTATTATAAGGAATAAATCCAGACTAGTCGCACAAGGCTATAGTCAGGAAGAAGGCATAGACTATGATGAAACCTTCGCCCCTATAGCGAGACTAGAAGCCATCAGGATATTTCTAGCCTTTGCCGCCCATAAGAGTTTTATTGTATACCAAATGGACGTCAAAAGTGCTTTCCTGAATGGAGATCTTGCAGACGAAGTTTATGTTGAAAAACCACCAGGGTTTGCCAACACAGACGGTATCGATCTAGTTTACAGGTTAAGGAAAGCGCTGTACGGACTTAAACAAGCCCCTAGAGCCTGGTACGAAACCCTGTCCCAGTATCTAACCAACAACGGATTTGAGAAAGGTGCTGTGGACAAGACCTTGTTCAAGATACAGGAAGGTGATGACCTTCTTATGGTGCAAATCTATGTGGATGATATTATTTTTGGTTCAACTAACCTTGCTTTATATCGAAGGTTCTCTCATCTCATGCAAAGTAAATTTGAAATGAGTATGATGGGGGAACTTAGTTATTTTATAGGTTTGCAGGTAAAGCAGTTGCCTACAGGTATTTTCATCAACCAAGAAAAATACAGCAAGGAGCTTCTCAACAAATTTGGAATGAACACTTCCAAATCCTCGCCAACCCCCATGAGCACTTCCGTGCAAATTAGTGCTGATGAAGCCAGAAAGCCGTTTGACCAATCACTCTACAGGAAGCTCATTGGTTCGCTCCTGTACCTAACGGCTAGCAGGCCCGATATCCAGTTTGCTGTTGGAGTGTGTGCGAGATATCAAGTTGCACCTAAGGAATCACACTTCAATACAGCTAAATGAATCCTGAAGTACATTAAAGGAACAGTCGATGCAGGACTATGGTATCCTAAGGAAGGCGGATTCGATTTAGTTGGATGCAGCGACTCAGATCTCGAAGGCTGCAAGCTAGATAGGAAGAGTACAAGTGGAACTTGTCACTTTCTTGGACCTAGACTAGTTTCTTGGTTCCGTAAGAAGCAATTGGCTAATTCTCTTTCCACGGCTGAATCAGAGTACTATGCTACTGGTAGTTGCTGTATGCAGATCCTTTGGATGCAGCAACAATTGCCAGACTATGGAATAGATGCCAGAGAGACTCCAATCATGTGTGATAGCACGAGTGCAATTGCAATCACGCACAATCCTGTCCTGCACTCGTGCACTAAGCATATCAACATGAAGCATCACTTTATAAGAAATCATGTCGAGAACAAGGATGTTTGCCTTGAAAAAGTTCATACAAACGTTCAGCTGGCCGACATCTTCACCAAGCCTCTCGACACAGCCAGATTCAACATGCTCAGACAAGAATTGGGAATGCTACAGCCAGACTCCCTGTAAGTAAATTACTGTTTTTACTCAACAAATTGAGGGGGAACGCTATAAGACCCAAGAATACAATATCCAACGTTAATTATTTGTACACTCAGAATCGTCAATACAGCACTGTAGCGAGCGAAGACATATGAATCCTACAGCTGACGTGTGCAATAATTAAGGGGGAATACTGTAGGACCCATGAATACAGCATTCATCCTCAAGTTGCTGTATGGAATCTAAAATCTATATGTACCTTTTTAAGGGGGAACGCTGTATCGACGCGGAAACAGCACATACTATAGGATTTCAATTCAGTATATATATAATAAAATATTATTTCTTTTCAAAATGATTTTTGTCCACGTGCCCTGTTTTTATGTCAAACGTCATGTACATTAAATGCCTTACACGACATCTGGACAACTGAATCTCAAAAGCCGCGATGTTTTAAATTGTTTATTGTTTTAAAACCGCCGTTTTAGGCATTTAGGGTGACACAAATGTCAGAAGTGGGACCCGCTCATTTTTTAATCATTTTAATGGATTAGCGTACCAGTTACACTCAGTCCATCTTAACCGTTGATTTCAAAAACCGGTTCCCATCCCTTAAAATCTGACCATTCGTACTCTGCAAAACCCTATTTTGCCGCCCAACTATAAAAGGACTGAATCTGCCATTAGAGACTCTTTACGCTTTCTGCAAATTCAAGAGTTCTCAAGCAAAAACAGCCTACATACTTTTCTGCATTTTACTGCATATTTCGGTTATTTTCTTGCATTTTTTTTCTTAAGAAATCATCAAATGGCTGGACAAACTTCTTCTCCTGCTCTAAAGAAAACTGCTAACATCATTGATGGCCGGATCTTTTCAAGATCTGTTATTATTGAGCGCATTTTGTTTGAAACCAACGACGCAGAACCCATGAGTACATCATAACTCGGCTCCGTCAACAAGGCCTCTATCGCCTTGGAAGTCAGACTGCTGATAAGTACGATGCTCATCTGGTTGAGGAATTTTACCTCAACGCCGCCGTACGCTTTCTGTCATTGGACCAAGGAGGTCATGTTGCTGACATCACCGCTACAATCCAGGGAGTTGAGATCTGTATTGATAACGATCTGCTCCAGAACATCTACAGGCTACACGCTGATGGCCTGACTATGGATCAACTTGAGACATTTGGGTCTCAAGAGCTAATCAATAAATATTATGGACTGTTCACAGGCTCCAAAGTTGTTGACATGGTTCAGACTACATGTCACAAGAAAAATTTTTGTCTCCCATATGTGTATCTTCATGATTTTTGCTGCAGGATAATTGAAAATCGAACCAGTGCGTTCGAAATGTGTACCAACCTGAGGTTCAGGATGATGGTGGCTATTCTGACCTGTGAAAAGGTCAATTGGTGCTAGATAATCCTGAAGCGCCTGCAAGAGGAGGTGTGCAAGCCTGCCACCCAGAAGAGATCTTTTGGTTTGATGTTAAACCATATCCTGACGAAATGCGGACTGTCACAATCCGCTGATGCTAAGAAGAATAACCCCAGGATATACCTAGGAGGCGTCAAGCCTACTGCGTATAATCAAACCACTTTGGTCTGCAACCATCCAAAAACTGAAAGTATGCCAGTTTCCGCAAATCCACGAGATGAGTCCTTGAAGTTCCAGGAAGTGGAATCTTCAAAGAAGAGAAAGAGATCTCACAGCAAGAAACCCACTGCTGGTGAGAAGCCCAAGAAGAGACTTAGGAGGCTTTCTAAAATCAAAACTGCCAAGCCCTCCGAAGAAGTTTCCCCTGTGGCTCAACCCACTGAAAAACAACCCCAGGGCCCAACCCCTGTGGAAGAGATGTCCCCTACTATATCAACAGTAGATCCTGAGCCTTTGGCAGCTAGGACGGATAATGAGACATCTGCCAACGAACAAGACTTTAGCGAGTCGGCTGCCCATTTGGAGCCAACAGCTACTTCTCCTCTGCGGGATCCCACACCCATACAGGATCCATCTTTCTTCAGGGCACCATCCCCTATAAGGAGTCCCACTTCCATACAGGATCCCATACCTGTACAGGAATCCCTCGCTACAGCGTCTCCAGACATTGTACGTAGTCCCTCCCCTGACACCATTATTCATAAGACCCTTCATTCTGTTCAAATTGAACATGCTTACAAAAGATTTCTAGCATGGAAAGGCTACAGGCTGGCTCCGTACGAAACATTGTACAACTGGAGCGATTGGAGCGAAGAAGAAAGATTTGTCTCAGAAGTGACGGACTCAATGGAAATTGAAGCCCTGATCCAATGGGACAATGCCTTATGCAAGGAGCTGATTGAAAGCCATCTGTTGCAGAAATCTGACGCTAGAAGGAAAGGAAAGGACAAGTCAGAGGACTCTCCCGCAAATCCAAAAGATGACAATGTCTCAGACGACGACGATGATGCTTTTCAAGCTGGTCTGAGAATGAGTCGTGAAGAGGCTCAAGCTAGAGACGCCTCTCCACCAAAATGTGACGAAGGGCCATCAACTCGAAGCAATCCGCCCTTGCCACAGCAAGAGTTAATTCCCGACGAAGAGGAATCAGTCCCTCAAGTCGAGGAAGTTGAAGCAATTTTGGAACAGGCACCTGAGCCTGCTGCCACCGAAGAAGTTGTCACTGAGAGACAAAAGGCGGATTCAGTCCCTCCTGTATCCATGTCTACTGAGGAAACTTCGCAATAGGAAGCCACTCAACCCCCTATCACCGATCCAGATCAAGCTGCTCCCGCCCCTTCAACCGTGGAATCTGAGGACGGTATCGTACCTGGGGATGTCCAACTTACTTCATGCCCCACCGTGAACGAAAGGAGGTTGAACAGCTCTGAAGACTTTGCTCAACCAGATTCTCCTATTTCTGCCTCTAGGAAAGAGTGCCTGCGCGCACTTGGTCTTCAAACTGTATTCATCCAGGATGCAGTGAATGCTCTGTCTTCCGTTGAGAAAGCATTGAATTGGATGCATACTTCTGCTGTGGAGGAGATGACCACTCTACAACATGAAGTATATCGTGTTGTTGAGGCATTCGTTCTTCTGCCAGAAGTTTTCAAACAAGCTCTGAAAATCATGGAAGACAAGCAGGAGCAACTCCTGAAGGAAGAAGCAACCAAAACGAGAATAGCTGAAGCCAAGACTGCATGTGCCATGATTGAAAACAGCTCTCAATTGCGCGCTCACAACAAATGCATCAAGGACATGTCGCAGACGCTTTCCACCCTTGTAGAAAGAGTGACTAACATCGATACGAGATAGGATGCTGCACTAGAAATCCTAGAACATATTGATGAAGCCAAAAAGGGGGAAGAGGCAAGAGAAGCTGCTAGGAGAATCAGGATACAGCAAGAAAGGGAATTCGAGGCCGCTCAAGACAGCATCACTTCCGCGTTAAACAAGCTAGCCCCTCACTCCCAAAGTTTTAAGATTTCAGGCTCCCGACCTGAATTTCATGATCCAAATGTTCCGTGGCAAAATCTAATCCAGAGACCTTCTGAAATTCGTCTGCCGACCAACCGCCATCCTACTGCCAATGAAGTGAAGCAATGGAGGAATAACGAACTGATGAGATACTTTGTCGAACTCATCAGGGAATCCGCCATCTTCAAGAGCTATAAAACATTAGCGGAGGCTGCATACAAATTTACGAAGATGCTAGAAGACGGAAAACCCCCTCTCCAGATCGAGATGAAATCCAAACACAGAAGAGGAGATCAGATCACCCATCCAGAATACTGGATTCTTGCCTTTGATCGATCCTATGAAGGAAGAGCTATATACCAGGATCGAGGCAATGATTCCCTACAGAACTGGTGGCGTGGTACCGAGAATGATCCAGGGAGAAAGCCATGGAGGCATGCGGACTACAGATAGGAGCTGAAATCTTTGTATAATATTCTTGATTTGTAATTTTTCTCTTCGAAACAGCAAACCATGTACTCAATTTATTTTGAATATCAATAAAAGTGTTTGTTTGTCTTGAAAGATTACAACACATAATCTACTGTGTTGATGTAGGATTACTTAAATTGTTTGATAAACAAACTCAAGTATAGAAACTTGATTGAAAATAAAGCTGTACGAACTAGTCTACGAACAGTTGACGATTTCAGTTGTAAGCTTAGAATACATTGTAAGATTGTGCCTGCGCGCCAATCATAAGCTTAAGTTGTAAAAATCCTTAAACTGTATCGAACTCGCCTGCGAGCAGTTCATTATTTGGACTAAGACAGACCTTTTGACGAAAGACCAAGAAATCTGCCAGAAGACATCAAAGAAGATCACTTCATGAAGAAGGTTTTGGCATCATCAAGGAGACTTGAAAAGTTAAGAAAGTAAGTCTTGGCAAATTGTCAAAAAGGGGGAAATTGTTGGGAAAACAAGAACCCTGTATCGAAACAGCCGGAATATCCAATCCCTATATCGAATGGTATTTGATAAGAGGTTTTGACATATATGCCAATCCGCATACAGTAAAGGAAACTGTATCAAAGTATTGATGCATTATCCTGTATCGAAGACCTGCCTCGAATCAGCATATAGTGAAGCCCTTCAGTACAGCAAGAAGTCTTATAAAAGACCAAGTATGGAAACTGTCTCGAATCTCCAATACAGTTATCTTCCATACAGCTCACAACAGGACAAAGAAGGAATCTACAGAAGTCAAGTCCCGTTGAATAAAGAAGTATTTAAATACTCAAAGATAAAGTATTTAAATACTGTCAATCAACAGATCTTCAAATCCCGCTAAAACCGGATCGTGTTATAATCCCGTTGGAACGGAATCTCACTCAACGGATACATCTCAACGGATATATATTTCAGAGACTATATATATCACATCAAGATGCTGAAGATCAGTTACCCCAAGCTATCGAAATTATTATCAGAGCAAAACATATCTCCAAAGCTTACTGCAACTCAGATCAAAAGAGATATACAGTGCTCATCATCCTGAACAACACTTCATCAGCTGAAAGCTCTTAAAGTCAAAGTTGTTGTTCACCATCTGTTCTGTACTTTGAACAAACCTAGATCAGCCCTGTGTGGACTGAGCAATCGGTGCTTCTCCGGAACTGTGTGTGAAGGATTTGCATTGAAGAAGACGAAGCTTCAGAACTGTGTGTGAAGAAGCAAGTTAAAGCATTAGCTCAAAACCAATCTGTGTGAACGGTTGAAGCTAAGATATTTATATCAATCTGTATGAACGATATATTAATTGTGTGTTGTTATAATTACGTAGTTGTGTACGTAGTAATTATATTAAACTTTTTACTCTTGTGTGGAGGACCAGTAGACGTAGAGGGGTTTACCTCGAACCACTTTAATTACTGTGTTATTTACCTTCAGTTTTTACTGTTTTAATTACTTTGATTAATTAAGTATACACTATACATTTAGTTTCTGTATCCACAGCAACCTACTGTATCTAAGACTTCCGCTATGCGCTCAGATTTAAAATCCGTACAGTTTGTTGTTTAAACTATTTCCCAAACTGTATCCAGTATACTTAGTGACCAACAAGAAGGAAGATGAGCTTTATAATCTGAAGCAAGGAAGGATGTCAGTGACTGAGTATGATAGAACGTTTTGTGAGTTATCAAGGTATGCTCCAGACCAAGTTGATACGGATGAGAAGATGGCAGGAAAATTTAGATCAGGACTGAGGCATGAGATATGCATGTCCCTAGCTAGCCATGAAAGGCTAAGCTACACTGAATCACTGAACATAGCTCTGTATATTGAGGCAGCAATGCTAGAAGACAAGTGAGCGCCCACGGTTACACCACCATCCACTCAGACAAATTCCCACGAATATAAAGGGAAGCGTAAGTTGGAAGGATGAAACAATGGTGGCAATGGGAACAACTAGGCTAACAGGAAGCCGTGGCAGGGAAATATATCTCATGGACAGCCTCAGGCTCATGGAAGCAATAATCCGGGACGGCAGATGGTTCTTGCTCAGGGAGGCAATAATCAGGGCCGAGTTGCAAACCCTGTATGTTCCAAGTGTAACAAGCAGCATCATGGTGCCTGTCTGTTGGGCACTGGAAGTTGTTATACGTGTGGTCAGAAAGGCCATATCATGAGAAATTGTCCTAAGCAGTAGTAGGGGGAGAGACCAAACCACCAGGGTCAACCCCAGCCACTGAGAGCACTGCAAGGACAGCCACAACTACCACCACTACCTAAGCATCAGAATCAAAATTCTAGGTTGTATGCCATCAATCAGAAGCAACCCGAGAAGGATAAGTGTAACTTGGCAGGTATGGGCAAACTTCTTAACTTACCTGTAATTTTTTTGTTTAATACTGGAGCATCGCATTCATTTATTGCTAGAGCATGTGTGGATAATCTTAGTACTATACCAGAACATGCTAGTCATGCCATGAGAGTATCTTCACCACCAGAAGTAATTTCAACTACCATGCATGTTTGTTCTAATCTGGAATTACATCTCGGGAATCTTAAAGTGGTAACTAATAATCTGAATGTTATGACGATGTGGGATGTTGATGTAATCCTAGGAATGGATTGGTTAGATGAGAATTATGCCATAATTCTTTGTTATGAGAGGAAAATTTCCTTCAGACCACCAGGAAAGGAGCCCACAGACATTCACGGCATAAGAATGGGTAGAGGATCACCCGTTATCTCTGCTCTCCAAGACAAGGATATGATGAGAAAGAAGGATTGTCAGGCTTTCCTTGTTTACCTTAATGGAGAAGCTGGAGAAGAGCAAACGATAGGTGATGTGCCAATTATGCGAGAACTCGAGGATGTATTCCCAGAAGTGTTACTGGGTTTACCACCAGATCGACAAGTGGATTTCAACATCGACCTGGAGCCAGGGTCAGCCCCAGTGTCGAAAGTACCATATAGGATGGCACCGAAGGAACTGCAAGAACTCAAAATCCAACTGCAAGAGCTATTTGAATTAGGTTTCATCAGAACGAGTGTTTCTCCATGGGGAGCACCTGTCCTTTTTGTGAAAAAGAAGGATGGTACACTGAGAATGTGTATAGATTACAGGGAGCTGAACAAGCTCACACTCAAGAACAAGTATCCCCTGCCAAGGATAGATGACTTGTTTGACCAACTCAAGGGAACATCTGTGTTTTCTAAGATAGACCTTAGGTCTGGGTATCATCAGTTGAAGATTCGACCAGAGGATATACCCAAGACAGCTTTCCGAACAAGATATGGACACTATGATTTTATAGCCATGCCATTCGGGTTAACTAATGCCCCCGCGGTATTCATGGATCTTATGAACAGAGTTTCCACCCATACTTGGATAAGTTTGTCTTAGTGTTCATAGACGACATTCTCATCTACTCTATAAATGAGAAAGGGCGTGAAGAACATCTCAGGATAGTGTTGGAAACACTGAGAACGGAGAAACTTTTTGCCTAATTCAGTAAGTGCGAATTTTGGTTGAAAGAAGTGATGTTTCTTGGGCACATTGTGTCAGCATATGGTATTAAGATGGACTCAGATAAAGTGGAAGTAGTACGTGATTGGAAGTCACCCACCAACCCTAATGATATTAGGAGTTTCTTAGGTCTAGCTGGGTACTACCGAAGATTCATCGAATGATTTTCCAAGATTGATAGACCAATGACACAGCTATTTCGGAAAGGAATTAAGTATTTATAGACAGATGAATGTGATGAGAGTTTTAAGGAACTCAAGAGAAGGTTGACTACTGCGCCAGTTTTAGCACTACCAGAAGTGAACAAGGAGTATGTGGTTTACACGGATGCTTCTAAGAATGTGCTAGGTTGTGTATTGATGCAAGATGGGAAAGTGATAGCTTACACATCAAGACAACTTAGGCCGCATGAGGTGAATTATTCCATGCATGATTTGGAACTAGCTACAGTTGTGCACTCATTGAAAATATGAAGGCATCACCTTTATGGGGTAAGATGTGAAATTTTCACTGACCACAAGAGTTTAAAGTACTTTTTCGAGCAGAAGGACTTGAACACGAGACAGAGAAGATGGATCGAATTCGTAAAGGATTACGATTGTGGTATTAACTGCCACCCTGGCACGGCTAATATGGTAGCATATTCCTTGAGTCGTAAGACTCAATCACAATTAGGATACCTACTTAGCTCAGAAGGGGATCTAATCCAAGATTTTGAAGGAATGAGTTTAGAGGTGGTTCATCCAGCGAAAACGATAATGGGTCGTGTCGCGACGTTAGTGACGAAACCAGATCTGAGAGGACGGATAGTGAATGCACGGAGGAGAGATGAAGCAATCGAGAAACTACGTATGAGAATTAGATCCGATAACCTAGGAAGCTACCGCGAAGCGGCTGATATCGCAATTATGTTTGAAGAGAGAATATGTGTCCCACAAGATGAGGAATTAAGGAATGAGATTATGAGTGAGGCTCATGATACTCCCTATACCGCTCATCCCGGGAGTACCAAGATGTACCAAGACCTGAAGAGAAATTTCTGGTGGGACGGTATGAAAAGGGATGTAGCTTCATTTGTTGAGTGGTGTTTGGCTTGTCAGCAAGTGAAAGCACTACACCAACAACCGTATGGAAAGTTACGGCCAATGACCATTCCACAATGGAAGTGGGAAGGAATAGCTATGGATTTTGTGACTAGTTTGCCGAGGACCAAACGAGGAAACACTGCTATATGGGTTATAGTAGACAGACTCACAAAATCAGCTCACTTTTTGCCTATCCCAATCACTTACGGATCTGAGAAGTTGGCACAGTTATATGTCCGTGAAATTTTACGTTTGCACGGAGTGCCGATATCAATCACGTCAGATCGAGATCCAAAATTTACCTCTAGATTTTGTACGAGTCTACAGAAGGAATTGGGTACACATTTGAACTTTAGTACCGCTTTCCACCGGCAGACCGATGGATAATCGGAAAGGACGATTCAGACACTAGAAGACATGTTAAGAACTGTAGTGTTGGATCAAGGTGCGAATTGGGAGCATGTTTTGCCGTTAATCGAATTTGCTTATAGAAACAATCATCAGGCAATGATAGGTATGGCGCCGTATGAAGCCTTATACGGCAGAAAATGTAGGTCATCAATTTATTGGGATGAAGTGGGTGAGAGAAATATTTTAGGGCCAAACACAGTCAGTGAGATGATCGAGATTATCTTCAAGATACGACAACGAATACAAGAGGCCCAGACTCGACAGAAGTCATACGCTGATACACGCCTAACAGAATTGCATTTCGAAATTGGGGATAAGGTTTTCCTAGAGGTTTCCCCTTCTAACGGAATAATCAGGTTTGGCGTTAAAGGTAAGCTTAGTTCATGTTTTATAGGACCATATGAGATTCTTGAGAGGATCGACCCAGTTGCTTATAGGTTGGCTCTACCACCTAGTCTTGGGAATGTTCACAATGTTTTCCATGTTTCTCAGCTGAGGAAGTATGTATTTGATCCCAAGCATGTGATTTTGTCACGATACGAGTTATATAGAGAGGCCTGAAGCTATTTTGGACCATAAAGTTCAAGAACTGAGGAATAAGTCGATTCCTTTGGTGAAAGTATTATGGAGTCACCACGGTCACGAAGAAGCTACGTGGGAACTCGAAAGCAAGATGAGGGAGAAATACCCAGAACTTTTTGATAAGGTATGTAAATTTCGGGACGAAAATTCTTGTTAGAGGGGTAGGATGTAATGCCCCGGTCTTTTATATGCATGAATTATTATGACCTCAAGTGCGACATTAGGGTTTTGAATTCACAAATAATAAAATTCTGACTAATGAAGTAAGTTTAGAACTATTTACATGTTTTTAATTCAGAAATCGGATGTTCGGTTATCCGGTTGGGTTTATTTTCCAAATTTGATTTTTATGTTTCGATAGACAAAATTTTGATTCCGTCGCCTTCTATATACACCACTTTTACGTTATTAGTACGATTTTCAAAAGTTTACTTTTTGAATTTTCGGGTATATTTTATGTCGAGTCGTTTTCTCAGATAATTCGCGTTCCGTAAATCGCAAAACTTTTCTCCGAATTTAATCTGTAAGTGTGACACTATAATTTAAGTATATGACATACACACAATACTCGAGTAATTTTATCTGCGGAGGAGCGAAATGTAAATTATTATTCGATCGCTTTATTAAAGGTTAGGGTTAACCTAGTATAAAAGGGACACTAACACACCTCCCTTTCATTTCATCTTCTTCCTTCATTTTTTCACCTTAGCCCCCCCCTCAAAATGAAGAACACCATTGTTCTTCATTAAGAACTCAAGTTACAAGCTTATTTTCTATGCCAAACTTGAATCCAAGTTCATATTCAAGTAAGTTACCTCATTATCTTCATTTCTACCCAAGTAGAAATAGGTTTTGGCCCACTTTAAAATTTGAAAAAATATATGAAGAGTTTAGGTTCAATGTTATAATGTTTTGTATGTTGTCTCTAAGTTGATTTTAAGGTTCTTGAAAGTGCTTAGAACAAGTTGTAATCATGTCTTGATTTTTACATGTTGGCCGAAAATTTTAGGGTTTTATAACCCAATCATGTGTTGTTTTTCTTATGATTTTCTTACACAATATGTTGCTATATGATGATATGATGCTATGATGAATTTATGGGATTTTTATAAAATGTTTCGTATTCTGAAAGTAAGGAAGAAACATGTTTAGTTCTTGATATGTTGTTGTATGTCCAAAAGTGACTTGATAATTGTGATGATATATGAAAGGAGTACATGATATGTTTTTGCCAGATTTTTATAAAATGTTTTTGAAAAATTATTTGAAAACAAGAGCATGAAGTTAGATTTATGAAGTTGGAAGATGTGTTGGTAATATTTGATGTAGTTAAGGAGCATGTTATGTATTGCGGATTTTAAAGTCATGTTTAGGTTATTTGTATGTTAGGACCAAGACTTTGATTATCAACATGAGTGTATGTTAAGTGTGTTGTTTGATGTTGGTAGCAATTGATGCTTGATGATACTTGATGTTAATGATGTTTGAGGGTTTAAAGTTGGGAAATAAAAATGAGTAAGTAGTCATGTTTTCAAAAGAAAAGATTATGAAATGGAGTTCGTAATTTCAAGAAGCATTATGTATGTCGACTCCTATATGTGTTATAAGTATGATATGCATGAGTAGAGTTTACATGTTTAGGGTTTTCGATGCTAGAAACGAGCTCTAGGTTTATATGATGTTTTTCCCATTTTGCCAGATATGGGCAGTTTCGTTACACGTCACGGAAATGGCAATAACTTTCTCCACGTTTAATATTTTTTCGAGATCCGTAAAATGGACATGAAACTAGACTTCAATGTATTTCCAGTGATATAAGATAGACTATCTAGTTCTTACTATACATTAACAGAATGCTAATTCTTTCCAGGCTTGATGCACATTATGTTATGATTATGTTAAGTATTTGATGATGGTTTTCGAACCAAGGAATGTGTAACGGAATTGAGTATCGGTTACCGTTGTTACGATATTTATATATTATATGGTCAGTTAGGTTCTGTAAGAGAATCATAGCTTTTATTATTAAACTTATGTGGAATGCAAAACTCTAAAGTCCAAACATGTAGATCGAGTCCGTTGTTCGTTAGACTTCGTTAAGCTCGATCGACCGCTAAACTTAGTTGTTTCCGATGAAAGGTGGAGCAGTAGAAAGAAGCGTAAGAAAGAGCCGAGAATCATTTTGCTTGCGTTTATTACTTGTCCAGGTGGTCTTTCTATACGAAAATGATTTGAGCTTTGCTCTGTTTTGATGAAATGTTTTACAAGCAAATTATGATTTCGAATGATTATGATGCATAAAAACTTTTATGTGGATTCTTATGAACCTATCACTGTTGGCTTGCCAACCTATGAAATGATCGGATCCTGAGCTAGACAAAGGTCGTTGTCCAGGGTTAGTGTACACAGTACTCGGGATTGTGAGCTCTCTTCGAAGTGGCCAATCTCGGGGAGTAACGTTCGTGGGAGGTGGCCACCTTCCCCGGCGTAAATTATGGATATGGTGAATCTGATGATATGCTATGAAATGAAATTATTTAGTAAACGTGGGCTTTTTCCTAAAACACCCGTGTGTTACTGCTTATATGCATGATGACAAATATGAGAGCATGATTTATGTTCTGGCAATATGTTAACAGAGTACGTTGTACTCAGCCCTGTATATCTTTCAAAATGTGCAGGTTGATCAGGGGATGTGACGGAGGGTGTTGAGTGGAAGTATTTTGATTACAATCAATGTTAAGCCCTGGTTACATATCCTCATATATGTAACCAATCCTGTTTTTCCACTGCGAACACTCTTTATGATTTTGCTTTCGAAGTTATGCCGATTGTAATATGCTATGAAGCCTTTTTCTAAACTACAAGGCTAATATTATAACTATGTATTCTACTTTGAATTCTAAGTCATTCCCACGGGATGGACTCCCCTTCATGATACCTTGATAGGTCATTCATGGAAATCCACCCATATTCCTTATGAAATGTATGTCTCCCCCTTTCTTCCTCGCTTCTTAATTCCTACCCCGAGTCATGCCCTGGCTGAGCCGTCCTTAGGGATAAGGGGCCTTGACAGAATGGTATCGGAGCGGTTCGTTCGCTCTGAGTCTATGTTCTTTCAAGCGAAGTTTAGTTCGATTCTCTAAACTGATTTAAGAATCAATTGTCAACTCAACACCCCGTCACGTCATGCTCAACTGAAGAATAAGGTAAAAGATTAACTAGTTTTATGATTCAAACTTCTTTTGCCATGGAAATGTATCTCTTTACGAGCTTCTATGAAATGTTAATTATGAACATATATGGATCGATATATGTATGATGAAGCATGTACTATATGAATTCTTATTTTTTGATTACGCATGAATTGCTGCTGACGAAAAAACATGAAAGACGAGAACTTAGAAACTTTCTTAATGTCTTCTATTATGCGAACGAGAACTTACGCGCCTTAAGTATTCCAACATATGCACGAATATGAATGGCGAACAATGACGTTGTAATAATGAGAATTGACGATGTAGTGACGTCTCTAATGAATATCACTTACGTATGAGTTATACGAGTATGGTTATTTTTATCGGGATGTCTATTTATGGCGGAACCCGAATAACTTTCATAACATACCTCATCAGGGAGTATATTATTATTTTTATGTTAGGTGTTTCTCAGAGTCCAGAGTTCGAGTCGAGGACTTGGGACGAGATTTATATTATTCTTATGAGAACCCTTTAGTAGAGTTGTTCTGTTATATCTAGACGTTGATGTATTATACGTATACCTTGTTTATAGGATGGAGACCACGAAGACGACGCCGCGTAAGTCAACAAGGAGAAGGTGTACACCGTGCGACCTTGTGGAGGCTTTCCGCAGCACGTATCGAGGCACAGGTGCCACCGTGGGATAGTGCGTGGCAGACCTAGAGGCGACATGGCGCTTAGCTGCTCCTCATGGTGTCTCAGACTACGAGGGCATCCAGTGCCTTATCGACCTCCTTCCGATCGAGTGGAGGGAGTGGGCTGCTGCAGTCTCATGGTACTATATTTTTTTGCGTGAGCCCACTTTAGTACCGTCCGGAGATTTCGTGGCCTTTGCTATCCGCATCACCACTCAGTACCTCCAGCACCGTGCACCTCCCCCTAGAGCTTGCGTGTATCGACTTTATGCTAGGGGAGCTTTGCTGGAGGGGCTAGCTACACCTCTACTGAGCCAGGTGGTTCTTGTTGCACCGCCTCATGCTCAGGATGGGTTAGAAATGGAGGCAGGGACCTCAGTACCTCGCCGCAGGGACATGAGGACCGAGCCTTTTATTCTCAAAAGGACGTCTCTGCCACTTCGACCCATGCTAGTCATCGATCCAGTCCACCCACGACCGATCCCAGACGATGCTCATCTACTTCTCCCGAAGAAGCGCAGAGTCACTGAAGACCCTATTGCAGTCTCTCCAGCTTTAGACGAGGAGTCAGAAGAAGATTTGGAAGAGGATTCGGAGGAGTTCTCCGATGAGGACAGCTCGACCGCTGAGTCGAGGGCGACTTGAGATAGCTCAGGATGGTGCTAGCCATTTATTTTGTATTTTGTACGCAGAACGTCACTTCTTTTGCTTATACGTGTCGTTTCGATGTCTAGCACTTTCTTATTTTATAGAAGGTGATGCTATTTTTTAGAGCATCCCGCATTTTGGCATATGTGTAGGCAAATAGCCTAGATTAGATTGTATTGATATTTAGTAAGACCTCGTTGAAGTCAATTGTACTATTATGATGCATATGATATATTGATATATATTTTGACCCTTCATGGGATTTTCTTCTCATGAGTATGATGTTGTTATTTCTGATCTCTTTCTCGACCTTGCCATGATTGTTATCTATGAGTATGTGTCGATGCGTTATGATTATGTAGTCGCGAACTCCTTTCTATGATCTAGAATGACGATAATTACGGACCAATGAGAATGAACTAATGATGATTATGTGCACCACATAATTCCACTCAGAAGAGAAAGAAGGATAGGAGGGCATGAACGCGCCCCTACACCACCTCCTCCTCCACCCCAATGGGCTATTGAGAGCTTTTCCTTAAGCAGAATCCCCATACTTTCAATGGGTCAGGAAACCCGAGCAATGCTGAGCTTTAGGTTAGAGTTATGGAATGAATTTTTAACTTCCTAAGGTGTACCAACCAAGAGCGTCTTTCTTGTGTGCTTTTCCATCTCACTGGATCTGCAGACTTCTGGTGGGAAGCGCGCAGGAAGATCCTGACCGCTAAGCAACTGGAAAACTACTCTTGAGAGGAATTCAAGGAGTCACTGTATGACAAGTATGTTCCAAAAACATTCAAGGTCAAGAAGGAAGCTGAGTTCTATAATCTGAAGCAAGGAAGGTTGTCAGTGACCGAGTATGATAGAACGTTTTGTGAGTTATCAAGGTATGCTCCAGACCAAGTTGATACGGATGAGAAGATGGCAGGAAAATTTAGATCAGGATTGAGGCATGATATAGGCATGTCCCTAGCTAGCCATGAAAGGATAAGCTACACTAAATCACTGAACAGAGCTATGGATATTGAGGCAGCAATGCCAGAAGACAAGTGAGCGCCCACAGTTACACCACCACCCACTCAGACAAATTCCCACGAATATAAAAGGAAGCGTAAGTGGGAAGGACGAAACAATGGTGGCAATGGGAACAACCAGGCTAACAGGAAGCCGTGGCAGGGAAATATATCTCATGGACATCCTCAGGCTCAGGGAAGCAACAATCTGGGACGGCAGATGGTTCCTGCTCAGGGAGGCAATAATCAGGGCCGAGTTGCAAACCCCGTATGTCCCAAGTGTAACAAGCAGTGTCATGGTGCCTGTCTGTTGGGCACTGGAAGTTGTTATACATGTGGTCAGAAAGGCCATATCATGAGAAATTGTCCTAAGCAGCAGCAGGGGGAGAGACCAAACCACTAGGGTCAACCCCAGCCACTAAGAGCACTGCAAGGACAGCCAAAACTACCGCCACTACCTAAGCAGCAGAATCAGAAGGCTAGGTTGTATGCCATCAATCAGAAGCAACCCGAGAAGGATAAGGGTAACTTGGCAGGTATGGGCAAACTTCTTAACCTACCTGTAATTGTTTTGTTTGATACTGGAGCATCGTATTCATTTATTGCTAGAGCATGTATGGATAATCTTAGTATTATACCAGAACATGCTAGTCATGCCATGAGAGTATCTTCACCACCAGAAGGAATTTCAACTACCACGCATGTTTGTTCTAATCTGGAATTAGAACTCGGGAATCTTAAAGTGGCAACTAATAATCTGAATGTTGTGACGATGTCGGATGTTGATGTAATCCTAGGAATGGATTGGTTAGATGAGAATTATGCCACAATTCTTTTTTATGAGCGGAAAATTTCCTTCAGACCACCAGGAAAGGAGCCCACAGACTTTCACGGCATAAGAATGGGTAGAGGATCACCCGTTATCTCTGCTCTCCAAGACAAGAATATGATGAGAAAGAAGGATTGTCAGGCTTTCCTTGTTTACCTTAATGGAGAAGCTGGAGAAGAGCAGATGATAGGTAATGTGCCAATTGTGCGAGAACTCGAGGATGTATTCCCAGAAGTGTTACCGGGTTTACCACCAGATCGACAAGTGGCTTTCATCATCGACCTGGAGCCAGGGTCAGCCCCAGTGTCGAAAGCACCATATAGGATGGCACCGAAGGAACTGCAAGAACTCATGATCCAACTGCAAGAGCTATTTGATTTAGGTTTCATCAGAACGAGTGTTTCTCCATGGGGAGCACCTGTCTTTTTTGTGAAAAAGAAGGATGGTACACTGAGAATGTGTATAGATTCAGGGAGCTGAACAAGCTCACACTCAAGAACAAGTATCCTCTGCCAAGGATAGATGAATTGTTTGACCAACTCAAGGGAACAACTGTGTTTTCTAAGATAGACCTTAGGTCTGGGTATCATCAGTTGAAGATTCGACCAGAGGATATACCCAAGACAGCTTTCCGAACAAGATATGGACACTATGAGTTTATAGCCATGCCATTCGGGTTAACTAATGCCCCCGCGGTATTCATGGATCTTATGAACAGAGTTTCCACCCATACTTGGATAAGTTTGTCTTAGTGTTCATAGACGACATTCTCATGTACTCTAGAAATGAGAAAGGGCGTGAAGAATATCTCAAGATAGTGTTGGAAACACTGAGAACGGAGAATCTTTTTGCCTAATTCAGTAAGTGCGAATTTTTGTTGAAAGAAGTGATGTTTCTTGGGCACATTGTGTCAGCATATGGTATTAAGGTGGACTCAGATAAAGTGGAAGTAGTACGTGATTGGAAGTCACCAACCGACCCTAATGAGATTGGGAGTTTCTTAGGTCTAGCTGGGTACTACCGAAGATTCATCGAATGATTTTCCAAGATTGCAAGACCATTGACACAGCTATTTCGGAAAGGAATTAAGTATTTATAGACAGATGAATGTGATGAGAGTTTTAAGGAACTCAAGAGAAGGTTGACTACGGCGCCAGTTTTAGCACTACCAGAAGCGAACAAGGAGTATGTGGTTTACACGGATGCTTTTAAGAATGTGCTAGGTTGTGTATTGATGCAAGATGGGAAAGTGATAGCTTACACATCAAGACAACTTAGGCCGCATGATGTGAATTATCCCATGCATGATTTGGAACTAGCTGCAGTTGTGCACTCATTGAAGATATGGAGGCATCACCTTTATGGGGTAAGATGTGAAATTTTCACTGACCACAAGAGTTTAAAGTACTTTTTCGAGCATAAGGACTTGAACATGAGACAGAGAAGATGGATCGAATTGGTAAAGGATTACGATTGTGGTATTAAGTATCACCCCGGCAAGGCTAATGTGGTAGCAGATGCCTTGAGTTGTAAGAATCAATCGCAATCAGGATACCTACTTACCTCAGAAGGGGATCTAATCCAATATTTTGAAAGAATGAGTTTAGAAGGGGTTCATCCACCGAAAATGATAATGGGTCGTGTCGCGACGTTAGTGACGACACCAGATATGAGAGGACGGATAGTGAATGTACAGAGGAGAGATGAAGCACTCGAGAAACTACGTATGAGAATTAGATCCAATAACCTAGGAAGTTATTGCGAAGCGGCTAATATCGCAATTATGTTTGAAGAGAGAATATGTGTCCCACATGATGAGGAATTAAGGAATGAGATTATAAGTGAGGCTCATGATACTCCCTATACCGCTCAACCCGGGAGTACCAAGATGTACCAAGACCTGAAGAGAAATTTCTGGTGGGACGGCATGAAACGGGATGTAGCTTCATTTGTTGAGCGGTGTTAAGCTTGTCAGTAAGTGAAAGCACTACACCAACGACCGTATGGAAAGTTACAGCCATTGACCATTCCAGAATGAAAGTGGGAAGGAATAGCTATGGATTTTGTGACTAGTTTGCCGAGGAGCAAACGAGGAAACACTGCTATATGGGTTATAGTAGACAGACTCACAAAATCAGCTCACTTTTTGCCTATCCCAATCACTTACGGATCTGAGAAGTTGGCACAGTTATATGTCCGTGAAATTTTACGTTTGCACGGAGTGCCGATATCAATCACGTCAGATCGAGATCTAAAATTTACCTCTAGATTTTGTACGAGTCTACAGAAGGAATTGGGTACACACTTGAACTTTAGTACCGCTTTCCACTGGCAGACCGATGGACAATCGGAAAGGACGATTCATACACTATAAGACATGTTAAGTGCTATAGTATTGGATCAAGGTGCGAATTGGGAGCATGTTTTGCCGTTAATCGAATTTGCTTACAACAACAGTCATCAGGCAACGATAGGTATGATGCCGTATGAATCCTTATACGGCAGAAAATGCAGGTCACCACTTTATTGGGATGAAGTGGGCGAGAGAAATATTTTAGGCCAGACACAGTCAGCGAGATGATCGAGATTATCTGCAAGATACGACAGAGAATACAAGAGGCCCAGACTCGACAGAAGTCATACGCTGATACACGCCGAACTGAATTGCATTTCGAAAGTGGGGATAAGGTTTTCCTAGAGGTTTCCCCTTCTAAGGGAATAATCAGGTTCGGCGTTAAAGGCAAGCTTAGTCCACATTTTATAGGACCATATGAGATTCTTGAGAGGATCGGCCCAGTTGCTTATAGGTTGGCTCTACCACCTAGTCTTGGGAATGTTCACAATGTTTTCCATGTTTCTCAACTGAGGAAGTATGTATTTGATCCCAATCATGTGATTCTTAAGAGTGACATAGTTCTTAGTCACGATACGAGTTATGTAGAGAGGCCTGGAGCTATTTTGGACCATAAAGTTCAAGAACTGAGGAATAAGTCGATTCCTTTGGTGAGAGTATTATGGAATCACCACGGTCAAGAAGAAGCTACGTGGGAACTCGAAAGCAATATGAGGGAGAAATACCCAGAACTTTTTGATAAGGTATGTAAATTTCGGGACGAAATTTCTTGTTAGAGGGGTAGGATGTAATGCCCCGGTCTTTTATATGCATGAATTATTATGACCTCAAGTGCGACATTAGGGTTTTGAATTCACAAATAATAAAATTCTGACTAATGAAGTAAGTTTAGAACTATTTACATGTTTTTAATTCAGAAATCGGATGTTCGGTTATCCGGTTGGGTTTATTTTCCAAATTTGATTTTTATGTTTCGATAGACAAAATTTTGATTCCGTCGCCTTCTATATACACCACTTTTACGTTATTAGTACGATTTTCAAAAGTTTACTTTTTGAATTTTCGGGTATATTTTATGTCGAGTCGTTTTCTCAGATAATTCGCGTTCCGTAAATCGCAAAACTTTTCTCCGAATTTAATCTGTAAGTGCGACACTATAATTTAAGTATATGACATACACACAATACTCGAGTAATTTTATCTGCGGAGGAGCGAAACGTAAAATATTATTCGATCGCTTTATTAAAGGTTAGGGTTAACCTAGTATAAAAGGGACAATAACCCACCTCCCTTTCATTTCATCTTCTTCCTTCATTTTCTCACCATAGCCCCCTCCCCTCTTGAAAATGAAGAACACCATTGTTCTTCATTAAGAACTCAAGTTACAAGCTTATTTTGTGTGCCAAACTTGAATCCAAGTTCATATTCAAGTAAGTTACCTCATTCTCTTCATTTCTACCCAAGTAGAAATAGGTTTTGACCCACTTTAAAATTTGGAGGTTCAATGTTATAATGTTTTGTATATTGTCTCTAAGTTGATTTTAAGGTTCTTGAAAGTGTTTAGAACAAGTTGTAATCATGTCTTGATTTTTACATGTTGGCTGAAAATTTTAGGGTTTTATAACCCAATCATGTATTGTTTTTCTTATGATTTTCTTACACAATATGTTGCTATATGATGATATGATGCTATGATGAATTTATGGGATTTTTATAAAATGTTTGGAATTTTGAAAGTAAGGAAGAAACATGTTTAGTTCTTGATATGTTGTTGTATGTTCAAAAGTGACTTGATAATTGTGATGATGTATGAAAGGAGTACATGATATGTTTTTGTCAGATTTTTATAAAATATTTTTGAAAAATTATTTGAAAACAGGAGCATGAAGTTAGATTTATGAAGTTGGAAGATGTGTTGGTAATATTTGATGTAGTTAAGGAGCATGTTATGCATTGAGGATTTTAATGTCATGTTCAGGTTATTTGTATGCTAGGACCAAGACTTTGATTATCAATATGAGTGTATGTTAAGTGTGTTGTTTGATGTTGGTAACAATTGATGCTTGATGATACTTGATGTAATGATGTTTGAAGGTTTAAAGTTGGGACATAAAAATGAGTAAGTAATCATGTTTTCAAAAGAAAAGATTATGAAATGGAGTTCGTAATTTTGAGAAGCATGTTGTATGTCGACACCTATATGTATTGTAAGTATGATATGCATTATTAGAGTTCACATGTTTAGGGTTTTCGATGGTAGAGATGTTTTTCCCATTTTGCCGGATATGGTCAGTTTCATTACACTTCACGCAAACGGCTATAACTTTCTCCACGTTTAATATTTTCGAGATCCGTAAAATGGACATGATACTAGACTTCTGTGTCTTTCCAGTGATATAAGATATACTATCTAGTTCTTATTGTGCATTAACAGAATGATAATTCTTTCCTGTCTTGATGCACATTATGTTATGATTATGTTAAGTGTTTGATGATGGTTTTCGAACCAAGGAATGTGTAACGGAATTGAGTATTGGTTACCGTTGTTAGGATATTTATATATTATATGGCCAGCTAGGTTCTCTAAGAGAATCATAGCTTTTATTATTAAACTTAAGTCGAATATAAAACTCTAAAGTCCAAACATGTAGATCGAGTCCGTTGTCCGTTAGACTTCGTTAAGCTCGATCGACCGCTAAACTTAGTTGTTTCCAATGAAAGGTGGAGCAGAAGACTAAAGCATAAGGAAGAGCCAAGAATCATTTTGCTTGCGTTTATTACTTGCCCAGGTGGGCTTTCTATACGAAAATGATTTGAGCTTTGCTCTATTTTGATGAAATATTTTGCAAGCAAATTATGATTTCAAATGATTATGATATATAAAAACTTTTATGTGGATTCTTATGAACCTATCACTGTTGGCTTTCCAACCTATGAAATGATCAGATCCTGAGCTAGACAAAGGTCGCTGGCCAGGGTTAGTGTACACAGTACTCGGGATTGTGAGCTCTCTTCGAAGTGGCCGATCTAGGGGAGTAACCTTCGTGGGAGGTGGCCACCTTCCCCGGCGTAAATAATGGATATGAGACAAATATGAAATGAAATTATTTAGTAAACATGGGCTTTTTCCTAAAACCCCCGTGTGTTACTGCTTATATGCATGATGACAAATACGAAAGCATGTTTTATGTTTTGGCAATATGTTCACGGAGTACGTTGTACTCAGCCCTGTATATCTTTTAAAATGTGCAGGTTGATCAGGGGATGTGACGGAGGGTGTTGAGTGGAAGTCTTTTGTTTACGATCAATGTTAAGCCCTGGTTACATATCCTCATATATATAACCAACCCTGTTTTTCCGCTGCGAACACTCTTTATGATCTTGCTTTCTAAGTTATGCCGATTGTAATATGCTATGAAGCCTTTTTCTAAACATCAAGTCTAATATTATAACTATGTATTCTACTTTGAATTCTAAGTCATTCCCACGGGATGGACTCCCCTTCATGATACCTTGATAGGTCATTCATGGAAATCCACCCATATTCCTTATGAAACGTATGTCTTCCCCTTTCTTCCGCTCTTCTTAATTCCTTCCCCGGGTCATGCCCTGGCTGAGCCGTCCTTAGGGATAAGGGGCCGTGACACTTTTTCTTTCATATTGCTTAGTTGTTGTAGATTAAGAACGAACATCTCTAGGATCACTCGATTGTGGCATCGAATTTGGGAAGTAGTCGACTACTTTATACGTGGTTATAATGTCCCAGAGATTCAATTGAATTTGAATAAAGATTAGAGATCACTCGACTACTTTACTCTATAAAGAAAAGGAAAAAAGCAAAGGAAGCACATGTCTCGATAGGAGACCAATGAAACAAATGAGCCAACAACACCTCAACTAAACTTCATCGAATCAGAAGTAGTTGACCATGTATAACCACGTATAAAGTAGTATCATCGACTGAATTTACTTATACAACTTGTCAAGAAATTTAGAGCAACAGACGAGTGATCTTTGTAGTATCGACTAAAGTAGTATCTTTGTAGTATCGACTGATTTTGTAGTATTGACAAAAGTAGTACCATCAACATCAACTAAATTTATTTATACGTGGTTATACATCGACTAAATTTCTTTTCAAGCAAAGTTGTATCATCGACTTGTCAACCAAAGATGTATCAGTCACAATTTCTATTCCCTGAAATTGAAATCATATAGTGGTTATAGTATCCTTTCTCTTAAGATTCTCGAATTTCAAGATAACCTCCAGATAGAAGTCCTCAACTATAGCTTCATCATAGTTGGCAGCTTGCAAGCTTCCTAACCTGTATAAGCCCAGATGCTTGATCCTAGTAATGATGACATCCATGGAGGCTTCATTCTCAGATTCAGTTCAGATTGTCTCTCGAAGGACCTCCCTTGCAAAGATGCATCCATTAATTATCAAGGTTTTCTTTCTTCTCAGCATTTCAGCATTTTTTCGCGAAGTGGCCTGGCTTACCACAGATTCGACAGTTGTTGTCGAATTTCTTAGATTCGCCCATCTTGATGTGTTTCTTTCTCCGGTTTAAAAAGTTTTGGAACTTATTAATATTCTTGGCATAATATGCCGTTTCTTCATCACTTTCATCCACCGGGATTTCTTCTTTGCGAGACATATTAGCTTTGATAGCTATCGTTCTTTCCTTCGGCTTCGGCTTGTTGTTCCATGATTTTAGAACAATCTCATAATTATTTAGTGAACCTACGAGGGCGCTAAAGTCGAGCGTATTGAGATCTTTAGATTCCATGATCGCCGTCACGGTGCCGTCCCATTCAGCAGGTAGTGATCTTAAGATTTTCTTTACTTTTTCACTACATGTTAATGGTTTCGCAAAACAAGCTAATCCATTAGAAATGGGCGATAAACGGTAGAGCATGTTCATGATGGATTCTTCACTTTTCATCATAAATAGATCGTATTCATGTAGGAGCATATTTATTTTCGTCTCCTTGACTTGAGACGTTCCTTCATGTGTGACTTCTAGCATCTTCCATATCTCTTTGGCACTATGACACGAAGGAATCCGGTTGTGTTCTTCTAAATTTAAAGCATAATATAATAATTGTGTAGCTTTGCAATTATAGTGATCATTTTTCCAATAGGAATCATCGTACTCTTCAAAAATTTTAAGCA
Source organism: Orobanche coerulescens (assembly GCA_033398695.1). NCBI lineage: Eukaryota > Viridiplantae > Streptophyta > Magnoliopsida > Lamiales > Orobanchaceae > Orobanche > Orobanche coerulescens. Next base: position 143,503,138 of record CM065805.1, on the reverse strand, counting down.
TGCCGTCGGATTTGATTGGAATTTTCGGACCAAGACAGATCACTTTCCATAACTCAATGTCATAGGATCGAATGAATATTGACATCTTCCTCCAAGTCATGAAGTTAGATCCATCAAAGAATAGATTTCGATTTAGAGCAAGACCTTCGACTGGGGCAAGTTGAAACACCATTTGGATCGTCATCTCCTCGGATATTAAGCCACTTCTAGGAGGTACCGCTCCGATACCAATTGTTGGTGAGGTATTCGGTATACACGCTATTGTGCGGAAGCGTATTTAAAGGTGCGGAAAATAAATCGACACATGATTTATAGAGGTTCGGCCAAACCTGGCTACGTCCTCTCTTCGGTGTCTTTTTCTATAGGATGAAGATCAACCTCTGCACCTCTCTTCTATCAGTTGAGGGATTACTGTTACAATTCTCGTCTTCTATCGGTCCGAGAGGTAACTCACGAAGGAACAACTCAAGTCAAGGAGACAAAAATAAATATGCTTCTCCAGACTACGAGTTATTCATGATGCAAGATGACAGAGTCCATATAAAACATGCTCGACCAATTTTCGGTCATCACAATGGACTTGCTTGCTTTGGAAAACAATTATCGAGTAGTGAAAAAGTGAAGAACATATTACGATCACTACCTCATGAATGAGATGGGACAGTCACGGCTAAAAAGATGTCGGATAATGAAGAAAAAATCTCGATAGATGATGATGAAGAAGAATCGGCATTCTATGCCAAAAATATCAATCAATATCAAAATTTATTAAACCGGAGAAGAAAAGACATCAACTCACAAGTCCGGAATGAGTCAAAAAGATTCAAAAATAATTCTCAAAATTGTGGAAAACCCGAGCACTTTGCGACCAATTGTCGTGGCTCGACTTCCAAGAAAAAAGTGTATATAGCCACCTGGAATGACGAAGACGAAGAAGAAAAGATTCAAAATAATCTCATACTCATGGCAAGTAGTTCGTATGACAACAGCGACGATGAAATCCAGGTAAGTGCTTTGTTTCAAGAAGAACTTTTTAATGCTTTCGAATCATTACATACAGATTTCCAAAATTCATTGAAAGATAATAAATCCCTTGAATTGAAAAATAAATTATTGGAAGATGAAATTTTTGAAATACGAGAATATGGAAAATTAATCGAAGTCGGCCCAGCGTACGCTATCGGATCTGGGCAGAGGGGTTTCGAGGGTTCTGGACTCGGGTAGGATCGGCGAGTAGCGCGCGCTATTGTCGGTCGTGGCGCACGCTAACCGGCAGGTGTAGCGCACGCTGTCGGACGACTAGTGTACGTTACCTGGGTGAGCTGTTTAGTCTAGAGGTTACTGGACAGGTCGGCTAGCGCGCGCTAGCGTCCGCGCAGCGCACGCTATCGGGGTCGGGCGGGCAGGTCACGGTCGGTAGGTTTGGTCGGCAGTGCCGGGTCGTGCAGGCCCGGGCCGAGGGTTCTGGTCTGATACTGGCCGATAGCGAATGCTAGTCCGGTAAGGATAGTGCACGCTAGTTCCGGCCCAGTATATATATGACAGAGCAGCCTCATTTTCACTCATTTTTTCATTTTCTTTCTTTTCTGTCCACGGCTGGAAGTTCGGAGGAGGCGAAGCCATGTTATTAGACAACGAATCTACGAAGTTCTAGAGGTTATATCATTGATAAATCATCCTATAACATCCCTTGATCCAGCGAATCAAGGTTAGATCTCTAGAACCCTACTTTTGGGGAGATTTGGGGGTTTTCGCATTTTTGTCCGATTCGATCCGCTTTGTTGATTAATTCATGATGTATATGATTAATCTTCTTGGTATTCTTGGTTTTCCTACGGATTCATGGTATATTTCGTTGTGTTTTTGTAATCAATAGGGTTTGGTTGTGGTCCGCCCTCGTTGTTATTGTTACACAAATATACATGAATCGTAGGCGAGTTTTCGGGTGTATTCCAATTCCGTATTCGTTTAGAATTGGTTGTGATTGTGTTCTTCAAATCGTTAGGTTCGTGATTGTTGTTATTTCTGGAATGACATCTTTCCAATACCTTCTCCATTTCTTCCTCCGGTATGCATCTCCGGATGATTTGATCAGGTCCTCGTCTGAACAATAGAGGATCTTCCCAGTAATAGTATTTCAACTCGGAAAAGAATTTTTTCTTTTGATGATGGGAAAAATTTGGTTGAATTATTCCACTTACAAGGAAATTGACGATGTCTGCATACCATGGTGCATTTTGTTTTTCCTGTACATTAGAGATTTGGAACAGTTGTTCATCCGGAAATACTTCATTTATTTCTTTCTCTTGAGCATTGTTTTGGTCTAGTCGTGAGAGATGATCCACCACTTGGTTCTCTGTTCCCTTTCTGTCTCGGATTTCTATGTTAAATTCTTGCATAAGTAGGACCCATCGGATTAGTCTTGACTTTGCATCTTACTTTGTCATTAAATATTTCAAAGCTGAATGATCAGTGTAGACAATGACTTTCGATCCCAATAAGTAGGATCGAAATTTATCAAAGGCATAAACCACTGCAAGCATCTCTTTTTCAGTTGTTGTGTAGTTCATCTGTGCATCATTCATAGTCCTGCTAGCACAATGGATCACTCGCATCATTTTGTCCTTCTTCTGGCCTAGCACGCCCCCCACAGCATAATCACTTACATCGCACATCAGAATGAATGGGATAGTCCAATCTGGAGAAATGATGATTGGAGCTGATGTAAGCTTATCCTTCAAAGTTGCAAAGGCCACGTGGCATTCATTTGTGAAAAGGAATGGTGTATCTTTCTCAAGCAAAGAACAGAGAGGTTTTGCTATTTTTGAGAAATCTTTTATGAACCTTCTGCATGCCCGAGGAAACTCCTTACTCCTTTCACCAAAATTGGTGGAGAAAGTTTTTGCAATCACTTGGATCTTTGCCTTATTGACTTCAATTCCATGTTTTGAGATTCTATGGCCATGTACGATTCCTTCCTGGACCATGAAGTGACATTTCTCCCAATTAAGAACTAGATTTGTGTCTTCACATCGTTCCAAGACCATGCCTAAGTGATTTAGGCATTTATCAAATGTATCTCTGAAAACCGAGAAATTGTCCATGAAAACTTCAATGAATTTTTCAACCATGTATGAGAATATTGACATCATGCATCTCTGAAATGTGGCTGGAGCATTGCACAATCCGAATGGGATTCTTCTATAGGCAAATGTTCCGTAAGGGCATGTGAATACCCGTCGAGAAAACATTAGTAAGAATGTCCTTCCAATCTACTTAAGTTGTTGCAAGTATGGTCTGTACGGACATTATATCCTGAGTATTTAAATTTAAATTTGATTGCGCTATTTCGAGTGGGCTATCATGGGAGAGTGTTATTCCGATAAAAATAGTGGGAGCTGGGTAAAAAGAATAGAAAAGACCTTAATTCTATACTCAGATCATAATATAACAAGTCACTAATTAATTTGTTATACTTAATGCAGACAAATCTCAATATGACAATGAATCCACTCGCAATTCTACTCGAAAAGAATACCTTAATGGGACCTAACTTTGTGGATTGGCTCCGCAATCTGATGATTGTCCTCAGTATAGAGGCACTGGGATACGTCTTGGAGACGGACATTCCGGCGCCTCCTGTGCGGACCCGAGCCAATCAGGAAGAGATTGAAAATCATGAAAAGTGGGTTAAGGATGACGTGAAAGTCCGTGCTTATATGATGGCTTCCATGTCTAATGATCTTCAGAGAACTCATGAGAAAATGATTTCTGTTAGGCAGATTCTATCTCACTTAACCGAACTTTATGGTGAGCACAGCAGAACTGCTAGATATGAGATATCCAAGCAACTGTTCGGTGCAAGGATAAAGGAAGGTGAGAAGGTTGGGGAACACGTCCTCAAAATGATATCCATAATCGAGAGATTGGAGGCTCTTGATTTTAAAATGGATACTTCTCTCCAAACCGACCTTATCCTACAGTCTCTCCCTGATTCCTTCTCACAGTTTGTTATGAACTTCAACTGCAATGAGATTGCATGTAATTTAGCTGGGCTAATGAACAAACTTGTGACCGCTCAGTCTCAAATGAAGACTCCGCGGATGAAGGAGTCTGCTCTTGTGATTTCTTCTGGACTTCGGAGGTCTAAGAACAAGAAGAAAAAGACCAAGAAGCAAACTCGACCACAAGTTAAGGACCTTAAGGGTAAGGGCAAGGCCCCGATGGTTCCAAAGAACAAGAAGAAGAAGGATGCTTGTCTCAAGTGCGGTGAGCTGGGCCACTGGGCTAGAGACTGTCCGATTCTTCATGGCACTTCAGGTACATAAGTTTTAGTTTTGGAAACAAATTGTCCTGCTACTGTATTTTCTACTTCCTGGATACTGGATTCTGGTGCTAGTTCTCATATTTGTACCGTGAATCAGGATTTGGAACAAAGTAGGAAGCTTGGAGCTGGAGAAGTTATGATCACAGTTGGAAGCGGGCATAGTGTCGAGGCGACTGACATAGGATCACTTCTTTTGGGTTTAGAATCCGGTTTTGTTTTGACTTTATAAGATGTACTTGTTTTGCCCAAGGGGCACAAAAACATTGTATCCATTTCGGTCATGGACTGAAAAGGCTTTTCATTTTTCATTGGTGATGGTTCCTGCAAAATTTATTTTAGAAATAAACTAGTGGGTACTGCTACATTGTTGAATGGATTGTATCATCTAAATCTCAGCAAGAAAGTAGTTGTGAATACTATGACTAGAAAACGTCGTAGGGATGAAACCAATCAAGTTTTGAAATAGCATCTTAGACTTGGTCATGTTGGTCAGACCAAGGTTTACAAGATGGAAAAAGATGGACTTATGGGTCCATTGGGATCAGATCCCTTTCCTACTTATGAATCTTGCCTTAAAGGCAAAATGACTAAGTCCCCCTTCATAGGGACATTTGAAAGAGCCGCTGATAAACTGGGATTAATCCATACCGATGTATGTGGTTCTTTGGAAGCAGCACGTGACAGATATCAATATTTCATTACATTTACAGATGATCATACTAGGTATGGTTATGTATACTTAATGAAACATAAATCCGAGGCCTTTGAGAAATTCTAGGAATTCAAGGCCCTAGTCGAGAAACAAACTGGTAATCAAATCAAAGCACTTCGGTTGGACCGAGGTGTCGAGTATATGAGTACGGAGTTTGACGAGTTCCTTAAGGAAAATGGACTAGTTTCACAACTAAAAACTCCAGGTACTCCTCAGTTAAATGGTGTGTCAGAAAGAAGGAACCGGACCTTGTTAAACATGATGTATGTGGTTCTTTGGAAGCAGCACGTGACAGATATCAATATTTCATTACGTTTACAGATGATCATACTAGGTATGGTTATGTATACTTAATGAAACATAAATCCGAGGCCTTTGAGAAATTCTAGGAATTCAAGGCCCTAGTCGAGAAACAAACTGGTAATCAAATCAAAGCACTTCGGTTGGACCGAGGTGTCGAGTATATGAGTACGGAGTTTGACGAGTTCCTTAAGGAAAATGGACTAGTTTCACAACTAAAAACTCCAGGTACTCCTCAGTTAAATGGTGTGTCAGAAAGAAGGAACCGGACCTTGTTAAACATGAGATGTTGGAGGGCAGGAAACCAAGTCTTAATCATACAGTAGAAACTCTATAAATTAATACCGTTCGGACAACCAAAATTTATTAATTAAAAGAGTTATTAATTAATCGACAAATTAATAATTATTAATTTATATATTAATTAATATTTTATTAATTTATAATGAAATACTTAATTTAAAAACAACTTTCAAACTTTCACTTGATTATTGTACAATGCATGTACATATCAAATGAAGGGTCCAATTTAAAATAACCCTTCAATCTCTCATCTTATTATGCGTCCATGGCCGTGTATGGCTAGCAGACCTAATCGTGGTGGATTTACCGAGAGACGACGTCATCCTGGGTATTGATTGGATGGATCGTCATGATGCCGTCATTAGTGTCCGTAATTGTATGAATGTGTTTTTCAGGGAGGTAATCCCGGCTGTTCTGGTAAGGTCATTAACTTGATGAAAGCAGTGAAATTACTCAGTCAGGGGTGTATTGGTTATTGGTGCTATATGACCAAGACCGAGAAATCACCAATAATGTTGGCGGACATTCCGGTAGTGAGGGAACATGCCCATGTATTTCCATACGAGTTACCCGATTTGCCTCCATAGCGAGATGTGGAATTCACGATTGAGTTGGAGCCTGGTACGTCTCTAATATCGAAGGCACCGTATCGGATGGCCCCGACCGAAATGCAGGAGTTGAAGAATCAACTGGAGGAGTTGTTCAAAAAAGGTTATATCCGACCGAGTGCGTCCCTATGGGGAGCACCAGTTTTGTTTGTCAAGAAGAAGGATGGTTTATTTCGCTTGTGTATTGATTATCGGGAGTTGAACAGGGTGACGATCAAGAATAAGTATCCTCTACCCCGTATTGATGATCTCTTAGATCAACTTCAGGGAGCTTCAATATTTTCCAAGATCGACCTAAGATCTGGATATCATCAGTTGCGAATTCGAGAGTTGGATATCGCAAGGACAGCATTTCGTACACGCTATGCTCATTATGAGTTCGTGGTAATGCCATTCGGGTTAACTAATGCATCTGCGGTATTCATGGAGTTAATGAATCGGGTTTTCATCGTTTTTTTGGATCAGTTTGTTGTTGTCTTCATCGATGACATTTTGATTTATTCTCGTGACCAAGAGGAGCATGAGGTTCACCTTTATCAGGTTCTCGACGTGTTGAGACGAGAACAACTTTATGGAAAGTTTTCCAAATGTGAGTTCTGGATATCCGAAGTGACATTTCTCGGACATGTAATTTCATCAGATGGAGTGCGTGTTGATACTCAGAAGACAGAGGATATCCAAGATTGGTTACCTCCGAAGAATGTTAAGGAAATCTGAAGCTTTCTCGGATTAGCCGGTTATTATCGGCGGTTTGTGGAAGGATTTTCTAAAATCGCTCAACCAATGACGAACCTTTTGCGAAAGGATAAGAAATACATGTGGTCCGATGCGTGTCAGCGGAGTTTTGAGGAACTCAAGAGCCGGTTAATTTCAGCACCTGTACTTTCCTTGCCACAAGGGATGGAAGGATTCGTGGTTTACAGTCACGCGTCCGGACACGGTCTCAGATGTGTTCTAACGCAGAATGGGAAGGTTATTTCCCAATCTTCATGGAAATTGAGACCTTACGAGGTTAATTATCCGACCCACGACCTGGAGTTAGCAGTCGTGGTTTTTGCGTTGAAGATTTGGCGTCATTACCTTTATGGCGCCACCTGTCAGATTTTCAACGATCACAAGAGTTTGAAGTATATATTTACTCAGAAGGAGTTAAATATGCGACAGAGACGGTGGTTGGAAGTAATCAAAGATTATGATATCGAGATCCTGTACCACCTGGGTAAGGCAAACATGGTTGCCGATGCCTTGAGTCGTAAGTCCGTTCAGGAGCAAATGCTTGCTCATTTAACAGTTCAGAAGGAGCTTCAGTAGGAATTCCTTAGACCCGAGATCGAGGTCTGGCTTCAGCGAGTGCAAGGGCAACTTTGCATGTTAGAGATTTCATCGCCACTTGAGGAGGCAATCAGAGAGAATCAGGGTTCAGACCCATCAATGTTGCGCATCCGTGAGGATGTGGCTCAGGGGTCCACGAGGATGGACTTTTGCGATTTAAGAATCGGTTGTGCGTGCCGGCGAATGACGAGTTGAAAAACTCGATTTTGAGAGAAGCTCATGCTACCCCTTATTCCGTTCATCCGGGGTCTAGGAAGATGTACAAGGACTTGAAACAAAATTACTGGTGGAGTAATATGAAGCGAGAAGTCGCAGAATTTGTTTCGAGATGCTTAACCTGTCAGCAAGTCAAGATTGAACATCAGCGACCGGCGGGTATGCTGAAACCTCTCCCTATTTCAGAGTGGAAGTGGGAAGACATTTTGATGGATTTCATCACGAGTTTGCCGACGAGTCGTCGTGGCATGAATACAATCTGGGTAACTGGGGACCATTTGACTAAATCGGCTCATTTCCTTGAGATTAAGGATACGTGGGGTCCCGAGAGACTTGCCCAGTTGTTCATCAAAGAGATAATCAGACTGCACGGTACTCCTAAGAGTATCGTTTCCGATCGTGACGGACGATTTGTGTCTCATTTTTGGAAATCAGTTCATCGTGCTATGGGAACTCAGCTTAATCTCAGTACTTCTTTTCATCCTCAGTCCGATGGACAATCAGAGAGGACTATTCAGACATTAGAGGACATGTTGAGGGCTTGCGTCCTCGATTGGAAGGACGATTGGGAAGCCCAATTACCGTTGATTGAGTTCACGTACAATAATAGCTGGCATGCTTCGATTAAGATGGCACCTTATGAGGCCTTGTACGGTCGTCGTTGTCGATCTCCTTTGTGTTGGGACGACTTATCAGAGTCAATCGGCACCGAGCTCGATATGCTTATAGCCGCCCGTGAGAAGGTAGCTTTGATCAGGAGTCGTTTGTTGACCGCTCAGAGTCGACAGAAATCATATGCAGATAATCATGGTCGACCACTAGAGTTCGAGACAGGTGACAACGTGTTGGTCAAGGTATCCCCGAGTCGAAGCATTTTCCGTTTCGGGAAATGGGGAAAGTTGAGTCCGAGATTCATTGGACCGTTTGAGATTTTGGATCGAGTAGGCGAGTTAGCTTATCGTTTGGCTTTACCTCCGGCGTTGAGCCGAATTCATAATGTGTTTCACGTCTCTCAATTGCGAAAGTATGTTGCCGAACCGAGCCACATACTTCAGTTTGACGAAATCCGGATGGCGGATGATCATTCGTATGAGGAGCGTCCTATATGAGTTTTAGAGTGGCGAATCAAATAGTTGAGGAACAAGATGATTCCTTTGATCAAGATTCAGTGGTCTAGACACGGAGTCAAAGAGGCTACTTGGGAAACCGAGGAGAATATGCAGGAGAATTATCCCGAGTTGTTTGACCCTTAGTTTCGAGGACGAAACTCTTTTTAAGGGGGGGAGTATGTAAACCCGGTTGTAATTCATTCATTTTCATTCAGTATTAATCAGTCAGTAATTATCACTCAGTAATTTTCACTCATTATTAATCGCCCATCATTCATTCACTGTTGGCATGTTGTAACTGTATATCAATTACCGATCGTCATTTCATCTCCGTTTATAGATCGAGACGGGAGTATGATCATTTTCATCATGATTGGCAGTCTTATACTGAGAATATCATCTTTGACATGTGTTGGACTTGTTCACTTCCACATTCTTATGGTATGTCGGATCATTCATCAATCCTAGCGAGGAATCGGAGTTATCGGATTTTCACCTTGTCCAGCAACGAGTTACGGCCGTAAAGATTGTAGGTTATGGCCGTAACAGGTGTTCATTGTTTTCAGGCCATTTTTGGACGAACGGGACTTACGGCCGTAAGGTTGAGACATACGGCCATAAGTTGAGCAGGTAAGGCCGTAAGGCTTGGCCGGTTACGGCCGTACGTGTCCAACTGGGTGCCCAGGCATTTTTGACCGAAGGCGAGTTATGGTCGTAAGAAGGGTAGGATACGGCCGTAAGTAGTATTCGTAAATTTCAGGTTTTGTCGGACGAGAGGGACTTACGGCCGTAAGGGTTGCGGCATACGGCCGTAAGACGAGGAAGGTATGGCTGTAAGGCTTGGCCGGATACGGCCGTACTTTACAGGCAAGGTTCCTGGTCATTTTCGACGAAGGGGGCTTACGCCCGTAAGTTTTGCCGGATATGGCCGTATCGTCCGAGTTACGCCCGTAAGGTGGGCGGGTACGGCCGTAAGGATGTCGGCAGGTGTTTTTAGATGAGGTGGCTGCTCGCAGGAATTTTTGAGCTTGATCCTTTCTCTCTCTCCCTTTTTCTACGAGATGGCCCGTAAGTCAGGAGCGGATACGGCCGTAAGGCTGTCGGCAGGTTTTTGGACGAAGCCGAGTTAAGGCCGTACGAGTTGGCCGGTTACAGCCGTAAGGCCGTTGACCTGGGATGCTACGGCCGTAAGAAGGCCGAGCTACGGCTGTAACTTCCGGCAGTTTATAAGGAGTTGGCCGGGACTTTTTCATCATTTTCACCATTTCTTTCACTTTGTTCCGAGAGAGAGAACTTGAGGGAGGGATTTTCCATCATCAATCATTTGAGTGTTAGATTTTCATCATCTTCAGTCATTTGGGAAGCTTGGATACTCGATTTAACTCGTGTTCATCGAATCGAAGTGGTTGGATCTTCAAGAGGTAATTTCTTCAACATCTTGGATTTCGATTTTGTATTGCGATATGATGTTTTGGACGTTATAATCATGTTATATGGAGGGATATGCATATGATTATGAGTTTGTATAAATATTCAATGGATTATTGAAGGATTATTCAAGAACACTTTGAATATTGAGTTGGATTTGGGGGTTTTCGATTAATTATTGTTGTTGTTAGGAATACTTGTTAGATTTTGATGATGTCATAAATTCAAGCACTTATTACTTGGCAAAAATGTAAAGAAGACCCAAATGAGTATCTTCCATAGGCCAAAATATGTTAAGTGTAAAACTTGGCAAAATGTAAAGAAGAACCAAATGAGTATCTTCTATAGGCCAAAAATTAGTTAGGCTAAAAATCGGCTATGTACAAAAAGAACAGCTAAGTTCATCAGAGAGGTACAGCCGAGTCATATCAGAGAAGTTCTGGTCAACAAAAATCATCAGGGATGTTTGACCAGACTGCAGTCAAGTAACCTCAGATAGGTCATCTGATCAGCCGAGTCCCAAACAGTCACCATCAGAGAGGTCCAGACTGCAGAGAAATTAACTTACATCAGCCTACCTGAGATCAGCTAAGTACTCCAAGTCCACGTCAGCATGCGTTGAAAAGTCAAATATTACGAAAAGTCACATGCAACGTGAAGAGACAAATTGGAGAGATTCCCGCAAAGGATATGAATTAAATAATTCATCCAGGCCTACCTCTGAAGACTTTAATCTTATTATATTCAAAAGATTCGGCACCTCACATGCAAAGTCTTCACAACGGTCGAAAGATGGATTAAATTATGGGAAGGACTACAACCACATCTCCACAAATTCAAACTTTGGAGGTGAAGAATGGTTTGTAGATTCTGGATGCTCGAGGCACATGACCGGGAACAAGACGATGCTGTCCAAATACACCAAAGAAAGAGGTCCTGATGTAACCTTTGGAGATAGCTCTAGAGTCCAAACAAAGGGCTTTGGAGAGCTGCACCGAGGAAATAGTGTGATATCCAAAGTTCACTATGTCAAAGGGCTCAAGTATAATCTCCTGAGCATAATCCAGTTTTGCGATGAGAAGAATCTAGTAGTCTTCACCATTTGGAAATGTATGGTGATAGATGTCCTTTCTCGAGAAGTGAAGCTACAAGGATTCATAAGGAGAGATGTCTACATGATAGATTGGAACACAGGAACACCTAACTCCTATTTTCTATCTAAGACAGTAGATGAGAACGGATGGCTGTGGCACAAAAGATTATGTCACCTGAACTTCAAAGCCATCAACAAGATTAGTTCTCAGAAGCTGGTCAGAGGACTCCCAGAGGAAGCATTCAAGAAGGAAGCTCTTTGTGATGCTTGTCAGAAAGGAAAGCAGACCAGAGCATCATTCAAGCCAGTCCAGCCTACAAACCTCACAACAAGGATCTTAGATCTTCTCCACATGGATATATTTGGTCCTATCAAGCCGAGGACTCTAAGCGGCAGAAAACATGCACTTGTTGTAGTAGATGATTATTCAAGGTACACTTGGATTATCTTCCTGTATAAGAAGAGTGAAACCTTGACCAAGCTACCTGAGCTGCTGAGAAGGATCCAGAATGAGAAATCCCTCTCAATCATCAAGATCAGATTAGATAGTGGAGGTGAATTTCTCAACAAGGTGATCACTGATTACAGTGATCAGAATGGGATCCAGCATGAGCTCTCTGCAGCCAGGACGCCCTAGCAGAATGGCGTTGCTGAAAGAAGAAACAGAACCCTGAAGGAAGCAGCCAGGTCCATGATTGCATAAGCGGACCTGCCCAAGCGATTCTGGGCTGAAGCTGTCAACACAGCTTGCCATACTCAGAACAGGAGTATGATAGTAGGGAGACATGGAAAAACTCCCTATGAGGTTTGGAATAATAGAACTCATACTGTTGCTTACTTTCATGTTTTTGGTTGTAAGTGTTTCATCCACAACAATGGTAAAACACAACTAAATGCCTTTGATGATAAAACTGATTATGGTCTCTTTATGGGATATTCACAAAGAAGCAAGGCATATAGAGTTTTTAATAAAAGAACCTTAGTTTTGGAGGAAACACCACATGTTGTATTTGATGAATCTACTGTTGAGTACAGGAAGAAACTTGAGCTAATTGAGAATAAACTCAAATCAGCAACCCAAGAAGAAGTCATTGTACATGACACAGGGATGGTGGACTCACCTGCAGACCAGTCTGAAGACCCAGCTGTAGCTGATAAAGACTCATCTGCAGATCAGACCCAACCTGCAGATGACAAGACGGTAGCTGATCCAGCTGCAGACCAAGGAGACCAGATCCCAGCTGATGCAGAAATCCACCAGAGCAATTCAACAGGGAGAACAGACCCAGAAGAATACGATATCCCCAAGTGGCTCAAAGACCATCCAATCCAGCAAATCATCGGGAAGCTGACTTATGGAGTTAAGACTAGATAGTCTACTCTACCCGTAGGAATGGCTATGTTCTCATGCTTCATGTCTCAGATAGAACCCAAGACAACAGAACAAGCTTTGGAAGATTACTCATGGATCAATGCCATGCAAGAGGAACTGGAGCAGATGGAAAGGAACAAAGTTTGGGAACTAACAGACAGACCAGATCACAAGAAGGTTATTGGTACCAAATGGGTGTACAAAAACAAGAGCAACGAAGATGGAGCTGTTGTTAGGAATAAAGCCATACTTGTTGCTAAAGGATATGCACAGTGTGAATGAATAGATTTTGATGAAACCTATGCACCTGTTGCAAGATTAGAGGCCATCAGACTATTCCTTGCATATGCTGCATTCAAGGATTTTGAAGTCTATCAGATGGATGTAAAGAGTGCATTTCTAAATGGCATCCTAGAAGAAGAAGTCTATGTAGAGCAACCCGCAGGTTTTGTCAAAGGAGACAAAGTCTAAAAGCTGTTGAAGGCTCTCTATGTACTTAAGCAAGCACCAATAGCATGGTATGAAACACTGTCTGTGTTTCTTGAGAAGAATGGTTTTTGCAAAGGAAAGGTGGACAAGACCTTATTCAGAGTGGAGTACGAAGGCCACATATTGATAGTTCAGATATATGTGGATGACATCATATTTGGCTCAACCTACCCAGAGCTGTGTGAGAAATTCTCAAACCTCATGCAAGGAGAATTTGAGATGAGTATGATGGGAAAGATTAACTTCTTTCTCGGATTACAAGTTAAGCAGATGGAAAATGGAATTTTCATCAATCAAGCTAAGTATACCAGAGATCTAATCAAGAGATTTGGAATGGAATCAGCCAAACCAGCAAGAATCCCTATGAGCACAAGTACTCACCTAGATGCAGATGAGGGAGGCATATCAGTGGATTCAACCCACTACAGAGGACTTATTGTATCATTGCTATACCTCACTGCAAGCAGGCCAGACATATCTTATGTCGTAGGAGTATCCGCTCGATTCTAATCCAAGCCAAAGCAGTCGCACCAAGATGCTGCCAAGAGAATAATTAAATACCTTAAGTCTACAGTCAATGTTGGACTATGGTATCCCAAGGACGATAACTTCGAGCTGTCGGGATATTCAGATGCAGATTTCGCAGGATGAAAAATTAATAGGAAAAGCACTAGTGGAATGTGCCAATTCCTAGGAACCAGACTGATATCCTGGTTTAGCAAGAAGCAGGTTTCTAACTCTATCTCCACCACAGAGTCAGAATACCTAGCTGCAGGTAGTTGTTGTGCCCAGATCTTATGGATCAGACTGCAGCTGAGGGACTACAATATCATTGCCAATGAAGTCCCTATCTGGTGTGACAACAATAGTGCTATTGCAATAACCAACAATCCGGTTTTGCATTCGAGGACCAAGCACATTGATGTTAAGGACCACTTCATTAGAGATCACATGCTTAACAAGAGAGTCAGAGTTGAAAGAGTCAGCACAGACTACCAAATTGCTGACATCTTTACCAAACCTTTGCCAGAAGAAAGATTCTTGGAGCTGAGCAGAGAACTTGGTCTACTAGATTGGGAATCTAGTACAGAAGAAAAAGTAAGTTGAAGCATATTTGAGGAAAGACGGACCCAGCTGAAATCAGACCCTAGCTGATGCAGACAAGAAGACGAAGGACGGACAAAGGAACCTAGCTAATCAAAATCTCAGGCGAGAAGTCCAAGGAGTCAACTCACCTGATGCAGAGCAGTCAACAGTCAACAGTCAGCCAGCTAAGTTTTCTAAACTTAACCGACTTCTGAATATTTTATTATTATCTGCTATATGTATAATAATATTATATTAATTTTTGGTTCACAAGTGGCATAAAAATACACGTGGCAATCATAGGCTAAATCTACCTCCACTGTGACCAATTAAAATCTAACCGTCCAATTTTAAACTCAAACCTGGACCACCGATTAGAATTTGAAATTTAAAAAGAATCTCAAAAGGCGGTCCACCGATTCAAAATAAATAATAATTTAATCCCAACGTCGTTTCATCTTCCTTATAAGGACGGAAAACTCTTCACTTTACCTTTACGCCTACCAGTCTTTCAAACCCTAAATTTACAGAGCAAAATTCCTTTCGAACTCCAAATACACTGAAAATCTCTTATTTGCAGAAATGGAATCTTATTTTGAAGGCGTTAACATGAAGGCGGTCAAAGACCAGATCATCTTTTCTCTGGTTGTTGATTTCGAAGGTCTTTTGGAAGCAAATCTGGAAAACTACGACGTCCTTGACCTGATTCGTTTGATGAAGCTAAATGGGATCTACCCATTTCTGGACATCAGTCATAATCACCTGTTCAAGGAGGACGTCATCGCGTTCTACCGCGAAGCCCATGTGATTCAGGCAGGAATTAGGAGCACGGTCGGCGGAGTACAAGTCGACATCTCGCCGGAGACAATTCGAAAAGTTTTTGGTATGAAACACCGTGGCATAGCCGTCGAAGCCCTCAAGCAGACAGCAGCCGACACCTGGATGAAGATTAAGGCGGACGGTCAGCCTGCGAAGCCGAAACTCACGGATATATCGATATATTACAGCCTGCGAAGATTAAGGATCGAAGTCAAAAAGGCATATCGATATATGTTGGATATTACCAACAAAATTATTATGGGCCGGCAGTTACGACCAACTGTCGTCGGCGAAGTTCATGATGCTGGGAGCACTGATTCAGGACGAAGCGATTGATTGGTATGACTACATTTTCAGGCAATTTGTTCGGGAAGTCAACAAGGTCGAATGGCTTGTTGACGATAAGAAATTCAGATCCAAGCTGGCGTTTGGAACACAGCTAAGTTGGATCCTTGAGAAGATGGGTGTGGCTAAGGGAAGTACTTACCCCTTCCACATCAACAAGAGACTTGGTCACCTAGACCAAGAGACGTTGAGGAAGTTGGGAGGCAATACAAGAGCAGCCCAAATGATAAAAGAGCTGTCTGAATCAAGGACCTACCCCAGATATTATTTATCAGATGATTCGAACAAGCCTGCAGACGACAACCCTCCTGCAGCCAAGTCAGATTCAGAGTCAGACGACACACCGATTGCTGTTCGATTCAAGAGGAGGGGACCAGCCCCTGGCGAGCCATTATTCATACATTCCTCACCAGAACCTTCGCCAAAAAGGCCCAGGCGACTGTAGTTTATCCAGGAGGAGCAGCCAGAACATTATACCAATCCTGCAGCCAGGTCGCCTACCCACCTGGAAGAACAGCCTGCTCCGGGCAGGCTGGAGACTCAGATCATCCATGTCCTCACTCCAGCATTCATTTCAGAAGAGGAAAAAGCAGGTTTAATTATCTCCATCCCTGAAGCAAACTACACCTTTAACCTGCTGGACAACAATCTTTTCAACTTGTCCATAGAGCAATTACAGTTAGTTAAACCACCTGCTCTAAAACACTCTTTTGTTAATATTTTTGAAGAGTGGAAATTTTTTAAATCACTGTCATTTGCTAAATTTCAAACCTATATTGAAACCAGTGGTTGGGAATATCTCCAAGCCACAGAGGATGTGCTGATACACTTTTGCAAAGTATCAGACACATTTTTGATCCTCCAGGAGAATTGGTTCATGTCAAATTTCAAAACGAACATGGACCAATTCATCCATTCTATAATGTACAGTATCTTTGATGGATCATTTGGGAAAGAATATGAGGAGGAAGTAGAAAAAGAAATAAGGATTGAAGAAGTGAATGGAGAAGAATAAGAGGAGGTCATTGTTATAGATAAGTAATAAGAGGAGCAGGAAGAAAGAGAAGGAGGAGAAAATATTTTAGTTGAAAAACAAACAGAAGAAGTTGAAAAAACAGATGAATTAGTAGATGAAGAAGAAGAATAAGGGGAAGAGGTAGATCAGGAGGATGATGAAGGAAAGAAGGATGATGAGAATGATGGAAAAGATGATGAGAATGATGGAGAAAATGATAAAGATGATAAAAATGATGATGATGATGATGATGATAAGGATGATGGAGGAGAAAAAGAAGCAGAAAAAGAAAAAGAGAATGTTGATGAAGAATAAAAGGAGGAAGAACAAGAGAAGGAATTAGAAAAGGAAGAAGAAAAGAAAGAAAAGGAGCCGGAGAAAGAGCCAGAATTAGAGGCTGCAGACAAGGCTGGGGCGCCTGCCCGGTATACCAGCCTGGATGCAGAGTTGGCTGAGGACTCTAGATCAGGGACACCGGAAAGACCCCATCTGGAGTGCCAGCTACAGATAGGAGCCTGCAGTCTAGTGGATCATTCACAGAAGGCTCAGGCGAGCACTCTCCACCATCGCAGATCTCACCTGCAATGACCGAGCTGATAAGGCAAATAGTAAAGGACACTATTGGAGAGTTGGTTGCATCTCAGGTCACCCCTGATCTCCAATCCATAAATGCGAAAATCGATACCTTGCTGCAGCGGGAAGTCCCTCAACCTCCTCCTACTACAAATAACAGAATACCTTTTGGCATGTCTGACTGGATGCACAGAATGGAGCAGCAGTTGACCACTTTGGTTGATGCTGGCAAAAAGGGAGAAGAAAGGATACAGGGTCAAGGAAGCAATCAAGGAGAAATAAGGGAGGATCTTAGAACTAAGAAGAGGCAGGATGTCCAGTTGATCACTACTGGGACATCCTCAGCTAAAAGGAAGGGAGAAGCTTCAGAACCAGAAGAACAGGCTGATAATCAGCCTGCAGGCAAGAAGAGGAGGACCAGAGGAGGATTTGAGCCTACTCTAGAGTGGGAAGGCAAGGAGTTGTGGTACGTTGAAGAATTTATACCATACGAAGCTCTACCCATGTGGGGATCTGCAAAGAAAAAATTCATCAGAGACTATTATATCTGGGAAATACTCTAGATAATAATTGCTCCCCACAGCAGATCTTCATCAACTTCATGGAAGAAGCTCATCCACAACTCTGGACTATTCTGCTAAAACATGCTGAGGCATGCAATGCATATCCAATGATCCCTCCGTTCAGGGCCAAAGAACCTCCCACCTTGGAGAAAGGAAATGCTTTGGATGAACTTGCACTCCAGAGAAAAATCAAGAAGCCGTGTGTTGAGAATAAGTTTTCATCTCAAGAAGAGCAAGATTTTTCAGCTCTTGTCGTAAGGAGAAAGTATGGTCTTGCCCCTGTCAAGACAAGACCAATCGGAGTTAAACCTTTCAGGCCTGGCAAGTAGCCTATCCGAAGAGGCAGAGGCAGAGGCAGATGACTTTTATTTATTTCTGTACTTGTAAAATTTTCTTGTAAATTTAAGACATGTATTTGTAATTAATTCAGAAAATTTTATAACAGTCTCTTGAATGACAATTTCCAGTTATCTGAATACTAGACTGATTTTAGTTTGTGTCTTGCACTCAAGTGCAGACTTGTTTATTTGAATATTTCCTTAAGGTTTGCCATCATCAAAATAGGGGGAATTTGTTAGGAATACTTGTTAGATTTTGATGATGTCATAAATTCAAATACTTATTACTTGGCAAAAATGTAAGGAAGAACCAAATGAGTATCTTCCATAGGCCAAAATATGTTAAGTGTAAAACTTGGCAAAATGTAAGGAAGAACCAAATGAGTATCTTCTATAGGCCAAAAATTAGTTAGGCTAAAAATCGGCTAAGTAAAAAGAACAGCTAAGTTCATCAGAGAGGTACAGCCGAGTCATATCAGAGAAGTTCTGATCAACAAAAATCATCAGGGATGTTTGACCAGACTGCAGTCAAGTAACCTCAGACAGGTCATCAGATCAGGCGAGTCCCAAACAGTCACCATCAGAGAGGTCCAGACTGCAGAGAAGTTAACTTACATCAGCCTACCTGAGATCAGCCAAGTACTCCAAGTCTGTAACACCCCGAGATATTCGGAATAATTACAGCGCCGTAAACTCTTTAAGTAAGGATTTACAAGGCTGATTTAAAAGAAATGTAAATATAAGACATCAATACTGCGGAAATTCAAGTTTACAAAACCATTCAACTGGTTAAACGAGTAATTAATACAACCATATCGAAATGATATTAATACGACACGCGTACTCGAGTACTGAAATCAAAACAAGAAAACAAATCACCAACAACAATAAACATCACTGAACCCCTTCGTCGTCACGTCGGTACTGTGGCTGTTTCCCTGCTCCTCGGCTACCTGAACATCAAAACAAATGTCCACCCCCGAAGGGGTTAGCAAAACGATGCTAGTACAAGTATCATATTAAACAATTCGAATATGCATCAACAATACATAACAAGATACACCACACGGACTTCCGCTACCGGAATCCGACAATGCGAATCTACAAGATTCCATTAACACAACAAGGGTATTCCAATGATCCAGCGCCCTCAGCATAGATCCCAAGATGATCCCGTCGAACCAACACGAGGTGGAAATAACCCGTCCAATGATCCAGCGCCCTCAGCCTAGATCCCAAGATGATCCCGTCGGACCAACACGAGGTGGACATCCGATGCAGCGCCCTCAGCATAGATCGTACAACGTACACAAATACAACTCATGCATACACATATGCCAAATCATTATGTTCATCAACATGAACATACAAATACTAGATAACGAATATCATGACAATTCAACAAATTAATTTCCATGTTCAACAACATGAATAAACCACAAACATGCTCAGAATATCAATTTTAACACATTACGATACTTGCCTCGAAGATGGCAAGAACGAAACACTTCAATGATCTCAACACACTCGAAGGCTGCCCCTTTCGATCAACGTAGCAAGCTCGAATCTTAACAAAAGAAACGATATACAAATCATCTCAAGTCGAACGATCGCCTAACAATTTGGTCTACGGCCCAAAAGCTCAAAATATGCAGTCTGCCTGAACCACTTAGCGTACGCTACGTACTCTACGTAGCGTGCGCTAAGCCTGCCTGTTAGCGTATGCTATCGTCTAAGCCTAGCGTACGCTAGCCATAGGCTGACAGTTCTCTCTGATCAGCCGACTGACTCGGCTGATATCATAACGTACGTTACGTACTAAACGTAGCGTGCGTTAACTTATCCCCGATAGCGCACGTTAACTTACGTATGTTAGCGTGCGCTAACCGTGCATGGCAGATTACTACCGGTAGAAAACTGGATCTAACGGTGATGAACTCATGAATTCTATGGTGATAAAACAAGTCATCCCCGAGCATATCATGCTAATAAGGTTTGTGAAAGTTCTTTCCGTACTAAATGACTATGAGATACAAAGATACGTATAATCATCACAACACCATAGTTCATCTAGATCTTCAAGGGATATCCTGAGTTCAATCCGTTATAAGTCTCAAAACATATGATCCTTCTATATAAATGCATAAGAACTTGAAAATCTCCATATACTGATCACAAATCGGTTTGAAAATGCTTAGGAGTCCAAAAACTAAAAAGGTTCAAAGGTTCATACGATGAATAAGTGCCGAAACGTCGAAAATATCCTTCTAACACATGATGATCGATTTTGAACGAAATAACTGACTATTAAAACATGATCAAACGTCCTTTAGAACACTACTAATATTGGTGAAGAATCACCTACCTCAAAGTAGTGAAGAACAAGGAGAAAATCGAAGCAATCCAACGTCGAAGGCTCGAACACCAATCCTCAATGATCTACAATCTTCAATACAAGCTAGGATGCTGATATGAAGTGTTTAGGATGTAGGAAGTTATACTCTAAGTATAAGAATTCGGATGTGGGAAAAGAAAGGACTGAAAATACGAAAAGGATGCTGTCCTATTTATAGGAAATGGTTATTAGCTCGCGCTAGTCTCTGCTCGTAGCGTGCGCTAACGGCTACTGACATCACTGTACTCAGCACTTAGCGTGCGCTATGCACATACCTGTAGCGTACGCTAAGGCGTTGACTTGGCTTTTCCCGAAAGCCGTCCAGGTTCATCCCGACACAATCCGACCAAGATCCCCAGCCTGATCTCACCTACCACACATCTCAATCAAATTGACCACGCATAGCGTGCGCTAATGTTCCTTTGTAGCGTGTGCTATGGATCCATGTTAGCGTACGCTACACATAGCCGATAGCGTGCGCTACATGCGCAGAATTACTATTTTTAAATCACAATCATGAAATCATACGCTCAACAACATCGGATTATGAAATACGGAGAATAATACTAAGACAAAAGTACAATAATTACAATATCACAAGGTCCAAAAACATATCAGAAATCTCGGGTATTACATCCTTCCTCCCTAAAAAGATGTTTTGTCCCGAAACTTAAGATGAAAACAACTCCAGATATCTAGTCTTCATACTGTCCTCCATTTCCCAAGTGGCCTCTTCAACTCCGTGTCGCGACCATTGTACTTTAACCAAGTGTATTGGTTTATTCCTCAATTGTTTGATCCGACTCTCAAGTATCTTGATTGGTCTCTCTTCGAAGGTGCCATCATTAACTATCTCGATCTCGTCGAATTCACTGACGTGACTGGGGTCCGGTACATACTTCCGCAATTGGGATACGTGAAACACATTGTGAATGTGACTCAGCGATGGCGGTAAGGCCAACCTGTATGCTAAATCTCCAACCCTCTCGAGGATTTCGAATGGTCCGATATATCTAGGACTAAGCTTGCCTCTCCTCCCAAAACGGAAAATCCCTCGTGTAGGAGACACCTTCAATAGTATATGGTCTCCAGCATCGAACTCTAGAGGGCGACGACGTACGTATGCATAAGACTTCTGTCGACTCTGGGCAGTCCACAGTCTTTCTAGAATCAAAGTTATCTTCCCTTGAGTCTGAATTATCAATTCCGGTTCCGTCCCGATCAAATCCGAAGAATCATCCCAACACAGGGGTGATCGGCATCTTCTCCCGTACAAAGATTAAAATGGTGCCATCTTAATAGAAGCATGCCAACTATTATTGTATGTGAATTCAATCAATGGCAAATGAACTTCCCAATCAGTTGACCAATCAAAAGCACAGACTCTAAGCATGTCCTCTACTATCTGTATAGTCCTTTCGGACTGACCGTCCGTTTGGGGATGATAAGCCGTGCTAAAGTTGAGCTCAGTCCCCAGAGCCACATGTGGCGCTTTCGGAAGTGCGACACGAAACGACCATCTCGATCCGAAATAATGGTCTTCGGCGTCCCATGCAATCTGACTATCTCTGCAATAAATACTCGCGCCAATCTCTCGGGTCCCCATGTATCTTTAATCCCTAGGAAATGAGTCGACTTGGTTAGTCGATCAACTACAACCCAAATCATGTTCATTCCCGTTCTAGTCCTTGGCATACTGGTGATGAAATCCATCGAGATGTCCTCCCACTTCCATTCAGGGATCGGAAGTGGCTTTAACATTCCGGCGGGTCGCTGATGTTCAATCTTAACTTGCTGACAAGTCAAGCACCTCGAAATGTACTCTGCTATGTCCTTCTTCATATTCCCCCACCAGAAGTTTTGTTTTAAATCCTTATACATCTTACTACTGCCCGGGTGAATGGAATAGGGCGCGCTGTGAGCTTCCTTCAGAATAGTCCGTCTCAAATCATCATCATCGGGAACGCAAAGTCGAATCTGAAATCGCAGAACTCCATCGTCTTGTATCACGAATCCTGGGGCTTTTCCTTTCTTTAATTCGTCACATAATCGAAGGATCAAAGAATCGTTCAACTGCTTAGACTTGATCTCCTCGACTAGTGATGAAGTCAGTTCCATCACATAAAGTTGCCCTTGGATTCCTGGTGCCCATACTTCAATCCCCTCGCGGATCAGTTCCCGTTGAATACTGGTTTGGGATGTAAGTGCTTCCAACACTCGAAGAGAAACAGGTTTACGGCTCAATGCATCGGCTACTACGTTTGCTTTCCCCGGATGATAGAGAATCTCCAAGTCGTAATCCTTGATCAATTCCAGCCACCTTCTCTGCTTCATGTTTAATTCTTTCTGACTGAAAATGTACTTGAGGCTCTTATGATCGGTAAAGATCTGACAATGAGTGCCGTACAAATAATGTCTCCAAATTTTCAAAGCAAAGACTACAGCTGCTAGCTCCAGATCGTGAGTCGGGTAATTAACCTCGTATGGTTTCAACTGCCGAGAAGCATAGGCAATCACCTTATCTCTTTGCATCAACACACATCCCAGACCCTGATTTGAAGCGTCGCTGTACACCATGAATCCATCTGGTAATGCTAATATAGGTGCTGTCGTCAGTCTCTTCTTAAGTTCATCAAAACCATCCTGGCATTTCTCATCCCACTTGAACTTTTGAGTTTTCTGTAACAGCTGAGTGAGCGGACGAGCAATTTTGGAAAATCCCTCTACAAAGCGGCGATAATATCCAGCAAGTCCTAAGAAACTCCGGACTTCTTTCACGTTATTAGGGGCTTCCCATTACAAGATTGCTTCGACTTTTTTTAGGTCCACCTGAACTCCGTTGGCTGATATCACATGCCCAAGGAAAGTTACCTCCCTGAGCCAGAACTCGCATTTAGAAAGCTTTGCATACAGCTGTTCCCTGCTCAAGGTGCTCAAAACCACACGCAAATGTTCGGCATGCTCCTCTGCGTCCTTCGAATATATCAAGATGTCATCAATGAAGACGACCACGAATTTATCCAAGTATTCCAAGAATACCCGATTCATCAATTGCATGAATACCGCAGGAGCATTGGTAAGTCCAAACGGCATCACTACGAATTCATAATGCCGTCTTGGGACACAGCGGACTTTGGTATATCCGATTCCTT
Organism: Orobanche coerulescens; assembly: GCA_033398695.1. Lineage (NCBI taxonomy): Eukaryota > Viridiplantae > Streptophyta > Magnoliopsida > Lamiales > Orobanchaceae > Orobanche > Orobanche coerulescens. The sequence continues at coordinate 143,479,563 of CM065805.1, read as the reverse complement.
AATCCTCAACTGATGGTATCCTGATCGCAAGTCAATCTTCGAGAATACCCTTGCCCCTTGCAGTTGATCAAACAAGTCGTCGATCCGAGGTATAGGATACTTGTTCTTGATCGTCATATTTATGATCTCCCTGTAATCAATACACAGTCGGAGGGATCCGTCTTTCTTCCGGACAAAGAGAACGGGCGCTCCCCAAGGAGAAACGCTAGGTTGAATATAGCCCTTCTGTAACAATTCCTCCAGTTGCTTCTTGAGTTCATACATCTCGGTTGGCGCCATGCGGTATGGTGCTCTAGAAATAGGAGCTGCTCCAGGCTCTAATTCGATAGTGAATTCCACTTCTCTCTGTGGAGGTAACCCAGGTAGTTCGTCAGGAAATACATCTGAGAACTCATTCACAACTGAAATAGACGAGAGTTCTACTCCTTCCTCTTTCCTCATGGCATAACACCAAAGTCCATGACATCCTTGCTTCAGTAATTTGACGGCTTTCATTGCTTTGATCAATTTTCCCGAGCTTCCCGGTCTCCATCCTCGAAATAAGTGTTCAGATCCGTCATCAGCAATGATATAAATGACTCTCTCTCGGTAATTCAGAATAGCTCCATAACGGTTGAGCCAATCGTCTCCGAGAATTAAATCGTCACCGTAGATGTCAACTACAATAAGATTCGATGGCCAATCTCTCCCTCCTATAGACACTAGAAAATCTCTAGCCTCTAGGGTTCCCACAATTCTCTCTCCACTTGGCAAACCCACAACATATGGTTCACAATCAAATAAGCACGAGATTTTTAAACGATTTACACAGTTCAAGGATACAAAAGAATGTGTAGCTCCGGAATCGAATAAAACACTAACTGGTCGCAAAAGGATCTGAATCGTATCTGATGCAACAGCAGTGTTCTGATCGTCAGATTTCCTCATCTCGTACGGGCGCGGAGGAACGAACCCAGCACTCGATGTCTCTCTCTTCCCAACGTTCTGCTGCGGAAATCCACTCTGTTGTGTCTGGTTCACACTTATCTCCTTCGGAACTGGCGCTAGAGTGCGAGTACCAAAACACCTAGTAGCAACTCCACAGAAAGCCGCACGGTGTCCTTCTTGTCGACAATCGTAGCAAGTCACCGAAGATGCGGGGCAGTCACGTCGAATATGCCCTGCTCGACCACAATTGTAGCATTTCTTTGATGCGTCCGGAACTGCTGATGTAGTCCGGAACTTCTTTCCACCTCTGGAAGGATGTGGAGGTTTCCTAGCCGAATAAAAGGAAGATTGGCCCTTGCGGGGCCCACCACTCTTGTTTTCTGAAAAGTTACCGGTCACCTTCTGCTTCTTTGCCTCCACTAATTTCTCCACCGCCGCCTCTTTCATGTCGTAGGCCAGCGCTTTATATTGATACTGTCGCAACGTAGTACACTCGAACCCAGACATGTACTTCTGAATCTCCGGCTTAATCCGCATATCGAAATGAAAAATCTTTTCTGCCTCCGTTCTGACCAAGTGTCGCACACAAGTCAGCTGATGATTAAAAGTTTTGATTACATCTGTCACAGATGCTTCCGAACTCTGTGGTGAGAAAAACTCTCGGATCTTTGCCTCTCTAATTGGACGAGGACAATACTATGCTTCCATCATTAATTTGAATTCCGTCCAATCCGTATTATGATTCTCGGGTCGAATAGCTTCCCACCAATCAAAGGCCTCCCCAGTCAGAAAATACTGGGCAATGGGAACCTTCCGGTCCTCGGGACAGTTAAGACCCGCGAATATCTTCTCTAACTCCTTGAGCCAGTGATCCCAATTAATTGCCTCAGCAGATCCGTCAAATTTTGGCGGGTGCAATTTGACCACCTCAGCAAGCCATCTGTCTCCCCGGTTATCCTCGTGGTGCTGCTGTCCCATCGCCGTCTGCATGCGGTCGACTACTTGGGCGAACTGGTTTATCTGCGCCACCACATGTTGAAGCACTCCCGGCATGTTAGGATTTGCGTCGTCATTCGCTGACCCTTGCTGCCCTCCAGAATGTGAATCGGTTCGACTAGCTGATAATTCTGGGGTAGTTGCGGAATCCTCCTGTCTCATGTTACCCCGTCCGCGTCCACGACCGCCTCTCAACATACTGTAAACACAATTCCTCAATATCCAGGACAAAGTTTACGAAATAAAGCCCGTCAATACTCACAAAACAGTAATTAAGTAAAACGGTAGTATAAGAGATTAGGAGACTTACAACCACGGTCCACATGACGACTTTTGGCTGCACAGTGATGTTACGAACAACTCGTAAATCAATAACGTAAACAGACCCAACTTAAAACCCGACTGCCAAGATATCCATAAATCTTAGCTCCGATACCATATTCTGTAACACCCCGAGATATTCGGAATAATTACAGCGCCGTAAACCCTTTAAGTAAGGATTTACAAGGCTGATTTAAAAGAAATGTAAATATAAGACATCAATCTCGGAAATTCAAGTTTACAAAACCATTCAACCGGTTCAACGAGTAATTAATACAACCATATCGAAATGATATTAATACGACACGCGTACTCGAAATCTTGAAATCAAAACAAGAAAACAAATCACCAACAACAATAAACATCATCAACCCCTTCGTCGTCACGTCGATCTTGTGGTTTCCACTCCTCGGCTACCTGAACATCAAAACAAATGTCCACCCCCGAAGGGGTTAGCAAAACGATGCTAGTACAAGTATCATATTAAACAATTCGAATATGCATCAACAATACATAACAAGATACACCACACGGACTTCCGCTACCGGAATCCGACAATGCGAATCCACAAGATTCCATTAACACAGCAAGGGTATTCCAATGATCCAGCGCCCTCAGCATAGATCCAAAGATGATCCCGTCGAACCAACACGAGGTGGAAATAACCCATCCAATGATCCAGCGCCCTCAGCCTAGATCCCAAGATGATCCCGTCGGACCAACACGAGGTGGACATCCGATCCAGCGCCCTCAGCATAGATCGTACAACGTACACAAATACAACTCATGCATACACATATGCCAAATCATTATGTTCATCAACATGAACATACAAATACTAGAGAACGAATATCATGACAATTCAACAAATTAATTTCCATGTTCAACAACATGAATAAACCACAAACATGCTCAGAATATCAATTTTAACACATTACGATACTTGCCTCGAAGATGGCAAGAACGAAACACTTCAATGATCTCAACACACTCGAAGGATGCCCCTTTCGATCAACGTAGCAAGCTCGAACCTTAACAAAAGAAACGATATACAAATCATCTCAAGTCGAACGATTGCCTAACAATTTGGTCGATGGTCCAAAAGCTCAAAATATGCAGTCTGCCTGAACCACTTAGCGTACGCTACGTACTCTACGTAGCGTGCGCTAAGCCTGTCTGTTAGCGTACGCTATCGTCTAAGCCTAGCGTACGCTAGCCATAGGCTGACAGTTCTCTCTGATCAGCCGACTGACTCGGATGATATCATAACGTACGTTACGTACTAAACGTAGCGTGCGTTAACTTATCCCCGATAGCGCACGTTCACTTACGTATGTTAGCGTGCGCTAACCGTGCATGGCAGATTACAACGAGAAAATCGATCTAACGGTGATGAACTCATGAATTATATGGTGATAAAACAAGTCATCCCCGAGCATATCATGCTAATAAGGTTTGTGAAAGTTCTTTCCGTACTAAATGACTATGATATACAAAGATACGTATAATCATCACAACACCATAGTTCATCTAGATCTTCAAGGGATATCCTGAGTTCAATCCGTTATAAGTCTCAAAACGTATGATCCTTCTATATAAACGCATAAGAACTTGAAAATCTCCATATACTGATCACAAATCGGTTTGAAAATGCTTAGCAGTCCAAAAACTAAAAAGGTTCAAAGGTTCATACGATGAATAAGTGCCGAAACGTCGAAAATATCCTTCTAACACATGATGATCGATTTTGAACGAAATAATTGACTATTAAAACATGATCAAACGTCCTTTAGAACACTACTAATATTGGTGAAGAATCACCTACCTCAAAGTAGTGAAGAACAAGGAGAAAATCGAAGCAATCCAACGTCGAAGGCTCGAACACCAATCCTCAATGATCTACAATCTTCAATAAAAGCTAGGATGCTGATATGAAGTGTTTAGGATGTAGGAAGTTATACTCTAAGTATAAGAATTCGGATGTGGGAAAAGAAAGGACTGAAAATACGAAAAGGATGTTGTCCTATTTATAGGAAATGGTTATTAGCGCGCGCTAGTCCCTGCTCGTATCATGTGCTAACACTCACCGACTTCATCAGACTCGGCACTTAGCGTGCGCTATGCACATACCTGTAGCGTGCGCTAAGGCGTTGACTTGGCTTTTCCCGAAGCTGTCTGTGTTCATCCGACACAATCCGACCAAGATCCCCGGCCTGATCTCACCTACCACACGTCTCAATCAAATTGACCACGCATAGCGTGCGCTACTGTTCCTTTGTAGCGTGCGCTATGGATCCATGTTAGCGTACGCTACACATAGCCGATAGCGTGCGCTACATGCGTAGAATTACTATTTTTAAATCACAATCATGAAATCATACGCTCGACAACATCGGATTATGAAATACGGAGAATAATACTCAGACAAAAGTACAATAATTACAATATCACAAGTTCCAAAAACATATCATAAATCTCGGGTATTACAAAGTCCATGTCAGCATGCGTTGAAAAGTCAAATATTACGGAAAGTCACATGCAACGTGAAGTGACAAATTGGAGATATTCCCGCAAAGGATATGAATTAAATAATTCATCCAGCCCTACCTCTAAAGACTTTAATTTTATTATATTCAAAAGATTCGGCGCCTCACATGCAAAGTCTTCACAACGGTCGAAAGATGGATTAAATTATGGGAATCCAGCCTTGCAACGTTCAGAAAGAAAACAATGAAGTCTACCTCTCCAACGGACGGATTTGTTGAAAAGATTTGCAACGGCTATGAAGGAATTGCTCAGAGATCATCACCTATATATATCCAAAGATTTGAAGTTGAGCAATACCCGGTGCGATCATATTCTCAAGCGATCAAAGCATTCAAGCAATCTAAAGCAAACTATAGCATCGTGAAAAGAGCGGTTCTCAAAAGTTCATACTTGAAGAAGCTCTTAGTTGGAGAAGAAAAAAACTCGTGTATTTAATCCTGAGTTCGGGGTACTTCACTGGTTGAAGTTTGAGACTGTAAAGGCATCCAAGGATCTAGGATCAAGAGGTGCAAGGTAGTCAAGTGTGTTACAACGGCACGGATTTCCACTGGTTGGAAGCTGTTGTAGTTTGGTTGAATCACTGTAATATTTATCACTGGTTGAAAATTATAGTGAATTCATCTCCAACTGGTTTGGAGAAAAGTGGATTAGTAGAGGATTACCCCACCTCTGAGACCACTATAATTGCCTGCGTATTTTACTGTTTTATAGCATCATACTTTAACTGCTGCATTCATTATTAAGTGTTTCATTAGTTGTTTTGTATTCGTCATCAGCTGACTTCCGCACGTATTAAGAACAAACGACTCCAAGTCAATTGTTTATCTATCAGCTGAAGAAACTTACTCTTTGAGAAAAAGAGTTTAAGAGTTTCAATAAGTCTATTCACCCCCCCTAGACTTATTCCTGGACGACTTGTGACCTACAGTTGTAATCACGAATTTGGATATTCATTTTGGATTATTAATCATTTGAAAGATGTTTTGTTGGTTTGAAACACTTCTTGGGGTTTTGATATTGGTATAATTGAGGTTTGGTTGTTAACAATCGAAGATTGGCCGCAACGTATTCGATATAATGCCCTAGTAAACTTGGTTTAGTTGTATTGACGTTTTGAGTTCGTTATAATCATGTTTGATTCGTATATTGAGTGGACTGTTGGTAATTGTGTTATTCAAGGTTGTTCGAGCAACCGACAATTCATCTAGGACGTTTGTTCGTGGAAGGACATTCTTCATCGGTGTTGAGTATGTTAATTCTTACTCGGTTAAAAGGATATTCATTCCTTTTGTTGTTGTTCATTCATAATCATAACTCATTCATCATTGTATTAACCGTATTGAGACTTTTAATTGTCGAATAATCACTTCATTAATGAGGAACGGCGGTTCCAATCATTTCATTGAACTATCAATCACTTCACTATTATTTTCATCTCGGTGAGTCATTCTTTACTTTGTCGGATTATTATTCATTGATATTCATTATGGTCATTCTCGTTCACATGACCTTCTGGGTTCATATTGCGTGGTCGGGTGCGTATGTGTGGAATTTTTAGTCGAGCACGCGATGGTCATGTATTGGGATCGATACATTGGACTGTGCACACGGTAACGATTACATCCGTGAGACTAATTAGGTACAAGGACGGGTGTGTCCGGTCATTCATCTTGTACACTTGCACAGAACATTACGGGCGTACTATGATACTCATCTTCAGCGTAATTCATAACTAAAGATATTTTATAACTAAAGATATTTCAATTGGATACTCCGTTTCATTCAGTGTTGTGTATTTTATCTTCATATAAAATATACTAGTATTCAGTATTGTCCTGGTGTGTTGTACTTAAACTCCTCATCGGAGTATTTGGTAATATAATGTGGTTCGGTACTACAATTATATTATTTAATTCATCACTTTTATTCGCCTAGTGGGTCCCAGTCGGGGATCCACGACACTGTAATATCCGCCTAAATTGGGGTGTTACAATACACCCCATATAGAGTGCGTTATTGGGTTCCTATCATGCGCTAGCGGGACCCCGGTCCCAGTCCAGTATCTCCTGGACTGCCCCAAGCTGCCAGTTAGCGTGCGCTACCCTACCGGCAGCATGCGCTAGTTGTGGTACAATAACGCGCGCTACACCACAAGCGGTAGCGTGCATTACACCTCTAACGAACCAAACTCCATGAAATGATTTGAATTGTGACCAAACATGTATCCCAACATGGCTCCCCCGAACATGGCACAAAATTCCAAAGACATGTATAACGACAATCCTATAAACCGCAGAAGAACTCGATGAAATAAGTTTGTGGGCACATTGCAAATGGTACTACTCGATGGTAATTGAGAATCAACGAAATATCGACAAGGATCACAACATACGAGCTCAAGATCAATCAAAACACATGATTACCAATACTCAAAAGATTACAATACCGTCCATGCAATTTACAAAATGACAGTTATTGCCAATTAAAGATACGGGTATTCCAACAAACGTGGACAAGGTTGGTTGAGTTGTATATTGATGAGCATCTTCCTCGTATGGTGGCCCTTGGGAGAGTTATTAAGGGGGGACCAACCTTACACGGTGTGCCTCTATCTGGTGATTTAGCTAGGGTGATTGTTGAAGATGTTTGAGATACTGAAGCTTCAGTCCCGGTTCCCACGTCGGAGGTAAGTTTAGCGGGGCAAGCCGTAGTTGGTTTTATTGCATGGCCAAGGCGTCTAATCAAATCTATTTTAGCACAGGTGTTTCTTCCTTTTATCTTTATTAGAAAAAATATACAGTTTATTAAGTAGAAATAAAATAACTAATAATAGTTTTCACTAAGATACTTATTTAATATTTATTTTAAGATATTGTGGGACCAAAAAAGAAATGAGTTCGGCCGGTGGATAATTCAGAATCCGTACAAAATCCCATTTTGGAATTGCTTAAAATTTCCCAATCCCTTTATGATAACCCTTTGCGGGTGCCTTGGGGGATTTAAGTGCCATTGTACGTATGCCACACCGATGTTCTAGAAATCTTTCAGGGGAATGATTGGCTTTGTATCTCAGTTACGCAACTCTGGATCGTGTAAGTAAATTTTATAACTATTTTTAATAATATGACTTTATGTTTGTGTTATGTGAAGCACTTCTGCTTTGCCTACTGCTTTTGCTATACATATTATTAGTTGCATATTCTTTTTGTGACAATAATATTATTGTTATTGTAATATTAAATTTCAATGCAACTCTAATAATAATGTGCATTTAATTTACAGTTATCAAAATTACCTATCAAAAATTAAACTTCTTTTTATTGATTATTAGGTATCTAAAATCACTAATCGTGGACACGGTGAATGATAATGTGTATGGATTCCTTGAGCCTCAATCCATATAACGTATGGGGAATAAGAAGACTGAAGCCACATCGTATATTCTAAGACTTATTCGGGATTCGAAAAAACATATTTTCCTAGGAGCTTATCACCACGAGTAAGTACAACGACCTAACAATTAGCGTCAGATTTTTAAGAATGCAACACTTTTGGTTAAATAAGAAATTTTATAACTTGTTTATCAAAATTAGCTTGTTTCACTATAAGAATAAACGTCAAAGACTTCGGATAATATCCGAAGTAAAAATGTTATAATTACCGAAGTCTATGTTCGTGTAGTTAAAGGTATACTTTAGACTTCGCTTTATATGCGAAGTCTAATATCCTAATAACCGAAGTCTATCTCGGTTTTTTTTCTAATTGTGATCCAAATATGGGGGTAAGTGAAGTAAAAGAATACCTTTAACTTCAGTTATTTTATAATTGACGCAGTAAATAAAGAACTTTTTACTTCAGTTATTGTATAATATATATTAGTATTTTCTCAAAGAATATATATATTAATATTTCACATTTCAATTTAAAATTTATTACCAAAATCTACATTCAACTATAACTAACCATCAACCACAAGAGCTCAATAATATAAGAACCAACAATTTCATATCATCCCATCTTAAAAATAACATGCTCCAACCAATTCAAAACCAGATACATATCATAACAAAGACAAAGAATGTCTAATAAGATTCTATCTATTTCATCATGAACACCACAAATAGGACAAAAAGAATTAAAAAGGATCATATACTCTTAAACGACAAAGTCTCTCTTCAAAGACATCATTGCTTTTCATCGACGGTCATACTTCTTGTTCATCATGAAATCATATTCTCATCAACTTTCTTCTTCAAATCTTCAACATCAGCACATGAAGCAAACAAATCCACATAATCACCCGTAGCAGCTAGCAACACCAAAAAATGCTCTTACAAGTTTAGTATTTTATTGCGTGAGACACATATTTTCTATGCATAGTCTAATATGGACCATATATCACACAAAAATCAATGATTCGATTTATTCTTATTTCTTAATCAAAAAGTCATTCTAATTTGATGCAAACTTCTTTATAAGAGAGAACACTTATTTCCCATTGTTCTATGAGAAAAATCATAAAAAAAATATATTTTGGCATATTCTTGTTTTGTAGGTCAATTTAAGGTTCTTTATATATATATATATATATATATATATAAATCTTTCTTTTTAAAATCAGAGTACACATTAATATTCTTTCACACAAATGATTTGAATTGAATCTTACCTGTAAGTCCTCTGTCATCTGTCTTCTCTTCTGCACATTCCTCTCACTATTTTTTTTCTGAAGAAGCTTTTATTACAAATGCATGCATAAATATAGACCTAAGATTGCTTCTTTTTTAGCATTTAAGAAAAAAAAACGAAGGATGTCTGCAAGAACATTGTCTTGTGATGATATATATGAGAATCGAAATTTAAGGAAGCAGCAGGTGGGATGCATGGGCATGTATGGCTTATCTCAACTGTTTGGTCTTCTCTAAGTCGATATCACCTTTAGTTTTAAATACACAAACTACTTCTTTACCGCTTGCGCAAATGATCGGGTCAAGTAGTAAGGGATGTGAATTAACTTCATAATACAAAAATCATAAAGGTACCATGGATGACACATGAAATTAAATATAAAATAACCACTATATGGAACAATGTCTCAAAGAATCAATGATGATAAATCGAGACTCTGCTCACTCAGGATCGAAAAGATAAGATCAATCTCATTTACTCGAGAAGATAACTGAAAAAAGAATTATCTATTGTCATCAGAACATGTAAATTTAGAAGATAACTGTTCTTTTTTTTAATAAGATAAACCTTAGGGTAATAGCCAACCTGATAATTGCCCATTGATGAATACATGCAAGCCATCACCCGCCGACTCGACCATGAGAACAGGCCACTTCCCGAATTTTAAAAATCCTTCCTTAGAACCGATCTTCAAACTACAAATAATCAAAGATTACTTTGTTTAGATAATGTGGGAATGTCGAAGGTGAATAATATCGGTATATATAAGGTAATACACTTACTCCGTAATGACAATGACATGAAAAAGGTTCGCCGCCCACAGCCATCCCCAAAAACTAGGTTACATTCATGTTTCATTTATCCATTACTTTTGCTTCAATTCACTTTCTCAAGAAGACAAATTAAACATCAGAATATGTGAAAAAAAGAATTATCTATTGTCATTAGAACATGTAAATTTAGAAGATAACTGTTCTTTTTTTTAATAAGATAAACCTTAGGGTAATAGCCAACCTGATAATTGCCCATTGATGAATACATGCAAGCCATCACCCGCCGACTCGACCATGAGAATGTGCCACTTCCGAATTTTAAAAATCCTTCCTTAGAACCGATCTTCAAACTACAAATAATCAAATATGACTTTGTTTAGATAATGTGGGAATGTCGAAGGTGAATAATATCGGTATATATATACACACACACACACACACCAAAACTACTAAATGAATTGCTTTTAATACAAAAGCTAATACACCCATATAGAAACAAGTAATAAGACTCGACCAAATTACTAATGAGAACTTCTATAATGTAATTGCAAACGGTCATTAAAAACTCATCAAGTGAACCACAACTACTCTCTTAATATTAACAAAAGTCAAAGTTCATAAGCCTCAAGTACTAGGTAACATGCAAAAGATACAATTTAGTAGGTCAAAAGCCGAAGAATATATCTTTAAAAGGTCTAACCAAAGGAAACATAGAGTAAGCAAAGGACCTATTGTACTTCACCTAGATTATAAAAATAAAGGGAAACCGCCTAACTCGGCGAATAGCAGCCTTCAATTTTCCTTTGCGCCTCCACATCAAATGGATCAGATAAAGTAAGGCCTATGAAAATAACAAATTCAAGCATATAAGAAGCTCGGATAGAAGAGTAAGAAAACCAAGATCATACAAACAATTACCCAATAGTTTCAGATCGGCGAATTTTGAGTGCGACCACAGAGAGTTGTTAGCAATGGAAGAAATTATAATTCTCGGTTCAAGCCTCCAATTATAGAATATGATCATATATAATGTGTAATGATAAGAATAATTAGAATCAAATAATGATAATTACATAATACAGAAGGTCGTAACAAGCAACAAAAACAAAACCTCTCCTAAGCATAAACCTTCTCCCACCGATAAATACCGATGCAGAGCAATTAAAAGTATATTTTATTTTGGATAACCTCTCGGTGATATTTTTATACATAGCAAAGAGTTTCCGCTCCCTTGACTGAACAATAAGCATTGTGGACCCATGTTTGTTACTGTGATAGATTTAATGAAACATAATGATATCAACATGGCACATGAAGGGTCGGCACATGAAGGGCCAAACTCTCCCTACCAAAGAAGTTAAACTCAAAGATGAAGTTCACAAAATAGAGCATAATGATAAATGATACTTTAAGACTAAACCAAAGGCATCGGGACTAAAACCCAAAAGATGAAAAATACCAAAACATACTAACCATCTCCTCTTCTTGTTGACGCCTTAATTCGACTTCGTGTCTACGTGCACGCAAAATGTCTTGCAACCTATTGAGATCATTTCCAAGTATAGCTTGTGCTAACTCAGGATCACTCTATCAGTTTACATAGCACATGTCATGAAGTATCAATACAAAGTTGGAACAAAATATTACCTTCAGAAAAATGCAAATACGTCAAGAATAATAAACCTAGAGTACGAAAGATTTGACTACTCGAGCCAACTACTGTGATATAACATTTCCAAAGATTATCACCACCAAAAATAAAAACTCACTTACATGTGATACTTCCAATTTGTAACAAGAAAAGATGACAGGCTATTGCAATCTTGCCTTCTCTTATTCTAGTACTTAAGCTACCAGCTCCTACACTCGGCCCAAGTACAAATTTGCTCTCCTTTTATGTCATGTATGTATACCAAAAATAATAGATACTTTCGGTCTTTCAGTATAGACACAGGCCCCACAGATAGTACCAAGGAGTGATGTGCGAGTTAGTTCACAAACTCCTATGCTCGAAGGTGAAGATTAACTAATTCTGTCAATTAAATAAAACCAAATTTTGCTGTGCAGCTAAAAAACCTAGAGATCAATGCTCGAAGATTACCTATTTCTCTAAACTGAATAAAACCCAATTTCTCAGTCGCAACTAATAAAGATTGAAGCTCTTGATAATTACCTTGTTGGGTTTGGGATTGGTGGAAGCTAGGCGGAGAATCTCGACCACTGGGAGCACGAAGGCAAGGGTTTTTCCCGAGCTGGTGGAAGCGTCGACGACGACGTCCTTGAAACTGAATAGCAATTAGAAACAGGATAGTGGCCGTCAATCGGAGTGTAACTCAAGCCGCCTTGGGTGAGGGCTTCGAGCACCGGCTCGGAGAGCGGAGGGTTGAGATTGGAGAATCGCGTGGTACTGAAAATGAGCGGGCGAAGAAGGAGGGTTGAGATTGGAAATGAGCGGGCGAAGGAGGGTTTTTTTGGAGTCCAAAAATTTTGGAATCAAAATAATTGAGCTCAAGTATACTTTACTGTTGTAAAAAAATTACGTCAAAAAAAATTTCACACTTTTTACTTCAGTAATTATAAAATTAGCGAAGTCTTTGGAACTTAAAATTTCTAACTAGCTCCTGCCTTTTTGTTTGATACCATTTACTGAAGTCTATGTGTGTAGTTTACTTCCCTAAATTGAAAAGCGAAGTTGTTGTTTGTTTTTACTTCGCTAATATACATTACCGAAGTGAGACGTACCGAAGTCTTTCATGTTTTTTCTACTAGTGTTTGTTTTCAAAATGCAGGCGACATTGACAGCTCTTGGTAATTTTACCTAAGCAAGGGACTGCCATGTGGTTTTGTTCATTACATCGTAAGCCCGATCATAGGTAAGCTTCTAAAGAAGTAAAATGAATAAAGATAGAATAATTTGTACAAGTTAGTGATTGTTTTTATTACCTGTGACCTAGCCGTGTGAAGGTCTTGTTCCAACTGAGTTAGCCTAATCCTGCTTGACTCTAGCTGCTGTACATAGGCCTGTTTGAATAAAGACTCATGCATGCAATGTGGGTTTTTTTCTGTTTATAGATGCTGTTTGAATAAAGACTCGTGAATTATGTTTATAGCTGCTGTACATAGGTTATGTTATGTTTATAGCTGATGTACATAGTTATGTACATAGGTCTATTATTTTTTCTTTTTATTGCTGATCTGGCAACAGGAAATGGTAAAGTTGAAAAACAAAAGTATCAGACAATAGGAGTTATTTCCTTCTACTATTTGTCAAAAGTTTAGATGTGGTTCTACATGTTGCTTCTTTCATTATGTTATGCTAGCAGCTTGGATTATATTTGTTGTGGTATTTCGACGCACATGATTATATTTTTGGTTTATGCATTAAGATCACAGAATATGGGCAAAGTGAGTGTGTGAACTATAAATTGAGTTGTTCCAATAATAAAAAATCAAACACTACTATTCATAACAAAATTATGTTTTTCTTACTTCCGTTATTGTGACCTCATTGAGAGTGTTGGATGGTGCGCACATGTGTAAATCCAAGCAGGCCATTCGGTGGATTTATCCCAAAGTAAGCAAAATAAAATTTCAATCCCAAGACCTATGTATAATTTAGTGTGATTTTATCTTGCTTGACAAATATTCTTTTACCAATTAAAATTTTTAATATTTCCTTTTAAAGTGAAATAAACAAAATGGAGGTTGGGAGTGTGGATATTATGTATTGCATAAAATTGGATGGAGGTAAATAGATTTTTTTCTTAATTTTATCGAGTCATATTAATCATTTTTTTTTGTTTTTGTATTGAAAAGTATTTCTATAAATTATATGACAGATATTTAGTGATACTCAAGCGCTTCTTGAAGAGAGCATTAAAGAAATTCGATGCAATGAGCGAAATATTTTCTTACCTAATTTGTTTAGATATTTTGTATGATATACAAATTGCTGGTTCTTGTTATTCTCGAATTGGTTTTAGTTTGAGATGTTGATGATTGAAGTGTTTGTGAACAGATATTTAGTGATATCGTCTTCTTTTAGCTTCGGTGTTTGTAGAGAGGGTATGATTTTCAACTGTGTAGTTGTTACTTTGTACTATATAATAATATGCTTGTGTTGACGAACAATATTCGTTGCCTTTGGATTTGTATATATTATTTTGGTGGTCAATCTGTTAGAGTGATAGTATTGTGTTTGTAATGTTGAACGAGCTATTGGTGTATATTGGCGCAATTTTATACAGGTGGAATTAGCACGTTTGACAGGGCAGGGGTGAAAACCTGGACCAAATTCACATTGGTTATTAACCGATGTAAAGAGTAACAAAGCACATTGTTTGTTAAACCGATGTGACGAACATATTGTAACATCGGTTAACAACCGATGTAAAAGCTCCCAAAAGTGACATCGATTACATATATAACTGATGTGAAAAATAGTTTTAACATCGGTTTTAAACTGATGTAAATTAGCTTTGGGAGCTCGTCCTGAGCAGTTTCCCTCATCCATTCGAGTTCCATCCCGACGTCGTACAGGGCCCTGACGTCATCCTATAAGAAAATGCTTTAGCGACCAATGGCTTCCAGTTGCTCTATGTGTGCCTCTGTGCATGGAGAGTTGGAGTGCGTGAGTTTGGCATCCGAAGGTTCTCCAAGCTGTTTGAGCACTACATTGTGCGGGGACTTTGTGGTGCGTCATCAGCAAACAGGAGATCTTCGTTCGATCCAGATGGTGATCCTGGTTGGACATGAGTGGGTGCAGGATGCGGAGCAGGAATCTCGGATGGTTCTGCTTGAGTTGATGGAGAGAAGGAATGGACTAATTCCTCATGTTTCTATTCGGCTTTGGTAGCCTGTGGTATAGGAAGGACTGAGCCCTCTTGTTGGCTCACAGTAGTCGCCTATTCCTTAAGAGGGACTAATTCCTCTTGTAAGACGGAACAGGTCACATCAGCTTCTGGCGGAGGGACTTAAGCCTCCTGGCTGGGTGCTGATGGGGATTGCTCGGAAGACGTTCCTTAGCCATTTGTAGCCTTGGAATGAGCAAATTAATTCTTTGGAACCTTCTCAAGGCTTAGCCTCACACGTATCTGAATGTCATCATCGTCCTTGTCGGAGTCGAAGTGGTGACTTAGGATCTTGGGCTTGTCAGTAGATGGAGATTTACCATTCAGTATTGTCTTCTACTTTGCCACAAAGTGTGAACATATAAGTTCTTGGCAAAGGTGATCATCCCACTTGATCAGGACTTCGACGTTTTGGGAGTCCATCACTTATGAAGCAAACAACTCTTTTTCCTTCCAGTCCTCCCAGTGGTACAAGGTGTCGTAGGGGGCGACCCTGTATGATTTCTAGACTTTGAATCTCTCGAAGGCTTCCTCTATCTAGACCTGAAGGAGAGTGTTATTAAAAATATCAGTTGAGGAGGGAGTGTGAATAGTAGTGGGTCCTGTTGTCTGGTTGGAGTTCTCGACAGGTTAGGGAACCTGTGGAGAAGCGGGATCCCTAATAGGGTGGGATGTCCTGTTGGGAGAGGGACTACGTACAGGGGTTGGTGCCCTGTTTGGAGTGGCGGTTTCCAGCTTCAAAGAGGCAGCCGATTCACCAGTTCCTTCGATCTTCATGAAAGTCTGCTCATCCGTCATAGCCGCAATGGGCTCAGAATATGCTGTGGGAGCAGCCAGAGTTCCTTCCAGAGGGATTGCACCATGTGGGACTGCATCAGTGGCCGCTGTAGCCACCAGGGTTACTGTAGGAATAGCTTTCCGCTTTACAGATTTATAGGTTTTCCGCTTCTTCTTCTTCTTATTCTCGAAAGCTGTAGGCGAGATGCTGTCGGGAACACTTCTTTTCTTGCTGATAGACTTCTTCTTGCTATGGATTTGGATTTTGGAGGGAAGGTTAGTAAAATCCCTTGGATCTTTGGATGTTGGGAAGGAGAAAGGATTGGTCCTATTGGCGAGAAGTGACTCCTTCTTAAAACTAATGCTTCAAGCCACCAAGGAACTTCCCCGCAAGAATCTTCTTGCTTTTTGCTTATTGTTGTACGCCATAGCTAGTCACGATGTACTTCAATATGAGGCCAAAAGATTTTTTGGCAGAGTTAGGCTTCGATGCTTCCTCCTAAAGCCTTTTCTAGATGATCTGGCACCAGTTCATCTTTTCTCCAGTCATGATGGCCACCATCATCATGAAACGTAGGCTTGTGCACATCTCGAATGCATTAGTTCTGTTTTCAACCACCCTGCTGCAAAATTCATACAAATAAAGGCATGGCAGGGTGAAGTTTTTTTTTGTGACAAGACAAATGAACTTGATGAGGTTAGGACTTCCTAGTAAATAGATCCCAATACGCCTTCAAAAGCTCCTCAGATCCAAAAGACTCCAGTTCCTCCAAGGTCAGTCCATTATATAGGGAAGTCTATACAAACGTTCATGGAGTTCCTAGTTGATGGTTATCTCCTTATTTTGGACAATGATGACGATGGCAATGACGTCAGAACACTTCTTGTTCGACGCATACTGAAACTCAGCATCAAAAAAGAACTATTCAACAATTTGTTCATCATAGCACTCGAGAGTATTTTGGAGGTCATTCTCGTGGGTCGGCAACATCATCCTTAAGTCCAGAATTTATGGAGCGCCTAACACAGAAGATTACATAAGAAGTCACACAAAACTTAATGAAACAGTTCGCCCCAGCTTTGGAATCATTGAATCAATCTCAACATACTCAAGTACACAATGACATGCCTCCTCTACGTGTCAGCACAAAGGGGAGTTGTATTGCTGCAACAAATCCCTCAGGGGAGGAGACAAATGTAACACCCCCAAAACCATTTGGGAATATTACACGCCGTAGATCCCTCTCACTAGGATCTACCAGGCTAACCATCACAAAACAACCAAGTGTTTGCCCAGACGGAGGCAAACAATACAATAATATGGATCGTTATGCTCAATTATAAATGACTACACTGACCGATGAGGTCGCACGACTAACACTAACAGAAAAATACCAATCTTACAATAAATACCCACAAAGGGGTAAAGATACAAAATAGCGGAAGACTGATTACAACTCTGTCGATACAAGACAACGCAACCAAACTCTGAACTCCTGATTAGTATCGTAGCTAGTCACCTCATGTGCTGATCCTGTGACTGCTCCCACGAACCTGCATATACCTGAATGCAATTCAGACATCGACCCCCCGATTACTCGGGGGTTAGCAAAATTCCACTATTTAGCTAGTGCAAGTATAATACTATATGAAATGTAACAAGCAAATAGCATCCACGAATCAGATACGGCAATCAACTATAAAAATATACCTAAGAGGTTTTAGGATTTCGAATTCAAGCAAAGAATTATTTTTGAAAATAAACTCATCATCTCGGGATTTTTAGAAGTAGAAACTTTTCGAACCTCAAGTCCATGTTACAAAACTTTTTCCGAAATCATTGGGGCCTCAGCCCGGTTCTTGTTTCAAAACATATTAGCTAGGATATCATCACGGGTCCGTAACCCAACATTAAAATATTATCCATTCAATCACGCTTCGTACTCGTCAAGTAACGAACCCCAGAAGGCCACGAAGGACCGTGCCCGGTTCCACACAATCACTGTTCATACACATCATGTACCGAACTCCAGAGGTCACGACGAACCGTACCTGGTTCCACACATTCACTGTTCGTACACATCATGTACCGAACTCCAAAAGTCATGATGGACCATACCTGGTTCCACACAATCACTGTTCGAACACATCATGTACCGAACTCCAGAGGTCGCGACGGACCCTACCTGGTTCCACACACTCACTTCACAACACATATGGATCAACGTAACACATTGCCACGAACAACACACATTATTATCAATGTGACAAATCATTCAACAATACACCACAATACATGTCCAAGTGTATAATCAATCCGACACAATAATCATAGTGATCACAATACATCAAATATGTACGATCAAGCACTACACAAACAAAATGATTAACATGACAAATACCATTCCACAACGATAAACAAGTAAGGATATCATTAGCACCAGCAAACATCCGAAATAATCGATTCATAATCAATTCACATGTACCATAACCACGAAGGTAAACCAAATCATCATAAAGCCCACACGTGATATCTATTTACAAGACACAAATCATATAACCAAGATACTTCGAGACCATGGCGAACAAAACGACGAACGGACACTACCGAGCCATCACGGATCTTCCGAATTCAACGAGCAAGCGGCAACTCCGGAACACTACAAGAATAACTCCACAACGAGTGACAATAATCCTCAAAACCTGATTTTAATTCGCTCAGATATTTGGTGAAAGATGCTAGTAGAATGATAAATCCTTTCTATGAATTGAAAGATGTCGATATCTAAAGATATCTAGCCGAGATCATCGCCTACCCAGCCCTGGAACTCTCTAGACCGTCGGAGAAGAAGAAGGAAGGTGAAAAATGACGAAAGTTAACCACAACATATGTATTTATATAGGCACGCATTAGCAAGCGCTATCGAGTCTGGGTTAGCGTGCGCTATCGGACTGGGTCGTAGTCCAGAAACTTCTGCCTGGCCGGGATAGCGCGCGCTGCGTCTGAATAACGTGCGATACACCCGCCGAGTTAGTGCGTGCAATGACCGACTAGCGTGCACTACCTATTGGTCTAGCCGAAATCCGGAACCTACTGCCTCTGCTGTCCGCCCGATTAGCACGCGCTGCCATCCGATAGTAGCATGCACCATACACCACATCTAGCGTGCGTTATTCCTATTCCTAGCGTGCGCTAGCGGGACCCCGGTCCCAGTCCAGTATCTCTTGGACTTCCCCAAGCTGCCGGTTAGCGTGCGCTTCCCTGCCGGCAGCGTGCGCTAGTTGTAATACAGTAGCGCGCGCTACACCACAAGCGATAGCATGCGTTACACCTCTAACGAACCAAACCCCACATAATGATCTCAATCGCAACCAAACACGTGTCCCAACATGGCATCCCCGAACATGGCACAAAATTCCAAAGACATAGATAACAACAATCTGATAAACCGCAGAAGAACTCGACGAAATAAGTTTGTGAGCACATTACAAATGATATTACTCGATGGTAATCGAGAATCAACGAATTATCGACAAGGATCACAACATACGAGCTCAAGCTCAATCAAAACACATGATTACCAATATTCGAAAGAATACAATACCATCCACGCAATTTACAAAATGACAGTTATTGCCAATTAAAGGTACGGGTATTACATTCTCTCCCCCTAAAAATAAGTTTCGTCCCGAAACTTAAAACAAAGTCATCACAACGCTACAAAACAAAAAACAACGTTCAAGCATAAAATATCAAATTCACGACCTCGTGATCTACGGTCACGTGTCTCAGTAGGTTCAATAATCCACACGGACTTATTCAAAACAAAATATCAGTCATCATGCACCAAACGTAAAAACATCACATAATAAATCTCTACACGAGAAACAATACGCATTACGAACACAAATACTATCATTGGACATCACTGGGCCCTCCAAAAGTAGGAATGGAACTCCGGTTCCCTACCATCTTAGCAACGGTCTCGCAGTACTGGACTCGATGCCCCATGCGTCCACAATTATAACAAGTCACCGGCAGTTTCTTACAATTCGCACGTTCATGGGCCAGAACATTATAGTTAAAACATCTTGGAGCACTACCTAAACTTAAGGACACCGACCTGGTCTTTTGTAATATCTGTACTTTCTATTTTTGGTAATTTCTATTTTTGGTGTATGTTCGTTTCGGATGACTCGTTTGTCACTGTTTTGGGATTCTGAATCTAGTTTGTTCTCTGAGTTTTTCTATTTGGACGAGGTTCGGATATGTTTATACGTAATTTCATTTTAAGTCATGTTTTGCTGCATGTACGTTCGATTCTCGTAAAACACATTCAATTTCATTATTTCTCTATTCCCATGAGTCCGTATGGTTGAGTTGATCATGTCATGAGTCTCGGATTGTTAATCCGACGTCGTATCGTTAAATTCGGATGTCGGGTCATTTTTGTAATTTCTCATTATTTTGGGATGTCGCTGTTAATACTTGTTCTACCCCGACTTTCGGGCGACTGGAGACTTGTGATAGTTTTTGTGCCTATCTCGTCTGTAAAATCGTCATATATCTGTGGTTTCGTTTCTCGTGTTTTCATTCCGGTTGTTGGCATTTCGATCGTGCAGCTCGCCGCTGACTGCACATTACCGTAAGTTGATGTGAATTACGGACGTAAGTCTTCATACATTACGGCCATAATATCCTTTGCGTAGCGGCCGTAATGGATTTGTGAAAACTGGGCAGTGAGGTCATGAACACCATTACGGCCGTAATGGTGTTGGTGTTACGGCCGTAATGCTGCCAAGTATAATAAACTGGGCAGCGGATTTTCTTCTCATTTTTCATTTCCTTCAGTTCCTTCGCGACGGGGGCGATTTCCTGGCCTAGGGTTCGTCCGATTTTCATCCAACCTCAGTTGAGAAGCGATTTTTGGGGCATCTTATCATCACTCTAGCATCAAATCTTCGTTGTTCATCGTCTAATCGAGATATATTTCGTTAGAACCCTAGCTTTTGGGGATTTTGGGATTTTGTTTTTATTTTAACCCTTCTAGTCCGATTTGCCCTTATGATTGTTAGATTTTGATAGTATAATCACTATCCCTTACTTCTCTTGCGGTTTTGCGGATTGAATTCGATATTTTTCTCCATTGATAGAGGGGAACCGATTATGACCTTGTATTGTCCGACGAATTATCCCATTGGGTAGAACTAGGACAGATTCCTACGTTTTCACAATTTTGAGATTAGTTGTGTATTGTAATTGTGTTAGGATTGGATTTTTGAAAATTATCCGGGCCGAAACCTTTCCCTTCACTGTTTTCCTTCACGGCGTGTTATCCAAGGCAAGTACATGTATTACATTTCATTGTGTGTGTACGGTTTTGATGCGAATGATGTAAATTATGCTATTGAATGAATGTAATTGTTGCTCTTCCACCCGGGGATGGCATATGTGGCCTCTGGGGGCCGATATTAATGGGTACGGCCACGGAAGTGGACTTGGGTGCGTGTGTTGACGTTCTTCCACCCGGGGATGGTTCGACGGGACCTCTGGGGGCCGATACTAATGGGTACGGCTGCGGAAGTGGTTTATCACCCGGGGATGGTCCGACGGGGCCTCTGGGGGTCGATACTAATGGGTACGGCCACGGGTTTCCAAGCATGGAGAGTTAGGATGTGGAAAACTTGAGGATATAGTGTTTTTGGTGTAAATGTGATATTCCGGAATATTGTTTTCAAATGTTTTTCTCAAATGGATTGCTTGTGTCGAATCGTGTATGTATAGAATGTAGTGTAATTGTGTACTTGCACTAGCTTTTTAAATGTTAACCCCGTAAATGGGGGAAATGCGTGTTATGCATTTCAGGTACTGATCGAGCCGAGGAGTTGGCACGGGATACGCATGCAAAGGATGGTCTAGCATGATGATGAGGCTCGAGTCGTGTTTTATGTTTACTATTGCATTTATCTTGATGTTGGAGTTAGACTGAGTGTTTTATAAATTAGTTAAAGTCCCCTGCGTGGTCAATGGATTCATGTGGAGTTACACTCTTCGATACTTGATTAAAATGTTTTGGCCGAGGCCACAGCCCTATCTTTACTATGATGATTGTGTATTTGGGATTTCATATTCGGATTGTGTGTTATGTGTTAGCATGGTAGACCTCATGAAGGTTCTACGACGTGTAATGTCCCATTTGTGATTTGGGGTGATACATATTTTAGATTCTCTAGCTGACCGAGATGGTCCCATACTCATCTGATACGAGGTTTGGAATTTTGAAACCCCAATTCCCTTGCTTCCCGAGGCGTCATCAGAAACCTTCTGTTTCTTTACTATGGATGAAGACTCTGTAAACATTATAGCCATTTCAAATGCTAAGGCTCGATCGTGATAGTCCTTAAATGTGGTACACATAAAAGAAGCCATACACTGCCGAACATGGAGTTTCATACGCAGATCGAAATAACAAACCTTATCTGCCTCACTTCTCACTTGATCTCGAACATAACATAACTGCCGATTATAATTGACTATTGCCTGAGATATCGACACATCCTGGGGCGTAGCCGAGAAAAACTCGACAATCATATGCTCTCTAACAGGCAGCGGGCAATACTCAGGCTCCATGGCAGTCTTGAATTCAGCCAAAGTAGATGTACGATCACTAGGCGCTATGGCCTCCCACCAGTCTGCAGCTTCTTTGTCAAGCAGGTACTGAGAAATAGGTACTCTTCTTTCATCGGGACAAGCTACAACATCAAATGTTCTGTCCAAATAGAAGAGCCAGTTCTCCCAACCTAACGAGTCAGAAGAAACTGCAAAATGAGGCGGGTGCATTCTCATCACATCTCGTAGCCACTTACTAGCTCCGTAATCCCCATCTGGGTTCTCATCCCAGTGCACGTTCGGATTCATCTGCGCCAACTGATCAACCATATGACGAAGGATGGTGGTGGGGCCAACGTCAACATTACCTCTAGTTGATTGCCCCTGATCACGCGACTAGCCATCTCGACCATCTGTATTGAGCTGATTGGCACTCGACAACGAGCGAGTCGCCCTTTCATGCTCCTGATTACGACCACTACCATGACCAAGTCCTCGGCCTCAACCTCTCGGCATACTGAACGGACAACCTTTAAGAACAACAAAACAAACATAACATAATCAACATAGGACAACAAACAGCAGCACAATATAATATTCACTCCGAGTCATTACACGAATACACGAACTATCACTGCAACAATTTACATGGCCACATCAACAGAATTGTACGACCTCTACCAAAACAAACACGGTTAAAACATCACACATACCAATATGGTCAAACATGGTTAACATTCTTTAAAAATAAAAATTTTCGAGGTATTTGTTCAAATGGTAATATTTCAAAATTTTTGAGTCTGCATGATTTTGCCGAAATGAGTTTTTAAAAAAAATATTTTTAATACCTCGACCATTTAATCAAAACCATGAATCCATTATCATAATTGTTTCGTTTTGAAATCATTTGCAAAACAACATTTTGAAATATCAAATCTACTCGATAACCGACATCATCAAAATGACCTTATCAATATATATATATATATCACCATTAACGACATATAGGGTAATCACATGTTACCACGCCACACCATCACGGGTAACAACGCACATGGTAATATGCAGCCATGTAACACCCCGAGATATTCAGAGTATATTACAGCGCCGTGGACCCCTACATAGGACCCACCAGGCTACAAACAAGAAAACTTACTCGACTAACCATCTCGGTTAGCGAGAACACACATTTAAATGATATGACATAAAAAGATACGCCTGGAGCAACCGGCGAAATAAGCATAAACCGACAATGTAACAATTTTAAAGTAATACAATACGAAGTTTGAAATGAAAAGCCTAAGTACTCGCGAGTACAATCTATAAGTTTATAATTGTGAAAACAACCAAATCGAAATGGACAACAGAAGTAAAAGGACCCAAATGCACATGTCAACGACCCTGGCCAACGTCCTCGTACTGTCCTGGTGCCCCCTCGTCCGGATGATCATAACCTGAAATCCATAACAAGAATTTCCCCAAAACGGGTCCCCAAAGGGGTTAGAAATTACGCTAGTACAAGTAATCAAGGCAAATCAATCGCTTACACATTTCATAGTACATGCACCAATATCATTTCAAAAACCAAAACTAGACATGTCTTTTCCGGAAAAAAACAGTCACAATTAATTCGCCTAGGACCGGGACGAAGCCACGAATCCCACTCGAGGCCTCTAAGGACCCTCCCGAGCTGGCCACATTCATAAAACAAATCAAGCACCACACGTCACCTAGGACCGGGACGAAGCCACAAATCCCACTCGAGGCCTCTAAGGACCCTCCCGAGCTGGCTAGCGAAACAAACTCATGAATCCAGGACGAAGCCATAGATTCCCTCGAGGCCCCGTCGGACCCTCCCGAGGTGAGTAAAGCACACACAATATACATTACCATTTCACGTTAAGCATAAAGGTTTCCAAGAATTACTTGCCTTGAATAAAAGACGGCGCAACGAACGGAAGGAAAACACCGATGACCGTTAGGAGCCGATAATCACGAACCTAACAATACGAAGAACACAATCACCACCAATTCTAACTGAATACGGAATTGGAAAACACCCGAAAACCCGCCTACGATTTATGTGTATTCGTATCAAACAACGACGAGGGCGGATCGCACCCAAACCCTCTCGATTATGTAAATATCACGAAATACACCATGAGTTCGTAGGAGAACAAGAACAATGACGAGATTAATCATAATCAACAAGGATTAATCAATAACACGAAGCGAAATGAACATTACACCCGAAATCCCCCAAATCCTCCAAGGTAGGTTATAAGAGATTTTACCTTGATTCGAAGACGAACGATGGATGATTAGTAATAGGTGGATGGTATGATACTTGAATATGCCCTTACAATGGAGTTTGGATCGAAATCGGACGAACCCTAGCCTCAGACGTCACTCCCGTCGCGAAAAGAAAAGAGAGATGTGAGAAATGAGAAAAACTGGGCCGCTGCCAGTTTATATACTGGCAGGAGTTACGGCCGTAACTCGCAACACATACGGCCGCAACATAGGAACATTACGGCCGTAACCTGAATCTCTTACGGCCGTAACTGGCCTCTGGAGAGAATTGGGCAAATTTGACGAATGACACATACGGCCGTATCAAGAATACCATTACGGCCGTATCGATACTTACGGCCGTAACTCGAGCATGATACGGCCGTAACTAGGAACTGGACCAGGGGGGTAAGAAACGAAGCCTTGTTATGGCCGTATGAAGGAAGCTTACGGCCGTAACTCTCGATTATTACGGCCGTAACATATATGGCTTACGGCCGTAACATGGCCTGTGACAGCAGGCCAGTCTAAAACACTGCTCGACGAGGAGACGACCGAAAAGAGAAAATAACAAGGTGTATCTATTACCACCGGATACACTCATCACGGATTTAAGTCAGAAATCAAAACGTTACGATGAAACGTGATTCCGAATGACCGAAGGTTCAGGAACAACAAAGATAACAAGAATACCCTAAACTTAGGAAAATTACGAAATGGCCCAAACGTTCAAAAACCGCGATACGACGTCGGATTAACAAACTGAAACTCACAATACGAACAACTCAACTATACGAACTCGTGAAACCAAAGAAATTACAAAAGCGAACGAGTTCTACGAGAATCGAATGTCCATGCCATAATACATGACACAAAACGGAATAATATCAAAACATCACCAAGATCATCCCCGATGGAGAAACTCCGAGAATAACATAGATTCAAAATGTCGACATGGTTACAAACGAGCTACAACAAAAAAAAATAAAAATACGCTAAAACAGGAATACCAGCAAAGAAGAAAAAATGCGGATATTACATTCTACCCCTCTAGAAATAAGTTTCGTCCCGAAACTTAAGAAACAAACAACTCGGGGTATCTAGCACGCATGCTATCCTCGGTTTCCCAAGTTGCTTCCTCGACACCATGTCTCGACCACTGCACCTTGACCAAAGGGATGGTCTTATGCCTTAGTCGTTTATCACGATGCTCCAAAATCTTCAAGGGACGCTCCTCGAAGGTAAAGTCCTCGGCAATATCGATCTCACTATAGTCGATGATATGACTAGGATCCGGGACATATTTCCTTAACTGGGAAACATGGAAAACGCTATGTACGTGACTCAAGGCCGGAGGTAACGCCAAACGGTATGCTAACTCACCGACTCTCTCGAGAATCTCGAGGGGTCCAATAAATCTCGGACTCAACTTCCCCTTCTTCCCGAAACGGAAAACTCCTCTTGGCGGCGACACCTTCAGCAAAACGTGGTCTCCCACCTCGAATTCTAAAGGTCGACGACGGACATCGGCATATGACTTCTGTCGACTCTTGGCAGTCAACATCCGTTCCCGAATTAAGTCTATCTTCCGCCTCATCTCTAAAACGACATCCGGCTCGGTCCCGACCAAATCGGACGCCTCATTCCAACAAATCGGTGATCGACATCGCCGCCCATAAAGTGCCTCATACGGTGCCATCCGAATCGACGCGTGCCAACTGTTGTTGTACGTGAATTCGATCAATGGCAAATGCTCCTCCCAGTCATTGCTCCAATCGAGAGCACAAGCACGCAACATATCCTAAAATGTCTGGATAGTGCGCTCCGACTGCCCATCTGACTGGGGGTGAAAAGAGGTGCTCAAATGCAAACGAGTACCCAACGCCTTATGCACCGCCTGCCAAAAGTGTGATACAAAACGGCCATCACGATCCGAAATAATAGACTTCGGAGTACCGTGAAGCCTCACAATCTGTGCGATAAATACACGAGCCAACTTCTCCGGGCCCCAAGTGTCCTTGATGCCCAGAAAATGTGCCGACTTGGTCAGACGATCAACAATCACCCAAACCATATTCATGCCCGATCTCGATCTCGGCAAACTCGTAATGAAATCCATCGATATATCTTCCCATTTCCATTCCGGAACGGGAAGTGACTGCAATAACCCAGCCGGTCGCTGATGCTTGATTTTGACCAGCTGACAAGTCAAACATTTCGCTACAAACTGCGCGATCTCCTCCTTTATATCATTCCACCAGAAATTCCTCCTCAGGTCCTTATACATCTTACTCGAACCGGGATGAACGTAGTAAGGTGTAGCATGGGCCTCGCGCAGAATACTCTGTCTCAACTCTAAGTCGTTCGGTACACAAAGCCGACTCTGGAATCTCAAAACACCATCCTCATGAATCACAAAGCCAGGAGACTTTCCCTTGAGAACGTTCTCTCGGATTTGAGTAATCATCGGATCCTCCAACTGATTCAGCTTAATTTCATCGATCAAAGACGACGAAATCTCTAAAGCACAAAGTTGCCCGACAGTTCCAGGCAACAAAACCTCAACATCTAACTCGATCAAAACTTATCGAAGCTCAGACTGAGATGTAAGGACCTCAAGCGTTCGCAACGCAACCGGTTTCCGACTCAAGGCGTCGGCCACGACGTTCGCCTTGCCCGGATGATAAAGGATTTCGAGGTCATAATCCTTAATCAGCTCTAACCACCTCCTCTGCCTCATATTCATCTCCCGCTGAGTAAATATGTATTTCAGACTTTTATGATCGGTAAAAATCTGACATGCAGAGCCGAAAAGGTAGTGACGCCAAATCTTGAGCGCAAAAACAACTGCCGCTAACTCGAAATCATGAGTAGGGTAGTTAAGCTCATACGGCCTCAACTGTCTCGACGCATAGGCAATGGTCTTGCCGTGCTGCATCAATACGCACCCAAGACCTTGACCCGAAGCATCACTATAAACGGCAAAACCCTCGTTGCCACATGGCAATGCCAAAACCGGGGCTGAGGTCAAACGCCTCTTCAGTTCCTCAAAACTTGATTGCCTCTCGTCATTCCAGACGAACTTCTCGGATTTTTGGAGCAACTGTGTAAGTGGTCGAGCCAGTTTCGAGAAAGCCTCGACGAACCTACGGTAGTAGCCAGCTAAACCCAAGAAACTACGGATCTCCTTCACATTCGTGGGCGGTGCCCAATCCAACATTGCCTCAATTTTCTGCGGATCCACTCGAACTCCCTCGGCTGAAATCACGTGACCCAAAAACATCACTTCCCTCATCCAGAACTCACATTTCGAGAACTTGGCATAGAGTTGTTCGGTCCTCAAAATGTCTAACACTATCCGCAAATGATGGGCATGCTCTTCCTCATTCCTCGAATAGATAAGAATATCGTCAATGAAGACGACGACACACTTATCTAGATACTCGATAAAGACTTTGTTCATCAACTGCATGAACACCGCCGGCGCATTAGTTAACCCGAAAGGCATAACTACAAACTCATAATGTCCGTATCTCGTCCGAAAAGTCATTTGCACATCGGACTCCCTCACCCGGAGCTGATAGTACCCCGATCTCAAATCAACATTTGAGAATACCGCCGCTCCCTGCAACTGATCGAACAAGTCATCAATCCTCGGCAAAGGATACTTGTTCTTGATGGTCGCCTTGTTCAGTTCGCGATAGTCGATACACAAACGCAGTGAACCATCCTTCTTACGCACAAACAGGACCGGTGCGTCCCAAGGCGAAGCGCTCGGTCGAACATACCCCGACTCAAGAAGTTCACTCAACTGTTTCTTCAACTTGGCCATCTCTGAAGGTGCCATGCGATACGGCGCCTTCGAAATTGGAGTCGCGCCCGGCTCTAACTCTATGGCAAACTCGACCTCACGATCCGGTGGCAATCCCGGTAACTCGTCAGGAAATACATTAGGAAACTCACTAACGACTGGAATCGACGAAAGCTCGACTCCACCATTCTCCGCCTTCAAGGCGTAGCACCAATAACCAGTACACCCCTTTCGCAGGAGTTTCATCGCCTTCAAGGCGTTAATAATAAACTTCTGGTTTCTCTTTTGCCCCGTGAAAGAGTGTTCAGTGCCGTCCTCGGCTAACATGGTAATGATCCTCGTGTGGTAGTTCATGATCGCACCATGACGCTCGAGCCAATCATCCCCGAGAATCAAATCCTCACCCTCGATTCCCACAACAATAAGATCAGAGAGCCAAGACCTCTCACAAATAGACACAGAACAGTCCCGGACTTCTCGATCACCGACAATTCTATCACCGCTAGGAAGTTTAACGATGAAATGCTCGCAAGGTGACAAGCTGTCGAGCCTCAAGCGGCGTACACACTCTAGAGAAATGAATGAATGCGTAGCACCCGAATCAAAAAGCACATTGACAGGATGAGAATAGATATGAACGGTACATGTCGCCACAGTAGCCGCTGGATCATCGGCCCTCCTCATCTCGTAGATACGCGGCTGGGCAGAGCCGACACTGGAAGCTCCTCCTCTAGCGGGCTGACCCCGACCCCTACCTCGGACGGCACTCGGCGGTGGCGGCGGAGCGAATGAGCCTTGGTTCACACTCGGCTCCATAGGTGCTGGGTGAGAAGAACGGGTGCCGCGAAACTGTCTGAGCTTCTCGCAAAAAGAAGCTTTGTGGCCCGACTGACCACAAGTATGACAAGTCAAGGGTGTACGAAGACAATCCCGGTTCACGTGGCCTGGCTTGCCACAGTTAAAGCATCTGGGGTCCCGGACGAAGGTTCCGGCGGCACTTCGGAAACTCCTAGAGAAACGAGCCGAACCACCCGTAGAAATGTTTACAGGTTGAGATTTCTGATGGCCTCCACTCTTGGGACTGAAAATTTCCTACGACTTTCGCTTCTTGCTCACGAGCCACATCACTAGCCGTCACGGACATATCATAAGCAAGAGCTCGACTCTGATAATCCTTCAAAGTAGTGCAAACGAGTCCAGACATATAGTCCCGAATGGACAGCTTCATCCTCCTGGAAAAATGAAAAATTTTGTCGCTCTCTTCGACAACTGGGTCTTCACATAGCCCAATTCCTTGTTAAAATCGGCAATGGCTTGAGATACGGGGATATCCCGTGGTTAAGCATCATAGAAAGCGTGTACCCGAGCCTGTCTGACCGGCCACGAGCAATATTCGGTCTTCATCAATTCCTGAAATTCGGCCCACGAAGCAACATGATCTTTTGGACCCACGGCTTCCCACCAATCCATAGCGTCCCTAGTGAGAAAGTACTGGGCAATAGGGACCTTGCGGTCCTCGGGACAGTTGGTGGCAATGAAGACTTTAGATATCTCCTTGATCCACCCCTCCCAGCCGACCGGGTCTGATGCTCCTGAAAACTAAGGAGGATGCATCTTGATGACATCTTGGAGCCAACGATCTGTTCCGCCCCGATTAGCATGGGCCTGATCGTTCTGGACCACCTAAGCTATAGCCGCCATTTGGTTAACCATTTGCTGCATAACGGCCGCAATACCAAGGTCGGCGCACTCCTGAGAAGAAGCATGACTGTGACGGTCACCGGTGCTGCCGGCTCCCAAAGAATGCGATGTGGCCGCCCCACCGGCTGCCCCACATCCTCGGCCGCATCCACGACCACGACCACGACCACGGTTTCCTCCGGCATCCATACTGGTGTTAAGAGATAACATAAGCATATTGATGATGAGTAAGGGAGGAAAAAGCAACTACGATTTGAAAAGCATAAATACTATGCAAGAAAACAAAGGACCGAATAAGAAAACTTACGAGCACTGGAAGTACCGAGATGCTGGCAGCGGAGTGACAATGTGCAAAACAAAACACGACTAGACCCAAATAACCAATAAGCCTAGGTATCCATAAACCTAGTGCTCTGATACCATTTTCTGTAACACCCCGAGATATTCAGAGTATATTACAGCGACGTGGACCCCTACATGGGACCCACCAGGCTACAAACAAGAAAACTTACTCGACTAACCATCTCGGTTAGCAAGAACACACATTTAAATGATATGACATAAAAAGATACGCCCGGAGCAACCGGCGAAATAAGCATAAACCGACAATGTAACAATTTTAAAGTAATACAATACGAAGTTTGAAATGAAAAGCCTAAGTACTCGCGAGTACAATCTATAAGTTTATAATTGTGAAAACAACCAAATCGAAATGGACTACAGAAGTAAAAGGACCCAAATGCACATGTCAACGACCCTGGCCAACGTCCTCGTACTGTCCCAGTGCCCGCTCGTCCGGATGATCATAACCTGAAATCCATAACAAGAATTTCCCCAAAACGGGTCCCGAAATGGGTTAGCAATTACGCTAGTACAAGTAATCAAGGCAAACCAATCGCTTACACATTTCATAGTACATGCACCAATATCATTTCAAAAACCAAAACTAGACATGTCTTTTCCGGAAACAAACAGTCACAATTAATTCGCCTAGGACCGGGATGAAGCCACGAATCCCACTCGAGGCCTCTAAGGACCCTCCCGAGCTGGCCACATTCATAAAACAAATCAAGCACCACACGTCACCTAGGACCGGGACGAAGCCACAAATCCCACTTGAGGCCTCTAAGGACCCTCCCGAGCTGGCTAGCGAAACAAACTCATGAATCCAGGATGAAGCCATAGATTCCCTCGAGGCCCCGTCGGACCCTCCCGAGGTGAGTAAAGCACACACAATATACATTACCATTTCACGTTAAACATAAAGGTTTCCAAGAATTACTTGCCTTGAATAAAAGACGGCGCAACGAACGGAAGGAAAATACCGACGACCGTTAGGAGCCGATAATCACGAACCTAACGATACGAAGAACACAATCACCACCAATTCTAACTGAATACGGAATTGGAAAACACCCGAAAACCCACCTACGATTTATGTGTATTCGTATCAAACAACGACGAGGGCGGATCGCAACCAAACCCTCTCGATTATGTAAATATCACGAAATACACCATGAGTTCGTAGGAGAACAAGAACAATGACGAGATTAATCATAATCAACAAGGATTAATCAACAACACGAAGCGAAACGAACATTACACCCGAAATCCCCCAAATCCTCCAAGGTAGGTTATAAGAGATTTTACCTTGATTCGAAGATGAACGATGGATGATTAGTGATAGGTGGATGGTATGATACTTGAATATTCCCTTACAATGGAGTTTGGATCGAAATCGGACGAACCCTAGCCTCAGACGTCGCTCCCGTCGCGAAAAGAAAAGAGAGATGTGAGAAATGAGAAAAACTGGGCCGCTGGCAGTTTATATACTGGCAGGAGTTACGGCCGTAACTCGCAACACATATGGCCGTAACATAGGAACATTATGGCCGTAACCTGACTCTCTTACGGCCGTAACTGGCCTCTGGATAGAATTGGGCAAATTTGACGAATGACACATACGGCCGTATCAAGAATACCATTGCGGCCGTATCGATACTTACGGCCGTAACTCGAGCATGATACGGCCGTAACTAGGAACTGGACCAGGGGGGTAAGAAACAAAGCCTTGTTACGGTCGTATGAAGGAAGCTTACGGCCGTAACTCTCGATTATTACGGCCGTAACATATATGGCTTATGGCCGTAACATGGCCTGTGACAGCAGGCCAGTCTGAAACACTGCTCGACGAGGAGACGACCGAAAAGAGAAAATAACAAGGTGTATCCATGACCAACGGATACACTCAGCACGGATTTAAGTCAGAAATCAAAACGTTACGATGAAGCTTGATTCCGAATGCCCGAAGGTTCAGGAACAACAAAGATAACAAGAATACCCTAAACTTAGGAAAATTACGAAAACCGCGATACGACGTCGGATTAACAAACCGAAACTCACAATACAAACAACTCAACTATACGAACTCATGAAACCAAAGAAATTACAAAAGCGAACGAGTTCTATGAGAATCGAACGTCCATCCCATAATACATGACACAAAACGGAATAATATCAAAACATCACCAAGATCATCCCCGATGGAGAAACTCCGAGAATAACATAGATTCAAAATGTCGACATGGTTACAAGCGAGCTATAACAAAAAAAATGAAAATACACTAAAACAGGAATACCAGCAAAGAAGAAAAAATGCGGATATTACAGTCCATGCCCCCTAGCATCGACCCTCAGAGGTTTCGCCAAACCGTCCCCGGGTGGAAAACCACTTGTGCTCACACTAATCATTACCACCGATCAACTTTCACATCAGAATTATGTCATAGAATAATACATTTAAACCAGACTATGCGGTCACAACACTTAAGTGTAGAAGCGAAATTCGCTATCAAGAATGGTAACGATCAACAACACGTCAATAATACCCATACAGGATAACCAACTGAGTGAGACATTACCGATACAATAGTTAAAGTTCATAGTCGTCACTGGCGGACCATACGACTATATGAACAGAAATCAGACGATCAATAAAGAGCACAGATACAACTGTAACACTAAGGTTACTACCGTGTCATTCAAAAGCTTACGGTCGTAACAACATAAAGTTTACGGCCGTAACAACTAGGAGCTTACGACCATAACAACTAGGAGCGTACGGCCATAGCACTAACTTCGTATGGCCGTAAAATCTAAAAGCTTACAGCCCTTATGGTAAACATCTTACGACCGTAACCACTAGTTGCAGGACAGCAGAATCAACACAGCAGCCTCAAAACGGCTCCGAAGGTTAAGGATCAACTCTAAACTATGTATCTCGACACTTAGAAAACATTGTAAAATTCTCTGATGAGTATAACAATATAACAAGCTTGTTGTAACGACTTAGGTCCCACACTCAAACAAATAATGTTTTTAAATTCGAAAATCAAAGTCGTTTTACAAATTAAGAACTTTTCAAAATCGTTTCAATCATATCCAAAAATGATGGCAACATTTTATAATATCTGAAGTACTTTAAAACACATCTTTCAAATACCGTCTGAATGTTTCATATGAAAATACATGACCAACTCGTCAAAGTTCAACCGATTCCAAAATCCATACAAAACCGTTGTTTAACCGCACCATCAAAATATTTTCAAAAAAAAAGTTGATCCACAAACATACTCACACTAGTAGAATAAACATCAAATATTTCGGTACGTCTCACTTCAGTAATGTATATTAGCGAAGTAAAAACAAACAAAAACTTCGCTTTTCAATTTACTGAAGTAAACAACACACATAGACTTCAGTAAATGGTACCAAACAAAAAGACAGGAGCTAGTTAGAAGTTTTAAGTTCCAAAGACTTCGCTAATTTTATAATTACTGAAGTAAAAATTGTGAAATTTTATTTTTGACGCAATATTGTTACAGCAGTGAAGTGTATACTTAACCTCAATTTTTTTCCAGACTCCAAAAAACCCTCGCCTTCTTCGCCCGCTCAATTATTTCCTCCCCAAAATTTTCTCCCGCTTCATTACACTCCATTTATTTTTCACTGACTCATCGCCTGCTTACTCATCATACTCGACCGCTTCGCCCGCGACTGAGCTATTTTCTTACGGAGGCTAATTATTAGGGTTCTTGCGTCGCCCGTTCGAGGTTTCATCAAATTTTTTAGGGATATTTTCAATCTAGCTTTTATTATAGTTTTTACTCACACATTTTCTTTTATTCTTCTCATAATCGAACATCTGCTGGCGAAATTGCTCATAACCAGACGAGTGGTGGTGACATTGTACGAATTGGCTTAGGTAAGGTCTTTCTTTGGGGTTTTTATTCTTCACAGTATGTGTGGTGGGGTTTCTGTATGTGTTTATGTATGTATGTGAGTATTGTGTTTCTGAGTTTCTTAGGTCTTTCTTTGGGGTTTTTCTTTACAGATTCTGAAAAAAGGTTTTTCTATAGATTGGTTTTGGGTTTTGGGGAATATATGTGTATTGTTTGAGTGTATTGTTTGGGGATTTTTCTTTGGGGGTTCAAGGTATATGTTGTTTCTGCATATATGTTAATTAGGGGCCATGTTTGGGTGATGTTAATTGTGTTTCTGTATATTGTGTTTGAGTGATGTTAGTCTTAATCGGGGTCTGCGTGAGTGATGTTAATTTGAGATCATGTTCCTGTATATTGTCTTTGTTGATAGTGTTGGTGGTGATTCTGTTTGAATTTGTTTAGTGTGTATGTATGTGAGTATTGTGCAAGATTTGATGCAAGTTTTAGAGTGTTTGTTAATTGGCAAGATTGTTCGCAAGATTTGATGCATGAGTTGTAGAGTGCTTGGTTGATGTGATAAAATTTTATATTTGGTTGTCAATGCATGAGCTGAAGAGTATTGCATGATCATATTGAAGAGAATGTATCATTGATAATCATAAATGTGTCCCTTGGAGTCAAGTGGATTATTTACTCATATTAAGTTTGGTTCGATCTAACTGGTTTCAAAATTGATTTATGTAGATTTTCTTCCTTGCTGAAAGAAAGATCTCTGACTACTTTGCAGAAGACAAGTTCAGTGGTAAGAGCACGTAATTTGCCGAGCTGTTGTTAGAATTCAGTAGTTAGTAATGGATAGATCTTGGATTAATCAGATAGGAGGAGTGCAGTATATGGGGAAGGTGTCGAAAAGTTCATTAGAGATTGTTTAGAGAATTCAGAAATTGATCAGAACTTCATTCCTTGTCCGTGTTGCAAGTGCAACAATATGAAAAAAGGGTCGGTGAAAATGTTGCGAGAGCATATTTATTTCAACGATTTTAGTCCAATTTACACCAATTGGATTTGGCATGGGGATCAGAGCTTGAATGATGGTGAGAGTGTCAACCACGATCCATATTCAAACCCACACGCAGCGGACATAATTACAACTATCCAAAAATAACCGAATTTAAAACCACATACCCAAACGGCAAACAGGGTCACCAAGTCAATCAAACACAACTCGTGAGCATAAAGTTTAAACATACGTCAAAACCATCCATCTGAGTTCCTCATGGGCTCTACCGTCGATATATTTTATGGAACACATCAAGGTTCACAGTTTTTAGGTTATATTGCACCACTCGGTGTCGAAACTATCAATATATTCAGCTCAATACACACGCGGTGTACCACCAGTAACAAACACAGATTCCACTTCACATTACCATGCAACCAAAATTATACACCACAATTATCTCACATAATTGAAATCATGAAACACACATACCTCGCATAAAAGAGGAGACTTATGTACACAGGCCGCACGGAGATGACGGTCGCCTACGATACTAATCTCATCCATCAACACATACGACACGTTATGACTACGGACAACTCAACTTATCACCCAATAACCCGAATGACATGACAACATATTACTCAAAAAATCTCGATCCGACTTGACCCGACAGCCTAGGTTTCTGCAACCAAGGCTCCGATACCATAAATGTAACACCTGCAAAATCATATGGGAATATTACATGTCGTAGATCCCTCCCACGAGGATCTACCAGGCTAACCATCACGAAACAACCAAGTGTTTGCCCAGCCGGAGGCACAATATAATAACACAGACCGTTAAGGTCAATAATAAATGACTACACTGATCGATGAGTTTGCACGACTGAAACTAACAGAAAAGTACCAATCTTTACAATAAATACCACACAGGGGTAAAGGTACAAAATAGCGGAAGAATGATTACAACTCTGTCGATATAACACAACTCAACCAAACTCTCAAATCTTGATTAGTATCGTAGCTAGTCACCTCATGTGCCGATCCTGTGACTGCTCCCATGAACCTGCATGTACCTGAATGCAATACAGACATCCACCCCCCGATTACTCGGGGGTTAGCAAAATTCCACTATTTTAATAGTGCAAGTATAATCCTGTACGAAATGTAACAAGCAAATAACCTCCACGAATCAGATATGAATAATCAACTATCAAAATATACCCGAGAGGTTTTAGGATTTCGAATTCAAGGAAAGAAGTATTTTTTAAAATAAACTCATCATCTCGGGTATTTTTATAAGTAGAAACTTTTTCGGACCTCAAGTCCAAGTTACAAAACCTTTTCCGAAATCATAGGGGCCTCAACCCGATCTTATTTCAAAACATATCATCACGAGTCTGTGACCCAACATCAAAACAGTATCCATTCAATCACTGTTCGTACTCGTCAAGTAACAAACCCCAGAAGCCACGACGGACCGTACCCGGTTCCACACAATCACTGTTCATACACATCATGTACTGAACTTTAGAGGTCACAACGGACCATACCTAGTTCCACATATTCAGTGTTTGTACACATCATGTACCGAACTCCAAAGGTCACGACGGACCATACCTGGTTCCACACAATCATTGTTCATACACATCATGTACCAAACTCCAGACGTTGCGACGGACCGTACCTGGTTCCACACTCACTTCACAACACATATCAATCAACGTAACACATTACCACGAACAACACATATTATTATCAATGTGATAAATCATTCAACAA
This sequence comes from Orobanche coerulescens, assembly GCA_033398695.1. NCBI lineage: Eukaryota > Viridiplantae > Streptophyta > Magnoliopsida > Lamiales > Orobanchaceae > Orobanche > Orobanche coerulescens. The sequence goes on along the minus strand of CM065805.1, from coordinate 143,442,262 downwards.
TACACCACAATACATGTCCAAGTGTATAATCAATCCGACACAATTATCATAGTCATCACAATACATCAAACATGTACGATCAAGCACTACACAAACAACATGATTAACATGACAAACCCCATTCCACAATGGTAACAAGTAAGGATATCATTAGCACCTGTAAACAGTTAAAATAATCAATTCATAATCAATTCACACGAACCATAACCACAAAGGTAAACCAAATCATCGTAAACTCCACACGTGATCTCTATTCACAAGACACAAATCGTATAAGCAAGATACTTGCCTCGAGACCACGGTGAACAAAACAACGAACGGACACTACCGAGCCACCATGGATCTTCCGAATTCAACGAGAAAGCAGCAACTCCGGAACACTACGAGAATAACTCTACAACGACTGACAATAATTCTCAAAACCTGATTTTAATTTGCTTAGATCTTTGGTGAAAGATGATAGAAGAATGATAAATCCTTGCTATGAATTAAAAGATGTCGATATATAAAGATATCTAGCCGAGATCATCGCCTACCCAGACCTGGAACTCTCTAGACCATCGGAGAAGAGGAAGGAATGTGAAAAATGATGAAAGTTGACCACAACACATGTATTTATATAGGCACACATTAGCGCGCACTATCGAGTCTAGGTTAGCATGTGCTATCATCCTGGGTCGTAGTCCAGAAACTTCTGCCCAACCGGGATAACACGCGCTGCATTCGAATAACGTACGCAACAACCACCGAGTTAATGCACGCAATGACTGACTATCATGCGCTACATGTTGGTCTAGCTGAAGTCCAAAACCTACTGTATGTGTTGTCCGGCCGATTAGCGTGCGCTGCCATCCGATAGGAGCATGCGCTATACACCCCATATAGAGTGCATTATTCAGTTCCTAGCATGCACTAGCGGGACCCTGGTTTCAGTCCCGTATCTACTGGACTGCCCCAAGCTGCCGGTTAGCGTGCGCTACCCTGCCGGCAGCATGCACTAGTTGTGGTACAGTAGCGCGCGCTACACCACAAGCGGTAGCGTGCATTACACCAGTAACGAACCAAACCTCATGCAATGATCTGAATCGTGACCAAACACGTGTCCCAACATGGCACCCCCTAACATGGAACAAAATTCCAAAGACATGGATAACAACAATCCGATAAACTGCAGAAGAACTCAATGAAATAAGTTTGTGGGCACATTACAAATGGTATTACTCGATGGTAATCGAGAATCAATAAAATATCGACAAGGATCACAACATACGAGCTCAAGCTCAATCAAAACACATGATTACCAATACTCGAAAGATTATAATACCGTCTACGCAATATACAAAATGACAACTATTGCCAATTAAATGTACGGGTATTACAACAAACGTGGACAAGGTTGGTTGAGTTGTATATTGATGAGCATCCTCCTAGTATGGTGACCCTTGGGAGAGTTACTAAGGGGGGACCAACCTTACACGGTGTGCCTCTATCTGGTGATTTAGATATGGTGATTGTTGAAGATGTTCGAGACACTGATGCTCCAGTCCCAGTTCCCTCGTCGGAGGTAAGTTTAGCGGGGCAAAGCCGTATGTGGTTTTATTGCATGGCCAAGACGTCTAATAAAATCTATTTTAGAACAGGTGTTTCTTCCTTTTATCTTTATTAGAAAACGTATATATTTTATTAAGTAGAAATAGAATAACTAATAATAGTTTTCGCTAAGATAGTTATTTAATATTTTTTAAAGATATTGCGGGGCCAAAAAAGAAATGAATTCAATCGGTTGATAACTCAGAATCCATACAAAATCCCATTTTGGAATTGCTTAAAATTTCCCCATCCATTTATGATAATCCTTTGCGGGTGCCGTAGGTGATTTCTTTGGCGTAGTTGATACTGAAGTGCCATTGTACGTATGCCACACCGATGTTCTAGAAATTTTCCAGGGGAATGATTGGCTTAGTATCTCAGTTACGCAACTCTGGATCATGTAAGTAAATTTTATAACTATTTTTAATAATATGACTTTATGTTTGTGTTATGTGAAGCACTTCTGCTTTGCCTACTGCTTTTGCATATATACATTATCAGTTGCATATTCTTTTTGTGACAATAATATTATTTTTATTGTAATATTAAATTTGTAATGCAACTCTAATAATAATGTGCATTTAATTTACAGTTATTAAAATTTCCTTTCAAAAGTTAAACTTCTTTTTATTGATTATTAGGTATCTAAAATCACTAATCGTGGACACGTGAATGATAATGTGTATTGATTCCTTGAGCCTCAATCCATATAAAGTATGGGGAATAAGAAGACGGAAGCCACACCGTATATTCTAAGAGATATTCGGGATTCGAAAAAACAGATTTTTCAAGGAGCTTATCACCACGAGTAAGTACAACGACCTAACAATTAGCGTCAGATTTTTGACTATGAAACACTTTTGGTTAAATAAGAAATTTTATAACTTGTTTATCAAAATTAGCTTGTTTGTTTTCAAAATGCAGGCGACATTGATAGCTCTTGGTAATTTTACCTAAGTAAGGGACTGCCATGTGGTTTTGTTCATTATCGTAAGCCCGGTCAGGATATCAAATTCATAGTGCATAGGTAAGCTTCTAAAGAAGTAAAATGAATAAAGATAGAATAATTTGTACAAGTTAGTGATTGTTTTTATTACCTGTTACCTAGCCGTGTGAAGGTCTTGTTCCAGCTGAGTTAGCCAAATCCTGCTTGACTCTAGCTGCTATATGTAGGCCTATTTGAATAAACACTCATGCATGCAATGTGGTTTTTTTTCTGTTTATAGCTACTGTTTGAATAAAGACTCGTGAGTTATGTTTACAGCTGTTGTACATAGGTTATGTTATGTTTATAGCTGCTGTACATAGTTATGTACATAGGTCTATTATTTTATCTGTTTATAGCTAATCTGGCAGCAGGAAATGGTAAAGTTGAAAAAAAAAAGAATCAGACAAGATGAGTTATTTCCTTCTACTGTTTGTCAAAAGTTTAGATGTGGTTCTACATGTTGCTTCTTTCATTATGTTATGCTAGCAGCTTTGATTATATTTGTTGTAGTATTTCGGCGCACATGATTACTTTGTACTATATAATAATATGCTTGTGTTGACGAACAATATTCGATGCCTTTGGATTTGTATATATTCTTTGGTGGTCAATCTGTTAGAGTGACAGTATTGTGTTTGTAATGTTGATGAGATGTTGGTGTAGAGTGACCCAATTTTATACAGGTGGAATTGGCACATTTGATAGGGCTGGGGTGAAAACCTGGACCAAATTCACATCAGTTATTAACCGATGTAAAGAGTAACAAAGCACATTGGTTGTTAAACCGATGTGACAAACATATTGTAACATCGGTTAACAACCGATGTAAAATCTCCCAAAATTGACATTGGTTACATATATAACCGATGTGACAAACAATTTTAACATTTGTTTTAAACCGATGTAAATTAGCTTTGGGAGCTCATCCTGAGTAGTTTCCCTCATCCATTCGAGTTCCTTCCTACGTCGTACAGGGCCCTGACGTCCTCCTGTAAGAAAATGCTTTGGCGACCAATGGCTTCCAGTTGCTCTATGTGTGCCTCTGTGCATGGAGAGTTAGAGTGCGTGAGTTTGGCATCCGAAGGTTCTCCAAGCTGTTTGAGCACTACATTGTGCGGGGACTTTGTGGTGCGTCATCAGCAAACAGGAGATCTTCATTCGATCCAGATGGTGATCCTGGTTGGACATGAGTGGGTGCAGGATGCGGAGCAGGAATCTCGGATGGTTTTGCTTGAGTTGATGGAGAGAAGGAAGGGACTAATTCATCATGTTTCTATTCGGCTTTCGTATCCTGTGGTATAGGAAGGACTGGGTCCTATTATTGGCTCACAGCAGCCGCCTATTCCTTAAGAGGGACTAATTCCTCTTGTCAGACGGCACGGGTAACATCAGCTTCTGGAGGAGGGACTGAAGCCTCCTGGTTTGGTGCTGATGGGGGTTGCTCGGCAGACGTTCCTTAGCCATTTTTATCCTTGGACTGAGCAAATTCATTCTTTGGAGCCTCTTCATGGCTCAGCCTCAGACCTATCTGAATGTCATCATCGTCTTTGTCGGAGTCGAAGTGGTGACTAGGGATCTTGGGCTTTTCAGTAGATGGAGATTTACCTTTCAGTATTGTCTTCTCCTTTGCCACAAAGTGTGAATAGATAAGTTATTTGCAAAGGTGATCATCCTACTTGATCAGGACTTTGACGTTTTGGGAGTCCATCACTTATGAAGCAAACAACTCTTCTTCCTTCCAGTCCTCCCGGTGGTACAACGTGTCATAGGGGGGCGACCCTGTATGATTTTCATACTTTGAAGCTCTTGAAGGCTCCCTCTATCTAGACCTGAAGAAGAGTGTTATTAACATTATCAGTCGAGGAGGGAGTCCGAACAATAGTGGGTTCTGTTGTCCGGTTGGGGTTCTCGACATGTAAGGGAACCTATGGTGAAGCGGATCCCGAACAGGGTGGGATGCCCTGTTGGGAGAGGGACTCCGTACATGGGTGGGTGCCCTGTTTGGAGCGGTGGTTGACAGATTCAAAGAGGTATCCGATTCACCAGTTCCTTCAATCTTCATGAATGTCTGGTCATCCGTCATAGCCTCAATGGGCTCAGAATCTGTTGTGGGAGCATCCAGAGTTCCTTCGAGAGGGATTGCGCCCTGTGGGATTTCTATTTCGGCATATACAGACTGCGGGACTGCATAAGTGGCCACTGTAGCCACCGGGGTTGCTGTAGGAACAGCTTCCGGCTTTGTAGATTTATAGGTTTTTCACTTCTTCTTCTTCTTATTCTCGAAAGTTGTAGGCGAGATGCTGTCTGGAACACTTCTTTTCTTGCTGATAGACTTCTTCTTGCTGTGGATTTTGATTTTGGGGGGAAGGTTAGTAACATCCCTGGGATCTTTGGATGTTGGGAAGGAGAAAGGATTGGGCCTGTTGGTGAGAAGTGAGTCCTTGTTAAAACTAATGGCTTCAAGCCACCAAGGAACTTCCCGGCAAGAAGCTTTTTGGCATTTGCTTACTACTGTACGCCACAGCTAGTCACGATGTACTTCAATATGAGCGACGATGGCAATGACGTCAGAACCCTTCTTGTTCGACGTATACTAAAACTCAGCGTCAACAAAGAAATCTTCAACAATCTGTTCATCATAGCTTTCCATATGCAAGCTACCCATACGGTAGATGCTGGTTTGCTTCATATGGGATACCACAAAGTGTGCTTTCTTGTTCCAAGGAAGTGACGAGTGTAGATTATACTCTTTCTATCCAGCTTACAGCCTCCGACATCCAAGTCGTTGTATCCTACCAAATTTGAACCCTCCTTCACTAGGATACCACAATCCTACATCGATTGTTCCTTTCACGTATGTAAGGATTCATTTAGCTGTGGTGAAGTGTGACTCCTTAGGTGCTACCTGGCACCGAGCACACATTCCTATAACAAACTGGATATCAGGCCTGCTGGCTGTTAGGTACAGGAGTGAGCCTATTGGTTTCTTGTAGGGTTATTGATCAATCGACTTTCCAGCTTCGTCAGCACTTATCTGTGTGGCATGGGGGTGGACGATGATTTGTATTTGTTCATCCAAAATTTGTTGATCAGCTCCTTGTTGTTCTTCTCCTGGTTGATAAATATACCTGTAGGGAGTTGTTTCACCTGCAATACTAGAAAATAATTAAGTTCTCCCATCATACTCATTTTAGATTCACTTTGCATCAGCTGATAGAACCTTTGACATAAAGCAAGGTTAGTTTAACCAAATATGATATCATCGACAGATGTTTAAACCATAAGTAGATTGTCACCTTCCTGTATTTTAAAGAGGGTTTTACCGACTGCATCTTTCTCAAATCCATTATTGATCAGATACAGTGACAAGGTTTCATACCAGGCTCTAGGTGCTTTCTTGAGTCCATACAGTGCTTTCCTTAGCTTGTATACAAGATCTCCGCCTTCAGTGTTTACAAACTCTGGCGGTTGTTCAACATAGACTTGTTCGGCTAGGTCTCCATTCCAGAATGCGCTCTTAACGTCCATTTGATATAAAATAAAGTTCTTGTGAGTGACGAATGCTAGGAATATCCTAATGGATTATAGTCGAGCTACGGGTGCAAAGGTTTCATCATTGTCGATTCCTTCTTCCAGCATGTATCATTGGGCTACTAATCTGGATTTGTTCCTGATCATAAGTCCATTTTCATCCTTTTTGTTTCTGAATACCCATTTAGTTCCTATGACTGATTGATGTGTTGGTCTAGGAACTAGGTACCAGACATTATTCCGTTCAAAACCATTGAGCTCTTCTTCCATCAAAGTGATCCAGTGAGAATTATTCAGAACTTCATTGGTCGAAAGAGGTTCGGACTGGGCAAAAAATACAGAGAGGGTGCACATAGCGAGTCTTATATTCGGCTTGATATTTCCATACAAGAAATTGAGATTTCTCAGAATTTGTCTCTTAATGTGCATAAAGTACAGTGCCTTGTCTACTTTGTATTTTCCTACGTGTGGTTACACCGGCATCAATATATCCAATTATTAATTCATGGGGGTGATCTTTGAGCAACCTCCTGCCAGGTTCTAGTTCGGCATCCCATGATGTAGCCTGTTGAACTGTAGCCCCAACTTCATCTTGTACAACATTAGCTTTAAATGCATCCATTCTTACAGCGGCAGGATTGATTTCTCGGTCCATAACTAGTTCTATTGGAGTTTGGGGATCATTAATATAGAGTGTCTGGATGATTTGGGTTATGTCTTCAACTCTTGTAGGGCCACAATGGGGTTAATAAAATGCTACATGGATAGATTCCTCTATTGTCATCTTTTTTTATTAAATATCCTCAAAGCTTTACTGATAGACGAGTATCTAACAAAAATACCCATATCCGACTTTTCATCGAATGTCTTCAGTTGATCCTTCCCATTGTTGAGCACGTAACACCTGCATCTAAAAATATGAAAATATGCACCCATTGGAGTTCTCATACAAATTGAAGCTTCGTCCTGGATGTTATTCGTCCCACACAGGGCAAAACTAGCAAGGCTTAGTCCACACAAGGGTAAGACAAGCACAACGAAAGGTTTGGTATGACAAGATCAAACAACAGTTGTATGCTCGATGAGCGTTCACTGTAAGGTCTATTGTTTGCGTTAAGGACTATGTATATTTCTTCTCTTGATGTAGCTATATGCTCAAGGAAATATGCTGGTCTTGTAAGCAGATATTCAAATTGTCAGAGTGTTAAACCTCATATGTATTTTGCGAAGTCGAGTGTTGGTATGTCCTCTTGCTTGGGCCTATTTATAACCTATGAAGAAGAAGGATGGAAGCATGAGAATATGTATTGATTATCGTGAGTTGAATCGACTCATGATAAAGAACAAGTATCCACTTTCCCGAATTGAAGATCGATTTGACCAGTTTGGAGGTTCTGGAGTGTTCTTGAAGATAGATTTGAGGTCATGATACCATCAATTAAAGATCAAAGATGAGGACATTCCGTAGACTGCATTCTGAATAATATATGGCCACTAGGAGTTCCTAGTAATATGTTATTTTGTTGCGATGATTGTTAATGATACAGCGGTTTTATGTGTAGTATGCTGTATTTGTTGCTTCTCCCCAAAAATGCTGCGGCAACTTGCTTGCGGCTAACATGGTCCTTGTTTCTTCTTTTAGCATCCTGTTCTTATGCTCGGCAACACCATTTTGTTGAGGAGTCTAGGCTGCTGAGTAATCGTGTTATATTCTATTGTCCCACGGTATTGTTCTATAAAGTGATTTGTGAATTTTGTGCCTCTGTCGGAATGAATGGATACAATACTCGACCATTTCTCATTCTGCATCTTTTTCAGGTGCTCTGTAAACTTTGTGATGGTATCATTCTTTTTGTTTAGGAAGATGATCCAAGCATACCTGGAAAAATCATCAACAATAACGAGATAATATTTCTTTCCTCCCAAACTTATAGAGTCTACAGGGCCATAGAGGTCCATATGTAGCAAATCCAGTACTTTGTGGGTGGAAAGATATGACTTGGTCTTCAGAATGGTCTTAACTTGCTTGCCTTTATGACAGGGTCCACTGATGCTGTTTTTATGAAATGACATATTGGGCAAGCGTCTAACCATTCCCTATTCAGCGAGCTTGTTGATAGTCTTGAAGTTGATATGCGACATCCTTTTGTGCCACATTCAGATTTGAGTTGCAGTGCCTTTGGTAACAAAACATGGAATAATGGAGCTTGTTGGCTTCTAGAGAGCAACGTATATGTTACCTGACCATCTTAATGTGAGTTCTGGATGTCCGAGGTGACGTTTCTCGGGCATGTGATTTCATCAGACGGAGGACGTGTCGACCCTCAGAAGATGGAGGCTATATGAGATTGGCAACCTCCGAAGAATTTTAAGGAAATCCGAAGCTTTGTCAGATTAGCTGGCTATTATCGGCGATTTGTGGAAGGATTTTCTAAAATCGCTCAACCTATGACGAACCTTTTGTGGAAGGATAAGAAATACACGTGGTCTAACGCGTGTTAGTGGAATTTTGAGGAACTCAAGAGTCGTTTAACTTCAGCGCCTGTCCTTTCTTTACCAAAAGGGACAGAGGGATTCGTGGTTTATATTGACGCGTCCGGACAAGGTCTCGGATGTGTATTAATGCAGAACGGGAAAGTGATTGCCTATGCTTCACGGCAGTTAAGACCTTATGTGGTCAACTATCCGACCCATGACCTGGAGCTAGCGGTCGTGGTTTTCGCGTTAAAGATTTGGCGTCATTATCTTTATAGCGTCCCCTGTCAGATTTTCACTGATCATAAGAGTTTGAAGTATATATTTACTCAGAAGGAGTTAAATATGCGTCAAAGACGGTGGTTGGAACTGATTAAAAATTATGATATCGAGATTCAATATCACCCGGGTAAGGCAAATGTTGTCGCTGATGCCTTGAGCCGTAAGTCCGTGTAGGAGCAAATGCTTGCTCGTTTATGTAATACCCGATTGTAATTCAGTCATTATCATTCAGTAATTTCATTCGGTAATTGTCACTATGTAATTTTTCACTTGTTATAATCATTCATCCGTGTTCACCGTTCGGAATAACTTGGAGTTGTGTATCGATATTGTTCATTGTTTCAACCTTACTCGGGAATCGAGACAAGAGTATTATCTTCATTGTTATAATTGATTCATTAGTAGATGTTGACGTTGGAGTTCATGTCATTTCTAATCTCCACATTGTTCAATTTGTGTTATAATCATGGCTTGGAACCACCGTTTTGGGGTTTCCGTACTTCTATTTCGTGTTATTGTTTCCCAAATATTGATTCCTATTGCTTTTATTCTCTTCCCAAATCATTTTTCATCATTTTAGGACCCAAGGGGGGTGTGGACCGCGGCACACACATTTTCCAGTTTTGGCCGAGCAGCCTGTACTGTGGGCCGCGGCACACTCGTCCGGGCTGCAGCACACTGCCGAGTCACTGCCGCGGCACACTCTTCCGGGCCGCGGCACACTCTTGTTGCAACTTATCGGCCAACCCATCTGTACCGTGGGCCGCGGCTCATGCCGACGGGGCCGCGGCACACTGCCAAGTCACTGCCGCGGCACATTCGTCCGGGCCGCGGCACGCTGCCGATCACTGGGGGCAGTTTTGGCCCTGTGCCGCGGCACACTTCGGCCGGGCCGCGGCACACTTCGGCCGGGCCGCGGCACACAGTGCAGTCAGCACTATAATTGCATTTTTTCAGCGAGATCAACTCATTTTTTTCCTTTTCTTCAACCATACGAGAGAGAGGGCTTGAGGGGGGAGACTTCCCATCATCTATCACTTGAGTGTTTAATTTTCTTTATCTCCTTTCGATCGTGAAGCCCGGATAGTCGATCTAACGCGTATTCTTCGGATCAAAGTGCTTGGATCTTCAAGAGGTAATTTTTTTTCAACATCTTGGATTTCGATTTTGTATTGAGATATGATGTTTTGGATGTTAAGATCATGTTGTATGAAGTGAAATATGCATGATTATGAATATGTTTGATTATTCATTGGATTATTGAAGGATTATTCAAGAACACTTTGAATATTGAATTGGATTTGGGGGTTTTCGATTATTGTTGTTGAAATCATGAATTTAGATATTCATATTGGATTATTGATCGCATGGAAGATGTTTTGTTGGTTTGAAACACTTCTTGGGGATTTGATATTGGTATTATTGAGGTTTGGTTGTAAACAATCGAAGTTTGGCCACAAAGTGTTCGATATAATGCCCCAATGAACTTGGTTTAGTCGTATCGACGTTTTGAGTTCGTTATTTTCGTGTTTGATTCGTATGATGAACGGATTGTTGGTAATTGTGTTATTCAAGGTTGTTCGAGCGACCGATATCTCAATTAGGACGTTGTTCGTGGAAGGATAATTGTCACCGGTGTTGTGTAAGTTGATTCTTACTCGGTTAAAAGGATATTCATTCCTTTTGTTGTTGTTCATTTATAATCATACTCATTCATCATTGTATTAACCGTATTGAGACTTGTAATTGTCGAATAATCACTTCATTCACGAGGAACGACGGTTCTAATCATTTCATTGTGTTATCAATCACGTCACTATTATTTTCATCTCGGTGAGTCATTCTTGGCCTTGTCGAATCATTATTCATTGATATTCATTGTGGTCATTCTCGTTCATATGACCTTCTGGGTTCATATTGCGTGACCGGTTGTGGTTGTGTGGAATTTTTAGTCGGGCACACGATGGTCATTTATTGGGTTCACCGGTACATTGGACCATGCACACGGTAACGCTTACCTTCGTGAGACTAATTAGGTACAAGGACGGGTGTGTCCGGTCATTCGTCTTGCACAGAATATTACGGGCGTACTATGATACTCCTCTTCAGCGTAATTTATAACTTAGGATATTTCATAACTTCATATATATCATGATTGTGTATTTTCAACCCTTGAGGATTGTTGTTTTGTGTAACTGACCCCGTTGGGGGATTTTGTTTCAGGTCACGGCAAGGCAAAGGCACAGGAAGATCATGTTGATGGCGAAGAGTCCCAGTGATACTAGTAGGGGCCCCCAGTCATTCAGTCATTTCAGTCATTCTTATTTCTCTTCATTTGTATTTTCCGCTGCAAATTCCGTTTGAGATGTTTATTTATTCACGGTGGTGTATTTTATTTTCACATAAAATATACTAGTATTCTGTATTGTCCTGGTGTATTGTACTTAAGCTCCTCATAGGAGTATTTGGTAATATAATGTGGTTCGGTACTACAATTATATTATTTAATTCATCAGTTTTCATTCGCCTGGTGGGTCCCAGTCGGGGGTCCACGGCACTGTAATATCCGCCTAGTTTGGGGTGTTACAGAGTTGGTATCAGAGCGTGGTTTTGAATACTACCTTCCGAGTCATGTCTCATTTGAAATCATCGTCATCAAACTAGTATCATTGGACTTTCGTGTCACGTGTGACCTGTGCAAATGCCGAGCCAATCAGACCGAAAGAACTGTAAGACTTCTAAGGCCATGGTATAATTTCTGGCAATAATCATTCATTCATAATTCACTAGTTAACAATCCTCAAAAATCATTTTCATTTTAATCATGTTGATCATATTAACTCATTAATCACTCAATTCATTTCATTACTCAGTTGTTGATCTGGAAGATCATATCATTAATCTTGTTAACTTATTCAAGATACTCATTTCAAGAATTTCATCAGATAATCATGTCACCTCAGTTAATCATTTATGTAATCACTGTGTTAGAGCGCATATGCTCAATTTCATCATTTCATGACGTAAATCATAATGCGGTACTCATACGAGATCTATGATTATCATGCGACCTTCCTACTTCAGTATGGAGAGAGCTGTCAGGGGATGCACGGGGAGAGGCCACGGTGCGGGCCGGAACCCGGGGAATAATCACTCTGTCGGGAAGCCGTATCCGAGACTCCGCTCGATCGGAAGATGTTCGGGTTGATCCACTCACTTTTATGCAGGTCATGATGACCCATATGCAATTGCTTAATCATCATTGCGCCACTCTGGCCGAATTAATTGAGAGAACTCTCCCGTATGAGCCTGCTGCTAAGGAAATTGCTGAGCAACAACCTTTATCTGTCAGCAAGAAATCAACGAAGCGTAATCAGTCAGAAGGCAGGCAGTCAAACTTCAAGAAGCCTCATGCGGGCCCTATCATTTCTGAGCGACCTCCTACGGTGCATAATCGTGCGGGATCTCAGTCCCGAGCGGCCAGTTCGGCCATCACCTGTTTCAACTGTGGAACGCCGGGTCATTACAGCACTAAGTGTCTGAAACCGTCTATCACATGCCATAATTGTGGGATTTTTGGGCATAAGGCCCGTTTTTGCCGAAAAGGCTCCAAGTCGGCTCCGGCGGCATCTCAGGCCCCGAAGCAATCAGCGATTCAGACTCAGACTACTCTGTCAGCGTCGTTTAAGACGATGGAAGCAAATAAAGTCGGAGCTCATATTTATCAGACGGGAGCGTCCGGTTCGGGGGCCGGCAAGTCCCGGATTCATGTGATGAAGAGGATCGACGATCCGGTGGACCGAATGATCTCAGGTATACTCATAATCTTATTTCAACCTGTCTGTACCTTTTGATACTGGTGCACCGCTTTCATTCATTTTCGAATCATGTTTGAATAGACTTAATTTGGATAGTCCTATTGCTTGTGGACCTCATACCATCGGTCTAACTGGTGATGGAGGAATTTTCGGAAATCATACCGAATTAAGCTTAATGACCGCGATTGGTTGGTGAACCTAATCGTGGTGGACTTAACAAAGGACGATGTAATATTGGGTGTTAATTAGATGGATCGTCATGATACCATCCTCAATGATCGTAAGCGTTTGGTCACTATCATTTTAGTCATTGGAGCCGAGTGTGTATTTTAGGGAGGTAATACCCATTGTTCCAGATGAATTATTAATATGATGGAGGCAGTGTAATTACTCAATCGAGGTGTTCAATCATTCATTGTATCATTTTCATCGATTGGCCATTCTTAGGCAATCGAGGTGTTCAATCATTCATTGTATTCTTTTCATCGATTGGCCATTCTAAGGCAATCGAGGTGTTCAATCATTCATTGTATCATTTTTATCGATTGGCCGTTCTTAGGCAATCGAGGTGCTCAATCATTCATTGTATCATTTTCATCGATTGGCCATTCTTAGGCAATCGAGGTGTTCAATCATTCATTGTATCCTTTTCATCGATTGGCCGTTCTAAGGGAATCGAGGTTTTTCAATCATTCATCGTATCATTTTCATCGATTGGCCGTTCTTAGGCAATCGAGGTGCTCAATCATTCATTGTATCATTGTCATTGATTGGCCGTTCGAAGGCAATCGAGTTGTTCAGTCATTCACTGTATCATTATCATCGATTGACCGTTCGAGGGCGATCGAGGCGTTCAATCATTCGGGGTATCATTGTTATCGATTGACGATGTACTCACAGACGAGCTACCTGGTTTACCTCCACAGAGAGATGTGGAATTCACGATTGAGTTGGAGCCCGGTACGTCCCCGATATCGAAGGCACCATACCGGATGGCCCCGACCAAAATGCAGGAGTTGAAGAATCAACTAGAGGAGTTGTACGAAAAAGGTTATATCCGACCGAGTGCATCCCCGTGGGGAGCACCAGTGTTGTTTATCAAGAAGAAGGATGGTTCTTTTCGCTTGTGTATTGATTATCGGGAGTTGAACAGGGTGACAATCAAGAATAAGTATCCCTTACCCCGTATTGATGATCTCTTAGATCAACGTCAGGGAGCTTCAATATTTTCCATGATCGACCTTAGGTCTTGATATCATCAGTTGCGAATTCGAGAGTCGGACATCGCAAGGACAGTGTATCGTACACGCTATGGTCATTATGAGTTCGTGGTAATGCCGTTTTAGTTATCTAATGCATCTGCGGTATTCATGGAATCAATGAATCGGGATTTCATCGACTTTTTGGATCAGTTTGTTGTTGTCTTCATTGATGACATTTTGATTTATTCACGTGACCGAGAGGAACACGAGGTTCATCTTCATCAGGTTCTCGAAGTGTTAAGACGAGAGCAACTTTATGGAAAGTTTTCCAAATGTGAGTTCTGGATGTCCGAAGTGACTTTTCTCGGGCATGTAATTTCATCAGATGGAGTGCGTGTTGATCCTCATAAGATGGAGGCTATCCAAGATTGGTTACCTCCGAAGAATGTTAAGGAAATCCGAAGCTTTCTCGAATTAGCCGGTTATTATCGGCAGTTTGTGGAAGGATTTTCTAAAATCGCTCAATCAATGACGAACCTTTTGCGAAAGGATAAGAGATACACGTGGTCCGACGCGTGTCATCGGAGTTTTGAGGAACTCAAGATCCGGTTAATTTCAGCACCTGTATTTTCCTTGCCGCAAGGGACGGAAGGATTTGTGGTTTATAGTGATGTGTCCGGGAAGGGTCTCGGATGTGTACTCATGCATAATGGGAAGGTTATTGCCTATGCTTCACGACAATTGAGACCTTACGAGGTTAATTATCCGACCCACGATCTGGAGCTAGCAGTCGTGGTGTTCGCATTGAAGATTTGGCGTCATTATCTTTATGGCGTTACTTGTCAGATATTCACCGATCATAAGAGTTTAAAGTATATATTTACTCAGAAGGAGTTAAATATGCGACAGAGGCGGTGGTTGGAACTAATCAAAGATTATGATATCGACTTTTTTTACATATGTTTTTCTCAGTATCCTTCTTTTGGGTCTTTTCGAATATTGTATTCATGTTCTGGACTCGCTCATAAACATGGGCACCCGTTAAGGGTGTCGACGCCATGTCGTGCTCTTGACATCCATCAAAAGCTTTTTTCAATCTACGGTATGGGTGATTACGTGTGAGAAACTTCTGATGTCGAGTGTAGACAGTCTTTTTTCCATGTTTTAGTTGTATGTGGCTTGTGTCTTTCTCACATATAGGATATGCAAGATGCCCCTTAACCCTATAACCACTCAAGTTCCCATATGCTGGAAAGTCATTAATGGTACAATATAACATTGCACGTAATCTAAAATTGTCCTGGTGGTATCCATCAAACACATCAACCCCTTTCTCCCACAACATTCATAAGTCGGGCTTAGATAAACATCAATATCATTTCCCGGTTGTCGCGGGCCTGAAATTATCATAGATAACATGATATATCTTCGCTTCATACACAACCAATGGGGGAGATTGTAAATTATGAGCATAATAGGCCACGAACTGTTTTTAGTGCTTAAGTGTTAGGCGTATTTTTATATGCTTATTTATCATTATTTTATATTCATTTGAAGTGTAAATCTGCATAAATGAGCTTTTAATGCACTATTCTTTTATGTTTTGCAGGAAATTGGAGTCCGGAAGCTCGAACAATGAAAAACAGGCGAAAACGGCAATTTTTGGCCTGGAGCCGCGGCACAAGGAAAGCGGGCCGCGGCACACGAAGGTAGCTAGCAGAGCGCCGAGCGGACTGTACCGGGGGCCGCGGCACAAGGAAAGCGATCCGCGGCCCAGGAGGAAAAACGCGCGCCCAGGCATAGGCGCTGAGCATGGTGAGACGCGGCACAGATTAAGTGAGCCGCGGCCCACGGGGCGGTTTTGCTGAGTCTTCCGCGTTTCTTTGCCGTTTTTGGAGCCTGTTCCCAACCTAATTCCCGGACGTGTTTTGGAGGCTGAGGATAGTGATAAATAGGGATTCAAGGTCTAAAAAAGGGGATCATCGAATAGAGGATCGATCATCATCGAGGAATCAAGAAGAAGCATAAAACACCAAGGGGCAGAGAAAGGAAGCTAGAGAATGGAGGAATCTGAGTTCTTCGACTGCGTTTGATCTTTATGCTTTCTTTGATTTTTTCTGTGTTTTTAATTTCTAGCATGTCAGGCTAAAACCCTATTCTAGGATTTTGATGAAACCGAAGTTTTGACGAATTTACTTTTTATTATCAATATAATTCCCTTTTCTATTGAGTTTTCCCCAATTGTTCTTAATGCTTTCAATTGTGTGGCCTATAATTGAATTGTTTTAATTACGCAACTCGAATCGGGAGAGGAGAGTTGGTAGGAATATTGGTGAGAACCGTTTTATCTTATGAGATAGGAATATACTCATAGGAACTACGTGGCCTGTCTGAAGATTCCGTGTTTTTTGCCTATTTTCGAATTAATCCACCTAGGAATAGAGTGTGTTATTCGACTTAGAAAAATCTATTGACCTCGGGAGAGGCAGTAGAGTATTTTAGTAACCTTCACCTTCAATAAATTGGGAAGTCATTAAATTCATATAATCGAGAGTAATTCGGATAAACCGAGGTGGATTCACAATCCTAGATTTATTCCTTATTTGATTTTCTTTCTTCAAACAATCGTTTTCATTATTTATTCTTTTATTAATTTTCTTTAATTATTCTTGCATCTCCACTTTCGATAGTTCAGATAAAATTAGAATACTCATAAATTGATAGTTAGTAAGTCAGTCCTCGTGGGAACGATATCTTACTCATCACTTTATTACTTGTCTACGATAATGTGCACTTGCGTTCACCGAAATTCGCAACAAGTTTTTGGCGCCGTTGCCAGGGATTGATTATTTTACTAATATCGATTTCAGTATTTCTAGTCTTAGTTTGAATATTTTTTTGATTTTTGTGTAATTTCTTATTATTTATTTTCCTTTCAGGAATTTCTGGTTAGTGCATGAGAAAATTCGGTAACGAAGGCCTACTACCTTTGGATACCGAACTCGAGCGCACTCTTCGGAAAAGCAAGAAGGAGAAACGTGAGATACCGACAATAGGCACCATGGCCGATAACACGGGAAATCACAAAGCAGACAACCCCATTCAGCAAGCTCAACCGGCATTAGCACTCCGTGACTATGCTATGGCACAAATAAATGCAAACTTTTCGGGAATTCGGCGTCCAACCATCCAAGCGAGCAAATTCGAAATCAAGCCGGATATTTTTCAGATGGTGCAAGCGAGCCAATTTTGTGGACTGGCGAACGACGACCCCAACGCGCATATTGCTTCATTTCTCGAGATTTGTGACAACTTCAAGAATAATGGTGTCACCGATGACGCTATCCGTCTGCGGCTTTTCCCTTTCTCTTTGAGGGACAAAGCCAAATTTTGGTTGAATTCATTACCGACGGGCTCTATCACGACTTGGGCAGAATTAGCACAAGCCTTTCTGGCTAAATTCTTTCCACCATCGAAGACAGCGAGATTAAGGAACGAGATTACCACCTTCGGGCAATTTGATATGGAGTCGCTTCACGAAGCTTGGGAGAGATACAAAGATTTATTACGGAGATGCCCACACCATGGCTTACCGGATTGGCTACAAATCCAAACCTTTTATAACGGATTGAGTGCTTCTACACACACTCTTGTTGATGCAGCCGCTGGAGGAGCATTGATGGGAAAAACAATGGCCGAAGCCCACTCTCTATTGGAGGCGATGGCTGCAAATGCTTATCAGTGGCCTTCCGAACGAGTGATCCCGAAGCGAGTAATGGAAATTTCCAATAATGATCCAATATCTCGCATCACAAGACAAGTCGCAAAGACTGACTCAAGAATCTTCAAGCCTTTTCACATGCTCCTTCCCCCGTTACCACTGAATCATGTAATTGGTGCAACGGATCTCATCCTAGCGCAGAGTGCCAAGTCGGAAATCCTTTCGATCAACCTCCAATGGAACAAGCTCAGTTTGTGGGGAACGGAAATCGGCAGAACAATCCGTATTCCAATACATACAATCAAGGGTGGTGCAATCACCCAAATTTTTCATGGAAAAACGGGCAAGCTTTAAAACCTCTGCAAGATCCATTCGTACAGCCCCCACAGCAGCCCCCTCAACCACCAAAGGTATCCTTGGAAGACGCTCTTGCTCAAATGGCGGCTAATACGAGCCAATTCATGACCCGCACTGAAACTACCTTACAAAATCATTCCGCCTCCATCCGAAACTTGAAAGTACAAATGGGGCAGATTGCAAATCTATTGTCCTCCCGACCTCAAGGTGTGTTACCCAGTACCACCGAAATGAACCCCAAGGAAAACGTGCAAGTAATCGAGCTACGAAGTGGAAAGGAGCTAAAAGTGCAGCCTACCAACAACAAGAAAAAAATCGACCACAGTGAGAAAGAAAAGGACGAGGCGCCCAAGCCAAAAGAAGTGTCGACTACTCATCCCACTCCTCAAATTCCATTCCCACAACGTCTGCAAAAGCAAAAATTGGACAAGCAATTCTCCAAGTTTCTTGACGTCTTCAAGAAACTCCATATCAACATTCCATTTGCCGGCGCCCTGGAGCAAATGCCGAGTTACGTGAAATTCATGAAAGAAATCCTGTCAAACAAAAGAAAGCTCGAGGAGTATGAGAAAGTCGCATTGACGGAGGAGTGCAGTGTTATTTTACAAAAAAAGCTCCCACCTAAATTCAGGGATCCGGGAAGCTTTACTATTCCATGCACCATTGGGAATTCATCCTTTGAAAGAGCCCTATGCGATCTCGGAGCCAGCATAAACCTTATGCCCCTTTCTATTTTTAAGAAGCAGGATATTGGGGAAGCCAAGCCGACGACGGTCTCTTTGCAATTAGCCGATAGATCTATCAAATATCCGAGGGGAGTGATAGAGGATGTCTTAGTCAAGGTCGATAAATTCATCTTTCCGGCTGATTTCATCGTGCTCGACATGGAGGAGGATCACGACATCCCAATTATCTTGGGAAGACTATTTTTGTCAACCGGCCGAACTTTGATCGATGTGGAAAAAGGGAAGCTTACACTACGAGTTCAAGAGGAGCAAGTAACGTTCAATATCTTTTGATCCTTAAAATATCCGAGTGATGCTGAAAATTGGTTCTAAGTTGACGTCATCGACTCGTGTGTAAGTAGAGCCTTTCGAGAGAATTATCCATCCGATCTACTGGAGTCCGTTTTTATTGGGTCTGCTTCCGAATTAAATTCAGAACATGTAGCCTATGTACGACACATGGATGCTTCCCCACCATTTTTCACTCGTCGACCATGTGAGGAGCTTGGAAGTTCACCAACTCAACCCGTCCCATTAATCGAGAAACCTCCAAAGCTGGAGCTCAAGAAGCTGCCGACCCATTTAAAATATGCATTTTTGGGACCCAACGATTCCTTGCCAGTTATTCTTTCGGCCACTTTAGCAGGGGATCAAGAGGAGAAATTATTGAGGGTTCTGAGGGAGTACAAATCTGCCCTTAGATGGTCTATTGCAGATATTAAAGGGATCAGCCCGTCCATTTGCATGCACAAGATTTTGATGGAGGAAGACTACAAACCATCCGTGGAGCATCAACGCCGTTTAAATCCAAATATGAAGGAGGTTGTAAAAGTCGAGGTTTTAAAACTCCTCGATGCAGGTATGATCTTTCCTATTTCTGATAGCAAGTGGGTAAGTCCAGTCCAAGTGGTGTCAAAGAAGGGTGGGATAACGGTTATTCAAAATGATAATAATGAATTAATTCCTACTAGGATTGTCACGGGGTGACGTATGTGCATAGATTATAGGAAATTAAATAAAGCCACTAGAAAAGACCATTTCCCTTTACCTTTCATTGATCAAATGTTAGATAGACTAGCCGGACACGATTTTTATTGCTTTCTTGATGGTTATTATGGGTATAATCAAATTTATATTGCACCAGAAGACCAATAAAAGACGACATTTACCTGCCCTTACGGCATTTTCGCTTATAGACGCATGCCTTTTGGTTTATGTAATGCGCCGACCACTTTTCAACGTTGTATGATGGCTATTTTTTCTTACATGGTAGAGCATTGCATTGAGATTTTTATGGATGATTTTTCCGTTTTCGGTGATTCGTTTGATATGTGTTTGCAAAATTTGCAAAAAGTCTTAAAAAGATGCGAGGAAACAAACTTGGTCTTGAACTGGGAGAAGTGCCATTTTATGGTCCAGGAGGGCATTGTACTTGGCCACCGAATATCCTCACATGGAATTGAAGTCGACCGGGCGAAAATTGAAACAATCGAGAAGATGCCTCCGCCCACTTCGGTGAAAGGGATAAGAAGCTTTCTGGGACACGTCGGTTTCTACCGCCGGTTTATTAAGGATTTTTCGAAGATCACGAAGCCGTTGTGCAATTTGCTCATGAAGGATGTTCCGTTTAATTTTGACGAGTCGTGTAAAGAAAGTTTTGATTTATTAAAGAAAGCTCCAAGCACTGCCCCGGTAATAGTCGCTCCAGACTGGGACCTTCCGTTCGAGTTAATGAGCGATGCTAGTGATTTTGCCATTGGGGCTGTTTTGGGACAGAGGCGAGGGAAAGTGTTCCACGTCGTGTATTATGCAAGCCGAACACTTGACGACGCCCAAAGGAATTATGCCACAACGGAAAAAGAATTGTTGGCGGTGATCTTTGCATTTGATAAATTCCGGGCGTATTTATTGGAACGAAAATGGTAGTGTGGACCGACCATTCAGCAATAAAATACCTTTTGGAGAAGAAGGATGCTAAACCAAGGTTGATTAGGTGGATGCTTCTCCTTCAAGAATTCAACTTGGAAATTCGGGACAAAAAGGGGACTGAGAATGTTATTGCCGATCACCTTTCACGGTTAGAGAGTCCCCTTGAGAAGGGAGAAAGTCATCCACAAATCATGGAAACCTTTCCCGACGAGCAGCTCTACAAGTTGGGTTCGCAACACGCGCCTTGGTATGCTGATCTAGTGAACTATTTGGCAAGCAAAATAATTCCGAATGATCTCTCGCGCCATCAGAAGAAGAAGCTGATTTCAGACGCTAAGTATTATTTGTGGGACGATCCTTTTCTGTTTAAAAGATGCCCTGACCAAATCATTCGCAGATGTGTTCCGGATGAGGAAATCCACAGTGTGCTGAATCATTGTCATGCATCACCCTACGGTGGGCATTTTAGTAGAAATAGAACAGCGGCAAAGGTCTTACAATCGGGACTCTATTGGCCGTCATTATTCAAAGATTCTCACTCCTTTGTGTCCACGTGTGATCGGTGTCAACGGACGGGAAACATCTCAAGACGACATGAAATGCCGCTGAACACCACACTTGAGGTTGAATTGTTCGACGTATGGGGGATCGACTTCATGGGTCCATTTCCTCCATCAAATAAGAATCTCTATATTTTGGTAGCCGTGGACTACATCTCAAAGTGGGTCGAAGCGGTAGCACTACCAACAAATGGGTCCAATGTCGTAACCAAATTTATAAAAAAATATATTTTCACGCATTTTGGGACTCCACGTGCTAGTATCAGTGATGGTGGTTCACACTTCGACAACAAATTCCTTGATGCGGTCTTGAGAAAATACGGAGTCACTCATCGTGTTGCCACAGCTTACCATCCCCAGACGAGCGGTCAAGTCGAGATATCAAATCGAGAGCTAAAGTGGATTTTAGAAAAAACAGTCAGCTCGTCACGAAAAGATTGGTCCTTAAAACTCGATGATGCACTTTGGGCATACCGTACTGCATATAAAACACCTATCGGGATGTCGCCTTACATATTGGTTTATGGTAAAAGTTGTCATTTGACCGTAAAGATGGAACATCGTGCTTACTAGGCAATACAGAAATTAAATTTTGATTTGAAATCTGCTAGTAAAAAGCGTTGTTTGCAGCTGAACGAGCTGGAGGAAATTCGCCACGATGCGTACGAAAATGCGAAGCTTTATAAGGAGCGGACAAAGATTTGGCATGATAAGCACATCACACAGCGAGAGTTCGTCCCGGGTCAAGAGGTGTTATTGTTTAATTCTCGCTTAAGGTTATTCCCCGGGAAATTGCGTTCATGATGGTCGGGACCGTTTACCATAGTTCAAGTGTTCCCACACGGTGCAGTGGAAGTAGAAAAAGATGACCGAAAATTCAAGGTTAATGGACAGCGGTTGAAGGCTTACTTGGGTAATCCAATAGACGCGCAGAAGACGAGCGTCGTCTTATCCACCGTCGGATGAATGCTAGAAAAGTCCGGCTGAAGACTATAAACTTAGCGCTTCTCGGGAGGCAACCCGAGTATTAGTTGTAGATTTTTATTTTTATTTTTCAGTATTTTCATGCATTTTAGAATTTTTATTTTTCGTCATTTTTGCTTTGATATGCTTTATCCCCCTCGTTCTTGATGTGTTCCTTTGAAATTTCTGTGCAGAAATCACCCCACGGGAAAATTCAGCATTGGGCCGCGGCACAAGGATAGTGAGTCGCGGCACACTCAAGTTGAAGAAAAAGGCCAAACAAACTGTACTCTGTGCCGCGGCACGACCTTACTGAGCCGCGGCACACCAGGTCCCTGAGCCGGGGCACGTAAAATGTCCAAGAAATGCCCAGGAGGCTGTACTCCATGCCGCGGTACAGACCAAATGAGCCGCAGCACATTAACATGCTGAGCCGCGGCACCCGTATTCTGAGCCACGGCACATGGCGACATAGCATACACACCCAGGCGGACTGTACTCTGGGCCGTGGCTCACTTAAGTTGAGCCGCAGCCCCTGTTGCGAAGATGAACAGCCCAGCACCCCCTTTTAACATCAATCGGCCGGCACACACCAGGTAAGTTTCTTCCCTTTCCGCGCGCGGCACTCGGACAATCCCATTCAATTTTTCTTCTCTTGCATTTCTTCAATCCAAGCAAGGTAATCCTCAATCTCTTAATCCTAATTGCTACATGACTTGAAAAGTGAAGTATTGTTATTCATTGGATGATGAATATGTTGTTATTTTTCAAAGTTCTATCAAGATTAAGTTGGGATATGAAATTTTTGATTGGTTATCGATGGAAATTGTTGATTATGAATGAATTGGTGATGTTATTGGTCGTTGTCATGGCTTTATATTTATGTTGTTATTTTTGGGAATTGGATTAAACCATTATAATTCTTGTTCTTCATTTGAACTCATGTAGTCAAGGTGTTTGATGAAATGCATAAATGAAATTTTTGTAAGCTAACATTTTGAAACTATGAGCAATGAATTTGTTTATGGATTTAGATCGTACCCCAACCCTTACGTCCAGTTTAAACGTGAAAGCTCAACTTTAATTTTCTCTCAAGACGGTGAAGCTCGTTCAACTCTATATTCACGTTTTGCATACCTTAAGTCAAGTGGTGTTGTTTTCCTTCAAAATTACGCAATTTCTGGTGTTTATCTTTCCAGGGAACTCGCCATGGCTAGAAAAAGGACGAGACCGGCACTAGTTCATGAGCGGACATAGGGGAGTACTTGACCTTGTCTCTTACTGCATATTACTACTTTTATCCATTGAGGTCAATGTACGTCCTAAGTTTGGGGGGGGGGGGTTACTTTCAGTTGCTTTTTACTGATTCGTTTGCACTTTTCGTTATTTTTCGTTATTTTTGACGCCAGCCTTGCTTGTCGTGATATTATTTGCATTCGTGAATTTTTCGTGCTCCTCTGTGTAAAACTGATTTTATGATACTGATTTCTCTTTGAAGAAGCGGTTGAATTTTGGTCGAGTTTGCAGTCAGTGATATTTGTTTCCTCTGAGTATTCATTTAAGTCTATATTTTTCGTTATTGTAGAAATTTTAGCAGATAAGAAAGGAGACATACGTGTTTTAAAATCGCCGTCTATATGTTTGGTTATTGCGTAGCCAGTTATCCAGTAACATGAGTCGTGTTGGCACTTAAATTGAGTTTAGAGTCGGACAGTCTTTTCCAAAAAGTCGAGATATTATATGTTCTATGATGGGAAGTCTAGTAACCGGGGGTATTCGCGTGACCCGTTGTTTACTCTCGTGTAAAACGACAACCCTGAATAGACTAATGATTTAGAAATACCGCATGTGCCGATGATGGAGAGCCTAGTAACCGGGGGTATTCGCGTGACCCGTTGTTTACTCTCGCGTAAAACAGCGACCTTGAATTGGACGCGGGAATAGCTATTCGAGTTTTTTCTACGCTGTGGAGGGGAACTTAGTAACTAGAAGCATCCATGTGCCCCATGAGTGTCTTTTACGTCAAACGGTTCCCCAATACATGAGAATGGAAATCCACCCTAGGGATATCCGATGAAACATCCCGAGAGCCGGAACCTAGTGGTTAACTCGAATCATTTTATTGATCATATATAAGGGAATGTTGTCCGAGGGTTAATTTTTGACGATGAAACTCTTGAAATTTTTGCCACTAGACTGTGGGACTGGGCGACTTGGCTTGTTTATTCTAACCCTTCATATTGGCGGTCGATTAAATTCACGCTTGTTAATCTTTGAGCTTGATTTTCTTCATAAACGATTGATTAGCACTGAAAATGGTTACTTTGTGGAATCAGTGTCCTGGATGTGACTCACTATTATGATACTCGTATTGTTCTTCGAGATTTTCAGGGTAGTATTGATTAAGTTGAGCACTATGGATTTGCACGATTATTCACGATAATTTTTGTTTGAAATTCATTTTTGAGGACAAGCAAAGGCTCAAGTTTGAGGGTATTTGTTAGGCGTATTTTCAAATGCTTATTTATCATTATTTTATATTCATTTGAAGTGTAAATCTGCATAAATGAACTTTTAATGCACTATTCTTTTATGTTTTGCAGGAAATTGGAGTCCGGAAGCTCGAACGACGAGAAACGGGTGAAAACGGCAATTTTTGGCCTGGAGCCGCGGCACAAGGAAAGCGGGCCGCGACACACGAATGTAGCTAGCAGAGCGCCGAGCGTACTGTACCAGGGGCTGCGGCACAAGGAAAGTGAGCCGCGGCCCAGGAGGAAAAACGCGCGCCCAGGCATAGGCGCTGAGCATGGTGAGCCGCGGCCCACGGGGCGGTTTTGCTGAGTCTTCCGCGTTTCTTTGCCGTTTTTGGAGCCTGTTCCCAACCTAATTCTCGGACGCATTTTGGAGGCTGGGGATAGTGATAAATAGGGATTCAAGGTCTAAAAAAGAGGATCATCGAATAGAGGATCGATCATCATCGAGGAATCAAGAAGAAGCAGAAAACACCAAGGAGCAGAGAAAGGAAGCTAGAGAATGGAGGAATCCGTGTTCTTCGACTGCGTTTGATCTTTATGCTTTCTTTAATTATTTCTGTAATTTTAATTTCTAGCATGTCAGGTTAAAACCCTGTTCTAGGATTTTGATGAAACCGAATTTTTGACGAATTTACTTTTGATTATCAATATAATTCCCTTTTCTATTGAGTTTTCCCTAATTGTTCTTAATGCTTTCAATTGTGTCGCCTATAATTGAATTGTTTTAATTACGCAACTCGAATCGGGAAAGGAGAGTTGTTAGGAATATTGGTGAGAACCGTTTTATCTTATGAGATAGGAATATACTCATAGGAACTACGTGGCCTATCTGAAGATTCCGTGCTTTTTGCCTATTGTCGAATTAATCCACCTAGGAATAGAGTGTGTTATTCGCCTTAGAAAAATCTATTGACCTCGGGAGAGGCGGTAGAGTATTTTAGTAACCTTCGCCTTCAATAAATTGGGAAGTCATTAAATTCATATAATCGAGAGTAATTCGGATAAACCGAGGTGGATTCACAATCCTAGATTTATTCCTTATTTGATTTTCTTTCTTCAAACAATCGTTTTCCTTATTTATTCTTTTATTAATTTTCTTTAATTATTCTTGCATCTCCACTTTCGATAGTTCAGATAAAATTAGAATACTCGTAAATTGATAGTTAGTAAGTCAGTCCTCGTGGGAACGATATCTTACTCATCACTTTATTACTTGTCTACGATAACGCGCACTTGCGTTCACCGAAATTCGCAACATTAAGTTAGCAAAGGGATTCATTCCATCTGTCGCGGGTCCAAGCCTAAGATTTCTTGGCTCACTCCCAAAATCAGGAAAGTGCTGATCAATCTTTTTCCACTGTCGAGAATCAGCTGGATGGCGAAGCTGTCCATCAGATCTCCTTTTAAAAAAAATGGTTGTAACACGAAGTAGAAAGAGAAAGTGAGAGAGAGACTATTACAGAACCTCTCAATCGTTTATGATTTCCAACAGAATGTGATATACTAATACATGAAGTATAGTTCAATCGTTTATGATTTCCAACAGAATCCCTAAATCGTTTGTGATTTCCACCAGAATAGCACAATCGTTTATGATTTCCAGCAGAATGTGCTATATGAAAACCATGAAGAATAGTTCTGTAAAAAGTTTATTGGCAGTCCTGATAGAATAGCATATATGATGAAACAATGTATGATTCTAATGAACTGCAGGAAAAGTTTATTAATTAAGGTACCCAATGCAACAAATAAAGGGGCATGCAACAGAGCATCAGTTCTCCAAGGTGATAGAGAATCCAGCAAAAGAGATTCAGCCACAAACTTTGTCATCACTTTTCGTGACTATCCATAATGATTGGGAGATCAAACACGTATCACTACTAATCAGAAAATGTTATGCAAACATTTAGCCAAAAGATAAAGTTACTATGTTCTAATCAACTTTTGCAAAAAGGATTTGAAAGCATTGATGCCTGGGCATAATTAACTCCCAAGCGACATTCTTTCAAGAACATAAAAAACATTAAGCAGCACGAATAAACAATTGAAAAAAAAGTTATAAATCAAATTTGAGACAGTTATATTCATACCAGTAATACAGACTAGAGTTTCCATCCCAGTCAGATCAGTCACGTGCTGCAATTAAAATACCAATGTAAAAAACAGCAGTAAAATCCAATCTTTTTACTATGGGCTAATTGTAGAAGACATTTTTCTGCATGGGGGTGTAACCAAATACCAGAAGAAAAAGAAAGAATTGTTGTACCAGATTTCAGCTGGACAACTTTCAATTCTTGGAAATTTGCCAAGGGTGAAATACAGGCAGCTGAAGACAAAAATCCTCTGAAAATCATAGAGTGAAAAAAGGTGATACAATATTCTTATAATTAGTACCAAACATATATTTTAAGCACACATTGTAATAAAATATTTTGTAATAAAATATAAATACCCCACTTAAAATGTTATGAACGTTCCCTGAAGTTTATATTTATAAAATCCTAGTCCCGTTTTTAAATATTTGCAATAGTTTGACATCTATATAGTTCAAAAAATAACAATCCTTACAATTCAACAAGATAAATTAAGTAAACGTACTTAAAATTATATATGAATGTTCTCCCATATGCCTTCGTCATGATCACTACGAGTGGCATGCATACCATCCGTTTCATTTTCATCAATGGGAGGTATGCGTGTCGAGAAAGAAAGAGTATCATAATTATCGAACATTGAATATTCATTCTCATGAGTCACGTCTACACTTCTGCCCTGAAGAACCACCGACCATCTTTCATTACATGGGTCATTTATGTAACACACCTGTCTTGATTGGTATGCCATGATGAAAGGCTCGTCTTTATAAGCAACCTTGTGAAGGTCCACCAATATAAATCCCAATTCATCAACTTGTACACGAGTGTTATTATCAGCCCAATTACACTTAAAAATAGGGATTCTAAATTTAACATAATCAACCTACCAAATCTATTCAATAACTCCAAAGTAACTTGTGCAAGCCATAATAGGATTTTTATCTTTTGAACTAGAAAAGTGCATGGACTCCGCTTGAAGAGTAACTCCGATGTTCTGCACAGTACTGTTGTCATTTTGTGACTTATTGTAGAATGAGAACTTACTGATGTCGTACCCACTCTAAGTTATGACATCAAACTTAGGACCATGTGCTTGCCATTTCAATGTATCAGAAGCACTATCATCAAGACTAATTTTTTCTTTAAACCACTTCAAGAAAGTCTTGTTATTATGCTCGGTCAACACCCATTTTCACTCATCCGAGAATTTTTGGACTTCACAAGAGCCTTATGAGTAGATAGGTAAGGAAGAACCTCATCAGTATTATTCAATATATACAAATGAGCTTGAAGCACTTCCTCGCAACTCTTTGTTTTAATTTTCAATCCCCGCGTACCCTTACCTCCACATCTTTCATAATGACGAGACTTCGGCATCCCTACACCTTCTGCTTGTGACATGTAGTTTGTACAAAACTCGATGGCTTCTTCTGTAATGTACCTTTCAACAATGGATGCTTCAGGATGATTTGGATTTCTTGTATACCCTTTCAGGATTTTCATGTATCGTTTAATTGGGTACATCCATTGAAAATAAACAGGGCCACACTCTCTTATCTCTCTTACTAAATGAACAATTACGTGAACCATGATGTCAAAAATTAAGGGAGGAAAGTACATATCTAGTTGACACAAGATATTAGCAGCCTCCTTTTCCCAATCATCCAACACTAAAGGGTCAACTACTTTGCTACATAAAGCATTGAAGAAATAGCACATACGAGTTACAACATGCCTAAATTTTGTAGGCAAAATGTCACGTATAGCCACTAGTAGGAGTTGTTGCATCAACACGTGGAAATCATGAGACTTTAAGCCAACTAATTTAAGGTCTTGCAATGATACAAGACTCTTAATATTTGAAGAGTAACCCTGTGGCAGTTTCATGCCTCGAAGACACTGGCAAAAACTTGTCCTTCCTTTTTTTGATAAAGTATGACATGTTGGGGCAGGTATGTTTGCTTACCTACTGATTCAGGATACAACTCCAGTCGTATTCACATCTGAACTAGATCTTTATGAGCATTCACACCATCTTTAGTCTTACCTCTAATGTTGAGAAGTGTGCTGATGGACAAATTATAAACTCGCAAGTGAACGAATCGCTTTTGTAGGAAGCGGCAAGTAACTCCGAGGTCGATCTCTCGAGGAATTGGAAACGGTTTTGTTGCGATATTTCTTACACGCAAGTGCACGTTATCGTTTACAAGTAATAAAGTGATGAGTGAGTATCGTTCCCACGAGGACTGAATCACTAACTACCGATTTTTATGTATTCCAGTTTTATTCAAACAATGGAATTTGGGTTTTGCAATTAATTACTAAAAGAATTATTAAAAGACTAAACAGTAGAAAACGATAGCTTGAAGAAAGGAAATCAAATGATGAATAAGTCTAGGATTCTGAATCCACCTCGGTTTATCCGAATTTACTCTCGATTATCCGTAGTAAATAATTTTCCCAATTTATTGAAGGCGGAGATTGCTAATGTACTCTACCGTCTCTCCCGAGGTCAATAGGTTTGTCTAAAGGCGAATAACGCACTCTATCCCTAGGTGAATTAATTCGTCAATAGGCAAAAAGCATAAAATCTCCAAAAGGCCACGTAGTTCCTATGAGTATATTCCTATCTCAAAGAATAAAACGGTCCTCACCAATAGTTCCTCACCAATTATCCTCTCCCGATTCGAATTGAATGATTAAATCAATACAACTATTGGCCAGATAATTGCAAGCATTAAACACGATTGGGAAAACTCAACAAAAAGGTAATTAATTATATAATCTCAAGCAAATCCATCAAAACGTAGGTTTCATCAAAATCCTAGATTAGGGTTTTAGCCTGACATACTAATAATTGAAAATACAGAATAAATGAATGAAAGCATTAAAATCAAACGCAGATGAAGCTCGGATTCCTCCGTTCTTCGGCTTCCGCCTTCTGCTCTTAAAGTCTTCTGCTTCCCTCCTCTTCTGCCGTCTCTCCTCTCTGATTCCAAGCTCAAGATCCCCCGATTCCAGATTAAATCTTCCCAGCTCATTAATTAGGGTCTTAAACCCTATTTATAGCTTTTCACATCCTCAAAATCGCGTCCGTATGAGTAGGTCGAAAACTGGCTTCGAAACGGCCCAAATCCGCGCGGAACATACAAAAACCGCCTAGTGTGCCGCGGCGCACTAATTCTGTGCCGCGGCACACTGCCTTCAGCTGGATGCCTGGGCGTCATTTAATTCTTCTGTGCCGCGGCTCACCTGGACTGTGCCGTGGCACAGAGTACAGTTTACTCTGTGCTCGCTTGTTGTCTTCCTGTGCCGCGGCCCTGCTTCCATGTGCCGCGGCTCATAGCCAAAATTTGCCGTTTTCGCCCGTCTCGCCTCGTTTTAGCTTCCGGACTTCAATTTCCTGACAAACATACAAAATTAAGGCATTAAAGGCTCATTTAAACAATTTCACTCTCCAAAATGATACAAAATAATGATAAATAAGCGTATAAAAATACGCCTAACAAATACCCCCAAACTTAAGCCTTTGCTTGTCCTCATGCAAAAAGAATTAATTTCAACAAAAGAATGTCGTGAATCATCGTGCAACTCGTAGTGCTCTACCTAATCAATACTATCCTGAAATTCTCTCTGAATAATACCAGTATCGTAATAGCGAGCTATACTCAGAACACTGATTCTACAAAGTAACCAAGTTCAGTCCTAATTACTCGTTCATGAAGAAAATCCAGCTCAAAGATTAACAAACGTGAGTCAAATCGACCGTCAATATGAAAGGCTAAAATAAACAAGCTAGTTCGTCCCGTTCCACAGTCTAATGGCAAAATTTTCACGAGTTTCATAAAAATAATCCTCGGACAGTATTCCCTTATTTATATATGCTCAAGAAATTGATTCGAGTTGACCACTAGGTTCGGATCTCGGTATGTTTCATCGGGATAATCCTAGGGTGGAACTTCCATTCTCATGTATTGGGAAACCGTTTGACGTAAAAGACACTCATGGGGCACATGGATGCTTCTAGTTACTAAGTTCCCTTCTACAGCGGAGAAACAACTCGATTGTATAATTCCCGCATGTCCGAATCAAGGTCGCCGTTTTATGCGAGAGTAAACAACGGGTCACGCGAATACCCCCGGTTACTAGGCTCCCTATCATCGGCACATGTGAAATTTCTAAATCACTAGTCTAATCAGGGTCGTCGTTTTACGCGAGAGTAAACAACGGGTTACGTGAATACCCCCGGTTACTAGACTTCCCATCATAGAACAAACATATCTCGACTATTGGGAAAAACTGACCGACTCTAAACTCAATCTAAATGCCAACACGACTAATGTAACTGGACGACTAACTAACCGAAAAATGTAACCAAACATATCGACGGTGATTTTAAAACAAGTATGTATCCTCTCTTATCCGCCAGGACCTCTACAATCACGAAAAAATTTCGGACCTAAATGAATACTAAGCAGAAACAGAAATCACTGACTACAACGCGACTAGAACTCGACCGTTTCTTCAGATAGAAAAACAGTGTCGTAACATCAGTATTACACAAATAGAAGCACGAAAAATTCACGAATAGATAAAATCAAGACAAGCAAGGCTATCGAAAAAAAATAACGCAATGTAATGAAAAGTGCAACAAAATCACTACAGCAATGAATGTAGCAACTGAAAGTAAACCCCCCCCCCCCAAACTTAGGACGTACATTGACCTCAATGGATAAAATATAGTATGCAATAAAAGTAAGAGGTCAAGTACTCCCCTCCAGTCCTCTCACGAGCTGGTGCCGGCATCATCCGGTGAGCTTGCACACTTCTTGACTACATCATGCGGAGTGTGAATAAATGAGCTTGCATCATCAAAAAGGAAGTTAAGTACGAGCTCTCAATTTTAACATGATGTAAGGGTTGGGGATAATGTAATTCGATAACATGATTCATTGCATATAATTTGAAAATGCCTGGTTTACCAATTTTTCATTGCTGCAATTTATCAAACCCTTTGTGTGCACAAGTTAAAATGAAGAACAAGAATTTTGATGGTTAACTCCAAATCCCAAAAATAATAACACAGATAATAACCCTGAATAACGACAACTATCATCACCAATTCGTTCATAAATATCAATTCCATCACAATATCAAATTCCCCATATTCCAACTCCATTTTAGAAACAACATTGAAGAACAACTAGCAATATATAACTTCAATTCTTTTCAAATCAAGTATCACTTATGATTAAGAAATCAAGAATTACCTGAAGAATTTGAGAAGGAGACAAATAGAAGGTTATCGAATGACCTTATTGTGCCGTCAAATATCCGAGGGAAGGGCCCCTTGTGCTGGCCGATCAACTGAATGAAGCATACCTGGCCATTCTTATAATGCGACGGGGGCCGCGGCACAACATAAGTGAGCCGCCTGCAGTCTGATCGGCTTTGGGACGTATTTGTACATCGTCGGGTGCCGCGGCTTGGCCATGCGCGGCTCAACGTGTTAGTGTGCCGCGGCTCATTTGCCCCGTGCCGTGGCACAAAGTACAGTCTCCTGGGCGTTTCTTGGACATTTGGTGTGCCGCGGCTCAGGGTATGTGTGCCGCGGCTCAGTGACCTGGTGTGCCACGTCTGAGTAAGATCGTGCCGCGACACAGAGTATAGTTTGTTCGGCCATGTTTCATCAGCTGGTGCGTGCCGCGGCTCACTTTTATTGTGCCGCGGCCCATCATTGAATTCCTCCTTGGGCCGATTCCTCGCATGCAATTTTTAAACAAAGACATTAAGACGAGAGGGAAGGACGGATCAAAGAAGAATGACGACAAAGAAAGACTTTAAAAAAATGCAAGAAAACAATAAAGATTCTACAACTAATACTCGGGTTGCCTCCCGAGAAGCGCTAAGTTTATAGTCTTCAGCCGGACTTTTCTCGCATTCATCCGGCGGTGGATAAGGCTACACTCGTTTTCTGCGTGTCTATTGGATTTCCCAAGTATGCCTTCAACCGTTGTCCATTAACTTTGAATTTTCGGGCATCTTTTTGTACTTCTACCGCACCATGTGGAAACACTTGAACTACGGTGAATGGTCCCGACCATCGTGAACGCAATTTCTCGGGAAATAACTTTAAGCGAGAGTTAAATAGTAACACCTCTTGTCCCGGGACAAATTCTCTCTGCGTGATGTGCTTATCATGCCAAATCTTTGTCCGCTCCTTATAAAGTTTCGCATTTTCGTATGAGTCGTGGCGAATTTCTTCCAACTCGTTCAGCTGCAAACAACGCTTTTCACCAGCAGATTTCAGATCAAAATTTAGTTTCTTTATCGCCCAGTAAGAACGATGTTCCATCTCTACGGGTAAATGACAACCTTTCCCATAGACCAATCTGTAGGGCGACATTCCGATAGGTGTTTTATACGTAGTCCGGTACGCCCAAAGTGCATCGTCGAGTTTAAATGACCAATCTTTTTGAGACGAGCTGACCGTCTTTTCTAGGATCCACTTCAGCTCTCGATTTGATATCTCGACTTGACCGCTCGTCTGAGGATGGTATGCTGTAGCAACACGATGAGTGACTCCGTATTTTCTCAAAACCGCATCAAGAAATTTGTTGTCGAAGTGTGACCCACCATCACTGATAATAGCACGTGGAGTCCCAAAACGTGTGAAGATATATTGTTTTATAAACTTGATTACAACATTGGACCCATTCGTAGGTAGTGCCACCGCTTCAACCCATTTTGAGACATAATCTACGGCCACCAAAATATAGAGATTTTTATTTGATGGAGGAAATGGACCCATGAAGTCGATCCCCCATACATCGAACAAATGAACTTCCAGTATGGTGTTCAGCGGCATTTCGTGTCGTCTTGATATGTTTCCCGTCCGTTGACACCGATCACACGCGGACACAAAGGAGTGAGCATCCTTGAATAAGGACGGCCAATAGAATCCCGATTGTACAACCTTCGCCGCTGTTCTATTTCCACTAAAATGTCCACCGTATGGTGATGCATGGGAATGGTTTAGTACACTGTGGATTTCCTCATCCGGAATACATCTACGAATGATTTGATCGGGGCATCTCTTAAAAATAAAAGGATCATCCCACAAATAATACTTAGCATCCGAGATTAGCTTCTTCTTTTGATGGCGTGATAGGTCGTTCGGAATTGTTTTACTTGCCAATCAGCATACCAAGGCGCGTGTTCTGAATCCAACTTGTAGAGCTGCTCGTCGGGGAAGGTTTCTATAATTTGTGGCTGACTTTCTCCTTTCTCGAGGGGACTCTCTAATCGTGAAAGGTGATCGGCTATAACATTTTCAGTCCCTTTCTTTTCCCGAATCTCCAAGTTGAATTCTTGAAGGAGTAGCACCCACCGAATCAACCTTGGTTTGGCATCCTTCTTCTCCAAAAGGTATTTTATTGCTGAATGGTCGGTCCACACTATCACTTTCGTTCCCAGTAGATACGCCCGGAATTTATCAAATGCAAAGATCACCGCCAACAATTCCTTCTCCATTGTGGCATAATTTCTTTGGGTGTCATCGAGTGTTCGGCTTGCATAGTATATGACATGGAACACCTTCCCTCGTCTCTGCCCCAAAACAGCCCCAATGGCAAAGTCGCTTGCATCACACATTAACTCGAACGGAAGGTCCCAATCCAGAGCGACTATCACCGGTGCCATGCTTAGAGCTTTCTTCAATAAATCAAAACTTTCTTTACGCGACTCGTCAAAAGTAAATGGAACATCCTTCACGAGTAGATTGCACAGCGGCTTCGTGATCTTCGAAAAATCCTTAATAAATCGGCGATAGAAACCGGCATGTCCCAAAAAACTTCTAATCCCCTTGACCGAAGTGGGCGGAGGCATCTTCTCAATTGTTTCAATTTTCACTCGGTCGACTTCAATTCCATGTGAGGATATTCGATGGCCAAGCACAATGCCCTCCTGCACCATAAAATGACACTTCTCCTAGTTCAAGACCAAATTTGTCTCTTCGCATCTTCTCAAGACTTTCTGCAAATTTTTCAAACAAATGTCAAACGAATCTCCAAACACAGAAAAATCATCCATAAAAATCTCAATACACTGCTCTACCATATCAGAAAAAATAGCCATCATACACCGTTGAAAAGTAGCCGGCGCATTACACAATCCAAAAGGCATGTGCCTATAAGCGAAAATGCCATAAGGACATGTAAACGTCGTTTTCTCTTGGTCTTCGGGGGCTATGTAAATCTGATTATACCCCGAGTAACCATCGAGAAAGTAATAGAAATCGTGTCCGGCTAATCTATCTAACATCTGATCAATGAAAGGCAAGGGGAAATGATCTTTTCTAGTGGCCTTATTTAATTTCCTATAATCTATGCACATACGCCACCCAGTGACAATCCTAGTGGGAATTAATTCATTATTATCGTTTTGAACAACCGTTATCCCACCCTTTTTCGACACAACTTAGACCGGACTTACCCACTTGCTATCAGAAATTGGAAAGATCATACCTGCGTCGAGGAGTTTTAAAACCTCGACTTTTACCACCTCCTTCATGTTAGGATTCAACCGGCGTTGATGCTCCACGGATGTTTGTAGTCTTCCTTCATCAAAATCTTGTGCATGCAAATTGACGGGCTGATCCCCTTAATATCCGAAATAGACCATCCAAGAGCAGATTTGTACTCCCTCAACACTCTTAATAATTTCGCCTCTTGATCCCCCGCTAAAGTGGCCGAAAGAATAACTGGAAGGGAGTCGTCGGGCCCCAAAAATGCATATTTTAAATGAGGCGGCAACTTCTTGAGTTCCAACTTTGGAGGTTTTTCGATCGATGGGGTTGGTCGAGTTAGTGAACTTCCGAGCTCCTCGAATGGTTTACGAATGAAAATTGGCGGGGAAGCATCCATGTGGCGTACGTAGACTGCATGCTCTGTATTTAGTTCGGAAACAGTCACAATCAAAACGGATTCCAATGGATCAGGTGGATAATTTTCTCGAAAAGTTCTACTCACGCACGAGTCAATGACGTCAACTTGGAAACAATTTTCAGCGTCACTCGGATATTTTACGGATCGAAAGATATTAAATGTTACTTGCTCCTCTTGAACATGTAGAGCCAGCTTCCCCTTTTCCACATCGATCAAAGTTCGGCCGGTCGCCAAGAATGGTCTTCCCAAGATAATCGGGATATCTTGATCTTCCTCCATATCGAGCACAATAAAATCCACTGGAAAGATAAATTTGTCAACCTCTACTAACACGTTGTAACACCCCCGATAAATTCAGGAATATTACAGCATCGTAAATCCTTTACATAAGGATTTACAAGGCTGGAGAATTTAACAACATTAAAAAGTACTAACGAATGGAAATAATGGAATTAAGATACAACGGTTCTGATCAAATACTGAAAGTACAGTTGTTCAGCAGGAACTTAATAATACATCACCAAATTCAAATTCAGCATAAATGACTTCGTACTCGAGTACTTATTGAAATAACCAACAAACAAATGAACCCGGCCGAATCATCACTCTGCACCCTCGTCGTCATGCAGCTCCAGTGGTTGTTTTACCGCTCTTCTAGATCCTGAACACAAACAAAATGTTCACCCCCGAAGGGGTTAGCACAACGATGCTAGTACAAGTACCACAACATATTATTCATATCTCACGAAGAATAATAACGTAAACGACAAAAATACCAACGAGTCTTCTCCTACGAGAAACCTAAAAATGACCACAACTGATAATCACAACATGATATCATAACATACACATGGTAATTCCGACGATCCAGCGTTCACTGCCTAGAACCCACGATGATCCCGTCAGACCAACCCGTGGTAGAAAAACCCGTCCGATGATCCAGCGCACGCTAGTATAGATCCCCCGATGATCCCGTCGGACCAACACGAGGTGGACATACATGCACGACAATTCGTATAACATCAATACATAAAATAATTAAAGTACTTGCCTCGATTTGAAGACAAGAACAACATTTCCACAAAAACGAACACTCGAAGGTCTTCCTCCTCAATCAATCACGTAACGAGACCAAACCTTAACAAAAGAAATGATATAGGATTTATCGCACGTCGTACGAATGTTTAACAATTCGATTTACGGCCAAAAGTTCATAAAATGAAATCTGCCTGAACTGCTTAGCGCACCCTAAGTACTCCGTGTAGCGTGCGTTAAGTCTGCCCGATAGCGCACGCAAACAACAAAGCCTAGCGTACGCTAACTATGTATGGTCAGTACTTCACTGATCAGTCGACTGACTCGTCTGATGGCCTAGCGTACGTTACGTACCAAACGTAGCGTACACTAACTCGTGCTCGATAGCGCGCGTTAATCTACATAGCTTAGCGTGCGCTATCTATGCATGGCAGTTTACTGCTGAGCAGTAAACTGTTCTTAACAAGATCAAAACAATGAAATCTTCCGTGATAATTCATGTTACCTCCATGAATATCATGTTCATACTCTTATGAATGATTTTATGGATAACAACAACTTCGGATTCAAGGATATGCATACCATTAAAACCATATTCCATTTCGACTACAAATCTTCATACGACAATTCGAAAGTCTTAACGGTTGATATCAGCACCTCTATATCAATCAATATTATCATGTTGAAGTTGTTAAACGTTCCATCTATACTAGATAAATCCTTACATGATCAATCCTTTAGATTTATCTAACAATAATGATGTTAAAGTCAATTCCATGATTGTTATGAAGTCATCTACTAGATTCGGATTACCAATGGTAGAAGCTTCCTTTACTTTGTTCAATGTAATAAGATTTCGAATCATGATGATCATAATCAAGGTACTTAAGGTTTAATCATCTCAATATTCCAAACATGATATACTTTGGATAATTCATCTATGAAAATCCATATCTCGTTAACATGATCATCCAAATCGTTAGAATCCAACTCTAAGTCTGGAGATAGATTGAACATACCTTAATATGATGAAAATCACTGAACCGTAAGGTAGAATCCGACTCTGGTTGGTTGGATGCCACTCCAAGGTGCTATTCCACTTCAATGATTATTCCCAAGTGATAACCAATATATGAACACCAACAAGATGAGTTCTAAGTGTGTAGGAGGATATTTCAACTCTGTGGCCTCTCAAGAATGTAGAATGGACGAGTAAAATGTAAGCCAAAACGGGTTGTTGTGCCATTTATAATATTCTGCATTTTAACAAGTTAGCGCACGCTACTAAGCATTCCTTAGCGTGCGCTAATAATGGTTGACTTCAGAATTGTCCGGGCTCGTCCACGGGAATCTTATCCGGACCCATGTCTCGGCTGGCGCATGTGCTAGCCGTCCTGCTCAATAATTGAGTTCTTAGTGCACGCAACTCCTACCTGCATAGCGTGCGCTAATATCAGCCCGATAGCGCGCGTTAAGCTACATTCTTAGCGTGCGCTATCACGAGGTTGCATGAGAAATTTTGCATGTTTCTATACTTATGTACAATGATATCAATGCAAGAAATATCATACTCCAATAATCAAAACCACCAATCCGAATAATACAGGGTTTGAATACAGATGAAATATACCGTAATAAATCCGGATATTACATACTCTCCTACTAAAAAGGAGTTTCGTCCCGAAACTCAAGACGAAAATAACTCGGGATATCTAGACTTCATGTCAGCTTCCGTTTCCCAGGTGGCTTCTTCCATTCTGTGACGTGACCATTGAACTTTGACTAAAATGATTGGTTTGTTCCTCAGCTGCTTAACTCGACTCTCGAGTATCTTGGCCGGTCTTTCTTCAAACGTCCCATCCTGCGCGACTTCGATCTCGCCGAAATCAATGATATGACTGGGATCTGGTATATACCTCCGTAACTGGGATACGTGGAACACGTTATGAACATGGCACAACGACGGCGGCAATGCCAATCTGTATGCCAACTCCCCAACTCTCTCGAGGATCTCAAATGGTCCGATATATCTCGGACTCAGCTTTCCTTTCCTTCTGAAACGAAAGATTCCCCGAGTAGGAGAAACCTTCAAAAGTACGTGATCTCCAAATCAACTCCAATGGGCGACGGCGTGCGTCCGCGTAGGATTTCTGGCGACTGCAGGCGGTCAACAGCCTTTCACGAATCAAGGCTATTTTCTCTCGAGTCTGCACGATCAACTCGTTCTGCTCCGATCAAGTCCGACGAATCGTCCCAAAGATAGGGCGATCTGCATCTCCTTCCGTATAATGCCTCAAACGGTGCCATCTTAATGGAAGCATGCCAACTATTGTTGTAGGTAAATTCAATCAACGGTAGATGAACTTCCCAATCATTTGACCAATCTAAGGCACAGGCCCTTAGCATGTCTTCCACCGTTTGTATAGTTCTCTCAGATTGTCCGTCACCATGGGTGATAAGTCAGATCTTGAAGTTCAATTCGGTCCCCAAGGCCTTATGAACTGCTTTCCAAAAGTGAGACACAAAACGGCCGTCTCGATCAGAAACAATGGTCTTCGGCGTACCATGCAATCGAACTATCTCCGAAATAAATACTCGTGCCAGCTTCTCTGGTCCCCACGTATCCTTAATGCCTAGAAAATGAGCTGATTTGGTTAAACGATCAACTATCACCCAAATCATGTTCATTCCTGTCCTGGTTCTCGGCATATTTGTGATAAAGTCCATTGATATGTCCTCCCACTTCCATTCAGGAATCGGGAGTGGCTTCAACATTCCGGCAGGCCGTTGATGCTCGATATTAACCTGCTGACAAGTCAAGCATTTAGAAACATAGTCCGCTACATCCTTATTCATGTTGCCCCACCAGAAATTCTGCTTCAGGTCCTTATACATTTTACTGGTGCCCGGGTGGATAGAATAGGGCGAACTGTGAGCTTCCTTCATAATCGTCTGTTTCAGAACATCAACATCGGGAACGCAGAGTCGGTTCTGAAATATCAAAACATCATCATCATGAATTACGAATCCGGGGGCCTTTCCTTTGATCACTTCATCACGTAACCGAATCATCAGAGGATCATCTGTCTGTCTAGATTTGATTCCTTCGGTTAATGATGAAGTTATCTCCATCACGCACAGTTGTCCTTGGACTCTTTGTAACCACACCTCAATTCCTTCACGAATCATCTCTCGTTGAAGGCTAAGTTGGGAGGTCAGCGTCTCCAGCATCTGAATAGAAATAGGCTTGCGGCTAAGTGCATCGGCAACTACATTTGCTTTGCCTGGATGATACAAAATCTCCAAGTCATAGTCCTTGATCAGCTCTAACCATCTTCTTTGCCGCATGTTCAACTCTTTCTGACTGAATATGTACTTGAGACTCTTATGATCCGTAAAGATCTGACAGTGAGTCCCGTACAGATAATGCCTCCAGATCTTCAAAGCAAAAACTACTGCTGCAAGCTCCAAATCATGTGTTGGGTAATTCACTTCATAAGGTTTCAGTTGTCGCGACGCATAAGCGATCTCCTTACCATTCTGCATCAACACGTACCCAAGTCCTTGGTTCGAAGCATCACTGTAAACTATAAATCCTCCAGTTCCCTGTGGAAGTGATAGAATCGGTGCCGTCGTCAGTCTCTTCTTTAACTCATCAAAACTAGTCTGACACGACTCGTTCCACTCAAACTTTTGAGTTTTCTGCAGGAGTCGAGTAAGTGGGCGGGAGATTTTAGAAAACCCTTCCACGAATCGACGATAATATCCAGCAAGTCCTAAGAAGCTTCGGACTTCTTTCACGTTCTTTGGAGGCTCTCAATCCATAATTGCTTCGATCTTCTGAGGATCTACTCGGACTCCTTCAGCTGACACTACATGGCCGAGGAACATTACTTCCTTTAGCCAGAATTCACACATAGAAAGTTTGGCGTACAATTGCTCGTTTCTCAAAAGTTCCAATACAATCCGCAAATGCTGTGCATGTTCCTCCGGGCTCTTAGAATACACCAGAATGTCATCAATGAACACGACCACAAATTTATCCAAAAATTCAATGAACACACGGTTCATCAATTGCATAAATACAGCAGGTGCGTTAGTGAGACCAAACGGCATCACTACAAACTCATAATGTCCGTAGCGAGTTCTGAACGCTGATTTCATAACATCAGATTCCTTAATCCTCAGCTGATGATACCCTGATCTCAGATCGATTTTAGAAAATACTATTGCCCCTTGCAACTGGTCAAACAGATCATCAATCCGTGGCAACGGATACTTGTTCTTAATCGTCATCTTGTTCAGCTCTCGATAGTCAATACACAGTCGGAGCGATCCATCCTTCTTTCGGACAAAAAGAACTGGTGCTCCCCAGGGTGAGACGCTTGGCTGAATATAGCCCTTATCCAGTAACTCCTCCAGTTTCTTCTTCAGTTCGTACATCTCAGTAGTTGCCATACGATACGGCGCCTTATAAATTGGTGTAGCTCCGGGTTCCAGCTCAATGGTAAATTCTACATCCCTTCGTGGAGGTAGTCCAGGTAACTCCTCAGGAAATACATCTGGAAATTCGTTCACAACAGGAATGGATGAAAGTTCCACAATTTCGTCTTCTTTCTTCATTGCATAACACCAGTACCCGATACAGCCCTGTTTCAACAATCTGACAGCTTTCATTGCTTTGATCAATTTTCCTGAGCTTCCCGGTTTCCACCACTCGAACAATATTTCGGAACCATCGTCAGCGATCAGCGAGATATTCCTCCTTCGGTAGTTCACAATTGCTCCATATCGATTAAGCCAATCGTCTCCGAGTATCAGGTCATCTCCTTGCATTTCTATCACGATCAGATTTAAGAGCCACTCTCTGCCTCCAAATGATATAGGAAAATTTATAGTTTCTAAGTTTCCGACAATCCTCTCTCCACTCGGTAAACCAACAACATAAGGTTCACAAGTGTGAAAACCGGAAATATTCAAACGATTTACACAAGACAAAGATATAAAAGAATGCGTAGCTCCTGTATCGAATAAAACGTTAACTGGCTGGGAAAGGATCTGGACAGTACCTGATGCGACAGCAGCATCCTGATTGTCTGTCCTCCTCATCTCGTACAGACGTGGGGGAGCAGATCCGGCACTCGATGTCCCCTTTCGGTCCCATTGTCCTCTGCCTCGTCCGCAGCCAAAATTCTGAGGCATCTGAATACTTTGCTGCGTCTGTTGGATACTGGCTTCCTTCTGGACTGGCTGTGGTGTACGGGCTCTAAAAGACTTTGCAGCCTCTTCACAAAACACTGCCCGATGTCCCTCTCGTCCACAATCAAAACAAGTCACGGCAGGAAGGGTGCAATTCCGTCGATAGTGCCCTGTCTGGGCGCAGTTAAAGCATTTCCTGGTAACATCAGTAATAGTTGATGTCGCTCCGAAGTTCTTTCCGCTCCTAACTAGGTGCGGAGGTTTCTTGAAAGAGTGGAAGGATGAGTGGGCCTTACGGGGCCCGCTGTTCTTGTGCTCTGTAAAAGTACCAGAGACTTTCCGTTTCTTGGATTTCTAAAATTTCTACATAGCTGCTTCCTTGATCTCATACGCCAACGCCTTATCCTGGTATTGACGGAGTGTGGTACATTCAAATCCAGACATGTACCTATGGATTTCTGGTTTCATTCTCATATCGAAATGGATCATCATTTCTGCATCTGTTCTGACCAGATGTCGAACAAATGCCAGCTGTTGGTTAAACGTCTTAATCGTCTGGGATACTGGCACATCAGAAGGCTGAGCGGAGAAAAACTCCCGAACATTGGCTTCCCTCACAGGACGAGGGCAATACCGAGCTTCCATCATCAATCTAAACTCTATCCAATCGGCACCATGGTCTACAGGCCGGATGGCTTCCCACCATTCGGATGCTTCCCCTATCAGAAAATATTGAGCGATAGAGGCTCTCCTATTGCCAGGCGCTTAATTCCGGCAAAGATTTTCTCCAGTTCCTTCAACCAATGGTCCCAGGTGGGAGTCTCATAAATACCGTCGAATTTGGGTGGTTGCATCTTCGCTAACTCTTGCAGCCACCGGTCACCTCGATTTCCCATGTCTGGGATTCCTTGCTGTCTCTCTCCCTGCTGTAGTCCCACCGCCACTTGCATTCGGTCCACGACTTGGGCGAACTGAGTCATCTGGTTCACCACTTGACGAAGGATCTCTGGTACAGTAGGATCTGGTTCGTTATTAATAGATTGTTGCAGCTCGCCTGAGCTATGACTGGCCTGGTTAGAAGGCGACGCTTCCCTTTCGGCATTTCTCCATCCGCGTCCATGACCGCGACCACGTCCACGTCCGCCTCTCAACATACTGTAAGCATAAATACTTAATATACAGGAAACAGCATCGTTCTAATATTCGAGTATAAAGAGACACAACATGTAAAGAACGAGATAGAGTTTAGGAACTTACAACCACCTTTCGCATGAAGACGTAGGCAGTGCAGTAATGTCATTCACGGCCGGTTACCTCAAAAGACATAACTGACCCCTATTTTAACCCAACGGCCAAGATATCCATAATCTTAGCTCTGATACCATATTCTGTAACACCCCCGATAAATTCAGGAATATTACAGCGCCGTAAATTCTTTACATAAGGATTTACAAGGCTGAAGAATTTAACAACATTAAAAAGTACAAACGAATGAAAATAATGGAATTAAGATACAACGGTTCTGATCAAATACTGAAAGTACAATTGTTCAGCAGGAACTTAATAATACATCACCAAATTCAAATTCAGCATAAATGACTTCGTACTCGAGTACTTATTGAAATAACCAATAAACAACAAACAAATGAACCCGGCCGAAACATCACTCTGCACCCTCGTCGTCATGCAGCTCCAGTGGTTGTTTTCCCGCTCTCCTGGATCCTGAACATAAACAAAATGTTCACCCCCGAAGGGGTTAGCACAACGATGCTAGTACAAGTACCACAACATATTATTCATATCTCATGAAGAATAATAACGTAAACGACAAAAATACCAACGAGTCTTCTCCTACGAGAAACTCAAAAATGACATACACAACTGATAATCACAACATGATATCATAACATACACATGGTAATTCCGACGATCCAGCGTTCACTGCCTACAACCCACGATGATCCCGTCAGACCAACCTGTGGTGGAAAAACCCGTCCGATGATCCAGCGCACGCTAGCATAGATCCCCCGATGATCCCGTCGGACCAACATGAGGTGGACATACAACAACGACATACATGCACGACAATTCATATAACATCAATACATAAAGTAATTAAAGTACTTGCCTCGATTTGAAGACAAGAACAACACTTCCACGAAAACGAACACTCGAAGGTGGTCCTCCTCAATCAATCACGTAACGAGACCAAACCTTAACAAAGGAAATGATATAGGATTTATCTCACGTCGTACGAATGTTTAACAATTCGATTTACGGCCAAAAGTTCATAAAATGAAATCTGCCTGAACTGCTTAGCGCACGCTAAGTACTCTGTGTAGCGTGCATTAAGTCTGCCCGATAGCGCACGCAAACAACAAAGCCTAGCGTACGCTAACTATGTATGGTCAGTACTTCACTGATCAGTCGACTGACTCGTCTGATGGCCTAGCATACGTTACGTACCAAATGTAGCGTACGCTAACTCGTGCTCGATAGCGCGCGTTAAT
Source organism: Orobanche coerulescens (assembly GCA_033398695.1). Taxonomy (NCBI): domain Eukaryota; kingdom Viridiplantae; phylum Streptophyta; class Magnoliopsida; order Lamiales; family Orobanchaceae; genus Orobanche; species Orobanche coerulescens. The sequence continues at coordinate 143,397,802 of CM065805.1, read as the reverse complement.
CTACATAGCTTAGCGTGCGCTATCTATGCATGGCGCCATCACGAAAGCAAGAACTGTTCTTAACAAGATCAAAACAATGAAATCTTCCGTGATAATTCATGTTACCTCCATGAATATCATGTTCATACTCTTATTAATGATTTTACGAATAACAACAACTTCGGATTCAAGGATATGCATACCATTAAAACCATATTCCATTTCGACTACAAATCTTCATACGACAATTCGAAAGGCTTAACGGTTGATATCAACACCTCTATATCAATCAATATTATCATGCTGAAGTTGTTAAACGTTCCATCTATACTAGATAAATCCTTCCATGATCAATCCTTTAGATGTATCTAACAATAATGATGTTAAAGTCAAGTCCATGATTGTTATGAAGTCATCTACTAGATTCGGATTACCAATGATAGAAGCTTCCTTTACTTTGTTCAATGTAATAAGATTTCGAATCATGATGATCATAATCAAGGTACTTAAGGCTTAATCATCTCAATATTCCAAACATGATATACTTTGGATAATTCATCTATGAAAATCCATATCTCGTTAACATGATCATCCAAATCGTTAGAATCCAACTCTAAGTCTGGAGATAGATTGAACATACCTTAATACGATGAAAACCACTGAACCGTAAGGTAGAATCCGACTCCGGTTGGTTGTATGCCACTCCAAGGTGCTATTCCACTTCAATGATTATTCCCAAGTGATAACCAATATATGAACACCAACAAGATGAGTTCTAAGTGTGTAGGAGGATATTTCAGCTCTCTGGCCTCTCAAGAATGTAGAATGGACGAGTAAAATGTAAGCCAAAACGGGTTGTTGTCCCATTTATAATATTCTGCATTTTAACAAGTTAGCGCACGCTACTAAGCATTCCTTAGCGTGCGCTAATAATGGTTGACTTCAGAATTGTCCGGGCTCGTCCGCGGGAGTCTTATCCAGACCCATGTCCCGGCTGGCGCATGTGCTAGCCGTCCCGCTCAATAATTGAGTTCTTAGCGCACGCAACTCCTACCTGCATAGCGTGCGCTAATATCAGCCCGATAGCGCGCGTTAAGCTACATTCTTAGCGTCCGCTATCACGAGGTTGCATGAGAAATTTTGCATGTTTCTATACTTATGTACAATGATATCAATGCAAGAAATATCATACTCCAATAATCAAAACCACCAATCCGAATAATACAGGGTTTGAATACAGATGAAATACACCGTAATAAATCCGGATATTACACACGTCCTCTATTACTCCCCTCGGATATTTGATAGATCGATCCACTAATTGCAAGGAGACCGTCGTCGGCTTGGCTTCCCCAATGTCCAGCTTTTTAAAAATAGAAAGGGGCATAAGATTTATGCTGGCTCCGAGATTGCATAGGGCTCTTTCAAAAGACGAATTTCCGATGATGCAAGGGATGGTAAAACTTCCCGGATCTCTCAATTTAGGTGGGAGGTTCTTTTGTAAAATAGCGCTGCACTCCTCTGTTAAAGCGACCGTCTCATATTCCTCGAGCTTTCTTTTGTTTGACAAGACTTCTTTCATGAATTTAACATAACTCGGCATTTGTTCCAATGCGTCGGCAAATGGAATGTTTATGTGCAATTTCTTGAAGACGTCGAGGAACTTTGAAAACTGCTTGTCCAGTTTTTGCTTTTGGAAACATTGTGGGAATGGGATTTGAGGAGTGGGTTAAGTAGTCGATACTTCCTTTGGCTTGGGCGCCTCATCCTTTTCCTTCTCATTTTGCTCGATCGGCTGCTCTTTGTTATTGATAGGTTGCCCTTTCAACTACTTTCCACTTCGTAATTCGATCGCTTGCACATTTTCCTTGGGTTTCACTTCGGCTGCGCTGGGCGATGCACCTTGAGACCGAGAAGACAATAAATTAGCAATCTGCCCCATTTGTGTTTCTAGATTTCGGATGGAGGTAGAATGATTTTGGAGGGTCGTCTCGGTGCGGGTCATGAATTGGCTCGTGTTAGCCGCCAATTGAGCAAGAGCATCTTCCAATGATACCTTTGGTGATTGAGGGGGCTGCTGTGGGGGCTGCGTGAAGTGAGCTTGTGGAGGTTTTAAAGCTTTCCCGTTTCTCCACGAAAAATTTTGTTGATTTCGCCACCCTTGATTATAAGTGCTGGGGTAAGAGTTATTTTGTCGATTTCCATTTCCCACGAATTGAGCTTGCTCCATCGGATGTTGCTCGAACGGGTTCCCGACTTGACACTCCGCGCTCGGGTGGGATCCGTTACACCAATTGCATGTCTCAATGGTAACGCGGGAAGGAGCATGCGAAAATGCTTGGAGCTGCTGCGTCAATGCTGCGACTTGGGCTGACAATGTGGATATCGGGTCATTACTAGAAATTTCCAAAACTCGCTTCGGCGTCAATCTTTTAGATGGCCATTGATATGCATTTACAGCCATAGCTTCCAACAATGAGTGTGCTTCGGCCATAGTCTTTCCCATCAAAGCCCCACCGGCAGCTGCATCCACGAGAGTGCGTGTAGAGGCACTCAATCCATTGTAAAACGTCTGAATTTGAAGCCAGTCTGGAAGGCCGTGATGTGGGCATCTCCGTAACAAATCTTTATATCGCTCCCATGCCTCGTGGAGCGATTCCATATCATACTGTCCAAAAGTGGTGATCTCGTTTCTCAATCTCGCCGTCTTAGAAGGTGGGAAGAATTTGGCAAGGAAGGCTTGCGTAACTCTGCCCATGTTGTGATCGACCCCGGCGGTAAGGAATTTAGCTAAAATTTCGCTTTATCCCTCAAATAGAATGGGGAAAGCCGTAATCGGATAGCATCGTCGGTGACACCATTATTCTTGAACGTGTCACAAATCTCAAGAAAAGAAGCAATATGAGCGTTTGGGTCGTCATTCGGCAATCCACAGAATTGGCTCGCCTGCACCATCTGAATAATAGCAGGCTTGATCTCAAAATTATTGGCTTGGATAGTGGGACGCCGAATTCCCAAAAAATTAGCATTAATTTGCGGCATGGCATAGTCTCGAAGAGCTAGTGCCGGTTGCACTTGCTGCACATGGTTATCTCCTCCAGGAATTTCGATATTTTCGGCCATGATCACCGTCGTCTGTAGCTCTCGTTTCTCTTTCTTGTTCCTTCGAAGAGTGCGCTCGAGCTCGGTATCCAAAGGTAGTAGGCCTTCGTTACCGAGTTTTCTCATGCACTACACGAAAGCTCCTGAAAGGAAAAACAAATAAATAAAATTAAATACAAAAATAATAAAATAAAAACGTTCAAACTAAGACTAGAAATACTGAAATCGATATTAGTAAAATTTCAGTCCCAAACATGGCGCCAAAAACTTGTTGCGATATTTCTTACACGCAAGTGCACGTTATCGTTTACAAGTAATAAAGTGATGAGTGAGTATCGTTCCCACGAGGACTGAATCACTAACTACCGATTTTTATGTATTCCAGTTTTATTCAAACAATCGAATTTGGGTTTTGCAATTAATTACTAAATGAATTATTAAAAGACTAAACAGTAGAAAACGATAGCTTGCAGAAAGGAAATCAAATGATGAATAAGTCTAGGATTCTGAATCCACCTCGGTTTATCTGAATTTACTCTCGATTATCCGTAGTAAATAATTTTCCCAATTTATTGAAGGCGGAGATTGCTAATGTATTCTGCCGCCTCTCCCGAGGTCAATAGGTTTGTCTAAAGGCGAATAACGCACTCTATCCCTAGGTGAATTAATTCGTCAATAGGCAAAAAGCATAAAATCTCCAAAAGGCCACGTAGTTCCTATGAGTATATTCCTATCTCACAGAATAATAAAACGGTCCTCACCAATAGTTCCTCACCAATTCTCCTCTCCCGATTCGAATTGAATGATTAAATCAATACAACTATTGGCCAGATAATTGCAAGCATTAAACACGATTGGGAAAACTCAACAAAAAGGTAATTAATTAGATAATCTCAAGCAAATCCATCAAAACGTAGGTTTCATCAAAATCCTAGATTAGGGTTTTAGCCTAACATACTAATAATTGATAATACAGAATAAATGAATGAAAGCATTAAAATCAAACGCAGATGAAGCTCGGATTCCTCCGTTCTTCAGCTTCCGCCTTCTGCTCTTGAAGTCTTCTGCTTCCCTCCTCTTCTGCCGTCTCTCCTCTCTGATTCCAAGCTCAAGATCCCCCGATTCCAGATTAAAGCTTCCCAGCTCATTAATTAGGGTCTTAAACCCTATTTATAGCTTTTCACATCCTACAAATCGCGTCCGTATGAGTAGGTCGAAAACTGGCTTCGAAACGGCCCAAATCCGCGCGGAACATACAAAAACCGCCTAGTGTGCCGCGACGCACTAATTCTGTGCCGCGGCACACTGCCTTCAGCTGGATGCCTGGGCATCATTTAATTCTTCTGTGCCGTGGCTCACCTGGACTGTGCCGCGGCACAGAGTACAGTTTACTCTGTGCTTGCTTGTTGTCTTCCTGTGCCGCGGCCCTGCTTCCATGTGCCGCGGCTCATAGCCAAAATTTGCCGTTTTCGCCCGTCTCGCCTCGTTTTAGCTTCCGGACTTCAATTTCCTGACAAACATACAAAATTAAGGCATTAAAGGCTCATTTAAACAATTTCACTCTCCAAAATGATACAAAATAATGATAAATAAGCGTATAAAAATACGCCTAACAGGTTTAAAGTTTGATAATGTTCGGCAAATAGTCAAATGAACAAAAGTAAAGTAAATTAAAATTCATCAATGGTTTGATAGGATTGCAACGCATAAAATTAAAATAATACTAAGCGATAACAACACCAAATTAATTGTCGGATAATTGAGAGATAACAATAATGAGATTGATATGGGAATTTAGAGTCACCGACACACACGTAATCAATTATTAGTTCCGATACTGAAATAAATAAGGTTTGGAATTATCGATTGCTCACGATTAAAAGAAATCTGTTTGATGGCGGTAATTCTAAAAATCACGATTGTTCTAAACGAAAATAAGAGACACTCCTTTGATGGGGACGAATCTCTACTAACAATCGACTAGCTATTACTTTTGATGGGGTAATTCGCTAAAAGATCGCCGAAAAAGGTTTTAGAACATTCTCAATCGATTCTATCGGGTCGTTTGATGGTGAACACTGACAAAAACCCTTGATTTGAATAATAATAACAACTAAGAAATAGGTTTGATGATCTAAATCAAAAGTTCTTATACGAAGAACAAACAAGGAGGAATAATCCCAAACTTTTACCCAGAAAATCAAAAGGAACTAACAATCGATAACATGTGTGTGGCTAAATCTAAAAACCCATATGAAATGCTTAGCTACATATGATTATTTCAACAACAATAATGAAATTTGTAAAACAAAACATGGTAGAAACTTCCCTTATAAATGCCGAAATTGAATTCCCGATGAAGATTTGATGTTCTTCCTTCAAGAGCTCATAAACAATATGGTACAAGGAATAATATTCACTCCCAAAATGTATTTTTTTTCAAGATGAAATTACAAGGAAGATGATGAAAATCTCTCTTTTCCCACTCTTTTTGGTGTTTTTCTCCCTAATCTTGTGTTATTCACACCAAAATGTCTTCAACAAAATCAGAATATCCCACCTAGGGTCTTCACACCCTTTTTTTATAGCCAAAAGATCAAGAAAAGGGCTCAAAATAGTGCAAAAATGTCAAAGAAAATGACTTGCACCGAAAAGTGACACGGCCCGTGTCCTGGGACACGGCCGTGTCGTACTACCCTGAAAAGAAGAAAAACCCACTGTCCACGGATCCGGCCGTGTCCCATGTACTGCACAGGAAATGCAATTTAGGTTGGATAGGGGCTCGGCCGTGTCATAGAAGACACGGTCGTGTTGTACTCTTCCGGAAATAGAATTTTTACAGGAACGAGACCCGGCCATGTCATGTGACACGGACGATTTGCCTGGTGCGGCCGAGTTTCCTTCTTCTGTTCTGATTCCGGTTTTTGGTCTTCTTCGGCTTGATCCATCATTCTTGTATCAATACACCTCGGAATTTAGCATATGATATACCGTTTCGAAGCTAATTTCACGAGGAATTTATATCAAAGGAGAACACATCTCAAATCGGAGTGGTGATTCTGGAATTTAGAAGATACGACCGATATTGCTTCAATCTTTTATCTTTTTAGGCCCCGTTTTAGCTCTTGATCGTCATAAACTCCAATTTTAGCTATGAAAGCGCAGGTTTCACCACAATCTTCGCTTGGTTACCTATAAATTAAAAACACAACATACCACGCATAAAAGAGAACAAAAATACTAAAAAGCAAACAAAAACACGAGTAAATAGAACAGAATGAGTCGATCAAGAATCGACTCATCATGTGCCGACTAAACTATCACACACATTTTTTCCATGTGCATAACATATATACAGTGTCGCACATCTAAATCGCGCCAGTATGGAAGATCAATGAATATCGACTTTTTTTCCATATGTTTTTCTCAGTATCCTTCTTTTGGGTCTTTTCGAATATTATATTCATGTTCTTGACTCGCTCATAAACTTGGGCACCCGTTAAGGGTGTCGACGCCATGTCGTGCTCTTGACATCCATCAAATGCTTTTTTCAATCTACGGTATGGGTGATTACGTGTGAGAAACTTCTGATGTCGAGTGAAGCAAACTATTATTGTAAGCAAACTCGATCAACGGCAAGTGAAGCTCCCAATCATTACTCCAGTCTAAGGCACAAGCCCGTAACATATCTTCCAACGTCTGAATCGTCCTCTCTGTCTGACCATCCGACTGAGGATGAAAGGAAGTGCTCAATCTCAACTTAGTACCCAAAGCCTGATGAACGGCCTACCAAAAGTGCGATACGAAACGGCCGTCTCGATAAGAAACAATGGTCTTGAGGGCACCGTGTAACCTCACGATCTCAGCAATAAAGGTTCGAGCTAGTCTATCCGGTCCCCAAGTATCCTTAATACCCAAGAAGTGTGCAGACTTGGTCAGCCGATCGACAATTACCCAAATCATATTCATTCCGGCCCGAGTTCTCGGCATGCCAGTGATGAAATCCATAGAGATGTCTTCCCACTTCCACTCGGGAATGGGAAGCGGTTTCAACAACCCTGCGGGTCGTTGATGTTCAATCTTGACTTGTTGGCACGTCAAGCACCGTAGTACAAACTCTGTAACATCCTTCTTCATGTTATTCCACCAAAAATTTCGCTTCAAATCTTTGTACATCTTACTCGTCCCGGGGTGGATTGAGTAAGGCGTAGCATGAGCTTCTCGGAGAATTTTCTGTCTCAACTCTAAATCATTCGGAACACAAAGTCTGCCCTGAAATCTCAGAATACTATCCTCGTGAACCATAAAGCCAGGAGCTTTCCCTTTAATTACATCTTTCTTCAGTTGAGAGATCATCGGGTCACTCCACTGCTTCCCTTTGATGTCATCAACCAAGGACGAAGTAATTTCGAGAGTACACAACTGTCCCTGTACTCGTTGAAGCCAAACTTCTATCCCTTGCTCAATTAAATCTTGACGAATTTTCTTCTGAGATGTAAGAACCTCGAGCATTTGAAGAGATGCCGATTTGCGGCTCAAAGCATCCGCAACGACATTGGCTTTCCCGGGGTGGTAAAGAATTTCCAAATCATAATCCTTTATCTACTCTAACCAACGCCGCTGTCTCATATTCAGCTCCTTTTGACTGAAAATATACTTCAGACTCTTGTGATCGGTATAAATCCGGCACGGTGAACCATACAAATAATGCCGCCAAATCTTGAGTGCGAAGACAATTGCGGCCAACTCTAAATCGTGAGTAGGATAATTCATCTCATAAGGTTTTAATTGTCGTGACGCAAAATCTATTGTCTTATCATGCTGCATAAGAACACAACCCAGGCCTTGACCCGAAGCGTCACTATAAACTGCAAAGCCCTCACTACCTTGTGGTAAGGTTAAAATCGGCGCTGAAGTCAATCATTTCTTCAGTTCATCGAAGCTCTGTTGTCTCTCATCCATCCAAATAAACTTTTCGGTCTTCTCGAGTAATTTCGTAAGCGGTCGAGCGAGTTTCAAGAACCCCTCGACAAACCGACGGTAATACCCAGCAAGGCCCAAAAAACTACGAACTTCCTTAACATTTTTAGGCGGTGCCCAATCTAGCACTGCCTCGATCTTCTGCGGGTCTACACGAACCCCTTCGGTCGAAATCACATGGCCGAGAAACATAACTTCTTCCAACCAAAACTCACATTTCGAGAATTTTGCATAGAGGTGCTCGGTTCTCAAAATGTCTAAAACCAAACGCAAGTGTGAGGCATGTTCCTCCTTATCTCGAGATTAGATCAAGATGTCGTCAATAAAGACGACTACACACCTATCGAGGTACTCGATGAATATTTTATTCATTAACTGCATGAATACTGTCGGTGCATTCTTTCAACCCAAAAGGCATAACTACAAATTCATAATGCCCATACCTCGTCCGAAACGCCGTCTTCGGAACGTTGGACTCCCTCACCCTGAGTTGATAATAACCGGATCTTAAATCAATCTTCGAGAAAACCGCATCTCCTTGCAATTGATCAAATAGGTCGTCTATACGAGACAAAGGATATTTATTCTTGATGGTTACTTTATTTAGCTCACGGTAGTCGATGCACAAACGTAGTGAACCATCTTTCTTCCTCACGAAGAGGACAGGCGCGCCCCAAGGCGAAGCGCTCGGTCTGATGTACCCTTTTTCCAGAAGTTCTCCCAATTGATTCTTCAATTCTTGCATCTCGAAAGGTGCCATCCTGTAAGGTGCTTTAGAAATCGGAGCCGCATCTGGCTCTAAGTCCACGGTAAATTCTATCTCTCGATCTGGCGGTAATCCCGGGAGGTCATCCGGAAAAACATCAGGATACTCATTAACAACCGGAATCGAAGAGGGATCGACTTCGTTTCCTTCCATTTTCAAGGCATAACACCAATAGCCCGTACAACCTTTATTCAAGAGCTTTACGGACTTCATGGCACTGATAAGTAACTTGGGTAGTCCCGACTTACGCCCCAAAAATGAGTACTCAGATCCGTCTTTAGTCATCATGGTGATAACCTTGGTACGGTAATTCATAATCGCTTGATGACTATCAAGCCAATCCTCACCGAGGATTACATCCTCGCCTTCCATATCAACTACAATCAGATTCGATAACCATTCCATACCGGATATAATCACCGGAAAATCTCTAATCTCTCGGTTCCCCACAATTCTATCCCCGCTAGGCAGTTTCACGATGAAGGGATCGCAAGCAGTCAAACAAGTTATATTCAAACGGCGTACACACTCCAAAGAAATAAAAGAATGTGTAGCACCCGAATCAAAAAGTCCACGGACTGGATGAGATAGAATATGAATGGTACCTGAAGCCACCGCCGCGTAGGGTTCGTCTGCTCGACGCATCTCATAAACTCGTGGTTGTACCGAACCAATGCTAGAGTTCCCCCCTCCAGCATTCTGACCCCGTCCCCGGCCCCTGCCGAAATTCTGCTGAGGTTGACCAAAAGATTGCCGCTGATTAATACCTTGATCAAGTGGTGTTGGGGCGGCTTAGAGTATCCAAAGTCTGGTTCGGCTCGGAACAATAAACCGCTCTATGCCCCATCTGTCCACACGTGTGACACTTTAGTGGTGGAAAGTAGCATTCCGAATTAAAGTGGCCTGGACGACCACAATTATAGCAAGTCACCGTGCGATTGGAGGTACCCGGAGTGGGACGGTAACCCCTCTTCCCTTTATTAGAACGTGACGGTATCAAACAGCGATTAGTAAATGCGAGACTTCTGAAAGTTGCCACCCTTAGATCCAGAAAAATTTCCCGCGACTTTCTGCTTCTTCGGTTCTTCAACGGTATCGTTTTCGGGGCTCAACATATCATGGGCTAAAGCTCTGTCCTGATACTCTTTCAGTGTGGTACAAGCAAATCCGGCCATGTACCGCCGTAAGTCCAAATTCATCCACATATCAAAATAACGGATCTTATCACGCTCGTTACGCACTTGATCCTTCACATGGATCAATTGTTGGTTGTACTCCACGATCGCCTGCGAAACGGGAATATCTTATGGTTTAGCCTCGAAGAAGGCTCGGATTCGGCTCTCTCGTACCGGCCAAGGACAAAACTCGGCCTCCAAGAGCTCCTTAAATTCATCCCACGAGGCAATACGATCCTGTGGCTTGATGACCTTCCACCAAGTAGCGGCCTTCTTAGTGAGGAAATACTGAGCAATTGGTACTTTCCTCACCTCGGGGCAATAAACCGCCTCGAAAATCTTCTCTAATTCCGCTATCCAGTCTTCCCAGCCTAACGGGTCTGTCGCACCGCCAAACTGTGGAGGGTGCATACGGATTACATTCTGAAGCAAGGCATCCGTGTTTGGGTTCGGGTTATTCAGCTGAACAGTTTGGGCCAAAATAATCCTCTGAGTAGCCAATTGTTGAAGTGCATTCGCCACTCCAATGTCCGCGTTGTTCCCCTGACCGTCTGACTGGTCGTGCTGACTCTAGGTGTCGGGATGCACCGAGTTCGACAAACTGGGGTTGGTCGACCCCGCAACTGAACTGATGGAAACGGCCGCGCCACGACCTCTTCCTCATCCACGGCCACGACCACGGCCACGGCCCCTACCAGCTGACATACTAAAGAACACACAAGGTATGTAAGCACAATTCAAACGCGCGTCATTAAGGTGATCGATTCTCAAGAATATCCATAGAAGAAGCATAATGAATAAGGAAACATTAGAAGAGTAAGAGGTCTTACAAGTACCGATCACACTGTGATGATGGCAAAGTAGTGATACTGTGGACAATTGACGACTCATTCGACCCAAAAGACCGACAGCCTAGGTATCCATAGACCTAAGCTCTGATACCATATTCTGTAACACCCCCAAGTTATTCAGGGAATATTACAGCGCCGTAAGCCCCGCCATGGGGCCCACAAGGCTAAACATACGCGGAACTGTAAACTTTTACCGAGAAGGTCTACACACAATAGAATGAAGACAATACAAAGGTATTCAAAAACATAACCAATGTATTCACAGACATCACAACACTAATCAATACTTCGGCAAACACAGGCCGGGACATCAAAGAAAATGGAAAACAATACTCGGGTATTCAATAGCCAATCCAGTACAACATCACTGAACGGAAAACTCATAACATAACTGGAAGAAAGACACAGTATCACACTTGCCCACCATCTTCATGCCGACCCGATACCTGCCTGTCCGTCCTCCTGGAACCTGAAATAGATGAAACGTATTTCCCCCATAAAGGGGTTAGCCGTCGAATAGCTAGTGCAAGTATATCAAGTATGAAACACAATACTCCTCAACAATAAAGTAAATGTAACCGTCAATTCATCAGTTTAAGAATAGTATTCCGGAATAACTAAAATCTTATAGTGTCAACTCAAGACGTATGTGAATGCCGTAGAAACGGTTCGTTCATATCATACGCCGTTACATGTAGGAATGCCGTAGAAACGGTTCGTTCATTACATGCCAACAATACATATATGAATGTCGTAAAAACGGTTCGTTCATAATATGCCATCAATATATCTATGAATGCCGTAAAAATGGTTCGTTCATGATATGCCATCAATATATCTATGAATGCCGTAAAAATGGTTCGTTCATATCATACCATCAATATTTCTTACTTTCAAAGTCGAGAACATACAATCATAAATGTATACTTTCCTTTGAGACATCGACAAATCGAATGGAAAAATATATGAGTTCGGTAGGTCCAAGAACGCGCTTCCAGCACCTAAACGATTCGCAAGGAATATGATAATCAATTATCCATATTCGAATTACACGAAGAAACCCCCGAAACCCGTCTACGATTCATAAAAATATACAGATAATCAACTAGAGGTTGGAAAATCGTCCAAAACTCACAAGTCCGAAAACGGCACAATCCAAACCGTAAAATTGTAGGAAAGCATGCATACGGTATAGATACATCATAATCTCAAGGTTCTCAAGCTTCAAAACGGATAAATCAGACGAATCTACGAAAAACCCCAAAATTCCCAAAAGTAGTGTTCTAAGGATTTTACCTTGATTCGGACGTTAGGATGAATTAGATGTTTTGAAATCCTTGTTCTCCAACCAAATATATTGTTGTTAGAAGGAAGATCGCTTCCAATCGCCCAAGATCGTCTCTCCCGTGTGATTCCCGTCGAAAAGGAGTGAAGAAGGTGAGAAATGACGAAAATAAAGTCAACTGCCATATATATATATATGTCCAGTCTAGCGCACGCTACGCCTCCTTCATTAGCGTGCGCTAGCGAAGTCACCGGATAGTCCAGTGGCTTCTGCCGGCTCCGTTAGCGTGCGCTAATCGTCTGTCTCTAGCGTGCGCTAGTCCAAAATGTGGCATCCAGTACTGGAGTCCAGAACTTACTGTCTCTGCCCTGCTCAAAACTTAGCGTGCGCTACCGCTATGGTTTAGCGTGCATTATGCAATAGCTTTAGCGTGTGCTAGCCGAAGCCTAGCGTACGCTATCTGATAGTCCAGAAAATCTGGCAACCTCACTGCCTCTGCTGACCAGCCCGGTAGCGTGCGCTACGGACGGATGTTAGCGCGCGCTACTAACCACGAATAGCGCGCGCTAACAACTCCTAGCGTGCGTTACCCGCCAGTCCAGAGGGCAGTCCAAAATACTGGTTCTGACCTGACTGATCCTCTTAGCGCGCGCTACGGCTCAAAGCTAGCGTGCGCTAATCAAGCAGAATTAGCGTGCGTTAGCCTAGGCCTAGCGTGCGTTATATCTCTGGTCCAGAACATTTTCGCAAGGTCTAAACGACATGATCAAAAACCAAACGAGATACGAAACTCAATAACAATATCAACAACATCTCCAAGCATTTACAGAGCGACAACATAAAGAGGATGACAAAGTTAAACAGTCAATAAAAGTACGGGTATTACAATTACGTGTGAGAAACTTCTGATGTCGAGTGCAGACAGTCTTTTTTCCATGTTTCAGTTGTATGTAGCTTGTGTCTTCCTCACATATAGAATATGCAAGATGCCCCTTAACCCTATAACCACTCAAGTTCCCATATGCTGGAAAGTCATTAATGGTACAGTATAACATTGCACGTAATCTAAAACTGTCCTGGCGGTATCCATCAAACGCATCAACCCCTTTCTCCCACAACATTCATAAGTCGGGCTTAGATAAACATCAATATCTTTTCCCGGTTGTCGCGGGCCTGAAATCATCATAGATCACATGATATATCTTCACTTCATACACAACCAGTGGGGGAGATTGTAAATTATGATCATAATAGGCCACGGACTGTGTTTAGTGCTTAAGTTAGCAAAGGGATTCATTCCATCTGTAGCGGGTCCAAGCCTAAGATTCCTTGGCTCACTCCCAAAATCAGGAAAGAGCTGATCAATCTTTTTCCACTGTGGAGAATCAGCTGGATGGCGAAGCTGTCCATCAGATCTCCTTTTATCTGCATGCCACGAAAGGTTCATTGCATCATTTGCAATGGCAAATAATCGCTTAAACCTTAGAATTATTGGAAGATACCATAACACCTTCACTGCAGGACCCCGTTTTGTTTCTTCACTATCACAGTCAGTGGACTTTGATTTATATCGTGAAACTCCACAACTCGGGCACTTGTGAAGTGCTTCAAACTCTTTTCTATATAATATACAATCATTGGGGCATGCGTGTTTTTTCTTATACTCCATACCCATTGTACATAATATTTTCTTTGCATCATAGTTATGGTTTGGCAATGTGTTTTTTTCTGGAAGCATATCCTTCAATAACTCAAGCAATTCAGTGAAGCTCTTATCACTCCAGCCATTTCTTGCCTTCACATTGACCAATTTTAAAACTGCTGACAGACGTGTGAAATGTTGGCATCCTGGATACAATGGTGTCTCCGAGTCACTTTGTAGAGTGTCGTACACATGTGGTTGTTGAAAATATTCATGTCCGATGTCCCGAATCATGTCTTCAAATCGATCTTCTGTATCTACATCAGCGTGCTTAGTTGGAATATCTGCCACTTCACAATGTCATATCCATGTTGTATAATTTTTGTTAATTCCACCACAAAGAAGATGTTCCCGAATAAGGTCAACTTCATGTCGCCTCCCATTCAAACAATTGATACACGGACAAAAATATTTTCCATCCTTGGGCTCTTATTGATTGCGTTGAGCAAATTCTAAAAATTGTTCAACTCCGTTCTCGTACTCATCGCTTATGCGACTTGCTTTCATCCAACTATGATTCATTTTTTTCCTCTTCTGTGGAACAGCATTTTCAAGATATAATATTAGAAAATTTTGCATCAATAAAACTACATATGAGTTGCTAAACCTAAGAAAAACTAAAAGACCTACCAGGACTCTGTAAATTATTTACAATTCTCTTCATTTAAAATTAAAATCCTTGCATGATTGTAATCAAATCCTGAATATAACATTTGTGTTCATCAAAAGCAACAAGACATTTACTATCCTTGATCATTTTATTAACAGACAAAAGACTAACATCATATTCAGAAACAACAAGCACATCAAACAAAAGAACATCATTAGACAATCTTAAGCTTCCAATAACAGTGATTTTAGCCAAAGTACCATTAGGATGACCAACAGTTAACATAAGACTAGAAATATCAACAACGTTAAACATATTCTTCGTAGAAACAGTCATATGTTGATTAGCAGTAGAGTCAATGATCCATCCCAACGTAACATTATGGACATAAGAACCAGTTTTAGCACATAAGAATTTTTTAAAATGCAAATTGAAAACACATTATTATTAAAAAAAGATGGGTTGAATACCTGCCATATTTGCAGAAACACTAGCAGAAGGTTTCTCATTGATAAGCCTTAAAAGTTTCATCATATTTGCATAAAGACTAGCCACAGTTCTCATTGAATACCGCAATATTTATTAATATTTTGCAGATTTTCTAGAAATCAAAACCAAGAAAAAAAATGAACAAAAGAAAAATAAACTACCCATCAAACCGTTGGAAAAAAAGCACGGAAAGAGAATGAAGATTGACCACAATGATAGTTAGAACTCACCAGCCGATGAAGAATCAAAGCAGGAGCTCGCGGGGTGCGTGAAGCGGTTTGAGAAAAAAGATAATATGGTATGGATTAAGGCAGGAAATAATAAAAATTTTAGTTACTTACGAAGTAATTGGAATGAGCAGGATGTAAGAGTAGATTTAATTGAAGCAGCGGCACACTCCGGTGAGAAAAGGGAGTCGGAAATTCTCGCGGGGCTTTGCTATGAGATCTATGAGAAAAGGACGAGCAGGACGTAAGAGTAGATGTAATTGAAGCAGCGGCAAGTTCGATAGACACTCCGGTGAGAAAAGGGAGTCGAAAATTCTCGCGGGGCTCTTGCTGTGAGATGTATGAGGACTTTGAAAGATAGGAAAAGACGATGATTTTGACTGCAACAGACAGAAGAGGATTAGGCAGAAAATTAGAACAAATTACTACCGTTCTAAACAACCATCGTAAAATAATTGTTTTACATCGGTTATAAAACAACCGTTGTCGTATGTAACATCCCAAACCACTCGGAAATATTACAGCGCCGCAGATTCTCTCCATGAGGATCTACAAGGCTAAACAAAAACAACATATCACATTACAAGCCAATGTAACAAAATGACGAACGAATCGACCGAGTTGGTCTTTCATCACTAACATACAAATCAATTATATATAACTCTGTCCAGACCATACCCATGCAAAGGTCAAAAACACTCATACAACATAAAATACGACAGCAGAAAAGACAACACAATGAACTCCGACTAACTACATCCGGAGTTGGCCTTCATGTGATTAGTATCGTCGTCTTTCCATCATCCTCCGTGCAGATCCTGTGTTTAGATCCCCAAGGACCTGTATATACCTGGACGCAATACAGACATCCACCCCCGATTTCTCGGGGGTAAGCAGAACTCCACTGTTCTGCTAGTACAAGTATAAAGTGCAAATACGGGCCACACAATGCATTTTGATAATACAATAACTTGAATAATCCACAGCTCAGTCAGTACGAAAGACTTCCCGAGATTTCTCATTTGAATAAAATAGTTCGAACCGTAAAGGTACAAATGAAACGATTGGTCATTTTGAAAATCAATTCACGATCACGGGAGTTTTGAAAAACATTAGGAATTGAATAATTCTCAACTTATCGAAAACCACTTAGGGTCACAAACCAAAGTTTATTTTCCAAAATACAAATCCGATCACAGAACACGGGGTCTACGAAACAATCATCCACATCACATACTCGAAAGAATAACCCGCCAAAAACTACACAGTGTCAAACATTACCATGACAACAGTCTCACAGAACGACATCAGAGAGCACAAATCTACAACTTAACCATATGGTCGAACTCGACACACCATAAAGCTACAATTTACGGAGCAATCACAGGACTCATATACCCATACCAAAATATCGCAACCAAGAGACGAATCATACACAACATATTTTCTGGTGCCATTCCAGCCAAGTACAATACCATTTGAACTGCCATTCTAATCAGATGAAATATGCGCCAAAATCACAGTTCTCCAACAAAACATTTCAAAGGTTAACCGTTGGTACGAGACTCATGGCCACCGCACCCCGCAGAGGCCCTGTCGGACCATCCCTGGGTGGTTAAGCCCAGTTCATGATACGCATACACACGGCACTATGTATCCCCAGAGGTCCCGTCGGACCATCCCTGGGTGAACATACGCATTCACAACCACAACATACACGGAAAGCCACAACTCAAATACTAGAATATGCATACAGATGTAAAGTACTTGCTAGAATGGCCACTTTATCCGACATATACACACAACTAATATCACACAACATCACATATTCACCGTAAGAGTACACGTATCAATACACAATCCTTGACCAGTGGAAAAGGGCCTACTATAATCACGTAATACAATCACAACACCTTCCAACATACGACACTAATACACATATTCAGAAAACACGTTTATTCGCAAAGCATACGAGTTATCTTCGAAGGAAAACCTTTATCGAGAATATACTGATTCTTTTAAAAGTTCATTAAAAACATTCAAATTGCAAATAGGTTCCATTACCAACTAATACGTGTACGAAATACGAAATGTATGGGCAAGATACTTGCCTCGATAAATGGTGCAGAAAGCTCCGACGAACACGGCTCACCCGATCGATCCATTGAAATCCCAACCTTTATTATAAATACATAGTAGACAATTTAATATAAGGGTCTAATTTAATATCTTATAATTTCAAGGTGATTAGACGGCTAATATATTACCTCAATTGTTCCCCTTAATTAATTGATTGAATCAAACGACCAACGATGCTCATCCCGAATTCACATCTCGATTATTCCGGACACAAACTCTAAACTCGGGCTCACTCCATGGTATTAACTACACCAGTTCGGACATTGACCAAATTATAACCATATCCATCTATGTCTACGCCTTCCTCGTTCACAAACCCAACACGACTACATATACCCACCAGACACACATATATAAATATAAACACACACACACACACATATATATTTTACATACACAAACCCACATATATACATACATAAATAAATATTTATATATGTAATATATATATATATATATATATGTGTGTGTGTGTGTGTGTGTGTGTAAATATACAAGACACACACACACTGTACAGACTGATCACACACATGGCACCTACTCACACACAAACACATCTTACACACCAGCACACATATATACAGAATATATATATATATATGCACACACACACACACAGTTGTTCACACACACAAACACACACAACCCACACACGCGCACACACACCTACTGCACACACACAGACAAACATATACACACATATACACTTATATATATATATATATATATATATATATACTTCTGCACACACACATACATATATATATATATATATATTTCTGCACACACACACACACATATATATATATATATATATATATATATAGTACATGCACAACCACACACACATAACACACACTGAGCTCCCGCCGGAATCCGACTGTTTTCTGGCCGGAATCAACTTCTGATCATCTGAATCCTATTCAAACTGACTCTCAACCCTTCTGCCGCCTATCGGAGTAAGTAAACACTTCTAAAAATTCTACCCTCAATCCCCCGACAAACCTTCACCGAAAACCCATCGCCGAAAAAGTCGAACCAAGTAGTTGAATTTCGTCGGAAGTTCTCTCCCCGGTCATCGAACCTCTAGCTCGCCGGACACCCCCGATCGGTCCGTATCTGAACCGAAATCGCGTCCATGGCTGGAGATCGGGAAGAAAACCCGCCTTCGTTGACCACCGCGGCTCACCTTTGCCAGAACCCAACTCCTCCGACTAAGCTCAAGCCGTGATCTCGGGTCTCGTCTTCGTCGCCGTCATTTCTCAGGTCACTTGGGCCGATTCCTAGGGGATGACGGGAGGGGCGGTGTGTCTAGTTGAGAGGGAGAGAGAGACATACGGTAGGAGAGAGAGACGGTAGGTGAGAATGATGATAGGGAGAGAGAGTGAGAAAGACGTGAGTTCTCCCTTATCACACACGCACACGCACACACACACACACACACACACACATATATATATATATATATATAAGTATAGTTGGGTTTATTCGACCCAACAAGGTTCGATTATAAATTAACCGAGTAAAAACGGATCAATCTGAGATTCATTATTCAGTCCCCTGTTTCGATTATCCTATTAGTCATACTGCATCCGATAAAATCAATAACTCACCAATATTCAAGTCCAACATCTCAAAGTCCGCCCGACATTTAAATAATCAGCTAATAAAATAAAATAAAAGTAAATAAATAAAAATTATATCGCCAAAATTCGAATTTAGAATTTTTGGATATTATATTCCAGCCCCCTTAAAATAAGTTTCATCCCCGAAACTTGCCATGTCATCACTTATCTCACTATGACGTCACTTCAATTATGCATATGAACCGTTCAGCAACATCGGCAATCTCATAATTTGATAGATTCATACGTACTTACTCCTCGGTATATAAAACGGTACAGGAGAGATCACCTCGTCTGTGACAGCTATGAGACCGACTTGTCATTCACCATACAATTAGAAATAATTGTCCGTCCCGTATAACACTATCCTCATTACGTATTCTTACTTGGGGACACCTATCCCACTTAAAATATTCATACATGTATTAACCATTTCTACATATCAACAATCTCATCCAATAACATCATACAAATCACAATGCAAAACCAAACCATATAATACAACGCATCTTATTGCGCGCTAAGTGTAACACCCCCAAAACCATTCGGGATATTACAACGCCGTGGGTCCCGCGCCGGAACCCACTAGGCTAAAAACTATTTCAAAAACGTTTAAAAATGCCAAAAGGCCAATGACGGTAATATTTTAAATACTCAAATATTTTCAAACGCATAGTTCTCAAATACCGTCATAAAATACCATTAGAAAATACAAGGCGAAAATCCAAATCTCGACAGTTCAAAGTGTACGTTAAGACACCCCTTAAACGTACCGATAAAAAGACACAGTTCAAAATACAGATTGCAAATACAAGTTCGCAAAATGCCAAAAGGTCATTTTGAAAATACACATGAGTTGGTAAAGATACCGAAAAGCCATTTTAAAATACACACGAGTTGGTAAAAAGACACAGTTCAAAATACAGATTTGCAGCGGAAATAAAACAACCAGAAAAGAATACTCGATACTGAAAATCATGCCACAGCCAGTATCACTCGGGAAGCTCACCCCTTCACGACCGCTAGTAGCTCGATCTCCGAGTACCTAAAAATAAAGCCCACGACGGGGTCAGTCACAATACTCAATAATGATATCGATCGCATCATCATAAATAATTACATACCAATGTAATAATACTGTAAGAATACTACCAACGTAATCTTACCGCCATAGCCTTACCAATCCATGGCAATTCATAACAAATCAATCCTTACCATAATCCATGTTTCACATTCTCAAATGACGAAATGAACTCAACAACAATTATCTGTACTGTATTCCAAAAATACCAACGATCCTCAAAACAACATCATAACTCATAAGTGCGGAGTAATCCAATCTGTGCCAAATCCTGTCCGTCGGATTACACAATCAAATCTCAACCTCGATAAACCAATAATACACAACATATTTGTAGATCAACTACCACAAAACAATGATAACAAGTCCTAAAGCATCGACGTACAGCCCGAATGCTCATACGATCAATAACACTGATCAACCAATACATCAACTGAGAATATCATCGACATGATAACTCCAATACGACCAACAAAGGATCAACGATAACCGAGAATACCATCAACATGATAACTCCAACACGATCAACAAAGGATCAACAATAACCGAGAATACCATCAACAAGGTAAACTCCAAATGATCAACAAAGGACCAACAATAACCGAGAATACCATCAACAAGGTAAACTCCAAATGATCAACAATAATGGATCTCAAAGAAATAACCCTGAATGTCGAAACATGTACCCCTCGGGTGTATGAACAACCAGTCGCAAACCGTTGAACATATCCAATCATACATGAACTATGAACGACCAAACGTTATGGCTCCAAGATGGACGTCATAGTACGCCCGATCTGAATATGTGTCAGTGCACATGTCCACCCCGTATACGGAATCCAGGCTATATGTGGGACAATGTACCTAATTAGCCTCAACGAACTACGTCTCGTGGGCACAGCCCTTCACCGAAAATATTCATGCATGACTATATATGTGCCCGGCTAAAAATCCTACATAATATCCAATCGAAACACAGATATGACTCCAGATATGTCACGATGCAACATGACAACGAAACTCAAAGAAACACATACCCAATAAGGATCAAAAGACTCACCGAAGTGAACAACAATAGACTGACAATGAAAAGTCGACACGACCAATCAATATTCAAAACAACAATCCTGGGATCACAAACCCCAAAGGATAATCCATACGATCAACAATCTCAAACAACAGTTCTGGGATCAACATCCCTCAATTAGACGATCAACACAACCATTAATACCAACAATAGTCCTGGGATCAACATCCCTCAACGAACAACCAATATGAATCTCAATATACGAAGCCTCAACGTACAACATATACAACACTCAACATAATAATTATCTCATAACTGAACAATACATAAATTACCTCAAAGCGGAAGACCATATCCTTTCCACGAACAAACCATCACCCCGACAACTTACATTTCTAACAACATTGCTATACAAATTATAAATGAAATGAAAACAAAACCATTCATCAAATATTATAAATTGAACAAGTATAGACTTGCCTCGATACCGATACCACGAAGCCGTTACCAAAATCCATTGCCTTAGTCTACGAGCTTTTCAGCCCCGACCAAAATCAATCTACGAACTCTTTAGCCTTAACCGCAACGCAGCGGTCATAATCCACGATCAAAACATCGCAACCTATTGCAATAATCAATTAACAACAATCCGATAACAATCAATAACCGACATAGCCAACCAAGCGACTCAACAGCTCAACAATACACCGATCATAAACAAAACTGAACAATACAACTCAAACAAATACGAACTCATATCCACAATACAAGCCGTAACTCGATGATCACAAATAACAATCAATAACCGATCAACAAACACAACGGTTCTACAATATCCCGATTAAACACATATCCAAACAACCCGAACCAATCAAACACGAATTCAAAACCACAATATGATTCCACAATCCGAAGATCATATCAATAATCAATTTAACCAAGTGTCTAAGCCTTACCGATTCCAAATTCAATCTTAAATACAATTACAAGTTTCCTCCTTGTATAATCATAATAAAAACCAATTACCAATTATCATCATCAATCTGGACAATCCGATTAATTCAACATTATAGATAATCATATTCCAAAGGTTTCAAATAATTCCATTATCCGAATGGAACACTTGTTCAATACGTATGAATTCTCAAACTCAAAAGTGAATCATAATCTTATCAAACCCGAAAATCATATTCGTATTCCTATACGAATATTGTACCAAAACACATAACTTAGTTTTGGATATGAATATTCCATATCCATATCCAAAACACCAACATCTCCTAAATATGTTCATCAATTCATATAATCCAAAGTTTCGTTAAGAACACAACTAATTCCAAAATCACATTCAAAATCTCCAATACGACATAATCTGATGTGTTCTAACATCTAAATAATCCTTATTCACAATTCAAGGTGTATATAATCATGTTCTTCAACATATATACTTCTCATAACATCATGAATCGCAACAAACCACCAAGAACATCGAGAATACTACGATTCCATAATCATAACAACATAATCAAGGCATTTGATCATCAATTCATTATCTTCCCTTAACAAAATTCCCATAGTTACTAAGAATCATCACAACAATATCAATTCAATCACCATTCTATGAAAACATACAGAACTTCCGAAGTTCTACCTCATTGAAGCATTTTATCAGACACTTTGAGGGCATAATCCAATTTAATCGATTTAACGGAGAAATTCTCGAATTTGTTCCACAAAACTTCAAGAGCAATGAATAATCTCAAGAATACAACAAAGTTCTATTAGCAATCTGAATTGAAATGAAGGAAATCGGCCAAAACATCAAGAAACTCCAAAAATATCCAAGACCAAGTGTTTAGGTGTTCTTACCTTCGATCCGGACAAAAGATGATGTTAAACATGAATCCAACTTCCAAAATATGTTGCTACATGATGTTCTTACTCAAATTTATCAATTCTTGCTGAAGGAATCGTGAAGAAACGAAGGAAAACGAAAAAATGGCAAGGATGACTCGGTCCAGGCCTTATATAGGCCGAGTGCTGTTGGTACCTTACGGCCGTAACCGGCCGTGGCTTACGTACGTAACCGTCCGTTGCCTACCCTACTGTCCATTTTGGCCGACACCCTTACGTACGTAACCGGCAGCTGGCTTACGTACGTAACAGGCCCTTACGGCCGTAACCGGCCACAGCCTTACGTACGTTATCGGCAAGTCCTTGCCCCCAGCGAGTCATTGCCGACCGCGATCGGCCATCCCTGCGAGTCACTGCCGACCATGCTTGGCCACTACAGGTCCTCTCGGCCACGACTCGGCCATCCACCCCGTAACGTACGTAACACTTATTCCGTTGCGTACGTAATACGTACGTTGACTTGCGACAGTATTATACCCATATTGCGTACGTAATACACCCTGCATAGCGTACGTAAATCCATCCGTTGACTCACCTATCCACATCCACGCCGAAAGCCTCCGACCACGGGCCCCACTATCCGATCAAAAGTCTAATCCCTCTTGTTACGTACGTAATGTCTTATGCATAACGTACGTAAAGCGTATAATTTAACGTACGTGAGTACTTGAGCTTAACGTGCGTAATGGCCTTCTGTACTTAGCCAAAATCCAACTGTTCCTCTCCGACGTCTCGAGATACATAATACAAACACACGGCATACTGAATACACATATACTCAACCCAAAAATATTCTCATACGATATACCTGATATCCAAATCAGTTCAATCTGATACAACATATCCTCAATATAACTGTCAATCAAACACGTCAATTACACAAGTATAACTGTCTCAGTCCTCAATTTATTTTATCCATACTGTATAGATACCAAACTATACAGTATATCTCAGATAAAATAACGCGAAAAATTTATACTGAAAATCCGGGTATTACACTAAGCCTACTGTTAGCGTGCGCTATATGACTCAATTCAAAAAATCTTTCCAAAATTGAATTTTAAAATTTTAGCCAAGTAAGGTTTTTCATCTTTCACAATTCATTTAGAAATGCAAGTTACCTTTTTGTTTTAAAATACAAAAGTTTTATGGTGTGAATAATTTTTAAAATCGTATACTCGAGGTATTTGAAAATAAAACCGATAGGTTAAAATCACTTTCAAACTCTTTACAAACACAACAAAGGATTAATGACGATAGCAATTTACAAAATATCCCAAAATACTTTCAAACACATCTTTCAAATACCATCATCAGATTTTATTTGAACGGCTGGCTTGCAAAAATTCCTACCACTTTTCAAAAACCCGCATTAAGCCGCCATTTGACCGTACTGTCAAAACATTTTCGAAAACTGATTTTCCATATTACGCTCAGGTCTAAGAAATTTTGCAAATCATTTTCGAGCATGCACACAGCTGATATAATTATTAATAGAAACACATTGCTTGTAAAGAACAACAACTAGTCAAATGCCATCAATTCTCAAACACATGCCTATACGGCATTCAAATTCACCAATTCAACAAGCACAACTTGGGAACACTAATTTCAAATATACGTCAAACCATTTCCCCGAGAATAACAGTATAACTTATGAACACCGACTCGAACACATGTCAAAACATCCATGCTCCACTGAACAACTCTGATCATTACACACATAATGTACCACAAGTACCAAATACGAACTCCATTCCAAAATACACAGATAACAAAATTACCAAACATAAGATGTAGAGAAGACTTACATTCACAGGTCGCATGAAGATGATGGCTGCACCTTGATACTAATCACGACCGACATCACAGACGACGCGTCGCGACACCACTTAGACATACACAATCTGACAAGACAAGACTCGACAATACATGACTGGACCCGACAGCCTAGGTTTCCGCAACCTAATCTCTGATACCATATTCTGTAACACCCCCATATCACTCGAGAATATTATAGCACCTCAGACCCTCTCCATGAGGATCTACAAGGCTAAATACAAAAACAACACATCACATTACAAGCCAATGTAACAAAATGACGAACCAATAGACCGATTTGGTCTTTCATCACTAACATACAAATCAATTATATATAACTCTGTCCGGACTCATACCACATGCAAAGGTCAAAAATACTCATACAAGATAAAATACGACAGCGGAAAAGACAACACAATGAACTCCGACTAACTGTATCCAGAATTGGCCTTCGTGTGATTAGTATCGTCGTCTTTCATCATCCTTCGAGCTGATCCTGTGTTTAGCTCTCCAAGGACCTGTATATACCTGTAAAATCTGGGTATTACATACTACCCCCCTTAAAATAAGTTCCGTCCTCGAAACTTGCAACCTGTCACCAACAATAGATCAATCCAAAATTTCCAACTCATCACGAAAACAATCAATCGTCGCCACAAGCGAATAACCAAAACGATATACTTACAGGTGCGTGAAGGTGATGATCTCCCGTGATACTAGCACACGACTCCCACACGAAGTCTCAATACAATACAAACACACACCAATATCACAAATAGCAATCTGAAAAGAATCTCAAAAATTTTGGAAACTCCAAAAATCGATTTGACTCGAAAGTCAGAAAAAACTCATTTTCAAAAATCACGATACTACCATACCGGTAGAGCCACATAACACACACGCCTGGGTTCACAAAACCCAAGCTCCGATACCATCTTCTGTAACACCCCCAAAACCATCCGGGATATTACAGCGCCATGGGTCCCGCGCCGGAACCCACCAGGCTAAAAACTATTTCAAAAACATTTAAAAACGCCAAAAGGCCAATGACGGTAATATTTTAAATACTCAAATATTTTCAAACGCATAGTTCTCAAATACCATCATAAAATACCATTAGAAAATACAAGGCGAAAAGCCAAATTTTGACGGTTCAAAGTGTACGTTAAGCCACCCCTTAAATGTACCGATAAAATAGTTAGGAAAAAGGGTTTGACGAAATAACCCAAGTTCGCAAAATGCCAAAAGGCCATTTTAAAAATACACACGAGTTGGTAAAGATACCGAAAAGTCATTTTGAAATACACACGAGTTGGTAAAAAGACACAGTTCAAAATACACATTTGCAGCGGAAATAAACAACCAGAAAAGAATACTCGATACTCAAAATCATGCCACAGCCAGTATCACTCGGGAAGCTCACCCCTTCACGACCGCTACTAGCTCGATCTCCAAGTACCTAAAAATAAAGCCCACGACGGGGTCAGTCACAATACTCAAAAATGATATCGATCACATCATCATAAATAATTACATACCAATGTAATAATACTGTAAGAATACTACCAACGTAATCTTACCGCCATAGCCTTACCAATCCATGGCAATTCATAACAAATCAATCCTTACCATAATCCATATTTCGCATTCTCAAAAGACGAAATGAACTCAACAACAATTATCTGTACTGTATTCCAAAAATACCAACAATCCTCAAAACATCATCCTAACTCATAAGTGCGGAGTAATCCAATCTGTGCCAAATCCTGTCCGTCGGATTACACAATCAAATCTCAACCTGGATTATCCAATAATACACAACATATCTGTAGATCAACTACTATAAAACAATGATAACAAGTCCTGAAACAACGACGTACAGCCCGAATGCTCATACGATCAATAACACTGATCAACCAATACATCAACTGAGAATATCATCGACATGATAACTCCAATACGACCAACAAAGGATCAACGATAACCGAGAATACCATCAACATGATAACTCCAACACGATCAACAAAGGATCAACAATAACCGAGAATACCATCAACAAGGTACACTCCAAATGATCAACAAAGGACCAACAATAACTGAGAATACCATCAACAAGGTAAACTCCAAATGATCAACAATAATGGATCTCAAAGAAATAACCCAGATTGTCGAAACATACCCATCGGGTGTATGAACAACCAGTCGCAAACCGTCGAACATATCCAATCATACATGGAACTATGAACGACCAAACGTTATGGCTCAAAGATGGACGTCATAGTACGCCCGATCCGAATATGTGTCAGTGCACATGTCCACCCCGTATACGGAATCCAGGATATACGTGGGACAATGTACCTAATTAGCCTCAACGAACTACGTCTCGTGTGCACAACCCTTCACGGAAAATATTCACGCATGACTATATATGTGTCCGGCTAAAAATCATACACAATATCCAATCGGAACGCAGATATGACTCCAGATATGTCACGATGCAACATGACAACAAAACCTAAAGAAACACATATCCAATAAGGATCAAAAGACTCACCTAAGTGGACAACAACAGACTGACAATGAAAAGTCGACACGACCAATCAATATTCAAAACAACAATCCTGGGATCACAAACCCCAAAGGATAATCCATACGATCAACAATCTCAAACAACAGTTCTGGGATCAACATCCCTCAATGAGACGATCAACACAACCATTAATACAAACAATAGTCCTGGGATCAACATCCCTCAACGAACAACCAATACGAATCTCAATATACGAAGCCTCAACGTAGAACATATACAACACTCAACATAATAATTATCTCATAACTGAACAATACATAAATTACCTCAAAGCCGAAGACCATATCCTTTCCACGAACAAACCATCACCCCGACAACTTACATTTCTAACAACATTGCTATACGAATTATAAATGAAATGAAAACGAAACCATTCATCAAATATTATAAACTGAACAAGTATAAACTTGCCTCGATACCGATACCACGAAGCCGTTACCAAAATCCATTGCCTTAGTCTACGAGCTCCTCAGCCCCGACCAAAATAAATCTACGAACTCTTCAGCCTTAACCGCAACGCAACGGTCATAATCCACAATCAAAACATCGCAACCTATTGGAATAATCAATTAAAAACAATCCGATAACAATCAATAACCGACATAGCCAACCAAGCGACTCAACGGCTCAACAATACCCCGATCATAAACAAAACCGAATAATACAACTCAAACAAATACGAGCTCATATCCACAATACAAGCCGTAACTCAATCATCACAAATAACAATCAATAACCGATCAACAAACACAACGGTTCTACAATATCCCGATTAAACACATATCCAAACAACCCGAACCAATCAAACACGAATTCAAAACCACAATATGATTCCACAATCCGAAGATCATATCAATAATCAATTTAACCAAGTGTCTAAGCCTTACCGATTCCAAATTCAATCTTAAACACAATTACAAGTTTCCTCCTTGTATAATCATAATAAAAACCTATAACACTCCGATAAGGCGGCCATTACAGTGCCGTAGACCCCACACTGGGATCCACCAGGCGATATCCAAAGTAAAGATTAAATGCACAATACATGTGATACCGAACCACAAAACATAGTACTTACTCCGATGTGGAGTTTACAGCAGTATGGCCTACGGCCTTATTACACACAGGATCCAGAACATAAGTATAATCCATATGGAGATGAATTATACCTTAAATAACAATACATTTGTTCAAACTTAAAATGAAGCGGAAAATAACATTACACGGTACGAACATGACCGGACACGAAAGACTTGGGGCCCCCGAACTAGTATCCTTCGAACCTTTCGTCATCACCTTGATCTTCCTGTGCCTTGCCTTTTCCTCGACCTAAAATACAACACAAGTATTTCTCCCAACACAGGGTCAGATATACATGATAAATGATTCTCAGGATAGTATACAATTCACGCATATAAGATTTCAAGAGTAACGCTCCGACTAACGAACATACCCCTCGGGCGTATGAACGCTCAGTCACAAAACGTCGAACACATCCAAGTATAAAAATGGACTGTGAGCGACTAAGATAGTACGACTCAAGAGGGACATCACAGTACGCCCGATCCGAATATGTGTCAGTACACATGTCCACCCCGTATAGGGAATCCAGGATATACGTGGGACAATGTACCTAATTAGCCTCAACGAACTACGTCTCGTGTGCACAGCCTTTCACGGAATTATTCACGCATGACTATATATGTGCCCGGCTAAAAATCCTACACAATATCCAATCGGAACGTAGATATGACTCCGGATATGTCACGATGCAACATGACAACGAATTCAAGAATTTCACAAAATCCGAATAAGGATCGAGGACTCACCGAGATGACAACAAGATCAACAATATCAAGGGTCCAAAAGTAATGAACTTGGGAATACAATCCCACGATGAAAACGGGACATCATTAAGAGCAACATCAAATCACCAGACACAAGTTTATAAGTGTTTCATATACACGAAATGCATAATCATCATAAGAATCCACACACCATTATAACCAAGCAAGATAACTTGCCTCAATACGGAGACGGGAATAGTCCTCTTCTTGTCGGAACGAACGAACGGTCCTCAACTAATAGTGTGTACTCGAACAATCAACCTTGAATGAAGTACATTTTGCTCATTAATACGTTTATATGGTCATCTACACCGAATTTTCACGAGATAACATCTTAATTTCCGATTGAATAGTTTAACTTCTAAAGTGTTACTTCAAGAACTTTATTCATACCATTCAATTCTCACAATTGATTACAAGCTGATACCAAATGTTTGTTGGATCAAGAATCATTCCATAATGTTTTAAACAATAATCTCCTATCCTTTAATCTTATCAAGAACATCTCAAATGATTAAAAGTAAAATCTGCACTACATACAATTACTTATGTTGAGTTAATTAGTTGTAAATCCATATCATGGTTATGAAGATTATCTCAAGTTTAGCACCACTCTTATACTCTTCCAACTGACTTGGGGATTCAAACAACACACCTCTGAATTCACTTAGCCTAGGTTCAAGAAGATTATTTCATTCTTCTAATGATCAACAAGGTTTCTTAAAACATTTATGGTAATTATTCCAATAAGTCATTTACATTACAATGGAACAAGGATTATTATTATAACAATGGTGTTATAAGTCTAGTAAGGAGAGTGTGGTTAAACTAAACATGATCATTACCATATTAAAACACCAATACCACACCATTATAAACCCTCTAATCATCATGTTCATCATTAAGTTGTTGAAAGCTTAACTACAACATGTTTATTTTGATTAATTCATCACTAGGTGAAATATACTTAATCACTATCATATTAAATTCGAGATTATAGGGTTAAATCGTAGAACATACCTTCAGAAATGGAGAACAATACACCAAACCACAAGAACACAATATAAGCCTCAAGAATGTCTCCAAGTTCCAATTAACAAGCTCCAAAATCAAAATGTAAAGCTCCAACACAAGTAGGAAGAAGGTAAACTTGCTCTAGGGATGAAGGGGGATGATTATATGGGTGAAAATCGGAGGTTGGACGTGCAAAATGAAAGACACAAGCTGTCTTTTTATAACAAAGATTAGTTACGTCGCTACACAACAAGTGTTACGTCGTAAGCTAAATCCATAGGTTCTTTGGTGAAATACGAACTTCATTACGTGCGTTACCGCTAGAAGCATTACGCACGTAATGTGGGTCAACTAGGTTGGCTCCAAAATCAGATATTCGAATCCCACCCGCCCCACACGCCGAAAGTTGAGATCGGATACGATTGCCCGGTTACGTCGTAGCAATTCCCCTTTACGTACGTAAAGGCCTCAAAATAGCGTACGTTATGACTTACGATTAACGTACGTTAGGCTCAGGTTTTTTAATAGTTCAATATGCACTTATCTCTACAACACTGAAAATTCAAACATAAGGTGAGTGATCATTTTATTCAAGTCTATTATGATATATTCCAACATCAATATTCATTTCACAAATGCAACAAGATTACAACAGTATTAAATTATCCGAATAGTACAACAGCAAGTAAGAATTCCGTCGGATATTACATACTCCCCCCCTTAAAAGGGGTTTCGTCCTCGAAACTAAGGGGTAAACAATTCAGGATACCTCTCTTGCATGCTTCTCTCTGTCTCCCACGTGGCTTCCTCGGCCCCGTGTCGAGACCACTGAACCTTCAGTAGGGGAATCGTCTTATTACGCAGTTGTTTGATCCTCCTCTCAAGTATTCGTACGGGGCGCTCCTCATACGAATGATCCTCCGATAAATCAATCTCATCGAACTGAAGTACATGACTCGGGTCAGCAACGTATTTCCTTAACTGGGAGACATGGAACACGTTATGGATCCGGCTCAGGGCTGGTGGTAAAGCCAAGCGATAAGCCAAATCGCCTACTCGTTCCAAAACCTCAAACGGCCCGATATACCTTGGACTCAGCTTGCCTCGTTTTCCAAAACGAAAGACTCCTCGGGTAGGTGACACCTTCATTAACACATGGTCACCAACCTCGAACTCAAGCGGTCGTCGACGGTGGTCAGCATAAGACTTCTGTCGACTTTGAGCCGTTAACAACCGGCTCCTAATCAAAGTGATCTTCTCTCGAGCTGCTAATAACATGTCGGGTTCCGTACCCAGAGATTCTGATAGTTCGTCCCGGCCAAAGGGGACCTACAGCGACGGCCATATAATGCCTCATACGGTGCCATCTGAATCGAAGCGTGCCAACTATTATTATAAGTGAATTCCACCAAAGGCAGCTGGGCTTCCCAATCGTCCTTCCAATCAAGAGTGCATGCTCTCAACATGTCCTCTAGAGTCTGGATGGTTCTCTCGGGTGACCATCGGTGCGTGGATGAAAAGTCGTCTTGAAATTCAAGCTGCGTGCCCATCGCACGATGAAGCGCCTTCGAGAAGTGTGACACGAATCGCCGTCACGATGCGATACAATACTCTTGGGGTACCGTGTAATCTCACAATTTCCTTAATAAGCAATTTGGGCGATCGCTCGGGACCCCACGCGTCCTTAATCTCCAAGAAGTGGGCTGATTTGGTCAGACGGTGCACAATCACCCAAATCGTATTCATTCCTCGACGACTCGTCGGCAATCTAGTAATAAAATCCATTGATATGTCCTCCCATTTCCACTCGGGAATCGGGAGCGGTTTCAGCATTCCTGCGGGTCGCTGGTGCTCAATCTTAACCTGCTGACAGGTTAAACATCTCGAAACAAATTCGGCAACCTCACATTTCATATTTCCCCACCAATAATTCTGCTTCAAATCCTTATACATCTTGCTAGATCCCGGGTGAATAGAGTACGGGGTAGCATGAGCTTCTCTCATGATAGAGTTCCTTAACTCTTCGTCAGCGGGTACACAAACTCGATTTCTAAATCGTATCAATCCATCCTCGTGGATCACGAATCCAGGGGCTTTCCCTTGGGTTACCTCATCCCGGACTCGAGATAAGAATATGTCCGTAACTTGCCTCGATCTGATCATATCATCAAGAGATGAAGAAATCTCAAGGGTGCAAAGTTGTCCCTGAATACGCTGTAACCAAACTTCAATTTCTGGCCTCATAAGGTCCAATTGCAACTCTCTGTCTTTGTCAAACGGCTCACCATCTCGCTCTGCCTTTGTCTTACGGCTCAAAGCGTCGGCAACTACATTTGCTTTGCCGGATGATAAAGGATCTCGATATCATAGTCTTTGATGAGTTCTAGCCACCTTCTCGCCTCATGTTTAACTCCTTCGAGTAAAAATGTATTTCGGGCTTTTGTGATCGGTGAAAATCGGCGAGGTTACTCCATACGAGATAATGACGCCTTGATTTTTAAAGCAAACACCAACTGCTGCGAGTTCTAAATCATGGGTGGGGTAGTTGACTTCGTAAGGTCGTATTGTCTCGATGCATAGGAGATCACCTTCCCGTTTTGCATTAGTACACACCCAAGGCCCTGTTTAGATGCATCACTATACACTACAAACCCTTAGTTCCTTTCGGTAGGACTAAAATAGGTGCCAAAATCAACCGACTCTTAAGTTCATCAAAGCTCTGTGACAAGCCTCGACCATAAATATTTCTTATCCTTCCTCAACAAATTAGTCATTGGTTGGGCAATTTTGGAAAAACCCTCCACGAACCGTCGGTAATAACTGCTAGTCCCAAGAAAGCTGCGTACTTCCTTAACGCTCTTTGGTGGTAACCCAGTCTCGGATAACCACGTCTTACTGCGAGTCTACTCGCACCCCATCAATGATATCACATGCAGAAAGATAACTTCATTTATCCAGAACTCCCATTTAGAAAATTTTCCATAAAGCTGCTCTCGCCTTAACGCCTCGAGAACTAGATGGAGATGACGCTCGTGCTCTTCATGGTCACGAGAATAGATCAGAATGTCGTCAATAAAAACGACTACAAAGCGATCCAGATAATTAATAAACACTCGATTCATCAGTTCCATAAATACTGCCGGTGCATTCGTCAGTCCAAAAGGCATCACTACGAACTCATAATGCCCATAGCGATGCAGCGGTCTTCGAAATATCAGACTCACGAATCCTCAACTGATGGTAACCAGACCTCAGCTCGATCTTAGAAAACAGAGCAGCCCCTTGAAGCTGATCCAATAAATCATCAATACGCGGCAATGGGTATTTGTTCTTAATGGTTACCCTATTCAACTCACGATAATCAATACACAGACGTAGAGATCCGTCCTTCTTACGTACAAATAGTACTGGTGCTCCCCAATGGGACGCACTAGGTCTAATGTAACCCTTCTCGGTCAAATCCTCAAGTTGGCTCTTCAGCTCCTGCATCTCAGTCGGAGCCATGCGATATGGTGCTTTTAAGAGCGGGGACGTACCACGCTCTAGCTCAATATTGAACTCTACATCACGATGCGGAGGTAAGCCTGGCAATTCATCTGGAAATACGTCTGGGTAGTCTCGGACTACCGGAATATCGATCAATTCAACTGGTCGATCCATTGTCTTGGTCATGTAACACCAATAGCCAATACATCCTTGATTAAGCAGTTTCACCGTTTTCATAGCGCTGATGATTCTCCCGGAACGGCTGGGATTATCACCCTGGAAGGTACACTCAATACCATCGTCAGATGTGACGGTTACTGTTCGCTTGCGGACACTAATTATGGCATCATGACGATCCATCCAATCGATACCCAAGATCACATCATCTTTAGGTAAATCGACCACAATTAAGTTTGACAACCACTCACGGTCGTTCATTCGAATCGAGCAGTCCTGAACTTCACGATTCCCAACAATTCTTCTACCATCGGGTAGACCAATTATATAAGGTTCACAATTGATAACATGCTCTAGTTGCAAATGACTCAAACAAGAAGTAGATAAAAAGGAGTGTGAAGCACCAGTATCAAAAAGAACACAGATGCTGGCTTCGGGATCTTCAGCCCTCTTCATCTCGTAAACTCTAGGTTTTGCAGCCCCTGCACCAGATGTACCTGCTTGATTTCCACGTCCCATCCCTTTGTTTGCCCCGGTAGTCTGATAAGAAGCGGATGGAGGTACACGGTCCTGAACCGAAGATTGTACTGGAGCATGAGGTGCTGCGGGAATACGTCCTCGTCCACTCCTACAATAACGAGCACGATGTCCGTTCTTCCCACAAGTATGGCATGACACGGCTGGCCTAGGACATTTCGAATTGATGTGTCCCGCGTCTCCACAATTATAGCATACAACAGATAGGCTGACCGCTCGAGGTTGTGATCCGGTTGGCTTCGATGCCGTAGGTTGCCGTTCAGAAGGATTTGGCACTGGTTGGGGTCTCTTGAATGCTCCCCGGTTCTTTGTCAGTGGTTACAGTTCTGAATTTCTTGTTGTTAGGCTGCGGTTGCTTCTTGGAAATTTCCTTCACGGTCGATTCGTACTCGAGCTTTCTCGATGAACTCCGGTAGGGTCACACAATGATGGTTCAACAAGTGCATTCTCATTCGGGGTTTAAGCCTTTTGAGAAAGTATTTGATCTTATCACTGTGTGGACAATCGTCGCGGCAAAAGGGAGAAGTGCCTGGAATTTCTCGGTGATAGATAGTACGTCATCATCTTCGTGCATTACGGATTCAGCAATTACGATAATTTGGCCTCGCGAAGGACACGGATAGTAACGATCTAGCATGAGATTTTTAAATTCTTCCCAAGTACATACGCCATCACCGGCCTCACCGAAAGCCACCAAGTGTGGGCACCCTTGCCCAAGTAGTAAGGCTGCTACGAGACGCGATTCTCTCTTGGGACAGTCTACCATATCGAACAACTTCTCGAAGTGTTCGATCCAATGCACGATATCGGCCGGCTCAGAGGAACCTTCAAAATCGGGGGTCGTTGGCGCGAGATGTCACTGATGATCCGATTCACCGGCCCGCCATGTATAGGAGGTGGCCCCGATCTTTGTCGTGTGACTCTGCATTGTTTCCATTAACTGACCCATTTGGGTCATCTGAGCCATCATGCCCTGCATTACAGTGTAAGGATCGACACGAGCATCCTCGCGTCCATTGTGGTGCGATTGGTCCCTAGAAGGCGAATCACTGCCTGCGGAACTATGCTCTGCGTTCGCACGTCTGTTGGCTCGCGGTATCGGGATTCGGCCCCTTCCGCGGCCTCGTCCCCCTCTGCCACGGCCTCTCAAATTTCTTTCCATACTGAAAGAATCAATTTGTAATGATAATCATGTAATACCCGAGATTTCTGGAACTTGTGATATTGTAATGATTGTACTTTTGTATGAGTGCTATTCTCTGTATTTCATTATCCGATGTTGTCGAGCATATAATTTCGTATATGTGATATAAAGATTGAAATTCTGTGCATGCAGCGCACGCTACAGGCTGAGGGTAGCGTACGCTAACGTGGTTTCATAGCGCACGCTACCGAGTGTAATTAGCGCACGTTATGCGTGGTCAGATTGATTGAGACGTGCGGTAGGTGAGATCTGGCCGGGGGACCCCTGTCGGATCGTGTCGGATGTACCTGGACGGCTTTCGGGAAAAGCCGAGTCAACGCCTTAGCGCACGCTACAGGTCGATGCGTAGCGCACGCTAAGTGCCGAGTACAGTTTAGACTGTGAGCCGTTAGCGCACGCTACGAATAGGGTCTAGCGCGCGCTAATAGCCATTTATTATAAATAGGACAGCATCCTATTCGTGATTTCAGTTCCTTCTCCTCCCACAACCCGAACTTTGACACATAGAACATAACTACTTTCATCCTAAACACTCCGTATCAACCTCCTCAACCTCCTAGTTCGGGATTGAAGATCATACATCATTGGAGATTGGTGTTCAAGCCTTCGGTGTTGGATTGCTTCATTTCATCCGTGTTCTTCACTACTTCGAGGTAGGTGATTCTTCACCAATGATTAGTATGTTCATAAGGAAGATTTGAATCATGTTTGGATAGCAAGTATTTCGTTCATCACATGTTAGAAGGATACTTTTGACGTATCGGTACTAGATGTCGAATGAACCTTTGAACCATCTTATTATAAGGACACCTAAGCATGTTTAAATCGATTTATGATCAAGTAATCGGATATTACCCAGTTGATACGTTGTATACGTTGGAATCATGTGTTTTGGAACGTAAGACGATGGAACTTAGATTATTTCTTGAAGATCGTAGAGGAATTGTGATATCGAGATAACTATCCGTATATTGGTATTTCATAATCATAAATCTTCCAGAAACCTTATTATCATGATATGCCCGAGGATAACTTGTAATATCACCATAGGATTCATGAGTTCTTCACCATTCAACCCAGTTTCGGCTTGCAGTATTCTGCCATGCAATATTAGCGCACGCTAACACGTGTGAGTTAACGTGCGCTATCGGGGTCAGTTAACGCCCGAAACGTACGTAGCGTACGTTATGAGACCAGCCGAGTCAGACTGCCAGACCGTGGCTAGCGCACGCTAGTCTTATACGATAGCATACGTTAACAGTCCAGCTTAGCGCACGTTACGTAGAGTACGTAGCGTGCGCTAAGCAATCCAGGCAGCTTGTTTATTTTGAGCTTTTCGACCGTAGACCGAATTGTTAGGCCATCGTTCGACTTGAGATGATTTGTATATCGTTCCTTTTGTTAAGGTTCGAGCTTGTTACGTTGATCGGAGGGGGCGGCCTTCGAGTGCGTCGAGAGCATTGAAGTATATCGTTCTTGCCATCTTCGAGGCAAGTATCGTGATATGTTAATATCGGTATTTTTGGAGTATGCGTATGATTATGCATGTTGCTGAACATGATATTTACTTCGTTGATTTGTCATGATATTCGTTATATAGTGTTTATATGTTCATGTTGATGAACATAATGATTTGGCATATGTGTATGCATGAGTTGCGTTTGTATACGTGTACGATCTATGCTGAGGGCGCTGGATCGGATGTCCACCTCGTGTTGGTCCGACGGGATCATCTTGGGATCTAGGCTGAGGGCGCTGGATCATTGGACGGGTTATTTCCACCTCGTGTTGGTCCGACGGGATCATCTTGGGATCTATGCTGAGGGCGCTGGATCATTGGAATACCCAGGTTGTGTAATGGAATCTTGTAGATTCGCATTGTCGGATTCCGGTAGCGGAAGTCCGTGTGATGTATCTTGTTGTGTATTGTTGATGCATATTCGAATTGTTTAAATATGATACTTGTACTAGCATCGTTTTGCTAACCCCTTCGGGGGTGGACATTTGTTTTGATGTTCAGGTAGCCAGGAGCGGGAAAGCGACCACGATCTGACGTGACGACGAAGGGGTTCAGTGATGTTTATTGTTATTGGAGATTTGTGGTCTTGGTTTGATTTCTGTACTCGAGTACACGTGTCCTTTTGATATTAATTCGATATGGTTGTATTAATTACCCGTTGAACCATTTGTACGTTTTCATAAACTTGAATTTTCGCAGTATTGATGTCTTGTATTTACTTTTCTTTTTAATTAGCCTTGTAAATCCTTATTTAAAGGGTTTACGGCGCTGTAATTATTCCGAATATCTCGGGGTGTTACAGAATATGGTATCGGAGCTAAGATTTATGGATATCTTGGCAGTCGGGTTTTAATTGGGTCTGTTTACGTTATTTGATTTACGGGTCGTTGTAACATCACTGTTCAGCCGAAGTCGTCATGTGGACCGTGGTTGTAAGTCTCTTAATCTCTTATACTATCGTATTACTTAATTACTGTTTTGTGAGTATTGACGGACTTTATTTCAAAAATTTCATTCTGTATGTTGAGAAATTACGTTTACAGTATGCTGAGAGGAGGTCGTGGATGCGGACGCGGTCGTGGACGCGGACGTGGTAACGTGAGACATGAGGATTCCGCAACTACCCCAGAAATATCGGCTAGTCGAACCGATTCTCATTCTGGAGGGCAGCAAGGATCAGCGAATGATGACGCAAACCCTAACATGCCAGGAGTGCTTCAACAGGTGGTGGCGCAAATAAATCAGTTCGCCCAGGTCGTTGATCGCATGCAGACAGCGATGGGACAGCAGCACCACGAGGATAACCGGGGAGACAGATGGCTCGCGGAAGTGGTTAAATTGCACCCGCCAAAATTTGACGGATCTACTGAGACACTTACTTGGGATCACTGGCTCAAGGAGTTGGAAAAGATATTCGCGGGTCTTAACTGTCCCGAGGACCGGAAGGTTCCCATTGCCCAGTATTTTCTGACTGGGGAGGCCTTTGATTGGTGGGAAGCTGTTCGACCCGAGAATCATAATGCGGATTGGACGGAATTCAAACAAATGATGGAAGCACAGTATTGTCCTCGTCCAGTTAGAGAGGCGAAGATCCGAGAGTTTTTCTCACCACAGAGTTCGGAGGCATCTGTGACAGATGTAATCAAAACTTTTAATCATCAGTGACTTATGTGCGACACTTGGTCGAACGGAGGCGAAAAGATTTTTCTTTTTGATATGCGGATGAAGCGGAGATTCAGAGTACATGTCGGATTCGAGTGTACCACGTTGCGGCAGTATCAAGACAAAGCGGCCTACGACATGAAAGAGGCGGCGATGGAGAAATCGGTAGAGGCAAAGAAGCGAAGGTGACCGCGGCTTTGCGAGAAAACAAGAGTGGTGGGGCCCGCAAGGGCCGTCTTCCTTTTATTCGGCTAGGAAACCTCCACATCCTTCTAGAGGCGGAAAGAAGTTCCGGCAACATCGTGATTTCGGACGCATCAAAGAAATGCTACAATTGTGGTCAGCCGGGCATATTCGACGTGATTGCCCCGCATCTTACGTGACTTGTTACGATTGTGGGCAAGAAGGGCACCGTGCGGCCTTCCGTGGAGCCTGCTAGATCTTTTGGTACCCGCACTCCGGCACGGTTCTAAGGAGATAAGTGTGAACCGAGACACGCAGAGTGGATTTGTGTGAACGGCAGGAAGAGAGAGGCATCCATCTTTGAGTCCGTTCCTCCGCGCTTTTGCGAAATGAGGAGATCGGCGGCTGAACAACTTTGTTGCATCGAGTGCGATTCGAGATCCTTTTGCAACCAGATTAGTGTCTTGTTCGATTCGAGCTACGCATTCTTTTATATCTTTGAAGCTGTGTTAAACGTTTGAACATATCGTGCTTGTATAATTGTGAACCTTATGTTGTGGGATTACCTAGCGGGAGAAAATTGTGGGAACACTAGAAGCTAGGGATTTCCGGTATCTATAGAAGGAAGAGATTGGCCATCGAATCTTATTGTAGTTGACATCTGCGGTGACGATTTAATTCTCGGAGATGATTGGCTCAACCGTTATGGAGTGTCTTTGAATTACCGAGAGAGAGTCATTTCCATCATTGCCGATGACGGATCGAACACTTATTCCGAGGATGGAGACCGGAAGCTCGGGAAATTGATCAAGGCAATGAAAAGTGAAATTATGAAACAGGGGATGTCATGGACTTTGGTGTTATGCCATGAGGAAAGAGGAAGGAGTAGAGCTCTCGTCTATTCCGATTGTGAATGAGTTCTCGGATATATTTCTGACGAGCTACCGGGGTTACCTCCGCAAAGAGAAGTGGAATTCACCATCGAATTAGAGCACAGAGCAACCCCTATTTCCAGGGCACCATACCGCATGGCGCCAACCTAGATGTATGAACTCAAGAAGCAACTGGAGGAATTGTTACAGAAGGGCTATATTCAACCGAGCGTTTCCCCTTGGGGAGCGCCCGTTCTCTTTGTCCGGAAGAAAGACGGATCCCTCCGACTGTGTATTGATTACAGGGAGCTTAACAAGATGACGATCAAGAATAAGTATCCTATACCTCGGAACGACGACTTGTTTGATCAACTGCAAGGGGCAAGGGTATTCTCGAAGATTGACTTGCGATCAGGATACCATCAGTTGAGGATTAAGGAATCAGATATACCGAAATCTGCTTTCAGATCCCGGTACGGGCATTATGAATTTGTAGTGATGCCATTTGGACTTACCAATGCTCCTGCGGTATTCATGCAATTGATGAATCGGGTATTCTTGGAGTACTTGGATAAATTTGTGGTCGTTTTCATTGACGGCATTTTAATATATTCGAGGGACGCAGAGGAACATGCTGAACATTTACGCGTGGTTTTGAGCATCTTGAGAAAGGAACAGTTGTATGCTAAGCTTTCTAAATGCGAATTCTGGCTTAAGGAAGTAACCTTCCTTGGGCACGTGATATCATCCGACGGAGTTCAGGTGGACCCGAAGAAAGTCGAAGCAATCTTGGAATGGGAAGCCCCTAAAAACGTAAAAGAAGTCCGAAGCTTCTTAGGACTTGCTGGATATTATCGCCGCTTTGTAGAGGGATTTTCCAAAATTGCTCGTCCGCTCACTCATTTATTCTGAAAACTCAAAAGTTCGCGTGGAATGAGAAGTGCCAGGTGGTTTTGACGAACTTAAGAAGAGACCGCGACACACCTATATTAGCGCCGCCGGAAAGGCGACGGATTTATGGTATACAGCGACGCTTCAAATCAGGGTTTGGGTTGCGTGTTGATGCAAAAGGATAAAGTGATTGCTTATGCTTCTCGGCAATTAAAATCGTACGAAGTTAATTATCCGACTCATGATCTGGAGTTAGCAGCTGTGGTCTTTGCTTTGAAAATTTGGCGACATTATTTGTACGGCACTCATTGTCAGATCTTTACGGATCATAAGAGCCTCAAATACATTTTCAGTCAGAAGGAATTAAACATGAGGCAGAGAAGGTGGCTGGAATTGATCAAGGATTACGACTTGGAGATTCTCTATCATCCGGGGAAAGCAAATGTAGTAGCCGATGCTTTGAGCCGTAAACCTGTTTCTCTTCGAGTGTTGGAAGCTCTTACGCCCTGCACCGGCATTCAACGAGAACCGATCCGTGAAGGGATTGAAGTATGGGCACCGGGAATCGAGGGCGACTTCATGTGATGGGCGGCTTCATCACTAGTCGAGAAGATCAAGTCCAAGCGGTTGGACGATTCTCTCGATCCTTCGATTATGTGATGAAGTAAAGAAAGGAAAAGCCCGGGATTCGTGAGACAATACGATGGAGTTACGAGATTTCGAGTCGACTTTGCGTTCCGACGATGATGACTTGAGACGGACTATTACGAAAGAAGCTCATAGCGCGCCCTATTCTATTCACCGGGCGTGATAAGATGTATAAGGATCTTAAACAAAACTTGGTGGGGAATATGAAGAAGGGCGTGCAGATGCGTTTCGAAGTGTTTGACTTGTCAGCAGGTCAAGATTGAGCATCAGCGACCTGCCGGGATGTTAAAGCCGCTTCCGATCCCTGAATGGAAGTGAGAGGA
Source organism: Orobanche coerulescens (assembly GCA_033398695.1). Lineage (NCBI taxonomy): Eukaryota > Viridiplantae > Streptophyta > Magnoliopsida > Lamiales > Orobanchaceae > Orobanche > Orobanche coerulescens. The sequence goes on along the minus strand of CM065805.1, from coordinate 143,356,076 downwards.
CATTTCGATGGATTTCATCACCAGTATGCCAAGGACTAGAGCAGGAATGAACTTGATTTGGGTCGTAGTTGATCGACTAACCAAGTCGGCTCATTTCCTAGGAATCAAAGATACATGGGGACCCGAGAGATTGGCGCGAGTATTTATTGCGGAGATAGTCAGATTGCATGGGACGCCGAAGACCATTATTTCGGATCGAGATGGTCGTTTCGTGTCGCACTACGGAAGGCAGTTCACAAGGCTTTGGGGACTGAGCTCAACTTTAGCACAGCTTATCATCCCCAAACAGACGGTCAGTCCGAAAGGACTATTCAAACTGTAGAAGACATGCTTAGAGCTTGTGCGTTGGATTGGTCAACTGATTGGGAAGATCACTTGCCCTTGATCGAATTCACTTACAATAACAGTTGGCATGCTTCTATTAAGATGGCACCATTTGAAGCTTTGTACGGGAGGAGATGCCGATCACCCCTGTGTTGGGATGATTCTTCGGACTTGATCGGGACGGAACCGGAATTGATTATTCAGACTCAAGAGAAGATAGCTGTGATTCGAGAGAGGCTGTTGACTGCCCAGAGTCGACAGAAGTCTTATGCAGATGTACGTCGTCGCCCTCTAGAGTTCGACGCTGGGGATCATGTGCTATTGAAGGTGTCTCCTACACGAGGGATTTTCCGTTTCGGGAGAAGGGGTAAGCTTAGTCCGAGATATATCGGACCATTTGAGATCCTAGAGAGAGTTGGGGATTTAGCATACAAGTTGGCCTTACCGCCATCGCTGAGTCATGTTCACAATGTGTTTCACGTATCCCAACTGCGGAAGTATGTACCGGACCCCAGTCACGTCATTGATTTCGACGAGATCGAGATAGCTAATGATGGCACCTTCGAAGAGAGACCAATCAAGATACTTGAGAGCCGGATCAAACAATTGAGGAATAAACCAATACATTTGGTTAAAGTACAATGGTCACGACATGGAGTCGAAGAGGCCACTTGGGAAACGGAGGACGGTATGAAGGCTAAATATCCGGAGTTGTTTTCATCCTAAGTTTCGGTACGAAACTTCTTTTTAGGGAGGAAGGATGTAATACCCGAGATTTCTGGAACTTGTGATATTGTAATGATTGTACTTTTGTATGAGTACTATTCTCTGTATTTCATTATCCGATGTTGTCGAGCATATAATTTCGTATATGTGACATAAAGATTGAAATTCTGTGCATGTAGCGCACGCTACAGGCTGAGGGTAGCGTACGCTAACGTGGTTTCATAGCGCACGCTACCGAGTGTAATTAGCGCACGCTATGCGTGGTCAGATTGATTGAGACGTGCGGTAGGTGAGATCTGGCCGGGGGACCCCTGTCGGATCGTGTCGGATGTACCTGGACGGCTTTCGGGAAAAGCCGAGTCAACGCCTTAGCGCACGCTACAGGTCGATGCGTAGCGCACGCTAAGTGCCGAGTACGATTTAGGCGTGAGCCGTTAGCGCACGCTACGAGCGAGGTCTAGCGCGCTAATAGCCATTTATTATAAATAGGACGACATCCTATTCGTGATTTGATTCCTTCTCCTCCCACAACCCGAACTTTGACACATAGAACATAACTACTTTCGTCCTAAACACTCCGTATCAACCTCCTCAACCTCCTAGTTTGGGATTGAAGATCATACATCATTGGAGATTGGTGTTCAAGCCTTCGGTGTTGGATTGCTTCATTTCATCCGTGTTCTTCACTACTTCGAGGTAGGTGATTCTTCACCAATGATTAGTATGTTCATAAGGAAGATTTGAATCATGTTTGGATAGCAAGTATTTCGTTCATCACATGTTAGAAGGATACTTTTGACGTATCGGTACTAGATGTCGAATGAACCTTTGAACCATCTTATTATAAGGACACCTAAGCATGTTTAAATCGATTTATGATCAAGTAATCGGATATTACCCAGTTGATACGTTGTATACGTTGGAATCATGTGTTTTGGAACGTAAGACGATGGAACTTAGATTATTTCTTGAAGATTGTAGAGGAATTGTGATATCGAGATAACTATCCGTATATTGGTATTTCATAATCATAAATCTTCCAGAAACCTTATTATCATGATATGCCCGAGGATAACTTGTAATATCACCATAGGATTCATGAGTTCTTCACCATTCAACCCGATTTGGCTTGCGATTCTGCCATGCAATATTAGCGCACGCTAACACGTGTGAGTTAACGTGCGCTATCGGGGTCAGTTAACGCCCGAAACGTACGTAGCGTACGTTATGAGACCAGCCGAGTCAGACTGCCAGACCGTGGCTAGCGCACGCTAGTCTTATATGATAGCGTACGCTAACAGTCCAGCTTAGCGCACGTTACGTAGAGTACGTAGCGCGCGCTAAGCAATCCAGGCAGCTTGTTTATTTTGAGCTTTTCGACCGTAGACCGAATTGTTAGGCCATCGTTCGACTTGAGATGATTTGTATATCATTCCTTTTGTTAAGGTTCGAGCTTGTTACGTTGATCGGAGGGGGCGGCCTTCGAGTGCGTCGAGAGCATTGAAGTATATCGTTCTTGCCATCTTCGAGGCAAGTATCGTGATATGTTAATATCGGTATTTTTGGAGTATGCGTATGATTATGCATGTTGCTGAACATGATATTTACTTCGTTGATTTGTCATGATATTCGTTATATAGTGTTTATATGTTCATGTTGATGAACATAATGATTTGGCATATGTGTATGCATGAGTTGTGTTTGTATACGTGTACGATCTATGCTGAGGGCGCTGGATCGGATGTCCACCTCGTGTTGGTCCGACGGGATCATCTTGGGATCTAGAGTGAGGCGCTGGATCATTGGACGGGTTATTTCCACCTCGTGTTGGTCCGACGGGATCATCTTGGGATCTATGCTGAGGGCGCTGGATCATTGGAATACCCAGGCTGTGTAATGGAATCTTGTAGATTCGCATTGTCGGATTCCGGTAGCGGAAGTCCGTGTGATGTATCTTGTTGTGTATTGTTGATGCATATTCGAATTGTTTAAATATGATACTTGTACTAGCATCGTTTTACTAACCCCTTCGGGGGTGGACATTTGTTTTGATGTTCAGGTAGCCAAGGAGCAGGGAAACAGCCACAGTACCGACGTGACGACGAAGGGGTTCAGTGATGTTTATTGTTATTGGAGATTTGTGGTCTTGGTTTGATTTCTGTACTCGAGTACGCGTGTCCTTTTGATATTAATTCGATATGGTTGTATTAATTACCCGTTGAACCAGTTGTACGTTTTCATAAACTTGAATTTTCGCAGTATTGATGTCTTGTATTTACTTTTCTTTTTAATTAGCCTTGTAAATCCTTATTTAAAGGGTTTACGGCGCTGTAATTATTCCGAATATCTCGGGGTGTTACAAATCATAAGTATAGTTCAGAAACCAATCAGAATTCACGCTAAGTTAATGGGAGTAAGAAATTACATATTCGAGAAAACAGTTCGTAATGAGTTATCATCACTACGAGGGTCACACAAAATATCATATCGACGTTTGAGTCGAATGATTTCAATCATATAATCAATCCAGAATTTTTTTTGAATCATCAATCAGATAATTCCCGCCACAAACCCTTAAAATGCCGAGATCAACAAGGAGATCTATTCAGAGAACAATATCATGTCAATAATTTATTCATGGTTCATAAAGTACGTACCGCATTTGGCTCGTAGGATCAGGCGCTCGCACGGGTCACACGTGACACGAAGGTCTCTTGATACTAGTTCAATACGCAAAGACTCAAAAAGAAAGAAAACGACCTCTCTGATACCATCTTCTGTAACACCCCGATAAGGCGGCCATTACAGTGCCGTAGACCCCACACTGGGATCCACCAGGCGATATCCAAAGTAAAGATTAAATGCACAATACATGTGATACCAAACCACAAAACATAGTACTTACTCCGATGTGGAGTTTACAGCAGTATGGCCTACGGCCTTATTACACACAGGATCCAGAACATAAGTATAATCTATATGGAGATGAATTATACCTTAAATAACAATACATTTGTTCAAACTTAAAATGAAGCGGAATATAACATTACACGGTACGAACATGAGCGGACACGAAAGACTTGGGGCCCCCGAACTAGTATCCTTCGAACCTTTCGTCATCACCTTGATCTTCCCGTGCCTTGCCTTTTCCTCGACCTAAAATACAACACAAGTATTTCGCCCAACACAGGGTCAGATATACATGATAAATGATTCTCAGGATAGTATACAATTCACGCATATAAGATTTCAAGAGTAACGCCCCGACTAACGAACATACCCCTCGAGCGTATGAACGCTCAGTCACAAAATGTCGAACACATCCAAGTATAAAAATGGACTGTGAGCGACTAAGATAGTACGGCTCAAGAGGAACATCACAGTACGCCCGATCCGAATATGTGTTAGTGCACATGTCCACCCCGTATACGGAATCCAGGATATACGTGGGACAATGTACCTAATTAGCCTCAACGAACTACGTCTCGTGTGCACAGCCTTTCACGGAATTATTCACGCATGACTATATATGTGCCCGGCTAAAAATCCTACACAATATCCAATCGGAACGTAGATATGACTCCGGATATGTCACGATGCAACATGACAACGAATTCAAGAATTTCACAAAATCCGAATAAGGATCGAGGACTCACCGAGATGACAACAAGATCAACAATATCAAGTGTCCAAAAGTAATGAACTTGGGAATACAATCCCACGATGAAAACGGGACATCATTAAGAGCAACATCAAATCACCAGACACAAGTTTATAAGTGTTTCATATACACGAAATGCATAATCATCATAAGAATCCACACATCATTATAACCAAGCAAGATAACTTGCCTCAATACGGAGACGGGAATAGTCCTCTTCTTGTCGGAACGAACGAACGGTCCTCAACTAATATTGTGTACTCGAACAATCAACCTTGAATGAAGTACATTTTGCTCATTAATACGTTTATATGTTCATCTACACCGAATTTTCACGAGATAACATCATAATTTCCGATTGAGTAGTTTAACTTCTAAAGTGTTACTTCAAGAACTTTATTCATACCATTCAATTCTCACAATTGATTACAAGCTGATACCAAATGTTTGTTGGATCAAGAATCATTCCATAATGTTTTAAACAATAATCTCCTATCCTTTAATCTTATCAAGAACATCTCAAATGATTAAAAGTAAAATCTGCACTACATACAATTACTTATGTTGAGTTAATTAGTTGTAAATCCATATCATGGTTATGAAGATTATCTCAAGTTTAGCACCACTCTTATACTCTTCCAACTGACTTGGGGATTCAAACAACACACCTCTGAATTCACTTAGCCTAGGTTCAAGAAGATTATTTCATTCTTCTAATGATCAACAAGGTTTCTTAAAACATTTATGGTAATTATTCCAATAAGTCATTTACATTACAATGGAACAAGGATTATTATTATAACAATGGTGTTATAAGTCTAGTAAGGAGAGTGTGGTTAAACTAAACAAGATCATTACCATATTAAAACACCAAGAACACACCATTATAAACCCTCTAATCATCATGTTCATCATTAAGTTGTTGAAAGCTTAACTACAACATGTTTATTTTGATTAATTCATCACTAGGTGAAATATACTTAATCACTATCATATTAAATTCGAGATTATAGGGTTAAATCGTAGAACATACCTTCAGAAATGGAGCACAATACACCAAACCACAAGAACACAATATAAGCCTCAAGAATGTCTCCAAGTTCCAATTAACAAGCTCCAAAATCAAAATGTAAAGCTCCAACACAAGTAGGAAGAAGGTAAACTTGCTCTAGGGATGAAGGGGGATGATTATATGGGTGAAAATCGGAGGTTGGACGTGCAAAATGAAAGACACAATCTGTCTTTTTATAACAGCACAGTTCGTTACGTACGCTACACAACAAGTGTTACGTACGTAAGCTAAATCCATAAGTTACTGGACTGAAATACAAACTTCATTACGTACGTTACCGCTAGAAGCATTACGTACGTAATGTGGGTCAACTAGGTTGGCTCCAAAAATCAGATATTCGAATCCCACCCGGCCCCACACGCCGAAAGTTGAGATCGGATACGATTGCACTGGTTACGTACGTAACAGGTACCCCATTACGTACGTAAAGGCCTCAAAATAGCGTACGTTATGACTTACGATTAACGTACGTTAGGCTCAGGTTTTTTAATAGTTCAATATGCACTTATCTCTACAACACTGAAAATTCAAACATAATGCAAGTGATCATTTTATTCAAGTCTATTATGATATATTCCAACATCAATATTCATTTCACAAATGCAACAAGATTACAACAGTATTAAATTATCCGAATAGTACAACAGCAAGTAAGAATTCCGTCGGATATTACAAAACCAATTCCCGATTATCATCATCAATCCGGACAATCCGATTAATTCAACATTATAGATAACCATATTCCAAAGGTTTCAAATAATTCCATTATCCGAATTGAACACTTGTTCAATACGTATGAATTCTCAAACTCAAAAGTGAATCATAATCTTATCAAACCCGAAAATCATATTCGTATTCCTGTACGAATATTGTACCAAAACACATAACTTAGTGTTAGATATGAATATTCCATATCCATATCCAAAACACCAACACCTCCTAAATATGTTCATCAATTCATATAATCCAAAGTTTCCTTAAGAACACAACTAATTCCGAAATCACATTCAAAATCTCCAATACGACATAATCCGATGTGTTCTAACATCTAAACAATCCTTATTCACAATTCAATGTGTATATAATAATGTTCTTCAACATATATACTTCTCATAACATTGTGAATCGCTACAAACCACCAAGAACATCGAGAAGACAAATTTTCGAAAGTCCTTTCAAGAATTTCAAAACTCAAAACAAAAATCTTCGTAGGACCACGAAATCAATTTTTGAAAAATTAAATCGGTTTGCTTATGTCAAGTTTCTCGATAACAATTCTTTTCGAATACCCATGATTTAAAAAATGTAATTATGCAAATGCTCGACTACATCCAAACTCCTCTATACCAATTCGGTTCGTCACCAAATTCCACCGACATTCCATCGAAAAACCACACGGTAGAGCTCCAAACAGTATATAAACTCTGATAAAAACTCCTTTTCCCACATATGACTCGCAACGTCGACCATTAACTCATCCTAGATCACCTCAACCGTGATATGACAAAATATTGAAAAATTAATAAATCAAACACAACGAAAGACTACCCGGGAAGTTTCATTTGATTAAGTAAACCAAAACCGCGAAAGGCAATAGGAAAATAGATAAATGATTGGTGAAGCATTTTACAAATCTCGGGAGTTTTAAGAAAACAGAAAAGCCGTTTGAAACATTAGGGTCTCAGCCCGTATCTCGTTCCGCATTACAAGAAGTTTAAAAAGTAGAAAACCCTTTTTCGGACCACAAGTCCTGAGTTATAGAACCATTTAAAAATTGATTGGGTCTCGGCCCAAAAATCATTTTACGTAAAACATCCGTAAAACATTCATTTTGAAAAGTATCATTTTCAAATGCTCAAAAGCAGTTTCATGTATTTTCAAAATGACTTAACATGACTACATGCTCTTCTCAACAATTCCCAGTCCTTCTCCCGAATACACAATTCTGTTCCAAAACTTAACTGACATATTAATTTTCCAAAATCATATATTCTCAAGATCATCAATCCTGTCCCAACTACTGTGTTCTGTTATCTCATAACATAACACATAATATTCTTCCGAATCTCAAAGCATATCAATTTAGAACGGCAGTAAATCTCAATGAAATTCGAAAATCCAAATACTTACAGATCGTGAAGCCGACGATTCCCCGTGATACTGGCTTATCTCTCGACTCAAGAAAATACTCGACACAGATATTTTCAAAACACACGTTTTGCAAAATTAGTTCAACTCGAGAACACGACACATTTCTATCCGAATAAACACGTTAATACCATTTGGAAAAGTTTATAACAAGCCCAACGTATAAGCCCAAGTGAACAACAAAAAACTCACGGCTCCAATATTTTTCAATTGACAACTCGAATGACGTGACAAAAACACGACCCAACTCGACCCAATTGCCTAGGTTTTCACAACCTAAGCTCCGATACCATATTCTGTAACACCCCCAGAGCCATCCAGGAGTATTACAGCGTCGTGGGCCCCGAGATGGAACCCACAAGGCTGAAGGAAAATTTTCGCAAACATTTACAAACGTCCAAGAGGCTAACGACGGTATTATCTATTTAAAATATTCGAAGACTTTATAAAATTCGTTTATCAAAACCGTCGTAGAATCTCATTTGAAACCACAAGGCCCAAAATGCCAAAACTCAACAGTTTAAAAACATACGTTAAGCTATCACTTACACGTACCGACAGAATAGATTTATAAAATGATTGCCAAAGTAACCTAAGTTACCGGATACTAAAAGGCCATTTAGAAATACTCACGCAGAGGATAAAGACAAACAATTAAAATACTCTAGCAGCGGAATATAACAACTGATCAGAAACTCAAAACACAAATACATGCCCTTGCCAGTATCTTCTGGGAAGTTCATCTCTCCACGACCGCTACAAGCTTGATAATCCAAGAACCTAAAAAGAAAGCCCACGACGGGGTCAGCCATAATATCCAACAATGATAACCATCACATCTCGTCAATAATTACATATCAATGGAAATACTAAGTAAGAATACGACCAATGTAATCTTACCGTCATAACTTTACGAGAATCCACGATTCGTATCCTTAACAACACATTAAGATAATACCGAAATATCTGTACGGTATCTCAACAATACTCAAGGTTCTCAAAACATTATCATAACTCGCGATACGGAAATTATACCAACTCTGGCCAATTTAATCCATCGGATAACATCAACAATTCCAATACGATAACCGATTGTCCATCAAAGACAAGTACCAAGGAAATATGGAACATACCTCAAGATACGAAATACCATGACAATCACGTCGGTCTAATCCGAGATCAGATCAACATAACATACGGACATGGTCCTAACACAAGACCTACAAATGCATATTCATATGACAACGTCAATACGATCACAACAATAACGATAATGTATACTTATGGCAAACCAATAATATACATATGCACAACAAGAATACATGGAAATCCGATGATCCAGCGTTCACTGCCTAGATCCCCCGATGATCCCGTCAGACCAACCCGAGGTGGAAAACCCGTCCGTTGATCCAGCGCACGCTAGCATAGATCCCCCGATGATCCCGTCGGACCAACCCGAGGTTGACATACAACAAAAATGCACAAATGCATATAACAATGATACACAATGCATGACAACAACGATACACGCATGTATCATAACATGATCGAGACGAAATGACAAAAATGATTAGAGTACTTGCCCCGAGTCCTTCGAGAGCAATCTCGATGTCCAGACCATCACGAACCATTATTCTGAATATTCGACGATCCGAAATGTCACGGATGGTAAATAATTCACGCCTTTGTCTATACCATGATGTATCCTCGATACCAAGTATGCCAACAAGAATGTAAATCATATACATTATGATTTAATTCCCAAAACTCAAATACAACCTATAATCTCAAATCTCCTGTGATTACGATTTATAAACATTGATATACGAATTATAAACGAATGAAACTGAAACCATTCATTAAATATTATAAACTGAGCAAGTAATAACTTGACTCGATACCAATGAAGCCGTTACCAATTCCTTGTCGTCGTCTACATGTCCCTCGGCCCTGATCAAAGCAATCTACGAACGTTCTTGAATACGACCGCAAAGCAAGGTTCTAATCATCGATCAATAATCTCAACCTATTACAATAATCGATTTAACACACATTCGATAACAATCAACAATCGATATAACTAATCCACAAACCCAACGATTCCAGAATATCTCGATTAAACACAAGTCCGAACAATCTAACTCAAACAATTACGAATTCATTCCCATGATTCCACAAAGCCCACATATCGATTCGATAAGGCGAGTATACAAACTTAACCGAAATATTCCAATCAATTTCTCTTTCAAAACTTCAATCAAACACCTTGAAGGCGGAATTCAAAGGTATATTCGAATCATCAATCAACAAACACCAACCACATCAAGAACACGAAGAACATAATCACAAACATATATATCCTTCAACATTATATGATTCTAGCCATCGATACGAACTAAACCACCAAAATATATCAAGAATATCAAACATCCCAAAATATTAGAGTTCAAGCCAATTACCTTCAATCCGGCTAAAGAATCAATAACATCCTTGTTCCAAGATTTCCTAGATGTTATCACTTGATAAACCAACTCAAAAGCTGAGGTTTAGGGGATAAAAACCGAGTTTGGGTGATTTGGGATGAAAGGGGATCGTGTAGGATGGGTTGGGAAATGAAATTCCCGACTGCTTTACGTTTTTATACACCCAGGCACGTTAGCGTACGCTAACTTCATCAATAGCGTGCGCTACCTGTTCCCAGAATACAGACAGTATAATTTTTGCCATTTTGAGCATAACTCACTCATCCGGACTCCGATTAACTCACCGTTTGAACCATTAGAAATCTAACTCGATGCTCTATTATACTGTTATGTTTCAGAATTTTTGGAGTTTTCAAGAATCAGTGGTGATTTTTCAAAGTCGAACCTTATACACATTACTTTCCAAACAAGTGTCTAAATCTTATTTCCACTAATATTTCAACATATAGTCTTCTTAATCATATCATATACACCAAGAATCATAATCACTTGCATGTTCATCATCATACGAAGTAAACAATAACAACAACATTAAAAACCCGAAATGAAGGGAGATATTAACCAACATATCTCTTGAAGAAAAACAACACCGTTCAAAACCACACGAATCATATCAATATCCGCATATCAACCATATTATCAACATAACTCAGTAATCCATCTCATAACCATACTCATAAACTCATAAACATGGTGATCATCCACTCAAGAACATCATATACAATCCAAAATGAAATCCCAAAGTGAAGAGTAATTACCTCTTTGAAGGAATGGATTGAATCCCAAGGTTGAATCCGTTTTCAATCACTTCCAAGCTTCAAATGTTGTTAAGAATGATCAACTCAAGTGTTTGGAACCTCAACTTCTCTCTAAGACCTCTCTCTATCAGTTCACATGAAGAAATGGACGGAAATGACGAATAATGGCCAACTGCACTTATATATATACTGTACATTATTAACGTACACTAACATCTTCATTTAAGGTACGTTACAGCTCTAGCGTGCGCTAACTGTCTTTGTTAGAGTGCGCTATCGTAGTCCAAAGACTACTGACTTGTGTCATATAGTGACTTGCGTACGTTATGCCTATTCAATAGGGTACGTAAGTGCCTCCATTTAGCATACGCAAGTGCTCGTCCATAGCGTGCGCTAATCATAGTTGACTTGCTACAGTCTGCATCTACTCCGAAGATGCCCGTGCCCCCACATGCCGAAAGTAACCTGACAAAGCCAAGATTCCTTTGGACCGATCTGATTAGCGTGCGCTAATCCTTCACAAAAAACATCTGTTGACCTTGTCGGCACATGCGCCGAAAGTGTCCGGGTCCACACGTCGATTCCTTCTGATCTGATTTACACTAGCATGCGCTATCCTTTACCTATAGTGTGTGCTAAACCTGCACGATAGCGTGCGCTATACTTGATTATTAGCGTGCGCTAATATGGCTATACTTAGCTATTCTCGACTTATTCTTATCCAATGTATCAACATACAGAATACGAATATACGAAATACTGAATACATATACTCCTTCCAACAATATTCTCAAATACAATTGTCGACCAAATACGATAATTATACTAATACAGATGTCTCAGTCCTTCAATTATTTTATCCATACTGTACAGATTCCACGCTGTACAACATAACTCGGATAAAATAACATTAAACAATAGTAGTAGAAATTCCGGATATTACATTATGAGATTTAGTTATTCCGGAATACTAATCTTAAGGTTGATAATATGATAATGATATGAGATTTAATATCTCGATGACTGGGGTTCGTTGCTTGCTTGCACGATATCAGGATAACTATGGGTGCATGTTACATGTACGTCGCATATCTCTAGTTTCATATATTATGTACGTGACTATTGTCACGAGGAGGTGTGAATACATTTATTTATCTTTGGGTTTTCACTCGGTTATGTACGAGGAGGCTCCGAGGTTCATACTTTCTAGCATGGAACGACAATAATCATTGGGTGTATGATTGACGTAGATGTTTGGGTCGTGGACCCCATAATTTATTGTCGGATTTTTATTTTGGAAAATAAATCTTTGGGTTGTGACCCTATATCGATTTTTGAAAATATAAGGATTCTTTAATCCTAAATGTATTCTTCTAAAAACTCCTGAGATCTTTATAACGCTTTACAAGTTGTTTACTTGTTTTATTACTGCCTTTCGAGGTTTTGGATTATGTTGTTCAGATGAAATATGTAACACCCCAATAAGGCGGGCTGTGGACCCCACACTAGGACCCACCAGGCGATACCCAAAATACAGATTAAATACACAATACATGTGATACCGAACCACAATACATAGTACTTACTCCGATTAGGAGTTTACATTAGTATGGCCAACGGCCTTATTATACACAGGATCCAAAATATAAGTATAACCCATATAGAGATGGAATATACTTTAAATAACAATACATTTGTTCATAAATAAAATAAAGTGGAAAGATAACATTACACGGTACGAACATGACCGGACAACAAAATATTTGGGGGCCCCGAACTTGTATCCTTCGAACCCTTCGCCATCACCCTGATCTTCCCGTGCCTTGCCTTTTCCTCGACCTAAAATACAACACAAGTATTTCTCCCAACACAGGGTCAGATATACATGATAAATGGTTTCTCAAGATATTATACAATTTACATATATAAGATTTCAAGGAAAACAACCCGACTAACGAACATACCCCTCAGGCGTATGAACGCTTAGTCACAAAACGTCGAACACATCCAAATATATAAATTGACTATGAACGACTAAGATAGTACGGCTCAAGATAGACATCACAGTACGCCCGATCCGGAAATGTGTCAGTGCACATGTCCACCCCGTATACGGAATCCAGGATATATGTGGTACAATGTACCTAATTAGCCTCACGAACTACGTCTCGTGTGCACAGTCCAATACGGAAACATCCACGCATGACTATATATGTGCCTGAATAAAAATCCTACACAATAACTAATCGGAACGCAGATATAATTCCGGATATGTCACGATACAACATGACAACGAATTCAATAAACCACATATCCGATTAAGGATCAAGAAACTCACTGAAATGACAATAAGGATCAATGACATCAATGGTTCAAAATGACGAACTTGGGAATGCAATCCCACGATGAAAACGGGACATCATCAAAAATAATATCAATTCACGGATCACAATTTCATAAGTGTTTCATATACACGAAACGCATAATCATCACAAGAATCCAAACATCATTATAACCAAGCAAGATAACTTGCCTCAATACGGAGGCGAGAATAGTCCTTCCTTGACAAATGAACAAATGGTCCTCGACTTAATATCGGTTACTCGAACAATCAACCTTGTAAGGGTTACAATCCATTCAATAACACATTTTTCATAACTATCGATGTCTAGTTCAGCGAATCGATATCCTAAATTCAATTCACTTAGTTCGACTATCTTTGCATTAATTCCATTTCAAAGATTCATACTAACTTCAATTTATACTCATTATTGGTTATCATTCAAGGTGCTCTCAAACACTAATGTGGTTCAAATGAATGAGCATTTATCAAGGACAATCCTCAAGGAGAACTTGCTAAAATGGATATGCCGATAGAATTTCTTAAAATCAACATCAATATTTTGAAAGATATAATCCGAACAACTACGTTCGTAAAACATTGATTAAAACGAAGGTTACTCGGTGATTATCATTGCTCAACGAATCATGAGTTTGTAAAAATTAACACTATGTTCATCGATTATGAGTTCATCAAGTTAGTTTAGTGATATAGTTGAGTTATTAATCACAAGATCATTATGAAATCTTCATCAAGGTGAATTAACATCTCTACACTATAATCTTATGTTTCTGAAATCCAAGGTTCAACCAATTCTAATGAGGAACCTAAGTTCATCTAGTTCAAAATCTCTCTAACATGATAGTTGATTCACTATAATGATAAAAACTCTACACATTAACCTATCTAAAATGAAATTAATGATTATTATCATCTTAGTAATGTTAATAGTTCAGCATGGAGAGTGAGTTTCTATTAGCCATGATTACTACCATTTAAAACATCAAGAATTCACCATATCAAACTTTGTTCTCCATATTCATCATTAAGTTGTTGAAAAACTTAACTACAACCATGTTTATCTTGATTGTTTTAACATTAGGTGGAGTATATATTATCACTAACATTATAACTACAAAATTATAGAGTGAATTCGTATAACATACCTTTAGAAATGAAGAACACTACACCAAATTCACAAGAACACACTCTAAGCTTCAAGAATGACTCCAAACTTCCAATCAACAAGCTCCAAACCAAGATGTATAGCTCAAACACAAGTGGAAAGAAGGTAGAAGTGATATAGGGAGGCAGGGGGATGCTTAAACTGGAGAAACAATGAGGTTGAACGTGCAAAATGAAAGACACAAGTTGTCTTTTTATAACAACACAGTTCGTTACGTACCTTATACACCAAAGGATAACGTACGTTAGCAGCTTTACGTACGCTACACAAAAAGTATTACGTACGTAAGCTAATTCCAGAGGCTACTGGACTAAAATACGAACATCATTACGTACGTTATCGCTTGGAGCATTACTAAGTAATGTAGGTCAACTTGGTTGCCTCCAAAAGATCAGATATTCGAATCACGCCCGACCTCACATGCCGAAAGTTGAGATCGGATACGACTACAAGTATTACGTACGTAAAAGGCACCTCCTTACGTATGTAAATCTCACACTATAACGTACGTTATGCTAAAGGGTTAGCGTACGTTAAGTACATAATTACTAGCCCAAAAATGCACTTATCTATACAATGCTGAAAATTCAATCATAGTGCAAGTGGTAGTTTTTATTAAGTCTATTATGTTATATCCCAACATTAATAAACATTAAACAAATGCAAACAAGACTACAACACTATTGAATTATCCGAATAATACAACAGTAAGCAAGAATTTTTGTCGGATATTACATACTCCCCCCCTTAAAAGGAGTTTCGTCCTCGAAACTAAGGGGTAAACATTTTGGGATACCTCTCTTGCATGCTGCTCTCCGTCTCCCACGTGGCCTCCTCGACTCCGTGTCATGACCATTGAACCTTCAATAGGGGTATCGTCTTGTTCCGCAACTGTTTGATCCTCCTCACAAGTATCCGTACGGGGCGCTCCTCGTACGAATGATCCTCCGTTATATCGATCTCGACGAACTGAAGTATATGACTCGGATCAGCAACATATTTCCTTAACTAGGAGACATGGAACACGCTATGAATCCAGCTCAGAGCTGGTGGCAACGCCAGGCGATAGGCTAGATCGCCTACTCATTCCAAAATCTCAAACGGCCCGGCATATCTCGGACTCAGCTTACCTCTCTTCCCAAAGCGAAAAACACCTCGAGTAGGGGACACCTTCATTAGGACATGGTCGCCGACCTCGAACTCAAGCGGTCGTCGGCGGTTGTCTGCGTAAGACTTCTGTCGGCTTTGAGCTGTCAACAAACGACTCCTAATCAGAGCTATCTTCTCATAGGCTGCTAACAACATATCGGGTTTCGTACCCAAGGTTTCAGATGGATCGTCCCAACACAGAGGGGATCTACAACGATGGCCATACAACGCTTCATAAGGTGCCATCTAAATCGAAGCGTGCCAGCTATTATTATAAGTGAATTCCACCAAAGGTAGTTGGGCCTCCCAATCATCCTTCCAATCGAGAACGCACACTCTCAACATATCCTCTAGAGTTTGTATAGTCCCCTCAGTCTGACCATCCGTCTGCAGGTGAAATGCTGTGCTGAAGATCAATTGCATACCCATCGCACGATGAACTGCTTTCCAAAAATGTGACACGAATCGCCCGTCACGATCTGATACAATACTCTTAGGGGTACCATGTAACCTTACAATCTCTTTAATAAATAGCTGGGCCAATCTCTCGGGTCCCCAAGTGTCTTTAATCTCCAGAAAGTGGGCTGATTTGGTCAGACGATCCACAATCACCCAAATCGTATTCATCCCTCGTCGACTCGTCGGCAAGCTGGTGATAAAATCCATCGATATGTCCTCCCATTTCCACTTGGGAATTGGGAGCGGTTTCAGCATTCCTGTGGGTCGCTGATGCTCAATCTTAACTTGTTGGCAGGTTAAACACCTCGAAACGAATTCTGCAACTTCACGCTTCATACTTCCCCACCAATAATATTGATTCAAATCCTTATACATTTTGCTAGACCCCGGGTGAATGGAGTACATAAACTCGTCTCAGGATAGAGTTCCTTAATTAATCGTCTGCGGGTACATAAACTCGGTTCCTGAAGCGTATCAATCCGTCCTCGTGGATCACAAAACCAGGGGCTTTCCCTTGAGTTACTTCATTCCGAACTCGAGATAAGAATGGGTCCGTAACTTGCTTCGATTTAATTATATCCTCAAGGGACGATGAAATCTCAAGTGTACAGAGTTGCCCTTGAATACGCTGTAACCAGACTTCTATTTCTGGCCTCACCAACTCTAACTGCAACTTTCCCTGAACTGTCAAGCGGGCAAGCATCTGTTCCTGTACTGTTTTATGACTCAAAGTGTCGGCAACTACATTTGCTTTGCCCGGATGATAAAGGATCTCGATATCATAATCTTTGATGAGTTCTAGCCACCTTCTCTGCCTCATGTTTAACTCCTTCTGAGTAAAAATGTACTCCAGGCTCTTGTGATCGGTAAAAATCTGACACGTAACTCCATACAGATAATGACGCCAGATTTTTAAAGCAAACACCACGGCTGCAAGTTCTAAATCATGGGTGGGGTAGTTGACCTTGTAAGGTCGTAGCTGTCTCGATGCATAGGAGATCACCTTCCCGTTCTACATTAGTACACATCCAAGGCCCTGTTTAGATGCGTCACTATACACCACAAATCCTTTCGTTCCTTTCGGTAGGACCAAAATAGGTGCCAAAATCAACCGACTCTTGAGTTCATCAAAACTCCGCTGACAAGCCTCTGACCATAAATATTTCTTATCCTTCCTCAGCAAATTAGTCATTGGTTGGGAAATTTTGGAAAAACCTTCCACGAACCGTCGGTAACAACCTGCTAGTCCCAAGAAACTGCGTACTTCCTTAACGTTCTTTGGTTGTAGCCAGTCTCGGATAGCTTCTATCTTCTATGGGTCTAATCGCACTCCATCAGCTGATATCACATGTCCGAGAAAGATAACTTCACGCATCCATAACTCACATTAAGAAAATCTTCCATAAAGTTCCTCCTACCGTAACGCCTCGAGAACTAGATGGAGATGACGCTCATGCTCTTCATGGTCATGAGAGTAGATTAGAATTTCGTCAATACAAACAACTACAAAGCGATCTAGATAATTAAAAAGACTCGATTCATCAACTCCATGAATACTGTCGGTGTATTAGTCAGTCCAAAAGGCATCACTACGAACTCATAATGCCCATAGCGAGTACGGAAAGCGGTCTTCGAAATGTCAGACTCACGAATCCTCAACTGATGGTAACCAGACCTCAAGTCGATCTTAGAAAACACAGCAGCCCCTTGAAGCTGATCCAATAAGTCATCAATACGCGGCAATGGATATTTGTTCTTAATGGTTACCCTGTTCAGCTCACGATAATCAATACACAGACGTAGGGATCCGTCCTTCTTCCATACAAATAGTACTGGTGCTCCCCAAGGGGACGCACTAGGTCTAATATAGACCTTCTCGGTCAAATCCTCAAGTTGGCTCTTCAGCTCCTGCATCTCAGTCGGAGCCATACGATACGGTGCTTTTGAAAGCGGGGATGTACCGGGCTCTAACTCAATGTTGAACACTACATCACGATGTGGAGGTAAGACTGGCAACTCATCTGGAAATACGTCTGGGTAGTCTCGGACTACCGGAATATCGGCCAATTAGACTGGCCAATCTGCTGCTTTGGTCATGAAACACCAATATCCAATACACCCCTGATTAAGCAGTTTCAGTGCTTTCATAGCGCTGATGACTCTCCCAGAACGGCTGGGATTGTCACCCTGGAAGGTACACTCAACACCATCGTCAGATTTGACGGTCACTGTTCATTTGCGGACACTAAGTATGGCATCATGACGGTCCATCCAATCGATACCTAGGATTATATCATCTTTAGGTAAATCGACCATAATTAAATTCGATGACCACTCTCGGTCTTTCATGCGAATCGGACAATTCTGCACTTCACGATTCCCAACAATTCTTCTACCATCGGGTAGACCAATTATATAAGGTTCACAATTGGTAATATGATCTAATTGCAAACGACTCAAACAAGAAGCAGATAAAAAGGAGTGTGAAGCACCAGTATCAAAAAGAACACAGATAGGCTGAGATCGGATCTCGAGAGTACCTACAATCATGCTGGCTTCGGGATCACTGGCCTTCTTCATCTCATAGACCCTGGGTTTTGCAGCCCCGGTACTAGATGCACCAGCTTGATTTCCATGGCCCATTCCTCTGTTTGCCCCGGTAGTCTGATAAGAAGCGGACGGAGGTACACGGTCCTGGACGGAAGACTGAACTGGAGCATGAGGTGCTGCTGGAGTACGTCCTGGTCCACTCCTACAATAACGAGCACGATGTCCATTCTTCCCACAAGTATGGCATGTCACGGCTGGCCTTGGGCATTTTGAATTGATGTGCCCCTGGTCTCCACAGTTATAGCACACAACAGATAGGTTGACCGCTCGAGGTTGCGATACAGTTGGATTCGATGCCATGAGTTGCCGTTCAGAAGGATTTGGCACTGGTTGGGGTCTCTTGAATGTTCCACAGTTCTTTGTCTGCTGCAGTTACGGTTCTGAATTTCTTGTTGTTGGACTGCGGTTGCTTCTTGGAAATTTCTTTCATGGTCAATTCGTACTCCAGAGCTTTCTCAATGAACTCCGGTAGGGTCGCACAGTGATGGTTCAACAGCTGCATTCTCATTCGTGGTTTAAGCCTTTTGAGAAAGTATTTGATCTTATCAGCCTCCGTTCGGACAATCGTCGCGGCAAAAAGAAGGAGTGCCTGGAATTTCTCGGCAATAGATAGTACGTCATCATCTTTGGACGGGTTTGGATTCAGCAATTCTGATAGTTTGGCCTCGCAGAGAGGACCCGGATAGTAACGGTCTAGCATGAGATTCTTAAATTCCTCCCAAGTACATACGCCATCAGCTGGCCTCACCGAAAGCCACCAAGTGTGGGCGCCCTTGCCCAGGTAGTAAGCTGCTATGGAGATGCGATTCTCTGCTGGACAGTCTATCATATCGAACAATTTCTCGAAGTGTTCAATCCAATGCACGATACCAGCAGGCTCAGAGGAACTTTCAAAAATCGGGGGTTGCTGGCGAGAGATGTCGCTGATGATCCGACTCACCGGTCCTCCATGTACAGGAGGTGGCCCCTGATGCTGGTCGGTAGCAGCTCTCTGCATAGTTTCCATTACCTGACCCATATGGGTCATCTGAGCCATCATGCCTTGCATCACAGCGTAAGGATCGACACGAGCATCCTCGCATCCAGTGTGGTGCGATTGGTCCCTAGAAGGCGAATCACTGCCTGCGGAACTATGCTCTTCATTCGCACGCCTGTTGGCTCGTGGTATCGGGATTTGGCCCCTTCCGCGGCCTCGTCCCCCTCTGCCAAGGCCTCTCAAATTTCTTTCCATACTGAAAGAATCAATTCATAAAGATAACCATAAGTACAGTTCATGATACCAATTGATAGGACGCCGAATGTACGCTCCCTGAAAACTCGGTTTAAAATATGGACCAATAAAAGTCCGACCTAGGTTCTTAGATAAGGGGATGCCAACCTCAAGGTCCTTTAGAAGGTCGTCGACCTCGGTGGCCCCGCTGAGCTGTGACATTTGTTAGGAGGGCGCCGACCTCGGAAGGCCCCGCTGACCTATGAGATCTGATAAAAGGTTGCCGACCTAAAAGGTCTCTCGACCTATGGATTTGAGTAGGAATGACCCGACCTAAGTAATCTTTTATAATATTAGCCGAGCTAAAACCACCAAGCTCAGGAAGGTCGAACTCTTGGGAAAGAAGATTCTGACTCACCTGACAGAATCCCTGAGATCCAGGGATTGAGAGCCCATACCTTGCAATCCCGTAAATCCAGGGATGGAAAATCACAGCCTGAATCCATGGATATCCGGGATTTTCTCTGGAAATCAGGGAAAATCCTAGACAGTAAGGCACCCCCTTCCTATAAAAGGGAGAGAGGGGGTTTCTCAAAAGGGACACTCTGAGAATATAGCATATTTTAGAGAGAGAGAGAAAGAAAAGAGAATACTTCATACATTTTGGGTTTTCTTAGCTAAACTTCTAAGATAAACCCGGTTCTTGGTGACTGATCAGCTCGGTTACATCAAGTGGCGCCGTATGTGGGAACTGTGACATCGAGTCACTTTGAGTTGAGACGTGAGGTTAGTGATGGCGGAAGAAATGAACCAGAAAATAATAGGGGAGTTAATACCCAGAAATCTAGAAGAGGAACTAGCAGCTGTGGGTGGAGAAGCGACTCTGGAAAAAACACCCGTCACCCCTGTAGAAGAAGTCGCACCAAGCACAATTACACTGACGAAGGAAGCCTTAGCCGACATAATCGCCAGTGCAATCCAGAAGAGTCGGGAGGTTGAAAAACAAAGGGTACCACGAAAAGTAATACCCATCCTTTCGGATGGGCCGGAGGAAATTGATCAGCAGGAAGAGCATGGGGAGAGTTATCCAAGAATATGGGAGCGATCCAGACAGGAAAAAATGCACGATCCCTTGATATCCAACATGCAGGACGAGCTGGAAGAGTTTCGACAGAGGGTTGCGGGGAAGGACATGGAGAGTCATCCAGGCCATCCCTTCTCAGAAGGCATACTGCAGGCCGAGCTCCCATATGGGTTTAGGGCTGTCACCTTCACCTACGATAGACTCTCAGATCCTACCCGACATTTATACCGATTCGAGAACATGGCGGTACTACATCGATATTCGGATGCCGTGAGTTGCAGAGCATTCTTGGCTACACTGACAGAGTCAGCTCAGGATTGGTTCCACCAGATACCCCCTGGGTCAATCACCAGCTTCAAAACTTTCAGCTCCGCATTCTTGACTCACTTTGCCAGCGCCAGGGCACACCAAAAGACCTTCATGTCCTTGTTCAGTATCAAGAAATATTCCGGAGAAGCGCTGAGAGCTTATGTGACCCGATTCACGAAGGCATGTCTGGAGGTACCCTCGTCGTCAGAAGAAGTAAAAACCAGTGCCTTGACGCAGGGACTGAGGCCGGGGTTGCTACGCACCTCATTAGCTAAAAAACCAGCCAGAACATATAATGAGGTCTTAGCCCGATGCTCGAAATACATTAATGTTGAGGAAACCGAGAAGGATATGGAGGAATTGCAAGAAAAGCCCGAAGATGGGGAAAGGGGGTCCAGCAGATTGATACGATGGGAGGAGTACACCTTTCAAGGAAATTTACCTCGGGAAGAAATGCCGTGGGAAAAAACAGATCGAAAGGAGAACGATATCGTTCTAAGGAGACCAAGATTTGACCAATACAGCCCACTAACAATGAGGAGAGCTCAGGTTTTGGAAGCAGTTGAGGGTAATATGAACAGGGTTATCGAGTGGCCTGCATCTCGTCCTAATAGGCCCACCCAGCCGAAATCAGAGCTTTATTGTCGATTCCACAATGATTACGGGCATAAAACAGATGAATACAAGCACCTTAAGGATGAGATCGAGAGGTTGGTCTGAGCGGGACATCTGATGGAGTTCACATATCAGCAGAGAAATGGAGGTCGGAGGCAACCACCCATGCCCCATGGAGGTGCGGGGGTGAAAAGAGAAGCTCCTCGGGGACCCGCTGCTCCCCCGGCTAAAAAAGGAGTGATCCACATGATATCAGGAGGACCAACCGATGGAAGTTCTAATCAGGCTAGAAAAGCCCACGCGCGAAAGGCTAGGTGTCATCAGCTCAAGGAGGTCGCCTCTGTAGGTAGTGGTCCTATCATTCAGTTCAGCCCCATGGATTATAACGGGATACATATGCCCCACAATGACGTGCTGGTCATCACCGCTGAGATCGCCAGTTACGATGTGAAAAGCGTGTTTATCGATACGGGAAGCTCGGTAGACATCTTATTCTATGACTGTTTCAAACAGATGAACCTGGAAGTGGAATTGAGAAAGGTAGATACCGCGCTCTATGGGTTCTGTATGATCGAGGTGCAACTAGTCGGAGAAGTGGTGCTTCCGGTAGCACTAGGTCGGATGCCCCATCGGAAGGTCAAGACACTCAGATTTTTAGTGGTGGACACCAAATCGGCCTATAACGCCATTCTAGGATGACCAGGGCTCAACAAATTCGAAGCAGTGGCCTCTACCGCACACATGAAAGTAAAATTCCCCGTAGGAGGTGAGGTAGGAGAAGTAGCCGGAGATCAGTTTTTAGCCCGATCTTGTTATCAGATAACGGTAAAGCAGGGAGTGCAGCGCGGAAAGAGGACACCCGAGCTCGGGGGTCCGGATCCGGAGTCTAAGAGGACTAAGCAATCGAAGGCGCCCGAGGAAGCTGAGGAAGAAGGCGTCAAGCCCAACGAGGAGTTGCTAGAAATAGAATTGGTTCCAGGAAAGCCGGAAACAAAAACTCGCATGGGAAGTCGGTTGGACGATGGAATAAAGGAAAGCCTCATCAGCCTGCTAAGGAGATTCGTGGACATTTTCGCGTTCGCAGCTGAGGATCTGGTGGGAATCAGCCCAACAGTTGCCGAACACAGGTTGAACATCGACCCAACCATAAGACCAGTAAAGCAGAAGAGGAGGCATTTCGGGCCGAGATGGATGGGGTCATTGGGGAAGAGGTCGATAAGCTCCTCAGCCTGGACCCATAATGGAGATCCGGTTTAGGAGTGGCTATCCAATCTTTGTGATGGTGGGGAAAGGCCGGGAAGTGGAGGATGTGCATGGACTTGGGACCTAAATAAAGCATGTCCAAAGGATCACTACCCGTTACCCCGCATAGATCGGCTAGTGGATTCAACCTCGGGTGCGACTTACTCGATATGATGGACGCTTCCCGGGGATATCATCGATTCCTCTCGCACTCCGAGGACGTAAAGAGGGTTAGTTTTGTGGTTTCAAAGGGAACTTTTTGTTATGTACGCATGCCTTTTGGATTAAAAAATGCAGGAGCTACATATCAGAGGATGGTCGACAGAATCTTTAGATCCCAAATCGGCAGAAACATGGAGGTATACGTGGATGACATGCTAGTGAAAAGTGTGAAGGCAGGAGAGCATATCAGAGACCTAGAAGAGACGTTCGAAAACCTGTGCGCGTACGGAATGAAGCTCAACCCATCAAAATGTTCTTTTGGAGTCAAATCGGGAAAATTCCTGGGATATGTGGTCACAGAACAAGGAATAGAGGTCAACCCGAAGAAGCTCAAGGCAGTGCTGCAAATGAATCCTCCAAAGAATATCAAGGATATCCAGATACTAACAGGAAGAATAGCAGGGCTGAGCCGTTTCATATCACGCTCGGCCGAGAAGGGATTCCATTTTTTAAACTCTTAAGAAAAGGGAACAAGTTTGAATGGACCCCAGAAGCGCAAACAGCATTCGGAAAATTGAAAGAGTATTTGGCCGAGCTGCCCCTGCTCACCAAACCAGTACCAGGAGAGGATCTTGTACTCTACTTATTTGTGGGAGAAGGAGCGGTTAGCTCGGTCTTGCTAAGAGAAGAAATGAATAAGCAAAATCCCATTTATTATACAAGCCAAATTTTGCAAGGAGCAGAACGGAACTACTCCGAGCTAGAAAAAGGGGCGCTGGCGTTAGTGGTTACAGCCAGGCGACTAAGGCCCTATTTCCTAGCCCACCGGATAAGACTGCGAACCAACTTGCCCTTAAGACAGATATTAGAGCGACCTAATGTGTCAGGTCGTCTGGTGAAGTGGGCGGTAGAAATGGGGGAGTACGACATGGAGTATGAGCCGAGAACGGCAATTAAAGCTCAGGCCCTAGCAGACTTTATCCAAGAGGGGGCCATGCCATCGCCACCAGAAGGACAGTGGCTGTTACATGTGGATGGATCGGCAACAACCAGTGGTTCTGGGGCAGGGATAATCCTTACTACCCCAGAAAGTGAGTAATTAGAGTATGCCATAAAATTCGATTTCAGGGCATCTAACAAATGAAGATCGGATGAAGAAGTATGTGGAGGAAGTGAAAGAGGCTGCCAAAAAACTAGGGGAATGGAAGTTAATCCATATCCCTAGGGCGGAAAATGCAAAAGCTGATTACCTAGCAAAAATAGGAAGCTCCTTAGTGGATTGCCGCTCATGCGAATGATTCGGGAGCGGCCGGAGTAGCATCATGAAACAGGTGATGGAGGTGAACGAGATAGTAGATTGGCGAACTCCTTTGTTGGCATACCTAAGAATGGCAGAACTACCGAAAGAGAGGCAAGAAAGAATGAAAATTGTGCGAAGAGCAGCGAGGTTCTGTTGCATTAATGATGAGCTATACAAGAGGTCCTACCTCGGTCCATACCTACGATGCGTTTCGGAAGAAGAAGGGTGGAGTATATTGGAAGAAATCCATGAAGGGTGCTGCGGAGACCATACCAAAAGAAGAGCGCTGATTAGCAAAACGCTAAGGGCTGGTTTTTTTGGCTGACTATGAGCAAGAGAGCAGTGGAAATGGTTAGGCGATGCCAAAAATGTCAAGTACACGCACCCTTAATTCACATCCCAGCCGAGGATATGATCACCATGGGAGCACCCTGTCCATTCGCTAAATGGGGAATTGATATCATGGGGCAGTTTACACCTGGCTCGGGAGGAAGAAAGTTCTTAGTAGTAGCCATAGACTACTTCAGCAAGTGGGTAGAGGCCGAGCCCGTGGCCACCATAACCGAGCAGAGAATCATAAGTTTTCTGTTTAACAACATTTTCTGCAGGTATGGAGCGCCCCAGATACTCATCTCAGATAATGGAACCCACCCAATTCAATGGGAAGAGAACCCAGTCCTGGTGCGAGGGTATGCATATCAAGCAAAGGTTCGCTGCGGTTGCTCACCCGCAAGCTAATGGGCAAGTGGAGGTAACTAACAGAACAATCTTGTAGGGGATAAAAACCCGCTTAGACAAAGTTGGAGGAGGATGGGTGGATGAACTTAGCTCGGTACTATGGTCGTACAGGACCACACCTAGATCGTCAACAGGAGAAACACCCTTCAGCATGGTATACGGGTCCGAAGCCATCATCCCCGCAGAAGTCGGAGAAATGTCCCACCGGGTTCGATGGTTCAATGAGGTGGAGAACGAGGAAATAATGAAGGAGGCGTTAGATACCATAAAAGAAAGAAGGGAAGCGGCGGCAGCACGAACTGAAAGATACAAAAGCTTGACAAAAGCAGCTCATGACAAAAGAGTCACGAAGAGACAGTTCCAGGTCGGTGATTTGGTGCTTAGGCGAGCTGATGCCCTCAGACAAACAGGAAAGCTGGAGCCGAACTGGGAAGGCCCTTACAAGGTAATCCGAATTTATGCGGGGGGAGCTTACAAGCTTGAGGATATGGAAGGGCACCTCATCAAAAGACCTTGGAACATATGTCACTTAAAAAAGTATTTTGTGTGAAGAGGTGTGGAGAAAAGCTTATGTTGTTTTAATAAAAGTCTATTACAAAAATATCTCTCTCTGAATGTGTTGATCAAGTAAAACTAGAAATGACATCTGATCAGGCGAAACGCCTTCAGATCCGAGAAAGGGTGAACCGCCCTCTGACATCTGATCAGGCGAAATGCCTTCAGATCCGAGTAAGGGTGAACCGCCCTCTGACATCTGATCAGGCGAAACGCCTTCAGATCCGAGTAAGGGTGAACCGCCCTCAGACATCTAATCAGGCGAAACACCTTCAGATCCGAGTAAGGGTGAACCGCCCTCTGACATCTGATCAGGCGAAACGCCTTCAGATCCGAGTAAGGGTGAACCGCCCTCTGACATCTGATCAGGCGAAACGCCTTCAGATCCGAGTAAGGGTGAACCGCCCTCTGACATCTGATCAGGCGAAATGCCTTCAGATACGAGTAAGGGTGAACCGCCCTCTGATATCTGATCAGGCGAAACGCCTTCAGATCCGAGTAAGGGTGAACCGCCCTCTAACATGTGATCACGCGAAACGCCTTCAGATCCGAGTAAGGGTGAACCGCCCTATGAAGCTATGACTAAGGGAAATACCCAATCTACACTAAAGATCGGTGAAAAAGTTAAGTCAAAGTGGTCGGGTTACATTTAAGATATTTCGAAATTTAATAGTCGGGACTATACTAAGAAAAAAGCCGGGCCATGTTGGAAAGTAATCATATCAAATCAAACAGGCACAAGATACATCAAGGTTACAATCAACACCGAACTATATCAACTTGTCATACAAAGCACATCACTATCATACAAACCCCAAATATATTCAACTCAAAAAGTTGTCATTCAAAATAGCTGTGCCAGTACAATAAAAAGAAAAGGGGAAAAAGAAACAGAAGAAAATATATATACATGTCTACACTAAACTACAGGCTCTGAAGACGGAGGAGGCAACGGAGGAGAAGCATCACGGTCGGTCCCAACCACCTCGGGATTAGAAGTGCTGGCCTTAACAGGTGATCTAGGAGGAGTAGAAGGCAGCTCTAAATCCAGGCCAGATTGCTTTATGGACTCCTCAAGGGCGTCCTTCCACCAGGCTGCCTCCGGAGATTCTTCCACATCCCTGGACCAACCCGAAGGAACAGGAGCCCCGTCCAATGCATCATCCCGGTCCATCTCACCCGTAAAACCCAAAGAAGCTAGCTGCTCACGAGCACGAGTTAGAGCAAAATCAAAATATTGTGTCGCGGCAGGGGCTTGCTTAACCAGGAAAGCGGTAGAATTGTGATACCGGGCCAGGAGGGCGGAACGGTAGGCCTCCAGGAAAGAGTGACCAACGTCACTGGTCAGAAATCGACGTCGGCCATCCGTCGCCCCGCGCTCATAAGACGATCCCTCGGATCTAGCCTCGGCTAGTTGAGCTTCCAGCTGGGTCACCTTTTCCAATTCCGCTCTAGCTTGAGCTTCGAGCTGGGTGACCTTCTCCAACGCAGCCTTAGCCCGGGCCTCAAGTTGAGCTATCCTCTCGGATTCGGCCCTAGCTTACGACAACTGAGCCTCGAGCTGGCCCACCTTCTCCGTTTCAGCTGTAGACAGGGTCTTCCAAAATTTCAGCTCTTGGTTCAGCTGAACATTGGCCATCTGAGCCCGTTCCAAAACCGCCTCCCGCTCAGAACTTTTCTTAAGGGCAGCATCTAAGCGATACTCCCTCTCCTGAAGCTGAGCCGAGAGATCGGAATTAGCCGACAGGGCAGCCTCCAGGTCGGCTTACATCTAGGTGAGCTGGGAAGAAGACGTAGCGACGAGCTTATGATCCTCTGCGAAGGTCACAAAGGTGGCGAAGAACTGTACAAGAAAGCAAGTTATATCAGGTCGGCAGAAAGGTAATAATAAAGGTGAATATAATCAAAAAGGGGGGAAGGCAAAAGAGGTTAATACCTTCTCAAAATACATCATCATGGCATCAAAGCGAGGGTCCTCCGCAGCATCTCGTAATCCCAGCTTATCCTTAGCTGGGACCATGGAGCTGAAATATGGAAGAAATCTCTCAAACTCCTTGCAACGGAGAAGAGTCTCCATAGCCGGACCTGGGGGACCCGCGGTTTTCGGCCGTTTGGAAGTAGGGGAGCTAGGAGAAGGGGCCCTCTGAGTGACCTGAAGCTGCCGAGACGAGCTCGCAGGGCTTCGTCCGGTGGTCAAGGTAGGAGCCAGGTCGGAGGGGAGAGTTACCCCAGACTTGGGGCGAGAAGGGAGCTTCCGTTTAGTTTTGGATGAGCCCTCTGTCCTCTCCTTGGGGGGATTCGTCGACTTAGGGACCTTCTCTTTCGTTGGTTCAGCCGGCTTGGAGGCATCCGACGGGCAGGTCCGCATGAACCGATCTACAAAAAACAATACAAACGGTCAGGGAAATAGCTAAAAAACAAAATAACAAAGATCTGGAAAAAACAGATAAAGCCTACCGATGTCAGGGATAGCCGGGTAAGGATTCGAGCTCAGCCCACAATGGAACAGAAGATCATGGAATTGCGTCAACTGGAAAGCATTATAGGGAATGGCATTCCATTCCCGAACTTTCTCGACCCACGCAGCCCGGATGGAATTGTGCCTAGGAATAGGATCCTGGCTCGGAGTAGCCTGCGTCCATTCCGTAGGAAAGCCCCAAGAATCAGATGTAGGGAGCCGGAGGAAAAAGAAGCGGGACCTCCAGTCCTTCACATTGGAAGGGAGGTGGGTGAAGAAATGGGCGTTGTTTCGGGAAGTCAAGTAAAATGAGCCTTTAAAACTCTTTAGCCCAAAACAAAAATAGAAAAAGCCCAGGTCGGGTTCCTCATGTCTGTAATGACACAGCACGAGAAAACCAACCATGTAACGAAAAGAGTTAGAAGAAAACTGGTTGAGGGGAAGATTGTACTTAACGGAGAGAGAGACAAGGAAGGGATGGGGTGGGAAGCGAAGACCACTGCTCACCTGATCCACGAACCAGGTAATATGCCCCGGGGGAGGATGATCAGGGGTATCACTAGCCTGAGGCGTGACAAATTCCCACCCCGGGGGAAGTCTAAGAAATCTTATAAAACTAGCCAGCGCGGCTGGGCTAGTCCTAGATAGAGGATGAGTAGGGAGAACTCGAGTCGCTCCTACAACCGTCTGATATGGATCGGCTAAGAGGACGGTCATAGTTACTTCGTCCATAGGATGAGGGGAAGGAGGATCTACAATGATTAGGGGGATGCCAGAGGGAGGGATGTCACCTAGCTCGGACCAGTCTACATCACCTAAGGGCTCATCCCTAAGACAGAGGGAAGAACCAGTAGCTCGCCCCGACCTACCCCCCGAATCGCCATCAGAAGAGGAAAGACCTTCTAAAAAAGAGTTCACGGCCGATTCGCCAGAAATATTTTGAGAATCCGAAGCAGACGACATAATAAAAGGAAGAAAAGGTAGGAAGAAGAAAAGGAAAATATCTGTAAAACAAATCAAAAACTAAAGATGTGTTTAGATGAACATACCCATGGGATTGTGTGGAAGATCGCCGGAGAAATGTAGAGCAAGCGCGTCGCCGGAGACAGATAGCTGTGATCGCTAGTGTCGCCTGAGAATTTTCGCACCAGAGGTTGAGGATATAAAAAACGCGGAAATGACAAAGGAAGAAGAAGACCTCCTTTTATAGGAGGGAGGGGCAAAAACCAAGAAGGATAGGGACGATCTGGAGCGTCTGATGCCCTATTCGAAAGAACGGCTGGGATTTGGCACCGCCTTATCCGACTTATAGCAGGTCGACACCTGGATTTGACCATCGACGCGATGTTTGGGAGGCGGGGAAAGGAAAAGATAGGTTATTATAGCGCACGAAGCCCGAAGAGCCTCGTTATCTGGGAACGGGAGTCCCAAGGATTATTGCGTCAAGGTCGTCCGATTATAAACAAATCTTACTCTACTCGGTCTTACAGCTCGACTAGAGTAGGGGGGACTGGTTGATAGGACGCCGAATGTACGCTCCCTGAAAACCCGGTTTAAAATATGGACCAATAAAAGTCCGACCTAGGTTCTTAGATAAGGGGATGCCAACCTCAAGGTCCTTTAGAAGGTCGCCGACCTCGGAGGCCCCGCTGAGCTGTGACATTTGTTAGGAGGGCGCCGACCTCGGAAGGCCCCGCTGACCTATGAGATCTGATAAAAGGTTGCCGACCTAAAAGGTCTCTCGACCTATAGATTTGAGTAGGAATGACCCGACCTAAGTAATCTTTTATAATATGAGCCGAGCTAAAACCACCGAGCTCAGGAAGGTCGAACTCTTGGGAAAGAAGATTCTAACTCACCTGACAGAATCCCTGAGATCCAGGGATTGAGAGCCCATACCTTGCAATCCCGGAAATCCAGGGATGGAAAATCGCAGCCTGAATCCCTGGATATCCGGGATTTTCTCTGGAAATCAGGGAAAATCCTAGACAGTAAGGCACCCCCTTCCTATAAAAGGGAGAGAGGGGGTTTCTCAAAAGGGACACTCTGATAATATAGCATATTTTAGAGAGAGAGAGAGAGAAAGAAAAGAGATATTTCATACATTTTGGGTTTTCTTAGCTAAACTTCTAAGATAAACCCGGTTCTTGGTGACTGATCAGCTAGGTTACATCACCAATCATAATTCATGCTAAGTTAATAGCAACAAGAATTTACATATTCAAGAAAACCGTTCGTAATGAATTATCGACACTGCGAGGGTCACACAGAATATCATATTGACGTTGAGTCGAACAATTTCAATCATATGATCAATCCAAAATTTTATTCGTATCATCAATCAGATAATTCCTGCCACAAACCCTTAAAATGCCAAGATCAACAAAGAGATCCATTCAGATATCAATATCATGTCAGTAATTAAATCATGGCTCATAAAGTACGTACCGCATTTGGCTCGTAGGATCAGGCGCTCGCACGGGTCACACGTGACACGAATGTCTCTTGATACTAGTTCAATACACAAAGACTCAAAAGAAAAAGAAAAATGACTTTTCTCTGATACCATCTTCTGTAACACCCCAATAAGGCGGCCATTACAGTGCAGTGGACCCCACACTAGGACCCAGCAGGCGAGACCCAAAATACAGATTAAATACACAATACATGTGATACCGAACCACAATACATAGTACTTACTCCGATTAGGAGTTTGCAGTAGTATGGCCAACGGCCTTATTATACACAGGATCCAAAATATATGTATAACCCATATGGAGATGGAATATACTTTAAATAACAATACATTTGTTCATAATTAAAATAAAGCGGAAAGATAACATTACACGGTACTAACATGACCGGAAAACAAAAGATTTGGGGGGCCCGAACTAGTATCCTTCGAACCCTTCGCCATCACCCTGATCTTCCCGTGCCTTGCCTTTTCCTCGACCTAAAATACAACACAAGTATTTCGCCCAACACAGGGTCAGATATACATGATAAATGGTTTCTCAAGATATTATACAATTCACATATATAAGATTTTAAGGAAAACAACCCGACTAACGAACATACCCCTCAGGCGTATGAACGCTTAGTCACAAAACGTCGAACACATCCAAATATATAAATGGACTATGAACGACTAAGATAGTACGGCTCAAGATGGACATCACAGTACGGCCGATCCGGAAATGTGTCAGTGCACATGTCCACCCCGTATACGGAATCCAGGATATACATGGTACAATGTACCTAATTAGCCTCACGAACTACGTCTCATGTGCACAGTCCAATACGGAAACATCCACGCATGACTATATATGTGCCTGAATAAAAATCCTATACAATAACCAATCGGAACGCAGATATAATTCCAGATATGTCACGATACAACATGACAACGAATTCAATACACCACATATCTGATTAAGGATCAACAAACTCACTGAAATGATAATAAGGATCAATGACATCAATGGTTCAAAATGACGAACTTGGGAATGCAATCCCACGATAAAAACGGGACATCATCAAAAATAATATCAATTCACGGATCACAATTTCATAAGTGTTTCATATACACGAAACGCATAATCATCACAAGAATCCAAACATCATTATAACCAAGCAAGATAACTTGCCTCAATACGGAGGCGAGAATAGTCCTTCCTTGACAAACGAACGAACGGTCCTCGACTTAATATCGGTTACTCGAACAATCAACCTTGTAAGGGATACAATCCATTCAATAACACATTTTCATAACTATCGATGTCTAGTTCAGCGAATCGATATCCTAAATTCAATTCATTTAGTTCGACTATCTTTGCATTAATTCCATTTCAAAGATTCATACTAACTTCAATTTATACTCATTATTGGTTATCATTCAAGGTGCTCTCAAACACTAATGTGGTTCAAATGAATGAGCATCTATCAAGGACAATCCTCAAGGAGAACTTGCTAAAATGGATATGCCGATAGAATTTCTTAAAATCAACATCAATATTATGAAAGATATAATCCGAACAACAATGTTCATAAAACATTGATTAAAACGAAGGTTACTCGGTGATTATCATTGCTCAACGAATCATGAGTTTGTAAAAATTAACACTATGTTCATCGATTATGAGTTCATCAAGTTAGTTTAGTGATATAGTTGAGTTATTCATCACAAGATCATTATGAAATCTTCATCAAGGTGAATTAACATCTCTACACTATAATCTTATGTTGATGAAATCCAAGGTTCAACCAATTCTAATGAGGAACCTAAGTTCATATAGTTCAAAATCTCAGTAACATGATAGTTGATTCAATATAATGATAAAAACTCTACACATTAACCTATCTAAAATGAAATTAATGATTATTATCATCTTAGTAATGTTAATAGTTCAGCAAGGAGAGTGAGTTTCTATTAGCCATGATTACTACCATTTAAAACATCAAGAATTCACCATATCAAACTTTGTTCTCCATATTCATCATTAAGTTGTTGAAAAACTTAACTACAACCATGTTTATCTCGATTGTTTTAACATTGGGTGGAGTATATATTATCACTAACATTATAACTACAAAATTATAGAGTGAATTCGTATAACATATCTTCAGAAATGAAGAACACTACACCAAATTCACAAGAACACACTCTAAGCTTCAAGAATGACTCCAAACTTCCAATCAACAAGCTCCAAACCAAGATGTATAGCTCAAACACAAGTGGAAAGAAGGTAGAAGTGATCTAGGGAGGCAGGGGGATGCTTAAACTGGAGAAACAATGAGGTTGAACGTGCAAAATGAAAGACACAAGTTGTCTTTTTATAACAGCACAGTTCGTTACGTACGTTATACACCAAAGGATTACGTACGTTAGCAGCTTTACGTACGCTACACAAAAAGTGTTACGTACGTAAGCTAATTCCAGAGGCTACTGGACTAAAATACGAACATCATTACCTACGTTATCGCTTGGAGCATTAGTAAGTAATGTAGGTCAACTAGGTTGCCTCCAAAAGATCAGATACTCGAATCACGCCCGACCCCACACGCCGAAAGTTGAGATCGGATACGACTACAAGTATTACGTACGTAAAAGGCACCTCCTTACGTACGTAAATCTCACAATATAACATACGTTATGCTAAAGGGTTAGCGTACGTTAAGTACAGAATTACTAGCCCAAAAATGCAATTATCTATACAATGGTGAAAATTCAATCATAGTGCCAGTGGTAGCTTTTATTAAGTCTATTATGATATATCCCAACATCAATAAACATTAAACAAATGCAAACAAGACTACAACAGTATTTAATTATCCGAATAATACAACAGTAAGCAAGAATTTTCATCGGATATTACAAAATATCTCGGGTAGTCTTTTGCTGTGTTGATTCGTTGATTCTTAAAAAATTTATATTCTTGAAATATGATCAGTATGGCTCGTAATTGCACTTTATACTTGTACTAGAAAAATTCCAGTTTGCTAACCCCCAAGTAATCGGGGGTGGATGCCTTTTATTACATTCAGGTACATACAGGTTTTGGGGAGCAAACCACGGGATCGGTACGAATGGTGATGGAAGACACATCATACTAATCACATGAGGGCCAGGATTGGGATTCGTTGGTCAAATTGCATTATTCTTTCCACTGTAATATTCTCCCATTTTATGGGAACGTTGTTATATTTTGACCCATGTGCGGGTATGAGTTTTGGAACAGTGATGTATATGTAGTTCAAGTTGTATGTAATTGTTGAAAGACCAAATTGGTCTAATGGTTTGTTATTTAGCCATGTCGCCATGTATTGTGATTGTCTTGTTGCTGTATTTAGCCTGGTAGATCCTTACGGAGAGGGTCTGCGGCACTGTAATATTCCCGAGTGGATTTTGGTGTTACAGAATATGGTATCAGAGCTTAGGTTGTGGAAACCTAGGCTGTCGGGTCAAGTCATATATTATTGGTTATTGTCTTATCGGATTTTGTCTGATTGAGTCGTGTCGCAATGCGTTGTCTGAGTTATCGGTCGTGATTAGTATCGTGTTGCAGCCATCATCTTCGTACGACCTGAGGATGTCAGTCTCCTCTTTTATGTGTATTATCTGTATTTCATGACTCTATATATGTAACACCCCAAACTAGGCGGATATTACAGTGCCGTGGACCCCCGACTGGGACCCACCAGGCGAATGAAAATGAATGAATTACATAGGGTAAATGTAGTACCGAACCACATTACAACATTAATTACTCCGATGAGGAGTTTCATACAACACCCCCAAGATAATACAGAATACATGTATATTTTATATGGAGATAAAATATACAACACTGAGTAAAATGAGTATTCAAACGGAATGTCTGCAGCAGAATAAAATGAAGGAAGCATAAATGACTGAAAAGACTGGGGCCCCTTCTAGTATCATTGGGACTCCTCGCCGTCAACGTGCTCTCCCCGTTCTTTCGCCTTGCAATGACCTGAAAAATAATATCCCCCAATGGGGTCAGTTACACAGAACAACAATCCTCAAGAGTTGAATACACATAATCCTGTCGAAACATACGCAATCAAACATGCTATATGAATCAACTAACAGTACGGCTCGAAGGAATGGCGCCACTCTACGTCCGGGATGGAAATGTGTCCGTGCACAAGCCACCAACGAGTATCGATCGAATACACGTGTGGTCTTGTACCTAATCAGTCTCACGAAGCAATCGACTCGTGTGCACAGTCCAATGTGAGGCCAACAACCAACACACGACTTAGATGTGCCCGACATGAAAATCCTACACATACCAAACGGCACGCCAGTATGACCCGGAATGCCACGATATAACAAAAGTGACCTCAAAAATGAATAATGACTCACCAAGATGAAATGATGGTGAAATGAATGACAGCTCAATGAAATGATTGGAATCGTCGTTCCTCGTGAATGAAGTAATTAGGTGACAATTACAAGTTTTAAAATGGTTAGTACCTTATGAATGAATTACGATTATGAATGAACAACAACAAAAGGAATGAATATCCTTTTAACTGAGTAAGAATTAACTTACACAACACCGATGAAGAATGTCCGTCCACGAACAACATCCTAAATGAAATGTCGGTTGCTCGAACAACCTTGAATAACACAATTACCAATAATTCGATCAATACACGCATCAAACACGATTATAACCAACTCAACGTCGATACAACAATATCCAAACTCGTAGATGCACTCTAACGAATACGTTGAAAATATCCTTCCCGTTGTTTACAACCAAACCCAAATTATCGAAACCAACTTCAAATGATTGATTCAAACCAGCAAAACAATATCAATGGCATCAATAATCTAATAGGAATCCATAATTCAAGATTACAACAACATCAATCGGAAATCCCCAAATTAACCGAAGTCAACCCCAAGGGTTCTTGAAATAATCCCAACAATTCATGAAATCCAAATTATACAACAATAAATCCGTAGGAATACATTCATCCAAGGTAGATAATCCATATCTAATGAATTCCAACAACAATCCAAGCTTACACGAAGAAATCGGAAGGAAAACCCAAAAAATCCGAAATTCTAGATCCAAGAGATTAATACCTTGATTTTGATGTTTGAAGGTGATGAAATGATGATTACTCCGGATTATATGCTTGAAGATGATGATTGATGATTACACCTCGAAGAATACTCTCCAAATCGCTCCAAATCGCCCGGAACCGATGAGAGAAAGAGAAGAAATGACAATTGACGAAATCTGGGCTACACTGTCCAATTTATAGAAATCCCAGTTTAGCGCGTGCTAGATCCAGTGCTTACCGTGCGCTAACGGGCGTTTTGGGTAGTCCAGTACCCACTGTCCGAAAATGGTAGCGTGCGCTACGGATGTACACTTAGTGTGCGCTAACCCCAAATGTTAGCGTGCACTAACGAATTATCTAATGCCCAGTACTGGAGTCCAGAACCTTCTGTCCTCTGATCTGATCGCGGTAGCGTACGCTACATTCAATATTTAGCGTGCGCTGCAACATCGTTTGCGTACGCTAAAAACCACTCATAGCGTGCACTATGAATTAATCCAATGCAGTCCAGTAGCCACTGGACTCAACCTGATCCGACCTTAGCGCGCGCTATACCGACTGCATAGCGTGCGCTACTCCAGCCTACTAGCGCGCGCTACTTACCATTTGTAGCGTGCGCTACTTATAACCCGACTGCAGTCCAGTGCCTTCTGGACTACCTGCTTGAAACATACTAGCGTGCGCTAGTGTTGAGAGGTAGCGTGCGCTACCCGTACTCAATTAGCGTACGCTAAAGAGAGTACGTAGCGTGCGCTACTCCTCACACACAGCACACCATGAAAATGACAACGATGATAAACATCGCACGATTCTCCAACTAGATTGATGATAAATGACGATTGATACACGGTACGATTACTCCGAACGATGAATACAATGATTGAATATGAGTGACAAATGATCATTAATGAGTGAAAATTACTGAGTGATAATTACTGAATGATAAACACTGAATGATAATGACTGAATTACAACTAGGTATTACATACACCCCCCCTTAAAAAAGTTTCATCCCCGAAACTAAGGGTCAAACAACTCGGTGTAACTCTCCCGCATACTATCCTCGGTTTCCCAAGTAGCCTCTTCGGCTCCGTGTCTAGACCACTGAATTTTAACCAAAGGAATCGTCTTGTTCCTGAACTGTTTGATTCGCCGCTCTAAAAATCGTATAGGACGCTCCTCATATGAATGATCATCGGCGATCTCGATTTCGTCGAACTGAAGTATGTGACTCGGGTCGGCAACATACTTCTGCAACTGAGAGACGTGAAACACATTATGAATTCGGCTCAATGCCGGAGGTAAGGCCAAACGATAAGCTAGCTCGCCTACTCGTTCCAAAATCTCAAACGGTCCAATAAATCTTTGACTCAACTTTCCCCGCTTCCCGAAACGGAAGATACCTCGACTCGGGGATACCTTGACCAACACGTGGTCACCTATCTCGAACTCTAGTGGTCGACGACGATTATCTGCATAAGATTTCTGTCGACTCTGTGCGGTCAACAAACGACTCCTGATCAAAGCTACCTTCTCACGGGCAGCTATAAGCATATCGGGCTCGTTCCGATTGGTTCGGATAGGTCATCCCAACACAAAGGAGATCGACAACGACGACCGTACAAGGCCTCGTAAGGTGCCATATTAATCGAAGTATGCCAACTATTATTATACGTGAACTCAATCAATGGTAGTTGGGCTTCCCAATCGTCTTTCCAATCGAGGACGCATGCCCTCAACATGTCCTCTAATGTCTGAATAGTTCTCTCTGATTGACCGTTGGACTGAGGGCGAAAAGATGTGCTGAAATTAAGCTGAGTTCCCATGGCACGATGAACTGATTTCCAAAAATGAGACACGAATCGCCCGTCACGATCAGAAACGATACTCTTAGGAGTACCGTGCAGTCTCACTATCTCTTTGATGAACAGCTGGGCAAGTCTCTCGGGACCCCACGTATCCTTAATTTCAAGGAAATGAGCTGATTTAGTTAAGCGGTCTACAATCACCCAGATTGTATTCATACCACGACGACTCGTCGACAAACTCATGATGAAATCTATAGAAATATCTTCCCACTTCCATTCTGGAATAGGGAGCGGTTTCAGCATACCCACCGGTCGCTGATGTTCAATCTTGACTTGTTGACAGGTTAAGCATCTCGAAACAAATTCTGCGACTTCTCACTTCATATTACTCCACCAGTAATTTTGTTTCAAGTCTTTATACATCTTGCTAGACCCCGGGTGAACGGAATAAGGGGTAGCATGAGCTTCTCTCAAAATCGAGTTTTTCAACTCACCATTCGCCGGTATGCACAACCGATTCTTAAAACGCAAAAGTCCATCCTCGTGGACCACAAACCCGGGGGCTTTCCCCTGAGTCACATCCTCTCGAATGCGTAACAGAAATGGGTCCGAACCCTGATTCTCCCTGATCGCCTCCTCAAGTGGCGATGAAATCTCAAGGCATCGGCGACGACGTTCGCCATGCCCGGGTGGTATAGCATCTCAATATCATAATCTTTGCTTAGTTCCAACCACCATCTCTGTCGCATATTTAACTCTTTCTGAGTGAATATATACTTTAAACTCTTATGATCGGTGAATATCTGACAGGTAACGCCATAAAGGTAATGACGCCAAATCTTCAATGCAAAAACCACGGCTGCTAGTTCCAGGTCGTGAGTCGGATAATTAACCTCGTAAGGTCTCAATTGTCATGAAGCATAAGCAATAACTTTCCCGTTCTGCATGAGTACACATCCAAGACCCTGTCCGGACGCATCACGATAAACCACAAATCCTTCTGTCCCTTGCGGTAAAGAAAGGACAGGTGCTGAAGTTAACCGGCTCTTGAGTTCCTCAAAACTCTGTTGACACGCATCCGACCACATGTATTTCTTATCTTTCCGTAAAAGATTCGTCATTGGTTGAGCGATTTTAGAAAATCCCTCAACAAACCGCCGATAATAACCGGCTAATCCGAGAAAGCTCCGGATCTCCTTAACATTCTTTAGAGGTAGCCAATATCGGATAGCCTCCGTCTTCTGAGGGTCGACACGAACTCCGTCTGATGAAATTACATGTCCGAGAAATGTCACTTCGGACATCCAGAACTCACATTTGGAAAACTTTCCAAAAAGTTGCTTCGTCTCAACACGTCGAGCACTTGATGAAGGTGAAACTCGTGTTCCTCCTGGTCACGAGAATAAATCAAAATGTCATCAATGAAGACAACCACGAACTGATCCAGATAGTCGATGAAAACCCGATTCTTTAACTCCATGAATACCGCAGGTGCATTAGTCAACCCAAACGGCATAACCAAAAACTCATAATGACCATAGCGTGTTCGGAATGTCGTCCTTGCGATATCCGACTCTCGAATTCGCAACTGATGATATCCAGATCTTAAGTCGATCTTGGAAAATACTGAAGCGGTAATCAATGCACAAGCGGAACGAACCATCCTTCTTCTTGACAAATAACACTGGTGCTCCCCACGGGGACGCACTCGGTCGAATATAACCCTTCTCGAACAACTCCTCAAGTTGGTTCTTTAATTCCTGCATTTCGGTCGGGGCCATCCGGTACGGTGCCTTCGATATCGGGGACGTACCGGGCTCCAACTCAATCGTGAATTCCACACCTCTCTGTGGAGGCAAACCAGGTAACTCGTCTGGAAAAACATCAGCATATTTCCTCACTACCGAAATATCCGTCAACATTACTGATGATTTCTCGATTTTGGTCATATAGCACCAATAACCAACACACCCCTGACGGAGTAATTTCACTGCTTTGATCAAGTTAATGACTTTACCAGAACAGCCGGGATTACCTGTAACAGCCCAAAAACAGTGGCTATTACAGTGTCGTGGACCCCTACTGGGACCCACCAGGCGATATCGCAATATACATTTAAAATCTGACAACGTGGCACCGTACCACAATATTTATCAAAACCCCAGTGTGGAGTATGAGTTATTCATGTTTTTAAATACGAGCAAACATACACAGGATACAAACTCGGTACAGACCATATGACGATGGGCAGTACCTAACAAATTTTAGTACATTCATCCGACATAAAAATAAAACGAAAGTCACAATTAAAACATAACCGAACAACCAAAAGACTCGGGGGCCCCGAAATAGCATACATCAGAATCCTCCGTCGCCATTGTGCTCCTCTTGTGCCTTGTCCTTTCCTCGCCCTGAAATACAAGTATTTCGCCCCAAACCACAGGGTCGGCTATAAATGATAATAATTCTCATGACATTATACAATTCATATAAACTGATCTCAAAGAAATCCACCGACTACTGAATATACCCCGAAGGCGTATAAACAGTCAGTCCCAACTGTCGAACATAACCAAATATACGAACGACCATATACTATGGCTCAAGACGGACGTCACAGTACGCCCGATCCGGTAATGTGTCCGTGCACATGTCCACCCCGTATACGGAATCCAGAATATACGTGGGACGATGTACCTAATTAGCCTCACGAACTACGTCTCGTGTGCACGATCTAAATGCGGAAAACATCCACGCATGATCATCAAGTGACCGGATAAAAATCCTACACATAACCAATCGGCACGCAGATATGACTCCAGAGATGTCACGATACAACATGACAACGAAACTCAACGAATTACACTTTTACCAAGGAATCGAACAACTCACCGAAATGTCAACAAGCTCGACAATATCAACGGTCCAACAGTAACGAACTTGGGAATACAATCCCATGATGAAAACGGGACATCATTAAGAACAACCTCGAGTCACAAGACACAAGTTTATAGGTGTTTCATATACACGAAATGCATAATCATCACAAGAATCCACATATCATTATAACCAAGCAAGATAACTTGCCTCAATTCCGTAGACGAATAATCCTTCCTTGAATGGTCAAACGAACGGTATCCTCGTCTAACAATACTCACGTGAACAAGCAACCTTGAATGAAATATAATTCATTCAACAACACATTCGTACGATAATGGTATTATCGCATAAACAATATTCGTAATTTACTTGAATAAATCGATTATCCTATTGACCATTTTAATGTTCTTATTACAAATCATCGTATGCTTATCATGTTCATTACATATTCTAACCTTAATGTCAAATTCTTGATGTCTAATTTATCATCAATGCAATATCGTGAAAATATCTTTTCAAATCATCGACACTTCCAATTACGATATGAGTTGTGTTTAATTACGTTCTTCACTATTTTACCAACGATTTCATTCAAAACTTGATTACTATATGAAACATAAGTTTAAGTTTTAGTGAATTAAAAACATCATCTTAATTTACGCCTCTTGACACGCACGGATTAATGAAATGGAATTCGGCTACTCATCTACCGCATTTGTATCATCATATTCAACACAATTCTCTTAAGAACATTATCAACCTATTAATGTAGTGATTAACACCCTTCAACGAAATCGATAAATTCGAACATATGAAGATTACAACTTCCTTCTATCAACATTCATTGTTTTACTTTGAAGAATTTATTAAAAGTCTAGTTATATCATTGGATACTTGAGATTTTTGAAGTAACTTCATCCATCTAACAAAGATCATCTACAAAGGGTTAAATCATCTTTCCAACAATTTTATTACAAAGATTTTAGAGGCCAAAAATCATGGTTCCATACCACCTTCAAGAATCAATAGAATGTTTAAAACAAATTTAACATTTCTCACTTTTAATCATTAAGGATATCATCCCTAACATGTTCCTAATGTTGAGGCTAAAATAAACTTCCGATTATCATGCTATACCTCAGGTTTTATGTATATCATTATCAACACAAACACATTATGAAGTTATTTACATCAAGAAGTAACACTAATACCTTCAAAGTTAATCTTCACTTAGTTTGAGTATGATTCAATTAACTTATCATGTTTACACTAGTTTAAACTAACATTATGTGAAGTGTTTATCTACTAACATCATCATAAGCATGGAATTGATATGAGTTAAAGAAAGACCAACCTTAAAAATGAAGAACAACACCAACACTTCAAGGGATACACTTCAATCTCTAACTCTCCAAGTCACCAATCAAGTGTTGAAGCTCCAACACAAGTTAGGAAGGCTTAAAAATGAAGTTGGAGGGGAAAAGAATCGTTCCTCAGTTGGGAGGTTGGAAAGGGGTCGAGTAGGAAGTGAATGGCAAGTCATACATTTATAATATGAACTTGACATTACGTACGTTAACGAACGTAGTTAACGTACGTTATGGCCTTTACGTACGTAATCTTATGATCATTACGTACGTAACCAATTTCATCAAATCTCCCTGCCTAAAAACACGCAGTTCGTTACGTACGTAACCAGGCAGCTATTACGTACGTAATAGCCGTTGACTTGGCTGTCGCGATCGACTCCCGACCACCTACCCCTGCTCGGCCCCACCCGCCGAAAGGCGGACTGCTAGAGGATCTTCCGCATTACGTACGTTAACGTACTGATGTTACGTACGTAAGGCGGCCTACATAGCGTACGTTAAGAATACATGTTAACGTACGTTAACTACTATAACAAGCATGAATGGAATTCTCGCAATATCACCCAACAACTAATATAGTATGAATGACCATGAATCCATCTTAACATAATTCGTCGGTACTTGCTACAACATCACAGATATGGTGCGAAAATACTTAGCTTAAATCATGAAATACAATACTAAAGGCGAGGGTATTACATACTCCCCCCCTTAAAAGGAGTTTCATCCCCGAAACTAAGGGGTAAACAGTTCGGGGTATTTCTCTCACATGCTATCTTCAGTCTCCCACGTAGCTTCCTCGACTCCATGTCTTGACCACTGAATTTTTAATAAGGGAATCGTCTTGTTCCTCAGCTGTTTAATTCTTCTCTCGAGTATCTGCACAGGCTGTTCTTCATACGAATGGTCGTCGGCTATTTCGACCTCGTCGAATTGAATAACGTGACTCGGATCAGCAACATACTTCCTTAACTGAGATACATGGAATACGTTGTGAATCCGACTCAAAGTTGGTGGTAATGCTAAATGATAGGCTAGGTCGCCTACTCGTTCCAGGATCTCAAACGGGCCAATATACCTTGGGCTCAATTTGCCTCTCTTCCCGAATCGGAAAACACCTCTAGTAGGAGATACTTTGACTAGTACATGGTCACCAACCTCAAACTCGAGTGGTCGTCTACGATTATCTGCATATGATTTCTGGCGGCTTTGGGCCGTTAATAGACGGCTCTTGATCAGGGAAATCTTCTCGCGGGCTGCCAATAACATGTCAGGTTCCGTACCAATAGATTCAGACAATTCTTCCCAGCACAAAGGGGACCTACAACGATGACCATACAATGCTTCATAAGGTGCCATCATGATCGAGGCGTGCCAGCTATTATTGTATGTGAATTCTACCAACGGCAGTTGGGCTTCCCAGTCAGGCTTCCAATCGAGAGCACATGCCCTCAACATATCCTCTAGAGTTTGAATTGTCCTCTCAGACTGACCGTCGGTCTGAGGATGAAAAGCCGTACTGAAGTTCAACTGTGTACCCATAGCACGATGAACCGCCTTCCAGAAGTGCGACACGAACCGTCCGTCCCGATCTGATACAATACTCTTAGGGGTGCCATGCAGTCTCACAATCTCTTTGATGAATAATTGGGCCAATCTCTCAGGGCCCCAAGTGTCTTTGATCTCCAAGAAGTGGGCTGATTTAGTCAATCGATCCACAACCACCCAAATCGTATTCATGCCTCGATGGCTCGTCGGCAAACTAGTGATAAAATCCATCGATAT
Source organism: Orobanche coerulescens (assembly GCA_033398695.1). Lineage (NCBI taxonomy): Eukaryota > Viridiplantae > Streptophyta > Magnoliopsida > Lamiales > Orobanchaceae > Orobanche > Orobanche coerulescens. The sequence continues at coordinate 143,312,041 of CM065805.1, read as the reverse complement.
GTCTTCCCACTTCCACTCGGGAATCGGAAGCGGTTTTATCATGCCTGCTGGTCGTTGATGCTCAATCTTGACCTGCTGACAAGTTAAACATTTTGAAACGAATTCGGCAACCTCCCGTTTCATGTTACTCCACCAATAATACAGCTTCAAATCCTTATACATTTTGTTCGATCCCGGGTGTATGGAATACGGGGTGGCATGAGCCTCCTTCAGAATATTATTCCTCAACTCTTCGTCTGCTGGTACACACACTCGATTTTTAAAGCGTAACAGTCCATCCTCGTGAACCACAAATCCAGGGGCCTTCCCCTGATCGATTTCTCCTCGAATTCTGGATAAGAATGGGTCCGACATCTGTTTCGTCCTGATCGTCTCATCAATGGATGGTGAAATCTCAAGCATGCACAGTTGCCCCTGAATGCGTTGTATCCAGACCTCAATCTCTGGTCTCATGAACTCTAATTGCAACTCCCTCTGGGCGGTCAAACGAGCTAGTATCTGCTCCTGCACCGTCTTGCGGCTCAAGGCATCGGCAACCACGTTTGCCTTACCTGGATGATTAAGGATCTCGATATCATAGTCTTTGATTATCTCTAACCACCTCCTTTGTCTCATATTCAACTCCTTCTGGGTAAAAATATACTTCAGGCTCTTGTGGTCCGTAAAAATATGGCAGGTAACTCCATACAGATAGTGGCGCCAGATTTTTAAAGCAAACACTACGGATGCTAAGTCCAAGTCATGAGTCGGGTAGTTTACCTCATAAGGACGCAACTGTCTGGACGCATAGGCGATCACTTTCCCGTCCTGCATTAACACGCAGCCAAGGCCCTGCCTCGATGCATCGCTATATACCGCGAATCCTTCCGTTCCTCTAGGTAGTACCAAGACAGGGGCCGAAATTAATCGACCTTTGAGTTCATCAAAACTTTGTTGGCAAGCTTATGACCACAAGTACTTCTTATCTTTTCTCAACAGATTAGTCATCGGTTGAGCAATTTTGGAGAATCCTTCCACGATAAATGCCGTAATAGCTTTGCTAGACCCCGAAAACTACGAACTTCCTTCACATTCTTCGGGGTAGCCGAGTCTCGGATAACCGTCTTTTGTGGGTCTACTCTCACTCCTCCGCCGATATCACATGACCTAGAAAAACAACTTGTGCATCCAATTCACACTTAGAAAATTTTCCATAGAGTTGTTCTCGCCTTAACGCATCGAGAACTCGGCGGAGGTGACACTCATGCTCCTCATGATCACGAGAGTAGACCAAGATATCGTCAATAAAAAGCGACTACAAAAGCGATCCAGATAATTAATAAAAACCCGATTCATCAATTCCATGAATCTGCAGTGCATTAGTCGATCCGAATGGCATGACAACGAACTCATAATGCCCATAGCGAGTGCGAAAAGCTGTCTTCGGGATGTCAGACTCTCGAATCCGCAATTGGTGGTACCCGGACCTCAAGTCGATCTTGGAAAATACAGCGGCTCCCTGAAGCTGATCCAATAGATCATCGATGCGAGGTAATGGATACTTGTTCTTAATTGTTACTTTGTTCAGCTCCCGGTAATCAATACACAAACGCAGCGATCCGTCCTTCTTCCGTACGAATAACACCGGCGCTCCCCAAGGGGATGCACTGGGCCGAACATATCCTTTCTCAGTTAATTCTTCGAGTTGTCTTTTCAACTCCTGCATCTCAGTCGGGGCCATACGATATGGTGCTTTCGAAAGCGGGGACGTCCCTGGCTCCAACTCAATGGTGAATTCCACCTCTCGCTGTGGGGGTATTCCTGGAACCTCTTCTGGAAATACATCTGGATAATCTCGAACTACTGGAATATCAATCAATTTGACTGGCCGGTCAGCTGTCTTAGTCATGTAACACCAATAACCAATGCATCCTTGGTTCAGTAATCTCATAGCCTTCATAGCGCTGATGACTCTCCCAGAATGGTTAGGATTATCACCCCGAAAAATACACTCGACGCCATCCTCCGATGTGACGGTCACCATTCGCTTACGGACGCTAGAGATGGCATCGTGATGATCCATCCAGTCGATACCCAAGATTACATCATCTTTAGGTAAATCAACTACAATTAAGTCGGACAACCACTCACGGTTGTTCATGCTAATCGGACAGTTCTGTACTTCACGACTCCCAATAATTCTTCTACCATCGGGTAGACCAATTACATAAGGTTCACAATCGGTAACACGGTTCAAATGCAAACGACTCAAACAAGAACTAGACAAAAAGGAGTGTGAAGCACCAGTATCAAAAAGAACACAAACGGGCTGAGAGTGGATCTCGAGAGTACCTGCAATCATGCTGGCTTCGGGATCATCGGCTTTCTTCATCTCGTAGACTCTGGGTTTTGCAACCCCGGAAGCAGGTGTACCGACTTGATTTCCACGGCCCATCCCTTTGTTCGCCCCGGTAGTCTGGTAAGAAGCGGATGGAGGAGCACGTTCCTGAACAAAAGACTGTACTGGAGCAAGAGATGCTACTGGATCACGCCCGAGTCCACCCCATAAATAGAGAGCACGATGACCGTTCTTCCCGCAAGTGTGACAGGCAACGGCCGGCTTCGGACACTTGGAGCTAATATGCCCCTGGTCCCCACAGTTATAACACACGACAGGTGAGCTGATTGCCCGAGAGTGCGTTCCTGCCGGTTTCGGTGCCATAGGTGGCCGCTCAGAAAGATTTGGTACAGGCTGGGGTTTCTTGAATACCCCCCGGTTACTGTCTCCTTGGGTCTGGTTCCTGGATCTCTTGTTGGAAAACTGAGGCTGCTTCTTAGAAATCTCTTTCGCAGTAAGTTCATACTCCAAAGCCTTCTCAATAAACTCCGGTAAGGTCGTACAGTGGTGATTGAGTAATTGCATCCTCATTCGGGGTTTAAGCCTCTTGAGAAAATATTTGATCTTATCAGCTTCCGAACGGACAACTGACGTAGCAAAAGGGAGAAGTGCTTGGAATTTTTCGGCAATTGCTAACACATCCTCGTCTTCCGATGGGTCGGGGTTTAGTAATTCGGACAGTTTGGCTTCACGGAGGGTGCGGGATAGTAACGATCTAGCATAAGATTCTTGAATTCCTCCCAAGTACTCGCGCCTTCGGCAGCCTCACAAAAAGCCACCAAGTATGGGCACTCTTACTAAGGTAGTAGTCGCCACAAAGAACTCGATTTTCCTCTGGCACTCCACCATCTCGAACAGTTTCTCGAAATGCTCTATCCAGTGTACAATGTCGGCGAGGCTCGATGAGCCTTCAAAAGTCGGAGTTCGCCGACGTGATATGTCGCTAATAATCCGGCTCACGATCCCTTGAGCACCGAGGCGGAGGTCATTGTCCCCTGCTGTTGACCAGTAGTGTTTCTCTGCATAGTTTCCATCAGCTGACCCATTTGGGTCATCTGGGCCATCATGCCCTGCATCACGGTGTAAGGATCGACACGTGCATTCTCTCCGGTGTGGTGTTATTGGTCCCTAGAAGGCGAATCACTGCCTGCGGAACTCTGTTCCACATTCGCGCGTCTGTTAGCTCGTGGTATCGGAATTCGGCCTCTTCCGCGGCCTCGTCCCCCTCTGCCACGGCCTCTAAGGTTCCTTTCCATACTGAAATAATCAAGGCACAAGTACAGTTCGATTTACCAATCATAATTCATGCTAAGTTAATAGCAACAGGGAATTTACTATCCAACAAAGCAGTTGTAAAGAATCACCGGCACTACAAGTGTTACACACTCAATATCATATCAACATTAAGTCGAAACAATTCCAATTACATAATTAAATTAGGTTCTCCTCAAACAGATGAATTTTACCTCATGGTAGCAAGATGCCAAGATAAGTAAGGAGACCAATACATCGTCAATATCATGCCAGTAATCAAATTATGGTTCATGAGAACATACCGTATTCGACGGGTCAGGCGCTTGCACAGGTTACACGTGGCACGAAGTTTTCTTGATGCTATTTCGATTCTACAATGACTCAAAATAAAAACACACTCTCTGATACCATCTTCTGTAACAGCCCAAAAACAGTGGCTATTACAGTGCCGTGGACCCCTACTGGGACCCACCAGGCGATATCGCAATATACGTTTAAAATCTGACAACGTGGCACCGTACCACAATATTTATCAAAACCCCGGTGTGGAGTATGAGTTATTCATGTTTTTAAATAGGAGCAAACATACACAGGATCCAAACTCGGTACAGACCATATGACGATGGGCAGTACCTAACAAATTTTAGTACATTCATCCGACACAAAAATAAAACGAAAGTGACAATTAAAACATAACCGAACAACCAAAAGACTCGGGGCCCCCGAAATAGCATACATCAGAATCCTCCGTCGCCATTGTGCTCCTCCTGTGCCTTGTCCTTTCCTCGCCCTAAAATACAAGTATTTCGCCCCAAACCACAGGGTCAGCTATAAATGATAATAATTCTCATAACATTATACAATTCATATAAACTGATCTCAAAGAAATCCACCGACTACTGAATATACCCCGAAGGCGTATAAACAGTCAGTCCCAACTGTCGAACATAACAAAATATACGAACGACCATATACTATGGCTCAAGACGGATGTCACAGTACGCCCGATCCGGTAATGTGTCCGTGCACATGTCCACCCCGTATACGGAATCCAGAATATACGTGGGACGATATACCTAATTAGCCTCACGAACTACGTCTCGTGTGCACGATCTAAATGCGGAAAACATCCACGCATGATCATCAAGTGCCCGGCTAAAAATCCTACACATAACCAATCGGCACGCAGATATGACTCCAGAGATGTCACGATACAACATGACAACGAAACTCAACGAATTACACTTTTACCAAGGAATCGAACAACTCACCGAAATGTCAACAAGCTCGACAATATCAAGGGTCCAACAGTAACGAACTTGGGAATACAATCCCATGATGAAAACGGGACATCATTAAGAACAACCTCGAGTCACAAGACACAAGTTTATAGGTGTTTCATATACACGAAATGCATAATCATCACAAGAATCCACATATCATTATAACCAAGCAAGATAACTTGCCTCAATTCCGTAGATGAATAATCCTTCCTTGAATGGTCAAACGAACGGTATCCTCGTCTAACAATACTCACGTGAACAAGCAACCTTGAATGAAATATAATTCATTCAACAACACATTCGTACGATAATGGTATTATCGCGTAAACAATATTCGTAATTTACTTGAATAAATCGATTATCCTATTGACCATTTTAATGTTCTTATTACAAATCATCGTATGCTTATCATGTTCATTACATATTCTAACCTTAATGTCAAATTCTTGATGTCTAATTTATCATCAATGCAATATCGTGAAAATATCTTTTCAAATCATCGACACTTCCAATTACGATATGAGTTGTGTTTAATTACGTTCTTCATTATTTTACCAACGATTTCATTCAAAACTTGATTACTATATGAAACATAAGTTTAAGTTTTAGTGAATTAAAAACATCATCTTAATTTACGCCTCTTGAGACGCACGGATTAATGAAATGGAATTCGGCTACTCATCTACCGCATTTGTATCATCATATTCAACACAATTCTCTTAAGAACATTATCAACCTATTAATGTAGTGATTAACACCCTTCAACAAAATCAATAAATTCGAACATATGAAGATTACAACTTCCTTCTATCAACATTCATTGTTTTACTTTGAAGAAAATATTAAAAGTCTAGTTATATCATTGGATACTTGAGATTTTTGAAGTAACTTCATCCATCTAACAAAGATCATCTACAAAGGGTTAAATCATCTTTCCAACAATTTTATTACAAAGATTTTAGAGGCCAAAAATCATGGTTCCATACCACCTTCAAGAATCAATAGAATGTTTAAAAATAATTTAACATTTCTCACTTTTAATCATTAAGGATATCATCCCTAACATGTTCCTAATGTTGAGGCTAAAATAAACTTCCGATTATCATGCTATACCTCAGGTTTTATGTATATCATTATCAACACAAACACATTATGAAGTTATTTACATCAAGAAGTAACACAAATACCTTCAAAGTTAATCTTCACTTAGTTTGGGTATGATTCAATTAACTTATCATGTTTACACTAATTTAAACTAACATTATGTGAAGTATTTATCTACTAACATCATCATAAGCATGGAATTGATATGAGTTAAAGAAAGACCAACCTTAAAAATGAAGAACAACACCAACACTTCAAGGGATACACTTCAATCTCTAGCTCTCCAAGTCACCAATCAAGTGTTGAAGCTCCAACACAAGTTAGGAAGGCTTAAAAATGAAGTTGGAGGGGAAAAGAATCATTCCTCAGTTGGGAGGTTGGAAAGGGGTCGAGTAGGAAGTGAATGGCAAGTCATACATTTATAATCTGAACTTGACATTACGTACGTTAACGAACGTAGTTAACGTACGTTATGGCCTTTACGTACGTAATCTTATGATCATTACGTACGTAACCAATTTCATCAAATCTCCCTGCCTAAAAACACGCAGTTCGTTACGTACGTAACCAGGCAGCTATTACGTACGTAATAGCCGTTGACTTAGGTCGCGATCGACCGCCGACCACCTACCGCTCGGCCCCACCGGAAAAGGCGGATCTTTGGAGGATCTTCCGCATTACGTACGTTAACGTACTGATGTTACGTACGTAAGGCGGCCTACATAGCGTACGTTAAGAATACATGTTAATGTACGTTAACTACTATAACAAGCATGAATGGAATTCTCGCAATATCACCCAACAACTAATATAGTATGAATGACCATGAATCCATCTTAACATAATTCGTCGGTACTTGCTACAACATCACAGATATGGTGCGAAAATACTTAGCTTAAATCATGAAATACAATACTAAAGGCGAGGGTATTACATTACCTCCCTGAAAAACACATTCAACCCCATCGTCTGAAATGATAGTGACCATACGCTTACGGACATTAATGACGGCATCGTGACGATCCATCCCGTCAATACCCAGAATGACGTCGTCTCTCGGTAAATCTACCACGATTAGGTTTGCTAGCCATACACGGCCATGAAGCTGAATCGGACAATTCTGAATCTCGCGATTTCCGATAATTCTTCTACCGTCAGGTAGACCAATGACATAGGGCTCACAACTAGTAGCACTACCCATACGTAGTCTACTCAAACATGACTCGGAAATGAATGAATGCGATGCACCAGTATCAAAAAGGGTACACACAGGTTGAGATAGAATATCGAGTGTACCTGAGATCATCCGGGCCTCTGGATCGTCGGTCTTCTTCATCTCGTAAATTCGGGGCTTCCCGGCCCCCGAACCAGACGCTCCCGTCTGATAGCTCTTGGCTCCGCCTTTGTTAGCTCCTGTCGTCTTGAACGACGCTGACTGAGTGGCCTGATCCTGCACCGCTGAATGTCCTGGGGCCTGGGATGACGCCGGAGTGGGTTTAGAGTCCCTTCGGCAAAAACGGGCCCTATGCCCAGCAATTCCACAGTTATGGCACGTGACAGTCTGTTTCGTACATTTGGTGCTGAAATGACCCTGTTCTTCACAGTTGAAACAGGTGACGGCCGAACTGGCCGCTCGTGACTGAGATTCCGTGGGTCTAGACGCCATGTGAGGTTGCTCAGAAAAAGTAGAGCCCGCACGTGGTTTCTTGAAAGTGGCCTGACTGCCGTAAGACTGATTACGGTTCTTAGACTTCTTTCTAGCATATGAAGGTTGTTGCTTAGCAATTTCCTTAGCAGTAAGCTCGTAAGTAAGAGCTTTCTCGATGAATTCGGCCAGAGTGGTACAATTATGATTAAGCAATTGTAGTCGCATACGAGGTTTCAGTCTCTTGCTGAAATACTTGATCTTGTCCGCCTCAGAGTGAATGATAGATGAGGCGAGCGGAAGAAGTTCCTGAAATTTTTCGGCAATGGCAAGAACATCATCGTCCGCTGAGAGTTTGGGAGTGAGTAATTCCGACAACTTAGCCTCCCTGAGTGGGGCTGGATAATACCTCTCCATCATGAGAGTTTTGAACTGATCCCAAGTACATGATCTGTCGGTGGGCTTCAATGATAACCACCATGAATGAGCGCTCTTACCAAGATAGTAAGCCGCAACTGAAACTTTATGCCCTTCAGGGCAATCCACCATAGCAAATAACTTCTCAAAATGCTCAAGCCAATGAACAATATACGCCGGCTCAGATGAGCCCTCGAAGGTAGGTGGTCGCTGGCGAGAGATATCGCCAATGATACTGCTTACACCCCTCTCTTGCCTCTGAGGTGGCGGAGGAGGAGCCTGTTGATTTTGAGTAGTTGAGTTATGCATTGTCTCCATTAGTTGAGCCATCTGAGTCATTTGGGCCATCATGCCCTGCATAAAAGCGAGTGGGTCAACCCGAACACCTTCTGACTGAGCTGTGTCCCGGGTACGACTCCCCGATAGTGAATGATCACGTCCAGGTGAATGAGTGGCAGCATCACTGCTCGATGAGTTGGCATTATTCCTGGCATTCGCACGTGTATTCACACGAGCTCTCGGGTTTCGGCCTGCACCACGGCCTCTTCCCCCACGTCCTCTGCCAGCTCTTTCCATACTGAAGTGGAAAGTCATATGATAATTATATATCTCGCATGAATATCAAATTATGATTACGTTATGAGATGATGAAAATGAGCATACGCGCTCAAACACAATGATTACATGAATGATCAACTGAAATGACGTGATTATCTGATGAAATTCTTGAAATGAATATCTTGAACAAGTTAACAAGATTAATGACATGATCCTCAAGATCAACAACTGAACAATGAAATAAATTGAGTGATTAATGAATTCACATGATCGACTTGATCACAAATGAAAATGATAGATGAGGAAATCTTACTGTTCTTTGGTCTGAGGGGCTCGGCTCTTGCACAGGTCACACATGACACGAAAGTCCAATGATACTAGTCTGATGAACGATGATTTCAAATGAGACATGACTCGGAAGGTAGTATTCAAAACCACGCTCCGATACCAACTCTGTAACACCCCAAACTAGGCGGATATTACAGTGTCGTGGACCCCCAACTGGGACCCACCAGGCGAATGAAAATGAATGAATTAAACAGGGTAAATGTAGTACCGAACTACATTACAACATTAATTACTCCGATGAGGAGTTTCATACAACACCCCCAAGATAATACAGAATACATGTATATTTTATATGGAGATAAAATATACAACATTGAGTAAAATGAGTATTCAAATGGAATATCTGCAACGGAATAAAATGAAGGAAGCATAAATGACTGAAAAGATTGGGGCCCCCTTCTAGTATCATTGGGAATCCTCGCCGTCAACGTGCTCTCCCCGTGCTTTCGTCTTGCCATGACCTGAAAAAAAATATCCCCCAACGGGGTCAGTTACACAGAACAACAATCCTTAAGAGATGAATACACATAATCCTGTCGAAACATACGCAATCAAACATGATATATGAATAAACTAACAGTACGGCTCGAAGGAATGGCGCCACACTACGTCCGGGATGGAAATGTGTCCGTGCACAAGCCACCAACGAGTATCGATCGAATACACGTGTGGTCTTGTACCTAATCAGTCTCACGAAGCAATCGACTCGTGTGCACAGTCCAATGTGAGGCCAACAACCAACACACGACTTAGATGTGCCCGACATGAAAATCCTACACATACCAACCGGCACGCCAGTATGACCCGGAATGCCACGATATAACAAAAGTGACATTGAAAATGAATAATGACTCACCAAGATGAAATGATGGTGAAATGAATGACAGCTCAATGAAATGATTGGAACCGTCGTTCCTCGTGAGTGAAGTAATTAGGTGACAATTACAAGTTTTAAAACGATTAGTACCTTATGAATGAATTACGATTATGAATGAACAACAACAAAAGGAATGAATATCCTTTTAACTGTGTAAGAATTAACTTACACAACACCGATGAAGAATGTCCGTCCACGAACAACGTCCTAAATGAAATGTCGGTTGCTCGAACAATCTTGAATAACACAATTACCAATAATTCGATCAATACATGCATCAAACACGATTATAACCAACTCAACGTCGATACAACAATATCCAAACTCGTAGATGCACTCTAACGAATACGTTGAAAATATCCTTCCCGTTGGTTACAACCAAACCCAAATTATCGAAACCAACTTCAAATGACTGATTCAAACCAGCAAAACAATATCAATGGCATCAATAATCCAATAGGAATCCATAATTCAAGATTACAACAACATCAAATGGAAATCCCCAAATTAACCGAAGTCAATTCCAAGGGTTCTTGAAATAATCCCAACAATTCATGAAATCTGAATTATACAACAATAAATCCATAGGAATACATTCATCCAAGGTAGATAATCCATATCTAACAAATTCCAACAACAATCCAAGATTACACGAAGAAATCGGAAGGAAAACCCCAAAAATCCGAAATTTAAGATCCAAGAGATTAATACCTTGATTTTGATGTTTGAAGGTGATGAAATGATGATTACTCCGGATTATATTCTTGAAGATGATGATTGATGTTTACACCTTGAAGAATACTCTCCAAATTGCTCCAAATCGCCCAGAACCGATGAGAGAAAGAGAAAAAATGACAATTGACGAAATCTGGGCTACACTGTCCAATTTATAGAAATCCCAGTTTAGAGCGCGCTAGCTCTAGTGCTTAGCATGCGCTAATGGGCCTTTTGGGTAGTCCAGTACCCACTGTCCGAAAACAGTAGCGTGCGCTACGTACCTCTTGTAGCGTGCGCTACGGATGTACACTTAGCGTGCGCTAACCCCAAATGTTAGCGTGCACTAACGAATTATCTGATGCCCAGTACTGGAGTCCAGAACCTTCTGTCCTTTGATCTGATCGCGGTAGCGTACGCTACATTCAATATTTAGCGTGCGCTGCAACATCATTTGCGTACGCTAAAAACCACTCATAGCGTGCGCTATGAATTAATCCAATGCAGTCCAGTAGCTACTTGACTCAACCTGATCCGACCTTAGCGTGCGCTATACCGACTGCATAGCGTGCGCTACTCCAGCCTACTAGCGCGCGCTACTTACCATTTGTAGCGTGCGCTACTTATAACAGCTGCCATCCGGTGCCCTTGCTTTACGGGAAACATACTAGCGTGCGCTAGTGTTGAGAGGTAGCGTGCGCTACCCATACTCAATTAGTGTACGCTAAAGAGAGTACGTAGCGTGCACTACTCCTCACACACAGCACACCATGAAAATGACAACGATGATAAACATCGCACGATTCTCCAACTAGATTGATGATGAATGACGATTGATACACGGTACGATTACTCTGAACGATGAATACAATGATTGAATATGAGTGACAAATGATCATTAATGAGTGAATATTACTGAGTGATAATTACTGAATGATAAACACTGAATGATAATGACTGAATTACAACTGGGTATTACAGTTTACATGCGTGTCATGGAGATGGAATTCGTATTTGATACTTGTGGTATATTACATGTGTAATGAGCTGGATGTATTGATGGATTTGACACCGAGTGGTGTAGTAAGATATGAAACCTTGAACATTGATGTGTTCCAGAAAATGTATCGACAGTAGAGTTTGTTGAGAAACTCAGATACATGGTTTTGACGTGTGTTTGAATTTGGAAGTAATGAGTTATATTTGATGAATTGGTGATCTTGAATGTCGTATAGGCATGTGTTTGAGAATTGCCTATTTTGACTAATTGTTGTTATATGCTACAAACCTGTTTCCATTGGAAAATATGTCTACTGAGTGCTTATTTGAAAACGCTTTCCTGAAACTTCATAGACTTGAATAAATTTTTGGAAACTAATTTTCGAAAATGTTTTGACGGTGCGGTTAAGCGGTGGTTTCGTGTGAATTTTGAAAATTGTTTGAAATTGGCGATCCGGCCTTGTATTCTCAAATGAAACCCAACGACGGTACTTGAAAGAGGTGTTTTAAAGTTTTTTGGACATTTTGTAAAAGTTACCATCGTTAATCTTTTGTCCTGTTTGAGAGGATTTTTCGAAAATGATTTAAACGCATTGGTTTTTTTTCAAATAATTCGAGTACACGATTTTAAAAACCTTTCAAACCATAAAATTTTTATATTTCAAAATTAAAATGTGATTTTTATTTTCAAAAATAAATAGTGAAAGATGAAAAATCTTACTCGGTTTAAACTTTAAACTTGGATTGGAAAAATATCTGTATTGAATCAGTTAACACACGCTAATTGTGTACTTAGCGCACGTAAAGATGCGATGTGTGCGTAACGTAGATTTATCACTTCGAGTAAGAGACTAGAGATTAAACTAAAGTGATCGCTTCTGAGTCCGAGTGATTTGATTTATTGTCGAGTTGCCTTTCTTGTTAAGGAATTTTGGTTGAGTATTCGATTGTGTTTTGCATTAGTTAGACCGGATTTGTAACTCGTATGATGTTATCCGGATGAGGTTGTTGGTTGTGGAAGTGATTAGTACTAATATGAATGGTTTGTCCAATTGGGAATAATTCGGTGAAACCTTTGAGGGTCGATACTAAGAGGGAATGGCCACGTGATACCATGTTGTTATTGCTATGATATTGCATCGTGACATGTGGTTATCTTACACATTGTTATTGAAGATGATGATAAGTGATGACATGGTCATCTTGATGATGTTGATTTCGAGAAAACTTGTTGTTTCGAGTTATTGTTTTGTAAAGGTTTTCAAAACGAACGGTTGTGAACTGTGGTTCTAGTCTTGATAAAACAGCCCGAGGTACCTAAAGTACTTTCAAAAAAGTTTCTCAATAAACATACAAATTCAAAGATCTTCAAATGATAATAATTAAATAGATACCTCATGGAGTTTTAAAAAAGGAAAGTTAACAATGATTGGGTACCATGTGTGGTATATTATGGTCTTGATTGTAACGATAATGATCGTTAATTTTCAGTGATACGGATATGTGATCCGTTATTTATGATCGTAAGTTATGGATTGCTATGTTCGTAAGTTTCCTGAAGTATGGAGTGCGACTTCAGAGTTTTATTATATGCCTTGTGGTCGTCATGATTTTATGACATGCTCTCTTTCTCATATTTTATGGAACGAACGAGTTTCGTGGTCATTCTGAATTTTTCCATGATTTTAATATCTTGGTCATTCTCGGTATAATTGTCCGGAGTGGATATTGTTATTGTATTGCTATTCGTGCCCTATGTTGATATGTTGTGCTGAGTTGGCACTTTGGTATACTATTTTACGATGTTGTGTTTCATCGTGTTGGGTGGGTATCTGGTCAATATGTCGAGGGGCACAGAGTTCAGTTTTGCAAGTTGGTTACCGAGTCTTTCGAGGCACGGACTCCAGCACCGATGTCAGGATCGACTCTGAGAAGTCCCTGAAAGGTGTAGCCTGACAGATGCTTGCTATCGACTCATTTGTGTTCGTTGATACTTTCTGAACTTATTATGTTTTTGTCGTTCGAATGAGTTGTGATATTATTCCCGTTTATCGTTATGACATTCCCAAATTTGGTTCGACTCGCGGGAGCCCTATGCGAAATGAACGTCTTGTAGTTCTTACAAGTTCATTTAATGTCCTGAGATGAAGTGTGAACTTCAGAGTTGTTGTTCTATCGTTGTCGTTCGATCATGGTTGCCGATCGTTGTTGTTCGATCGTTGTTGTCTGATCATCGTTGTTTGATCATTATTATCCGATTATTATTGTTCAATCTCGTATGGTGATTATTGAGCATTTGGGCCACTTCGTAAATTTCCTTAAGTTTTGGGAAATTATCTTTGTAGTTGATCTTCCAAACGGTTGGGCTAACGGAATTTCATACTTGTTCAGTGTTAGACTCGCGTTTTGGTTGTGATGTTTGGATTAATCAACCGTAGTTATTTTTGTTCGTTACATTTTGTTAACGCTTTGGCGTAGCGAATCGGGCAGCAACAGTTTTGTACTGCATGAGATTTGTTGTGTGCCGTCAGAAACAGATAACGTGTGTTGTCTAAGGTGTTCTTGCATTGATTGTTTCATGTTTTATGTTTTGGCAAAACTTATTTTTAGTAGGGTAGAGTGTAATACCCGAGATTTTCATTCCAGTTGCGTTGAGCTTTCTTTCTGCGGTTTAGTGGATTGTTGTCGTTCATGTCTTTGGGATCGTGTGTCACGTTTGGACACATGTTTGGTTACGATTCAGATCGTGTGTCATCTCGGAGGGGGAGTATAGATGTTGAGATGAATTTTGGTTTGATATAGGTGTAGCGCACACTACTAGGTGGTGTAGCGCGCGTTACCGTGCAGAGTTAGCACAAGCTATTGAGAGAGTTAGCGCATGCTATTGAGACAGTTAGAGCACGCTATTGAGACAGTTAGCGCACGCTAACTGTTAGCTCAGGCAGTACAGAAGCTACTACTTTAGGCTAGGGAGTTGATTTGCGCACGCTATGTAGTAATATAGCGTGCGCTAAGGTGCAGCATTCAGCGCACGCTATGGGTATGCATGGTTCTAAAAAACGCTAGGCACTAGGCGTTCGGATTGCTAACGCCTAGCGCCCAGAGGATTACTCGGGGATTAATCGGACTAGGCGGATTTATTTTTTATTATTATTTTAATCATTTTTATATATAAAAAATTATATATATGTAAAATAATTAAAAGTAATTAAAATTTAACCATTTAAACATATATATAATCAAGTATATATTAAATTTGAAATACTGATATAGATATCAATGAGTCCATATTATCCATAATATCTCAGTTTAGGAATTTGTAGTACTACTAGAACAAAATAAAAAACAAAAAAGTATAACCGCTTAGGCATCTGCCTAGTCGCCCACGTAGCTAGGAAATTTGAAACGTTGATATAGGTATAAAGTAGTCCATAGTATCTTAGATTGCCTTCATAGGTCCCCGCAGCAAGCCTATATGATCGATTCATTACCCAAACGCCTAGTACAAGCGCTTAGGCCATAATCGGAACGGCAGAGGACCTTCTAGGGATTAATCGGAGGATTAATCGGCCTATGCGGTGATTTTTAGAACACTGTGGGTATGGTAGCGCATGCTAACTGGTAGTTCGAGGCAGTCCAGAAGCTATTGGACTGGGTCTGGAGGTCTCGTTTGTACACACTAACTATTGTAGTTAGCGTACGCTAACTGTATGTTTTGGCAGAATGCTTTATTGATATTTCGATCATCCACGCTAATCAGGGAGATTAGTGCATGCTAAGCTGTCCAGTATATATACTGGACAACAGTCGTATTTCACCATTTCCACTTTGTTTCCTCTTCTCCCCGCGGTGTGAGTCGAGGGCGACTAGGGTTCGTGATCTTGGCTGATTTTGTTCCATCCAAAGGTTTTTTGAAGTATCCTAGGTGATTATAACATCATCTAATCCATTATTCTTCGTCGGATGGAGGTATTTTTCTTGATTCCCTAGAGTTGACCTTTTTGGGAGATTTGTTCTTGATTTCGTATTCAGTCTGATTTTGGTGAATTGATTGTTGTTAAATGGTGTTGTTGAAAATATCTTATGGATTGTATATCCATATTTCGATTTCGTATATTCCGAATCGTGATTGTTGCGTTCTAGAGGAGTCTTGAGTATTTATTGTTCGATTAAATGTCTCAATGAGTTTCCTTCGGTTGTTGGGGGCGATTTCCATTATTATTGGTCTTGCTCCTTGTCATAGTCGTGTTTTCGTTGTTTCTTGCGGAAGTTATAAGTTTTGAGGCACTTCAGCCGAGCCGTATTCGTCGAAGTATTTGCATGCTGATTTCGAGGCAAATATCTTGTCCATACACTTCGTGTTTCGTAGATGTAATTGACTATGTGTGCAATTGTAATATTTTTAATGAACCTTTAAAGAATCGATATATTCTCGATAAAGGTTTTATTCAAAATTAACTCGTGCATTTGTAAACGAATGGGTCGTTCTGAGAATATGTAATAGTGTTGTATATTGGAATGCCTTGTTTTTGGGTAGTCCCGTTGTGTGTGACTATATCGCTAGTGGACTGAAAGTTGTATCCTTTTGGCAAAGGGTGTGAATATGTATATGTGTGCTTATTTATGAGTATGTGATGTCATGTGATATTGGTTGTAACTCTGTTGTAAGGAGGTTGTGCTGTTTGGTGTTGTTCAAGAGGTATATACCTCCTCATGGTGTGTAATTGTATATGTTCACTCAGGGATAGGACTTCGAGTCCTCTAAGGGGTCGTTGCTTATAGTGCGGCCCATTGAACCTTTTTGGATTAATCATGAGGTATGGTATATGTATTTTATAATGTAACACCCCCAATCCACTCAGGGATATTACACGCCGTAGACCCTCTCCTCGAGGATCAACCAGGCTGGTAACAACATTTAACATCTCGACAATGCCTTCAAGGCTAAAATGACTCAGTAGACCGATTTGGTCTTTCAATAAAATATACAACTCGATTGCAAACACATACCCACGCAGGGGTCAAAATACAATAAACTCCCGTACAACGGGGAAAAGATACTGCAGCGGAAAAGAAAATACAACTAGACCAATACGACATCAACGGATCCTCGTGTGATTAGTATCGTTCATCTTTCATCATCCTTCGTGCCGACCCTGTGTTATGCTCCAAAACACGAATGCAAAATAGACATCCACCCCGAATACTCGGGGTTAGCAAAACTCCCTTTGTTTTCTAGTGCAAGTATAAAATACGAAAACGAGCCATACATATCATACTCCACGAAACATGTTAATCATAAACATACTTCCCGAGGTGATTCACTTAATCAAACGATTAAATCGAAAGATAGGGTAAACCCGATAAACATCTTGTGAAAAACATTTTACGACCTCGGGAGTTTTGAATACATTGGATTTAAAAATCTTCAGGCCTTTCGAAAACATTTAGGGACACAGCCCAAAAGTCATTTTCCCAAAACATAAATTCGATAACAATAAGTGGGGTCCACGACCCGATCATACCATAACAACCTGTTTCCACAGATTATTCGCGTCCCGTGCTAGCAAGCCACGGACCTCAGATGCTCCCGTAGAACAAACCCGAGTGAATAACCCACAGGGAAACTATATCAAATCACATGTCACCTTAACCGCAGTCACGTGACTAAAAGCACATATACTTACATAATCAAACCACAACCATAAGTTATCCCGGCATCGTGCTAACAAGCCACGAACCTAGGAGTCCCCGCACGACATACCCGATGATAACCCCACAAGTTATCTCGGCATCGGGCTAGCAAGCCCCGAACCTCGGAGTCCCCGCAAGACATACCCGTATTGGATAACCCTACGGTTTCGCCCGACCCATACTAGCAAGTATGGATCCCGGAGATTCAACATTCCTACCCGGAGGCACATCACATACAACAAGCACACAACAATAACCGATTATCAAGACAAGCAACACTAAGCATCACAACCTCCTTTCAAAGGAGTAACGACTAACATCACATCATGTCGAATACCCACCGAACAAATATACAATTCAATGCACAATCCTCGGCAAACAATTATGGTCAATGCGATCATAACGTCTCTCAACGTACGAAACTAACACACATATTCCGAGAACATATCCATTCACGAAGTATACGAATTATCGTTGAAAGACAATATTTATCGAGAACATACCGATCCTTTTTAACATTCATTAAACATTGGATTTCGCATAAAATCATTTATCAATAATTATGCCTAAGAAATATGAAATGTATGGGCAAGATACTTGCCTCGAATGACCACAACGCGGAGAATCGGCCGAAGTAGGTTGGCACGAACCGACTACGAACTCGCCGACTCCACCGAACGACAATCCACAACAATGAACTACGAACGAAAACAATAACAACGAAAATGAATTCCAAAGTACGACCCAAAGCCGCTGAATTCAAAGAACAAATGACGAAGGTTCAAGGATTTCCCCCAAAACGGCCAAGAACACGATTCGTCCCGTCAAAACCCGAAAATGGAATTCCAAGTTGAAATATGGATATACAATCCATAGAATATGTTTAACAACATCATTTAACCATAATCGATCCATCGAAAACGGATGAAAAACGAGATCGAGGACAAATCCCCCAAAAAGTCAATTCGAAGGAAATCAAGAAATATACTTCGATTCGACGAAGAACAATGGATTAAATGATGTTAAACACAAGAATACTACCAAGATTAATCATACCCATCATGAATTAATCAAAAACACGGAACGAATCGGACAAAAATGCGAAAAACCCCAAATTCACGAAATTAGGGTTCTAAGGAAGATTACCTTGATTCGCTAGATCAAAGGATGATAACGGATGATTTATTGATGTTATGAACTCAAGAACTTCGTGGATTTGTTCTTCAATAACATGCCTCCTTGATCTCTAAACCTCTGGCCGCGGAAAGAAAAGATTGAAATGAAAAAATGGGTTGAAACAGGGCTGCTCGGTCAATTATATAGGCAGACCACCCTAGCGTGCGCTAGCGTGCCGGCAGCGTGCGCTAGCGGGCCGACCATGGTCCAGTCCGGAGGCTCTGGACTGATCCTCGCCCAGTAGCGCGCGCTAGATGCCGAGCGGCGTGCGCTACGTCTGCCGGTTAGCGCGCGCACGGCCAGAAGCGTGCGCTCTGCGGCCAACTCTGGAGTCGAACCACCGGGCCTCACCGGCCCGGAGTAGCGTGCGGCCCAGGTGCCGCATAGCGTGCCCTACGATCGCCCGGTTAGCGCGCGGCCTCCCGCGATGGCGTACGCTATGCCGGTCCCTGCCGCGCCCGTCCGGCCAGAGCCCAGCAACCGTGCCGGTTCCTCCCGCAACCGTCCGGCCAGCGCCCGGCTGCCGTGGCCTGACGACTCGATTTCCGAAAACTCACGGAACGAAACGGTCATGAGCGAGTCGTCAAAACGGACTCCGACCGAAAAAAGAAATTTACCGAAAATCGAAAATTGCGGATATTACATTCTACCCTCCTTAAAAGAAGTTTCGTCCCGAAACTTAAAACAAGTAGGGAGAAGCAATATCCCGCTAGGAAAACTCAACGAGATACGCAAGAAACGCGTAACTAACGCCCAGCGGCGAAACGTTACAACAACGCAACGGAATACACGGTGTGAAAACACGCTCCACGACGACCAACACAACGTCGCCGTTAGGGATATAATAAAACCAACAAGTGACAAGCTCAGAAATGTCAACGAACATAAATGAGTCGACGGAGTCGAAAATACAGAAGTTCAAAATCCAATCCACTTCGAATAGAAGTTAATTTCCGAAATTCGAAACAACAAGGTAAGGAAATAACATAACATACAACTGATAGACCACGCTCCTCAGGGACTACTCGGAGCCGGTCCTTATATTAGTGCTCAAGTCCGTGCTTCGGAAGGTTTGGCAACTAACTCGCAAAACTGAACCCGGTGTCCCTCAAGCCCGCACTTGTAACACGTTACTAGCGGAGAAGGACAATGTGCACGGACATGCCCCGCCACATTGCAGTTAAAACACCTCCTGGCTTTACCAGGAGTCAAAGCAGAAGACTTGGAACTCTTAGTCCCACGTAACGAGCGACAGAGCTTCACAGCAGAAAGACTACGACATTGCGAACTAGAACCACCGGCTCTGCTTGTCCACAAGGTCATCGGACTTCCTCTGCTTCTTCGACTCGGGCACACGCTCCGATGATAAAGAAGCTAGTTCACGGGCAAGACTCGATCTTGGTAGTCCCTCAACGAAGTGCAAGTGAGTCCCGACATATACGCGCGAATCTCGGTTTCATTAAATGCATCAAAATGAAAGATCCTCTCTTCCTCGGTTCTCACCCGATCTCGTACATAATCGAGTTGTTTGCTATAGTCGATTATAGCCTGAGACACTAAAATATCTTGCGGTTACGCCAAATAAAATTCGTGAATCCTCTGTTCTCTAATCGGTTTGGGCGAGAACTCGGCTTCCATCAATGCACGGAACTCCGCCCACATGACATCACGGTCACGAGGCTTAACGACTTCCACCAATTAGCGGCATCTTTATCAAGAAGGTCTTTGCGCAATAGGTACCTTCCGCTCTTCAGACAATCGACGACCTCGAATATCTTTCCCAACTGGAAAAGCCAACCATCCCAACGCATCCGCAACACCGCGACTCGAGGGGGTTCATACTAATCACCTCCGAAGCCAGTTGCGCCGGTGTTAGGTCACCTGTATGTATTTGAACCGCCTGAGTCAATCAATCATATGTGTAGCTACTGTTGCCAAAATAGTAGCAACACCAATACCAATACCATCACCGGCTTGATCCGATCACGCATCCGGTCGCCACGACCACGACCTCGCCCCTCGGCATCGAATAAGAAACCACTCGACAACAGAAATCATAACATGCAACACTTACAACGATTACCATCGTAAAGCAACACACATACAAACACCCAAAGAATGACGGTATCGTTCGGCGACCTCAGGTCGAAAGATATCCAAAGATACGATTACTAAACATCACGCAACAACCACCTTTTGAAAGAAAAATTTTGGGAACACTAGTTGATCTTGAGTATCACTTTACAAAAAGTTGGACAGACATCATTGTCGAGACTTTGGAGAACCATTTCGCATTTGATAAAAATGAGGACACTTTCTCTTAGTGAAAACTTTCAGAATATTTGACCCTCGGGTCTAAATAAAAGTGTTTCTAAAACATTGAAAATATCTCAAAACATTTTGGTCCTCGAGGTAGAAGGATTTGGAAACATATTGTGGCACCTTGGATGTACCACCAGAAAATAATTCATTTTAAAAGTACGTCTCGAAATTTATTTTCTAAGATACTCAAGGTTTTCAAAGTTAATTCAATGGGCTAGAATGCCCAAATATTTCAGGTAATTACACGAAACTCTATAGCGCCGTGGATCCCGCGTCGAAACCCACCAGGCTAAAAACCATTTACAAAAATGCCAAGAAGGCCGATGACGGTAATGTTTCAAAAATTTACAAAAGCCATTTACCACACGTTAAATACCGTCATAAGAATTTCGCAAAAATGATCAAGACCATAACATCAAAACTCGGTTAATGGAATCGATTTTCGAAATAAAACTCAGTCGGTAAAATACCGAAAACCATTACAAAGGAACTCACGCAGCGGATAAAAGAAATAAAGTCAAACATGCACAATCCAGCAATACTACTCCACACATAAACGAAATATGAGGGTCAAATAACCACATATCAAGAAATCAAAATCCATAAGAGGATTCCGTCACTTAACAAATAAATCATAAAAATAGCTCGTGTCACACGAGGCACAACACAAAGAAGGGAGACTTACAGCCACAGGTCGCACGAAGATGATGATCGCCCCACGATACTAATCACGACCAACAAACTCAGATGACGCGTCGCGACACGACTCAGTCAGATAAAATCCGACGAAACAAGACTCAAACAACACGACTTGACCCGACAGCCTAGATTTCCTCAACCTAAATCTCCGATACCATTTATGTAACACCTCCAATCCACTCAGGGATATTACATGCCGTAGACCCTCTCCTCGAGGATCTACCAGGCTGGTAACAACATTTAACATCTCGACAATGCCTTCAAGGCTAAAATGACTCAGTAGACCGATTTGGTCTTTCAATAAAATATACAACTCGATTACAAACACATACCCACGCAGGGGTCAAAATACAATAAACTCCCGTACAACGGGGAAAAGATACTGCAGCGGAAAAGAAAATACAACTAGACCAATACGACATCAACGGATCCTCGTGTGATTAGTATCGTTCATCTTTCATCATCCTTCGTGCCGACCCTGTGTTATGCTCCAAAACCTGAATGCTATTATAGACATCCACCCCCCGAATACTCGGGGATTAGCATAACTCGACTGTTTTCTAGTGCAAGTATAAAATACGAAACGAGCCATACATATCATACTCCACGAAACATGTTAATCATAAACATACTTCCAGGTGATTCACTTAATCAAACGATTAAATCGAAAGATAGGAGTAAACCCGATAAACATCTTGTGAAAAACATTTTACGACCTCGGGAGTTTTGAATACATTAGGATTTAAAAATCTTCGTGCCTTTCGAAAACATTTAGGGACACAACCAAAAGTCATTTTCCCAAAACATAAATTTGATAACAACAAGTGGGGTCCACATTTGGATCATACCATAACAACTGTTTCCACAGATTCTTCGCGTCCGTGCTAGCAAGCCACGGACCTCGGATGCTCCGTAGAACAAACCCGAGTGAATAACCCACAGGAAACTATATCAAATCACATGTCACCGTAATCGCTTGATCACGTGACTAAAAGCACATATACTTACATAATCAAACCACAACCATAAGTTATCCGGCATCGTGCTAACAAGCCACGAACCTCGGAGTCCGCAAGACATACCCGATGATAACCCCACAAGTTATCTTGGCATCGGGCTAGCAAGCCCCGAACCTCGGAGTCCCCGCAAGACATACCCGTATTGGATAACCCTACGGTTTCGCCCGACCCATACTAGCAAGTATGGATCCTGAGATTCAACAATCCTACCGGAGGCACATCACATACAACAAGCACACAACAATAACCGATTATCAAGACAAGCAACACTAAGCATCACAACCTCCTTTCAAAGGAGTAACGACTAACATCACATCATGTCGAATACCCACCGAACAAATATACAATTCAATGCACAATCCTCGGCAAACAATTATGGTCAATGCGATCATAACGTCTCTCAACGTACGAAACTAACACACATATTCCGAGAACATATCCATTCACGAAGTATACGAATTATCGTTGAAAGACAATATTTATCGAGAACATACCGATCCTTTTTAACGTTCATTAAACATTGGATTTCGCATAAAATCATTTATCAATAATTATGCCTAAGAAATATGAAATGTATGGGCAAGATACTTGCCTCGAATGACCACAACGCGGAGAATCGGCCGAAGTAGGTTGGCACGAACCGACTACGAACTCGCCGACTCCACCGAACGACAATCCACAACAATGAACTACGAACGAAAACAATAACAATGAAAATGAATTCCAAAGTACGACCCAAAGCCGCTGAATTCAAAGAACAAATGACGAAGGTTCAAGGATTTCCCCCAAAACGGCCAAGAACACGATTCGTCCCGTCAAAACCCGAAAATGGAATTCCAAGTTGAAATATGGATATAAAATCCATAGAATATGTTTAACAACATCATTTAACCATAATCGATCCATCGAAAATGGATGAAAAACGAGATCGAGGACAAATCCCCTAAAAAGTCAATTCGAAGGAAATCAAGAAATATACTTCGATTCGACGAAGAACAATGGATTAAATGATGTTAAACACAAGAATACTACCAAGATTAATCATACCCATCATGAATTAATCAAAAACACGGAACGAATCGGACAAAAATGCGAAAACCCCCAAATTCACGAAATTAGGGTTCTAAGGAAGATTACCTTGATTCGCTAGATCAAAGGATGATAACGGATGATTTATTGATGTTATGAACTCAAGAACTTCGTGGATTTGTTCTTCAATAACATGCCTCCTTGATCTCTAAACCTCTGGCCGCGGAAAGAAAAGATTGAAATGAAAAAATGGGGTGAAACAGGTCGCTCGGTCAATTATATGGCGGCAGACCCTAGCGTGCGCTAAGCGTGCAGCGGCGTGCGCTAGCGGCCGACCATGGTCGATCCGAGGCTCTGGGTGATCCCTCGCCAGTAGCGCGCGCTAGATGCCGGCGGCGTGCGCTAACTGCCCGGTTAGCGCGCGCGCGCCGGCCGTGGCGTGCGCGCTGGCCAACTCTCTCGAGTCCGAGAACCACCGGGGCCTCACCGCCGGCCAGGTAGCGTGCGCTTCACTGCCGGTTAGCGCGCGCAGCCTCCGGCGATGGCGTACGCTATGCCGGTCCTGCCCGCGCCCGTCCGGCGGATCCCAAGGCTCGCCGTGCGGTTCCTCCCATAACCGTCCGGCCGCCCGCCGTGCCGTGTGGCTCGACGACCCGATTTCCGAAAACGCACGGAACGAACACGACGAAAAGTTCGCGGACGACATCAACGACCCGAAATAAAAACATAATGCAATAATTAATCATACGCGACCAAGAAACGGGTCGAGACAACAATTACAGATACGGATACCCGTAACTTTCAAGAAATTACAAAATGGCCCAAAACGCCCGGAAATCACGATACGTGATCGAATAACCAAACCAAAGTTCACAACACGTCTAACAAAGTTAAACGGACTTACAGGAAACTCGAAACAGCAGTTTCGAACGAGATTCGCAGGAATCGAACTCAAGTGCGGAAAAGTCGCTAAAAAGCACGGAATTCAACAAAACGACACCGAAACGATCTCAGATGTCAAAAAGTGTAGAATTAATCATTCTCAGAATAATGAAACGGTCATGAGCGAGTCATCAAAACGGACTTCCGCCGAAAAAAAAAGAAATTACCGGAAATCGAAAATTGCGGATATTACATATAAGATGTTCACTCTGGGATGGGACTTCGAGTCCTCTGAGGGGTCGTAGCTTATTATGCGCTCCATTGAAAAATCTTATATGTATAACCATGTGTTCACTCTGGGATGGGACTTCGAGTCCTCTGAGGGGTCATTGCTTTTAGTGCGATCCATTGAACAATGTGTTGTTATAATTATATGTTCACTCCAGGATGGGACTTCGAGTCCTCTGGGGGATCGTAGCTTATAGTGCGATCCATTGAATATTTTTAGGTTAACCACTCCGGGATGGGACTTCAAGTCCTCTGAGGGATCGTAGCTTATAGTGTGAATCCATGATGAATCATGAGGTGTGTTATGAGATTTGGTTATTCTGGAATACTAATCTTAAGGTTGATAATATAAGAATGATATGAGATTTAATATCTCGATGACTGAGGTTCGTTGCTTGCTTGCACGATACCATGATAACTATGAGTGCATGTTACATGTACGTTGCAGATCTCTAGTTTCATCAATTATGTACGTGACTATTGTCACGAGGAGGTGTGGATACATTTCTTTATCATTGGTTTTTCGCTCGGGTATATACGAGGAAGCTCCGAGGTTCATGCTTTCTAGCATGGGACGAGAATAATCATTGGGTATATTATTGACGTGGATGTTTGGGTCGTGGATCCCATAATTTATTGTCAGATTATTATTTAGAAAATAAATCTTTGAGTTGTGATCTTAAAGCAATTTTCGAAAAGATAAGGATTCTTTAATCCTAAATGTATTCTTCTAAAACTCCTGATATCTTTAAAACGCTTTACAAATTGTTTACTTGTTTTATTACTACCTTTCGGGTAAACAAAACTTCAAATAAAAAATAAAGGATGTATAGATACAATCGATCAAAATAAATTGCACCTATCTAGGAAAGGAACCCCCCCCCCCCCCCCACTTGAGGTCAATCGATTTTCCGGATTGTTGTTGTGGTTGGAACAACTGATTATGTTGTTCAAATGAAATATTTCGGGTAGTCTTTTGTTGTGTTGATTCGTTGATTATCAAAATTGTTATATTCTTGAAATATGATCAGTATGGCGTAATTGCACTTTATACCTATACTAGCAAAATTCTAGTTTGCTAACCCCGAGTAATCGGGGGTGGATGCCTGTTATTGCATTCAGGTACATGCAAGTTTTGGGGAGCAAACCACACGATCGGTACAAAAGGTGATGGAAGACAAATGATACGCTAATCATATGAGGGCCAGTATTGGGATTCGTTGTTCGAATTGCATTATTCTTGTAATATCCGCAATTTTGATTTCCGGTAATTTTCTTTTTTTGGCGGAAGTCCATCTTAGAGACTCTATTGTGACCATTTCGTCATTCCGAGAATGATTAATTCTACACTTTTTGTCATCCGAGTTCCTCTCGGTGTCGTTATGTTGAGTTCCGTGTTCTTAAGCGACTTTTCCACGTATGAGTTCGGCTTTGTAAAATCACCATTAATTCTTGAAAAATCCAAAAATTCTGAATCTTTTCAGTATTATAGATCATCAAGTTAGCTTTCTAATGGTTCAAACGGTGGGTCAATCGGAGTCCGGACGAAGGAGTTATGGTCGAAATAGCTAAGACTGCACCGTGTGCCTTTGATCTTGGAGCGGGAGCATGTCAGACGCGGGCGCCCCTTCGCGGGGCCGCGGCACTAAGCTATTTTGCTGGGCATTTTTGGCCCTGTGCCGCGGCACACAGTACAGATTTTTGTATTTCTGCGTTTGTTGTGAAGAACATCCTAATTCTTCATTTCCCTTCTTCCTCTCTTCCTTGGGGCGATTTTGGGGTGTTTTAACATCATCAAAACTCAGAGATTTTCATCTTCTTCAAGTTGTAGTGTGGATCAACAACATATTTGTGGATTCTTCATCCTAATCTAAGGTAACTTCTTCAACCCTTGAATTCGATTTTGAGTTGGAGCATGATGTTTTAGATGGTATAATCATGATTTGTGATGGATATACGTATGATTATGAGTTTTTACGAGTTATCATCGGATTGTTGGAAGTTTTTCTCAAGAACACTTTGAAGGTTGACTTGGAATTGGGTTTTGCAATTTAATGTTATCGTAAACTCGATTTGGGTATTCCTATTGGATTATCGATTGTATTGATGGTGTTTTGGTGGATTGGATCATTCAATAGAAGTTGGTTTTCGATACAAATGGGATTAGTTGTTTAGGATGGGAGATTGTTTTCAAGGTGTTTGTCGAAATGCCTCAATGAGTTTGGATTTATAGTATCGACATCTTGAATTGGTTATGATCGCTATTGATTCGTATATTAAGCGAGTTGTTGATAATTGTGTTATTCAAGGTTGTTCGAGTGACCGGTAGTTTCCCTTAGGATGTTGTTCGAGAGAGGACGTATCATCACCGGTGTTAAGGTAAGTTGATTCTTACTCGGTTAAAAGGATATTCATTCCTTTCGTTGTTGTTCATTCATAATCATAACTCATTCATATGGTATTAACCATATCGAGACTTGTCATTGTCAATTAATCACTTCATTCACGAGGAACGACGGTTCCAATCATTTCATTGAGCTATCATTCATTTCACTATTAATTCATCTCAGTGAATCATTCTTGACTTTGTCGAATTGTTATTCATTAATATTCTTCATGGTCATTCTTGTTCATATGACCTTCTGGGTTTATATTGCGCGACCGGGTGGGGATGTGTGGAATTTTTAGTCGGGCACCTGATGGTCATGTGTTGGGTTCACCGACACATTGGGTATGCACGGTAAGCATTACCTCCGTGAGACTAATTAGGTACAAGGACGGGTGTGTCTGGACACTCGTCTTGTGCACTTGCACATACCATTACGGGCGTACTATGATGCCTCTCTTCAGCGTCATTTCATAATTAAGATATATCATGATTGTGTTTATTCAACTCTTGAGGATTGTTGTTACGTATGGCGGCCCGTTGGGGGATGTTGTTTTCAGGTCATGGCAAGGTTAAAGCACGGGAAGAGAACGTGGACGGCGAGGAGTCCCAGTGATACTAGTTGGGGGGCCCAATCCTTTTCAGTCATTCGTGTTTTCTTCATTTTATTTCCGCTGCAGACTTCTGTTTGAATTACTCATTTTATTCAGTGTTGTATATTTTATCTCCATATAAAATATACATATATTATGTATTTTCCTAGGTGTGTTGTACTTGAAACTCCTCATCGGAGTAGTCGATGATGTAATGTGGTTCGGTACTACATTTACACTTTGTAATTCATTAATTTCACCCGCCTAATGGGTCCCAGTCGGGGGTCCACGGCATTGTAATATCCGCCTAGTTTGGGGTGTTACGGAGTTGGTATCGGAGCGTGGTTTTGAATACTACCTTCCGAGTCATATCTTGTTTGAAATCATCGTTCATCAGACTAGTATCATTGGACTTTCGCGTCAACTGTGACTTGTGCAAGTGCCGAGCGCGTCAGACCAAAGAACAATAAGATTTCTGACGCCATGGTATAATTTTTGGCAATAAGAATCACTCATTCGTCATTCATCAGTCAACAATCCTCAAACATCATTTTCATTTTATCATGTTGATCATGTCAACTCATTATCACTCAGTCAACCTCATTATTCATTTGTTGATCTTGTGGATCGTATCATTAATCATGTAAGTTGTTCAAGATAATCATTTCAAGAATTTCATCAGATAATCATGTCACTTCAGTTGATCATTCATATAATCATTGTATTAGAACGTGTATGCTCATTATTATCATTTCATAACGTAATCATAACGCGGTACTCATTCAAGCTCTATAATTATCATATGGCCTTCCTACTTCAGTATGTAAAGAACTATCAGAGGACGCGGGGGTAGAGGCCGAGGTGCGGGCCGAAACCCGGAAAATAATCACTCACTGTCAGGAAGTCGTAACTGGGATACAGCTCAATCAGAAGGTGTCCGGGTCGATCCACTCATTTTTATGCATGGCATGATGGCCCAGATGCAATTGCTTAATCATCGATGCGCTTATCTGACCGAATTAATAGAGAAAGCTCTTACTGATGAGCTTACTGCTAAGGAAATTGCTAATCAACAACCTTCATCTGTTAGCAAGAAATCCAAGAAGCGTAGTCAGTCTGAAGGCAGTCAGGCAACCTTCAAGAAGCCTCGTGCGGGCCCTACTTTTTCTGAGCGACCTCCAACGGCACCTAAACCTGTAGAATCTCAATTTCGAGCGGCCAGTTCGGCCATCACCTATTTCAACTGTGGAGCGCCGGGTCATTTCAGCACTAGGTGTTCGAGGTCGACTATCACGTGTTACAATTGTGGAATTGCCGGGCATAAGGTCCGTTTCTGCCGAAGAGACTCCAAGAATACTCCGACGGCATCTCAGGTCCTGAAGCGACCAGTTGTTCAGAATCAGGCTACTCAGTCAGCGTCGTTTAAGATGATGGGAGCAATTAAAGGTGGAGCCCATACTTATCAGATGGGAGCATCCGTTTCGAGGGCCGGCAAGCCTCGAATTTATGAGATGAAGAGGGTCGATGATCCGAAGGCCCGAATGTTTTCAGGTACATTCGAAATTTTATTTCAACCTATGTGTACTCTTTTTGATACTGGTGCATCGCATTCATTCATTTCCGAGTCATGCTTGAGTAGACTTCATCTGGATAGTGCTACTAGTTTTGAACCTTATGTCATTGGTCTACCAGACGGTAGAAGAACTATCGGAAATCGTGAGGTTAAGAATTGTCCAATTTAGCTTAATGACCATGATTGGTTGGCGGACCTAATCGTGGTGGATTTTACCTAAGGACGATGTCATATTGGGTATTGATTGGATAGATCGTCATGATACCATTCTCAGTGTTCGTCAGCGTATGATCACTATTGCTCCAGACGATGGAGTTGAGTACGTATTTTAGGGAGGTAATCCCAGCTGTTCCGATAGAGTCATTAATTTGATGAAAGCTGTAAAGTAACTCAATCAAGGGTGTATTGGTTATTGGTGCTTATGACCAAGACCGAGAAATCATCAGTAATGTTGGCAGATATTCCTGTAGTGAGAGAATATGCTGATGTTTTCCGGATGAGTTACCTGGTTTGCCTCCACAGAGGGATGTGGAATTCACGATAGAGTTGGAGTCTGGTATGTCCCCATTATCGAAGGCACCGTATCGGATGGCCCCGACCGAAATGCAGGAACTGAAGAATTAATTAGAGGATTTGACCTAGAAAGGTTATATCCGACCGAGTGCGTCCCCGTGGGGAGCACCTGTATTGTTTATCAAGAAGAAGGATGGTTCATTTCGCTTGTGTATTGATTATCGAGAGCTGAACCGGGAGACAATCAAGAATAAATACCCCCTTCCCCGCATAGTTGATCTTTTAGATCAACTTGAGGGAGCTTCAGTATTTTTCAAGATCGATTTAAGATCAGGGTATCACCAGTTGCGGATTCGAGAGTCGGATATCGCTAGAACGGCGTTTCGAATGCTATGGGTATTACGATCTTATAGTGATGTCGTTTGGGTTAACTAATGTGCCTGCTGTATTCATGGAGTTGATGAACCGAGTTTTCATCAAATTTTCAGACCGGTTCGTGGTCGTTTTCATCGACGACATTTTGATTTATTCTCATGACTGAGAGGAACACGAGCTTCACCTTCATCAGATTCTCGATGTGTTGAGACGAGAGCAGCTTTATGGAAAAAATTTCCAAATGTGAATTTCTGGATGTCCGAGGTGACGTTTTTCAGACATGTAATTTCATTAGACGGAGTACGCATCGATCCTCAAAAGACGGAGGCTATCCGAGATTGGCAACCTCCGAAGAATGTTAAGGAAATCTGAAGCTTCCTCGGATTAGCGGGCTATTATTAGCGATTTGTGGAAGGATTTTCTAAAATCGCTCAACCTATGACGATCCTTTTGTGAAAGGATAAGAAATACACGTGGTCTGACGCGTGTCAGCGTAGTTTTGAGGATCTCAAGAGTCGTTTAATTTCAGCGCCTGTCCTTTCTTCACCACAAGGGACGGAAGGATTCGTGGTTTATAGTTACGTGTCCGGACAAGGTCTCGGATGTGTATTAGTGCAGAACGGGAAAGTGATTGCCTATGCTTCACGGCAGCTGAGATCTTATGAGGTCAACTATCCAACCCATGACCTGGAGCTAGCGTCCGTTGTTTTCACGTTGAAGATTTGGCGTCATTATCTTTATGGCATCTCCTGTCAAATTTTCACCGATCATAAGAGGTTGAAGTATATATTTACTCAGAAGGAGTTAAATATGCGTCATAGACGGTGGCTAGAACTAATCAAGGACTATGATATCGAGATTCAGTATCACCCGGGTAAGGCGAATGTTGTCGCCGATGCCTTGAGCCATAAGTCTATTCAGGAGCAGATGTTTGCTCGTTTAACAGTACAAAAGGAACTTCAGCAGGAATTTCTGAGACCTGAGATCGAGATCTGGTTACAGCAAGTACAAGGGCAACTTTGTACGTTAGAGATTTCATCGCCACTCGATGAGGCGATTAGAGTGAATCAGGGTTCAGACCCATTTTGTTGTGTATCCGAGAGGATGTGGCTCAGGGGAAAGCTCCTGTATTTGTGGTCCACGAGGATGGACTTGTTCGATTTAAGAATCGTTTATGCGTACTGGCTAATGACGAGTTGAAAAACTTGATTTTGAGAGATACTCATGCTACCCCTTATTCTATTCATCCGGGGTCTAGCAAGATGTACAAGGACATGAAACAAAATTACTGGTGGAGTAATATGAAGCGAGAAGTCACAGAATTTATTTCGAGATGTTTAACCTGTCAGCAAGTTAAGATAGAACATCAGCGACCGGCGGGTATGCTGAAACCGCTCCCTATTCCAGAGTGGAAGTGGGAGGATATTTCAATGGACTTCATCACGAGTTTGCCGACGAGTTGCCGCGGCATAAATTCAATTTGGGTAATCGTGGATCGTCTAACTAAGTCATCTCATTTCCTTGAGGTTAAGGATATGTGGGGTCCCGAGAGACTTGCCCAGTTGTTCATCAAAGAAATAGTGAGATTGCACGGTACTCCTAAGAGTATCGTTTCTGATCGTGACGGACGATTCTTGTCACATTTTTGGAAATCAGTTCATCGTGCCATGGGAACTCAGCTTAATCTCAGCACATCTTTTCACCCTCAGTCCGACGGACAATCAGAGAGAACTATTCAGACATTGGAGGACATGTTGAGAGCATGTGTTCTCGATTGGAAAGACGATTGGGAAGCCCAACTACCGTTGATCGAGTTCACGTATAATAATAGTTGGCATGCTTCGATTAAGATGGCACCCTACAAGGCCTTGTACGGTCGTCGTTGCCGATCTCTTTTGTGTTGGGATGACTTATCAGAATCAATCGGCACCGAGCCCGATATGCTTATAGCCGCCGGTGAGAAGGTAGCTTTGATTAGGAGTCGTTTGTTGACCGCTCAAAGTCGACAGAAATCATATGCAGATAATCGTCGTCGACCATTAGAGTTCGAGTCAGGTGACCACATTTTGGTCAAGGTATCCCCGAGTCGAGGTGTTTTCTGTTTCGGGGAGCGAGGAAAGCTAAGTCCGAGATTCATTGGACCATTTGAGATTTTGAATCGAATCGGCGATCTGGCTTATAGATTGGCCTTACCTCCGGCGTTGAGCCGAATTCATAACGTGTTTCATGTCTCTCAAATTGCGGAAGTGTTTTGCCGACCCTAGTCACATACTTCAATTTGACGGAATCAAGATAGCGGATGATCATACGTATGAAGAGTGTACCGTACGAATCTTGGAGCGGCGAATCAAACAGTTGAGGAACAAGACGATTCCTTTCGTTAAAAGTTAGTGTCGAGACACGGAGTCGAAGTGGCTACTTGGGAAATCGAGGAAAGTATGCGGGAGAGTTATCCCGATTTGTTTCACCCTCAGTTTCAAGGACGAAACTATTTTTAAGGGGGGGAGTATGTAATACCCGATTGTAAATTTATTCATTTTCATTCAGTAATTGTCACTCGGTGGATTTTCACTCATTAATAATCATTCATCATTTATGTTCATTCATACGTGTTCACCGTTCGGACTAATGTTGAGTCGTGTATCGATATCGTTCATTTTTTCATCCTTGCTTGAGAATCGAGACAAGAATATTATCTTGATCGTTATAATTACTTCATTAATCGATGTTAATATTGGAGTTCATGCCATTTCAAATTTCCTTCTTGTTCGAATCATGCTATTTTTGGGTACATTTGCAGTTCTTGTGTATCTCGTTGAGTTTTCCTGGCGAGATATTGCTTCTCCCTACTTGTTTTAAGTTTCGGGACGAAACTTCTTTTAAGGAGTGTAGTATGTAATATCCGCAATTTTGATTTCCGGTAATTTTCTTTTTTTGGCGGAAGTCCATCTTAGCGACTTTATTGTGACCGTTTCGTCATTTTGAGAATGATTAATTCTACACTTTTTGTCATCCGAGTTCGTCTCGGTGTCGTTCTGTTGAGTTCCGTGTTCTTAAGCGACTTTTCCACGTATGAGTTCGACTTTGTAAAATCACCATTAATTCTTGGAAATTCCAAAATTTCTGAATCTTTTAAATATTATAGAGCAACAAGTTATCTTTCTAATGGTTCAAACGGTGAGTCAATCGGAGTCCGGACAAAGGAGTTATGGTCAAAATAGCTAAGACTGCATCGTGTGCCTTTTGATGCTGGAGCGGGCTGTACCGCGGGCCGCGGCACTAAGCTGTTTTGCTGGGCATTTTTGGCCCTGTGCCACGGCACACTCAGCCCGTGCCGCAGTACAAATTTTTGTATTTCTGCGTTTGTTGTGAAGAACATCCTCATTTCTTCATTTCCCTTCTTCCTCTCTTCCTTGGGGCGATTTTGGGCGATTTTGGGGTGTTTTTGTAATACCCGTACTTTTATTGACTGTTTGACTCTGTCATCCTCCTTATTTTGTCGCTCTGTAAATGCTTGGAGATGTTGTTGATATTGTTATTGAGTTTCGTATCTCGTTTGGTTCTTGATCATGTCGTTTAGACCTTGCGAGAATGTTCTGTGCCAGAGATATAGCGTACGCTAGGCCTAGGCTAACGCATGCTAATTCTGCTTGATTAGCGCACGCTAGCTGTGAGCCGTAGCGCGCGCTAAGAGGATCAGTCAGGTCAGAACCAGTATTTCGGACTGCTCTCTGGACTGGCGGATTAACGCACGCTAGGAGCTTGTTAGCGCGCGCTATCCATGGATAGTAGCGCACGCTACCGGGCTGGTCAGCAGAGGCAGTGAGGTTGCCAGGTTTTCTGGACTATCAGATAGCGTACGCTAGGCTTCGGCTAGCGCACGCTAAAGCTATTGCATAACGCACGCTAAACTATAACGGTAGCGCACGCTAAGTTTTGAGCAGGGCAGAGACAGTAAGTTCTGGACTCCAATACTGGATGCCATATTTTGGGCTAGCGCACGCTAGGGACATACGATTAGTGCACGCTAACGGGGCCGACAGAAGCCACTGGACTATCCGGTGACTTCGTTAGCGCACGCTAATGAAGGAGGCATAGCGTGCGCTAGACTGGACAGATATAAATATGGCAGTTGACTTTATTTTCTTCATTTCTCACCTTCTTCACTCCTTTTCGACGGGAATCACTCGGGAGAGGTGATCTTAGGCGTTTGGAAGAGATCTTCCTTCTAACAACAATATATTTGGTTGGAGAACAAGGATTTCTCAACATCTAATTCCTCCTAACGTCCGAATCAAGGTAAAAATCCTTAGAACCCTACCTTTTGGAAATTTTGGGGTTTTTCGTAGATTCGTCCGATTTAACCGCTTTGAAGCTTGAGAACTTTGAGATTATGATGTATCTATACCGTATGCATGCTTTTCCTACGATTTTATGGTTTGGATTGTACCGTTTTCGGACTTGTGAGATTTTGGACGATTTTCCAACCTCTAGTTGATTATCCGTATATCTTTATGAATCGTAGACGGGTTTCGGGGGTTTCTTCGTTTAATTTGAATATGGATAATTGATTATCATATTCCTTGCGCATCGTTTAGGTGCCGGAAGCGCGTTCTTGGACCTACCGAACTCATACCTTTTTCCATTCGAATTGTCGATGTCTCAAAGGCAAGTATACATTTATGATTGTACGTTCTCGACTTTGAAAGTAAGAAATATTGATGGCATATCATGAACGAACCGTTTTTACGGCATTCATAGATATATTGATTGGCATGTAATGAACGAACCGCTTTGTGGCATTCCTACATGTATCGGCGTATGAGGTGAACGAACCGTTTCTACGGCATTCACATACGTAACGGCGTATGAGGTGAACGAACCGTTTCTACGGCATTCACATACGTCTTATGAGATTTTAGTTATTCCGGAATACTAGTCTTGAATTGATGAATTGACGGTTACATTTACTTTATTGCCGAGGAGTATTGTGTTTCATATTGTTATACTTGCACTAGCTATTCGACGGCTAACCCCTTTATGGGGGAAATACGTTTCATGTATTTCAGGTTCAAGGAGGTCTGACAGCAGTATCGGGTCGGCACGAAGATGGTGGGCAAGTGTGATCATGTCTCATCTTCCAGTTATGTTTGGAGTTTCTCGTTCAGTGTTGTTGTACTGGATTGGCATTTGAATACTCGAGTATTGTTTTCCCTTTTCCTTGATGTTCCGGCCTGTGTTTGCCGAAGTATTGATTCGAGTTGTGATGTTTATGAATACATTGGTTATGTTTCGAATACCTTTGTATTGTTTTTCATTCCATTGTGTGTAGACCTTATCGGTCAATTTTTATGGTTCCACGTATGTTTAGCCTTGTGGGTCCCACGGCGGGGCTTACGGCGCTGTAATATCCCTGAATAACTTGGGGGTGTTACAGTTTTAACATCATCAAAACTCAGAGATTTTCATCTTCTTCAAGTTGTAGTGTGGATCAACAACATATTTGTGGATTCTTCATCCTAATCTAAGGTAACTTCTTCAACCCTTGAATTTGATTTTGAGTTGGAGCATGATGTTTTGGATGGTATAATCATGATTTGTGATGGATATACGTATGATTATGAGTTTTTACGAGTTATCATCGGATTTTTGGAAGTTTTTCTCAAGAACACTTTGAAGGTTGACTTGGAATTGGGTTTTGCAATTTAATGTTATCGTAAACTCGATTTGAGTATTCCTATTGGATTATCGATTGTATTGATGGTGTTTTGGTGGATTGGATCATTCAATAGAAGTTGGTTTTCGATACAAATGGGATTAGTTGTTTAGGATGGGAGATTGTTTTCAAGGTGTTTGTCGAAATGCCTCAATGAGTTTGGATTTATTGTATCGACGTCTTGAATTGGTTATGATCGCTATTGATTCGTATATTAAGCGAGTTGTTGATAATTGTGTTATTCAAGGTTGTTCGAGCGACCGGTAGTTTCCCTTAGGATGTTGTTCGAGAGAGGACGTATCATCACCGGTGTTAAGGTAAGTTGATTCTTACTCGGTTAAAAGGATATTCATTCCTTTCGTTGTTGTTCATTCATAATCATAACTCATTCATATGGTATTAACCATATCGAGACTTGTCATTGTCAATTAATTACTTCATTCATGAGGAACGACGGTTCCAATTATTTCATTGAGCTATCATTCATTTCACTATTAATTCATCTCAGTGAATCATTCTTGACTTTGTCGAATTGTTATTCATTAATATTCTTCATGGTCATTCTTGTTCATATGACCTTCTGGGTTTATATTGCGCGGCCGGGTGGGGATGTGTGGAATTTTTAGTCGGGCACATGATGGTCATGTGTTGGGTTCACCAACACATTGGACTGTGCACACGGTAACGTACCTCCGTGAGACTAATTAGGTACAAGGACGGGTGTGTCTGGACACTCGTCTTGTGCACTTGCACATACCATTACGGGCGTACTATGATGCCTCTCTTCAGCGTCATTTCATAATTAAGATATATCATGATTGTGTTTATTCAACTCTTGAGGATTGTTGTTCTGTGTAACTGACCCCGTTGGGGGATGTTGTTTTCAGGTCATGGCAAGGTTAAAGCACGGGAAGAGAACATGGACGGCGAGGAGTCCCAGTCATACTAGTTGGGGGCCCCATTCCTTTTCAGTCATTCGTGTTTTCTTCATTTTATTTCTGCTGCAGACTTCCGTTTGAATTACTCATTTTATTCAGTGTTGTATATTTTATCTCCATATAACATATACATGTATTCTGTATTTTCCTGGGCGTGTTGTACTTGAAACTCCTCATCGGAGTAGTTGATGATGTAATGCGGTTCGGTACTACATTTACACTTTGTAATTCATTAATTTCACCCGCCTAGTGGGTCCCAGTCGGGGGTCCACGGCACTGTAATATCCGCCTAGTTTGGGGTGTTACAATTCTTTCCGCTGTAATGTTATCCCGTCTTATGGGACTGTTGTTGTATTTTGACCCCTGTGCGGGTATGAGTTTTGGAACACAGATGTGTACGTAGTTCAAGTTGTATGTAATTGTTGAAAGACTAAATCGATTAACGGTTCATTATTTAGCCATGTCGGCATGTATTGTGATTGTCTTGTTGCTGTATTTAGCCTGGTAGATCCTTATGGAGAGGGTCTGCGGCGCTGTAATATTTCCGAGTGGATTAGGGTGTTACAATAATAGCTGCCTTTTTCGGGATGTTGCAGTACTTCCATGAAAGGGTCAATAGCTGAACAGAAAGCAACATTATTGATCGCCTCATTACTGATAATGCATGGGATGATGTGGAATTGTTAAAAATGGAGGTATTCAATCAGTTTAAGCGACATTTCTCACATTCCAAGGGATACGTATTAGCTTGAGTGTGATCTTAACAAACTTGATGATGATAATTGTATATTGAAGGAACCATTTACTGAAGCTGAGATAAGGAATGTAGCTTCAAAGGAGATGTGGGGAAGAGCGAAGTC
Organism: Orobanche coerulescens; assembly: GCA_033398695.1. Taxonomy (NCBI): domain Eukaryota; kingdom Viridiplantae; phylum Streptophyta; class Magnoliopsida; order Lamiales; family Orobanchaceae; genus Orobanche; species Orobanche coerulescens. The sequence goes on along the minus strand of CM065805.1, from coordinate 143,274,402 downwards.
CAGCTCCCGATGGGTTTCCATTCAATTTCATCAAAGAGATATGGGGAAACCTGAAAGGAGACGTCTGTAACTTCATGATGGAATTACATCTTCATGAGGAGATCGTCATAGGGACTGTCTACCTGTTCCTAAGAGAAATAATCCAATGTGTTCAAACAATTATCTACTCATATCCCTTATCAGATGTATCAAAAAGATTCTTGGAAAAGTGTTGGTGACTAGACTTGCTCCTGCTATGATATCACTACCTGTTGAATGGGACGGCACGGTTACGGCGATTATGGAATCGAAAGATCTTAATAATCTTGATTTTAGTGCACTCGTTGGTTCACTAATAAATTACGAGATTATCCTTAAATCTTGAAATGCAAAGCCGAAACCGAAGGAAAGATCGATAGCCATGAAGGCTAAGATGTCAAAAAGAGAAGAAATCTCGGTTGACGAAAGCGACGAAGAATCGGCAGATGATGCAAAAAATATTAATAAGTTTCAAACCTTATTAAACCGGAGAAAGAAAGACATCTCGGGCGAATCTAAAAAATTCGACAACAATTGTCGATTATGTGGTAAACCATACCACTTTGTAAAGAATTGCTGAGCTAAACCCAAGAAGGAGGTTCTCGTTGCAACATGGAGCGATGAAGACGAAGATGATGATTTTATCAATCAAAATAATCTCGCTCTTATGGCACGAAGTTCATTCGACGATAGCGACGTCGAAAGCCAAGTAAGTAATTCTTACGACGAACTTTTTGAAGCATTTGAATTATTGCATACGGATTATCAAAAAGCTTTATCCGAAATTAAATCCCTTCAATTTAAAAATAAATCATTGGAAATTGAAAATTCTAAAATTCTGGAAAAGGAAAAGTTTATCGAGATCGATCATTCATGCCTTGAAAATGAAAATATTTTAAAGGATGATCTTGTTAAAATTCAAACCGAGCTCAAAAATTTAACGAAGAAATTTTCTCTCGGAAACGAGAAATTCAAAAATATGCTCTCGATTCAAAAGTTTACTTTAAATAAACAGGGGTTGGGATTCAAACCTCGTTCTAAAAATGTATCCTTAAATTTTATGATACCCCATTGTGAAAAATATTTGAAAATCGGGAACCATATTTCAAACTGTAAAAGCCCAAGACAGACGATTAAAGTTAAGAAAATTTGGATTCTTAAAGGAACCACCATCCCAAACATCGTTCACGTCTCGAAACAAAAATCAACTATAGGTTGGATCCCCAAAATTTAATTTGTATTTTACTCAGGGGGAGTAATAATTTTTCAAATGGGAGATAATATTTTCAGGGGGAGTTTATACCCTATTATTGCATATAGTTATATTCATCATTTGGTATCGCACATTTTTTTACATCAATTTGGTATTTATCATTTTATTGTCATTTATTACACTTTTTGATGAAAACAAAAAGGGGGAGAAAGGAGAAAAGAAAAAGAATGGGATTAACCCTGAAAGTGGGAGAAAATCCAAGAAAAGTCGAAAAGATGAAGTTGAAAAGAAAAATGAGGACACGTCGAAAAGATGATGAAAAATTGAAATGGGAAAAGAAAAAGAAAAGGAAAAAAGGAGTCGAAAAAGAAATGGGAGAAGAAACTAACGAAACGGACAAAGTCGAAAACTTTGATTTGTACACATATACATATATTTGTATTTTTGCAGGTAAATCCAATTGACGAAGTGTTGTTTTGTAATCATCAAAAAGGGGGAGATTGTTGGAACATTTTGTTCCATACATGCTTACTAGTGTTTTGATGATTAAAGTTGTTACACAAAACAAAACAACAAAAAGACGAAGCAAAGCATCGAAGGAAACGAAGTGCAAAAAGCTGGATTTATGCAAGCTTAACGTACGTAAAATGATCAATGTAGCGTACGTAATGCATGGAGTTTAACGTACGTAAGCAAGGATGGCTAACTTACGTAATGGAGTGTTCAGAGTTCAAACCAGAAGAACGTTGGACGTGTCAAAGTCAAAAAGGCGGCAACGGATATATGACGTCATCAATGACGTATCCTTAACGTATGTAATGGTGATTGATCAATGTACGTAATGAAGAGAGAAGGATGCTACTGGACTGAAACTGGGTGATGTTAACGTACGTAACATGTATATGTTAACATACGTAAAAGAGCTAACGTACGTAACATGGAGGATATAGCGTACGTAAGAGAGGCTCAGAAAGCTAACGGCTAGTTTGATGAAGAAGCCTATAAATACCATTCCTATGGTATTGTTTCTGTAATACCCGAGATTTTTGACTTGTATTTGGAACTTGTGATATTGTAATCGTTGTACTTGATCCGAGTATTATTCTCCGTATTTCATAATCCGATGTTGTCGAGCGTATGATTTCATGTATGTGATTTACAAATTGTAATTCTGCGCATGTAGCGCACGCTATCGGCTATGTGTAGCGTACGCTAACATAGACTCAATAGCGCACGCTACAAGGGATTATTAGCGCACGCTATGTGTGGTCAATTTGATTGAGGCGTGGGGTAGGTGAGATCTGGACGGGGGACCCCTGTCGGATCGTGTCGGGATGAACCTGGACGGCTTTCGGGAAAAGCCAAGTCAACGCCTTAGCGCACGCTATAGGTATATGCGTAGCGCACGCTAAGTGCTGAATACAGTTAAGTGAGTGAGCCGTTAGCGCACGCTACGAGCAGGGACTAGCGCGCGCTAATAGCCATTTCTTATAAATAGGACAGCATCCTATTCGTGATTTCAGTTCTTTCTTCTCCCATTACCCGAATTCTTACACTTAGAACATAACTTCCTTCATCCTAAACACTTCATATCAACACCCTAGCTCGTGATTGAAGATCGTACATCGTTGGAGATTGGTGTTCAAGCCTTCGGTGTTGGATTGCTTCGATTTCCTCCGTGTTCTTCACTACTTTGAGGTAGGTGATTCTTCACCGATGTTAGTAATGTTCTTAAGGACGTCTGATCATGTTTTGATAGCCAGTTATTTCGTTATAATTGGTCATCACATGTTAGAAGGATACTTTTGACGTATCGGCGCTATTTATCGTATGAACCTTTGAACCATCTTAGTATATAGACTCCTAAGCATTTTTTCAAATCGATTTATGATCAGTAATCGGATATTACCTAGATTGTTACGTTTTACACATTGGAATCATGCGTTTTGGAACGTAGGACGAACGGAACTTAGAATATCTCTTGAAGATCTAAGATGAATTATGATGTTGAGATGATTATCCGTATATTTGTATCTCATAATCATAGAACTTCCACAAACCTTATTAGCATGATATGCCCGAGGATAACTTGTATTATCACCATAGAATTCATGAATTCATCACCATTCAACCCAGTTTTCCGTTAGCGATTCGCCATGCAAGATTAGCGCACGCTAACATATGTAAGTTAACGTGCGCTATCGGGGTTAAGTTAACGCACGATACGTACGTAACGTACGTTATGAGATCAGCCGAGTCAAACTGTCAGTCCGTGGCTAGCGCACGCTAGTCTTATACGATAGCGTATGCTAACAGGCCGCCTTAGCGCACGTTACGTAGTGTACGTAGCGCACGCTAAGCAGTCCAGGCAGATTGTTTATTTTGAGCTTTTCGGCCATAGACCGAATTGTTAGGCCATCGTTCGACTTGAGATGATTTGTATATCATTCCTTTTGTTAAGGTTCGAGCTTGTTACGTTGATCTAAGGAGGCGGCCTTCGAGTGTGTTGAGATCATTGAAGTGTTTCGTTCTTGCCATTTTCGAGGCAAGTATCATATGTCGAGTTCGATTTATATTGAAACTTTGATCATGCTTGTGGTTTTGTTCATGTTGTTGAATATGAGATATATTCTGAAATTTCTCGTGGTATTCGTTGTTATTTGTTCGTATTGATGAACATATTGAAATGCATATATGTATGCATAGTTGGTTGATTTATGATATAAATGATCCGAGGGGATCATGAGGATCTATGCTGAGGGCGCTGGATCGAATGACCACCATGCGTTGGTCCGACGGGATCATCATGGGGATCTATGCTGAGGGCGCTGGATAGCTGGACGGGTTTTCCACCATGCGTTGGTCCGACGGGATCATCATGGGGATCTATACCAAGGGCGCTGTATCGCTGGATTACCCTGTACTGTGTTGATGGAATCGTGAGGATTCGCATCGTTGGATTCCGGTGGCGGAAGTCCATTTTGCATGTTTTATGATGCATTGATGATTTAAGTATTACGATACTTGTACTAGCATTGTTTTGCTAACCCCTTCGGGGGTGGACATTGTTTTGATGTTCAGGTAGCCGAGGAGCGGGGAAGCAACCACGCATCGACAGACGATGAAATGGCTCAGTGATGTGGTTGATGTTTATTGTTATTGTGATTTGTCTTCTTGGTCTATTTAGTACTCGAGTATGTCTGTTTTTAATAACGTCTTTTCGATATGGTTGTATAAGTTAACTCATTTGATCGGTTGAATCAAATCTGTATTTGAACTTCAGTTGTACGATTGGATTATATTTACACTCTTTTTAAATTTAGCCTTGTAAATCCTTACCTAAAGGGTTTACGGCGCTGTAATTATTCCGAATATCTCGGGGTGTTACAGAATATGGTATCGGAGCTAAGATTCATGGATATCTTAGCAGTCGGGTTAGTTGGGTCAGTTTACGTTATTTGATTTTTGGTCGTTCGTAACATCACTGCTGAGCCAGCATCGTCGTGTGGACCGTGGTTGTAAGTTCCTAAATCTCAAATACTACCGTTTCATTTTATTCATGTTTTGTGAACATTGATGGATGTACTTTTAGAAAGTTTGCCCTGGATATTGAGTATTTATGTTTACAGTATGTTGAGAGGAGGTCGTGAACGTGGACGCGGTCGTGGACGCGGACGTGGGAATGCGAGACAAGAAGAGTCGGTAACTACCCCAGAAGTAACCGCTAGTCGAACGGATTCCCATTCCGGGGGACAGAAAGGATCGGCAAATAATAATGCAGATCCTAACGTGCCGGGAGTGCTTCAGCAGGTGGTTGCCCAGATAAACCAGTTTGCTCAAGTTGTGGATCGCATGCAGACGGCGATGGGACAGCAGCATAACGTGGATAATCGAAGAGATAGATGGCTTACGGAGGTGATCAAATTGCATCCTCCGAAATTTGACGGTTCTGCCGAGATGCTTTCTTGGGATCACTGGCTGAAGGAATTAGAAAAGATTTTTGCAGGGATTAACTGTCCCAACGATAGGAAGGTTCCGCCGCAAGATCTTCTCGACCGGGAGGCTTTCGACCGGTGGGAGGCCATTCGACCAGGAGGAGCACAATGTTGATCGGACGGAATTCAAATTGATGATGGAGGCGCAGATTGTCCTCGCCCGATTAGAGAAGCCCGAGTTCGGGAGTTTTCTCACCACAAAATTCGAAGCATTCAGGACGGACGTGATTAAGACCTTTAATCACCGGTGACTTATGTGCGCCACTTGGTCGGGACCGAGGCGGAAATGATTTTCCATTTTGACATGCGAATGAAGCCGGAAATTCACAATATATGTCCGGATTTGATTGTACCACCTTGCGACCGTATCGTGACAAGGCGTTGGCCTATGATATGAAGGAGGCAAGCAGAGAGAAATCGGCGAAGCAAAGAAACGAAGGTGTCCGGCATCTTCACGGAGAATAAGAGTAGCGGGCCTCGTCGGGGTTAGTCCTCTTTTCACTCATCCAGAGACCTCCGCATCCTTCTCGAGGTGGAAAGAAGTTCCGGCGGCACCAAGCTGTTTGACGCAGGAAGAAGTGTTATAATTGTGGCAAAGCGGGACATGTTCGACGTGATTGTTTCGCGCTGCTGTGACTGCTTCGAGTGTGGACAGAAGGACATCGCGCAACATTTTGTGGAAATGCGACCCGATCTTTTGGTACTCGCACTCCGGCTCGATTCGAAGGAGACGAGTGTGAACCAGACGCAGCAGAGTGGATTTTAGCAGCAGAACGTTGGGAAGAGAGAGACATCCAGTGCTGGGTCCGTTCCTCCGCGCCTCTACGAAATGAGGAAATCGATGATCGAACACCGCCGTTGCATCGTACAATTCAGATCCTTTTGCAACCAGTTAGTGTTTTATTCGATTCCGGAGCTACACATTCTTTTGTATCATTGAACTGTGTAAATCGTTTGAAAATCTCGTGCTTATTTGATTGTGAACCATATGTTGTGGGTTTGCCGAGTGGAGAGAGAATTGTGGGAACCCTAGAGGCTAGAGATTTTCCAGTAACTATAGGAGGGAGAGATTGGCTATCGAACCTTATTGTGGTTGACATCTACAGTGACGATTTAATTCTCGGAGATGATTGGCTCAACCGTTATGGAGCTATTCTGAACTACCGAGAGAGAGTCATTTCCATCATTGCTGATGACGGATCTGAACACTTATTCCGAGGATGTAGACCAGGAAGCTCGGGAAAATTGATCAAAGCAATGAAATCCGTGAAATTACTGAAGCAGGGATGTCACGGACTTTGGTGCTATGCCATGAGGAAAGAGGAAGGAGTAGAGCTCTCGTCTATTTCAGTTGTGAATGAGTTCTCAGATGTATTTCCTGACGAACTACCTGGGTTACCTCCGCAGAGAGAAGTGGAATTCACTATCGAATTAGAGCCTGGAGCAGCTCCTATTTCCAGGCACCATACCGCATGGCGCCAACCGAGATGTATGAACTCAAGAAGCAACTGGAGGAATTGTTACAAAAGGGCTATATCCAACCTAGTGTTTCTCCTTGGGAGCGCCTTCTCTTTGTCCGAAGAAAGACGGATCCCTCCGACCGTATTGATTACAGGGAGCTCAATAAGATGACGATCAAGAATAAGTACCCTATACCTCGGATTGACGACTTGTTTGATCAACTGCAAGGGGCGAGGGTATTCTCGAAGATTGACTTGCGATCAGGATACCACCAGTTGAGAATTAAGGAATCGGATATACCGAAGTCTGCTTTCAGGTCCCGGTACGGGCATTATGAATTCGTAGTGATGCCGTTTGGACTTACCAATGCTCCTGCAGTGTTCATGCAATTAATGAATCGGGTATTCTTGGAATACTTGGATAAATTTGTGGTCGTCTTCATTGATGACATCTTGATATATTCAAGGGACGCAGAGGAGCATGTCGAACATTTGCATGTGGTTTTGAGCACTTTGAGGAATGAACAACTGTATGCAAAGCTTTCCAAGTGCGAGTTCTGGCTTAGGGAAGTAACCTTCCTTGGGCATGTGATATCAGCCGACGGGGTTCAGGTGGACCCGAAGAAAGTCGAAGCAATCTTGGAATGGGAAGTTCCTAGTGACGTGAAAGAAGTCCGGAGTTTCCTAGGACTTGCTGGATATTATCGCCGCTTTGTAGAGGGATTTTCCAAAATTGCTCGTCCGCTCACTCAGCTGTTGCAGAAAACCCAAAAGTTTAAGTGGGATGAGAAATGCCAAGCTGGTTTTGATGAGCTTAAGAAGAGACTGACGACAGTACCTATTTTAGCATTGCCAGATGGAACTGATGGGTTCATGGTGTACAGCGACGCTTCAAATCAGGGTCTGGGATGTGTGTTGATGCAAAGAGATAAGGTGATTGCCTATGCTTCTCGACAGTTGAAACCATACGAGGTTAAATACCCGACTCATGATCTGGAGTTAGCAGCTGTAGTCTTTGCACTAAAAATTTGGAGACATTATTTGTACGGTACTCATTGTCAGATCTTTACAGATCATAAGAGCCTCAAGTACATTTTCAGTCAGAAAGAATTAAACATGAGACAGAGAAGGTGGCTGGAATTGATCAAGGATTACGACTTGGAGATTCTCTATCATCCGGGGAAAGCAAACGTAGTAGTCGATGCCTTGAGCTGAAAACCTGTTTCTCTTCGAGTGTTGGAAGCACTTACATCCCAAACCAGTATTCAACGGGAACTGATCCGCGAGGGGATTGAAGTATGGGCACCAGGAATCCAAGGGCAACTTTATGTGATGGAACTGACTTCATCACTAGTCGAGGAGATCAAGTCTAAGCAACTGAACGATTCTCTGATCCTTTGATTATGTGACGAAGTAAAGAAAGGAAAAGCCCCAGGATTCGTGATACAAGATGATGGAGTTCTGAGATTTCAGAGTCGACTTTGCGTTCCCGATGATGATGATTTGAGAAGGACTATTCTGAAGGAAGCTCACAGCGTGCCCTATTCTATTCACCCGGGCAGCAGTAAGATATATAAGGATTTAAAACAAAACTTCTGGTGGGGGAATATGAAGAAGGACGTAGCAGAGTATGTTTCGAAGTGTTTGACTTGTCAGCAGGTTAAGATTGAACATCAGCGACCTGCCGGAATGTTAAAGCCGCTTCCAATCCCTGAATGGAAGTGGGAGGACATCTCGATGGATTTCATCACCAATATGCCAAGGACTAGAACGGGAATGAACATGATTTGGGTTGTAGTTGATCGACTAACCAATTCGGCTCATTTCCTAGGAATTAAAGATACATGGGGACCCGAGAGATTGGCGCGAGTATTTATTGCAGAGATAGTCAGATTGCATGGGACGCCGAAGACCATTATTTCGGATCGCGATGGTCGTTTCGTGTCACACTTCTGGAAAGCAGTTCACAAGGCTTTGGGGACTGAGCTCAACTTTAGCACGGCTTATCATCCCCAAATGGACGGTCAGTCCGAAAGGACTATACAAACAGTAGAAGACATGCTTAGAGCTTGTGCATTAGATTGGTCAACTGATTGGGAAGTTCACTTGCCCTTGATTGAATTCACTTATAATAATAGTTGGCATGCTTCTATCAAAATGGCACCATTTGAAGCTCAGACGGAGAAGATGCCGATCACCCTGTGTTGGGATGACTCTTCGGATTTGATCGGGATGGAACCTAATTGATTATCCAGACTCAAGAGAAGATAGCTTTGATTTGAGCAAGATCGCTGATCGCCCAGTCGACAAAAGTCTTACGCAGACGTACGTCGTCGTCCTCTAGAGTTCGATGCTGGGGACCATGTGCTATTGAAGGTGTCTCCTACTCGAGGGATTTTCCGTTTTGGGAAGAGGGGCAAGCTTAGTCCTCGATATATCGGACCATTCGAGATACTCAAGAGGGTTGGAGATTTAGCATACAGGTTGGCCTTACCGCCATCGCTGAGTCACGTTCACAATGTGTTTCACGTATCCCAAGTGCGGAAGTATGTACCGGACCCCAGTCACGTCATTGATTTCGACGAGATCGCGATAGCTAATGATGGCACCTTCGAAGAGAGACCAATCAAGATACTTGAGAGTCGGATCAAACAATTGAGGAATAAACCAATACACTTGGTTAAAGTACAATGGTCACGACATGGAGTCGAAGAGGCCACTTGGGAAACGGAGGACAGTATGAAGGCTAGATATCCAGAGTTGTTTTCATCTTAAGTTTCGGGACGAAACTTCTTTTTAGGGAGGAAGGATGTAATACCCGAGATTTCTGACTTGTATTTGGAACTTGTGATATTGTAATCGTTGTACTTGATCCGAGTATTATTCTACGTATTTCATAATCCGATGTTGTCGAGCGTATGATTTCATGTATGTGATTTACAAATTGTAATTCTACGCATGTAGCGCACGCTATCGGCTATGTGTAGCGTACGCTAACATAGACTCAATAGCGCACGCTACAAGGGATTATTAGCGCACGCTATGTGTGGTCAATTTGATTGAGACGTGCGGTAGGTGAGATCTGGCCGGGACCTGGCCGGATCGTGTCGGGATGAACCTGGACGGCTTTCGGGAAAAGCCAAGTCAACGCCTTAGCGCACGCTACAGGTATATGCGTAGCGCACGCTAAGTGCTGAATACAGTTAAGTCAGTGAGCCGTTAGCGCACGCTACGAGCAGGGACTAGCGCGCGCTAATAGCCATTTCTTATAAATAGGACAGCATCCTATTCGTGATTTCAGTTCTTTCTTCTCCCATTACCCGAATTCTTACACTTAGAACATAACTTCCTTCATCCTAAACACTTCATATCAACACCCTAGCTCGTGATTGAAGATCGTACATCGTTGGAGATTGGTGTTCAAGCCTTCGGTGTTGGATTGCTTCGATTTCCTCCGTGTTCTTCACTACTCTGAGGTAGGTGATTCTTCACCGATGTTAGTAATGTTCTTAAGGACGTCTGATCATGTTTTGATAGCCAGTTATTTCGTTATAATTGGTCATCACATGTTAGAAGGATACTTTTGACGTATCGGCACTATTTATCGTATGAACCTTTGAACCATCTTAGTATATAGACTCCTAAGCATTTTTTCAAATTGATTTATGATCAGTAATCGGATATTACCTAGATTGTTACGTTTTACACATTGGAATCATGCGTTTTGGAACGTAGGACGAACGGAACTTAGAATATCTCTTGAAGATCTAAGATGAATTATGATGTTGAGATGATTATCCGTATATTTGTATCTCATAATAATAGAACTTCCACAAACCTTATTAGCATGATATGCCCGAGGATAACTTGTATTATCACCATAGAATTCATGAATTCATCACCATTCAACCCAGTTTTCCGTTAGCAATATTCTGCCATGCAAGATTAGCGCACGCTAACATATGTAAGTTAACGTGCACTATCGGGGTTAAGTTAACGCACGATACGTACGTAACGTACGTAATGAGATCAGTCGAGTCAAACTGTCAGTCTGTGGCTAGCGCACGCTAGTCTTATACGATAGCGTATGCTAACAGGCCGGCTTAGCGCACGTTATGTAGTGTACGTAGCGCACGCTAAGCAGTCCAGGCAGATTGTTTATTTTGAGCTTTTCGGCCGTAGACCGAATTGTTAGGCCATCGTTCGACTTGAGATGATTTGTATATCATTCCTTTTGTTAAGGTTCGAGCTTGTTACATTGATCGAAGGAGGCGGCCTTCGAGTGTGTTGAGATCATTGAAGTGTTTCGTTCTTGCCATTTTCGAGGCAAGTATCATATGTCGAGTTCGATTTATATTGAAACTTTGATCATGCTTGTGGTTTTGTTCATGTTGTTGAATATGAGATATATTCTGAAATTTCTCGTGGTATTCGTTGTTATTTGTTCGTATTGATGAACATATTGAAATGCATATATGTATGCATAGTTGGTTGATTTATGATATAAATGATCCGAGGGGATCATGAGGATCTATGCTGAGGGCGCTGGATCGAATGACCACCATGCGTTGGTCCGACGGGATCATCATGGGGATCTATGCTGAGGGCGCTGGATCGCTGGACGGGTTTTCCACCATGCGTTGGTCCGACGAGATCATCATGGGGATCTATACCAAGGGCGCTGGATCGCTGGATTACCCTGTACTGTGTTGATGGAATCGTGAGGATTCGCATCGTTGGATTCCGGTGGCGGAAGTCCATTTTGCATGTTTTATGATGCATTGATGATTTATGTATTATGATACTTGTACTAGCATTGTTTTGCTAACCCCTTCGGGGGTGGACATTGTTTTGATGTCGAGGAGGACGATGAAATGGCTCAGTGATGTGGTTGATGTTTATTGTTATTGTGATTTGTCTTCTTGGTCTATTTAGTACTCGAGTACGTCTGTTTTTAATAACGTCTTTTCGATATGGTTGTATAAGTTAACTCATTTGATCGGTTGAATCAAATCTGTATTTGAACTTCAGTTGTACGATTGGATTATATTTACACTCTTTTTAAATTTAGCCTTGTAAATCCTTACCTAAAGGGTTTACGGCGCTGTAATTATTCCGAATATCTCGGGGTGTTACAGTTTCTCTACAACAACTTCAAGCAAACGATACATTCATCAGAGATTGATATAAATTATATTGTTATTATGATATTGAGCTTATATTGTTAGTTTGAGTGTTCATACATTCAACATATACACGAGAGGTAAAAGAAAAGATACGATTGGATTCGGTGTTATTAGGATCAAGGATCCTGCATTATTAGAATCGCAATCGATATCTTCGTGAGGTTTATCTAGTACCGATAGAAAGCTAGAGTGGTTGATTCTTTGTGCAATAGAAAAGAAAAACGGTTTAACTTGGACCGACATAAAGACAATTACGAGTGGTTTATCACGGACCAATTGAAGACGTGATTGTAACAGTTATCCCTCGACTGATAGAAGAGAGGTGCAGAGGTTTATATCTTCAACCTATAGAAAAAGATACCGAGAGAGGGCGTAGGCTCGATTATAGCCGAACCTCTATAAATCCTTGTGTCGTTTAATTTCTGCACATTTCATTTTTGCTTCCACACAACGGCGCAAATACCGATTTTGCTCCAACAGATTATCTGTATGAGATGCTTGAAGGGATGAACTTTTGTGATATATGGAGATTATGGATTAAGGGGTGTCTCACTTCGGCAGCCATATCAGTTTTCATAAATGAAGTCCATCGGGGGTTTTCTGCTTCAAAAGAGCTTGAGACAAGGGCACCCCCTTTTCTGATGTAGTGGATGAGATTGCTATTCGTTATTTGGAAAAAGGGTATTTTGAAATATTTGAAAAATATTTGTTGGCGATTTTTGGGATGAGCTCAGCCTTTTTCTTATCGGAATCGGACCACTAAACAATAGTCACGGCTACGCGGTGAAGCCCATCGCTTTTTGGCCAAAAAATGTTGTTTAGTCCCTCAATTTTACGTTTTATATTTTTAGGGACTTAATTTCAAATTCTAAAAGTTGTGTACTAGTTATTTAATTCTGTATTTTTAACCCTAGCTTCCCAATGGGTATATATATACATACATACATACATATATATATATATATGCTTGTAAGACTTTTATTTTGGGATTATCAATAAATTTGAATTTCTCTATATTTTCTTGAAATTCTTAGATCGGGCTGAATCTAGGGTTTTTAGAGGACTGAGTTCCAAAGACGGTCGATTCACTTGGACATAGTTGCTTTTTTTCGCTGCATCATCTTACCTTGTCTTTTCTGATTGCTTTGCAAGGCTTTAGCCTTCTAGTGAGGGAAGCTATGGATTAGAAGTTGTTCGATGGGTTGGAGATCAGCAACGACAAGGTCCTGGTGATCCACTTACAATTTTGTGACGACACGGTTATTCATTGGAAAGCCAGTGATAAAAGTGCCAGAACCATAAAAGGAATCCACAAGTTGTTTAAATCTAAAAGAACGTGATTTTCCCCCTTTATTATTGCTGTCAACTTGTCAATATATACAAGACCTTTACTTAACTTTTGCATAGCTGTATGCGTAACATACTCCTACTATCAAGGAGTTAGTTGACTATAAGGATTCTAATTATGCTACAATTATGCTAGGAAATATTGACTAAATATAGTACAGAATATTACATATTCTATCACACCCCTGCAGTCGAAGCGGGAGGTCGAACGCTGAGACTGTCACGAATATCATCAAAGAGTACGCGCGGAAGCCTTTTTGTGAAAATGTCAGTAATTTGATAACGGGATGGAACATGATGGACTCGAACTTCGCCTCGTGCTACCTTCTCACGAACAAAGTGAATGTCCATTTCAATGTATATAGTGCGTTGATGTTGTACGGGATTGCCTGATAAGTATATTGCACTCACATTATCACAATAAACTAATGTTGCCTTTTTAATGGGACAATTTGATACCGGGATGGAACATGATGGACTCGAACTTCGCCTCGTGCTACCTTCTCACGAACAAAGTGAATGTCCATTTCAATGTGTTTAGTGCGTTGATGTTGTACGGGATTGCCTAATAAGTATATTGCACTCACATTATCGCAATAAACTAATGTTGCCTTTTTAATGGGACAATGAAGCTCAAGAAGAAGATTTTGTATCCAGCATGACTCGGAAACAACATTAGCAACACCTCTATACTCAGCCTCAGCACTTGAAAGAGAGAGAGTAGGCTGACGTTTAGAGGTCCAGGATATGAGATTATCACCTAGGAATACACAATAGCCAGAAATGGATCGTCTGGTATCCGGACAACCACCCCAATCTGCATCTGTATATGAAACCAAGCTGCCAACTTTTGACTTATAGAGATGCAATCCAAAATTGAAAGTGCCTTGTATGTACCGTATAATACGCTTCAATGCGGCCATATGTGCATTGCGGGGATCATGCATATATAAGCATACCTGTTGAACTGCATAGGAGATGTCCGGCCTAGTAAATGTTAGGTACTGCAAAGCACCAGCTAACTGGCGGTACTTCGTCGAATCTATGAAAGGCTCATCGGCGGAAGCACTTAACTTTTGTTTAGTATCAACAGGTGTTGGCGACGGACTACAATCAGTCATGCCCGCCCGCATAATGACTTCTTCGGCATATTGTTTCTGAGATAAAAATAAGCCATGTGCGTCACGAGTGACTGTAATCCCTATAAAATAACTGAGAGGGTCGAGATCTTTCATCGCAAATTTGGCTCCCAATAGTATCATTATGGACTTACGAAGAATATCCGAAGAAGCCGTTAGAATAATATCATCAACATATAATAATAAATATGCAATATCCGTATCTCTGCGGTAGATAAATAGAGAGTGATCAGATTTGTTGTGAGTGAATCCAATGGTAGTCACAAAATCTGTAAATCGCTGGTACCAAGCCCGATGGGCCTATTTTAAGCCACACAATGATTTCTTCAACAAGCAGACATGATCCGGGAATTTAGGATCCCAAAACCCCATAGGTTGATGCATGTAAACAGTTTCATTGAGATTCCCGTGTAAAAAAACATTCTTGACATCAAGTTGGTGAATGGGCCAAGAATGAGACAAAGCAATGCTCAAAACTGCACGAATTGAAGTCGGTTTGACCACCGGACTGAAAGTTTCTTCACAATCAACTTCTTTTTGTTGAGACCTACCATCACCTACAAATCGGGCCTTATGCCTCTCAAAAAAACCATCAGATTTCTTTTTATGACAAAAAATCCACATACACCAAATAATATTAACATGAATAGGGCGAGGTACTAATTCCCAAGTCTTATTTTGAATTAGAGCATTAAATTCATCTTGCATTGCATCTTTTCAATTTGAGTCACAGAGAGCACCGATGGGATTTTTGGGAATGGGAGAGATGGATGTGGTGGTCTCGGTACTTAGGTTGGAAGAATATTTCTGATTGGGTTTGAAAATACCATTACGGGCCCGAGTGGTCATACGGTGAAGAATCGCATTATTCGGGCTAGGCCTGCTTGATTGGGTAGGGGGTATGGGAGTGCTCGGACCTGGGGTGGATATTTAGGCCATTGGAGATTGAGGCTCAGTGCTCGGACCTGCGGAATGTGGCACACTATTGGTTGGGTTAGGAGGATGAGAGATTTGAGTGGGCGAATTGGGCTGGATAGTGGGCTGAATGCTGGGCTATTCAGCACGGCCCAAAGACGCCTGACGGTGCATTTGATGTACCAGAATTGGATTTGTATTCAAATTGTCATTGGAATCCAAAAAATCATAGCAATTAGGGGAAGGGTATGGATTTTTGCAAATGGAACGCTTGTTTCGTCAAATAAAACGTGCCTTGCCACAAATATTTTCCGGCTCGAAATGTCATAACACTTATATCCACGATGATTGGGGGGATAGCCAAGGAAAACACAAGGAGTGGACCTTGCTTGTAATTTGTGGATCGTAGAGGATGGAAAAAGAGGAAAACACAAGCACCCAAAAACCTTAAGATGGGAATAGATGGGGTCTTTTTGATAGAGAATTTGAGTGGGGGATTGAGAATTTAAGACCTTGGCGGGGAGGATGTTCAAGAGATAGGTAGCCATAGCTAGTGCATGATGCCAAAATGATGGTGGCATCGAAGCATGGGCAAGTAAAGTGTGAATAATATTGTTTATTGAACGAATATGACGTTCGGCTTTTCCATTTTGAGGAGTGTGAGGATAAGAGAATCGGAATTGCATACCACATGATTTTGCAAACAATTGAAGTGGGCCATTATCGAATTCTTTGCCATTGTCACATTGTAAATTTTTAATGGGCCTTTGGAATTGAGTTTGAACAAAGGTGTGGAATATAGTGAAAAGAGAGAATACTTGAGATTTCTTTGAAATGGGAAAAGTCCATAGGAATTTGTTAAAATCATCAAGAAACAAAACATAGTAACGATGCCCATTAGAGCTAGTTATAGGCGATGTCCACAAATCACTATGTATTATATCAAATGGAAAAGTAGTAAACGTTTTCGAAACATAAAACAGTAACTTGATATGTTTCCCCAAAGGACAAGATGAGCAAAAAGATTGTTTGGCATTATTACATTCAATGAATTTGTTTAAACGAAGAGAATTTAAAACGCGAGCCCATTAGGTCGAACTATTCAGAAAATGGAGAGTTGGAAACCAGTGTTAGACGGACCTGGGAAGAAGCTTTCCGGATGGGAGTAGAAAAATCTTTCTGTTGGTGTATGTATTATCCCTCTCAACAGCTTTCTGCTTCACCACTTCATTTCTTCTCATTTTTCAAAACTCCTTGTGTGATTCAAGCCTTTACTAAACGGCAGAAAGAGCTTATATGGGGGAAGGGAATAGCTGTAAGATGGCTTTGGTAGGGTGGGATCAAATTCGTTCACGTAAATGGGGAGGGGGGTTAGCTTGTGGGTGAGAGTTATTAAGTATACACTAGATACAGCTCATAAGGAGGATGAGAGAGACCGGTCGGGGTTTGGGTTTGGAACCTTCAACGGACGGGTGAGATTAATGGTTAAAGTCATCTGGAACGGTTCAACTTTATTATTACAAACATATATTCCAAATCCTATCCCATCCAATACATAGTTGACACGTGTATAGGTTAATATAAATTAGAGATGAAAATTTTAAAACTTAGAAATACACCTGCACACGTGACGACAATGTATTAGATGGAATAGGGTTTAGAACACATGTTTGGAACGATAAAATTGAACCCATCAAGTTAACCACGGGCAAAGTGTCAGCTCTATCGTGGAGACTTGTGCTGAATCGACTTTCCACGTGGAACTATCCACTCTACAGAGATGTGATATCAGATCCAAATCAAAGCTACTGTCCTTTTTGTGGTGATTATGCATAAACTGAGCACCATCTGTTGTTCATTTCCAGATCATTTCTTCAGTTTTGTGTTCTACGTGCGGGGGAAGTCGGCTACGATATTTATTAACTTGATTTGGCAATGCTGTATTTGGTGCATTTTTTTTGGAAGGCTAGATAAATGATCTAATATTCAATAGCAGGGAAGCAAATGACCTGCATATGGTGGAATGCGTGTTTTTGTTACTCTTTAAATAACTCGCTTGTAAATCCATCACACTGCATTCCAGATGACTCATGTATTATTGGTTGTATGTACTTCTATTCATTCCTTTTGGGAAAACATACACAGAAATACATGAACTTTACCATATCTTTCATTTTGCACACGACTTTTGAATTTTTCCCATAGAATCACCAACTTTTGAATTTTTCCCATGAACATACATGTCGTTTGATACCTTAATTACATTCTTCCCAATTTTTCTCCCATGTGAATTTGCAAAACCTGTGACAATTTTATGACGAAATAAAGCAAAATTCTTCATGTTTGCATTATGTCATCTTGATCTATAAATTATGATTCAACAATATAGGAGATTTGGTCGAAAATTTTCGCATTAGGGAAAAATTGAACAAAGTTGAAAGTTATTGTTTTTATTGAAAATTTTAAAAGTCATGTGCAAAATGAAAGATATAGCAAAGTTCATGTATTTCTATACATTTTTCCCTCCTTTTATTATGATCTTTTCATTTTTCCAAAAAACAAAAGGTATATTAAATAGTAATAAAAAGGAGGATTGGCTTCTTCTATTAATCAAGAGGCAAAATAAAGGAAAATGAGGAAGAAAAAATCAAAATACCAATATTCATCACTTATCAAATAAGAATTGCTATGGAGCAAGACAAATATCCCTTCTTATGTATCTTTTTTTTTTTGCACTGGTCATAATAATTATGAATTTCTAAGAGCGTTCAACCGATGATCTGACGGACAGACACTGTGATGGACGGTGTTTTAGGTGATAATCAGAATTCATTCACAAAGGGCCAGTGATCTGCGTATGTTAACTCACGGATCAAGACATAATCATATATCAAAATATAATAAGAGATGACGAATTGTCTGCTTTCGAGGTTTGAATAGAGATCTCTTTGGTCGAAATTACACTCCTGAAAATGCAATAACCTTATGTTACATTGCTAGTGCACCAAGAATTACCAAAATGGTCTTAGGCTCAAGGCTTATGAAACTTTTCGCATTACCACATACAGAGTTACTTGCAAGTTGCAACACACAACAGGCACAAACCCCCGATATAGTATAAAAGAAAATAGATCAACACCCGCAGAAGAAAAAAAATTAGAGAAAACAAGGACCCATATTACATAACATAGTTCCAAGAAGTGCCACATCCCAACTAGTTCAACCAATCTCTCTACGCGCAACACGTATAAGAGTTTTAAAAAAATCACGGGACCTGCGCTCTTTCTATCTGGATTGTGACATGACTGATGTTGTATTCCCTCTTGATGTAATCGATGACCTTATCCAGCACCATGTCGGCATCAGCTTCAGGCTTAACTGTGACATGGCAAGCTAGCAAGACTTTCCCAACAGTAATTGCCCAAATATGCAATTCATGAATTGCAAAAACCTCCTCCATCTCGCAAAGACCCCTCTCAAGCATAGTTGCATCAATCTCTCTGGGCGTGCTCTCCATTAGGACCTCAAGAATGTTTCTCAGCATCCTAATAGTGGTGCCCAAGACAATTACAGAGAAAATGAGGGTACATATAAGGTCGATGATTTTCCACTCTGGTTTGTACCAGATAATAGCTCCGCCAATCATTACACCAACACTCTGTATAGAGTCTCCAAGCACGTGAAGGTAAGCACCCTGGACATTTATATTTTGGGGCTTCTTCCTTTTATGCCCACTTTTTGACTTACTTTCAACTTCACTTGATCTGTCAAGCAAAGGCTCACTAGGGTGTCCGCCATGGGTATTATGATGATGATGATGATACCGGGTCACACTTACTCCATGGGTATGCAAGTGTTCATCCTCAGAACCATGATCATGATCCTCGTGTCCATGATGCCCTCCTTGCCCATGGTTGTGATCATGACCATGGCCATGGCCATGATCATGACCAAGCAATAGAGCCATGATAATATTAACCAACAAACCAAAAGAAGAAACCAGAAACATCAAAAAGCCTTGAACTTCACCCGTATTTTGTACAAGCCGAACGATGGCTTCATAGACAAGAATCCCGGTAAGAAGCCATATTAACTGAATCGAAACCAATGCCCCAAGTATTTCAATCCTAAAAAACCCATAAGACTGGCGTGGGGTAGCTTCCCATCCCGCGGCCCACAAAGAAAACAAAGAAATAGCAAACGAAGCAACATCAGACAGCAAATGAGCTGCGTCAGTCAGTATAGCCAGACTATTGGCTTTGATACCACCTGCTACTTCCACACTCATGAATACAACACATAATACAACTGCTATAAAGAGTTTCTTCATAGAAGCCGAACGCTCTTGTGCATCCTTAGAGCTAGTCTTGGCATCAGAGAAACCACATATTGCGCCCTCACATGCCTTGCTTCCCCCATAAACCCTCTCTGTAGCTGCTACATCGGTGCAAACCTCGATGACATGCCCATGCTCCGAATGTTGAGCCTCCATCTGAATATAGACTAGTGTCATCAGCCAATCTCAATAATATCATACCACAAACTATTTTAGCAACATAAAGTTTTTTTTCTTTTAATATAGTTTTTTTCAATAAATCTACAACGATAAACTTGGGGGGAAGCATTACATCATCATACACAGAGAAATTAATCCGGACGATTAAGTCAAGAACACAAATGAATGCACTGACTGAGAGTCTAATCTCAAATTAGAAGTCGTCACCAAGCTCCATTTTAAAAACATGGAAACCAAGTTAGAGAAAACTTCATAAGAACTTGCAACATATAGAGGAAAGAACATAAAATATGTGGGCATTCAAAAACATAAACAGCACCTGCCTATTGATTACAGAAAAGGCTCAAATCGTCCAACAGATTATCAGGCAACAAAAATTTATATGAACACTATCATAACTAAAGTATCTGCCTAATAACCAAATGAGGATAAATTGAAAAAGAGTATAAACGCCATCAAAAGAACACAACAGAAACTATCTTAATGGCAGCAACTATAATTTGTCACGTACGTACGCGTAATCACATGTAAAAGGGGACCGAAATCCAGTCTAAAGCAATGAGATCAAACCAAAAAAGGGAGAACCAAACTTAATCGATACAATCCAAGATCCCATATAACTAATAGGGTGGGGGGAGGAGGCTCGGAAACTAGATCTTACACGCCATCAGAAGTTCAAAAGAAAACAATTACACTCAATATACGCAAAAGATAGATGTAGTATATGACAATTGACGTCAAAAAGAAACGTGAGTTTCGACGAAATCGAAGGAGAATCCTAAGAGGTACCTTTTTAGAGATGCGCTTCACAGCATTGCCAACGCGAGTTCTGTTTTGGTTGGAATATATATAGTAATCTAAGAAACCAAATAAGAAGGATGAGATAAGAATGCAGCAATTTGCTGATTAGGGTTCCAATCTGAAAAATAAATAAGATTTTCTAGTTGCCCATTGAAATGTGGTGGTGATATTGGAGAGGCGGAACTGAAATTAGAACAGCTGGAAATGATTTCTGTTATGATTAATTAAAAGATAATTCCTTTATGGTCCCGTCAGACTTTGGGACACGCGGGGATTAATGTCAGCCACTTTCTGTTGTATGTTGTTTTTTTATTGTGATTCTCTTTTAAACAAGCTTAATAGCTTATAGTTGATAATAATATTATTATGTTATGATGTCGACTGTTTCCGATAGGAGAGAGACAGTATCGTATGGGGAATATTGCGACATCCTATTTTTAAGGAATTAGAATTCGACAGTTAATTATTTAATATTATAATTTATAAATAAAAAATTAAAAATATTTTAATATTTTATTAAGATTCAGCTATTTGGAATCATAATATAGAGCACATAACTATACACCAACAAATAGGAATGATAGTGATGAGATTCAGCAATCCGAACTCATTTAAGGTTTATATACTTGTACTCGTCTTAATTTGGAGGAGCCTACAAGAGAGGTGGGTGTCGTTGCAGGGGTGGAATGCAGGGTTAGAAGAGAAGTTGAGATCTCAGAGAACCAATTTGGCTTCATGCCGGGGAGGTCCTCGACGGAGGCCATTCATCTCGTCAGACGCCTTATGGAGAAGTTTAGAGAGCGGCGTAAGGACCTCCATATGGTGTTCATTGATCTAGAGAAGGCTTATGATAGCATTCCGCGCGATGTTATTTGGAGGAGCCTAGAAGAGAGGAGCGTGTCGTTGCCGTTCGTTAGGGCGATCCAAGACATGTACTCCCAAGTTAGGACTTGCGTTAGGACCCCAGTTGGTGACACCCAGTATTTCCCGGTTGAGATAGGGTTACACCAGGGGTCGGCGCTAAGCCCTCTTCTCTTCGCTCTAATCCTTGACGTCATTTCGCGGGGGATTCAGGATGGCGTCCCGTGGTGCATGCTTTTTGCTGATGACATTGTGTTAGTGGCGGAGTCGAGGAGGGAGGTGAACTCGAAGTTGGA
Organism: Orobanche coerulescens; assembly: GCA_033398695.1. Lineage (NCBI taxonomy): Eukaryota > Viridiplantae > Streptophyta > Magnoliopsida > Lamiales > Orobanchaceae > Orobanche > Orobanche coerulescens. The sequence continues at coordinate 143,252,655 of CM065805.1, read as the reverse complement.
GATATGGAGGTCTAAGTTAGAATCCCAGGGCTTGCGTGTGAGTCGGTCTAAGACCGAGTATCTCTGGTGTAACTTTAGTGGTGAGGCCAACGAGGAAGAAGTAGAGGTAATAATTGCGGATCAGATCGTACCCCGTACGGATAAGTTCAAGTATTTGGGTTCGATCATTCAGAAGGAAGGTGGGTGTGAAGATGATGTCACTCATCGTATCAAGGCGGGGTGGCTTAGGTGGAGAGCAGCAACAGGGTCCTGTGTGACAAGAAAGTCCCTCTAAAGTTGAAGGGTAAATTTTATAGAGCGACAATCAGACCTGCTATGTTGTATGGCTCCGAATGTTGGGCGATGAAGAAGTCGCTTGAGAGCAAGTTGGAAGCGGCTGAAATGAGAATGTTACGTTGGTCGTGTGGTCGCACAATGCTTGATAGAATCTCGAACGGAGTTTTCAGGAACGCGCTAGAGGTAGCGCCCATTTCAGCGAAAGTTAGGGAAGGGAGATTGAGATGGTTTGGCCACGTCCGCAGGAGGCAGGTTTCTGCTCCGGTGAGGAGGGTCGAGAGTTTATTGGTTGTCGGGAAGAGGAGGAGAGGCAGACCGAGGAGGACGTGGGAGGAGCAGCTGAGATTAGAGTTGATGGCCTTAAATCTTTCCGAGACCATGACTGTTGATAGGGGCTCTTGGAGGCGCCAGATCAGAGTTGTGGATTCCTATGTAGGGAGTGATGATGTAGTTAAGAGCCTCAGGGTTGGGTTGTCTCGGTTAGCTTTGACCTAGAGTATTGCATCTTTTACTTTTATTGTATATTTTATCCTATTGCCTTTTGCATGTGGTGTATTTTTGACAGGGAGCTGTGCGTAGAGTCAACCTCTCTTCTGTTAGAGCAACGCTCATCGAGAGTGCAGTTGCCAAAGTCCCATTAGGTAAGGCTCATGTGAATTGAGCCATGGGCTCAGGTATGGTTTGGAGCTTTTTCGTACCATATGCTTCTTTGTATATATCACGCTATACTTTGTTGTGCACTAAGCTGGGGGTCTTCACGGAAACAGTCTCCCTACCGTCAAAAGTAGGGGCATGGTCTGCGTACATCTTACCCTCCCCAGACCCTGCTCTGCGCGGGATATACTGGGTATGTTTGGTTTGGTTTTATACTTGTACTCGTCCTAAACTCGATTGAAAGATAATTTTATTACTTATTACAGTTCGAAACTCGTATAGTAACACATGAAATAATAAGAGTATGATTTAGTCACTCAGTCACTCAGACCCAATATCTATATGTCTGTATTCATGACAAACTCGATTAAAAGATTACTTTATTACACGTTGATATCTCAGATCCTATATAATATCCATTAATTAATCAATATATTCAATTTATACTATTTAAATAACTAAAAATAAAAGATTAAAAAATAAATTCTTATTATAAGTTTGAAATTACACGATCTTCAACAATCACTTATAATTTATATACATATAGTTTGAGGTGGAATTCAAGATTTTAAATAAATGAGAATAAAAAAATAAAAAATTTCATGTAGGAGAGAGTTAACATGGTACTCTGAATCTGTATTGTTATTATATACTTTATATATTTATTTGGAAGTGAAGAGAATCAAATTTATTAAAAAAATAAAAAATATATAAAAATAATATTTAAGCATATATATATACATATATATATATATATATATATATATATAATGCGTACATATTTGGACCATTGAAGTTTACTTAATAATTTGCCAATATAAATTTTCTTACAAGAAACATTTCACTTGGTCAACTCAATAGATGACCAAATTAAAGTGGTGATGTAAATAAATTATGGATTGATAAACTACACATTTATTTTAAATATTAATTTAGTTATTCAATCAGTGGAGTGTCAATGTTAAATAAATAAGAATATAAAAAGTAAACAGTACCATGTACTAGTCATTCAGACCCGTGCGTTTCACACGGGCTCTATCTAATTGGTCATAGTGTAATGTGTGGTATTTATTTTCGTCATTAGGTTTGTTGTAATATCCGGATTTATTACTGTGTATTTCATCTGTATTCGAACCCTGTATTATTCGGATTTGTAGTCTTAATTATTGGAGTATCACATTTCTTGCAATGGCATCTTTGTACATAAGTATAGCAACATGCAAATTTTCTCATGCAAACTCGTGATAGCGCACGCTAAGAATGTAGCTTAACGCGCGCTATCGGCTACTACTAGCGCACGCTACGTTTGTAGGAGTTGCGTGCGCTAGACACTGAATTATTAAGCTGGGCGGCTAGCACATGCGCCAGCCGGCACATGGGTCCGGATAAGATTCCCGCGGACGAACCTGGACAGATTTGGAGTCAACGCTTATTAGCGTGCGCTAATCATGTATTGTAGCGTGCGCTAATTAGCTAAAGTGCAGAATATTATAAATGAGACAACAACCCGTTTTGGATTACATTTCCTTCATCCATTCTTCATTCTTGAGAGGCCAGAGAGCAATAATTATCCTTCTAACACACTTAGAACACATCTTCTTGATCCTTGAAAATTGGTTATTACTTGTGAGTGATCATTGAAGAGAAGTAACACCTTGGAGTGGCATATAACCAACCAGAGTCGGATCTTACCTTACGGTTCAGTAATTTCGGCATATCAAGGTATGTTCAATCCATCTCCAACCTTAGATTTGGATCCTAAGGAATTAAATGATCATGTTAATGAGATATTGAATTTCATTAGTGAATTATTCAACAACATCATGTTTAGAAGATTGGAATGTCTACGATTACGATATTATTGTTGGAACCTTGAAGTTGGAATCCTAGTACTTCAAATGATGAGAGAAACATTCTGAAGTTAGCAATCCGTATGATTTATGTTATCTTTGTGATCATGAATTGGAGGTGATATTATTTTCGGTTATAAGAACTTAAAGGAAGAATCATCTTAGGAAATATTCTTTCGTATAAGTTGGAATTGTTAGTTCACCTCAAGATGAAGCCTGCATGTGTATAATGATAGTAGAATCTGATACATCAACCGGAGATCACCAAACTTCGCATGAGAATTGTAATCAAGACGGATTATGGTGTTATGATGATTATACGTATACTTGCACCTCGAAGTTGTTATTATCCATGAGATCATTCATAAAGGTTATGAACATAACATGAAGTCGGATAACAAACATTAATCAATGAGGAATTCGCTTACTTCATCACCATTTGTATAATCTGCTGCCCTCCAGTGAACTTCCATGCACGCTTAGCGTGCGCTAAGCTACGTGAATTAGCGTGCGCTATCAAGTACGTTTAACGTACGCCACGTTTGGAACTTAGCGTGCGTTAAGTCATTAGGCGAGTCAGTCGGCTGATCAGTGAGGCACTGACCATGCCTGGTTAGCGTACGCTAGACTGTGTGTACTGCGTGCGCTAACGAGTCGCATTAACATACGCTACATAGGATTCGTAGCGTGCGTTAAGCGATCCAGACAGATTGCATATTAAGGACTTCCTACCGTAAATTTTGAATTGTTAGACGTCCGTACGGCATGAGATGAATTCTATGCTATTTCTTTTGTTAAAGTTCGAGCTTAACACGTGATTGATCGAAGGGGACGACCTTCGAGTATTTTGATATTCGTGGATGTTTTATTCTTATCAACGAACCGAGGCAAGTACTCTAACTAGAATTGTTTATATTATGACCGTTATGATGTGATCGTATTGTGTAAATGTGTTGTGATTATATGTCCACCATGCGTTGATCCGACGGGAATCATCATGGGAATCTTTAGCTGTGTACGCTGGATCGTTGGACAGGTAGTTCCACCATGTGTTGGTCCGACGGGATCATCATGGGAATCTATAGCTGTGTGCGCTGGATCGATGGAATACCATCAGTATGTTGAAATTGTTATGATATGATATGTGTTGTGGATATTTCTCGTTGTAGAAACTTGTTATGATATAATTGTTGATTATATCACTGTTGTATGATTATTGTACTTGTACTAGCATCGTTGTGCTAACCCCTTCGGGGGTGAACATTTGTGTATGCTCAGGATCCAGGAGAGCGGGGAAACAACCACTGGAGATGCATGACAACGAGGGTGCAGAGTGATGTTCCGGCCGGTTTTTATTGTCTATTGTTTGTTGGTGATTTCAATAAGTACTCGAGTACGTCGTCAGTTTATGATGTTTGGACCTTATTGATGTATTAATAACTCTTCATTGGATATTTGTATTCTCGGTATGGAACCAGACGGTTGTATTTTATTTCAGTGATTTCATAAGTTGGTATCTGTTATTGTCATTTCATTTATTCAGCCTTGTAATACTTATGTAAGGGATTTACGGCGCTGTAATATTCCCGAATATATCGGGGGTGTTACAGAATATGGTATCGGAGCTAAGATTATGGATATCTTGGCCATTGGGTTAAAATAGGGGTTATTTACGTCTTTTGAGGTAACCGGCCGTGAATGACATCACTGCACTGCCTACGTCTTCATGTGAACGGTGGTTGTAAGTTCCTAAACTCTATCTCGTTCTTTACATGTTGTACCTCTTTATACTTGAACATTAGAACGATGTTGTTTCCTGTATATTGAGTATTTGTGCTTACAGTATGTTGAGAGGCGGACGTGGACATGGTCGCGGTCGTGGGCCTTGAGGCGAAGGAATCTTTGAAAGGGAGGCGTCGCCTTCTAATCAGGCCAGTCATAGCTCAGGCGAGCCGCAATGATCCATCAATAATGAACCGGAACCTGCTATACCAGAAATCCTTCGTCAAGTAGTGAACCAGATGACTCAGTTCTCTCAGGTCGTGGACCGAATGCAGGTGGCGGTGGGATTTCAGCAGGGAGATGGACAACAAAGGATCCCAGAAATAGGAAATCGAGGTGACCGATGGTTGCAAGAGGTAGCGAAAATGCAACCACCCAAATTTGACGGCTTTTCCGAGACTCCCACTTGGGATCATTGATTAAAGGAATTGGAGAAAAATTTTGCTGGAATTAATTGCCCAGACGACAGGAGAACTCCTATTACCCAGTACTTTCTGATAGGGGAAGCATTCGAGTGGTGGGAAGCTATCCGACCTGCAGATCATGATGCTGATTGGACAGAACTTAAAATGATGATGGAAGCTCAGTACTGCCCTCGTCCTGTGACGGAAGCCAAGATTCGAGAGTTTTTCTCCGCTCAGCCATCAGACGAACCTGTATCCCAGACCATTAAGACGTTTAATCAGCAGTTAGCATTTGTTCGACATCTGGTCAGAACAGATGCAGAGATGATGATTCACTTTGAAATGAGGATGAAACTAGAAATCCAGAGGTACAGTCCGGTTTTGAATGTACCACTCTCCGCCAATACCAAGATAAGACGTTGGCGTACCAAATTAAAGAAGCAGCAATGGAGAAGTTTATGGAGTCGAAGAAACAGAAAGTCTCTGGTACTTTTACAGAGCACAAGAGCAGTGGGCCCCGCAAGGCCCAGTCTTCTTTTCATTCTTTCAAGAAACCTCCGCACCCATCTAAGAGCGGAAAGAATTTCGGAACAATGTCAGCTACAACGGATACAACTAGGAAGTGTTTTAACTGTGGTCGCCCAGGCCACCTTTGGCGTGATTGTTTGTGCACTCCAGTTACATGTTTTGATTTCGGACAAGAAGGGCACCGTGCGACGTTTTGCAAGGATGCCACCAAGTATAATGGAACTCGTTCATCGCAGCCAGTTCAGAAGGAAGCTAGTATCCAACAAACGCAGCAAAGTGTTTAGATGCCTCAAAATTTTGGCCGCGGACGAGGCAGAGGACAATGGGACCGAAAGGGGACATCAAGTGCCGGATCTGTTCCCCCACGTCTGTACGAGATGAGGAGGACAGACGATCGTGATCTTCTTGTCGCGCATCAGTGCTTGTCCAGATCCTTTCCCAGCCAGTTAGCATTTTATTCGATACAGGAGCTACGCATTCTTTTATATCCTTATCTTGTGTAAATCGTTTGAATGTTTCTGGTTTTCATACTTGTGAACCTTATGTTGTTGGTTTACCGAGTGGAGAGAGGATTGTTGGGAACTTAGAAACTAGAGATTTCCCTGTATCATTTGGGGGTAGGGAGTGGCTCTCAAATCTAATTGTGATAGAAATGCAAGGAGACGACCTGATACTCGGAGACGATTGGCTTAATCGATATGGAGCTATTGTAAACTACCGAAGGAGGAATATTTCGCTGATCGCTGATGTAATATCCGGATAAATTGTTGAGTATTTTCATCAGTATTTGAACCCTGTATTACCTGAATTGGTGCTATCAATAATCGAAGTACGATCGTTTCCGTATTCATATCCTCATGCATGATAATATCAACCTTTAATCCTTTTCATGCAACTACGTCGTAACGCACGCTAACAGGTAAGCGTAACGTACGTTACGATCTGGAAATAGCGTATGCTACGAGCTAGACGTAGCGTACGTAAGGAGGTCAATAATTGAACAGACTGGCTAGCACATGGACAGCTGGTGGTGGGGCTCGGAAAGATTCCCGCGGATGAACCTGGACAGTTTTGGGGTCAACGGGTGTTAACGTACGCTAAGGCTTGTAACTAGCGTACGCTAATATGTAGCTTACTACGTCGTAATGCATAGGGTGTAACGTCGTAAGCTAGTACAAAAGCAGACGATGCTATCAGTGATCGATAGCGTACGCTAATATCGAATGGTAGCGTGCGCTAAGTATATTACGTACGAAAATGGCTGAGGCTAACGTACGTAAATCTCAAGATATTATATATATGGACAACACCCCATTTCGTTTCTCTTCGTCCCTTTCACTTGAAATTCATTTTCCTTCATTTCTAGAAGGTTTCCAGCCCTCTAAAACACATAAAGAACACGTAGACTCGATCATTTAAGTTACGAAACATCTTGCATTGACATTCAAGCAATCGGAATTGGATGCTACCTCGTGTCTCTGCGTTTCTTTCATATTAAGGTATGTTAATGCTACCTCAACCTTGATTTCGTGTTCTTAAGGATGTTTTGAACATACCACCAGGATTATTAAGCTCCATAAGATGATTTTTATCCGAACACCATGTTTTTGGAAGTTGAAATGTTCATGCTTTAGTTAGCCGAGTTAAGAACGTTATAGTCCGACTCTTGTTATGATAATCAAGTAAGGTAAAATTCTGAGATTAATAAATCATGTTGTATGGTGTTTCCATAATGATCATAGACTTAATGATGGTAACAACCTCATATTTTCCGAACTACCTTTGAGGATCTATAATCAATATTTGGAGTGAGTATTATGATGGGAGGATTAACCTGGAATTCATAGACATCAACACCGTAGGATCATTATGATTCACATGAGTATGATATATGTGAATATAACGTACGTTAAGCTTTATTCATTACGTATGTTATACCCTCAGGAAAGGCGATGTCTGGCGAGAAGAAGCATCAAGGCATGCTTAGCGTCGCTAATCCTTGTAGCTTACGTGCGCTAACGTGCGGGCGTAACGTACGTTACGTATGTGTGTAACGTACGTTACGAAGAGAACAGTTAGGGTTCGACCATCTTTTTATGCTTTTTCTCGTGTGATTGATTACTTATTTAATGATAGGATATTAAGGACGAATTTCCTACGATAATCCAGTGTTGAGCCTCTCCGATCGTCGTTTTCGTTGGAGTTCTGGATTGTTCCAATCAATTGTATTTCCGGAGTATTCGCGAGAGATTACCAAGGCAAGTACCTTGATATACGAATTATAATTACGTGAAATCATTGTTGCTGAAGTGTATGAATCATGTTATGAATATCTGTATTTATATTATATATATATATATATATATATATAGATATGTGTGGATATTTATGTAGTATTAATTGATAGAGTTGAAGGCCTAATGTGCTAAGTCTTGATGAATAACGTGCGAGTTATTGTTTATTTTGCGTAGTTGCGTACTGGCGAATAAATTATGTGGATTGATGAACTGATTTGATAATTGTTGCAACGGTTGACTGTGTGCTTGGTATTTGTAATAATGTGAATACTTGTTATGAGAGACGTCATATCCGGTACCTCGAGGCGGGCGTGCACTCCGGCTGTTATGCTGCAATGAGCGGCTCCATATGATTGGTGAACACCGGTGTTACTTAATGCGCGAGCAAGGGGCGCTCTGTGGGAGTGAACGTCGGCGCGGTGACATGTGCAATGGGCGGCCAATATAGTGGAGTGAACGCGGTACACAGTGTGTAGGAGGCGCTGGCGTGCTTATTGGTAACGGATATTTGAGTGATAGCTAAGACCCCGTTGTCAAATGATTTTCGAAATTTAAATCTTTGCAACTTACTTTTAATGTTGGTCTTGACGTAGACCGCGGATTGTGTTTCTGGAGTTCGTTCCAATTTGTTTTAAATGTTGGTATCAGGGTTAATTAACCAAGGATATTTGACGAGGTCTCCGAGGGTTAATTAATCAGGGGTCTTGAGCAGGATTTGTCGAATGAGAGGCTGTGCCTTTGATTATCTTGTGTTGAGTATTCTGTGTATTGGGTCGAGGACCCCGTGAGATGTTGAGATTTGATCTCGTGATGATATTATTTGGATTGGGCCGAGAACCCCGTGAGATGTTGTAATGATTCACTTGTGATAGTGTTTTATCATTCGGGTCGAGAACCCCGAATAACGTTGTGATAGTTTTCTTGCAAAATTGTTTTCCACATGTTGGGTCAAGGACCCGAGAGCTTTTGAAGTATTTTATAAAGTATTTCCATCGATTTTCAAAACCCCAAGATGACCCGAGTCAATATTAATATTTTCAAACTTTCTTATCAAAATACTTTTCCTTTTATAAAAAGGGAATTTTCGACTCCTTGGCTTCGTTTAAAGTTTCATTGGCGTTATGTTCAGACGGAGAATATGACAATGTGATTATCTTTCACCTTGTGTATGTAATACTATTCTGTCCGACCATTTGAATGTGTGGGTTGTGTTAAGGTTTCACATTTGTTGAGTTTTGTGTTATTATTATTCGTATATCTTGTGTGTTATGTACTTGCACTAGCAAAATTCCGGTTGCTAACCCCGAGTTTCGGGGTGGGTGCTGTTATGCGCTCGAGTTTTGGCGGCTCGAGCAATCACGGGATTAGGGGAAGGAGATGGAGGACAATAATACTAATCACACCAGAGTTAGTCTTTTTTTTGTTTCATTTTGGTCGGTATTTCTCTGTCGTTCGAGTATTCACCCTTGCATGGGTGTAGTTTTCATTTATTAAATTGAATTGTCGTTCTTTTCTGTGTTCAAGTTTATTTTCATCATTGAGATGTAAGGTTCATTTGTTTTCTGAATTGTTTAATGACCTTGACGGTCTGCGTTGTATTTAGATTGACCCCGGTCGGTCAATCATTTGGTAGTCTAGTAGAGTTTAGCCTTGTAGATCCTTGTAAGAAGGGCCTACGGCGTGTAACATTTCCGGATGTATTCTGGGGGCGTTACAAATATGGTATCAGAGCTTAGGTTTGCGAAAAACCTAGGCCGTTGGGTCAAGTCCATGTCTTGTGTAAGTCGCGCGCGTCAGAGTTGTGATTAGTATCGTGGTTCCAACATCATCTTCAAGCAATCCGTGATGGTAAGCCTCCCGAATCGTAAGTCCCCTTACATACGTATTTGATTATATTGTGCTTAACGTGAACCTAGGGTTTGAACTTGTTAGAGATTATATTGTTTTACGATATCACCTGCATATACGCGTCGAGTGAGAATGGTTATGTAGTATACTTCGGTAGTCAAACATATTTATCGGTTTCTGCATTTTGATAGGATAAATCTTTGAGTGTTAATTTTATCCGCTGCGTGAGTATTGTGAAATGACTCTTGACATTTTGGCATTTTAGTCTTGCACATTTTAACGGTATTTTTATGATGGTATTTAATATTTTACAAATGATTTTGTAAGTTTTGGGAAAATGCTACCGTCATCGGCTTTTGGCATATTTTGAAATGATTTTTAAATGGTTTTTTTAGCCTGGTAGGTTCTGGCACAGAATCCCCGGCATGTAATATTTCCGGGCCGAATTACAAACATTTCAAAGTAATGTTTTGAAATTTTCCTAGCATTGTAAACCTCATGATTTGATGTAGTCGTGTCGAATGGTCACGTATTTTAGTGAAAAGTTCTTTCGAATAAACATTTTGGTAGGAGAGGAAGGATTTTCAAAATTGTGGTATTTGGGACCCAACACTTTCGAAATATTTTAAATTAGTTGCAATTCGATTTTCAATTTTCTTGTAGGCATTACTCGAAAATAAATTTTTAGAATCATTGTATAAACCTCCTCTTCCAAAACAAAGGACAGTATTTACAAATTTTGAGCACAACGTGATTCGGCTTTTGTTTCAAATTTTTTTTTTTTTTTAAAAAAAAAAAAGCATACGCATAATGATCGTCCTAGACGAAGGACTGGAAGTTGATTTCAGAAAATTTCGTGCTTTACGATATTACCGTTATTCTAAGGATGCTAATTAAACCTTATGTTGATAACTGTGGTATACCGTACAACCGACTATGTGATAACAATAAACGGTACTATCTGCATTAGCATGTCGAGCCCTGGCGGATGTAGACGTAATATAGGAAGCGGAAGCGGTGAGGTGGTTCGTACGACAACGATTCATGTTACGGTGAAGGAATATCAAGATCAGACGATAACCTATGAAACCTCCTCAGTGACCGAGCCAACGAGCGGAGAAAAGAGACCGAGGACATCTGGAAAATTTTTGGGCAGTGACGAGACTAAGGTTCTCAAACCCCCACGTCGTTCGAATGCGTCGTCTTTGTAATATCCGCGTTTTCTATCCTGGGTAATTTCTATTTTGGTGCATTTTCGTTTCGGACAACTCGCCTGGCACTGTTTTGTAATTCTGAACCTATTTTATTCTTGGAGTTTTTCCGTTTAGACGGGTCTTGATAATGTTTTTACGCAATTTCATCTCGTGTTATATTCTGTCGCATGTGTATTCGTTTCTCGTTAAATTCGTTCGATTTCGTCGTGTTCTTACTTCCATGAGTTCATATGCTTATGTAGAGCATGTTGCGAGTTTCGGATTGTTAATCCGACGTTGTGTCGTGACTTTTCGGTTGTTTGGGACGTCTTTGTAATTTCCTAGAAGTTTAGGGAATTTGTCCCTTATTCGACTTTGGTTGTGTACCTCAGATCGTTTTGGGTTCCGTACTTCCATTTCGTGTTATTGTTGCCCAAATATCGATCCCTGTTGTTTTTATTCTCCTTAGGATTTTTTTCGTCATTTTGGGACCCGAGGGTGTGGGCGCGGCACAAGAATTGTGAGCCGCGGCACACGCACGCCCGATTGTTGCCTTAACAAATCTGCGTGTGCCGCGGCACAAGTATTGTCTTGCCGCACACAGTCGATGCCGCGGCACACTTTTCCGGCCGCGGCACACCCGTGTGACACTTGCCGCCAAAATCGACCGTATCAGCGTGCCGCAACACGGCCGGCAAAGGCCGCGGCACATGCCGAGTCCGAGCCGCGGCACACTTCAGATGAGCCGCAGCGGCGAGCGGTCAGCCGACCACTGGGCACAATTTTTGGCTCTGTGCCGCGGCACAGTTTAGCTGAGCCGCGGCACACGGCGCGGTCAGCGCTATATCTGCTTCTTATTCAGCGAGAATCGCCCATTTCCTCCCCCTTCTTCAACCGTGCGAGAGAGAGAGAGAGTCTTGAGAGGGAGAGTTCCTCCATACACCACTTATTGTGTAGATTTCTTCCTCTCTTTTCGATCGGGTGGCTCGGATTGCGGATCTAACACGTGGTTTTCGGATTTGAGTGCTTGATTCTTCAAGAGGTAAGAATTCCTTTAACCCTAGTATGATTTTGGGGAGGGTTTGGTGGTGATTTTGTGTTCTAATCCGAATTAGCCGATGTTGTTGTTAGAATTGATAGTATACTCGTGACCCTTGGTTTTCTTGTTTTTGGTTGGGATGAAATCCCGTTGTTATACCATTGACCGATTTCATTTCCTTTTGCACTCTTGGTGTCCGACGAATTGTCCCAACGGGTAGAATTAGGATTAATTCTTACCTTTCCGCATTATTGAGACTTGTGTATACCGTTATTGTGTTAGGATTGGATTTGGGAGGATTGTTCGGACCGAAACCTATTCCGTCGTTCCTTCGCTTCGTTTCATTCAAGGCAAGTACATGCATTACATTTCGTTATGTATATTGTGATTTTCGAAATGAATGATGAATGGTGATTTTGGGTGCGTGAGATGTGTTCCTTCCACCGGAGTGTCCGACGGGATGTCCGGGGTCGATACTAAGTACGGCCGCGAAGGGAACTTGTGTGCGTGTGTGATTGAACTTCCACCCGGAGTGTCCGACGGGATGTCCGGGGTCGATACTAAGGGGTACGGCCGCGGAAGTGGTATCCCACCGGAGTGTTCGACGGGATGTCCGGGGTCGATACTAAGGGGTACGCCACGGGATACCAGATTGTGATTTTGTGATATGGTGATGATTGGAAATTGATGAGATTGCCAATGTAGTATTCTAATATATATGTGGCAAATGACTTATGTTGAGATGATTGTGTAAAACCGCATTTTTGTATATAATGTGGTGTAATTGTGTACTTGCACTAGCTATTCGAATGCTAACCCCTTAAATGGGGAAATGCGTCTTATGCATTTCAGTGCCGGAGAGCCGAGGAGCAGCACGGGCACGCACGCGAAGGACGGGATGGCTTGATGATAGTGGCTCGAGTCTGTTTTGTTTATTTCTATGTTTGGATATTGCATATGTCGAGTATTGGAATTAAACTGTTTATTCTTGAACTTGGTTCAAGTCCCCTGCGTGGGCATCGAATTGATATTTACACTATGTTTTATGTATTCCGTTGAAATGATTTGGCCGAGGCCACGACCCTATTTACTTTTGAGTGCATCTTTTGGGGTTTTCATCGTGGTTATGTGTCATGTGTTAGCCTGGTAGACCTCAAGAGGGTTCTACGGCGTGTAATGTCCCCTTTGTGAATTGGGGTGTTACATTTATGGTATCAGAGATTAGGTTTTGAATACCTAGGCTGTCGGTTAATTTTTGGGTCTGTTAGTTGCATCATTAGAGTCAGTCGTTGAGCCTAATATCATCATGCTACCGTCTTTTCGTGCGACCCGTGGCTGTAAGTCTTCTCAAACTCTTTTATTCTGTATTCGTTTTCTTGCGCTGTACGGAATCGTAACTTGTGTTACCAACTTTGTGAATTGTGAATCTTTCTGATCTTGTCCTTTTCTTACTTTCCTTCAGTATGTTGAGAGGTCGTGGTAGACCGGCTAGGGGACGCGGCCGAGGCCGTGGTCGGGGTACTGATAATGAAGAGGGCTCACTTTCTCAGTCCTCTGCGGACTCAGCCTCTCACTCAGTGCCGTCGGGTAATAATGCCGACGCCGGGGCTACTGCCGTACTTCAGCAGTTGGTAGCCCAACTTACTCAGATAGCTCAGGGTGGACGCCAGAATCCGCCCCGACACCGAAGAGGAGGCTAGTAAGTGGCTTCAGACGGTGACTAAGATGCACCCTCCTCGTTTCTCCGATCCTCGACTCCCTCGGTTGGGAGAATTGGCTCTTTCGGTTGTCCAGGACCTTCGATGCCGTAGCTTGCCCTGAAGACAGGAGGGTACATATTGCCCAGTACCTCCTGGATAAGGAAGCTGCGGAATGGTGGGAGGCCGTTGTGCCCAGAGACCGTCGAGCTACTTGGGAGGAATTCAAGGCTGCCATGGAAGCAGAGTATTGTCCGCCGCCAGTCAAGGAGCGCAGAATTGTGGAGTTCTTCACCGCTACACCTCAGGACGTGCCTATTTCTCGTGCCATCATTACTTACAATCGGCGGTTGGGTTTCGTGAGAGATCGGTGAGGTCGGAGGCCGATAAAATCCGTTACTTCAATATGCGCATGAAGCCGCATATTAGGCGAGTATGGCACCGCTCATGTGTGCCACTTTGAAAGAATACCGTGATCGCGCCCTAGCGATCGAGATGGCGGTTCCTAATCGTAGTCGGTTTCGAAGCTAAGAAGCGAAGACTACGGTGGATTCTCGACCGGAAGGGTGGCCGATTTTCGAGGTCTCGTTCTGCTCCCACACGGGAAGAGGCCGTTCCATCGAGGCCGGTGGATCTCGTGGTAACCGTTCGATTCGATCGTCGCCGGGTGTCGTGGTTTGTTTTAATCGCAACCAATATGAGCATTTGATGAAGGATTGTCCTTTTCCCCGTTGCTTGCTTCACTTGCGGGCGAGCGGGCATCGGGCGCTCATTGTGAGAGAGCCACCGTGGTCGCTAGAGTTCCGACTACCACTACCGATCCGAGGATCATAATACTCCGGCTACTCAGTTCCGGGCAGGTTCGGGTCGCGGTAGAGGTCGGGGACAGCCGGATCGCCGCGCAGCCTCGAGCTCGGGTTCATCCACCCCCGATCGTATCGGATGAGGCGCACAGAGGAGGCAGACATTCCAGTAGCGTCAGTACCACTCAGATCCTTACTCATCCAGCTTCCGTGCTTTTCGATTCGGGTGCTACCCATTCCTTTATTGCGTCGGATTGTGTGAATCGTATTGGCTTTAATCGCTTGTTTGAGTGTGAACCGTTTGTGGTGGGTACGCCTAGCGGGATCGTATGGTTGGGGACCGGGAAGTTGTGGATTGCCCCGTGAGGATCGGGAGCCGAGATTGGCCTCGAACCTCATCGTTATCGACCTTAAGGGTGAGGATTTAATCCTCGGGACGATTAGTTAGAGCGTCACGGTGCTATCATGAACTATCGGACTCGTACTATCTCGATCGTGGCCGAGGATGGCACCGAGCATACTCTACCGTAAGCCGGTAGATCGGGAGCGTGATTAGCGCCTTGAAGGCGATGAAACTTCGAACTGTGGTCGGCTGCCATCGTGCTATGCCCCGAAGGCGGAAGATGGTAAAGTTGACATGTCGTCAATTCCAGTTAGTGAGTATCCCGATGTCTTCCTGCACGACTTACGGGATTACCACCACAATGAGAGGTGGAGTTTCCTATCGATCTAGAGCCGAATGCAAACCTATTTCTCGAGCACCGTACCGTATGGCACCGTCGGAGATGTTAGAGTTGAAGAACCGGTTGGGAGAATTGCTAGATAAAGGGTATATTCGACCGAGCGCATCGCCTTGGGGTGCGCCCGTACTTTCGTTAAGAAGAAAGATGGGTCGCTTCGTTTATGCATCGATTATCGAGAATTAAACAAGTCGACCATCAAAAATAAATACCCTTTGCCCGGGATTGACGATTTGTTTGATCGGCTTCGGGGCGGCACTTTTCAAGATTGATTTGCGATCGGGCTACTACCGATTGAGAATTCGGGACGTCGATGTTCAAGCCGCCTTCGGACGAGATATGGCCATTACGAGTTTGTGGTTATGCCTTCGGGCCAACTAATGCCCCAGCAGATGTTCATGCGGTTGATGAACAAGGTTTTTATTGAGTATCTGGACAAATTCGTAGTCGTTTTTATCGACGATATTCTTATCTATTCACGTAGCCGGGAAGATCACGCCTTACATCTCCGAATTGTATTAGACACTTTGAGGACCGAGCGGTTGTACGCGAAGTTCTCTAAGTGTGAGTTTTGCTCGAGGAAGTGACGTTCCTCGGGCACGTGATTTCAGCAGAGGGAGTTCGGGTAGATCCACGAGAAGATAGAGGCGGTGATGGCTTGGGAGCCGCCTAAGAATGTGAAGGAGGTGAGGAGTTTTCGGGTCTCGCCGGCTATTACCGCAGATTCGTTGAGGATTTTCTAAGATCGCTAGACCACTCACTCGGTTGCTCCGTAAAACTCGAAGTTCGAGTGACCGCAGACAGCAGATGCCTTTGACGAGTTAAAGAGACGTCGACTACCGCGCCCGCTTTAGCATTGCCTCGGGGAACGAGGACTTCGTAGTGTATAGTGATGCTTCGGGCCTTGGTCTAGGTGTGTTTTGATGCAGAGAGACAGAGTGATTGCTTATGCGTCCCGCCAATTGAAACCTTATGAAGTAAACTACCCCACGCACGATTTGGAGTTAGTCATGGTCGTTTTCGCCTTAAAAACTGGAGGCACTACCTCTATGGGTCATCATGTAAGATTTTTACGGATCACAAGAGTTTGAAGTACATCTTCACCAGAAAGAGTTGAACATGAGGCGGCGTAGGTGGTTAGAGTTAATTAAAGATTACGACCTCGAGATACTTTACCATCCTGGTAAGGCCAACGTAGTGGCTGATGCATTGAGCAGAAAACCGATGGCTTTGCAGATGTTAGAGGTACTTACACCGCAGAGTAAGATCCAGCGAGATTTCATCCGTCGAATATTGAGGTTTGGGTTCAGAGTTCAGGGCCGATTATGTGCATTAGAGATCACTTCGTCCTTAATCGATGATATCAAGGCGAAGCAATATGACGATCCGTTTTGGTCCAAATTGAGGGAGGATGTGAGGAAAGGGAAAGCCCCTGGATTTGTGGTTCACGATGATGGAGTTTTGAGGTTTCGCGGCAGACTTTGTGTACCATGTGATAATGAGCTGAGACAGAAGATCTTGAGCGAAGCTCATACCACGCCCTACTCCATACATCCCGGTACGAGTAAAATGTACAAGGACGTGAGGGGTAACTACTGGTGGAGTAATTTGAAGATGGATGTTAGCGAGTTTGTGGCGAAGTGTTTGACCACAACAAAGTTAAGATTGAGCATCGACCCGTGGGTCATATTTACGACCACTTCCTATCCCGGAGTGGAAATGGGAGGATATTTCTATGGATTTCATTACCAATATGCCCAAGACTCGGACGGGAATGAACATGATTTGGGTCGTTGTTGATCGACTAACCAAATCAGCTCATTTTCTGAGTATAAAGGACACTTGGGGGCCGGAGAGGCTTGCACGAGTGTTTGTTGCGGAAATAGTGAGATTGCATGGGACCCCTAAGAGCATTGTTTCGGATCGTGATGGCCGATTCATATCACATTTTTGGCAGGCCGTTCATAGAGCTTTGGGAACCGAGTTGAGACTTAGTACATCCTACCACCCTCGAGCAGACGGACGATCGAGCGGACGATACAGACACTAGAAGATATGTTGAGAGCCTGTGCATTAGATTGGAAGGATGATTGGGAGACACACTTGCCGTTGATCGAGTTCACGTATAACAATAGTTGGCATGCCTCGATCAAAATGGCACCATTCGAAGCGTTGTATGGAAGGAGGTGCAGATCACCGTTGTGTTGGGATGATACGTCCGAGCTAATCGGTACCGAGCCCGACCTGATAGTTGAGACGAGGGAGAAGATTACCCTTATTCGTGGTAGATTGCTGACGGCCCAGAGTCGGCAGAAGTCTTATGCCGATACACGTCGCCGACCGTTGGAGTTTGAGGTGGGAGATCACGTCTTGCTTAAGGTGTCGCCGACACGGGAGTTTATCGCTTTCGGAAGGGTAAACTTAGTCCGAGATTTATCGGGCCGTTTGAGATCTTAGATAGAGTTGGAGAACTCGCGTATCGGTTAGGCTTGCCGCCGTCCCCGAGCCACGTGCATAACGTATTTCATGTTTCCTTAGGAAGTACGTATCGGACCCTAGCCATATTATTGATTTTGGAGAGGTCGAGTTGGGGCCCGACATTACCTTCGAGGAGAGGCCGATTCAGATCGTAGAGCGTCGGGTTAAGCAACTCAGGCACAAAACCATCCCTTTGGTCAAAGTGCAGTGGTCGAGGCATGGATCCGAGGAGGCCACGTGGGAAACAGAGGAGAGTATGAGGTCGAGATACCCCGAGTTATTCGTATTGTAAGTTTCGGGACGAAACTTATTTTTAGGGGGAGATAATGTAATATCCGCGTTTTCTATCCTGGGTAATTTCTATTTTGGTGCATTTTCGTTTCGGACAACTCGCCTGGCACTGTTTTGTAATTCTGAACCTATTTTATTCTTGGAGTTATTCCGTTTAGACGGGTCTTGATAATGTTTTTACGCAATTTCATCTCGTGTTATATTCTGTCGCATGTGTATTCGTTTCTCGTTAAATTCGTTCGATTTCGTCGTGTTCTTACTTCCATGAGTTCGTATGGTTATGTAGAGCATGTTGCGAGTTTCGGATTGTTAATCCGACGTTGTGTCGTGACTTTTCGGTTGTTTGGGACGTTTTTGTAATTTCCTAGAAGTTTAGGGAATTTGTCCCTTATTCGACTTTGGTTGTGTACCTCAGATCGTTTTGGGTTCCGTACTTCCATTTCGTGTTATTGTTGCCCAAATATCGATCCCTGTTGTTTTTATTCTCCTTCCGGATTTTTTTTTTCGTCATTTTGGGACCCGAGGGGGGGGTGTGGGCCGCGGCACAAGAATTGTGAGCCGCGGCACACGCATCGCCCAGTTGTTGCCTTAACAAACTGTACCGTGTGCCGCGGCACAAGTATTGTGCGCCGCGGCACACAGCCGAGTCAGTGCCGCGGCACACTTTTCCGGGCCGCGGCACACCCGTGTGACACTTGCCGGCCAAAATCGATCAGACGCGCGTGCCGCAGCCGGCAGCTGCCGCGGCACATGCCGTGTCTGAGCCGCGGCTCACTTCAGATGAGCCGCGTACGCCGAGCGGCCACCACCACCGGGCACAATTTTGCCTGTGCCGCGGCACGCTTTAGCCGAGCCGCGGCACACGGCGCGGCCGCTATATCTCGCTTCTTATTCGGTGAGAATCGCCCATTTCCTCCCCTTCTTCAACCGTGCGAGAGAGAGAGTCTTGAGAGGGAGAGTTCCTCCATACACCACTTATTGTGTAGATTTCTTCCTCTCTTTCGATCGGGTGGCTCGGATTGCGGATCTAACACGTGGTTTTCGGATTTGAGTGCTTGATTCTTCAAGAGGTAAGAATTCCTTTAACCCTAGTATGATTTTGGGGAGGGTTTGGTGGTGATTTTGTGTTCTAATCCGAATTAGCCGATGTTGTTGTTAGAATTGATAGTATACTCGTGACCCTTGGTTTTCTTGTTTTTGGTTGGGATGAAATCCCGTTGTTATACCATTGACCGATTTCATTTCCTTTTGCACTCTTGGTGTCCGACGAATTGTCCCAACGGGTAGAATTAGGATTAATTCTTACCTTTCCGCATTATTGAGACTTGTGTATACCGTTATTGTGTTAGGATTGGATTTGGGAGGATTGTTCGGACCGAAACCTATTCCGTCGTCGTTCCTTCGTTTCGTTTCATTCAAGGCAAGTACATGCATTACATTTCGTTATGTATATTGTGATTTTCGAAATGAATGATGAATGGTGATTTTTGGGTGCGTGAGATGTGTTCCTTCCACCCGGAGTGTCCGACGGGATGTCATGGGTACGATACTAAGGGGTACGGCCGCGGAAGGGAACTTGTGTGCGTGTGTGATTGAACTTCCACCCGGAGTGTCCGACGGGATGTCTGGGGGTCGATACTAAGGGGTACGGCCGCGGAAGTGGTATCCCACCCGGAGTGTTCGACGGGATGTCTGGGGGTCGATACTAAGGGGTACGGCCACGGGATACCAGTTGTGATTTTGTGATATGGTGATGATTGGAAATTGATGAGATTGCCAATGTAGTATTCCGGAATATATATGTGGCAAATGACTTATGTTGAGATGATTGTGTAAAACCGCATTTTTGTATATAATGTGGTGTAATTGTGTACTTGCACTAGCTATTCGAATGCTAACCCCTTAAATGGGGGAAATGCGTCTTATGCATTTCGTGCAGAGAGCTGAGGAGCAGGCACGGGGCACGCACGCGAAGGACGGGATGGCTTGATGATAGTGGCTCGAGTCTGTTTTGTTTATTTCTATGTTTGGATATTGCATATGTCGAGTATTGGAATTAAACTGTTTATTCTTGAACTTGGTTTAAGTCCCCTGCGTGGGCATCGAATTGATATTTACACTATGTTTTATGTATTCCGTTGAAATGATTTGGCCGAGGCCACGGCCCTATTTACTTTTGAGTGCATCTTTTGGGGTTTTCATCGTGGTTATGTGTCATGTGTTAGCCTGGTAGACCTCAAGAGGGTTCTACGGCGTGTAATGTCCCCTTTGTGAATTGGGGTGTTACATTTATGGTATCAGAGATTAGGTTTTGAATACCTAGGCTGTCGGTTAATTTTTGGGTCTGTTAGTTGCATCATTAGAGTCAGTCGTTGAGCCTAATATCATCATGCTACCGTCTTTTCGTGCGACCCGTGGCTGTAAGTCTTCTCAAACTCTTTTATTCTGTATTCGTTTTCTTGCGCTGTACGGAATCGTAACTTGTGTTACCAACTTTGTGAATTGTGAATCTTTCTGATCTTGTCCTTTTCTTACTTTCCTTCAGTATGTTGAGAGGTCGTGGTAGACCGGCTAGGGGACGCGGCCGAGGCCGTGGTCGGGGTACTGATAATGAAGAGGGCTCACTTTCTCGATCCTCTGCGGACTCGGCCTCTCACTCGGTGCCGTCGGGTAATAATGCCGACGCCTGGCTATCACCGATTTCAGCTTGGTAGCCCAACTTACTCGTATAGCTCGGGGTGGACGCTTAATCCGCCCCGACACCGAAGAGGAGGCTAGTAAGTGGCTTCAGACGGTGACTAAGATGCACCCTCCTCGTTTCTCCGGATCCTCCGACTCCCTCGGTTGGGAGAATTGGCTCTTTCAGTTGTCCAGACCTTCGATGCCGTAGCTTGCCACGAAGACAGGAGGGTACATATTGCCCAAGACCTCCCGGATAAGGAAGTCTGGAATGGTGGGAGGCCGTTGTGCCCAGAGACCGTCGAGCTACTTGGGAGGAATTCAAGGCCGCCATGGAAGCAGTATTGTCCGCCGCTACCAAGGAGCGCAGAACTGTGGAGTTCTTCACCGCTACACCTCGGGACGTGCCTATTTCTCAGGCCATCATTACTTACAATCGGCGGTTGGGTTTCGTGAGAGATCGGGTGAGGTCGGAGGCCGATAAAATACGTTACTTCAATATGCGCATGAAGCCGCATATTAGGCGCAGTATGGCACCGCTCATGTGTGCCACTTTGAAAGAATACCGAGATCGCGCCCTAGCGATCGAGATGGCGGTTCCTAATCGAGTCGGTTTCGGAAGCTAAGAAGCGAAGACTACGGTGGATTCTCGACCAGGAAGGGTGGTCGGGCCGAGGTCTCGCTCGCTCCCACACCGGGAAGAGGCCGTTCCATCGGCCGGTGGATCTCGTGGTAACTGATTCGGATCAAGTCGCCGGTGTCGTGGTTTGTTTTAACTGCAACCAATATGAGCATTTGATGAAGGATTGTCCTTTTCCCCCCGTTGCTTGCTTCACTTGCGGGCAGACCGGGCATCGGGCGGCTCATTGTGAGAGAGCCACCAGGGTCGCTAGAGTTCCGACTACCACTACCGATCAGAGGGATCATAATACTCCAGCTACTCAGGTTCCGCAGGGTTCGGGTCGCGGTAGAGGTCGGGGACAGCCGGATCGCCGCGCAGCCTCGAGCTCGGGTTCAGTCCACCCCGACCGTATCGGATGAGGCGCTCAGAGGAGGCAGACATTCCGGTAGCGTCAGATACCACTCAGATCCTTACTCATCCAGTTTCCGTGCTTTTCGATTCGGGTGCTACCCATTCCTTTATTGCGTCGGATTGTGTGAATCGTATTGGCTTTAACTGCTTGTTTGAGTGTGAACCGTTTGTGGTGGGTACGCCTAGCAGTATGGTTGGGGACCGGGAAGTTAGGGATTGCCCCGTGAGGATCGGGAGCCGAGATTGGCCCTCGAACCTCATCGTTATCGACCTTAAGGGTGAGGATTTAATCCTCGGGGACGATTGGTTAGAGCGTCACGGTGCTATCATGAACTATCGGACTCGTACTATCTCGATCGTGGCCGAGGATGGCACCGAGCATACTCGTACCGTAAGCCGTAGATCGGGAGCGTGATTAGCGCCTTGAAGGCGATGAAACTTCGAACCGTGGCGTGTTTGCCATCGTGCTATGCCCCGAAGGCGGAAGATGGTAAAGTTGACATGTCGTCAATTCCGATTGTTAGTGAGTATCCCGATGTCTTCCCGCACGACTTACGGGATTACCACCACAATGAGAGGTGGAGTTTCCTATCGATCTAGAGCCGAATGCAGCCCCTATTTCTCGAGCACCGCACCGTATGGCACCGTCGGAGATGTTAGAGTTGAAGAACCAATGGGAGAATTGCTAGATAAAGGGTATATTCGACCGAGCGCATCGCCTTGGGGTGCGCCGTACTTTCGTTAAGAAGAAAGATGGGTCGCTTCGTTTATGCATCGATTATCGAGAATTAAACAAGTGACCATCAAAAATAAATACCCTTTGCCCAGATTGACGATTTGTTTGATCGGCTTCGGGGCGGCAGTCTTTTCAAGATTGATTTGCGATCGGGCTACTACCAGCTTGAGAATTCGGGACGTCGATGTTCAAAGCCGCCTTCGGACGAGATATGGCCATTACGAGTTTGTGGTTATGCCTTTCGGGCTAACCAATGCCCCAGCAGTGTTCATGCAGTTGATGAACAAGGTTTTTATTGAGTATCTGGACAAATTCGTAGTCGTTTTTATCGACGATATTCTTATCTATTCACAGAGTCGGGAAGATCACGCCTTACATCTCCGAATTGTATTAGACACTTTGAGGACTGAGCAGTTGTACGCGAAGTTCTCTAAGTGTGAGTTTTGGCTCGAGGAAGTGACGTTCCTCGGGCACGTGATTTCAGCAGAGGGAGTTCGGGTAGATCCACAGAAGATAGAGGCAGTGATGGCTTGGGAGCCGCCTAAGAATGTGAAGGAGGTGAGGAATTTTCTGGGTCTCGCCGGCTATTACCGCAGATTCGTTGAGGGATTTTCTAAGATCGCTAGACCACTCACTCAGTTGCTCCGTAAAACTCGAAGTTCGAGTGGACTGCAGACAGGTGCGGCCTTTGACGAGTTAAAGAGACGTCTGACTACCGCGCCCGGTTTAGCATTGCCTCAGGGGAACGAGGACTTCGTAGTGTATAGTGATGCTTCGGGCCTTGGTCTAGGGTGTGTTTTGATGCAGAGAGACAGAGTGATTGCTTATGCGTCCCGCCAATTGAAACCTTATGAAGTAAACTACCCCACGCACGATTTGGAGTTAGCTGCGGTCGTTTTCGCCTTAAAAATCTGGAGGCACTACCTCTATGGGTCATCATGTAAGATTTTTACGGATCACAAGAGTTTGAAGTACATCTTCAGCCAGAAAGAGTTGAACATGAGGCAGCGTAGGTGGTTAGAGTTAATTAAAGATTACGACCTCGAGATACTTTACCATCCTGGTAAGGCCAACGTAGTGGCTGATGCATTGAGCAGAAAACCGATGGCTTTGCAGATGTTAGAGGTACTTACACCGCAGAGTAAGATCCATGAGATTTCATCCGTCGAATATTGAGGTTTGGGTTCGTAGAGTTCAGGCCGATTATGTGCATTAGAGATCACTTCGTCCTTAATCGATGATATCAAGGCGAAGCAATATGACGATCCGTTTTGGTCCAAATTGAGGAGGATGTGAGGAAAGGGAAAGCCCCGGATTTGTGGTTCACGATGATGGAGTTTTGAGGTTTCGCGGCGACTTTGTGTACCATGTGATAATGAGCCGAGACAGAAGATCTTGAGCGAAGCTCATACCACGCCCTACTCCATACATCCTGGTACGAGTAAAATGTACAAGGACGTGAGGAGTAACTACGGTGGAGTAATTTGAAGATGGATGTTAGCGAGTTTGTGGCGAAGTGTTTGACTCACAACGTGTTAAGATTGAGCATCGGCGACCGTGGGTCATTTACCACTTCCTATCCCGGAGTGGAAATGGGAGGATATTTCTATGGATTTCATTACCAATATGCCCAAGACTCGGACGGAATGAACATGATTTGGGTCGTTGTTGATCGACTAACCAAATCAGCTCATTTTCGAGTATAAAGGACACTTGGGGGCCGGAGAGGCTTGCACGAGTGTTTGTTGCGGAAATAGTGAGATTGCATGGGACCCCTAAGAGCATTGTTTCGGATCGTGATGGCCGATTCATATCACATTTTTGGCAGCCGTTCATAGAGCTTTGGGAACCGAGTTGAGACTTAGTACATCCTACCACCCTCGAGACAGACGGACGATCCGAGCGGACGATACGCATACACTAGAAGATATGTTGAGAGCCCGTGCATTAGATTGGAAGGATGATTGGGAGACACACTTGCCGTTGATCGAGTTCACGTATAACAATAGTTGGCATGCCTCGATCAAAATGGCACCATTCAAGCGTTGTATGGAAGGAGGTGCATCACCGTTGTGTTGGGATGATACGTCCGAGCTAATCGGCACGAGCCCGACCCGATAGTTGAGACGAGGGAGAAGATTACCCTTATTCGTGGTAGATTGTCGACGGCCCAGTCGGCGAAGTCTTATGCCGATACACGTCGCCGACCGTTGGAGTTTGAGGTGGGAGATCACGTCTTGCTTAAGGTGTCGCCGACACGGGAGTTTACCGTTGGTCGGAAGGGTAAACTTAGTCCGAGATTTATCGGGCCGTTTGAGATCTTAGATAGAGTTGGAGAACTCGCGTATCGGTTAGGCTTGCCGCCGTCCCCGAGCCACGTGCATAACGTATTTCATGTTTCCCACTTAGGAAGTACGTATCGGACCCTACCCATATTATAGATTTTGGAGAGGTCGATTTGGGGACCGAAATTACCTACGAGGAGAGGCCGATTCGGATCGTAGAGCGTCGGGTTAAGCAACTCGGGCACAAAACCATCCCTTTGGTCAAAGTGCGGTGGTCGAGGCATGGATCCGAGGAGGCCACGTGGGAAACAGAGGAGAGTATGAGGTCGAGATACCCCGAGTTATTCGTATTGTAAGTTTCGGGACGAAACTTATTTTTAGGGGGAGATAATGTAATATCCGCGTTTTCTATCCTGGGTAATTTCTATTTTGGTGCATTTTCGTTTCGGACAACTCGCTTTGCAATGTTTTGTAATTCGAACCTATTTTATTCTTGGAGTTTTTCCGTTTAGACGGGTCTTGATAATGTTTTTACGCAATTTCATCTCGTGTTATATTCTGTCGCATGTGTATTCGTTTCTCGTTAAATTCGTTCGATTTCGTCGTGTTCTTACTTCCATGAGTTCGTATGGTTATGTAGAGCATGTTGCGAGTTTCGGATTGTTAATCCGACGTTGTGTCGTGACTTTTCGGTTGTTTGGGACGTTTTTGTAATTTCCTAGAAGTTTAGGGAATTTGTCCCTTATTCGACTTTGGTTGTGTACCTCAGATTGTTTTGGGTTCCGTACTTCCATTTCGTGTTATTGTTGCCCAAATATCGATCCCTGTTGTTTTTATTCTCCTTCCGGATTTTTTTTTTCGTCATTTTGGGACCCGAGGGGGGGGTGTGGGCCGCGGCACAAGAATTGTGAGCCGCGGCACACGCATCGCCCAGTTGTTGCCTTAACAAACTGTACCGTGTGCCGCGGCACAAGTATTGTGCGCCGCGGCACACAAAAGCCGGTGCCGCGGCACTCTTTTCCGGGCCGGGGCACACCCGTGTGACACTTGCCGGCCAAAATCGATCATCACGCGTGCCGCTGGCACGGTCCCGGCAGCTGCCGCGCACATGCCGAGTCCGAGCCGCGGCACACTTCGATGAGCCGCGGCACAGCCGAGCGGTCACCACCACTGGCACAATTTTGGCTCTGTGCCGCGGCACGCTTTAGCCGAGCCGCGGCACACGGCGCGGCCGCCGCTATATCTCGCTTCTTATTCGGTGAGAATCGCCCATTTCCTCCCCTTCTTCAACCGTGCGAGAGAGAGAGAGTCTTGAGAGGGAGAGTTCCTCCATACACCACGTAATTAGGAGATTTCTTCCTCTCTATTAGATCGGGTGGCTCGGATTGCGGATCTAACACGTGGTTTTCGGATTTGAGTGCTTGATTCTTCAAGAGGTAAGAATTCCTTTAACCCTAGTATGATTTTGGGGAGGGTTTGGTGGTGATTTTGTGTTCTAATCCGAATTAGCCGATGTTGTTGTTAGAATTGATAGTATACTCGTGACCCTTGGTTTTCTTGTTTTTGGTTGGGATGAAATCCCGTTGTTATACCATTGACCGATTTCATTTCCTTTTGCACTCTTGGTGTCCGACGAATTGTCCCAACGGGTAGAATTAGGATTAATTCTTACCTTTCCGCATTATTGAGACTTGTGTATACCGTTATTGTGTTAGGATTGGATTTGGGAGGATTGTTCGGACCGAAACCTATTCCGTCGTCGTTCCTTCGTTTCGTTTCATTCAAGGCAAGTACATGCATTACATTTCGTTATGTATATTGTGATTTTCGAAATGAATGATGAATGGTGATTTTTGGGTGCGTGAGATGTGTTCCTTCCACCCGGAGTGTCCGACGGGATGTCTGGGGGTCGATACTAAGGGGTACGGCCGCGGAAGGGAACTTGTGTGCGTGTGTGATTGAACTTCCACCCGGAGTGTCCGACGGATGTCCGGGGTCGATACTAAGGGGTACGGCCGCGGAAGAGGTATCCCACCCGGAGTGTTCGACGGGATGTCTGGGGGTCGATACTAAGGGGTACGGCCACGGGATACCAGTTGTGATTTTGTGATATGGTGATGATTGGAAATTGATGAGATTGCCAATGTAGTATTCCGGAATATATATGTGGCAAATGACTTATGTTGAGATGATTGTGTAAAACCGCATTTTTGTATATAATGTGGTGTAATTGTGTACTTGCACTAGCTATTCGAATGCTAACCCCTTAAATGGGGGAAATGCGTCTTATGCATTTCAGTGCACGGAGAGCTGAGGAGCAGGCACGGGGCACGCACGCGAAGGACGGGATGGCTTGATGATAGTGGCTCGAGTCTGTTTTGTTTATTTCTATGTTTGGATATTGCATATGTCGAGTATTGGAATTAAACTGTTTATTCTTGAACTTGGTTTAAGTCCCCTGCGTGGGCATCGAATTGATATTTACACTATGTTTTATGTATTCCGTTGAAATGATTTGGCCGAGGCCACGGCCCTATTTACTTTTGAGTGCATCTTTTGGGGTTTTCATCGTGGTTATGTGTCATGTGTTAGCCTGGTAGACCTCAAGAGGGTTCTACGGCGTGTAATGTCCCCTTTGTGAATTGGGGTGTTACAGTCTTCGCGGTCGAGAATGAGCATTGGGAATCCCCAACCAGCATCAGTGACTCCCGGTAAGAAGAGAGTGTGCTTCAACTGCAACCGTACGGGACACATCCGTGTAAACTGTCCCTCACCACTCTTGACTTGTCATCGGTGCGGGTGTGAAGGCCATCGGGAGAAACATTGTGAGATAATTTCTGAATTGGCAAGGAATGCTACTCTGTCGGTGAGCAGAGCAAGTGGTCGGAGAATGTCCCGAAACCTTATGTCTTCAATAAGAGCCTATCATAGGCGAATGAAGATTTTGTGCTGTGTTCTAGTCGTTGCTGTTTCCAACAATCGTGACTTTGATTGTTTTTCATTTTAATTGCTTTTCGTTTCCTACTCCTACTGTTTTGAGTTTCGGGGCTGGCATGTTTTCTTAGCACGGGGACACGTAGTACCCGTGCTCTTCTTAGTATTTCCGATGTTGGGAGACTTTCATTGTTGATGATTCATCTGTGATTCTCTTGACAACTTCAAACTACCATGTTCTACGAACCTACCATCATTCGAACGAATTTCAGAACCGATTTGTTAGACTCCGTGAATTATTGTGGTCTATTCACATCTGAACTTAATCTCTGCAGAATTTTGTTCGAAACTATTTGTTCCCATTCGTATGATTAATATTTCCATTGTGTTATGAACTTGAATATGGTGGGTCGAGCTCGACACGCGATTTTAGTACATCTGAGTCGTTTGTGAATTTCCTTAATTCCGTGAGCTTCTACTTCTCCACTCTAACTTCTCGTGTTCACGTGTAATTTATTGCCTCATTTGACATGCCTGATACTTCCTAAGTCCAATCATTGTATTTTTTTTGAACCTTGTATTCGCGCATCGCTCATGATGTTTTGGGGCTGAGCAAGTAGTTACTTTTTCTTGGTTGTTCCACCACTCTACTTTAAGTTTCGGGACGAAACTTCTTTTAAGAGGGATAGTATGTAATATCCGGATAAATTGTTGAGTATTTTCATCAGTATTTGAACCCTGTATTACCTGAATTGGTGCTATCAATAATCGAAGTACGATCGTTTCCGTATTCATATCCTCATGCATGATAATATCAACCTTTAATCCTTTTCATGCAACTACGTCGTAACGCACGCTAACAGGTAAGCGTAACGTACGTTACGATCTGGAAATAGCGTACGCTACGAGCTAGACGTAGCGTACGTAAGGAGGTCAATAATTGAACAGACTGGCTAGCACATGGACAGCTGGTGGTGGGGCTCGGAAAGATTCCCGCGGATGAACCTGGACAGTTTTGGGGTCAACGGGTGTTAACATACGCTAAGGCTTGTAACTAGCGTACGCTAATATGTGTAGCTTACGTACGTAATGCATAGGGTGTAACGTACGTAAGCTAGTACAAAACGAGACAGTAAGCTATCAGTGATCGATAGCGTACGCTAATATCGAATGGTAGCGTGCGCTAAGTATATTACGTACGTAAATGGCTGAGGCTAACGTACGTAAATCTCAAGATATTATATATATGGACAACACCCCATTTCGTTTCTCTTAGTCCCTTTCACTTGCAATTCATTTTCCTTCATTTCTAGCAGGTTTCCAGCCCTCTAAAACACATAAAGAACACGTAGACTCGATCATTTAAGTTACGAAACATCTTGCATTGACATTCAAGCAATCGGAATTGGATGCTACCTCGTGTCTCTGCGTTTCTTTCATATTAAGGTATGTTAATGATACCTCAACCTTGATTTCGTGTTCTTAAGGATGTTTTGAACATACCACCAGGATTATTAAGCTCCATAAGATGATTTTTATCCGAACACCATGTTTTTGGAAGTTGAAATGTTCATGCTTTAGTTAGCCGAGTTAAGAACGTTATAGTCCGACTCTTGTTATGATAATCAAGTAAGGTAAAATTCTGAGATTAATAAATCATGTTGTATGGTGTTTCCATAATGATCATAGACTTAATGATGGTAACAACCTCAGATTTTCCGAACTACCTTTGAGGATCTATAATCAATATTTGGAGTGAGTATTATGATGGGAGGATTAACCTGGAATTCATAGACATCAACACCGTAGGATCATTATGATTCACATGAGTATGATATATGTGAATATAACGTACGTTAAGCTTTATGCATTACGTATGTTATACCCTCAGGAAAGGCAGTCGAACCGAGAAGAATCGCCCAAGGCATGCTTAGCGACGCTAATCCTTGTAGCTTACGTGCGCTAATCGCGTAACGCACGTTACGTATGTGTGTAACGACGTTACGAAGAGAACGATTAGGGTTCACCATCTTTTTATGCTTTTTCTCGTGTGATTGATTACTTATTTAATGATAGGATATTAAGGACGAATTTCCTACGATAATCCGGTTGAGCCTCTCCGATCGTCGTTTTCGTTGGAGTTCTGGATTGTTCCAATCAATTGTATTTCCGGAGTATTTGCGAGAGATTACCAAGGCAAGTACCTTGATATACGAATTATAATTACGTGAAATCATTGTTGCTGAAGTGTATGAATCATGTTATGAATATCTGTATTTATATTATATATATATAGATATGTGTAGATATTTATGTAGTATTAATTGATAGAGTTGAAGGCCTAATGTGCTAAGTCTTGATGAATAACGTGCGAGTTATTGTTTATTTTGCGTAGTTGCGTACTGGCGAATAAATTATGTGGATTGATGAACTGATTTGATAATTGTTGCAACGGTTGACTATGTGCTTGGTATTTGTAATAATGTGAATACTTGTTATGAGAGACGTCATATCCGGTACCTCGAGGACGGGCGTGCACTCCGGCTGTGTACGCCGCAATGAGCGGCTCCATATGATTGGTGAACACCGGTGTTACTTAATGCGCGAGCAAGGCGGCTCTGTGGGAGTGAACGCCGCGGTGACATGTGCAATGGGCGGCCAATATAGTGGAGTGAACGCCGGTACAGTGTGTGTAAGGGAGGCGCCCGGTGCTTATTGGTAACGGATATTTGAGTGATAGCTAAGACCCCGTTGTCAAATGATTTTCAAATTTAAATCTTTGCAACTTACTTTTAATGTTGGTCTTGACGTAGACCGCGGATTGTGTTTCTGGAGTTCGTTCCAATTTGTTTTAAATGTTGGTATCAGGGTTAATTAACCAAGGATATTTGACGAGATCTCCGAGGGTTAATTAATCAGGGGTCTTGAGCAGGATTTGTCGAATGAGAGGCTGTGCCTTTGATTGTACTGTGTTGATTATTCTGTGTATTGGGTCGAGGACCCCGTGAGATGTTGAGATTTGATCTCGTGATGATATTATTTGGATTGGGCCGAGAACCCCGTGAGATGTTGTAATGATTCACTTGTGATAGTGTTTTATCATTCGGGTCGAGAACCCCGAATAACGTTGTGATAGTTTTCTTGCAAAATTGTTTTCCACATGTTGGGTCAAGGACCCGAGAGCTTTTGAAGTATTTTATAAAGTATTTCCATCTGATTTTCAAAACCCCAAGATGACCCGAGTCAATATTAATATTTTCAAACTTTCTTATCAAAATACTTTTCCTTTTATAAAAAGGGAATTTTCTGACTCCTTGGGTTCGTTTAAAGTTTCATTGGCGTTATGTTCTGTACGGAGAATATGACAATGTGATTATCTTTCACCTTGTGTATGTAATACTATTCTGTGCTGACCATTTGAATGTGTGGGTTGTGTTAAGGTTTCACGACTGTTGAGTTTTGTGTTATTATTATTCGTATATCTTGTGTGTTATGTACTTGCACTAGCAAAATTCCAGTTTGCTAACCCCCGAGTTTCGGGGGGTGGGTGCCTGTTATGCGCTCAGGTTTTGGCAGCTCGGGAGCAGTCACAGGATTGACTGGGAAGGAGATGGAGGACAATGATACTAATCACACCAGAGTTAGTCTTTTTTTTTGTTTCATTTTGGTCGGTATTTCTCTGTCGTTCGAGTATTCACCCTTGCATGGGTGTAGTTTTCATTTATTAAATTGAATTGTTGTTCTTTTCTGTGTTCAAGTTTATTTTCATCATTGAGATGTAAGGTTCATTTGTTTTCTGAATTGTTTAATGACCTTGACGGTCTGCGTTGTATTTAGATTGACCCCGGTCGGTCAATCATTTGGTAGTCTAGTAGAGTTTAGCCTTGTAGATCCTTGTAAGAAGGGCCTACGGCGTGTAACATTTCCGGATGTATTCTGGGGGCGTTACAAATATGGTATCAGAGCTTAGGTTTGCGAAAAACCTAGGCCGTTGGGTCAAGTCCATGTCTTGTGTAAGTCGCGCGCGTCAGAGTTGTGATTAGTATCGTGGTTCCAACATCATCTTCAAGCAATCCGTGATGGTAAGCCTCCCGAATCGTAAGTCCCCTTACATACGTATTTGATTATATTGTGCTTAACGTGAACCTAGGGTTTGAACTTGTTAGAGATTATATTGTTTTACGATATCACCTGCATATACGCGTCGAGTGAGAATGGTTATGTAGTATACTTCGGTAGTCAAACATATTTATCGGTTTCTGCATTTCAGTAGGATAAATCTTTGAGTGTTAATTTTATCCGCTGCGTGAGTATTGTGAAATGACTCTTGACATTTTGGCATTTTAGTCTTGCACATTTTAACGGTATTTTTATGACGGTATTTAATATTTTACAAATGATTTTGTAAGTTTTGGGAAAATGCTACCGTCATCGGCTTTTGGCATATTTTGAAATGATTTTTAAATGGTTTTTTTAGCCTGGTAGGTTCTGGCACAGAATCCCCGGCATGTAATATTTCTGGGCCGAATTACAAACATTTCAAAGTAATGTTTTGAAATTTTCCTAGCATTGTAAACCTCATGATTTGATGTAGTCGTGTCGAATGGTCACGTATTTTAGTGAAAAGTTCTTTCGAATAAACATTTTGGTAGGAGAGGAAGGATTTTCAAAATTGTGGTATTTGGGACCCAACACTTTCGAAATATTTTAAATTAGTTGCAATTCGATTTTAAATTGTGATCGGTCAAAAATTTATCTTAAAAACAGGAGTTCTTGAGTCGCTCGCAAATATATACGAGGTAGAAGTAGTTTGTGGTAAGTTCTACCAAGGTCTTTTCTCTCGAGGATTGTCCAACAGGGCTTCGTATAATATTTTGTTACAAATTGCGAGAAATAAATACTAAAATATTCTAAAATATATTTTTGGTTTTTTAAATATTAACTAAATTAAATTGCACTATATTTTAAACTAAACTATTTTTTAATAAAACTAGTTTATATAAGATTATTTTTAATAAGACTATTTTTATACTAGACTATTTATATTAAGACTATTTATACTAGACTATTTTTATTAAGACTATTTATACTAGATTATTTATATTAAGACTATTTATACTAGACTATTTATACTAGATTATTTATATTAAGACTATTTATACTAGACTATTTATACTAGACTATTTTTAACTAGTGAAAATGAATAGAATTAAAATGAGCTGGGAATTTATAAAATCTAGGGGATTACGGGTTCATTAAATTAGGTATTTAATTAAGTATAGGAATTGATTTATATGGATATAAAAGAAAAAAAACGAATGTTTATCGAGTAATCAACTTTTCACCTCCGTACTTTCGTAATCAAAGATGTCTTAATCACTGTCACTTTTTTAAGATGTTGATAACAAGATTAACACTTGATAGATTGAAAAGATGTGTTTCCAATACACTTAACAATCAATCAAGGAGATTTCACTAGTAGAAATAGGATATGATCAATCTCTATTTAAACCAATTAGTCCTTTCATTTCTCTAACTTGACTATTTTTAGGATAAACGATCGTTCATCGAGTAATCAACTTTTCACCTCCGTACTTTCGTAATCAAAGATGTCTTAACCACTTTCGCAATCTTAAGATATTGATAACAAGATTAACATTTGATAGATTGAAAAGATATGTTTCCAATTCACTCAACAACCAATCAAGAAGGTTTCATTAGTAAAAATAGGATATGATCAATCTCTATTTAAACCAATTAGTCCTAAAAATAGTTTAAATCAATCAAATACTCAATATATAACCTAATAGAAATCCCCTTTCCCCTAGGAAGAAAGATTAGCTACTCATTGGTTCATACAAACTAAAATTATAATAGAAATAATTGATATACATAATATATATATATATAAACTTTTAATTACTAGAACTTGATGACAATAGATAAAACTTACTTGAATATGATGAATCAAAGTGCAAGAAACAAACTTCAAAATATAACTTCAAACTTGTTTAAAGGTTACAAGGTTACAAAAATTGAAAGTAAAATACTAAGTGCTTATTGATCAAGCACTTTTCAATTACAAACTAAATGAAAGAAAAACTTCAAACCAAAAATAAAATACAAACTAAAATTGAAAGTTCTAAGTAAAATATAATGCTAAAAGAAAGGAGTATTTCTTAGCAAGAAGATGGGTTTTAGAATTGGTAATTGGTGATTTTGCAATGGATGAAGATGTCCTTTTATAGGTGATTTTCAAGAATACAATTGATTATTTAATTCAAAATATCTATTGTAATATCATTTTTTTAATTCTTTGTTCACACTTCACCCATGCCTTTGAATTTTCAGATTTTTGACCAAAAAAATATCTTGTGGTTGAGTTCACAAGTTGGTCAAAAGTGGACTAATTTTGCATGGCATCTGCTGAAAAACGGCGATGAAAAACGGCCCAGTTTGCCCCGTGTTGTGCGCCGTTTTGTGGTGACTCGGTCTCTTCCGAAATACGCGCGAGGACACGGTGCTAAATGTCGGCCGTGTGTGAAACGGCCCAAGACACGGCCCTTGTTGCGCCGTATGTGAAACGGCCTACATAACACGGTCCTTTTTGCGCCGTGTTATATGGTCGTTTTGCCTTGAAAAATTCCCGTCGTTGGATTTAATCTTGTTTTTCGTCCTTTTTGATGCTTCATGTCAGTAATCTGTAAAATAATCATTTTTAGCTCATGTTTGGACATATCTGTAAAATATATATTTTTAATCTCAAATCAGTACAATTATGCCCGGAAAAATGAATATTTTGTATATGAATTTTAGATCAATTATGCACTAATCAAATACCCCACACTTAAATTCTTGCTAGTCCCGAGCAAGACTCTTTATTAATCACACACAAAATAAAAATTAAAATAAGACATAAAATAAAAAATAAAAAATAATACACACAAATTTAAGAAAAATAATTATATATAAAGATAAAAAGAGATCAAAATGCCATTAATACACAATAACCAACTTTATACAGTAGATAGAAATGAATCAAGATTCAAAATAAATCTACTAACGATTTTGAAGTTAAAACACGGTTTTTATTTTTGTAATTCCAAAATGCAAGGTTTTCCCCCCAAAAGGTTGATTATTTCTTTCCCACTCGTGACTTCACACGACTCCCTTTAATGGTTGCTCTCGATCACTCGTTTATTTTTCGACTCAATATGAAGAAGAATTTCATCGGCGTTATCAAATATTGTGATTTTTCACGAAATTGAGTGTATTGAAATTCAGCCGCTAATTAATTCAGATCTTGCTCATAAACTACATCCCTTTTAGTGATAGCTTTCACACCGTTATTTGCTAACGTGTAGCTCTTTTCACCAACATAATTTCTATCTTTTTTTTAAAGGTGATAGCTTTCACACCGTTATTTGCTAACATGTAGCTCTTTTCACCAATTTTTCTGTGAGACGGCAGCTACGCACAAACAATGGTTAGTCCTTTATTTTTCGCAAAATTTTAAGACCCCCAAAATTAGGCAGCTGTTGCTGCTCAACACTTCTCCTTTTTGTCATTTTTTTTTAGGTGATAGCTTTCACACCGTTATTTGCTAACGTGTAGCTCTTTTCACCAATGACTCCTTTTTTTTAGGGAATAGAATTTTTGCAGAAAATCATTTATTAGTTAAGCATGAAAAATCAAAAACTCCACAAATTAAGTAAATTTCAGTTCTATTTTTCATCAACCGACTGATTCTTCTTTTCTCAAGGTAACGAATGACTCGATTTTATATGATAACTACAAGGCTTGGAAAGAGAGATTAAGGCTCCAAAAATTTTGGAATATACAATTTTTTACCGGTTAAAACAATTTTAGAAGCTTGTATATAGCTAATTTATTGGTGTTTATGGCCAGATCTAGAAATCTCACAAATAAACAAAATATATATATATATATATATAAATATACATAAAAAAAATCAAAGCCAAATAACAAAAATAATCAAATCACACCACAATAATTAAAACATACCACCTCCAAACTTGAAAAAGAAAATTGTCCTCAGTTTTTTTAAAAAAAAAAAAAAAAAAAATAATAATAATAATAATAATAATAATAATAATAATAATAATAAGCAAGAGAAAAAAAAATTATACTCCCTGTTATGAAAATTGATGCTTGAGCTATGCCTTTTTGGATCTGCATAAAAAAATATACGAGGCAAACAACAACAACAAAAATATACCCGAAAGTATAACACAATTTTTAAGATGCGCATCAAGAAAGTCCGAAGAGTCGCCTTACGCTGCCATCAATGCTTTTATAAAAAGCACACAATAAAAATTACAGCAATAAAATAACAATACATAAATTGCGAATAGATGCGCGTCAAGAGATCAAGAAGAAACTCCTTAAGCTGCCACCATTTAGCACGATTATTACACACGACAGAAAGTAAAAATAACAAGAGGTCTGATATGGGGTATCAAAGGGAGAGGAATGAATCCACTTTTCGTTTTCTCACGGTGAGATCTTCCATCCAGACAATATTAGCTAGAGTGGATCTCGTTGAGGAACAAATTCAATGAGTTTTTGATTAGCTCTTCGGGTGTTGTTGCAACGACTATGATTCGCTTAGCACGCCTAAATAAAACCTTTTTCACAGAGTAGTCGATGAAAGATAGTAAACCATCAAAGAAACCATTGACATTAAGCTGCACTATTGGTTTTGATGAACATTTAGTCGGCTCGTAACCACATGAAAAAGTTCCTCAAGGGTGCCAAAACCACCGGGAAGGGTGATAAAGGCGCCAGAATTATTTATCATGTGAGTTATGCGATCTTGCATATTTACAGATCTAAACTCATCTCCAATAGTTGCCCCAGTGATTTTACTTTCAGCCAGAGGTTTTGGAATTACTCCCAACACTCTTACTCCTTCCATATAGGCAGAAGCAGCAGCTCGTCCCATTAATCCTAGACTTCCTCCTCCGTAAACTACATGAATGCATTTTTCTCCTAAAGTACGACCCAAGTTGTGTGCTGCTTCAGTAAAGCATGCATCTTTTCCATAACTAGCTCCACCAAAAATGCAGACTGAGTTAAATCTTTTTGTGGAAGATGATGACTCCATTTTTGAAAAGAATTTTTTAAGAGAGAAACAGAGAAAAGTGCAAGTTTGAGGGATGAATAAAAGAAACAAGCACAATGTTTATTTATAGAAGAAAAAGAAGGTAAAAATTGTTTAACAAGTTTGTGATTGTGTTGATTGCGCTTCAACTACTCAATAGAATAATGAATGCATTTATCGCGTATCACATTTTTTATTCAAAAAAAAATCTCACCACACGACAAAAATAAAAGATACTCACGCGTATGCACAGTAGTTGTGATTGTGGCTCACATCTTCCTCTGATTTTACGTTCAGAAACGGCTTAAACGCCTTCTATGAGTTGGGGAGAAGCTTCCCATCCAATTTTCTTACAAATTGGCAATCAGGGTCTTTTAACGTCAGATTCCCAAGACGTTGTTCATATTCTGGTTTGAATTTATTCCACAAACATCGAATTCCGTAATATACAAGTCCACTAGGATGCGTGTCAAGAGAAATTTCGATATTATCTAAATTCTCTTTATTCAGACCATCATTAATGAACTGAATTTTATCTTCTCTGTTTGTAGATGGAATTCCTAAAGATCGACATTTTAAATTACGCCCATCTAGCACATTTATAGCAAACGCCTAGCATCTTTGCTCGTCGTTTCTTGGCATATGAACTTTTCCAAGCCTGGTAAAAATCTAGTCGGTGTTTCGTGAATTCACCTTCTATTCTTACTTTAGCTTCGATAATGAATCTTATGTCAAAAGGTATGCTTTTATTCATAAGCAACCTCATCCTTTCAAGCCTTGTCTTGTAAATCTTTAAAATTGCATTTTTGCTTAGAAAGGGAAATCTTTTTTCAATTTTATACAATGTTTCTTCCATGACAAAATAAAATTAAAATGAAAAACGATAAAATATCTACAAATATCGCTTGTTTGTGGAAACCGAAAATCCGACTTTGATAGTCACGAGTACCGTTATCCGCCACTTGACCTATTGTAAGAATAAAAGATGCAGAAATAAAGAAAGATAAAATAACAAGATATAAACAAAACTATACAAAAAAAAAATTATATTTGGCCTAAAACAATCCCCGACAACGGCGCCAAAATTTGATCGGTGGAAAACTTATCTTAAAAACAGGAGTTCTTGAGTCGCTCGCAAATATATACGAGGTAGAAGTAGTTTGTGGTAAGTTCTACCAAGGTCTTTTCTCTCGAGGATTGTCCAACAGGGCTTCGTATAATATTTTGTTACAAATTGCGAGAAATAAATACTAAAATATTCTAAAATATATTTTTGGGTTTTTAAATATTAACAAAATTAAATTGCACTATATTTTAAACTAAACTATTTTTTAATAAGACTAGTTTATATAAGACTATTTTTAATAAGACTATTTTTATACTAGACTATTTATATTAAGACTATTTATACTAGACTGTTTATATTAAGACTATTTATACTAGATTATTTATATTAAGACTATTTATACTAGACTATTTATACTAGACTATTTTTAACTAGTGAAAATGAATAGAATTAAAATGAGTTGGGAATTTATAAAATCTAGGGGATTACGGGTTCATTAAATTAGGTATTTAATTAAGTATAGGAATGGATTTATATGGATATAAAAGAAAAAAAACGAATGTTTATCGAGTAATCAACTTTTCACCTCCGTACTTTCGTAATCAAAGATGTCTTAATCACTGTCACTTTTTTAAGATGTTGATAACAAGATTAACACTTGATAGATTGAAAAGATGTGTTTCCAATACACTTAACAATCAATCAAGGAGGTTTCACTAGTAGAAATAGGATATGATCAATCTCTATTTAAACCAATTAGTCCTTTCATTTCTCTAACTTGACTATTTTTAGGATAAACGATCGTTCATCGAGTAATCAACTTTTCACCTCCGTACTTTCGTAATCAAAGATGTCTTAACCACTTTCGCAATCTTAAGATGTTGATAACAAGATTAACATTTGATAGATTGAAAAGATATGTTTCCAATTCACTCAACAATCAATCAAGAAGGTTTCATTAGTAAAAATAGGATATGATCAATCTCTATTTAAACCAATTAGTCCTAAAAATAGTTTAAATCAATCAAATACTCAATATATAACCTAATAGAAATCCCTCTTCCCCTAGGAAGAAAGATTAGCTACTCATTGGTTCATACAAACTAAAATTATAATAGAAATAATTGATATACATAATATATATATATATAAACTTTTAATTACTAGAACTTGATGACAATAGATAAAACTTACTTGAATATGATGAATCAAAGTGCAAGAAACAAACTTCAAAATATAACTTCAAACTTGTTTAAAGGTTACAAGGTTGCAAAAATTGAAAGTAAAATACTAAGTGCTTATTGATCAAGCACTTTTCAATTACAAACTAAATGAAAGAAAAACTTCAAACCAAAAATAAAATACAAACTAAAATTGAAAGTTCTAAGTAAAATATAATGCTAAAAGAAAGGAGTATTTCTTAGCAAGAAGATGGGTTTTAGAATTGGTAATTGGTGATTTTGCAATGGATGAAGATGTCCTTTTATAGGTGATTTTCAAGAATACAATTGATTATTTAATTCAAAATATCTATTGTAATATCATTTTTTTAATTCTTTGTTCACACTTCACCCATGTCTTTGAATTTTCAGATTTTTGACCAAAAAAATATCTTGTGGTTGAGTTCACAAGTTGGTCAAAAGTGGACTAATTTTGCATGGCATCTGCTGAAAAACGGCGATGAAAAACGGCCCAGTTTGCCCCGTGTTGTGCGCCGTTTTGTGGTGACTCGGTCTCTTCCGGATTACGCGCGAGGACACGGCGCTAAATGCCGGCCGTGTGTGAAATGGCCCAAGACACGGCCCTTGTTGCGCCGTATGTGAAACGGCATACATAACACGGTCCTTTTTGTGCCGTGTTATATGGTCGTTTTGCCTTGAAAAATTCCCATCGTTGGATTTGATCTTGTTTTGCGTCCTTTTTGATGCTTCATGTCAGATCTGTAAAATAATCATTTTTAGCTCATGTTTGGACATATCTGTAAAATATATATTTTTAATCACAAATCAGTACAATTATGCCCGGAAAAATAAATATTTTGTATATGAATTTTAGATTAATTATGCACTAATCATTATGCAATGAAGAGAGAAGACGAAATTGTGGAACTTTCATCCATTCCCGTTGTTAATGAATTTCCAGATGTATTTCCTGACGAGTTACCTGGACTACCTCCACGACGGGATGTAGAATTCACCATTGAGCTGGAACCCGGAGCTGCACCAATTTCTAAGGCGCCGTATCGTATGGCACCTACTGAGATGTATGAACTGAAAAAGAAGCTGGAGGAGTTACTGGACAAAGGCTATATCCAGCCAAGCGTTTCGCCCTGGGGAGCGCCAATTCTTTTTGTCCGAAAGAAGGATGGATCGCTTCGACTGTGTATCGATTATCGAGAACTGAACAAGATGACGATTAAGGAGCAACAGTATTTTCTAAAATCGATCTGAGATCAGGATACCATCAGCTGAGGATTAAGGAATCTGATGTTCCAAAGTCAGCATTCAGAACTCGCTACGGACACTATGAGTTTGTAGTGATGCCGTTTGGTCTCACTAATGCACCTGCTGTATTCATGCAGTTGATGAACCTAGTATTCATCGGATATTTGGATAAATTTGTGGTCGTGTTCATTGATGACATTCTGGTGTATTCTAAGAGCCCAGAAGAACATGCGCAGCATTTGCGGATTGTGTTAGAACTTTTGAGAAATGAACGACTGTACGCCAAACTCTCTAAATGTGAATTCTGGCTAAAAGAAGTAATGTTCCTCGGTCATGTGGTATCAGCTGAAGGAGTCCGAGTAGATCCTCAGAAGATCGAAGCGGTTTTGGATTGGAAGCCTCCAAAGAACATGAAAGAAGTCCGAAGTTTCTTAGGACTTGCTGGGTATTATCATCGGTTCGTGGAAGGGTTTTCCAAAATCTCCCGCCCAATTACTCGACTCCTGCAGAAAACTCAAAAGTTTGAGTGGATCGAGTCGTATCATACTAGTTTTGATGAATTGAAGAAGAGATTGATGACAGCACCAATTTTATCACTTCCACAGGGGACTGGAAGATTCATAGTTTACAGTGATGCTTCGAACCAAGGACTCGGATGCGTATTGATGCAGAATGATAAGGTGATCGCTTATGCTTCACGACAGCTGAAACCTTATGAAATGAATTACCCAACACATGATTTAGAGCTGGCAGCAGTAATTTTTGCTTTGAAGATCTGGAGGCATTATCTGTACGGGACTCACTGTCAGATCTTTACGGATCACAAGAGTCTCAAATACATCTTCAGTCAGAAAGATTTGAACATGCGGCAAATAAGATGGTTAGAACTGATTAAGGACTATGACTTGGAGATTTTGTATCATCCAGGCAAAGCGAATGTAGTGGCCGATGCACTCAGCCGCAAGCCTGTTTCTATTCAGATGCTGGAGACGCTGACCTCCCAACTTAGCCTTCAACGAGAGATGATTCGAGAAGGAATTGAAGTGTGGTTACAAAGAGTCCAAGGACAACTGTGCGTGATGGAAATAACTTCATCATTAACCGAATAAATCAAATCTAGACAGGCAGATGATCCTCTGATGATTCGGTTACGTGATGAAGTGATCAAGGGGAAGGCCCCCGGATTCGTAATTTATGATGATGGAGTTTTGAGATTTCAGAACCGACTCTGCGTTCCCGATATTGATGTTCTGAAACAGACAATTATGAAGGAAGCTCACAATTCGCCTTATTCTATCCACCCGGGCACCAGTAAGATGTATAAGGACTTGAAGCAGAATTTTTGGTGGGGCAACATGAAGAAAGATGTAGCGGACTATGTTTCAAAATGCTTGACTTGTCAGCAGGTTAAGATCGAGCATCAACAGCCTGCCGGAATGTTGAAGCCGCTCCCGATTCCTGAATGGAAGTGGGAGGACATATCGATAGACTTTATCACTAGTATGCCGAGA
This sequence comes from Orobanche coerulescens, assembly GCA_033398695.1. Taxonomy (NCBI): domain Eukaryota; kingdom Viridiplantae; phylum Streptophyta; class Magnoliopsida; order Lamiales; family Orobanchaceae; genus Orobanche; species Orobanche coerulescens. The sequence goes on along the minus strand of CM065805.1, from coordinate 143,210,963 downwards.
ACCAAGACAGGAATGAACATGATTTGGGTGATAGTTGATCGTTTAACCAAATCAGCTCACTTTCTAGGCATTAAGGACACGTGGGGACCAGAGAGGTTGGCACGAGTATTTATTTCAGAGATAGTTCGATTGCATGGTACGCCGAAGACCATTGTTTCTGATCGAGACGGCCGTTTTGTGTCTCACTTTTGGAAAGTAGTTCATAAGGCCTTGGGAACCGAATTGAACTTCAGCACAGCTTATCACCCGCAGACTGATGGACAATCCGAGAGGACTATTCAAACGGTGGAAGATATGCTGAGGGCTTGTGCCTTAGATTGGTCAACTGATTGGGAAGTTCATCTACCGTTGATTGAATTTACCTACAACAATAGTTGGCATACTTCCATTATGATGGCACCGTTTGAGGCATTATACGGGAGGAGATGTAGATCACCCCTATGTTGGGACGATTCATCAGACTTGATCGGGACAGAACCAGAGTTGATCATACAGACTCGAGAGAAGATAGCCTTGATTCGTGAAAGGCTGTTGACCGCCCAGAGTCGCCAGAAAACTTATGCAGGCGTATGTCGTCGCCCATTGGAGTTCAATACTGGAGACCACGTACTTTTAAAGGTTTCTCCTACTCGGGGAATCTTCCGTTTTGGAAGAAGGGGAAAGCTGAGTCCGAGATATATCAGACCATTCGAGATCCTTGAGAGAGTTGGAGAGTTGGCATACAGATTGGCTGTAACACCCCCAATCCACTCAGGGATATTACACGCCGTAGACCCCTTTCCACAAGGAGCTACCAGGCGGGAGACTACAAATCAAAACCCACATGCGGTCAACTTGACCAAAACATAATACCGTAGACCGATTAGGTCTCTCAAAACATAGCATAACCGTACATCTGATGAAACTAAAATACAACTCGATCACATAGTACATAAAATGTCCATCCCCTCAAGGATGACAAGAACTCAAACTGATATATCACCGATGCACGACGTACTACAACCGTGACTAGTATCGCCGTATTGCATCATCCTCCGAGCCAATCCCGTGGTTGCTCACTCTCCAAATGTAACACCGGAATAAATAACAAAATCCCCAACGAGGGGTTAGCGATGGAATCGCTAGCAAGTAACCAAGCTATACGATTATACATCAAGAATACAACCGTTATGAAAATAACATTTCGACAAGGTAGTAACACGATCCCCGAATCTAAAGTCTTTTGAAAATTTATTCCTTTAAAACAAACCATGGGCATTACTCCAGAAATCACTGTAAGAGATTATTTAGAGACTTCGGGGGTCTCAGTGTAAAATCCTGAAATATGAATGTTTTTCCTTTTCAAAAGGTTTTCTTTCAAAATCATACAAATGATTTTATTCTCAACTCAAACCTCAAGACCAAAACCATATTGACCAATATAATCAGGATTCAAGATTCAAACATAAACAATTCAGAGATATCAAATCAATGTTAGGAATACTTGTTAGATTTTGATGATGTCATTAATTTAAAATCAAATGTTTATTACTTGGCAAAATGTAAGGAAGAACCAAATGAGTATCTTCCATAGGCCAAAATGTGTTAAGTATTACTTGGCAAAATGTAAGGAAGAACCAAATGAGTATCTTCCATAGGCCTAAATATGTTAAGTATAAAACTTGGCAAATTGTAAAGAAGAACCAAATGAGTATCTTCTGTAGGCCAAAGTTAGTTAGGCTGAAAAACGGCTAAGTACTTAGTACAGCCTAGACCATCAGAGAAGTACAGCCGACTCCAGTCAGAGTAGTTCTGGTCAACTAAATTTATCAGAGAAGTTTGACCAGACTGCAGCCGAGGTACCTCAGGGAAGTCACCTGATCAGACAAGTCACAAACAGTGAACAACCGAGAGGACCTACCTGCAGAGATATAAGCTGCACATCAGCCTACTCAACTACAGCCTAGTACTCCAAGTCCACGTCAGCATGCTTTGAAAATTCAAATATTACGGAAAGCTCACATGCAACGTGAAGAGACAAATTGGAGTGATTCCCGCAAGAGATATGATTTATTTAAATCATCCTGACCCATCGTGAAGACTTTAATCCTTTTATATTCAAAAGATTCGGCGCTCACATGCAGAAGTCTTCACAACGGTCGGAAGATAAAATAAAATAATGGGAATCCAGCCTTGCAACGTTCAGAAAGATTAAACAATGAAGTCTCCCTCCAACGGACGGATTTGTTCAGATTTGCAACGGCTACAAAAAAAGAAACTCAGAGATCGTGATCTATATATACCCGGAGATTTGAAACTGAGCAACTACCGGTGCGAACATACATTCTAGCGATCAAAGCAAACAAAGCAATCTCAAGCAATCAAATAGCATCGTGAAAAGAGCAGATCTAAAAGTTCATTCTTAAGGAAGCTCTTAAGTTGGAGAAGACAAACACTCTTGTCTATAATCTTGAGTACGGGGTACTTCACTGGTTGAAGTAAGAGACTGTAAGGGCATCCGAGGATTGAGGATCAAGAGGTGCAAGGCAGTCAAGTGTGTGTACAACGGCACGGATTTCCACTGGTTGGAAGCTGTTGTAGTGTGTTGTGAATCACTGTAATATTTATCACTGGTTGAAAATTATAGTGAATTCATCTCCAACTGGTTTGGAGAAAAGTGGATTAGTAGAGGATTACCCCACCTCTGAGACCACTATAATTGCCTGTGTTATTCACTATTTTACTGCATCATACTCTAACTGCTGCATACATTGTTAAGTGTTTCATTAAGTTAATTTATATTCGTCATCAGCTGACTTCCGCACATTTCCAAGAACAAACGACTCCAAGTCATTTGTTTGACCATCAGCTGAAGAAACTCACTCTTCGAGAAAAGAGTTCAAGAGTTTCAACAAGTCTATTCACCCCCCCCTCTAGACTTGTTCCTGGACGACTTGTGACCTACAAGTGGTATCGGAGAGGTTGGTTCATTTTTTTCTCACGAACCAGATCTATACTAGATATATATCTTATCTCTCACGTTATAATGGAACACATGCACTCTAGACTACCTGTCTTTTCAGTTGACGAGTATGATCTCTGGAAGATAAGAATGCAGGCACACTTATCTTCAATCCATGACGACATGTGGTGCATCATTGAAGACGGTCCATTCATTTTTGAGAAGGACAACACAGCCGAGGAGATCGCAGCTGGGAGGCCCGAAAAGATTCCTAAGAAGAGAGAACTGAGTCGACCCCCGAAGAGAGAAAGCCGCCAATCTTGACAACAGGCCGTAGATGTGTTATACCAAACTCTTGACAAATCCACGATGGTCAAGATCAAAATTGTAAGAATGCCAAAGAAATTTGGGACACATTAGCTCTAATGTGTGAAGGAACTGAGTCGATCAAGGAAAACAAGTTGTCAATAGCTATCCAAAAGTTTGACAACTTTAAAATGAAGAATGGTGAATCAATAGATCAAGTGGACACAAGGTTCACTGAAATCATCAATGAGATCAACTCCCTGGGCAAAACCTATGGCAACAGGGAAATGGCACTAAAGGTCCTCAGATCTCTAAATCCCGAATGGAGCATGAAGGTTGTAGCTATGAGAGAGTCCAAAGACTCGAATAAGATAAAAATTCAGAGTCGTTTCTTCGATCTAAAGGCTTATGAGTTCGAGCTTCCAAGCTCATCCTCAATCGAGCCTCGCAGAGAAGGGAATCGCATTTGCAAATGAGTCCCTGCTAAGAGCTTATCTCGATGTGAAACCTCCAAATCCACTAGATTTTGAGGAAGAAATGGCTTTCATAATGCAAAGGTTCAAGAATTTCGTAAAGAACTACTCCAAGTATAAGAAAAACTACAAGGAGAATCCAAGAAGGAACCAGAAGGCTGGAAGCTGGAAAGTTGAATGCTACAACTGTCACAAAATAGGACACATCCAAATGGATTGTCCCGAGCTCAAGAAGGACGAAACCAAGAAGGAGGTGGGCAGAAAGGAAGACAGAAGAAAAGCTCTCATCGGAGAAGATCAGGAGCATGTCGAATCAAGCGGCGGTTTCTTTTCTGATGAAGACGAGGAGTATGATTGCCTGATGGCAAACTTAGCTGATGAAGAGGTAACTTCTAAACCTACCGGTTCAAATAATAGCTCAGCCATGTCACAAGATATGGATTTACATGAATCGGTAAATCAATTATTCAAAGATTTTGAAACACTTAAATCTCGCACACTAAGTCAGACACAGAGAAGACTCACCGCAAGATGAGAATAGGCGATTGAAAAATGATTTCAAAACTCATTTAGATTTAAATAAGGTTGAGACAACTACAATGATTTTAAAACTGTGCAAGTGTCACTACAATTGAGATAGACCGCTAAATATTTTACTTAAAGAAAAGTCACCGCACTTGCTCATGCCAAAGCCGAGTTTACTAAGCCGGGCACGTATAAATAAAACTCAGCAGGAAATAACCTCCCGAAGGCGTCTTAAACTCGGGTGAATTGTGTACTTATAAAAGGTCATTATATACCAAATCGGGCCTTGGATATGATTCTCACACTCCTCTAGTTCTCAAACCAAGTTTATCAAGGAGAAACAATGGTCTCGATCACGAGCCTGTATAAACCGATATTCAAAACAGCAACAACCAAGTCAAACGTCTAGCCGTAGTCGTTACACTGCATGACCACCTAGACAGCGATCAGGCAAAGCGGCCTGTGCAAAAGCAAAGACTGCATAACATGCCCACTATTACCAACAACTCCCCAAAAATAGATTTCATAATGGGAGGGGCAGATGGAAACCTCAAGGTTTTCCTAATTACCAAAATGAACAAGTGTGGAGACCACAAAGGTTTAATAAATGGTCTCAGCCTAGATTTAGAAATGGCCCACACTATTTTGAGGAATATCCGGTATACAATCCAACCAGGAGATTTAGACCTCGACCACAGACACCTTTTAAGGGTTATAATAATAATTCCTATAATCCATGGAGAAATCAATTCTCCAGGAAACCAACTAACCCCAAAGGACCCACACAAATTTGGGTACCTAAATCTCTGCTTGTTTAATTGCAGAAAAGATGGAAGGACTACAACCACATCTCCTCAAGCTCAAATTTTGGAGGAGAAGAATGGTTTGTAGACTCTGGATGCTCGAGGCATATGACCGGGAACAAGAAGATGCTGACCAAATATACCAAAGAAAGAGGTCCCGATGTAACCTTTGGAGATAGCTCTAGAGGACAGACAAAAGGCTTTGGAGAGCTGCACCGAGGAAACATTGTCATATCCAAAGTTCATTATGTCAAAGGGCTCAAATACAACCTCCTGAGCATAAGCCAGTTCTGTTACGAGAAGAATCTAGTAGTCTTCACCATCTTGAAGTGTATGGTGATAGACATCTTATCTGGAGAAATAAAGCTACAAGGATTCAGAAGAAGAGATGTCTACATGATTGATTGGAACACAGGAACACCTAACTCCTGTTTTCTATCCAAGACTGTAGCTGAGAATGGATGGCTGTGGCACAAGAGACTATGTCATCTAAACTTCAAAGCCATCAACAAGATTAGCTCTCAGAAGCTGGTCAGAGGACTTCCAAATGAAGTATTCAAAAAGGAAGCACTCTGTGATGCATGTCAGAAGGGAAAGCAGACCAAGGCATCGTTCAAGCCAGTTCAGCCTACAACGCTCACAACAAGGATCTTAGATCTACTACATATGGATCTATTTGGTCCTATAAAACCAAGTACTTTGAGCGGCCGAAAGCATGCTCTTGTAATAGTAGATGATTATTCAAGATATACTTGGATCATTTTTCTATTCAAGAAAAGTGAAACCCTGACCAAGTTACCTGAGCTGCTGAGAAGGATCCAGAATGAGAAATCCCTCTCCATAATCAAGATCAGATCAGATAGAGGAGGAGAGTTTCTCAACAAGGCGATAACTGATTTCAGCGATTAGAATGGGATCCAAAGATGAGCTCTGCGGCCAGACGCCTGCCAGAATGGTGTTGCTGAAAGAAGGAACGTAACTCAAGGAAGCAAAGAAGGTCCATGATTGCGAAGCGGACCTACCCAAGAGGTTCTGGCTAAAGTTAACACACTGTCACACCTGCAAGCAGAGTATGATAGTAGGGAGACATGGCAAAACTCCCTATGAGGTTTGGAATAATAGAACTCCTACTGTTGCTTACTTTCATGTTTTTGGTTGTAAGTGTTTCATCCACAACAACGGTAAAACACAGCTAAATGCCTTTGATGCTAAAACTGATGATGGTCTATTTATGAGATATTCCCAAAGAAGCAAGGCATATAGAGTTTTTAACAAAAGAACCTTAGTTGTGGAGGAAACACCCCATGTTGTTTTTGATGAATCTACAGTTGAGTACAGGAAACAACTTGAGCAAATTGAGAACAAGCTCAAGTCAGCAACCCTTGAAGAAGTCATTATACATGACACTGGAATGGTGGACTCACCTACAGATCAGCCTGATGACCCAACTGCAGCTGACGAAGACCCAACTGCAGATCAGACAGGATCACCAAACCTATCTGATCCAGTTGCTGCGGAAGAAGACCCAAATGAGTCGACAAAGACTCATCTCAGCCTGTAACCAAGCTGCAGATGACAAGGCGGTAGCTGATCCAGTTGCAGACCAGAACCCAGCTGATGCAGATAACCACCAGAGCAATCCAACAGGGGGAACAAACCCAAAAGAGGACGAGATCCCCAAATGGCTCAAGGATCATCCAATTCAGCAAATTATCGGAAAGTTGACTGATGGAGTCAAGACAAGACAGTCAACTCTACCAGCAGGAATGGCGATGTTCTCATGTTTCATGTCACAAATTGAACCCAAGACCACAGAACAAGCCTTGGAAGATTATTCATGGATTAATGCCATGCAAGAGGAATTGGAGCAGATGGAAAGAAACAAAGTTTGGGAACTAACAGACAGACCTAATCACAAGAAAGTTATTGGCACCAAATGGGTGTATAAAAACAAGAGTGATGAAGACGGAGCTGTTGTTAGGAATAAAGCCAGACTCGTAGCAAAAGGTTATGCACAGTGTGAGGGAATAGATTTTGATGAAACTTATGCACCTGTTGCAAGATTAGAAGCCATCCGACTATTCCTCGCATATGCTGCATTCAAGGACTTTGAAGTCTACCAGATGGATGTAAAAAGTGCGTTTCTGAATGGAATCCTAGAAGAAGAAGTCTATGTAGAGCAACCCCCAGGTTTTGTCAAAGGAGACAAAGTCTACAAGCTGTTGAAGGCTCTGTATGGACTCAAGCAAGCACCGAGAGCATGGTATGAAACACTGTCTGTGTTTCTTGAGAAAAATGGTTTTTGCAAAGGAAAAGTGGACAAGACCCTATTCAGAGTGGAACACGAAGGCCACATATTAATAGTTCAGATTTATGTGGATGACATCATATTCGGGTCAACCAATCCAGAACTATGCGAGAAATTCTCCAACCTCATGCAAGGAGAATTTGAGATGAGTATGATGGGAAAGCTTAACTTCTTTCTCGGATTACAAGTTAAGCAGATGGAAAAAGGAATTTTCATCAACCAAGCAAAGTATACTGGGATCTTATCAAGAGATATGGAATGGAATCACCAAGCCCGCAAGAATTCCAATGAGCACAAGTACTCACCGGATGCAGCGAGGTGCATATCGGTGGACTCAACCCACTACAGAGGACTCATCGGATCTCTTCGTACCTCACCGCAAGCGAGCATATATCATATGCAGTTGGAGTTTGTGCAAGATTCCAGTCCAAGCCGAAGCAATCACACCTAGATGCAGCTAAGAGAATAATTAAGTACCTAAAGTCTACAATTAATGTTGGACTGTGGTACCCCAAGGATGACAACTTCGAGATATCAGGATACTCAGATGCGGATTTCGCCGGATGCAAAATCAACAGGAAGAGCACTAGTGGAACGTGTCAATTCCTAGGAACCAGACTGATATCCTGGTTTAGCAAGAAGCAGGTTTCTAACTCTATCTCCACTAAAGAGTCAGAATACCTAGTCAGTAGTCACAGCATGCATTCTATGGATCAGACAACAGTTAAGGGACTATAATATTATTGCCAACGAAGTTCCTATTTGGTGTGACAACAATAGTGCTAATGCAATAACCAACAATCTGGTTTTGCACTCAAGGACGAAGCACATTGACGTTAAGCACCATTTCATTAGAGACCATGTGCTTAACAAAAGGGTTAGAGTTGAAAGAGTCAGCACAGACTACCAAATAGCTGACATCTTCACTAAACCCTTGCCAGAAGAAAGATTCCTAGAGCTTAGCAGAGACCTTGGATTACTAGATTGGGAATCTAGTTCTGAAGCAAGTTGAAGGAAGGACGGACACTCAGAATCAGCCTAAGCTGATACAGGCGAGAAGACGAAGGCCAGACGAAGCAACTAAGCTGTTCAGAATACCAGTCGAGAGGTCAACTAACCTGTTGCAGAGTGGTCAACAGTCAACAAAATCAGACCAGCTAAGTTCTCTAAACTGACCTCTATATTTTCTTAATTAATATCTGCCACATTTATAAATATTATTTTGGCTAAAATGGCATTTAAAATATACATTTTATAAGCCAAGTGGCAATTTTAATACACGCGTCACACGCCTATTTAATTAACCTCTACGGTGGCCAATCAGAATCAATCGTCAAATTTTAAATAGGGCCACCGATTCAAATTTGAAATTCAAAAGAATATCAAAAGGCGTACCACCGTTCAAATATATAATAAACTAATACAAACGTCTTTTCATCTTCTTTATAAGGAACGAAAACCTTTCACTTTACTCTTTACGCTTACAGAAACCCTAGAATTTACAGAGCAAAATACACACTAAAAATCCTAAAATCCTTTTTGCAGAATTGGCATCTTTTGAAGGAGCAAACTTGAAGGCGATGAAGGACCAGATCATCTTCTCCATGGTCGTCGACTTCGAAGGTTTATTAGAAGCAAATCTAGAGGACTTCGATATGCTTAATTTGATCCGGGCGATGAAGCTGAACGGAATCTACCCGTTTCTCGACATCAACCCGCAACATTTGTTCAAGGAAGATGTCGTTGAATTTTATAGTAATGCCTCTCTGATTCAGCACGGGATTAACAACTCAGTCGGCGGAGTTCCAATCACCATAGATCGAGAGAAGATCCGTTCTGTATTCGGGATGAAACATCGTGGTTTGGCGGTCGAATCCCTAAACAATCACCCGCCGAAACCTGGAAAACGATCAAAGTCGAAAACATCCCAGAGAAATTAAAGTTTACAGCGAAGAGGAATGAGTTGAAAAGGATTTATCGAGTTGCTTTGGACATCACAAACAAAATAGTCATGGGGATGGCAGGCAGCTATGACCAACTGTCATCATCAAAATTCATGGTGCTGGGTGCGCTGATCCAAGAAGAGGAAATCGATTGGGCGGACTATATTTTCAGGCAACTTGTTCGCGAGGTGAACAAAGTCGAATGGCTTGAAGGTGAGAAGAAATTCAAAACTAAGTTGGCGTTCGGAACGCATCTTAGTTGGTTGTTGGAGAAAACCGGAGTGGCTAAGGGAAACATTGACCCTTTCCACCCAAACAAGAGGCTAGGTCACATGGACCATGACAAGAAGAAGGTTGGAGTCACTGGGAGGGCAGCCCAGTTGTTGAAGGATCTGCCGGACTCCGTCCCATATCCAAGATACGATTTATCAGAGGAATCGGACCGACCTGCAGCTGAGATCGGAACTGCAGCCGAGTCCGGGAATGAGTCTGACGATACACCAATAGCTATCAGATTCAAGCGACGAGGACCAGCCCCAGAAGGACCCTCTAACGTGCAGTCATCACCTGAACCCTCTCCAAAGAGGCCTAGAAAGCTGCAAATCGGCGAGGAGAGCACGAGCATCACGCCACCCATCGTCACTTCACCAGTTCATCCTGAAGACTTGCCTGCACCAGACACTGAAACTCGGATTGTACCTGTTATCACACCTCCAGTGTACATATCCGAAGAAGAGGAAGCAGGTCTTATTATCTCTATTCCTGAAGCAGATTACACTTTCAACCTTTTAGAAAATAATACTTTTAATCTCTCTATTGAACAACTTCAGCTTGTCAAACCACAAGCAGAAAAACACTCTTTTGTAAATATTTTTAAAGAGTGGAAATCTCTCAAAACCACGTCTTTTTCAAATCTTCAAACCTTTGTTGAAACTAGTGGTTGGGAATATCCCCAAGCCACTGAGGATGTTCTGACTGAATTTTGCAAAGAGTCAGATTTAGCTTTGGTCCTCCAGGATAACTGGTTCATGTCACATTTTGAGACAAACATGGACCACTTTATCCATTCTATAATGCTAAGTATTTTTAATGGTGTTTTTGGAGAGGAGGAAGAGGAAGTAGAAAAGGAGATTAGGATTGAAGAAATTAATGGAGACAATGAAATTATCAATTTGGTTGAAGAGGATAAAGAAGAAAAAGAATCTGAAAAAAATATACCAGTTGAAAAACAAACAGAGGAGGTTGAGAAGACAGAAGAAGTAGCTGATGAAGGAGATGAAGAAGAAGGAGAAGAAGTAGAGCAGGAAAAAGATGAAGAAGATAAGGAGGATGAGGATGATGAAGGAGAAAAGAAGAATGATGATAAAAATGATGATGATGATGATGATGATAATGATGATGGAGGTGAAGGAGGAGCAGAAAAAGAAAAAGAAAAAGATGAGGAAAAAGAGAAAGAAAAATCTGGAGAAGAAGAAGGGAAAGAAGGAGAGAGAGAAGGAGCCAAAGAGCTAGAGCCAGAGCCAGAGGCTACTCATGAAGCTGCAGATAGGATTGATGTGCTCACAGTACACCACTAGATGCGGAGTGGCGTAAGACTCAGTGTCGGGACCCGGAGAAAACCCAACTGACCTACCTGCGGCCCAGAGCCCTGCAGTCTAGTGGTTCTCTTGCAGAAGGTTCAGGAGAGCACTCTCCATCAGCTCAGTTATCACCTACCATGACTGAGCTGATCAAGCAAATTGTCAGAGACACTATAGGGGAGCTGCTATCAACTCAGGTCACTCCTGACCTTCAGACCATAAATGCCAAGATTGACACCCTACTTCAGAGAGATCCCTCGGCCTCCTCCTCCTACAAACAACGTAATGCCTTTTGGCATGTCCGATTGGATGAGCCGCATGGAACAATGATTGACAACCCTTATTGATGCCGGCAAAAAGGGGGAAGAGAGGATTCGGGGAAGAGAGAGAAATCAGAAGCAAGAAGAAGCAGGATGTCCCTCAGATTGAAGGACCCTCCAGTCTAAAGAGAAAGGAAGCTGTAGATCGAGATGACCAGGCTGACCAGCCTGTAGGAAAAAGAAGAAGGACCAGAAGCGGCTTTGAACCTACTCTTGAATGGGAAGGGATGGGGCTATGGTATGTTGAGGATTTCATCCCATTTGAAGCTCTTGAAATGTGGGGAGCTGCTAAGAAGAGGTTCATCAGAGACTATTATGTCTGGGAACTACTTCAAGATGACAAACTCTCCCCACAGGAAATCTTCATAAACTTCATGGAAGAAGTCCATCCGAATCTTTGGGCTGTTCTGAAGAAGCACGCTAAAGAGCGAAATGCCTTTCCTATGATTCCCTTATTCAGAGCTGAAGAAGCACCAGTCCGCATGGATGGTGAACTTGATGAGTTACAACTTCAGAAGCAAATCAAGCTAGTGTGTCTTGAGAACAGATTCAGATCTCAGCAAGAGCAGGATTTCGCAGCACTCGTGGTGAAAAGAAAATATGGCCTTGCTCCAGTCAAGGTAAGACCTATTGGAGCCAAACCATTCAAGCCTACCAAACAGCCTACTCGAAGAGGCAGAGGAAGAGGCAGATGACCTTAGTTATTTCTCTTACTTGTAATTTTATTTTCTGTACTTAAAACATTCTTGTAAAATTTCAATAATAAAGTCAGAAAATTTTATGTACAGTCTGTTGAATGATAATTTCCAGTTGTCTCAATATTAGACTGATTTCAGTTTTGTCTCGCACTTAAGTGCAGACTTGGTCATTTGATTTCTTACTTAGTTTTGCCATCATCAAAATAGGGGGAATTTGTTAGGAATACTTGTTAGATTTTGATGATGTCATTAATTTAAAATCAAATGTTTATTACTTGGCAAAATGTAAGGAAGAACCAAATGAGTATCTTCCATAGGCCAAAATGTGTTAAGTATTACTTGGCAAAATGTAAGGAAGAACCAAATGAGTATCTTCCATAGGCCTAAATATGTTAAGTATAAAACTTGGCAAATTGTAAAGAAGAACCAAATGAGTATCTTCTGTAGGCCAAAGTTAGTTAGGCTGAAAAACGGCTAAGTACTTAGTACAGCCTAGACCATCAGAGAAGTACAATAGACTCGATCGAGTAGTTCGGTCAACTAAATTTATCGAGAAGTTTGACTGTGATCACCGAGGTACCTCAGGGAAGTCACCTGATCAGACAAGTCACAAACAGTGAACAACCGAGAGGACCTACCTGCAGAGATATAAGCTGCACATCAGCCTACTCAACGACAGCCTAGTACTCCAAGTCCACGTCAGCATGCTTTGAAAAGTCAAATATTACGGAAAGCTCACATGCAACGTGAAGAGACAAATTGGAGTGATTCCCGCAAGAGATATGATTTATTTAAATCATCCTGACCCATCGTGAAGACTTTAATCCTTTTATATTCAAAAGATTCGGCGCTCACATGCAGAAGTCCTCACAACGGTCGGAAGATAAAATAAAATAATGGGAATCCAGCCTTGCAACGTTCAGAAAGATTAAACAATGAAGTCTCCCTCCAACGGACGGATTTGTTCAGATTTGCAACGGCTACAAAAAAAGAAACTCAGAGATCGTGATCTATATATACCCGGAGATTTGAAACTGAGCAACTACCGGTGCGAACATACATTCTAGCGATCAAAGCAAACAAAGAAATCTCAAGCAATCAAATAGCATCGTGAAAAGAGAAGATCTAAAAGTTCATTCTTAAGGAAGCTCTTAAGTTGGAGAAGACAAACACTCTTGTCTATAATCTTGAGTACGGGGTACTTCACTGGTTGAAGTAAGAGACTGTAAGGGCATCCGAGGATCGAGGATCAAGAGGTGCAAGGCAGTCAAGTGTGTGTACAACGGCACGGATTTCCACTGGTTGGAAGCTGTTGTAGTGTGTTGTGAATCACTGTAATATTTATCACTGGTTGAAAATTATAGTGAATTCATCTCCAACTGGTTTGGAGAAAAGTGGATTAGTAGAGGATTACCCCACCTCTGAGACCACTATAATTGCCTGTGTTATTCACTATTTTACTGCATCATACTCTAACTGCTGCATACATTGTTAAGTGTTTCATTAAGTTAATTTATATTCGTCATCAGCTGACTTCCGAACATTTCCAAGAACAAACGACTCCAAGTCATTTGTTTGACCATCAGCTGAAGAAACTCACTCTTCGATAAAAGAGTTCAAGAGTTTCAACAAGTCTATTCACCCCCCCTCTAGACTTGTTCCTGGACGACTTGTGACCTACAATCAACAGTCAAAACGTCTCTGTGGCCCCGAAGGGTCCCACCCAGATTAGCTCATCAAGAATAAACTCGAACACACCCATAAGTTATCTTGACATCGCACTCGCAAGTGACGATTCTCGGAGCCCTCTCCAGACCTACCCGATTAGATAACCTTATGGTCAAATCGTAACATCTGGCCGTACTCGCAAGCACGTGCCTCCGGAGGCCTCGACGGACCCTACCCGGATAACATCATTCAAGTACGCCCATAAGTTATCATGACATCGCACTCGCAAGTGTCGATTCTCGGAGCCCTCCCCAGACCTACCCGAATTGATAACCTTATGGTCACAACGTACGTCTGGCCGTACTCGCAAGCACGCTCCTCCGGAGGCCTCGACGGGACCCTACCCGGACAACATCTCAATTCACTAAGATACACAACAACAACAAAGGCACAATATTTACTACAACCGGAAACACGTAACATATAAGTTAATGTAACATAACTTCCACAAGGCACAATATTCACAGCACACCATCATTCAGGAAAAAGGCTAACGAGCTAATAATACAAGTATTACGTGATTCCACAATTCCTCGGTTAACTACTCATTTCTAGTATCCACCGTAAGCACAAAATAACATGAAATAGTTGTTATCATTCTTCGTGAAACTCAAGTTACGTTTGTAATTACTTTCATAAATTCACATTTTCATTTAAAGTAAGTTACGGTTAATTATATCGTCACTAACAAGTCCACGTTAGATTCACGACACATCACATTCTCAAAGTATAAAGAATATAGACGAGATACTCGCCTCAAGTCCAACGCACGCGAAGCAACGGGAAAGCTCGACTTAATGACCGCTACCGAACACTCCGAAGAACACGATTCAACTGGGAAGCTCGGACCCCAAAGAAGACAACGAACGGGAGGGTTCCGACTCGAGTTCTTCACAAGAATTCGACCCTAACAACATATAATCAATAAATCATCGATCATACGAGGAAGAATAATCGAAGAACGCCTGAAAACCCCTCTATGACATTTTACCGGACACCTTCAAGGCGTGGATCAAGAACTCGACCAAAACAACGAATCGATACGATAAAACCATGGAATATCAAGGTAAATGATACAATACATCTAAATAATCATCAATATATCACAATCCTAAGTTAAATCGGATTAAACGGATGAAATCGAACAAAATACCCAAAATCCCCAAAATTAGTTTTCTAGGAAATCTGACGTGATTCGGTAGATCGGAGGATGTTATAGGATGGATAATTGATGATATGAATTCCAAGACTTCATGTATTTAACACCTGACAACATCTCTCCATGATTATAAAATCTCCAGCCGCGGAAGAGGATGAAACGAGTGAGAAAAATGATGAAAAACCCGTCTGCAGGGCCTTAAATAGGCTGCCTGCCGGCCGCCTTACGTACGTAACCGGCCATGGCTTGCGTACGTAACCGGCCATGGCCGACTCACTGCCTAGAAATGCCAGCAGCGTTACGTACGTAACCGGACAAGGCTTACGTACGTAACCGGCCTTACGTACGTAACGGCCGAGCACTACCGGCCGTAACTCGGCCTGGGCCAAGACTGTCCGGCCATGACTCGGCCCGGGCCAACTCCGACGGCCCGAACGACCCCGAAACACGAACCTAAATATGAATCAAAGATACGGTTACGAAGTACTCGCAAAGACGAATCCAAGCGCTAAGAGAACACACGATTCCGACCACCCGAAGGCTCAAAATTTGACAACGGAAAGTAATTACCCCAAACTTTGGGAAATTACGAAAATGGCCCAAAACGCCCGAAAATCACGATACGTGATCGAAACACCAAGACAAAGCTCGCCACATGAATAATAACATTAAATGAACTTACGAGAAAGTCGAAACAATAGTTTCGGACGAGATTCGCAAGAATCGAACTCAAGTGCGGAAAAATCGCCAAAAAGCACGGAACTCGACAAAACGATACCGAAACGAACTTGGATGACCAAACACGAAGAACAAAACATTGTCAAAATGTCAAAACGGTTGCAAGCGAGTTTTGGAATCTAGAAAAATGCCAAAAATGAAAAATTACCGAAAAAGAAAATCACGGGTATTACATTCTACCCCTCTAAAAAAAAGTTTCGTCCCGAAACTTAAACTAAAAAAAAAAGTGAAGTCACAAACAACAAAGCACGGCCGACAAAATCTCAACGGTCCCGACGAACCGATCCCGATACCGATGCTGAAACACGATTCTGGCAAACCTCATGGAATAATTCACAATACTGAACTCTGTGGCCCTCGAGTCCACAACTATAACAAGTAATCCGTTGCGAAGGACAATTAGCTTGCACATGACCGACAACATTGCAATTAAAGCACCTCCCAGTCTGACTAGGAGTCAAAGAAGACAACTTGGAACTCTTGGTTCCACCGAACGAAGAAATTGAAGGTTTCGCCGCACGACTACGCGAAACTCGATGAGAAGAATTTCCGTCTCTTGCACCATCCGAAAAATCTCCAGACGTCCTCTGTCTCTTCGACTCATGCGAAGGCCCAGTAGATAACGATGCCATATTGTACGCCATGGCTCGATTCTGATACTCTCTCAAAGTAGCACAAGTGAAACCCGACATGTACTGTCGAATCTCTGGTCTCATCCGCATATCAAAATGACGGATCTTGTCCTCCTCGGTCCTCACCTGATTCTTCACAAAGGTGAGCTATCGACTATAATCGACAATAGCCTGCGACACGGGTACATCCTGCGGCTCGGCTAGGTAAAAATCTCGGATCCTCTGCTCTCGGATTGGCCTCGGGCAAAACTCCGCTTCCATCAACTTTTTGAACTCTTCCCAAGTAGCAGCATGATCTTGAGGCTCAACGGCCTCCCACCAGTTAGCGGCGTCATCAACGAGAAGGAACTGAGCGATATGAATCCTCCGCTCCTCGGGACAACCAATCGCCTTGAAAATCTTCTCCAATTGGATAAGCCAGCCGTCCGAGCCCAAAGTATCACCCGCTCCTGCAAAGCGAGGGGGACGCATACGAACCACTTCTCTAAGCCACCGAGTCGATCCAACATCCTCATTCGCAGTATGGTTACGCTGAACCACCTGAGCTAAATGTGTCATCTGGTCTGCCACCTGTTGGAGCACAGTAGCAACACCAGTACTAATTCCATTACCGGTAGTACGATCCTGGTCGCGCGGAGGGTTACCATGACCTCGACCTCTCGGCATACTGAATGGACAACCGTTCAGAACAACAAAACAACCACCACATAATCAATATAGAGGAACCAACAATAACACAATAAAATACTTATTCCGAGTTGTAACATGAATACATGAACTATCACTGCAACGACAAAATTCAAATTCATAAATCATTCACTTAGCCATGTTAACATAACGTACGACCTTTACCAAGTTTATCACGGTCAAAACCACAAACATATCATCAGGGTCGAATATGGGTAATATTTTAAAAACAAATTTTTTTTTTCAAGGTGCTTGTCCAAATGATAGCATTTTAAAATTCCTGAATTTGAAAATTTTGCTGAAGCGAATTTTAGAAAAGAAAAGTTTGATCAAAACTATGAATCTATTATCATATCTGTCTCGTTTTGAAAACCATGTACAAGACATTCTGAATTACCACATCCGGATAACGTCAAAGAAACAACACAATGAAACTGAACTATGAAATCATCGTATCTGGGCGTACACCTATAACTTGCTAACAAGAATTGTGACAATATATAATACGTCAATAATATCCACACAGGTGAAGCAACTAAGTGCAATACTGATATCGCAGTTAGGGTTCACGATCGTCACAGACGGACCATGTGATTAGGTCGATAGAGATTGAGCAACAGAAAATGATCACCTATAGAATTGTAACAGCAAAGGTACTGTAAAAATTTTCCGACGGGCAAAACAACATAACAAACATATAACAGAAATTTTTCAAAATTCTTTTGGTCTCAACCGAAGGTGACGGTAATATTTTGCAGTGCCCGAAATACATTAATATACATTTTTCCTCATACCGCCTGATGGTGTCATTTGAAAATACAGGATTAACTCTGTCAAAACTCGACCGATTTCAAAATTCATACGGGCTGCTAGTTTAATCGAACCATAAAAATATTTTCAAAATCAACTTTCACAAAAATGTTTCGACCCTTATGGCCCCTCAAAAATATATTCTCAAATCTACCCGCAGTGAAATAATTACGATAGTCCAAACAAACTGATCGAACTAAAAACCACCTGCTCAAACGACAAACAAAATCACAAATTCAACCAAACACATTTCGGGCGCATCAAGTTAAAACATATATCAAGACTATCATTTGAGCTTTTCACCGAATCAACTGTCGGCACACTTTCAAAACCCATCAAGGTTCACAAATTTCACAACATACCACCCCACACGGCGGTTCAAAGTCAAAACATCAATACGTTCAGTCATATCCGTATACCGTGCGTCACAAGCATCGAATACAACTCCCTTACACAACACCGTTTAAATAAGGACACACATCACATTTAATTCGCACACGTGAAAACATGAAATACAGGTACCTCACATAAAGGAGGAGACTTACGTCCACAGGCCGCATGGAGATAATGGCTGCAACACGATACTAATCACAACGAACCACAATTGATCACAATGGATCGCAATGATCTCGCTTGTTCACAACTGCTCACCCGGGTGACACGACAAGACACGACTCCGACAAGACATGACTCGACAAGACCCAACTAGACCCAACTGCCTAGGTTTTCGCAATCCTAAGCTCTGATACCATTTATGTAACACCCCCAATCCACTCAGGGATATTACACGACGTAGACCCCTTTCCACAAGGAGCTACCAGGCGGGAGACTACAAATCAAAACCCACATGCGGTCAACTTGACCAAAACATAATACCGTAGACCGATTAGGTCTCTCAAAACATAGCATAACCGTACATCTGATGAAACTAAAATACAACTCGATCACATAGTACATAAAATGTCCATCCCCTCAAGGATGACAAGAACTCAAACTGACATATCACTGACAGACGACAGACTACAACTGTGACTAGTATCGCTGCATTGCATCATCCTCCGAGCCAATCCTGTGGTTGCTCACTCTCCAGTCAGAACACCTGGAATAAATAACAAAATCCCCAACGAGGGGTTAGCGATGGAATCACTAGCAAGTAACCAAGCTATACGATTATACATCAAGAATACAACCGTTATGAAAATAACATTTCGACAAGGTAGTAACACGATCCCCGAATCTAAAGTCTTTTGAAAATTTATTCCTTTAAAACAAACCATGGGCATTACTCCAGAAATCACTGCAAGAGATTATTTAGAGACTTCGGGGGTCTCAGTGTAAAATCCTGAAATATGAATGTTTTTCCTTTTCAAAAGGTTTTCTTTCAAAATCATACAAATGATTTTATTCTCAACTCAAACCTCAAGACCAAAACCATATTCACCAATATAATCAGGATTCAAGATTCAAACATAAACAATTCAGAGATATCAAATCAACAGTCAAAACGTCTCTGTGGCCCCGAAGGGTCCCACCCAGATTAGCTCATCAAGAATAAACTCGAACACACCCATAAGTTATCTTGACATCGCACTCGCAAGTGACGATTCTCGGAGCCCTCTCCAGACCTACCCGATTAGATAACCTTATGGTCAAATCGTAACATCTGGCCGTACTCGCAAGCACGCGCCTCCGGAGGCCTCGACGGACCCTACCCGGATAACATCATTCAAGTACGCCCATAAGTTATCATGACATCGCACTCGCAAGTGTCGATTCTCGGAGCCCTCCCCAGACCTACCCGAATTGATAACCTTATGGTCACAACGTACGTCTGGCCGTACTCGCAAGCACGCTCCTCCGGAGTCCTCGACGGGACCCTACCCGGACAACATCTCAATTCGCTAAGATACACAACAACAACAAAGACACAATATTTACTACAACCGGAAACACGTAACATATAAGTTAATGTAACATAACTTCCACAAGGCACAATATTCACAGCACACCATCATTCAGGAAAAAGGCTAACGAGCTAATAATACAAGTATTACGCGATTCCACAATTCCTCGGTTAACTACTCATTTCTAGTATCCACCGTAAGCACAAAATAACATGAAATAGTTGTTATCATTCTTCATGAAACTCAAGTTACGTTTGTAATTACTTTCATAAATTCACATTTTCATTTAAAGTAAGTTACGGTTAATTATATCGTCACTAACAAGTCCACGTTAGATTCACGACACATCACATTCTCAAAGTATAAAGAATATAGACGAGATACTCGCCTCAAGTCCAATGCACGCGGAGCAACGGGAAAGCTCGACTTAATGACCGCTACCGAACACTCCGAAGAACACGATTCAACTGGGAAGCTCGGACCCCGAAGAAGACAACGAACGGGAGGGTTCCGACTCGAGTTCTTCACAAGAATTCGACCCTAACAACATATAATCAATAAATCATCGATCATACGAGGAAGAATAATCGAAGAACGCCCGAAAACCCCTCTATGACATTTTACCGGACACCTTCAAGGCGTGGATCAAGAACTCGACCAAAACAACGAATCGATACGATAAAACCATGGAATATCAAGGTAAATGATACAATACATCTAAATAATCATCAATCCATCACAATCCTAAGTTAAATCGGATTAAACGGACGAAATCGAACAAAATACCCAAAATCCCCAAAATTAGTTTTCTAGGAAATCTGACCTGATTCGGTAGATCGGAGGATGTTATAGGATGGATGATTGATGATATGAACTCCAAGACTTCATGGATTTAACACCTGACAACATCTCTCCATGATTATCAAATCTCCAGCCGCGGAAGAGGATGAAACGAGTGAGAAAAATGATGAAAAACCCGTCTGCAGGGCCTTAAATAGGCTGCCTGCCGGCCGCCTTACGTACGTAACCGGCCATGGCTTGCGTACGTAACCGGCCATGGCCGACTCACTGCCTAGAAATGCCGGCAGCGTTACGTACGTAACCGGCCAAGGCTTACGTACGTAACCGGCCTTACGTACGTAACGGCCGAGCACTACCGGCCGTAACTCGGCCTGGGCCAACTCCGACGGCCCGAACGACCCCGAAACACGAACTGAATATGAATCGAAGATACGGTTACGAAGTACTCACAAAGACGAATCCAAGCGCTAAGAGAACACACGATTCCGACCACCCGAAGGCTCAAAATTTGACAACGGAAAGTAATTACCCCAAACTTTGGGAAATTACGAAAATGGCCCAAAACGCCCGAAAATCACGATACGTGATCGAAACACCAAGCC
This sequence comes from Orobanche coerulescens, assembly GCA_033398695.1. Classification (NCBI taxonomy): domain Eukaryota; kingdom Viridiplantae; phylum Streptophyta; class Magnoliopsida; order Lamiales; family Orobanchaceae; genus Orobanche; species Orobanche coerulescens. The sequence continues at coordinate 143,190,005 of CM065805.1, read as the reverse complement.
AAAGCTCGCCACATGAATAATAACATTAAATGAACTTACGAGAAAGTCGAAACAATAGTTTCGGACGAGATTCGCAAGAATCGAACTCAAGTGCGGAAAAATCGCCAAAAAGCACGGAACTCGACAAAACGATACCGAAACGAACTCGGATGACCAAACACGAAGAACAAAACATTGTCAAAATGTCAAAACGGTCGCAAGCGAGTTCTGTAATCTAGAAAAATGCCAAAAACGAAAAATTACCGAAAAAGAAAATCACGGGTATTACATTCTACCCCTCTAAAAAAAAGTTTCGTCCCGAAACTTAAACTAAAAAAAAGTGAAGTCACAAACAACAAAGCACGGCCGACAAAATCTCAACGGTCCCGACGAACCGATCCCGATACCGATGCCGAAACACAATTATGGGAAACCTCATGGAATAATTCACAATACTGAACTCTGTGGCCCTCGAGTCCACAACTATAACAAGTAATCCGTTGCGAAGGACAATTAGCTTGCACATGACCGACAACATTGCAATTAAAGCACCTCCCAGTCTGACTAGGAGTCAAAGAAGACAACTTTGAACTCTTGGTTCCACCGAACGAAGAAATTGAAGGTTTCGCCGTACGACTACGCGAAACTCGATGAGAAGAATTTCCGTCTCTTGCACCGTCCGAAAAATCTCCAGACGTCCTCTGTCTCTTCGACTCATGCGAAGGCCCAGTAGATAACGATGCCATCTCGTACGCCATGGCTCGATTCTGATACTCTCTCAAAGTAGCACAAGTGAAACCCGACATGTACTGTCGAATCTCTGGTCTCATCCGCATATCAAAATGACGGATCTTGTCCTCCTCGGTCCTCACCTGATTCTTCACAAAGGCGAGCTGTCGACTATAATCGACAATAGCCTGCGACACGGGTACATCCTGCGGCTCGGCTAGGTAAAAATCTCGGATCCTCTGCTCTCGGATCGGCCTCGGGCAAAACTCCGCTTCCATCAACTTCTTGAACTCTTCCCAAGTAACAGCATGATCTTGAGGCTCAACGGCCTCCCACCAGTTAGCGGCGTCATCAACGAGAAGGAACTGAGCGATAGGAATCCTCCGCTCCTCGGGACAACCAATCGCCTTGAAAATCTTCTCCAATTGGATAAGCCAGCCGTCCCAGCCCAAAGTATCACCCGCTCCTGCAAAGCGAGGGGGACGCATACGAACCACTTCTCTAAGCCACCGAGTCGATCCAACATCCTCATTCGCAGTATGGCTACGCTGAACCACCTAAGCTAAATGTGTCATCTGGTCTGCCACCTGTTGGAGCACAGTAGCAACACCAGTACTAATTCCATTACCGGTAGTACGATCCTGGTCGCGTGGAGGGTTACCATGACCTCGACCTCTCGGCATACTGAATGGACAACCATTCAGAACAACAAAACAACCACCACATAATCAATATAGAGCAACCAACAATAACACAATAAAATACTCATTCCGAGTTGTAACACGAATACATGAACTATCACTGCAACGACAAAATTCAAATTCATAAATCATTCACTTAGCCATGTTAACATAACGTACGACCTTTACCAAGTTTATCACGGTCAAAACCACAAACATATCATCTGTAACACCCCCATCCACTCAGGGATATTACACGCCGTAGACCCTCTCCTCGAGGATCTACCAGGCTGATAACTAAAATCAAACATCTAAACATCGCCTTTAAGGCTAAAATGACTCAGTAGACCGACTTGGTCTTTCAATAATAACATACAACTCAATTCCAAACACATACCCACGCAGGGGTCAAAATACAATAAACTCCGTACAACGGGGAAAAGATCTTGCGGCGGAAAAGGAAATACAACTAGACCAAAACGACATCAAAGGATCCTCGTGTGATTAGTATCGTTCATCTTTCATCATCCTTCGTGCCGACCGTGCTATGCTCCAAAACTGAATGCAAAATAGACATCCACCCCGAATACTGGGGTTAGCAAACTCCACTGTTTTGCTAGTGCAAGTACAAGTGCAAAAATACGAGCCATACAATACAAGTTCCAAGAACAATAATAATCAGAATCCTCAAAGATCCAAACGTAAAGAAAAGTACTTCCCGAGGCAAGAGTTTGGGTAAACATTTCCAAAACCGAAAGATCGCAAATAAGGGAAACAATTTACAAAAGCGATTCAAAATGCCATCGAGAGTTTTAATAGAAAACAATTTAGGATTATAAAATCCTTCTCTTTCCAAAAATCAATAGGGTCACAGCCCAAATGTTTTGTTTTCACAAATAGAAAACCGACAATAATTCACAGGGCCAGAGCCCAACATCACGTGTCCTCGACGGACATAAAATCAACAAAACATAATCGCACACGCGCATCGCCTAGGACCGGGACGAAGCCACAAATCCCACTCGAGGCCTCGAAGGACCCTCCCGAGCTGGCTAGCGAAACAAATCACACACATCTCACGATTGGATCAATCGCTTGTTGCATCCTGGCCACATGATCGCATGCCATGTGCCACCGTAGATTATCTCAGGCCCTCACGGTTGGATCAATCACTTGTTGCATCCTGACCACATGATCACGTGCCATGTGTCACCGTAGACCTTCAACCGTATCCACACATTCACACAAATAATATATCACATCAAGGATATTCAAACAATTCACCCAGAGCATCAAACACTTAGCAAAACACCACGTCAAACCACAATGCACCGAAATGAAACAATATACGTCCACACGCAAATACCAAGTGCAACATCAACACCAAACATATCCATAGAGTTCACATAGTCATTCTCAAACCACACCATTCACAAAATACACGCGTTTTGAAAGCAAGCCTTTAACAAGGCTAAACCGAATCTTTTGAAAACTCATTTCAAACAATCAAACAACCACATAAAGACGATCACCAATTATCATATTCACAAAACAAGAATAGTATGGACAAGGTAGTTGCCTCGAAATCACGATCGCAATAAGACGACGGATAGGACGCGGTCGAATAGCCCCGAACCCCCGAACAATATCAAGAACGTGATAGCACCACGAGTATTACGAGAATAACACCACACGAATCATCAATCACCAAACGGGATTCAACATCGGAATCCTCGAACACCTATAAACCTCCGGAAGGAACAATAACACATAGTTACGATGAGAATCAAGGCCAAAACAACGGAAATCCCAACAAACTATCAAAGGGAACTCATTCGAACATTTAATCGAACATTAAATGTTCAAGACCCTTCAAGAACAAAGAAATCACCCCTCGGGTCGAACAAACCAAGGATACGAGTATCCAATCCGTAGAACAAGTTCAAAACAACGTTTATACAACAATTAATTGATCAAAAACGGATTGGAATCGAAATCAAAAAGGAAAATCCCCAAATCTACAAAAACAAGGGTTCAAGCCAAAATACCTTGATTTGGATGAAGGATTCAAGTAGAGGTCGAAAATCTACAACAAGACTTGAGGTGGATGATCTCTACAAGTTTTGGAGCACTCAAATCGCCCAAAAGTCGCCCACAAATCGCCTTAGATGGAAGGAGGAAGAAGAGAGGAGAAAAATGAAGTTTTCTCCTCGAAAATCTGCTAAAAAACGCAGAAAAAGCCCGTGTGCCGCGGCACAGGATGAGTGTGCCGCGGCCCAGGGCCAAGAAAAACGCCCAGGAATTAGCTTAGTGCCGCGGCACAGCTGAAGTGTGCCGCGGCACACAGTACAGCCCACTCCAACACGAAAAAGGCACATCGTATAGTCTTAGCTATTTCGACCATAACTCCCACGTCTGAACTCCGATTGACTCACCGTTTGAACCATTGGAAAGCTAACTTGATGCTCTATAATATTCCAAAGATTCAGAATTTTTGGAGTTTCCAAGAATTAATGGTGACTTTACAAAGTCGAACTTCCACGTGAAAAAGTCGATTAAGGACACGGAACTCAACAAAACAACACCGAAACGAACTCGGATGACAAAAAGTGCAGAATTAATCATTCTCACAATGACGAAACGGTCATGGTAGAGTTGTCAAAACGAACTTCCTCCGAAAAAAGAAAATTACCGAAATTCGAAATTGCGGATATAACATTCTACCCTCCTTAAAAGAAGTTTCGTCCCGAACCATAAAACAAGTAGGGGGGAGCAATATACCCTCCAGGAAAAATCGACGAGATACACAAAAATAGAAAACTCGCGCCCAACGGCGAAACGCTGCAAGAAACGCAAAGAGACATACGGCGTGAAAACACGCTCCACGACGACCAACACAACGGTACATCAATCGAAACGCGAGCCAATCGCTGAACTAATACGGAATTCCACCGCCCAAGGGTTGGAAGATCGAAAACGAGACTAATTTCCCGAACTTAAGGGAATTACGAAGGAGTCTGAACGCTCAACAATCGCGAAACGAGATCAACAAAAACCGAACAATCAAACGATCGAACCACAAAGATCGAGACAACAAAAATCGAACGATCATGTTCGAATCACGAAGAACAATAAAAATTCAAACAACAACTCCAAGGTTCACATCTCGACTCGAGACAATATATGATCCGGTGAAAACAACAACATATGCATTCACATAAGATCCACACGAGAGGGAATAGAAATTGAAAAGTCACAACGACAAACGAGTTATTCCGAAACAATACCACGCTCGTTCGATCAACAAAAGCAAGGGCAGGACAAGCTCAGAAAATGTCAACGAACATAAACGAGTCGGCCAGTCGAAAATACGAAGTTCTAAATCCGATCCACTTCGATTAAAATAACTAATAGAACGAAAGATGCTACTTCCGAACAAGGTTCACAAGAATCGAACCGAACTCGGAAAAGTCACGGCGATAACCGAGATCGACCCAAAACAAGATCACGGCTCGTTGAACGATGAAATCAAATACGAGAACAAGTTCAGACGGTATCAACGAACACGAGCGAATCGATAGACTTGAGAAAGAGGAAATGAAGAAGTCAAAACAATACGGGTATTACATTCGACCTCTTATAAAAGAAGGTCGTCCCGCTACTCACAATAACGAAATCAAGGAGACGACACAACAGTGCAATCGACGAAACATCCTTCAAAGGCCTCTCAAAGCCGATTCGATATCTGTCTTTGAGCGCGAACTCCAAAAGTCTCGGTAGCCAATTCGCAAAGCCGAATTCGGTGTCCTCGAGTCCACACTCGAAATGTGTTCTTGTGAGAAGGACAATTTGCACGTACATTTCCCGGCACATCACGGTTGAAATGCCTCGGCTCGGCATACCGAAAATACAAATGCTAGATACAATGGAACATAACACCGCAAAACAACATACCGGAGATGCCAACTCGGACAACGAGGAATCATAACACATATCATATATAACGATTACCATCGTAAAGTAATACACACACAAACACTACAACAACGACGGTATCGTTCGGCGACCTCAACGGCCCGAACGATAACCAAAGACATAATTACAAACATCATGAAACAATCACACATGTGCATAAACGCACAAAAATCCAAGCTTTAACAACCCACACTCGTGCGACAACACGCAAATCACCACGAGGTGATAAACAGTAAACACCAGTTCACACCTCTCACAGAGGGCTAGTACAACAAATGCGTGGCAACGCCTCGACATTCATGCCACCAATTCGATCATACTCGGTAGTAACATCATAACGACAAAGCAAACATCATACATACATATCCAGCCCTCAAACGGGAATGGATAGGTTTTTAAAATAAAAACATCCTTTTGAAAATAATTTAGAAAAATGCCGGTTGATCTTGAGTATCACCTTTCAAGAAAAAGTACAAACGTCAAACATCGTTATCGAGACTTTGGAGAACCATCTCGCATTTGATAAAAATGAGGACACTTTCTTTTAGTGAAAACTTTCAGAATATTCGACCCTCGGGTCTAAATAAAAGTGTTTCTAAAACATTGAAAATATCTCAAAACATTTTGGTCCTCGAGGCAGAAAATTTTTGAAATATATTGTGGCACCTGGATGTTCCACAAGAAAATAACTCCTTTGAAAAAAATGTCTTGAAATTTATTTCTAAGATACTCAAGTTTTCGAAAATAATTTAATGCCGAAAAGGACGATGCCAAAAAGGCTAGAATGCCCAAAAATTTTAGGTAATCACACGGAACATCATAGCGCTATGGGTCCCGCGTCGGAACCCCAGGCTAAAAACCATTTACAAAAATGCCAAAAAGGCTGATGACGGTAATATTTCAAAAACTTACAAAAGCCATTTAGAAAATACTAAATACCGTCATAAGAATTTCGCCAAAATGATCAAGGCCATAATGCCAAAAATTCGGTTAAGGAATTGGTTTTCGAAATAAAACTCAGTCGGTAAAATACCGAAAGTCATTACAAAAGAACTCACGCAGCGGATAAAAGAAATAAAGTCAAACATGCACAATCCAGCAACACTACTCCTCATATGAACGAAATATGAGGGTCAAATAACCACATATCAAGAAATCAAAATCCATAAGAGGATTCCATCACTTAACAAATAATCATAAAAATAGCTCGTGTCACACGAGGCACAACACAAAGAAGGGAGACTTACATTCACAGGTCGCACGAAGATGATGATCGCCCACGATACTAATCACGTCCAACAAACTCAGACGACACGTCGCGACACGACTTAGTCAGACATAATCCGACAAGACAAAACTCAACAGACACCACTGACCCGACAGCCTAGGTTTCCACAACCTAAGCTCCGATACCATTTATGTAACACCCCCAATCCACTCAGGGGTATTACATGTCGTAGACCCTCTCCTCGAGGATCTACCAGGCTGATAACTAAAATCAAACATCTAAACATCGCCTTTAAGGCTAAAATAACTCAGTAGACCGACTTGGTCTTTCAATAATAACATACAACTCAATTCCAAACACATACCCACGCAGGGGTCAAAATACAATAAACTCCCGTACAACGGGGAAAAGATACTGCAGCGGAAAAGGAAATACAACTAGACCAAAACAACATCAACAGATCCTCGTGTGATTAGTATCGTTCATCTTTCATCATCCTTCGTGCCGACCCTGTGCAATGCTCCAAAACCTGAATGCAAAAATAGACATCCACCCCCCAAATACTCGGGGGTTAGCAAAACTCCACTGTTTTGCTAGTGCAAGTACAAGTGCAAAAATACGAGCCATACAATACAAGTTCCAAGAACAATAATAATCAGGAATCCTCAAAGATCCAAACGTAAAGAAAAGTACTTCCCGAGGCAAGAGTTTGGGTAAACATTTCCAAAACCGAAAGATCACAAATAAGGGAAACAATTTACAAAACAGTTCAAAATGCCATCGAGAGTTTTAATAGAAAACAATTTAGGATTATAAAATCCTTCTCTTTCCAAAAATCAATACGGTCACAGCCCAAATGTTTTGTTTTCACAAATAGAAAACCGACAATAATTCACAGGGCCAGAGCCCAACATCACGTGTCCTCGACGGACATAAAATCAACAAAACATAATCGCACACGCGCATCGCCTAGGACCGGGACGAAGCCACAAATCCCACTCGAGGCCTCGAAGGACCCTCCCGAGCTGGCTAGCGAAACAAATCACACACATCTCACGATTGGATCAATCGCTTGTTGCATCCTGGCCACATGATCGCATGCCATGTGCCACCGTAGATTATCTCAGGCCCTCACGGTTGGATCAATCACTTGTTGCATCCTGACCACATGATCACGTGCCATGTGTCACCGTAGACCTTCAACCGTATCCACACATTAACACAAATAACATATCACATCAAGGATATTCAAACAATTCACCCAGAGCATCAAACACTTAGCAAAACACCACGTCAAACCACAATGCACCGAAATGAAACAATATACGTCCACACGCAAATACCAAGTGCAACATCAACACCAAACATATCCATAGAGTTCACATAGTCATTCTCAAACCACACCATTCACAAAACACACGCGTTTTGAAAGCAAGCCTTTAACAAGGCTAAACCGAATCTTTTGAAAACTCATTTCAAACAATCAAACAACCACATAAAGACGATCACCAATTATCATATTCACAAAACAAGAATAGTATGGACAAGGTACTTGCCTCGAAATCACGATCGCAATAAGACGACGGATAGGACGCGGTCGATCAGCCCCGAACCCCCGAACAATATCAAGAACGTGATAGCACCACGAGTATTACGAGAATAACACCACACGAATCATCAATCACCAAACGGGATTCAACATCGGAATCCTCGAACACCTATAAACCTCCGGAAGGAACAATAACACATGGTTACGACGAGAATCAAGGCCAAAACAACGGAAATCCCAACAAACTATCAAAGGGAACTCATTCGAACATTTAATCGAACATTAAATGTTCAAGACCCTTCAAGAACAAAGAAATCACCCCTCGGGTCGAACAAACCAAGGATACGAGTATCCAATCCGTAGAACAAGTTCAAAAAAACGTTTATACAACAATTAATTGATCAAAAACGGATTGGAATCGAAATCAAAAAGGAAAATCCCCAAATCTACAAAAACAAGGGTTCAAGCCAAAATACCTTGATTTGGATGAAGGATTCAAGTAGAGGTCAAAAATCTACAACAAGACTTGAGGTGGATGATCTCTACAAGTTTGGGAGCACTCAAATCGCCCAAAAATCGCCCACAAATCGCCTTAGATGGAAGGAGGAAGAAGAGAGGAGAAAAATGAAGTTTTCTCCTCGAAAATCTGCTAAAAACGCAGAAAAAGCCCGTGTGCCGCGGCACAGGATGAGTGTGCCGCGGCACAGGATGAGTGTGCCGCGGCCCAGGGCCAAGAAAAACGCCCAGGAATTAGCTTAGTGCCGCGGCACATCTGAAGTGTGCCGCGGCACGCAGTACAGCCCACTCCAACACGAAAAAGGCACATCGTATAGTCTTATCTATTTCGACCATAACTCCCTCGTCTGGACTCCGATTGACTCACCGTTTGAACCATTGGAAAGCTAACTTGATGCTCTATAATATTGCAAAGATTCAGAATTTTTGGAGTTTCCAAGAATTAATGGTGACTTTACAAAGTCGAACTTCCACGTGAAAAAGTCGATTAAGGACACGGAACTCAACAAAACGACACCGAAACGAACTCGGATGACAAAAAGTGCAGAATTAATCATTCTCAGAATGACGAAACGGTCATGGTAGAGTTGTCAAAACGAACTTCCTCCGAAAAAAAGAAAATTACCGAAATTCGAAATTGCGGATATTACATCATCAGGGTCGAATATGGGTAATATTTTAAAAACAAAATTTTTTTTTCAAGGTGCTTGTCCAAATGATAGCATTTTAAAATTCCTGAATTTGAAAAATTTGCTGAAGCGAATTTTAGAAAAGAAAAGTTTGATCAAAACTATGAATCTATTATCATATCTGTCTCGTTTTGAAAACCATGTACAAGACATTCTGAATTACCACATCCGGATAACGTCAAAGAAACAACACAATTAAACTGAACTATGAAATCATCGTATCTGGGCGTACACCTATAACTTGCTAACAAGAATTGTGACAATATATAATACGTTAATAATATCCACACAGGTGAAGCAACTAAGTGCAATACTGATATCGCAGTTAGGGTTCACGATCGTCACAGACGGACCATATGATTAGGTCGATAGAGATTGAGCAACAGAAATGATCACCTATAGAATTGTAACAGAAAGGTCTTGTAAAAATTTTCCGACGGCAAAACAACATAACAAACATATAACGAAATTTTTCAAAATTCTTTTGGTCTCAACCGAAGGTGACGGTAATATTTTGCGGTGCCGAAATACATTAATATACATTTTCCTCATACCGCCTGATGGTGTCATTTGAAAATACAGGATTAACTCTGTCAAAACTCGACCGATTTCAAAATTCATACGGGCTGCTGGTTTAATCGAACCATAAAAATATTTTCAAAATCAACTTTCACAAAAATGTTCCAACCCTTATGGCCCCTCAAAAATATATTCTCAAATCTACCCGCAGCGGAATAATTACGATAGTCCAAACAAACTGATCGAACTAAAAACCACCTGCTCAAACGACAAACAAAATCACAAATTCAACCAAACACATTTCGGGCGCATCAAGTTAAAACATATATCAAGACTATCATTTGAGATTTTCACCGAATCAACTGTCGGCACACTTTCGAAACCCATCAAGGTTCACAAATTTCACAACATACCACCCGACACGGCGGTTCAAAGTCAAAACATCAATACCTTCAGTCATATCCGTATACCGTGCGTCACAAGCATCGAAAACAACTCCCTTACACAACACCGTGTAAATAAAGACACACATCACATTTAATTCGCACACGTGAAAACATGAAATACAGGTACCTCACATAAAGAAGGAGACTTACGTCCACAGGCCGCACGGAGATAATGGCTGCAACACGATACTAATCACAACGAACCACAATTGATCACAACGGATCGCAATGATCTCGCTTGTTCACAACTGCTCACCCGGGTGACACGACAAGACACGACTCCGACAAGACACGACTCGACAAGACCCAACTAGACCCAACTGCCTAGGTTTTCGCAAACCTAAGCTCTGATACCATTTATGTAACACCCCCAATCCACTCAGGGATATTACACGCCGTAGACCCCTTTCCACAAGGAGCTACCAGGCGGAGACTACAAATCAAAACCCACATGCGGTCAACTTGACCAAAACATAATACCGTAGACCGATTAGGTCTCTCAAAACATAGCATAACCGTACATCTGATGAAACTAAAATACAACTCGATCACATAGTAGATAAAATGTCCATCCCCTCAAGGATGACAAGAACTCAAACTGACATATCACTGACAGACGACAGACTACTGTGACTAGTATCGCTGCATTGCATCATCCTCCGAGCCAATCCTGTGGTTGCTCACTCTCCAGTCAGAACACCTGAAATAAATAACAAAATCCCCAACGAGGGGTTAGCGATGGAATCGCTAGCAAGTAACCAAGCTATACGATTATACATCAAGAATACAACCGTTATAAAAATAACATTTCGACAAGGTAGTAACACGATCCCCGAATCTAAAGTCTTTTGAAAATTTATTCCTTTAAAACAAACCATGGGCATTACTCCAGAAATCACTGCAAGAGATTATTTAGAGACTTCGGGGGTCTCATTGTAAAATCCTGAAATATGAATGTTTTTCCTTTTCAAAAGGTTTTCTTTCAAAATCATACAAATGATTTTATTCTCAACTCAAACCTCAAGACCAAAACCATATTCACCAATATAATCGGGATTCAAGATTCAAACATAAACAATTCAGAGATATCAAATCAACGATCAACGTCTCTGTGGCCCCGAAGGGTCCCACCCGGATTAGCTCATCAAGAATAAACTCGAACACACCCATAAGTTATCTTGACATCGCACTCGCAAGTGACGATTCTCGAAGCCCTCTCCAGACCTACCCGATTAGATAACCTTATGGTCAAATCGTAACATCTGGCCGTACTCGCAAGCACGCGCCTCCGGAGGCCTCGACGGACCCTACCCGGATAACATCATTCAAGTACGCCCATAAGTTATCATGACATCGCACTCGCAAGTGTCGATTCTCGGAGCCCTCCCCAGACCTACCCGAATTGATAACCTTATGGTCACAACGTACGTCTGGCCTTACTCGTAAGCACGCTCCTCCAGAGGCCTCGACGGGACCCTACCCGGACAACATCTCAATTCGCTAAGATACGCAACAACAACAAAGACACAATATTTACTACAACCGGAAACACGTAACATATAAGTTAATGTAACATAACTTCCACAAGGCACAATATTCACAGCACACCATCATTCAGGAAAAAGGCTAACGAGCTAATAATACAAGTATTACGCGATTCCACAATTCCTCGGTTAACTACTCATTTCTAGTATCCACCGTAAGCACAAAATAACATGAAATAGTTGTTATCATTCTTCATGAAACTCAAGTTACGTTTGTAATTACTTTCATAAATTCACATTTTCATTTAAAGTAAGTTACGGTTAATTATGTCGTCACTAACAAGTCCACGTTAGATTCACGACACATCACATTCTCAAAGTATAAAGAATATAGACGAGATACTCGTCTCAAGTCCAATGCACGCAGAGCAACGGGAAAGCTCGACTTAATGACCGCTACCGAACACTCCGAAGAACACGATTCAACTGGGAAGCTCGGACCCCGAAGAAGACAACGAACGGGAGGGTTCCGACTCGAGTTCTTCACAAGAATTCGACCCTAACAACATATAATCAATAAATCATCGATCATACGAGGAAGAATAATCGAAGAACGCCCGAAAACCCCTCTATGACATTTTACCGGACACCTTCGAGGCGTGGATCAAGAACTCGACCAAAACAACGAATCGATACGATAAAACCATGGAATATCAAGGTAAATGATACAATACATCTAAATAATCATCAATCCATCACAATCCTAAGTTAAATCGGATTAAACGGACGAAATCGAACAAAATACCCAAAATCCCCAAAATTAGTTTTCTAGAAAATCTGACCTGATTCGGTAGATCGGAGGATGTTATAGGATGGATGATTGATGATATGAATTCCAAGACTTCATGGATTTAACACCTGACAACATCTCTCCATGATTATCAAATCTCCAGCCGCGTAAGAGGATGAACCGAGTGAGAAAAATGATGAAAAACCCGTCTGCAGGGCCTTAAATAGGCTGCCTGCCGGCCGCCTTACGTACGTAACCGGCTATGGCTTGCGTACGTAACCGGCCATGGCCGACTCACTGCCTAGAAATGCCGGCAGCGTTACGTACGTAACCGGACAAGGCTTACGTACGTAACCGGCCTTACGTACGTAACGGCCGAGCACTACCGGCCGTAACTCGGCCTGGGCCAAGACTGTCCGGCCATGACTCCGCCCGGGCCAACTCCGACGGCCCGAACGACCCCGAAACACGAACCTGAATACGAATCGAAGATACGGTTACGAAGTACTCGCAAAGACGAATCCAAGCGCTAAGAGAACACACGATTCCGACCACCCGAAGGCTCAAAATTTGACAACGGAAAGTAATTACCCCAAACTTTGGGAAATTACGAAAATGGCCCAAAACGCCCGAAAATCACGATACGTGATCGAAACACCAAGCCAAAGCTCGCCACATGAATAATAACATTAAATGAACATACGAGAAAGTCGAAACAACAGTTTCGGACGAGATTCGCAAGAATCGAACTCAAGTGCGGAAAAATCGCCAAAAAGCACGGAACTCGACAAAACGATACCGAAACGAATTCGGATGACCAAACACGAAGAACAAAACATTGTCAAAATGTCAAAACGGTCGCAAGCGAGTTCTGGAATCTAGAAAAATGCCAAAAACGAAAAATTACCGAAAAAGAAAATCACGGGTATTACATTGGCATTGCCACCGTCATTGTGCCATGTTCATAACATGTTCCACGTATCCCAGTTACAGAAATATATACCAGATCCTAGTCATGTCATTGATTTCGGCGAGATCGAAGTCGCTCATGATGGGACATTTGAAGAAAGACCGGTCAAGATACTCGAGAGTCGAGTTAAACAGTTGAGGAACAAACCAATCATTTTGGTCAAAGTTCAATGGTCACGTCACGGAGTGGAAGAAGCCACATGGGAAACGGAAGATGGCATGAAGTCCATATATCCCGAGTTATTTTCGTCTTGAGTTTCGGGACGAGACTCCTTTTTAGTAGGAGAGTATGTAATATCCGGATTTATTACTGTGTATTTCATCTGTATTCGAACCCTGTATTATTCGGATTTGTAGTCTTGATTATTGGAGTATCACATTTCTTGCAATGGCATCTTTGTACATAATTATAGCAACATGCAAATTTTCTCATGCAAACTCGTGATAGCGCACGCTAAGAATGTAGCTTAATGCGCGCTATCGGCTACTACTAGCGCACGCTACGTTTGTAGGAGTTGCGTGCGCTAGACACTGAATTATTGAGCTGGGCGGCTAGCACATGCGCCAGCCGGCACATGGGTCCGGATAAGATTCCCGCGGATGAACCTGGACAGATTTGGAGTCAACGCTTATTAGCGTGCGCTAATCATGTATTGTAGCGTGTGCTAATTAGCTAAAGTGCATAATATTATAAATGAGACAACAACCCGTTTTGGCTTACATTTCCTTCATCCATTCTTCATTCTTGAGAGGCCAGAGAGAAATAATTATCCTTCTAACACACTTAGTGTAATATCCGTAATTTTCGATTTTTGGTGAATTTCTTTTTTCGGCCGGAGTCCGTTTTGACGGCTCGCTCATGACCGTTTCGTCATTCTGAGAATGATTAATTCTACACTTTTTGTCATCCGAGTTCGTTTCGGTGTTGTTTTGTTGAGTTCTGTGCTTTTTAGCGACTTTTCCGCACTTGAGTTCGATTCTTGCGAATCTCGTCCAGCTTCTTGTTTGAGTTTCCCAAGTCCGTTTAACTTTGTTAGGCGTGTTGTGAACTTCGGTTTGGTTATTCGATCACGTATCGTGATTTCCGGGCGTTTTGGGCCATTTTGTAATTTCTTGAAAGTTACGGGTATCCATATCTGTATTTGTCGTCTTGACCCTTTTCTTGGTCGCGTATGATTAATTATTGCATTACGTTTTCATCTCGAGTCGTTGACGTCGTCCGCGAACTTTTCGTCGTGTCCGTTCCGTGCGTTTTCGGAAATCGGCGTCGGGTCGTGGCGGGTGGCGGTGGCCGGACGGGTGCGGGGCCCAGGGACGAGTCTTGGACAACGCCGAGCGAGCACGGCGAACCGCGTAGCGCACGCTTCTGGCCGGGGCAGCTGTAGCCTTCTTCAGCGATGTAAGCGCCATGTGTCGAGTCGGCCAGACGTGCTTCTCGGGCACAGGCGGTATTACGAGGTTACGGACTCGGTCGGGATCGGCGGGTAGCGCACGCTCTTGTCGATCGTAGCGCTAACCGAGGGTAGCGCCTGCCGGCCGACTAGCGTACGTTAAGGATGAGTTGTCGATCCGGTGGCTCTTTGGGCCAGTCGGCTAAGCGCGCGAGCTTCCGGCCGTAGCGCACGCTAGCGGGAGTCGGGCGGTCGAGTCACGGTCGCGAGGTGGTCGGTGGTGTCGGGTCGTGCGGGCCATGGCAGTGTGCTCGGCCGATCTTGGCCGATAAGCGCACGCTAGGCGGAAAAGGCTAGCGCCACGCTAGTTCCGGCCCGATATATAAATGACAGACAGCGACTTTCTCCGTCATTTTCATTTCATTTCTCTTCGATCCATGGTGAGGTTTCGGAGGACGAAACCATGTTGATGAACAACAAATCCATGAACATCGACAGGTTATATCGGTGATCAATCATCCTATAACAAACTTCGATCCAGCGAATCAAGGTTAGATCTTTAGAACCCTACTTTTGGGTAGATTTGGGGATTTTCGCGTTTTTGTCCGATTCGTTCCGTTTTGTCGATTAATTCATGATGAATATAATTAATCTTGTTGGTATTCTTAGTTTCCCTACGGATTCATGGTATATTTCGTGATTTTTACGGAATCGAGAGGGTTTGGTTGTGGTCCGCCCTCGTTGTTGTTTATATACGAATATACATGAATCGTAGGCGGGTTTTCGGGTGTATTCCAATTCCGTATTCATTTAGAAACGGTTGTGATTGTATTCTTCGAATCGTTAGGTTCGGTTTCATTGGTTCCTAGCGTTCGTCGGTGACTTCCCTTTCCGTTCTTCACGTCGTCAATAATTCGAGGCAAGTATTTTTGGAAACCTTTATGCTTAACGTGAAATGGTAATGTATATTGTTTGTAATTACTCGCCTTGTGTTGGCCCGACGGGGTCAAGGAGGGAAATCTATGCTGCCGCCCTGGATTTCACGAGTTTCGTACCGCTAGCCAACTCGTTAGGGTCCTTGCAAGGCCTCGAGTGAGAATGTATGCTGCCGCCCTGTTCTCACGGCATAGCGTGTGCGTGGTTTTGTTTTTCTGTAATTGTAGCCAACTCGTTAGGGTCCCTGTGAGGCCCCGAGTGAGAATGTATGCTGCCGCCCTGTTCTCAAGGCTAATTGTTTGACTGTTTATTTTCCGGAAAAGACATGTCTGGTTTTGGCTTTTGAAAATGATATTGGTGCATGTACTATGAAATGTGTAAGCGATTGGTTTGCCTTGAATACTTGTACTAGCGTAATTGCTAACCCCTTTGGGGACCCGTTGTCGGGGAAATTCTTGTTATGGATTTCAGGTTATGATTATCCGGACGAGCGAGTACCAGGACGATGCGAGGATGTTGGCCAGGGTCGTTGACATGTGCATTTGGGTCTACTTATTTCCTTTGTCCATTTCGATATGGTTGTTCCCACAGTTTTAAACTTATAGATTGTACTCGCGAGTACTTAGGCTTTTTGTTTCAAACTCCGTATTGTATTGCTTGTAAACTGTCACGTTGTTGGTTGATGCTTATTTTGCCGGTTGCTCCGGGCGTATCTTTATATGTCATATTATTTAATTGTGTATCCTCGCTAACCAAGATGGTTAGTCGAGAAGAGTTTTTCTATTGTATCCTGGTAGGTCCCATGTAGGGGTCTACGGCGCTGTAACATATTCCGAATATCTCGGGGTGTTACAGAAAATGGTATCGGAGCTCTAGGTTTATGGATACCTAGGCTTGTTGGTTATTTGGGTCTAGTTGTGTTTTGTTTTGCACATTGTCACACCGCTGCCGGCATCTCAGTACATCTAGTGCTCGTAAGTTTTCCTTACTCGATTCTCTTGTTTTCTCGTATTGAAATTCCACTTCTTGAACTGTGATTGCCTCTCTCGTACTTATTGTCGAGTTGTTTTTCGATCCATCCGGTTTGTGTACTTTTGATTCTAGTATTGCGCCGTCCTTTGTCTATCGGGAGTATGTGCGCCGTCCTGGGCTTGACCGTTTGTCGTTTTGCGAGCCTTCCATCGCTAAACTTCCTAGCATTGGTGGGATCGTTGGTGATCGAAAGATCCAAATTTTGCTCCGTGGTATATTGTGATAGGGCTTGACTCTCTAGTCTTTTGTTGTATGATGGAATCTGTGTTTGGTAATTGCGATATACTAAATGTATGTTGAGCAGATGTCTTGATGGGTTGGACACCGAAAGTGCAGTATGATGTAGAAGTTTTGAACATTGATATGTTCCGGTATAGGTATTGATGGCAGAGTTTGTTGAGAAACTCACATAGCTGGTTTCGACATACGTCCAAATCGGTGATCTTTGGTTACGCTGTCAAACTTGAAGAGATAAGTTTGACATATGCTTAGAATTAGTGTTTCCGAGTTGCGCTTGTTGAACTGGTGATTTTTGAATGTCGTATATGCGTGTGTTCGGGAATTGTTAGTACTTGGCTAATTATTATTATTTACATCCAATGTGTTTCTATTAATAATAATACATGCGGCGTGCATGCTTGAAAATTTCTTAGACTTGATCGTATTGTGGGTTTTTGAAAGTGACATGAATTTGGGCGAGCCAGCCTTGTATTTTCAAATAAAACCTTGAGTCGGTATTTAAAGGTCGTGTTTAAAAGTGTTTTAGGACATTTTATAAAATGCCACCGCTGTTAAGCCCTTGTCGTATTTGAAAGGGTCTTGAAAACGATTTTTTTAACTTATCGGTTTTATTTTCGAATAACTAGAGTATACGATTTTAAAATCAGTTAGCACAGGAAACCTAGGCTGTCGAGTCAAGTTGTGTTTGTTGAGTTTTGTCTCGTTGGATTTTGTCTGACTTAGTCGCATCGCGACGCGTCGTTTGAGATCATTGGTCGTGATTAGTATCGAGGGGTGGTCGTCACTTACGTGCGACCTATGGATGTAAAACTCCCTTCCTTGTGTTGTGCCTCGTGTGACACGAGTTATTTGTATGATTAGTCGTTAAATGATGGAATCCTTCTGTGGATTTTGATTTCACGATAAGTGTTTATTAGACTCTCGTATTTGGTTTATACGAGGAGTGTAAATCCTTCTTGATGTATTTTCGTACCGTATTTTATCCATTGCGTGAGTTCTTTCAAACGGCTTTCGGTATTTTGCAAACTGAGTTTTATTTCGTAAAACCGATTCCTTGAATCAAGTTTTGGCATTTTGGCCTTGAATATTTCATGATGGTTTGACAAATGATTTTGTGAGCTTTGGAAAAATATTACCGTCATTTGTCTTTTTAGCATTTTCGAAATGACATGGGAAATTGTGCTTAGCCTGGTAAATCCTTGTGAGAAAGGTTTACGGCATGTAATTTTCTGATGTGTTCTGTTGTCTCTGTGGGTCGTTAGCGCACGCTACGCTTTGCGGCTAAGCGCGCGCAAGAGTGCGTTGGTAGCACGCTAAGGGGAGGATAGCGCCACGCTACACAGTAGTTCGGGCGATCCGGGAGCTCTTTGGGTGGGCACGAAGTTCTCGTTAGCGCACGCTAACACTTGGGGTTAGCGCACGCTAACGGTGTATTTTTAGTCGAGTTTTGTTTGGTGCCGTGATAGCGCACGCTAACCTTAATGATTAGCGCACGCTAATTGTGTCGATATAAATCTTGGACACCGATCTAAGTTGCATTTTTCTTCATTTCTTCTCCTTCCTCCATGAGTTTGAGACGTAGCGACTCGGTTTCGCATCTGGGCTGCTTTTTCTTCCACCCAAAGGTGTTTTGGAGTATCTAGATGATTTTTAACATCATCTAATCCATTGTTCTTCGCCGAATCTAGGTATTTTCTTGAATCCCTAGAGTTGACTTTTTGGAGTTTTGTTCTTGATATCGTTTTCCATCCAGTTTTGATAAACCGATTGTTGTTTTAACGATGTTGTTAAACATATCCTGAGGATTGTATATCATTGTCGTAATTTTGAGCGATTTGATGCGTGTGATATGATGTGTTTAAGTGAATGTTGATACGTGCGAATTTTGGGCATTACGGCTATTGTATACGAAAAACCTTGAGTATCTTAGAAAATAAACCTTGAGACGTACTTTTAAAATAAATTATTTTCTCACAGTGCTCTCAAGATGCCTACTAATGCCACGCTATGTTTCAAAATTATTCTACTTTGAGGATCAAAATATTTTGAAATATTTCTAATGATTTAGAAATGCATTCGCTTAGACCCGAAGGTCGAAAATAGCTGAAAAGTTTTAATTTAACGAAAGGTGTCTTCATTTTTTTATCAAACGCAAGATGATATTTTTAAAGTCTCGATGACGATGTTTGTACTACTTTTTGATATATGATACTCAAGATCAACTGGTGCTTGCAAGTTATTTTCAAAAGATGGTTTTGTTTTCAAAACCTATCATTTCTAATTGTGGTCCGGGAATATATGTGTGATGTTCGTGCTCTCGTTAGGGTGTTAACCCCGAGTTGTTGTTGAATTGGTGGTGTGAGCGTTGAGTCGTTCGCCACACAGTTGTCGTGGTAGCCTCTGCGAGGGGTGTGAGATTGGTATTGGATGTTATCGCCTCGTAGCGGTTTATGCGTTATCGCATATATGCGAGCTGTTAGAGCTCGGGTTGGTATGATTGTGTGCATCGGTGATTGTTCCGCATCGTATCGGTTGCTTATTGTGTTGTTACCTTGGTTCCGTTGTTGTGAGTTTCGGGAGCGAGGTCAAAGGTAATACCCGTACTATTTTGACTTCTATATCTTCTCTTTCTCCAGTCTATCGATTCGCTTGTGTTCATTGATACCTTGTGAACTTGATCTATACCTTGGTTTCATCATTCGAACGAGCTGTAATCTGGTTTTGAGTCGATCTGGTTATCGCTGTGACTTTTCCGAATTCGGTTCGACTATTGTGAATCTTGTTCGGAAGTAACATCTTTTGGTTCTAATAGTTCTTTTATTCAAAGTGGATCGGATTTTGAACTTCTGTATTTTTAGCTCTATCAACTCGTTTATGCTCGTTAACATTTCTGAACCTTCCCTATCCCTTGCTTTTGTGGATCGAACGAGGGTGGTATTGTTTCGGAATAACTCGTTTGTCGTTGTGGCTTTCAATCGCTATTCCCTTTCCTGTGGATATTGTGGGAATGCACGTCTTGATGTTCTCACCAGGTCATCCTGGGAGTTGTTGTTCGAATTTTATTATCCTACGTGTTTCGGACATGATTGTTCGATTTTTGTTGTCTCAATCGTTTGTTTGTTCGGTTTTTGTTCTCGTTTCGTGATTGTTGAGCGTTCAGGCTCCTTCGTAATTCCCTTAAGTTCAGGAAATTTGTCTCGTTTTCGATCTTCCAATCTTTAGGCAGTGGAATTCCGTATTTGTTCAGCGTTTGGCTCGCATTTTGATTGATGAACCGTTGGGTTGGTCAATCATATTGATTTTCGTTCGTTGTGTTTTGTGATTGTTCGGATAATTGACTTGATTGTATTATCCGTTTAATGACGCTTGTCACTCGTTGATTTTATTATGTCTCTACCGGTGACGTTGCGTTAGTCGCCCTAGAGCGTATTTTCCCGCCGTATGTCTCTTTGCGTTCCTTGCAGTGTTTCGCCGTCGGGCGCGAGTCTTCGGTTTTGTGTATCTCGTCGAGTTTTCCTGGCAAGGGATATTTCTTCTCCCTACTTATTTTAAGTTTCGGGACGAAACTTCTTTTAAGGAGGGTAGAATGTAATATCCGCAATTTTCGATTTTTGGTGAATTTCTTTTGGTAGAGTCCGTTTTGACGGCTCGCTCATGACCGTTCGTCATTCGAGAATGATTAATTCTACACTTTTGTCATCCGAGTTCGTTTGGTGTTGTTTTGTTGAGTTACGTGCTTTTAGCGACTTTTCCGCACTTGAGTTCGATTCTTGCGAATCTCGTCAGCTATTGTTTCGAGTTTCCCGCAAGTCCGTTTAACTTTGTTAGACGTGTTGTGAACTTCGGTTTGGTTATTCGATCACGTATCGTGATTTCCGGGCGTTTTGGGCCATTTTGTAATTTCTTGAAAGTTACTGTAACACCCCCAAACCATTCGGGAATATTACAGCGCCGCAGACCCTCTCCGCGAGGATCTACCAGGCTAAATACAAAACAATGCATCACTTCACATACCGTCATGGCTACGTAAAGGACCATTAGACCGATTAGGTCTTATATCACAACACACACAACATTACATACATGATACTTGCCCAGAACACATACCCACGCAGGGGCTAGAATACAATAACACTCCCATAAATCGGGGTAACAACACATCGAAGGGGTAACCAACATGACTCTACCAAATACTCTACAATTGGTCTTCACGTGATTAGTATCTTCCTCTCCCATCATCCTTCGTATCGATCCTGTGATTCGCTCCCCAGCTACCTGCAAGTACACGGGCCTTGTCTGAGACATCCACCCCCCGAATACTCGGGGGTTAGCAAAACTCCACTGTTTTGCTAGTGCAAGTATAAAACCAAAAGTACAAGCCATACATAACTTGCTTCAAGAATATAAAATCTTGAATATGTTTCCCGAGATAAATCACTTAATCAAAACAGTTTGATTTATAAAAGGTAGGAAAAGAACCATGTGTCTCATACAAAATATTTTACGGTCTCGGGAGTTTGAAAACATTTGGAAATAATGAATTCTCAAGTCTTTCGAAAACGCTTGGGGGCACGGCCCAAAATCGTCTTTCCAAAATAAGATTCCAATAATAAAACGCGGTTCCACAACCCAATTCACAACACACGGGGTCCAAGACCCAAATCATAAGCCACAGGGTCCACGACCCGAATCACATAACACATGTTCCTAAGGATTACTCGCGTCCCGTGCTAACAAGCTACGAACCTCAGATGCTCCCGTAGAACATACCCGAGTGAATAACCCAATAGGAAACCATACCAAATCACATGTCCTCGTGACAACAGTCACGGAACAATTCCATACCACAACCATAAGTTATCCCGGCATCGGGCTAACAAGCCACGAACCTCGGAGTCCCCGCAAGACATACCCGATGATAACCCCACAAGTTATATCGGCATCGGGCTAGCAAGCCCCGAACCTCGGAGTCCCCGCAAGACATACCCGGATTGGATAACCCTACGGTCACGCCCGACCCATACTAGCAAGTATGGATCCCGGAGATTCAACAATCCTACCCGGAGGCACATCACTATCAACGATCACATAACAATGAGCAGAATATCAAGCCAAGCAACACTTAAACATCACAACCTCCTTTCAAAGGAGTATCAACTAATATCCCACGTAATACATTCTTAACGAACAAGTACACATAACATTACGTAATCCCCGCCAAAGGATTACGGTCTAATAGACTCATTCAAATTGATCATATCATCTTTTCAACATACAAATACAACACACATATTCCGAGAACACATATATTCACGGAGTACATAAATTATCGTTGGAAGACAACATTTATCGAGAACATACCAATCCCTTTTTACGTTCATTAAACATTGGGTTTCGTATATAATCATTTATCAATAATTACGCCTACGAAACATGAAACGGATGGACAAGATACTTGTCTCGATATCACGAGCAACGAAACGACGAACGGGCAAGATCGGGCAACCTTCGAACCTCCAAAAACGATCAGGACTTCGACAGCCCACGAATACTACGAAAATAGCATCACCACAATCAATAACACTAATCGAAATCCGAAACGATCCTAAAAACGACAAGAATCTAAGTATTCGCAAAGAAATCAAGAATCGTTGATCCGGGCGATAAAAATCGATGAACGGTTAACAAAATCTGAAGATTACGGTCAAGACAAACAAGAACAAATAACCGATCGGATGAGATCGGTCAAGAATCACAAATCCAAGCAAAAACCCCAAATTTAAGAAAATAGGGTTCTAACAAGAGATTACCTTGATTTGGACCAAGAAGACGATTAGATGTTGTTAAACATCTACAAATCCGCTCAAAGATGAAGCTAGAAGAAAAGGATCGGTCCTACTCACCTCTGGATCTCACTCCCGTCGGAAGGGATGAAGAAAAGTGGGAAATGACGACTTAATCTTTGTTGTCCGGTATTTATCTTTGGGCCGATTATTAAGCGTCGCTAATCATCCTTCATTAGCGTGCGCTAACGGGTCAACGCTCGGAGAAACGCGTATAACATAGTTAGCGTGCGCTAGCCCAAAAGCCGTAGTGTGCGCTAACGGGTCACAAAACCGATCCGGTAGCCTGGGCGAAGCGCACCTACCGAGTAGCGTGCGCTAGAAAGAAGAGGAGCGTGCGCTAAGCGACCGATAGCGTGCGCTAGCTATCGGCCTTAGCGTGCGCTAACAAAGCTCGATCCCGATCCGGTAGCTCTTGGGCCGCCTCTGGCTTGCCCGGTTTAGCGTGCGCTACACATTCGGTAGCGTGCGCTAACGCACGTGATAGCGTGCGCTATGCTTCAAGCATTAGCGTGCGCTACACCACAAAATCTCAAAAACTCACAAAGTGATCCGAAATGCCTCCAAAAACATGTCCCAACAAGTCACAACCAAACATGGCACGAAATTCCTACGATGAGGACCATGACAAACCGATAAAACCCAGAAAACCCAAAGAATCCGGAATAAAGATCTCGGGTATTACATTCTACCCCTCTTAAAAGAAGTTTCGTCCTCGAAACTTGAAACATAAAACGAACGACGCAAAACAAACTCGGATAACACACGATATCCGTTGCCGAAATAACAAAACACGACGAACGAAAATCAATACGGTTGAACAGTTTAACAGTACACCAATCACAATGCGATCTAATCGCTGAACAAATACGAAATTCCACAACACGAGGATTGGGAGGTCGAAAATGAAGCAAATTTCCCGAACTTAAGGAAATCACGAAGGAGTCCGAACGCTCAACAATTACGAAACGAGATCAACAAAAACTGAACCATCAGACGATTGAGTTACAACGATCGAGACGACAACAGTCGATCAATCATGTTCGAATCACGACGAACAATAATACTCAAACAACAACCCCAAAGTTCACATCTCGACTCGAGACAATATACGATCCGGTGAAGGCAACAAGATGTATATTCACATAAGATCCACAGGAAAGGGAATTGCAATTGGAAAGTCATAGCGACAAACGGTTTATTCTGAAACAATACTACAACTCGTTTAGTCAACCAAAAGCACAAGACAGGACAAGTTCAGAAAATATCAACGAACATAAATGATTCGACAGAGTCGAAAGTACAGAGTTCAAAATCCGTTTCACTTCAAATAAAAGAAGTTAATCTCCGGAATATCAAAACAACAAAACGAGGGAAATAACATAACAAACATCTGATAGGATAAGCCACTCAGGGGCTTCTCGGAGTCGATCCAGATGTCGGTGCTCAAGTCCGTGCCCCGGAAGGCTCGGAAACCATCTCGCAAAACTGAACTCGGTGCCCCTCGAGTCCACACCTGTAACACGTTACTGGCGGAGAAGGACAATGTGCACGAACATGTCCCGCCACATTACTGTTAAAACATCTCCTGGCTTTACCAGGAGTAAGAACAGAAGACTTGGAACTCTCAGTTCCACGCATCGAGCGATGGAGCTTCACAGCGGAGAGGCTATGACATTGAAAACTAGAAATACCAACTCCTGCACCGTCCACACGGTCATCGGACTTCCTCTGCTTCTTCGACTCGGGCACACGCTCCGACGATAACGAAGCTAGTTCACGGGCTAATGCTCGATCTTGATAGTCCCTCAACGAGGTGCAATTGAATCCCGACATATACACGCGAATATCCGGCTTCATCCGTCTGTCAAAGTGAAGGATTCTCTCTTCCTCGGTTCTCACCCGGTCTCGCACATAACTGAGTTGTTTGCTATAATCGATGATAGCTTGCGACACCGATATATCTTGCGGTTCTGCCAAGTAGAATTCGCGAATCCTCTGCTCTCTAATCGGTTTGAATGAGAACTCGGCTTCCATAAATGCTTGGAACTCCGCCCACGTGACATCACGATCACGAGGTTTAACGACTTCCCACCAATTAGCGGCATCTTTGTCGAGAAGGTGCTGCGATAGGTACCTTCCGCTCTTGAGACATCAATGACCTCGAAAATCTTTCCCAATGGAAAATCCAACCATCCCATTACGCATCTGCGGCACCGGCGAATCGAGGGGATTCATACGAACTACCTCGCGAAGCCATTGATTTACACCAACGTTCGACTCGCGTCAATGCTACGTTGAACCACAGGTCAACCGAGTCATCGAGTCGCTACTTGTTGCAATATAGTAGCAACACCCAAACTAAAATCATTCCCCGGCATTCTCTCGATTCGCATCGATCCCCGTGGCCATCAACACCACGGTTCGACCCACGACCTCTGCCCCTCGGCATACTAACAAACAACAACCTATGGTAACGAAAGATCATAACACATAGCAAGATATTCACATCTCTGTCTTTAATCCAACATCATTAAATTATATACATATTACCATTTAATTCCAGCTAGAGCACAATATACAAACTATTATACCAACAATCTTCATTTGTAATGCCGTTGTTATGCGATTTATAAATGCAATGAAATTGAAATCATCCATTATATCAAAATCACTTTCTGTACGGTTTCCGCGCCGGAACTCACCAAGTTGAAAACCATTTTCGAAAACGTTCCAAAATGCCAGAAAGGCCGGTAATACTTTCCAAATACTCCCCAAAAATCATTTTCCAAATACCAAATACCGTCACCAAATACCGTTTGAAATTACAAGGCGTAGACGCGAAAACTCAATAGTTTCAAAATATATGTTAAATCGCCCGACAAAAGAGTTGGGAAAAAGGGTTAACGAAATAATTCAAATTTACGAATACGAAAGGTCATTTTGAAACACACACTATTTGGTAAAAGTACCCAAAAAGTCACTTTGAACTTTACACACGCAGCGGACAAGAACACAGTTCAAATTACACATATCCACACCCAACAATTGTTATTCATGAACAACACACATGGAGTACCGTCTCAAACGGTCAGCCTAACAATCGCAAAAGTTAGACTTACGGCCAGAATGTAGTTTCCGAGCTTCTGCTTAGACCGGTTAAGGTATGATTCAACAGAGACTTAGCGTGCGCTAGCCATGCCACGTTAGCGCGCGCTAGCTATACTAATTCAGCAACACATTCATGAACATATACCAAATAATGCCAAACGCCGAAGGTTACATATAAACAACAACATACGAATCCAAGCGCCAACAATTTACATTCTCACTACATATCTTTTAACCGAAAAGTTGAAGGCAAAAGTCACATCTCAAGTAAACTTTTGGTAGACCTCGTTTAAGCATTTAAAAATCGAACTTTGAAAATTTTCAATGCAAGATGAAAATAAAATATATGTAGTTGAATCCTCAAAATCTTCGTTCTCGAGGTCATCATACGAAAATCAAATCATTTTTCCTCCTCGAAGGATGTTTTTAAATAGAATTTACGTGACTTCCCCAAAACATTTGAAGTTTAAAATACCACATTGATAAACTTTTATTGAGTAACTAGTCCAAAACATCATCCCTGTAAAAACGATTTCACACAAAGATGTATACATATATACATGCACACCGGTACTACTCTTTATTCCAACACAATACGAGAATCAAACAAGTATGGAGTAAGTATTCACGAGGCACAATTGAACTCCACATAATAATACAGAATCACATAAACTCGTATAACACGAAATACAATAAAATAGGGAGACTTACATCCACAGATCGCACGAAGATGATGGTTGCACCTCGATACTAATCACGACCGACAACTCAGACGACGCGTCGCGACACCACTCAGTCAGACCAAATCTGACAAGACAAGACCCGACAACACACAACTCAACCCGACAGCCTAGGTTTTCTCAACCTAAGCTCTGATACCATATTCTGTAACACCCCCAAACCATTTGGGAATATTACAGCGCCGCAGACCCTCTCCGCGAGGATCTACCAGGCTAAATACAAAACAATGCATCACTTCACATACCGTCATGGCTACGTAAAGGACCATTAGACCGATTAGGTCTTATATCACAACACACACAACATTACATACATGATACTTGCCCAGAACACATACCCACGCAGGGGCTAGAATACAATAACACTCCCATAAATCGGGGTAACAACACATCGGAGGGGTAACCAACATGACTCTACCAAATACTCTACAATTGGTCTTCACGTGATTAGTATCTTCCTCTCCCATCATCCTTCGTATCGATCCTGTGATTCGCTCCCCAGCTACCTGCAAGTACACAGGCCTTGTCTGAGACATCCACCCCCCGAATACTCGGGGGTTAGCAAAACTCCACTGTTTTGCTAGTGCAAGTATAAAACCAAAAGTACAAGCCATACATAACTTGCTTCAAGAATATAAAATCTTGAATATGTTTCCCGAGATAAATCACTTAATCAAAACAGTTTGATTTATAAAAGGTAGGAAAAGAACCATGTGTCTCATACAAAATATTTTACGGTCTCGGGAGTTTGAAAACATTTGGAAATAATGAATTCTCAAGTCTTTCGAAAACACTTGGGTGCACGGCCCAAAATCGTCTTTCCAAAATACGATTCCAATAATAAAACGCGGTTCCACAACCCAATTCACAACACACGGGGTCCAAGACCCAAATCATAAGCCACAGGGTCCACGACCCGAATCACATAACACATGTTCCTAAGGATTATTCGCGTCCCGTGCTAACAAGCTACGAACCTCAGATGCTCCCGTAGAACATACCCGAGTGAATAACCCAATAGGAAACCATACCAAATCACATGTCCTCATGACAACAGTCACGGAACAATTCCATACCACAACCATAAGTTATCCCGGCATCGGGCTAACAAGCCACGAACCTCGGAGTCCCCGAAAGACATACCCGATGATAACCCCACAAGTTATCTCGGCATCGGGCTAGCAAGCCCCGAACCTCGGAGTCCCCGCAAGACATACCCGGATTGGATAACCCTACGGTCACGCCCGACCCATACTAGCAAGTATGGATCCCGGAGATTCAACAATCCTACCCGGAGGCACATCACTATCAACGATCACATAACAATGAGCAGAATATCAAGCCAAGCAACACTTAAACATCACAAACTCCTTTCAAAGGAGTATCAACTAATATCCCACGTAATACATTCTTAACGAACAAGTACACATAACATTACGTAATCCCCGCCAAAGGATTACGGTCTAATAGACTCATTCAAATTGATCATATCATCTTTTCAACATACAAATACAACACACATATTCCGAGAACACATATATTCACGGAGTACATAAATTATCGTTGGAAGACAACATTTATCGAGAACATACCAATCCCTTTTTACGTTCATTAAACATTGGGTTTCGTATATAATCATTTATCAATAATTACGCCTACGAAACATGAAACGTATGGACAAGATACTTGCCTCGATATCACGAGCAACGAAGCAGCGAGCAGGCACGATGGGGCAACCTTCAACCTCCAAAAGCGATCGGGACTTGACGGCCACGAATACTACGAAAATAGCATCACCAATCAATAACACTAATCGAAATCCGAAACGATCCTAAAAACGACAAGAATCTAAGTATTTGCAAAGAAATCAAGAATCGTTGATCCGGGCGATAAAAATCGATGAACGGTTAACAAAATCTGAAGATTACGGTCAAGACAAACAAGAACAAATAACCGATCGGATGAGATCGGTCAAGAATCACAAATCCAAGCAAAAACCCCAAATTTAAGAAAATAGGGTTCTAACAAGAGATTACCTTGATTTGGACCAAGAAGACGATTAGATGTTGTTAAACATCTACAAATCCGCTCAAAGATGAAGCTAGAAGAAAAGGATCGGTCCTACTCACCTCTGGATCTCACTCCCGTCGGAAGGGATGAAGAAAAGTGGGAAATGACGACTTAATGCTGCTGTCCAGTATTTATACTGGACAGTTATTAGCGTGCGCTAATCATCCTTCATTAGCGTGCGCTAACGGGGTCAACGCTCCAGAGAAACCGCGTATAACATAGTTAGCGTGCGCTAGCCCAAAAGCCGTAGCGTGCGCTAACGGGTCACAAAACCAGTCCAGTAGCCCCTGGACAGAACTGCACCTACCGAGTAGCGTGCGCTAGAAAGAAGAGGGAGCGTGCGCTAAGCAGTCGATAGCGTGCGCTAGCTATCGGCCTTAGCGTGCGCTAACAAAGCTCCAGTCCCAGTCCAGTAGCTACTGGACTGCCTCTGAACTGCCAGTTTAGCGTGCGCTACACATTCAGTAGCGTGCGCTAAACACCACGCAGTAGCGTGCGCTATGCTTCAAGCATTAGCGTGCGCTACACCACAAAATCTCAAAAACTCACAAAGTGATCCGAAATGCCTCCAAAAACATGTCCCAACAAGTCACAACCAAACATGGCACGAAATTCCTACGATGAGGACCATGACAAACCGATAAAACCCAGAAAACCCAACGAATCCGGAATAAAGATCTCGGGTATTACAGTTACGGGTATCCATATCTGTATTTGTCGTCTTGACCCTTTTCTTGGTCGCGTATGATTAATTATTGCATTACGTTTTCATCTCGAGTCGTTGACATCGTCCGCGAACTTTTCGTCGTGTCCGTTCCGTGCGTTTTCGGAAATCGAGGCGTCGGGTCGTGGCGGCTGAGCAGCTGGCCGGACGGGTGCGGGACTGGCCGGACGAGTGCTGGACAGATCGGCGAGCAGCGGCAGAACCGCGTAGCGCACGCTGGCCGGGGGCCCAGCGCTTAGCTTCGGCATGTAGCGCCTGTGTCGAGTCATCCAGTCAGACGCTTCTCGGGCACAGGCGGTATTCGAGGTTACGGACTCGGTCGGGATCGGCGGGTAGCGCACGCCACTGTCGGTCGTAGCGCTAACCGGCGAGGGTAGCGCCTGCAGCGGCCGACTAGCGTCTGACGGGATGAGTTGTCGATCCGGTGGCTCTTTGGGCCAATTCGGCTAGCGCGCGCAGCTTCCGGCCGTAGCGCACGCCAGCGAGTCGGCGGTCGAGTCACGGTTAGCGAATTGGTCGGTGGTGCCGGGTCGTGCGGGCCATGGCCGAGTGTGCTCTCGGCGTCTTGGCGATAGCGCACGCTAGGCAGGAAGGCTAGCGCACGCTAGTTCCGGCCCGATATATAAATGATGAACCAGCGACTTTCTCCGTCATTTTCATTTCATTTCTCTTCGGTCATGGTGGGGTTTGAGGAGACGAAACCATGTTGTTGAACAACAAATCCATGAAGTTCTTGAGGTTATATCGTTGATCAATCATCCTATAACATTCTTCGATCCAGCGAATCAAGGTTAGATCTTTAGAACCCTACTTTTGGGTAGATTTGGGGATTTTCGCGTTTTTGTCCGATTCGTTCCGTTTTGTCGATTAATTCATGATGAATATAATTAATCTTGTTGGTATTCTTAGTTTCCCTACGGATTCATGGTATATTTCGTGATTTTTACGGAATCGAGAGGGTTTGGTTGTGGTCTGCCCTCGTTGTTGTTTATATACGAATATACATGAATCGTAGGCGGGTTTTCGGGTGTATTCCAATTCCGTATTCATTTAGAAACGGTTGTGATTGTATTCTTCGAATCGTTAGGTTCGGTTTCATTGGTTCCTAGCGTTCGTCGGTGACTTCCCTTTCCGTTCTTCACGTCGTCAATAATTCGAGGCAAGTATTTTTGGAAACCTTTATGCTTAACGTGAAATGGTAATGTATATTGTTTGTAATTGCTCACCTTGTGTTGGCCCGACGGGGTCAAGGAGGGAAATCTATGCTGCCGCCCTGGATTTCACGAGTTTCGTACCACTAGCCAACTCGTTAGGGTCCTTGCAAGGCCTCGAGTGAGAATGTATGCTGCCGCCCTGTTCTCACGGCATAGCGTGTGCGTGGTTTTGTTTTTCTGTAATTGTTGCCAACTCGTTAGGGTCCCTGTGAGGCCCCGAGTGAGAATGTATGCTGCCGCCCTGTTCTCAAGGCTAATTGTTTGACTGTTTATTTTCCGGAAAAGACATGTCTGGTTTTGGCTTTTGAAAATGATATTGGTGCATGTACTATGAAATGTGTAAGCGATTGGTTTGCCTTGAATACTTGTACTAGCGTAATTGCTAACCCCTTTGGGGACCCGTTGTCGGGGAAATTCTTGTTATGGATTTCAGGTTATGATTACCCGGACGAGCGAGCACCAGGACAGTACGAGGATGTTGGCCAGGGTCGTTGACATGTGCATTTGGGTCTACTTATTTCCTTTGTCCATTTCGATATGGTTGTTCCCACAGTTTTAAACTTATAGATTGTACTCGCGAGTACTTAGGCTTTTTGTTTCAAACTCCGTATTGTATTGCTTGTAAACTGTCACGTTGTTGGTTGATGCTTATTTTGCCGGTTGCTCCGGGCGTATCTTTATATGTCATATTATTTAATTGTGTATCCTCGCTAACCAAGATGGTTAGTCGAGAAGAGTTTTTCTATTGTAGCCTGGTAGGTCCCATGTAGGGGTCTACGGCGCTGTAACATATTCCGAATATCTCGGGGTGTTACACTTAGAACACATCTTCTTGATCCTTGAAAATTGGTTATTACTTGTGAGTGATCATTGAAGAGAAGTAACACCTTGGAGTGGCATATAAATAACCGGAGTCGGATCTTACCTTACGGTTCAGTAATTTCGGCATATCAAGGTATGTTCAATCCATCTCCAAGCTTAGATTTGGATCCTAAGGAATTAAATGATCATGTTAATGAGATATTGAATTTCAATAGTGAATTATTCAACAACATCATGTTTAGAAGATTGGAATGTTTACGATTACGATATTATTGTTAGAACCTTGAAGTTGGAATCCTAGTACTTCAAATGATAAGAGAAACATTCTGAAGTTAGCAATCCGTATGATTTATGTTATCTTTGTGATCATGAATTGGAGGTGATATTATTTTTGGTTATAAGAACTTAAAGGAAGAATCATCTTAGGAAATATTCATTCATATAAGTTGGAATTGTTAGTTCACCTCAAGATGAAGCCTGCATGTGTATAATGATAGTAGAATCTGATACATCAACCGGAGATCACCAAACTTCGCATGAGAATTGTAATCAAGACGGATTATGGTGTTATGATGATTATACGTATACTTGCACCTCGAAGATGTTATTATCCATGCGATCATTCATAAAGGTTATGAACATAACATGAAGTCGGATAACAAACATTAATCAATGAGGAATTCGCTTACTTCATCACCATTTGTATAATCTGCTGGCCTCCAGTGAACTTCCATGCACGCTTAGCGTGCGCTAAGATACGTGCATTAGCGTGCGCTATTGAGTATGTTTAATGTACGCCACGTTTGGAACTTAGCGTGTGTTAAGTCATCAGGCGAGTCAGTCGGTTGATCAGTGAGGCACTGACCATGCCTGGTTAGCGTATGCTAAACTGTGTGTACTGCGTGCGCTAACGAGTAGCATTAACGTACGCTACATAGGATTCGTAGCGTGCGTTAAGCGATCAAGACAGATTGCATATTAAGGACTTCCTACCGTAATTTTTGAATTGTTAGACGTTCGTACGGCATGAGATGAATTCTATGCTATTTCTTTTGTTAAGGTTCGAGCTTAACACGTGATTGATCGAAGGGGATGACCTTCGAGTATTTTGATATTCGTGGAAGTTTTATTCTTGTCAACGAACCGAGGCAAGTACTCTAACTAGAATTGTTTATATTATGACCGTTATGATGTGATCGTATTGTGTAAATGTGTTGTGATTATATGTCCACCATGCATTGATCTGACAGGAATCATCATGGGAATCTATAGCTGTGTGCGCTGGATCGTTGGACAGGTAGTTCCACCATGTGTTGGTCCGACGGGATCATCATGGGAATCTATAGTTTGTGTCTTACTGGATCGTTGGAATACCATTAGTATGTTGAAACTGTTATGATATGATATGTGTTGTGGATATTTCTCGTTGGAGAAACTTGTTATGATATAATTGTTGATTATATCACTGTTGTATGATTATTGTACTTGTACTAGCATCGTTGTGCTAATCCCTTGGGGGGTGAACATTTGTGTTTGTTCAGGATCCAGGAGAGCGGGGAAACAACCACTGGAGATGCATGACGACGAGGGTGCAGAGTGATGTTCCGGCCGGTTTTTATTGTCTGTTGTTTGTTGGTGATTTCAATAAGTACTCGAGTACGTCGTCAGTTTATGATGTTTGGACCTTATTGATGTATTAATAACTCTTCATTGGATATTTGTATTCTCGGTATGGAACCAGACGGTTGTATTTTATTTCAGTGATTTCATAAGTTGGTATCTGTTATTGTCATTTCATTTATCCAAATTTTGTAAATTCTTATGTAAAGGATTTACGGCGCTGTAATATTCCCGAATATATCGGGGGGGTTACATTTGTAAGTTGTGATGGTATCACAACTTTTGTAAGCATCGCATGAGTTTAAGATGAATGAGTTTAATTAGTTGTTTGGTGACTTTTATATTTAGACCGAGTCATTCAGACCCGTGCGATGCACACGGGCTTAATCTAAATGTTCATAGTGTATTGTTCAACACTAATGTTCGTCATTACATGGGCTGTATATAAGTGTTCATAGCGTAATCTTTGGCACTTATTTTCGTCATTATATATCTAAGTTGTGATGGTATCACACCTTTTCTAAGCATGACACACATTTAAAATAGTTTATTGACATTAAAAGAGTATATGTGAAGAGACTTTTTTCAAGATGCTACATTTAAAAGAGTCTCTTCACATGTAACTTTTTAATATGTATAAGTCATATACTAAATGTCAAAGGGAGGTTAAACGCATATGGTTCTTCAAAATAAATATAACCCTTATATAAAATCGTAACAAAGTGGATATTCGCTATATTTTGAGATCTAGCTTGTGACAATTAATTATCCTTTTGGTTTATCATATGAAATACGGTAGTTCCACATTACTACGCTTAATTAATCGAACTTTATTTTATGCACAAAAACCATTTAAGTTTCAATATTTTTTATTGTTGTCAAAATCGGTCCAATATTGTTAGTATATTTAATTTGTACCAGGTTGCATATATAAATATATTTGAAGACATCAATCTCAACATATAATTTTTCTACTCTTAATAACTAATATAGCAATTTCATTTTGCCAAATTTATTTGTTATTCTACAAATGAAACTAAAATTATATTAAGATAATCAATTAATCTCCATAGTGATATTACTTATTGAGTAAGATTTAAATTTAATTTATAATAGATTATATAAATGGTATATCTATATTGTTTAAACTACATAAATCGTCAAAATGATATTATTTATTATGTAAGATTTAAACTACAGTAAAATTATATAAATGATAAATTCTCAAAATAACATAATCACTTAATTGCCGATACTAATTGTGGATATGATTACCTGAATCATTAATACGTATTTGTTTTATCTATAGTCTATTGCTTTGCACCATTTATGGATAAAGATGATATTGTGAAGATATTTTTATTATACACTACCATTTTCAATATGTAACATCGACATAACTTACACAATCATATCAAGTATCAAAGTCACGCATTATTTCAAGACGTTTAATTAAGAAAGTGACATTAACACACCGCAAGACAAAAAACTAAATTAAAAGCAAAAATATTAAAATGCACCAACAAAGTGTAGTAATAATTATTGACTAAAAATTGAACTCGTCACATTATTTTCAATAAACTTACTTGCTAACGAATCAATAGTATTAGCCCATTTATCGGTATTACATGAAGCAAAATATTGCATGTTTAATTTGTAACATATATTAATATGAATGCTAAGTATTCATCCCACCGATGGCCATGGCGTCATTCTTGTTTTTGTTGTTGTTGTTGTCTTTGTCGTTGTTGTTCATTGGCCTTTTTCATGTTTTGGTCTTGATACAATTTTTGTGACTTCTCGATATCTTTCTTTAATGCTTCTTGACGCGCTACAAAAAATAATTAGATATAGTTGATCGTTAGTAACTTAAATACAGTTAATCAATATATTGCATTTTCGATCAAAGTAAAAATGTTCGTGCATGTACTACATAATTGATAAGACAACGATGTGTATGATCTCTTAAACCATTAGAGAAGATGACGTTACTACCAAACCTCCTAAGCACCATCTTTATGTCCTACATTTTTACACACACAAAACACACGTGAAATTTACATAAAACAATATAAATCAATATGCTAATTAAGCTAGACGATATGATGCTTACTTTACCACCATAATAAGTTGTAGCCCAATGTGCACGCTGTGTGGAGGAAGTTGTGTTTTGTTGTGTGTGAGTTTTGACACATTATATAGTTGATTTGTAACTCATGGACGGGAAGGTAAAAAGACTAACACTAATTGGTGTGTTTAATTTATGCATTCATGGCACCAAACACTTTATCTCCACATTTCACTTTCAATTCGTGAGTCATTTATTATAACCACTTTACATTTATAACTGACAAATGCTTCATATACTTAACATATAAATGGCCATTATGTGAATATTCATTGTACACTTAACGAAAGTTGCTTGACATGCCTGGAAATCAATGTGGAATAACAAATATGATACAATCAATTCATCAAGCATTAATCATGACCACTTACATTTATAAGGCTTCTTCAGCTTTATATATATAAGATGAGAGAGTTAACGTGGTGCTCCGAATACATAACGGTATTATATATATAATAAAATTATATTTTTTAATCAATTTATTAATGCAAAAAAATCGTCAGTTATACCTATTAGTTAGGTTCACCATTCGAATTTCATCATTGTGGCATAACACAATAAAAAACCAAAAAGATGAGGCAATGATTCAGCCACTCGAATCCGTTTGGAACTTATATAACTATACCCGTCCGCAATCGAAGGTGAATTTACTATGTGTTTTCATCTCAAACTCATATAGTGATCCTGGAAAATACAATTAGGGTTCAGTCGTCTGAAACTCATTTAGATATTATATACTTATAAAAGACAATTTTAGTACATGTTCCGCAAATCTATAAAGTTATTTGTACTAATTGCCCAAATCTATTAAAACATTTAAAATTTAAATGATTATAAGTTATAATAATTGGTTGTTACGTCTCACTTCAAAAAGAAATCAAATTCACTCAAATTGTTATATATTGATAAATTAGACATCTAAATTCAACATCAATAAATTAGACAAATTTATTTTTTTCTAAAAATATTTGTTTGGCCAACTTAATGATTGACCAAATTACCTTAATCAATAAAAATAACAGTATTTATTTGACAAACTCGATAATTGGTCAAATTGATTGGCGATGAGAAATGTGATGGTAAAATAAATATTGAGCATATGAACAAGTTACCCAAATTTATTTAAACTTATACAATATACATAATCGAAATATAAGTTGTTATAACAATTGGTTGTTACGTCTGACTTTGCAAAAATTCAAATTCAAATTGTTAGATGTTGATGAATTGAACAATTAAATAAATAAAAATAAATTAGACAAATTAAATTTTTCAATAAAATTAAGATTATTTATTTGGCCAATTCAATAGTTGTCAAATTATAGTTTCAATAAAAATAATACTATTTATTTGACCAACTCAGTAATTAATCAAATTAATTGCTGAATTGCACTAAACTGAATTGAAATGTGCTGAAACTAAGTCCAAAAAAGCAGAGCCTTACTATTAACCAAATTATTCTTCTCAATGAAAATAAACTATTAAACTCATTGTGCAAAATAATTGTGGAGTAAAATTATACATTGATTTTAAATATTTATTTAGGTTCCACAATCGACAGAGCCTCATTTAAGATCCACGTGGTATTCAAAATTTAAATAAATATTATTTTTGTAAATTTGATAATTGATCAAATTAGAATCTCTAATAACATATAAAGTAATTTATTTGGCTAATTTAAATAATTGATATTATTAATATTGGCTAAACTCAAATTTTAGACTAAAATACAACTACTAAATAAAAGAGATGTGAGATTCAAATTTTAGATAAATAAAATTAATGTAAATTTAATAATTGACCAAATTAAATTTTCACTATGAAATTAAACTATTTATTTGTCCATTTCAATAATTAGCCAAATTATACACAATAAAAATAAAATTCCTAAGCTTGTGTTTGAAATAACTATGGGGTTGAAAAATACACATTTTCTAAGTATTTCTTTAGGTTCTTTAATGGTGGAGTTCTATTTTAAATCGATGATATTGAACTATATTTATTTAGGTTATCCATTGGTTAAGTACCATTATAAATCGTGGGATTCAAGATTTTAGGTAAATAAGAATTCAAAATTAAGACAATGCCACAAAGGAGAGAGAGAGAGAGAGAGAGAGAGAGAGAGAGAGAGAGAGAGTAACACCCCCGATATATTCAGGAATATTACAGCGCCGCAAATCCTTTACATAAGGATTTAGAAGGCTGAAGAATTGAACAGGCATTAAAAGGTACTAACGAATGGAAATAACGGAATTACGGTACAACAGTTCTGACCAAATACAGAAATAGTACAATTGTTCAACAGAACTCAATAATACATCACCAAATTCAAATCCATCACAATTGACTTCGTACTCGAGTACTTATTGAAATAACGAATAAACAACAGATAAATAAACCCGGTCGGGACATCACTCTGCACCCTCGTCGTCATACAGTTCCAGTGGTTGTTTCCCCGCTCTCCTGGATCCTGAACACAAACAAAATGTTCACCCCCGAAGGGGTTAGCACAACGATGCTAGTACAAGTACCACAACATATTATTCATATCTCACGAAGAATAATAACGTAAACGACAAAATACCAACGAGTCTTCTCCTACGAGAAACTCATAAATGACATACACAACTGATAATCACAACATGATATCATAACATACACATGGTAATTCCGTCGATCCAGCGTTCACTGCCTAGAACCCACGATGATCCCGTCAGTGTAATACCCGTACTTTTATTGTCTGTTTGACTCTGTCATCCTCCTTATTTTTTTTTTGTCGCTCTGTAAATGTTTGGAGACGTGGTTGATATTGCTATTGAGTTTCGTATCTCGTTTGGTTCTTGATCATGTCGTTTAGACCTTGCGGGAATGTTCTGTGCTAGAGAATTAGCGTACGCTAGGCCTAGACTAACGCACGCTAATTCTGCTTGATTAGC
The DNA here is from genome assembly GCA_033398695.1 of Orobanche coerulescens. Classification (NCBI taxonomy): domain Eukaryota; kingdom Viridiplantae; phylum Streptophyta; class Magnoliopsida; order Lamiales; family Orobanchaceae; genus Orobanche; species Orobanche coerulescens. Next base: position 143,151,645 of record CM065805.1, on the reverse strand, counting down.
GCACGCTAGCTCTGAGCCGTAGCGCACGCTAAGAGTATCAGTCAGTCGAACCGATGTCGGTGCTCTGGGTGGCGGATTAACGCACGCTAGGAGTTTGTTAGCGCGCGCTATCCATGTATAGTAGCGCACGCTAACATCCGTCCGTAGCGCACGCCACCGGGCCGGTCACAGAGGCGATGTAGTTGCCGGGTTTTCGGACTATCAGATAGCGTACGCTAGGCTTAGACTAGCGCACGCTAAAGCTATAGCATAACGCACGCTAAGCATTGGCGGTAGCGCACGTTAAGCATTGAGCAGGCGAGTCGGTAAGTTACGGACTCCGATCGATGCCATATTTTGGGCTAGCGCACGCTAGGGGCAAATGATTAGCGCACGCTAACGAGACCGACAGGAGCCACTGGACTATCCGGTGACTTCGCTAGCGCACGCTAATGAAGGAGGCGTAGCGTGCGCTAGACTGGACATACATAGATATGGCAGTTGACTTTATTTTCGTCATTTCTCACCATCTTCACTCCTTTTCGACGGGAATCACTCGGGAGAGGCGATCTTAGGCGTTTGGAAAGCGATCTTCCTTCTAACAACAATATATTTGCTTGAAGAACAAGGATTTCTCAACATCTAATTCCTCCTAACGTCCGAATCAAGGTAAAAATCCTTAGAACCCTACCTTTTGGGAATTTTGGGGTTTTTCGTAGATTTGTCCGATTTACCCGTTTTGAAGCTTGAGAACCTTGAGATTATGATGTATCTATACCGTGTGTATACTTTTCCTACGATTTTATGGTTTAGATTGTGCCGTTTTCGGACTTGTGAGATTTAGGACGATTTTCCAACCTTTAGTTGATTATCCGTATATCTTTATGAATCGTAGACGGGTTTGGGGAGTTCCTTCGTGTAGTTTGAATATGGATGATTGATTATCATACTCCTTGCGAATCATTTAGGTGCCGAGCGCGTTCTTGGACCTACCGAACTCATACCCTTCCTCCGTTCAATTTTCTCGATGTCTCAAAGGCAAGTATACATTTATGATTGTGCGTTCTCGACTTTGAAAGTAAGAGGAATTGATGGTATGATATGAACGAACCGTTTTACGGCATTCATAGATATATTGATGGCATATTATGAACGAACCGTTTTACGGCATTCATATATGTATTATTGGCATGTAACGAGCGAACCGTTTTGACGGCATTCCTACATGTAACGGCGTATGATCCGAACGAACCGTTTCTACGGCATTCACATACGTCATGAGATTTTAGTCATTCTAATACTAGTCTTAAATTGATGAATTGACGGATTACATTTACTTTATTGTCGAGGAGTATTGTGTTTCATACTTGATATACTTGCACTAGCTATTCGACGGCTAACCCCTTTATGGGGAAATACGTTTCATGTATTTCAGGTTCCAGGAGATCGGACGGAGTGCAGGTCGGCATGAAGATGGTGGGCAAGTGTGATCCGTGTTGGTCTTCCAGTTATGTTTTGAGTTTTCCATTCAGTGTTGTTGTACTGGATTGATTATTGAATACTCGAGTATTGTTTTCCTCTTTCCTTGAAGTTCCGGCCTGTGTTTGCCGAAGTATTGATTTGTGATGTAATGTCTGTGAATACATTGGTTATGTTTTTGGATACCCTTGTATCGTCTTTCTCCCCATTATATGTAGACCTTCTCGGTCAAGTTTTATAGTTCCGCGTATGTTTAGCCTTGTGTGTCCCACGGCGGGGCTCACGGCGCTGTAATATACCCTGAATAACTTGGGGGTGTTACAGAATATGGTATCAGAGCTTAGGTCTATGGATACCTAGGCTGTCGGTCTTTTGGGTCGAATGAGTCGTCAATTTTTCACAGTATCACTACTCTGCCATCATCACAGTGCGACCGGTACTTGTAAGACCTCTTACTCTTCTGATGTTTCCTTATTCATTATGCTTCATCTATGGATGTTCTTGCGAATCGATCACCTTAATGACGTGTGTTTGAATTGTGCTTACGTACCTTGTGTGTTCTTCAGTATGTCAGCTGGTAGGGGCCGTGGCCGTGGTCGTGGCCGTGGACGAGGAAGAGGTCATGGCGCGGCCGTTTCCATCAGTTCAGTTGCGGGGTCGACCAACCCCAGTTTGTCGAACTCGGTGCATCCCGATACCGAGAGTCAGCACGATCAGTCAGGCGGTCAAGGGAACAACGCGGACGTTGGAGTGGCGAATGCACTTCAACAATTGGCTACTCAAATGACTATTTTGGCCCAAACTGTTCAGATGAATAACCCGAACCCAAACACGGATGCCTTGCTCCAGAATGTAATCCGTATGCACCCTCCACAGTTTGGCGGTGCCACAGACCCGTTGGGCTGGGAAGACTGGCTAGCGGAATTAGAAAAGATTTTCGAAGCGGTTGATTGCCCCGAGGTGAGGAAAGTACCAATTGCCTAGTATTTCCTCACTAAGGAGGCCGCTACTTGGTGGAAGGTCATCAAGCCACAGGATCGTATTGCCTCGTGGGACGAGTTTAAGGAGCTCTTGGAGACCGAGTTTTGTCCTTGGCAGTGCAGAGAGCCGAATCCGAGCCCTTCTTCGAGGCTAAACCGCAAGGTATTCCCGTTTCGCAGGCGATCGTGGAGTATAACCAACAATTGATCCATGTGAAGGATCAAGTGCGTAACGAGCGTGATAAGATCCGTTATTTTGATATGCGGATGAATTTGGATTTACGGTACATGGCCGGATTTGCTTGTACCACACTAAAAGAGTATCAAGACAGAGCTTTGGCCCATGATATGTTGAGCCCGACAACGATACCGTTGAAGAACCGAAGAAAGCAGTTGCGGGAAATTTTTACGGATCTAAAGGTGGCAACTTTGAAGTCTCGAGACGACTAACCGTTTCACGGACAATCGTCGCGTTCTAATAAAGGGAAGAGGGGTTACCGTTCCACTCCAGGTACCTCCAATCGCACGGTGACTTGCTATAAGCGTGGCCGCCTGTGCCACTTGAATTGGAATGCTACTTTCCACCATTAAAGTGTCACACGTGTGGACGGATGGGGCATAGAGCGGTTTATTGCTCCGAGCCGAACCAGGACTTTGGACACTCGGGCTTACGCAACACCACTTGATCAAGGTATTAATCGGCGGCAATCTTTTGATCAACCTCGGCAGAATTTCGGCGGGGGCCGGGACGGGTCGAGAATCTTTGGAGGAAACTCTAGCGTCGGTTCGGTACAACCACGGGTTTATGAGATGCGCCGAAGGCAGACGAACCCGACGCCGCGGCGGTGGCCAGTACCATTCATATTCTATCTCATCCAAAGTGTACTTTTTGATTCGGGTGCTACACATTCTTTTATTTCTTTGGAGTGTGTACGCCGTTTGAATATAACTTGTGTGACTACTTGTGATCCCTTCATCGTGAGACTGCCTAGCGGGGATAGAATTGTGGGGAACCGGGAGATTAGAGATTTTCCGGTGATTATATCCGGTATGGAATGGTTATCGAACCTGATTGTAGTTGATATGGAAGGCGAGGATGTAATCCTCGGTGGGGATTGGCTTGATAGTCATCAAGCGATTATGAATTACCGTACCAAGGTTGTCACCATGATGACTGAAGACGGGTCTGAGTACTCATTTTTGGGGCGTAAGTCGGGGCTACCCAAGTTACTTATCAGTGCCATGAAGGCCGTAAAACTTTTGAATAAAGGTTGTGCGGGCTATTGGTGTTATGCCTTGAAAATGGAAGGAAACGAAGTCGATCTCTCTTCGATTCCGGTTGTTAATGAGTATCCTGATGTTTTTCCGGATGACCTCCCGGGATTACCGCCAGATCGAGAAATAGAGTTTACCGTGGACCTAGAGCCAGATGCGGCTCCGATTTCTAAAGCACCTTACCGGATGGCACCTTCCGAAATGCAAGAATTGAAGAATCGGTTGGGAGAACTTACGGAAAAGGATATATCGGACCGAGCGCTTCGCCTTGGGGCGCGCCTGTTCTTTTGTGAGGAAGAAGGATGGTTCACTACGTTTGTGCATTGACTACCGTGAGTGAACAAAGTAACCATCAAGAACAAGTATCCTTTGCCACGTATAGGCGATTTATTTGATCAATTGCAAGGGGTGCTTTTCTCGAAAATTGATTTAAGATCCGGGTATTACCAACTCAGGGTGAAGGAGTCAGACGTTCCGAAGACGGCGTTTCGGACGAGATATGGGCATTATGAATTTGTAGTTATGCCTTTGGGGTTGACTAATGCACCGGCAGTTTTCATGCAATTAATGAATAAGATATTCATCGAGTACCTCGACAGATGTGTAGTCGTCTTTATTGACGACATCTTGATCTACTCTCGAGATAAGGAGGAACATGCCCGACACCTGCGTTTGATATTAGACATTTTGAGAACCGAGCACCTCTATGCAAAATTCTCGAAATGTGAATTTTGGTTGGAAGAAGTTATGTTTCTCGGCCATGTGATTTCGGCCGAAGGGGTTCGTGTAGACCCGCAGAAGATCGAGGCAGTGCTAGATTGGGCACCGCCTAAAAATGTTAAGGAGGTTCGTAGCTTTTTGGGCCTTGCTGGGTATTACCGTCGGTTTGTCGAGGGGTTCTCGAAACTCGCTCGACCGCTTACGAAATTACTCCAGAAGACCGAAAAGTTTGTTTGGACGGATGAGAGACAGCAGAGCTTCGATGAACTAAAGAGACGATTGACTTCAGCGCCGATTCTAACTTTACCACATGGTAGCGAAGGCTTTGCGGTTCTGATGGCGCTTGGTCAAGGCACAGGTTGTGTCCTTATGCAGCATGATAAGACAATAGCTTTTGCGTCACGACAATTAAAGCCTTACGAAATGAATTATCCTACTCACGATTTGGAATTAGCCGCAATTGTCTTCGCACTCAAGATTTGGCGACATTATTTGTATGGTTCTTCGTGCCGGATTTATACCGATCACAAGAGTCTGAAATATATTTTCAGTCAAAAGGAGCTGAATATGAGACAGAGGCGTTGGTTAGAGTTGATAAAGGATTATGATTTGGAAATTCTTTACCACCCCGGAAAAGCTAATGTCGTTGCGGATGCTTTGAGCCGCAAATCGGCATCTCTTCAAATGCTCGAGGTTCTTACACCTTAGACAAAAATCCGTCAGGACTTAATTGAACAAGGGATAGAAGTTTGGCTTCAACGAGTGCAGGGGCAACTGTGTACTCTCGAAATTACTTCGTCTTTAGTTGATGACATCAAAGGGAAGCAGTGGAGTGACCCGATGATTTCTCAACTGAAGGAAGATGTAATTAAAGGAAAAGCTCCTGGCTTTATGGTACATGAGGATAATATTCTGAGATTTCAGGGCAGGCTTTGTGTTCCGAACGATTTAGAGTTGAGACAGAGAATTCTCCGAGAAGCGCATGCTACGCCTTACTCAATCCACCCCGGGACGAGTAAGATGTACAAAGATTTGAAGCGAAATTTTTGGTGGAATAACATGAAGAAGGATGTTACGGAGTTTGTACTACGGTGCTTGACGTGCCAACAAGTCAAGATCGAACATCAACGACCAGCGGGGTTGTTGAAACCGCTTCCCATTCCCGAGTGGAAGTGGGAAGACATTTCTATGGATTTCATCATCGCATGCCGAGAACTCGGGCCGGAATGAATATGATTTGGGTAGTTGTCGATCGGTTGACCAAGTCTGCACACTTTTTGGGTATTAAGGATACTTGGGGGCCGGATAGGTAGCTCGAACCTTTATTGCCGAGATCGTGAGGTTACATGGTGCCCCCAAAACCATTGTTTCGATCGAGACGGCCGTTTCGTATCGCACTTTTGGCGAGCCGTTCATCGGGCTTTGGGTGCGAGTTGAGATTGAGCACTTCTTTTCATCCTCAGTCGGATGGTCAGACAGAGAGGACGATTCAAACGTTGGAAGATATGTTACGGGCTTGTGCCTTAGACTGGAGTAATGATTGGGAGCTTCACTTGCCGTTGATCGAGTTTGCTTACAATAATAGTTGGCATGCGTCGATCCAAATGGCACCCTTCGAGGCACTTTATGGTAGGCGATGTAGGTCGCCATTATGTTGGGACGAGGCTTCTGAGCTAGTTGGGACGGAGCCGGATATGTTGATGGAGACTAAGGAAAAGATTACTATTATCCGGGACCGATTATTGGCTGCCCAGAGTCGTCAGAAATCTTATGCTGATACTCGTCGTCGACCCTTGGAGTTCGAAGTGGGGGATCATGTCTTACTCAAGGTGTCGCCGACCCGTGGAGTTTTCCGCTTCGGGAAAAAAGGGAAACTTAGTCCGAGGTATATCGGACCTTTCGAGATTTTGGACAGAGTTGGAGATTTAGCTTATCGCTTGGCGTTGCCTCCAGCTTTGAGTCACGTCCATAGTGTTTTTCATGTGTCTCAGTTGAGGAAGTACGTACCGGATCCGATCCACATCATCGACTACAGTGAGATTGACGTAGCCGAGGATATTACCTTTCCAGAGAGACCCGTGAAGATCCTTGAGCGTCGCGAGAAACAACTTCGGCATAAGACCATTCCACTGGTTAAAGTGCAATGGTCGAGACATGGAGTCGAGGAGGCAACTTGGGAGACGGAAGAGAAGATGCGGGTGGAATACCCCGAACTATTTATTTCTTAAGTTTCGGGACGAAACTTCTTTTTAGAGGGGGAGAATGTAATACCCGTACTTTTATTGTCTGTTTGACTCTGTCATCCTCCTTATTTTTTTTTGTCGCTCTGTAAATGCTTGGAGATGTGGTTGATATTGCTATTGAGTTTCGTATCTCGTTTGGTTCTTGATCATGTCGTTTAGACCTTGCGGGAATGTTCTGTGCTAGAGAATTAGCGTACGCTAGGCCTAGACTAACGCACGCTAATTCTGCTTGATTAGCGCACGCTAGCTCTGAGCCGTAGCGCACGCTAAGAGTATCAGTCAGTCGAGAACGGTGTCGGATCGCTCTGGACTGGCGGATTAACGCACGCTAGGAGTTTGTTAGCGCGCGCTATCCATGTATAGTAGCGCACGCTAACATCCGTCCGTAGCGCACGCTACCGGGCTGGTCAGCAGAGGCAGTGTAGTTGCCAGGTTTTCTGGACTATCAGATAGCGTACGCTAGGCTTCGACTAGCGCACGCTAAAGCTATAGCATAACGCACGCTAAGCATTGGCGGTAGCGCACGTTAAGCATTGAGCAGGGCAGAGTCAGTAAGTTCTGGACTCCAGTACTGGATGCCATATTTTGGGCTAGCGCACGCTAGGGGCAAATGATTAGCGCACGCTAACGAGACCGACAGGAGCCACTGGACTATCCGGTGACTTCGCTAGCGCACGCTAATGAAGGAGGCGTAGCGTGCGCTAGACTGGACATACATAAATATGGCAGTTGACTTTATTTTCGTCATTTCTCACCATCTTCACTCCTTTTCGACGGGAATCACTCGGGAGAGGCGATCTTAGGCGTTTGGAAAGCGATCTTCCTTCTAACAACAATATATTTGCTTGAAGAACAAGGATTTCTCAACATCTAATTCCTCCTAACGTCCGAATCAAGGTAAAAATCCTTAGAACCCTACCTTTTGGGAATTTTGGGGTTTTTCGTAGATTTGTCCGATTTACCCGTTTTGAAGCTTGAGAACCTTGAGATTATGATGTATCTATACCGTGTGTATACTTTTCCTACGATTTTATGGTTTAGATTGTGCCGTTTTTGGACTTGTGAGATTTAGGACGATTTTCCAACCTTTAGTTGATTATCCGTATATCTTTATGAATCGTAGACGGGTTTGGGGAGTTCCTTCGTGTAGTTTGAATATGGATGATTGATTATCATACTCCTTGCGAATCATTTAGGTGCCGGAGCGCGTTCTTGGACCTACCGAACTCATACCCTTCCTCCGTTCAATTTTCTCGATGTCTCAAAGGCAAGTATACATTTATGATTGTGCGTTCTCGACTTTGAAAGTAAGAGGAATTGATGGTATGATATGAACGAACCGTTTTTACGGCATTCATAGATATATTGATGGCATATTATGAACGAACCGTTTTTATGGCATTCATATATGTATTATTGGCATGTAACGAACGAACCGTTTTGACGGCATTCCTACATGTAACGGCGTATGATCCGAGCGAACCGTTTCTACGGCATTCACATACGTCATGAGATTTTAGTCATTAGGAATACTAGTCTTAAATTGATGAATTGACGGATTACATTTACTTTATTGTCGAGAGTATTGTGTTTCATACTTGATATACTTGCACTAGCTATTCGACGGCTAACCCTTTATGGGGAAATACGTTTCATGTATTTGAGTTCCAGGAGATCGGACGGTGCAGTGGGTCGGCATGAAGATGGTGGGCAAGTGTGATCTTGTGTTGGTCTTCCGATTATGTTTTGAGTTTTCCATTCGGTGTTGTTGTCTTGGATTGATTATTGAATACTCGAGTATTGTTTTCCTCTTACCTAGAAGTACCGGCATCTGTTTGCCGAAGTATTGATTTGTGATGTAATGTCTGTGAATACATTGGTTATGTTTTTGGATACCCTTGTATCGTCTTTCTCCCCATTATATGTAGACCTTCTCGGTCAAGTTTTATAGTTCCGCGTATGTTTAGCCTTGTGTGTCCCACGGCGGGGCTCACGGCGCTGTAATATACCCTGAATAACTTGGGGGTGTTACAGTCAGACCAACCCGTGGTGGAAAAACCCGTCCGATGATCCAGCGCACGCTAGCATAGATCCCCCGATGATCCCGTCGGACCAACACGAGGTGGACATACAACAACGACATACATGCACGACAATATGTATAACAACAATACATAAAACAATTAAAGTACTTGCCTCGATTTGAAGACAAGAACAACACTTCCACGAAAATGAACACTTGAAGGTCGTCCTCCTCAATCAATCACGTAACGAGACCAAACCTTATCAAATCTCCAGCCGCGTAAGAGGATGAAACGAGTGAGGAAAATGATGAAAAACCCGTCTGCAGGGCCTTAAATAGGCTACCTTCCGGCCGCCTTACGTACGTAACCGGCCATGGCTTGCGTACGTAACCGGCCATGGCCGACTCACTGCCTAGAAATGCCGGCAGCGTTACGTACGTAACCGGCCAAGGCTTACGTACGTAACCGGCCTTACGTACGTAACGGCCGAGCACTACCGGCCGTAACTCGGCCTGGGCCAAGACTGTCCGGCCATGACTCGGCCCGGGCCAACTCCGACGGCCCGAACGACCCCGAAACACGAACTGAATATGAATCGAAGATACGGTTACGAAGTACTCACAAAGACGAATCCAAGCGCTAAGAGAACACACGATTCCGACCACCCGAAGGCTCAAAATTTGACAACGGAAAGTAATTACCCCAAACTTTGGGAAATTACGAAAATGGCCCAAAACGCCCGAAAATCACGATACGTGATCGAAACACCAAGCCAAAGCTCGCCACATGAATAATAACATTAAATGAACTTACGAGAAAGTCGAAACAATAGTTTCGGATGAGATTCGCAAGAATCGAACTCAAGTGCGGAAAAATCGCCAAAAAGCACGGAACTCGACAAAACGATACCGAAACGAACTCGGATGACCAAACACGAAGAACAAAACATTGTCAAAATGTCAAAACGGTCGCAAGTGAGTTCTGGAATCTAGAAAAATGCCAAAAACGAAAAATTACCGAAAAAGAAAATCACGGGTATTACATTCTACCCCTCTAAAAAAAAGTTTCGTCCCGAAACTTAAACTAAAAAAAAGTGAAGTCACAAACAACAAAGCACGGCCGACAAAATCTCAACGGTCCCGACGAACCGATCCCGATACCGATGCCGAAACACGATTATGGGAAACCTCATGGAATAATTCACAATACTGAACTCTGTGGCCCTCGAGTCCACAACTATAACAAGTAATCCGTTGCGAAGGACAATTAGCTTGAACATGACCGACAACATTGCAATTAAAGCACCTCCCAGTCTGACTAGGAGTCAAAGAAGACAACTTTGAACTCTTGGTTCCACCGAACGAAGAAATTGAAGGTTTCGCCGTACGACTACGCGAAACTCGATGAGAAGAATTTCCGTCTCTTGCACCGTCCGAAAAATCTCCAGACGTCCTCTGTCTCTTCGACTCATGCGAAGGCCCAGTAGATAACGATGCCATCTCGTACGCCATGGCTCGATTCTGATACTCTCTCAAAGTAGCACAAGTGAAACCCGACATGTACTGTCGAATCTCTGGTCTCATCCGCATATCAAAATGACGGATCTTGTCCTCCTCGGTCCTCACCTGATTCTTCACAAAGGCGAGCTGTCGACTATAATCGACAATAGCCTGCGACACGGGTACATCCTGCGGCTCGGCTAGGTAAAAATCTCGGATCCTCTGCTCTCGGATCGGCCTCGGGCAAAACTCCGCTTCCATCAACTTCTTGAACTCTTCCCAAGTAGCAGCATGATCTTGAGGCTCAACGGCCTCCCACCAGTTAGCGGTGTCATCAACGAGAAGGAACTGAGCGATAGGAATCCTCCGCTCCTCGGGACAACCAATCGCCTTGAAAATATTCTCCAATTGGATAAGTCAGCCGTCCCAGCCCAAAGTATCACCCGCTCCTGCAAAGCGAGGGGGACGCATACGAACCACTTCTCTAAGCCACCGAGTCGATCCAACATCCTCATTCGCAGTATGGTTACGGTGAACCACCTGAGCTAAATGTGTCATCTGGTCTGCCACCTGTTGGAGCACAGTAGCAACACCAGTACTAATTCCATTACCAGTAGTACGATCCTGGTCGCGTGGAGGGTTACCACGACCTCGACCTCTCGGCATACTGAATGGACAACCGTTCAGAACAACAAAACAACCACCACATAATCAATATAGAGCAACCAACAATAACACAATAAAATACTCATTCCGAGTTGTAACACGAATACATGAACTATCACTGCAACGACAAAATTCAAATTCATAAATCATTCACTTACCCATGTTAACATAACGTACGACCTTTACCAAGTTTATCACGGTCAAAACCACAAACATATCATCTGTAACACCCCCAATCCACTCAGGGATATTACACGCCGTAGACCCTCTCCTCGAGGATCTACCAGGCTGATAACTAAAATCAAACATCTAAACATCGCCTTTAAGGCTAAAATGACTCAGTAGACCGACTTGGTCTTTCAATAATAACATACAACTCAATTCCAAACACATACCCACGCAGGGGTCAAAATACAATAAACTCCCGTACAACGGGGAAAAGATACTGCAGCGGAAAAGGAAATACAACTAGACCAAAACGACATCAACAGATCCTCGTGTGATTAGTATCGTTCATCTTTCATCATCCTTCGTGCCGACCCTGTGCTATGCTCCAAAACCTGAATGCAAAAATAGACATCCACCCCCCGAATACTCGGGGGTTAGCAAAACTCCACTGTTTTGCTAGTGCAAGTACAAGTGCAAAAATACGAGCCATACAATACAAGTTCCAAGAACAATAATAATCAGGAATCCTCAAAGATCCAAACGTAAAGAAAAGTACTTCCCGAGACAAGAGTTTGGGTAAACATTTCCAAAACCGAAAGATCGCAAATAAGGGAAACAATTTACAAAACAGTTCAAAATGCCATCGAGAGTTTTAATAGAAAACAATTTAGGATTATAAAATCCTTCTCTTTCCAAAAATCAATAGGGTCACACCCAAATGTTTTGTTTTCACAAATAGAAAACCGACAATAATTCACAGGGCGAGCCCAACATCACGTGTCCTCGACGGACATAAAATCAACAAAACATAATCGCACACGCGCATCGCCTAGACCGGACGAAGCCACAAATCCCACTCGAGGCCTCGAAGGACCCTCCCGAGCTGGCTAGCGAAACAAATCACACACATCTCACGGTTGGATCAATCGCTTGTTGCATCCTGGCCACATGATCGCATGCCATGTGCCACCGTAGATTATCTCGAGCCCTCACGGTTGGATCAATCACTTGTTGCATCGACCACATGATCACGTGCCATGTGTCACCGTAGACCTTCAACCGTATCCACACATTCACACAAATAACATATCACATCAAGGATATTCAAACAATTCACCCAGAGCATCAAACACTTAGCAAAACACCACGTCAAACCACAATGCACCGAAATGAAACAATATACGTCCACACGCAAATACCAAGTGCAACATCAACACCAAACATATCCATAGAGTTCACATAGTCATTCTCAAACCACACCATTCACAAAACACACGCGTTTTGAAAGCAAGCCTTCAACAAGGCTAAACCGAATCTTTTGAAAACTCATTTCAAACAATCAAACAACCACATAAAGACGATCACCAATTATCATATTCACAAAACAAGAATAGTATGGACAAGGTACTTGCCTCGAAATCACGATCGCAATAAGACGACGGATAGGACGCGGTCGAATAGCCCCGAACCCCCGAACAATATCAAGAACGTGATAGCACCACGAGTATTACGAGAATAACACCACACGAATCATCAATCACCAAACGAGATTCAACATCGGAATCCTCGAACACCTATAAACCTCCGGAAGGAACAATAACACATGGTTACGACGAGAATCAAGGCCAAAACAATGGAAATCCCAACAAACTATCAAAGGGAACTCATTCGAACATTTAATCGAACATTAAATGTTCAAGACCCTTCAAGAACAAAGAAATCACCCCTCGGGTCGAACAAACCAAGGATACGAGTATCCAATCCGTAGAACAAGTTCAAAACAACGTTTATACAACAATTAATTGATCAAAAACGGATTGGAATCGAAATCAAAAAGGAAAATCCCCAAATCTACAAAAACAAGGGTTCAAGCCAAAATACCTTGATTTGGATGAAGGATTCAAGTAGAGGTCGAAAATCTACAACAAGACTTGAGGTGGATGATCTCTACAAGTTTGGGAGCACTCAAATCGCCCAAAAATCGCCCACAAATCGCCTTAGATGGAAGGAGGAAGAAGAGAGGAGAAAAATGAAGTTTTCTCCTCGAAAATCTCCTAAAAAACGCAGAAAAAGCCCGTGTGCCGCGGCACAGGATGAGTGTGCCGCGGCCCAGGGCCAAGAAAACGCCCAGGAATTAGCTTAGTGCCGCGGCACAGCTGAAGTGTGCCGCGGCACACAGTACAGCCCACTCCAACACGAAAAAGGCACATCGTATAGTCTTAGCTATTTCGACCATAACTCCCTCGTCTGAACTCCGATTGACTCACCGTTTGAACCATTGGAAAGCTAACTTGATGCTCTATAATATTGCAAAGATTCAGAATTTTTGGAGTTTCCAAGATTTAATGGTGACTTTACAAAGTCGAACTTCCACGTGAAAAAGTCGATTAAGGACACGGAACTCAACAAAACGACACCGAAACGAACTCGGATGACAAAAAGTGCAGAATTAATCATTCTCAGAATGACGAAACGGTCATGGTAGAGTTGTCAAAACGAACTTCCTCCGAAAAAAAAAATTACCGAAATTCGAAATTGCGGATATTACATTCTACCCTCCTTAAAAGAAGTTTCGTCCCGAAACTTAAAACAAGTAGGGGGGAGCAATATACCCGCCAGGAAAAATCGACGAGATACACAAAAATAGAAAACTCGCGCCCAACGGCGAAACGCTGCAAGAAACGCAAAGAGACATACGGCGTGAAAACACGCTCCACGACGACCAACATAACGGTACATCAATCGAAACGCGAGCCAATCGCTGAACTAATACGGAATTCCACCGCCCAAGGGTTGGAAGATCGAAAATGAGACTAATTTCCCGAACTTAAGGGAATTACGAAGGAGTCTGAACGCTCAACAATCGCGAAACGAGATCAACAAAAACCGAACAATCAAACGATCGAACCACAAAGATCGATACAACAAAAATCGAACGATCATGTTCGAATCACGAAGAACAATAAAAATTCAAACAACAACTCCAAGGTTCACATCTCGACTCGAGACAATATATGATCCGGTGAAAACAACAACATATGCATTCACATAAGATCCACACGAGAGGGAATAGAAATTGAAAAGTCACAACGACAAACGAGTTATTCCGAAACAATACTACGCTCGTTCGATCAACAAAAGCAAGGGGCAGGACAAGCTCAGAAAATGTCAACGAACATAAACGAGTCGAGAGAGTCGAAAATACAGAAGTTCTAAATCCGATCCACTTCGATTAAAAGAACTAGTAGAACCAAAAGATGCTACTTCCGAACAAGGTTCACACGAATCGAACCGAACTCGGAAAAGTCACAGCGATAACCAGATCGACCCAAAACAAGATCACAGCTCGTTCAAACGATGAAACCGAAATACAGAACAAGTTCAGACAGTATCAACGAACACGAGCGAATTGATAGACTTGAGAAAGAGGAAATGAAGAAGTCCAAAAACAATACGGGTATTACATTCGACCTCTTATAAAAGAAGGTCGTCCCCGCTACTCAAAATAACGAAATCAAGGAGACGACACAATGTGCAATCGGCGAAACATCCTTCAAAGGCCTCTCAAAGCCGATTCGATATCTGTCTTTGAGCGCGAACTCCAAAAGTCTCGGTAGCCAATTCGCAAATCGAATTCGGTGTCCTCGAGTCCACACTCGAAATGTGTTCTTGTGAGAAGGACAATTTGCACGTACATTTCCCCGGCACATCACGGTTGAAATGCCTCGGCTCAGCATACCGAAAATGCAAATGCTAGATACAATGGAACATAACACCGCAAAACAACATACCGGAGATGCCAACTCAGCACAACGAGGAATCATAACACATATCATATATAACGATTACCATCGTAAAGTAATACACACACAAACACTACAACAACGACGGTATCGTTCGGCGACCTCAACGGCCCGAACGATAACCAGCACATAATTACAAACATCATGAAACAATCACACATGTGCATAAACGCACAAAAATCCAAGCTTTAACAACCCACACTCGTGCGACAACACGCAAATCACCACGAGGTGATAAACAAGAACACCAGTTCACACCTCTCACAGAGGGCTAGTACAACAAATGCGTGGCAACGCCTCGACATTCATGCCACCAATTCGATCATACTCGGTAGTAACATCATAACGACAAAGCAAACATCATACATACATATCCAGCCCTCAAACGGGAATGGATAGGTTTTTAAAATGAAAACATCCTTTTGAAAATAATTTAGAAAAATGCCGGTTGATCTTGAGTATCACCTTTCAAGAAAAAGTACAAACGTGAAACATCGTTATCGAGACTTTGGAGAACCATCTCGCATTTGATAAAAATGAGGACACTTTCTTTTAGTGAAAACTTTCAGAATATTCGACCCTCGGGTCTAAATAAAAGTGTTTCTAAAACATTGAAAATATCTCAAAATATTTTGGTCCTCGAGGCAGAAAATTTTTGAAATATATTGTGGCACCTGGATGTTCCACAAGAAAATAACTCCTTTGAAAAAAATATGTCTTGAAATTTATTTCTAAGATACTCAAGTTTTCGAAAATAATTCAATGCCAAAAAGGACGATGCCAAAAAGGCTAGAATGCCCAAAAATTTCAGGTAATCACACGGAACATCATAGCGCTGTGGGTCCCGCGTCGGAACCCCAGGCTAAAAACCATTTACAAAAATGCCAAAAAGGCTGATGACGGTAATATTTCAAAAACTTACAAAAGCCATTTAGAAAATACTAAATACCGTCATAAGAATTTCGCCAAAATGATCAAGGCCATAATGCCAAAAATTCGGTTAAGGAATTGGTTTTCGAAATAAAACTCAGTCGGTAAAATACCGAAAGTCATTACAAAAGAACTCACGCAGCGGATAAAAGAAATAAAGTCAAACATGCACAATCCAGCAACACTACTCCTCATATGAACGAAATATGAGGGTCAAATAACCACATATCAAGAAATCAAAATCCATAAGAGGATTCCATCACTTAACAAATAATCATAAAAATAGCTCGTGTCACACGAGGCACAAGACAAAGAAGGGAGACTTACATTCACAGGCCGCACGAAGATGATGATCGCCCACGATACTAATCACGTCCAACAAACTCAGACGACACGTCGCGACACGACTTAGTCAGACATAATCCGACAAGACAAAACTCAACAGACACCACTGACCCGACAGCCTAGGTTTCCACAACCTAAGCTCCGATACCATTTATGTAACACCCCAATCCACTCAGGGATATTACATGCCGTAGACCCTCTCCTCGAGGATCTACCAGGCTGATAACTAAAATCAAACATCTAAACATCGCCTTTAAGGCTAAAATAACTCAGTAGATCGACTTGGTCTTTCAATAATAACATACAACTCAATTCCAAACACATACCCACGCAGGGGTCAAAATACAATAAACTCCCGTACAACGGGGAAAAGATACTGCAGCGGAAAAGGAAATACAACTAGATCATAACAACATCAACAGATCCTCGTGTGATTAGTATCGTTCATCTTTCATCATCCTTCGTGCCGACCCTGTGCTATGCTCCAAAACCTGAATGCAAAAATAGACATCCACCCCCCGAATACTCGGGGGTTAGCAAAACTCCACTGTTTTGCTAGTGCAATTACAAGTGCAAAAATACGAGCCATACAATACAAGTTCCAAGAACAATAATAATCAGGAATCCTCAAAGATCCAAACGTAAAGAAAAGTACTTCCCGAGGCAAGAGTTTGGGTAAACATTTCCAAAACCGAAAGATCACAAATAAGGGAAACAATTTACAAAACAGTTCAAAATTCCATCGAGAGTTTTAATAGAAAACAATTTAGGATTATAAAATCCTTCTCTTTCCAAAAATCAATAGGGTCACAGCCCAAATGTTTTGTTTTCACAAATAGAAAACCGACAATAATTCACAGGGCCAGAGCCCAACATCACGTGTCCTCGACGGACATAAAATCAACAAAACATAATCGCACACGCGCATTGCCTAGGACCGGGACGAAGCCACAAATCCCACTCGAGGCCTCGAAGGACCCTCCCGAGCTGGCTAGCGAAACAAATCACACACATCTCACGGTTGTATCAATCGCTTGTTGCATCCTGGCCACATGATCGCATGCCATGTGCCACCGTAGATTATCTCAGGCCCTCACGGTTGGATCAATCACTTGTTGCATCCTGACCACATGATCACGTGCCATGTGTCACCGTAGACCTTCAACCGTATCCACACATTAACACAAATAACATATCACATCAAGGATATTCAAACAATTCACCCAGAGCATCAAACACTTAGCAAAACACCACGTCAAACCACAATGCACCGAAATGAAACAATATACGTCCACACGCAAATACCAAGTGCAACATCAACACCAAACATATCCATAGAGTTCACATAGTCATTCTCAAACCACACCATTCACAAAACACACGCGTTTTGAAAGCAAGCCTTTAACAAGGCTAAACCGAATCTTTTGAAAACTCATTTCAAACAATCAAACAACCACATAAAGACGATCACCAATTATCATATTCACAAAACAAGAATAGTATGGACAAGGTACTTGCCTCGAAATCACGATCGCAATAAGACGACGGATAGGACGCGGTCGAATAGCCCCGAACCCCCGAACAATATCAAGAACGTGATAGCACCACGAGTATTACGAGAATAACACCACACGAATCATCAATCACCAAACGGGATTCAACATCGGAATCCTCGAACACCTATAAACCTCCGGAAGGAACAATAACACATGGTTACGACGAGAATCAAGGCCAAAACAACGGAAATCCCAACAAACTATCAAAGGGAACTCATTCGAACATTTAATCGAACATTAAATGTTCAAGACCCTTCAAGAACAAAGAAATCACCCCTCGGGTCGAACAAACCAAGGATACGAGTATCCAATCCGTAGAACAAGTTCAAAACAACGTTTATACAACAATTAATTGATCAAAAACGGATTGGAATCGAAATCAAAAAGGAAAATCCCCAAATCTACAAAAACAAGGGTTCAAGCCAAAATACCTTGATTTGGATGAAGGATTCAAGTAGAGGTCAAAAATCTACAACAAGACTTGAGGTGGATGATCTCTACAAGTTTGGGAGCACTCAAATCGCCCAAAAATTGCCCACAAATCGCCTTAGATGGAAGGAGGAAGAAGAGAGGAGAAAAATGAAGTTTTCTCCTCGAAAATCTGCTAAAAACGCAGAAAAAGCCCGTGTGCCGCGGCACAGGATGAGTGTGCCGCGGCCCAGGGCCAATAAAAACGCCCAGGAATTAGCTTAGTGCCGCGGCACATCTGAAGTGTGCCGCGGCACACAGTACAGCCCACTCCAACACGAAAAAGGTACATCGTATAGTCTTATCTATTTCGACCATAACTCCCTCGTCTGGACTCCGATTGACTCACCGTTTGAACCATTGGAAAGCTAACTTGATGCTCTATAATATTGCAAAGATTCAGAATTTTTGGAGTTTTCAAGAATTAATGGTGACTTTACAAAGTCGAACTTCCACGTGAAAAAGTCGATTAAGGACACGGAACTCAACAAAACGACACCGAAACGAACTCGGATGACAAAAAGTGCAGAATTAATCATTCTCAGAATGACGAAACGGTCATGGTAGAGTTGTCAAAACGAACTTCCTCCGAAAAAAAGAAAATTACCGAAATTCGAAATTGCGGATATTACATCATCAGGGTCGAATATGGGTAATATTTTAAAAACAAATTTTTTTTTTCAAGGTGCTTGTCCAAATGATAGCATTTTAAAATTCCTGAATTTGAAAAATTTGCTGAAGCGAATTTTAGAAAAGAAAAGTTTGATCAAAACTATGAATCTATTATCATATCTGTCTCGTTTTGAAAACCATGTACAAGACATTCTGAATTACCACATCCGGATAACGTCAAAGAAACAACACAATTAAACTGAACTATGAAATCATCGTATCTGGGCGTACACCTATAACTTGCTAACAAGAATTGTGACAATATATAATACGTCAATAATATCCACACAGGTGAAGCAACTAAGTGCAATCGATATCGCGATTAGGGTTCACGATCGTCATGCACGGACCATATGATTAGGTCGATAGAGATTGAGCAACGAAATGATCACCTATAGAATTGTAATGAGAAAGGTACTGTAAAAATTTTCCGGGCAAAACAACATAACAAACATATAACGAAATTTTTCAAAATTCTTTTGGTCTCAACCGAAGGTGACGGTAATATTTTGCGGTGCCGAAATACATTAATATACATTTTTCCTCATACCGCTTTGATGGTGTCATTTGAAAATACAGATTAACTCTGTCAAAACTCGACCGATTTCAAAATTCATACGAAATTCCGGTTTAATCGAACCATAAAAATATTTTCAAAATCAACTTTCACAAAAATGTTCCGACCCTTATGGACCCTCAAAATATATTCTCAAATCTACCCTTGCGGAATAATTACGATAGTCCAAACAAACTGATCGAACTAAAAACCACCTGCTCAAACGACAAACAAAATCACAAATTCAACCAAACACATTTCGGGCGCATCAAGTTAAAACATATATCAAGACTATCATTTGAGCTTTTCACCGAATCAACTGTCGGCACACTTTCGAAACCCATCAAGGTTCACAAATTTCACAACATACCACCCCACACGACGGTTCAAAGTCAAAACATCAATACGTTCAGTCATATCCGTATACCGTGCGTCACAAGCATCGAAAACAACTCCCTTACACAACACCGTGTAAATAAAGACACACATCACATTTAATTCGCACACGTGAAAACATGAAATACAGGTACCTCACATAAAGGAGGAGACTTACGTCCACAGGCCGCACGGAGATAATGGCTGCAACACGATACTAATCACAACGAACCACAATTGATCACAACGGATTGCAATGATCTCGCTTGTTCACAACTGCTCACCCGGGTGACACGACAAGACACGACTCCGACAAGACACGACTCGACAAGACCCAACTAGACCCAACTGCCTAGGTTTTCGCAAACCTAAGCTCTGATACCATTTATGTAACACCCCCAATCCACTCAGGGATATTACACGCCGTAGACCCCTTTCCACAAGGAGCTACCAGGCGGAGACTACAAATCAAAACCCACATGCGGTCAACTTGACCAAAACATAATACCGTAGACCGATTAGGTCTCTCAAAACATAGCATAACCGTACATCTGATGAAACTAAAATACAACTCGATCACATAGTACATAAAATGTCCATCCCCTCAAGGATGACAAGAACTCAAACTCACATATCACTGACAGACGACAGACTACTGTGACTAGTATCGCTGCATTGCATCATCCTCCGAGCCAATCCTGTGGTTGCTCACTCTCGATCGAACACACGGAATAAATAACAAAATCCCCAACGAGGGGTTAGCGATGGAATCGCTAGCAAGTAACCAAGCTATACGATTATACATCAAGAATACAACCGTTATGAAAATAACATTTCGACAAGGTAGTAACACGATCCCCGAATCTAAAGTCTTTTGAAAATTTATTCCTTTAAAACAAACCATGGGCATTACTCCAGAAATCACTGCAAGAGATTATTTAGAGACTTCGGGGGTCTCAGTGTAAAATCCTGAAATATGAATGTTTTTCCTTTTCAAAAGGTTTTCTTTCAAAATCATACAAATGATTTTATTCTCAACTCAAACCTCAAGACCAAAACCATATTCACCAATATAATCGGGATTCAAGATTCAAACATAAACAATTCAGAGATATCAAATCAACAGTCAAAACGTCTCTGTGGCCCCGAAGGGTCCCACCCGGATTAGCTCATCAAGAATAAACTCGAACACACCCATAAGTTATCTTGACATCGCACTCGCAAGTGACGATTCTCGAAGCCCTCTCCAGACCTACCCGATTAGATAACCTTATGGTCAAATCGTAACATCTGGCCGTACTCGCAAGAACGCGCCTCCGGAGGCCTCGACGGACCCTACCCGGATAACATTATTCAAGTACGCCCATAAGTTATCATGACATCGCACTCGCAAGTGTCGATTCTCGGAGCCCTCCCCAGACCTACCCGAATTGATAACCTTATGGTCACAACGTACGTCTGGCCTTACTCGCAAGCACGCTCCTCCAGAGGCCTCGACGGGACCCTACCCGGACAACATCTCAATTCGCTAAGATACACAACAACAACAAAGACACAATATTTACTACAACCGGAAACACGTAACATATAAGTTAATGTAACATAACTTCCACAAGGCACAATATTCACAGCACACCATCATTCAGGAAAAAGGCTAACGAGCTAATAATACAAGTATTACGCGATTCCACAATTCCTCGGTTAACTACTCATTTCTAGTATCCACCGTAAGCACAAAATAACATGAAATAGTTGTTATCATTCTTCATGAAACTCAAGTTACGTTTGTAATTACTTTCATAAATTCACATTTTCATTTAAAGTAAGTTACGGTTAATTATATCGTCACTAACAAGTCCACGTTAGATTCACGACACATCACATTCTCAAAGTATAAAGAATATAGACGAGATACTCGCCTCAAGTCCAATGCACGCAGAGCAACGGGAAAGCTCGACTTAATGACCGCTACCGAACACTCCGAAGAACACGATTCAACTGGGAAGCTCGGACCCCGAAGAAGACAACGAACGGGGGGGTTCCGACTCGAGTTCTTCACAAGAATTCGACCCTAACAACATATAATCAATAAATCATCGATCATACGAGGAAGAATAATCGAAGAACGCCCGAAAACCCCTCTATGACATTTTACCGGACACCTTCAAGGCGTGGATCAAGAACTCGACCAAAACAACGAATCGATACGATAAAACCATGGAATATCAAGGTAAATGATACAATACATCTAAATAATCATCAATCCATCACAATCCTAAGTTAAATCGGATTAAACGGACGAAATCGAACAAAATACCCAAAATCCCCAAAATTAGTTTTCTAGGAAATCGGCTGATTCGGTAGATCGGAGGATGTTATAGGATGGATGATTGATGATATGAATTCCAAGACTTCATGGATTTAACACGACAACATCTCTCCATGATTATCAAATCTCGGCCCGCGTAAGAGGATGAAAGCAGTGAGAAAAATGATGAAAAACCCGTCTGCGGGGCCTTAAATAGGTGCTGCCGGCCTTTACGTACGTAATCGGCCATGGCTTGCGTCGTAATCGCCATGGCCGACTCACTGCCTAGAAATGCCGGCAGCGTTACGTACGTAACCGGCCAAGGCTTACGTACGTAACCGGCCTTACGTACGTAACGGCCGAGCACTACCGGCCGTAACTCGGCCTGGGCCAAGACTGTCCGGCCATGACTCGGCCCGGGCCAACTCCGACGGCCCGAACGACCCCGAAACACGAACCTGAATACGAATCGAAGATACGGTTACGAAGTACTCGCAAAGACGAATCCAAGCGCTAAGAGAACACACGATTCCGACCACCCGAAGGCTCAAAATTTGACAACAGAAAGTAATTACCCCAAACTTTGGGAAATTACGAAAATGGCCCAAAACGCCCGAAAATCACGATACGTGATCGAAACACCAAGACAAAGCTCTCCACATGAATAATAACATTAAATGAACATACGAGAAAGTCGAAACAACAGTTTCGGACGAGATTCGCAAGAATCGAACTCAAGTGCGGAAAAATCGCCAAAAAGCACGGAAGATGGAACAAACCAATCATTTTGGTCAAAGTTCAATGGTCACGTCACGGAGTGGAAGAAGCCACATGGGAAACGGAAGATGGCATGAAGTCCATATATCCCGAGTTATTTTCGTCTTGAGTTTCGGGACGAGACAACTTTTTAGTAGGAGAGTATGTAATATCCGGATTTATTACTGTGTATTTCATCTGTATTCGAACCCTGTATTATTCGAATTTGTAGTTTTGATTATTAGAGTATCACATTTCTTGCAATGGCATCTTTGTACATAAGTATAGCAACATGCAAATTTTCTCATGCAAACTCGTGATAGCGCACGCTAAGAATGTAGCTTAATGCGCGCTATCGGCTACTACTAGCGCACGCTACGTTTGTAGGAGTTGCGTGCGCTAGACACTGAATTATTGAGCTGGGCGGCTAGCACATGCGCCAGCCGGCACATGGGTCCGGATAAGATTCCCGCGGATGAACCTGGACAGATTTGGAGTCAACGCTTATTAGCGTGCGCTAATCATGTATTGTAGCGTGTGCTAATTAGCTATAGTGCATAATATTATAAATGAGACAACAACCCGTTTTGGCTTACATTTCCTTCATCCATTCTTCATTCTTGAGAGGCCAAAGAGAAATAATTATCCTTCTAACACACTTAGAACACATCTTCTTGATCCTTGAAAATTGGTTATTACTTGTGAGTGGTCATTGAAGAGAAGTAACACCTTGGAGTGGCATATAAATAACCGGAGTCGGATCTTACCTTACGGTTCAGTAATTTCGGCATATCAAGGTATGTTCAATCCATCTCCAACCTTAGATTTGGATCCTAAGGAATTAAATGATCATGTTAATGAGATATTGAATTTCAATAGTGAATTATTCAACAACATCATGTTTAGAAGATTGGAATGTTTACGATTACGATATTATTGTTAGAACCTTGAAGTTGGAATCCTAGTACTTCAAATGATGAGAGAAACATTCTGAAGTTAGCAATCCGTATGATTTATGTTATCTTTGTGATCATGAATTGGAGGTGATATTATTTTTGGTTATAAGAACTTAAAGGAAGAATCATCTTAGGAAATATTCATTCATATAAGTTGGAATTGTTAGTTCACCTCAAGATGAAGCCTGCATGTGTATAATGATAGTAGAATCTGATACATCAACCGGAGATCACCAAACTTCGCATGAGAATTGTAATCAAGACGGATTATGGTGTTATGATGATTATACGTATACTTGCACCTCGAAGATGTTATTATCCATGCGATCATTCATAAAGGTTATGAACATAACATGAAGTCGGATAACAAACATTAATCAATGAGGAATTCGCTTACTTCATCACCATTTGTATAATCTGCTGGCCTCCAGTGAACTGCCATGCACGCTTAGCGTGCGCTAAGATACGTGAATTAGCGTGCGCTATTGAGTATGTTTAATGTACGCCACGTTTGGAACTTAGCGTGTGTTAAGTCATCAGGCGAGTCAGTCGGTTGATCAGTGAGGCACTGACCATGCCTGGTTAGCGTATGCTAAACTGTGTGTACTGCGTGCGCTAACGAGTAGCATTAACGTACGCTACATAGGATTCGTAGCGTGCGTTAAGCGATCAAGACAGATTGCATATTAAGGACTTCCTACCGTAATTTTTGAATTGTTAGACGTTCGTACGGCATGAGATGAATTCTATGCTATTTCTTTTGTTAAGGTTCGAGCTTAACACGTGATTGATCGAAGGGGACGACCTTCGAGTATTTTGATATTCGTGGAAGTTTTATTCTTGTCAACGAACCGAGGCAAGTACTCTAACTAGAATTGTTTATATTATGACCGTTATGATGTGATCGTATTGTGTAAATGTGTTGTGATTATATGTCCACCATGCATTGATCTGACAGGAATCATCATGGGAATCTATAGCTGTGTCTGTTGGATCGTTGGGATGTAGTTCCACCATGTGTTGGTCCGACGGGATCATCATGGGAATCTATAGGCTTTGTGTCTTTTGGATCGTTGGAATACCATCAGTATGTTGAAACTGTTATGATATGATATGTGTTGTGGATATTTCTCGTTGGAGAAACTTGTTATGATATAATTGTTGATTATATCACTGTTGTATGATTATTGTACTTGTACTAGCATCGTTGTGCTAATCCCTTGGGGGTGAACATTTGTGTTTGTTCAGGATCCAGGAGAGTGGGGAAACAACCACTGGAGATGCATGACGACGAGGGTGCAGAGTGATGTTCCGGCCGGTTTTTATTGTCTGTTGTTTGTTGGTGATTTCAATAAGTACTCGAGTACGTCGTCAGTTTATGATGTTTGGACCTTATTGATGTATTAATAACTCTTCATTGGATATTTGTATTCTCGGTATGGAACCAGACGGTTGTATTTTATTTCAGTGATTTCATAAGTTGGTATCTGTTATTGTCATTTCATTTATCCAGCCTTGTAAATTCTTATGTAAAGGATTTACGGCGCTGTAATATTCCCGAATATATCGGGGGGGTTACATTTGTAAGTTGTGATGGTATCACAACTTTTGTAAGCATCGCATGAGTTTAAGATGAATGAGTTTAATTAGTTGTTTGGTGACTTTTATATTTAGACCGAGTCATTCAGACCCGTGCGATGCACACGGGCTTAATCTAAATGTTCATAGTGTATTGTTCAACACTAATGTTCGTCATTACATGGGCTGTATATAAGTGTTCATAGCGTAATCTTTGGCACTTATTTTCGTCATTATATATCTAAGTTGTGATGGTATCACACCTTTTCTAAGCATGACACACATTTAAAATAGTTTATTGACATTAAAAGAGTATATGTGAAGAGACTTTTTTCAAGATGCTACATTTAAAAGAGTCTCTTCACATGTAACTTTTTAATATGTATAAGTTACATACTAAATGTCAAAGGGAGGTTAAACGCATATGGTTCTTCAAAATAAATGTAACCCTTATATAAAATCGTAACAAAGTGGATATTCGCTATATTTTGAGATCTAGCTTGTGACAATTAATTATCCTTTTGGTTTATCATATGAAATACGGTAGTTCCACATTACTACGCTTAATTAATCGAACTTTATTTTATGCACAAAAACCATTTAAGTTTCAATATTTTTTATTGTTGTCAAAATCGGTCCAATATTGTTAGTATATTTAATTTGTACCAGGTTGCATATATAAATATATTTGAAGACATCAATCTCAACATATAATTTTTCTACTCTTAATAACTAATATAACAATTTCATTTTGCCAAATTTATTTGTTATTCTACAAATGAAACTAAAATTATATTAAGATAATCAATTAATCTCCATAGTGATATTACTTATTGAGTAAGATTTAAATTTAATTTATAATAGATTATATAAATGGTATATCTATATTGTTTAAACTACATAAATCGTCAAAATGATATTATTTATTATGTAAGATTTAAACTACAGTAAAATTATATAAATGATAAATTCTCAAAATAACATAATCACTTAATTGCCGATACTAATTGTGGATATGATTACCCGAATCATTAATACGTATTTGTTTTATCTATAGTCTATTGCTTTGCACCATTTATGGATAAAGATGATAGTGTGAAGATATTTTTATTATATACTACCATTTTCAATATGTAACATCGACATAACTTACACAATCATATCAAGTATCAAAGTCACGCATTATTTCAAGACGTTTAATTAAGAAAGTGACATTAACACACCGCAAGACAAAAAACTAAATTAAAAGCAAAAATATTAAAATGCACCAACAAAGTGTAGTAATAATTATTGACTAAAAATTGAACTCGTCACATTATTTTCAATAAACTTACTTGCTAACGAATCAATAGTATTAGCCCATTTATCGGTATTACATGAAGCAAAATATTGCATGTTTAATTTGTAACATATATTAATATGAATGCTAAGTATTCATCCCGCCGATGGCCATGGCGTCGTTCTTGTTTTTGTTGTTGTTGTTGTCTTTGTCGTTGTTGTTCATTGGCCTTTTTCATGTTTTGTTCTTGATACAATTTTTGTGACTTCTCGATATCTTTCTTTAATGCTTCTTGACGCTCTACAAAAAATAATTAGATATAGTTGATCGTTAGTAACTTAAATACAGTTAATCAATATATTGCATTTTCGATCAAAGTAAAAATGTTCGTGCATGTACTACATAATTGATAAGACAACGATGTGTATGATCTCTTAAACCATTAGAGAAGATGACGTTACTACCAAACCTCCTAAGCACCATCTTTATGTCCTACATTGTTACACACACAAAACACACGTGAAATTTACATAAAACAATATAAATCAATATGCTAATTAAGCTAGACGATATGATGCTTACTTTACCACCATAATAAGTTGTAGCCCAATGTGCACGCTGTGTGGAGGAAGTTGTGTTTTGTTGTGTGTGATTTTTGACACATTATATAGTTGATTTGTAACTCATGGACGGGAAGGTAAAAAGACTAACACTAATTGGTGTGTTTAATTTATGCATTCATGGCACCAAACACTTTATCTTCACATTTCACTTTCAATTCGTGAGTCATTTATTATAACCACTTTACATTTATAACTGACAAATGCTTCATATACTTAACATATAAATGGCCATTATGTGAATATTCATTGTACACTTAACGAAAGTTGCTTGACATGCCTGGAAATCAATGTGGAATAACAAATATGATACAATCAATTCATCAAGCATTAATCATGACCACTTACATTTATAAGGCTTCTTCAGCTTTATATATATAAGATGAGAGAGTTAACGTGGTGCTCCGAATACATAACGGTATTATATATATATATAATAAAATTATATTTTTTAATCAATTTATTAATGCAAAAAAATCGTCAGTTATACCTATTAGTTAGGTTCACCATTCGAATTTCATCATTGTGGCATAACACAATAAAAAACCAAAAAGATGAGGCAATGATTCAGCCACTCGAATCCGTTTGGAACTTATATAACTATACCCGTCCGCAATCGAAGGTGAATTTACTATGTGTTTTCATCTCAAACTCATATAGTGATCCTGGAAAATACAATTAGGGTTCAGTCGTCTGAAACTCATTTAGATATTATATACTTATAAAAGACAATTTTAGTACATGTTCCGCAAATCTATAAAGTTATTTGTACTAATTGCCCAAATCTATTAAAACATTTAAAATTTAAATGATTATAAGTTATAATAATTGGTTGTTACGTCTCACTTCAAAAAGAAATCAAATTCACTCAAATTGTTATATATTGATAAATTAGACATTTAAATTCAACATCAATAAATTAGACAAATTTATTTTTTTCTAAAAATATTTGTTTGGCCAACTTAATGATTGACCAAATTACCTTAATCAATAAAAATAACAGTATTTATTTGACAAACTCGATAATTGGTCAAATTGATTGGCGATGAGAAATGTGATGGTAAAATAAATATTGAGCATATGAACAAGTTACCCAAATTTATTATACTTATACAATATACATAATCGAAATATAAGTTGTTATAACAATTGGTTGTTACGTCTGACTTTGCAAAAATTCAAATTCAAATTGTTAGATGTTGATGAATTGAACAATTAAATAAATAAAAATAAATTAGACAAATTAAATTTTTCAATAAAATTAAGATTATTTATCTGGCCAATTCAATAGTTGTCAAATTTTAGTTTCAATAAAAATAATACTATTTATTTGACCAACTCAGTAATTAATCAAATTAATTGCTGAATTGCACTAAACTGAATTGAAATGTCTTTGAAACTAAGTCCAAAAAAGCGAGCCTTACTATTAACCAAATTATTCTTCTCAATGAAAATAAACTATTAAACTCATTGTGCAAAATAATTGTGGAGTAAAATTATACATTGATTTTAAATATTTATTTAGGTTCCACAATCGACAGAGCCTCATTTAAGATCCACGTGGTATTCAAAATTTAAATAAATATTATTTTTGTAAATTTGATAATTGATCAAATTAGAATCTCTAATAACATATAAAGTAATTTATTTGGCTAATTTAAATAATTGATATTATTAATATTGGCTAAACTCAAATTTTAGACTAAAATACAACTACTAAATAAAAGAGATGTGAGATTCAAATTTTAGATAAATAAAATTAATGTAAATTTAATAATTGACCAAATTAAATTTTCACTATGAAATTAAACTATTTATTTGTCCATTTCAATAATTAGCCAAATTATACACAATAAAAATAAAATTCCTAAGCTTGTGTTTGAAATAACTATGGGGTTGAAAAATACACATTTTCTAAGTATTTCTTTAGGTTCTTTAATGGTGGAGTTCTATTTTAAATCGATGATATTGAACTCTATTTATTTAGGTTATCCATTGGTTAAGTACCATTATAAATCGTGGGATTCAAGATTTTAGGTAAATAAGAATTCAAAATTAAGACAATGCCACAAAGGAGAGAGAGAGAGAGAGAGAGAGAGAGAGAGAGAGAGAGAGAGAGTGTGTGTGTAACACCCCCGATATATTCAGGAATATTACAGCGCCGCAAATCCTTTACATAAGGATTTACAAGGCTGAAGAATTGAACAGGCATTAAAAGGTACTAACGAATGGAAATAACGGAATTACGGTACAACAGTTCTGACCAAATACAGAAATAGTACAATTGTTCAACAGAACTCAATAATACATCACCAAATTCAAATCCATCACAATTGACTTCGTACTCGAGTACTTATTGAAATAACGAATAAACAACAGATAAATAAACCCAGTCGGGACATCACTCTGCACCCTCGTCGTCATACAGTTCCAGTGGTTGTTTCCCCACTCTCCTGGATCCTGAACACAAACAAAATGTTCACCCCCGAAGGGGTTAGCACAACGATGCTAGTACAAGTACCACAACATATTATTCATATCTCACGAAGAATAATAACGTAAACGACAAAATACCAACGAGTCTTCTCCTATGAGAAACTCATAAATGACATACACAACTGATAATCACAACATGATATCATAACATACACATGGTAATTCCGTCGATCCAGCATTCACTGCCTAGAACCCACGATGATCCCGTCAGACCAACCCGTGGTGGAAAAACCCGTCCGATGATCCAGCGCACGCTAGCATAGATCCCCCGATGATCCCGTCGGACCAACACGAGGTGGACATACAACAACGACATACATGCACGACAATATGTATAACAACAATACATAAAACAATTAAAGTACTTGCCTCGATTTGAAGACAAGAACAACACTTCCACGAAAATGAACACTTGAAGGTCGTCCTCCTCAATCAATCACGTAACGAGACCAAACCTTAACAAAAGAAATGATATAGGATTTATCTCACGTCGTACGAATGTTTAACAATTCGATTTA
The DNA here is from genome assembly GCA_033398695.1 of Orobanche coerulescens. Classification (NCBI taxonomy): domain Eukaryota; kingdom Viridiplantae; phylum Streptophyta; class Magnoliopsida; order Lamiales; family Orobanchaceae; genus Orobanche; species Orobanche coerulescens. Next base: position 143,121,396 of record CM065805.1, on the reverse strand, counting down.
CGGCCAAAAGTTCATAAAATGCAATCTGCCTGAACTGCTTAGCGCACGCTAAGTACTCTGTGTAGCGTGCGTTAAGTCTGCCCGATAGCGCACGCAAACAACAAAGCCTAGCGTACGCTACCTATGCATGATCAGTACTTCACTGACCAGCCGACTGACTCGTCTGATGGTCTAGCGTACGTTACGTACCAAACGTAGCGCACGCTAACTCGTGCTCGATAGCGCACGTTAATATTCATAGCATAGCGTGCGCTATCTATGCATGGCGATTCTTTGCGGCGATGCTTGTTCTCTCCATGATCGAAACAATGAAATCTTCCGTGATACTTCATGTTACTTCCATGAATACCATGTACATACGATTATGAATGATCTTACGGATAACAACAACTTCGGATTCGAGGATATGCATACCATTATAAAATCATATTCCATTTCGACTACAAATCTACACACGACAATTCGAAAGGCTTAACGGTTGATATCAACACCTTTATATCAATCAATATTATCATGCTGAAGTGGTTTAAACGTTCCATCTATACTAGATAAATCTTTCCGTGATCAATCCTTTAGATTTATCCAACAATAATGATTTGTTAAAGTCTTATTTTTTTTAATGATTTGTTAAAGTCAAGTCCATGATTATTATGAAGCCATCTACTAGATTCGAATTACCAATGATAGAAGCTTCCTTTACTTGTTCAATGTAATAAGATTCGAATCATGATGATCATAATCAAGGTACTTAAGGCTTAATCATCTCAATATTCCAAACATGATATACTTGGATAATTCATCTATGAAAATCCATATCTTGTTAACATGATCATCCAAATCGTTAGAATCCAACTCTAAGTCTGGAGATAGATTGAACATACCTTAATATGATGAAAATCACTGAACCGTAAGGTAGAATCCGACTCCGGTTGGTTGTATGCCACTCCAAGGTGCTATTCCACTTCAATGATTATTCCCAAATGATAACCAATATATAAACACCAACAAAATTTGTTCTAAGTGTGTAGGAGGATATCACAGCTCTCTGGCCTCTCAAGAATGCAGAAGGAACGAGTAAAATGCAAGCCAAAATGAGTTGTTGTCCTATTTATAATATTCTGCATTTTAACAAGTTAGCGCACGCTACTAAGCATTCCTTAGCGTGCGCTAATAATGGTTGACTTCAGAATTGTCCGGGCTCGTCCGCGAGAATCTTATCCGGACCCATGTCCCGGCTGTAATATCCGCAATTTTCGATTTCCGGTAATTTCTTTTTTTCGGCGGAAGTCTGTTTTGACGACTCGCTCATGTCCGTTTCGTCATTCTGAGAATGATTAATTCTACACTTTTTGACATCCGAGTTCGTTTCGGTGTCGTTTCGTTGAGTTCTGTGCTTTTTAGCGACTTTTCCGCACTTGAGTTCGATTCTTGCGAATCTCGTCAAAGCTGTTGTTTCGAGTTTCCCGCAAGTCCGTTTAACTTTGTTATACGTGTTGTGAGCTTCGGTTTGATTATTCGTTGTCGTATGGTGATTTTCGGGCAGTTGGGCCATTTTCGTAATTTCCCAAAGTTTGGGGTAATTACCTTCCGTTGTCGAATTTCGAGCCTTCGGGTGGTCGGAATCGTGTGTTCTACTAGCTCTTAGATTCGTCTTTGTGAGTACTTCGTAACCGTATCTTCGGTTCGTATTCAGGCTCGGGTTTCGGTGTCGTTTTGTTGAATTCAGGATTACTAAACGACTTTTCTAAGTATGAGTTCGTCTTTGTTAGATCACCATTAATTTTTGGTGACTCCAAAAAATTATAAATCTTTGCAATATTATAGAATATCGAGTTAGCTTTCCAATGGTTCAAACGGTGAGTCAATCGGAGTCCGGACGAGAGAGTTATGGTCGTTTCGATTTTGGCCGAGCACTCCCAGGAGCCTTTCGGCCGATAGGGGGGCCGATAGACTCTACTGTCGGCATTCCGTATGGCTATCGGCTGGGCCTATCGGCCGATAGGCCGGCCGATAGGTTCTGCTGTGTTACACTATAAATGTGTTGTTTCAGCGTAAAATCGCTCATTCCTCCCCCTTCTTCAACCGTGAGCGAGAGAGAGAGTCTTGAGAGGGAGAGTTCCTCCATCTATCACTTACTTGTGTAAATTTCTTCATTCCTTTTCGATCGGGTGGCTCGGATTGCGGATCTTAACACTTGAATCACTCAAGGTAATCTTCTAAAAACCCATTTTTGGGAGATTTTGGGATTTTGGGTATTTTGTTCGATTTCGTCCGTTTAATCCGATTTAACTTAGGATTTTGATGGATTGATGATTATTTAGATGTATTACATCATTTCCCTTGTTATTCCATGGTTGGATCGTATCGATTCGTTGTTTGAGTTGAGTTCTTGACCGACGCCTTGAAGGTGTCCGGTAAAATGTCTTAGAGGGGTTTTCGGGCGTTCTACGATTATTCTTCCTCGTATGGTCGATGATTTATTGATTGTATGATGTTAGGGTCGTGTTTCTTGCGAAGAAACCGTGTTGAACCCTTTCGTTCGTCGTCGTCTTCCGTTTCGATAGCATTGGGCGTTTCGAAGCTTTCTGGTTGAGCCGTGTTCGTCGGAATACTTGCGTGCCGGTTTCGAGGCAAGTACCTTGTCCATACTATTCTTGTTTTGTGAATATGATGATTGGTGATCGTCTAAATGTGTTTGTGTGGTCGTTTGAATTGAACTTTCAAAATATTCGATTAGCCTCGTTAAAGGCTCCCTTTCAAAAACGCGTGTGTTTTGTAATTGTGTGGGTTGTAAGTGACTACGTGGATATTTGGATATGTTTGGTGTTGATGTTGCGCTTGATAATACGTGTGTACGTATATTATCTCTTTTCGGTGCGTTTTGGTTTGATGTGGTGTTTTGCTAAGTGTTTGATGCCTCTTGCGAATTGTTTGAATATCCTTGATATGATATGTTATTTGTGTGAATGTGTGGATATGGTTGAAGGTCTACGGTGGCACATGGCATGTGATCATGTGGCCAGGATGCAACAAGTGATTGATCCAACCGTGAGAGCCTGAGATAATCTACGGTGGCACATGGCATGTGATCATGTGGCCAGGATGCAACAAGCGATTGATCCAACCGTGAGATGTGTGTGATTTGTTTCGCTAGCCAGCTCGAGAGGGTCCTTCGAGGCCATGGGTGGGACGTCGGTGGTGTCGTCCCGGTCCTAGGCGATGCGCGTGCATGATTATGTTTCGTTGATTTTACGTCCGTTGAGGACACGTGATGTTGGGCTCTGACCCTGTAAATTGTTGGTGATTTCCTATTTGCGAAAACAAAACATTTGGGCTGTGACCCTATTGATCTTTTGGAAAGAGAAGGATTTTATAATCCTAAATTGTTTTCTATTAAAACTCTCGATGGCATTTTAAACTGTTTTGTAAATTGTTTCCCTTATTTGCGATCTTTCAGTTTTGGAAATGTTTACCCAAACTCTTGCCTCGGGAAGTACTTTTCTTTACGTTTGGATCCTTGAGGACTCCTGATTATTATTGTTCTTGGAACTGGTATTGTATGGCTCGTATTTTTGCACTTGTACTTGCACTAGCAAAACAGTGGAGTTTTGCTAACCCCCGAGTATTCGGGGGGTGGATGTCTATTTTTGCATTCAGGTTTTGGAGCATAGCACAGGGTCGGCACGAAGGATGATGAAAGATGATCGATACTAATCACACGAGGATCTGTTGACGTCGTTTTGGTCTAGTTGTATTTTCTTTTCCGCTGCAGTATCTTTTCCCCGTTGTACGGGAGGTTATGGTATTTTGACCCCTGCGTGGGTATGTGTTTGGAATTGAGTTGTATGTATTTGTTGAAAGACCAAATCGGTCTACTGAGTCATTTTAGCCTTAAAGGCGAGGTTTAGATGTTTGATTTTAGTTATCAGCCTGGTAGATCCTCGAGGAGAGGGTCTACGGCGTGTAATATCCCTGAGCGGATTTGGGGGTGTTACATAAATGGTATCAGAGCTTAGGTTGTGGAAACCTAGGCTGTCGGGTCAGTGGTGTCTATCGAGTTTTTGTCTCGTCGGATTTTATCTGACTGAGTCGTGTCGCGACGCGTCGTCTGAGTTTGTTGGTCGTGATTAGTATCGTGGGGCGATCATCATCTTCGTGCGACCTGTGGCTGTAAGTCTCCCTTCTTTGTGTTGTGCCTCGTGTGACACGAGCTATATTTTTATGATTATTTATTAAGTGACGGAGTCCTTTTATGGATTTTGATTTTTTTTTGATAAGTGACTATTTGACTCTCATATTTCTTTCATGTGAGGAGTAGTGTTGCTCGATTGTGTATGTTGAACCGTATTTCTTTTATCCGCTGCGTGAGTTCTTTTGCAATGACTTTCGGTATTTTACCGACTGAGTTTTATTTTGAAAACCAATTCCTTAACCGAGTTTTTGGCATTACGGCCTTGATCGTTTTGGCGAAATTCTTATGACGGTATTTATTATTTTCTAAATGGCTTCTGTGAGTTTTTGAAATATTACCGTCATCGGCCTTTTTGGCGTTTTTGTAAATGGTTTTTAGCCTGGTGGGTTCCGGCGCGGGACCCACGGCACTATATTGTTCCTTGTAATTACCTGAAATTTTTGGGCATTCTAGCTCATTGAATTATTTTTTAAAACCTTGAGTATCTTAGAAAATTAAAATTCGAGACGTACTTTTAAAACGAATTATTTTCATGCGGTGTTTTCAAGGTGTTTTCTAATGCCGCAATACATTTCAAAAATTTTCCGGTTGAGGACCAAAAATATTTTGAGATATTTTCAAATGCAGTTGCTTAGACCCAAGGGTCGAATATTTTTGAAAGTTTTTCACTAAAGGAAAGGTGTCCTCATTTTTGTTCGAACGCAAGATGACTTCCAAAGTCTCGATAATGGTGTTTGTACTGCTTTTTGTAAAATGATACTCAAGATCAACTGTTGTTTCCAAACTGTTTTCAAAAGGTGGTTTTTGTTTTTAAAACCTATCATTCCTGTTTGCGGACCGGAAATGCGGGTATGGTTTTCGAACTTTCGTTACGGTGTTAACCCCGAATGGTGATTGAATTGGTGGTGTGAACGTTGAGTCGTTCGCCACGCATATGTTTTGTTAACCCTCTGTGAGAGGTGTGAACTGGTGTTTACTGTTTGTCGCCTCGTGGTGCTTTGCGTGTTGTCGCACGGGTGTGAGCTGTTGAAGCTTGAGTTTGTACGTTTGTGTGCATGTGTGATTGTTTCATTATGGTTGAAATTATGTGCTGGTTATCGTTCGGGCCGTTGAGGTCGCCGAACGATACCGTCGTTGCTGTAGTGTTTGTGTGTGTATTACTTTACGATGGAAATTGTTGTATATGATATGTATTATGATTCCTTGTTGTGCTGAGTGGTTACTTATTTAGTATGCCGAGGGCCGAGGTCGTGGTCGTGGCGATCGGACGCGTGGTCGAGAGCATGCCGCGGTGATGGTATTGGTATTGGTGTTGCTACTATTTTGCAGCGAGTAGCCACTCGGATGACTCGGTTGACTCGGGCGATTCGGCGTGTTACAGATGTGACCCGGCCTGGGTGCAAATCGGTGGCCAGAAGTGATTCGTATGAATCCCCTCGATTCGCCGGTGTTGCGGATGCGTTGGGCTGGGATGGTTGGCTTTTCCAGTTGGAAAAGATTTTCGAGATAGTTGATTGTCCGTAAGAACGTAAGGTCCCGGTAGCTCAAGATCTTTTCGACAAAGATGCCGCTAGGTGGTGGGAGGCTTTTAAGCCTCGAGATCGCGTTGTCACGTGGGCGAGTTCCGTAAATTCATGAGAGATGAGTTTTGTCCGAACCGATCGAAATCGAGGATTAATGAATTCTTTTCGCGAAACCGCAGGATGTACATTGTCTCAAGCTATTATTGATTTTAGCAAACGGCTCGGCTATGTGCGTAATCAAGTAAGGACAGAGGAGGACAAGATTTGTCATTTTAGTAGGCGGATGAAGCCGGAGATTCGCCCGACATGGCAGTCTCGCTTGTACTTCCTTGAGAGATTAGCAAAATAGGGCGTTAGCCTACGAGCTATCAGTTATCGACCGAGAGTATGTCGACTCGAAGAAACAGAAAACCGTTGGGAACTTTTCAGAAATCGAGTGGGCCCCTTGAGGTTGGGACTTCGTCTCGTCATCCCAATATGGTTCCTAGATCGCGTGATCGGAGGAGTAGTACCCCTGCAGTGAGTAATGTGAGCACTTCAAGATATGTTATAACCGTAGTCGAGCGGGCCATACTGCGAAGAATTGTCGTTCACCGTTAGTCACCGTTTCGAGTGTGGCCGTGTGGGTCACCGATCCGTACATTGCGAGACGGTAGCTGAGAGATTTGGGGATCGAGGTTGCGTCTCTGCTCCGAAAGGACACGGAGATGCCTAGGGTGGTTTTGAGGATTTCGGCGTAGTCCGAATTATTTATAATTACCCTTGTGGATCGTTTTGTGTTTATTCTCCGTTTTCTCGACTGTGCGTGTTTTCTTGTAACAAGTAATTTGTGTTTTGTGATTGTTTGGATCATTGACTTGATTGTATTATCCATTTGATGACGCTTGTCATTTGTTGGTTTTATTATATCCCTAACGGCGACGTTGTGTTGGTCGCCGTGGAGCGTGTTTTCACGCCGTATACTCCTTTGCGTTGTTTGTAACGTTTCGCCGTTGGGCGTTAGTTACGCATTCAGTGTATCTCGTTGAGTTTTCTGGCGGAATATTTCTTCTCCTACTTGTTTTAAGTTTTGGGACGAAACTTCTTTTAAGGAGGGTAGAATGTAATATCCGCAATTTTCGATTTCCTAATTTCTTTTTTCGGCGGAAGTCTGTTTGACGACTCGCTCATGTCCGTTTCGTCATTCTGAGAATGATTAATTCTACACTTTTTGACATCCGAGTTCGTTTCGGTGTCGTTTCGTTGAGTTCTGTGCTTTTTTAGCGACTTTTCCGCACTTGAGTTCGATTCTTGCGAATCTCGTCCGAAACTGTTGTTTCGAGTTTCCCGCAAGTCCGTTTAACTTTGTTATACGTGTTTTGAGCTTCGGTTTGATTATTCGTTGTCGTATGGTGATTTTCGGGCAGTTGGGCCATTTTCGTAATTTCCCAAAGTTTGGGGTAATTACCTTCCGTTGTCGAATTTCGAGCCTTCGGGTGGTCGGAATCGTGTGTTCTACTAGCTCTTAGATTCGTCTTTGTGAGTACTTCGTAACCGTATCTTCGGTTCGTATTCGGCCTCGGGTTTCGGTGTCGTTTTGTTGAATTCGGGATTACTAAACGACTTTTCTAAGTATGAGTTCGTCTTTGTTAGATCACCATTAATTTTTGGTGATTCCAAAATTATAAATCTTTGCAATATTATAGAATATCGAGTTAGCTTTCCAATGGTTCAAACGGTGAGTCAATCGGAGTCCGGACGAGAGAGTTATGGTCGTTTCGATTTTGGCCGAGCACTCCCGGGAGCCTTTCGGCCGATAGGGGGCCGATAGACTCTCTTGTCGGCATTCCGTATGGCTATCGGCTGGGCCTATCGGCCGATAGGCCGGCCGATAGGTTCTGCTGTGTTACACTATAAATGTGTTGTTTCAACGTAAAATCGCTCATTCCTCCCCCTTCTTCAACCGTGAGCGAGAGAGAGTCTTGAGAGGGAGAGTTCCTCCATCTATCACTTACTTGTGTAAATTTCTTCATTCCTTTTCGATCGGGTGGCTCGGATTGCGGATCTTAACACTTGAATCACTCAAGGTAATCTTCTAAAAACCCATTTTTGGGAGATTTTGGGATTTTGGGTATTTTGTTCGATTTCGTCCGTTTAATCCGATTTAACTTAGGATTTTGATGGATTGATGATTATTTAGATGTATTACATCATTTCCCTTGTTATTCCATGGTTGGATCGTATCGATTCGTTGTTTGAGTTGAGTTCTTGACCGACGCCTTGAAGGTGTCCGGTAAAATGTCTTAGAGGGGTTTTCGGGCGTTCTACGATTATTCTTCCTCGTATGGTCGATGATTTATTGATTGTATGATGTTTAGGTCGTGTTTCTTGCGAAGAAACCGTGTTGAACCCTTTCGCTCGCCGCCGTCTTCCGCTTCGATAGCATTGGGCGTTTGAAGCTTCGTTGAGCCGTGTTCGTCGGAATACTTGCGTGCCGGTTTCGAGGCAAGTACCTTGTCCATACTATTCTTGTTTTGTGAATATGATGATTGGTGATCGTCTAAATGTGTTTGTGTGGTCGTTTGAATTGAACTTTCAAAATATTCGATTAGCCCCGTTAAAGGCTCCCTTTCAAAAACGCGTGTGTTTTGTAATTGTGTGGGTTGTAAGTGACTACGTGGATATTTGGATATGTTTGGTGTTGATGTTGCGCTTGATAATACGTGTGTACGTATATTATCTCTTTTCGGTGCATTTTGGTTTGATGTGGTGTTTTGCTAAGTGTTTGATGCCTCTTGCGAATTGTTTGAATATCCTTGATATGATATGTTATTTGTGTGAATGTGTGGATATGGTTGAAGGTCTACGGTGGCACATGGCATGTGATCATGTGGCCAGGATGCAACAAGTGATTGATCCAACCGTGAGAGCCTGAGATAATCTACGGTGGCACATGGCATGTGATCATGTGGCCAGGATGCAACAAGCGATTGATCCAACCGTGAGATGTGTGTGATTTGTTTCGCTAGCCAGCTCGAGAGGGTCCTTCGAGGCCACGGGTGGGACGTCGGTGGTGTCGTCCCGGTCCTAGGCGATGCGCGTGCATGATTATGTTTCGTTGATTTTACGTCCGTTGAGGACACGTGATGTTGGGCTCTGACCCTGTAAATTGTTGGTGATTTCCTATTTGCGAAAACAAAACATTTGGGCTGTGACCCTATTGATCTTTTGGAAAGAGAAGGATTTTATAATCCTAAATTGTTTTCTATTAAAACTCTCGATGGCATTTTAAACTGTTTTGTAAATTGTTTCCCTTATTTGCGATCTTTCGCTTTGGAAATGTTTACCCAAACTCTTGCCTCGGGAAGTACTTTTCTTTACGTTTGGATCCTTGAGGACTCCTGATTATTATTGTTCTTGGAACTGGTATTGTATGGCTCGTATTTTTGCACTTGTACTTGCACTAGCAAAACAGTGGAGTTTTGCTAACCCCCGAGTATTCGGGGGGTGGATGTCTATTTTTGCATTCAGGTTTTGGAGCATAGCACAGGGTCGGCACGAAGGATGATGAAAGATGATCGATACTAATCACACGAGGATCTGTTGACGTCGTTTTGGTCTAGTTGTATTTTCTTTTCCGCTGCAGTATCTTTTCCCCGTTGTACGGGAGGTTATGGTATTTTGACCCCTGCGTGGGTATGTGTTTGGAATTGAGTTGTATGTATTTGTTGAAAGACCAAATCGGTCTACTGAGTCATTTTAGCCTTAAAGGCGAGGTTTAGATGTTTGATTTTAGTTATCAGCCTGGTAGATCCTCGAGGAGAGGGTCTACGGCGTGTAATATCCCTGAGCGGATTTGGGGGTGTTACACCGGCTGGCGCATGTGCTAGCTGTCCCGCTCAATAATTGAGTCCTTAGCGCACGCAACTCCTACCTGCATAGCGTGCGCTAATAATAGCCCGATAGCGCACGTTAAGATACATTCTTAGCGTGCGCTGTCACGAGGTTGTTTGAGCAATTTTGCAAGTTTCTATACTTATGTACAATGATATCAATGCACGAAATATCATACTCCAATAATCAAAACCACCAATCCGAATAATACATGGTTTGAATACAGATGAAATACACCGTAATAAATCCGGATATTACATACTCTCCTACTAAAAAGGAGTTTCGTCCCGAAACTCAAGATGAAAATAACTCGGGATATCTAGACTTCATATCAGCTTCCGTTTCCCAGGTGGCTTCTTCCATTCCGTGACGCGACCACTGAACTTTGACCAAAACGATTGGTTTGTTCCTCAGCTGCTTAACTCGACTCGAGTATCTTGACCGCCTTTCTTCAAACGTCCCATCTCGCGCGACTTCGATCTCGCCAAATCAATGATATGACTGATCCGTATATATCTCCGTAATCGGGATACGTGGAACACGTTATGAACATGGCACAACGACGGCGGCAATGCCAATCAGTATGCCAACTCCCAACTCTCTCGAGGATCTCAAATGGTCCGATATATCTCGGACTCAGCCTTTCCTTTCCTTCCAAACGAAAGATTCCCGAGTAGGAGAAACCTTCAAAAGTACGTGATCTCCGATCGAACTCCAATGGGCGACGGCGTGCGTCACGTAAGATTTATGGCGACTGCGGGCGGTCAACGGCCTTTCACGAATCAAGGCTATCTTCTCTCGAGTCCGCACGATCAACTCGGGTTCTGCATCGATCAAGTCTCGACGAATCGTCCCAAAGATAGGGCGATCTGCATCTCCTTCCGTATAATGCCTCAAACGGTGCCATCTTAATGGAAGCATGCCAACTATTGTTGTAGGTAAATTCAATCAACGGTAGATGAACTTCCCAATCGTTTGACCAATCTAAGGCACAGGCCCTTAGCATGTCTTCCACCGTTTGTATAGTTCTCTCATTGTCCGTCACTGCGGGTGATAAGTCATCAAGTTCAATTCGGTCCCCAAGGCCTTATGAACTGCTTTCCAAAAGTGAGACACAAAACGGACGTCTCGATCAGAAACAATGGTCTTCGGCGTACCATGCAATCGAACTATCTCCGAAATAAATACTCGTGCCAACCTCTCTGGTCCCCACGTATCCTTAATGCCTAGAAAATGATCTGATTTGGTTAAACGATCAACTATCACCCAAATCATGTTCATTCCTGTCCTGGTTTTCGGCATATTAGTGATAAAGTCCATCGATATGTCCTCCCACTTCCATTCAGGAATCGGGAGTGGCTTCAACATTCCGGCAGGCCGTTGATGCTCGATCTTAACCTGCTGACAAGTCAAGCATTTCGAAACATAGTCCGCTACATCTTTCTTCATGTTGCCCCACCAGAAATTCTGCTTCAAATCCTTATACATTTTACTGGTGCCCGGGTGGATAGAATAGGGCGAACTGTGAGCTTCCTTCATAATCGTCTGTTTCAGAACATCATCATCGGGAACGCAGAGTCGGTTCTGAAATCTCAAAACCCCATCATCATGAATTATGAATCCGGGGGCCTTTCCTTTGATCACTTCATCACGTAACCGAATCATCAGAGGATCATCTGCCTGTCTAGATTTGATTCCTTCGGTTAATGATGAAGTTATCTCCATCACGCACAGTTGTCCTTGGACTCTTTGTAACCATACTTCAATCCCTTCACGAATCATCTCTCGTTGAAGGCTAAGTTGGGATGTCAGCGTCTCCAGCATCTGAATAGAGACAGGCTTGCGGCTAAGTGCATCGGCCACTACATTCGCTTTGCCTGGATGATATAAAATCTCCAAGTCATAGTCCTTAATCAGTTCTAACCATCTTCTTTGCCGCATGTTCAACTCTTTCTGACTGAATATGTACTTGAGACTCTTATGATCCGTAAAGATCGGCGGTGAGTCCCGTGCAGATAATGCCTCCGCATCTTCAAAGCAAAAACTACTGCCGCTAGCTCCAAATCATGTGTTGGGTAATTCACTTCATAAGGTTTTAGGTGTCGTGACGCATAAGCGATCACCTTATCATTCTCGCATCGACGCACCCAAGCCCTTGGTTCGAAGCATCACTGTAAACTATAAATCCTCCAGTTCCCTGTGGAAGTGATAGAATCGGTGCCGTCGTCAATCTCTTCTTCAATTCATCAAAGCTAATCTGACACAACTCATTCCACTCAAACTTTTGAGTTTTCTGCAGGAGTCGGGTAAGTGGGCGGGAGATTTTAGAAAACCCTTCCACGAATCGACGATAGTATCCAGCAAGTCCCAAGAAGCTTCAGACCTCTTTCACGTTCTTTTGAGGCTTCCAATCCATAATTGCTTCGATCTTCTGAGGATCTACTCGGACTCCTTTAGCTGACACCACATGGCCGAGGAACATTACTTCCTTTAGCTAGAATTCACACTTAGAAAGTTTGGCGTACAATTGTTCGTTTCTCAAAAGTTCCAATACAATCCGCAAATGCTGCGCATGTTTTTCCGGGCTCTTAGAATACACCATAATGTCATCAATGAACACGACCACAAATTTGTCCAAAAATTCAATGAACACTCTGTTCATCAATTGCATAAATACAAAGAAAAGTAGTGAGACCAAACGGCATCACTACAAACTCGTAATGTCCGTAGCGAGTTCTGAATGCTGATTTCGGAACATCAGATTCCTTAATCCTCAGCTGATGATATCCTGATCTCAGATCGATTTTAGAAAATACTGTTGCCCCTTGCAGCTGGTCAAACAGATCATCAATCCGTGGCAACGGATACTTGTTCTTAATCGTCATCTTGTTCAGCTCTCGATAGTCAATACACAGTCGGAGCGACCCATCCTTCTTTCGGACAAAAAGAACTGGCGCTCCCCAGGGTGAAACGCTTGGCTGAATATAGCCCTTGTCCAGTAACTCCTCCAGCTGCTTCTTCAGTTCGTACATCTCAGTAGGTGCCATACGATACGGCGCCTTAGAAATTAGTGTAGCTCCGGGTTCCAGCTCAATGGTAAATTCCGCATCCCTTCGTGGAGGTAGTCCAGGTAACTCATCAGGAAATACATCTGGAAATTCGTTCACAACAGGAATGGATGAAAGTTCCACAATTTTGTCTTCTTTCTTCATTGCATAACACCAATATCCGGTACAGCCCTATTTCAACAATCTGACAGCTTTCATCGCCTTGATCAATTTTCCTGAGCTTTCCGGTTTCCACCCTTCGAACAATATTTCGGAACCATCGTCAGCGATCAGTGAGATATTCCTCCTTCGGTAGTTCACAATTGCTCCATATCGATTAAGCCAATCGTCTCCGAGTATCAGGTCGTCTCCTTGCATTTCTATCACGATCAGATTTGAGAGCCACTCTCTGTCTCCAAATGATACAGGGAAATTTCTAGTTTCTAAATTTCCGACAATCCTCTCTCCACTCGGTAAACCAACAACATAAGGTTCACAAGTATGAAAACCGGAAATATTCAAACGATTTACACAAGACAAAGATATAAAAGAATGCGTAGCTCTGTATCGAATAAAACGCTAATCGGCCGGGAAAGGATCTCGGATGCACTGATGCGGCAAAGAAGATCCCGATCGTCTGTCCTTCTCATCTCGTACAGACGTGGGGGAGCAGATCCGGCGCTCGATGTCCCTTTTCGGTCCCATTGTCCTCTGCCTCGTCTGCGGCCAAAATTCTGAGGCATCTGAACACTTTGCTGCGTCTGTTGATATCTTGGCTTCCTTCGACTTTGTGGTGTATGTGCTCTAAAAGACTTTGCAGCCTCTTCACAAAACACTGCCCGATGTCCCTCTCGTCCACAATAAAACAAGTTACGGCAGGAAGGGGGCAATTCCGTCGATAGTGCCCTGTCTGGGCGCAGTTAAAGCATTTCCTGGTAACATCAGTAATCGTTGATGTCGCTCCGAAGTTCTTTCCGCTCCAAATTGGGTGCGGAGGTTTCTTGAAAGAGTGAAAGGATGACTGGGCCTTACGGGGCCCGCTGTTCTTGTGCTCTGTAAAAGGACCAGAGACTTTCTGTTTCTTGGATTCCGAAAATTTCTCCATAGCTGCTTCCTTGATCTCATACGCCAACGCCTTATCCTGGTATTGACGGAGTGTGGTACATTCAAATCCGGACATGTACCTCTGGATTTCTGGTTTCATTCTCATATCGAAATGGATCATCATTTCTGCATCTGTTCTGACCAGATGTCGAACAAATGCCAGCTGTTGGTTAAACGTCTTAATCGCCTGGGATACTGGCACGTCAGAAGGCTGAGCGGAGAAAAACTCCCGAACTTTGGCTTCCCTCACAGGACGAGGGCAATACTGAGCTTCCATCATCAATCTAAACTCTGTCCAATCGGCATCGTGGTCTTCAGGCCGGATGGCTTCCCACCATTCGGACGCTTCCCCTATCAGAAAATATTGAGCAATAGAGGCTCTCCGGTCGTCTGGGCAGTTAATTCCGGCAAAGATTTTCTCCAGTTCTTTCAACCAATGGTCCCAGGTGGGAGTCTCAGAAATACCATCGAATTTGGGTGGTTGCATCTTCGCCACCTCTTGCAGACACCGGTCACCTCGATTTCCCATGTCTGGGATCCCTTGCTGTCTTTCTCCCTGCTGTAGTCCCACCGCCACTTGCATTCGATCCACGACCTGGGCGAACTGAGTCATCTGGTTCACCACTTGACGAAGGATCTCTGGTACAGCAGGATCTGGTTTGTTATTAATAGATTGTTGCGGCTCGCCTGAGCTATGACTGGCCTGGTTAGAAGGCGACGCTTCCCTTTCAGCATTTCTTCGTCCGCGTCCACGACCGCGACCACGTCCACGTCCACCTCTCAACATACTGTAAGCATAAATACTCAATATACAGGAAGCAACATCGTTCTAATATTCGAGTATAAAGAGACATAATATGTAAAGAACGAGATAGAATTTAGGAACTTACAACCACCGTTCGCATGAAGACGTAGGCAGTGCAGTGATGTCATTCACGGCCGGTTACCTCAAAAGACATAAATGACCCCTATTTTAACCCAACGGCCAAGATATCCATAATCTTAGCTCCGATAACATATTCTGTAACACCCCCGATATATTCAGGAATATTACAGCGCCGCAAATCCTTTACATAAGGATTTACAAGGCTGAAGAATTGAACAGGCATTAAAAGGTACTAACGAATGGAAATAACGGAATTACGGTACAACAGTTCTGACCAAATACAGAAATAGTACAATTGTTCAACAGAACTCAATAATACATCACCAAATTCAAATCCATCACAATTGACTTGGTACTCGAGTACTTATTGAAATAACGAATAAACAACAGATAAATAAACCCGGTCGGGACATCACTCTGCACCCTCGTCGTCATACAGTTCCAGTGGTTGTTTCCCCGCTCTCCTGGATCCTGAACACAAACAAAATGTTCACCCCCGAAGGGGTTAGCACAACGATGCTAGTACAAGTACCATAACATATTATTCATATCTCACGAAGAATAATAACGTAAACGACAAAATACCAACGAGTCTTCTCCTACGAGAAACTCATAAATGACATACACAACTGATAATCACAACATGATATCATAACATACACATGGTAATTCCGTCGATCCAGCGTTCACTGCCTAGAACCCACGATGATCCCGTCAGACCAACCCGTGGTGGAAAAACCCGTCCGATGATCCAGCGCACGCTAGCATAGATCCCCCGATGATCCCGTCGGACCAACACGAGGTGGACATACAACAACGACATACATGCATGACAATATGTATAACAACAATACATAAAACAATTAAAGTACTTGCCTCGATTTGAAGACAAGAACAACACTTCCACGAAAATGAACACTCGAAGGTCGTCCTCCTCAATCAATCACGTAACGAGACCAAACCTTAACAAAAGAAATGATATAGGATTTATCTCACGTCGTACGAATGTTTAACAATTCGATTTACGGCCAAAAGTTCATAAAATGCAATCTGCCTGAACTGCTTAGCGCACGCGAAGTACTCTGTGTAGCGTGCGTTAAGTCTGCCCGATAGCACACGCAAACAACAAAGCCTAGCGTACGCTAACTATGCATGGTCAGTACTTCACTGACCAGCCGACTGACTCGTCTGATGGTCTAGCGTACGTTACGTACCAAACGTAGCGCACGCTAACTCGTGCTCGATAGCGCACGTTAATATTCATAGCATAGCGTGCGCTATCTATGCATGGCGATTCTTCTTTGAGCAAGATCGCTTCTCGCCATGATCGAAACAATGAAATCTTCCGTGATACTTCATGTTACTTCCATGAATACCATGTACATACGATTATGAATGATCTTACGGATAACAACAACTTCGGATTCGAGGATATGCATACCATTATAAAATCATATTCCATTCCGACTACAAATCTACACACGACAATTCGAAAGGCTTAACGGTTGATATCAACACCTTTATATCAATCAATATTATCATGCTGAAGTGGTTTAAACGTTCCATCTATACTAGATAAATCTTTCCATGATCAATCCTTTAGATTTATCCAACAATAATGATTTGTTAAAGTCAAGTCCATGATTATTATGAAGTCATCTACTAGATTCGAATTACCAATGATAGAAGCTTCCTTTACTTGTTCAATGTAATAAGATTCGAATCATGATGATCATAAACAAGGTACTTAAGGCTTAATCATCTCAATATTCCAAACATGATATACTTGGATAATTCATCTATGAAAATCCATATCTTGTTAACATGATCATCCAAATCGTTAGAATCCAACTCTAAGTCTGGAGATAGATTGAACATACCTTAATATGATGAAAATCACTGAACCGTAAGGTAGAATCCGACTCCGGTTGGTTGTATGCCACTCCAAGGTGCTATTCCACTTCAATGATTATTCCCAAATGATAACCAATATATAAACACCAACAAAATGTGTTCTAAGTGTGTAGGAGGATATCACAGCTCTCTGGCCTCTCAAGAATGCAGAAGGAACGAGTAAAATGCAAGCCAAAACGAGTTGTTGTCCTATTTATAATATTCTGCATTTTAACAAGTTAGCGCACGCTACTAAGCATTCCTTAGCGTGCGCTAATAATGGTTGACTTTAGAATTGTCCGGGCTCGTCCGCGAGAATCTTATCCGGACCCATGTCCCGGCTGGCGCATGTGCTAGCTGTACCGCTCAATAATTGAGTCCTTAGCGCACGCAACTCCTACCTGCATAGTGTAACACCCCAAACTAGGCGGATATTACAGTGCCGTGGATCCCCGACTGGGACCCACCAGGCAAATGAAAATGAATGAATTATACAGGATAAATGTAGTACCGAACTACATTACAACAATAATTACTCCGATGAGGAGGTTAGTTACAACACACCAGGACAATACCGAATACTTGTGTATTTTATATGAAGATAAAATACACAACACTGAATGAAACAGAGTATTCAAATGAAATTCTGCAGCGGAAAATAAAGGACAATAACATGAATAACTGAAAGATCGGGGGCCCCTACTAGTATCACTGGGACTCCTCGACATCAACATGCTATTCCCGTGCGTTTGCCTTGCCATGACCTGAAAAACAAAATCGGCCGGGGTCGATTAAATGTAACAACAATCCTCAAGGGTTGAAAAATACACAATCATGATTTAAGTGAAGTTATGAAATATCCTTAGTTATCAATTACGCTGAAGAGGAGTACCATAGTACGCCCGTAGTGTTCTGTGCGAGTGTACAAGACGAATGACCGGACACACCCGTCCTTGTACCTAATTAGTCTCACGGCGTAACGCTTTCCCGTGTGCACAGTCCAATGTATCACTCCCTATACATGGTCATAACGTGCCCGACTAAAAATTCCACACATCCACACCCGGCCACGCAATATGAACCCAGAAGGTCATATGAACGAGAATGACCGTAATAATGAAATGAATGATAGCTCAACGAAAAGATTGGAACCGTCGTTCCTTATGACTGAAGTGATTAATTGACAATAACAAGTTTTAATATGATTAATACAATGATGAATGAGTTATGATTATGAATGATCAACAACAAAAAGGTATGAATATCCTTTTAACCGAGTAAGAATTAACTTACTCAACACCGGTGATAATTATCCTTCCACGAACAACGTCCTAATTGAGATATCGGTCGCTCGAACAACCTTGAATAAATACAATTACCAACAATCTGTTCAATACATGAATCAAACACGAATATAACGAACTCAACACGTCGATACGACTAAACCAAGTCCATTAAGGCATTATATCGAACACTTTGTGGCCAACTTCGATTGTTTATAACCAAACTTCAAAAATACCAACATCAAATTCTCAAGAAGTGTTTCAAACCAACAAAACATCTCCAATACGATCAATAATCCATTATGAATATCCAAAATCGTGATTATAACGACAATTAATCGAAAACCCCCAATTTCAACTCGATATTCAAAGTGTTCTTGAATAATCCTTCAATAATCCAATGAATCCTTATACAAACTCATAATCATATACATATCCTTTCATATAACATGATTATAACGTCCAAAACATCATAACTCAACACAAAAATCGAAATCCAAGGTGTTGAAGAATATTACCTTTGAAGATCCAAGTACTTTAATCCGAAGAACACGCGTTAGATTGATTATCCGGGCTTCACGATCGAAAGGAGATGAAGAAAATCAAACACTCAAATGATTTGTGAAGGAAAAACCCTCCCTCAAGCTCTCTCTCTCGGTTGTAGGTGAAGAAAAGGGAAAGAAATGAGCTGAAATGCTCAAAAAACGAATTTATAGGGGTTGACTGCCCTGCCGGACACGGCCCGTGCCGCTCGGCACGGTCGTGTCACACAGCTGGCCGACAAGGACTCGACCGTGTCCTGCTTGACACGGTCGCGGCGCGGAGGGCCTTCCGATAGTGACCCGTCCGCCAGCGACTCGGCATGACTCGACCGTGTCCTGGAACACGGTCGGGCGTGTCGGCAGTCGGTTCTGGCTTATCCGGAAGAGTTCAACTCGGCCGTGCCAGACGACACGGTCGAGTCCTGTGGGCAGAGACTTCGGCATTTCCGGACGAGTACGGCACGGGCCGTGTCGGACGACACGACCGAGTTCGGTCGGCGGATCGCCAAAAGTCAAAATGAGCGGGTGAGCTAAAACGACCATAACTCTCTCGTCCGGACTCCGATTGACTCACCGTTTGAACCATTGGAAAGCTAACTCGATGCTCTATAATATTGCAAAGATTTAGAATTTTTGGAGTTACCAAAAATTAATGGTGATCTAACAAAGTCGAACTCATATGAGGAAAGTTGAAACAATGAACAATAACGATTCACAACTCGAAGTTTTTCCGAACGGTGAACACGGTGAATGAACATGATTGATGAATGATTATAATTGAGTGAAAATACACTGAGTGACAATTACAGACTGATAATTACTGAATGATAATGACTGAATTACAAGCGGGTATTACATACACCCCCCCTTAAAAGAGTTTCGTCCCCGAAACTAAGGGTCAAACAACTCGGGATAACTCTCCCGCATACTATCCTCGGTTTCCCAAGTAGCCTCTTCGACTCCGTGTCTAGACCACTGAATCTTGACCAAAGGAATCGCCTTATTCCTCAACTGTTTCATTCGCCGCTCTAAGACTCGTATAGGACGCTCCTCACAAGAATGGTCGTCGGCGATCTCGATTTCGTCGAACTGAAGTATGTGACTCGGGTCGGCAACATACTTTCGCAACTGAGAGACATGAAACACATTATGAATTCGTCTCAAAGCCGGAGGTAAAGCCAATCGATAAGCTAACTCGCCTACTCGATCCAAAATTTCAAACGGTCCAATGAATCTCGGACTCAACTTCCCCCGTTTTCCGAAACGGAAAATACCTCGACTCGGGGATACCTTGACCAAAACATGGCCACCCGTCTCGAACTCTAGTGGTCGACGACGATTATCCGCATACGATTTACTCGCGACTGAAAGTCAACATACGACTCTTGATCAAAGCTACCTTCTCCCGGGCGGCTATAAGCATATCGGGCTTGGTGCCGATTGATTCTGACAAGTCATCCCAACACAAAGGAGATCGACAACGACGACCGTACAAGGCCTCGTAAGGTGCCATCTTAATGGAGGCATGCCAACTATTATTATACGTGAACTCGATCAGTGGTAGTTGGGCTTCCCAATCGTCCTTCCAATCGAGGACGCATGCCCTCAACATGTCCTCTAATGTCTGAATAGTTTTCTCTGATTGTCCGTCGGACTGAGGATGAAAGGCAGTACTGAGATTAAGCTGAGTTCCCATAGCACGATGAACTGATTTCCAAAAATGAGACACAAACCGTCCGTCACGATCGTAAATGATACTTTTAGGAGTACCGTGCAGTCTAACTATCTCTTTGATGAATAACTGGGCAAGTCTCTCGGGACCCCATGTATCCTTAATCTCAAGAAAATGAGCTGATTTAGTTAAGCGGTCCACAATCACCCAGATCGTATTCATGCCACGACGACTCGTCGGCAAGCTCGTGATGAAATCCATAGAAATGTCTTCCCACTTCCATTCGGGAATAGGAAGAGGTTTCAGCATACCCGCTGGTCGCTGATGTTCAATCTTAACTTGTTGACAGGTTAAGCATCTCGAAACAAATTCTGCGACTTCTCGCTTCATATTACTCCACCAGTAATTTTGTTTCAAGTCCTTGTACATCTTGCTGGACCCCGAATGAACAGAATAAGGGGTAGCATGAGCTTCTCTCAAAATAGAGTTTTTCAACTCGTCATTCGCCGGTACGCACAACCGGTTCTTAAACCTCAAAAGTCCATCCTCGTGGACCACGAATCCAGGGGCTTTCCCCTGAGCCACATCTTCACGAATGCGCAACAATGCTGGGTCTGAACCCTGATTCTCCCTGATTGCATCCTCAAGAGATGATGAAATCTCTAACATACAAAGTCAGTCCCCTGAATTGGCAAGCCAGACCTCGATCTCGGGTCTAAGGAATTCCTGCTGAAGCTTCTTCTGAACTGTTAAATGAGCAAGCATCTGCTCCTGCACGGACTTACGACTCAAGGCGTCGGCGACAACGTTCGCCTTGCCCGGGTGGTAAAGGATCTCGATATCAAAATCTTTGATTAGTTCCAACCACCGCCTCTATCGCATATTTAACTCCTTGTGAGTAAATATATATACTTCAACTCTTGTGATTGGTGAAGATCTGACAGGTGATGCCATAAAGCTAACGACGCCAAATTTCCAACGCGAAAACCACGGTTGCTAGCTCCGGCCGTGGGTTGGATAATTATCCAGCTAATCCAAGGAAACATCGGATTTACTTAATATCTTTCGGAGGTTGCCAATCTCGGATAGTCTCCGTCTTCTGAGGGTCGACACGAACTCTGTCAGATGAAATTACATGCCCGAGAAAGTCACTTCGGACCTCCAGAACTCACATTTGGAAAACTTTCCATAAAGTTGCTCTCGTCTCAACACGCCGAGGACCTGATGAAGATGAACCTCGTGTTCCTCTCGGCTACGAGAATAAATCAAAATGTCGTCGATGAAGACAACAACAAACTGATCCAAAAAGTCGATGAAAACCCGATTCATTAACTCCATGAATACCGCAGGTGCAATAGTTAGCCCGAACGGCATAACTACGAACTCATAATGACCATAGCGTGTACGAAACGCTGTCCTCGCGATATCCGACTCTCGAATCCGCAACTGGTGATATCCAGATCTTAAGTCGATCCTGGAAAATATTGAGGCTCCCTGAAGTTGATCTAAAAGATCATCAATACGGGGTAAAGGATATTACTCTTGATCATCACCCTGTTCAACTCCTGGTAATTAATACACACACGAGACGAGCCATCCCTCTCCTTGATAGATCACACTGGTGCTCCTCACGGGGACGCAATCGGTCGGAGATAACTTTTCTCGAACTACTCCTCAAGTTGAATCTTCAACTCCTGCATTCTGGTCGGGGCCATCCGATACGGTGCCTTCGATAAATGGGACGTACCGGCTCCCACTCACTCCTGAATTCCCCTACTCTATGTGAAGGCAACTAGATAACAAATGCGGAAATACATCGTCAATCGATGACAATGATACCACGAATGATTGAACATTTCGATTGCCCTAGAATTGTCAATCGATAAAAAGAGATACCAATAATGATTGAACAACTCGATTGCCTTAGAAAGGCCAATCGATGAAGATGATACAATGAATTTTTGAATAACTCGATTGCCTTTGAAAGGCTAATCGATGAAAATGATACAATGAATGATTAAATGACTCGATTGTCTTAGAAAGGTCAATCGATGGAAATGATACAATGAATGATTGAATAACTCGATTGCCTTAGAAAGGCCAATCGATGAGAATGATACAATGAATGATTAAATAGTTCGATTGCGGAATTTCTCTGCTTTCGTCATAATAATACTTCTTCTGGAACAACGGGGGTTACTTCCCTGAAACACACATTCGACAACCAACGACGGAAAGATAGCGACCAAACGCTAACAAACACTGAGGATAGTATCAAGATGATCAAACCAACTAATACCGAAAATTACATCGTCCTAAGATAAATTCACCATGATTAGATCCATCAACCAATCGCGGTCATTAAGCTCAATTCGGTATGATTCCGAAAATTCTTCCATCGTCAGGTAGACCGATGGTATGAGGTCCACAAGCAATAGGACTATCCCGAAATAAGTCTATTCAAGCATGATTCAAAAATGAATGAATGCGGTGTACCAGCATCAAAAGGTACACACAAGTTGAAATAAAATTATGAGTATACCTGAAATCATTCGGGCCACCGGATCGTCGATCCTCCTCATCATATGAATCTGGGACTTGCCGGCCCCCGAACCGGACGCTCCCGTCTGATAAATACGAGCTCCAACTCTATTTGCTTCCATTGTCTTAAACGACGATGACAAAGCAGTCTGATTCTGAAACGCTGGTTGCTTCGGGGCCTGAGATGCCGCCGGAGCCGACTTGGAGTCCTTTCGGCAAAAACGGGCCTTATGCCCAAAATTCCCATAATTATAGCACGTGATAGACGGTTTCAGACACTCAGTGCTGAAATGACCCGGCGTTCCACAATTGAAAGCAGTGATGGCAGGCGCCGCTCGGGACTGAGATCCCGCACGATTATGCGCCGTAGGAGGTCGCTCAGAAACGATAGGACTCACACGAGGCTTCTTGAAGGTTGGCTGACCGCCTTCGGATTGATTACGCTTCATTGATTTCCTGTTGACATATCCAGGTTGCTGCTCAGTAATTTCCTTAGCAGCTGGCTCGTACGGGAGAGTTCTCTCGATTAATCCGGTCAGAGTGGCGCAATGATGATTGAGCAACTGCACATGGGTCATCATGGCCTGCATAAAAGTGAGTGGATCAACCCGAACATCTTCTGATCGAGCCGAGTCCAGGCACGATTTCCGGCGGAGTGATTATTTCTCGGGTTTCGGTCCGCACCGCGGCCTCTTCTCGTGCATCCCCTGACAGCTCTCTCCATACGGAAGTAGGAAGGTCGCATAATGATTATATTTCCCGCATGATTATCACGTTATGATTACGTCATGAGATGATGAAAATGAGTATACATGCTTTAACTTAGTGATTATATGAATGGTTTACTGAAGTGACATGATTATCTGATGAAATTCTTGAAATGATTATTTTGAATAACTTAACAAGATTGATAATATGATCATCCAGATTGACAACTGAGTAATGAAATGAATTGAGTAATTAATGAGTTAACATGATCGTCCTGATTATTAACTGAGTAATGAAATGAATTAAGTGATTAATGAGTTAATATGATCGTCCTGATCATAATGAATGATGATGTTTGAGGATTGTTAATTGATGAATGATGAATGAATGACTATTGCCAGAAATTATACCATGGCGTTAGAAGTCTTACAGTTCTTTCGGTCTGATTGGCTCGGCATCTGCACAGGTCACACGTGACGCGAAAGTCCAATGATACTAGTCCGATGACGATGATTTCAAATGAGACATGACTCGGAAGGTAGTATTCAAAACCACGCTCCGATACCAACTCTGTAACACCCCAAACTAGGCGGATATTACGGTCTGTGGATCCCCAGGACCCACCAGGCAAATGAAATTGAATGAATTATACGGATAAATGTAGTACCGAACTACATTACAACAATAATTACTCCGATGAGGAGTTTAGTTACAACACACCAGGACAATACCGAATACTAGTGTATTTTATATGAAGATAAAATACACAACACTGAATGAAACGGAGTATTCAAATGAAAGTCTGCAGCGGAAAATAAAGGACAATAACATGAATAACTGAAAGATCGGGGCCCCTACTAGTATCACTGGGACTCCTCGACATCAACATGCTATTCCCGTGCGTTTGCCTTGCCATGACCTGAAAAACAAAATCCCCAGCCGGGGTCAGTTAAACAGAACAACAATCCTCAAGGGTTGAAAAATACACAATCATGATTTAACTGAAGTTATGAAATATCCTTAGTTATGAATTACGCTGAAGAGGAGTACCATAGTACGCCCGTAGTGTTCTGTGCGAGTGTACAAGACGAATGACCGGACACACCCGTCCTTGTACCTAATTAGTCTCACGGTGTAACGCTTTCCGTGTGCAGTCAATGTATCACTCCATACATGGTCATAACGTGCCCGACTAAAAATTCCACACAGCCACACCCGGCCACGCAATATGAACCCAGAAGGTCATATGAACGAGAATGACCGTAATGAATATCAATGAATAAATAATAATCTGACAAAGTCAAGAATGACTCACCGAGATGAGAGTAATAATGAAATGAATGATAGCTCAACGAAAAGATTGGAACCGTCGTTCCTTATGACTGAAGTGATTAATTGACAATAACAAGTTTTAATATGATTAATACAATGATGAATGAGTTATGATTATGAATGATCAACAACAAAAAGGTATGAATATCCTTTTAACCGAGTAAGAATTAACTTACTCAATACCGGTGATAATTATCCTTCCACGAACAACGTCCTAATTGAGATATCGGTCGCTCGAACAACCTTGAATAAATACAATTACCAACAATCCGTTCAATACATGAATCAAACACGAATATAACGAACTCAACACGTCGATACGACTAAACCAAGTCCATTAAGGCATTATATCGAACACTTTGTGGCCAACTTCGATTGTTTATAACCAAACTTCAAAAATACCAACATCAAATCCTCAAGAAGTGTTTCAAACCAACAAAACATCTCCAATACGATCAATAATCCATTATGAATATCCAAAATCGTGATTATAACGACAATTAATCGAAAACCCCCAATTTCAACTCGATATTCAAAGTGTTCTTGAATAATCCTTCAATAATCCAATGAATCCTTATACAAACTCATAATCATATACATATCCCTTCATATAACATGATTATAACGTCCAAAACATCATAACTCAACACAAAAATCGAAATCCAAGGTGTTGAAGAATATTACCTTTGAAGATCCAAGTACTTTAATCCGAAGAACACGCGTTAGATTGATTATCCGGCTTCACGATCGAAAGGAGATGAAGAAAATCAAACACTCAAATGATTTGTGAAGGAAAAACCTGATAACACTCATTTTTACACATATATTTACATCAATTTTCTGGGTTTTAAGATCCTAAAATGTGTAGAACTGTGTCGTTTATACTCGTATTATGTTTATTGGACTCGATCACGCTTGGGTACGTTTTATTGATTTTATAGGTACTTCATGGACATAAATCAAGCAAGAACGAAGTCTCCAACCCCAATACATATCAAGCAATGCGGAAACGAGAGATCGGAGTCAAAACGGTGACAAAACGAGCCGACACAAGCCCGGCCGTGTCAATCGACACGGGCCGTGTCATTATCGGCCGTGCCATATTGACACGGTCGGGTCTATCTCGCAGCCGTTTGTGCTTATTTCGACAAGTATGACACGGGCCGTGTCATTTGACACGTGTCATTTGCTCGGCCGTGTCATTTGACACGGCCGAGTCCTCGACCAGCTTTTGAGCTTTTGAGCATACTATGACACGGGCCGTGTCATTTGACACGGCCGTGTCACTTTTCGATGAAATATCTCCTTTTGACATTTTTGAGAGATTTTTGTGGAAAAAGTGGATGCTTTATCTTTATAAAAGGGATTGATGGGGTAAGATAGTGGATATCTTTGAGATATGGGAGTTTAGAGAGAGAGAATAACAAAGAATCAAAGGAGTTTCATTCCAAAAAGAAGAAGTTTTGAAGAAATTCTTGAAGAACACTTCAAGAACAAGTGAAGGTTTCAACCGGATCGACCAAGACACACCACGAGTTTTATCTTCTTCCTATCTTTTCTTCATTTTGTTGTTTTTATTAGCATGAACATGATGATTATCTATCTTTCTTTCAATTCCATGTCCGGCTAAACTCTTTAGATTAGGGCATGGGAGTACGTTGATTTACTATGATTTTGAGGGATTGATAATTATATTTACCTAGTGTGATTTCTTTATCAAATACTTGGTTTGATTCATGTTTAGACACTTGATCAATGTTTTTACGTGTTAAACTGAATTGCTCATAATTCGAGAGAAGAGGGCATTAATAGGTTTTGTATTTGACGTAGTAAATTACGGGATTGAGAAATCGGTGATGAACTATGATGATATCTAAATCTTATGAACATTTTGGAGTTAGATAACTTATAGTAAACGGAGACGTTGTTGTAAGTTGTTTAATCTACGTTTTAATGCATCTCGAGAGGGACTTTAGAATATTATTGGGATTATCATTTTGGAAACGCACTTAGAACTTTTGAAACCAATCCCGACTAAATTTAGTAATCAACGGAAACCTAGCCTTGGAATCTAACGTTCTAAACTCTTGTAACTCGCTTCCATTCGGATATTTTCAATCGTTTTAATTTATTGTGATTTTTGTATGTTATTTCATTAATCGTCAATTTTACCTTTCGATTGTCTAGATAAGTCGAGAACACTACAATCTAATACTCAACACAATAAAAATATTTAGTCTCTGTGGAATACGACCTTGCTCGCCGCTTTCTACATATTTTCCGTACACTTGCGGATTGGTTAAAAAATACAGCGAACAAGTTTTTGGCGCCGTTGCCGGGGACTAAATTAATTTTTGTGTTGATATTACGATTAGTGTTTTTTGTCTTACTTTAGACATTTTCTTATTTGTTACTTAACTCATACAATTTCTACTCAGGGAGTGCATGAACACTCGTTCATCTCGAGTACCGTTAGAAACTTTCATCCCGGAAGTAGAAGCATTTGCCCGAAGAACAAGTGCTACCTCAAGGAAACTAAGAAGGGATCTTTTTGAAGATATGGAGAGAGCAGGAGACAACGTAGAAAGGGGCAACGCAAACGAGAATGCAATAATCCAAGACAACGAGGGCAGAAGGATGGAAATTCCACCAACTAGGGTGCAATCAATTCGGGATGGATTCCGAAACTCGACCGAAACTTTGGAGGAATCACTCATGTCCCCATCAACGCTAATAATTTTGAGTTGAAGCCGGCCTTAATTTCAATGGTTCAACAAAATCAATTTGGAGGATTTTTTGTCGAAGATCCACATGCGCATCTCACTCATTTCATGCAAATATGTGATACTATCAAAATGAACGGAGTCTCGGATGATGCTATACGCTTACGATTGTTTCCATTCTCTTTGAGGGAGAAAGCAAGAAATTGGCTTGGAACTTTAGCTCCCGGAAGTATAAAGACATGGGAAGAATTGAGCGAAAAATTTTTGTTCAAATTTTTCCCACCAAACAAGACGATGAAGCTAAAGGGTGAGATTACTCAATTTCATCAATTGGATTCCGAACCATTATATGAAGCTTGGGAACGTTTCAAAGATCTACTAAGGCGATGCCCTCGACATGGTTTCACCGAAGACCAACAAATGTGTTTCTTCTACAATGGTCTTATGGGAAACAAGGAATTTTATTGATGCTTCCGGGAGGGGCATTGCTAGCAAGAAGTGCTGAAGAAGCGTATGGATTGATCAAGAAATGGCTATGAATAGCTATCAATGGCCAACGGAAAGATCAAATATTAGAAGGGTGGCTGAGATATCCGATTCGGATCCCATAAAGGCATTAACCGCACAAATGACGATGCTAACTACTCAATTGGGGGCTCTAACAAAAGGAGGTGATTCGAAGGGAGTTTCTCAAGGAAGTTCAAGTTCACTACCATCCGATCCATTGGAAGAAGCACACTACATTAATAATCGGAGTTACAACAATTACCGAAATAATCCACCACCGGGCTTCTACCATCCCTCAAATCGAAATCATGAAAATTTTAGCTATGCCAATCCAAAGAATGCTTTGCAACCACCGGCCGGATTCAAGGTATCGAATGGGGAGATAATTGAAGAATCAAAACCGACGTCGAATCTCGAGAATATTCTAGCTACCTTCATGATGGAGACGAAAAGTCGATTTATTCGAGACGAGGAGAAATTAGACAAAATCGAAGGCCATGTCACTCAACTAGCTACCACCATGGGAGCTCAAATGAAAAATCTCGAAACTCAAATTGGACAATTAGCTAAAGTGGTTGGGAGTCAACATCAACGGGGACAATTTCCAAGCAATACCGAAGTGAATCCCAAAGAGTCGTGCCAAGCGATCACCTTAAGAAGTGGAACAAATTATGAAGGGCCAAAGATGCCAAGTGAGGAAGTCAAGGAGGATCAATTCGAAATTGAAAAGGAAGAAGGGAAGCATGATACAACTAAGGGGGCTGAGAAGCTTAAAATATCTCCTAACTCTAATCCTAACGTTCCTCTACCTTTCCCTCAACGTTTCAAAAAGAAAAAGTTAGATGCACAATTCGCAAAATTTTTAGACATCTTCAAGAAAATTAATATCAATATTCCTTTTGCAGAAGCTTTGGAACAAATGCCTAACTACGCAAAGTTCTTGAAGGGTGTGATGTCAAGAAAAAGAAAGATGGAAGATCATGAGACGGTTAAACTAACCGAAGAATGTAGCGCTATTATCCAACGCAAATTGCCTCAAAAGCTTAAGGATCCCGGAAGCTTTACCGTCCCATGCACTATTGGAAACGTCTCATTCGATAAAGCTTTGTGTGATTTAGGTGCTTCGATTAACCTCATGCCGTTATCTATTTTCAGGAAATTAGGTGGCGGAGAAATGAAAACCACAACGGTTATGCTCCAATTAGCGGATCGATCCATAACACATCCCAAGGGGATTGTTGAAGATGTGCTTGTAAAAGTCGACAAGTTTATTTTTCCAAATGGATTTTGTTATCCTTGATATGGAAGAAGACGGAGATTTACCACTTATCCTTGGACGTCCATTTCTAGCAACGGAAAGGCTCTTATTGATGTTGAAAGGGGAGAATTAACACTACGTGTTAACGACGAGCATGTTCTATTTTCTATTTTCAAAGCTATGAAATTTCATGATAATACGGAATATTGCAATGTTATTGACCATATAAACTCGTATGGAAAGAAAAAATCCTACACTCATTATCGTCGGATCCGTTAGAGTTCGCTCTTACGAATTCATGTTTTTCTAGTGATTCAACTTTGGAGTTTGACGATTCGACTTGTTTGATTACGTTTCAATTGAATTCTCTACAGGAAAAAACGCAAAGCAATACGTTCGATGATTTAGACGAAAGGAAGCATGAAGTAGTTGCGTAAATCAAGGCGACGGACGAATCAAACGTGTCCAATGACATGGACAAAAATTTGGGGTCCGTTTCATCTCAATCGGATTCATCTCAACCAAGCTTGGACCTTAAAACCCTCCCTAACACCTCAAGTATGCATTTACGGATGATAACAAATCCAATCCGGTAATTGTATCCTCTTCACTTTCATCCACTCAACTAGATAAATTGCTTCGTGTATTGAGGGCACATAAGTCGGCTATAGGGTGGTCTATCTCAGATTTGAAGGGGATTAGTCCCTCCATATGCATGCATAGGATTTTGCTAGAAGAAAATTTTAAACCTAAAGTGCAAAATCAACGGAGACTTAATCCCATAATGAAAGAAGTGGTGAAAAAGGAAGTATTAAAACTTTTAGATGCCGGATGATATATCCATTTCCGATAGTGAGTGGGTAAGTCCTACTCAAGTGGTGTCAAAAAGGGAGGGATGACCGTAACCAAAGACGAAAAGATGAATTAATTGCTATGAGAGTAGTTACGGGATGGCGAGTATGTATAGACTATAGGGCTTTAAATGCGGCTACTCGCAAAGACCATTTTCCTCTTCCCTTCATTGATCAAATGCTTGATAGATTGGCGGGGCATGAATTTTTGTTTTCTTGATGGATATTCGGATATAATCAAATCTATATAACAGGAAGATCAAGAAAAACGGCCTTTACATGTCCTTATGGAATTTATGCTTATCGTCGAATGCCGTTTGGTTTATGTAATGCTCGACCACATTTCAACGTTGTATGATGGCTATATTTCACGGTTTGATCGAAAATATAATGGAAGTTTTCATGGATGATTTTTCGGTGTTTGGAAATTCATTTGATCATTGCTTGCATAATCTTACTTTAGTTTTGCGGCGATGTGAAGACACTAATCTCGTGTTGAATTGGGAGAAATGCCACTTTATGGTACAAGAAGGAATTGTCCTAGGCCATCGAGTGTCCGCCACGGTTTGGAGGTTGATAGGCGAAAATTGTCGCCATTGAGAAACTTCCCCACCAAAGAATGAAAAAGCAATTAGGAGCTTCCTTGGACACGCGGGTTTTTATAGGAGATTCATAAAAGACTTTTCAAAAACCACTAAACCTTTGAGTAAATTGCTAGAAAAAGACACCTCTTTCATTCTTTCTAACGAATGTTTGCGGGCCTTTGAGACTCTAAAGAAGGCATTAGTGAGTGCTCCTATCCTCGTGGTACCGGATTGGTCTCAACCTTTTGAGATCATGTGTGATGCAAGTGATTATGCGGTCGGTCTTTGTGTTGGGACAACGTCGTGAAAAACTCTTTCGGGCTATTTATTATGCAAGCAAAACATTGGACGAGCCCAACAAAATTACACAACAACGGAGAAGGAAATGCTTGCCGTAGTGTTTGCTTTTGATAAGTTCCGATCATACTTAATTGGGACAAAGACGATAGTACACACGGATCACGCTATTAAATACTTGTTTGAGAAGAAAGACTCTAAACCTCGCCTAATTCGATGGATTCTTCTTTTACAAGAATTTGACGTGGAAGTCCGAGACAGAAAAGGATGTGAAAACGTGGTAGCCGACCACCTATCTCGCCTCGAGTACAAAAAAGAGGAGGAACCGGAGATCGAAGGGATTAAAGAAGAATTTCCGGACGAGCGGCTCTTTATGGTAGAAGCTAAATTTCCGTGGTTTGCTGACATTGTTAATTTTTTGGTCGCAGGTGTGCTACCCCCGGATTTATCTCATTACCAAAAGAAGAAATTCCTACATGATATTAAGTTCTATATGTGGGATGATCCATTACTTTTTAAGAGATGTGCCGACATGATAGTGAGGAGATGTGTACCACAGGAGGAATGGGATGAAATTCTTCAACAATGTCATTCATCACCAACCGGAGGACATTTCGGAGCAACACGGACAGCTGCAAAAGTGTTGCAAAGCGGATTTTATTGGCCTACACTATACAAAGATTGCTATCTCTTTATTCAACAATGCGATAGATGCCAACGAGTAGGAAATATTTCAAGACGTCATGAGATGCCCCTAACCAACGTAATTGAGGTTGAACTATTTGACGTTTGGGGTATCGACTTCATGGGTCCATTCTCATCATCATTTGGAAATAAGTACATTCTCCTAGCGGTCGAGTACGTATCTCGATGGGTCGAGGCAATTTGTTCTCCAACAAATGATGCTCAAGTAGTAATGAAATTTTTAAGGAAGAACATCTTTTGCCGATTCGAACTCCAAGAGCATTAATCAGTGACCGGGGATCGCATTTTGTCAACAAAATCATGGATAAACTTCTTCAGAAATATGGGGTCCGATCAAAAAAATCATTGGCCTATCATCCACAAGCAAATGGACAAGCCGAAGCGGCCAACAAAGAGATCAAGTTAATCTTGGAAAAGACGGTGAATACATCTCGGAAAGATTGGTCATCCAAGCTCGATGATGCACTTTGGGCTTATCGTACGGCCTATAAAACTCCTTTGGGAACATCGCCCTATCAACTCATTTTTGGGAAATCATGTCACCTACCTTTGGAATTGGAGCATAGAGCGATGTGGGCGGTAAAAAGAATAAACTTAGATTTTGAGACCGCCGGAAAGAAAAGATTACTAGAGTTAAATGAATTGGAAGAATTCCGGGATGAATGCTACGAAAATTCTCTAATTTACAAATAAAGGTCTAAAAGATGGCATGATAAGATGATCATTAAACGTGAATTTATGCCGGGACAACAAGTACTTCTCTATAATTCAAGACTGAAATTGTTCCCCGGAAAATTGAAATCAAGATGGTCGGGTCCATTCGTGATTAAGAAAGTACTTCCACCTGGAATAGTCGAGCTCATGAGCAGAGACGGAGAGCTATTTAAAGTTAACGGTCAACGAGTCAAACATTACTATCATCCCTATCAAAAGGAAGCCGTATCCGCAATAACTTTAATCGAGCCATAAAAGACTTTCACGTCCGGCTGAAGACGTTAAACTTAGCGCTAGTTGGGAGGCAACCCAATAAATTTTATTTGCATGTTTTAAAATTTTTTTTCTTTTCGCATTTTGTTTTTTTTTGTTGTATAACTAACCGGTTCAAATTTTGGTGTTCAAATCGCAGGAAAAACACACCGAGGACAAAACTGCATTTTCCAGGACAGCATGGCACGGGCCGTGTCAAATGACACGGTCGGGTCGTGCAACCAGTCGAAATTTTTACTTTCTGGCGTAGTACGGCACGGGCCGTGTCATTTGACACGGTCGGGTCCGTTAGCCAGCCGATTTGAAGAATCCAAGAAGGTATGGCACGGGCCGTGTCAAATGACACGGTCGGGTCGTGCAAACAGGTCAATTTTCACTTTCTAGTATAGTACGGCACGGGCCGTGTCATTTGACACGGCCGGGTCAGTTGGACAGCGGCAAAAGCTTACAAACGAAGCAGGTATGACACGGGCCGTGTCATTTGACACGGGCCGTGTCGATCGGGGGGTATAAAAGGCGCTGTACGGCCGATTCACTTCATCTTCTTCCCCAAAACTTTCCTCCTCCCCAAATCATAAACCCTAGTCCCGATTATCATCAAATCCGGCAAAAAAAAAAAAAAAAAAAAAAAAAATTGTGTCAAATCTCACAAAAAAAAAACAAAGTGCTCATCATTATCCAACAATCCTAAAGCTTCAAGGGTGAGAATCGGACGAATACATCCGGGTTGGGTCGCGATTTTTCTGAGTTTTTTTTCAATTTTCACTCCAACTTCAAGGTATGAGTCACGATTTTGGAAGGTTTAATTATTGATTGCATTCAAATTATGTGGAACATGATTTATTAGGGTTCTTGAATGGATTATATTTTTGAGATTTTGGGAAATTTATCATGAATTAAAGGAGTTGAAATTTTTGTTGGTGATTATCATACATGATGGATATATATGATTGATGTCATTACATGTTTGGGATTTTACTTACATTTGGGGTTGAAATTTGTGGTTGGGATATTTTGAAGAAAACACATATTGTGGGGGTCCGTGTATTATCGAAAAATAGTGATTCGGAGCTTGTGTGAATAAGTGATAATTGATAATTCTCTTGTAGGAAATGGCCAGAGGACGAGGAAATGCTCAACGAGGACGAGGAAATGCCCAAGGACGAGGCGCAACTCAACGAGGAAGAGGAAGGCCCGCAACAGAAATCGAACAACCAGAGAGAATACCTACTCAAGGGGCTGTCGAGACGCCCGAGACGTATGGGATTGAGCTTCCGCCGAGTCGCTTAGCACGATGGGAAACATTAGGACAGAAAAAAATGCTCCCCACGCGATGGCCGGACGATGAATGCATGACTGCGATGGGGATAAAAGAAGATGTTATGCGGCTACTCGGACGTATCAGCTGGACGACGCTAATGACTCAACATTGGCCCACTTACCGATGTCTCACACTGGAATTTCTTAGCACACTCTCCGTTAAGAGAGACCCGATTACGCATGAGCCGACCGCCTTGGAATTTCGGCTCAACAACAAAAATGAAAAATTGGGTCCGGGCGAATTGGATACTATATATGACGCTCGAAGACACGGAGAATACCGAATCAATCGGTTTGAGTGTGAGACTTACTGGAGGACAATGATTGAGTACCCGGGGAGCGGTGCACGTCCCTACATTCCCAAATCGGCGAAAGGATCATCTCTTCGTAATCCTATTCTCCGCTATTTACACAAAGTCATCGCAAGCACTATCTTTGGGCGGAAAGAAACGGGGCCGATAACTCAGCGAGAACTTTATGTCCTAGCTCATATACTCGACGGAACAAATCCCGCAACCGGAGCTATTATTATGGACCATTTCGAGGACGTTGCTACTAAACCGAGAGGGGAAATTTGGATAGGGGGTTTAATTACCCCTATCGCACTTCATCTTGACGTACCTCTACAAAACCGAACTCCTCCCGAAATATGCTTCTATCAATCCAAGTCATGAAGTTGATGAATATCTTGGACTACGACTCCCGAGTTATTTTTCTCCAGAATGACGGTGATCACTTCCTACTCCCGAATACAACTCTGACAACTATTTCTAGTATTCGGGACATAGGAAATTTACAAATGTCCACGGAAGCGCACAAATTGGCCCGGGAGGCAGCCGGATTAATTTCCCCGAGTGAAAGATATGTTGCCCGTAATGTGCGTCCTAGGCGTACGGAGTTTGAGGATGAAAACGAGAGAATGAGAGAAGAAGAGAGAGAGGAGAGAATGGAGGAGGAATTCGAGTATGAAAGAGGACCGGAAGAAGAAAGAGAATCGGGGGAGGAAGAAGAAAGAAGGAGAGATCGGCCCGAGTCGTCAAGACAAGCCGAATCAAGAAGTGCCGTATCTCGTGAAGAATTCGAGGCTTTCCGAGAGGAGACCCGTGAAACACTAGCCGGGATGCAAGCAATTTTACAACGAATGGAAGATTGGCATGTCCAACAAGGGCATTATCCTCCGCCAAGTCATTAGGACCGGTTGTAAGTATATCTTGACCCAAGGTTTTTCGTTGTTTAAATACTATACCCCCTTTTGTGTGCATAATCTTTAATTCAAGTTTGGGGGAGAGATTGGGTCAAGAAATACTTTTGTTTTGGCTTGAATTTTTTGGTGTGTTTGGATTTTGTTTTGGCTTGAATTTTTTGGTGTGTTTGGATTTTGTTTTGGCTTGAATATTTTTTTGGTGTGTTTGGATTTTATTTTATGTTTTGGTTTGAATTGTTTACTTTGGTGTGTTTCATTTTGGTGTGTTTTATTTCGAACTTGGTGTGTTTTGATGATGATGAACTTTGATGAAACTCGAAAGAATGAACTCTTGTCTTGGATGCCTCGGGATTTATTCTGTTATTTTGATATACAAATCGAGGATAATTTGAAGAGGAAAAATTGTACAATAATCAAAAGGGTGTGAAATTGAATAAATAGCCTAATCTCTTGGAAATATGAACAAATCTAACTTGTGAGCTTTTGAGCCTTCGTGCATCATTAAATATGCAAGTTTCATTGTCGAGTGTTCCATTCATGTTTTAAGACTCTAGAACTTGCCCAGTATCTTATTCGAAACTACAAGAGTGCTTGCAAATTAGTGAAAATGATTTAAGGCAATTTTTATTTGACAACCTTTCAAACCTTGTGGCCAACCCGAAAATTTTATTTCCCTAGTTAGCCCGATTGAGCTTAAAGCCTATTTCTTGTTAACCACATTATGAGCTTTCCGTTCCATTATAAACTTTTGTCCCTATACTTGAGCTACTTAGAACAAATTGGCAAAAGAATGAAAAGATATGTGGAGGCGACGGGGAAGATTGTTGGTTCGAAATGCAATGATTTATCAAAATAAATTTGAAAGAAGATTGGTGCGATTTAATGATGATGTTGTCCACCACAAAAAAAAAAAAAAAAAAATGGTGGACACAAAAGAAACGAGATGTATGAAGCAATAAAGAGGAATAAGGTTGTGATTTTCACTTTCAAAACTACTTAGTGCCATGATATTCAAATCAAGGGGTTGGAAGAAACAAAAGGAGATATTTCCTAATATCTCGTTTCAAAACTACTTAGTGCCATGATATTCAATAATCCTAAGGGATTATTGAGCTTCTAATTGAGCGAAGTGATTGAGGAGATAATGTTCTAATTTGCTCAAGTCAAGTCACTTTAAGCCATATGTATCCTACCCCGACCAAAAAGCCTACAATACAACCATTAAAGTCCTTTTTGATTCACTAAATTTGCATGCACAACTAGTGGTAGAGATATAGACGATTGGCAAGCCTATGGGGATTCTTATTTCATTGAATGAGTTTTGAGCGTTACTTATCCCTTTATACACTTTGAGAGTGAGGGAATACACTTGACCGGCGAGGTTCGTATTATTCAAGTATTAGCTATGATGTTAAGGAAGCACCCCCGAGATTTGAATACTTTATAGAACTCGACTTATTTATTTCTTGAGGCGTATTGATAAATTTTCAAAATGATCCTTTGAGGTATGTTCAGTGACGGGTTCCCTTAAGAGTGGTTATTTTAAAGTGCATTGCTCGGGACGATCAACGTTCAAGTTTGGGGGATTTTGATAACACTCATTTTTACACATATATTTACATCAATTTTCTGGGTTTTAAGATCCTAAAATGTGTAGAACTGTGTCGTTTATACTCGTATTATGTTTATTGGACTCGATCACGCTTGGGTACGTTTTATTGATTTTATAGGTACTTCATGGACATAAATCAAGCAAGAACGAAGTCTCCAACCCCAATACATATCAAGCAATGCGGAAACGAGAGATCGGAGTCAAAACGGTGACAAAACGAGCCGACACAAGCCCGGCCGTGTCAATCGACACGGGCCGTGTCATTATCCCGGCCGTGCCATATTGACACGGTCGGGTCTATCTCCCAGGCCGTTTGTGCTTATTTCGACAAGTATGACACGGGCCGTGTCATTTGACACGGTCGTGTCATTTGCTCGGCCGTGTCATTTGACACGGTCGAGTCCCCTGTCCAGCCAGTTTTTGAGCTTTTGAGCATACTATGACACGGGCCGTGTCATTTGACACGGGCCGTGTCACTTTTCGGTGGAAATATCTCCTTTTGACATTTTTGAGAGATTTTTGTGGAAAAAGTGGATGCTTTATCTTTATAAAAGGGATTGATGGGGTAAGATAGTGGATATGCTGAGATATGGGAGTTTAGAGAGAGAGAATAACAAAGAATCAAAGGAGTTTCATTCCAAAAAAAGAAGAAGTTTTGAAGAAATTCTTGAAGAACACTTCAAGAACAAGTGAAGGTTTCAACCGGGATCGACCAAGACACACCACGAGTTTTATCTTCTTCCTATCTTTTCTTCATTTTGTTGTTTTTATTAGCATGAACATGATGATTATCTATCTTTCTTTCAATTCCATGTCCGGCTAAACTCTTTAGATTTCGGGCATGGGAGTACGTTGATTTACTATGATTTTGAGGGATTGATAATTATATTTACCTAGTGTGATTTCTTTATCAAATACTTGGTTTGATTCATGTTTAGACACTTGATCAATGTTTTTACATGTTAAACTTAATTGCTCATAATTCGAGAGAAGAGGGCATTAATAGGTTTCGAGTATTTGACGTAGTAAATTACGGGATTGAGAAATCGGTGATGAACTATGATGATATCTAAATCTTATGAACATTTTGGAGTTAGATAACTTATAGTAAACGGAGACGTTGTTGTAAGTTGTTTAATCTACGTTTTAATGCATCTCGAGAGGGACTTTAGAATATTATTGGGATTATCATTTTGGAAACGCACTTAGAACTTTTGAAACCAATCCCGACTAAATTTAGTAATCAACGGAAACCTAGCCTTGGAATCTAACGTTCTAAACTCTTGTAACTCGCTTCCATTCGGATATTTTCAATCGTTTTAATTTATTGTGATTTTTGTATGTTATTTCATTAATCGTCAATTTTACCTTTCGATTGTCTAGATAAGTCGAGAACACTACAATCTAATACTCAACACAATAAAAATATTTAGTCTCTGTGGAATACGACCTTGCTCGCCGCTTTCTACATATTTTCCGTACACTTGCGGATTTGTTAAAAAATACAGCGAACAAAACCCTCCCTCAAGCTCTCTCTCTCGGTTGTAGGTGAAGAAAAGGGAAAGAAATGAGCTGAAATGCTCAAAAAACGAATTTATAGGGGTTGACTGCCCTGCCGGACACGGCCCGTGCCGATCGGCACGGCCGTGTCGCATACCGCCGACAGGACTCGACCGTGTCCCGCTTGACACGGTCGCGCGCGGAGGGACTTCCGATAGTGACCCGTCCGAAATGACTTCGGCATGACTCGACCGTGTCCGGGAACACGGTCGGGCGTGTCAGCGATCGGTTCGGCTTATCCAGAAGAGTTCGACTCGGCCGTGCTGCACGACACGGCCGAGTCCGTGGCGAGACTCGGCATTTCCGGACGAGTACGGCACGGCCGTGTCGGACGACACGACCGAGTTCGGTCGGCGGGATCGCCAAAAGTCAAAATGAGCGGGTGAACTAAAACGACCATAACTCTCTCGTCCGGACTCCGATTGACTCACCGTTTGAACCATTGGAAAGCTAACTCGATGCTCTATAATATTGAAAAGATTTAGAATTTTTGGAGTTACCAAAAATTAATGGTGATCTAACAAAGTCGAACTCATATGAGGAAAGTTGAAACAATGAACAATAACGATACACAACTCGAAGTTTTTCCGAACGGTGAACACGGTGAATGAACATGATTGATGAATGATTATAATTGAGTGAAAATACACTGAGTGACAATTACAAACTAATAATTACTGAATGATAATGACTGAATTACAACCGGGTATTACACATAGCGTGCGCTAATAATAGCCCGATAGCGCGCGTTAAGATACATTCTTAGCGTGCGCTATCACGAGGTTGTTTGAGCAATTTTGCATGTTTCTATACTTATGTACAATGATATCAATGCACGAAATATCATACTCCAATAATCACCACCACCAATCCGAATAATACATGGTTTGAATACAGATGAAATACACCGTAATAAATCCGGATATTACAGAGAGAGGGGGAGAGGGAGAGAGAGAGAGAGAGAGAGAGAGAGAGAGAGAGAGAGAGAGAGAGAGAGAGAGAGAGAGAGAGAGAGAGAGAGAGAGAGAGAGAGAGAGAGAGAGAGAGAGAGAGAGAGAGAGAGAGAGAGAGAGTCAATGTAGTACTTTAAATCCGTAATGCGTATATATATATATAATCAAAAAATTCAATGCGTGAGTTCGGCCTGATATGCGTATTTATTAATAATTTCATTTTTCAATTCTTGAACTACTTCGTTTTACCAAGTTCAATGTTATCCAGATCTGTCAACATTTATATGTTTCGATGCAACAACAAGATGTTATTTGTAACAAGTAGCTTTTTTGGTTGGGTAATTGGCCAATTTATATTCATGAAATGTCTTGGATTAGTATTAGTCTGGATACATCAATTTTATTATAGATATCTTTTTGGAAGTTCAAAAAATAGGTACATTCGAGCTAATAAGTCAGAGCCTGCTTACTGTTCAGTGAGGGAATTGATTGAGAGAGAGAGAGAGAGTCAATGTAGTACTTTAAATCCGTAATGCGTATATATATATATATATATATATATATATATATATATACTTGTACCCTTCTCAAATTCGATTAAAATATAATTTTAGTACATATTCTCCTCACAAATCTATAAAGTTATATGTGCGAATTACCAAATCTTAAAACATATAAAATCTAAATGATCAGATATAAGTTGTTATAATAAATGCTTGTTATGTCTAGGGCTGAGCATAAATGGACCGGACCCGGTTTTTACCCAGAGCCGGACCCGGACCGAACCTGTTAATCAGGTCTGGGTCCCGTGTCTGAATTTTTATAAAAATTTAGGTTTCGGGCCGCGCCTGGTCAAGACCGAAAAAATTCGAGTCCAGTTCGGAACAGCCGATAAAAATAATGCATAAAAAATATTTTTTATTCTAATTTACCCTCGGTGGTGATAAAATACTGATGATTAATGGCTCAATTATGATTGCACATTGTTCTAATTAAGTTTGTTTATCCTAAATCATTATTGAACTTAGGAGTTTGGTGAGTGAATGAAGGTATTAAGATTGATAACTGCATTTTCTAAGAATGTCGTAGGAGTATGTAAACAAGAAGACATTTTGGATGTAATAATAGAACACCTAATATGCAAAAAGATTTTTTTTAACTAAATCGGGCTAGAACCGATCTAATCCGGACCAACCCAGTTTTACCGGGTCCGGACCAGGTCGGACCCATTTCGAATGGGTCCGGGCTTCGGGTCGATAAAGTCCGATCATTTATATTCTGGGTCATTCCGGACAGGGTCGATCTGGGCCGGGTCAAGCCCGGTGCTCAGCGCTAGTTATGTCTGACTTCAAAAAAATCAAATTCACTCAAATTGTTATAGGTTGATAAGTTGGACAAATTAAATTAGACGTCAATAAATCAGACAAATTAATTTTTTAATAAAAATATTTGTTTGGGCAACTTAATGATTGACCAAATTACCTTTTCAATAAAAGTAACACTATTTATTTGACCAACTCGATAATTGGTCAAATTGATTGGCAATGAGAAATATGATGATAAAATACACATTGAATATATGAACAAATTACCCAAATCTATTTAATCTAAAAAATCTACATAATTAAATATAAGTTGTGACAATAATTAGTTGTTAAGTCTGACTTTAAAATATTCACTTCGCTCAAATTATTAGACGTTGATAAATTGTAAAAATTAAATTAAATAAAAATAGATTAGCGAAATTAAATTTTGCAATAAAATACAATTATTTATCTAGACCACTAAATAATTGGCCAAATTTTATTTCTAATAAAAAATAACACTATTTATTTAACCAACTCAATAATTAATCAAATTAATTGCTGAACTGAACTGAACTGAAATGTGATGAAATTAAATTCAAAATAACACAGCCTTAGTATTATCCAAATTATTTTTCTCAATAAAAATAAAACTATTAAAATCATTGTGCAAAATAATTATGGAATAATTATATATTGGTTTTAAATATTATTTATGTTCCACAATCGACAGAGCATCGTTTAAGATC
Organism: Orobanche coerulescens; assembly: GCA_033398695.1. NCBI lineage: Eukaryota > Viridiplantae > Streptophyta > Magnoliopsida > Lamiales > Orobanchaceae > Orobanche > Orobanche coerulescens. Next base: position 143,080,186 of record CM065805.1, on the reverse strand, counting down.
GATGTAGTATTCAAAAATTTAGATAAATGTGATTGCTGAAAATTCGATAATTGATCAAATTAGAATCTCCAACAAAAAAATAAAGTAATTTATTTGTTTAATTTAAATAATTGATATTATTAATATTGGCCAAACTAAACTTTTTAATTTAAATAAAACTACTAAATAAAACAGATGTGAGATTCAAATTTTAGATAAATAGAATTAATATAAATTTAATAACTGACCAAATTAAATTTTCACTAAATATAAAACTATTTATTTGTCCAATTTAATAATTGGTCAAATTAAACATAATAAAATAAAATTCTTAAAGTTGTATTTGGAATGACTATGGGACTAAAAAATACACATTTAATGCTCAGTATTTATTTAATTTCTCCATTGGCGAAGTTCTATTTTAAATAGATGTGAGATTCAAGCAACAGAATTTTATTTATTTAGGCTATCCGTTAGTTAAGTACCATTACAAATTGATGTGAGATTCAAGATTTTAAATAATTAGGAATTCAAAAGTAAGGCAATACTACGTAGGAGAGAATGTTAATGTGTTGCTTTAAATCCGTAATACTATTATACATATAGATTAATTTTTTAATTTAAAAAAAGAAAATAGATAATTGCAGTGGAAAATAATTTTCTTCAAATCAAACATAATATTCACAAGTATCGATCCCTATATCGAACCAATGACTAAAACAGACTTCTGGTTTACAAATAAAAGGTTTCAAACACTTGTTCATAATTTTCAAACATAATTTCAAAAAAATACATATAAATAAAAAATAAACATCTTATAACGACACTTCGATCATTCCTCTCAAGCACATACCACATCGATCTTCTCAACCTGAAATAGTTAATTAAAATTGGTTCAACTTGCAACTCGCTTAGTATGGGGTGTAAAAAATATGTTTGAATTAACTTCTAAATATACTGACAAGTATAAACACCGCGACTGGTAAATTCGGAAGCCGGTCGGCTAGCCCAAAGGACCTATGCACAAGTGTTTCTGACTGATTTGCATAATTAAGTGCTTCTGACTGATTTACAAAATCAAGTGCTTCTGGCTGATTTACAAAATTAAGTGTTTCTGACTGATTCACATGCACATGCAAGACAATATATAAAGCATACTAAAATTCCTCGCACCTTGATAAAATACAATATTTGGGTCAGAGTTGGTGCAAATCCTCGACTCAATAATTTTTCGGGTCATGAGAGGCACGCACATTTGGCTTTTGACTGTCCTCATTGTCACTCTATGTGGCAATGTAAACCTCCTTTTTTAATCTATTTGTAGGGGTTTTTGAGGAATTGACGGGAGCCGCAGCTCAACAATCTTTCACAAAATGTTCCGTGACATCCTATCCTTGACAATTATTGTCTAAAACTTTATTTTTGAGAGAATTAGGTTGTTTTAGAATCATCCCTTGGTTCCCGACCAATATCCTTTTGGGGCTTATGCATCTTTTAATATTTTTAGCATAGATGGCCGATTCTTCATCGTCTTCTTCGATCCGCATTTCATCTTATGTAGGGATTTTTACTTGAGCTACCTTTTTCTGTCGTTCCTTAGACATCAGTTTGGAGTTTCGATTGATTGATGAGAGATCCAATAAGCGCTGAACTCCATGGTGTTGAGGTCTTTCGAATCCATGATAGCTATAATAGTTGCATCTCATTCTCTGGGTATTGATCGTAGATTTTCCTTGCTTTATCACTACTCGAGATAGATTTTACAAAAAGGCCAACCCTTTTGTGATAGCGGCGAACCAGTCAAGCATAGAAGTGATATTTTAGTCTTCCTTCAACGTGAATAGCTCATAACCATGAAGAAGCAAATCAATTCTGGTTACTTTAACTTGGCTCGTACCTCCATGAGTAATCTCCAACGTTTTCCAAATTTTGTTGGCGGTATCATATAAAGAAATTCTATTGTGATCATCTGGGTTTAAGCATAATAAACTAGTTGGGTAGTTTTACAGTTGAAATGATCGTTTTTAAAGTCAATTTCATCGAAATCATTAAAGCTCTTGAGGGAGACATCAACTCTTTTTGGAATTGTTGGTCCAAGAGCAATGACCTTCCAAATTTCAGTATCATGAGTGCAAGTGAATATAGACATTTTTTTCCCAAGTCGTGAAATTTGAAGAGTCAAATAAAGAAGGACGATTTAAAGCACTGACTTCGAAAGTGGGAATAAAAGCCATTTCTGGATGTTTTCTCTATGCATGTTAGTCCGACGTAAAGGAGACCACTCTGATACCAATTGTTAAGTTGGTATCGTCACTAGAAGGGGGTTAAATAGTACGGTGAAGAGTAATGAAATCTTTTTCTAGGTAAGCCTATAAAATCGAATAATCTTAAAAGAATTTGCAGAAATAAAGAAGACACGGATAATTGTTTAGATGTCCGACTGTCCAAAAGCCTACGTCCTGACTATCTAGTGGTACCACTTGGGCCTTTTCTTCGAATACGTGCTCCTTCTATATTAGTGCCAACTTTTTATAATAACACTTTCGAGTTTAGTGCCAAATCTGTTTCTTGGTTTTCGGGCTCAAGAGTAACCACAATAGAACACTCTTATCTTTGGTACAAGTTACTCTCGTTGGATCAGTCACTTGATCCTACAAATGATTTTATACAAAATTATTTGAGTGATCTCTCACTCAAGAATACAGATGAAATCAATTTGATACAAGAGTGTATTTTTGAAGATTAAGAATAAATCTTTACCTATAAATTTACAACCACTGAATAGACTATTAATCGCTCAAGAATAGCTGGATATGAAGCTTAAATGTGCATGTAATATTGCTTAAAGTTGTTGAATCTTTAGGCAAGCAGACCACTAGTATAATCTCCTCACTAATGCTATGTTACCTACGGCCTCTGGTGTACATTAATGGCATAGCGTATGTTCGGTTGTGTATATTTCAATCATTACTCATAGTCGGTGTATTAAGCTTCGTATTTATTCCTTGCGTACGTTGTGCATCATCTAACATACGTTAATGTCAATTTTATATGCCTGTTTGTCAACTTTTACTATTGACTTTCCAGAAAAAATCCAACTTATCTGTTTTGAATTTGAACTTCAAAGGTTGCGTACGTTAAAGTATGTCTTGAGTCATTACTCGCTAGTAGAAAAATTCTCTTTTGCTGACACTAATTACTGACACTTCTTAATTATGTCAGTAATACTCAAGCCAGAAAATACTAACACTAGATATAAATGTCAGTATGTAGTGTCACTATATATGTGTGTGTGTGTGTTAGTATATAGTGTCACTATGACTTCAATAAAATAGTGACGATGGTCCCGGTATTTAGCGACATCGTTTTAGTGTTGGTATTTTTTTGTGACTAGTATCAGAAAAACCGTAAAATAATATTGTACTTTTACATTATTGAAAATCCTTATTTATTAAGATTATTATACGGTACAATTACTAACAAAATATATCAAATGTCAAAAATTAAACAAACATATGAATTGACATACACAATATTAAATATGACAAATGCATTGAAATTCAAGTACAAAAACTGTACCGTTGTTGTTTCGTTGCTGTTGGGGACAAAATAGCATAAGTACCATACCACCGAACAACAAACTGTCAACTATAAAACACTTGAATAAACTTTCATAACTTAACCATCAAAATCAACAAGAAGCTATCACAAATCACCACAATAAGCTTCAAGACCAGAGACAAACCTACATCTTCAGCTAACATATTACAGCTCCTGGGCCTTAACCATCAAAATGTACGAGTTTAATAATTATACTATATCTAAAATAAATCCATAGAAATTAGAAGCACATGGATAATGAATGCATTATACGTAACCTTGATTGAAATCAGATTGTAACCTCACGTATTCATGCTTAAGAAATGAATTTTCTATCACAAAAACACACACAACCAAATTGAAAACGTACAGTATAAATTCTAGCATCTAAACCTACACCAATGAATTATCAAGAACACCACAAAATCCACAACAATGATGTATTAAAGATCACTTGCTATAACGTTCATATAACTGTATGGGTTAGCACGTCCTCAAGCCAAAGAAAAGTTTCGCAATACCCATGCAAGACCGAAGCAAAAGAAGCTCACTCTGCGGGTCACATAACTGTGGAAGAAGGCGCATCAAATCAACAGCGTTGGCAGCTCTCTTCATAGCCAACACACGAATAAAACCCGCATCCATGCTAACAGCCCCCCAAGAAGCTTCACCCCTAATAGCGGCCTCCCAATGCCTACCGGTAATAAACCCTCGCGAAGCTTTCGACCATCGCATGAAGGCCAAAACAACTCCGTTTTCTTGATATTCAGTTGAAGACCCAAACCTGGACCAGTCACCCTAATGATGTCCAACGCCCTAGCTACCTCCTCTACATCTCCAATGATTGTCCCACCATCAAGATACTGAGCATGAAGAAGAAGCTTGCAACTTTCCCTAATTACAAGGGGGTGTAATACAAGAGCAAAAATGAGTGGTCCTAAGGGGTCACCCTGCTGAACCCCAGTGGTAGACCATATATGCTTCTCTCCCACATATAATCGCGTTGCATAGGAATTCAAACCACAAGGAAATAGAAGGACACCTCAACCTGACCTCATGAAGTAAGGCCGATCTATCCACAAGATTAAAAGCATTTGAGAAATCTACTGTAAGCATTGCAAGAGACTCATCGGCATGACACTCATTCAAGACTCTGTTGACGCTATGCAATACAGCTTCAGCACCACCCTACACGCCGACCCCAAACTAAAAATCATTGAGGTACTTTGCCATTTCTTTACCAACACCTTTCATGGCAACCTTGGAAATCGGACACCTCCATATAGTGCCCACTGCAATAGGCCGGATCCCATTGCCGGGTTTTCAGAGCGGTGTAAGAGGAACAGAAGCAACAAACTCAGCCAAACTTGATGGACACATTCCCCCTAACCACAGATTAACGGCTGCGGTGATGGCACGTAAAAGATTTGTGGCTATGGCAGGCCCCTCTCCACATAGGGCATCCCAAATGTGTTGCGCCCTCAAGCCGTCTCTCCCACATGAAGTTCCTTTAGGAAATGATTAAATGCAACCAAGGACACTATCAATATCTACCACATGGGGAGGCTCGAAATAGGTGATCATCGGCATGGATGGGGGCAGATGATAAGGATGTTTAGCCTCTAAGGCCTTCAAGGTATCATCACCATAAGGAGCAACACCCGAGGAGCATAATACTTTCACAGCTGCGGTGAAATGCCCATCTGCCACCTTACGGAGACACGGTCTCACGTTGGTGCTTCCTCTTGTTATTTCCTTTTGAATATCCTCTCCGCCTTGGCCAACATAGTTGTAAGTAACCTCGCTATACCATCCTCTTTACCACATATAGCTAAGGAATTCAAAATAGAGCGGTGTTGCGATGACTTTCTATTCCCAGATTTACTTTCCTGTCTGTCCATGGGCCAAAACACATGCAGAGTGCAACGAGGTAAAAGTAACAACCTAACCCAGGCTTCAACAGACCCAGGCTGAGCAACCACTTGGTAAAGAACTATTTTCAATGCCTGGGAGAAAGCCATGCGACAGCTGTGAGGGATACTTTTGATAGTAGTGATCGGAGCTTTAAAGACACAGTCAAGAAGCTCAACATCTAGAACCACCCCCTTATCTACATCAGGTTTGGTCTCCTTAGTATACGACTTCAAAATGCCCACGATGTGTCCGCTCATATCCTTAGCCCTATCAGTAAAACAACCAAGACCATCAGGATGATGACAAGCACGACTCACTGCATGTATACTCATACACTTCCCACACAACCATTGACCAAACGCCCTTAGAGTTTCCTCCACCGCCATAAAAAATCCCTGGTCCGTAGCAATAGCCTCCCTCAAAACACTTTTACGATCATCAGATGGAAGATGTAACCTTTTAATATGAGATATCATGCGAGCAATCCCTTTGTTTCCCACTTCACCATTCGGGCAACAATGAAAACCCCGAAACGGACAGAGCCAAGTTCCGTTTGTAGATGTAGAAGAAGATGCCATGAAAGAAGCGGTAAGTTGTAAAAAGCCTCGAGTTGAAGCACTAAAAGAAAGGGAAACTGAGACCTAAAAGAAGATACACTCCAACAAGTTGGTGGCGTGCATAATAACGTATTAAGGCTCAGATCAGAAAAATCCATTCTGGCATTTTCTCGAACACCTAGCGGGCATGAAGGAAAATTCTTGAAATCCATAACCAAAGCTTCTTTAAGATGACCAAGCAGCAACGCCCTTTCAATCCTTGGTGTAAAACCTTACTGCAACTGTCACCTTTCTTCCTGTCCGAAATATAGTAATATTTAACAAAGCAAAAGATCCTGGCGCTTGGCTTTCAGTATCATCATCCCCTCAAAGTGCATTGGAGGAGGCAATCGAGGTGCACACACGTCGCTCACACTGAAACAATTCTCTTCAATTATATTTTACTCATTTCGTTTCCCCCTTTCAATCCTTTCCATAGCACCTTCGCAGTTTCAGGAGTTCCGCCGCAAAGTGTCGTCGTTTTTTTAAAAATGATATTAAAAATGTTCCCACAGCTCAATATACTTTTGAAAATCCGATATATTATGTAAAAAATAAAAAGTTTAAAAGCTGATAATCACTATTCATGTTCTAATAGTTTGCAAAGAGTCCTAACCAAAATAAAATGCAGATCAATTAGATACTCACGCAAAAACAACAAACACCAGATAATATGGAAACCACTGGATATTCGATTACCGAGTGCCGATACATTTGGTCTGATAAATAAGCTCCTGAAGTTCCGATGCCCCATCATCATATTGGAATGTGTATCCACATTGATTATGATTTGAAAAAAAAAAAACAGAATCAGACGATTGTTATCCCAAATCACATATTTGGTCTGAACATGAAATAAAAGATCAGTTGACGAGCTCAGCAAATTATTTTTCCGCTCGTTCAACCATACGACTTGGTGCAGTGGGAAACAACTTTCTAAAATTCATGACATCAAAATAAAGACATTCAATTGCCGCCTGCGACATAGACCATAAGACTGGTGGACAAGGGAGTGGTAGTTTCACCATCCGGCCCCACATCACCAAATATCACTCTTGTCTTTCACCGTATCTCACTCGTAGTTTAGAAGTCCCAAAACAAAAATTGGTGGTCTGACCACTAAATGAAAATGAAAGAAAAGGGCCTTATTTATTATTTTTTATTTTATGTGTGAGTGTGTGTGGAGTATTTAGTGGGGTATATTTTTATAAAGTGGGTATTTAATAAAAGGTGAAGTTGGAGGTAACCTTGACTACTAATTGGTGAAGGATGGTGAAGGGAAGTGAGAGGAGAGAGAAAGCTGACATGACGCTGAAGTGTATGGTGAAAAAATACTTGCCCTGCCTAGTAGCCTAATAGATGTAAAGAAAAAGGGAGGAGCAAACCCAGGGCTAGCGCAGATCAAGAGCCATTAAAAGTGTGTGATACTTAAGATGCTGGAGAATAAAATAAGGGTTTGGATTGACGGCGAAGAAAATCATACCTCTAGGCTTACGCGCAGATCATGTCCCCGAACAGTGTTTTGCGATGATGTTATGTCTTGTGCGGTTTGGGCTCTCGTTGATTTTGAGTTCTGTTGTGATGGTGACAGGAAATAAGAAAGAAAAAGAAATGGGAAAATTAAAAAGGAGAGAGAAGTTGTCCTTCTCGTCAGACGCCTTACGGAGAAGTTTAAAGAACGGCATAAGGACCTCTATATGGTGTTCATTGATCTAGAGAAGGCTTATGATAGTATTCCGCGTGATGTTATTTGGAGGAGCCTAGAAGAGAGGAGGTTGTCGTCGCAGTTCGTTAGGGCGATCTAAGACATGTTCTCCCAGGCTAGGACTTGCGTTAGGACCCCAGTTGGTGACACCCAGTATTTCTCGTTTGAGATAGGGCTACAGTAGGGGTCGACGCTAAGCCCCCTTCTCTTCGCTCTAATCCTTGACGTCATTTCGCGGGGGATACAAGATGTCGTCCCGTGGTGCATGCTTTTTGCCGACGACATTGTGTTAGTGGCGGAGTCGAGGGGGGAGGTGAACTCGAAGTTGGAGTTATGGAGGTCTAAGTTAGAATCACAGGGCTTGCGTGTGAGCCGGTCCAAGACCGAGTATCTCTGGTTTAACTTTAGTGGTGAGACCAACGAGGAAGAAGTAGAGGTAATGATTGCTGATCAGATCGTACCCCGTACGGATAAGTTCAAGTATTTAGGTTCGATCATTCAGAAGGAAGGTGAGTGTGAAGATGATGTCACTCATCATATCAAGGCGGGGTGGCTAAGGTGGAGAGCAGCGACAGGGGTCCTGTGCGACAAGAAAGTCCCTCTAAAGTTGAAGGTAAATTCTATAGAGCGGCAATCAGACCTGCAATGTTGTATGGCTCCGAATGTTGGGGGATGAAGAAGTCGCTCGAGAGCAAGTTGGAAGCTGCTGAAATGAGAATGTTACATTGGTCGTGTGGTTGCACAATGTTGGATAGAATCCGGAACGAGTTTTTCAGAAATGCACTAGAAGTGGCGCCCATTTCAGCGAAAGTTAGGGAAGGGAGATTGAGATGGCTTGGCCACGTCCGCAGGAGGCAGGCCTCTACTCCAGTGAGGAGGGTCGAGAGTTTATTGGTTGCAGGGGGTAGGAGGAGAGGTAGACCGAGGAGGACGTGGGAGCAGCAGCTAAGATTAGATTTGAAGGCCTTAAACTTATCCGAGACCATGACTGTTGATAGGTGCTCTTGGAGGCGCTAGAGTTGTGAATTCCGTTTTAGGGAGCGGTGTAGTAGTAGTAGAGAGCTTCAGAGTTGGGTTGTCTCGGTTAGCTTTGACCTAGAGCTGTGCATTTCATTTTTTTTACAGGGAGCTGTGCGTGGAGTCAACCTCTCTTCTGTTAGAGCAGCGTTCATCGAGAGTGTAGTAGCCAAAGTCCCCTTAGGTAAGTCTCATGTGAATTAAGCCATGAGCTCAGGTATGGGTTTGAGCTCTTGAGCTTTTTCGTATCATATGATTCTTTGTATATATCACTCAATATTTTGCTGTGCACTAAGCTGGGGGTCTTCTCGGAAATAACTTCCCTACCGTAAAATGTAGGGGCATAGTCTGTGTACATCTTACCCTCCCCAGACCCTGCTATGAGCGGGATATAATGGGTATGTTTGGTTTGGTTTGGTTTAATTGAAGTTATAGAGTGTCGTTCTGAAAGGGTGGGAAAATGGCCTTGTTATCTTTCGTCCCATGCCTAACAAACAATATATTGTTATGTATTATTAGATGACTCAGCTTTTTATATATTTTTTATTAAATTTATTTAATATTTAGTAGGGGTGAGCAAAACCGAACCGAGAAACCGAGAAACCGAAAAAAACCGACGAAACCGAAACCGAAAAAGCGAAACCAAATCAAAACCATCGGTTTGGGTTTAGAATTTTTAAAAACCGAAAAGTCGGTTTCGGTTTCAGTTTATACACTAGAAACCGAACCATTAAAACCGAACCGAACCGATATCATATAATATATATGTATTTTGTAAATTTTATATGTGTATATGCATTATGTAGAAAAGACAAAATTAGTGTCCTGGTCTGGTGGTTATAACGCTGGTAGTTCGCGCGTTGGCCCAGGTTCGATTCCTATCCAATGCACATTTTAAGTTTTTTTTGAAGAATGTACAAAAATCGGGTTGGTTGGGTTTAAACCCGAAACCGACCCGTAAAAAACCGAAAAACCGAGAAACCGAACCCATTGGGTTGGTTTCGGTTTCGGTTTGATTTTTGGGAAACTGAAGCAAGTCGGTTTGGGTTCGGTTTTAGCCTAAAACCGACCCAAACCGACCCATGCTCACCCCTAATATTTAGGTTTTCATTGTCATTGTAACATATTTTTCATGACATATATAAAGATTTGCTTATATCTTGATTTAGATATCAATAAAATGAGTATGGTCTCTCTTTTCTCTATTATCTAGTTCTCTCTCTCTCTCTCTCTCTCTATATATATATATATATATATATATATATATATATATATATATATATTGGGATTGACTATTGTGGAAACACCCTAAATGGTGAAATCTAGAAATCAATTGCATTATTAAATAATTTCATTGCATATTTGTTATTATTTGTTGCATCAAGTCGGGTCGCTAGTATATGCAACAAATAATGCAATAAAAATACATAAATACATATAATTCTACTCATCTACAAATTGTAGCTAGATCACTAATATCAATGGCCTAAAATTTTTTATAGATTTCACAAGGTAATTAGTTTCATATGATCTATTATATATATATATATATATATATATATATATATATAAAGATGTTATCAGCACGATCAGGGCCGACCCAAGTATAAGGCAGCCCAAGCCCTCGCTTTGGGCCTCGAAAAGAATAAAATTTTTTTTGCCTAAAAAGAGACCCGAATTAAGGATCATAAATTAAAAAGCGGCATCAAAACACAACAATGGTTTGTAGTGCAATTGCAATAGTCTTACTTCTTAATTGGAGGGACGCAGGATCGAATCCCGCAAGCCTTTTTTTAACGAAATTTTAATTTTTCATGCATATTAAAATTAAAAACAAAAATATATTTATCTGTGTGGGGATTTGAACACGGTTTCAATACTATTAATTAGATAAAAATTTACTACTGCAACAACTTACAAGTAATAACACTAGATAGAAATAAAATAAATAAAATAGAAGTACATATATATATATATATATATATATATATATTTCTTATTTCTATGTTATCTTTTTCTTTGAAAGACCTCACAAAAAAAGTTCGTTTTGGACCTCCAAATAGGTTGGGCCGGCCCAGAGCACGATAATGCTTTGTAGAAATCAATATTATTTTTATTGTTCATACGGGAAGAAGATTGAAGAAAGGCTGCAGAAGTGTATAAAATTCAAGCATAGAAGTGTTGAACAAAGTATTTTGATGAACGTTTTCAAAACATTTAAACAAAGTCAACAAAACAGCGTGAATCACATCGAAGACAATATTCTTAGGACACAAATAACGCACGCTACATGGATCACTCTAACGCACGCAAAAAGGTGCCTAGCGCACGCTACCTGCTTCATGTTGAAACAAGACAGTAAGGACAATAAGCTCTGGACTAAAAAAGGAGCATCAGGTAACGCACGCTATCAAGATGTTAGCCACGCTATGTGAACTAGCTAACGCACGCTACAAACACAAGTTGCGCACGCTACCTGAAAGCATATACAAGACAGTAAGCTATGGACTGAAGAAGAAGCAATAGTCAACGCACGCTAAAATGAAGACTAACACACGTCACCTGAATATTATTAGCGCACGCTATCTGTTACATGTTAGCGCACGCTAACTATTCAAAGTCCTACCGTTAGTCATTCAACCGTTGGAACAACGAAGTCAACAAAGAAATAACGAAAAATCTGGAAAGCAAATGTTGACTACCTAGCGCACGCTAAAGATGTTAATTAGCACACGCTAAGTTCAAAATATATCCATTGGAAGAGACGTTAAGAGACAAGCCCATTGCATGTCAACATCAGAAGAAAAGTTGGTTGACTAAAACCGCTAGCGCACGCAATGCTTAAGATTTAGCGCACACTAATCTCCACAAATCAGTAACGGCCATAAGGCTCAAAATGCCTATAAAAACCATCACATTTGGAATTAATGGACACACCACTTCAAGCATACGAACGTACTATTGAGCTCAGATTATTGCTATTTACTTCATACTAAGTTGTGACAATAAAAGATACGAGTGTTGTTAACATATTGTAATATCTTACATACTTCGTATCTTGTTTGATTATTGTGAGTGTTGCATCACTCCTTCACGAGCTTGAGATAAACGAATCAAGAGTTATTAATCCGGTGTTATTAGGATCTTTGATCCGGCATTGTTAGGATTATACTCTGACGATCGTAAGTGAGGATTATCTAGTTCCTATAGAACGCTAGATAAGAAAATTTATATTGAGTGTTTGGTTGTGCTTGTACCAATCAAAGACAAGCGTTGTAACAATTGTGCCCGGACCTATAGAAGACGAGGCAAAGTTGTGTGTGGTTTTTCTTTAGCCAATAGAAAAAGAAAACGGAGAGAAGACGTAGGCAAGTTGCCGAACCTCTATACATCGTTGTGTCTTTTACTTTCTGCATAATTTCTTTTTCCTTCGCGTGAAAGTTTAATTATCTGCAATACCACTATTCAACCCCCCTTCTAGTGGTATATTTATCTTTTCATTTTGTATCAGAGCGGGCCTCTTTTTAAAAGGTTTATACACCTAAGAGAAAAAGATCCGCAAATAGATCTATTGGGTCAAATCGGAGGAAAAATGCCCTCAACCGTACTCCTTTCTTTGACGGCTCCAACTTCATAAAGAAGATGGTTATATTCGTTCAAGCTTACGACATTGAAATATGCAAAGTCATCGTTCTTGGTCCAAAAATTGCCAAGAAGGAAGATGGGTCGCTGAAAAAATTCAATGAATTTAACGACGAAGATTGGAAGAACGCGCACATTAATTCTCGTGCTACTCAACTCATGTATTGTGCTCTTAATCCTGAAGAACTTAACAGGATATCATCTTATGAAAGTGTGAAAGAAATCTAGGAAATTTTTGAGGTAACTCATGAAGGAACTACTCAGGTCAAGGAGACTAAGATCAACATGCTACTTCATGATTATGAACTCTTTTCCATGAAGGATGATGAAACAATCACTAATATGCTAGATCGCTTTTCGGCTATAACCAACGGACTTGCATCCTTTGGAAGACCTATATCAAGTAGCGACAAGGCTAAGAATTGTCGGAAATGCAGCCAAGCCGGTCACTACGCCAAAGAATGCCGAGGATCTACTTCCAAGCCTCAAATTGAAAGATTAAAAAAGAAGGAAGTTCTAATTGCTTCTTGGATTGACGACGAGGAGGAGATTGAAACATCCCTAGACGCAAATCTCGCATTCATGGATCTCGACTCAGAAAATGCTATCGAGGTAAGTTCTAAACTCAATGATGATGAATATGATTCATTTTATTTCTGTGATTCACAAGAATTTAATCATGACGATGAGCTATTAAGCGCGTTTGAATCCTTAAATATGGAATATGATGAAATGGTTAAATTAAATATGTCTTTAAAGAGGAAAATAAAATCTTTAGAACTCGAAAATTCCACTCTTCAAAATAAAGGCAAAACTATTGAAATAGACCATACCTTATGCCTTGAGAAAGAAAATATTTTGAAAATCGAGTTGACGAAAACCCAAAAGGAATTGAAATATATAATGAATAAATTTACTCTAGGAAACGAGAAGTTCGAAAAGCTTTTATCTATTCAAAAATCTCCGGTGTTAAAACATGGTCGTGGTTTTGATTCGTTTAAAAGAGAACAATCTCTTATAATCCTAACAAGATAAAGAATACAAAAACCGAGAACTCAAAAACTCTTCCCAAACAATGAGATCATAATGATAAAGTTCATTCAAAATTGAGAACCATCAAAGTTAAACAAATATGGGTTCTAAAAGAGACAATCGCTCCAAATGCTATAAGTATTGTTAACTTTGGAGGACCCAAAAGAGCTTGAGTACCAAAACAACCAAAACACACTATTTTTGTAGGTACCAACGCCAAAGAAAAGCAAGTGGTATATTGATAGCGGTTGTTCGAGGCACATGTGTGGCACCAAAGAATTATTTGAAGATCTTGAATATCAAGAACAAGGTCATGTAATCTTTGGTGACAACAAAAAGGGGAAGATTATGGGCACCGTTAGGGTTGGTGTAGCGACCACTTTTCTAAATATGATTCTTCTAATTTTAAGAAGAGTAAATAAAAATTTTGCAGCGGAAATACATTTTTAAGAAAAATAAACTTAATAATCGCAAGTAATATTTTCAAGTCACCATTAAATAAAACAAACTTCGACGTGAAATTAAAACAAATCGAATACTTGTTCATAAAACATAGTTTTAGAGAAATGATATTTAATAAATAAACATTTAATCATCAGCTTGATCATCCCACTCTCAATCGCATGCCACATAGAGCTCCTCAACCTGAAAGGGGTTAAATAGTGGGGTGAGCTTCCAACTCGCTCAGTGTGGAGAGTACGCAATATGTCTACGTTAATTACTAAATATATTAGCAAGTATAAACAACATGACTGATAAATTCTGAAGCCCGTCGGCTAGCCCAAAGGCTTTATGCACAATTGAGTGCTTCTGACTGATTTGCACATTTAAGTGCTTATGACTGGTTGCACATTTAAGTGCTTCTGACTGGTTGCACATTTAAGTGCTTCTGACTGATTTCACGTGCACATACGAGACAATATATAAAGCAATTAAAATAAACAAAAGCGTAATAAATCCCCACACCTGGATAAAATTGCAGTTCTGAACTTGAATGCGATGAAATGCTTGACTCGACGATTATAGGCCCGTAAGTTCTAGTTATTATCTACCGATAATAATCATTTATTATTAATATAATACTATAATTGAAAATAATATACAAGACATAAATTGAATTGAATATTAATATTATTAGAGAAATCTACGTATTTAATGGCTTGGATGGATAACGCTGAATTTTAATTATTGGAAAGCTGATTGAAGTAAAAATGGAAGGAATTAAACATTTAAGGACTGAAATTGAAGGAGTTATAAGGTTGATTGGGGTTAAACCGAAAGGATTAGAAACTTCGGGCTAAAATGGAAATTATGAGGATATAAAGCTCTTCTCCCCAATGAGAAATCATTTCTCATCTCTCTATGCCGATTCTCCCCAAAATCCCTACGGCCCTCCTGCAACCCGAAATCCTTCACCCATCAAACGAAAGTCCGGCAGATAAAACCGCCGCGGTGACCATAGATCGGAGAGGCAGACATACCATCACCATGAACTTCTCACTCGGGTAGGCCAGCAAATCTCCGCCTGAACTCCCGGTGGAAAAGATGAGCCGTGGTTCCCAAACTGGCAGAACATGGCGGAGGCGGCGGAAAAGGAAACAAGTGGGCAGTGGCGACGGGCCGAGTTTGGTCGGGTCAGAAAAATCCTCCGGCGAATTTCTTTCCATTTCAAGAATACGGCTCAGGCTTCAGGTAAAAAGGAAATCTTCATTTCAGATGAGTGGTTAAGGTTTGAGAGTTCTGCTGGGAGGATTTTTGAAAGAGAATGTAGATTGTTGATCATATTTTCTAGTGATTTGGCTTCTGCCGAGGGAAGAGAATGGGAGACCGAATTCCCTTTTTTTTTTTGTGAAATTCTGAGATGAAAAGTGTTTGTAATCGAAAGACTTACACAAGGATTTACCTGGGTTGCGTGTATGTTCTTGAGGAGAGAAAAATATGTTGTTTGATTTTTGGGATGAAGTTTTGATAATGGAAATTTTGCTGTAAAATGAGATGTAGTGTGTGTGTGGTTTTCTGCTCGGTTGCTGCGGAATTTATGGCGAGTTGAGGAAAAGGAATGGATATGAATTGTCATGGATTGTGATTTATATTTTTAGTCTAGGATTTAATTGCTCATTCCATGATGATAAAACTCCCCCATTATGCCCACTACTTCCACTAATGTGGATGTGAGAATGTGTAGAAAACTTCTCCCTTTTTGTGATCGTGTGTGTGTGGGAGAGGATGTTGGGCTTGGATGAAAATTAATAGGATAATTATTGTTAATGGATTGGGCTTGGTAAATAATTGTAGGAGTTGGACTTATAATATTTGGGTTGAATATTATAATGGGTATGGCTCCGGCCCAAAGTGAATGGATTAACATTTTAAGATGGACTTGTGGAATCTTAAGGGTAACGATTTATATCGCTTAAAATTTGACTCGGGCCTAGAAATGACGAGATGAGACACAATGAAATAAAGTGACGAGAGTTGATATGACATGAAATGAGATAATGAATTAATTAATTTGACATGCGTCAAAATAAAATGAAATGAAATGAATTTGCATGATCGTGAGAATGAGATGAATTAAATGACAAAATTATTCGGGCATTAATTTAATAAAATTGAACATGTTTTCTATAATTCACAATAAATGTATATGCGAAATCGGGGCGTTACAACCTACCCCCCTTTAACAAATTTTCGTCCTCGAAAATTAAGTTACGTACCTTGAAAAATGAATGTTGGATACTTAGAACGGATCTCCTCTTCACGTTCCCAAGTTGCCTCATTTGGTCCATGACGACTCCACTGAACTTTTACCAATTTAACCTCTTTATTTCGTAACTGATGTACCTTACGCTCTAAAACAGCTATAGGTACCTCCTCATAAGTCAGGTTCTTGGCTACGTGCAACTCTTTGAAATTGCATACATGACCAGGATCATGTACGTATTTTCTCAGCATGGAGACATGAAAGACATTGTGCACTCCTGATAATTCCATCGGCAATGCCAAACTATAAGCAAGATTACCAACACGACCCAAAATCTCAAAAGGTCCGATATAACGAGGCTGTAGCCTATCTTTTTACCGAATCGTATTACTCCTTTCATAGGTGCTACCTTCAAGAACACATTCTCTCCAATCTCAAATTGGATATCTTTCCTTCGTTTATCAGCATAAGACTTCTGCCGATCCTGGGCAGTCTTAATTCTGCTTCTGATCTCGACTATCTTCTCTACAGTCTGCTCGATCAATTCTGGACCCAAAATCTTTCCTTCTCCAACCTCACTCCAATAAAGGGGCAATCGACATTTCCTTCCATACAGAGTTTCAGACGGGGCCATTTGTATAGTAGCTTGGTAACTATTGTTATAAGCAAACTCCACTAACGGAAAAATATTCTCTCAATTCTCACCAGTATCAAGAACACACGCCCTCAACAAATCTTCAAGTGTCTTGATAGTCCGCTCAGATTAACCATCGGTTTGCGGATGATATGCAGTACTGAAATCCAATTTAGTGCCCAATGCACTTTGCAGACTCTTCCAAAATTTCGACGCAAATCGTGGATCTCTATCCAAGATGATCGACACTTGAACGCCATGTAACCTCACGATCTCCCGAATATAAATCTTCGCATTTCGTTCCATACTGTAAGTCATTCTCACAGGTAGAAAATGAGATGACTTCGTCAACCGGTCTACTATTACCCAGATAGCATTGTTCTTCCTCATGGTTCGTGGCAGACCAACCACAAAATCCATTGTGATATGCTCCTATTTCCATTCTGATTTCCAACGGTTGAAGTAAAACTCCTGGCCGTTGGTGTTCTGCCTTCACCTGCTGACATATCATACACCTCTCCACAAATACACCAATGTCCCGTTTCATTCCTCTCCACCAAAAGAATTTCTTCCGGTCGTGGTACATCTTTGTACCTCCCGGGTGAACGGAGTATGGTGCATTGTGAGCTTCTTCAATAATTTGCTTCCTAAGGGATGGATCCTTAGGAACACATAACTTCCCATCATAAGTCAAAACATCATCTGCGACAACGATAAATTTATCAATACTCCCAGTTTATGCCCGATCTTTCATCTTGCACAAGAACTTGTCACGTGGTTGAGCCTCCTTAATCTTATCCCTCAAGTTTGGCTGCAAGACCAAAGATGATAGGATTGCTTTCGAACTCTTTGAATACTCAACTACCTCAATCCTCAACTCGGAGAACTCCTTTATCAAACTCTCCTGATCGGTCAAGCAAGCTAACTCGCCTCTCGTCTTCCGACTCAAGGCATCAGCTACCACATTAACCTTACCCGGATGGTAATGGATGGTACAATCATAGTCCTTCACCAGTTCTAACCATCGTCTTTGCCTCATGTTAAGATCCTTCTGTGTGAAAAGATATTTCAAACTTTTATGGTTCGTGTATATCTCACACTTCCCTCCGTAGAGATAGTGGCGCCAAATCTTCAGCGCATGTACTACAGCAGCCAACACCAGATCATGCGTTGGATAGTTCAACTCATGTGGTTTAAGCTGTCTCGATGCATAGGCTGCTACCTTACCATGTTGCATCAAAACACAACCCAAACCCTGCTTTGAGGCATCACTATAAATAACAAAGTCTTCCGTCGGATCAGGAATCGTTAATACTGGTGCCAAGGTTAGTCTCCCTTTCAACTCTTGAAAACTTTCCTCACACCTCTTGCTCCATTTAAACCTCACGCCCTTTCTTGTTAATTGGGTCATAGGAGTGGTGATTTTAGAAAATCCTTCGATAAATCTTCTATAATATCCAGCTAGGCCCAGAAAGCTACGAACTTCGCTCGCATTCTTGGGTACTTCCCAACTACTCACTGCTACAACTTTATCGGGATCTACCTCAATTCCTTTTGAAGTCACCACATGTCCAAGGAATCCAACTCTGTTTAACCAAAACTCACATTTCTTGAACTTAGCATACAACTTCTCCTTGCGAAGTGTCTCTAATGTAATCCTCAAATGTTCTTGGTGTTGTTCCTTGTCCTTATAATACACCAAGATGTCATCTATAAAGACAATCAGGAACTTATCCAAGTAAGGTTGGAACACCCTGTTCATCAAATCCATAAAGACCGCCAAAGGCATTACTGCACCAAAAGGCATCACTACAAATTCAAAATGTCCATAACGGGTTCTGAAAGCCGTCTTGGGAATGTCACGCTCCCTAATCTTCAGTTGGTGGTACCCCGACCGCAAATCGATCTTCGAAAAGGTTCCGGCTCCCCTCAACTGATCGAATAGATCCTCGATTCTCGGTAGCGGGTACTTGTTCTTCACCGTGAGTCGATTCAGCCCTCTGTAATCTATACACATCTGAAGTGACCCATCCTTTTTTCTTACAAACAGTACTGGTGCACCCCAAGGTGACATGCTAGGACGAACAAATCCGAGCTCCAGTAGCTCTTGAATCTGGACCTTCAATTCTTGAAGTTCCTTCGGAGCCATTCTATATGGCGCTTTGGATGTAGGGGCCGCCCCAGGGACCGAATCAATACTAAAATCCACTTTTCGGTCGGGTGGGACTCCCGGAAAATCTTCTGGAAGCACATTCTGAAACTCTCGTACTATAGGTACGTCTGTAGGGGACACCTCATTAGTACTAGTGTCGACCAAACTCATCAAGTAACCCTGATATTTCTCCTTCCTTAGACCTCTCAGTGCTTTCATGACTGTGATTACTCTTGGTATTGTCCTACTCTTAGTACCATAAAAGGTGATCGACTCGCCTTCCGAACACCTCAATGTCACCTTCTTCTCACGGCACCTTATATCGGCATCATGTCTATCGAGCCAGTCCATACCAATGATCACATCAAAATCTATCGAGTTAATTAAATACAGGCTAGCATCAAATTCTCTTCCTCGTTCGAGAATTCAAAACTCTCTCTCCATTTTCTCTAGCTAATGTTGTGGGTAGTTCTGCTCCATCACTATTTCCTTGAACCGATCCCATGTTAATGCAGCACGCTCGGCCGCCGGCCTCAAACACCAATAGCTTATCCACCAGCGTCCAGCATCCTCCACCATTTAGTATTGGCCGTAAAGAATTCTTTGCGCATCAGTACATCCAATGAGCTCAAAGGTGCGCTCGAGCGACATGAACCATTCGTCAACAAAAGTGGGTCCTTCTCGACGTTGAATGTTGGTGGGGTGAAACGCCGAAACTGTTGCACAACTTGTGCCTGAGTAGGAGATGTCATGTTATTATTGTGGTTATCCTGACTTCTGTCACCACCATCGAGGTTATCTCCACCTCGGTTAGTTGGGTTTCCACGTCTACGAGTTGCCATTATCCTAAGGCATATCATACTCAATGAT
This sequence comes from Orobanche coerulescens, assembly GCA_033398695.1. Classification (NCBI taxonomy): domain Eukaryota; kingdom Viridiplantae; phylum Streptophyta; class Magnoliopsida; order Lamiales; family Orobanchaceae; genus Orobanche; species Orobanche coerulescens. Next base: position 143,060,341 of record CM065805.1, on the reverse strand, counting down.
CCCTCAGTACTTACCCAACGATAGGGAGAAATAAAATGGAGAGTTACATTGCATCTATAGGTTGAGAACCAGAGATTTCTAGCAATGATGATTTACGCATGTCATACATATACTTATGAATTTATTAGAAAACAATTTCATGCCTAAATACTTTATCATAAAATTCTTATGTATAAAATAGACTGAAAATGCATCTATAATGCATGAATCATGGTTGATCTGGTAAACTGCATTTATCACATAATGAATAATAATAACTTAATGTACCTTGGAGCCGACGTGGAGCGGCAAAGGTGGATGATCATAATTGCTAAAAATATTGACTACTTGCGAAAATGAAATTTTCAGTTTAAAAAAAAGAAACCATTTTAACGAGTCTACAGAACCGTAGACCCGCTCCGATACCACTTATGTAGCGACCACTTTTCTAAATATGATTCTTCTAATTTTAAGAAGAGTAAATAAAAATTTTGCAGCGGAAATACATTTTTAAGAAAAATAAACTTAATAATCGCAAGTAATATTTTCAAGTCACCATTAAATAAAACAAACTTCGACGTGAAATTAAAACAAATCGAATACTTGTTCGTAAAACATAGTTTTAGAGAAATGATATTTAATAAATAAACATTTAATCATCAGCTTGATCATCCCACTCTCAATCGCATGCCACATCGAGCTCCTCAACCTGAAAGGGGTTAAATAGTGGGGTGAGCTTCCAACTCGCTCAGTGTGGAGAGTACGCAATATGTCTACGTTAATTACTAAATATATTAGCAAGTATAAACAACATGACTGATAAATTCTGAAGCCCGTCGGCTAGCCCAAAGGCTTTATACACAATTAAGTGCTTCTGACTGATTTGCATATTTAAGTGCTTCTGACTGGTTGCACATTTAAGTGCTTCTGACTGGTTGCACATTTAAGTGCTTCTGACTGATTTCACGTGCACATACGAGACAATATATAAAGCAATTAAAATAAACAAAAGCGTAATAAATCCCCACACCTGGATAAAATTGCAATTCTGAACTTGAATGCGATGAAATGATTGACTCGACGATTCTAGGCCCGTAAGTTCTAGTTATTATCTACAGATAATAATCATTTATTATTAATATAATACTATAATTGAAAATAATATACAAGACATAAATTGAATTGAATATTAATATTATTAGAGAAATCTACGTATTTAATGGCTTGGATGGATAATGCTGAATTTTAATTATTGGAAAGCTGATTGAAGTAAAAATTGAAGGAATTAAACATTTAAGGACTGAAATTGAAGGAGTTATAAGGTTGATTGGGGTTAAACCGAAAGGATTAGAAACTTGGGGCTAAAATGGAAATTATGAGGATATAAAGCTCTTCTCCCCAATGAGAAATCATTTCTCATCTCTCTATGCCGATTCTCCCCAAAATCCCTACGGCCCTCCTGCAACCCGAAATCCTTCACCCATCAAACGAAAGTCCGGCAGATAAAACCGCCGCGGTGACCATAGATCGGAGAGGCAGACATACCATCGCCATGAACTTCGCACTCGGGTAGGCCAGCAAATCTCCGCCTGAACTCCCGGTGGAAAAGATGAGCCGTGGTTCCCAAACTGGCAGAACATGGCGGAGGCGGCGGAAAAGGAAACAAGTGGGCAGTGGCGACGGGCCGAGTTTGGTCGGGTCAGAAAAATCCTCCGGCGAATTTCTTTCCATTTCAAGAATACGGCTCAGGCTTCAGGTAAAAAGGAAATCTTCATTTCAGATGAGTGGTTAAGGTTTGAGAGTTCTGCTGGGAGGATTTTTGAAAGAGAATGTAGATTGTTGATCATATTTTCTAGTGATTTGGCTTCTGCCGAGGGAAGAGAATGGGAGACCGAATTCCCCCTTTTTTTTTGTGAAATTCTGAGATGAAAAGTGTTTGTAATGGAAAGACTTACACAAGGATTTACCTGGGTTGCGTGTATGTTCTTGAGGAGAGAAAAATATGCTGTTTGATATTTGGGATGAAGTTTTGATAATGGAAATTTTGCTGTAAAATGAGATGTAGTGTGTGTGTGGTTTTCTGCTCGGTTGCTGCGGAATTTATGGTGAGATGAGGAAAAGAAATGGATATGAATTGTCATGGATTGTGATTTATATTTTTAGTCTAGGATTTAACTGCTCATTCCATGATGATAAAACTCCCCCATTATGCCCACTACTTCCACTAATGTGGATGTGAGAATGTGTAGAAAACTTCTCCCTTGTTGTGATCGTGTGTGTGTGTGGGAGAGGATGTTGGGCTTGGATGAAAATTAATAGGATAATTATTGTTAATGGATTGGGCTTGGTAAATAATTGTAGGAGTTGGACTTATAATATTTGGGTTGAATATTATAATGGGTATGGCTTAGGCCGGCCCAAAGTGAATGGATTAACATTTTAAGATGGACTTGTGGAATCTTAAGGGTAACGATTTATATCGCTTAAAATTTGACTCGGGCCTAGAAATGACGAGATGAGACACAATGAAATAAAGTGACGAGAGTTGATATGACATGAAATGAGATAATGAATTAATTAATTTGACATGCGTCAAAATAAAATGAAATGAAATGAATTTGCATGATCATGAGAATGAGATGAATTAAATGACAAAATTATTCGGGCATTAATTTAATAAAATTGAACATGTTTTCTATAATTCACAATAAATGTATATGCGAAATCGGGGCGTTACAGTTGGTAAGGAACACTCTCCTTCTATTAGTAAGGTGTTATTTGTTGAAGATTTGCATCATAATTTACTTAGCATTTCTCAATTGTGTGATGAAGGTTTTAAAATTCTATTTGAAGAAACGCATTGCACTGCTTTTAAAAATAACAAGATTGCATTTATTGGTTTGAGATGTGGAAATATTTACATTGTTGATCTTAATGATAAAAATCCATTGAATGAAAATTGCCTTATTACTTTGGATGAAAATGCATTTTTATGGCATAGAAAATTCGGGCATACATCTCTACCTATCATTTCTAAACTATCGAGATATGATTTAGTTCATGGTTTACCCAAACTCAAATTTGATCGTAAACATTTGTGCGAATCTTGCATAAAAGGGAAACATACTCGAGAATATTTTAAACCAAAATTCGAGGTTTCCACGAGCCGCATTCTTGAACTTGTGCATATGGATTTAATTGGACCATCTAGATATATTATTCTAAATGGTAAACTTTACACTTTGGTGATTGTTGATGACTATTCTCGATTTACATGGGTTAGATTTCTTGCTCACAAAGATGACATATTTTTCGAGTTTCTAAATGGTGTCGTTTGGTACAAAATGAGAAATATCTTTCTATAATTTCTATTCGTACCGATCATGGAGGTGAACTTGATTGCACTCCGTTTGAACTCTTGTGTGACAAGTATGGTATTAATCATAATTTTTTGGCTCCTAGAACACCTCAACAAAATGGAGTTGTTGAAATGAAAAATCGCTTGTTGAAGGAGATGTCGAGGACAATGTTAAACGAATACTCTCTTCCGTAATATTTTTGGGCCGAAGCTATTTTCACGGCATGTTATGTGATCAACCTGGTTCATCTTCGTAGAACTTTAATTAAAACCCCGTATGAAATTTGGAAGGGCAAAAAGCTGAACATATCTTACTTTCATCCATTTGGTTGCAATTTTTTCATCTTAAATAATAATAAGGAAAATTTGGGCAAATTTGATGCCAAATTCAATTCCGGGATATTTCTTGGCTATTCTACAAATAACAAATCTTTTCGTGTGTATAACATTAGAACTAATAAATTTGAAGAATCCATTCATGTCAAATTCAATGATATGATCTCACCGCCGGGAAAGGTAGAATGTTTTGATGATGCAGGTATTCTTCTGGTCTCTCATCCCTCAAGCGAAATAGAGAAATTTTCAGAAATTCAGAAGAATATAATCGATGAGTTGCCTAAAGATTGGAAGCATAACAAAGATCATCTAAGAGACCTTGTTATTGGGAATATTGAAGATGGTGTTCAAACACGAAGGAGAACCACCGAGTATATTGCTCATTTTGCTTTTGTATCCGAGATTAAACCCAAGAATGTATCCGAAGCTCTTGATGACGAAAGTTGGGTGATGGCTGTAACACCCCCAAGTTATTCAGGATATATTACAGCACTGTGAGCCCCGTCATGGGACCCACAAGGCTTGACATACGCGGAACCATGAACTTTGACCGATATGGTCTAAACATAATCCAATGGAAGACAATAAAATTGACAACCAAGACAATATTCGATAAGACAAAACATAATACATCGGGAATCAATCCAAAGGAAACACCGGACACAACAACATGACTGTCTGAAATATTACTCGAGTATTCAAACCATCCCAAGTACAACTAAACTGAATGGGACAAAATACAAACACCGACATAAACAAGACACATCATCACTCTTGCCCATCATCTCCATGTCGACCCGGTGCACACCTTTCTCCTCTTCTGGATCCTGAAATACATGAAAAGTATTTCCCCCAAAAGGGGTTAGCCGTCGAATAGCTAGTACAAGTATATCGAATATGAAGTACAATACTTCTCGACAATAAAGTAAATATAATCATCATTTCATCAAACTCAATACTAGTATTCCGGAATAACTAAATCTCATAGCACTTCATTTCAATACATACGTGATTAACCATGAAACCGCACCAAAGGCAACGGAACCCTCTGAGGCCCCGTCGGACCCTCCTAGAGTGGTTAACCCAAAATATTCCTGGAACCGCATCAAAGGCAACGGAACCCTTTGAGGCCCCGTCGGACCCTCCCAGAGTGAACATATACAATCATACAATTCATATACTTCACTTTCAAAGTCAAGAATGTCTAATCATAAACATATACTTGCCTTTGAGACATCGAGAATCGGAAGGAAAAGTATACAAGTTCGGTAGGTCCAAGAACACACTTCCGGCACCTAAACGATTCGTAAGGAATACGCTAATTAATAATCAATGCTCAAATCACACGGAGTAACTCACGAAACCCACTTATGATTTCCCCCGATTACAATATCATAAACATGGAGTTGGGAAACACCCAAACCCTCTCGAATTCGCAACACAAACCAAAGTAGGGCATCAAATCATAGGGTTGACGTATATACAAGTGAGATTAATCACAAACTCAAGATTTCCATGGTCAAAAATGAGTTACACAACCGAATCGAACAAAACCCCCGAAAACTACCCAGGGTAGGGTTCTCACAAAGATTTACCTTGATTTGAAGGAGAAGAGACGGTATTGTGATGGTTAAATCACGTTATGAACTCGAGATGATGATGATTGATGAACTATCGTTGATTTTTCACCTTGGAATCACCCAAATCGCATCAATGGAGAGAAAGAAGGAGGAAATGGGTTAAGAAACCCGTCCCTCAAGTTTATATAGGTTGACCGATGTTACGGCCGTAACTATGCTACTGGGAAACTCCCTAATTTAACGAATGTAGCTTACGGCCGTAACATCCAAGGATTATGGCCATAACATCCAACATTTACGGCCGTAACATATAAATGGATACGTTCGTAGAAATGTTACTGGAATAACAGGGTTTTTTTTGACGAAGGCAACATACGGCAGTAACAAGAAAGGACTTACGGCCGTAACAAACGATCTTACGGCCGTAATTGAAAAAGTATATGGCCATAACTATGTTACTGGACTAGCAGGCTTTGACGAATGCAACTTACGGCCGTAACAAGAAGGACTTACAGCTGTAACACCAAGCTGCTTCACTAAACCTGAGTCCGGCAGCTCAAAAACGACACGAATGATGCGGAACTCAACGGATAGCACTAATCCACGAAGTGCTCACGAATAACGTCAATATACGGATTCAAGTGTTATACGAACCTGACATTCCGACCACCTGAAGGTATGAAGAATGTATAAAAGGAAAAATGCCCAAACCTTTAGAAAATTACCAAACGACCCAAACGTCCGAATAATCATGATACAAGTTCAAATAACAAAACCGACTCTTACAACGCGTCTAAATGCATTGAACGAACTTATAGGGTAGATGAAACGACAGTTCCGAACAATATTTATGAGAATCGAACCAAAACACGGTATAGTCACAACATTACTCGGATTCGACTACAATGGCTTCGAAACCTGATCAAATGCCAAAAGTGCAGAACAATATAATTTCCAAATATCGACACGATTTCAAACGAGTCGTCAAAAAATTGTAAAAAAACAAAATCATAAAGATACGGAAAGTAGAAAAATATGGATATTACATTCTCCCCTCTAAAAGGAAGTTTCGTCCCGAAACTTAAGAAATAAAAAGTTCGGGGTATTCCAATCGCATCTTCTCTTCTGTCTCCCAAGTCTCCTCCTCAACTCCATGTCTCGACCATTGTACTTTAACCAACGGAATGGTTTTATGCCGAAACTGCTTCTCTCGACATTCAAGGATCTTCACCGGTCTCTATGGAAAGGTAACATCCTCGGATATATCAATCTCGCTATAATCGATAATATGGCTTGGATCCGGCACGTACTTTCTCTGCTGAGAAACATGAAAAATGCTATGGACATGACTCAAAGCTGGATGCAACGCCAAGTGATAAGCTAAATCCCCAACTCTGTCTAAAATTTCAAAAGGTTCGATATACCTCGGACTAAGTTTTCTTTTCTTCCCGAAACGGAAGACTCCCTTTGTCGGCGACACCTTGAGTAGAACGTGGTCTCTCACTTCGAATTTCAAGGGTCGACAACGAACATCAGTATAAGATTTCTGCCTACTCTGGGCAGTCAAAAACCGATCTCGAATGATAGAAATCTTCTCCTTGGTTTCCATCAACATGTCTGGTTCTATTCCCACTAACTCTGAAGTTTCATCCCAATATAATGGTGATCTACACCGACTGCCATAAAGTTCTTCAAATGACGCCATTTTAATCAAAGCATGCCAACTATTGTTGTAGGCAAATTCGACCAACGACAAATAAAGCTCCCAATCGCTACTCCAATCTAGGTCACAAGCCCACAACATATCCTCTAACGTCTGGATCGTCCGCTCAGTCTAACCGTCTGAGGATGAAAGGACGTACTCAATCTCAATTCAGTACCCAAGGGTTGATGGACCACTTTCCAGAAATTTGACATGAAACGGCCATCCCGATTAGAAACAATAGTTTTAGGGGCACCATGTAATCTTACAATCTCAGCTATAAAAGTTCGAGCCAATATCTCCGGTTCCCAAGTATCCCTAATACCCAGGAAGTGTGCAGACTTGGTTAACCGATCGACGATTACCCAAATCATATTCATCCCGGCTCTAGTTCTCGGCATCCCAGTGATAAAATCCATAGAGATGTCTTCCCACTTCCACTCGAGAATGGAAAGTGGCTTCAACAACCCCGCTGGTCGTTGGTGCTCGATCTTGACTTGCTGACACGTCAAACATCGCAATACAAATTCTGTGACGTCTTTCTTCATATTATTTCACCAAAAATTATGCTTCAAGTCTTTGTACATCTTACTCGTTCATGAATGGATTGAGTAAGGCGTAGCATGGGCTTCTCGAAGAATTCTCTGTCTCAACTCCAAATTATTCGGGATACAAAGCCTGCCCTGAAATCTCAAAATACTATCCTCATGGACCATAAAACTAGGGGATTTTCCTTTAGTCACATTTTCCATCAGTTGAGATATCATCGGGTCACTCCACTATTTCCCTTTGATGTCATCAACCAAGGACGAAGTAATTTCGAGAGTGCACAATTGCCCCTGCACTCTTTGAAGCCAAACTTCTATTCCTTGCTCGATCAAATCATGACGAATCTTCGTCTGGGTGTAAGAACCTCGAGAATCTGAAGTGATGCCGGTTTGCGGATCAAAGTGTCCGCGACGACATTAGATTTTCCCAGATGGTAAAGAATTTCTAAATCATAATCCTTAATCAATTCCAACCAACATTGTTGCCTCATATTCAACTCTTTCTGAATAAAAATGTATTTTAAACTCTTGTGATCGGTATAAATCCAACATGAAGAGCCAAACAAATAATGTCGCCGAATCTTAAGTGTGAAAACAATCGCGGTCAATTCCAAATCATGATTAGGATAATTCATCTCATACAGCTTCAACTGCCGTGATGCAAAGGTTATCATTTTATCGTGATGCATAAGCACACATCCAAGTCCCTGTCCTGAAGCGTCACTATAAACGGCAAATCCTTCACCACCCTGTGGTAAAGCTAAGATCGGCGCTGAAGTCAAACGTCTCTTCAGCTCATCAAAGATCTGCTGTCTCTCAGCAGTCCAAACAAACTTTTCCGTCTTCTGGAGTAATTGCGTAAGCGGCCGAGCGAGTTTCGAGAACCCCTCGACAAACTGACGGTAATACCTAGCAAGACCCCAAAAGCTACGAACTTCCTTAACATTTTTAGGCGGTGCCCAATCTAGCACTGCCTCAATCTTCTGCGGGTCTACACGAACCCCTTTGGCCGAAACCACATGACTGAGAAACATAACTTCCTTCAGCCAGAACTCACATTTTGAAAATCTCACATAAAGGTGCTCAACTATCAAAATGTCTAGTATCAAACGCATGTCTCGGGCATGTTCCTCCTCTTCTCGAGAATAAATCTGTATATTGTCAATAAAGACGACCACACAATTGTCAAGTTACTCGATGGATATATTGTTCATTAGTTTCATGAATACTGCCAGTGCATTAGTCATTCCAAAAGGCATGACCACAAATTCATAATGTCCGTATCTCGCCCGAAATACAGTTTTTGGAATGTCGGACTCTTTCACCCGGAGATGGTAGTATCCTGATCTCAAATCAATTTTTGAGAATATTTCCGCTCCCTACAACTTATCAAATAAATCATCTATACGAGGCAATGTGTACTTATTTTTGATGGTCACTTTGTTTAGCTCACGGTAATCAATGCATAAATGTAGTGAACCATCATTCTTCCTCACAAAAAGAACAGGTGCGCCCCAAGGCAAAGTGCTCGGTCTAATTTACCCATTCTCTAATAGTTCTCCCAACTGACTCTTCAATTCTTGCATCTCCAAAGGTGTAACACCCCCAGATCTGACTAGGAATATTACAGCGCCGTGGGCCCCGAGATGGAACCCACAAGGCTGAAGGAAATTTTCGCAAACATTTACAAACGCCCAAGAGGCTAACGACGGTATTATCTATTAAAAACATTCGAAGATTTATAAAGCTCGTTTATCAAACCGTCGTAAAAACTCATTTGAAACCACAAGGCCCAAAATGCCAAAACTCAACAGTTTAAAAACATACGTTAAGCTATCGCCACACGCATCGTAATAGATTTAGAAAATGGTTTCCAAGGTAACCTAAGTTACCGGATACCGAAAAGGCCATTTAAAGATACTCACGCAATGGATAAAGACAAACAATTAAAATACTCTAGCAAATGAATACAACAATTGATCGAAACTCAAAACACAAATACATGCCCTTGCCGATCCTCCGGGAAGTTCATCTCTCCACGACCGCTACAAGCTTGATAATCCAAGAACCTAAAAGAAAGCCCACGACGGGTCACCATAATATCCAACAAATGATAACCATCACATCTCGTCAATAATTACATATCAATGGAAATACTAAGTAAGAATACGACCAATGTAATCTTACCGTCAGAACTTTACGAGAATCCACGATTCGTATCCTTAACAACACATTAAAATAATACCGAAATATCATGCGGTATCTCAACAATACTCAAGGTTCTCAAAACATTATCATAACTCACGATACGGAAATTATATCAACTCTGGCCAATTCAATCCATCGGATAACATCGACAATTCCAATACGATAATCGATTGTCCATCAAAGACAAGTACCAAGGAAATACGGAACATACCACAAGATTATGAAATACCATGACAATCACGTCAGTCTAATCCGAGATCAGATCAACATAACATACGGACATGGTCCTAACACAAGACCTACAAATACATACTCATATGACAATGTCAATATGATCACAACAATAACAGCAATGTATACTTATGGCAAACCCATAATATACATATGCACAACAACAATACATGGCAATCCGATGATCCAGCGTTCACTGCCTAGATCCCCCGATGATCCCGTTAGACCAACCCGAGGTGGAAAACCCGTCCGATGATCCAGCGCACGCTAGCATAGATCCCCCGATGATCCCGTCGGACCAACACGAGGTGGACATATGACAACAATGCACAAGTGCACAAAACAACAGTACACAATACACGACAACAACAATGCACAAATGCATGACAACAACGATACACGAATGTATCATGACATGATCGACATAAATGATAAAAATGATTAGAGTACTTGCCCCGAGTCCTTCGAGAATGATCTCAATGTCTAAACCATCACGAACCATTATCCTCAATACTCGACGGTCCAAAGTATCACGAATTGCAGATAATTCATATCTCCGTCTTTATCACAATATATCCTCGATATACAAGTATACCAATAACAAAAGTAAATCATATACATTATGATTTAGATTCCCAAAACTCGAATACGATTTATAATCTCAAATCTCCTGTGATTACGATTATAAACATTGCTATACGAATTATACACGAATGAAACGGAAACCATTCATTAAATATTATGAACTGAGCAAGTAATAACTTACTTCGATACCGATACAATGACGAGGAAGCTGCTACCAATTTCATTGTCTTCGTCTACTAGCTCCTCGTCCCTGACCGACGCCATTCACGAACATACTCGAACACGACCGCAACATACGGTTATAAACACCGATCAATAATCTCAACCTATTACAATAATCGATAAACAACAAGTTCGATAACAATCAAAAATCGATAAAATCAATTCACAAACCCAACGGCTCGACAATATCTCGATTAAACACTAGTCGGATCAATCCTACTCAAACCAGCACGAATTTACAACCACAACACGAAAATACTGCACTTTCTGCCTTCTTAGCGCACGTTAATCACCTAACGTAGCGTGCGCTAAGTTGCTCCCGTTAGCGCGCTAGGCGATGGCGTAGCGTGCGCTAATGTCTTTGCATGCATGTTTTTCAGATACCGATCAACTTATGGCGATTTCAAGAACACTAAGTGATTCTGAATCATGTTCGAAGCTATCAAAACAACGAAATCCGATATCCTTTAACATATAAACAATCATCCAACTTATAATCTAAGTTCTATATCCATGTATCATCTTCCTTAATATTAATACACGAAACGTCAAGAACGTAACCACACTTCCTTAATCTTCCATTACAAAGAGTAATCATCTACAATAACATCAACATCCGAAACTTAGGAGAAGGATTAATCCACTTATCTCAAGAAAACGAACAACATAATCCAAATCACAAGAATCATATTAATATCATCATACTCCGGTAATCCATCTCATAATCATGCTTGTCAACTTGTTTATGTAATAATCATCAACTCAAGAACATCAACATTCAATCCAAAACGAAATCCAAAGATGAAGAGTAATTACCTCTTTGAAGGAATGGATTGAATCCCAAGGTTGAATCCGTTTTCAATCACTTCCAAGTTTCAAATGTTGTTACGAATGATCAACTCAAGTGTTTGGGACCTCAACTTCTCTCTAAGACCTCTCTCTATCGTTCACATGAAGAAATGGACGGAAATGATGAATAATGGCCAACTGCACTTATATATATATCAGACATTACTAACGCATTTATAACATCTTCAGTTAACGTACGTTACACACATAGCGTGCGCTACCTGTCTTTGTTAGCGTGCGCTATCGAAGTCCAGAGGCAACTGTCTTACCGCATGAAGTGATTTACGTACGCAATGCCCATGCAATAGCGTACGTAAATGCCTCTATTTAGCGTACGCAAGTGTCTTACCTTAGCGTGCGCTACTCATAGTTGACTCGTTTGTCTGTATGCTCCGAAGACTGGTCCACACGCCGAAAGTGCTGACGAGGATAAGATTCCTTTTTTGTCCGATATACAGTTAGCGTGCGCTAATCAACATGCATTAGCATGCGCTAACACTACATCACAACATCCGTTGACTTATCAGAATGCGCGCCGAAAGTGGCCTGGTCCACACGCAGATTCCTTCCGATCTGACTGCATTAGCGTGCATTATCTTATATCCGTAGCGTGCGCTAAACCTGCACGATAGCGTGCGCTACTCCTGATTATTAGCGTGCGTTAATAATGTTACACTTAGCCATTTTCAGCTATTCTTGTCCCAACGTCTCAACATACAGAATACGAACATACGGCATACTGAATACATATACTTCTTAAATGTAATTGTCAACCAAGTATGACAATTATACCAATACAGATGTCTCAGTCCTTCATTTATTTTATCCATACTGTACAGATACCACACTATATAACATAACTCGGATAAAATAATGTTAAATAACAGTAGTAGAATTTCCGGATATTACAAAAGGTACCATCCGATAAGGCGCCTTAGAAATCGGAGCCGCGTCAGGATCTAAATCCACAGAAAATTCTATCTCTAGATCTGGCGGTAATCCCGGAAGATCGTCTGGAAACATGTCTGGATATTCATTAACAACTAGAATCGAAGAGAAATCGGCTCCATTATCTTTCGACTGCAACCTTGATTCAAGAGTTTTACAGTCTTCAGGGCGCTGATAAGCAACTTAGGTTGACCCGATTTACATCCCATAAATGAGTCATCTTTAGTCATCATAGTGATAACCTTAGTGCGGTAGTTCATAATCGTTTGGTGCCTTTCAAGCCAATCCTCACCGAGGATCACATCATTGTGCTCGATATCAACCACAATCAAATTCGATAACCAATCAATACCTTCTATGCTCACCGGATAATTTTTAATCTCCCTATTACCCACAATTCTATCCCCGCTAGGCAGTTTCCAATGAAAGGATCGCAAGCAGTCAAACAATTTATATTCAAACGACATACACAATCCAAGGAGATGAAAGAGTGTGTAGCACCAGAATCAAAAAGTACTCGAACAGGATGAGATGGGATATGAATGGTACCTGAGGCCACCGCCGCATCAGGTTCATCTGCTCGACGCATCTCGTAAACTCGTGGGTGTGCCCAATCGATTTTGAAATAGTTTTATAACTTAGGACTTAGGGAACTTCTTGTAATGTGGAATGGGATATGGGCTGAGCCCTAATGTTTCAAAAAGGCTTTAAAACTTGGGACTTGAAGTCGTAAAAGGCTTTTCTGTTTTCTAAAAATACCTAGATTTGTAAAACACTTTACCAATTGTTTATTAATTTTATTACTGCCTTTTGGGGTTTTGGTTTACTTGTAACTTGTCGGGTAGTCTTTCGTTGTGTTTGATTTGTTGATTATTCAATGTTTTGTTATAACATAGTTGAGGTGATCAAGAATGGGATAATGGTCGACGTTGCGAGTCATATGTGGAAAAGGAGTTTTTATCGAAGTCTATACATTAAGATTTTGGAACTCTATCTTGTGGTTTTCCGATGGGATGCCAGTGGAATTGGTGATGAGCCGAACTGGTATACAGAAGTATGGATGTAGTCGAGCATTTGCATAATTTCATTTTATTTAATCATATGTATTCAAAAAGAATTGTCATCGAGTTCTTGACATAAGCGAGCCTATTTAAATTTTGTTTCGAAAAATGATTTTTGTAGTCTTATGACTATATATGTATTGAGTTTGAAATCCTTGAAAGAACTTTCAAAAATTGGTTTTTATTGACAAGCTTATATGATTTCAAGACCATTTAGAAAATGTGATTGATATACATACATATTTAGTGCATAGTGCATGTCATGGAGAAGTTCTGAGTGAGACTCACAAACTGGATAATACATCAGTATGGTACGATGAGAAGAGATACAAATTCAGTATGGTAGTTTGGTTATTCATGGATGGCCGGTTGGTTGATCAGATTAGATAAATATGTCACGTGATGTACATTCGGTACATAATATGATTTTGGAACTTCGGGTTTTGTGAAACCGGGGCATATGTGCTATATGGCTCTATTGGTGTGGTAGTAGCGTGAATTTTCTATAGCGATTTTTGACTTTTGATCCATATTAATTGGAGTATGATTGGGTATGTTCGACGGTTTGCAACTGGTTGTTCATACGCCCAAGGGGTATGTTCAACAGTCGGGTGTGTTTCTTTGTGATTTGTGTAATGTTTTGAGAATTTTATTCGTCCGTATATCTGTCTCTGTGGTTCTGTGTTGATCGTGTTAGATCTTACCATGTGATGGTATTCTCGGTTATTATTGATCATTCGTTGGTATTATTGGAGTTATCAAGTTGATGATATTGCCGGTTGTATTTTGACCTCTGGTTGGTCATATTGGAGTTTATCATGTTGATGATGTTCTCGATTAATTCATTGGTTGATCATTGTTATTGATCGTATGAGCGTTCACACTTTGTGTCGATGATTCGGGATTTGTTGCCATTATTTTTGGCTGTTGTTTCACAGATGTATTGCGTATTATTGGTTTTTATCAGGATTGGGACTTGATTGTGCGATCAGGCAGACAAACTCTGACATGGATTGATTATTCCATAATTGAGTTATAATGTTTCATTTTGTTAAAATTTGTGAAATCGTGATTGTAAGCGTATTGACGCTTTGAAGGGGGGAGTCATTTGCTCGTATCACAGGAGATCATCGACTTCACGCATTTGTATGTATATTGTTTGGTTATTCATTAATGATGACGATTGATTGGTTTCGATGGTTTTGGATATCTTGGTTGAACTGTTGATTACGATGGGATTGCAAGTTTTGAGGATGAAACTTATTTTAAGTAGTGCAGTATGTAATATCCTAAATTTCTACTATGGTTGTTTAATGTTATTTTATTCGAGTTATGTTGTACATTGTGGAATCTGTACAATATGAATAAAATATTTGAAGGACTAAGACATCTGTATTGATATAATAGTTATACTTGGTCGACAATTTCATTTGAAGACATTGTGTATCAGGTTTTTTTAATTCGGATATCGGGTGTATCGTATGAGAATGTTATTGGGACGAGTATATGTATTCAGTATGTGTGTGTATACATATCCAGTATGTCGAGACGGATAGGAATAGTTAGAATTGGCTAAGTGCAGAAGCCATTACGTACGCTAAGATGAGGAGCTTACATACGTTAAGTTGGTAAGTATAACGTACGTTACGGATCATGCATTACGTACATTATAGCATCAGGTGAGACATACTCGTCTGATCAGAGAACTTTGTCAAAATACAAGCGTAACGTACGTTAAGCATAGGAGCTTACGTACGTTAAGACACATACGTAACGTACGTTACGTAGAGTACATAACGTACATTATGAAGAGAATCGGATAGGGTCAGGCTATGACCGACGAGTGGTTCCCGTGGTCGGCAACTTTTGGCTGGCGTGCGAAAAGGAAAGTCGATGAAGAGGTTAACATACGTAACGGATTGCTCATTACGTACGTTAAATGGGTATATACTGTAGCAAGTCAACTCTTTGTTACGTACGCTATGGAACAGGTGTTACGTACGTAACACAAGGTACGAAATGAGGCGGTGAGATCTGGATGCTGATTACGCTATGTAGGACATATTACGTATGTTAGAAGGCCTTACGTACGTTAATGTTGGGTGTTAACGTACGTAACGATATGTGCAGGTTATAAAACAAGGATCCGTCTTTCATTTCTTCACGAGAAGAAACAGATATATTCCTCCCAAACTTCGTCCCTCTTCACTTCTAAGCCTATTCCAGACCCTTCCACCTTGGTTGAGACCTTGATGGTTCGATTAAAAGCTTGAGGTATGGAATCCTTGATGTTTCTTGAAGTGCTTAAATGTTGTGGTTCTTCTTCAAGAGGTATGTTGGATAACTCCTCTCTTTAATTTCGGATTTTGATGTCGTTGTTGATATCTTCTTCGTATGATTATGGTTATGGTGGCGTTTTTGCGATTCTTGAGGTTAGGTGAAATGTATGTTGAGGAATATGATGATATATGTCTTCAATATGTTGTTTGTTATGAACATGATTATGGAATCATGGTGTTCTTGATGTTCTTGATATATATCACATCAAAGAGGAATATGTGATGGGATATATAATGGTTTTTATTATAAATGTGGATTTGATAATTAAAACCAATATTATGTTGATTTTAATGGTTGATTTCATATGTTCTTGATGAAATATGAATCATGATAATTAGGATGAATCCAAAAAGATTATGGTTAATCTTAGAACATGATAGTGCGGATTGTCGAATATGTCGGTCGTATTAGTTTACTACGAATTTGCAATTATGAACAAGGAGGAATATTGTTAATTCATCTAGGAGGTTGAATTCGAAATAGAGTATGTTATGTAATCCTTGTTATCAGGATTAGTTGATCGTTGATATGATTATCGGATTATGGAAACATATTGTGGTTATGGATTCGTAATTGATTGATTCGGGTTGTTCGGATTTGTGTTTAAATCGGAATATTGTGGAACCGTTAGGTTTATCGATCGGTTATATTGATTGTTAATTATTGTCATCGAGCCACGGTTTGTATTGTGGATATGAGTTCGTATTTGTTGAGTTGGATTATTTGGTTTTGTATATGATTTGATTGGTTGGTTATGTCAGTTGTTGATTGTTATGGGATTGTTGTTAATTTATTATTGCAATAGGTTGTGATAATTGATCGTTGATAAGAATCGTGCCTTACGGTCGAGTTCGAGGTTGTTCGGGAATTGCATTGGTCAGGGCTGAGAAACTTGTAGACAAAGGCAAGGAATTGGTAGCGGCTTCACTATCATCGTATCGGTATCGAGGTAAGTTATTATTTGCTCAGTTTATAATATTTAATGAATGGTTTCAGTTTCATTCGTTTATAATCGTATAGCAATGATTATAATTGTGAACACTGGAGGTTTGGGATTGTACGTTGTTTTCGGATTTTGAGAATTTAATCATAATGTATATGATTTATGTTTGTTACTGGTATACTTGGGTATTGAGGATACATTGTGGTAAATGCGAGGATACGAGTTATCTACAGTCCATGGCACTTTTGGATCGTCGAATATTGAGGAAATTGTTAGTGATGGTTTAGACATCGAGATTGCTCTCGAAGGACTCGGGGCAAGTACTCTAATCATTTTTGTCATTTTGTGTCGATCATGTTGTGGTACATTTGTGTATTGTTGTTGTCACGTATTTGTGTATTGTTGTTAATATGCAGTTGTGCATTGTTGTCATATGTCCACCATGCGTTGGTCCGACGGGATCATCATAGGAATCTATAGCTGTGTGCGCTGGATCGTTGGATTACCATGTGTTGTTGTTGTGCATATGTATATTATTCGTTATCCATCTCGTGTTGATCTAACAGATCTTGGGATCTATGCTATGTGCGCTGGATCATCGGATTTCCATTGAGTATACATTGTTGTTATTTTTGTGGGCATATTGATGTTGTCATGTGAGTATGTATTTGTAGGTCGTGTGTTAGGACCATGTTCATATGTTATATTGGTCTGATTTCGGATTAGACTGACGTGATTCATCGTGGCATTGCGTATCCTGAGGTATGTTCCGTATTTCCTTTTTGGTATTTGCCTTTGATGGGCAATCGATTTTCATGTTGAGATTTGATAATGATATCCGATGGATTGAAGTGGTCAGAGTTGGTATATTTCGTATCAGTGAGTTATGATGTTTTGAGAACCTTGGGTATTGCTTAAGGTACAGTACAGATGTTTGGGTATGAGTTTATTGTGTGGTTTAGGATACGAGATGTGAATTTTGGTAAAGATTACTTTGTAAGGATTATCACTAGTTGGTAAAGTTATGGCGGTAATATTACATTGGTAGTATCCTTAGTATTTTCATTGATATGTAATTATTGACGCGATGTGATCGTTATCATTGTTGGATATTATGGCTGACCCCGTTGTGGGCTTTATTTTTAGATTCTTAGGATATCGAGCTTGTAGCGGTCGTGAAGAGATGAGCTTCCCGGAGGATACTGGATGTGGTGTGTGTTTGTGAATTGAGTACTTTGACTAGTTGTCATTTTTCCGCTGCAATAGTATTTTTGAGTCAATTGTTATATCTGTTGCGAGTATGTTTGAAAATGGGTTGCTAGTATTTTGAGAACTTGGGTTGTTTTGGAAAATCATTTTCTAAACTATTTTGTCGGTACATGTAAGCGATAGCTTAACGTATGCTTTTAAACTATTGAGTTTTGGCATTTCCGGCCTTGTAGTTTCAAATGAGATTTTACGATGGTTTTGATAAATGGATTTTATAAAGTCTTCGAATATTTTTAAAGATATTACCGTCATTGCCGCTTAGGCGTATTTGAGATGTTTGTAAAAATATCTTTTAGCCTTGTGGGTCCCATTTCGAGGCCCACGGCGCTGTAATATTCCTGGCTGGCTCTGGGGGTGTTACAAAATATGGTATCGGAGCTTAGGTTGTGAAAACCTAGGCTGTCGGGTCGAGTCGAGTCGTGTTTTTGTCATGTCATTCGAGTTATCGGTTGACAAGTGTTAGAGTTTTGGGTTTTTATTGATCTCTCGTGCTTGTGTGTTATTTGATTTACCGGTGTGGTTGTAATATCCGGAATTTCTACTACTGTTATTTAATATTATTTTATCCGAGTTATATTGTACAACGTGAAATCTGTACAGTATGGATAAAATAATGGAAGGACTGGGACATCTGTATTGATATAATTATTGCATTTGGTTGACAGTTGTATCGGAAGGCATTGTGTGTAGGGTTTATCGTATGAGAATGTTGTTGGAAGATGTATATGTATTCAGTATGCCGCATGTTCGTATTCTGCATGTCGATATGTTGGACAAGAGTAGCTGAAAATGGATAAATATAGCCTTGTTAGCGCACGCTAATACTCATGTATAGCGCACGCTATCGTGCAGGTATATATCACGCTACGGGCATAGGTTAGCCTACGCTAGTGCAGAACAGCTCAGAGGGAATCTGCGTGTGGACCCGGCCACTTTCGGCGCATGTGCCGACGAGTCAACAGATGTTGTAATGTAGTACTAACGCACGCTAAAACCTAAGGACTAGCGCACGCTAACTGCAGATCAGACAAAAAGGAATCTTATCCTCGTCAGTGCTTTCGGAATGTGGGGACACGGGGGTAGGTGCTGACTGTAGCAAGTCAACTACGATTAGCGCACGCTAAAGTCTAAGAAATTACGTGCACTAGATAGTGTAATTTACGTACGTTATTGCATGAGCATTACGTACGTAAGCTAATGTGCGAAGCAAGGCAGTAGCCTCTGGACTGCGATAGCACACGCTACTAAGGAAAATGTAGCGCACGCTAATGATAGTCAGTATATATATGATTGCAGATGTGAATTATGTTCATTCGGCCATTCCTTCCTTTATTTTGAGAGAGAGTTTTTAGAGAGAAGTTTGAGCTTCCAAACACTGAGACATGATGATCTATAACAAGAATAAGCTGAGGAACATGGATTAAAGTCTTGTTCTTGAAGTTATTGATGATTCTTGGAATGAAGTTGATTGTTCTCCTTCATGGTTCGTCTATACAAGGTAATCACTCTTCACCTTTGGATTTAATTTGGATTGAAGATTGATGTTCTTGAGTTAATGATTATCATATAAACAAGTTGACAAGCATGATTATGAGATGGATTACCGGAGTATGATGATATTAATATGATTCGTGTGATTTGAATTGTGTAGTTCGTTTTCTTGTGATAAGTTGGTTAATCCTCCTTCTCCTTTGCGGATGTTGATGTCATTGCTGATGATTAATCTCTGTAATGTGAGGTTAGGGAAGTGTTGTTAGGATTCTTGGTGTTCATGATGTTGATATTTGAGGAAGAAGATGATATGTGAATATATGAATTGGATTAAGAGTTGGATGATTACCACATGTTAAAGGATATCAGATTTCATTGTTTTGATAGCTATGAACATGGTTTAGAATCACTTAGTGTTCTTGATAATCGCCATATGTTGATCGAAATCTGAAAAATATGCATCTGTACAGCATTAGCGCACGCTAAGCTTACTGGCTAGCGCGCGCTAACGGGAACAACTTAGTGCACGCTACGTTAAGTGATTAACGTGCTCTAAGTAGGCAGACAATGCAGTATTTTCATATTGTGGTTGTGAATTCGTGCTGGTTTGAGTTGGATTGATCATCCTAGTGGTTAATCGAGATATTGTTGAGCCGTTGGGTTTGTGAATTAGTTTTATCGATTGTTGATTGTTGTCGAACTTGTTGTTTATCGATTATTGCAATAGGTTGAGATTATTGATCGGTGATTAGAACTATGCATTGCGGTCATGTTCGATAATGTTCGTGAATTGCATTGTTGGGGCCGAGGGACTTGTAGATGACGATAATAGAATTGGTAATGGCTTCATCAGTATCGAGGCAAGTTATTACTTGCTCAGTTTATAATATTTAAGGAATGGTTTCAGTTTCATTCGTTTATAATTCGTATAGCAATGTTTATAATCGTAATCACAGGAGATTTGGGGTTATAGGTTGTATTCAAGTTTTGGGAATTAAATCATAAGGTATATGATTTACATTTATTGTTGGTATACTTGATATCGAGGATACATTGTGGTATAGACGAAGACGTGAATTATTTACCGTCTGTGGTATTTTGTACCGTCGAGTATCGAGGATAATTGTTCTTGATGGTTTGGACATCGAGATTGCTCTCGAAGGACTCGGGACAAGTACTCTAATCATTGTTGTCATTTTGTGTCGACCATGTTGTGATATATTCGTGTATTGTTGTTGTCATGCATTGGTGCACGGTTGTTGTCGTGCATTGTGTACTGTTGTTTTGTGCAGTTGTGCATTGTTGTCATATGTCCACCATGCGTTGGCCCGACAGGATCAACACGGGATATCTATAGCTGGTGCGCTGGATCGCTGGATAGGTAATGCCACCATGCGTTGGTCCGACGAGATCATCATGGGGATCTATAGCTGTGTGCGCTAGATCTTTGGATTACCATATGTGATGTTGTTATTGTGCATATGTATATTATGGGTTGCCATAAGTATGCATTGTCGTTATTAATGTGAGCATATTAACGTTGTCATATGAGTATGCATTTGTAGGTCTTGTGTTAGGACCATGTCCGTATGTTGTGTTGATATGATCTTAGATTAGACTGACGTGATTTCATCGTGACATTTCATATCTTGAGGTATGTTCCGTATTTCCTTTGGTATTCTTCTTTGATGGACAATCGATTATTGTGTTGAGATGTGATAATGTTACCCGACGGATTGGGTTGGACAGAGTTAGTAGATTTCGTAGCAGTGAGTTATGATAATATTTTGAGAACCTTGGGTATTGTTGAGATACAATACAGATATTTCGGTATGAGCTGCTCATGTTGTTGAAACAATACGAGATGTGAACTTTTGTATTTATTATCACGAGTTGGTAAAGTTATGGCGGTAAAATTACATTGGTAGTATTCTTACTTAGTATTTTCATTGGTATGTAATTATTGACGAGATGTGATAGTTATCATTGTTGGATATTATGGCTGACCCCGTCGTGGGCTTTCCTTTTAGGTTCTTGGATTATCTAGCTTGTAACGGTCGTGGAGAGATGAGCTTCCTGGAGGATACTGTCTAGGGCATGTAATTGTGTATTGAGTTTCCTGATCAGTTCTTGTATTCCGCTGCTAGAGTATTTTACTTGTTGGTCTTTTTCCGCTGCGTGAATATTTTAAATGGCCTTTTGGTACCTGTTAACTTAGGTTACTTTGGCAGATCGTCGAGTTTGCGTATTTGTAAGTGTACTGTTTTGGTTATTCGTTAATGATGATGATCAATCGTTGTCGAGATAGTTTCGGGAAATTTTGGGTTGAACGGTTTGTTTGTTTTTCTATGACGGATTGCAAGTTTCGAGGACGAAACTTATTTTAAGTGGTGTAGTATGTAATATCCGGAATTTCTACAGCTGTTGTTTAATATAATTTTATTCGAGTTATATTGTACAGCGTGAAATCTGTACAGTATGGATAAAATAATGGAAGGACTGGGACATCTGTATTGATATAATTACTGCATTTGGTTGACAGTTGTATCGGAAGGCATTGTGTGTCGGGTTTATCGTATGAGAATGTTGTGGGAAGATGTGTATGTATTCAGTATGCCGTATGTTCGTATTCCGCATGTCGAGACGTTGGACAAGAGTAGCTGAAAATGGCTAAATATAGCCTTGTTAGCGCATGCTAATACTCACGTATAGCGCACGCTATCGTGCAGGTATAGCGCACAATACGGGTATAGGTTAGCGTACGCTAGTGCAGAACAGCTCAGAGGGAATCTACGTGTGGACCCGGCCACTTTCGGCGCATGTGCCGACGAGTCAACCGATATTGTAATGTAGTACAAACGCACGCTAAAATCTATGGACTAGCGCACGCTAACTGCAGATCGGACAAAAAGGAATCTTATCCTCGTCAGTGCTTTCGGCATGTGGGAACACGGGGGTAGGTGCTGACTGTAGCAAGTCAACTATGATTAGCGCACGCTAAGGTCCAAGAAATTGCGTGTGCTAGATAGTGTAATTTACGTACGTTATTGCATGGGCATTACGTACGTAAGCTGATGTGCGAAGCAAGGCAGTAGCCTCTGGACTGCGATAGCGCACGCTACTAAAGCTAATGATAGTCAGTATATATGATTGCAGATGTGAATTATGTTCATTCGGCCATTCCTTCCTTTATTTCGAGAGAGAGTTTTTAGAGAGAAGTTTGAGCTTCCAAACACTGAGACATGATGATCTTTAACAAGATTAAGCTGAGGAACATGGATTAAAGTCTTGTTCTTGAAGTTATTGATGATTCTTGGAATGAAGTTGATTGTTCTCCTTCATGGTTCGTCTATAAAAGGTAATCACTCTTCACCTTTAGATTTGGTTTTGGATTGAAGATTGATGTTCTTGAGTTAATGATTATCATATAATCAAGTTGACAAGCATGATTATGAGATGGATTACCGGAGTATGATGATATTAATATGATTCGTGTGATTTGAATTGTGTAGTTCGTTTTCTTGAGATAAGTTGGTTAATCCCCCTTCTCCTTTGCGGATGTTGATGTCATTGCTGATGATTAATCTATGTAATGTGAGGTTAGGGAAGTGTTGTTAGGATTCTTGGTGTTCATGATGTTGATATTTGAGGAAGAAGATGATATGTGAATATATGAATTGGATTAAGAGTTGGATGATTACATACATGTTAAAGGATATCAGATTTCATTATTTTGATAGCTATGAACATGGTTTAGAATCACTTAGTGTTCTTGATAATCGCCATATGTTGATCGGAATCTGAAAAACATGCATCTGTACAGCATTAGCGCACGCTAAGCTTACTGGCTAGCGCACGCTAAGCTTACTGGATAGCGCGCGCTAACAGGAGCAACTTAGCGCACGCTACATTAAGTGATTAACGTGCGCTAAGTAGGCAGGCAGTGCAGTATTTTCATATTATGGTTGTGAATTCCTGCTGGTTTGAGTTGGATTGATCAGCCTAGTGGTTAATCGAGATATTGTTGAGCCGTTGGGTTTGTGAATTGCTTTTATCGATCGTTGATTGTTGTCGAACTTGTTGTTTATCGATTATTGTAATAGGTTGAGATTATTGATCGGTGATTAGAACTATGCGTTGCGGTCATGTTCGAGAATGTTCGTGAATTGCATTGATTGGGGCCAAGGGACTTGTAGATGACAGCAATGGAATTGGTAACGACTTCATCGGTATCGAGGCAAGTTATTACTTGCTCAGTTTACAATTTTTAATGAATGGTTTCAGTTTCATTCGTTTATAATTCGTATAGCAATGTTTATAATCGTAATCAAGGAGATTTGGGATTATACGTTGTATTCGAGTTTTGGGAATTAAATCATAAGGTATATGATTTACATTTATTGTTGGTATACTTGGTATCGAGCATACATTGTGGTATAGACGAAGACGTGAATTATTTACCGTCCGTGGTAATTTTTACCGTCGAGTATTGAGGATAATTGTTCGTGATGGTTTGGACATCGAGATTGCTCTCGAAGGACTCGGGACAAGTACTCTAATCATTTTTGTCATTTTGTGTCGATCATGTTATGATACATTCGTGTATCGTTGTTGTCATGCATTTGTGCACGGTTGTTGTCGTGCATTGTGTACTGTTGTTTGGTGCAATTGTGCATTGTTGTCATATGTCCACCATGCATTGGCCCGACGGGATCAACATGTGATATATATAGCTGTGTGCGCTGGATCGCTGGACAGGTAATGCCACCATGCGTTGGTCCGACGGGATCATCATGGGGATCTATACCTGTGTTTGCTGGATCATTCGATTACCATATGTGATGTTGTTATTGTGCATATGTATATTATGGGTTGCCATACGTATGCATTGTCGTTATTGATGTGAGCATATTGACGTTGTCATATGAGTATGCATTTGTAGGTCTTGTGTTAGGACCATGTTCGTATGTTGTGTTGATCTGATCTTGGATTAGACTGACATGATTTTGTCGTGACATTTAATATCTTGAGGTATGTTCCGTATTTCCTTTGGTATTCGTCTTTGATGGACAATCGATTATTGTGTTGAGATGTGATGATGTTACCCAACGGATTGGGTTGGACAGAGTTAGTAAACTTATTAGCAGTGAGTTATGATAATGTTTTGAGAACCTTGGGTATTGTTGAGATACAATACAAATATTTCGGTATGAGCTTATCGTGTTGTTGAAAGAATACGAGATGTGAACTTTTGTATTTATTATCACGAGTTGGGAAAGTTATGGCGGTAAGATTACATGGGTAGTATTCTTACTTAGTATTTTCGTTGGTATGTAATTATTGACGAGATGTGATGGTTATTATTGTTGGATATTATGGCTGATCCCGTCGTGGGCTTTCTTTTTAGGTTCATGGATTATCAAGCTTGTAGCGGTCGTGGAGAGATGAGCTTCCCGGAGGATACTGGCTAGGGCATGTAATTTGTGTATTGAGTTTCCTGATCAGTTCTTGTATTCTGCTGCTAGAGTATTTTAATTGTTGGTCTTTTTCCACTGCGTGAATATTTTAAATGGCCTTTTGGTACCTGGTAACTTAGGTTACTTTGGCAATCATTTACTAATCTATTATGTCGGTACGTGTAAGTGATAGCTTAACGTATGTTTTTAAACTGTTGTGCTTTGGCATTTCGGGCCTTGTGGTTTCAAATGAGATTTTATGACGGTTTTCATAAATGGATTTTATTGAGTCTTCGAATATTTTTAAATGACTGTACCATCGTTAGCCTCTTGGGCATTTGTAAATGTCTGCGAAAATTTCCTTTAGCATTGTGGGTTCCATCTCGGGGCTCACGGCGCTGTAACATTCCCGGTTGGATCTGGGGTGTTACAGTGGTGCTGTGGTTGTTTTAAACTTTTCCAAATGGTATTAACGTGCTTCTTTGGAAAGAGATGTGTCGTATTGTGAGTTGAACTGATTTTGCAAAATATATGATTTGAAAATATCTGTATTGTTGAGAGGAACATGTAGTCATGCTAGGTCATTTTGAGGTACACGAAACTGTTTATGAACATCTGAAAATGATACTTTTCAAAATGAATGTTTTACGAATGTTTTACGGAAAATGATTTTGGGCCGAGACCCAATCGATTTTGAAATAGTTTTATAACTCAGGACTTGGGGTCCAAAAGGGTTTTGTACTTTATAAACTTCTTGTAATGTGGAACGGGATATGGACTGATCCTCAATGTTTCAAAAAGGCTTTAAAACTTGGGACTTGAAGTCGTAAAAGGCTTTTCTGTTTTCTAAATCCCAAGATTTGTAAAACACTTTACCAATCGTTTATCTATTTTATTACTGCCTTTCGGGGTTTTGGTTTACTTGTCCAAATGAAACTTGTCGGGTAGTCTTTCGTTGTGTTTGATTTGTTGATTATTCAATGTTTTGTTATAGCATAGTTGAGGTGATCCAGAATGGGATAATGGTCGACGTTGCAAGTCATATGTGGAAAAGGAATTTTTATCGAAGTTTATACATTTAAGATTTTAGACTCTATCGTGTGGTTTTCCGATGGGATGTCAGTGGAATTGGTGATGAGCCAAACTGGTATACAGGAGTATGGATGTAGTCGAGCATTTGCGTAATTTCATTTTATTTAATCATATGTATTCTAAAAGAATTGTCATCGAGTACTTGACATAAGCGAACCTATTTAAATTTTTTTTTTCGGAAAATGATTTTTGTAGTCTTACGACTATATATGTCTTGAGTTTGAAATTCTTGAAAGAAATTTCAAAAATTAGTTTTCATTGACAAGATTATATGATTTCAAGACCGTTTTGAAAATGTGATTGATATACAAACGAATTTAGTGCATAGTGCATATCATGGAGAAGTTCTGAGTGAGACTCGCAAACTGGATAATACATCAGTATGGTACGATGAAAAGAGATTCAAATTCAGTATGGTAGTTTGGTTATCCAGGGATGACCAGTTGGTTGATTAGATAAGAGAAATATGTCACCTGATGTAAATTCGGTACAGAATATGATTTTGGAACTTCGGGTTTTGTGAAACCGGGGCATATGTGCTATGTGGCTATATTGGTGTGGTAGTAGCGTGAATTTGCTATAGCGATTTTTGACTTTTGAGCCATATTGATTGGAGTATGATTGGGAATGTTCGATAGTTTACGACTGGTTGTTCATACACCCAAGGGGTATGTTCAACAGTCGGGTGTGTTTCTTTGAGGTCCAGTGTATGTGATTTGTGTAACATTTTGAGAATTTTATTCGTCCGTATATCTATCTCTGTGGTTATGTGTTGATCGTGTTGGATCTTACCATGTGAGGTATTCTCGGTTATTGTTGATCCTTCGTTGGTATTATTTGGAGTTTATCGTGTTGATGATATTCTCGGTTGTGTTTTGACCTCTGGCTGGTCATATTGGAGTTTATCATGTTGATGATGTTCTCGATTAATTCATTGGTTGATCATTGTTATTGATCGTATGAGCGTTCAGACTTTGTGTCGATGATTCGGGATTTGTTGCCATTGTTTTTAGCAGTTGTTTCACAGATATATCGCGTATTATTGATTTTTATCATGATTGGGACTTGAGTGTGCGATCAGGCAGACAGACTTTGACATGGATTGATTATTCTATAGTTGAGTTATAATGTTGCATTTTGGTAAAATTTTGTGAAATCGTGATTGTAAGCGTATTGACGCTTTGAAGGGGGAGTCAGTTGCTCGTATCACAGGAGATCATCGACTTCACACAATTGTATGTATATTGTTTGGTTATTCGTTAATGATGACGATTGATTGGTTTCGTGATGGTTTTGGATATCTTAGTTGAACTTTTGATTACGATGGGATTGCAAGTTTCGAGGACAAAACTTAATTTAAGTGGTGTAGTATGTAATATCCTAAATTTCTACTATGGTTGTTTAATGTTGTTTAATTTGAGTTATGTTGTACAGTGTGGAATCTGTACAGTATGGATAAAATAATTGAAGGACCGAGACATCTGTATTGATATAATCGTCATACTTGGTCGACAATTGCATTTGAAGATATCGTGTATCAGGTTGTTTTAATTCTGATATCGGGTGTATCGAATGAGAATGTTATTGGGACGAGTATATGTATTCAGTATGTGTGTATACGTAACCAGTATGTCGAGACGGACATGAACAATTGGAATTGGCTAAGTGCAGTAGCCATTACGTATGCTAAGATTAGGAGCTTACATACGTTAAGTTGGTAATTAAAACAAACGTTATGTATCATGCATTACATACATTATAGCATCAGGTGAGACGCAGTTGTCTGATCAGAGAACTTTGTCAAAATAGCGTACGTTAAGCATAGGAGCTTACGTACGTTAAGACATAGACGTAACGTACGTTACGTAAAGTACATAACGTACGATATGAAGAGAATCGAACAGGATCAGGCTATGACCGACAAATGGGTCCCGTGTGTTGTTACCCAAAATATTATCCGAAGATAGTATTGCTGGAATGATCGAGTAACAAACAAATACGAGAACACTTCCGTGGGAAAATAGATAACACAAGATTTGCCGGGGTTGTTAATCCCGGGCTTGAATGCTCTCGCGAGATGTTATTAATAAATATACTGACGAGTACAAATACTAATGCTAGAATCTATTACAATGAGTGTAAAGACTTCTAGTCATCTAAGCTGTCGAGCGTGTAGATTGCTGGAAGAACCCGATATGTAGATCTGCGAGTTCTTGCTTGGGATGTATGATAAGTGTATATGAATATCACCATGGATGTATAAGTGGTTCCTAGATGAATCTTTTATTCTCTCTCTGTGTGTAATTTGCACTGTATTCACGATTAAATCGCGTCTCCTGCCACTGTTGTTTGTCTCTTATTTATAGGAGACAAGGTTGCTGGGACCTCTCCGGCGATCGCGGGCGACCGCCGTTTTCTATATTATAATAAGATGTCCGATCGACCCGTCACGTGGGCTGTTCCCTTAAAGTCTGGGGCTACTGCTGGTGGCCAGCTGTGCGAGCCAATGGGAAGCCACTTTGTACCTTTCGGCGGCCCTGTCGGTAGGTGAGGTAGGTGACAGGCTGGGGTCAAAGGTCCTATCTGTCGGCGCCCTTTGTGGATCTACACGTGGGCCACCATCTAAGATTCGGTCTTCGACGACTTTGATGGATGTTGGATCCATACGTGGCACGAGACGATCGTCTCTAGTTCGGACATCAAGACGATCGCCAGATACCAAGGGACGATCGTTGGGTACCAAAAGACGATCGCTGGTTACCAAAAGACGATCGCCGTATGTGCCGATCGCTGGGCGTTTGCCCAGAGTGTTTGTTTTATGGTTGGCTTCTCTGATTGTGATGCCGATCGCCAACGAGGCGTATTCAATCGCCGCACAATAATTGCCCCCCAGCTCGCTTCGATGTTTGAAAACACGGGGTGAGGTGGCACTGTTTGGCGATCGCCAATGTTTAGATGATCGGGCAATCTTATTTCAAATTTGGACGATCTCCTTTTGCGCTGGGAGCAGCGGGAAATGAAGGCGGGCTCTCGAAACGTTGCAAGGACATGCGTCGCGCTACTGTTGGGGGAGTCCGACGGTTTGTCAGACTTGTTTCCTGGCGTGCCCTCGAAAAGACGCGTACTCGGGATTCGAGGGCAGCATTTAATGTGTCCCCCCACTGACGGTTGTACTCCAGCCCTCAGACTTTCGCCTATTTGCATAGAGACCCCCGCTTCCATCTATAAAAGGGGCTAGGGCTACTCCATTTTTACTCTTCACGCGTCCTTGCCTTCTTGCTGAAACTCTGCAAAAATTTCCGAAGCTTGTTGTGCCGATCGTCTTCCTTTCTTTAGGTAATAAAACCAATCTTCTTTCTCCCTTTACTTTTTCATAATATGTCGGGAGGATCTAAGACCTTTGAGGCCGGAAGCACTTCCGCCGCCGCAGCTTCGCCTGACCGGGAGGAAATTCCCGAGGGAGTTGATATGGAAACGGCCATTGAGGCCATTCGTGCAGGGATTGCACCCGCAGAACTCGAAGAGCTCTTCAACGAGGCCGAAGTGGCGAGAACGACGGCGACGGCAGAGCAAGGGGGCTCGCCGGCGGATGAGGACGAACTGGTGCGGATAACTTGGGAACGGGAGAGTGTATTTGGCCTCGCCTATGTGGCTTTCGCCAAGATTATGGAGGGGATTGCCGGACCTTGTCCGGAATTTGACTTTGAAGCTTACTCCGCCGCTCATCCTTACGAACATGCGAAGCGGATGGTGTTTCGGGCCGCCGACCCATCTCAGTGGACCCTTGGTAAGATCCGTAGTTCGGCGACCCGGAAAGACTTGAACCGCTGGAGGGCAAAATATCATATTCCCTCTAACGTTTCCCTGCACGTGCCATCGGAAAATGAACGTGCCGATCAATCGCCCGAGGGTCTGGTCGTCGTTAGTGAGATGATCATGGAGGCCGGTCTGCGATTTCCTCTGCCGTTCGCCGTATCCTACTTATTGATCGCCTGGAATTTGGCGCCGCTCCAGCTGACGCCGAACGCCTGGCTACAGGTCATCTGCACTTTGACACTCTTCGGCGGTCACCGGTTGTTCCGCCTCCTTTCTGCGATGGAGATGAACTATCTTTTCAAACTGGCCGCGCAGAAAGGGTCGATCGGCGGTAATCATATTCAAGGCCAAATGGGAAGAGTGGTTCTTGTTGTGCCGAACAAGACCCGGGGCGACCTGGCAAAATGGTGCTAGGTCGGCGGAGCATGGCGATCGGCATCGAGTGAAAGGCCGGAGGAGGAGTTGGAGATCCCCACCAATTTTCGGGAGAGGAATCCAAGTAAGGATTTTAATTCTCCCTTTGATTGAGCTTGTCTTGGACTGATCTAATTTCCTTTTCTTTTTGCAGGACCTCTTGTTCCAGCGATCGGCGATCTCCCTTTTGATTTCTTGATCGTTTGGGAGCGGATTCGTGCCTTGCCGGATTCCTTCATAGACGTTCGCTCGCTCGGTGCCGAACTTCATCGGTTGGGGGCTCGATTGTTTCGCTTCCCTCGACACATGAGAGTTCCAGGTATAAATTTTATTTCTTCTTCCTTGTTTGACGATCGTCTCCAGGAGGTCGCAACGTCTAAGTAGTTGTCTAACTTGTTTGTACGTTTTCTTTGACAGAGATTCACTTTCCCCTTCTTGCCGAGCCACCACCAGAGATCGCCATGTCTAACCCAGGACTCATCGGTCGCCTTCACCGGGGTAAGAAGACTGGTCGTGTTCCTGTGACGACGTCTCGCCCTGTTCCGGTGGTGAGACCCGCTGTGGTGCCGGTCGCCGAGCCGGTGATTCAAGGAGAGGAACAACTCCAGCGCCGCAAGAGGAAGAGATCGGAGGAGTCCCTACCGACCACCGAGGCGGACGTGTCTATTCTGGACCCTCCGGTTGCTGCGGATCCTATCTCCGCCGTTCCGATGGTGGAGGGATCAGGCTCTAGGCCCTCGGTGTCTGGCTCCAGGTCATCGGGCGGCTTCTCGAAAAAGGTGGCGATCGCTGAGGCGGAAACTTCTCGGGGCAAGTCTTATTTTGGCCGCGATCCCAAGCTGGTCAACAGGTAAGATTGAATCGAACTTTCCGAGTTAAGCATTTTGGGTGAGATATAGACTAACTCCTTTGTCTCTTTTGTTTGCACTGCAGGATCCGTCTTGCCGACCCAGACGTCGCTCCTATGGTGCTGGATTTCTTGTCGAGTAAGGCTCCACAAAAGTCCCTCGACGTCCCTACTTACGTCCAGAAGGCTACCACCTCACTGCCCAAGGCTTGGACGACCGATCTTGATGCGATTGCTCGTCGGCGATCTGGGGATACCATGCAGGCGACCATTGCCCTGGCTCTACAGACGGCGACGATGGCCGTCCAAGCTGCCAAGGATTTTGAGAAGCGACCCTCTACTGTTCGTCTCCATAGCGACCTCAAGGCCGCCCGGAACACAAACATTGAATACACCCACCGGATCCAGTCTATGGAGAAGGAGTACGTAGAGACGGCCAAACGAGCTAAACAGGACGTCGACCGACTGAAGCAAGAGATGAGCCGCTCCAAGGAGGCTGCCGATCGATTCCATGATCAGGAGAAAGAAACCCACCGGAAGCATGCGGCTTCGCAGGAGGAGGCGGCCGGGCTGAAGGCAACGGTGGATCGGCTCAGCGGCGAGCTGGAGGCGGCGAAAAGAGAGCTGGAGAGGGCAAAGGGAGAAAACGCCGCCAAGGTGGTCGAGCTGGCGGAGGCTGAGAAGACGACCGTGGAGTTGAAAGGGCAGCTGAAGGCGATCGAGACCGATCCCTACCTCAATGTGGCTCTCGTCGGCGAGTTCGCCTATTATGTGGCCTACACCGATGCTGTCAGAGCCACCAAGAAGGTAGGGATCGAGCTCGGTCCTCTTATGGAGAGCTTCAAGTTTTATGCGCTTGAGCACCCTTTGCATCCGGAGTTTTCCTTGCCAATCCTTGACCTCGTCGATTGGGGGATCGACTTGAGTTGGTATCCTTTCCCGGATAAACTCATTCGTCCTGAGGCCGATGGGGGGGCGCATGCCGATCCATCACCTGAGGGCGAAGACCAGCCGGCGAGACCCTAAGAGATCTCCTTATTTTCCTTGTATCTTGCAATTTTTGCTTTCTCTTTGTATTGCCTTCGGGCTTCATATTGTACGAACTCCTTTTGATAATGAATGAAATATTCCTTTTTCGCACTGGTGCCTTTTTATGTTCGATCGCCTTTGAATGTTTGCATGCGAATTTTAACGAGTATGCGTATGATTGCATCCGATGTCTTGTTCATCTGACCGGTTGTTTGAATGTTGAATGTATTGATATGTTTTGAATCGAAATTCTTACTTGTAAATTTTGTCGAACAATATTGATCGTCCGGCTTGTGTCTGAATGAAGCCGATCGAGTACGGTTCCTTCTGCCCGATCGCATTTAGGATTAGCTCCCCTTCACTGCCCCCTTGTTTTTGTTTACTTATTGTAAGTAAGGGTACAAAAACAAGTTTGTTAGGCGAGCTATCTTCAGTTTTGCCGACTCTGAGGGATCGTGCACGGTCTTGGAGTTCGATGGACCGCTCTCCACAACCGTGTCTTTGTGTGCGAGGGACATTGCTTATCCCGCGACTCATTTATTGTGAGGGTCCTCCGTTAGGCTGCGCCTGCCTTGTATTTAAACGAAAGGTAGGCGATCTTGGTCTGGAGGAGTCCTTGCACGGGGCGTCGTCGATTTATTCGACTCCACGTCCGTGGCTTGTTAGCTCTGCTTCCGCCTCGGCTCGCCATGAAGATGGCGACCCTCGACGGTGTACGTTGAGACGGGGGTAGTGGCACGTCGCATTGTCCGGGTTCACCATGTTAGATGGTGAACCTTTGAGGGCGGGCGATCGTGTCCACTGATTAGTTTTGGAGGGTCCTTTGGCTACGCTGGCCTCGTATTTAAACGAAGGGCGGGCGATCTCAGCCCGAAGGAACCTTGCATGGGCGAAGCTGTCGGTTCCATCGACTTCCAGGACCATGGCTGTATTGATTCTACCTCGGATCGCTATGAACGACGATCGTCGGTGGTATGCGATATGCCTGGTGGGGCGATCGCCAGAATAGGTGGGATAGGAAAAAATCTCATTTATATTCCTTGTACATTGGGCAGTTGAAACTGAATACAAAGTTTTATTGGTAGTATTTCTTCAGATGCACGGCGTTCCAGGGATATTGATCTGGAGTACCGTCAGGGTGTTCAAGTTTGTAGGCTCCCTTAGTTAGCCATTTAGATATCCTGAAAGGGCCTTCCCAGTTCGGACCAAAAACACCAGTGTGGGTCTAGATCTTTTTGAGGACGAGATCGCCCATTTGAAACCTTCTTTCCTTGACATTTGAATTGAAGAACTTCTCGGATCGCCTTTTATGGATTGCGTTCTTCATTTCGGAGGTCAGTCGTCGTTCTTGGAGCATGTCAAGATCGATCCGCCGGGCCACATCATTTTCGGTCATCATCTCTTGTTCGGTTCGATGGCTGAGGACGGCGATCTCTGAGGGAATCACCGCTTTTGTTCCGAAGGCGAGGGCGAATGGGGTTTTGCTGGTTGAATTACGGGTTGTTGTTCGATAAGACCACAAAATGTCTGGGAGCTTGCTCGCCCATCGCCCTTGCCTGGATTCGAGTCGTGCTTTAATTGTGTGTTTGAGGATCTTGTTCACAGCATCTACCTGTCCGTTCGTCTGAGGGTGATAGGGTGCTGAAAACAACCTTTTGATTCCCCACTTCTCACAGAATTGCATGACTTCTAAGCCGTCGAACTGCTTTCCATTGTCGGAGATGATGGCCTGGGGCAGACTAAATCGGCAT
This sequence comes from Orobanche coerulescens, assembly GCA_033398695.1. Taxonomy (NCBI): domain Eukaryota; kingdom Viridiplantae; phylum Streptophyta; class Magnoliopsida; order Lamiales; family Orobanchaceae; genus Orobanche; species Orobanche coerulescens. Next base: position 143,026,286 of record CM065805.1, on the reverse strand, counting down.
ATGATGTTTCTCCAGATAAACTTGATCACTTGCTCTTGTCCGATCTTGTTGAGCGGTTCGGCCTCATCCCATTTGGTGAAATAATCGACCCCTACGATGGCGAACTTACAGCCCCCTGGAGCCGTCGGCAAGGGACCTATTAGGTCGATGCCCCATTTTGCAAATGGCCAAGGGCTGTACATGGAGGTGATCTGTTCGGGGGATAGTTTAATGTTGGGGCCCATTATTTGACACCTGTGACACGATCTGGCATAGGCGATTGCATCCTTCTGAAGTGATGGCCAGAAAAAACCTTGCCTGGTTGTCTTATGGATGAGAGCTCGCCCGCCCGCATGGTTTCCGCAAATCCCGTCATGGATCTCGGCCAAAACGATCCGACCTTCCTCCGGTGTAATACACTTGAGGAGGGGAAGGCTGAAAGCTTGCTTGTAAAGCCGGTCGTCCAATAAGGTATATCTGGTCGCACGGAGCTGGAGTTGGCGAGCTTTAACACGGTCGTCAGGGACCGTTCCGTCCTTTAAGTAATTGATGAACGGAGTCATCCGGTTCTCCTCGGCAGCAGCAATCGTGGTAACCAGGCTTCTGTCGATCGCCGGCCTTGCTGACTTTGTGATGTGGATATTAGAGAAGTCGGCTGCCCCCTCTGATGATTCTAGTTTGGAAAGGGCATTGGCCTGGGAGTTGTGCTCTCTCGGGACTTGTTCGACTAGCACTTCTTCAAACTTTGTGCACATTTCGGCGACCAGCTCTTGGTATTTGACCATCTGTTCGCCACGCGCCTCATATTTTCCCCTGACTTGGTTCACGACCAAGAGGGAGTCCATGAATATATGGAGGTGACGAACATACAGGGCGAGGGCTAGATCGAGCCCGCCTACCAAGGCTTCATATTCGGCTTCATTGTTGGTCGCGCGAAATCCGAAACGCACAGCATTTGTGAAACTTTGTCCATCGGGGCTGGTGAGGACAATTCCTACCCCTGCTCTCGAATTGGTCGCCGAGCCGTCCACATATAAGTTCCAGGCAGGTCGGCCGATCTGGGTTGGACTGTGAGGGAACGTTAGTTCCACCACGAAGTCCGCCAGAGATTGGCCTTTGATCGCCGTGCGAGGAGCGTATGTGATACCGTATTGGGCGATCTCCAGTGACCACTTGAGGAGCCGCCCGTTGGTGTCTGGTCTATGTAGAACTTGCCTTAGAGGTAGAGTTGTCAGGACTTCCACTTGATGTTCGAAGAAATTAGCCCTTAGCTTACGAACACTCATGAAAAGGGCGTAGGCGATCTTCTCCAATCGTGTATAACGTGTTTTAGCGTCATGGAGCACTTGAATAACATAGTAGATCGGCAAGTGGACTTGTCCTTCTGCTCATACCAAAACGGCACTCAGTGCGACCTCCGAGGCTGCTAGGTAAAGGAATAGTTTCTCACCGGGGATCGTCTTTGCCAGGATCTGGGGGTTAGACAGATATTCCTTTATTTTGGCGAACTCCACCTGACTCTCCTTCGTCCATGAGAACTTCTTGTTCTTTATGGTCGCGAAGAATAGCTTACTTTTATCGCCGAGCCGAGATATGAAACGGTTGAGGGCGGCTAGACAACCTGTGAGGCGTTGCACCTGCTTGACGTTCTGCGGCTCCTGCATGTCAAGGATCGCCTGAATCTTGGTGGGGTTCGCCTCGATCCCCCTTTAGCTCACGATGTTCCCCAGGAATTTTCCGGAGCCCACCCCGAAGTTGCATTTCTTGGGGTTCAGTTTCATGTTGAACTTCTCGAGGATGGCGAACGTCTCGGCGAGATCATTGATGTGATCTTTCTTCTTGAGGCTTTTGACCACGATGTCGTCAATGTAGACCTCCATGGTCTTGCCGATCTGATTGGCGAACATTCTGTTGACCAGTCGCTGGTAGGTTGCCCCTGCGTTTTTCAAGCCGAACGGCATTCGGACCCAAAAGTATATGTCTTTTTCCGTGTGAAAAGATGTGTGTTTTATGTCTTTCTCCGCCATTGGGATTTTATGATATCCGGCGAAGGCATCCATAAATGACATCATTTCGCTACCTGCTATACTATCGACCAAGTGATCAATATGAGGCATCGGAAAGTGATCTTTTGGACATGCTGCGTTGAGGTCGGTGAAGTAGATGCATAACCTCCAGGAACCAGTCGGCTTTTTGACGAGTACCGCGTTGGCGACCCATTGTGGTTCTTCTGTAGCTACCTCGATCAATTTGATGTTGAGTAGCTTTTGGACTTCTATGTCGAGCGCCGCGTATTTCTCGGGACCAAATTTCCTACGTTTTTGGTGAATAGGCTTCATTGCCGAGTCGATCTTTAGATAGTGGAAAGCGTGCTCAGGGCTTATGCCAACCATATCTTGATGCGACCAGGCAAAGACTCCGATGTTCTTATGTAGCAAATTGATCAGATCCCCTTTTAATTCGCGGTCGATGCTTGCTCCGATTTGTACTTCCCGTTCTGGATGAGCCGGATCTATCGTTATACTCTCCAACTCTTCGACGGGGACGGTCGCCTCTTGTTTGGAACGATTTCCGGACTTGATCCTTGGATTGATATCAAGACTTGGCTCGAAACCGATCCTTGGCTCGATGTCGTCTGTTAACCGAACCAAGATGGTGTCCCTTGAGTCGGGTTGGTATGATGTGCTTAGCTCGTCGATCTCCATGGGTTGATCGTCGATCGTTTTAATGTTACACATAGCATGGGAAGTATTGAAAGCAGTAACGACATAGGAGTAATTCAAACATCTTTTTGCCATTAGCTGATCTCCTTTTACAGTACCGACCGTCCCATCGACAGTGGGGAATTTAACACAGTAAAAGAAAGACGAAGCGACCGCCTCAAAGGTTTCCAGAAAGGGGCGACCTAGGAACCCATTATAGATGCTGGGCCTATCTATGATTACAAAGTTCAGGTTCCTAGTAATCCTAACCTTGGGATCGTAAAAGCACATTAGCTTGACAGAGAGCTTGATCCTTCCGTAGGCTTGGACTGTGTTGTCGCCGAACCCTTGGAGCACGGTGTCGAACGGCTTGATGAATTTGGTCAAGTTGTCGAGCTGGTCCAGGGCGGATTTGAATATGATGTTGCAGAAACTTCCATTGTCAACCAGCACGTGATCGACCATCTTTCCAAGGAGACAAGCGGAGATCACCAATGCATCCTCTTTGGGGCATTGTACTCCCTCCCTGTTCTTGTTAGAGAAGGTGATGAGCGCGTCTTTAGAGATGGTCGGCTCTGGAGGTACCATGACATGGACCCCGGCGAACGCCCTCAGCTCGGCCTTTCGCTTCCTGTTTGACATAGTGGAAATCGGGGAAAGGCCCCCGAGGTTTTCACCTCCTGCTTGAAGCATGTTGATCCAACCGCCAGGGTTGATCGGAGGGATTGACTAATCAGAGTACTCAGGCTCATGCTCGATTCTGGCGACCGGATTGTGGGGAGTTCTTTCGTTCTGTCGGCGCTCGCGCCCTCCAGTCCTTTCCGTCCTAGGTTCTGGCTTGGTGACCAAGTTTTCCAGTTTGCCTTCCTCAAACAGTCGCCAGAGCTGTCTGAGGAGGTCGCGGCATTGGCTGGTGTTGTGGCTGGGACTCTTGTTGTATGCACAGAATTTGCTATGGTCTAGATGACCGTGGTCCCTTATCGGCTTTGGTTTGGAGAGCCACTCGCGACTCTTGATTGCGTTGAAGATGTGGGCCGGAGATAAGTTGAGGTTGTGGAGAAGGTGGACCTCCACATCCTCGAAGGCTTTGAACTCGCCAGGCGGCTTGGCGATCGCCTTTCTGGGCTTGGCGACCGCCTTCTTCTGGACATGGGATGGTGCATTTCCTTCTCTGGATGGTCCCTCGCCTAAGCGGAGGGAGAACATCCTCTGTCTGGCCAAGAAGTCGGCGGCTCTGACGCGGAAGACCGAGTAGGTCGGAGGGATGTCCTTGGTGAGGTGCCTGAACATGGGCGAGTGCCCGCAGAATCCACCCAGGACTGAATAGAGGGAGAGCTCGTCGCTGATGGGCTCGCCGGTGAGGACTATCTTGTCTACCCGGTCGATGTAATCTTCATCTGATTCGTCTTTCCCCTGCCTGATTTTCATCATGCGGTGGGGGCCTTCAGGGCGAGCGACTTTGGCGGCGAAGTACGACGTGAAGTCGTTTGCCAGCTTCTCAAAGCAGTTGATTGAGCGAGGTGGTAGTGAGATGTACCACCTGTGGGCGAGGTCGCCCAGGGTTAATGGGAACATTCGACACTTGGTCGCATCTGATGCTCCGCATCCGATCATGTAGATCCGGAACTTGCTCAAGTGGGTTTCCGGATCCGATCTCCCTTCATATAGAGATGTTTGTGGGGGAGCGATCCTTGGTTGGAATGGGGTGAGTTCGATCTGAACCGCGAGCGGTTCACTTGGCCCAACGATCGATCTCCTGGCACCTGCCCCATTTTCCAGGAGCGCCTTCATCTCGTCGAGCTGGCGTTGCATGGCGGCCATCGCTGTCGCTTGACTGCTCGCCGATTGACTCCCAGAGCGCGAGCCAAGGCGATCGTGTACTGATCCCCTGGCCCCGTGGTGAATGGCGAGTTCCCTGCCAGTGGGTTCATTTCTTGGGCGAGCGGGGGCTCACTGACCGGCTTGTCTCCTGGGAGTCGGATATGCCGAACTCCTGGTAAAGGATTCGGACTCCGATGTCTCCCGGCTGGGGCCTGAGCACCCCGGTCGCCATGAGGGATCGCTCCCTAGGCGGCTGAAGACGGAATTGTTCCGCCTCACGAGAGCCTTCCCCTGCGGCTTGGGGCTTTCTGTCGATTTCTCAACATAAATCCCCTTAAGCTTTCGCTTGCCTGCCCGGCGGATGGCCGATGGAGTGATGGTGGGCGATTCGTAGGCCTTCCGTCGCTCCCTGAGGATGGCTATAGCCTCCTCAATCTGTTCCGCGGTCTGGAACTGATCGAGTGAGAGGCTAGAACCGTCCCTCGGGGGCGGGAGTGAGAGCCTAGCGTCGCCACAGTCACCTTCAGTCGTGGGCTGGGATTCGGTCCGGGCCGGAATGAGATTTCCGGCGGATCTTAGGGTGGCTCTCTTGGAAGTCGTAGCAGATGTCATTTTTCTGAAGGCTTTTCTATTGAAGAACAGTGAGTGTTTCTTCAAGTGTATGTCCAGAGAACAGTGAGTGTTCTTCGAGACGGTAGGAATAGAAACGAAGGTTTAGATTTGCCGCCCCCTCCTTCTAGCGCCAATTGTTGTTACCCAAAATATTATCCGAAGATAGTATTGCTAGAATGATCGAGTAACAAACAAATACGAGAACACTTCCGTGGGAAAATAGATAACACAAGATTTGCCGGGGTTGTTAATCCCGGGCTTGAATGCTCTCGCGAGATGTTATTAATAAATATACTGACGAGTACAAATACTAATGTTAGAATCTATTACAATGAGTGTAAAGACTTCTAGTCATCTAAGATGTCGAGCGTGTAGATTGCCGGAAGAACCAGATATGTAGATCTGCGAGTTCTTGCTTGGGATGTATGATAAGTGTATATGAATATCACTATGGATGTATAAGTGGTTCCTAGATGAATCTTTTATTCTCTCTCTGTGTGTAATTTGCACTGTATTCACGATTAAATCGCGTCTCCTGCTACTGTTGTTTGTCTCTTATTTATAGGAGACAAGGTTACTGGGACCTCTCCGGCGATCGCGGGCGACTGCCGTTTTCTATATTATAATAAGATGGCCGATCGTCCCGTCACGTGGGCTGTTCCCTTAAAGTCCGGGCCGTCGCTGTGGCCACTGTGGCGAGCCAATGGGAAGCCAGCACGCGTCCTGGGTCAATGGCCGGGGAGGACCCACTTTATACCTTTCGGCGGCCCTGTCGGTAGGTGAGGTAGGCGACAGGCTGGGGTCAAAGGTCCTATCTGTCGGCGCCCTTTGTGGACCTGCACGTGGGCCACCGTCTAAGATTCGGTCTTCGACGACTTTGATGGATGTTGGATCCATACGTGGCACGAGACGATCGTATCTAGTTCAGACATCAAGACGATCGCCAGATACCATGGGACGATCGTTGGGTACCAAAAGACGATCGTTGGTTACCAAAAGACGATCGCCGTATGTGCCGATCGCTGGGCGTTTGCCCAGAGTGTGTCTTCTATGGTTGGCTTCTCTGATTGTGATGCCGATCGCCAACGAGGTGTATTCAATCGCCGCACAACACCGTGGTCGGCAACTTTTGGATGGCGTGCGAAATGGCAAGCCGGCGAAGAGGTTAACGTACCAACGGATTGCTCATTACGTACGTTAAATGGGTATATACTGTAGCAAGTCAACTCTTTGTTACGTACGCTATGGAACAGGTGTTACGTATGTAACACAAGGTACGAAATGAGGCAGTGAGCTCTGGATGCTGATTACGTATGCTATATAGGACATATAGAGTACGTTAGAAGGCCTTACGTACGTTAATGTTGGGTGTTAACGTACGTAACGATATGTGCAGATTCTAAAACAAGGATCCGTCTTTCATTTCTTCACGAGAAGAAACAGATATCTTCCTCTCAAACTTCGTCCCTCTTCACTTCTAAGCCTATTCCAGACACTTCCACCTTGGTTGAGGCCTTGATGGTTCGATTAAAAGCTTGAGGCTTGGAATCCTTGATGTTTCTTGAAGTGTTTGAATATTGTGGTTCTTCTTCAAGAGGTATGTTGGATATCTCCTCTCTTTAATTTCGAATTTTGATGTTGTTGTTGATATCTTTTTCGTATGATGATGGTTATGGTGTTGTTGTTGCGATTCTTGAGGTTAGGTGAATTGTATGTTGAAGAATATGATGATATATGTCTTCAATATGTTGTTTGTTATGAACATGATTATGGAATCATTGTGTTCTTGGTGTTCTTGATATATATCACATCAAAGAGGAATATGTGATGGGATATATAATGGTTTTTATTATAAATATGGATTTGATAATTAAAACTAATATTATGTTGATTGTAGTAGTTGATTTCATATGTTCTTGATGAAATATGAATCATGATAATGAGGATGAATCTGGAAAGATTATGGTTAATCTTAGAACATGATAGTTCGGATTGTCGATTATGTCGGTCGTATTATTTTACTGCGAATTTAAAATTATGAACAAGGAGGAATATTGTTAATTCATATAGGAGGCTGAATTCGGAATAGAGTATGTTATGTAATCCTTGTTATCCGGATGAGTTGATCGTTGATATGATTATCGGATTATGGAAACGTATTGTGGTTATGGATTCGTGATTGATTGATTTGGGTTGTTCGGATTTGTGTTTAAATCGGGATATTGTAGAACCGTTAGGCTTATCGATTGGTTATATTGATTGTTAATTATGATCATCGAGCCACGGTTTGTATTGTGGATATGAGTTTGTATTTTTTGAGTTGGATAATTTGGTTTTGTATATGATCCAAGTATCGTTGAACCGTTGAGTTTGATTGGTTGGTTATGTCGGTTATTGATTGTTATCGGATTGTTGTTAATTTATTATTGCAATAGGTTGTGATAATTGATCGTTGATAAGAATCGTGCCTTACTGTCGAGTTCGAGGATGTTCGGGAAGTGCATTGGTCAGAGCTGAGGAACTCGTAGACGAAGGCAAGGAATTGGTAGCGGCTTCACTATCATCGTATCGGTATCAAGGGAAGTTATTACTTGCTCAGTTTATAATATTTAATGAATGGTTTCAGTTTCATTCATTTATAATTCATATAGCAATGATTATAATTGTGAACACTGGAGGTTTGGGATTGTACGTTGTTTTCGGATTTTGGGAATTTAATCATAATGTATTAGATTTACGTTTGTTACTGGTATACTTGGGTATCGAGGATACATTGTGGTAAATGCAAGGATACGAGTTATCTACAGTCCATGGTACTTTTGGATCGTTGAATATTGAGGAAATTGTTAGTGATTGTTTAGACATCGAGATTGCTCTCGAAGGACTCGGGACAAGTACTCTAATCATTTTTGTCATTTTGTGTCGATCATGTTGTGAACATTCGTGTATTGTTGTTGTCATGTATTTGTGTATTGTTGTCAATATGCAGTCGTGCATTGTTGTCATATGTCTACCATGCATTGGTCCGACGGGATCATCATGGGAATCTATAGCTGTGTGCGCTGGATCATTGGATAGGTATTTCCACCATACGTTGGTCCGACGGGATCATCATGGGAATTTATGCTGTGTGCGCTGGATCATTGGATTACCATGTGTTGTTGTGCATATGTATATTTTCGTTATCCACCTCGTGTTGATCTAACAGGGTCATCTTGGGATCTATGCTGTGTGCGCTGGATCATAGGATTTCTATTGAGTATACATTTTTGTTATCGTTGTGGTCATATTAATTTCGTCATGTGAGTATGAATTTGTAAGTCTTGTGTTAGGACCATGTCCGTATGTTGTATTGGTCTGATTTCGGATTAGACTGACGTGATTCATCGTGGCATTGCGTATCCTGATGTATGTTCCGTATTTCCTTTTTGGTACTTGTCTTTGACGGACAATCGATTTTCGTGTTGAGATTTGATAATGATATCCGATAGATTGAATTGGTCAGAGTTGGTATATTTCGTATCAGTGAGTTATGATGTTTTGAGAACCTTAGGTATTGCTTGAGGTACAATACAGATGTTTGGGTATGAGTTTATTGTGTTGTTGAGGATACGATATGTGAATTTTGGTAAGGATTACTCTAGTGGATTATCACGAGTTGGTAAAGTTATGGCGGTAAGATTACATTGGTAGTATCCTTACTTAGTATTTTTATTTATAAGTAATTATTGACGCGATGTGATCGTTATCATTATTGAATATTATGGTTGACCCCGTTGTGGGCTTTATTTTTAGGTTCTTGGGATATCGAGCTTGTAGGGGTCGTGAAGAGGATCTTCCCGGAGGATACTGGCTGTGGCGTGTGTTTGTGAATTGAGTACCTTGACTAGTTATCATTTTTTCACTGCAATAGTATTTCTTAGTCAATTGTTATATCCGCTGCGAATATGTTTGAAAATGGGTTGCTAGTATTTTGAGAACTTGTTTTTTTTTTTGGAAAATCGTTTTCTAAACTATTTTTTTGGTACGTCTAAGCGATGGCTTAACATATGCTTTTAAACTGTTGAGTTTTGGCATTTCGGGCCTTGTAGTTTCAAATGAGATTTTACGACGGTTTTGATAAATGGATTTTATAAAGTATTCGAAAATTTTTAATGATATTACCATCATTGTTGCTTAGGCATATTTGAGATATTTGTAAAAATATCTTTTAGCCTTGTGGGTCCCGTTTCGGGGCCCACAGCGCTGTAATATTCTCGGATGCCTCTGAGGGTGTTACAAAATTTGGTATCGGAGCTTAGGTTGGGAAAACCTCGGCTGTCGGGTCGAGTCGAGTTGTGTTTTTGTCATGTCATTCGAGTCGTCAGTTGACAAGTGTTAGAGTTTTGGGTTTTTATTGATCACCCGTGCTTGTGTGTTATGTGATTTACCGGTGTGGTGTTGTGGTTGTTTTAAACTTTTTTCCAAATGGTATTAACGTGTTTCTTTAGAAAGAGATGTGTTGTATTTTGAGTTGAACTGATTCTGCAAAATGTATGTTTTGAAAATATCTGTATCGACTATTTTCTAGAGTTGAGGCAGGTGCCAGTATCACGGAGAATCGTCGGCTTCATGATCTGTAAGTATTTGGATTTTTGGATTGTATTGAAATTATTTGTAGTTATAAGTTGATATGTTTTGAGATTCAGAAGGATATCATGTTTTACAGTATGAAATAGCAGAATATAATAGTTGGGACAGAACCGGTGATCTTGAGGAACTATGATTATGGAAAATCAATAGGTCGAGTAAACTTGGAAAATGGAATTACGTACTTGGGAGAACAGCTGTGGATTGTTGAGAGGAACATGTAGTCATGCTAGTTCATTTTGAGGTACACGAAACTGTTTATGAACATCTAAAAATGATACTTTTCAAAATGAATGTTTTACGGAAAACGATTTTGGGCCGAGACCCATTCGATTTTGAAATAGTTTTATAAATCAAGACTTGGGGTCCAAAAGGGTTTTCTACTTTATAAACTTCTTGTAATGTGGAACAAGATATGGGCTGAGCCCTAATGTTTCAAAAAAGGCTTTAAAACTTGGGACTTGAAGTCGTAAAAGGCTTTTCTATTTTCTAAAAATCCCGAGATTTGTAAAACACTTTACCAATCGTTTATCTATTTTATTACTGCCTTTCAGGGTTTTAGTTTACTTGTCCAAATGAAACTTCTAGGGTAGTCTTTCGTCGTGTTTGATTTGTTGATTATTCAATGTTTTGTTATAGCATAGTTGAGGTGATCCAGAATGGGATAATGGCCGACGTTGTGAGTCATATATGGAAAAGGAGTTTTTATCGAAGTGTATACATTAATATTTTGGAACTCTATCGTGTGGTTTTACGATGGGATGTTAGTGTAATTGGTGACGAGCCGAAGTAGCATACAGGTGTATGGATGTAGTCGAGCATTTGCATAATTTCATTTTATTTAATCATATGTATTAAAAAAGAATTGTCATCGAGTACTTGACATAAGCGAGCCTGTTTAAATTTTTTTTTCGGAAAATGATTTTCGTAGTCTTACGACTATATATGTCTTGAGTTTGAAATTCTTGAAAGAACCTTCGAAAATTGGTTTTTATTGACAAGATTATATGATTTCAAGACTGTTTTGAAAATGTGATTGATATACATACGAATTTAGTGGATAGTGCATCTCATGGAGAAGTTCTGAGTGAGACTCACAAACTGGATAATACATCAGTGTGGTACGATGAAAAGAGATTCAAATTCAGTATGGTAGTTTGGTTATCCAATGATGACTGCTGGTTGATCAGATAAGAGAAACATGTCACGTGATGTAGATTCGGTACAGAATATGATTTTGGAACTTCGGGTTTTGTGAAACCAGGGCATATGTGCTATGTGGCTCTATTGGTGTGGTAGTAGCGTGAATTTGCTATCGCAATTTTGACTTTTGAGCCATATTGATTGGAGTATGATTGGGTATGTTCGACGGTTTGCGACTGGTTGTTCATACGCCCAAGGGGTATGTTCAACAGTCGGGTGTGCTTCTTTGAGGTCCACTGTTTGTGATTTATGTAATGTTTTGAGAATTTTATTCATCCGTAAATCTATCTCTGTGGTTCTGTGTTGATCGTGTTGGATCTTACCATGTGAGGGTATTCTCGGTTATTGTTGATCCTTCGTTGGTATTATTGGAGTTTATCGTATTGATGATATTCTCGGTTGTGTCTTGACCTCTGGCTGGTCATATTGGAGTTTATCATGTTGATGATGTTCTCGATTAATTCATTGCTTGATCATTGTTATTGATCGTATGAGCGTTCGGACTTTGTGTCTTCAAACTTTGTGTCGATGATCCGGGATTTGTTGCCATTATTTTTAGCAGTTGTTTCACAGATATATCGCGTATTATTGGTTTTTATCAGGATTGGGACTTGATTGTGCGATCAGGCAGACAGACTTTGACATGGATTGATTATTCCATAATTGAGTTATAATGTTGCATTTTGTTAAAATTTGTGAAATCGTGATTGTCAGCATATTGATGCTTTGAAGGGGGGAGTCATTTGCTCGTATAACAGGAGATCATCGACTTCAGGCATTTGTATGTATATTGTTTGGTTATTCGTTAATGATGACGATTGATTGGTTTCGTAATGGTTGTGGATATCTTAGTTGAACTGTTGATTACGATGGGAGTGCAAGTTTCGAGGACGAAACTTATTTTAAGTAGTGTAGTATGTAAAGTCCTAAATTTCTACTATGGTTATTTAATGTTATTTTATTCGAGCTATGTTGTACATTATGGAATCTGTACGGTATGAAAAAAATAATTAAAGGACTGAGGCATCTATATTGATATAATAGTTTTACTTGGTCGACAATTGCATTTGAAGACATCGTGTATAAGGTTGTTTTAATTCTGATATCGGGTGTATCGTACGAGAATGTTATTGGGACGAGTATTTGTATTCAGTATGTGTGTGTACGTAACCAGTATGTCGAGGCGGACAGGAACAGTTGGAATTGGCTAAGTGCAGAAGCCATTATGTACGCTAAGCTGAGGAGTTTACGTACGTTAAGTTGGTAAGTATAACGTACGTTATGTATCATGCATTACGTACGTTATAGCATCAGGTGAGATAAAGTCGTTTGATCAGAGAACTTTGTCAAAATACAAGCGTAGCGTACATTAAGCATATGAGCTTACGTACGTTAAGACACAGACGTAATGTGTTGACACAAAATGTATTTTGATGATGGTTACATACAAAACATTTAATTGGATCTATCTCGGCTCGATAATATTTTGAAGGAACAAAATATGGCTAACGCACGCTAAGTATCATACCGTAGCGCACGCTATCGGGACATGCTTATACAGTCCAGTCAAGTCAGCTGCAGCCTACTCAAGTCGCCTGATCGATAGCGCACGCAAGCTATTCAACGATAGCGCACGCTAAGAACCTACAGTTAGCGCACGCTATACATCAAATATAACGCACGCTATCGCAAGTCTCCAGAGTTCAGTGAAGTCTGGAAGGAAATCAAAATTGGACGTTGCGCACGCTATTCATATATTCTTACGTACGCTAAAGTGAAGACATAGCGCACGTTACTCATCATATATAGCGCACGCTACCAATATTATGGTTAGTAGTCCAGTAGCTACTGGACTCACTTCGTCAAGGCTCTTACGTACGCTACACAAGGTAACGCACGTTAATGGAATAACTCAGTAGCGCACGCTAATGGAAAAGTATTAGCGCACGCTAAATGGAATCTGCAGTTTACATTTTGAAATTCAACCGTTGGAAGCAAGAGTCAATGCATCCGGAAAATCGAAATATTGGATTTAATTAATGCTAGCGCACGCTATGCATATCTGATAGCGCACGCTAATCATGAATTTAGCCGTTGGAAAAAGAGTCGTTGGAGAGAAAATCGGATATTGTCAAAGTCAAGATCGAAGACTAGTTGACCAAGACGTTAGCGCACGCTACCATGTCATTACTAGCGCACGCTAGTCATAGTATTTTACCGTTGCAACAGTGTTTGTGACCGTTCAGTGATTTCAAGTCAAAATCCGCTAACGCACGCTACAAGGATCTATTAGCGCACGCTAATAGTATATTTTTCAGAATTTGAAGGCTGTCTCACACCTATAAATACCCGAAGGACTTGGGTATCAAACACACAACTTCAAGCATTCAAGCATACAAGCATACAAGCAATCAAAGCATTCTTGAGCTCAGATTTATATACTTTATTGCATTACAAGTTGTGAGAAAAGAAAGATACAAGAGCGATTTCAATTGTAATATCTATTAGTCTTTGTATTCTTTCATTTGGTTGTAAGTGTTGCATCACTTACACTTGAGCGAAAAAGAAACGAATCAAGAGTCACTAATCCGGTGTTATTAGGATCTTTGATCCGGCATTGTTAGGATTATACTCCCATATTCGTATAGTGAGGATTATCTAGTTCCTATAGAACACTAGATAAACAATCATTTATATTGAGGGAAAGGTTGAGCTTGGACCGATAGAAGACAAGCGGATTGTAACGGTTGTGAACTCGGACCGATAGAAGACGAGTTAAGGTTGTGGTTTTTCTTTAGCCAATAGAAAAAGAAAGTCGGAGAGAGGACGTAGGCAAGTTGCCGAACCTCTATAAATTCTTGAGTCTTTAAATTCCGCACTATTTTCTATTTTCTCGCAAGAAATTTCGGTATTCCGCATCACCACTATGTTGGGATTCCACAGAAAATAAACGCAACGGAAGAATAAACGGAATCCCTAAGAGGATCGATCAAGTAACGTATATACGAAAAGAAAAATACGAAGATCAAGGAATCAAAGTCCCATACCTATGATGTCTCTGAAAAACCTTCGTATGATGATGATGATGATGAAGAGCCCTTCGTTCCAAGCACCTAAAGCAAGATGCCTCTACTTCACACGCCGGAACTTGATGGAAAAATCGACAAGCTTCCTTTCCCCAAGAATGCGGCTAGGGAAGCTTGTAGGAATTTTCTCTCTCAATGTATTCTTCTTATATCTTGTCTCTAAGATCAAGATGAAGTTTTCTACCTTACTCTCTCTCTCAAATTCGTGATTATGAGTTAAAGCAAGAAGAAGTAGTCATAACTCCTTTTTTAAAGACTTTTATTTAAAAAAAAATGAAAGTCTACCTTTAACACATGATTGAGGGTATCAAATACACCTCACATATGTCACCTAGTGACATAAAATAAGTATATAAGAGACAAGAGATGGAGGGGGGGGTGGCCTTAAGGGAAATTTCCAAGAAGACGGGTCGAATTTACTCGGCTCGTAATCGATGTTCACAAAACGAATCACTCGTGTACAGGATGTTCGTCAAACGAATCAGTTTTTTTTCCAATGTGTTGGACTAATTAATTAATCCAATTAATTAATTATATCAAACACAAATATATATTTCTCTAAGAAATATAATTTATGAATTAAAGTAATCACCCAGTAACTACTTACAATTCATTAGACCGCTATTTGATTTATCCGTTAAATCAAAATTAGATATCTAATATCTAATATTATAAGAGAGATTATTAATTCACATTTATCCATCAATGATCCTATTACGCGACTCCGTAGGTTCGTCTCAGCCGGCATTGGGAGGAACCAATGAGTGCGGGCAACACTTAGCCACTAGCGGGCCGCACCGTAAACCCCGATCGAGAACGAATGAACGAATCATTCCGTAACCATTATGTCGTGAATACTATATACGTATAGACCCTTCATCGATGTCCCGGTCAAGTCTTAGGGTCACGGTAAAGTCAAACCCTCATCGTTGACTAAACTCTATACATGTGTTAATGCAAATCAAGACCGATCGATTAATAGCGTATCTAATACGACTATATCGTAATGCTTTGCCAAAGACTTATGATCTTATTTGCCATTAACCGTATAGGACATTCGCCCGCTCACTAACAGAGATAGAATCCTTTCTTGGCGTACAAAGAAGATCGCTACTGCCCGTATAGTCCGCACTTCGAGGTCGACTCAAGAATTAAGCAAATGAGTCTAACTACTCTAATGACAAACTAAACGTCACGCATACATCTTCTACCGAACCCTCAAGTCAAAGGTCCACGTAAACTATCACAACCTTTCGATTCGTCATCGACTCTTCGAGAGTGAATACCGTGTGATCAATCGAGTATGAGTCGTGTTCGAGTATCTTGGTCCCACCAATATACTTATAACTATGCTATCAAGACGTGCACACGCCCTAGCATCGATTATACAAGTCTTATTAAAACTTAATGTCCTGTTAAGTTTTATCGACTTGCGAACTAGTTAAGCATTCGAGCTCTATACACTTCTAGTTCCTTTCTACTTTTCTCTATAATGAGTAGATTGTTCACTCTCAAATGAAAGGTATACTATTCTATATACCAAATCACAATGCCAGTTATATACAATAATATAGAAATAATAATTGCCTTATTAAATTTAATATTCATAATTACAATACAATTGCTCTCACTCTCTCATCCTCCGAGTGGCATTCGAGGGCATATTCCTAAAATCTCCCACTTGCACTCAATGCCACAAACTATGGTATCTAATACCCATACTCTCCAGATGTCTCTCTAAGACCTTCTCGAGATAGTGGCTTGGTAAGCGGATCGGAACGTTATTTGTTGTTTCTACTCTCTGCAAAGGTAACATTCCCATCCCGAACCATTTCTCTAACAAAATGATATTTTCTCGTAATATGTTTGGTGTTGTGGTGAGGCCTAGGCTCCTTAGCACTGCAGCGGCTCCGTCGTTGTCACAAAACAGTTGTCACGGGCTTCTCTGCGTTAGGAACCACTTGAAGTTCCTCGGTGAACTTCTTTATCCAAAAGCTTCTTTAGCACCTCCGTGGCTGCCTGATATTCGGCTTGACATGTGGAGATAGCAATCGAACTTTGCTTGGCACTTCTCCAAGAAATCGCCCACCATTCGAGTAAAGATATACCCCGATGTGGACATCCGAGCATCCATGTCCCCCGAAAATCTGAGTCTGTATAACCCATCACTCTTAGTTCTCCACCGCCGTATGTAAGAACCAAGTTTTTAGTCCTCCTAAGGTACTTAAGAATGTTCTTTACAGCAGTCAATGTTCTGCCTGGATTTGATCAAACCGACTTACTACGCTCACAAGATAGGCAATGTCCGGTCTAGTGCAAATCATTGCATACATAAGGCTACCATCACGAAGCATAAGGTACCTTGCTCATTTCCTTTCTATCTTCCTCACTTTGAGGACACATCTCTAAGGAAAGTTTTGCACCATGTTGCATAGGTAGAAACCCTCTTTTAGAATCTTCCATCCTAAATCGCCTGTGATCTTTTCTATGTAGAGGGCTTGGGAAAGACCTAACATTCTTTTCGCTCTATCCCTAGAGAGACGAATACCTGAATATAGGTAGCTTCTCCCAAGTCTTTCATTGAGAACTCTTTAGAAAGCCAAGCTTTCACGTAATCGAGCATTCCTACGTCATTTCCTATAAGTAGAATGTCATCTACATATAGTATTAAGAACGCAATTTTTCTCCCACTAACCTTCTTGTAAATACAGGCTCTTCTTCGTTTTGGACAAAATCAAACTCTTTGACTGTCTCGTTAAAACGAAGATTCCAACTCCGTGAATCTTGCTTGATCCATAAATGGCACGCTGAAGTTTGCATACTTTATGAATATTGGTTTGAGATATGAATCCCTTAGTCGCTCCATATAAATCTCCTCCTCGAGGAATCCATTTAGGAATGCCGTTTTCACATCCATTTGCCATATTTCATAATCTAAGTGGGCTGCTATAGCAAGCATCATGCGAATAGACTTAATCATAGCTACAAAGTAGAAGGTCTCAAGTAATCGATTCCTTCTCTTTGGGAATAACCCTTTGCCACAAGCCCGGCCTTATAGGTATCAACCTTGCCATCTCCATCCCTTTCTCTTATAGATCCATTTGTTTCCAATAGGCACTATGCCTTTAGGACGATCTACTAAAGTCCGCACTGATTAGCATGCATTGAGTCTATCTCGGCTTCCATAGCTTCTTGCCACTTGGTGGAGTCAACGTCTACCATCGCTTGGTCGTATGTAGAAGGATCTTTCTCTTGACTACTTTCTGTCATCTCATGGACACCTGTTCCTCTTGATGCGAGATAGCCATACCTCTCGTAATTGAGAAATTCTACTAGACTTGCGAGGTTGTATTTGTATTTCGAAGGTTCGGTTCTTGTATCTTGCATAGGTGTCTCATTTGGTGTTTCTTTTATTTCTTCCAAAGAAATATTTCTACGCCCTCCTTCCCGAATAAACCGATCTTCCAGAAGTGTGCTTGTATAGCAACGATGATCCTATGATCTTCGTGCATGTAGAATAGATATCCCATGGAATCCTGGATATCCTATGAAACGACCTTTCACGACCTAGTTCCAATTTCTCTACTTTAGTCTTCTTGACATAAGGTGGCATCCCCAAATCCTAATGTGATTAAGACTTGGTTTCCTACCTCTCCACATCTCATGGGGAGTCTTAGGAACGGATTTGGAAGGACATCTGCTCAAGATATGCACAAAGCATAAGGAGCGCATAACCCCACGTATAAATCGGTAGATCGGTATAGTTAAGCATGGAGCGAACCATGTCCAACAAGGTTCGGTTCCTTCTTTCACGATACACCATTTAATTGTGGAGTAGCTGGAGGAGTGAATTGTGACACTATTCCTAGTTCTTTTAAGAACTTATCAAATTCGGTACTCATGTACTCACCACCCCGGTCTGACGGAAGAGTCTTAACACGGTTACCTGTTTGATTTTCAACTAGGGCTTTAAATTCCTTGAATTTATCAAAAGCTTCAGACTTATGTTTCATTAAGTACGAATCCATACCGGTATGGTCATCGGTGAATGTAATGAAATACCAAAGCCGTCTCGTGCCACTTCAAAAGGGCCACGAGGCGTCGGTATGGATCAATCCAAGTTTTTCAAAGACTCTTTCAAAAGTCCCTGCGAAGGGTAACTTAGTCATTTTGCCTTGAAGGCAAGATTCACAAGTTGGATAGGGATCTGATCCCAATGGACCCGTAAGCCCATCTTTCTCCATTTTATGAACCTTGGTCTGACCGATATGACCAAGTCTAAGATGCCATTTAAGTTCTTGGTTCGTTTCATCCCTACCACGCTTCCTAGTTATAGTGTTCACAGTTGTCTTATTCTTTAAATTTAAATGGTATAAACCATTTAATAATGTAGCAGTACCAACCAATTTATTTCGAAATAAATACGACAGACCCATCTCCAATAAAGAAGTGAAATCCCTTTCGGTCCATGACCGGAATTGATACAATATTCTTGTGCCCCTTGGGCAAAACAAGTACATCATCTAAAGTGAGAATAAAACCGATTCTAAATCCAACATAAGGGATCCGATATCGAAGCCTCGACACTATGCCCACTTCCGACGGTGACCATCACCTCCCCGAATCCAGACTTCCTACTGCCGTTCCAGATCCCGATTCATTGTACAAATGTGAGAACTCGCACCGAATCAAGTATCCAAGAAGTAGAATATACGCTGAGAACAATTTGTTTCTAAAACCAATAGTTCCGCACCAAGGCGCATTACGGTCAAGCTTTGGACAATACCTCTTCCAGTGGCCTAGCTCACCGCAGATTGAGGCATACATCCGTTTTCTTGGCCCCTTTGCTCTTTTGAACCATTGGGGCCTTGCCCTTCCCTTGTCGATCTTGGCTATCGGACCTAATCGCTTCTTGTTCTTTTTCTTCTTATTTTTGACTTCCAAGTCTTAGAAGAAATCACAAGTGCGACTTCCTTTCCCTTTGTCTTCATCCGAGACTGGCGTCGCTTTGTTCATTAGCCTAAGTTACATGCAATCTCATTGCGGTTGAAGTTCATGACAAATTGGGAAAAGGAGTCAGCAAAGGATCTGCAGGATAAGGTCGGCTGGAGAGATGCATGCATCTGAAAATCAAGAGCTTCCAATCTCTCAATCATCGAGATCATCTTGAGGACATGGTCCCCAACCTTCTCTCCTTCCTTCATCCTGGCGCCGAATAATTGCTTTGATATCTCATATCTAGCAGTTCGGCTATGCTCTCCATAGAGCTCAGCCAGGTGCGCTAAGATGGCTCGTGAAGACGTCATCTTTTCATGGGCACGTTGAAGCTCATTGGTCATTGAGCCTAACATGTACCCTCGCACTCTTATGTCGTCTTTTACCCATTTCTCATGGGCATCGACATCTTCCTGATTGGCTCGGGTTCTTGCAGAGCCGCTGGGATGTCCGCCTCCAAGACGTATCCCAGCATTTCCATAGTTAGGACAATCCTCAAGTTTCGAAGCCAGTCCACATAGTTCGGACCAGTCAGGACGTTCTTTTCAAGTAGTATAGCGAGTGGGTTCATTGTCATATTGAGAGTTTTGTTAACTGCAGAGAATAATTTGAGATTCGTTAGTGATTGTTTAATTATGATCCGAGTAAAGAATTTAAGGACTTTCTTTATTCATAACTCGGCTCCCACTATTTTATCGGCATTTACACACTCCCATGTTAAATCCTAAGTCTTGGGTGACTTCATAGTGGTGATCGATTTCTTTACAAAGTTTAATAGAGGGCAACCCATACGGTTTATATTCTATTATTCTTTATAAAGTGGTGTCTAATATCAACCCATCTAATAGATGATTCGATCTTCTTTACCCCTAGTTCACTTGCCCTCAACCCATTCTCGTTTCTATGGCTCATGAACTATCTAAGTTTAAACCGTCAACTCCTATTAGTCGACAATTGAATCTTACCCGCAACCCATACGGTTTATAGGGGTTTGATTTGTCACAACCAAAGGCATCTAATGCACTCTAGGAATTTATCAACTTTCCCCAAAAATATTACCCCGACATACTCGGAAGAATAATATTCCGTTTAGATTTCAATTTTCCATGAGTTTGACGGAGGGTAGGAAACCTCGTAACCTTTATAACTTAGTGTTTGTAAGTGGGAGTATTAACGCGATTATATGTTACACTTTGCACATTAATCCGTTTATAAGCGCGATTTGTGGTTTGTCAATCATTCAAAATGAAAAACAATAAATAGCAACCTAGTTACTACCAACATATAGCTCATGGACTTTTTCCTAAGTATTGGGCCAAGCCAAATAACGAAAAGAAAAATACGTATTGATTCTTCGTCTTCGGTCGGTCGTCTTCGGTCTTCGTCATAGCCATATGAATAATTACATCATTGAACAATACGTCCTTTTATACATATTTTCTAGTAAAAATAAATAGGCTCAAAATGGCCTTTACAACCATATCGAATCGAACAAATCAACAACTAAGTCCACGAGCTATATCACCATCACATAAGGCATTCCATACAACATGTAATGGTAAATGAAATTAAATAATCAATTAATATATTAATCCAATTAATATAAAAATTAATTTATTTAATTTCTACAATATTAATCAAATTAATATTTATAATCGTCATTTTAATCCGTTCAAAGTAATCCGCCAAAACAATATTCTCGTCTAATAATTTCCCTTAAAAAAATATTCCAAATATTTTATTAAATCTAATTAAATCCAATTTAAATTTGGAAATTATTACAACGAAATATAAACACAAAAATGGAGTCCGGAAAATCCGGTATCGAGGCCCGACCCACGGCCCGATTCAAAATCGGGCGAAAACCAACCGCCGGACGAGTCACTCTCGGCCACTGCCGGCAAGGCTGGCGGCGGCTACTGATAGCTAGCGAGTCACTCTCGGCGGCCAGCGGCTGATCGATGGCTGCTGCCGTGAATTGCGTCTTAAATGCGGTATTCGTGTTTAACCCCGTTTTCTCATTTTTTCGACTAAACACAAAAGCGAAAAAGTTTCTTAACTTCATGAAGAACTTATAAATCAACAAAAATCAAATTTTTCAGATTTATAATTCACATAAAATAGTCGAAACTTGACTTACTACGAACGATTAAATTTCTTCGATTATATCTATTATGATTCTAAATCATAAACATCATCAAATAACATTCCAAATGCAAAGATGATCGTATATACGATATATTTGACCTCGCTCCGATACCACTGTTGGGATTCCACAGAAAATAAACGCAACGGAAAAATAAACGGAATCCCTAAGAGGATCGATCAAGTAACGTATATACGAAAAGAAAAATACGAAGATCAAGGAATCAAAGTCCCATACCTATGATGTCTCTGAAAAACCTTCGTATGATGATGATGATGAAGAGCCCTTCGTTCCAAGCACCTAAAGCAAGATGCCTCTACTTCACACGCCGGAACTTGATGGAAAAATCGACAAGCTTCCTTTCCCCAAGAATGCGGCTAGGGAAGCTTGTAGGAATTTTCTCTCTCAATGTATTCTTCTTATATCTTGTCTCTAAGATCAAGATGAAGTTTTCTACCTTACTCTCTCTCTCAAATTCGTGATTATGAGTTAAAGCAAGAAGAAGTAGTCATAACTCCTTTTTTAAAGACTTTTATTTAAAAAAAATGAAAGTCTACCTTTAACACATGATTGAGGGTATCAAATACACCTCACATATGTCACCTAGTGACATAAAATAAGTATATAAGAGACAAGAGATGGAGGGGGGGTGGCCTTAAGGGAAATTTCCAAGAAGACGGGTCGAATTTACTCGGCTCGTGTCTTTGGATGTTCACAAAAACGAATCCCTCGTGTACCGGATGTTCGTCAAACGAATCCGTTTTATTTCCAATGTGTTGGACTAATTAATTAATCCAATTAATTAATTATATCAAACACAAATATATATTTCTCTAAGAAATATAATTTATAAATTAAAGTAATCACCCAGTAACTACTTACAATTCATTAGACCGCTATTTGATTTATCCGATAAATCAAAATTAGATATCTAATATCTAATATTATAAGAGAGATTATTAATTCACATTTATCCATCAATGATCCTATTGCGCGACTCGTAGGTTCGTCTCGGACCGGCATTGGGAGGAACCAATGAGTGCGGGTAACACTTAGCCAAACTGGCGGGCCGCACCGTAAACCAGGCGAGAACGAATGAACGAATCATTCCGAACCATTATGTCGTGAATACTATATACGTATAGACCCTTCATCGATGTCCCGGTCAAGTCTTAGGGTCACGGTAAAGTCAAACCTCATCATGACTAAACTCTATACATGTGTTAATGCAAATCAAGACCGACCGATTAATAGCGTATCTAATACGACTATATCGAATGCTTTGGCCAAAGACTTATGATCTTATTTGCCATTAACCGTATAGGACATTCGCTTTGCTCACTAACAGAGATAGAATCCTTTCTTGGCGTACGGCAAAGATCGCTACTGCCCGTATAGTGCGCACTTCGAGGTCGACTCAGCAATTAAGCAAATGAGTCTAACTACTCTAATGACAAACTAAACGTCACAGACACATCTTCTACTGAATCCTCAAGTCGAAGGTTCACGAATACCTATCACAACCTTTCGATTCCGTCATTGACTGTCCCGGAGTGAAATCCGTGTGACGAATCGAGTATGAGTCGTGTTCGAGTATACTGGTCCCACCAATATACTTATAACTATGCTATCAAGACGTGCACACGTCCTAGCATCAGTTATACAAGTCTTATTAAAACTTAATGTCCTGTTAAGTTTTATCGACTTGCGAACTAGTTAAGCATTCGAGCTCTAAACACTTCTAGTGCCTATCTCCTTATCTCTATAAGGAGTAGAATGTTCACTCTCAAATGCAAGGACTACTATTCTATATACCAAATCACAATGCCAGTGATATACAATAATATAGAAATAATAATTGCCTTATTAAATATAATATTCATAATTACAATACAATTGCTCTCACTCTCTCATCCTCTGAGTGGCATTCGAGGGCATATTCCTAACACACTATTCAACCCCCCTTCTAGTGGTGAATTTATCTCCTCAGTTGGTATCAGAGCGGGTCTCTTTTTAAAGGTTTAACCACCTAAGAGAAAAAGATCCGCAAATGGCACTTCTTGGCCAAATTGAAGGAAATGCTCTCAACCGTCCTCCTTTCTTCGACGGTTCCAATTTCATGACGTGGAAAAAGAAGATGGCGATCTTCGTTCAAGCCTACGATATTGAAATCTGGAAAGTTATTGCTCTCGGTCCTAAACTTGCTAAGAAAGAAGATGGATCGTTGAAAAAGATCGAAGAGTCTAACGATGAGGATTGGAGAAACACGCATGTCAACTCTCGAGCCACTCAACTCCTCTATTGCGCTCTCAATCCCGAAGAACTTAATAGGATATCGTCCTATGAAAGTGCAAAAGAAATTTGGGAAATTCTCGAAGTCACTCACGAGGGAACCACCCAAGTCAAGGAGACCAAAATTAATATGTTACTCCATGACTACGAATTATTTTCCATGAAAGACGAGGAAACGATCACAAATATGTTGGATCGATTTTCGGCTATAACAAACGGTCTTGCATCTTTCGGAAAGCCTATATCGAGCAGCGACAAAGCTAAGAAAATTCTTCGATCGTTGCCACGAGAATGGGATGCCACGGTCACCGCGATCATGGAATCCAAGGATCTCAACAAGCTCGAATTTAGTGCCCTCATCGGGTCACTCATCAACTATGAGATCGTTCTCAAGTCTAGAGGCACAAAACCAAAGCCTCGAGAAAGAGTAGTCGCATTCAATGTGGACAGCGACGTTGAGGAAGATGTTGCCGAAGAAGAAGACGACGAGGAACTCGCTCTTTATGCCAAAAACTTTAGAAGGTACAAAAACCTAATTCAAAAGAGGCGAAGTTTTCTTGGTCGGGATGGCAAACCGGAGCAAAAGAAGAGTGGCTACACTCCTATCAAGAAGTTCGACAATAATTGTCGAAAATGTGGACAAGCCGGTCATTATGCCAAAGAATGCTGAGGATCCTCTTCAAAACCGCAAATGGAAAGATTCAAAAAGAAGGAGGTTCTAATCGCATCTTGGAGTGATGACGAGGAGGAGATTGAAAGATCTCTAGACGCAAACCTTGCATTCATGGCCCTCGACTCCGAAAGCAATATCGAGGTAACCTCTAAACTCAATGATGATGAATATGACTCTTTTGATTTTTGTGATTCACAAGAAGTTCATCAAGATGATGAGTTGTTGAGTGCGTTTGAATCGTTAAATACGGAGTATGACGAGATGGTCAAGTTAAATATATCTTTAAAGAGAAAAATAAAATCTCTAGAACTCGAAAACTCCTCGCTTGAAAACAAGGGCAAAACTATTGAGACCGACCATACTTCATGTCTTGAAAAAGAAAAAGTTTTGGAAATTGAATTAACAAAAACTCAAAAGGAGCTAAAATATATTTTGAACAAATTTACTCTCGGAAACGAGAAATTCGAAAGGCTTTTATCTATTCAAAAATCGCCCTTGCTCAAACACGGTCTTGGTTTCGACCCTTTTAAACGGGAACAATCCCTTATTAACCTTGACAAAATAAAGAAAACCGAAACCGAGAACCCAAAAGATCCGCTCAAACGAGTTCACAATGTTAATACCCATTCAAAGTTAAGAACTATCAAAGTTAAGCAAATATGGGTTCCGAAAGGGACGATTGTCCCGAATGCTATAAGCATAGTTAACTTTGGAGGACCCAAACGGGCTTGGGTACCGAAACAACCGAGAAATTCTACTTTTGTAGGTACCGGCACCAAGGAAAAACAAGTGGTACATTGATAGCGGATGCTCAAGGCACATGTGCGGCTCCGAGGATTTATTTGAGGACCTCGAATATCAAGATCAAGGACATGTGACCTTTGGAGATAATCAAAAGGAAAAGATCAAAGGAATCGGCAAAGTCGGTAAGGAACCTTCTCCTTCTATCAATAAAGTACTATTTGTTGAAGGTTTGCATCATAATCTCCTTAGCGTTTCGCAACTTTGTGATGAAGGTTTTAAAATTCTATTCGAGCAAACGCATTGCACGGCATTTAGAAATAATAAAATTGCATTCATTGGTTTGAGATGTGGAAACATCTATATTGTTGATCTTAATGATAAGAGTTCATTCAATGAAAAATGCCTTATTACCTTGGATGACAATGCATATTTATGGCATCGAAAATTGGGGCATACTTCTCTACCTATTATTTCTATCTTATCTAGACACGACCTTGTTCGTGGATTTCCCAAACTCAAATTCGATAGAAAACATTTGTGTGAATCATGCATTAAAGGGAAACATACTCGAGAATCGTTTAAACCAAAATTCGAGGTTTCCACTAGTCGAGTTCTTGAACTCGTGCATATGGATTTGATTGGACCATCTAGACATGTTAGTTTAAATGGTAAACTTTATACTTTGGTTATTGTTGATGATTTCTCTCGATTTACTTGGGTTAGATTTTTAGCTCATAAAGATGATGCATTTTCCGAGTTTTCTAAATGGTGTCGTTTGGTATCAAACGAGAAAAACCTCTCCATAATTTCTATTCGCACCGACCACGGAGGTGAATTTGATTGCACCCCGTTTGAACTTTTATGTGATAAATACGGTATTAATCACAATTTTTCGGCTCCTAGAACGCCTCAACAAAATGGTGTTGTTGAAAGGAAAAACCGATCTTTGGAAGAAATGTCGAGAACAATGCTTAATGAATACTCTCTTCCACGATACTTTTGGGCCGAAGCAATTTTTACGGCATGCTATGTGATTAACCGAGTTCACGTTCGTAGAACTCATCTTAAAACTCCTTATGAATTATGGAAGGGCAAAAAGCCCAATATTGCTTACTTTCATCCTTTTGGTTGCAATGTATTTATTTTGAACAATGGCAAGGATAACTTGGGCAAGTTTGATGCCAAATCCGACTCGAATATTTCTTGGTTATTGTACTAATAGCAAAGCATATCGTGTGTATAATATTAGAACAAATAAAGTTGAAGAGTCCATACACGTTAAATTCAATGATATGATCTCACCCCGAGAAAGGTAGAATATTTTGATGATGCAGTACCTTTCCGGATCCTCACCCGAAGTGAAGAAAATTTCGGAAATCGAAACGAACACAATCGTTGATTTACCGAAAGATTGGAGGCACATCAAGGACCATCCGAAGGATCTCGTGATCGGAAACATTGAAGACGGTGTTCAAACCCGAAGGAGGACCACCGAATTTATGGCTCATTGCGCTTTTGTATCCGAAATAGTTCCCAAAAATATATCCGAAGCTCTCGATGATGAAAGTTGGGTGATGGCAATGCAAGAGGAGCTTGTGCAATTCAAGCACAATAATGTATGGAATTTAGTTCTGCTTTAAAGATAAAACAATTATCGGAACTAAATGGGTGCATAAAATCAAGAGTGACGAAGACGGCTATCCTATTCGAAATAAATCTCGTTTGGTCGCTCAAGGATATAATCAAGAAGAAGGTCTTGATTACGAAGAAAGTTTTGCTCCCGTGGCTCGACTCAAGCCATTCGCTTGCTTTGTGCATTTGCCGCTCATAAGAAGATAAAACTATTTCAAATGGATGTCAAAAGTGCATTCTTGAATGGTTTCATTCAAGAAGAAGTCTACGTCAAGCAACCTCCCGGTTTTGAAGACCATCACTTTCCGAATTATGTCTACAAGCTCAACAAGGCACTCTACGGGTTGAAGCAAGCACCCCGAGCATGGTATGATCGTTTAAGTCAATTTTTAATAGCAAATGACTATAAAAGAGGCAAAGTCGATAATACCTTGTTTGTTAAAGTACTAAATGATGATATACTTGTTTGCCAAATTTACGTTGATGACATTGTTTTTGGAGCTACTAATGAATCCTTGTGCCAAGATTTTTCTAATCTTATGAAAGGAGAATTCGAAATGAGTATGATGGGAGAATTAACGTTCTTCCTCGGGCTTCAAATCAAACAATGCGAAGATGGAATTTTTATCCATCAAACGAAGTACTCAAACGACCTTCTCAAGAAATTCAACATGGAAAATAGCAAGGTGATATCTACACCAATGTCGTCCTCATTAAAGCTTGAGAAAGATGAAAATGGCAAATCCGTAGATCAAAAATTATATCGAGGTATGATCGGATCTCTGCTATATTTGACTGCATCTAGGCCAGATATAATATTTGCTACATGTCTATGTGCTCGATTCCAAGCTAATCCCAAGGAATCACATTTAATTGCTTGTAAACGTATTTTTCGCTATTTAAAAGGAACTATTGGACTAGGTCTATGGTATCCTTCTTGACTGGACTTTAATTTAATTGCCTATAGTGACGCCGATTTCGCGGATGCAAAATTTATAAAAAGAGTACTAGTGGTACATGTCATTTTGTTGGATCTGTTTAATATCTTGGGGAAGTAAAAGCAAACCGGCGTAGCATTGTCTGTGAGGCCGAATATGTCATTGCGGGGAGCGCTGTGCTCAAGTGCTATGGATTAAAAATCAACTACGCGACTACGGCATTCATTTTGAAAATACCCCTATCTTATGTGATAACACTAGTGCTATTAATTTGAGCAAAAATCCTGTTTTGCACAGTAGAACCAAACATATAGATATTAGACATCATTTTTTACGTGATCATGTTCAAAAGAAAGATATCTGTTTAATTTTTGTCGGGACGAAGGATCAACTTGCTGACATCTTTACGAAACCTCTTCCCGAAGAATCTTTTAATTCCATTCGTTTACAACTTGGCATGGGACATATAGACAATTTTTGAAATAAGCTTCTACTCAAAACATCAAAATCGGTGAGTCAGATCAATCGCTAGCGCGCGCTAGCTTCATATTCTTAACGCGCGCTAAAATCTGCATTCGAGAACGTACACTAAACACTACCCTCTTGCGTACGCTAATTTCAGTTTTTTTGATATACCACTGAACAGTCCAGTGAGCCCTGCTTTTTCGCCTAACGTACGCTAAGTCTTTAAATCCTAGCGTACGCTAACTTAAACGTCGCTGACTATATATATGCCGTACAACCCTAAAACTCAACAGACTCTCTAACGCACGCAATCGACTTCCCTCTTGCAAAAACCCTAGACACTCATCCGATCCAATCTGCAAGCTTCTCCCTCAAAATCTTCGATTCCCTTCGTTTTACCCATCAAAATGTCGAGCAAGAATCGCACCGCTATGGGAAAGCAATACAACAATCTTAAAAGACCTCTCAATGCCCAATTTGATTCGGATCGATTCATCTCCGCCACTGCCTCGAGGGTGTTCTTCGACATACTCCCTCAAGAACACATCACTGATTGCTATTTCTTCAATCTCTTGAGTCTCGAACGGGTAAACGTTGACATCTCCAATTTCTTTTCCTCGCTCGGTATTTCTCGCTTTGTTGAATGCACAAACCCTGTTTTTCCTGAGCTCGTCCGGGAGTTCTATGCCAACCTTCACGTGGCCGAGAGTGAAGGTTCTTCAGCCCTTGTGCTAGGTAGTCTTGTCGGAGGAACCAAGGTGAAAGTTTCTTCCGACGTTTTGTATCAAATTTTCGGTTTACCTTCTGATGGTTATATTTGCACTGGTAAATCCTTGGCCGACGACAGTGAAGTCGGTGAAATTGATGTGAAAGAATTTTTGAGCTCGAAGGCCGTTATCGATATAACGGACGATTTTTTTGAAAACAACGACTTCGGGGTCAATATTCGTCTGCTTTTGGTAGCCCTCACAAAATGCCTTATGCCAAAGGTCAATTCCCAGCATAAACTTGTAGGCGTGGACAAGCAAGTGGTTTACCGAGTTCTCAACGACGACAAAGTCAATTTCTCCGACATCATCATCAGTTGGATGAAGGTGAAGGGAGATTTGTTTCGGTCGAAAAACTATGCCACTCGTTCTCGCAAGGCTGGAATGCCTTATGGCTCAATCTTGTCGGCTATCTTCAGTTTTCATCAAGTCTACTTGTCAAAGGACAAGGCAGTCCCCGTCTCCCTCGGACATGAAATCTCGGACGCTTCTCTTAAAGCGATGCACTACGTCCGGACGATCAATAGAGGCTGGATTCTCTTTCCGTACCTACGTGATAATGACCAAGTAGAGAAAGGGTCACGGATGCCCACTGCCGAAGAAAAAATCACTCGTCGGGGACCTCACACCCTTCGAGAAATGCAGATTGGGGACTTCGTAAGGAAGCCTACGTCGAAAGGCAAAAGGACAATGAGAAATGTGGTAACGGAAGAAGAAGAGAGTGATCTCTGTGCTCGGATGCGGGGCATCGAGACCTCACACGCTGAGATATGAGAGGATTTTCGGGCTCTGCGTTCGGAGGTCCGGGAAGTGCGTTCAGAAGTCCGGGAAGTTCGTGGACTGTTATCCGAGTTCATACGTTACACTCACCCCTCGTTCCCCTTTCCTTCATCCTCCTCCGATCCTTAGATTTGATGATCTTTGATGTTTGATATAGAAACTTGTGTTCGAACAAGCTATATGTTTTGTTTGCCATAAAAAGCTCGTTGTATTCACTGCATTTTTTATCTTAATGAAATTCGCATTTCTTCATTTGGCGTTTGTTATGTACAAGTATTTGCTATTTACAAGTATCGCTATTGGTGTTTACAAGTATTGTTGAATTAATCTTGACTAAAGGCACTCTCAGTTAATATTTATTAATAATGCAACAATTCAGGGGGAGTTCCTTTTTGTTTATGTCAAAAAGGGGGAGAATACTCCAAAAACGAAAATTTACTAATATATCGAACAAGTTTACCTTGATTCGAATTTTTCAAAAAATGTTTTTGCAGGTATTAATTAAATGTTTTGACATCATCAAAAAGGGGGAGATTGTTGACACAAAATGTATTTTGATGATGGTTACATACAAAACATTTAATTGGATCTATCTCGGCTCGATAATATTTTGAAGGAACAAAATATGGCTAACGTACGCTAAGTATCATACCGTAGCGCACGCTATCGGGACATGCTTATACAGTCCAGTCAAGTCAGTTGCAGCCTACTCAAGTCGCCTGATCGATAGCGCACGCAAGCTATTCAACGATAGCGCACGCTAAGAACCTTCAGTTAGCGCACGCTATACATCAAATATAACGCACGCTATCGCAAGTCTCCAGAGTTCAGTGAAGTCTGGAAGGAAATCAAAATTGGACGTTGCGCACGCTATTCATATATTCTTACGTACGCTAAAGTGAAGACATAACGCACGTTACTCATCATATATAGCGCACGCTACCAATATTATGGTTAGTAGTCCAGTAGCTACTGGACTCACTTCGTCAAGGCTCTTACATACGCTACACAAGGTAACGCACGTTAATGGAATAACTCAGTAGCGCACGCTAATGGAAAAGTATTAGCGCACGCTAAATGGAATCTGCAGTTTACCATTTGAAATTCAACCGTTGGAAGCAAGAGTCAATGCAGATCCAGAAAATCTGGAAATATTGGATTTAATTAATGCTAGCGCACGCTATGCATATCTGATAGCGCACGCTAATCATGAATTTAGCCATTGGAAAAAGAGTCGTTGGAGAGAAAATCGGATATTGTCAAAGTCAAGATCGAAGACTAGTTGACCAAGACGTTAGCGCACGCCACCATGTCATTACTAGCGCACGCTAGTCATAGTATTTTACCGTTGCAACAGTGTTTGTGACCGTTCAGTGATTTCAAGTCAAAATCCGCTAACGCACGCTACAAGGATCTATTAGCGCACGCTAATAGTATATTTTTCAGAATTTGAAGGCTGTCTCACACCTATAAATACCCGAAGGACTTGGTTATCAAACACACAACTTCAAGCATTCAAGCATACAAGCATACAAGCAATCAAAGCATTCTTGAGCTCAGATTTATATACTTTATTGCATTACAAGTTGTGAGAAAAGAAAGATACAAGAGCGATTTCAATTGTAATATCTATTAGTCTTTGTATTCTTTCATTTGGTTGTAAGTGTTGCATCACTTACACTTGAGCGAAAAAGAAACGAATCAAGAGTCACTAATCCGGTGTTATTAGGATCTTTGATCCGGCATTGTTAGGATTATACTCCCATATTCGTATAGTGAGGATTATCTAGTTCCTATAGAACACTAGATAAACAATCATTTATATTGAGGAAAGGTTGAGCTTGG
Source organism: Orobanche coerulescens (assembly GCA_033398695.1). Taxonomy (NCBI): domain Eukaryota; kingdom Viridiplantae; phylum Streptophyta; class Magnoliopsida; order Lamiales; family Orobanchaceae; genus Orobanche; species Orobanche coerulescens. The sequence goes on along the minus strand of CM065805.1, from coordinate 142,994,977 downwards.
ACCGATAGAAGACAAGCGGATTGTAACGGTTGTGAACTCGGACCGATAGAAGACGAGTTAAGGTTGTGGTTTTTCTTTGCAATAGAAAAGAAAGTCGGAGAGAGGACGTAGGCAAGTTGCCGAACCTCTATAAATTCTTGAGTCTTTAAATTCCGCACTATTTTCTATTTTCTCGCAAGAAATTTCGGTATTCCGCATCACCACTATTCAACCCCCCCTTCTAGTGGTGAATTTATCTCCTCATAATGTACGTTACGTAGAGTACATAACGTACGTTATGAAGAGAATTGGACAGGATCAGGCTAAGACCGACAAGTGGGTCCCTTGGTTGGAAAATTTTGGTTGGCGTGCGAAAAGGCAAGTCGACGAAGAGGTTAACGTACGCAATGGATTGATCATTATGTACATTAAATGGGTATATACTGTAGCAAGTCAACTCTTTGTTATGTATGCTATTGAACAGGTGTTATGTACGTAACACAAGGTACGAAATGAGGCAGTGAGCTCTGGATGATGATTACGTATGCTATGTAGGACATATAGCGTACGTTAGAAGGCCTTACATACGTTAATGTTGGGCGTTAACGTACGTAACAATATGTGCAGGTTATAAAACAAAGATCCGTCTTTCATTTCTTCAGGATATGAACATGATTATGGAATCATGGTTTTCTTGGTGTTCTTAATATATATCACATCAAAGAGGAATATGTGATGAGATATATAATGGTTTTTATTATAAATATGAATTTGATAATTAAAACCAATATTATGTTGATTGTAGTCGTTGATTTCATATGTTCTTGATGAAATATGAATCATGATAATGAGGATGAATCCGGAAAGATTGTGGTTAATCTTAGAACATGATAGCTCGGATTGTCGATTATGTCGGTCGTATTATTTTACTATGAATTTACAATTATGAACAAGGAGGAATATTGTTAATTCATCTAGGAGGTTGAATTCGGAATAGAGTACGTTATGTAATCCTTGTTATGAGGATTAGTTGATCGTTGATATGGTTATCGGATTATGGAAACGTATTGTGGTTATGGATTCGTGATTGATTGATTCAGGTTGTTTGGATTTGTGTTTAAATCAGGATAGTGTGGAACCATTAGGTTTATCGATCGGTTATATTGATTGTTAATTATGATTATCGAGCCACAGTTTGTATTGTGGATATGAGTTCGTATTTGTTGAGTTGGATTATTTGGTTTTGTATATGATCGAAGTATCGTTGAACCGTTGAGTTTGATTGGTTGGTTATGTCGGTTGTTGATTGTTATCGGAATGTTGTTAATTTATTATTGCAATAGGTTGTGATAATTGATCGTTGATAAGAATCGTGCCTTACGGTCTAGTTCTAGGATGTTCGGGAATTGCATTGGTCAGGGCTGAGGAACTCGTAGACGAAGGCAAGGAATTGGTAGCGGCTTCACTCTCATCGTATTGGTATCGAGGCAAGTTATTACTTGCTCAGTTTATAATATTTAATGAATGGTTTCAGTTTCATTAATTTATAATTCGTATAGCAATGATTATAATTGTGAACACTGGAGGTTTGGGATTGTACGTTGTTTTCGGATTTTGGGAATTTAATCATAATGTATATGATTTACGTTTGTTACTGGTATACTTGGGTATCGAGGATACATTGTGGTAAATGCAAGGATACGAGTTATCTACAGTCTATGGTACTTTTGGATCATCGAGTATTGAGGAAATTGTTAGTGATTGTTTAGACATCGAGATTGCTCTCGAAGGACTCGGGGCAAGTACTCTAATCATTTTTGTCATTTTTTGTCGATCATGTTGTGAACATTCGTGTATTTTTGTTGTCAGGCATTTGTCTATTGATGTTAATATGCAGTCGTGCATTGTTGTCATATGTCTACCATGCATTGGTCCGACGGGATCATCATGGGAATCTATAGCTGTGTGCGCTGGATCATTGGACAGGTATTTCCACCATACGTTGGTCTGACGGGATCATCATGGGAATCTATGTTGTGTGCGCTGGATCATTGGATTACCATGTGTTGTTGTGCATATGTATATTATTCGTTATCAACCTCGTGTTGATCTAACAGGGTCATCTTGGGATCTATGCTGTGTGCGCTGGATCATCAGATTTCCATTGAGTATACATTTTTGTTATTGTTGTGGGCAAATTGATTTCGTCATGTGAGTATGAATTTGTAGGTCTTGTGTTAGGACCATGTCCGTATGTTGTATTGGTATGATTTCGGATTAGACTGACGTGATTCATCGTGGCATTGCATATCCTGATGTATGTTCCGTATTTCCTTTTTCGTATTTGTATTTGACGGACAATCAATTTTCATGTTGAGATTTGATAATGATATCCAATGGATTGAGTTGGTCAGAGTTGGTATATTTCGTATCAGTAAATGATGATGTTTTGAGAACCTTGGGTATTGATTGAGGTACAGTACAAATGTTTGGGCATGAGTTTATTATGTTGTTCAGGATACGAGATGTGAATTTTGGTAAGGATTATCACGAGTTGGTAAAGTTATGGCGGTAAGATCTTACATTGGTAGTATCCTTACTTAGAATTTTTATTGATATGTAATTATTGACGCGATGTGATCGTTATCATTGTTGGATATTATGGCTGGCCCCATTGTGGGCTTTATTTTTAGGTTCTAGGGATATCGATCTTGTAGCGGTCGTGAAGAGATGAGGTTCCCGGAGGATACTGGCTGTGGCGTGTGTTTGTGAATTGAGTACTTTGACTAGTTGTCATTTTTCCGCTGCAATAGTATTTCTTAGTCAATTGTTATATCTGCTGCGAGTATGTTTAAAAATGGATTGCTAGTATTTTGAGAACTTGGGTTTTTTTGAAAAATCGTTTTCTAAACTATTTTGTCGGTACATGTAAGCGATGGCTTAATGTAAGCTTTTAACCTGTTGAGTTTTGGCATTTCAGGCCTTGTGGTTTCAAATGAGATTTTACGACGGTTTTAATAAATGGATTTTATAAAGTCTTCGAATATTTTAAAGATATTACCGTCATCGCCGCTTAGGCATATTTGAGATGTTTGTAAAAATATCTTTCAGCATTGTGGGTCCCATTTCGGGGCCCATGGCGCTGTAATATTCGCGGATGGCTCTGGAGGTGTTACAGGCAACACCGGCCACAAGAACATGAACGTCTGAAACATTACTCGAGTATTCAAACCGTTCGAAGGAGAACTAAACTGAATGGGACAAAGTACAAACACCGCAGAAACAAGACATAGCATCACTCTTGCCCATCATCTTTGTGCCGTCCCTGTACACGTCTTTCTCCTCTCCTGGATCCTGAAATACATGAAAAGTATTTCCCCAAAAGGGGTTAGCCGTCGAATAGCTAGTACCAGTATATCGAATATGAAACACAATACTTCTCGACAATAAAGTAAATGTAGTCATCATTTCATCAAACTCAAGACTAGTATTCCGAAATAACTAAATCTCATAGCACTTCATGTAATACCCGGTTGTAATTCAGTAATAATCATTCATCATTCATGACTCATTCATTTGTATTCTTCGTAGGCGTAATTTAGCCGTGTATCAGTTACCGATCGTCATTCATCTCCGTTTAAGAATCGAAACGAGAGTATTATCATAATCATCGTGATTAGTAGCCTTGTGTTGGAAGTATCACCTATTGCATGTTATCGGACTCAATTATATTCATACAAGTATGGGATGTCGGATCATTCAGCGATGTGTGTCGAGTAGATGGATTTATCATTTTGTTGGCGTCTAACAGCGAGTTACGGCCGTAACATGCTTGCATTACGGCCGTAACATACGTTCGTTGTTTTCAGGACATGTCGGACGAAGAGGACATACGGCCGTAGGGGTTGCAGCATACGGCCGTAAGTTGAGGCAGGTACGACCGTAAGGCTTAGCCGGTTACGGCCATAAGACCGAGCAGGGTGTCTGGTCAGTTTTCGACAAAGGCTTCATACGCCCGTAAGTCTTGCCGAGTACGGCTGTATGAGTCGAGTTACGCCCATAAGGCAGGTGCGGTTACGGCCATAAGTCTGTCGGCAGACTTTCGACGAAACTGAGTTACGCCCGTACGATGTGGCTGGTCACGGCCGTAAGGCCGTTGACTTGGAGAGGTTACGGCCGTAAGTAGGCCGAGTTACGGCCGTAACATTCGGCAGTTTATATAGACTTGGACAGGATTTTTGCACTCATTTCACTCGTTCTTCACTTGAGTTCCGAGAGAGAAGTTCTTGGGAGAGATTTGTCTTCACCACATAACTTGGGTAGGAGTGTTCTAAGCATATATCTTGGATTGGGGAGCTTGGATAATCGATTTAACACGATTCCACCGGATCGAAGTGTTTGGATCTTCAAAGGTAAATTCTTCAACATCTTGGATTTCGATTTTGTGTTGATATATGATGTTTTGGATGTTATAATCATGTTGTATGAAAAGATATACATATGATTATGAGTTTGTATGAATATTCATTGGATTATTGAAGGATTATTCAAAGAACACTTTGAATATTGATTTGGATTTGGGGGTTTTTTATTAGAGGTTGTTAAAATCTCGAATTGGATATTCATATTGGATTATTGATTGTATTGGAGATGTTTTTGTTGGATTGTATCACTCCTTGGAAGTTTGGTATCGATATAATTGAGGATTGGTTGTAAACAATCGAAGATTGGTTTGTTATAATTCCCCAATGAACTTGGATTATTCATATCAACATTTTGAGTGAGTTATAATCATGCTTGATACGTATATTGAACGGATTGTGGGTAATTTTGTTATTCAAGGTTGTTCGAGCGACCGACATCTCATTTTTAGGACGTTTGTTCGAGGAAGGACATTCTTCACCGGTGTTGTGGAAGTTATTTCTTACTCGGTTAAAAGGATAATCATTCCTTTCGTTGTTGTTCATTCATAAATCATATTCATTCATAGTATAATAATCATGTTGAGACTTGTAATTACCAAACTAATCATTCAATTCACGAGGAACGATGGTTCCGATCATTTCAGTGAGCTATCATTCATTTCACTATTATTTCATCTCGGTGATTCATTCTTGACCTTGTCGGATTGTTATTCATGAATATTCATCATGGTCATTCTTGTTCATTTGACCTTCTGGGTTCATATTGCGTGGCCGGGTGGGGATGTGTGGAATTTTGTAGTCGGGCACGTGATAGTCATGTGTTCGGGTTCACCGACACAATGGACTGTGCGCACGGTAAAGTACCTTCGTGATACTAATTAGGTACAAGGGCGGGTGTGTCCGGACACTCGTCTTGTGCACTTGCACATACCATTACGGACGTACTATGATGCCCCTCTTCAGCTTAATTTCATAATTAAGATATATCATGATTGGGTTTATTCAACTCTTGAGGATTGTTGTTCTATGTAACTGACCCCGTTGGGGGATGTTGTTTCAGGTCATGGAAAGGCTAAAGCATGGGAAGAGAACGTTGATGGCGAGGAGTCCCAGTGATACTAGTAGGGGTCCCCAGTCCTTTCAGTCATTCGTGTTTCTTCATTTTATTTCCGCTGCAGACTTCCGTTTGAATACTCATTTTTATTCAATGTTGTATATTTTATCTTCATATAAAATATACATGTATTCTGTATTATCTTGGGTTTGTTGTACTTAAAACTCCTCATTGAAGTAATTGATGATATAATGTGGTTCGGTACTACAATTATATTATTTTAGTCATTAATTTTCATTCGTCTGGTGGGTCCCAGTCGGGGGTCCACGGCACTATAATAATCGCCTAGTTTGGGGTGTTACAGAGTTGGTATCGGAGCGTGGTTTTGAATATCGGAGCGTGCTTTTGAATACTACCTTCCGAGTCATGTCTCATTTGAAATCATCGTTCATCAGACTAATATCATTGGACTTTCATGTCACGTGTGACCAGTGCAAGAGCTGAGCCCCTCAGACCAAAGAACAGTAAGATTTCTGATGCCATGGTATAATTTCTGGCAATAAGAGTCACTCATTCATCATTCAACAGTCAACAATCCTCAATCATCATTTTCATTTTTGATCATGTCGATCATGTTAACTCATTAATCACTCAGTTTATTTCGTTGCTCAGATGTTGATCTTAAGGATCGTATCATTAATCTTGTTAACTTGTTCAAGATAATCATTTTAAGAAGTTCATCAGATAATCATGTCACCTCAGTTGATCATTCATGTAATCATTGTGTTAGAGCGCGTACGCTCATTATTATCTTTTCATGACGTAATCATAACGTTGTACTCATGGGAGATCTATAATTATCTTATGGCCTTCCTACTTCAGTATGGAGAGATCTGTCAGAGGACGCAGGGGGAGAGGCCGCGGTGCGGGCCGATACACGGGAAATAATCACTCACTGCCAGGAAGTCGTACCCGGGGCACAACTCAATCAAACGGTGTTCGGGTTGATTCACTAACCTTTATGCAGGCCATGATGGCCCAGATGCAATTACTTAATCATCATTGCGCCTCTCTAGGTGCTTTAATTGAGAAATCTCTTACTTATGAGCATACTGCGAAGGAAGTTGCTAAGCATCAACCTTCATATTCTGACAAGAAACTGAAGAATCGTATTCAGTCCGAAGGCGGTCAGGCGACCTTCAAGAAACCCCGTGTGGGCCCTACTTTTTCCGAGCGACCTCCTACGGCGCCGAAACCTGCGGAGTCCCAGTCCCGAGCGGCCAGTTCGGCCATCATCTGTTTCAACTATGGAGGGCAGGGTCATTTCAGCAATAGGTGTTCGACGCCGTCTATCAAGTGTTACAACTGTGGAGTTGCCGGGCATAAGGCCCGTTTTTGCCGAAGAGACTCCAAGCATACTCCGGCGGCATTTCAGGCCCCGAAGCAGTCAGCGATTCAGAATCAGGCCACTCAGTCCACGTCGTTCAAGACCGACGGGAGCAAACAAAAGTGGAGCCCACAACTATCAGACAGGAGCATCCGGTGCAGGGACTAGCAAGTCCCGAACTTTATGAGATGTAGAGATCCGAAGATCCAGAGGCCCAGATGATCTCAGGTACACTCGAAATTCTATTTTAACCTGTGTGTACTCTCTTTGATACTGGTGTATCACATCCATTCATTTCCGAGTTCCGTTTGAGTAGACTTCATCTGGATAGCGCTACTAGTTGTGAACCCTATTGTATTGGGCTACCTGACGGTAGAAGAATTATTGGGAACAGTGAAGTTAAGAATTGTCCGATTCAGCTTCATGGCCGTGTGTGGCTAGCAGACCTAATCGTGGTAGATTTACCTAGAGACGACATTATTTTGGGTATTGGTTGGATGGATCGTCACTATGCCATCATTAGTGTCTGTAAGCGTATGGTCACTATCATTTCAGACGATGGAGTCGAGGGTGTATTTCAGGGGGGAGTAATCCCAATTGTTCGGGAAGAATCATTAATATGATGAGATCAGTGTAATTACTCAATCAGGGTTGTTCAATCATTCATTGTATCATTGTGATCGATTGGCCGTTCTAAGGCAATCGAGTTGTTCAATCATTCATTGTATCATTGTGATAGATTGGCCATTCTAAGGCAATCGAGGTGTTTAATCATTGATGTTATCATTGTTATCGATTGGCGATGTATATTCCAGACGAGTTACTTGGTTTGCCTCCACCGAGAGATGTGGGATTAACGATTGAGTTGGAGCCTGGTACGTCTCCAATATCGAAGGCACCGTATCGGATGGCCCCGACCGAAATGCAAGAACTGAAGAATCAATTGGATGATTTGACCGAGAATGGTTATATCCGACCAAGTGCATCCCCATGGGGAGCACCTGTGTTATTTTTCAAGAAGAAGGATGGTTCGTTTCGCTTGTGTATTGATTACCGGAAATTGAACAGGGTGACGATCAAGAATAATTATCCCCTACCCCCCATCGATGATCTTTTGGATCAGTTCGTGGTTGTCTTCATTGATGGCATTTTGATTTATTCTCATGACCGAGAAGAGCACGAGTTTCACCTTCATCAGGTCATCGAAGTGTTGAGACGAGAGCAACTTTATGGGAAGTTTTCCAAATGTGAGTTTTGAATGTCCGAAGTGACGTTTCTCGGACACGTGATTTCATCAGACGGAGTACGCATCGACCCTCAAAAGTCGGAGGCTATCCGAGTTTGGCAATCTCCGAAGAATGTTAAGGAAATCCGAAGTTTCCTCGGATTAGCTGGTTATTATCGGCGATTTATGGAAGGATTTTATAAAATCGCTCAACCCATGACGAACCTTTTGCTGAAGGATAAGAAATACACGTGGTCCGACTTGTGTCAACAGAGTTTTGAGGAACTCAAGAGCCGGTTAATTTCAGCATCTGTCCTTTCTTTACCGCAAGGGACGGAAGGATTCGTGGTTTATAGTGATGCGTCCGGACACTGTAATACCCGCTATTTTCATAATGCATTATTATTATTTATAATAATATTATAATATATCTCATTTTATTTAATTTCATTTAGAGGATCATGAACATTTATTTCGACGTATCACAAGTCCTAGCCCGAGTCATTTTGTCAGATATTAATTAAGTGATCATTACTTATTTTATAATAGTGTTATTAATTATTCGAGTATAATACTAACACTATTATTATTATTAATATTATTATTAATATTATTAATGCCGTTTTTTATTAAGTATTAATATTATTATCATTATCATTTTTCAGATTATTATTATTATCATTACCAAATAAGTATTTTTGCATTATAATTATTATTATTATATTATTTATATTTAATCATGTGTTATGAGTTAACCAACTATAATTAAACTTAATTAATCACAATTAAGAAATTTTCATAGATCGATCGTTCCTCAGAATTCTCACTCCACCAAACTCCTCAATGTTTATCAATATGTACAATCCTAGTTCAAATTAAACACTCAAAAATATACACCTATAAATATAATAAGATTCCTACTGCAGAAATATTTACTGTAATATCCGCAATTTTCGATTTTCGGTAAATTTCTTTTTTCGGCCGGAGTCCGTTTTGAAGACTCGCTCATGACCGTTTCGTCATTTCGAGAATGATTAATTCTATACTTTTTGTCATCCGAGTTCGTTTCGGTATCGTTTTGTTGAGTTCCGAGCTTTTTAGCGACTTTTCCGCACTTGAGTTCGATTCTTGCGAATCTCATCCGAAATTGTTGTTTCGAGTTTCTCGTAAGTTCATTTAATGTTATTATTCATGTTGCGAGCTTTGGTTTGGTGTTTCGATCGCGTATCGTGATTTTCGGACGTTTTGGGCCATTTTCGTAATTTCCCAAAGTTTTGGGTAATTACTTCCGTTGTCGAATTCCGAGCCTTCGAGTGGTCGGAATTGTGTGTTCTCTTAGCTTTTAGATTCGTCTTTGCGAGTACGTCGTAACCGTATCATCGATTTGTATTCAGGTTCGGGTTTCGGGGTCGTTCGGGCCGTCGGAGTTGGCCCCGGCCGAGTCATGGCCGGGCAATGCAGGCCCAGTGCCGCCTTGGCCGAGTCACGGGCGGTAGTGCTCGCGGCTTCGGCCGAGCAGGTGCCGTGGGCCGCGACACATCTTTGGCGGGGCCGCGGCACACTCTGTGGCATTTTTCGGCCAAACCGATGTCTGGTGCCGCGGCTGCACGCCGGCCGGGCCGCGACACCGCCGACCACCGGGAGCCATTTTTGGGCAAGTGCCGCGGCACACTCCCATTGGCCGCGGCACACTGCGGTACTATTTATGGCCCTGCACACGAGTTTTTGGCCATTTTTCTCCTTCTTCTCCTTCTCTTACGCGGCTGAGGGTGATCTTACCATGGAGCCATGTTGTTTAACAACAAATCCATGAAATTCTTGAGTTCATATCATCAATCAATCATCCGTTATCATCCTTTGATCCAGCGAATCAAGGTAATCTTCCTTGGAACCCTAATTTCGTTAATTTGGGGGTTTTTGCGTTTTTGTCCGATTCGTTCCGTATTATTGATTAATTCACGATGGATATGATTAATCTTGGTAGTATTCTTGTGTTTAACATCATTTAATCCATTGTTCTTCGTCGAATCGAAGTATATTTCTTGATTTCCTTCAAATTGACTTTTTTGGGGATTTGTTCCCGATCTCGTTTTTCATCCATTTATGATGGATCGATTATGGTTAAATGATGTTGTTAAACATATTCTTTGGATTGTATATCCATATTTCAACTTGGAATTCCGTTTTCGTATTTTGTCGGGACGAATCGTGTTCTTGGCCGTTTTGGGAAAAACGCTTGAACTTTCGTCATTCGTTCTTTGAATTCAACGGCTTTAAGTCGTGTTAGGGAATTCATTTCATTATTGTTATTGTCCTTCGTAGTTTATGAATGCGAGTTGGCGATCGGTGGAGTCGGCGGGTTCGTAGTCGGTTCGTGTCAACTTACTCCGGTCGATTCTCCGCGTTGTTCTTATTCGAGGCAAGTACATTGTCCATACTATTCTTGTTTTGTGAATATGATAATTTGTTACACCCCCAAAATATCCCGAGGTATTACAGTGCTATGAATCCCACGTGGGACCCACAAGGCTAGTTAGAAAAATAGGCATTTTAAGAAAATCGCGAATTACATAACGTGAATCGAAAGATTTAAGGGAAATGTAATTTGAAGTCCAATTATTACACAACAAAGGTTTTCCCAAAGAAAACAATTTATTCCAATTAAAGCAGCGGCTAGAGATAATTCCAACACCGCTCAAGTCTGACCGGACCCCTCGGGAATGTCCTGCACATGATGAACAATTTTACCTGGTACGACGAGTCATACCTGTAACCGAAATCGAAGAATGCATACCAAATAACAACTACTAACAACGATATACGACATCTTTACAATCACAGTGCCTAGTAATCACAGGGAATATTTCATCACTTAACCGACGAGTCTTTCTCTTTAACACATAAGCCCCCAAGGTCGCAACCAAGAGTCACGGAAGTATCCACATGGGAATACCCCAAAACATAGGTTCCCAATTCGGGTCTTACCCCCTAACACATTTCCACACGGGTACCATACAGGTTTTATCCCCAACACATCGGCCCATTTATAACATCTTTAGAGAAAGACAAACGTCGGCTTTTATCAAAATGACACGTACACACATGCGGTATAACATTGATATTAGAAAATTCACGAGCAAGATTTCACTTCCTGTGATCCGGTAGTAGGTTCTTTATGATAACGAAGTCCCCACGCCCGCTCGAACTTAACCTAGCCACGAAACATCTGATTAACACCTCATACGGATTATAATGAATAAACTAGTCTCCCTTTCCTAACCGGATCCCTAGTGTAGTTTTAATTGTCGGTATGAGTATCGTTTCTAAGTTTTCAAGTGTTGTGTATCATTATCTCGTTCAATCTTATAATTAACATTAGGTATATCGATATACTCAAGAAGATAATCCTATCATTCTTCGGTGTCAACGAATTGTTATGGCGAAATCGAATCTTATGCTTTCTAATACAATTCTATATCCCGAATACTACAATCGACGGATTTTATTGCACAACAACTTCGGTGGTTTGGCAACCAATATTGATTATACTATCGAATTATTTCCTTAGTTTGCTAAGTGTCAAAAATCACAAGGTAAGGGTGGCTACGGACAATGGAACATACGGTGACGGATTACTACGAATTTCCCCACAATTGATTCGTCAAATTTTACATTCATAGTGATGATTTCAAGTGAAATTTCATTTGCACGAAACGAAACATATGAGAAACGAAATTTCCGGTTACTATAATTTCATCCGACAAGATTGTATACGAAGTTTAGCAAAATCTACCCAATACCCGCAATATAATAAGTATAAATAAGAAAACATCGAAGATATAACTCCAGGGATTGGTGGCTTACCTTATTGGAAGAAGAATAATGAAGATGGTTGACGGATTCACAAGAACTACGAGGAAAACGAGAAGTGACTTGAACGACTTGGATAATCTTCACCGAAGCTCAAGAATCCACCTCCTCAATGTTAATTCAAGTGTTTAAGAGGCTTAAGAACCGGGTATAGGGCTAGGAATTTCTCCAAGGGTGGTAGTTTGTGATGTTGGGTCGTGCAAATGAAGAAGGGAACTATCATTTTATAAAACTTGGTTTTGATAACGTACGTTAACGATAAGGGTGTTACGTACGTAAGGTGTATTACGACGTAGCGGTGTCGACAACGCGTCGTAAAGAACTCGCTGCCCGAAATGTGCCCAAGTGTTACGTACGTTAAATTTGGGACATAACGTACGTAACGAATAGTTGACTCATTTGTCGTCTAGCCCGCCGAAAGTAGCCCTGTCCGTGTCAAAAGAAAGATTCTGGTCGGAAGACCGACCCACCCGTTACGTACATAATGTAGCTGCCTTAACGTACGTTACGATCGAAATATAGCGTACGTTAGGCATGGGTTATAGCGCGCGTTAGACAGAACCTTTTAGCCTCAAACCACATTCTAACCATATTGGGGTGACCATCCCTTCCACTCGTCAACAATTATCGGGGAACAAGACGTTGGCCACCATCATATTCGCACCGACGATCGTCCCATGGAGTCAAGGTGTGTCACCCCCGTTTCATTCACATCGTACAATTATATAGCACTCAATGGAATACATAAATAGAAATGATGTCACATTACCAAACATTCACACAGTACAAAGTAATCAAGCATGGAATACCGGAGGTATTACATATCACCCCTCTTAAAATAGTTTCGTCATGAAACTTAAGAAAATAACTCGGGATGACTCTCCTTCATGCTCGACTCGGTTTCCCAAGTCGCCTCTTCCGTGTCGTGGTGCGACCACTGAATCTTCACGAGGGGTATGGCTTTATTTCTTAACATCTTCACACGCCGGTCCAGAATGGCGGTCGGTACCTCCCTAAAGGTAGCGTCATCGGAAATTTCCACTTCTTCGAAATTGAGCTTGTGACTCGGGTCATAGACATACTTCCTTAACTGGGAGACGTGAAAAATATTATGCACTCCATCCAGATGCGGCGGTAGAGCTAATCGATACGCGAGCTTCCCTACCCGGTCCAATATCTCAAACGGACCTATAAATCTCGGGCTTAACTTGCCCTTCTAGCCGAAACGCCGAATACCTCGCATAGGTGATACTTTGACCCAAACATGATCCCCGACCGTAAATTCTAACAGCCGCTTGCGGCATAAGATTTCTGTCGGCTCTGTGCGGCCAGCATGTGCTTCCGAACTATAGAGATCTTCTTAATGGACTCCTGGATAAGATCCAACTCGGTAACCGCAGTGTCGGAGGCATCATCCCAGCATAACGGTGACTTGCACCTTCGCCCATACAGGGCCTCAAACGGTGCCATGCCTATGCTTGCATGCCAGCTGTTGTTGTACGAGAACTCCACTAATCCCAAATATCTAGCCCAATCCTTTCCCCAATCGAGCACGCACGCCCTCAACATATCTTCCAAGGTTTGAATCGTACGCTCGGTCTGTCCATCTGTCTGAGGATGATAAGCCGTGCTAAAGTGTATTTGTGTCCCCATAGCTTTATGGACGGATTTCCAAAAACGAGACACATATCTAGTGTCCCTATCCGAAATGATGGATGAGGGAACACCATGTAGCCTGACGATCTCTCTGATGAAAATGACAGTCAGCTGCTCTGTCCCGGTTGTCTCTTGAATAGGAATGAAATGTGCTGATTTTGTCAATCGATCAACAATGACCCAAATCGTATACTTTCCTCCCACCGCCGTAGGTAGCTTAGTGACAAAGTCCATTGATATGCTCTCCCATTTCCACTCCGGGATGGGTAGGGGTTGCATAATTCCGGCTGGTCTGCGGTGTTCGATTTTCACTTGTTGGCATGTCATACATCGGGCGACGAACCTAGCAACTTCTCACTTCATGTTCTTCCACCAAAAACTCTGTCGCAAATCCTTGTACATCTTGCTTGCTCCGGGGTGAATAGAATAGGGAGTGGAGTGCGCCTCCTTCAGTGTAGTCTGCTTCAGTCCGTCATTCGGTGGAATACATATCCTGTTCTTGAACCTCACCAAATCACCCTGAATCTTATAGTCGGAAACATCTCCTTTCTCGATTCTTTCACCAATCGCACGTAATTCAGGATCTTCCATCTGTGCTAGACGTATCTCGTCTAGTAAGGACGAAAGTATATTGATTGAGCATAATCGTCCTTGCCTACGTTGTACCTGTTAGGAGTATGCCCTCGAATGCCACTCAGAGGATGTTGAGTGAGGGCATTGTACTTGTTATTATGTAAATCATCAATATAAGGCAATGGATGTTTCTTTATTTACTGGTAGTTACTGGCATTCCTAACTCGTAAATATACATGTAGAAACTAGTCCGTGTATTTGAGAGCAAAACGTTCCACTCCTTATTGGATAAGGGGGCCGGCACTGGAAAGGTTTATAGCTCAAATACTTAATCGTTCGCAAGTCGATGAAACTTGGTCAGGCGTTAAGTTTATGTGAAGACTTGTATGACGTGTTCTTTGACAAGGAGAGTGCCTGTCGAACACTAATGGTTAGTGGGAGCACACGTTATAGGTATGCTAATTGGATTAGTATACTCGAACCGACTCACCCTCAATTCGTCACACGGATTTCACTCTGGGACAGTCAATGACGGAATCGAAAGGTTGTGATAGGTATTCGTGAACCTTCGACTTGAGGATTTAGTAGGGATGTGCTTGTGACGTCAAGATTTTCATTAGAGTAGTTCGACCCTATAAACCTAAGGCGGGGTCAACCTCGACGTGCATCTTGATGGGCAAGTAGCGAGTCCCCGAATACCAAGATAGAATTCTTTCTCCTGTTAGTGAATGGGTTATATGTCCTATGCGGTTATTGGCGAGATGAGATCATAAGTCTTTGGCCAAAGCATTGGAGCTAGGCGTATTAGATACACGAGCTCGATGATCTCGATTTGCATTAACACATGCATAGCGTCAAGTACGAGATAGGGTTTGACTACCGTGACCCTATAACTTGATCGGGACATTTGAAAGAAGGGTTTATCGTTCTTGGTATTCACGACGAATGGTTCTTGGATGATCCCAATCATTCGTTCTCGGTTGAAGTGCAGTGTAGGCCGCCAGTGGCTAGGTGGTGCTACTACTCTTTGGTTCCTCCCATTCTTGATCGAGACGGACCTACGAGTCGCGCATTAGGATTGACGACGGAATGAATCGAGCTTAATCTCTCATTATAAAATTAGATATTGGATATCTAATTTTGGGACATTGGATGTCTAAATTGATTTATTGGATAAATTAATTTACGGCCAAATGAATTAAATATATTACTCGGTGATTAATTTAATTCATGAATATAATTATTTCTTGGAGAAATTAATTATGTTATTATGTATTTGATATGATTAATTAATTGGATTAATTAATCAATATAAATACATCGGAGCGAATCGGAGTTTATCTGTTTGGACTCACGGAGTCCGAACGGACCGAACTCGCCTTGGCTCCTTCTAGATGGCCACCCCTCTTTCCTTCCCTTTTCCTTGGTCATAGTCTCCACATGTTGGTGGAAGACTTATGTTCAATCAAGGGGACAAATATCACACCTTGGTGATATTGTCTAAAGTAGGATATCTTGGGGAGTTGAATAGGAATATAAGTGGAGACAAACTCTCACTTGCTACTACACAATTCCAGCCGTGAGCTTTGAAGAAGTGAGAGAGAAAATTATTTTTCTTAGTCTTCATCTTCATCTTCTTCTTCACTTTTATTCTTGAGTTTTCTTGGAGAAAATTCAAGATACATTAAGAGAGATATATTATACACTTAGAGTGTAATAACAAAAGCTTCACCACTTGATTCTAGCCGTAACCTTAGAGGTTAATCAAGTGTTGTTGTTCCGGTCGTTTTTCCGGCGCGTGGCAAGTAGAGACGCGGTGTTTTCGGCGTTGGATCGTTCAAGGGCTTGGAGCGGATTGAACTCGTAGAGATCAAACTAAAGCTTGGGAATAGCTCAAGAGAAGGTTTCCATTTAATCAACGGACTTGAGGGTTAGTTTCTTACAACTCTTGCTTTTCGTTTATATATTCGTATATACGTAGCTCGATCGATCCTCGTAGGGATTCGGATCGAATTAATTTTCGTTTACCGCTTCATTTGGGCCTTCGATTTAGGCACCGAATCCCAACGGTGGTATCGGAGCGTAGGTCTTGCGATCGTATATACGATATTAGCATTTGGAATGCTTGATTAGATGGTGAATGATTTGGAATCATTTTAGTCATAATCGTGGTATATATTTTTACGTTCGTTGTAGTTATATTTTTCGTAAGTTTATGTCTAAATATAAATCTTAATTTCTTGGAAATATGATTTATATTGAAGATATGAATGTTGAAAAATATTGATATTGATATCCGGTCGAAAATCGAGCTCGAATCGTCGTCGGACGATTTTTCGGACAAAGGGCGAGTTCTTTGCCAGGTGACTCGGCCGTGTCCGTGACACGGGCCGTGTCGAGCGATCCCGAGCCTTGCCAGGCAGACCCGACCGTGTCAGGAGACACGGGCCGTGCCCGGCCGGCAGCTGCCGATCGTGATCGGCCATGCCAGGCATGTCTGCCGGCATGCGGCCGGCAGTGACTCGGCCATGGCAGGCCAATTTCGCCCCGGCTCGATTTTTTCGTGTATTCTTGAAAATTAATCTCCCGCATGTTAAATTGGATTTAATATGATTAAAATGATTTATGGTATTTCATTTTATAAGGGAAATTTGATTAATTGGAATATTTATGGTCGACCGAATTATTTTGAACGTTATCATATTACCGATTGTGTGAATCGATTGGATCGGTTCGTATTGTTGATTGGATCAATGTATCTCTACGCTTTCCATTTATATAGTATTTATTGGATGAATGCTTTTGAATGGGGATGTGGTTCGTGGACTTAGTTTTGAATCGTTCGTTTTATTCGATTGGGTTGTAAAGGCCGTTTTGAGCCTATTTATTTTACTAGAAATGTTTGTATCTAGGATGCAATTTCGATGTAAAATTTATATGTAATGACGAAGACCGGAGGAAGATCCATTTCGAGAAGACGAAGATTCAAGACGAAGACTTGTAATTAGATTACGGAGTTTTTGTTTTCTAGGAACGGTCCATGAACCACATGTTGGTAGCAACTAGGTTGTGAATGGTTGTTTCATATTGTATGAATGCCACAAACGCGCTTAAATGATTAATGTGCAAAGTGTAACGTTAATCGCGAAAATTCTCCCACGATAAATTATTAAGTTTATAAGGTTTCAAGATTTTCCTTCCCTCCATCGAGTTTTCGAAATTGAAATCCAAACCGGATGTGCTATGCTTCCGAGTTATCGGGGTAGTCATTCGGGAGGACGGATAAATTACCGGAGCGCATTGGATGCCTTCGGTTGGAGCAAATTTTATCCCTAGAAACCTGATAGGTTGCCGGATAAGATTCAATTGTGAAACTGATTTGCGTCGATGGTATAAACTTAACTTGTTCACGAACCATAGAAACCGTATAGGTTGAGGGGAGTGAACAAGGGGAAAAAAGAAGATCGAATCATCCATTAGATGGGTTGGTGTTGGACACCACTTTATGAAAATTAATAGACTAGAAACACATTCGGTTGCCCTCTATTAAGATTTATAAAGAACTCGATCACCACTATGAAGTAGAGCGACGATACTTAGGATTTCACATGGGAGTGTGTTATTCCGATAAAAATAGTGGGAGCCGGGTAACAAGAATAGAAAGGACCTTAATTCTATACTCGATCATAATATAACAAGTCACTAATTAACTGCTATACTTAATGCGGACATAACTCAATATGACAATGAATCCACTCGCAATTCTACTCGAAAAGAACACCTTAATGGGACCTAACTTTGTGGATTGGCTCCATGTCGATGATTGTCCTCGGTATAGAGGCCTTTGGGATACGTCTTGGAGACGGACATTCGGCGCCTCCTATGCGGACTCGAGCCAATCAGGAAGAGATTGAAAACCACGAAAAGTGGGTTAAGGATGACGTGAAAGTCCGTGCTTATATGATGGCTTCCATGTCTAATGAGCTTCAGAGAGCTCATGAGAAAATGACTTCTGCTAGGCAGATTCTATCTCACTTAACCGAGCTTTATGGTGAGCACAGCAGAACTGCTAGATATGAGATATCCAAGCAACTGTTCGGTGCAAGGATGAAGGAAGGTGAGAAGGTTGGGGAACACGTCCTCAAAATGATATCCATGATCGAGAGATTGGAGGCTCTTGATTTTAAAATGGATACTTCTCTCCAAACTGACCTTATCCTACAGTCTCTCCCTGATTCCTTCTCACAGTTTGTTATGAACTTCAACTGCAATGAGATTGCATGTAATTTAGCTGGGCTAATGAACAAACTTGTGACCGCTCAGTCTCAGATGAAGACTCCGCGGATGAAGGAGTCTGCTCTTGTGATTTCTTCTGGACCTCGGAGGTCTAAGAATAAGAAGAAAAAGACCAAGAAGCAGACTGGACCACAAGCTAAGGACCTTAAGGGTAAGGGCAAGGCCCCAATGGTTCCGAAGAACAAGAAGAAAAAGGATACTTGTCTCAAGTGCGGTGAGCTGGGCCACTGGGCTAGAGGCATCCGATTCTTCATGGCACTTGTGCTGTAACTTTTAGTTTTGGAAACAAATTGTTACGCTCGTATTTTCTACTTCTGAATCTTTGGATTAAGTGCTAGTTCTCATATTTGTACCGTGAATCAGGATCTGGAACAAAGTAGGAAGCTTGGAGCTGGAGAAGTTATGATCACGGTCGGAAGCGGGCATAGTGTCGAGGCGACCGACATAGGATCACTTCTTTTGGGTTTAGAATCCGGCTTTGTTTTAACTTTAGAAGATGTACTTGTTTTGCCCAAGGGGCACAAAAACATTGTATCCATTCGGTCATGGACCGAAAAGGCTTTTCATTTTCATTGGTGATGGTTCTGAAATTTATTTTAGAAATAAACTAGTGGGTACTGCTACATTGTTGAATGGATTGTATCATCTAAATCTCAAAACAAAGTAGTTGTGAATACTATAACTAGAAAAGCGGTAGGGATGAAACCAATCAAGTTTTGAAATGGCATCTTAGACTTGGTCATGTTGGTCGACCAAGGTTTACAAGATGGAAAAGATGGACTTATGGGTCCATTGGGATCGGATCCCTTTCCTACTTGTGAATCTTGCCTTAAAGGCAAAATGACTAAGTCCCCTTCACGGGGACATTTCAAAGAGCCGGCGATAATCGGGATTAATCCATACCGATGTATGTGGTGCTTTGGAAGCAGCACGTGACGGATATCAATATTTCATTACGTTTACAGATGATCATACTAGGTATGGTTATGTATACTTAATGAAACATAAATCCGAGGCCTTTGAGAAATTCCAGGAATTCAAGGCCCTAGTCGAGAAACAAACTGGTAATCATATCAAAGCACTTCGGTTGGACCGAGGTGGCAAGTATATGAGTACGGAGTTTGACGAGTTCCTTAAGGAACATGGAATAGTTTCACAACTAACACCTCCAGGTACCCCTCAGTTAAATGGTGTGTCAGAAAGAAGGAACCGGACCCTGTTGAACATGGTCCGTTCCATCTTGAGCTATCTTGACTTGCCGATTTACTCGTGGGGTATGCACTCTGATCGCGCGTATATCTTGAAGATGTCCTTCCAAATCCGTTCCTAAAACTCCACATGAGATGTGGGAGGAAGGAAACCAAGTCTTAATCATATTAGGATTTGGGGATGTCCCGCCTATGTCAAGAAGACTAAGGTGGAAAAGTTGGAAGCTAGGTCTGCGAAGGGACGTTTCATTGGATTCCCGTCTGGGACGATGGGATATCTATTCTACATGCCCGAAGATCGAAGGATCATTGTTGCTTTACAAGCACACTTCTGGAAGATGAGTTCATTCAGAAGGCGGAGCAGTAGAAGTATTTCTTTAGAAGAATACAATGAAACTCCTCGAGAGACACTGCAAGAAAGCTGGAACCGAACTTTCGAAACACAAGTACAACCACCTCGTAGGTCTAGTAGGGTGTCTCATTTACGAGAGGTATGGGCTTGTGCACTTGGAGGAGCCGGGTCTCCATGAGGTTCCAAGTGATAGCCAAGAGACCGACCCAACAACCTATGACCAAGCGATGGTGGATGTAGACTCCGCGAAATGGCGTGAAGCTATGGAAGGCCGAGATAGACTCGATGCATGTCAATCAGTGCGGACTCTAGTAGACCGCCCCAAGGGCATAGTGCCTATTGGGAACAAGTGGATCTACAAGAGAAAGGCGATGGTGATGGCAAGGTTGACGCCTATAAGGCCGAAGCTAGTGGCAAAGGGTTATACCCAGAAGGAAGGGATCGATTACCACGATACCTTCTCGCCCGTAGCCATGATCAAGTCTATTCGCATGATGCTTGCTATAGCTGCCTACCACGATTATGAGATATGGCAAATGGACGTAAAGACGGCTTTCCTTAATGGATTCCTCGAGGAGGAAATCTATATGGAGCAGCCTAAAGGCTTTGTATCCGAAGTTGATATTCAGAAAGTGTGCAAGCTTCAGCGTTCCATTTATGGACTGAAGCAAGCGTCGCGTAGTTGGAATCTTCGTTTTGACGAGGCAGTCAAAGAGTTTAACTTCATGCAAAATGAAGAGGAACCTTGTGTATACAAGAGGGTTAGTGGGAGCAAGATCGCATTCTTAGTACTATATGTAGATGACATTCTACTAATAGGAAATGATGTGGGAATGCTCGATTACGTGAAAGCTTGGCTTTCGAGTAATTTCTCCATGAAAGACTTGGGAGAAGCTACCTATATTCTTGGTATTCGACTCTCTAGGGATAGAGCGAAGAGAACAATAGGTCTTTCCCAAGCCCTCTATATAGACAAAATCTTAAAGCGATTTAAGATGGATGATTCTAAAGAGGGTTCCTACCGATGCGACATGGAATAAAACTCACCTTGAAGATGTGTCCTCAAAGTGAGGAACAACGAAAGGAAATGAGTAATATACCATATGCTTCGGCCGTGGGTAGCCTTATGTATGCTATGTTGTGTACAAGACCTGACATTGCGCATGCTGTAAGCGTGGTGAGTAGGTTTCGAGCAAACCTGTAGGGAACATTGGACTACCGTAAAGAACGTTCTCAAGTACTTGAGAAGGACTAGAGATATGGTTCTGATGTATGGTGGTGGAGAATTGGATGTGGTGGGATTCACTGATTCGGACTTCCAAGGACTGAAGGACGACTCGATGTCCACTTCTGGCTACATATTTACTCTTAATGGAGGAGCGATCTTGGCGTAGTGCCAAGCAAAGCGCGGCTGATTCCACTGTCAGCCGAGTATCAAGCGGCCTCGGAGGCTTCCAAGGAAGGGTTACGGATTAAGAAGTTTCGGGAGAACTTCAAGTGATACCATGTCTTTGAGTCACTGTTCATTTGTCGCGACAACGACGGAGTCAGTAGCGCAGCCAAGGAGCCGAGGTTTCACAACACCAAACATATTGAGAGGAAGTATCATCTCGTAAGAGAATTTGTTCGCAAGGGATACATTGTGCCGCACAGTAGACTCGGCCGACAACGTCGCCGATCCACTCGACAAGCCACTTTCTCGGACTAGCTTGGAGCGTCATCTGGAGAATATGGGTATTAGATACCATAGTGTGTGGCATTGAGTGCAAGTGGGAGATTGTTAGGAGTATGCCCTCGAATGCCACTCAGAGGATGTTGAGTGAGGGCATTGTACTTGTTATTATGTAAATCATCAATATAAGGCAATGGATGTTTCTTTATTTACTGGTAGTTACTGGCATTCCTAACTCGTAAATATACATGTAGAAACTAGTCCGTGTATTTGAGAGCAAAACGTTCCACTCCTTATTGGATAAGGGGGCCGGCACTGGAAAGGTTTATAGCTCAAATACTTAATCGTTCGCAAGTCGATGAAACTTGACTGGGCGTTAAGTTTATGTGAAGACTTGTATGACGTGTTCTTTGACAAGGAGAGTGCCTGTCGAACACTAATGGTTAGTGGGAGCACACGTTATAGGTATGCTAATTGGATTAGTATACTCGAACCGACTCACCCTCAATTCGTCACACGGATTTCACTCCGGACGATCAATGACGGAATCGAAAGGTTGTGATAGGTATTCGTGAACCTTCGACTTGAGGATTTAGTAGGGATGTGCTTGTGACGTCAAGATTTTCATTAGAGTAGTTCGACCCTGTAAACCTAAGGCGGGGTCAACCTCGACGTGCATCTTGATGGGCAAGTAGCGAGTCCTCAATACCAAGATAGAATTCTTTCTCCTGTTAGTGAATGGGTTATATGTCCTATGCGGTTATTGGCAGATGAGATCATAAGTCTTTGGCCAAAGCATTGGAGCTAGCTGTATTAGATACACGAGAGCTCGATGATCTCGATTTGCATTAACACATGCATAGCGTCAAGTACAGATAGGGTTTGACTAACCGTGACCCTATAACTTGATCGGGACATTTGAAAGAAGGGTTTATACGTTTACTGGTATTCACGACAGAATGGTTCTTGAATGATCCCAATCATTCGTTCTCAGTTGGGGTATAGTGTAAGCCGCCAGGCTGGCTAGGTGGTGCTACTACTCTTTGGTTCCTCCCATTGCTGACTGAGACGGACCTATCGAGTCGCGCATTAGGATTGACGACGGAATGAATCGAGCTTAATCTCTCATTATAAAATTAGATATTGGATATCTAATTTTGGGACATTGGATGTCTAAATTGATTTATTGGATAAATTAATTTACGGCCAAATGAATTAAATATATTACTCGGTGATTAATTTAATTCATGAATATAATTATTTCTTGGAGAAATTAATTATGTTATTATGTATTTGATATGATTAATTAATTGGATTAATTAATCAATATAAATACATCGGAACGGAATCGGAGTTTATCTGTTTGGACTCACGGAGTCGAAGCGGACCGAACTCGCCCGGCTCCTTCTAGATGGCCACCCCTCTTTCCTTCCCTTTT
Source organism: Orobanche coerulescens (assembly GCA_033398695.1). NCBI lineage: Eukaryota > Viridiplantae > Streptophyta > Magnoliopsida > Lamiales > Orobanchaceae > Orobanche > Orobanche coerulescens. The sequence goes on along the minus strand of CM065805.1, from coordinate 142,971,843 downwards.
CCTTGGTCATAGTCTCCACATGTTGGTGGAAGACTTATGTTCAATCAAGGGGACAAATATCACACCTTGGTGATATTGTCTAAAGTAGGATATCTTGGGGAGTTGAATAGGAATATAAGTGGAGACAAACTCTCACTTGCTACTACAATTCCAGTAGTGAGCTTTGAAGAAGTGAGAGAGAAAATTATTTTTCTTAGTCTTCATCTTCATCTTCTTCTTCACTTTTATTCTTGAGTTTTCTTGGAGAAAATTCAAGATACATTAAGAGAGATATATTATACACTTAGAGTGTAATAACAAAAGCTTCACCACTTGATTCTAGCCGTAACCTTAGAGGTTAATCAAGTGTTGTTGTTCCGGTCGTTTTTCCGGCGCGTGGCAAGTAGAGACGCGGTGTTTTCGGCGTTGGATCGTTCAAGGGCTTGGAGCGGATTGAACTCGTAGAGATCAAACTAAAGCTTGGGGAATATCTCAAGAGAAGGTTTCCATTTAATCAACGGACTTCGAGGGTTAGTTTCTTACGACTCTTGCTTTTCGTTTATATATTCGTATATACGTAGCTCGATCGATCCTCGTAGGGATTCGGATCGAATTAATTTTCGTTTTACCGCTTCCGCTGGGCCTTCGATTTAGGCACCGAATCCCAACAGTACCCATACTTCGGTGTTGCTTCTCCTGATCTCTTGCTGCAGTTTGGGCTGAACTGTTATGCTGGATACCATCACCTCTTGTGTAGTTTTCCGACTAAGAGCATCAGCTACCACGTTGGCTTTTCCGGGATGATAAGAAATTTCCACATCGTAGTCCTTGATTAGCTCCAACCAACGCCTCTGTCTCATGTTTAATTCTCTCTGCGTGAAGATATATTTCAAACTCTTGTGATCCGTGAAAACTTTGCAAGTAACTCCGTAAAGATAGTGCCTCCAAATCTTGAGGGCATGCACCACCGCGGCTAGCTCCAAGTCATGTGTCGGGTAATTTACTTCGTACGGCTTCAGTTGTCGGGATGCGTACGCAACGACTCTGCCATTCTGCATGAAGACACACCCTAGTCCATGCTTGGATGCATCCGTGTATATAATGAATCCTTCTGTACCCTGTGGTAACACTAGTATCAAGGCGAGTTAGCCTACTCTTGAGCTCGTCAAAGCTCTTCTGGCAGTCTGCAGTCCATACAAATTTGGTGCTCTTTCTCAGTAGGTTCGTTAACGGTCGGGCGATACAGGAAAAAGCCTCGACGAATCTTCGATAGTAACCCGCCAGTCCTAGGAAGCTTCTAACCTCTTTGACATTCTTTGGAGGTTCCCAACTCGTTATTGTCTCGATCTTTTGTGGGTCGACCATAAGATTAGCGGTCCAACTATGATCGTCGATGCTGATCCGACAGTCTCGAACCTTTTGATCGCCGCTTAATCTACTACCCTCGGGTAGTTTAACAGTAAAGGGCTACAAGGTACACAAACAAGATTTAAGTGTTAAACACATTCCACAGATATAAACGAATGGGTGGCTCCGGTATCAAATAGTACATGCACTGGCTGAGAGTTAACAAGAAGAGTACCTGAGATAGCTGGCGCAGGCTGACCATCCGTAGCCCTCAGCTCAAATACACGAGACGGTACTGACTCCGAAAAGGACGAGGTACCTCCGCCGCGCCCACGGCCTCGTCCGGCACCATGCAGTGGAGGTTGGCTCTGGTGGGATGGAGCTCGGTGGTTGGAAACAGCAGGCGTCCTAGGGGATTGCACAGAGCCTTGTTGACTTGGTTGCGAAGCTGGGCTCTGAGTGGAATTGGCCCGCCAGCAGTAGCGAGACATGTGTCCACCCTTTCCGCAAGTGAAACATTTGGTAGCCATCTTCTGACATCGATCCTTAGTATGCCCGGTCATGCCACAATTGAAACAGTCCCTACGGTAAGGCCGATCAGATACACCCTTCTGTTGGTACGAAACCGCCGGCTTAAAAGAAAATGCGGGCCCTGAATTCGTTTTGTTGTTGCTCCCAAGCTGAACTGATGTCTTCTGCTTCTTCGAGTTATGCCCGATGTCGGTATTAACAACTGTACCGGCATATGCTGTGACTACGTCTTCGTATGCTCTCAGGGTCGTGCAGTGAAATCCGGCGGCATAGCGTTGTACATCCTCCGGTAACCTCTGCGCAAGATGGCATATTCGTTGATCTTCTGATGGAACCATCTGGGAGATGTAACTTAGCTCGGTTCGGTAGGCCCGAATGATCTCTGTTACTGGCATGTTCTGAGGGCCGGCACTGAAAAAGTCTCGTGTGCGAGCGGTTCGGGCTGATCTGGGACTCGCTCCGTAGCAGTCGGGCAAATTCGGTCCACCCGACCACTCGGTCCTCTGGCCTGTAAGTCCTCCACCAACGTGCAGCAGTGTCACGGAGTTGATTAATTCCGAGTGGCACCTTCGCTTTCAGGCATCCGATTACTTCGAAGGCAGTCTCCATTTCCGAAATCCAGTCGTCCACGTGTTTCTCTCCTGTCCCGTCAAATAATGGAGGCCTAGCCTTCAGCATCTCTCCCAACCATCGATCTCTTCCTGCGTTTTCTTCCACATTGATGACCGGTATCCGTTCTGCCTGATTGACTTGAGCAATTCCCATGGCGAAAGCCTGGGCAAGGGCCTGAACAAAAGCTGGATCCATGCCTCCAGGGTTGTTATTTTGGCGTTCCGCCTCCTGATCGTTTTGGTTAACTGGTGGCGGCTGGCCCCCAGCAGGATGGGTCTCGACGGTGTTCCCGTCCTCATTGTGGTTCGCGGCGGAACCCTGAGCGTCATTCACCACCCTTCTAGCTCCTCGGCGTGCCATCACTAACGGTATCAATCTAAAGCCAGTTCCACGCATGGTTTTCAATTAAATGTTGTACAAAAATAGAAACACACACATATCACTTACTTGCATTCCCACGAGGAGCTTCGATCACTTGGGGTGTTGGATTTTGAGAGAAAGAAAAAAAAATATAGGAGAAAGTTTTATTCAAACCAGGAGTTTGGTGCTCTGATACCATTTTCTGTAACACCCCCAAAATATCCCGAGGTATTACAGTGCCATGAAACCCACGTGGGACCCACAAGGCTAGTTAGAAAAATAGGCATTTTAAGAAAATCGCGATAAAACCTTAAATTCAAGGATTACATAACGTGAATCGAAAGATTTAAGGGAAATGTAATTTGAAGTCCAATTATTACACAACAAAGGTTTTCTCAAAGAAAACAATTTATTCCAATTAATGCATCGGCTAGAGATAATTACAGCACCGCTCAAGTCCGACCGACTCTGAATGTCCTGCACATGATGAACAATTTTACCAGTACGACGAGTCATACCTGTAACTGTGGTCGAGAATGCATACCAAATAACAACTACTAACAACGATATACGACATCTTTACAATCACAGTGCCTAGTAATCACAGGGAATATTTCATCACTTAACCGACGAGTCTTTCTCTTTAACACATAAGCCCCCAAGGTCGCAACCAAGGGTCACGGAAGTATCCACATGGGAATACCTAACATAGGTGCCCAATTCGGTCTTACCCCTAACACATTTCCACACGGGTACCATACAGGTTTTATCCCCAACACATCGGCCCATTTATAACATCTTTAGAGAAAGACAAACGTCGGCTTTTATCAAAATGGCACGTACACACATACGGTATAACATTGATATTAGAAAATTCACGAGCAAGATTTCACTTCCTGTGATCCGGTAGTACGTGCTTTATGATAACGAAGTCCCCACGCCCGCTCGAACTTAACCTAGCCACGAAACATCCGATTAACACCTCATACGGATTATAATGAATAAACTAGTCTCCCTTTCCTAACCGGATCCCTAGTGTAGTTTTAATTGTCGGTATGAGTATCGTTTCTAAGTTTTCAAGTGTTGTGTGTCATTATCTCGTTCAATCTTATAATTAACATTAGGTATATCGATATACTCAAGAAGATAATCCTATCATTCTTCGATGTCAACGAATTGTTATGGCGAAATCGAATCTTATGCTTTCTAATACAATTCTATATCCCGAATACTACAATCGACGGATTTTATTGCACAACAACTTCGGTGGTTTGGCAACCAATATTGATTATACTATCGAATTATTTCCTTAGTTTGCTAAGTGTCAAAAATCACAAGGTAAGGGTGGCTACGGACAATGGAACATACGGTGACGGATTACTACGAATTTCCCCACAATTGATTCGTCAAATTTTACATTCCTAGTGATGATTTGAAGTGAAATTTCATTTGCACGAAACGAAACATATGAGAAACGAAATTTCCGGTTACTATAATTTCATCCGACAAGATTGTATACGAAGTTTAGCAAAATCTACCCAATACCCGCAATATAATAAGTATAAATAAGAAAACATCTAAGATATAACTCCAGGGATTGGTGGCTTACCTTATTGGAAGAAGAATAATGAAGATGGTTGACGGATTCACAAGAACTACGAGGAAAACGAGAAGTGACTTGAACGACTTGGATAATCTTCACCGAAGCTCAAGAATCCACCTCCTCAATGTTAATTCAAGTGTTTAAGAGGCTTAAGAACCGGGTATAGGGCTAGGAATTTCTCCAAGGGTGGTAGTTTGTGATGTTGGGTCGTGCAAATGAAGAAGGGAACTATCATTTTATAAAACTTGGTTTTGATAACGTACGTTAACGATAAGGGTGTTACGTACGTAAGGTGTATTACGTACGTAGCAGTGTGCTGACAACGTACGTAAAGAACTCGCTGCCCGAAATGTGCCCAAGTGTTACGTACGTTAAATTTGGAACATAACGTACGTAACGAACAGTTGACTCGTTTGTCCTCTAGATCGCCGAAAGTAGCCCTGTCCGTGTCAAAAGAAAGATTCTGGTCGGAAGACCGACCCACCCATTACGTACGTAATGTAGCTGCCTTAACGTACGTAACGATCGAAATATAGCGTTCGTTAGGCATGGGTTATAGCGCGCGTTAGACAGAACCTTTTAGCCTCAAACCACATTCTAACCATCTTGGGGTGACCATCCCTTCCACTCGTCAACAATTATCGGGGAACAAGACGTTGGCCACCGACATATTCGCACCGACGATCGTCCCACGGCGTCAAGGTGTGTCACCCCCGTTTCATTCACATCGTACAATTATATAGCACTCAATGGAATACATAAATAGAAATGACGTCACATTACCAAACATTCACACAGTACAAAGTAATTAAGCATGGAATACCGGAGGTATTACATAATTGGTGATCATCCTTATGTGTTTGTTTGATTGTTTGAAACGAGTTTTTCAAAAGATTCGGCTAGCCTCGTTAATGGCTCACTTTCAAAACGCGTGTGTTTTGTAAATTGTGTGGGTTGAAAGTGACTATGTGAATCCTATGGGTATGTTTGGTGTTGATGATGCACTTGGTATTTGCGTGTGGACGTATATTGTTTCATTTCGGTGCATTGTGGTTTGACGCGGTGTTTTGCTAGTGTTTGATGCCTCTCGGTGAATTATTTGGATATCCTTGGTGTGATATGTTATTTGTGCATGATTGATTCGCTAGCCAGCTCGGGAGGGTCCTTCGAGGCCTCGGGTGGGATTCATGGTTGCGTCCTGGTCCTAGGCGATGCCTGTGCTTGATTGTTTCGCTAGCCAGCTCGGGAGGGTCCTTCGAGGCCTCGGGTGGGATTCATGGTGGCGTCTTGGTCCTAGGCGATGCCTGTGCGTGTATGTTTTGTGAATGTGTTCGCTCACCTCGGGAGGGTTCGACGGGGCCACGGAGGGAGTCCAATGGTTTCGCCCTGGATTCACGAGTGAAACTTCACCACTGCATGTGTATGTTTAGTGAATGTATTTTACTCACCCTGGGATGGTCCGACGGGGCCTCGGGGGAATCTATGACTTCACTCTGGGTTCACGAGTAAAAACTTCACGAGTGCGGTTGCTTATGTTTTGTGAATGTGTTTGCTCACCTCGGGAGGGTTCGACGGGGCCACGGAGGGAATTCAATTGGCTTCGACCTGGATTCACGAGTGAAACTTCACGGGTGCGTGTGTATTTTATGTCCGTCGAGGACGCATGACGTGGGTTTTTAACCTTGTGTATTATGGTTGGTTTTATTTGCGAAAAAAAAACCTTTGGGCTGTGACCCTGTTGATTTTTGGAAAGATAAGGATTTGATAATCCTAAATTGTTTTCTATTAAAACTCTCGATGGCATTTTAAACCGTTTTATAAATTGTTTTCCCTTGATTTGTGATCTTTCGGTTTTGAAATGTTTTACCCAAACTCATGCCTCGGGAAGTACTTTTCGTTACGTTTGAATCTTTGAGGATTTCCTGGTTATTGTTATTCGTGGAATGTGAATTGTATGGCTCGTATTTGCACTTTGTTCTTGCACTAGCAAAACAATGGAGTTTTGCTAACCCCCGAGTATTCGGGGGGTGGATGTCTGTTTTTGCATTCAGGTTTGGGAGCATAACACAGGGTCGGCACAAAGGATGATGAAAGATGAATGATACTAATCACACGAGGACTTGTTGATGTCGTATTGGTTTAGTTGTAGTTTATTTTTCGCTGCAGTATTCTTTCCCGTTGTACGGGAGTGTGTTGTATTCGACCCCTGCGTGGGCATGTATTGTAATTGAGTTGTATGTATTTATTGAAAGACCAAATCGGTCTACTGAGTCATTTTAGCCTTAAAGGCATTGTTGAGTTGTTCTATGTTGTTACCAGCCTGGTAGATCCTTGAGGAAAGGGTCTACGGCGTGTAATATCCCTGAGTGGATTGGGGTGTTACATAAATGGTATCGGAGCTTAAGTTGTGGAAACCTAGGCTGTCGGGTCAGTGGTGTCTGTTGAGTTTTGTATCGTCGGATTTCATCTGACTGAGTCGTGTCGCGACGCGTCGTCTGATTTTATTGGTCGTGATTAGTATCGTGGGGCGATCATCATCTTCGTGCGACCTGTGACTGTAAGTCTCCCTTCTTTGTGTTGTGCCTCGTGTGACACGAGCTATTTGTATGATTATTTGTTAATTGATGGAATCCTCTTATGGATTTTTATTTCTTGATATGTGGTTATTTGACCCTCATATTTCGTTCATGTGAGGAGTAGCGTTGCTGGATTGTGCACGTTTGACTTTATTTCTTTTATCCGCTGCGTGAGTTCTTTTGTAATGGCTTTCGGTATTTTACCGAGTAAGTTTTATTTCGAAAACCGATTCCTTTAACCGAGTTTTTTTGGCCTTGACCGTTTTGACGGTAGTTGGGTGTTTTCAAATGATTTTGTGAGTTTTGATAAGTACTATCGTCATCGGCCTTTTTGGGCATTTTTATAATTGGTTTTTATCCTGGTGGGTTCCGGCACGGGACCCACGGCGCTATAATGTTCCGTATAATTACCCGAAATTTTTGGGCATTCTAGCCCATTGAATTATCTTTAAAAACCTTGAGTATCTTAGAAAAATAAATTTCGAGACGTACTTTTAAAATGAATTATTTTCTCATGGTACATACAAGGTGCCACAACATTCCTCATTTTTATCAAATGCGAAATGGTTCTCCAAAGTCTCGATAACAATGTTTCACGTTTGTACTTTTTGAAAGGTGATACTCAAGATCAACCGGTGTTCTTCTAAATTATTTTCAAAATGAGGTTTTCGTTTTTAAAACCTATCCATTCCCGTTTGAGGGCTGGGTATGTATGTGTGATGTTCGCGTTGTCATTTTGATGTTTGCTCCCGAGTATGATCGAATTGGCGGTGTGAGCGTTGAGTCGTTTTCCACACATTTGTTGTGTTAGCCCCCTGTGAGAGGCGGGATGTTGGTGTTAAATATTGTCGCCCCGTAGTGATTTCTGAGTTATCGCTCGTGTGCGAACTGTTAGAGCTTGTTTGGTACGACCGTGTGCATCGGTGATTATTCCATTATGTGTCGGTTGTTTAATGTCTTATTACCTTGCTCCCGTTTTTGTGAATTTCGTGGACGAGGTCGGAGGTAATACCCGTACTATTTTGACATCGGTATTTTCTCTTTCTCCATTCTATCGACTCGCTCGTGTTCGTTGATACTTTATGAACTTGTTCTGTATTTCGGTTTCATCGTCCGAACGAACTGTGATCTTGTTGTGGGTCGACCTGGTTATCACTATGACTTTTTCGAGTTCGGTTCTATTCTTGTGAACCTTGTTCAGGAGTGACATCATTTGGTTCTATTAGTTCTTTTTTTTCGAAGTGGATCGGATTTAGAACTCTTGTGTTTTCGACTTTGTCGACTCATTATGTTTGTTGACATCTCTGAGCTTGTCCTGCCCCTTGCTTTTGTTGATCGAACAAGTGTGGTATTGTTTCGGAATAACTCGTTTGTCGTTATGACTTTTCAATCACTATTCCCTTTCCGGTGGATCTTATGGGATAGTTCTCACCAGATCATCCTGGGAGTTGTTGTTTGAATTTTATTATCCTTCGTGTTTCGGACATGATTGTTCGATTTTTGTTGTCTCGGTCGTTTGTTTGTTCGGTTTTTATCCTCGTTTCGTGATTGTTGAGCATTCAGGCTCCTTCCTAATTCCCTTAAGTTCGGGAAATTAGTCTCGTTTTCGATCTTCCAACCCTTGGGCGGTGGAATTCCGTATTTGTCCAGCGATTGGCTCGCGTTTTGGTTGATGTACCGTTGGGGTTGGTCAATCGTATTGATTTTCGTTCGTTGTGTTTTGTGATTGTTCGGATAATTGACTTGATTGTATTATCCATTTGATGACGCTTGTCACTTGTTGGTTTTATTATATCCCTAACGGCGACGTTGTGTTGGTCGTCGTGGAGCGTGTTTTCACGCCGCATATTCCTTTGCGTTGCTTGTAACATTTCGCCGATGGGCATAAGTTACGCGTTTCCTTGCGTATCTCGTTAAGTTTTCCTGGCGGGATATTGCTTCTCCCTACTTGTTTTAAGTTTCGGGACGAAACTTTTTTTAAGGAGGGTAGAATGTAATATCCGCAATTTTCGATTTTCGGTAAATTTCTTTTTTCGGCCGGAGTCCGTTTTGACGACTCGCTCATGACCGTTTTGTCATTTCGAGAATGATTAATTTTGCACTTTTTGTCATCCGAGTTCGTTTCGGTATCGTTTTGTTGAGTTCCGAGCTTTTTAGCGACTTTTCCGCACTTGAGTTCGATTCTTGCGAATCTCATCCGAAATTGTTGTTTCGAGTTTCTCGTAAGTTTATTTAATGTTATTATTCATGTTGCAAGCTTTGGTTTGGTGTTTCGATCGCGTATCGTGATTTTCGGACGTTTTGGGCCATTTTTGTAATTTCCCAAAGTTTTGGGTAATTACTTCCGTTGTCGAATTCCGAGCCTTTGAGTGGTCGGAATTGTGTGTTCTCTTAGCTCTTAGATTCGTCTTTGCGAGTACGTCGTAACCGTATCATCGATTCGTATTCAGGTTCTGGTTTCGGGGTCGTTCGGGCCGTCGGAGTTGGCCCCGGCCGAGTCATGGCCGGGCAATCTGGGCCCAGGCCGGCACTGGCCGAGTCACGGCCGGTAGTGCTCGGCAGCTTCTGTCCGAGTCACGACCGGTAGTGCTCGGCAGCTTCTGGCCGAGTCACGACCGGTAGTGCTCGGCAGCTTCTGGCCGAGTAGGCCGTACCGTGGGCCACGGCACATGCCGGCAGGGCCGCGGCACACTCTGTGTGTCACGGGGTGCGGCTCACTGAGGTTCAGGCCGTCGAATTCGTGCAGCGGATCACGAATCACCCGTGCGCCTAGGAGACTTCCGAGTCTCCGTCCGGCTACCATCAACGAGATTTCATAAAATACCAACATTAGAGATATCATGACTGGTCCATTGTGCTGCGTAAGACGCTAGGCACCCGCCTGTCCTTTGCCTCCGACCAACTAAGGGCCGGTATCTCGTACCCTTCAAGCTTAACCCGCAATGGCACTCGACACTAAGGGTCACTCGCATGCCCGAAGTGCAATTCCTCGTGCTCGACACTCACTCGGGACTTCCTAGGTGCAGTACCTTGGCGCCCTTGAGAGTACCTCACCCGAGACGGACAACCTTTTAGATCTTGGCTTAGATTCATGCCATCAATATATATTTTCCCCTCATGATGTTTGGGACTACTTCGCACACCGACATATTACCTTCAATCCGCAATGTGGTGTTGTCTCGCAACCACATGTACAAGCCAACGATCCCCCGCAGCATAGCCGGAACCGATAGCTAATGCTTACGAGTAAGCTCACGAGGCGTATGATTTAAATGCATGCCTCGATTGCCCAATCGACATAGAGGAAGTGTATATGGCCGACGGCATCCCTCCGGTCACACTAGAGCCTCCATGCCAACCTTAAGCCCAACGCAGACCACTAAGGTCCTACGCCGCCCTAACGATTTCCAACTCGCTCGGGAACTCCTCGCACACTTCGAATGCTTAGAGTTGGCTCCCTAGAGGCCCCCCTTACCTCTAGGAAGATTGCACGCTTGGTGCTCGATAGCACGAGGAAGACTGGCCGCTTGCCCACCATTGCCCATCTAAGGACTGTCCCCCCTATAATAGGCTTAGACAAATATTCCCTTGTAATTGCACTAGACATTGATTGGCCGAGGAACCACATCGGGTGTAACTCCCTCATACGAAGGCCAAATCCTTATACGCTTGAACCGTAGAGTAGCTTACGACATTATATATAAGTAATCAAAGTTTCAGCCCCATCCGATACTCAACAAGTGAGGAATTGCCTCTGCAATATTCTGAAACTACTACAATGCTACTGCACTGCAGCATCTCGATCCTTCGCATCGTTCGCTACTCAAACGGAACTGTCTAGTTTTGAAACTTGGTGGAGACCTTCCCAACACTCCAAGGAACTCCCCATTACAAGCATTTCACGAAACTCTTCTCCTAAAGCCCTCTGCTCCACGACACAAGGTCCTGCTCGCGCACGGACACACTCTGGACGCCGAAAACTGTCGCACGTCCCCAACCTTATTCGTGTCGCAAGGCAACTATCCAACATAATCCTTTGTAAGTCCAGGGCAATCCCGGGTACTCCGAATAATATGGAAAGCGCCCTGTGACATCCTCCCCCTCTCGATCCGTTGACGTCCTCGTCAACGCATGCACACACAACCTGCTCTATGTACATGCGCTGCCCATCTTATCATGAAAATACTTGGGCAACGAACCCGACACTCTACCTCCATCACCTCAACTTGTGTGCCTCGCAGCACAACACTCTTAGTTCCATCAAGTGGCGCCTTCTTGTAAAGTCTGAGGCCCAACTCGAAGAACGCCTGCCCGGCAACTCGATGATCGCAATTTCTCGCCGCTCGCTCGGCAACTCTTGTGCCTCGCGCATTCAAACTCATTGCTCGTAGGGATGCAGTGCATGCGATCAATGCACTCTCCCTCCTCTCGGATGTTGCCGCTCTCAGCACACACCCTCACTCTAATCTTGGCAGGAATCATTCTCTCCATGCCTTGATATAACCAAAAACCAACCGATGGTGTTAGATTGCCACTCTAGCTCAAATCAAGCTACTCCCTCATTCATTGTCAAGTCCTAGACTAGCGACAAGTTCTCCGAATTAAACCGGGTCGATTTGCCTGAACATCTAGAGTACATGATACTTATAAGAGTGCTCACTAACACCAAGAACCCATCCAAAGGAGCCTTGCGCTCCGCTCAAAATACCACTGCGGCAGCCCTCTCAAAAATCCTTACTAACCATACCCCATAATACGGATTCCGAATTCTATCAAGGACGAGCCAAACCCAATCTGAAACTCTATGAGACAAGTGCCCTCTAGCACAAGTCGGAAGAGGCCTGCACGGCTGCTCACAGATCACTAAACTCTCGGCCATGAGGCCACCGCACTTCTATGGCAAGGAGCTTGAAGGCTGTACGCGTGATCAACGCACCCTCCCCCTCTCGAAGGTGATGCCTAACTCTCGGCACACCGCGTCACCGGCCTTCAGCCTGGCGTGACGAAACTCGCGGGTTGGTCTCGCTGGTCATCTGACTCAGACGAAGACACGAACCCAGGCCATCTGGCCTAACTCGTAACCTGGACATCTGGCCTTATTGCTCAACGCACGATTGTGAACTCTGTACGAGTACACCTCATCCGGCTTGCTCCCATCAGAAATCCTTCAACCAATAGGTCCCATTAATTGGCTTCCAAATCACTTCCAAGAACCGCCATCTCAGAATCGCTCACGAGTGTGTCCAGGATAGACACACCTCCTCGGTAACCAAGGAGCCCAATGCTCCATATAACTCAGTCCCTTTCAGAAAATCCCTCAACCACAGAGCCCATACTCTAGGCTTTGGAATCCCTTTAAGGAACATCATTCTCGAATCAGCCCATTTCGTCTCGAGGGTCTGGCCCTCCCCCACTCATGTTGGAGGCCAGACCCGAATCTCTTGTCCCTCATAGACGGCTGGGACATGCAACACCACACTTGGAGCATGCCCATTCTCATATCTGCCCGACTCGAACCAGGAAGACTGAACACTCCACTCTTGCAACTTCCGTGGTGGCTGTGTTACGATTGCACGTCATGTGCGAAAGCGCTTTGCGCATAAAAATTCAAATCTCTTAGGAACCAATGCACCTCAAGTGCTGTGGCGCTTGTGCGCACTAAGATTAAGCCCAAGCTTTGCACCTGAACGTGCTGTGGCGGTTTCCCGCACTGAAGTTCTCGCACAAATAGGTCTCAAACCCAAATCACCTCTCAATCTGCGGCGCTACGCAAACATGGCTGCAACTTGGCAGACGTGGCTACTGCACACCACCCGGCTTACCGGCATGTCTCCTTCTAGGAGATCAAGATGTCTTATAAGCCCACAAAAATAGGCCAACACCGATTCTGATTGGATTGCACCAACACCGTTACTCGCGCGTCTGCAATTTACCGATGAGGATGTTCACCTCACATCCACCAAATGCCAACCGTACTTGCAGAGAATAAATATAGTCGTTAAACACGTCGTAACTCGGTTACTACCATTCGCCGGAATCACTAATGCCAACAACTCGCACCGAACAAAGCTTTCGAACATCACTGACAGAAACTAAACAACCAGGGTACTACCATTCGCCCAATTGCAAAGCCAACTCGAGGTACTACCATTCGCTCAAGTCCCACTGCCAACTAAATTCTCAACTATGCCACAATACGTAAGATCGCACTGCAAGCCCTTCGCTGAAATGCCACTACAATGGCTCATCAAAAAAAAAAAAAAATTTGGCACGATTTTGGTATCCGGTTCTCAAGGGAAGAAAGATCTTCAACAAAGCTCAACTGAAACCTGGATGCGACATTCCGGTCTCCGATACCACTTGTCACGGGGTGCGGCTCACTGAGGTTCAGGCCGTCGAATTCGTGCAGCGGATCACGAATCACCCATGCGCCTAGGAGACTTCTGAGTCTCCGTCCGGCTACCATCAACGAGATTTCATAGAATACCAACATTAGAGATATCATGACTGGTCCATTGTGCTGCGTAAGACGCTAGGCACCCGCCTGTCCTTTGCCTCCGACCAACTAAGGGCCGGTATCTCGTACCCTTCAAGCTTAACCCGCAATGGCACTCGGCATTAAGGGTCACTCGCATGCCCGAGGTGCAATTCCTCGTGCTCGACACTCACTCGGGACTTCCTAGGTGTAGTACCTTGGCGCCCTTGAGAGTACCTCACCCGAGACGGACAACCTTTTAGATCTTGGCTTAGATTCATGCCATCAATATATTTGCCCCTCACGATGTTTGGGACTACTTCGCACACCGACATATTACCTTCAATCCGCAATGTGGTGTTGTCTCGCAACCACATGTACAAGCCAACGATCCCCCGCAGCATAGCCGGAACCGATAGCTAATGCTTACGAGTAAGCTCACGAGGCGTATGATTTAAATGCATGCCTCGATTGCCCAATCGACATAGAGGAAGTGTATATGGCCGACGGCATCCCTCCGGTCACACTAGAGCCTCCATGCCAACCTTAAGCCCAACGCAGACCACTAAGGTCCTACGCCGCCCTAACGATTTCCAACTCGCTCGGGAACTCCTCGCACACTTCTAATGCTTAGAGTTGGCTCCCTAGAGGCCCCCCTTACCTCTAGGAAGATTGCACGCTTGGTGCTCGACAGCACGAGGAAGACTGGCCGCTTGCCCACCATTGCCCATCTAAGGACTGTCCCCCCTATAATAGGCTTAGACAAATATTCCCTTGTAATTGCACTAGACATTGATTGGCCGAGGAACCACATCGGGTGTAACTCCCTCATACGAACTCCAAATCCTTATCCGCTTGAACCGTAGAGTAGCTTACGATATTATCTATAAGTCTTCAAAGTTTCAGCCCCATCCGATACTCGACGAGTGAGGAATTGCCTCTGCAATATTCTGAAACTACTACAATGCCACTGCACTGCAGCATCTCGATCCTTCGCATCGTTCGCTACTCAAACGGAACCGTCTAGTTGTCAAACTTGGTGGAGTCCTTCCCAACACTCCAAGGAACTCCCCATTACAAGCATTTCACGAAACTCTTCTCCTAAAGCCCTCTGCTCCACGACACAAGGTCCTGCTCGCGCACGACACACTCCGGACGCCGACCACTGTCGCACGTCCCCAACCTTATTCGTGTCGCAAGGCAACTATCCAACATAATCCTTTGTAAGTCCGGGGCAATCCCGGGTACTCCGAATAATATGGAAAGTGCCCTGTGACACTGTGGCATTTTTCGGCCAAACCGACTGTACCGGGTGCCGCGGCACACTGCCGACCACTGGGAGCCATTTTTGGGCCAGTGCCGCGGCACACTCCCGCTGGGCCGCGGCACACTGTGCAGCCTATTTATGGCCCTGCACACGAGTTTTTGGCAATTTTTCTCCTTCTTCTCCTTCTCTTACGCGGCTGAGGGTGATCTTACCATGGAGCCATGTTGTTTAACAACAAATCCATGAAGTTCTTGTGTTCATATCATCAATCAATCATCCTTTGATCCAGCGAATCAAGGTAATCTTCCTTGGAACCCTAATTTCGTGAATTCGGGGTTTTTTGCGTTTTTGTCTGATTCGTTCCGTATTATTGATTAATTCATGATGGATATGATTAATCTTGGTAGTATTCTTGTGTTTAACATCATTTAATCCATTGTTCTTCGTCGAATCGAAGTATATTTCTTGATTTCCTTCAAATTGACTTTTTGGGGGATTGTTAAACATATTCTTTGGATTGTATATCCATATTTTAACTTGGAATTCCGTTTTCGTGTTTTGTCGGGACGAATCGTGTTCTTGGCCGTTTTGGGGAAAACGCTTGAACTTTCGTCATTCGTTCTTTGAATTCAACGGCTTTAAGTCGTGTTAGGGAATTCATTTCATTATTGTTATTGTCCTTCGTAGTTTATGAACGCGAGTTGGCGATCGGTGGAGTCGGCGGGTTCGTAGTCGGTTCGTGTCAACTTACTCCGGTCGATTCTCCGCGTTGTTCTTATTCGAGGCAAGTACCTTGTCCATACTATTCTTGTTTTGTGAATATGATAATTGGTGATCATCCTTATGTGTTTGTTTGATTGTTTGAAACGAGTTTCTCAAAAGATTCGGGTAGCCTCGTTAAAGGCTCACTTTCAAAACGCGTGTGTTTTGTAAATTGTGTGGGTTGAAAGTGACTATGTGAATGCTATGGGTATGTTTGGTGTTGATGATGCACTTGGTATTTACGTGTGGACGTATATTGTTTCATTTTGGTGCATTATGGTTTGACGCGGTATTTTGCTAGTGTTTGATGCCTCTCGATGAATTATTTGGATATCCTTGGTGTGATATGTTATTTGTGCATGATTGATTCGCTAGCCAGCTCGGGAGGGTCCTTCGAGGCCTCGGGTGGGATTCATGGTGGCGTCCTGGTCCTAGGCGATGCCTGTGCGTGTATGTTTTGTGAATGTGTTCGCTCACCTCGGGAGGGTTCGACGGGGCCACGGAGGGAGTCCAATGGTTTCGCCCTGGATTCACGAGTGAAACTTCACCACTGCGTGTGTATGTTTAGTGAATGTATTTTACTCACCCTGGGACGGTCCGACGGGGCCTTGGGGGAATCTATGACTTCACTCTGGGTTCACGAGTAAAAACTTCACGAGTGCGGTTGCTTATGTTTTGTGAATGTGTTTGCTCACCTCGGGAGGGTTCGATGGGGCCACGGAGGGAATTCCATTGGCTTCGACCTGGATTCACGAGTGAAACTTCACGGGTGCGTGTGTATTTTATGTCCGTCGAGGACGCATGACGTGGGTTTTTAACCTTGTGTATTATGGTTGGTTTTATTTGCGAAAACAAAACCTTTGGGCTGTGACCCTGTTGATATTTGGAAAGATAAGG
The DNA here is from genome assembly GCA_033398695.1 of Orobanche coerulescens. NCBI lineage: Eukaryota > Viridiplantae > Streptophyta > Magnoliopsida > Lamiales > Orobanchaceae > Orobanche > Orobanche coerulescens. The sequence continues at coordinate 142,955,434 of CM065805.1, read as the reverse complement.
ATTTGATAATACTAAATTGTTTTCTATTAAAACTCTCGATGGCATTTTAAACCGTTTTATAAATTGTTTTCCCTTGATTTGTGATCTTTCGGTTTTGAAATGTTTTACCCAAACTTATGCCTCGGGAAGTACTTTTCGTTACGTTTGAATCTTTGAGGATTTCCTGGTTATTGTTATTCATGGAATGTGAATTGTATGGCTCGTATTTGCACTTTGTTCTTGCACTAGCAAAACAATGGAGTTTTGCTAACCCCCGAGTATTCGGGGGGTGGATGTCTGTTTTTGCATTCAGGTTTGGGAGCATAACACAGGGTCGGCACGAAGGATGATGAAAGATGAACGATACTAATCACACGAGGACCTGTTGATGTCGTATTGGTTTAGTTGTAGTTTATTTTCCGCTGCAGTATTCTTTCCCGTTGTACGGGAGTGTGTTGTATTCGACCCCTGCGTGGGCATGTATTGTAATTGAGTTGTATGTATTTATTGAAAGACCAAATTGGTCTACTGAGTCATTTTAGCCTTAAAGGCATTGTTGAGTTGTTCTATGTTGTTACCAGCCTGGTAGATCCTTGAGGAAAGGGTCTACGGCGTGTAATATCCCTGAGTGGATTGGAGGTGTTACATTTACACCCATCGTTCAACATCCAACGAAAAAAAATACACAGAAAATACAATACACAATTTTCTGCAACATACTTCATCGCCAGAATTTACAAAGAAGAAGAAGGAGAAGGAGACCTATCTTCCTGCTGCACGGCCGAACCAGCACCAGATTCAGTTTTTCTGTAAACTCTCAACATCTTCAGCCAAAATCTCATCTTCTCAATTTTCTCCGGCAGAGGTAACTCCGATCTTTTTCCTTTTCTTTTATTTGCTTCGTCATCCTGATCATATAATCACTATATTATTCACGATGAACATCAAGTACGAAGTTTCAGATTCCTTGTTCTTATTCTATTGCAAATCTTAACTAAAATTTAAGAATGAAATCTAAACCAATCGAAACCAGAAAATCAACATCAAACTCAACCTTCATCACCAAATCGAGCTCCAACACAGCCTTACTACCAGATATTTCAATTTCAAAAACAAAAATATACAGTAACCTCATCCCGATTTTCAAAAACCAAACCCAATTGAAATCACAAACCGTAATCTGCCCGAAACCTTCAACTTGATCTAAAATTTATTCCAGGATTTTCTTTCAATTTCAGTTGTGAAACCCTTACAACCATAACCCAAGATCGAGTTCAATCGATCGAACCCAAGATATATTTCTAGAAATTTGTGAAATTCATCGTGAATTCAAAATTTATCTCCAGAATTTGTCAAGATCGTACGAACCCATTAGAACCACTTCACCCCGACTTAAAACAGTTCAAACCATTACCTGTGTGCCACCGCCGTGAGCCCGCAACCCCTCAAGACAGAACCAAATCTGACCATCACGGACGGTTGTTACGCCCATCAGAGAACCGCTCTATACCCGTTTCACTTCACCATCGTGAGACAGTCTGGAACCAGAGGTGGACCCTAATCTCTTGCCACTCCATCTCAGCCACGACCGCCACAGTCCTTCGCCGCGGTATACACGTGTGTATGTTTTTCTGCAATATAATTCCAGCCGATTTTTGAATTAGAGAGAGAGAGAGAGAGATTGGGCAGGGAGAGAGAAAGGGGGGCGACGGGTGAAGTAGAAGGAGACGGGTGTTTGTGTCGGCTGGGTATGGTTAAGGGGTATTTATACGCGCGATATTTTAGGGTTATTCAATTTAGTCCTCCCAGTTTCCAGCAACTTTCATTTCAGCCCCAGATAGTTTCAATTAATTTGATTTTAACCCAATCAGCTTCTCAACTTTACGATTTGACCCCAGTCAAATTTTAAAATTCACTTCCAATCCTATTTTGACCCAAAAAATAAAAAATCTTGACTTTCAATTAATATTAATAATTAATCAGAATTATTGCATAAATATTTTAATTTCAGTCATCTATAATATTAACTCTTCGATTTATATTAATAAGCAATTATAATTTATCTTCAGTTATTATATAGTGATATTCGTATCTTTTCATTTATAAATAATATATGGTAAGGATTTTGATTATTATTATTATTATTATATGTAGACTTTGTCAAGGATTTACGGGCTTAGGACTGTGAGTCGAGCACATTCATTTCAGTTAGACATCATCATCATTTATTCAGGTGGAATTTTCACTATCACTTTAATTGCTTTAATTGGACTGTATATGTGATGTTCTATTCATGTTTAAAATTTTATGCACGTTGTAAATCAGGCTAACCTGTTTTCGTGTAAGAGGCTATCTTAGGGCTGGGACTTTGGACCCGAATAACCGAAGATCCGAACCGAAATTGACATTTCGGTTCGGTTCGGTTCGGGTTTTAAGAAAAAAATTATTTATAAATTTCGGGTTCGGATCCTGCAATAAATTTCGGGTTCGGGTTCGGTTCTTGTAATTTTAAAATTTCAATAACCGTACTACCCGAAATTAGTGACAATAACCGAACAAAATTTCAGGTTTTCCGGTTATTTTTGAAAATTTCGGGTTTTCCGGTTATTTATGAAAATTTCGGTTATTTCTGAAGTAACAGAAAAAATTTCGGTTCGGTTATTTCTGAAAATTAACTGAAGTAACAGAAAAAATTTCGGGTTTTCCGGTTATTTCTGAAAATTTCGGGTTGTAAATTTCGGTTCGGTTTTTTCGGATAGCCGCTATCTTAAGATATATGTTGTTGCGGGGACACCTGCGCAACCTCAATATTCACATGCGTGCTCGATTCATGCTATATGTGGTATTGTGTTTATGTTTGATGTTGTTGCGGGGGCACCTGCGCAACCTCAATATTCGTGTATGCGTGCTCGATTCATGCTATACGTAATATTGTGAGTATGCATTTACGTTGAGGAAAAATGTGATAGATTATTCATGTTATGCTTTCCATGAGATTGTATATTACCGTGATCAGTGTGATTTCTAAGAGGGGTAAGATGTAATTTCAGCACCTGTCATTTCTTTACCGCAAGGGACGGAAGGATTCATGGTTTATAGTGATGCGTCCGGACACTGTAATACCCGCTATTTTCATAATGCATTATTATTATTTATAATAATATTATAATGCATCTCATTTTATTTAATTTCATTTAGAGGATCATGAACATTTATTTCGACGTATCACAAGTCCTAGCCCGAGTCATTTTGTCAGATATAAATTAAGTGATCATTACTTATTTTATAATAGTGTTGTTAATTATCCGAGTATAATACTAATACTATTATTATTATTAATATTATTAATGCCGTTTTTTTATTAAGTATTAATATTATTATCATTATCATTTCTCAGATTATTATTATTATTATCATTACCAAATAAGTATTTTTATATTATAATAATTACCATTATATTATTTATATTTAATCAATGTGTTATGAGTTAACCAACTATAATTAAACTTAATTACTCGCAATTAAGAACTTTTCATAGATCGATCGTCCCTCAGAATTCTCACTCCACCAAACTCCTCAATGTTTATCAACATGGACAATCCTAGTTCAACTTAAACACTCAAAAATCTACACCTATAAATACAATAAGATTCCTACTGCAGAAATCTTTACACCCATCGTTCAACATCCAACAACAACAAAAAAAAAACACAGAAAATACAATACACAATTTTCTGCAACATACTTCATCGCCAGAATTTACAAAGAAGAAGGAGAAGGAGACCCATCTTCCTACTGCACGGACGGACCAGCACCAGATTCGGTTTTTCTGCAAACTCTCAACATCTTCAGCCAAAATCTCATCTTCTCAATTTTCTCCGGTGGAGATAACTCTGATCTTTTTCCTTTTCTTTTATTTGCTTCGTCATCCTGATCATATAATCACTCAATTATTCACGATGAACATCAAGTACGCAGTTTCAGATTCCTTGTTCTTATTCTATAGCAAATCTTAACTAAAATTTAAGAATGAAATCTAAACCAATTGAAACCAGAAAATCAACATCAAACTCAACCTTCATCACCAAATCGAGCTCCAACACAGCCTTACTACCAGATATTTCAATTTCAAAAACAAAAATATACAGTAACCTCATCCCGATTTTCAGAAACCAAACCCAATTGAAATCACAAACCGTAATCTGCCCGAAACCTTCAACTTGATCTAAAATTTATTCCAGGATTTTCTTTCAATTTCAGTTGTGAAACCCTTACAACCATAACCCAAGATCGAGTTCAATCGATCGAACCCAAGATATATTTCTAGAAATTTGTTAAATTCATCGTGAATTCAAAATTTATCTCCAGAATTTGTCAAGATCGTACGAACCCATTAGAACCACTTCACCCCGACTTAAAACAGTTCAAACCATTACCTGTGTGCCACCGCCGTGAGCCCGCAACCCCTCAAGACAGAACCAAATCTGACCATCACGGCCGGTTGTTACGCCCATCAGAGAACCGTTCTATAGCCGTTTCACTTCACCATCGTGAGACAGTCTGGAATCAGAGGTGGACCCTAATCTCTTGCCACTCCATCTCAGCCACGACCGCCACAGTCCTTCGCCGCGGTATACGCGTGTGTATGTTTTTCTGCAATATAATTCCAGCCGATTTGTGAATTAGAGAGAGAGAGAGATTGGGCACGGAGAGAGAAAGGGGGGCGACGGGTGAAGTAGAAAGAGACGGGTGTTTGTGTCGGCTGGGTATGGTTAAGGGGTATTTATACGCGCGATATTTTAGGGTTATTCAATTTAGTCCTCCCAGTTTCCAGCAACTTTTATTTCAGCCCCAGATAGTTTCAATTAATTCGATTTTAACCCCATCAGCTTCTCAACTTTACGATTTGACCCCAGTTAAATTTTAAAATTCACTTCCAATCCTATTTTGACCCAAAAAATAAAAAATATTGACTTTCAATTAATATTAATAATTAATTAGAATTATTGCATAAATATTTTAATTTCAGTCATCTATAATATTAACTCTTCGATTTATATTAATAATAAATTATAATTTATCTTCAGTTATTATATAGTGATATTCGTATCTTTTCATTTATAAATAATATATGGTAAGGATTTTAATTATTATTATTATTATATGTAGACTTTGTCAAGGATTTACGGGCTTAGGACTGTGAGTCGAGCACATTCATTTCAGTTAGACATCATCATCATTTATTCAGGTGGGAATTTTCACTATCACTTTAATTGCTTTAATTGGACTGTATATGTGATGTTCTATTCATGTTTAAAATTTTATGCACGTTGTAAATCAGGCTAACCTGTTTTCGTGTAAGAGGCTATCTTAAGATATATGTTGTTGCGGGACACTGCGCAACCTCAATATTCACATGCGTGCTCGATTCATGCTATATGTGGTATTGTGTTTATGTTTGATGTTGTTGCGGGGCACCTGCGCAACCTCAATATTCGTGTATGCGTGCTCGATTCATGCTATACGTAATATTGTGAGTATGCATTTACGTTGAGGAAAAATGTGATAGATTATTCATGTTATGCTTTCCATGAGATTGTATATTACTGTGATCAGTGTGATTTCTAAGAGGGGTAAGATGTAATTTCAGCACCTGTCATTTCTTTACCGCAAGGGACGGAAGGATTCGTGGTTTATAGTGATGCGTCCGGACACTGTAATACCCGCTATTTTCATAATGCATTATTATTATTTATAATAATAATATAATGCATCTCATTTTATTTAATTTCATTTAGAGGATCATGAACATTTATTTCGACGTATCACAAGTCCTAGCCCGAGTCAATTTGTCAGATATAAATTAAGTGATCATTACTTATTTTATAATAGTGTTATTAATTATCCGAGTATAATACTAACACTATTATTATTATTATTAATATTATTAATGCCGTTTTTTTTATTAAGTATTAATATTATTATCATTATCATTTCTCAGATTATTATTATTATTATCATTACCAAATAAGTATTTTTATATTATAATAATTATTATTATATTATTTATATTTAATCAATGTGTTATGAGTTAACCAACTATAATTAAACTTAATTAATCGCAATTAAGAACTTTTCATAGATCGATCGTCCCTCAGAATTCTCACTCCACCAAACTCCTCAATGTTTATCAACATGGACAATCCTAGTTCAACTTAAACACTCAAAAATCTACACCTATAAATACAATAAGATTCCTACCGCAAATCTTTACACCCATCGTTCAACATCCAACAACAAAAAAAAACACGAAAATACAATACACAATTTTACGCAACATACTTCATCGCGGAATTTACAAAGAAGAAGAAGGAGAAGGAGACCCATCTTCTGTTGCAGACGGACCGGCCTGATTCGGTTTTTCTGCAAACTCTCAACATCTTCAGCCAAAATCTCATCTTCTCAATTTTCTCCGGTGGAGATAACTCTGACCTTTTTTCTTTTCTTTTATTTGCTTCGTCATCCTGATCATATAATCACTCAATTATTCACGATGAACATCAAGTACGCAGTTTCAGATTCCTTGTTCTTATTCTATAGCAAATCTTAACTAAAATTTAAGAATGAAATCTAAACCAATTGAAACCAGAAAATCAACATCAAACTCAACCTTCATCACCAAATCGAGCTCCAACACAGCCTTACTACCAGATATTTCAATTTCAAAAACAAAAATATACAGTAACCTCATCCCGATTTTCAGAAACCAAACCCAATTGAAATCACAAACCGTAATCTGCCCGAAACCATCAACTTAATCTAAAATTTATTCCAGGATTTTCTTTCAATTTCAGTTGTGAAACCCTTACAACCATAACCCAAGATCGAGTTCAATCGATCGAACCCAAGATATATTTCTAGAAATTTGTTAAATTCATCGTGAATTCAAAATTTATCTCCAGAATTTGTCAAGATCGTACGAACCCATTTGAACCACTTCACCCCGACTTAAAACAGTTCAAACCATTACCTGTGTGCCACCGCCGTGAGCCCGCAACCCCTCAAGACAGAACCAAATCTGACCATCACGGCCGGTTGTTACGCCCATCAGAGAACCGCTCTATAGCCGTTTCACTTCACCATCGTGAGACAGTCTGGAACCAGAGGTGGACCCTAATCTCTTGCCACTCCATCTCAGCCACGACCGCCACAGTCCTTCGCCGCGGTATACGCGTGTGTATGTTTTTCTGCAATATAATTCCAGCCGATTTGTGAATTAGAGAGAGAGAGAGAGATTGGGCACGGAGAGAGAAAGGGGGGAGACGGGTGAAGTAGAAGGAGACGGGTGTTTGTGTCGGCTGGGTATGGTTAAGGGGTATTTATACGCGCGATATTTTAGGGATATTCAATTTAGTCCTCCCAGTTTCCAGCAACTTTTATTTCAGCCCCAGATAGTTTCAATTAATTCGATTTTAACCCCATCAGCTTCTCAACTTTACGATTTGACCCCAGTCAAATTTTAAAATTCACTTCCAATCCTATTTTGACCCAAAAAATAAAAAATATTGACTTTCAATTAATATTAATAATTAATCAGAATTATTGCATAAATATTTTAATTTCAGTCATCTATAATATTAACTCTTCGATTTATATTAATAAGCAATTATAATTTATCTTCAGTTATTATATAGTGATATTCGTATCTTTTCATTTATAAATAATATATGGTAAGGATTTTAAGTATTATTATTATTATATGTAGACTTTGTCAAGGATTTACGGGCTTAGGACTGTGAGTCGAGCACATTCATTTCAGTTAGACATCATCATCATTTATTCAGGTGGGAATTTTCACTATCACTTTAATTGCTTTAATTGGACTGTATATGTGATGTTCTATTCATGTTTAAAATTTTATGCACGTTGTAAATCAGGCTAACCTATTTTCGTGTAAGAGGCTATCTTAAGATATATGTTGTTGCGGGGACACCTGCGCAACCTCAATATTCACATGCGTGCTCGATTCATGCTATATGTGGTATTGTGTTTATGTTTGATGTTGTTGCGGGGGCACCTGCGCAACCTCAATATTCGTGTATGCGTGCTCGATTCATGCTATACGTAATATTGTGAGTATGCATTTACGTTGAGGAAAAATGTGATAGATTATTCATGTTATGCTTTCCATGAGATTGTATATTACTGTGATCAGTGTGATTTCTAAGAGGGGTAAGATGTAATTTCAGCACCTGTCATTTCTTTACCGCAAGGGACGGAAGGATTCGTGGTTTATAGTGATGCGTCCGGACACTGTAATACCCGCTATTTTCATAATGCATTATTATTATTATTTATAATAATATTATAATGCATCTCATTTTATTTAATTTCATTTAGAGGATCATGAACATTTATTTCGACGTATCACAAGTCCTGGCCCGAGTCATTTTGTCAGATATAAATTAAGTGATCATTACTTATTTTATAATAGTGTTATTAATTATCCGAGTATAATACTAACACTATTATTATTATTATTAATATTATTAATGCCGTTTTTTATTAAGTATTAATATTATTATCATTATCATTTCTCAGATTATTATTATTATTATCATTACCAAATAAGTATTTTTATATTATAATAATTATTATTATATTATTTATATTTAATCAATGTGTTATGAGTTAACCAACTATAATTAAACTTAATTAATCGCAATTAAGAACTTTTCATAGATTGAGGAATTCTCACTCCACCAAACTCCTCGATGTTTATCAACATGGACAATCCTAGTTCAACTTAAACACTCAAAAATCTACACCTATAAATACAATAAGATTCCTACTGCAGAAATCTTTACACCCATCGTTCAACATCCAACAACAACAAAAAAAAAAAACACAGAAAATACAATACACAATTTTCTGCAACATACTTCATCGCCAGAATTTACAAAGAAGAAGAAGGAGAAGGAGACCCATCTTCCTGTTGCACGGACGGACGGCACGCATTCGGTTTTTCGCAAACTCTCAACATCTTCACCAAAATCTCATCTTCTCAATTTTCTCGGTGGAGATAACTCGATCTTTTTCCTTTTCTTTTATTTGCTTCGTCATCCCGATCATATAATCACTCAATTATTCACGATGAACATCAAGTACGCAGCTTTGATTCCTTGTTCTTATTCTATAGCAAATCTTAACTAAAATTTAAGAATGAAATCTAAACCAATTGAAACCGGAAAATCAACATCAAACTCTAACCTTCATCACCAAATCGAGCTCCAACACGGCCTTACTACGGATATTTCAATTTCAAAAACAAAAATATACAAGAACCTCATCCCGATTTTGAAACCAAACCCAATTGAAATCACAAACCGTAATCGCCCGAAACCTTCAACTTAATCTAAAATTTATTCCAGATTTTCTTTCAATTTCTTGTGAAACCCTTACAACCATAACCCAAGATCGAGTTCAATCGATCGAACCCAAGATATATTTCTAGAAATTTGTTAAATTCATCGTGAATTCAAAATTTATCTCCGAATTTGTCAAGATCGCGAACCCATTAGAACCACTTCACCCGACTTAAAAGCAGTTCAAACCATTACTGTGTGCCGCCGTGAGCCCGCAACCCTCAAGACAGAACCAAATCGACCATCACGGTAGGTTGTTACGCCCATCGTAGAACCGCTCTATAGCCGTTTCACTTCACCATCGTGAGACGATGCGGAACTGAGGTGGACCCTAATCTCTTGCCACTCCATCTCAGCCACGACCGCCACAGTCCTTCGCCGCGGTATACGCGTGTGTATGTTTTTCTGCAATATAATTCCAGTAGATTTGTGAATTAGAGAGAGAGAGAGAGATTGGGCAGGGAGAGAGAAAGGGGGGCGACGGGTGAAGTAGAAAGAGACGGGTGTTTGTGTCGGCTGGGTATGGTTAAGGGGTATTTATACGCGCGATATTTTAGGGTTATTCAATTTAGTCCTCCCAGTTTCCGGCAACTTTCATTTCAAATTTGAGATAGTTTCAATTAATTCGATTTTAACCCCATCAGCTTCTCAACTTTACGATTTGACCCCAGTTAAATTTTAAAATTCACTTCCAATCCTATTTTGACCCAAAAAATAAAAAATCTTGACTTTCAATTAATATTAATAATTAATCAGAATTATTGCATAAATATTTTAATTTCAGTCATCTATAATATTAACTCTTCGATTTATATTAATAAGAAATTATAATTTATCTTCAGTTATTATATAGTGATATTCGTATCTTTTCATTTATAAATAATATATGGTAAGGATTTTAATTATTATTATTATTATATGTAGACTTTGTCAAGGATTTACGGGCTTAGGACTGTGAGTCGAGCACATTCATTTCAGTTAGACATCATCATCATTTATTCAGGTGGGAATTTTCACTATCACTTTAATTGCTTTAATTGGACTGTATATGTGATGTTCTATTCATGTTTAAAATTTTATGCACGTTGTAAATCAGGCTAACCTGTTTTCGTGTAAGAGGCTATCTTAAGATATATGTTGTTGCGGGGACACCTGCGCAACCTCAATATTCACATGCGTGCTCAATTCATGCTATATGTGGTATTGTGTTTATGTTTGATGTTGTTGCGGGGGCACCTGCGCAACCTCAATATTCGTGTATGCGTGCTCGATTCATGCTATACGTAATATTGTGAGTATGCATTTACGTTGAGGAAAATGTGATAGATTATTCATGTTATGCTTTCCATGAGATTGTATATTACTGTGATCAGTGTGATTTCTAAGAGGGGTAAGATGTAATTTCAGCACCTGTCATTTCTTTACCGCAAGGGACGGAAGGATTCGTGATTTATAGTGATGCGTCCGGACACTGTAATACCCGCTATTTTCATAATGCATTATTATTATTTATAATAATATTATAATGCATCTCATTTTATTTAATTTCATTTAGAGGATCATGAACATTTATTTCGACGTATCACAAGTCTGTAGTCATTTTGTCAGATATAAATTAAGTGATCATTACTTATTTTATAATAGTGTTATTAATTATCCGAGTATAATACTAACACTATTATTATTATTAATATTATTAATGCCGTTTTTTTTATTAAGTATTAATATTATTATCATTATCATTTCTCAGATTATTATTATTATTATCATTACCAAATAAATATTTTTATATTATAATAATTATTATTATATTATTTATATTTAATCAATGTGTTATGAGTTAACCAACTATAATTAAACTTAATTAATCGCAATTAAGAACTTTTCATAGATCGCTCGTCCCTCAGAATTCTCACTCCACCAAACTCCTCAATGTCTATCAACATGGACAATCCTAGTTCAACTTAAACACTCAAAAATCTATACCTATAAATACAATAAGATTCCTACTGCAGAAATCTTTACACCCATCGTTCAACATCCAACAACAACAAAAAAAAACACAGAAAATACAATACACAATTTTCTGCAACATACTTCATCGCCAGAATTTACAAAGAAGAAGAAGGAGAAGGAGACCCATCTTCCTGTTGCACGGACGGACCAGCACCAGATTCGGTTTTTCTGCAAACTCTCAACATCTTCAGCCAAAATCTCATCTTCTCAATTTTCTCCGGTGGAGGTAACTCCGATCTTTTTCCTTTTCTTTTATTTGCTTCGTCATCCTGATCATATAATCACTCAATTATTCACTATGAACATCAAGTACGCAGTTTCAGATTCCTTGTTCTTATTCTATAGCAAATCTTAACTAAAATTTAAGAATGAAATCTAAACCAATTGAAACCAGAAAATCAACATCAAACTCAACCTTCATCACCAAATCAGCCTTACTACCAGATATTTCAATTTCAAAAACAGAAATATACAGTAACCTCATCCCGATTTTCAGAAACCAAACCCAATTGAAATCACAAACCATAATCTGCCCGAAACCTTCAACTTAATCTAAAATTTATTCCAGGATTTTCTTTCAATTTCAGTTGTGAAACCCTTACAACCATAACCCGAGATCGAGTTTAATCGATCGAACCCAAGATATATTTCCAGAAATTTGTTAAATTCATCATGAATTCAAAATTTATCTCGAGAATTTTTCAAGATCGTACGAACCCATTAGAACCACTTCATCCCGACTTAAAACGGTTCAAACTGTTACCTGTGTGTCACCGCCGTGAGCCCGCAACCCCTCAAGACAGAACCAAATCTGACCATCACGGCCGGTTGTTACGTCCATCAGAGAACCGCTCTATAGCCGTTTCACTTCACCATCGTGAGACAGTCTGGAACCAGAGGTGGACCCTAAGCTCTTGCCACTCCATCTCAGCCACGACCGCCACGGTCCTTCGCCGCGGTATACGCGTGTGTATGTTTTTCTGCAATTTGATTCCGGTCGATTTGTGAATTAGAAAGGGAGAGATGGGGCAGGGTGAGAGAAAGAGGGGCGACGGATGAAGTAGAAGGAGAAGGGTGTTTGTGTCGGCTGGGTATGGTTAAGGGGTATTTATACGCGCGATATTTTAGAGTTATTCAATTTAGTCCTCCCAGTTTCCAGCAACTTTCATTTCAGCCCCAGATAGTTTCAATTAATTCGATTTTAACCCAATCAGCTTCTCAACTTTACGATTTGACCCCAGTCAACTTTTAAAATTCACTTCCAGTCCTATTTTGACCCAAAAATAAAAAATGTGGACTTTCAATTAATATTAATAATTAATCTGAATTTTTGCATAAATATTTTAATTTCAGTCATCTATAATATTAACTCTTCGATTTATATTAATAAGCAATTATAATTTATTTTCAGTTATTATATAGTGATATTCATATCTTTTCATTTATAAATAATATATGGTAAGTATTTTAATTATTTTTATTATTATTATATGTGTAACACCCTGAGATATTCGGAATAATTACAGCGCCGTAAACCCTTTAATAAAGGATTTACAAGGCTAAATAAAAAAATTTTAAATATAAGACATCAATACCACGGAAATTCAAGTTTACAAAACCGATCCAACTGGTTCAAAAAGTAATTAATACAACCATATCGAAATGATATTAATAAGACATTCGTACTCGAGTACTGAAATGAATCAAGAAGACAATCAATAGCAACGACAAACATCACTGAACCCCTTCGTCGTCACATCGGTACTGTGGCTGTTTCCCTGCTCCTCGGCTACCTGAACATCAAAACAAATGTCCACCCCCGAAGGGGTTAGCAAAACGATGCTAGTACAAGTATCATATTAAACCAATCGAATATGCATCAACAATACATAACAAGATACACCACACGGACTTCCGCTACCGGAATCCGAAAATGCGAATCCACAAGATTCCATTAACACAGCAAGGGTATTCCAATGATCCAGCGCCCTCAGCATAGATCCCAAGATGATCCCGTCGGACCAACACGAGGTGGAAATAACCCGTCCAATGATCCAGCGCCCTCAGCCTAGATCCCAAGATGATCCCGTCGGACCAACACGAGGTGGACATCCGATCCAGCGCCCTCAGCATAGATCGTACAACGTACACAAACACAACTCATGCATACACATATGCCAAATCATTATGTCCATCAACATGAACATACAAACACTAGATAACGAATATCATGACAATTCAACAAAATAATTTCCATGTTCAATCAACATGAATAAACCACAAACATGCTCAAAATACCAATTTTAACACATTACGATACTTGCCTTGAAGATGGCAAGAACGAAACACTTCAATGACCTCAACACACTCGAAGGCCGCCTCCTTCGATCAACGTAGCAAGCTCGAACCTTAACAAAAGAAATGATATAGAATTCATCTCAAGTCGAACGAATACCTATCAATCCGGTCTACGGCCAAAAGCTCTAAAATATGCAATCTGCCTGAACCACTTAGCGTACGCTACGTACTCTACGTAACGTGCGATAAGCCTGCCTGTTAACGTACGCTATCGTCTAAGTCTAGCGTACGCTAGCCACGTATTGCCAGTTCTCTCTGATCAGCTGACGGACTCGACTGATAACATAACGTACGTTACGTACCAAACGTAGCGTACGTTAACTTATTCCCGCTAGCGCACGTTAACTTACATATGTTAGCGTGCGCTAACCGTGCATAATGATTCATGGCGGCGTAAAACTTGATCTAATGGTGATGAACTCATGAATTCTATGGTGATAATACATGTCATCCCCGTGTACATCATGCTCATAAGGAGTGTGAACGATCTCTACGGATTAAACTACTACACGATACAAGGGTACGTATTATCATCAAAATCCATCTTGATCTCGAGAAAGTATCCTAAGTTCCCTTCCTCCTACGTTCCAAAACGCATGATTCCAATGTGTAAAACATAACAACTTGGTAATTTCCATCTATTGGTCACAAATTGGTTTGAAGCTTCAGAATATGCTAGGAGTTCAAACACAAAAAGGTTCCATGGTATTATACGATGAATAAGTACCGAAACATCAAAATTATCTTCCTAACACATGATGCTCGACTACTACGAATTTAACTGACTAGGTAAACCCAACACATGATCAAAACGTCCTTCATAATAGTACTTAATATTGGTGAAGAATCACCTACCTCAAAGTAGTGAAGAACAAGGAGGAATTTGAAGCAACCCAACGCCGAAGGCTTGAACACCAATCCCACAATGGTCTACGATCTTCAACACGAGCTAGGATGCTGATATGAAGTGTTTAGGATGAAGAGAGTAATACTCTAAGTATAAGGATTCGGATGTGGGAAGAGAAAAGACTGAAAATACGAAAAAGGATGCTGTCCTATTTATAGGAAATGATTATTAGCGTGCGCTAGTCCATACTCGTAGCGTGCGCTAGCGCTTACTGACTTCACTGTACTCAGCACTTAGCGTGCGCTATTTTCGTATCAGTAGCGTGCGCTAAGGCGTTGACTTGGCTTTTTCCCGAAAGCCGTCCAGGTTCATCCCGACATAATCCGACCGAAATCCTCATCCGATCTCACCTACCACCCTGTCTTAATCATGCTGACTACGTATAGCGCGCGCTAAGGTCATTCACAGCGTGCGCTATGGATCCAACTTAGCGTACGCTACACATAGTCGATAGCGTGCGCTACATGCGCAGAATCACAATTTACATCACATTCATGAAATCATACGCTCAATAACATCAGATTATGAAATACGGAGAATAATACTCAGATCAAAGTGCAACAATTACAATGTCACAAGTTCCAAATACATATCAGAAATCTCGGGTATTACATCCTTCCTCCCTAAAAAGAAGTTTCGTCCCGAAACTTAAGATAAAAACAACTCTGGATATCTAGTCTTCATACTGTCCTCTTTTTCCAAAGTGGCCTCTTCAGCTCCATGTCGTGACCATTGTACTTTAACCAAGTGTATTGGTTTATTCCTCAATTGTTTGATCCGACTCTCAAGTATCTTGATTGGTCTCTCTTCGAAGGTACCGTCATTAGCTATCCCGATCTCGTCGAAATCGATGACGTGACTGGGGTCTGGTACATACTTCCGCAATTGGGATACGTGAAACACACTGTGAACGTGACTCAGCGATGGTGGTAAGGCCAACCTGTATGCTAAATCCCCAACTCTTTCGAGGATCTCAAATGGTCCGATATATCTCGGACTTAGCTTACCTTTCCTCCCGAAACGGAAAATCCCTCGTGTAGGAGACACCTTCAATAGTACGTGGTCCCCAATGTCGAACTCTAGAGGATGACGACGTACATCTGCATAAGACTTCTATCGACTCTGGGCAGTCAACAGTCTTTCCCGAATCAAAGCTATCTTCTCTTGAGTCTGAACTATCAATTCCGGTTCCGTCCCGATCATGTCCGAAGAATCATCCCAGCACAAGGGTGATCGGCATCTTCTCCCGTACAAAGCTTCAAATGGTGCCATCTTAATAGAATCATGCCAACTATTGTTATAGGTGAATTCGATCAAGGGCAAGTGAACTTCCCAATCAGTTGACCAATCCAACGCACAAGCTCTAAGCATGTCTTCTACGGTTTGAATAGTCCTTTCGGACTGACCGTCCGTTTGGGGATGATAAGTTGTACTAAAGTTTAGCTCGGTCCCCAAAGCCCTGTGAACTGCCTTCCAGAAGTGCGACACGAAGCGACCATCTCGATCTGAAATAATGGTCTTCGGCGTCCCGTGCAATCTAACTATCTGTGCAACCAATACTCGTGCCAATCTCTCGGGTCCCCACGTGTCTTTAATTCCTAGGAAGTGAGCCGACTTGGTTAGTCGATCAACTATAACCCAAATCATGTTCATTCCTGTCTTGGTTCTTGGCATATTGGTGATGAAATCCATCGAGATATCCTCCCACTTCCACTCAGGGATCGGAAGTGGCTTTAACATTCCGGCAGGTCACTGATGTTCAATATTAACCTACTGACAAGTCAAACACTTCGAAACGTACTCTGCTACGTCCTTCTTCATATTCCCCCACCAGAAGTTTTGTTTTAAATCCTTATACATCTTACTGCTGCCCGGGTGAATAGAATAGGGCGCGTTGTGAGCTTCCTTCAGAATAGTCCGTCTCAATTCATCATTATTGGGAACGCAAAGTCGGCTCTGAAATCTCAGAACTCCATCATCTTGTATCACGAATCCTGGGGCCTTTCCTTTCTTTGCTTCGTCACATAACCGAAGGATCAGAGAATCATTCAACTGCTTAGATTTGATTTCCTCGACTAGTGACGAAGTCAGTTCCATCACATATAGTTGCCCTTGAATTCCTGGTGACCATACTTCAATCCCTTCGCGGACCAGTTCTCGTTGAATGCAGGTTTGGGACGTAAGTGCTTCCAACACTCGAAGAGAAACAGGTTTACGGCTCAATACATCGGCTACAACATTTGCTTTACCCGGATGATAGAGAATTTCCAAGTCGTAATTCTTGATCAATTCCAGCCACCTTCTCTGTCTCATATTTAATTCTTTCTGACTGAAGATGTAC
Organism: Orobanche coerulescens; assembly: GCA_033398695.1. NCBI lineage: Eukaryota > Viridiplantae > Streptophyta > Magnoliopsida > Lamiales > Orobanchaceae > Orobanche > Orobanche coerulescens. The sequence goes on along the minus strand of CM065805.1, from coordinate 142,938,408 downwards.
TTGAGGCTTTTATGATCTGTAAAGATCTGACAATGAGTACCGTACAAATAATGTTGCCAAATTTTCAAGGCATAGACTACAGCTGCTAACTCCAGATCATGAGTCGGGTAATTTACTTCGTACGGTTTCAACTTCCGAGAAGCATAGGCAATTACCTTATCCTTTTGCATCAACACACATCCCAGACCCTGATTTGAAGCGTCGCTGTAAACCATGAATCCATCAGTTCCATCTGGCAATGCTAATATAGGTGCTGTCGTCAGTCTCTTCTTAAGTTCATCAAAACCAGCCTGGCATTTCTCATCCCACATGAACTTTTGAGTTTTCTGTAACAGCTGGGTGAGCGGACGAGCAATTTTGGGAAACCCCCTACAAAACGGCGGTAATATCCAGCAAGTCCTAAGAAGCTTCAGACTTCTTTCACGTTATTAGGAGCTTCCCATTCCAAGATTGCTTCGACTTTCTTAGGGTCCACCTGAACTCCGTCAGCCGATATCACATGCCCAATGAAAGTCACTTCCCTATCTAAGCCAGAACTCACATTTGGAAAGCTTTGCATATAGTTGTTCCTTCCTCAAGGTTCTCAAAACCACACGCAAATGTTCGGCATGCTCCTCTGTGTCCTTCGAATATATCAAGATGTCATCAATGAAGACGACCACAAATTTATCCAAGTATTCTAAGAATACCCGATTCATCAATTGCATGAATACCGTAGGAGCATTGGTAATTCCAAATGGCATCACCACAAATTCATAATGCCCGTACCGGGATCTGAAAGCAGATTTCGTTATATCCAATTCCTTAATTCTCAACTGATGGTATCCTGATCCCAAGTCAATCTTTGAGAATACCCTTGCCCCTTGCAGTTGATCAAACAAGTCGTCGATCCGAGGTATAGGATACTTGTTCTTGATCATCACCTTGTTAAGCTCCCTGTAATCAATACATAATCGGAGGGATCCATCTTTCTTCCGGATGTATGTAACCCTTCTGCAATAATTCCTCCAATTGTTTCTTTAGTTCATACATCTCGGTTGGCGCCATGCGGTATGGTGCTCTGGAAATAGGAGCGGCTCCAGGTTCTAATTCGATAGTGAACTCCACTTCTCTCTGCGGAGGTAACCCAGGTAGTTCGTCAGGGAATACATCTGAAAATTCGTTCACAATTGGAATGGATGAGAGTTCCACTCCTTCTTCTTTCTTCATGGCATAGCACCACAGTCCATGACATCTTTGCTTCAGTAATTTCACAGCTTTCATCGCTTTAATCAATTTTCCCGAGCTTCCCGGTCTCCACCCTCTGAATAAGTGTTCAGATCCGTCATCAGCAATGATAGAAATGATTCTCTTTCGGTAATTCAGAATAGCTCCATAACGGTTGAGCCAATCGTCTCCGAGAATTAAGTCGTCACCATGGATGTCAACTACAATAAGATTCGATGGCCAGTCTCTCCCTCCTATAGACACTGGGAAATCTCTAGTTTCTAGGGTTCCCACAATTCTCTCTCCGCTCGGCAATCCCACAACATAAGGTTCACAATCAAACAAACACGAGATTTTCAAACGATTAACACAGTTCAATGATATGAAATAATGTGTAGCTCCGGAATCGAATAAGACACTAACTGGTTGCAAAAGGATATGAATCGTACCTGATGCAACAACAGTGTTCTGATCGTCAGATTTACTCATCTCGTATAGGCGCGGAGGAACGGACCCAGCACTGGATGTCTCTCTCTTCCCAACATTCTGCTGTTGAAATCCACTCTGCTGCGTCTGGTTTACACTTATCTCCTTCGGAACTGGCGCTGGAGTGCGAGTACCAAAAGATCTAGTAGCAACTCCACAGAAAGCCGCACGGTGCCCTTCTTGTCCACAATCGTAACAAGTCACAGAAGATGCGGGGCAATCACGTCGAATATGCCCTGCTCGACCACAATTGTAACATTTCTTTGATGCGTCCGAAACTGCTGATGTTGTCCGGAACTTCTTTCCACCTCTAGAAGGATGTGGAGGTTTCCTAGCCGTATAAAAGGAAGACTGGCCTTTGCGGGGCCCACCACTCTTGTGTTCTGAGAAGTTGCCAGTCACTTTCTGCTTCTTTGCCTCCCCGATTTTTCCACCGCCGCCACTTTCATGTCGTAGGCCAGCGCTTTGTCTTGATACTGTCGCAATGTAGTGCACTCGAATCCGGACATGTATTGCTAAATCTCCGGCTTCATCCGCATATCGAAATGAAAAAAATCTTTTCTGCCTCCGTTCTGACCAAGTGTCGCACACAAGTCAGCTGATGATGAAAAGTTTTGATTACATCTGTCACAGATGCTTCCGAACTCTGTGGTGAGAAAAACTCTCGGATCTTTGCCTCTCTAACTGGACGAGGACAATACTGTGCTTCCATCATTAGTTTGAATTTCGTCCAATCCTCATTATGATTCTCGGGTCGAATAGCTTCCCACCAGTCAAAGGCCTCCCCAGTCAGAAAATACTGGGCAATGGGAACCTTCTGGTCCTCGGGACAGTTAAGACCCGCGAATATCTTCTCTAACTCCTTAAGCCAATGATCCCAAGTAAGTGCCTCAGCAGATCCGTCAAATTTTGGCGGGTGCAATTTGACCACCTCAGCAAGCCATCTGTCTCCCCGGTTATGTAACACCCCAAACTAGGCGGATATTACAGTGCCGTGAATCCCCGACTGGGACCCACCAGGCGAATGAAAATGATGAATTAAATAATATAATTGTAGTACCGAACCACATTATATTACCCAAATACTCCGATGAGGAGTTTAAGTACAACACACCAGGACAATACCGAATACTAGTATATTTTATATGAAGATAAAATACACAACACTGAATGAAACGGAGTATCCAAATGAAAGTCTGCAGCGGAAATTAAAGGACAACAACATGAATAACTGAAAGATCGGGGCCCATACTAGTATCACTGGGACTCCTCGATGTCAGCATGCTATTCCCGTGCTTTTGCCTTGCCATGACCTGAAAAACAAAATCCCCAGCCGGGGTCAGTTACACAGAACAACAATAATCAAGGGTTGAAAATACACAATCATGATTATATCAGAAGTTATGAAATATCCTGTCGAAACATACGCAATCAAACATGCTATATGAATCAACTAACAGTACGGCTCAAAGGGTGGCGTCACACTACGCCCGGGATGGAAATGTGTCCGTGCACAAACCACCAACGAGTATCGATCGAATACACATGTGGTCTTGTACCTAATTAGTCTCACGAGGCATATGACTCGTGTGCACAGTCCAATGTGAGGCCAACAACCAACACACGACTTAAACGTGCCCGACATGAAAATCCAACACATACCAACCGGCATGCCAGTATGACCCGGAATGCCACGATATAACAAAAGTGACATCGGAAACGAATAATGACTCACCGAGATGAAATGATAGTGAAATGAATGATAGCTCAATGAAATGATTGGAACCGTCGTTCCTTGTGACTGAAGTGATTAATTGACAATGACAAGTTTTGATACGGTTAACACAATGATGAATGAGTTATGATTATGAATGAACAACAACAAAAGGAAATGAATATCCTTTTAACTGAGTAAGAATCAACTTACTCAATACCGATGACAATTATCCTTCCATGAAAAAATGTCCTAAATGCGATGTCGGTCGCTCGAACAACCTTGAATAACACAATATCCAACAACCCGTTCAATATACGAATCAAACACGAATATAACGAACTCAAAACGTCGATATGATTAAACTAAGTTCATTGGGGCATTATATCGAATACGTTGTGGCCAAACTCCGATTGTTTACAATCAAATCTCAATATGCCATAATCAAATCCCCCAAGAAGTGTTTCAAACCAACAAACATCTTCCAAATGATCAATAATCCAAAAATGAATATCCGAAAACGTGATTATAACGACAATTAATCGAAAACCCCCAATTTCAACTCGATATTCAAAGTGTTCTTGAATAATCCCTCAATAATCCAATGAATCCTTATACAAACTCATAATCATATACATATCCCTTCATATAACATGATTATAACGTCCAAAACATCATATCTCAACACAAAATCGAAATCCAAGGTGTTGAAGAATATTACCTTTGAAGATCCAACCACTTCGATTCGATGAAAACGTGTTAAATCGACTATCCAAGCTTCCCAACGAATCAAGATGATGAAATTCGAATACAGAAGTGATTGATGATGACAAAAATCTCCCTCAAGCTCTCTCTCTCGGACAAGATGAAGGAAATGAGAAAAATGAGGAAAAGTGTCCCGGCCAAACCTTATATACTGCCGGAAGTTGCGGCCGTAACTCGGCCTTCATACGGCCGTAACTCGGCCTTCATACGACCGTAACATCCCAGGTCAACGGCCTTACGGCCGTAACCGGCCAATTCGTATGGCCGTAACTCGGCTTCGTCCAAAATCCTGCCGATAGGCTTACGGCCGTAACCGCTCCTGAGTTACGGGCGTAACTCGCCTTCGTCAAAAACATCTGCCAGCATCCTTACGGCCGTACCTGCACACCTTACGGGCGTAACTCGGATGATACGGCCGTATCCGGCCAAACTTACGGGCGTAATCCCCCTTCATCGAAAATGACCAGGCACCCTGCCTACAGCGTACGACCGTATCCGGCCAAGCCTTACGGCCGTACCTTCCTCGACTTACGGCCGTATGCCGCAACCCTTACGGCCGTAAGTCCCCCCTTGCCCGAAAACACCTGAATTTACGAAGATCACTTACAGCCGTATCCAACCCTCCTAACGGCCGTAACTCGCCTTCGGCCAAAATGCAAGGCGGCTGACCACGTACGGCCGTAATGTAGGCCGACCGTACCTGCTCAACTTACGGCCGTATTCTGAAACCTTACGGCCGTAAGTCCCATTCGTCCAAAATGGCCTGAAAACAACGAACCCTTGTTACGGCCGTAACCCCAAAGTCCTTACGGCCGTAACTCAACGCTGGCCAAGGTGAAAAATCCGATAACTCCGATTCCTCGCTACGACTGATGAATGATCCGACATAACATACGAATGTGGAAGTGAACAAGTCTAACACGAGCCAAAGATGATACTCCCAGTACAAGGCTATCAATCACAATGATAATGATAATACTCCCGTCTCGATCTATAAACGGAGATGAAATGACGATCGGTAACTGATACACGATTACAACATGCCAAGAGTGAACGCAAATGAATGATTTATGAATGATGAGTGATTATTAATGAGTGAAAATTACTGAGTGACAATTACAGACTGATAATTACTGAATGAAAATGAATGAATTACAACCGGGTATTACATACTCCCCCCCCCCCTTAAAAAGAGTTTCGTCCCCGAAACTAAGGGTCAAACAACTCGGGATAACTCTCCCGCATACTCTCCTCGCTTTCCCAAGTGGCCTCTTCGACTCCGTGTCTATACCACTGAATCTTGATCAAAGGGATCATCTTGTTCCTCAACTGTTTGATTCGCCGCTCCAACACTCGTATAGGACGCTCCTCATACGAATGATCATCCGCGATCTCGATTTCGTCGAACTGAAGTATGTGACTTGGGTCGGCAACATACTTCCGTAACTGAGAGACGTGAAACACATTATGAATTCGGCTCAACACCGGAGGTAAAGCCAATCGATAAGCTAACTCGCCTACTCGATTCAAAATCTCAAACGGTCCAATGAATCTCGAACTCAACTTCCCCCGTTTTCCGAAACGGAAGATACCTCGATTCGGGAATACCTTGACCAAAAATGTGGTCACCCGTCTCGAACTCTAGTGGTCGACGACGATGATCTGCATATGATTTCTGTCAACTCTGAGCAGTCAACATACGACTTTTGATCAAAGCTACCTTCTCCCGGGCGGCTATAAGCATATCGGGCTCGGTGCCGATTGATTCTGACAAGTCATCCCAACACAAAGGAGATCGACAATGACAACCGTACAAGGCCTCGTAAGGTGCCATATTAATGGAAGCATGCTAACTATTATTATACGTTAACTCGATCAATGGTAGTTGGGCTTCCCAATCGTCCTTCCAATCGAGGACGCATGCCCTCAACATGTCCTCTAATGTCTGTATAGTCCTCTCTGATTGTCCGTCGGACTGAGGATGAAAGGCGGTACTGAGATTGAGCTGAGTTCCCATAGCACGATGAACTGATTTCCAAAAATGAGACACAAATCGTCCGTCACGATCGGAAACGATACTCTTAGGAGTACCGTGCAGTCTCACTATCTCCTTGATGAACAACTGGGCCAGTCTCTCGGAACCCCACGCATCCTTGATCTCAAGGAAATGAGCTGATTTAGTTAAGCGGTCCACAATCACCCAGATCATATTCATGTCACGACGACTCGTCGGCAAACTCGTGATGAAATCCATAGAAATGTCTTCCCACTTCCACTCTGGAATAGGGAGAGGTTTCAGCATACCCGCCGGTCGCTGATGCCAGACCTCGATCTCGGGTCTAAGGAATTCCTGCTGAAGCTCCTTCTGAACTGTTAAATGAGCAAGCATCTGCTCCTGAACGGATTTATGACTCCAGGCGTCGGTGACAATGTTCGCCTTGCCTGGGTGGTAAAGGATCTCGATATCATAATCTTTGATTAGTTCCAACCACCGTCTTTGTCGCATATTTAACTCCTTCTGAGTAAATATATACTTCAACTCTTGTGATCAGTGAAGATCTGACAGGTGACACCATAAAGGTAACGACGCCAAATTTCCAACGCGAAAACCACGGCTGCTAGCTCCAGGTCGTGGGTCGGATAATTAATCAGCTAATCCGAGGAAACCTCGGTATTTCCTTAACATCTATCGGAGGTTGCCAATCTCGGATAGCCTCCATCTTCTGAGGGTCGACACGAACTCTGTCTGATGAAATTACACGCCCGAGAATAGTCACTTCGGACATCCAGAACTCACAATTGGAAAACTTTCCATAAAGTTGCTCGCGTCTCAACACGTCGAGAACCTGATGAAGTTGTACCTCGTGTTCCTCTCGATCACGAGAATAAATCAAAATGTCATCGATGAAGACAACAACAAACTGATCCAAAAAAAATCGATGAAAACCCGATTCATTAACTCCATGAATACCACAGGTGCATTAGTTAGCCCGAACGGCATAACTACGAACTCATATTGACCATAGCATGTACGAAACGCCGTCCTTGCGATACCTGACTCTTGAATTCGCAGCTGATGATATCCAGATCTTTTGTCGACCTAGGAAAGTATTGAAGCTCCCTGAAGTTGATCTAAGAGATCATCAATACGGGGTAGAGGATACTAATCTTGATCATCACCCTGTTCAACTCCTGATAATTAATACACACACGAGACGAGCCATCCTTCTCCTTGACAGATCACACTGGTGCTCCTCACGGGGACGCACTCGGTCGGAGATAACCTTTCTCGAACTATTCCTCAAGTTAAATCTTCAACTCCTGCGTTCTGGTCGGGGCCATCCGATACGGTGCCTTCGATAACGGGGACGTACCGGCTCCAACTCACTCCTGAATTCCACTACTCTATGTGAAGGCAACTAGATAACTCGTCTGGAAATACATCGTCAATCGATGACAATGATACCACGAATGATTGAACATTTCGATTGCCCTATAATGGTCAATCGATAAAAAGTGATACCAATAATGATTGAACAACTCGATTGCCTTACAAAAGGCCAATCGATGAAAATGATACAATGAATGATTGAATAACTCGATTGCCTTAGAAAGGCCAATCGATGAAAATGATGCAATGAATGATTGAATAACTCGATTGCCTTAGAAAGGCCAATCGATGAAAATGATACAATGAATGATTGAATAGCTCGATTGCCTTAGAAAGGCCAATCGATGAAAATGATGCAATGAATGATTGAATAACTCGATTGCATTAGAAAGGCCAATCGATGAAAATGATACAATGAATGATTGAATAGCTTGATTGCCTTAGAAAGGCCAATCGATGAAAATGATACAATGAATGATTGAATAGCTCGATTGCCTTAGAAAGGCCAATCGATTAAAATGATGTAATGAATGATTGAATAACTCGATTGCCTTAGAAAGGCCAATCGATGAAAATGATACAATGAATGATTGAACAATTCGATTGCGGAATTTCTCTGCTTTCGTCATAATAATAATTCTTCTGGAACAATGGGGATTACTTCCCTGAAGCACACATTCGACAACCAATGACGGAAAGATAGCGACCAAACGCTTTCAAACACTGAGGATAGTATCAAGACGATCAATCCAACTAATACCCAATATTACATCGTCCTAAGATAAATTCACCACGATTAGGTCCACCAACCAATCGCGGTCACTAAGCTTACCTCGGTATGATTTCCGAAAATTCTTCCATCGTCAGGTAGACCGATGGTATGAGGTCCACAAGCAATAGGACTATCCCAAAATAAGTCCATTCAAACGTGATTCGAAAATGAATGAATGCGGTGCACCAGTATCAAAAGGTACACACAGGTTGAAATAAAATTACGAGTATACCTGAGATCATTCGGGCCACCGGATCGTCGATCCTCTTCATCACATGAATCCGGGACTTGCCGCCCCCGAACTGGACGCTCCCGACTGATAAATACGAGCTCCAACTTTATTTGCTTCCATTGTCTTAAACGACGTTGACAGAGCAGTCTGATTCTGAATCGCTAATTGCTTTGGGGCCTGAGATGCCGTAGGAGCCGACTTGGAGTCTTTTCGGCAAAAACGGGCCTTATGCCCAAAATTCCCACAATTATATCACGTGATAGACGGTTTCAGACACTCAGTGCTGTAATGACCCGGCGTTCCACAATTGAAACAGGTGATGGCCGAACTAGCCACTCGGGACTGAGATCCCGCACGATTTTGCGCCGTAGGAGGTCGCTCAGAAATGATAGGACTCACACGAGGCTTCTTGAAGGTTGACTGACCGCCTTCGGATTGATTACGCTTCGTTGATTTCTTGTTGACAGATGAAGGTTGTTGTTCAGCACTTTCTTTAGCAGTTGGCTCATACGGGAGAGTTCTCTCGATTAATCCGGCCAGAGTGGCGCAATGATGATTGAGCAATTGCACATGGGTCATCATGGCCTGCATAAAAGTGAGTGGATCAACCTGAACATCTTCTGATCGAGCGAGTCACAGGCACGATTACCCGGCCCGGCCAGTGATTATTTCCCGGGTTTCGGCCCGCACCGCCTCTCCCGTGCATCCTCGACGACTCTCTCCATACTGAAGTAGGAAGGTCGCATAATGATTATATTTCCCGCATGATTATCACGTTATGATTACGTCATGAGATGATGAAAATGAGTATACATGCTCTAACTTAGTGATTATATGAATGATTTACTGAAGTGACATGATTATCTGATGAAATTCTTGAAATGATTATCTTGAATAACTTAACAAGATTAATAATATGATCATCCAGATCGACAACTGAGTAATGAAATGAATTGAGTCATTAATGAATTAACATGATCGTCCTGATCATTAACTGAGTAATGAAATGAATTAAGTGATTAATGAGTTAACATGATCGTCCTAATCACAATGAATGATGATGTTTGAGGATTGTTATTTGATGAATGATGAATGAATGACTATTGCCAGAAATTATACCATGGCGTTAGAAATCTTACAGTTCTTTCGGTCTGATTGGCTCGGCATTTGCACAGGTCACACGTGACGCGAAAGTCCAATGATACTAGTCTGATGACGATGATTTCAAATGAGACATGACTCGGAAGGTAGTATTCAAAACCACGCTCTGATACCAACTCTGTAATACCCCAAACTAGGCGGATATTACAGTGCCGTGAATCCCCGACTGGGACCCACCAGGCAAATGAAAATGATGAATTAAATAATATAATTGTAGTACCGAACCACATTATATTACCCAAATACTCCGATGAGGAGTTCAAGTACAACACACCAGGACAATACCAAATACTAGTATATTTTATATGAAGATAAAATACACAACACTGAATGAAACGGAGTATCCAAATGAAAGTCTGCAGCGGAAATTAAAGGACAACAACATGAATAACTGAAAGATCGGGGCCCCCTACTAGTATCACTGGGACTCCTCGACGTCAACATGCTATTCCCGTGCTTTTGCCGTGCCATGACCTGAAAAACAAAATCCCCAGCTGGGGTCAGTTACACAGAACAACAATCCTCAAGGGTTGAAAATACACAATCATGATTATATCAGAAGTTATGAAATATCCTGTCGAAACATACGCAATCAAACATGCTATATGAATCAACTAACAGTACGGCTCAACGGGTGGCATCACACTACGCCCGGGATGGAAATGTGTCCGTGCACAAGCCACCAACGAGTATCGATCGAATACACGTGTGGTCTTGTACCTAATCAGTCTCACGAGGCATATGACTCGTGTGCACAGTCCAATGTGAGGCCAACAACCAACACACGACTTAAACGTGCCCGACATGAAAATCCAACACATACCAACCGGCACGCCAGTATGACCCGGAATGCCACGATATAACAAAAGTGACATCGGAAACGAATAATGACTCACCGAGATGAAATGATAGTGAAATGAATGATAGCTCAATGAAATGATTGGAACCGTCGTTCCTTGTGACTGAAGTGATTAATTGACAATGACAAGTTTTGATCCGGTTAACACAATGATGAATTAGTTATGATTATGAATGAACAACAACAAAAGGAAATGAATATCCTTTTAACTGAGTAAGAATCAACTTACTCAATACCGATGACAATTATCCTTCCACGAACAAATGTCCTAAATGCAATGTCGGTAGCTCGAACAACCTTGAATAACACAATATCCAACAACCCGTTCAATATACGAATCAAACACGAATATAACGAACTCAAAACGTCGATACGATTAAACTAAGTTCATTGGGGCATTATATCGAATACGTTGTGGCTAAACTCCGATTGTTTACAATCAAATCTCAATATGCCATAATCAAATCCCCCAAGAAGTGTTTCAAACCAACAAACATCTTCCAAATGATCAATAATCCAAAAATGAATATCCGAAAACGTGATTATAACGACAATTAATCGAAAACCCCCAATTTCAACTCGATATTCAAAGTGTTCTTGAATAATCCCTCAATAATCCAATGAATCCTTATACAAACTCATAATCATATACATATCCCTTCATATAACATGATTATAACGTCCAAAACATCATATCTCAACACACAATCGAAATCCAAGGTGTTGAAGAATATTACCTTTGAAGATCCAAACACTTCGATCCGATGAAAACGTGTTAAATCGACTATACAAGCTTCCCAACGAATCAAGATGATGAAATCCGAATACACAAGTGATTGATGATGACAAAAATCTCCCTCAAGCTCTCTCTCTCGGACAAGATGAAGGAAATGAGAAAAATGAGGAAAAGTGTCCCGGCCAAACCTTATATACTGCCGGAAGTTACGGCCGTAACTCGGCCTTCATACGGCCGTAACATCCCAGGTCAACGGCCTTACGGCCGTAACCGGCCAACTCGTACGGCCGTAACTCGGCTTCGTCCAAAATCCTGCCGACAGACTTACGGCCGTAACCGCTCCTGAGTTACGGGCATAACTCGCCTTCGTCAAAAACATCTGCCGGCATCCTTACGGCCGTACCCGCACACCTTACGGGCGTAACTCGGATGATACGGCCGTATCCGGCCAAACTTACGGGCGTAAGCCCCCTTCGTCGAAAATGACCAGGCACCCTGCCTGCAGCGTACGGCCGTATCCGGCCAAGCCTTACGGCCGTACCTTCCTCGACTTACGGCCGTATGCCGCAACCCTTACGGCCGTAAGTCCCCCCTTGCCCGACAACACCTGAATTTACGAAGATCACTTACGGCCGTATCCAACCCTCCTTACGGCCGTAACTCGCCTTCGGCCAAAATGCCAGGCGGCTGCCAGACCACGTCGGCCAGAATCGCCAGACCTTACGGCCGTGCACTCAACTTACGGCCGTATTCCGAAACCTTACGGCCGTAAGTCCCATTCGTCCAAAATGGCCTGAAAACAACGAACCCTTGTTACGACCGTAACCCCAAAGTCCTTACGGCCGTAACTCAACGCTGGCCAAGGTGAAAAATCCGATAACTCCGATTACTCGCTACGACTGATGAATGATCCGACATAACATACGAATGTGGAAGTGAACAAGTCTAACACGAGCCAAAGATGATACTCCCAGTACAAGGCTATCAATCACAATGAAAATGATAATACTCCTCTCTCGATCTATAAACGGAGATGAAATGACGATCGGTAACTGATATACGATTACAACATGCCAAGAGTGAACGCAAATGAATGATTCATGAATGATGAGTGATTATTAATGAGTGAAAATTACTTAGTGACAATTACAGACTGATAATTACTGAATGAAAATGAATGAATTACAGCCGGGTATTACAAGTTATCCTCGTGGTGCTGCTGTCCCATCGCCGTCTGCATGCGGTCAAGGACCTGAGCGAACTGGTTTATCTGCGCCACCACCTGTTGAAGCACTCCCGGCATGTTAGGATTTGCGTCGTCATTCGCTGATCCTTGCTGCCCTCCAGAATGGGAATCGGTTCGACTAGCTAATAATTCTGGGGTAGTTGCGGAATCCTTCTGTCTCATGTTACCCCGTCCGCGTCCACGACCGCGTCCGCGTCCACGACCGCGTCCGCGTCCACGTCCTCCTCTCAACATACTGTAAACACAATTCCTCAATATCCAGGACAAAGTTTTTGAAATAAAGCCCGTCAATACTCACAAAACAGTAATTAAGTAAAATGGTAGTATAAGAGATTAGGAGACTTACAACCATGGTCCACATGACGACTTTGGCTGAACAGTGATGTTACGAACGACCCGAAAATCAAATAACGTAAACAGACCCAACTAAAACCCGACTGCCAAGATATCCATGAATCTTAGCTCCGATACCATATTCTGTAACACCCCGAGATATTCGGAATAATTACAGCGCCGTAAACCCTTTAAGAAAGGATTTACAAGGCTCAATAAAAGAAATTTAAATATAAGACATCAATACCACGGAAATTCAAGTTTACAAAACCGATCCAACTGGTTCAACGAGTAATTAATACAACCATATCGAAATGATATTAATAAGACATTCGTACTCGAGTACTGAAATCAATCAAGAAGACAATCAAAAGCAACGACAAACATCATTGAACCCCTTCGTCGTCACATCGGTACTGTGGCTGTTTCCCTGCTCCTCGGCTACCTGAACATCAAAACAAATGTCCACCCCCGAAGGGGTTAGCAAAACGATGCTAGTACAAGTATCATATTAAACCAATCGAATATGCATCAACAATACATAACAAGATACACCACACGGACTTCCGCTACCGGAATCCGAAAATGCGAATCCACAAGATTCCATTAACACAGCAAGGGTATTCCAATGATCCAGCGCCCTCAGCATAGATCCCAAGATGATCCCGTCGGACCAACACGTGGTGGAAATAACCCGTCCAATGATCCAGCGCCCTCAGCCTAGATCCTAAGATGATCCCGTCGGACCAACACGAGGTGGACATCCGATCCAGCGCCCTCAGCATAGATCGTACAACGTACACAAACACAACTCATGCATACACATATGCCAAATCATTATGTCCATCAACATGAACATACAAACACTAGATAACGAATATCATGACAATTCAACAAAATAATTTCCATGTTCAATCAACATGAATAAACCACAAACATGCTCAAAATACCAATTTTAACACATTACGATACTTGCCTCGAAGATGGCAAGAACGAAACACTTCAATGACCTCAACACACTCGAAGGCCACCTCCTTCGATCAACGTAGCAAGCTCGAATCTTAACAAAAGAAATGATATAGAATTCATTTCAAGTCGAACGAATACCTATCAATCCGGTCTACGGCCAAAAGCTCTAAAATATGCAATCTGCCTGAACCACTTAGCCTACGCTACGTACTCTACGTAACGTGCGCTAAGCCTGCCTGTTAACATACGCTATCGTCTAAGTCTAGCGTACGCTAGCCACGTATTGCCAGTTCTCTCTGATCACCGATCGACTCGATCGATAACATAACGTCGTTACGTACCAAGCGTAGCGTCGTTAACTTATTCCCGCTAGCGCACGTTAACTTACATATGTTAGCGTGCGCTAACGTGCATGGCGACATCTTTGCGTAAAACTTGATCTAATCGATGAACTCATGAATTCTATGGTGATAATACATGTCATCCCCGTGCACATCATGCTCATAAGGAGTGTGAACGATCTCTACGGATTAAACGACTACACGATACAAGGGTACGTATTATCATCAAAATTCATCTTGATCTCGAGAAAGTATCCTAAGTTCCCTTCGTCCTACGTTCCAAAACGCATGATTCCAATGTGTAAAACATAACAACTTGGTAATTTCCATCTACTGGTCACAAATTGGTTTGAAGCTTCAGAATATGCTAGGAGTTCAAACACAAAAAGGTTCCATGGTATTATACGATGAATAAGTACTGAAACATCGAAATTATCTTCCTAACACATGATGCTCGACTACTACGAATTTAACTGACTAGGTAAACCCAAGACATGATCAAAACGTCCTTCATAATAGTACTTAATATTGGTGAAGAATCACCTACCTCAAAGTAGTGAAGAACAAGGAGGAATTTGAAGCAACCCAACGCCCAAGGCTTGAACACCAATCCCCCAATGGTCTACGATCTTCAACACGAGCTAGGATGCTGATATGAAGTGTTTAGGATGAAGAGAGTAATACTCTAAGTATAAGGATTCGGATGTGGGAAGAGAAAAGACTGAAAATACGAAAAAGGATGCTGTCCTATTTATAGGAAATGATTATTAGCGCGCGCTAGTCCATACTCGTAGCGTGCGCTAGCGCTTACTGACTTTACTGTACTCAGCACTTAGCGTGTGCTATTTTCATATCAGTAGCGTGCGCTAAGGCGTTGACTTGGCTTTTTCCCGAAAGCCGTCCAGGTTCATCCCGACATAATCCGACCGAAATCCTCAGCCGATCTCACCTACCACCCTGTCTTAATCATGCTGACTACGTATAGCGCGCGCTAAGGTCATTCACAGCGTGCGCTATGGATCCAACTTAGCGTACGCTACACATAGTCGATAGCGTGCGCTACATGCGCAGAATCACAATTTACATCACATTCATGAAATCATACGCTCAACAACATCGGATTATGAAATACGGAGAATAATACTCAGATCAAAGTGCAACAATTACAATGTCACAAGTTACAAATACATATCAGAAATCTCGGGTATTACAATATGTAGACTTTGTCAAGGATTTACGGGCTTATGACTATGAGTCGAGCACATTTATTTCAGTCAGACATCATCATCATTTATTCAGGTGGGAATTTTCACTATCACTTTAATTGCTTTAATTGGACTGTATATGTGATGTTCTATTCATGTTTAAAATTTTATGCACGTTGTAAATCAGGCTAACCTGTTTTCGTGTAAGAGGCTATCTTAAGATATATGTTGTTGCAGGGATACCTGCGCAACCTCAATATTCACATGTATGCTCGATTCATGCTATATGTGGTATTGTGTTTATGTTTGATGTTGTTGCGGGGGCACCTGCGCAACCTCAATATTTGTGTTTGCGTGCTCGATTCATGCTATACGTAATATTGTGAGTATGCATTTACGTTGAGGAAAAATGTGATAGATTATTCATGTTATGCTTTCCATGAGATTGTATATTAGTGTGATTTCCACGAGCTGAAGGAAGCTCACCCCCACCTTTATTGAACCCGTAGGTTGAACCGAGCCGGATGGACGAAGGAGCGAGCTGAGAGGGCATATGAAAGAGGAATTATTATATGATGTTTCTTTTTGTCAAATGTTTGAAACTTATTTGGGAAAATTTGATCAGAAATTTATAAATTATGAATTATTCTTCCGCCGCAAACTCTTACCTCATATTTATGATGAAATGTTACTTTATTTAAAGGTATTTATTTTTATTTTATTCTAGCAACTCGACTTTGTAGGCGAGAATTTTTATATTTTCCAAAAAATTATTTTTCGTCAAATTTACCTTTTATTTATTTTCCCCAATATTTACCCTAGAAAGTTGGGGCGTTACAGACACGGTCTTGGATGTGTACTAATGCAGAATGAGAAGGTTATTGCCTATGATTCGCGGCAACTGAGACCTTACGAGGTTAATTATCCAACCCACGACCTGGAGCTAGCAGCCGTGGTTTTCGCGTTGAAGATTTGGCGTCATTATCTTTATGGCATCACCTGTCAGATTTTCCCCGATCATAAGAGTTTGAAGTATATATTTACTCAGAAGGAGTTAAATATGCGACAGAGGCGGTGGTTGGAACTAATCAAAGATTATTATATTGAGATCCTGTACCACCCGGGTAAGGAGAATGTGGTCGCCGATGCCTTGAGTCGTAAGTCAGTTCAGGAGCAAATGTTTGCTCATTTAACAGTTCAGAAGAAGCTTCAGCAGGAATTCCTTAGACCCGATATCGAGGTCTGGTTACAGCGAGTGCAAGGGCAGCTTTGCATGTTAGAGATTTCATCGCCACTTGAGGAGGCAATCCAAGTGAATCAGGGTTCAGACCCATTTTTTTGCGCATCCGTGAGGATGTGGCGCAGGGTAAAGCCTTGTATTTGTGGTCCATGAGGGTGGACTTTCACGATTTAGGAATCGGTTATGCGTACCGGCGAATGACGAGTTAAAAAACTCGCTTTTGAGAGAAGCTCATGCTACCCCTTATTCCATTCATCCGGGGTCTAGCAAGATGTACAAGGACTTGAAACAGAATTACTGGTAGAGTAATATGAAGCGAGAAGTCACAGAATTTTTTTCAAGATATTTAACCTGCCAGCAAGTCAAGATAGAACATCAGCGACCGTTGGGTATGCTGAAACCGCTCCCTATTCCAGAGTGGAAGTGGGAAGATATTTCTATAGACTTTATCACGAGTTACCGAGGAGTCGTCGTGGCATGAATACAATTTGTGTAATTATGGACTGTTTAACTAAGTCAGCTCATTTCCTTGAGATTAAGGATACATGGGGTCCCGAGAGACTTGCCCAGTTGTTCATCAAAGAGATAGTGAGACTGCACGGTACTCCTAAGAGTATCATTTCTGATCGTGACGGGCGATTCGTGTCGCATTTTTGGAAATTAGTTCATCGTGCAATGGGAACTCAGCTTAATCTCAACACAGCTTTTCATCCTCAGTCCGATGGACAATCAGAGAGGACTATTCAAACGTTGGAGGACATGTTGAGAGCATGTGTCCTCGATTGGAAAGACGATTGGGAAGCTCAACTACCGTTGATTGAGTTCACGTACAATAATAGTTGGCATGCTTCGATTAAGATGACACCTTACGAGGCCTTTTACGGTCGTCGTTGTCGATCTCCTTTGTGTTGGGATGACTTATCAGAATCAATCAGCACCGAGCCCGATTTGCTCATAGCCGCCCGCGAGAAGGTAGCTTTGATCATGAGTCGTTTGTTGACCGCTCAGAGTCGATAGAATTCATATGCAGATAATCGTCGTCGACCATTAGAGTTCGAGGCAGGTGACCATGTTTTGGTCCAGATATCCCCGAGTCGGGGTATCTTCCATTTCGGGAAACGGGGAAAGTTGAGTCCGAGATTCATTGGACCGTTTGAGATTTTGGATCGAGTAGGCAGGCTTATCGATTGGCTTTACCTCCGGCGTTGAGCCGAATTTATAATGTGTTTCACGTCTCTCAGTTGCGGAAGTATGTTGCCGACCCGAGCCACATACTTTAATTCGACGAAATCGAGATCGCGGATGATCATTCGTATGAGGAGCGTCCTATATGAGTTTTAGAGCGGCGAATCAAACAGTTGAGGAACAAGACGATTCCTTTGGTTAAAATTCAGTGGTCTAGACACGAAGTCGAAGAGGCTACTTGGGAAACCGAGGATAGTATGCGGGAGAGTTATCCCGAATTGTTTGACCCTTAGTTTCAAGGATGAAACTCCTTTTAAGGGGGGAGTATAATACCCGGTTGTAATTCAGTAATTATCATTCAGTAATCATCATTCAGTAGTTGTCACTGTCGGATTACTTCACTCATTAATAATCATTCATCATTCATGACTCATTCATTTGTATTCTTCGTAGGCGTTATTTAGATGTGTATCACTTACCGATCGTCATTCATCTCCGTATGATAATCGAAACGAGAGTATTATCATAATCATAGTGATTGGTAGCCTTGTGTTGGAAGTATCACCTATTGCTTGTTATCGGACTCAATTATATTCATACAAGTATGGGATGTTGGATCATTCAGCGATGTGTGTCGAGTAGACGGATTTGTCATTTCGTTGGCGTCCAACAGCGAGTTACGGCCATAACATGCTTGCATTACGGCCGTAACATATGTTCGTTGTTTTCAGGACATGTCGGACGAAGAGGACATATGTCCGTAGTGGTTGCGGCATACGGACGTAAGTCGAGGCAGGTACGGCCGTAAGGCTTGGCCGGTTACGGCCGTAAGACCGAGCAGGGTGTCTGGTTAGTTTTCGACGAAGGCTTCATACGCCCGTAAGTCTTGCCGAGTACGGCCGTATGAATTGAGTTATGCCCGTAAGGCAGGTGCAGTTACGGCCGTAAGTCTATCGGCAGACTTTCGATGAAACCGAGTTACGCCCGTATGATGTGGCTGGTCACGGTCGTAAGTGTAAGACCCCCAAGATATTCGATGTATATTACAGTGTAGTGAATCCCTATATGGGACCCACCAGGCTGAACAAATATCATACTCATCGACTCGCGGAAACAAAAAAATAACACCTCATCATAAAGACGCAAAACATAATAATCCACCCGGTTCAACCGGTCAAACATAACACCATCATCCGACACAAACATAATAGACAACAATACAATCCGGACAAACAAGAACTCTTAAGTACTCGAGCACTTCTATTAGTTTAAAAACCACAAAAGATAAAAAGATAGAAGACAATAAGACATCACTCGTGCACAATCATCATGCACGGCCATCATCCGCATACTGGTCCAGCGCCCGTTCGTCTTGATGAACCTGACCTGAAATTCATAAAACGAATTTCCCCAAAACGGGTCCCCAGAGGGGTTAGCAATTATGCTAGTACAAGTAACCAAATGAACAACTTACATCTTACATATATAGTCAATGCATGCAATCACGAAAACATAGTTCCAAAGCACTCATTTCCGGAAATGCCAATAATCAAACCACATTTGTAAAATGCACCACAATTAACCGCGGATCTACAGCTTCGTGGATCCCTACCGAGACCCCGTCGGATCTAACCCGTATTGGTTAAAAGCAACTCGCGGTTCCACAGCTTCGTGGAGCCCTACCGAGACCCCGTCGGATCTAACCTATAGTGAGCATACACACACACACACACAATTTCTCATACAATACTACTATGTCAAGATCGTAAGTTCATAAGGATACTTGCCTCGATTAATAGAAGGTGACACGAACGGAAAGGGAGAGTCAAGCACAACTGCGAGGAATCGGCGGAAATGGACCTAACGATTCGAATAACACAATCACAACCACTTCTAAACGATTACGGAAATGGAATACACCCGAAAACCCGCCTACGATTCATGTATATTCGTATAAAAATAACAACGAGGGCGGACCATAACCAAACCCTCCCGATTTCGCAAAACCATGAAAATATACCCTGAATCCGTAGGAAAACTAATGATATCAACAAGATTAATCATATTCATCATGGATTAACCAACAAAACGGAACGAATCGGACAAAAATCCAAAAACCCCCAATTTATCAAAAAGTAGGGTTCTAAGAGATTTTACCTTGGATTAGGATGAAAGATTCGTGTTGATGTTGTTATAATACACCAAGAACTCAAGGAAGTTGATGGTTGAGGTGATTGGAGGAAGAAATCGCCAAGAAATCGCCCCAGCCGCGGAGAGGAGGAAGAAATGAGAAAATACGTTCATCTCGGTCAACTCCCTGGTTTATATAGCCAGGGAGTGTTAGCGCGCGCTAATCCTCAAGGTTAGCGTGCGCTAACGGGACAAAACTCCAGTCCATACAGTTAGCATCCCAGTCCAGTAGCCAGATTTCTGGCCATTAGCGTGCGCTACTCGAAACGTAGCGTGCGCTAATAACCTCTCGGTAGCGCGCGCTATCGACCAATAGCATGCGCTAACTGGACATCAGCCGAGTCCAGAAGCAACTGCCAGTACACAACTGATCCAGTTAGCGCGCGCTAATGACCAAACGTAGCGTGCGCTAAAGTGTATCGGTAGCGCGCACTATCGACCAATAGCGTGCGCTACCTGGGCATCAGTCGAGTCCAGTAGCAAACTGTCCAGTACTGGACAGTCACGCTAGCGCACGCTACCAGGCATCTCAGCGTGCGCTAGCCCCCGACATTAGCGTGCGCTAGACTACGTAGCGTATGCTAATCTGCCAGTCCATAGGGCTGGAATCAGCACTGCCACTCCCAGGGCTTGCTCTCTAGCGCGCGCTACGAAGCAGTCGTAGCGTGCACTACTAAGGGACCTCTAGCGTGCGCTATGCAGAAAAGATAGCGTGCGCTAGGTACAAAATATAAACGGTCCAAAACACCGGAATATGAACGAAACATCAAACGGAACATCTCAACACGCATCATAACATAGAATGGATCCACGGCAACCCCGAAACGGCGGTTCCGCACAACAATAACGAGAATCAGATCAATAGATGACAGAAAAGATACACTGAAAGATACACGAGGGTCACTACCACCGGGAAATACACCGAAAATGAAAATACAAGGAAAAAAAATGTGGATATTACATTCTACCCCTCTAAAAATAAGTTTCGTCCCAAAACTTAAGAAACAAACAACTCAGGGTAGCTAACGCGCATGCTATCCTCGGTCTCCCAAGTTGCCTCCTCGACACCATGTCTCGACCACTGCACCTTGACCAAAGAGATGGTCTTATGCCTCAGTCACTTCTCACGACGCTCCAAAATCTTCAAGGGACGTTCTTCAAAGGTAATATCCTCGGCGACGCAATCTCACCATAATCGATGACGTGACTAGGATCCGGGACATATTTCCTCAGCTGGGAAACATGAAAAACGCTATGAACATGACTCAAGGCCGGGGGTAACGCTATGAACATGACTGGCTCGAGAATCTCGAAGGGCCCAATAAATCTCGGACTCAACTTCCCCTTTTTCCCGAAACGGAAAACTCCTCTCGTCGGCGACACCTTTAGTAAAACGTGGTCTCCCACCTCGAATTCCAAAGGTCGAAGACGGACATTGGCATATGACTTTTGTCGACTCTGGGCAGTCAACATCCGTTCCCGAATTAATTCTATCTTCGGCCTCGTCTCTAAAGCGATATCCGGATCGGTCCTGACTAAATCGGACGCCTCATTCCCACAAATCGGTGATCGACAACGCCGCTCATAAAGTGCCTCATACAGTGCCATACGAGTCGATGCGTGCCAACTATTGTTGTACGTGAACTCGATCAATGGTAAATGCTCCTCCCAGTCATTGCTCCAACCGAGAGAACAAGCACGCAACATATCCTCGAACGTCTGGATAGTGCGTTCCGACTGTCCATCTGTCTGAGGATGAAAAGAAGTACTCAAACGCAAACGAGTACCTAACGCCTTATGCACCACCTGCCAAAAGTGCGATACAAAACGACCATAACGATCCGAAATAATAGACTTCGGAGTACCATGAAGCCTCACAATCTGCGCGATAAACACACTAGCCAACTTCTCCGGGCCCCAAGTGTCCTTGATGCCCAGAAAATGTGCCGACTTGGTCAGACGATCAACAATCACCCATACCATATTCATGCCCGACCCCGATCTCGGCAAACTCGTAATGAAATCCATCGATATATCTTCCCATTTCCATTCCGGAACGGGAAGTGACTGTAATAACCCGACCGGTCGCTGATGCTCGATTTTGACCTGCTGACAAGTCAAACATCTCGCTACAAACTACGCGACCTTCTCCTTCATATCATTCCACCAGAAATTCCTTCTCAGGTCCTTGTACATCTTACTCGAACCAGGATGAACAGAATAAGGTGTAGCATGGGCCTCACGCAAAATACTCTATCTCAACTCTGAGTCGTTCGGTACACAAATCCGACTCTGGAATCTCAAAACACCATCCTCGTGAATCACAAACCTAGGAGACTTTCCTTTAAGAATGTTCTCTCGGATTTGAGTAATCATCGGATCCTCTAACTGCTTCAGCTTAATTTCATCGATCAAAGACGAAGAAATCTCTAAAGCACAAAGTTGCCCGACAGCTCCAGGCAACAAAACCTCAACATCTAACTCGATCAAAGCCCGCCGAAGCTCATACTGAGACGTAAGGATCTCAAGCGTTCGCAACGCAACCGGCTTCCGACTCAAAGCGTCGACCATGACGTTTGCCTTGCCCGGATGATAAAGGATTTCGAGATCATAATCCTTAATCAGCTCTAACCATCTCCTCTGCCTTATATTCAACTCCCGCTGAGTAAATATGTATTCCAAACTTTTATGATCGGTAAAAATCTGACATGTAGAGCCGAAAATATAGTGACGCCAAATCTTGAGCGCAAAAATGACTGCCGCTAACTCCAAATCATGAGTAGGGTAGTTCAGCTCATACGGCCTCAACTGTCTCGACGCATAGGCGATGGTCTTGCCGTGCTGCATCAATACGCACCCGAGACCCTGACCCGAAGCATCACTATAAACACCAAAACCTTCGTTGCCACACGGCAACGCTAAAATCGGGGTTGAAGTCAAACGTCTCTTCAGCTCCTCAAAACTCGACTGCCTCTCATCATTCCAGACGAACTTCTTGGACTTCTGGAGCAACTGTGTAAGTGGCCGAGCTAGTTTCGAGAAACCCTCGACGAACCTACGGTAGTAACCAGCCAAACCCAAGAAACTACGAATCTCCTTCACATTCTTGGGCGGTACCCAATCCAACACTGCCTCAATCTTCTGCGGATCCACACGAACCCCCTCGGCTGAAATCACGTGACCTAAAAACATCACTTCCTTCAGCCAGAATTCACATTTCGAGAACTTCATATAGAGTTGCTCGATCCTCAATATGTCTAACACTACTCGCAAATGATGGGCATGCTCTTCCTCGTTTCTCGAATAAATAAGAATATCATCAATGAAGACGATGACACACTTATCCAAATACTCGATAAAGACTTTGTTCATCAACTGCATGAACACCGCCGACACATTAGTTAACCCGAAAGGCATAACTACAAACTCATAATGTCCGTATCTTGTCCGAAAAGCTGTTTTCGGCACATCGGACTCCGTCACCCGGAGCTGATAGTACCCCGATTTCAAATCAATCTTCGAGAACACCGCATCTCCCTGCAACTGATCGAACAAGTCATCAATTCTCGGCAAAGGATACTTGTTCTTGATGGTCACCTTGTTTAGTTCACGATAGTCGATACACAAACGTAGTGAACCATCCTTCTTCCGCACAAACAGGACCGGTGCGCCCCAAGGCGAGGCGCTCGGTCGAACATACCCCGACTCAAGAAGCTCACTCAACTACTTTTTCAACTCAGACATTTATGAAGGTTCCATGCGAGACGGCGCCTTCGAAATAGGAGCCGCGCCCGGCTCTAACTCTATAGCAAACTCGACCTCACGATCCGGTGGCAATCCCGGTAACTCGTCAGGAAACACATCAGGAAGCTCACTAACGATTGGAATATACAAAAGCTCGACTCCACCACTCTCCGCCTTCAAGGCGTAGCACCAATAACCACTACATCCCTTTCGCAGGAGTCTCATCGCCTTCAAGGTGTTAATAACAAACTTCTGGTTTCCCCTCTTTCGCCCGGAGAAAGAGTGCTCGGTGCCGTCTTCGGCTAGCATGGTGATGATCCTCGTGCGGTAGTTCATGATTGCACCATGCCGCTCGAGCCAATCATCCCCGAGAATCAAATCCTCACCCTCAATACCCACAACAATAAGATTAGAGGGCCGAGCCCTCTCACAAATAAGTACAGAACAGTCTCGAACCTCCTGATCACCAACGATCCTATCACCGCTAGGAAGCTTAACGA
The DNA here is from genome assembly GCA_033398695.1 of Orobanche coerulescens. Lineage (NCBI taxonomy): Eukaryota > Viridiplantae > Streptophyta > Magnoliopsida > Lamiales > Orobanchaceae > Orobanche > Orobanche coerulescens. The sequence goes on along the minus strand of CM065805.1, from coordinate 142,914,133 downwards.
TGATGGGCTCACAAGGCGTCAAACAGTCGAGACTCAAATGGCGTACACACTCCAGAGATATGAACGAATGCGTAGCACCAGAATCGAAAAGCACACTGACAGGATGAGAAAGAATATGAACGGTACCTGTCGCCACAGTAGCCGCTGGGTCATCGGCTCTCCGCATCTCATAGACACGCATGTGGGCTGAGCTAACACTGGAAGCTCCCCTCTTAGCGGGCTGACCCCGACCTCTCCCTCGACTAGCACTCGGCGGATATTGAGAAGCAAACAATCCTTGATTCACACTTGGTTCCCTAGGCGCAGGAATGGAAGCCCGGGCACCAAGGATTTTCTCCCTCTCAGCACAGAAAGCAGCCTTGTGGCCCGGCTGGCCACATTGATTACACGTCAGCAAAGGGTTCGGACAAATACGACTGATGTGGCCCTGGTGGCCACAGTTAAAACACTTCACCTCCCGAGAAGGCACCGCGGACCTACGGAAACCCGGTAGATCGAGTGGGCCACCACCAATGAAAAGTTAGCGGTGGAATTTCTGCGACCCCACCTTTGTGGCCCGAAAAATTCCCGGCGGACTTCTGCTTCTTGCTCTCGCGGGCCGCCTCACTCGCCGTCACAGACATATCGTAAGCAAGGGCCCTGCTCTGGTAATCTTTCAAGGTGGTACAGACGAGCCCCGACATATAGTCCCGAATCGACAACTTCATCCGTCTGGAAAAATGGAAAATTTTGTCGCTCTCCTCGACAACTTTGGTCTTCACATAACCCAGCTCCTTGTTAAAATCGGCAATAGCTTGAGATACGGGAATATCCCGTGGTTGAGCATCATAGAAAGCATGTACTCGAGCCTGTCTGACCGGCCACGGGCATCAATTCTTGAAATTCGGCCCACGAAGCAACATGGTCTTTGGGCCCAACGGCCTCCCACCAATCCGTAGCGTCCCCAGTGAGAAAGTACTGGGCAATAGGGACCTTACGGTCCTCGGGACAGTTGGTAGCAGTGAAGACTTTAGATATCTCCTTCATCCACTCCTCCCAGCCGATCGGGTCCGAAGCTCCCGAAAACTGAGGAGTATGCATCTTGATGACATCCTGAAGCCAGCGATCCGCTCTGCCCCGATTAGCATGGGCCGGATCCGGGTTCTGGACCACTTGAGCTATCGCCGCCATTTGGTTTACCATTTGCTGCATAACGACCGCAATACCAAGGCCGGCGCGCTCCTGATAAGAAGCATGACTATGACGGTCGCCTGTACTGCCATCTCCCGAAGAATGCGACGTGGCCGCCCCACCGGCTGCCCCACGTCCTCGGCCGCGTCCACGACCACGACCACGACCACGACCACGGTTTCCTCCGGCATCCATACTGGTGTTAAAGAAGTAGCAAAGGCCATACGATGGTAAGTACTGTTAGGAATATTTGTTATATTTTGATGATGTCATAAATATAAAATCAAATGTTTATTACTTGGCAAAATGTAAGGAAGAACCAAATGAGTATCTTCCGTAGGCCAAAATATGTTAGGTATAAAACTTGGCAAAATGTAAAGAAGAACCAAATGAGTATCTTCTGTAGGCCAAAAATTTGTTAGGCTGAAAAACGACTAAGTACTGAGTACAGCTAAGTCCATCAGAGAGCAACAACCGAGTCCAGTCAGAGTAGCTCTGGTCAACAATATTTATTAGAGAAGTTTGACCAGACTACAGCCGAGGTACCTCAGGGAAGTCACCTGACCAGATAAGTCACAAAGCGGTGAGCAATGAGAGGACACATCTGCAGAGATGTTAGTGCATATCGGCTACTCGAAGGCAGCCAAGTACTCCAAGTCCACGTCAGCATGCGTTGAAAAGTCAAGTATTACGGAAAGCTCACATGCAACGTGAAGAGACAAATTGGAGTGATTCCCGCAAGAGATAGGATTTAAATAAATCATCCAGACCCACCTTGAAGACTTTAATCGTTTTATATTCAAAAGATTCGGCGCTCACATGCAGAAGTCTTCACAACGGTCGGAAGATAAAATAAAATAATGGGAATCCAGCCTTGCAACGTTCAGAAAGATTAAACAATGAAGTCTCCCTCCAACGGACGGATTTGTTCAAAATATTTGCAACGGCTACAAGGAAAAAGCTCAGAGATCGTGACCCTATATATATCCGAAGATTTGAAACTGAGCAACTACCGGTGCGAACATACATTCTAGCGATCAAAGCAATCAAGCAATCTAAAGCAATCAATAGCATCGTGAAAAGAGCAGATCTAAAAGTTCATACTTAAGGAAGCTCTTAAGTTGGAGAAGACAAAAACTCTTGTCTATAATCCTGAGTACGGGGTACTTCACTGGTTGAAGTAAGAGACTGTAAAGGCATCCGAGGATCGAGGATCAAGTGGTGCAAGGCAGTCAAGTGTGTACAACGACACGGATTTCCACTGGTTGGAAGCTGTTGTAGTGTGGTTTGAATCACTGTAATATTTATCACTGGTTGAAAATTATAGTGAATTCATCTCCAACTGGTTTGGAGAAAAGTGGATTAGTAGAGGATTACCCCACCTCTGAGACCACTATAATTGCTGCGTTATTCTTGTTTCTTGCATCATACTTTAACTACTGCATACATTGTTAAGTGTTTCATCAAGTTGATTTCTATTCGTCATCAGCTGACTTCCACACATATCCAAGAACAAACGACTTCAAGTCATTTGTTTAACTATCAGCTGAAGAAACTCACTCTTCGTGAAAAAGAGTTCAAGAGTTTCAACAAGTCTATTCACCCCCCCTCTAGACTTGTTCCTGGACGACTTGTGACCTACAAGTGGTATCAAAGAGGTTGGTTCATTTATTTCACGAACCAGATCTATATCAGATATATATCTTTACTCTCACTTCATAATGGAACACATGCACTCTAGAATCCCTGTGTTTTCAGTTGACGAGTATGATCTGTGGAAGATAAGGATGCAGGCACACTTATCTTCAATTCATGACGACATGTGGTGCATCATTGAAGACGGTCCATTCATCTTTGAGAAGGACAACACAGCAGAGGAGATCGCAGCAGGGAAGCCAGAAAAGATTCCTAAGAAGAGGACGGAGCTGACTCCCGAAGAAAGAAAGCTGGCCAATCTTGATAACCAGGCCAGAGATGTGTTATATCAAACTCTTGACAAATCCACCATGGTCAAGATCAAGAACTGTAAGAATGCCAAAGAAATTTGGGACACATTAGCCCTAATGTGTGAAGGAACGGAGCTGATCAAGGAAAACAAGTCATCGATTGCTATCCAAAAATTTGACAACTTTAAAATGAAGAATGGTGAATCCATAGATCAAGTGGACACAAGGTTCACTGAAATTATCAATGAGATCAACTCCCTGGGCAAAACCTATGGCAACAGGGAAATGGCACTAAAGGTCCTCAGATCTCTCAACCCCGAATGGAGCATGAAGGTCGTAGCCATGAGAGAGTCCAAGGACCTGAATAAGATAAAGATTCAGGAGCTGTTCTCTGATCTGAAGGCCTATGAGTTCGAGCTTCCAAGTTCATCCTCAACTGAGCCTGCAGAGAAGGGAATCGCATTTGCAGCCGAGTCCCCTGCCAAGAGCCTATCTGATGTGAAACATCCAGATCCACTAGATTTTGAGGAAGAAATGGCTTTCATAATGCAAAGGTTTAGCAATTTTAGAAAGAACTACTCCAAGTATAAGAAAAATTACAAGGAGAATCCAAGAAGGAATCAGAAGGCTGGAAGCTGGAAAGTAGAATGCTACAACTGTCACAAAATAGGACACATCCAAATGGATTGTCCCGAGCTCAAGAAGGACGAAACCAAGAAGGAGGTGGGCAGAAAGGAAGATAGAAGAAAGGCCCTCATCAGAGAAGACCAGGAGCATGTCGAATCAAGCAGCGGTTTCTTTTCTGATGAAGACGAGGAGTATGATTGCCTGATGGCAAACCTAGCTGATGAAGAGGTAACTTCTAAACCCACCGGTTCAAATAATAGCTCAGCCATGTGACAATATATGGATCTACATGAATCGGTAAATCAGTTATTTAAAGATTTTGAAACACTCAAATCTGCACACCAAGCTGTATCAGCAGAGAAGACTCACCTGCAAGATGAGAATAGGCAGCTGAAAAATGATTTTGAAAAACTCAGCCTAGATCTGAATAAGGTTGAGACAACTACATCTGACTTTAAAAACCAGGCAAATGTCAATAAAGCTGAGATAGATCAGCTAACCATTTTACTTAAAGAAAAATCAGCTGCACTTGCTCATGCCAAAACTGAGTTTACTAAGCTGGCTCAGATAAATAAAACTCAGGCGCAGGAAATAACCTTCCTAAAGGCGTCTTCAACCCTGGGAGAATTGTGTACTTATAAAAGGTCACTATATACCAAATCAGGCCTTGGATATGATTCTCACACTCCCTCTAGTTCTGAAACCAAGTTTATCAAGGGAGAAACAATAGTCTCATCACGAGCTGTATATAAACCGATATTCAAAACAGACACGGCCAGTCAAGCGTCTAGGCTGCGGTCAAAGTTACACCGCATGACCACCTAGACAAGCGACTAAGCGATGGCAAAAGCAGCAGCCCAGACAACATGCCCACTATTACCAACAACTCCCCAAAAATAGATTTCATAATGGGAGGGGCAGATGGAAACCTCAAGGTTATCCTAATTATCAAAATGAACAAGTGTGGAGACCACAAAGATGTAATCAATGGTCTCAGCCTAGATTTAGAAATGGCCCACACTATCAAAATTTTGAGGAATATCCGGTATACAATCCAACCAGGAGATTCAGACCTCGACCACAGACACATTATAAGGGATATAATAATCATAATAACAATTTCTATAATCCAAGGAGAAATCAATTCTCCAGGAAACCAACTAACCCCAAAGGACCCACACAAATTTGGGTACCTAAATCTCTGCTTGTTTAATTGCAGAAAAGGTGGAAGGACTACAACCACATCTCCTCAAGCTCAAATTTTGGAGGTGAAGAATGGGTTGTAGACTCTGGATGCTCAAGGCATATGACCGGGAACAAGAAGATGCTGACCACATACATCAAAGAAAGAGGTCCCGATGTAACCTTTGGAGATAGCTCTAGAGGACAGACAAAAGGCTTTGAAGAGCTGCACCGAGGAAACATTGTCATATCCAAAGTTCATTATGTCAAAGGGCTCAAGTACAACCTCCTGATCATAAGCCAGTTCTGTGACGAGAAAAATCTAGTAGTCTTCACCATCTTGAAGTGTATGGTGATAGACATCTTATCTGGAGAAATAAAGCTACAAGGATTCAGAAGAAGAGATGTCTACATGATTGATTGGAACACAGGAACACCTAACTCCTGTTTCCTATCCAAGACAGTAGCTGAGAATGGATGGCTTTGGCACAAAAGACTATGTCACCTAAACTTCAAAGCCATCAACAAGATTAGCTCTCAGAAGCTGGTCAGAGGACTTCCAAATGAAGCATTCAAGAAGGAAGCACTCTGTGATGCATGTCAGAAGGGAAAGCAGACCAAGGCATCGTTCAAGCCAGTTCAGCCTACAACGCTCACAACAAGGATCTTAGATCTATTCCACATGGATCTATTTGGTCTTATCAAGCCAAGGACTTTGAGCGGCTGAAAACATGCCCTTGTAATAGTAGATGATTATTCAAGGTACACTTGGATCATTTTCCTATACAAGAAAAGTGAAACACTGACCAAGTTACCTGAGCTGCTGAGAAGGATCCAGAATGAGAAATCCCTCTCCATAATCAAGATCAGATCAGATAGAGGAGGAGAGTTTCTCAACAAGGCGATAACTGATTACAGCGATCAGAATGGGATCCAGCATGAGCTCTCTGCAGCCAAGACGCCCCAACAGAATGGTGTTGCTGAAAGAAGGAACAGAACCCTGAAGGAAGCAGCAAGGTCCATGATTGCAGAAGCGGACCTACCCAAAAGGTTCTCAAGTGAAGCCTTAACACAGCCTGTCACACCCAGAACAGGAGTATGATAGTAGGGAGACATGGCAAAACTCCCTATGAGGTTTGGAATAATAGAACCCCTACTGTTGCTTACTTTCATGTCTTTGGTTGTAAGTGTTTCATCCAAAACAACGGTAAAACACAGCTAAATGCCTTTGATGCTAAAACTGATGACGGTCTCTTTATGGGATATTCCCAAAGAAGCAAGGCATATAGAGTTTTTAATAAAAGAACCTTAGTTGTGGAGGAAACACCCCATGTTGTTTTTGATGAATCTACCGTTGAGTACAGGAAACAACTTGAGCTAATTGAGAACAAGCTCAAATCAGCAACCCTTGAAGAAGTCATTATACAGGACACTGGAATGGTGGACTCACCTGCAGACCAGCCTGATGACCCAACTGCAGCTGCTGAAGACCCAACTGCAGATCAGACAGGATCACCAAACCTATCTGATCCAGTTGCTGCTGAAGAAGACCCAGCCGGAGCTGACAAAGACTCATCTGCAGATCAGAACCAAGCTGCAGATGACAAGGCGGTAGATCCGATTCTGGGCAGAACCCAGCTGATGCAGATAACCACCAGGGCAATCCAACAGGGGGAACAAACCCAGAAGAGGACGATATCCCCAAATGGCTCAAGGATCACCCAATTCAGCAAATTATCGGAAAGTTGACTGATGGAGTTAAGACGAGACAGTCAACCCTACCAGCAGGAATGGCGATGTTCTCATGTTTTATGTCGCAAATTGAACCCAAGACTACAGAACAAGCCTTGGAAGATTATTCATGGATTAATGCCATGCAAGAGGAATTTGAGCAGATGGAAAAAAACAAAGTTTGGGAACTAACAGACAGACCTGATCACAAGAAAGTTATTGGCACCAAATGGGCGTATAAAAACAAGAGTGATGAAGACGGAGCTGTTGTTAGGAATAAAGCCAGGCTTGTAGCAAAAGGTTATGCACAGTGTGAGGGAATAGATTTTGATGAAACTTATGCACCTGTTGCAAGATTAGAAGCCATCAGATTATTCCTCGCATATGCTGCATTCAAGGACTTTGAAGTCTACCAGATGGATGTAAAGAGTGCTTTTCTGAACGGAATCCTAGAAGAAGAAGTCTATGTAGAGCAACCCCCAGGTTTTGTCAAAGGAGACAAAGTCTATAAGCTGTTGAAGGCTCTGTATGGACTCAAGCAAGCACCAAGAGCGTGGTATGAAACACTGTCTGTGTTTCTTGAGAAAAATGGATCAGACAACAGTTAAGGGACTATAATATAATTGCCAACGAAGTCCCAATCTGGTGTGACAACAATAGTGCTATTGCAATAACCAACAATTCGGTTCTGCACTCAAGGACGAAGCACATTGATGTTAAGCACCACTTCATTAGAGACCATGTGCTTAACAAAAGGGTTAGAGTTGAAAGAGTCAGCACAGACTACCAAATAGCTGACATCTTCACTAAACCCTTGACAGAAGAAAGATTCCTGGAGCTGAGCAGAGACCTTGGATTACTAGATTGGGAATCTAGTACTGAAGCAAGTTAAAGGAAGGACGGACCCCAGAATCAGCCTAGATGATGCAGGCGAGAAGACGAAGGCCAGACGAAGCAACTTAGCTGCTCGTAATACCGAGCGAAGTCAACTCACCTGTTGCAGAGTGGTCAACAGTCAACAAATCAGATCAGCTAAGTTTTCTAAACTGACCTCTGAATATTTAATTATTATCTGCCACACTTATAATATTAATTTTGGCTAACGAATAGCATTTAAATATACATTTTTATAAGCCAAGGGTCAATTTTAATACACGCGTCAAACGCCTATTAAATCAACCTCCACGGTGGCCAATCAGAATCAACCGTCGAATTTTAAATTGCGCCACCGATTCAAATTTGAAATTCAAAAGAATATCAAAAGGCGTACCACCGTTCAAATATATAATAAACTAATACAAACGTCTTTTCATCTTCTTTATAAGGAAAGAAGACCTTTCACTTTACTCTTTACGCTTACAGAAACCCTAGATATTTCAGAGCAAAAATATACACTAAAATCCTCTATTTGCAGAAATGGCATATTTCGAAGGAGTGAATTTGAAGGCGGTGAAAGACCAGATCATTTTTTCGATGGTTGTCGACTTTGAAGGGTTATTGGAAGCCAATTTGGAGGACTACGACATGCTCAATCTGATTCGGGCAATGAAGCTTAATGGGATCTACCCATTTCTTGACATCAACCCGCAACACCTGTTCAAAGAGGACGTCGTCGAGTTCTATCGCGAAGCTTATCTGATTCAAGACGGGATTCATAGCACAGTAGGCGGAGTACCTGTCAGCATATATCGAGAGACGATTCGTTCTGTCTTCGGGATGAAGCACCGTGGTTTAGCGGTCGAAGCTCTCAAGCAATCCGCCGCCGAAACCTGGAAACAGATTAAGGTGAAAAATATCCCGGAAAAACTGAAATTTACAGCCAAAAGGAATGAACTAAAGAGGATTTACCGTGTTGCGTTGGATATTACCAACAAAATAATAATGGGAATGGCAGGCAGTTATGATCAACTGTCGTCGTCGAAGTTTATGGTATTGGGTGCATTGATTCAGGAAGAAGAAGTTGATTAGGCAGACTACATCTTCAGGCAACTCGGGCGAGAGGTGAACAAGGTCGAGTGGCTTGATGATGAGAAAAGATTCAAGACAAAGCTGGCGTTTGGAACGCATCTCAGTTGGTTTTTGGAGAAGACCGGAGTGGCTAAGGGAAACACTGACCCCTTCCACCCCAATAAAAGGCTTGGTCATATGGACCATGAGAAGGTGAAGAAAGTCGGAGGCACTGGGAAAGCAGCTCAGTTGTTGAAGGAGCTGCCGGACTCAAGGTCATATCCAAGATACCATTCATCAGGGGAGTCGGACAGACCTGCAGCTGATATCGCAACTGCAGTCGAGTCCGACACCGAGTCCGACGATACACCCATTGCAGTCAGATTCAAGAGATGGGGACCAGCCCCTGAAGGACCATCTACTCTGCAGTCATCACCGGAACCCTCTCCTAAGAGGCCAAGGAAACTGCATTTTAGCGAGGGAGAGCAGTCTGAACACCTCGCCAGCCCCTCTGTCAGATCACCAATTCATCCGGAAGACCTGCCTGCATCAGACACCATTGAAACTCGGATTGTACCTGTTCTCACCCCCCAGTCTACATATCCAAAGAAGAAGAAGCAGGTCTCATAATCTCTATTCCTGAGGCTGATTATACTTTTAATCTATTAGAAAATAATACTTTCAACCTTTCAATTGAACAACTCCAGCTTGTTAAGCCACAAGCAGTAAAACACTCTTTTGTACATATTTTTGAAGAGTGGAAATCTTTCAAAACTATGACTTTTACAAATCTTCAAACCTACATTGCAACTAGTGGTTGGGAATATCCCCAAGCCACTGAGGAGGTTCTGATTGAATTTTGCAAAGAATCAGACTTAGTATTAATCCTCCAGATAAATGGTTCATGACCCATTTTAAAACAAACATGGACCACTTTATCCATTCTATCATGCTTTGCATTTTTGATGGTTCTTTTGGAGGGGAGGAGGCGGAAGTTGAAAAAGAGATTAGGATTGAAGAAGTAGATGGAGATAATGAAATTATTGATTTGGTGGTTGAAGAAGAAGAAGAAGAGAGAAAAACAGAAGAAAATATTCCAGTTGAAAAACAGCCACAAGAAATTGAGAAGACAGAAGAATTGGCTGATGAAGGAGATGAAGAAGAAGGAGAAGAGGTAGAACAAGAAAAAGATGAAGAAGAAAAGGAGGATGAGGATGATGAAGGAGAAAAGAAGGAGAAGGATGATGATAAGAATGATGATGATAACAATGGTGATGATGATAATGATGATGGAGGAGATGTAGGAGCAGAAAAAGAAATTGAAAAAGAAAAAGATGAGGAAGAAGGAAGAGAAAATTCTGAAAGAAAGGCAGAAGAAGAGAAAGATGATGATCAGGAGGAAGAGGAAGAGAGAGAAGAAGAAAAGGAGCCAGAGCCAGAGCCAGAGCCTATTCACGAAGCTGCAGATAGGACTGTGGTACCTGCCCGGTACACCAGCCTAGACGCAGAGCTGGCTGAAGACTCCAGGTCAGGGACCCCGGAGAAAACCCCCTCTGACCTACCAGCTGCAGACAGGAGCCTGCAGTCTAGTGGTTCCTTTGCAGAAGGTTCAGGAGAGCACTCTCCATCAGCTCAGATATCTCCTACCATGACTGAGCTGATCAGGCAAATCGTCAAAGATACTATTGGAGAGCTGCTATCATCTCAGGTCACTCCTGACCTTCAATCAATAAATGCCAATATAGACACTCTTCTACAGAGAGAGATTCCTCAGCCCCCTCCCCCTACCAACAACAGAATGCCATTTGGCATGTCTGATTGGATGAGCAAAATGGAGCAGCAATTAACTATTCTTGTTGATGCTGGCAAAAAGGGGGAAGAGAGAGTTCAGGGGGAAGATAGAGAAATTAGAAGCAAGAAGAAGCAAGATGTCCTTCAAATTGAAGGACCCTCAAGTCTGAAGAGAAAGGAAGCTGTGGATCCAGATGACCAGGCTGTCCAGCCTGAAGGAAAGAGAAGAAGGACTAGAGGTGGTTTTGGACCTACTCTAGAATGGGAAGGGAAGGAGTTGTGGTATGTTGAGGACTTTATTCCATTTGAAGCTCTTGAGATGTGGGGATCTGCAAAGAAGGGGTTCATTAAAGGCTATTACATCTGGGAACTACTCCAGGATGATAAACTCTCCCCACAAGAAATTTTCATAAACGTCATGGAAGAAATACATCCGAAGCTTTGGGCTATTCTGAAGAAGCACGCTAAAGATCAAAATGCTTATCCTATGATTCCCTCATTCAGAGCAGAGGAAGCACCGACCCATCTGGACGGTGAACTTAATGAGTTAGCGCTTCAAAAAGAAATCAAGCAATTGTGTCTTGAGAACAGATTCACATCCCAGCAAGAAGAGAGAGTTCAGGGGGAAGATAGAGAAATTAGAAGCAAGAAGAAGCAAGATGTCCTTCAAATTGAAGGACCCTCAAGTCTGAAGAGAAAGGAAGCTGTGGATCCAGATGACCAGGCTGTCCAGCCTGAAGGAAAGAGAAGAAGGACTAGAGGTGGTTTTGGACCTACTCTAGAATGGGAAGGGAAGGAGTTGTGGTATGTGGAGGACTTTATTCCATTTTAAGCTCTTGAGATGTGGGGATCTGCAAAGAAGAGGTTCATTAAAGACTATTACATCTGGGAACTACTCCAGGATGATAAACTCTCCCCACAAGAAATTTTCATAAATTTCATGGAAGAAATACATCCGAAGCTTTGGGCTATTCTGAAGAAGCACGCTAAAGATCAAAATGCTTATCCTATGATTCCCTCATTCAGAGCAGAGGAAGCACCGACCCGTCTAGACGGTGAACTTAATGAGTTAGCGCTTGAAAGAGAAATCAAGCAATTGTGTCTTGAGAACAGATTCACATCCCAGCAAGAATAAGACTTCGCAGCACTTGTTGTGAAGAGGAAATATGGTCTTGCTCCAGTCAAGATAAGACCAATTGGAGCTAAACCATTCAAACCTGCCAAACAGCCTATTCGAAGAGGCAGAGGAAGGGGCAGATGACTTTTAGCTATTTCTTTTACTTGTAATTTTATTTTCTATACCTGTAAAAACTTTCTTGTAAAATTTCAAATAAAAAGTCAGAAAATCTTATAACAGTCTGTTGAATGACAATTTCCAGTTGTCTCAATATTAGACTGATTTCAGTTTGTGTCTTGCACTTAAGTGCAGACTTGGTCATTTGATTACTTGTTTAAAAGTTTTGCCATCATCAAAATAGGGGGAATTTGTTAGGAATACTTGTTAGATTTTGATGATGTCATAAATATAAAATCAAATATTTATTACTTGGCAAAATGTAAGGAAGAACTAAATGAGTATCTTCCGTAGGCCAAAATATGTTAGGTATAAAACTTGGCAAAATGTAAAGAAGAACCAAATGAGTATCTTCTGTAGGCCAAAAATTTGTTAGGCTGAAAAACGACTAAGTACTGAGTACAGCTAAGTCCATCAGAGAGGAACAGCCGACTCCAGTCAGAGTAGCTCTAGTCAACAAAATTTATCAGAGAAGTTTGACCAGACTGCAGCCGAGGTACCTCAGGGAAGTCACCTGACCAGATAAGTCACAAACAGTGAACAGCCGAGAGGACCTGTCTGCAGAGATGTTAGCTGCATATCAGCCTACTCGAAGGCAGCCAAGTACTCCAAGTCCACGTCAGCATGCGTTGAAAAGTCAAGTATTACGGAAAGCTCACATGCAACGTGAAGAGAAAAATTGGAGTGATTCCCGCAAGAGATGTGATTTAAATAAATCATCCAGACCCACCTTGAAGACTTTAATCGTTTTATATTCAAAAGATTCGGAGCTCACATGCAGAAGTCTTCACAACGTTCTAAGTATATATCTTGGATTGGGAAGCTTGGATAGTCGATTTAACACGATTTCACCGGATCGAAGTGTTTGGATCTTCAAAGGTAAATTCTTCAACATCTTGGATTTCGATTTTGTGTTGATATATGATGTTTTGGATGTTATAATCAGGTTGTATGAAAAGATATACATATGATTATGAGTTTGTATGAATATTCATTGGATTATTGAAGGATTATTCAAAGAACACTTTGAATATTGATTTGGATTTGGGGGTTTTTGATTAGAGGTTGTTAAAATATTGAATTGGATATTCATATTGGATTATTGATTGTATTGGAGATGTTTTTGTTGGATTGTATCACTCCTTGGAAGTTTGGTATCGATATAATTGAGGATTGGTTGTAAACAATCGAAGATTGGTTACAATGTGTTTGTTATAATGCCCCAATGAACTTTGATTATTCATATCGACGTTTTGAGTGAGTTATAATCGTGCTTGATATGTATATTGAATGGATTGTGGGTAATTGTGTTATTCAAGGTTGTTCGAGCGACCTACATCTCATTTTTAGGACGTTTGTTCGAGGAAGGACATTCTTCACCGGTGTTGTGTAAGTTAATTCTTACTCGGTTAAAAGGATAATCATTACTTTCGTTGTTGTTCATTCATAAATCATATACATTCATAGTATAATAATCATGTTGATACTTGTAATTACCAAACTAATCATTCAATTCACGAGGAACGACGGTTTCAGTCATTTCAGTGAGCTATCATTCCTTTCACTATTATTTCATCTCGGTGAGTCATTCTTGACCTTGTCGGATTGTTAGCCATTAATATTCATCATGGTCACTCTTGTTCATATGACCTTATGGGTTCATATTGTGTGGCCGAGTGGGAATGTGTGAAATTTTTAGTCGGGCATGTGATAGTCATGTGTTTGGGTTCACCAACACAATGGACTGTGCACACGGTAATGTACCTCCGTGAGACTAATTAGTTACAAGGGCGGGTGTGTCCGGACACTCGTCTTGTGCACTTGCACATACCATTACGGACGTACTATGATGCCCCTCTTCAGCTTAATTTCATAATTAAGATATATCATGATTGAGTTTATTCAACTCTTGAGGATTGTTGTTCTGTGTAACTGACCCCGTTGAGGGATGTTGTTTCAGGTCATGGCAAGGCAAAAGTACGGGAAGATAACGTTAACGGCGAGGAGTCACAGTGATACTAGTAGGGGCCCCCAGTCCTTTCAGTCATTTGTGTTTCTTCATTTTATTTTCGCTGCAGACTTCCGTTTGAATACTCATTTTATTCAGTGTTGTATGTTTTATCTTCATACAAAATATACATGTATTCTGTATTATCTTGGGTGTGTTTTACTTGAAACTCCTCATCAGAGTAATTGATGATATAATGTGGTTCGGTACTACAATTATATTATTTAAGTCATTAATTTTCATTCGCCTGGTGGGTCCCAGTCGGGGGTCCATGGCACTGTAATACTCGCCTACTTTGGGGTGTTATACATCATTTCAGTACATACGTGATTAACCATGGAACCGCGCCAAAGGCAACGAAACCCTCTGAGGCCTCGTTGGGCCCTCCCGGAGTGGTTAACCCAAAATATTTGTGGAACCGCACCAATGGCAATGGAACCCTCTGAGGCCCCGTTGGACCCTCACAGAGTGAATATATACAATCATACAATTCGTATACTTCACTTTCATAGTCAAGAGGGTATAATCATAAACATATACTTGCCTTTGAGATATCGAGAATATGAAGAAAAAGTATACAAGTTCGGTAGGTCCAAGAACGCACTTTCGACACCTAAATGATTCGTAAGGAATACGATAATTAATAATCAATGCTCAAATCACACGGAGAAACTCACAAAACCCACTAACGATTTTCCCCGATTACAATATCATAAACATGGGTTCGGGAAACACCTAAACCCTCTCGAATTCGCTGTTCTGCGGCGATTTATATGCCTTGAAGGCGATCGGCATAATGGCCGAGCGACCGAAGCCAGAATCAAATAGACCAAGGCAGACATGCCATCCGAAGAGGCCAGATCATGGTCAAATGCCTAGCGGTCGACACCCAGGGCGATCGTTTATTGGCACCTGGCGATCGCCTCTAATGCCCGACCGACGACGACCGTCCTATGCCTCGTGTAAAACCAACATCCGTCAAAGTCTGCGAAGACCGAATCTCGATATGAAGGCCCACGTGCAGATCCGCAAAAGGCGCCGCAAGAACAGGCTTGACTCCAGCCCATCAGCAGTTGACAGTGACAAGGACAGCCTTACCTACCGACAGACCCGCCGAAAGGCCCTAGATGGGACCTCCCTTGACTCCGACGTGAGGCACATGTCACCTTATCATTGGTTTGCGCATCTGGCTGCCAGCAGCAGCTGTGGACTTTAAGGAAACAGTCCCATGTGACGAGATGATCGCCCGCTTAATTTAATGCAGGAACGACGATCGCCCATTTGGGACAGAGACATCCCAACAACCCCCTCTTCTATAAATAGGAGACCTCCAGCATTGGAAAATGGGGACGTTAAGACGATTACACACAGTAAACAATACAGAGAACACTTCATCTTTGTAACAAGAACTCACAGAGCTTTAATTCTGGTTCTTCCGGCAATCAACATCACTCAAGAGCTAGATAACTAGGGGCATTACACTCATTGTAATTGTACTCTAACATTAATATTGGTACTCTAAAGCAGCATCCGTATTAATAATATCTCGCGAGAGCATTTAAGCCCGAGACTAACAACCCCGACAAATCTTATGTCATTTACTTTTCTTCGTACGTGCTCTCGCATTTTGTTTGTTACTCACCCGTATCCATATCCAGCAAACCGTTACGTATAATATTTGGGTAACAACAATTGGCGCTAGAAGGAAGGGGGCGTTTACCTTTATTTTCTCTCCGATCGTTTCGAAGAACACTCACTGTTCTCCAGAACATATACTTGAAGAAACACTCACTGTTCTTCAAAGAAAAACCTTCAAGATAATGACGTCTGCCACGACCTCGAAAAGAGCCGCTTTACGATCCGCCGGACGCCTTATTCCGGTCCAGGCCGAGTGCCAACCTGCGGCGGAAGGCAACCGCGGCGACACTATACTCTCACTCCCGCCCCGAGGGACAGCCCCAGCCTCTCACTCGATCAATTCCAAACCGCGGAATAGATCGAGGAGGCCATGACCATCCTAAGGGAGCGACGGAGAGCATGCGACACACGCACTATTACTCCATCAGCCATCCGCCGTGCGGGCAAGCGAAATCTCAAGGGGTTATATGTCCAGAAATTGTCAGAAGGCCCCGAGCCGCAGGAAAAGGCGCTCGCAAGGCGAGACAATTCCGTCTTCAGCCGCCTAGGGAGTGATCCCTCATGGCGACCTGGGCATTCTGGCCCCAGCCGTGAGACGTCGGAGTCCGAATTCGTCACCAGGAGTTCGGCGTACCCAACTCCCAGAAGACAGGCCCGCCATCTGGCTCCCACTCGCCAAAGAATTGAGCTCGGTGGCAGAGACCTCATCGCCTACCACGGAGCCAGGATATTGGTACATGATCGCCTAGGCTCCCGCTCCAAGAGCCAGACCGCGAGCAGACAGGCTACGGCGATGGATGCAATGCAGCGCCAGCTCGACGAAATGAAGGCGCTCATAGAAACTGGGGCAGGCCCCATGAGAAGGTCGCCGGACCAAGTGAGCCGCTCGCGCTCCAGATCGAGCTGGCCCCCGTGCAACCAAAGATCGCTCCTCAAACACCTCTGTATGAGGGGAGATCGGACCCCGAGACCCACTTGAGCAAGTTCTGGATCTACATGACCGGATGCGGGGCATCGGACGCAACGAAATGCCGAATATTCCCATTAACACTGGGCGATCTCGCCCATAGGTGGTACATCTCATTGCCACCGCGCTCAATCAACATTTTTGATAAGCTGGCGAACAACTTCACGTCGTACTTCGCCGCCAAGGTCGCCCGGCCAGAAGGTACCCACCGCATGATGAAGATCAGGCATGGGAAAGACGAGCCTGATGAAGATTACATCGACCGGGTGGATGAAATAGTCCTCACCGGCGAGCCCATTAGTGATGAGCTCGCCCTCTACTCGGTCCTGGGGGGATTCTATGGTCATTCACCCATGTTCAGGCACCTCACGAAGGACATCCCCCCGACCTAGGCGAGGGGGCAATCGGAGAAAGGGAGGCGCCATCTCCCGTCCCAAAGAAGGAGGTCGCCAAGCCCAGAAAGGCGGTCGCAAATCCACCCGGTGAGTTCAAGGCCTTCGAGAATGTAGAAGTTCACCTCCTCCACAACCTCAATTTATCTCCGGCCCATATCTTCAACGCCATCAAGGGGCGCGAATGGTTCAGCAAGCCAAAGCCGATGAGGGACAACGGTCATCTGGACCGCAGTAAATTTTGTGTCTACCACAAAAGTCCCGTCCACAACACCAGCCAATGCTGCGACCTCCTCAGACAACTCTGGAGATTGTTTGAGGAAGGCAAGCTGGACAATTTGGTGACCAAGCCAGAGTCCCGGGCTGAAAGGATCGAGGGCCGCAATCGTCGACAGAACGACGACCGTAAACCTCCTAATCCGGTCGCCGGGATCGAGCAGGACGAGCCGGAGTACTCAGATGAGTCGATCCCTCCGATCAACCCCGGCGGCCGGATCAATATGCTTCAATCGGGAGGTGGAAACCTCAGAGGTCTTTCCCCGGTTTCCACCGTATCAAATAGAAAGCGGAAGGCCGAGCTGAGGGCATTCGCCGGAGTCCATGTCGTGGTGCCCCTAGAGCCAACCATCTCCATAGATGCGCTCATCTCCTTCTCCAACAAGGATAGGGAGGGGGTACAGTGCCCCAAAGAGGATGCATTGGTGATCTCTACATGTATCCTTGGGAAAATGGTCGTCCGCGTGCTGGTTGACAATGGGAGCTTTTGCAACATCATATTCAAATCTGCTCTGGACCAGCTCGGCAACCTGACCAAGTTCATCAAGCCATTCTAGATCGTGCTTCAAGGGTTCGGCGACAACACGGTCAAAGCCTATGGAAGGATCAAGCTCTCCGTCGAGCTAGTCTGCTGTTACGATCCCAAGGTTAAGATCACTAGGAACCTAATTTTGTAATCATAGATAGGCCCAACATCTATAATGGGTTCCTAGGTCGCCCTTTTCTAGAAACCTTCGAGGCAGTCGCCTCTTCTTTCTTTTACTGTATCAAGTTCCCCACTAACGATGGGACAGTCGGTACTGTAAAAGGAGACCAGATAATGGCAAAGAAATGTTTGAATTACTCCTATGTCGTAACTTTTCCTTTAAACGTTTCTGGTACTGTCTGTAACATTGAGATGATCGACAATCAACCGATGGAGATCGATGAGCCAAGCAACTCATACCAGTCCGACTCAGAGGGTAGCATCTCATATCGATTTCCGGACGAGAAGCAACCGTCCCCATCGAAGAGTTAGAGAGTATAACAATCGATCCGGCTCGCCCAGAGCGGGAAGTGCAGATCGGATCAAGCATCGGTCCCGAGTTAAAAGACGATCTAATCAGTTTACTATGAGAGAACATCGTGGTCTTTGCCTGGTCGCATCAAGATATGGTCGGCATCAGTCCTGAACACGCTTGCCACTATCTATAGATCAACCCGGCAAGGAAGCCTGTTCACCAGAAATGTAGGAAATTCGGTCCAGAGAAATATGTTGCGCTCGACGCAGAAGTCAAAAAGTTGCTCGACAACAAACTGATTAGGGTATCTACGGACGAGCCACAGTGGGTAGCCAATGCGGTGCTCGTAAAAAAGGCGAGCAACTTCTGGAGGTTATGCATCGATTTCACCGACCTCAACGCGGCGTGTTCGAAAGATCACTTTCCAATGCCTCATATTGACCACTTGGTCGATAGCACGGTAAGTTGCGAAATGATGTCGTTTATGGACGCCTTCACCGGGTACCATCACATCCCAATGGCGGAGAAAGACGTAAACACACGTTATTCCACACGGAAAAGGACATGTACTTTTGGGTCCGAATGCCGTTCGGTCTGAAAAATGCAGGGGCAACCTACCAACGACTAGTCAACGGGATGTTCGCCAATCAGATCGGCAAGACCATGGAGGTTTATATTGACGACATCGTGGTCAAGAGCCTCAAAAAGGAAGATCACCTCAAAGATCTTGCCGAGACGTTCGCCATCCTCGAGAGGTTCAACATGAAACTGAACCCCAAGAAATGCAACTTCGGAGTAAGCTCCGGAAAGTTCCTGGGGCACATCGTGAGCCAAAGGGGGATCGAAGCGAACCCTACCAAGATCAAGGCGATCCTCGACATGCAGGAACCACGGAATGTCAAGTAGGTGCAGCGCCTCACGGGGTGTCTGGCAGCCCTTAACCGTTTTATTTCTCGGCTCGGAGACAAAAGCAAGCCATTCTTTGCCACCATAAAAAATAAGAAATTTGCGGAGACCAAGGAAAGTCAAATGGCGTTCGCCAAAATCAAGGAGTATCTATCTAATCCCCAAATTTTGGCGAAACCAATCCCCAGCGAAAAGCTATTCCTTTACCTGGCAGCCTCGGAGGTCGCGCTGATGTAACACCCCCAAACCGACCGGGAATATTATAGCGCCGTAGGCCCCATATTGGAACCCACAAGGCTAAAATCATTTTCGCAAACGTTTAAAAATTTGAAAAGGCCAATGACGGTAATGTTTTAAATATTCAAATATTTTTCAAAACGTTGTTCCCAATTACTGTCAGAAAATACCATTTGAAAACTCAAGGCAAAGACGCCAAAAGGGCGTTTAGAAAGTAAACACGAGTTGGAAAATACTGAAAACCATTATAAAATTTCACACGCGGCGAATAGAGACACAATTAAATACATTTGCAGCGGAATTATAAAAACAGAAAGAACTCTCAAATCCCAATAACCACGTCATAGCCAGTATCACCGAAAAGCTTATCCCTTCACGCCGCTACTAGCTCGAACTCCGAGTACCTAAAAGATAAAGCCCACGACGGGGTCAGCCATAATACTCAACAATGATAACGATCACATACAAAAACAATTACATATCAATGTAATTACAAGGTAAGAATATTTCCAATGTAATCTTACCGGCATAACCTTACCAACCCATCACAATCCATATCAAATCATTCCTTACCATAATCCATATCTCACGTTCTTAAGTGACGAACGAATTCAAAGTAACCATCTGTATTGTATCCGAAACGATACCAAGATTTTCAAACATAAACATAACCCCAATATAGAATAATCTGGCCAAGTCCGATTCTGTTCGCTGGATCGCATAATCGGATCCCAATCCTGATAAAAATGATATAAAAAGGCAAATCTGTAAACCAACAGTCCCGAGACAAAGGCAAGTCCCGGATATCCATACAAATCATGAATGCTCACACAATCAATAATGATAAACAATCAATGCATCAAAATGGGAATATCAATGACATGACAACTCCACACAAGATAGACAAAGGATCAACCACGAACGAGAATACCATGATGTGGTAACTCCAACAAGATCAATGAAGGATTAACAACCGGGAATACCAACAATACGGTAAACCCCAACAAGATCAAAAAGGGTAAACAACCGAGAATACCAACGACACGGTAAACTCCAACAAGATCGATAAAGGATCAACGACCGAGAATATCAACGACACGGTAAACTCCAATAAGATCAATAAAGAGACTATAACCGACAATACCGACAACAAGATAAACTCCAATAAGGTCAATAGAGGGACAATAACCGATAATACCGATGACACGGTAAACTCTAATAAGATTACTAAAGGAACAATAGCCGAGAATGCCGACGACACGGTAAACCCCAACAAGAATCAATCAAGGACCAACAACCGAGAATACCAACGGTAAGGCAACTCTCAACGGAACCAATAAGAATCAATAACGAACGAAATTACCAATGATAGGGAAAACTCCAAACGATATTAATAAAGGGTCGATGACAAATGAGTTGGCCATCGACATGGTAACTCCAAACGAGATCAGAAAAGGGTCAACGGGGACAGATACACGAGAGAATAAAATCGCCAACCATATACAAATCATATATGCGGGATTTTAAGGACAACCCGACTATCGAACAGATCAAGTTATACATGGACTGTGAACGACCAATCAACAAGACTCAAGATGGACGCCACGATACGCCCGATCCGGACATGTGTCCGTGTACAAGCCAACAATGGGTATTGATCAATACTCGTTTGGTCTCGTACCTAATCAGCCTCACGAAGTACGTCTCGTGTGCACGGTTCAATATGAGGTCGAAACCAACATATGCTACACGTACCCGCCCCGAAAATCCTACACATGAACGATCAGAGCGTATCTGACTCCAGATATGCCACGATGCAACATGACAACAAATCTCGAAGAAACGCATATCCAACAAGGATCAGAAGACTTCCCAAGAGGGCAACAATAACTCGATCATGAAGGACCGACACGAACACAATGTCGTATTTCGTCAAACAACATTTCACAGCATGCTCAACAATGCATATAATAATAGCACATAAACTCCCAAGGCAGCAACCAAGGGTTACGGAAGCATATACTCAGGAATACTCCGGACAATATCACATAAACTCCCAAGGCAGCAGCCAAGGGTCACGGAAGCATCTACTCAGGAATACTCCGGACATAGGTGCCATTTAGGTCTTATCCCCTAACACATTTCCATACGGGTACCATACACGTTTTATCCCCAACACTTCGGCCCCACAGATTAGAGCCCAAAGAAAGAGAACATCACAAAACGTAACAAACAATGATGCACACTCACCACATGAAATATCAACACACACATGCAATAATGCAACAGGAAGATTATCATAATCTAGCAATATTAACTTACCTCAAGCTGGAGACGCTAACCTTTCCACGACCAACATCCCTGAACGAACACACATTTATCCGAATAGTCCAAAATGAAGCACAGTCCATAACTAGTACAAAACCACCACTTTGAGTTCAATGTCGGCAAGATAACTAACCTTGATATCTAATCTCTCACACAATAGACCAATATAATTCACGTCTCCGTTCCCACTAGACACCCTTAAATCATATACATTATGATTTATCTTAATCCAAGCATAATATACATATCATCATCCCGACAATTCATATTCCATGATACCATTGCTATGTGAATCATAAATGAAATGAAAGCGAAATCATTTATTAACATTATGAACTGAGCAAGCATAACTTGCCTCGATACCGATATGATGAAGTTGTTACTAGTCCCATCGTCTTCATCTACAAACTCCGCATCCCCGACTCACCCGCAGCACATCGGTTAACTTCAACGATCACTAAACGTAACCTAATGCAATAATCAATTAACGATACATTCAATAACAATCAACAACCGAAATGACCAACTAATCAAACTCAATGGTTCAATGATATCTTGATCATACGAAACCAAACCATGTCAACTCTTAACAATACGAATACAAGCCGAAATTCGATATCAATAATTCCAACAATGTCTTCAACATTCTTGGTTCTAACATTAATCTTAATTACGGATTAACACGACTCATCTTTGTAAATTCATTGGAATAAATTTACCGATTATCATCACGAATAATCATAGGCCAAAATTAACCGCAATCCTTCCCAATTCCATAAAATCACGACATGTATAATTCAAGTGTTCTTCAAGGATATGAATCAAATCCATAATCATGTTCGTAGCCAACAAAACGACATGATTCGATGGGTTCTATAATCTAAACCATCATTTAGTTCATAATACAAGGTATATATCATCATATTCTTTAACATACGATTCATACAACCTCAAGAATCACAACAACAACACCGTAACCATCATCATACGAGGAAGACATCAACAACAACATAAAAATTCGAAGTAGAAAAGAGGGATTATCCAACATACCTCTTGAAGATGAATAATACCATCAAAGACTTGAAGAATCATCAATATCTCTTCTTCTCAAGCTCCAATCCCATGTTCCCAAGCTTAAAATCGACTTAGAAGAATCAAGAATCCATTTATGAAGGTTGGAGGTGAAAAACGAAGTGAACTTCTGGAGATAAATGAAATGACGAGCATCCACTTATAAAACATTTCTGTTTGTTACTTACGTAACATGTTCATGTTAACGTACGTAACAACCTATTACGTGTGCTATCTTTCCTTGGTAGCGTACATAATGACAGTCCAGAGTTAAATGACTCATTTCGTGTACTTCCTTACGTACGTAACCATTGCCACATAACGTACGTAATACGTACGTTGACTTGGTACAGTAACACACCATCTTAACGTACGTAATAGTATATCCTTAACGTACGTAAGGCTCGAAGTTGACTCGCTCGGGCCGAAAGCTACCGAAACCGGGCCCACTTGCCGACCACAACTCGATCCTGTCTGTTTCCCTTCTTAACGTATGTTATGTACCAAACTTTACGTAATGGCTTTCATACTTAGTCATTTTTGCTTCTGTCTGTCGTCTCAATATACTGAATACGTACACGCGACATACTGAATACATATGCTCGTTCTGATAACATTCTCATACGATACATCTGATGCACGATATCCTCAAATACAACTGTCGACCAAGTACGGCAATTGTACAAATACTCATACAACATATCCGACATTCAAAAACACATCAAGTATGTAATATCCTAGAATTAAAATAACCTCGATAGACATACTGGTACGACTGTCACAGTTCCCAAAATTATCTACCCATAATGTGTCGGTCCCACTCTGTACAGTGCAACTCAGATAAAATAATGCGAAAAATCGTAGCGAAATTCTAGGATGTTACATATCTTCCCACTTAAATAAGTTTCGTCCTCGAAACTCAAAATCCTGTCATAACTAATATCTCAATCCCGAAATATCTCAAAATCACGTCACCATGCTCAAATAATTATCATCAAAACCGAATAACTGATAGAACATACTCACAGGTCCGTGAAGTTGATGATCTCCCGTGATACTAGCATACGACTTCCATACAAGGTCTCAGCACAATAACAACACACCAGTATTGCAAATATGGCAATCTGAAATCATTTAAAAAATTTTGGAATCTCCAAAAATCAGTTTGACTCGAAAATCATATTCAAATATTTTTCAAAACGTTGTTCCCAATTACTGTCAGAAAATACCGTTTGAAAACTCAAGGCAAAGACGCCAAAAGGGCGTTTAGAAAGTAAACACGAGTTGGAAAATACTGAAAACCATTATAAAATTTCACACGCAGCGAATAGAGACACAATTAAATACATTTGCAGCGGAATTATAAAAACAGAAAGAACTCTCGAATCCCAATAACCACGTCATAGCCAGTATCACCGAAAAGCTGATCCCTTCACGCCGCTACTAGCTCGAACTCCGAGTACCTAAAAGATAAAGCCCACGACGGGGTCAGCCATAATACTCAACAATGATAACGATCACATACAAAAACAATTACATATCAATGTAATTACAAGGTAAGAATATTTCCAATGTAATCTTACCGGCATAACCTTACCAACCCATCATAATCCATATCAAATCATTCCTTACCATAATCCACATCTCACGTTCTTAAGTGACGAACGAATTCAATGTAACCATCTGTACTGTATCCGAAACGATACCAAGATTCTCAAACATAAACATATCCCCAATATAGAATAATCTGGCCAAGTCTGATTCTGTCCGCTGGATTGCATAATCAGATCCCAATCCTGATAAAACTGATATCACACGGAAAATCTGTAAACCAACAGTCCCGAGACAAAGGCAAGTCTCGGATATCTATACAAATCATGAATGCTCACACAATCAATAATGATAAACAATCAATGCATCAAAACGGGAATATCAATGACATGATAACTCCACACAAGATCGACAGAGGATCAACCATGAACGAGAATACCATGATGTGGTAACTCCAACAAGATCAATGAAGGATCAACAACCGGGAATACCAACAATACGGTAAACCCCAACAAGATCAAAAAGGGTAAACAACCGAGAATACCAATGACACGGTAAACTCCAACAAGATCGATAAAGGATCGACCGAGAATATCAACGACACGGTAAGCTCCAATAAGATCAATAAAGAGACTATAGCCGACAATACCGATAACACGGTAAACTCCAATAAGGTCAATAGAGGGACAATAACCAATAATACCGATGACACGGTAAACTCTAATAAGATTAATAAAGGAACAATAGCCGAGAATACCGACGACACGGTAAACCCCGACAAGAATCAATCAAGGACCAACAACCGAGAATACCAACGGTAAGGCAACTCTCAACGGAACCAATAAGAATCAATAACGAACGAGATTGCCAATGATAGAGAAAACTCCAAATGAGATTAATAAAGGGTCAACGGGGACAGATACACGAGAGAATAAAATCGCCAACCATATACAAATCATATATGAGGGATTTCAAGGACAACCCGACTATCGAACAGATCCAGTTATACATGGACTGTGAACGACCAATCAACAAGACTCAAGATGGACGTCACGATACGCCCGATCCGGACATGTGTCCGTGTACAAGTCAACCACGGGTATTGATTAATACTCGTCTGTAATCGTACCTAATCAGCGTCACGAAGTACGTATCGTGTGCACGGTTCAATATGAGGTCGAAACCAACATATGCTACACGTAACCGCCCCGAAAATCCTACACATGAACGATCAGAGCGTATCTGACTCCAGATATGCCACGATGCAACATGACAACAAATCTCGAAGAAACGCATATCCAACAAGGATAAGAAGACTTCCCAAGAGGGCAACAATAACTCGATCATGAAAGACCGACACGAACACAATGTAGTATTCCGTCATACAACAGTTCACAGCATGATCAACAATGCATATAATAATAGCACATAAACTCCCAAGGCAGCAGTCAAGGGTCACGGAAGCATCTACTCAGGAATACTCCGGACATAGGTGCCATTTAGGTCTTATCCCCTAACAAATTTCCATACGGGTACCATACAGGTTTTATCCCCAACACTTCGGCCCCACAGATTACAACTCAAAGAAAGAGCACATCACAAAATGTAACAAACAATGATGCACACTCACCACATGAAATATCAACACACACATGCAATAATGCAACAGGATGATTATCATAATCTAGCAATATTAACTTACCTCAAGCTGGATACGCTAACCTTTCCATGACCAACATCCCTGAACGAACACACAGTTATCCGAATAGTCCAAAATCTTAATTACGGATTAACACGACTCATCTTTGTAAATTCATTGGAATAAATTTACCGATTATCATCACGAATAATCATAGGCCAAAATCAATCCTTCCCAATTCCATAAAACACGACATGTATAATTCAAATGTTCTTCAAAGATATGAATCAAATCCATAATCATGTTCATAGCCAACAAAACTACGTGATTCGATGGGTTCTATAATCTAAACCATCATTTAGTTCATAATCCAAGGTATATATCATCATATTCCTTAACATACGATTCATACAACTTCAAGAATCACAACAACAACACCGTAACCATCATCATACGAGGAAGACACCAACAACAACATAAAAATTCGAAGTAGAAGAGATGGATTATCCAACATACCTCTTGAAGATGAATAATACCATCAAACACTTGAAGAATCATCAATATCTCTTCTTCTCAAGCTCCAATCCCATGTTCCCAAGCTTAAAATCGACTTAGAAGAATCAAGAATCCATTTCTGAGGGTTGGAGGTGAAAATCGAAGTGAACTTTTGGAGAGAAATGAAATGACGAGCGTCCACTTATAAAACATTTCTGTTCGTTACGTACGTAACATGTCCATGTTAACGTGCGTAACAACCCATTACGTGCACTATCTTTCCTTGGTAGCATACGTAATGACAGTCCAGAGTTAACTGACTCATTTCGTGTACTTCCTTACGTACGTAACCATTGCCACATAACGTACGTAATACGTACGTTGACTTACTACAGTAACACACCTTCTTAATGTACGTAATGGTACATCCTTAACGTACGTAAGGCTCGAAGTTGACTCGCTCACGCCAAAAGCTACCGACACTGGGCCTACCTGTCGACCATAACTCGATCCTGTCTGGTTCCATTCTTAACGTACGTTATGTACCAAACTTAATGTACGTTAAGCTTTCTTATTTACATACGTAAGCTTCATCACTTAACGTACGTAATGGATTTCATACTTAGTCATTTTTTCTCCTGCCTATCGTCTCAATATACTGAATACGTACACACGACATACTGAATACATATGCTCGTTCCGATAACATTCTCATACGATACATCTGATACACGATATCCTCAAATACAACTGTCGACCAAGTACGGCAATTGTACAAATACTCATACAGCATATCCGACATCAAAAAACATATCAAGCATGTAATATCCTAGAATTAAAATAACCTCGATAGACATACTGGCACGATTGTCACAGTTCCCAAAATTATCCACCCATACTGTGTCGGTCCCACTCTGTACAGTGCAACTCAGATAAAATAATGCGAAAAATCGTAGCAAAATTCTAGGATATTACAGCTGAGCGCCATTTTAGTGCGAGCAGAGGGGCAAGCCCACTTGTCAATCTACTTCGTCAGTCAGGCTTTTCATGACATGGAAACGCGTTACACGCCTCTGGAGAAGCTCGCCTACGCACTAGTCATGAGTGTTCGCAAGCTGAGAGCCTATTTCTTCGAACACCAAGTGGAGGTTCTGACGACTCTCCATCTAAGGCAAGTTCCGGCCAGACACCAACGGGCAACTCCTCAAGTGGTCACTAGAGATCGCCCAATACGGTGTCACATATGCTCATCGTACGACGATCAAAGGCCAAGCTCTGGCGGATTTCGTGGTGGAATTAACGTTCCCGCCTAGTCCAACCCAGGTCGGCCGTCCCACCTGGAAACTGTACGTATATTGCTCGGCGACCAGCTCGCGAGCAGGGGCAGGGATTGTCCTCATCAGCCCCGATGGCCAGAGTTTTACAAATGCTGTGCGTTTCGAGTTCCGAGCGACCAATAATGAAGCCGAGTACGATGCTTTGGTAGGCGGGCTCGATCTAGCACTCACCAAGGACGTTCGTCGCCTTCATATCTTCATGGACTCCCTCTTGGTCGTGAACCAAGTCAAAAAGGAATATGAGGTGCGCGGCGAACATATGATCAAATATCAAGAATTGGTCGCCGAAATGTGCACAAAGTTTGAAGAAGTGTTGATCGAACAAGTCCCGAGAGATCACAACTCCCAGGCCGATGCCCTATCCAAACTCGCATCGTCGGATGGGGCGGCAGACTTCTCTAACATCCAAATCACTAAGTCGGCAAGATCGGCGATCGACAAAAGCCTGGTCGCCACAGTTGCCATCGCCGAAGAGAACTGGATGACTCCGTTCGTTGAGTACCTGAAAGACGGAACGGTCCCCGTAGATCGGGTCAAGGATCTCCAGCTTCAGCTCCGAGCAACCAGATACACCCTGTTGGACGACTAGCTTTACAAGCGAGCTTTCAGCCTTCCTCTCCTCAAATGCATTACGCCGGAGGAAGGCCGACTTGTTTTAGCCGAAATCCATGATGGAATCTATGGAAATCACGCTAGAGGGCGATCTCTCATCCACAAGACGACCAGGCAAGGCTTTTTCTGGCCTACCCTGCAAAAGGACGCAATCGCCTATGCCCGATCTTGTCACATGTGTTAAATAATGGGCCCGAACATCAAGCTCTCCCCCGAACAGCTCACCTCCATGTACAGTCCGTGGCCGTTCGCCCAATGGGGCATCGACCTCATCGGTCCTTTGCCGATGGAACCAGGGGGATGTAAATTCGCCATCGTGGGGGTCGATTATTTCACGAAATGGGCAGAGGCGGAACCACTCAACAAGATTGGCCAAGAACAAGTGATCAAGTTCATTTGGAAGAACATCATCTGCCGATTCGGTCTACCTCAGGCTATCATCTCCGACGACGGAAAGCAGTCCAATAGTTTGGAAATTATGCAATTCTCCGAAAAATGGGGAATCAAAAAACTGTTCTCGTCCCATTACCACCCTCAAACAAACGGGCAGGTAGAGGCTGTAAACAATATTCTCAAGCAAACATTCAAAGCAAGACTCGAATCCAATCAAGGAAGATGGGCGTGCGAGCTCCCGGATGTTTTATGGTCCTACCGAACGACGACCTGAAATTCAACCGGCGAAACCCCATTCGCCCTCGCATTCGCCTTCGGAACAGAAGCAGTTATCCCATCGGAGATCGCCGTCCTCAGCCACCGAACTGCGCAACAGATGACGATGGATAACGATATAGCTCGGCGGATCGACTTGGATATGCTCGAGGAACGACGACTGACCTCGGAAATGAAGAACACGGTCCGTACAAGGAAATCCGAAAAATTCTTGAATTAGAAGTTCAAAGAAAGGCGATTCCAATTGGGCGACCTAGTCCTCAAAGGTCCAGACCCATACGGGCATATTTGGCCCGAATTGGGAGGGCCCTTTCAGGATATCTAAGTGGCTGACCAAAGGAGCCTATGAGCTCCAACACCCAGACGGCACTCCGGACCAATATCCCTGGAACGTCGTTCATTTAAAGAAATACTATCAATAAAAACTCCCTGTATTCATTTATCCAATGCACAAAGAGCTTAATGAGATTCTCCGATCCTCTCTAAATGATTCGCCTCGGCAAAACAAAAAAAGAGGATGACTCGCTCGCCCTCCAAGAGTTCGTCATCTAACATGATGGACCTAGGCAAGCGATCGCCCCTCCCAGCACAACGTATACCGTCGAGGATCGTCATCTAACATGACGATCCGAGGTAGAAAAGTGCAGCCATGGTTCTGGAGGTCGATGGAACCGACAGCCCGTCCATGCAAGGTTCCTTTGGGCAGAGATCGCCGCCATTTCGTTTAAATACGAGGCGGGCGTAGCCTAAGGACCCTCCAAAACAGATCAGTGGACACGCTCGCCCGTCCTCAGATCATCATCTAACATGGTGGACCTGGACAATGCGATGCGTCCCTCCCCCCGTCACAACGTATGCCCTCTTAGATCCGTCATCTAACATGTTGGTCCTAGGCAGAAAAGGGCTAACAAGCCACGGTAGCGGAGTCGATTAATCTGATGGCGCCCCGTGCAAGGACTCCTCCAGGCAGAGACCGTCCGCCCCATCGCTACATTGCGAGGCAAAACGTAGCCTACGGAGGACCCTCACAATTAAGTGAGTCGCGAGAAGTTAACCATCAGACGGAATGTCGCTCGCGCACAAGACATAGTCGTGGAGGTCGGTTCCATCAAACCCCACGACCGTGCAAAGTCTTTCCAGGCCGGGACGTTCGGCCTTCCTCGAGGAATCGACATAATTGAAGATCGCAAGAACCAACCTAAAGATAGCTCGCTAAACGAATTATTTTCGTTCCCTTACTTTCACTAAGTAAACAAAAACAAGGGGCAGAGCGGAGCCATACATACGATCAGGAGAACGGAGCCATACATACGATCGGCTTTGTTCAAATACATATATGACGATCAGTTTTGTTCTGAAATTTACAAGTGTGAATTTAAGTATGCCAATCCATTCGGAGGTGTACATACAAAGATCGCTCCTCAACACACGTGTGAAGTCAAATGCAAAAGATCCAGATAGACGATCATACAAGCAAGGAATCAGAAGCAATTATTTATTTCATTTCATTCAAAATACTTGTACAAGTTCCCGAAGGCAAAAGCGCCCGAAGGCAAAAATACAACAAAGCTGAAAAAGTACAAGCAAAAACAAAAATGAAAGCGGACAAACTCAAGATGCCCTTGCCTGGCCTTCGCCACCGGCCACTGTATCGGCCCAGCATTCGCCACCGGTCGCTGGATCAACGTGCGCCCCCTCGCCGGTGTATGGGTGAACGAGGTTGTCCGGCAGCGGATACTAGCTCAGGTCGATTTCGAGGTCGAAGAGGTCGAGGATCGGCACAAAGAAAGCCGGCTGCAGAGGATGCTCAAGCACATAGGCTTTGAAGTTATCAATCAAAGGGCCGACCTCGAGCCCTCCCTTCTTGGCAGCGCGGATGGCGTCAGCATAAGCCATGTAATAGGCAAATTCGCTAACATACTCCACATTGAGGAAGGGATCGGCCTCGATCGCCTTCAACTTCTCCCTCAGCCCCACGATCGTTTGATCCGCGCCCTGGAGCTCAGCAACTTTAGCAGCAACCTCTCCCTTCGACGACTCCAGTTCGCTATTCAACCGGTCCACTACTGCCTTCAGCTCAGTCGCCTCCTTCTGCGAGGCCGCGTACAACCGGCGGGCTTCCGTCATTTGATCAAGCATCCGGTCGGTCGCCGCCGGGCCCGGTCGAGATCCTGCTTCGCCCGCTTGGCCGCCTCTATAGACTCCTTCTCTATTGCCACGATCCTGTCGGCAAACTCGGCGTTTTGATTTCGAGCAGCCTCGAGGTCTGCATGGAGACGGGCGGTGGAGGGCCGCCCCTCACAATCCTTCACGGCCTAAGCGTCCATTGTCGCCGTTTGAAGGGCCAGGGCAAGGGTCGACTGCATTGTGTCTCCAGACCGCCGGCGCGCGATCGCATCCAGAGCAGTCGTCCAAGCCTTCGGCAGGGCGGAGATAGCCTGAGAGACATAGTGAGGGACGTCGCTAGGCTCGCGGGGAGATCTGCTCGCGAGGAAGTCTAACACCATCGGCGAGCAGTTCGGGTCGGCGAGACGAACCCTGCACCAAGAACAAGAGTTAGTATGTCCCCTACACAAGTGACATAGCTCAGCAGAGCAACCAAGCTTACCTTTCGACCTTCTCTGGGTTGCGGCCAAAGAAAGGCTTGCCACGCGGGGTCTGGGAATCGGCGGTCGCCATGGCCTGTAGGAAGGCCGATGAGGGCGTAGACCCCTCTGCCATTGGAACTGCAGAAAGTGGAGGCGCAGCGATCGGTGGCATCACCGTGGTTGCCTCGATAGCAACAGAGGGCGAAGGATCCTCCGGCCTCCGCCTCATGCGGTTGAGCTGGAGCTGTTCCTCCCCCCGAGTTTCCTGCTCGTTGATGATCGGACCCACGAGAGGTCTCGCCTTCGGAATAGGACAGGCCGTCGCCGCAGGAGCACGGCTCATCTTCTTCCCTTGGCAGAGATGACTCATGAACCCAGGGTTCGACATGGCAACTTCTCTCGGTGGCTCGGAGTAGCGGGGGAAGTAGATCTCTGCCAATGAAGACA
Organism: Orobanche coerulescens; assembly: GCA_033398695.1. Classification (NCBI taxonomy): domain Eukaryota; kingdom Viridiplantae; phylum Streptophyta; class Magnoliopsida; order Lamiales; family Orobanchaceae; genus Orobanche; species Orobanche coerulescens. The sequence goes on along the minus strand of CM065805.1, from coordinate 142,882,283 downwards.
ATCAACCGAGTCAGTCGGCTTCTTTAATCAAAGGCGATCGTCAAGCAAAAGGAGATCGTAAACATTTGTACCTGGGACCCTTAAGTGGCGGGGAAAGCGGAACAACTGGGCGGCCAACCCATGAGCTTCGTTGTTGATCACGCGAGCATCGATACAATTGTCCGGAAGACTACGGATTCGCTCCCAGACGATTGAAAAATCAAATGGTAGGTCGCCTACTGTCGGAACAAGGGTACCTGCAAAAAGAAAACCAAATTAGATCAATTAAAGATGTATTCGAACGAAGGGAGAGTTAAACCCTTGCTCGTATTCCTCTCCCGGAACCCGGTGGGGATATCCAACTCATTGTCGGGTTTGTCGCTCGCGGCCGATTTCCACACACCACCGCCCAACACCACTTCGTCAGGTCGCCCCGGACCATTTTCGGCACCCCAAGAACCACCCGGCCCGAGCAACCCTGGATGTGGTAGCCGCCAACGGAACCCGTCTACGCCGTCAGCTTGAAGAGATAGTTCATCTCCAGCGCAGAAGGAAAACGGAATAGCCGGTGACCGCCAAATAGAGTGAAAGTGCTGACGATCTGCAACCAGGCGTTCGGCGTCAGTTGGAGCGGCGCCACATTCCAAGCGGTCAATAGATACGATACGGTGAACGGAAGTGGGAACCGCAGTCCGGCCCCCATGATCAACACGTTAACGGCGACCATACCCTCGGGAGGTTGGTCGGCACGTTCATTCTCGGCAGGTACATACAGTGAAACGTCGGAGGGGACATGGAACTCCGCCCTCCAACGAGTCAAATCCCTCTTGGTCGTCGAACTCTTAATCTGGCCAACGGTCCATGGGGAGTGGCACGCGGCCCGAAACAATGTCCGCTTCACGGGTTCATGGGGGTGGGCGACCGAATATGTGCGAAAGTCGAACTTAGGGCGTGGGCCGTCTAATCTTTCCATAAGCTCGGAAAATTCAAAAAAGGCTTTGCTAAAGACACTGTTCTGCTCCCAGTACAGTCTTATTACCTCCTCCTCTTCGTCCAGCGAGCGCTTCTGCTCCGCCTCCGCCGACTTCGCTGCGTCAGCCTCGTTGAATAGTTATTCAACCTCCATGGGTTCAATCCCGATGCGGATGGCCTCGACGGCCGTCTCCACATGAAAATCCACAGAGGTTTCATCCCAAGCAGTCGAAGTCGCGGCGGCGGAAGTGCTACCCACCTCATACACGTTTGATCCTCCTCCGGACATATTCAAAGAGAAAGGAGGGAGAAAAGCTTTTGTTCTTACCTAAAGAGTCTGAGTCGAACGACGATCGTCACACAAAGCTTCAAGAAAATTCGGCTATGTCTTCTTCTCAGGCGAAAACGCGTAAGGTTATAACCCCATAGGCAAGAGAGGGGACTTCTGGGCAAATAAATGGGATCTCGAGGGCTGAAGTGCAACCGTCGGTTAAGTCACATTTAATGTCGCCCTCGAAACCCACGTGTGCGTCGTTTCGAAGGCACGCCAAACGACAAGTCTGACTGAACCGTCAGACTCCCCCAACGGGAGCACGACACGTGCCCCAGTCATGTTTCAAAGCCCGCTTCCACTTCCAGCTCTTTTCAGCGACTGGGGAGGTCGTCCAAATGCAAAATCAGTCCGTTCGAGAGACGATCGTCCATTTCATAAAAGGAGAAGTCACTCGTCTAATGTAAGCGATCGCCGGTAGAGCCACCTAACCCCACGTCTTCAACGTCGGAGCGAGCTGGGGGGAAATTGTTGTGCGGTGATTTATACGCCTCGAAGGCGATCGGCATAATGGCCGAGCGACCGAAGATAGAAGAAAATAGACCAAGGAAGACATGTCATCCGAAGAGTCCAGATCATGGTCAAGTGCCTAGCGGTCGATGCCCAGGGCGATCGTTTATTGGCACCTGGCGATCGCCTCTAGTGCCCGACCGAAGACGACCGTCCTATGCCACGTGTAAAACCAACATCTGTCAAAGTCTGCAAATACCGAATCTCGATATGAAGGCCCACGTGCAGATCCGCAAAAGGCGCCGCAATAACAGGCTTGACTCCAGCCCATCAGCAGTTGACGGTGACAAGGACAGCCTTACCTACCGACAGACCCGCCCAAAGGCCCTAGATGGGACCTCCCTTGACTGCGACGTGAGGCACATGTCACCTTCTCATTGGTTCGCGCATCTGGATGCCAGCAGCAGCTGCGGACTTTAAGGAAACAGTCTCATGTGATGATACAATCGCCCGCTTAATTTAATGCAGGAACGGCGATCGCCCGTTTGGGACAGAGACATCCCAACAACCCCCTCTTCTATAAATAGGAGACCTCCCGCATTGGAAAAGGGGACGTTAAGACAAGTACACACAGTAAACAATATAGAGAACACTTTATATTTGTAACAAGAACTCACGGAGCATTAATTCTGGTTCTTCCGGCAATCAACAGCACTCAAGAGCTAGATAACTAGGGGCATTACACTCATTGTAATTGTACTCTAACATATTGGTACTCTAAAGCAGCATCCGTATTAATAATATCACGCGAGAGCATTCAAGCCCGGGACTAACAACCCCGGAAAATCTTCTGTCATTTACTTTCCTTCGTACGTGCTCTCGCATTTTGTTTGTTACTCACCCGTAGCCATATCCAGCAAACCGTTACATATAATATTTTGGGTAACAACATTCGCAACACAAACTAAAGTAGGGCATCAAATCGTAGGGTTGACGTATATACAAGTGAGATTAATCACAAACTCAAGATTTCCATGGTAAAAAACGAGTGACACAACTGAATCGAACAAAAACTCCCAAAACTACCCAAGGTAGGGTTTTCATGAAGATTTACCTCGATTTGAAGGAGAAGAGACGGTATTGTGATGATTAAATCACATTATGAACTCGAGATGGTGATGATTGATGAACTCCCATCGATTTTCACCTTGGAATCACCCAAATTGCATTAATGGAGAGGAAGAAGGAGGAAATGGGTTAAGAAACCTATCCTTCAAGTTTATATAGGTTGACCGATGTTACGGCTGTAACTATTACTCCTTACGGCCGTAACTATGCTACCGGGCAACTCCCCAATTTAACGAATGCAGCTTACGGCCGTAACATCCAAGGATTACGGCCATAACATCCAATACTTACGGTCGTAGCATACAAATGGATACGACCATAGAAATGTTACTGGAACAACAGGTTTTTTTGACAAAGGCAACATACGGTCGTAACAAGAAAGGACTTACGGCCGTAACAAACAATCTTACGGCCGTAATTGAAAAAGTGTACTGCCGTAACTATGCTACTGGACTAGCAGGCTTTGACGAATGAAACTTACGGCCGTAACAAGAAGGACATATGGCCCTAACACAAAGCTGATTTACTAAACCTGAGTCCGGCAACTCAAAGACGACATGAATGATGCGGAACTCAATGGATAGCACTAATCCACGAAGTGCTCACGAAGAACGTCAATATACGGATTCAAGTGTTATAAGAACCTGACATTCCGACCACCCGAAGGTATGGAGAATGAATAAAAGGGAAAATGCCTAAATCTTTGAAAAATTACCAAACGGCCCAAACGTCTCAATAATCACGATACAAGCTCAAATAACAAAATCGACACTCAAAACGCGTTTAAATGCATTGAGAGAACCTATAGGGTAGATGAAATGACAGTTCCGAACAATATTTACAAGAATCGGACCAAAACACGGTATAGTCACAACATTACTCGGATTCGACTACAATGGCTTCGAAACGCGATCAAATGACAAAAGTGCAGAATAATATAATTTCCAAAATACCGACACGATTACAAACGCGTCGTCAAAAATCGTATAAACACAAAATCATAAAGATTCGCTCAATCTGAACGTAATAAAGTATGGAATTTAGCTCCCGCTCCTAAAGATAAAACAATTATCGGAACTAAATGGTGCACAAAATTAAGTGTGACGAAGACGGTTATCCAGTAAGAAATAAATCTCGTTTGGTCACACAAGGTTATAATCAAGAATAGGGTCTTGATTATGAAGAAAGTTTTGCGCTTGTGGCTCGTCTCGAAGCCATTCGTTTGTTATGTGCCTTTGCAGCTCACAAGAAAATCAAGTTATATCAAATGGATGTGAAAAGTGGATTTTTAAATGGCTTCTTTCAAGAATAAGTATTCGTCAAACAACCTCCTGGTTTTGAAGATCATCAATTTCCAGATTATGTCTACAAGCTCAACAAAGCTCTCTACGGTTTGAAGCAAGCACCTCGGGCATGGTATGAACGTTTAAGTCAATTTTTAATTGCAAATAACTATACGAGAGGTAAAATCGATAATACCTTATTTGTGAAAATTTTAGATAATGATATACTTATATGTCAAATATATGTTGACAACATTGTTTTCGGTGCTACTAACGAATCTCTTTGCCAAGACTTTTATAATCTCATGAAGGGAGAGTTCAAAATGAGTGTGATGGGAGAATTAACATTCTTCCTCGGACTTCAAATCAAACAATGTGAAGATGGGATTTTCATCCACCAAACAAATATTCTCACGATCCCCTCAAGAAGTTCAAAATGGAAAGTAGCAAAGCAATTAACTCCAATGTCTTCCACGTTAATTAAAATTGGGCAAAGATGAAAATGGAAAATCCGTGGATCAAAGGCTATATCGAGGTATGATCGAATATATATTATATTTAACTGCTTCTAGACAGGATATAATATTTGCTACTTGCTTATATGCTAGATTTCAATCAAATCCTAAGGAATTCCATTTAACTGCTTGTAAACGTATTTTTTGATATTTGAATGGGACTATTGGTCTAGGACTATAGTATCCATCTTGTCTGGATTTTAATTTAATTGCATATAGTGTGGCCGATTTCGACGGATGTAAAATTGACAAGAAAAGAACTAGCGGTACATGTCATTTCATTAGTTCATGCTTAATATCCTGGGGAAGTAAAAAGCAGACAAGCGTAGCGTTGCCTACAGCTGAAGCCGAGTATGTCGCAGCAGGGAGCGCCTGTGCACAGGTATTATGGATAAAAAACCAACTCCGAGATTATGGTATTCATTTTGAGACTACTGCTATTTTATGTGATAATACTAGTGCTATTAATCTCAGCAAAAATCTTATTTTGCATAGTCGAACCAAGAATATTGATATAAGACATGATTTTCTCTGAGATCACACCCAAAAAAAGGATACTCATTTAATTTTTGCCGTACAAAAGAGCAGCTTGCTGATATATTTACAAAACCTTTACCTGAGGAATCATTTAATCATATTCGCTTACAACTCGGTATTGTACACATCCACAATTTTTAAAAGACTATCTTTTAATTCGTCTTATGAGAATTCATTACATGGGATATTATTTTTGCCCAGCGCTAGCATTATACCATTAACGCACGCTATCTCTTTTCTCCAGAATATGAACGCACCCGATAGCACACGGTACCCTTTATTTATTGCGTACGCTAATGAATTTCTGTTCTAAAAACCTAAAGGTCTAGTAGCCTATTCGTTTTCCTTCTAACGTATGCTATGTTACCATAGCGCACGCTAATGTGTCGGTCCTGCACTTAAAATACATTCAGTTGACCGATCCCCATTCATAATCTCATCAACCCTAAAAAACTCCAGCGCAGAATCTCTCCAAAATTTCATCTCCTTCCGCAAAATTACTCCCAATCTCTTCTATACCCATGGACAGCGGACCGAGAGTACCAATGGAGGAGCAATACAAAAGTGCAAAGCGGACTCGCGAACCAGAATTTGATGTGTCGCACTTCATCTCCGCCTCCGCGTTTAAGGTATTCTCGGAAATCCTTCCACAAGAGCAGATTACAGACTGCTACTACTTTAATTTCCATAGCCTAGAACGTGCAAAAGTTTCAATACGTGAGTTTTCCTCATCTCTTGGTATTGATCGTTTTGTTGGATGTAAAGAACCCTCGAGTTCAGAAAGTATGTGGTCTGCGGGCATATTCCCTGGACTTGTTCGTAATTCTTTGCAAATCTTCATATTGGGGAAAGTGAGGATTCTCCTTCTTTGGTTCTTGGTAGTCTTGTTGGTGGTACCGTTGTGATGATTTCTTCAGAAATCTTGAATGAGTTGTTCGGTTTGTCTGTGGATGGATTTGCTTGCTCTGGGAAATCGCTTGCCGAAGAGTCAGATTTAACTGAGCTTGAACTGACAGAGTGTTTAAGTTCGAAGGCGGTTATCGATATAACCGATGATGTCTTCGAGAATAATGACTTTGGAATTAATATCCGGCTACTTTTAGTCGCACTCACCAAATGCATTATGCCGAAAGTAAACACTCAACATAAGCTTGTGGGTATCCACAAGCTTGTGGTTTATCGAGTTTGAATGATGATAAGATTGATTTCACTGCAATTGTCACGGGATGGATGATAGCCAACACCGGCCGAGCGTATTACGAGATGAGGTCCAAAACTATTCGAGAATTGTAAGCGGGATCCTTTCTTAGACCTCCGAAGACGAAAGAAAAGAGGAAGGTGAATATCGACGAGAATGAAGAATGTGACTTAATCGCCCGGATGCATAGCTTAGAAACGTCATAACTTGAGATTCGGGATGACATTCGCTCTCTTAGAACGGAAGTTTGTTCCGTCAAAAATCTTATAGAAGATTTTATTTGTTTTTCCAATCCAACCTTTCCATTCCCTACCTCACATCCCGATGAAGAACCTTCGACTTGCATGTCTTGATTTCTCGACGAATAATTTGACGTGTTTTTTATGAATTTGGTTGTTTTGTTTCGTGTTTGTGTTAATGTGTGATTTGGTCTCTTTTTGTTGTTTGCACTTGTTGTAGTTTGAAATTTTGCATTTGTAGTTGGATTCACGTTGTTTATTAAACACCTTCGCATTGTTTATTTCAGGTTGCATTTGTCTTATTTCCTATGTCGTATTTCTATCTATGCAATGATAGCTTCGATTCAGGGGGAGTACCTTTTTATTATGTCAAAAAGGGGGAGAAAACTCTCAAGAACCGAACATACTAACGTAATCGAACAAAATACTTTGATTTAAACAATTTTCTAAATCGGTTTTGCAGGTATTTATTAAATGTTTTGACATCATCAAAAGGGGAGAGATTCTTGAACAAAGTATTTTGATGATGAACATTTTCAAAACATTTAAACAAAAATCAACAAAACGACGTGAATCTCATCGAATACAACATTCTTAGGACACAAATAACGCACGCTACATGGATCACTCTAACGCACACAAAAAGGTTCCTAGCGCACGCTACCTGTTTCATGTTGAAACAAGACAGTAAGTACATTGAGCTATGGACTGAAAAAGGAGCATCAGGTAACGCACACTATCAAGATGTTAGTGCACACTATGTGAACTAGCTAACGCAGGCTACAAACACAAGTTGCGCACTCTACCTGAAAGCATATACAAGACAGTAAGCTCTGGACTGAAGGAGAAGCAATAGTCAACGCACGCTAAAATGAAGACTAACGTACGCTACCTGAAGATTATTAGCGCACGCTATCTGTTACATGTTAGCACATGCTAGCTGTTCAAAATCCTACCGTTAGTCATTCAACTGTTGGAACAATGAAGTCAACAAAGAAATCACGGAAAATCTGGAAAGCAAATGTTGACTACCTAGCACACGCTAAGGATGTTATTTAGCGCATGCCAAATTCAAAATATATCCATTAGAAAGAGAGGTTAAGAGATAAGCCCGTTGCATGTCAACATCAGAAGAAAAGTTGGTTGACTAAAGCCGCTAACGCACGCAACGCTTAAGATTTAGCGCACGCTAATCTCGCAGTAATGGATATAAGGCTCAAAATGCCTATAAAAACCATCACATTTAGAATTGATGGACACACAACTTCAAGCATACAAACGCACTATAGAGCTCAGATTATTACTATTAACTTCATACTAAGTTGTGACGATAAAAGATAAGAGTGTTGTTCACATATTGTAATATCTTATATACTTCGTATATTCTTTTATTATTGTGAGTGTTGCATCACTCCTTCATGAGCTTAAGAGAAACGAATCAAGAGTTATTAATCCGGTATTATTAGGATCTTTGATCCAGCATTGTTAGGATTATACTCTGACGTTCGTAAGCGATGATTATCTAGTTCTTATAGAACACTAGATAAGAAAATTTATATTGAGTGTTTGGTTGTGCTTGGACCAATCAAAGACAAGCGTTGTGATGGTTGTGCCCGGACCTATAAAAGACGAGGCTTGTGTGTGGTTTTTCTTGAGACAATAGAAAAAGAAAAAGGAGAGAGGACGTAGGCAAGTTGCCGAACCTCTATACATCGTTCTGTCTTTTACTTTCTACACAATTTCTTTTTCCTTCGCGAGAAAGTTTATTTATCCGCAATACCACTATTCAACCTCCCTTCTAGTGGTACATTTATATTTTCAAAAAGATAGAGATTTAATCAAGTAAGTGCCCTATATTTTGGTGACACATATGTGCTAAACTGAACATTTCACTTTTTATAGATCAAAACTTGTTGGTTTTAAAAAGCAGTGGTAGCATGTTCCTTCTTATTGATCATGATCACTTATTTGTTTTCAAGTAGTCTGTACCCATTATTCAGGCTATGATGCACAAGCCTAGGCCATACATGGAATAATTCTAATTAATTAAACCACTACTTTTACCATTCCTTACTAATTTATTAAACCACTGTCTTTTGTTTCTAGACTTGCGACTTACCAATCAACTGGATTATAATTCGATCCCAATTTTCCAATTAGTCAAATTTATTTATCTAATCATAGAATTATGCTCTCTAACCACGTTGCCTATATATTTTAATCAATGACATTCAAAATAAAAACAGGCTATATTTGTTGAATAAGTGGTGATAAATATTAGTAAAATTTTATCATAAAGCTCACTTTCTAGTATTATTTTAATGGACTTAAGCCCATAACATATACATTTATGGTGTGTAGTATTGATGTACTACTTAAAATCAATGATGTACTTACAACTGCATGTTAACTTCTTATCGCGTAAACTCTTTACTAGTTAGTTATCGATTTTACAATATTGCAATCTGTTGATTTGCTATCTTTTAAATGACAAAAAGATTAACCGTAAGATCTACGAATATCTTTATTGCACAATTATTAATATATTATTATTTGTTATTAAACAAAAAAAGGAGGGGAAATAAATATTGCAAAAGTTACATATACTAGATAATATAATATATTATTAGTTCTCATACTTAAATTTCTTATTAATCTGAAATTTATTACTTGATAATAAATTCCATGTATATATAATTCAAAATTATTTTATAACAATATGCTTGGCATGTATTTCAGAATCTTATACATAGACAATCAGTTTATCTATGATATTAAGCACCAATTTTAAATTGCATGACATTAAAAATATTTATATGCCTGATTTGTATTTTAGTTGCAATGTCGAATCTTACAAAACTTGAATTCAACGCACTTGATGTCACCAGCAAGAATTATTTGACATGGGTTTTGGATGCCGAAATTCATCTTAGTGATATGGGTCTTGGTGACACCATAAAAGAAGGAAATAAAACTTATGATCAAGATAAGACAAGGACTATGATATTTCTTCGCCATCACCTTGATGAAGTGCTCAAAACTGAATACTTAACCATAAAGGATCCATCAACCCTTTGGAAAGATTTAAAGGAAAGAAATGACCACCAAAAAACAGTATACTACCTAAAGCTCGCTATGATTGGATGCATTTATGGTTGCAAGATTATAAAAATGTAAGCGAGTATAATTCCGTAATGTTTAAGATCACTTCGCAATTGAAGTTATGCGGTGAGAATATCACTGATAAAGATATGTTGGAGAAAACATACTCTGAAGTGAATGTTGTGACTAGTAATGATCATGGACAAAGTAAGCAATTTGGACGTGGATGAGGGTGTGGGCATGGATTGGGACGTGGTAGTGGACATGCCCGTGGGCATGATTTTGGATATGCTCGAGGCCATAATCACCAAAATTTCTCAAACTTTCAAGGGAAGCCTTACCACCAGAAGTGGACAAAAAAATGAAGAAAGGCTTAAGTACAATGATTAAAAGGGATGAAAGTAGTTGTCACCGCTGTGGAATGAAGGGACATTGGAGCCGTACATGTCGTACCTCAAAGCATCTTGTGGACCTTTATCAGGCTTCTTTAACAACTGTTGAGATTAATCTTACCGAACAAAGTGATTTGGGTCTTACCCATCTTGAAGCTGACCTTAAAGGTGAAGATCACGTTGATCCATCAGCACTTACACATACGGAAGTTAGTGATTTTTTTGAGGATGTGAATGTGGAGTTGACCAAATCTGGTGGTAGCGATATTTAAGTCATATGTTAAGATTTTATTAAGTTTCTAAATTTATGCTTGAACTTTTAAGTTTTTATGTTGGAACTATATGTATTTATGTTTGAACTATGATCATTCTCCTTATCTATTGCTTATGTTATTCCACTTTACTATCAATTTAGTATCTGAAATATTTCTAATTGACATTAACTTATTGTTGAAGAAATATGGCCAGCAACCTATCATCATGTATTGCAAAAGATGATAAATCAATTTGTTTCAACAACACATACAATATTAAAAAATTAAAAATATTTTTTGCATCTAACACTAGCTAAAGCTAATGTAAACACAATATCTGGTGCATCAGATCTTATTGAGGTCTCCGAAAGGGCAAATATAATGTTATCTAATGGTACATAATTTATAAGATGATGCAATGTTTTCCACCATATCAAAAAGAAACCTTTTGAGTTTCAAAGATATACGTCGAAATAGTTATCACATTGAGACAACAGATGAAAATAACAATGAATATTTATATATAACTTCGATTCTCTCAGGGGAAAGCAAATAATAGAAAATCTCCCATCATATAAATCTGGATTGTATTATACTTTTATAAATCCAGATGAGTCATATATGGTGATAAACGAAAAATCCATGGACCCGATAAATTTTATTATATGGCATGATTGTTTGGGCTATTCGGGTCATGTAATGATGCGAAGAATTATAGGAAATTCAAAAGAACAAGGTTGTACCTGTGCAGAAATATTTATCATGTGTTGCTTGCTTTCAAGGAAAGTTAATAACCAATCTATTTCCTTTAAAAGTTGCAATCGAATGTCTAATATTTTTGAAGCAAATCCAAGGAGATATTCGTGGACCATTATCCTACCAAGTGGGCTATTTCAGTAATTTATGGTACTTATTGATGCATCTACATGATGGTCGCATGTTAGTTTGTTGTCCATTCGTAATGTTGCATTTGCAAGACTTCTTACTCATAATTCGATTAAGAGCACAATTTCCTGATCATAATATAGAGAAAGTTCGACTGAACAATGCAGAAGAGTTTACATCCCAATCTTTTAATGATTATTGTATGTCAATTAGGATTGAAGTGGGACATTTTGTTGCTCATGTGCACACTCAAAATGGTCTAGCTGAATCTTTTATTAAGAGGCTAAAATTGATTGGTAGACCTTTACTTATGAGAACAAATTTACCAAATTCTGCTTGAGACATGCAATAATGCATGCAGCATCTCTAGTTCAATTAAGGTTGAGTGCTTATCATAAATATTCCCCTTTGCAGCTTGTGAATGGTCAAGAACTAAATATATCTCATTTAAGAAATTTGGGGTGTGCAGTTTATGTTCCTATATCTCATCCCTAATGAATAAAAATGGGACCCTAAAGAAAATCAAGGGTATATGTTGGGTTTGATTCTCCCTCAATTATTAAATATTTGGAGCCCATGATTGGTGATTTACTCAAAGCAAGAGTTGTTGACTGCCAATTTGATGAGACAGTTTTTCCTGCATTAGGGGAGATAAGTCAAAATTTGAAAGAGAAAGACAAGCAATTTCGTAGAATGCACTATCTCTGTCTCATTATGATCCTCAGGCAAATCAGTGTGAACTTGAAGTTCAAAAGATTATCCACCTACAAGAAGTGGAAAATAGATTGCGTGATATATTTACTGATGTCAAGACAGCGATAAAGTCACATATACCAGCTATCAATATTCCTTGTAATTAAACTTCCTGATGAATAAAATAAAATATTGCTAGCAAAAGAGTCTAATGCACGCCAGAAGCATGGTAGACCTATTGGGTCCAAGGATAAAAATCCAAAAAAATGAGGGAAATTGATAAGCAAGTCGGTACATCAAATGACATCATTCCTAAAAATATAGATTTGATCACTGAAGAGACGTCTTCAAAGGATGATCAAACACCTGAAATTGATGATAATTAAGAGATCTTGATAAACCACATTTCAGGAAAGAGGTGGAATAAAAAAGAAATAATCATGGATGATATATTTGCATATGCAGCTGCTTTTGATATTACTCAAGAAATCGAGGATCATGAACCTAGATCGATCTATGCTGTGTGTGCTGGATCATTGTATTACCATGTGTTGTTGTTGTGCATATGTATATTATTCGTTATCCACCTCATGTTGATCTAACAGGGTCATCTTGGGATCTACGATGTGTGCGCTGGATCATCGGATTTCCATTGAGTATACATTGTTATTATTGTTGTGGGCATATTGATGTCATCGTGTGAGTATGAATTTGTAGGTCTTGTGTTAGGACCATGTCCATATGCTGTATTGGTCTGATTTCGGATTAGACTGACGTGATTCATCGTGGCATTGCGTATCCTGAGGTATGTTCCGTATTTCCTTTTTGGTATTTGTCTTTGACGGATAATCGATTTTTGTGTTGAGATTTGATAATGATATCCGATGGATTGAGTTGGTCAGAGTTGGTATATTTCGTATCAGTAATGTTGCTACCCAAAATATTATCCGGAGATGATATTGCTGGAATGGATGAGTAGCAAACAAGATGCGAAAGCACGTCCGAGGGGAAGTGAATAAAACAAGATTTGCCGGGTTTGTTAGGCCCGGGCTTGAATGCTCTCGCGACATGTTATTAATACGAATACATTGGAGTACAAATATTAATGTAAGAGTACAATTACAATGAGTGTAAAAGTCCCTAGTTGTCTAGCTCTTGAGTGCTAGTGATTGCCGGAAGAACCAGAGTTGAGGCTCTGTGAGTTCCTGTTCTCGTTTCTTCCGACCATCTTTGGGTTAAGAGGTTCGGAGAGTGAGAGATAGAAAGATGTCCGAAGTTTATAGCATAGCCAAGAGACAGAAGCCAACAACGAGAGTAAATCAACATAAAAGCAGAGAGTTTTCCAAGTGCTGGAAGCCTTCTATTTATAGGACTTGGGATGCCTTTAATCCTGACGGGCGATCGCCTTTCTTGTATTATAATAAGGGTACGATCGTCTTTAGCACATGGGCTGACTGCCTTAAAGTCCGCGGCTGCTGCTGGCAACCAGCTGTGCGAACCAATGAGAGTATAACACGCATATCTTGTTGCTATTTCGGGAGGTCCCACCTTGGACTTTTCGGCGGGTCTGTCGGTAGGTGAGAAGATGATGACAGGCTGGGGTCAACGATCCATGTTCTACGGAACCTTTTTCGGATCTGCATGTGGGTCTCTATTTCGAGTTTCGGCCTTTGCAGACTTTGACGGATGCTGGCTTCACGTGGCATGAGGCGGTCGTCCATGATCGGGCACCTGGGACGATCGCTAGCTGCCTGGAGGCGATAGCCTTGGCAGTCGATTGCTCGGCGCTGGGTTCTGCTCTGGGTCCTTCGATCGGCAAGTCAGCCTTGGTCTATTTGGCTCTATCTCGGTCGCCCGGTCCTTGTGCCGATCAGCTATAGAGGTGTATAAATCTCGACACAACAATTGCCCCCAGCTTGCTCCGATGTTGAAGACATGGGGTGAGGTGGTTCCACTGGCGATCGTTTAGGATAAAGATGGGCGGTCCGTTGAGCGGACTTTGGTCTCGGATTTGGGCAACCTAATCGTTTGGCGAGCTATCTTCGGCCTGTTCTTGTGATCTTCAATTTTGCAGATCCCTCGTGGAAAGCTGATTGTTTCGACCTTGAGGAACCGTGCACGGTCGCGGAGTTCGATGGACCGACCTCCATGACTGTGTATTGTGCGCGAGGGACATTCCACCTGTAGGTTTGTCTCGCGACTCACTTTATTGTGATGGTCCTTCGTTAGGCTGCGCCCGCCTCGTATTTAAACGAAGGGCGAGCAGTCTTGGTCTGGAAGAGTCCTTGCGCGGGGCGTCGTCGGATTAATCGACTCCACGTCCGCGGCTTGTTAGCACTTTTCTACCTCGGATCGTCATGTTAGATGTCAATCCTTAACGGTATACATTGTGACGGGGGTAGGGACGCGTCGCATTGTCCGAGTCCACCATGTTAGATGATAAACCTTTGAGGGCTGGCGAGCGTGTCCACAGATTTGTTTGGAGGGTCCTTCGGCTACGCCCACCTCGTATTTAAACAAAGGGCGAGCGATCGCAGCCCAAAGGAACCTTGCATGGACGAAGCTGTCAGTTCCATCAACTTCCAGGACCATGGCTGCACTCTTCTACCTCGGATCGACATGTTAGATGGCGATCCTCGACGGTATACGTAGTGCTGAGGGAGGCGATCTCGTGCCTTGGTCCATCATGTTAGATGATGAACTGTAGATGGCGAGCGAGTCCTCTATTCTTGGAGATGTTGCTTGGGCAGTAGCCTTTTGTTGTACTTTAGCCTTCGGGCGACCGTGTTTGATTCTGGCGATCGGACTGGGAGACTGGCGATCGTCGTTCCGACGCTGATCGCAGCACTTGATCCTTTCTGCCCGGGGTACCGGCTAAGTTACTAGACTGTCCAGCTTGCCCTCCTCGAATAATCTCCAGATTTTTCTGAGGAGGTCGCAGCATTGATCGTTGTTGTGGCCGGTACTCTTGTGGTAAGCACAAAATTTGTTGCGGTCTAGATGACCGTGGTCCCTTACCGCCTTCAGCTTGCTTAGCCGCTCGCGCCCCTGGATGGCGTAGAAAATATGAGCTGGAGATAGATTGAGGTTGTAGTAGAGATGGGATTCCACATCCTCGAAAGTCCTAAAATCTCCGAGTGGCTTGGCGACCGCCTTGTTGGACTTGGCGATCGTCGTCTCTGCCCCCTCGCCTTGGCGAAGGGCGAGCAACCTTCGCCTGGCCAAAAAGTCTGCAGCTTTGGCGCGGAAGATTGCGTAGGTCGGGGGGATGTCCTTCGTAAGGTGCCTGAACATGGGCGAAAGACCATTGAATCCTCCTAGGACCGAGTAGAAGGCGATCTTCGTAGCTTACGGGCTCGCCATTGAGGATTATCTCATCCACCCGGTCGATGTAGTCTGCGTCGGTCACGTATTCCCCCTGCCTGATTTTCATCATGCGGTGGGGACCTTCTGGTCGAGCGACCTTGGCGGCGAAGTACGAAGTAAAGTCGTTCGCCAGTTGTTCAAAGGAACTGATGGATCGCGGTGGCAATGAGATGTAAAACTGATGGGCCAGGTCTCCTATTGTTAACGGGAACATTCGGCACCTGGTCGCGTCTGATGCCCCGCATCCGGTCATGTAGATCCGGAACTTGCTCAGGTGAGTCTCGGGGTCCGATCTCCCCTCGTGTAAAGCTGTTTGAGGAGGAGTAATCCTTGGCTGCACGGGGGCGAGTTCGATCTGGACCGCGAGCGGCTCGCTCGGCCCAGCGATCTTTCTCTTGGCGCTTGCCCTAGTTTCTAGGAGCGCCTTCATGACATCGAGCTGGTGTTGCATCGCGGCCATCGCCGTAGCTTGGTCGCTCATGGTATGGCTCTCGGAGCGGGAGTCGAGGCGATCGTGTACCGATCTCCTGGCTCCGCGGTAGGCGATGAGGTCATTGCCGCCGATCTTGTTTCCTTGGCGAGGAGGAGCCAGATGGCTGGTCTACCTTTTGGGAGTTGGGTATGCCGAACTCCTGGTGACGGATTCGGGCTCCGTCGTCTCATGGTTGGGGCCAGAATGCCCCGGTCGCCATGATGGGTCGCTTCCTAGGCGACTAAAAACGGAACCGTCCCGCCTCGCGAGTACTTCTTCTCGTGAATCGGGGCTTCCTGACGATTGCTCAACAAGTAACCCCCTGAATTTCTGTTTGCCCGCGCGGCGGATGGCTGATAGGGTAATTGCAGGCGTACCACATGCTCTCCGTCGCTCCCGTAGGATGGCCATGGCCTCCTCGATCTGTTCCACTGTTTGGAACTGATCGAGCGAGAGGCTAGGGCCGTCCCTCAGGGGCGAGATCGATAGTCTCGCGCCGCCGCGGCTATCCTCCGCCGTAGGTTGAGGCTTGGATTGAGCCGGAATAAGGCGTCCGGTGGATCGGAGAGTGGACCTCTTCGATGTGGTGGCGGACGTCATGATTCTGAAGGTTTTTCTTTGAAGAACAGTGAGTGTTTCTTCAAGTATATGCCCCGGAGAACTGTGAGTATTCTTCGAGACGGTCAGAATAAAAATGGAGGCTCAGCCCCTTCCTCCAGTGCCAATTGTTGCTACCCAAAATATTATCCAAAGATGATATTGCTGGAATGGATGAGTAGCAAACAAGATGCGAGAGCACATCCGAGGGGAAGTGAATAACACAAGATTTGCCGGGTTTGTTAGGTCCGGGCATGAATGCTCTCGCGAGATGTTATTAATACGAATACGTTGGAGTACAAATATTAATGTAAGAGTACAATTACAATGAGTGTAAAATTCCCTAGTTGTCTAGCTCTTGAGTGCTAGTGATTACCGGAAGAACCAGAGTTGAGGCTCTGTGAGTTCCTGTTCTCGTTTCTGCCGACTGTCTTTGGGTTAAGAGGTTCGGAGAGTGAGAGATAGAAAGATGTCCAAAGTTTATAGCGTAGGCAAGAGAGAGAAGCCAACAACGAGAGAAAAGCAGCATAAAAGCAGAGAGTTTTCCAAGTGCTGGAAGCCTTCTATTTATAGGACTTGGGATGCCTTTAATCCTGACGAGCGATCGCCTTTCTTGTATTATAATAAGGGGGATATCGTCTTTAGCACATGGGCTTATTGCCTTAAAGTCCACGGCTGCTGCTGGCAGCCAGCTGTGCGAACCAATGAGAGTATAACACGCATCTCTTGTTGCTGTCTTGGGAGGTCCCACCTTGGACCTTTCGGTGGGTCTGTCGGTAGGTGAGAAGATGATGACAGGCTGGGGTCAACGATCCATGTTCTGCGGCGCCTTTTCTGTATCTGCATGTGGGTCTCTATTCCGAGTTTCGGCCTTTGCAGACTTTGACGGATGCTGGCTTCACGTGGCATGAGGCGGTCGTCCATGATTGGGCACCTGGGACGATCGCTATCCGCCTGGAGGCGATCGCCTTGGCAGTCGATCGCTCGGCACTGGGTCCTGCTCTGGGTCCTTCGATCGGCAATTCTGCCTTGGTCTATTTGGCTCTGGCTCGGTCGCCTGGTCCTTGTGCCGATCGGCAAGTTATGATGTTTTGAGAACCTTGGGTGTTGATTGAGGTACAGTACAGATGTTTGGGTATGAGTTTATTATGTTGTTGAGGAAAAGAGATGTGAATTTTGGTAAGGATTATCACGAGTTGGTAAAGTTATGGCGGTAAGATCTTATATTGGTAGTATCCTTACTTAGAATTTTGATTGATATGTAATTATTGACGCGATGTGATCGTTATCATTGTTGGATATTATGGATGACCCCGTTGTGGGCTTTATTTTTAGGTTCTTGGGATATCGAGCTTGTAGCGGTCGTGAAGAGATGAGCTTCCCGGAGGATACTGGCTGTGGCGTGTGTTTGTGAATTGAGTACTTTGACTAGTTGTTATTTTTCCGCTGCAATAGTATTTCTTAGTCAATTGTTATATCTGTTGTGAGTATGTTTGAAAATGGGTTGCTAGTATTTTGAGAACTTGGGTTTTTTTGGAAAATAATTTTCTAAACTCACTACCAAAAGTCAGACTTTAGCCGACGACTTAAAGTGGTCGGCTAAACCCCAAAGTCGTCGGCTAATCATGTCGGCCGTCAGCTAAAAAACCGTCGGCCGATATTCGTCGGCCAAGGTTTAGCCGACGACTTTTGTGCAGTCGTCGGCTAAAGTTCAACGTTTAGCCGACCACTACTACACGATCGTCAGCTAAACCTGTTGGAAAAAAAAAATATTTTAGCTGACGACCTTAACGAGCCGGTCGGCTAAAACCGGTTTTTTAAACAAAAAAAATAGAGTTTAGCCGACGACCGTCTTATATGTCGTCGGCTAAAACCATTTTTTAAAAAAAAAATTAAATTATTTTAGCCGACGACCGTCTCATAGGTCGTCGGCTAAAACCCTTTTTAAAAAAAAAATAAATTACTTTAGCCGACGACCGTCTTATATGTCGTCGGCTAAAACCCTTTTTTTAAAAAAAAAAATAAATTACTTTAGCCGACGACCGTATTATATGTCGTCGGCTAAAACCCTTTTTTAAAAAAAAAAATTTAATTCAGATTTTGGGATCCCAAAACCTGTATTTTTTGCACCTGCAATTTTTATACACCAGCTCTCATTATCAACAACAATCAACGCACAACACATTCAACTAATACCATTAATAATATGCCCAACATTATATGCATCACAACGCACAACACATTCAAGAACATTAATTTCATCAACATACTAGTAGCATCAATAAAATCACTTACACAATTGTAACACAAATATAAATATACAAGAGTACTACAACAACACAACTACAATCCACTGCCAAAATCATCTAAATGTCGAAATGTAGTAGTAGAAGGATTACCACCATCCCCTAGATCCTCGTCACGAGGCTGTGAAGATGGGGTCTGTCCGAAGAGAGAAGGCGGTGGAGCAGGTGCCTGCAGTCCAACCTGAGTAATGGTCTGAGTTAGCGTCATCATATAGTCCATCATGGCCTGCTGCTGTCTCTCGAAACTCTCTAACCGCGACTCAGTCCTCTGCTCGCTCTCATATAACCGTGTCTGAGTCCTCCTTTCATTCTCAGCTCGGAGCTCCCTCTTCGCCCTCAACTGGTCCTCGAGATAGGCAGTCCGCGCATCCCGTCCGCGAGGGCGCTGGAAGCCGGGGGTATCTTTCAATACATGGTGACCCTCGGCTCCTATCATCTTAGTGCGGTACCGACTATCTCTAGGAGGGTAGACGGTACCCCACACCCTAGCGCGAACATAAGGATCGTCCTGATCGATCTCTCCAATGGCAGAATCGAGGTCAGTCTCCGCTAAGTCCGGATACTGCTCCCGAGCAATCTCAGCAAGCATCCTCTGAGACTCCTCCCGCACACGCTCCTAAGTTAATATGAAAATAAATATTTGAATATCAATAAAAGTATGATACAAAGGCATTTATTTTATTACTAAAATAAAATAAAAAAAGACTTACATGCTCCTCGGGACGGTTCGGAAATGCTTTCTGAGTCACGTAGGCAAATACGTCCAACGAATCAGAAATGGCCTCGTGCGCACTCGCTAACGATCGGGAACCTGCATCGTGATGGTCATGCACCAGCACGATTGGTCGTGTTGGTCAAGCTAGTCGCCTTCAAAAAAATATTATTTAGAATCGAGTTTATATTTAGAATTCAAAAAAATAAAAACTGAAATATTATTATTTTTTATTAAATACTAGCATTTTTTTAATAAATAAAATACAATATTCAGATTTTTATTTTTTATGGAAAATAATATTCTAGTTTTTATTTTTTATTAAAACAATTTATTTCCACTTTTGAATAAAAAAATTCCGATTTATTAATATTAATAATATTCCAGAATTTGAAAAAAATACATGAAGTTCCGATTTTTTATAATTTAAAAATACCGAAACTTCAAGTATTTTTTATATTCTGAAACATTAATTTAAAAAAATGGAGTTTATATTTAGAATTCAAAAAAATAAAATCTGAAAGAGGAAGAATGAAATGAGGGTATTTTAGTCATACCATGAACTCGGGTCGCGAAAATGGGCGCGTAGCCACTTCCACTGTACTCCCGGAACTTGAATTCTTCCGGTAGCCTCTCGGTATCACCTCAGTCCATCCTGAACATATGCATCTCATTTTTCCAAGATTTGTACCTACAACACACGTTGCACAACATATATCATTCGTAAGAAAAAAAATTACGCAAACAATGTAGATACAAAATAAATTAAAATGACTTACTTGGTAGACTGCACCTCGTCACACCAAGTACGTAGTAGAGAGTCGGGAATGACAAACCACACCTATGAACAGTATAAATACGCAATAATTTAAAAACATCACATATTGCATTTTCAAGAACTACATGTTGATTGAAAAACACTTATTAAATATTTATTAACTTGCCGACATAGCATTATTCAAAGCATCCTTCACGCACTGCGGCATGTCCCCCCAATCGGGCCACAAAATGGGGACTCTGTCCCGAATGACAAAGCCAACATTACGGCTATATGACGCCGCAGCGTCAGAAGACATCACCGACCGTCTTATATGTCGTCGGCTAAAGTATAATTTTTTTTAAAAAAAAACTTTAGCCGATGACTTAGATCTTGTCGTCGGCTAAACCCCCCGGTTTTTTTAATAATATTATTGATATTATATTAATGTTCTGATTATGATTATTATTATTACTATTTTTTTAAATTATATTTAACAAATGAAAATATACATCTACTAAATTTATGGCTCATAGTTTGAGTCATCACTACAGTGTGTCTCATTATCTGAGTTGATATCCGGCAACATATGCCTCAAGTCGTCCACATTATCGTCATCAGAATTTTCAAGTAATTCGTTTGTATCAACGTCAACGTACCCACGAGCATCACCACGGAGTCGGACGACTCGTCCTTCAAGAACATTATTCATTGTAATTGTCGTTGATGGTGGAATATTTGCTGTATTTGGCTCTTGATAAGCATCATCGTCATCAGTACCTGTTGTTTCTCCCAGTGCAGCAGCACTAAAAATATTCCTCGTTGTCACAACGTTCACTACCTTCCATGTGCCTTTCTTCACCAAGTCGTCCAAATAATACACCGACTTTGCTGATGTAGCAAATACAAAAGGATCACTTTCATACCATGAAGTGGAAGTGTCAACAGATAATGGCCGTAGTCGTCTTGCATATCGGTTCCAAGGCGGTGTCGTACCATTGACACTTAAACAAGTAAATTGTCATGCCTTCCCATAAATTAGTTCTACCACTTCCAAAAGAACACCGTAATATCCACCATCTATCATAACCCCGCATTTTGACATCTTCTTTTTGGTCTCTCTCAAGGCATACGAATGTGACACCGTTGACTTTGGCCATCGAATAAATTCTTGACATAATCGGCTTCATAGAAAGAAGCATAAGTTCACGCGACCAGCTAGGGTGTCCGTCATCTTGTATGTGTGTCATCTGTCGTAAATAAACTTTTTATGTAAAAAATATCTTAAGTCCAAAATGCAATAGCAACTGAATGTATACGTACTCATTCTCCAAAATAGTCGGCAAAAGTGTCATTGTGGAATCTAGTGTCACCTCGCAGCATATCGCATGACAAGTGGATGTCTTTCCAGTACTGAACTTCTGGACAATTGAGCAATATCCACCAATGTGAAATTCGTGACTCGTACAGGTCTAATTGTCTTCCTGGCAACCTCCCATAGACGTCAACCTCAGTGGATATGATAGAAAGATTGAATTGTATTTTATCTGCTGGAATAGAGCGGGAAGTGGGCTCGAAGGTGCCCAAATACAACTTGATATGCGTAATACACTCCGACGCAAGGTAAGATTCTGCAATGCATCCTTCTGGTGCAGACTTATTGGCCACAGAGTCTTTGTAATTACCGAGTTGCCTGTAATATTGTCATTGTGTCAAAAATCATACTTAATTTGACAATATATATATATATATGTATATATATCCACGTGTAGTGCACTGGACCAGTGACCAATAACTGCCTGGGAAGGTGGATCATGAGGTGAGGCATGAGGTCAAAAAAGTTTGGAGGAAATATTCGCTCAAACTTGCACAAGATATAGATCTCTTGACTTCTCTCGTACATAATTTCTGGAAAAATCTTGACAATGCAACACACGGCTCGACCACCTGTTTTGGTAAGTACGGTCGAATAAATACTGGAAATAGGCGTTGGAGTAGGATATGACAATCATGACTCTTCAAACCAGTTAACTTGTTCTCCCTGAAATTAACACATCTTCCTATATTTCCAGCATACCCGGTAGGATACCTAGCAGTCTTTATCCAAAAAATATCTCGATTCTCTGCTCGTTGATGGTGTAAGCTGCCTTAGGCATTTTTTGTTTTCCCTTGACAGTTTTCAACCACAAATGTTTTCTTATGCTCATTTCTTCCAAACCTTTGCGTGCTTTTGGCCCATCTTTGGTCTTTCCATCCCAACCTAAGGTTGTCCCAACCACACTTTCGCAAACATTCTTTTCAATGTGCATGACATCCAAGAAGTTCCTTATCAGTAACTTGGACCAGTAAGGCAATTCCCAGAATATACTTTTGTGCGACCAATACTTATACCTGTCGGGCCTTTCAGGGGTTGCTGCAATCACATCAGGATGGTTGCTAAGCTAACCAAAATCGTACTCATTAAGAATTGATAGTATTTCATCACATGTCCACTGTCGTGGTGGCTCACCCATTTCTACATTGCCATCAAATGCTGCAGCATCCATACGCCACTCATGTTCCCTCTCAAGCCATATCCGATGACGCATTCGGATAACTTTCCTACAGTGGTACCTAGCACAATCTGCATTCAAACACACTGGACAACCTCTATATCCGCTAATAACAGATCCAGACAGCATTCCATATGCAGGAAAATCACTAATAGTGCCGATACACATGGCGTGCAAGTAGAACATCTCGGACGAATAACTGTCGTACGTGGGATGACCTTGCTCCCACAACAATTTCAGCTCCTCTATCAAAGGTCTCATATACACATCGATACACTTTCCCGGATATCCCGGCCCCGGGACTAACAAGGTCAACATATTATACTCCTTCCGCATACACATCCACGGAGGAAGATTGTAAGGAATCACTACAACAGGCCATATGGTATATGAAAGACTCATGTTACCAAAAGGGTTGAAACCATCAGATGCAATCCCGAGCCTCACATTTCGGATATCTGAAGAAAAATTTGGATACTCCCTATCTATATGCTTCCACGCTTCTCCATCTGAAGGGTGTATCATAGTATCCCTGTCATTAGTGCGCGGCTCGGCATGCCGTCTCATTGCTTTTGCCGTGTGAGGAGACATAAAAAGCCGTTCCAACCTGTCCTTCAGTGGAAAATACCAAAGTACCTTCACCGGTTTCTCTTTTCCAGAAGGAGTGATCCTATATCTCTCTGTATCACATACAGGACATCTCGTGAGGTCTTCATTAGGATGCCCCCAGAATAGAACACAATCATACGTGCAGATGTGGATCTTAATGTAGGAAAGACCAAGATCTTTCAATATTCGTCTCATTTTTGAATATGTATTAGGAAGATGATGACCCTGTGGAAGCATATTACTCATAAGCTCCAAGTAATCATCTACAGACTTGATGGATGATTTGTTTTCCACCTTTAATCTCATCATTTCCATGACACAATCAAGAACAGTCATGTTACACCCTGGGTATAGAGGGGTCTGTTGGAGTTGAATTAGCTTGTTGTACCTGTCAAGCCCAGCAGTATTGCAAGGCAACGGTCTACGGGGTCGTGGGATTTGCTCAGTTGGTACAAATGTCTCGGAAAAACCAAACACATCATCAATCAACCTCCTCTTTGGATCGGTGAACCCGTCGTTACCACTAAATTTTCCTTGATCATACGGAATAACAGAATTCGGTGCTTCACCGTGGTATATCCAACATGTATATTTACTCCAAAAACCATTCTTCTTTAGGTCTTCCCAGACCTCATCAAATGGAAAACGAAACATATCACTGCGACATCTACATTTATTACATGGACAATAGTGCAACGTTTTACCACTGTCGTGCTCTTTTACAAATTTCATAAACTGCTTCATCCCATCCATTACACTTGGATCCCATTTTTGTAACCCAATCCAACTCTTGTCCATCCTGAAAATGTATACATTTTCCAATATTAATCCAACTAACTAATATTGTTCAAATTATAAATGAAATCACAACAAACAATTAATCATAATGATTATCATCATAAAACTTAATCGTTTTACACAAAAGCTATCGAATGTAACATGAATAATACAAAGTTTCGAAATCACAATAAAATACGTACCTTAATCGAAATGGTGATTATAACAACCGGTAGAAACCTTCGTCAGTCCAGCTAGCACAACTCAAAGTAGCAACTCACAAGCTTTTTTCGGGAATAACTGATAGGATCGGGAATAGAAATGTGCTCTTTAGCGGGGAGAGGGGCAAGATTGGGTTGGTGTTCCCTGAACTATAAATAATTTTCACTTGGAGGTTTAGCCGACGGCCTAGATCGAGGTCATCGGCTAAAGTATATTATTTTTTTTTTGAAAAAGTGTTTAGCCGACGACCTCGATCTAGGTCGTCGGATAAACTATTACAATATTATTTTTTTTCGGAAGGAGTTTAGCCGACGACCTAGATCGAGGTCGTCAGCTAAAGTTTATTATTTTTTTTCTTTCGAAAAAGTGTTTAGCCGCCGACATCGATCTAGGTCGTCGGCTAAACCATTACAATATTATTTTTTTCGGAAGGAGTTTAGCCGACGACCTAGATCGAGGTCGTCGGCTAAAGTATATTATTTTTTTTTTTAAAAAAAGTGTTTGGCCGCAGACCTCGATCTAGGTCGTCGGCTAAACCATTACAATATTTTTTTTTGGAAGGAGTTTAGCCGACGACCTAGATCGAGGGCGTCGGCTAAAGTATATTATTTTTTCTAAAAAAGTGTTTAGCCGACGACCTAGATCTAGGTCGTCGGCTAAACCGTTGCAATATTATTTTTTTTTCGAAATGGATTTAGCCGACGACCGAGATCAAGTCGTCGGCTAAATTTTTTTTTTATTCGGTCGGCTAAACGTTATCTTGCTCGTCGGCTAAACCTCTTTAATATAGCCAACGACTATTTCAAACTTTAGCCGACGACCTGCGCCAAGTCGTCGGCTAAAACCCTTTAGCCGACGGTAAAACGAGTCGTCGGCTA
The DNA here is from genome assembly GCA_033398695.1 of Orobanche coerulescens. NCBI lineage: Eukaryota > Viridiplantae > Streptophyta > Magnoliopsida > Lamiales > Orobanchaceae > Orobanche > Orobanche coerulescens. The sequence continues at coordinate 142,857,077 of CM065805.1, read as the reverse complement.
AAGTGCGAAGTTTAGCCGACGACACTTTATAGTCGTCGGTCATTTTTTTTTCGGGTCGTCGGCTAAAGTACTTTTTTTGGTAGTGACTATTTTGTCGGTACATGTAAGCGATGGCTTAATATATCCTTTTAACCTGTTAGTTTGGGCATTTCAAGCCTTGTAGTTTCAAATGAGATTTTACGACGGTTTTAATAAATGGATTTTATAAAGTCTTCGAATATTTTTAAAGATATTACCGTCATCGCCGCTTAGGTGCATTTGAGATGTTTGTAAAAATATCTTTTAGCCTTGTAGGTCCCATTTCGGAGCCCATGGCGCTGTAATATTCCCGGATGGCTCTGGAGGTGTTACAGGCAACACCGGCCACAAGAACATGAACGTTTGAAACATTACTCGAGTATTCAAACCGTTTGAAGGACAACTAAACTGAATGGGACAAAGTACAAACACCGATAGAAACAAGACACAGCATCACTCTTGCCCATCATCTTCGTGTCGACCCTATACACGTCTTTCTCCTCTCCTGGAGCCTAAAATACGTGAAAAGTATTTCCCCAAAAGGGGTTAGCCGTCGAATAGCTAGTAGAAGTATATCGAATATGAAACATAATACTTCTCGACAATAAAGTAAATGTAATCATCATTTCATCAAACTCAAGACTAGTATTCCGGAATAACTAAATCTCATAGCACACTATGTAATACCCGGTTGTAATTCAGTAATTATCATTCAGTAATCATCATTCAGTAGTTGTCACTGTCGGATTACTTCACTCATTAATAATCATTCATCATTCATGACTCATTCATTTGTATTCTTCGTAGGCGTAATTTAGTCGTGTATCAGTTACCGATCATCATTCATCTCCGTTTGAGAATCGAAATGAGAGTACTATCATAATCATCGTGATTAGTAGCCTTGTGTTGGAAGTATCACCTATTGCATGTTATCGGACTCAATTATATTCATACAAGTATGGGATGTCAGATCATTCAGCAATGTGTGTCGAGTAGACGGATTTATCATTTCGTTGGCGTCCAACAGCGAGTTACGGCCGTAACATGCTTGCATTACGGCCATAACATACGTTCGTTGTTTTCAGGACATGTCGGACGAAGAGGACATACGGCCGTAGGGGTTGCGGCATACGACCGTAAGTTGAGGCAGGTACAGCTGTAAGGCTTGGCCGGTTACGGACGTAAGACCGAGAAAGGTGTCTGGTCAGTTTTCGACGAAGGCTTCATACGCCCGTAAGTCTTGCCGAGTACGGCCGTATGAGTCGAGTTACGCCCGTAAGGCAGGTGTGGTTACGGCCGTAAGTCTGTCGGCAGACTTTCGACGAAACCGAGTTACGCCCGTACGATGTGGCTGGTCACGGCCGTAAGGCCGTTGACTTGGAGAGGTTACGGCCATAAGTAGGCCGAGTTACGGCCGTAAGTAGGCCGAGTTACGGCCGTAACATTCGGCAGTTTATATAGACCTGGACGGGATTTTTGCACTCATTTCACCCGTTCTTCACTTGAGTTCCGAGAGAGAAGTTCTTGGGAGAGATTTTTCTTCACCACATCACTTGGGTAGGAGTGTTCTAAGCATATATCTTGGATTGGGAAGCTTGGATAGTCGATTTAACACGATTCCACCGGATCGAAGTGTTTGGATCTTCAAAGGTAAATTCTTCAACATCTTAGATTTCGATTTTGTGTTGAGATATGATGTTTTAGATATTATAATCATGTTGTATGAAGAGATATACATATGATTATGAGTTTGTATGAATATTCATTGGATTATTGAATGATTATTCAAAGAACACTTTGAATATTGATTTGGATTTGGGGGTTTTTGATTAGAGGTTGTTAAAATCTCGAATTGGATATTCATATTAGATTATTGATTGTATTGGAGATGTTTTTGTTGGATTGTATCACTCCTTGGAAGTTTGGTATCGATATAATTGAGGATTGGTTGTAAACAATCGAAGATTGGTTACAACGTGTTTGTTATAATGCCCCAATGAACTTGGATTATTCATATCGATGTTTTGAGTGAGTTATAATCGTGCTTGATACGTATATTGAACGGATTGTGGGAAATTGTGTTATTCAAGGTTGTTCGAGCGACCGACATCTCATTTTCTGGACGTTTGTTCGAGGAAGGACATTCTTCACCGGTGTTGTGTAAGTTAATTCTTACTCGGTTAAAAGGATAATCATTCCTTTCGTTGTTGTTCATTCATAAATCATATTCATTCATAGTATAATAATCATGTTGATACTTGTAATTACCAAACTAATCATTCAATTCACGAGGAACGTCGGTTCCGGTCATTTCAGTGAGCTATCATTCATTTCACTATTATTTCATCTCGGTGAGTCATTCTTGACCTTGTCGGATTGTTATTCATTAATATTCATCATGGTAATTCTTGTTCATATGACCTTTTGGGTTCATATTGCGTGGCCGGGTGGGGATGTGTGGAATTTTTGGTCGGGCACGTGATAGTCATGTGTTCGGGTTCACCGACACAATTGACTGTGCACACGGTAATGTACCTCCGTGAGACTAATTAGGTACAAAGGCGGGTGTGTCCGGACAATCGTCTTGTTCACTTGCACATACCATTATGGACGTACTATGATGCCCCTCTTCAGCTTAATTTCATAATTAAGATATATCATGATTGGGTTTATTCAACTCTTGAGGATTGTTGTTCTGTGTAACGGACCCCGTTAGGGGATGTTGTTTCAGGTTATGGAAAGGCTAAAGCATGGGAATATAACGTTGACGGCGATGAGTCCCAGTGATACTAGTAGGGGTCCCCAGTCCTTTCAGTCATTCGTGTTTCTTCATTTTATTTTCGCTGCAGACTTCCATTTGAATACTCATTTTTATTCAGTGTTGTATATTTTATCTTCATATAAAACATACACGTATTCTATATTATCTTGGGTGTGTTGTACTTGAAACTACTCATCAGAGTAATTGATGATATAATGTGGTTCGGTACTACAATTATATTATTTAAGTCATTAATTTTCATTCGTCTGGTGGGTCCCAGTTGGGGGTCCACGGCACTGTAATAGTCGCCTAGTTTGGGGTGTTACAGAGTTGGTATCGGAGCGTGGTTTTGAATACTACCTTCCGTGTCATTTCTCATTTCAAATCATCATTCATCAGACTAGTATCATTGGACTTTCGCGTCACGTGTGACCTGTGCAAGAGCCGAGCCCCTCAGACCAAAGAACAGTAAGATTTCTGATGTCGTGGTATAATTTCTCGCAATACGAGTCACTCATTCATCATTCAACAGTCAACAATCCTCAATCATCATTTTCATTTTTGATCATGTTGATCATGTTAACTGATTAATCACTCAGTTCATTTCGTTGCTCAGATGTTGATCTTAAGGATCGTATCATTAATCTTGTTAACTTGTTCAAGATAATCATTTCAAGAAGTTCATCAGATAATCATGTCATCTCAGTTGATTATTCATGTAATCATTGTGTTAGAACACGTACGCTCATTATTTTCTTTTCGTGATGTAATCATAATGCGGTACTCATGCGACATCTATAATTATCTTATGGACTTCCTACTTCAGTATGGAGAGAGCTGTCAGAGGACGCAGGGGGAGAGGCCACCGTGTGGGCCAAAACACGGAAAATAATCACTCACAACTCAATCGGACGGTGTTCGGGTTGATTCACTCACCTTTATGCAGGGCATGATGGCCCATATGCAATTACTTAATCATCATTGCGCCTCTCTGGCTGATTTAATCGAGAAAGCTCTTACTTATGAGCTTACTGCGAAGGAAGTTGCTAAGCATCAACCTTCATCTTCTGACAAGAAACCGAGGAATCGTATTCAATCAGGCGACCTTCAAGAAACCCAGTGTGGGCCCTACTTTTTCCGAGCGACCTCCTAGGGTACCGAAACCTGTGGAGTCCCAGTCCCGAGCGGCCAGTTCGGCCATCATCTGTTTCAACTGTGGAGGGCAGGGTCATTTAAGCACTAGGTGTTCGACGCCATCTATCACGTGTTACAACTATGGAGTTGCCGGGCATAAGGCCCGTTTTTGCCGAAGAGACTCCAAGCATACTCCGGCGGCATTTCAGGCCCCAAAGCAGTCAGCGATTCAGAATCAGGCCACTCAGTCCACGTCGTTCAAGACGACGGGAGCAAATAAAAGCGGAGCCCACAACTATCAGACAGGAGCATCCGGTGTAGGGACTAGCAAGCCTCGAACTTTATGAGATGTAGAGAGCCGACGATCCAGAGGCCCGAATGATCTTAGGTACACTCAAAATTCTATTTCAACCTGTGTGTACTCTTTTTGATACTGGTGCATCGCATCCATTCATTTCCGAGTCCTGTTTGAGTAGACTTCATCTGGATAGCACTACTAGTTGCGAACCCTATGCCATTGGACTACCTGACGGTAGAAGAATTATCGGGAACTGTGAAGTTAAGAATTGTCCGATTCAGCTTCATGGCCGTGTGTGGCTAGCAGACCTAATCGTGGTGGATTTACCTAGATACGGCGTTATTTTGGGTATTGGTTGGATGGATCGTCACGATGCCATCATTAGTTGGATGGATCGTAACGATGCCATCATTAGTGTCTGCAAGCGTATCGTCACTATTATTTCAGACGATGGAGTCGAGGGTGTATTTCAGGGGGTGAGTAATCCCAATTGTTCGGGAAGAATCATTAATATGATGAGAGAAATGTAATTACTCAATCAGGGTTGTTCAATCATTCATTGTATCATTGTGATCGATTGTCCGTTCTAAGGCAATCGAGTTGTTCAATCATTCATTGTATCATTGTGATCGATTGTCCATTCTAAGGCAATCGAGGTGCTTAATCATTCATGGTATCATTGTTATCGATTGGCAATGTATATTCCAGAAAAGTTACCTGGTTTGCCTCCACCGAGAGATGTGGGATTCATGATTGAGTTGGAGCCTGGTACGTCTCCAATATCGAAGGCACCGTATCGGATCTCCCCGACCGAAATGCAAGAACTAAAGAATCAATTGGAGTATTTGACCGAGAAAGGTTATATCCAACTGAGTGCATCCCTGTGGGGAGCACCTGTGTTATTTGTCAAAAAGAAGGATGGTTTGTTTCGCTTGTGTATTGATTACCGGAAATTGAATAGGGTGATGATCAAGAATAAATATCCCCTACCCCGCATTGATGATCTTTTGGATCAGTTCATGGTTGTCTTCATTGATGACAATTTGAATTATTCTCGTCCCCGAGAAGAGCACGAGTTTCGCCTTCATCAGGTCCTCGAAGTGTTCATATGAGAGCAACTTTATGGGAAGTTCTCCAAATGTGAGTTTTGGATGTCCGAAGTGATGTTTCTCGGACATGTGATCTCATGAGACGGAGTACGCGTCGACCCTTAGAAGACGGAGGCTATCCGAGTTTGGCAACCTCCGAAGAATGTTAAGGAAATCCGAAGTTTCCTCGGATTAGCTGATTATTATCGGCGATTTGTAGAAGGATTTTCTATAATCGCTCAATCCATGACGAACCTTTTGTGGAAGGATAATAAATACACGTGGTCCGACGCATGTCAACATAGTTTTGAGGAACTCAAGAGCCGGTTAATTTCAGCACCTGTCCTTTCTTTACCGCAAGGGATGGAAGGATTCGTCGTTTATAGTGATGCGTCCGGACACGGTCTCGGATGTGTACTAATGAAGAATGAGAGGGTTATTGCCTATGATTCGCGGCAACTGAGACCTTACGAGGTCAACTATCCGACCCACGACCAGGAGCTACCAGCCGTGATTTTCGCGTTGAAGATTTGGCATCATTATCTTTATGGCGTCACCTGTCAGATTTATACCGATCATAAGAGTTTGAAGTATATATTTAATCAGAAGGAGTTAAATATGCGACAGAGGCGGTGGTTGGAACTAATCAAAGATTATGATATTGAGATCCTGTACCACCCGGGCAAGGCGAACGTGGTCGCCGATGCCTTGTCGTAAGTCAGTTCAAGAGCAAATGCTGGCTCGTTTAACATTTCAGAAGGAGATTCAGTAGGAATTCCTTAGATCCTAGATCGAGGTCTGGTTACAGCGAGTGCAAGGGCATCTTTGCATGTTAGAGATTTCATCACCACTTGAGGAGGCAATCCGAGTGAATCAGGGTTCAGACCCGTTTTGTTGCGCATCCGTGAGGATGTGGCTCAGGGGAAAGCCCTAGATTTGTGGTCCAAGAGGGTGGACTTTCATGATTTAAGAATCGATTATGCGTACCGGCGAATGACAAGTTGAAAAACTCGATTTTGAGAGAAGCTCATGCTACCCCTTATTCCATTCATCCGGGGTCTAACAAGATGTACAAGGACTTGAAACAGAATTACTGGTGGAGTGATATGAAGCGAGAAGTCACAGAATTTCTTTCAAGATGTTTAACCTGTCAGCAAGTCAAGATAGAACATCAGCGACCGGCGGGTATGCTGAAACCGCTCCCTATTGCAGAGTGGAAGTGGGAAGATATTTCTATGGACTTCATCACGAGTTGCCGACGAGTCGTCATGGCATGAATACAATTTGGGTAATTGTGGACCGTTTAACTAAGTCAGCTCATTTCTTGAGATTAAGGATACATGAGATCCCGAGAGACTTGCCCAGTTGTTCATCAAAGAAATAGTGAGACTGCACGGTACTCCTACGAGTATTGTTTTTTATCGTGACGGGCGATTCGTGTCGCATTTTTGGAAATCAGTTCATCGGCAATGGGAACTCAGCTTAATATCAGCACATCTTTTCATCCTCAGTCCGATGGACAATCAGAGAGGACTATTCAGACATTGGAGGACATGTTGAGAGCATGTGTCCTCGATTGGAAAGACGATTGGGAAGCCCAACTATCGTTGATTGAGTTCATGTACAATAACAGTTGGCATGCTTCGAATAAGATGACACCGTACGAGGCCTTTTACGGTCGTCGTTGTCGATCTCCTTTGTGTTGGGATGACTTATCAGAATCAATCAGCACCGAGCCTGATTTGCTCATAGCCGCCCGCGAAAAGATAGCTTTGATCAGGAGTCGTTTGTTGACCGCTCAGAGTTGACAAAAATCATATGCAGATAATTGTCATCGACCATTAGAGTTCGAGGCAGGTGACCGTGTTTTGGTCAAGGTATCCCCGAGTCGTGGTATCTTCCATTTTGGGAAACGGGGAAAGTTGAGTCCGAGATTCATTGGACCATTTGAGATTTTGGATCGAGTAAGGCTTGGCTAGTTACGGCCGTAAGACCGAGCAGGGTGTCTGGTCAGTTTTCGACGAAGGCTTCATACGCCCGTAAGTCTTGCCGAGTATAGCCGTATAAGTTGAGTTACGCCCGTAAGGCAGATGCGGTTACGGCCGTAAGTCTGTCGGCAGACTTTCGACGGAACCGAGTTACGCCCGTACAATGTGGCTGGTCACGGCCGTAAGGCCGTTGACTTAGAGAGGTTACGTCCGTAAGTAGTCCGAGTTACGGCCATAACATTCGGCAGTTTATATAGACCTGGAGGGGATTTTTGCACTCATTTCACCCCTTCTTCACTTGAGTTCCGAGAGACAAGTTCTTGGGAGAGATTTTTCTTCACCACATCACTTGGGTAGTAGTGTTCTAAGCATATATCTTGGATTGGGAAGCTTTGATAGTCGATTTAACACGATTCCACCGAATCGAAGTGTTTGGATCTTCAAAGGTAAATTCTACAACATCTTGGATTTCGATTTTGTGTTGAGATATGATGTTTTGGATGTTATAATCATGTTGTATGATGATATATACATATGATTATGAGTTTGTATGAATATTCACTGGATTATTGAAGGATTATTCAAAGAACACTTTGAATATTGATTTGGATTGGGGGGTTTTGATTAAAGGTTGTTAAAATCTCGAATTGGATATTCATATTGGATTATTGATTGTATTGGAGATGTTTTTGTTGTATTGTATCACTCCTTGGATGTTTGGTATCGATATAATTGAGGATTGGTTTTAAACAATCGAAGATTGGTTACAACGTGTTTGTTATAATGCCCTAATGAACTTGGATTATTCATATCTATGCTTTGAGTGAGTTATAATCGTGCTTGATATGTATATTGAACGTATTGTGTGTAATTGTGTTATTCAAGGTTGTTCGAGCGACCGACATCTCATTTTTAGGACGTTTGTTCGAGGAAGGACATTCTTCACTGGCGTTGTGTAAGTTAATTCTTACTCGGTTAAAAGGATAATCATTCCTTTCGTTGTTGTTCATTCATAAATCATATTCATTCATAGTATAATAATCATGTTGAGACTTGTAATTACCAAACTAATCATTCAATTCACGAGGAACGTCGGTTTTGGTCATTTCAGTGAGCTATCATTCATTTCACTATTATTTCATCTTGGTGAGTCATTCTTGACCTTGTCGGATTGTTATTCATTAATATTCATCATGGTCATTCTTGTTCATATGACCTTCTGGGTTCATATTGCGTGGTCAGGTGGGGATGTGTGGAATTTTTAGTGTAGCACGTGATAGTCATGTGTTCGGGTTCACCGACACAATGGACTGTGCACACGGTAATGTACCTCCGTGAGACTAATTAGGTACAAGGGCGGGTGTGTCCGGACACTCATCTTGTGCACTTGCACATACCATTACGGACGTACTGTGATTCCCCTCTTCAGCTTAATTTCATAATTAAGATATATCATGATTGGGTTTACTCAACTCTTGAGGATTGTTGTTCTGTGTAATTGGCCCCGTTGGGGGATGTTGTTTCAGGTCATGGCAAGGCTAAAGCACGGGAAGAGAACGTTGAAGGCGAGGAGTCCCAGTGATACTAGTAGGGGGGCCCAGTCCTTTCAGTCATTTGTGTTTCTTCATTTTATTTCCGCTGCAGACTTCCGTTTGAATGCTCATTTTTATTCAGTGTTGTATATTTTATCTTAATATAAAATATACATGTATTCTGTAATATCTTGGGTGTGTTGTACTTGAAACTCCTCATCGGAGTAATTGATGATATAATGTGGTTCGGTACTACAATTATATTATTTAAGTCATTAATTTTCATTCGCTGGTGGGTCCCAATAGGGGGTCCACGGCACTGTAATAGTCGCCTAGTTTGGGGTGTTACACTTCATTTCAATACATACGTGATTAACCATGGAACCGCGCCAAAGGCAACGGAACCCTATGAGGCCTCATCGGGTCCTCCCAGAGTGGTTAACCCAAAATATTTGTGGAACCGCACCAATGGCAATGGAACCCTCTGAGGCCCCGTTGGACCCTCCCAGAGTGAATATATACAATCATACAATTCATATACTTCACTTTCAAAGTTGAGAGCGTATAATCATAAACATATACTTGCCTTTGAGATATCGAGAATATGAATAAAAAGTATACAAGTTTGGTAGGTCCAAGAACGCACTTTCGGCACCTAAAAGATTCATAAAGAATACGATAATTAATAATCAACGCTCAAATCACATGGAGAAACTCACGAAACCCACTAACGATTTCCCCCGATTACAATATCATAAACATGGGGTTGGGAAATACCCAAACCCTCTCGAGTTCGCAACACAAACTAAAGTAGGGCATGAAATCATAGGGTTGACGTATATACAAGTGAGATTAATCACAAACTCAAGATTTCCATGGTCAAAAATGAGTTACACAACCGAATCGAACAACCCCTCCCCCAAAAAAAAACAAAAACCTACCCAAGGTAGGGTTTTCACGAAGATTTACCTCGATTTGAAGGAGAAGAGATGGTATTGTGATGATTAAATCACGTTATGAACTCGAGATAGTGATGATTGATGAACTCCCGTCGATTTTTCACCTTGGAATCACCCAAATCGCATCAATGGAGAGGAAGAAAGAGGAAATGGGTTAAGAAACCTGTCCCTCAAGTTTATATAGGTTGACCGATGTTATGGCCGTAACTATTACTCCTTACGGCTGTAACTACGCTACTGGGCAACTCCCCAATTCAACGAATGTAGCTTACGGTCGTAACATCCAAGGATTACGGCCATAACATCCAATACTTACGGCCGTAGCATACAAATGGATATGACCGTAGAAATGTTACTGGAACAACAGGTTTTTTTGACAAAGCCAACATACGGCCGTAACAAGAAAGGACTTACGGCCGTAACAAACAATCTTACGGCCGTAATTGAAAAAGTGTACGACCGTAACTATGCTACTGGACCACCAGGCTTTGAAAAATGAAACTTACGGCCGTAACAAGAAGGACTTATGGCCCTAACACAAAGCTGATTTACTAAACCTGAGTCCGGCAACTCAAAGACGACACGAATGATGCGGAACTCAACGGATAGCACTAATCCATGAAATGCTCACGAATAACGTCAATATACGGATTCAAGTGTTATAAGAACCTGACATTCCGACCACCCGAAGGTATGGAGAATGAATAAAAGGGAAAATGCCCAAATCTTTGAAAATTACCAAACGGCCCAAACGTCTGAATAATCACGATACAAGCTCAAATAACAAAACCGACACTCACAATGCGTTTAAATGCATTGAAAGAACCTATAAGGTAGCTGAAATGACAGTTCCGAACAATATTTACAAGAATCGGACCAAAACACGGTATAGTCACAACATTACTCGGATTCGACTACAATGGCTTCAAAACTCGATCAAATGACAAAAGTGCAAAACAATATAATTTCCAAAATACCGACACGATTACAAACGAGTCATCACAAATCGTATAAAAACAAAATCATAAAGATTCGCTCAATCTGAACGTAATAAAGTATGGAATTTAGCTCCCGCTCCTAAAGATAAAACAATTATCGGAACTAAATGGTGCACAAAATTAAGTGTGACGAAGACGGTTATCCAGTAAGAAATAAATCTCGTTTGATCGCACAAGGTTATAATCAAGAATAGGGTCTTGATTATGAAGAAAGTTTTGCGCCTGTGGCTCGTCTCAAAGCCATTCGTTTGTTATGTGCCTTTGCAGCTCACAAGAAAATCAAGCTATATCAAATGGAAGTGAAAAGTGCATTTTTAAATGGCTTCTTTCAAGAAGAAGTGTTCGTCAAACAACCTCCTGGTTTTGAAGATCATCAATTTCCAGATTATGTTTACAAGCTCAACAAAGCTCTGTACGGTTTGAAGCAAGCACCCTAGGCATGGTATGATCGTTTAAGTTAATTTTTAATTGCAAATAACTATACTAGAGATAAAATCGATAATACCTGTTCCGGGAATTATTATTCCCGTGATGTGTCTTACCTAATACTGATTGTAGATACATAGATGGAAGGTTCTAGATCCTTCTAAAGGTAGTAGGATCCTATTAGATGTCTTACCTTATCTAGGAATCCTATGTATGGAAGGACTCTCATTGTAATGCCTATATAAAGGCCCCTCTATCAGTGTTATGAATGAATTGATTTGTTGTCTTTTACTTTCTCCTCAAACACGTTATCAGCACGTAGTATCTCAAATGAGTAGGAAAAATTCGTCCGAAATTCAGAAATTCCGAAAAAAAGAAAAAAAAAATCAAAAAATCGGAAACCCTAACTCTGGGCCGCCGCCGCCGCTGGAGCAAGAAAACACTCCCAGAAAGGTAACGGTCGAGTTCGGCGAGCCTGGAACTAGCGACCTGAAGGTGATTTTGCTCGGGAAACAGGGACTGGCTGTGAAATTGATTGTCCAGAGGAGGGTATTAATGGAAAACAGCAGTTTTTTTTTCTCGCGGCCCGGATATCTGAAGAGGAACAGCAGCTTGTTTCTCCATGTCTTGAAATTGATGAATGTGAGGATGTTGAGATATATGTGGAGACTATTGGGTTGATGTACTGTAAACAAGTGAAGCAGAGGTTGATGAAGCAAAGCGTTGCGCGCGTGCTTCATCCAGTCCCTACTGCAGTCAGTCCGACCCGGCCCAACAGTCGCCAAACTCGACTCGGCAGCTTCATCAAAAGCAGATTTTTACGAGGAAATTTGGAGATCCGACCTCATCCAATACCGAGCTACTGCACCGCCGCGCTCGAGTCCTTTTTCGGCCAAATTATCGAGCCCAGTAGCCTCATCCGGGCGTTTCTCAACTCTCCATCTTTTCCTAATTAATGATTCATTTGTTCATTAATTTGTACACTTATGAATCTTACATGTTTATGTTTTACGTGTATATAGGAAAATACGTCGCTCATGATGATGTGCACGCTATGGAGAAAAAGCCATATTTATCCCGTTCAGGGATCAAATAAATATAGAACGGAGTACCCACGGAAATATGTTGCTCATATGGAGAGAATCTCCCGTTCAAGGATCAAAGCATATATGAAACCAAGTACCCGTAAGACTTTATTAAAGTTCTCGTTTTTCAATTCCTCTCTTTTGGGAAATTTTTTTTGGGGGGAATTGGGTATTTGGGTTCTTTATCTCCCACGCTACTTTGCGGTGGATGAGACAATGAGAGGTGGTATCACTCTCGGATGTCGAAGTAAACTGTGTGACGGTCCTGGGGGAGTCACGGATAATTGTTGAAAGTCGATAGTTGTGGTTGTTGCATACACCACGTTTTGGGTGCGATTTGATGTCGCCGTTTTGTCGATTTTAAACCAACAATTAAATAAAACGAACATTGTCGGTAACGGTAAAGTTATGACTCGTTCATGATTAGTCACGGATTTGTGACATACAAATGGGACAAACATCGATTGCGACGGATATGTCGTGGTTAAAATCGATTTGTGACGAAATTGTCACGTTGAATTGAGCGACCACCACTTGGTCTTGACCCAATCCCATACTTGGAAAACTCCATCTTTCATCTTATTAAAATAAAATATTGCATGTGAGTGTAGACATGTATCGTCTCCTTGCAACATGATATATGAAAAAATGTACGAGTAATTCTCATGAGTTTCAACATGTAAGGCAATGGCATATTGCGGTAAATACATGAATTCGTTGACCTCGATTATAGTTCGTATGACTATAGGTCCGAATACTTTTCCGAGTATTTGTAAAGGCATGTGCCTTATATATTTGACTATGTTTAGTTGATCTTATTGGATGGTCAAGACAAGTTGGTTATGGTATATTCATTATGTCTCATGGTTCAAAATGCTTAATTATGATGCACCGCGTTGTATCTATATAACATGGCTATTATGACGTATACTTGCAAATTGAGAATTAAAATATTTGGTTGATTGATGCACTTTGGTGGATTTTTTCTGCACTTTTGATCATGACTAGGCGCATCCTCCTTGGTATTTGTTTATGCTTTGAAAGTTCAAATGGAATCAGTGGTTTTTAAACAGCCTTAGCTGTACCGACATTCCTACTTTCTCTGCAAGTCTACCAAGTTGGAGTTACCGAAAGGATCATTAGTCGAAGATAAGAAATCGAACACCCTGCTGCGTTTAAACGCACATATGGCTGTCATTGCCATGTTTTTGCATCAACACTTATGCCATTGGATATGGTCTCAACCTTGGTTTCTCACTAAACTTGGGAAAAACTAAACAGCTAATTTAAATATGCACTGTGATCTGAGTTTAATGATCCGTGTGGTGCACAATATATGGATAGAAAGATACGGAAGTCTAGTTTCCAGAACATCTGACCGTTCGTCCATAGCCTTCCTAACAAGGGAGTTATCGCTGTTTTAGTGAACAAAGGTCAAGCTGCGCGGAATTTTATTTCCAGCGATTGTTCCCAACCAACTTGGTTCCCATCTTGAATTTGCAAGTGGTCTTACGACACATATTTTTCAACCTATTTCTGGCCGAACTTGCCTTAGATGATGCAGTTTTTGGTATGCGTTGTACGCTAAACTATCATCTTTAAAATGTTGAAAAACAGTTTCCTTGGGGAAGCCCAAAATACGCACCCTTATAAGAAGGTCGAGCGTGTGCATGGTAGTGTTACACCATGCTTGTGTCGTAATTTTGCCCCTTAGGCATATAACCTTGCCATGTTATGCACTCAATATGATAGATCATTTTGATCATATCAAGCATAAAATCTCTATGTTGTTAGAGTATTCGCTATGCTCATGATTGTAAAAATTTTGCAAGCGAAATTGAGTGCGTATTAAGCTATTTTCAAGGAACATGATATTTTTGGATTTCGGTTTATAAATCCATTGTGACTATGATGAGTAGGTCATCACAATCAATGAGCGGTATGATGCTCAAGTTGTTGAATGCCGAATGGCGTTTTCTAGTCACATATGTTCTGTAACAATTGAACCATGTTATGACTCGATGATATATATGCCAAAGTGTATCACTCATAGCATCTCATTGTGATTTGTGAGAAATAAAATCTTATGCATCACTTGTATTGGATATGTGAAAAGGAAGAATATTCATGAGTCAATATGGTCCGCTTGCATCGGTTTTGTAACCGTAAGATGTATTGGGACATTGACACATTTAGGCTTTAATAGTCGAATTTGGGCGGTTTGATGATCCATATACCACGGTATTGTCATGGACATCATTGAACAAAGAAATTAGTTGGATCAAAGACACCAAAGTACATTGGTGGAGTCGTGAGCAGGCTCATGACCGATGATGATATTTATGTCATCCGCGTCTTGCTTTCATAAGCATGTGTGACGCCAAAGACCCCCCCGATGATCCTTCTTAGCCATGTTCATTTATTTAAGCCTATTCTTTGGCACGATTAGGAGACGACACCCTCCTATGCTAAAGAGAATAATGTAGCGACTCGCATAAGCATGGTCTTTGAGTCCTCCCTTTCACCGAGTCCTTATACATACATGATCATAAGTATTAGCCTGGGTGGCTTATGATGCTATGATGGTGTTCACAAATGGTCGTACTCAAGTAATAACATTTATATGTTATGTTGTTCCTTTGACAATGATTGATAAGTTGATGAAACCTGAGTTATGGTTGTCCAACTTGCGGACCAGTCATTGTAAAGGTCGGTTCACCCACTTTTTAGACCAAGTCTTAAAGTGAAATTTTAACGAGTACTTCCTAACATCCAAGGCTACCTTCTCACAAATTTTGGTGCCATTTGGAGACTTGGAAGGAGGTGAACCACTTAAATGAAGTTTTCACATACCACCAGCCGTCCTAACGACTAGTTCGATGTCATTTCGATCGGTTTTTTGACCAAAAGGTTGATGGTTTTGGAATCCTAAACACCCGTTTATACATGCTCACGAAATTTTGAGGTGTTTGGGGCTGGTGAAGGGAGTGAAATCTTCAAGAAAGCACTAGAGATTCGATAAAACCAACGGCCTATCATCGGTTCAATCGTTTCTTTATGTTCGATCCCGGTGGTGCATGGTGGCGGTTTTGTTGGATTCTCAAGACCAGTAGCTACGGCTATGTAGCATAGGTCAACATGTCATATTCACCTATACCTATCATCATTCAAATGCTTAGTTACGAGTGTAACAATATGCATTTTGTTAACTGGATTGTGTTAACACTGAAAACCTTTGTCGTCCACATGTTCATGTGCCAAAGTGCATCACCACAACGCATTATGACGGGTTATAAATGATGAATATGACATGCGCTTTCACTCATAGTCCGCTTAAAATGTACCTTGGCAGACGATCTCGTAAGTCACTTTGATGAGCCAGTCTTCCCGTCGTTAGGGGGAGATGCGAACGATCATGTTCGAGTAGAACGACTTGGAATTGTCGTAGTTTGTCCCTACTGTGCCTCACCAAGTTCCCTAAAGTGACGAGATTAAATACATGCTGCAAACATGTCTGCAAGGATTGTGTCCGGTTATGGACGTTCGTCACCTATAAATGGTGATATGGTAACACCACAAATTGTGGTAGATGGTGTTACTAGGCCGTGGATCTCATCGAGTATTGGGATGCCACTTGGTTCGATAAATACTCTCGCTAAGAATGTATGCGAGTTTGGTACATGAAAACTTGATCATATGATCAAATGAACTCATCCGTCTCATGTGATTCTGGATTATAGTCATCATTGGGGGACGCCTCAATGAATGCCAATCCATAAAGAGTACTCTATGAATAAAGCCGGTTCATGAGGACGTGGAATGTGAGTTTAATCGAACCATACTTCGTTGAAAATCTACACCGTTATAGCCTTGGCCTAAAATGGAAACATATGTGACTCTAGTATAAACAAAGTGATAGCACTTTGTTGAAGTGGTACCGACACTCCAAAGATAAGATCTATCCGTAAACTTTGTTAAAGCGAGTGAGAGAAGGAGTTAAACTCACCTCATGGCGCGAGGTTTCTCATGAACGCACTGGAATCGACTACGATGACACGAAACTTAGTTGTGCTATCGTAATGGATGTTATAGCATCCACTATCTTTTCAGTTAGATAGTTTCCCAAAAACTGACGTGCAGCTTGTGGTTAAATCTTATCTTAGTGGGGAACTAAGTTAAGTGATAAAAAGGATCTCATGGTGGATCAGACTCAAATCAAGTGGCTCCTGACCACGGAGCGCGTCGACAAGTGATTGTCGGGAACGCATACTAAGTATATACTTGATTTGGAAGAGATATGAAGCTTTTGCGTGTAAAACTAAGGGTTTATAGTGATGTACTCTTATGAGACTAAGAGATTCCGCTAAATCCAAAGTTAAGAATGAAAGGATCTTGGGACACTTGATGATGCGTATTCATCAATCGGTTTAAGGCAATCTAAGGGACGGTTTCCCTAAGAGACGATAAAGTAATGCCTATATGATTCCCAATGACTAGTCGAAGTCATCATAAGACTTGGCTCACTTAAGTGATGATGCAGTCTTAAGAGAAAAGTACGGTATTATGTACTCATGTTTGACTCGATGTACTCATTCGTAATAATCCGGTAAAGCCACTGTGATGATGGCCTAGGATGCGCTCACGCAATGTCTGTGATTGAAAAGAAGCTTGAAGCTCGCTCTATCTCAATAAAAAGGACACTTGAAAATTGATACCCGAATCTTCCCAGAATGTGTTGGTCTATCTCCCATATGACCTACATGGCAGCTCACTTGATGGAAAATGGTGAAATTGGTACCATTGGAAAGGTTTGTGTCTACTTTCCAAGGAAACCAACCATTTGATCACATCCATCATGTTGAGTGACATATGACTATTGTTGCAAAGTAGGACATGATGTGTCCGGTAATTTGCTGAGTCAACTTCGATAGAGCTTTGTGATCTGCTCAGGTCGATCTAGGTTACGTACTGTATGTGAATGAAAAGCTATGGGTGTCTAGTTTTCATAAGTTCTTACAGTCTCGTTGATACCTATTGAATCGAAGAAGTTATGACTGATTTGGTGCATAGAGGTCAAGACTTTGGAAAACTTGATAAGTCTTTAGTGACTCTGCACTTTGGATGTGTCGCGCACTTTTTGTCCTTAGACCAAGGTTTGTTTTTCCCATTGGGTTTTCACTTGGTAAGGTTTTTAACGAGGCGACCTATGAGAACATCCAGACAATGATGCGTTGTACTTATGTTCAACTTAGACCAAGAGGTATTTTTCCCACTGGGTTTTTCCTTGGTATAGTTGTGAGGGCAACTTGGCATCTGACTCCTATGATTTGAGGTACTCATCAGGGGGAGTCATTATGTATACATCAGGGGGAGTATACATGACATGTTATGTTGGTGCGTTGCAATCTTTTCCTCATCAAGCCTTTATTTTTCCCATGGGGTTTTGCTTTGGCTTGGAATAGGTTTTTACGAAGGCAACATCTTCTGCACCATTGTTGTATTAGTGCTCGACACAGGGGGAGTGTTCCGGGAATTATTATTCCCGTGATGTGTCTTACCTAATACTGATTGTAGATACATAGATAGAAGGTTCTAGATCCTTCTAAAGGTAGTAGGATCCTATTAGATGTCTTACCTTATCTAGGAATCCTATGTATGGAAGGACTCTCATTGTAATGCCTATATAAAGGCCCCTCTATCAGTGTTATGAATGAATTGATTTGCTGTCTTTTACTTTCTCCTCAAACAATACCTTATTTGTGAAAATCTTAGATAATGATATACTTATATGTCAAATATATGTTGACGACATTGTTTTCGGTGCTACTAACGAATCTCTTTGCCAAGACTTTTATAATCTCATGAAGAGAGAGTTCGAAATAAGTGTGATGGGAGAATTAACATTCTTCCTCAGGCTTCAAATCAAACAATGTGAAGATGGGATTTTCATCCATCAAACAAAATATTTTCACAATCCCCTCAAGAAGTTCAAAATGGAAAGTAACAAAGCAATTAACTCCAATGTCTTCCACGTTAATTAAAATTGGGCAAAGTTGAAAATGAAAAATTCGTGGATCAAAGGCTATATCGAGGTATGATCGGATCTCTATTATATTTAACTGCTTCTAGACCGGATATAATATTAGCTAGTTGCTTATATGCTAGATTTCAATCAAATCCTAAGGAATTCCATTTAACTGCTTGTAAACGTATTTTTTGATATTTGAATGGGACTATTGGTCCAGGACTATAGTATCCATCTTGTCTGGATTTTAATTTAATTGCATATAGTGTGGCCGATTTCGGCGGATGTAAAATTGACAAGAAAAGAACTAGCGGTACATGTCATTTCATTGGTTCATGCTTAATCTCCTAGGGAAGTAAAAAGCAGACAAGCATAGCGTTGTCTATAGATGAAGCCGAGTACGTCGCAGTAGGGAGCGCCTGTGCGCAGGTATTATGGATCAAAAACCAACTTCGAGATTATGGTATTCATTTTGCGAATGCTGCTATTTTATGTGATAATACTAGTGCAATTAATCTCAGCAAAAATCATGTTTTGCATAGTCGAACCAAGCATATTGATATAAGACATCATTTTCTCTGAGATCACACCCAGAAAAAAGATATTCATTTAATTTTTGTCGTACAAAAGAGCAGCTTGCTGATATATTTACAAAACCTTTACCTGAGGAATCATTTAATCATATTCGCTTACAACTCGGTATTGTACACATCCACAATTTTTAAAAGACTATCTTTTAATTCGTCTTATGAGAATTCATTACATGGGATATTGTTTTTGCCCAGCGTGCACTAGCATTATACCATTAACGCACACGATCTCTTTTCTCCAGAATATGAACGCACCCGATAGCGCACAGTACCCTTTATTTCTTGCGTACGCTAATGAATTTCTGTTCTAAAAACCTAAAGGTCTAGTAGCCTATTCGTTTTCCTTCTAACGTACGCTATGTTACCATAGCGCACGCTAACGTTTCGGTCCTGCACTTAAAATACATTAAGTTGGCCGATCCCCATTCATAATCTCATCAACCCTAAAAAACTCCAGCGCAGAATCTCTCCAAAATTTCATCTCCTTCCGCAAAATAACTCCCAATCTCTTATATACCCATGGAAAGCGGATCGAGAGTACCAATGGAGAAGCAATACAAAAGTGCAAAGCGGACTCGCGAACCAAAATTTGATGCGTCGCACTTCGTCTCCGCCATTGCGTTTAAGGTATTCTCGGAAATCCTTCCACAAGAGCAGATTACAGACTGCTACTACTTTAATTTCCATAGCCTAGAACGTGCAAAAGTTGCAATCCGTGAGTTTTCCTCATCTCTTGGTATTGATCGTTTTGTTGGATGTAAAGAACCCTCGAGTTCAGAAAGTATGTGCTCTGCGGGCATATTCCCTTGACTTGTTCGTGAATTCTTTGCAAATCTTCATATTGGGGAAAGTGAGGGTTATCCTTCTTTGGATCTTGGTAGTCTTGTTGGTGGTACCGTTGTGAAGATTTCTTCAGAAATCTTGAATGAGTTATTCGGTTTGTCTATGGATGGATTTGCTTGCACTGGGAAATCGCTTGCCGAAGAGTCATATTTAATTGAGCTTGAACTGATAGAGTTTTTAAGTTTGAAGGCGGTTATCGATATAACCGATGATGTCTTCGAGAATAATGACTTTGGAATTAATATCTGGCTACTTTTAGTCGCACTCACCAAATGCATTATGCCGAAAGTAAACACTCAACATAAGCTTGTGGGTATCAACAAGCTTGTGGTTTATCGAGTTTGAATGATGATAAGATTGATTTCGCTGCAATTGTCGCGGGATGGATGATATCCAACACCGG
Organism: Orobanche coerulescens; assembly: GCA_033398695.1. Lineage (NCBI taxonomy): Eukaryota > Viridiplantae > Streptophyta > Magnoliopsida > Lamiales > Orobanchaceae > Orobanche > Orobanche coerulescens. The sequence goes on along the minus strand of CM065805.1, from coordinate 142,836,929 downwards.
CCGAGCGGATTACGATATGAGGTCCAAAAACTATTCGAGAATTGTAAGCGGGATCTTTTGTTAGACCTCCGAAGATGAAAGGAAAGAGGAAGGTGAATATCAACGAGAATGAAGAATGTGACTTAATCGCCCGGATGCGTAGCCTAAAAACGTCACAACTTGAGATTCGGGATGACATTCGCTCTCTTAGAATGGAAGTTTGTTCCATCAAAAATCTTATAGAGGATTTTATTTGTTTTTCCAATCCAACATTTCCATTCCCTACCTCACATCCCGATGAAGAACCTTCGACTTGCATGTCTTGATTTCTCGACGAATAATTTGACATGTATTTTGATGAATTTGGTTGTCTTGTTTTGTCTTTGAGTTAATGTGTGATTTGGTCTCTTTTTGTTGTTTGCACTTGTTGTAGTTTGAAATTTTTCATTTGTAGTTGGATTCACCTTGTTTATTAAACACCTTCACATTGTTTATTTCACATTGCTTTTGTCTTATTTCCTATGTCGTATTTCTATCTATGCAATGATAGCTTCGATTCAGGTACCTTTTTTTATTATGTTAAAAATGGGGAGAAAACGCTCAAAAACCGAACATACTAACGTAATCGAACAAAATACTTTGATTTAAACAATTTTCTAAATCGGTTTTGCAAGTATTTATAAATGTTTTGACATCATCAAAAAGGGAGAGATTGTTGAACAAAGTATTTTGATGATGAACATTTTCAAAACATTTAAACAAAAATCAACAAAACGACGTGAATCTCATCGAAGACAACATTCTCAGGACACAAATAACGCACGCTACATGGATCACTCTAATGCACACAAAAAGGTGCCTAGCGCACGCTGCCTGTTTCATGTTGAAACAAGACAGTAAGTACATTGAGCTCTGGACTGAAAAAGGAGCATCAGGTAACGCACACTATCAAGATGTTAGCGCACACTATGTGAACTAGCTAACGCATGCTACAAACACAAGTTGCCCACTCTACCTGAAAGCATATACAAGACAGTAAGCTCTGGACTGAAGAAGAAGCAACAGTCAACGCACGCTAAAATGAAGACTAACGTACGCTACCTGAAGATTATTAGCACATGCTATCTGTTACATGTTAGCACATGCTAGATGTTCAAAATCCTACCCTTAGTCATTCAACTGTTGGAACAATGAAGTCAACAAAGAAATTACGGAAAATCTGGAAAGCAAATGTTGACTACCTAGCGCACGCTAAGTATGTTATTTAGCGCATGCCAAGTTCAAAATATATCCATTGGAAAGAGACTTTAAGAGACAAGCCGGTTGCATGTCAACATCAGAAGAAAAGTTGGTTGACTAAAGCAGCTAGCGCACGCAACGCTTAAGATTTAGCGCATGCTAATCTCGCAGTAACGGCTATAAGGCTCAAAATGCCTATAAAAACCATCACATTTGGAATTTATGGACACACAACTTCAAGCATACAAACGCACTATTGAGCTCAGATTATTACTATTTACTTCATACTAAGTTGTGATGATAAAAGATACGAGTGTTGTTCACATATTGTAATATCTTATATACTTCGTATCTTCTTTGATTGTTGTGAGTGTTGCATCACTCCTTCATGAGCTTAAGAGAAACAAATCAAGAGTTATTAATCCGGTGTTATTAGGATCTTTGATCCGGCATTGTTAGGATTATACTCTGACGTTCGTAAGTGAGGATTATCTAGTTCCTATAGAATACTAGATAAGAAAATTTATATTGAGTGTTCGGTTGTGCTTGGACCAATCGGAGACAAGTGTTGTAATGGTTGTGCTCGGACCTATAGAAGACGAGGCTTGTGTGTAGTTTTTCTTGAGCCAATAGAAAAAGAAAAAGGAGAGAGGACGTAGGCAAGTTGTCGAACCTCTATACATCGTTGTGTCTTTTACTTTCTACACAATTTCTTTTTCCTTCGCGAGAAAGTTTATTTATCCGCAATACCACTATTCAACCTCCCTTCTAGTAGTACATTTATCTTTTCAAGAAGATAGAGATTTAATCAAGTAAGTGCCCTATATTTTGGTGAGACATATGTGCTAAACTGAACATTTCACTTTTTATAGATCAAAACTTGTTGGTTTTAAAAAGCAGTGGTAGCATGTTCCTTCTTATTGATCATGATCACTTATTTGTTTTTAAGTAGTCTGTACCCATTATTCAGGCTACGATGCACAAGCCTAGGCCATACATGGAATAATTCTAATTAATTAAACCACTACTTTTACCACTCCTTACTAATTTATTAAACCACTGCCTTTTGTTTCTAGACTTGCGACTTACCAATCAACTGGAACTAAATTTTTAATTCGATCCCAATTTTCCAATTAGTCAAATTTATTTATCTAATCATAGAATTATGCTCTCTAACTACGTTGCCTATATGTTTTAATCAATAACATTCAAAATAAAAACAGGCTATATTTGTTGAATAAGTGGTGATAAATATTAGTAAAATTTTATCATAAAGCTCACTTTCTAGTATTATTTTAATGGACTTAAGCCCATAACATATACATTTATGGTGTGTAGTATTGGTGTACTACTTAAGATCATTGATGTACTTACAACTGCATGTTAACTTCTTATTGCGTAAACTTTTTACTAGTTAGTTATCGATTTTACAATATTGCAATCTGTTGATTTTCAATCTTTTAAATGACAAAAAGATTAACCGTAAGATCTACGAATATCTTTATTGCACAATTATTAATATATTATTATTTGTTATTAAACAAAAAAATGAGGGGAAATAAATATTGCTAAAGTTACATATACTAGATAATATAATATATTATTAGTTTTCATACTTAAATTTCTTATTAATCCGAAATTTATTACTTTATAATAAATTCCATGTATGTATAATTCAAAATTATTTTATAACAATATGCTTGGCATGTATTTCAGAATCTTATACATAGACAATCAGTTTATCTATGATATTAAGCACCAATTTTAAATTGCATGACATTAAAAATATTTATATGCTTGATTTGTATTTAGTTGCAATGTCGAATATTACAAAACTTGAATTCAACGCACTTGATGTCACTGGCAAGAATTATTTGACATGGATTTTGAATGCCAAAATTCATCTTAGTGATATGGGTCTTGGTGACACCATAAAAGAAGGAAATAAAACTTCTGATCAAGATAAGACAAGGACTATGATATTTCTTAGCCAGCACCTTGATGAAGTGCTCAAAACTGAATACTTAACCATTAAGGATCCATCAACCCTTTGGAAAGATTTAAAGGAAAGAAATGACCACCAGAAAACAGTATACTACCTAAAGCTCGCTACGATTGGATGCATTTATGGTTGCAAGATTATAAAAGTGTAAGCGAGTATAATTCCGTAATGTTTAAGATCACTTCACAATTGAAGTTATGCGGTGAAAATATCACTGATAAAGATATGTTGGAGAAAACATACTCTATTTTCCATGTCAATAATATGCTCCTGCAGCAGCAATATCGTGAATGTGGGTTCACCAAATACTCTTAACCTATTTTAGTCTTGCTTCTTGCCGAACAAAATAATGAACTTTTGATGAAAAATTATCAAGCCCGTCCAACTGGCTCAATACCATTCTCTGAAATGAATGTTGTGACTAGTAATGATCATGGACAAAGTAAGCAATTTGGACGTGGACGAGGGTGTGGGCATGGATTGGGATGTGGTCGTGGACATACCCGTGGGCGTGATTTTGGATATGTTCGAGGCCATAATCACAAAAATTTCTCAAACTTTCAAAGGAAGCCTTACCCATGGACAAAAAAATGAAAAAAGGCTTAAGTACAATGGTTAAAAGGGATGAAAGTACTTGTCACCGCTATGGAATGAAGGGACATTGGAGCTATACATGTCGTACCTCAAAGCATCTTGTGGACCTTTATCAGGCTTCTTTAACAACTGTTGAGATTAATCTTACCGAACAAAGTGATTTGGGTCTTACCCATCTTGAAGCTGACCTTAAAGGTGAAGATCACGTTGATCCATCAGCACTTACACATATGGAAGTTAGTGATTTCTTTGAGGATGGGAATATGGAGTTGACCAAATCTGGTGGTAGCGATATTTAAGTCATATGTTAAGATCTTATTAAGTTTCTAAATTTATGCTTGAACTTTTAAGTTTTTATGTTGGAACTATATGTATTTATGTTTGAACTATGATCATTCTCCTTATCTGTTGCTTATGTTATTCCACTTTACTATCAATTTAGTATCTGAAATATTTCTAATTGACATTAATTTATTGTTGATGAAATATGGCCAGCAACCTATCATCATGTATTGCAAAAGATGATAAATCAATATGTTTGGCAGATATTGCAACAACACATACAATATTAAAAAATTAAAAATATTTTTTGCATCTAACACTAGCTAAAGCTAATGTAAACATGATATCTGGTGCATTAGATCTTATTGAGGTCTCCGGAAGGGCAAATATAATGTTATCTAATGGTACACAATTTACAAGATGATGCAATGTTTTCCACCATATCAAAAAGAAACCTTTTGAGTTTCAAAGATATACGTCGAAATAGTTATCACATTGAGACAACAGATGAAAATAACAATGAATATTTATATATAACTTCGATTCTCTCAGGGGGAAAGCAAATAATAGAAAAGCTCCCATCATATAAATCTGGATTGTATTATACTTTTATAAATCCAGGTGAGTCATATATGGTGATAAATCAAAAATCAATGGACCCGATAAATTTTATTATATGGCATGATCGTTTGGGCCATTCGGGTCATGTAATGATGCGAAGAATTATAGAAAATTCAAATGGGCATCCTCTAAAGAACTAGGTTGTACCTGTGCAAAAAGATTTATCATGTGTTACTTACTTTCAAGGAAAGTTAATAACCAATCTATCTCCGTTAAAAGTTGCAATCGAATGTCCAATATTTTTGGAGCAAATCCAAGGAGATATTCGTGGACTATTATCCTATCAAGTGGGCTATTTCAGTAATTTATGGTACTTATTGATGCATCTACATGATGGTCGCATGTTAGTTTGTTGTCCATTCGTAATGTTGCATTTGCAAGACTTCTTGCTCATAATTCGATTAAGAGTACAATTTCCTGATCATAATATAGAGAAAGTTCGACTGAACAATGCAGGAGAGTTTACATCCCAATCTTTTAATGATTATTGTATGTCAATTCTGTAATATCCGTATTTTCTTTTCCCGGTATTTTTATTTTTCGGTGTATTTCTCGTTTTTAGCGACCCTCGTGTAACCGTATTAATTTTTGAGAATAATTGTTTCGAGACTTTTTGTCATCCAGTTCTACGTTTATTGATTCTCCGTCGCTTATTGATCTGATTCTCGTAATTATTGTTCGGAACCGACGTTTCGGGGTTGTCGTAAATCCATCATATGTTATCATGCGCGTTGCGTTGTTCCGTTTGATGCTTCAGTCGTGTTTTGGCGTTTAGAACCGTTGCTACCCTGTGCCTAATGCGCACTAATATTATTGTATAGCGCACGCTAAGCATCCTTTAGTAGCGCATGCTACGCTTGATAGGCAGCGCTAGCGAAGTCACCCAAGATCTTGGGCGCTTACTCTGGACTGGTCAGTGCCGAGTAGCGCACGCTATGGCCGATAATGCGAGCTACCGAGATGCTGTTAGCGCACACTACGTTTGTACGACAGCGCACGCTAATGGGGTTAGGTGAGTACTGGGCAGTTCACTTTTGGACTCGACTGATGTCTAGGTAGCGCACGCTATGGCCGATAGTGCGCGCTACCGAGAGGCCATTAGCGCACGCTACGTTTTGGGTAGCGTACGCTAGCGGTCTAGAAATCTGGTAACTGGACTGAGGTGTTAACTTTCTGGACTGGAGTTTTGTCCCGTTAGCGCACGCTAACTTTTGAGGATTAGCGCGCGCTAACGCCCCCTGGCTATATAAACCAGGGAGTTGACCCATATTTACGTCTTTTCTCATTTCTTCTTCTCCTCCGCGGCTTAGAGCTTCCTCAGGCGATTTTCGGGCGATTTCTTCCTCCAATCACTTCAGACTTCATTTACCTTGGGCTCTTGAAGTAGATTAACAGCACCTACTTGTGTTCTTCATCCTAAATCCGAGGTAAATCTCTTAGAACCCTATTTTTGGGTAATTTGGGGGTTTTTGGATTTTCGTCCGATTTGTTCCGTTTTGTTGGTTAATCCATGATGAATATGGTTAATCTTATTGGTATTCTTAGTTTCCCTAAGGATTCATGGTATATTTCGTAGTTGTTGTGTATTCGAGAGGGTTGGTTGTGGTCCGCCCTCGTCGTTATTTTTACACGAATATACATGAAACGTAGGCGGGTTTTCAGGAGGGTTTCAATTCCGTATTCGTTTAGAATTGGTTGTGATTATGTTCTTCGAATCGTTAGGTTCGGTTTCATCGGTTCCTAGCGTTCGTCGGTGATTTTCCTTTCCGTTCGTTTCATCGTCAATTATTCAAGGCAAGTATTTTTGAAAACCTTTATGCTTAACATGAAATGGTAATGTATATTGCGTGTGCTTTACTCACCTCGGGAGAGTCTGACGGGGCCACAAAGGGAATCCAATGGTATAGCCCTGGATTCACGAGTTTGGTTCGCTAGCCAGCTCGGGAGGGTCCTTAGAGGCCACGGAGCGGGATCAATGGTATACCCATATTCCCACGGCGATGCGCGTGCGTGATTTGTTTTATAATACGGCCAGCTCGGGAGGGTCCTTGGAGGCCACGGAGCGGAATCAATGGTATAGCCCTGTTCCCACGGCAAATCATTTGACTGTTTGTTTCTGGAAAAGACATGTCTGGTTTTTGGTTTTTGAAATGAATTGGTGCATTGTACTATGAAATGTGTAAGCAAATGTTTTGCCTTGATTACTTGTACTAGCGTAATTGCTAACCCCTTTGGGGACCCGTTTTGGGGAAATTCTTGGATTTCAGGTTATGTTCTTCCAGACGAGCGGGCACTGGGACAGTACGAAGATGTTGGCCCGGGTCATTGACATGTGCATTCGAGTCTTCTTATTTCTCTTGTCCCTTTCGATATGGTTGTTTCCCATATTTATAAACTTATATATTGTACTCGCGAGTACTTAGGCTTTTCACTTCAAACTTCGTTTTGTATTAACTCAAATTGCTACATTGTCGGTTGATGTTTATTACGTCGGTCGCTCCGGACGTATCTCTATATGTTGTATTATTTAAATGTGTGTCCTCGCTAACTGTGATGGTTAGTCGAGTGGTGTTTTCTTGTTTTAGCCTGGTGGTGTAACACCCCGAGATATTCGGAATAATTACAGCGCCGTAAACCCTTTAGATAAGGATTTACAAGGCTATTTTTTTAGAAGTGTAAAAACAATACAATCGAACAACTGAAGTTCAAATACAGATTTGGTTCAACCAATCAAATAAGTTAACTAATACAACCATATCGAAATGACTTTATTACAACAGACGTACTCGAGTACTAAACGAACCAAGAAGACCAAACACAATAACACCAATCACATCACTGAGCCATCTCATCGTCCTGTCGGTACTGTAGTTGCTTTCCCGCTCCTCGGCTACCTGAACATCAAAACAATGTCCACCCCCGAAGGGGTTAGCAAAACAATGCTAGTACAAGTATCATCATACAATAAATCATCAATACATCACAAAACATGCAAAACGGACTTCCGCCACCGGAATCCAACGATGCGAATCCTCACGATTCCATCAACACAATATATGGTAATCCAGCGATCCAGCGCCCTCAGCATAGATCCCCATGATGATCCCGTCGGACCAACGCATGGTGGAAAACCCGTCCAGCGATCCAGCGCCCTCAGCATAGATCCCCATGATGATCCCGTCGGACCAACGCATGGTGGACATTCGATCCAGCGCCCTCAGCATAGATCCTCATGACCCCCCCTCGGATCATTTATACCATAATCAAACAATTATGCATACACATATGCATTTCAATATGTTCATCAATACGAACAAACAACAACGAATATCACGAAATTTCTCAGAAACACATCTCATATTCAACAATATGAATAAAACCACAAGTATGATAAATCGAACTCGACATATGATACTTGCCTCGAAAATGGCAAGGACGAAACACTTCAATGTTCTCGGCACGCTCGAAGGCCGCCTCCTTCGATCAACGTAACAAGCTCGAACCTTAACAAAAGGAACGATATACAAATCATCTCAAGTCGAACGATGGCCTAACAATTCGGTCTACGGCCGAAAGGCTCAAAAATAACCAATGCACTGGGCGCTTAGCGTGCGCTCGTACTCGTAACGTGCGCTAAGCAGCTTGTTAGCGACGCTATCATGTAAGACTAGCGTCGCTAGCCACGGTCTGGCGATCGACTCGGCTGGTCTCATAACGTCGCTACGTGCGTTTGGTGTTAATCGACCCGATAGCGCACGTTAACTCACATGTGTTAGCGTGCGCTAATCCGCATGGCGTAATCAAATCAGCTGGGTTGAATGGTGAAGAACTCATGAATTCTACCGTGATAATACAAGTTATCTTCGGGCAAATCATGCTAATAAGGTTTGTGGAAGATTTATGATCGCGAAATACAAATATACGGATAGTCATCTCAATATCATATCTTTTCTAAGATCTTCAAGAAGTATTCTAAGTTCCGATTATTCCAAGTCCCAAAACACATGATTCCAACGTGAAACATACGAACTAGGTAATCTCCGATTACTAACCATAAATCGATTTGAAAACGCTTAGGAGTTCATACTACTAAGATGGTTCAAAGGTTCATACGATGAATAAGTGTCGAAACATCGAAAATATCCTTCTAACATGTGATGACCGATCATAAACAAAATAACGGCTATCTAAACATGATCGACGTCCTTAAGAACATTACTAACGTTGGTGAGGAATCACCTACCTCAAGTAGTGAAGAACACGGAGGAAAATGAAGCAATCCGACACCGAAAGCTTGAACAACAATCTCCAATGATGAACGATCTTCAATCACAAATCGGGATGTTGATATGAAGTGTTTGGGGTGAGGAAGTTATGTTTTACGTGTAGGAATTCGGGTAATGAGAGTAGAGAATCGGAATCACGAATAGGATCTTTGTCTATTTATAATAAATGGCTATTAGCGCGCGCTAGACCCTGTTCGTAGCGTGCGCTAACGGCTCACAGTCTAAACTGTACTCGGCACTTAGCGTGCGCTACGCATATACCTGTAACGTGCACTAAGGCGTTGACTCGGCTTTTCCCCGAAAGCCGTCCAGGTACGTCCCGACACTATCCGACAGGGGTCCCCCGGCCAGCTCTCACCTACCGCACGTCTCAATCAATTTGACCCCGCATAGCGTGCGCTAAGGATACTCAGTAGCGTGCGCTATGAACCCACGTTAGCGCACGCTAAACATAGCTGATAGCGTGCGCTACATGCGCAGATTTACAATCTTTAAATCACAATCACGGAATTAAACGCTCGACAACATCGGATTATGAAATACGGAAAATAATACTCAAATCAAGTACAATCATTACAATATCACGAGTTCCAATTACAGAACAAATCTCGGTATTACATCCTTCCGTCCTAAAAAGAAGTTTCGTCCCGAAACTTAAGATGAAAACAACTCCGGATATCTAGTCTTCATACTGTCCTCCGTTTCCCAAGTGGCCTCTTCGACTCCATGTCGTGACCATTGTACTTTAACCAAGGGTATTGGTTTATTCCTCAATTGCTTGATCCGGCTCTCAAGTATCTTGATTGGTCTTTCTTGAAGGTGCCATCATTAGCTATCTCGATCTCGTCGAAATCAATGACGTGATCGGGTCCGTACATACTTCGCGGTTGGGATACGTGGAACACATTGTGAACATGACTCAGCGATGGCGGTAAGGCCAACCTGTATGCTAAATCCCCAACTCTCTCTAGGATCTCAAATGGTCCGATATATCTCGGACTAAGCTTGCCTCTTCTCCCAAAACGGAAAATCCCTCGTGTAGGAGACACCTTCAATAGTACATGGTCCCCAATGTCGAACTCTAGAGGGCGACGACGTACATCTGCATAAGACTTACGCCGACTCGGCGATCAATGTCTCTCTCGAATCAAAGCTATCTTCTCTTGAGTCCGAATAATCAATTCGGTTCCGTCCGATCAAATCCAAGAATCATCCCAACACAGGGGTGATCGGCATCTTCTCCCGTATAAAGCTTCAAATGGGGCCATCTTAATAGAAGCATGCCAACTATTATTATAGGTGAATTCGACTAATGGCAAATGAACTTCCCAATCAGCTGACCAATCCAAAGCACAAGCTCTAAGCATGTCTTCTACAGTTTGAATAGTCCTTTCGGACTGACCGTCCGTTTGGGGATGATAAGCTGTGCTAAAGTTGAGCTCGATCCCAAAGCCTTGTGAATGCTTTCCAGAAGTGCGACACGAAACGACCATCTCGATCCGAAATAATGGTCTTCGGCGTCCCATGCAATCTGACTATCTCCGCAATAAATACTCGCGCCAATCTCTCGGGTCCCCAAGTATCTTTGATCCCTAGGAAATGAGCCGACTTGGTTAGTCGATCAACTACAACCCAAATCATGTTCATTCCGTTCTAGTCCTTGGCATACTAGTGATGAAATCCATCGAGATATCCTCCCATTTCCATTCGGGGATCGGGAGCGGCTTTAACATTCCTGGCGGTCGATGTTCAATCTTAACTGTGACAAGTCAAACACTTGAACGTGCTACGCTCGTCCTTCTTCATATTCCCCACCGAAGTTTTGCTTAAGATCCTTATACATCTTACTACCGCCTGGTGAATAGAATAGGGCGCTATGAGCTTCCTTTAAAATTGTCCGTCTCAAATCATCATCCTCGGGAACGCAAAGTCGACTTTGAAATCTCGAACTCCATCGTCTTGTATCACGAATCCTCGGGCTTTTCCTTTCTTTACTTCGTCACACAATCGAAGGATCAGGGAATCGTTCAGTTGTTTAGACTTGATCTCCTCGACTAATGATGAAGTCAGTTCCATCACATAAAGTTGCCCTTGGATTCCCGGTGCCCATACTTCAATCCCTTCGCGGATCAGTTCCCGTTGAATACTGGTTTGGGACGTTAGTGCTTCCAACACTCGAAGGGAAACAGGTTTACGGCTCAAAGCATCAGCTACTACGTTTGCTTTCCCCGGATGATAGAGAATCTCTAAGTCGTAATCCTTGATTAATTCCAGCCACCTTCTCTGCCTCATGTTTAACTCTTTCGATGAAAATGTACTTGAGGCTCTTATGATCTGTAAAGATCGACAATGAGTGCCATACAAATAATGTCGCGATTTTCAAGGCAAAGACCACACCGCTAGCTCCGGATCATGAGTCGGGTAATTAATCTCGTATGGTTTCAATTGCCGAGAGGCATAAGCAATCACTTTATCCTCCGCATCAATACACAACCTGCACCACGATTCAAGCGTCAGTATACCATAAATCCGTCGGTTCCTTCGTAGCGCTAATATAGGTCTTGCCGTGACCTCCTCTTAAGTTCGTCAAAACCAGCCTGGCACTTCTCATTCCACATGAACTTTTGAGTTTTCTGTAATAGCTGGGTGAGCGGACGAGCAATTTTGGAAAATCCCTCTACAAAGCGGCGATAATATCCAGCTAGTCCTAAGAAGCTTCGGACTTCCTTCACGTTCTTAGGAGCTTCCCATTCTAAGATCGCTTCGACTTTCTTCGGGTCCACCTGAACTCCATCGGCTGATATCACATGTCCAAGGAAGGTCACTTCCTTAAGCCAGAACTCGCATTTTGAAAATTTTGCATATAACTGTTCTTTCCTCAAGGTGCTCAAAACCACACGCAAATGTTCAGCATGTTCCTCTGCGTTTTTCGAATATATCAGGATGTCATCAATGAAGACGACCACAAATTTATCCAAGTATTCCAAGAATACCCGGTTCATCAATTGCATGAATACTGCAGGAGCATTGGTAAGTCCAAACGGCATCACTACGAATTCATAATGCCCGTACCGGGATCTGAATGCAGATTTCGGTATATCTGATTCCTTAATTCTCAACTGGTGGTATCCTGATCGCAAGTCAATCTTCGAGAATACCCTTGCCCCTTGCAGTTGATCAAACAAGTCGTCGATCCGAGGTATAGGATACTTGTTCTTGATTGTCATCTTATTGAGTTCCACGTAATCAATACAGTCGGAGGGATCCGTCTTTCTTTCGGACAAAAGAACAGGCGCTCCCCAAGGAGAAACACTAGGTTGGATATAGCCCTTCGTAACAATTCCTCCGGTTGCTTCTTGAGTTCATACATCTCGGTTGGCGCCATGCGATATGGTGCTCTCGAAATAGGAGCCGCTCCGTGCTCTAGTTCGATAGTGAATTCCACTCCCCTCTGCGGAGGTAACCTGTAGTTCGTCAGGAAATACATCGGAGAACTCATTCACCACTGAAATGGACGAGAGCTCTACTCCTTCCTCTTTCCTCATGGCATAGCACCAAAGTCCGTGACATCCTTGCTTCAGTAATTTCACAGCTTTCATTGCCTTGATCAATTTCAACGAGCTTCCAGGTCTCCATCCTCGGAATAAGTGTTCAGATCCGTCATCAGCAATGATGGAAATGACTCTCTCTCGGTAATTCAGCACAGCTCCATAACGGTTGAGCCAATCCTCTCCGAGAATTAAATCGTCACCGCAGATGTCAACCACAATAAGATTCGATGGCCAATCTCTTCCTTCTATAGATACTGGGAAATCCTTAGCTTCTAAGGTTCCCACAATTTTCTCCCCGCTCGGTAATCCCACAACATAAGGTTCACAATTATATAAACACGAGATGTTCAAACGATTAACACAGTTCAAGGATATAAAAGAATGCGTAGCTCCTGAATCGAACAAAACACTAACTGGTTGCAAAAGGATCTGAATCGTACCTGATGCAACAGCTGTGTTTTGATCATCAGATCTCCTCATTTCGTACAGGCGTGGAGGAACGGACCCAGCACTGGATGCCTCTCTCTTCCCAGCGTTCTGCTGCTGAAATCCACTTGGCTGCGTCTGGTTCACACTCGTCTCTTTCGGGACTGGAGCTGGAGCGTGAGTACCAAAAGATCGGGTCACATTCCCACAAAATGTTGCGCGATGTCCTTCCTGTCCACACTCGAAACAGGTCACAGCAGGCGCGAAACAATCACGTCGAACATGTCCCGCCTTGCCACAGTTGTAACACTTCTTTCCTGCGTCAGAACCAGTCGGTGCTGCCCGGAACTTCTTTCCTCCTCGAGAAGGATGCGGAGGTCTCCTGGATGAGTGAAAAGAGGACTGACCCCGGCGGGGCCCGCTGTTCTTATTCTCCGTGAAGTTGCCAGACACCTTCTGTTTCTTTGCTTCCGTCGATTTTTCTACCGCCTCCTTCATGTCATAGGCCAACGCCTTGTCTGCATCTGCCGCAAGGTGGCACATTCAAATCCGGACATATATTGCTGAATTTCCGGCTTCATTCGCATGTCAAAATGAAAAATCTTCTCCGCCTCGGTCCTGACTAAGTGGCGCACATAAGTCAGCTGGTGATTAAAAGTCTTAATCACGTCCGTCACAGATACTTCCGAATTTTGTGGTGAGAAAAACTCCCGAACTCGAGCTTCTCTAACTGGACGAGGACAATACTGTGCCTCCATCATCACTTTAAATTCCGTCCAGTCAACATTGTGCTCCTCTGGTCGAATGGCCTCCCACCAGTCGAAAGCCTCCCCGGTCAAAAGATACTGGGCGACCGGAACCTTCCTATCGTTGGGACAGTTAATCCCTGCAAAAATTTTTTCCAATTCCTTCAGCCAATGATCCCACGAAAGCGTCTCAGCGGAACCGTCAAATTTCGGAGGATGCAATTTAACCACCTCGGTAAGCCATTTATCTCCCCGATTATCCGCGTTATTCTGCTGTCCCATCGCCGTCTGCATGCGATCCACAACTTGAGCAAACTGGTTTATCTGGGCAACCACCTGCTGAAGTACTCCCGGCACGTTAGGGTCTGCATTATTATTTGCCGATCCCTGCTGTCCCCCGGAATGTGAATCCATTTGGCTAGCGGCTCTCTCAGGAGTAGATACCGACTCTTCTTGCCTCGCATTTCCACGTCCGCGTCCACGACCGCGTCCGCGTCCACGACCTCCTCTCAACATACTGTAAACATAAATACTCAATATCCAGGGCAAGCGTTCTAAAAGTACATCCATCAATGTTTACAAGACAGGAATTAAATAAAACAGTAGTATTCGAGATTAGGAAACTTACAACCACAGTCCAATTGACGATCTTTGGCTCGGCAGTTGATGTTACGACGACCAATAATCAATAACGTAAATGCAGACCCAACTAACCCAACCAAGATATCCATAAATCTTAGCTCCGATACCATATTCTCGTAACACCCGAGATATTCGAATAATTACAGCGACGTAAACCCTTTAGATAAGGATTTACAAGGCTATTTTTTTGAAGAAGTGTAAAAACAATACAATCGAACAACTGAAGTTCAAATACAGATTTGGTTCAACCAATCAAATAAGTTAACTAATACAACCATATCGAAATGACTTTATTACAACAGACGTACTCGAGTACTAAACGAACCAAGAAGACCAAACACAATAACACCAATCACATCACTGAGCCATCTCATCGTCCTGTCATCAGTAGTTGCTTTCCCGCTCCTCGGCTACCTGAAAATCAAAACAATGTCCACCCCCGAAGGGGTTAGCAAAACAATGCTAGTACAAGTATCATCATACAATAAATCATCAATACATCACAAAACATGCAAAACGGACTTCCGCCACCGGAATCCAACGATGTGAATCCTCACGATTCCATCAACACAATATATGGTAATCCAACGATCCAGCGCCCTCAGCATAGATCCCCATGATGATCCCGTCGGACCAACGCATGGTGGAAAACCCGTCCAGCGATCCAGCGCCCTCAGCATAGATCCCCATGATGATCCCGTCGGACCAACGCATGGTGGACATTCGATCCAGCGCCCTCAGCATAGATCCTCATGACCCCCCCTCGGATCATTTATACCATAATCAAACAATTATGCATACACATATGCATTTCAGTATGTTCATCAATACGAACAAACAACAACGAATATCACGAAATTTCTCAGAAACACATCTCATATTCAACAATATGAATAAAACCACAAGTATGATAAATCGAACTCGACATATGATACTTGCCTCGAAAATGGCAAGGACGAAACACTTCAATGTTCTCGGCACGCTCGAAGGCCGCCTCCTTCGATCAACGTAACAAGCTCGAACCTTAACAAAAGGAACGATATACAAATCATCTCAAGTCGAACGATGGCCTAACAATTCGGTCTACGGCCGAAAGGCTCAAAAATAACCAATCTGCCTGGACTGCTTAGCGTGCGCTACGTACTCTACGTAACGTGCGCTAAGCAGGCTTGTTAGCGTACGCTATCATGTAAGACTAGCGTGCGCTAGCCACGGTCTGGCAGTCTGACTCGGCTGGTCTCATAACGTACGCTACGTACGTTTCGGGTGTTAACTGACCCCGATAGCGCACGTTAACTCACATGTGTTAGCGTGCGCTAATACTGCATGGCAGAATACTGAAATCTGAAAACTGGGTTGAATGGTGAAGAACTCATGAATTCTACCGTGATAATACAAGTTATCTTCGGGCAAATCATGCTAATAAGGTTTGTGGAAGATTTATGATCGCGAAATACAAATATACGGATAGTCATCTCAATATCATATCTTTTCTAAGATCTTCAAGAAGTATTCTAAGTTCCGATTATTCCAAGTCCCAAAACACATGATTCCAACGTGAAACATACGAACTAGGTAATCTCCGATTACTAACCATAAATCGATTTGAAAACGCTTAGGAGTGCATACTACTAAGATGGTTCAAAGGTTCATACGATGAATAAGTGTCGAAACATCGAAAATATCCTTCTAACATGTGATGACCGATCATAAACAAAATAACTGGCTATCTAAACATGATCAGACGTCCTTAAGAACATTACTAACGTTGGTGAGGAATCACCTACCTCAAGTAGTGAAGAACACGGAGGAAAATGAAGCAATCCGACACCGAAAGCTTGAACAACAATCTCCAATGATGAACGATCTTCAATCACAAATCAGGATGTTGATATGAAGTGTTTGGGGTGAGGGAAGTTATGTTTTACGTGTAGGAATTCGGGTAATGAGTAGAGAGAAGCTGGAATCACGAATAGGATCTTTGTCCTATTTATAATAAATGGCTATTAGCGCGCGCTAGACCCTGTTCGTAGCGTGCGCTAACGGCTCACAGTCTAAACTGTACTCGGCACTTAGCGTGCGCTACGCATATACCTGTAACGTGCGCTAAGGCGTTGACTTGGCTTTTCCCCGAAAGCCGTCCAGGTACGTCCCGACACTATCCGATAGGGGTCCCCCGGCCAGCTCTCACCTACCGCACGTCTCAATCAATTTGACCCCGCATAGCGTGCGCTAAGGATACTCAGTAGCGTGCGCTATGAACCCACGTTAGCGCACGCTAAACATAGCTGATAGCGTGCGCTACATGCGCAGATTTACAATCTTTAAATCACAATCACGGAATTAAACGCTCGACAACATCGGATTATGAAATACGGAAAATAATACTCAAATCAAGTACAATCATTACAATATCACGAGTTCCAATTACATAACAGAAATCTCGGGTATTACAGGTGGGTCCCATGTAGGGGTCCACGGCGCTGTAATATACTTCGAATATCTCGGGGGTGTTACAGAAAATGGTATCAGAGAACTAGGTTTATAGATACCTAGGCTTGTCGGTTATTTGGGTCTAGTTGTGTTTGGTTTTGCACATTGTCACACCGCTGCCAGCATCTCGGTACTTCCAGCGCTCGTAAGTTTTCCTTACTCGATTCTTTGCTTCCTCGTAATGTATCTCCGTTTCTTGAATTGTGGATGTTTTTTCTCTTTTACTTATCATTGAGTTGCTTTTTGCTACCTCTTAACTCCAGTATGGATGCTGGAAGAGGCCGTGGTCGTGGTCGTGGTCGTGGTCGCGGACACAGCCGGGGATGTGGGGCAGCCGATGGGGCGGCCACGTAACATTCTTCGGGAGCCGGCAGCACCGGTGACCGACATAGCCATGCTTCCTCTCAAGATGGCGCTGACCTTAGTGTTGCGGCTGTTATGCAACATATGGTGAACCAAATGGCGGCGATAGCCCAGGCGGTTCAGAACCCGGCCCACGCTGCTCGGGACGGAGCTGACCGTTGGCTCCAGGATGTCATCAAGATGCATCCTCCTGAGTTCACGGGAGCTTCTGACCCGATTGGCTAGGAAGGGTGGATCAAAGAGATATCCAAAGTCTTCGTTGCCACCAACTGTCCCGAGGACCGCAAGGTCCCAATTGCCCAGTATTTTCTCACTGGGGATGCTACTGATTGGTGGGAGGCCGTTGGGCCTAAGGATCACGTTGCTTCGTGGGCAGAATTTAAGGACCTGATGGAGACCGAGTATTGCCCGTGGCCGGTTAGACAGGCTCGAGTCCATGCCTTCTATGATGCTCAACCGCGGGATATTCCTGTCTCCCAAGCTATTGCTGATTTCAACAAGGAGTTGGGCTATGTTAAGACCCAAGTTGTCGAGGAGAGCGACAAAATTTCACTTTTCCAGATGGATGAAACTGTCAATTCGGGACTATATGTCTGGGCTCGTCTGTACTACTTTGAAGGATTATCAGAATCGAGCTCTTGCCTATGATATGTCGGTGACAGCCAGTGAAGCAGCTCGTGAGAGCAAGAAGCAGAAGTCCGTCGAAAATTTTTCTGGTCACAAGGGCGGAGGCCAGCCGAAGTCTCAGTCTGCGAATGTTCCTACGGGAGGTTCAGCTCATTTTTTTGGGAGTTCTCGAGGTGCTGCTAGAACCTCCATTCGTGAACTCACATGCCTTAACTGTGGCTTGTCGGGCCATAAGAATCGGGAGTGTATTCGTCCGCAGTTGACTTGTCATACTTGTGGTCAGTCATGACACAAAGCATCCTTTTGTGAACAGATCAGACAAATCTGCGGTGCCCGTTCTTCTCATCCAGCGCCTAGGGAGCCGAGTGTGAACCAGGGTTTGTATGCTCCGCAGTCTCCACCGAGTGCCAGCCGGGGGAGAGGTCGGGGTCAGCCCGCTAGATGGGGAGCTTCCAGTGTCGGCTCCGCCCATCCACGTATCTACGATATGAGGAGGGCCGATGATCCGGCGGCCACTGTGGCGACAGGTACCGTTCATATCCATTCTCATCCTGTCAGTGTGCTTTTCGATTCTGGTGCTACACATTCGTTCATATCGCTGGAGTGTGTGCGCCGTTTGAGTCTCGACTGTTTGTTGCCTTGCGAGTCTTTCATCGTTAAACTTCCTAGCGGTGATAGGATCGTTGGCGATCGAGAGGTCCGAGACTGCTCTGTGTTTATTTGTGAGAGAGCTTGGCTCACTAATCTTATTATCGTTAATATTGAAGGTGAGGATTTGATTCTTGAGGATGATTGGCTCGAGCAGCATGGTGCTATCATGAACTACCGCACGAGGATCATCACCATGCTAGTCGAAGACGGCACCGAGCACTCTTTCGCAGGGCGAAAGAGAAACCAGAAGTTCGTGATTAATGCCTTGAAAGCGATGAGACTCCTGCGAAAGGGGTGCACTGGTTATTGGTGTTATGCCTTGAAGGTGGAGGATGGTGGAGTCGAGCTTTCATCTATTCCAGTCGTTAGTGAGTTTCCTGATGTATTTCCTGACGAGTTACCGGGATTGCCACCGGATCGCAAGGTCGAGTTTCCTATAGAGTTAGAGTCGGGCGCGGCTCCGATTTCGAAGGCTCCGTATCGCATGGCACCTTTAGAGATAGCCGAGTTGAAGATACAATTGAGTGAACTTCTTGAATCGGGGTATATTCGATCGAGCGCTTCGCCTTGGGGCGCACCGGTTCTGTTTGTTCGGAAAAAGGATGGTTCACTACGTTTGTGTATCGACTATCGCGAGCTGAACAAGGTGACCATCAAGAACAAGTATCCTCTTCCGAGAATTGATGAATTGTTCGATCAATTGCAGGGAGCTACGGTATTCTCGAAGATCGACTTGAGATCGGGGTACTATTAGCTTCGGGTGAAGGAGTCCGACGTTCCGAGAACAGCTTTTCGGACGAGATACGGACACTGTGAGTTTGTAATTATGCCTTTCAGGTTAACTAATGCACCGGCGGTGTTCATGCAGTTGATGAACAAGGTCTTTATTAAGTACTTAGATAAGTGTGTCGTCGTCTTCATTGACGATATCCTTATTTATTAAAGGAATGAGAAGGAACACGCGTATCATTTGCGAGTAGTGTTGGACATTTTGAGGACCGAGGGACTCTATGCAAAGTTCTCAAAATGTGAATTCTGGCTAAAGGAAGTGATGTTTCTAGGTCACGTGATATCAACTGAGGGTGTTCGTGTGGACCCGCAGAAAGTTGAGGCAGTGTTGGATTGGGCACCACCTAAGAACGTGAGAGAGGTCCGTAGTTTCTTGGGCTTAGCAGGCTACTACCGTAGGTTCGTCGAAGGTTTCTCGAAACTAGCTTGGCCACTTACACTGTTGCTCCAGAAGTCCGAGAAGTTCGTCTGGAATGACGAGAGGCAGTCGAGTTTTGAGGAGCTGAAGAGGCGTTTGACTTCAGCCCCAATTTTGGCATTGTCACGTGGCAACGATTGTTTTGTCGTTTATAGCGATGCTTCGGGTCAGGGTCTTGGGTGCGTGTTGATGCAGCACGGAAAGACTATTGTGTTTGCGTCGAGACAGTTGAGGCCGTATGAGCTTAACTACCCTACTCAGGATTTGGATTTAGCGGCAGTTGTTTTTGCGCTCAAGATTTGGCGTCACTATCTTTTCGGCTCTGCATGTCAGATTTTTACCGATCATAAGAGTTTGAAGTACATATTTACTCAACCAGAGTTGAATATGAGGCAGAGGAGGTGGTTAGAGTTGATTAAGGATTATGAACTCGAAATCCTTTATCATCCGGGCAAGGCGAACGTCGTGGCCGACGCCTTGAGTCGGAAACCGGTTGCGTTGCGGACAGTTGAGATCCTTACGTCAAAAGCCGATCTTCAGTGGGATTTGATTGAGTTGAGTGTCGAGATTTCGTTTCCTGGAGCCATATGGCAACTTTGTGCTTTAGAGATTTCGTCGTCTCTGATCGATGAAATTAAACTAAAGCAGTTGGAGGATCCGATGACTATTCAAATCCGAGAGAATGTTCTTAAGAGAAACTATCCTGGGTTTGTGATCCATGGAGATGGGGTATTGAGATTCCAGAGTCGTCTGTGTGTACTGAACGACTTGGAATTGAGGCAGAGTATTTTGTGTGAGGCCCATGCTACACCTTACTCCATTCATCCTGGATCAAGTAAGATGTACAAGGACCTAAAAAGAAATTTCTGGTGGAATGATATGAAAGAGGAGGTCGCACAGTTTGTAGCGAGATGTTTGACTTGTCAATAGGTCAAAATCGAGCATCAGCGACCGGCCGGGTTATTGCAGTAACTTCCCGTTCCGGAATGGAAATGGGAAGATATATTGATGGATTTCATTACGAGTTGGCCGAGATCGAGGTCGGGCATGAATATGGTCTGGGTGATTGTTGATCGTGTGACCAAGTTAGCACATTTTCTGGGCATCAAAGATACTTGGGAACCGGAGAGGTTGGCTCGTGTGTTTATTGCGCAGATTGTGAGGCTTCACGGTACTCCGAAGTATATTGTTTCGGATCGGGAAGGCCGTTTTGTATCACACTTTTGGCAGGCGGTGCATAAGGCGTTGGGTACTCATTTGCGTTTGAGTACCTCTTTTCATCCGCAATCAGATGGACAGTCAGAGCGCACTATCCAAACGTTTGAGGATATGCTGCGTGCTTGTGATCTCGACTGGAGCAGTGACTCAGAGGAACATTTGTCGTTAATCGAATTCACGTACAACAATAGTTGGCACGCGTCGATTCGAATGGCACCGTATGAGGCGCTCTATGGGCGGCGCTGTCGATCGCCGATTTGTTGGAATGAGGCGTCTGATTTAGTCGGACCGAACCGGATGTCGCTTTATAGACGAGGTGGAAGGTGGAATTAATTCGGGAACGGATGTTGACTGCCCAGAGTCGACAGATGTCATATGCCGATGTCCGTCGTCGACCTTTGGAATTCGAGGTGGGAGACCACATTTTGCTAAAGGTGTCACCGACGAGAGGAGTTTTCCTTTTCGGGAAAAGGGGAAGTTGAGTCCGAGATTTATTTGACCCTTCGAGATTCTCGAGCGAGTCGGTGGGTTGGCATACCGTTTGCCGTTACCCCCGGACCTGAGTCATGTTCATAGCGTTTTTCATGTTTCGCAGCTGAGGAAATATGTCCCGGATCCTAGTCACATCATCGATTATGGTGAGATTGATGTCGCCGAAGATATTACTTTTGAGGAGCGTCCTTTGAAGATTTTGGAGCATCATGAGAAGCGACTGAGGCATAAGACCATCCCTTTGGTCAAGGTGCAGTGGTCGAGACATGGTGTCGAGGAGGCAACTTGGGAAACCGAGCATAGCATGTGTGCTAGGTACCCCGAGTTGTTTGTTTCTTAAGTTTCGGGACGAAACTTATTTTTAGAGGGGTAGAATGTAATATCCGCATTTTCTTTTCCCGGTATTTTTATTTTTCGGTGTATTTCTCAGTTTTAGCGACCCTCGTGTAACCGTATTAATTTTTGAGAATAATTGTTTCGAGACTTTTTGTCATCCAGTTCTACGTTTATTGGTTCTCCGTCGCTTATTGATCTGATTCTCGTAATTGTTGTTCGGAACCGACGTTTCGGGGTTGTCGTAAATCCATCGTATGTTATCATGTGCATTGCATTGTTCCGTTTGATGCTTCAGCCATGTTTTGGCGTTTAGAACCGTTGCTACTTTGTGCCTAACGCGCGCTAATATTATTGTATAGCGCACGCTAAGCATCCTTCAGTAGCGTACGCTACGCTTGATAGGCAGCACGCGCTAGCGAGTCAGTCTAGTACTGGACAGTTTACTCTTGGACTCGGTCAGGTGCCCAGGTAGCACACACTATGGCCAATAGCGTGTGCTACCGAGACGCTGTTAGCGCACACTATGGCCAATAGCGCGCCCTACCGAGACGCTGTTAGCACACGCTACGTCTGTCCGGGAGCGCACGCTAACGGGGTCAGGTGAGTACTGGGCAGTTCACTTCTGGACTCGGCTGATGTCCAGGTAGCGCACACTATGGCTGATAGTGCGCGCTACCGAGAGGCCATTAGCGCACGCTATGTTTCGGGTAGCGTACGCTAGCGGTCTAGAAATCTGGGAACTGGATTGAGGTGTTAACTTTCTGGACTGGAGTTTTGTCCCGTTAGCGCACGCTAACTTTTGAGGATTAGCGCGCGCTAACGCCCCCTGGCTATATAAACCAGGGAGTTGACCCAGATTTACGTATTTTCTCATTTCTCCTCCTCCTCCGCGTCTTAGAGCTTCCTCAGGTAATTTTCGGGCGATTTATTCCTCCGATCACTTCAGACGTCATTTACCTTGGGCTCTTGAAGTAGATTAACAACACCTACTTGTGTTCTTCATCCTCAATCCGAGGTAAATCTCTTAGAACCCTATTTTTGGGTAATTTGGGGGTATTTGGATTTTCGTCCGATTCGTTCTGTTTTGTTGGTTAATCCATGATGAATATAATTAATCTTATTGGTATTCTTAGTTTCCCTACGGATTCATGGTATATTTTGTAGTTGTTGTGTATTCGAGAGGGTTGGTTGTGGTCCGCCCTCGTCGTTATTTTTATACGAATATACATGAAACGTAGGCGAGTTTTCGGGAGGGTTTCAATTCTATATTCGTTTAGAAGTGGTTGTGATTATGTTCTTTGAATCGTTAGGTTCGGTTTCGTCGGTTCCTATCATTCGTCGGTAATTTTCCTTTCCGTTCGTTGCATCGTTAATTATTCAAGGCAAGTATTTTCGGAAACTTTTATACTTAACATGAAATGGTAATGTATATTGTGTGTGCTTTACTCACCTCGGGAGGGTCTGACGGGGCCACGGAGGGAATCCAATGGTATAGCCCTGGATTCACGAGTTTGTTTCGCTAGCCAGCTCGGGAGGGTCCTTAGAGGCCACGAAGCGGGATCAATGGTATAACCCTGTTCCCACGGTGATGCGCGTGCGTGATTTGTTTTATAATACGGCCAGCTTGGGAGGGTCCTTAGAGGCCACGGGGCGGGATCAATGGTATAGCCATGTTCCCACGGCAAATCGTTTGACTGTTTGTTTCCGGAAAAGACATGTCTGGTTTTTGGTTTTTGAAATGAATTGGTGCATTGTACTATGAAATGTGTAAGCAAATGTTTTGCCTTGATTACTTGTACTAGCATAATTGCTAACCCCTTTGGGGACCCGTTTTGGGGAAATTCTTATTATGGATTTCAGGTTATGTTCTGCCGTACGAGCGGGCGCTGGGACAGTACGAAGATGTTGGACAGGGTCGTTGACATGTGCATTCGAGTCTTCTTATTTCTCTTGTCCCTTTCGATATGGTTGTTTCCCACATTTATAAACTTATAGATTGTACTCGCGAGTACTTAGGCTTTTCACTCCGAACTTCGTTTTGTTTTAACTCAAATTGCTACATTGTCGGTTGATGTTTATTACGCCGGTCGCTCCAGACGTATCTCTATATGTTGTATTATTTAAATGTGTGCCCTCGCTAACTGTGATGGTTAGTCGAGTGGTGTTTTCTTGTTTTAGCCTGGTGGGTCCCATGTAGGGGTCCACGGCGCTGTAATATACTTCGAATATCTCGGCGGTGTTACAAATTGGGATTGAAGTGGGACATTCTGTTTCTCACGCGCACACTTAAAATGGTCTAGCTAAATCTTTTATTAAGAGGCTAAAATTGATTGGTAGACCTTTACTTATGAGAACAAATTTACCAAATTCTGCTTGGGACATGCAATAATGCATGCGGCATCTTTAGTTCAATTAAGGTCGAGTGCTTATCATAAATATTCCCCTTTGCAACTTGTGAATGGTCAAGAACTAAATATATCTCATTTAAGAGTTTTGGGGTGTGCAGTTTATGTTCCTATATCTCATCCCCGATGAATAAAAATGCGACCCCAAAGAAGATCAAGGGTATATGTTGGGTTTGATTCTCCCTCAATTATTAAATATTTGGAGCCCATGATTGGTGATTTACTCAAAGCAAGAGTTTTTGACTGCCAATTTGATGAGACACTTTTTCCTGCATTAGGGGGAGATAAGTCAAAATTTGAAAGAGAAAGACAAGCAATTAGTGGAATGCAGTATCTCTGTCTCATTATGATCCTCGAGCAAATCAGTGTGAACTTGAAGTTCAAAAGATTATCCACCTACAAGAAGTGGAAAATAGATTGCGTGATACATTTACTGATGTCAAGACAGCGATAAAGTCACATATACCAGCTATCAATATTCCTTGTAATTAAACTTCATGATGAAGAAAATAAAATATTGCTAGCAAAAGAGTCTAATGCACGCCAGAAGCATGGTAGACCTATTGGATCCAAGGATAAAAATCCAAGAAAAATGAGGAAAATTGATAAGCAAGCTGGTATATCAAATGACATCATTCCTAAAAATATAGATTTGATCACTGAAGAGACGTCTTCAAAGGATGATCAAACACCTGAAATTGATGATAATTAAGAGATCTTGATAAACCACATTTCAGGAAAGAGATAGAATAAAAAAAGAAATAATCATGGATGATATATTTGCATATGCAGCTGCTCTTGATATTACTTAAGAAATTGAGGATCATGAACCTAGATCGATCTATGAATGTAAAAGAAGATATGATTGGTCAAAGTGGAAAGCTGCTATTGAGGTAGGATTGAAATCACTTGAAAAACGTCAAGTTTTTGGACCAATTGTCTAAAAACCTATAGGTGTGAAACCCGTTGGTTATAGATGGGTGTTTGTGCGTAAAAAATGAGAAAAATGAAGTTGTGAGATACAAAGCACGCCTTGTTGCACAAGGCTTCTCAGAAAGATCGGGAATCGATTATGAAGAAACTTATTCATCGGTAATGTATGCAACGACATTCAAATTTTTACTCAGTCTCTCAATTTTAGAAGGGCTTCGAATGAACTTAATGGATGTTGTGACTGCCTACTTATATGAGTCACTTGATAATGACATCCACATGAAAATACCTGAAGGATTGAAAATGCCTCAAGCATGTAACTCAAAACCCTGAGAGGTGTACACAATTAAATTACAAAGATCCTTGTACGGGTTGAAACAATCAGGACGGATGTGGTATAATCGTCTCAGTGAGTACATCTTAAACTAAGGATATGTTAATAATGTAATATGTCCATGTGTCTTTATTAAAAGGACAAAAGGTGGATTTACTATTATTGCAGTTTATGTTGATGATTTGAACATCATTGGGACTCCTCTTGAACTTGATGAAACGATTACATATTTGAAAAAGGAATTTGAAATGAAAGATTTAGGTAAAACAAAACTTTGCCTTGGTTTTCCAGTTGAACATTTATCAAAATGAATATTTGCTCATCAGTCATCATATATTGAAAAGATCCTCAAACAGTTTATTATGGATAAATCATATATTGTGAGTACACCTATGGTTGTACGTTCACTTGAAAAGGAAAAGTATCCATTCCGACCAAGAGAAAATAGAGAAGAACTTCTTGGTCCTGAAGTACCATATCTTAGTGCCAATGGTGCACTAATGTATCTTGCCAACTGTACACGCCCTGAGATTGCATTTTCTGTTAATTTATTGGCAGACATAATTCTGCTCCAACAAGAAGACATTGGACTGGCATGAAACAAATATTTAGATATCTCCGAGGAATAATGGATACAGGTCTGTTTTATTCTAAAGAACCAAAAGCAGAATTAATTGGTTACGCTGATGATGGATATCGATCTGATCCTCATAAGGGAAGACCACAAACAGGTTACATATTCACATACGGTGATATGGAAATATCTTGGAGATCTACAAAGCAGACTCTTGCAGCAACTTCCTCAAACCATGCTGAGTTATTGGCCTTCATGAAGCAAGTCCAAAATACGTATGGATTAGATCTTTGGTCCATCATATTCGAAAATCATGTGATCTTCTAGTTAACAAAGAAAGTTCAACTGTCATATACGAAGATAATGAAGCTTGTACTACTAAGACTAAAGAAGGCTACATTAAAGAAGCACATTGATCCAAAATTCTTCTTCACCCATGAACTTCAACAAAGGGGAGAAATTGATGTTTGTCAAATTCGCTCATGTGAGAATCCGGCAGATTGTTCACGAAGACGCTCCCTACAGCTCCTTTCGAGAAATTAGTATACAAGATTGGGATGCGCAGGTTTCGAGATATATGTTAACATATATAGAAATGCTAAAATGAGGGGAAGACATGATAATTTATTTGTACAGCACATGTACTCTTTCTCCTTCACTATAGTTTTTCCCACGGGGTTTTTCCTATTAAGGTTTTAACGAGACATGATATGTGTACGAGTCATCTAAGGGGAGTGTTATATATTATTAGATGACTCTTAACTTTTCATATATCCTTCATTAAATTCATCCAATCTTTGGTTTTTCATTGCCATTGTAACATACTTTTCATGGCCCATATAAAGGCCTGCTTGTATCTTGATTAGATATCAATAAAATGAGTATAGTCTCTCTTTTCTCTATTATCTTCTCTCAAGTTTTCTATATATATATATATATATATATATATATATATATATATAGGGGTGAGTTATGGAGTGAAATGGTATAAGTGTAAGAAATAGGAATGATTGTAAGCCATTGATCCTTGGAGATTAATGGCTCAGATTTCGTTCTGGTGTGCTAACACGGGAAACTAGGAGTGCTAACGAATTTAATTATTGGGGGTATCAATGTAATTTGACTAATTTCACTTATGGGAAGTTCCTACAATCACGGGAAGTTCCTGTATTTATGGGATTTTTCATATTTTAGGTTAATATATATATTTTTTATGGGATTTGATATCTTTTAGTCGTTCAAATATTTTATACTTTTGGAGTATTTATTTCTATTTTTTTAAAATTAACATTATTTTTTTCTATTTGATTTGTATTTTTAAAAATCGGAACTGTTGTGCTAACCATTTATTTTGTGTGTGCTGCAAATTCGAAAACAGAGTGCGGTTCTGGTTATGTTCCAATTATGTGATTTTTTGTTATGCTTTATTTTGTACAATACAGTCAATTTTGATACAAAATATATTACCTAGCACACTAAGATATATGTTCCAAGATATATATACATGGTATAATATCTATCACGTGTTACGATAAGCACCACAAATTATATTACCTCGCACGTTATTCATATCAACGTTGCACACATCTGTTGAATAGTAATTTACCACAAGTTATATAAACTAGTACGATAAGCACCACAAGATATATTAACTAGCACACTATTCATATCAACGTTGCACACAAGGTATAATACCTATCATGTGTCACAACATAAGCAGAAACTTGTACAACATTAATTTACCTAAATTCAAAGTATACCAATTCAAATTATTTATCTTCCAAAAAAATAAAGCACAACACATTGTATTAAAATTGACTGCATTGTACACAATAAAACATAACAAAAAAATCACATAATTGAAACATAACCAGAACTGCACTCTGTTTTCCAATTTGCAGCACACACAAAACAAATGATTAGCACAACAGTTCCGATTTTTAAAAGTACAAATCAAATAGAAAAAAGATAATGTTAGTTTTTAAAAAATAAAATAAATACACAAAAAATATAAAATATTTGAACGACTAAAAAAAAATAAAATCTCATAAAAATATATATTAACCTAAAATATGAAATCCCATGAACATAGAAACTTCCCATGATTGTAGGAACTTCCATAAGTGAAATTAGTCAAATTACATTGGTACCCCCAATAATTAAATTCGTTAGCACTCCTAGTTTTCCGTGTTAGCACACCAGAACGAAATCTGGGCCATTAATCTCCAAGAATCAATGACTTACAATCATTCCTATTTCCTACAAAAAAAAACTTTCCTACCTGAACTTATCCCCATATATATATATATATATATTAACATATACACATATTACCTCCTAAATTTTTAATTGTCTTTTAAATTTTTTAAAATTAAACTTTGGCCATTTGAATATTTTTTAGATATTATACCTATAAATATAAAAATTAAAAATTATGTCGTTGGATTCATGTTTAAAATATTTTATAATATTTTTTTTAATAATTATCTACAATATAGATAAAAAACTATTCATGGTCAAAGCTTGATCTTCAAAGGCTAAAAATACATCTTAAAAAATATGGAGGTAATATATATATATATATATATGTGTGTGTGTGTGTGTGTGTGTGATGGATCAAATGAAAATAATTTTTTGAGTAAGAAATAAGAATAAATTTGAATCATTGATCTCTGTGTGATGTAAGGTCCAAATTGGCTTATGCATGCAATATATGCATTTCGTGCATCATAATTGAAATGCATTAAAATTATGCATTATATGCATCAAAATATCGATGCACTAAAATATTGCATTCCATGCATACATTTTTGTGAGAACTAATCTAAGTCATCCATTTAATCAAAATCTATGGTTCAAATCCATTTTTATTTCTTAACTTAAATTTCAATCTCACCAGAATCACTCCTAATATATATATATATATATATATATATATATATATATATATGTGTGTGTGTGTGTGTATATATATACATATATGTGTGTGTATATATATATATATATATATATGTGTGTGTATATATATATATATATACATATGAAATAGATTATATGAAAACTAATTACCTTGTGAAATCTATAAACTTTTGTAGACCATTGATATTAGTGATCTAACGGTTGTAGATGAGTATAATTATATGCATTTATGTATTTTTTTCATTGCATTATTTGTTACATATACTAGCGACCAGCTCGATGCAACAAATAATAACAAATATGTAATGAAATTACTTAATAATACAATTGGTTTCTAGATTTCACCATTAAGGGTGTTTCACCATAGTCAATCCCTATATATATATATATATATATATATATATATATATATATATATGGATTGGATATGTTGAGAACCTACCTTTATAATGGGAGCGTGTGGCCAAATCACAATCGTTGATGAATCAAAATGAATGAACAAGATTAATCCTTAATATATTAATTAAGAAACTAAATTAATGCCATTAATATTGTTAAAGTTAAGAAATTAAACCTTATATACTAATTGTTAACTATTAAAGTACAACCATCAACAATTGTGATTTGATCTTATGTTCTCATTTTAAGATAGGTAGGGGTGTATTTCGAACCATACGAATCAAACGGTGATTTTAATGAACGTTCGTTCGTTAAGGAATAAGTTCGTTCTGTTCGTGTTCGTGTTCGATATAATTGCAAACCACTTGTTCGTGTTCGTTCGTTAAAATGTCACATATTTCGTGTTCGTTCGTTAGCGTTCGATTGTTCGGTTCGTTTTGATCGTTCGTTTGTTCTGTTCTAAAAGAAAGAGAAGATAGATTTAGAAATTAAGGATTTTAGATGGTAGGTTTTATTTTATATATATTTATTAATTATTATAAAATTACTAATTATATTTATTGATAAATCTATAAAAAAACCTTTGTTCGCGAACTGTTCGCGAACTAACGAACATATATTAGTTTATTCATGTTTGGTTAGTGTATGTAACAGACATGCTGGCGAACAGTTCGAATTTAACTGAACCGAATACGAACTGAACGTTGACCGAATATTTTCGAAAAATTTTCACGAACATTCAGGTCGAAATACACCCTTATAGGTTTCCAACAGATCCACTTTATATATATATATATATGGGCGCGTTCTATACAGTACCAATATTAGATACAGTACTTTACAGTACTAATTTATGCATGAGTTTTGTACTAATTATGCATGAAATATATGCATTTCGTGCATCAAAATTTCAATGCATTAAAGTATGTAATATATTTGATGTATATAATCTAATATTTTAATGCATCGATATTTTGATGCATATATTGCATATTTTAATGCATTGAAATTTTTATGCACGAAATGCATATATTTCATGCATAATTAGTACAAAACTTATGCATAAATTAAGATCAGAAAGATCGCATCTAATATCGCAGATGTAACGCGCCACTATATATATATATATATATATATATATATATAACTATTGTATATGTATATATTTGCACGGGAAACGATGATTTGCATTGTGTAGATAATAAATAAATAATTATCTTCTTTAATATTATGAACAAATTCTATCACAATTGTATATGTAGCTCAACCAGTATCTGTTTGGTGTGTTTCTAGCAGGTCTCAGGTTCAATTCGTGAGATTTAAAAAATTTTATTTTATTTTATTTTTGACATTTAAGAGTCGATAAATTATGGTGTTTAAGTTACTGATGCTTTAGTGAAGTTACCGATACTTTCGGTAAAATGTCAGTAAAGTGTGTTTTTGTACTAGTGTCATATAGTCACCTTACGTCTGTTACTTGTCCAACATACCGTACGTTACTGAAGCCTGTAACTTGGTTTCCTCAGCTACGTAAACCTACTTGTTTAATATATACACAAACCCATCTAATATAGTCATAGTGTACATTACCATACATGTGTAGCGTACGTAATGCTTGCAACATCTAAACAACTATGTCTTACGTAACGTGCATTAATCTACTTCATGTAAAGTTTTGCATTAAATTATGGGAAATGCTACATCCACGAAAAAAAAAGCATCCACAAAACCATCCACAAAATGAGGTGTCAAGGCGTGATTGGCTTAATCAAAGAGAAGAGAGAGAAACTATAAAAAAATACACCAATCACTCCTTGACACCTCATTTTGTGGATGGATTTGTGGATATTTTTTTGTGGTTCTAGCATTTCTCTTAAATTATTCCTTTCTTTAATTCGTTTAAAGGTATATTTGATTTAAAGCATCATTTGAGATTTATTTTTTCCAACAAGAGGGAGGTTCTACTCGATCCCAAAAACTTCTGGACGCTACACTCAACTTGGTCCTAATCCCAAAGAAAAACACCTCAAAAAAGGAGTTTAAACTCGATCCAAGGACCATAGATACCATCCTCAACTCGGCCCTCAACCACCATGCAAAAAGAATGCAACGATGCCAAGACCACCCAGAAGAAAAGTATTCATTGTAGTCTTGAACTCGGGAAGAGTCATCACTTTCCATGCTAAGTCAAGCTCAACAGATATTAGGGCCGTCCAAGAAACCTATCAAGAAAATAGAGGGGGCGATTATCATAGCACATAGTTAGAGTTCATGTTCAACACAGTCTCGCCACAAGTAAAGTTCAACATGGTCAAGACCGCCCTGAAAATATGTCTGAAAAAGATATCACCTCAGAGAAATCCTAAACAGTCATGGGTGGAGCAGTTGTCCTTACATCCGACCTCAAGAAAGAAAAGGGGGTTGGCTTGGTTCATTATTTTCCGAGTGGTCTAGTTATTCAACATAATCATACTTCTACTACATATCAAGAGAAAAATATACGAGTAGAATACGTGGAAATAAAGTTTAAATTTTCATTAATCCATAAAGTTCGAAGCACGTCAAGGCGGTTCCAACTGCATAGAAAATTCAGACAAAAAAGGAATAGTTGTACTATGTCTGTCCTCCCCCGCGAGCAGAACCTGAGTTGGTATCGATAACACCACCTATATGTCGATTCACCTCCTACTCATGACAGTCCCCTTCATCCCCAGAAGAACTGCCTTCAACTTCATCATCCAAGTCCATCAGGTCATTCTCGCGTTTAAAGGCATCAACTCGGGCTTGGAGGTCATTAATTGTCTTGCCTTCCGAAGGATTTTTATCACCTCATCATCATAATTGATGTTTAAGTATTCCTTCCACTGGTCAGATTTCTTAAACTCTTCAATAATCATCGGCCACCCCTTGTCAAGACCTTGATCCTTGGCCTAGCAACCCGGTCCTCTAGCTCCTTATGCCGCCTAGCCATGATAGTCACCTCTGCTATTTGTTGTAATTTCTTCAACTCCAGGTTGGGCTCTGCTAGCTTCTTGTCAACTCGTGTAGCCCTCATCTTGGCCTCCTAGGCCTCCTTTTTCCAACGAGCCACCTCCTCCTTCTACTTAGCGTAAGGCAAATGGAATGTCCATCTCGAAAATGGAATGTCCGCCTCCTCCTTCTACTTAGCGTATGCTCAGAATTTGGTCATTGAAGCTAACATACTTCTCTCTCTCTCTCTCTCTCTCTCTCTCTCTCTCTCTCTCACACACACACACACACACACACACACACAAACACACGCACACACACACACATGAAGGCTCCTAGCTGCGTGAGCAAAGACGTCCAAAGCACGCCTAATGAAGCCAATACCAAATAATAACTACTCGGTCATGTCCATCTCGAGATAACTTCTCTCCAAGCTAGGTAACCTAGTCCAAAAAGGGATTTGAGATGTAGCTCTAACAGGCTCAGGAAATGCAGGTACTTCCTTAATAGCTGGAGAAGCTGCGACAAAATACATAGACTGTTTGAGACACGTTCTTTCTGTCTCGTGGTAACCCACGTCCCGTGTAAAATAAACCCCCAAGGGACTGGAGTATCCCGAGATCGATACCAATTCACCACCATGACTGATGGAATGCAAGTCTGAAGTAAGGTGTTGCCATGTGTTGACATTTCCACATCATGTGGAAGCAAATTCAAAGAAGGAAAATGACAGCCAAGCAATTCAAAGATGGCAGCCAAACAGATTCAATGAATTCAACAATTGCTGCCACGAATTCAATCAAAATTGACAGCTCAATGGCAGCAGCTATTTTGTCAATTGTGACAGCTAGAATGGACAGCCCATTCATCTATAAATTGAGGAGCTCATCAGATGAACTGGCCATCCCATCATCAAGCAATTCCTCATCCTCGGTCCGTGAGTATTGAGAGAAATATTGAAAGAAAAATAAAGTTTTGAGTGAAGAAAAAGTGAGAAAAATAGAGAGTATTTTTCTATCTCCTCAAAAGAGTGTTCTTATTTTTCTTAGTCATTCCAAGTTAAACACTTGAGATATTTTTGTATTCCGAGAGATATCCTCTTGAGAGATTGTGTATCCCCTAATTTATTTAGAGAGAATTTTGTAAGTCTACTATAATTATAGTGGAAGTTTTTCGGACTAAGGTCCTCCCGTGGTTTTTTCCGATTTGAGTTTTCCACGTAAAATTCTTATGTCTTAATTATCTTTTAATATCCCATTTTAATTCCAGATATGGGAAAAATTTATCATAATTCCACTGTGCAAGTGTCATTTATTTTGACACTATTTTCTAAAGAATTTTAATTTTTCCCAACAATTGGTATCAGAGCCATTTGGTTAAGGAAGCGGATTAAAAATGGAGGAATCGTCGTCCCTTGGCGGCATGTTCAAATTGAATGGATCAAATTACTCAATTTGGAAACCAAGCATGTTGGATTTTCTCTACTGTAAGGATCTCTATTTACCCTTACATGGTGATGATGCCAAACCGAAAGATACAAGTGATGCTGAATGGAAGATCATGCACAGAAAAACTGTTGGCTACATTCGGCGCTTCATTGAACACAGTATTTTCATCATTTTTCTAATGAGGAAAAAGCCGATGATCTTTGGAAGAAAATCGAATCTATGGTTGAGAGAAAAAATGCCTTAAACAAAAATTCAATAATTAGAAGAATTGTTCGATTGCGATATGCGGAGGGTGCTAACATGACGGAGCACCTAAATTCATATCAAGGTCTTATCAATCAATCCATCAATATGAATATTTACATTGATGATGAAGTTGTAGCTTTATTGTTACTGAGTTTGTTGCCGGATAGTTAGGACACTCTTGTGGTTTCAATCAGCAACTCGGCTCCAGACGGAGCTCTGACCTTGCAGATGGTCAAAGATTGTCTTCTTAATGAAGAATCTAGAAGAATAGAACAAGATCGCCCTTTTGAGATAAAGGCGATGGTTGCTGAAAATATTGATCGAGGGAGAAGCAAAAATAAAAGCTCTAAATTTATAAGAGATAAATCCAGGGGGAAGTCTAAGCCTAGAAGAGACTTCAAATGCCATTATTGTGGTGGTTTGAACCACTATGAGAAAGACTGTACAAAGAAGAAAAGGGAACAAAAACACGGAAATAATGAAAATACACATCAAGACATGACAGCAGTTGCAGCTGATGGCGATATCATCATGGTTTGTGATGATACTCTTATGAGTATGTCATGCCAACAAACCGACTGGATCGTAGATTTGGGTGCATCTTATCACATTACACCATATCGTGATATGTTTGTATCCTACACTGGTGGAAGCTTTGGCAAAGTCAGAATGGCCAATCATGGTATGACTGAAGTGGCTGGTATAGGAGACATTATTCTGCTTACTGATACTGGATGTAATCTTATCTTGAAAGATGTACGACATGTTCCTGATATCAGACTCAATATTATTTCCATTGGCAAGATCGATGATGATGGTTAGATCAATCACTTCGGCGAAGGAAAATGGAAACTCGTCAGAGGCTCCCTTATTGCAGCAAAAGGTAGAAAAGAAAATTCTCTCTACTTAATGCATGCGAATCTGTCCAATGGAGAGGTGAATACAGTCGTCAAAAATTCCTCCATTGAGTTATGGCATAAGAAGCTCGGACATTTGAGCCAGAAAGGTTTAGAAATTTTGGCAAGAAGGAACCTCCTCCCTGAAGTAAAAGGCGTGCACTTGGAAACATGTGTTGATTGTTTGGCCGGGAAATAACACAGAGTTGCATTCAAAAGCTTCTCTCCCTCAAGAATAGCTCAGCCCCTTGATTTGGTGCATACAGACCTGTGCTATATGAAAGACAGGACTCTTGGTGGTGTATTGTACTTTGTCACTTTCATTGATGATTTCTCGAGAAAAGTGTGGTGCTTTGCTTTGAAAACAAAAGACCAAACATTAGAGGTCTTTAAGCATTTTCAAACAAAAGTTGAGAGAGAAACGGGAAGGACACTAAAATGTGTTCGTGCAGACAACGGTGGTGAATACCAAGGCCCATTTGAACAACACTGTAAGAACCATGGTATCAAGCTTGAGAAAAGCGTCCCAGAGACCCCTCAGCAAAATGGCATTGCCGAAAGGATGAACAGGACAATTTGTGAAAGAATTATATGTATGTTATCCCATTCAAAATTGCCAAAATCATTTTGGGGTGAAGCTATGAGGACTGCATTCGACTTAATCAACCTTTCTCCATCAACTCCTCTGGGTGGTGATGTTCCAGATAGAGTGTGGTCAGGGAAAGACGTTTCTTACAAACATTTAAGAGTGTTTGGTTGTAGAGCTTTCATACATATTCCAAAAGACAAAAGATCCAAGCTTGATGATAAAACCAAACCATGTATCTTCATAGGATATGGCCATGAAGAGTTTGGTTACAGACTATGGGATCCAGTTAACAGGAAGGTTATCAGAAGCAGGGATGTTGTATTCCTTGAAGATCAAGTTATTGATGAAGTTAAAGAAAAACCTGAATCTAATTCAGAAGTTCCTGTCAACTTAGATCCAGTTCTCTCACCGACGATTCAGAATTACAGGGGAGATACCCAACCAGAGAATCATGATACGGTTGATGATGAAGCAGGTGAAAATCAAAATCCACTTATTCAAGGTGATGTCCCTCCAGTTAGAAGGTCAACTCGAGAAAGACAACCTTCTACCAGATATAGCCCACATGAGTATGTAATGCTCACCGATAAAAGAGAGCCACAATGTTTTAGAGAGTCCATGGGAAATGATCAAAACAAAAAATGGTCAGAAGCCATGGAGGAAGAAATGCAATCCTTAGAATATAATCACACCTATGACCTAGTTGAGTTAACTGTTGGAAAGAGATCACTGAGAAACAAATGGGTTTATAAGTTCAAGACTGGAGAACATAGCTCACAACCAAGGTACAAAGCGAGGCTGGTTGTGAAGGGTTTCAGTCAAAAGAAGGGTGTCGATTTTGAAGAGATTTTTTCACCAGTGGTGAAGATGCCCTCAATCAGAGTTGTTCTCGCAATTGCTGCCAGTCTAGATCTGGATATTGAACAACTTGATGTGAAAACTGCATTTCTGCATGGATATTTAGATAAAGAAATCTACATGGACCAACCAGAAAGTTTTAAAATTAAAGGAAAAGAGAACCTTATATGTAGATTGAAGAAGAGCTTGTATGGCTTGAAACAAGCTCCTAAACAGTGGTACATGAAGTTTGAGTCCTTCATGACTAACCATGGCTACAACAGAACCACCTCAGATCATTGTGTTTTCATCAAAAAGTTCACAGGAGGTGAATTTATCATACTGTTACTCTACGTTGATGATATGCTGATTGTAGGCCATGATGCCAGCAAAATTGGTAAACTGAAGAAAGAGGTAAGTAAGTCTTTTGCGATGAAAGACTTAGGTGCAGCTAAGCAAATCTTTGGAATGAAGATATTCAGGGATAGAAAAAACAAGAAGCTCTGGTTATCTCAAGAACAGTATATTGAGAAAGTTCTTGAAAGATTCAATATGAGCATGTCGAAGCCAATCAGCACTCCACTTGCAGGACACATGAAACTCAGTTCAGCACAGTGCCCCACAAGTGAGACAAAGAAGAATGAAATGCAAAAGATACCATATGCTTCCGCAGTAGGTAGTCTAATGTATGTTATGGTATGCACTAGACCAGATATAGCCCATGCAGTTGGTGTTGTTAGTCGTTTTCTTTCCAATCCAGGAAAGGAACACTAGGAAGCAGTGAAATGGATATTACGATATCTTAGAGGCACTTCGAGATCTTGTCTGAAGTTCGGCGAAAACCATGTCCTACTAGAAGGATATACGAATGCAGATATGGCTGGTGATATTGATTCCAGGAAATCCACATCAGGGTACCTGATGAGACTTACCGGGGGAGCTATCTCGTGGCAATCGAAAGTTCAAAAATGCGTGGCATTATCCACAACAGAAGCCGAGTACATAGCTGTAACGGAAGCGTGCAAAGAAGTGCTGTGGTTAAAGAAATTTCTACTAGAGTTAGGCTTGAAGCAAGAGAAGTACATGTTTTACTGTGATAGTCAAAGCGAGATTCACTTGAGTAAGAATTCGAGTTTTCACTCAAGATCGAAACATATTGATGTGAGGTATCATTGGATTCGAGATGTGTTTGATGAAAAGCTTATGGAACTTGACAAAGTTCATACATATGAGAATGGTGCGGATATGCTTACCAAGTCCTTACCCCGAGATAAGTTTGAGATATGCAAACGCAAAGCAGGTTTGGTTGAATTCCCACATGACGTGGAGAGGGAGAATTGTTGACATTTCCACATCATGTGGAAGCAAATTCAAAGAAGGAAAATGAGCCAAGCAATTCAAAGATGGCAGCCAAACAGATTCAATGAATTCAACAATTGCTGCCACAAATTCAATCAAAATTGGCAGCTCAATGGCAGCAGCTATTTTGTCAATTCTGACAGCTAGAATGGACAGCCCATTCATCTATAAATTGAGGAGCTCATCAGATGAACTGGCCATCCCATCATTAAGCAATTCCTCATCCTCGGTCCGTGAGTATTGAGAGAAATATTGAAAGAAAAATAGAGTTTTGAGTGAAGAAAAAGTGAGAAAATAGAGAGTATTTTTCTATCTCCTCAAAAGAGTGTTCTTATTTTTCTTAGTCATTCCGAGTTAAACACTTGAGATATTTTTATATTCTGAGAGATATCCTCTTGAGAGATTGTGTATCCCCTAATTTATTTAGGGAGAATTTTGTAAGTCTACTATAATTATAGTGGAAGTTTTTCGGAATAAGGTCCTCCCGTGGTTTTTCCCGATTTGGGTTTTCCACGTAAAATTCTTGTGTCTTAATTATTTTTTAATATCCCATTTTTTAATTCCAGATAGTGGAAATTTTTTTATCATAATTCCGTGGTGCAAGTGTCATTTATTTTGACACTATTTTCTAAAGAAGTATATTTTTTCCATCACAATGTTGCGAATTATTATTCTCGAAGGCCTCTTAGGGGAGGTGCATCAGAAGCTGAATACGACCTCTTTGGGCAGGTTCTGGTAGCTACAGATTTATTTTTGCCAGCTCATTTCACCTTCATAAATTCGACTCTTTCTTGATGTTTCATATCCCTCTGATCAACCATGGTTGTCGATGACAGAGGGTAGAAAACTGCCGAAATCAAAATCAACTCATCATTATAATGATCAAGTAGTTGTTTTAAAAAAAAAATCACCACCCATCAGAGGGAGGTTACACCCGTTCCAAGGACCTGGTTGAACGTCACTTTCCTACTTTGTCATCAATCCTTAGGTAAAATATGCTCAACTTTTTCTACCCGAGCAAAAATATAGCAGATGGCTTACCCCAAAAAGGGAGAAGAGAGATGAACTTTGAAGGAAGATAACCGGGTTGAATATTTACATGTAAGTCTCAATTTGGCACTATACAAATTTGCCTTGGTCACCAATTTCGAAAACCTCATCTTCTAAACAAGCAAAACCATGAGCTTATCAAGGCATTTCGAAAAGTCAACACTCAACTCTCCCGGGCTAGAATTTTTTACACATAAAATATTTAATGAATGATTAGAATTCGTACTCAAATAAACACGGGAGTGGAAACTTACTAATATCATCAATGTAATTTAGCGGAGGCAGATAACTAATACATGCTTAGCGCACGCAAGAGCTAAAGGTTAGCGCACGCTAACGGGAGTCATCTGCAGATCAGACGAGTTACGAAGTCACCTGATGAGGATAGCGCACGCTACACATTATAATTAACGCACGCTATCGAGACCATATTATCGTTGTGAAGAGATTCAAACACAGAATGACGTATGTTGTGTCAAGATTTATTCATCCCGACAGGCGATCGACTATAAGGCCGAGCGACCAAGTCAATACCAGTCAAACTATGGCTAGCTCGCCTAATCGAAGATACCAGACCGCCATCAGGTACCTAGCGATCGACTCCCAAGGCGATCGCCTGGCGATCGACTCTAGTGTCCGGCTAAGGACAATCGGCCTACGCCCCGAACAGAGATCATCGCCCGTCAAAGTCATCGAAGACTGGATCTCAGAACAGCACCCACGTGCAGATCCACAAAAGGCGCTGACAGACAAGATCTTTGCTGACAGACAAGACCTTTGACCACAGCCTGTCACCTACCTCACCTACCGACAGGTCCGCCGAAAGTTGTCAGTGGGACCGCCCGTGACAGCAACTCAGGGCGCGTGCAGGCTTCCCATCGACCATACACTGCTTCCAAAGAAGAACATGACTTTAAGGGAACAAGCCCATGTGCTAAAAGACGATCGCTCGATTATTATAATACAGAAAAGGCGATCGCCCGGCAGATCCAAGTCCTATAAATAGAGAACCTCCTCCTACTGGAAAAAGG
This sequence comes from Orobanche coerulescens, assembly GCA_033398695.1. Classification (NCBI taxonomy): domain Eukaryota; kingdom Viridiplantae; phylum Streptophyta; class Magnoliopsida; order Lamiales; family Orobanchaceae; genus Orobanche; species Orobanche coerulescens. Next base: position 142,797,184 of record CM065805.1, on the reverse strand, counting down.
TTCTGAATTCATTCACCTACGGTTCCGAATTAGTGCCCAACTCATTCACTTACATTCCGAATTCATTCACGGAAATACAGAAGAACAAACATATCATCAAGCTCCAGGCTTTCTCGCCAGAATCCATCTCAGGATTTCTCTCTCCGAATCTCTCACCCAGAAGACGATCGGCAGAGGCAGGAAGTCTCCACAAGACAGATTCCAAGAGATTCATAAGCCCAAAAGCTCAAGCATCCAGCTAATACTCGCCGTGAGAGACTGTCGATCTCTCACCGCCGCGACTGTTCATCTCTTTTGTTACAAGAACTCACAAAGCATCAAATCTGGTTCTTCCGGCAATCTACACGCTCACTAGCTAAGATAACAAGAATCTTTACACTCATTGTAATTGTATTCTTACATTAGTACTTGTATCCTCGAATATTAGTATTAATAATATCTCGCGAGAGCATTCAAGCCCGGGACTAACAACCCCGGCAAATCTTGTGTTATTTATCTTTCTCACGGAAGTGTTCTCGCATTTGTTTGCTATCCATCCTTTCCAGCAATATCTATCTCCGGATAATATTTTGGGTAGCAACAATTGGCACTAGAGGAAGGGGATCTAACCTTCAAATTTTTATTCCAACCGTCCCGAAGAACACTCACTGTTCTCGGGGCATACACTTGAAGTGACACTCACTGCGCTTCAAAGAAAACCTTCAAAATCATGACATCCGCCGGTACATCGAAGAAAGCCACTCTTCGAACCGCCGGACACCATATCCCGGCTCAATCCGAACCCCAGCCGACGACCGGGGGAAGCCGCAGCAACGCGAGACTCTCGATCCCGCACCCGAGAGATGGCCCCAACCTCTCACTCGACCAGTTCCAAATCGAGGAACAGATCGAAGAGGCTATGGCCATCCTAGAGGAGCAACGGAGAGCACACGCGTCGCCTGCAATAACTCCCTCGATCGTCCGCCGCATGGGAAAACGGAAATTCAACGGGCTACTGGGCGAGCAATCGTCAGAAAGCCCCAATCCGCGAGAAAGGGCTCTCGCACGACCGGACGGATCCGTATTCAATCGCTTAGGGCGCGACCCATCCTGGCGACCGGGGCATTCTATTTCCAACCACGAGGAGACGGAATCCAAATCCGTCGCCAGGAGTTCGGACTATCCAACTCGCAGCCGAACACAGGTCAGCCGTCTGACTCCCGCCCCGATCGCCAGGGGATCAGTACTCAATCTCCTCGGCTCCTGCTCCGAGCGCCGAGCCGCAAGCAGCCAGGCCACGGCGATGGCCGCTATACAACGCCAGCTCGACGAGATGAAAGCACTCTTGGACACCGGGGCAAGCGCCAGCAAAAAGATCACCGGGCCGACCGAGCCACTCTCGGTCCACATCGAGCTTGCCCCCATACAACCAACGATCGCTCCTCCCAAAACACCTCTGTATGAGGGGAGATCGGACCCCGAAACTCACCTGAGTAAATTCCGAATCTACATGACTGGGTGTGGGGCATCTGATGCAACCAAGTGCCGGATCTTCCCGTTAACATTGGGCGAGCTGGCCCATAGGTGGTACGCCTCACTACCACCACGATCAATCACCTCCTTTAAGAAACTGGCGAATGATTTCACGTCATACTTCGCCAACAAGGTCGCCAGACCAGAAGGCCCCCACCGCGTGATGAAAATCAGGCAGGGGAAAGACGAAACCGACGCAGATTACATTGACCGAGTAGACGAAATCATCCTCACCGGCGAACCCGTCAGTGACGAGCTCGCTCTCTTCTCGGTCATGGGGGGATTCTACGGTCATTCTCCCATGTTTAGACATCTCACCAAGGATATCCCCCCAACCTACGCAATCTTCCGCGCTAAGGCTGCCAACTTTCTGGCCAGGCAAAGGCTACTCACCCTCCGCCTAGGCGAGGAAACGCCACCTCCTGTCCAGAATATAGCGATCGCCAAAGCAAAGAAGGCGATCGCCAAGCCACCCGGAGATCTCAAGGCCTTCGAGGACATGGAAGCCCATCTCCTCCATACATTCAACCGAACGCCGGCACATATTTTCTATGCCATCAAGGGGCACGAAAAGCTAAAAAATCCAAAGGCGATAAGGGACCACGGTCACCTGGACAACAATCAATATTGTGCCTACCATAAGAGTCCCGGCCACAGCACCAACCAATGCCGCGACCTCCTCAAACAGCTCTGGAGATTGTTCGAGGAGGGCAAGTTGGATAGCTTATTGGCTTAGCCAAGGCCCCTACAAATCTCTATACACGATCGTCCGAGTCGAACACCAAACAGGTTGAGAATCTCATACGAGCCGACCCCTAGATCAACCTCGGCGACCGTATCTACATGTTTCAATCAAGAGAAGGGGACCTCGGAAGTCTCCCCGATCTCCCTCCTTATTTAAAAAACTGAAGGACTCGCTCGCCATCTACAGTTCACCATCTAACACGATGGACTAAGGCACGAGATCGCCTCCCCCGCACAACGTACACCGTCGAAGGTCGGCATTTACATGACGATCCAAGGTGGAAGAGTGCAGCCATGGTCCTGGTGGTCGATGGAATCGACTGCTTAGGACATGAAAGGTCCCTTTGGTCCAAGATCGCCCGCCCTTCGTTTAAATACGAGGCCGGCGTAGTCTGAGGGCCCTCCAAAATTAATCAGTGGACATGATCGCTCGCGCTCAAAGGTTCATCATCTAACATGGTGAACCCGGACAATGCGACGTGCCACAACCCCCGTCTCAACGTACACCGTCTAGGTTCGCCATCTTCATGGTGGGCCGAGGTGGAAGCAGAGCTAAACAAGCCGCGAGCGTGGAGTTGAATCATCCGACGCTGCCCCGCGCAAGGACTCCTCTAGACCGAGACCGCACGCCCTTCGTTTAAATACGAGGCGAGGCGCAGCCTAACAGAGGACCCTCATAATAAAGTGAGTCATGAGACACTCAATGTCTTCGCGCATCAAGACATGATCAGGGAGTCAGTCCATCGAACTCCGCGATCGTGCATGGTTCCTCAAGACGGACGACCGTCCTCGAGGATTCGACAAAGTTGACGACCGCTCACTCAACGAATTATTTTCATCCCCTTACTTCCACTAAGTGAATAAAAACAAGGGGGAAGAGTGCGGACTACCAGAACGACGATCGTCGCTATTCAACCACATACGGAGATCGTCATTTTTTCAGATGTTGTGCAGCGATCGAATTTGTTGTAAAAGTTATCTCTATGAGTTTATCAATTTATTTAGAACTACCCTCGCAACGATCTCTCCTCACACATTTGTACAAAGTCAAACAAAGACTCAAAAATAACAATCATTCAAGTGATAAGTCAGAAATTCAAACGTTCTTTTCATTACTTGAAAAGATCAGAGTACATGGTCGCCCGAAGGCCTAAATGCTACAAAAGAAAGCTACAAATTACAAGGAAATAAGCTAAAACATCAAAAATGAAGTGCCTTAGGCCCCTGCCTGGCCTTCGCCATCAGCCTCCGGTACAGTCCCCCCATCTTCCGAAGCGTCGGGATGAGCAAGATTGGCCGGAGTCGGATACCAGCTCAAATCCACGCCGATGTCCGCAAGATCCAAGATCGGCAAGGAGAAAGATGAATGGAGAGGATGCTCCAACGCATACGCCTTGAAGTTCTCAGCAAGCGGCCCGACCTCCAAACCTCCCTTCTTAGCTGCTCGGATCGAGTCGTCGAACGCCATATAATAGGCGAACTCGTTGACAAACTCCAAGTTTTAAAAGGGATCAGCCTTGGTCGCCTCTACCTCTTTTTTCAGCTCTGCCATCTCCTGTTGCGACCCTTGGAGCTCGGCCTCCCTTGCAGCTACCTTCTCCCTCGCCTCCGTCAGCTCGCTAGTCAACCGAGCGATCGTCACCTTCTGACGATCGGCCTCCTCCTCAGTAACCTTCTGCGCCCGGACGACATTCAGCATCTGGTCCCGAAATCGGTCAACCGCCAAATGAGACAACTCGGTTTCCTTCTTCGCCAGCTCAAGCTCGTGGCTCGCCCGCTTGGCTGCCTCCAAAGAGTCCTTCTCCATCGCCACGATCTTATCGGCAAACTCGGCGTTCTCTTTCCGAGCCGCCTCGAGATCCGCCTGCAGGCGAATAGTGGAAGGTCGCCCCTCAAACTCCTGCGCAGCCTGGACAGCCATGGTCGCCGTCTGGAGAGAAAAGGCGAGAACAGCCTGCATCGTACTCCCCGATCGCATCCAGATCGGTCGTCTAGGCCTTCGGCAGAGCAGAAGCGGCCTTGCTGACGTATTGGGGGATGTCGCAAGACTGGCGAGGAGATCGGCTCGCTAGGAAATCCACGACCATCGGCGGGCAAGATGGATCTGTGCGACGGATCCTACATCAAAACAACAAAGTTAACACAACTCCTACGCAAATGCAAGTTTCAACACAAAAATGCAATCTACCTCTCAGCCCTCTCAGGGTCGCGACCGAAATACGGTTTCCCTCGAAGAGTCTCTGCGTCAGCAATCGCCATCTCTCGCATAAAAGCCGCAGAGGGCGGCTCATCCTCCGGAGCGAGAACGGTGATCGGAGGCGCGGCGATCCGCACTTCATTGCCAGGGGCAGGAACCGGAGTTTCTACCGGCCTCGGCCTTTTGCGATTCGATCGAAGCCCCTCCTCCGGAACTACCTCCTCAGCCACGATCGGCTCCACGCGAGGCTCCGCCTCTGGAACAATTGGCAGCGCAACAGGTGGGGCCCGGGACGACCACTTGTGGCGGAGACGGCCTAGAACTACAGGATTCGACATGGCGATCTCCGGCGGGGGCTCCAAAAAGCGAGGAAAGCGAACCTCTACAGTTAAGACGATCGATCAACAGTTAGATATAATTCCTCAAGTAAGGCGATCGCCTAGAAAGTGAAGGTCGCAGAAACTCATACCTGGTATCGAGAGATGTCTCGGGAAGCGGAATAGCTGAGCCGACAACCAACGGATCTCCTTATTGATCCGGCTAGCATCAAGATCATCATCCGACAAGCTCCGTATCCGCTCCTAGACAACCATGAAGTCAAAGGGCAGCTCCTCGACCGTCGGAATATGAAAACCTGCAAAACCGAGATCAAATTAGATCAGTCCAAAACGCATCCGAACGAAGGGAGAGTCTAAACCCTTATCGGGATTCCTCTCCCGAAACTCAGTAGGGATCTCCAGCTCGCCCGAAGGATTGTCGCTCTCGGAAGCCCTCCACTTGCCGGCAACCCAGAACCACTTCATCGGATCGCCCCGCGCCTTATTTGGGACTCCATGGATTACCCGACCAGATCGGCCCTGAATATGGTAACCGCCGACCGACCTTTTCTGAGCCGTCAGCTTGAACAAATGGTTCATCTCCAACGGCGATGGGAGGCGGTACAGGCGGTGACCGCCGAAAAGAGTGAGAGTGCAGATAATTTGGAGCCAAGTGTTCGGCGTCAACTGAAGTGGCGCCACGTTCCAAGCGGCCAGCAGGTGGGAGACAGCAAAAGATAGAGGGAAGCGCAGCCCGGCCTCCATAATTGCCTCATTCACGGTGACCATACCCATCGGAGGCTGATCGACTCGCTCATTCTCCGCCGGCGCGAACATGTCCACATCTGAAGGAACATGGAACCTCGTCCTCCAGACGGCCAGATCTTTCCTGGTCGTCGAACTCCGGATTTGGCCAAGCGACCACAAAGATCGCTGCGCAGCCCTGTACTGCGACCGTTTGGGAAGCTGATAAGGGTAGGTGACCGAGTATCCTCGGAAATCGAATCTCGGAGTCGGACCGGCCAACTTCTCCATTATCTCAGCGAAAGCCAGATAGGCCCGGCCGAAAGCGCAATGCTGCTCCCAGTAGGCCCTAATCGCCAGATCTCTCTCTGTCTGCGATCGTCTATCTTCAGCAGCCGCTTCCTTAGCGACGTCGGCTTCGTTGAATAAAGCCTCGATTTCAGCAGGGTCAATTCCGCCGTAATAGCCTCGGCCGCCGTCTCAGTGGAAGTCGAAGAAGGTCCTCCTGACCGATGTCCCGGCGTAATCGGTACTCACTCCATGCGATGGTGACGTTCCAGCCATTCTCAAAGAAAGAAAGGAGAAAAGGATTTTTTCTTACCCAAAGATGAAATTGATCGACGATCGGCACTAAGATCTTCAGAAAAATCTTCATCAAGTCCTTCTTTCTCCAGTTAGTGCGCGTGAGAATGAAGACTGCAACACTGCCCCCTTTTATAGGAGATGGCAGGGACTCGTTTGCAATAAGGGAAAATCTCAGGGGTCGAATCCCAAACGTCGCATTTATTGACTCCCTCGAGACCCGCGTACACGTCTTTTCAAAGACGCATCAGCTGAGGAGTCATTAATGGCCGTTGGTATCCTCCAACAGAAGCCCGACACGTGCACGGAGACTTTTCCACGCCCATTGCCTTCTCCCGCGCAGTTTAGCGGCCAACCAGGTCGCCCGAACTCAGAATATATCAGCTCAAAGACGATCGCCAGTTCAGTTAAACACAGATTCGCTCGTCAAAAGTTCAGCGATCGCCAAGAGAACCACCTCACCCTACGTTTCCAACATAGGAGCGAGCTGGGGGGCAATTGTTGTGTCAAGATTTATTCATCCCGACAGGCGATCGACTATAAGGCCGAGCGACCAAGTCAATACCAGTCAAACTATGGCTAGCTCGCCTAATCGAAGATACCAGACCGCCATCAGGTACCTATCGATCGACTCCCAAGGCGATCGCCTGGCGATCGACTCTAGTGTACGGCTAAGGACAATCGGCCTACGCCCCGAACAGAGATGATCGCCCATCAAAGTCATCGAAGACTGGATCTCAGAACAGCACCCACGTGTAGATCCATAAAAGGCGCTGACAGACAAGATCTTTGCTGACAAACAAGACCTTTGACCACAGCCTGTCACCTACCGACAGGTCCGCCGAAAGTTGTCAGTGGGACCGCCCGTGACAAAGAATTTCAGACGCGTGAGCTCTATCGATCAGATACTGGCCGCCAGCAGCTCATGACTTTAAGGGAACAAGCCCATGTGCTAAAAGACGATCGCCCGATTATTATAATACAGAAAAGGCGATCGCCCGGCAGATCCAAGTCCTATAAATAGAGAACCTCCTCCTACTGGAAAAAGGTTCTGAATTCATTCACCTACGGTTCCGAATTAGTGCCCAACTCATTCACTTATGTTCCGAATTCATTCACGGAAATACAGAAGAACAAACATATCATCAAGCTCCAAGATTTCTCGCCGGAATCCATCTCAGGATTTCTCTCTCCGAATCTCTCACCCAGAAGACGATCGGCAGAGGCAGGAAGTCTCCACAAGACAGATTCCAAGAGATTCATAAGCCCAAAAGCTCAAGCATCCATTAATACTGTGAGAGACTGTCGATCTCTCACCGCCGCGACTGTTCATCTCTTTTGTTACAAGAACTCACAGAGCATCAAATCTGGTTCTTCCGGCAATCTACACGATCACTAGCTAAGATAACAAGAATCTTTACACTCATTGTAATTGTATTCTTACATTAGTACTTGTATCCTCGAATATTAGTATTAATAATATCTCGCGAGAGCATTCAAGCCCGGGACTAACAACCCCGACAAATCTTGTGTTATTTATCTTTCTCACGGAAGTGTTCTCGCATTTGTTTTCTATCCATCCTTTCCAGCAATATCTATCTCCGGATAATATTTTGGGTAGCAACAACGTATGCAGTGAAGTCATCTAAGAGCACGCAACAAAAAAGTATTAGCGCACACTAAATATCAAGTTTGAATCAAGTCAATCAATCCGTTGGGAAGAATCTGATGCAAGTCAAAAACTATAAACGGATATATGACGCATGCAATGATGCAAGATTAGCGCACACTACATTGCATAATTAACGTACGCTACAACAAGAGGATAACGTACGTAGCAAGAAGGCATAACGTACGTAAGGGAAGAAACGAAGCCACTGGATTAGAACTGGACATCGATAATGCACGCTACATGGAAGGCATAACATACGTAAAGAGGCTAAACGCACGTTATTAAGAAGAGCTAGCGCACGCTAGCAAGTCAGAAGTCAATAGCGGCTAGTTTGATGAAGAAGGGTATAAATACCATTCATGTGGTATTATTTCACTACAACAACTTCAAGCAAAAAACTCATTGATCAGATATTCATATTAATATTATTGTTGTTGTGATATTGAGCTTATATTGTTAGTTTGAGTGTTTATACATTCAACATATACACGAGAGGTAAAAGAAAAGATACGATTGGATTCGGTGTTATTAGGATCAAGGATCTGGCATTATTAGAATCGCAATCGATATCTTCGTGAGGTTTATCTAGTACCGATAGAAAGCTAGAGCAGTTGATTCCTTGTCCGATAGAAAAGAAAAACGGTTTCACTTGGACCTACAAAAAGAAAAGTAAGAGAACCGTTTTACTCGAACCGATAGAAGACGAGCTTGTAACGGTAATCCCTCGACCGATAGAAGAGAGGTGCAGAGGTTTTGATCTTCAACCTATAGAAAAAGATACATCGAGAGAGGACGTAGGCACATTTGGCCGAACCTCTATATATCCGTGTGTCGTTTAATTTTCGCACATTTAATTTACGCTTCCGCAACACGGCGCATATTCCGATATTGCTCCAACAATTGGTATCGAAGCGGTACCTCCAATAAGCGGCTTAACATCCGAGGAGTCGATCCAAATGGCTTTTCAATTTGCTCCAGTTGAAGGCCTTGCTCTTAACCGACCACCATTTTTTGATGGCTCAAACTTCATGACGTGGAAGAAAAAGATGTCAATATTCATCCAAGCGTATGACATCGAGCTTTGGAAAGTAATTTGCCTTGGTCCGAAAATTCCTCTCAAATCCGACGGTACGCTTAAATCCTTCTAAGAATATGATGACGCGGATTGGAAGAACGACCATCTAAATTGTAAGGCTACTCAATTTCTATTTTGTGCCTTAAATCCAGAAGAGGTCAATCGTATCTCATCGTGTGAAAATGCTAAAGAAATATGGAAAATTCTTGAAATCACACACGAAGGGACAACTCAAGTCAAGGAGACGAAGATCAATATGCTTCTCCATGACTACGAGTTATTCATGATGTAATGTGATGAGTCCATCACCAACATGCTCGACCAATTTTCGGTCATCACCAATGGACTAGCTGTAATATCCGTGATTTTTAATTTTCGGTAATTTCTTTTTTTGGCGGAAGTCCATCTTGGCGACTCTATTGTGACCGTTTCGTCATTTAGAGAGTGATTAATTGTACACTTTTTGTCATCCGAGTTCGTTTTTGTGTCACTTTATTAAGTTCCGTGTTCTTAAGCGACTTTTCCGCACTTGAGTTCGATTCTTGCGAATCTCGTCCGAAACTGTTGTTTCAAGTTTCTCGTAAGTTCATGTAATGTTGTTATATGTGTTGCGAGCTTTGGATTAGTGTGTCGATCGTGTATCGGTTATTTCGGACGTAAGTGATCAGTAGGCAGAGGCTGGACGAAGGCCGGTTACGGCCGTACGATGCTGGTTACGACCGTAAGGGGGTGCCGATTACGGCCGTAGTGACTAGACAGATTTCAGGCAGTGACCCCTGGGAGTTCGGTTACGGCCGTAAGTCTATGCCGATTACGGCCGTAAGGCTCAACAGTTGTGTACGCAAGGCTTTCGGCCGTTGCTTGTGCTATCGGCAGTTGACCGAGTTATGACCGTAAGGCACTGCCGGTTATGGACGTAACTTTGCCAGCCATATATAGGCCTGGTCTAGGACAGACTTCATTTTACCCTTCTTTCCTCATTTTTGTGGCGGCTGGCGGCGGGAGACTCGGGAGCGAATCAATGTATTTTTCTTGAATCCCTAGAGTTGACTTTTTGGGGAGTTTTGTTCTTAATTTTGTTTCCATCCGATTTTTGATGAACCGATTGTTGGTTAATGATGTTGTTAAACATATCCTATGGATTGTATATCCATATTTTGGTTTGGAATTCTATTTTTCTATTTTGGTCGGTCGATTCATGTTCTTGGCCGTTTTGGGGGAAACCCTTGAACTTTCGTCGTTTGTTCCTTGAATTCAACGACTTTAGGTCGTGATATGGAATTCATTTTCATTGTTGTTATTGTTGTTCATAGTTTATTGCCGCGGGTTACTGTTCGGTGGAGTCGGCGGGTTCGTAGTCGGTTCGTGCCAACCTACTTCGGTCGATTCTTCACATTGTGGTTATTCGAGGCAAGTACCTTGTCCATACATCTCTTGTTTTATGGATATGATGATTGGTGATTGTCTTGGTATGTTTGTTTGATTGTTTGAGGTGAACTTTCAAAAGATTCGGTTTAGCCTCGTCGAAGGCTCACTTTTAAAATGCGTTTGTTTTGTGAACGTTGTGTCTCGTAAATGGTTAAGTGAACCCTATAAATATGCTTGGTGTTGTTGTTGTGCTTTGATAATATATATATATATATATATTATCTCATTTCGGTACGTTGTGATTCGACAATTATGTCGTGCTTTGTGTTTGTTGCCTTTGGGTGAATTGCTTGAATATCCTTGGTGTGACATGTTGATTGTGTGAATGCATTCTGCTCACCTCGGGAGGGTCCGGCGAGGCCTCGAGGGAATCCAATGGTATAGTCCTGGATTCACGAGTTGGTGTGTATATGAATTGTGAATGTATTTTACTCACCTCGTGAGGGTCCGGCGAGGCCTCGAGGGAATCCAATGGTATAGCCCTGGATTCACGATTTAGTGTTGTATTTGTTTGACCAAGATTTGCGTATCTTGGGTGATTATGTTATGATGATTTTATGTGCGTCAAGGACACGTGATGTGGATTTGACCCTGTGAATTGTTGTTGGTTTTATTTGTGTAAACAAAACCTTTGAGCTGCGACCCCTGTTGATTTTGAAAAGAGAAGGATTCGATAATCCTAAATTGTTTTCTATTAAAACTCCCGATGGCATTTTTAAAACCATTATATAAATTGTTTCCCTTGATTTGTTATCTTTCGATTTTGGAAAGATTTACCCAAACTCTTGTCTCGGGAGGTACTTTTGTTATGTTTGAATCTTAGAGGATTCCTGATTATTATTATTCTTGGAACTTGAATTGTATGACTCGTATTTGCACTTTGTACTTGCACTAGCAAAATAGTGGAATCTTGCTAACCCCCGAGTAATCAGGGGGTGGATGTCTGTATTTACATTCAGGTTTTGGAAGCGTAACACAGGGTCAGCATGAAGGATGATGAAAGATGATCGATAGTAATCACATGAGGTCCCGTACGTTGTTGTACAGGTTCAGTTGTACTTTATTTCCGCTGCACTATTTTTCCCCTTTGTACGGGAGTATTTTGTATTTGACCCCTGCGTGGGTATGTATTGAGATTGAGTTATATGTTTTTATTGAACGACCAAATCGGTCTACTGAGTCATTTTAGTCTTAAAGGCATTCTTGAGACGTTCGATGTTGTTACCAGCCTGGTAGATCCTTGAGGAAAGGTTCTACGGCGTGTAATATCCGTGAGAGAATTGGGGGTGTTACATAAATGGTATCGGAGCTTAGGTTGTGGAAACCTAGGCTGTCGGGTTTAGTGGTGTCTGTTGAGTTTTTGTCTCATCGGATTTTGTCTGACTGATTCATGTCGCGATGCGTCGTCTGAGTTTGTTGGTCGTGATTAGTATCGTGCGGCGATCATCATCTTCGTGCGACCTGTGGATGTAAGTCTCTCTTCTTTGTGTTGTGCCTCGTGTGACACGATTTACTGGTATGATTATGTGTTAAGTGACGAAATCCTTATGCAGATTCTAGTTTCGTGATGCGTTTATGTGACTCTCATGTTTCGTTTATATGAGGAGTGTTGTCGTTATTTATGTCCTTTTGACTGTGATATTTGACTGTTTGTTCCGGTAAAAGACAGGTGTTGTCTTAGCTTTGAACGAGTTGATGCGTGTATTATGATGTATGTAAGTGAATGTCGATACGTGTGAGTTTTGGGCATTCTGGCCTATTGGATTTTTAAAAACCTTGAGTATCTTAGAAAATAAAATTCGAGACGTACTTTTAAATGGATTATATTTTCGAGGCGCCTACTAGCGCAACTATCTGTTTCAAAATTTTTCTACCTTGAGGACCAAAATATTTTTTGATATTCCAGTAATTTTGGAAATGCATTTGCTTAGACCCAAGGGTCGAATATTTTTGTAAGTTTCAATTTAAAGGAAAAGTGTCCTCATTTTTATCAAATGTAAGATGGTTTTTCAACGTCTCGATAACAATGTTTGTAAAACTTTTTGAAAAGGTGATACTCAAGATCAACTAGTGTTTCCAAAATCATATTTTTTTTTCAAAGGTGGTTTTGATTTTTAAAACCTATCACTTCCTGCTTGTGGTCGGAGAAGGTGTGTATGATGTTAGTATTGTCGTTAGGGTGTTAGCCCTCTGAGTTGTGATTGAATTGGTGGTGTGAGCGTTGAGTCGTTCGCCATGTATTTGTTCTACTAGCCCTCTGTGAGAGGTGTGATGTGGCATTTAATGTTTGTCGCCTCGTGGTGAATTGCGTGTTGTCGCACATGTGCGAGCTGTTAAAGCTTGGGTTTGTACGTTTGTGTAAATATGTGATTGTTTCATGATGTTTGTGATTATGTGCTGGTTATCGTTCGGGCCGTTGAGATCACCGAACAATGCCATCGTTAATGTGATGTTGATGTGCGTGTTTCTTAATGATTGTAATCATCATATGTGTTGCGTGTTATGATTTTCTGTTGTGCTGAGTTGGCATCTCCGGTTTGTTGTTTTGCGATGTTATATTCCATTGTACCTAGCAGTCGTATATTCGGTATGCCGAGCTGAGGTGCTTCAACCGTATTGTGCCGGGGGCATGTACGTACAAATTTTCCTTCTCGTCAGTAACGCATTTCAAGTGTGGACTCGAGGGACACAGAATCCGGTTTTGCGAATTGGTTATGGAGACTTCTAGAGTCCGCGCTTCAGCACAGATATCAGGATCGGCTCTGAGAGGCCCATGGGAGATGTTTTTGTCGGTTGCTTTTTGTGTTGTTCTCTTGCTCCCGTTGTTGTGAGTTGCGGGGACATGTCTCTTATAAGAGGTTGAATGTAATGCCGTATTATTTTTGACTTCTGTAGTTTCTCTCTCTCAATTCTATCGACTTGCTCGTGATTGTTGATACTTTTTTAACTTGTTTGGTATCTCGGTTGTCATCGTTCGAATGGGTTGTGACCTTGTTTCGGATAAATCTGTTTATCATTGTGACTTTTCCGAGTTCGGTTCGATTCTTGTGAACCTTGTTCGAAAGTAACATCTTTTAATTTCTACCAGCTCTTTTAATGTCTTGAGTTGAAGTGTGAACTTCGGAGTCATTGTTTGACCGTTATCGTTCAATCATTGTTGTTCGATCGTTGTTATTCGATCATTATTTTTCGATCGTTGTTGTTCGATCATTGTTATTTGATCGTTGTTGTTTGATCATTGTTGTTCGATCATTGTTATTCGATCATTGTTTTTCGATCATTGTTGTTCGATTATTGTTGTTTGATCAATTTTGTTCGATCATTGTTGTTCGATCGTTGTTTTTCGATCGTTGTTGTCCGATCGTTGTTGTTCGATCGGGGTTGTCTGACTGTTGTTGCCTGATCTCGTACCGCGAAGAATTGTCGTTCACCGTTAGTCTGTTGTTTTGAGTGTGGCCAGGTGGGTCACCGAGCCGTGCATTGCGAGACGGTAACTGAGAGATTTGGGTATCGAGGTTGCGTCACTGCTCCGAAAGGACACGGAGATGCCTAGTATGGTTTTTGAGAATTTCGGCGTAGTCCGAATTGTTTGTGATTGTCCTTGTGGATCGTTTTGTGTTTATTTTCTGTTTTCTCGATTGTTCGTGTTTCCTTGTAATAGGTGCTTTGTGTTTTGTGATTGTTCGGATAATTGAGTTGATTGTATTATCTGTTTGATGATGTTTCTCACTTGTTGGTTTTATTATGTCTCTGCCTGTGACGTTGTGATGGTTGTCGTGGAGCGTGTTTTCACGCCGTATGTCTCTTTGCGTTGCTTGTAACGCTTCGCCGTTGGGCGCGAGTTTTCGGTTCTTGTGTATCCGTTGAGTGTTTCCTGGTGGGCTGTTGCTCCCCCTACTTATTTCAAGTTTCGGGACGAAACTTCTTTTAAGGAGGGTAGTATGCAATATCCGCGATTTTCGATTTTCGGTATTTTTTTTTGGCGGAAGTCCATCTTGGAGACTCTATTGTGACCATTTTGTCATTTTGAGAGTGATTAATTCTACACTTTTTGTCATCCGAGTTCGTTTTCGTGTCGTTTTATTGAGTTCTGTGTTCTTAAGTGACTTTTCCACACTTGAGTTCGATTCTTGCGAATCTCGTCCGAAACTGTTGTTTCAAGTTTCTCGTAAGTTCATGTAACGTTGTTATACGTATTGCGAGCTTTGGCTTAGTGTGTCGATCGTGTATCGGGTATTTCGGACGTTTTGGGCTGTTTTCGTAATTTCTCAAAGTTTGGGGTAATTACTTTCTGTTGTCGAATTTCGATCCTTCGGGTGGTCGGAATCGTGTTTTCTCTCAGCGTTTTGTTTCTTCTTTGCGAGTACTTCGTAACCGTATCTTCGATTCATATTCAGGTTTGGGTTTCGAGGTTGTCCGGGCCGTCGGAAGTAGCCACGACCGAGTCACGGCCGCACTTTGTGGAGCAGGCACTGGCCTGGCCGAGTTACGGCCGTAAGGTGCCGGTTACGGACGTAAATGATCGGCAGGCACAGGCTGGACAAAGGCCGGTTAGGGCCGTAAGGAGTACTGGTTACGGCCGTACGGTCGGTTACTACTGTAAGTGGGTGCCGACATCGTAGTGACTCGGCGATTTCGTGCGTGACCCACAGGAGTTTGGTTATGGCCGTAAGGCTATGCCGATTACGGCCGTAAGGCTCGACAGTTGCATAAGCAAGGTTTTCGGCCGTTGCGTGCGCTATCAGCAATTGACCGAGTTACGGTCTTAAGGCAATGTCGGTTACGGCCGTAACTCTGCCGGCCATATATAGGCCTGGGCTCGGCCAGACTTCATTTTACCCTTCTTTCCTCGTTTTTGTGGAGGATGGCGATGGGAGACTCGGGAGCTCGAGTTCTTGGTCGGTTCTAATCATTTCTAAGGCATTTTGGAAGATTCTTGTTGATTATATCATCATCCAATCCGCGTTCTTCGTCGAATCAAGGTATTTTTCTTGAATCCCTAGAGTTGACTTTTTGGGGACTTTTGTTCTGGATTTTGTTTCCATCCGATTTTTAATGAACCGATTGTTGATTAATGATGTTGTTAAACATATCTTATGGATTGTATATCCATATTTCGGTTTATAATTCTATTTTCATGTTTTGATCGGTCGATTCGTGTTCTTGGCCGTTTTATGGGAAACCCTTGAACTTTCGTCGTTTGTTCCTTGAATTCAACGACTTTAGGTCGTGCTATGGAATTCATTTTCATTGTTGTTATTGTTGTTCGTAGTTTATTGTCGCGGGTTACCGTTCGGTGGAGTCGGCAGGTTCGTAGTTGGTTCGTGCCAACCTACTTCGGTCGATTCTTCGCGTTGTGGTTATTCAAGGCAAGTACCTTGTCTATACATCTCTTGTTTTGTGGATATGATGATTGGTGATTGTCTTGGTATGTTTGTTTGATTGTTTGAGATGAACTTTCAAAAGATTCGGTTTAGCCTCGTCGAAGGCTCACTTTCAAAATGCGTGTGTTTTGTGAATGTTGTCTCTCGTAAATGGTTAAGTGAACCCTATGAATATGCTTGGTGTTTTTGTTGTTGTGCTTTGATAATATATATGTAATATCCGCAATTTCGAATTTCAGTAATTTTCTTTTTTCGGAGGAAGTTCGTTTTGACAACTCTACCATGACTGTTTCGTCATTCCGAGAATGATTAATTCTGCACTTTTTGTCATCCGAGTTCGTTTCGGTGTCGTTTTGTTGAGTTCCGTGTCCTTAATCGACTTTTTCACGTGGGAGTTCGACTTTGTAAAGCCACCATTAATTCTTGGAAACTCCAAAAATTCTAAATCTTTGCAATATTATAGAGCATCAAGTTAGCTTTCCAATGGTTCAAACAGTGAGTCAATCGGAGACCAGACGAGGGAGTTATGGTCGAAATAGCTAAGACTATACGATGTGCCTTTTTCGTGTTGGAGTGGGCTGTACCGTGTGCCGCGGCACACTTCAGCTGTGCTGCGGCACTAAGCTGATTCCTGGGCGTTTTTCGTGGCCCTGGGCCGCGGCACACGGGCTTTTTCTGCGTTTTTTAGCAGATTTTCGAGGAGAAAACTTCATTTTTCTCCTCTCTTCTTCCTCCTTCCATCTAGGGCGATTTGTGGGCGATTTTTGGGCGATTTGAGTGCTCCCAAACTTGTAGAGATCATCCACCTCAAGTCTTGTTGTAGATTTTCGACCTCTACTTGAATCATTCATCCAAATCAAGGTATTTTGGCTTGAACCCTTATTTTTGTAGATTTGGGGATTTTCCTTTTTGATTTCGATTCCAATCCGTTTTTAATCAATTAATTGTTGTATAAACGTTGTTTTGAACTTGTTCTACGGATTGGATACTCGTATCTTTGGTTCGTTCGACCCGAGGGGTGATTTCTTTGTTCTTGAAGGGTCTTGAACATTTAATGTTCGATTAAATGTTCGAATGAGTTTCCTTTGATAGTTTGTTGGGATTTCCGTTGTTTTTGGCCTTGATTCTCATCGTAATCGTGTTTTATTATTCCTTACGGAGGATTATAGGTGCTCGATGATTCCGATGTTGAATTCCGTTGGTGATTGATGATTCATGTGGTGTTTTCCCGTAGTAATTTCGGTGCTATCGCGTTCTAGATAGTGTTTGGGAATTTGAGGGCTACCCGGCCGTATCCGTTCATTTTTCCATTGCTCGTGGTATCGAGGCAAGTATCTTGCCCATACGTTTCATGTTTCATAGGCATAATTGTTGATAAATGATTTCTATACGAAATCCAAATGTTTAATGAACGTAAAAAGGGATCGGTATGTTCTCGATAAATGTTGTCTTTCAACGATAATTCGTATACTTCGTGAATATGTGTTCTCGGAATATGTGTGTTGGTTTTGTATGTTGAAAGATAATATGATCACTTCGAGTGAGTTTGATAGACCGTAATCCTTTGCTGGGGATTACGTATTGTTATTATGTACTTGTTCGGTAAGAACGTAATGTGTGTGATATTAGTTGTTACTCCTTGAAAGGAGTTTGTGATGCTTAATGTTATTTGGCTTGATAAGTGATTATTGTTGTGTGCTTGATGTATGTGATGTGCCTCCGGGTAGGATTGTTGAATCTCCGGGATCCATACTTGCTAGTATGGGTCGGGCGTGACCGTAGAGTTATCCAATCCGGGTATGTCTTGCGGGGACTCCGAGGTTCGGGGCTTGCTAGCCCGATGCCGGGATAACTTGTGGGGTTATCATCGGGTATGTCTTGCGGGGACTCCGAGGTTCGTGTCTTGTTAGCGCGATGCCGGGATAACTTATGGTTGTGGTTTGGTTGTGATATTCGTGTCGTTGAGACATGTGATTTGATATGTTTTTCCTATTGGGTTATTCACTCGGGTTTGTTCTTCGGGAGCATCTGAGGTTCGTGGCTTGTTAGCACGGGACACGAATAATCCTTAGGAACATGTGATTTGTGATTTGGGTCACGGACCCCGTGTTTTGTGAAATGGGTTGTGGACCCTGCGTATTGTTACCGGAACTTGAATTTTGGAAAATGACTTTTGGGCTATGTGCCTAAACGTTTTCGAAAGGTTTTAGAATTTTTATATCCCAAATGTTTTCTAAACTCCCGAGATCGTCAAATGTTTTGTAATATGGACATTGGGTTATTTCCTACCTTTCACGTTTTGAATGGTTTGATCAAGTGAATTTTCTCGGGAAGTATATTCGCAATTATTCTGTTTTTATGGAGTATGATATGTATGGCTCGTTTTCGTATTTTATACTTGCACTAGCAAAACAGTGGAGTTTTGCTAACCCCCGAGTATTCGGGGGGTGGATGTCTGTATTACATTCAGGTTTTGGAGCAGAGCACAGGGTCGGCATGAAGGATGATGAAAGATGAACGATACTAATCACACGAGGATCTGTTGATGTCGTTTTGGTCTAGTTGTATTTTCTTTTCCGCTGCAGTATCTTTTCCCCGTTGTACGGGAGTTTATTGTATTTTGACCCCTGCATGGGTATGTGTTTGGAATTGAGTTGTATGTTATTATTGAAGGACCAAGTCGGTCTACTGAGTCATTTTAGCCTTAAAGGCGAGGTTTAGATGTTTGATTTTAGTTATCAGCCTGGTAGATCCTCGAGGAGAGGGTCTACGGCGTGTAATATCTCTGAGCGGATTGGGGGTGTTACATAAATGGTATCGGAGCTTAGGTTGTGGAAACCTAGGCTGTCGGGTCAGTGGTGTCTGCTGAGTCTTTGTCTCGTCGGATTTTGTCTGACTAAGTCGTGTCGCGACGCGTCGTCTGAGTTTGTTGGTCGTGATTAGTATCGTGGGCGATCATCATCTTCGTGCGACCTGTGAATGTAAGTTTCCCTTCTTTGTGTTGTGCCTCGTGTGACACGAGCTATTTTTATGATTATTTGTTAAGTGATGGAATCCTCTTATGGATTTTGATTTCGTGATATGTGGTTATTTGACTCTCATATTTCGTTCATATGAGGAGTAGTGTTGTTGGATTGTGCATGTTGAACTGTATTTCTTTTATCCGCTGCGTGAGTTCTTTTGTAATGACTTTCGGTATTTTACCGACCGAGTTTTATTTCGAAAACCGATTCCCTTAACCGAGTTTTTGGCATTATGGCCTTGACCGCTTTGACGAAATTCTTATGACGGTATTTAATATTTTGTAAATGGCTTTCGTGAGTTTTTGAAATATTACCGTCATCGGCCTTTTTGGCATTTTTGTAAATGGTTTTTATCCTGGTGAGTTCCGGCGCGGGACCCACGGCGCTATAATGTTTTGTGTAATTACCTGAAATTTTTGGGCATTCTAGCCCATTGAATTATCTTTGAAAAACTTGAGTATCTTAGAAAATAAATTTCGAGACGTACTTTCAAAATGAATTATTTTCTCGTGGTACATCCAAGATGCCACGATATGTTTCAAAATTTTTCTACCGCGAGGACCCAAAATGTTTTGAGATATTTTCAATATTTTATAAACACTTTTACTTAGACCCGAGGGTCGAATATTTCCGAAAGTTTTTCACGAAAAGAAAGTGTCCTCATTTTTATCAAATGCGAGATGGTTCTCCAAAGACTCGATAACGATGTTTCACGTTTGTACTTTTTCTTGAAAGGTGATACTCAAGATCAACCAGCATTTTTCTAAATTATTTTCAAAAGGATGTTTTCATTTTAAAAACCTATCCATTCCCGTTTGAGGGCTGGATATGTATGTATGATGTTTGCTTTGTCGTTATGATGTTACTCCCGAGTATGATCGAATTGGTGGCATGAATGTCGAGGCGTTGCCACGCATTTGTTGTACTAGCCCTCTGTGAGAGGTGTGAACTGGTGTTTACTGTTTATCACCTCGTGGTGATTTGCGTGTTGTCACACGAGTGTGGGTTGTTAAAGCTTGGATTTTTGTGCGTTTATGCACATGTGTGATTGTTTCATGATGTTTGTAATTATGTGCTGGTTATCGTTCGGGCCGTTGAGGTCGCCGAACGATACCGTCGTTGTTGTAGTGTTTGTGTGTGTATTACTTTACGATGGTAATCGTTATATATGATATGTGTTATGATTCCTCGTTGCCGAGTTGGCATCTCCTAGATGTTGTTTTGCGGTGTTATGTTCCATTGTATCTAGCATTTGTATTTTCGGTATGCCGAGCCGAGGCATTTCAACCGTGATGTGCCGGGGAATGTACGTGCAAATTGTCCTTCTCAAGAACACATTTCGAGTGTGGACTCGAGGGTCACCGAATTCAGTTTTGCGAATTGGCTACCGAGACTTTCGAGTTTGCGCTTCAAAGACAGTTATCGGGATCGGCTCCGAGAGGCCCATAGGAGATTTTTTCTCGGTTGCTTTTTGTGTTGTTACCTTGTTTCCGTTATTGTGAGTTGCGGGACGACTTTCTTTTAGAAGAGGTCGAATATAATACCCGTATTATTTTGGCTTCTATATTTTCTCTTTCTCCGCCTATCGATTCGCCCGTGTTCGTTGATATTGTCTGAGCTTGTTCTGTATTTCGGTTTCATCGTTCGAACGAGCTGTGATCTTGTTTTGGGTCGATCTGGTTATCGCTGTGACTTTTCCGAGTTCGGTTCGATTCTTGTGAACCTTGTTCGGAAGTAGCATCTTTTGGTTCTACTAGCTCTTTTATTCGAAGTGGATCGTATTTGGAACTTCTGTATTTTCGACTCTGTCGACTCGTTTATGTTTGTTAACATTTTCTGAGCTTGCCCTGTCCCTTACTTTTGTTAATCGAACGAGGGTGGTATTGTTTCGGAATTACTCGTTCGTCGTGTGACTTTTCAATTGTTATTCCCTTTCCTGTGGATCTTATGTGAGTGTGCATCTTGTTGTTTTCACCGGATCATGTTTTGTCTCGAGTCGAGATGTGAACCTCGGAGTTGTCGGTTGAACCTTCTTGTCCTTCGTGATCCGAACGTGATCGTTCAATTTTTGTTGTCTCGATCTTTGTGGTTCGATTGTTTGATTGTTGGGTTTTTGTTGATCTCGTTTCGTGATTGTTGAACATTCAGACTCCTTCGTAATTCCCTTAAGTTTGGGAAATCAGTTTCGTTTCGATCTTCCAACCCTTGGGCGGTGGAATTCCGTGTTTGTTCAGCGATTGGCTCGCGTTTCGATTGATGTACCGTTGTGTTGGTCGTCGTGGAGCGTGTTTTCACGTCGTATGTCTCTTTGCGTTTCTTGCAGCGTTTCGCCGTTGGGCACGAGTTTTCTATTTTTGTGTATCTCGTCGAGTTTTCCTGGCGGGTATATTGCTCCCCCCCTACTTGTTTTAAGTTTCGGGACGAAACTTCTTTTAAGGAGGGTAGAATGTAATATCCGCAATTTCGAATTTCGGTAATTTTCTTTTTTCGGAGGAAGTTCGTTTTGACAACTCTATCATGACCGTTTCATCATTCCGAGAATGATTAATTCTGAACTTTTTGTCATCCGAGTTCGTTTCGGTGTCGTTTTGTTGAGTTCCGTGTCCTTAATCGACTTTTTCACGTGTGAGTTCGACTTTGTAAAGTCACCATTAATTCTTGGAAACTCCAAAAATTCTGAATCTTTGCAATATTATAGAGCATCAAGTTAGCTTTCCAATGGTTCAAACGGTGAGTCAATCGGAGTCCAGACGAGGGAGTTATGGTCGAAATATCTATGACTATACGATGTGCCTTTTTCGTGTTGGAGTGGGCTGTACCGTGTGCCGCGGCACACTTCAGCTGTGCCGCGGCACTAAGCTGATTCCTGGGCGTTTTTCGTGGCCCTAGGCCACGGCACACTTGTCCTGTGCCGCGGCACACGGGCTTTTTCTGCGTTTTTTAGCAGATTTTCGAGGAGAAAACTTCATTTTTCTCCTCTCTTCTTCCTCCTTCCATCTAGGGCGATTTGTGGGCGATTTTTGGGCGATTTGAGTGCTCCCAAACTTGTAGAGATCATCCACCTCAAGTCTTGTTGTAGATTTTCGACCTCTACTTGAATCATTCATCCAAATCAAGATATTTTGGCTTGAACCCTTGTTTTTGTAGATTTGGGGATTTTCCTTTTTGATTTCGATTCCAATCCGTTTTTAATCAATTAATTGTTGTATAAACGTTGTTTTGAACTTGTTCTACGGATTGGATACTCGTATCTTTGGTTCGTTCGACCCGAGGGGTGATTTCTTTGTTCTTGAAGGGTCTTGAACATTTAATGTTCGATTAAATGTTCGAATGAGTTTCCTTTGATAGTTTGTTGGGATTTCCATTGTTTTTGGCCTTGATTCTCGTCGTAATCGTGTTTTATTATTCCTTACGGAGGATTATAGGTGCTCGATGATTCCGATGTTGAATTCCGTTGGTGATTGATGATTCATGTGGTGTTTTCCCATAGTAATTTCGGTGTTATCGCGTTCTAGATAGTGTTCGGGAATTTGAGGGCTACCCGGCCGTATCCATTCATTTTTCCATTGCTCGTGGTATCGAGGCAAGTATCTTGCCCATACGTTTCATGTTTCATAGGCATAATTGTTGATAAATGATTTTTATACGAAATCCAAATGTTTAATGAACGTAAAAAGGGATCGGTATGTTCTCGATAAATGTTGTCTTTCAACGATAATTCGTATACTTCGTGAATATGTGTTCTCGGAATATGTGTGTTGGTTTTGTATGTTGAAAGATAATATGATCACTTCGAGTGAGTTTGATAGACCGTAATCCTTTGCTGGGGATTACGTATTGTTATTATGTACTTGTTCGGTAAGAACGTAATGTGTGTGATATTAGTTGTTACTCCTTGAAAGGAGTTTGTGATGCTTAATGTTGTTTGGCTTGATAAGTGATTATTGTTGTGTGCTTGATGTATGTGATGTGCCTCCGGGTAGGATTGTTGAATCTCCGGGATCCATACTTGCTAGTATGGGTCGGGCGTGACCGTAGAGTTATCCAATCCGGGTATGTCTTGCAGGGACTCCGAGGTTTGGGGCTTGCTAGCCCGATGCCGGGATAACTTGTGGGGTTATCATCGGGTATGTCTTGCGGGGACTCCGAGGTTCGTGGCTTGTTAGCGCGATGCCGGGATAACTTATGGTTGTGGTTTGGTTGTGATATTCGTGTCGTGGAGACATGTGATTTGATATGTTTTTCCTATTGGGTTATTCACTCGGGTTTGTTCTTCGGGAGCATCTGAGGTTCGTGGCTTGTTAGCACGGGACACGAATAATCCTTAGGAACATGTGATTTGTGATTTGGGTCACGGACCCCGTGTTTTGTGAAATGGGTTGTGGACCCTGCGTATTGTTACCGGAACTTGAATTTTGGAAAATGACTTTTGGGCTATGTCCCTAAACGTTTTCGAAAGGTTTTAGAATTTTTATATCCCAAATGTTTTCTAAACTCCCGAGATCGTCAAATGTTTTGTAATATGGAAATTGGGTTATTTCCTACCTTTCACGTTTTGAATGGTTTGATCAAGTGAATTTTCTCGGGAAGTATATTCGCAATTATTCTGTTTTTGTGGAGTATGATATGTATGGCTCGTTTTCGTATTTTATACTTGCACTAGCAAAACAGTGGAGTTTTGCTAACCCCCGAGTATTCGAGGGGTGGATGTCTGTATTGCATTCAGGTTTTGGAGCAGAGCACAGGGTCGGCATGAAGGATGATGAAAGATGAACGATACTAATCACACGAGGATCTGTTGATGTCGTTTTGGTCTAGTTGTATTTTCTTTTCCGCTGCAATATCTTTTCCCCGTTGTACGGGAGTTTATTGTATTTTGACCCCGCGTGGGTATGTGTTTGGAATTGAGTTGTATGTTATTATTGAAGGACCAAGTCGGTCTACTGAGTCATTTTAGCCATAAAGGCGTAGATGTTTGATTTTAGTTATCAGCCTGGTAGATCCTCGAGGAGAGGGTCTACGGCGTGTAATATCCCTGAGCGGATTGGGGGTGTTACAAGATATACATATATTATCTCATTGCGGTACGTTGTGATTCGACAATTGTGTCGTGCTTTGTGTTTGTTGCCTTTGGGTGAATTGCATGAATATCCTTGGTGTAACATGTTGATTGTGTGAACGCATTCTGCTCACCTCGGGAGGGTCCGACAAGGCCTCGAGGGAATCCAATGGTATAGCCCTAGGTTCACGAGTTGGTGTGTATATGATTGTGTGAACGCATTGTGCTGACCTTGGGATGGTCCGGCGAGGCCTCGAGGGAATCCAATGGTATAGCCCTTGGTTCACGAGTTGGTGTGTATATGATTGTGTGAAGGCATTCTGCTCACCTCGGGAGGGTCCGACGAGGCCTTGAGTGAATCCAATGGTATAGCCCTGGGTTCACGAGTTGGCGTGTATATGATTGTGTGAACGCATTCTGCTCACCTCGGGAGGGTCCGGCGAGGCCTCGAGGGAATCTAATGGTATAGCCCTGGGTTCACGAGTTGGTGTGTATATGAATTGGGAATGAATTTTACTCACCTCGGGAGGGTCCGACGAGGCCTCGAGGGAATCCAATGGTATAGCCCTGGATTCACGAGTTAGTGTTGTATTTGTGTGACCAAGATTTGCGTATCTTGGGTGATTATGTTGTGATGATTTTATGTCCGTCAAGGACACGTGACGTGGATTTGACCCTATGAATTGTTGTTGGTTTTATTTGTGTAAACAAAACCTTTGAGCTGCGACCCCTGTTCATTTTGAAATGAGAAGGATTCGATAATCCTAAATTGTTTTCTATTAAAACTCCCGATGGCATTTTTAAAACCATTATATAAATTGTTTCCCTTGATTTGTGATCTTTCTATTTTGGAAAGCTTTACCCAAACTCTTGTCTCAGGAGGTACTTTTGTTATGTTTGAATCTTGGAGGATTCCTGATTATTATTATTCTTGGAACTTGAATTGTATGACTCGTATTTGCACTTTGTACTTGCACTAGCAAAATAGTGGAATTTTGCTAACCCCCGAGTAATCGGGGGTGGATGTCTGTATTTACATTCAGGTTTTGGGAGCATAACATAGGGTCAGCATGAAGGATGATGAAAGATGATCGATACTAATCACATGAGGTCCCGTACGTTGTTGTACTGGTTCAGTTGTACTTTATTTCTGCTGCAGTATTTTTCCCCGTTGTACGGGAGTATTTTGTATTTGACCCCTGCGTGGGTATGTATTGAGATTGAGTTGTATGTTTTTATTGAACGACCAAATCGGTCTACTGAGTCATTTTAGTCCTAAAGGCATTCTTGAGACGTTCGATGTTGTTACCATCCTGGTAGATCCTTGAGGAAAGGTTCTACAACGTGTAATATCCGTGAGCGGATTGGGGGTGTTACATTAGCTTCGTTCGGAAAACCATTATCAAGTAGTGAGAAAGTCAAGAAAATCTTAAGATCACTACCTTATGAATGGGACGGAACGGTGACGGCAATTATGGAATCGAAAGATCTCAATAATCTTGATTTTAGTGCCCTCGTTGGTTCACTAATAAATTACGAAATTGTCCTTAAATCTTGAAATACAAAGCCAAAACCGAAGGAAAGATCGATAGCCTTGAAGGCTAAGATGTCAAAAAGAGAAATCCCGGTGGACGAAAGCGATGAAGAATCGGCATATTATGCCAAAAATATTAATAAGTTCCAACACTTATTAAACCGGAGAAAGAAGGACATCCAAGCGGGCGAATCTACAAAATTCGACAACACCTGTCGATTATGTGGCAAACCAGGCCACTTTGCTAAGAATTTCCGAGCTAAACCCAAGAAGGAGGTTCTCGTTGCAACATGAAGCGATGACGACGAAGATGATGATTTTATCAATCAAAATAATCTCGCTCTCATGGCCCGAAGTTCATTCGACGATAGCGACATCGAAAGCCAAATAAGTAATTCTTACGATGAACTTTTTGAAGCATTTGAATTATTACATATGGATTATCAAAATGCTTTATCCGAAATTAAATCCCTTCAATTTAAAAATAAATCATTGGAAATTGAATATTCCAAAATTCTTGAAAATTTGTTGAGATCGATCATTCAAAGTGTGTTGAGAATGAAAATATTTTAAAGGATGATCTTGTTAAAATGCAAACCGAGCTAAAAAATTTAACGAAAAAATTTTCTCTCGGAAACGAGAAATTTTAAAATATGCTCTCGGTTCAAAAATATACTTTAAATAAACAGGGGTTGGGATTCACACCTCTATCTAAAAACGAATCCTTAAATTTAAAGATACCCCGTTGCGAAAAATATTTGAAAATTGGGCATCATATTTCGAGCTGTAAAGCCCACGCTGGACGATTAAAACCAAAAAAATTTGGGTTCCTAAAGGAACAAATATTTCAAATATCGTCTATGTTTCAAATGAAAGACCAACTATCGGTTGGATCCCCAAATTAATTTTTGATATTTTACAAAGGGGGAGATAATATTTTTAGGGGGAGTATTATTTTTTAAAACGGGTATCACTTCGTCCTATTCATGCATATTTTATCATATATTCATCATTTGGTATCATGCATATTCAAATTGGTATCCTCTATATTTTTTACACTTTTTGCTGAATACAAAAAGGGGGAGAATGAGTTGAAAAATAAAAAACGAAGAAGTCGAAAATAACAAAAGAAAAGAAAATGGGTGAAACTAACGAAACGATCAAAGCCGAAACTTTGAAACGTATATATATATATATATATATATATATATATATATTTCTATTTTGCAGGTTTTATCTAATTCAAGAGTTGTCTTGTAATCATCAAAAAGGGGGAGATTGTTGGAATATTTATTCCACATATTAATAAATAGTGTTTTGATGATTAAGTTTCTAAACAAAGCAAAACAACATCGAGGCGAAGCAAAACATCGAAGCAGACGAAGACGCAAAAAGCTGAACAAAATACATGCTTAGCGCACGCAAGAGCTGAAGGTTAGCGCACGCTAACGGGAGTCATCTGCAGATCAGACCAGTTACGAAGCTACCTGAAGTGAAGTCACCTGATGAGTATAGCGCACGCTACACATTATAATTAATGCACGCTATCGAGACCATATTACCGTTGTGAAGAGATTGAAACACAGAATGACGTATGCAATGAAGTCATTTTAGCGCATGCAACAAAGAAGTATTAGCGCATGCTAAATATCAAGTTTGAATCAAGTCAATCAATCTGTTGGGAAGAATCTGATGCAAGTCAAAAAGTATAAACGGATATATGACACATGCAATGATGTAAGATTAGCGCACGCTACATTGCATAATTAACATACGCTACAGCAAGAGGATAACGTACGTAGCAAGAAGGCTTAACGTATGTAAGGGAAGAAACAAAGCCACTGGATTAGAACTAGATATCGATAGCGTATGCTACATGGAAGGCATAACGTACGTAAAGAGGCTTAGCGCACGCTAGCAAGTCAGAAGTCAATAACGGCTAGTTTGATGAAGAAGGCTATAAATATTATTCCTATGGTATTGTTTCACTACAACAACTTCAAGCAAACAACTCATTGATCAGATATTCATATTGATATTATTGTTATTGTGATATTGAGCTTATATTGTTAGTTTGAGTGTTTATACATTCAACATATACACGAGAGTTAAAAGAAAAGATACGATCGGATTCGGTGTTATTAGGATCAAGGATCCGGCATTATGAATCACAATCGATATCTTCGTGAGGTTTATCTAGTACCGATAGAAAGCTAGAGCGGTTGATTCCTTGTCCAATAGAAAAGGAAAATAGTTTAACTTGGACCGACAAAAAGACAAGTAAGAGAACGGTTTTACTCGGACTGATAGAAGACGAGCTTGTAACGGTAATCCCTTGACCGATAGAAGAGAAGTGCAGAGGTTTTGATCTTTAACTTATAGAAAAAGATACATCGGGAGAGGACGTAGGCACGTTTGGCCGAACCTCTATAAATCCATGTGTTATTTAATTTCCGCACATTTAATTTACCCTTTTGCAACACGGCGCATATTCCTATATTGCTCCAACATTTTAAATAATTAACTCGGACCATCCCTTGGATGCCATTTCCTTGCACGCTTAGTCCCTATCGTCGTTACCCATTAGTGCTGCCGTTTAAGTGCCCCACGAGCCTTATACGCAGGGGTAGTTTTGTCTTTCAGGTGTAAAGAAACTTAAAGCCGTTGCACACGCTGTATATTTATATTCCATTTGCTGTCTCCTTCATCCACCTATTTCCTCTCTCGTGACCAACGAAATCCCTAAATTAGAATAAAAATGGTAACGCGATGCAATTGTGGATCTGCTGCTGTGGTTCGCACTTCGTGGAGTAAGAACAACCCAGGGAGACTTCTCTATGCTTGTACTGTAAGGGTAAACTCGTTTCCCTTCTTCGTCTTCTCCAATTTTGCCTTAACCTAAAGCTGATAAGATTGAAGATTTTCAGGGACCAAACTGCAAGTTCATTGGTTAGGTGGATGAACAGATTTGTGATTGTATGGAATTTAGGGTCAAGGTTGAAGAACAAAATCGCAAATTGAAGTTGTACATAGCTATTAGTTGGATTTTTTTTTTGTTTCCATCCTTGTATATAAACTGTAGGTTTAGTAATCAAGCTATTAGTCTTTGGGTATGTGTATTGGATGGGTATGTGCATTGGATGGTCATGAATCTACCTGGAAATCTAATGATAATGTGATGGTTTTGTCTACCTTTTGGCTCTAGTTTATTGTATATATCCATCAAGTCTGTTGTATTGAGAATCCAATTGTATATATCCATCAAGTCTGTTGTATTGAGAAACCATTTTTAAAAATTACTTTTAAAGACATAGTTTATGTTTTCTTTTATATTGACCTGTAACTCAAGTGTAGCCTACAAACTAGGTCCTTTTAAAGACAGTTTTTTGTGTTTTGCACAAAAAAAAATTGTTGCGTTGTTTTCACTTGACTTTTAGCGGATTGTAATGCTCCTAGAAGAGGCATAATATCGGCTGATATAATGATACCACAGATCTGAAAAAGATGATTTTTATATCTTAACCTTAACAAAAATAGAAACATCACTAGGTTTAGAACATAAACAGATCGCTACCACCTACATATATACTTATATCAAAGTTAAATGATAGTCTTAGGTTTGTTGTGAATTGTCTTTTCCACATACATGGAAATAATTTAACATACATCTTAGGTATAAAGAACTGAAACTAGAATCAATTACACAATCCGTAAATATTAAACAGCAACAAAGTTTCACATTAAATAGCAACAAAGTTTTAATCCATAAACATAGTTTCACATAACTAGTTACAACCAAACAACCAAACATATATAGCAACAAAGTATCAAGGCAACTACTGCATAACTAAAAAGTTTCAAATCATGGGGCTTTTCCTCTTGTTCCCATCCCTTCTTTTACCACCTCCTCTTTTTCTACCTCCTGCATTGCCTCCTCTTACACTATCAACTCCACTCCTTACTATTGCATTCCCAACTACACCCCCAGCTTCTGAGACCCTCTGTGATTAACCCTTGCAGCTCCTTCCATTATGCCCCATATTTCCATATTTTGAGCATGTTACTGATTTCCCTTTTGTGGACACTCTATCAACATCATCTTCTGTTGCAGCTCTTCTTATCTTCTTTTTAGGTCTGCCAATAGGGACATGATGCTTTGGTGCTAGAATCTTGGTAGGACAGGCACTTTTTTCCCACATGAACCTCCCATTAATAGGTTCAAATTTGAAAACATACATCTCCTTCCAAGTCTTCAGCCAGTATGTAGGGTGAACATATGTCTGAGGTATCCCAATATCTTCATTGTTGAGTCTCATATCCCATATAGCTGCAATGGTGTGCTTGCAGGGCATGCCAGTCAGTTCCCACTTGTTACATGAACATGTTTGTTGTCCCATATCAACCACACACTGGTCCATACCTTGACCTGGAACCTAGTACTTCCCATTCCCACAGAACACTGGCTTGCACTCTCCTGCTTCAGTTTTGATTTTCTCAAGGGTCTTGGTGGATGTAGGAGTTAATGGCCCAATAGCTTTGCCAATTGCCTTTTGGACAATGACAAGTTTCCTCATAATGTACTCCCTAATAAACTCTAAGCAAGTGATAATTGGCTTATTATGACCCTTCACTAGCTTGCTATTCAAACTCTCACACATGTTATTCAACAAAGCATCATAGTGTGCCCTCCCTGGATAATTGCAATATATCAGAAACTGTTAAAAATATAAAATTGATCACAAAATATTCCATACCTGAGAAGTGGGATCTGGACCACTTCTTAGGTGGAATAGCCTTAAGCCACTCATATGCTGCAGGGCTTAGTTGCCTTAGTTCCTCCATGGCATGATGGAACTGTGGGACAGTAGTTGATGTTGCACATTTCCAAAGACAGTCCTTGAATTCTTTGCCCCTCCATTTAAGCTTCATGTTCTCATGAACATGCCTTAGGAAATATCTATGCTCTGCTGATGGGAAGAGTTTGCCAATTGCGGGCAATAAACCTTAAATCAACACAATTAAAAACCATGTTAATTAGTGAATACTAAAATATGCAAGTGAAAGTGAAGTACAATTGAATTACCTTCTGTCTATCTGTTATGAAGGTGAAGTTTGAGTTCCCATATAAATCAAGATCATCTCCCAAGTTGCTTAAAAACCATGTCCATGAACTGAAGTTCTTTGCCTCAACAACTGCATATGCTAAAGGGTATGTGCAATTGTTTCCATCTAAACCCTGATTAAGTAAAGACCATATTATAGTAATTAAGTAACGAAAATTCTTTCAAATATAAATGAAAAAGAAAAAAAATCAGGAATGTACACTTACCACTGCTGTCAGAATCATACCAGGGTAGGGACCCTTCATGAATGCACCATCAAGCCCTAGTAAGTCTCTTTTTCCTGCTGCAAACCCACTTTTCAATGGGCCAAAACAAATGTATACTCGTTTAAAAACTCTAGTCTCAGATGCATAATTGGGTTCACTTTCCACTTCAAGCTTTACTGTGGTGTTTGGATTTCTAGCTTGAACCTGCTCTAAGTAGTCTCTCAGTACTGAGTACTAACCAGCAAAATCTCCCCTAATTGATTCTAGGGCTTTTGATTTGGCCCTATGCACTTTCATTTATGACAATCCAACCTGATATTTCCTTTCAAGCTGCTCACGTAATGCTCTAATTGGTATTTCAGGGTTTGACTCCAGTTGATCTACAATCTATTGAGAGAGAAACTTATAGTTGCATGCTCTAATTTTTTTTGTCTAAAGACATATATGTTTACTCTCATATGTCTTAACAGTCCAGTCAACATCTTTCTTCCACTTACTCACTAGTAGGACCCATGGACATTTACTAATTGAACCATCTTTGATTTTTTTTCTTTTGACTTGGTCCTCGTTTTTCAGTACTTTTGCTGGTCACACCTGTTTCTAGTATCCCAAGGTTGGGTATTGTCCCTTTACAGACCACCCTGATCATGTTTTTATCATTTTTCACTATCTCTAACTCTCTTCTGCCCTCTATGGAATGAAGAAAAAAAATTTGTTTCACTTCCCTTGGTGTGCTAAATGTCTGGTAGATGTAAAATACATCCTTCACAATAGCTGATTCATTCATATGTGCCCTTTTCTACATCCCTTATCTTCTTTCTTCTTTTAATAGCTTCATTTTCATCTGATGATGATCCAGATAGCAGGACCTCAGTGTCTATCACCTCCAATTCCTCATCAGATAATACAACTCCTTCTGTTCCAACAGGAATATTTCCAACCCACTCCACATCTTTGTCAATGTTGAGGTGAAAGTCTTTCATATCAACATCAGGGTCTTCCAACAAGTTATCCTCATCAACCAGGAAATCACTATCTTCACTGTCAGTAACTTCTTCACTCCCCTCACTATCACTACCCTTTTCACTATCACTACCATTGCCACTACCCTTTCTATCACTGACATCTTCCACATGAGGCTCAACATTAGGTTCCACAAATGGTGTTGTTACACTTGGGGGTTCAGACCATTCATAAATATCAGCCGAATGTTTAACATCAGGCTCCACATTAGGTTCAACATTCGAGCTTCCCACAATTGGTTCATGGAAAGGACTTGCCATAGTTGGTATATAAACAGAGGTTAAAGCATCAGAGGGTTGGTCCACATTTTCAACATCCCCTGTAGTTGAGTCATACCATTTCAAGTATAACATTCTAGAAGAAGAGGCCTCTGGAATTTCATGTATCCTGATATTTCCAGCATTTGAGGACATGGTATATGTATGCAATTTGGTTTTCCATAACTCTGTATACACATCTATTAGCTTGTGTTCAAACACATATGACATAAGGTGGTTTACATCTTGGTCACTAGCCAAGGCAAACAAACCAAAATCTAAATCCCATAAAGGTCGTTTGAAAAGTAAATCAGTTTAGCTTCTTCCATGCACTCAAGTTTCTCCATTACCTGATCGATATCATGTATGCAAAATAGGTCAATGTCGATCTTGTCTATGTATTTCACCATACCCTTTATGTATTTTCGGCCTGGAAAGTCAGTAAACTCCCTTCCATAGTGCAATCGTATGCTAAACAGCGATGGATGATCAACTGCAAAAGGAAAAATTCAAGCTTTTGAGTAATGATTTGCAATGTTGTCTAACAATAGGGGAAACATTATATTACCGTATGAAGCTTTCAGATCATATTCCTCCATATTTTTCCTAATCTTCATCTTCACCATCGTCGTCATGTAGAGGATTAGGGTATTTTTCTGCATAATGGAATGGTTTGAAAGAGGACCAACTACGCAGAAAATACGGCTCTAAGTTTCTCTACACCTGAAAGACAAAACTACCCCTGCATGCAAGGCTCGTGGGGCACTTAAACAACAGCCACTAACGGGTAACAGGACTAAGCATGCAAGGATCCCATGGACAGTCCGAGTTAATTATTGAAAAGAGGGACTGAAAGTGCCTTTTGGCACCTGGACGAGGGACGATTCGTGTAATTTAGTCCTTCCTCTAGATGGGCACGACTTTTCATATTCAGAGTGTTATTGTGATAATATCATGTGTAAATCTATCAACACCCTATGTCATGGTCCATATTATTGTGTTCAAGTTCACATTTCAACTCGGTCCTTATAAGAGCGAGCTCAGCCCTGGGTTATGAAGTCCTGAACTTCAGCTCGGGGCACATTTTTGATGATCGAGCTGAGTTTGAATTATTTAGATGTCAACTAGACAAAAAAATTCACATATAATTAAAGTCGGTCCAAGTTAACACATGTCAATCTGGGTTGACATCATAGACAAATACCATCTTGAAATTCCAACCCAGACTGCTCTAAAGTTCCTACATGAGATTTGAACCGGACCACACTGTAATTCCAATGCTCACCCTCCCCTTTACAGGCAAATGCTAGAGCGAGTAGTCCAAAGGGTGGGCATCGACACCACGAGCCAAGGAACGAATCTTTTGCTTATGAATAAGATGCGACAAGGAAAGAAGCGACGGGAAGAGAAGTGGAGAATAGTCGTTAGCTAGCATCCGGTTTCAACTTGGCATCTCGAAAGAATGGGCTACTCAGACCACGAAGCAAAGGAGGTGTCTGCCAGACCGCCTTGAAATTCTTACTCGGACACCTCAAATTTCTAGTCTGATTGATACTAAATAGGCCAGATTGACTCAGGTCGGACCATCCCAAGGTAAATTCAGTTGTAAATTTATAATGGCATGTCCAAGTACCAAGTACGAGGGAGGACCTCCCTGAAGGTTCAACACTGCAGGCCAGGTCGATCCTGGACGAAACTAGTAGGAAGTTATAATTTAAACACGAATTATGCCAAGTATTCGATATGACTGAAGAACACCCAGCAGATTCAACTCATCGTGACACCAGCGTAGAAGACAAATTAAGTAAACCCAAAATGACAGCAGACGAGCAAGTAGGATATTCAGTGGCCGATAAAGACACCACCTGTGGGGGTTCATCACAAGACAAGAAGCTGCTAGTTCGTGCTTACATGCAAATCCAACACCCTTAGAGGGTGAAAAGTGTCCCATTATATTAACCCTACATATACTATAAAGATCATCATTAAATTAGAGAGAAGAGCACTAAATAGCTCTAAGAAAAATATAATTTTAAAGAGAGAGATTCGATATTTTGTAACAATATTGAGGTAAAATCCAACCTAATCGTTGACCCACGTTGAGCTGATAATAAAATATTTTATTCTCATTTACATGTCTATTTTATTTCAACTCCAATC
Organism: Orobanche coerulescens; assembly: GCA_033398695.1. Lineage (NCBI taxonomy): Eukaryota > Viridiplantae > Streptophyta > Magnoliopsida > Lamiales > Orobanchaceae > Orobanche > Orobanche coerulescens. The sequence goes on along the minus strand of CM065805.1, from coordinate 142,763,144 downwards.
TAGTTTTCTTTTTATTTCTACATATTTCAGGAGCAATTACGTACTTTTTTAATTGGAAGCGGCATCACCACCAACTCATATGCCACTGATAACAAAAAGACAAATAAATAAAGGGTGAATTTCATTCAGTATCCTATTTAGATTTCTAACTATCTAGGTAACCACTAGTTCAATAGTTATATTCAATATCACTTAAACTAGTTTAATTAACATCTAAGTCCATAAATTTGACTTCTGGCGAATTAAAACCTGAAAAGGCTTTTTTATACTCCTACTCAAATGTTGGATTTTAGAATTGGCAAAACAGACTTAATTTTTGGCGCAAGGCAATTTTTTTTTGACTCATCAAGGTCAATATTATTATAAAAAGGAGAAACAGAAAAGAGTTGCATAGAGAGGGCCAACGGATACCACAACCAGGCAACTGGGCTAGACAACAAAATAAAATCTCAAGCTAATCCCACAGGCGGGCAGTCAAGAGAAACAGAGAGAAAAACGCAGATGCAAAAGCAATCTATGAAAACAAAATAAAAGGACCTAAACCCCCATACCAGATGTATGGGGCTGCACCCGCAGGCCTCGTTAAAACCCTATCGTAGAAAAACCCAATGAGAAAAACCTACGATAGGGAAAGAGTACCCGAGCATTATGCTGCGAGAAAACTAATGTCGGCTAAATACATAGGAGACATATCCCTCAACAGAAGATCTCGGAGCGACTCTGGCGCTTCACTAGACAACTCATAAGAACCCAATCTTTTAGAAAGCCAGTGTGCCACACCATTCCCTTCTGTATAGATATGAGAGACCCTGAAGTGCATGCCATCAATAATAGGCCAAATCCGCCTCAAACGACTACGGTAGATCCAGGGAACAACCGAACTACGATCCGAGAGAATGCTCACAACATAAGTAGAGACAGACTCCAGCCACAAATAATCCCAACCATGATAAAAAGCAATCTCGATAGCATGAATAGCCGCGACCAACTCAGCTTGGAAGGCAAAACAGCAACCAGTTTCCGCAAGGAGAGTGTCAAAAAACCGGCCCAGACGATTCCGATAAACAAGGCCAATAGCACCCAAGCTTGGGCAGCCTTTAGCCATCCCATCAGTGTTAACTTTCATCCAGCCAATTTGGGGGGATACCATTTCACATAAATAGGGTAAAGCGGAGGTCTCGCGCGGTCAGCCACACCCCGAGCCTGAAGACGAACCAGATCAGAAATAGAGTTATCCATGGTGCCCAGAGACCGCAAGGCAGTGGACATGTGTACTGACGTGTGGACTTAGATGTAATTGGTGTTTGTTTAATTAACTTTTTTTTAAAAAAAAAATACATAATTTTAGAAAGAAAAAACAAAACATAATATTTTTTTGTTTTTGTTTTACCTCCCGTTAATAAAAAACTTAAGATACAAATTATTTCAAAATAAAAATAAAATTAGAAAAAATATTTTGTTTTATTTTTTTTGTTTTTATTTCCGGCAAATAAATATTTTTTTATAAAAAGATTAATTTAAACAGTAAATAAAACAGAAAAATATTTTTTTTTATTTTATTTTCTTATACTACTATTTCGAGTTAATAAGAAACTGAAATACATGTTATTTTAAAAGAAAAATAAAACCAGAAAAAAATATTTCTTTTAATTTCTTTTTTATTTCTGGCTAATAATTTAAAACATAAATAAAACAATAAAAAATATTATTTTATTTTTTCTATTTCTATTTTTGATTAATAAAAAAATTAAAAAAACAGATTAATTTAAAAGAAAAATAAAAATAGGAAAAATATTCTTTTTTTTTTTGTTTTATTTTCTCTTTTTTGTTTTGTTTTCGTTAACAAAATAATTTCAAAAACACATTGTTTTAAGATAAAAATAGAAAAAAAAATATTATGCAAAATCGCCCAGTCTTTTACTAATAAGGTTTGTTTGGTTTGGTAATAAACTGATTGAGTAAATAAGCTGGTCAACCCCGAAACATGATTTTGAATCCAAATATAGTTGTTGATCTCTTGCACCAACGTCAAGAACCCCGGTACATGTTGAAATATGACAAATCTTTAGATTATGTGCTCGATGTCTCGTTATATTCTTTTATATTTTTTAATATTTTCGGCACTAATAGTTGCATATGCAGGCCGGGGGAGCTAGGGGTGTAAATGATGGGAGTTGAGTTCGAGTATCAGTATACTCGACTCGAACTTGACAGAACATTGCAAAGCTCAAACTCGACTCAAAAACTCGCAAGTAGTAAAAATCCAAACTCGACTCAAACTCGATAGCAAGTTTCAAAACTCGAACTCAAACTCGAACTCGTTTAAAGCTCGAATCAAGCTCAAAACCAAGCTCTAATAAAGATGCTTTCAAAATTTGAAGCGCCTCTTCTTTTATAAAGACCTTCACCCCTAATATCTTCTGACCTACCAATGTCTGATGAGATATATATTCAAACTTCTCTTTCACCTCACCTCTTTTTTTATGCTTGCCTCTCACCCTCAACGACCCACCGATGTGGGATGAAAGTAACAAGATTTTTCTTCTTTTTGTACATTATTACTAGATCTCCAAACTAACAAATGCTAGATTTTTCTTCTTTTTGTACATTTATTCAACATAGTAATTATATTTATTTTATTAATAATTCTTTTTAGTTTTATTTAATAAATTATATTACAAACTAATTATATATGAAAACTATTTTGAGTATCTCACGAGCTTGTCAAGTCAAGTATCGGCTATTTTGACTCGACTCGTTACTATATCGAGTCGAGTTCGAGTCGAGCCTATTCGAGTCGAGCTTTAATCAAGTCAATCTCGAGTAGCTCACGAGTTGTCTCGTCTCGTTTACACCCCTAGGGAAGCCATAAACCTGCACATTATATATAAATTCAGCTGGTGCACAATTTTGCAAATTGTTAAAAATTATGCGTGGTGTAGCAATATCTCCGAACCATGATTGTAAATTAATTCCATTTGCCTCCTTTTTAAATTTGTCAAATTATGGCATACCTTTGTTCATGTATTTTAAAGTCGGGATGGATAACTGGAGGTTGTCTAAAAGCTTGGAAAGATAGTACTCGTGATCCGCTAATTTGATAGCATTTCATGGATTACTATACCCTTTATCGAGTCATCTCTAAAGCAATGTCATCCTAAGGTGACTAAATGGATGGGTCTTATCAACATTCATGAGAAATCATAGATTGAACCGTCGAATCAAAAAAGCTAGGTACTATCATATAGCTTTGTATCAGATAAGTTCATGAGTTGAAAATAAGTGGTCGCTAAAAGGCTTTTGTTATTGGAACAGACGCCATTGCTGGCGTCTCGAATAGACCTCGAATCAAGCTTTGATCACATTTGGAAAAGCAAAAACAAATGACTTACAGAATATAGTCAATGTCATCTATAAATTCCATTAATACTTTTTTTATAGTTAAAAATAGTTTATAAAAGCAAGCAAATGATAATAATAATAATAATAATAATAATAATAATAATAATAATAATAACAACAGACGAGCGGAATTTTTCATTTAGCTTAAGCTTGGCCACAAAAACTGAAACAAGCATAGCTAACATTTGTGAAATCTTCCTTGGTAGGTACTAGCATCACCAATGCAAAAGCTGAACTGTTCATTTACTTCCTCAAGGTGTGCAATATGTACTCAGCGTAGAGGTCCCTGCACAATTCACACAATTTAGGTCTTGGGTGAATCCGCACGGAAATTTCATCATTATGAAGATGAAAAAAACTTACATGGAGTACTGAATGGCATCCAAGGCGGTAGATGAAGGCATAAACTCATCCACGGCCACCTCTTTGTTCTCATTCTTCTTATCTACATACGCGTTCAGAAAATAATATTGGATGCAAAAAGGATAAATATTCAATTGAGTCCTGGTGAAATAGATGACAACATTTTGAAAGGATACAGTCTTCAAAGAAACGCCGGATCTCAGCCAGACGATGAGATGGAAGCTGACTGATATCGGTTAGGTGGCGATACTCGGGGTCGTCAGCACAAACTGCAATGATCTTGTCATCTTTTTCTCCCTAATTAGGACAAAACAAAATTAAGATTAAGATTGTGCCTCTCTTATTAAATGGAAACATAGTCGACTATAATTTACCTGATCAATCATCTGCATCAGGCCTATGGCCCTGGCCCGAAGGAAACAACCAGGCACAACAGGTTCCTGCAGATGAAATTCACATCGTTTAAATGTACACGAAGGACATAAACAGATACGTCATATTCAAATATCTCGAGACTGTTATTAATCTTTATATGTGGCATGTAGTGTGCGATACAGTTGAATATATACAAAGCTATTATAATTACAATAACTGCCCTTGAGGTTGGCCATTACAAAAAGAAAAAGCAAGGTTCACATCCATCCTACATTTGGTCTCAACTGTTAGTTCACCTGACAGAATCTTTTGATGTTTGCAAACATTTTCACATTTACATACTTCAACTTTTTCAAATATTAGAAATAACCTCAACTTCTCATCTTACATCATACAGTTGCATTCCCCAACTTATCAAACATTTACATATAAATCTATTTGGTAACATCAGGAATGTTCGTCAGGTAAACTAACAGCTGGGGGGAAGGGGGCATAATGTAAGACGAAATCAACGTCGATAGTGGTTTATGTAAATATCCAGGTAGGTATTTTCTTTCGTAATTACTTCAAATCTCAGGGGTAGTTGTGGAATTATCCCTAAGACCTGATAAGAGTTCCGCACCTGCATGATAACTAGTACATCCATTGGGTCATTATCTTCACATAGGGTTCGAGGAATGAAACCATAATTGTGAGGATAGACCACAGACGAATATAATATACGATCAACCTGCCCAATGATTTAAATAGTTGATCATCAGAGATCTGTGGTGCACAGTTCCACATCCAGAGAGATCATTCACACTGCGCATGGATTATGCTAATAAGATTATTATATCGTAATCATACCTTGATCAGACCGGTTTTCTTGTCAAGTTCATATTTCACTTTACTGCCTTTTGGTATCTCAATCACCTGAAAGAATAAGGCATCATTACCAAAATATAGAGAGAGGGGGAGAGAGAGAGGATGGTTGCTTGGATAAATTTACGTAATACCTAAAAATTATCACTTTCTCAAGGAACGATAAATGTGGATTGAATGAACAGTACTAAGCCTTTAGAGTGCGATAACTCGATAAATGACATACTCTTCATGGTTAATAGATTATATAGCTAAGCTAAGATTACGGAACTGCAAGTATTAAAAAATGGTTATCATTGGGCAATAACAAAATTATACAGTACTGAGTCAAATTCAGCACACAAGAAGTTACAGTTTGGCAAATCTGGCTGCATTCTTTACTTGAGATATGAACTTTCAGGTTTCGAAATATCAGTATTCGGGCTATTACAAAAAAGTGGGATGCTCTGACAATGATGGAATAACGGATAAAGGTTACATACAACATTAATAATTTGCGGTGCTCCAGGCCCTGCAGAAAAAGATACAAAAGAATTATCAAAGTCGTCAGTACTGTGGGGAGCAAATCTCAAGAAGTCCAATTCTTTTTTGGCAATTACCGATCTCAAGGTCATGCCAAGGATGAGCAGCAACCGATCTCCTGGACAAAGATGAAAGGATCCTCTCGTTCAAGCGTGGAGCACGCGTTGAAGGTGAGGATTCAGCTCCATTATTTTCAGTCATTTTTGCCTGAACAAAAGAAAAGAAATCAGACATCAGAGCCCATTACAACGATTAACCCATATAAACTGAAACTATGAAAAAAAAAAAATAACTACGAAATGGCAATAACTGATCCAACCACTTTTGCATATATATATATATATATATATATATATAGAGAGAGAGAGAGAGAGTTCGGGATATAGGGTGACACCTTTTTTTGTGAGTCGCCACACGTGTCGTACGATTGGAGGTGAGTGTTTAATTATAACACTCACCTACTTCATTAACACTTGGTGGGTGAGTGTTATAATTAAAACACTCACCTCCAATCAGAACATGACACGTGGCGGGCACCTCACCAAAAAAAGAAGGTGTCACCTTCCCTTTGTCCCCCCCAAAAAAGAGTCAACTTAACTTCAGGTACAGGCACAGCTTTGGTCTTATACAACACGAAAACAAACTTTCTATCACCTCTTTTTTAAAATTTACATCATTAATTATTGATTGTGCATTGCTTTAAAATGTGTTTTGTCAAACAAAAAAAAAATATCATATGGATATCTATATTAGGAAGTGTATATAAGATACTACATCCATCCCGAAGTGCTACATTTCATCCAGAAAATGTCTCTTTAGAAGCATTACATTTCATTAAGTACATTTAATAACTTTTTAATCTCTAACATACAACCCCATCAATATCTTTTACTTTTTAGTCAACACACTTAGGGGCTGTTTACTTTCGACTTAATGAGACTTAATAGGCTGGACGACTTATTCGCGCAGATATGGGTGAATGTTTACTTACGACTTAATGAAAAAAGATGAGTCTGAATCGTTAAGTCACCTCCCCCCTCTTGTCCCCATTAAGACACAATAATGACACTCGATACCCCTCTCCCCTTTCAAGACCTATTAATTAGCACTGAAAAAAATAATACAAACTTAAAATAATAAAACTTAAAATAATCAGATTTTTTATTATTTTATATTTATGTTCATAAAAAATCTGAAAAATAATACAAACTTAAAATAATAATATAAATAATAATAATAAAAAACTAACAAACTTAAAATATTAAAACTTAAAATGATCATATTTTTTATTATTTTATTTTTATGTTCATAAAAAATTCTGAAAAATAATACAAGCTTAAAATAATAATATAAATAATAATAATAAAAAACTAATGTTTATTTTCGTAAAATTAATAAAAAATATTAAAAGAATATAAAAACTCTAGAAAATCTGAAGAAGTTAAAAAAAGTCGGAACTTATTTATTTTTATTTAAAAAAATCTGCAAAATTAAAAAAATCTGAAATTTAGGTAATTCTATTTTTAATTCTGGAATATTAATATTAAAAAATCAAAAAAAATTTATTTAAATTCGGAAATTAGAAAATTTAAAAAATTCTGATCAATTTAAAAAATTCGGAAATTAGTAAATTTATTCTTGCCATTTTTGGATTATATCATTTATATAGCTTAAAAAATAAACAGCAATTTATAAAAAGCTTATAATTCATATTCAGGGATAAATCAATTTATTCAGACAATTTATTAAGATGACAAAATAAACAACAACATCAATTTATAGACATATTTACTCAGGCATATAAATTTATCCATACAGGATATAATTGAGAATTTGATAAACAGCCCTTTGTATCAATACTTACAAAACTTACATGTCTAAATCAACGGTTTTGAAAGTGGACTGTTTTTTTGGGCAAAAAAAAAAAGATCAAGACGGAGATAGTACTTTAAATGTATCCCAGATTATTGGTCGCTTAGGACGCTTAGGCCTGATTTTTCTTCGAGGCGGATTTAACAACACAAAACTTCCAGCTTTTGTGTTAGATCTGATGCACAGTGTTCTATCTACACAATCAAAATTAATAAAAAACACTAGGCGCAACTCAAGCGTGACAATGGCGCGATCAGTCACGCTTCAAACTTACCTGCAGGCCAGGGTGAGCTCGGGGCTCGGGACAGTGACGATCCTCCTTGTGTGCGTGTGTGGAAAAAAAAAAAAAACACTAAATCTGACTATGTGCAAAATGATGATAAATAAACAACAAGATGGAAAAAAAACATTTCTTTAAATGGGTCGTAAAATCAAGAAAATCCCATCATACAGACAGGCAGTATGATTGAGAATCGTTTGATTATAAGGTACGAAAAGAAAACTACCGTGCTAATAAGTGATGTAAATGCAATGACCTTATGTGATGTTATTGCATCAAAAAAACAATGAGGTCTCCAATGGAATATACCTGGAAATGAAAATAGAAAGACTCTGAAGGATGAAGATGGGGCTGGATGTTCTAAAAGCGCAGAAATGTGGTTGATACGACCCTTTGTTTTTTCATGGCAACAGCAAAGCATTATATAGACGAATAATTCTACAGGTCAACCCCATTTGGTAACAAATTAGCGAAAATAGTGGGCGGGCACACAGGTCTACAGGTCTACGTTGGCTGTTGGCATCCCTTTGTTAAGGATGTGTCGAATTCGGCCCGGTGTTAAGGGTTCCGTCCATCGGTGATCACGTAGCCGCATCCCAGAGGATGTGCTACGTGGAGGTATCAGCTGACTGCACTGTGTTAAGGCTGTGTTAGGCTGTGATTTTTACGTTTATAAATGAATTGAGTTTTCTTTTGGCAATATTACACTATTGTTATTTTAGTATCAATATTGACTTCTCATTTTTTTTATTAATATTTATAATTCTTGGTCTTTTGAATGACTCGTAACTTGCCATCCTTGATTTTTCATTGCCAAGATTTTTTGTAGTTTATATATATCATGAAGTATATTACTGATTTGAGATATATGAAATAAAGATGTTAGTCTCTATTTTTCTCTTCATTCTCACTATCTTCTAATCTCCACATTATGTATTATTACATAACACGTTATTAGCACGAATCGAGAACCAACTGAGAAAAGAGGATTACCGAAAAATCAAGAGAAAAAATCGGCAAACCCTAGCAAAAATCGAAGAGCATAAAATCGGACTTAAAGGAGTATCAATTGCCGAAAATTGAAGCTGTTCAAATAGGTTTTCGCAAATCAAAGATTTCCACGTTTCGAGTAAACAACCTCCCTTTTGAATCTGCCTTTATCGAGGATAGTAAAATGGAGGTTAGTAAAAACAAAATTGTTTATCATGTGATTGCGTTGGTTTCATAAGATTATGATCATCGTCTTTGAATTTGTGAAATTGCTAGAATCCCTGATACAAGGATTGGGGTTTATTAAAATCTTTGAATTTTCGGTTTGATATTGATTGATTGGATCGAATTATTATAGCATCAAATAGATTAATATGTCTTGAATCTTTATCTTTTACGGTTTTTTTCTTTTAGGAATAGGATTAAGGTTTTGATATAATTTACAGCGCTTATTAAATTGATAAAATCAGAATGGTTAGTAATCTAATTGGATGCCGAGAAAGTTTTGATATTGATGTAGTAAGTTCACGTTATTGCTTGGGAGAGAAACGTATTAAGTTTTAATTGCACCTGAAGACCAATTGTATTATGGGGTTGTTGATCTGATTTTATGATTTAATCTTGTTTGGCAAGAAAAGACAATTTGCTTCTTATTTGGTTGATAGAGCCTGTGAAAAATGAAGGACACTTGTTTGAGTTAAATCTAAGTGCTGCTTAAGTTAGTTAAACAACTATAAATCACATTGACTTTTAGTTGTCGTTATACAGAGAAAGAGGCCTGAAATTTTAAGTTTAATAAGCTAATGGAGATTTTGTATAAAATCTGAATTGAGTAATTCATATGCTTTCTTGGATTTGTATGTTGAAATTGACAATTAGCTGAGAAATAGTAATGTTTGATTGATGATCCCAGTGTGTTTTATTCTAAATTTAATATTGAATTATGCACATGATATTCACTGATCCAGCAAAATTAGATTACAACTTGATATAATTATGATCGATTGTTTATGGAATTCGAATTCAAAAGATTTTGTTTGTTTTGATTGATTCAAATTAGGTTGAAACCCTATTTAGGTTGTTTTATTAGAATCCTTTAAAATATTGCATGGATTAAAATTATATACATATGCATGGATTTAACATTGTATATGCATGGATTATATGCATATACTTATGAAATAGATATGAACTTAACACTCTCTCTATCTTCCTCCAACTGTCTCTCCACTTCTCTTATTTAAACTCTCCCCCGTCCGACATCAGATCTAGCAAAACGGATCGGCGTATCGCCGGAATATTACCGTAAAAATGTTGCATTTATTTCCATCTGTATAGTTAACAGTCGTGTGTGTATATATATATATATGTATATATAGCAGTTTGTTTTGCAAGTGTGTACTATGCCGAAAACCATTGCTGCCATCATCAGATCTTCCTCGAGCTTCACTAAGCTCTTACCGGAGAGTGCACTCGAAGGCCTCCAGTTGCTCTCGAACCACCAACCTGCATCAGTCGCGCTCACACGCGTCGTCAGTTGCGCAGCCAGTTTTACACGCGTCGGCGTGTGAGAGAGCTCTGGCCATCTTTTGCCGGTACTGGTTCAGGGAAAGCTTAACCTTTTTCCGAGACGAGCCCAATCCTGCTATCATTTTTCATATCAGTAAATTTTGATTTGGTCAGTCATATATATATATATGTATGTATATATTCATATCTATTGTCGATTTTTGCATATATTGATCTCTGCATATTTATATTTTACTACTGTTGATTTTAACATTTTTCAGTATTGTTATACACTCCCACATGCATTTGTGGCCTAAGTGCATTAGTGTATTATTCCTGTTTAACTTCCCGGTTTGTGTCGGGCGATGGCGTGTGAGATGAGGGTGGGGAGTCTGAATTTGGGTACCTTGACGGGTAAATTTTTGAAGCTCGTGGATGTGTTGAGAAAGTGAAGGGTGGATGTGGCTTGTATTCAGGGAGGCAAATGGGTATAAATTATGGTACTCGGGTCTAGTTAGCTCGAGAAATGAGGTGGGTATATTATCTAAGGAGCTTAAGGATAATGTCGTAGAAGTGAATAAATGTAATGATGGAATTATGTCCGTCAAAGTAGTTGTGGGGGACAAGGTGGTTAATGTGGTTTGTGCGTATGCCCTACAAGCCGGTTTGGGGGAGCATGAGAAGGTAGCTTTTTGTGCCTGTTTGTATGATTTGGTCGGGAGTATACCTGTCGACCAATTTTTAGTTTTGGGAGTCGATCTCAATGGGCACATTGGTGAGAGGGTGGATGGTTATCATAGTACTCATGGGGGTTTCGGCTTCGGGCATATGAATGAAGGAGGTTCTGGGCTGTTGGAGTTTGATACTGCGCATGAGTTGATTATCATAAACTTGGTGTTTCAGAAGAGGGTTGAGAACCTCACCACCTTCAGTAGTGGGGGTCACAACACTCAAATTGATTACCTACTTATACGCAGTCGTGATGTTAGGGCGTGCGTAGACTGTAAAGTATTCCGGAGTGAGGCTTGTGCTTCGCAACACCGTCTGTTGGCTATGGATGTTTTCATGGGGTGTCGAGTTGTTAATAGGGCTAGAGAGACTAGACCTATGATTCTTTGGAAGGATTTAAAGGGTGAGAAGGCGGCAGAATTCAAGGAGTCTCTGATCCGTGAAGGAGGTTTTTTGCAGGGGTGTGATGCTAACCAAATGTGGGTCAACATGGCCAATGCAATTAGGAGTGTGGGCGAGAAGGCGGTGGGGGTTTCATGGGGTAGTTCCAATGGACATAAGAAGGCGTGGTGGTGGAATGAGGAGGTGCAAAAGAAAGTTAAGTCAAAACAAGCGCTCTTTAAAGAGCTTTTGTTGGTGTGTGCTGGGGAGGAGAGAAACATGAAGAATGAAGCTTACAAGGTAGCGAGGAGAGAGGCAAAGAAGACAGTGGCAAAGGCTAAATGTGAGGCGTAAGAGGAGATATACAAGCGCCTAGACACCAAGAAAGGGGGGAATGCCATCTTTAAACTAGCGAAAGCTACAGAGATATGTCGGCGCGACCTAGGTTCTGTTAAGTTTGTTAAGGATGATTTGGGCCAAGTGTTAGTGAACGATGCTGCTATAAAGGAGAGGTGGAATAGGTATTTCTATAAGCTTTTCAATGTGGCTGGGGGGGGCGAAACCGTAGTGGAGCAAGGAGAAAGTCATTCTTCTGCACGAACTAACAGTTCCTATGAGCTTATCAGTAAGGAGGAAGTCAAGGGTGCCCTTAGGAAGATGGGAAGAGCTAAGGCCGTTGGTCCGAATCAGATCCCTATTAAGGTGTGGCAGTGTCTGGGGGAGGCTGGAGTTCAGTGGCTAGCAGATCCGTTCAACATCATTCTCATAGATGCTGAGATGCCGGCCGAGTAGAGGCGTAGTATTGTCGTGCCTTTTTTCAAGAACAAAGGCAATGCTCAAAGTTGTAGTAACTATCGGGGTGTTAAACAACTCAGTCATACTATGAAACTTTGGGAGAGAGTGGTTGAATGTAGGGTGAGAAGAGAAGCTGAGACTTCAGAGAACCAATTTGGCTTCATGTCTAGGAGGTCGATGATCGAGGCCATTCATCTCCTCAGACGCCTTATGTAGAAGTTCAGAGAATGTCGTAAGGACCTCCATATAGTGTTCATAGATCTAGAGAAGGCTTATGATAGCGTTCCGCGTGAAGTTATTTGGAGGTGCCTAGAAGAGAGGAGGGTGTCGTCGTTGTAGTTAGGGCGATATAAGACATGTACTCTCAAGTTAGGACGTGCATAAGGACCCCACTTGGTGACACCAGTTATTTCCCTGTTGAAATAAGGTTGCACCAAGGGTCGGCCCTAAATCCTCTTCCATTTTCTCTAATCCTTGATGTCATTTCACAGGGGATCCAAGACGGCATCCCGTAGTGCATGCTTTTTGCTGATGATATTGTGTTAGTAGCGGAGTCGAGGGGGGAGGTGCACGTGAAGTTGGAGTTATGGAGATCAAATTTGGAATCTCAAGGCTTGCATGTGAGCCGGTCTAAGACCGAATACCTATGGTGTAACTTCAGTGGTGAGTCCACGAGGAAGGGGTAGAGGTAATGATTGAAGATCAGAGCGTACCTTGTACGAAAAAGTTCAAGTATTTGGGTTCGATCATCCAGAAGGAAGAAGAGATTGAGGATGATGTCACCCATCATATCAAGGCTGGGTGGCTAAGGTGGAGAGCAGCGGTGGTGGTGCTGTGTGACAAGGAAGTCCCTTTAAAGTTAAAGGGTAAATTCTACAGAGCTGCAATCAGACCGGCGATGTTGTATGGTTCTAAATGTTGGGCTTTAAAGAAGCCACTTGAGTGCAAATTGGAAGCGGCTAAAATGAGAATGTTGAGTTGGTCGTGTGGTCGTACAATATTGGATATAATCCCAAATGAGGTCTTTAGGAATGAGCTAGAAGTTGCGCCTATTTCTGAAAAAGCTAGGGAAGGGAGATTGAGATGGTTGGCCACGTCTGTAGGAGGAAGGCTACAGCACCAGTGCGGAGAGTCGAGAGTTTATTGGTATAAGGGGTGAGGAGGAGAGGCAGACCGAGGAGGACGTGGGAGGAGCAGCTGAGGTTAGATTTGAAAGCCTTAAACCTAGACGAGACCATGACCATAGATAGGAGGTCTTGGAGGCCCCAAATTAGAGTCGTGGACTCCCTTTTAGGGAGCGGTTCAGTAGTAGAGAGTCTCAGAGTTGGATTATCTCGGTTAGCTTTGATTTAGAATATGGCATTTATATTTTTTATTTTATTTTTCTACTATCTTTTGCTTGTGGTATAGTTTTGGCAGGGAGCTTTGAGCGGAGTCAGCATCTCTTCTATTAGAATAGAGTGCTTCAAGTCTGGAGTAGTCAGAATCCACTCAGGTAAGTCCCATGTGGACAAAGCCATGGGCTCAGGTATGGTTTTTGAGCTTTTTCAAATCATATGTATCTCTGTGCATATACCATTCACTTTTCTGTCGTGCACTAAGCTGGGGTCTTCGGAAACAGCCTCCCTAACGTTAAAAGTATGGAAATTGTTTGTAACACCCTAAGATATTAAGGGTATATTACAGCGCCATTGACCCCTACGTAGGACCCACCAGGCTAAATAAATAATACCGCTCGTCTAACCATCTCGGTTAGCGAGAAACACACAACACCACAACAATAATTAAATCAATCACCCGGTACAACCGGTAAACCAGACATCAACCAAATCACAAATACGATTTAGTATACAAACCATATCCCAAATCAAAATGCCTAAGTACTCGCGAGTACTATCTATAAGTTCACAAGTTTGGAAACAAACACATCAAAATGGACAACAGAAATAAGGGACTCATTTGCACACGTCAACAACCCTGTACAACATCCTCGTACTGCTCCAGTGCCCGTTCGACCGGCTGAACGCAACATGAAATTCATAACACGAATTTCCCTAAAAAGGGTCCCCAAAGGAGTTAGCAATTACATTAGTCCAAGTAATCAAGGCAAACCATTCGCTTACACATTTCATAGTACATGCATCAATTCGTTTAAAAATTCAAAACAAGACATGTCTTTTCCCGAAAAACAAACAGTCAATAATCACAGTTCAAACTTGCCTAGGATCGGGGCTAAACCACTGGTCCCATCCGAGGCCTCTATGGACCCTCCCGGTCTGGCCATAGTTAAAAATCAAAATCATGCACATGTATCGCCTAGGACCGAGGCTAAACCACTGGTTCCATCCGAGGCCTCTATGGACCCTCCTGGACTGGCTAGCCAACAAGCTCGTGAATCAGGAGCGAAATCACAGATTCCTCCGAGGCCCCGTCGGACCCTCCTGTAGTGAGCAAATCACACACATATATATTACCATTTCATGTTAAGTATAAGGGTTTCACAAGAATACTTGCCTTGAGTAATTAACGACGGAACGAACGGAATGGAGAATCAACCACGATCGCTAGAAAACGATAATCCCGAACCTAACGATTCGAAGAATACAATCACAACCATTTCTATACGAGTACAAAAATGGAATACACCCGAAAACCGACCTACGATTCATGTAAATTCGTACAAAACAACAACGAGGGCGGATCGCAACCGAACCCTCTCGATTTCACAAGTACTACGAAATTTACCATAAACTCCTAGGGAAAATATGAATACCACTAATATTAATCACATACATCATGGATTAATCAACAATAGGGAACGAATTGGACATTAATTCGAAAACCCCTAAATTTCCCAAAAATAGGGTTATAAGAGATTTTACCTTGATTCAATCGGTAAAAGATGTTTAGATGATGTTAACTTGGTGCTACGAACTCAAAACCGTGGATGGATGATGATATACGATCTGGATTTAAGCTTCCAAACGCCCCAAATCGCCTAACCCTCGGAGAAGAAAGAAGGAGAGAAGAAAAATGAGGCTGAAAACGCGATTGTACCCTTAAATACATCAGGGACGCACGACCATCACGCACGAACAAGTGCTCGTGCATTTGGTCGTGTGCTAGGCCACTGCCCAACTTCTGTTATCACGCACGAGCACCGTGCACGAGCAGCTGCTCGTGTGTCCTGCTCGTGCATCCCTGGGAGTTACTGCCGAGCATTGGTTGTGCACGAGCATCATGCACGACCAAATGCTCGGGTGTTTGGTCGTGCGCTAGGCCAGTACCCAGCTTCTGACCAACACGCATGAGCACCCACTTGTGCATCCTGCTTGTGCGTCCCTAGAGTCCACTGTCGAGCATCGATTGCGCACGAGTGCCGCACACGATCAAATGCTCGTGTGGCCTGCTCATGTGCTAGAATCAAAGGCTAACATCGATCCTGACACGACTCCAAAAGCACCCAGAACATAACCAACTCGAAAGGGAATGACAACAAGTTTACAACGTCATCAAATAGGCAAATCGACAACGAAATACAATATGTCATGTCACACATGCATACACACCTGCACGACTTACACAACAACAAGTCATACTCGATGAACACCGCAACGTGGTATATCATACCGTACACAACATAGGGGAAATCCCAAATAATCATCAACGAGACAAAATAACTGGCACAACCGAGAAATGATTAAAAGTAACCAGAAACAAAAATATCGGGTATCACATTCTATCCTCCTTAAAAGAAGTTTCATCCCGAAACTTAAGTAATAAAAAGTTTGGAGTCTAAGCAACAAAACACACTTACGAACGTGATGAATGAAAGTTGAGGAAGATGGGTTTGAAAACAAATGCCCCAAAAGTTAGGAAAAACACAAAATGGCCCAAAACATCCGAAATACACGATAAATGATCGAAACACCAAGCAAAGGCTCACAACATCCATAATGACATAAGATGGATTTATGACAACCCAGAAACGGCGGTTCAGAAGAATGATTATGGGAATCGAACCAAATAGCGACGGAAACTGACATTAAACACGGAATTGAGTAAAACAAGTTCGAAAGAAAAAAGGTCCCGTACTAAATGTTTTCGAAATATCAATATGGTTACAAGCGAGTGACTAAAAATAAAAGATATACCAAAATGAAAAATACCGAAAAAAGGAATAATGCAGATATTACATTCCCCCCTCTAAAAATAAGTTTCATCCCGAAACTGAAGAAACAAACAACTCAGGGTACCTAGCACGCATGCTATCCTCGGTTTCCCAGGTTGCTTCCTCAGCACCATGTCTCGACCACTGCACCTTGACGAATTGAATGGTCTTATGCCTCAATCGCTTCTCACGGTGCTCTAAAATCTTCAAGGGACGCTCTTCGAAGGTAATATCCTCAACGATATCAATCTCAACATAGTCGATGACACGACTAGGATCCGGAACATATTTTCTCAGTTGGGAAACATGGAAAACGCTATGGATGTGACTCAATACCGGAGGCAACGCCAAATGATATGCCAACTCGCCGACCCTCTCTAGAATCTCAAGGGCCCCAATAAATCTCGGACTCAACTTTCCATTTTTCCCGAAGCGGAGAACTCCCCTCGTCGGCGACACCTTTAGCAAAACGTGGCCTCCCACCTCAAATTCCAAAGGTCAATGACGAACATCAGCATAGTATTTCTGTCGACTCTGAGCAGTCAACATCCTTTTCCAAGTCAATTCCACCTTCTTTCTCGTTTCCAAAGCGATATCCGGTTCAGTCCCGACCAAATCGAACGCCTCATTCCAACAAATCGGTGATCAACATCGCCGCCCATAAAACGCCTCATACGGTTCCATCCTAATCGACGCGTGCCAACTATTATTGTACGTGAACTCAATCAATGGTAAATGCTGTTGGAGCAAGATCGAAATATGTGCCGTGTTGCGGAAGCGTAAATTAAATGTGCGGAAATTAAACGACACAAGGATTTATAGAGGTTCGGCTATAAACGAGCATACGTCCTCTCTCAGTATCTTTTTCTATAGGTTGAAGATAAAAACCTCTGCACCTCTCTTCTATCGGTCGAGGGATAACCGTTACAATCACACGTCTTCTATTGGTCCGTGATAAACCACTCATACTTATCTTTGTGTCGGTCCAAGTTAAACCATTTTCCTTTTCTATTGGACAAGGAATCAACCACTCTAGCTTTCTATGGGTACTAGATAAACCTCACATAGATATCGATTGCGATTCTAAAAATGTCGGATTCTTGATCCTAATAACACCGAATCCAATCATATCTTTTCTTTTTCCTCTCGTGTATATGTTGAATGTATAAACACTCAAACTATCAATATAAGCCCAATATCACAACAACAATATAAGTATATCAATATCTGATGAATGTATCGGTTGCTTGAAGTTGTTGAATGGAATAATACCAAGGATATGGTATTTATAGGTTCCAAAGCCTCAACTAACTGTTAGCCTCCTGACACTCCATTACGGCCGTTATCTTCTTCACATTACGTACGCTAACATGATTACGTACGTTAACCTCTTTATCTTATGTACGTTAGCAAGTACCAGTTTTAGTCCAGTAGCATTCGTCTTGAACATTACGTACGTTAGCCAACACCCATTACGTACGTTAAGGATATGTCACTGCTGACGTCATATATCCCTTGCCGCTTTTCTGACTTTGACTCTTCCCAACGTTCATCTGGTTTGAACACCATTACGTATGTGAACTTCCACTTCTTACGTACGTTAAATGCCTTATATTACGTACGTTATTGCTCCTGCGTTACGTACATTAAGCATGCAATTTCCAGCTTTTTACAATTCGTCTTCTTTGATGCTTTGCTTCGTCTTTTTGTTGTTTTGTTTTGCGTAACAAATTTAATCATCAAAATACTATTAAGCATGTATGGAACAAAATGTTCCAACAATCTCCACCTTTTTGATGATTACAAAACAAAACTTCGTCAATGGGATTTACCTGCAAAAATTACAAATATATGTATATGTGTACAGACCAAAGTTTTCGACTTTGTCCGTTTCGTTAGTTTCTTCTACCATTTCTTTTTCGACCCATTCTTTCCTTCTCTTTTTCTTTTCGAATTTTCAAATTTTCATCATCTTTTCGACGTCTCCTCATTTTTCTTTTCAACTACATCTTTTCGAATTTTCTTCGATTTTTCTCCTTTCAACTTCCATTTTTCTTTTCGACTCCTTCTTTCCTTTTCTTTGACTTTTCTCCCCCTTTCAGGGTTAATCCCATTCTCCTTTCTCTTCTCTTTTCTCCCCTTTTTTGTTTTAATCAAAAAGTTTAATATAACAAATATAATGATAAATACCACTTGATGTATAACTATATGCATGAATAGGGTATAAACTCCCCTTGAAAATATTATCTCCCCTTAAAAATTATTACTCCCCCTAAGTAAAATATATTTTGATAAAAAAATTAATTTTGGAGGATCCAACCGAGAGTTGGTTTTTCATTTGAAACATAGACGATATTTGAAATATTTGTTCCTTTAGGAACCCAAATCTTTTTAATTTTAATCGTCCGGCGTGGGCTTTTACAGTTCAAAATATGGTGCCCAATTTTCAAACATTTTTCGCAACGGGGTATCTTTAAAAATAAGGATTCATTTTTAGAACAAGGTGTGAATCCCAACTCCTGTTTATTTAAAGTATATTTTTAAATCGAGAGCATATTTTCAAATTTCTCGTTTCCGAGAGAAAATTTCTTCGTTAAATTTTTGAGCTCGGTTTGAATTTTAACAAGACCATCCTTTAAAGTATTTTCGTTTTCAAGGCATTTTGAATGATCGATTTCAACAAATTTCCCTTTTTCAAGAATTTAGGAATTTTCAATTTCCAATGATTTATTTTTAAATTGAAGGGATTTAATTTCGGATAAAGCATTTTGATAATCCGTATGCAATAATTCAAATGCTTCAAATAATTCATCGTGAGAACTACTTACTTGGCTTTCAACATCGCTATCGTCGAATGAACTTCGTGCCATAAGAGCGAGATTATTTTGATTGATAAAATCATCATCTTCGTCTTCATCGCTCCATGTTGCAACGAGAACCTCCTTCTTGGCTTTAGCTCGGCAATTCTTTGCAAAGTTGCCTGGTTTACCACATTATCGACAATTGTTGTCGAATTTCTTAGATTAGCCCGAGATGTCTTTCTTTCTCCGGTTTAATAAGGTTTGAAACTTATTAATATTTTTGGCATAATATGCCGATTCTTTGTCGCTTTCATCAACCGGGATTTCTTCTCTTTTTGACATCTTAGCCTTCAAGGCTATCGATCATTCCTTTGGTTTTGGCTTTGCATTTCGAGATTTAAGGACAATCTCGTAATTTATTAGTGAACCAACGAGGGCACTAAAGTCAAGATTATTGAGATCTTTCGATTCCATAATCGCCGTCACCATTCCGTCCCATTCAACAGGTAGTGATCTTAAGATTTTCTTGACTTTTTCACTACTTGATAATGGTTTTCCAAACAAAGCAAGTCCATTAGTGATGACCGAAAATCGGTCGAGCATGTTGGTGATGGACTCGTCACCTTTCATCATGAATAACTTGTAGTCATGGAGAAGCATATTGATCTTCATCTCCTTGACTTGAGTTGTCCCTTCGTGTGTGATTTCAAGAATTTTCCATATCTCTTTAGCACTTTCACACGATGAGATACGATTGACCTCTTCTGGATTTAAGGCACAATATAGAAGTTGAGTAGCCTTACAATTTAGATGGTCGTTCTTCCAATCCTCGTCATTATATTCTTCAAAACTCTTAAGAGATCCGTCAGGTTTGATTGGAACTTTCGGGCCAAGAATGATCTTCCAAATCTCGATGTCATACGCTCGGATGAATATTGACATCTTTTTCTTCCATGTCATGAAATTTGCGCCATCAAAAAATGGTGGTCGGTTAAGAGCAAGGCCTTCGACTGGAAAAAATTGAAACCCCATTTGGATCGACTCCTCGGATGTTAAGCCGTGTATTGGAGGTACTCTCCGATACCAATTGTTGGAGCAAGATCGGAATATGTGCCGTGTTGCGGAAGCGTAAATTAAATGTGCGAAAATTAAACGACACAAGGATTTATAGAGGTTCGACTATAAATGAGCCTACGTACCCTCTCGGTATATTTTTCTATAGGTTGAAGATAAAAACCTCTGCACCTATCTTCTATCGGTCGAGGGATAACTGTTACAATCACATCTTCTATTGGTCCGTGATAAACCACTCGTACTTGTCTTTGTGTCGGTCCAAGTTAAACCGTTTTCCTTTTCTATTGGACAAGGAATCAACCACTCCAGCTTTCTATGGGTACTAGATAAACCTCACTTAGATATCGATTGGGATTCTAACAATGCTGGATCCTTGATCCTAATAACACCGAATCCAATCGTATCCTTTTTTTTTCCTCTCGTGTATATGTTGAATGTATAAACACTCAAACTATCAATATAAGCTCAATATCACAACAATAATATAAGTATATAAATCTCTGATGAATGTATCGTTTGCTTGAAGTTGTTGTATGGAATAATACCAAGGATATGGTATTTCTAGGCTCCAAAGCCTCAACTAGCCGTTAGCCTCCTGACACTCCATTACGGCCATTATCTTCTTCACATTACGTACGCTAACATGATTACATACGTTAACCTCTTTATCTTACGTACGTTAGCAAGTACCAGTTTTAGTCCAGTAGCATTCGTCTTGAACATTACGTACATTAGCCAACACCCATTACGTAAGTTAAGAATACGTCACTACTGACGTCATATATCCGTTACCGCTTTTCTGACTTTGACTCTTCCCAACGTTCATCTGGTTTAAACACCATTACGTACTTTAACTTTTACTTCTCACGTACGTTAAATGCCTTATATTACGTGTTGTGTCACGATTTATTCGTCCCGACAGGCGATCGACTATAAGGCCGAGCGACCAAGCCAACTCCAGTCATACTTTGTCTAGCTCGCCTAATCGAAGATATCAGACCACCATCAGGTACCCAGCGATCGACTCCCAAGGCGATCGCCATTTGGCAGCTGGCGACCGACTCTAGTATCCGGCTAAGGACGGTCGACCTACGTCCCGAGCAGGGATGATCGCCCATCAAAGTCATCGAGGACTGGATCTCAGAACAGCACCCACGTGCAGATCCACCAAAGGCGTTGACAGACAAGATCTCCGCTGACAGACAAGATCTTTTGCTGACAGACAAGACCTTTGACCACAGCCTGTCACCTACCTCACCTACCGGCAGGCGCAGTGGGACCACCCGTGACAACAACTCAGGACGCGTACAAGCTCCCCATTGGACCGTACAGTTGACCACCAGCAACTCCTGTAGACTTTAAGGGAACAAGCCCATGTGCTAAAAGACGATCGCCCGATTATTATAATGCAGAAAAGGCGATCGCCCGGCGTACCAGAGTCCTATAAATAGAGAACCTCCTCCTACTGGAAAAAGGTTCGGAATTCATTTCACCAACAACAGAAACACAGTAGAACATACATACCATCAAGCTCCCTGCTTTCTCGCCGGAATCCATCTCAAGACTTCTCTCTCCGAATCTCTCGTCCAGAAGACGATCGGCAGAGGCAGCAAGTCTCCACTAGACAGATTCCAAGAGATTCATAAGCCCGGGAGCCCAAGCATCCAGCTAAATACTCGCCGTGAGAGACTGTCGATCTCTCACCGCCGCGACTGTTCATCTCTTTTGTTACAAGAACTCACAGAGCATCAAATCTGGTTCTTCCGGCAATCTACACGCTCACTAGCTAAGATAACAAGAATCTTTACACTCATTGTAATTGTATTCTTACATTAGTACTTGTATCCCCGAATATTAGTATTAATAATATCTCGCGAGAGCATTCAAGCCCGGGACTAACAACCCCGGAAAATCTTGTGTTATTTATCTTTCTCACGGAAGTGCTCTTGCATTTGTTTGCTATCCATCCATTCCAGCAATATCTATCTCCGGATAATATTTTGGGTAGCAACAATTGGCGCTAGAGGAAGGGCATCTAACCCTCAAATTTTTATACCCACCATCCCGAAGAACACTCACTGTTCTCGGGGCATATACTTGAAGTGACACTCACTGCACTTCAAAGAAAACCTTCAGGATCATGACATCCGCCGGTACGTCGAAGAAAACCGCTCTCCGAACCGCCGGACACCATATCCCGGCTCAATCCGAACCCCAGCCGACGACCGGGGGAAGCCGCGGCAACGCGAGGCTCTCGATCCGGCACCCGAGAGATGGCCCCAACCTCTCACTCGATCAGTTCCAAACCGAGGAACAGATCGAGGAGGCTATGGCCATCCTAGAGGAGCGACGGAGAGCATGCGCGTCACCCGCTATAACTCCCTCGATCGTCCGCCGCATGGGAAAACGGAAATTCAACGGGCTACTGACCGAGCGATCGTCCGAAAGCCCCAATTCGCGAGGAAAGGCTCTCGCACGACCGGGCGGATCCATATTCAATCGCTTGGGGCGCGACCCGTCCTAGCGACCGGGGCATTCTGTTTCCAACCTTGAAAAGACGGAATCCGAATCCATCACCAGGAGTTCGGCCTACCCACCTCACAGCCGAACGCAGGTCAGCCATCTGACTCCCGCCCCGATCGCCAGGGGATCAGTACTCAACCGCCTCGGCACCCGCTCCGAGCGTCGAGCCGCGAGCAGCCAGGCCACGGCGATGGCCGCTATACAACGCCAGCTCGACGAGATGAAATCACTCTTGGACACTGGGGCAAGCACCAGCAAAAAGATCGCCGGGCCGACCGAGCCACTCGCGGTCCACATCGAGCTTGCCCCCATACAACCAACGATCGCTCCTCCCAAAACACCTCTGTATGAGGGGAGATCGGACCAAACCCACCCGAGTAAATTCCGAATCTACATGGTAGGTGTGGGGCATCCGATGCAACCAAGTGCCGGATCTTCCCTTTAACATTGGGCGGTAGGCCCATAGGTGGTACGTCTCACTACCACCACGATCAATCACCTCCTTTAAGAAATCGCGAATGACTTCACGTCATACTTCGCCAAAGAAGGTCGCCAGACTGAAGGCCCCACCGTGATGAAAATCAAGCGGGGAAGGACGAGTCGACGCGGATTACATCGACCGAGTAGACGAAATCATCCTCACCGCGAACCCGTCAGTGACGAGCTCGCTCTCTATTCGGTCATGGGGGGATTCTACGGTCACTCTCCCATGTTTAGACATCTCTCCAAGGATATTCCCCCAACTTACGCGATCTTCCGCGCTAAAGCTGCCAACTTTCTGGCCAGGCAAAGGCTACTCACCCTCCACCTAGGCGAAGAAACGCCACCTCCTATCCAGAAGATAGCGATCGCCAAAGCAAAGAAGGCGATCGCCAAGCCACCCGGAGATCTCAAGGCTTTCGAGGACATGGAAGCCCATCTCCTCCATACGTTCAACCGAACTCCGGCACATATTTTCTATGCCATCAAGGGGCACGAAGAGCTCAAAAAGCCAAAGGCGATAAGGGACCACGGTCACCTGGACAACAATCAATATTGTGCCTACCATAAGAGTCCCGGCCACAGCACCAACCAATGCCGCGACCTCATCAAACAGCTCTGGAGATTGTTCGAGGAAGGCAAGTTGGACAGCTTATTGGCCTAGCCAAAGCCCCTACCAATCTCTATACACGATTGTCCGAGTCGAACACAAAACAGGCTGGAAAGCTCATACAAGCCGACCCCTGGATCAACCTCGGCGACCGTCTCTACATGCTTCAATCAAGAAAGGAGACCTCGGAAGTCTCCCCGATCTCTCTCCTTATTTAAGAAACTGGAGGACTCGATCGCCATCTACAATTCAACATCTAACATGATGGACTAAGGCACGAGATCGCCTCCCCCGCACAACGTACACCGTCGAAGGTCGGCATCTACATGACGATCCAAGGTGGAAGAGTGCAGCCATGGTTCTGGTGGTCGATGGAACCGACTACTTAGGCCATGCAAGGTCCCTTTGGGCCAAGATCGCCCGCCCTTCGTTTAAATACGAGGCCGGCGTAGTCTGAGGGCCCTCCAAAATTAATCAGTGGACACGATCGCTCGCCCTCAAAGGTTCATCATCTAACATGGTGAACCCGGACAATGCGACGTGCCACAACCTCCATCTCAACGTACACCGTCGAGGTTCGTCATCTTCATGGTGGGATGAGGTGGAAGCAGAGCTAAACAAGCCGCGGGCGTGGAGTTGAATCATCCGATGCTGCCCCGCGCAAGGACTCCTCTAGACCGAGACCGCACGCCCTTCATTTAAATACGAGGCGAGGCACAGCCTAACAGAGGACCCTCATAATAAAGTGAGTCACGAGACACTCAATGTCTTCGCGCATCAAGACATGATCAGGGAGTCGGTCCATCGAACTCCGAGATCGTGCACGGTTCCTCAAGACGAACGACCGTCCTCGAGGATTCGATAAAGTTGACGACCGCTCACTCAACGAATTATTTTCAGCCCCTTACTTCCACTAAGTGAATAAAAACAAGGGGGAAGAGTGCGGACTACCTATACGACGATCGTCGCTATTCAACCACATACGGAGATCGTCATTTATTCAGATGTTGTGCAGCGATCGAATTTGTTGTAAAAGTTATCTTTATGAGTTTATCAATTCATTTGGAACTACCCTCGCAACGATCTCTCCTCACACATTTGTACAAAGTCAAACAAAGACTCAAAAATAACAATCATTCAAGTGATAAGTCAGAAATTCAAACGTTCATTTCATTACTTGAAAAATCGGAGTACATGGTCGCCCGAAGGCCCAAATCCTATAAAAGAAAGCTACAAAACTACAAGGAAATAAGCTAAAACATCAAAAATGAAGTGCCTCAGGCCCCTGCCTGGCCTTCGCCATCAGCATCCAGTGCGGTCCCCTCATCTTCCGGAGCGTCGGGATGAGCAAGATTGGCCGGACTCGGATACCAGCTCAAATCCACGCCGATGTCCGCAAGGTCCAAGATCGGCAAAGAGAAAGCTGAATGGATAGGATGCTCCAACGCGTACGCCTTGAAGTTCTTGGCAAGAGGCCCGACCTCCAAACCTCCCTTCTTGGCTGCTCGGATCGAGTCAGCGAACGCCAGATAATAGGCGAACTCGCTGACAAACTCCAAGTTTTGAAAGGGATCAGTCTTGGTCGCCTCTACCTCTCTTTTCAGCTCCGCCATTGCCTGTTGCGACCCCTGGAGCTCGGCCTCCCTCGCAGCGACCTTCTCCTTCGCCTCCGCCAGCTCGCTGGTCAACCGAGCGATCGTCACCTTCTGGCGATCGGCCTCCTCTTCAGCGACCTTCTGCACCCGGACGGCATTCAGCATCTGGTCCCGAAATCGGTCAACCGCCAGACGAGACAACTCAGTTTCCTTCTTCGCCAACTCAAGCTCATGGCTCGCCCGCCTGGCCGCCTCTAGAGAGTCCTTCTCCATCGCCACGATCTTATCGGTAAACTCGGCTTTCTCTTTCCGAGCCGCCTCAAGATCCGCCTGCAGGCGAATAGTGGAGGGCCGCCCCTCAAACTCCTGAGCAGCCTGGACAGCCATGGTCGCCGTCTGGAGAGAGAGGGCGAGAACAGCCTGCATCGAACTCCCCGATCGCTGACGAGCGATCGCATCCAGATCGGTCGTCCATGCCTTCGGCAAAGCAGAAGCGGCCTTGCTAACGTACGGAGGGATGTCGCAGGACTGGCGAGGAGATCGGCTCGCTAGGAAATCCACGACCATCGGCGGGCAAGACGGATCTGCGCGACGGATCCTGCATCAAAACAACAAAGTTAACACAACTCCTACGAGGTTTCAAGTTTCAACACAAAAATGCAATCTACCTCTCAGCCTTCTCGGGGTCCCGACCGAAATACGGTTTCCCTCGAGGGGTCTCAGCATCCGCGATCGCCATCTCCCACATAAAAGCCGCAGAGGGCGGCTCATTCTCCAGAGCAACGATGGTGATCGGAGGCGCGACGATCGGCACTTCATCGCCCGGGGCAGGAACCGAAGTTTCTTCCGGCCTCGGCCTCTTGCGATTCGCTCGAAGCCCCTCCTCCGGAACTCCCTCCTCATCCACGACCGGCTCCACGCGAGGCTCCACCTCCGGAACTATTGGCAACGCAACAGGCGGGGCCCGAGACGACCTCTTATGGCGGAGACGGCCTAGAACTCCAGGATTCGACATGGCGATCTCCGTCGAAGGCTCCAAAAAGCGAGGAAAGCGAACCTCTACAGTTAAGACGATCGACCAACAGTCAGACACTTTCCTCAAGTAAGGCGATCGCCTAAGACTGAAGGTCGCAGAAATTCATACCTGGCACCGAGAGATGTCTCGGGAAACGGAATAGTCGAGCCGACAACCAACGACTCTCCTTATTGATCCGGTTGGCGTCAAGGTCGTCGTCCGACAAGCTCCTTATCCGCTCCCAGACAACCAGGAAGTCAAATGGCAGCTCCTCGACCGCCGGAATGTGAAAACCTGCAAAACCGAAATCAAATTAGATCAGTCCAAAACGCATCCGAACGAAGGGAGAGTCTAAACCCTTACCGGGATTCCTCTCCCGAAACTCAGTAGGGATCTCCAGCTCGCCCGAAGGATTGTCGCTCGCGGAAGCCCTCCACTTGCCGGCGACCCCAGAACCACTTCGTCTGATCGACCCGCATCTTATTCGGGACTCCGTGAATCACCCGACCAGATCAGCCCTGAATATGGTAACCGCCGACCGACCCTTTCTGAGCCGTCAGCTTGAACAAATGGTTCATCTCCAACGGCGATGGGAGGCGGTACAGGCGGTGACCGCCGAAAAGGGTGAGAGTGCAGTTAATTTGGAGCGAGGCGTTCGGCGTCAGCTGAAGTGCGCCACATTCCAAGCGGCCAGCAGATGGGAGACAGCAAAGTATAGAGGGAAGCGCAGCCCGACCTCCATAATCGCCTCATTCACGGCGACGATACCCATCGGAGGCTGATCGGCTCGCTCATTCTCCGCCGGCGCGAACATGTCCACATCTGAAGGAACATGGAACCTCGTCCTCCAGACGGCCAGATCTTTCCTGGACGTCGAACTCTGTATTTGGACAAGCGACCACAACGATCGCTGCGCAGCCCAGTACTGTGACCGTTTGGGAAGCACATAGGGGTAGGCGACCGAGTATCCCCGGAAATCGAATCTCGGAGTAGGACCGGCCAACTTCTCCATTATCTCAGCAAAAGCCGTATAGGCCCGGCCGAAAGCACTATGCTGCTCCCAGTAGGCCCTAATCGCCAGATCTCTCTCAATCTACGATCGTCTTTCTTCAGCAGCCGCCTCCTTAGCAAAATCGTCTTCGTTAAATAAAGCCTCGACTTCAGCAGGGTCGATTCTGGCCCAAATAGCTTCAGCGGCCGTCTCCAGGTGGAAGTCGGAAGAAGGTTCTCCCCGGACAGTCGATGTCCCGGCGGCAGAACTGGTACCCACTCCACGTGATGATGAGGTTCCGGCCATTCTCAAAGAAAAATAAGGAGAAAAGGATTTTTCCTTACCCGAAGGTGAAATCGAACGACGATCGGCACTAAGATCTTCAGAAAAATCGACAGCAAGTCCTTCTTTCTCCAATAAGTACGCGTGAGTATGAAACTGCAGCACTGCGCCCTTTTATAGGAGAAGGCAGGGACTCATTTGCAATAAGGGAAAATCTCAGGGGTCGGATCTCAAACGACGCATTAATTGACTCCCTCGAGGCCCGCGTACGCGTCTTTTCAAGGACGCGTCAGCCGAGGAGTCATTAATGACCGTTGGTATCCTCCAATAGAAACCCGGCACGTGCGCGGAGACTTTTCAACGCCCATTGCCTTTTCCCGCGCAGTTTAGCGGCCAACCAGGTCGTTCGAACCCAGAGTATATCAGCTCAAAGACGATCGCCAGTTCAATGAAACGCAAAGTCGCTCGTCAAAAGTTCAGCGATCGCCAAGAGAGCCACCTCACCCCACGTTTCCAACGTATGAGCGAGCTGGGGGGCAATTGTTGTGTCACGATTTATTCATCCCGACAGGCGATCGACTATAAGGCCGAGCGACCAAGTCAACTCCAGTCATACTTTGTCTAGCTCGCCTAATCGAAGATATCAGACCACCATCAGGTACTCAGCGATCGACTCCCAAGGCGATCGCCATTTGGCAGCTGGCGACCGACTCTAGTATCCAGCCAAGGACGGTCGACCTACGTCCCGAGCAGGGATGATCGCCCGTCAAAGTCATCGAGGACTGGATCTCAGAACAGCACCCACATGCAGATCCACCAAAGGCGCTGACAGACAAGATCTCTGCTGACAGACAAGATCTTTTGCTGACAGACAAGACCTTTGACCACAGCCTGTCACCTACCTCACCTACCGGCAGGCGCGCCGAAAGTTGTCAGTGGGACCACCCGTGACAGCAACTCAGGACGCGTGCAAGCTACCCATTGGACCGTACAGTTGACCGCCAACAACTCCTGCAGACTTTAAGGGAACAAGCCCATGGGCTAAAAGACGATCACCCAATTATTATAATGCAGAAAAGGCGATCGCCCGGCGTACCCAAGTCCTATAAATAGAGAACCTCCTCCTACTGGAAAAAGGTTCGGAATTCATTTCACCAACAACAGAAACACAGTAGAACATACATACCATCAAGCTCCCTGCTTTCTCGTCGGAATCCATCTCAGGACTTCTCTCTCCGAATCTCTCGTCCAGAAGACGATCGGCAGAGGCAGCAAGTCTCCACTAGACAGATTCCAAGAGATTCATAAGCCCGGGAGCCCAAGCATCCAGCTAAATACTTGCCGTGAGAGACTGTCGATCTCTCACCGCCGCGACTGTTCATCTCTTTTGTTACAAGAACTCACAGAGCATCAAATCTGGTTCTTCCGGCAATCTACACGCTCACTAGCTAAGATAACAAGAATCTTTACACTCATTGTAATTGTATTCTTACATTAGTACTTGTATCCCCGAATATTAGTATTAATAATATCTCGCGAGAGCATTCAAGCCCGGGACTAACAACCCCGGCAAATCTTGTGTTATTTATCTTTCTCACGGAAGTGCTCTTGCATTTGTTTACTATCCATCCATTCCAGCAATATCTATCTCCGGATAATATTTTGGGTAGCAACATTACGTACGTTATTGCTTTTGCATTACGTACGTTAAGCATGCAATTTCCAGCTTTTTGCACTTCGTCTTCTTCGATGCTTTGCTTCGACTTTTTGTTGTTTTGTTTTGCGTAACAACTTTAATCATCAAAATACTATTAAGCATGTATGGAACAAAATGTTCCAACAAATGCTCCTCCCAATCACTGCTCTAATCGAGAGCACAAGCACGCAACATATCTTCAAATGTCTGGATAGTGCGCTCCGACTGCCCATCCGTCTGAGGATGAAAAGAACTACTCAGGCGCAAACGAGTACCCAATGCCTTATATACCGCCTGCCAAAAATGCGATACAAAACGGCCATCATGATCCGAAACAATAGACTTCAGAGTACCGTGAAGCCTCACAATATGCGCAATAAAAACACGAGCCAATATTTCCGGACTCCAAGTATATTTGATGCCCAGAAAATGTGCCAACTTGGTCAGATGATCCACAATCACCCACACCATTGTAATACCACCAGTATTACATGCTTTTTCACTTTGGGCGCTCACGTCCATTTCTTCTGTTTGATAAATAAATGTACTCCATTGCAATAAAACATATTTTGTATAATATGGTTGTACTGTATCGCATCTATTATTCGTGTATTGTGATGGTATGATGATTGACGAACTTTCAGTGACATACCTCGATGTCGTTAGGTAATTATCGGTGCAAATATGACGGTGGCCAACGTCTTGTTCCCCGAGAGATTTCCAGACGACATGGAGAGGGAGTCGTGTCATAAGAAATTAATGTGATAATAATTTGGCAAACAAAACTGTCCTTTACGTACGTTATACTCCGAGTCATTACGCACGCTATATCTGAGTCATTACGTACGTTAAATATCGGCCCTTACATACGTAACATCGGTCTTCGGTCTTCGGACATGAATCTTCGTCAGGTAGTACGCATGCCGACCAACTTTCGGTGTGATTGCGACAGGCAAGTCAACGAGGTGTTACGTACGTTAACCCGCTTTCGTTACGTACGTAACGATGTGTGTAAATCGTTCCAGCAAGTTCCTTACGTACGTTAATATTTTGCCATAACGTACGTAAAGTCTCTTACGTAGGTAAACCGTCAGGCATAACGTACGTAAGGGCAATCTGAGTTTATAAAAGAACACTTTGCCTTTCATTTCTTCCGTCCCAAAAATCATTCTTCTCCCTTGTACACTGCTCTCCACCATCCTTGGACCAATTCTAACCTCCCAATTCAAGTGCTATCCTATTAGAGTACATTAATCAAGCTTCAGGGAAGGTCTTGAAGGTGTTATCCTCTCGTTATCCTTCGTCCACCGTCGTTCTCCATCATCTTTTGTCAGTAAAGGTAAGTTTATCCAACCTTGAACTCATTTCAGTATTGTTTAGTAAGTTATAGTAAACCTCGGATGCCTTGGGTAGCTTAGAACCCTCAGTAATAATCGAACCGGTATATAACTATCGCAATTGTTAATCGATATCCATCAAAGCTAGAAATTGGAATGAATAATGGTAGAACTAATAATCATATTGCTAATCACCAACTTCTCGGAATCATCTTGAAGGATTTCATGTATAACCGTATTATCATGTTGAATAAAACTGTTAATGAATCCTTGATGAACTTACCAACAATTTCTAACCGATTAGATACCGAAACATGTTAAGATGATGGATTAATCGTTCTAGACTTGCATATTAAGACAACGATGAAATCTTGATGATTGTTGGTTATAATTAACTAGGAATGTTGTATTAGAACACTATGGTTTAGCGGAAGGATAACTTATAAAGAATGTTGCCGAACCTAAGAAATTAATGGCACGCATTATGGTTAAAATGGAGAAATTCGATTCCGACATCATAAGCAACTAGGATAGGGTTCTAACAGGCAGGAGGGGGAGGAACGTCGTTGATCATCATTGTTATCATAAGATGTTAATCGACAAACATGTAATAGGTCGGATTTCCAAGTGCGATCGTTCAAGCCGTTGCCTTGTCAAGAAATAACTCTCGTCGGATTTGAGACAAGTGAATCTTGCTCAGACTTTACGTCTTATAATTTTAGACATAGTAAATGTTACTATTGTGGAATGGTGCTCTTACGATTATATTGTCCGGAGTATTCCCGAGTAGATACTACCGTGACCCTTGGCCGCGGCCTTGGGAGTTTTCTTGTTGGACCGTGTTGCGGGATAAAACCTGAATGGTACCCACGTCCGGAGTATTCCTGTGTAGATACTTCCGTGACCCTTGGTTGCGACCTTGGGAGTTTATGTGATGATAAAAGGAATAACATGGAACATTCGGTGACAACTTTATTCCTTGAAATTATTAGATTTTACCTTTGAGTTTGGTTTGGATTGTTCCTGACCTAGGTTACTGGCACGACATGTCGTGCCAGGTAAATTTGTTGAAATTGTGCAGGACACCCCCGAAGGTTACAACCAGGCATGAGTTGTGTTGGAAGAAGGCCTGTTAATTTCTTAAATCAATTTGAACATTCCACGTTGTGTAATAACCGTATGTACGGACACTATTTGCTTTTGTACTTTGGGTTGTATGAATACTTTCTTAATTACTTCCGTATATTACCACTTTTAATAAAATATTTTAGAAAATATTTTCAAAAACTTGCCTTGTGGGTCCCTCATGGGATCTACGGCACTGTGGCGTTTCGGTTCATTTTGGGGGCGTTACAGAAAATGGTATCGGAGCCAAACACTCACGTGGAAAGTTTTACCAAAAATATTTTGAAAACGTTTTGCCTTCAAAATCCAACACTTCTAACGACCGTAACTCCTCGAGGGATGTCGAGGTAAAATACACGTAAATTCTTAAGGATCAAGTATGATGTTTGGATTCAGTAAGAACTCAGAGAATGTTTGCATTAAACTAACCTGTTAGATTGAACGAACATCACCAATGGCACGTCGAGGAGCTAGAAGAAACGTAAATGACGTACAAGGTTCCGCTATGAACCAGCAGGAAGACAGAAACACCGGAGAAACTAATCCAGCCGGAAATCAACCACCGCCTATTAATCAGAACGAACAAAAAGCGGAAAACCAGAACAACGGGGGATTTGATCCAGCCTTCGTTCAGACTCTCGCCCAGGCCATTGCTATGGGAATCGCTCAGGTCAACCGGCGTAACAAGTACTACCATTAACATATAAGAGAACACCGGAAGGACCGCTGGCCGAGAAATGTCAAGGCCGACCGCCATTATTCGACGGGTCGTGGATAAGCACGTGGACGATTGGATCTCGAGATGGAGACCGCCGAGGTGATCGGCCGCCAGAAATCGAAAAGTACCACTCGGGATCAACCAGCTCCGTGACACCGCAGCCCGATGGTTGAGGACCTATAAGCCGGACGACAGAATAGTCGGATGGCCCGAGTTTTCCAAACTATTGAGAGACGAGTACTGCCCCCGATCAGTTCAAACTGTACGAGCGCGGAGCTTCTTCAACAGCAGGCCTCGAATTTGCCGACTGTAAATCATTCGGGCATACAGACCGAGCTAAGCTATGTCGCATGATGGTTCCATCCGAAGACCAATAATTTGTCACCTTGCTCAACGGTTGCCGAGGATGTCTAACGCTACGCGGCGGGGTTTCATTGCACCACGTTGAGGGCATATGAGGACGTGGTCACAAAGATACGCCGGACGGTTGTCGCCTGGATGCCGGCACAACCAAAAGAAGCGTAAGACAAGAAATCACCGGAGCACCAGCAGAGTGAATTTGGGAATTGGGTTCCCTCCAAATCAGCCTTCGTCCCCAATGCAAAGGAACATCTGACGGGCCTTCGCGCCGTAGCTGTTTCAATTGTGGCATAGCAGGGCATACCATGAGTCAGTGTCGTAAAGCATCGACAAAGTGCTTTTCATGCGGAAGGGGTGGGCACATGTCTCGCTACTGTTCTCGGATCAAACCTACACCAAACCCAGCTCCTCAGAGTCAACAAGGCTCGGTACAGACATCCAGAGAGTCTGCCATGTCCGACTACCGATCTCCACCTCACCAGTCTCCTCTACACGGTGCCGGAAGAGGACGTGGTCGCGGGGGAGGTACTGCACCCTCCTCGGGGACACTGCCATCCTGCGTGTTCGAACTAAGGGCTATTGACGACCAAACTACTCCTGCTGTCTCAGGTACACCCCTTATTAAATCTCAGCCTGTTCATGTACTGTTTGATACTGGAGCAACCCACTCGTTTATATCCGTAGAATGTGTTAACCGTTTGCATCTCCCTTGTGTACCCTGTGAGTCCTTTACTATTAAACTACCTGAGGGTAGCAGGGTGGAGGGTAACTTGGAAGTTCGAAACTGTCCGATTCAGACAATAACTGGCCGGATGTACCAATCTCATGGTCTTTCCACTCCAAAACGAAGATGTGATTTTAGGTATGGACTGGATGACAATGCACAAGACGGTATTGGATACCTATCACCCGACTGCTTCTATTACGACCCATGACGGTGCCACTCACACAATTAGAGGCCGAGAGCACTTCAAGACTAAAGGGTCCCTCGGCCTCCTTTCAAAGGTAGCATCTCATGATGA
Source organism: Orobanche coerulescens (assembly GCA_033398695.1). Taxonomy (NCBI): domain Eukaryota; kingdom Viridiplantae; phylum Streptophyta; class Magnoliopsida; order Lamiales; family Orobanchaceae; genus Orobanche; species Orobanche coerulescens. The sequence continues at coordinate 142,729,262 of CM065805.1, read as the reverse complement.
TCGAGGAGCGACATCGTGCTATATTCTTCAGGAGGGCACGTCACAATTGTCGGTTGCTAGCATTCCTGTAGTGAACGAATTTCCGGACATATTCCCAGACGAACTACCTGGATTGCCACCACAAAGAGAGGTCGATCTCTCAATCGAACTTGAGCCAGGAACGACGCCTATCTCCAAGGCACCATACAGGATGGCACCAGCCGAAATGAAGGAACTAAAGTCACAACTCGAAGAATTGCTAAGGAAGGGGCTCATTCGTCCAAGTACTTCGCCATGGGGCGCGCCAGTTCTTTTTGTGAAGAAAAAGGACCGCTCTCTGCGCCTGTATATCGATTACAAGGAACTTAATAAGGTCACTATTAAGAACCGTTACCCACTTCCAAGGATTGATGATTTACTGGACCAACTGCAAGGGGCGACTGTGTTTTCAAAGATCGACTTACGTTCGGGATATCACCAATTGAGAATTCGAGAGGAGGATATTCCTAAGACCGCATTTCGATCGATATATGGGCACTACGAGTACATGGTGGTGTCGTTTGGCCTGACTAATGCTCCAACCGTTTTTATGGAATTGATGAACAGGGTTCTGACAGAGTTTCTCGATAAGTGTGTGGTGGTTTTCATTGACGATATTTTAATTTATTCCCGAAGCCGATGGGAGCATGAGGAACACTTGAGTCAGGTGTTGAGCGTTTTAAGGCAACATCAACTGTATGCTAAACTTTCTAAATGCGAGTTCTGGATGCCAGAGGTAACCTTTTTGGGGCATGTGATTTTAGCAGGAGGCGTTAAAGTAGACCCCCATAAGATCGAGGCAGTTATGAATTGGGAACCACCTAGAAATGTCAAAGAGGTGAGAAGTTTCCTGGGGTTGGCGGGATATTATCGACGGTTCGTCGAGGCCTTCTCCTGTGTCGCTCAGCCATTAACAAATCTGCTTAGGAAGGACACCAAGTTTGTTTGGACAACAGATTGTCAGGAGAGTTTCGACAAGCTAAAAAGGAAGCTTACTCGCCTCTGGTTGGTACTACCGCAGGTACGGAGGGATTCGTAATATGCACCGATGCGTCTAAGCACGGGCCGATGTGTGTTCATGCAAAATGACAGGTTATCGCTTACGCCTCTCGACAACTTAAACCTTATGAGCCGAACTACCCGACACATGACTTGGAACTAGCCGCAGTGGTCCACACTCTTAAGATTTGGAGACATTACCTATATGGGGTTACCGTAAGATCTTTACGGACCACAAGAGTTTAAAGTATATTTTCACGCAGAAAGAGTTAAATATGAGACAGAGGCGTTTGGAGTTAATCAAGGATTACGATGTAGAGATTCTATATCACTCGAAAGGCCAACGTCAGAGCGTATGCACCGAGTCGGAAATCGCGCAGAGGTGACACTATCTCGGTTTGACAAAGATACCGAGTTGCAGCAAGATCTCAGGAGAAATGACATTGAAGTGTGGATACAACACCGCTAGGGACAGTTGTGCTCGATTGATATTCGCTCGTCTCTGCTGGACGAGATACGCCTAGCACAGATGGAGGATCCAGAACTTCGTGCGATCGGTACAAAGGCCGAAGGGGGAGTTATTTCAGACTACAGGATCCAAGGGGGCTTAGTTAGATTTAAGAACAGGATTTGCATTCCACCTAATGATGAGCTTAAGCAAACTATACTCAAGGAAGCTCATTCTAATCCCTATTCGATACATCCCGGGGCGAGCAAAATGTACAAAGACCTGCGAAAGAGTTTCTGGTGGAAGAATATGAAGCAAGAGGTAGCAAGGTTTGTCGCTCGATGTATGATATGTCAACAGGTGAAGATTGAACACCATAGACCGGCCGGAATCATGCAGCCCTTACCCATTCCGGAATGGAAATGGGAGAGCATATCAATGGACTTTGTCACCAAGTTACCAGTGACGGCGGGGGGAAAGGACACGATATGGGTTATTGTAGACCGACTGAAAAAGTCGGCACACTTCATTCCAATTCAGGAGGCCATCGAATGCAATGTGGCTACCATCTTTGTTCGGGAAATCGTGAGATTACATGGCGTTCCTCGGGATTATTTTGGATAGAGACACTAGATATGTGTCCCGCTTCCGAAGGTCATCCACTGTGCCATGGGTACTCAATCGCATTTCATCACCGCTATCACCCTCAAACGGATGGACAAACGTAACGCACCATACTGCACTCGAAGATATGTTGAGAGCATGTGTACTGATTGGGGCAAGGATCAAGCTAAACACCTCTGCTTAGCGGAATTTTCGTACAACAACAGCTGGCATGCAAGCATAGGCATGGCCCCCTTTGAGGCCTTGTATGGTAGAAAGTGCAAGTCTCCCCTATGTTGGGACGATGCATCCTATGTCATCGCCACCGAGTTGGATCTAATCCAGGAATCTATTAAGAAGATATCCATTGTTCGAAAACACATGTTGGCAGTGCAGAGTCGCCAAAAGTCTTATGCTATGGACCGACAGCGACCGTTGGAATTTATGGTTGGGGATCATGTTTGGGTTAAAGTATCGCCAATGCGGGGCATTCGACGCTTCGGCCAGAAGGGAAAAACTAAGCCCGAGATTTAGTGGCCCGTTCGAAATACTGTACCGAGTCGGTAGACTCGCTTATCGGCTAGCATTACCACCATCGTTAGATGGAGTGCATAATGTCTTCCACGTCTCCCAGCTGAGAAAGTACGTGTACGATCCTAGCCACAAGATCAACTTCGAGGAAGTAGAGATTTCCAATGATGCTACCTTTAGGGAAGTTCCAACAACGATTTTGGATCGACGCGTAAAGACACTAAGGAACAAGAACATACCCCTTGTTAAAGTTCAGTGGTCGCACCACGGTACGAAAGAAGCGACTTGGGAGATCGAGGTGAGCATGAGAGAGAATCATCCCGAGTTATTTTCTTAGTTTCGGGATGAAACTATTTTTAAGGGGGGTGGTATGTAATACCACCAGTATTACATGCTTTTTCACTTTGGGCGCTCACGTCCATTTCTTCTGTTTGATAAATAAATGTACTCCATTGCAATAAAACATATTTTGTATAATATGGTTGTATCAGACGCATCTATTATTCGTGTATTGTGATGGTATGATGATTGACGAACTTTCAGTGACATACCTCAATGTCGTTAGGTAATTATCGGTGCGAATATGACGGTGGCCAACGTCTTGTTCCCCGAGAGATTTCCAGACGACATGGAGAGGGATTCGTGTCATAAGAAATTAATGTGATAATAATTTGGCAAACAAAACTGTCCTTTACGTACGTTATACTCCGAGTCATTACGCACGCTATATCTGAGTCATTACGTACGTTAAATATCGACCCTTACGTATGTAACATCGGTCTTCGGTCTTCGGACAGGAATCTTCGTCAGGTAGTACGCATGCCGACCAACTTTCGGCGTGATTGCGACAGGCAAGTCAATGAGGTGTTACGTACGTTAACCCGCTACGCATTTAACGATGTGTGTAAATCGTTCCAGCGAGTTCCTTACATACGTTAATATTTTGCCATAACGTACGTAAAGTCTCTTACGTACGTAAACCGTCAGGCATAACGTACGTAAGGGCAATCTGAGTTCATAAAATACCACTTTGCCTTTCATTTCTTCCGTCCCAAAAATCATTCTTCTCCCTTGTACACTGCTCTCCACCATCCTTGGACCAATTCTAACCTCCCAATTCAAGTGCTATCCTATTAGAGTACGTTAATCAAGCTTCAGGGAAGGTCTTGAAGGTGTTATCCTCTCGTTCTCCTTCGTCCACCGTCGTTCTTCATCATCTTTTGTCAGTAAAGGTAAGTTTATCCAACCTTGAACTCATTTCAGTATTGTTTAGTAAGTTATAGTAAACCTCGGATGCCTTGGGTAGCTTAGAACCCTCAGTAATAATCGAACCGGTATATAACTATCGCAATTGTTAATCGATATCCATCAAAGCTAGAAATTGGAATGAATAATGGTAGAACTAATAATCATATTGCTAATCACCAACTTCTCGGAATCATCTTGAAGGATTTCATGTATAACCGTATTATCATGTTGAATAAAACTGTTAATGAATCCTTGATGAACTTACCAACAATTTCTAACCGATTAGATACCGAAACATGTTAAGATGATGGATTAATCGTTCTAGACTTGCATATTAAGACAACGATGAAATCTTGATGATTGTTGGTTATAATTAACTAGGAATGTTGTATTAGAACACTATGGTTTAGCGGAAGGATAACTTATAAAGAATGTTGCCGAACCTAAGAAATTAATGGCACGCATTATGGTTAAAATGGAGAAATTCGATTCCGACATCATAAGCAACTAGGATAGGGTTCTAACAGGCGGGAGGGGGAGGAACGTCGTTGATCATCATTGTTATCATAAGATGTTAATCGACAAACATGTAATAGGTCGGATTTCCAAGTGCGATCGTTCGCCGCTTGCCTTGTCAAGAAATAACTCGCCGGATTTGAGGCAAGTGAATCTTGCTCAGACTTTACGTCTTATAATTTTAGACATAGTAAATGTTACTATTGTGGAATGGTGCTCTTACGATTATCTTGTCCGGAGTATTCCCGAGTAGATACTACCGTGACCCTTGGCCGCGGCCTTGGGAGTTTTCTTGTTGGACCGTGTTCGGGATAAAACCTGAATGGTACCCACGTCCGGAGTATTCCTGTGTAGATACTTCCGTGACCCTTGGTTGCGACCTTAGGAGTTTATGTGCTGATAAAAGGAATAACATGGAACATTCGGTGACAACTTTATTCCTTGAAATTATTAGATTTTACCTTTGAGTTTGGTTTGGATTGTTCCTGACCTAGGTTACTGGCACGACATGTCGTGCCAGGTAAATTTGTTGAAATTGTGCAGGACACCCCCGAAGGTTACGGCCAGGCATGAGCTGTGTTGGAAGAAGGCCTGTTAATTTCTTAAATCAATTTGAACATTCCACGTTGTGTAATAACCGTATGTACGGACACTATTTGCTTTTGTACTTTGGGTTGTACGAATACTTTCTTAATTACTTCCGTATATTACCACTTTTAATAAAATATTTTAGAAAATATTTTCAAAAACTTGCCTTGTGGGTATCTCATGGGATCTACGGCACTGTGGCGTTCCGGCTCATTTTGGGGGCGTTACAGAAAATGGTATCGGAGCCAAACACTCACGTGGAAAGTTTTACCAAAAATATTTTGAAAACGTTTTGCCTTCAAAATCCAACACTTCTAACGACCGTAACTCCTCGAGGGATGTCGAGGTAAAATACACGTAAATTCTTAAGGATCAAGTATGATGTTTGGATTCAGTAAGAACTCAGAGAATGTTTGCATTAAACTAACCTGTTAGATTGAACGAACATCACCAGTGGCACGTCGAGGAGCTAGAAGAAACGTAAATGACGTACAAGGTTCCGCTATAAACCAGCAGGAAGACAGAAACACCGGAGAAACTAATCCAGCCGGAAATCAACCACCGCCTGTTAATCAGAACGAACAGGAAGCGAAAAACCAGAACAACGGGGGATTTGATCCAGCCTTCGTTCAAACTCTCGCCTGTGCCATTGCTATGGGAATCGCTCAGTCAACCGCAACAAGTACCACTCATTAACATATAAGAGAACACCGGGAAGGACCGCTGTCGAGAAATGTCAAGGCCGACCGCTATTATTCGACGGGTCGGTGGATAAGCACATGGACGATGGATCTCGGAGATGGAGATCGCCGAGGTGATCGGCTGCCCAGGAAACCGAAAAGTGCCACTCGGGATCAACCAGCTCCGTGACACCGCAGCCCGATGGTGGAGGACCTATAAGCAGAGGACAGAATAGTCGGATGGCCCGAGTTTTCCAAACTATTGAGAGACGAGTACTGTCCCCGATCAGTTCAAACTGCACGAGCGTGGAGTTTCTTCAAACACAGGCCTCGAATTTGCCGCATGCAAATCATTCGGGCATACAGACCGAGCTAAGCTATGTCGCACGTATGGTTCCATCCGAAGACAAGCGAATTTGTCACCTTGCTCAACGGTAGCCGGAGTATGTACAACGCTACGCGGCGGGGTTTCATTGCACAACGTTGTGTGCATATGAGGACGTGGTCACAGCATACGCCGGTACGGTTGTCGGTTCGATGCCGGCACAACCAAAAGAAGCGTAAGACAAGAAATCAGTCCGGAGCACCAGCAGAGTGAATTTGGGAATCGGGTTCCCTCCAAATCAAGAACTTCGTCCCCAATGAAAGGAACATATGACGGGCCTTCTCGCCGTAGCTGTTTCAATTGTGGCATAGCAGGGCATACCATGAGTCAGTGTCGTAAAGCATCGACAAAGTGCTTTTCATGCGGAAGGGGTGGGCACATGTCTCGCTACTATTCTCGGATCAAACCTACACCAAACCCAGCTCCTCGTAGTCAACAAGGCTCTGCATGCACATCCGCAGCGTCTGCCATGTCCGACTACCGATCTCCACCTCACCAGTCTCCTCTACATGGTGCCGGAAGAGGACGTGGTCGCGGGGGAGGTACTGCACCCTCCTCGGGGACACTGCCATCCTGCGTGTTCGAACTAAGGGCTACTGACGACCAAACTACTCCTGCTGTCTCAGGTACACCCCTTATTAAATCTCAGCCTGTTCATGTACTGTTTGATACTGGAGCAACCCACTCGTTTATATCCGTAGAATGTGTTAACCATTTGCATCTCCCTTGTGTACCCTGTGAGTCCTTTACTGTTAAACTACCTGAGGGTAGAAGGGTGGAGGGTAACTTGGAAGTTCGAAACTGTCCGATTCGTATCAATAACTGGCCGATGTACCAATCTCATGGTCTTTCCACTCCAAAACGAAGATGTGATTTTAGGTATGGACTGGATGACAATGCACAAGACGGTATTGGATACCTATCACCTGACCGTTTCTATTACGACCCATGACGGTGCCACTCACACAATTAGAGGCCGAGAGCACTTCAGTACTAAAGGGTCCCTCAGTCTCCTTTCAGCAGTAGCATCTCATGATGATCGAGGAGCGTATTACTGGTGCTATATTCTTCAGGAGGGCACGCCACAATTGTCGGTTGCTAGCATTCCTGTAGTGAACGAATTTCCGGACATATTCCCCGACGAACTACCTGGATTGCCACCACAAAGAGAGGTCAATCTCTCTATCGAACTTGAGCCAGGAACGACGCCTATCTCCAAGGCACCATACAGGATGGCACCAGCCGAAATGAAGGAACTAAAGTCACAACTCGAAGAATTGCTAAGGAAGGGGCTCATTCGTCCAAGTACTTCGCCATGGGGCGCGCCAGTTCTTTTTGTGAAGAAAAAGGACCGCTCTCTGCGCATGTGTATCGATTACAGCGAACTTAATAAGGTCACTATTAAGAACCGTTACCCACTTCCAAGGATTGATGATTTACTGGACCAACTGCAAGGGGCGACTGTGTTTTCAAAGATCGACTTACGTTCGGGATATCACCAATTGAGAATTCGAGAGGAGGATATTCCTAAGACCGCATTTCGATCGAGATATGGGCACTACGAGTACATGGTGGTGTCGTTTGGCCTGACTAATGCTCCATCCGTTTTTATGGAACTGATGAACAGGGTTCTGACAGAGTTTCTCGATAAGTGTGGTGGTTTTCATTGACGATATTTTAATTTATTCCCGAAGACGATGGGAGCATGAGGAACACTTGAGGCAGGTGTTGAGCGTTTTAAGGCAACATCAACTGTATGCTAAACTTTCTAAATGCGAGTTCTGGATGCCAGAGGTAACCTTTTTGGGGCATGTGATTTTAGCAGGAGGTGTTAAAGTAGACCCCCATAAGATCGAGATAGTTATGAATTGGGAACCACCTAGAAACGTTAAAGAGGTGAGAAGTTTCCTGGGGTTGGCGGGATATTATCGACGGTTCGTCGAGGCCTTCTCCTGTGTCGCTCAGCCATTAACAAATCTGCTTAGGAAGGACACCAAGTTTGTCTGGACAACAGATTGTCAGGAGAGTTTCGACAAGCTAAAAAGGAAGCTTACTACTGCCCCAGTGTTGGTACTACCGCAGGGTACGGAGGGATTCGTAATATGCACCGATGCGTCTAAGCACGGGCTGGGATGTGTGTTCATGCAAAATGACAGGGTTATCGCTTACGCCTCTCGACAACTTAAACCTTATGAGCTGAACTACCCGACGCATGACTTGGAACTAGCTGCAGTGGTCCACACTCTTAAGATTTGGAGACATTACCTATATGGGATTACCTGTAAGATCTTTACAGACCACAAGAGTTTAAAGTATATTTTCACGCAGAAAGAGTTAAATATGAGACAGAGGCGTTGGCTGGAGTTAATCAAGGATTACGATGTAGAGATTCTATATCACCCTGGAAAGGCCAACGTCAGAAAGATGCACCGAGTCGGAAATCAAGGCAGAGGTGACACTATCTGGTTTGACAGTACATCTGGAGTTGCAGCAAGATCTCAGGAGAAATGACATTGAAGTGTGGATACAACACCGCTAGGGACAATTGTGCTCGATTGATATTCGCTCGTCTCTGCTGGACGAGATACGCCTAGCACAGATGGAGGATCCAGAACTTCGTGCGATCAGCGCAAAGGCCAAAGGGGGAGTTATTTCAGACTACAGGATCCAAGGGGGCTTAGTTAGATTTAAGAACAGGATTTGCATTCCACCTAATGATGAGCTTAAGCAAACTATACTCAAGGAAGCTCATTCTACTCCCTATTCGATACATCCCGGGGCGAGCAAAATGTACAAAGACCTGCGAAAGAGTTTCTGGTGGAAGAATATGAAGTAAGAGGTAGCAAGGTTTGTCGCTCGATGTATGATATGTCAACAGGTGAAGATTGAACACCGTAGACCGGCCGGAATCATGCAGCCCTTACCCATTCCGGAATGGAAATGGGAGAGCATATCAATGGACTTTGTCACCAAGTTACCAGTGACGGCGGGGGGAAAGGACACGATATGGGTTATTGTAGACCGATCAAAAGTCGGCACACTTCATTCCAATTCAGAGGCCATCGGAATGTAACAGTGGCTACCATCTTTGTTCGGGAAATCGTGAGATTACATGGCGTTCCTCGGGGATTATTTCGGATAGAGACACTAGATATGTGTCCCGCTTCGAAGGCAGCCCACTGTGCCATGGGTACTCAACCGCATTTCATCACCGCCTATCACCCTCAAACGGATGGACAAACAGAACGCACTACATGCACTCGGAAGATATGTTGAGAGCATGTGTACTCGATTGGGCAAGGATCAAGCTAAACACCTCCGCTTAGCGGAATTTTCGTACAACAAATTTGGCATGCAAGCATAGACATGGCCCCCTTTGAGGCCTTGTATGGTAGAAAGTGCAAGTCTCCTATGTTGGGACGATGCATCCTATGTCATCGCCACCGAGTTGGATCTAATCCAGAATCTATTAAGAAGATATCCATTGTTCGAAAACACATGTTGGCGTAGCAGAGTCGCCAAAAGTCTTATGCTATGGACCGACAATGACCGCTGGAATTTATGGTTGGGGATCATGTTTGGGTTAAAGTATCGCCAATGCGGCATTCAAGCTTCGCCGTAAGGGAAAACTAAGCCCGAGATTTATCGCCTGCTCGAATATCGACCGAGTCGGTAGACTCGCTTATCGGCTAGCATTACCACCATCGTTAGACGGAGTGCATAATGTCTTCCACGCCTCCCACCGAGAAAGTACGTGTACGATCCTAGCCACAAGATCAACTTCGAGGAAGTAGAGATTTCCAATGATGCTACCTTTAGGGAAGTTCCAACAACGATTTTGGATCGACGCGTAAAGACACTAAGGAACAAGAACATACCCCTTGTTAAAGTTCAGTGGTCGCACCACGGTACAGAAGAAGCGACTTGGGAGACCGAGGTGAGCATGAGAGAGAATCATCCCGAGTTATTTTCTTAGTTTCGGGATGAAACTATTTTTAAGGGGGGTGGTATGTAATACCACCAGTATTACATGCTTTTTCACTTTGGGCGCTCACGTCCATTTCTTCTGTTTGATAAATAAATGTACTCCATTGCAATAAAACATATTTTGTATAATATGGTTGTACTGTATCGCATCTATTATTCGTGTATTGTGATGGTATGATGATTGACGAAATTCAGTGACATACCTCAATGTCGTTAGGTAATTATCGGTGCGAATATGACGGTGGCCAACGTCTTGTTCCCCGAGATATTTCCAGACGACATGGAGAGGGAGTCGTGTCATAAGAAATTAATGTGATAATAATTTGGCAAACAAAACTGTCCTTTACGTACGTTATACTCCGAGTCATTACGCAATCTATATCTGAGTCATTACGTACGTTAAATATCGGCACTTACGTACGTAACATCGGTCTTCGGTCTTCGGACAAGAATCTTCGTCAGGTAGTACGCATGCCGACCAACTTTCGGCGTGATTGCGATAGGCAAGTCAACGAGGTGTTACGTACCTTAACCCGCTTTCGTTACGTACGTAACGATGTGTGTAAATCGTTCCAGTGAGTTCCTTACATACGTTAATATTTTGCCATAACGTATGTAAAGTCTCTTACGTACGTAAACCGTCAGGCATAACGTACGTAAGGGCAATTTGAGTTTATAAAAGAACACTTGGCCTTTCATTTCTTCCATCCCAAAAATCATTCTTCTCCCTTGTACACTGCTCTCCACCATCCTTGGACCAATTCTTACCTCCCAATTCAAGTGCTATCCTATTAGAGTACGTTAATCAAGCTTCGGGGAAGGTCTTGAAGGTGTTATCCTCTCGTTCTCCTTCGTCCACCGTCGTTCTTCATCATCTTTTGTCAGTAAAGGTAAGTTTATCCAACCTTGAACTCATTTCAGTATTGTTTAGTAAGTTATAGTAAACCTCGGATGCCTTGGGTAGCTTAGAACCCTCAGTAATAATCGAACCGGTATATAACTATCGCAATTGTTGATCGATATCCATCAAAGCTAGAAATTGGAATGAATAATGGTAGAACTCATAATCATATTGCTAATCACCAACTTCTCGGAATCATCTTGAAGGATTTCATGTATAACCGTATTATCATGTTGAATAAAACCGTTAATGAATCCTTGATGAACTTACCAACAATTTGTAACCGAATAGATACCGAAACATGTTAAGATGATGGATTAATCGTTCTAGACTTGCATATTAAGACAACGATGAAATCTTGATGATTGTTGGTTATAATTAACTAGGAATGTTGTATTAGAACACTATGGTTTAGCGGAAGGATAACTTATAAAGAATGTTGCCGAACCTAAGAAATTAATGGCACGCATTATGGTTAAAATGGAGAAATTCGATTCCGACATCATAAGCAACTAGGATAGGGTTCTAACAGGCGGGAGGGGGAGGAACGTCGTTGATCATCATTGTTATCATAAGATGTTAATCGACAAACATGTAATAGGTCGGATTTTCAAGTGCGATCGTTCAAGCCGTTGCCTTGTCAAGAAATAACTCTCGTCGGATTTGAGGCAAGTGAATCTTGCTCAGACTTTACGTCTTATAATTTTAGACATAGTAAATGTTACTATTGTGGAATGGTGCTCTTACGATTATCTTGTCCGGAGTATTCCCGAGTAGATACTACCGTGACCTTTGGCCGCGGCCTTGGGAGTTTTCTTGTTGGACCGTGTTGCGGGATAAAACCTGAATGGTACCCACGTCCGGAGTATTCTTGTGTAGATACTTCCGTGACCCTTGGTTGCGACCTTAGGAGTTTATGTGCTGATAAAAGGAATAACATGGAACATTCGGTGACAACTTTATTCCTTGAAATTATTAGATTTTACCTTTGAGTTTGGTTTGGATTGTTCCTGACCTAGGTTACTGGCACGACATGTCGTGCCAGGTAAATTTGTTGAAATTGTGCAGGACACCCCCGAAGGTTACAACCAGGCATGAGTTGTGTTGGAAGAAGGCCTGTTAATTTCTTAAATCAATTTGAACATTCCACGTTGTGTAATAACCGTATGTACGGACACTATTTGCTTTTGTACTTTGGGTTGTATGAATACTTTCTTAATTACTTCCGTATATTACCACTTTTAATAAAATATTTTAGAAAATATTTTCAAAAACTTGCCTTGTGGGTCCCTCATGGGATCTACGGCACTGTGGCGTTCCGGTTCATTTTGGGGGCGTTACAACCATATTCATACCAGACTTCGACCTCAGCAAGTTCGTGACGAAGTCCATCGAAATATCTTCCCATTTTCATTCCGGAACGGGAAGCGACTGCAATAACCTGGTTGGTTGCTGATGCCCATTTTGACCTGCTAACAAGTCAAACATCTCGCTACAAATTATGAGACCTCCCCCTTCATATCGTTTCACCAAAAGTTCATCCTTAGCTCCTTGTACATCTTACTCGAACCAGGATGAACTGAGTAAGGTGTAGCATGGGCCTCACGCAAAATACTCTGCCTCAATTGTAATACCCGGTTGTAATTCAGTCATTATCATTCAGTAATTATCATTCAGTAATTGTCATTCAGTACTTATTCACTCATTAATGATCATTCATCATTCATATTCATTCATTGTATTCACCGATCAGAGTATTTGTATCGTACATCAGTTATTATTCGTCTTCCTACCTGGTTGGAGGATCTAACCGTGGTTATCATCATTGTCATCTTCATAGTGGGATGTGTGTGAGGAGTAGCGCACGCTACGTACTCTCTTTAGCGCGCGCTAATTGAGTACGGGTAGCGCACGCTACCTCTCCGTATTAGCGCACGCTAATACGTTAGGATACATATGCATGGATCTAACATTGTATATGCATGGATTATATGCATATACTTATGAAATAGATATGAACTTAACACTCTCTCTATCTTCCTCCAATTGTCTCTCCACTTCTCTTATTTAAACTCTCCCCCGTCCGACATCAGATCTAGCAAAATAGATCGGCGTATCGCCGGAATATTACCGTAAAAATGTTGCATTTATTTGCATCTATATAGTTAACAGTCGTGTATATATATATATATATGTATATGTATATATAGCAGTTTGTTTTGCAAGTGTGTACTATGCCGAAAACCATTGCTGCCATCATCAGATCTTCCTCGAGCTTCACTAAGCTTTTACCGGAGAGTGCACTCGAAGGCCTCCAGCTGCTCTCGAACCACCAACCTGCATCAGTCGCGCTCACACGCTTCGTCAGTTGCGCGGCCAGTTTTACACGCGTCGGCGCGTGAGAGAGCTCTGGCCATGTTTTGCCGGTACTAGTTCAAGGGAAGCTTAACCTTTTGCCATCTTTTGCCAGAAGGCACTGGACTACAGTCGAGTTGGAGTAGCGCACGCTACAAATGGTAAATAGCGCACGCTGGTAAGTTTGGATAGCATCCGCTATACAGTCAGTGTAGCGCGCGCTAAAGCCGATCAGGCAGAGTCCAGTAGGTACTGGACTGATCTGAAATAGTTCATAGTGCACGCTATGAGTAGATTTTAGCGTATGCTAATGGTGTAGTAGCGCACGCTGAAACTGAGGTGTAGCACACGCTATCGCGAGCAGACCTAAGGACAGATGGTTCTGGACTTCAGTTACTGGGCATCAGATATTCAGTTAGCGCACGCTAACATTTGAGGTTACCGCACGCTAAGTATATGGCTGTAGCGCACGCTACAAAAGGTACGTAGTGCACGCTACCGTTTCGGACAGAGGGTACTGGACTACCCAGGACACCCGTTAACGAACGCTTAATATCAGGGCTTAGCGTGCGCTAAGCTGGAACAGTATAAATAGGACAATCAGCCCAGGTTTCGTCATTTCTCACTTCTCACTTCGTTTTTGGGCGATTCCGGGCGTTTTCGGGCGATTTGGAAGAATCTCTTCGAGCTGCACTCACCTATCATCATCTTCAAGTTTCTGAGTTGGATTAATCATCATTTCATCCTCTCCAACACATCAAATCAAGGTAATTATTTCTTGGATCTAGAATTTCGGATTTTGAGTATTTTTCTTCCAATCTCTTCGTGTAAGCTTGGATAAATGTATTCCTACGGATTTATTGTTATGTTTTTTGGATTTGATGGACATTTGGAGAATTAATCAAGAACCCTTGATTTTGACTTTGGTTATTTTTGGGGGTTTCTGATTATAGTTGTCGTAAGTTCGAGTTGTGGTTTCCTATTGGAATATTGATATCATTGAAGGTGTTTTGTTGGATTGAACTACTCATTTTGGAGTTGGTTTCGATATATTTGGGTTTTGGTTATAATCAAGGGTTGATGTTTGCTAAGTGGTCGTTTGAATGCCTCAATGAGTTTGGATATTGTTGTATCGACCTTTGAGTAGTCGTAATTCATGCTTGATACGTATATTGAGCGGATTATTGGTAATTGTGTTATTCAAGGTTGTTTGAGCGACCGACATCTCATTTTAGGACGTTGTTCGAGGATGGACATTCTTCACTGGTGTTGTGTAAGTTGATTCTTACTCGGTTAAAAGGATATTCATTCCTTTCGTTGTTGTTCATTCATAATCATAACTCATTCATATGGTATTAACCATATCGAGACTTGTCATTATCAATTAATCACTTCATTCACGAGGAAAGACGGTTCCAATCATTTCATTGAGGTATCATTCATTTCACTATTAATTCATCTCGGTGAGTCATCCTTGACTTTGTCGAATTGTTATTCATTAATATTCTTTATGGTCATTTTGTTCATATGACCTTCTGGGTTCATATTATGCGGTCGGGTGGGGATGTGTGGAATTTTTAGTCGGGCACGTGATGGTCATGTGTTGGGTTCACCGACACATTGGACTGTGCACACGGTAACGTACCTCTGTGAGACTAATTAGGTACAAGAACGGGTGTGTCCGGACACTCGTCTTGTGCACTTGCACATACCATTACGGGCGTACTATGATGCCTCTCTTCAGCGTCATTTCATAATTAAGATATATCATGATTGTGTTTATTCAACTCTTGAGGATTGTTGTTCTGTGTAATTGGCCCCGTTGGGGGATGTTATTTTCAGGTCATGGCAAGGCTAAAGCACGGGAAGAGAACGTTGACGGCGAGGAGTCCCAGTGATACTAGTAGGGGGCCCCAGTCATTTCAGTCATTCATGTTTTTTTCATCCTATTTCCGCTGCAGATTTCCGTTTGGATGTTCATTTTCATTCGGTGTTGTATATTTTATTTTCATATAAAATATACTTGTATTCTGTATTTTCCTGGGTGTGTTGTACTTGAAACTTCTCATCGAAGTAATTAATGATATACTGTGGTTCGGTACTACAATTATATCATTTAGTTCATTAATTTTCATTCGCCTAGTGAGTCCCAGTCGGGGGTCCACGACACTGTAATACTCGCCTAGTTTGGGGTGTTACAGAGTTGGTATCAGAGAGCTTGGTTTTGAATACTACCTTCCGAGTCATATCTCATTTGAAATCATCGTTCATCAGACTAGTATCATTGGACTTTCGCGTCACGTGTGACCTGTGCAAGAGCCGAGCACCTCAGACCAAAGAACAGTAAGATTTCTGACGCCATGGTATAATTTCTGGCAATAAGAATCACTCATTCATCATTCAGCAGTCAACAATCCTCAATCATCATTTTAATTTTTAATCATGTCGATCATGTCAACCCATTAATCACTCATTTCATTTCATTGTTCAGTTGTTGATCTTGAGGATCATATCATTAATCTTGTTAACTTGTTCAACATAATCATTTCAAGAATTTCATCACATAATCACGTCACTTCAGTTGATCATTCATGTAATCATTGTGTTTGAGCGCGTATGCTCATTTTCATCATTTCATAACGTAATCATAATGTGATATTCATGCGAGATATATAATCATCTTGTGACTTTCCCACTTCATTATGGAAAGAGTTGGCAGCGGACGCGGGGGAAGAGGCCGCAGTGCGGGCCGAATCCCGAGAACTCATGTGAATACACGTGCGAACGCGAGGAATAATGCTAATTCATTGAGCAGCGACGCCGCCACTCATTCTCCTAGAAATGATCATTCACTGTCAGAGAGTCATACCTGTAACACCCCCGATATATTTAGGAATATTACAGCGCTGTAAATCCTTTTACGTAGGATTTACAAGGCTGAAGAAATGAAAAGACAATAACAGATACCAACGTATGAAAGTAACTGAAATAAAATACAACAGTTCTGATCAATACTGAAAATACAAATATCCAAAGGAAAAGTATTAATACATAACCAAATCCAAATCATCACAAACGACGACGTACTCGAGTACTTATTAAAATGATACAAACAATAGACAATTAAACCCGGCCGGAACATCACTCTGCACCCTCGTCGTCATGCAACTCCAGTGGTTATTTCCCCGCTCTCCTGGATCCTGAACATAAACAAATGTTCACCCCCGAAGGGGTTAGCACAACGATGCTAGTACAAGTACCACAACATATTATTCAACATCTCACGAAGAATAATAATAACATAAATGACAAAGAACCAAAGAGTCTTCTCATGCGAGAAACTCAATAATAACATACACACATGATAATCATAAAATGATATCACAACATACATATGGTAATTCCAATGATCCAGCATTCACTGCCTAGACCCCCCGATGATTCCGTCAAACCAACCCGAGGTGGAAAAACCTGTCCAATGATCCAGCGCACGCTAGCATAGATCCCCCGATGATCCCGTCGGACCAACACGAGATGGACATACAACAACGACATACATGTACAACAATATGTATAACATCAATACATAAAACAATTAAGGTACTTGTCTCGATTCGAAGACAAGAATAATACTTCCACGAAAAACAAAACACTCGAAGGTCGCCCATTCGATCAATCACGTAGCAAGCTCGAACCTTAAACAAAAGAAATAATATAGAGTTCATCTCGCGTCGTACGGACATCTAACAGTCCAAAATAAAGTCGGAAGTTCATAAAACGTAACCTAAACTACTTAACGTACGTTATGTACCATAGGTAGCGTACGTTAAACCTACTCATTAGCGCACGTAAACCACGAAGTCTAGCATACGCTAACTATGTATTGACAGTCCCTCTCTGATCAGCCGACTAACTCGTCTGATGACATAACGTACGTTACGTACCAAACGTAGCGTACATTAACTATGCCCGATAGCGTACGTTAACTATACAGTATAGCATACGCTTAGCGTGCATGGCAGTTTCTCACTGGGCAGATGACTGTTCTAACCGTGATGAAGCTTACGAAATCCTCAGTGATTAACGTATGTTATCCTTCAATATAACATGTTCATCAAAACTATGAATGATCTTACGGATTCAAACATCTTCGAATTCAAGGAAATGTATATCATTACAACACTTATATTCAATCTCGATTATCATACTCATGTGAAGTTCGGGTGATCTAAGGTTGATGCACTAGATTCCAATATCATCATTACTTTCAGACTTCATTTAAAAGAACTAACAAATCCAACTTATAAGAAAGGATACAACCTTCGATGATTCTTTCTTAAGTCCATTTATCAAAAGTGATATCAATCTCCAAGTCTACAATCAATATAGCAATGTTATTCAATACGGTTAACCAATCTCAGAACCTTACTCTCATCATTTGACGTAATAGGATTCTACAATGATGTTTACAACAATGATATCTTAAGCATAATCATCCCAACTTCTAAATGTGATGTTTGGTCGAATAATTCATCAATGGAACTTAATATCTTGATAGCATGATCATCATATCCTTAAGAACACGAAACCAAGGTTGGAGATAGTATAACATATCTTAAGATGAAGGAAACACCGAGACAATAGATAGAATCCAACTCAGGTTGCTTGTGTGTCAATCCAAAATGATTCTCCACTTCAATGAGTAATCTCCAATCTTCAATGATCAAGAAAAGGTGTTCTAAAGGTGTTTAAGGGGTCTGAGATATCTCTGGGCACGAAGTATGCTGAAGGATAGGTGAAATGAATGAGCTGAAATGAAATGGTGTGATGTCTTATTTATAATTTTCTATCCTTAACGTACGTTAGCCTTCATGCATAACGTACGTTAGCCTCTTAGCATACGCTATCCAGCATAATTTAGCGTACGCTATCATCCTGATAGTTAACTGTCCTGATTCTGACCTAGATTACGTATGTTACACCATCAGGTTACGTACGTAAGTAACACACGTTAGAGTACGGTAGACACAATCCTTAGAGTACGTTAACAATCGTTGACGTCAAAAGTGTCCAGGTTCATCCGAGGGAATCTTATCCGGACCCATGTCCGGCTGGCGCATGTGACAGCCGCCTAGCGCGATTATTGGCTGGTTAACGCACGCTACGCTACATTTGCAGCGTACGCTATTTCCGACAGATAACGTACGTTAAGCTATCCTTGTTAACGTATGTTATCACGTATTTTCATGGAAAAATTTACATGTTGCCATACTCATGTCCAAGGATACAAATACGAGAAATATCATACCTCAATAATCGATATCACAATTCCGAATAATACAGGGTTCAAATACAGATGAAATACTCAATAATAAATCCGGATATTACATACTCTCCTACTAAAAAGGAGTTTCGTCCCGAAACTCAAGACGAAAATAACTCTGGATATCCGAACCTCATGCTATCCTCCGTTTCCCAAATGGCTTCTTCCACTCCATGACGTGACCACTGAACTTTGACCAAAGCGATTGGTTTGTTCCTCAACTGCTTAACTCGACTCTCGAGTATCCTGACCGGTCTCTCTTCAAATGTTCCATCCTGAGCGACTTCGATCTCGCCGAAATCAATGACATGACTAGGATCCAGTATATATCTCCGTACCTGGGATACGTGGAACACGTTATGAACATGGCTCAATGACGGCAGTAATGCCAATCTGTATGCCAACTCTCCAACTCTTTCAAGAATTTCGAACGGTCCGATATATCTCGGACTCAACTTCCCCTTTCTTCCGAAACGAAAGATTCCCCGAGTAGGAGAAAATTTTAAAAGTACGTGATTTCCAGTCCTGAACTCCAATAGGCGACGGCGTACGTCTGTGTAAGATTTCTATCGACACTGGGTGGTCAACAACCTTTCGCGAATTAAGACTATTTTCTCTCGTGTCTGCACATTCAATTCCGGTTCCGTTCCAATCAAGTCTGATGAATCGTCCCAACATAGGGGCGATCTGCATCTCCTCCCATACAATGCCTCAAACGGTGCCATCCTAATGGAAGCATGCCAACTATTGTTGTAGGTGAATTCAATCAACGACAGATGAACTTCCCAATCAGTTGACCAATCTAAAGCACATGCCCTTAACATGTCTTCCACCGTTTGAATAGTCCTCTCGGATTGTCCGTCTGTCTGTGGGTGATAAGCTGTGCTGAAATTCAATTCGGTCCCCAAGGCCTTATGAACTGCCTTCCAAAAATGCGATACAAAGCGACCATCTCAGTCAGAAATAATAGTCTTCGGTGTACCATGCAATCGGACTATGTCTGAAATAAATACTCGTGCCCACTTCTCGGGTCCCCAAGTGTCCTTAATGCCTAGAAAATGAGCCGATTTGGTTAAACGATCAACTATCACCCAAATCATGTTCATTCCTATCTTGGTTCTCGGCATATTAGTGATAAAGTCCATTGATATGTCCTCCCACTTCCATTTAGGAATCGGGAGCGGCTTCAGCATTCCGGCAGGTCGTTGATGCTCGATCTTAACCTGCTGACAAGTCAAACATTTCGAAACATAATCTGCTACATCTTTCTTCATGTTGCCCCACCAAAAGTTCTGCTTCAAGTCCTTATACATCTTACTGGTGCCTGGGTGGATAGAATAGGGCGTGCTGTGAGCTTCCTTCATAAACGTCTGTTTCAGAACATCGACATCGGGAACGCAAAGTCAGTTCTGAAATCTCAAAACTCCATCATTATGAATTACGAATCCGGGGGCCTTTCCCTTGATCACTTCATCACGTAACTGAATCATCAGAGGATCATCTACTTGCTTAGATTTGATTTCTTCGGTTA
The DNA here is from genome assembly GCA_033398695.1 of Orobanche coerulescens. Lineage (NCBI taxonomy): Eukaryota > Viridiplantae > Streptophyta > Magnoliopsida > Lamiales > Orobanchaceae > Orobanche > Orobanche coerulescens. The sequence goes on along the minus strand of CM065805.1, from coordinate 142,709,149 downwards.
ACGATGAAGTTATTTCCATCAGGCACAGTTGTCCTTGGACTCTTTGCAACCATACTTCTATTCCTTTTCGAATCATATCTCGTTGAATGCTGAGCTGGGATGTGAGAGTCTCCAGCATCTGAATAGAAATAGGCTTGCGGCTAAGTGCATCGGCCACTACATTTGCTTTGCCTGGATGATAAAGAATCTCCAAGTCATAGTCCTTAATAAGTTCTAGCCATCTTCTTTGCCGCATGTTCAACTCTTTCTGACTGAAGATGTATTTGAGACTCTTGTGATCCGTAAAGATCTGACAGTGAGTCCTGTACAGGTAATGTCTCTAGATTTTCAAAGCAAAAACTACTGCTTCCAGCTCCAAATCATGCATTGGGTAATTCACTTCATAAGGTTTCAGCTGTCGGGATGCATAAGCAATCACCTTCTCGTTCTGCATCAATACGCATCCGAGTCCTTGGTTCGAAGCATCACTGTAAACTATGAATCCTCCAGTTCCCCGCGGGAGTGCTAAAATCGGTGCCGTCGTCAATCTCTTCTTCAATTCATCAAAGCTATTCTTGCACATCTCATTCCACTCAAACTTTTGAGTTTTCTGCAGTAGTCGGGTAAGTGGGCGGGTAATTTTGAAAAACCCTTCCACGAACCGACGATAATATCCAGCAAGTCCTAAGAAACTCCGGACTTCTTTCACGTTTTTTGGAGGCTTCCAATACATAACTTCTTCAATCTTTTGAGGATCTACTCGGACTCCTTCAGCTGATACCACATGACCGAGGAACATTACTTCCTTTAGCCAGAATTCACACTTAGAAAGTTTGGCATACAATTGTTCATTTCTCAACAGGTCTAACATAGTCCGTAAATGCTGTGCATGCTCTTCCGGGCTCTTAGAATATACCAGAATGTAATCAATGAACACAACCACAAATTTATCCAAATACTCGATGAATACTCGGTTAATCAATTGCATGAATACAGCAGGTGCGTTAGTGAGACTAAACGGCGTCACTACAAACTCATAGTGTCCGTAGCGAGTTCTGAATGCTGATTTCGAAACATCAGATTCCTTAATCCTTAGCTGATGATATCCTGATCTCAGACCGATTTTAGAAAACACTGTTGCTCCTTGTAGCTGGTCAAACAAATCATCAATCCGTGGCAACGGATACTTGTTCTTAATCGTCATCTTGTTCAGCTCTCGATAGTCAATACACAGTCGAAGCGATCCATCCTTCTTCCGGCCAAAAAGAACTGGTGCTCCCTAGGGTGAAACGCTTGGTTGGATATAGCCTTTGTCCAGTAACTCCTCCAGTTGCTTTTTCAGTTCGTACATCTCAGTAGGTGCCATATGAAATGGTGCCTTAGAAATTGGTGTAGCTCCGGGTTCCAGCTCGATGGTGAATTTTACATCCCGTTGTGGAGGTAGTCCAGGTAACTCGTCAGGGAATACATCTGGGAATTCGTTCACAATAGGAATGGATGAAAGTTCCACAATTTCCTTCTTTCTTCATTGCATAGCACCAATATCCGGTACAGCCTTGTTTTAACAATTTGACAGCTTTCATCGCCTTGATCATCTTTCCTGAGCTTCCTAGTTTCCATCGTTCAAACAGTATTTCAGAACCATCGTCAGCGATCAGCGAGATATTCCTCTTTCGGTAGTTTACAATAGCTCCATATCGATTAAGCCAATCATCTCCGAGTATCAGGTCGTCTCCTTGCATTTCTATCACAATCAGATTTGAGAGCCATTCTCTGCCTCCAAATGATACAGGGAAATCTCTAGTTTCTAAGTTTCTAACAATCCTCTCTCTGCTCGGTAAACCCACAACATAAGGTTCACAATCATGAAAACCAGAAATATTCAAACGATTTACACAAGACAAGGATATAAATGAATGCGTAGCTGCTGTATCGAATAAAACGCTAACTGGTTGGGAAAGGATCTGAACAGTACCTGATGCGACAGCAGCATCCTGATCGTCTGTTCTCCTCATCTCGTATAGACGTGGGGGAACAGATCCGACACTTGATGTACCCTTTCGGTCCCACTGTCCTCAGCCTCGTCCACAGCCAAAATTCTGAGGTGTCTGAACACTTTGCTGCGTCTGTTGGATATTGGCTTCCTTCTGAACTGACTGTGGTGTACGGGCTCTAAAAGACTTTGCGGCCTCTTCACAGAATACCGCACGATGTCCCTCTCAACCACAATCAAAACAAGTCACGGCAGGTAGGGGGCAATTCCGTCGATAGTGCCCCGTCTGGGCACAATTAAAGCATTTCCTGGTGACATCCATCGTGGTTGATGCTGCTCCGAAGTTCTTTCTGCTCTTAGATGGGTGCAGAGGTTTCTTGAAATAATGGAAGGATGACTGGGCCTTGCGGGGCCCACTACTCTTGTTTTCCGTGAAACTACCAGAGACTTTCTGCTTCTTGGATTCTGCAAACTTCTCCATTGCTGCTTCCTTGATTTCATACACCAATGCTTTATCCTGGTATTGACGGAGAGTGGTATATTCGAAACCGGACATGTACCTCTGGATTTCTGGTTTCATTCTCATATCAAAATGGATCATCATTTTTGCATCTATTCTGCCAGATGTCGAACAAATGCCAGAGACAGTCAGCGGTTCAGAATCAGGCCACTCAGTCCGTGTCGTTCAAGACGACGGGAGCAAACAAAGGTGGAGCCAAGAGCTATCAGACGGGAGCGTCCGGTTCGGGGGCCAGCAAGCCCCGAATTTATGCGATGAAAAAGACCGACGCTCCAGAGGCCCGCATGATCTCAGGTACACTCGATATTCTATCTCAACCTGTGTGTACCCCTTTTGATACTGGTACAACGCATTCATTCATCTCCGAGTCATGTTTGAGTAGACTACGTCTGGGTAGTGCTACTAGTTGTGAGCCTTATGTCATTGGTCTACCTGATGCTAGAAGAATTATCGGGAATCGTGAGATTAAGGATTATCCGATTCAGCTTCATGGCTGTGATTAGTTAGCAGACCTAATCGTGGTAGATTTACCAAGAGACGACGTCATCTTGGGTATTGATTGGATGGATCGTCATGATGCCATCATTAGTGTCCGTAAGCGTATGGTCACTATCATTTCAGGCGATGGGGTCGAATGTGTATTTCAGGGAGGTAATCCTAGCTGTTTCGGGAGAGTCATCAACTCGATGAAAGTAGTGAAATTACTCAGTCAGAGGTGTGTTGGTTATTGGTGCTATATGACCAAGACCGAGAAATCATCAATAATGTTGACGGATATTCCGGTAGTGAGAGTATATGCCGATGTATTTCCAGACGAGTTACCTGGTTTGCCTTCACAAAGATATGTGGAATTCACGATTGAGTTGGAGCCTGGTACGTCCCCAATATCGAAGGCACCGTACCGGATGGCCCCGACAGAAATGCAGGAGTTGAAGAATCAATTAGAGGATTTGACCGAGAAGGGTTATATTCGAACGAGTGCGTCCCTGTGGGGAGCACCAATGTTATTTATCAAGAAGAAGGATGGTTCGTTTCGCTTGTGTATTGATTACTGGGAATTGAACCGGGTGACGATCAAGAATAAATATCCTCTACCCCGTATCGATGATTTTTTGGATCAACTTCAGGGAGCTTCAGTATTTTCCAAGATCGACTTAAGATCTAGATATCATCAGTTACGAATTCGAGAGTCGTATATCGCAAGGACGGCGTTCCGAACACGCTATGGTCATTATGAGTTTGTGGTAATGCCGTTTGGGTTAACTAATGCACCTGCGATATTCATGGAGTTAATGAATCGGGTTTTCATTGACTATTTAGATCAGTTCGTGGTTGTCTTCATTGATGACATTTTAATTTACTCTCGTGACCGGGAGGAGCACGAGTTTCACCTTCATCAGGTGCTCGACGTGTTGAGAAGAGAGCAACTTTATGGAAAGTTTTCCAAATGTGAGTTCTGGATGTCCAAAGTGACATTTCTCGGACATGTAATTTCATCATACGGAGTTCGTGTCGACCCTCAGAAGATGGAGGTTATCCGAGATTGGCAACCTCCGAAGAATGTTAAGGAAATCCGAAGTTTGCTTGGATTAGCTGGTTATTATCGGCGATTTGTGGAAAGATTTTCTAAAATTGCTCAACCCATGACGAACCTTTTATGGAAGGATAAGAAATACACGTGGTCCGACGCGTGTCAACAGAGTTTTGAGGAACTCAAGAGCCGATTAATTTCAGCACCTATCCTTTCTTTACCACAAGGGACGGAAGGATTTGTGGTTTATAGTTATGCGTCCGGATAGGGTCTCAGATGTGTAATAATGCAGAACGGGAAAGTTATTGCTTATGCTTCACGGAAATTGAGACCTTACGAGGTTAATTATCCGACCCACGACCTAGAGCTAGCAGCCGTGGTGTTCGCATTGAAGATTTGGCGTCATTTTCTTTATGACATTAGGTGTCAGATATTCACCGATCATAAGAGTTTGAAGTATATATTTACTCAGAAGGAGTTAAATATGCGACAGAGGCGGTGGTTGGAACTAATCAAAGATTATGATATTGAGATACTTTACCACCCGGGCAAGGCGAACGTTGTCGCCTATGCCTTGAGTTGTAAGTCCATTCAGGAGCAGATGCTTGCTCGATTAATAGTTCAGAAGGAACTTCAGCAGGAATTTCTGAGACCCGAGATCGAGGTCTGGTTACAGCGAGTACAAGGGCAACTTTGTACGTTAGAGATTTCATCGCCACTTGAGGAGGCGATCAGGGAGAATCAGGGTTCGCACCCATTTTTGTTACGCATTCGAGATGATGTGACTCAGGGGAAACCCCTGGATTTATGGTCCACGAGGATGGACTTTTGCGATTTAAGAATCGGTTAAGCGTACCGGCAAACGATGAGTTGAAAAGCTCAATTTTGAGAGAAGCTCATGCTACCCCTTATTTCATTCATCCGGGGTCTAGCAAGATGTACAAAGACTTGAAACAAAATTAATGGTGGAGTAATATGAAGCGAGAAGTCGCGGAATTTGTTTCGAGATGTTTAACCTATCAGTAAGTCAAGATAGAACATCAGCGACCAGCGGGTATGCTGAAACCTCTCCCTATTCCAGAGTGGAAGTGGGAAGATATTTCAATGGACTTCATCACGAGTTTGCCGACGAGTCGTCGTGGCATGAATACAATTTGGGTAATTGTGGATCGTCTAACTAAGTCATCCCATTTCCTTGAGATTAAGGATACGTGGGGTCCCGAGAGACTTGCCCAGTTGTTCATTAAAGAGATAGTGAGATTGCATGGTACTCCTAAGAGTATCGTTTCTGATCGTGACGGGCGATTCGTGTCACATTTTTGGAAATCAGTTCATCGTGCTATGGGAACTCAGCTTAATCTCAGCACATCTTTTCATCCTCAGTCCGACGGATAATCAGAGAGGACTATTCAGACTTTGGAGGACATGTTCAGGGCATGTGTTCTCGATTGGAAAGATGATTGGGAAGCCCAACTACCCTTGATCGAGTTCACGTACAACAATAGTTGGCATGCTTCGATTAAGATGGCACCTTACGAGGCCTTGTACAGTCGTCGTTGTCGATCTCCTTTGTGTTGGGATGACTCATCAGAATCAATCGGCACCGAGCCTGATATGCTTATAGCCGCCTGTGAGAAGGTAGCTTTGATCAAGAGTTGTTTGTTGACTGCTCAGAGTCGACAGAAATCATACGCATATAACCATCATCGACCATTAGAGTTCGAGGTGGGTAACCATGTTTTGGTCAAGGTATCCCCGAGTCGAGGTATCTCCCGTTTTGGGAAGAAGGGAAAATTGAGTCCGAGATTCATTGGACCGTTTGAGATTTTGGATCGAGTAGGCGAACTAGCTTATCGATTGGCCTTACCTCCGGCGTTGAGCCGAATTCATAATGTGTTTCACGTCTCTCAGTTGCGGAAGTATGTTGCCGACCCGAGTCACATACTTCAGTTCGACGAGATCGAGATCGCGGACGATCATTCATATGAGGAGCGTCCTGTATGAGTCTTAGAGTGGCGAATCAAACAGTTGAGGAACAAGACGATTCCTTTGGTTAAAATTCAGTGGTCTAGACACGGAGTCGAAGAGGCTACTTGGGAAACCGAGGATAGTATGCGGTAGAGTTATCCCGAGTTGTTTGACCCTTAGTTCGGGGACGAAACTCTTTTAATGGGGGGTGTATGTAATACCCGGTTGTAATTCAGTCATTATCATTCAGTAATTGTCACTCAGTAATTATTCACTCATTAATGATCATTCATCGTTCATATTCGTTCATTGTATTCACCGATAAGAGTATTTTTATCGTACATCAGTTATTATTCGTCTTCCTACCTGGTTGGAGGATCGAACAGTGGTTATCATCATTGTCATCTTCATAGTGGGCTGTGTGTGAGGAGTAGTGCACGCTACGTACTCTCTTTAGCGTGCGCTAATTGAGTACGGGTAGCGCACGCTAATGAAGTTCAGGCCTGCAGTCCAGAAGGCACTGGACTGCAGTCGAGTTGGAGTAGCGCACGCTACGAATGGTAAGTAGCGCACACTAGTAAGTTTGGATAGCGCCCGTTATGCAGTTAGTGTAGTGCGCGCTAAGGCCGATCAGGCAGAGTCCAGTGTGTACTGGACTGATCTGAAATAGTTCATAGCGCACGCTATGAGTAGATTTTAGCGTACACTAATGGTGTAATAGCGCACGCTATCGCGAGTAGACCTATAGACAGATGGTTCTGGACTTCAGTTACTGGGCATCAGATATTCAGTTAGCGCACGCTAACATTTGAGGTTAACGCACGCTAAGTATATGACTGTAGCGCACGCTACAAAAGGTACGTAGCGCACGCTACCGTTTCGGATAGAGGGTACTGGACTAATCAGGACACCCGTTAACGAACGCTAAATATCAGGGCCTAGCGTGCGCTAAGCTGAAACAGTATAAATAGGATAGTCAGCCCGGGTTTCGTCATTTCTCACTCCTCACTTCGTTTTTGGGCGATTCCGGGCATTTTCGGGAGATTTGGAAGAATCTCTTTGAGCTGCACTCACCTATCATCATCTTCAAGTTTCTGAGTTGGATTAATCATCATTTCATCCTCTCCAACACATCAAATCAAGGTAATTATTTCTTGGATCTAGAATTTCGGATTTTGAGTATTTTCCTTCCGATCTCTTCGTGTGAGCTTGGATAAGTGTATTTCGACTGATTTATTGTTATGTTTTTTGGATTTGATGAGCATTTGGAGAATTAATCAAGAACCCTTGATGTTGACTTTGGTTATTTTTGGGGGTTTCCGATTATAGTTGTCGTAACTTCGAGTTGTGGTTTCCTATTGGAATATTGATATCATTGAAGGTGTTTTGTTGGATTGAACTACTCATTTTGGAGTTGGTTTCGATATATTTGGGTTTTGGTTATAATCAAGGGTTGGTGTTTGCTAAGTGGTCGTTTGAATGCCTCAATGAGTTTGAATATTGTTGTATCGACCTTTGAGTAGTCGTAATTCATGCTTGATACGTATATTGAGCGGATTATTGGTAATTGTGTTATTCAAGGTTGTTCGAGCGATCGACATCTCAGTTTAGGACATTGTTCGAGGAAGGACATTCTTCACCGGTGTTGTGTAAGTTGATTCTTACTCGGTTAAAAGGATACTCATTCCTTTCGTTGTTGTTCATCCATAATCATAACTCATTCATATGGTATTAACCATATCAAGACTTGTCATTGTCAATTAATCACTTCATTCACGAGGAACGACGGTTCCAATCATTTCAATGAGCTATCATTCATTTCACTATTAATTCATCTCGGTGAGTCGTCCTTGACTTTGTCGAATTGTTATTCATTAATATTCTTTATGGTCATTCTTGTTCATATGACCTTCTGGGTTCATATTGCGCGGCCGGGTGAGGATGTGTGGAATTTTTAGTCGGGCACGTGATTGTCATGTGTTGGGTTCACCGATACATTGGACTGTGCACACGGTAACGTACCTCCGTGAGACTAATTAGGTACAAGAACGGGTGTGTCCGGACACTCGTCTTGTGCACTTGCACATACCATTACGGGCGTACTATGATGCCTCTCTTCAGCGTCATTTCATAATTAAGATATATCATGATTGTGTTTATTCAACTCTTGAGGATTGTTGTTCTGTGTAATTGACCCCGTTGGGGGATGTTGTTTTCAGGTCATGGCAAGGCTAAAGCACGGGAATGGAACGTTGATGGCGAGGAGTCCCAGTGATATTAGTAGGGGCCCCCAGTCCTTTCAGTCATTCATGTTTTCTTCATTTTATTTCAGCTGCAGATTTCTGTTTGGATGTTCATTTTCATTCGGTGTTGTATATTTTATCTTCATATAAAATATACTTGTATTCTGTATTTTCTTGGGTGTGTTGTACTTGAAACTCCTCATCGGAGTAATTAATGATATACTGTGGTTCGGTACTACAATTATATCACTTAATTCATTAATTTTCATTCGCCTAGTGGGTCCCAGTCGGGGGGGTCCACGGCATTGTAATACTCGCCTAATTTAGGGTGTTACATCAATTCCAAGTCGTTCGGTACACAAATCCGACTCTGGAATCTCAACACACCATCCTCGTGAATCACAAATCTAGGAGACTTCCCCTTAAGAACATTATCTCAGATTTCAATAATTATTTGATCCTCCAACTGATTTAGTTTAATTTCATTGATTAGCGACGATGAAACTTCTAAAGCAAAAAGTTGCCCAACAACTCTTGGCAAAAAAATCTAAATACCCAACTCGATCAAATCATGCTGAAGCTCAGATTGTGACGTAGGTATCTCAAATGTCCGCAACATAACCGGTTTCCACCTCAAGGCGTCTGCCATGACGTTCACCTTGCCCGGATGATAAAGGATTTCGAGGTCATAATTATTAATCAATTCCAACACCTCCTCTGCCCCATATTCAACTCCCGCTGAGTGAATATGTACTTCAGACTTTTATGATCGGTAAAAATCTGACATGTAGAGCTAAAGAGATAATGATGCCAAATCTTGGGCGCAAAAACAACTGCCGCTAACTTCAAGTTGTGAGTAGGGTAATTGGCCTCAAATACCTCGATGCATACGTAATAGTCTTGTCGTGCTGCATCAGCACGCACCCAAGACCTTGACCCAAAGCATCGCTATAAACAGCAAAACCGTCGTTGCAACACAGCAATGCTAGAATCGGGGCTGAAGTCAAACGTCTCTTAAGCTCCTCAAAACTCGAATGCCTTCCGTCACTGTAGAAGAACTTCTTAGATTTCTAAAGCAACTGTGTAAGTGGCCGAGCCAGTTTCGAGAACCCCTCGACGAACCTACGATAGTAGCCAGCCAAACCCAAGAAACTACGAACCTCATTCACATTTTTAGGCGGTGCCCAATACAACACTGCTTCAATCTTCTGTGGATCCACACGGACCCCCTCGGCTGAAATCACGTGACCCAGAAACATCAATTGCTTCATCCAGAACTCAATTTCGAGAACTTCGCACAGAGTCGCTCGGTCCTCAAAATGTCCAACACCACACGCAGATGATGCGCATGCTCCTCCTCATTCTTCGAGTATATAAGGATATCATCAATGAAGACGACGACACACTTATCCAAATACTCGATGAAAAACTTGTTCATCAACTGCATGAACACTGCCGGCGCATTGGTTAGCCCAAAGGGCATAACCACAAACTCATAATGTCCGTATCTCATCCAAAAAGCTGCTTTCGGGACATCGGACTCCTTCACCCGAAGCTGATGGTATCCCGATCTCAAGTCGATCTTAGAGAATACCGCAGCTCCCTGCAACTGATCAAACAAGTCATCAATTCTCGGCAAGGGATACTTTTTCTTGATGGTCACTTTGTTTAGCTCGTGATAGTCAATACATAAACGCAGTGAACCATCCTTCTTCCGCACAAACAGGACCGGTGCGCCCCAAGGAGAAGTGCTCGGTCGAATATACCCCAACTCAAGAAGCTCACTCAATTGCTTATTCAACTCAGCAATCTCTGAAGGTGCCATGTGATACGGCGCCTTCGAAATCGGAGCCGCACCCGACTCTAACTAGATAGCGAACTTAATCTCATGGTCCGGTGGTAACCCCGTCAACTCATCAGGAAAGATATCTGGGAACTCACTAACAACCGTAATCGATGAAAGCTCGACTCCACCATCCTCCGGCTTAACGGCGTAACACCAATAACTAGTACACCCCTTCCGCAGGAGTCTCATCGCCTTCAAGGCGTTAATTACGAACTTTTGGTTTCCCTTCTTTTGCCCCGTGAAGGAGTGCTTGGGCCATCCTCGGCTAACATGGTGATGATCCTCGTGTGGTAGTTCATGATCGCACCATGCCACTTGGGCCAATCATCCCCGAGAATCAAATCCTCACCCTCGATATCCACAACAATAAGATTAGAGGGGCAAGCCCTCTCACTAATAATCACAAAACCATCTCGGATCTCCCGATCACCAACGATCCTATCACCGCTAGAAAGTTTAACGATGAAAGGCTCACAAGATGACAAACAGTCAATACCCAAACGACGTACACACTCCAGAGAGATGAACGAATGTGTAGCACCAAAATCGAAAAGCACAGTGACAGAATGAGAATGGATATGAACGGTACCTGTAGCCACGGTATCCGCTGTATCGTCGGCCCTCCTCATCTCATATACATGGGGATGAGCGGAGTCGACACTGGAAGTTCCCCCCTGGCAGGCTGGCCCCAACCTCTCCCTCGGCCGACATTCTGCAGAGACTGCAGATAAGATGACCCCTAGTTCACACTCGGCTACCTAGGTGCTGGGAAAGAAGCCTGGGCACCGAGATTCTTCCCTAAACAATCACAAAAGGAAGCCTTGTGGCTCGACTAGCCACAAGTATGACAAGTCAACTGCGGACGAGGACACTCCCAGTTCCTATGGCCCGCCTGGCCACAGTTAAAACACCTGATCTCTCGAGTAGAGGCACTGGCAGTACCACAGAAGCCCCCAGAAGAATGAGCCAAACCGCCCGCAGGAAAGTTAGCAGACTGAGACTTCTGATAAACTCCGCTCTTATGACCGAAAAAGTTACCAACGGATTTCTATTTCTTACTTTCTTGATCTGCCTCACTGGCCGTTAAGGACATATCATAAGCAAGAGATCTACTCTGATAGTCCTTTAGGGTGGTGCAGGCGATTCCAGACATGTAATCACGAATCATCAGTTTCATCCGCCTAGAAAAGTGGCAAATTTTGTCGCTCTCCTCCTTAACCTGGGCCTTCATGAAGCACAATTCCCGGTTGAAATCTGCAATGGACTGAGAAACTGAAATATCTCGAGGCTGAACATCATAAAAAGCATAGACCTGAGCCTGCAAACTGGCCACGGACAGTACTCGGCCCACGAAGCATTATGATCATGAGGCTCAACAGCCACCCACCAATCAGCAGCCTCCCCAGTGAGAAAGTACTGGGCTATTGGGACCTTGCGGTCCTTAGGGCAGTTAGTGGCAACAAAGATCTTGGACATCTCTTTGATCCACCTCTCCCAGCCAACTGGGTTTGAAGCCCCAGAAAACTGAGAAGGATGTATCTTGGTGACATCCTGAAGCCAACGATCTGTTCCAGCCTGAGCAGTACAAGCCAGAGCCGAGTTTTGAACCGCCTGGGCTATCGCAGCCATTTGGTTCACCATTTGTTGCATCACAGCTACAACATCAATGTTGGTGCCATCTTGAGTAGCAGGATGGTCCTGTCAAACATCATTATTTCCGGCTCCAGAAGAGTGTGACGTGGCCGCCCCACGTCCCCGGCCGCATCCACGACCACGACCTCGACCTCTACCTCGACCACTCCCAGCATCTATACTGGAGATAAAAGGTAGCAAAAGCAACTCGATGATAAGTACGGGAGAAAAACAATCACAGTTCAAGAAATGGAAGTACGATACGAGAGAACAAAAGAACCAAGTAAGGAAAACCTATGAACAATGGAAGTACCGAGATGATGGCAGCGTGACGACGATGTGCAAAACAAACACAACTAGACCCAATTAACCGACAAGCCTAGGTATCCATAAACCCAGCGCTCTAATACCATTTTCTGTAACACCCCCAAGATATTCAGGGTATATTACAGCGCCATGGACCTCTACGTGGGACCCACCAGGCTAAATAAATAATACCGCTCATCTAACCATCTAGGTTAGCGAGAAACACACAACACCGCAACAATAATTAAATGAATCACCCGGTACAACCGGTAAACCAGACATCACCTCAAACAAAAATACGTACAAACCATATCCCAAATAAAAATGCCTAAGTAATCGCGAGTACTATCTAAAAGTTCACAAGTTTGGAAAACAAACACATTAAAATGGACAACGGAAATAAAGGGACTCATTTGCACACGTCAGCAACCCTGGACAGCATCCTTGTACTGCTCCAGTGCCCGCTCGATCGGCTGAATGCAACCTGAAATTCATAACACAAATTTCCCCAAAAACGGGTCCCCATAGGGGTTAGCAATTATGCTAGTACAAGTAATCAAGGCAAAATATTCGCTTACACATTTCATAATACATGCATCAATTTGTTTAAAAATTCAAAACAAGACATGTCTTTTCCCGAAAAACAAACAGTCAATAATCACAATTCAAACTTGCCTAGGACCGGGGCTAAACCACTGGTCCCATCTGAGGCCTCTATGGACCCTCCCGGACTGGCCATAGTTAAAAATCAAAATAACGCACATGCATCGCCTAGGACCGGTGCTAAACTACTGGTCCCATCCGAGGCCTTTATGGACCCTCCCGGACTGGCTAGCCAATAAGCTCGTGAATCAGGAGAAAAATTACAGATTCCTCCGAGGCCCCGTCGGACCCTCCCGGAGTGAGCAAATTACACACATATTGTAACACCCCCAATTCGATCAGTGATATTACATGCCGTAGAACCTTTCCTCAAGGATCTACCAGGCTGGTAACAAAATCATACATCTCAACAACGCCTTTAAGGTTAAAAGACTCAGTAGACCAATTTGGTCTTTCAATAAATACATACAACTCAATCTCAATACATGCCCACGCAGGGGCCAAATACAACACACTCCCGTACAATGGGGAAAGAAATACTGCAGCGGAAATAAAATAAGATTGAACCAATACAACAACGTACGGGTCATCATGTGATTAGTATCGTTCATCTTTCATCATCCTTCATGCCAACCCTATGCTATGCTCCCCAAAACCTTAATGCCATACAGACATCCACCCCCCGATTACTCGGGGATTTTAAAAGTAGAAACCTTGTTGGACCTCAAGTCCTTAGTTGAAAAATAACCATTTCAAGACGAATGGGTCTCGGCCCAAAATTACTTTCCATAAAACGACCTTTACAAAAACCGTTGGGATCTCAACCCAATTCTCATCAATTCACAGTACATGAGAAATACTGTGCTGAAGCTCGTACTCCGGAAGACTCGGTAACCAATTCGCAATACTAGATTCGGTGTCCCTCGAGTCCACACTTGAAACGCGTTACTGGCGAGAAGGATAATTTGTACGTACATACCCCATCACATTACAGTCGAAGTACCCCGGCATGCCGAATATGCAACTGCTAGGTATAATGGAATATAACGTCGCAAAACAACATACCGGAGATGCCAACTCAGCACAACCTGTCAACGTAAAGCAACTCACGTTGTAGAATCACAGCAACGACGACATGCATTCGGCGATTTCAATGGTTCGAATGATAACCAACACACAGTTACAAAACATCATGAAACAATCACAGATGTACACGATCATACAAACTCAAATTCTAACAGCTAACACGGGTGCGATAACACGCAAATCGCCTCGAAATGACAACATTCAATACCAACATCTCACCTCTCACAGAGGGCTAACACAACAAGTGCGTGGCAACGACTCAACGTTCACGCCACCAATTCGATCATACTCGGGAGCTAACATTCTAACGACAATGCGAACATCATACATACATTCCCGGACCGCAAACAGGAATGATAGGTTTTAAAAATGAAAACCACATTTTTGAAAACAATTTGGAAACACCAGTTGAATTTTGAGTATCATATTTCGAAAAAGTAGTGCAAACATCGTTATCGAGACTGTGAAAAACCATCTTGCGTTTGATAAAAACATGAGGACACCTTTTCTTTAGTGAAAAACTTTCAGAATATTCGACCCTCAGGTCTGAGCAAATGCGTTTCTAAATCATTGAAAATATCTCAAAATATTTTAGTCCTCAAGGTAGAAGAATTTTGAAACATATACTTGCGCTATTAGGCGCCTCGAAAATATAATCGTTTTAAAAGTACCTCTCGAAATTTATTTTCTAAGATACTGAGGTTTTTTTTTTTTCAGAAATCCATTAGGCTAGAATGCCCAAAAACTCATATGTAACAACATTCATTTACACATCACATAGCACACGTGTCATGTCGTTCAAATTCAACAAAAGACATGTCTCTTCTGGAAAACAAACAGTCAATAATAATATGCCTAGAACTGGGGCTATACCACTGGTCCCACTCGAGGCATCTAAGGACCCTCCCGAGCTGGTTAGAAAATCAAACTCGTGAATCCAAGACTATACCATTGGATTCCCTCGAGGCCTCGTCGGACCCTGCCGAGGTGAGCAAAGCACGCACAAATACACCACCATTTCATATTAAGCACAAAGGTTTCACAAAAATACTCGCAAAACGAGCAATTCATTTTGAAATACACACGTAGCGGATGAAACCAACAGTAAAAAACACATTAGTAGCGACACCACTCCTCATATAAACAAAATATGAGAGTCAAATAACCACATATCACGAAATCAAAATCCACAGAAGGATTCCATCACTTAACAATTAATCATACAAGTAGCTCATGTCACACGAGGCACAACACAAAGAAGGGAGACTTACATCCACAGGTCGCACGAAGATGATGATCGTCCCACGATACTAATCACGACGAACAAACTCAGACGATGCGTCGCGACACAACTTAGTCAGACAAAATCCGACGAGACAAAACTCAACAGACACCACTTGACCCGACAGCCTAGGTTTCCACAACCTAAGCTCTAATACCATTTAAGTAACACCCCCAATCCGCTCAGGGATATTACATGTCGTAGAACCTTTCCTCAAGGATCTACTAGGCTGGTAACAAAATCATACATCTCAACAACGCCTTTAAGGCTAAAAGACTCAGTAGACCGGTTTGGTCTTTCAATAAATACATACAACTCAATCTCAATACATGCCCACGCAGGGGTCAAATACAACACACTCCCGTACAACGGGGAAAGAAATACTGCAGCGGAAATAAAATATGACTGAACCAATACAACAACGTACGGGTCCTCATGTGATTAATATCGTTCATCTTTTATCATCCTTCATGCCGACCCTGTGCTATGCTCCCCAAAACCTAAATACAATACATACATCCACCCCCCAATTACTCGGGGGTTAGCAAAATTCCACTATTTTGCTAGTGCAAGTACATAACCATACGAAATATGAGAAACAAACGGATATCACGAATCGGTTACGACAATTAACTACAAAAGCCTTCCCGAGAAGTTTTATTAATTAGAAAGCAATCACTGAAGGGTTTGCAAATAAGTTCCTCATCTCGGGGATTTTAAAAGTAGAAACCTTGTTGGACCTCAAGGCCTTAGTTGAAAAATAACCATTTCAAGACGAATGGGTCTTAGCCCAAAATTACTTTCCATAAAACGACCTTTACAAAAACCGTTGGGATCTCAACACAATTCTCATCAATTCACAGTACATGAGAACAATAGCAAGGTCCATTTTGCAACATCAAAACCCACGACTAAAGGACTAAACACAAACGACAAATATTCTAGTGCCATCCTAGCCGAGTAGGCCAATGAACAACTTACCTCTTACACATCTAGTCAATGCATGCAAAAATTATGAAACCACTGTTCAAAAACACTCATTTCTGAAAACGCCGTAATCCTAAACACATTTGTAAAATGCACCACAATTAACCGTCGATCCACGTCTCTGTGGACCCCTACCGAGACCCCGTCGGATCTAACCCATAGTGGTTAAAAGCAAGCTCGTCAATCCACATCTCTGTGGACCCCTACCGAGTCCCCGTCGGATCTAACCCGTAGTGAGCATACACACACACCCATAACTCATGCAACACTAATATGCTAAGAATGTAAGTTCATTAGGAATACTTGATAGAAATTGGCACTTACCCGATGCAATTGTTATACTCAACATAATACCTCCATCATGAACAATCAATCACAACACAACAACACAATTAATGCGGAGTACACGATTCCACAACATTAAACCAGTGGGGATATCATTAAAGCCCCCAACGTTCAAAATAATTAAATCAAAATTAATTCATACGAATCATATTCACGAGGGTAAAACAACCATCGTAAATCCAACATGTAAATTCTATTTACCGGGCACAAAACGTATAAGAAAATACTTGCCTCGAAACCACGATCGAAACAATACGATGAACGGAATGCGGTCGGGCAGCAGCGAACTCCTGAACATAATCAAGAATACAATAGCACCGCGAACGCTACGAGAATAACACCACACGAATTACCAACACAAAACGGATATCAACTCAGAATCCTCGAGCACTCATAATCCTCCGGATGAAACAACAAAAGCATGATTACGACGAGGATCAAGACCAAAACAACGGAGATCACAACAACTGTCGAAGGAAAACTCATTCGAACATTTCATTGAACATCAAATGTTCACTACACCTCAAGAACACCGAAATCACCCTTCGGGTTGAAACGAACCGAAGATATGGATATACAATCCATAAAACATGTTTAATAACAACATCTAACACCAATCAATTCATCAAATCGGATGGAAAATGAAATCAAGAACGAACTCCCAAAAAGGTCAACTCTAGAGAATCAAGAAAATACCTCGGATCAATGACGAAGAACACGAATTGATGTTGTTAATTCACACCAAGAACTCAAGGAGGATGATATCTCAAGATTGAAGATGTTCAAATCGCCCAAAAATCGCCCCTAAATCGCCTAAATTGTGAGGAAGAAGAAGAGAGGAGAGAAAATGAAATCCTCTCCCAAAACCCACTGAGATATAACGCTGACTGACCCGTGTGCCGCGGCGCAGGCTGAGTGTGCCGCGGCCCGCGGATGAAATGAGGTAGCAGGATTTTGGCTGGGGCCGCGGCCCAGACTGTTGTGTGCCACGGCACACAGTACAGCCGGCCCAGGCAACAATCTTGCTAAGGCCATGCCGCGGCGCACAGTACCCTGTGCCGCGGCACACCCTGTTCGAGCCCAAAATTGATGAAAAACGACCCCCAAACATGATATAATCGATCCACGAATAATCCCAACCATTTAAAGGCCTGAATGAACTATCACAAACCCTAGTATGGTAACTTCACATCAAACAAAGTCAGTCCCAACACGACGGTACCATCAAACGACCCGAAAAGAGAAAGAACGTAATTGAATCCCAAACCTTTGGGAAATTACGGAACGACCCAACACGATACTCGATCTAAACACCAATAAAAGTTCACAACACGTCTAACAAAGTTAAACTGACTTATGGGAAACTCCAAACAACTGTTTCGAATGAGATTCGCAAGAATCGAACTCAAGTGCGGAAAAGTCGCTAAGAAGCACGGAACTCAACAAAACGACACCAAAACGAACTCGGATGACAAAAAGTGCAGAATTAATCATCCTCGTAATGACGAAACGGTCACAATAGAGTCTCTAAGATGGACTTCCTCAAAAAAAATAAAATTACTAGAAATCAAAATTGCGGATATTACACATATACATTACCATTCCATGTTAAGCATAAGGGTTTCACAAGAATACTTGCCTTGAGTATTAACGATGAAATGAACGGAATGAAGAATCAACCACGATCACTAGGAAATGACAATACCGAACCTAACAATTCGAAGAATACAATAACAACCATTTCTACACGAGTACAAAAATGGAATACACCCCAAAACCCAGCTACGATTCATGTAAATTCGTACAAAACAACAACGAGGGCAGATCACAACCGAACCCTCTTGATTTCACAAATACCAAGAAATTTACTATGAACTCCTAGGCAAAACATGAATACCACTAATATTAATCACATACATCATGGATTAATCAACAATAAGGAACGAATCGGACATTAAATCGAAAACCCCCAAATTTCCCAAAAATAGGGTTCTAAGAGATTTTACCTTGATTCAATCGGTAAAATATGTTTAGATGATGTTATCGTGGTGCTAAGAACTCAAAACCGTGGATGGATGATGATATACGATATCGACTTAAGCTTCCAAACGCCCCAAATCGCCTAACCCTCGGAGAAAAAAGAAGGAGAGAAGAAAAATGAGGCTGAAAACGCGACTGTCCTCTTAAATACATCAGGGACGCACGACCATCAGGCATGACCAAGTGCTCGTGCGTTTGGTCATGCGCTAGGACACTGCCCGACTTCTGTCATCACGCATGAGCAGCTGCTCGTATGTCCTGCTCGTGCATCCCTGGGAGTTACTGTCGAGCATTGGTTGCGCACGAGCATCATGCACGACCAAATGCTCAGGTGTTTGTTCGTGCGTTAGGCCACTGCCCAGCTTCTAACCAACACGCACGAGCACCCGCTCGTGCGTCCCTGGAGTCCACTGCCGATCATCGGTTGCGCACGATCACCACGCTCGATCAAATGCTCGTGTGGCCTGCTCGTGTGCTAGAATCAAAGGCTAAAATCGAGCCCGACACGACTTTGAAAGCACCCAGAACATAACCAACTCCAAAGGGAACGACAACAAGAGTTCACAACATCCTCAAAGAGGCAAAATGACAACTGAATACAATATGTCATGTCACACATGCATACACACTATCTGCACGACTTACACAACAACAAGTCGTACCCGACGAACACCGCAACATGGTACATCATACCGTACACAACATAGAGAAAATCCCAAATAATCATCAATGAGACAAAATAACCGGCACAACCAACAAATGATTCAAAGTAACTAGAAACAGAAATCTCGGGTATCACAATGGTCTGCGTACATCTTACCCCCCAGACCCTGCTCTGAGCGGGATATACTAGGTATGTTTGGTATGGTATTGATCACAGCAAACTTGCGCCGTGAACATAAGTCTCTGGAATTGTGATTAATAATCGTGAACTATGCTGAACCTTATCAAAGAAGTAAATAAAGCAACAAGCAAGAACAAGTCAAAGCCATAATATTTAAGCCATAATATTTCTTCGCCATTACCTCCATGTGAATATTAAAATAGAGTATCTAAAAATCCACAAGTTCTTTTGAACAATCTAAAAGGAATATATAACCACCAGTAGAATATGATATTACTAAAGGCTCGACCTGAATGGTCAAATATGAGATTACATGATTTTAAGCATGTTAGTGAATATAACTCAACCATGTTCAGAGTTACTTCACGGTTGTTGTTATTTGGAGATAGAATATTCATGAAGAGATATTAGGAAGTACATACTCTACTTTTTTCACGCAAAAATATTGTCCTGCAGACACAATATCCTCAAACGGGATTTAAGAAATATTCTGAATTTATATCTTGTCTACTTGTGTCTGAGTAAAATAACGAGCTATTAATAAAAATCATGCATCCCGTCTAACTGGTTATGCTCCATTCCCTGAAGTGAATGTGACATTACATAATTGAAAAGAAAAGGACCATGCTAACAAAAGTGGCCTAGGACGTGGACGAGAATACTAATATGGTCAAGTAGAGGTCGAGGTTGTTCTTTCAAGAAATCACATTCCCACCAGAAGTCGGATAATAAATATAGTCAGAAACAAGAAAAAGATAATAGTGAGGATGTGAACAATGTATGTTACCGTTGTGGAGGAAAAGGCCATTGATTTCGTACCTGTTGTACACCAAAATATTTGTTGAACTATATCAACAATCATTGAAGCATGGCAAGAAAGAGACAAATATCGTATATGAAGATGGAAAAGATGATTTTGACTATGGAAAAATAACTCACTTTGAGGCTGCTGACTTCATCCTTGAAGGACATAACTAAAAGGAAACAAAATCGACATAATATAAGGCTCAGTTCACTCTATCACGGTTGTGACTCTTTACGTCACGATCGTGACAACAGAAAATACCTTATGAATGGACAATTTTTTTTTGGATTTATGGTTTTGTTTTATGAATTTAATGAACTTGGTTTGATATTCATGATATTTCAGGCATGATTAGTACATATGATTTTATGAATTGGTTTTAAATTTGAACTACGATATTATATGTTATTATGGAGATATGTGTTGAACAAATTAATTTTGATGATGCATTTTATCAAAATATTTAAAAGAAAAATATCAAGACTCCGTCAGACAGCAATAACCAATGGTCTTACGTCATTCAGGAATCCTATATGAAGCAACGATAAGGCGAAGAAGATCCCCTGGTCTCTTCAATGTGAATGGGATGCCACGGTGACAGTAATCATGGAATCAAAGGATCTCAACAAGCTTGAGTTCAGCGCCCTCATAGGATCTCTTATAAACTATCAGATTGTGCTAAAATCTAGAGGCTCCAAAGCTAAGCCTCGTGAGAAAGTTGTCACTCTCTATAATACCCGTATTTTTTATTTCTATATTTTTTTATTCTAGCAACTCACTTGTGTTCATTGACACATTTTGGACATATTTTTTTCAACACTTTTTGTCATTCGAGCAAGATTTGATATTGTTTCGGATTAATCAGCATATTAATTCGACCTTTCTATGTTTGGATTTGATTCTAGTGTATCTTGTTCAAAACGATTGTTTTGTTATTCCTACAAGTTCACTCAATGGTTATAGTCATGCTGTGAGCTCCAAAGTGTTAGTCGATCTCGTATTGTGATCTTTCGGACATTTGGCGGTTTTGTAATTTCCTAAAGTTTTGGGTACTCGCTTACGTGCTCATTTTTACCTACCTTTGGGCTGTCGGAATCGAATGTTTATTTTTCGCTTTAGTTTGTTGTTGAGAATTCTTCATAAGCGCTTTATCATATTTCTGGAATCAACGCATGTTGAGGCCGTTCTGAACTGATCGGACATTTTCTCAAAAGTAGGAACAAGACAGTGAGCTATTGTTGGATGTTAATTTATGCAAAGGATTTCAAATAGCGTACGTTAAAACTATAACGTACGTAAGGCTTTGAGTCTAACGTACGTAAAATTCAGAACTTTATAAATAGGAAATCACCCTATTTCATTTCACTCTCGTTTTCTTTCGTTCATTGTCCGATTTCTGCAAACCCAGAGAGCCCTCCTGCAACATAAACATTGTTTTAGCATCTCTACTTTGTCATTGAAGTTGGGAAGCATCTTGGATTGGTACTCAAGATTCCGGTGGTGGGGTTTACCAAGTGTTTCGTTGTTTCCTCCATATTAAGGTATGTTAATACTCTTCCAACCTCCGATTCTTGTTCTTAAGAATGCTATGAACATACTAGTGAGAACATTGAGTTTGTTAGTAACCTTTTCGTTTGTACACCATGTCTTAGAGACTTTGAAGTAATCATGTTTAGAACTTCTATGGGTAAGAAGATTATAATCGAGCCTTATTGAGTTGAAACCTAGTATGTAGTTTCTGAGATTTGTTGCATGTTTTGGATGGTGATTTCAAATTACTTGTATACCAATGACTTGTTAATATCATCACCTAGAATGGAGATATCCAAGAAGATGAATTTTAGGGGTTTCACTAAGATTAATTCATGTTTAGTAAAGAGGTGTTCTTCAAATGTCATTCCTGACTTTTAGGGATTCCTTGAGATGATACTCTTCATATTGATGATTGGACGAAGTGTTTTGATTGGTAACAATTGTTCTGAACTTAAAACTTTGGCAAGAATAATTGCTTGCGGAGGGACGAGAAACCGTGGAGTTGAACTAATTTAGAACTCGGCAGAAATGTGAATAATCGAACCAAGCATTGAGTTGTTAATCAGAATTTGAGTATGGATTCGTGATGAATGAGTATCCTGGAGTTCGTAGAACATCAGCATTTCACCCCATGATGATCATTCGTTTTATGTATAGAATGGTATTAGTTTAGCTTAGTGTTCTATAGGTAGTAAACAGTACACCAGCCATACATATAATGATTAACTCGGATATAAATTGGAGACGTATAGAATGTTCGTATATCAGCCTTGTTTCGTAGGTTGAACCCACTGTTACTTTTCCTATTATTTAAGGTTCGAGCTTTGCGAACGGTTGATCTAAGGGTCAGCTTTCGAGTTTGTTGAATTCGTTGAAGTATTTATATTCTTGCCATCTTTCTAAGGCAAGTACTTTGATTACGTTTTATGTATTGATGTTATACATGTTGTCATGTATATGTGTCGTTGTTGTATGTCCATCTCGTGTTGGTCCGGCAGGATCATCTTGGGATCTACGCTAATGTGCGCTGGATCATTGGACAGGTTTTTCCACCTCGTGTTGGTCCTACGGGATCATCTTGGGATCTATGTAGTGAACGTTGGATCATCAAAATTACCATGTGTATGTTGTATCATGTTGTGGTTATCATGTTGTGTATGATTAGTCTTCTCATAGTAGAGAATCGTTGTTATTGTTGTTGTTGATGATGTTGTCATTATTCCTAGTGAGTTGTTGAATAATCTATTATTATATAATTATTGTACTTGTACTAGCATCGTTGTTCTAACCCCTTTGGGTGTGGACATTTGTTGTATGTTCAGGATAGAGGAAAACGGAAAAACAACCACTAGAGCCACATGAGGACGAGGGTGCATAGTGATGTTACGGTCGAGATGTTTTGTCAGATTGTGTTTTGTTTTAATAAAGTACTCGAGTACGCTGTTGTTTTGTTGTCTTTTGAGGTTTGTATTCGGATGTTTGCTGATTTGTACATTTCAGACTCGTGATGTAATAATTAGTTTTACAGTTAGTGTTTAACAATGTTGTTTTTAAATTCTTATTCTAGTAAATCCTTATATCAAGGATTTACGGCGCTGTAATAATCCTGAATATCTCGGGGTGTTACAATAGCTTCGTCCCAAAAGTATTAAGGAAGAGAGTATTCATTTGACATACTTCTAGACATTTCATCCAAAGAGCGATTTTTCCTTTCAATGACCCCTTTTTGTTGAGGGGTTTTAGGAGCCGAAAAGTTGTGATTTTTTTCATATTTGTCACATAATAATTCTAATGGAGAGCAATCAAATTATCCTCCATGATCGGTTCAAATAGAAATAATAGAAAGATTTTTCTCATTTTGAACTAAACGACACCATTTAGAAAATTCCGTAAAAGTATCATCCTTGTGAGTGATAAATCTAACCCAAGTAGAATGAGAAAAGTCATCCACAACCAAAGTATAGAATTCACCATTCAATATAGCATATCTAGATGGTACAATCAAATCCATATGAACAAGTTCAAGCATAATAGAAGTAGAAATTTCAAATTTGGGTTTGAATAATTCTCTTGTGTGTTTTTCTTTAATGCAAGATTCACACAAGTGTTTTGAATCAAGTTTCAATTTTGGTAAACCGCGAAATCGATCATGTCTAGAAAGTTTGGAAATAATAGGTAAACCGCGAACTTGATCTTGTCTAGAATGTTTGAATCAACGATATATATTTCCACTTCTTAAACCAATAAATGCAACTTTATTATTTTTGAAGGTTGACAATGAGTCTTTTCAAAAAGAATTTTAAAACCTTCGTCGCATAGTTGACATACACTTAGTAAATTATAATGTAATCCTTCAACAGATAAGATTATATTAATAGAAGGAGAAGGTTCCTTACCAACCTTACCGGTGCCCATAATCTTCCCCATTTTGTTGTCACCAAAGGTCACGTCTCCTTATTCTTGATATTCAAAAGCTTCGAACAACTCTTTGGTGCCACACAGGGGCCCTGAGCAACCGCTGTCAATGTAACATATGCTTTCCTTTGAACAAGGTACCTGCAAACATAGTTTGTTTTGGTTGTTTTGGTACCCAAGCCCTTTTGGGTTCTCCAAAGTTAATTATACTAATGGCATTTGGAACTATCGTCCCTTTAGGAACCCAAATTTGTCGAACTTTTATTGTCCTTAATTTTTAACCGAATTTATTGTTACTTTCTTTATTCACTTCTCGTAAATGACTCTGATTCCTGGTTTCCTTATTTTTTTCAGAATTTATAAGAGATTGTTCTCTTTTGAATGGATCGAAACAAAGGCCGTGTTTTAATAAAGGATATTTTTGAATGGATAAAAGTCTTTCAAATTTCTCGTTACCAAGTGTGAATTTGTTTATTATATATTTTAATTCATTTTGAATTTTTGACAACTCAATTTTCCAATTATTTTCATTATTAATGCGAGAGGTATGGTCTATTTTAAGATTTTTGCCTTCATTTTGAAGGTTCGAATTATCAAGTTCTAAAGACTTGATTTTTCTTTTAAAAAGCATATTAAGTTTCACCATCTCGTCATAATATATATTTAATGATTCAAACACACTTAAAAGCTCATCACCATGAGTAGACTCTTGTTGATCACACATATCTAATAAATAATTATCATCGAAATTAGATATTAACTCGAGAGTATTTTCTGATTTTAGAGCCATAAGAGCAAGGTTTGCATCTAGTGGTCCTTCAAGTTCCTCCTCACCATCACTCCAAAAAGTGATTAATACTTCTTTTTTTGTATCTTTAAACTTGAGGTTTAAAAGTAGTTACTCGGCATTATTCAGCATAATGTCCGAATAAGATTTTTGTACCTTTTGAAGATCTGGGCATATAAGGCAAGTTCCTCGTCGTCTTCATCTTCCAGCCCTTCATCCTCAACGTCGCTATCGACTTTGAGACCAACCACTTTTTCATGAGGCTTTGGCTTAGATCCTTTATACTTGAGCATAATCTCGTAATTAATAAGTGATCCGATAAGAGCACTAAATTCTAATTTGTTGAGATTTTTGGATTCCATAATAGCCGTAACAGTGGCATCCCATTCACGTGGTAAAGATCGGAGAATAATTTTAGCTTTATCACTGCTTGAAATAGGTTTTCCAAATGAGGCTAGTCCATTGGTTATAGCCAAGAAGCGATCCAACATAATTGTGATTGTTTCATCCTCTTCCATAGAGAATAATTCATAGTCATAAAGGAGCATGTTGATTCTGGTCTCTTTGACCTGAGTCGTTCCTTCGTGAGTAACATCAAGGATTTACCAGATTTATTTAGCACTTTCGTATGCACAGATATGATTATGTTCTTCGATATTTAGAGCACAGTATAGTAATTAAGTGGCACGAGAGTTTATGTGCGTGTTTTTACAGTCATCGCCATAATATTCATCGAATTTTTTAATGATCTGTCTGGTTTCTTAGCTAGTTTAGGACCAAGAGCAATCACCTTGCATATCTCGATATCACAAGCTTGGACTAAGATATCCATCTTCTTTTTCCATGTCATAAAGTTATATCCATCGAAAAAAGTTGGACGGTTGAGAGCATTACCTTCATTGAGCTAGGAGAGCCATTGCGGATCTTTTCCTTCGGTGGTTAAACCAATATAAGAGGTGACCCGCTCCGATGCCAACTGTAGAGTGAATAATTCCACTAGAAGGGGGGTTGAATAGCGGAGTTGATAAAATATCATCCAAAAGATCTCATAATCGGGAATATTCAAGATGGGTTCAAACTCGTAAAAGATCTTTAGACTACTTGAATAATTTTACCTTTATGTCTGAAGTTAAACCCAAAAATATTTCAGAGCTCTAAATGATGAAAATTGGATAATGGCTATGCAAGAAAAACTTGCATAATTTAAGCGAATCAAGATTTGGAATTTGGTTCCCGAACCGATAGATAAATCTGTGATTGGGACAAAATAGGTTCATAAAGTCAAGTGTGACGAAAACAGTTATCCAGTGAAAAATAAATCTCGCCTTGTCTCCCAAGGCTATAATAAAGAATAAGGACTAGATTATGAAGAAATCTTTGCTCCAGTAGGTCGTCTTGAAGCCATTCGACTACTCTGTGCCTTTGCATCTCATAAAAAGTTTAAACTCTTTCAAATGCATGTTAAAAGTGCATTCTTAAATGGCATTATTCAAGAAGAAGTTTATGTGAAGCAACCTATAGGGTTTGAGGATTATGAATTTCCGGACCACGTCTACAAGTTCAACAAAGCCTTATACCGTTTCAAGCAAACACCTCGAGCATGGTATGATCGTTTAAGTGAATTTTTAATTTCTAATAACTACAAACAAGGTAATATTGATAACACACTTTTGTGGAAACTGTAATTAAAGATATTCTTGTGTGTCAAATTTATGTAGAGGATATAGTATTTGGAGCAACTAATGATTTTTTATGTGAAGAATTTTCAAGTCTAATGAAGGGAGAATTCGAGATGAGCATGATGGGAGAATTAACATTTTTCATTCGGCTGCAAATTAAACAATGTAAGGATGGAATCTTTATCCATCAAACTAATTAATCAAAGGATCTCCTCATAAAGTTCAAAATGGAGAATAGCAAAGTTATTTCCACATTGATGTCATCTATTCTAAAGCTCGATAAACATGAACATGGAAAACCTGTCGATCAAAAAAATTTTCGAGGCAGACAGAAACCCAAAATTAGTCTTCCAAATCCTAAAATTTATCCAAATTTATCCATAACAACCTTCATCAAATGGCTACCGGATCAAAAGCACCAGCAAAGAAAGCATCTAAACGCCCTAGAAACTCCGAATTCGATTGGGACTGATTCATTTCCTCCACGACACTCAATGTATTTCCGAAATTCTTCCTCGAGAACACATTACAGATTACTACTATTTCAATTTCGGTAGTTTGGAACAAGTGGGTGTTGAAATCCGAGAGTTTTTCTCAATGTTGGGAATTGATCGATTTATTGAGTGTAAAGAGCCAGTCTATCCAAATCTAGTGAGGGAGTTATATGTTAATCTTCATATTGGGGAGAATGAGTCTTCTCCATCTTTTGTTCTTCAGAGTTTGGTTGGTGGAATCTGTGTGAAAGTTTTGTCTGAAATCTTGAATGAATTATTTGGTTTATCGAATGAAGGTTTTGTATGTTCTCGGAAATCTATTGAAGATGAAGAAACTTATGTGACTGAATCACATATTCGGAAATTTCTAAGCTCAAAAACGGTTATTGAGATAACCGATGATATTTTTGAAAATAACATCTTTGGAATTCAAATTCCTCTCTTGTTAGTTGCTTTAACCAAATTCTTGATGCCTAAGGTCAACACTTAATACAAGTTGGTTGGGGTTGACAAA
The DNA here is from genome assembly GCA_033398695.1 of Orobanche coerulescens. Classification (NCBI taxonomy): domain Eukaryota; kingdom Viridiplantae; phylum Streptophyta; class Magnoliopsida; order Lamiales; family Orobanchaceae; genus Orobanche; species Orobanche coerulescens. The sequence goes on along the minus strand of CM065805.1, from coordinate 142,681,717 downwards.
CATGTCGTTTAGCGTGCTTTGAATGATGATAAGGTGAAATTTACGACTATTATGTTAAGTTGGATAAAGGCTAAAGGTGACATATTTCATTCTAAGCACTATGCCTCCCGATCAAGAAAGGCCAGAATGCCTTTTGGTTCGATTCTCACAGTTATTTTTAGACATCATAATGTGTATATGTCTAAGGAAGTTGCGGTTCCGGTGTCTCGTAGACACGAATTTTTGACTCAATGCTAAAGGCCATGACTATGTTGAAATTATAAACAGAGGATGGGTGTTGTTTTCATACTTGAAGGAAGACGACGAGGTTCCTAAAAGAACTCGTGTGCCGACCCGTGCTGAGCGAATAAAACATAGAGGACCAGAAACTTTACGAGAATTGCAAACTGGGACATTCGTCCTTCATCCTAAATCAAAGGGAAAAAGGAAAATGAGTGTAGGCGTAATTGAAGAGGATGACCTCGTTGCTCGTATGCGTAGTCTTGAAACTACGCAACTTAAAATCCATGATGACGTTCATGCTCTACGGTCTAAAGTCCAAGAGGCTACAAATGAAATTCGCTTCGTCAAAATGCTCCTAGAAGACTTCATCCGCGTTCCAATCCTTCATTCCCATTTCCTACCCCTCATTCCGACCCAATTCCATATATCGCATTTGTTGATTACTTGTTAAAGAAAAATAATATGTTATGTGATTTGATGAGACTTGGTTTTGAATTTTAGGTTTGTGGATTAAAACCTTGCTGTTTGAATTAAACTTATTTGTTGAATGTTTAGGATTATTCACTTATCTTGCACTATAGTTACTCTGATATTGTTTTATGAATTTCTAATCCTAGCATTAATGTTTGTTAAATCATAATTATTGAATGCTTCGTTCATTATGGAGATTACTATGCACAATTGGATCATTACACTTCGGTATAACATAGTCTCTCTAACCATGTATTTTAGCTTATAGTTTAAATTTTAAGCTAGAAGCTATAAGTTTTTTGTTCACATAAAGTCAGGAATGCTCCGTTTCAGGGGGAGATATGTTCGTCAACCTTTTTAATTGTGACAAAAAGGGGGAGAAAAAAGATAGAACATTGAACATCTATTTTTGAAAAGACTCAATAATCTTTAACAAAATCGAACAAAGCAATAACTTTGATTCAAAAAGTTTTCCTTACAATGTTTGCAGGTATATCTTGTTAAATGCTTTGTCATCATCAAAAAGGGGGAGATTATTGAACAATTATATTTTGATGATGCATTCTATTAAAACATTTGAAAAAAACATCAAAAACTCGATAAGATATCAAAACGGCATATATTCTATCGTAAAACAAAAACTTCAAAAACAAGACATATTATCGCACGTTATTGTTGATATTAGCGCACGCTAAAAGAGGTAACTTGGGTCTATTCTGAAACTACATAGTGCAGGCTACCTGCCTTCCGATATGATAAATAGCGCATGCTATTTATACAAATAACGCACACTACCTGCTCCGCATGTAACAAGACAGAACGGTCAGTGAAGTCTGCCAGCCACATCTAGCACACACTACCATATTATTAACGTATACTACGAAGAACTGTTAACGCACGCTACGTATAATCTTAACAAATGCTACCTGATAGTTCCTACAAGACAGTATGCTTTGGATATCAAACGAAGTAGCAGTTAACACATGCTACATCTATGTCTAGTGCACGCTACATGAAGTTTTTCATGATTTATTCACAAACAGTTAGCGCACTCTAACTGGTATATCTGGCGCTCGCTAAAGTTGAAAATCCTACCATTGGACAAAAAATCCATTGCATTACCTTCTAGAATGCATAAATCACATGCAATAACAAAAAGATCTCGATGACTAGATAGCGCACGCAAAGGAATATACTAGCGCATGCTACATTCAAATTACTACCGTTGGAAGTATTTGTCACACTCAACTGCCATATTTGACCAAAGATTAGCACATACTAAAGGTCAGTTAGTGCACTCTAATAGCTTTATGCAGTAACAACTACAAGGCCCCAAAGTGATTGCTCTCAAGTTCGATAGCGATGTTGAGGATGAAGGGCTAGAAGATGAATATAACGAGGAACTTGCCTTATATGTCCGGAACTTTAAAAGGTACAAAAATTTTATCCATAAAAGGTGAAACTTCCTTGGTCGAGACTCCAGGATGGAACAAATTAAAAACACATACGTTCCAAGCAAGAAATTCGATAACAATTGTCGAAAATGCGGTCAACCAGGAGATTATGCTAAAGAATGCCTAGTAACAACTTCCAAAACTCAAGTTGAAAGATACAAAAATAAAGAAGTGTTAATCACTTCTTGTAGTGATGATGAGGAGGAATTTAAAGGACCACTAGATGCAAACCTTCCTCTTATGGCCCTCACATAGAAAATACTCTAATTTCGATGATAACAGTTTATTAGATATGTGTGATCAACAAGAGTGTACTCATGACGATGAGATTTTAAGTGCATTTGAATCATTAAATATAAGTATGACGAGATGGTGAAACTTAATATGTTTTTAAAAAGTAAAATCAAGTCTTTAGAACTTGAAAATTCGAAACTTAAAAATGAAGGCAAAAAATTTAAAATAGACCATACCTCTTGCATAAATAATGAAAATAATTTAAAAACTGAGTTGTAAGAAACTCAAAAGGAATTAAAATATATAATGAACAAATTCACACTTGGTAACGAGGAATTTGAAAGACTTTTATCCATTCAAAATTCTCATTTATTAAAACACGGCCTTTGTTTAAATCCATTCAAAAGAGAATAATCTATCATAAATCCTGACAAAATTAAGGAAATCGGGAATTAGAGTCATTTGCAAGAATTGAATGAATAAAGTAACACTAAACTCCGTTAAAAATTAAGGGCAATAAAAGTTCGACAAATTTGAGTTCCTAAAGGGGCGATATTTCCAAATGCCATTAGTATTATTAACTTTGGAGGACCCAAAAGTGCTTGGGTACCAAAACAATCAAAACAAACTATGTTTGCAGGTACCTCATTCAAAGGAAAGCATGTGGTGTAATACCCGAATATCTGATGTGTATTTTATCTGTATTTGTACCTTGTGACATTGCATATGTGATATTTTGATCTGATTCTAATCCTCCGTATTTCATGATCCTGTATCGACGAGTGTATGATTTTGTAGTTGTTGTTTCATGCATGTACTTATGTACATTTAGCGCAAGCTAACGTTTAAGTGTAGCGCGTGCTAAATTTGTAAGCTAGTGCACGCTACATATGAGTCTTAGCGCACGCTATACGTGGTCAGCATGACTGAGACAGGCGATAGGTGAGATCGGATTGTGGATCTTGGATAATGTTTTGTCGGGATGAACCTGGACGACTTTTGAAAAAGTTGAGTCAATGCTGCTTAGCACATGCTACAAGGGAGATGCTAGCGCACGCTAAGTCTGGTACTGTAAGGTCAGTGAGCTTTCGTAAAGCCGATAGCACATGCTATGATGGGTGTTAGCGTACGCTAACTGTTGCTTTTAGTACACGTTAAGGCTATTTAGCGTACGTAAGACCGAGGACAGTTAGATACAGTGGGCTGGGAGCCCGTTAGCGCACGCTAAAAAGGAGCAATAGCACGCGCTAATAGTCATTTTCTATAAATAGGACAGCACCTCATTTCATTTCTCAGTTTCCATTTCGCCCCACACTTGATTTTCGAGACTTAGATCGTTAACCTTTCGATCTTAAACCTTCATATCAGCCTCCTAACATAATCATTGGAGACAAGAAGCTTTGAGGATTGGTGTTCAAGTGTTCGACGTTGAGTTCATCAAGTGTTTTCATCTTTTCTTTCCATATAAGGTATATATTGCTGCCCGATCTTATAATTCGTATTCTTATTCAGACTATGACCATTCTCGTGGAACTATTAAGGTTATTGATAACTCATTAGGTTGAACACCATACCTTAAGAAATCTGAAGTAATCATGTTAGAACTTCTTTGAGTAAGAAGATTGTAACCGAACCTTATTGAGTTGAACCTAGGATATGGTTTCTTAGATTTGTTACCTATTTTGGATGTCGATTCTAAATCACTTGTTTACCAGTGTATTGTTATTATCATCACCTAGAATGGGATTATGCAAGAAGATGAATTCTTAGGGTCTTCACTAAGAATAATCCATGTGTAGTATGAGGTGTTCTTCAACGTAATTCATGATTTTTAATGATTTCTGGACATGATGATCTTCATGCTAATGATTGGAATGAAGGGTGTTGATGGGTAACAATTGTTATGAACATAAAACTTTGGCAAGGAGGATAGCTTGTGGAAGAACGGAATTGTAGGGATGAATTAATCTAAAACTCGGATCGAAAGGTGTTATATAATCGAACCTGGAAATGGAATTGATAATCATGAATCGAAGTGCGAACTTATGATGATTTGAATGTCCTTAGCTCGACCGAGCATTTGTCGGATGAGTTGAACAGTGAACCGGCTAACTTAGAGTATTAACCCGGTCGTAGTAGACGTTAGATGTTCGTACATTTAAATTTGTTACGAAAGTTGAGTTGTCGTTACTTTCCTATTTGTTTAAAGATCCGAGCATTGCGAACGTTGATCGAAGGAGGCGGCCTTCGAGTTTGTTCAAATCATTGAAGTATATATACCCTTGCCATCTTTCTAAGGCAAGTACCGTAATTTGACTATTGGTTTAATGTAGATATTTTTGATCATGCATATTGTTATTCATGTTTTAGAACATGGGATCATTCAAGTTGAATTGTCATGATGTCGTTCAGATTATTGATTGATACGTTGTTCATGTTGATGGACATATCGATCTGCATATGTGTATGCATAATTGTATTGTATATGTTGTAGTGATCAAAAGGGATTGTGTGATCTATGCTGAGGGCGCTGGATCAGTTGTCCACCTCGTGTTGGTCCGACGGGATCATCTTGGGATCTATGCTGAGGGCGCTGGATCATTGGCTGGATTTTCCACCTCGTGTTGGTCCTACGAGATCATCTTGGGATCTATGCTGAGGGCGCTGGATCATTGGATTACCCTGTGTCATGTTGATGGAATTATGAGGATTAGCATCATTGGATTCCGGTAGAGGAAGTCTGCAGGTTGTATTTTGTTATACATCATTGTTGCATATCTGATTTTGTATATTATGATTCTTGTACTAGCATCGTTTTGCTAACCCTGCGGGGGTGGACATTTGTTTTGATGTTCAGGTAGCCGAGGAGCGGGAAAGCAGCCACAGTACCAGCACGATGACGAAGAGGCTCAGTGATGTTCTCCGTTGTAATGTTTTGGTATCCTGGCTTGGTATTTAGTACTCGAGTACGCGTGTTCTTTTGATGTTTTGAAAGTTTGTAATAATGGACTTTGGGTTGTATGGATGATTTAACTGGTGATTAAATTACTCAACTTTTTGGATACTTTTGTATTGTTCAGCTTTTCTTTTAACTTAGCCCTGTAAATTCTTATATAAAGGGTTTACGGTGTTGTAATTATTCCGAATATCTCGGGGTGTTACAGAATATGGTATCGGAGCTAAGATTCATGGATATCTTGGCAGTTGGTTTTAGTTGGGTCTGTTTATGTCGTTTGAATTATGGTTCGCGTATAACATTGCTGTACAACCAGCGTCGTCATGTGGACCGTGGTTGTAAGTTTCCTAATCTCATATACTACCATTTTAATTATTTCGTGGTTATTGACGAATTTTAGAAGATTTTGCTCTGGTTATTGAGTATTTGTGTTTACAGTATATTGATAGGAGGGCGTGGACGCGAATGCGGTCGTGGACACGGACGTGGTAATGCGAGACAGGAATATTCATCGTCTACCCTGGATTTGTCGGCTAATCGAGTAGATTCCTCTTCTGGCGGACAACAGGAATCAGTAAACAATGGCCGAGCACGAACTATGGAGGAAGATGAAAATCCTAACATGCCGGGAGTGCTTCATCAAGTGGTCACTCAGATGACCCAATTTGCTCAGGTGGTTGACCGCAGGCAAGCAATGATGAGTCAACAGCATAACGAGGACAATCGGGGAGTCAAGTGGCTTTAAGAAGTGGTCAAGTTACACCCACCGAAATTTGACGGTTCTTCAGGGATGCCTACATGGGACCACTGGCTAAAATAGATGGAGAAGATATTTGTGGGAATTAATTGTCCCGATGACCGAAAATTTCCAATCGCGCAGTATTTTTTGACATGGGAAGTTTTCGACCGGTGGGAAGCCATTCGACCTGAGGATCATAATGCTGATTGGACAGAATTCAAATTAATGATGAAAGCACAATATTGTCCTCGTCCAGTTATAGAGGCTAGAGTCCGAGAGTTTTTCTCACCGCTAAATCTGGAGGCATCTGTGATATACATGATTAAGACTTTTAATCACCAGCTGACCTGTGTGCGACATCTGGTCAGAACTGAGGCGGAAAATATTTTCCACATTGACCTGCGAATGAAGCCAGAGATCCAGCATTATATGTCAGGATTCGAATGTACTACTCTCCAACTGTATTAGGATAAAGCCCTAGCTTACGAGATGAAAGAGGCAGCAGTGGAGAAATTTGTGGAATCAAAGAAGCAAAAAGTGTCTGGCAACTTCACTGAGAGCAAGGGTAGCGGCCCCCGCAAGGACCAGTCCTCATTCCATTCGTCCAAGAGGCCTCCGTATACTTCCCTAGGTGGAAAGAAGTTCCAAACAGCATCAATGGTTTCAGATGAAATGAAGAAGTGTTATAACTGTGGACAAGCAGGGCATGTTCGGCATGATTGCTCCGCTCCTTATGTGACTTGTTTTGAATGTGGGCAAGAGGGGCATCGAGTGACTTTTTGCGGGAATGTGACTAGATCGTTTGGATCTCACACTTCAGCACAAGTTCCGAAAGAGACGAGTGTGAAGCTAACACAGCAGAGTGTTCTTCAACAGCAGAATTTCGGAAAGAGAGAAGCATCCAGTGGTGGGTCCGTTTCTCCGCGCCTTTATGAGATTAGGAGGCTCGATGATCAAAACACTGCTGTTGTATCAGGTACGATTCAGATCCTTTTGCAACCAGTTAGTGTCTTATTCGATTCAGGAGCTACGCATTCTTTCATATCCTTGAACTGTGTGAATCGTTTGAAAATCTCGTGTTTGCATGATTGTGAACCTTATGTCGTGAGTCTGCCCAGTGGAGAGATGATTGTGGGAAATATAGAAGCTATAAATTTTCCTGTGTCGATAAGAGGAAGGAATTGGCCATAAAATTTTATTGTGGTAAACATCCATGGTGACGATTTAATTCTTGGAGATGATTGGCTCAATCGTTATGGGGCTATTTTTAACTATCGGAAAAGAGTTATCTCGATTATTGTTGATGACGGGTCTGAACATTTAATCGAAGGATGGAGACCAGGAAGTTCAGGGAAAGTGATCAAGGCCATGAAAGCGGTCAAATTTCTGAAACAGGACTGTACCGGATTTTGGTGTTACGCCATGAAGAAGGAAGAAGGAATAGAGCTCTCATCTATCCCAGTGGTGAATGAATTCTCAGATGTATTCCCTGACGAGCTACCTGGATTACCTCCACGTAGAGCTGTAGAGTTTAATATCGAATTGGAACCCGGAGCCGCATCGATTTCCAGAGCACCATACCGTATGGCGCCAACCGAGATGTATGAGTTAAAGAAACAGCTTGAGAAATTATTGCAGAAGGGTTACATTCAACCTAGTGTTTCTCATTGGGGAGCACCCGTTTTTTTTGTTCGGAAGAAGGACGGATCACAATAGTCTCAAATATATATTTCGTCAGAAAGAATTAAACATGAGAAAAAGGAGATGGCTGGAATTGATCAAAGATTATGACCTGGAAATTCTTTATCATCCAGGCAAAGCTAACGTGGTAGCTGATGTACTGAGCCGCAAACCTGTTTTTATTCGAATGTTGGAAACGCTCATGTCCCAGTCCAGCATTCAACGAGAATTGATTCTTGAAGGAATTGAAGTATGGTATCAAGGAGTCCAAGGGCAATTGTGTGTGATGGAATTAACTTCATCATTGATCGATGAAATCAAATCCAAGCAATTAGATGACCCCCTGATGATTCGATTACGTGATGAAGTGGGCAAGGGAAAGGCCGCAGGATTTGTAATTTATGATGATGGAGTCTTGAGGTTCCAGAGTCGACTTCGTGTTCCCGATGAAGAGGTTTTGAAATAGACGATCATGAAGGAAGCTCACAGTGCGCCCTATTCTATTCATCCGGGCACCAGTAAGATGTATAAGGATCTAAAATAGAATTTCTGGTGGGGAAATATGAAGAAGGACATAGCAGAATACGTCTCGAAGTGTTTAACTTGTCAACAGGTTAAGATTGAACATCAGCGACCTACCGGAATGTTGAAGCCACTTCATATTCCTGAGTGGAAGTGGGAGGATATATCGATGGACTTTATCACCAATATGCCGAGGACCAGGATGGGGATAAACATCACTTGGGTGATAGTTGATCGACTAACCAAGTCGGCTCATTTCCTGGGTTTTAAGGATACTTGGAGACTAGAGAAGTTGGCACGAGTGTTTATTGCGAAGATAGTCCGATTGCATGGTACGCCGAAGACCATTATTTCGGATCGGGATGGTCGCTTTGTGTCACATTTTTGGAAGGCAGTTCATAAAGCCTTGGGAATCGAGCTGAAATTCAGCACAGCTTATCATCCTCAGACTGACGAACAGTCCGAGAGGACTATTCAGACAATAGAAGATATGCTAAGAGCTTGTGCCTTAGATTGGTCGAATGATTGGGAAGTTCATTTGCCGCTGATTGCATTCACCTACAACAATAGTTGGCATGCCTCCATTAAGATGGCACCGTTTGAAGCATTGTACGGGAGAAGATGATGATCACCCCTTTGTTGGGACGATTCGTCTAACTTGATGGGGACGGAACCAGAGTTGATAGCTCGGACTCAAGAGAAGGTAGCACTGATTCGTGAAAGGCTGTTGAATGCCCAGAGTCGACAGAAGTCTTATGACGATGTGCGTCATCGCCCGTTAGAGTTTGAAATTAGGGACCACGTGCTCTTAAAGGTTTATCCTACTCGAGGGATTTTTCGTTTCGGGAGGAAAGGAAAGCTGAGACCGAGATATATCTGACCATTCAAGATTCTTGAAAGAGTTGGAAAGTTGGCGTACAGATTGGCCTTGCCGCCAGCGCCGAGTCATGTTCACAATGTGTTTCACGTATCCCAGTTACGGAAGTATTGTTGGGATAACAATCCCTGTATAAAAAGTTTTGATTGAGTGTTTTGACAATGTGCCAATCCAGCATACAACAAACAGCTGTATCGAAAAGCTAATCAAAGGTGTCAACCTGTATCGAAGACTTATCGTAGTCCCAGCATATAGTGAATCAATCATACAGCAAAGGAGTCTCATAAGACTAAGTGTGGAAGCTGTCTCCAATCGACAATACAGCTATCATTCCATACAGTATCCAAACAGGACAAGAAGGAATCTTTGTTATTCGCTAAAGTCAAAGTCCCATTTAAAAAGATATATTTAAATACTAAAGGATAAAGTATTTAAATATGAAGCCGTCAGAGATCTTCAATCAAGCGCAAAATCCTGATCGTGTTTTATTCAAACACATCATCCCGTTGGAACGGACTTTTGCTCAACGGATCTATCTAAACGGATATATCCAAGAAGGTTATATATATCCCCAGACTTTGAAGATCAAAGCATGCACCAAATCAACAACAACGAAGTTATCATCATATACATCTGAGCAAACATATCTCCTAAAGCATACTACTCTTCTGAAAGAAGAGATATACAAGTTCTCAAACCGTGAACAACACATTATCAGCTAAAATCTCAGAAAGTCAAAGCTGTTGTTCAAAACATTGTTCTATCCTTGAACAATACCCATCAGCCCTCTATGGACTGAGAAACCTTGCTATTCCTGAACTATGTGTGACGTACTTGCATTGAAGAGACGAAGCTTCAGAACTGTGTGTCAAGAAGTCAGTCAAGTGAAAGCTTAAACCAATCTGTGTGAATTGTTGAAGGCTAAGATCATTATATCAATCTGTGTGAACGATATATTGATTACGTTTGATTATAAATATGTAGTTGTGTACGTAGTATTTATAATAAACATTTTCACTCCTGTGTGGAGGACTAGTGGACGTAGAGGGGTTTACCTCGAACCACTTTAATTACTGTGTGATTTACCTTATGCACTTACTGTTTTAATATTTGTGATTAATTTTAAGTATACACTTCATTTCTAGTTGCTGTATTGACAGCAACTTACTTTAACAAGACTTCCGCTACACACTCAGATTTGAAAACTGTACAGCTTGTTGTTTAAAACACTTTCCAAACTGTATCCTGTATACTTAGTGACCAACAAGTGGTATCGGAGCGGTTGATTCTACAGAGAATCAGTCGTATTTTTGATTGAATCAGATCCTTAAATCACTTATTTTTTAAAACAGTCTTTTTCTTCCTTATTCTCATATGGATACATCAATGATCAATAAAGTATCTATGTTTTCTATTAACGAATTTGATGATAGGAGAATTAGGATGGAGGCTCATCTTGCAGCAATGCACGAAGTGATGATATTTGTCATACAAGATGGCCCCATAAATATCATGAAGGTAAATTCGGCCCCAAGAATTGAAGGCCAGGCTCATGCAGAGATGCTCGAGAAAGAGCACGTTCTCTAAGGTAAAGAGCTGCAAATCAGCCCAGGATATCTGGGATAAACTCAAGTTAATTTGTGAGGGAACGGAGCTCTCAAAAGAAAACAAGATTTCAAAATTAACTCAGCAATTTAAATCTTTTGAAATGAAACCAACTGAAACACTTGAGGAACTTGACCTCAGATTCACTGGCATTGTTGGTGAACTTGAAGCATTAGGCAAGATTTATACCCAAATGGAGAAAAACCAAAAAAATTTCCGATCTCTCCCTGCCCGATGGGACATTAAGACCACATATATGCATGTGTCGTGAAATCTTAGTGAAATATCTACTTTTGATCTCTTTTATGACCTCAAAGCATTTGAGTACGATATACACAGGAGAGAGAAAGCTGAAGAATCTCCCGCCAGGACTATAGCCTTAGCCGCTGTATCCAACCGAAGACACAGCATGCCGAGCTCATCAAAGCCCACTCATAAGAATGCCGATAAATGACGACGACATCCTGTCGCAAGATGAAATGGCGCTCCTCATGCATAAGTTCAAGAAGTTTATCAAGCAGTCAGGCAAAACCCCATACAGGCCCAAACCTGTTCATAAGGAAAGTACCGAAACTTCCTCTGGTGATGCTATTATTGGCCACTAAGTATACATGATACAATTTGGAAAGTGTTTTAAACAACAAGCTGTACGGTTTTCAAATCTGAGTGCGTAGCGGAAGTCTTGTTTAAAATAAGTTGTTGTAAATACAGCAACTAGAAATGAAGTGTATACTTAAAATTAATCACATATATTAAAACAGTAAATGCAGAAGGTAACTGACACGGTAATTAAAGTGGTTCGAGGTAAACCCCTCTACGTCCACTGGTCCTCCACACAGGAGTTAAAATGTTTATTATAAATACTACGTACACAACTACGTATTTATAACCAAACCTATCAATATATCGTTCACACAGATTGATACAATGATCTTAGCCTTTAACCGTTCACACAGATTGGTTTAAGCTTTCATTTGACTGGCTTCTTCACACACAGTTCTGAAGCTTCGTCTCTTCAACGCAAGTCCGTCACACACAGTTCAGGAATAGCAAGCTTTCCGAGTCCACACAGGGGTTATGGGTTTTGTTCAAGGGTAGAACAATGCTTGAACAACAGCTTTGACTTTCTGAGCTTTTAGCTGATGATGTGTTGTTCACGGTTTGAGAACTTGTATATCTCTTCTTTCAGAATAGCAATATACTTTAGGAGATATGTTTGCTCAGATGTATATGATGATAACTTCGTTGTTGTTGATTTCTTCAGTGTCTCGTACTTGATCTTCAAACTCTGGAGATATATATATATATATAGCCTTCTGAAATATATTCGTTGAGATAGATCCGTTGAGCAAAAGTCCGTTCCAACGGGATGATGTGTTTGAATAAAACACGATCCGAATTTTGTGCTTGATTGAAAATCTCTGACGGCTTAATATTTAAATACTTTATCCTTTAGTATTTAAATATATCTTCTTAAACGGGACTTTGACTTTAGCGAATAACAAAGTTTCCTTATTGTCCTGTTTGGAATGATAGTTGTATTGTCGATTTGAGACAGCTTCCTTACTTAGCCTTATGAGACTCCTTTACTGTAAGATTGATTCATTGTATGCTGAGACTACGAGAAGTCTTCGATACAGGATCAACAACTTCAATACAGCTGTTTGCTGTATGCTGGATTGGCACATTGTCAAAACATTCTATCAAAACTTTTTGATACAGGCATTTTTATCCTAACAATTTCCCCCTTTTTGATAATTTGCCAAGTCCTTCCAAGTTTTCCTTTTAAAACCTTATGATGTTATTCAAACATCCTTGATGATGCCAAAACTTTGACACTTAGCATCTTGTAGGGGACAGACTTCTTGGTCTTCTATTCGAATGTTCTGGACTTCAGCAATTAGCCTAGTACTAAGAACTGCTCGCAGGCAAGTTCATCTTTTATCAAAAGAGTATTACATATTTAAACTTATGATTGGCGCGCAGGCACAATCTTACATTATATTCTAGATACAGACAACTTAAACTATGAACTGTTCGCAGACAAGTTCTTACAGCTTATGTATTAAAACAAGTTTCATACTTGTATACAGCAAGAATAAATTAAGTGTTGTAAACATACAAGAACACAGTAGATTATGAGTTGTAATCTTTCAAGACAGGCAAATATTTTATTGATATTTAAACAAAGAGTACAATATTTTGCTGTTTTGAAAATAAAATTACAGAAAAAAATAATACAACAAGGAGTTCAACTCCTGTAATTTGAGTGTCTCCATGGCCTTTTGGGGTCATTCTTGGTATTTTTCCACCAGTTCTCATGAGCGTCCCTGTATCGATTCATATATAAGGCTCGTCCTTCATACGACTTATTGAAGACTAGGATCCAATGTTCTGGATGGGTAACCAAGTCACCTTGTCTATGCTTAGACTTCATCTGCTGCTGGAGCGGGAGTGTTCTATCTTCCAACCTTTTCTTATATTCCTCAGAAGCTTCCTGTACCGTCCTGCATCTGTTGAATATGGAAGATTCCCTGATAAGAACTACAAAGTATCTTAGCAGTTCATTCTTCCTCCAGTTTTTGATCTCTTCTGCAGTAGGTTGTCGGTTGGCGAGGAGGTTCATAGCTTGCGATTTTCGAACGAGGTTCTTCCAAGGAAACTTAGGGTCCTGGAATTCTGGGCAATCTCCCTGTATTCTAACGCTCGGAGATGAAATACGGGATATATCAGCAGTGATGCTGTCTTCAAAAGGGGTTAGCATTTCCTTCTTTTGCTCAAGCCTTGTTCTCCTTGACGCTTCCCTCGCTTCTTCCCCTTTTTTGGCGTCATCAAAGTATGACAACTTCTCATCAAGGCGTTCCAAGATTTGCATAGCAGCATCCTGTTTCGTCTCAAAATTTGTCATTTTCTCAACCAGGGAGGTGAGCACCTGCAACATATCTTGAATTTTCTTATCGTGGGCTCGAAGCTGGGAACCGGATTCAATCATAACTGATGCTATCTTGGCATCGGATATGCGTAGCTTAGATTGTTCTTCTCTCAGGATCTGCTCCTGTCGTTCTTGCAATTGGCTTAGGGCCTGCTTGAAGATTGATGGCAAGATTCTGAAAACTTCTTCCACTTGGGAAACTTCATGCCTTAGACCTGTAATCTCTTCAACGACTGATTGGTTCATCCAATCAAGATCTTTTTTGACAGAATATAGGGCATTGACGGCATCCTGGATGAAAACTGTTTGAAGGCCAAGAGCATGTAATTGCTCTTTCTTTGTGGCAGTCCTTGGAGAATCTGGCTCGGCGAAATCTTCAACTCCATTCAACCGTCTCAACTTCACATTGGGACGTGAATTGAGTTGGACATCCTCAGGTATTATACCATCCTCGGATTCTAAGACAATTGAGGTTTCGGGAGCATCAGAGGCAGGCTTGGTGACCGGGGTTGCTGTTTTATCTTCTTCGGCAGTGGGTTCTGAAGACAAAGGTACAGGAGGGACTGATTCCTCCTGTTGTCTCCCAGCTTCTGCCTGCTCTGAAAGAGGCACTGATTACTCGTGCACGATGGCGTTGGGTTCTTCTTCGGCTTGGGTGGCGACAAGCTCGGGTGCCTATTGGGTAGCCGTTTGTTCCTCCGCTACAGGAGGGGCTGAATCCTCGCTGTTGGGAACATTGTCTTGTTGATGGGGAGGAGTTTAGTGTTGAATAAAAGTTCCTGCACCCATCTAAGATTCAGATTCCTCATGACTCATTCTTAGACAGCCTGAAGGGCGTCGTCATCATCATCCGAGTCGTGATCTGATTTTGGATTTTCGGGAGCTTGATCGCCGGATTTAGCTTTTCCTTTCTGACGGGCATCTGCATTGTCCATCAGGTAGCTCGTGATCAACTCTTTGCAGATTAGGTTGTCCCATTGGATCAGGACTTCAACATCTGGTGAGTCTGTCACTTCCAACACAAATCGTTCTTCTACACACCAATCGCTCCAGTTGTACAGGGTGCTGTAGGGAGTGAGCCTGTAGGCTTTCCATTGTACGAAGCGATCATAAGATTGCTCTATCTGCACAGAGAGCAGAATTTAAATATTTAAATATGAAGCCGTCAGAGATCTTCAATCAAGCGCAAAATCCTGATCGTGTTTTATTCAAACACATCATCCCGTTGGAACGGACTTTTGCTCAACGGATCTATCTAAACGGATATATCCAAGAAGGTTATATATATCCCCAGACTTTGAAGATCAAAGCATGCACCAAATCAACAACAACGAAGTTATCATCATATACATCTGAGCAAACATATCTCCTAAAGCATACTACTCTTCTAAAAGAAGAGATATACAAGTTCTCAAACCGTGAACAACACATTATCAGCTAAAATCTCAGAAAGTCAAAGCTGTTGTTCAAAACATTGTTCTATCCTTGAACAAAACCCATCAGCCCTCTATGGACTGAGAAACCTTGCTATTCCTGAACTATGTGTGACGTACTTGCATTGAAGAGACGAAGCTTCAGAACTGTGTGTCAAGAAGTCAGTCAAGTGAAAGCTTAAACCAATCTGTGTGAATGGTTGAAGGCTAAGATCATTATATCAATCTGTGTGAACGATATATTGATTACGTTTGATTATAAATATGTAGTTGTGTACGTAGTATTTATAATAAACATTTTCACTCCTGTGTGGAGGACTAGTGGACGTAGAGGGGTTTACCTCGAACCACTTTAATTACTGTGTGATTTACCTTATGCACTTACTGTTTTAATATCTGTGATTAATTTTAAGTATACACTTCATTTCTAGTTGTTGTATTGACAGCAACTTACTTTAACAAGACTTCCGCTACACACTCAGATTTGAAAACTGTACAGCTTGTTGTTTAAAACACTTTCCAAACTGTATCCTGTATACTTAGTGACCAACAAGTGGTATCGGAGCGGTTGATTCTACAGAGAATCAGTCGTATTTTTGATTGAATCAGATCCTTAAATCACTTATTTTTTAAAACAGTCTTTTTCTTCCTTATTCTCATATGGATACATCAATGATCAATAAAGTATCTATGTTTTCTATTAACGAATTTGATGATAGGAGAATTAGGATGGAGGCTCATCTTGCAGCAATGCACGAAGTGATGATATTTGTCATACAAGATGGCCCCATAAATATCATGAAGGTAAACTCGGCCCCAAGAATTGAAGGCCAGGCTCATGCAGAGATGCTCGAGAAAGAGCACGTTCTCTAAGGTAAAGAGCTGCAAATCAGCCCAGGATATCTGGGATAAACTCAAGTTAATTTGTGAGGGAACGGAGCTCTCAAAAGAAAACAAGATTTCAAAATTAACTCAGCAATTTAAATCTTTTGAAATGAAACCAACTGAAACACTTGAGGAACTTGACCTCAGATTCACTGGCATTGTTGGTGAACTTGAAGCATTAGGCAAGATTTATACCCAAATGGAGAAAAACCAAAAAAATTTCCGATCTCTCCCTGCCCGATGGGAAATTAAGACCACATATATGCATGTGTCGTGAAATCTTAGTGAAATATCTACTTTTGATCTCTTTTATGACCTCAAAGCATTTGAGTACGATATACACAGGAGAGAGAAAGCTGAAGAATCTCCTGCCAGGACTATAGCCTTAGCCGCTGTATCCAACCGAAGACACAGCATGCTGAGCTCATCAAAGCCCACTCATAAGAATGCTCACAGCGACGACGACATCCTGTCGCAAGATGAAATGGCGCTCCTCATGCATAAGTTCAAGAAGTTTATCAAGCAGTCAGGCAAAACCCCATACAGGCCCAAACCTGTTCATAAGGCAAGTACCGAAACTTCCTCTGGTGATGCTATTATTGGCCACTAAGTATACATGATACAATTTGGAAAGTGTTTTAAACAACAAGCTGTACGGTTTTCAAATCTGAGTGCGTAGCGGAAGTCTTGTTTAAAATAAGTTGTTGTAAATACAGCAACTAGAAATGAAGTGTATACTTAAAATTAATCACATATATTAAAACAGTAAATGCAGAAGGTAACTGACACGGTAATTAAAGTGGTTCGAGGTAAACCCCTCTACGTCCACTGGTCCTCCACACAGGAGTTAAAATGTTTATTATAAATACTACGTACACAACTACGTATTTATAACCAAACCTATCAATATATCGTTCACACAGATTGATACAATGATCTTAGCCTTTAACCGTTCACACAGATTGGTTTAAGCTTTCACTTGACTGGCTTCTTCACACACAGTTCTGAAGCTTCGTCTCTTCAACGCAAGTCCGTCACACACATTTCAGGAATAGCAAGGTTTCCGAGTCCACACAGGGGTTATGGGTTTTGTTCAAGGGTAGAACAATGCTTGAACAACAGCTTTGACTTTCTGAGCTTTTAGCTGATGATGTGTTGTTCACGGTTTGAGAACTTGTATATCTCTTCTTTCAGAATAGCAATATACTTTAGGAGATATGTTTGCTCAGATGTATATGATGATAACTTCGTTGTTGTTGATTTCTTCAGTGTCTCATACTTGATCTTCAAACTCTGGAGATATATATATATATATATATATATATATATATATATAGCCTTCTGAAATATATTCGTTGAGATAGATCCGTTGAGCAAAAGTCCGTTCCAACGGGATGATGTGTTTGAATAAAACACGATCCGAATTTTGTGCTTGATTGAAAATCTCTGACGGCTTAATATTTAAATACTTTATCCTTTAGTATTTAAATATATCTTCTTAAACGGGACTTTGACTTTAGCGAATAACAAAGTTTCCTTATTGTCCTGTTTGGAATGATAGTTGTATTGTCGATTTGAGACAGCTTCCTTACTTAGCCTTATGAGACTCCTTTACTGTAAGATTGATCTGAGACTACGAGAAGTCTTCGATACAGGATCAACAACTTCAATACAGCTGTTTGCTGTATGCTGGATTGGCACATTGTCAAAACATTCTATCAAAACTTTTTGATACAGGCATTTTTATCCTAACAATTTCCCCCTTTTTGATAATTTGCCAAGTCCTTCCAAGTTTTCCTTTTAAAACCTTATGATGTTATTCAAACATCCTTGATGATGCAAAAACTTTGACACTTAGCATCTTGTAGGGGACAGACTTCTTGGTCTTCTATTCGAATGTTCTGGACTTCAGCAATTAGCCTAGTACTAAGAACTGCTCGCAGGCAAGTTCATCTTTTATCAAAAGAGTATTACATATTTAAACTTATGATTGGCGCGCAGGCACAATCTTACATTATATTCTAGATACAGACAACTTAAACTATGAACTGTTCGCAGACAAGTTCTTACGACTTATGTATTAAAACAAGTTTCATACTTGTATACAGCAAGAATAAATTAAGTGTTGTAAACATACAAGAACACAGTAGATTATGAGTTGTAATCTTTCAAGACAGGCAAATATTTTATTGATATTTAAACAAAGAGTACAATATTTTGCTGTTTTGAAAATAAAATTACAGAAAAAAATAATACAACAAGGAGTTCAACTCCTGTAATTTGAGTGTCTCCATGGCCTTTTGGGGTCATTCTTGGTATTTTTCCACCAGTTCTCATGAGCGTCCCTGTATCGATTCATATATAAGGCTCATCCTTCATACGACTTATTGAAGACTAGGATCCAATGTTCTGGATGGGTAACCAAGTCACCTTGTCTATGCTTAGACTTCATCTGCTGCTGGAGCGGGAGTGTTCCATCTTCCAACCTTTTCTTATATTCCTCAGAAGCTTCCTGTACCGTCCTGCATCTGTTGAATATGGAAGATTCCCTGATAAGAACTACAAAGTATCTTAGCAGTTCATTCTTCCTCCAGTTTTTGATCTCTTCTGCAGTAGGTTGTCGGTTGGCGAGGAGGTTCATAGCTTGCGATTTTCGAACGAGGTTCTTCCAAGGAAACTTAGGGTCCTGGAATTCTGGGCAATCTCCCTGTATTCTAACGCTCGGAGATGAAATACGGGATATATCAGCAGTGATGCTGTCTTCAAAAGGGGTTAGCATTTCCTTCTTTTGCTCAAGCCTTGTTCTCCTTGACGCTTCCCTCGCTTCTTCCCCTTTTTTGGCGTCATCAAAGTATGACAACTTCTCATCAAGGCGTTCCAAGATTTGCATAGCAGCATCCTGTTTCGTCTCAAAATTTGTCATTTTCTCAACCAGGGAGGTGATCACCTGCAACATATCTTGAATTTTCTTATCGTGGGCTCGAAGCTGGGAACCGGATTCAATCATAACTGATGCTATCTTGGCATCGGATATGCGTAGCTTAGATTGTTCTTCTCTCAGGATCTGCTCCTGTCGTTCTTGCAATTGGCTTAGGGCCTGCTTGAAGATTGATGGCAAGATTCTGAAAACTTCTTCCACTTGGGAAACTTCATGCCTTAGACCTGTCATCTCTTCAACGACTGATTGGTTCATCCAATCAAGATCTTTTTTGACAGAATATAGGGCATTGACGGCATCCTGGATGAAAACTGTTTGAAGGCCAAGAGCATGTAATTGCTCTTTCTTTGTGGCAGTCCTTGGAGAATCTGGCTCGGCGAAATCTTCAACTCCATTCAACCGTCTCAACTTCACATTGGGACGTGAATTGAGTTGGACATCCTCAGGTATTATACCATCCTTGGATTCTAAGACAATTGAGGTTTCGGGAGCATCAGAGGCAGGCTTGGTGACCGGGGTTGCTGTTTTATCTTCTTCGGCAGTGGGTTCTGAAGACAAAGGTACAGGAGGGACTGATTCCTCCTGTTGTCTCCCAGCTTCTGCCTGCTCTGAAAGAGGGACTGATTCCTCGTGCACGATGGCGTTGGGTTCTTCTTCGGCTTGGGTGGCGACAAGCTCGGGTGCCTATTGGGTAGCCGTTTGTTCCTCCGCTACAGGAGGGGCTGAATCCTCGCTGTTGGGAACATTGTCTTGTTGATGGGGAGGAGTTTAGTGTTGAATAAAAGTTCATGCACCCATCTAAGATTCAGATTCCTCATGACTCATTCTTAGACAGCCTGAAGGGCGTCGTCATCATCATCCGAGTCGTGATCTGATTTTGGATTTTCGGGAGCTTGATCGCCGGATTTAGCTTTTCCTTTCTGACGGGCATCTGCATTGTCCATCAGGTAGCTCGTGATCAACTCTTTGCAGATTAGGTTGTCCCATTGGATCAGGACTTCAACATCTGGTGAGTCTGTCACTTCCAACACAAATCATTCTTCTACACACCAATCGCTCCAGTTGTACAGGGTGCTGTAGGGAGTGAGCCTGTAGGCTTTCCATTGTATGAAGCGATCATAAGATTGCTCTATCTGCACAGAGAGCAGAATTTATTGATAATGGTGTCTGGGGAGGGACTGCGTACAAAGCTTGGGTCCACTATTTGCATGGGTTCCTCGACAAGTATAGGTTCCTGTGTCGGAGCTGGATCCCTCACAGGGGTTGGTACCATTGTGGGAGATGGATCCTTAACGGGTCTGGAATCCCGTATAAGAGAAGTATATTTTGGCTCCAAAGGGGCAGCCGACTCGCTAGAGTCTTTAGAGTTGGCAGATGTCTGAGCATCCTTCATAGCCGCCAAAGGCTCGGGATCTATTGTCGCGATAGTAGCAGTCATCTCTTCCGCAGGGGTTGCGCCCTGGGGTGTCGATACAGTGGGTTGGGCCGTTGAAGGAGCATCCTTGGAGGTTTCTGTAGCCTTAACTTTTGAAAGCCTCCTTAGCTTCCTTTTCGGCTTCTCAACAGCAACGGGAGTTTTGCTGTGAGATCTTTTTCTTTTTCTTGAAGTCTCCTCGCTCTGGGACTTCGAAGACACATCCCTTGGAGCGGCAGAAAGGGGCAATTTTCGGACGAAAGGTCTGTTCGCAAGCAGGGGTCCTTTTTTCAAAACTGTGGGTCTGATGCTTCCCATATAAATCCGACAAGTGATCTTCTTGGCTCTTTCGTCTTGCGGAACACCGCATTTCGTCAGAAGGTAATTCAAGAGCAAACCAAAGGATTTCTTCTGCGAGGCAGGCTTAGAAACTTCTTCCTGCAACCGTTTTAGGATTATTTGACATCAGTTGACCTTTTCACAGGTCATGATTGCAACCATCATTCTGAACCTTATATTGGTGCACATCTCTAACGCACATGTTCTATTCTCAATAACACGGCAACAGAAATCGTGTAAATAGACAAAAGGTAAACAACAGTGTTTCTTGTGGCAAGAGGTGTGAACCGTTTCAACCGATGCTGAACCGGTGAACAACCCATAATATTTGGTCAAGAGTTCTTGGGACCCAAAGGTCTCAAGATCTTCCATTGTCAGGCCATCAGCAGGTAGCCTGTAGAGATTCTGAAGTAGCTCTTGGTCAACACGAATCTCTACTCCGTGAATGACAGCAGTGATGTCAGCAACATGTCCTCCCTCAGCCAGCGAAAGGAAATGAACATCAGCATTGAGGTAGAATTCCTCAACTAGGTGAACATCAAAATGTTCAGCAGTGTGACTTCCAAGGCGATAAAGGCCTTGCTGACGAATCCTAGTAATGACGTATTCCACTGATTCAACGTCATCACCTTCAGAATGAACATGTTCAAGCACGATAGATCTAGAAAAGATCCATCCGTCGATGATGTTGGAGGATTTCTTGAGAGAGATGGAAGAGGTCTGAGAAGATGCCATTGACGATTCTCGAAGAAAAGTGAAGAGGACTCAAAGAGAAATGCAGTAAAAACACAAATACACTTGTAGATTGTATGCTCAAGAACTCGTTCAATGTGCAAAAAGTGTACAGAGTCTCAAATGGCATTTACAGTACTTTTATAGTGGGCGGCGAAGATAGGGTTTACAGATAATGAACGGTCAGATTTAAGGGATGGGAACCAGTGTTTAAAATGAATGACCACAATGGACTGAGTGTAACCGGTACAACTTATCCATCTAATTTTGAAATAAGAGTGGGTTCCACTCCTGACTTATCAAATTACCCTTATTGCCCGAAACGATGATGTAAAATTAATACAATAATATGAAACATCGCGGCTTTGTAGATACCAATGTCCATATGTCGTGTAAAGCATTTAATGCAAAAACTTTTAATTATGACAGGGCACATGGACATAAAGATCGTTAAAAAAAAATATCATGATAATTGATTTCCCATAATATGTGCTGTATCCGCGAAAATATAGCGTTTCCCCGTAAAAGGTACATACGGGTTTCAATTCCATACAGCAGCTTTCAGATTAATGCTGTATTCTTGGGTCTTACTGTATTACCCCTTAATTATTGCACACGTCAGCTATATGATAATTCATATCGCTTTGTTCCTACAGTACTGTTCTGATGGACTTAGTGTACAGATAACTAATGGTGGATACTGTATTCTTGGGTCTTACAGCATTCCCCCTCAATTACTGAATAAAAGCATTAAAAACTTACAGGGAGTTAGGCTGTCGCAATCCCAATTCATGTCGAAGCATGCAGAATCTTGCTGTGTCGAGAGGCTTGGTAAAGATGTCGGCTAACTGGATATCTGTATGAACTTTTTCCAGCCGAACATCCTTGTTCTCAACATGATTCCGAATGAAGTGATGCTTCATATGAATATGCTTGGTGCACGAGTGCAATACAGGGTTGTGCGTGATAGCAATTGCACTCGTGCTATCGCACATGATCGATGTTTCTTTGGCTTCAATTCCATAGTCTGACATCTGTTGTTGCATCCAAAGGATTTGCATACAGCAACTACCAGCAGCATAGTATTCTTATTCCGCTGTTGAAAGCGAGTTTGCCAATTGTTTCTTACTAAACCAAGACATAAGTGTAGGTCCAAGAAAGTGACAAGTTCCACTTGTACTCTTCCTATCTAGCTTGCAACCTCCGAGATCCGAGTCGTTGTAGCCAACTAAATCGAATCCGCCTTCTTTAGGATACCATAGCCCTACATCGATTGTTCCTTTGATGTATTTCAGGATTCGTTTAGCTGTTGAGAAGTGTGATTCTTTAGGTTCCACTTGATATCGCGCACACACTCCCATATCAAACTGGATATCGGGCCTTGTAACGCCCCAACCCCGCAAGAGTAGAAACATTACAATATGGTTACACATCAGATACAAACAGAACCAAACAGCGGAAGAATTAAGATAAATTCATCAAGGAGTATCAAAGGGGACTAAAACAACATCCAAATGTCCCCAAAACCAAGCGAACGAAAGTACAATTACAAATGTCCAAAAATCCGAAAATACGATAAAGGAATAATGATCATTAAATCAAAGAACTCTAGGGTAGGTCCACACTCTCTCATCCCCAAAGCCAAACCCCGCATGAGCTAAGTACCTGCCACATGGAAAGAAAAGAGGCTGAGCATAAAGAGCTCAGTGAACAGATATGAAATAAACAAGCAATACAAAGCAATACGAAATGAAGTTACATGTAGTGGTACTTGATTATATCAAGGTATATCAAAAGTACGTCAAGGTATATCAAAGGTTCATCAGAGTTAGGTATGAAAAGTTATCAAAGTTTAAATATCAAAGATTATCAAAGTTAAGTGTCAAATGATTTCAGTATTTAACCCTCAGGCCCAAACCAAGCCCAAATAAACAAAGTTTCTCAATAGAGTGATCAGCTCCCCAAATGTGAAGGGACCGCATTGCACGCATGCCCAATCACCAAATATAATATGGCCCAAATGTAGAGTGGCCCAAAATAATCAAATCAAATATCAAACAGATCAAATCTAGGATGCATCCATACGCCCCTGTAAGCAGATAACGATAATGATGGCCAAAGCAAAATATAATATAAGAGGGACGGTTGGGGACATCTCTCCAACCCCACTGGAGTACATAACATTGGTGCATCAATGCTATGGTTGTGGCTACTCCACAACAAGTAATAAAAAATGCCCGGGTAAATACTGAAAGGGTCAAATAGTCAATGTCCGAGATCAAAGTATATATGTCAAAGGTCAAAGTTCAAATCAGATATCAAGGTTCAAATAAAAAGGGACCATATCACATGTTCAAATTAAAGGTTCAGATAACAAGTCAAAGTCAAAATCAGATATACCATAATGAGGAGAGAGAGAGAGAGAGTAAGTCATGAGAGAGAAAAGTTATACCCTTACTGAAAGGGTGCGGAATATCTGTACCTTAGTTCCAAAGCAAAAGCAAGGTCAAACAAACAAGGAGGAAAGGATCACTCCTGCTTCACCGAACCTAGGAAAGAGTGGATACGAATCAAGACGATCTGATTTCTCATAAGTTACCTCTTTTAGTTATCTTTCCATTTTTAGCATCTTTCCTTATTTAGAAGGTTTCCACTTTTAGAGGGTTTCCATAAATAGTACTTTCCAAAAATAGCAGGTTATCGAAATTAGCGAGTTTTATCCATATAGACATGTTCTAAATAGTTAGTTTTTCATCTCATAAAGTTTTCATGTCGGGTTAAGTTATGGATTTCATTTTATGCATTTTTTCCGAGATTAGGGTTTCTTTTGACAAGTCTTCATAATTTAGGGTTAAAAGTGTCAATAATGAATGTAAAGGGTCAAAACTGAATGTAAACACTTAAATACACATATATACGGCCCATACACTTCAAGTATCACATATATACATATTACACCCTCTAGTATCACAAGTTACAAAAATAACCCTAATACACCCTAATTTCCACAATTAAACCATTGATTATCAAAACTAGCATGTAAGGCCCATAATTATTCCCAAGTGTCACGAACAGCCCTTAACATATTATTCCAGCCAAAACATGCATACATTCATCATATTTACATTATTAGTTTCTCTAGGTATCATATTTACAATATACACCCTCTAATCATCAATTATCTCTTATGTTTCATAATTTCAGCTTTTAAACACAAACAGGTCACCAATATATGAATTTTTATTCCATACTAGAACTCCAAAATAAAAATCATAAAAATTCTCACATGTACTTGAATGTTTTTAGAACCAACATGAATTTTTACAGAATTTATCAGTTAGTGTAAACCCACATTAAAAATACCGACCAGCAGCAGTACCTAAAAAGTATTTGCCTCAACGGCCTATCATTTCATTCAGGAAAAATCCACAAAAATTCCAGGAAGTTACACATAGACCAAATATTACCCCTGTAAAAGAATAGCTCCTAACTCCTTATGGTTTGAACATGAAAAATCATAAACGACGACTGAAATTAAATTCTTCAAACACAGTTTTGACATATCGTCTCATAAAATTTAAAAATAGGACCAAATCAAATACAAATCCATCCAAACCAATTGGAACACTTAACTAAGACCCTAATCTGAGTTTACAAACAAAAATATCGAATTAAACTTTAATATAATTCGTTTGGTGATGCATACATATTCGATTATCAAAGCTGTCCAAATCAATTAATTCATGTAAACCCTAATTTATCCAATTCTTTTTAATCCATTTAATTATATGATCATAACACATCATATATTCATAAAATATACATAAAAAACATATCAAACTAATTCTCATATGAATCCAACAAGATCAAAATCAAAACATCCGTACGATTCATAACAATTTCATGGTTATTTCTTAGCCGATTTATATAGGTTTTTAGAATAGGTTTTTATCACACGAATTAAGGATCAAAAGAGTGAATCAAAATCACAAGAACATACAAATAGGGCTGAGGAAAACATGACCAAGGATCGGGCCAAACAAATCAACCAAAACCGAATCAAAACCCTTCCAAGATGATGTATGGATCGAATGGGGAGGGAAAACCAAGAACGAGACCACCAAATGTTTCCAAACAAATTCCAATGCGCACCAAACTCTTCCACGAACGCGTATGAATGACCACCAATGATCCGAGAGCAATACTTTGCTGTTTTTGTATGTGTTGGGTCGTATGGTAGGGAGAGGAGAATAAGAGATGGTGTTTTAATTCTCTTGGTTAAGGAATTTAGGGAAAGAAGTGTGGTTTTTAATGAAAATTAATGTGATTGGCAAAAATTAAGGGATCCTTATCCATGATATGTGAAATTTTGGCGGGGGAAGAGGTCAACTCATTAAAATTTTGTGGAAAATATTACTTAGGATAGTTTTGTTATTTAATTTATAAGTTAGGTACAAGTTTTGGAGGTTTTCGGACCCGTTAGGTCACGTAACATGTAATACTTGTGTTTTAATTCAAATTTCACATTCTTGAGTTCATATGATGTCGTAGTAGCTCAATTATCATTTACTTGAAGTTACATGTTCATATTTATGATTGTACCGAACCTTTTTTTGATTTAGGGCTTGTTTGGTAAACGTACATATTTCTTCAAATTTTCAAACTGGAGGGCATTTTAATAATTTAGACGTAGTATGGAGAAGTGGGTTTTACAAATATTCCCTCCTCAAAAGAATTTTCGTCCTCGAAAATTGAAAAAGGAAAGGTATCGAAACAAAACTAAAACATACCAGACTACAAAGGGAAATGAGGGTAGCTGGCTCGCATAGACTCCTCGGTCTCCCAAGTAGCCTCGCGTGGTGGATGGTTCTTCCAGAGAACCTTAACAAAACGGATCACTTTATTCCTCATGACTCTCTCCTGTCTATCAAGAATGGCTTCCGGTTCTTCCGGAAGTGACATGTCCGGTTGAATCTGATCCAAAGGATATGACACCACATGTAAAGGATGGTAGTTATAACCCCGCAACAAAGATACATGAAAAACGTTATGCACATGATCAAGCTGAGGTGGAAGAGCCAATCGATAAGACACCTCGCCAACACGTTCCAAAATCTCGAAAGGACCAATAAAACGAGGACTCAATTTGCCCTTAATACCAAAATGCTTAACACCGCGGAAAGGAGATACTTTCAAAAATACCAGGTCGCCAACTTGGAACTCTAACTCGCGTCGATGCTTGTCGGCGTAACTCTTCTGTCTAGACCTGGCTTCCTTAAGCGTCTCTTTAGCAACATTCACCTTCTCGTTGGTGATCTCAATCATCTCAGGACCCTCGATAATCCGTTCACCTACTTCATCCCACATAGTAGGTGACCTACACTTGCGCCCATATAACATCTCATAAGGTGCCATTCGAATACTAGCGTGCCAACTGTTGTTATACGCGAACTCAACCAAACATAAGTATTCGTCCCAACTACCTGTTCAATCAAGTGCACAAGCCTATAACATATCTTCCAAAGTTTGGATAGTCCTCTCCGATTGACCATCCGTCTGCGGGTGAAAAGTGGTACTGAACTTGAGGCGAGAACCCCAAGCATTTTATAACATCTTCCAAAAACGCGAAGTAAACCTCGGATCTCTATCAGAAACAATCGAAACTGGAGTTCCATGCAACCTAACAATCTCCTGCTGGAAAATTTCCGCCAACTTCGCCACGCTAAAACGCTTCTTGATTGGTAGGAAATGAGCTGACTTGGTTAGCCGATCAACGACTACCCAGATCACATCATGTCTTTTACGTGTGACCGGTAACACCGTAACAAGTCCATCGTAATCTCTTCCCATTTCCACTGGGGAATCTCTAATGGCTGCAAAAGACCACTAGCTCTTTGGTGCTCAATCTTCACATGTTGGCAAGTCAAACACCTAGCAACATACGAAGCCACATCCTGCTTCATCCCATTCCACCAGAAATGCTGTTTCCAATCCCGATACATCTTAGTGGATCCCGGATGTATGGTGAAGGGAGAACTGTGAGGTTCTGACATAACCATCTCACGGATTTCAGAATCGTTTGGTACACAAAGGCGCTCACCCAACCAAATAATTCCGTCATCGTCAACTCGAAATTCAGACTGTTTCCCTTCCTCTATATTCTGGACAATGGCCCATAACTCCCCGTCGTCACGCTGAGCTTCGTTAATCTTCAAGATCAAGTTAGACTCAACTTTTAGGCTGGCCCAATAACCGTCATGTCCCGGTAAACAAAACTGCACCTCCATGAGTTCAATATCATGCAAAATCTTAGACTCGAATTTAGACTAGCCACCATACTCGACTTTCGACTAAGAGCATCGGCAACTACATTAGCCTTACCCGGGTGGTACTGAATGTTGGTGTCGTAGTCCTTTAGTAACTCCAACCATCTATGCTCTCTCATGTTTAACTCCTTCTGGGTAAATATGTATTTAAGACTCTTATGATCAGTGAAGATATCGACAGAGTCTCCATATAAATAATGCCACCAGATCTTAAGAGCAAAAAAAACCGCAGCTAGCTCTAGATCATGAGTAGGGTAGTTCTCTTCATAGGGTTTTAACTGGCGTGAGGCATACGCAATAACTTTCCCGTGCTGCATCAATACACAACCTAACCCTTTCTTGGAAGCATCACTATAGATCTGGTATCCGCCCGTACCAGATGGGAGTGTCAAAATGGGAGCCGACACAAGTTTCTGCTTCAAGGTCTCAAAACTCTATTCCTTCTCCTCGGTCCACTCAGATTTCAACCACTTCCTCATCAACTTAGTCAAAGGTGAGGCAAGTTGGGAGAATCCCTCGACAAACCCCCGATAGTAACAGGCCAAACCAAGGAAACTCCTGACCTCAGTCACCGTAGTAGGTCTCGGCCATTTAGTGATGGCCTCAACCTTTGCCGGGTCCATAGTAATGCCACCAGCAGATACGACATGACCAAGGAAGGCAACTTGACTAAGCCAGAACTCACACTTGGAGAATTTAGCATACAACTTCTCCTGTCTCAAAATATGCAAAACCGTACTAAGATGCTGTTCGTGCTCCTCTTCGGACTTCGAATAGACCAAAATTTCGTCAATGAATACAATCACAACTTTATCAAGAAAGGAACTGAATACACGATTCATAAGATCCATAAACACTGCCGGAGCATTAGTGAGTCCGAAAGGCATAACCAAGAACTCATAGTGCCAATGGCGTGTTCGAAAAGCAGTCTTAGGAATATCCCGCTCTTTAACACGAAGCTGATGATAACCGGACCGAAGGTCAATTTTAGTCAAACATTTATCCCCTTGGAGTTGGTCAAACAAATCGTCAATACGAGGCAAAGGATAACGGTTACGAATAGTGATGCGGTTCAACTCCCGGTAGTCTATACACAACCTCATACTACCATCTTTCTTCTTTACAAATAGGACAGGAGCTCCCCACGGGGATACACTCGGACGAATGAATCCACTCTCAAGGAGTTCCTGTAGTTGATCTTTCAACTCTTTCAATTCGGTAGGAGCCATACGATACGGAGCCTTAGAGATGGGTTCAGCACCCGAAATCAAATCAACACCAAATTCAATGTCACGACTAGGAGGAAGATCGGGAAGTTCCTCAGGGAAGACATCGGCAAAATCACAAACAATCCGAATACTATCGATAGTAGGACCCTCCATCGAAGTATCCTGAATAGAAGCAATAAAACCTGCACAGCTATGGGATAACAAGGTACGTACTTTCAAAGCGGATATGATCTTAACAGATCGAAGTGGTTGGGAACCATAGTATACAAAATCAGATCGAGACAAATCTCCAAACATAACCTTTCGGGCATGACAATCAATAGTGGCCCAGTGAGTGGCCAACCAATCCATACCAAGGATCAAATCAAAATCAAACATATCAATCGGAAGAAGATTAGCCGGTCGTACGCGATCATCAAAACGAAGTGGGAATTCAACACATTCATGGTCAATGATGATGTTATTATTCATTGGCGTAGAGATAAAAAGTGATGATTTAATGGTGTTGGGGTTAATTTCAGTTTCTTAGAGAATGTGACAGATATAATAGAGTGGGTTGCGCCCGTGTCAAACAATACAAAAGCAATATGATCACCAATATGCAGAAAACCTGTAATGGTACCTGTAGTTTTCTCTGACTGCTCATGGGTAATGGAATAAACATGGCCAGAAGAAGAAGAAGGCTGAGAAGAGCCTGCAGGAATAATGCTAGCTTTCTTTGGACAGTCCCTCACACGATGAGCAGTGGATCCATACTCAAAACAACCTCCAGAAGTTCTGTGGCATGGCCCGGGTTGTGCCTTACCACATATAGGGCAAGTAGGTGAGGGTGGCAAAATCTCAGTACGCTTCTGCTGGCCCAACGAGTTCCCAGAACGGTACTGCTGATGTGAAGACCCAGAGCCCGAGTACCTGTTCTGCTGGTTACCCCTCGAAAACTGTTTCTGGTTAGAGTTACCCGACTTATCACCATGCCTACCCGAAGATCCATAATCAGAACCCCTCTGAACCTGTCGGCCCTGATCCTGTCCTCGGTTGGACTATCCCCTGTGCTCAGACTGGCGGTCGGAATGACCACGGTTATCAAAACTCTGTTCAGAACGACCCCGATGATCAAAGCCCCGGTGATACTGACCCGAAGACCCAGACTGAATCCTCTCACCATCACGAGTACGCTTGTTGGACGTTCCACCCTCATACAATAGCTCAATGGTACGTGCCGCATCACAAACCAACGACACATCAGCATAATCCGTATTAACAATATGGTCAAGTATCCAATGCTTGAGTCCCCACTTATAGTGACGAGCCTGCCTAGCCGCGTCCCCTGACACAGTAGGACCCACGAAGCCAGCCAACCTGAGAAAACGTTCCATATACTCCGCCGCATTCTCCCGATCCATCTGATAAATGGTACCATACTCTCTCTCGTATTGCTGCTGTTCCGAGAGGGGGATGAACCTCTTGTAGAAGGCCTCACGAAACGCCGCCCAAGTACATGTCTCAACAAAACCATCACCCTTCGCCCCAACATACGACGTCCACCAGTTAAGGGCGTCACCATCAAACTTGAAAGCTGCTAAACGAGCTTTCACCCCATCAGGACAACCAATCACCTGAAACAACTTCTCACAATGATTAATCCACTCACTCGCTTCAGTCGGAGTGGTAGCTGATAAGAAAGGATTGGGCTTCAGTTTATTGAAGCGTTCAATCCACATATGAATGCCCTCATTGCTGCTTTCAGCCCTATCCCTACGCTCATTACGCAAATTCTGAATAGCAGTGGCTACTGCTTGAGCAACAATCTTATCAATGTTTGGAGGGTTAGCTTCACCACTTCCTCGCCGAGTGTTCACCATCTAAAACGATATCAAGCGGTTAGCGAAAAACAAATGAATATGAATACGAAAAGGAAAGACGAAACGAAAGCCTAGTGTCTACCCAATCCTCACATGTCAAAGCCTAAGCCGTAAAGATCCAAACCTGTGTGCTCTGATACCATAAATTGTAACGCCCCAACACGGAAAGGGTAGAAACATTACAATATGGTTACACATCAGATACAAACTGATCAAACCAAACAGCGTAAGTATTAAGATAAATTCATCAAGGAGTATCAAAGGGGACTAAAACAACATCCAAATGTCCCCAAAACCAAGCGAACGAAAGTACGATTACAAATGTACAAAAATCCGGAAATACGATAAAGGAATAATGTTCATTAAATCAAAGAACTCTAGGGTAGGTCCACACTCTCTCATCCCCAAAGCTAAACCGTGCATGAGCTAAATTCCTGTCGCATGGAAAGAAAAGCGGCTGAGCATAAAGAGCTCAGTGAACAGATATGAAATAAACAAGCAATACAAAGCAATACGAAATGAGGTTACATGTAGTGGTACTTGATTATATCAAGGTATATCAAAAGTACGTCAAGGTATATCAAAGGTTCATCAGAGTTAGGTATGAAAATTTATCAAGGTTTAAATATCAAAGATTATCAAAGTTAAGTGTCAAATGATTTCAGTATTTAACCCTCAGGCCCAAACCAAGCCCAAATAAACAATGTAGCTCAATGGAGGGATCAGCTCCCCAAATGTGAAGGGACCGCATTGCACGCATGCCCAATCACCAAATATAATATGGCCCAAATGTAGAGTGGACCAAAATAATCAAATCAAATATCAAACAGATCAAATCTAGGATGCATCCATATGCCCTTGTAAGCATATAACAATAATGATGGCCAAAGCAAATATAATATAAGAGGGACGGTGGGGGACATCTCTCCAACCCCACTGGAGTACATAACATTGGTGCATCAATGCTATGGTTGTGGCTACTCCACAACAAGTAATACAAAATGCCCGGGTAAATACTGAAAGGGTCAAATAGTCAATGTCCCAGATCAAAGTATATATGTCAAAGGTCAAAGTTCAAATCAGATATCAAGGTTCAAATAAAAAGGGACCATATCACATGTTCAAATCAAAGGTTCAGATAACAAGTCAAAGTCAAAATCAGATATACCAAAATGAGGAGAGAGAGAGAGAGTAAGTCATGAGAGAGAAAAGTTACACCCTTGCTGAAAGGGTACGGAATATCTGTACCGTAGTTCCAAAGCAAAAGCAAGGTCAAACAAACAAGGAGGAAAGGATCATTCCCGCTTCACCGAACCTAGGAAAGAGTGGATACGAATCAAGACGATCTGATTTCTCATAAGTTGCCTCTTTTAGTTATCTTTCCATTTTTAGCAACTTTCCTTATTTAGAAGGTTTCTAATTTTAGAGGGTTTCCATAAATAGTACTTTCCAAAAATAGCAGGTTATCAAAATTAGCGAGTTTTCTCAATATAGACATATTCGAAATAGTTAGTTATTCATCTCATAAAGTTTTCATGTCGGGTTAAGTTGTGGATTTCATTTTATGCATGTTTTTCGAGATTAGGGTTTCTTATGACAAGTCTTCATAATTTAGGGTTAAGAGTGTCAATAATGAAAGTGAAGGGTCAAAACTGAATGTAAACACTCAAATACACATATATACAGCCCATACACTTCATGTATCACATATATACACATTACACCCTCAAGTATCACAAGTTACAAAAAGAACCCTAATACACCCTAATTTCCACAATTAAACCATTGATTATCAAAACTAGCATATAAGGCCCATAATTATTCCCAAATGTCACGAACAGCCCTTAACACATTATTCCAGCCAAAACATGCATACATTTATCATATTTACATTATTAGTCCCTCTAGGTATCATATTTAAAATATAAACCTTCTAATCATCAATTATCTCTTATGTTTCATAATTTCAGCTTTTAAACACAAACAGGTCACCAATATACGAATTTTTATTCCATACTAGAACTCCAAAATAAAATTCATAAAAATTCTCACAAGTACTTGAATGTTTTTAGAACCAACACGAATTTTTCCAGAGTTTATCAGTTAGTGTAAGCCCACATTAGAAATACCCAAACCCAGACTACTCAGAAAACCGACCAGCGGCAGTACCTAAAAAGTATTTGCCTCAAAGGCCTACCATTTCATTAAGGAAAAATCCAGGAAGTCACACATAGCCCAAATATTACCCTGTAAAAGGAGAGCTCCTACTCCTTATGGTTTGAACATGAAAAATCATAAACCACGACTGAAATTAAATTCTGCAAACACAGTTTTGACATATCGTCTCATAAAATTCAAAAATAGGACCAAATCAAATTCAAATCCATCCAAACCAATTGGAATACTTAACTAAGACCCTAAACTGAGTTTACAAACAAAAAATATTAATAGAATTCGTTTGGTGATGCATACATATTCGATTATCAAAGCTGTCCAAATCAATTAATTCATTTAAACCCTAATTTATCCAATTCTTTTTAATCCATTTAATTATATGATCATAACACATCATATATTCATAAAATACACATAAAAAACACATCAAACTAATTCTGATATAAATCCAACAAGATCAACATCAAAACATCCACACGATTCATAACAATATCATGGTTATTTCTTAGCCGATTTATATAGGTTTTTAGAATATGTTTTTATCACACGAATTAAGGATCAAAAGAGTAAATCAAAATCACAAGAGCATACCAAATAGGTCTGAGGAAAACGTGACCAAGAATCGGGCCAAACAAATCAACCAAAACCGAATCAAAACCCTTCCAAGATGATGTATGGATCGAATGGGGAGGGAAAACCAAGAACGAGACCACCAAATGCTTCCAAACAAATTCCAATGCGCACCAAACTCTTCCACGAATGCGTATGAATGATCACCAATGATCCAAGAGTAATATTTTGGTCTTTTTGTATGTGTTGGGTCGTATGGTAGGGAGAGGAGAAGAAGAGATGGTGTTTTAATTCTCTTGGTTAAGGAATTTAGGGAAAGAAGTGTGGTTTTTAATGAAAATTAATGTGATTGGCAAAAGTTAAGGGATCCTTATCCCATGATATGTGAAATTTCGGCCAAGGGGGGGAAAAAGAGGTCAACTCTTTAAAATTTTGTGGAAAATATTACTTAGGATAGTTTTGTTATTTAATTTATAAGTTAGGTACAAGTTTTGGAGGTTTTCGGACCCGTTAGGTCACGTAACATGTAATACTTGTGTTTTAATTCAAATTTCACATTCTCGAGTTCATATGATGGCGTAGTAGCTCAATTATCATTTACTTTAAATTACATGTTCATATTTATGATTGTACCGTAACCTTTTTTGATTTAGGGCTTGTTTGGTAAGCGTACATATTTCTTCAAATTTTCAAACTGGAGGGCATTTTAGTAATTTGGACATAGTATGGAGAAGTGGGTTTTACAGGCCTGCTGGCCATTAGGTACAGAAGTGAGCCAATAAGCTTCCTGTAGAGTGATTGATCAGTCGGCTTTCCAGCTTCATCAGCACTAATTTGCACGGAAGTGCTCATGGGGGTTGACGATGATTTGGAAGTATTCATTCCAAATTTGTTGAGAAGCTCCTTGCTGTATTTTTCCTGGTTGATGAAAACCCCTGTGGGCAACTGCTTCACCTGCAACCCTAGGAAATAACTAAGTTCTCCTATCATACTCATTTAAAATTTACTTTGCATGAGATGAGAGAACCTTTGACACAAAGCAAGGTTAGTTGAACCAAATATTATATCGTCTACATATATTTGAACCATTAGAAGGTCATCACCTTCCTGTATTTTGAATAAGGTCTTGTCCACAGCACCTTTCTCGAATCCATTATCGATTAGATACTGGGACAGAGTCTCATACCATGCTCTAGGGGATTGCTTAAGTCCATACAGCGCTTTCCTCAGCCTGTATACTAGGTCTTCGCCTTCTGGATTGACAAACCCTGGTGGTTGTTCAACATATACTTCTTCAGCAAGGTCTCCATTCTGGAATGCACTTTTGACGTCCATTTGGTATATAATGAAGATCTTATGGGTGGTAAAGGCTAAAAATATCCTAATGGCATCTAGTCTGGCAAATGTCTCATAGTAGTCTATGCCTTCTTCCTGTCTGTAGCCTTGGGCGACTCATCTGGATTTATTCCTGATAATGAGTCCATTTCTATCATTCTTCTTTCTAAATACCCATTTGGTTCCAATTACTGATTGATGAGAAGGTCTGGGTACAAGATACCATACGTTGTTTCTTTCGAAACCGTTAAGCTCTTCTTCCATAGATGTGATCCAATGAGAATTGTTGATAGCTTCTTTGGTAGAAACAGGTTCGGATTGGGCTAAGAATACAGCAATAGTGCACATATTAAGTCTTCGAAGCTCGGATTGAGATTTCCATTCAGGAAATG
The DNA here is from genome assembly GCA_033398695.1 of Orobanche coerulescens. Taxonomy (NCBI): domain Eukaryota; kingdom Viridiplantae; phylum Streptophyta; class Magnoliopsida; order Lamiales; family Orobanchaceae; genus Orobanche; species Orobanche coerulescens. Next base: position 142,646,395 of record CM065805.1, on the reverse strand, counting down.
GAGATATCTCTGACTCGGGGTCTTCTTGCGCACATAGTACATTTTCTTGTGTACTCTGTATTCTCCTATGGGTAGAAACGCCAGCATCGATATTTCCTATTATCAACTCTTATGGGTGATCTCTCAACCATCTTCTGTTGGGTTCTAATTCAGGGTCCCGTACTGTATCTTGAGTTGCTATAGTTTCGGCTTCAGCTTGTACAGCATCGGCTTCATCTACGTCAGTTCTTACAGCTGCGGGGTTGATTTCTAGATCAACCACAGGTTCTAATGGAGTTGGTGGATCTATGATGGACAATTGTTGGATGTTTTGAGAAATGTATTTTACTCCTGTAGGATCATGGTGAGGTTCATCGAACACTACATGAACTGATTTCTCAATTGTTAGCTTCTTTTTATTGAAGATCTTGTAAGCTTTGCTAACATAGGAATATCCAACAAATATCCCTTCATCCGATTTCTCATCGAAGGTTCTAAGTTGATCCTTACCGTTGTTCAAAACGTAACACCTGCATCCAAATATGTGAAAGTACGAAACTAACGGAGTTTTGTTGTTACATACCTCGTATGCTGTTTTGTTGTGATGCTTGTTGATGATACATCAGTTTTGTGTATAGCACGCTGTATTGGTGGCTTCGCCCCAGAAACGCTGTGGCAGCTTCCTTGCGGCAATCATTGTCCTTGTTGCTTCCTTCAGCATCCTGTTCTTTCGCTCGGCAACACCATTTTGTTGAGGTGTTTGGGCAGCTGAGTATTCGTGTTGTATCCCATTTTCCGAACAGTATTGCTCAATAAAGTGGTTAGTGAATCCGTACCTCTGTCGGAACGAATAGACACGATACTCGACCCTTTTTCATTTTGAAGCTTTGTCAGGTGCCCGGGCAGTTTTGATGTTATTTCCTTCTTCTTGCTTAGGAAAATTGTCCAAGCATACCTGGAATAATCATCAACAATAACGAGACAGTATTTCTTACCTCCTAAACTTACCGGGTCTACAGGACCATAGAGATCCATATGTAGCATTTCCAAAATTCTGTGGGTGGAAAGGTAGGATTTGGTTTTCAGGGTGGTCTTGATTTGCTTGCCTTTCTGACAGGGTCCACATACGCTATCTTTTTGGAATGAAACATTTGGCAATCCTCTAACCATTCCCTGTCTGGAGAGTTTGTTTATAGTCTTGAAGTTGCCGTGTGACATTCTCTTGTGCCATTGCCAGCTTAGATCTACAGTGCCTTTGGCAACAAAACAAGGAATTGTGGAACTCGTAGGCATCCAGTCAGCAATATACATATTACCTGATCTGCTTACTGTGAGCACAACTTCTTTGGTCAGGATGTTCTTGACTCTATAGTGATCTTTATAGAACTTCACCGAGAACTGTTTGTCACAGAACTGGCTAATACTAAGTAGATTGTACTGTAAGCTTTCAACATAAGCTACATCGATAACTTTGAATTTTCTTACAAGTAGGGTTCCTTTCCCTCTTGTTCTTCCTTTAGATTTATCACCGAAGCGGACTTTTGGACCGCGACTTTCTATGTAATCTGACAGCTTGCTTTTATCTACTGTCATGTGCCGGGAACATCCGCTGTCGAAGTACCAGATGTCCTTCTCCAAAAGGTCCTGTATGCAAACAAATTAGGTAGATTTAGGTCCCCTTTGATTGTTAGGTCCATGGATGTTAGTGCCTTTAGGTACCCAGATTTTAGTGACAGCAATAGGTTTACTGTAGGATGGTTTAGGTCCGTAATTGCGATTTCTACGTGGGGCATGTACGTAGTTGCTATAACCATGATAATTATTATGCATGTAAAATTCAGGGTTATTATTAGTCCAGTACAAATGCTGTCTTGGAGGTGGAGCCATTTTCTTGGGCCTTACAGCTTGTCTCCTGGGTCTCCAGTTGGATTCCCAAAGCTGTTGTTGATACTGTGAGGATACTTTCTTTCGCGAGGGATAACGCGGCTCCTGTATCCAATACCTAGGCGTGCTGTACTGATAGTACTGCCGTGCGGGCCTTTGATATTTGGATACAGCCTTCTTTCTGAATGGCTGTTGGCGCTGTTGATATGCTCGGGGACCATGCTGTTGGGTACGCCTTACAGGTCTGAATGGCTGGTGATTCCGCCATCTGGAATATGACTGTGGTGGCGGAATGGCAGATTTTGCTGTTCGCGGTGCAACGGGTTCCTTCACAGGACTTGGAACTTCTTCCGATACAGGAATGGGTCCCACACCCCTGACGAACACAGTACTAGTTTTCCCTTTATTAGAAAATGAGCTGTATCCTAAGCCACTTTTATTAATAGCATGTTACCCAATACTATCTTTGTATTGCTTTCACTATGAGATTTAGTCTCACTTAGTTCATGAGCAAGTTGATGATTGCTCTCCATGAGTTTTTCATACTCGACTTTGCTGTTTTCACAATCAATAGACATATTTTCGTAATTTACGTTCAGCAAGTCGTTTTCTTCTTTCAGCTCTAAGTTAGAAAGTTGGAGCTGTATATTTTCATTTTTCAATGTCTCATGGGCCATGTTTTTAAATTCATTCATCATGTTTGCAAAAGTATGAGATGCATTGGTAGGAATAGCTGAGGTTGAGCTTACCTCATCATCGCTATCTTCATCTTCCGGAATGTCCTTGGCCATAAAGCACATATAGGCTTTATCTTCGAAATCATCATCAGATGAATCACTGTCAGTGACTACCTGAAGACATTCTTCGGATTTTGATGGTGCGAGGGAGGCTTCTGATTCACCAATCAGGGCCTTGAGCTTGTTTTTCCAAGCACGTCTTCTTTCATCGTTTTCTTGTTGCTCGGCTTCCGGCAACCTTTGAACTTTTGGATGAGGACATTTATTTGCATAATGCCCTAGTTTCCTGCAATTACAACACATGTTAGAATCACCAGAGGAAGTTTCAGTACTTACCTTGTGTACAGGCTTGGGCCTGTATAGAGTCTTGCCCGACTGCTTGATAAACTTCTTGAACTTATGCATGAGGAGCGCCATTTCGTCTTGCGACAGGATGTTGTCGTCGCTGTCAGCATTCTTATGAATGGGCTTTGATGAGCTCGGCATGCTGTGTCTTCGGTTGGATACAGCGGCTAAGGTTGTAGTCCTGGCGGGAGATTCTTCAGCTTTCTCTCTCCTGTCTATATCGTACTCAAATGCTTTGAGGTCAGAAAAAAGATCAAAAGTAGATATTTCACTAAGATTGCACGACAAACGCATAGCTTTGGTCTTAATGTCCCATCGGGAATGGAGTGATCGGAAAATTTTTAGGTTTTTCTCCCTTTGGGTATAAATCTTGCCTAATGCTTCAAGTTCACCAACAATGCCAGTGAATCTGAGGTCAAGTTCCTCAAGTGTTTCAGTTGGTTTCATTTCAAAAGATTCAAATTATTGAGTTAATTTTGAAATCTTGTTTTCTTTTGAGAGCTCAGTTCCCTCACAAATTATCTTGAGTTTATCCCAGATATCCTTGGCTGATTTGTAGCTCTTTACCTTAGAGAACGTGCCTTTGTCAAGAGTGACAAATAGCGCATTCTTCGCGACATTTTCGAGGTTGGCACACTTTCTTTCGTCAGACCATTGTTCGCGCTCTTTCTTGAGTATCTCTGCATGAGCCTGGCCTTCAATTCTTGGGGCCAGATTTACCTTCATGATCTTTATGGGGCCATCCTGTATGACAAAAATCATCTCTTCGTGCATTGCTGCAAGATGAGCCTCCATCCTAATTCTCCAATCATCAAATTCGTTAATAGAGACCATAGGAACTTTATTGATCAATGATGAATCTATATGAGAATAAGGAAGAAAAAGACTGTTTTTCAAAAATAAGTGATTTAAGGATCTAATTCAATCAAAAATACGACTGATTCTTTTTAGAATCAACCTCTCTGATACCACTTGTTGGCCACTAAGTATACAGGATACAGCTTGGAAAGTTTTTTAAACAACAACCTGTACGGTTTTCAAATCTGAGTGCGTAGCGGAAGTCTTGTTTAAAGTAAGTTTCTGTAAATACGTCAACTAGAAATGAAGTGTATACTTAAAATTAATCACAGATATTAAAATAGTAAATGCAGAAGGTAACTAACACGGTAATTAAAGTGGTTCGAGGTAAACCCCTCTACGTCCACTGGTCCTCCACACAGGAGTTAAAATGTTTATTATAAATACTACGTACACAACTACGTATTTATAATCAAACCTATCAATATATCGTTCACACAGATTGATACAATGATCTTAGCCTTTAACCGTTCACACAGATTGGTTTAAGCTTTCACTTGACTGGCTTCTTCACACACAGTTCTGAAGCTTCGTCTCTTCAACGCAAGTCCGTCACACACAGTTCAGGAATAGCAAGGTTTCCGAGTCCACACAGGGGTTATGGGTTTTGTTCAAGGGTAGAACAATGTTTGAACAACAGCTTTGACTTTCTGAGCTTTTAGCTGATGATGTGTTGTTCACGGTTTGAGCACTTGTATATCTCTTCTTTCAGAATAGAAATATACTTTAGGAGATATGTTTGCTCAGATGTATATGATGATAACTTCGTTGTTGTTGATTTCTTCAGTGTCTCGTACTTGATCTTCAAACTCTGGAGATATATATATATATATAGCCTTCTGAAATATATCGGTTGAGCAAAAGTCCGTTCCAATGGGATGATGTGTTTGAATAAAACACGATCCGGATTTTGCAATTGATTGAAGATCTCTTACGGCTTAATATTTAAATACTTTATCCTTTAGTATTTAAATATATCTTCTTAAACGGGACTTTGACTTTAGCGAATAACAAAGATTCCTTCTTGTCCTGTTTGGATACTATGTGGAATGATAGCTGTATTGTCGATTTGGTACAGCTTCTATACTTAGCCTTATGAGACTCCTTTGCTGTAAGATTGATTCACTGTATGCTGGGACTACGATAAGTCTTCGATACAGGATCAGCAACTTCGATACAGCTGTTTGCTGTATGCTGGATTGGCACATTGTCAAAACATTCTATCAAAACTTTTCGATACAGGGATTGTTATCCCAACAGCTAACATGTGTTATAATTGCAGGAAACCAGGGCATTATGCAAATAAATGTCCTCATCCCAAAGTTCAAAGGTTGCCGGAAGCCGAGCAACAAGAAAAGGATGAAAGAAGACGTGCTTGGAAAAACAAGCTCAAGGCCCTGATTGGTGAATCAGAAGCCTCCCCGGCACCATCAAAATCCGAAGAATGTCTTCATGTAGTCACTGACAGTGATTCATCTGATGATGATTTCGCAGATAAAGGCTATATGTGGTTTATGGCCAAAGACATTCCGGAAGATGAAGATAGCGATGATGAGGTAAGCTCAACCTCGGCTATTCCTTCCAATGCATCTCATACTTTTGTAAAAATGATGAATGAGTTTAAGAACATTCAAATGGCCCATGAGACATTTAAAAATGAAAATATATAGCTCCAACTTTCTAACTTAGAGATGAAAGAAGAAAATGACTTGCTGAAAGTAAATTACGAAAATATGATTGTTGATTGTGAAAACAGCAAAGTCGAGTATGAAAAACTCATGGAGAGCAATCATCAACTTGCTCATGAACTAAGTGAGACTAAATCTCATAGTGAAAGCAATACAAATGATTTTGTTCTGCTTCAAGCCAAAGTAAAAACTCTCGAAAAACGAGAAGGAGAACTTGAGACCATTCTGAAATCTTTCGAGAAATCATCTAAAAGAATGGAAGAAATTCTAAGCACTGGGCAACATGCTCATGATAAAAGTGGCTTAGGATACAGCTCATTTTCAAATAAAGGGTAAACTAGTACTGTGTTCGTCAGGGGTGTGGAACCCATTCTTGTATCGGAATAAGTTCCGAGTCATGTGAAAGAACCCGTTGCACCAAGAACAGCAAAATTTGCCATTCCGCCACCACAGTCATATTCCAGACAGCGGATCACCAGCCATTCAGACCTGTAAGGCGTACCCAACAGGATGCTCCCCGAGCATATCAACAGCGCCAACAGCCGTTCAGAATGAAGGCTGTATCCAAATATCAAAGGCCCGCACGGCAGTACTTTCAGTACAGCATGCCTAGGTATTGGATACAGGAGCTGTGTTATCCCTCGCGAAAGCAAGTATCCTCACAGTATCAACAACAGCTTTGGGAATCCAACTGGAGACCCAGAAGGCAAGCTGTAAGGCCGAAGAAAATGGCTCCACCTCCAAGACGGCATTTGTACTGGACAAATAATAACCCTGAATTTTACATGCATAATAACTATCATGGTTATAGCAACTACGTACATTCCCTACGTAGAAATCCCAATTATGGACCTAAACCATCCTACAGTAAACCTATTGCTATCAGGAATATCTGGGTACCTAAAGGCACTAACATCCACGGACCCAACAATCAAAGGGGACCTAAATCTACCTAATTTGTTTGCATAAAGGACATTTGGGAGAAGGACATCTGGTACTTCGACAGCGGGTGTTCCCGGCACATGACAGGAGATAAAAGCAAGTTTTCAGATTACGTAGAAGGTCGCAGTCCAAAAGTGCGCTTCGGTGATAAATCTAAAGGAATAACAAGGGGGAAGGGAACCCTACTTGTAGGAAAATTCAAAGTCACTGATGTAGCTTATGTTGAAGGCTTACAGTACAATTTACTTAGTATTAACCAGTTCTGTGACAAACAGTTCTCGGTGAAGTTCTATATAGATCACTGTGGAGTCAAGAACATCCTGACCAAAGAAGTTGTGCTCACAGGAAGCAGATCAGGTAATATGTATATTGCTGACTGGATGCCTACGAGCTCCACAATTCCTTGTTTTGTTGCCAAAGGCACTGCAGATCTAAGCTGGCTATGGCACAAGAGGATGTCACACGTCAACTTCAAGATTATCAACAAACTCTCCAGACAGGGAATGGTTAGAGGATTGACAAATGTTTCATTCCAAAAAGACAGCGTATGTGGACCTTATCAGAAAGGCAAGCAAATCAAGACCACTATGAAAACCAAATCCTACCTTTCCACCCACAGAGTTTTGGAAATGCTGCATATGGATCTCTATGGTCCTGTAGACCCGGTAAGTTTGGGAGGTAAGAAATACTGTCTCGTTATTGTTGATGATTATTCCAGGTATGCTTGTACAATTTTACTAAGCAAGAAGAAGGAAACAACATCAAAGCTGCCCGAGCACCTGAGAAAGCTTCAAAATGAAAAAGGGTCGAGTATCGTGTCCATTCGTTCCGATAGAGGTACGGAATTGACTAACCGCTTTATTGAGCAATACTGTTTGGAAAATGGGATACAACACGAATACTTAGCTGCCCTAATACCTCAACAAAATGGTGTTGCCCAGCAAAACAGGACGTTGAAGGAAGCAACAAAGACAATGATTGCTGCAAGCAAGCTGCCACAGCGTTTCTGGGGCGAAGCCACCAATACAGCGTGCTATACACAAAACCGATGTATCATCAACAAACATCACAGCAAAACAGCATACGAGGTATGGAACAACAAAACTCCGTTAGTTTCGTACTTTCACATTTTTGGATGCAGGTGTTATGTTTTGAACAACGATAAGGATCAACTTAGAACCTTCAATGAGAAATCGGATGAAGGGATATTTGTTGGATATTCCACTATTAGCAAAGTTTACAGCATCGTCAATAAAAGAAAGCTAACAATTGAGGAATCAGTTCATGTAGTGTTCGATGAACCTCACCATGATCCTACAGGAGTAGAAGACATTTCTCAGAACATCCAACAACTGTCCATCCTAGATCCACCAACCTCATTAGAACCTGTCGTTGTCCTAGAAATCAACCCCACAGCTGTAAGAACTGACGTAGATGAAGCATATGCTGTACAAGCTGAAGCCGAAATTACAGCAACTCAAGATACAGTACGAGACCCCGAATTAGAACCCGACAGAAGATGGTTGAGAGATCACCCACAAGAGTTAATAATAGGAAACATAGATGCTGGTGTTTCTACTCGTAGGAGAATACAGGGTACAAAAGGAAATGTACTATGTCCGCAAGAAGACCCCGAGTCAGAGATATCTCCATTTCCTGAATGGAAATGTCAATCCGAGCTTAGAAGACTTAATATGTGCACTATTGCTGTATTCTTAGCCCAATCCGAACCTGTTTCTACCAAAGAAGCTCTCAACAATTCTCATTGGATCACATCTATGGAAGAAGAGCTTAACGGTTTCAAAAGAAACAATGTATGGTATCTTGTACCCAGACCTACTCATCAATCCGTAATTGGAACCAAATGGGTATTTAGAAACAAGAAAGATAGAAATGGACTCATTATCAGGAATAAATCCCGACTAGTCGCCCAAGGCTATAGACATGAAGAAGGCATAGACTACGATGAGACATTTTCCCCTGTATCCAGACTAGAAGCCATAAGGATATTTTTAGCCTTTGCCGCCCATAAGAGCTTCATTGTATACCAAATGGACGTCAAAAGTGCATTACTGAATGGAGACCTTGCTGAAGAAGTATATGTTGAACAACCACCAGGGTTTGTCAATCCAGAAGGCGAAGACCTAGTATACAGGCTAAGGAAAGCGTTGTATGGACTTAAGCAAGCCCCTAGAGCATGGTATGAGACTCTGTCCCAGTATCTAACCGATAATGGATTCGAGAAAGATGCTGTGGACAAGACTTTATTTAAAATACAGGAAGGTGATGACCTCCTGATGGTTCAAATATATGTAGACGATATAATTTTTGGTTCCACTAACCTTGATTTGTGTCAAAGGTTCTCTCATCTCATGCAAAGTAAATTTGAAATGAGTATGATGTGAGAACTTAGTTATTTCCTAGGATTGCAGGTAAAGCAGTTGCCTACAGGGATTTTCATCAACCAGGACAAATACAGCAAGGAGCTTCTCAACAAGTTTGGAATGAATACTTCCAAATCATCGTCAACCTCCATGAGCACTTCTGTGCAAATTAGTGCTGATGAAGCTGGAAAGCCGGTTGATCAATCACTCTACAGGAAGCTTATTGGCTCACTCCTGTACCTAACGGCTAGCAGGCCCGATATCCAGTTTGATGTAGGAGTGTGTGCGCGATATCAAGTAGCACCTAAAGAATCACACTTCGCAACAGCCCAACAAATCCTGAAATACGTCAAAGGAACAGTTGATGTAGGACTGTGGTATCTTAAAGAAGGCGGATTCGATTTAGTTGGCTACAGCGACTCGGATCTCGGAGGTTGCAAGCTAGATAGGAAGAGTACAAGTGGAACTTGTCACTTTCTTGGACCTAGACTTGTGTCTTGGTTTAGCAAGAAACAATTAGCAAACTCACTTTCAACAGCTGAATCAGAATACTATGCTGCTCGTAGTTGCTGTATGCAGATCCTTTGGATGCAACAACAGCTGTCAGACTATGGAATTGAAGCCAAAGAAACGCAAATTATGTGCGATAGCACGAGTGCAATTACTATCACACACAACCCTATATTGCACTTGCGCACTAAGCTTATTCACATGAAGCATCACTTCATTAGGAATCATGTTGAGAACAAGGATGTTCGGCTGGAAAAAGTTCATACAGATATCCAGTTAGCCGACATCTTTACCAAACCTCTCGACACAGCAAGATTCTGCATTCTTCGACATGAATTGGGATTTCTACAGCCTAACTCCGTGTAAGTTTTTAATGCTTTTACTTAGCAAATTGAGGGGGAATGCTGTGAGACCCAAGATTACAGTATCCACCGTTAGTTATATGTACACTCAGTCTATCAAAACAGCACTGTAGGAACAAAGAGACATGAATTATCCTACAAGTGACATGTGCAATAATTAAGGGGGAATACAGTACGACCCAAGAACACAACATTGATCCGAAAGCTGTTGTATGGAATTGAAACCCGTATGTACCTTTTAAGGGGGAAACGCTGTATTTTCGCAGATACAGCACATACTATGGGAAATCAATTATCATATTATTTATTTTTAAAACGATCTTTGTATCCACGTGCCCTGTCATAATTAAAAGTCTTTTGCATTAAATGCTTTACACGACATCTGGACATCGGTATCTTCAAAGTCGTGATGTTTCATATTATTATATTAATTTTACACCGCCGTTTCGTGCAATAAGGCTAATTTGATAAGTCAGAACTGGGACCCATTCTTAGTTCGAAATTAGATGGATAAGTTGTACCGGTTACACTCAGTCCATCGTGATCGTCCATTTTAAACAATGGTTCCCATCCCTTAAATCTGACCATTCATTATCTGAAAACCCTTCTCCGCCGCCCACTATAAAAGGACTGTAAATGCCATTTGAGACTCTTTATGCTTTCTGCACATTGAACAATTTCTTGAGCATACAGCCTACAAGTGTATTTGTGTTTTAACTACATTTCTCTTTGAATCCTCTTCACTTTTCTTCGAGAATCGTCAATGGCATCTTCTCAGACCTCTTCCATCTCTCTCAAGAAGTCCTCCAACATCATCGACAGATGGATATTTTATAGATCCGTTGTGCTTGAATGTGTTCGTTCCGAAGGTGATGACATCAAATCGATGGAATACGTCATTACTAGGATTCGTCAACAAGGCCTTTATCGCCTTGGAAGTCACACCGCTGAGCGTTTCGATGCTCATTTGGTTGAGGAATTCTACCTCAATGCTGCTGTTCGTTTCCTTTTGCTTGCTCAGGGAGGACATGTTGCTGACATCACTGCTGTCATTCGCGGAGTAAAGATCCGTGACCGCGAGCTGCTTCGGAATCTCTACAGGCTTCCTAATGATGGCCTGACAATGAAAGATCTTGAGACCTTTGGGTCCCAAGAACTCTTGACCGAATACTATGGGTTGTTCACTGGTTCAGCGTCGGTTGAAACGGTTCACACCTCTTGCCACAAGAAACACTTCTGTTTACCTTTTGTTTATTTACACGATTTCTGTTGCCGTGTAATTGACAATAGAACAGGTGCCTTCGAAATGTGCACGAATTTAAGATTCCGGATGATGGTTGCAATCATGACCTGTGAAAAGGTCATCTGGTGTCAAATAATCCTCAAACGGTTGCAGGAAGAAGTTTATAAGCCTGCCTTGCAGAAGAAATAATTTGGTTTGCTCTAGAATTATGTTCTGACGAAATGCGGTGTTCCTCAAGACGAAAGATCAAAGAAGATCACATGTCGGATATATATGGGAAGCATCAGACCCACAGTTTTCAAGAAAGGACCCCTGCTTGCAAACCGACCTTTCGTTTGAAAATTGTCCCTATCTGCCGATCCAAGAGATGTATCTTCGAATTCCCAGAGCGAGGAGACTTCAAGGAAGAGAAAAAGATCTCACAGCAAAACTCCCGTTGCTATTGAGAAGCCAAAAAGGAAGTTAAGGAGGCTTTCAAAAGCTAAGGCTACAGAAATCTCCAAGGATGCTCCTTCAACGGCCCAACCCACTATATCGACACCCCAGGGCGCAACCCCTGCGGAGGAGATGACTGCTACTGTCGCGACAGTAGATCCCGAGCCTTTAGCGGCTATGACGGATGCTCAGACATCTACTAACTTTCAAGACTCTGGCGAGTCGGCTGCCCCTATGGAGCCAAAAGCTACTTCTCCTGTATGGGATTCCACACCCGTTAAGGATCCATCTCCCATCAGGGTACCAACCCCTGTTCGGGATACAGCTCCGACACAGGAACCCATACATGTCGAGGAACCCATGCATACAACGGACCCAAGTGCTGTACGCAGCCCCTCCACAGACACCATTATCAATAAGATTTTTCTCTCTGTGCAGATAGAGCAAGCTTATGATCACTTCGTACAACGGAAAGCCTACAAGCTCGCTCCATACAGCACACTGTACAACTGAAGCGATTGGTGCGAAGAAGAACGATTTGTGTTGGAAGTGACGGACTCACCAGATGTTGAAGTCCTAATCCAATGGGACAACCTAATCTGCAAAGAGTTGATCACGAGCCACCTGATGGACAAAACAGATGCCCATGATAAAGGAAAAGCTAAATCCGGCGATCAAGCTCCCAAAAATACAAAATCAGATCACGATTCGGACGATGATGATGACGCCCTTTAGTCTGGTCTAAGAATGAGTCACGAGGATCTGAATCTCAGATGGGCGCAGGAACTTCTAGTCAACACCAAACTCCTCCCCATCAAGAAGACTATGTTCCCAACAGCGAGGATTCAGCCCCTCCTGTAGCGGAGAAACAACCGGCTACCCAACAGGCACCCAAGCCTGTTGCTGCCCAAGTCTAAGAAGAACCCAACGCCATCCCGCACGAGGAATCAGTTCCTCTTCCGGAGAAGGAGGAAGCTGAGAGACAGTAGGAGGAATCAGTCCCTCATGTACCTTTGTCTTCAGAATCCACTGCCGAACAAGAGAAAACAGCAACCCCGGTCGCCGAGCCTGCCTCTGATGCTCCCGAAACCTCAACTGTCTTGGAATCCGACGACGATATAATACATGAGGTTGTCCAACTCAATTCACGTCCCAATGTGAACTTGAGATGGTTGAATGGAGTTGAAGATTTCGCCCAGCCAGATTCTCCAAGGACTGCCACAAAGAAAGAGCGATTACATGCTCTTGGCCTTCAAATAGTTTTCATTGAGGACGCCGTCAACGCCCTATATTCTATCGGAAAATCTCTTGATTGGATGAACCAATCAGTCGTTGAAGAGATGACAGGTCTAAGGCATGAAGTTTCCCGAGTGGAAAAAGCCTTCAGAATCTTGCCATCAGTCTTCAAGTTGGCCCTAAGCCAATTGCAAGAACGACAGGAACAAATCCTGAGAGAAGAACAATCTAAGATACGCGTATCCGAGGCCAAGACAGCATCATCTATGATTGAATCCGGTTCCGAGCTTCGAGCCCACAACAAGAAAATTCAAGATACGTCGCAGGTGCTCACCTTCCTGGTTGAGAAAATGCCAAGTTTTGAGACGAAACAGGATGATGCTATGCAAATCCTATAATACCTTGATTAGAAGGTGTCATACCTTGATGACGCCAAAAAGGGGGAAGAAGCGAGGGAAGCTGCTAGGAGAACAAGGCTTGAGCAAGAGAAGTAAATGCTAGCCCTTTTTGAAGACAGCATCACTGCTGATATTGCCCGTGTTTCATCTTTAAATGTTATAATACAGGGAGATCGCCCAGAATTCCAGGACCCTAAGTTTCCTTGGAAGAACCTTGTTCGAAAATAGCAAGCTATGAACCTACCGGCCAACCGACAGCCTAGTGCAGAAGAGATTAAGAACTGGAGGAGGAATGAACTGCTAAGATACTTTGTTGTTCTTATCAGGGAGTCTTCAATTTTTAACAGATGCAGGACGGTACAGGAATCTGCTGAGGAATATAAGAAAAGGTTGGAAGAAGGAACGCTCCCGCTCCAGCAGCAGATGAAGTCTAAGCATAAACAAGGTGACTTGGTTACCCATCCAGAAGATTAGATCCTAGTCTTTGATAAGTCGTATGAAGGACGAGCCTTATATCTGAATCGAGACAGGGACGCTCATGAGAACTGGTGGAAAAATACCAAGAATGACCCCAAAAGCCGTGGAGACACTCAGATTACAGGAGTTGAATTCCTTGTTGTATTATTTTTTTTGTAATTTTTCAAAATAGCAAAATATTGTACTCTTTGTTTCAATATCAATAAAATATTTGGATGTCTTGAAAGATTACAACTCGTAATCTACTGTGTTCTTGTATGTTTACAAACACTTAATATATTCTTGCTGTATACAAGTATGAAACTTGTTTTAATACATAAGCTGTAAGAACTTGTCTGCGAACAGTTCATAATTTAAGTCGTATGTATCTAGAATACAATGTAAGATTGTGCCTGCGCGCCAATCATAAGTTTAAAGATGTAATACTCTTTTGATAAAAGCTGAACTTGCCTGCGAACAGTTCTTAGTATTAGGCTAACTGCTGAAGGCCAGAACATTCGAACAGAAGACCAAGAAGTCTGCCCTCCTTCAAGATGCTAAGTGTCAAAGTTTTGGCATCATCAAGGATGTTTGGATAAACATCAAAAGGTTTTAAAAGGAAGACTTGGAAAGACTTGGCAAATTATCAAAAAGGGGGAAATTGTTGGGATAACAATTCCTGTATCGAATGTTTTGATAGAGTGTTTTGACAATGTGCCAATCCAGCATACAGCAAACAGCTGTATCGAAAAGATGATCAAAGGTGTCAACCTATATCGAAGACTTATCGTAGTCCCAGCATACAGTGAATCAATCATACAACAAATGAGTCTCATAAGACTAAGTATGGAAGCTGTCTCGATCGAAAATACAGCTATCATTCCATACAGTATCCAAACAAGACAAGAAGGAATTATTGTTATTCGCTAAAGTCAAAGTCCCATTTAAGAAGATATATTTAAATACTAAAGGATAAAGTATTTAAATATTAAGCCATCAGAGATCTTCAATCAAGCGCAAAATCCGGATCGTGTTTTATTCAAACACATCATCCCGTTGGAACGGACTTTTGCTCAACGGATCTATCTCAATGGATATATCCAAGAAGGCTATATATATATATATAACCTTTGAAGATCAAAGGCTATATATCCAAGACGTATATATATATATATATATATATATATATATATATATATATATATATATATATACCCAGACTTTGAAGACCAAAGCATGCACCAAATCAACAACAACGAAGTTATCATCATATACGTCTGAGCAAACATATCTCCTAAAGCATACTGCTATTCTGAAAGAAGAGATATACAAGTGCTCAAACCGTGAACAACACGTTATCAGCTAAAAGCTCAGAAAGTCAAAGCTGTTGTTCAAAACATTGTTCTATCCTTGAACAAAACCCATCAGCCCTGTGTGGACTGAGAAGCCTTGCTATTCCTGAACTGTGTGTGACGGACTTGCATTGAAGAGATGAAGCTTCGGAACTGTGTGTGAAGAAGCCAGTCAAGTGAAAGCTTAAACTAATATGTGTTAACGGTTGAAGGCTAAGATCATTATATCAATATGTGTGAACGATATATTGATTAGGTTTGATTATAAATACGTAGTTGTGTACGTAGTATTTATAATAAACATTTTCACTCCTGTGTGGAGGACCAGTGGATGTAGAGGGGTTTACCTTGAACCACTTTAATTACTGTGTGATTTACCTTCTGCACTTACTGTTTTAATATATGTGATTAATTTTAAGTACACTTCATTTCTAGTTGTTGTATTGCCAGCAACTTACTTTAACAAGACTTCCGCTACGCACTCAGATTTGAAAACCGTACAGCTTGTTGTTTAAAACACTTTTCAAGCTGTATCCTGTATAGTTAGTGGCCAACAAGTATATACCAGATCCCAGTCATGTCATTGATTTCGGCGAGATTGAGATAGCTAATGATGTCACGTTCGAAGAGAAACCAATCAAAATACTCGAGAGTCGGATCAAACAATTGAGGAATAAACCAATATCCTTGGTTAAAGTGCAATGGTGACAACACGGAGTCGAAGAGGCCACTTGAGAAACGGAGGATGGTCTGAAGGCTAGATATCCGGAGTTATTTTCATCTTATGTTTCGGGATGAAACTTCTTTTTAGAGGAAGGGTATGTAATACCCGAATATCTGATGTGTATTTGATCTGTATTTGAACCTTGTGACATTGCATATATGGTATTTTGATCTGAGTATAATCCTCCGTATTTCATGATCCTGTATCGACGAGTGTATGATTTCGTAGTTGTTGTTTCATGCATGTACTTATGTACATTTAGTGCACGGTAACGTTTAAGTGTAGCGCGCGCTAAATATGTAAGCTAGCACACGCTACAGATGTGTAACACCCCCAAGACGATCAGGGCAAATTACAGCACCGTGGAGCCCACACTTTGGAATCCACCAGGCTAACAAACCGACCCGACATAAGACACAGACATACATCAACAATAAAGAGACAATTTCTCAATCCACGACATTTAAAACAAAAGACTGAAATTCGACAATACTATTCGAAGTTAAATCTCTTCCCAAAATGGGTGCACAACATTAATAAATTCAGGAAGGAAGTACTCGAGTACTTAAAACAATGACATAGTAAATAAATTCCAAAACCAAGACACCAGTAGACAACCACCGAACAGAATCACTTTTGCCCATCATCCTTGTACGGCCCGCATGCTCGTTTGCCTCCATGACCTGTACCTGAAATACAAAAGTATTTCCCCCATTTAAGGGGTTAGCGACAACTGCTAGTGCAAGTACAATCCATTTGGACTACCATTCTAATCAGATGAAAATATGCGCCAAAAGTCATTTTAAAAATCATTTATATTCCGTAATATTAACGGTGCGCAAGCACAAAATACATTTCTCCAACAAAACAATTCTAAGTTAACCGTTGGTACGAGACTAACGGCCACCGTACCCCGCAGAGCCCCGTCGGACATCCCTGGGTGGTTAACCATAGTTCGCGATATGCACACTCACGGTAATAGGTATCCCTAGAGGCCCCGTCGGACTGTCCCTAGGTGAACATACACATATCCATCCACAACAACCATGAGAATCCATAATTCAAATACTAGAACATGTAAACAAATGTAAAGTACTTGCCTTTGAGACATCTTCGATGAAACGGGGATGAACAACGACTACGAATGTCCCGGAGGAAACACGACCGATCCTAAATGAAGGATCAACACAAATCAGCCCTATACGGTAATAATAATTGAATGTAATACACCCACAACCCCGTTTACAAGTTATAACAACCTACGTTTGATCGATACGGGCGAGGGTTTTCACAAAACCTTCCCGAAACAACAACTCGCGGATTAAACACGACGGAAACGGATTGGGAATCACCCAATAACAACAATCGAATAGAAATATAGCAACAACACCGAAGAAATCGAGTTCAATCTAGGCAAATCCCAAAAAATCCCCAAAAAGAATAAAAGTAGGGTTCTAAGTCAAAATACCTTGAATTAGGGCGGAAGAGATGGAATAGGATGATGAATAACTTCACTTGGACCCCAACAATCGATCTCACGAAGAATTCCACAGGCAAAAATGGAAGAATCGCACAAATCTCACAGCTCTCGGACGAGGAAGAAGTAAAAGAGGAAATGACAAAGTGAAGGTAAACTCAGGTTTATAAAACCTGACCCCTTCGTTACGTACGCTATAAAATATGGTTAACGTACGTTACAGACATTACGTAAGTAACACTGAAGTATTAAGGTACGTAATGGCTGAGCAGAACAGTCTGTCCAAAATGCTGGGGACGTTAGCGTATGCTACATCCCAAGACTAGCGTACGCTACAAGGGGGGCTTATGTACGTAACACAGCGGGTTTACGTACGTAAGGAGCTGGGCAAAACTGTGCAGACCACTGTCCAAATTTCTGAAGGTCATAACGTACGTTATCGCTGGGGCATAACATACGTTATATAGGTGTCGATAGCGCACGCTATCTAGCATGCATAATGTGCGTTATGCATGCAGCAGTGCAGCACTGCCGAAAGCAGATAACTCTACCGGTTGGACGAAGTCACGACACAACACGGGGACAGAACCCAAAACATCAATACAGAATATTCACAATAACGAAGTTAAGTGCTGAAAGGAAATACAACTCCGACTACCGGGGAATCCGAAATACGACAAAGAAGATGAAATTCCCTAAACTTATAGGAAATTACAAAAATGGCGTAAACGTTCGAAAATCACAATACGACGTCAGATTAACAAACCGAAAGTCACAACACGAACAACTCAACCATATGAACTCATGTAAACAAAGAAACAACGAAAATGAACAAGTTTCACGAGAATCGAACGTACATACGACAAAACATAACATAAAGTGGAATTACATAAAAACATCTCCGAAACTCGTCCAAATGGAAAAACTCCAAGAACAAAGTAGATTCAAAACGTCGAACCGGTTACAAGCGAGTCGTTAAAAATTGACATACGCCAAAAAATGGAAACTGCTAAAATGGAAAGGTACGGATATTACATTCTCCCCCTCTAAAAAGAAGTTTCGTCCCTAAATTTAAGATTCAAAAAGCTCGGGGGTGCCTCTAACGCATATCCTCCTCCAACTCCCACGTTGCTTCTTCTACTCCGTGCCTCGACCATTGCACTTTAACCAAATGAATGGTTTTGTGCCGTAATTATTTGTCTTAACACTCCAAAATTTTAACGGGCCTCTTTTCGAACGTGACGTCCTTCTCGATCTGCATGTCCCCGAAATCGATAACATGGGACGGGTCCGGAACATACTTCCTCAGATGAGAGACATGAAATACACTATGCACATGACTCAACGACGGAGGCAAAGAATGGTATGCCAACTAGCCGACTCTCTCTAATATCTCGAATGGTCCAATATACCTTGGATTGAGCTTCCCCTTTTTCCCAAAATGGAAAACTCCCTTCGACGGGGACACTCTCAACAAAACATGATCCCCTACCTCAAACTCCAAGGGTCGACGCCTAACATCTGCATAAGACTTTTCTCGACTCTGAGCCGCCAACATCCTCTCTCGAATCAACTCAACTTTCTTCCTCGTCTGCAACACAAGATCCGGCTCGGTGCCAACTAAATCGGATGGTTAGTTCCAACATATCGGTCATCGACACCGTCGGCCATAAAGCGCCTCATACGGTGCCATCCAAATCGACGCATGCCAGCTATTATTATATGTAAACTCAATCAGAGCCAGACGCACACGCGCACAACAAATCCTCGAAGGTCTGAATGGTACGCTCGGACTGTCCATCGGTCTGGGGATGGAAAGATGTACTCAAATGCAAACGTGTCCCTAATAACTTATGCACTGCCTGCCAAAAATGTGATACAAACCGACCATCTCTCTCCGAAATAATGGTCTTCGGCGTACCATAAAGTCTCACTATCTGTGCGATAAAAATACGAGCCAATTTTTCTGGACCCCAAGTATCCTTGATGCGCAGAAAATGTGTCGTCTTAGTCAGTCGGTCCACAATCACCCACACCATATTCATTCTGGTCTTCGTCCTCGGCAAATTCATGACAAAATCCATCGAGATATCTTCCCACTTCCATTCCGGAATGGGAAGTGGTTTTAACAACCTGGGTGGTCGCTGATGTTCGATTTTGACCTGCTGACAAGTCAAATACTTAGCCACAAATTGAACTACTTCATTCTTCATGTCATTCCACCAAAAATTCTTCCTCAAATCTTTATACATTTTACTCGAGCCCGGATGGACTGAGTAAGGTGACGCATGAGCCTCCCACATAATACTCTGCCTCAATTCCAAGTCGTTCGGAACACACAGCCGACCTCGGAATCTCAACACACCATCCTCATGTATCGCGAAACTCGGGGCTTTCCCCTTCCCTACATTCTCTCGAAGCTGAATAAACATCGGGTCTTCCAACTGTCCCGATTTAATGTCGTCGACTAGAGACAAAGAAATCTCAAGAGTACATAACTGCCCAGAACTCTCTGGTAGTACAATCTCAACGCTCACCCTCATCAACTCTCGCTGGAGTCCTGGTTGGGCCGTAAGTAACTCAAGCGCCCAAAACGATACCGATTTCCAGCTCAAGGCATCTGCCACCACATTTGCCTTGCCCAGATGGTAAAGGATCTCGAGGTCGTAATCCTTAATCAACTCTAACCATCTCCGTTGTCTCATGTTTATCTCTTTCTACGTGAAAATGTACTTCAGGCTCTTGTGATCGGTGAAAATCTGACACGACGAGCCATACAAGTAATGACGCCAGATCTTCAATGCAAACCCAACCGCGGCCAACTCAAGATCGTGGGTAGGGTAATTCAATTCGTATGGTTTCAATTGACAGGAAGCATAGGCAATCGTCCTCCCGTGCTGCATGAGTACACATCCGAGCCCTTGGCCCGAAGCGTTACTAAAAACTGAGAAACCCTCATTACCATTCGGTAAAGCCAAAACGGGGGCAGTCGTCAACCGCTTCTTTAACTCTTCGAAACTCTTCTGCCTCTCGTCAGTCCACATAAACTTTTCTGACTTCTGTAACAACTGAGTCAGTGGTCGAGCGAGCTTAGAGAACCCCTCGACAAATCTACGATAATATCCGGCCAACCCAGAAAACTACGGACCTCCTTCACGTTTTTGGGCGGTGCCCAATCAAGTACTGCCTCTATCTTATGTAGGTCCACACGTACACCCTCGGCCGAGATCACGTGACCGAGAAACATAACCTCCCGCAACCAAAACTCACACTTTGAGAACTTTGCAAAAAGATGCTGAGTTCTTAAGATTCCCAACACGATATGCAAATAGCATGCATGATCCTCCTCACTCCTTGAGTAAATCAAGATATCGTTAATAAAGACAACTACACACTTATCGAGGTATTCGATAAAGACTTTGTTCATTAGCTGCATGAACATGGCTGGGGCGTTGGTTAGCCCAAAAGGCATAACCACAAACTCGTAATGATCGTATCTCGTCCGAAAGGCCGTCTTCGGAATGTCGGAATCCTTCACTGGGAGCTGATAATACCCCATTCTCAAATCAATCTTCGAAAACACGGTTTCCCCTTGCAATTGGTCAAACAAGTCATCAATCCTCGGAAGCAGATAATTGTTTCTTATAGTCACTTTGTTCAACTCTCGATAGTCGATACACAGACGAAGTGACTCATCCTTATTCTTTACAAACAAGACCGGTGCACCCCAAGGCGAAGTGCTTGGTCGAATATACCCCATGTCGAGAAACTCTCCCAACTATTTCTTCAACTCAAGCATTTTGGCAGGCGCCATATGGTATAGCGTCTTAGAAATCGGTGCTGCACCCGGCTCTAAATCTATAGTAAACTCAACCTCCCGGCCTGGCGGCAAACCCGGAAACTCGTTTGGAAGGACGTCAGGATACTCACACACTACCGGAATAGACAAGAGCTCGACTCCCCCTTCTTCCGATCTCAAAGCATAACACCAATAACTCGTGCAACCTCCTCGAAGAAGTCTCACCGCTTTCAAAGCGCTGATCAAAAATCTGTGGCTACTACGCTTACGCCCCACAAAAGAATGCTCGGTATCGTCAGAGGCTAACATCGAAATGGTTCTCGTTCTATAATTCATGATCTCCCCATGATGGTCCAGCCAATCCTCACCAAGAATCAGATCCTCATCTTTAATATCTACCGCAATCAGATTGGAAGGCCAATCCCTCCTCGCGATACTCACCGGAAAATCTCTAATCTCACGATCCCCCACGATGCTATCCCCACTAGGCAGTTTAACAACAAATGGTTCACACATAACTAGGCAATCAACATGCAGACGATGCACAAAATCCATAGATATGAAAGAATTCATAGCACCAGAATCGAATAACACGGAAACAGGATGGTCAAGGATGTGAACGGTACCTGTAGCCACCGTCGCGTCGGGATCTCCAGCTCGTCTCATCTCATACACACGGGGCGGAACAGACCCCGCACTATAAGCTCCCCCTCTGGAAGGCTGCCCACGCCCTCGACCTCTACCAAAACTCTACTGAGGCTGAGAAGCTATCGGTGCTTGATTAATGCTCGGTTCCCCGCCGCTGGGGCTGACACCTGAGTAACTGGTGCCCGAACCGCATCTGTACAAAACTTAGCACGATGTCCCATCCTACCACAAGCAAGACACTGAATCGGAGGCCTGTCACACTCACTCATCATGTGTCTGGGACGACCGCAGTTAAAGCAGGTAGGACCACGAGCGGAAACAGTAGGAGCAGACTTAGAACCATTTCCTCACCCAAATGATGGGGGCTGACTCCCGAAGACTCGCGAACCAGACTGAGCCCTTTGATGGCCGCCAGACTTACCTCCTGAAAACTGACCGGAGGTCTTCTATTTCTTTCCCTCGATGTCGTCTCTATCACAGAAAACGACATCTCATAAGCCATTACCTTGTTCCGATAATCTTTCAGAGTTGTACACCCGAGACTAGACATGTAGTGACGAACCCTCGGCTTCATCCACATGTCAAAGTGGCGGATCTTATCTAGCTCATCTCGGACCTGGTTTCTCACATAGTAAAGTTGCTGGTTGTAGTCTTTGATCGTATGCGAAATAGGAACATCCTGGGGCTTAGCCTCAAAGAAGGCTCGGATCCTCCCCTCTTTCACTGGCCATGGACAAAATTCGTCCTCCATCAACTCTCGGAACTCTGCCCATGTGGCTGCCCAGTCACGTGGTTTCACCGATTACCACCACGTTGCTGCCTTCTTGGCGAGGAAGTACTGAGCGATGGGTACCTTCCTCTCCTTGGGGCAGTTAGTCGCCTCAAACACCTTCTCCATCTCAGATAACCAACTCTCCCAACCGGAAGGGTCGGACGTGCCATTAAACTGCAGAGGATGCATACGAATCACGTCCAGAAGTAACTTATCATTGTCGGTTCCAGTAGGCGGAACCGGGTTAGCATTAGCTTGCCGAATTAGTTCCCGATTATCGAACATGGCCGCCCCACCGGCTGCGCCACGTCCCCTACCGCGTCCGCGACTGCGTCCGCATACCCTACCAGCAGGTATTCTGAAGAAGTAACAGGTGAGTATAATTCAAACGCAAAACGCAACAAGATACCAAGAAAGGAACAGAACAGAACACAACAACGTAACAATTCAAGTTAGGAGAAACTTACGAGCACCTACGTACTGAGATGATGGTGTAGCAGTGATACTGTTCAAAACGACATGCAAATAGACCTAAATAACCGACAACCTAGGTATCCATAAACCTAAGCTTTTATACCATATTCTGTAACACCCCCAAGACGATCAGGGCATATTACAGCGCCGTGGACCCCACACTTTGGAATCCACCAGACACATATGGACATTAAAGCCTTGAAACCCGTGATTTTAAAATTCAAACCGCCTGAACGTGCGATAGTGGAGGCTGTAATGTGTGAAAGGTGAGACCGGCATTAAATTCAAAATTGATAGATAAGACGTACCGGTTACATCCGAATTCATTTTATACGTTCATTAAAAAATAGTTCCCATCCCTTAAATCTAAATATTCACTGCAACTTAGCCTCTCAGCACTTATAAAAGGGCCACTATGCTGATTAGCCTAAAAACTCTTTATTTCCTTTGAAATAGTACGAGCGTATAATATACAACCTACATACCTATATATTTTTGTACAAATTTCTCCGTTTTGTTCTTAACCTCTCTCTGTGAAAAATGACTCAATCTTAGACTTCATCTCTCTCATTGAAAAGAAGGAAACCATCAGGATCTTTGTAAGGACTGTGCTCCAGGAGTGTGTTATCTCTGAAGAAGAAGACATAGCCGTGATGAACTTGGTTTTTTACGTGTCAAACAACAAGGACTGTACAGATTGAGAAGTTTACACCCAAAGAATTATGATGAAAAAATTGTGGAAGAATTCTACTTGGATGCCATGTTCAATTATGCCTCTGAAGAAGAAAGGTTCTCCAGTGTCTGAAATCTTGAGCACGGTGCAGGATAAGGAGATCTCCATCAACAGGGATCTTTTGGAGAAATTGTACAAACTCCCCTCCGATGGCCTCATCTTGGAGGATCTTGAGACCTTTGGGGACAGTATGGTTGAGGCATACTGGAAATTGTTCACTGGGAGCTTCATTACTACAGATGCACATCCCTCATGCCACAGGAAGAGTTTCCCTCTTCCATATTTCTATCTGCATGAATTTTGTTGTTGGGTTGTTGAAAACCGGACGGGTGCATTCGATATGTGCACAAATCTTAAATTCAGAATGATGATGGTCATATATGTGGTCAAAAGGTGAATTGGTGCCAGGTTGTGATGAAGCACCTACAAGAGGAGGCCGAAAGCCAAATTCAGTCTATAAATCATTTGGCCTCATGCTTCATTTCATTCTCACAAGCTGTGTATCCAACAATTGTCTGCCACCAAAAAATTCTAGCAGGGAAGTTCCTGGGTGGTTCGAAACTCACCCTGTATAACAAGGCTACACACATTGCCAACAACCCCGACCCAAACACTATGCCAGTGATGAATAACCCATGATATGTCAGTAGTCATTCCTATAAAGCCAAACCTAGTGACAGCAACAACAAGAAGAAGCCATTAGCAAGGAGAGGTCTATTCCCAACAGCAGCTCGCCCTCAGCTATCGATAAGAAGAAGAGGAAGCCAAAGACTAAGAAGGAGACTGCCAAGATGGAAACCGTGCCTACAGCACCTCAGACGGCTACAACGGCCTATGAGGTTCCATCTACTGTACCTCCCGCGTAGTGGTTATCCCATCAGAAGTTGCTCCAATGGAAAAGACATTGGGTGCTCCCACAGTAGATCCTGAGACAGCTGCGGCTATGACGGATGACCAAGTGTTTTGAAAGCTCGAGGAAGTAGGTGAATCGGTTGCCCCTTTGGAGCCGACAAGCACTTATCCTCATAGGGCTCCCACCCTATAAGGAGCCCCTCTTTCAACAGGGCACCCTGTCAGGGATCCTTCTCTTCAACAGGCTCCCATACCTGTCGAGGAACCCAACCAAACATTAGAACCCTCTAATGTTTAGAGTCTCTCGCCTTCGGATATTATAAATCAGACCATCCTTGCAGCCCAGATCGAGGCTTCAATCGAGCTCTTCAATGTTTGTAAGAGATACATGGTTTCTGACTATGACACCTTGTAAAATTGGGAAGACTCAAAGGACGAAGAACTGTTCATGCTAGAGATAATACAGACAAACAACATTGAGGTCCTGATCAGATGGGATGACCCCTTTTGCCACGATCTCATTGCCAAATTCTATGTGGAAATAGAGTAGGCAAGACTGAAGGTAAACAACCTTATCATCAAGGAAGTCAAAGCTCAATCCATCACTCCGATCCTGACTCTGATGGCTATGATGAGGCCATGCAGACATGAATGCAGATGAGTCATGAAGAGACTCGTGAAAAGGAATTCGCAAACATCCAGTCCTCCCAAGGCTAAGGGAATTCAAATCAATCATCTGAAAAGCCTAAGTCCCCCACTTAGAAGGAAGAAGCTGCCCCAGTTGCCAACCAATAGGAGGAATCACTGTCTCCTGTTATCGAAGATGTTGCCACATCTGCCCAGCAGGCCAAGGATATAGTTCATTTAATCAAATAAGCAGGCCCCGCCATCCAACAAGAGGAATCAGTCCCTCCTAAGGATCAGATTACATCTAAGATCTAATAGGAGGATTCAGTCCATCTTGTCCAATAGGCTACAAATGTCGAACCAAGGCCGGAAAAACCAATCCCTTGTGTCTCCCAGACGGATACTCCTACTGAGCTGATAGAGTCTCATGGCCTAAAACATGTAGTTCCTCTTATCCCTATAAGTTATACATTTGAACCCAATGAGGACTTCCTTCCTGGTGACATTCCACAAAAGCCAAAACATAATATGGAAATCGTACAGTAAGGAGAACCCTCATCAACTCCAATTGCCATTCCCACTCTACAGGCACTGAAGCGAAAATCGCCCATCTGCAACCCATCAGTCATCAAACCCAATAGCTACAGGATGTTGTCAAAGCCATATATGACGTTGGTAAAGAACTCTACTGGATAAGAAGCACAACCTTGGATGAGTTCACAGCAATGAGAAGGGTCGTGCAAGATGTTGAAGATGCATTCAGGCTTTTGCCGAATGCTATCTAGAAAGCGCTTCATCATCTCTAATAACACTGGGGGATGATCTTGAAGCAAGAAAAATAAAATCTAAGGGTTGCTGAAACCAAAACCGTAGATGCGCTCAAGTTTACTAGGGACAATCTGAACGACCATGATCAAAAGATCCGTGATCTAACTATAACAGTCGCAAGTTTTGTCGCCTCAGTAAAGGATATACAGAACAAAAAGACTGACTCAATGGGTATTCTCCGGGAAATCTATGACAAAGTCAGAGCTTGATAATACCAAAAAAGGGAAAGAGGCTCCAGAAGCTGGTTGGAGATGGAGAATGGAAAGGAAAAATGAGATGGAAGCAATACTTGATAACAGTGTTGCACAAGCCATCAGGAGACTAGCCGGACCAGGTCCAGGTCACGGAGCAAAGGGGCGCAGGTAGTTGGTTGTCGACCTGAGTTCCATGACCCTATGTTCGTGTGGAATGATACAGTTTAGAAGCCGACTGAGATTCTATTGCATACAAATAGGTAGCTAATAGATGAAATCAAGGCTTGGAAGAACAATGAATGGATGTGGTACTTTTGCATACTCATCAGGGAATCTCCAATATGGAATCACTGTAATATGCTGAATGATGCAACACATGAATTCTCAAGGTTGCTGTCATAAAGAAATCTTCCTTTGCAAATCAATGTAAAAGGAAGATACATGAAGGGTGATCGACCTACTCACCCAGAAGACTGGATTCTCGCCTACGATCTGACGCCTAAGGAAGAAGTCATTACTGGGATCGGGGAAAAGACTCCCTAAGTCATCCGATGGAAAAGGACTGAGTGTGATCCCATCAATAGATCATTCAGACAACCATGCTATCGTAGATAGAACCTTCTTCCTATACTTTTCTCTCAATGTCTTACCGATGTAATTTCAATTTCTGACAAGCACTATAATCATTTATTATTATCAAAAAAGATATTTGATTCATCTCAAAGATTATAGCTCGTGATCTCTACCTATATTTTTAATTCCAAAATATTGAAATTATTTGCTAAGTATAAAACTTGCTAAGTCTAAAGCTGTAAGAACTTGTCTACGAACAGTTAAACTACTTGTTGTTGAACACTATGCTGTGCATCGTTATTTCTTTCAACCCATCGCGCCATTTCAGCATTCCTCGGTATGTTTTCAGCCTACTGTCGTGTTGTGTCAAGAATTAACACTTTCCGACCGGCGATCGCCTCGGAGGTCGGGCGACCGAGTCACTGCCGAGCGGCCAAGGCAGATCTGCCGACCAGCGACCAGGCGACCGAGCCTTTACCCAGCGGACAAGCTAGACTGGCCAACCGAAGGTCCCAGGACGAATCCCAGTGCCGAGCGATCGACATCAATACGATCGCCTCTCGGTACTCGGCGACCGACCCTTGGTGACCGACTGGAGACGATCATCTCTCGGCACTTGCTGACCGAGCTTTGGTGACCGACAAGTGCCGACCCTCAGCAACTGGCCGATGGCGACCTCTGATGACCAGCTAGGGACGACCGCCTCATGTCGATCAGCACCGATGGACATCCAGTCGGCTAAGGCCGAACCTTAAGACTGGCACCACGTGCAAGGACCGAGACAAGATCCGCGAATCTCGGGCCATTGACCACAGCCTGGCAAGTTCTTTCCACCAGCCGACAAGCCGCCGAAAGCTGTCAGTAGGGCCGCATGTTGACTGACTCCGGATGCGTGGCCGGCCCTCATTGACCGCCACCGGCCGCCACTGGAGTTTTGGACTTTAGGCATCGCCACCTCTTCTCGAATTTAGCCCGACAAATGGTGATCGCCCCATTATAGTATTGGCCGGCGGGCGATCGCCCCATTATTATAATGGCCGGAAGGCGATCGACCACTAGAGGACAGGACCCGGCTGCCCCTACATATACAAGGCTCCCAGCACTTGTCCAAGGACGGAAATTCTTCTGGACCGAACTTTTACCGCACAAAAGGCTCCAGAACTTCAATTTCTCTCTGGCATTCTGACATTATACACACAATACAGAAGCAATATACAACACTTGGCTAATCTCCAACTCTTGGAAACAGCTATCATTCGGTCTTACTTCTCCCGGCCTTTCTCCTCGAGCAGACTATCGGCAGGGACGAAGAACACCGAGCTTCGCTCAAGAGCCGGATTAACAGAGTCTTTTTACACTCATTGTATTTAGATTTCTCTCATTAATACTTGTATCCATGAATATTTGTATTAATACCATCTCGCGAGAGCATTCAAGCCCGGGCCTAACAAACCCGGCAAATCTTGTATTATTTATCTTTCTCTCGGAAGTGCTCCCGCAATTGTTGTTTGTTGTCCGTCTTCCAGCAGTATTAATCTTCGGATAAATATTTTGGGCAACAACATGTCGCACCATAGAACGTCAAACCCTCTGCTGTTCTCATTGTTTTTCGGTATATTTTTTCAACCGACCGTCGAACATCAGACCCTTTGCCGTTCTCATAATTTTTCAGTATATTTTTTCAGCTGGCCATCGAACGTCGAACCCTCAACTGTTCTCATTATTTTTCATTACGTATCGTGTCTCTCAGGTTTATGCTTTTTAAGTGATTGTATTTTTTTTTTTGGTTTGTACGCATTAAGAGCTGAATCATATTGCAAGATTGAACTTGAAATTGCATATGTGAAGCTTATGTGTTCAGAATAGTGACATGTAACTCCAAGTTATTTGATTACTATAATATTGGTGATTTAAATAAATGTCCTTGTATCAATCTTTTAATGGGAGGCGACATGAAATTGACCTTATTTGGTAATATCTTCTTTGTGATGGAGGGAATAAAAATTCTACAACATGGATATGGTGTAATACCCGGTTGTAATTCAGTCATTATCATTCAGTAATTTCATTCGGTGATTGTCACTCAGTGGATTTTCACTCATTTATAATCATTCATCAATCATGTTCATTCACCCGTGTTCACCGTTCGGAAAAACTTCGAGTTGTGTATCGTTATTGTTCATTGTTTCAACTTTCCTCATATGAGTTCGACTTTGCTAGATCACCATTAATATTTGGTAACTCCAAAAATTCTAAATCTTTGCAATATTATAGAGCATCGAGTTAGCTTTCCAATGGTTCAAACGGTGAGTCAATCGGAGTCCGGACGAGAGAGTTATGGTCGTTTTAGCTCACCCGCTCATTTTTTTCGCTTGGCGATCATTGCCGACCGAACTCGGCCGTGTCGTCCGACACGGCCCGTGCCGTACTCGTCCGGAAATGCCAAGACTTCGCCTCAGACCCGACCGTGTCGCTCGCACGGCCGAGTCGAACCCTTCCGGATAAGCGAACCGGCCGCCCGGAGGCCCGACCGTGTTCCAGGACACGGCCGAGTCAATGCCGAGCGCCGCGGACAGTCACTATCGGTAGGCCCCTTCGCGCCGCGACCGTGTCAAGCAGACACGGTCGAGTCCTCGCTGCCACGCGCGACCGTGTCAGGCGGACACGGTCGAGTCTGTCAGCCGAGTCAACCCCTATAAATTCGTTTTTTGAGCATTTTAGCTCATTTCTTCCATCTTCTTCACCTGAAACCGAGAGAGAATAGCTTGAGGGAGAGATTTCTTCATCAATTATCATTTGAGTGTGTATTTTTCATCACCTTCAATCATTTGGGAAGCTTGGATACTCGATTAAACTCGTGTTCTTCGGATCGAAGTGGTTGGATCTTCAAGAGGTAATTCCTTCGACACCTTGGACTTCGATTTTGTGTTGAGATATGATGTTTTGGACGTTATAATCATGTTATATGAAGGGATATGTATATGATTATGAGTTTGTATAAGGATTCATTGGATTATTGAGGGATTATTCAAGAACACTTTGAATATCGAGTTGAAATTGGGGGTTTTCGATTAATTGTCGTTGTAATCACGTTTTTGGATATTCGTCTTGGATTATTAATCATATTGAAGATGTTTTGTTGGTTTGAAACACTTCTTGGGGGATTTGATATTGGTATATTGAGATTTGATTGTAAACAATCGGAGTTTGGCCGCAACGTGTTTGATTTAATGCCTCTATGGACTTGGTTTAGTCGTATCGACGTTTTGAGTTCGTTATATTCATGTTTGATTCGTATATTGAACGGATTGTTGGTAATTGTATTATTTAAGGTTGTTCGAGCAACCGATATCTCAATTAGGACGTTGTTCGTGGAAGGATAATTGTCGCCGGTGTTGTGTAAGTTAATTCTTACTCGGTTAAAAGGATATTCATACCTTTTGTTGTTGATCATTCATAATCATAACTCATTCATCATTGTATCAATCATATTGAGATTTGTAATTGTTGAACAATCACTTCATTAACGGTAACGGCAGTTTCAACCATTCCATTAAAACTATCCATCACTTCATTATTACTCTCATCTCGGTGAGTCATTCTTAACTTTGTCAGATTATTATTTATTCTTTGATATTCATTACGGTCATTCTCGTTCATATGACCTTCTGGGTTCATATTGCGTGGCCGGGTGCGGATGTGTGGAATTTTTAGGCGGGCACGTTATGGCCATGTATTGGGAGTGATACATTGGACTGTGCACACGGTAACAGATTACCTCCGTGAGACTAATTAGGTACAAGGACGGGTGTGTCCGGTCATTCGTCTTGTACACTTGCACAGAACACTACGGGCGTACTATGATACTCTTCTTCAGCGTAATTCATAACTAAGGATATTTCATAACTTGATTAAATCATGTTTGTGTATTTTCAACCCTTGAGGATTGTTGTTCTGCTTAATCCATTTACCGGGATTTTGTTTTTCTTGTCATGGCAAGGCAAACGCACGGAATAGCATGTTGATGTCGAGGAGTCCTAGTGATACTAGTAGGGGCCCCGATCTTTCGCTTATTCATGTTATTGTCCTTTATTTTCCGCTGCAGACTTTCATTTGAATACTCCGTTTCATTTAGTGTTGTGTATTTTATCTTCATATAAAATACACTAGTATTCGGTATTGTCCTGGTGTGTTGTAACTAAACTCCTCATCGGAGTAATTATTGTTGTAATGTAGTTCTGTACTACATTTATCTTGTGTAATTCATTCATTTTCATTTGCCTGGTGGGTCCCAGTTGGGGATCTACGGCACTGTAATATCCGCCTAGTTTGGGGTGTTACAGAGTTGGTATCGGAGCGTGGTTTTGAATACTACCTTCCGAGTTATGTCTCATTTGAAATCATCGTCTTCGGACTAGTATCATTGGACTTTCGCGTCACGTGTGACCTGTGCAGATGCCGAGCCAATCAGACCGAAAGAACTGTAAGATTTCTAACGCCATGGTATAATTTCTGGCAATAGTCATTCATTCATCATTCATCATTTAACAATCCTCAAACATCATCATTCATTATGATCAGGACGATCATATTAACTCATTAATCACTTAATTCATTTCAATACTCAGTTAATGATCAGGACGATCATATTAACTCATTAATCACTTAATTCATTTCAATACTCAGTTAATGATCAGGACGATCATATTAACTCATTAATCACTTAATTCATTTCAATACTCAGTTAATGATCAGGACAATCATGTTAACTCACTAATTACTCAATTCATTTCCTTACTAAGTTGTCAATCTGGATGATCATATTATCAATCTTGTTAAGTTATTCAAGATAATCATTTTAAGAATTTTATCAGATAATCATGTAACTTCAGTAAATCATTCATATAATCACTAAGTTAAAGCATGTATACTCATTTTCATCATCTCATGACATAATCATAACGTGCTAATCATGCGGAAAATATAATCATTATGCGACCTTCCTACTTCAGTATGGAGAGAACTGTCAGGTGATGCACGGGGAGAGGCCGCGGTGCGGACCGAAACCCGAGAAATAATCACTCGCTGCCGGGAAATCATGCCCAGGACTCGGCTCGATCAGAAGATGTTCGTGTTGATCCACTCACTTTTATGCAGGCCATGATGACCCATGTGCAGTTGCTCAATCATCATTGCGCCACTCTGACCGGATTAATCGAGAGAACTCTCCCGTATGAGCCAGCTGCTAAGGAAAGTGCTGAACAACAACCTTCATTTGTCAGCAAGAAATCAACGAAGCGTAATCAATCCAAAGGCGGTCAGTCAACCTTCAAGAAGCCTCGTGTGAGTCCTATCGTTTCTGAGCGACCTCCTACGGCGCATAATCGTGCGGGATCTCATTCCCGAGCGGCCAGTTCGGCCATCACCTGTTTCAATTGTGGAACGCCGGGTCATTTCAGCACTGAGTGTCTGAAACCGTCTATCACGTGCTATAATTGTGGGAATTTTGGGCATAAGGCCCGTTTTTGCCGAAAGGACTCCAAGTCGGCTCCGGCGGTATCTCAAGCCCCGAAGCAACCAAAGATTTCGTAATCGATCGCTTTGTCAACTTCGTTTAAGACATTGTAAGCTAATAGAGTTGGAGCTCGTTTTTATCGACGGAGCGTCCGGTTCGGGGGCCGACAAGTCCCAGATTCATATGATGAGGAGGATCGATGATCCGGTGGCCCGAATGATTTCAGGTATACTCGTAATTTTATTTCAACTTGTGTGTACCTTTTGATGCTGGTACACCGCATTCATTCATTTTCGAATCATGCTTGAATAGACTTATTTCGGGATAGTCCTACTTAATGACCGCGATTGGTTGATGGATCTAATCGTGGTGAATTTATCTTAGGACGATGTAATTTTCGGTATTAGTTGGTTTGATCGTCTCGATACTATCCTAAGTGTTTGTTAGCATTTGGTCGCTATCTTTCCGTCGTTAGTTGTCGAATGGGTGCTTCAGGGAAGTAATCCCCGTTGTTCCAGAAGAAGTATTATTATGACGAAAGCAGAGAATTCCGCAATCGAACTATCCAATCATTCATTGTATCATTTTCATAGATTGGCCTTTCTAAGGCAATCGAGTTATTCAATCATTCATTGTATCATTTTCATCGATTAGCCTTTCTAAGGCAATCGAGTTATTCAATCATTCCTTGTATCATTTCCATCGATTGGCTTTTCTAAGACAATCGAGTCATTCAATCATTCATTGTATCATTTTCATCGATTGGCCTTTCTAAGGCAATCGAGTTATTCAATCATTCATTGTATTATTTTCATCGATTGGCCTTTCAAAGGCAATCGAGTTATTCAAACATTCATTGTATCATCTTCATCGATTGACCTTTCTAAGGCAATCGAGTTGTTCAATCATTATTGGTATCTCTTTTTATCGATTGACCATTCTAGGGCAATCTAAATGTTCAATCATTCGTGGTATCATTGTCATCGATTGACGATGTATTTCCAGACGAGTTATCTAGTTGCCTTCACATAGAGTAGGGGAATTCAGGAGTGAGTGGGAGCCGGTACGTCCCATTTATCGAAGGCACCGTATCGGATGGCCCCGACCGAAATACGAGAGTTGAAGAATCAACTTGAGGAATTGTTCGAGAAAGGTTATATCCAACCGAGTACGTCCCCGTGGGGAGCACCAGTGCTGTTTGTCAAGAAGAATGATAGTTCTTTTCGCTTGTGTATCGATTACCAGGAGTTGAACAGGGTGATGATCAAGAGTAGTATCCTTTACCCCGTATTGATGATCTTTTAGATCAACTTCAGGGAGCCACAGTATTTTCCAGATCGACTTAAGATCTGGATATCACCGATTCGGATTCGAGAGTCGGATATCGCGAGGACAGCGTTTCATACACGCTATGGTCATTATGAGTTCGTAGTTATGCCGTTCGGGCTAACTATTGCACCTGTGGTATTCATGGGGTTAATGAATCAGGTTTTCATCGACTTTTTGGATCAGTTTGTTGTTTTCTTCATCGACGACATTTTGATTTATTCTCGTAGCCGAGAGGAAGACGAGGTTCATCTTCATCAGGTTCTCGACGTGTTGAGACGAGAGCAACTTTATGGAAAGTTTTCCAAATATGAGTTCTGGAGGTCCGAAGTGACTTTCTCGGACATGTAATTTCATCTGCCAGAGTTCGTGTCGACCCTCAGAAGTCGGAGACTATCCGAGATTGGCAACCTCCGAAAGAAATTAATTAAATCCGATGTTTCCTCGGAGTAGCTGGTTATTTATCCAACCCACAGACGGAGCTAGCAACCGTGGTTTTCGCGTTGGAAATTTGGCGTCATTACCTTTATGGCATCACCTGTCAGATCTTCACCAATCACAAGAGTTGAAGTATATATTTACTCACAAGGAGTTAAATATGCGACATAGACGGTGGTTGGAACTACTCAAAGATTATGATATCGAGATCCTTTACCACCCGGGCAAGGCGAACATTATCGCCGACGCCTTGAGTCGTAAGTCCGTTCAGGAGCAGATGCTTGCTCGTTTAACAGTTCAGAAGGAGCTTCAACAGGAATTCCTTAGACCCGAGATCGAGGTCTGGCTTCAGCGAGTTCAGGGACAGCTTTGTATGTTAGAGATTTCATCGTCACTTGAGGAGGTAATCAGAGAGAATCAGAGTTCAGACCCTTCATTGTTGCTCATCCGTGAAGATGTGGCTCAGGGGAAAGCCACTGGATTCGTGGTCCACGAGGATGGACTTTTGAGGTTTAAGAACCGGTTGTGCGTACCGGCGAATGACGAGTTGAAAAACTCTATTTTGAGAGAAGCTCATGCTACCCTTATTCTCGTTTCATCCGGTCCAAAGAAGATGTACAAGAACTTGAAACAAAATTACTGGTGGAGTAATATGAAGCGAGAAGTCGCAAAATTTGTTTCGAGATGCTTAACCTGTCAACAAGTTAAGATTGAACATCAGCGACCGGCGGGTATGCTGAAAACCTCTCCCTATTCCGGAATGGAAGTGGGAAGACATTTCTATGGATTTCATCACGAGTTTGCAGACGAGTCGTCGTGGCATGAATGCGATCTGGGTAATTGTGGACCGCTCAACTAAATCAGCTGATTTCCTTGAGATCAAGGATACGTGGGGTCCCGAGAGACTGGATCAGTTGTTCATCAAGGAGATAGTGAGACTGCACGGTACTCCTAAGTGTATCGTTTCCGATCGTGACGGACTATTTGTTTCCCATTTTTGGAAATCAGTTCATCGTGCTATGGGGACTCAGCTTAATCTCAGTATTGCCTTTCATCCTCAGTCCGACGGACAATCAGAGAGAACTATTCAGACATTAGAGGACATATTGAGGGCATGCCTCCTCGATTAGTAGACGATTGGGAAGCCCAATTACTGTTGTTTAAGTCCACGTACAGTATAGTTGGCATGCCTCCATTAAGATGGCACCTTACGAGGCCTTGTACGGTCGTCGTTGTCGATCTCCTTTGTGTTGGGATGACTTGTCAGAATCAATCGGCACAGTGCCCGATATGCTTATAGCCGCCCGGGAGAAGGTAGCTTTGATCAAGAGTCGTATGTTGACAGCTCAGAGTCGACAGAAATCATATGAAGATAATCGTCGTCGAACACTAGAGTTCGAGACGGGTGACCATGTTTTGGTCAAGGTATCCCCGAGTCGAGGTATTTTTCCATTTCGGAAAACGGGGGAAGTTGAGCCCAAGATTCATTGGACCGTTTGAAATTTTGGATCGAGTAGGCGAGTTAGCTTATCGATTGGATTTACCTCCGGCTTTGAACAGGATTCATAATGTGTTTCACGTCTCTCAGTTGCGGAAGTATGTTGCCGACCCGAGTCACATACTTCGGTTCAACGAAATCGAGATCGCGGATGATCATTCGTACGAGGAGCGTCCTGTACGAGTGTTGGAGCGGCGAATCAAACAGTTGAGGAACAAGACGATCCCTTTGGTCAAGATTCAGTGGTCCAGACACAGAGTCGAAGAGGCTACTTGGGAAACCGAGGATAGTATGCGAGAGAGTTATCCCGAGTTGTTTGACCCTTAGTTTCGGGGATGAAACTCTTTTAAGGGGGGGTGTATGTAATACCCGATTGTAATTCAGTCATTATCATTCAGTAATTTCATTCGGTGATTGTCACTCAGTGGATTTTCACTCATTTATAATCATTCATCAATCATGTTCATTCACCCGTGTTCACCGTTCGGAAAAACTTCGAGTTGTGTATCGTTATTGTTCATTGTTTCAACTTTCCTCATATGAGTTCGACTTTGCTAGATCACCATTAATTTTCGGTAACTCCAAAAATTCTAAATCTTTGCAATATTATAGAGCATCGAGTTAGCTTTCCAATGGTTCAAATGGTGAGTCAATCGGAGTCCGGACGAGAGAGTTATGGTCGTTTTAGCTCACCCGCTCATTTTTTTCGCCGCGATCATCGCGACCGAACTCGGCCGTGTCGTCCGACACGGCCCGTGCCGTACTCGTCCGGAAATGCCGAAGACTCGCCTCAGACCCGACCGTGTCGTCTGCACGGCCGAGTCGAACCCTTCCGGATAAGCCGTAACCGGCCGCTAGAGGCCCGACCGTGTTCGGGACACGGTCGAGTCAATGCCGAGCGCCGCGGACAGTCACTATCGGTAGGCCCCTTCGCGCCACGACCGTGTCAAGCAGACACGGTCGAGTCCCTCGCTGCCACCAGTGCGCGCCGTGTGTGTCAAAGTGGACACGGTCGAGTCTGTCAGCCGAGTCAACCCCTATAAATTCGTTTTTTGAGCATTTCAGCTCATTTCTTCCATCTTCTTCACCTGAAACCGAGAGAGAATAGCTTGAGGGAGAGATTTCTTCATCAATTATCATTTGAGTGTGTATTTTTCATCACCTTCAATCATTTGGGAAGCTTGGATACTCGATTAAACTCGTGTTCTTCGGATCGAAGTGGTTGAATCTTCAAGAGGTAATTCCTTCGACACCTTGGACTTCGATTTTGTGTTGAGATATGATGTTTTGGACGTTATAATCATGTTATATGAAGGGATATGTATATGATTATGAGTTTGTATAAGGATTCATTGGATTATTGAGGGATTATTCAAGAACACTTTGAATATCGAGTTGAAATTGGGGGTTTTCGATTAATTGTCGTTGTAATCACGTTTTCGGATGTTCGTCTTGGATTATTAATCATATTGAAGATGTTTTGTTGGTTTGAAACACTTCTTGGGGGATTTGATATTGGTATATTGAGATTTGATTGTAAACAATCGGAGTTTGGCCGCAACGTGTTTGATTTAATGCCTCTATGGACTTAGTTTAGTCGTATCGACGTTTTGAGTTCGTTATATTCATGTTTGATTCGTATATTGAACGGATTTTTGGTAATTGTATTATTTAAGGTTGTTCGAGCGACCGATATCTCAATTAAGACGTTGTTCGTGGAAGGATAATTGTCGCCGGTGTTGTGTAAGTTAATTCTTACTCGGTTAAAAGGATATTCATACCTTTTGTTGTTGATCATTCATAATCATAACTCATTCATCATTGTATTAATCATATTGAGACTTGTAATTGTTGAACAATCACTTCATTAACAGTGAACGCTCCAACCATTCCATTAAAACTATCCATCACTTCATTATTACTCTCATCTCGGTGAGTCATTCTTAACTTTGTCAGATTATTATTTATTCTTTGATATTCATTACGGTCATTCTCGTTCATATGACCTTCTGGGTTCATATTGCGTGGCCGGGTGCGGATGTGTGGAATTTTTAGTCGGGCACGTTATGGCCATGTATTGGGAGTGATACATTGGACTGTGCACACGGTAGCAGTTACCTCCGTGAGACTAATTAGGTACAAGGACGGGTGTGTCCGGTCATTCGTCTTGTACACTTGCACAGAACACTACGGGCGTACTATGATACTCTTCTTCAGCGTAATTCATAACTAAGGATATTTCATAACTTCAGTTAAATCATGTTTGTGTATTTTCAACCCTTGAGGATTGTTGTTCTGTTTAATCGACCTACTGGGATTTTGTTTTTCGTGTCATGGCAAGGCAAACGCACGGAATAGCATGTTGATGTCGAGGAGTCCTAGTGATACTAGTAGGGGCCCCGATCTTCAGATTATTCATGTTATTGTCCTTTATTTTCAGCTATGAGACTTTCATTTGAATACTCCATTTCATTCAGTGTTGTGTATTTTATCTTCATATAAAATACACTAGTATTCGGTATTGTCCTGGTGTGTTGTAACTAAACTCCTCATCGGAGTAATTATTGTTGTAATGTAGTTCGGTACTACATTTATCTTGTGTAATTCATTCATTTTCATTTGCCTGGTGGGTCCCAGTTGGGGATCTACGGCACTGTAATATCCGCCTAGTTTGGGGTGTTACATATGGCACGATGAAATGGTAGATATTATAACTAAGCACACTGATGTAGATATGGGAGATCGATTTGAAGACATGATTCGGGACGTCGGACATGAATATTTTCAACAAGCACATGTGTACGACACTTTACAAAGTGACATAGTTGTATCCATGGTGTAAGAGTTTCACACCTCTGTCAGCAGTTCTAAAATTGGTTAATATGAAGGTAAGAAATCAATGACTGGAGTGATAAGATCTTTAATGAATTGCATGAGTTACTAAAGGAGATGCTTATAGAAAACAACACATTTCCAAACCGTAACTATGAAGTGAGGAACACATTATGTCCGATGGGTATGGAGTATAATAAAATAAACATATACCCCAGTGATTGTATATTATATAGACAAGAGGTTGAATCACTGCACAAGTGCTCGAGGTGCGCAGTTTCTTGGTACAAATCCGAGTTCAATGACTGTGACAATGATGAAGAAACAAAATGGGGTCCGCCAGCAAAGGTGTTACGGTATATTCCACTAATTCTAAGGTTTAATCAATTATTTGCCAATGCAAATGATGCAATGAACCTTTCATGGCATGCAGATAAAAAGAGATCTGATGGACAGCTTCTCCATTAGGATGATTCTCCATAGTGGAAAAAGATTGATCAGCTGTTTCCTGATTTCGATAGTGAGACGAGTGTTGAGTTGGTCCGCCACTAGAAGGGGGGCTGAATAGTATAGTGAAGAGTAATGAACTATTTTTGCACGGAAGCAATTGAAAAATATGGAAAATAAATGACACAGAGATTTATAGAGGTTCGGCAACTTGCCAATGTCCTTTCTCATTCGCTATCTTTTTCTATAGGTCCAAGATAAACCTTCATGTCGTATCTTCAATCGGTCGGAGGTGAACCTATACAATCTTGTTTTCTATCGGTCCAAGAAAAATCGTTACAATCTTGTCTTATATCGATCCGAGATAAACAATTACCATCTTGTCCTCGATCGGTACAAGATAAATTATTTCTAACTTTCTTTCGGTACTAGAAAAACCTCACTGGATTTAGATTATGATTCTAATAATGATGGATTTACAATCCTAATAACATCGAATCATATCTACAATCTTTTCTTTTCTTTTGTGTATGGATGAGTGAATCAAACACTCAAACTCTTATTAATTAAGCCACATTACAATAACAATGAAGTATATAAGTATCTCAGATGTATATGATTTATTCTTGAAGTTGTGTGTTGTTGGATATACAATAACAATAAAGTATATAAGTATCTCAGGTGAATAGGAATTATTCTTGCTGTTATTGTGTGTTGTTGTATATACAATACCAAATGAATTGGTATCTACAATCCTTTCTTTTCTTTTGTTGTATGTTGTTGTATATAAGTATCTCAGATGTATAGGAATTATTTCAGATGTTGTATATACAATACCAAATGAACCGACAAGGGCGTTAAAATCTGACGTGTTGACATCTTTCGACTCCATAATAGCCGTGACCATCCCATCCCATTCATGAGGTAGTTATCATAATATTTTTTTCACTTTTTCACTACTCGATAATGGTTTATTATAGCAAGCTAGTCCATTTTTGATGATCGAAAATCACTCAAGCATATTTGATATTAACTCGTCTCTTTCATCATGAATAACTCGTAGTCATGGAGAAGTATATTTATCTTCGTTTCCTTGACTTGAGCTCTTTCTTTTTAAGTTACCTCGAGAATTTTCCAAATTTTCCTGGCATTTTTACATGAATAGATTCGATTATGTTCTTATGGATTTAGAGAACAATATAACAATTGTGGGGCTTTACAATTTTAATGGTCGTTTTTCCAATCCTCTTCGTTATATTCTTCGAAACTTTTGAGAGAGCTATTGGATTTCGTAGGAACTTTTGGACCAAGGAAAATTATCTTCCGAATTTCGATATCGTATGCTCCAATAAAGATTGATAACTTTTTCTTCCATGTCATGAAATTTGATCCGTCGGGAAATGGTGATCGGTTTGAGGCAACCAGAACAAAATTATATGCCATATGATCTTTTCTCCTTGGATGTTAAGCCGACTATTTAGACAATGCACCGATAAAAATTATTGAGTTGGTACGCCACTTGAAGGGGGGTTGAATAGTGCGATGAAGAGTAATGAACTCTTTTTGCACGAAAGCAATAGAGAGATGCAGAAATTAAATGCCATAGAAATTTATAGAGGTTCGGAAACTTTTCTACGTCCTCTCTCCTTCGTTATATTTTTCTATTGGTTCAAGACAAATCTTTCCGCCTTGTCTTCGATCGATCTAAGACTGTTCTTGTCTTCTATTGGTCCAAGATAAACCATTACAATATTATCTTCTATCGGTCCAAGATAAACCATTACAATCTTGTCTTCGATTGGTCCAAGATAAACCATTTCTAGCTCTCGATCGCAACTAGAAAAACCGCACTAGATTTAAATTATGATTCTAACAATGTCGGATGAGTGAATCAAATACTCAAATACTCAAATACTCAAATTATAATCTACAATCCTTTAGTTTCTTTCGTGTACAGATGAGTGAATCAAATACTCAAATTCTTATCAATTAAGTTCAATCACAACAACAATTAAGTATATAAGTATCTCATATGTATATGAATTATTCTTGAAGTTGTTATGTGTTGTTGTATATAGAATACCAAATGAATTGCTATTTATAGGCTCTAAAGCCTCAACTAGCCGTTGCTACCTGCTCAGTCATAGAGCACGCTATACCATATATGTAGTGAATGTTATGACATCTCGCGTATGTAATCCATGCAAGGTTACAAACGGATGAGTATTTTCACTGCAGTCCAGTAGCTATGTTTCTTTCTTTGCGTACATTGAGTACAACCGGCATATGAACGTGTACGAGTTGACCCTATAGAGTCCTCCAACCGGATGATATTTGAATTCACATTTCAAACTTTATAGCAGTCGTAATGACCTTATGTAGCGTATGTTAAGTTGTGCTTTTTACGTATGTTTTTTGTCTTCGTTGCGTGTGTTAACATGCCTGAATGTCATCGTCCAATTTCTTATATTTTTATGATTGCATATGTTGACTTGTATCGTTTGCGTACGTTAACCATGTTAATCCTGGATGGTCCAGCTGGGTATGCTTTACGTACGTTAGCTATGATGCATAGCGTATGTTATTTGTTCTTTTGCTTTACTTCTTTGATTTTCTATCCATCTCGTTCATCTTCGACTGTTTGTTGATTATTTGTTATTTTTATTTTATCATTAACACATCATAAAATTCTTTAATATATTTGTGTGGAATAAAATATTCCAACAATGAGAAATCTTAGACTTGGACTCGCTACAGATAGAATGAATCCCTTTGATAACTTAAGCACTAAACACAGTTCATCGCCCCCATTGGTTGTGTATGAAGCAAAGATATATCATGTTATATGCGATGATTTCATGCCCGCGACAACCAGGGAATGACTTATCTATGTCCCTTGATTTAAGATTTATGAATGTTGTGGGAGAAAGGGGTTGATGTGTTTGTGGATACCGCTAGCATAATTTTAGATTACGTGCAATGTTATTCTGTGCCATTAATGACTTTCCAGCATATGTGAACTTGAGTGGTTATAATGTTAAAGGGCATCTAGCATGTCCTACATGTAAGGAAGATACAAGCTATATACAGCTGAAACATGGAAAAAAGACTATCTGCACTCGGCATCAGAAGTTCTCACATGTAATCACCCGTACCATACACTGAAAAAGGCTTTGTTCGGATGTCAAGAGCACAGAATGGCATCGACACCCTTAACTAGTGCTCAAGTTTATGATCGAGTGAAGAACATGAATGCAGTATTCTCCAGTACCTAAAAACAGGTATTGAGAAGAACATATGGAGAAAGAGGTCGATGTTCTTTGATCTTCCATACTGGCGCGATCTAGATGTGCGACACTGTATAGATGTTATGCACGTGGAATAAAATGTGTGTGAGTTTAGTTGGCACACTTCTTAGCATTAAAGGTAAGACTAAGGATGGTGTGAATGCTCGTCAAGGTCTATTTAAGATGGGAATACGACCATATTTGCATCCAGAATCAGTAGGTAAGCAAAAATATCTGCCCCCAGCATGTCATACTTTATCAACGAAAG
This sequence comes from Orobanche coerulescens, assembly GCA_033398695.1. Taxonomy (NCBI): domain Eukaryota; kingdom Viridiplantae; phylum Streptophyta; class Magnoliopsida; order Lamiales; family Orobanchaceae; genus Orobanche; species Orobanche coerulescens. Next base: position 142,604,274 of record CM065805.1, on the reverse strand, counting down.
AAAGGACAAGTTTTCGGAAGTGTCTTTGAGGCGTGAAAGTGGCGCATGGTTACTCTTCAAATATTAATAGTCTTATGTCTTTACAAGACCTTAAATTAGTTAGCTTATAATCCCATGGTTTCCACGTATTGATGCAACAACTCCTACCAGTGGCCAGAAAAACATTAATGGATTTAGATTATGATTATAATAATACCGGTTAAACGATCCTAATAACACTGAATCAAATCTGTAATCCTTTCCTTTCCCTCGTGTATAGATGAGTGAATCAAACACTCAAACTCTTATCAATTAATCTCAATTACAGCAAAAAATGAAGTATATAAGTATCTTAGCATAGGAATTATTGTTGAAGTTGTTGTGTGTTGTTGTATATACAATACCAAATGAATTGGTATTTATAGGCTCCAAAACCCCAACTAGCCGTGGCCGCCTGCTCATTCATAGCGTATGCTATACCATATCTGTAGTGTACATTAAGTCATGTTGCATACGTAATACATGCCAGGTCACGTACATTAGAGTCTTTTCATTGCAATTTAGTAGTTACGTTTCTTTCTTTGCGTATGTTATCTCTTCACATTGCGTACGCTAAGTACAACAGGCATATGAACGTTGTACGAGTGACCTTCTAAATGTAACACCCCTGTGATTTATAGAGATATTACAGTGCCGTAGATTCTTTTTGGAGAACCTACCAGACTTAGATCAACATAAAATCATTAACCATCAACAGAACCGAGACATCCACACATTTAAAACCAACATCAACTTCAATACGACATACATCACCAAAACATACCAATACATATCCTGTTGGATCACAACATATACAACAACTCACAACTGATCCAACAACATCAACAACCACTAACACCAACACATTAGATCATATATGACAGTACCCATGCGAGTACAGAACCAAAACACGACTCTGACCATGACAAAACGACCACCAACTCAAACTGACATATGATATCAGTGTTGCTCGTCCTCCTCGTGCCCATCCTGCACCGGTATGCCACTAAGACCTATACCTGAATACACAACAAGTATATCCACCCCAGAAGGGGTTAGCAAGAAGCCGGTGCAAGTACAACGATTCATGAATATGTACCACAACTGAACAAACAACCAGATAACAATGCCATCGCATATATTCCGGAATACCATACCACAATCATCATCACAAAACAATCTCCTGAGTTGTACTGGCCCTGTACCTCATGCGAGATACACACCTCAGGGAGTCCTCGTCCGGCCCTCTCTAGTTGTATAACCCCAGCGAGTGATCCGTAGGGAACGCGGGCTATCGAATCCCAGGGGACCCTCACTGGTTTCAACTCGGTTCACACATACTCAGTAACCACATGGCACAAACCACATTTTCTGAAATTACCACTTTTCACAAAATCACAATTTACACATATTCACACGAAGTACATCAAACGCAATCAAAGTACTTGCCTAAATTACAATGGTACAGGGAATGGTGAACAAAAGGACCTGCCGCCCGAACTTTCCTCAACTATTAGGTCATAACACAACACAACACTATATCAAACATAATATGACGGAAACGGAAAGGTTTAGCCTAAGTTCTACTATTAGGGACAATCAATCGAACACTATGGGGTCAGCATGGATCATATACAACTACGGAAGAAAACTCAAAACTTAATCCGTAAACCTTCAACGAAAAGCAAAGGATTAAAATTACAACATCATAATCCAGCATAACCACGGCTAGATCTGGACATTAGAGGATGAAACCTCAACAAAACCCTAAAATATGATGAACTAGGGTTTCGAATAATTCACCTTGATCCGGGCGATAAAAGCTGTTAAGATCTTGTTAACTTTGTTCCAGGAACTCTAAAATGTTGTTGGGTAGTGATGTCCGGCCAAAATCTGCACTTCCCTACGTCCATATCGCCCAGCCGCCGGAGGAGGAAAGAAGAGGGAGAGAAATGGCAAGAATTGAACTATGTTGTCCTATTTATACTGGACGTGCACTATAAGAATAAACATCAAAGACTTCGGATAATATCTGAAGTAAAAACGTTATAATTACCGAAGTCTATGTTCGTGTAGCAAAAGATATACTTTAGACTTCGTTTTTTATGCGAAGTCTAATATCCTAATAACCGAAGTCTATCTCGATTTTTTTCCTAATTATGATCCAAATGTGGGGGTAAGTGAAGGAAAAGAATTCCTTTAACTTTGGTTATTTTATAATTGGCATAGTAAATAAAAAACTTTTCACTTCAGTTATTATATAACATATATTAGTATTTTCTCCAGTAATATATATTAATATTTCACATTTCAATTTAAAATTCATTGCCAAAATCTACATTCAACTATAACTAACCATCAACCACAAGAGCTCAATAATATAAGAACCAACAATTTCATATCATCCCATCTTAAAAAAATAACATGCATTCCAACCAACTCAAAACCAGATACATATCGTAACAAAGACAAAAAATGTGTAGTGAGATTCTATCTATTTCATCCTGAACACCACAAATAGGACAAAAAGGATTAAAATAGATCATATACTTCGAAACGACAAAGTCTCTCTTCAGCACATCATTGCTTTTCATCAGACGATCATACATCTTGTTCATGAAATCATCTTCTCATCAACTTTGTTCTTCAAATCTTCAACATCGGCACGTGAAGCAAACAAATCCACATAATCACTTTGTTGCTGGTTTAACAAATCTTCTTCCCCAATAAAGAAATTACAAGGTTTTGCCTGAAAACCAAAATTATATTACCAACTAAAACATATCAGCATAATATGTCGTAACACACATACTACAACATTATCAAACAATCAAAAATAACTTCTACAAAGTGTGAACAAAACTAGAACAAAAGTTCTTCCCAATGTTGTCAAAAGTAGAGCAGAAGTTCTTCCCAAAGTTGTTAAAAATTCAGGAGAACAAAAGTTCTACTCAATCATGTCTTATATTAGCACAAAAGTAGAAATAAAATATATCAAACAGCAGGGATGCAGCATAAATTCTAGTATATAAATTAAGTATCATCATTTTGACCGTGCATCTGACAAGAAATGTAAGAAGATATAAGCCAAAATACTTCTTAGACAAACGAAAAAAAATACTCGATGCATCCACAATGACATCTCCATTCAACAACTTCAGATTCTTTCTGATCAAGAGGGTCCCACTGAGATGATCCCAAAATATGACTTTCGGGGAAAGACCATCTGTCAGTTTTCCTTCAAAGTTCAAACTGGAATTAGCAGCATAATATTTAAAGCAAATTTACTCAATCGAGACATCTACTGGGCCAAAATACAATCCCCCACATACATAACTCCCAAACTTTAATTTATTATAAAAATGCAAGCAGAACATTCATTGTGCACGATAGAGCTAATTCGGATTCTTACTCAAAAGTAATGAAGTTCATTCATCTCAATCAAAATCTAGTAATGATTACACGAATAGATAAAAAATAAATCCAATTTAGAAACACTTCACAACTGATCACCATTGATGAACTACGGATATAACCATAATGAAACCATGAGTAGAGCTCAGTAAGAGAATGTGGCCCGTGCTCTGTACCCTCCTCGTCATCAAACAGCCAACAAGATTCATCCTCAACTGTCAAGTTAACATGTTAGGGAATCTTTAAGGCGATAAAACCACATTGTTTAAAGTAATGAGCCATACCAGTGGGAGGTTTTGATCCATTATATCACTATTCTCTGGGATTAATATCTGCGGATTGGAGACATGGCCAACACCAATAGCTGCATTGTTTAGGTAAACAAAACCGGTAGCAACATGGTCGGGAAATTGCTTGAAGTAGTTGAGGGGCACAGGGTTGAGCAGATTCCCGTTTAAGATGGGGTAAACAGAGAGACCTTCCGGTAGAAAACCAATGTGTAAACCCTCGTACAACTGCTGATGGATGTAGGGGCCGCACATTTGCCTGTTCTGATTGATGTACATCCATCCGCTAACATATCCATGGTTCGACGACCCACAAACATTGCAGTTTTAGGAAACTTCAGCGTCGTTCCCATTTAACTCGCTGCTCATCATGGCCCCGACTTGACGAAACGAATATCACGATCAGATCAAGATTAAAGATTATGATATTGATTTGGACAAATCCATCCCTAGCCCTAAAAGAAAAATTGTGAGATTTTACCATTCAGAGCAAGAATATCGACGAAAACAATAGTAAGACACATGATGCAATAGAACTACATAAGCACCCTATGCTACAAAAAGGCTTGGGATTCATTTGCCCACAATTGCTGTGAAAAATAATCATAATAAAATATTGGGGAATTCGTCGGAATATCGTAACAAAGTCCAACTTTTTAATCATACCAAATTCACCGGTTACCAAAATCATAGCAATCAGAACAAAGGCCGATTCGGGTACCGGTGGAAGTGACCAATTCACATAAGGAGAGTAAAATATGATGCAATAATTATCAATAGAATCAGACCTTCCTCACCTTGGATGCGATCTTCCGCCGATTCGGGCCGCGCCATAGCGTGTTGCGACCCCGTCGCCTCCCGAGCCGCCCAGTTCACGGCGGTTCTATGTGCAGAAATTTCTTAAGTGTGTGTGTGTGAGTTCTGTGTTCGTGTGTGTAAATTTTGTGAGTGTGTGTGTGAATTTTGTTAGCTGCGGCCGAGAAAGATTCTGGAGGAAGAGAAGAAGGGTGAAGAAGGGGGAAATGAATGATGTCGGCTGAACGGTGTAACAGGGGTTTTATACCCAACCTTTTTAGGTTATTTCAATTTAGCCCTTAAGTTCGAGAACTTATGATTTTTAACCCCAATCAGTGAACCTTAAAATATTAATTCCCGGTCTCAACACATTCAATTCGCTATTGTAAAATTTTTTTGGTAAAAAATAAAATTTCACTTTTTACTTCAGTAATTATCAAATTAGCGAAGTCTTTGTAACTTTAAATTTCTAATTTGCTCGTGCTTTTTTGTTTGGTACCATTTACTGAAGTTTATGTGGGTTTTTTACTTGAGTAAATTGAAAAGCGAAGTTGTTGTTTGTTTTTACTTTGCTAATATATATTACCGAAGTGAGACGTACTGAAGTCTTTGATGTTTATTCTACTAGTGGTGATTAGCGCGTGCTATGGGCAAGGTGTAGCATGCACTATCGGGCTGAAAGGCAGTCCACCGCCTTCGAAAGGTAGTGCAGAACTTTCTGCACTGGCCGTGCTAGCGTGCATTACCCGTAATGGTTAGCGTGCGCTACCTGTTAGTTTTTCGAGTAGAGTCCAGAAACCTCTGCATGTACTGACTGGCCATAATGGCGGGCGCTACCATCGCCAATTAATGTACGTTACCAATGTATGATTAGCGCGCGCTAGCAACACAGTCTAGCGTGCGCTAACTGCCACTTCTCAACATCACCATTATGAAGTTTGGTCACGACGAACACATCCTGATAGGCACATAACTCGGCAATCACTAACAATCAACATACCATTTCCAAATCTAATATACACACGGTTCCATGCACCAAACAGTATAATATGGAACTTTCCCAAACCAATTCCCAACAGAATATGACTAAAAATAAAATACATTATTAAAGTATACGGATATTACACCCTTACCCTCTAAAAAGAAGTTTTGTCCTCGAAACTTGAAACAGAAAGAGGGTCATCGAAATATATCTTCGAGTCACCAATCGTTCCATACAAAATTTTATTCTTAATTCGTAAACATTACATTAATACATATCTATAAAAAAACATCGATACACAATATGCCCCATTATATATATCTCAGGGGTTAACAACAACAGAGTTATCTTCGACCTCTTTTTTTGGGTCCTCGTCGAGATCTTCCTCGGGATCCTCTTCATCTTCTGCGACTCCTTATCTCACTACTGGGATTGGGGCCGTTGGGAGGACAGCGAGGATTTCCTCAGTGTTGGCTCGTATCATTTCCCTTTCTTGTTGGATCTGATCCTGGAGGGCCTCTCTCGCTTGAGTGTACTGGGCCTCCCTCTATTGAAGAGTACGCCGTACTGCAGCCAACTGAGCTTCTAGCTGCGCAGCACACTCTCGTTCTCGCATAGCTGCTTCTTGCGCTGTCTGATTTGCGTCCCGATGAAATTATGCTACAGCCTCTAGATAATTGATATGTTCTAAGCAACGGGTATGCTTAGTAGGGTCCATATGAATAAGATTACTCAACTGTTTCCTTTCGGTTAACGTCTTAAGTCTACTATGCGAATACCTCTCAGGGTCTTATATACAAATCAAATCGACTTTAAGTCGGCGGTTCTAGCGACACTACAGTTGTTTCTTAGTAGCCGCTATTATGGCGCCGCCGTCATTCAGTGTCAGTTTTCTCTCACTGCCACAACAATGATAATATTAACAATAAAACCTTAGCGATAGACTTGCAAGGATACCTGATAAGGATCAAGTCAATCAATGGTACGAATACGACCAAAATATTGGTCAAGCTAGAAAAATGCAAACACAGACTCTCGGTACTCCCACTTGATGTCAAGACATGATGACCATCTCTCAGATGTTGATCCTCGAACCAAAAGAAATGAAAATAGATCAAAAGAAAAGGAACTAACGGGAAAATAAAATTATAACATCCCACTCCTTTTGAAATAGATTTCATCTCAAAACTTAAGACATGAAACAATCAAGGCAAGGCAGACGTTATATGTTGCCAATAGCGGGCACAAAACTTCATGTCGTATAGAGCCGTTGTGGTCCGATTCAGTATGAAATAATGTTTACGAAGTGCAACAATCATGAATCACTATGGTTGATAATTCAAACAGTACAATAACCACAATACGAGCTTAACGTGGAACAAATGTATAATTTCGACAAGCTCAAAAGTTTGTAAGATGACTTACTGGGACGAGTACCCGAATCTTAAGGGAATCCGACCCTCAATAATCACGATGCGAGATCGAGCAATCCATAATCGATCCACAATGATCGAACAATATTGATCGAACAACAATGACTGGACGACAATAATCAAACAACTCTGAAGTTCATGCCTCAACTCAAGACATTAAGTGGGCTTGTAAGAATTACGAGGTATTCACTTTACATAGGACTCACGAGATTTGAATCAAACTTGGGAAAGGTCACAACCGTAAACGGATTCATCCAAAACAATGTCACAACTCGTTTGAACGACAAAAACCGAAGAACAGAACAAATTCAGAAGGTAGCGTCGAACATAAGCGAACCGATAGGATGGAAAAATATAGAAGTCAAAAACTCGGGTGTCACGATCCACCTTAAATGAGGAATCATGAGTTATCAAGGGGAAATACGATTCAATATCCAATGACAATGGGGTTATACAACGAGATCTGAAATCAGTACATGACGGAAACCATAATTACGATGAGCTCAGACATCAAGCCAATCATACAATACCACCGAACTCACAAGTTATGTAGTGCGATAGAAGAATCAAACATAAGGGTTCAGGGCCCTAAATTTGTACAAGCGCAAGAATCCCGATTATTATACTCTTCTCCCCCTTCAAAGGGAGTTTTGTCCTCGTGGCATAGAACTACCGAGTTAGAGATAAAAAGCAAGAAGATAAGGAGAATTAAAGCCACAATTGTCGGAAGTATCAACAATTCCGACGCATTATGAAAGCATCACTTGCCAACATCTGGGATACTGGATGCACCTTGATTATTTGCTTTGTTCACCAATAGTTTACGGACATTTAATCGAACGTTAATTGTTCACAGTTCCTCAGAATCCTCGTAATCATCAACCAAGTTGAATAAGTCAGAATTATGGATATACAATTCATAGGACATGACCAACAACAATATTTAACATTATTTGATTCCTCATAATCGGGTTGGAAATGAGATCAAGAACAAAATCTACAAAATGGTCAACTCAAGAGAAGATCAAGGAATTGACTCAATTCGACGAAGAACAATAGATTAGATGATGTTATACTCCAAAACACCTTTGAACGAAACAAAATCGGCCAAGATCATGAACCCTGGTCCCCTTCGATTCACACCTTGGTGTCACCCGTGGAGAAAAAGGAAAAGAGTGGAAATGATGAACCACGATTACTGTCCGGTTCATATGCTGTACAAATTAGTGTGCGCTAACTACAAGCATTAGCGTTTGCTAACGAGACCTCCAGCCTCAGTCCAGTAGCTTCTGGTCTTCCCCCGAACTACCAGTTAGCGCGTGTTACCCTCTCCATAGCGTGCGCTGACTGCTGCACCTCATCGCGCGCTATATAATTGCATAGTGTGCGCTGTTGAATTCTCAGTTGATTGCGGTAGTTTCTGCATCTTGCGTTAGCATGCGCTATCCACATGGTAGCATATGCTAACTGTTCCAATTCAGTAAAACAGTCGCGAACACATCTCAAACAGCACTAGAATCGAAGGTTACCAATAAACGGCAACATAAAAATTCGCACACCATCGGTTCTTACGTATACAACACCACATAAACAATCATCGAAAAACCATTAACAGCTAAACTGAAATCTTATCCTTCAGAAAATAGGGTTGTTATCACGAGTGTATATAAAACGACCTGACATTTACACCATCAACTTGATCTTAATTCTGAGCACTATTGCCCAAAATATTCCAGATGTTTTTTGTCTCCTTTCCCTGCTTGTCAACTCAGTTACTGAGGGGGCTTCATAGGGTATCGTATGATCTTAGTGCTCCTCCACTGTAGCATGAATCGTTGTCGTATGGACCTCATCATCGCTTCCACAATCGCCAACACATCCACTTCCTTCAAGATTCGACATACCAAGACTTGCAATACTCTTTCGTACAGTAACACCACCGGACTTAATCAACATCTCCGAGTACTCAAAGTATGCAACACTAGAACATCGAATTTATAAGGGTGAGAATACATATACACGCGTATTATGTTTAAAATCAACTTTTGGTCTTCTGACAGGGATGATAATACCATATCCGAAACACAATCTTTTAGAAATAAGGGGTGAGTCACGTTTCGCACAAAATTCGTGAATACTGTAGAAGAGGAAGTTTTGTTTTTCATGTCAACTTTCAAGTTTTGCGACCAAAGTTTTAAAATGTCGTAACTAGTTTAAAGGATTTGCATTTCAAATATCGCAAATTTAAAATCTTTCCTATTCTACCAAAACGTTTACTTGAGAAAAATTTTTCGCCGAGGTACGCGACCAGATAATAAGACGTTCATAAGTCCTCACCGCTTGAAAAAGCTCACAACACTGCCCTGACACGTCTTTAGTGTAACTATCGCAAGTGCACGATATCGTATCAAGTAGTAAGTGGACTTTTTGAGTCCGGTTTATCGATCCCACGAGGAAGTTTGGTTATATGTTGAATTATACACTATTAGTCTATTTGTTATAGAGATATATATGATTGAAACACACAATTTAAGAGTTTGGTTTAATAATTGCAATGAAAATGCAATAATAGTTCTAATATTCAAGGAAATAAAAGATTTGCACTAATAATAGATTAATAAAAGATATAATGAAATAGTTGGGATTACAAACTTAGCTCATCATTAGTTATAGAAGATGTATAGGAGATCATAAGATGAATTTACTTATTATGTTGTGTAGATTCGATTTTCCTTAAAAAGACGGTTTCTCTTTCGAACTATAAAACGCCCCTTATATATTGAATCAATCCACTATATTTCTATGTTGATTGGCTTCAATACATAGCATTAGGTTTTATGAAAATAACTCAAAGAACCATCCAAGGTCTAGAGGTATATTTCTATCCCCTAGAACAACTTAGAGTGAAGATCATTTGATCTAATCAAACATATTTTCTTTCGAAACATATGAAGACCATAAATATCATCATTTATTGGCCAAATAAATAAAGATTGTTAAAACAATGAAAACCACACACAATAATAAGTAATTCATAATAGATCTTTTATACAAACTTAAATAACATGACTAACCTTGTTTATAATCCCAACTAAGGTAACTTAGCCCATGAAGGGTTTAATAAACATAATACAAGCTTGAGTGGTCATTATTAGTTGAAAAAGAGAAAGAATTGATCCTAACTCCCTTAGTAGATAAAGGAGAAAGAATCAATAAACTCCCTCAACAACATATGCTATACCACTATTACACAAATCACTCAAGAACACAAGTGTGTTCTTCACACAAAAAGAAAATATTACAAAAAGTAGAAAAATATAAGATGAATGATTCATGATGATAGATCTAAGGGGTTTATTTATACACCTAAAGTCATCTAATAGCTCCAAAACTCCAACATTATTACAATAGATCGGATCAATGCCAGCCATCCCCTCAATAATACATCAAAAGTATAAAAAATTAGACAAATGATTACAATGTGTCAAGAGTTACGGCCGTAACATTTAGGAGTTACGACCGTAACTAGGATGGCTTACGGCCGTAACATTCAGTAATTACGGCCGTAAAATGGCTTCGTAAATTTGCATTTGTGAGTTACGCCCGTAAACGCCCGTATGGAGTTTCAGACTTCATTTTCAGCCCAGAATTTCTTAGACTTTGCGTTTTTTCCCCAAATCTTATTCGGATGAGTAAATCAGTAATTAAATCCGATTAAGACTAAATTTACATCATCATCCTATAAATGATAAAATTATTAAAAGCTAATTAATTAAAAGCAAAAACGAGTAGACTAGCTCAATTATGGGTGAAATATATCGATACAAACCATGGATAAGTGTATAAAACTGACACTGATCACACCCCCAAACTTGAATTCTTGCTAGTCCCGAGCAAGACTCTTTATTAATCACACTCCAAAAATAAAAATAAAAATAAGACACAAAAATAATACACACATAAATTAAGAAAAATAAACATATAAAAAGAGAAAAGGAGATCAAAATGTCATTAATACATAACAACCAGCTTTATACAATATATACAAATGAATCAAGATTCACAATAAATCTACTAATGATTTTAAAGTTAAAACACGGCTTTATTTTGTAATTCCAAAATGCAAGGTTTCCCCCAATAGGTTGATTATTTCTTTCTCACTCGTGATACACACGACTCCCTTTAATGGTTGCTCTCGATCACTCGTTTATTTTTAAACTCAATATGAAGAAAAATTTCACTGGCGTCATCAAATATTGTGATTGTTCACGAAATTGAGTGTATTGAAATTCAGCCGCTAATTAATTCAAATCTGCTCATAAACTACATCCCTTTTGGTGATAGCTTTCACACCGTTATTTGCTAACGTGTAGCTCTTTTCACCAACACAATTTCCATTTTTTTTAGTTGATAGCTTTCACACCGTTATTTGCTAACGTGTAGCTCTTTTCACCAACACAATTTTTTCATCTTTTTTTTTAGGTGATAGCTTTCACACCGTTATTTGCTAACGTGTAGCTCTTTTCACCAACACAATTTCCATTTCGTGTGAGACAGAAGCTACGCACCAACAATGGTTAGTCCTTTATTTTTCGCAAAATTTTAGAACCCCCAAAATTAGGCAGCTGTTGCTGCTCAACACTTCTCCATTTTTATTTTTCAACTAAACTCCTTTCACCAATTACCTTTTTTTAGGGAATAGAATTTTTGCAGAAAATCATTTATTAGTTAAGCATGAAAATCAAAAACTCCACAAATTAAGTAAATTTCAATTCTATTTTCATCATCCGACTAATTTTTCATTTCTCAAGGTAACGAATGACTCGATTTTAAATGATAACTACAAGGTTTGGAAAGAGAGATTAAGGATCAAATTTTTTTTTGGAATATACAATTTTTTTACCGGTTAAAACGATTTTAGAAGCATGTATATAGCTAACTTATTGGTGTTATGTCCAGATCTAGAAATCTCATAAATCAAAATACTATATATATATATATACTAAAAAAAAATTAAGGCGAATAACCAAAATAATCTAAATACACCAAAATACCAACACACCAAAATAATTAAAACATACCACCCCCAAACTTTAAAATAAAACCGTCCTCAGTTTTTAAAAATGAAAATCAAGTGAGAAAACAGAAAACTCCCTGAAATGAAAGTTGATGCTTGTGCTAACGCCATTTAGAATCTGCAAGAGAATAAATATACGAGGCAAATAACAAAAGAAAATAAAATATACGCGGAAGTATAACACAATTTTTAAGATGCGCTTCAAGAAAGTCTGAAGAGTCGCCTTACGCTGCCATCAAAGCTTTTATAAAAAAAAAACAATAAATATTACAGCAATAACAGTACACAAATCGCGCATAGATGCGCGTCAAGAGATCAAAAAGAAACTCCTTAAGCTGCCATCATTTAGCACGATTATTACACACAACAGAAAGTAAAAATACAAGAGGTCCGACATGGGTTATCTAATGGAGAGGAATGGATCCACTTTTCATTTTCTCACAGTAAAATCTTCCATCCAGACAATTTTAGCTAGAGTTGGATCTGGTTGAGGAACAAATTAATTAAGTTTTTTGATTAGTTCTTCTGGTGTGGTTGCAACGACTATGATTCATTTAACACGCTCGGAAATAAAACCCTTTTCAGCAGAGTAGTCGATGAAATATAGTAAACCATCAAAGAAACCATTGACATTAAGCAGACCTATTGGTTTTTTATGAACATTTAGCTGGGCTCTGGTAACCACATGAAAAAGTTCCTCAAGGGTACCAAAACCACCCGGAAGGGTGATAAAAGTGCTAGAATTATTTATCATGTGAGTTATGCGATCTTGCATATTTACAGATCTAAACTCATCTCCAATAGTTGCCCCGGTGATTTTACTTTCAGCAAGAGGTTTTGGAATTATTCCCAACACTCTTATTCCTTCCATATAGGCAGAAGCAGTAGCTCGTCCCATTAATCCTAGAATTCCTCCTCCGTAAACTACATGAATGCATTTTTCTCCTAAGGTACGACCCAGGTTGTGGGCTGCTTTAGTAAAGCATGCCTCTTTTCCATAACTAGCTCCACCAAAAATGCAGATTGTGCTAAATTTTTTTGTTGAAGATGATGACTCCATTTTAGACAAGAAATTTATTTGAGAGAAAAAGAAGAAAAGTATAAGTTTGATGGATGAATAAAAGAAACAAGTACAATGTTTATTTATAAAAGAAAAATGAGGTAAAATTGTTTAACAAGTTTGTGATTGCACTGATTGCGCTCCAACTACTCAATAGAATAATGAATCCATTTATTGCGTATCACCCCCCTTTTTTTATTCAAAAAATCTCACCTTACGACAAAAATAAAAGATACTTACGTGTATGTACAGTAGTTGTGCTTGTGGCTCATATCTTCCTCTGATTTTACGTTCAGAAACGGCCTAAACGCCTTATATGAGTCGGGGAGAAGCTTCCCATCCAATTTTCTTACAAATTGGCAAACAGGGTCTTTTAACGTCAGATTCCCAAGACGTTGTTCATATTTTGGTTTGAATTTATTCCACAAACATCGAATTCCGTAATGTAAAAGTCCACTAGGATGCGTGTCAAGAGAAATTTTGATATTATCTAAATTCTCTTTATTCAGACCATCCTTAATGAACTGAATTTTATCTTCTCTGTTTGTAGATGGAATTCCTAAAGATCGACATTTTAAATTATAGTTCCATCTAGCACATTTATAGCAAACGGCTATTATCTTTGCTCGTCGTTTCTTGGCATATGAACATTTTCCTAGCCCTAGTAAAAATCTAGTAGGTATTTCTGTGAATTCACCTGCTATTCTCACTTTGGCTTCAATTATGAATCTAATGTCAAAAGGTATGCTTTTATTCATAAGCAACCTCATCCTTTCAAGTCTTGTCTTGTAAATTTTTAAAATGACATTTTTGCTCAGAAAGGGAAATCTTTTTTCAATATTAATCAAAGTTTCATCCATGACAAAAAAAAATGAAAAAGGATAAAATATCTACAAATATCAGTTGTTGTGGGAAACTGAAAAAAATCCGACTTTAATAGTCACGGAGTACCGTTATCCGCCACTTGACCGGACAGACACAATTGAGTACTAAGTTACAATGTCGAGAAATTGTATCTACAACAATAGTTTACAATGTAAGATTTCAAAATAAAACTTATACTTCCCCGGCAACGGCGCCAAAAACTTGACACGTCTTTAGTGTAACTATCTCAAGTGCACGATATCGTATCAAGTAGTAAGTGGACTTTTTGAGTCCGGTTTATCGATCCCACTAGGAAGTTTGGTTATATGTTGAATTATACACTATTAGTCTATTTGTTATAGAGATATATATGATTGAAACACACAATTTAAGAGTTTGGTTTGATAATTGCAAAGAAAATGCAATAATAGTTCTAATATTCAAGGAAATAAAAGATTTGCACTAATAATAGATTAATAAAAGATATACTGAAATAGTTGGGATTACAAACTTAGCTCATCATTAGTTATAGAAGATGTATAGGAGATCATAATATGAATTTACTTATTATGTTGTGTAGATTCGATTTTCCTTAAAAAGACGGTTTCTCTTTCGAACTATAAAATGCCCCTTATATATTGAATCAATCCACTATATTTCTATGTTGATTGGCTTCAATACATAGCATTAGGCTTTATGAAAATAACTCAAAGAACCATACAAGGTCTAGAGGTATATTTTTATCCCCTAGAACAACTTAGAGTGAAGATCATTTGATCTAATCAAACATATTTTCTTTCGAAACATATGAAGACCATAAATATCGTCATTTATTGGCCAAATAAATAAAGATTGTTAAAACAATGAAAATCACACACAATAATAAGTAATTCATAATAGATCTTTTATACAAACTTAAATAACATGACTAACCTTGTTTATAATCCCAACTAAGGTAACTTAGCCCATGAAGGGTTTAATAAACATAATACACGCTTGAGTGGTCATTATTAGTTGAAAAAGAGAAAGAATTAATCCTAACTCTCTTAGTAGATAAAGGAGAAAGAAGCAATAAACTCCCTTAGCAACATATGCTATACCACTATTACACAAATCACTCAAGAACACAAGTGTGTTCTTCACACAAAAAGAAAATATTACAAAAAGTGGAAAAATATAAGATGAATGATTCATGATGATGGATCTAAGGGGTCAATTTATACACCTAAAGTCATCTAATAGCTCCAAAACTCCAGCATTATTACAATAGATCGGATCAATGCCAGCCATCCCCTCAATAATACATCAAAAGTATAAAAAATTAGACAAATGATTACAATCTGTCAAGAGTTACGGCCGTAACATTTAGGAGTTACGGCCGTAACTAGGATGGCTTACGGCCTTAACATTCAGTAGTTACGGCCGTAACATGGATTCGTAAATTTGCATTTGTGAGTTACGCCCGTACACGCCCGTATGGAGTTTCAGACTTCATTTTCAGCTCAGAATTTCTTAGACTTCGCGCTTTTGCCCCAAATCTTCTTCGGATGATAACTTTTGATATATAACTCTGATTTTGAATCCAGAAAGACTGCCGAACTCGTCTAGGAAAGCCCTACAACATGAATACATAAAATCTCAATAAATAGAATATTTTATAAACATGTTATTTCTTGAGTAAATCAGAAATTAAATCCGATTAAGACTAAATTTACTTTATCATCCTATAAATGATAAAATTATTAAAAGCTAATTAATTAAAATAAAAAACGAGTAGACTAGCTCAATTATGGGTGAAATATATCGATACAAACCATGGATAAGTGTATAAAACTGACACTTATCATACCCTAAAAAAAATATTCTTGCAGCGGATAAAATCGATACTTAAAATTTCATTCTTGATGGAATGTAGGAATCAATAATATTACCGGTTTTCCAATACACGTTATATAAATATTTTCACCCAGACCATATAGTATTCTCATGCACATCCCAACAATCATAATACCATCAACAAATTCCAGCCCCTCAATCCAGGGTTAATCGAATTAACACATCACAATCACCAAACATATAGGAGGGAGCTTACAATCGAAAGACTTACCTTATCCTTACATCAATATGCACCAGTTCCTTAGACGTATAAGGGAAGGAAAACAGTAGACACAACTCCGATGGAACACAATTCACAAGGGGAACTCAAAATCTAAGCATGTTCGGAAAGAGACTAAAACAATTTGGGCAGAAGGAATTAGAATTCAGAGAGACTTACAGCGCAGGTCGCACGGGATGGCAGCAACCCAGTGATATCATAAACAAACGACCAACTCAACTTTTGATAGACCTAAAACACCGACATCCTAGATATCCATAAACCTAGGCTCCGATACCACTTTCTCTAACATCCCTGTGATTTACAGAGATATTACAGCGCCATAGATTCTTTTTGGAGAACCTACCAGGCTTAGATCAACATAAAACACATTAACCATCAACAGAACTGAGACATCCATAAACCAACATCAACTTCAATACGACATACATCACCAAAACATACCAATACATGTCCCGTTGGATCACAACAGATACAACAACTCACAACTAATCCAACAACGTCAACAACAACTAACACCAACCCATTAGATCATATATGACATTACCCGCACAAGTACAGAACCAAAACACGACTCTGACCATGACAAAACGGCCACCGACTCAAAATGACACATGATATTAGTGTTGCTCGTCACCCTCATGCCCATCATGTGCCGGTCCGCCACTAAGACCTGTACCTGAATACACAACAAGTATATCCACCCCATAAGGGGTCAGCAAGAAGCCGGTGCAAGTACAACGAATCAAGAATATGTACCACAAATGAATAAACAATCAGATAACAGTGCCATCACATATATTCCGGAATACCATACCACAATCATCATCACAAAACAATCTCCCAAGCTGTACTGGCCATGTACCTCACGCGAGATACATACCCCAAGGAGTCCTCGTCGGGCCCTCTCTGGTTGTACAACCCAACCGAGTGATCCGTAGGGAACGCGGCCTATCGAATCCCAGGGGACCCTCACTGGTTGTAACTCAGTTCACACATAGTCAGTAACCACATGGAACAAACCACATTTTTCACATATTCGCACGAAGTACATGAAACGCAATCAAAGTACTTTCCTCAATTACAATGGTACAGGGAACGGTGAACGAAAGGACCTGCCGCCCGAACTTTCCTCAATGATTAGGTCCTAACACAACACAGCACTATATCAAACATAGTATGATGGAAACGGAAAGGTTTACCCTAAGTTCTACTCTTAGGGACAATCAATCAAACACTATGGGGTCAGCATGGATCATATACAACTATGGAATAAAACTCGAAACTTAATCATTAAACGTCAACAAAAAGCAAAGTATTATAATTACAACATCATAATCCAGCATAACCACAACTAGACTGGACTTTAGAGGATGAAACCTCAACAAAACCAAAAATATAAACATCTAAGGTTTCGAATGATTTACGTTGATCCGGGCGATAAAAGTTGTTAAGATCTTGTTAACTTTGTTCCAGGAACACTAAAATGGTGTTGGGTAGTGAAGTCTGGCCAAAATCTGCACTTCCATATGTCCAGATCGCCCAACTGCCGGAGGAGGAAAGAAGAGGGAGAGAAATGGCAAGAACTGAACTACGTTGTCCTATTTATACTGGACGTGATTAGCGCGCGCTATGGGCAAGGTGTAGCGTGCGCTATCGGGCTGAAAGGCAGTCCACCGCCTTTAAAAGGTGGTGCAGAACTTTCTGCACTGGCCGCACTAGCATGCGTTACCCGTAATGGTTAGTGTGCGCTACCTGTTATTTTTCCGAGTAGAGTCCAGAAACCTCTGCATGTACTGACCGGCCATAATGGTGGGCGCTACCATCGCCAATTAACGTACGCTACCAATGTATGATTAGCGCGCGCTAGCAACACAGTCTAGCGTGCGCTAACTGCCACTTCTCGACATCACCATTATGAAGTTTGGTCAGGACGAACACATCCTGATAGGCACATAACTCGGCAATCACTAACAATCAACATACCAGTTCCAACTCCAATATACACACGGTTCCAGGCACCAAACAGTATAATATGGAACTTTCCCAAATCAACTCCCAATAGAATACGACTAAAAATAAACTACATTATTAATAAAGTACACGGATATTACACTAAATTCCTCCAATGGACTGATATTTGAATTTACATTTCAAACTTTATAGAGGCCGTAATGACCTTCCATAGTATATTTGTGCTTATTACGTCCGTTTTTTGTTTTCGTTGCGTGCATTAAAATGCCTGAATGACATTGTATAGTTTCTTCTATTTTTGTCATCGCGTACGTTAACTTGTATCGTTAACCACGTTAATCCTGGCTGGTTCAGCTGGGTATACTTCACGTATGTTAGTATGATGCATAGCATACGTTATTTGTGCTTTTGCTTAACTTCTTTGATTGTATGTCCAGCTCGTGCATCTTCGACTGCTTGTTGATTAATTGTCATTTTTTTATCATCAATACATCATTAAAATCATTTAATATATTTATGTGGAATAAAATATTCCAACAATATCCCCCTTTTGATGATGAGAAAACAACAATTCTTGATGGGATTTATAAGTGTAAAAATACAACTGAAAATATGCAGATCAAAGTTTTCGACTTTGTCCATTAGTGTTAGTTTTTCCATAGGAAGATATTCTCTCCCCTTATTTTGAATCTTGATGTATATATCTACACCTCTTCTCCCATCACATCTCTCCATTCTTTGTCGTTAGCAAAAAGTATATAAAATATTTTAAATATGAATAAAATCAATAAAACTAATTTGACAAAAAGGCTATATTCCCCCTAATTTTGTGCAAGTAATTTACTCCCCTAAAAATAATAACTCCCCTGAGTTTAACACCAATAAATTGAAAATATAAAAACAAATAGATGATTGTCAATTAAAATTTAAAGGTTTAGGGATCCAACCAACTCTGGGTCATTTTTGATTCAACAAATAGACAATATTTGGCACTATGCTTTGTTTTGGAATTCATATTTCCTTTATTTTCACTGTTCATCTTGCGATTTTGAAATTTCAAATGTGATGCCCAATTTTCAATCATTTATCACAATGGGGAATTTTGAAAATTAAAGCTATATTGGATTTATTTTTATCAAATAGTTCGAATCCAATTCATTGTTTATCTAATGATTTTTTTTATTTGAAAGTTGTTTTCCAAATTTATTATTTTCAAATTAAACATTATTCATTAAATTCTTAAGTTCTTTTTTGACTTTTAGTAGATCATCGTTTAATTTATTTCCTTTTCTAAACAAAAAGAATGATCATTTTCGATTAATTTCCCTATTTCTTGTATTTTGGAAATTTTATCTTCCATAATTTTATTTTCCATTTTAGGGGATTTATTGTCATTAAGCTAATTTTGAAAGTCCGTATGTAATAACTCATAAGAACTAAAAATTCGTCTTGAGACGAAGTACTTACGTGACTTTCGTTGTCGCTGTTGTCGTATGAGCGTCGTGCCATGTGCAATATCCGGATTTATTATTGTGTATTTTACCTGTATTCGAACCCTGTATTATTCGGATTTGTGATTTTGACTATTGGAGTATGATATTTCTTGCATTGGCATCCTTGTACTTAAGTATAACATCATGCAAAATTTCTCATGCAAACTAGTGATAGCGCACACTAAGAATGTAGCTTAACGCGCGCTATCGGGCTACAACTAGCGCACGCTATGTATGTAGGAGTTGCGTGCGCTAAGAACTCAATTATTGAGCCGGACGGCTAGCACATGCGCCAGCCGGGACATGGGTCCGGATAAGATTCCCGTGGATGAACCTGGACAGTTCTGAAGTCAACTCTTATTAGCGCACGCTAAGAAAAGCTTAGTGGCGTGCGCTAACTTGTATAAATGCAGAATATTATAAATGGGACAACAACCCGTTTTGGCTTTCATTTCTTTTGCCCATTCTTCATTCTTGAGAGGCCAGAGAGCTTTAATCACCCCTCTAACACACTGAGAACATATATTAGTGATCCTTGAATATTGGTTATCACTTGTGAATGATCATTGAAGAGAAGTAACACCTTGGAGTGGCACATAACCAACCGGAGTCGGATTCTACCTTGTGGTTCAGTGATTTCGGCATATTAAGGTATGTTCAACCTATCACCAGTCCTAGATTTGGATTCTAAGGGATATGATGATCATGTTAACGAGATATTGAATTTCATTAGTGAATTATTCAACAACATCATGTTTAGAAGATTGGAATGTCTACAATTACGATATTATTGTTAGAACCTTGAAGTCAGCATCCTAGTATTTCAAATGATGAGATAAACATTCTGAAGTTAACAATCCGTATGATTTATGTTATCTTTGTGATCATGAATTGGAGGAGATGTTATAAGAACTTAAGGGAAGAATCATCTTAGGAAATATTCTTTCGTATAAGTTGGAATTGTTAGTTCACCTCAAGATGAAGTCTGAATATGTATAATGATAGTAGAATCTAATACATCAACCGGAGATCACCAACTTCGCATGAGGATTGTAATCAAGATGGATTATGGTGTTATGACTATTATACGTATAGTTGCATCTCGAAGTTGTTACTATCCTTGAGATCATTCATAAGGGTTATGAACATAACATGAAGTCGGATAGCAAACATCAAATCACCGAGGAATTCGTTTACTTCATCACCATTTGTAAAATCTGCTGCCCTCCAGTGAACTGCCATGCACTCTTAGCGTGCGCTAATCTACGTTAATTAACGTGCGCTATCGTGTATGTTTAGCGTATGCCACATTTGCAACTTAGCGTGCGCTAAGTCATCAGGAGAGTCAGTTGGCTGACCAGTGAGGTACTGACCGTGTACGCTAGGCTGTGTGTATTGCGTGCGCTAACGAGTAGCATTAACGTACGCTACATAGGATGCGTAGCGTGCGTTAATCTATCCAGGCAGATTTCATATTAAGGACTTCCTACCGTAATTGTTGAATTGTTAGACGTTCGTACGGCATGAAATGAATTCTGTGCTATTTCTTTTGTTAAGGTTCGAGCTTAACACGTGATTGATCGAAGGGGACGACCTTCGAGTATTTTGATATTCGTGGAAGTTTATTCTTGTCAACGAACCGAGGCAAGTACTCTAATTAGAATTGTTTATATTATGACAATTATGATGTGATTGTATCGTGTAAATATATTGTGAATATATGTCCACCATGCGTTGATCCGACGGGAATCATCATGGGAATCTATAGTTGTGTGCGCTGGATCGTTGGACAGGTAATTCCACCATGTGTTGGTTCGACGAGATCATCATGGGAATCTATAGCTGTGTGCGCTGGATCGTTAGAATACCATCAATATGTTGAAACTGTTATGATATGATATGTGTTGTGGATATTCTCGTTGGAGAAACTTGTTATGATATAATTGTTGATTATATCACTGTTGTATGATTATTGTACTTGTACTAGCATCGTTGTGCTAACCCCTTCGGGGGTGAACATTTGTGTATGTTCAGGATCCAGGAGAGCGGGGAAACAACCACTGGAGATGCATGACGACGAGGGTGCAGAGTGATGTTCCGGCCGTGTTTACTGTCTGTTATTTGTTGGTTATTTTAATAAGTACTCGATTACGTCGTCAATTTATAATGTTTGGATTTTAGTGATGTAATAATAACTCTTCTTGGAATTTTTGTAATTTCGGTTTTGAACCAGTCGGTGGAATTTTATTTCAGGAATTTCATAAACTGGTATCTGTTATTGTCATTTCCTTTATTCAGCCTTGTAAATTCTTATGTAAAGGATTTACGGCGCTGTAATATTCCTGAATATATCGGGGGTGTTACAGAATATGGTATTGGAGCTAAGATTTTGGATATCTTGGCCATTGGGTTAAAATAGGGGTCATTTACGTCTTTTGAGGTAACCGGCCGTGAATGACATCACTGTACGGCCTACGTCTTCATGCGAACGGTGGTTGTAAGTTCCTAAACTCTATCTCGTTCTTTACATGTTGTACTTTTTATACTTGAACATTAGAACAATGTTGTTTCCTATATATTAAGTACTTGTGCTTACAGTATGTTGAGAGGCGGACGTGGACGTGGTCGCGGTCGTGGACACGGACGAAGGAATGCTGAAAGGGAGGCGTCGCCTTCTAATCAGGCTATTCATAGCTCAGGCGAGCCGCAACAATCCATCAATAACGAACCGGAACCTGGTGTACCAGAAATCCTTCGTGAAGTCGTGAACCAGATGACTCAGTTCGCTCAGGTCGTGGACCGAATGCAAGTGGCGGTAGGAATTCAGCAGGGAGATGGACAACAAAGGATTCCAGAAATGGGAAATCGAGGTGACCGATGGTTACAAGAGGTGGCAAAGATGCAACCACCCAAATTTGACGGTTTTTCCGAGACTCCCACTTGGGACCATTGGTTGAAGGAACTGGAGAAAATTTTTGCTGGAATTAATTGCACGGACAACAGGAGAGCTCCTATTGCCCAATACTTTCTGATAGGGGAAGCATCTGAGTGGTTGGAAGCTATCCGAACTGCAGATCATGATGCCGATTGGACGGAATTTAAAATGATGATGGAAGCTCAGTATTGCCCTCGTCCTGTGAGGGAAGCCAAAATTCGAGAATTTTTCTCCGCTCAGCCATCAGATGAACCCATATCCTGCATTTATTAAGGCGTTTAACCAAAGAATTAGCATTTGTTCGACATCCGGTGAGCAGGATGCGGAGATGATGATTCATTTTGAAATGAGAATGAAACCAGAAATCCAGAGGTACATGTCCGGTTTTGAATGTACCACTCTCCGCCAATACCAGGATAAGGCGTTGGCGTACGAAATAAAAGAAGCGGCAATGGAGAAGTTTGTGGAGTCGAAGAAACAGAAAGTCTCTGGTACTTTTACAGAGCATAAGAGGAGTGGGCCCCGCAAGGCCCAGTCTTCTTTTTCTTTCAAGAAACCTCCGCACCCATCTAAGAGCGGAAAGAATTACGCAGGCAGTGTCACCGACGGATACAGCTAGGAAGTGCTTTAATTGTGGTCGCCCAGGCCACCTTTGGCGCGATTGTTTGCGCACCCCAGTTACATGTTTTGACTGCGGACAGGAAGGGCACCGTGCGACGTTTTGCAAGGATGCCACCAAATACAATGGAACCCGTTCATCACAGCCAGTTCAGAAGGAAGCTAGTATCCAACAGACACAGCAAAGTGTTCAGATGCCTCAAAATTTTGGCCGCGGACGAGGCAGAGAACAATGGGACCGAAAGGGGACATCGAGTGCCGGATCTGTTCCCCCACGCCTGTATGAGATGAGAAGGACAGACGATCAGGATGCTACTGTCGCATCAGGTATTGTCCAGATCCTTTCCCAGCCAGTTAGCGTTTTATTCGATACAGGAGCTACGCATTCTTTTATATCTTTGTCTTGTGTAAATCGTTTGAATATTTCTGGTTTTCATACTTGTGAACCTTATGTTGTTGGTTTACCGAGTGGAGAGAGGATTGTTGGGAAATTAGAGACTAGAGATTTTCCTGTATTATTTGGGGGTAGGGAGTGGCTCTCAAATCTAATTATGATAGAAATGCAAGGAGATGACCTAATACTCGGAGACGATTGGCTTAATCGATATGGAGCAATTGTAAATTACCGAAGGAGGAATATTTCACTGATCGCTGATGATGGCTCCGAAGTACTGTTTGAAGGATGGAAACCAGGAAGCTCAGGAAAGTTGATCAAAGCAATGAAAGCTGTCAAATTGTTGAAACAGGGCTGCATCGGGTACTGGTGTTATGCAATGAAGAAAGAAGACGAAATTGTGGAACTTTCATCTATTCCTATTGTGAACGAATTTCCAGATGTATTTCCTGACGGGTTACCTGGGCTACCTCCACGAAGGGATGTAGAATTTACCATTGAGATGGAACCCGGAGCTACACCAATTTCTAAGGCGCCGTATCGTATGACACCTACTGAAATGTATGAACTGAAGAAACAACTGGACGAATTACTGGACAAAGGCTATATTCAGCCAAGTGTTTCACCCTGGGGAGCGCCAGTCCTTTTTGTCCGAAAGAAGGATGGATCGCTTCGACTGTGTATCGACTATCGAGAGCTGAACAAGATGACGATTAAGAACAAGTATCCGTTGCCACGGATTGATGATCTGTTTGACCAGTTGCAAGGAGCAACAGTATTTTCTAAAATCGATCTGAGATCAGGATACCATCAGCTGAGGATTAAGGAATCTGATGTTCCAAAGTCAGCATTCAGAACTCGCTACGGACACTATGAGTTTGTAGTGATGCCATTTGGTCTCACTAATGCATCTGTTGTATTCATGCAGTTGATGAACCGAGTGTTCATCGAATATTTGGATAAATTTGTGGTCGTGTTCATTGATGACATTCTGGTGTATTCTGAGAACCCAGAAGAGCATGCACAGCATTTGCGGATTGTACTAGAACTTTTGAGAAGCGAGCAACTGTACGCCAAACTCTCTAAGTGTGAATTCTGGCTAAAACAAGTAATGTTCCTCGGTCATGTGGTATCAGCAGAAGGAGTCCAAGTAGATCCGCAGAAAATCGAAGCAATTATGGATTGGAAACCTCCGAAGAACGTGAAAGAAGTCCGAAGTTTCTTAGGACTTGCTGGGTATTATCGTCGATTCGTGGAAGGGTTTTCCAAAATCTCCCGCCCACTTACTCGACTCCTGCAGAAAACTCAAAAGTTCGAGTGGAACGAGTCGTGTCTGTAATATCCGGATTTATTACGGTGTATTTCATACGTATTCAAATCCTGTATTATTCGGATTGGTGATTTTGATTATTGGAGTATGATATTTTGTGCATTGATATCATTGTACATAAGTAAAGAAACATGCAAAATTGCTCAAGCAACTTCGTGATAGTGCACGCTAAGAATGTATCTTAACGCGCGCTATCGGGCCATTATTAGCGCACACTATGAAGATAGGAGTTGCGTGCGCTAAGAACTCAATTATTGAGCGGGACGGCTAGCACATGCGCCAGCCGGGACATGGGTCCGGATAAGATTCCCGCGGACGCACCCGGACAATTCTGAAGTCAACCATTATTAGCGCACGCTAAGGAATGCTTAGTAGCGTGCGCTAACTTGTTAATAATGCAGAATATTATAAATGGGACAACAACCGTTTTGGCTTTCATTTCTTTCGCCTTTTCTTCATCCTCGAGAGTTCAGAGAGCTGTAGTAATACTCCTATACACTCAGAACACATCTTGTTGGTGTTTGTATATTGGTTATCACTTGGGAATATTCATTGAAGTGGAATAGCACCTTGGAGTGACATACAACCAACCGGAGTTGGATTCTACCTTACGGTTCAGTGATTTTCATTATATTAAGATATGTTCAATCTATCTCAAGACTTAGAATTGGATTCTAACAATTTGGACGATCATGTTAACAAGACATGGATTTTCATAGATGAATTATCCAAGTATATCATGTTTGGAATAGTGAGATGAATAAGCCTTAAATACCTTGTTTATAATCATCATGATTCGAATCTTATTTCACTGGATATGTGAAGAGAAGCTTCTATCATTGGTAAACCGAATCTAATAGATGATTTCATAGTAATCTTGGACTAGACGTTAACATCCTTATTGTTAGATAAATCTAAAGGTTTGATCATGGAAGGATTTATCTAGTATAGATAGAACGTTTAACAACTTCAGCATGATATTATGGATTGATATAGAGGTGTTAATATCAACCGTTAAGCTTTTCGGATCGTGATATGAAGAATTGTAGTCGTAATGGAATATGGTTTATATTGGTATGCATATCCTTGAATCTAAAGTTGTCTTTATCCGTAAAATCATTCATAAGGGTATGAACATGGTATTCATGGAAGTAACATGAATTATCACGCAAGATTTCATCGTTTCGATCATGGCAAGAAAGCATCGCTTTCGGCGAAAGCGCCATGCATAGATAGCGCCGCTATGCTATGAAGTTTAACGTGCGCTATCGAGCACGAGTTAGCGTCGCTACATTTGGTACGTAACGTCGCTAGACCATCGACGAAGTCGACTGGCCGTCGCTGGTAAATCGACCATGCATAGTTAGCGTACGCTAGTCTTTGTTGTTTGCGTGCGCTATCGGGCAGACTTAACGCACGCTACACAGAGTACTTAGCGTGCGCTAAGCAGTTCGGGAAGATTGCATTTTATGAACTTTTGGCCGTGAATCGAATTGTTAAACATTCATACGACGTGAGATAAATCCTATATCATTTCTTTTGTTAAGGTTTGGTCTCGTTACGTGATTGATTGAGGAGGACGACCTTCGAGTGTTCATTTTCGTGGAAGTATTGTTATTGTCTTCAAATCGAGGCAAGTACCTTAATTGTTTTATGTATTGTTGTTATACATATTTTTGTGCATGTATCTCGTTGTTGTATGTCCACCTCGTGTTGGTCCGACGGGATCATCGGGGATCTATGCTAGCGTGCGCTGGATCATCGGACGGGTTTTTCCACCACGGGTTGGTCTGACGGGATCATCGTGGGTTCTAGGCAGTGAACGCTGGATCGACGGAATTACCATGTGTATGTATTGATATCATGTTGTGATTATCAGTTGTGAATGTTATGTTTGAGTTTCTCGTAGGAGAAGACTCGTTGGTACTTCGTCGTTTACGTTATTATTCTTCGTGAGATATGAATAATATGTTGTGGTACCTGTACTAGCATCTTTGTGCTAACCCCTTCGGCGGTGAACATTTTGTTTGTGTTCAGGATCCAAGAGAGTGGGGAAACAACCACTGGAACTGTATGACGACAAGGGTGTAGAGTGATGTCCCGACCGGGTTTATTTATCTGTTGTTTATTCGTTATTTCAATAAGGCGAGCCGCAACAATCTATTAATAATGAACCAGATCCTGCTGTACCAGAGATCCTTCGTCAAGTGGTGAACCAGATGACTCAGTTCACCCAGGTCGTGGACCTAATGCAAGTGGCGGTGAGATTACAACAGGGAGAGAGACAGCAAGGGATCCCAGACATGGGAAATCGAGGTGACTGGTGGCTGCAGGAGGTGGCGAAGATGCAACCACGCAAATTCGATGGTATTTCTGAGACTCCCACCTGGGATCATTGGTTGAAAGAACTGGAGAAAATCTTTGCCGGAATCAACTGCCCAGACGACCGGAGAGCCTCTATCGCTCAATATTTTCTGATAGGTGAAGCGTCCGAATGGTGGGAAGCCATCCGGCCTGTAGACCATGATGCCGATTGGACAGAGTTTAGATTGATGATGGAAGCTCAGTATT
The DNA here is from genome assembly GCA_033398695.1 of Orobanche coerulescens. Classification (NCBI taxonomy): domain Eukaryota; kingdom Viridiplantae; phylum Streptophyta; class Magnoliopsida; order Lamiales; family Orobanchaceae; genus Orobanche; species Orobanche coerulescens. The sequence goes on along the minus strand of CM065805.1, from coordinate 142,576,913 downwards.
GCCCTCGTCCTGTGAGGTAAGCCAAAGTTCGGGAGTTTTTCTCCGCTCAGCCTTCTGATGTGCCAGTATCCCAGGCGATCAAGACGTTTAACCAGCAGCTGGCGTTTGTTCGACATCTGGTCAGAACAGATGCAGAAATGATGATCCATTTCGATATGAGGATGAAACCAGAAGTTCAGAGGTACATGTCCGGATTCGAATGTACCACACTCCGCCAATACCAGGATAAGGCGTTGGCATATGAGATCAAGGAAGCAGCCATGGAGAAATTTGCGGAAACCAAGAAACAGAAAGTCTCTGGTACTTTTACAGAGCACAAGAACAGCGGGGCCCGTAAGGCCCAGTCATCCTTTCACTCTTTCAAGAAATCCCCGCACCCAGCTAGGAGCGGAAAGAACTTCGGAGCGACATCAACTATTACTGATGTTACCAGGAAATGCTTTAACTGTGCCCAAACGGGGCACTATCGACGGAATTGCCCCTTCCTGCTGTGACTTGCTTTGATTGTGGACGAGAGGCACATCAGGCGGTGTTTTGTGAAGAGGCTGCAAAGTCTTTTAGAGCCCGTACACCACAGCCAGTCCAGAAGGAGGCCAGTATTCCACAGACGCAGCAAAGTGTTCAGATGCCTCAGAATTTTGGCCGCGGGCGAGGCAGAGGATAATGGGACCGAAAGGGGACATCGAGTGCCGGATCTGCTCCCCCACGTCTGTACGAGATGAGGAGGACAGACGATCAAGATGCTGCTGTCGCATCAGGTACTGTCCAGATCCTTTCCCAGCCAGTTAGCATTTTATTCGATACAGGAGCTACACATTCTTTCATATATTTGTCTTGTGTAAATCATTTGAATATTTCCGGTTTTCATGCTTGTGAATCTTATGTTGTTGGTTTACCGAGTGGAGAGAGGATTGTCGGAAATTTAGAAACTAGAAATTTCCCTGTATCATTTGGAGGCAGAGAGTGGCTCTCAAATCTGATCGTGATAGAAATGCAAGGAGATGACTTGATACTCGGAGACGATTGGCTTAATCGATATGGAGCAATTGTGAACTACCGAAGGAGGAATATCTCACTGATCGCTGACGATGGTTCCGAGATTCTGTTTGAGGGATGGAAACCGGGAAGCTCAGGAAAATTGATCAAGGCGATGAAAGCTGTCAAATTATTGAAACAGTAATGCAAGATGCTGGTGTTACGCAATGAAGAAAGAAGACGAAATTGTGGAACTTTCATCCATTCCTGTTGTGAACGAATTTCCAGATGTATTTCCTGACGAGTTACCTGGACTACCTCCACGAAGGGATGTGGAATTTACCATTGAGCTGGAACCCGGAGCTACACCGATTTCCAAGGCGCCGTATCGTATGGCACCTACTGAGATGTACGAACTGAAGAAGCAGCTGGAGGAGTTACTGGACAAGGGCTATATTCAGCCAAGCGTTTCACCCTGGGGAGCGCCAATTCTTTTTGTCCGAAAGAAGGATGGATCGCTCCGACTGTGTATTGACTATCGAGAGCTGAACAAGTTGACGATTAAGAACAAGTATCCGTTGCCACGGATTGATGATTTGTTTGACCAGTTTCAAGGGGAAATAGTATTTTCTAAGATCGATTTGAGATCAGGATATCATCAACTGAGGATTAAGGAATCTGATGTTCCGAAATCAGCGTTCAGAACTCTCTACGGGCATTATGAGTTTGTAGTGATGCCGTTTGGTCTCACTAACGCACCTGCTGTATTTATGCAATTGATGAACCGTGTGTTCATTGAATTTTTGGATAAATTTGCGGTCGTGTTTATTGATGACATTCTGGTGTATTCTAAGAGTCCGGAAGAACATGCGCAGCATTTGCGGATTGTATTGGAACTTTTGAGAAACGAGCAATTGTACGCCAAACTTTCTAAGTGTGAATTCTGGCTAAAGGAAGTAATGTTCCTCGGCCATGTAGTGTCAGCTGAAGGAGTCCGAGTAGATCCTCAGAAGATCGAAGCAATTATGGATTGGGAGCCTCCAAAGAACGTGAAAGAAGTCCGAAGCTTCTTAGGACTTCTTTGGATATTATCGTCGATTCGTGGAAGGGTTTTCTAAAATTTCCCGCCCACTTACTCGACTTCGCGTAAAACTCAAAAGTTTGAGTGGAACGAGTCGTGTCGGACTAGTTTTGATGAGTTAAAGAAGAGATTGACGACGGCACCGATTCTCTCACTTCCGCGAGGAACCGGAGGATTCATAGTTCTGATGATGCTTGAACCAAGGACTTGGGTGCGTATTGATGCGAATGATAAGGTGATCGCTTATGCGTCGCGACAACCGAAACCTTATGAAGTGAATTACCCGACACATGATTTGGAGCTAGCAAAGGTGGTTTTGCCTTGAAGATCTGGAGGCATTATCATGACGGACTCATCGGATATTTACGGATCATAAGAGTCTCAAGTACATATTTAGTCAGAAAGAGTTGAACATGCGGCGAAGAAGATGGTTGGAACTGATTAAGGACTATGACTTGGAGATTTTATATCATCCACGCAAAGCGAATGTAGTGGCCGATGCACTTAGCCGCAAGCCTGTCTCTATTCAGATGCTGGAGACGCTGACCTCCCAACTTAGCCTTCAGCGAGAGATGATTCGTGAAGGAATTTAGGTATGGTTACAAAGTGTCCAAGGACAACTGTGCGTGATGGAGATAACTTCATCTTTAACCGAAGAAATCAAATATAGACAGGCAGATGATCCTCTGATGATTCGGTTACATGATGAAGTGATCAAAGGAAAGGCCCCCGGATTCATAATTCATGACGATGGAGTTTTGAGATTTCAGAACCGACTCTGCGTTCCCGATGTTGATGTTCTGAAACAGACGATTATGAAGGAAGCTCATAGTTCGCCCTATTCTATCCACCCGGCACCAAGAAATGTATAAGGACTTGAAGCAGAATTTCTGGTGGGGCAACATGAAGAAAGACGTAGCGGACTATGTTTTGAAATGCTTGACTTGTCAACAGGTTAAGATCGAGCATCAACGGCCTGCTGGAATGTTGAAGCCGCTCCCGATTCCTGAATGGAAGTGGGAAGACATATCGATGGACTTTATCACTAATATGCCGAAAACCACGACAGGAATGAACATGATTTGGGTGATAGTTGATCGTTTATCCAAATCGGCTCATTTTCTAGGTATTAAGGATACGTGGGGACCACAGAGGTTGGCACGAGTATTTATTTCGGAGATAGTTCAATTGCATGGTACGCCGAAGACCATTGTTTCTGATCGAGACGGTCGTTTTGTGTCTCACTTTTGGAAAGCAATTCATAAGGCCTTGGGGACGGAATTGAACTTCAGTACAGCTTATCACCCGCAGACTGACGGACAATCTGAGAGAACTATACAAACAGTGGAAGACATGCTAAGGGCCTGTGCCTTAGATTGGTCAAACGATTGGGAAGTTCATCTACCGTTGATTGAATTTACCTACAACAATAGTTGGCATGCTTCTATTAAGATGGCACCGTTTGAGGCATTATACGGAAGGAGATGCAGATCGCCTCTATGCTGGGACGATTCATCGGACTTGATCGGAACAGAACCAGAGTTGATCGTGCAGACTGGAGAGAAGATAGCCTTGATCCGTGAAAGGCTGTTGACCGCCCAGAGTCGCTAGAAATCCTATGCGGACGTACGCCATCGCCCATTGGAGTTCAATACTAGAGACCATGTACTTTTGAAGGTTTCTTCTACTCGGGGAATCTTTCGTTTCGGAAGGAAAGGAAAGCTGAGTCCGAGATATATCGGACCATTTGAGATCCTCGAGAGAGTTGGGGAGTTGGCATACAGATTGGCATTGCCGCCGTGATTGTGCCATGTTCATAACGTGTTCCACGTATCCCAGTTACGGAGGTATATACCAGATCCCAGTCATATCATTGATTTCGGCGAGATCGAAGTCGCGCAGGATGGGACATTTGAAGAAAGACCGGTCAAGATACTCGAGAGTCGAGTTAAGCAACTGAGGAACAAACCAATCGTTTTGGTCAAAGTTCAGTGGTCACGTCACGGAATGGAAGAAGCCACCTGGGAAACGGAAGTGATATGAAGTCTAGATATCCCGAGTTATTTTCGTCTTGAGTTTTGGGACGAAACTCCTTTTTAGTAGGAGAGTATGTAATATCCGGATTTATTACGGTGTATTTCATACGTATTCAAACCCTGTATTATTCGGATTGGTGATTTTGATTATTGGAGTATGATATTTCGTGCATTGATATCATTGTACATAAGTAAAGAAACTTGCAAAATTGCTCAAGCAACCTCGTGATAGCGCACGCTAAGAATGTATCTTAACGCGCGCTATCGGGCCATTATTAGCGCACGCTATGAAGATAGGAGTTGCATGCGCTAAGAACTCAATTATTGAGCGGGACGGCTAGCACATGCGCCAGCCGGGACATGGGTCCGGATAAGATTCCCGCGGATGCACCCGGACAATTCTGAAGTCAACCATTATTAGCACACGCTAAGGAATGCTTAGTAGCGTGCGCTAACTTGTTAATAATGCAGAATATTTTAAATGGGACAACAACCGTTTTGTCTTTCATTTCTTTCGCCCTTTCTTCATCCTTGAGAGTTCAGAGAGCTGTAGTAATACTCCTATACACTCAGAACACATCTTGTTGGTGTTTGTATATTGGTTATTACTTGGGAATATTCATTGAAGTGGAATAGCGCCTTGGAGTGGCATACAACCAACCGGAGTTGGATTCTACCTTACGGTTCAGTGATTTTCATCATATTAAGGTATGTTCACTCTATCTCAAGACTTAGAATTGGATTCTAACAATTTGGACGATCATGTTAACAAGATATGGATTTTCATAGATGAATTATCCAAGTATATCATGTTTGGAATAGTGAGATGAATAAGCCTTAAAAACCTTGTTTATAATCATCATGATTCGAATCTTATTTCACTGGATATGTGAAGAGAAGCTTCTATCATTGGTAAACCGAATCTAATAGATGATTTCATAGTAATATTGGACTAGACGTTAACATCCTTATTGTTAGATAAATCTAAAGGTTTGATCATGGAAGGATTTATCTAGTATAGATAGAACGTTTAACAACTTCAGCATGATATTATGGATTGATATAGAGGTGTTAATATCAACCGTTAAGCTTTTCGGATCGTCATATGAAGAATTGTAGTCGTAATGGAATATGGTTTATATTGGTATGCATATCCTTGAATCCGAAGTTGTCTTTATCCGTAAAATCATTCATAAGGGTATGAACATGGTATTCATGGAAGTAACATGAATTATCACGCAAGATTTCATCGTTTGATCATGGCAAGAAACGATTCTTGCCGTGATGGCGCCATGCATAGCAAGCGCACGCTATGCTATGAAGTTTAACGTGCGCTTATCGAGCACGAGTTAGCGTCTTCGTTTGGTGCATGCGACGCTAGACCATCGACGAGTCATTGGCGGTCGGTGAATGCGACCATGCATAGTTAGCGTACGCTAGTCTTTGTTGTTTGCGTGCGCTATCGGGCAGACTTAACGCACGCTACACAGAGTACTTAGCGTGCGCTAAGCAGTTCGGGCAGATTGCATTTTATGAACTTTTGGCCGTGAATCGAATTGTTAAACATTTATACGACGTGAGATAAATCCTATATCATTTCTTTTGTTAAGGTTTGGTCTCGTTACGTGATTGATTGAGGAGGACGACCTTCGAGTGTTCATTTTCATGGAAGTATTGTTATTGTCTTCAAATCGAGGCAAGTACCTTAATTGTTTTATGTATTGTTGTTATACATATTGTTGTGCATGTATGTCGTTGTTGTATGTCCACCTCGTGTTGGTCCGACGGGATCATCGGGGATCTATGCTAGCGTCATACTGGATCATCGGACGGGTTTTTCCACCACGGGTTGGTCTGACGGGATCATCGTGGGTTCTAGGCAGTGAACGCTGGATCGACGGAATTACCATGTGTATGTATTGATATCATGTTGTGATTATCAGTTGTGAATGTTATGTTTGAGTTTCTCGTAGGAGAAGACTCGTTGGTACTTCGTCGTTTACGTTATTATTCTTCGTGAGATATGAATAATATGTTGTGGTACTTGTACTAGCATCGTTGTGCTAACCCCTTCGGGGGTGAACATTTTGTTTGTGTTCAGGATCCAGGAGAGCGGGGAAACAACCACTGTAACTGTATGACGACGAGGGTGCAGAGTGATGCCCCGACCGGGTTTATTTATCTGTTGTTTATTCGTTATTTCAATAAGTACTCGAGTACGAAGTCGTTTGTGATGGATTTGAATTTGGTGATGTATTATTGAGTTCTGTTGAACAATTGTACTATTTCTGTATTTGGTCAAGACTGATGTACTGTAATTCCGTTATTTCCATTCGTTAGTACCTTTTTATGCTTGTTCAATTCTTCAGCTTTGTAAATCCTTATGTAAAGGATTTACGGCGCTGTAATATTCCCAAATATATCGGGGGTGTTACAGTGTCAGACTAGTTTTGACGAATTAAAGAAGAGATTGACGACGGCACCGATTCTATCACTTCCACAGGGGACTGGAGGATTCATAGTTTACAGTGATGCTTCGAACCAAGGACTCGGATGCGTATTAATGCAGAATGACAAGGTGATCGCTTATGCTTCACGGCAGCTGAAACCTTATGAAGTGAATTACCCAACACATGATTTGGAGCTAGCAGCAGTAGTTTTTGCTTTGAAGATCTGGAGGCATTATCTGTACGGGACTCACTGTCAGATTTTTACGGATCACAAGAGTCTCAAATACATCTTCAGTCAGAAGGAATTGAACATGCGGCAAAGAAGATGGTTAGAGCTGATTAAGGACTATGACTTGGAGATTTTGTATCATCCAGGCAAAGCGAATGTAGTAGCCGATGCACTCAGCCGCAAGCCTGTTTCTATTCAAATGCTAGAAACGCTGACCTCCCAACTTAGCCTTAAACGAGAGATGATTCGAGAAGGAATTGAAGTGTGGTTACAAAGAGTCCAAGGACAACTGTGCGTAATGGAATTAACTTCATCATTAACCGAAGAAATCAAATCTAGACAGGCGGATGATCCTCTGATGATTCGGTTACGTGATGAAGTAATCAAGGGAAAGGCCCCCGGATTCCTAATTCATGATGATGGAATTTTGAGATTCCAGAACCGACTCTGCGTTCCTGATATCAATGTTCTGAAACAGACGATTATGAAGGAAGCTCACAGTTCGCCCTATTCTATCCACCCGGGCACCAGTAAAATGTATAAGGACTTGAAGCAAAATTTCTGGTGGGGCAACATGAAGAAAGATGTAGCGAACTATGTTTCGAAATGCTTGACTTGTCAGCAGGTTAAGATCGAGCATCAACGGCCTGCCGGAATGTTGAAGCCGCTCCCGATTCCTGAATGGAAGTGGGAGGACATATCGATGGACTTTATCACTAATATGCCGAGGACCAAGACGGGAATGAACATGATTTGGGTGATAGTTGATCGTTTAACCAAATCAGCTCATTTCCTAGGCATTAAGGACACATGGGGACCAGATAAATTGGCACGAGTATTTATTTCGGAGATAGTTCGATTGCATGGTATGCCGAAAACCATTGTTTCTGATCGAGACGGCCGTTTTGTGTCTCACTTTTGGAAAGCAGTTCATAAGGCCTTGGGGACCGAATTGAACTTCAGCACAGCTTATCACCCACAGACTGATGGACAATCAGAGAGGACTATTCAAACAGTGGAAGATATGCTGAGGGCTTGTGCCTTAGATTGGTCAACTAATTGGGAAGTTCACCTACCGTTGATTGAATTTACCTACAATAATAGTTGGCATGCTTCCATTAAGATGGCACCGTTTGAGGCATTATACGGGAGGAGATGTAGATCGCCCCTATGTTGGGATGATTCATCAGACTTGATCGGGACAGAACCAGAGATGATCGTAGAGACTCGAGAGAAGATAGCCTTGATTCGTGAAAGGCTGTTAACCGCCCAAAGTCGCCAGAAATCTTACGCAGACGTACGTCGTCTCCCATTGGAGTTCAGTACTGGAGACCACGTACTGTTGAAGGTTTCTCCTACTCGAGGGATCTTTCGTTTCAGAAGGAAAGGAAAGCTGAGTCTGAGGTATATCGGACCATTTGAGATCCTTGGGAGAGTTGGAGAGTTAGCATACAGATTGGCATTGCCGCCGTCATTGTGCCATGTTCATAACGTGTTCCACGTATCCCAGTTACGGAGGTATATACCAGATCCTAGTGATGTCATTGATTTCAGCGAGATCGAAGTTGCTCAAGATGGGACGTTTGAAGAAAGACCGGTAAAGATACTCGAGAGTCGAGTTAAGCAGTTGAGGAACAAACCAATCGTTTTGGTCAAAGTTCAATGGTCACGCCATGGAGTGGAAGAAGCCACATGGGAAACGGAAGATGGCATGAAGTCCAGATAGCCCGAGTTATTTCCGTCTTGAGTTTCGGGACGAAACTCCTTTTTAGTAGGAGAGTATATAATATCCGGATTTATTACTGTGTATTTTACCTGTATTCGAACCCTGTATTATTCAGATTTGTGATTTTGACTATTGGAGTATGATATTTCTTGCATTGGCATCCTTGTACTTAAGTATAACATCATGCAAAATTTCTCATGCAAACTCGTGATAGCGCACGCTAAGAATGTAGCTTAACGCGCGCTATCGGTCTACAACTAGCGCACGCTATGCATGTAGGAGTTGCGTGCGCTAAGAACTCAATTATTGAGCGGGACGGCTAGCACATGCGCCAGCCGGGACATGGGTCCGGATAAGATTCCCGTGGATGAACCTGGATAGTTCTGAAGTCAACTCTTATTAGCGCACGCTAAGAAAAGCTCAGTAGCGTGCGCTAACTTGTATAAATGCAGAATATTATAAATGGGACAACAACCCATTTTGGCTTTCATTTCTTTCGCCCATTCTTCATTCTTGAGAGGCCAGAGAGCTTTAATCACCCCTCTAACACACTGAGAACATATATTAGTGATCCTTGAATATTGGTTATCACTTGTGAATGATCATTGAAGAGAAGTAACACCTTGGAGTGGCACATAACCAACCGGAGTCGGATTCTACCTTGTGGTTCAGTGATTTCGGCATATTAAGGTATGTTCAACCTATCACACCCTAGATTTGGATTCCAAGGGATATGATGATCATGTTAACGAGATATTGAATTTCATTAGTGAATTATTCAACAACATCATGTTTAGAAGATTGGAATGTCTACAATTACGATATTATTGTTAGAACCTTGAAGTCAGCATCCTAGTACTTCAAATGATGAGAGAAACATTCTGAAGTTAACAATCCGTATGATTTATGTTATCTTTTTGATCATGAATTGGAGGAGATGTTATAAGAACTTAAGGGAAGAATCATCTTAGGAAATATTCTTTTGTCTAAGTTGGAATTGTTAGTTCACCTCAAGATGAAGTCTGAATATGTATAATGATAGTAGAATCTAATACATCAACCGGAGATCACCAACTTCGCATGAGGATTGTAATCAAGATGGATTATGGTGTTATGACGATTATACGTATACTTGCATCTCGAAGTTGTTATTATCCTTGAGATCATTCATAAGGGTTATGAACATAACATGAAGTCGGATAACAAACATCAAATCACCGAGGAATTCGTTTACTTCATCACCATTTGTAAAATCTGCTGCCGTCCAGTGAACTGCCATGCACTCTTAGCGTGCGCTAATCTACATTAATTAACGTGCGCTATCGTGTATGTTTAGCGTACGCCACATTTGCAACTTAGCGTGCGCTAAGTCATCAGGCGAGTCAGTTGGCTGACCAGTGAGGTACTGACCGTGCATGATTAGCGTACGCTAGGCTGTGTGTATTGCGTGCGCTAACGAGTAGCATTAACGTACGCTACATAGGATGCGTAGCGTGCGTTAATCTATCCAGGCAGATTGCATATTAAGGACTTCCTACCGTAATTGTTGAATTGTTAGACGTTCGTACGGCATGAAATGAATTCTGTGCTATTTCTTTTGTTAAGGTTTGAGCTTAACACGTGATTGATCGAAGGGGACGACCTTCGAGTATTTTGATATTCGTGGAAGTTTATTCTTGTCAACGAACCGAGGCAAGTACTCTAATTAGAATTGTTTATATTATGACACTTATGATGTGATTGTATCGTGTAAATATGTTGTGAATATATGTCCACCATGCGTTGATCCGATGGGAATCATCATGGGAATCTATAGCTGTGTGCGCTAGATCGTTGGACAGGTAGTTCCACCATGTGTTGGTCCGACGGGATCATCATGGGAATCTATAGCTGTGTGCGCTGGATCGTTGGAATACCATCAGTATGTTGAAACTGTTATGATATGATATGTGTTGTGGATATTCTCGTTGGAGAAACTTGTTATGATATAATTGTTGATTATATCACTGTTGTATGATTATTGTACTTGTACTAGCATCGTTGTGCTAACCCTTCGGGGTGAACATTTGTGTATGTTCGGGATCCGGGAGAGCGGGAAACAACCACGGAGATGCATGACGACGAGGGTGCAGTGATGTTCGCCGGGTTTTCGTCTGTTATTTGTTGGTTATTTTAATAAGTACTCGAGTACGTCGTCAATTTATAATGTTTGGATTTTAGTGATGTAATAATAACTCTTCTTGGAATATTTGTAATTTCGGTTTTGAACCAGTCAGTGGAATTTTATTTCAGAAATTTCATAAACTGGTATCTGTTATTGTCATTTCCTTTATTCAGCCTTGTAAATTCTTATGTAAAGGATTTACGGCGCTGTAATATTCCTGAATATATCGGGGGTGTTACACCATGAGTGTGTGATTTGTATGAAATCTTTCATATTCTTCACCATCGTCACTCCAGGTAGCTATATACGCTTCCTTTTGGAAGTCGAGCCACGATAGTTTTTCGCAAAGTGGTCGGGTTTCCCACAATATCGACAATTATTGTCGAACCTTTTTAACTCATTACGGGCTTGCGAGTTGATGTCTTTTCTTCTCCGATTTAATAGGTTTTGATAATATTGATGTTTTTGGCATAAAATGATGATTTTTCATCATCATCATCGATCATAATTTTTTCATTATCTGACGTCTTTTTAGCTTTCAAAGCTATGGTTTTATCTTTGGGCTTTGGTCTGGTATTTCTTGATTTTAACATGATCTCGTAATTATTAGCGAACCGACAAGTTCGCTAAAATCTAACATATCGAGATCTTTCGCTTTATAATATCCATGACCGTCCAATCCCATTCATAAGGTAGTGATCATAATATTTTCTTCACTATTTCACTACTCAATAATGGTTTATCAAAACAAGCAAGTACATTTGTGATGACCGAAAATTGCTCGAGCATATTTTATATGGACTCATCATCTTTCATCATGAATAACTCATAGTCGTGGAGAAGCATATTTATCTTCGTCTCCTTGACTTGAGTTGTTCCTTCGTGAGTTACCTCGAGCATTTTCAAAATTTATTTGGCACTTTCACACGAAGAGATTAGATTATGTTCTTCTGGATTCAGAGTATAATATAGCAATTGTGTGGCTTTACAATTAATGGTCATTCTTTCAATCCTCCTCATTATATTCTTCGAAATTTTTGAGAGAGCCATTGGATTTCGTAGAAACTTTTGGATTAAAGCAAGTTATCTTCCAAATTTTGATATCGTATGATCGAATAAAGATTGACATCTTTTTTTTCCATGTCATGAAAGTTTATCCTTCGAAAAGTGATGGTCGGTTTAAGGCAAGACCTTCTACCGGAGCAAAATTAAATGTCATAGGATCTTTTCTCCTTATATGTTAAGCGTACTATTTATAGACTGCTCCGATACCAATTATTGAGTTGGTACTACCACTAGAAGGGGGTTTGAATAGTGCGGTGAAGAGTAATGAACTCTTTTTACACGGAAGCAATAGAAAAATGACAAAAAGATTTATAGAGGTTCGGAAACTTGCCTACGTCCTCTCTCCTTCATTATCTTTTTCTATAGGTTCAAGATAAATCTTTCTGCCTTGTCTTCGATCGGTCCGAGGTAAACTGTTATAATCATATCTTCGATCGGTCCAAGGTAACTCATTTCTAGCTTTCTGTTGGTGCAAGAAAAACTTCACTGGATTTAGATTATGATTATACCAATACCGGATCCACGATCCTAATAATGCCGAATCAAATCTACAATCCTTTCTTTTCTCTCGTGTATAGATGAGTGAATGAAACACTCAAACTCTTATCAATTACACTCAATTACAACAACAATGAAGTATGTAAGTATCTCAGATGTTTAGGAATTATTCTTGAAGTTGTTGTGTGTTGTTGTATATACAATACCAAGTGAATTAGTACTTAGGCTTTAAATCCTCAACTAGCAGTTGCTACATGCTCAGTTATAGCATAAGCAATACCATATCCATAGTGAATGTTAAGTCATGTTACATATGTAATCCATGCAACGTTACGTACGTTAGACTCTTTTCAGTATAGTCCAGCACCTTCATTTCTTTCTTTGCGTATGTTATCTCTCCACGTTGCGTACTTTAAGTACAACAGGCATATGAACATCGTACAAGTTGACCTTCTAGATTCCTTCCAACAGTCTGATATTTGAATTTGCATTTCAAACTTTATATCAACCATAATGACTTTCCATGGCGTACATTAAGTTGTGCTTATTACGTACGTTTTGTGTTTCGGTTGCGTGCATTAACATGCTTGAATGTCATCATCCGGTTTCTTCTATTTTATCATTGTCTACGTTAACTCGTATCGTCAACGTATGTTAACCACGTTAATCCTGGTTGGTTCAGCTGGCTATGTTTTACATGTGTTAGCTATGATGCATAGTGTACGTTATCTGTGATTTTCCTTTAATTGTTGATTTTCTGTCCAGTTTGTGCGTCTTCGACTGTTTGTTGATTTAATTGTTATTTTTCTTTGATTATCAACACACCATCAGAATCATTAAATATATTTATGTGGAATAAATATTCCAACAATGAAAAATTTTCGGCTTGTACTCACTACAGATGGAATGAATCCCTTTGGTAACTTAAGCACTAAACACAGTTCTGTTGGAATATTTATTCCACACATTATTTAATTTGTGTTTTGATGATTAAAGTTGCTAAACAACAAAACGACAAAACGACGAAGCAGATGAAGACCAAAAAAGATGAGCATAATGCATGTCTAGTGCACTAAGACATATATGTTAGCGCACGCTAACGAGGAGTCAACTGCATATCAGCCAAGTTCGAAGTAAGCTGAAGTGAAGTCAGCTGATGAGATAGCTCACACTACACGTTATCATTAACGCACGCTATCGAGCCATGTTACTGTTGGGAAGATATTCAAACACAGAATGACGTATGCAATGAAGTCAGAATTAGCACACGCTACAAAGAAGGATTAGCGCACACTAAGCAGTTTGAATCAAGTCAATCAGAACGTTGGGAAAAGCAGGTCAAAGTCAGCATATCAAACGGATACTTTGACAATCCATGCAACGAATATATTGGATTAGCGCACGCTACAATGTGTTATTAACGCACGCTAATACAAGATGGTTACGTAGGTAAGGCAGAAGGCATAACGTACGCTAAAGAAGAAATGAAGCTACTGGACTGGAACTGGGAAAAGTCTAGCGCACGCTATAGGCACGCTAATGATACTATCGCATGCTAATAGAGAAAGGCTAGCGCACGCTAGCAAGTCAAAACAGCCAGCAACGGCTAGTTTGTGGGAAATGCCTATAAATACCATTCCTATGGTATTGTTTGAGAACAACAACTCCAAGCATTCAAGACATTGATCTTATATTCATATACCTACATTGTTGTTGTAATATTGATCTTATATAGTTAGTTTGAGTGTTTATACATTCAACATTATACGAGAGGTAAAATAAAAGATACGATTGGATTTGGTGTTATTAGGATCAAGTATCCGGCATTGTTAGAATCGCAATCGCTATCTTAATGAGGTTTATCTAGTACCCATAGAAAGCTAGAGTAGTTGATTCTTATCCATTAGAAAAGGAAAAACGGTTTTACTCGGACCGATAAAAGACGAGCTTGTAACGGTAATCCCTCGACCGATTGAAGAGAGGCGTAGAGGTTTTGCTCTTAAACCTATAGAAAAAGATCTTGAGAGAGAAGACGTAGGCACGTTTGGCTGAACCTCTATAAATCGTTGTGTTGTTTATTTTCCGCACCGTATTTACGCTTCCGCACAAACGGCGCGATATCCGATAATATACCAACAATTAGTAGCGGAGCGATACTATAATACGCGGCTTAACATCCGAGGAGAAGATCCAAAATGGCGTTTCAAATGGCTCTCGTTGAAGGCCTTGCTCTCAACCGACCACCATTTTTTGATGGATCGAATTTCATGACTTGGAAGAAGAAAATGTCTATTTTCATCCGAGCTTACGATATCGAATTATGGAAGGTGATATGCCTTGGTCCCAAAATTCCGACGAACTCAAACGGAACTCTCAAAAACTTTGAAGAGTATGATGATGCGGATTGGAAAAACGACCATTATAATTTCAAAGTCACGCAATTATTATACTGTGCTTTAAATCCGGAAGAACACAACCGGATATCATCGTGTGATAGTGCCAAAGAGATCTGGAAAATGCTTGAGGTAACACACGAAGGTACGTCTCAAGTCAAAGAGACGAAGATAAACATGCTCCTTCACGATTATGAATTATTCCAAATGAAGGACGACGAATCCATATCGATTATGCTTGACCGATTTTCGGTTATCACCAATGGATTAGCATGTTTCGGAAAACCACTTCCGAGTAGTGAGAAAGTAAAGAAAATTTTCCGATCACTACCTCGAGAATAGGACGGTACGATTACGGCAATAATGGAATCTAAAGATTTAAACAATCTTGATTTTAGTGCTCTTGTTGGTTCTCTTATCAACTACGAGATCGTTTTAAAATCTCGGAATGCCAAACCGAAACCGAAGGAAAGATCGATAGCCTTCAAGGCTAAGGTGCCGAGAAAGAAAGAAGAAATCCCAGTGGACGAAAGTGATGAAGAAATGGCATATTATGCCAAGAATATTAATAAGTTCCAACACTTATTAAACCGGAGAAAGAAGGACATCCAAGCGGGCGAATCTAAAAAGTTCGACAACACTTGTCGACTATGTGGTAAACCAGGCCACTTTGCAAAGAACTGTCGTGTAAAACCCAATGAGGTTTTAATCGCAACATGGAGCGACGAAGATCCCGATGAAGATTTTCTTGACCAAAATAATCTCGCGCTCATGGCCCGGAGTTCATTCGACGATAGCGACGTTGAAAGCCAAGTAAGTAACTTCTACGACGAACTCTTTGAAGCATTCGAGTTATTACATACGGATTATCAAAATACTTTAAATGAAATTAAATCCCTCAAGTATAAACATAAAACTTTGGAAATTGAAAATTCCAAAATACTTGAAAAAGGGAAATTTGTTGAAATCGATCATTCGAAATGCATTGAAAATGAGAATATCTTAAAGAATGATCTTTTAAAAGTTTAAGATGAACTAAAAATTTTGACAAAGAAATTCTCGTGCGGCAACGATAAATTTGAACAAATATTATGCGTTCAAAAATATACTCTAAATAAAGAGGGGTTAGGATTCAAACCACGTTCGAAAAACGAATCCGTCAATTTCAAAATACCCCGACGTGAAAAATGTTTGAAAATTGGGCATCATATTTTTAACTGTAAAAGCACATGCCGGACGATAAAAGTGAAAAATATTTGGGTTCCTAAAGGAACAATTATTCCAAACATCGTCTACGTTTCAAAAGAAAAACCAACTATAGGTTGGATCCCCAAAAATAAATTTTAACAAGTGATATTTTACAAAGGGGGAGAAGGAATATTTTTGAGGGGAAGATAATATTTTCAGGGGGAGTTATACCCATATCATGCATATTATTTATATTCGATAATTGGTATTTTCTACATTCTTTTTATACTTTTTGATGAAGACAAAAAGGGGGAGAAGGAGATGAATTGATAATTATGAGAAAAATCGATGAAGTCGAAAAGAAAAAGAAAGCACACAAAAAGGGGGAGATAAAACGAAGGAGTTGAAAAATAAAGGAGATGTCGAAAAGAAAAGAGGATTGGAGAAACTAACGAAACGATCAAAGCCGAAAACATTGATTCGTATATATATACATATATTTTATTCTTACAGATTTTATCCAATTCAAGAGTTGTTTTGTAATCATCAAAAAGGGGGAGATTGTTGGAATATTTATTCCACACATTATTTAATTTGTGTTTTGATGATTAAAGTTGCTAAACAACAAAACAACATCGAGGCGAAGCAAAACGACGAAGCAGACGAAGATGCAAAAAGCTGAGCATAATGCATGTCTAGCGCACGCTAAGACATATATGTTAGCGCACACTAACGAGGAGTCAATTGCATATTAGCCAAGTTCGAAGTAAGCTGAAGTGAAGTCAGCTGATAAGATAGCGCACGCTACACGTTATCATTAATGCACGCTATCGAGCCATGTTACCGTTGGGAAGATATTCAAACACAGAATGACGTATGCAATGAAGTCAGAATTAGCGCACGCTACAAAGAAGGATTAGCGCATGCTAAGCAGTTTGAATCAAGTCAATCAGAACGTTGGGAAAAGCAGGTCAAAGTCAGCATATCAAACGGATACTTTGACAATCCATGCAATGGATATATTGGATTAGCGCACGCTAAAATGTGTTATTAACGCACGCTAATACAAGATGGTTACGTACGTAAGGCAGAAGGCATAACGTACGCTAAAGAACAAACGAAGCTACTGGACTGAAACTGGGAACAGTCTAGCGCATGCTATAGGCACGCTAATGATACTAGCGCACGCTAATAGAGAAAGGCTAGCGCACGCTAGCAAGTCAAAACATCCAGCAACGGCAAGTTTGTGGGAAATGCCTATAAATACTATTCCTATGGTATTGTTTGAGAACAACAACTCCAAGAATTCAAGACATTGATCTTATATTCATATACCTACATTGTTGTTGTAATATTGAGCTTATATTGTTAGTTTGGGTGTTTATACATACAACATTATACGAGAGGTAAAAGAAAAGATACGATTGGATTCGGTGTCATTAGGATCAAGTATCCGGCATTGTTAGAATCGCAATCGCTATCTTAGTGAGATTTATCTAGTACCCATAGAAAGCTAGAGTGGTTGATTCCTTATCCAATAGAAAAGGAAAAATGGTTTTACTCGAACCGATAGAAGACGAGCTTGTAACGGTAATCCCTCGACCGATTGAAGAGAGGCGTAGAGGTTTTGATCTTAAACCTATAGAAAAAGATCTCGAGAGAGAGGACGTAGGCACGTTTGGCCGAACCTCTATAAATCGCTGTGTTGTTTATTTTCCGCACCGTATTTACGCTTCCGCACAAATAGCGCGATATCCGATAATATATCAACAATTGGCAGCGGAGCGGTACTACAATACGCGGCTTAACATCCGAGGAGAAGATCCAAAATGGCGTTTCAAATGGCTCCCGTCGAAGGCCTTGCTCTCAACCGACCACCATTTTTTGATGGATCGAATTTCATGACTTGGAAGAAGAAAATGTCTATTTTCATCCGAGCTTACGATATCGAATTATGGAAGGTGATATGCCTTGGTCCCAAAATTCCGACGAACTCAAACGGAACTCTCAAAACCTTTGAAGAGTATGATGATGCGGATTGGAAAAACGATCATTATAATTGCAAAGCCACGCAATTATTATACTGTGCTTTAAATCCGGAAGAACACAACCGGACATCATCGTGTGATTGTGCCAAAGAGATCTGAAAATGCTTGAGGTAACACACGAAGGTACATCTCAAGTCAAAGAGACGAAAATAAACATGCTCCTTCACGATTATGAATTATTCCAAATGAAGGACGACGAATCCATCTCGATTATGCTTGACCGATTTTCGGTTATCACCAATGGATTAGCATGTTTCGGAAAACCACTTCCGAGTAGTGAGAAAGTAAAGAAAATTCTCCGATCACTACCTCGAGAATAGGACGGTACGGTTATGGCAATAATGGAATCTAAAGATTTAAACAATCTTGATTTTAGTGCTCTTGTTGGTTCTCTTATCAACTACGAGATCGTTCTAAAATCTCAGAATGCCAAACCGAAACTGAAGGAAAGATCGATAGCCTTCAAGACTAAGGTGCCGAGAAAGAAAGAAGAAATCCTGGTGGACAAAAGTGATGAAGAAATGGCATATTATGCCAAGAATATTAATAAGTTCCAACACTTATTAAACCGGAGAAAGAAGGACATCCAAGTGGGCGAATCTAAAAAGTTCGACAACACTTGTCGACTATGTGGTAAACCAGGCCACTTTGCAAAGAACTGTCGTGTAAAACCCAAGGAGGTTTTAATCGCAACATGGAGCGACGAAGATCCCGATGAAGATTTTCTTGACCAAAATAATCTCGCGCTCATGGCCCGGAGTTCATTCGACGATAGCGACGTTGAAAGCCAAGTAAGTAACTCCTACGACGAACTCTTTGAAGCATTCGAGTTATTACATACGGATTATCAAAATACTTTAAATGAAATTAAATCCCTCAAGTATAAACATAAAACTTTGGAAATTGAAAATTCCAAAATACTTGAAAAAGGGAAATTTGTTGAAATCGATCATTCGAAATGCATTGAAAATGAGAATATCTTAAAGAATGATCTTTTAAAAGTTTAAGATGAACTAAAAATTTTGACAAAGAAATTCTCGTGCGGCAACGATAAATTTGAACAAATATTATGCGTTCAAAAATATACTCTAAATAAAGAGGGGTTAGGATTCAAACCACGTTCGAAAAATAAATCCGTCAATTTCAAAATACCCCGAATGTGAAAAATGTTTGAAAATTGGGCATCATATTTTTAACTGTAAAAGCACATGCCGGACGATAAAAATGAAAAAGATTTGGGTTCCTAAAGGAACAATTATTCCAAACATCGTCTACGTTTCAAAAGAAAAACCAACTATAGGTTGGATCCCCAAAAATAAATTTTAACAAGTGATATTTTACAAAGGGGGAGAAGGAATATTTTTGAGGGGAAGATAATATTTTCAGGGGGAGTTATACCCATATCATTCATATTATTTATATTCGATAATTGGTATTTTCTACATTCTTTTTATACTTTTTGATGAAGACAAAAAGGGGGAGAAGGAGATGAATTGATAATTATGAGAAAAATCGATGAAGTCGAAAAGAAAAAGAAAGCACACAAAAAGGGGGAGATAAAACGAAGGAGGAGATGTCGAAAAGAAAAGAGGATTGGAGAAACTAACGAAACGATCAAAGCCGAAAACATTGATTCGTATATATATACATATATTTTATTCTTACAGATTTTATCCAATTCAAGAGTTGTTTTGTAATCATCAAAAAGGGGGAGATTGTTGGAATATTTATTCCACACATTATTTAATTTGTGTTTTGATGATTAAAGTTGCTAAACAACAAAACAATATCGAGGCGAAGCAAAACGACGAAGCAGACGAAGATGCAAAAAGCTGAGCATAATGCATGTCTAGCGCACGCTAAGACATATATGTTAGCGCACACTAACGAGGAGTCAATTGCATATTAGCCAAGTTCGAAGTAAGTTGAAGTGAAGTCAGCTGATAAGATAGCGCACGCTACACGTTATCATTAATGCACGCTATCGAGCCATGTTACCGTTGGGAAGATATTCAAACACAGAATGACGTATGCAATGAAGTCAGAATTAGCGCACGCTACAAAGAAGAATTAGCGCATGCTAAGCAGTTTGAATCAAGTCAATCAGAACGTTGGGAAAAGCAGGTCAAAGTCAGCATATCAAACGGATACTTTGACAATCCATGCAATGGATATATTGGATTAGCGCACGCTAAAATGTGTTATTAACGCACGCTAATACAAGATGGTTACGTACGTAAGGCAGAAGGCATAACGTACGCTAAAGAAGAAACGAAGCTACTGGAATGAAACTGGGAACAGTCTAGCGCATGCTATAGGCACGCTAATGATACTAGCGCACGCTAATAGAGAAAGGCTAGCGCACGCTAGCAAGTCAAAACATCCAGCAACGGCTAGTTTGTGGGAAATGCCTATAAATACTATTCCTATGGTATTGTTTGAGAACAACAACTCCAAGCATTCAAGACATTGATCTTATATTCATATACCTACATTGTTGTTGTAATATTGAGCTTATATTGTTAGTTTGGGTGTTTATACATTCAAGATTATACGAGAGGTAAAAGAAAAGATACGATTGGATTCGGTGTTATTAGGATCAAGTATCCGGCATTGTTAGAATCGCAATCGCTATCTTAGTGAGGTTTATCTAGTACCCATAGAAAGCTAGAGTGGTTGATTCCTTATCCAATTTAAAAGGAAAAATGGTTTTACTCGGACCGATAGAAGACGAGCTTGTAACGGTAATCCCTCGACCGATTGAAGAGAGGCGTAGAGGTTTTGATCTTAAACCTATAGAAAAAGATCTCGAGAGAGAGGACGTAGGCACGTTTGGCCGAACCTCTATAAATCGCTGTGTTGTTTATTTTCCGCACCGTATTTACGCTTCCGCACAAATAGCGCGATCTCCGATAATATATCAACAATTGGCAGCGGAGCGGTACTACAATACGCGGCTTAACATCCGAGGAGAAGATCCAAAATGGCATTTCAAATGGCTCCCGTCGAAGGCCTTGCTCTCAACCGACCACCATTTTTTGATGGATCGAATTTCATGACTTGGAAGAAGAAAATGTCTATTTTCATCCGAGCTTACGATATCGAATTATGGAAGGTGATATGCCTTGGTCCCAAAATTCCAACGAACTCAAAAGGAACTCTCAAAACCTTTGAAGAGTATGATGATGCGGATTGGAAAAACGATCATTATAATTGCAAAGCCACGCAATTATTATACTGTGCTTTAAATCCGGAAGAACACAACCGGACATCATCGTGTGATAGTGCCAAAGAGATCTGAAAATGCTTGAGGTAACACACGAAGGTACGTCTCAAGTCAAAGAGACGAAGATGAACATGCTCCTTCACGATTATGAATTATTCCAAATGAAGGACGACGAATCCATCTCTATTATGCTTGACCGATTTTCGGTTATCACCAATGGATTAGCATGTTTCGGAAAACCACTTCCGAGTAGTGAGAAAGTAAAGAAAATTCTCCGATCACTACCTCGAGAATAGGACGGTACGGTTACGGAAATAATGGAATCTAAAGATTTAAACAATCTTGATTTTAGTGCTCTTGTTGGTTCTCTTATCAACTACGAGATCGTTCTAAAATCTCCGAATGCCAAACCGAAACTGAAGGAAAGATCGATAGCCTTCAAGACTAAGGTGCCGAGAAAGAAAGAAGAAATCCCGGTGGACAAAAGTGATGAAGAAATGGCATATTATGCCAAGAATATTAATAAGTTCCAACACTTATTAAACCAGAGAAAGAAGGACATCCAAGTGGCCGAATCTAAAAAGTTCGATAACACTTGTCGACTATGTGGTAAACCAGGCCACTTTGCAAAGAACTGTCGTGTAAAACCCAAGGAGGTTTTAATCGCAACATGGAGCGACGAAGATCCCGATGAAGATTTTCTTGACCAAAATAATCTCGCGCTCATGGCCCGGAGTTCATTCGACGATAGCGACGTTGAAAGCCAAGTAAGTAACTCCTACGACGAACTCTTTGAAGCATTCGAGTTATTACATACGGATTATCAAAATACTTTAAATGAAATTAAATCCCTCAAGTATAAACATAAAACTTTGGAAATTGAAAATTCCAAAATACTTGAAAAAGGGAAATTTGTTGAAATCGATCATTCGAAATGCATTGAAAATGAGAATATCTTAAAGAATGATCTTTTAAAAGTTTAAGATGAACTAAAAATTTTGACAAAGAAATTCTCGTGCGGCAACGATAAATTTGAACAAATATTATGCGTTCAAAAATATACTCTAAATAAAGAGGGGTTAGGATTCAAACCACGTTCGAAAAACGAATCCGTCAATTTCAAAATACCCCGACGTGAAAAATGTTTGAAAATTAGGCATCATATTTTTAACTGTAAAAGCACATGCCGGACGATAAAAATGAAAAAGATTTGGGTTCCTAAAGGAACAATTATTCCAAACATCGTCTACGTTTCAAAAGAAAAACCAACTATAGGTTGGATCCTCAAAAATAAATTTTAACAAGTGATATTTTACAAATGGGGAGAAGGAATATTTTTGAGGGGAAGATAATATTTTCAGGGGGTGTTATACCCATATCATGCATATTATTTATATTCGATAATTGGTATTTTCTACATTCTTTTTATACTTTTTGATGAAGACAAAAAGGGGGAGAAGGAGATGAATTGATAATTATGAGAAAAATCGATGAAGTCGAAAAGAAAAAGAAAGCACACAAAAAGGGGGAGATAAAACGAAGGAGTTGAAAAATAAAGGAGATGTCGAAAAGAAAAGAGGATTGGAGAAACTAACGAAACGATCAAAGCCGAAAACATTGATTCGTATATATATACATATATTTTATTCTTACAGATTTTATCCAATTCAAGAGTTGTTTTGTAATTATCAAAAAGGGGGAGATTGTTGGAATATTTATTCCACACATTATTTAATTTGTGTTTTGATGATTAAAGTTGCTAAACAAAAAAACAACATCGAGGCGAAGCAAAACGAAGAAGCAGACGAAGATGCAAAAAGCTGAGCATAATGCATGTCTAGCGCACGGTAAGACATATATGTTAGCGCACGCTAACGAGGAGTCAACTGCATATTAGCCAAGTTCGAAGTAAGCTGAAGTGAAGTCAGCTGATAAGATAGCGCACGCTACACGTTATCATTAACGCACGCTATCAAGCCATGTTACCGTTGAGAAGATATTCAAACACAGAATGACGTATGCAATGAAGTCAGAATTAGCGCACGCTACAAAGAAAGATTAGCGCATGCTAAGCAGTTTGAATAAAGTCAATCAGAACGTTGGGAAAAGCAGGTCAAAGTCAGCATATCAAACGGATACTTTGACAATCCATGCAATGGATATATTGGATTAGCGCACGCTACAATGTGTTATTAACGCACGCTAATACAAGATGGTTACGTACGTAAGGCAGAAGGCATAACGTACGCTAAAGAAGAAACAAAGCTACTGGACTGAAACTGGGAACAGTCTAGCGCATGCTATAGGCACGCTAATGATACTAGCGCACGCCAATAGAGAAAGGCTAGCGCACGCTAGCAAGTCAAAACAGCCAGCAACTGCTAGTTTGTGGGAAATGCCTATAAATACCATTCCTATGGTATTGTTTGAGAACAACAACTCCAAGCATTCAAGACATTGATCTTATATTCATATACCTACATTGTTGTTGTAATATTGAGCTTATATTGTTAGTTTGAGTGTTTATACATTCAACATTATACGAGAGGTAAAAGAAAAGATACGATTGGATTCGGTGTTATTAGGATCAAGTATCCGGCATTGTTAGAATCGCAATCGCTATCTTAGTGAGGTTTATCTAGTACCCATAAAAAGCTAGAGTGGTTGATTCCTTATCCAATAGAAAAGGAAAAATGGTTTTACTCGGACCGATAGAAGACGAGCTTGTAACGGTAATCCCTCGACCGATTGAAGAGAGGCGTAGAGGTTTTGATCTTAAACCTATAGAAAAAGATCTCGAGAGAGAGGACGTAGGCACGTTTGGCCGAACCTCTATAAATCGCTGTGTTGTTTATTTTCCGCACCGTATTTACGCTTCCGCACAAATGGCGCGATATCCGATAATATATCAACAATTGGTAGCGGAGCGGTACTACAATACGTGGCTTAACTGTAACACCCCCAAATCCTATTGGGTTATTACAGTGCCGTGGACCCCACACCAGGAGATCCACCAGGCTAACACGATCAAAAATACAACTAACTGACCAAAAGGGGAATCACAATCCCTACACTGACATTCAACATAATTTTCCGATATGGAATTTCAATGACAACAATGGGCCTACATGGCCCAAATAAATTACAACGACATCCACGAGCCTTGCTCGGATAATACAAAATGACAATAACTGACAAAACTGGAGTACTCCAACTGTCTGACTGACATGAACACAAAAACATCTCGGACTAGTATCGCTCGCATGCCTCGTTGCCACGTCATGCCCCTGTGTCTCAACTCTCTCCTCGCAAACACCTAAAACATGAAAACATGTTCCGCCCCCACGGGGTCAGTCATCCAGATAATGATTATCAAATACATGTACAACATGATATTCATCCAAAGGGCAGAATGAATAGTATAGTAATGGTAATACGAGATGCTCACAAACCAAAGTAAGAATCGAGCATTCGTGGAATACTATGCCCACGGCATACAAGCAATACCTGCTCAATAGGTTAGAACACAAGTGCCCAACGGCGAATCATCAATACAGAACACAACAATACATCACCCGAAGGTAACCCAAGCCAAGCACTGAAATAGATACGAATCACAATGCCCGAAGGCTCCACCAGGAATACCGATACATCACAATGGCCTATGACCAACTCGAAAAGTCGTTTATCATCATAATACCACGAATGTCATTCACCAAAGTCATCAATCACCATAATGGCCCGAAGCCAAAACAGCCCAGTCAGATCAATGAGGGCCGGCCACGGCACGAAGCCGTATCACAATGAGATCATCCAATGACCGTGACTCTGAATTGCAGTCTTTGGGAAACCAACCGCGAGGGTTCAAGCCCCAGACTTACCCATAATGAGATCACCCGGTGGCCGTGACCCTCGAATCGTAGGTGTTGGGAAACCAACCGCGAAGGTTCAAGCCCCAAACTTACCCATAATGAGATCATTAACATGACCGTGACTCTCGAATCGTAGGTGTTGGGAAACCAACCGCGAAGGTTCAAGCCCCAAGCTTACCCATAATGAGATCATTAACATGACCGTGACCTACTGAACTGTAGGTGTTGGGAAACCAACAGCGAAGGTTCAAGCCCCAAGCTTACCCATAATGAGATCATTAACATGACCGTGACCTACTGAACTGTAGGTGTTGGGAAACCAACCGCGAAGGTTCAAGCCCCAAGCTTACCCATCGAGCACTAGCCGAGACTAGCCTCCAAAATATAATTAATCACAACAGTAACAATCCCAAGATTACCAAATTCACAAGAGTAATAGCGTGCTGCCTTGAGTCGGCCAACACGACGACAACAACTCATGGATGGGCACCGTCCATGGCGGTCCCAATTCAAATACCTCGACTGCCTTGGAATGGCCAATCGATCACAACAACTTAACGGATGGAAATTATCCTTGACAGTCCCAATTCAATACGTCGATTACCTTAGAATGGTTAATCGATAACGATGACACAACGGATGGGAATTAACTTGATAATCCCAATTAAATACGTCGATTACCTTAGAACGGTTAATCGATGACCAATGATACAACGGATGGGAATTATCTTCGATAATCCCAATTAAATAAATCGATTACCTTAGAACGGTCAATCGATACACAATGATACGGTAGAGTAGATGTCCCGGCGTCTTAAACTGACCACCGAAACAGATATAATAAACGAATATATCAAACGCCTTCAGTCGGCCAATGCAACATCATAGTGACAGTTCCAATTCAATAATAACGATTCAACGATGCCTCAGAACGACATTCACGTCAACAATAATAATCGATACATCGATGCCGCGAACCGGCTATCGACAACAAGAATCTCAATGCCTTAAACCGGCCGTTAACGAATAACAATCACATCTGGCATAATCACCGAATGGTATTGCATCAAACAATTCCCGAATATCAACAAATCATGAAGAGACTAAGTCTCGAAATGATACAATACATTCATACACATATATGATAACATTAATCTCATTGACCAGTACAAGTATAAAACTTGCCTCAAACCGAAGACGAGAAAGTCCTTCCACGATCAACGTCCTGGCACGAAACGACGAACGGCGCCTCCCGACGAACACAAACACTCGAACAACCTTGAATGAAAACGATTCATTCAAAAACACAAAATCAATAGAAAATAACGACAAGGACAAAGTCCGATTCAAACACGAATCGATCACACCGCACGAACGAGTATCATAGTACTCAACTATGAATTCTAACGTCCTCCAACACCTCGATGATCAATTAACATGATCATTACGTTCTTAATACTTGTGAAATCCATTCAACAAGATTCACTTAAGAACAATCATCAAAACAATCATCTCAAGATGATAATATCACCAATATCATCAAATTGATCCTCCTACAATGATAATATTATCACTATTATCATTATCACCTCAAGAACATCATCAACTCAATAATCATGATGTCTGAAACGAAATCCTTCATCAATGCATCATGAATTCGGATTAAACAACAAGATTCACTCAACCATTTTCAAATTATGATAATCACCTCCTGGATCATCATAAATCCTTACTAAAATGGTTAAAATCTTACAAGAACACCACCAACAATAATAATCATCTCAAGACTATGTTAATCATATAACAATCTTAACATAATCTCTCCTAGACATGATTAAAACCTCCAAACAATCTAAAACATCAAGAACATAATCATCCTCAAGCTATACCAACATGTTCTTCATCAAAAGTTCATCTAAACTATGAAGAATCATGATATACTCCATTAATCAAACAATACCCGAAGAAAACAACAACAACAACTCGAAAATCACTTGAAGAACAAGAGATTGAGGGAACTTACCAAAGAAGAACAAGAAGAAGCCTCCAAACACCAAAGGAGCACTAACAAGCTTCCAACTTCAAGCTTCAATCCAAGCTAGGATGATCAAGATCGAGTTGGAAGAGGCTAAACATCAATAACAAGTCCAAACGGACGATTCTAGGGAGAGAAAATGTGTTTTGGTTCGTGAGGAAATGAAAGACGAGACCAAGATAAATAGACTGACCAATTCATTACGTACGTTATACACTATGGTTAACGTACGTAAGAGGCATTACGTACGCTATGCCAATACATTAACGTACGTAATGAAAAATCCAGAACTAACTGGACTAAAATACGAAGGCCTTAACGTACGTAAACAAGAACTTATTACGTACGTTAACAAGACCTACATTACGTACGTAAAGCTCACCTCTTAACGTACGTAAGGGTCCGCTTATCGCAATAGTGAGATCCGATCGGAAGATGCTCGGGACCCACCGGCCGAAAGTGACTACGAGGAAGGTTCCTGCCACCTACCAAGCATTACGTACGTAACCTTACAGGCATAACGTACGTAATACTCAACCCATAACGTACGTAAGTCTACACATATAGCGTACGTTAAGGCTAGTGTACTTAGCCAAAAATCCAAACTCTCCAACCAACATTCAAACGACGAAACTAACCCGATGACAAGTATAATATTTCGATCCCGAAATATTCCAATACAATATACATTGTATCAGTCCAAAACAACAACACTTGTACAATTCCAAATGAATATGTACAACTCAACAGTAACACGAAAAAAAAAATATCCCCGGATATTACATACTCCCCCCTTAAAAAGAGTTTCGTCCCCGAAACTCAGGGTGCAAAAACATGGGGTACGAACTATCCATCAGGATAAGAAAACAACATCTCCAGGAATACTCCTCACTGCGAACCACTTCTCCTGAGTAATCGGGCCAACCCCACGGGTTCCCGCATCTCCTCTGCCCTAACACGGCGAAAAACAAGGGATAAAAACACTTAACCAACTGCGAGATCAGCCGAAACATAACTCTCCCGCTAGAGACCAGCCAGGAAGTCGTACCAATCGCATGACTAGTAACACCGGTGTACACACCCCGCGGGTGCCTCCCATTGTACATGTCTACAATCATCGGTGTACACTCCCCCGTTCTCATCAGCATCGGACGCCAATGCAATCACTGACTCATGCCACAAAAGGAAAATAACAACGCACATGTGGTCCTCGGGACCATATCAACTGCACACCCAAGTCCTCACGACTCGGCGTCTCGGATTGAAATGAACAATCACCCAGATTATTAAAAAATCTCGGGTACAACACCAAAAGGAAGGAAAAACACATCACACGACCTCAAATCTCAATATTCTCAGATACAATCATTACAAGATAGATCAACCATAAATGGTTCGCAACCACAGTACTAAAGTACAGACAGAGTCAAACATCAATCCGAAAAATAAAGAAAGAAATTAAGGCTACATCTCAAATGTATCCAAAATCAACATCCTCCAGGTCATCGAACTCCTCGATCTGATCGACTCGAGGAAGATCCAAATCTGAGCTCGCCGCTCCTCCTCGAGTGTCCATACTTCTGGCTCCCGAAGCCCGATACGACCCCTTGGATAGAGTACGGACTGAAGAAACAAAGTCTCTCGAGGCCCGTGATTTCCCTTGAGATCTACTGGCACTAGAACCCCTGCAGTATTTCTGAAGGTGTCCCTGCCTCCCACACAGAAAACAAGCAATAGACCGCATCGAGCACCGAGTACTGCGATGTCCTATTGTATCACAGTTAAATCAAACAATGGTCGAACCCGTCACCTGAGAAGAAGATGCTTTCCCAGCACGAGGAAGACTAGAAAACGACCTCCTAGATGTCGGAGCCCGATGTCCCTCTGAACGAACCGGTATCCTAGTCCTCTCACCGGAAGAAACTGAAGGGTTCTCCCGAGAAAGCTCCTTGATCAAAAGCTCTGCTCCAAGAGCATTCTCGATGAATTCACCAAGTGAATTGCAATTATGGTTGAACAACTGCATCCTCAACTGAGGGTTCAGTCTCTTGCTAAAATACTTGATCTTATCCGCCTCAGTACGGATAACAGATGAAGCAAACTGAAGGAGTCCCTGAAACTTCTCAGCAATAACAATAACACCCTCGTCCTCGACGGATTCGGGGTTCAAAACCTCTGACAGTTTGGCTTCACGAAGTGGAGCCGGATAATACCTCTCTAACATGAGAGTCTTAAACTCACTCCAAGCACAATCACGATCGGTGGGTTTTACAGAAAGCCACCAAGAATAAGCGCCTTTACTCAAATGGTAAGCCGCTACTGCCACCCTACTCTCTTCCGGACACTGAACCATGTCGAAGAGTTTATCAAAATGTTCAAGCCAATGAATAATATCAGTTGGTTCCGACGAACCCTCAAAAATAGGCGGCCTCTGACGAGATGTCGCCGATAATCTGACTCACTCTCCTGGACTGTCCATAAAACGGCACCTGGGATCCCTGCTGCGGTGGACCACATACCACTGAGGTCTGTATGGTTTCCATTATCTGCGTCATCTGGGTCATCATGCCCCTCATAAGCAAGTAAGGGTCGATGTGGTCACTCTCAGTCTGGTCGACTCCTCGAGTATGACGTTCCGAAGGGGAACCGGTCGCATAAGTCACATCTTCGGCTGAATTCTGATCCCTCTCGGCATCCGCACACGCATAATCACGAGGTTCTGGGTTTCGGCCTGCTCCGCAGACTTTACCCCCTCTGCCACATCCTCGGTTTCTTCTTTCCATACTGAAAGAATAACGCTCGATCATGAACAAAGCTCAAATATGCCTCAACGGCTAATCCCCAATGCTATGTCAATAGCCAAACACGAGTATATATACTCAACAAATAAACAATCGCTTAAAACATGCTAATTATAGCCAATACTGAGCCGACACGCTCCAAAGCAATTAATCATGAATGGGTCGTAACATAATGTTACATACAGGTTTCAACAAAACATGTATAATCAATGGCATAATGAATGTATGAGCATACAAGAGAATCGAGTCCTTACACAGGTCATACGAAGCTTCTAGGTCTTGTGATACTAGTCTTCACTGACGACGACTCGATGAAAGAATGACTCATACAGTCGTCCAACTACCACGACTCACAAAACCCGACTGTCCAGATTTTCATAACCTGTAGTTCACTACTACCGCGTCGGTAGAACCGCATAACTCACATATCAGGGTATCTCACAACCCAACTCTCTGATACCATCTTCTGTAACACCCCCAAATCCTATTGGGTTATTACAGTGCCGTGGACCCCACACCAGGAGATCCACCAGGCTAACACGACCAGAAATACAACTAACTGACCAAAAGGGGAATCACAATCCCTACACTGACATCAAACATAATATTCCGATATGGAATTTCAATGACAACAATGGGCCTACATGGCCCAAATAAATTACAACGACATCCACGAGCCTTGCTCGGATAATACAAAATGACAATAACTGACAAAATTGGAGTACTCCAACTGTCTGACTGACATGAACACCAAAACATCTCGGACTAGTATCGCTCGCATGCCTCGTCGCCACGTCATGCCCCTGTGTCTCAACTCTCTCCTCGCAAACACCTAAAACATGAAAACATGTTCCGCCCCCACGGGGTCAGTCATCCAGATAATGATTATCAAATACATGTACAACATGATATGCATCCAAAGGGCAGAATGAATAGTATAGTAATGGTAATACGAGATGCTCACAAACCAAGGTAAGAATCGAGCATTCGTGGAATACTATGCCCACGACATACAAGCAATACCTGCTCAACAGGTTAGAACACAAGTGCCCAACGGCGAATCATCAATACAGAACACAACAATACATCACCCGAAGGTAACCCAAGCCAAACACTGAAATAGATACAAATCACAATGCCCGAAGGCTCCACCAGGAATACCGATACATCACAATGGCCTAACAGCCGAACAGCCCGAAGCTGTTTATCATCATAATACCCTTAATGCATTCAGCCAAATCTGTCAATCACAACAATGGTCCGAAGCCAAAACAGCCCGAAGCTGTATCAATGAGGGCCGAAGCCACGGCACGAAGCCGTATCACAATGAGATCATCCAATGACCGTGACCTGCTGAATTGCAGGTGCTGGGAAACCAATCGCGAGGGTTCAAGCCCCAGACTTACCCATAATGAGATCACCCAGTGACCGTGACCTACTGAACTGTAGGTGTTGGGAAACCAACCGCGAAGGTTCAAGCCCCAAGCTTACCCATAATGAGATCATTAACATGACCGTGACCTACTGAACTATAGGTGTTGGGAAACCAACCGCGAAGGTTCAAGCCCCAAGCTTACCCATAATGAGATCATTAACATGACCGTGACCTCGAATCAGGTAGGTGTTGGGAAACCAACCGCGAAGGTTCAAGCCCCAAGCTTACCCATAATGAGATCATTAACATGACCGTGACTCATCGAATCGTAGGTGTTGGGAAACCAACCGCGAAGGTTCAAGCCGCAAGCTTACCCATCGAGCACTAGCCGAGACTAGCCTCCAAAACATAATTAATCACAACAGTAACAATCCCAAGATTACCAAATTCACAAGAGTAATAGCGTGCTGCCTTGAGTCGGCCAACACGACGACAACAACTCATGGATGGGCACCGTCCATGGCGGTCCCAATTCAAATACCTCGACTGCCTTGGAATGGCCAATCGATCACAACAACTTAACGGATGGAAATTATCCTTGACAGTCCCAATTCAATACGTCGATTACCTTAGAACGGTTAATCGATAACGATGACACAACGGATGGGAATTAACTTCGATAATCCCAATTAAATACGTCGATTACCTTAGAACGGTTAATCGATGACCAATGATAGAACGGATGGGAATTATCTTCGATAATCCCAATTAAATAAATCTATTACCTTAGAACGGTCAATCGATACACAATGATACGGTAGAGTGGATGTCCCGGCATCTTAAACTGACCACAGAAACAGATATAATAAACGAATATATCAAACGCCTTCAGTCGGCCAATGCAACATCATAGTGACAGTTCCAATTCAATAATAATGATTCAACGATGCCTCAGAACAACATTCACATCAACAATAATAATCGATACATCGATGCCGCGAACCGGCTAACGACAACAAGAATCTCAATGCCATAAACCGGCCGTTAACGAATAACAATCACATCTGGCATAATCACCGAAGGGTATTGCATCAAACAATTCCCGAATATCAACAAATCACGAAGAGACTAAGTCTCGAAATGATACAATACATTCATACACATATATGATAACATTAATCTCATTGACCAGTACAAGTATAAAACTTGCCTCAAACCGAAGACGAGAAAGTCCTTCCACGATCAACGTCCTGGCACGAAACGACGAACGGCGCCTCCCGACGAACACAAACACTCGAACAACCTTGAATGAAAACGATTCATTCAAAAACACAAAATCAATAGAAAATAACGACAAGGACAAAGTCCGATTCAAACACGAATCGATCACACCGCACGAACGAGTATCATAGTTCTCAACTATGAATTCTAACGTCCTCCAACACCTCGATGATCAATTAACATGATCATTACGTTCTTAGCACTTGTGAAATCCATTCAACAAGATTCACTTAAGAACAATCATCAAAACAATCATCTCAAGATGATAATATCACCAATATCATCAAATTGATCCTCCTACAATGATAATATTATCACTATTATCATTATCACCTCAAGAACATCATTAACTCAATAATCATGATGTCTGAAACGAAACCCTTCATCAATGCATCATGAATTCGGATTAAACAACAAGATTCACTCAACCATTTTCAAATTATGATAATCACCTCCTGGATCATCATAAATCCTTACTAAAATGGTTAAAATCTTACAAGAACACCACCAACAATAATAATCATCTCAAGACTATGTTAATCATATAACAATCTTAACATAATCTTTCCTAGACATGATTAAAACCTCCAAACAATCTAAAACATCAAGAACATAATCATCCTCAAGCTATACCAACATGTTCTTCATCAAAAGTTCATCCAAACTATGAAGAATCATGATATACTCCATTAATCAAACAATACCCGAAGAAAACAACAACAACAACTCGAAAATCACTTGAAGAACAAGAGATTGAGGGAAATTACCAAAGAAGAACAAGAAGAAGCCTCCAAACACCAAAGGAGCACTAACAAGCTTCCAACTTCAAGCTTCAATCCAAGCTAGGATGATCAAGATCGAGTTGGAAGAGGCTAAACATCAATAACAAGTCCAAACGGACGATTCTAGGGAGAGAAAATGTGTTTTGGTTCGTGAGGAAATGAAAGACGAGACCAAGATAAATAGACTGACCAATTCATTACGTACGTTATACACTATGGTTAACGTACGTAAGAGGCATTACGTACGCTATGCCAAGACATTAACGCGTCGTAATGAAAATCCGTAACTAATCGACTAAAATACGAAGGCCTTAACGTCGTAAACAACAACTTATTACGACGTTAACAAGACCTACATTACGTGCGTAAAGCTCACCTCTTAACGCACGTAAGGGTCCGCTGATCGCAATAGTGAGATCCGATCGGAAGATGCTCGACCCACCCGGCCGAAAGTGACTACGAGGAAGGTTCCTGCCACCTACCAAGCATTACGTAC
The DNA here is from genome assembly GCA_033398695.1 of Orobanche coerulescens. Classification (NCBI taxonomy): domain Eukaryota; kingdom Viridiplantae; phylum Streptophyta; class Magnoliopsida; order Lamiales; family Orobanchaceae; genus Orobanche; species Orobanche coerulescens. The sequence goes on along the minus strand of CM065805.1, from coordinate 142,543,192 downwards.
GTAACCTTACAGGCATAACGTACGTAATACTCAACCCATAACGTACGTAAGTCTACACATATAGCGTACGTTAAGGCTAGTGTACTTAGCCAAAAATCCAAACTCTCCAACCAACATGCAAACGACGAAACTAACCCGACGACAATTATAATATTTCGATCCCGAAATATTCCAATACAATATACATTGTATCAGTCCAAAACAACAACACTTGTACAATTCCAAATGAATATGTACAACTCAACAGTAACACGAAAAAAAAAATTATCCCCGGATATTACATCGCTGTGTTGTTTATTTTCCGCACCGTATTTACGCTTCCGCACAAATGGCGCGATATCCGATAATATATCAACAATTGGTAGAGGAGCGGTACTACAATACGTGGCTTAACATCCGAGGAGAAGATCCAAAATGGCGTTTCAAATGGCTCCCGTCGAAGGCCTTTCTCTCAACCGACCACCATTTTTTGATGGATCGAATTTCATGACTTGGAAGAAGAAAATGTCTATTTTCATCCGAGCTTACGATATCGAATTATGGAAGGTGATATGCCTTGGTCCCAAAATTCCGACGAACTCAAACGGAACTCTCAAAACCTTTGAAGAGTATGATGATGCGGATTGGAAAAACGATCATTATAATTGCAAAGCCACGCAATTATTATACTGTGCTTTAAATCCGGAAGAACACAATCGGACATCATCGTGTGATAGTGCCAAAGAGATCTGAAAAATGCTTGAGGTAACACACGAAGGTACGTCTCAAGTCAAAGAGACGAAGATAAACATGCTCCTTCACGATTATGAATTATTCCAAATGAAGGACGATGAATCCATCTCGATTATGCTTGACCGATTTTCGGTTATCACCAATGGATTATCATGTTTCGGAAAACCACTTTCGAGTATTGAGAAAGTAAAGAAAATTCTCCGATGACTACCTCGAGAATGGGACGGTACGGTTACGACAATAATGGAATCTAAAGATTTAAACAATCTTGATTTTAGTGCTCTTGTTGGTTCTCTTATCAACTACGAGATCGTTCTAAAATCTCGGAATGCCAAACCGAAACTGAAGGAAAGATCGATAGCCTTCAAGACTAAGGTGCCGAGAAAGAAAGAAGAAATCCAGGTGGACGAAAGTGATGAAGAAATGGCATATTATGCCAAGAATATTAATAAGTTCCTACACTTATTAAACCAGAGAAAGAAGGACATCCAAGTGGGCGAATCTAAAAAGTTCGACAACACTTGTCGACTATGTGGTAAACCAGGCCACTTTGCAAAGAACTGTCTTGTAAAACCCAAGGAGGTTTTAATCGCAACATGGAGCGATGAAGATCCCGATGAATATTTTCTTGACCAAAATAATCTCGCGCCCATGCCCCGGAGTTCATTCGACGATAGCGACGTTGAAAGCCAAGTAAGTAACTCCTACGACGAACTCTTTGAAGCATTCGAGTTATTACATACGGATTATCAAAATGCTTTAAATGAAATTAAATCCCTCAAGTATAAACATAAAACTTTGGAAATTGAAAATTCCAAAATACTTGAAAAATGGAAATTTGTTGAAATCGATCATTCGAAATGCATTGAAAATGAGAATATCTTAAAGAATGATCTTTTAAAAGTTCAAGATGAACTAAAAATTTTGACAAAGAAATTCTCGTGCGGCAACGATAAATTTGAACAAATATTATGCGTTCAAAAATATACTCTAAATAAAGAGGGGTTAGGATTCAAATCACGTTCGAAAAACGAATCCGTCAATTTCAAAATACCCCGATGTGAAAAATGTTTGAAAATTGGGCATCATATTTTTAACTGTAAAAGCCCACGCCGGACGATAAAAATGAAAGAGATATGGGTTCCTAAAGGAACAATTATTCCAAACATCGTCTACGTTTCAAAAGAAAAACCAACTATAGGTTGAATCCCCAAAAATAAATTTTAACAAGTGATATTTTACAAAGGGGGAGAAGGAATATTTTTGAGGGGAAGATAATATTTTCAGGGGGAGTTTTACCCATATCATGCATATTATTTATATTCGATAATTGTTATTTTCTACATTCTTTTTATACTTTTTGATGAAGACAAAAAGGGGGAGAAGGAGATGAATTGATAATTATGAGAAAAATCGATGAAGTCGAAAAGAAAAAGAAAGCACACAAAAGGGGGAGATAAAACGAAGGAGTTGAAAAATAAAGGAGATGTCGAAAAGAAAAGAGGATTGGAGAAACTAACGAAATGATCAAAGCCGAAAACTTTGATTCGTATATATATATATATACATATATTTTATTCTTACAGATTTTATCCAATTCAAGAGTTGTTTTGTAATCATCAAAAAGGGGGAGATTGTTGAAATATTTATTCCACACATTATTTAATTTGTGTTTTGATGATTAAAGTTGCTAAACAACAAAACAACATCGAGGCGAAGCAAAACGACGAAGCAGACGAAGACGCAAAAAGCTGAGCATAATGCATGTCTAGCGCACGCTAAGACATATATGTTAGCGCACGCTAACGAGGAGTCAACTGCATATTAGCCAAGTTCGAAGTAAGCTGAAGTGAAGTCAGCTGATAAGATAGCGCACGCTACATGTTATCATTAACGCACGCTATCGAGCCATGTTACTGTTGGGAAGATATTCAAACACAGAATGACGTATGCAATGAAGTCAGAATTAGCGCACGCTACAAAGAAGGATTAGCACATGCTAAGCAGTTTGAATCAAGTTAATCAGAACGTTGGGAAAAGCAGGTCAAAGTCAGCATATCAAATGGATACTTTGACAATCCATGCAACGGATATATTGGATTAGCGCACGCTACAATGTGTTATTAACGCACGCTAATACAAGATGGTTACGTACGTAAGGCAGAAGGCATAACGTATGCTAAAGAAGAAACAAAGCTACTGGACTGAAACTGGGAACAGTCTAGCGCACGCTATAGGCACGCTAATGATACTAGCGCACGCTAATAGATAAAGGATAGCGCACGCTAGCAAGTCAAAACAGCCAGCAACGGCTAGTTTGTGGGAAATGCCTATAAATACCATTCCTATGGTATTGTTTGAGAACAACAACTCCAAGCATTCAAGACATTGATCTTATATTCATATACCTACATTGTTGTTGTAATATTGAGCTTATATTGTTAGTTTGAGTGTTTATACATTCAACATTATACGAGAGGTAAAAGAAAAGATACGATTGGATTCGGTGTTATTAGGATCAAGTATCCGGCGTTGTTAGAATCGCAATCGCTATCTTAGTGAGGTTTCTCTAGTACCCATAGAAAGCTAGAGTGGTTGATTCCTTATCCAATAGAAAAGGAAAAACGGTTTTACTCGGACCGATAGAAAACGAGCATGTAACGGTAATCCCTCGACCGATTGAAGAGAGGCGTAGATGTTTGGATCTTAAACCTATAGAAAAATATCTCGAGAGAGAGGACGTAGGCACGTTTGGCCGAACCTCTATAAATCGCTGTGTCGTTTATTTTCCACACCGTATTTACGCTTCCGCACAAACGACGCGATATCCAATAATATACCAACAAGTTCATGTCCTGTTATGCTCATAATTTACAATCTCTCCCATTAGTTGTGTACGAAGTTGTTACGTACTTTTGTGAACGCAAGTGCACGTTGTCGTAATCAAGTAATAAAGTGATAAGTAAAGTATCGTTCCCTCGAGGACTGATGCGCTAAGTACCAATTTATTAGTATTTCTAATTTTATTTGAACGACCGAAATTTTGTGGTTGAATAATTATTAATAACTAAATATTGCGATAAACTAAAAACAAACAATAGAATCGATAGTCCGATAAAAGAAGATCAAATAGGATAAGAATCTAGGATCGAGAATTCACCTCGATTAATCCAAATTAATCTTGATTAATACAAATTATGTAATTTCCCAATTTATTGAAAGCGAAGATTCTAAGTTAATAATGCCTCTCCCGAGGTCAGTAGAATTTTCCAAAGGGAATAATTCACTCTATTCCTAGGTGAGTTAATTCGACATTAGCCAAAAAGTTCTAAAATCTTCAAAACGAGCTTCATAATTCTTATGAGTATATTCCTATCTCACAAGACAAAACGGTTTTCTCCCAATTTTCACTACTTACTCTCCTCTTCCGATTCAAGTTACGTAGTTATAACAATTCAATCATAGGCCACACAATTGAAAGCATTAAGAACAATTGGGAAAACTCAATAGAAAAGGGAAAGATATCAATAACGTAAAATCAAGAATTAATCCATCATAATCTCGGTTTCATCTCAATCCTAGAATAAAGGGGTCTAGCCCGACATGCTAGAAAATAATATACAAAAATTTGAATTAAACATAAGGAAGAAATTCAAACACAATTGATGAACTTGGCTTCTTCCGTTCTCTAGCCTTCGCTCTCTGCTGCTAGGTATTATCCTCCTCTTCCTTCGATGATTTCTTTTCTGACCTTTACTGTGCTTTTATAACCTTTTTTTCGTCCAAAATGCATCCAAGGATTAGGTCTAATCCACCTCCAAAACAGCCAGAATCACGCGGTCAAAACAGGAATCCCGCCGCTGCGGGCCGCGACCCGGCTTAAGTGTGCCGCGACCTTAGTTGTTCCGCTGCCCAGGCCTGGGCATAAAATCATTACGGTCCAAGGCACATAGAGAGTGTGCCGTGGCCCCCGGTACAGTTTGTGCCGGTTTGCTCTGTGTTGTGCCTGTGACGCGGCCCATCTTCGGCGCGACGCGGCCCTTGACCAAAAAATGTCATTTTTGGCCCGTTTTTCCACGTTCGAGCTTCAGGACACTAATTTCCTTCAAAATATGCAAATGTCATGCATTAGGGGCTCATTTTCCCAGAATTAAACCAAAATAAAGATAGAAAGCGCACAAAAATAACATGTAACAAATACCCCCAAACTTAAGCCTTTGCTTGTCCTCAAGCAAAAAAAATCAATTTCAAACAAGACTATAAGTATCATGGACAATCGTGCAAATCCATAGTGCTAAACTAATTAATACTACCCTGAAAACCTCAAAGAATAATACGAATATCGTACTAGTGAGTCATATGGACAATGATTCCTCAAGGTAACCATTTTTTAATGCTAATCTTAGTTCATGAAGAAAGTCAAGGCTCAAAGATCAAAAAACGTGAAATGATCCGACCGACAATATGAATGTTTTGGTTATAACAAGCAAGCTCGTCCAGTCCCACAGCCTCGTGGCAAAAACATAAGAATTTCAGCATAAATAATATTCCCCGGACATCACTCCCTTTTATTTAATAACTATTATGTGTTATGAATACTTGTTGGATTTTGATGATGTCATTAATGTAATTCAAAATTACTTGGCAAAAATGTAAGGAAGAACCAAATAAGTATCTTCCATAGGCCAAATAGTGTTAAGTTAAATACTTGACAAAATGTAAAGAAGAACCAAATGAGTATCTTCTATAGGCCAAATAAGTTAGGCTCAAATCGGCTAAGTACAAAGGTACAGATAAGCACATCAGAGAAGTACAACCGAGTCAAATCAGAGAAGTTCTGGTCAACAAAAATTCATCAAAGATGTTTGACCAGACTGCAGTCAAGTGATCAACAGACTAAGTCATCTGAAGTCTGACTATCAGACAAGTCAAAATTCATCAAGACAAAAGACTCCAGACAAGTCATCTGATCAGGCGAGTCTCAACAGTCATCAGAGAAGTCATCGACAGATAAGTTCAAACTGTAGAGAAGATGACTGTACATCAGCCAACTTACTCCAAGTCCACGTCAGCATGTGTTGAATAGTCAATACTTACGGAAAGTCACATGCAAGCGTGAAGGGACAAATTGGAGAGATTCCCGCAAGGATGTGAATTAAATAATTCATCCAGACCTACCACTGAATACTTTAATATTATTATATTCAAAAGATGTGGCGCCTCACATGCAAAGTCTTCACAATGGTCTAAAGATGGATTAAAATATGGGAATCCAGCCTTGCAACGTTCAAAAAAATAAACAAAGAAGTCTATTTCTCTAACGGACGGATTTGTTACAAGATTTGCAACGGCTATGAAGAATGCTCAAGGATCGACACTTATATATATCTGAAGATTTGAAGATGAGCAGTATGATGCGAACAAAACTCTCAAGCGATCAATGTTATCAAAGCAATCAAAGCAATCATATAGCATCGTGAAAAGAGCAGTACTCGAAGTTCTTATTTGAAGAAAGCTCTTAGTTGGAAAAGACAAACACTCTTGTCTTAAAACCTGAGTTCGGGGTACTTCACTGGTTGAAGTTGCGAGACTGATAGGCATCTGAGGATTTGAAGAATCAAGTGGTGCTAGACAGTCATAGAGGAGTTGCAACGACGTTATTTCCACTGGTTGGAAGTTGTTGTAGCTAAGTAGTAGAATCACTGTAATATTTATCACTGGTTGAGAATTATAGTGGATTCATCTCCAACTGGTTTGGAGAAAGTAGATTAGTAGAGGATTACCCCACCTCTGAGACCACTATAAATTTCCTGCATGTTTTATTGTTTTCAGCATCATACTTAACTGTTGCATTCATACTTTACTGTTCCATTACTTAGCCTTGTTTTCGTCATCAGCTGATTTCCGCATATCTATCACCTGAGAAACTCACTCTTCGTGAAAAAGCGTTTAAGAGTTTCAATAAGTCTATTCACCCCCATCTAGACTTATTCCTGGACGACTTGTGACCTACAAGTGGTATCAGAGAAGTTGGTTCATTTATTTCACGAACCAGATTCATATATCGAGGATATATATTTTTTAAACTCTCATTGTAAAATGGAACACATGCAACACTTGCATTCTAGATTACCAGTGTTTTCAGATGACGAGTATGATCTTTGGAAGATAAGGATGCAGGCACACTTATCTTCAATCCTTGATGACATGTGGTGTATCATAGAGGACGGACCGTTCATATTCGAGAAGGATAACACTCCTGAGCAGATTGCAGATGGGAAGCCGGAAAAGATCCCAAAGAAGAGGATGGAGCTGACACCAGAAGAAAGAAAGTTGGACAACCTAGACAACCGCGCCAGAGATGTGTTATACCAAACCCTTGACAAATCAACAATGGTCAAGATTAAAAATTGCAAAAATGCCAAAGAGATTTGGGATACCCTTGCTGTGATGTGCGAAGGTACTGGGCTAATAAAAGAAAACAAGTTGTTAATCGCTACCCAGAAGTTTGACAACTTCAAGATGAAGACCGGAGAATCCATAGACCAGGTGGACACAAGGTTCACAGAGATCATCAACGAAATCAATTCACTGGGAAAATCCTATGGCAACAGGGAGATGGCCCTGATGGTTCTGAGATCACTTAACCCATAGTGGAATATGAAGGCGGTAGCCATGAAGGAATCCAAAGACCTCAATAAAATCAAGATTCAAGAACTATTCTCTGACCTGAAGGCTTATGAATTCGAACTCCAAAGTTCATCATCAAATGAGCCTGTAGATAAGGGAATAACATTTGCAGCCGAGTCTCCCGCCAAAAGCCTATCTGAAGTTAAACCTCCAAATCCACTCGATTTCGAGGAAGAAATGGCGTTCATCATGCAAAGGTTCAACAACTTCAGAAAGAATTACTCTAAATATAAAAGAATTATAAGGAGAATCCCAGAAGAAACCAAAAAGCCGGAAGCTGGAAGGTGGAGTGTTACAACTGCCATAAGACAGGACACATTCAAATCGACTGTCCTGATCTTAATAAGGACGAGAGCAAGAAGGAGGTGAGCAGAAACAAAGACCGAAGGAAGGCTCTCATCGAAGAAGATAAAGAGCGTGTATAGTCAAGCAGCGGATTCTTCTCTGATGATGATGAAGAATATGATTGTCTGATGGCCAACCTAGCTGATGAAGAGGTAACATCGAAACCTTCTAATTCAAACAATAGTTCAGTCATGTCAGAAGATATGGACTTGCACGAATCTGTAAATCAGCTACTTAAGGATTTTGAGACACTAAAATCTGCACACATATCTATATCAGCCGAGAAGACTCAGCTGCAAGATGAGAATAGGCAGCTGAAAAATGATTTTCAAAAACTCAGCCTAGAATTGAATAAAGTAAAATCTGATCTTGAAAACCAGGCTCCAGTTAACTTGAAAAACCAGGCTGATGTCACTATAGCTGAGATAAAGCGATTAACTGTTTTGAATAGTGAAAAATCAGCTGCATTTGCTCATGTCAAAGCCGAATTTACTAAACTGACTCAGGTAAGTAAGACTCAGGCGCAGTAAATAACCTCCCTGAAAGTGTCTCTAACTCTGGACGAATTGTGTACCAATAAAAGGCCATTATTTTCCAGATCAGGCCTTGGATATGATCCCCACACTCCCTCTAGTTCTAAAACCACTTTCATCAAGGGAGAAACAATTGTCTCATCTGCTGAGCCTATATACAAACCTGTATTTAAAAATAGGCAACAGCCAAGTCACAAGTCTAGGCTGCAGCCAAGGTATACAAGGCAGCCACCTAGACAAGCGACTAGGCAATGGCCAGCAGAAGCAGCTGCCCAGACAACATGCCCACTATTATCAAAACCTCCCCAAAAATAGATTTCACAATGGGAGGGGCAAATGGAAACCTCAAGGTTATCCTAATTTTCAAAATGAACAAGTGTGGAGACCTCAAAGATTTAATAAATGGTCTCAGCCAAGGTTTAGAAATGGCCCACACTACCAATATTATGAGGCATATCCAGTACACAATCCTAATAGAGGATATAGACCCAGACCTTACACACCTTATAGGGGTAATAACAAAGAGTTTTCACAATCCAAGGAGAAATCAATTCTCCAGGAAACCATCTAACCCCAAAGGACCCACACAAATTTGGGTACCTAAATCTCTGCTTGTATGATTGCAGAAAAGGTGGAAGGACTACTACCACATCTCCACAAATTCAAACATTGGAGGTGAAGAATGGTTTGTAGATTCCGGATGCTCAAGGCACATGACCGGGAACAAGAAGGTGCTGACAAAATATACCAAAGAAAGAGGTCCAGACGTAACCTTTGGAGATATCTCTAGAGGACAAACAAAAGGCTTTGGAGAGCTACACCGAGGAAATATAACTATATCCAAAGTTCATTATGTCAAAGGGCTCAAGTATAATCTCCTGAGCATAATCTAGTTTTGTGATGAAAAGAATTTAGTAGTCTTCACCATTTGGAAATGTATGGTGATAGATATCCTATCTGGAGAGGTGAAGCTATAAGGATTCAGAAGGAGAGACATCTACATGATAGACTGGAACACAGGAACCCCTAATACCTGTTTTCTATCTAAAACAATAGCTGAAAATGGATGGCTATGGCACAAAAGATTATGTCACCTAAATTTCAAAGCCATCAACAAGATTAGTTCTCAGAAGGTGGTCAGAGGACTTCCAGAAGAAGCATTCAAGAAGGAAGCTCTCTGTAATGCATGTCAGAAAGGAAAGCAGACTAGAGCATCATTCAAGCCAGTCCAGCCTACAACTCTCACATCAAGGATCTTAGATCTACTTCATATAGATCTATTTGGCCCTATCAATCCAAGGTCTCTAAGTGGCAGAAAGCATGCTCTAGTAGTAGTGGATGACTACTCAAGGTACACATAAATTATCTTTTTGTATAAGAAGAGTGAAACCTTGACCAAGCTACCTGAGCTGCTGAGAAGGATACAAAATGAGAAATCCCTCTCAATCATCAAGATTAGATCAGATAGAGGAGGTGAATTTCTCAACAAGGTGATCACTGACTACAGCGATCAGAATGGAATTCAGCATGAGCTCTCCGCAGCCAGGACCCCCCCAGCAGAATGGTGTTGCCGAAAGAAGAAACAAAACCTTAAAGGAAGCAGCCAGGTCCGTGATTGCAGAAGCAGACCTGCCCAAGAGGTTCTGGGCTGAAGCTGTCAACACAACATGCCATACTCAGAACAGGAGTATGATAGTAGGGAGACATGGCAAAACTCCCTATGAGGTTTGGAATGGCAGAACACCTACAGTTGCTTATTTTCATATTTTTGGTTGTAAGTGTTTCATCCACAACATTGGTAAAACCCAACTAAATGCCTTTGATGCTAAAACTGATGACGGTCTATTTATGGGATATTCACAAAGAAGCAAGGCATATAGAGTTTTTAACAAAAGAACCTAAGTTATGGAGGAAACACCTCATGTTGTATTTGATGAATCTACCGTTGAGTACAGGAAATAAGTGGAACTAATTGAGGACATGCTCAAATCCGAAACTCTAGAAGAAGTCATTGTTCATGACACAGGAATGGTGGACTCACCTACAGATCAGCCTGAAGACCCATCTGTAGCTGATGAAGACCCAACTGCAGATCAGACAGGACCACCAAACCTACGATCCGATTCTTTCTTGATAAAGACCAAAGCAGAGGCGATAAAGACTCATCTGCACTGCACTGCATCCCAACCTGTAGATGACAAGACGGTAGCTGATCTAGTTGCAGACCAAGGAGATCAGAACCAAGTTGATGCAGACAGAGAGGAAATCCACCAATGCAAATCTACAGAGGGAACAGACCCTGAAGAAGAAGACATTCCTAAGTGGCTCAAAGATCACCCCATTCAACAGATCATTGGGAAGCTGACTGATGGAGTCAATACAAGACAGTCTTCGATACCTGCAGGAATGGCAATGTTTTCATGCTTCATGTCCCAAATAGAACCCAAGACAACAGAGCAATCCCTGGAAGACTATTCTTGGATCAATGCCAGGCAAGAAGAGCTGGAACAAATGGAAAGGAACAATGTTTGGGAACTAACAGACAGACCAAATCATAAGAAGGTTATTGGCATCAAATGGGTGTACAAAAACAAAAGCGACGAAGATGGAGCTGTTGTTAGGAAAAAAGCCAGACTTGTTGCTAAAGGATATGCACAGTGTGAAGGAATAGATTTTGATGAAACCTATGCACCTGTTGCAAGATTAGAAGCCATCAGACTATTCCTCGCATATGCTGCATTCAAGGATTTTGAAGTCTATCAGATGGATGTAAAGAGTGCTTTTCTTAATGAAATTCTAGAAGAAGAAGTCTATGTGGATCAACCCCCAGGATTTGTCAAAGGAGACAAAGTCTACAAGCTATTGAAAGCTCTTTATGGACTCAAGCAGGCACCAAGAGCTTGGTATGAAACCTTATCTGTATTTCTTGAGAAGAATGGTTTCTGCAAAGGGAATGTGTACAAAACCCTATTCAGAGTAGAGCATGAAGGCCACATATTACTAGTTCAGATATATGTGGATGACATCATATTTGGCTCAACCAACCCAGAGTTGTGTGAGAAATTCTCAAATCTCATGCAAGGAGAATTTGAGATGAGTATGATGGGGAAGCTTAACTTCTTTCTTGTATTACAAGTCAAGCAGATAGAAAATGGAATTTTCATCAATCAAGCCAAATATACCCGACATCTAATCAAGAGATTTGGAATGGAATCAGCCAAACCAACAAGAATCCCTATAAGCATAAGCACTCACCTAGATTCAGATGATAGATGCATATCAGTGGACTCAACCCACTACAGAGGACTCATTGGATCATTGCTATACCTCACTGCAAGCAGACCAGATATATCTTATGTCGTAGGAGTATGCACACGATTTCAATCCAAGCCAAAGCAGTCTCGCCAAGATGCGGCCAAGAGAATAATCAAATACCTTAAGTCTACAGTCAATGTTGGACTATGGTACCCTAAGGATGATAACTTCGAGATGTCAGGATACTCACATGCAAATTTCGTAGGATGCAAAATAAATAGGAAAAGCACTAGTTGAACGTGCCAATTCCTAGGAACCAGACTGATATCCTGGTTTAGCAAGAAGTAGGTTTCTAACTCTATCTCCACAACCGAATCAGAATACCTAGTTGCAGGTAGTTGTTGTGCCCAAATCTTATGGATCAGACAACAGCTAAGGGACTACAAGATTATTGCCAATAAAGTTCCAATTTGGTGTGACAACAATAGTGCTATTGCAATAACCAACAACCCAGTATTGCATTCAAGGACAAAGCACATTGATGTTAAGCATCACTTCATAAGAGATCACATGCTTAACAAGAGAGTCAGAGTTGAAAGAGTCAGCACAGACTACCAAATAGCTGACATTTTCACCAAACCATTGCCAAGAAAGGTTTTTGGAGCTGAGCAGGGAACTTGGATGGCTAGATTGGGAATCTAGTACAGATGAAAAAACTAGCTGAAGCAGATCAGACGAAGGACGGACTAATCTGATCATAGGAATCAGACCCTACCTGATGCAGACAAGAAGACAAAAGACAGACGAAGGAACTTGGATGATCAAACCACAGGCGAGAAGTCAAAGGAGTCAACTCACCTGATGCAGAGCAATCAAGAGTCAAACAGTCAACCAGCTAAGTTTTCTATACCTGACCGACTTCTGAATATTATATTATTATCTGCTATTTGTATAATATCATATTACTATTTGGATCACAAGTGGCATAATACTATATGCTTAAAATACATGTGGCAACTACGAGTTCAATCGACCTCCACTATGACCAATTAAAATCCAACCGTCCATTTTCAAATTCTCAAAACCTGGACCACCGATTACAAAATTTTAATTTTAAAAATCCTCAAAAGTTGGACCACCGTTTAAAATAAATGAATATTTAATTACAAACGTCGTTTCATTTTCCTTTTAAGGACGGGAAAAGCCCTTTCACTTTACCTTCACCAAACTTTCGAAACCCTAATTTTCAAAGCAGAAATCCTTTCGAACCCTCAATACACTAAGAAATCGCTTATTTTGCAGAAATGGAATCCTGCTTTGAAGGCGTAAATCTGAAGATAGTAAAGGACCAGATCATCTTTTCTCTGGTCGTCGATTTTGAAGGACTCCTAAAAGAAAATCTGGAGAACAATGACGTGTGCAACCTCATCAGAGCGATGAAAATGAATGGGATCTACCCATTTTTGGACATCAGCCCCAAGCATCTGTTCAAGGAGGGTGTTATTGCTTTTTTCCGAGAGGCCCGAGTGATCGAATCGGGGATTCGGAGCACAATCTGTGGAATCCAAGTGGATATCTCACCGGAAACAATCGGAAAAACCTTTGGGATGAAAAACCGCGGCATGGCAGTCGAAGCCCTAAAGCAGAGCGCAGCCGGCACATGGCTGAAAATCAAGGCGGTCGACCAACCGGAGAAATTGAAGCTAACTGCCAAGAGGAGCGAAATAAAGAAGGAGTACCGCTATGCATTGGATATAACCAACAAGATAGTTATGGGGATGGCAGGTAGCTATGACCAATTGTCGTCAGCTAAGTTTATGGTGCTGGGAGCACTGATTCAAGACGAACCAATTGACTGGACTGATTATATCTACAGGCAATTAGTGCGTGAGGTTAACAAGGCCGAGTGGCTTGTTGAAGATAAGAGATTTAAATCCAAGATGGCGTTCAGAATGCAGCTTAGTTGGATATTGGAGAAACTTGGTGTGGCGAAGGGAAACACTGACCCCTTCCACATCAATAAGAGACTTGGTCATCTAGACCAAGAAATGCTGAGGAGGCTAGGAGGCGAAAGGAGAGCAGCTCAGATTCTAAAAGAGTTGTTTGAAGAGGGACCCCCTACAGATACCCTGAAATCTCAGACGAGTCCAACCAGGCCGCAGCCCGCAACTCACCTGCAGCCCAGTCTGAGACAGAGTCAGACAACACCCCAGTCGTTGTCCGTTATAAGAGAAGGGGACCAGCCCCTGGTGAGCCTTCCATAATCTACTCCTCACCAGAGCCCTTTCCCAAATGACCAGGCACTTATTTGATGAGGAGGAGGAGCCAGATCAGTTTGCTACACCTGAACCCATTCACATGGAGGATCAGCCTGGAGACCCAAATGGTACCAGTTCTAACCCCTCTTTTTGCAACAGAGGAAGAAGAAGCAGGTTTAATTATCTTGATTCCAGAAGCCAATTACACTTTTAATCTGCTTGAACATAATCTTTTTAACCTGTCTATAGAGCAACTTTTAATTGTAAAAACTCATGCTCTAAAACATTCTTTTGTTGAAATCTTTGAGGAATGGAAAACTCTCAAAACTGTTCCATTCACTCAACTTCAAACCTTTATTGAAGGGAGTAGCTGGGAGTATCCCCAGGCTACAGAGGATCTGCTAACCCACTTTTGCAACGAGACAGATTTGTGCTTACTACTTCAGGAGGGCTGGTTCATGTCCAATTTTAAAACAAACATGGACCAGCTCCTCCATCTTATTATGGCTAGTGTTTTTGATGGAACTTTGAATGGAGATGGAGATGTAGTTGAAAAAGAAGCGAGAATCGAAGAAGTGGTGGAGGAAGAAGAAAAAGAAGAAATTATTATAATAGAAGATGAAGAAAAAGAAAAGGAGGAAGTAGAAAAGGAAAAAGAAGAAGAAAAAATTCTAGTTGAAAAACACTCTGAAGAAAAAGAGATTGAAAAAACAGAAGAATTGGAGGATGAAGGAGAAGAAGAATGAGAGGAGGTGGACGAAGAAGAAGTAGAAGAAGAAAAAGAAGATGATGATGAAGATGAAGATGATAAACATAATGATGAAGATAATGATGAAGATGATGATGAAGATGATGACAAAGGTGATGGAGGTGAAAAGGAGGCTGTGATAAGAGAAGAAGAAAAAGCTATCGAAGAAGAGAGAGAAGAAGAGAGGCAGCCTGAAGAAGAGAGGCAGGCTGAAGAAGAGAAAGAGGCTGAAGCTGAAGGAGACAAGGCTGAAGCAGATAAGGCTGGGGCTCCTGCCCAATACACCAGCCTTGATGTCAGCCTAGCTGAGGAAGAAGACAGATCGGGGACTCCAGAGCCAACCCCATCTGGTCAGCCTATTGCAAGGAGTCTGCAGTCAGGTCGGTCCTATGCCCACCTACCTGCAGACGAAGAAGGCTCAGGTGAGCACTCTCCAGAGGCATCTCACATTTCACCTATGCTGTCAGAGCTGATTCGCCAAATCGTCAGAGTGACAGTTGGAGAGCTACTTACCTCCGAGATTTCACCTGATCTGTAGTCAATCCACTCCAAACTTGACACCCTGCTACAGAGAAATGCCCCTCAACCACCTCCTCCTACGAATTCCAGGATGACGCTTGGCATGTCAGACTGGATGCATAGAATGGATGAGCAGATAACTTCTCTAGTTGATGCTGGCAAAAAGGGGAAGATAGGTTTAAGGGGGAAGAGAAGTCAAAGGGGGAAGATAGAATGCAGGGG
Source organism: Orobanche coerulescens (assembly GCA_033398695.1). Lineage (NCBI taxonomy): Eukaryota > Viridiplantae > Streptophyta > Magnoliopsida > Lamiales > Orobanchaceae > Orobanche > Orobanche coerulescens. Next base: position 142,527,890 of record CM065805.1, on the reverse strand, counting down.
GAAGGTAGAAGACAAGAGGAAGTTTTTGTTCAGGCTGAAGAGCTAAGATCGAAGAAGAGGCAAGATATTCTCCAAATTGAAGGAGGACCATCAAGTCTGAAAAGAAAGGAGATATCTGCCCCCAACCAACCTGAAGAGCAGCCCGTTGAGAAGAAGAGAAGAACAAGAGAGAAAGAAGAACAAAGATTCGAATGGGAAGGCAAACAGTCGTGGTATGTTGAAGAATTCTTACCAACAGAATTCATGACCAGTTGGGCGGATGCCAAGAAATAATTCACAGAGCAGTTCTACCTCTGGGAGATTCTCCAGGACAAAGAATGCTCACCCCAATAGTCATTCATCAACTACATGGAAGCTAGAAGGCCTACTCTGTGGACGATCATGCTTAAATATGCAGCCAAATGGCTTGCTTATCCTATGATTCCTCCAATCAGAGCAGTGGAAGCGCCGACCCATTTGGAGGATGAGCTTGGCGAGCTAGAGCTTCACGAAGAAATTAGAAAGCTGTGTGAAGAGCACAAGGTCTGTTCAAAAAGAAGACCAAGACTTTGCTGCCCTAGTCATAAGGAGGAAATATGGTCTTGCACCCATCAAAAGTAGACCAATCAATGCAAAACTATTTAGACCTCCCAAGCAAACTGTTCACAGAGGAAGGGGCAGATAGGTTCTGGATATAATTGTAATTTTTGTAATTGATTAATTTTTCTGTATTTATTCAATCCATGTACTTTTAATCAACAGAAAATTAATATATACAATCATTTGAATGACAACACCTAGTTGTCTCAAAACAAGACTGATTTTGAGTTTGTGTCTTGCACCTAAGTGCAGACTTGTGCATTTGATTAATTGCTTAGAGTTTTGCCATCATCAAAATAGGGGGAATTTGTTAGGAATACTTGTTAGATTTTGATGATGTCATTAATGTAATTCAAAATTACTTGGCAAAAATGTAAGGAAGAACCAAATGAGTATCTTCCATAGGCCAAATAGTGTTATGTTAAATAGTTGGCAAAATGTAAAGAAGAACCAAATGAGTATCTTCTATAGGCCAGGTAAGTTAGGCTCAAATCGGTCAAGTACAAAGGTACAGATAAGCACATCAGAGAAGTACAGCCGAGTCAAATCAGAGAAGTTCTGGTCAACAAAAATTCATCAGAGATGTTTGACCAGACTGCAGTCAAGTGATCAGTAGACTAAGTCATCTGAAGTCTGACCATTAGACAATTCAAAATTCATCAAGACAAAAGACTCCAGACAAGTCATCTGAACAGTCATCAGAGAAGTCATCGACAGAGAAGTTCAAACTGCAGAGAAGATGACTGTACATCATCCAACTTGACTTATAAGAGATCAGCCAAGTACTCCAAGTCCACGTCAGCATGCGTTGAATAGTCAATACTTACGGAAAGTCACATGCAAGCGTGAAGGGACAAATTGGAGAGATTCCCGCAAGGATATGAATTCAATAATTTATCCAGACCTACCACTGAAGACTTTAATCTTATTATATTCAAAAGATGTGGCGCCTCACATGCAAAGTCTTCACAACGGTCGCAAGATGGATTAAAATATGGGAATCAAGCCTTGCAACGTTCACAAAAATAAACAAAGAAGTCTATTTCTCCAACGGACGGATTTGTTACAAGATTTTCAACGGCTATGAAGAATGCTCAAGGATCGACACTTATATATATCCAAATATTTGAAAATGATCAGTACGATGCGAACAAAACTCTCAAGCGATCAAAGTTATCAAAGCAATCAAAGCAATCATATAGCATCGTGAAAAGAGCAGTACTCGAAGTTCTTATTTGAAGAAAGCTCTTAGTTGGAGAAGACAAACACTCTTGTCTTAGAACCTGAGTTCGGGGTATTTCACTGGTTGAAGTTGCGAGACTGATAGGCATGCGAGGATTTGAAGAATCAAGTGGTGCTAGGCAGTCAAAGAGGAGTTGCAACGACGTGATTTCCACTATTTTGAAGTTGTTGTAGCTAAGTAGTAGAATCACTGTAATATTTATCACTGGTTGAGAATTATAGTGGATTCATCTCCAACTGGTTTGGAGAAAGTGTATTAGTAGAGGATTACCCCACCTCTGATACCACTATAAATTGCCTGCGTGTTTTACTGTTTTCAGCATCATACTTACTGTTGCATTCATACTTTACTGTTCCATTACTTAGCATTGTTTTCGTCATCATCTGATTTCCACATATCTATCAGCTGAGAAACTCACTCTTCGTGAAAAGAGTTTAAGAGTTTCAATAAGTCTATTCATCCCCCCTCTAGACTTATTCCTGGAAGACTTCTGACCTACATTATGATTCGAGTTAACCACTAGGTTTCGACTCTCGGGATGTTTCATTGGAAGAACCCTAGGGTGGATTTCCATTCTTATGTATTGGGGAACCGTTTGACGTAAAAGACACTCATGTGGCTCATGAATGCTTCTAGTTACTAAGTCTCCCTCTACATCAGAGAAAAAACTCGAATAACTACACCTGCACGTCCGATTCAAGGTTGCTGTTTTACGTGAATGTAAACGGCAGGTCACGTGAATACATCCGGCTACTTGGATTCCGATCATCGGAGATGCAATTTTTATGAACACTAATTCAATCTCCACGCATGTCTATTCAAGGTCATCGTTTTACGCGAATGTAAACTACGGGTTACGTGAATACACCCGGTTACTAGACTTCTAATCCTAGAACATGTCAGGATGTATATATTTTTGGGAATTAATACTGTCCGACCCAATTCCTTACCGTAGGTACTTAATTGAATGCCTACACGACTAATGTTACTGGACGACTAGCTAAGTGAATAGTGCCACCAAACATATAGACGATGGCTCGTGTAATGCGGACACTACAAACACGTATGTCTCATTTCTTAAATGCCAAGACTACCATAATGACGCAAAAAATCAGACCGAAATGAATACTCGAGGGAAAGAAATATCGCATAATGTGAACTCGACTAATACTCATCCGTTTCTTCAAATAGAAATCAGTATCATATATTCGGTCTTACACAAGGCTGCACGACATACTCACGAATGTAAACAATATCCATCATACCAGTGAAGACAAGCAAGGCAAACTAAATAAATAACAACTAAAAAGTAACCCCCCCAAACTTGAGAAGTACAGTGACCCCAATGGACGACAAATAAGTATAAGTAGAGGACAGGTCAAGTACTACCCTGAATAAAAGTAAGCTTAGGCACTGGCATCAGCCTCATCAGGTTAAGTCGGTGGTGTAGGTGGCCTGGTCGGAGGGATGAATGGTCCGTCTGTGTGGAGGATATGTCCCGTCCACACAGCTAAGTAATCCCAATGGTAAGTGTCCGTTGCAGCTAAGCGCCTCTCAGCACGCCGATTGGCCCGGCGGACCTGCTCGTACATCTCATGTCGAACGACTGTGATCACGCTGTCTCGATCTGCTCTCATATCCTCCCTCAAGCCATCAAACATCGTCTGAAGAAGGTGATCTATCTTTGGCGGTGGAGTGGACACGGTCTGATCCTCAGTATCTGCCATCGGGTCATGAGTCAGAAGAAGTGGCTCTGAGGAGTGCTCATGTAGCTCATCTAGAAGAAATCCTCGTACTCACGGGTGTGCCCAGGCGCCACCCCACTGGTCGAAATGAGAGATAATACGATGGTCGATCGGACCCTGGGGTGCTATAGTAGGCTCATCATCCGACCAGGTCACACCTGACTGGCGGCATAAGGCGCAAATTAGAGAGGAATGTTTTAGTCCCGACTTGGCCCCTCCCTGGATGCACTGGAGAATAGACCGGGCCAGATGTGGGGCCACATCAAATTGAAGTCCGGTCGTGATGGCATATAGCAGTCGAGCGCGAGGACTCAAAACAGGGCGGATCTGCGAAGTAGGGTCGACTCACGAGCAGAGAAAATATAGCCAAGCTCGCCCGAGCCGACTGAGACGGGAGCTCTTGAAGAAGAAAGCTGCGGACCACGGGACACGTGTTTCCCAAACGGACTCCGGCTTAGTAAGTGTTTCTAACAATGCCTCCCTCGTGAGGCTACCCATTGTCCGCTTGAATGCCGATTCATCTACCTCGGGTAGCTCGTATAAACTCTGAATTGCTGCTGCCGAGAAGTCAACTGTCTGGACACGGACAACGACCTCAGTACATATATCCGGTCTCCACAACATCTATCGTCCCTAGATATGGAGTAGCAAAGCGCTGGCATAGAATTCATGTACTATAGAGATTACGGTCGGCTCGGGCTGTGCGACAAATATTGTCCACCCCATTTCGGTGATCATGGTTAATAGTTCTCCGTCTTGGGGTGCGGAAGTGAATCCCCTCTCAGGAATTATGGGTCAAGGACGAATTCTTTCATTAAAGATTCGATGGATCTCAGGGTCGGAGAATTGCTGGGATTGCCCATCCATCCGGTTTTGCGAGGTTTCCCCTCTCGGGGGGGATGATCGAGTCCTACTCCTAGTAGAGCTCAACTTTCTCTTTCGAACCATTGCGAATTTCTAGAAAATAAACGCAGGATATCATATGACAAAATGGTATATGAAAGAACCACCCACAACGAATGTAGCGTTAAAAACTTCTCACTTTCGTATGAGGGACATGATGTGAAAATTTAACTCAAAATAAGCATTAAGGCAGGGGGGAGATACACTATTCAGAAAATAATGTTCGCTTCCAAAGATTGATGATTTTTAGTTCAAGAGTTTCACTGGGGCAATAATTATATCGAACACATGGCATGCATGATTTCAAATCAAGAGAAAAAGAGTTATTTGTGAGTTCAATCACCAACAACAAATACTTTAAAGTTAATTCATGTAAACACATGAAGCATAATCAGATAAATCGATAATCTCAATATAATTCGATTGAAATCTTGCTAGAAATCGGAAAAATACGAATTCATGATACAATGGAAACAAGTCTACCCACTTCGTAATTCTTGAATTAATTTCGGAAAATAAACTGAAAGATTAATGATTACCTGGGCTTGATCAAAGAGGATGATAAGAGAAGAGTTGATTGAAGGGAGAGCACCTGCGTCGCGCGGAAGAAGAAGAAGGGTTTAGGGAGTGATACCTTATCTCGACCGAATGACTCTAGTTCATGCGCTGCCCGTTTAAAAACTATCAGCAGGGGCCGCGGCACGTAGAAAGTGGGCCGCGGACCACGGTACAACAGGTTTTGATGTTCTGGGCATTTCACAGCATGCCGCGGCTCGTTGTGCGGGTGCCGAGGCTTACAGAGTAAGTGTGCCGTGGCTCAGCACTTGCATGCCGCGGCACATAGTACAGTTTGCTGGGCAATTTTTTTTTTTGGGACATTGGCGAGCCGCGGCCTGTCCTTAGCGTGCCGCGGCTCCTGGGCGAGTGTGCCGTAGCCCAGAACTAGCGCGCCGCGGCCCTCAGTATAGGAGGTTGCGCCAAAATTTGACTCTTTTGCGTGCCGCGTCCCACTCGTGGTGTGTCGCGGCCCTAACTGGAAATTGGCCCTGGAGAGGTTCCTGCTAAGGTTTTTCAAGTGAAAACACATAAAACATGAGAGAGAAGCACAGAAAAACAAAAATACCAAAAAAAAATAAACTCCTAAAATGGGAAAATAACGAAAACTAAAATCTACTACTAATACTCGGGTTGACCCCCGAGAAGCGCTAAATTTATAGTCTTCAGCCGGACTTTGCTAGAATTCACTCCGCGGCGGATAGGACGACTGTTGACTTCTGCATGTCCATTGGATTACCCGTGTAGATTTTCAACCGCTGCCCATTTACTTTAAATTTTCGATTCTCACATTGTACTTCCACTGCTCCGTGTGGATACTTGAACTACAGTGAACGGTCCCGACCATCGTGAACATAATTTCCCAGGAAACAACTGCAAATGTGAATTGAATAATAAAACCTTTTGACCGGGAACGAATTCTCGATGTATAATGTGCTTATCATGCCACTACTTGGTTCGCTCCTTATAAAGTTTAGCATTCTCGTAGGCATCATGATGTATCTCCTCCATCTCATTCAACTGCAAGCAGTACTTTTCACCGGCCGATTTAAGATCAAAATTGAGTTTCTTTATTACCCAATATGCACGATGCTCCATCTCTACCGGCAAATGACAACCCTTCCCAAAAACCAACCTATACGGTGACATGCCAATAGGTGTCTTATACGTTGTACGGTAAGCCCAAAGTGCATCATCGAGTTTAAGGGACCAATCTTTTCGAGACGAGTTGACTGTTTTTCCTAAGATCCACTTTAGCTCTCGATTGTATATTTCGACCTGTCCACTCATTTGGGGATGGTAGGCTATAGCAACATGATGAGTGACTCTGTATTTCTTTAAGACCGCATCAGGGTGCTTCTCCTACAAGAATTCAATTTGCAGATTCGAGACAAGAAAGGGACCAAAAATGTCATTGCAGATCACCTTTCTGGCTTAGATAATCCCCTCGAGAAGGCAGAGAGTCATCCACTAATTGTGGAAAATTTCCCCAATGAACAGCTCTACAAGATGGATTCGCAACAAGCACCTTTGTATGCTGATATAGTGAACTATCTTGCAAGCAACATAACTGTGAATAATTTCTCTCGTCATCAAAAGAAGAAGCTGATTTCAGACGCAAAGTACTACTTATGGGATGACCCTTTTCTTTTTAAAAGATGTCCTGACCGAATCATTCGCAGATATATTCCGGACGAGGAAATTCACAGTGTGTTGAATCATTGCCATGCATCACCCTACGGAGGGCATTTTAGCGGCAGTATGACAGCGGCAAAGGTCTTGCAGTCGGGTTTCTACTGGCCATCGTTATTCAAGGATGCTCATTACTTTGTGTCCATGTGTGACCGGTGTAAACGTATGGGAAACATCTCCAAACGACATGAAATGCCGTTGAACACTATTCTTGAGGTTGAATTGTTCGACGTATGGGGCATCGACTTTATGGGTCTATTCCCTCCATCAAATAAGAACCTATATATTCTAGTAGCAGTGGACTACATCTGGAAATGGGTTGAAGTTGTGGCACTACCAACTAATGGGTCCAACGTCGTGATCAAGTTCATAAAAAAATACATTTTCACGCGTTTTGGGACTCCACGTGCAATTATCGGTGATGGTGGACCTTGGTTTAGCATCTTTCCTTTCAAAGAGGTATTTGATAGCCGAATTGTCAGTCCACACGACCAATTTTGTTCCCAACAAATAAGCTCGGAATTTATCAAAAGCAAAAGTCACGGCCAATAGCTCTTTCTCTATCGTGGTGTAATTTCTTTGGGAGTCGTCAAGGGTTCGGCTTATATGGCATGAAACACTTTTCCCCGTCGCTGTCCCAAAACTGCCCCAATGGCAAAATCACTAGCATCGCACATCAATTCAAACGGCAGGCTCCAATCTAGGGCGACTATAACAGGAGCGGTGCTTAGAGCCTTCTTCAGGAGATAGAAGCTTTCTTTACAGAACTCATTAAAATCGAACGGGACATCTTTCATAAGCAAGTTACACAAAGGTTTTGTGATCTTCGAAAAATCTTTAATAAAACGGCGGTAGAACCCGGCGCGTCCCAAAAAACTCCTCAACCCCTTTACGGAAGTAGGAGGAGGCATCTTCTCAATCATTTCAATTTTTGCACGGTCGACTTCAATCCCATGGGCGGATATGCGATGGCCAAGCACAATGCACTCCTGGACCATAAAGTGGCACTTCTCCCAATTCAACACTAGATTTGTTTCTTCGCATCTTTTTAGGACCTTCTGTAAATTCTGCAAACATAAATCATACACCTTTGAAACGTGGCTGGCGCATTACATAAACCAAAAGGCATGCGCCTATAAGCAAAAATGCCATAAGAACATGTAAACGTCGTCTTTTCTTGATCTTCTGGGGCTATATAAATCTGATTATACCAAGAATAACCATCAAGAAAACAGTAAAAATCGTGTCCGGCCAATCTATCCAACATTTGATCAATAAATGGTAAAAGAAAGTGGTCTTTTCTAGTGGCTTTATTTAATTTTCTATAATCTATGCACATATGTCATCCTGTAACAATTCTAGTAGGAATTAATTCATGATTATCATTTTGAATAACCATTATCCCACCCTTCTTTGACACAACTTGAACAGGACTTACCCACTTACTGTCAGAAATAGGAAAGATCATACCTGCGTCGAGGAGTTTTTGTTAGGAGTATGCCCTCGAATGCCACTCAGAGGATGTTGAGTGAGGGCATTGTACTTGTTATTATGTAAATCATCAATATAAGGCAATTGATGTTTCTTTATTTACTGGTAGTTACTGGCATTCCAAACTCGTAAATATACATGTAGAAACTAGTCCATGTATTTGAGAGCAAAATGTTCCACTCCATATTGGATAAGGGGGTCGGCACTGGAAAGGTTTATAGCTCAAATACTTAATCGTTCGCAAGTCGATGAAACTTGACTAGGCGTTAAGTTTATGTAAAGACTTGTATGATGTGTTCTTTGACAATGAGAGTGCCTGTCGAACACTAATGGTTAGTGGGAGCACACGTTATAGGTATGCTAATTAGATTAGTATACTCGAACCAACTCACCCTCGATTCGTCACATGGATTTCACTCCGAGACAGTCAATGATGGAATCGAAAGGTTGTGATAGGTATTCGTGAACCTTCGACTTGAGGATTTAGTAGGGATGTGCTTGTGACGTCAAAATTTTCATTAGAGTAGTTCGACCCTATAAACTGGAAGGCGGGGGTCAACCTCGACGTGCATCTTGATGGGCAAGTAGCAGGTCCTACTGAATACCAAGATAGAATTCTTTCTCCTGTTAGTGAACGGGTTATATGTCCTATGCGGTTATTAGCAGATGAGATCATAAGTCTTTGGCCAAAGCATTGGAGCTAGCTGTATTAGATACAAGAGAGCTCGATGATCTCGATTTGCATTAACGCATGCATAGCGCCAAGTACAGATGGGGTTTGACTGACCGTGACCCCATAACTTGATCGGGACATTTGAAAGAAGGGTTTATATGTATAGTGGTATTCACGACAGAATGGTTCTTGAATGATCCCAATCATTCGTTCTCAGTTGGGGTATAGTGTAGGCCGCCAGGCTGGCTAGGTGGTGCTACTACTCTTTGGTTCCTCCCATTGATGACTGAGACGGACCTACCGAGTCGCGCAATAGGATTGACGACATAATGAATAAAACTAATTGTCTCATTATGAATATTAGATATTGGATATCTAATTTTGGAACATTGGATGTTTAAATCGATTTATTGGATAAATTGATTTACGGCCTAATGAATTAAATAAATTACTTGGTGATTAATTTAATTCATGTATATAATTATTTCTTGGAGAAATTAATTATATTATTTTGTATTTGATATGTTTAATTAATTGGATTAATTAATCGATATAAATACATCGATACGGAATCGGATTTTATCTGTTTAGACCATCGGGAGTCCGAGACGAACCGAACTCGTCCGATTTCTAGCATGGGCCTCCCCCTCACATTCCACCCACCTTCCTTGTGGACTCTTGTTCCATTCTTTAATGGATTATGTTATATGGTGGGGTTAGATTCCCACATGTATGAGTTGTTGAGAGTGGTGGGGAGTTGAATAAATGAAGATGATGACAATCGCCTCATTCACATGATTTCCAACGTGAGGTTACAAGAGGAGAGAGAGATAGAAGTCTTCTTCATCATCTTCTTCTTTATTCATCTTCTTCATAACTTCTTAGAGAAATTTTGTGAGGAAATATTGAGAGAGATAGATATTCACACACTTAGAGTGATATTAATATCTATAACAAGCTTAATCACCTAGCTCTAGGCGTATCCTCGGAGGATAGCAAGGTGTTGTCATTCCGTTCGTTTTTCCGGCACGTGACGAGTAGAGACGCGGTGCTTTCGGCGTTGGATCGTTCAAGGGCTTGAAGCGGAATTGATTCGTAAAGATCAAGCAAAGCTTGGGGAATAGCTCAAGAGAAGGTTATCCATATAATCAATGGACTACAAGGGTGAGTTTATATATCTCTTGTTATTCGTTTTGATATTCGTATATACATAGCTCGATCGATCCTCGTATGGATTCGGATCGAATTAATTTTTGTTTTACCGCTTCTGCTGGGCCTTCGTTTTAGGCACCGAATCACAACACTGGTATCGGAGCGTAGGTCTTGCGATCGTATATACGATATTAGCATTTGGAATGCTTGATTAGATGGTGAATGATTTGGAATCATTTTAGTCATAATCGTGGTATATGTTTTTACGTTCGTTGTAGTTATATTTTTCGTAAGTTTATGTCTAAATATAAATCTTAATTTCTTGGAAATATGATTTAAATTGAAGATATAAATGTTGGAGAATATAGATATTGGATATCCGGTCGAAAAACTAGCCCCGAAATGCCGTTGGATGGTTTGGGAGGGGTCCGGGAGCAGGGGGCCGCGGCCCAGGGCTGTGCGGCGGCACAGGCGGACATCAGATCAGGGGCGCCCCGAGGCTCGAGGCCGCGGACCAGGTCCGCTGGGCAGCCCTGCCTGGCCGGCAGCTGCCGAGCGTGACTCGGCCATGCCAGGCCTGTCTGCCGGCATGCTGCCGAGGGTGACTCGGCCATGGCAGGCCATTTTCGCCCCGGCTCGATTTTTTCGTGTATTCTTGAAAATTAATCTCCCGCATGTTAAATTGGATTTAATATGATTAAAATGATTTATGGTATTTCATTTTATAAGGGAAATTTGATTAATTGGAATAATTATGGTCGACCGAATTATTTTGAACGTTTTCATATTACCGATTGTGTGAATCGATTTGATTGGTTCGTATTGTTGATTGGATCAATGTATCTCTACGCTTTCCATTTATTTTGTATTTATTGGATGAATGCTTTTGAATGGGGATCTGGTTCGTGGACTTAATTTTTGAATCGTTCGTTTTATTCGATTGGGTTGTAAAGGCCATTTTGAGCCTATTTATTTTACTAGAAAAATTTTGTATCTAAGATGCAATTTTCAATGTAAAATTTATATGTAATGACGAAGACCGGAGGAAGATCCATTTCGAGAAGACGAAGATTCAATACGAAGACTTGTAATTAGATTACGGAGTTTTTGTTTTCTAGGAACGGTCCATGAACCACATGTTGGTAGAAACTAGGTTGTGAATGGTTGTTTCATATTGTATGAATGCCACAAACGCGCTTAAACGATTAATGTGCAAAGTGTAACGTTAATCGCGATAATTGTCTCACAACAAATAATTAAGTTTATAAGGTTTCAAGGTTTTCCTTCCCTCCATCGAGTTTTCGGGAAATTGAAATCCAAACTGGATGTGCTATGCTTCCGAGTTATCGGGGTAGTCGTTCGGGGAGGACGGATAAATTACCGGGAGCGCATTTGGATGCCTTCGGTTGGAGAAAATTTTATCCCTAGAAACCTGATACGTTGCCGGATAAGATTCAATTGTGAAACTGATTTGCGTCGATGGTATAAACTTAACTTGTTCATGAACCATAGAAACCGTATAGGTTGAGGGAAGTGAACAAGGGGAAAAAGAAGATCGAATTATCTATTAGATGAGTTGGTGTTGGACACCACTTTATGAAAATTAATAGACTAGAAACCTGTTCGGTTGCCCTCTATTAAGATTTATAAAGAACTCGATCACCACTATGAAGTAGAGCGACGATACTTCCGGATTTCACATGGGAGTGTGTTATTCCGATAAAAATAGTGGGAGCTGGGTAACAAGAATAGAAAAGACCTTAATTCTATACTCAGAACATAATTGAATGAGTCACTAATTAATCTATCGTACTTACTGCAGACTCAAATATCAATATGACAATGAATCCACTCGCAATTCTGCTCTAAAAGAACACCTTAATGGGACCTAACTTTGTGGATTGGCTCCGCAATCTGATGATTGTCCTCAGTATAGAGGCACTGGGATACGTCTTGGAGACGGACATTCCGGCGCCTCCTGTGCGGACCCGAGCCAATCAGGAAGAGATTGAAAACCACAAAAAGTGGGTTAGGGATGATGTGAAAGTCCGTGCTTATATGATGGCTTCCATGTCTAATGAGCTTCAGAGAGCTCATGAGAAAATGACTTCTGCTAGGCAGATTCTATCTCGCTTAACCGAACTTTATGGTGAGCACAGCACAACTTCTAGATATGAGATAACCAAGCAACTGTTCGGTGAAAGGATGAAGGAAGGTGAGAAGGTTGGGGAACACGTCCTCAAAATTATATCCATGATCGAGAGATTGGAGGCTCTTGATTTTAAAATGGATATTTCTCTCCAAACCAACCTTATCCTACAGTCTCTCCCTGATTCCTTCTCACAGTTTGTTATGAACTTCAACTGCAATGAGATTGCATGTAATTTAGCTGGGCTAATGAACAAACTTGTGACCGCTCAGTCTCAAATGAAGACTCCGCGGATGAAGGAGTCTGCTCTTGTGATTTCTTCTGGACCTCGGAGGTCTAAGAATAAGAAGAAAAAGACCAAGAAGCGGACTAGACCGCAAGCTAAGGACCTTAAGGGAAAGGGCAAGGCCCCGATGGTTCCGAAGAACAAGAAGAAGAAGGATGCTTGTCTAAAGTGCGGTGAGCTAGGCCACTGGGTTAGAGACTGTCCGATTCTTCATGGCACTTCAGGTACAGAACTTTTAGTTTTGGAAACAAATTGTTCTGCTACTGTATTTTCTACTTCCTCGATATTGGATTCTGGTGCTAGTTCTCATATTTGTACCGTGAATTAGTATCTGGAACAAAGTAGGAAGCTTGGAGCTGGAGAAGTTATGATCACAGTCGGAAGCGGGCATAGTGTCGAGGCGACTAACATAGGATCACTTCTTTTGGGTTTAGAATCCGGCTTTGTTTTGACTTTAGAAGATGTACTTGTTTTGCCCAAGGGCACAAAAATATTGTATCCATTCCGGTCATGGACCGAAAAGGCTTTTCATTTTTCATTGGTGATGGTTCCTACAAAATTTATTTTATAAATAATCTAGTGGGTACTGCTACATTGTTGAATGGATTGTATCATCTAAATATCAGCAACAAAGTAGTTGTGAATACTATGACTAGAAAACGTGGTAGGGATGAAACTAATCAAGTTTTGAAATGGCATATTAGACTTGGTCATGTTGTTCAGACCAAGGTTTATAAGATGGAAAAGGATGGACTTATGGGTCCATTGGGATCGGATCCCTTTCCTACTTCTGAATCTTGCCTTAAAGGCAAAATGACTAAGTCCCCCTTCACAGGGACTTTTGAAAGAGCCGCTGATAAACTGGGATTAATCCATACTGACGTTTGTGGTGCTTTGGAAGCAGCACGTGACGGATATCAATATTTCATTACGTTTACAGATGATCATACTAGGTATGGTTATGTATACTTAATGAAACATAAATCCAAGGCCTTTGAGAAATTCCAGGAATTCAAGGCCCTAGTCGAGAAACAAACTGGTAATCATATCAAAGCACTTTGGTCGGACCGAGGTGGCCAGTATATGAGTACGGAGTCTGACGAGTTCCTTAAGAAACATGGAATAGTTTCACAACTAACACCTCCAGGTACTCCTCATTTAAATGGTGTGTCAGAAAGAAGGAACCAGGCCTTGTTAAACATGGTCCGTTCCATGCTGGGCTATACTGACTTACCAATTTACCTGTGGGGGTATGCACTCCTGACTGCCGCGTATATCTTGAACAGATGTCCTTCCAAATCCATTCCTAAAACTCCACATGAGATGTGGGAGGGAAGGAAACCATGTCTTAATAATATTAGGATTTGGGGATGTCCCGCCTATGTCAAGAAGACTAAAGTGGAAAAGTTGGAAGCTAGGTCTGCGAAGGGACGTTTCATTGGATTCCCGTCTGGGACGATGGGATATCTATTCTACATGCCCGAAGATCGAAAGATCGTTGTTGCTTTACAAGCACACTTCCTGGAAGATGAGTTCATTCAGGAAGGCGGAGCAGGTAGAAGTATTTCTTTAGAAGAATACAATGAAACTCCTCGGGAGACACCTGTGCAAGAAACTGGAACCGAACCTTCTGAAACATAAGTACAACCACCTCGTAGGTCTAGTAGGGTGTCTCATTTACCTGAGAGGTATGGGCTTGTGCACTTGGAGGAGATGGGTCTCCATGAGTTTCCAAGTGATAGCCAAGAGACCAACCCGACGACCTATGACCAAGTGATGGTGGATGTAGACTCCGCGAAATGGCATGAAGCTATGGAAGCTGAGATAGACTCGATGCATGTCAATCAGGTCTGCACTCTAGTAGACCGCCCCAAGGGCATAGTGCCTATTGGGAACAGGTGGATCTACAAGAGAAAGACTGATGGTGATGGCAAGGTTGACGCCTATAAGGCCAGGCTTGTGGCAAAGGGTTATACCCAGAAGGAAGGGATCGATTACCATGATACCTTCTCGCCCGTAGCCATGGTCAAGTCTATTCGCATGATGCTTGCTATAGCTGCCTACCACGATAATGATATATGGCAAATGGATGTAAAGACGGCTTTCCTTAATAGATTCCTCGAGGAGGAAATCTATATGGAGCAGCCTAAAGGTTTTGTGTCCGAAGTCGATATTCAGAAAGTGTGCAAGCTTCAGCGTTCCATTTATGGACTTTCTGAATATAGTTGGAACCTTCATTTTGACGAGGCGGTCAAAGAGTTTGACTTCGTGCAAAATGAAAAGGAACCTTGTGTATACAAGAGGGTTAGTGGGAGCAAGATTGCATTCTTAGTTCTATATATAGATGACATTCTACTAATAGGAAATGATGTGGGAATGCTTAGTTCTGTGAAAGCTTGGCTTTCGAGTAATTTCTCCATGAAAGACTTGGGAGAAGCTACCTATATTCTTGGTATTCGACTCTACCGGGATAGAGCGAAGAGAACAATAGGTCTTTCCCAAGCCCTCTATATAGATAAAATCTTAAAGCGATTTAAGATGGATGATTCTAAAAGAGGGTTCCTACCGATGCGACATGGAATAAAACTCACCTTGAAGATGTGTCCTCAAAATGAGGAACAACGAAAGGAAATGAGTAATATACCATATGCTTCGGCCATGGGTAGCCATATGTATGCTATGTTGTGTACAAGACCTGACATCGCGCATGCTGTAAGCGTGGTGAGTAGGTTTCAGGCAAACCCAGGTAGGGAACATTGGACTGCTGTAAAGAACGTTCTCAAGTACTTAAGAAGGACTAGAGATATGGTTCTTATGTGTGGCGGTGGAGAATTGGATGTGGTGGGATTCACTGATTCAGACTTCCAAAGACTGAAGGACGATTCGATGTCTACTTCTAGCTACATATTTACTCTTAATGGAGGAGCAGTATCATGGTGTAGCGCCAAGCAAAGTGCGACTGCTTATTCCACCTGTCAGGCTGAGTATCAAGCGGCCTCGGAGGCTTCCAAGGAAGGGTTCTGGATTAAGAAGTTTCTGGGAGAACATCAAGTGATACCATGTCTTTGAAATTGCTGTTCATGCTTTGCGACAACGACGGAGCTGTAGTGCAGGCCAAGGAGCCGAGGTTTCACAATAGCACCACACATATTGAGAGGAAGTATCATCTCATAAGAGAATTTGTTCGCAAGGGATACATTGTGCTGCACAGAGTAGACACGGCCGACAACGTCGCCGATCCACTAACCAAGACACTTTCTCAGACTAGCTTGGAGCGTCATCTGGAGAACATGGGTATTAGATACCATAGTGTGTGGCATTGAGTGCAGGTGGGAGATTGTTAGGAGTATGCCCTCGAATGCCACTCAGAGGATGTTGAGTGAGGGCATTGTACTTGTTGTTATGTAAATCATCAATATAAGGCAATGGATGTTTCTTTATTTATTGGTAGTTACTGGCATTCCTAACTCGTAAATATACATGTAGAAACTAGTCCGTGTTTTTGAGAGCAAAACGTTCTACTCCTTATTGGATAAGGGGGTCAGCACTGGAAAGGTTTATAGCTCAAATACTTAATCGTTCGCAAGTCGATGAAACTTGACTGGGCGTTAAGTTTATATAAAGACTTGTATCACATGTTCTTTGACAAGGAGAGTGCCTGTCGAACACTAATGGTTAGTGGGAGCACACGTTATAGGTATGCTAATTAGATTAGTATACTCGAACCGACTCACCCTCGATTCGTCACACGGATTTCACTCCGGGACAGTCAATGATGGAATCGAAAGGTTGTGTAGGTATTCGTGAACCTTCGACTTGAGGATTTAGTAGGGATGTGCTTGTGACGTCAAGATTTTCATTAGAGTAGTTCGACCCTATAAACCGAAAGGCGGGGGTCAACCTCGACGTGCATCTTGATGGGCAAGTAGCGAGTCTCTTGAATACCAAGATAGAATTCTTTCTCCTGTTAGTGAACGGGTTATATGTCCTATGCGGTTATTAGAAGATGAGATCATAAGTCTTTGGCCAAAGCATTGGAGCTAGCTGTATTAGATACATGAGAGCTCGATGATCTCGATTTGCATTAACGCATGCATAGCGTCAAGTACAGATGGGGTTTGACTGACCGTGACCCCATAACTTGATCGGGACATTTGAAAGAAGGGTTTATACGTATACTGGTATTCATGACCGAATGGTTCTTTAATGATCCCAATCATTCGTTCTCAGTTGGGGTACAGTGTAGGCCGCCAGGCTGGCTAGGTGGTGCTACTACTCTTTGGTTCCTCCCATTGCTGACTAAGACGGACCTACCGAGTCGCGCAATAGGATTGACGACGGAATGAATAAAGATAATTCTCTCATTATGAATATTAGATATTGGATATCTAATTTCGGAACATTGGATGTTTAAATCGATTTATTGGATAAATTGATTTACGGCCTAATGAATTAAATAAATTACTGGGTGATTAATTTAATTCATGTATATAATTATTTCTTGGAGAAATTAATTATATTATTTTGTATTTGATATGTTTAATTGATTGGATTAATTAATCGATATAAATACATCGATACGGAATCGGAGTTTATCTGTTTAGACCCTCGGGAGTCCGAGATGAACCGAACTCGTCCGATTTCTAGCATGCCCCCCCCCCCACATTCCACCCACATTCCTTGTGGACTCTTTTTCCATTCTTTAATGGATTATGATATATGGTGGGGTTAGATTCCCACATGTATGAGTTGTTGAGAGTGGTGGGGAGTTGAATAAATGAAGATGATGACAATCACCTCATTCACATGATTTCCAACGTGAGGTTACGATAGGAGAGAGAGATAGAAGTCTTCTTCATCATCTTCTTCTTTATTCATCTTCTTCATATCTTCTTAGAGAAATTTTGTGAGGAAATATTGAGAGAGATAGATATTCATACACTTAGAGTGATATTAATATCTATAACAAGCTTCATCACCTAGCTCTAGCCGTAGCCTCGGAGGATAGCAAGGTGTTGTCATTCCATTCGTTTTTCCGGCACGTGACAAGTAGAGACGCGGTGCTTTCGGCGTTGGATCGTTCAAGGGCTTGAAGCGGAATTGATTCGTAAAGATCAAGCAAAGCTTGGGTAATAGCTCAAGAGAAGGTTATCCATCTAATCAGTGGACTACAAGGGTGAGTTTCTATATCTCTTGTTATTCGTTTTGATATTCGTATATACGTAGCTCGATTGATCCTCGTAGGGATTCAGATCGAATTAATTTTCATTTTACTGCTTCCACTGGGCCTTCGTTTTAGGTACCGAATCCCAACAGTTTTAAAACCTCAAATTTTACCACCTCTTTCATATTCGGATTTAACCGATATTGATGCACCACACAAGGTTTGTAGTCCTCCTCCATCAAAATCTTGTGCATACAAATGGACGGGCTGAATCCTTTGATATCCGCAATAGACCATCCCAGGCCAGATTTGTACTCTTTCAATACTCTCAACAACATCTCCTCTTGATCAGCCGCCAAAGTGGCAGAAAGTATGACAGGTAGGCAATCGCCGGGACCCAAAGTGCATATTTCAAATGATTAGGCAGCTGCTTAAGTTCTAGCTTTGGGGGCTTCTCAATTGACGGGACGGGTCGCATCGGTGAACTTCCGAGCTCCTCACATGGTCTACGAGTGAAAAATGGTGGTGACGCATCCATGTGTCGTAATTAGGCTACATGCTCTGAAGTCAATTCGGTAGAGGATCCGACTAAAACAGACTCCAGTTGATCTGATGGATAGCTCTCCCGAAAAACTCTTCTTACACACGAGTCAATGATATCAATTTGAAAGCAATTTTTGAGATCACTAGGATGTTGCATAGATCGAAATATATTAAAAGTGACTTGCTCCTCTTGAACTCGTAAAGTGAGATTCCCCTTTTCCACATCAATTAGAGTTCGGCCGGTCGCTAAGAATGGTCTTCCCAATATAATTATGATGTCATGATCTTCTTCCATATCGAGCACAATTATATCAGCAGGAAAAATGAATTTATCGACCTTGACCAGTACATCTTCTATTACCCCTCTCGGATACTTGATGGACCTATCTGCTAGTTGCAAAGAGACCGTGGTAGGCTTTGCTTCCCCAATTCCTAGTTTCTTGAAAATAGAAAGAGGCATAAGATTAATGCTGGCTCCGAGATCACATAAAGCCCTATCAAAGGACGAGTTTCTAATAGTGCATGGTATAGTGAAACTTCCCGGATCCCTCAATTTAGGCGGGGGCTTTTTCTCCAAAATAGCGCTGCACTTTTCAGTCCATACCACTATTTTATATTCCTCGAGCTTCCTTTTGTTAGATAAGATGTCCTTCATAAATTTCACATAGCTCGGCATTTGTTCCAAGGCGTCGGCAAATGGAATATTGATATGCAATTTCTTGAAAACATCAAGAAACTTGGAAAATTGCTTGTCTAACTTTTGCTTTTGCAGACGTTGTGGGAACGGGACTGGTGGTGCAGGATGAGTGGTCGAGACTGCTTTTGACTTGGGCTCTTCGTCATTCACTTTCTCAATGGGGCTGCTCTTTTCTTTGCTACTCTTGGGCTGCTCGTGTAGCTCCTTTCCACTTCGTAGCTCGATAGCTTGCACAATTTCCTTGGGATTCATCTCGGTAGCACTTGGTAATACACCTTGAGGTCAAGAGGATAATAGATTTGCAATCTGCCCCATTTGGACCTCTGAATTCCGAATAGAAACAAAATAATTTTGTAGAGTAGTTTCCATGCGAGTCATGAATTGGCTCGTGTTAGCCGCCATTTGAGCAAGTGCATCTTCTAAAGAGATCTTCGATGGTTGAGGGGGCTGTTGTTGTGGCTGAGTGAATTGAGCTTGTGGAGGTTTATTCAAAGCTTTCCCGTTTCGCCATAAAAGATTTGGATGATTTCGCCACCCTTGGTTGTAAGTGTTAGAATACCGGTTATTCTGACGATTTCCATTCCCCACAAATTGAGCTTGTTCCATCTGAGATTGCTCAAAAGGATTTCCGACTTGACATTCAGCACTAGGATGAGAGCCGTTGCACTAATTACATGTTTCCGTGGTACCAGTAGACGGGGTGTGTGACAAAACTTGGAGCTGTTGAGTTAGAGCTGCAACTTGAGCTGATAGCGTAGATATTGGATCATTTTCGGAAATTTCCATGACTCATTTCGGATTCACACACTCAGAAGGCCACTGATAAGCATTTGCAGCCATAGCTTCTAATAATCAATAAGCTTCGGCCATAGTTTTTCCCATTAACGCGCCCCCAACTGCTGCATCCACTAGAGTACGTGTAGAAGCACTCAACCCATTATAAAATGTTTGAATCTGCAGCCAATCCGGCAGGCCATGATGAGGGCATCTCCTTAGAAAATCTTTATATCGTTCCCATTCCTCATCTAGCGACTCCATATCATATTGTCCGAAAGTGGTTATCTCATTTCTGAGTCGTGCTGTCTTCGCCGGTGGAAAGAACTTAGCCAGAAAAGCTTGTGCTAACTCCGCCTAAGTTGTGATAGATCCAGGCGGGAGTGAATTCAACCAGAACTTGGCCTTGTCCCTTAGAGAGAATGGGAAAAGTCGTAGATGAATGGCATCATTGGTAACACAGTTGTTCTTGAATATGTCACAAATCTCGAGAAATGAAGCAATGTGCGCATTGGGGTCATCATTCGCCAGTCCGCAAAATTGGCTCGCTTGCACCATTTGAATGATAGCTGGCTTGATTCCAAAATTATTTGCTTGAATGGTTGGGCGCCAAATCCCTAAAAAATTGTCATTGATTTGAGGAAGTGCATCACGGAGAGCCAATGCTGGTTGAACTTGCTGAATAGGGTTGTCAATCCCTTGATTTCCAGTGTTGTCTTCCATGATATCCGTAATTAATAGCTCACGTCTTTCCTTCCTGTTTTTCCGCAAAGTGCGTTCGAGTTCGTTATCCAAAATGAATAAACCTTCGTTACCAAATTTTCTCATGCACTAAACGAACTCCTGAAAGGAAAACAGATAAAAACAAATTTACACAAAAATAAAATAATGTTCAAATTAAGACTAAAAATACTGAAATTGGTATTAGTAAAAACAATCAGTCCCCGGCAATGGCGCCAAAAACTTGTTACGTATTTCTGTGAATGCAAGTGCACGTTGTCATAATCAAGTAATAAAGTGATAAGTAAAGTATCGTTCCCTCGAGGACTGATGCGCTACCTATTTATTAGTATTTCAAATTTTATTTGAATGACCGAACTTTTGTGGTTGAATAATTTAATAACTAAATATTGCGATAAACTAAAAACAAACAATATAATCGACAGTCCGATAAAAGGAGATCAAATAGGAGAAGAATCTAGGATCGAGAATTCGCCTTGATTAATCTAAATTAATCTTGATTAATACAATTTATGTAATTTCCCAATTTATTGAAAGCCAAGATTCTAAGTTAATCTAATGCCTCTCCCGAGGTCAGTAGAATTTTGCAAAGCGAATAAATCACTCTATTCCTAGGTGAGTTAATTCGACATTAGCCAAAAAGTTCTAAAATCTTCAAAACGAGCTTCATAATTCTTATGAGTATATTCCTATCTCACAAGACAAAACGGTTTTCTACCAATTTTCACTACTTACTCTCCTCTTCTGATTCAAGTTACATAGTTATAACAATTCAATCATAGGCCACACAATTGAAAGCATTTAGAACAATTGGGAAAACTCAATAGAAAAGGGAAAGATATCAATAACGTAAAATCAAGAATTAATCCATCATAATCTCGGTTTCATCTCAATCCTAGAATAAAGGGGTCTAGCCCGACATGCTAGAAAATAATATACAAATATTTGAATTAAACATAAGGAAAAAATTCAAACACAATTGATGAACTTGACTTCTTCCGTTCTCTGGCCTTCGCTCTCTGCTGCTAGGTATTCTCCTCCTCTTCCTTCGATGATTTCTTTTCTGACCTTTACTGCGTTTTTATAACCTTTTTTCCTTCCAAAACGCATCCGAGGATTAGGTCTAATCCGCCTCCAAAACAGCCAAAATCGCGCGGTCAAAACAGGAATCCCACCGTTGCGGACCGCAGCCCGGCTTAAGTGTGCCGCGACCCTAGTTGTTCCGCTGGCCAGGCCTGGGCATAAAATCATTACGGGCCGTGGCACGTAGAGAGTGTGCCTCGGCCCCCGATACAGTTTGTTCTAGTTTGCTATGTGTTGTGCCTGTGACGTGGCCCAGCTTCGGCGCGACGCGGCCCTTGACCAAAAAATGTCGTTTTGGCCCGTTTTTCCACGTTCGAGCTTCAGGACTCTAATTTCCTTCAAAATATGAAAATGTCATGCATTAGGGGCTCATTTTCCCAGAATTAAACCAAAATAAAAATAGAATAATGATAATAAAGCGCACAAAAATAACATGCAACAGAAGTGAAGATATTGTTATGGATAAATAAAATTGGTCTAACCGGATGAAAACAGAACCCCTAAGAGGATCGATCAAGCATAATGTATCGAATATAATTTGATGAAGATAAAATTAAAGAATTCATACCCCGTAGTTTTTTGATAATTTTATCTTGATGTAAGAACTCGAGCCAAGCTTTGATAGTTCCCAGCCACCAAAAATCTCCGTTCCTTTTTGTATTACCAACATAAACACGAATCCAATTCATTCAAACTTGATGAATGATCAAACACCAAA
The DNA here is from genome assembly GCA_033398695.1 of Orobanche coerulescens. NCBI lineage: Eukaryota > Viridiplantae > Streptophyta > Magnoliopsida > Lamiales > Orobanchaceae > Orobanche > Orobanche coerulescens. Next base: position 142,505,702 of record CM065805.1, on the reverse strand, counting down.
GATTTCAGGTGTCTCTACGTCACCACACGGCGGATATTGATCGAAACAATTTAATATCTATTTGTTCTCAAAAAACGCGACCCATACTGTTTCGCATACCGGGCATTCGTGTGTCTAGTCCATTAAGTACACTTTATTTTATCTCAAATTTATTTATACTTAATTAATTAATCCAATTAATTAATTTTATCCAATACAAAATTAAAATAAATTATTTCCAAGAAATAATTATTTATGAATTAATTAGTCACCCAATAATTAATTTCAGTTTACAAGATTCGTATCGATTTATCAAGTAAATAAAAATAGATACCCAATATACAATATTGCTGAAGAGATAATAAATACATATTTATCCATCAAATATCCTTGTGTGAGACTCCATAGGTCCGTCTCAGTTGGCAACAGGAAGAACTAAGGAGTGCGCGTGACACATAGCCAACCTAGTGGCCCGCACCGCAACCAAACTGAGAATGAATGATATAATCATTTTAAAACCATTAATTTGTGTGTACTGTATATGTATAAACCCTTCAATCATATGTCTCGTTTAAGTATAAGGTTCACGGTAAAGTCAAACACTATTGCAACATAACTCTATGTATTTGTTAATGTAAACCGAGTTCACCAAGCTCTCATGTATCAAATACAACTATCTCTAAATACTTTATCCAAAGACTTATGATCTCATTTGCCATTAACCACACAAGACATTTACCTGCTCACTTAAAGGACAAAACATTCTATCTTGGTACTCAGTAGAGACGGCTACTTGCTACTAAGTTGCACTTCGAGGTTGACCCCACCAACTGGTGATTGGACCGAACTACTCTAATGCCTAACTTAATGTCACAAGTACATCTCCTACTTAAATCTCATGTTAAAGTTTCACGTATACCTATCGCAATCATTCGATTCAGTCATTGACAATTCCAGAGTGAAATCTATGTGATCAAATTGAGGTGAGTCGAGTTCGAGTATACTAATCCCATTATCATACTTGTGAAGTGTGCTCTCACTAACCCTTAGTCAAGATGGGAACTCTACATGTCAAAGTACATGTTATACAAACCTTGTCTAAACCTAATGCCCAATTAAGTTTTATCAACTTATGAATCGATTAAGCATTCGAGCCCTAAACACTTCCAGTGCCTATATACTTGTCTTCATAAGGAGTCGAATGTTTGCTCTGAAATGAACGAACTATTATTCTATATACCAAATCACAATGCCAGTGATATAAATAATAAATACATTATTTAATTTAATATATTCATAATTATAACTGTTGGTCAAAGTATATAATGTATACAGCTTTAAAAAGGGTGTTGAATAAGGTGTATCCTTTCTGAAGTTTGTTTGCGTAGTGGAAGTCTGTAACTCAGTTGCTTTAAATACAGCAACTGGATAATCTCCTGTTATCTTGGTGCTTACAAGGTGTTCGAGTTGAGTATACTAAAATCACTCAGGCAGTAAGAAAACAGTAAAGACAGTAAAGACACACTATTTAAATTGGTTCGAGGTAAACCCCTCTACGTCCACTGGTCCTCCATAAAAGAGTAAATAGTTTATTAAAATCACGGCGCACACAACTTTATGATTTTAACTAAACTCGTCGTTGTGTCATTCACACAGATTGCTACAGCCGACAGTAGCTTTGGCCATTCACACAGATTGGCTTGGTCTTCTTTGACTTTCTTCTTCTCACACATATTAAAGCTTCGTATTAACACTATTCATCCCACACAGGTCAGAAATAGATTTGCTTAGTCCACACAGGGCTAAGTAAATCAACAAAAAGATTTGGCTATCACGAGTTCGAACAACAGGTGTAGGCTTGATAAGCTTATGCTGTAGATGTGCTGTTCGTGTTGAGGACTTACATAATTCTTCACTTCAGATGTCGTTGTATGCTTAAAGAAATATTTTGCTCTTATAATCTTTTTGCATTTTCGCGTGTTTGTCTTATTGTCAAGTGTTCAAGTTTTTTAAGTGAGCAATGTCCTCTTGCTTGGGGCTATTTATAACCTTAGAAATAGATCCGTTATAAATGTAGCCATTAGCTGGTTTGTGAAATTAAGACAACTCAGATTGGCGGCTCTAGAATGTTTGAATTAAAGTTGATTCAAATTTAATGCTTCAGACATTCAATTTCACCCGCATTAAATGCTCTTCTGTCTGTAGTCTCCTCGGCCACATTGAATACTATCCTATCAGCCTTAAATTCTACTTTAACCATGAATAATTTATGAATAAAGAATGTTTGTTTCACAATGGTTTAAAGTTTCTTCAGCCATGTTGATTTTGTATTTTACTTTTCTAAGTAAGACACCTACAACATTGTTTGCTATAGCCAATGTCTCGTCTTGCTGTATCTTGAAGGTTTAGATGTAGGATATGCCTCTTCGCTCGTTGTATGATCTTACACTGTATGGACAAGCTGTATGGGCAGGCTTGAATGAACATGCTGTATGGGCAGGTTGTTCGGACAGGCTGTATGTAGCATTTCCATTTTTCCCAACAACGTCCATACTTAACTGATATTCTGACTTGATGATACTAGACTATATGTAGCATTTAGCAAAACACGAGCATGATTTTCCCGATAATTCCCTCTTTTTGCTGATGCCAAAACTTCTAACACATGAGGCTATCTTCAAGTCTTCCATCGAATGATTTGATCTTAGAGATTTAGACTAAAAATATGAACTGCTCGCAAGCTAGCTCTAAAGTTATAAATCTTACAAGACTAAGTGTATTACAACTTAAATTATGATTGGCTTGTAGGTGCAATCTTATAGGAAGTAATCATATTTGAATACAACTTAATCTATGAACTATTGGTAGCAAGTTCTTAAATCTTGAGACTTATCAAGGTTTTATACGTAGTAAATATTTTAATATAAATCGTAATCAAAGGTGTAACGATAGATCACGAGCTGTAATATTTTGAAGTAAAAGCTATTTTCATTGATAATCGATTACAGTGCTGTTGGAATGGAAATATTACATCGGAGCGTACATGAAATTTAAGTACAACTATCAGAAGTCACCTATGGTACTGATGCTTCCAAGACTCCCGAGATGGGTCATGCTCAGTTCCCTTCCACTAATAGATTAGAGAGTCTCTACCTCGATCTCTGTAGATGTTACTTCCTTCCCTGGATACATCAAAGGCGAGAATCCAGTCTTCTGGTTGAGTTAGCCGATCACCCTTCTGAAGCTTAGATTTTAGCTAGATTTGTAGAAGGAGCTTTGCTTCTGATAGGAGTCTTGAGAACTCCTTTGCAGCATCTTTCAGCATCGTAAAGTGATTGAACATGGCAGATTCCCTGATGAGAGTACAAAAATATCTCATCAATTTATTGTTCTTCCATGCCTTCAACTCTTCAGCTGATGGTTGTATGTCTATCGGGAGTGGGATCTCAGCGGGCTAATGTATTGTGTTCTTCCAAGGAATATTGGGATTCTGGAACTTGAGACAAGAACCAGTTACCATGTATCATCTAGCTCTTTGACCTGGCCCATGTCAGACTAGTTTTCCGATGCCTGTGGCAACACGGTCATCCAGGATGGCCTACATCTCCTTCTCCTTTTCCATCCTCCACCTCTTTCCAACCTCTGAAGCCTTTTCCGCCTTTTTGGCGTTATCAAGCTCAGAGACCTTACCATGAATATCCCGAAGAATGTTCATCGATTCGGCCTAACTGTCTTTCAGATCTTTGACAGAGTCTACTAGACTGGCAACCACTGTTGTAAGGTCATCAATTTTTTTATTGTGAGCAGTGAGTCTCGATCCAGCATTCGAGGGATGCAACTGTCTTGGTTTCCTCAACTTGCAGTTTCTCTTGCTCTTGCTCTTGCTTTAGGATTCTTTCCTGATGATGTTTCAGCTGGTTGAGGGCCTGCCATATGGCATTTGGCATGAGGCGAGATGCCTCTTCGACATCCTTCACGGCCCTTTGTAGCTTCAGGAGTTCATCCTGAGCAATATTATCCATCTTGTCGAGCTCTTTGTCGATATCATATAGGTCATTGACAACATCCTGTAAGAATACAGGCCAGCGACCAATTTGCTGAAGTTGCTCAATCGTGGCTTCAGCATGGGGAGAGTGGGGTGAGCAATTTTAGAGTCAGGTGGGTATCTAAGCTGTTTGAGAAGTACATTGTGACATGTCCTTTGGGGTTCGTCGTTAGCTTGTAAATCCACTTCTGATCCGAATGGTGATCCTGTAAAGATAGTAGTAGATACTTATTGAGGAGCAAGAACCTTAGATGGTTCCACTGCTGTTGCTGTCTGGGAGAAAGAGAGTACTGATTCCTCATGTATTTGTTCGGCTTTTATAGCCTGGAGTATAGGAGGGACGTATTCTTTCCACAGGCTCTTAGCTTCTGCCTGTTCCTTTGAAGGGACTGAATCCTTCTGTTGGACGGCGCGGGATCCATCTTTTCCAATCGGAGGGACTAATTCCTCCATGGTGGTAGATGATGGCTTCTCTTGTTGCATGTCTGGTGCAGCATGACCAAATGAAGTACCCTGGCACTCGGCGGCCCTAAACTTAGCAAATTTCTTCTCGCGAGCATCCTCGTGTATCATCCTCAGACCTGTTTGAAGCTCATCATCTTCTCCATCTAAATTGGGATCTGAGTGATGGACGGGGCTCCGAGATCAGACTGAGACTTCCCTTTCAGTCGGGCCTTTTTTCTTTGCCACATAATAGGAAGCAATCAGCTCATGGGAGAAGGGATCATACCATCTGATCAGAACCTTGACGTTTTTGGTTTCCATGATTTCTAGAGCAAACATATCTTCCTCCTTCCAATCTTTCTAGTTATACAGGGAGTCGTACGGGGCGACCCTATATGCTTTCCACATACTAAAGCTTTCAAATGCTTCATCGATCTAGCCTTGGAGGAGTGTTTGACTGATTATTTTGATGGGAGAGGGAATCTGAACATTAGAAGGTTATACTATCCGGTTGTGATCCTCTATAGGTAGGAGAGCCTGTTGAGGACAGGGATCACGGATCGGGTGGGATTCCCTATTGGGAGACGGATTCCTCATAGGGTAGGTGCCCTGTTAGGAGTGGTGACTGTTGACTCCGAAGGGATAGCCGATTCACCAGTTCCTTACACTTGACAAATGACTAGTCATCCATTATAGCCATCACAGACTCAGGAACTGCTGCAGGAGCAACCTGTTTCTTTCATGGGGTTGCGCCCTGTGGGTCAGCTACTGCAGCAGATGGTGCAGTAGGCAGAAATGCCTCAGTGACGACTGTAGCCACTGGAGGTGCTGTAGGAACAGCTTTCGACTTTGAAGACTTCTTAGTCCTTATTTTCTTGTTCTTCTTCTTCTCGACAGCTGTAGGGAACATGTCTCTTCTTGCTAATCAGCTTCTTCTTGTTGCCAACAGATTTGGATTTCTTCGAACAATTAGTAACATCTCGAGGATCACTTGACATGGGAAGGGAGAAAGGGTTGTCCCGTCGGCGATGAGAGATGCCTTGTTGAGACAGTAGGCTTAGATCCACTAATAAACTTTCCAGCAAGGATCTGGCATTGGATGACTGCTGTATGCCGTAGCTAGTTAGAATGTAATTCAAGATCAAGCCGAGAGATTTCCTGGCAGAGTGGTTTGGAAGCCTCCTCCGAAATCCGTTTCTGGATCACCTGACACCAGTTGACTTTCTCATCGGACATGATGGCGATCATCATCTGGAATCTCAAGTTGGTGCACATCTCGAATACTCCAGTCCGATTCTCTACTATTCTACAGCAAAGATCATGTAGATATTGATAAGGCAAGGTGAAATTCTTCTTGTGGCCGTAAAGATGGACTTGCGGTGGTAGAGAGTTGTCGATAATTAAGTTCCAATAGGCCTTCATCAAGTCTTCAGACCCAAATGTGTAATATCTAGTATTTTCATTTTCCGTTATCTTGTATTGTTTGTGTTTGTATGCCGGATATTTCCTTGTTGATGTTAAATCAGAATGATTTCTAACGTGATACTCTGTGTGTTACCATCGTGTAGTGATTTTTAGTTGAGGATTACTTGTTGTCAATTGTGTCTTTTCGATTGTGTATGTGTTGAGGTATTGTACGTTACGCCTCGTAGTGTGTTTGTTATTGATTTGGTTCATTTAAGTATCCGAGACGTCGTCAAGTGCCTGACCTGATTGTCAGAGTCGTTGAGATTCACTACTGTGTTCAGTAGTTGTGTTACGGCCGTAAGAGTTATGAGAAATGGCCGTAAGTGTTGTTGGTTACGTCCGTAAGTATCTTTTATCACGGTCGTAATGAGTCCTGTGTTACAGCCATAAACCGATTGTTGTTACGGCCATAATGAACGTTCGTATTTTGGGCAGTAGTCCAGAGGGGTACTTACGATCGTAATTCCTGCCGTAAGGATGAAGAGTAACGGCCATAAGGTGTGCCTGTTACGACTGTAACATGCCACTGGTATATAAACCAGTGGCAGCATCATTTCGGGGCAGAACTTCATTTTTCTCCCCTTTCGTTTTTCTTCACAATTTAGTAAGATTAGTTTGTGTCAATCATCATCCTCCAACTCGTTCGTCCGGATCGTAGGTAAATTCTTCGAATCCCTTAGGGTTGACCTTCGGGGTTTTCATCTTGATTTCGATTCTTATTCATTTTTCGTGATTCAATTAGTATTATATGATTTTGTTAAACACATTCTACGGATTACATATCCGTATATTGAGTTCGTTTGAACACAATCGGGATTTTTGGTGTTCTAAGGAAGCCTTGAACATTTAATGTCCGATTAAATGCCTCAGAGGGTTTCCTTCGGTTCTTGGATGTGTTTTCCTTTGTTTTCAATTGTTATACTCATAGTAATTGTGTTTCCATTGTATTTCACAGAGGGTTGTAGGGTTTCGGGGTTTTCCGGGTTGTGCTGTGTTCGTAGGAATATTCTGGTGTCGACTATCGAGGCAAGTATCTTGCTTATACGTTTTGTACCTTGTGAACATGACTTACGTGTTGAAATGAATGATTTGTGGTTAGTTGTGATAATCTTGGATATGTATCTTGGAAATTTATATGTTGGTCGATTGTACACTTGGATGTGTATCGTGTTATAGGTATTGATCGTGAGTTATGTGGCATTGATTTCATCGGTGATTTGGATGACAATATTGTGTTATGTGTGTTTGGTTGTGTAGAGCTTGTATTAGTTGCAATGTTGACTTCGTTCTATGCGTGCTAGTTGTGTGAAGATGTAATAGACAATATGGTTGATTGATAGTGAGCGTGTTTGTGTGATGTGAATGTGAATGTTGTGTGGGTCCGCTACGTTCACTCATGCTGGTCCGACGGGACCTACGAGGACTCATGGCAGTGGACTATGGGCCAGAGCTTAGTGAGGTGCTCAGTTCCAATCGTGCTGGTCTGACGAAGTCTACGAGAACACATGGCAGTGGACCATGAGTTTAGGGCACAGTACGTCTGTTGGCCACTAAGTATACAGGATACAGGTTGGAGAGTGTTTTACACAACCAGCTGTACGGTTTTCAAATCTGAGTGCGTAGCGGAAGTCTTGTCAAAGCAAGTTGCTGAAAATACAACAACTAGATATGAAATGTATACTTAAAGATAATCACAAAAACAGTATAAGGTAATTGACACAGTAATTAAAGTGGTTCGAGGTAAACCCCTCTACGTCCACTGGTCCTCCACACAGGAGTGAAAATGTTTATTATAAATATTACGTACACAACTACATATTTATAATCAAACCTAATTAGTATATCGTTCACACAGATTGGTATAATGATCTTAGCCTTCAACCATTCACACAGATTGGTTTGAGCTTTCACTTGACTGGATTCTTCACACATAGTTTCGAAGCTTTGTCTCTTCAATGCAAGTCCGTCACACACAGTTCGGGAAGAGCAAGGATTCTCAGTCCACACAGGGCTGATGGGTTTGTTCAAGGGTTAGAACAATATTTGAACAACAGCTTTGACTTTCTGAGCTTTTAGCTGATGATGTGTTGTTCACAATTTTGAACACTGTATATATGTTCTTCCAGAATAGCAGAATGCCTTGGGAGATATGTTTGCTCTGAATATACGTGTAAGCACTTGTTTCACTTGCGTATAAATTCGATCGTTTGTTCGTTTGTTTGCATGTATGTAGATCTTCAAAAGCTGGGGATATATATAGCTTTCTGAAATATATCCGTTGATATAAATCCGTTGAGCAAGATTCCGTTCCAACGGGATGATGTGTTTGAATAAAACACGATCCGAATTTTGCGATAGATTGAAGATCTCTGACGGCTTGATATTTAAATACTTTCTTCTATAGTATTTAAATATATCTTCTCAAACAGGACTTTGCTTTAGTGAATGACAAAGATTCCTTCTTGTCCAGTTTGGATGCTGTATGGAACGATAGCTGTATTGTCAATTCGAGACAGCTTCCATACTTAGTCTTTATAAGACTCCTTTGCTGTATGATTGATTCTGTATGCTGTGGCTACGAGAAGTTTTCGATACAGGTTGATATCTTTTGATCAGCTTTTCGATACAGCTGCTTGATGTATGCTGGATTGGCATATTTGTCAAAACATTCTGTCATGATCTTTTCGATACAGGGATTGTTTGTCGTGACAATCTCAATACAGGGATTGTTATCCCAATAATTTCCCCCTTTTTGATAATTTGCCAAGTCCTTCCAAGTCTTCCTTTTAAAACCTTATGATGTTATCCAAACATCCTTGATGATGCCAAAACTTTGACATTTAGCGTCTTGAAGGAGGGCTAACTTCTTGGTCTTCTGTTCGAATTTTCTAGTCTTCAGTATTTAGCCTAATACTAAGAACTGCTCGCAGGCTAGTTCAGCTTTTATCAAAAAAAAATGATACAGAATTAAACTTATGATTGGCGCGCAGGCACAATCTTACATTGTATTCTAGATAGATACAACTTAAACTATGAACTGTTCGCAGACAAGTTCTTTATAGCTTATGTATTAAGATAAGTTTCATATTTGAGTACAGCAAGGATAAATTTAAGTATTTATAACATACAATAACACAGTAGATTACGAGTTGTAATCTTTCAAGACAGACAAATATATTATTTATATTGAAGAGTACAAAATTTTGCTGTTCTGAAAATAAGATTACAAAAAAAAATAATACAAGGAAATTTTAACTCCTGTAGTCTGAATGCCTCCATGGCCTTTTAAGGTCATTCTTGGTACCCTTCCACCAGTTTTAATGTGCGTCCCTATTTCGATTCAGATATAAGGTTCGACCTTCATATGATTTATCGAAGACTAGGATCCAATCCTCTGGATGGGTAACCAAGTCACCATTTATGTGTTTTGACTTCATCTACTACTGTAGCGGGAGCATTCCTTCTTCCAGCCTTTTCTTGAACTCCTCTGCGGCTTCCTTTACCATCCTCCATCTGTTGAATAATGAGGATTCCCTGATAAGAACAACAAAGTGTCTTAGCAATTCATTTCTCCTCCAGTTCTTGATCTCTTCAGCAGTAGGCTGTCGGTCGGCCAGGAGATTCATAGCTTGCGGCTTTTGGACTAGGCTCTTCCAAGGATACTTAGGATCCTAGAATTCTGGTCGATCAGCCTGTATCCTAACAATTGGAGATGTGATACGGGCTATATCAGCAGTGATGGAGTCTTAAAAAGGAGCTAACATTTCTTTCTCTTGCTCCAGCCTCGTTCTCCTAGCAGCTTCCCTAGATTCTTCCCCCTTTTTAGCGTCATCAAGGTATGACACCTTTTCATCAAGGCGTTCCAGGATTTGCAAAGCAACATCCTGTTTCGTCTCAATATTAGTCATTTTCTCAACATGGGAGGAGAGCACCTGCGACATATCTTGAATTTTCTTATCGTGGGCTCGAAGCTGGGAACCGGATTCAATCAGAGCAGATGCTGTCTTGGCCCCAGACACGCGTAGCTTTGATTGCTCTTCTCGCAAGATCTGCTCCTATTTTTCTTGCAATTGGCTCAGTGCCTACTTGAAGACATGTGGCAAGACAGTGAAGGCTTCTACCACCTGGGAGACTTCGTGCTTCAGTTTTGTCATTTCTTCAATAGCAAATGTGTGTAGCCAATCAAGAGCTTTTTCCACAGAGTACAGGGCATTGACGACATCCTGGATGAAAATAGTTTGGAGGCTAAGAGCATGTAATCGCTATTTTCTTGTGGGAGTCCTAGGAGAGTCTGGCTGGGCAAAATCCTCAACTCTATTCAACCGTCTCAAATTCATATTGGGACGTGAATTGAGTTGGACATCCTCAAGTATTATACCATCGTTGGATTCCAAGGTGGTTGAGGGTGTGGGAGTATCAGATTCGGGCTCGGCGACAGGGGTTGCTGCATCCTCCTGTGCTAAAGTGGGTTCTGAAGACATGGATACAGGAGGGACTGATTCATCCTGCTGTCTCTCAGCTTCCGCCTGCTCCGGCAGAGGGACTGATTCCTCGTGCGGGATGGCGCTGGATTCTTCTTCTACTTGGGTGGCGACAGGCTCGGGTGCCTGTTACGAAACAGATTGTTCCTCCGTGAAATGAGGGGCTGAATCCTCGTTGTCGGGAATAGTGTCTTTTTGATGTGGAGGTGAGTGATGTTGACTTGAAGTTCCTGCACCCATCTGAAATTCAGATTCTTCGCGACTCTTTCTTAGACCATCCTGTAGGGCATCGTCATCATCGTCTGAGTCGGGATCTGATTTTGGACTTTCGGGAGATTCCACGGACTTGGCTTTTCCTTTCTTTCGTGCTTCGACTTTTTCAAACAGATGGCTCTCAATAAGCTCTTTAACGCATAGGTTGTCCCATTGGATCAGGACAACAATATCTTGAGCGTCAGTCACTTCCAAAACAAATCTTTCTTTATTACTCCATTCGCTCCAGTTGTACATGGTTTCGTACGGAGCATGTCTGTAACTCTTCCATTGGACAAACCGTTCGTAAGCAGTTCGATTTGCACATATAGTAGGGTTTTGTTAATAATTGTGTCCGGGGAGGGACTGTGTACAGCGCTTGGGTTCGCTGTAGGCATGGGTTCCTCTATAGGTGTGGAATCCTGTATCGGAGAGGGATTCCTTACAGGGGTTGGTACCCTGATGGGAGATGGATCCTGAATGGGTGTGGGATCCCGTATAAGAGAAATAGATTTTGGCTCTAAAATGGAAGTCGACGCCAAAGTCTTGTATGTTGGAAGATGTCTGAGCATCCGTCATAGCCGCCAAAGGCTTGGGATCTACTGTATCGACAGTAGGAGGCATCTCTTCCACACGGGTTAGGTCCTCGGGGAGTTGTTCAGTGGGTTGAGCCACGGAAGAAGCGTCATTGGAGGTTTCTGTGGCCTTAACTTTTGAAAGCCTCCTTAGCTTCCTTTTCGGCTTCTAAACAGCAACTGGAGTTTTGCTGTGAGATCTTTTTCTCTTCCTTGAAGTCTCCTCGCTATGAGACTTCGAAGATACGTCCCTTGGATCAGCAGAATGCGGCAATTTGCGAACGTAGGGCCTGTTTGCAATGAGGGGTCCTTTCCTGAAGACGGTGGGTCGGATGCTTCCCATATAAATGCGAGAAGTGATCTTCTTGGCTTTTTCATCTTGCGGAACACCGCATTTGGTCAGAATGTAGTTCAACAACAGACCAAAGGATTTCTTCTGCAAAGCAGGCTTAGAAACTTCTTCCTGCAACCGTTTGAGGATGATTTGACACCAGTTGACCTTCTCACAGGTCATTATTGTAACCATCATCATAAACCTAAGATTGGTGCAAATCTCAAAAGCACCTGTTCTGTTCTCAATAATACGACAACTGAAATCATGAAAGTAGACAAAAGGTAAACAAAAGTTTTTCTTATGGCAAGAGGTGTGAACCGTTTCAACCGAGGATGAACCGCTGAACAAGCCATAGTAAGCGGTTAACATTTCCTGGGACCCAAAGGTCTCCAGATCTTCCATTGACAGGCCATCAGCAGGTAGCCTGTAGATATTCTGGAGAAGTTCTTGGTCAACGCAGATCTCAACTCCGTGAACGACGGCTGTGATGTCAGCGACATGTCCTTCTTGGGCCTGTGAAAGGAAACGAATGGCAGCATTGAGGTAGAACTCCTCAACTAGATGAACATCAAATCGTTCAGCAGAGTGGCTGCCAATGCGATAGAGGCCTTGTTGACGAATCCTAGTGATGACGTATTCCATCGATTCGACGTCATCCACTTCGGCATGAACACGTTCAAGCAAGACTGATCTAGAAAAGATCCGTCCGTCAATGATGTTGGATGTTTTCTTGAGAGAGATGGAAGAGGTCTGAGAAGATGCCATTGTTGATAATCGAAGAAAAGTTAAAAAGGTTTCAAGCAAAAATGCAGTAAACACAGAAAACTTGTAGGCTGTATGCTCAAGAACTCTTACAATATGCAGAAAGCGTAAAGAGTCTCAAATGGCATTTTCAGTCCTTTTATAGTGGGTGGCGAAGAAGGGTTTTTAGAGACTGAATGGTCAGATTTAAGGGATGGGAACAGTTTGTTTAAATTAGACGATCACGATTGGACTGAGTGTAACCAGTACAACTTATCAAAGTAATTTAAAATAGGAGCGTGTCCCACTTCTGACTTTTCAAATTACCCTTATTGCCTGAAATGTCGGTGTACAATTAATAAAAATTTTGAAAACATCGCGGCTTGAGGATACCAATGTCCAGATGTCGTGTAAAGCATTTAATGCGAACAGCTTGTAATAATAACAGGACACGTGGACATAAAATATTTTTTTTTTAAAAAATAACATGATAATTGATTTCCCATTGTATATGCTGTATCCGCAAAATACAGTGTTCCCCCTTAAAAGGTACAAACGGGTTTCAATTCGATACAGCAGCTTTCAGATTAATGCTGTATTCTTGGGTCGTACGGTATTCCCCCTTAATTATTGCACACTTGAGCTGTAGGATAATTCATATCGCTTGGTTCCTACAGTGCTGTTCTAATGGACTGAGTGTACAAATAACTAACGGTGGATACTGTATTCTTGGGTCTTACAGCATTCCCCATCAATTTGCTGAGTAAAAGCATTAAAAACTTAGAGGGAGTCAGGCTGTAGCAATTTCAATTCATGTCGAAGCATGCAGAATCTTGCTGTGTCGAGAGGCTTGGTGAAGATGTCGGCTAACTGGATATCTGTATAAATTTTTCCAGTCGAACATCCGTGTTCTCAAGATGATTCCTAATGAAGTGATTCTTCATGTGAATATGCTTGGTGCGAGAGTGAAATACAGGATTGTGAGTGATAGCAATTGCACTCGTGCTACCGCACATAATCGGTGTTTCCTTGGCTTCAAGTCCATAATCTGACAGCTGTTGTTGCATCCAAAGGATCTGCATACATCAACTACCAGCAGCATAGTATTCTGATTCAGCTGTTGAAAGCGAGTTAGACAATTGTTTCTTGCTAAACCAAGATACAAGTCTAGGTCCAAGAAAGTGACAAGTTCCACTTATACTCTTCCTATCTAGCTTGCAACCTCCGATATCTGAGTAGCTGTAGCCAACTAAATCGAATCTCCCTTCTTTAGGATACCACAGTCCTACATCGACTGTTCCTTTAACGTATTTCAGGATTCGTTTAGCTGTTGTGAAGTGTGATTCTTTAGGTGATACTTGATATCGCGCACACACTCCCACAGCAAACTGGATATCGGGCCTGCTAGCCATTAGGTACAAGAGTGAGCCAATAAGCTTCCTGTAGAGTGATTGATCAACCGGCTTTCCAGCTTCATCAGCACTAATTTGCACGGGAGTGCTCATGGGGGTTGACGATGATTTGGAAGTATTCATTCCAAATTTGTTGAGAAGCTCCTTGCTGTAATTTTTCCTGGTTGATGAAAATCCTTATAGGTAACCACTTTACCTGCAAACCTGAGAAATAACTAAGTTCTCCCATCATACTCATTTCAAATTTACTTTGCATGAGATGAGAGAACCTTTGACATAAAGCAAGGTTAGTTGAACCAAATATTATATCATCTACATAGATTTGAACCATCAGGAGGTCATCACCTTCCTGTATTTTGAACAAGGTCTTGTCCACAGCACCTTTCTCGAATCCATTATTGGTTAGATACTGGGATAGGGTCTCATACCATGCTCTAGGGGATTGCTTAAGTCCATACAGTTCTTTGCTTAGCCTGTATACTAGGTCTTCGCCATCATGGGGTATTTGGCAAGGTTGCTCATTATCTTCGTATATATTTATTTTATGCATGGAACGACTAGCACCCCTCATCTATAAGGCTGTTGGAGAGGTTTGTTGGCAGCCAATATCGTTAGTTAAGAATGGGTATCCGGTATCACACCTTTTCTTCACAGATGACCTTATGCTGTTTTGTAAGGATACGTTAAACAAGTTCTTGATGAATATGGTGTGGCTTTGGGACATCGTGTGAGCATGAAGTATAAGGTCGTAAGGGATACTGAGCATGGTCTGGGCTTTCAATGGGTGGTGGATTTAGGGAATTATCTAGGCTTTCCTTTTGTAACACCCCGAGATATTCAAGGTATATTACAGTGCCGTAGACCCCTACATGGGACCCACCAGGATAGACACGAATTACCATAGTAAAATACACATCATCCATATGAAAATCAAATAACACGCCCGGTACAACCGACGGAATAATCAATACCGACACACATACACAACTTCAACAAATACAAATCCCAACCCGAAGGGAAAAGCCCAAGTACTCGCGAGTACAATCTATAAGTTTATAAAGCAGAAAACAACCATATCGAAAAGAACAACGTAGATAAAAAGACTCAAATGCACATCTCAACGACCCTAGCCGGCATCCTCATACTGTCCCAGCGCCCGCTCGTCCGGCTGAACATACCCTGAAATCCATAACAAGAATTTCCCCAAAACGGGTCCCCAAAGGGGTTAGCAATTACGCTAGTACAAGTAATCAAGGCAAACCATTCGCTTACACATTTCATAGTACAATGCACCAAATTCATTTCAAAACCAAAACCAGACATGTCTTTTCCAGAAACAAATAGTCAATCAATTTGCCTTGGGAACAGGGCTATACCATTGATCCTGCTCGAGGCCTCTAAGGACCCTCCCGAGCTGTCCATATCATAAAACAAATCACGCACGCGCATCACCTTGGGAACAGGGCTATACCATTGATCCCGCTCGAGGCCTCTAAGAACCCTCCCGAGCTGGCTAGCAAAACAAACTAATGAATCCAGAGCTATACCATTGGATTCCCTCACGGCCCCATCGGACCCTCCCGAGGTGAGCAAAGCACACACAATATACATCACCATTTCATGTTAAGCATAAAGGTTTCCAAAAATACTTGCCTTGAATAATTGACGACGCAACGAACGGAAAGGAAAATCACCGACGAACAATAGGAACCAACGGAAATGAACCTAATGATACGAAGAATACGATCACAACCATTCCCAATTGAATACGGAAAAGGAATACACCCGAAAACCCGCCTACGATTTATGTATATTCGTACAAAAATAACAACGAGGGCGGACCACAACCAAACCCTCTCGATTACGAAAATACCACGAAATATACTATGAATCCGTAGGAAAACCAAGAATACCAACAAGATTAATCATATTCATCATGAATTAATCAACAATACGGAACGAATCGAACAATAAAACCGAAAACCCCCAATTTACCCAAAAGTAGGGTTCTTAGAAGATTTACCGTGATTCGGACGAAGGAAGACGATTACGATGATGATAAACTATACTAGGAACACAATACTTGATTCCCCAAGGATTTCCACGGGCAAAACATGAAGAATCGCTAAAAACCTCACTTGGATCGCAGCTCTCGGTCAGAGGAGAAGAAATGAAGGAAATGCCGAAATGAAGTCAACCCATGGTTTATAAAGCCTGGGCTTCCGTTACGTACGTTACATAAGCTGGTTAACATACGTAATGCTCATTACGTACGTTAACACTCAAGTATCAGCGTACATATTGGCTGGGCAGAACAGTCTGCCCCAAAACGCTGAGGTCGCTAGCGTGCGCTGCAACAAACGTCTAGCGTACGCTACAAGAGGCTTACATACGTAACATCAACTCCTTTACGTACGTAAGGGTCTGGGCCAAACTGGGCAGACTCACTATCCAACAATTCTGGGTTCGATAGCGTAGGCTATGTCGGATAGTTTAGCGTACGCTACCAGGGACTTTACGTACGTAACAGAAGGAGTTAACGTACGTAATGATTCGGACAGAACAATTTGTCCAATCTGCTGAAGGCCATAACGTACGTTAACGATGAGCTATAACGTACGTTATGGAGGTGCCAATAGCGCACGCAATAAAGCATGCATAACGTACGTTATGCATGCAGCAGTTTAACACTGCTGAACGAAGTTAGCTGCATCGGGCGGTCCGAAAACGACACGTAACACAATGACAGATTCCAGAAGTGTAAACACGAAATAATCACGACAACGAAGCTAAGCGCTGAAGGAAAATACAATTCCGACTACCGAGGAATCCGAGAAATGACAAGGAAAGTAAAATTCCATAAACTTATAGGAAATTACAGAACGGCCCAAACGTCCGAAATCATGATACGATGTCGGATCAATAAACCGAAACTCACAACACGAACAACTCAACCATACGAACTCGTGCAACCAAAGAAATTACAAAATCGAACGGGTTCTACGAGAATCGAACGTCAACAATCCATGACATAAGACGGAATAATATCAAAACATCTCCCAAACTCGTCCAAGTAGAGAAACTCCAAGAATAAAATAGATTCAGAATATTGAAACGGTTACAAACGAGTTGCTAAAAACAAAAAATACACCAAAAATGAGAATACCGGGAAAATAAAAATGCGGATATTACATTCTACTCCTCTAAAAATAAGTTTCATCCCGAAAATTAAGAAACAAACAACTCGGGGTACCTAGCACGCATGTTATCTTCGGTTTCCCAAGTTGCCTCCTCAACACCATGCCTCGACCAATGCACTTTGACCAAAGGAATGGTCTTATGCCTCAATCGCTTCTCACGGTGCTCCAAAATCTTCAGGGGACGCTCCTCGAAGGTAATATCCTCGGTGACATCAATCTCATCATAGTCGATGACGTGACTAGGATACGGAACATATTTCCACAGCTGGGAAACATGGAAAACGCTATGAATGTGACTCAAGGCTGGAGGTAGTGCCAAACGGTATGCTAACTCACCGACTCGCTCGAGAATCTCAAAGGGCCCAATAAATCTCGGACTCAACTTTCCCTTCTTCCCGAAGCGGAAAGCTCCCCTCATCGGCGACACCTTTAGCAAAACGTGGTCTCCCACCTCGAACTCCAAAGGTCGACGATGGATGTCGGCATATGACTTCTGTCGACTCTGAGCAGTCAACATCCATTCCCGAATCAATTCCACCTTCCGCCTCGTCTATAAAGCGATATCCGGTTCGGTCCCAACCAAATCGGATTCCTCATTCCAACAAATCGGCGATCGACATCACCGCCCATAAAGCGCCTCATACGGTGCCATCCGAAATGACGCGTGCCAACTATTGTTCTACGTGAATTCGATCAATGGCAAATGCTCCTCCCAGTCACTGCTCCAGTTGAGAGCACAAGCACGTAACATATCCTCGAATGTCTGGACAGTATGCTCAGGCTATCCATCTGACTGAGGATGAAAAGAGGTACTCAAACGCAAACGAGTACCCAACGCCTTATGTACCGCCTCCCAAAAATGCAATACAAAACGGCCATCCCGATCCGAAACAATAGACTTCGAAGTGCCGTGAAGCCTCACAATCTTTGCAATAAACACACGAGCCAACTTCTCCAGGCCCCAAGTATTCTTGATGCCCAGAAATTGTGCCGACTTGGTCAGACGATCAACAATCACCCAAACCATATTCATGCCCGATCTCAATCTCGGCAAACTCGTAATGAAGTCCATCGATATATCTTCCCATTTCCATTCCGGAATGAGAAGTGACTGCAATAACCCGGCCGGTCGCTGATGCTCGATTTTGACCTACTGACAAGTCAAACATCTCGCTACAAACTGTGCGACCTCTTCCTTCATGTCATTCCACTAGAAATTCTTCCTTAGGTCCTTGTACATCTTACCCTAACCAGGATGAACGGAGTAAGGCGTAGCATGGGCCTCACGCAAAATACTCTGCCTCAATTCCGAGTCGTTCGGCACACACAGATGACTCTGAAATCTCAATACCCCATCTTCATGAATCACAAACCCAGGAGTCTTTCCCATAAGAACATTCTCTCGGATTTGAATAATCATCGGATCTTCCAGCTGCTTCAGTTTAATTTCATCGATCAGAGACAACGAAATCTCTAAAGCGCAAAGTTGCCCTACGACTCCAGGCAACAAAATCTCAACACTCAACTCAATCAAATCCCGCTGAAGCTCAGATTGAGATGTAAGGATCTCAAGCGTCCGTAACGCAACCAGTTTCCGACTCAAGGCGTCGGCCACGACGTTCGACTTGCCCGGATGATAAAGGATTTCGAGATCATAATCCTTAATCAAATCTAACCACCTCCTCTGCCTCATATTCAACTCCCGCCGAGTAAATATGTATTTCAGACTTTTATGATCGGTAAAAATCTGACATGCAGAGCCAAAAAGATAGTGACACAAAATCTTGAGCGCAAAAACAACTGCCGCTAACTCCAAATCGTGAGGAGGGTAGTTAAGCTCATACGGCCTCAACTGTCTCGACATAAATGCAATAGTCTTGCCGTGCTGCATCAACACGCACCCAAGACCCTGACCCGAAGCATCGCTATAAACAGCAAAACCCTCGTTGCCACATGGCAATGCCAAAATCAGGGCTGAAGTCAAACGCCTCTTCAGCTCCTCAAAACTCGACTGCCTCTCGTCATTCCAGACGAACTTCTCGGACTTCTGGAGCAACTGTGTAAGTGGCCGAGCTAGTTTTGAGAAACCCTCGATGAACCTACGGTAGTAGCCAGCTAAACCCAAGAAACTACGGACCTCCTTCACGTTCTGAGGCGGTTCCCAGTCCAACACTGCCTCAACCTTCTGCAGATCCACATGGACCCCCTCGACTAAAATCACGTGACCTAGAAACATCACTTCCTTCAACCAGAACTCACATTTCGAGAACTTTGCATAGAGTTGCACGGTCCTCAAAATGTCTAACACTACTCGCAAATGATACACATGTTCTCCTCGTTCCTCGAATAAATAAGGATATCGTCAATGAAGACGACAACACACTTATGCAAATACTCAATAAAGACATTGTTCATCAACTGCATGAACACCGTCGGCGCATTAGTTAACCCAAAAGGCATAACTACAAACTAATAGTGTCCGTATCTCGTTCGAAAAGCCATTCTCGGCACGTCGGACGCCTTCACCCGAAGCTGATAGTACCCCGATCTCAAGTCAATCTTCGAGAATACTGCAGCTCCCTGCAACTGATCGAACAAGTCATCAAGCCTCGGCAGAGGATACTTGTTCTTGATGGTCACTTTGTTTAGCTCGCGATAGTCGATACACAAACACAGTGAACCATCCTTTTTCCGAACAAACAAAACTGGTGCGCCCCAAGGCGAAGTGCTCGGTTGAATATATCCCAACTCAAGAAGCTCACTCAACTGCTTCTTCAACTCAACCATCTCTGAAGGTGCCATGCGATACGGCTCCTTCAAAATAGGAGCTGCACCCGGCTCTAACTCGATAGCAAACTCTACCTCACGGTCCGGTGGCAACCCCGGTAACTCATCAGGAAAGACGTCATGAAACTCACTAACAACTGGAATCGATGAAAGCTCGACTCCACCACTCTCCGCCTTCAAGGCATAGCACCAATAAAAAGTACACTCCTTCCGCAGGAGTCTCATTGCCTTCAAGGCATTAATAACGAACTTCTGTTTTCCCCTCTTTCGCCCTGGAAAAGAGTGCTCGGTACCGTCCTCAGCTAACATAGTGATGATTCTCGTGCGGTAGTTCATGATCGCACCATGCCGCTCGAGGTAATCATCCCCGAGAATTAAATCCTCACCCTCAATTCCCACAACATTAAGATTGGAGGGCCAAGCCCTCTCACAAATAAGCACAGAACAGTCCCGAACCTCGTGATCACCAACGATCCTATCACCGCTAGGAAGCTTAACGATGAAAGGCTCACAAGGCGTCAAACAGCCGAGACTCAAACGGCGCACACACTCCAGAGATATGAACGAATGCGTAGCACCAGAATCGAAAAGCACATTGACAGGATGAGAATGAATATGAATGGTATCTGTCGCCACAGTAGCCGTTGGGTCATCGACCCTCCTCATCTCATAGACACACGGGTGGGCGGAGCCGACACTAGAAGCTCCTCCTCTAGCGGGCTGACCCTGACCTCTCCCTTGGCTGGCACTCGGCGGAGACTGCGGAGCAAATGAGCCCTGGTTCACACTCGGCTCCCTAGGCGCTGGATGACAAGAACGGGCACCGCGAATCTGTTTGATCTGTTCACAAAAGGAAGCCTTGTGGCCTGTCTGACCACAAGTATGACAAGTCAACTGCGGACGAGGACACTCCTGGTTCTTATGGCCCGACAAGCCACAGTTAAAGCATATGAGTTCACGAATGGAGGTTCTAGTAGCACCTCGAGAACTCCCAGAAAAATGAGCCGAACCGCCCGCAGGAACATTCGCAGACTGAGATTTCTGCTGGCCTCCGCCCTTGTGAGCAGAAAAAATTCTGACGGACTTCTGCTTCTTGCTCCCACGATCCGCTTCACTGGACGTCACCGACATATCATACGCAAGAGCCCTACTCTGATAATCCTTCAAAGTGGTGCAGACGAGCCCAGACATATAATCCCGAATTGACAGTTTCATCCGTCTAGAAAAGTGAAAATTTTTGTCGCTCTCCTCGACAACTTGGGTCTTCATATAGCCCAACTCCTTGTTGAAATCGGCAATAACTTGTGAGACACGAATATCCCGCGGTTGAGCATCATAGAAGGCATGGACTCGAGACTGTCTAACCGGCCACAGGCAATACTCAATCTCCATCAGGTCCTTGAATTCCTCCCATGAAGATGAAGCAATGTGATACTTAGGCCCAATGGCCTCCCACCAATCAGTAGCGTCCCAAGTGAGAAAATACTGGGCAATAGGGACCTTGCGGTCCTCGGGACAGTTGGTGGCAACAAAAACTTTTGATATCTCCTTAATCCACCACTCCCAGCCTATCGGGTCTGAGGCTCCCGTAAACTGAGGAGGATGCATCTTGATGAAATCTTGAAGCCAACGGTCAGCTCCGTCCCGAGCAGCGTGGGCCGGATTCGTGTTCTGAACCGCCTGGGCTATCACCGCCATTTGGTTCACCATTTGTTGCATAACAGCCGCAACACCAAGGTCGGCGCCATCTTGAGAGGAAGCATGGCTATGTCAGTCACCGGTGCTGCCGGCTCCCGAAGAATGCACGTGGCTGCCCCACCAGCTGCCCCACGTCCCCGGCAGTGTTCGCGACCACGACCACGACCACGGCCTCTTCTAGCATCCATACTGGTGTTAAGAGGTAGCAAAAGCAACTCGATGATAAGTAAGAGAGGAAAATCAACCACAGTTCAAGAAATGGAAATATGCTACGAGAAAATAAAGAATCGAGTAAGGGAACTTACGAGCGCTTGAAGTACCGAGATGCTGGCAGCGGTGTGACAATGTTCAAAATAAATCGCAACTAGATCCAAAATAACCAACAAGCCTAGGTATCCATAAACCTGGCTCTGATACCATTTTTTGTAGCACCCCGAGATATTCAAGGTATATTACAGTGCCGTAGAACCCTACATGGGACCCACCAGGATAGACACGAATTATCACAGTAAAACACACATCATCTAGATGAAAATCAAATAACACGCCCGGTACAACCGGCAGAATAATCAATACCGACAAACATACACAACTTCAACGAATACAAATCCCAACCCGAAGGGAAAAGCCTAAGTACTCCTGAGTACAATCTATAAGTTTATAAAGCAGAAAACAACCTTATCGAAAAGAAAAACGTAGATAAAAAGACTCAAATGCACATGTCAACGACCCTGGCCGGCATCCTGGTACTGTCCCAGCGCCCGCTCGTCCGGCTGAACATAACCTGAAATCCATAAAAAGATTTCCCCAAAATGGGTCCCCAAAGGGGTTAGCAATTACGCTAGTACAAGTAATCAAGGCAAACCATTCGCTTACACATTTCATAGTAAAATGCACCAAATTCATTTCAAAACCAAAACCAGACATGTCTTTTCCGGAAACAAAAAGTCAATCAATTTGCCTTGGGAACAGGGCTATACCATTGATCCCACTCGAGGCCTCTAAGGACCCTCCCGAGGTGTCCATATCATAAAACAAATCACGCACGCGCATCGCCTTGGGAACAGGGCTATAACATTTATCCCGCTCGAGGCCTCTAAGGACCCTCCCAAGCTGGCTAGCGAAACAAACTCATGAATCCAGGGCTATACCATTGGATTCCCTCGAGGCCCCGTCGGACCCTCCCGAGGTGAGCAAACCACACACAATATACATCACCATTTCATGTTAAGCATAAAGGTTTCCAAAAATACTTGCCTTGAATAATTGACGACGCAACGAACGGAAAGGAAAATCACCGACGAACGCTAGGAACCAACGGAAATGAACCCAACGATTCGAAGAATATGATAACAACCATTTCCAATAGAATACGGAAAAGGAATACACCCGAAAACCTGCCTACGATTCATGTATATTTGTACAAAAATAACAACGAGGGCGGACCACAACCAAACCCTCCTGATTACGAAAATACCACGAAATATACTATGAATCCATAGGAAAACCAAGAATACCAACAAGATTAATCATATTCATCATGAATTAGTCAACAATACGGAACAAATCGAACAATAAAACCGAAAACCCAAAAGTAGGGTTCTTAGAAGATTTACCTTCATTCGGACGGAGGAAGTCGATTACGATGGTGATAAACTACACTAGGAACACAATACTTGATTCCCCAAGGATTTCCACGGGCAAAGCTTGAAGAATCGCTCAAAACCTCACTTGGATCGCAGCTCTCGGTCGGAGGAGAAGAAACGAAGGAATTGCCGAAATGAAGTCAACCCCCAGTTTATAAAGCTTGGGCTTCCGTTACGTACGTTACAAAAGCTGGTTAACGTACGTAATGCTCATTACATACATTAACACTCGAGTATTAGCATACGTAGTGGCTTGGCAGAACAGTCTTCCCCAAAACGTTGAGGTCGCTAGCATGCGCTACAACAGACGGCTAGCATACGCTACAAGAAGCTTACGTACGTAACATCAACGCCTTTACGTACGTAAGGGTCTGGGCCAAAACTGGGCAGACTCACTGTCCAACAATTCTGGGTTCGATAGCGTACGCTACGCCGGATAGTTTAGCGTACGCTACCAGGGACTTTACATACGTAACAGAAGGAGTTAACGTACGTAATGGTTCGGACAGAACAATCTGTCCAATCTGCTGAAGGCCATAATGTACGTTAGCGATGAGCTATAAAGTACGTTATGAAGGTGCCGATAGCGCACGCAAGAAAGCATGCATAACGCATGTTATGCATGCAGCAGTTCAACACTGCTGAACGAAGTTAACTGCATCGGGCGGTCCGAAAACGAGACGTAACACAAGGACAGATTCCAGAAGTGTAAACACGAAATAATCACGACAACGAAGCTAAGCGCTGAAGGAAAATACATTTCCGACTACCGAGGAATCCGAGAAACGACAAGGAAAGTAAAATTCCCTAAACTTATAGGAAATTACAAAACGGCCCAAACATCCGAAATCACGATACGACGTCTGATCAATAAACCGAAACGCACAACAAGAACAACTCAACCATACGAACTCGTGCAACCAAAGAAATTACAAAATCGAACGGGTTCTACGAGAATCGAATGTCCATGCAACAATACATGACATAAGATGGAATAATATCAAAACATCTCCGAAACTCGTCCAAATGGAGAAACGTTAAGAATAAAATAGATTCAGAATGTCGAAACGGTTACAAACGAGTTGCTAAAAACGAAAAATACATCAAAAATGAGAATACCGGGTAAAGAAAATGTGGATATTACACCTTTACTCCACGACAGAGTGGGGCGAAAGATTTTAAGTTAATTACTGACAAAGTACGAAAGAGAATTAGTGATGGGAAGGGTAAACTGATTTCGGTTGCAGCTAGAGTCACTTTAGCTAAATCAATCTTGGCTACACTCCCTAGCTATTGTATGCAGATTGTGATGCTTTCTGCATCGTTTACAAGGGAGATTGAGCGTTTGATGTAGAGTGAATAATTCCACTAGAAGAGGGGGTGAATAATGGAGTCGATGAAATATGTATTTTATTCGGTAATAATAAGCAAAAATACTGAAAGTAAGAGACCCGAAGATTTATAGAGGTTCAGAAAACTACTTACATCCTCTCTACATTTCTTTTTCTATTGGATCAAGAAAAACCACACTCAACATATGTTCAATGTTCTGTCTTTCTATCCCCCTTTTCGTCATAATAAAAAAGGTAGACGAACATAGCTCCCCCTGAAATGGAGATTTCCCGACTTTATGTGACCATAAAACTTATAGCTTCTAGCTTAAAATTTAAGCTATTAGCTAGCATACATGGTTAGAGAGACTATGCTATACCGAAGTGTAATGATACAACCTGTGCATAGCAGTCTCCATAATGAACGAAGCATTCAATAATTATGAATTAACAAACATTAATGCTAGGATCAGAAATTCATAAAACAATATTAGAGTAAATATAGTGCAAGATAAGTGAATAATCCTAAACATTCAACAAATGAGTTTAATCCAAACAACACGGTTTTAATCCACAAACCTAAAATTCAGAACCAAGTTTCATCAAATCACACAACATTTTATTTTTCTTTAACAATTAATCAACTAATGCGATTTATGGAATTGGGTCAGAATGAGGGGTAGGAAATGGGAATAAAGGATTGGCAACGCGGATGAAGTCTTCTAGGAGCATTTTGACTGAGCGAATTTCATTTGTAGCCTCTTGGACTTCAGACCTTAGAGCACAAACGTCATCATGGACTTCAAGTTGCGTAGTTTCAAGACTACGAATACGAGCATTGAGGTCATCTTCTTCACTTGCACACACACTCATTTTCCTTTTTCCCTTTGATTTAGAATGACGAACGAATGTCCCAGTTTGCAATTATCATAAAGTTTCCGGTTCTCTACGTGTTATCTGCTCAGTAGGGGTGGGCACACAAGTTCCTTTAGGAACCTCGTCATCTTCCTTCAAGTATGAAAACAACACCCATCCTCTATTTATAGTTTCAACATAGTGCATGGACTTTAGCGTTGAGTCATAAATTATGTGTCCCCGAGACACCGGACCCGTAACTTCCTTAGACATATCCACATTATGATGTCTAAAAATAACCGTGAGAATCGAACCAAAAGGCATTCCAACCTTTCTTGACTGAGAGGCGTAGTGCGTAGAACAAAATAATTCACCATTAGCCTTTATCCAACTTAACACAATAGTCGCAAAGTTCACCTTATCCTCATTCAAAATATGATAAACGACATGTTTGTCAACCCCAACCAACTTGTGTTGAGTGTTGACCTTAGGCATCAAGCATTTGGTTAAATCAACTAACAAGAGATGAATTTGAATTCCAAAGTCGTTATTTTCAAAAACATCATTGGTTATTTCAATAAATGATTTTGAGCTTAGAAATTCCCGAACATCTGATTCAGTCACACCAGTTTCTTCATCTTCAATAGATTCCCAGAACATACAAAACCTTCATTCGACAAACCAAATAATTCATTCAAGATTTCATACGAAACTTTCACACAAATTCCACCAACCAAACTCTGAAGAACAAAAGATGGAAAAGACTTTCTCCCCAACATGAATATTAGCATTGAATTCCCTCACTAGATTTGGATAGACCGGCTCTTTACACTCAACAAATCGATCAATTCCCAAAATTGAGAAAAACTCTCGGATTTCGACACCCACTCATTCCAAACTACCGAAATTGAAATAGTAGCAATTTGTAATGTGTTCTTGAGGAAGAATTTCGGAAAATACATTGAGAGCCGTGGAGGAAACGAATGAGTCCCAATTGAATTTGGAGTTTCTAGGGCGTTTAGATGCTTTCTTTGATGGTGCTTTTGATCTGCTAGCCATTTGATGAAGGTTGTTATGGATAAATTTGGATAAATTTGAGGATTTGGAGGACTAATTTTGGGTTTCTGTCTACCTCGAATTTTTTTTTGATCGACAGGTTTTCCATGTTCATGTTTATCGAGCTTTAGAATAGATGACATCGGTGTGGAAATAACTTCGCTCTTGTAACACCCCCAAAACCAAACGGGAATATTACAGCGCCGTGGGCCCCACATTGGAACCCACAAGGCTAAAATCATTTTTGCAAACGTTTAAAAATGCCAGAAGGCCCTTTGAAAGTACACACACACACGCAGCGGATAAAAACACAGTTCAAAGAATGCCGAAAGCCATTTTAAATATACACACGCAGCGGATAAAAACACAATTAATTACATTTGCAGCGGAATTAGAAAACCAGAAAAGAATACACAATCCCAACAATCACGCCATAGCCAGTATCACCGGAAAGCTCATCCCTTCACGACCGCTACTAGCTCGAACTCCGAGTACCTAAAAAATAAAGCCCACGACGGGGTCAGCCATAATACTCAACAATGATAACGATCACATCACAAAAACAATACATATCAATGTGTTTACAAGGTAAGAATAATTCCAATGTAATCTCACCGAAGTAACCTTACCAACCTGTCACAATCATAACAATCAATTCTTACCATATCCCACGCCTCGTGTCCTTAAGTAATGAACGAATTCAAATGTAATCACCTGTACTGTATCCGAAACACTACCAGAATTCCAAACATAAACATATCTCGAGTATAGAATAATCTGGCCAAGTTCAATTCTGCTGGCTGGGTCGCACAATCGGATCCCAATCCTGATAAAACAAATATCACATGGCACACCAGTAATCCAACTGTTCCGAGACAATAGCAAGTCCCGAATATCAATGCAAAGCATGAATGTTGACACAATCAATAATGATAAACAATTAATGCATCACAATGAAAATATCAATGACATGATATTTCCACACAAGATCGACAAAGGATCAATCACGAACGAGAATACCATGATGTGGTAACTCCAACAAGATCAATGAAGAATCAATAACTGAGAATACCGAAAATACGGCAAATCCCAACAAGATCAATAAAAGTTCGACGACCGAGAATACCGATTGTTGACGTCTAGTTTGGTCAACGTCACGTGTGCTGATCTGGGCAAATGGATCGAAGACACGTAGAAAATAATAAATAAGAGGGAAGATGTTTGATCACTAAATTTTATTAATGACCTTTTGCTAGAATAGAGCCGAGCAGAATAATGTGTGCCGGTCTATCCAGTTTGCTTGTTAATTACAAGTCTTTATCGTTCTTTTACAATCTCTCTCAAATCTCTCCTTTTTCTCTCTCTCTTCTTAATGCTGAAAATCCAAAGATCCCCTTTTCACTGTACATTTCTTCTATATATAGACAATCTGGGCTAGTGGAGAGACGACAGCTGGCGAATATTTGGGGAATATGCCCATAACACTTGTCAGTCTGCATTCAAGTCTTGGACACGTGGCGGCCTCTAAGGAGTGCATTGGGAAGGGGCGTGACTGCATGCGTTAATTGGCATGCGGGTCTGTCTTGCCGACTTTTGGCGATGTCTATCCGATGGGGTCGGTCCTCGGGTCCCCCGCCGTTCCGGTCGGCCTAGGGTCTCCCGCCGTTCAGGTCGGCCTTGCCGTAGTCTTAAATCGGGACATTTTTGTCCTCTCTCTACTCGGCCTTCCTGGATCAGATACCGGGTCAGCCTTGGAGTCACCGTCCGGTCCGGTTTTTAGTGAGCCCGGTTGGAAATCGGGTTTTTTGTCCGGTCCGACTTCAGGTTCTGCTCGGTCGGTTTAGCTGCCTGGAGTGCCTACGTGGATTCTGAGTAGGATGGGCTACCAACAAGGGCCCCCGAGTCTAGGGTCGTGCCGAGCTGGCCGGGGCTGGAGTCGTTTCATGTTGTGACCGATCCGGTTTGTGGGAGGATAAGATCTCTCGAACAGACGTCTCTTCGGGAGTCGCGTCGAATTGATTCCCTGGTCTTTAAGTGTCATCATATGGGGGACGCGTGGCACAAGCAGACTGGGCGGCGCGCTCACGTGCTCTCGATCTTCGCGACGGTTTAGTAGGATTTCTCGCTTCACGCGCCTGGCATTTAATGCCTAAATTTCCCTATAAATAGAGCTTGTCTTCTCTCTCAGTGTTCCCTCCGCCATTTTTACGTGTTGTTGCAGAGAGAAATAAATTTTTCCGGCGATTTTTTCTTCTTTTCCGATTTCACAGACCTTCCCGGTAAGCTCGCTTTTCTTTCTTCTTTCCTTCTCTATTTAAGATGTCGGAGACAAGGGACGAGACAGAGGTGGTTTTGACTATGTCGCCGGATCGCACGGGTGTGGCGGATCTATCGATAGGCGAAGCTCCTGTTGATTGGAGTGTTGAGGAAGAGGGAGAGGAATTTGTGAAGTCGCCGGGATCTGGGGAAGTGGAGATGGTGGCGCCGCTGACAGTTGTCAGAGAAACTTCAGCGGAGGAGAGGTCCGAGCTGGTGGTGGCTCGGGCTCGCCCTCGTCCGTCCCCTTTCGTGGAGGCGGACTGGGATTCAGCTTCGATTCCGAGTACCGTTACGGAGGAACAATTGGCGGCCTGGCGGCTGTGATTTAAAATTCCGGAGAGGCCCCACAGTCCGCCCGTCGGTTGTACGACAGTGTATTACCGCTCTCTACTGGCCGGGCTTCGGTTTCCGCTTCCGTTGACTATTTCCCGGTGGCTAAGGCAGTGGGGCCTTCCTGTCCCCTAGATTCATCCGAATTCCTGGGCTCGGGTGGTGGGCCTTTTTATTCTTTTTAATCAGCACGGCTGGCCCGAGCCCAGCTTTGAGGAGTTCAACAGCCTCTATCTATGGAGGTCGGTTGGTAGGTCCGGCTCGGGCTGGTTTTATCTGATGGCCCGGCATGCTATGCACAAGGAGTTAGTGGGGGTACCCGAGACCATCCATAGCTGGAAGGAACAGTGGTTCTTTATTGGGGGGCTGTGGAGGAGCTCTTTGGATGAGTGGGAGCCGGGGGTGATAGATGCTGAGCTGCGGGTCCCTGTTCTTTTTACGGCCAAAATGAGTGAGTGTCGTATTTTCTGCTATTGTTCCTTTTTTGTCTAACGCTCATCATTTGTTGCCTGCGCAGAACGCATCCCGGCGTCAGAGACTTCTTCCGATTTCGACGACCGGGTCGAGCAGCTTTTGGACCTTTCTCTGGAACAGAGGAAGTCTCATCTTTTAGTGACCGAGAAGAACCTTTAGGCGGCCGGACTTAGATCGACTGATCCGAGTACAATGTCTTCTTCAGGTATCCTTCTTTTCCGATCATCATCATCATTTTTTTTTGACATGTCTTCCTTTTCCAGTTCCTAAGGCAAAGACTTCATCCGGTCGGAAGGAGACACCCGCGCAGCGTGTGGCAAGGCTGGCAGCGGAGGCCGCCGAGCGGAGGGAGCGGGCCGGCAAGCGCAAGAGGGTGGAGACTGGGCCTGAGGACAGCGCGAATAAGGCCGAGGGTTCGTCTGCCCCTGAAGTCGTAGTGTCCGCCCCGCCTCCTGTCCGGGCGGGTCGGGAGGAGCCCGTCATTGACTTAGAGGGCCATTACCTCCCGGTCAACCAGGAGCGGGTGGAGCCGTGCGACCAGATGAAGGGGAGACGACCGCACTGGTTCCTTGACTATGTCCGAGCGGCTACCCCAACTCCTGAGATGCTCAACCGGGTCCCTCCCGTGGTGGCCGTCTCCAGCTATATCCCGATTAGGGGTTGGACGCCCAAGCTGGAAATGATGACTAATGATATGGATCCGGTTGAGCAGATCCAGTTCGGAAATGCGCTGGTCGGCCGTGCCATGTGCACCTACGTAAAGGCCTCCAATGAGTTTCTGGCCTCTACCGATAAGCACAAGAAGATGGAGGCCGACCTCAAAGCCCTGCAGGAGGAGCATCACCTATGCCCTTCCTTGATCAAGTCTCTAGATGGGGAGATAACCTCCATGAGGGGCGAGATGGAGCTCCTGGACAGCCGGGCCCTCCAGGCCGACATATGGAAGCTGAAGGCCGAGGAGATGACCGATGCGGCCGAGCAGGCGCAAAAGCAGTGCTTGGATATCCGGGCCGAGCACGAGGCTTATTTGAAGGAGAACAAGGCCCAGGTTGAAATCCTGACCGAGCGTATCAACACTAGCGAGGCTTCGAGCTATGCTAGGGGCCGTGCCGAAGGGGTGGAGGCCTTCAAGGAGACACCTGCCTTTGAGGAGCTGATCAATCTGAACTACGTCTCCACTTGTTTCGAGATTTTGGATCTTATGAAAGGTGGTAAGACCGTTCAGGAGATCGAGGCTTACATCACCTCTCAAGCGGCCGACCTTCATGTTGACAATGCTGGGGCCGACGAGCCAAAG
This sequence comes from Orobanche coerulescens, assembly GCA_033398695.1. NCBI lineage: Eukaryota > Viridiplantae > Streptophyta > Magnoliopsida > Lamiales > Orobanchaceae > Orobanche > Orobanche coerulescens. The sequence continues at coordinate 142,474,979 of CM065805.1, read as the reverse complement.
GTTGCCGAGGATGAGGATGACGGTCGGGCTCCGCAAGGCGAAGGCGAGGGGCAAACCTTTCAGGCGGCCGGCTAGGATGGTGGGGCCGAGTAGTTTCCTTTGTCTTTCTTTTGTTTCATATGATGTACGGCCTGCGTGCCAACCTGCCTTGGTCTTTTGTAATCGTTTGTATTTTGCAGCAACGACTTGATTAAATAAAATTTTCCTTGCAGTTTTCGTTGTTCTTTTTATTGATCTTGGTTGATCGCGCTGAGACGAGATCGGTCTTATAGTGCCGGAGGAGCCGGTCTTATGAGGTGCCGAGACGAGCTCAGTCTTATAGTGCCGGAGGATCCGGTCTTATGAGGTGCCGAGACGAGCTCGGTCTTATAGTGTCGGAGGAGCCGGTCTTATGAGGTGCCGAGATGAGCTCGGTCTTATAGTGCCGGAGGAGCCGGTCTTATGAGGTGCCGAGACGAGCTCGGTCTTATAGTGCCAGGGAAGCCGGTCTTATGAGGTGCCGAGACGAGCTCGGTCTTATAGTGCCGGGGGAGCCGGTCTTATGAGGTGCCGAGACGAGCTCGGTCTTATAGTGCCGGGGGAGCCGGTCTTATGAGGTGCCGAGACGAGCTCGGTCTTATAGTGCCGGGGGAGCCGGTCTTATGAGGTGCCGAGACGAGCTCGGTTTTATAGTGCCGGGGGAGCCGGTCATTCGAGGTGCCGAGACGAGCTCGGTCTTATAGTGCCGGAGGAGCCGGTCATTTGAGATGTACCAATATTAAAAAATGGAATAACATCAAATTTTTATTGATAATACCTTTTTAAATACATAGCGTTCCACGGGTAAGTTAATCTTTGGCCGTTCAGATATTCCAGCCGGTAGGCTCCATTCTGAAGGACTTCACTAACTTTATACGGCTCTTCCCATTTGGGCTTCAGCGGTCCGGGATCCGGGCCTAACACCCTCTTAAGGACTAGGTCGCCGACCTGGAAGCTTCTCGGGTGAACCTTGGAGTTGTAATATTTTTCACTCCTTCTTTTGTAGACGGCGTTTCGCATTTCTGCCTGAGCTCGTTTTTCGGCAAGGAGGTCCAGGTTCACTTGGAGGGCCAAGTCGTTATCCTGTTCTTCAAAATGTGCTACTCGGTAGGTAGGTGCCCCGATTTCGACCGGGATAACGGCTTCAGAGCCGAAAGCCAAGGAGAAAGGCGTTTCCCCGGTGGCGGATCTATGCGTTGTTCGGTAGGCCCATAGGGTCCCGGGGAGCTCCTCTGGCCAAGAAACCTTGAGTTCCTCGAGGCGAGTCTTGAGATGTTGCTTCAAGATCTTGTTGACTGCCTCAACCTGCCCGTTGGATTGTGGATAATAGGGCGTGGAAAAGTTATTTCGTATTTGGAGGCCGTCGCAGAAAGCTCGGAACTTCTTATTGTCAAATTGTTTCGCATTATCCGAGATAATGGATTGAGGGATCCCGAACCGGCATATGATTGAATTCCATATAAATTCGACTATCTTCTGTTCGGTTGTTCGTGCCATAGGTTCGGCCTCGACCCATTTCGTAAAATAATCGACTGCGACGATTGCGTATTGCACTCCTCCCTGTCCCTTAGGCAAAGGGCCAATCAAGTCGATTCCCCACTTGGCGAATGGCCATGGACAATATACGGACGTGAGGGTTTCTGGTGGGGATCGGATCTGCGGAGCAAAGATTTGGCACCGGACGCACTTCCGCACGAGCGCAATGGCATCTTTTTTGAGATTGGGCCAATAGTAGCCTTGTCGGATTAACTTATAGGCCAATGCCTGGCCGCCGGAGTGGTTTCCGCATATACCCTCGTGCACCTCCTTGAGGGCATATTCGGCTTCTGATTCGGACAGGCACTTCAGCAGCGGGACCGAATATCCTCTTTTATATAATGCTCCGTCCACGATAGTGAACCGGGCAGACTGAGTTCGTAAGGATCTTGCTTGAGCTCGGTCTTCGGGTCAAATGCCGCTTTGAAGGTATTGCATTATAGGCTGCATCCACCCTCGCGGTTCTGACTGTTCTGCTGCTCGGATTTCGGCCATTTCCAGGGCTGATGAGGCGTGATGCCCTATGCTGACCTCATCCATATGCTCGGCCCCGGAGCTAGATGCGAGTTTGGCCAAAGAGTCGGCCTGGATGTTTTCCGTTCTGGGAATATGTTGTATTGTTCCCTGAAAATCTTGCAGCCGGGCCCATGCCAGGCTGAGGTACTTAACCAGTTTGGGCTCCTTGGCTTCGTATTCGCCGTTGATCTGGTTGACCACCAACTGAGAATCACTCAGGATGGTGAGGCGGGTAAGGCCGAGGGAGGTCGCCATTTCTAGACCATCCAAGAGAGCTTCATATTCCGCCTCATTATTGGTGGTTGGGAAATTCAGGCGAATAGCCGAGCAGAACAGGCGCTGGTCGGGACTAACGAGGACTATTCCCGCACCCGATCGGTCAGCGGTAGAGGACCCATCCACATAGAGTGACCATTATTCTGATCAGTCGTCCTCCTGAGCGATCGCGGGCGTGAACTCTGCAATGAAGTCCGCAAGGGCTTGTCCCTTTATAGCAGTGCGCGATTCGTAAGCTATGTCAAACTGTCCGAGTTCGACGGCCCATTTTACCATCCGGCCGGAAACATCAGGTCGGTGCATAACCTGTTTTAATGGATAGTTGGTTAAGACGACTACCTGATGTTCCAAAAAGTAGGGCCTCAACTTCCGGGATGCCATTATGAGCGCATAGGCCAACTTTTCCATTGGGGCATATCTGAGCTCGGAACCATGAAGGGCCTGACTCACATAATAAACCGGATATTGCACCGCATTCTCCGTTCGAATCAGAGCGGCGCTGATTGCGGAGTCGGAGGCCGCGAGATATAAGTTAAGAAGTTCCCCTCGGGTCGGTCTCTGCAAGGTCGGGGCTTCTGCTCGGACTTTCTTGATAGCTTCGAAGGCTTTTTGGCAAGGTTCTGTCCATTGAAAATCCTTGTTCTTTTTTATCGCCTCAAAGAAAGGTTTGCATTTATCCGTTGAGCGAGAGATAAAACGGCTCAGTGCGGCTAGGCGGCCAGTTAGGCTTTGCACCTTTTTGACCGAGTTCGGAGGAACAAGCTCGGATACTGCCTTAATTTTATCGGGGTTGGCTTCAATCCCTCTTTGGCTTACCATGTAGCCGAGGAATTTTCCAGAACCTACCCCGAATGAACATTTCTTCGGATTTAACTTCATCTTATACTCCCGCAAAATAGCAAACATTTTATTGAGGTCATGTACATGGTCGGACGAGCAGAGAGATTTAACTAACATGTCATCTACATATACTTCCATAGTATGACCTATCAAGCTATTGAACATTTTATTTACCAGGCGTTGATATGTCGCGCCGGCATTCTTGAGCCCGAAAGGCATCATCCGGTAGTAGTATAAGCCGCGGGCCGAGTAGAAGGAGGTGTTTTCCTCATCGGCGGGATGCATTGGGATCTGGTTGTATCCAGAATACGCATCCATAAAGCTCATTAGCTCGTGCCCGGCCGTTGCATCCACCATGTAGTTGATATGGGGGAGCGGGTAGCTATCTTTCGGGCAGGCTTTGTTCAGGTTGGAGAAGTCAATGCAGAGCCTCCATAGCCCGGTCGGCTTTTTTACTAGGACCGGGTTGGCTACACAGGTCGGGTATAGGGCTTCCCGAATAAACCCGTTATCGATTAGCTTTTCTACCTTCTCTTCCAGCCCTTTCTGTCGTTTCGGCCCCATTTTCCTTCTCTTCTGAACAACCGGCTTTGAGTTGGGGTCGATGTTCAGTCGGTGGCATGCCAGTTCCGGATCAATCCCCGACATATCAGAATGGGTCCAAGCAAAGACATCCAGATTTTGTCTCAGATGGAAGATTAGCTCGGAGCGGATCGGTTCTTGGAGGTTGTGGCCGATCTTTAGCCGTCGGGTTGGATTAGATGAATCCACGTCGACCAGGTCCAATTCTTCTGTTGGCTCAGCATGGCGGATTTTTCCTTTCGGATTTTGATACCGCGGGTCGACGGGATCTTCTTCTAAGATCGGCTCTTTCCCGGGCCTGCGGCCACGGTCGGTTTCCTGTCCGATTCCCATTTCGGGGGTTTGCGCGGCCCCGGGACCGTCGGGCCCCCGGTCAAGCAGGGTGTTTCCCATGTGTTGTTCGGGGCTGGTAGTCTCCATTTCTTCCGGCCAATTTTCTAGGACGGCTTCTGCGGTGTTAATCTCGCGAGCCCAGATGCTGAGATTGCATTCCCGGGCAGCCCTTTGATCCCCTCTGTGTACCCCGATGCCGTCCGGGGTGGGGAATTTCATGCACAGGTGGTAGGTGGACTGAGTGGCTCTCAGCCTCGACATCACAGGTCGGCCTATGAGGGCATTGTAGTCGCTGTGCACGTCGATGATCTTAAAGGTTGTGATCATCGTTCTTCTGATCGGCCCCTGACCAAATTCCAGGGCGAGGTCGATTTCCCCCAGCGGGGAGGTGCGGCAGTTGGCAAATCCCCGGATATCCTCATTGCAGGGCCGGATGTAAGATTGGTCTATCTTCATCCTACGAAGGGTATGAAGGTAGATGATGCTTGCATAGGCCCCAGAGTCCACCAATATCCTGTGGACCGGGATCCCCATTATGGGCAGAGTGATGACAAGGGCGTCTGAATGGGGATGGTCCAAGCCGTCTGCGTCGGCCTCCTCAAAAGTAACGGCCAGCTAGGGGTTTTTGGCGGCTTCTTCGGCCACCGATAGGAACCCTTCTGCTCGGCGTTCGGTCCGTTGATAGGAGGTGGTGGCTTCTCGGATGGATGCCTTTTTCTGGCGCTTGGACCGATGATCATCGACCTCGGCGGTGCCCATAATCGTTAGAATTTCCCGGGGGGATTTGGGGGCCGGAGGCACCCGATCATTCTTGGCTCTCGTCGGGTCGGCCCTATCCTGGCGATCCCGAGGCGGGTTCCGGGTAAACCGCCTCAAGCCTGTCTCGTCGCATACCGCGATCAGGGCGGCGACGAGGTCTCGGCACTGTTCGGTGTTGTGACCCGCTGATTCATGATATTTACAAAAGCGGGTCTGGTCCATGTCCTTCTGATCTTTGTAGATCGGCCGAGGGACTGGGAGCAGGTTTTTGTCTTTTATTTGATCGAATATCGCCGCGGCTCCGATGGAATATATTTCAGTGAAATTGGCCATGAGCTCGGGCCGGCGATAGCTTTGAGTGGCCGGGACTGTCGAGGAAGAGGCAGGGGTTTTATTTTCCCGTCGAGGTTCTTGACGGGTCTCTTTGTAGTCACGCCTTTCTTCTTTCTTTTTATACGATCCTTTCTGATCGGAGGGCATGACTAACATTGGTGCCGGCATGGCTTCCTCGGCAGCTATGTGGGAGCTAGCGCGCTCCAAAAATTCCTGGTAGGTGTGTGGGACATTCTGGCACACCGTCCAGCGAAAGAAAGAATTTTTGAGAAGGCCGGCCTGGGCAATAATGGCCAGCGCATCGTCGGACATAGGTTCCGTCTCTAATATCCGTTTATTGAAACGGGATATATAGTCTTTAAGGGACTCGTTCGGCCCCTGGACCACGGAAGCAATGGATGAGCGTGGGGCGACCCGCACAAGGGACCCCATGAAGTGGGATCGGAACGTCGCCGAAAGCTGAGCCCATGTTTGAACCGAATGATGGGGCAGCGTCCGATACCACCTCTGGGCCCTCTCTCCTAGAGTTAGGGAAAACATTTGGCATTGGAACGCGTCCTGAGACCCGTGTAAATCCATCCAGGAATTATAATGCCCAAGATGGGCGTTGGGGTCTGTTTCTCCGTTGTATGGCGGAATTTGAGGAATTTTGAACTTCTCCGGGAGGGGTTCCGCCAGAACGCTAGGGGCCAGGGGACTCTCCTGGATGTTGAGCCACTCCGAACTTTGGGATGGCTGGAGTTGTTTATTTTCGAGCTCCGTAAGGCGCTTTTTTAGAAACTCGATTTCGCTCGAATTATCGCCCGGAGTTGGAGGCAATACTTGCGTTGGATTTAGGGACGGGCGGGGAGCTTTTTCTTCCTTACGGCTCTGACTCTGGACAGTAGGAGTCGGCGCTGCCTTCTCGATTTTCCTCCCTGCCCCAAGGCGATCAAAAACGGATGGGGGGCGTGAAAGCTTACTTTTCCGGGAGGGATGTGAGCTTTCGCCGTGGCTTTCCGCCCTTTCTCCGGCGGCCCCAGAGGCCGTCCTTTTCCTGTTTCGTCCCGAGGCAGCGGGGCGGGTCGTATGGGATTCCGCCTCGACATGGTCTTCGGGTTTTTGAAGGGTCCCGCCCCCTGTAACTCTTGCCATAAGGGCCTCCATGCCCTGGATAAAGGTAGGGTGTTTAAAGCACTCTACCACCTTAAGGAGGTTTTCTTCCTCCGTCGCGGGCTGGGGTTTTTTCGAACTATCGTGAGACATCTCCGGTGAGCGGTATATATCTATCCTTTTTTTCGAAGGTGCCCTCCTTCTAGCGCCAATCTGTTGACGTCTGGTTTGGTCAACGTCACGTGTGCTGATCTGGGCAAATGGATCGAAGACACGTAGAAAATAATAAATAAGAGGGAAGATGTTTGATCACTAAATTTTATTAATGACCTTTTGCTAGAATAGAGCCGAGCAGAATAATGTGTGCCGGTCTATCCAGTTTGCTTGTTAATTACAAGTCTTTATCGTTCTTTTACAATCTCTCTCAAATCTCTCCTTTTTCTCTCTCTCTCTTCTTAATGCTGAAAATCCAAAGATCCCCTTTTCACTGTACATTTCTTCTATATATAGACAATATGGGCCAGTGGGGAGACGACAGCTGGCGAATGTTTGGGGAATATGCCCATAACACTTGTCAGTCTGCATTCAAGTCTTGGACACATGGCGGCCTCTAAGGAGTGCCTTGGGAAGGGGCGTGACTGCATGCGTTAATTGGCATGCGGGTCTGTCTTGCCAACTTTTGGCGATGTCTATCCGATGGGGTCGGTCCTCGGGTCCCCCGCCGTTCCAGTCGGCCTAGGGTCTCCCGCCGTAAAGGTCGGCCTTGCCGTAGTCTTGAATCGGGACATTTTTGTCCTCTCTCTACTCGGCCTTCCTGGATCAGATACCGGGTCGGCCTTGGAGTCACCGTCCAGTCCGGTTTTTAGTGAGCCCGGGTGGAAATCGGGTTTTTTGTCCGGTCCGACTTCAGGTTCTGCTTGGCCGGTTTAGCTGCCTGGAGTGCCTACTTGGATTCTGAGTAGGATGGGCTACCAACACCGACGACATGATAAGGATCAACGAAGAATCAATAACCGAGAATACCGATGACATGGTAAGGATTAATGAAGAATCATTAACAAGATCAAAAGAGTCGACAACCAGAAATACCAACGGTACGATAAACTCCAATAAGATCAATAAAGGGTCAACAACTGAGAATACTGACGACAGAGTAAACTCTAGCAAGATCAATAAGGACCAACAACCGGGAATACCAATGATACGGTAAATTCCAACAGAGCAATGAGGAATCGACAACCGAGAACACCGACGACACGGTAAACTCCAATAACATCAGTCAAGGACTAATAACCAAGAATACCAACGGTGAGACAACTCCCAAACGGAATCAATAACGATCAATAACGAACGAGATTACCAATGATAGGGGAAACTCCAAACGAGATTTATAAAGGATCGGTAACAAACAAGTTAACCATCGATAAGGTAACTCCAAACGAGATCATAAAAGGATCAACGGGGACAGATACACGAGAGAATAAAATCGTCAACCATATACAAATCATATATATGGGATTTCAAAGACAACCCGAATATCGAACAAATCCAATTATACATGGACTGTGAACGACCAAGCAATAAGACTCAAGATGGACGTCACGATATGCTAGATCTGGACATGTGTCCGTGTACAAGCCAACCATGGTATTGATCAGATACTCGTCTGGTCTCGTACCTAATCAGCCTCACGAAGTACGTCTCGTGTGCACGGTTTAATATGAGGTCGAAACCAACACATGCTACACGTGCCCGTCCCGAAAATCCTACACATGAACGATCAGAACGTATCTGACTCCAGATATGCCACGATACAACATGACAACAAATCTCAAAGAATCGCATATCCATCGAGGATCAGAAGACTTCCCAAAAGAGCAATAGTAACTCGATCATGAAAGACCAACACGACCACAATGTCGTATTTCCATCAGACAACAGTCCACATCATGCTCAACAATGCATATAATATTAACACATAAACCCCAAGGCAGCAGCCAAGGGTCACGGAAGCATCTCACAGGAATACCCTAGAACATAGGTGCCATATAGGTCTTATCCCCTAACACAGTTCATGCAATTACAAAATACCCCAAGGTCGCAACCAAGGGTCACGAAAGTATCCACACAGGAACACCCCGGAACATAGGTGCCACATAGGTCTTATTCCCTAACACATCGGCCCAACAGATCACTGCTCACAGTAAGAGCACATTACAAAACGTAACAAACAATGGTGCACACTCACCGCATGAAATATCAACACACACATGCAATAATGCAACATGATGATTATCATAATCTAACAATATTAATTTACCTCAAGCTGAAGACGCCAACCTTTCCACGACCAACTGCCCTGAACGAATACACGGTTTATCCGACAATCCAAAATGAAGTACAGTCCACAACTAATACCAAACCACCATCCCGAATTCAACATCGACACGATAACTAACCTTGATATCCAACTTCTCATGCAATAGACCAAATTATAATTCACGTTCCCATTTCCACTAGACATCCTTAAAATCATATACATTATGATTTATCTTAGTCCAAAAATACCATACATACCACCATTCCGACAATTCATATATTCCATAATACCATTACTATATGAATCATAAATGAAATGAAAACGAAATCATTTATTAACATTATGAACTGAGCAAGCATAACTTGCCTTGATACCAATTCGACGAAGCCACTATCAATCCCGCTGTCTCCGTCTACAAGCTCCGCAGCACCGGCTCGTCCGCAGCACAACGGTTCACTTGAACAATCACTAACCCAACCTAATGCAATAATAAATTAACGATACGTTCAATAACAATCAATAACCGAAATGACCAACTAATCAAACTCGATGGTTCAACGATATCTCGATCATACGAAACCAACCCATATCAACTCTTACCAATACGAACACAAGCCGAAATTCGGTGTTCAATAGTCCTAACAATGTCTTCAACATATAGTTCATATAACCGCAAGAATCGTAGCAACAATACCATATTCATATTCATACGAATCCTTCTTCAATGATAACATCAAAATCTGAATTCAAGGAGAGGATTATCAAACATACCTCTAGAAGATGACATACACAAGTAATCACTTGTTTTGAATAGCACGGTGCGAAGAAATCGACAAAGGGGAAGGGTACCGATTCAACTTCCTTCAAAAGTTCATTCCTAAATCACAATAATATCAATTCAATCACCATTCATGCGAAAATGTATAGAATTTCCCAAGTTCTACTCATTGAGGCATTTCATCGAACACTTTGAAGGCATAGTCCAATTCAATCGATTATTCCAAGAAATACTCGAATTTGTTCCACAAAACTTCAAGAGTATTGAATGATTACGAGTATACAATCAAGTTCTACCAATAATATGAATCAAAATGGAGAAAATCGGCCAAAACACCAAGAAACCTCAAGAACATCCAAAAACCAAAAGTTCATGTGTTCTTACCTTCGATCCGGGTGGAGGATGATGTTAATCCATGATTCCAACTTCCAAAACAAGTTGTTATAAGTTGATTCTACTCAAAACCATCATATTTACTGAACAAATCGCGGAAGGAACGAAGAAAAACGAAGAAATGAGCAGATGACTCGGTCTAGGCCTTATATAGGCCGAGACCTGCCGGCCAGTTACGTACGTAACCGGCGGTTCCTTACGTACGTAGCCGGACGTGGCCTACCTCACTGTCCAGTTCGTTCGGCACCCTTACGTATGTAACCGACAGCTCCCTTACGTACGTAATCGGCCATTACGGCCGTAACCGGCCACTGCCTACGTACGTAATCGCCGCCCCTAGCCCTCCGAACAGTCACTGCCGACCATGCTCGGCCATCCCAACGAGTCACGGCCGGCCATGCTCGGCCATCCAGGTCATCTCGGCCACGACTCGGCCAGCCGCCCCGTAACGCACATAACACTTAATCCGTTGCGTACGTAATACGTACGTTGACTTGCTACAGTATTATACTCGTATTACGTACGTAATACACCCTATATAACGTATATAACTCCATCCGCTGACTCACATGTCCACATCCGCGCCGAAAGCTGCCGACACCGGGCCCAACTGTCCGATTCCTCTTGTTACGTACGTAATACCTTACTCATAACGTATGTAACACGTACCACTTGGCGTACGTTATCTCAAAGTCTTAACGTACGTTAACAAATCCATACTTAGCCATTCCGCCGCTGTCTCAATAAACCGAACACATACACGTGACATACCGAATACATATACTCGTTCCGATAACATTTCCATACGATACATCTGATGCACGATATCCTCAATTACAAATGTCGACCAAGTACGGCAATCATACAAATACTCATACGGTATATCCGACGTCGAAAAACACACCAAGCATGTAATATCCTAGAATTAAAAATAACCTCGATAGATATAATAGCACGACTGTCACAGTTCCTACAATTATTTGTCCATACTGTATCGGTCCCACTCTGTACAGTACAACTCAGATAAAATAATGCGAAAAATTCATAGTGAAATTCTAGGATATTACATATACATCCACTTAAATAAGTTTCGTCCTCGAAACTCAACACCCGTCATAATCAGTATCTCAATCCCAAAATATCTCAAAATCACGACACCATACTCAATAATCATCATCAAAACTGAAATACTGAAAGAACATACTTACAGGTCCGTGAAGTCGATGATCTTCCGTGATACCAGGATACGACTCCCATACAAAGTCTCAACACACCGGCATCGCAAATACAATAATTTGAAAATATTTCAAAAATTTTGAAACCTCCAAAATTGGTTTGACTCAAAAGTCAGAAAATCATTTTCAAAAGTCACGCTACTACCGCACCGGTAGAGCCACATAACACACACGCCCAGGTTTTACGAAACCCAGGCTCTGATACCATTTTCTATAACACCACCAAAACCAAACGGGAATATTACAGCGCCGTAGGCCCCACATTGGAACCCATAAGGCTAACATCATTTTCGCAAACGTTTAAAAATGCCAGAAGGCCCTTTGAAAATACATACACACACGCAACGGATAAAAACACAGTTCAAAGAATACCGAAAGCCATTTTAAATATACACACGCAGCGGATAAAAACGCAATTAATTACATTTGCAGCGGAATTAGAAAACCAGAAAAGAATACACAATCCCAACAATCACGCCATAGCTAGTATCACCGGAAAGCTCATCCCTTCACGACCGCTACTAGCTCGAACTCCGAGTACCTAAAAAATAAAGCCCACGACGGGGTCAGCCATAATACTCAACAATGATAACGATCACATCACAAAAACAATACATATCAATGTGTTTACAAGGTAAGAATAATTCCAATGTAATCTCACCGAAGTAACCTTACCAACCTGTCACAATCATAACAATCAATTCTTACCATATCCCACGCCTCGTGTCCTTAAGTAATGAACGATATCAAATGTAATCACCTGTACTGTATCCGAAACACTACCAGAATTCCAAACATAAACATATCTCGAGTATAGAATAATCTGGCCAAGTTCAATTCTGCTGGCTGGGTCGCACAATCGGATCCCAATCCTGATAAAACAAATATCACATGGCACACCAGTAATCTAACTATTCCGAGACAATAGCAAGTCCCGAATATCAATGCAAAGCATGAATGTTGACACAATCAACAATGATAAACAATTAATGCATCATAACGAAAATATCAATGACATGATATTTCCACACAAGATCGACAAAGGATCAACCACGAATGAGAATACCATGATGTGGTAACTCCAACAAAATCAATGAAGAATCAATAACTGAGAATACCGACAATACGGCAAATCCCAACAAGATCAATAAAAGTTCGACAACCGAGAATACCGACGACATGATAAGGATCAACGAAGAATCAATAACCGAGAATACCGATGACATGGTAAGGATTAATGAAGAATCATTAACAAGATCAAAAGAGTCGACAACCAGAAATACCAACGGTACGATAAACTCCAATAAGATCAATAAAGGGTCAACAACTGAGAATACTGATGACACAGTAAACTCTAGCAAGATCAATAAGGACCAACAACCGGGAATACCAACGATATGGTAAATTCCAACAGAGCAATGAGGAATCGACAACCGAGAATACCGATGACACGGTAAACTCCAATAACATCAATCAAGGACTAATAACCAAGAATACCAACGGTGAGACAACTCCCAAACGGAATCAATAAGGATCAATAACGAACGAGATTACCAATGACAGGGGAAACTCCAAACGAGATTAATAAAGGATCGGTAACAAACAAGTTAACCATCGATAAGGTAACTCCAAACGAGATCATAAAAGGATCAATGAGGACAGATACACGAGAGAATAAAATCGTCAACCATATACAAATCATATATATGGGATTTCAAAGACAACCCGAATATCGAACAGATCCAATTATACATGGACTGTGAACGACCAAGCAATAAGACTCAAGATGGACGTCTTGATAAGCTCGATCCGGACATGTGTCTGTGTACAAGCCAACCACAGTATTGATCAGATACTCGTCTGGTCTCGTACCTAATCAGCCTCACGAAGTACGTCTCGTGTGCACGGTTCAATATGAGGTCGAAACCAACACATGATACACGTGCCCGTCCCGAAAATCCTACACATGAACGATCAGAACGTATCTGAATCCAGATATGCCACGATACAACATGACATCAAACCTCAAAGACTCGCATATCCATCGAGGATCTGAAGACTTCCCAAAAGAGAAATAGTAACTCGATCATGAAAGACCGACACGACCACAATGTCGTATTTCCATCAGACAACAGTCCACATCATGCTCAACAATACATCTAATATTAACACATAAACCCCAAGGCAGCAGCCAAGGGTCACGGAAGCATCTCACAGGAATACCCCAGAACATAGGTGCTATATAGGTCTTATCCCCTAACACAATTCATGCAATTACAAAATACCCCAAGGTCGCAACCAAGGGTCACGAAAGTATCCACACAGGAATACCCCGGAACATAGGTGCCACATAGGTCTTATCCCCTAACACATCGGCCCAACAGATCGCTGCTCACAGTAAGAGCACATTACAAAACGTAACAAACAATGGTGCACACTCACCGCATGAAATATCAACACACACATGCAATAATGCAACATGATGATTATCATAATCTAACAATATTAATTTACCTCAAGCTGAAGACGCCAACCTTTCCACGACCAACTGCCCTGAACGAATACACGGTTTATCCGACAATCCAAAATGAAGTACAGTCCATAACTAATACCAAACCACCATCACGAATTCAACATCGACACGATAACTAACCTTGATATCCAACTTCTCATGCAATAGACCAAATTATAATTCACGTTCCCATTTCCACTAGACATCCTTAAAATCATACACATTATGATTTATCTTAGTCCAAAAATACCATACATACCACCATTCCGACAATTCATATATTCCATAATACCATTGCTATATGAATCATAAATGAAATGAAAACGAAATCATTTATTAACATTATGAACTGAGCAAGCATTACTTGCCTTGATACCAATTCGACGAAGCCGCTATCAATCCCGCCGTCTCCGTCTACAAGCTCTGCAGCACCGGCTCGTCCGCAGCACAACGGTTAACTTCAACGATCACTAACGCAACCTAATGCAATAATCAATTAACGATACGTTCAATAACAATCAACAACCGAAATGACCAACTAATCAAACTCGATGGTTCAACGATATCTCGATCATACGAAACCAACCCATATCAACTCTTAACAATACGAACACAAGCTGAAATTCGGTGTTCAATAGTCCTAACAATGTCTTCAACATATAGTTCATATAACCGCAAGAATCGTAGCAAAAAAACCATAATCATCTTCATACGAATCCTTCTTCAACGATAACATCAAAATCCGAATTCAAGGAGAGGATTATGAAACATACCTCTAGAAGATGACATACACAAGTAATCATTTGTTTTGAATAGCACGGTGCGAAGAAATCGACAAAGGGGAAGGGTACCAATTCAACTTCCTTCAAATGTTCATTCCTAAATCACAATAATATCAATTCAATCACCATTCATGCGAAAATGTATAGAATTTTCCAAGTTCTACTCATTGAGGCATTTCATCGAACACTTTGAAGGCATAGTCCAATTCAATCGATTATTCAAAGATATACTCGAATTTGTTCCACAAAACTTCAAGAGTATTGAATGATTACGAGTATACAATCAAGTTCTACCAATAATCTGAATCAAAATGGAGCAAATCGGCCAAAACACCAAGAAATCTCAATAACATCCAAAGACCAAAAGTTCATGTGTTCTTACCTTCGATCCGGGTGGAGGATGATGTTAATCCATGATTCCAACTTCCAAAACATGTTGTTATAAGATGATTCTACTCAAAACCATCATATTTGCTGAAGAAATCGCGGAAGGAACGAAGAAAAACGAAGAAATGAGAAGATGACTCGGTCTAGGCCTTATATAAAGCCGGCACTGCCGCCGCCACGTGACGTAACCGGCAGTCCTTACGCACGTAGCCGGTCGTGGCCTACCTCACCGCCCGATTCGTTCGCACTTACGTACGAATCGGCACTTCCCTTACGTACGTAATCGCCATTACGGCCAGAATCGACCACCGCCACGCACGTAATCGGGCGCCTCTAGCTCCGCCGAGTCACCGCCGACCATTCTCGCCCATCCCAACGAGTCACGACCGCCATGCTCGGCCATCCAGGTCATCTCGCCACGACTGCCACCGCCCGTAACGCACGTAACACTTAATCCGCTATGCACGTAATACGTACGTTGACTTGATACAGTATTATACTCGTATTACGTACGTAATACACCCTGTATAACGTACGTAACTCCATCCGTTGACTCACCTGTCCACATCCGCGCCGAAAGCTGCCGACACGGGGCCCAACTGTCCGATTCCTCTTGTTACGTACGTAATACCTTACTCATAACGTACGTAACACGTACCACTTAGCGTACGTTATCTCAAAGTCTTAACGTACGTTAACAAATCCATACTTAGCCATTTCCGCCCCTGTCTGTCGTCTCAATAAACCGAACACATACACGCGACATACCGAATACATATACTCGTTCCGATAACATTTCCATACGATATATCTGATGCACGATATCCTCAATTACAACTGTCGACCAAGTACGACAATCATACAAATACTCATACGGTATATCCGACATCGAAAAACACACCAAGCATGTAATATCCTCGAATTAAAAATAACCTCGATAGATATACTGGCACGACTGTCACAGTTCCTAAAATTATTTGTCCATACTGTATCGGTCCCACTCTGTACAGTACAACTCAGATAAAATAATGTGAAAAATTCATAGTGAAATTCTAAGATATTACAGCTCTTCTCCATTTTGAACTTTTTGAGGAGATCCTTTGAGTACTTAACTTGATGGATAAAGATTCCATCCTTACATTGTTTAATTTGCAGCCCAAGGAAAAATGTTAATTCTGCCGTCATGCTCATCTCGAATTCCCCCTTCATTAGACTTGCAAATTTTTGACATAAAGAATCATTAGTTACTCCAAATACTATATCGTCACACAAGAATAACTTTGTTTACAGTTTTTACAAAAAGTGTGTTATCTTTATTACCTCATTTGTAGTCATTAGAAATTAAAATTTTACTTAAACGATCATACCATGCTTGGGGTGCTTGCTTCAAACCGTATAAGTCTTTGTTGAGCTTCTAGACGTGGTCCGGAAATTCATAATCCTCAAAACATGTAGGTTGCTTCACATAAACTTCTTCTTGAATAATGCCATTTAAGAATGCACTTTTAACACCCATTTGAAAGAAATCTTTTTATGAGATGCAAAGGCACAGAGTAGTAGAATGGCTTCAAGACGAGCTATTGGAGCAAAGCTTTCTTCATAATCTAGTCCTTCTTCTTGATTATAGCCTTGGGCAATAAGACGAGATTGATTTTTCACTGGATAACAGTTGAGGAACAAGGCGATTCCTTTGGTAAAAATTCAGTGGTCTAGACACGGAGTCGAATGATCGGTTCAAATAGAAAAAATAGAAAGATTTTTCTCATTTTGAATTAAACAACTCCATTTAGAAAATTCCGTAAAATCATCATTGTGAGTGGGAAATTTAACCACGTAAAACGAGAAAATTCATCCACAATAACCAAAGTATATAATTTACCATTCAAGCTAGCATATCTAGATGGTCCAATCAAATCCATATGAACAAGTTCAAGAATACGAGAAGTAGAAATTTCAAATTTGGGTTTGAATAATTCTCTTGAGTGTTTTCCTTTGATGCAATATTCATAAAATGTTTTCGATCAAGTTTTAATAATGGTAAACCGTGAACTAGATCATGTCTAGAAAGCTTGTAAATAATAGGTAAGGATGTATGTCCTAATTTTCGATGCCATAAGAACGCATTTTCATCTAAGGTCATAAGGAATTTTTTGTTGAAGGAGTTTTCATCACAAAGATCAAAGATATAAATATTTCCACTTTTTAAACCAATAAATGCAACTTTGTTATTTTTTAAGGTGGTACAATGAGT
This sequence comes from Orobanche coerulescens, assembly GCA_033398695.1. Classification (NCBI taxonomy): domain Eukaryota; kingdom Viridiplantae; phylum Streptophyta; class Magnoliopsida; order Lamiales; family Orobanchaceae; genus Orobanche; species Orobanche coerulescens. The sequence continues at coordinate 142,458,036 of CM065805.1, read as the reverse complement.
TTCTTCAAAAAGAATTTTAGAACCTCCGTCGCATAGTTGAGATACACTCAGTAAATTATGATGTAATCCTTCAACAAATAAGACTTTATTAATAGAGGGAGAAGGTTCCTTACCAACCTTACCGGTGCCCATAATCTTCCCCTTTTTGTAGTCACCAGAGGTCACGAATCCTTGTTCTTGATATTCAAAATCTTCGAACAACTCTTCGGTGCCACACATGTGCCTTGAGCAACCATAGTCAATGTACCACATGTAACCCCCCGAGATATTCGGAATAATTACAGCGCCGTAAACCCTTTATATAAGAATTTACAAGGCTAAGTTAAAAGAAAAGCTGAACAATATAAAATTACCCAAAAAGTTGATTAATTTAATCACAAGTTAAATCATCCATACAACCCAAAAGAGTCCATTATTACAAACTTTCAAAACATCAAAAGAACACACATACTCGAGTTCTAAATACCAAACCAGGATACCAAAACAATACAACGGGTAACATCACTGAGACCCTTAATCATCATGCCGGTACTGTGGCTGCTTTCCCGCTCCTCGGCTACCTAAATATCAAAACAAATTTCCACCCCCGCAGGGGTTAGCAAAACGATGCTAGTACAAGAATCATAATATACAAAATCAGATATGCAACAACGATGCATAACAAAATACAACACGCGGACTTTCTCTACCAGAATCAACAATGCGAATCCTCATGATTCCATCAACATGACACTGGGTAATCCAATGATCCAGCGCCCTCAACATAGATCCCAAGAAGATCCCGTCGGACCAGCACGAGGTGGAAAACCCGTCCAATGATCCAGCGCCCTCAGCATAGATCCCAAGATGATCCCGTCGGACCAACACAAGGTGGACAACTGATCCAGCGCCCTCAGCATAGATCAGAGGATCCCTTCAGATCACTACAACATATACAATACAACTATGCATACACATATGCAAATCGATATGTCCATCAACATGAACGATGTATGAATCAATAATCTGAATCATATCATGACAATTCAACTTAAATGATCTCATGTTCAACAACATGAATAACAATATGCATGATCATAAACATCAACATTTAATCAATAGTCAAATTATGATACTTACCTTAGGAAGATGGCAAGGGTATATATACTTCAACGATTTCAACAAACTCGAAGGCCGTCTCCTTCGCTCAACTGTTCGCAACGCTCGGACCTTTAAACAAATAGGAAAGTAACGACAACTCAACTTTCGTAACAAATTTAAATGTACGAACATCTAACGTCTACTACGGCCGGGTTAACACTCTAAGTTAGCCGGTTCACGGTTCAACTCATCCGACGAATGCTCGGTCGAGCTAGGATATTCAAATCATCATAAGTTCGCACTTCGATTCCTGATTATCAATTCCATTACCAGGTTAGGTTAAATAACACCTTTCAATTTGAGTTTTAGATTAACTAATCCCTACAATTTCGTTCTTCCACAGGCTATCCTCCTTGCCAAAGTTTTACGTTTATAACAATTGTTACCCATCAACACCCTTCGTTCCAATCATGAACATGAAGATCATCATGTCCAGAAATCATTACAAATCATGAATTAAGATGAAGAACACCTCATACTACACATGGATTATTCTTAGTGAAGACCCTAAGAATTCATCTTCTTGCATAATCCCATTCTAGGTGGTGATAATAATAATACACTGTATACAATTGATTTAGAATCGACATCCAAAATAGGTAACAAATCTCAGAAACCATATAGGTTCAACTCAATAAGGTTCGGTTACAATCTTCTTACTCAAAGAAGTTCTAACATGATTACTTCAGATTTCTTAAGGTATGGTGTTCAACCTAATGAGTTATCAATAACCTTAATAGTTCCAGGATAATGGTCATAATCTGAATAAGAACACGAATTCTAAGCGCAGGCATCAATACATACCTTATACGTAAAGAAAAGATGAAAACACTTGATGAACTCAACGTCGAACACTTGAACACTAATCCTCAAAGCTTCTTGCTTCCAATGATTATGTTAGGAGGCTAATATGAAGGTTTAAGATCGAAAGGGGAACTCTCTAAGTCTCGGAAATCAAGTTTGGGGCGAAATGGAAACTGAGAAATGAAATGAGGTGCTGTCCTATTTATAGAAAATCACTATTAGCGCGCGCTACTGCTCTTTTTTATCGTATGATAACGGGCTCCCAGCCCACTGTATCTAACTGTCCTCGGTCTTACGTACGCTAAATATCCTTAACGTGCGCTAAAATCAACAGTTAGCGTATGCTATCACCCATCATAGCATGCGCTATCGGCTTTACGAAAGCTCACTGACCTTGCTGTACCAGACTTAGCATGCGTTAGCATCTCCCTTGTAGCGTGCGCTAAGCACCGTTGACTCGACTTTTCCAAAAGCGGTCTAGGTTCGTCCCGACAAAACATTATCCAAGATCCACGATCCGATCTCACCTACCGCCTGTCTCAGTCATGCTGACCACGTATAGGATGCGCTAAGACTCATCTTGTAATATCCGTACCTTTCCATTTTTAGCAGTTTCCATTTTTTGGTGTATGTCTATTTTTATCGACTCGCTTATAACCGGTTCGACATTTTGAATCTACTTTGTTCTTGGAGTTTTTCCATTTGGACGAGTTTCAGAGATGTTTTTACGTAATTCCACTTTATGTTATGTTTTGCCGTATGTACGTTCGATTCTCGTGAAACTTGTTCGTTTTCGTTCTGCCCAGTTTTGCCCAGCTCCTTACGTACGTAAACCCGCTGTGTTACGTATGTAAGCCCCCTTTGTAGCATACGCTAGCCTTCGGATGTAGCGTACGCTAACGTCCCCAGCATTTTGGACAGACTGTTTTGCTCAGCCATTATGTACATTAATACTTCAGTGTCACGTACGTAATGTCCGTAACGTACGTTAACCATCTCTTATAGCATACGTAATGAAGGGGTCAGGTTTTATAAACTTGAGTTGACCTTCACTTCGTCATTTCCTCTTCTACTTCTTCCTCATCCGAGAGCTGTGAGATTTGTGCGACTCTTCAATTTTTGCTCATGGAATTCTTCGTGAGATCGATTGTTGGGATCCAATTGAAGTTTATCATCATCCTAATCCATCTCTTCCGCCCTAATTCAAGGTATTTTGACTTAGAACCCTACATTTATTCATGTTGGGGGGGTTTCGGGATTTGCCTAGATTGAACTCGATTTGTTCGGTGTTGTGCTATATTTCTATTCGATTGTTGTTATTGAGTGATTTCCAATCCGTTTCCGTCGTGTTTAATCCTCGAGTTGTTGTTTTGGGGAGGTTTTGGGAAAACCCTCACCCGTATCGATCGAACGTAGGTTGCTATAACTTGTAAACGGGTTTGTGGGTGTATTCCATTCAATTATTGTTACCGTATAGGGTTGAGTTGTGTTAATCCTTCGTTTAGGATCGGTCGTGTTTCCTCCAGAACTTTCATAGTCGTTGTTCATCCCTGTTTCGTCGAAGATGTCTCAAAGACAAGTACTTTACATTTGTTTACATGTTCTAGTATTTGAATTATGGATTCTCGTGGTTGTTGTGGATAGATATGTGTATGTTCACCTGGGGACAGTCCGACGGGGCCTCTAGGGATACGTATTGCCGTGAGTGTGCGTATTACGAACTATGGTTAACCACCCAGGGATGTCCGACAGGGCTCTACGGGGTACGGTGGCGGTGAGTCTCGTACAAATGGTTAACTTTGAATTGTTTTGATGGAGAAATGTATTTTGTGCTTGCGCACCGTGAATATTCCGGAATATAAATGATTTCTAAAATGACTTTTGGCGCATATTTTTATCTGATTATAATGGTAGTTCAAATGGATTGTACTTGCACTAGCAGTTGTCGCTAACCCCCTTAAATGGGGGAAATACTTTTGTATTTCAGGTACAGGTCATGGAGGCGAACGAGCATGCGGGCCGTACGAGGATGATGGGCAAAAGTGATTATGTTTGGTGGTTGTCTATTGGTGTCTTGTTTTTGGAATTACTATGTCATTGTTTTAAGTACTCGAGTACTTCCTTCCTGAATTTATTAATGTTGTGCACCCATTTTGGGAACAGATTTAACGTCGAATAGTATTGTCGAATTTCAGTCTTTTGTTTTAAATGTCGTGGATTGAGAAATTGTCTCTTTATTTTTGATGTATGTATGTGTCTTATGTCGGGTCGGTATCCTAAAGTATATATGTTGTATCCGTGAAGATATAGCATTCCCCCTTAAGTTGGTACATACATGATTAGATTGTTACAACAATTGATGATTAATACTGTATTCAAGAGTCCTACTGTGTTCCCCTTGACTAATATACACTACATCTGTAGGAAGGTAATGGTACCCTCTTCTTCCTACAATAAGCATATGACTTGTAGTTATCTGTGAACAATTAATAAGTGTGGATATTGTATTCATGGGCCATATAGTATTCCCCCTCAATTGATGATTAATAAAATAAAAACTTACATGGGATTTAATCGAGCTGTAGCATTCCCAATTCCTGAAGGCGCATACAAAAACCTCATTATGCTGAGAGGCTTTGTGAAGATGTCAGGAATCTGATTATATGTATGGACCTTTTCAATTCGGACATGTTTGTTCCTCACACAATTTTGGATGAAATGATGTTTCATATCAATGTGCTTGGTCCTCGAAGCAATACAGGATTATGTGTGATTGCGATTGAATTCACGCTATCACATATGATAGGAGTCTCTTTCGCCTTGATGTAGTAGTCCTATAGCTATTGCTGCATCAAAGGATCTGCATATTGTAGCTTCCACCAGCATAGTAGTCTGACTCAGTTGGAGAAAGCGAGTTGGCCAATTTCTTCTTACTGAACCATGACACAAGTCTTGTTCCAAGAAAGTGACAAGTTCCACTCGTACTCTTACTATCCATCGTGCAGCCTCCAAGATCCGAGTAGTTGTAGCCTACCAAATCAAATCCTCATTCCTAGGCTACCGTAACCCTACATTAATTGTTCCTTTGAAGTACTTAAGGATTCATTCGGTTGTGGTGGAGTGTGACCCTTTAGGTGCAACCAGATATCGAGCACACACTCCTATAGAAAATTGGGTATCGAGCATGCTGGATGTTAGGTATAGGAGTGAGCCTATTAGCTTCATGTGAGTGAGCGGTCCACTGATTTTCCAGCTTCATCAGCACTTATTTATGTGGAAGTGCTCATGTGGTTCGAATGATAACTTTGAGGTGTTCATCCCAAATTTGTTGAGCAGCTCCTTACTGTATTTCTCCTGGTTGATGAATATATCTGTAGGCAATTGTTTGACCTATAAGCCTATGAAATAGCCAAGTTCTTCCATCATACTCATTTCAAATTTACTTTGCATAAGATGAGAGAACTCACATAGATCAAGGTTACATGAACCAAAAATAATATCATCCACATAAATTTGTACCATTAAGAAGGTCCATAACCTTCCTGAACTTTGAAGTGTGTCATGTGGACATCATCTTTCTCAAATCCGTTGTTGATAAGATAAAGCGACAGAGTCTCATACCAGGCTCTAGGTGCTTGCTTAAGTCCATACATTGCTTCCCTTATCCTGTAGACTAGATCACCTTCCTCTGTGTTGGCAAATCCTGGGGATTATTCGACATACAATTCTTCAGCTAGGTTTCAGGAATATTTTATTAACATCCATTTGATATACGATAAACTTCTTATGAGCATCAAACACTAGAAATATTTGTTGTGCGGCGATTTATATGCCTCGACGGCGATCGACATAAGGGCCGAGCGACCAAAGCCAGCATCAGATAATCCAAGGCAGACTTGCCAAGCGAAGAGTCCAGGCCGAGATCAGGTACCGAGCGATCGACGTCCAGGGCGATCGCCTCTTGGCACCTAGCGATCGACTCTGGTACCCGACCAAGGACGATCGTCCTATGCCACGTGTAAGGCCATCATCCGTCATATCTATGAAGACCGGATCTCAGAGAGAGGACCCACGTGCAGATCCGTGAATGGCGCTGCAGAATAAGGATCTTTGACTCCAGCCCATCAATAGCTGTCAACGACAAGGACAGTCTCACCTACCGACAGACCCGCCGAAAGGTCCTAGGTGGGACCTCCCGAGACAGCGACATAGGACGTGTGTTGTCTTCTCATTGGTTCGCACATCCAGGTGCCAGCAGCTGTTACGGACTTCAAGGAGACCAACCCATGTGCTTAAGATGATCGCCCGCTTATTATAATACAGTATAGGTGATCGCCTAGTGACTTCCAATCCTATAAATAGGAAACCTCCAACAATTGGAGGGAGGTTCAGTTCAGAAATTATTTCCACATGAGAGTTCAGCTAATTCACACAATGATAGACAGTCTATTTCTCATAGTTAACACCGCACTTCATCGTTGTTATAGAAACTCACAGAGCATCAACTCTGGTTCTTCCGGCAATCATCAACACCCAAGAGCTAGATAACTAGGGTCTTTACACTCATTGTAATTATACTCTAACATTAATATTTGTACTCCCAAGTATTCGTATTAATAATATCTCGTGAGAGCATTCAAGCCCGGGACTAACAACCCCGGCAGATCTTATGTTATTTACATTCCCTCGGACGTGCTCTCGCATTTTGTTTGTTATTTATCCATTCAAGCAATCCCTTCCGAATAATATTTTGGGTAACAACAATTGGCGCTAGAAGAAGGGGCTCTACCTTAATTTTCATTCCGACCGTTTCGAAGAACACTCACTGTTCTCCGGAGCATATACTTGAAGAAACACTCACTGTTCTTCAAAGAAAAAACCTTCAGAATAATGACGTCTGCCACCACTTCGAAGAGAGACACTCTCCGATCCGCCGGGCATCTTATTCTGGCTCAACCCGAGCCCCAACCTATGGAAGAGGGTGGCCACAGCGACGCGAGACTCTCAATTCCACCCCTGAGGGACGGCCCTAGCCTCTTACTTGACTAGTTCCAAATAGCGGAACAGATCGAGGAGGCTATGGCCATCCTAAGGGAGCGACAGAGAGCATGCGATGTGCCCGCTGTAACCCCCTCGGCCATCCGCCGCACGGGCAAACGGAAGCTCAAGGGGTTACTGGTCCAGCAATCGTCAGAAAGCCCCGATTCACGAGAAAAGGCGCTCGCAAGGCGGGACGGTTCCGTCTTCAGCCGCCTAGGAAGCGATCCATCGTGGCGACCGGGACATTCTGTCCCCAACCACGAGACGACGGAGTCCAAATCCGTCACCAGGAGTTCGGCATACCCAACTCCTAATCAATAATAGGTCAGCCATTTGGCTCCCATCCACCGAAGAAACGAGCCCCACGGTAAAGACATCATCTACAGCGGAGCCAGGGGATCAGTACTTGATCACCTTGGCTCCCGCTCCAAGCGCCTAGCCACGAGCAGCCAGGCCACGGCAATGGCCGCTATGCAACGCCAGCTCGACTAGATGAGAGCGCTTATGGAAACTGGGGTAGATGCCAGGAGAAAGGTCACCGGACTGAGTGAGCCACTCACAGTCCAGATCGAGCTTGCCCCCGTGCAACCAAAGATCGCTCCTCCTCAAACGCCTTTGTATGAGGGGATATCGGACCCCGAGACCCACTTGAGCAAGTTCCGGATCTACATGACCGGATGTGGGGCGTCAGATGTGACCAGGCGCCGAATATTCCCGTTAACATTGGGCGAGCTGGCCCATAGGTGGTACATCTCACTGCCACCACGATCAATCAATTCCTTTGAGAAACTGGCGAGCGACTTCACGTCATACTTCGCCGCCAAGGTCGCCAGACCAAAAGGTCCCCACCGCATGATGAAAATCAGGCAGGGGGAAGACAAGTCCGATGCAGATTACATCGATCGGGTAGATGAAATAGTCCTCACCGGCGAGCCCATAAGCGACGAGCTCACCCTTTACTCGGTCCTGGGGGATTCTATGGTCATTCAACCATGTTTAAGCACCTCACGAAGGACATCCCCCCGACCTACGCGATCTTCCGCGCTATGGCTGCCGATTTTTTGGCCAGGCAGAGGCTGCTCACCCTTCGCCTAGGTGAGGGGACGCTGCCTCCCGTCCAAAAGACGGCGATCGCCGAGTCCAATAAGGCGGTGGCCAAGCCACCCGATGATTTCAAGGCCTTCGAGGAAGTGGAAGCCCATCTCCTCCACAAGTTCAACCCAACTCCGACCTATATTTTTTACGCCATCAAGGGGCGCGAACTGCTAAGCAAGCCAAAGGCAATAAGGGACAACGGTCATCTGGACCACAATAAATTTTGTGCTTACCACAAGAGTTCCGGTCACAGCACCAACCAATGTCGCGACCTCCCCAGACAACTCTGGAGATTGTTCGAGGAGGGCAAGCTGGACAGTTTATTGGCTTAGCCGGAGCCCCGTCAATTTCCCAAAACCGGTCGCCATAGTCGAACGCGACAGGCCAGAATGCTCATACGAGTCGACCCCCCAATCAAACTCGTTTCCGGATCTATATGGTTCAATCAAGAGGTGCGAACTTCGGAAGTCTTTCCCCGATTCCCACCACATCAAACCAAAGGTTACTGCCTGAGCAACGCCTCGAAAAAGAGGATGACTCGCTCGCCCTCTAAAGTTCGTCATCTAACATGATGTAGCTAGGCAAGCGATCGCCTCCCACAGCACAACGTACACCATTGAGGATCGCCAACTAACATGACGGTCCTAGGTAGAAGAGTGCCGTCATGGTCGCGAAGGTCGATGAAACCGACAATCCGTCCACACAAGGTTCCTTTGGGCAGAGGTCGCTCACCCTTCGCTTAAATACGAGGCGGGCGTAGCCGAAGGACCCTCCAAAACAAATCAGAGGATGACTCGCTCGCCCTTTAAACTTCGTCATCAACATGAAGGACCTAGGCAAGCGATCGCCTCCCCTTACACAATCGTTAACGTCGAGGTTCGCTATCTAACATGACGGTCCGAGGTAGAAAAGTGCCGACATGGTTGTGGAGGACGATGGAATCATTCTCTGTGACCATGCAAGGTTCCTTTGGGCAGCGATCGCTCGCCCTTCGTTTAAATACAAGGCGGGCGTAGCCAAATGACCCTCTAAAACAGATCTGTGGACACGTTTGCCCGTCCTCAAAGGTCCATCATCTAACATGGTGGACCCGGACAATGCGACGCATCCCTCCCCCCGTCACAACGTACACCGTCGAGGGTCGCCATCTAACATGATGATCCGAGGTAGAAAAGTGCTAGCAAGCCGCGGTTGTGGAGTCGATTAATCCGACGACGCCCCGTGCAAGGACTCCTCCAGACCAAGATCGCTCGCCCTTCATTTAAATACGAGGCGGGCGTAGCCTACGGAGGACCCTCACAATTAAGTGAGTCGCGAGAAGTTGGCTATCAGACGGAATGTCGCTCGTGCACAAGACATGGTCGCGGAGGTCGGTTCCATCGAACTCCGCAATTGTTCACGGTTCCTCTAGGCCGGGATGGTCGGCCTTCCTCGAGGAATCTGCAAAATTGAAGACCGCTCACTTAATGATTTATTTTCGTCCCCTTACTTTCACTAAGTAAACAAAAACAAGGGGGAAGAGCGGAGCTATATATACCACGACCGTCTTTACTCAAATACACGTACGACGATCGACATTGTTCAGATGTACGTGCAGCGATCGACTTTGTTCTAAAGTTACCAGTATGAGTTTATCAATTCACTCGGAGCTGTACGCACGACGATCTTTCCTCAAACACTTGTATAAAATAATGCAAGCAAGACAATTAGAGAAGCAAATATTTATTTCATCACTTGGAATACAAATACAAATACGGTCGCCCGAAGGCAAAAATACAACGAAAGCCAAAAAATTACAAGTCAAAATGCAAAAAAGATCAAGGATCGGCGCCCGTTCCATCGCCAACAGCAGGCTCTGAACCCCCATCCTCTGAGGCACCCGGATGAACAAGGTTGTCCGGCAACAGGTACCATCTCAAATCGATACCATGATCCGCGGAAAGGTCGAGGATCGGCACGGTGAAATTTGGCTGCACAGGGTGCTCAAGCGCATAAGCTTTGAAATTTTCAGCCAAAGGGCCGACCTCGAGCCCTCCCTTCTTAGCGGCGCGGATGGCGTCAGCATAAGCCATGTAATAGGCAAATTCGCTGACGTACTCTATGTTGAGGGAGGGATCGGCCTCGGTCGCCTTCAACTTCTCCTTCAGCTCCGTAACCGTTGTGGCCACCTCTTCCTTCAAGGACGTCACCTCGCTGGTCAGTCGGGCGACAGCCACCTTCAGCTGGTCGGCCTCCTTCTGCGCGGCCGCGTGCGACCTGCGGGATTCCGTCATTTGGTCCCGCATCCGGTCAGTCGCTGCCCGTGCCCGGTCAACATCCTGCCTCGCCTGCTTAGCCGCCTCCACGGAGCTCTTATCCATGGCCGCGAGCCGGTCGGCAAACTTAATGTTTTGTTTCCGTGCGGCTTCGAGGTCCTCATGGAGATGGGCGGTGGATGGCCGCCCCTCATAGTCCCGCACGGCCTGAGCAGCTATCGTCGCCGTTTGGAGGGCCAGCGCGAAAGTATCCTCCATCGCCTCAGCAGATCGCTGGCGCGCGATCGCATCCAGATCGGTCGTCCAGGCCTTCGGCAGGGAGGTGATAGCCCGAGAAATGTAAGAAGGGATATCTCTGACCTCGCGAGGAGCTTTGCTCGTCAGGAAGTCCAACACCATCGGCGAGCAATTTGGGTCGGAGTGGCGGATCCTGCACAAAGAGCAAAAGAGTTAGTACGTTTCCTACATAAGTTTCATAACTTGGCAAAACAACCAGGCTTACCTTTCGACCTTCTCTGGGTCATGACCGAAGAACGGCCTGCCACGCGAAGTCTCGGCCTCAGCGGTCGCCATGGACTGATGAAAAGCCGAAGATGGCATGGACCCCTCCACCAGAGGAATCGCGGAAAGCGGAGGCACAGAGATTGGCGGCTCGTCTGTAGTGGCGGGGGCCGAGGGCTCCACAATCATCCGTTTCTTGCGGATGAGCCGAAGTCACTCCTCCTCCCGAGGCTCCTGCTCTTCGATGACAGGCTCTTGGAGAGGTCTTGCCTCCGGGATCGGTCGCAGCGGAGCAGCAGGAGCTCGACTCACCTTTTTCCCTTGACGAAGACGGTTTATGACCCCCGGATTAGACATGGCAATCGCAGTAGGGGGCTCTGGGAAACAAGGGAAGCGAATTTCTGCAAAAGAAAACAATCGACAAATTTAGTAATCTTCCTCAATCAAGACGATCGACATGTCAAAGAAGATCGCGAAAGTTCATACCTGGAACCTTTAGATGGCTAGGGTAGCGAAATTGCCGAGAAGCTAACTAGCAGGCTTCGTTGTTGATTTGGCGTGCATCTATATGGTCGTCGGGAAGACTCCGTATCTTCTCTCAGACGATCGCGAAATCAAAAGCAAGGTCACCTACCGCCGAAAAAATGACACCTGCAAAAAGAAGGCCATAATCAGATCAGTTCAGAATGTATCCAAACAAAGTGAGAGTCTAAATCCTTACTCGGACTCCTCTCCCGAAACCCGGTGCGAATATCCAACTCGTCGGTCGGGTTGTCGCTCGCTGCCGACTTCCACGCATCGCCGACCCAAAACGACTTAGATGGATCGACCCTTACTTTGTTCGGGACCCCAAGGATCACCCGGCCTGAGCGACCTTGGATGTGATAGCCACCGACAGTGCCTTTTTTAACCGTCAATTTGAAAAGATGGTTCATCTCCAACGGCGAAGGAAGACGATACAACCGATGGCTGCCAAACAAAGTGAGGGTGCAGACAATCTGCAGATGGCGTTCGGCGTTAATTCAAGCGGCGCCACGTTCCAGGCGGTCAGCAGATAGGAGACAGAGAACGACAATGGGAATCACAGTCCAGCCTCCATTATCGCCTCGTTGACGGTGACCATGCCCTCGGGAGGTTGATCGGCTCGCTCGTTCTGGGCGGGCACATGGAGACAAACATCAGAAGGAACATGGAACCTCGCCCTCCAACGGTCCAGATCCTTCCTGGTCGTCGAGCTCCCGATCTGGCCAAGGGTCCACGGAGAGCAGCGAGCAGCCCGAACAACATTCGCCTTACAGGTTCATAAGTATGGGCGATCGAGTATTCCCTGAAGTTAAATTTTGGGAGTGGACCGGCCAATCTCTCCATGAGTTCGGCAAATTCTGTGAAGGCTTGGCCGAACGCGCTGGTCCGCTCCCAGTGCGCCGTCGCATCCATCTCCTCCTGTTCTAGTGAACGAATCCACTCGGCCTCCGCCTCCTTGGCCGCGTCAGCCTCATTAAAAAGTTCTTCGACCTCCGTGGGCTCAATCCGGGCGTGGATGGCCTCAACGGCAGTGTCCACATGGAATTCCGCAGAAAGTTCATCCCGGGCGGTCGAAGCCCCGGCGGTGGAAGTACTACCCGCCTCATGCACATCTGGTCTTCCTCCGGACATATTCAAAGAGAAAGGAGGGAGAAGGAGTTTTTTGTTCTTACCTAGTGAATCTGAGTCGAACGACGATCGTCACACAAAGCTTCGAGGGAAATCGGCTATGTCTTCTTCTCAGGTAGAAAAGCATAAGGTTTTTTACCCTGTAACCCCAGTCCTTTTTATAGGCAAGAGGGGGGGCTTCTGGGAAAATAAGCGATGTCCCGAGGATCGAAGTGCAACCGTCAGACAAAGCCGCATCTAATGCTGTCCTCAAATCCCACGTGCGCGTCGTTTCGAGGGCACGACAAAGGACAGTCTGACAAAACCGTCGGACTCCCCCAAAAGGAGCCCGACACGTGCCCTGGTGACATTTTCAAAATCGATGTCATTTCCCGCTCATTGCAGCAATCGAATAGGTCGTCCAAATTCAAAATCAGTCCATTCGAGAGATGATCGTCTGTTCCATAAAATGCTGAGTCGCTCGTCTAGGTCAAGCGATCGCCAGTAGAACCACCTCACCCCACGTCTTCAACATCGGAGGGAGCTGGGGGGCAATTGTTGTGCGGCGATTTATACGCCTCGACGGCGATCGGCATAAGGGCCGAGCGACCAAAGCCAGCATCAGATAATCCAAGGCAGACTTGCCAAGCGAAGAGTCCAGGCTGAGATCAGGTACTGAGCGATCGACGTCCAGGACGATCGCCTCTTGGCACCTAGCGGTAGACTCTGGTGCCCGACTAAGGACGACCGTCCTATGCCACGTATAAGACCATCATCCGTCATATCTATGAAGACCGGATCTCGGAGCGAGGACCCACGTGCAGATCCGCGAATGGCGCCACAGAATACGGATCTTTGACTACAGCCCATGAACAGCTGTCAACGACAAGGACTGGCGATATAGACAGAGGAAAGTGTACTTTACGGTACATATTTACTCTTAATGGTGGAGCAGTTTCTTAGATGAGTTCCAAGAAAATTGCTACTGCACATTCCACCTGCTAGTATGAGTACCAGTCTGCCTCAGGCGCATCAAGGGAAGCATTTTGGATCAAGAAGTATCTTGAAGAACTTCAAGTGGTCCCAAGCGCAAAGCTGCCAGTGCCTCTTTTCTGCGACAATGAAGGAGTTGTTGCACATGCTAAAGAACCTAGGTCTCATCATAAGACCAAGCATATTTAGGTAAAGTATCACATCATCAGAGAGATGGTGAAGAATATATACATTGAACTGCAGAGGGTAGACTCAGCAAATAACCTTGCTGACCCGCTTACCAAGCCACTATTGCAGATTGTCTTGGAGCGACATCTGGATAATATGGGTATTAGATACCACAGTTTATGGCATTGAGTGCAAGCGATTGTTAGAGTATACCGTCGAATGCCACTTTGAGGATAAGAGAATTAGGGTTTTATGTGATTATGAACTTATGTTTTATTAATAAAAGGTAGTGATAATTTCTTTATTTTTTGTATATCATAGGAATTCTTGATTTGGTAAATAAATAGAAATAATGTCCATGATTTTTGAATAGAAACATTCCACTCCTTATGAGATAAGGAGCCTGCATTGGAAGTGTTTAGAACTCAAATTGCTTAACTTATCCGCAAGTCGATAAAACTTAATTGGGCATTAAGTTTTAATGAAGACTTGTATATAGCATGCTTGGACATAATGCTTGTCTTCACTTAGGAGTAGTGGGAGCATTCAGTATAGGTATACAAATTGGATTGGTATAATTGGATACAACTCATCTCAATTCGGTCACCTGGATTTCACTCTATGATAGTCAATGACTGAATCGTAAGGTTATGATAGGTATACGCGAACATTTCACTTAAGGGTTCAGTAGAAGATGTGCTTATTTCATTAAGTTAGTCATTAGAGTAGTTCGATCCAATCACATGTTGGTAGGGATCAACCTCGATGTGCAACTTAATTAGCAAGTAGCAGTCCTTATTGAGTACCGTGAAAGGATTCTTTCTCCTATAAGTGAATAGGATTATGTCATATGCGGTTAGTGGCAAGTGAGATCAAAAGTCTTTGGCCAAAGCAATTAAGCTAGTTGTACTTGATATACGGTAGCTCTACGATCTTGATTTATGCTGACATATGGTTAAAGTTAAGTATATACACGGTTTGACATAACTGTGACCCTAAAACTTTATCGGGACATATGATTGAAGGGTTTATACGTATACGGTATTCATAACAGGTTTTCGAATAATTTCCATCATTCGTTCTCAGTTGGGTTGCAATGTGAGCCATAGACTGGCTAAGTGTTCCTCACACCCTTTGGATCCTCCGCTAACTGAGAAGAACCTACAGAGTCGTACATACAGGATCAATTTATGGATTAAATTAAACCTATTCTCTCTTGTAAATATTGGACATTTGATGTCTAATTTAATTTGATTGATTGGATAAATTAAATTGATCAGATGAGTTAAATAATTATTGGGTATTAATTTAATTCAAATATAATACTTTCTTGGATATTTTAATAACTTATATTTGATACAATTAACTAATGGGATTAATTAATTAGTATAATATTGTGATGGACCAAGATTTATCTATTGGACTAGATACAGTTCAGAATAGGGTTTAGATTATTTGGTCATCTAAAACCCCACTTGGCCGCCCCTCTCTCACTCTCACATGATTTGAAGACTTTTAAGTCTTTACTACTTCACACGTGAGTATTAAAATAAGAGGGTAGACTTTGAAAAGGGGTGGTGTGATGATATTTACTCCACACCACCACATATGTGAAAAAGTCATGTAAAAGAAAAGAGAAAAGCAAAAAGAAGAAAAGTCCTTCTGTTCGTTCAACAGTAAACAAAAGAGAGAAAAAACTAAGTTTAGAACATAGCTTTTATCTTGTTAATGCTAACTCTATTTTCTGTAGCCATGTTCTTGGAGAACTAAAAGCGTAGAGGTTTAATCCAGGAATTTCCCGACGCGTGAATCGTAGAGACGTTTGACATTTTCGGCATTGGAATTTTCAAAAGTTTCATGGATTGGATTCGTGCTCGTCATCATCAGATTAAAGAAGTTGGGTCTACGAGGGTATGATTTTGATTCTTTTATTTGTTCGTTTATACGATCCTTGATCGACTCTCTTTAGGAGTTTGGATGAGCACAGTTTGTGGAATTTTATTTCTCTGCATATTCGATTTATAGCCCGAACTCCAATAGCCACAGCTGCGGAAGAGATGGAGAGTCTGTTGAGCATTGTATCAATCTATTACTGTAGAAATATTGGGCTGTTTCATTCACACATGTGTACCGAGAAGCAAATAGGGTGGCACATATGTCGACATGTCTATTGCAGGAGCACGAACCGGGTCAGGTATCACCATCTTTAACGACCCCCCAAGTAATATTGCAGCGCTGCCGCATGATTACGGCATTAGGAAGTCTTCTGGCCGCAGGGCAATATGAGATTCTAGTTTGTTTTTAGGGTTATGCCCTCCTTCTTCATTAAAAAACACAAATTATAATGTTCTTATCACTCGTTAATCAAATTCAACAAGGTTTATCAAGAACAATCATCATATAATCCTCTTATTAGGATAATATCACCATATGTCATTATAATCACCACAAGAACATCAACAATACTACAAATATGATGTCCACACAATTATCAATCATCAATTCTTTTAGAATTTCATATTATCACTAAGATTAACTTAACCATTTCAAAACTCTGATAATTATCTCAATTCTTATAATGTTCATTCATTAAAATGGTTATAATCTCCCAATAATATCATTATCATCAATAATCATCTCAAAACTATGTTAATCATCTAATTAGCTTGAAATAATCCTTCCAAAACATGATTATAATATTTAAGTATCTTTAATTATCAAGAACATACTCATATTCAAGCTATAATCATTATATTCTTCATCATATGTTTATAAATACCAACAAGAATCATGTAATCCTCCATAATCCAATAACACATGAAGTAATCATCGTCATCTTCTTAGAATTAAAACAAGATTAGCCAACATATTGTAGGTCACAAGTACAAGTCTACAGGGGGGTGAATAGACTTGTAAAAATCATTACTGAAAATAACCGGTTCGAAAATACTCAGCTGTAATTTAGTGCAGCTAGGTTGACTTGGCTGATTTTAATGCAGTTAAGTTCGGTTGATATCTCAACTGCAAAAAGTATTTTGTGGAACACAACTGACTTTTGAATGCAACAGTTAAGATTAACGCAACAGTTAAGTATGATGTTAAGAGCAATAAATCACACAGTAATTATAGTGGTTTCAGAGGTGGGGTAATCCTTTACTGATCCACTCCTCTTCAGTTCACTTGGAGATAAACTCACTGTAACTTTCAACTAGGAAAACTTAGTTACAATGAATCTAGTTGCACCAGCTTTCAACCAGTGAAAACCCGTGTCTTTTGCTTCTCCTTCCCTTGGTTGCTCAACACCTCTGGATCATAAACTAATGGATGCTTCAATAACTCGCAAGTTGTCTCTCACCTTCTAATCAAGAACTCGTGGATTCTTTACAACATTTTACTCTCAAGAACCCCATTCAAGAAAGTACCTTGTACCCAGACATGAAGACAAGAGTTTATGTCTTCTCCAACTTCAAAAAACTTCGGATTTGTATCTTTAAGATCTTTATTCTTTCACGATGCGTAGCCCATAGTGTATTGCTTGTTTGCTTTGTTTGCTTGAAAATGTTAATCGCATCGTACTTCTGCTCAAGTGTTCTTCATATATTTATAGTATAATTCTTGAGTTCTTCATGGTCGTTGCATCCTTGAACAAATCAGCCCATTGGAGAATGGACCTCAATTTTTGCTATTCAACTCTTGCACGACTTTGTCTCTTTCCTCAAATCCAACCATTTGAAGACGTATAGATTTTTGTGCCATTTTTCTTTCATTACTATAATTGGAAAGTCTTCTGGGTGCGAATTTCAAGGAATTTTTATTCCTTAACTTCTAGGAATCAAGCAGTTT
Source organism: Orobanche coerulescens (assembly GCA_033398695.1). Lineage (NCBI taxonomy): Eukaryota > Viridiplantae > Streptophyta > Magnoliopsida > Lamiales > Orobanchaceae > Orobanche > Orobanche coerulescens. The sequence continues at coordinate 142,440,565 of CM065805.1, read as the reverse complement.
GTCTCCTTCGCTTTCTTTATGTCTGCATGTGATTAGCCGTGTTTGGTGACTTTTCAACATTTGTTGACGTGAACAAAGCTGATTTCCAAACTCGGCTGATATTATGTCTTGATTAAATCTTGGCTGGTTTTCTGCCTTGGTCAAAACCGGTGTAATATCCGCACTTTATATTTTTAGTAATTTCGATTTTTAGTAATTTATATTCTTAATAATACTCGCTTGTTCTTGTTTTGGAATCCTGAAACTTTTTTGTTCTGTATCCATGACCATCCAAATGAGTTTCGGAGCTGTTTTTATGAGATTTTACTTATTGTGGAACTTTTCCGCATTGAGGCTCGATTCTTGTAAATCTCATTCTATACTGGCATTTCATTACTTATTCAAGTTTCTTTAATGATTCTGGATATATTACAACTTTCTGAGTTATCGTTCAGCTCTCGAGTTTAGATTTTCGAATGTTTGGGTCATTTTTGTAAATTCTTATTATCTTGGGCATTGATGCTAATATTCGTTTATTCCGGCCTTCGGATGACTGGAGGCTTGTGATAGTTTTTATGTTTATCTCGTCTATAAAATATCTTCGTATATTTGTGGCTTCATTCCTCGTACTTTCATTCCGGTTGTTGGTAAACCGTTGTTTTCGGACCAGTCTGACCTGCTGCCAGGTATGCATTACGACCGTAATGCTTCATACATTACGGCCGTAATGTCCCTTTCGTAGCGGCTGTAATGGTATTTAGCATATTAGGCAGTAAGGTCGTGAACACCATTACGGCCGTAATGGTATAGGTGTTACGGCCGTAATGGTATAGGTGTTACGGCCGTAACGACTGCCAGTATTTAAAACTGGCAGCGGACGATTTCAACCATTTTTCACCCTTTCTTCTTCCTTTCGCGACAAAAACACACCCTTGAGTTAGGGCTCAGCCAATCTTCACCCAAACTTCAGTTGAAAAGCATTTTGGGGCATCATATCATCACTCTATTCCGAAATCATCCATGGTTCGCCTTCAAATCGAGGTATATCCTTAGAACCCTAGCTTTTGGGGATTTGGGGGTTTTGTTTTGATTTTCATCCTTCTAGTCCGATTTGACTTATATGATTGTTAGATTACGATAGCATAATCATAATCCCTTACTCCTATTGTAGTTTTGTGGGTTAGAATTCGAGGTTTTCTCCGTTAATAGGTTGGGATCGTTTATGACCTCGTAATGTCCGATGAAATGTCCCAACGGGGAGAACTAGGATGAATTCTTACGTTTCCGCAATATTGAGATTATTTGTATATTGTTATTATGATAGGAGCAAATTTGTGAAGATTATTAGGACCGAAACCTTGTCTTTTCGCCATTTCCTTCATGTCATATTATTCAAGGCAAGTACATGAATTACATTTCGTTATGTGTGTTACGGTTGTGATACGAATGATGAATTATGATATTGTGTGTGTGAGTTGTTGCTCTTCCACCCGGAGCGTTCGACGAGGCATCTGGGGGACGATACTAAGGGGTACGGACACGAAAGTGGTTTCCCACCGAAGCATTCGATGGGGCGTCTGGGGGTCGATACTAAGGGGTACGGCCACGGGTTACCAAGTGTGGATGGTTGTGATATTGATATGAGATGATTTACTGTTTTGATGTCAATAGAATATTCCGGAATATGATTTTCAAATGTTTTTTAAATGAGATGACTGTGTTGAATCGCATCTGTATATAATGTAGTGTAATTGTATACTTGCACTAGCTATTCGAATGTTAACCCCTTAAATTGGGGAAATGCGTTTTATGCATTTTAGGTATCGGTCGAGCTGAGGAGCTGGCACGGGATACACATGCGAAGGATGGCCCAGCATGATGATGAGGCTCGAGTCTATATTAGACGTTTGTTATTGTGTTTACTCAGGTGTCGGTGTTAGTCTGATTGTTATACAAGTACTGTTAAAGTCCCCTACGTGGGCAATTGAATACATGTCACTTTCTGTTCTGTTGGCGTTTAATTAAACAGTTTTGGCCAAGGTCGCAGCCCTACTTATTATTATTAAGGTGTTTAATGGGATTTATTTTGTGGATTATGTGTCATGTGTTAGCCTGGTAGACCTTGTGAAAGTTCTACGGCGTGTAATTTTACTTTTGAGATTTGGGGTGTTATATTTATTGTATCAGAGCCTTAGGTTATGAATGCCTAGGCTGTTGGTTAATTTTGGGTTTGTCAGTCGTGTCGTAAGAGTCAGTCATTGAGCCTAATATAATCATGCTACCATCTCTTCGTGCGACCCGTGGTTGTAAGTCTCCTCGAACTCTTGTATTTCTATATTCTATATTTCTCTTGTGTAGATTGGAACTGTGAGTTGTGGTACCAACTTGTATAATTGAGAATTTTTCTGATCCTGTCCTTTTCAATTCATTTCTTCAGTATGTTGAGTGGTCGCAGTAGACCATCTAGGAGGCGCAGCCGAGGCCGTAGTTGTGGTGCTAGTAGTGAGGAACTTTCGCTTTCTCAGTCCTCTGCAGATTCGGCCTCTCATTCAGTGCCGAATACTCTACCCTTGAGTTCTGACGGGCAGCAGAATTTGTCAGTCAGTCAGGATCAGCCGTCGAGTATTAATGCCGACAGTGGAGCTGCTGCTGTACTTCAGCAGTTGGTAGCTTAGCTCGCTCAGATAGCTCAGGGTGTACGTCAGAATCCGCCCCCGACTCCAAAAGATGAAGCTAGTAAATGGCTTCAGAAAGTGACCAAGATGCGCCCCCCTCGTTTCGCTGGCTCTACTGACTCCCTAGGCTGGGAGAATTGGCTTTTTCAGTTGGGTAGGGAATTTTATGCCGTAGCCTGTCCTGGCGACAGGAGGGTACCTATTGCTCAGTACCTCTTGGATAAGGAAGTTGCGGAGTGGTGGGAAGCTGTGATGCCCAGGGACCGTTTAGCTACCTGGGAGGAGTTTAAGACCGCTATGGAAGCGGAGTACTGCCCACCTCCGGTTTGAGAGCGTAGAATCATGGAGTTCTTTACTGTTATGCCTTAGGATGTACCGATCTCTCAGGCCATCATCACTTACAACCAGCAGTTGGGTTATGTGAAAGAGCAAGTGAGGATCGATGCTGACAAGATTCGCTACTTTAATATGCGCATGAATCCGCATATCAAATAGAGCATGGAACCACTCATGTGTGCCACATTGAAGGAGTACCAGGACCACGCTCTAACGATTGAGATGGCAGTACCGGGGTCAGAGTTGGGTTCCGAGGCAAAGAAACAGAAGATTGCTGGCAGTTTTTTAGCCAGTAAGGGTGGTCAATTTTCGAAGTCTCAGTCTGCTCCTACATTTGGGAAGAGTAATCGTTCAGTCCAGTCCACTACACCTGGAGGCAGAGTTTGTTTTAAATGCAACCACTACGAGCATGTGGTGAAAGATTGTCCATTTCCTTTAGTTACTTACTTTACTTACGGGCAGACCGGGCACCGGGCAGTTCATTGTGAGAGGGATACCAGGGCCGCCAGATATCTGACTACCACTACCGTTCAGAAAGATCTTAGCGTAGATCAGAAGACTCCAGTCACTCAGGTTCCTCAGAGTTCGGGCCGTGGTAGGGGTCGGGGTCAGCCAGATCGCCGTGCGGTATCGATTTCGGGCTTGGTACACCCACAGTTATATCAGATGAGATGTGCGGAGGAGACATATGTCCCGGTGGCACCAGGTACCACTCAGATCCTTTCTCATCCAGTTTCGGTGCTTTTTGATTCGGGTGTTACTCACTCTTTTATTGCTTCGTATTATATATGTCGTATCGGTATTGACTGCTTGTTCGAGTGTGAATCATTCATAGTGGGTATGCCTAGTGGGGATTGTATGGTTGGGAATCGGGAAGTTAGAGATTGCCAGCGAGGATTGTGAGCCGGGATTGGCCCTCGAACCTCATTATTGTGGACCTTAAGGGTGAGGATTTGATCCTCGTGGATGATTGGTTAGATCGTCACGATGATATCATGAACTATCGGACTCGTACTATCTCAATGGTGAGCGAGGATAGATCAGAGCATACTCTCGTCGGTTGTAAGCTGGGTAGATAGGGAAATGTGATTAGTGCCTTGAAGGCGATGAAACTTCTGAACCAGGGTTGTGTAGGCTACTGGTGTTACGGCTTGAAAATGGAAGATGGTGGAGTTAACATGTCATCGATTCCAGTTGTGAACGAGTATCCTGACGTATTTTTGGATTACTTGCCGGGATTACCACCGCAGCGGGAAGTTGAGTTCCCTATTGATCTAGAGCCGAAAGCGGCTCCTATTTCTCAAGCATCGAACTGTATGCCACCATCGGAGATGGTAGAGTTGAAGAAGTAGTTGGGGGAATTGCTAGATAAAGGGTATATTCGACCGAACGCATCGCCTTGGGGTGTGCATGTGCTTTTTGTTAAGAAGAAGGATGGACTGCTTCGTTTATGCATCGACTATCGAGAATTAAACAAGTTGACCATCAAAAACAAGTACCCTTTGACTTGGATTGACGACTTGTTTGATCTGCTTCAGGGAGCGACAGTCTTCTTGAAGATTATTTTACGATCGGGCTACTACAAGTTGAGGATTCAGGATAGTGATATACCGAAAGCTGCTTTTCGGACGAGATATGGCCATTACGAGTTTGTGGTTATACCTTTCGGGCTAACCAATGCCCTATCAGTGTACATGCAGTTGAGAAGAAAGTCTTTATTGAGTATCTGGACAAATTTGTGATCGTCTTTATCGACGACATTCTTATCTATTCCCGGAGTCAGTAGGAGCACGCTTTACATCTCCAGATTATATTAGACATATTGAGAGCTGAACAGTTGTATGTGAAGTTCTCTAGGTTTGAATTTTGGCTCAGGGAAGTGATATTCCCATGGCATGTGATTTCAGCGGAGGGAGTTCGAGTAGATCCGCAGAAGATAGAGGCAGTGATGGCATGGGAACCGCCTAAGAATGTAAAGGAAGTGAGGAGTTTTCTAGGACTTGCGGGCTATTACCGTAGGTTTGTTGAAGGATTTTATAAGATTGCTAGACCACTCACTCAGTTACTCCAGAAGACTCAGAAGTTCGAGTGGGACGCAGATAGGCAGAATAGCTTTGATGAGTTGAAGAGACGGTTGACTACTGCACCAGTTTTAGCATTGCCTTAGGGGAACGAAGATTTTGTGGTGTATAGTATTGCTTCGGGCCTCGAGCTCGGATGTGTTTTGATGTAGAGGGATAGGGTTATTGCTTATGCGCCCCGTCAGTTGAAACCTTACGAAGTAAATTACTCTACGCATGATTTAGAGTTAGCTGTGGTCATCTTCGCTTTAAAATTTTGGAGGCATTATCACTTTAGGTTGTCGTGTAAGATTTAAACGGATCACAAGAGTCTGAAGTATATCTTTAGTCAGAAAGGGTTGAACATGAGACAGCGTAGGTGGTTGGAGTTAATTAAAGATTACGATCCCGAGATTCTTTATCATCCGGGCAAGGCCAATGTTGTGGCAGATGCGTTGAGTCGTAAGCCGATGGCGCTACAGATGTTAGAGGTACTTACGCCTCAAAGCAGGATCCAACGGGATTTGATTTGTCAGGATATCGAAGTTTGGGTTCAGAGAGTTCAGGGTCAGTTATGTGCGTTATAAAGCACTTCATCTTTGGTTGACGATATCAAGGCGAGATAGTATGATGATCCATTTTTAGTCCAGTTGAGGGAGGACGTGAAGAAGGGAAAGCCCCGGGATTTATGGTTCAGGATGATGGAATTTTGAGGTTTCGCTGCAGATTATGTGTACCGAGTGATAATGAGTTGAGATAGCAGATCTTGAGTGAAGCTCATACTACGCCTTATTCCATACATCCTGCTACGAGCAAAATGTACAAGGATGTAAGGAGTAACTACTTGTGGAGCAATTTGAAGACGGGCGTTAGCGAGTTTGTGGGAAAGTGTTTGACCTGCTAGCAGATTAAGATCGAGCACCAGCGACCCGCGGGGTTATTACGACCACTTCCCATTTTGGACTGGAAGTGGGAGGACATTTCTATGGATTTCATTACCAGTATGCCAAGGACTCGGACTGGAATGAACATGATTTGGGTTATTGTTGATCGACTAACCAAATCAGCTCATTTTCTGGGCATTAAGGATACTTGGGTGCAGGAGAGACTAGCACGAGTGTTTATTGCAGAGATCGTGATGTTGCATGGGACTCCTAAGAGTATTATTTCAGATCGAGATGGTTGGATTGTATGACATTTTTGGCAGGCTGTTCATCGATCTTTGGGAACTGGGTTGAGACTCAGTACATCCTACCACCCTCAGACAGACGGACAGTTGGAGCAGACGACACATACACTGGAGGATATGTTTAGAGCCTATGCTTTAGACTGGAAAAATGATTGGGAGTCGCACTTGCCGTTGATCGAGTTCACGTATAACAATAGTTGGCACGCCTCGATCAAAATGGCACCATTTGAGGCATTATATAGAGGGTGGTGAATATCGCCGTTGTGTTGGGATGATGCATCCGAGTTGACTGGCATTGAACTAGATATGGTAGTTGAGACGAGAGAGAAGATTGCTTTGATTCGTGATAGGATGTTAACGGCCCAGAGTCGACAAAAGTCTTATGCCGACACGCATCGCCGACCATTAGAGTTTGAGGTGGAAGTCCATGTTTTGCTGAAGGTGTCACCGACACGGGGAGTTTATTGCTTCGGCCGGAAGGGTAATCTTAGGCCGGGATATATTGGACCGTTCGAGATTTTAGAAAGAGTTGGAGAGCTTGCATATCGGTTAGGATTGTCGCCGTCCTTAAGTCACGTGCATAACGTGTTTCATGTTTTCCAGCTTAGAAAGTATGTACCGGACCTCAGCCATATTATTGATTCTGGAGAGATTGAGTTGGGTCCCGACATTACCTTTGAAGAGATACCGATTCAGATTTTGGAGCGTCATATGGAGCAACTTTGGCACAAAACCATTCCTTTGGTTAAAGTGCAATGGTCGAGACATGGATCATAGGAAGCCACATGGGAGAAGGAAGAGAATATGAAGTCGAGATACCCTGAGTTATTCGCTTTGTAAGTTTCGGGTCGAAACTTATTTTTAGGGGGAGAGAATGTAATATCCGCACTTTCTATTTTTAGTAATTTCTATTTTTAGTGTATTATCATTTTGGACGACTCTCTTGTTATTGTTTTGGAATTCTGAAACTATTTCGTTCTCTATCCATGACCATCCGGACGAGTTTCGGAGTTGTTTTTGTTAGGAGTATGCCCTCGAATGTCACTCAGAAGATGTTGAGTGAGGGCATTGTACTTGTTATTATGTAAATCATTATCATAAGGCAATTGTTTGTTTCCTTATTTACCGGCATTTACTGGCATTCCTGACTCGTAAATATATATATATATATATATATATATATATATATATATAAACTAGTCCGTGTGTTTGAGAGCAAAACATTCCACTCCCTATTGGATAAGGGAATCGGCACTGGAAAGATTTATAGCTCAAATACTTAATCGTTCACAAGTCGATGAAACTTGACTGGGCGTTAAGTTTATGTCAAGACTTGTATGACGTGTTCTTTGACGTGGAGATTGCCTGTCGAACACTAATGGTTAGTGGGAGCACACGTTATAGGTATGCTAATTGGATTAGTATACTCGAACCGACTCACCCTCGATTCGTCACACGGATTTCACTCCGGGACAGTTAATGATGGAATCGAAAGGTTGTGATAGTTTTCATGAACCTTCGACTTGAGGATTTGGTAGGGATGTGCTTGTGATGTTAAGATTTTCAATAGAGTAATTCGACCTAGAAAATCGGAAGGTGGGGGTCAACCTCGACCTGCGTCTTGACGGGCAAATAGCATGTCCTACTGAATACCAAGATAGAATTCTTTCTCCTGTTAGTGAATGGGTTATATGTCCTATGCGGTTATTGGCAGATGAGATCATATGTATTTGGCCAAAGCATTGGAGCTAGTTGTATTGGATACATGAGAGCTCGATGATCTCGATTTGCATTAACTCATGCATAGCGTCAAGTAAAGATAGGGTTTGACTGACCGTGACCCTATAACTTGATCGTGACATTTGAAAGAAGGGTTTATACGTATACTGGTATTCACGACAGAATGGTTCTTGAATGATCCCAATCATTCGTTCTCAGTTGGGGGGTACAGTGTAGGCCGCCAGGCTGGCTAGGTGGTGCTACTACTCTTTGGTTCCTCCCATTGCTAATTGAGATGGACCTACCGAGTCGCGCAATAGGATTGACGATGGAATGAATTGAGCTTATTCTCTCTTTATAAATATTAGATATTGGATATCTAATTTGTTGGAAATTGGATGTCTAATTAATTTAGGGACATTGGATGTCTAAATGGAATTATTGGATAAATTAATGTACGGCCTAATGAATTAAAGATAATACTGGGTGATTAATTTAGTTTATGAATATAATTATTTCTTGGAAAAATTAAGTATATTATTTTTTATTGGATATAATTAATTAATTGGATTAATTCATTGATATAAATAGATAGGAACGGAATTGAAATTTATATGTTTGAACTCACGGGAGTCCAAAACGAACCGAACTCATCCGATTCCTTCTAGATGGCCGCCCCCTTCCACTCACCTTCCCTCTTGGTATTTGTCTCCATTTTATAATGGAAGACAAATGACTTTAAGAGATTTGATATCTCTTATTATATTTGAAAGGTGATTTGGGGAGATATGATTAAGAGAATAAAATGAAGACTACAATCTCTCATCCTACACTCTTGCATTCATCCGTGAGTTTTAGAGAGAGAGAGAGAGAGAGAAAATAGTTTTCTCCAAGTATTCTTCTTCCTCTTCATTTGTTCTTGGGTTTTCTTGGAGAAAAATCTAGTGATTAATAAGAGAGAAATTTTGATAAACATACTCGGAGTATATTCATCAAATCAAAAGCTTCTACAGCTTTGCTCTAGCCGTATCCTTGGAGGATAGTAAGGCGTTGTTATTTCGATCTTTTATCCTGCGCGTGGTAAGTAGAGACGCGGTGCTTTCGGCGTTGGATTATTCAAGAGCTTGAAGCGGATTGGATTCGTGGAAAGCATTTAAAGCTTGGAGAATCATCTTCAAGGAGTACACCATTTAATCAATGGACTACGAGGGTATGATTTCTATCTTCCTTGTTTTCGTTTTATATTCATGTATACGTAGCTTGATCGATCCTCATAGGGATTCGGATCGAATTAATTTCGTTTTACCGCTTCTGCTGGGCCTTCGTTTTAGCCACCAAATCACAACAGTTTTTATGAGATTTTACTTATTGTGTAACTTTTCCGCATTGAGGCTCGATTCTCGTAAATCTCATTCTATACTGGAGTTTCATTACTTCTTCAAGTTCCTTTAATGATTCTGGATATGTTACAACTTTCTGAGTTGTCGTTTAGGTCTCGAGTTTAGATTTTCGAATGTTTGGGTCATTTTTGTAAATTCTTATTATCTTGGGCGTTGATGCTAATATTCGTTTATTTCAGCCTTCGGATGACCGGAGGCTTGTGATGGTTTTTATGTTTATCTCGTCTATAAAAGATCTTCGTATATATGTCCTTTCATGCCTCGTACTTCCATTCCGGTTGTTGGCAAATCGTTGTTTTCATACCAGTCTGACCTGCTGCCAGGTATGCATTATACGACCGGAAGGTGGTATGGATTACGGCCGTAAGGCTTCATACATTACGGACGTAATGTCCCTTTCGTAGCGCCCGTAATGGGATTGAGCATATTGGGCAGTAAGGTCGTGAACACCATTACGGCCGTAATGGTATAGGTGTTACGGCCGTAACGACTGCCAGTATTTAAAACTGGCAGCGGACGATTTCAGCCATTTTTCACCCTTTCTTCTTCCTTCTGCAACGAAAACACCCCTTGAGTTAGGGATCAGACAATATTCATCCAAACTTCAGTTGAGAAGCATTTTGGGGCATCATATCATCACTCTAACCCTAATTCATCTGTGGTTCGCCTTCAAATCGAGGTATATCCTTAGAACCCTAGCTTTTGGGGATTTTGGGATTTTATTTTGATTTTCATCCTTCTAGTCTGATTTGGCTTATATGATTGTTAGATTATTATAGCGTAATCATAATCCCTTACTTTCCTTGTAGTTTTGCGGGTTAGAATTCGAGGTTCTCTCCGTCAATAGGTTGGGATCGTTTATGACCTCGTAATGTCCGATGAAATATCCCAACGGGTAGAACTAGGATGAATTCTTACATTTCCGCAATATTGAGATTGGTTGTATATCGTTATTGTGATATGAGCGTATTTGTGAAGATTATTCGGACTGAAACCTTGTCCTTTCACCATTTCCTTCACGTCATATTATTCAAGGCAAGTACATATATTACATTTCGTTATGTGTGTTACGGTTGTCATACGAATGATGAATTATGATATTGTGTGTGTGAGTTGTTGCTCTTCCACACGGAGCGTTCGACGGGGCGTCTGGGGGCCGATACAAAGGGGTACGGCCGCGAAGTGGTTTCCCACCCGGAGCATTCGACGGGGCGTCTGGGGGTCGATACTAAGGGGTACAGCCATGGGTTACCAAGTGTGGATGGTTGTGATATTGATATGATAAGATTTACTATTTTGATGTCAATAGAATATTCCGGAATATGAAATGTTTTCTAAATGAGATGACTGTGTTGAATCGTATATGTATATAATGTAGTGTAATTGTGTACTAGCACTAGCTATTCGAATGCTAATCCCTTAAATGGGGGAAATGCGTTTTATGCATTTTAGGTATCAGTCGAGCTAAGGAGCTGGCACGAGATACACATGCAAAGGATGGCCCAGCATGATGACGAGGCTCGAGTATATGTTAGACGTTTGTTATCGTGTTTACTCAGGTGTCGGTGTTAGTATGGTTATTTTACAAGCACTGTTAAAGTCCCATGCGTGGGCAATTGAATACATGTCACTTTCTGTTCTGTTGGCGTTTAATTAAACTGTTATGGTTGAGGCCGCGGCCATACTTATTATTATTAAGGTGTCTTATGCGATTTATTTTGTGGATTATGTATCATGTGTTATCCTGGTAGACCTTGTGAAAGTTCTACGGCGTGTAGTGTCCCTTTAGAGATTTGGGGTATTACAACCGGATGATGTATCGGTCAAATTCTGCTGATATTTTATCTTGATAAAACTCGGCTGATATTTGGTTGTTCCATACTTGGTCAAAATCCTGTCTTAGGAAAACTCTGTTGAACTTCTGACTTAGTTAAATCCGGATGATGTTTTTTCTTGATCGAAGATCCGATTGATGTTTCATTTGGTCAAACTTAGCTGATATTTGCTTTAACCAAAACTTAACTAGTATTTTTATCTGGTCAATCTCAGCTGATAATAGCCTTTGTCCAAACTGGTTGATGATTTACTGTTCTATACTTGGCCAAAATTTTATCTGATCAACATGATCAATACTTAACCTAATCTTTAAAAGCCTATATCGATACTCATTTGGTTCTATATTTTTCTATAGTATTAAGATATACCTTTTCGCCTTGTCTTCTATTGGTCCGAGGCAAACCGTTACAATCTTTTGTTCTATCGCTCCACGATAAACCATTACAATCTTGTCTTTATGTCGGTCCTAGATAAACCATTTTCTTTTCTATCGGATAAGAAAACAACCTTTATAGCTTTTTATCGGTACTAGAAAAACCTCACTTGGATTTAGATTATGATTCTAAGAATATCGAATCCAAAATCATAATAACACTGAATCAAATCTACAATCCTTTCTTTTATCCCGTGTATGGTTTAGTGAATTAAACACTCGAACTATTATCAATTAAACTTTATTGCAACAACAATAATGTATATAATTATATCTCATGTATATAAACTTTGCTTGAAGTTGTTGTGTTGAATAATACCAAGTGCATTGGTATCTATAAGCTTGAGAGCCAACCTAGTCGTTGCTCCCTGTCCTTCTTTAACGTGCACTATATACATGGTGTAGCTTACGTTAAGGCATGTAGCGTACGTAAGGCTTGTCTATAGGGTACGTTATTTCATGTTTGTTTAGTTCAGTAGCTTCTGTTCTTTCATAGCATGTGCTATGTCATCTATGTAACATATGTTTTATTTAACCTGAGATAGCGTTGAAATGATGACATACTCCATTACTTTACTTGCTCATTAACGGTCCAATGTTTGAATTCTGATTCAAACATTTTGGTACGTTATACTGTACTTGTTGCGTACGTTAACTTACGAACTTGGCGTACGTTAACTTGTCCTCATTGCGTGCGTTAACATTCCTCTTACTCAGCAGTCTTCAGCTGGGTCTTTGTTACCGACGTTAGCTATGGTGCATAGCGTACTTTACCTTTGTTTTATGCTTCAGTTCATTGCTTTTCTGTCCAACTTGTGCTTCTTCAACTATTATTGATTAATTGTTGTTTTTCATTATTTATCAAATTATCATCAAAACATTTAATATAAATATGTGGAATAAAATATTCCAATAATCTCCCCCTTTTGATGATGACAACGACAATCGTTGGTGGGATATATACGTGCAAAAATATAGTAAACAATATACAGATCAAAGTTTTCAGCTTTGTCTGTTTCGTTGGTTTTCTCCTCCCTATGATACCTTATTCTTCTTCTCCCCATTTCTTATTTCTCCCCCTAACATCTTTTCATTTTTCTCCCTCTTTTGTCATTAGCAAAAAGCATATATAATCGATGAAAAATTATGATGACAAGAAATGGGTAAAACTCCCCCTGAATATATTAACTCCCCCTGAGTTAAATACTAATTTGTTTGAGTAACTAGATATGAATTTTGGGAATCCATCCGACTCTTGGTCGTTTTTAATTTGGAAAATAGACGATATTCGGTATTATGGTTCCTTTTGGAATCTATATTTTTTTATTTTTATCATTCATCTTGGGCTTTTACAATTAGTAATTTTATGCCCGATTTTCAAACATTTATCTCAATTGGGTATTTTCAAATTTAAGGATTCGTTTTTATCACTCTGTTTGAATCTTAGTCCTTGTTTATTCAACGAAAATTTTTCAACAGACAGTAATTTTTCAAATTTCTCATTTTCGAGAGAAAATTTATTCGTTAAATCTTTAAGTTCATTTTGAACTTTTAATAAATCATTTTTCAGTTTATTCTCTTTTTCTAGACAGAGAATGATGATTTTCAATAATTTTCCCTTTTTCTTGTATTTTGGAGATTTCATCTTTAAATAATTTGTTTTTCATTTTGAAGGATTTATTTTCTTTTAATGAAATTTGAGAGTCCGTATCTAATTGTTGAAAGCATTAAAAAGTTCGTCGTGAGATGAGGTACTTACCTGGCTTTCGTCGTTACTGTCGTCAAATGAGCCCCTTGCCATAAGTGCGAGATTATTTTGAATATTTTCATCTTCATCTTCTTCGACACTCCAAGTGTCTATTAGTACTTCCTTCTTATAAGTCAAGCCACGACAATTCTTCGCAAAGTGGTCGGTTTTCCATAATTTCAACAATTATTGTCGAACCGACTTGACTCATTCCGGACTTGCGAGTTGAAGACTTTTTTATCCAATTTAATAAGTTTTGATACTTATTGATGTTTTTGACATAAAATACCGATTCTTCATCATTATCATCATCCGGGATTTCTTATTCATTTCTAAACATCTTTTTAGCTTTCAAAGCTATAGATTTTTCCTTGAGCTTCAGTTTGGCATTTAGGGATTTTAACACGATCTCATAGTTTATTAGCGAACCGACAAGAGCGCTAAAATCAAGCGTGTTGAGGTCATTCGACTCCATTATAGCCGTGATCGTCCCGTCCCATTCACAAGCTAGTAATCGTAATATTTTATCCACTTTTCACTACTTGATTATGGTTTTCCAAAACAAGTTGGTCCATTTGTGATGACTGGAAATCGGTTGAGCATGTTTGTTATGGCTTCGGCATTCTTCATCATAAATAATTCATAGTCGTGGAGAAGCATTTTTCTCTTCGTCTCCTTGACTTGATTCGTTCCTTCCTGAGTTACCTCAAGCATTTTCCAAATTTCTTTGGCACTATCACATTAGAAAATCCGGTTGTGTTCTTCCTAATTTAAAGCACAATACAACAATTGTGTTGCTTTGCTGTTGTAATGATCATTTTTACAATCCGTATCATCGTATTCTTTGAGATAGACGTCAACTTTCATAGGAATATTTGGAATATTACCTTCTAAAGTTTGATATCATAGGCTCGAACGAATATTGACATTTTTTCTTTCCATGTCATGAAATTTGATCCATCTGTAATACCCCGATTTTTCGGATATATTTTTCGTTTATATGTTGGATATCGTTGATGGATAATTGTGCTTGAGGATGTTGTGAACGTATGATAATGTCATTGAAATGCGTATGTGTATTCATTGTGCCGTATGATCGTTTGGTATGTCGAGATGTTGGTCGAGGATAGCTGAATATGGCTAAGCACAGCCACGATAGCGCACGCTATGATATATGCTTAGCGCACGCTATGAGGCACGAGTAGCGCACGTTACGTTGTGTAGTTAGCGTACGCTAATAGGTTCGCATTATGTACGCTGAGGAGGGTCCTTAACGTATGTAAGAGTTTCTGGGAAAGATTCGGAAGGCGGCCAACATGTAGGCCTGGGTTGATGTTTATTGGCATTTAGTGCACGCTACTAAGGATGGTTAGCGCACGCTAACATCAGACCGCCAATAATGGAATCTTATCTTTCGGCGGGTGGACCCGGCCATTTTCGAAGCGTGTCCAGATAAGGTCAGCAGCTATTTGTCATGTAGGGTTAGCGCACGCTAAACCCTATGATTAGCGCATGCTAATTCCAGATCGGGCAGAGGGAATCTTGTCCTTGTCAGATGCTGTCGGCATGTGGGGGCATGAGTGGTAGGTGAACACTGTAGCAAGTCAACTTCGGATAGCGCACGCTAAGGTCAATGACTTGCGTACGCTAGGCAGGATGTTTTACGTACGTTAATGCATGGGCATTACGTACGTAAGCTAGTTTACGAAGCAAGGCAGTAGCCTTTGGGATGCGATAGCGCACGCTAGCAAAGTCAGTTAGCGCACGCTAAGGCGGTAGCACACGCTAAACATGAGATGCTAGCGCACGCTAATATTGAATATTATAAAAGGGGACAGAAAGGTGCTGAGAAGCATTTCGTCATTTTTTCTTCTTTCAGTCGAGAGAGAGAGAGAGTTGGGATATATTTGAGGTTCCCAAACACTGTATAATGATAATCTTTAACAACATTAGATTGAGAGCTTGGATTCAAGCCTTGTTCTTCAAGTTGTTCATGATTCTTTGGATGGAGTTCTAGTGTTCTTCTTTTTGGTTCGTCTAAACTAGGTAATCTTCGTATTCCTTTGTTAATGGTTCGTTTTTCTTGGATGATTGCATGTGAGGAACATGTTGGATAATCATACAACGATGTTATATGGGATTTTATAGATTTTGATAAGAACTTCGAATGTTTCTTCATATTATTAAAGATGATGATTCGTTTAAACCGTTTTGATATGGATTTCTGGATCATAATACGGGGTTGAATTCCAGATTGTGCATGTTATGATCCTTGTTACCGAGTTGGTCCGATTATTGACATGATTATTGTTCTAGGGTGATTAATCAATAGGTATAACCGTTGTGCTTCGTTGGAAAGCCGTAGATTCCGTCCAGTCGGGGCTGAAGAGCTCGTAGACGAGGGCGATGAGTTTGGTGTTGGTTTTGTCATGTTGGTATCCAGGCAAGTGTTTACTTGTTCGGTTGTAATGTTTTGATGAGTAATTTCATTTACATTTCATAAGTATTTTATGTTGTATTTCATACTGACGAATGTTCAGTGATGTTCTAAAAGGATTAGAATGCACAGTTGATGATTGTTGAGATACTTGGACAATCTTGGGAAGATTGTTGTATTCGGATATTGTTGATGTCATTTTGGATATTCTTGGTCTATGGTATGCATTTCGGAAGGATGTCCGGATAGAGGTATGTTTTATGGCAATGGTACATAGAGGATTTTGTACGAGAAAGTATTCGGTATTGAGGTAGTATACGGTATTGTTGTGATACTGGGATTTTTATGGTATTATCATGATATTGGGATTTTGACGAGAATCGTTGGATTACCGGAGGTGGTAAGGTTATCGTTGAGGTTATTATTCTCATGATGCATGGCATGTGAATATTTATGTTTATGTACTTGCGGTTATTTGTCGGACATTATTGCTAACCCCGTTGTGGGACTCGTTTTTCAGCTATTGAGGACTTTGATGGTAGCGGTCGTGAGGCGAGGATTCCAGACGATAATGGCTATGGCATATTGTTGGGGAATCGTGTATTTTGTTTGTGTATATCATTATTGATGTATATGTATCTTGGACTATATTTCTATTCGCTGCGTGAGTTCCTTCAAATGGCTTTCGGCTTTTTTCCAACTGAGTTTGATTTCGAAAACCGATTCCCTTAACCGAGTTTTTGGCCTTGATTGTCTTGACGGTAGTTGGTGTTTTCAAATGATTTTGTGAGTTTTGTAAAATACTACCGTCATCGGCCTTCTTGTTGTTTTTGTAATTGGTTTTTAGCCTGGTGGGTTCCGGCGTGGGGCCCACGGCGTGTAATACTCCCGTTTGGTTTTGGAGGTGTTACACCATCGAAGAATGGAGGGCTGTTTAAGACGAGGTCTTCGATCGGAGCAAAATGATACGCCATTGGATATTTTTCTCCCGGGATGTTAAGCCGACTATAAGAGATACATGCTCTGATACCAATTGTTGGTTTGATACTTCTAGTAGAAGGGGGTAGGATACCGTGGTTAATAATATAGAATTCTTTTGCGATTGCGGAAGCGTTAAAGTGCGGAATTTAAATGACACAACGATATATAGAGGTTCAGCGATGTGCCTACATCCTCTCTCTGTATCTTTTTCTACAGGCTTAAGAGAAACCTTTTCGCCATGTCTTTTATCGGTCCGATGGAAATCATTTCAATCTTATCTTAAATCGATCAAAGGTAAATCGTTACAATATTGTCTTTATGTCGGTCCAAGATAAACCATTTTGCTTTTCTATCGGACAAGGAAAAACCTTTCTAGATTTCTATCGGCACTAGAAAAACCTAACTTGAATTTAGATTTTGATTCTAACAATGCCGAATCCACGATCCTAATAACACCAAATCAAATCTACAATCCTTTCTTTTCTCTCTTGTATGGTTGAGTGAATTAAACAATCGAACTCTTATCAATTAATCTTGATTACAACAACAATAATGTATATAATGATATCTGATGTATATAAATTTTGCTTGAAGTTGTTGTGTTGAATAATACCAAGTGCATTGGTATTTATAGGCTTGAGAGCCAAACTAGCCATTACTCCCTGTCCTTCTTTAGCCTGCACTATATACATGGTGTAGTTACATTAAGGCATGTAGCGTACGTAAGGCTTGTCTGTAGCGTATGTTATTGCATATCTGTTTCAGTCCAGTAGATTCTGTTCTTTCAAAGCGTGCACTATGTCATCTATGTAGCGTACATTATATTTATCCTGAGCTAGCCGTTGAAATGATGACATACTCCATGACCTCACTTGCTCATTAACGGTCCAATGTTTGAATTTTGATTCAAATGTTTTAGCGTACGTTATACTGTACTTGTTGCGTATGTTAACTTATGTACTTAGCATATGTTAACTTACGTACTTAGTATATGTTAATTGGTCCTCATTGCATGTGTTAACATCGCTCTTACTCGGCAGTCTTCAGCTGGGTCTTTGTTACGTATGTTAGCTATGGTGCATAGCGTATGTTAGATTTGTTTTATGCTTCAGTTCTTTTCTTTTTTGTCCAACTTGTGCTTCTTCAACTGTTGTTGATTAATTGTTGTTTTTCATTTTTTATCAACTTATCATCAAAACCTTTAATAAGAATGTGTGGAATTAAATATTCCAACATCGATGTTCTACTACCGCTATTCTCCCCTATAATCACCAATATAGGATGATGATCACTCTTTATCTTAGGCAAATGCACATCCGAGATGACCGGCGCCGTATTATCAAGGTCCGAATTGCAGAGAGCCCGGTCAAGCCTTTCAGGAAGCTGCCCCCAACCCCAAGTAAAACAAGGTCCGCGAAAACCCATATCCCTTAAACCACTATAAAAACCAAACTCTTGAAGAGCTTTGCACCCCCTCATTTTTTCGAGCTCGACTACCCCTCTTCTCATAACTATTCAACGAAGTATTTAAATCCCTAACCAAAGTCCATGCTTCATTCACCCTATCCGCAATCAAGCGCAAATAATGCCACAAAGCTCTGGGTAACATCGCCTGGGGGATACTATAAACAAAGGCGACCAACAGCGTTCTAGGACTGTTACCTCTCTTCAAATGACAATGAACAAATTGTGGATGGTTGCATATAACCTCCACAAAAATATAATCATGCTAACAAATCCAAATACCTCGTAAAATCCAATAGCTTCAACCCGGTGACTGTAAGCAAAACCCAACTTCTTAATGACCCCATCTGCATTTTGGCCACTAATTCCTGTTTCCAATAACCCAATAACATACAGCATATAGTCATGATAATATTCACGTACAACCGCATCAAACCGAAGCTTAGCACAACCTTGATAATTCCAACTCAAAATTCGAAAATCCATAACAAAAAATGAAAAATTGAGAACTTGTTACCTTCCTATGGTGAACCAAGCAAGCATTCAACATGCAAACAACATTACTCAGCTGGGGCCATCTTCCCATCACCCAAGTCCGTGCACTTAGTCATTGCAAGCTCATCCTTACCAACAGCCTCAGCTACCTGCCCGCTCAGCTTCTAGATGACCTCATCCATACTAATAAAGGCCTCACCCTTTCCATTAGTCATATTTACCAATACAACCGGTGCATCCTGGAAAAAATTTAGATGATTACGATCAATAAGAAACATATTCTTCAATCATAGTTAAAAGCCCTCTTATGATGATCCTTTATCGCTTCCCCTTCCTTTCTTTTGCTTCATACGAGTGTTGAGATTAGTATTCCAGTTTTCACCGAATGATACGAGTGTTGAGATTAGTATTCCAGTTTTCACCGAATGACACAATAAAATTTCTGGATGGGTCTGGGCTAATGGAAGTACTTATTGGGCTAACTCTCAAGTCCTCTAAAGTACCTGGAGGTGTTAGTTGTGAAACTATTCCATGTACCTTAAGGAACTCGTCAAACTCCATACTCATATACTCGCCACATCGGTCCGACCGAAGTGCTTTGATATGATTACCAGTTTGTTTTTCGACTAGGGCCTTGAATTTATGGAATTTCTTAAAAGCCTCGGATTTATGTTTCAGTAAGTATACATAACCATACCTAGTATGATCGTCTGTAAATGTAATGAAATATTGATATCTGTCACGTGCTGCTTCCAAAGCACCACATACGTCGGTATGGATTAACCCCAGTTTATCAGAGGCTCTTTCAAAAAGTCCATGTGAAGGGAGACTTAGTCATTTTGCCTTTAAGGCAAGATTCACAAGTAAGAAAGGGATCCGATCCCAATGGACTCATAAGTCCATCTTTTTCCATTTTGTAAACCATGGTCAGACCAACATGACCAAGTCTAAGATGCCATTTCAAAACTTGATTGGTTTCATCCCTACCGCATTTTCTAGTCATAGTATTCACAACTACTTTGTTGCTGAGATTTAGATTATACAATCCATTTCACAATGTAGCAGTACCACTAGTTTATTTCTGAAATAAATTTTGCAGGAACCATCACCAATGAAAAATGAAAAGCCTTTTCGGTCCATGACCGGAATGGATACAATGTTTTGATGCCCCTTGGACAAAACAAGTACATCTTCTAAAGTCAAAACAAAGCCGGATTCTAAACCCAAAAGAAGTGATCCTATGTCGGTTGTCTCGACACTATGCCCGCTTCCGACTGTGATCTTAACTTCCCGAGCTCCAAGCTT
Source organism: Orobanche coerulescens (assembly GCA_033398695.1). Lineage (NCBI taxonomy): Eukaryota > Viridiplantae > Streptophyta > Magnoliopsida > Lamiales > Orobanchaceae > Orobanche > Orobanche coerulescens. Next base: position 142,420,509 of record CM065805.1, on the reverse strand, counting down.
CCTACTTTGTTCCAGATCCTGATTCACGGTACAAATATGAGAACTAGAAACAGAATCCAGTATCCAGGAAGTAGAAAATACAGTAGCAGAACAATTTGTTTCCAATACTAAAAGTTCTGTACCTGAAGTGCCATGAAGAATTGGACACTCTCTAGCCTAGTGGCCCAGCTCACCGTACTTGAGACAAGCATCTTTATTCTTCTCTTTGGAACCGTTGGGGCCTTGCCCTTGCCCTTGAAGTCCTTGACATGTGGTCTAGTCTGCTTCTTGGTCTTTTTCTTCTTGTTCTTAGACCTCCGAGATCCAGAAGAAATCACAAGAGCAGACTCCTTCATCCGTGGAGTCTTCATCTGAGACTAAACGGTCACAAGTTTGTTCATTAGCCCAGCTAAATTACATGCAATCTCATTGCAGTTGAAGTTCATAACGAATTGTGAGAAGGAATCAGGGAAAGACTGTAGGATAAGGTCGGTTTGGAGAGAATTATCCATTTTAAAATCAAGAGCCTCTAATATCTCGATCATGGATACCATTTTGAGGATGTGTTCCCCAACCTTCTCACCTTCCTTCATCCTTGCACCAAACAGTTGCTTAGATATCTCATATCTAGCAGTTCTAATGTGCTCACCATAAAGCTCGGTTAAGTGAGATAGAATCTGCCTAGCAGAAGTCATTTTCTCATGAGCTCTTTGAAGCTCATTTGACATAGAAGCCATCATGTATGTATGGACTTTTATGTCATCCTTAACCCACTTTTCATCGTTTTCGATCTCTTCCTGATTGGCTCTGGTCCTCACAGGAGGCGCCGGAATGTCCATCTCCAAGACGTATCCCAGTGCCTCTATACTGAGGACAATCATCAGATTGTGGAGCCACTCCACAAAGTTAGGTCCAATCAGGGTGTTCTTCTCGAGTAGAATTGCGAGTGGATTCATTATCATATTGAGAGTTATGTTTGCATTAAGTATAACAGATTAATTAGTGACTTGTTATATTATGATATGAGTATAGAATTAAGGTCTTTTCGATTCTTGTTACCCAGCTCCCATTATTTTTATCGTAATAACACACTCCCATGTGAAATCCGGAAGTATCGTCGCTCTACTTCATAGTGGTGATCGAGTTCTTTATAAATCTTAATAGAGGGCGACTGGCATCCGTTGAACAAATCAATACGTTGGAAAGTGACTTCTTTGTTTAACATTTTATCTCTTTGCACGGCTTGTCGCTTTCTTTAAATTTGACCAATTGAAAAGTCTTCTGGGCACGAATCTCGAAGAACATTTTATTCATTGACTTCCATGAATCATTTAGATTGTCTCTTTTGATTAATTCACGTCTGCATGTGATTCGCCATTTTTGTTGACTTTTCAACGTTTGCTAAACTGGACATAGCTGATTCGTACTTGTGGAATTTTGTCTAAGTATCAAGTATTGCATGCTGTCCATACTTGGCTTACTGACTTGGCAATACCCGGTTGATATTTTGTTTTGGCCATACCCGGCTGATATTTTACTTGGCCATACCCGGATGATATATTTTGGCTTGGCGCCCAACTGATATTTTGTCCTGTCCATACCCGACTGATATTTTAGCTTGGCCATACCCGACTGATATACATGGATGCCTTCTGATTGTAGCTGAACGAATCATGCTGATCTGTAAGAACTTATCTGATTTAGACTTGGTTGATCAATGTAATATCCTAAATTTCTACTATGGTTGTTTAACGTTATTTTATCCGAGTTATGTTGTGCAGTGTGGAATCTGTACAATATGGATAAAATAATTGAAGGACTAAGACATCTGTATTGGTATAATCGCCGTACTTGGTCGTGTATCAGGTTGTTTTAATTCTGATATCGGGTATATCATTGGGACGAGTATATGTATTCAGTATGTCGGGTATACGTATTCGGTATGTTGATACGACAGGCAGGAGCATCTATTTTTGGCTAAGTTCAGAAGCCATTATGTACGTTAAGTTTAGGAGCTTACATACGTTAAGTTGGTAAGAGTAATGTACGTTATGTCTCATGCATTACGTACGTTAAAGCATCAGGTGAGATGCAGTCGTCTGATCAGAGGACTTTATCTAAATACAAGCATAATGTACATTAAGCATAGGTGCTTATGTACGATAAGACACAACACTAACGTACTTACGTTGAGTGTATAACCTACGTTATGAAGAGAATAAGATAGGGTCTGAAGTGTCGGCAACTTTCGGCGCATATTTGGACAGGAAAAGTCAACTCCGAGTTAACGTATGTTATGAGTGGTACATTACATACGTTAAATGGGTATATTACTACAGCAAGTCAACTCTGTGTTACGTACGCTAGGGCACAGGTGTTACGTACGTAATACAAGGTACGAAATGAGGCAGTAACTTCTGGGTTGTCGTTATGTATGCTATCAAGGTCGGATAATGTACATAAATGGTGTTTCGTATGTTAAGAGTTTCATGTAACGTACGTAATGCCTGAAAGCTTATATATATGTGAGACTCAGTCATTTTTCCATTTTGAGAAGTTCCACCTTGTTTCTTCGTCCTTCAGCCCTCCGAGGCCGATTTTGGGCTCTTCTAACTCGGTTATGAACTTGGGGAGCATAGATTGGAGTTGTTCTTAGAGTTGATAATGATTATTGGAAGGAGTTCGATTATTCTTCATTGTAGTTCTTCAATATCATGTAACATTCATATTCCTCTGATTATAGTTCGAGTTTGGAATGATGTTTACATGTTAGGAAGCATGTTGATCTACCTTATTGTTATTATGATGTTATACATGAATAAATGGAATTGTGACAAGAGATTGAAGATATCGATTAAGGTTATTCATGTTGTAAGAGTTGCGATTCGTTCAAACATGCTCGTAAGATAGATTATCGGGTCTTGTTGTTGATATATGGATATTGATACGATTGCAGTGGTTTTGGATCGTGATGAAAATATATGTTGATGTAATTACCTTTTTCATTTTGGATTCTTGATGTTATTGTTGTTGTTTACTTCGTATGATGATGATTATGGTATTATTGCTGTGATTCTTGGTGTTATGAATAATGCATGTCGAAGAAGATGATGATATGCATGTTTAATCGGGATATTGGGGAACCATTGGGTTTGTTGATCGGTTATATTGATTGTTGGTATGATTCTCGGATTATGGAATCGTATTGTGGTTATGGATTCGTGATTGATTGATTTGGCTTGTTCTAATTTATGTATTATCGAGATATCATTGAACCGTTGAGTTTGATTGGTTGGTTATGTCGGTTGTTGATTGTTATCGAACTTGTTGTTAATTGATTACCTCAATAGGTTGTGATAATTGATCGTTGACTAGCATAATATGCTGCGGTCGAGTTCGAGTATGATCGTGGATTTGCTTTGGCTGGGGCCGAGGAGCTTGTAGATGTAGGCAAGGAATTCATAACGGCTTCATCATCATTGTGTCAGTATCGAAGCAAGTTATTACTTTCTTAGTTTATATATTTAATGAATGATTTCAGTTTCATTTTGTTTATAATGCATATAGCAATGATTATTATCGTGGACTCTGGAGATTGGGGTTGTACGTCGTTTTCTGATTTTAGGAATTAAATCATAAGGTATACGATTTACATTCATTATTGGTATACTTGGGTGTCGAGGGTATATTATGAGGATATGAGTTATCTATGGTCCGTGGTATTTTGAATCATCGAACATTGAGGATAATCGTTGGTGATGGTTTTTACATCGAGATTGCTCTCGAAGGACTCGGGGCAAGCATCTTAATTTTATTTTGGTCTAATGTTGATGATTTTGATCATGCATATTGTCATTCATGTTATTGGACATGGGGTCGTCCAAGTTGATTTTTCATAATGTAGTTCATGTTATGGATTCATATGTTGTTCATGTTAATGAACATATTGATTTGCATAGTTGTATTGTATATGTTGTATTGATGCGATGGGATCGTGTGATCTATGCTGAGGGCGCTGGATTTGTTGTCCATCTCGTGGTGGTCCGACGGGATCATCTTGGGATCTATGCTGAGGGCGCTGTATCATTGGACGGGTTTTCCACCTCGTGTTGGTCTGACGAGATCATCTTGGGATCTATGCCGAGGGCGCTGGATCATTAGATTACCCACGTGTTGTTGTTATGCATATGTATATTGTTGGTTATCCACCTCGTGTTGATCTAACAGGATCATCTTGGGATCTATGCTGTGTGCGCTGGATCATCGGATTCCCACTGAGTATACATTGTTGTTATTTTTGTTGTGAGCATATTGACATCTTATGAGTATGCATTTGTAGGTCTTGTGTTAGGACTATGTCCGTATGTGTATTGATTTGATCTCGGATTGGACTGACATGATTTTTCGTGGCAGTGCGTATCTTGAGGTATGTTCCGTATTTCCTTGTTGGTACTTATCTTTTGATGGACAATTAATTTTTGTGTTGAGATTTGAGGATGTTATCTGATGGACTGGATTGGTCAAAGTTGGTATATTTCGTATCAGTGAGTTATGATGATGGTTTGAGAATCTTGGATATTGTCTGAGATACGAAATACGAGATGTGGAATATGGAGAGGTTGTTTTGATGAGGATTATCACAAATTGTAAAATTAGGATGGTAAGATTACATTGGTAGTATTCTTACTTAGTATTTTCATTGGTATGCAATTATTGACGTGATGTGATCATTATCATTGTTGAGTATTATGGCTGACCCTGTCGTGGGCTTTGTTTTTAAGTTCTTGGGATATCTTTTAGCCTTTTGGGTTCCGTATCGGGGCTCACGACGCTGTAATATTCCCAGATGGCTCTGGGGGTGTTACAGAATATGGTATCAGAGCTTAGCTTGTGAAAACCTAGGTTGTCGGGTCGAGTGGATTCGTGTTTTTGTTATGTCATTCGAGTTGTCGATTGACAAGTGTTAGAGTTTTGGGTTTTTATTGATCACCCGTGCTTGTGTGTTGTGTGATTTACCGGTGTGGTACTGTGGTTGTTGTAAACTTTTCCAAATGGGATTAACGTGATTATTTGGAAAGAGATGTGTTGTGTTCTCGAGTTGAACTGATTTTGCAAAATATATGTTTTGAAAATATCTGTATCAAGTATTTTATAGAGTTGAGACATGTGCCTGTATCACGGGGTATCGTCAGCTTCACGATCTGTAAGTATTTTGATTTTTGGATTATATTGAAATAATTTGTAGTTATAAGTTGATGTGTTTTGATATTCGAAAGGATATCATGTGTTACAGTATGAAGTAGCAGAATATTATAGTGGGGACAGAACCAGTGATCTTGAGGAACTATGATTATAGGAAACCAATATGTCGGGTAAACTTGGAAAATGGTATTACGTACTCGGGAGAGATATTTTGGATTGTTGAGGGAAACATGTTGTCATGCTAGTTCATTTTGAGATACATGAAACAATTTTTGAACATTTGAAAATGATACTTTTCAAGATGATATATTTTAAATAAATTATTTTGCTCGCTATCATGAAAATGTATTTTCTTAAATTTATTTTGAGACACAGTATTAATGTCTTTAAAAACATATTTCATCATGGCATAGTTGAGGTGTTGCATAATGGAATACTGGTCAATATAGCAAGTCAAATGTGGAAAATGTGATTTTAAGAAAGTCTCTATAATAAGAATTTAGATTCTATCGTGTGGTTTTCTGACCGAATGTCAGTGGAATTGGCGACGAGCCGAATTGGTAAACAGGAGTATGGATGTGGTCAATCATTTGCGTAATTCATTTTATTTAATCGAGTGTATTTGAAAAGAATTGTCATCTAGAACTTGACACAAGCGATCCAATTTAACTTTTCGAAAATTGATTTCGTGGTCTTACGAAAATATATATTTTGAGTTTTTGAAATACTTGAAAGAACTTTCGGAAATTGGTTTTTGTTGACAAGATTATATAATTTCAAGCTGTTTTGAAAATGTGATTAGTATAAGTACAAATGTATTGCATACTGCATATCCTGGTGGAGCTCTGAATAAGACTCAAACTGGATAACACATCGATGGTACGATGAAAAGAGATTCTAACTTCAGTATGGTAGTTGGTTATCCAGGGATGACTAGTTGGTTGATCAGATAAAACAAATATGTCGCGTGTTGTAGATTCAGTACAGGATATGATTTTGGAACTTCGGGTTTTGTGAAATTGGGGCATATGTGTTATCTGGCTCTATTGGTATGATAGTAGCGTGATTTTGCTATAGTGATTTTTGACTTTTGAGCCAACTGATTCTTTTTCTTCGCATGTGGTATTATGAGTGATTTCTTAATAAGTGTAGATTTAGGAATGGTAACCCCAGGATGGTTGTTTTGGATATTGATTGGTCGTTCCCACTCCATATATGATTGGGTATGCTCAACGGTTTGTGACTGTTTGTTCATAAGCCCAAGGGGTATGTTCAACAGTCGGGTGTGTCTTTGAGGTCCACTATATGTGATTTATTTAACATTTTGAGAATTTTATTCTTTCGTATATCCGTCTCTGTGGTTCTGTATTGATCATGTTGGAGCTTACCATGTGAGGGTGTTGTTGCCCAAAATATTTATCCGAAGATTAAACACTGCTGGAATGGACGGATAACAAACAAATAAGGATGCGGGAGCACTTCCGAGAGAATATGAATAAACACAAGATTTGCCGGGTTTTTTAGGCCCGGGCTTGAATGCTCTCGCGAGATGTTATTAATACAAATATTCGTGGATACAAGTATTAATGTGAGAATCTAAATACAATGAGTGTAAAAAGACTGTTAATCCAGCTCTTGAGCGAAGCTTGGTGTTCTTCGTCCCTGCCGATCGTCTTCTGTATGAGAGAGGCCGAGAGAAGAAAGAACCGAGAGATAGCTGTTTCCAAGAGCAGGAGAAAGCCAAGTGTTGTGTTGCTTGTTGGGAAGCCGTGAGAATCAGTAGAAGTGTTGAAGTTCTCAAGCCTTTCAGGGAGCAAAAATTCGGTCCTTGGACAAGTGCAGGCTCCTTCTATTTATAGGGGCTGAGGAGCCTTGTCTTCTGGCAGGCGATCGCCTTCCGGCCAATATAATAATGGGGCGATCGTCTGCCGGCCAATATAATAATGGGGCGATCGTCCTTATGTCACAGGGGTTGTCGGCCTAAAGTCCAAGGCAGCTGCTGGCAGCCAGCTGTGCGGTCCAATGAGGAGCCAGCACGCGTCCGGAGTCATTGTCACATGCGGTCTTACTGACACCTTTCGGCGGGCCTGTCGGCTGGTGGACGGATGCTGACAGGCTGTGGTCAATGATCCGTGAATTGCGGATCTTGTCTCGGCTCTGCACGTGGGGTCTGTCTTGGGCTTCGGCTTTTGCCGACTGGATGGCCATCGGATCTGATCGGCATGAGGCGTTCGGCATTGGTCGGTCACCAAGGGTCGGTCGGCAAGTGCCGAGAGATGATCGTCTGCTGGTCGGCCACCAGGAGTCGATCGCCAAGTACCGAGAGACGATCGTCTTAGGTGTCGATTGCTCGGCACCAGGACTCGTACTGGGACCTCCGGTCGGTCGATCGATCTTGGTTGCCAGGCTAGGGCTAGGTCGCCTGGTCGGCAGTTTTGCCTTGCTGCTCGGCAATGACTAGGTCGCCCGATCTCCGAGGCGATCGCCGGTCGGAGAGTATAATTCTCGACACAACAATTGCCCCCCAGCTTGCTCCGATGTTGAAGACATGGGGCGAGGTGGTTCTTGCTGGCGATCGTGTAGGACGAGGACGGGTGGTCCATTGAGCTGACTTTGGATTCGGACTTCGGCGATCATGGTCGATTGGCTAGCTATCTTTCGTTCTTTTACCTGCAAAAAACAACATTGGTCGATCCCCCTCAGAAACTTGATGGTTTCGTTGTTTTGAGGAATCGTGCACAGTCGCGGGGTTTAATGGACCGAATCCATGACCGTGTCTTGTGCGCGAAGACATTGAGTGTCTCGTGACTCATTTTATTATGAGGGTCCTCTGTTAGGCTGCGCCTCGCCTCGTATTTAAATGAAAGGCGTGCGGTCTTGGTCTAGAAGAGTCCTTGCGCGGGGCAGCATCGGATGATTTAACTCCACGCCCGCGGCTTGTTAGCTTTGCTTCCACCTCAGCCCGCCATGGAGATGGCGAACCTCGACGGTGTACGTTGAGACGGGGGTAGTGACGCGTCGCGGTGTCCGGGCTCACCATGTTAAATGATGGTCCTTTGAGGGCGGGCGATCGTGTCCACTGATTAGTTTTGGAGGGCCCTCAGACTACGCCGGCCTCGTATTTAAACGAAGGGCGGGCGATCTTGTACCAAAGGGACCTTGCATGGCCGAAGTAGCTGGTTCCATCGACTACCAGGACCATGGCTTTATGATGTGCGGTGGAGGCGATCTCGTGCCTTAGTCCATCATGTTAGATGGTGAACTGTAGATGGTGAAGGAGTCCTCCGGGTTTTTGGTGATGTAGCGTGATGATGGTGATCGGGCTGGAAGACTGGCGATCGTCGCTCGGCTTCCGATCGCGTTATTCGTAGGTCGATATCGGCGATCGGGCGGGAGATCGTCGTTCGGGCACCGATCGCGCTACTCATAGGCTGAGGAGAAACCTTTGCCTGGCCAGAAAGTCTGTAGATTTAGCTCGGAAGATTGCGTAGGTTGAGGGTTGGTCCTTCGTAAGATGCCTGAACATAGGCGAAAGACCATGGAATCCTCCTAGGACCGTGTAGAGGGCGATCTCATCGTTTATGGGTTCGCCATTGAGGATGATCTCGTCTACCCGGGTGATGTAGTCCGAGTCGAACTCTTCTTCTCCCTGCCTGATTTGCATCATGCGAAGGGGACCTTCCGGTCGAGCGACCTTGGTGGAGAAGTACTCTGTGAAGACGTTCGCCAGTTGGTTAAAGGAGCCGATGGACCGAGGCAGCAATGAGGCGTACCACCTGTGGGCGAGGTCGTCCAGCCTCAGAGGGAACATTCGGCACCTGGTCGCGTCAGATGCCCCACACCCGGTCATGTAGATGTTGAACTTGCTCAGGTGTGTTTCAGGGTCTGATCTCCCCTCGTACAAAGGTGTTGGCGGGGGAGCGATCTTGTGCTGCACAGGGGCGAGCTCGATGGGGACCGCGAGCGGCTCGCTCGGCTCGGCAATCTTATTCTTGGCGCCTGCCCCGGATTCCAGGAGTGCCTTCATGTCGTCGAGCTGGCATTGCATCACGGCCATCGCCGTGGCTTGGTCGCTCGCGGATCGGCTTTGGGAGCGGGAGCCGAGGCGATCGTGTACCGATCTCCTGACTCCGCTGTTGCCGACCTCGGCTATGTGGCGAGGGGGAGCCAGACGGATGGGCTGCCTTCTGGGAGTCGGATAGGCCGAGCTCCTGGTGACAGACTCGAACTCCGTCGACTCGTGGCTGGGGCCGGACTGCCCCGGTCGCCAAGACGGGTCGCTGCCGAGGCGATCGAAAACTGAGGTGCCCCGGATGGCGAGCGCCTCTCCTTGCGGATGAGATCCTCCTGGCGATCGCTCGGCTAGTAACGCCTTGAAAATCTGCTTGGTCTTCCGGCGGATGGCCGAGGGGGTGATAACGGGAGGCGCGCCGAGAGCACTCCGTCGCTCCTGTAGGACGGCCATGGCCTCGTCGATCTGTTCCGCGGTTCGGAACTGATTGAGCGAGAGGCTTGGGCCGCCGCCCAGGGGTGGGATCGAGCATCTCGGACTGCGGCGGCTACCTTCCACCATCGGCTGCGGCTCGGACTGAGACGTAACGAGGCGTCTGGCGGGCTGGCCAACGTCTTTCTTCGACGCGGAGGCGGAAGACATGATTTCTGAAAGATTTCATTGAAGCGCAGTGAGTGTTACTTCAAGTATATGCCCCGAGAACAGTGAGTGTTCTTCGAGACGGTTGGAGTAAAAATTTGAGGGTTAGATGCCCTTCTTCTAGCGCCAATTGTTGTTGCCCAAAATATTTATCCGAAGATTAAATACTATTGGAATGGATGGACAACAAACAAATAAGGTTGCGGGAGCACTTCCGAGAGAATATGAATAAACATAAGATTTGCCGGGTTTGTTAGGCCCGGGCTTGAATGCTCTCGCGAGATGTTATTAATACAAATATTTGTGGATACAAGTATTAATGTGAGAATCTAAATACAATGAGTGCAAAAAGACTCTGTTAATCCAGCTCTTGAGCGAAGCTTGGTGTTCTTCGTCCCTGCCGATCGTCTTCTGTATGAGAGAGGCCGAGAGATGAAAGAACCGAGAGATAGTTGTTGCCAAGAGTAGGAGAAAGCCAAGTGCTGTGTTGCTTGTTGGGAAGCCGTGAGAATCAGTAGAAGTGTTGAAGTTCTCAAGCCTTTCAGGGAGCAAAAATTCGGTCCTTGGACAAGTGCAGGTTGCCTTCTATTTATAGGGGCTGAGGAGCCTTGTCTTCTGGCGGGCGATCGCCTTCCAGCCAATATAATAATGGGGCGATCATCTGCCGGCCAATATAATAATGGGGCGATCGTCCTTAAGTCACATGGGTTGTCGGCCTAAAGTCCAAGGCAGCTGCTGGCAGCCAGCTGTGCGGTCCAATGAGGAGCCAGCACGCGTCCGGAGTCATTGTCACATGCGGTCTTACTGACACCTTTCGGTGGGCCTGTCGGCTGGTGGACGGATGCTGACAGGCTGTGGTCAATGATACGTGAATTGCGGATCTTGTCTCGGCTCTACACGTGGGGTCTGTCTTGGGCTTCGGCTTTTGCCGAATGGATGGCCATCGGCTCTGATCGGCATGAGGCGTTCGGCATTGGTCGGTCACCAAGGGTCGGTCGGCAAGTGCCGAGAGATGATCGTCTGCTGGTCGGCCACCAGGAGTCGATCTCCAAGTACTAAGAGACGATCGTCTTAGGTGTCGATCGCTCGGCACCGGGACTCGTCCTGGGACCTTCGGTCGGTCGATCGATCTTGGTTGCCAGGCTAGGGCTAGGTCGCCTGGTCGGCAGTTCTGCCTTGCTGCTCGGCAATGACTAGGTCGCTCGATCTCCGAGGCGATCGCCGATCGGAGAGTATAATTCTCGACACAACAGAGGGTATTCTCGGTTATTCTTGATCCTTCGTTGGTAGTATTGGAGTTTATCATGTTGATGATATTCTTGGTTGTGTTTTGACCTTTGGTTGGTCACATTGGAATCATGTTGATGATATTCTCGGTTGTGTAATGACCTTTGGTTGGTCGTGTTGGAGTTTATAATGTCAATGGTATTCTCGGTTAATTCATTGGTTGATCATTGTTATTGATTGTATGAGCGTTCAGACTTTGTGTCGACCATTCGGGATTTGTTGCCATTGTTTTGGGCAATTGTTTTACAGATGTATCGTGTAGTATTGGTGTTTATCAGGATTGGGACTTGATTGTGCGATCATCCAGACAGACTTTGACACGGATGGAATATTCCATAATTGAGTTATAACGATGTATTTTGTTGAAATGTGTGAAATTGTGATTGCAAGCATGTTGAGGCTTTGAAATGGAGTCATTTGCTAGTATCGCAGGAGATCATCGACTTCACGCATTTGTAAGTATAATGTTTTGGTTATTCATTAATAATGATGATTGATCGGTGTCGTGATGATTTTGCATATCTTGGTTGAGCTGTTGATTACGATGGGATTGCAAGTTTTGAAGACGAAACTTATTTTAAGTGGTGTAGTATGTAATATCCAAAATTTCTACTATCGTTGTTTAATGTTATTTTATCCAAGTTATGTTGTGCAGTGTGTAATCTGTATAGTATGGATAAAATAATTGAAGGACTAAGACATCTGTATTGGTATAATCGTCGTACTTGGTCGACAATTGCATTTGAAGACATCGTGTATCAGGTTGTTTTAATTCTGATATCGGGTATATCATTGGGACGAGTATATGTATTCAGTATATCGGGTATACGTATTCGATATGTTGAGACGACAGGCAGGAGCAGCTATTTTTGGCTAAGTTCAGAAGCCATTACGTACGTTAAGTTTAGGAGCTTACGTACGCTAATTTGGTAAGAGTAATGTACGTTATGTCTCATGCATTACGTACGTTAAAGCATCAGGTGAGATGCATTCGTCGGATCATAGGACTTTGTCTAAATACAAGCATAATGTACGTTAAGCATAGGTGCTTACGTACGTTAAGACACAATAGTAACGTACGTTACGTTGAGTGTATAACCTACATTATGAAGAGAATCAGACAGGGTCCAAAGTGTCGGCAACTTTCGGCGCATATGTGGACAGGAGAAGTCAACTCCGAGTTAACGTACATTATGAGTGGTACATTACGTACGTTAAATGAGTATATTACTGTAGCAAGTCAACTCTGTGTTACGTACGCTATGGCACAGGTGTTACGTACATAATACAAGGTACGAAATGAGGCAGTAACTTCTTGGTTGTCGTTATGTACGCTATCAAGGTCGGATAACGTATGTAAAGGGTGTTACGTATGTTAAGAGTTTCATGTAATGTACGTAATGCCTGAAAGCTTATATATATTGTAACGCCCCAATACTTATTTAAATACTATTTATTTTGCTAACGATCATGGATTTTGATTTTAATATTCACATGTTGTCTGATACTTGGACCGATACGTTCCCAGCATAAAATGAAGGACTTAAAAGGAAAAGATTTCAAAATAAATTATAAGGATCATTTTTAGAATTTATGAAAGTGATTTCGAAAAGTTACGACGATTTTGACACGATAAAATTTCATTACAAAACACTTATATTGCAAAAATAATATTAAATTATTTTATTATTATTATCGAAAATCCATTCCGAGCATATCGAAGATTTAACTCCGACGAGTCCGGAACAGGTCGTAAAATCGAATTTGGACACCGGGAAGGGGTCGAACCGGCCGAGCCAATTTGATGGACATCTGCCGGTCACCGCCAGACACGCCTACCGACAGTAGTTTCTCGGCGCTGTCCGGATAAGGCTGTCTGGATAAGGTCGGTCACGACCGACAGAAGCTTCTCGGACAGCTATCTGGATAGGGTTGTCCAGCTGTCCGGATAAGGTCGGTCACGACCGACAGAAGCTTCTCGCCACTGTCCGGATAAGGCTGCTGAGCTGTCCGGATAAGTATTGATTTTCAACCGACTTTGAGCCCCTATTTATACATGTTTCCCGACGTATTTTTGTACATGTCACATATAAATTTGAAGCTCTGGACTTCTACGATAAAACGCCCGTAACATATTTCCCTTCCAAAAATTATAAAGGCTTAAAAAAGCCCGATGAAACAGGAAGCTCAAATCTGACAGTTTTTCAAAGGTGTTTGATAAAAGTCCTCAAAGAGATTTCAGATTTTACATCAAGAATTTATGACCGGAAATATGAAAAAGTATTTTTAAGTGCTAGGAGAAGCATATCCGGGATCCAAGAAGGACAACCGAGCCAAATTCAAAGGAAGATATTTCAAGATTTGAGCAAACGAGGTGAGGTTATACTGTTTTAATATGTTACGGTCATCATTGTGTTGTGTAACATGACGATCCGCGATGGGTCGAAAGAATGAAAGAAATCCGAGACGAGTCTCACACAGATAAGAATGTTTTATGTACACAACATGATTTTGACGATTTATAAGGGTTTAATCTCACTGAGTATGCTCGCGTACTCACACCTCGTCATTTATGTTTTTCAGGCTAAGGAATCTACGAACGGGACAAGCAGAAGATGAATACATACTCCCAACACGATGAAGTTCTAAATAATAAAAGATGTTGTCGCCGTAATTATTATTATTTTTACGAGTTTGCAGACCTTTTTCTCTTGTCCAGGTACTATAGACGACGAACCGATCTTTTCTTTTCCTTTTGAGGATTTCTTAGGTTCTATCCCTGAAATTAAACAAAAACAACTTCCTTTTCATCACACGACTATAATCATTAAACAAAACCAACAAAAACATCAAAAAAAATTCAAAAATTTTCGTTGTGGCATTTCGTCGGACACCTTGAGTGCATAGTTTTTTTTAACAAGTTTTTTCATTGAAACTCAAATCCACAAAGTCACCACAAATCAATGAATCAAATAACCATACAAATATCAACAATACTAACAACTAAACATGTTTCAAACAACGAATCTTACGAAAATAGGAATCGAAAAACAATTCTAAAGTGAGAAACTAAAACTGGAATTATCGTAGTTTATCCCTATTGTGCCTCACCAAGTTCCCTAAAGTGACGAGATTAAATACATGTTGCAAATATGTCTACAAGGATTATGTTCGACCATGGATATTCGTGGGTTATTGATGGTGATATGGTAACACGATGAATTATGGTAGATGGTCTTACTAGACTATGGATCTCATATAGTGCTGGGATGTTACTTGGTATAATAACTACTCTCTCTAAGAATGTATACAAGTTTGGTAACTGAAACTTGATTTGTCGGGAATGTACAATAAGTATACACTTGATTTGGAAGAGATGAAAATGTACTCTTGAGAGACTAAGAGATTACACTAAATTCAAAGTTAAGAATGAAATAGAAACACTTGATGATGCATATTCATCAATTGGTTTAGGGCAATCTAAGGGACAACTTTTCTAAGAAACGATAGAGTAATGCCTCTATGACTCCCAATGACTAGTCGATGTCATGATAAGACTTCGCTCACTTAATTGATGATGCAGTCTCAAGAGAAGTTCTCTCTATTAAAGCCACTATGATAGGATGCAACTCACACAATATCTTCAATTGATGATAAGCTTGAAGTTTGCTCTATCTCAATAAAAGGACACATAAAAACTGATACCTAAATATGTCAATAATATATTGGTCAACTCCCACATGACCTATAGGGTAACTTACTTGTTGAAAAATTATGGAATTAGTACCATTAAAAAGGTCTATGTGTCTCCTTTCCAAGGAAACCAACTATTTGATCACATTCATCATGTTGAGTGATATATGACTATTGTTGCAAAGTAGGATGGATATGTCCAAGTAATTTGTTGAGTCAACTTCCACGGAGCTTTATGATCTGCTCAGGTCGATCTATGTTACGTACTATATGTGAATGGAAAGCCATGAGTCTCTAGTTTTCCAGAAGTTCCTATAGTTTCGTTGATGTCTATCGATTGAAGAAGTTATGAGTGATTTCGTGCATGAAGGTCAAGACTTTAGGAAACTATATTTTCAACTAAGTGGCAAATGTCCTTACTAGACATTCGTCAATTGATTCACTTTTCATATAATCCATAAATTAGCTTTAAATACCCTTACCATATATTTTATGTCTCATATTAATATCATAATTCAATATTTTAAATGCAATATAAAAAAATCCAGTCAGTTCCATAATTAAAACCACTTTGTTTACTGATTTTAATTAAAAAGTCATCATTATTATTTAAAGGAAGGATCCAGTTCTCATAACAATGCACTTATAAGTACTAAATTCGCATCAACAGAAACTTTTCATTATTATTTTTACTAAAATCGCCGACCACCTACCTAATACTAATTATGCACTTATAAGTACTAAATTCACTGCATATCTAGTTTGGATGAGATGAAACCTTTGAACTTATACTATTTTTATGGTTGCCTATTTGAATTTTTCTGATCGGTGCCTACTTCATTTTACTATATAAATTCATTGCACCTTTTATTTTATTCAAATGCACATTTAATACGAATTTTCGATGTCATGGTTCGAAATTAAATCTTTGTTATAACTATAATCATTGCATTCTTTGGTCGGTTGATTTATATCTTACATAATTATATCCACCTATGGTTGATTTCTATCTTACATAATTATATCCAAATTGAATACACATATTCAAGTATTCAATCTTCCAAAAGTATGTCCAAAATATTTAAATATAGTAGTTTATGTAGCACCCCTAAGTCGGTCTAGGCATACTACAGTTATAAACCCTTCGACAAGGATTTACCGGGATAAGATTTACCGGGATAAAAATATATACGTCTAGAAATAATACCAAATTACACTTCAAATACAATGACAACTTCAACCAGAATGCGAGACAAATAGTATCAATACAAGACTACGTTGGGTAGAAGGGAGGATAATAGTGTGGTGTAGAGTTTTTAAACTCTTTTGTGTTTGCGGAAGCGTATTTAAGTGTGGAATGTAAATGACACAAGATTTATAGAGGTTCGGCCAAATATGCATATGTCCTCTCTTCGTATCTTTTTCTACAGGCTTAAGATAAACCTTTCCGCTTTGTCTTCTATCGGTCCAAGGTTAACCGTTACAATCTTATCTTCTATCGGTCCAAGATAAACCGTTTCAATCTTGTCTTTATGTCGGTCCAAGATAAACAGTTTTTCTGTTCTATCGGATAAGAAATCAACCTTTCTAGCTTTCTGTCGGTATTAGAAAAATCTAACTTGGATTTAGATTATGATTCTAACAACGTCGGATCCACGATCCTAATAATACCGAATCAAATCTACAATCCTTTTTTTCGCTCGTATTTGGTTAAGTAAATTAAACACTCGAACTCTTATCAATTAAGCTCGATTATAAAAACAATAATGAATATAACAATATCTAAAGTATATAAGCTTTGCTTGAAGTTGTTTTAGGTTAATACCATATGAAGTGGTATTTATAGGCTTCAAAGCCTAAACTAGCCTTAGGTCACTGCCTGTACATAGCATACGTTATGCTTCATGTATAGCATACGTAACACTTCCATGTAGCATATGCTATCTGCTGTGCATTTTAGTCCAGTAGCTTCTGTCTCTTACGTAGCGTACGTCAGCCTTTAATGTAGTGTTGGTTATATCAACCTCAGATAGTCGTTGATATGATGTCTGTAACACCCCGAAAACGGTGGCTATTACAGTGCCGTGGATCCCCACCGGGACCCACCGGGCGATATCACAACGTGAACTTTAACATCCCAAACAACGTGGTACCGAACCACAATATTAATCCCAACCCCGATGTGGAGTACAAATTATACATATATCAACTCACACAACCATACACAGGATACAAATTCGGTATAGACCATATGATGATGGAAAATACCTTACAAGTTATAATACATTATCCGAAATAAAATAAAATGAAAAATCACAATAAGACATAACTGATCATCAAAAGACTCGGGCCCCCCAAATTAGCATTTCAAAACCCTCCGTCACCATCGTGCTCTTCCTGTGCCTTGCCCTTTCCTCGCCCTGAAATACAAGTATTTCGCCCCAACCACAGGGTCAGCTATACATGATAATAATTCTCATGGCATTATACAATTCATATACATACGGATCTCAAAGAAACAACCGACTACTGAATATACTCCGCAGGCGTATAAACAGTCAGTCCCAACTATCGAACATATCCAAACATACGAACGACCAAATAATATGGCTCAAGACGGACGTCACAGTACCCCGATCCAGAAATGTGTCCGTGCACATGTCCACCCCGTATACGGAATCCAGAATATACGTGGGTCGTTGTACCTAATTAGCCCCACGAACTACATCTCGTGTGCACGGTCTAATGCGGAAACATCCACGCATGACCATCAAGTGCTCGGCTAAAAATCGTACACATGACCAATCAGCACGTAGATATGACTCCAGAGATGTCACGATGCAACATGACAATGAAACTCAACGAATTATACTTTTATCAAAGAATCGAACAACTTACCGAAGTGACAATAAAGCTCAACGAGACCAACGGTAACAAGGGCGATAAGCTTGGGAATACAATCCCGCCACAAATGGTAACATGATCAAAATCATCACCACATCATGAATCATAGATTCACAGAACATTTCATATACACGAAACGCATAATAATCACAAGAATTCAACCATCATTATAACCAAGCAAGATTACTTGCCTCAATTCCGTAGATGAAATAATCCTTCTTTGAACGAATAACGAACGGTATCTTCGTCTAACAATACTCACTTGAACAAGCAACCTTGAATGAAATGTAATTCATTCAACAACACATTCGTACTATAATGGTATTAATTCATAGAAACAATATTTGTAATTTTACTGGAATAGTTCAATTATCCTATTGAACATTCTAATGCTCCAATTATGGATCATCATATATAAATTTTATTAGATTCGTCCGTATATTATAACATTAATGACAAGCATTTGAAGCCAAGAACATTATCAATGTAATACTATGATGATTAAACACACTCTCAATCCATCAACACTTCCAATTAACGTTGAACATGCTAAAAGTTTGTGTTTCTTTACATTCTTCATCATCTTTACAATGATTACGTTAAGCCAATTCCAGAAATGAAATAATAACTTTAAGTTTTAAGCATTATAAGAGCATCATCCTAATTTATGTCATCCTAATACTCAAGGATCAATGTAATAGAATACGGTTATTAATTCTACTGCACCGTTATCACCCATAATTGTTATAATCGTCTTAAAAACATTATAAACATATTAATGTAGTGATCAATACCTTCTTGAGTTATCAATACACCCAATTATCTTGAATATATAAAGGTTATACTTGTGTTCTTCATAACCCATCATCATCATTTGTTCAAACATAATTATATCATTGAGGGTTTTTGAAATTCTAAAGACACCATCAAATTCTTCCCAATGAGTTGTTAAACCTTCTCCAATATATGACTATAACATCATAGGATCCTACTGGCAATTAAGAAATAACTCTAATCTCCTGATTTTAACATGATTAACTAAGGGTTCTAAATTGAACATGTTATCCACAACTTAATCAATCATTCAAGGAAGGGTTCTAACAATATTATCATGTTCCAAACTAAATTTGTACATAACTTCAATGTTCATCATGATCTACCAGATTATTCTACCACTAACATCAACAATCATATGAAACAACAGGAGTAAGATAACCAACCTCAAGAAAAGGATTAAGAATAGCACCAAATCTTCCAAGAACACACTCCTATATTCTAGTTACCAAGCTATAATCCAAGTGTTGTAGCTCTAATACGAGATTGGAGGGCAAGAATATGATTTAAGGGAGCAGGGAAACGGTTTTGAGAGAGGGAGGATGGAAAAAGGTCGTGCAGAAATGAAAGGCAACCCATACTTTTATAACTCGAATTCAGCATTACGTACGCTATGGCTAACATATTAACGTACATTGCGACCATTACGTACGTAACCTTACAAGTATTACGTACGTAACCGATTCTCAGGTGCTACTGACTCAAAATACACATGTTCTTACGTACGTTGCCAAAATAGATGTTCGTAAGGCTCTTGTACATTACATACGCTAAGACAGGGTCATTACGTACGTAATGGCCGTTGACTAGGCTGTCACGATCGATTCCCAACCACCAACCCACACTAGGTCCCACCCGCCGAAAGGCGAGCTGTTGATAGATACCCAGCATTACGTACGCTAACATAAGACCGTTACCTACGTAATGATACGTACATAGCGTACGTAAAGATAACAAGCTAGCGTACACTACGGGAAACAACAAGTAAAAATGAAATTCTCCCAATAACATCTAACAATCAACTATAGTATGAATGACAAAGATTTCAATTTAACATAATTCATCAATATACTCATTACAATAAACACAGATATGGTGCGACAATGCTTGATTTAAATGAAGAATACAGTAGTAAAGGCACGGGTATTACAATGTCCTACTCCATGATGTCACATGCTTTAGCGTACATTAAGAACATCTCGTAGCGTACATTATATGCTCATATCCATTGCATGCTTTTTGACTTTCTAGAATCAATCCAAGGGATTGAATTATTTGAATTCGAACTTCACTTTATCATAGCATACGTTAACTCATATGTCTTGCGTACCGTAGATCATTGCGTACGTTGGTCTTTCACCATATCGTAAGTTGTTCATGCTGTATCTTCGGTTGGATTTACAATAGCATACGTTAGCCTTGTTGCATAGCATACGTTATATGTGATTTTGCTTCAGTTCAATGTTTTTCTGTCCAGCTCGTGCATATTCGACTTCTTCTTGATTAATTGTTGTTTTTCTTTGTTTATCAACTTATCATCAAAATATCTAAAATGAATTTGTGGGATAAAATATTCCAACAATCTCCCCCTTTTTGATGATGACAAAACAACAATACTTCGATGGAATTTATACCTGGAAAAATACAAAAGAAAAATATAGAGATCAAAGTTTTCGGCTTTGTCCATTTCGTTTGTTTTCTACTCCCATCAGTTCTTCTCTTTTTCTCTTCTTTTTCCCCCATTATATTTTTCTCTATTTTTCTCCTCATTCTTCTCCCGTATATTTTTTTTCTCCTTATTTTTCTCCCCTTTTTGTCATTAGCAAAAAGTGCATGAAAATTATAAAATCAATAAAAAATTAAATATGAAAAGAAATGGGTAAAAACTCTCCCTAAAAAATATCTCTCCTTTTAAAAAATAACCCCCCCCCCCTCAGTTAAATACCGACTATTTTGAAATAATTAATTTTGAATTTTGGGGATCCAACCGACTCTTGGTCGTTTTTCGTTTGGTAAATAGACGATGTTCAGTAATATGGTTCCTTTCAGAATCCATAATTTATTTATTTTGATTGTTCGTCCTGGGCTTTTACAATTTGTAATGTGATGCCCGATTTTTAAAAATTTACCACATTAGGGTATTTTTAAATTTACGGATTCATTTTTATCATTATGTTTGAATCTTAAACCTTGTTTATTTAACGAAATTTTTTGAACACTTAATAATTTCTCAATTTCTCATTTCTGAGAGAAAATTTGGTCGTTAAATTTTTGAGTTCGTTATGAACTTTTAATAAATCATTGTTTTCTTTTTCAAGAGATAGAGAATGATCGATTTCAATAAATTTATCTTTTTCTTGTAATTTGGAGATATCGTCTTCCAAAAATTTATTTTTAATTTTAAGAGATTTATTATCTTTTAGCGAATTTTGAAAATCCGTATGCAATTGTTCGAAAGCATCAGAAAGTTCATCTTGAGACGAGGTACTTACCTGACTTTCATCGTCAATGTCGTCAAACAAGCTTCTTGCCATGAGTGCGAGGTTATTTTATATATTATCTTCTTCTTCATTCTTGTCACTCCAGATGGCTATCAGTACTTCCTTCTTAGAAGTCGAGCCACGACAATTCTTCGCATAGTGGCCGGATTTTCTACAATTATTTTCGAACTGATTTGACTCGTTCCAGGCTTGCGAGTTGATGTATTTTCTTCTCCAGTTCAATAAATTGTGTTATTTATTGATGTTCTTGGCATAAAATTCCGATTCTTCATCGTTATCATCAACCGGGTTATCTTCTTCATTTCTTGACATCTTCTTAGCTTCTAAAGCTATATATTTTTCCTTCAGTTTCAGCTTCGTGTTTTGAGATTTAAGGACAATCTCATAATTTATTAGCGAACCAACAAGGGCGCTAAAATCAAGAGTATTGAGATCTTTAGATTCCATAATTCTGTAACCATGCCGTCCCATTCGCGAGGTAGTGATCATAATATTTTCTTGACATTTTCACTACTCGATAAGCATTTTCCGAAGCTTGCTAGCTTATTTGTAATAACCAAAAACCGGTCTAGCATATTTGTGATGGACTCATCGTCTTTCATCATGAAAAGCTCGTAGTCTTGGAGAAGCATATTTATCTTCGTCTCCTTGACTTGATTTGTTCCTTCGTGAGTTACCTCTAACATTTTCCAAATTTCTTTGGCATTGAGGAAATCCGATTATGTTCTTCCGGATCTAAAGCACAATAAAGTAATTGTGTTGCTTTGCTATTGTAGTAGTCGTTCTTCCAATCTGTATGATCGTATTCTTCGAAGCTTTTTAGAGTACCATTGGAATTTGTGGGAGTTTTCGGACCAAGAAAGGTGACTTTCCAGAGCTCAACATCATATGCTCGAATGAATATTGACATCTTCTTTTCCACATCATAAAATTTGATTCATCAAAAAATAGAGGTCGGTTTAAGGCGAGGCCTTCGAATGAGGCATAATGAAGCGCCATTGGATCTTTTTCTCCTCAGATATTAAGCCGACAATAAGAGATACCCGCTCCAATACCAATTGTTGGGTTTGGTACCGCCACTTGAAGGGAGGATAATAGTGCGGTGTAGCATTTTTAAACTCTTTTGCATTTGCGAAAGTGTATTTAAATACGGAATGTAAATCACACAAGATTATAGAGATTCGGCCAAATATGCCTACGCCCTCTCTTCGTATATTTTTCTATAGGTTTAAGATAAACCTTTCCGCTTTGTCTTCTATAGGTATGAGGTAAACCGTTACGATCTTGTCTTCTATCGGTCCAAGATAAACCGTTTCAGTCTTATCTTTATATTGGTCCAAGATAAACAGTTTTCATTTTCTATCGGATAATAAATTAACCTTTTTAGCTTTCAATCAGTATTATGATTCTAACAATGCTGGATCCACGATCCTAATAACACCAAATCAAATCTACAATCCTTTCTCGTGTTTGGTTGAGTGAATTAAACACTCGAACTCTTATCAATTAAGCTCGATTATAACAACAATAATGAATATAACAATATATGAAGTATATAAGCTTTGCTTGAAGTTGTAGGGTGAATACCATATGAAGTGGTATTTATAGGCTTCAAAGCCTAAACTAGCCGTTGGTCACTGCTTGTACATAGCGTACGCTATGCTTCATGTATAGCGTATATAAAGCCTTTAGCGTACGTAATGCTTCCATGTAGCGTACGTTATCTGTTGTTCATTTCAGTCATGTAGCTCCTGTCTCTTACGTAGCGTACGTTAGCCTTCAACATAGCGTATGTTATATCAACCTCAGATAGCCATTGATATGATGTCCTACTCCATGACGTCACATGATTTAGGGTACGTTAAGAACATCTCGTAGCGTACGTTATATGCTCATATCCATTGTATGCCTTTTGACTTTCTAGAATCAATCCAACGGATTGATTTATTTAAATTCGAACTTCACTTTCTCATCGCATACGTTAACTCATATGTCTTGCGTACGTTTATCCCATATCATTATGTACGTTGTTTTTTCACCATAGCGTACGTTGTCTATGTTGTATCTTCAGCTGGGTTTACATAGCGTATGTTAGCCTTGTTGCATAGCGTACGTTATATGTGATTTTGCTTTAGTTCAATGTTTTTCTATCCAGCTCGTGCATATTCGACTTCTTCTTGATTCATTGTTGTTTTTTTTGTTTATAAACTTATTATCTAAACTTCTAAAATGAATATGTGGAATAAAATGTTCCAACATAGTAGAGAATAAAAACCCATGAAAGAAAAATATGTGTACCCAATTACAAAACAACAAACCAAAGTACCGACAATAGAGATATCAGGGACGAGTAGTATCAATAATATCCATCATCATCACACTGCCATTGTGGTCGCTTCACCAAAGCACCTATATCTGAACATATCAACATGTCCATCGCCGAGGGTGTTAGCTTGGAAGATACTACTACAAAACTAGCCTTTAACAGCGCCCTTTTAACAGCGGTTGTTCGAAAACCGTTGTTAAAATGACGCGGTGGCATACATGTAAATAGTGTGCAATAAATTAACAGCGGTTATTAATATAACCGATGTTAAAATAGGCACTTAACAGCGGTTTTATAATAACGGATGTTAAATTTATCCCGAAAAATTAAAAAAAAAAATGAACTTGCAATTTAACATCGGTTGTTAAGTAAAACCGATGTTAAATTTGACAATTTAACATCGGTTGTTAAGTAAAAACCGATGTTAAATTTGACAATTTAACATCGGTTGTTAATTAAAACCGATGTTAAATTTGCTGTGAATTTTTTTCAAAAAAAAATATGTAGTTAACAGCGGTTTTGTTGAAAACCGCTGTTAAAAATACAATACATTTAACAGCGGTTTTTAAAACAACCGCTGTTGTATTATCATTAAGATCAGTTCGAGGATTTTATTTTTCTTTCTTCCTCCGCCTCTGTACCTCTGTCTTTCTTCCTCCGAAGAAAAAGCTTGAAAATCCCATTCTAATAACTGAGGTCTTTGGTGGGGTTACCTTCGCCGGAAATATCGTACATGGTGACTTTGCAAGATTTCTAATTTAAGGATTTCATGAACAACAAAGTTACACTGAAATTTGGGAATTCCTGATAGATCCAAAACCTATCTTCCTTCAAGCTCCCGCCTATCCTTTTAGGTTCTCCTTTAGTTCTACATGGCTCAGAAAGACCTGGTCATTATACCAATCCATGTCCAATCTACGAGCAATTGCTTTGACTTGAGCCTTTAGTGTTAGCGCGGGCAGCGGTCGTTCCTGAGTTACCCAAAACGAAACCGCCCTTCCGGTCGCTGTTGTCCGGCATCTCGATTTTTTGGGACAACAAACGAACCCTGAGCCCGAATCGCCGCTGTTGAACCAAACGAACTGAGCGCGAATCGCCGCTGCTGAACCAAACAAACTTAAGCCCTATTCTACCACACCCGAATCGCCGCTGCGACCTCTCTCTCCGGCCGCTGCCATCTCTGTCTCTCCTACAGGTATTTATTTTTATTTAATTTTATTAGAACTCATTCTTCCCTTATTTTTTGAGCTCCTTTTCTCATTCGGTTCTAAATTCACCATCCCCATCGGCGGCCGCGGCTACCTTCCGCCGCCCACCCTGCCCATTTTTTTGCTTTTCTTCCTTGTATGTTGATTTTTTTAGTTTCTGTTCAATTGTTTTGACAAACAAGAGCATTGGATTGGTAATTAGAAGTATGGCCTGTCGTTTTTTTGCTTTCATTAATGGGATATTCACTTTGAGGGTTCTGAGTTGGGTGTACACTTTGAGGTGATCGTATTCCTTAGTTTCTGTTCAATTGTTTTGACAAACAAGAGCATTGGATTGGTAATTAGAAGTATGGCCTATCGTTTTTTTGCTTTCATTAATGGGATATTCACTTTGAGGGTTCTGAGTTGGGTGTACACTTTGAGGTGCTCGTATTCCTTAGTTTCTGTTCAATTGTTTTGACAAACAAGAGCATTGGATTGGTAATTAGAAGTATGGCATGTCGTTTTTTTGCTTTCATTAATGGGATATTCACTTTGAGGGTTCTGAGTTGGGTGTACACTTTGAGGTGCTCGTATTCCTTGATACCTCAAAGTGTATATTCATGAAACTATGAAAGAAATCTGTTTTGTAGGAGATTATAGCATAATGAAACTATCTCAAAGTGGCAACGTTTTACTTTGGATGTCGGTCGCTACCTTCGTAAGAAGGAGATTATAGCATAATGATATCTTAAGAATTTTTTTTTTAAATGGATGCCATAACTGAGTGAGGAAGAGAGGATACAAGACCTTTTAATTTACTATATGGTATATCTCGTGCTGCAATTAAAGGTATGTTCTAACATAAAGGTATATCTACTATATGGTCGATGAGGATAGCGTGATTACTCTTGTGTGTCTTTCAGTTTTTGTCTGTTACCTTTTAAAGCATGAATTACGTTGGGATAGATGTGGTTAACTTCATAATGATCTTCTCCCTTTGGGATAGATGTTAACTTTCATCTTAAGGATCTTCTCCAAATAGTTAATGCAGGAAAAGGTGACGGTCTTTATAAAATAGTGAGATGACATAGTATATTAATAGCAATAATAGTTGTATGTTTTTGGTAGAAGATTAAAATAACACTAAATGTGGTTGGTTCTAACTAAATGAATTGCAAATTGAATTTCACTATGTGTACAACAGAAAAGAAGAAAAATGGATCGAAGTTGGATGAATGCAAGTCGTAATGTGATGATGAGTATGATAATGGAATCGAACAATTTCTTGAGTTCGCCCGACAAAATCGCCTTAACCCGATGAAAGATATTTTTGCCCTTGTGTCAAGTGTATGAACGGGAGATGACATGAAGCTGACATTATTCGTGAACATCTTATTTGTGAGGGAATAAATACAAACTATACGATTTGGATATGGCATGGCGAACTAGTAGACATTCCAACTGAAGACACACACGTAGATATAGATGGTGATCAATTTGAAGACATGATTCGTGATGTTGGAGAAGAATCATTCCGATGAGCGCATGTTTATGATGCATTGAAAAGTGATTCAGAGACTCCTTTATATCCAGGTTGTAAAAATTTTACACGCTTGTCTGCCGTGCTGAAGTTGGTTAATGTGAAAGCAAAAAATGGGTGGAGTGATAAAAGTTTCACCGAATTACTCGAGTTGATACAGGAGATACTTCCAGAAGGTAATAAATTGCCTAACCGTACTTATGAGGCGAAGAAGGTTTTGTGTCCGATGGGTTTATCGTATAAGAAAATACACGCCTGCCCTAATGATTGCATATTGTACCGAAAAGAGTTTGAATTATTGCATAAGTGTCCTAGGTGCGGGGCATCACGCTACAAAGTGAAGCATGATGATTCTAGTGATGGAGAGAGCACACAACGAGGGCCTCTAGCGAAGGTGTTGTGGTATCTTCCAATTATTCCAAGGTTCAAGCGACTGTTTGCTAATAAGGATGACGGAAAGAATCTCATATGGCACGCAAAAGGGAGAAAATGTGACGGACTAATTCGTCATCCTGCTGATTCTGTACAGTGGAAGAAAATAGATCATTTATTTCCGGATTTTGGGGGTGAGGCAAGAAACCTTAGGCTTGGACTTGCCACAGATGGGATGAATCCGTTTGGTAATTTAAGCACTAAGCATAGCTCATGGCCCGTCCTACTTGTGATCTACAATTTACCTCATTGGTTATGTATGAAGCGGAGATATGTTATGTTGTCAATGATGATTTCAGGCCCAAAACAACCAGGAAATGACATAGATGTTTATCTAAGTCCGTTGATTGATGATTTGAAAATGATGTGGGATGAAGGGGTTGACGTGTTTGATGGGTACCACCAACAAAGTTTCAAGCTACGTGCAATGTTATTTAGTACCATTAATGACTTTCCGGCATATGGAAACTTGAGCGGGTATAGTGTGAAGGGGCATTATGCATGTCCTATATGTGAAGAAAACACAAGTTACGTTCAGTTGAAACACGAAAAAAAAACAGTTTACACTCAACATCGGAGGTTTCTCAAGCGCCATCACCCATATTGTAGATTGAGAAAAGCTTTTAATGGATACCAGGAAGAGGGATTTGCACCGATACCATTAACAGGTGAGCAAGTTTACGATCGCGTTAAGAATATCAATACTGTGTTTGGGGAAGCTACAAAAAAGTCCGTTGCGACAAATATATGGAAGAAGAGGTCCATATTATTTGATCTTCCATACTGGAGCAAACTAGATGTTAGGCATTGCATAGATGTTATGCATGTGGAAAAAAATGTGTGCGATAGTGTGATCGGCACACTTCTCAATATTAAAGACAAAACAAAAGATGGTGTACAGGCTCGTCTAGACCTAGAGGATATGGGTATTCGTCCTCAGTTGCATCCGCAATCAGTTGGTAAACGAACTTATCTCCCCCCAGCATGTTATACTTTATCAAAAAGGGAGAAAATCAGCTTTTGTAAATGTTTACAAGGCATTAAAGTGCCACAAAGTTACTCTTCAAATATTAAGAGTCTTGTGTCGTTGCCAAATCTTAGATTGGTTGGCTTAAAGTCCCATGACTGTCATGTCTTGATGCAACAACTTCTAGTAGTTGCTATACGTGATGTTTTGCCTAAAAAAGTGAGGCATGTCATAACTCGCTTGTGCTTTTTTTTCAATGCTATATGTAGCAAAGTGATAGATCCTCTAGTTTTGGATGAGTGGAAAAATGAGGTCATTGTTATCTTATGCCAATTGGAGATGTATTTTCCTCCTTCTTTTTTCGATATCATGGTTCACTTACTTGTCCATCTAGTTAGAGAGATTGAAGAGTGTGGCCCTGTTTATTTGAGATGGATGTACCCCATTGAGCGATACATGAAGATTTTCAAAGGGTATACCAAGAACCCATTTCGTCCTAAGCATCTATTGTGGAGAGGTACATTGCGTAAGAAGCTATCGAGTTTTGCATGATTACATGTCACAAGTGGAATCAGGGATTCCTAAGTCTCGACATGAGGATAGAATTAGAGGAAAGGGTACACGAGGTGTTAAAGTTGTAACCAAGAGTCGAGATGAGGTGCTTCAAGCACATTTGTACATTTTGAATAACACTGATGATGTTCTTCCCTACTTGTCAGCTCACAAGAATCATTTGAAGATAAAGAATCCCCGAATGAGTGAAAAATGGTTGTTGATCGAACATAATAAGACTTTCTTGAGATGGTTTAAGGAACAAATTTCTAGCAGTGCATCTGAAACATTACAATGGCTAGCTTACGGACCCAAATCTGATGTCGTAACTTGGAGTGGATACGATATTAATAAGTACTCATTCTATACAAAGTCACAAGATGACAAGAGTACGATTCAAAATAGTGGAGTTACTCTTCAAGCCGAGTCTATGCACTTTTCAAGCTCAAAAGACAAAAACCCAGTTTTGGCATCGACGAGTTACTATGGAGTTATAGAAGAGATCTGGGAACTTGATTATGTTAAGTTTAGAGTGCCTGTGTTTAAGTGCAAGTGGGCTGATAATAATACGGGTGTGTAAATTGATGAGTTAGGATTTACTTTGGTAGATCTTCACAAGGTAGCTTACAAAGACGAGCCTTTTATCATGGCACACCAAGCAAAACAGGTGTTCTATGTCAACGATCCATGTAATGAAAGATTGTCCGTGGTTATTCCTGGTAGAAGTGTGGATATGAATGAAACTGAAGAATCAACGTTTGACAATTGTGAATTTATTCCTTTGTCAACACGGTTACCCACTATCGTTGAAGAAAATGAAGTCGATTTACATACATGCCATTCGAAATGACCATGATGAAGGTTTATGGGAGAACTATGATCTCAAAAGATAAATAAAAATCAGTACATGAACGAATACATCTAAGTTTTGCATAGATACATATGTCATTTTGTTCTCATTCTAAGTCTAACCGAATTAATTTATTCTCCTCTTATAAAGTGAGTAGGTGTTCACTTAAAAACTCTTTGTCAAAAACTAATACTTGTCAAAAACTAATACTTATCGCATCATACATGGTGTATGTATATCTCGTCGCCATAATGTAATGACATAATTTTACTTTTTAGTCATTTCTACATCTTGTTATTTACTTGTTTCCATTATCTATTTATAAATCCAAATAGACCATGAAGAAGCTCGCTAAACAAGAATAAAAATCACCGTAAAAGTTTTTCAAAGTACAAGATAGCAATACATGGGTACTGCTTAAGAGGAACATCATCTTTTACTCTTGTGGTCATTAATTCAGATAAATTTTGGTTTATGGAATCAATCGTGTTTAAATTTCCAAGAATGGGTGATTGTTTGGAAGTCTTCCTCAATAATGTTGCTTTGGTATTTGTTTCGATTCAGATCGACACGCCCTCAAGCTTTTACAAATCCTTTGCATGGTACTCGAGAGATTATTAAGCAAGAGTTGTTGATCCGTACTTTGTCTCATATCGACTGGAAGAAAGAACTCTAATATATAATCATTGTCACCCGTATAAATACTTCTAAGCCTGACCGCAATGACATTTAGGCCATATTTGCGGGCATGATGAACAAGTGGATATTCGCTTATATGGTATTCCTTCACGTCAGCATAGAAGAAAGGGTGATTTGATTGAAGAGCTTTCCCAACTATACCTTGTCCTTCCTCCAAGTAATGTTCTACACATGCATGCACAAAACCCTTCATATCTTTGTCATTCATATAAGAGGCCCTATCTTCAACGCACAGTATATATTTACTGTTTAAACTACTACAAAGATACTCTAGCTTGTAGCATATTAGTTCCATTACGAGGACCTTGTGTGTAACTACATGGAATCCATGTAAGTGCCAGAGGTAGTCGATGTGTATAGCAAACAACACGTAAAACATCAGTAATATCGGACAAAGCTTCCTACTGATTCTTAGAGAGATTCTGCAATTTGACATTTGGTTTTAAAACAAATTAACAATCATTATCATGGAATTAAAAAAAATCCAAATGAATAAAGAAAATCAAATTGATGAAAACCTGATGATATAGTCTCGGCGGTGCAACACTCCTTAAATTCATAGCCTGAAAAGCAAGTAAAATAATCTCACAGTAAGGTGTAGAATACATCAGCAATAAGAGTTCCATGCAAATTTTTACTTGTATACTTATGAGATTAAGAGTTCCATGCAAATTTTGGATCAAACTACTTTACGGACTGTAGAAGACTAATAAAAAATTCTCCCTTTATGTTTTCATGACAACTTTAATATTTTCTTGTGCAGTAAACTCTCTCGAAATCCAGATTCCTGTGCTCCTGCTGGTAGAAAAGAAGGTTTGCACTCAACATCTGAACCGTATGTTTTGTCAAATTAAAATGGACATTTACTTCTTTCCACTAATAGTTCCCCTGTGAATTTCTACCAAGAACTAGAAAGGGAGGAAATAAATGAAAAGAATTGGCTTTTCCAAATATGAACATATGCCTTATTTTAACATGGGTTATGATAAGTGCTTTATTGTAGGAACAACCTTGGATGCTGATAGGCTCCTGAAGTTGCTTTCCGAGTCGGCAAAACATGTAAGTTAAAAGTGTAATGCTGGATAATTAGCTGTTACCTTAGTATATTTACGGCATTATAACCTACCAAGATGTTTCATATGATTAAGTCAGTATTACATTTTAAGAGTGTCATACATTTGGTGGGTGTCATTCCTCTTTTTTTTCCCGGGTTCGATGATTTCAAAGACCATGGTCTTCTCGGAAATTTTCGGGTTGAAGATTGGCATGTAATGTCGATGTTCTAAAGCATTTCTAACTGTTCCTTGAGCAATTACAAGATACAAGGGGTAGAAATCAATGCATGCTATAATATAACAAGAATAAAAATTATTTGCTATTAGTTTTTTGACAAAGAGTTTTTCAAAAAAAAAATATTACTGTTGTGTTTGACAAGTATTAGTTTTTTGACAGAGAGTTTTTCAAACAAAAAATATTATTGGTGTATGTTGTGTTTGACAAATATTATTTTTTTGGTTTATGTTGTGTTTGACAATATTTTCATTTGTCTATACAGGCACATGACTTCTCCTCGGCATCCTTCTCGTTCTCCTTCTCATTCTCCTCATACTCCTCGCCATTCTCCTCCTCATTCCGCTGCTTCTCCTCATACGCATACTACTACATCGAGAAATCCCACAAGATGTAGAAGTATGGCCAAAAGGCGTATAGATGGGAAAAAGCTACCTCTTGATATCGATCCAGTCAGGGGAAAACTTAAGTACGAGCACAAAGTCAAGTTGAGTACGTATTTGGGTAAACTTGCGAAAGATCATGTTTCTATATTGTACGATCGATGGAATCACGTACCGGACAAGCCCGATAAGAAAATGCTGTGGCATGATGTATTGGTACGTGCATTACTTTTGTGATTAATTATGTGTTTCACTTTGTGCTTAAATTAAATTAAATTATTCTATAAAAACTGAAATTAAATAAAATAATTTAACAATCTGAATTAAATATAAATATGGATTAAATTTGAAATTTATTAATAAAAAACTTACTTTAAGTATTTTATTTTATAAAAACTGAAATTAAATAAAATAATTTAAAAAATTGAATTAAATATAAATAATCTGAATAAAATTAAAATTTATGAAAAACATTATTTGATCAAATTATTCTATAAAAACTTAAATTATAGCAAATAATTTAAAATTGTATTATTGATAACGTTTCAATTTGAATTGTCAATGTAGGCCAACTTTGATGTCACCAAATTAGCAATATTGGTCAATTTCGCATGAAGACATTGCGATCTATTGGCGGGATGTGGAGGCAATTTAAGACCGATTTGACCGTAGTATATATATGGTCCGTCGAAAGGGTTGTCTCCTTGCGAGAAATATGGTATATCGGAGGACGATTGGAAAGAATTCAAAAAGACTCGTGAGGACCCTACTTGGGAGGTAAATTCTGAATTCAAAAGACATTTTCTGTAGCTCGATTACTTGCAGATATTTCCTTACATATTACTTCGTGTTGCAATTTTCATACAAAGCAGAAATGAGATGAAATTCTAAAAAAAACGGAACATCATATGTTTTTCGAGTTACATGAGAAAAAAATATCATGAGACAAAGAATATGTAAACAGAAACAAACACATGGGTTTTTTTATGATTTCAAATCAAAGGTATATATAATTTTAGTGGGTATATATATAATCAAACAAAAACGAATTAAAGAAGATGTCTGGGGAGAAAATCACTTTCCACAAGACGAATATGTCTTTCTTAATTGTAGAGCGAAACGATGATAGATATAGCACCCTGAGGTTCTGAATTATAATTTACAAACGACAATTGGTCAAGAATAAAGTTACCAAAGCAGATTGTTAACACTCTTCCATTTTCTTAAAGAATTTCGTTTTTATCATATGCAAAAGGGACAACAGTGGCATAGTTTCGGCGTTGATGAGATAGGTGTTGTTTTATTGTCTTTTGTATCCTGATTGATAGCCACTAGATTGACAATGGCGTTGATGAGATAGGGACTGTTTTGAATGTCTTTTCTATCCTGATAGACACTAGGTTTACAATTGTAACATAATGGCTTCTGAATTAGCTTATCTAAAATCTCATAGCCTCTATAATTCATTTTCTCCCCCAACTTTATGAAAGATAAAATCGAGATTCAAATATAAACCTTTTAATCTCAAATATGTGAAGTGCATTCTTTTATTATTTACTGCACTGAAGTTTCTAGCACTTGATGGCACTGAGAAAATAAAAACTTCAGTAGGGAAGAGAAATAGAGGTGGAACGAGAGAGTAAACTGAGTAGACGGACTAGCAACAAAACAAACGACGGAAGAGAGTTAAGGATGAAGTCAACGACATAGCAAACTCATTTCTAACCAAGTTTCCAGGCCTGAAACAATCTACACCGTATGCAAATTCGCAAGGGACTCATTTACTCCTCTCTTCTATCGCTATCTGAGGAATCCTTGCCCGATCTTTTCTGAACTCTATTTCCAAACAAGATATTCTTTCCCCCTAGATTCACACATTAAGTCCCCCACCCTCCCTCAAAAAAAAAAAAGAATGAGCTGAAGTGTATCCCCAACTACAGATGCCTGAAAACTACAGGATAAAGTCACTTCATTATCAGGGCCATTTTTTGGTGCAGAAAACAACCTGGTAATTTGAAAAAATCAAGTGTCTGGTTGTTCCACCGCTGAAGTCTAGTATTTTGGATATACAGTTCCAGCTTATCCAAAATGGCGAATTTCAATTTTGTTTCAGCCTATGTTATTACGATTTGAAAGAAGTGTTACAATGTAAGAGAATTATGAGAAATTCACAAAGAATCATAAAAAGTTAGCTGCCATTACTCAATATTAAATATGAATATGTTGTGACAACACAAATACACTTAGTGCATACCTACAAAGGATTGGGAAGACTTTATTCATATTTGTTGCATCACATTGTACTTGACCTATGAACACATTGATAGTACAAATATTATTTCGATTCCTTGCAAATATTTTTTCCCAGGAAAAGAGAATCAAGAAACAAGATATAGCGAAGATGAACAATGCTCTCCATACTATGGCTCGAGGCGGATATGATTTTGTGGAGCTGCAGGAGATGGAGAGAAAGATGAAGGAGCGTAAAGAAGAAGCGTCAAAGTCTGGAGAAGATGTTATTATTGATCCTCCATCTCCTTCTTCACGTCATCAGAGGTGGAAACTTGGTCGCCAAAAAAGATCTGGAGGAGTGTCATCAGATGCAGCACGAGAGATTATTACTAAGATCGTAAGTTTAAAAAATTATTTAATATTTGACAATGTACTTCTAATTAAATAAACTTATTTTTCTTATCTTTTCAAAAGTTGATTCTGGAAATTTTTGTTTTGCAATTAAATTCTATAACTTCAATTTTTGTTGTTGAAAAAAATAAAAGTCGTAATATTAACTTGTGAAAGGTTGTGAATAAAATTTTAAAAGTTCAGTTTTATGTTTCACTTATGAAACAAAGTTTTTTTTATCCATACAAGAAAAATATTAACTGTTCATTTATGTTCTTCACATTTGTGTTACACTTACGAAAAAATGTTCTTTTGTAGGATGAGTTGGAGGCACAGTGTACACAGGGCAGCTTCACTCCCGAGGGACGACATGATATATTGGCCGAGGCCATTGGGAGACCGGAGCACCCTGGTCGTGTTCGTGGGATTGGATTTGGTGTAGGCATTCTAGATTATTTTGGACGATCTTCACGTCGATCTGCATCATCAAGTGTGTTGGAGGAACTAACGAAGAAGATCACATATGATGTGACACAAAATTTGATGAAGACATTTGGCCATTCACAGCAGCCCCACACCGATCTACGTACACATGATGATCATAATGTCACACGTGTCGCACGAAGGGAGTTGTGCCGATGATGTTCCCGCCCTTCACGAGGGAAGACTCACTGGGACACCGGTCGATTTGGATTTTATGTGGACGAGCGTCCTCCTCCTCTAGTCGCTATCGGTCAAGTTCATCATGGTGATTCTACCCTGCACTGTGCACCTTTACCAGCTCATTTGGTTAAGGTAGTAGTCGAGGAGGCCGTAGATGGCGGTGCCGAAGTTCCTATACCTACTGAAGAGGTAAGCTTAGTGAGGGAAGCTCTAGGTACCTTTATTGCATGGCCAAAGGATCTTGTCGTTGCCGACTTTATCAAGGTATATTTCTTTCATGTTTTAATATTAAATCTAAATAAAAGATACATCTAATGTTTAGCCTAATTACAAAAAATTTCAATTACCTCTGAAGGGATCAAAAACACCTAGATCTGTATTTATCTAAACAAATATCCCCTGTTGAGAGATTAATGGGTTTTTATGTAATTAGACTAAGACCTTGGGGTACTTTTTGTAACTTTACCATTAATTCAATACCGTCAAGGAAAGAAAAAAAGATGTAAAATAGTTGGTTTTTACACTACTTGTCCTCAAGAAACTAGCTGAAAATTTAGAATATTTAGAATTTAGAAAATTAAGAATAAAATTTGTAGTTTTTAATATTAAAATCTAAATAAAAGATACTTCGTTTACAATTGGTTTTACAGTTGTTTTTTACAGTTTTCATGTTTCTTCTATATGATTTAGGATATTGAGCGACCCGAGCCACCTAAGAAACATGATCGTCAAGATGACCGGTCGAGTGACAGTGACACGTTGAGAGAGTTATTTAGTGTTGCAGCGACTCTCTTTAGTGAGCCGTTACAGGTGCCATGGGATACAGCTTCCTTTGGTTGTGGTGGTGATGACATTACCTTGTACATAAGTTACAATGATCTTTTGGAAATCATTCAAGACAGGCAGTGGCTTACCTTATCGATTCTACAGTTTTGGACTTTGTAAGTAATTCTTTACATGCATATTTATGAATTTTATCAAAAATTCATAGTTTGAAACGTAAATATGAAAATCGCCACTTAAAGAGTCTGATATATAATTGTTAATAGATTTATCGTATATATAATATATTATAATGCATTTTTATTTTTTCACACATTTATTACAAATTCACCGTCTCAAAAAATAAATATACATTGTAACATAATATGCGTGCAGTGACTCTATAATAAATATGTACGAAGTCATGTTTCAATTTTAAGGAATGGTTTCCATTTGAACTAATTATATATATATATATAAGTTAGTTAATTTTAAAAGATACATATTTGATTGAACTGGGATTCTAGCTCCTGGTGTTTTTTTTTGTGATTGAACTGGGATTGAACTCGGATTAATTAGATACAAATCAATTCAAACGAAACATCCTGTGTACCGCCTTGAATATATGCTTCTGGTATGTTTGAAACCATGTGCGAAAATGATCTGTTTAAATAAGGTAGTAATATTTTGTTTAACAAATTAGGTACTTATCTAAATTGAACGTGGGCACGATGGACGAGAATTTGTATGGATATTTTGATCCTCAATCCATTCAAAATATGGGAAATAAGGGAGAGGAGGCCTCCAGATGTAACACCCCCAAGATATTCGAGGAGAATTACAGCGCCGTGGACCCCTACATGGGACCCACCAGGCTAACACAAGAAAACACCACTCGACTAACCGCCTCGGTTAGCAAGGAAACAATTATTAACAATAAGAACATAAAACAACACGTCCGGTACAACCGGCATAAATAACATCAACCGACAAATACAGTAACTCCAACGAAGACCAATCACAATCTGAAAGGAAAAGCCTAAGTACTCACGAGTACAATCTATAAGTTTACAATTTGGAAAACATCCACATCAAAAGAGACAGTAAGAAATAACAAGACTCGATTGCACATGTCAACAACCTTGGCCGACATCCTCGTACCATCCCAGCGCCCGCTCGTCTGGCTGAACATAACACGAAATCCATAACAAGAATTTCCCGACAACGGGTCCCCAAAGGGTTAGCAATTACGCTAGTACAAGTATTCAAGGCAAACCAATCGCTTACACATTTCATAGTACATGCACCAATATCATTTCAAAACCAAAACAAGACATGTCTTTTCCTAAATAAACAGTCAAACAATTTGCCGTAGGAACAGGGCTATACCATTGATCCCGCTCCGTGATCCCTAAGGACCCTCCCGAGCCGGCCATATTATAAAACAAGTCACGCACACGCATCGCCTTGGGAACGTGGCTATACCATTGATCCCGCTCCGTGATCCCTAAGGACCCTCCCGAGTGGCTAGCGAAACAAACTCGTGAATCCGTGGCTATACCATTGGATTCCCTCCGTGATCCCGTCGGACCCTCCCGAGGTGAGCAATCACACACAATATACATTACTATTTCACGTTAAGCATAAAGGTTTCCAAAAATACTTGCCTTGAATTATTGACGACGCAACGAACGGAAAGGAAAGTCACCGAACGCTAGGAACCAATGAAACCGAACCTAACGATTCAAGAATACAATCACAACCATTTCTAAATGAATACGGAATTGGAATACACCCGAAAACCCGCCTACGATTCATGTATATTCGTATATAAACAACAACGAGGGCGGACCGCAACCAAACCCTCTCGATTCCGTAAAAATCACGAAATATACCATGAATCCGTAGGGAAACTAAGAATACTAACAAGATTAATCATATTCATCATGAATTAATCAACAAAACGGAACGAATCGGACAAAAACACGAAAACCCCCAATTTTACCAAAAGTAGGGTTCTAAAGATCTAACCTTGATTCGCTGGATCAAGGGATGATATCGGACGAATGATTGATGATATAACCCAAGGAACTCCATGGATATGTTGTTAAACAACATGGCTTCAACCTTAGAACACGCCCAGCTGCGGAAGAGGAGAGGAAGAAGGTGAAAAATGGCAAGAAAAACGTCTGCAGGGCCTTTTATAGGCTGACAGACTCGACCGTGTCCGCCTGACACGGTCGTGGCGCGCAGCTGGCCGGCAGGGACTCGACCGTGTCTTGCTAGACACGGTCGCGGCGCGGAGGGGTCTTCCGACAGTGACCCGTCCGACAGCGACACGGCATGACTCGACCGTGTCCTGGAACACGGTCGGGCGTGTCGGCAGTCGTCTCAGGCTTATCCGGAAGAGTTCGGCTCGGCCGTGCTGCACGACAGTCGGGTCTGAGGCGAGACTTCCGGCTTATCCGGACGAAATGCGGCACGGGCCGTGTCGGACGACACGGCCGAGTTCGGCCGGCAGTGATCGCCAATAACGAGCGGTTGAGCTAAAACGACCACAACTCTCTCGTCCGGACTCCGATTGACTCACCGCTCGAACCATTGGAAAGCTAACTCGATGCTCTATAATATTGCAAGATTCAGAATTTTTGGAGTTACCAAAAATTAATGGTGATCTAACAAAGTAGAACTCATACTTAGAAAAGTCGTTTAGTAATCCTGAATTCAACAAAACGACACCGAAACCCGAACCCGAATACGAACCGAAGATACGGTTACGAAGTACTCACAAGGACGAATCTAAGAGCTAGTAGGACACACGATTCCGACCACCCGAAGGCTCGAAATTCGACAACGGAAGGTAATTACCCCAAACTTTGGGAAATTACGAAAATGGCCCAAATGCCCGAAAATCACCATAGACAACGAATAATCAAACCGAAGCTCACAACACGTATAACAACGTTAAATGAACTTACGAAAAACCCCAAACGACAGTTTCGAATGAGATTCGCAAGAACCGAACTCAAGCGCGGAAAAGTCGTTAAAAAGCACGGAACTCAACAAAGCAGCACCGAAACGAACTCGGGTGACAAAAAGTGCAGAATTAAATATTCTCCGAATGACGAAACGGTCAAAAGCGAGTCGTCAAAACGGACTTCGGCCGAAAAAAGAAGTTTACCGAAAATCGAAAATTTGCGGATATTACATTCTACCCTCCTTAAAAGAAGTTTCGTCCCGAAACTTAAAACAAGTAGGGGGAAGAAATATTCCGCTAGGAAAACTCAACAAGATACACAAGAATGCGTAACTAACGCCCAACGGCGAAATGTTACAATCAACGCAAAGGAATATACGGCGTGAAAACACGCTCCACGGCGACTAACACAATGTCGCCGTTAGGGATACAATAAAACCAACAAATGACAAGCGTAATCAAACGGATAATATAGCCAATTCAATTATCCGACAATCACAAAACACAACGAACGAAAGTCAGTATGATTGACCAATTCAACGGTACATCAATCGAAACACGAGCCAATTGCTGAACTAATACTGAATTCCACCGCCCAAGGGTTGGAAGATCGAAAACGAGACTAATTTCCCAAACTTAAGGGAATTAGGAAGGAGCCTGAATGCTCAACGATCACAAAACGAGAACAAAAACTGAACAAGCAAACGATCGAGATAACAAAAATCGAACAATCATGTCCGAAACACGAAGGATAATAAAACTCAAACAACAACTCCCAGGATGATCTGGTGAGAACTACAAGGAGTGCATTCCCATAAGATCCACAGGATAGGGAATAGCGATTGAAAAGTCACAGCGACAAACGAGTTATTCCAAAACAATACCACACTCGTTCAATCAACAAAAGCAAGGGATAGGGAAAGTTCAGAAATGTCAACAAACATAAACGAGTTGACAGAGTCGACAATACAGAAGTTCCAAATCCGATCCACTTCGAATAAAAGAACTAGTAGAACCAAAAGATGTTACTTCCGAACAAGGTTCACAAGAATCGAACCGAACTCGGAAAAGTCACAGCGATAACGAGATCGACCCAAAACAAGATCACAGCTCGTTCGAATGATGAACCCGAAATACAAAACAAGTTAAGACAGTATCAACGAACACGAGCGAATCGATAGACTGGAGAAAGAGAAAATACAGAAGTCAAAATAGTATGGGTAGTATCCCCGACCTCATCCACGAAATTCACAAAAACAGGAGCAAGGTAACAAGACATTAAACAACCGACACATAACGGAACGATCACCGATGCACACGGTCATACCAAACCAAGCTCTAACAGCTCGCACATGCGCGTCAACGTAGAAATCACTACGAGGCGGCAACATTCGACACTAACATCCCACCTCTCACAACAAATGCGTGGCAACGCCTCGACGTTCATGCCACCAATCTGATCATACTCGGGAGCAAACATCATAACGACAACGCGAACATCATACATATATACCCATCCCTCAAACGGGAATGGATAGGCTTTAAAAACGAAAACCTCATTTTGAAAATAATTTAGAAGAACATCGGTTGATCTTGAGTATCACCTTTCAAAAAGTACAAACGTGAAACATCGTTATCGAGACTTTGGAGAACCTTTTCGCATTTGATAAAAATGAGGACACTTTCTCTTAGTGAAAACTTTCAGAATATTCGACCCTCGGGTCTAAATAAACGTGATTCTCACACATTGAAAATATCTCAAAATATTTTGGTCCTCGAGGTAGAAGAATTTTGAAACGTGTTGTGGTACCTTGTATGTACTACGAGAAAATAACTCATTTTAAAAGTACGTCTCAAATTTATTTTCTAAGATACTCAAGGTTTTTCGTATACAATAGGCCAAAATTCCCTAACTCCCACTTGTCAATATTCACTTAAACGCATCATAGCACACTCATTAAATCGCTCACAATCAAGACAGTGATATACAATCCCTAGGATATGCTTAACAACATCGTTAAAACAACGATCGGTTTATCAAAACCGGATGGAAAACGACATCAAGAACAAAACTCCAAAAAGTCAACTCTAGGGATTCAAGAAAAATTGCCTGGATTCGGCGAAGAACAATGGATTAGATGATGTTAAAAATCATCTAGGATACTCCAAAACACCTTTGGATGGACGAAAACAGAAATCAGCCCCAATACGAAACCTAGTCGCTCCGTCTCAATCTCATGGAGGAAGAAGAAAAATGAAGAAAATGCAACTTCTAGACTTGTGTCCGGTATTTATACTGGACAAAATTAGCGTGCGCTAATCATTAAGGTTAGCGTGCGCTATCACGGCACCAAACAAAACTCCTGACCAAAAATACACTGTTAGCGTGCGCTAATCCCAAGTGTTAGCGTGCGCTAACGAGAACTTCAGACTCAGTCCAGTAGCTCCTGGACTGCTATGAACTACCAGGTAGCGTGCGCTATTCTCCCTTTAGCGTGCTACCAACGTACTCTCGCGCGCGTAAGCCGTAAAGCGTAGCGTGCGCTAACAATTCACAGAGACAACAACAGAACATATCATAAAAATTACATGCCGTAAACCCTTCTCACAAGGATTTACCAGGCTAAGCATGATTTCCCATCTCATTT
This sequence comes from Orobanche coerulescens, assembly GCA_033398695.1. NCBI lineage: Eukaryota > Viridiplantae > Streptophyta > Magnoliopsida > Lamiales > Orobanchaceae > Orobanche > Orobanche coerulescens. The sequence goes on along the minus strand of CM065805.1, from coordinate 142,379,557 downwards.
CGAAAATGCTAAAAAGACCAATGACGGAGATATTTTCCAAAACTCAAAAACTCATTTGTCAAACCATCATGAAATATTCAAGGCCAAAATGCCAAAACTTGATTCAAGGAATCGGTTTTACGAAATAAAACTCAGTTTGCAAAATACCGAAAGCTGTTTGAAAGAACTCACGCAGCGGATAAAATACGGTACGAAAATACATCAAGAAGGATTTACACTCCTCGTATAAACCAAATACGAGAGTCTAATAAACACATATCGTGAAATCAAAATCCACAGAAGGATTCCATCATTTAACGACTAATCATACAAATAACTCGTGTCACACGAGGCACAACACAAGGAAGGGAGTTTAACATCCATAGGTCGCACGTAAGTGACGACCACCCCTCGATACTAATCACGACCAATGATCTCAAACGACGCGTCGCGATGCGACTAAGTCAGACAAAATCCGTTAAGACAAAACTCGACAAACACAACATGATTCGACAGCCTAGGTTTCCCCAGGCTAATCTGATTTTTAAAATCGTATACTCTAGTCATTCGAAAATAAAACCGGTAAGTTAAAAATCGTTTTCAAGACCCTTTTAAACACGACAAGGGCTTAACAATGGTAGCATTTTATAAAATGTCCTAAAACACTTTTAAACATGACCTTTAAATACGACACAAGGTTTTATTTGAAAATACAAGGCTGGCTCGCCCAAATTCATGTCACTTTTCGAAAACCCACAATACGATCAAGTCTAAGAAATTTTCAAGCATGCACGCCGCATGTATTATTATTAATAGAACACATTGGTTGTAAATAATAATAATTAGCCAAGTACCAACAATTCCCGGACACCCTCATATACGACATTCAAAAATCACCAGTTTAAAAAGCGCAACTCGGAAATACTAATTCCAAGCATATGTCAAACTATCTTTTCAAGTTTAACAGCGTAACCAAAGATCACCGATTTGGACATATGTCGAAACCAGCTATGTGAGTTTCTCAACAAACTCTGCCATCAATACCTATACCGGAACATATCAATGTTCAAAACTTCTACATCATACTGCACCCTTCGGTGTCCAAACCATCAGTACGTTCGGCTCAACATACATTTAGTATATCGCAATTACCAAACACAGATTCCATCACACAGCAAAAGACTAAAGAGTCAAGCCCTCTCACAATATACCACGGAGCAAAAATCGGATCTTTCGATCACCAACGATCCCACCAATGCTAGGAAGTTTAGCGATGGAAGGCTCGCAAAACGACAAACGGTCAAGCCCAGAACGACGCACATACTCCAGAGAGATAAAGAACTGCGCAATACTAGAATCAAAAGTGCACGAACCGGATGGATCGAAAAAAACAACTCGACGATAAGTACGAGAGAGGCAATCACAGCTCAAGAAGTGGAATTTCAATACGAGAAAATAAGAGAATCGAGTAAGGAAAACTTACGAGCACTGGATGTACTGAGATGCCGGCAGCGGTGTGACAATGTGCAAAACAAAACACAACTAGACCCAAATAACCAACAAGCCTAGGTATCCATAAACCTAGAGCTCTGATACCAATTTCTGTAACACACCTAAGAAATACCAGGAGAATAACAGCCCCGTGGTCACCTACAAAGTACCCACCACGCTAACACAATAAAACACCAATCGACTAACCGCCTCGGTTAACAAAGAAACAATTATTAACAATAAGAACATAAAACAACACGTCAGTACAACCGCATAAATAACATCAACCGACAAATACAAGAACTCCAACGAAGACCAATCACAATCAAAGGAAAAGCCTAAGTACTCGCGAGTACAATCTATAAGTTTACTATTTGGAAAACATCCACATCAAAAGAGACAAGAAGAAATAACAAGACTCGATTGCACATGTCAACAACCTTGGCCGACATCCTCGTACCATCCCAGTAGCCCGTCTGCAATGAACATAACCTCAAATCCATAACAAGAATTTCCCGACAACGGGTCCCCAAAGGGTTAGCAATTACGCTAGTACAAGTATTCAAGGCAAACCAATCGCTTACACATTTCATAGTACATGCACCAATATCATTTCAAAACCAAAACAAGACATGTCTTTTCCTAAATAAATCAAACAATTTGCCGTGGGAACAGGCTATACCATTGATCCCGCTCGTGATCCCTAAGGACCCTCCCGAGCTGGCCATATTATAAAACAAGTCACGCACACGCATCGCCTTGGGAATGTGGCTATACCATTGATCCCGCTCCGTGATCCCTAAGGACCCTCCCGAGTGGCTAGCGAAACAAACTCGTGAATCCGTGGCTATACCATTCGATTCCCTCCGTGATCTGTCGGACCCTCCCGAGGTGAGCAATCACACACAATATACATTACTATTTCACGTTAAGCATAAAGGTTTCCAAAATACTTGCCTTGAATTATTGACGACGCAACGAACGGAAAGGAAAGTCACCGACGAACGCTAGGAACCAATGAAACCGAACCTAACGATTCAAGAATACAATCACAACCATTTCTAAATGAATACGGAATTGGAATACACCGAAAACCCGCCTACGATTCATGTATATTCGTATATAAACAACAACGAGGGCGGACCGCAACCAAACCCTCTCGATTCCGTAAAAATCACGAAATATACCATGAATCCGTAGGGAAACTAAGAATACTAACAAGATTAATCATATTCATCATGAATTAATCAACAAAACGGAACGAATCGGACAAAAACACGAAAACCCCCAATTTTACCAAAAGTAGGGTTCTAAAGATCTAACCTTGATTCGCTGGATCAAGGGATGATATCGGACGAATGATTGATGATATAACCCAAGGAACTCCATGGATATGTTGTTAAACAACATGGCTTCAACCTTAGAACACGCCACCGCGGAAGAGGAGAGGAAGAAGGTGAAAATGGCAAGAAAAAGCGTCTGCGGGGCCTTTTATAGTCGAGACTCGACCGTGTCCGCCTGACATGGTCGTGGCGCGCAGCTGGCCGGCAGGGACTCGACCGTGTCTTGCTAGACACGGTCGCGGCGCGGAGGGGTCTTCCGACAGTGACCCGTCCGACAGCGACACGGCATGACTCGACCGTGTCCTGGAACACGGTCGGGCGTGTCGGCAGTCGTCTCAGGCTTATCCGGAAGAGTTCGGCTCGGCCGTGCCAGACGACACGGTCGGGTCCTGAGGCAGAGACTTCCGGCTTATCCGGACGAAATGCACGGGCCGTGTCGGACGACACGGCCGAGTTCGGCCGTGATGATCGCCAATAACGAGCGGTTGAGCTAAAACGACCACAACTCTCTCGTCCGGACTCCGATTGACTCACCGTTCGAACCATTGGAAAGCTAACTCGATGCTCTATAATATTGCAAAGATTCAGAATTTTTGGAGTTACCAAAAATTAATGGTGATCTAACAAAGTAGAACTCATACTTAGAAAAGTCGTTTAGTAATCCTGAATTCAACAAAAGCGACAGAAACCGAACCCGAATACGAACCGAAGATACGGTTACGAAGTACTCACAAGGACGAATCTAAGAGCTAGTAGGACACACGATTCCGACCACCCGAAGGCTCGAAATTCGACAACGGAAGGTAATTACCCCAAACTTTGGGAAATTACGAAAATGGCCCAAATGCCCGAAAATCACCATAGACAACGAATAATCAAACCGAAGCTCACAACACGTATAACAACGTTAAATGAACTTACGAAAAACCCCAAGCAGCGATCTGAATGAGATTCGCAAGAACCGAACTCAAGCGCGGAAAAGTCGCTAAAAAGCACGGAACTCAACAAAGCAGCACCGAAACGAACTCGGATGACAAAAAGTGCAGAATTAAATATTCTCCGAATGACGAAACGGTCAAAAGCGAGTCGTCAAAATGGACTTCGGCCGAAAAAATAAATTTACCGAAAATCGAAAATTTGCGGATATTACACCAGATACATCGCTTTGCGTATGTCGGATGCCAGAAAATAGATATACCTTGGAGCTTACCATCATGAGTAAGATCTAACATATTCGTCTAACTCCTCTCTTTTCTTCTCTAAAAGTCTTAATATTTCTTTCTTGTCTTTGTAGATTATTATATATTAATAATTATGTAAGTAGATGTATTTAGATTGATTATGGAAAAAATAAATATTTCGTTTGTTAATGCAGTGAGCATTGGCAACTTTTGGTCGTTATTCCGGCAAAAGCCGAAGTTGTGTGGTTTTGCTCACTACACCGTAAGCCCGACAATCGCATTAAGGCCGTAGTCCAGAAGTAAGTTTTAACTTGTAGCATTTACTTGAAAAATATATATTATATTAACTTGTAGCATTTATGGGACATATTTGCTAAGTTATTTGAAGGTATTTTATTTGAAGGTTTTTTGCCTTAGGAAATTTCAGACGAATTTTATCAACTGCTTAGGTGTAACACCCCCGAGTTATTCAGGGATATTACAGCGCCGTAAGCCCCGCCGTGGGACCCACAAGGCTATACATATGCGTAACCATGAATTTTGACCGATAAGGTCTACACACAAAGGAATAAAAACGATACAAAGGTATTCGAAACATAACCAATGTATTCACGGACATCACAATACAATTCAATACTTCGGCAACACAGTAGGAACATCAAGGGAAACGGAAAACGATACTCGAGTACTCAAAAGACAATCGGTACAACAACAACACCGGAACTCCAACCATAAATGGAAGAAAGACACAGTATCACACTTGCCCACCATCTTTATGCCGACCCGATACCTGCCCGTCCGCTCTCCTGGAACCTGAAATACATGAAACGTATTTCCCCCATAAGGGGTTAGCCGTCGAATAGCTAGTGCAAGTATAACAATATGAAACATAATACTTCTCGACAATAAAGTAAATGTAATCCGTCAATTCATCAATATCCGTCAATTCATCAATTTAAGACTAGTATTCCGGAATAACTAAAATCTCAAGACGTATGTGAATGCCGTAAAAACGGTTCGTTCATATCATACGCCGTTACATGTAGGAATGCCGTCAAAACGGTTCGTTCATTACATGCCAATATTATTTCATATGAATGCCGTAGAAACGGTTCGTTCATATCAACCATGGAATCGCACTGCAGGCTACGAAACCCTCAGAGGACCATAGGCCCGTCCCGGAGTGGCTAGAAATAATCATATCATCAATATTTCATACTTTCAAAGTCGAGAACGTATAATCATAAATGTATACTTGCCTTTGAGACATCGAGAAATCGAACGGAGGAAAGGTATGAGTTCGGTAGGTCCGAGAACGCGCTTCCGGCACCTAAACGATTCGCAAGGAATATTACAATTAATTATCCATACTCAAATTATACGAAGAGACTCCCGAAACTCGTCTACGATTCCAGAAAATATACGGGTGGATAACTAGAGGTTGAGAAATCGCCCAAACTCCCACAAGTCCGAAAACGGCACAATCCAACCCGTAAAATCGGAAGAAAACACTCATATGGTATATATATATATATCAAAATCTCAAGGTTCTCAAGCTTCAATCGGACAAAACGGACGAATCTACGAAAACCCCCCAAAATCCAACATAAAATTCAAAGTGTTCTTGAATTAATCTCTCAATAATCCAATGAATCCTTATACAAACTTATAATCATATACATATCCCTTCATATAACATGATTATAACGTCCAAAACATCATATCTCAACACGAAATCGAAGTCCAAAGTGTTGAAGAAATTACCTCTTGAATATCCAACCAATTCGATCCGAAGAACACGAGTTTAATCGAGTATCCAAGCTTCCCGAAAGATTGAAGGTGAAGAAAAATATACTCTCAAATGATAATTGATGAAGAAATCTCTCCCTCAAGTATTTCTCTCTCGGTTGCAGGTGAAGAAGATGGAAAAATGGGAGAAATGAGCTCAAAATGCTCAAAAAAAGAATTTATAGGGGTTGACCCGGCCAACAGGCTCGACCGTGCCCGCCTGACACGGTCGTGGCGCGCAGCCGGCCGGCAGGGACTCGACCGTGTCCTGCTTGACACGGTCGAGGCGCGAAGGGGCCTACCGACAGTGACCCGTCCGCGGCGCTCGACAATGACTCGACCGTGTCCCGAACACGGTCGGGCCTCAAGCGCCGCTACAGCTAATCCGGAAGAGCTCGACTCGGCCGTGCGAGCGACACGGTCGGGTCCTGAGGCGACGCTCCGGCACTATCCGGACGAGTACGGCACGCGGGCCGTGTCGGACGACACGGCGAGTTCGTTCGCGTGATCGCCAAAATCAAGAAATGAGCGGTTGAGCTAAAACGACTATAACTCTCTCGTCCGGACTCCGATTGACTCACCGTTTGAACCATTGGAAAGCTAACTCGATTCTCTATAATATTGCAAAGATTTAGAATTTTTGGAGTTACCAAAAATTAATGGTGATCTAACAAAGTCGAACTCATATGAGGAAAGTTGAAACGATGAACAATAACGATACTCAACTCGAAGTTTATACGAACGGTGAACACGGTCAATGAACATGATTGATGAATGATTATAATTGAGTGAAAATACACTGAGTGACAATTACAGGCTGATAATTACTGAATGAAAATGAATGAATTACAACCGGGTATTACATTCTCCCCTTCTAAAAAGAAGTTTCGTCCCGAAACTTAAGAAATAAATAGTTCGGGGTATTCCACCCGCATCTTCTCTTCCGTCTCCCAAGTCGCCTCTTCGACCCCATGCCTCGACCATTGTACTTTAACCAGTGGAATGGTCTTATGCCGAAGCTGTTTCTCGCGACGCTCAAGGATCTTCACGGGTCTCTCCGGAAAGGTAATATCCTCGGCTACATTAATCTCACTGTAGTCGATAATGTGGCTCGGATCCGGTACGTACTTCCTCAACTGGGACACATGAAAAACACTATGGACGTGACTCAAAGCTGGAGGTAATGCCAAGCGATAAGCTAAGTCCCCGACTCTGTCCAAAATCTCAAAAGGTCCGATATACCTTGGACTGAGTTTTCCCTTTTTACCGAAGCGGAAAACTCCTCTGGTCGGTGATACTTTGAGCAAGACATGATCCCCCACTTCAAACTCCAAGGGCCGACGACGAGTATCGGCGTAGGATTTATGACGACTGTGGGCTGTCTGTATTCGGTCTCGGATGATAGAAATCTTTTCCTTGGTCTCCAACAACATATCTGGTTCCGTCCCAACTAGCTCAGAAGCCTCGTCCCAACATAATGGCGACCTACATCGCCTACCATAGAGTGCCTCGAAGGGTGCCATTTTGATCGACGCATGCCAACTATTATTGTAAGCAAACTCGATCAACGGCAAGTGAAGTTCCCAATCGTTACTCCAGTCTAAGGCACAAGCCCGCAACATATCCTCCAACGTCTGAATCGTCCTCTCGGTCTGACCGTCCGACTGAGGATGAAAGGAGGTGCTCAATCTCAACTCAGTACCCAGAGCCTGATGAACGGCCTGCCAAAAATGCGATACGAAACGGCCGTCTCGATCAGAAACAATGGTCTTGGGGGTACCGTGTAACCTCACGATCTCAGCGATAAAGGTTCGAGCCAATCTATCCGGTCCCCAAGTATCCTTAATACCCAAAAAGTGCGCAGACTTGGTCAATCGATCGACAATTACCCAAATCATGTTCATTCCAGCCCGAGTTCTCGGCATGCCAGTGATAAAATCCATTGAGATATCTTCCCACTTCCATTCGGGAATGGGGAGTGGTTTCAACAATCCCGCTGGTCGTTGGTGTTCGATCTTGACTTGTTGACACGTCAAGCACCGTAATACGAACTCCGTAACATCCTTCTTCATGTTATTCCACCAAAAATTTCGCTTCAAATCTTTGTACATCTTACTCGTCCCGGGGTGGATTGAGTAAGGCGTAGCATGAGCTTCTCGGAGAATCCTCTGTCTCAATTCCAAATCATTCGGAACGCAAAGCCTGCCCTGAAATCTCAAAATACTATCCTCGTGCACCATAAAGCCAGGAGCTTTTCCTTTAATCACATCTTCCTTCAGTTGAGAAATCATCGGGTCACTCCACTGTTTCCCCTTGATATCATCAACCAAGGACGAAGTAATTTCGAGAGTACACAACTGTCCCTGTACTCGCTGAAGCCACACTTCGATCCCTTGTTCAATTAAATCCTGACGAATCCTCGTCTGAGACGTAAGAACTTCAAGCATTTGAAGAGATGCCGATTTGCGGCTCAAAGCATCCGCAACGACATTGGCTTTCCCGGGGTGGTAAAGAATCTCCAAATCATAATCCTTTATCAATTCTAACCAACGTCTCTGCCTCATATTAAGATCCTTCTGACTGAAAATATATTTCAGGCTCTTGTGATCGGTATAAATCCGACACGGTGAACCGTACAAATAATGCCGCCAAATCTTGAGTGCGAAGACAATTGCGGCCAACTCTAAATCGTGAGTAGGATAATTCATCTCATAAGGTTTTAATTGTCGGGACGCAAAAGCTATCGTCTTATCATGCTGCATAAGCACACAGCCCAGGCCTTGACCCGAAGCGTCACTGTAAACTGCAAAGCCTTCGCTACCATGCGGTAAAGTTAAAATCGGCGCTGAAGTCAATCGTCTCTTCAGTTCGTCGAAGCTTTGCTGTCTCTCATCCGTCCAAACAAACTTTTCGGTCTTCTGGAGTAATTTCGTAAGCGGTCGAGCGAGTTTTGAGAACCCCTCGACAAACCGACGGTAATACCCAGCAAGGCCCAAAAAGCTACGAACCTCTTTAACATTTTTAGGCGGTGCCCAATTTAGCACTGCCTCGATCTTCTGCGGGTCTACACGAACCCCTTCGGCCGAAATCACATGGCCGAGAAACATAACTTCTTCCAACCAAAACTCACATTTCGAGAATTTTGCATAGAGGTGCTCGGCTCTCAAAATGTTTAAGACCAAACGCAAGTGTCGGGCATGTTCCTCCTTATCCCGAGAATAGACCAAGATGTCGTCAATAAAGATGACTACACACCTGTCGAGATACTCGATGAATATCTTATTCATCAACTGCATGAATACTGCCGGCGCATTCGTCAACCCAAAGGGCATAACTACAAATTCATAATGCCCATATCTCGTCCGGAACGCCGTCTTTGGAACGTCGGATTCCCTCACTCTGAGTTGATAATACCCGGATCTTAAATCAATCTTCGAGAAAACTGCAGCTCCTTGCAATTGATCAAATAGATCGTCTATACGAGGCAAAGGATATTTATTCTTGATGGTTACTTTATTCAGCTCACGGTAGTCAATGCACAAACGTAGTGAACCATCCTTCTTCCTGACGAAAAGAACGGGCGCGCCCCAAGGCGAAGCGCTCGGTCTGATGTACCCTTTTTCCAAAAGTTCTCCCAACTGAGTCTTCAATTCCTGCATCTCGGAAGGTGCCATCCGATAAGGTGCTCTAGAAATCGGGGCCGCATCCGGCTCCAAATCCACGGAAAAATCTATCTCTCGACCTGGCGGTAATCCCGGAAGGTCGTCCAGAAAAACATCGGGATACTCGTTAACAACCGGAATTGAAGAGAAATCGATAGCAATTCCTTCATTTTTAAATGCATAACACCAATAGCCCGCATAACCTTTATTCAAAAGTTTTACGGCCTTCATGGAACTGATAAGTAACTTGGATTGGCCCAACTTACGTCCCAAAAATGAGTACTCAGATCCGTCCTTAGTCATCATAGTGATAACTTTGGTACGGTAATTCATAATCGCCTGGTGATTATTAAGCCAATCATCGCCGAGGATTACGTCCTCGCCTTCCATGTCAACTACAATTAAATTTGATAACCATTCCATACCGGATATAACCACCGGAAATTCTCTAATCTCCCGATTCCCCACAATCCTATCCCCGCTAGGCAGTCTCACGATAAAGGGATCGCAAGCAGTTAAACAAGTTATATTCAAACGGCGTACACACTCCAAAGAAATAAAAGAATGTGTAGCACCCGAATCAAAAAGTACACGGACTGGATAGGATAGAATGTGGATGGTACCTGAAGCCACCGCCGCATCGGGTTCGTCTGATCGACGCATCTCATAAACCCGTGGTTGCACCGAACCGACGCTAGAGTTCCCCCCTCCAGCGTTCTGACCCCGTCCCCGGCCCCTGCCAAAATTCTGCCGAGGTTGACCACCGGGCGAAACCCGAGTGTCCAAAGTCAGATTCGGCACGGAACAAAATCTCGCTCTATGTCCAATCTCACCGCACGTGAGACACAACACCGCTGCCAAGAGCCATACCAAATTAATGTTGCCAGAACGGCCACAATAATAGAAAGTCACCGCGCGATTTGAGGTACCCGAAGTGGGTGGGTAACTCCTCTTCGCTTTATTTGATCGTGTGGAATGTCCGGCAAAACGGTTAGTCGTCTGTGACCTCTGAAAGTTGCCACTCTTAGAGCCAGAAAAATTTCCCCCGACTTTCTGCTTCTTCGGTTCTTCAACGGTATCTTTGTCAGGGTTCAACATATCATGGGCTAAAGCTCTGTCCTGATACTCTTTCAGTGTGGTACAAGCAAATCCGGCCATGTACCGTCGTAAGTCCAAATTCATCCGCATATCGAAATGACGGATCTTATCACGCTCGTTACGTACTTGATCCTTCACATGGATTAATTGTTGGTTATACTCCACGATTGCCTGCGAAACGGGAATATCTTGTGGTTTAGCCTCGAAGAAGGCTCGGATTCGGCTTTCTCGTACCGGCCAAGGACAAAACTCGGCCTCCAAGAGCTCCTTAAATTCATCCCATGAGGCAATACGATCCTGTGGCTTGATGACCTTCCACCAAGTAGCGGCCTCCTTAGTGAGGAAATACTGAGCAACCGGTACTTTCCTCACCTCGGGGCAATCAACTGCCTCGAAAATCTTCTCCAACTCTGCTAGCCAATCCTCCCAGCCTAACGGGTCTGTGGCACCGCCAAACTGTGGAGGGTGCATACGGATTACGTTCTGAAGCAGGGCATCCGTGTTTGGGTTCGGGTTATTCAGTTGAACAGTTTGGGCCAAAATAGTCATCTGAGTAGCCAATTGTTGAAGTGCATTCGCCACTCCAACGTCTGCGTTGTTCCCCTGACCATTTGACTGGTCGTGCTGACTCTCGGTGTCGGGATGCACCGAGTTCGACAAACTGGGGTTGGTCGACCCCGCAACCGAACTGATGGAAACGGCCGCGCCACGACCTCTTCCTCGTCCACGGCCACGACCACGGCCACGGCCCCTACCAGCTGACATACTGAAGAACACACAAGTCACGTAAGCACAATTCAATCACGCATCAACAAAGTGTCCGATTCTCAAGAATACCGATAAAAGGAAGCAAAACGAATAAGGAAACACCAGAAGAGTGAGAGGTCTTACAAGTACCGGTCGCACTGTGATGATGGCAGAGTAGTGATACTGTGGACAATTAACGACTCGATCGACCCAAAAGACCGACAGCCTAGGTATCCATAGACCTAAGCTCTGATACCATATTCTGTAACACCCCCGAGTTATTCAGGGATATTACAGCGCCGTAAGCCCCGCCGTGGGACCCACAAGGCTATACATATGCGTAACCATGAATTTTGACCGATAAGGTCTACACACAAAGGAATAAAAACGATACAAAGGTATTCGAAACATAACCAATGTATTCACGGACATCACAATACAATTCAATACTTCGGCAACACAGTAGGAACATCAAGGGAAACGGAAAACGATACTCGAGTACTCAAAAGACAATCCAAGACAACAACACCGAACCGGAACTCCAACCATAAATGGAAGAAAGACACAAGATCACACTTGCCCACCATCTTTATGCCGACCCGATACCGCCCGTCCGCTCTCCTGGAACCTGAAATACATGAAACGTATTTCCCATAAGGGGTTAGCCGTCGAATAGCTAGTGCAAGTATAACAATATGAAACATAATACTTCTCGACAATAAAGTAAATGTAATACGTCAATTCATCAATATCCGTCAATTCATCAATTCAATACTATTATTCCGTAATAACTAAAATCTCAAGACGTATGTGAATGCCGTAAAAGCGGTTCGTTCATATCATACGCCGTTACATGTAGGAATGCCGTCAAAACGGTTCGTTCATTACATGCCAATATTATTTCATATGAATGCCGTAGAAAGCGGTTCGTTCATATCAACCATGGAATCGCACTGAGGCTACGAAACCCTCAGAGGACCATAGGCCCGTCCCGGAGTGGCTAGAAATAATCATATCATCAATATTTCATACTTTCAAAGTCGAGAACGTACAATCATAAATGTATACTTGCCTTTGAGACATCGAGAAATCGAACGGAGGAAAGGTATGAGTTCGGTAGGTCCGAGAACGCGCTTCCGGCACCTAAACGATTCGCAAGGAATATTACAATTAATTATCCATACTCAAATTATACGAAGAGACTCCCGAAACTCGTCTACGATTCCAGATAATATACGGGTGGATAACTAGAGGTTGAGAAATCGCCCAAACTCCCACAAGTCCGAAAACGGCACAATCCAACCCGTAAAATCGGAAGAAAACACTCATATGGTATATATATATATCAAAATCTCAAGGTTCTCAAGCTTCAATCGGACAAAACGGACGAATCTACGAAAACCCCCCAAAATCCAACATAAAATTCAAAGTGTTCTTGAATTAATCTCTCAATAATCCAATGAATCCTTATACAAACTTATAATCATATACATATCCCTTCATATAACATGATTATAACGTCCAAAACATCATATCTCAACACGAAATCGAAGTCCAAAGTGTTGAAGAAATTACCTCTTGAATATCCAACCAATTCGATCCGAAGAACACGAGTTTAATCGAGTATCCAAGCTTCCCGAAAGATTGAAGGTGAAGAAAAATATACTCTCAAATGATAATTGATGAAGAAATCTCTCCCTCAAGTATTTCTCTCTCGGTTGCAGGTGAAGAAGATGGAAAAATGGGAGAAATGAGCTCAAAATGCTCAAAAAAAGAATTTTTAGGGGTTGACCGGCCAACAGCTCGACCGTGCCCGCCGACACGGTCGTGGCGCGCAGCCGGCCGGCAGGACTCGACCGTGTCCCGCTTGACACGGTCGAGGCGCGAAGGGCCTACCGATGACCCGTCCGCGGCGCTCGACAATGACTCGACCGTGTCCCGAACACGGTCGGGCCTCAAGCGTCGCTACAGCTAATCCGAAGAGCTCGACTCGGCCGTGCTGCACGACACGGCCGGTCTGAGGCGACGCCCGGCACTATCCGGACGAGTACGGCACGGGCCGTGTCGGGACGACACGGCCGAGTTCGTTCGGCGTGATCGCCAAAATCAAGAAATGAGCGGTTGAGCTAAAACGACCATAACTCTCTCGTCCGGACTCCGATTGACTCACCGTTTGAACCATTGGAAAGCTAACTCGATTCTCTATAATATTGCAAAGATTTAGAATTTTTGGAGTTACCAAAAATTAATGGTGATCTAACAAAGTCGAACTCATATGAGGAAAGTTGAAACGATGAACAATAACGATACTCAACTCGAAGTTTATACGAACGGTGAACACGGTCAATGAACATGATTGATGAATGATTATAATTGAGTGAAAATACACTGAGTGACAATTACAGGCTGATAATTACTGAATGAAAATGAATGAATTACAACCGGGTATTACATTAGGTTCTAATTTCTGATTTTGTAGCAAGTTGAAGTGTGAACTTTTGTGCAAAAATATTCCTCATATTAAAATATAAATTTGGCAGCCTCCAGCACTGCAAAAATATTCCTCATATTAATGTTTTCATTTCATAATACATTATTACTTCTTTTAAACAGTGATGTAACCGCGTTTAAGGTGATGGGGGGTATGCATACAAGTAGATCCAAACAGACGATTACGTGGATATATCCCAAAGTAAGTAATACATTCAATATATATATATATATATATATATATATATATAGGGTTATTCTAAAAAGGGTCTTATAATAAAAAGTGTAGGAAGGATTGTGGGAGTGACATGTGTCATCCCCCATTCCACATCATATGACATGTGTCACCCCACCCCGACCACCACCTTCCGCGAAATTTTTTTGTCCCGCCAATTTTTTTTTGTGGCAAAATTTTTTTCCGCCAAAAAATTCCCTTAAAATTTATAAGTGCATCACAGTTATAAAGCTACTGCATCACAATTATGATTTAGTGCATTAAGGTTATAAGTTACTGCATCATAGTTGATGCACTTGACTATTAACTATGATGCAGTAACTTATAACTGCGATGCAGTAAAACTTATTATTACTGTATCACAGTTATAAAGTTAATGCATCACAATTATGATTTAGTGCATTAAGGTTATAAGTTACTGCATCATAGTTGATGCACTTAACAGTTAACGATGAAGCAGTAACTTATAACAGTGATGCGGAAACTTATTAGTGTGATGCACCAAAACTTATAACCATGATCCACCAAAAAAATGCTGAAGCACAATTATAAGTTTTTGGCGGGAAAAAAAAATGAAGTGCCCCCAATTTTTTTTGTTTAGGGGGGATTTTTTTTTTTGTTGGGGGGGTGGGGGGGTGGGGGGGGGTGGGTGGGGGGGCGGGGGGTGGGGGTGCCACATGTCATATGATGTGGCATGATGATGTGGCAAGGTGACACATGTCACTCCCACAATCCTTCCTACACTTTTTATTATAAGACCCTTTTTAGAATAACCCCACCCTATATATATATATATATATTAGCTATATAAGTATATATTATTAAATATTATACATTATATAATTGAGCAAAATATTCTTTTTAGTGTAATAAACAAAACGGAGGTTGGGAGTGTGGGTATTACGTCATGTACTGGATGTCGACTATTGTCCGAGCTCGTATTATCGATGGATGGATGGAGGTGATAAACTTTTATTTCAGTTTATTAAATTATTTAAATTAATTTCAGTTTTTTAAATTATTTCAGTTTAAAAGTGATTCGTTTAAGTTGATGAGTTTGTTAATTTATATATATGTTTATATGTACAGATGTTTGATGATGTTGCGGCACTTACTATAGAGAGTATTCGTGCAATTCGAATCGAATGGGCAAAACAATTTTTGGAGGTTAGGGACCGTTTATGTGCGTAGACTTTTGACATTTAATTTTGTAAGAATACCATTGTTGTACCTGAAGATTCAGTTTCTTTTCTGGTTCATGGTTGTAGGGATATCCTTTTTCTGATTCATGTTTTGTTCATGGTTGTAGTGTATTCGTTGTTGTGTTCTTCTTCTTCATTTTCTCCTTTTACTTGTGCTTGATTTTGCTTGTGGTTGTTTGTTGCCGCTGTACTTGAATTGTGTTGTATTTTTTTTGTATTGGATAGAATGTTATTGTATTGGATGGTTGGATAAAAATTGTTTAGTTGTATTGGTGAATGGATGAAATAAAGTTCTGTTGTTGAGGTTTTATTTGATGTTTTTGGTTGGATCTTTGTTTTTGGTGTTTAGGATCTTGTTTTATGTGTATGTTTAGCGAGTTGGAAATTAAAAAAAAAAAAGCTCGTATTTAAAAAAATAATAATAATAATAATAATGTTCTAAGGAGAAACCGTTAATTTTATGATGTAAATTTAACAAATTCAGTTAAAACCATTGTTAAATCGACATTTAACAATGGTTTTAGCCGAACCATTAAATTAACAAATGTTCCCTTAAATTCCAGATAAAACCAGTTAAATGTCGATTAATAAATGTTTCTACTAACCATTATTAATTAACAATGTTCCAGATAAAAACTGTTAAATGTCCAGCTTTAACAATGAGCCAGAATCATTATTAATTTAACAAATGTTCCACTAAAACCGTGTTAAATGACGATGATTAACAAATGTTTTGAGGGAACCGTTAATTTAATAAAGACCACCTTTAACAATGTTCCGTAACCGGTTAATGTGGCTCCAGAACCGCTGTTAATTGTTGTTTTTCTTTGTTTATCAACTTATCATCAAAATATCTAAAATGAATTTGTGGGATAAAATATTCCAACAATCTCCCCCTTTTTGATGATGACAAAACAACAATACTTCGATGGAATTTATACCTGGAAAAATACAAAAGAAAAATATAGAGATCAAAGTTTTCGGCTTTGTCCATTTCGTTTGTTTTCTACTCCCATCAGTTCTTCTCTTTTTCTCTTCTTTTTCCCCCATTATATTTTTCTCTATTTTTCTCCTCATTCTTCTCCCGTATATTTTTTTCTCCTTATTTTTCTCCCCTTTTTGTCATTAGCAAAAAGTGCATGAAAATTATAAAATCAATAAAAAATTAAATATGAAAAGAAATGGGTAAAAACTCTCCCTAAAAAATATCTCTCCTTTTAAAGAATAACCCCCCCTCAGTTAAATACCGACTATTTTGAAATAATTAATTTTGAATTTTGGGGATCCAACCGACTCTTGGTCGTTTTTCGTTTGGTAAATAGACGATGTTCAGTAATTGTAACACCCCCAATCCACTCAGGGATATTACACGCCGTAGACCCTGTCCTCGAGGATCTACCAGGCTGATAACTAAAATCAAACATCTAGACATCGCCTTTCAGGCTAAAATGACACAGTAGACCGATTTGGTCTTTCAATAATAACATACAACTCAATTCCAAACACATACCCACGCAGGGGTCAAAATACAATAAACTCCCGTACAACGGGGAAAAAATACTGCAGCGGAAAAGAAAATACAACTAGACCAGTAAGACATCAACGGATCCTCGTGTGATTAGTATCGTTCATCTTTCATCATCCTTCGTGCCGACCCTGTGCTATGCTCCAAAACCTGAATGCAATACAGACATCCACCCCCCGAATACTCAGGGGTTAGCAAAACTCCACTGTTTTGCTAGTGCAAGTACAAGTGCAAAAATACGAGCCATACAATACAAGTTCCAAGAACAATAATAATCAGAAATCCTCAAAGTTCCAAACGTAATGAAAAGCACTTCCCGAGGCATGAGTTTGGTAAAACATTCCAAAACCGAAAGATCACAAATCAAGGGAAAACAATTTATAAAACAGTTTAAAATGCCATCGAGAGTTTTAGTAGAAAACAATTTAGGATTTCCGAATCCTTGTCTTTCCAAAAATCAACAGGGGCACAGCCCAAAGGTTTTGTTTTCGCAAATAGAAAACAGACAACAATTCACAGGGCCCGAGCCCAACATCACGTGTCCTCGACGGACATAAAAATCAACACAACGTAATCACGCACGCGCATCGCCTAGGACCGGGACGAAGCCACAAATCCCACTCGAGGCCTCGAAGGACCCTCCCGAACTGGCTAGCGAAACAAATCACACACATCTCACGGTTGGATCAATCGCTTGTTGCATCCTGGCCACATGATCGCATGCCATGTGCCACCGTAGATTATCTCAGGCTCTCACGGTTGGATCAATCACTTGTTGCATCCTGACCACATGATCACGTGCCATGTGTCACCGTAGACCTTCAACCATATCCACACATTCACACAATCAACATATCACATCAAGGATATTCAAACAATTCGCCCAGAGGCCTCAAACACTTAGCAAAACACCACGTCAATCCACAACGCACTGAAAAGAGATAATATACGTACACACGTATTATCAAGCGCAACATCAACACCAAACATATCCAAATATCCACGTAGTCACTTACAACCCACACAATTACAAAACACACGCGTTTTGAAAGAGAGCCTTTAACCAGGCTAATCGAATCTTTTGAAAACTCGTTTCAAACAATCAAACAAACATATAAAGACGATCACCAATTATCATATTCACAAAACAAGAATAGTATGGACAAGGTACTTGCCTCGAAATCGGCACGCAAGTATTCCGACGAACACGGCTCAACCGGAAAGCTTCGAAACGCCCGATGTTTTCGAAAAGGAAAACGACAACGAACGGAAGGGTTCAACTTGGTTTCTTCGCAAGAAACTCGACCCTAACAACATATAATCCATAAATCAACAATCATACGAGGAAGGATAATCGTAGAACGCCCGAAAACCCCTCTATAACATTTTACCGGACACCTTCAAGACGTCGATCAAGAACTCGACCAAAACAACGAATCGATACGATCCAACCATGGAATAACAAGGTAAAAGATATAAAACATCTAAATAATCATCAATCCATCATAATCCTAAGTTAAATCGGATTAAACGGACGAAATCAACCAAAATACCCAAATTCCCCAAAACTAGATTTCAAGAAATCTAACCTTGATTCGGTAGATCGGAGGAGGTTACCGGATGATTGGTTGATGATATAAACTCAAGAACTTCATGGATTGGATGTATGACAACATGCCTCCATGATCCATAAGTCTCCAACCGCGGAAGAGGAGGAAGGAAGTGGGAAAAACGAGAGGAAAATGAAGTCCTTCCCCGCATCCGTGTAATATAGAGAAACACGGCAGAACCTATCGGCGGCCTATCGGCGATAGGCAACCGATACCCATACGGAATGCAGCGGTGGAGCCTATCGACCCCCCCTATCGGCCGAAAGGCTCCTGGAAGTTCGAATGTGAAGAATTTTGAGGAAAAAGCTCCATTTCCACAGCGATTGGCCAAGTCGAGATACGATGAAAAGCTTCAACAATTTGACAGGAAGGACACGCTGAAAAGTTCGCGGACGACGTCAACGACTCGAGATGAAAACGTAATGCAATAATTAATCATACGCGACCAAGAAAAGGGTCAAGACGACAAATACATATATGGATACCCGTAACTTCAAGAAATTACAAAATGGCCCAAAACGCCCGAAAATCACGATACGTGATCGAATAACCAAACCGAAGTTCACAACACGTCTAACAAAGTTAAACGGACTTGCGGGAAACTCGAAACAGCAGTTTCGGACGAGATTCACAAGAATCGAACTCAAGTGCGGAAAAGTCGCTAAAAAGCACAGAACTCAACAAAACAACACCGAAACAAACTCGGATGACAAAAAGTGTAGAATTAATCATTTTCAGAATGACGAAACGGTCATGAGCGAGCCGTCAAAACGGACTCCGGCCGAAAAAAGAAATTTACCGAAAATCGAAAATTGCGGATATTACATTCTACCCTCCTTAAAAGAAGTTTCGTCCCGAAACTTAAAACAAGTAGGGGGGAGCAATATACCCGCCAGGAAAACTCGACGAGATACACAAAAATAGAAAACTCGCGCCCAACGGCGAAACGCTGCAAGAAACGCAAAGAGACATACGGCGTGACAACACGCTCCACGACGACCAACACAATGTCACCGTTAGGGATACAATAAAACCAACAAATGACAAGCGTCATCAAACGGATAATATAGCCAAGTCAATTATCCGACAATCACAAAACACAACGAACGAAAGTCAGTATGATTGACCAACCCAACGGTACATAAATCGAAACGCGAGCCAATCGTTGAACTAATACTGAATTCCACCGCCCAAGGGTTGGAAGATCGAAAACGAGACTAATTTCCCAAACTTAAGGGAATTAGGAAGGAGCCTGAATGCTCAACGATCACGAAAGGAGGACAAAAACCGAACAAACAAACGACCGAACCACAACGGTCGAGACAACAAAAGCGAACGATCATGTTCGAATCACGAAGAACAATAAGGTTCAACCGACAACTCCGAGGTTCACATCTCGACTCGAGACAAAACATGATCCGGTGAAAACAACAAGATGCACACTCGCATAAGATCTACAGGAAAGGGAATAACAATTGAAAAGTCACATCGACGAACGAGTAGTTCCGAAATAATACCACCCTCGTTCGATCAACAAAAGCAAGGGGCAGGACAAGCTCAGAAAATGTCAATGAACATAAACGAGTCGACAGAGTCGAAAATACAGAAGTTCCAAATCCGATCCACTTCGAATAAGAGAACTAGTAAAACCAGATGATGTCACTTCCAACAAGGTTCACAAGAATCGAACCGAACTCGAAAAAGTCACGGCGATAACCAGTTGACCCAAAACAAGATCACGGCTCGTTCGAGCAGCGAAACCGAAATACAGAACAAGTTCAGAAAGTATCAACAAACACGAGCGAGTCGATAGACTCGAGAAAGAGAAAATGCAGGAGTCTAAAAATAACACGGGTACTACATTCGACCTCTTATAAAAGAAGGTCGCCCCCGCAACTCACAACAGCGAAATCAAGGTGACGACACAACAAGCAACTGACAGAAAAATCCTTCAAAGGCCTCTCAAAGCCGATTCCGATGACGGTGCTGAAGCGCGAACTCCGAAAGTCTCGGTAGCCAATTCACAAAACTGAATTCGGTGTCCCTCGAGTCCACACTTGAAATGTGTTACCGACGAGAAGGACAATTTACACGTGCATGCCCCGGCACATCTCGATTGAAACGCCTCGGCTCGGCATATCGAAAATACAAATGCTAGATACAATGGGGCATAACGTCGCAAAACAACATAGCGGAGATGCCAACTCAGCACAACAAGGAATCATAATACCTATCATATACAACGATTATCATCGTAAAATAATACACACAAACACTTCAGCAACGACGGTATCGTTCGACGACCTCAACGGCCCGAACGATAACCAGCACATAATTACAACCATCATGAAACAATCATACATGTACACAAATGTACAACTCAAGCTTTAACAACCCACACTCGTGCGACAACACGCAAATCACCACGAGGTGATAACAGTAAACACCAGTTCACACCTCTCACAGAGGGCTAGTACAACAAATGCGTGGCAACGCCTCGACGTTCATGCCACCAATTCGATCACAATTCGGGATTAACACCGTAACGAAAGTTCGAAAACCATACACGCATTTCCGGTCCGCAAACCGGAATGATAGGTTTTAAAAACGAAAACCACCTTTGAAGACAGTTTGGAAACACCAGTTGATCTTGAGTATCACTTTACAAGAAGTAGTACAAACACCATTATCGAGACTTTGAAAATCATCTAGCGTTTGAACAAAAATGAGGACACCTTTCCTTTAGTGAAAAAAAAACTTTCAAAAATATTCGACCCTTGGGTCTAAGCAACTGCATTTGAAACTATCTCAAAAATATTTTTGGTCCTCAACCGGAAAATTTTTGAAATGTATTGCGGCATTAGAAAACACCTTGAAAACACCGCAAGAAAATAATTCGTTTTAAAAGTACGTCTCGAATTTTAATTTTCTAAGATACTCAAGGTTTTCAAAAATAATTCAATGGGCTAGAATGTCCAAAATTTTCAGGTAATTACAAGGAACAATATAGCGCCGTGGGTCCCAGACCGAACCCACCAGCTAAAACCAATTACAAAATGCCCAAAAAGGCCGATGACGGTAATATTTCAAAAACTCACAGAAGCCATTTAGAAAATAGTAAATACCGTCATAAGAATTTCGCCAAAACGATCAAGGCTGTAATGCCAAAAACTCGGTTAAGGAATTGGTTTTCAAAATAAAACTCAGTCGGTAAAATACCGAAAGCCATTACAAAAGAACTCACACAGCGGATAAAAGAAATAAAGTCAAACATGCACAAGACAGCAACACTGCTCCTCATATGAACGAAAAATGGGAGTCAAATAATCACATATCACGAAATCAAAATCCATAAGAGGATTCCGTCAATTAACTCATAATAATAAAATAGCTCGTGTCACACGAGGCACAACACAAAGAAGGGAGACTTACATCCACAGGTCGCACGAAGATGATGATCGCCCACGATACTAATCACGACCAACAAACTCAGACGACGCGTCGCGACACGACTTAGTCAGACATAATCCGACAAGACAAAACTCAACAGACACCACTGACCCGACAGCCTAGGTTTCCACAACCTAAGCTCCGATACCATTTATGTAACACCCCCAATCCACTCAGGGATATTACACGCCGTAGACCCTGTCCTCGAGGATCTACCAGGCTGATAACTAAAATCAAACATCTAGACATCGCCTTTCAGGCTAAAATGACACAGTAGACCGATTTGGTCTTTCAATAATAACATACAACTCAATTCCAAACACATACCCACGCAGGGGTCAAAATACAATAAACTCCCGTACAACGGGGAAAAAATACTGCAGCGGAAAAGAAAATACAACTAGACCAGTAAGACATCAACGGATCCTCGTGTGATTAGTATCGTTCATCTTTCATCATCCTTCGTGCCGACCCTGTGCTATGCTCCAAAACCTGAATGCAATACAGACATCCACCCCCCGAATACTCGGGGGTTAGCAAAACTCCACTGTTTTGCTAGTGCAAGTACAAGTGCAAAAATACGAGCCATACAATACAAGTTCCAAGAACAATAATAATCAGAAATCCTCAAAGTTCCAAAACGTAATGAAAAGCACTTCCCGAGGCATGAGTTTGGTAAAACATTCCAAAACCGAAAGATCACAAATCAAGGGAAAACAATTTATAAAACAGTTTAAAATGCCATCGAGAGTTTTAGTAGAAAACAATTTAGGATTTCCGAATCCTTGTCTTTCCAAAAATCAACAAGGGCACACCCAAAGGTTTTGTTTTCGCAAATAGAAAACAGACAACAATTCACAGGGCCCGAGCCCAACATCACGTGTCCTCGACGGACATAAAAATCAACACAACGTAATCACGCACGCGCATCGCCTAGACCGGACGAAGCCACAAATCCCACTCGAGGCCTCGAAGGACCCTCCCGAGTGGCTAGCGAAACAAATCACACACATCTCACGGTTGGATCAATCGCTTATTGCATCCTGGCCACATGATCGCATGCCATGTGCCACCGTAGATTATCTCGAGCTCTCACGGTTGGATCAATCACTTGTTGCATCGACCACATGATCACGTGCCATGTGTCACCGTAGACCTTCAACCATATCCACACATTCACACAATCAACATATCACATCAAGGATATTCAAACAATTCGCCTGCAGGCCTCAAACACTTAGCAAAACACCACGTCAATCCACAACGCACTGAAAAGAGATAATATACGTACACCCGTATTATCAAGCGCAACATCAACACCAAACATATCCAAATATCCACGTAGTCACTTACAACCCACACAATTACAAAACACACGCGTTTTGAAAGAGAGCCTTTAACCAGGCTAATCGAATCTTTTGAAAACTCGTTTCAAACAATCAAACAAACATATAAAGACGATCACCAATTATCATATTCACAAAACAAGAATAGTATGGACAAGGTACTTGCCTCGAAATCGGCACGCAAGTATTCCGACGAACACGGCTCAACCGGAAAGCTTCGAAACGCCCGATGTTTTCGAAAAGGAAAACGACAACGAACGGAAGGGTTCAACTTGGTTTCTTCGCAAGAAACTCGACCCTAACAACATATACTCCATAAATCAACACTCCGACGAGGAAGGATAATCGTAGAACGCCCGAAAACCCTCTATAACATTTCTGGACACCTTCAAGACGTCGATCAAGAACTCGACCAAAACAACGAATCGATACGATCCAACCATGGAATAACAAGGTAAAAGATATAAAACATCTAAATAATCATCAATCCATCATAATCCTATGTTAAATCGGATTAAACGGACGAAATCAACCAAAATACCCAAATTCCCCAAAACTAGATTTCAAGAAATCTAACCTTGATTCGGTAGATCGGAGGAGGTTACCGGATGATTGGTTGATGCTATAAACTCAAGAACTTCATGGATTGGATGTATGACAACATGCCTCCATGATCCTTAAGTCTCAACCGCGGAAGAGGAGGAAGGAAGTGGGAAAACGAGAGGAAAATGAAGTCCTTCCCCGGATCCGTGTAATATAGAGAAACACGAGAACCTATCGGCGGCTATCGGCCGATAGGCCAACCGATACCCATACGGAATGCAGCGGTGGAGCCTATCGACCCCCCCTATCGGCCGAAAGGCTCCTGGAAGTTCGAATGTGAAGAATTTTGAGGAAAAAGCTCCATTTCCACAGCGATTGGCCAAGTCGAGATACGATGAAAAGCTTCAACAATTTGACAGGAAGGACACGCTGAAAAGTTCGCGGACGACGTCAACGACTCGAGATGAAAACGTAATGCAATAATTAATCATACGCGACCAAGAAAAGGGTCAAGACGACAAATACATATATGGATACCCGTAACTTCAAGAAATTACAAAATGGCCCAAAACGCCCGAAAATCACGATACGTGATCTAATAACCAAACCGAAGTTCACAACACGTCTAACAAAGTTAAACGGACTTGCGGGAAACTCGAAACAACAGTTTCGGACGAGATTCGCAAGAATCGAACTCAAGTGCGGAAAAGTCGCTAAAAAGCACAGAACTCAACAAAACAACACCGAAACAAACTCGGATGACAAAAAGTGTAGAATTAATCATTTTCAGAATGACGAAACGGTCATGAGCGAGCCGTCAAAACGGACTCCGGCCGAAAAAAGAAATTTACCGAAAATCGAAAATTGCGGATATTACAGTAATATGGTTCCTTTCGGAATCCATAATTTATTTATTTTGATTGTTCGTCTTGGGCTTTTACAATTTGTAATGTGATGCCCGATTTTTAAAAATTTACCACATTAGGGTATTTTTAAATTTACGGATTCATTTTTATCATTATGTTTGAATCTTAAACCTTGTTTATTTAACGAAATTTTTTGAACACTTAATAATTTCTCAATTTCTCATTTCTGAGAGAAAATTTGGTCGTTAAATTTTTGAGTTCGTTATGAACTTTTAATAAATCATTGTTTTCTTTTTCAAGACATAGAAAATGATCGATTTCAATAAATTTATCTTTTTCTTGTAATTTGGAGATATCGTCTTCCAAAAATTTATTTTTAATTTTAAGAGATTTATTATCTTTTAGCGAATTTTGAAAATCCGTATGCAATTGTTCGAAAGCATCAGAAAGTTCATCTTGAGACGAGGTACTTACCTGACTTTCATCGTCACTGTCGTCAAACAAGCTTCTTGCCATGAGTGCGAGGTTATTTTATATATTATCTTCTTCTTCATTCTTGTCACTCCAGATGGCTATCAGTACTTCCTTCTTAGAAGTCGAGCCACGACAATTCTTCGCATAGTGG
The DNA here is from genome assembly GCA_033398695.1 of Orobanche coerulescens. Classification (NCBI taxonomy): domain Eukaryota; kingdom Viridiplantae; phylum Streptophyta; class Magnoliopsida; order Lamiales; family Orobanchaceae; genus Orobanche; species Orobanche coerulescens. The sequence continues at coordinate 142,354,376 of CM065805.1, read as the reverse complement.
CCGGATTTTCTACAATTATTTTACGATTTGACTCGTTCGGGCTTGCGAGTTGATGTATTTTCTTCTCGATTCAATAAAGTGTGTTATTTATTGATGTTCTTGGCATAAAATTCCGATTCTTCATCGTTATCATCAACCGGGTTATCTTCTTCATTTCTTGACATCTTCTTAGCTTCTAAAGCTATATATTTTTCCTTCAGTTTCAGCTTCGTGTTCTGAGATTTAAGGACAATCTCATAATTTATTAGCGAACCAACAAGGGCGCTAAAATCAAAAGTATTGAGATCTTTAGATTCCATAATTCTGTAACCATGCCGTCCCATTCGCGAGGTAGTGATCATAATATTTTCTTGACATTTTCACTACTCGATAAGCATTTTCCGAAGCTTGCTAGCTTATTTGTAATAACCAAAAACCGGTCTAGCATATTTGTGATGGACTCATCGTCTTTCATCATGAAAATCTCGTAGTCTTGGAGAAGCATATTTATCTTCGTCTCCTTGACTTGATTTGTTCCTTCGTGAGTTACCTCTAACATTTTCCAAATTTCTTTGGCATTGAGGAAATCCGATTATGTTCTTCCGGATCTAAAGCACAATAAAGTAATTGTGTTGCTTTGCTATTGTAGTAGTCGTTCTTCCAATCTGTATCATCGTATTCTTCGAAGCTTTTTAGAGTACCATTGGAATTTGTGGGAATTTTCGGACCAAGAAAGGTGACTTTCCAGAGCTCAACTGTAATATCCGCAATTTTCGATTTTTGGTAAATTTCTTTTTTCGGCCGGAGTCCGTTTTGACGGCTCGCTCATGACCGTTTCGTCGTTCTGAGAATGATTAATTCTACACTTTTTGTCGTCCGAGTTCGTTTGGGTGTTGTTTTGTTGAGTTCTGTGCTTTTTAGCGACTCTTTCGCACTTGAGTTCGATTCTTGCGAATCTCGTCCGAAACTGCTGTTTCGAATTTCCCGCAAGTCCGTTTAACTTTGTTAGACGTGTTGTGAACTTCGGTTTGATTATTCGATCACGTATCGTGATTTCCGGGCGTTTTGGGCCATTTTGTAATTCTTGGAAGTTACGGGTATCCATATCTGTATTTGTCATCTTGACCCTTTTCTTGGTCGCGTATGATTAATTATTGCATTACGTTTTCATCTCGAGTCGTTGATGTCGTCCGCGAACTTTTCGTCGTGTTCGTTCCGTGCGTTTTGAAATCGAGGCATCGGGTCGTGGCGGGTGGCGGTGGCCGGACGGTGCGGCCTTGTCGGAGTCTTTGAGCAGCGCCGAAAGGCCCAGTGTAATATGTCGAACAAAGCATCGTGTGCCGCGGCACACCCATCGTGCGCGGCACGGCGCGAGCAGTCTGCGGCACACTCGTGTGTCTTCGCGACCATAACCCAGTATGCCGTGTGCGCGGCACTGCGCGCAGTATCTGCGGCACAATGCCAAAACACAGGAGTAAATTTTCGGCTGTGCGCGGCACACTTTAGCCGTGCCGCGGCTGCAATCAATGCGATTCGTCTTTATTAGACGAAATCGGGCGTCGTCTTCTTCATTTTCACTGCATCGCGAGAGAGTGAGAGAGAGGGAAGGAGTTCTTCATCCTTATCCATTGGGGGTCGATTTTCACCATTTTTCTTCTAGTAGTAGCCCTGCAATCAATCTAACGCGTGTTCTACGGATCTTGGTACTTGAATCTCCTAAGGTAATATTCTAAAACCTATTTTCGATTTATTTGGGGTTTTGGGTTTTCTTCGATTCGTTCAGTTTTGTTGGTGGATTCATGATGTATACGATTAATATTGTTAGTATTTTTAGTTTTCCTACGGATTCATGGATATTTTGTGGATTTTTACGGAATCGAGAGGGTTTGGTTGTGGTCCGCCCTCGTTGTTATTTTGGTACGAATATACATGAATCGTAGGCGGGTTTCCGTGTATTCCATTTCCATAATCGTTTAGAAGTGGTTGTGATTGTGCTATTCGAATCGTTAGGTTCATTTTCGTCGGTTCCTCGCGGTCGTGCTTGATTCTTCCGTTCCGTTCGTTGTCGTCTCCCTTTTTGTTAGCATCGGGCGTTCGAAGCTTCCGGTTGAGCCGTATCCGTTCGTGGTTCCGTGCTCGTGGTATCGAGGCAAGTACCTTGCCCATACTTTTCTCGTTTTATGTATATGATGATCGGTGGTCGTCTTGATGTGTTTGTTTGGTTATTTGAAATGAAGTTTCAAAAGGATTTCGGTTTGGCCTCGTTAAAGGCTTTCTTTCAAAACGCGTGTGTTTTGTGAACGGTGTTTTGAGAATTGATTATGATTTTATTATCTTGAACGTTGAAGGATTTTATGAGGATACTCTCTTGTTTAAAAGTTATGGAATCGTGTATTCCGTATTTAAGCTTGTTATTGTATTTTTTAAGAGTTTGGTAATGGTGTCGAAGTTAATGGCCATCTCTAGTGAGTATTCTTAATGAACTTACATTCTTAGCATGTTAGTATTGCATGAGTAACGTGTGTGTGTGTATGCTCACTACGGGTTAGATCCGACGGGGTCTCGGTAGGGCTCCACGAAGCTGTGGACCGCGAGCTTGCTTTTAACCACATGGGTTAGATCCGACGGGGTCTCGGCGGGGATCCACGAAGGCGTGGTCCGGTTAATTGTGGTTCATTTTTACAAATGTGATTCGATTTTGTCATTTCCGGAAATGAGTGCTTTTGAACGGTTTTCATGATTGCATGCATTGACTAAGTGTGTAAGAGGTAATTTGTTCGTTTGGCCTACTTGGATTTTTTGGCTCTAGAGTTATTTGTGGATTATGTTTTAAATCCTTTATTTGTTGATTTTGATGTTGGGATACGAACCTCGTGGTCGTTCTTGTGTCTTGTGAGTTGATGAGATTTGGGGCTAAAATCCCAAGGGTTTTGTAAAAGTCGTTTCTGGATTTGGGGCTAAAATCCCAACGTTTTGGTTAATGTCATTTTCCGGAAAGTAAACTTTTGGGGTGGCGACCCCTTTGTCTTTTGGATTTTTGAAAAGTAGGATTTGATAATCCTAAATTGTTTTCTATTAAAACTCTCGATGGCATTCTAAACGTTTTATAAATTATTCCCATTGATTTATGATATTTCGTTTTTGTAATGTTTCCTCAAACCCTTGCCTCGGGAAGTACTTTTCGTTTCGTTTGGATCTTTGAGGATCCTCGGTTATTGTTATTCGTGGAATGTGAATTGTATGGCTCGTATTTGCACTTTGTATTTGCACTAGCAAAACGGTGGAGTTTGCTAACCCCGAGTATTCGGGGTGGATGTCTGTTTGCATTCGGGTTTTGGAGCATAACACGTGGTCGGCACGAAGGATGATGAAAGATGATCGATACTAATCACATGAGGAATCGTATATCATGTGTTGGATTAGTTGTACTTTATTTTCATTCTTGTATTGTTCCGTTATGCGGGTGTAGTTGTATTTTGGTCCCTGCGTGGGCATGAGTTGTATTTGAGATGTATGTAATTGTGGAAAGACCAAATCGGTCTACTGAGTCAGTGTAGCCTTGAAGGCATTGTCGAGATGTTAAATGTTGATTACCAGCCTGGTAGATCCTCGAGGAGAGGGTCTACGGCGTGTAATATCCCTGAGTGGATTGGGGGTGTTACATAAATGGTATCGGAGATTAGGTTGTGAAAACCTAGGCTGTCGGGTCAGTGGTGTCTATTGAGTTTTGTCTCGTCGGATTTAGTCTGACTGAGTCGTGTCGCGACGCGTCGTTTGAGTTTGTTGGTCGTGATTAGTATCGTGGGGCGATCATCATCTTCGTGCGACCCGTGGAAGTAAGTCTCCCTTCTTTGTGTTGTGCCTCGTGTGACACGAGCTATTTTTATGATTATTTGTTAAGTGGTGGAATCCTTATGTGAATTTTGATTTCACGATATGTATTTAGTCGACTTTCGTATTTGATTTATACGAGGAGTGTCGTCGCTTGTGATGTCTTTTTATTGTTGTTTTTCTCCGTTGTTGATGATTTTCGAATCGATTTGCACGTTTTACAAGTTCCATTGTGGAAGCTTTGTGCTTATACGCGTTCGACTTGTTCACTAGCCAGTGCAGGAGAGTATTTTATCAGAGGTTTTGTTCTGAATGTGGTATTTTATCGTTGATTTCCGTTTAAAGACATATATTGTCTTCATGTTAAACGTTTTGGTGCGTGTGCTAGGAGTTGTTTTAGTGAACATCGATATGTGTGAGTTTTGGGCATTCTGGCCTATTGAATTTTTGAAAACCTTGAGTATCTTAGAAAAACAAATTTCGAGACATACTTTTCAAATGAGTTATTTTCTTGTGGTACATCCTAGATGCCGCAATATATTTCAAAATTTTTCTACCTCGAGGACCAAAATGTTTCGAGATATTTTCAACACTTTTATTTAGACCCGAGGTCGAATATTGAAAGTTTCCACTAAGAGAAAGTGTCCTCATTTTTATCAAACGCGAAATGGTTTTCCCAAAGTCTCGATAACGACGTTTCACGTTTGTACTATTTGAAAGGTGATACTCAAGGTCAACCAAGATTCTTCAAATTATTTTCAAAATGAGGTTTTCATTTTTTTAAACCTATCCATTCCCGTTTGAGGGTCAGGTATGTATGTGTGACATTCGCGTTGTCATTTTGATACTTTCTCCAGTATGATCGAATTGGCGGTGTGAGCATTGAGTCGCTTTCCACACATTGGTTGTGCTAGCCCCTGTGAGAGGCGGAATGTTGGTATTGAATGTTGTCGCCTCGTGGCGATTTCGCGTTGTCGAGGATGTGCGAGCTGTTAGAGCTTGGTATGGTATGACCGTGTGCATCGGTGATCGTTCCGTTATGTGTCGGTTGTTTAATGTCTTGTTACCTTGCCCCGTTTTGTGAATTTCGTGGACGGGGCCGGAGGTAATGCCCGTATTATTTTGACTCTGTATTTTCTCTTTCTCCGCCTATCGATTCGCTCATGTTCGTTGGCACTTTGTGAACTTGTTTTGTATTTCGGTTTCATCGTTCGAGCAAGCCGTGATCTTGTTGTGGGCCGATCTGGTTATCGATGTGACTTTTTCGAGTTCGGTTCGATTCTTGTGAACCTTGTTCGGGAGTGGCGTCATCTGGTTCTATTAGTTCTTTTATTCGAAGTGGATCGGATTTAGAACTCTTGTGTTTTCGACTTTGTCGACTCATCATGTTCATTGACCTTTTACGAGTTTGTCCCGCCCCTTGCCTTTGTTGATCGAGCGAGGGTGGTATTATTTTGGAATTTCTCGTCGTTGTGACCTTTCAATCGTTACTCCCTTTTCGTGGATCAGTGCGAGTGTGCATCTTGTTGATTTCATCTGATCATGTTTTGTCTCGAGTCGAGGTGTGAACCTCGGAGTTGCCTGTAGAACCTTATTTTTAATATAGAACCGAACATGATCGATCGATTATTTTGATGTCTCGATCTGTGTGGTATGATCGCCCGATTGTTCGGTTTTTGTCAATCTCGTTTCGTGATTGTTGAACATTCAGACTCCTTCGAAATTTCCTTAAGTTCGGGAAATTAGTCTCGTTTTCGATCTTCCAACCTTTGGGCGGTGGAATTTCGTATTTGTTCAGCGTGTGGCTCATGTTTTGATCAATCCGTTAGGTTAGTCAATCGTATCGATTTTCGTTCGTTGTGTTCTGTGATTGTCGGATAATTGACTTGGCTATATTATCCGTTTGATGACGCTTGTCATTTGTTGGTTTTATTATATCCCTAACGGCGAAGTCGTGTTGGTCGCCGTGGAGCGTGTTTACACGCCGTATATTCTTTCGCGTTGTTTGTAACATTTCGCCGTTGGGCGTTAGTTGCGCATTCTTGTGTATCTCGTTGAGTTTTTCCTGGCGGAATATTTCTTCTCCCTACTTGTTTTAAGTTTCGGGACGAAACTTCTTTTAAGGAGGGTAGAATGTAATATCCGCAATTTTCGATTTTTGGTAAATTTCTTTTTCGGCCGGAGTCCGTTTTGACGGCTCGCTCATGACCGTTTCGTCGTTCTGAGAATGATTAATTCTACACTTTTTGTCGTCCGAGTTCGTTTGGGTGTTGTTTTGTTGAGTTCTGTGCTTTTTAGCGACTCTTTCGCACTTGAGTTCGATTCTTGCGAATCTCGTCCGAAACTGCTGTTTCGAATTTCCCGCAAGTCCGTTTAACTTTGTTAGACGTGTTGTGAACTTCGGTTTGATTATTCGATCACGTATCGTGATTTCCGGGCGTTTTGGGCCATTTTGTAATTCTTGGAAGTTACGGGTATCCATATCTGTATTTGTCATCTTGACCCTTTTCTTGGTCGCGTATGATTAATTATTGCATTACGTTTTCATCTCGAGTCGTTGATGTCGTCCGCGAACTTTTCGTCGTGTTCGTTCTGTGCGTTTTCGGAAATCGAGGCATCGGGTCGTGGCGGCTGAGTGGCCGGACGGTGCGGCAATCGCCGGAGTGCCGGGCATCGCCGAAAGGTGCCAGTGTAATATGTCGAACAAATCAGACTGCGTGTGCCGCGGCACACCATCCGGCAAGCCGCGGCACAGCCGAGCAGGCCGCGGCACACCTGTCCGGTGCCGCGGCACACTCGTGTGTCTTCCGCGACCATAACCCAATCAGACCGTGTGCCGCGGCACACGCAGTATGCCGCGGCACAATGCCAAAACACAGGAGTAAATTTTCGGCCTGTGCCGCGGCACACTTTAGCCGTGCCGCGGCACACGGCGGTCAATCTGTGCGATTCGTCTTTATTAGACGAAATCGGGCGTCGTCTTCTTCATTTTCACCTGCATCGCGAGAGAGAGTGAGAGAGAGGGAAGGAGTTCTTCATCCTTATCCATTGGGGTCGATTTTCACCATTTTTCTTCGGTAGTGAAGCCCGGCAATCAATCTAACGCGTGTTCTACGGATCTTGGTACTTGAATCTCCTAAGGTAATATTCTAAAACCCTATTTTCGAGTTATTGTGGGGTTTTGGGTTTTTCTTCCGATTCGTTCCGTTTTGTTGGTGGATTCATGATGTATACGATTAATATTGTTAGTATTTTTAGTTTTCCTACGGATTCATGGATATTTTGTGGATTTTTACGGAATCGAGAGGGTTTGGTTGTGGTCCGCCCTCGTTGTTATTTTGGTACGAATATACATGAATCGTAGGCGGGTTTCCGGGTGTATTCCATTTCCATAATCGTTTAGAAGTGGTTGTGATTGTGCTATTCGAATCGTTAGGTTCATTTTCGTCGGTTCCTCGCGGTCGTGCTTGATTCTTCCGTTCCGTTCGTTGTCGTCTCCCTTTTTGTTAGCATCGGGCGTTCCGAAGCTTCCCGGTTGAGCCGTATCCGTTCGTGGTTCCGTGCTCGTGGTATCAAGGCAAGTCCCTTGCCCATACTTTTCTCGTTTTATGTATATGATGATCGGTGGTCGTCTTGATGTGTTTGTTTGGTTATTTGAAATGAAGTTTCAAAAGGATTTCGGTTTGGCCTCGTTAAAGGCTTTCTTTCAAAACGCGTGTGTTTTGTGAACGGTGTTTTGAGAATTGATTATGAATTGATTATCTTGAACGTTGAAGGATTTTATGAGGATACTCTCTTGTTTAAAAGTTATGGAATCGTGTATTCCGTATTTAAGCTTGTTATTGTATTTTTGAAGAGTTTGGTAATGGTGTCGAGTTAATGGCCATCTCTAGTGAGTATTCTTAATGAACTTACATTCTTAGCATGTTAGTATTGCATGAGTAACGTGTGTGTGTGTATGCTCACTACGGGTTAGATCCGACGGGGTCTCGGTAGGGCTCCACGAAGCCGTGGACCGCGAGCTTGCTTTTAACCACTGTGGGTTAGATCCGACGGGGTCTCGGCGAGGATCCACGAAGCCGTGGGTCCGCGGTTAATTGTGGTACATTTTACAAATGTGATTCGATATTGGCATTTCTAAATGAGTGCTTTTGAACGGTCTTCATGATTGCATGCATTGACTAAGTGTGTAAGAGGTAAGTTGTTCGTTTGGCCTACTTGGCTAGGATGGCTCTAGAGTAATTTGTGGTTTATGTTTTAAATCCTTTATTTGTGGATTTTGATGTTGGGATACGAACCTCGTGGTCGTTCTTGTGTCTTGTGAGTTGATGAGATTTGGGGCTAAAATCCCAAGGGTTTTGTAAAAGTCGTTTACGGATTTGGGGCTAAAATCCCAACGTTTTGGTTAATGTCATTTTCCGTAAAGTAAACTTTTGGGGTGGCGACACCTTTGTCTTTAGGATATTTGAAAAGTAGTATATGATAATCCTAAAATGTATTCTATTAAAACTCACGATGGCATTCTAAACCTTTTTATAAATTATTCACATTGATATATGATATTTCGTAATTGTAATGTTTCCACAAACCCTTGCCTCGGGAAGTACTTTTCGTTTCGTTTGGATCTTTGAGGATCCTCGGTTATTGTTATTCGTGGAATGTGAATTGTATGGCTCGTATTTGCACTTTGTATTTGCACTAGCAAAACAGTGGAGTTTTGCTAACCCCCGAGTATTCGGGGGGTGGATGTCTGTTTTTGCATTCTGGTTTTGGAGCATAACACAGGGTCGGCACGAAGGATGATGAAAGATGATCGATACTAATCACATGAGGAATCGTCTATCGTGTTTTGGATTAGTTGTACTTTATTTTCCATTTTGTATTGTTCCCGTTATGCAGGTGTAGTTGTATTTTGGTCCCCTGCGTGGGCATGAGTTGTAATTGAGTTGTATGTATATGTGGAAAGACCAAATCGGTCTCTTATCGAGTGTAGCCTTGAAGGCATTGTCGAGATGTTAAATGTTGATTACCAGCCTGGTAGATCCTCGAGGAGAGGGTCTACGGCGTGTAATATCCCTGAGTGGATTGGGGGTGTTACATCAACATCATATGCTCGAATGAATATTGACATCTTCTTTTCCACATCATAAAATTTGATTCATCAAAAAATAGAGGTCGGTTTAAGGCGAGGCCTTCGAATGAGGCATAATGAAGCGCCATTGGATCTTTTTCTCCTCAGATATTAAGCCGACAATAAGAGATACCCGCTCCAATACCAATTGTTGGGTTTGGTACCGCCACTTGAAGGGAGGATAATAGTGCGGTGTAGCATTTTTAAACTCTTTTGCATTTGCGAAAGTGTATTTAAATGCGGAATGTAAATCACACAAGATTATAGAGATTCGGCCAAATATGCCTACGCCCTCTCTTCGTATATTTTTCTATAGGTTTAAGATAAACCTTTCCGCTTTGTCTTCTATAGGTATGAGGTAAACCGTTACGATCTTGTCTTCTATCGGTCCAAGATAAACCGTTTCAGTCTTATCTTTATATTGGTCCAAGATAAACAGTTTTCATTTTCTATCGGATAATAAATCGACCTTTTTAGCTTTCAATCGGTATTATGATTCTAACAATGCTGGATCCACGATCCTAATAACACCAAATCAAATCTACAATCCTTTCTCGTGTTTGGTTGAGTGAATTAAACACTCGAACTCTTATCAATTAAGCTCGATTATAACAACAATAATGAATATAACAATATATGAAGTATATAAGCTTTGCTTGAAGTTGTAGGGTGAATACCATATGAAGTGGTATTTATAGGCTTCAAAGCCTAAACTAGCCGTTGGTCACTGCTTGTACATAGCGTACGCTATGCTTCATGTATAGCGTATATAAAGCCTTTAGCGTACGTAATGCTTCCATGTAACGTACGTTATCTGCTGTTCATTTCAGTCCAGTAGCTCCTGTCTCTTACGTAGCGTACGTTAGCCTTCAACACAGCGTATGTTATATCAACCTCAGATAGCCATTGATATGATGTCCTACTCCATGACATCACATGATTTAGGGTACGTTAAGAACATCTCGTAGCGTACGTTATATGCTCATATCCATTGTATGCCTTTTGACTTTCTAGAATCAATCCAACGGATTGATTTATTTAAATTCGAACTTCACTTTCTCATCGCATACGTTAACTCATATGTCTTGCGTACGTTAATCCCAGATCATTATGTACGTTGTTTTTTCACCATAGCGTACGTTGTCTATGTTGTATCTTCAGCTAGGTTTACATAGCGTATGTTAGCCTTGTTGCATAGCGTACGTTATATGTGATTTCGCTTTAGTTCAATGTTTTTTTATCCAGCTCGTGCATATTCGACTTCTTCTTGATTCATTGTTGTTTTTTTTGTTTATAAACTTATTATCTAAACTTCTAAAATGAATATGTGGAATAAAATGTTCCAACATAGTAGAGAATAAAAACCCATGAAAGAAAAATATGTGTACCCAATTACAAAACAACAAACCAAAGTACCGACAATAGAGATATCAGGGACGAGTAGTATCAATAATATCCATCATCATCACACTGCCATTGTGGTCGCTTCACCAAAGCACCTATATCTGAACATATCAACATGTCCATCGCCGAGGGTGTTAGCTTGGAAGATCTAGTGCAAATACAATATGATATGAATGTTATTCTAAATATAAACAGATTCCTGAACCACAACAATGATCTCATATCATTACAATTAACAATATACCTTCAATTACAAACTCACTTAATCAAACGGTAATACTCGATCTCGCGTCCTCAGACCGGATCACCCTTACGAGATCCTTATTGATCTCAGGTTTGAAAACTATGATATAGTAAATCCAGTGCCCTTGGCATCGATACCCTAGGATCCTTCTGATGTTCAACATAACAATAATCCAGCTCCTGGGCATGGATTTCCCTAGGATACTTCTGAATCCGGGGCTATTTAAACATATGACTACAACGAACAATATGATTTCAGCGAATAAAAACAATCACAAAATATTCCCCAAACATACGACCAGTAGAGTATGTTAACTGCTCAAGTTAACGTATGTTAACCCATAGGTTACGTGCATAACACTATGTTGACTTGCTTTGTGCATGCGTCCATGAGCTATCGGGTCCATGCAGCTGGCAAGATTTTCAGCCAAAACAATACACGGGCTGTATATTAATAAAGTACGTAACCCGGACACTGTTACGTGCATTGATACTAGATGCATAGCATATGCTAAACTTCATGTTAACATACATAAGTGTTTAACAACTCTTTAGCAAAAAAAAAGTTACTTACCATTGGCATCCCTCAACATAGATCCAATCCCAACGATCATAACACGATATTTGATAAGAATTTAGTAATTGTTAATATCCTAATATCAATACATAATTGTGTATGCAAACAGTACAAATGCACAGTGTCCAACTTTCCAAAATACTGAATAAATACATACGGAAATACAAGAGTATGACATATCCCTCCACTAAAAAGAAGTTTTGTCCCAGAACTTAAGACGAGAACAAATCAGGACATATAGCCTTCTGATACGGATCAGACCGGGCAACCGGCTAGAAATTCAAGACCGGTTCGGGAACGTCGTCGACCTAGTCGTTTGAAGGATTATTATTAATTTGTAATTAGGATTACCTTAGTAATTTCCAATATTTAAATGTATTTTTTAAAGAGTTTAATACTCCTTCATGGGTTTTCTTTTTGGTTCTTTCCCATAACGCCTTTATTGAACCGATAGGGCTTAGCTATAAATATTGCAAACTATCATCTTAAAATCAATAAGAAAATATTTGCCCTAATCTCTTCTCTCTTCTCCCTCTCTCGCCTCTCTCTTCCTCCCTCCTCGGTCGTCGGCCTTCTTCTGGTTCTCTTCTCCGATCTACTTGATACGAATTAGTATCAATTGGTGCTTTCATCCCGAACTTCACGTAAGCATGTCAAAAAACGTAGAGGAGACATCGACTGTCACCACCACCGAGCCCGACATACACAACCTCCTTCGACAATTAACGATGGCCGTTCAAGCGACGCAGCAAGAAATCCGGAAGAATAGACAAGAACAAGAGGTTCAACGGGCTCAGACGGATCAGATTTTTCGCATCCTCGGCAACCGCCATATTGCCGACGACAACCCTAACGCCGAGCAGCGAAACCCAACGTCGCCGAAACAACAGCCGCCCCTGTAACACCCCCAAGTTATTCAGGGTATATTACAGCGCCGTGAGCCCCGCCGTGGGACCCACAAGGCTAAACATACGTGGAACTATAAACTTGACCGATAAGGTCTACATACAATAGAATGAAAGACGATACAAATGGTATTCAAAACCATAACCAATGAAACCATATACATCACTGCACAAATCAATACCTCGGCAACACAGGCCGGAACATCAAGGAACTGAAATACAATACTCGAGTATTAAAAATCCATTCCAGTACAACAACACTGAATGGAGGAATCCAAGAAAATAACCGGAGACAAGACACAGTATCACTCTTGCCCATCATCTTCATGCCGACCCGGTACCGCCTCATCCGCTCTCCTGGAACCTGAAATACATGAAACGTATTTTCCCCATAAAGGGGTTAGCCGTCGAATAGCTAGTGCAAGTATAACAATATGAAACATGATACTCCTCGACAATAAAGTAAATGTAATCCGTCAATTCATCAATATCCGTCAATTCATCAATATAAGACTAGTATTCCGGAATGACTAAAATCTCAAGACGTATGTGAATGCCGTAAAAACGGTTCGTTCATATCATACGCCGTTACATGTAGGAATGCCGTCAAAACGGTTCGTTCATTACATGCCAACATTATTTCATATGAATGCCGTAGAAACGGTTCGTTCATATCAACCATGGAATCGCACTGGAGGCTACGAAACCCTCAGAGGACCATAGGCCCATCCCGGAGTGGCTAGAAATAATCATATCATCAATATTCCATACTTTCAAAGTCGAGAACGTATAATCATAAATGTATACTTGCCTTAATAAACGTTACCGAAGATCCCGAAGAACACGGTTCGACCGGGAAGCTTGAACCACGAAAAGACAACGAGCGGAAGGGTTTCACTCGAGTTCTTCACAAGAATTCGACCCTAACAACATAAATTCAATAAATCATCGATCATACGAGGAAGAATAATCGTAGAACGCCCGAAAACCCTCTATGACATTTTAGGACACCTTCAAGGCGTCGGTCAAGAACTCGATCAAAACAACGAATCGATACGATCCAACCATGGGATAACAAGGAAATGATACAATACATCTAAATAATCATCAATCCTTCACAATCCTAAGTTAAATCGGATTAAACGGACGAAATCGAACAAAATACCCAAAATCCCCAAAATTAGATTTCTAGAAAATCGACTGATTCGCTCGATCAAAGGATGTTATCGGACGAATGATTGATGATATGAACTCCAAGACTTCATGGATGTATTGACCAACAACATATCTCCATGATAGGAACAACCCCACCATGGAAGAGAAGTAAAAGATGGTGAAAAATGGCAAGAAAAACGTCTGCGGGGCCTTTTATAGGGGTTCGTCTGCCGGACACGGCCCGTGCCGATCGGGCACGGTCGTGTCGCATACCTGGCCGACAGGACTCGACCGTGTCCTGCTTGGCACGGCCGCGCGCGAGGGCCTTCCGACGATGACCCGTCCGACAGCCGACTCGGCATGACTCGGCCGTGCGGGCGACACGGTCGGGCGTCTTGGCCGGGCGATTTAGCTTATCCGGAAGGGTTCGCACGGCCGTGTCGGACGACACGGTCGGGTCTGAGGCGAGACTCGGCATTTCCGGACGAGTACGCACGGGCCGTGTCGGACGACACGGCCGGGTTCGCCGGCAGCGTGATCGCCAATAACGGCGAGTGAGCTAAAGCGACCATAACTCTCTCGTCCGGACTCCGATTGACTCACCGTTTGAACCATTGGAAATCTAACTCGATGCTCTATAATGTTGCAAAGATTTAGAATTTTTGGAGTTACCAAAAATTAATGGTGATCAAACAAAGTCGAACTCCCACGTGAAAAAGTTGATTAAGGACACGGAATTCAACAGAACGATACCGAAACGAACTCGGATGACAAAAAGTGTAGAATTAATCATTCTCAGGATGACGAAACGGTCCCAAGCAAGTCGTCAAAATAGACTTCCGCCAAAAATAGAAAATTTCCGGGGAACAAAAATTATGGGTATTACATTCTACCCTCCTTAAAAGAAGTTTCGTCCCGAAATTTAAAACAGGTAGGGGGAAGAAATATTTCGCCAGGAAAACTCAACGAGATGCACAAGAACCGAAACATACGCCCAAACGGCGAATCATCAATATAGAACACAACAATACATTACCCGAAGGTAAACCAAACCAATGCCGAAAAAGATACGAATTCACAATGCCCGAAGGCTCCAACGGAAATACCGATACATCACAATGGCCTGAAAGCCGAACAGCCCAAAGCTGTAAATCATCACAATACAGATCTCAAAGAAGCAAACCTGACTGTCGGACATACCCCTCGGCGTATGAACAACCAGTCGCAAATCGTCGGACATATCCAATACAACATGGACTACGAACGATCAATCAATAAAGCTCAAGAGGGACATCACAGTACGCCCGATCCGGAAATGTGTCCGTGCACATGTCCACCCCGTATACGGAATCCAGAATATACGTGTGACAATGTACCTAATTAGCCTCAAGAACTACGTCTCGTGTGCACGGTCCAATGCGGAAATATCCACGCATGACCATCATGTGCCCGGCTAAAAATTCTACACATAACCAATTGGCACGCAGACGTGATTCCAGATATGCCACGATACAACATGACAACGAAACTCAAGGGATAAAACATCCAATATGGATCATACGACTCACCAATTGAACGATGACACACGAATAATGAAAGATCGACACGACCAACGATATTCAAAACAACCATCCTGGGATCAGAATTCCCTAAGGACCTATTAATACGAGCAACGATTACACACAAGCCGGGAAAATCCTCAACCTTCAACGATCACAAAATTACCGAGTTTACAAGAATAATAGTGTCTTTGCCTTGAATTGGCCAACACGACAATAATAATTCAACGGATGGGAACTATCCTCGGCGGTCCCAATTCAATACTTCGATTACCGTAGAATGGCCAATCGATAACAATGATACAACGGATGAGAATATTTTTGACAACGGATGGGAATTATCTTTGATAATCCCAATTCAATATATCGATTACCTTAGAACGGTCAATCGATAATCAATGATACGATAGAATAGATGTCCCGGTGTCTTAAACCGACCACCGAAACGGAGATGACAAAAGGATATATCAAACGTCCCGAATCGGTTAACGCAACATCATAGCAACAGTTCCAATTCGACGACAAAGATTCAACGATGTCTCAGAACGACATTAATCGCGAACAATAATAATCGGTACATCGATACCGCAAACCGGTTATCGACAGCAACTTTACCAACAAGTATCGTAATGCCTTGAACCGGCCATTTACAACCAACAGTAACATTTGGCATAATTTTCCGACGGGCGTCGTATCAATGATCCCCTGATATCAATACAATCTTAAAGAGGCCAAGTCCCGAAATGATACACACATTCATACGCCTACACAATAACATTAGTCTCATTGATTAGTACGAGTATAAAACTCGCCTCGATATCAATACAACGAAATGTTACCAATTCAGTCGATTTCGTCTTACGAGTCTCGACCAAGTTAATCTACGAACCCTTCAACCTTAACCGCAACACAAAAGTCATAATCTATGATCAAACATCATATCTTACTGTAAAACGAAGGATTGATAATAAATCGGTTCGATGACGACCAATATCAATACCACCAAACCACGAACTCAATCGTTTTACCATATCTCGACTAATCACAGTCTGAACAATCCAACTCAGACACTTACAAATCCTGTCCAGAATACGAGTCGAAATATGATGATCATATCAGCAACCAATTCGGACCAATAATAAGGGTCTAAATGTTCCAAACTCAATTCTTAAATACGAATTGACAAGGTTCCCTTCTCATAAATCCATCGTTAAAATTTACTTATGACCGTCATCAATTCGAATCATCCGACTGGTTCAAAACAATAGATAATCATATTAAAAAGGTTATCAAACAATCCAATCATTTGATTAGAATATTTGCTCCATACGTATGGGTTTCCAAATTCAGAGATGAATAATAGTCTCATCAAACTCGTAATCACATTCGTATTCTTATACGAATATTATTTCCAACACATAGTTTAGCTCTAGATATGAATATTCCATATTCATTTTCAAAACATCAACACTTCTAAAAAAATTTTTTTTTTTTATCACCTCGTATAATTCAAGAGTTCTTCAAGAACATGAAATATCCGAAATCACGTTCAGAACAACATATCCGAGGTATATATCTCCATGTTACCATTTTCTTCATCATGTCATTCATACAATCTCAAGAATCGCAACAAAACCCTTATCACCATATGAAGAAGATCTCAATGATCATATCAACATCCGAAATCTCTTATTACAATTCCAATAAATCTCGTATAACATTCTCACATGATACCATAATTGTAACACCCCAGATCCTCTTGGGAATATTACACGCCGTAAACCCTTCTCACAAGGATTTACCAGGCTAAGCACAATTTTCCACGTTATTTTAAAAATGCCAAAAAGACCGATGACGGTAATATTTTTCAAATACTAAAAAAAATAATTTTCCAAGTACCGTCAAAACGATCAAGGTTAAAATGCCAAAAACTCAGTTTAGGGAATCGGTTTTACAAAATAAAATTTGATTGGCAAAATACCAAAAATCCATTTCAAAAATACTCACGCCGCGGATAAAAGTACAGTCCAATTTATGCATTTTCATTGAAATAAGACGAACATCAAAATACACGATTCCCAACATACTCCCTCCCAAGTAGTAATCCAAAAAGAAAAAAAAAGAGCCACTATCAAAGGGATACGAGGATTACCTTGTACGGACAAACCACGAAGAAAGAATAATTGAACTCCATTCCAAGAATCATTAAATCATCATAGTCATCATATGGCCTCAAGAACATCAAGATCTCTATGATTCCATAATCATAATCAACATATTCAAAGCATATCATTATCTTCCTTCAACATAAACCTCATGGAATATGGATAACACAAGAAATCACTTCAAGAATCAACAATAGTTCCATAACCAAGCTCTAATTCCATGATTCCAAGCTCACAATCGTTAAAAGCGTTTAGAACACTCTTAAAAGTAAAGAGGGACGAGTTTTGGAGAGAAATATCTCAAAGGATCGTGAGAGAAATGAAAGGCAACACTTCAATATATAAATTGCACTCTCATTACGCACGTAGGTGTCCTTTCTTAACGACGTAACAACTTTAACGTCGTAATCCAAAATCCATAACGCACGTAACCAACTCACCGTCTCATTCCGCGTACCCATTACGTCGTAACCCATACCATACAACGTCGTAATATACCGATTAACTTGCTACAAGACAATGGTTGTGTCACGTCGTAACACGTCTTGTATAACGTCGTAACACGTCGTTGACTCACCTGTCAACATCCTCCGCCGAAAGTTAAGGTTCCATTAATAGCGATCTGGTGTTAGCGTGCGCTAACCAACATGCGTTAGCGTGCGCTAATCGAATATAAAAATCAACACAGGCCTACTCGGTCGCCTTCCGAACTAACCCGGCAAGTCGTTACGTATGTTAGGGGTCCTCCTTAGCGTACGTAATCGAACCTCTTAGCGTGCGCTAAGTATGCACCGTAGCGTACGCTAAGTATATATCTTAGCGCGCTAGGCATACCTTGTAGCGTGCGCTAACGTAGCCGTACTTAGCCATTTTTCGCTATTCTCGACCAACATCTCGACATACCAAACGATCATACGGCACAAAGAATACATAAACACATTCAATAACATTGTCATACGTTCACATCATCCTCAAGAACAATTATCCATCAACGACATCCAACATATAAACGAAAAAAATATATCCGAAAATCGGGGTATTACACTCTACCCCCTTAAAAACAAGTTTCGTCTCGAAACTCGCAAACACTCGCACAAACAACATTTCAACGGAATTCAAATTCACCAAGAATTATCGAATAATCCGAACAACATACTTACAAGTCTCAAGTCGAAGATCTCCCGTGATACTAGCATGCGACTCTAAACAAAGTCTCAACATAATACCGATACACACCATTATCGCAATTAGAAACCTATCAAAATCTCAAGGAAGAGTTCACGTCCGTGACCACGGCCACGATTCTTCCTACTTTCACCAACATTCAGAAGGCACACACGTGCATAAGTATAATCCGAATCGCACATTCTCGAAGTGACCAATTCCCAAGAATACCAAGCTATAAACGAAACGATTAAGAAAAATACGAGAAGAGTGAGAGGACTTACAAGTACCGGTCGCACTGTGATGATGGCGAGTAGTGATATCAGGCAAATGCCGACTCAATCGACCCAAAGACCGGCACCTAGGTATCCATAAACCTAAGCTCCGATACCATATTCTGTAACACCCCCAAGTTATTCAGGGTATATTACAGCGCCGTGAGCCCCGCCGTGGGACCCACAAGGCTAAACATACGCGGAACTATAAACTTGACCGATAAGGTCTACATACAATAGAATGAAAGACGATACAAATGGTATTCAAAACCATAACCAATGAAACCATATACATCACTGCACAAATCAATACCTCGGCAACACAGGCCGGAACATCAAGGAACTGAAATACAATACTCGAGTATTAAAAATCCATTCCAGTACAACAACACTGAATGGAGGAATCCAAGAAAATAACCGGAGACAAGACACAGTATCACTCTTGCCCATCATCTTCATGCCGACCCGGTACCCGTCTGTCCGCTCTCCTGGAACCTGAAATACATGAAACGTATTTCCCCCGTAAAGGGGTTAGCCGTCGAATAGCTAGTGCAAGTATAACAATATGAAACATGATACTCCTCGACAATAAAGTAAATGTAATCCGTCAATTCATCAATATCCGTCAATTCATCAATATAAGACTAGTATTCCGGAATGACTAAAATCTCAAGACGTATGTGAATGCCGTAAAAACGGTTCGTTCATATCATACGCCGTTACATGTAGGAATGCCGTCAAAACGGTTCGTTCATTACATGCCAACATTATTTCATATGAATGCCGTAGAAACGGTTCGTTCATATCAACCATGGAATCGCACCAGAGGCTACAAAACCCTCAGAGGACCATAGGCCCGTCCCGGAGTGGCTAGAAATAATCATATCATCAATATTCCATACTTTCAAAGTCGAGAACGTATAATCATAAATGTATACTTGCCTTAATAAACGTTACCGAAGATCCCGAAGAACACGGTTCGACCGGGAAGCTTGAACCACGAAAAAGACAACGAACGGAAGGGTTTCGACTAGAGTTCTTCACAAGAATTCGACCCTAACAACATAAATTCAATAAATCATCGATCATACGAGGAAGAATAATCGTAGAACGCCCGAAAACCCCTCTATGACATTTTACCGGACACCTTCAAGGCGTCGGTCAAGAACTCTATCAAAACAACGAATCGATACGATCCAACCATGGGATAACAAGGGAAATGATACAATACATCTAAATAATCAGCAATCCTTCACAATCCTAAGTTAAATCGGATTAAACGGACGAAATCGAACAAAATACCCAAAATCCCAAAAATTAGATTTCTAGAAAATCTGACCTGATTCGCTCGATCAAAGGATGTTATAGGACGAATGATTGATGATATGAACTCCAAGACTTCATGGATGTATTGACCAACAACATATCTCCATGATAGGAACAACCTCACCGGAAGAGAAGTAAAAGATGGTGAAAATGGCAAGAAAAACGTCTGCGGGGCCTTTTATAGGGGTTGGTATCTGCCGGACACGGCCCGTGCCGATCGGGCACGGCGGTCGTGTCGCACATCTGGCCGACAGGGACTCGACCGTGTCCTGCTTGACACGGTCGCGGCGCGGAGGGCCTTCCGACAGTGACCCGTCCGACAGCGACTCGGCATGACTCGACCGTGCCAGACGACACGGTCGGGCGTGCTGGGCAGACGATTCTGGCTTATCCGGAAGGGTTCGGCACGGGACGTGTCGGACGACACGGTCGGGTCCTGAGGCAGAGACTCCGGCATTTCCGGACGAGTACGGCACGGGCCGTGTCGGACGACACGGCCGGGTTCGGCCGGCAGTGATCGGCCAATAACGAGCGGGTGAGCTAAAACGACCATAACTCTCTCGTCCGGACTCCGATTGACTCACCGTTTGAACCATTGGAAAGCTAACTCGATGCTCTATAATGTTGCAAAGATTTAGAATTTTTGGAGTTACCAAAAATTAATGGTGATCTAACAAAGTCGAACTCCCACGTGAAAAAGTCGATTAAGGACACGGAATTCAACAGAACGATACCGAAACGAACTCGGATGACAAAAAGTGTAGAATTAATCATTCTCAGGATGACGAAATGGTCCCAAGCAAGTAGTCAAAATAGACTTCCGCCAAAAATAGAAAATTTCCGGGGAACAAAAATTACGGGTATTACAGCCCCTCCTACCGCTCCCGACAACCACCACACCAGCACAGGACCGCTGCGGCGCCATGCATGACCAGCCGCGGCACGACAACCAGCCGAGAATCCGAGTTGACGCCCCTCGTTTCAACGGGTCTGATCCGGTCGGATGGATATATAAGGTACAATGCTATTTTGACTATTTCCGTACTGCAGCGATGGAACGACTTCAACTTGTGGGTTTATTGTTTGATCACCCAGCCTCAGATTGGTTTCGTTATCAGAAACGAAATAATTGTTTTCGAACTTGGGATGAATTTTTAGATGCCGTCAAGCAGAGATTCGACCCTCATCATTACGAGGACTACGTCGGTCGACTCGCCAAATTACAACAAAAGACAACTGTTATTGACTACCAAACGGAATTTGAATCATTACTTAATAAAATTAAGGGGTTGTCAGAAACTACATTGATTTCTCTGTTTAAAGCCGGATTGAAACAACCCGTCCAGCGCGAACTCAATCTGCGTAACCCGACCACCTTATCACAAGCCTTCGCTTTGGCTCGCGAACTCGCCTCATCTTTTGTTGACACGTTTTCCAGTAATTCGAACCCGCGCCGTTGGAGCTCCAGCGGTTTCCGACCCGGAAGTACGACCAATTCGAGCCCGACACCTGCTTCGGCTAGTCCCCCGGCTAACACGAACACGACTCGGCTTGTAAGGAATAATTTATCAGCTCTGCCTATTAATCGCCTTTCCTTCACCGAACGAGAGGGACGAACTAAGAAAGGACTGTGTTGGAATTGTGATGAACAATATGCTCCAGGCCATCGTTGTAAACATCGTTTCTTAGACTTGTTAGGTAATGATGACACCGACGAGGAGGACTCTACGGAAAATATACAGGACGAGTTGATTGTTACAGGGGATATCTCTAGCATTCATTCGATGGAAGGTTTCGCGAATCCTAAATCTCTAAAGATTTCCGGATCTATTAATGGTCTCACATTGCAGGTTCTCATTGATGGTGGGAGTACAAACAATTTTGTACACCCCACAGTTGCTGAACGATTACATTTTTCTCTATCTAAAGTGACACCATTTCGAGTGTATGTTGGAAACGGTGAGTATATGTTGTGCACTCATCAGTGTGCGCCGACACCAGTAGGCCTTCAAGTACACATATTCCCGATTGATCTATTTGTGCTAGCTATACATGGACCGCAGATTGTTCTCGGAGTTCAGTGGCTCTGAACGCTAGGCAAGGTATCTCATGATTACGCCCAGCTCACAATGGAATTCTTATGGCACCGAAAATCTATATTTTTGCAAGGAGACTGTCATACTCCGAAACGGATCTCATTGAATACCCTGCAGTCCTTGTATGCTGCGGATACGGTCGCCGAATGTTTCGAAATTTGCCCCATTTTAACTGGGCCATTACCTATGTCATCTACGCCTACAGTTGTTGAATTTCCTGAGGACATTCATCCTCTTATTCGGGAACTACTCCAATTACAGGAGAAGGTTTTCACTTTGCCAGTCGGGTTACCACCACAGAGAACTTGGGATCATCGAATCCACTTGCATCACGGGTCCAAACTGATCAACGTTTGGCCCTATCGCTATCCTTATTTTCAGAAATCCAAGATCAAACGCCAGGTGCAAGACATGTTACAGCAGGGCTTGATTCGACATAGCACTAGCCCTTTCTCGTCTCCGGCCCTCCTGGTCAAAAAGAAAGATAGAAGCTTTCGGTTTTGTGTTGATTACCGGGCATTAAATGCGACTACAATAGCTGATAAGTTTCCTATTCCCACAGCAGATGAGTTATTCGATGAACTTGGCCATGCTACTTTTTTTACAAAATTGGACCTACGGTCGGGCTATCATCAGATCAGAATGCACACATCAGACATCTTCAAGACAACATTCCGGACACATGATGGCCACTTTGAGTTCCTGGTCATGCCATTTGGTTTGACCAATGCACCGTCCACCTTTCAGGCCGCCATGAATAATATTTTCTCCGATTATTTACGGGAATTTGTTATTGTATTTTTTGACGATATTCTAGTCTACAGCTCTTCATTGAACCTCCACGTTCGTCACCTTGATATCATCATTCAGATACTATGGGACAACCATTTTTTTGTCAAGAGCTCGAAGTGTTCCTTCGGCACAACTAAAGTTGAATACTTGGGTCACATCGTCTCGGCCGGCCGATTGTTAGCGGACCCAAGTAAGCTCGATGCCATGGCTAATTGGACCAGACCCACAAACATCAAGCAGTTACGCGGCTTCTTGGGACTTACGGGGTATTACCATAAGTTTATTCGTAATTACGCCTTGATAGCAGCTCCGCTAACAGCTCTTATGCCGAAAGACAAGTTTACATGGACCGATCTCGCCGACAATGCTTTTCAATGGCTGAAAACGACTATGATGACGCCGCCTGTTTTACAGTTGCCGAATTTTTCAAAAGAATTCGTTGTTGAGACCGATGCTTTTGATGAAGGAATTGGGGCCGTGTTGTTACAGGAGGAACGACCGCTTTCTTTCTTCAGCAAAAGACTAGGCATACGCCGTCGAGGTACATCTGCATATCATCGCGAGTTATTTGCTATAGTTTCCGCGGTCCAGAAGTGGAGACAATACCTTTTGGGCAGAGAGTTCCTCATTCGGACGGATCAGAAAAGTTTAAAGGAGCTTCTAACGTAGGTTATTCAAACCCCCGACCAACAGTTTTTTATTCGCAAGCTTATGGGATATAAATTTCAGATTGAATATAAGACAGGTGCCAATAACAAAGTGGCCGATGCACTTTCTCGCTGCATGAACGGCGATGAACCAACTTCATCACATTTCTTCGCTTTGTCCGAACCTATACCCGAATTGTTGCATAGGGTACACTGAGAAAATTCGACTTTGCCGGACTTAGTGGCATGGCATACTGCCGCGACAAAGGGAGATCTTCCAGCTCCATTCCGTGTTCACGATGGCATCCTTTATTACGACCATCGACTTGTTTTAGGAAAGGAATCGCCTCTTAAAGCTGAAATTCTCACCGAGTTTCATGCTTCGCCGAGCGTCGGACACCCGGGTGTAGACCGCACTTTTCGCCGAGTAGCACCTGTATTTTTTCGGCATGGGATGCGCCGAGATGTCAAATAATTTGTCGATTCTTGCCTTATTTGTCAGTCGACTAAATACAACACCAAGAAACCAGCCGGGCTTTTACAACCGCTACCGATTCCGCAGCAGGTGTGGGATGAGGTCTCTATGGAGTTTTATTACCGGTCTTCCGCCTTCCCGTGGTTATACGACTATCTTAGTGGTCATCGATCGCCTTTCGAAGTATGTCTACTTTGGCGCTTTGGGCACGCATTTTGACGCCATTAAGGTCGCCACTTTATTTGTGGATATGGTTGTCAAACACCACGGAATTCCGGCTTCAATCTTATCCGACAGAGATGCTATTTTTACCAGCTCATTTTGGAAAGAATTACATCGATTAAGCGGAACAACATTACGCCGTAGCACCGCCTACCATCCTCAGACGGACGGTCAGACAGAAGTTAAGAACCGCGGCCTTGAAAAATATCTCAGGGCGTTCACTCAAGGTCGTCCTAAACATTGGTTCGATTTTATTCCGTGGGCGGAACTAGCACTCAATTGTACCTTTCATGAAGGTTTGCAAATGTCACCCTTTAAAGCACTCTATGGCCGAGAAGCCCCACCAATCCTTCGGACAATAAAACCCTTCGGCCCTCCATCGCAAGCCCTTGCAACGCTCCAAGACCGGGAGGAAGTTTTGGAGTTAATACGGGGAAACCTAGGTAAGATGCAGCAGCGTATGGCCGCACAGGCTAATTCTCACAGGCGCGATATTGAATTCCAGGTCGGTGACATGGTATTGTTGAAGCTCCAACCTTATCGACAACATTCGGTGGCCAAACCGCTCGCGGCCAAACTCACCCGTCGATTTTATGGGCCGTTTAAGATCCTTGAGCGAATCGGAGCTGTCGCGTATCGCCTAGATTTACCGAATAATGCTCGCATTCACAATGTCTTCCACGTTTCGTTACTTCGACCATTCGTTGGTGCCAACTCGGGTCCCGTTCAAGCAGTGTTTTCGACCGAGTTCGTGCATGACAGACCACTTTCCCACCCCTTACGTGCCATTGCCGAACGTTATATCTTATTGGACGGTAAACCTCGAACTGAATGGCTCGTTGTTTGGGAGGATGGCTCGCCCAACGACACTTCTTGGGAAACTATTGATCATCTGCATAAGTCATTTCCGGATTTACGCCTTGAGGACAAGCCGAACGTCAACGGGGGAGAGATTGGTATGGATCAGACCGGGCAACCGGCTAGAAATTCAAGACCGGTTCGGGAACGTCGTCGACCTAGTCGTTTGAAGGATTATTATTAATTTGTAATTAGGATTACCTTAGTAATTTCCAATATTTAAATGTATTTTTAAAAGAGTTTAATACTCCTTCATGGATTTTCTTTTAGGTTCTTTCCCATGACGCCTTTATTGAACCGATAGGGCTTAGCTATAAATATTGCAAACTATCATCTTAAAATCAATAAGAAAATATTTGCCCTGGTATCTTCTCTCTTATCCCTCTCTCGCCTCTCTCTTACTCCCTCCTCGGCCGTCGGCCTTCTTCTGGTTCTCTTCTCCAATCTACTTGATACGAATTAGTATCACCTTCATGCTATCCTTTGTTTCACAAGTCGCGTTTTCGACTCCATGATGCGACCGTTACACTTTAACAAGTCATGAATCGAGATATTATGAAGAACCCGGATGAGGACTTCAGCATGCCGACTGGACAATAACGAGGTTTCGATCAAAGAAGTTCAAAAATAATTTATCTACACTCGTCATTGATATGTTTAAAAATAACTATGTTATCAAAGACAACAAATTCGTGAGTAGTATCGAAGTTGTTGAACAATAAGTTTTTTGTTTATTTTATCTTGGTGTATTTTAATTTGATTTGTATTTGTTATATTTTGAGTTGTATATAATCGAGTCATGTAATATTAAAGTCGAAGACGATAAAAGACGAACAAACAAACAAGGATGCAAATTCCCGCGTGTAAGGCTGACACACACCGGTCTCGTATTTTGGTCATAACTTACTCGTTCTAAATCCGATTCAGGTGATTAAAGTGGCTATGGAAAGCTAATAAAGAGAGCTACAGATCTTAGAAAGACCATAGGACCAAATTCGGACCCGTTGGAGCCCAGAAATGACAAAACCGACAGCATCAGATTTACGGTGACTTGTTGTCCTTGTTTTCACACCTTAAAGTCTTGGTCTATGATATTTTGTCCCCTAAACATGTGTTGACTAACTTTGTATCAGATTTTAGGATCTTTGAATGTTTATTTTTCTATTTTGTAGGTTTCTTAGTTGTTTCCTTGTTCACACTAGAGTTGGGTATAAGATTTTGGCTATAAATAGCCTTGAAGTTTCATTGTAAGAGGACACCAAAGAATTTATGAAATTTGAGAGTGTTAGTATTAACAAACCTTTTTGGGTGCTTTCTTGTTTTGTTGAGTGTGTCTCCAAAACATCCCTTGTGTGATTTATATACATATCAAGTGCAATCTTGTTAGTATTTATATTCCACACCTTCCGAGTTGCCACAGCATGTCACGTAGAGGTTTGGAAGTAAAGCTCCATTTTGCTTATTTTGGAAACATCCTGGGAACGAATTCATCTAGCGGTGTCGGTTACCATGGCGTGTCTTGTGGGGGTTGCATCAGTTGGCTTCGGAGCTAGGTTATTCCAAAACTAAGTGGTATCATCTATTTTCCTTCATTATCATAATCTTCCTATCTTACCATCCTATTATTTCCTTCATCTTCTAAACCTTACATCTTTACACACACACACACACACACACACACACACATATATATATATATATATATAGTGAAGGTTTTGATTGTTTTTGATAACTCTTCAAGCTGAGGCCAGGGGAAGAACTTGTTCCTTAGCCTTCGGGCGTCTGCTGATTCTAAGCTTGCGGATCGAATTTCAAATATATATGTTCGGCTTCGTTTCGTCCGTGCTGTAAAAAAATTATGAGGAATTAAGAAAAAGCCAAATGAGAGATACACGAGTGTGAGCGACCGAGCGATACACTTAAGGATCTTGTGAGGAAAGTTTTTTGTTAAAAAAAAAGAAAAAAAAACAACCAAAAAAAAAGAAAAAAAAGAATGTCAGGAACGGAAGGAAACGAGCAAAATCTTATCCTGCAAACTATTATACAACAACATGCTCAAATAGTCGGAAGACTAGATAAGCAAGAGGAAACAATTGCTACTCTCACGAAGGGTAGAGAAGAGGAGTCCGTACGAAGGGGACCGGAAACCTTTCGATTTGGAGGCTATGATGATGAAGATTCGATGAATTCCGAGGAGGAAACTCCGAGGTTTGTACATTGAGGAGAGTGAGGAGGACGAGGAGGAAGGAAAGAGTATGAAGGAAGGTGAGAAAGATATGTCCGAGACGAGGAGGATCGGAATATGGGAAGCATCAAAATGAAAATCCCATCTTTCAAAGGGAGAAGTGATCCGGACACATATCTTGATTGGGAAAGGAAGTTGGAGACCATTTACGATTGCCACAACTATTCCGATGAGAAGAAAATGAGGTTAGCAATAACTGAATTTTCAGAATATGCAAGCAATTGGTGGGACCAACTTGTGACGAAGAGAAGGAGGATTGGGGAGAGACCGGTTAGCGGTTGGGAAGAATTGAAGGTTGTTATGCGGAAACGATTTGTTCCTAATTACTATCTTAAGGAACTATTTTCTCGCTTACAATCTTTAAAACAAGGCTCAAGAAACATTGAAGATTTTCGAAAGGAAATGGAGATGATGATGATGATCTGGGCCAATGTTCGGGAATCGAGAGAGGCCACCATGGCGGGGTTTTTATACGGGATGAGAGCCAATATAGCTAAAGAAGTCGACAAACAACACTTTATTGAATTCGAGCACATGGTATATGCGGCGGTAAAAATAGAGCGGAACTTATGAAGAGGGAGCAGCAACAACTACTCCACGGGATACTCTACTCCTTGGAAACAACAATCTCAAGTAAGTTCAGATAAATTTAAAAAATTTGATAAAAGAGAAGGGGGTGTCTTGAAAGGAATGTTTGAAGTTGGGTGTACTAACAAACCAAAATTTGATGGGAAGCCTAAATCCGTCGAAAGCATCCAAAGAAGAAATTGGGACATTCAAAATCGTATCGTTTACATTGGATAAATGATTGTGGGGAAGTTCGAGTTAATAAACAGGTACTTGTGGCTCTCACCATCGGAAGATATCAAGATGAAATCCTATGTGATGTCGTTCCGATGCATGCTTGTCATATCTTGTTGGGAAGACCATGGCATTTTGATCGAGATGCTACTTTGAGCGAAAAGAAAAATCGTTACTCATTCGAGAAGGACGGAAAAAAATTACTTTAGCTCCCATGACTAAGGTACAAATACAAGAAGATCAACTTCGTCTTGAAAAGGAAGTTGAAGGAAAATCGAGAAAAGAAAAGGAAAAGAAAAATGAAAAAAATGAAAAGAGCGAGAAAAATGAAAATAAATAAAAAATGAGAAAAAGAAAAAAAATGAAAAAAATGAAAAAAAGAAAGAAAAGAAAATTTGAGAAAATGCATGCTTGTAAGTGCAAAGGAACTTGAAGAAGATATCAAGGAAAATGCACCCATGTACTTGATTATTTTCCGAAAAGTTTGCGCTACTACTAACCCCAGGAACCGGATAATTCCGAGTTCTATTGAATCTTTATTTTAGGAATTTGTTTATGTTTTTCACAAAGAACTACCTGCAGGGTTGCCACCAATCCGAGGGATTGAAAATCAAATAGACTTTGTGACCGGAGCGGTCATTCCAAATAGACCGGCATACCGGCACAACCCCAAAGAGACCAATGAAATCCAAAGACAAGTCGAGGAGTTATTAAGTCTTGGGTATATCCGGGAGAGTCTAAGTCCTTGTGCCGTTCATGTGATCATCATGCCAAAGAAAGATGGAACGTGGAGAATGTGCACCGATTGCCGAGCAGTAAATAATATCGCAGTTAAGTATCGACACCCTATTCCAAGGTTAGATGATATGTTACATGAATTACATGGTTCATGTTTTTTCACTAAAATTGACCTAATGAAAGGATATCACCAAATTCGTATGAAGGAAGGAGATGAATGAAAAATGGCTTTCAAAACTAAATACGGATTATACGAATGGTTGGTAATGCCCTTTGGACTAACGAACGCACCAAGTACTTTTATGAGATTAATGAATCATGTTTTACGTGCATACATCGGAAAATTCGTTGTTGTATACTTTGATGATATACTCATTTACAGCAAAAATATTGAAGAACATGTTGAACATTTAAGATTAGCTTTAATTACCTTGAGAAGGGAACAATTATATGTTAGTCTTAAGAAATTTACTTTTTGCATGAATGAAGTTATTTTTCTTGGATATGTCGTTAGTGCTGACGGCATAAAAGTTGATGTAGAAAAAGTTAAGGCTATTCGAAAATGGCCTAGGCCGACGAATGCGTCCGAGGTAAGATGTTTTGATGGCGTAGCTGGGTTTTACGGACGCCTTGTAAAAGATTTTAGCACAATTGCAGCCTCATTAAACGAACTTGTCAAGAAACATGCTAAGTTTAATTGGGGAAATGAACAAGAAAAAGCATTTAACACTCTGAAAGATAAATTGTGCACTGCACCTGTTTTAGCATTACCTGATTTTTCTAACACTTTTAAAATTGAGTGTGATGATTCAAGAGTAGGAATTGGAGCAGTATTAATGCAGGGAAAAAGGCCGATAGCCTATTTTAGTGAGAAACTTGGAGGAGCTACATTGAATTACCCAACCTATGACGAGGAATTATATGCTTTGGTTCGAGCCCTATGTATGTGGCAATACTACCTATGGCCTAGGGAGTACATGATTCATACTAATCATGAATCCTTAAAGCATCTCAAAGGACAGGGTAAATTGAGCAAGAGACATGCCAAGTGGTTAGAAGAAATGGAATCCTTTCCTTACATCATCAAATACAAACAAGGTAAGAAAAACATTATCGCCGACGCTTTGTCAAGAAGGTATATATGTATTACTATATACACTTTCTTGTAAAATTTTGGGATTTGATTTATTGAAAGAAGCATATGAGGGGGATAAATATTTCCATTATATTTATGTTGCTTGCGAGAAAAAGGGTATAGAAAAATTTTATTGGGATAATGGATTCTTGTTCCGTGAAAATAAACTTTGCATTCTTTTTTATTCAACACGGGAATTATTGGTAAAAGAAGTACATAGTGGAGGTCTAATGGGAAATTTCGGAATTGCTAAAACTTACGAAATATTGCATGAACATTTCTTTTGGCAAAAAATGAAACATGATGTTTTTAAAGTTGTAAATTCATGCATTGTTTGTAGGAAAGAAAAATCACGAGTGTTACCACATGGTTTGTATATGCCACTTCCGGTACCTTTCGAACCTTGGGTCGATCTTTCTATGGACTTTGTATTAGGATTACCAAAGGCGAAATACGGTTGTGACTCCATTTTTGTTGTAGTTGATAGATTTAGCAAAATGGCACACTTCATTGCATGTCATAAAACGGACGACGCCACACATATTGCTAATCTATTTTTCAAAGAAATTGTTCGTTTGCATGGTATGCCCAAAAGCATCGTATCCGATAGAAATACTAAATTTTTAAGTCATTTTTGGAGAGTCTTATGGGCAAAATTAGGGACGAAATTGCTTTATTCTACATGTCATCCCCAAATCGATGGTCAAACCGAGGTTGTTAACCGAATGCTTGGTCAATTGTTGCGAACTATTGGTAACAAAAATTTGAAAAATTGGGAAACAACTTTACCAGTTATCGAGTTTGCCTATAATCGAACCGTACATTCTACTACGACATTTTCGCCATTTGAAATCGTCGATGGTTTTAATCCAATAACTCCTTTAGACTTGTTGCCTATTCCAATAGATGACAGGAGTAACCTTGATGGCAAGAAAAAGGCGGAAATGGTGAAGCAATTACATGCCAAAGTTCGTGAACAAATTGAGAAGCGCAACGAACACAATGCAAGGATGAAGAACAAGGGACGCAAACAAGTACTCTTTGAACCAGGTGATTGGGTTTGGGCTCATTTGAGGAAAGAATGATTTTCCATTCAAAGAAAATCGAAGCTAATGCCAAGGGGAGATGGACCGTTCCAGATCTTAGAGTGGATTAACGACAATGTCTATAAAGTAGATACCTGGTTAGTATAATGTTTCCACTACTTTCAATGTCGCTGACTTAAGTCCATTGAAATTTCAGATTCGAGGACGAATCCTTTTGAGGAACGGAGAAATGATGTGAATCGAGATATTATGAAGAACCCGGATGAGGACTTGAGCATGCCGAGTGGACCAATAATGAGGTCTCGACCAAAGAAGTTCAAAAATAATTTATCGACACTCGTCATTGATATGTTTAAAAATAACTATGTTATCAAAGACAACAAATTCGTGAGTAGTATCCAAGTTGTTGAATAATAAGTTTTTCGTTTATTTTATCTTGGTGTATTTCAATTTGAGTTCTATTTGTTATATTTTGAGTTGTATATAATCGAGTCATGTAATATTAAAGTCGTAGACGATCGGAAAAGACGAACAAACAAACAAGGATGCAAATTCCCGCGCGTAAGGCTAACACGCAGCAGTCTCGTATTTTGGCCATAACTTACTCGTCCGAAATCCGATTCAGGTGATTCAAGTGGCTATGGAAAGCTAATAAAGAGAGCTACAAATCTTATAAAGACCATAATACCAAATTCGGAACTATTGGAGCGCAGAAATGACAAAACCGACAGCATCAGATTTGTGGTGACTTGTTGTCCTTGTTTTCACACCTTAAAGTCTTGGTCTTTGATATTTTGTCCCCTAAACATGTATTGACTAACTTTGTATCTGATTTTAGAATTTTTGAATGTTGATTTTTCTATTTGTAGGTTTCTTAGTTGTTTCCTTGTACACACTAGAGTTAGGTGTATGATTTTGGCTATAAATAGCCTTGAAGTTTCATTGTAAGAGGACACCAAAGATTTTATGAAATTTGAGAGTATTTGTATTAACAAACCTTTGTGAGTGCTTTCTTGTTCTGTTGAGTGTGTCTCCAAAACATCCCTTGTGTAATTTATATACTTATCAAGTGCAATCTTGTTAGTATTTATATTCCACGCCTTCTGGGTTGCTACGACGTGCCACGTAGAGGTTTGGAAGTAAAGCCTCATTTTGCTTATTTTAGAAACATCTTGGGAACGAATTTATCTAGCGGTGTCAGTTACCATGGCGCGTCGTGTGGAGGTCGCATCAATAACACCAGTAATACATTTCTCGAGTGTCACAAGATACTCCCATTGCAAGGAGGTTGAGAGACCCTTTTGTACTGAAGTGTTGTCGACCCCTGGTTATATGAGTGGTACCGTCACAAGCCATAATGGAAATGGTTAAGTGATAGGTGTCTAATATCGTCCTGTGCGTGATCATCCAGTCCATACACAAAATGATATCCTCGTTCTGAAGTGGGAAAACCATGAGATTCGCCATCTAGCTCTAATCATCGATGCGGATCGATGCAGATTCGCAGTCCATACCCAAAATCATAAAGAGCATTAAAATTATCGAATTAAATAACTTCTAAATGAAATATATTATTATAATTCTAAGTTCAATCTAAAAATAATATAAATATCATGTAATAAATTTCTGGCCGCGACTTATGGTAACTTAATTAATTTAACAATACGTTATTTATTTAAAAATTATTTAGAGAAAAAATAGTGATTTAAAAAAATTTTGGGTCACTACATCCTTAACAATTACATTTCATTTCATTAAGTCCTTCAACATTTGTTTTAATTTCATGCACACACTATTGAGGAGAGTGGTTTAACTAGAAAATATATCTTTGAATTTTTTTTTTATAACTCAGCTTCTAGATTTTACACTTAATTATGCCTCATAGCAACAATCATGGCTCCTCATTACTGGATAATGAATTATCTTTTTATCATCTACTAACAAAACGGAAAATTAATTGAAAAGAGATTTGATGGAAGCTAAATTAAACATCTGAAATTTATTCTCAAAACTATATTTTTAATAAAAATAGAAATAATTTTACAATCTCAATAATAAGTTTTACGTCCTAAAATTATTTTTACAATTCTGAATAATAATTTGATAAACCTGAATTTATTTCAAAAACTAGAAAGAAATTAAAATTTAAAAAATTAATATTCAAAGTATTATATCATTGGATAATTAAAAAATACTGATAAATCTATTTGGTATTGTAAGAATAGAAAAATATTATTGAAAATAATTAAATTATTTTATACATCTAGTATAATTTTAAAAAAAAACTTATTCGTTAAATTCTTAAAATTATTTAAAATATGATTTCCTAAATAATTGGAAATACCTATTTTTTAATAAGAATCTGAATATATCCATTAATTATTATACTTATAATAAAGTCTGCATCTTCTATACAATGTCTGATTTTCATAATAACTTCCATTTAATATTAATTCCCCAACTATAAGAGAATGTCTTTCACTCTTTTGATGTGTTAAACAAGGTAATTTTACTGGACACAATATATTTATATGACAGTTTAGTACGGTGAATAAGTTGTATTCTACTTCAAAGATTTTGCGTAGCGTGAGTTGCTGTACGTACAACTATAAAGACATTATATAATGTGGTTTGAGACAACGTCCTATGTATGCAGGTCCTCCACACAGGATGAAAATTTATAAAAATCAACGCATACACAACTCTATGATTTTAACTAAACCTCCAAGTTGTATCTCTCACACAGATCGATACATAACTGTAGCTTGAGTCGTTCACACGATTGGCTGTAGGCTTCTTGGACTCAGGCTTCTTCTCACACATATTACTTAAACTGTCTTCGTCCCACATAGATTGGAATCAGCTCGATTCTTTAGTCCACATAGGGCTAACTCTCAACGTCAAGTAAGGTAGTTTAAGTCTTTGGACAGCCAGCTATAGGTTTTAGGTTACTGGTTGTAGTGCTGTTCTTTTTCATTGAGGACTTATAATCTCTTCGATATTGGATATTGGTGTAAGCTCCAAGAGAGTATTTGCTCTTACTAATTTTTCACATGAAAATTATTATCATTTGTTTTGAGCAAGTCCTTCTATTGTGCTACTTATAGCCTTGGAATTTAGATCCTTTATAAATGTAGCCGTTGGTGGGTTGGTGAGATGTGGACACTTCAGATTGGCGGCTTGGTGAATACCTGAATTAAAGTAATTCATCTTGTCAGTATTAAACGCTTCAGACATTATTTTAGCCTTCATTAAATGCTCTGTTTCCACATTCTTTCGATCGCATTAAATATTGTCCCCAACAACATTAAATGTTCTTCAAACTCCTGAATAATTATGAATATAGTAAGTGTGTTTCACAACGCTTCGAAGTCTAAGTGTTTTCCTGTTGGTTTTACACTTTACTTTCTTAAATAAAGTGCATACGGCACTAATGTTGTAGCCAACAAGGAGTTTACGCTGTAGAAATTTCAATATTCATTACTCTGTAGACTGAACACTATATAATCAAAGCTGTATGAAATCGGCTGTAGGAAGGACGTTGTATTTTGTGACATTTATTAAAATTCCAGTAGAACTTATCCCAATAGACAAAACAAAAAGTAAAAGGTCTTGACGATGAAATCAAAAAAAAATAATGTTGAAGAGCTTGATGAAATAAAATTTTATCGCTAAGAGACTTCAAATCGATTTTATCACTCCTGTGTGGAGGACTAGTGGACGTAGAGGGATTTATCCCGAACCACTTTTAACATCGTGTCATTTACCTTCTGCAACTTACTGTTTTCATTACTGTGATTATTTTACAAGTATACACTGCATACCCTGTATGCACCAAGCAAAGGGGAGAAAACCTAGTTGCTGTATTTACAGCAACCTACCTTAACAGACTTCCGCTACGCACTCTTATTTGAAAAACGTACAGCTTGTTGCTTAAAACACTTTCTAAGCTGTATTCTGTATACTTAGTGGCCAAAAAGTGGTATCGGAGCGGTTGATTCTAAAAAGAATCAGTCGTTTAACCGAATCAGATCCCAAAATTACTTATTTTTTAAAACTTCTTTATCTTTCCTAATCTTAGACATGGATACCGAACTGATTAATATGGTACCAATATTTTCTACTAACGAGTTTGATGACTGGAGAATTAGGATGGAGGCTCATCTTGCCGCCATGCATGAAGAGATGATTTATGTCATCCAAGAAGGCCCCATAAAAATCATGAAGGTGAATACGGCTGTAAGGATTGAAGGCCAAACTCATGCCGAGATGCTCGAGAAAGAGCGCGAACAATGGACCACAAATGATCGAAAATACACCAACCTCGACAATGTTGCTAAGAATGTGCTATTTTTCACTCTTGACAAAGGCACGTTCTCGAAGGCAAAGAGCTGTAAGACAGCCAAAGAAATCTGGGAAAAACTCAAGATGATTTGCGAGGGAACTGAGCTCTCAAAAGAAAACAAGATTTCAAAACTAACTCAGCAATTCGAATCTTTTGAAATGAAACCAACTGAAACTCTTGAGGAACTTGACCTCAGATTCACTGGCATTGTCGGTGAACTTGAAGCGTTGGGCAAAATTTATACTCAAAAGGAGAAGAACTTAAAAATTTTCAGATCTCTCCCTGTCCGATGGGACATTAAAACAACAGCTATGCGTGTGTCATGTAATCTTAATGATATATCTACTTTTGATCTCTTCTCTGACCTCAAAGCACTTAAGTATGATATTGACAGGAGAGAGAAAGCCGAAGAATCACCTGCGAGGACTACAGCGCTAGCCGCTATATCCAAACGAAGACATAGCATGCCCAACACATCAAATTCAGCCCACAAGAATGTTGACAGTGACGATGATATCCTGTCACAAGATGAAATGGCGCTCCTCATGCATAAATTCAAGAAATTCATCAAGCAGTCTGGAAAGACTCCCTATAGGCCCAAGCCTATTCACAAGGTAAGTACCGAATCTTCCTCTGGTGATGCTAACCTGTGTTACAATTGCAGGAAACCAGGACATTATGCAAATAAATATCCTCACCCTAAAGTTCAAAGGTTGTCAGAAGCCGAGCAACAAGAAAAAGATAAAAGAAGACGTGCTTGGAGAAACAAGCTCAAGGCCCTGATTGGCGTATCAAAAGCCTCCCCCGCACCAACAAAGTCCGAAGAATGTCTTCAGGCGGTAATGACACTGACTCGTCCGATAATGAATTCGAAGATAAAGCTTTATGTGCTTTATGGCCAGAGACATACCGGAGGACGAAGATAGCGATGATGAGGTATGCTCAACCTCAAATACTCCTGTAAATGCATCTCATACCTGTGAACACATGATGAATGAATTTAACAACATTCAAAAGGCTCATGAGACATTGAAAAATGAAAACATACAGCACCAAATTTCTAACCTCGAGCTGAGGGAAGAAAACAACTTGCTGAAAGTAAATTACGAATATGTCTGTTGATTGTGAAAACAGCGAAGTCGATCACGAAAAACTCATGGAGAGCAATCATCAACTTGCTCACGAACTAAATGAGGCTAAGTCTTACAGTGAAAGCAAGATAAATGATTTTATTCCACTCCAAGCCAAAATAAAAACTCTCGAAAAACGAGAAGGAGAACTTGAGACCATCTTGAAATCTTTCGAGAAATCATCTAAAAGGATGGAAGAAATTCTAAGCACCGGGAAACATGCTCATGATAAAAGTGGCTTAGGATAAAACTCATTCTCCAATAAAGGTAAAACTAGTACTGTGTTCGTCAGGGGTGTGGAACCCATTCCTGCATCGGAAGAAATCCCGAGTCCTGTGAAGGTACCTGCTGCACCGCGAACAGCAAAGGCTGCCATTCCGCCACCATAGTCATATCATAGACAGCGGAATCCTCAGCAATTCAGACCTTTAAGGCGTAACCAACAACATGCTCCCCGAGCATATCAAAAGCGCCATCAGCCGTTCAGAAAGAAGGTGTACCCAAATATCAAAGGCCCGCACAGCAGTACTTCCAAGAGTACAGCGCGCCTAGATATTGGATATAGGAGCCTTGTTATCCAGCGCAAAAGCAGGTCACCGCACAGTATCAAACAGCTTTGGGAATCCAACTGGAGACCTATAAGGCAAGCTGTAAGGCCGAAGAAAATGGATCCACCTCCAAGACGGCATTCGTACTGGATTAATAATAATAACCCTGAATTTTTTATGCATAATAATTGTCAAGGTTACAGCGACTACGTGCCTGCCCCATGTAGATACCGCAAGAACGGACCTAAAGTAACCTACAGCAAGCCAATTGCTATCAGGCAAATCTGCGTACCTAAAGGCACTAACATCCATGGACCCAACATTCAAAGGGGACCTAAATCTACTTAATTTCTTTGCCTACAGGACATCTTAGAGAAGGACATCTGGTACTTAGACAGCGGGTGTTCTCGGCACATGACAGGAGATAAAAGCAAGCTGTCAGATTACGTAGAAGGTCGCAGTCCAAAAGTACGCCTCGGTGATAAATCAAAAGGAAGAACAAGAAGGAAGGGAACCCTGCTTGTAGGAAAATTCAAAGTCACCGATGTAGCTTATGTTGAAGGCCTACAATATAATCTACTTAGTATTAGCCAGTTCTGTGACAAACAGTTCTCGGTAAAATTCTATATAGATCATTATAGAGTCAAGAACATCCGGACCAAAGAAGTTATGGTCACAGGAATCAGATCAGGTAATATGTATATTGCTGACTGGATGCCTACAAGCTTCACAATTCCTTATTTTGTTGCCAAAGGCACTGCAGATCTAAGCTGGCTATGGCACAAGAGGATGTCTCACGTCAACTTCAAGACGATCAACAAGATCTCCAGACAAGAAATGGTCAGAGGTTTACCCAATGTGTCATTCCAAAAAGACAGCGTCTGTGGACCATGTCAAAGAGGCAAGTAAATCAAGACCACCCTAAAGAGCAAATCCTACCTTTCCACTCACAGAGTTCTAGAAATGCTACACATGGATCTCCACGATCCTGTAGACAAAGTTTGGGAGGTAAGAAATACTATCTCGTTATTGTTGATGATTATTCCAGGTATGCTTGGACAATCTTCCTAAGCAAGAAGAAGGAAACAACATCAAAGCTGCCCGAGCACCAGAGAAAGCTTCAAAATGAGAAAGGGTCGAGTATCGTGTCCATTCATTCCGACAGAGGTACTGAATTTACTAACCGATTTATAGAGCAATACTGTTCGGAAAATGGGATACAACATGAATACTCAGCTGCCCGAACACCTCAACAAAATGGTGTTGCCGAGTGAAAGAACATGACGCTTAAAGAAGCAACAAGGACCATGGTTGCCGCAAGCAAGTTGCCACAACGTTTCTGGGGTGAAGCCGCCAATACAGCGTGTTATACACAAAACCACTGTATCATCAAAAAACACCATAACAAAACAGCATACAAGGTATGGAACAACAAAACTCCATTAGTTTCGTACTTTCACAGATTCGGATGCAGGTGTTATGTTTTGAACAATGGGAAAGATCAACTTAGAACCTTCGATCAGAAGTCGGATGAAGGGATATTTATAGGATATTCCTCTGTCAGCAAAGCTTACAGGATCTTTAATAAACAGAAGCTGACAATTGAGGAATCAGTACATGTAGTGTTCAACGAACCTCACCATGATCCTATAGGAGTAGAAGCTGTTACGCAGAATATCCAACAACTCACCATTGATGACCCTAAGTTCCTATTGTTGGGAGTCCGAAAATAAAACGAAATATGCAGCGGAAATAAATACGAATCCCAAACAGGATCGATCAAGTAACGTATATACGAAAAAAAAAATACAAAGATAAAGATTCATACCCTTGAAGCCTTTGAAATAAATCTTCGTAAAGTGTAGATGATGATCACGATCCCATCCCGAACACGAAATCCCTTCGTTCCAAGCACCGAAAATTCGAAGCCTCTACTTCACACGCGTCGGAAGTTGCCCGGAAAATTCGACGTAACTTCGTTCTCCAAGAACACGGCTGGGAAGTTACCGTAGGAATTTTCTCTCTATTTTTTTTCTTGAATTCCTTTCACCCCTAAGATGAAAATTGAAAAAAAAAAATCTCTCCCTTCCTCACTTAATGCTCTCGGCAGGCAGCTCTCAATTCCCACAATATGATGTGAAGTCTTCTTTTTAAACATGTGAGTTGGTAATATTATATCTCTATAATAACAACTCATAATGTAATAATAATTATGAGAGAAAAGAATCTCCATATATTATTACAAAGACAAGACAATCAATAAAAAATGAAAATGTGTTGAGCCATGTGAGGGGGCGGCCCATGGAGGAATTTTTCTAGAAACGAGCCGAATCACTCGGCTCGTGTATCGCTGCTCGTCAAACGACTCCGTTAAATACACTCCGTTTAATCACCAATGTATTTATATTAATTAATTAATCTAATTAATTAATAATATCAAATACAAATATATTTCTCTAAGAAATATAATTTATGAATTAAATTAATTACCCGGTAACTTAATTTTAATTCATAAGACCGCTATTTTGATTTATCTAATAAATCATAATTAGATATCCAATATCTAATATTTATAGAGAGATAATAAATTCACATTTATCCGTCAACGCTCCTGATGCGCGACTCCGTAGGTCCGTCTCAGCCGGCATTGGGAGGAACCAATGAGTGCGGGCAGCACTTAGCCAGCCTAGCGGGCCGCACTGTAAACCCCGACTGAGAACGAATGAAGGGATCATTCCAGAACCATTATGTCGTGAATACTATATACGTATAGACCCTTTATTAGATGTCCCGGTCAAGTCTTCAGGTCACGGTAAAGTCAAACCCTACTATTGACTAGACTCTATACATGTGTTAATGCAAATCAAGACCGACTGATTAATAGTGTATCTAATACGACTATATCAGAATGCTTTGGCCAAAGACTCATGATCTTATTTGCCATTAACCGTATAGGACATACGCCTGCTCACTAACAGGAGATAAAATCCTTTCTTGGCATACAATAAAGATCGCTACTCGCCCGTATAGTCCGCACTTCGAGGTCGACTCAAGAATTAAGCAAATGAGTCTAACTACTCTAATGACAAACTAAACGTCACAGCACATCTTCTACCGAATCCTCAAGTCAAAGGTCCACATACACTATCACAACCTTTTGATTCGTCATCGACTCTTCGAGAGTGAATACCGTGCAGGATCAATCGAGTATGAGTCGTGTTCGAGTATACTGGTCCCACCAATATACTTTATAACTATGCTATCAAGACGTGCACACGTCCTAGCATCAGTTATACAAGTCTTATTAAAACTTAATGCCCATTTAAGTTTATTGACTTGCGAACGATTTACGTAAATAAACTTTAAACACTTCCAGTGCATTTTCTCTTATCCCATAACAAGAATGGAATGTTCAGTTTATTTACATGGACTTCACTTCAATGTTTACCAAGTCAAGAATGCAATTGAAATACAATAAACAGTGAATGAATCGAATTGCCTTTTTATTATTTATTCCATAATTACAAGTACAATGCCCCTACTCTCTCATCCCTTGAGTGGCATTCGAGGGCATATTCCTAACAATCTCCCACTTGCACTCAATGCCACACATCATGATATCCAATACCCATGTTCTTCAGATGTCTTTCCAAGACGGCCTGAGATAATGGCTTAGTCAGCGGGTCAGAGACATTGTCTTCTGAGTCTACTCTTTGCAATGAAACATATCCTTTTTCCACCATCTCTCGAATGATGTGGTACTTTCTCTCTATATGCTTGGTGTTGTGGTGAGCCCTCGGCTCCTTAGCTTGGGCGACAGCTCCATCATTATCACAGAATAGTGATATAGGCAACTCCGCGTTAGGCACCACTTGAAGTTCTTGTATAAACTTCTGCATCCATAATGCTTCTTTGCTAGCCTCTGAGGAAGCTTGATACTCTGCTTGGCAGGTGGAAT
This sequence comes from Orobanche coerulescens, assembly GCA_033398695.1. Classification (NCBI taxonomy): domain Eukaryota; kingdom Viridiplantae; phylum Streptophyta; class Magnoliopsida; order Lamiales; family Orobanchaceae; genus Orobanche; species Orobanche coerulescens. The sequence goes on along the minus strand of CM065805.1, from coordinate 142,313,626 downwards.
CTGCAGTAGAGGTTTGCTTGGAGCTTCTCCAAGATACTACTCCTCCATTGAGAGTAAATAAATACCCAGATGTCGACTTAGAGTCGTCATTGTCTCCTTGAAAATCAGAATCGGTGAATCCAATCACCTTCAGTTCTCCACCACCATAAGTAAGAACTAAATCTCTAGTTCTTCTTAAGTACTTAAGAATATTCTTTATGGTAGTCCAATGTTCCCTTCCCGGGTTTGCTTGAAATCGACTTACCATACTCACAGCCTAGGCTAAGTCTGGTCTCGTACACAACATAGCGTACATGAGGCTACCCACTGCCGAGGCATAGGGTACCTTACTCATCTCTCTCTTGTCTTCCTCACTTTGAGGACACATTTTCGTGGTGAGATGAATTCCATGTCGCATGGGAAGGAACCCACTTTTAGATTCATCCATCTTGAATCTTCTCAGGATTTTATCGATATAAAGGGCTTGGGAAAGTCCTATCATTCTTCGCAGTCTATCTCTGTAAAGACGGATCCCTAGAATATAGGAAGCTTCTCCCAAGTCTTTCTTGGAGAACGTTTTAGAAAGCCAAGCTTTCACAGTGCTGAGCATTGCTATGTTATTTCCTATAAGTAGAATATCATCTACATATAGTACTAAGAACGCAATGTTGCTCCCACTGATCTTTTTGTAAACACATGGTTCCTCCTGATTTCGTTCGAAGTCAAAGTCCTTAACTGCTTCGTCAAATCGAAGGTTCCAACTCCGAGAAGCTTGCTTCAGACCATAAATGGCTCGTTGCAGCTTACACACTTTATGAATATTAGCTTTGGACACAAAACCTTTAGGCTGTTCCATATAGATTTCCTCCTCGAGGTATCCATTTAGAAAAGCCGTTTTGACATCCATTTGCCATATTTCATAATCATAATAGGCAGCAATGGCAAGCATCATGCGAATCGACTTTATCATAGCTACGGGCGAGAAGGTATCATGATAATCGATTCCTTCCCTTTGGGTATAACCCTTTGCCACAAGCCTGGCCTTATAGGCATCAACCTTGCCATCCCCATCAGTCTTTCTCTTATAGATCCATTTATTTCCAATAGTCCTCATGCCAGTTGGAAGATCTACTAGAGTCCAGACCTGATTGGTATGCATCGAGTCTATCTCAGCTTCCATTGCTTCTTGCTATTTATTAGAGTCTACATCCACTATCGCTTGGTCATATGTGACAGGGTCGTTTTCACTGCTATCAGGTGTGTCGTGGAGACCCAGTTCCTCGACATGTGTATAGCCATACCTCTCAGGTAAGTGAGATACCCTATCAGACCTTCGAAGTGGAGGTTGTGTTACAATAGGTTCGGTTCTTGATCCCTGATCAGATGTCTCCTTAGGAGTTTCATTATGCTCTTCCAAAGAGATATTTCTACCCGAGCCACCTTCCTGAATGAATTCATCCTCAAGGAAGTGCGCTTGTAATGCCACAACGACCCTATGGTCTTCTGGCATGTAGAATAGATAACCCATCGAGTCCTCTGGGTATCCTATGAAACGTCCTTTTATGGACCTCGCTTCCAGTTTGTCCACCTTAGCCTTTTTGACATAGGCTGGACATCCCCAAATCCTTATGTGATTAAGGCTTGGTGTCTTACCCTTCCACATCTCATGCGGAGTGATAGGAACAGATTTGGAAGGATATCTATTTAGGATATAGGCAGCGGTTAGTAAGGTATACCCCCACAGGTAAATAGGTAAATCAGTGTAATTTAACATGGAGCGAACCATGTCCAACAAAGTCCGATTTCTCCTTTCTGAAACACCATTTAACTGTGGGGTTTCTAGAGGCGTGAATTGTGAAACTATTCCATGTTCCTTAAGGAACTCATCAAACTGAGTGCTCATATATTCGCCACCTCGGTCCGACCGAAGTGCTTTGATATGACATCCAGTTTGTTTTTCAACTAGGGCCTTAAATTCTTTGAATTTAGCAAAGGCTTCAGATTTATGTTTCATTAAGTACACAATCCCATACCTAGTATGATCATCTGTGAACGTTATGAAATATTGATATCCGTCTCGGGCTACTTCTAAAGCACCACAAACATCGGTATGCACCAATCCAAGTTTATCGACAGCCCTTTCAAAAGTCCCTGTGAAGGGGAACTTAGTCATTTTGCCTCTAAGGCAAGATTCACAAGTTGGATAGGGTTCTACACCCAATGGACTTAAAAGTCCATCTTTTTCCATTTTCTGAACCTTGGTCTGACCAACATGACCAAGTCTAAGGTGCCATTTAAGAGCTTTATTAGTATCTTGCCTACCACGTTTCCTAGTTATAGTGTTCACTGCTATTTTATTTTGCATGTTCAGATGATATAAACCATTCAACAATGTAGCTGTTCCAACCAATTTATTTCGAAAATAAATTTTACAACTGCCATTGCCAATGAAGAAACAAAATCCTTTCCGGTCCAAGACTGGAATGGATACAATGTTTTTATGCCCCTTGGGCAAAACAAGTACTTCATCTAATGTCAAAATAAAACCAGATTCTAAACCCAGAAGTATTGATCCAATATCGGTTGCCTCGAAACTTTGTACGCCTAACAAAGGATCATTATTTCCCGACTTCAAGTTTTCTACTTGCCCAGATCCCGATTCATAGTACAAATGTGAGAAGTGGCACCGAATCCGTAATCCATGAAGCGTAATATACAAGAGCGGAACAATTAGTTTCAAAACCAAAAGTTCCGCACTGATGCGCCATTAATCTTGGGACAACTCCTTCGCCGGTGGCCCACCACCGCATTCAAGGCATTTGTCCGTAGGTTTTGGACCACCTACCTTTTGAACCTTTCGGCCTTGCCCTTTCCTTTTTGCACCCCTTTCTTGGGTTTGTCCGCTCGTAGGTCTTTTTCTTCTTGTTCTTGGACCTCTTAGGCCCGTAAGAAATCACAAGAGCAAATCTCTCGGTTTAGTCTTCATGTTAGATCGCGCCGTCACGCTTATTCATTAGCCCGGCTAATATGCATGTAATTTCATTACGCTTAAAATTCATTACAAACTGCGTGAAAGAGTCGTAGAGATTGAAGGATGAGATCAATTTGAAGGGATAAATCCATATTAAAGTTGAGCACCTCGAGCCTCTCAATCATAGAGATCATCTTGAGGACGTGGTCTCCCACTTTCTCCCCTTCTTTCATCCTAGCACCGAACAACCGCTTTGATATCTCATATCTAGCAGTCCCACCGTGCTCTCCATAAAGTTCGGTCAAGTGTGCGAGAATCGCCAGCGTGTCATTTTCTCGTGCGCTCTGCAGCCTCATTAGTCATTGAGCCCATCATAAAACCACGGACTAGCACATCATCCTTGACCCATTTTTCATGGACATCAATGTCTTCCCGATTACCCCTAGTCCGGATTGGAGTCGGTGGAATGTCCGCCCAAGACGTATCCCGAGACTCCATACCGAGTACAATCATCGATTCCGCAACTACCAACAAAGTTAGGCCGCTTAGAGATTCTTTTCAAGTAGTATTGCAAGTGGGTTTTTAGCCATTTTAGAGAGATTCAATTTCGTGTTTTGCAAAGATTTAGACAAGATTAAATTAGTGACTTGTTTAATTATGACCGAGTATAGAACTTAAGGGCTTGTATAATTCTTGTCTCGGCTCCCACTAATTTTATCTAATTATACACTCCCATGTTATAATCCGAAATCATGGTTAGATCGACTTCTTAGTGGTGATCAAGTTCTTTACAAATTTTAATGACGCAACCTATCATGTTTCTTGCCAATTAATTTCGTAAAGTGGTGTCTAACACCACCGTCTAACGGATGATTTGATCTTATTTTACCCTAGTCTTCATGCCCTCAACCTATCGGGTTTCTTGGCAATCCAGACTATCTAAGTTGTTGACCATCAACATCTATCAGTTTGACTATTGAATCTCACCCGCAACCTATCGTGTTTCTAGGGGCGAAATTTATCACCAACCGAAGGCATCTAATGCACTCAAGAATTTTTCAACCTCTACCAAATGTACTACCCCGATAACTCTAAGCATAGCACACCATCTCGGTATCAATTTTCTACGAGTTTGATGGAGGGTAGGAAACCTCGTAACCTTTTTCAAACTTAGTCCTGCTTGTAGTCGGGAGAATTTCGCGATTAATGTTACACTTTGCACATTAATTCAATTATACGCGTTTGTTGGTTTGTCAATCATTCAAAATGAAAATGTAAAAAAGAACCTAGTTACTACCAACATATAGCTCATGGACCTAATTCCTAAGCACCGGCCAAGCGAATGACCCAATAAAAAAACAGTCTTCGATTCTTCGTCTTCTCGGTCGGTTGTCTTCGATCTTCTTCATACCCAAAATAATAATTACATCATTGAAAAATTGCATCCTATACAAGTTTTTCTAGTAAATATAAATAGGCTCAGAACGGCCTTTACAACCCAATCGAATCGAACAAATCAAAAAACTAAGTCCACGAGCTATATCACCATCACATAAGGATTTCATACAACATGTAATGGCAACGAAATTAAACAATTAATCTTAATATAAATTAATCTAATCAATTTCTACTAAATTAATCCAATTAATATAAAGTGGCATTAAAATTAAATAATCAATTAATATATTAATCCAATCAATATAAAATTAATCTATTCAATTTTAATGGTATTAATCTAATTAATACTAATATTCGTCATTTTAATTCGTTCGAAGTAATCCGGCCAAAACAATATTCTCGTTTAATTTATTTCCCTTAACACAAAAAATATTCCAAATATTAATTTAGTCAAATTAAAATCCAATATAAATTTTGGGAAATAATTACAACGAAATATAAACTTAAAACGGAGTCCCGGATAATTCGGTTTTAGGCCCACCATGCCCGATTCAAAATCGGGCCAAAACCCGAGGGTCACTGGCCGAGCTAAGCTTGGCAAATGACCGAGTCCCGATCGGCAGTATCGGCCGCTTCTCGCACAAGCGCCGAGACATGGCCGAGCATGCTCGGCAACTGGCAGTACCAGCAAAGGCCGCCAAGACCACCGGCACCGCTTCTTCGCTTTTTCGCCCGTTTCCAAAACGTGATGCTACAACGAACAATTTAAAATCTACGATTATTCCAAACATGATTCTAAATCATAATCATCATCCAAAAGCATTCAAAATGCACAAATAATCGTATATACTAAACATTGACCTCGCTCCGATACCACCGTTGGGAGTCCGAAAATAAAACGAAATACGCAATGGAAATAAATACGAATCCCAAACAGGATCGATCAAGTAACGTATATACGAAAAAAAATACAAAGATAAAGATTCATACCCTTGAAGCCTTTGAAATAAATCTTCGTAAAGTGTAGACGATGATCACGATCCCGTCCCGAACACGAAATCCCTTCGTTCCAAGCACCGAAAATTCGAAGCCTCTACTTCACACGCGTCGGAAGTTGCCCGGAAAATTCGACGTAACTTCGTTCTCCAAGAACACGGCTAGGAAGTTACCGTAGGAATTTTCTCTCTATTTTTTCTTGAATTCCTTTCACCTCTAAGATGAAAATTGAAAAAAAAAATTCTCTCCCTTCCTCACTTAATGCTCTCGGCAGGCAGCTCTCAATTCCCACAATATGATGTGAAGTCTTCTTTTTAAACATGTGAGTTGGTAATATTATATCTCTATAATAAAAAATCATAATGTAATAATAATTATGAGAGAAAAGAATCTCCATATATTATTACAAAGACAAGACAATCACTACAACATGCAAAAGTGATGAGCCATGTGAGGGGGGGGGGGGGCATGGAGGAATTTTCCTAGAAACGAGCCGAATCACTCGGCTCGTGTATCGGTCGTTCGTCAAACGACTCCGTTAAATACATTCCGTTTAATCATCAATGTATTTATATTAATTAATTAATCTAATTAATTAATAATATCAAATACAAATATATTTCTCTAAGAAATATAATTTATGAATTAAATTAATTACCCGGTAACTTAATTTTAATTCATAAGACCGCTATTTTGATTTATCTAATAAATCATAATTAGATATCCAATATCTAATATTTATGGAGAGATAATAAATTCACATTTATCCGTCAACGCTCCTGATGCGCGACTCCGTAGGTCCGTCTCAGCCGGCATTGGGAGGAACCAATGAGTGCGGGCAAGACTTAGCCACTTAGCGGGCCGCATCAGTAAACCCCGATCGAGAACGAATGAAGGGATCATTCCAACCATTATGTCGTGAATACTATATACATATAGACCCTTTATCGATGTCCCGTCAAGTCTTCGGTCACAGAAAGTCAAACCCTACTATTGACTAGACTCTATACATGTGTTAATGCAAATCAAGACCGACCGATTAATAGTGTATCTAATACGACTATATCGTAATGCTTTGGCCAAAGACTCATGATCTTATTTGCCATTAACCGTATATGACATACGCCCGCTCACTAACAGAGATAAAATCCTTTCTTGGCATACAAGAAAGATCGCACTCGCCCGTATAGTCCGCACTTCGAGGTCGACTCAAGAATTAAGCAAATGAGTCTAACTACTCTAATGACAAACTAAACGTCACAGCACATCTTCTATCAATCCTCAAGTCAAAGGTCCACATACACTATCACAACCTTTTGATTCGTCATCGACTCTTCGAGAGTGAATACCGTGTGACTGAATCGAGTATGAGTCGTGTTCGAGTATACTGGTCCCACCAATATACTTTATAACTATGCTATCAAGACGTGCACACGTCCTAGCATCAGTTATACAAGTCTGATTAAAACTTAATGCCCATTTAAGTTTATTGACTTGCGAACGATTTACGTAAATAAACTTTAAACACTTCCAGTACATTTTCTCTTATCCCATAACGAGAATGGAATGTTCAGTTTATTTACATGGACTTCACTTCAATGTTTACCAAGTCACGAATACAATTGAAATACAATAAACACTGAATGAATCGAATTGCCTTTTTATTATTTATTCCATAATTACAAGTACAATGCCCCTACTCTCTCATCCCCTGAGTGGCATTCGAGGGCATATTCCTAACACCTATAGAGCCTCTCGTTGACTTAGAAATCAATTCCGTAGCTGTAAGAACACAAGTAGATGAAGTTGATGTTGTACAAGCTGAAGCTGAAACTACAACAACTCAAGATACAATACGGGATGCCGAAATAGAACCCAACAGAAGATGGTTGAGAGATCACCCATAGGAGTTGATCATAGGAAACATTTATGCTGGTGTATCTACCCGTAGGAGAAGACAGAGTACACAAGGAAATGTACTATGTGCGCAAGAAGAATCCGAATCTGAGATATCTACATTTCCTGTATGGAAGTCTCAAGCTGAACTTAGAATACTTAATATGTGCACTATCGTTGTATTCTTAGCTTAATCTGAACCTGTTTCTACCAAAGAATCTCTAGACAATTCTCACTGGATTACATCTATGGAGGAGGAGCTTAATGGTTTCAAAAGAAACAATGTATGATATCTAGTACCCAGTGTCACATCCCAAGACCCCTCCACTGTAGCATGATATTGTCCGCTCTGGGCACTTTCCTCTGAGCTGGCCCTCACAGTTTTGTTTCTAGGAGCCCAACGAGCAGCTTCCAAGGAGGTCACCCATCTTGAGACTGCTCCTCGCACCAGCACGCTTAACTTCGGAGTTCTCATCACCCTGAAGCCACTTGGCTCCCAAAAGGCCTCATGCTATTAGGAGTTCGGCATGCACATATAAGGCACTTCGCCCGCTCTCTGCTAGTCGGTGTGGGATATCACACCCAGACCTGAGCATCAATACGTAATTGGAACAAAATAGGTATTTAGAAACAAGAAGGATGCAAATGTACTTGTTATCAGAAACAAATCCCGTCTAGTCGCACAAGGCTACAGACAGGAAGAAGGCATAGACTACGATAAAACATTTGCCCCTGTAGCCAGACTAGAAGCCATTAGGATATTTCTAGCCTTTGCCGCCCATAAGAGCTTTATTGTACATCAAATGGATGTCAAGAGCACATTCCTGAATGGAGACCTTGCCGAAGAAGTCTATGTTGAACAACCACCAGGGTTTGTCAACACAGAAGGCGGAGACCTTGTATACAGGCTACGGAAAGCACTTTATGGACTTAAGCAAGCACCCAGATCATGGTATGAGACCCTGTCCATGTACCTTACCAATAATGAATTCGAGAAAGGTGATGTGGACAAGACCCTATTTAAAATACAGGAAGGTGATGACCTCCTGATGGTTCAAATATATGTAGACGATATTATATTTGGTTCAACTAACCTTGCTTTATGTCAAAGGTTCTCTCATCTCATGCAAAGTATATTTGAAATGAGTATGATGGGAGAACTAGTTATTTCCTAGGATTATAGGTAAAGCAGTTGCCTACAAGAATCTTCATCAACTAAGAAAACTACAACAAGGAGCTTATCAATTCCCATGATAACTTCCGTGCAAATTAGTGCTGACGAAGCTGGAAAGCCGGTTGATCAATCACTCTATAGGAAGCTTATTGTCTCACTCCTGTACCTAATAGCTAGCAGGCCCGATATCTAGTTTGCTGTAGGAGTGGCGTGCTCGATATCAAGTAGCACCTAAAGAATCACTCTTCATAACAGCCAAACGAATCCTGAAGTACATCTAAGGAACAGTCGATGTAGGACTATGGTATCCTAAATAAGGCGGATTCAATTTGGTTAGCTACAGCGACTCGGATCTCGGAGGCTGCAAGCTAGATAGGAAGAGTACAAGCGGTACTTGTCACTTTCTTGGACCTAGACTTGTATCTTGGTTCAGTAAGAAGCAATTGGCAACTCGCTTTCCACAGCAGAATCAGAATACTATGCTGCTGGTAGTTGCTGTATGCAGATTCTTTGGATGCAACAACAGCTGTTAGATTATGGATTCACTGTCAAGAAAACACCGATCATGTGTGATAGCACGAGTGCAATTGCAATAACGCATAATCCTGTACTGCACTCGCGTACTAAGCACATTCATATGAAGCATCACTTCATTAGGAATCATATTGAAAACAAAGATATTCGGCTCGAGAAAGTTCATACAGATATCCAGTTAGCCGACATCTTTACCAAACCTCTCAGCACAGCTAGATTCTGTATGCTTCGACAAGAATTGTGAATGCTACAGCCCAACTCCCTGTAAGTTTTAATGCTTTTACTCAACAATTGAGGGAGAATGCTGTAAGACCTAAGAATACAGTATCCACAGTTAATTATCTGTACACTCAGACAATATGACAGCACTGTAGGAATAAAAAGACATATATTCATTCTACAGTTGACGTGTGCAATAATTAAGGGGGAATACAGTATGACCCATGAATACAGTATTAATCCAAAAACTGTTGTAAGAATTGAATCTCATATGTACCTTTTAAGGGGAAACGCTGTATTTTCGTGGATACAGCACATACTATGGAATTCAATTATTGTTATTCTAATATTTTATTCATTTTAAAACAGCTTTGAGTCCACGTGCCCTATTTTAAAATCAAACGTCTTTGCATTTAATGCTTTACACGACATCTGTATTATTTTATCTGAAACGCCGTGATTTTTCAAATTACTTAATAATTTCAAACCGACTTTTCGGGCAATAAGGGAAGTCGAAATGTCAGGTGTGGGACTAGTTATCATTTCAAAATGGAATGGATAAGATGTACAAGTTATGCTTAATTCATTCATTCATTTAAAAACGACGGTTCCCATCCCTTAAATCTGACCGTTCACTGTCTAGAAACCCTAATCTTCCCCGCCCACTATAAAAGGACTGTTACTTGCTCCCTTCAACTCTTTACACTTTCTGCAAAATTAAATGAGTCCTTTGAGCAAACAGCCTACAGTGTTTACTGCACTTTACTGCATTTTATCTTTATTTCACTCTCTTTCTCTTCAAGAAATTACTATGGCATCTTCACATACTTCATCTCCATCTCTTAGGAAGACCGCCATCATCATCGATGGGAGAATCTTCGCCAGATCTGTTGTGATTGAACGTGTTCATGCTGATCTGATGACGTTGACTCCATGGAGATCACCGTCTCAAGGATTCGTCAAAAAGACCTCTCTCGCCTTGGAAGCCACACCGCTGAGTTATACAATGACCAAATGGTCGAGGAGTTCTACCTCGATGCCTCTGTTCGTTTCTTCACCCTAGCAAGAGGAGGAAACATTTCTGACATTACTACCACCATCCGCGGATTCGAAATCCGCGTTGACCAGGAATTACTGGAGAATTTGTACAGGCTACCTGCTGATGGCCTGTCTATGGAGGAACTTGAGACCTTTGGGTCCCAAGAGGTCCTCACCAAATATTGGGGATTATTCACTGGCTCCGCATCGAACGTAAATGTTCATGCGTCCGGCCATAAGAAGAATTTTTTTCTTACCATTTGTTTATTTACACGATTTCTGTTGCCGTGTTATAGAGAACAGGATTGGAGCTTTTGATATGTGCACCAATCTGAGATTCAGAATGATGGTCGCCATCATGTCTGGCGAAAAGGTAAATTGCTGTCAAATTGTCCGCACCTGCAAGAAGAAGTCTCTAAACCAGCTACTCAGAAGAAATCCTTTCGTCTTATTCTCAATAATATTCTGACCAAGTGCGGTGTTCCGCAATCAAAAGAAGCTAAGAAAATCAATCAGTGCACATATATTGGAGGAAGGAAGCCCTCCGTGTTCAACAGAGACAGACTAATTGGGTCAAGGCCCTTTGTTCGAACTATGCCCCTGTCTGCTAATCCCCGGGACACCACTGCAAAGTCAAGGAGCGAGGAGACATCAAAGAAAAGGAAGAGATCTCACAACAAAACTCTCATTTATGGTGAGAAGACGAAAAGGAAGCTAAGAAAGCTTTCCAAAACCAAGACATCAGAGATTACAGCAATCTCAATGGATTCCCCTTCGACGGCGCAACCCACTGTATCAAAATCTTAGGGCGCAACCCCTGTGGAAGAGATAGATGATACTGTTCAAAAAGTAGATCCCGAGCCTTTGGCGGCAATGACGGATGAACAGCTATCTTCCAACGTTGAAGTCTCTGGCGAGACGACTACCCCTTTGGAGCCAACAGCCACATCTTCTTTATGGGAACCCACACCCGTAAGGGATCCATCTCCCATCAGGGTACCAACCCCTGTACGGGATCCCTCTCCGATACAGGCTCCCACACCTGTAGAGGAACCCATGCCAACAGTAGACCCATGTACTGTACACTGTCCCTCTCCCGACACCATAATCAAAAAAACTTTGCCGTCAGTTCAAATTGAACAGGCTTACGAACGATTTGTTCAATGGAAAACCTATAGGGTCGCTCCTTACGACACTTTATATAACTGGAGCGAGTGGATAGAAGAAGAATTGTTTGTCCTGGAGGTAACAGATTCTCTAATTGAAGTCCTATTCGAATGGGACAACATCTTCTGCAAAGAGCTAATTTTCAGCTATTTCATGGACAAAGCTGATGCTCGAATGTAAGGAAAATTGATATCCGAGGATACTGTTCCTGTTAGTCCAAAAACATACCACAACTCAGACGACAACGACGACGCCATTCAAGTGGGTTTTAGAATGAGCCGTGAGGAAACTCGATAACAGGAGTTTTTGCGGATGCAACAACAACAAGGAGAAGGGACCTCAAGCCAACAACAGTACCCTCCCCGACAGCAAGAAACTGACCACAACAACGAGGAATCAGTCCCTCCTGTCACCGAAGCCCCAACAGTTTCTCAACAGGCACCCGAGCCTGTCGCCGCACAATCAAATGATCAAGCCCGCACCATCCCGCACGAGGAATCAGTCCCTCTGCAGGAGAAGGCGGACGCTGAGAGACAACAGGAGGAATCGGTCCCTTCTGTACCTTTGTCTACATAAACCCATCCGGAACAGGAGGAATAAGTCCCCCTGTCACCGAGACCAATGAGACCGAACAGCCACCAGCATCTACAGCAACTGATGCCCTCGCATCACCGATTTATGTGGAATCTGACGACAGTTTCTTACCTGAAGATGAACCACAATGGCCATGCACTCTTGTGGTCGTCAGATAGCTCAATGGATCTGATGAAGAAAAGCCAAGCTCTCCAGCTAAGCACGAGCAACTTTATGCTCTCGGTCGCCAAACTGTCTTCCTATAGGACACTGTGAATGCTCTGCACAATGTTGAAAAAAAGATTAACTGGTTGCACGGGACTGCCATTGATGAAATGATGGGCGTAAAAAGAGAAGTCACCAAAGTGGAAAAAGCATTCCGCATTTTGCCCACCGTCTTAAGGAAAGCTCTCCACGAACTCCAACAGCATTAGGAGCAGATTCTCATGGAGGAACAAGCAAAGCTCCACATCTCTGAAGCTAAAAATGTATCAGCCCTACAGGAAACTGGCTCCCAGCTAAGAGGACATGATAAAAAGATAGAAGATATGTCGCTCATGCTTCAATCCCTAGTTGAAAAGATGTCAAGCATGGAGACCAAACAGGATAATGCGATGAAAATCCTGGAACGCCTTGATATAAAGGTCTCTTATCTTGATGAGGCCAAAAAGGGGGAAGAAGCTAGAGAAGCTAGAAGGCAGTGGAGACTGGCACAGGAAAAGGAGTTTGACGCTGCATTAGAAGATAGTGTTGCTGCTGCAATCACTCGATTGTCAGCTCCTTCTAATTATGTTAGGATACAGGGTGTTCGCCCTGAATTCCACAATCCTAATGTCCCTTAGAAGAACCTTGTGCAAAAGCCGCCAGTAATGAATCTCTCGGCCAACCGACAGCCTACAGCCGATGAGATAAAGGATTGGAGGAAAAATAAACTGTTAAGTTACTTTGTAGTTCTTATCAGGGAATCCACCATATTCAACAATTGTAGAACACTGAAAGAAGCTGCCTAGGAATTTACAAAGAGGCTAGATGAAGGAAATCTCCCCTTACCGCTCCAGATGAAATCCAAGCACAGGAAAGGCGATCCGGTTACCCACCCTGAAGATTGGATCCTTGCTTTCGACAAATCATATGAAGGTCAAGCAATCTACTTAAATCGAAACAAGGATGCCCTGCAAAACTGGTGGAAGGGAACCGAGAATGATCCAAGAAGGACTTGGAGACATGCTCACTACAGGAGTTAGCTTGGAGGATCCTTTTAGCAAAATTTTAGAAACAACATAAAAATTCTGTATCATTATTTCTATTTTTCTTGTAATCTTTGCCCAATATCAATACAATCTATTTTTGTTTTGAAAGATTACAACTCGTAATCTACGACTGTGTTACTGTGTGAGTACGAAATTAATTTATTTGCTGCAAACTAACAAGTCAAAACTTGTATAGTACAAAGCTGTAAGAGCTAGTCTGCGAACAGTTCATAGGCTAAGTTGTATCCAACTAGAACATACTGTAATATTGTGCCTGCGCGCCAATCATAGGTTTAAGTTGTAATACACTTCCCTGATTAGATGTTATCATGTTAGAACTTGCCTGCGAGTAGTTCACACATTTTTTTTAATGCTGAAGACCAGATCATTTGACAGAAGATCAAGAAGAAAGCCTCACAAGCAAAGAAGTTTTAGAGGTTTTGGAATCATCAAGAAGTTTTGGCAACTATCAAAAAGGGGGAAATTGTGGGGATAAACAATCCTGTACCAAGTTTCGATAAAGTGCCAACATACAAGTAGCTATCCTGAAGTTAATCTTATAGCAAGATGTGTGTTTTGATAAAGTGCCAACATACAACAAAAGTATAAAGTGCCATCACACAGCAAGAAGCTCATCAATCAAAATGACACCAAGTATGGAAGCTGTCCTGAAACATTTATACAGCATCTTTCCATACAGCAGCCCTAAGATAGCCTACAGTGTGGAACCTACAACTATGCAACATGTTGGATACAGTAAAGTGTTGAGATCTTCAACACTTATCCAACAATACTGAAGACCGTTGAAACAGAATCTGCTTTATACGCTAAAGTCAAGCTACCGTTTGAAAAGAAGTATTTAAATAATGACTGGATAAAGTATTTAAATACCAGCCGACAAAGATCTTCAGACAAGGAGAAAAATCCAGATCTTGTACTGTGCAAGTCAATCAACACGTTGGAACGTACTTTTTGCTCAACGGATCTATTCCAAAGGCTGCATATATACCCTCGAAGTTTGAAGATCAGGATATACGAAAATACTCGAACATACGAATATACATAAGATCAAGATCTGAGAACTAAGCAAACTGAGATACACTCGTGAACATCTCAAGAACAGTATATCAAGAGCAAACATATTTATTCAAGCATACTGCTATTCCTAAGAGAAGAAATATATAAGTGCTCAACCTTGAACAACACATTATCAACTCAAGCTCAAGAAAGTCAAGCTGTTGTTCAACCCGTGATCTTTCATTTGAAGAAAACCATCATCCCTGTGTGGACTGAGAAAGACTTGCTTTTCCTGAACAGTGTGTGACAGATCTGCATTGAAGAGACGAAGCTTCGGCACTGTGTGTGAAAAAGCTAGTCAAGTGAAAGTTTTGACCAATATGTGTGAACGGTTGAAAGCGACAGTCTTTGTATCAATCTGTGTGAACGATACAAGGATAGGTTTAATTTTAGACACGTAGTGTTTATAACAAACATTTTTTACTCCTGTGTGGAGGACCAGTGGACGTAGAGGGGTTTACCTCGAACCACTTTAAACATCATGTCATTTACCTTCTGCAACTTACTGTTTTCATTACTCTGATTATTTTACAAGAATACACTGCATATCCTGTACGCACCAAGCAAACAGGAGAAAATCTAGTTGCTGTATTTACAACAACCTACCTTAACAGACTTCCACTACGCACTCTTATTTGAAAAACGTACAGCTTGTTGCTTAAAACACTTTCCAAGCTGTATTCTGTATACATAGTGGCCAAAAAGTGGTATCGGAGCGGTTGATTCTAAAAAGAATCAGTCGTCTTTTTAACCGAATCAGATCCCAAAATTACTTATTTTTGAAAACTTCTTTATCTTTCCTAATCTTTGACATGGATACCTCACTGATTAATAAGGTACCAATATTTTCTATTAACGAGTTTGATGACTGGAGAATTAGGATGGAGGCTCATCTTGCCGCCATGAATGAAGAGATGATTTATGTCATCCAAGAAGGCCCCATAAAAATCACGAAGGTGAATACGGCTGCAAGGATTGAAGGCCAAACTCATGCCGAGATGCTCGAGAAAGAGCGCGAACAATGGACCACAAATGATCGAAAACGCGCTAACCTCGACAATGTTGCTAAGAATGCGCTATTTGTCACTCTTGACAAAGGCACGTTCTCGAAGGCAAAGAGCTGTAAGACAGCCAAAGAAATCTGGGAAAAACTCAAGATGATTTGAGAGGGAACTGAGCTCTCAAAAGAAAACAAGATTTCAAAACTAACTCAGCAATTCGAATCTTTTGAAATAAAACCAAGTGAAACTCTTGAGGAACTTGATCTAAGATTCACTGGCATTGTCGGTGAACTTGAAGCGTTGGGAAAAATTTATACTCAAAAGGAGAAGAACTTAAAATTTTTCAGATCTCTCCCTGTCCGATGGGACATTAACACAACAGCTATACGTGTGTCATGTAATCTTAATGACATATCTACTTTTGATCTCTTCTCTGACCACAAAGCACTTAAGTATGATATTGACAGGAGAGAGAAAGCCGAAGAATCACCTGCGAGGACTACAGCGCTAGCCGCTGTATCCAAACGAAGACATAGCATGCCCAACACATCAAAGTGTGCCCACAAGAATGCTGACAGTGACGATGATATCCGGTCACAAGATGAAATGGCGCTCCTCATGCATAAATTCAAGAAATTCGTCAAGCAGTCTGGAAAGACTCCCTACAGGCCCAAGCCTGTTCACAAGGTAAGTACCGAATCTTCCTCTGGTGATGCTAACCTGTGTTACAATTGGAGGAAACCAGGACATTATGCAAACAAATGTCCTCACCCTAAAGTTCAAAGGTTGTTGGAAGCCGAGCAACAAGAAAAAGACAAAAGAAGATGTGCTTGGAGAAACAAGCTCAAGGCCCTGATTGGCGTATCAGAAGCCTCCCCCGCACCAACAATGTCCGAAGAATGTATTCAGGCGGTAATGCCACTGAGTCGTCCGATGATGAATTCGAAGATAAAGCCTATATGTGCTTTATGGCCAAAGACATACCGGAGGACGAAGATAGCGATGATGAGGTAAGCTCAACCTCAAATATTCCTGTAAATGCATCTCATACCTGTGAAAACATGATGAATGAATTTAAAAACATTCAAAAGGCCCATGAGACATTGAAAAATGAAAACATACATCACCAAATTTCTAACCTCGAGCTGAGGGAAGAAAACGACTTGCTGAAAGTAAATTACGAATATATGTCTGTTGATTGTGAAAACAACGAAGTCGATCACGAAAAACTCATGGAGAGCAATCATCAACTTGCTCAAGAACTAAATGAGGCTAAGTCTTACAGTGAAATCAAGATAAATGATTTCATTCCACTCCAAGCTAAAATAAAAACTCTCGAAAAACGAGAAGGAGAACTTGAGACCATCTTGAAATCATTTTACAGAAGATCAAGAAGAAAGCCTCACAAGAAAAGAAGTTTTAGAGGTTTTGGCATCAAGGCTTTGGCATCATCAAGAAGTTTTGGCAATTATCAAAAATGGGGAAATTGTTGGGATAAACAATCCTGTACCGAGTTTCGATAAAGTGCCAACATACAGCAAGTAGCTGTCCCGAAGTCAATCATATAGCAAGATGTGTGTTTTGATAAAGTGCCAACATACAGCAAAAGTATAAAGTGTCATCACACAGCAAGAAGCTCATCAGTCAAAATGATACCAAGTATGGAAGTTGTCCTGAAACATTCATACAGCATCTTTCCATTCAGCAGCCCTAAGATAGCCTACAGTGTGGAACCTACAACTACGCAACATGTTGGATACAGTAAAGTGTTGAGATCTTCAACAGTTATCCAACAAGACTGAAGACCGTTGAAACGGAATCTGCTTTATACGCTAAAGTCAAGCCACCGTTTGAAAAGAAGTATTTAAATAATGACTGGATAAAGTATTTAAATACCAGCCGACAAAGATCTTCTGACAAGGAGAAATATCCGGATCTTGTACTGTGCAAGTCAATCAACACGTTGTAACGGACTTTTTGCTCAATGGATCTATTCCAAAGGCTATATATATACCCTCGAAGTTTGAAGATCAGGATATACGAAAATACTCGAACATACGAATATACATAAGATCAAGATCTGAGAACTGAGCAAACTGAGATACACTCGTGAACATCTCAAGAACATTATATCAAGTGCAAACATATTTCTTCAAGGATACTGCTATGGCTAAGAGAAGAAATATATAAGTGCTCATCCTTGAACAACACATTATCAACTCAAGCTCAAGAAAGTCAAGCTGTTGTTCAACCCGTGATCTTTCATTTGAAGAAAACCATCATCCCTGTGTGGACTGAGAAAGCCTTGCTTTTCCTGAACAGTGTGTGACAGATCTGCATTGAAGAGACGAAGCTTCGGCACTGTGTGTAAAAAAGCTAGTCAAGTGAAAGTTTTGACCAATATGTGTGAACGGTTGAAAACGACAGTCTTTGTATCAATCTGTGTGAACGATACAAGGATAGGTTTGATTTTAGACACGTAGTTGTGTACGTAGTGCTTATAACAAACATTTTTCACTCCTGTGTGGAGGACCAGTGGACGTAGAGGGGTTTACCTCAAACCACTTTAAACATCGTGTCATTTACCTTCTGCAACTTACTGTTTTCATTACTGTGATTATTTTACAAGAATACACTGCATACCCTGTACGCACCAAGCAAACAGGAGAAAATCTAGTTGCTGACCTACCTTAATAGACTTCCGCTACGCACTCTTATTTGA
This sequence comes from Orobanche coerulescens, assembly GCA_033398695.1. Lineage (NCBI taxonomy): Eukaryota > Viridiplantae > Streptophyta > Magnoliopsida > Lamiales > Orobanchaceae > Orobanche > Orobanche coerulescens. Next base: position 142,295,631 of record CM065805.1, on the reverse strand, counting down.
AAAACGTACAGCATGTTGCTTAAAACACTTTCCAAGCTGTATTCTGTATACTTAGTAGCTAAAAAGTGGTATCAAAGCGGTTGATTCTAAAAACAATCAGTCGTATTTTTAACCGAATCAGATCCAAAAATTACTTATTTTTGAAAACTTCTTTATCTATCCTAATCTTAGACATGGATACCTCACTGATTAATAAGGTACCAATATTTTCTATTAACGAGTTTGATGACTGGAGAATTAGGATGGAGGCTCATCTTGCCGCCATGCATGAAGAGATGATTTATGTCATCCTAGAAGGCCCCATAAAAATCATGAAGGTGAATACGGATGCAAGGATTGAAGGCCAAACTCATGCCGAGATGCTCTAGAAAGAGCGCGAACAATGGACCACAAATGATCGAAAACGCGCTAACCTCGACAATGTTGCTAAGAATGCGCTATTTGTCACTCTTGACAAAGGCACGTTCTCGAAGGCAAAGAGCTGTAAGACAGCCAAAGAAATCTGGGAAAAACTCAAGGTGATTTGCGAGGGAACTGAGCTCTCAAAAGAAAACAAGATTTCAAAACTAACTCAGCAATTCGAATCTTTTGAAATGAAACCAACTGAAACTCTTGAGGAACTTGACCTCCGATTCACTGGAATTGTTGGTGAACTTGAATCATTGGGCAAAATTTATACTCAAAAGGAGAAGAACTTAAAAATTTTCAGATCTCTCCCTATCCGATGGGACATTAAAACAATAGCTATCCGTGTGTCATGTAATCTTAATGACATATCTACTTTTGATCTCTTCTCTGACCACAAAGCACTTAAGTATGATATTGACAGGAGAGAGAAAGCCGAAGAATCACCTGCGAGGACTACAGCGCTAGCCGCTGTATCCAAACGAAGACATAACATGCCCAACATATCAAAGTCTGCCCACAAGAATGCTGACATTGACGATGATATCTTGTCACAAGATGAAATGGCGCTCCTCATGCATAAATTCAAGAAATTCATCAAGCAGTCTGGAAAGGCTCCCTACAGGCCCAAGCCTGTTCACAAGGTAAGTACCGAATCTTCCTCTGGTGATGCTAACCTGTGTTACAATTGGAGGAAACTAGGACATTATGCAAACAAATGTCCTCACCCTAAAGTTCAAAGGTTGTCGGAAGCCGAGCAACAAGAAAAAGACAAAAGAAGATGTGCTTGGAGAAACAAGCTCAAGGCCCTGATTGGCGTATTAGAAGCCTCCCCCGCACCAACAAAGTCCGAAGAATGTATTCAGGTGGTAATGACACTGAGTCGTCCGATGATGAATTCGAAGATAAAGCCTATATGTGCTTTATGGCCAAAGACATACCGGAGGACGAAGATAGCGATGATGAGGTAAGCTCAACCTCAAATACTCCTGTAAATGCATCTCATACCTGTGAAAACATGATGAATGAATTTAAAAACATTCAAAAGGCCCATGAGACATTGAAAAATGAAAACATACAGCACCAAATATCTAACCTCGAGCTGAGGGAAGAAAACGACTTGCTGAAAGTAAATTATGAATATATGTCTGTCGATCACAAAAACCTCATGGAGAGAAATCATCAACTTGCTCAAGAACTAAATGAGGCTAAGTCTTATAGTGAAAGCAAGATAAATGATTTCATTCCACTCTAAGCGAAAATAAAAACTCTCGAAAAATGAGAAGGAGAACTTGAGACCATCTTGAAATCATTTGACAGAAGATCAAGAAGAAAGCCTCACAAGCAAAGAAGTTTTAGAGGTTTTGGCATCATCAATAAGTTTTGGAAATTATCAAAAAGGGGGAAATTGTTGGGAAAAACAATCCTGTACCGAGTTTCGATACATACAGCAAATAACTGTCCCGAAGTCAATCATATAGCAAGATGTGTGTTTTGATAAAGTGCCAACATACAGCAAAAGTATAAAGTGTCATCACACAGCAAGAAGCTCATCAGTCAAAATGATACCAAGTATGGAAGCTGTCCTGAATCATTCATACAACATCTTTCCATACAGCAGCCCTAAGATAGCCTACAGTGTGGAACCTGTAACACGCCCAAGATATTCGAGGTATATTACAGCGACGTGAATCCCTATATGGGACCCACCAGGATGAACAAGCATCATACTCATCGACTCCCAGAAACAATAGAATAACACCTCGTCATAAAGACGCCCAACAAAATAATCCACCCGGTTCAACCGGTCAAACATACCACCATAATCCGACACAAACATAATAAACAACAATACAATCCCGACGAGTAAGAATTCTTAAGTACTCGAGTACTTCTATTAGTTTAAAGACCACAAAAGGTAAAAAGGTAGAAGGCAATAAGACACCACTCGTGCACAATCATCACGCACGGCCATCATCCGCGCATCTTGGTCCAAAGGTGCCTCGTCTCGATGAACCTGACCTGAAATTCATAAAACAAATTTCCCCAAAACGGGTCCCCAAAGGGGTTAGCAATTACGCTAGTACAAGTAACCAAATGAACAACTTACATCTCGTACATATAGTAAATGCATGCAATCAAGAAAACATAGTTCCAAAGCACTCATTTAAAATGCCAATATCAAATCACATTTGTAAAATGCACCACAATTAACCATGGACCCACCCCTCCGTGGACCCCTACCGAGACCCCGTCGGATCTAACCCGTAGTGGTTAAAAGCAAGCTCGCGGATCCACCCCTCCGTGGACCCCTACCGAGACCCCGTCGGGTCTAACCCATAGTGAGCATACACACACACACACACAATTCTCATGCAATACTACTACGTTAAGATTGTAAGTTCATAAGGGTACTTGCCTCGATCAATAGACGGTGACACGAACAGAAAGGGCGAGTCAAGCACAACCGCGAGGAAATCGGTGGAAATGAACCTAATGATTCGAATAACACAATCACAACCACTTCTAGATGATTACAGAAATAGGATACACCTGAAAACCTGCCTACGATTCATGTATATTCGTACAAAAACAACAACGAGGGCGGACCACAATCAAACCCTCTCGATAACGAAAGATACTACGAAATACACCATGAATAGTAGGGAAACGAGGAATACCAACAAGATTAATCATATTCATCATGAATTAACTAACAAAACGGAACGGATCGGACGAAAACGTGAAAACCCCCAAATCTTTCCCAAAATAGGGTTCTAGGAAATTTTACCTTGATTTGACGATGAAGAACGAATGATTAGTGATAGGTTGATGATATGAAGCTTGAATATACTTCTACAATGGTGTTTGGGCGAAAATCGGGCGAAACCTAGCTCTCCAAGTCGTTCCCGTCGCGAAGAGAAGTGAGAGAGGTGAGAAATGAGAAAAAACACGGTTGCTGCCAGTTTATATACTGGCCGGTGTTACGGCCGTAACATCCATAACATACGGCCGTAACATAGGGACATTACGGCCAGAATTTCCCGCCTTACGGCCGTAACTGTTCACAGGAATGAAACTGGGCAATCTGACGAAGCTGACATACGGCCGTATCAAGATGAAGTTACGGCCGTAACAATTCTCACGGCCGTAACTCTAGCGTGTTACGCCCGTAACCCCCCCACTGGATTCCAGTGCAGAAAACGAACCTTTATACGGCTGTATAAGGGAAACTTACGGTCGTAACTCTCGATCATTACGGCCGTAACACATACGGCTTACGGCCGTAACATAGCCTGTGACAGCACGCAGAAATCTGAATCACTACTCGACGAGGAAATGATCGGGAAGTAACGAGACGTATCTGCTGCCAACTGATACACTTCCGACAGATTCAAGCCAACGACAAAAGATATAAAATGAAACATGATTCCGACTACCTAAGGGTTCGGAACAGACAGGGATGGAAACTACCCCGTAACTTAGGGAAATTACGAAACGGCCCAAACGTTCAAAATCCGCGATACGATGTCGGGTTAACAAACCGAAACTCCCAACACGAACAACTCAACTACACGAACTCGTGAACCCAAAGAAATTACGAAAGCGAACGAGTTCCACGAGAATCGAACGTCCATGCCATAATACATGACATAAAACGGAATAATATCAAAACATCACCAAGATCATCCCAGATGGAGAAACTCCAAGAATAACATAGATTCAAAATGTCGACATGGTTACAAGCGAGCTACCAAAAAAAATAAAAATACACCAAAACGGGAATATCGGAAAAAGAAGAAAAATGCAGATATTACATTCTACCCCTCTAAAAATAAGTTTCGTCCCGAAACTTAAGAAACAAACAACTCGGGGTACTTAGCACGCACGCTATCCTCGGTTTCCCAAGTTGCCTCCTCGACACCATGCCTCGCCCACTGCACCTTGACCAAGGGAATGGTCTTATGCCTTAGTCGTTTCTCGCGGTGCTCCAAAATCTTCAAAGGACGTTCTTCAAAAGTAATATCTTCGGCGACATCAATCTCCCCATAATCGATGACGTGACTAGGATCCGGAACATATTTCCTCAGTTGGGAAACATGAAAAACGCTATGAACGTGACTCAAGGCCGGAGGTAACGCCAAACGGTATGCTAACCCACCGACTCGCTCGAGAATCTCGAAGGGCCCGATAAATCTCGGACTCAACTTCCCCTTTTTCCCGAAACGGAAAACACCTCTCGTCGGAGACACCTTTAGTAAAACGTGGTCTCCCACCTCGAATTCCAAAGGTCGACGACGGACATCGGCATATGACTTCTGTCGACTCTGGGCAGTCAACATCCGTTCCCGAATTAATTCTATCTTCCGCCTCGTCTCTAAAACGACATCTGGCTCTGTCCCGATCAAATCGGACGCCTCATTCCAACAAATTGGTGATCGACATCGCCGTCCATAAAGTGCCTCATACGGTGCCATCCGAATTGACGCGTGCCAACTATTGTTGTACGTGAATTCGATCAATGGCAAGTGCTCCTCCCGATTCGCTCAATCGAGAGCACAAGCACGCAACATATCCTCGAGCGTCTGGATAGTGCGTTCCATCCATCGGTAGGGGATGAAAAGAGGTACTCAAACGCAAACGAGTACCCAACGCCTTATGCACCGCCTGCCAAAAGTGCGATACAAAACGGCCATCACGATCCGAAATGATAGACTTCGGAGTACCGTGAAGCCTCACAATCTGCGCGATAAACACACGAGCTAACTTCTCCAGGCCCCAAGTGTCCTTGATGCCCAGAAAATGTGCCGACTTGGTCAAACGAGCAACAATCACCCATACCATATTCATGCCCGACCTCGATCTCGGCAAACTCGTGACGAAATCCATCGATATATCTTCCCATTTCCATTCCGGAACGGGAAGTGACTGCAATAATCCGGTCGGTCGCTGATGCTCGATTTTGACCTGCTGACAAGTCAAATATCTTGCTACAAACTGTGCGACCTCCTCCTTCATATTATTCCACCAGAAATTCCTCCTCAGGTCTTTGTACATCTTACTCGAACCAGGATGAACGGAGTAAGGTGTAGCATGGGCCTCACGCAAAATACTCTGCCTCAACTCCGAGTCGTTCGGTACACAAAGCCGACTCTGAAATCTCAAAACACCATCCTCATGAATCACAAACCCAGGAGACTTTCCTTTAAGAACGTTCTCTCGGATTTGAGTAATCATCGGATCCTCTAACTGTTTCAGCTTAATTTCATCGATCAAGGACGACGAAATCTCTAAAGCACAAAGTTGCCCGACAGCTCCAGGCATCAAAACCTCAACATCTAACTCGATCAAAGCCCGTCGAAGCTCAGTCTGAGACGTAAAGATCTCAAGCGTTCGCAACACAACCGGTTTCCGACTCAAGGCGTCGGCCACGACGTTCGCCTTGCCCAGATGATAAAGGATTTCGAGGTCATAATCCTTAATCAGCTCTAACCACCTCCTCTGCCTCATATTCAACTCTCGCTGGGTAAATATGTATTTCAGACTTTTATGATCGGTAAAAATCTGACATGCAGAGCCGAAAAGATAGTGACGCCAAATCTTGAGGGCAAAAACGACTGCCGCTAACTCCAAATCATGAGTAGGGTAGTTCAGCTCATACGGCCTCAACTGTCTCGACGCATAGGCAATGGTTTTGCCGTGCTGCATCAATACGCACCCAAGACCCTGACCCGAAGCATCACTATAAACAGCAAAACCCTCATTGCCACATGGCAACGCCAAAACCGGGGCTGAAGTCAAACGCTTCTTCAGTTCCTCGAAACTCGACTGTCTCTCGTCATTCTAGACGAATTTCTCGGATTTCTGGAGCAACTGTGTAAGTGGCCGAGCTAGTTTCGAGAAACCCTCGACGAAGCTACGGTAGTAGCCATCCAAACCCAAGAAACTACGGATCTCCTTCACATTCTTGGGCGGTGCCCAATCCAATACTGCCTCTATCTTCTGTGGATCCACACGAACCCCCTCGGCTGAAATCACGTGACCTAGAAACATCACTTCCTTCAGCCAGAACTCACATTTCGAGAACTTCGCATAGAGTTGCTCGGTCCTCAAGATGTCTAATACTACTCGCAAATGATGGGCATGCTCTTCCTCGTTCCTCGAATAAATAAGAATATCGTCAATGAAAACGACGACACACTTATCCAAATACTCGATAAAGACTTTGTTCATCAACTGCATGAACACCGCCGGCGCATTAGTTAACCCGAAAGGCATAACTACAAACTCATAATGTTCGTATCTCGTCCGAAAAGCTGTTTTCGGCACATCGGACTCCCTCACCCGGAGCTGATAGTACCCCGATTTCAAATCAATCTTCGAGAATACCGACTCCTACCTGGTCGAACAAGTCATCAATTCTCGGCAAAGGATACTTGTTCTTGATGGTCACCTTGTTTAGTTCGCGATAGTCGATACACAAACGTAGTGAACCATCCTTCTTCCGCACAAACAGGACCGGTGCGCCCCAAGGCGAGGCGCTCGGTCGAACATACCCCGACTCAAGAAGCTCACTCAGCTGCTTCTTCAACTCTGACATCTCTAAAGGTGCCATGCGATACGGCGCCTTCGAAATAGGAGCCGCGCCCGGCTCTAACTCTATAACAAACTCGACCTCACGATCCGGTGGCAATCCCGGTAACTCGTCAGGAAATACATCACGAAACTCACTAACAATTGGAATCGACGAAAGCTCGACTCCACCACTCTCCGCCTTCAAAGCGTAGCACCAATAACCAGTACACCCCTTTCGCAGGAGTCTCATCGCCTTCAAGGCGTTAATAACGAACTTCTGGTTTCCCCTCTTTCGCCCCGGGAAAGAGTGCTCGGTGCCGTCCTCGGCTAACATAGTGATGATTCTCGTGCGGTAGTTCATGATTGCACCATGCCGCTCGAGCCAATCATCCCCTAGAATTAAGTCCTCACCCTCAATACCCACAACAATAAGATTAGAGGGCCAAGCCCTCTCACAAATAAGCACAGAACAATCTCGAACCTCCTGATCACCAACGATCCGATCACCGCTAGGAAGCTTAACGATGAAGGGCTCACAAGGCGTCAAACAGTCGAGAATCAAACGGTGCACACACTCTAGAGACATGAACGAATGCGTAGCACCAGAATCGAAAATCACACTGACAGGATGAGAAAGAATGTGAACGGTACCTGTCTCCACAGTAGCTGCTGGGTCATCGGCTCTCCGCATCTCGTAGACACGCGGGTGGGCTGAGCCGACACTGGAAGCTCCCCCCTTAGCGGGCTGACCCCGACCTCTCCCTCGACTAGCACTTGGCGGAGATTGAGAAGCAAACGATCCTTGATTCACACTCGGTTCCCTAGGCGCTGGAATGGAAGCCCGGGCACCAACGATTCTCTCCCTCTCAGCACAGAAAGCCGCCTTGTGGCCTGGCTGGCCACACTGATTACACGTCAGCAAAGGACTCGGACAATTACGACTGATGTGGCCTGGCTGGCCACAGTTAAAACACTTCCCCTCTCGAGAAGGGGCACTGGCTGCCCTGCGGGGAAACCCAGTAGATCGAGCTGGGCCACCGCCAGCGGAAAAGTTAGCAGACTGGAATTTCTGCTGACCTCTACCTTTGTGGCCCGAAAAATTCCCGGCAGACTTCTGCTTCTTGCTCTCGCGAGCCGCCTCACTCGCCGTCATAGACATATCGTAAGCAAGGGCCCTACTCTGGTAATCCTTCAAGGTAGTACAGACGAGCCCCGACATATAGTCCCGAATCGACAACTTCATCCGTCTGGAAAAATGGAAAATTTTGTCACTCTCTTCGACAACTTGGGTCTTCACATAGCCCAACTCCTTGTTAAAATCGGCAATAGCCTGAGATACAGGGATATCCCGTGGTTGAGCATCATAGAAAGCATGTACTCAAGCCTGTCTGACCGGCCACGGGCAATATTCGGTCTCCATCAATTCCTGAAACTCGGCCCACGAAGCAACATGGTCTTTGGGCCCAACGGCCTCCCACCAATCAGTAGCGTCCCCAGTGAGAAAGTACTGGGCAATAGGGACCTTACGGTCTTCGGGACAGTTGGAAGCAGTGAAGACTTTGGATATCTCCTTGATCCACCCTTCCCAGCCAATCGGGTCTGAAGCTCCAGAAAACTGGGGAGGATGCATCTTGATGACATCTTGGCGCCAACGGTCCGCTCCGCCCCGATTAACATGGGCCTGATCCGGGTTCTGAACTGCCTGAGCTATTGCCGCCATTTGGTTCACCATTTGCTGCATAACAGCCGCAATACCAAGATCGGCGCGCTCCTGAGAAGAAGCATGACTGTGATGGTCGTCGGTACTGCCGGCTCCCGAAGACTGTGACGTGGCCGCCCCACCGGCTGCCCCACGTCCTCGGCCGCGTCCACGACCACGGCCTCTTCCAGCATCCATACTGGATTTAAATAAGTAGCAAAAGCCATACGACGGTAAGTACAAGAAAAGAACAATCACGAATCGAGAATCAAGGGTACGATACAAGGATATAAGGAATAGAGGAAGGGAAACTTACGGGCACTGGTAGTACTGGAATCATGGCAGCGTGATGATGATGTGAAAAACAAAACACAATAAGACCCAATAAACCGACAAGCCTAGGTATCCATAAACCTAGTTCTCTGATACCATTTTCTGTAACACCCCCAAGATATTCGAGGTATATTACAGCGCCGTAAATCCCGATATGGGACCCACCAGGCTGAACAAGCATCATACTCATCGACTCCCAGAAACAATAGAATAACACCTCGTCATAAAGACGCCCAACAAAATAATCCACCCGGTTCAACCGGTCAAACATAACACCATAATCCGACACAAACATAATAAACAACAATACAATCCCGACGAGTAAGAATTCTTAAGTACTCGAGTACTTCTATTAGTTTAAAGACCACAAAAGGTAAAAAGGTAGAAGGCAATAAGACACCACTCGTGCACAATCATCACGCACGGCCATCATCCGCGTACTGGTCCAGCGCCCGCTCGTCTCGATGAACCTGACCTGAAATTCATAAAACGAATTTCCCCAAAATGGGTCCCCAAAGGGGTTAGCAATTACGCTAGTACAAGTAACCAAATGAACAACTTACATCTCGTACATATAGTAAATGCATGCAATCAAGAAAACATAGTTCCAAAGCACTCATTTCCGGAAATGCCAATATCAAATCACATTTGTAAAATGCACCACAATTAACCATGGACCCACCCCTCCGTGGACCCCTACCGAGACCCCGTCGGATCTAACCCGTAGTGGTTAAAAGCAAGCTCGCGGATCCACCCCTCCGTGGACCCCTACCGAGACCCCGTCGGGTCTAACCCATAGTGAGCATACACACACACACAATTCTCATGCAATACTACTACGTTAAGATTGTAAGTTCATAAGGGTACTTGCCTCGATTAATAGACGGTGACACGAACGGAAAGGGAGAGTCAAGCACAACCGCGAGGAAATCGGTGGAAATGAACCTAATGATTCGAATAACACAATCACAACCACTTCTAGACGATTACAGAAATAGGATACACCCGAAAACCCGCCTACGATTCATGTATATTCGTACAAAAACAACAACGAGGGCGGACCACAACCAAACCCTCTCGATAACGAAAGATACTACGAAATACACCATGAATCGTAGGGAAACGAGGAATACCAACAAGATTAATCATATTCATCATGAATTAACTAACAAAACGGAACGGATCGGACGAAAACGTGAAAACCCCCAAATCTTTCCCAAAATAGGGTTCTAGGAAATTTTACCTTGATTTGACGATGAACAACGAATGATTAGTGATAGGTTGATGATATGAAGCTTGAATATACTTCTACAATGGTGTTTGGGCGAAAATCGGGCGAAACCTAGCTCTCCAAGTCGTTCCCGTCGCGAAGAGAAGTGAGAGAGGTGAAAAATGAGAAAAAACACGGTTCTTTGCCGGTTTATATCTTGGCGATTGTTCTGGCCGTAACATCCATAACATACGGCCGTAACATAGGGACATTACGGCCGTAACTCTCCTGCCTTACGGCCGTAACTGTTCACAGGAATGAAACTGGGCAATCTGGCGAAGCTGACATACGGCCGTATCAAGATGAAGTTACGGCCGTAACAATTCTCACGGCCGTAACTCTAGCGTGTTACGCCCGTAACCCCCCCACTGGATTCCAGTGCAGAAAACGAACCTTTATACGTCCGTATAAGGGAAACTTATGGCCGTAAGTCTCGAGCATTACGGCCGTAACACATACGGCTTACGGCCGTAACATAGCTTGTGACAGCAGGCAGAAATATGAATCACTACTCGACGAGGAAATGATCGGGAAGTAACGAGACGTATCTGCTGCCAATTGATACACTTCCGACAGATTCAAGCCAACGACAAAAGATATAAAATGAAACATGATTCCGACTACCCGAGGGTTCGGAACAGACAGGGATGGAAACTACCCCGTAACTTAGGGAAATTACGAAACGGCCCAAACGTTCAAAATCCGCGATACGACGTCGGATTAACAAACCGAAACTCCCAACACGAACAACTCAACTATACGAACTCGTGAACCCAAAGAAATTACGAAAGCGAACGAGTTCCACGAGAATCGAACGTCCATGCCATAATACATGACATAAAACGGAATAATATCAAAACATCACCAAGATCATCCCAGATGGAGAAACTCCAAGAATAACATAGATTCAAAATGTCGACATGGTTACAAGCGAGCTACCAAAAAAAATAAAAATACACCAAAACAGGAATATCGGAAAAAGAAGAAAAATGCGGATATTACAGAACCTACAACTACGCAACATGTTGGATACAGTAAAGTGTTGAGATCTTCAACACTTATCCAACAAGACTGAAGACCGTTGAAACGAAATCTGCTTTATACGCTAAAGTCAAGCCACCGTTTGAAAAGAAGTATTTAAATAATGACTGGATAAAGTATTTAAATACCAGCCGAGAAAGATCTTCAGACAAGGAGAAATATCCGGATCTTGTACTGTGCAAGTCAATCAACACATTGGAACGGACTTTTTGCTCAACGGATCTATTCCAAAGGCTATATATATACCCTCGAAGTTTGAAGATCAGGATATACGAAAATACTCGAACATACGAATATAAATAAGATCAAGATCTGAGAACTGAGCAAACTGAGATATACTAAGATACACTCGTGAACATCTCAAGAACAGTATATCAAGAGCAAACATATTTCTTCAAGCATACTGCTATTCCTAAGAGAAGAAATATATAAGTGCTCAACCTTGAACAACACATTATCAACTCAAGCTCAAGAAAGTCAAGCTGTTGTTCAACCCGTGATCTTTCATTTGAAGAAAACCATCATCCCTGTGTGGACTGCGAAAGCCTTGCTTTTCCTGAATAGTGTGTGACAGATCTGCATTGAAGAGACGAAGCTTCGGCACAGTGTGTGAGAAAGCTAGTCAAGTGAAAGTTTTGACCAATATGTGTGAACGGTTGAAAACGACAGTCTTTGTATCAATCTGTGTGAACGATACAAGGATAGGTTTGATTTTAGACACGTAGTTGTGTACGTAGTGTTTATAATAAACATTTTTCACTCCTGTGTGGAGGACCAGTAGATGTAGAGGGGTTTACCTCGAACCACTTTAAACATCGTGTCATTTACCTTCTTTAACTTACTGTTTTCATTACTGTGATTATTTTACAAGAATACATTGCATACCCTGTACGCACCAAGCAAATAGGAGAAAATCTAGTTGTATTTACAGCAACCTACCTTAACAGACTTCCGCTACGCACTCTTATTTGAAAAACGTACAACTTGTTGCTTAAAACACTTTCCAAGCTGTATTCTGTATACTTAGTGGCCAAAAAGTGGTATCGGAGCGGTTGATTCTAAAAAGAATCAGTCGTATTTTTAACCAAATCAGATCCCAAAATTACTTATTTTTGAAAACTTCTTTATCTTTCCTAATCTTAGACATGGATACCTCACTGATTAATAAGGTACCAATATTTTCTATTAACGAGTTTGATGACTGGAGAATTAGAATGGAGGCTCATCTTGCCGCCATGCATGAAGAGATCATTTATGTCATCCAAGAAGGCCCCATAAAAATCATGAAGGTGAATACGGCTACAAGGATTGAAGGCCAAACTCATGCCGAGATGCTCGAGAAAGAGCGCGAACAATGGACCACAAATGATCGAAAACGCGGTAACCTCAACAATGTTGCTAAGAATGCGCTATTTGTCACTCTTGACAAAGGCACGTTCTCGAAGGCAAAGAGCTGTAAGACAACCAAAGGAAAAACTCAAGATGATTTGCGAGGGAACTAAACTCTCAAAAGAAAACAAGATTTCAAAACTAACTCAGCAATTCGAATCTTTTGAAATGAAACCAACTGAAACTCTTGAGGAACTTGACCTCAGATTCACTGGCATTGTCGGTGAACTTGAAGCGTTGGGCAAAACTTATACTCAAAAGGAGAAGAACTTAAAAATTTTCAGATCTCTCCCTGTCCGATGGGACATTAAAAGAACAGCTATGCGTGTGTCATGTAATCTTAATGACATAAATACTTTTGATCTCTTCTCTGACCACAAAGCACTTAAGTATGAGATTGACAGGAGAGAGAAAGCCGAAGAATCACCTGCGAGGACTACAGCGCTAGCCGCTGTATCCAAACGAATCCATAGCATGCCCAACACATCAAAGTCTGCCCACAAGAATGCTGACAGTGACGATTATATCTTGTCACAAGATGAAATGGCGCTCCTCATGCATAAATTCAAGAAATTCATCAAGCAGTCGGGAAAGACACCCTACAGGCCCAAGCCTGTTCACAAGGTAAGTACCGAATCTTCCTCTGGTGATGCTAACCTGTGTTACAATTGGAGGAAACCAGGAGATTATGCAAACAAATGTCCTCACCCTAAAGTTCAAAGGTTGTCGGAAGCCGAGCAACAAGAAAAAGACAAAAGAAGATGTGCTTGGAGAAACAAGCTCAAGGCCTTGATTGGCGTATCAGAAGCCTCCCCCGCACCAACAAAGTCCGAAGAATGTATTCAGGCGGTAATAACACTGAGTCGTCCGATGATGAATTCGAAGATAAAGCCTATATGTGCTTTATGGCCAAAGACATACCGGAGGACGAAGATATCAATGATGAGGTAAGCTCAACCTCAAATACTCCTGTAAATGCATCTCATACCTTTGAAAACATGATGAATGAATTTAAAAACATTCAAAAGGCCCATGAGACATTGAAAAATGAAAACATACAGCACCAAATTTCTAACCTCGAGCTGAGGGAAGAAAACGACTTGCTGAAAGTAAATTACGAATATATGTCTGTTGATTGTGAAAACAGCAAAGTCGATCACGAAAAACTCATGGAGAGCAATCATCAACTTGCTCAAGAACTAAAAGAGGCTAAGTCTTACAGTGAAACCAAGATAAATGATTTCATTCCACTCCAAGCGAAAATAAAAACTCTCGATAAACGAGAAGGAGAACTTATGACCATCTTGAAATCATTTGACAGAAGATCAAGAAGAAAGCCTCACAAGCAAAGAAGTTTTAGAGGTTTTGGCATCAAGGTTTTGGCATCATCAAGAAGTTTTGGCAATTATCAAAAAGGGGGAAATTGTTGGGATAAACAATCCTGTACCGAGTTTTGATAAAGTGCCAACATACAGCAAGTAGCTGTCCCGAAGTCAATCATATAGCAAGATGTGTGTTTTGATAAAGTGCCAACATACAGCAAAAGTATAAAGTGTCATCACACAGCAAGAAGCTCATCAGTCAAAATGATACCAAGTATGGAAGCTGTCCTGACACATTCATACAGCATCTTTCCATACAGCAGCCCTAAGATAGCCTACAGTGTGGAACCTACAACTACGCAACATGTTGGATACAGTAAAGTGTTGAGATATTCAACACTTATCCAACAAGACTGAATACCGTTGAAACGGAATCTGCTTTATATGCTAAAGTCAAGACACCGTTTGAAAAGAAGTATTTAAATAATGACTCGATAAAGTATTTAAATACCAGCCGACAAAGATCTTCAGACAAGGAGAAATATCTGGATCTTGTACTGTGCAAGTCAATCAACACGTTGGAACGGAATTTTTGCTCAACGAATCTATTCCAAAGGCTATATATATACCCTCGAAGTTTGAAGATCAGGATATACGAAAATACTCGAACATACGAATATACATAAGATCAAGATCTGAGAACTGAGCAAACTGAGATATACTGAGATACACTCGTGAGCATGTCAAGAACAGTATATCAAGAGCAAACATATTTATTCAAGAATATTGCTATTCCTAAGAGAAGAAATATATAAGTGCTCAACCTTGAACAACACATTATCAGCTCAAGCTCAAGAAAGTCAAGCTGTTGTTCAACCAGTGATCTTTCATTTGAAGAAAACCATCAGCCCTGTGTGGGCAGAGAAATCCTTGTTTTCCTGAACAATGTGTGACAGATCTGCATTGAAGAGACGAAGCTTCGGCACTGTATGTGAAAAAGCTAGTCACGTGAAATTTTTTACTAATATGTGTGAACGGTTGAAAGCGACAGTCTTTGTATCAATCTGTGTGAACGATACAAGGCTAGGTTTGATTTTAGACACGTAGTTGTGTAGGTAGTGTTTATAACAAACAGTTTTCACTCCTGTGTGGAGGACCAGTGGACGTAGAGGGGTTTACCTCGAACCACTTTAAACATCGTGTCATTTACCTTCTGCAACTTACTGTTTTCATTACTGTGATTATTTTACAAGTATACACTGCATACCCTATACTCACTAAGCAAACAGGAGAAAATCTAGTTGTTGTATTTACAGCAACCTACCTCAATAGACTTCCGCTACGCACTCTTATTTAAAAAATGTACAGCTTGTTGCTTAAAACACTTTCCAAGCTATATTCTGTATACTTAGTGGCCAAAAAGTGGTATCGGAGCGGTTGATTCTAAAAAGAATCAGTCGTATTTTTAACCGAATCAGATCCCAAAATTACTTATTTTTGAAAACTTCTTTATCTTTCCTAATCTTAGACATGGATACCTCACTGATTAATAAGGTACCAATATTTTCTATTAACGAGTTTGATGACTGGAGAATTAGGATGGAGGCTCATCTTGCCACCATGCATGAAGAGATCATTTATGTCATCCAAGAAGGCCCCATAAAAATCATGAAGGTGAATACGGCTGGAAGGATTGAAGGCCAAACTCATGCCGAGATGCTCGAGAAAGAGCGCGAACAATGGACCACAAATGATCGAAAACGCGCTAACCACGATAATGTTGCTAAGAATGCGCTATTTGTCACTCTTGATAAAGGCACATTCTCGAAGGCAAAGGGCTGTAAGACAGCCAAAGAAATCTGGGAAAAACCCAAGATGATTTGCGAGGGAACTGAGCTCTCAAAAGAAAACAAGATTTCAAAACTAACTCAGCAATTCGAATCTTTTGAAATTAAATCAACTGAAACTCTTGAGGAACTTGACCTAAGATTCACTGGCATTGTCGGTGAACTTGAAGCGTTGGGCAAAATTTATTCTCAAAAGGAGAACTTAAAAATTTTCAGATCTCTCCCTGTCCGATGGGACATTAAAACAACAGCTATGCGTGTGTCATGTAATCTTAATGACATATCTACTTTTGATCTCTTCTCTGACCACAAAGCACTTACGTATGATATTGACATGAGAGAGAAATCTGAAGAATCACCTGCGAGGACTACAGCGCTAGCCGCTGTATCCAAACGAAGACATAGCATGCCCAACACATCAATGTATGCCCACAAGAATGCTGACAGTGACGATGATATCCTGTCACAAGATGAAATGGCGCCCCTCATGCATAAATTCAAGAAATTCATCAAGCAGTATGGAAAGACTCCCTACAGGCCCAAGCCTGTTCACAAGGTAAGTACCGAATCTTCCTCTGGTGATGCTAACCTGTGTTACAATTGGAGGAAACCAGGACATTATGCAAACAAATGTCCTCACCCTAAAGTTCAAAGGTTGTCGGAAGCCGAGCAACAAGAAAAAGACAAAAGAAGATCTGCTTGGAGAAACAAGCTCAAGGCCCTGATTGGCGTATCAGAAGCCTCCCCCGCACCAACAAAGTCCGAAGAATGTATTCAGGCAGTAATGGCACTGAGTCGTCCGATGATGAATTCGAAGATAAAGCCTATATGTTCTTTATGGCCAAAGACATACTGGAGGACGAAGATAGCAATGATGAGGTAAGCTCAACCTCAAATATTCTTGTAAATGCATCTCATACCTGTGAAAACATGATGAATGAATTTAAAAACATTCAAAAGGCCCATGAGACATTGAAAAATGAAAACATACAGCACCAAATTTCTAACCTCGAGCTGAGGGAAGAAAACGACTTGCTGAAAGTAAATTACGAATATATGTCTGTTGATTGTGAAAACAGCGAAGTCGATCACGAAAAACTCATGGAGAGCAATCATCAACTTGCTCAAGAACTAAATGAGGCTAAGTCTTACAGTGAAAACAAGATAAATGATTTCATTCCACTCCAAGCGAAAATAAAAACTCTCGAAAAACGAGAAGGAGAACTTGAGACCATCTTGAAATCATTTGACAGAAGATCAAGAAGAAAGCCTCACAAGCAAAGAAGTTTTAGAGGTTTTGGCATCAAGGTTTTGGCATCATCAAGAAGTTTTGGCAATTATCAAAAAGGGGAAATTGTTGGGATAAACAATCCTGTACCGAGTTTCGATAAAGTGCTAACATACAGCAAGTAACTGTCCCGAAGTCAATCATATAGCAAGATGTGTGTTTTGATAAAGTGCCAACATACAGCAAAAGTATAAAGTGTCATCACAGAGCAAGAAGCTCATCAGTCAAAATGATACCAAGTATGGAAGCTGTCCTGAAACATTCATACAACATCTTTCCATACAACAGCCCTAAGATAGCCTACAGTGTGTGTTGGGAAAAACAAACACCCTGTATCGAAACAGCCGGGATACCCGAATCCCTGTATCGAATGTTATTTAGAGGTTTTGACATATATGCCAATCCATTATCTGATGAAGCGTATCGAAGCTTTGAGGCTTTATCCGGTATCGAAGACCTGCCTCGAATCAGCATAAGTGAAGCTCGTCAGTACAGCAAGAAGACTTGTAAAAGACCAAGTATGGAAACTGTCTCGATGCTCAAAATACAGTTATCTTCCATACAGTTCACAAAAGGACAAGAAGGAACACAAGTCAAGTCCCGTTGAACAAAGAAGTATTTAAATACTCAAGGATAAAGTATTTAAATACTGCGAGTCTTCAGATCTTTAGAATCCCGCGAAATCCGGATCATGTCATATTCCCGTTGAAGGAAATCTTATTCAAACGGATACATCTCAACGGATACTTTCTTCAGAGACTATATATACCCTATGAAGACATTGAAGATCAGTTACCGAAGTAACCTAATACTCAAGCTATCAAAGTTATCATCAAAGCAAACATATCTCCAAAGCATACTGCAATTTAGAACAAAAGAGATATACAGTGCTCAACATCAAGAACAGTCATCATCAGCTCAAGAACTTCAAAGCTGTTGTTCTTACCTGGTTACCTACTTTTTACCTCTATGTAAAAACCGAGCTCTGTGTGAACTCAACAAGTTATTCTGACCTGTGTGGGACGAATAAGGACGAAGCTTTGGAACTGTGTGTGAAGAAGCTAGTCAAGAAGGAAGCTTTAACCAATCTGTGTGAACGGTTGAAAGTGACATTCTTTGTATCAATCTGTGTGAACGATACAAGGATAGGTTTGTTTATAATTACGTAGTTGTGTACGCAGTAATTATAATAAACTTTACTCTGTGTGGAGGACCAGTGGACGTAGAGGGGTTTACCTCGAACCACTTTAATTACTGTGTTATTTACCTTCAGCTTTTACTGTTTTAAATTACTGTGATATATTAAGTATACACCAAATACTTCGTTGCTGTATCCACGGAAACTAACTGTATCCAAGACTTCCGCTACGCACTCAGATTTAGATTCCGTACAGTTTGTTGTTTAAACTATTTTCCAAACTGTATCCAGTATACTTAAGTGGCCAACAAGTGGTATCAGAGCGGTTGATTCTAAAAAGAATCAGTCGTATTTCTTTTTAACCGAATCAGATTCAAATCACTTATTTTTCAAAACAGTTTCTTTCATTCCTATATTATCAGTATGGATACTTCTATGATTAACAAAGTCCCTATGTTCTCTATTAACGAATTTGACGACTGGAGAATTAGAATGGAAGCTCATCTTGCAGCAATGCACGAAGAGATGATTTTGTTATACAGATGGTCCTATCAAGATCATGAAGGTCAATCCGGCCGCAAGGATTGAGGGCCAAGCCCATCTTTGAAATGCTCGAGAAAGAACGCGAGCAATGGACAACAGATGAAAGGAAGCGAGCCAATCTCGACAACGTGGCTAAGAACGCGTTATTTGTCACTCTTGACAAAGGCACGTTCTCAAAGGTAAAGAGCTGCAAAACGACCAAAGAAATCAGGATAAACTCAAGTTAATTTGTGAGGGAACCGAGCTCTCAAAAGAAAACAAGATTTCAAAACTTACTCAAGAATTTGAATCTTTTGAAATGAAACCAACGGAAACACTTGAGGAACTTGACCTCAGTTCTGGTATTGTTGGTGAACTTGAAGCGTTGGGCAAGATTTACACCCAAAAGGAGAAGAACTTAAAAATTTTCAGATCTCTCGGCCCAGATGGGACATTAAGACCACTATGCGTGTATCCTGTAATCTTAATGAAATATCCACTTTTGATCTCTTCTCCGACCTTAAAGCTTTTGAGTATGACATTGTGAAGAGAGAAAGTGAAGAATCTCCTTCAAAGGTCACGGCTCGGCTTTCGTATCGAACCGTCGACCACGGCATGCCTAGCTCGTCGAAGCCCGTTCACAAGAACGCTGACAGTGGCGACGACATCCTGTCACAAGATGAAATGGCGCTTCTAATGCATAAATTCAAAAAGTTCATCAAACGATCTGGAAAGACTCCTACGAGCCCAAACACATCAACAAGGTAAGTACCGAAACATCATCTGGTGATGCTAACCTGTGTTATAACTGCAGGAAACCAGGCCATTATGCAAACAAATGTCCTCATCCCAAAGTCCAAAGATTGCCTGAGGCCGAGCAACAAGAGAGAGATGAAAGAAGACGTGCTTGGAAAGACATGCTCAAGGCCCTGGTTGGAGAATCAGAAGCCTCCCCCACACCATCCAAATCAGCAGAATGTCTTCAGGTGGTCACTGAAAGTGATTCATCTGACGATGAGTTCGATGATAAAGCATACATGTGCTTTATGGCCAAAGATATTCCAGAAGGTGAAGACAGCGACGATGAGGTAAGCTCAACCTCAGTTATTCCACCTAATGCATCTCATACTTTCGAAAATATGATGAATGAATTCAAAAACATTCAAAAGGCCCATGAGACTCTAAAAGCTGAGAATATACAGCTTCAATTGACAAATTTAGAGCTGAAAGATGAAAATGACTTGCTGAAAATAAATTATGAAAATATGTCTCTTGATTGTGAAACCAGCAAGGTCGATTTTGAAAAACTCATGGAGAGCAATCATCAACTTGCTCATGAACTAAATAAGGTTAAAACCCACAATGAGAGCAAGACAAATGATTTGGTTCTACTACAAACCAAAATTACAACTCTTGAAAAGCGAGAAACTGAACTTGAGACCATTCTGAAGTCTTTTGAAAAATCGTCCAAAAGAATGGAAGAAATTCTGAGCACTGGGCAACATGCTCATGATAAAAGTGGCTTAGGATACAGCTCATGTTCGAACAAAGGAAAATCTAGTACAGTGTTCGTCAAGAGTGTGGAACACATTCCAGAATCGGAAGATACTCCTAGTCCCATAAAGGAACCTGCTGTACCGAGAAAACCGAAGGCTGCAATTCCGCCCCCTCAACTCTACTATTCGAGACAGTGGAACCAACAACCACTCAGAAGGCGTAATCTACAGCATGCTCCACAAGCATATCATCAAAGCCGACAGTCATTCAGAAAGAAGGCAGTATCCAACCACCAAAGGCCCGCACAGCAGTACACTCAGTACAGTGCGCCTAGGTATTGGATACAGGAGCCCCGTTATCCCTCAAGACAGCAGATGCCAGTTCAGTATCAACAACAGTATTGGGAATCCAACTGGAGACCCAGAAGACAAGCTGTTAGGCCCAGGAAAATGGCTCCACCTCCTAGACGGCACTCGTACTGGAATAATAATAATAACCCTGAATTTTACATGCATAGTAATTATCATGATTATAACAACTACGGATATGCCCCCCGTAGATATCGCAATCTTGCATCGAGTACATCCTACAATAAACCAATTCTTTGTCAGAAAGTTTGGGTACCTAAAGGAACTAACATATATGGACCCAAAAATCAAAGGGGACCTAAATCTACCTAATTTCTTTGTTACAGGACATTCTAGAGGAGGATACAGTACTTCGATAGTGGATGCTCGTCACATGACCGGAGACCGGAGAAAGCTATCTGATTTTGTAGAAGGTCGCGGTCCGAAAGTTCGCTTCGTTGATAAGTCTAAAGGAAGAACAAGAGGGAAAGGAAACCTACTTGTCGGGAAATTCAAGGTCACCGATGTTGCATATGTTGAAGGAATACAGAATAATCTACTTAGTATTAGCCGCCTGTGATAAACAGCTTCTCGGTGAAGTTCTATATAGATCGTCAGAGAGTCAAGAACACCCAAACCAAGGAAGTTGTGCTTACAGGAAGCAGATCAGGTAATATGTACATTGCTGACTGGAAGCCTATGAGCTCCTCAATTCCATGCTTTGTTGCCAAAGGCACTGCAGATATTAGCTGGTTATGGCACAAGAGGATGTCTCACGTCAACTTCAAGACGATCAACAAGCTTTCAAGACAGGGTATGGTTAGAGGTTTGCCAGATGTGTCATTCAAGAAGGACAGCGTCTGCGGACCATGCCAGAAAGGCAAGCAAATCCTACCTTTCAACCCAAAGAGTGTTGGAAATGCTACACATGGATCTCTACGGTCCTGTAGACCCAGTAAGTTTGGGAGGTAAGAAATATTGCATGGTTGTTGTTGATGATTATTCCAGGTATGCTTGGACGATCTTTCTTAGCAAGAAGAAGGAAACAACATCAAGGCTGCCCGAGCTCCTGAGGAAGTTGCAAAATGAAAAAGCATCGAGTATCGTGTGCATTCGTTCCGACAGAGGTACTGAATTTACTAACCGCTTTATAGAGCAATACTGTTCGGAGAATGGAATACAGCACGAATACTCAGCTGCCCGTACACCTCAACAAAATGGTGTTGCCGAGCGAAAGAATAGGACGTTGAAAGAAGCAACAAGGACAATGATTGCCGCAAGCAAATTGCCACAGCGTTTCTGGGGTGAAGCAACCAATACAGCGTGCTACACTCAAAACCGCTCTATCTGTTGGGATTCCGAAAATAAAACGAAATACGCAGCGGAAATAAAAACGAATCCCAAACAGGATCGATCAAGTAACGTATATACGAAAAATAAATACGAAGATAAAGATTCATACCCTTGAAGCCTTTGAAATAAATCTTCGTAAAGTGTAGCCGATGATCACGATCCCGTCCTGAACACGAAATCCCTTCGTTCCAAGCACCGAAAATTCGAAGCCTCTACTTCACACGCGTCGGAAGTTGCCCGGAAAAATCTACAATACTCCGTTCTATGAAGAACACGGCTAGCAAGTGTTGTAGGAATTTTTTCTCTCTTAATTTTTCTTACTTCTTTTCACCTCAAAGATGAACAAAATGAAGAAGAAAAATTTTTCTCTCTCCTCACTCAAAGAACTCACGGCAGGCTGATCTCCAAAATGAATGAGTATGAATGGTTTTGTTGTTATCTCATCTCATCTCATATATAATGTAATGATATATATATATTATAAAGGAATAATTATTCCTTTACAACTATCATTCACAATTATGTGGGAATCTCAACTCTAAGTGAGTTCCCACACAAATGCAAGATCATGCCATGCCATGAGGAGTGGGTGGCCACAAGGAAGTTTCCTAGAAAACGAGCCGAGCCACTCGGCTCGTGTACGGACGTTCACAAACGACTCAGTTAAATACACTCCTTTTAATCATCAATGTATTTATATTAATTAATTAATCTAATTAATTAATTATATCAAATACAAATATGTATTTCTCTAAGAAATATAATTTATGAATTAAATTAATTACCCGGTAACTTAATTTAAATTCATAAGACCGATATTTGATTTATCTAATAAATCATAATTAGATATCCAATATCTAATATTAATAGAGAGATAATAAATTCACATTTATCCGTCAACGCTCCTGATGCGCGACTCGTAGGTCCGTCTCGGCCGGCATTGGGAGGAACTAATGAGTGCGGGCGGCACTTAGCCACCTAGCGGGCCGCACCGTAAACCCCGAGTGAGAACGAATGAAGGGATCATTCGGAACCATTATGTCGTGAATACTATATACGTATAGACCCTTCATCGGATGTCGGTCAAGTCTTCGGGTCACGGTAAAGTCAAACCCTACTGTTGACTAAACTCTATACATGTGTTAATGCAAATCAAGACCGACCGATTAATAGTGTATCTAATACGACTATATCGAATGCTTTGCCAAAGACTTATGATCTTATTTGCCATTAACCGTATAGACATTCGCCGCTCACTAACAGAGATAGAATCCTTTCTTGGCGTACAAGAAAGATCGCTACTGCTCGTATAGTCCGCACTTCGAGGTCGACTCGGAATTAAGCAAATGAGTCTAACTACTCTAATGACAAACTAAACGTCACAGCACATCTTCTACGAACCCTCAAGTCAAAGGTCCACGTATACTATCACAACCTTTCGATTCGTCATCGACTCTCCGAGAGTGAATACCGTGTGGTCGAATCGAGTATGAGTCGTGTTCGAGTATCTTGGCCCCACCAATATACTTATAACTATGCTATCAAGGCGTGCACACGTCCTAGCATCAGTTATACAAGTCATATTAAAACTTAATGCCCATTTTAAGTTTATTGACTTGCGAACAATTTACGTAAATAAACTTTAAACACTTCCAGTACATTTTCTCTTATCCCATAACGAGAATGGAATGTTCGATTTATTTACATGGACTTCACTTCAATGTTTACCAAGTCAAGAATGCAATTGAAATACAATAAACAGTGAATGAATCGTATTGCCTTTTTATTAATTATTCCATAATTACAAGTATAATGCCCTTACTCTCTCATCCCCTGAGTGGCATTCGAGGGCATATTCCTAACAATCTCCCACTTGCACTCAATGCCACACATCATGGTATCCAATACCCATGCTCTTGAGTTGTATTTCTTAGACGGCGTGAGATAATGGCTTAGTCAGTGGGTCAGAGACATTGTCTTCTGAGTCTACTCTTTCCAATGAAACATATCCTTTTTCCACCATCTCTCGAACGATGTGGTACTTTCTCTCTATATGCTTGGTGTTGTGGTGAGCCCTCGGCTCCTTGGCTTGGGCGACAGCTCCATCATTATCACAGAATAGTGATATAGGCAACTCCGCATTAGGCACCACTTGAAGTTCTTGTATAAACTTCTGCATCTAAAATGCTTCTTTGCTAGCCTCTGAGGCAACTTGATACTCTGCTTGGCAGGTGGAATCTGCAGTAGCGGTTTGCTTGGAGCTTCTCCAAGATATTGCTCCTCCATTGAGAGTAAATAAATACCCAGATGTCGACTTAGAGTCGTCATTGTCTCCTTGAAAATCAGAATCGGTGAATCCAATCACCTTCAGTTCTCCACCACCATAAGTAAGAACTAAATCTCTAGTTCTTCTTAAGTACTTAAGAATGTTCTTTACGGCAGTCCAATGTTCCCTTCCCGGGTTTGCTTGAAATCGACTTACCATACTCACAGTGTAGGCTAAGTCTGGTCTCGTACACAACATAGCGTACATGAGGCTACCCACTGCCGAGGCATAGGGTACCTTACTCATCTCTCTCTTGTCTTCCTCACTTTGAGGACACATTTTCGTGGTGAGATGAATTCCATGTCGCATGGGAAGGAACCCTCTCTTAGATTCATCCATCTTGAATCTTCTCAGGATTTTATCGATATAAAGGGCTTGGGAAAGTCCTATCATTCTTCGCGGTCTATCTCTGTAAAGACGGATCCCTAGAATATAGGAAGCTTCTCCCAAGTCTTTCATGGAGAACGTTTTAGAAAGCTGCTTTCACAAAGGTCTTGAGCATTGCTATGTTATTTCCTATAAGTAGAATATCATCTACATATAGTACTAAGAACGCAATGTTGCTCCCACGATCTTTTTGTAAACACACGGTTCCTCCTCATTTCGTTCAAGTCAAAGTTCTTAATCGCTTGGTCAAATCGAAGGTTCCAACTCCGAGAAGCTTGCTTGGACCATAAATGGCTCGTTGCGGCTTACACACTTTATGAATATTAGCTTTGGACACAAAACCTTTAGTCGATCTATATAGATTTCCTCCTCGAGGTATCCATTTAGAAAAGCTGTTTTGACATCCATTTGCCATATTTCATAATCATAATAGGCAGCAATGGCAAGCATCATGCGAATCGACTTTATCATAGCTACGGGCGAGAAGGTATCATGATAATCGATTCCTTCCCTTTGGGTATAACCCTTTGCCACAAGCCTGGCCTTATAGGCATCAACCTTGCCATCCCCATCAGTCTTTCTCTTATAGATCCATTTATTTCCAATAGTCCTCATGCCAGTTGGAAGATCTACTAGAGTCCAGACCTGATTGGTATGCATCGAGTCTATCTCAGCTTCCATTGCTTCTTGCCATTTATCAGAGTCTACATCCACTATCGCTTGGTCATAGGTGACAGGGTCGTTTTCACTGCTATCAGGTGTGTCGTGGAGACCCAGTTCCTCGACATGTGTATAGCCATACCTCTCAGGTAAGTGAGATACCCTATCAGACCTTCGAAGTGGAGGTTGTGTTACAATAGGTTCGGTTCTTGATCCCTGATCAGATGTCTCCTTAGGAGTTTCATTATGCTCTTCCAAAGAGATATTTCTACCCGAGCCACCTTCCTGAATGAATTCATCCTCAAGGAAGTGCGCTTGTAATGCCACAACGACCCTATGGTCTTCCGGCATGTAGAATAGATAACCCATCGAGTCCTCTGGGTATCCTATGAAACGTCCTTTTATGGACCTCGCTCAGGTTGTCCACCTTAGCCTTTTTGACATAAATTGGACATCCCAGATCCTTATGTGATTAAGGCTTGGTTTCTTACCCTTCCACATCTCATGCGGAGTGATAGGAACAGATTTGGAAGGACATCTATTTAGGATATAGGCCGGTTAGTAAGGCATACCCCCACGGGTAAATAGGTAAATCGGTGTAATTTAACATGGAGCGAACCATGTCCAACAAAGTCCGATTTCTCCTTTCTCAAACACCATTTAACCGTGGGGTTCTGGAGGCGTGAATTGTGAAACTATTCCATGTTCCTTAAGGAACTCATCAAACTCGGTGCTCATATATTCGCCACCTCGGTCCGACCAAGTGCTTTGATATGACATCCAGTTTGTTTTTCAACTAGGGCCTTAAATTCTTTGAATTTAGCAAAGGCTTGATTTATGTTTCATTAAGTACACAATCCCATACCTAGTATGATCATCGTGAACGTTATGAAATATTGATATCCATCTCGGGCTACTTCTAAAGCACCACAAACATCGGTATGCACCAATCCAAGTTTATCGGCACCCTTTCAAAAGTCCTTGTGAAGGGGAACTTAGTCATTTTGCCTCTAAGGCAAGATTCACAAGTTGGATAGGGTTCTACACCCAATGGACTTAAAAGTCCATCTTTCTCCATTTTCTCGAACCTTGGTCCGACCAACATGACCAAGTCTAAGGTGCCATTTAAGAGCTTGATTAGTATCTTGCCTACCACGTTTCCTAGTTATAGTGTTCACTTTGTTTTATTTTGCATGTTCGGATGATATAAACCATTCAACAATGTAGTTGTTCCAACCAATTTATTTCAAAATAAATTTTACAACCGCCATTACCAATGAAGAAACAAAATCCTTTCCGGTCCAAGACTGAATGGATACAATGTTTTTATGCCCCTTGGGCAAAACAAGTACTTCATCTAATGTCAAAATAAAACCGATTCTAAACCCGGAAGGATTGATCCAATATCGGTTGCCTCGACACTTTGTCCGCTTCCAACGGTGATCATTATTTCCCGACTTCAAGTTTTCTACTGCCCGCATCCCGATTCATAGTACAAATGTGAGAAGTGGCACCGAATCCGTAATCCATGAAGCGAGAATATACGATGGCGAAACAATTAGTTTCAAAAACAAAAAGTTCCGTACTGATGCGCCATTAATCTTGGGACAAGTCCTTCGCCAAAGGGCCCACTCACCGCATTCAAGGCATTTGTCCGTAGGTTTGGACCGCCTACCTTTTGAACCTTTCGGCCTTGCCCTTTCCTTTTGCACCCCTTTCTTGGGTTTGACCTTGCTCGTAGGTCTTTTTCTTCTTGTTCTTGGACCTCTTAGGCCCGGAAGAAATCACAAGAGCAGCCTCTCTCGGTTTAGTCTTCATGTTAGACTGTGCCGTCACGGTTTATTCATTAGCCCGGCTAATGTGCATGTAATTTCATTACAGTTGAAATTCATTACAAACTGCGTGAAAGAGTCAGGTAGAGATTGAAGGATGAGATCAATTTGAAGGGATAAATCCATATTAAAGTTGAGCACCTCGAGCCTCTCAATCATAGAGATCATCTTAAGGACGTGGTCTCCCACTTTCTCCCCTTCATTCATCCTAGCACTGAACAACTGCTTTGATATCTCATATCTAGTAGTCCTACTGTGCTCTCCATAAAGTTCGGTCAAGTGTGCGAGAATCTGCCTAGCAGAAGTCATTTTCTCGTGCGCTCTCTGCAGCTCATTAGTCATTGAGCCCATCATAAAACCACGAACTAGCACATCATCCTTGACCCATTTTTCATGGACGTCAATGTCTTCCTGATTACCCCTAGTCCGGATTGGAGTCGGTGGAATGTCCGCCTCCAAGACGTATCCCAGACTCCATACCGAGTACAATCATCGATTCGCAACCATCAACAAAGTTAGGGCCAGTTAGGAGATTCTTTTCAAGTAGTATTGCAAGTGGGTTTTTAGCCATTTTAGAGAGATTCAATTTCGTTTTCGCAAAGATTTAGACAAGATTAAATTAGTGACTTGTTTAATTATGACCGAGTATAGAACTTAAGGGCTTGTATAATTCTTGTCTCGGCTCCCACTAATTTTATCAGAATTATACACTCCCATGTTATAATCCGGAAATCATGGTTAGATCGACTTCTTAGTGGTGATCAAGTTCTTTACAAATTTTAACAGACGCAACCTATCAGGTTTCTTGCCAATTAATTTATGTAAAGTGGTGTCTAACACCAACCCGTCTGACGGATGATTTGATCTTCTTTTACCCCTAGTCTTCATGCCCTCAACCTATCAGGTTTCTTGGCAATCCAGACTATCTAAGTTGTTGACCATCAACGTCTATCAGTTTGACTATTGAATCTCACCCGGCAACCTATCAGGTTTCTAGGGGTGAAATTTATCACCAACCGAAGGCATCTAATGCACTCAAGAATTTTTCAACCTCTACCAAATGTACTACCCCGATAACTCGGAAGCATAGCACACCAGCTCGGGTATCAATTTTCTACGAGTTTGATGGAGGGTAGGAAACCTCGTAACCTTTTTCAAACTTAGTCTGTTTGTAGTCGGGAGAATTTCGCGATTAATGTTACACTTTGCACATTAATTCAATTATACGCGCGTTTGTATGTTTGTCAATCATTCAAAATGAAAAATAGAAAATAGTAACCTAGTTACTACCAACATATAGCTCATGGACCTAATTCCTAAGTACTGGGCCAAGCGAATGACCCAATAAATAAAAAATACAGTCTTCGATTCTTCGTCTTCTCGGTCGGTTGTCTTCGGTCTTCGTCATACCCAAAATAATACTTACATCATTGAAAAAATGCATCCTATACAAATTTTCTAGTAAAAATAAATAGGCTCAAAACGGCCTTTACAACCCAATCGAATCGAACAAATCAAAAACTAAGTCCACGAGCTATATCACCATTGTTGTTGCCCAAAATATTTATCCGAAGATTAATAGTGCTGGAAGACGGACAACAAACAACAGTTGCGGGAGCACTTCCGAGAGAAGATAAATAATACAAGATTTGCCGGGTTTGTTAGGCCCGGGCTTGAATGCTCTCGCGAGATGTTATTAATACGAATATTCGTGGATACAAGTATTAATGAGAGAAATCTAAATACAATGAGTGTAAAAAGACTCTGTTGATCCGGCTCTTGAGCGAAGCTAGGTGTTCTTCGTCCCGCCGGTAATCTGCTCGAGGAGAAAAGGCCGGGAGAAGTAAGACCGAAAGGAAGCTGTTGCCAAGAGTTGGATGTTAGCCAAGTGTAGGTGATTTGCTTTTGTATAGTGTGCTTGAATCGCGATATTGCTGAAGGAGTGTCCAAGTGCAGGGCGCCTTGTTTATATAGGGGCAGCCGGGTCCTGTCCTGTAGTGGCCGATCGCCTGCCGGCCATTATAATAATGTGCCGACCGCCTGCCGGCCAATATTATAATGGGGCGATCTCCTGGGCTGTCGAGCTAAAGTCCAAGGAAGATCTTGTTTGTCGGGCTAAAGTCCAAGGAAGAGGCCGCCACGGCTTGGGGCGGTCGATAAGGAGCCATCACGTGTCCTGAGTCGATCAACATGTGGCCCTACCGACAAGCTTTCGCGGCTTTGTCGGGTGGTGGAGGGAATCACGAGGCTTTGGTCAATGGCCCGAGATTCGCGGATCTTGTCTCGGCCTTTGCACGTGGTGCCGCCTTGAGGTTCGGTCTTCGCCGACTGGGAGTCCGTCGGTGGTGATCGACATGAGCGGTCGTCCCTGGCTGATCACCCGAGGTCGTCATCGGCCAGTGGCTGGAGGTCGCCAATAGTCGGTCACCAAGGGTAGGTCGGCAAGATGCCGAGAGGAGATCGTCCGTTCGTAGGTCGCCAGGGGTCGATCGCCGAGTACCGAGAGGCGATCGTCTTGAGGTCGATCGCTCGGCATCGGGACTGGTCCTGGGGCCTTCGGCCGGTCGATGTAGCTTGTCCGCTGGGCTAAGGCTCGGTCGCCTGGCCGCTGGTCGGCAGACTTGTCTTGGTCGCTCGGCAGTAAGTCGGTCGCTCGGCCTCGGAGGCGATCGCCGGTCGGAAGGTGTTAAATCTTGACACAACAATTGCCCCCCAGCTTGCTCCTATGTTGAAGACATGGGGCGAGGTGGTTCTTGCTGGTGATCGTGTACGGATGAGGACGGGCGATCTGAGCTGACTTAGGACTCGGACTTGGGCTATCATGGTCGATTGGCTTAGCTATCTTTCGGTCTTGTACCTGCAAAAAACAACATTGGCCGATCCCCCATGGAAACTTGGTGGTTTCGCTTTGTTTGAGGAATCGTGCACAGTCGCGGAAATCGATGGACCGACTCCATGACCGTGTCTTGGTGCACGAAGACAATGAGTGTCTCGTGACTCACTTTATTATGAGGGTCCTCTGTTAGGCTGCGCCTCGCCTTGTATTTAAACGAAGGGCGTGCGGTCTCGGTCTAGAGGAGTCCTTGCGCGGGGCAGCGTCGGATGAATCAACTACACGCCCGCGGCTTGTTAGCTCTGCTTCCACCTCGGCCAGCCATGGAGATGGCCGACCTCGACGGTGTACGTTGAGACGGGGTTGTGGAATGAGTCCACTGATTAATGTTGGAGAGCCTCCGACTACGCCGGCCTCGTATTTAAACGAAGGGCGGGCGATCTCGCGAAAGGACCTTGCATGGCCGCGCCGGTTCCATCGATCGCGGGGCCATGGCTTTATGATGCGCGGTGGAGGCGATCTTATGCCTTAGTCCGTCATGTTATATCTTTGGATGTAGATGGCGATCGTGTCCACCGGGTTGCCGATGATGTTGCGATCTGGCCGGATGACCGCGATCACCGCTCGGCGATCGATCGCTTTATTCGTAGGTCGGATATCGGCGATCGGCGGGAGCCATCCCTTATTTAGAATGTTGGACAGTAGGCGGTGAGCGAGTCCTCCGGCTCTTCCGGATAGTAGCGATCGGGCGGGAAGACTAGAGGTCGTGACGGCGCCGACCGATCTACTCCTAGCCGAGAAGAAACCTTTGCACAGACAGAAATCTGCGGCTCTAGCCCGGAAGGCTGCGTAGGTCGTCGGCGGGGTCTTCGTGAGAAGCCTGAACATAGGCGCGAAACCCTGACAACCTCCTAGGACAGCGGAGAGGGCGGACTCATCGCTTACGGGCACGCCGGAGAGGATGATCATGTCAACCCGGTCGATGTAGACCGAGTCGGACTCCTGTTCTCCTTGCCTGAAAAGCATCATGCCATGGCGACCTTCGGCCGGCGACCACGGTGGCGAAGTGCTCCGTGAAGACATGCGCCAGCTCGTTAAAGGAGCCGATGGACCGAGGTGGCAACGAGGTGTACCACCGGTGGGCGAGGTCGTCCAGTGTCAGAAGGAACATTCGGCACCTGGTCGCGTCCGATGCCCCACACCCGGTCATGTAGATGTTGAACTTGTGCAGGTGTGCTTGGGGGTCCGATCGCCCCTGGTACACGGGTGTCTGAGGAGGGGCGATCGTGTGCTGCACCGGGGCGAGCTCGATGTCGATCGCGAGCGGCTCGCTCGGCGGGGCGATCGTCCTCACGGCGCCTGCTCCGGATTGCAGGAGCGCCTTCATGTCGTTGAGTTGACGTTGCATTGCGGCAATCGCCGCGGCTCGGCTGCTTGCGGATCGGCTTTGGGAGCGGGGGCCGAGGCGATCGTGTACCGATCTCCGGACCCCGCTGCTGCCGACCTCGGGAATTCGGCGAGCGGGAGCCAGGCGGCTGGATCGTCTTGTGGGAGCCGGGTAGGCCGAGCTCCTGGTGACGGATACCAACTCCGTCGTTTCGTAGCTGGGGCCGGACTGCCCGGCCGCGTGTCGGGTCACTGCCCAGGCGATCGAAGACAGAGGTGCCCCGGCTGCCGAGCGCCTCTTCTTGCGGGCGAAAGCCTCCTGGCGATTGCTCGGCCAGTAGTGCCCTGAGCTTCCGCTTGATCTTCCGGCGAGAGACCGGGGGGGCGGTAGCTGGAGGCGCGTCGAGAGCACTCCGTCGCTCCTGTAGGACGGCCAGGGCCCCTTCGATCTGTTCCTTGGTTCGGAACCGATCGAGCGAGAGGCTTGGGCCGCCGTCCAGGGACAGATCGAGCGTCTCGACCGCGCGGCTACCTTTCACCATCGGTTGCGGCTCGACCGGGACGGAACAGGGGTCCGCCAGTGTCGGCTTTCTTCGACGCGGATGCTAAGACATGATTTCTGAAGGATTTCTTTGAAGTGCAGTGAGTGTCACTTCAAGTATCTGCCCCGAGAACAGTGAGTGTTCTTCGGGACGGTAGGTATAAAAAATTGAGGGTTGGATCCCCTTCCTCTAGCGCCAATTGTTGTTGCCCAAAATATTTATCCGAAGATTAATAGTGCTGGAAGACGGACAACAAACAACGAGCTATGGAGCACTTAGAGAAGATAAATAATACAAGATTTGCCGGGTTTGTTAGGCCCGGGCTTGAATGCTCTCGCGAGATGTTATTAATACGAATATTCGTGGATACAAGTATTAATGAGAGAAATCTAAATACAATGAGTGTAAAAAGACTCTGTTGATCCGGCTCTTGAGCGAAGCTAGGTGTTCTTCGTCCCGCCGGTAATCTGCTCGAGGAGAAAAGGTCGGGAGAAGTAAGACCGAAAGGAAGCTGTTGCCAAGAGTTGGATGTTAGCCAAGTGTAGGTGATTTGCTTTTGTATAGTGTGCTTGAATCGCGATATTGCTGAAGGAGTGTCCAAGTGCAGGGCGCCTTGTTTATATAGGGGCAGCCGGGTCCTGTCCTGTAGTGGCCGATCGCCTGCCGGCCATTATAATAATGTGCCGACCGCCTGCCGGCCAATATTATAATGGGGCGATCTCCTGGGCTGTCAGGCTAAAGTCCAAGGAAGATGCTGGCTGTCGGGCTAAAGTCCAAGGAAGAGGCTGCCACAGCTTGGGGCGGTCCAATAAGGAGCCATCACGTGTCCGGAGTCAGTCAACATGTGGCCCTACTGACAAGCTTTCGGCGGCCTGTCGGCTGGTGGAGGGAATCTGTCAGGCTTTGGTCAATGGCCCGAGATTCGCGGATCTTGTCTCGGCCTTTGCACGTGGTGCCAGTCTTGAGGTTCGGTCTTCGCCGACTGGGAGTCCGTCGGTGGTGATCGACATGAGCGGTCGTCCCTGGCTGATCACCCGAGGTCGTCATCGGCCAGTGGCTGGAGGTCGCCAATAGTCGGTCACCAAGGGTAGGTCGGCAAGATGCCGAGAGGAGATCGTCCGTTCGTAGGTCGCCAGGGTCGATCGCCGAGTACCGAGAGGCGATCGTCTTGAGGTCGATCGCTCGGCATCGGGACTGGTCCTGGGGCCTTCGGCCGGTCGATGTAGCTTGTCCGCTGGGCTAAGGCTCGGTCGCCTGGCCGCTGGTCGGCAGACTTGTCTTGGTCGCTCGGCAGTAAGTCGGTCGCTCGGCCTCGGAGGCGATCGCCGGTCGGAAGGTGTTAAATCTTGACACAACAACCATCACATAAGGATTCCATACAACATGTAATGGCAACGAAATTAAACAATTAATTTTAATATAAATTAATATATTCAATTTCTACTATATTAATCCAATTAATATAAAGTGGCATTAAAATTAAATAATCAATTAATATATTAATCCAATCAATATAAAATTAATCTATTCAATTTTAATGATATTAATCAAATTAATACTAATAATCATCATTTTAATTCGTTCAAGTAATCCTACAAAAATAATATTCTCGTTTAATTTATTTCTCTTAACTCAAAATATTCCAAATATTAATTTAGTCAAAATAAAATCCAATTTAAATTTTGGGAAATAATTAAAACGAAATATAAACTTAAAACGAGTCCCTGGACAATCCGATTTAGGCCCACCATGGCCCGATTCAAAATCGGGCCAAAAACCCGAGGGTCTGCCGAGCCATCGCCGGCAGATCGCCGATCATGCTCGGCCTGGCCGAGCACTCTCAGCTCTGGCCGAGTCATGACCGAAAGCACGCTCGGCACTGGGCAGTACCAGCGATCTTCGCCGGCACCACCGCCAGACCGTTTCTTCGTTTTTCGGCCCGTTTCCAAAAACGTGATGCTACAACGAACAATTTAAAATCTAAAATTATTCAAAATATGATTCTAAATCATAATCATCATCCAAAAGCATTCAAAATTCACAAATAATCGTATATACGATATCATTGACCTCGCTCCGATACCACCGTTGGGATTAGAAAATAAAACGAAATACGCAGCGGAAATAAAAACGAATCCCAAACAGGATCGATCAAGTAACGTATATACGAAAAATAAATACGAAGATAAAGATTCATACCCTTGAAGCCTTTGAAATAAATCTTCGTAAAGTGTAGCCGATGATCACGATCCCGTCCCGAACACGAAATCCCTTCGTTCCAAGCACCGAAAATTGAAGCCTCTACTTCACACGCGTCGGAAGTTGCCCGGAAAAATCTACAATACTCCGTTCTATGAAGAACACGGCTAGCAAGTGTTGTAGGAATTTTTCTCTCTTAATTTTCTTACTTCTTTTCACCTCAAAGATGAACAAAATGAAGAAGAAAAATTTTTCTCTCTCCTCACTCAAAGAACTCACGGCAGGCTGATCTCCAAAATGAATGAGTATGAATGGTTTTGTTGTTATCTCATCTCATCTCATATATAATGTAATGATATATATATATATTATAAAGGAATAATTATTCCTTTACAACTATCATTCACAATTATGTGGGAATCTCAACTCTAAGTGAGTTCCCACACACATGCAAGATCATGCCATGCCATGAGGAGTGGGTGGCCACAAGGAAGTTTCCTAGAAAACGAGCCGAGCCACTCGTCTCGTGTACCGGACGTTCGTCAAACGACTCCGTTAAATACACTCCTTTTAATCATCAATGTATTTATATTAATTAATTAATCTAATTAATTAATTATATCAAATACAAATATGTATTTCTCTAAGAAATATAATTTATGAATTAAATTAATTACCCGGTAACTTAATTTAAATTCATAAGACCGATATTTCATTTATCTAATAAATCATAATTAGATATCGATATCTAATATTAATAGAGAGATAATAAATTCACATTTATCCGTCAACGCTCCCGATGCGCGACTCAGTAGGTCCGTCTCGGCCGGCATTGGGAGGAACTAATGAGTGCGGGCGGCACTTAGCCCGACTAGCGGCCGCATCAGTAAACCCCGAGTGAGAACGAATGAAGAGATCATTCCGTAACCATTATGTCGTGAATACTATATACGTATAGACCCTTCATCGATGTCCGGTCAAGTCTTGGTCACGGTAAAGTCAAACCCTCATTGACTAAACTCTATACATGTGTTAATGCAAATCAAGACCGACTGATTAATAGTGTATCTAATACGACTATATCGAATGCTTTGGCCAAAGACTTATGATCTTATTTGCCATTAACCGTATAGACATTCGCCCGCTCACTAACAGAGATAGAATCCTTTCTTGGCGTACAAGAAGATCGCTACACCGCTCGTATAGTCCGCACTTCGAGGTCGACTCAGCAATTAAGCAAATGAGTCTAACTACTCTAATGACAAACTAAACGTCACAGGCACATCTTCTACTGAACCCTCAAGTCAAAGGTCCACGTATACTATCACAACCTTTCGATTCGTCATCGACTCTCGAGAGTGAATACCGTGTGACTGAATCGAGTATGAGTCGTGTTCGAGTATACTGGCCCCACCAATATACTTATAACTATGCTATCAAGACGTGCACACGTCCTAGCATCAGTTATACAAGTCATATTAAAACTTAATGCCCATTTTAAGTTTATTGACTTGCGAACAATTTACGTAAATAAACTTTAAACACTTCCAGTACATTTTCTCTTATCCCATAATGAGAATGGAATGTTCGATTTATTTACATGGACTTCACTTCAATGTTTACCAAGTCAAGAATGCAATTGAAATACAATAAACAGTGAATGAATCGTATTGCCTTTTTATTAATTATTCCATAATTACAAGTATAATGCCCTTACTCTCTCATCCCCTGAGTGGCATTCGAGGGCATATTCCTAACAGTATCGTCAACAAGCACCACAACAAAACAGCTTACGAGGTATGGAATAACAAAACTCCATTAGTTTCGTATTTTCACATTTTTGGATGCAGGTGTTATGTATTGAACAATGGGAAGGACCAACTTAGAACCTTTGATGAAAAATCAGATGAAGGAATATTCGTAGGATACTCCTCTGTCAGCAAAGCTTTCAGAATCTTCAATAAAAGGAAGCTGACGATCGAGGAATCAGTTCATGTAGTGTTCGACGAACCACACCATGACCCTACAGGAGTAGATGATATCACTCAGGACATTCACCATATATCTATCTTGGATCCACCTACACCCATAGAACCTGTAGTTGATTTAGAAATCAACCCCGCAGCTGTAAGAATCGATGTGGATGAAGCTGACGTTGTACAAGTCAAGCCGCACTACGAAACTTTCGATACAGTACGGGATCCTGAACTAGAACCCGACCGAAGATGGTTGAGAGATCACCCACAAGAGCTGATCATTGGAAACATTAATGCCAGTGTTTCTACTCGTAGAAGAATACAGAGTACACAAGGAAATGTACTTTGTGCACAAGAAGAATCTAATGCTGAAGTTTCACAGTTTCCTGAATGGAAATCTCAATCCGAACTTAGGAGAATGAATATGTGCACTATCGCTGTATTCTTAGCCCAGTCCGAACCTGTTTCGACCATAGACGCTCTTAACAACTCTCATTGGATAACATCTATGGAAGAAGAGCTTAACGGTTTCGAAAGAAACAATGTATGGTATCTTGTACCCAGACCAACACACCAATCGGTTATAGGAACCAAATGGGTATTTCGAAACAAAAAGGATCGAAATGGACTTATCATATGGAACAAATCCAGACTAGTAGCACAAGGCTATTGTCAGGAAGAAGGAATCGACTATGATGAAACCTTCGCCCCTGTAGCGAGACTAGAAGCCATTAGGATATTTTTAGCCTTTGCCGCCCATAAGAGTTTTATCGTATACCAAATGGACGTCAAGAGTGCTTTCCTAAATAGAGAACTTGCAGAAGAAGTTTATGTTGAACAACCACCAGGGTTTTCCAACACAGACGGTATCGATCTAGTTTACAGGCTAAGGAAAGCGCTGTACGGACTTAAACAAGCCCCTAGAGCCTTGTACGAAACCCTGTCCCAGTATCTAACCAACAACGGATTTGAGAAAGGTGCTGTCGACTAAACCTTGTTCAAGATACAGGAAGGTGATGACCTTCTAATGGTACAAATCTATGTCGATGATATTATTTTTGGTTCAACTAACCTTGCTCTATGTCAAAGGTTCTCACATCTCATGCAAAGCAAATTTGAAATGAGTATGATGGGGGAACTTAGTTATTTCCTAGGTTTGCGGTGTAAAGCGATTTGCCTACAGTATATTCATCAACCAGAGAAATACAAGAAGGAACTTCTCAACAAATTTGGAATGAACACTTCCAAATCCTCGCCAACCCCTATGAGCACTTCCGTGCAAATTAGTCTTGATGAAGCCGGAAAGCCGTTAGACCAATCACTCTACAGGAAGCTCATTGGTTCGCTCCTGTACCTAACGGCTAGCAGGCCCGATATCCAGTTTGCTGTTGGAGTGTGTGCGAGATACCAAGTTGCACCTAAGGAATCACACTTGAATACAGCTAAACGAATCCTGAAGTACATTAAAGGAACAGTCGATGCAGGACTGTGGTATCCTAAGGAAGGCGGATTCGATTTAGTTGGATACAGCGACTCGGATCTCGGAGGCTGCAAGCTAGATAGGAAGAGTACAAGTGGGACTTGTCACTTTCTCGGACCTAGACTTGTGTCTTGGTTCAGTAAGAAGCAATTGGCTAACTCTCTTTCCACGGCTGAATTAGAGTACTATGCTGCTGGTAGCTGCTGTATGCAGATCCTGTGGATGCAGCAACAGCTGTCAGATTATGGAATCGATGCTAGAGAGACTCCAATCATGTGTGATAGCACGAGTGCAATTGCAATCACGCACAATCCTGTTCTGCACTCGCGCACTAAGCATATCAACATGAAGCATCATTTTATCAGGAATCACGTCGAGAACAAGGATGTTCGCCTGGAAAAAGTTCATACAGACGTTTAGCTGGCCGACATCTTCACCAAGCCTCTCGACACAGCAAGATTCAACATGCTCAGACAAGAATTGGGAATACTACAACCAGACTCCCTGTAAGTAAATTTACTGTTTTTACTCAACAATTGAGGGGGAATGCTGTAAGACCCGTGAATACAGTACCCAACATTAATTATCTGTACACTCAGAATCATCAATACAGTACTGTAGCGAACGAAGGCATACGAATCCTACAGCTGGTGTGTGCAATAATTAAGGGGGAATACTGTAGGACCCATGAATACAGCATTAATCCAAATATTGCTGTATGGAATTCAAAACCTATTAGTACCTTTTTTAAGGGGGAACGTCAGACGACGGAGAACAAAGACATGCTATAGGATTTCTATTCAGTATATAATATAATATTATTTCCTTTTAAAATAATTTTTGTCCACGTGCCCTGTTTTTATGTCAAACGTCATGTTCATTAAATGCCTTACACGACATCTGGACAACTGAATCTCAAAAGCCGCGATGTTTTTAAATTGTTTATTATTTTTAAACCGCCGTTTTAGGCATTTAGGGTATCAACCTATGTCAGAAGTGGGACCCGCTATATTTTAAAACCTTTTAATGGATTAGCGTACCAGTTACACTCAATCCATCTCGACCGTTGATTTCAAAACCGGTTCCCATCCCTTAAAATCTGACCATTCGTACTCTGCAAAACCCTATTTCGCCGCCCAAGTATAAAAGGACTGAATCTGCCATTAGAGACTCTTTACGCTTTCTGCAATTACAAGAGTTCTCAAGCAAGCGACTACATATTTTTACGCATATTAGCTGCGAATTTATTTGTTTTCTTCCACCTTTGTTTTGAGAAAACATCAATGGCTAGTCAATCTTCTTCCCCTGTTCTGAAGAAATCATCCAACATCATTGATGGCCGGATCTTCTCCAAACCTGTCATCATCGAGCGTATTATCTCGGAAATCAACGACACCGAACCAATAGAGTATATCATTACTCGTCTTGAACAACAAGGTCTCTATCGCTTCGGGAGCAAGACCGCCGACAAATACGACGCCCATCTGGTTGAGGAATTCTACCTCAACGCCGCCGTCCGTTTTCTGTCACTAGCCCAGGGAGGACATGTTGCTGACATCACTGCAACAGTCCAGGGAGTGGAAATCTGCATCGATCGCGATCTACTCCAGAGAATCTACAGGCTGCCCGCCGACGGCCTGACCATGGACCAACTTGAGACGTTCGGGTCTCAAGAGCTTACTAACAAGTTTTATGGACTATTTACAGGGTCCAAAGTGGTGGATATGGTGACAACTACTTGTCACAAGAAAAATTTTCTTCTTCATTTCGTTTATCTTCATGATTTTTGCTCCAGGATCATTGAAAACCGAACCAGTGCGTTCGAGATGTGCACGAATTTAAGGTTCAGGATGATGGTAGCTATTTTGACCTGTGAAAAGGTCAATTGGTGCCAAATCATTCTGAAACGTCTTCAAGAAGAGGTGTGCAAACCTGCCACCCAAAAGAAATCCTTTGGTTTAATGTTGAACTACATTCTGACGAAGTGCGGACTGACGCAATCCGCCGATGCCAAGAAAAATAGCTCGAGGATATACTTAGGAGGTGTCAAACCCACTGCGTATAACCAGAGCACCATGCATGCCAATCACCCGAGAACCAGGCACATGCCTATTTCTGCCAACCCAAGAGATGAAACCATGAAGGTCCCAGAAATGGAATCTTCAAAGAAGCGAAAGCGATCTCACAGCAAGAAACACTCTGCTTGTGAGAAGTCCAAGAAGAGACTCAGGAGGCTCTCAAAAATCAAAGACAAGCACTCCAAGGATGTCTCGCCCGTGGCGCAACCCACTGATGAAGAACCCCAGGGCCCAACCCCTGTGGAAGAGGTGTCTCCTACTGCATCGACAGTAGATCCCGAGCCTTTGGCGGCTACGACGGATATAGAGACATACGCAACGCTCAAGACTTTAGCGAGTGGCCGCCCATTCAAAGCCAAAAGCTACTTCTCCTCTGCGGGATCCCACACCCGCGGGATCCAATTTCCTTCTGGGCACCATCCCTGCAAGGAGTCCATCTTCCGTGACAGATCCCATACTGCACAGAATCCTCAAACAGCGTCTCAGGCGTTATTCAAGTCCATCCCCGACTCGATCATAAATCAAACACTTCTTTCGGTTCAAATTGAACATGCCTTGAAAGATTTCGCAATGGAAAGGCTATAGGCTAGCTCCGCATTTATACACTTTGTACAACCGGAGCGAATGGAGCCACGAAGAGAGATTCGTCTCAAGTAACAGACTTCAATGAAATTGAGGCCCCGTGCCCGATGGGACAACGCCTCTTGCAAAGATCTAATTGAAAGCCACCTGCTGCACAAATCTGACGCCCGAAGAAAAGGAAAGAAGAAGTCAGAGGATTCTCCCATTAATCCAAAAGATGACGACGATCATGACTCAGACGACGACGACGATGCTCTACAAGCAGGTCTGAGAATGAGCCGTGAAGAGGCTGAAGCCCGAGACGCCTCTCCACCCAGAAATGACGAAGGGCCTTCTACCCAAGCCAATCCCCCTTCGCCACAGCCCGAGATCATTCCCGACCAAGAGGAATCAGTCCCTCCAGTCGAGGAACTTCAAGAAGTTTTGGAACAGGCACCCGAGCCTGCTGCGACCATTGAAGTCGTTCCTGAAAGCCAACAGGAGGATTCAGTCCCTCCTGCATCTATATCTGCCGAAGAACCTTTGCCACAGGACGCTTCTCAACCCACTGTCTCCAAACCACAGGAAGCTGCTCCCGCTCCTTCAACAATGGAATCCGAGGACGGTACCGAACCTAAGGATGTCCAACTTACTTCACGTCCATCCGTGAATGTGAGAAGATTGAACGGCGCTGCAGACTTCGCCCAACCAGACTCTCCGATATCTGCTGCACGTAAAGAGCGCCTGCGAGCTCTTGGCCTTCAGACTGTATTTATCCAAGATGCAGTAAACGCTCTATCTTCCGTTGAAAAGGCACTGAATTGGATGCACACCTCTGCCGTCGAAGAAATGACCACTCTTCAACAAGAAGTATCTCGTGTTGTCGACGCATTCATTCTTTTGCCAGAAGTTTTCAAGCAAGCCTTGAAGATCATGGAAGAAAAGCAGGAGCAACTGCTGAAGGAGGAAGCTACAAAGACAAGGATTGCTGAAGCCAAGACCGCTTGTGCAATGATCGAGAACAGCTCTCAACTGCGTGCTCACGACAAATGCATTCAAGAAATGTCGCAGACTCTTTCCTCCCTTGTTGAAAGAATAACCAGCATCGAGACCAAACAGGACGCCGCTCTTGAAATCCTGCAAAGTCTTGATGAAGCCAAAAAGGGGGAAGAGGCACGAGAAGCTGCAAGGAGAATAAGGCTGCAACAAGAAAGGGAATTTGAGACTGCTCAAAACAATATCACTGCCGAATTAAACAAGCTGGCACCTCCATCCCAAAGTTTTAAAATTTCAGGCTCCAGACCAGAATTTCATGATCCCAATGTCCCTTGGCAAACTCTTATTCAGAGACCTTCGGAAATACGTCTGCCGACCAACCGCAACCCAACTGCCGACGAAGTGAAGCACTGGAGGAAGAATGAACTGATGAGATACTTTGTCAGACTCATCAGGGAATCCGCCATCTTCAAAAATTATAAGACGTTAGTGGAGGCAGCAGATAAATTTTCAAAGATGCTAGAAGAAGGTAAACTCCCTCTCCAAATCGAAATGAAATCCAAACATAGAAGAGGAGATCGGGTCACCTATCCAGAAGATTGGATACTTGCCTTTGATTGTTCATATGAAGGAAGAGCGATATACCAGGATCGAGGCAATGATTCACTTCAAAACTGGTGGCGCGGCACTGAGAACGAACAAGGAAAAAGACCATGGAGGCATGCGGATTATAGATAAAGAGCTGAAATTTATGAATATTATTTTTGTTTTTGTAATTTCTATTCGAAACAGCAAACTCTGTACTCAATCATTTTTGAATATCAATAAAACGTTTGTTTGTCTTGAAAGATTACAACTCGTAATCTACTGTGTCGATGTATGATTACTTAAATTGTTTGATAGAAATCTCAAGTTAGATAAACTTGATTGAAAAATAAGCTGTACGAACTAGTCTACGAACAGTTCATAGTTTCAGTTGTAAACTTAGAATACATTGTAAGATTGTGCCTGCGCGCCAATCATAGGCTTAAGTTGTAATAAATCTCAAACTGTATCGAACGTGCCTGCGAGCAGTTCATTATTGTAGACTAAGTCACTAAGTCAGACCTATTGACAAAAGACCAAGAAATCTGCCAGAATTCATCGAAGAAGAATGCTTCATGAAGAAGGTTTTGGCATCATTAAGAAGACTCGAAGAGTTAAGTAAGAAGGTCTTGGCAAATTGTTAAAAAGGGGGAAATTATTGGGAAAAACAAACACCCTGTATCGAAACAGCCGGGATACCCGAATCCCTGTATCGAATGTTATTTAGAGGTTTTGACATATATGCCAATCCGTATACAGTAAGGAAACTGTATCGAAGCTTTGAGGCTTTATCCGGTATCGAAGACCTGCCTCGAATCCGCATAAGTGAAGCTCGTCAGTACAGCAAGAAGACTTGTAAAAGACCAAGTATGGAAACTGTCTCGATGCTCAAAATACAATTATCTTCCATACAGTTCACAAAAGGACAAGAAGGAACACAAGTCAAGTCCTGTTGAACACAGAAGTATTTAAATACTCAAGGATAAAGTATTTAAATACTGCCAGTCTTCAGATCTTCAGAATCCCGCGAAATCCGGATCATGTCATACTCCCGTTGAAGGAAATCTTATTCAAACGGATACATCTCAACGGATACTTTCTTCAGAGACTATATATACCCTATGAAGACATTGAAGATCAGTTACCGAAGTAACCTAATACTCAAGCTATCAAAGTTATCATCAGAGCAAACATATCTCCAAAGCATACTGCAATTTAGAACAAAAGAGATATACAGTGCTCAACATCAAGAACAGTCATCATCAGCTCAAGAACTTCAAAGCTGCTGTTCTTACCTGGTTACCTACTTTTTACCTCTGTGTAAAAACCGAGCTCTGTGTGAACTCAACAAGTTATTCTGACCTGTGTGGGACGAATAAGGACGAAGCTTTGGAACTGTGTGTGAAGAAGCTAGTCAAGAAGGAAGCTTTAACCAATCTGTGTGAACGGTTGAAAGTGACATTCTTTGTATCAATCTATGTGAACGATACAAGGAAAGGTTTGTTTATAATTACGTAGTTGTGTACGCAGTAATTATAATAAACTTTTTACTCCTGTGTGGAGGACCAGTGGACGTAGAGGGGTTTACCTCGAACCACTTTAATTACTGTGTTATTTACCTTCAGCTTTTACTGTTTTAAATTACTGTGATATATTAAGTATACACAAAATACTTCGTTG
This sequence comes from Orobanche coerulescens, assembly GCA_033398695.1. Taxonomy (NCBI): domain Eukaryota; kingdom Viridiplantae; phylum Streptophyta; class Magnoliopsida; order Lamiales; family Orobanchaceae; genus Orobanche; species Orobanche coerulescens. Next base: position 142,252,083 of record CM065805.1, on the reverse strand, counting down.
CTGTATCCACGGCAACTAACTGTATCCAAGACTTCCACTACGCACTCAGATTTAGATTCCGTACAGTTTGTTATTTAAACTATTTTCCAAACTGTATCCAGTATACTTAAGTGGCCAACAGTGTGGAACCTACAACAACGCAACATGTTGGATACAGTAAAGTGTTGAGATCTTCAACACTTATCCAACAAGACTGAAGACCGTTGAAACGGAATCTGCTATATACGCTAAAGTCAAGCCACCGTTTGAAAAGAAGTATTTAAATAATGACTGGATAAAGTATTTAAATACCAGCCGACAAAGATCTTTAGACAAGGAGAAATATCCGGATCTTGTACTGTGCAAGTCAATCAACACGTTGGAACGGAATTTTTGCTCAACGGATCTATTCCAAAGGCTATATATATACCCTCGAAGTTTGAAGATCACGATATACGAAAATACTCGAACATACGAATATACATAAGATCAAGATCTGAGAACTGAGCAAACTGAGATATACTGAGATACACTCGTGAACATCTCAAGAACAGTATATCAAGATCAAACATATTTCTTCAATCATACTGCTATTCCTAAGAGAAGAAATATATAAGTGCTCAAACTTGAACAACACATTATCAGCTCAAGCTCAAGAAAGTCAAGCTGTTGTTCAACCGGTGATCTTTCATTTGAAGAAAACCATCAGCCCTGTGTGGACCTGGAAATCCTTGTTTTCCTGAAAAATGTGTGACAGATCTGCATTGAAGAGACGAAGCTTCAGCACTGTATGTGAAAAAGCTAGTCAAGTGAAAGTTTTGACCAATATGTGTGAACGGTTGAAAGCGACAGTCTTTGTATCAATCTGTGTGAACGATACAAGGCTAAGTTTGATTTTAGACACGTAGTTGTGTAGGTAGTGTTTATAACAAACATTTTTCACTCTTGTGTGGAGGACCAGTGGACGTAGAGGGGTTTACCTCGAACCACTTTAAACATAGTGTCATTTACCTTCTGCAACTTACTGTTTTCATTACTGTGATTATTTTACAAGTATACACTGCATACCCTGTACGTACCAAGCAAACAGGAGAAAATCTAATTGCTGTATTTACAGCAACCTACCTTAACAGACTTCCGCTACGCACTCTTATTATAAAAACGTACAGCTTGTTGCTTAAAACACTTTCCAAGCTGTATTCTGTATACTTAGTGGCCAAAAAGTGGTATCGGAGCGGTTGATTCTAAAAAGAATCAGTCGTATTTTTAACCGAATCAGATCCCAAAATTACTTATCTTTGAAAACTTCTTTATCTTTCCTAATCTTAGACATGGATACCTCACTGATTAATAAGGTACCAATATTTTCTATTAACGAGTTTGATGACTGGAGAATTAGGATGGAGGCTCATCTTGCCACCATGCATGAAGAGATCATTTATGTCATCCAAGAAGGCCCCATAAAAATCATGAAGGTGAATACGGCTGGAAGGATTGAAGGCCAAACTCATGCCGAGATGCTCGAGAAAGAGCGCGAACAATGGACCACAAATGATCGAAAATGCGCTAACCTCGACAATGTTGCTAAGAATGCGCTATTTGTCACTCTTGACAAAGGCACGTTCTCGAAGGCAAAGAGCTGTAAGACAGCCAAAGAAATCTGGGAAAAACTCAAGATGATTTGCGAGGGAACTGAGCTCTCAAAAGAAAACAAGATTTCAAAACTAACTCAGCAATTCGAATCTTTTGAAATGAAATCAACTGAAACTCTTGAGGAACTTGACCTCAGATTCACTGGCATTGTCGGTGAACTTGAAGCGTTGGGCAAAATTTTTAGATCTCTCCCTGTCCGATGGGACATTAAAACAACAGCTATGTATGTGTCATGTAATCTTAATGATATATCTACTTTTGATATCTTCTCTGACCACAAAGCACTTAAGTATGATATTGACAGGAGAGAGAAATCCGAAGAATCATCTGCGAGGACTACAGCGCTAGCCGCTGTATCCAAACGACGACATAGCATGCCCAACACATCAAATTCTGTCGACAAGAATGCTGACACTGACGATAATATCTTGTCACAAGATGAAATGGCGCTCCTCATGCATAAATTCAAGAAATTCATCAAGCAGTCTGGAAAGACTCCCTACAGGCCCAAGCCTGTTCACAAGGTAAGTACCGAATCTTCCTCTGGTGATGCTAACCTGTGTTACAATTGGAGGAAACCAGGACATTATGCAAACAAATGTCCTCACCCTAAAGTTCAAAGGTTGTCGGAAGCCGAGCAACAAGAAAAAGACAAAAGAAGATGTGATTGGCATATCAGAAGCCTCCCCTGCACCAACAAAGTCCGAAGAATGTATTCAGGCGGTAATAACACTGAGTCGTCCGATGATGAATTCGAAGATAAAGCCTATATGTGCTTTATGGCCAAAGACATACCGGAGGACGAAGATAGCGATGATGAGGTAAGCTCAACCTCAAATACTCCTGTAAATGCATCTCAAACCTGTGAAAACATTCAAAAGGTCCATGAGGCATTGAAAAATGAAAACATACAGCACCAAATTTATAACCTCGAGCTGAGGGAAGAAAACGACTTGCTGAAAGTAAATTACGAATATATATTTGTTGATTGTGAAAACAGCGAAGTCGATCACGAAAAACTCATGGAGAGAAATCATCAACTTGCTCAAGAACTAAATGAGGCTAAGTCTTACAGTGAAAGTAAGATAAATGATTTCATTCCACTCCAAGCAAAAATAAAAACTCTCGAAAAACGAGAAGGAGAACTTGAGACCATCTTGATATCATTTGACAGAAGATCAAGAAGAGAGCCTCGCAAGCAAATAAGTTTTAGAGGTTTTGGCATCAAGGTTTTGGCATCATCAAGAAGTTTTGGCAATTATCAAAAAGGGGGAAATTGTTGGGATAAACAATCATGTACCGAGTTTCGATAAAGTGCCAACATACAGCAAGTAACTGCCCTAAGTCAATTATATAGCAAGATGTGTGTTTTGATAAAGTGCCAACATACAGCAAAAGTATAAAGTGTCATCACACAGCAAGAAGCTCATCAGTCAAAATGATACCAAGTATGGAAGCTGTCCTGACACATTCATACAACATCTTTCCATACAGCAGCCCTAAGATAGCCTACAGTGTGGAACCTACAACTACGCAACATGTTGGATACAGTAAAGTGTTGAGATCTTCAACACTTATCCAACAAGACTGAAGACCGTTGAAACGGAATCTGCTTTATACGCTAAAGTCAAGCCACCGTTTGAAAAGAAGTATTTAAATAATGACTGGATAATACCAGCCGACAAAGATCAAAGATCTTCAGACAAGGAGAAATATCCAGATCTTGTACTGTGCAAGTCAATCAACACGTCGGAACGGAATTTTTGCTCAACGGATCTATTCCAAAGGCTATATATATACCCTCGAAGTTTGAAGATCAGGATATACGAAAATACTCGAACATACGAATATACATAAGATCAAGATCTGAGAACTGAGCAAACTGAGATATACTGAGATACACTCGTGAACATCTCAAGAACAGTATATCAAGAGCAAACATATTTCTTCAATCATACTGCTATTCCTAAGAGAAGAAATATATAAGTGCTCAACCTTGAACAACACATTATCAGCTCAAGCTCAAGAAAGTCAAGCTGATGTTCAACCCGTGATCTTTCATTTGAAGAAAACCATCAGCCCTGTGTGGACAGAGAAAGCCTTGTTTTCCTGAACAGTGTGTGACAGATCTACATTGAAGAGACGAAGCTTCGGCACTGTATGTGAAAAAGCTAGTCAAGTGAAAGTTTTGACCAATATGTGTGAACGGTTGAAAGCGACAGTCTTTGTATCAATCTGTGTGAACGATACAAGGCTAGGTTTGATTTTAGACACGTAGTTGTGTAGGTAGTGCTTATAACAAACATTTTTCACTCCTGTGTGGAGGACCAGTGGACGTAGAGGGGTTTACCTCGAACCACTTTAAACATCGTGTCATTTACCTTCTGCAACTTATTGTTTTCATTACTGTGATGATTTTACAAGTATACACTGCATACCCTGTACGCATCAAGCAAACATGAGAAAACCTAGTTGCTGTATTTACAGCAACCTACCTTAACAGACTTCCGCTACGCACTCTTATTTGAAAAACGTACAGCTTGTTGCTTAAAACACTTTACAAGCTGTATTCTGTATACTTAGTGGCCAAAAAGTGGTATCGGAGCGGTTGATTCTAAAAAGAATCAGTCGTATTTTTAACCGAATCAGATCCCAAAATTACTTATTTTTGAAAACTTCTTTATCTTTCCTAATCTTAGACATGGATACCTCACTAATTAGGATGGAGGCTCATCTTGCCACCATGCATGAAGAGATCATTTATGTCATCCAAGAAGGCCCCATAAAAATCATGAAGGTGAATACGGCTGGAAGGATTGAAGGCCAAACTCATGCCGAGATGCTCGAGAAAGAGCGCGAACAATGGACCACAAATGATCGAAAACGCGCTAACCTCGATAATGTTGCTAAGAATGCGCTATTTGTCACTCTTGATAAAGGCACGTTCTCGAAGGCAAAGAGCTGTAAGACAGCCAAAGAAATCTGGGAAAAACTCAAGATGATTTGCGAGGGAAATGAGCTCTCAAAAGAAAACAAGATTTCAAAACTAACTCAGCAATTCGAATATTTTGAAATGAAACCAACTGAAACTCTTGAGGAACTTGACCTCAGATTCACTGGCATTGTCGGTGAACTTGAAGCGTTGGGCAAAATTTATACTCAAGAGGAGAAGAACTTAAAAATTTTCAGATCTCTTCCTGTCCGATGGGACATTAAAACAACAGCTATGCGTGTGTCATGTAATTTTAATGACATATCTACTTTTGATCTCTTATCTGACCACAAAGCACTTAAGTATGATATTGACAGGAGAGAGAAAGCCAAAGAATCACTTGCGAGGACTAGAACGCTAGCCGCTGTATCCAAACGAATATATAGCATGCCCAATACATCAAATTCTGCCCACCAGAATGCTGACAGTGACGATGATATCCTGTCACAAGATGAAATGGCGCTCCTCATGCATAAATTCAAGAAATTCATCAAGCAGTATGGAAAGACTCCCTACAGGCCCAAGCCTGTTCACAAGGTAAGTACCGAATCTTCCTCTGGTGATGCTAACCTGTGTTACAATTGGAGTAAACCAGGACATTATGCAAACAAATGTCCTCACCCTAAAGTTCAAAGGTTGTCGGAAGCCGAGCAACAAGAAAAAGACAAAAGAAGATGTGCTTGGAGAAACAAGCTCAAGGCCCTGATTGGCGTATCAGAAGCCTCCCCCGCACCAACAAAGTCCGAAGAATGTATTCAGGCAGTAATGGCACTGAGTCGTCCGATGATGAATTTGAAGATAAAGCCTATATGTGCTTTATGGCCAAAGACAAACCGGAGGACGAAGATAGCGATGATGAGGTAAGCTCAACCTCAAATATTCCTGTAAATGCATCTCATACCTGTGAAAACATGATGAATGAATTTAAAAACATTCAAAAGGCCCATGAGACATTGAAAAATGAAAACATACAACACCAAATTTCTAACCTCGAGCTGAGGGAAGAAAACGACTTGCTGAAAGTAAATCACGAATATATGTCTATTGATTGTGAAAACAGCAAAGTCGATCACGAAAAACTCATGGAGAGCAATCATCAACTTGCTCAAGAACTAAATGAGGCTAAGTCTTACAGTGGAAGCAAGATAAATGATTTCATTCCACTCCAAGCGAAAATAAAAACTCTCGATAAACGAGAAGGAGAACTTATGACCATCTTGAAATCATTTGACAGAAGATCAAGAAGAAAGCCTCACAAGCAAAGAAGTTTTAGAGGTTTTGGCATCAAGGTTTTGGCATCATCAAGAAGTTTTGGCAATTATCAAAAAGGCGGAAATTGTTGGGATAAACAATCCTGTACCGAGTTTTGATAAAGTGCCAACATACAGCAAGTAGCTGTCCCGAAGTCAATCATATAGCAAGATGTGTGTTTTGATAAAGTGCCAACATACAGCAAAAGTATAAAGTGTCATCACACATCAAGAAGCTCATCAGTCAAAATGATACCAAGTATGGAAGCTGTCCTGACACATTCATACAGCATCTTTCCATACAGCAGCCCTAAGATAGCCTACAGTGTGGAACCTACAACTACGCAACATGTTGGATACAGTAAAGTGTTGAGATCTTCAACACTTATCCAACAAGACTGAAGACCGTTGAAATGGAATCTGCTTTATACGCTAAAGTCAAGCCACCATTTGAAAAGAAGTATTTAAATAATGACTGGATAAAGTATTTAAATACCAGCCGACAAAGATCTTCAGACAAGGAGAAATATCCGGATCTTGTACTGTGCAAGTCAATCAACACGTTGGAACGGACTTTTTGCTCAACGGATCTATTCCAAAGGCTATATATATACCCTCGAAGTTTGAAGATCAGGATATACGAAAATACTCGAACATACGAATATACATAAGATCAAGATCTGAGAACTGAGCAAACTGAGATATACTGAGATACACTCGTGAACATCTCAAGAACAGTATATCAAGAGCAAACTTATTTCTTCAAGCATACTGCTATTCCTAAGAGAAGAAATATATAAGTGCTCAACCTTGAACAACACATTATCAGCTCAAGCTCAAGAAAGTCAAGCTGTTGTTCAACCCTTGATCTTTCATTTGAAGAAAACCATCATCCCTATATGGACTGAGAAAGCCTTGCTTTTCATGAACAGTGTGTGAAAGATCTGCATTGAAGAGACAAAGGTTCGGCACTGTGTGTGAAAAAGCCAGTCAAGTGAAAGTTTTGACCAATATGTGTGAACGGTTGAAAGCGACAGTCTTTGTATCAATCTGTGTGAACGATACAAGGATAGGTTTGATTTTAGACACGTAGTTGTGTACGTAGTGTTTATAACAAACATTTTTCACTCCTGTGTGGAGGACCAGTGGACGTAGAGGGGTTTACCTCGAACCACTTTAAACATCGTGTCATTTACCTTCTGCAACTTACTGTTTTCATTACTGTGATTATTTTACAAGAATACACTGCATACCCTGTACGCACCAAGCAAACAGGAGAAAATCTAGTTGATGTATTTACAGCAACCTACCTTAACAGACTTCCGCTACGCACTCTTATTTGAAAAACGTACAACTTGTTGCTTAAAACACTTTCCAAGTTGTATTCTGTATACTTAGTGGCCAAAAAGTGGTATCGGAGCGGTTGATTCTAAAAAGAATCAGTCATATTTTTAACCGAATCAGATCCCAAAATTACTTATTTTTGAAAACTTCTTTATCTATCCTAATCTTAGACATGGATACCTCACTGATTAATAAGGTACCAATATTTTCTATTAACGAGTTTGATGACTGAGAATTAGGATGGAGGCTCATCTTGCCGCCATGCATGAAGAGATCATTTATGTCATCCAAGAAGGCCCCATAAAAATCATGAAGGTGAATATGGCTGCAAGGATTGAAGGCCAAACTCATGCCGAGATGCTCGAGAAAGAGTGCGAACAATGGACCACAAATGATCGAAAACGCGCTAACCTCAACAATGTTGCTAAGAATGCGCTATTTTTCACTCTTGACAAAGGCACGTTCTCGAAGGCAAAGAGCTGTAAGACAACCAAAGAAATCTGGGAAAAACTCAAGATAATTTGGAGGGAACTGAGCTCTCAAAAGAAAACAAGATTTCAAAACTAACTCACCAATTCGAATCTTTTGAAATGAAACCAACTGAAACTCTTGAGGAACTTAACCCCAGATTCACTGGCATTGTCGGTGAACTTGAAGCGTTGGGAAAAATTTATACTCAAAAGGAGAAGAACTTAAAAGTTTTCAGATCTCTCCCTGTCCGATGGGACATTAAAACAACAGCTATGCGTGTGTCATGTAATCTTAATGGCATATCTACTTTTGATCTCTTCTCTAACCACAAAGCACTTAAGTATGATATTGACAGGAGAGAGAAAACTGAAGAATCACCTGCGAGGACTACAGCGCTAGCCGCTGTATCCAAACGAAGACATAGCATGCCTAACACATCAAAGTCTGCCCACAAGAATGCTGACAGTGACGATGATATCTTGTCACAAGATGAAATGGCGCTCCTCATGCATAAATTCAAGAAATTCATCAAGCAGTCTGGAAAGACTCCCTACGGGCCCAAGCCTGTTCACAAGGTAAGTACCGAATATTCCTCTGGTGATGCTAACTTGTGTTACAATTGGAGGAAACCAGGACATTATGCAAACAAATGTCCTCACCCTAAAGTTCAAAGGTTGTCGGAAGCCGAGCAACAAGAAAAAGATAAAAGAAGATGTGCTTGGAGAAAGAAGCTCAAGGCCCTGATTGGCGTATCAGAAGCCTCCCCCGCACCAACAAAGTCCGAAGAATGTATTCAGGCAGTAATGACACTGAGTCGTCTGATGATGAATTCGAATATAAAGCCTATATGTGCTTTATGGCCAAAGACATACCGGAGGACGAAGATAGCGATGATGAGGTAAGCTCAACCTCAAATACTCCTGTAAATGCATCTCATACCTGTGAAAACATGATGAATGAATTTAAAAACATTCAAAAGGCCCATGATACATTGAAAAATGAAAACATACAGCACCAAATTTCTAACCTCGAGCTGAGGGAAGAAAACGACTTGCTGAAAGTGAATTACGAATATATGTCTGTTGATTGTGAAAACAGCGAAGTCGATCACGAAAAACTCATGGAGAGAAATCATCAACTTGCTCAAGAACTAAATGAGGCTAAGTCTTACAGTGAAAGCAAGATAAATGATTTCATTCCACTCCAAGCGAAAATAAAAACTCTCGAAAAACGAGAAGGAGAACTTGAGACCATCTTGAAATCATTTGACAGAAGATCAAGAAGAAAGCCTCACAAGCAAAGAAGTTTTAGAGGTTTTGGCTTCAAGGTTTTGGCATCATCAAGAAGTTTTGGCAATTATCAAAAAGGGGGAAATTGTTGGGATAAACAATCCTGTACCGAGTTTCGATAAAGTGCCAACATACAGCAAGTAACTGTCCCGAAGTCAATCATATAGCAAGATGTGTGTTTTGATAAAGTGCCAAAATACAGCAAAAGTTAAAGTGTCATAACACAGCAAGAAGCTCATCAGTGAAAATGATACCAAGTATGGAAGCTGTCCTGAAACATTCATACAACATCTTTCCATACAGGAGCCCTAAAATAGCCTACAGTGTGGAACCTACAACTACGCAACATGTTGGATACAGTAAAGTGTTGAGATCTTCAACACTTATCCAACAAGACTAAAGACCGTTGAAACGGAATCTGCTTTATACGCTAAAGTCAAGCCACCGTTTGAAAAGAAGTATTTAAATAATGACTAGATAAAGTATTTAAATACCAGCCGACAAAGATCTTCAAACAAGGAGAAATATCCGGATCTTGTACTGTGCAAGTCAATCAACACGTTGGAATGGACTTTTTGCTCAACGGCTCTATTCCAAAGGCTATATATATACCCTCGTAGGTTGAAGATCAGGATATACGAAAATACTCGAACATACGAATATACATAAGATCAAGATCTGAGAACTAAGAAAACTGAGATATACTGAGATACACTCGTGAACATATCAAGAACAGTATATCAAGAGCAAACATATTTCTTCAAGCATATTGCTATTCCTAAGAGAAGAAATATATAAGTGCTCAACCTTGAACAACACATTATCAGCTCAAGCTCAAGAAAGTCAAGTTGTTGTTCAACCCGTGATCTTTCATTTGAAGAAAACCATCAGCCCTGTGTGGACTGAGAAAGCCTTGTTTTCCTGAACAGTGTGTGACAGATCTGCATTGAAGAGACGAAGCTTCGGCACTATATGTGAAAAAGCTAGTCAAGTGAAAGTTTTGACCAATATGTGTGAACGGTTGAAAGCGACAGTCTTTGTATCAATCTGTGTGAACGATACAAGGCAAGGTTTGATTTTAGACACGTAGTTGTGTAGGTAGTGTTTATAACAAACATTTTTCACTCCTGTGTGGAGGACCAGTGGACGTAGAGGGGTTTACCTCGACCCACTTTAAACATCGTGTCATTTACCTTCTGCAACTTACTGTTTTCATTACTGTGATTATTTTACAAGTATACACTGCATACCCTGTACGCACCAAGCAAACAGGAGAAAACCTAGTTGCTATATTTACAGCAACCTACCTTAACAGACTTCCGCTACGCACTCTTATTTGAAAAACATACAGCTTGTTGCTTAAAACACTTTCCAAGCTGTATTATGTATACTTAGTGGCCAAAAAGTGGTATCGGAGCAGTTGATTCTAAAAAGAATCAGTCGTATTTATAACCGAATCAGATCCCAAAATTACTTATTTTTGAAAACTTCTTTATCTTTCCTAATCTTAGACATGGATACCTCACTGATTAATAAGGTACCAATATTTTCTATTAACGAGTTTGATGACTGGAGAATTAGGATGGAGGCTCATCTTGCCGCCATGCATGAAGAGATCATTTATGTCATCTAAGAAGCCCCATAAAAATCATGAAGGTGAATATGGCTGCAAGGATTGAAGGCCAAACTCATGCCGAGATGCTCGAGAAAGAGCGCGAACAATGGACCACAAATGATCGAAAACGCGCTAACCTCAACAATGTTGCTAAGAATGCGCTATTTGTCACTCTTGACCAATGCACGTTCTCGAAGGCAAAGAGCTGTAAGACAACCAAAGAAATCTGGGAAAAACTCAAGATGATTTGTGAGGGAACTAAGCTCTCAAAAGAAAACAAGATTTCAAAACTAACTCAGCAATTCGAATCTTTTGAAATGAAACCAACTGAAACTCTTGAGGAACTTGACCTCAGATTCACTGGCATTGTCGGTGAACTTGAAGCGTTGGGCGAAATTTATACTCAAAAGGAGAAGAACTTAAAAATTTTCAGTTCTCTCCCTGTCCGATGGGACATTAAAACAACAGCTATGCATGTGTCATGTAATCTTAATGACATATCTACTTTTGATCTCTTCTCTGACCACAAAGCACTTAAGTATGATATATTGACAGGAGAGAGAAAACTGAAGAATCACCTGCGAGGACTACAGCGCTAGCCGCTGTATCCAAACGAACACATAGCATGCCCAACACATCAAAGTCTGCCCACAAGAATGCTGATAGTGACGATGATATCTTGTCACAAGATGAAATGGCGCTCCTCATGCATAAATTCAAGAAATTCATCAAGCAGTCTGGAAAGACTCCCTACGGGCCCAAGCCTGTTCACAAGGTAAGTACCGAATCTTCCTCTGGTGATGCTAACCTGTGTTACAATTGGAGGAAACCAGGACATTATGCAAACAAATGTCCTCACCCTAAAGTTCAAAGGTTGTCGGAAGCCGAGCAACAAGAAAAAGACAAAAGAAGATGTGCTTGGAGAAACAAGCTCAAGACCCTGATTGGCGTATCAGAAGCCTCCCCCGCACCAACAAAGTCCGAAGAATGTATTCAGGCGGTAATGACACTGAGTCGTCCGATGATGAATTCGAAGATAAAGCCTATATGTGCTTTATGGCCAAAGACATACCGGAGGACGAAGATAGCGATGATGAGGTAAGCTCAACCTCAAATACTCCTGTAAATGCATCTTATACCTTTAAAAACATGATGAATGAATTTAAAAACATTCAAAAGGCCCATGAGACATTGAAAAATGAAAACATACAGCACCAAATTTCTAACCTCGAGCTAAGGGAAGAAAACGACTTGCTGAAAGTAAATTACGAATATATGTTTGTTGATTGTGAAAACAGCGAAGTCGATCACGAAAAACTCATGGAGAGAAATCATCAACTTGCTCAAGAACTAAATGAGGCTAAGTCTTACAGTGAAAGCAAGATAAATGATTTCATTCCACTCCAAGCAAAAATAAAAACTCTCGAAAAACGAGAAGGAGAACTTGAGACCATCTTGAAATCATTTGACAGAAGATCAAGAAGAAAGCCTCGCAAGCAAAGAAGTTTTAGAGGTTTTGGCATCAAGGTTTTGGCATCATCAAGAAGTTTTGGCAATTATCAAAAAGGGGGAAATTGTTGGGATAAACAATCATGTACCGAGTTTCGATAAAGTGCCAACATACAGCAAGTAACTGCCCGAAGTCAATTATATAGCAAGATGTGTGTTTTGATAAAGTGCCAACATACAGCAATATAAAGTGTCATCACACAGCAAGAAGCTCATCAGTCAAAATGACACCAAGTATGGAAGCTGTCCTGAAACATTCATACAACATCTTTCCATACAGCAGCCCTAAGATAGCCTACAGTGTGGAACCTACAACTACGCAACATGTTGGATACAGTAAAGTGTTGAGATCTTCAACACTTATCCAACAAGACTAAATACCGTGGAAACGGAATCTGCTTTATACGCTAAAGTCAAGCCACCGTTTGAAAAGAAGTATTTAAATAATGACTGGATAAAATATTAAAATACCAGCCGACAAAGATCTTCAGACAAGAAGAAATATCCGGATCTTGTACTGTGCAATTCAATCAACACGTTAGAACGGACTTTTTGCTCAACGGATCTATTCCAAAGGCTATATATATACCCCTCGAAGTTTGAAGATCAGGATATACGAAAATACTCGAACATACGAATATACATAAGATCAAGATCTGAGAACTGAGCAAACTAAGATATACTGAGATACACTCGTGAACATATCAAGAACAGTATATCAAGAGCAAACATATTTCTTCAAGCATATTGCTATTCCTAAGAGAAGAAATATATAAGTGCTCAACCTTGAACAACACATTATCAGCTCAAGCTCAAGAAAGTCAATCTGTTGTTCAACCCGTGATCTTTCATTTGAAGAAAACCATCAGCCCTGTGTGGACTGGGAAAGCCTTGTTTTCTTGAACAGTGTGTGACAGATCTGCATTGAAGAGACGAAGCTTCGGCACTATATGTGAAAAAGCTAGTCAAGTGAAAGTTTTGACCAATATGTGTGAACGGTTGAAAGCGACAGTCTTTGTATCAATCTGTGTGAACGATACAAGGCAAGGTTTGATTTTAGACACGTAGTTGTGTAGGTAGTGTTTATAACAAACATTTTTCACTCATGTGTGGAGGACCAGTGGACGTAGATGGGTTTACCTCGAACCACATTAAACATCGTGTCATTTACCTTCTGCAACTTACTGTTTTCATTACTGTGATTATTTTACAAGTATACACTGCATACCCTGTACGCACCAAGCAAACAGGAGAAAACCTAGTTGCTGTATTTACAGCAACCTACCTTAACAGACTTCCGATACGCACTCTTATTTGCAAAACATACAGCTTGTTGCTTAAAACACTTTCCAAGCTGTATTATGTATACTTAGTGACCAAAAAGTGGTATCGGAGCAGTTGATTCTAAAAAGAATCAGTCGTATTTATAACCGAATCAGATCCCAAAATTACTTATTTTTGAAAACTTCTTTATCTTTCCTAATCTTAGACATGGATACCTCACTGATTAATAAGGTACCAATATTTTCTATTAACGAGTTTGATGACAGGAGAATTAGGATAGAGGCTCATCTTGCTGCCATGCATGAAGAGATGATTTATGTCATCCAAGAAGGCCCCATAAAAATCATGAAGATGAATACGGCTGCAAGGATTGAAGGCCAAACTCATGGCGAGATGCTTGAGAAAGCGCGCCAACCTCGACAATGTTGCTAAGAATGCGCTATTTGTCACTCTTGACAAAGGCACATTCTCGAAGGCAAAGAGCTGTAAGACAGCCAAAGAAATCTGGGAAAAACTTAAGATGATTTGCGAGGGAACTGAGCTCTCAAAAGAAAACAAGATTTCAAAACTAACTCAGCAATTCGAATCTTTTGAAATGAAACCAACTGAAACTCTTGAGGAACTTGACCTCAGATTCACTGGCATTGTCGGTGAACTTGAAGCGTTGGGCAAAAGTTATACTCAAAAGGAGAAAAACTTAAAAATTTTCAGATCTCTCCCTGTCCGATGGGACATTAAAGCAACAGCTATGCGTGTGTCATGTAATCTTAATGACATATCTACTTTTGATATCTTCTCTGACCTCAAAGCACTTAAGTATGATATTGACAGGAGAGAGAAAGCCAAAGAATCACTTGCGAGGACTAGAACGCTAGCCGCTGTATCCAAACGAATATATAGCATGCCCAATACATCAAATTCTGCCCACAAGAATGCTGACAGTGACGATGATATCCTGTCACAAGATGAAATGGCGCTCCTCATGCATAAATTCAAGAAATTCATCAAGCAGTCTGGAAAGACTCCCTAGAGGCCCAAGCCTGTTCACAAGGTAAGTACCGAATCTTCCTCTGGTGATGCTAACCTGTGTTACCATTGCAGGGAACCAAGACATTATGCAAATAAATGTCCTCACCCTAAAGTTCAAAGGTTTTCGGAAACCGAGCAATAAGAAAAAGACAAAAGAAGACGTGCTTGGAGAAACAAGCTCAATGCCCTGATTTGCGTATCAGAAGCCTCCCCCGCACCAACAAAGTCCGAAGAATGTATTCAGGCGGTAATGACACTGAGTCGTCCGATGATGAATTCGAAGATAAAGCCTATATGTGCTTTATGGCCAAAGACATACCGAAGGAGGAAGATAGCGATGATGAGGTAAGCTCAACCTCAAATACTCCTGTAAATGCATCTCATACCTATGAAAACATGATGAATGAATTTAAAAACATTCAAAAGGGCCCATGAGACACTGAAAAATGAAAACATACAGCTTCAAATTTCTAACCTCGAGCTGAGGGAAGAAAACGACTTGCTGAAAGTAAATTATGTATATATGTATGTTGATTGTGAAAACAGCAAAGTCGATCACGAAAAACTCATGGAGAGCAATCATCAACTTGCTCACGAACTAAATGAGGCTAAGTCTTACAGTGAAAGCAAGATAAATGATTTCATTCCACTCCAAGCCAAAATAAAAACTCTCGAAAAACGAGAAGGAGAACTTGAGACCATCTTGAAATCGTTTGACAGAAGATCAAGAAGAAAGCCTCGCAAGCAAAGAAGTTTTAGAGGTTTTGGCATCAAGGTTTTGACATCATCAAGAAGTTTTGGCAATTATCAAAAAGGGGGAAATTGTTGGGATAAACAATCCTGTATCGAGTTTCGATAAAGTGCCAACATACAGCAAGTAGCTGTCCCGAAGTCAATCATATAGCAAGTTGTGTGTTTTGATAAAGTGCCAACATACAGCAAAAGTATAAAGTGCCATCACACAGCAAGAAGCTCATCAGTCAAAATGACACCAAGTATGGAAGCTGTCCTGAAACATTCATACAACATCTTTCCGCATGCAAAGAACCTAAGATAGCCTACAGTGTGGAACCTACAACTACGCAACATGTTGGATACAGTAAAGTGTTGAGATCTTCAACACTTATCCAACAAAACTGGATACCATTGAAATGGAATCTGCTTTATACGCTAAAGTCAAGCCACAATTTGAAAAGAAGTATTTAAATAATGACAGGATAAAGTATTTAAATACCAGCCGATATAGATCTGCAGACAAGGAGAAAAATCCGGATCTTGTACTGTGCAAGTCAATCAACACGTTGGAACGGACTTTTTGCTCAACGGATCTATTCCAAAGGCTATATATATACCCTCGAAGTTTGAAGATCAGGATATACGAAAATACTCGAACATACGAATATACAAAATATCAAGATCTGAGAACTGAGCAAACTGAGATATACTGAGATACACTCGTGAACATCTCAAGAACAGTATATTAAGAGCAAATATATTTCTTCAAGCATACTGCTATTCCTAAGAGAAGAAATATATAAGTGATCAACCTTGAACAACACATTATCAGCTCAAGCTCAAGAAAGTCAAGTTGTTGTTCAACCCGTGATCTTTCATTTGAAGAAAACCATTAGCCCTGTGTGGACTGAGAAAGCCTTGCTTTTCCTGAACAGTGTGTGACAGATCTACATTGACTAGACGAAGCTTCGGCACTGTGTGTGAAAAAGCTAGTCAAGTGAAAGTTTTGACCAATATGTGTGAACGGTTGAAAGCGACAGTCTTAGTATCAATCTGTGTGAACGATACAAGGATAGGTTTGATTTTAGACACGTATTTGTGTAGGTAGTGTTTATAACAAACATTTTTCACTCCTGTGTGGAGGACCAGTGGACGTAGATGGGTTTACCTCGAACCACTTTAAACATCGTGTCATTTACCTTCTGCAACTTACTATTTTCATTACTGTGATTATTTTACAAGTATACACTGCATACCCTGTACGCACCAAGCAAACAGGAGAAAACCTAGTTGCTGTATTTACAGCAACCTACCTTAACAAACTTCCGCTACGCACTCTTATTTTAAAAACGTACAGCTCGTTGCTTAAAACACTTTCCAAGCTGTATTCTGTATACTTAGTGGGCAAAAAGTGGTATCGGAGCGGTTGATTCTAAAAAGAATTAGTCGTATTTTTAACCGAATCAGATCCCAGAATTACTTATTTTTGAAAACTTCTTTATCTTTCCTAATCTTAGACATGGATACCTCACTGATTAATAAGGTACCAATATTTTCTATTAACGAGTTTGATGACAGGAGAATTAGGATAGAGGCTCATCTTGCCGCCATGCATGAAGAGATGATTTATGTCATCCAAGAAGGCCCCATAAAAATCATGAAGATGAATACGGCTGCAAGGATTGAAGGCCAAACTCATGCCGAGATGCTCAAGAAAGAGCGCGAACAATGGACCACAAATGATCGAAAACGCACCAACCTCAACAATGTTGCTAAGAATGCGCTATTTGTCACTCTTGACAAAGGCACGTTCTCGAAGGCAAAGAGCTGTAAGAGAGCCAAAGAAATCTGGGGAAAACTCAAGATGATTTGCGACGGAACTGAGCTCTCAAAAGAAAACAAGATTTCAAAACTAACTCAGCAATTCGAATCTTTTGAAATGAAACCAACTGAAACTCTTGAGGAACTTGACCTCAGATTCACTGGCATTGTCGGTGAACTTGAAGTGTTGGGCACAATTTATACTCAAAAGGAGAAGAACTTAAAAATTTTCAGATCTCTCTGTAACACCCCCAAATCCTATTGGGTTATTACAGTGCCGTGGACCCCACACCAGGAGATCCACCAGGCAAACATGACTATAATACATTAAATTAAACAACAAGGGAAAATCATAGTCCCTACCATGATATCCGACACAATATTCCGATAAGGAATTTCAACGACAAAAGTGGCCTACATGGCCAAAATGAAATACACAAAGATCCACGAACATCTGTTCGGGTAATACAACACGACAACAACTGACAAGACCGGAGTACACTCCAACTGACTGACCAACAATGAACAACTCGGACTAGTATCGCTCGAATGCCTCGTCGCCAACGTCATGCCCCTGTGTCTCAACTCTCTCCTCGCAAGCACCTAAAACATGAAAACATGTTCCGCCCCACGAAGTCACCATCCGAGATAATGAACATCAAATACATGTATAACATGATATGCATCCAAAGGCGTAATGAAACGGTACAATGATAATAATAGTACGAGATGCTCACAAACCAATGTAAGAACCGAGCATTCGTGAAATACTATGCCCACGGCATACTATTAATACCTGTTCGACAGTTAGAACATAAATGCCCAACAGCGAATCAAAATCCCAGAATATCGCAATGAATTACACAACATGAATCCATCAAGAACTGAATTAAACATGAATCACAATGCCCGAAGGCCCCAATGAAATTATCAAGACAATCACAAAGGCACAAAGCCACTCGGCCAAGTCACAAATATCACATTCACATGAAACCGAATAGCCCGAAGCTATAATTAATGAGGGCTAATAAGGTCATAACCACGACCGTGACCTCTTGAGTTGTAGGTGTTGGGAAGCCAACCGAAGGTTCAAGCCCCAAACTTACCCATAAGATCATAAACACGATCGTCACCTACAGACTTGAAGGAGTTGCAAAGCCAACCGCCAAGGTACAAGCCACAAACAAACCCAAAAGATCAACAAAACGACCGTGACCTCTTGAGTTGTAGGGGTTGGGATGCCAACCGCTAAGGTTCAAGCCCCAAACTTACCCATAAGATCATAAACACGACCGTGACCTCGAGTTGTAGGTGTTGGGAAGCCAACCGCGAAGGTTCAAGCCCCAAACTTACCCATAAGAGGCACTAGCCGAGACTAGCCTCCAAAAATATAATTAATCACAAATGACAACGATTCGTAGACTACGTAATTCATGAGAATGATAGTGTGCTACCTTGAGTCGGCGGCCACGATAACAATGATGCAATGGATGATTTCATGAATGCTTGAGCGCTTCGATTTCCTTATAATGGCTAATCGATATGAACGATATGATGAATGATTGAATACCTCGATTGCCTTAGAACGGTCAATCGATACAATGATATAGTGAATGATTGAACATTTCGATTTGCCTGCGAACGGCAATTCGATAACAATGATATGAAGGATGCCTCGGTACCTTTAATCGGTTACCTGACGAAGGTGAGAAATGAATAAGCCAATGCCTTTAATCGGCGTATACGGTTTTAATGACAATCCAAAAAGGAATAACAATAAATATTTGGCAAAATTGCCGAAAGGTATCGTATCGAACGATCTCTTAATATCAATGAATTCATGAAGAGACTAAGTCTCGGAATGATACAACACATTTATACACATATATGATGACATTAATCTCATTGACTAGTACAAGTATAAAACTTGCCTCAAACCGAAGGCGAGAAGGTACTTCCACGATCAACGTCCTTAATGAAATTATCGGCCGCTCGAACAACCTTGAACAACATAAATACCAACAATTCTCTTAATACACGAATCAAGCATGATCACAACCAACTCAAAAGTCGATACAACAATACCCGAAACTCATTGGGGCATTAAAACAACGCGTTGTAAACAATCTCCAATTGTTTACAACCAAAACTCAATTACATCCGAAACCAACTTCCAATGAATGATTCAAACCCACAAAACCTCATGAATACTATCAATAATCCAAAATGAATATCCGAAAACGTGATTATAACGACAATTAATCGAAAACCCCCAATTTCAACTCGATATTCAAAGTGTTCTTGGATAATCCCTCAATAATCCAATGAATCCTTATATAAACTCATAATCATATACATGTCCCTTCATATAACATGATTATAACGTCCAAAACATCATATCTCAACATAGAATCGAAATTCAAGGTGTTGAAGGAATTACCTTTGAAGATTCAAGCACTTTAATCCGAAGAACACGCGTTAGGTCGATTATCCGGGCTTCACGATCGAAAGGAGATGAAGAAAATCAACCACCCAAATGATTTGTGAAGGAAAAACCCTCCCTCAAGCCTAATCTCTCGGTTGAAGGTGAAGAAAAGGAAGAAAAATGGGCTGAAATGCAGAAAAAATGAATTTATAGGGGTTGACTCGGCAGCCAGACTCGACCGTGTCCGGCATGACACGGTCGCGGCGCGCATCTCGGCAGCGAGGACTCGACCGTGTCCGGCATGACACGGTCGCGGAGCGAAGGGGCCTACCGACAGTGACCCGTCCGCGGCGCTCGGCATTGACTCGGCCGTGTCACGGCACACGGTCGGGCCTCTGGCGACAGTTACGCCTATCCGGAAGGGTGCGACTCGGCCGTGCACGACACGGTCGGGTCCTGAGGCGCACATCGCGGCATTATCCAGGCGAGTATGGCACGGGCCGTGTCGGACGACACGGCGAGTCGTTCGGCGTGATCGCCAAAATTGAAAAAATGAGCGGGTGAGCTAAAACGACCATAACTCTGTCGTCCTGACTCGATTGACTCACCGCTTGAACCATTGGAAAGCTAACTCGATGCTCTATAATATTGCAAAGATTTAGAATTTTTGGAATTACCAAAAATTAATGGTGATCTAACAAAGTCGAACTCATATGAGGAAAGTTGAAACAATGAACAATAACGATACACCACTCGAAGTTTTTCCGAATGGTGAACACGGTGAAAGAATATGATTGATGAATGATTATAAATGAGTGAAAATCCACCGAGTGACAATCACCGAATGAATTTACTGAATGATAATGACTGAATTACAACCGGTATTACATACCCCCTTAAAAGATTTTCGTCCACGAAACTAAGGGTCAAAAAAAACTGGATAACTCTCTCCCAAACAATCCTCGGTTCCCAAGTAGCCTTTTCGAATCCGTGTCTAGACCACAGAATCTTGACCAAAGGAATCGACTAATTTCTCCACCGTTTGATTCGCCGCTCCAACACTCGTCTGGACGCTTCTCGTACGAATGATCATCCGCGATTTCGATTTTGTCGAATCAAGTATGTGACTCGGGTCGGCAACATACTTCCGCAACTGAGAGACGTGAAGCACATTGTGAATTCGGCTCAATGCCGGAGGCAAAGCCAATCGATAAGCTAACTCGCCTACTCGATCCAAATTTTCAAACGGTCCAATGAATCTCGGACTCAACTTCCCCCGTCTTCCAAAACGGAAAATACCTCGACTTGGTACCTCAACGATTAGAGGTATATCCGACGATGAACTCGCCGCTAACTATGATCTCAGAAGGTCACGAGAATGAAAGTGACTAAAATGAATGATGAATGATAATTGACTATAAATCCGACCAGGATTAAGAATGGCTCACCACGGTGAATTAATAACGTCATGAGTGATAGCTCAAGTGAAATTATTGGAACCGTTGTTCCTCGTGAATTAAATGATTAATTTCATGATGACAAGTCTCAACATGATTGATATATGATGAATGACTTAAGTGAATGAATGAACGACAATGAAATGAATGATTATCCTATTACCGAACAAGAATTAACTTGCTCGAAATCGGAGATGAATGTCCTTACCTCGGGCTCTCGAAGCCTGATAGGACCCCTTGAATAAAGCACGAGCTGGAGTAACAAGGTCCCTCGAGGCCCTTGAGCTCTCTCGAGATCTACCGGCACTAGAACTCCTGCAGTATTTCTGAAGGTGTCCCTGCCGCCCACACCGAAAACAAATAACGGCCTGCATTGAACACCGGGTGCTGCGATGTCCTATTACATCACAGTTAAAGCAAACAACGGTCGAACTCGTGGCCTTAGAAGAGGACGCTCCCTCCGCACGAAGACGACTAGAAAATGACTTCTTGGATGACGGGGTCCGATGTCCCTCTGAACGAGCCGGCATTCTAGTCCTCTCACCCGAAGAAACTGAAGGATGCTTCTGAGTAAGCTCCTTGATCAAAAGCTCTGCTCCAAGAGCCTTCCCAATGAACTCACTAAGTGAATTACAATTGTGATTGAACAGCTGCATCCTCAACTGCGGATTTAGCCTCTTGCTAAAATATTTGATCTTATCCGCCTCAGTACGGATAACTGACGAAGCAAACTGAAGTAGTCCCTGAAACTTCTCAGCAATGGCAATAACACCCTCGTCCTCGACGGGTTCGGGGTTCAAAACCTCTGACAACTTGGCTTCACGAAGTGGAGCCGGATAATACCTCTCTAACATGAGGGTCTTGAACTCACTCCAACCACAATCGCGATCGGTGGGTTTCACAGAAAGCCACCAAGAATAAGCACCCTTACTCAAGTAGTAAGCCGCTACCGCCACTTTACTCTCCTCCGGACACTGAACCATGTCGAAGAGTTTATCAAAATGCTCAAGCCAATGAACAATATCAGCTGGTTCCGATGAACCTTCAAAAGTAGGCGGCCTCTGACGAGAGATATCGCCAACAATCGATTCACTCCCGATCATCTGTCCATGAAACGGCACCTGAAATCCCTGTTGCGGTGGACCACGAACCATCGAGGTCTGCATGGTCTCCACTATCCGCGTCATCTGAGTCATTTGGGCCATCATGCCCTGCATAAATATGAATGGGTCAACCCGAACACCTTCCGAGTGAGATGCCTCTCGGGTACGGCTCCCTGAAAGTGAATGATTATCTGACAGTGAATGAGTAGACTCGCTATTTGATGAATTAATGATATCCCTTGCGTTCGCGTGGGTATGTACACGAGATCCCGAGTTACGGCCCGCATCGCGGCCTCTTCCCATGCGTCCTCTGACAGCTCTATCCATACTGAAGCAGGAAAGCCACATGATAATTATAGATTCCGCATGAATATCGCATTATGATTACGTGACAGAATGATAAAAATGAAAATACACACTCCAGCACAATGAATGCATTAATGATGCAATGAAATGATCGTCGACATTACGTCGGAATATGATAAGATCGTATGAAAGATCAGGTGAGGTAACATGATTATCTGATGAAATTCCTGAAATGCTTACCTTGAATAAGTTAACAAGGTTGAAAATTCGATCCACAAGATCAACAACTGAACCGTGAGATGGACTGGATGATTAATGAATTAACTGAACAATGAGATTGACTGAGTGATGAACGAATTAACTAAACGATGAGATTGGCTGGGTGATGAATGAATTAACTGAACGATGATATTGACTGAGTGATGAATGAATTAATGGAACGATGAGATTAACTGAGTGATGAATGAATTATCTAAGTGATGAATGAATTAACTGAGTAATGATATTGACTGAGTGATGAATGAATTATCTAAGTGGTGAATGAATTAACTGAGTAATGATATTGACTGAGTGATGAATGAATTAACTGAACGATGATATTGACTGAGTAATGATATTAACTGAGTGATGAATGAATTATCTGAATGATGAATGATATTGACTGAGTGATGAATGAATTATCTGAATGATGAATGATATTGACTGAGTGATGAATGAATTAACTGAGTGATGAATGAATTAACTTGATCGACAAGATCAAAATGATGATTGAGGATTATTAACTGGTGAATGAGTTGATCCTTAGCACTTATACAGGTCACACGTGCTCCAAAACAATTAGTCATGAATCAATCATTACAATAATATCACATATATGTTTCCACAAAGCATGAATAATTAATGACATGATGAATGTATGAACATAAAGAGAATCGAGTCCTTACACAGGTCATACGAAGCTTCGAGGTCTCGCGATACTAGTCTTCACTGACGACGACTCGATGAATGAATGACTCGTGCAGTCGCACTAATATTACGACTCACAAAACCTGATCGACTAGATTGTCATAACCCGACAATCCCACTACTACCGCGACGGTAGGACCACATAACTCACATCTCGGGTATTACACAACCCAAAGCTCCGATACCATTTACGTAACACCCCAAATCCTATCAGGTTATTACAGTGCCGTGGACCCCACACCAGAGATCCACCAGCAAACATGACTATAATACATTAAATTAAACAACAAGGGAAAATCATAGTCCCTACCATGATATCCGACACAATATTCCGATAAGGAATTTCAACGACAAAAGTGGCCTACATGGCCAAAATGAAATACAACAGATCCACGAACATCATTGGCTAATACAACACGACAACAATCGACAAGACCGGAGTACACTCCAAGTAGTGACCAACAATGAACAACTCGGACTAGTATCGCTCGAATGCCTCGTCGCCAACGTCATGCCCCGTGTCTCAACTCTCTCCTCGCAAGCACCTAAAACATGAAAACATGTTCCGCCCCACGGGTCGATCATCCAGATAATGAACATCAAATACATGTATAACATGATATGCATCCAAAGCGCGTAATGAAACGGTACAATGATAATAATAGTACGAGATGCTCACAAACCAATGTAAGAACCGAGCATTCGTGAAATACTATGCCCACGGCATACTATTAATACATTCGACGTGTTAGAACATAAATGCCCAACGGCGAATCAAAATCCCGAATATCGCAATGAATTACACAACATGAATCCATCAAGAACTGAATTAAACATGAATCACAATGCCCGAAGGCCCCAATGAAATTATCAAGACAATCACAAAGGCACGAAAGCCACTCACCAAGGCTGTCAAATATCACATTCACATGAAACCGAATAGCCCGAAGCTATAATTAATGAGGGCTAATAAGGTCATAACCACGACCGTGACCTCATCGAGTTGTAGGTGTTGGGAAGCCAACGCGAAGGTTCAAGCCCCAAACTTACCCATAAGATCATAAACACGATCGTGACTCATCGAGTTGTAGGTGTTGGGAAGCCAACCGCGAAGGTACAAGCCCCAACCTTACACAAAAGATCATAAAAACGACCGTGACCTCATGAGTTGTAGGTGTTGGGAAGCCAACCGCGAAGGTTCAAGCCCCAAACTTACCCATAAGATCATAAACACGACCGTGACCTCTTGAGTTGTAGGTGTTGGGAAACCGCGAAGGTTCAAGCCCCAAACTTACCCATAAGAGGCACTAGCCGAGACTAGCCTCCAAAAATATAATTAATCACAAATGACAACGATTCGTAGACTACGTAATTCATGAGAATGATAGTGTGCTACCTTGAGTCGGCGGCCACGATAACAATGATGCAATGGATGATTTCATGAATGCTTGAGCGCTTCGATTTCCTTATAATGGCTAATCGATATGAGCGATATGATGAATGATTGAATACCTCGATTGCCTTAGAACGGTCAATCGATACAATGATATAGTGAATGATTGAACATTTCGATTTGCTGCGAACGGCAATTCGATAACAATGATATGAAGGATGCCTCGGTACCTTTAATCGGTTACCGGCAGCGAAGGTGAGAAATGAATAAGCCAATGCCTTTAATCGGCGTGTACGGTTTTAATGACAATCAAAAAGGAATAACAATAAATATTTGGCAAAATTGCGAAAGGTATCGTGTCGAGCGATCTCTTAATATCAATGAATTCATGAAGAGACTAAGTCTCGGAATGATACAACACATTTATACACATATATGATGACATTAATCTCATTGACTAGTACAAGTATAAAACTTGCCTCAAACCGAAGGCGAGAAGGTACTTCCACGATCAACGTCCTTAATGAAATTATCGGCCGCTCGAACAACCTTGAACAACATAAATACCAACAATTCTCTTAATACACGAATCAAGCATGATCACAACCAACTCAAAAGTCGATACAACAATACCCGAAACTCATTGGGGCATTAAAACAACGCGTTGTAAACAATCTCCAATTGTTTACAACCAAAACTCAATTACATCCGAAACCAACTTCCAATGAATGATTCAAACCCACAAAACCTCATGAATACTATCAATAATCCAAAATGAATATCCGAAAACGTGATTATAACGACAATTAATCGAAAACCCCCAATTTCAACTCGATATTCAAAGTGTTCTTGGATAATCCCTCAATAATCCAATGAATCCTTATATAAACTCATAATCATATACATGTCCCTTCATATAACATGATTATAACGTCCAAAACATCATATCTCAACATAGAATCGAAATTCAAGGTGTTGAAGGAATTACCTTTGAAGATTCAAGCACTTTAATCCGAAGAACACGCGTTAGGTCGATTATCCGGGCTTCACGATCGAAAGGAGATGAAGAAAATCAACCACCCAAATGATTTGTGAAGGAAAAACCCTCCCTCAAGCCTAAACTCTCGGTTGAAGGTGAAGAAAAGGAAGAAAAATGGGCTGAAATGCAGAAAAAATGAATTTATAGGGGTTGACTCGCGGCCCGGACTCGGCCGTGTCCGGCATGACACGGCCGCGCGCGCATCCGGCCGGGAGGACTCGACCGTGTCCGGCATGACACGGTCGCGGCGCGAAGGGGCCTACCGACATGACCCGTCCGCGGCGCTCGGCATTGACTCGGCCGTGTCTGGCACACGGCCGGGCCTCCGGCGACAGTTACGGCCTATCCGGAAGGTGCGACTGGCCGTGCTGCGACACGGTCGGGTCTGAGGCGTACATCGCGGCATTATCCGGACGAGTATGGCACGGGCCGTGTCGGACGACACGGCCGAGTCGCTCGGCGATGATCGCCAAAATTGAAAAAATGAGCGGGTGAGCTAAAACGACCATAACTCTCTCGTCCGGACTCCGATTGACTCACCGTTTGAACCATTGGAAAGCTAACTCGATGCTCTATAATATTGCAAAGATTTAGAATTTTTGGAATTACCAAAAATTAATGGTGATCTAACAAAGTCGAACTCATATGAGGAAAGTTGAAACAATGAACAATAACGATACACCACTCGAAGTTTTTCCGAATGGTGAACACGGTGAAAGAATATGATTGATGAATGATTATAAATGAGTGAAAATCCACTGAGTGACAATCACCGAATGAATTTACTGAATGATAATGACTGAATTACAACCGGGTATTACACTCTCCCTGTCCGATGGGACATTAAAATAACAACTATGCGTGTGTCATGTAATCTTAATGACATATCTACTTTTGATCTCTTCTATGACCTCAAAGCACTTAAGTATGATATTGACAGGAGAGAGGAAGCCGAAGAATCACCTGCGAGGACTACAGCGCTAGCCGCTGTATCCAAACGAAGACATAGCATGCCCAACACATCAAAGTCTCACAAGATGAAATGGCGCTCCTCATGCATAAATTCAAGAAATTCATCAAGTAGTCTGGAAAGAATCCCTACAGGGCCAAGCCTGTTCACAAGGTAAGTATTGAATCTTCCTATGGTGATGCTAACCTGTGTTACAATTGCAGGAAACCAGGACATTATGCAAATAAATGTCCTCACCCTAAATTTCAAAGGTTGTTGGAAGCCGAGCAACAAGAAAAAGACAAAAGAAGATGTGCTTGGAGAAACAAGCTCAAGGCCCTCATTGGCGTATCATAAGCCTCCCCCGCACCAACAAAGTCCGAAGAATGTATTCAGGCGGTAATGACACTGAGTCGTCCGATGATGAATTCGAAGACAAAGCCTATATGTGCTTTATGGCCAAAGACATACCGGAGGACGAAGATAGCGATGATGAGGTAAGCTCAACCTCAAATACTCCTGTAAATGCATATCATACCTATGAAAAAATGATGAATGAATTTAAAAACAATCAAAAGGCCCATGATACATTGAAAAATGAAAACATACAGCACCAAATTTCTAACCTCGAGCTGAGGGAAGAAAACGACTTGCTGAAAGTAAATTACGAATATATGTCTGTTGATTGTGAAAACAGCGAAGTCGATCACGAAAAACTCATGGAGATCAATCATCAACTTGCTCAAGAACTAAATAAGGCTAAGTCTTACAATGAAATCAAGATAAATGATTTCATTCCACTCCAAGCAAAATAAAAACTCTCGAAAAACGAGAAGGAGAACTTGAGACCATCTTGAAATCATTTGACAGAAGATCAAGAAGAAAGCCTCACAAGCAAAGAAGTTTTAGAGGTTTTGGAATCAAGGTTTTGGCATCATCAAGAAGTTTTGGCAATTATAAAAAAGGGGGAAAGTGTTGGGATAAACAATCCTGTACCGAGATTCGATAAAGTGCCAACATACAGCAAGTAGCTGTCCCGAAGTAAATCATATAGCAAGATGTGTGTTTTGATAAAGTGCCAACATACAACAAAAGTATAAAGTGCCATCACACAGCAAGAAGCTCATCAGTCAAAATGACACCAAGTATGGAAGCTGTCCTGAAACATTCATACAGCATCTTTCCATACAGCAGCCCTAAGATAGCCTACAGTGTGGAACCTACAACTACGCAACATGTTGGATACAGTAAAGTATTGAGATCTTCAACACTTATCCAACAAGACTGAAGACCATTGAAACGGAATCTGCTTTATACGCTAAAGTCAAGCCACCGTTTGAAAAGAAGTATTTAAATAATGACTGGATAAAGTATTTAAATACCAGCCGACAAATATCTTCAGACAAGGAGAAATATCCGGATCTTGTACTGTGCAAGTCAATCAACACGTTGGAACGGAATTTTTGCTCAACGGATCTATTCCAAAGGCTATATATATACCCTCGAAGTTTGAAGAACAGGATATAAGAAAATACTCGAACATACGAATATACATAAGATCAAGATCTGAGAACTGAGCAAACTGAGATATACTGAGATACACTCGTGAACATCTCAAGAACAGTATATCAAGAGCAAACATATTTCTTCAAGCATACTGCTATTCCTAAGAGAAGAAATATATAAGTGCTCAACCTTGAACAACACATTATCAGCTCAAGCTCAAGAAAGTCAAGTTGTTGTTCAACCCGTGATCTTTCATTTGAAGAAAACCATTAGCCCTGTGTGGACTGAGAAAGCCTTATTTTCCTGAACAGTGTGTGACAGATCTGCATTGAAGAGATGAAGCTTCGGCATTGTATGTGAAAAAGCTAGTCAAGTGAAAGTTTTGACCAATATGTGTGAACGGTTGAAAGCGACAGTCATTGTATCAATCTGTGTGAACGATACAAGGATAGGTTTGATTTTAGACACGTAGTTGTGCGGGTAGTGTTTATATCAAACATTTTTCACTCCTGTGTGGAGGACCAGTGGACGTAGATGGGTTTACCTCGAACCACTTTAAACATCGTGTCATTTACCTTCTGCAACTTACTGTTTTCATTACTGTGATTATTTTACAAGTATACACTGCATACCCTGTACGCATCAAGCAAACAGGAGAAAACCTAGTTGCTGTATTTACAGCAACCTACCTTAACATACAGCTTGTTGCTTAAAACACTTTCCAAGCTGTATTCTGTATACTTAGTGGCCAAAAAGTGGTATCAGAGCAGTTGATTCTAAAAATAATCAGTCGTATTTTTAACCGAATCAGATCCCAAAATTACTTATTTTTGAAAACTTCTTTATCTTTCCTAATCTTAGACATGGATACCTCACTGATTAATAAGGTACCAATATTTACTATTAACGAGTTTGATGACTGTAGAATTAGGATGGAGGATCATCTTGCCGCCATGCATGAAGAAATGATTTATGTCATCCAAGAAGGCCCCATAAAAATCAGGAAGGTGAATACGGCTGCAGGGAATGAAGGCCAAACTCATGGCGAGATTCTTGAGAAAGAGCGCGAGCAATGGACCACAAATGATCGAAAGCGCGCCAACCTCGACAATGTTGCTAAGAATGCGCTATTTATAACTCTTGACAAAGGCACATTCTCGAAGGCAAAGAGCTGTAAGACAGCCAAAGAAATCTAGGAAAAACTTAAGATGATTTGTGAGGGAACTAAGCTCTCAAAAGAAAACAAGATTTCAAAACTAACTCGGCAATTTGAATCTTTTGAAATGAAACCAACTGAAACTCTTGAGGAACTTGACCTCAGATTCACTGGCATTGTCGGTGAACTTGAAGCGTTGGGCAAAATTTATACTCAAAAGGAGAAGAACTTAAAAATTTTCAGATCTCTCCCTGTCCGATGGGACATTAAAACAACAGCTATGCGTGTGTCATGTAATCTTAATGACATATCTACTTTTGATATCTTCTCTGACCTCAAAGCACTTAAGTATGATATTGACAGGAGAGAGAAAGCCGAAGAATCACCTGCGAGGACTACAGCGCTAGCCACTGTATCCAAAAGAAGACATAGCATGCCCAACACATCAAATTCTGCCCACAAGAATGCTGACAGTGACGATGATATCCTGTCACAAGATGAAATGGCGCTCTTCATGCATAAATTCAAGAAATTCATCAAGCAGTCTGGAAAGACTCCATACAGGCCCAAGCCTGTTCACAAGGTAAGTACCGAATCTTCCTCTGGTGATGCTAACCTCTGTTACAATTGCAGGAAACTAGGACATTATGCAAACAAATGTCCTCACCCTAAAGTTCAAAGGTTGTCGAAAACCGAGTAACAAGAAAAAGACAAAAGAAGACGTGCTTGGAGAAACAAGCTCAAGGCCCTGATTTGCGTATCAGAAGCCTCCCCCGCACCAACAAAGTCCTAAGAATGTATTCAGGCGGTAATGACACTGAGTCGTCCGATGATGAATTCGAAGATAAAGCCTATATGTGCTTTATGGCCAAAGACATACCGGAGGACGAAGATAGCGATGATGAGGTAAGCTCAACCTCAAATACTCCTGTAAATGCATCTCATACCTATGAAAACATGATGAATGAATTTAAAAACATTCAAAAAGGCCCATGAGACACTGAAAAATGAAAACATGCAGCTTCAAATTTCTAACCTCGAGCTGAGGGAAGAAAACGACTTGCTGAAAGTAAATTACGTATATATGTATGTTGATTGTGAAAACAGCGAAGTCGATCACGAAAAACTCATGGAGAGCAATCATCAACTTGCTCACGAACTAAATGAGGCTAAGTCTTACAGTGAAAGCAAGATAAATGATTTCATTCCACTCCAAGCCAAAATAAAAACTCTCGAAAAACGAGAAGGAGAACTTGAGACCATCTTGAAATCATTTGACAAAAGATCAAGAAGAAAGCCTCACAAGCAAAGAAGTTTTAGAGGTTTTGGCATCAAGGTTTTGACATCATCAAGAAGTTTTGGCAATTATCAAAAAGGGGGAAATTGTTCGGATAAACAATCTTGTACCAAGTTTCGATAAAGTGCCAACATACAGCAAGTAGCTGTCCCGAAGTCAATCATATAGCAAGATGTGTGTTTTGATAAAGTGCCAACATACAGCAAAAGTATAAAGTGCCATCACACAGCAAGAAGCTCATCAGTCAAAATGACACCAAGTATGGAAGCTGTTCTGAAACATTCATACAGCATCTTTCCATACAGCAGCCCTAAGATAGCCTACACTGTGGAACCTACAACTACGCAACATGTTGTATACAGTAAAGTGTTTAGATCTTCAACACTTATCCAACAAGACTGGAGACAATTGAAATGGAATCTGCTTTATACGCTAAAGTCAAGCCACAATTTGAAAACAAGTATTTAAATAATGATAGGATAAAGTATTTAAATACCAGCCGATATAGATCTGCAGACAAGGAGAAAAATCCGGATCTTGTACTGTGCAAGTCAATCAACACGTTGGAACGGACTTTTTGCTCAACGGATCTATTCCAAAGGCTATATATATACCCTCGAAGTTTGAAGATCAGGATATACGAAAATACTCGAACATACGAATATACAAAAGATCAAGATCTGAGAACTGAGCAAACTGAGATATACTGAGATACACTCGTGAACATCTCAAGAACAGTATAATAAGACCAAATATATTTCTTCAAGCATACTGCTATTCCTAAGAGAAGAAATATATAAGTGATCAACCTTGAACAACACATTATCAGCTCAAGCTCAAGAAAGTCAAGTTGTTGTTCAACCCGTGATTTTTCATTTGAAGAAAATCATTAGCCCTGTGTGGACTGAGAAAGCCTTGCTTTTCCTGAATAGTGTGTGACAGATCTGCATTGACGAGACGAAGCTTCGGCACTGTGTGTGAAAAAGCTAGTCAAGTGAAAGTTTTGACCAATATGTGTGAACGGTTGAAAGCGACAGTCTTAGTATCAATCTGTGTGAACGATACAAGGATAGGTTTGATTTTAGACACGTATTTGTGTAGGTAGTGTTTATAACAAACATTTTTCACTCCTGTGTGGAGGACCAGTGGACGTAGAGGAATTTACCTCGAACCACTTTAAACATCGTGTCATTTACCTTCTGCAACTTACTATTTTCATTACTGTGATTATTTTACAAGTATACACTGCATACCCTGTACGCACCAAGCAAACAGGAGAAAACCTAGTTGTTGTATTTACAGCAACCTACCTTAACAGACTTCCGCTACGCACTCTTATTTTAAAAACGTACAGCTCGTTGCTTAAAACACTTTCCAAGCTGTATTCTGTATACTTAGTGGGCAAAAAGTGGTATCGGAGTGGTTGATTCTAAAAAGAATTAGTCGTATTTTTAACCGAATCAGATCCCAAAATTACTTATTTTTGAAAACTTCTTTATCTTTCCTAATCTTATACATGGATACCTCACTGATTAATAAGGTACTAATATTTTCTATTAACGAGTTTGATGACTGGAGAATTAGGATAGAGGCTCATCTTGCCGCCATGCATGAAGAGATGATTTATGTCATCCAAGAAGGCCCCATAAAAATCATGAAGATGAATACGGCTGCAAGGATTGAAGGCCAAACTCATGCCGAGATGCTCAAGAAAGAGCGCGAACAATGGACTACAAATGATCGAAAACGCACCAACCTCGACAATGTTGCTAAGAATGCGCTATTTGTCACTCTTGACAAAGGCACGTTCTTGAAGGCAAAGAGCTGTAAGACAGTGTTAGGCGTATTTTTATACACTTATTTATCATTATTTTGTAGTATTTTGGTGAGTGAAATCATCTAAATGAGCTTTTAATGCCTTAATTTTGTATGATTGACAGGAAATTGAAGTCCGGGAGCTAAAACGAGGCAAAACGCGAAACGGCTAATCTGGACGATGAGCCGCGGCACAAGAAAGCCGAGCCGCGGCATAGGAAGACACCACCGAAGGCGAGTAACTGTACTGCGTGCCGCGGCCTGACCAGTGAGCCGCGGCACAGAAGAATTTATTTACGCCCAGGTATTCAGCTTTTGGCGATGTGCCGCGGCACAGGTTTAGTGAGCCGCGGCACACTTGGCGGGTTTTGTAGGTCTGCGTGGATTTTGGGCCGTTTCAAAGCCAGTTTTTCGACCGATTGATACGGACGCATTTTACTGATGTGCTGAGCTATAAATAGGGTTGAAGACCCTAATTTAATTATCTTGGAATCATTGGATCAAAAACCTTGGAGAGCTTAAGCTTGGAGACGGCAGAAGAGGAGGAAAGCAGAAGAATTCAAGGGCAGAAGGCGGAAGCTGAAGAACGGAGGAATCCGAGCTTCATCTGCGTTTGAATTTTATGCTTTCATTTATTTATTCTGTATTTTCAGTTTT
The DNA here is from genome assembly GCA_033398695.1 of Orobanche coerulescens. Classification (NCBI taxonomy): domain Eukaryota; kingdom Viridiplantae; phylum Streptophyta; class Magnoliopsida; order Lamiales; family Orobanchaceae; genus Orobanche; species Orobanche coerulescens. Next base: position 142,219,043 of record CM065805.1, on the reverse strand, counting down.
TAGTATGTCAGGCTAAAGCCCTAATCTAGGGTTTTGATGAAACCTTTATTTTGACGAATTGATTGAGATTATCCAATTTATTACCTTTTTATTGAGTTTTCCCAATTATGTTTAATGCTTGCAATTATCTGGCCAATAGTTGTATTGATTTAATTATTCACTTCGAATCGGGAGAGGAGATTTGGTGAGGAACTATTGGTGAGGACCGTTTTATTCTGTGAGATAGGAATATACTCATAGGAACTACGTGGCCTTTAGGAGATTTCATGCTTTTTGCCTATCGACGAGATAATTCACCTAGGGATAGAGTGCGTTAGTCGCCGTTAGATAAATCTATTGACCTCGGGAGAGGCGGTAGAATATATTAGCAATCTCCGCCTTCAATAAATTGGGAAAATTATTTATTACGGATAATCGAGAGTAAATTCGGATAAACTAAGGTGGATTCAGAACCCTAGACGTATTTATCATTTGATTTCTTTTATCCAAGATATTGTTTTCTACTGCTTAGTCTTTTAGTATTTCTTTTAGTGATTAATCGCAAAAACCCAACTTCGTTTGTTCAAATAAAATTGGAATACGAAAACATCGGTAGTTAGAAATAAAATCCTCGTGGGAACGATACTCTACTTATCACTTTATTACTTGTAAACGATGACGTGCACTTGCGTGTAGGAAATATCGCAACAAGTTTTTGGCGCCGTTGCCGGGGATTTTAATTTTCTAACATCGCTTTAAGTATTTCCAGTCTTAATTTGAACGTTTTATTTTTATTTTTGTGTATTTAATTTCGTTTATTTATTTTTCCTTTCAGGACCTTTCGTGTAGTGCATGAGAAGGCTCGGTAACGAAGGCCTACTACCTTTGGACACCGAGCTCGAGCGCACTCTAAGAAGGAACAAAAAGGAGAGAAGAGAGTTGCAGACGACGGTCAACATGGCCGAGAATATCGAAATCCAAGGAGGAGATAACCAAGTGCGGCAAGTTCAACCGGAACTAGCTCTTCGAGATTATGCCATGCCGCAGGTCAACGCTAATTTTTCGGGAATTCGGCGTCCCACTATCCAAGCTAATAATTTTGAGATCAAGCCCGCCATTATTCAGATGGTGCAGGCGAGCCCATTCTGTGGACTGCCGAAGGACGACCCGAATGCTCATATTGCTTCGTTCCTTGAGATATGCGACACATTTAAAACTAATGGTGTCACCGACGATGCCATCCGATTGAGGCTTTTCCCTTTCTCTTTGAGGGATAAAGCAAAGTTCTGGTTAAATTCCTTACCGCCGGGGTCAATTACAACATGGGAGAGGTTAGCGCAAGCCTTCCTTGCCAAATTTTTCCCACCAGCTAAAACGGCAAGGTTGAGAAACGAAATAACCACTTTTGCCCTGTACGATATGGAATCGCTCCACGAGGCGTGGGAGCGATATAAAGAATTGCTACGAAGATGCTCTCATCACGGCATTCCTGATTGGCTTCAGCTGCATACGTTCTATAATGGTTTGAGTGCTTCTACACGCACTCTAGTGGATGCGGCCTCCGGTGGGACATTCATGGGAAAATCTATGGCCGAGGCACACGTGCTTTTGGAAGATATGGCCGAAAACGCATACCAATGGCCATCGGAAAGATTGACACCGAAGAGAGTCATGGAAGTTTCAAGCAATGACCCGATTTCCACTTTGTCAGCTCAAGTCGCCGCTTTGACACAGCAGCTCCAGGCATTTTCGCACGCACCAGCCCCCGTTACCATTGAGACATGCAATTGGTGTAACGGATCACACCCGAGCGCGGAATGTCAAGTTGGAAATCCGTTCGAGCAAAATCAGATGGAGCAGGCTCAATTTGTGGGAAATGGGAATCGGCCGAATAACCCGTACTCCAATACTTATAATCCGGGGTGGCGCAATCATCCTAACTTTTCATGGAGAAACGGACAGAACTCACACCAGCCCCCGTTCGCCTAGAATCAACAGCAGCCCCCTTCCGCTCCCAAAGTGTCTCTCGAGGAAGCACTTGCAAAATTAGCGGCAAATACGAGTCAATTTATGACCCGTACGGAAGCTACATTACAAAATCATTCTGCTTCCATTCGAAATTTGGAGGTCCAGCTGGGCCAAGTCGCTAATGTGTTGACAGCTCGACCGGAGGGAGCATTGCCGAGTACAACAGAGACAAATCCTAGAGAGAGTCTAAACGCAATTAGCTTGAGAATCGGGAGAGATGTGCTAGATCAGCCCGAGCGGGGTAAGGAGAAGAAGGTAATTGAAGAAGAGAAGGATTTAAAGCTAGAGGAGTCGAAGGATTTGAAGCCAGATAACTCGAAGACATGTGTCCCCGCCGTTCCGTTTCCGCAGAGACTGCAGCAAAGAAGGGCGGACAAACAATTTTCTAAGTTCCTTGATGTGTTCAAAAAGCTTCACATAAATATTCCATTCGCCGACGCATTGGAGCAGATGCCGAGTTATGTCAAGTTCATGAAAGAGATATTATCGAAGAAGAGAAAGCTTGAGGAGTTTGAAACGGTCACCTTGACAGAGGAGTGTAGTGCAATCCTTCAAAAGAAGCTCCCACCTAAATTGAAAGATCCGGGAAGCTTCAACATACCTTGCACCATGGGGAATCTTTCGTTTAATAAGGCACTATGCGATCTTGGTGCAAGTATCAACCTCATGCCTCTGTCGATTTTCAAAAAGCTGAATATTGGGGAAGCCAAGCCAACCACGGTCTCATTACAATTGGCGGATCGATCGATAAAGTATCCGAGGGGAGTAATCGAGGATGTTTTAGTTAAAGTTGATAAGTTCATCTTTCCGGCCGATTTCATCGTACTAGACATGGAGGAAGATGAAAATATTCCAATCATCTTGGGACGACCATTTCTAGCGACGGGCCGAACCCTTATAGACGTGGAAAAGGGAGAGTTAACTCTGAGGGTCCAAGACGAGCAAGTTACTTTTCGAGTATTCAAATCGTTCCCATGTCCCGGAAGTGCTGATAAAGGATCACAAATTGAAGGCGTGGATATTGTTGAAAGAGGAAAGCACCGAAAACATCGTCGGTGGGAAAATGCAGATTTTGTGTTAAATGGCCCGAGTTTTAAGAAGGATGTGGAACGAGTGGCGTTCCTCGAGCATGAGGAAAAATCTGCTGCAGTCGTGAGTTCGTTGGTGAAGGGGGAGAGTGAGCCGAAAGCCAAGCGAAAAATTAGTCATGGAGAAACCGGGTGTTTCGGGAAGTTATTCATGTCGAAACCTTTTCGCAAACAACATTTGATGACCGAACCAAAAGTCGAACCGCTGATGACCAATGGTCATAATTTTAACCAAAATATAAACGGATCGATGAACGGGGCGGAAACCAAATGGAGTTTGCGAAAAGCGAACTAATGTTGTCCAATAGGTCCGGCTGAAGACTATAAACTTAGCGCTTCTCGGGAGGCAACCCGAGTTCGTAGTTGTAGATTTTTGCATTTCTTTATTTTTCTTGTATTCGTGATTCTTATTTTTCATCATTTTTGTGCTTCAATTTGCTTCTGCCTCTCGTTTTTAATGTCTTCTTCTCAAAATTCTGTGCAGGAAAGTCCCAGGGAAGAAACTGAAGTATGAGCCGCGGCACAGGTATTGTGAGCCGCGGCACACATCAATCGCAGGGGGAGGCTAAACCAATTGTACCTTGTGCCGCGGCACGGCATAATTGAGCCGCGGCACACTTGAGCATTGAGCCGCGGCACACGAAATCTGTGCCGCGGCAAACAACAAAACGAAACACAGGCAAAAGGGACTGTACCCTGTGCCGCGGCTCACTTTATCTGTGCTGCGGCACACTATGCGGAATCCGAAAGGCCAGGTAGCATATAACACGCATTCGGCCGGCATTATCAGGTACGCTTCCTTTTTCCTTTGCCTTCCCTCCCCAGCGCGACCGGCCGAAGTGTTCTTCAAATTTTTTCCTGCGATTTTCCTTGCAATCTTCAAAAGGTACGCTTCAATCTTGAATGTTTATTTGCTTATGGTTTATATTTGGAAATTGTTTATGCTTTGAATGAATGGAACATGCTTAGTCTCCTTTAAAAGTTTTAGGATTGTTTAGAGAATAACATGGTAGTTTCATCGAATTTTCTTGATTAAATTGGAATATCAATGAGTTGATTGTGTTAAGTTGTTAATGATTGAATTGTATTTCTGTTTTTGGGGGTTGAATCGAGCTATAACTATGTTTATTCTTCAAGTAAACGAGCGCCCTCAAGGTGTCTGATAAATTGCCCAAATGAAAAGTTTTCTTTGAAAAAGCAATCGTTTTGAATTTTTGTGCAACGTATACGTTTTGAATTTACAGCAATCCCAATCCTTACATCCAAGTTAAATGTTTAAGTCCAAATTCATCTTTCTCTCTCGTTTGCGCTAGTTTCTTAAATTCGGAATTTTTGGTTGGATGTCCTTAGCCGCGCATAGATCATTGTTATTATTTTTGCGTGAATAAACCCTCGTGTTGTACTTCTCAGGACTGATTATGGCGCGCACAAAGAAGCTGACCAAGCGTGCTAGGACCGAGTCATCCCCTACGCGAGGGGAGACCTCTCGGGGTCGGGCCGAGGCGGAGGGGCACCAATTTTTGGACCCCGAAATTCACAAGATATTCAACGAAAAGATCCGTCCACGACCACTTATTCCCGAGAGGGGTTTTACTCCAGCTCCTCAGGACGGGGAGTTGCTCACCATGATCGACGAGATGGGGTGGGCCAGATTTACCGCACCTCCCGAGCCAGCGGTTATCTCGATCGTCCAGGAGTTTTACGCCAGCGCTCTGCTGAAGCACATCCGGGCAGGGCATACATTGCCATCTTTAGAGTCTCGGACTCAGGTTGACGTCCGAGGGGTTACAGTTGATTTCTCTCTGACAGCTATTCGGAGGCTTTTTGGGTTTCCGGCGGTTGACGAGTCAGCCTATCACCGAGTGATGACCAGCCTCACTAAGGAGGCCCTGCTTGAGACCATTGCACAGCCCGGTACCGACTGGGAGCAGCGAGCACAGAGTTCGTCCACTTTTCACTTCAGGAGCTCGCGCCTCAGCCGGCTCGGGCGAGCCTGGCTTTATTTCATCTGTGCACGCATTGACCCCACCTCCCAGATCCGTACAGTCTTTCTCTCCCGCGCCCGGATACTTTTTGCTATTACTTCCGGGCTGCGTTTCGATGTGGCCCCCATCCTGGTCCGATCTATCTTCCAGAGTATCCAAGGGGGCCAAGACGGGGTTGAAGCACCCCTCCCTCATCTGCGCTTTATGCCGGCAGTCGGGGCTGACTTGGTCAGACGATGAGCCGATGCTTGCCCCACAGGCCCCGATCGACCACCGCATCATATCGCACTTCGACCAGTGGGGCGGAGCGCCGGCACACGCTCGGGGGCGAGGATTTTTGCTAGAGGAGGCTCACGAGGGATCCCCCGAGCCGCTTTTGTTGACGCATGGAGGTGCCGGCCCGCAGCCCGATAGAGCGAGGTTGGAGGAGTTATTTGATGGGCTGCGGGAGGAGCTGAGGAGAGAGAGGGAGGAGCTGAGAGAGGAGACGAGGAGAGAGAGAGATGAGATGAGGAGAGAGAGAGAGAGAGCTGGATGGCTGCCATGCGGGAGGAAGCGTGGGCGCGCGGAGAGTGTTATTCTTGCCGCGAGCCGAGATGAGAGAGCGAGCCGCGGGTGCCGAGCGGAGAGGCGTCTTGCTGCGAGGGATGCTTATCATCAGGAGCACCTCGCCGCATGGACGGCCCACATCATGCATCCCGACGGGCCATTTATTGCGCCCGCCCGGCCAACCACACCACCCTCCTCACCGGACGATGCCGGCACCAGCTCCTGAGCAGACTGGAGGGGAGTACTTGACCTTTTTACTTTTATTGCATATCATTTTTGTCCATTGAGGTCAATGTACGTCCTAAGTTTGGGGGGGGATTTACTTTCAGTTTTTTTACATTCATTTGTTGTACTCTATTTTATTGCTGTACGTTATTTCGTTGCACTTTTCATTTCTTTGCGTAAAAATTTTTTTAGATAGCCTTGCTTGTCTTAGTTTTCTTTTTTCGTGAATTTTCGTGCTTCTATTAGTGTGATACTGATGTTACGACACTGTTTTTTCTCTCTGAAGAAGCGGGCGAGTTCTAGTCGAGTTGTAGTCAGTTATTTCTGTTCTGCTTAGTATTCAATTAGGTCCGACATTTTTCGTGATTGTAGAGGTCTTGGCAGATAAGAGACGATACATACTTGTTTTTAAATCCCCATCAATACGTTTGGCTACATTTTCCGGATAGTGAGTCGTACTGTTTCTTTAGTCGTGTTGGCACTTAGATTGAGTTTAGAGTCGGTCAGTTTTTCCCTAAAGTCGAGATAATGTGTTCTATGAAGGGAAGTCTAGTAACCGGGGGTATTCGCGTGACCCGTTGTTTACTCTCGCATAAAACGACGACCCTGATTAGACTAGTGATTTAGATATTTCACATGTGCCAATGATAGGGAGCCTAGTAACCGGGGGTATTCGCGTGACCCGCTGTTTACTCTCGCGTAAAACGGCAACCTTGATTCGGACATGCGGAAATTATGTATTCGAGTTGTTTCTCCGCTGTAGACGGGAACTTAGTAACTAGAAGCATCCATATGCCCCATGAGTGTCTTTTACGTCAAACGGTTTTCCAATACATGAGAATGGAGTTTCCACCCTAGGATTATCCCGATGAAACATCCCGAGATCCTAACCTAGTGGTCAACTCGAATCAAATTCTTGAGCATTTATATAAGGGGATACTGTTCGAGGTTTAATTGTTATGAAACTCGTAAAAATTGTGCCGTTAGACTGTGGAACGGGACGAACTAGCTTGGTTGTGTTAGCCTTTCATATTGACGGTCGATTTGACTCGCGTTTTGTTAATCTTTGAGCTGAATCTTCTTCATGAACGGGTGATTAGGACTGAATTTGATTACTTTGCAGAATCATTATTCTGAGTGCAGCTCGCTTTTACGACACTCGTATTATTTAGAGAGAATCACAGGATAGTATTGATTAGGTTGAACACTATGAGTTGCACGATGATTCATGACATTCTTTTATTGACTTTAATTCTTTTTGCTTGAGGACAAGCAAAGGTTTAAGTTTGGGGGTATTTGTTAGGCGTATTTTTATACGCTTATTTATCATTATTTTGTAGTATTTTGGTGAGTGAAATCATCTAAATGAGCTTTTAATGCCTTAATTTTGTATGATTGACAGGAAATTGAAGTCCGGGAGCTAAAACGAGGCAAAACGGGCGAAAACGGCTAATCTGGACGATGAGCCGCGGCACAAGAAAGCTGAGCCGCGGCATAGGAAGACACCAGCCGAAGGGCAGAGTAACCTGTACTCTGTGCCGCGGCACAGAAGAATTTATTTACGCCCAGGTATTCAGCTTTTGGCGATGTGCCGCGGCACAGGTTTAGTGAGCCGCGGCACACTTGGCGGGTTTTGTAGGTCTGCGCGGATTTTGGGCCGTTTCAAAGCCAGTTTTTCGACCGATTGATACGGATGCGTTTTACTGATGTGCTGAGCTATAAATAGGGTTGAAGACCCTAATTTAATTATCTTGGAATCATTGGATCAAAAACCTTGGAGAGCTTAAGCTTGGAGACGGCAGAAGAGGAGGAAGCGAGGAAGAATTCAAGGCGAAGGCGGAAGCTGAAGAACGGAGGAATCCTAGCTTCATCTGCGTTTGAATTTTATGCTTTCATTTATTTATTCTGTATTTTCAGTTTTTAGTATGTCAGGCTAAAGCCCTAATCTAGGGTTTTGATGAAACCTTTATTTTGACGAATTGATTGAGATTATCCAATTTATTACCTTTTTATTGAGTTTTCCCAATTATGTTTAATGCTTGCAATTATCGGCCAATAGTTGTATTGATTTAATCATTCACTTGAATCGGGAGAGGAGATTTGGTGAGGAACTATTGGTGAGGACCGTTTATTCTGTGAGATAGGAATATACTCATAGGAACTACGTGGCCTTTAGGAGATTTCATGCTTTTTGCCTATCGACGAGATAATTCACCTAGGGATAGAGTGCGTTAGTCGCCGTTAGATAAATCTATTGACCTCGGGAGAGGCGGTAGAATATATTAGCAATCTCCGCCTTCAATAAATTGGGAAAATTATTTATTACGGATAATCGAGAGTAAATTCGGATAAACTAAGGTGGATTCAGAACCCTAGACGTATTTATCATTTGATTTCTTTTATCCAAGATATTGTTTTCTACTGCTTAGTCTTTTAGTATTTCTTTTAGTTATTAATCGCAAAAACCCAACTTCGTTTGTTCAAATAAAATTGGAATACGAAAACATCGGTAGTTAGAAATAAAATCCTCGTGGGAACGATACTCTACTTATCACTTTATTACTTGTAAACGATGACGTGCACTTGCGTGTAGGAAATATCGCAACAGACAGCCAAAGAAATCTGGGGAAAACTCAAGATGATTTGCGAGGGAACTGAGCTCTCAAAAGAAAACAATATTTCAAAACTAACTCAGCAATTCGACTCTTTTGAAATGAAACCAACTGAAACTCTTGAGGAACTTGACCTCAGATTCACTGGCATTGTCGGTGAACTTGAAGTGTTGGGCACAATTTATACTCAAAAGGAGAAGAACTTAAAAATTTTCAGATCTCTCCCTGTCCGATGGGACATTAAAACAACAGCTATGCGTGTGTCATGTAATCTTAATGACATATCTACTTTTGATATCTTCTCTGACCTCAAAGCACTTAAGTATGAGATTGACAGGAGAGAGAAAGCCGAAGAATCACCTGCGAGGACTACAACGCTAGCCACTGTATCCAAATGAAGACATAGCATGCCCAACACATCAAATTCTACCCACAAGAATGCTGACAGTGACGATGATATCCTGTCACAAGATGAAATGGCGCTCCTCATGCATAAATTCAAGAAATTCATCAAGCAGTCTGGAAAGACTCCATACAGGCCCAAGCCTGTTCACAAGGTAAGTACCGAATCTTCCTCTGGTGATGCTAACCTGTGTTACAATTGCAGGAAACCAGGACATTATGCAAATAAATATCCTCACCCTAAAGTTCAAAGGTTGTCGAAAACCGAGCAACAAGAAAAAGACAAAAGAAGACGTGCTTGGAGAAACAAGCTCAAGGCCCTGATTTGCGTATCAGAAGCCTCCCCCGCACCAGCAAAGTCCGAAGAATGTATTCAGGCGGTAATGACACTGAGTCGTCCGATGATGAATTCGAAGATAAAGCCTATATGTGCTTTATGGCCAAAGACATACCGGAGGACGAAGATAGCGATGATGAGGTAAGCTCAACCTCAAATACTCCTGTAAATGCATCTCATACCTATCAAAACATGATGAATGAATTTAAAAACATTCAAAAAGGCCCATGAGACACTGAAAAATGAAAACATACAGCTTCAAATTTCTAACCTCGAGCTGAGGGAAGAAAACGACTTGCTGAAAGTAAATTACGTATATATGTATGTTGATTGTGAAAACAGCAAAGTCGATCACGAAAAACTCATGGAGAGCAATCATCAACTTGCTCACGAACTAAATAAGGCTAAGTCTTACAGTGAAAGCAAGATAAATGATTTCATTCCACTCCAAGCCAAAATAAAAACTCTCGAAAAACAAGAAGGAGAACTTGAGACCATCTTGAAATCATTTGACAAAAGATCAAGAAGAAAGCCTCACAAGCAAAGAAGTTTTAGAGGTTTTGGCATCAAGGTTTTGACATCATCAAGAAGTTTTGGCAATTATCAAAAAGGGGGAAATTGTTGGGATAAACAATCCTGTACCGAGTTTCGATAAAGTGCCAACATACAGCAAGTAGTTGTCCCGAAGTCAATCATATAGCAAGATGTGTGTTTTGATAAAGTGCCAACATACAGTAAAAGTATAAAGTGCCATCACACAGCAAGAAGCTCATCAGTCAAAATGACACCAAGTATGGAAGCTGTCCTGAAACATTCATACAACATCTTTCCGTACAGCAGCCCTAAGATAGCCTACAGTGTGGAACCTACAACTACGCAACATGTTGGATACAGTAAAGTGTTGAGATCTTCAACACTTATCCAACAAGACTGGAGACCATTGAAATGGAATCTGCTTTATACGCTAAAGTCAAGCCACAATTTGAAAAGAAGTATTTAAATAATGACAGGATAAAGTATTTAAATACCATCCGATATAGATCTGCAGACAAGGAGAAAAATCCGGATCTTGTACTGTGCAAGTCAATCAACACGTTGGAACGGACTTTTTTCTCAACGGATCTATTCCAAAGGCTATATATATACCCTCGAAGTTTGAAGATCAGGATATACGAAAATACTCGAACATACGAATATACAAAAGATCAAGATCTGAGAATTGAGCAAACTGAGATATACTGAGATACACTCGTGAACATCTCAAGAACAGTATATCAAGAGCAAATATATTTCTTCAAGCATACTGCTATTCCTAAGAGAAGAAATATATAAGTGATCAACCTTGAACAACACATTATCAGCTCAAGCTCAATAAAGTCAAGTTGTTGTTCAACCCGTGATCTTTCATTTGAAGAAAACCATTAGCCCTGTGTGGACTGAGAAAGCCTTGCTTTTCCTGAACAGTGTGTGACAGATCTGCATTAACGAGACGAAAATTCGGCACTGTGTGTGAAAAAGCTAGTCAAGTGAAAGTTTTGACCAATATGTGTGAACGGTTGAAAGCGACAGTCTTAGTATCAATCTGTGTGAACGATACAAGGATAGGTTTGATTTTAGACACGTATTTGTGTAGGTAGTGTTTATAACAAACATTTTTCACTCTTGTGTGGAGGACCAGTGGACGTAGAGGGGTTTACCTCGAACCACTTTAAACATCGTGTCATTTACCTTCTGCAACTTACTATTTTCATTACTGTGATTATTTTACAAGTATACACTGCATACCCTGTACGCACCAAGGAAACAGGAGAAAACCTAGTTGCTGTATTTACAGCAACCTACCTTAACAAACTTCCGCTACGCACTCTTATTTTAAAAACGTACAACTCGTTGCTTAACACACTTTCCAAGCTGTATTCTGTATACTTAGTGGGCAAAAAGTGGTATCGGAGCGGTTGATTCTAAAAAGAATTAGTCGTATTTTTAACCGAATCAGATCCCAAAATTACTTATTTTTGAAAACTTCTTTATCTTTCCTAATCTTAGACATGGATACCTCACTGATTAATAAGGTACCAATATTTTCTATTAACGAGTTTGATGATTGGAGAATTAGGATAGAGGCTCATCTTGCCGCCATGCATGAAGAGATGATTTATGTCATCCAAGAAGGCCCCATAAAAATCATGAAGATGAATACGGCTCCAAGGATTGAAGGCCAAACTCATGCCAAGATGCTCAAGAAAGAGAGTGAACAATGGACCACAAATGATCGAAAACGCACCAACCTCGACAATGTTGCTAAGAATGCGCTATTTGTCACTCTTGACAAAGGCACGTTCTCGAAGGCAAAGAGCTGTAAGACAGCCAAAGAAATCTGGGGAAAACTCAAGATGATTTGCAAGGGAACTGAGCTCTCAAAAGAAAACAAGATTTCAAAACTAACTCAGCAATTCAAATCTTTTGAAATGAAACCAACTGAAACTCTTGAGGAACTTGACCTCAGATTCACTGGCATTGTCGGTGAACTTGAAGTGTTGGGCACAATTTATACTCAAAAGGAGAAGAACTTAAAAATTTTCAGATCTCTCCCTGTCCGATGGGACATTAAAATAACAACTATGCGTGTGTCATGTAATCTTAATGACATATCTACTTTTGATCTCTTCTCTGACCTCAAAGCACTTAAGTATGATATTGACAGGAGAGAGAAAGCCGAAGAATCACCTGCGAGGACTACAGCGCTAGCCGCTGTATCCAAACGAAGACATAGCATGCCCAACACATCAAAGTCTGCCCATAAGAATGCTGACAGTGACGATGATATCTTGTCACAAGATGAAATGGCGCTCCTCATGCATAAATTCAAGAAATTCATCAAGCAGTCTGGAAAGACTCCCTACAGGCCCAAGCCTGTTCGCAAGGTAAGTACCGAATCTTCCTCTGGTGATGCTAACCTGTGTTACAATTGCAGGAAACCAGGACATTATGCAAATAAATGTCCTCACCCTGAATTTCAAAGGTTGTCGGAAGCCGAGCAACAAGAAAAAGACAAAAGAAGATGTGCTTGGAGAAACAAGCTCAAGGCCCTGATTGGCGTATCAGAAGCCTCCCCCGCACCAACAAAATCCGAAGAATGTATTCAGGCGGTAATGACACTGAGTCGTCCGATGATGAATTCGAAGACAAAGTCTATATGTGCTTAATGGCCAAAGACATATCGGAGGACGAAGATAGCGATGATGAGGTAAGCTCAACCTCAAATACTCCTGTAAATGCATCTCATACCTATGAAAACATGATGAATGAATTTAAAAACATTCAAAGGCCCATGAGACATTGAAAAATGAAAACATACAACACCAAATTTCTAACCTCGAGCTGAGGGAAGAAAACGACTTGCTGAAAGTAAATTACGAATATATGTCTCTTGATTGTGAAAACAGCGAAGTTGATCACAAAAAACTCATGGAGAGCAATCATCAACTTGCTCAAGAACTAAATGAGGCTAAGTCTTACAGTGAAAGCAAGATAAATGATTTCATTCCACTCCAAGCCAAAATAAAAACTCTCGAAAAATGAGAAGGAGAACTTGAGACCATCTTGAAATCATTTGACAGAAGATCAAGAAGAAAGCCTCACAAGCATAGAAGTTTTAGAGGTTTTGGCATCAAGGTTTTGGCATCATCAAGAAGTTTTGGCAATTATCAAAAAGGGGGAAATTGTTGGGATAAACAATCTTGTACCGAGTTTCGATAAAGTGCCAACATATAGCAAGTAGCTGTCCCGAAGTCAATCATATAGCAAGATGTTTGTTTTGATAAAGTGCTAACATACAACAAAAGTATAAAGTGCCATCACACAGCAAGAAGCTCATCAGTCAAAATGACACCAAGTATGGAAGTTGTCCTGAAACATTCATACAACATCTTTCCATACAACAGTCCTAAGATAGCCTACAGTGTGGAACCTATAACTACGCAACATGTTGGATACAATAAAGTGTTGAGATCTTCAACACTTATCCAACAAGACTGGAGACCGTTGAAACGGAATCTGCTTTATACGCTAAAGTCAAGCTACCATTTGAAAAGAAGTATTTACATAATGACTGGATAAAGTATTTAAATACCAACCGATATAGATCTGCAGACAAGGAGAAAAATCCGGATCTTGTACTGTGCAAGTCAATCAACACATTGGAACGGACTTTTTGCTCAATGGATATATTCCAAAGGCTATATATATACCCTCGAAGTTTGAAGATCGGGATATACGAAAATACTCGAACATACGAATATACATAAGATCAAGATCTGAGAACTGAGCAAACTGAGATATACTGAGATACACTCGTGAACATCTCGAGAACAGTATATCAAGAGCAAACATATTTCTTCAAGCATACTGCTATTCCTAAGAGAAGAAATATATAAGTGCTCAACCTTGAACAACACATTATCAGCTCAAGCTCAAGAAAGTCAAGTTGTTGTTCAACCCGTGATCTTTCATTTGAAGAAAACCATCAGTCCTGTGTGGACTGAGAAAGCCTTGATTTTCCTGAACAGTTTGTGACAGATCTTCATTGAAGAGATGAAGCTTCGGCACTATGTGTGAAAAAGCTAGTCAAGTGAAATTTTTGACCAATATGTGTGAACGGTTGAAAGCGACAGTCTTTGTATCAATCTGTGTGAACGATACAAGGATAGGTTTGATTTTAGACACATATTTGTGTAGGTAGTGTTTATAACAAATATTTTTCACTCCTGTGTGGAGGACCAGTGGACGTAGAGGGGTTTTCCTCGAACCACTTTAAACATCGTGTCATTTACCTTCTGCAACTTACTGTTTTCATTACTATGATTATTTTACAAGTATACACTGCATACCCTGTATGCATCAAGCAAACAGGAGAAAACCTAGTTGCTGTATTTACAGCAACCTACCTTAAGAGACTTCCGCTACGCACTCTTATTTGAAAAACGTACAGCATGTTGCTTAACACACTTTCCAAGCTGTATTCTGTATACTTAGTGACCAAAAAGTGGTATCGGAGCGGTTGATTCTAAAAAGAATTAGTCGTATTTTTAACCGAATCAGATCCCAAAATTACTTATTTTTGAAAACTTTTTTATCTTTCCTAATCTTAGACATGGATACCTCACTGGTTAATAAGGTACCAATATTTTCTATTAACGAGTTTGATGACTGGAGAATTAGGATGGAGGCTCATCTTGCCGCCATGCATGAAGATATGATTTATGTCATCCAAGAAGGCCCCATAAAAATCATGAAGGTGAATACGGCTGCAATTGAAGGCCAAACTCATGCCGAGATGCTCGAGAAAGAGCGCGAACAATGGACCACAAATGATCGAAAACGCGCCAACCTCGACAATATTGCTAAGAATGCGCTATTTGTCACTCTTGACAAAGGCACGTTCTCGAAGGCAAAGAGCTGTAAGACAGCCAAAGAAATATGGGAAAAACCCAAGATGATTTGCAAGGGAACTGAGCTCTCAAAAGAAAACAAGATTTCAAAACTAACTCAGCAATTCGAATCTTTTGAAATGAAACCAACTGAAACTCTTGAGGAACTTGACCTCAGATTCACTGGCATTGTCGGTGAACATGAAGCGTTGGACAAAATTTATACTCAAAAGGAGATGAACTTAAAATTTTCAGATCTCTTCCTGTCCGATGGGACATTAAAACAACAGCTATGCGTGTGTCATGTAATCTTAATGACATATCTACTTTTGATCTCTTCTCTGACCTCAAAGCACTTAAGTATGATATTGACAGGAGAGAGAAAGCCGAAAAATCACCTGCGAGTACTACAACGCTAGCCGCTGTATCCAAACGAAGACATAGCATGCCCAACACATCAAAGTCTGCCCACAAGAATGCTGACAGTGACGATGATATCCTGTCACAATATGAAATGGCGCTCCTCATGCATAAATTCAAGAAATTCATCAAGCAGTCTGGAAAGACTCCCTACAGGCCCAAGCCTGTTCACAAGGTAAGTACCGAATCTTCCTCTGGTGATGCTAACCTGTGTTACAATTGCAGGAAACCAGGACATTATGCAAATAAATGTACTCACCCTAAAGTTCAAAGGTTGTCAGAAGCCGAGCAACAAGAAAAAGACAAAAGAAGACGTGCTTGGAGAAACAAGCTCAAGGCCCTGATTGGCGTATCAGAAGCCTCCCCCGCACCAACAAAGTCCGAAGAATGTCTTCAGGCGGTAATGACACTGACTCGTTCGATGATGAATTCGAAGATAAAGCCTATATGTGCTTTATGGCCAAAGACATACCGGAGGACGAAGATAGCGATGATGAGGTAAGCTCAACCTCAAATACTCTTGTAAATGATCTCATACCTATGAAAATATGATGAATGAATTTAAAAACATTCAAAAGGCCCATGAGACATTGAAAAATGAAAACATACAGCTCCAAATTTCTAACCTCGAGCTGAGGGAAGAAAACGACTTGCTGAAAGTAAATTACGAATATATGTCTGTTGATTGTGAAAACAGCAAAGTCGATCACGAAAAACTCATGGAGAGAAATTATCAACTTGCTGACGAACTAAATGTGGCTAAGTCTTACAGTAACAGCAAGATAAATGATTTCATTCCACTCCAAGCCTGTTGTTGCCCATAATATTATCCGAAGATAGATATTGCTGGAATGGTCGAGCAACAGCAAATTGCGAGAGCACGTCCGAGGGAATAGAAATAACACAAGATTTGCCGGGTTTGTTAGGCTGGGGCTTGAATGCTCTCGCGAGATGTTATTAATAAGAATACATTTGAGTACAAGTATTAATGTAAGAATGCGATTACAATGAGTGTAAAAGATTCTAAGTATCTAGTTGTTGAGTGCTTGCCGGAAGAACTAGAGTTGTTCTGAGTTCTTCAACTGCCGGGAGTTCTTGGTTTCGTCTCTGCCGACCGTCTTTCAGTTAATAGGTGCTGAGAGATAAAAGCCGAGAGATAGCTGTGTGAAAAGCCAGGTTATGAGTTGAGCTTCTGAACTGGATGTGAAGCAGACCCTTTTCCAAGTGTAGGCAGCCTTCTATTAATAGGAGCTGAGATGCTCTGTTCACTGACGGGCGATTGCCTTTCATGTAATATAATAAGGGGCGATCGTCTTTATGTCACATGGGCTGTCTGACTTAAAGTCTGCGGCTGCTGCTGGCAGCCAGCTGTGCGGTCCAATGAGGAGCCGGCACGCGTCCTGAGTCGCTGTCACGGGCGGTCCCACTGCACACCTTTCGGCGGGTCTGTCGGTAGGTGAGAAGATGCTGATAGGCTGTGCTCAATGATCCACATTCTGTGGCGCCTTTCCTGGATCTGCGCATCTGGGTATCTGTACGAGCTTCGTCGATCGTCGACTGGACGAGCTAGCTTTGCGTGGTAGGAGGCGGTCGTCATTGGCTGGGTACCAGGGGTCGATCGCCAAGTGCCAAGAGACGATCGCCTTAGATGTCGATCGCTCGGCATCGGGACTCGACCTGTGACCCAAGATCGGCCAATTCTGCCTTGGTCTATTTGGCTCTGGCTCGATCGCCTGTCGTCTGTGCCGATCGCCTGTCGAGGTGTATAATTCTCGACATAACAATTGCCCCCAGCTTGCTCCGATGTTGAAACTGTTAGGAATATGCCCTCGAATGCCACTCAGAGGATGAGAGAGTGAGAGCAATTGTATTGTAATTATGAATATTATATTTAATAAGGCAATTATTATTTCTATATTATTGTGTATCACTGGCATTGTGATTTGGTATATAGAATAGTAGCCCTTGCATTTGAGAGTGAACATTCTACTCCTTATAGAGATAAGGAGATAGGCACTAGAAGTGTTTAGAGCTCGAATGCTTAACTAGTTCGCAAGTCGATAAAACTTAACAGGACATTAAGTTTTAATAAGACTTGTATAACTGATGCTAGGACGTGTGCACGTCTTGATAGCATAGTTATAAGTATATTGGTGGGACAGTATACTCGAACACGACTCATACTCGATTCACCACACGGTATTCACTCTCGGAGAGTCGATGACGAATCGAAGGTTGTGATAGTATACGTGGACCTTTGACTTGAGGGTTCGGTAGAAGATGTGTGCTGTGACGTTTAGTTTGTCATTAGAGTAGTTAGACTCATTTGCTTAATTCTTGAGTCGACCTCGAAGTGCGGACTATACGGGCGAGTAGCGATCTTTCTTTGTACACCAAGAAAGGATTCTATCTCTGTTAGTGAGCGGCGAATGTCTATACGGTTAATGGCAAATAAGATCATAAGTCTTTGGCAAAGCATTACGATATAGTCGTATTAGATACACTATTAATCGGTCGGTCTTGATTTGCATTAACACATGTATAGAGTTTAGTCAACGATGAGGTTTGACTTTACCGTGACCCGAAGACTTGACCGGACATCGATGAAGGGTCTATACGTATATAGTATTCACGACATAATGGTTACGGAATGATTCGTTCATTCGTTCTCGATTGGGGTTTACAGATGCGGCCGCTATTTGGCTAAGTCTTTGCCCGCACTCATTAGTTCCTCCCAATGCGGTGAGACGAACCTACGAGTCGCACAATAGGATCATTGATGGATAAATATGAATTAATAATCTCTCTTATAATATTAGATATTAGATATCTAATTTTGATTTATCGGATAAATCAAATAGCGGTCTTATGAATTGTAAGTAGGTTACTAGGTGATTACTTTAATTCATAAATTATATTTCTTAGAGAAATATATATTTGTGTTTGATATAATTAATTAATTGGATTAATTAATTAGTCCAAACACATTGGAAATAAAATGGATTCGTTTGACGAACATCCGGTACACGAGGATTCGTTTTGTGAACATCCGATTACGAGCCGAGTAAATTCAACCCGTCTTCTTGGAAATTTCCCTTAAGGCCGCCCCCCCTCTATCTCTTGTCTCTTATATACTTATTTTATGTCACTAGGTGACATATGTGAGGTGTATTTGATACCCTCAATCATGTGTTAAAGGTAGACTTTCATTTTTTTATAAATAAAAGTCTTTAAAAAGAAGTGAGTAAGGTTGAAAACTTCATCTTGATCTTAGAGACAAGATATAAGAAGAATACATTGAGAGAGAAAATTCCTACAAGCTTCCCTAGCCGCATTCTTGAAGAAAGGAAGCTTGTCGATTTTTCCATCAAGTTCCGGCGTGTGAAGTAGAGGCATCTTGGTTTAGGTGCTTGGAACGAAGGGCTCTTCATCATCATCATCATCATACGAAGGTTTTTCAGAGACATCATAGGTATGGGACTTTGATTCCTTGATCTTCGTATTTTTCTTTTCGTATATACGTTACTTGATCGATCCTCTTAGGGATTCTGTTTATTCTTCCGTTGCGTTTATTTTCTATGGAATCTCAATAGTGGTATCGGAGCAAGGTCAAATATATCGTATATACGATCATCTTTGCATTTGGAATGTTATTTGATGATGTTTATGATTTAGAATCATGATAGATATAATCGAAGAAATTTAATCGTTCATAGTAAGTCAAGTTTCGACTATTTTATGTGAATTATAAATCTGAAAAATTTGATTTTTGTTGATTTATAAGTTCTTCATGAAGTTAAGAAACTTTTTCGTTTTGGAAGCGAGTCGAAAAAATGAGAAAAACGGGGGTTAAACACGAATACCGCACGAAGACGCAGCTGCCGGCAGCTGGCTCTTTGCTTGGCGGCCGAGAGTGACTCGGTAGGCTCAGTAGCTGCTCGGCCAGCTGCCGGCGATGGCCAAGAGTGACTCGGTCAGGCGGTTTCGGGTTTTCGCCCGATTTTGAATCGGGCCGTGGGATGGGCACGATCTGGATTTTCCGGGACTCTATTTTTGTGTTTATATTTCGTTGTAATAATTTCCAAAATTTAAATTGGATTTAATTAGATTTAATAAAATATTTGGAATATTTTTTTAAGGGAAATTATTAGACGAGAATATTGTTTTGGCCGGATTACTTTGAACGGATTAAAATGACGATTATAAATATTAATTTGATTAATATTGTAGAAATTAAATAAATTAATTTTTATATTAATTGGATTAATATATTAATTGATTATTTAATTTCATTTACCGTTACATGTTGTATGGAATGCCTTATGTGATGGTGATATAGCTCGTGGACTTAGTTGTTGATTTGTTCGATTCGATATGGTTGTAAAGGCCATTTTGAGCCTATTTATTTTTACTAGAAAATATGTATAAAAGGACGTATTGTTCAATAATGTAATTATTCATATGGCTATGACGAAGACCGAAGACGACCGATTGGAAGACGAAGAATCAATACTGTATTTTTCTTTTCGTTATTTGGCTTGGCCCAATACTTAGGAAAAAGTCCATGAGCTATATGTTGGTAGTAACTAGGTTGCTATTTATTGTTTTTCATTTTGAATCATTGACAAACCACAAACCGCGCTTATAAACGGATTAATGTGCAAAGTGTAACATATAATCGCGTTAATACTCCCACTTACAAACACTAAGTTATAAAGGTTACGAGGTTTCCTACCCTCCGTCAAACTCATGGAAAATTGAAATCTAAACCGGAATATTATTCTTCCGACTATGTCGGGGTAATATTTTTGGGGAAAGTTGATAAATTCCTAGAGTGCATTAGATGCCTTTGGTTGTGACAAATCAAACCCCTATAAACCGTATGGGTTGCCGGGTAAGATTCAATTGTCAGACTAATAGGAGTTGACGGTTTAAACTTAGATAGTTCAGCGAGCCATAGAAACCGAATGGGTTGAGGGCAAGTGAACTAGGGGTAAAAGAAGATCGAATCATCCATTAGATGGGTTGGTATTAGACACCACTTTATAAAGAATAATAGAATATAAACCGTATGGGTTGCCCTCTATTAAACTTTGTAAAGAAATCGATCACCACTATGAAGTCACCCAAGACTTCCGGATTTAACATGGGAGTGTGTAAATGCCGATAAAATAGTGGGAGTCGAGTTATGAATAAAGAAAGTACTTAAATTCTTTACTCGGATCATAATTAAACAATCACTAACGAATCTCAAACTATTCTCTGCAGTTAACAAAACTCTCAATATGACAATGAACCCACTCGCTATACTACTTGAAAAGAACGTCTGGTAGTCCGAACTATGTGGGTGGCGGAACTTGAGGATTGTCCTAACTATGGAAATCTTGGGATACGTCTTGGGCGGACATCCCGGCGGCTCCTGCAAGAACCCGAGCCAATCAGAAGATGTCGATGCCCATGAGAAATGGGTAAAAGGCGACATAAGAGTGCGAGGTACATGTTAGGCTCAATGACCAATGAGCTTCAACGTGCCCATGAAAAGATGACGTCTTCACGAGCCATCTTAGCGCACTGCCGAGCTCTATGGAGAGCATAGCGAAGCGCTAGATATGAGATATCAAAGCAATTATTCGGCGCCGGGATGAAGGAAGGAGAGAAGGTTGGGGACCATGTCCTCAAGATGATCTCGATGATTGAGAGATTGGAAGCTCTTGATTTTCGGATGCATGCATCTCTCCAAACCGACCTTATCCTGCAGTCACTTCGACTCCTTTTCCCAATTTGTCATGAACTTCAACCGCAATGAGATTGCATGTACCTTAGCAAGCTAATGAACAAGCGACGCCTGAGTCTCGAGATGAAGACAAAGGGAAAGGAAGCTGCACTTGTGATTTCTTCTAAGACTTGGAAGTCCAAGAATAAGAAGAAAAAGAACAAGAAGCAGTTAGGTCCGATAGCCAAGATCGACAAGGGAAGGGGCAAGGCCCCAATGGTTCAAAAGAGCAAAGGGGCCAAGAAAACGGATGTATGCCTCAACTGCGGTGAGCTAGGCCACTGTAAGAGGTATTGTCCAAAGCTTGACCGTAATGCGCCTTCAGGTACGGAACTATTGGCTTTAGAAACAAATTGTTCTGTAACTGTATATTCTACTTCTTGGATACTTGATTCCGGTGAGAGTTCTCACATTTGTACAATGAATCAGGATCTGGAACGAAGTAGGAAGCTGGATTCAGGGGAGATGATGGTCACCGTCGGAAGTGGGCATAGTGTCGAGGCTTATGATATCGGATCCCTTATGTTGGATTTAGAATCTGGTTTTGTTCTCACTTTAGATGATGTACTTGTTTTGCCCAAGGGGCACAAGAATATTGTATCAATTCCGGTCATGGACCGAAAGGGATTTCACTTCTTTATTGGAGATGGGTCTTGTCGTATTTATTTCAGAAATAAATTGGTTGGTACTGCTACATTATTAAATGGTTTATACCATTTAAATTTAAAGAATAAGACAACTGTGAACACTATAACTAGGAAGCGTGGTAGGGATGAAACGAACCAAGCACTTAAGTGGCATCTTAGACTTGGTCATATCGGTCAGACCAAGGTTCATAAAATGGAGAAAGATGGGCTTACGGGTCCATTGGGATCAGATCCCTATCCAACTTGTGAATCTTGCCTTCAAGGCAAAATGACTAAGTTACCCTTCGCAGGGACTTTTGAAAGAGCTGCTAAAAAACTTGGATTGATCCATACCGACGTCTGTGGCCCTTTTGAAGTGGCACGAGACGGCTTTCAGTATTTCATTACATTCACTGATGACCATACCAGGTATGGATTCGTGTACTTACTGAAACATAAGTCTGAAGCTTTTGATAAATTCAAGGAATTTAAAGCCCTAGTTGAAAATCAAACAGGTAACCGTGTTAAGACTCTTCTCGATCGGGGTGGTGAGTACATGAGTACCGAATTTGATGAGTTATTAAAAGAACTAGGAATAGTGTCACAATTCACTCCTCCAGCTACTCCACAATTAAATGGTGTATCAGAAAGAAGGAACCGAACCTTGTTGGACATGGTTTGCTCCATGCTTAACTATACTGATCTACCGATTTATCTGTGGGGTTACGCGCTCCTTCTTATTGTGCATATCTTGAACAGATGTCCTTCCAAATCCGTTCCTAAGACTCCCCATGAGATGTGGAGAGGTAGGAAACCAAGTCTTAATCACATTAGGATTTGGGGATGCCACCTTATGTCAAGAAGACTAAAGTAGAGAAATTGGAAACTAGGTCTCTGAAAGGTCGTTTCATAGGATATCCAGGGATTCCATGGGATATCTATTCTACATGCACGAAGATCATAGGATCATCGTTGCTATACAAGCACACTTCTGGAAGATCGGTTTATTCGGGAAGGAGGGCGAGTAGAAATATTTCTTTGGAAGAAATAAAAGAAACACCACATGAGACACCTATGCAAGATACAAGAACCGAACCTTCAAATACAAATACAACCTCGCAAGTCTAGTAGAATTTCTCAATTACCCGAGAGGTATGGCTATCTGCATCAAGAGGAACCAGGTGTCCATGAGATGACAGAAAGTAGTCAAGAGAATGATCCTTCTACATACGACCAAGCGATGGTAGACGTTGACTCCACCAAGTGGCAAGAAGCTATGGAAGCCGAGATAGACTCAATGCATGCTAATCAGTCTGGACTTTAGTAGATCGTCCTAAAGGCATAGTGCCTATTGGAAACAAATGGATCTATAAGAGAAAAGGCGATGGAGATGGCAAGGTTGATACCTATAAGGCCGGGCTTGTGGCAAAGGGTTATTCCCAAATAGAAGGAATCGATTACTTGAGACCTTCTACTTTGTAGCTATGATTAAGTCTATTCGCATGATGCTTGCTATAGCGACCCACTTAGATTATAAAATATGGCAAATGGATGTGAAAACGGCATTCCTAAATGGATTCCTCGAGGAGGAGATTTATATGGAAGCGACTAAGGGATTCATATCTCAAACCAATATTCATAAAGTATGCAAACTTGACGTGCCATTTATGGATGAAGCAAGCTTCACGGAGTTGGAATCTTCGTTTTAACGAGACAGTCAAGAGTTTGATTTTGTCCAAAGCGAAGAAGAGCCCTGTATTTACAAGAAGGTTAGTGGGAGCAAAATTGCGTTCTTAATACTATATGTAGATGACATTCTACTTATAGGAAACGACGTAGGAATGCTCGATTACGAAAGCTTGGCTTTCTAAAGAGTTCTCAATGAAAGACTTGGGAGAAGCTACCTATATTCCAGGTATTCGTCTCTAGGGATAGAGCGAAAAGAATGTTAGGTCTTTCCCAAGCCCTCTACATAGAAAAGATCCTGAAGCGATTTAGGATGGAAGATTCTAAAAGAGGGTTTCTACCTATGTAACATGGTGCAAAACTTTCCTTAGAGATGTGTCCTCAAAGTGAGGAAGATAGAAAGGAAATGAGCAATGTACCTTATGCTTCAGTGATAGGTAGCCTTATGTATGCAATGATTTGCACTAGACCGGACATTGCCTATCTTTGTGAGCGTAGTAAGTCGGTTTGATCAAATCCAGGCGGGAACATTGGGCTATGTAAAGAACATTCTTAAGTACCTAAGGAGGACTAAAGACTTGGTTCTTACATACGGCGGTGGAGAACTAAGAGTGATGGGTTATACAGACTCAGATTTTTCGGGGACATGGATGCTCGGATGTCCACATCGGGGTATATCTTTACTCGAATGGTGGGGCGGTTTCTTGGAGAAGTGCCAAGCAAAGTTCGATTGCTATCTCCACATGTCAAGCCGAATATCAGCGACCACGGAGAGGCTGCTAAAGAAGCTTTTTGGATAAAGAAGTTCACTGAGGAACTTCAAGTGGTTCCTAACGCAGAGAAGCCCGTGACACTGTTTTGTGACAACGACGGAGCTGATGCACAGGCTAAGGAGCCTAGGGCTCACCACAACACCAAATATATTGCGAGAAAATATCATTTTGTTAGAGAAATGGTTCGGGATGGGAATGTTACACTGCAAAGAGTAGACACAGCAAATAACGTTGCTGATCCGCTTACCAAACCACTATCTCAGAAGGTCTTAGAGAGACATCTGGAGAGTATGGGTATTAGATACCATAGTTTGTGGCATTAAGTGCAAGTGGGAGATTGTTAGGAATATGCCCTCGAATGCCACTCAGAGGATGAGAGAGTGAGAGCAATTGTATTGTAATTATGAATATTATATTTAATAAGGCAATTATTATTTCTATATTATTGTGTATCACTGGCATTGTGATTTGGTATATAGAATAGTAGTCCTTGCATTTGAGAGTGAACATTCTACTCCTTATAGAGATAAGGAGATAGGCACTAGAAGTGTTTAGAGCTCGAATGCTTAACTAGTTCGAAGTCGATAAAACTTAACAGACATTAAGTTTTAATAAGACTTGTATAATCGATGCTAGGACGTGTGCACGTCTTGATAGCATAGTTATAAGTTTATTAGTGGGACGAGATACTCGAACACGACTCATACTCGATTGATCACACGGTATTCACTCTCGGAGAGTCGATGACGAATCGAAGGTTGTGATAGTATACGTGGACATTTGACTTGAGGTTCGGTAGAAGATGTGTGCGTGACGTTTAGTTTGTCATTAAAGTAGTTAGACTCATTTGCTTAATTCTTGAGTCGACCTCGAAGTGCGGACTATACGGGCGGTACCGATCTTTCTTTGTACGCCAAGAAAGGATTCTATCTCTGTTAGTGAGCGGCGAATGTCCTATACGGTTAATGGCAAATAAGATCATAAGTCTTTGGCAAAGCATTACGATATAGTCGTATTAGATACACTATTAATCGATCGGTCTTGATTTGCATTAACACATGTATAGAGTTTAGTCAACGGTAGGGTTTGACTTTCCGTGACCGAAGACTTGACGGGACATCGATGAAGGGTCTATACGTATATAGTATTCACGACATAATGGTTACGGAATGATTCGTTCATTCGTTCTCGATTAGGGTTTACGATGCGGCCGCTAATTTGGCTAAGTCTTTGCCCGCACTCATTGGTTCCTCCCAATGCCGGCTGAGACGAACCTACGGAGTCGCGCAATAGGATCATTGATGGATAAATATGAATTAATAATTTCTCTTATAATATTATATATTAGATATCTAATTTTGATTTATCGGATAAATTAAATAGCGGTCTTATGAATTGTAAGTAGGTTACTGGGTGATTACTTTAATTCATAAATTATATTTCTTAGAGAAATATATATATTTGTGTTTGATATAATTAATTAATTGGATTAATTAATTAGTCCAAACACATTGGAAATAAAACGGATTCGTTTGACGAACATCCGGTACACGAGGGATTCGTTTTGTGAACATCCGATTACGAGCCGAGTAAATTCGACCCGTATTCTTGGAAATTTCCCTTAAGGCCGCCCCCCCTCCATCTCTTGTCTCTTATATACTTATTTTATGTCACTAGGTGACATATGTGAGGTGTATTTGATACCCTCAATCATGTGTTAAAGGTAGACTTTCATTTTTTTATAAATAAAAGTCTTTAAAAAGGAGTGAAGACAACTTCTTCTTGCTTTAACTCATAATCACGAATTTGAGAGAGAGAGTAAGGTTGAAAACTTCATCTTGATCTTAGAGACAAGATATAAGAAGAATACATTGAGAGAGAAAATTCCTACAAGCTTCCCTAGCCGCATTCTTGAAGAAAGGAAGCTTGTCGATTTTTCCATCAAGTTCCGGCGTGTGAAGTAGAGGCATCTTGCTTTAGGTGCTTGGAACGAAGGTCTCTTCATCATCATCATCATACGAAGGTTTTTCAGAGACATCATAGGTATGGGACTTTGATTCCTTGATCTTCGTATTTTTCTTTTCGTATATACGTTACTTGATCGATCCTCTTAGGGATTCTGTTTATTCTTCCGTTGCGTTTATTTTCTGTGGAATCCCAATAGAATCATGGGGCGAGGTGGTTCTGGCGATCGTGTAGGATGAAGACGGGCGATCCGTTGAGCGGACTACGGTTTCGGACTTGGGCGATCTGGTCGATTGGCGAGCTATCTTCGGTCTTGTACCTGCAATAAACAATTTTGCCAATCCCTCTTAGAAACTTGATAATTTCGTCGTTGAGGAACCGGGCACAGTCGCGGAGTTCGATGGACCGACTCCATGACCATGTCTTGTGCGCGAGCGACATTGTCTGTCTCGTGACTCATTTTATTGTGAGGGTCCTCCGTTAGGCTGCACCTCGCCTCGTATTTAAACGAAGGGCGTGCGGTCTCGGTATGGAGGAGTCCTTGCACGGGGCGTCGTCGGATGAATCGACTCCACGCCTGCGGATTGTTAGCTCTTTTCTACCTCGAATCGTCATGTTAGATGGCAATCCTCGATGGTATACGTTGAGACGGGGGTAGTGACGCGTCGCATTGTCCAGGTTCACCATGTTAGATGATGAACCTTTGAGGGCGGGCGAGCGTGTCCACTGATTTGATTGGAGGGTCCTTCGACCGCGCCCACCTCGTATTTAAACGAAGGGCGAGCGATCTCATCCCAAAGGAACCTTGCATGGTCTAAGCAGTCGGTTCCATCGACTACCAGGACCATGGCTGCACTCTTCCACCTCGGATCGTCATGTTAGATGCCGATCGTCGATGGTGTACGTTTTGCGGGGGAGGCGATCTCGTGCCTCAGTCCATCATGTAAGATGACGAACTGTGGAGTGAGTCCTCCGTTTTGGTGATGTTGCTTGATTCTGGCGATCGGGTTAGAAGATTGATGATTGTCGCTGATCGCGCTGCTCATAGGTTGAGAAGTAACCTTTGCCTGTACAGAAAGTCTGCGGCTTTAGCGCAGAAGACCGCGTAGGTCGGGGGAAGGTCCTTCGTAAGATGCCTGAACATAGGCGAAAGAACATGGAACCCTCCGAGGACCAAGTATAGGGCGATCTCGTTGCTTATGGGCTCGCCGTTGAGGATGATCTCATCTACACGGTCGATGTAGTCTGCGTCGGACTCTTCATCCCCCTGCCTGATCTGCATCATGCGATGGGGACCTTCCGGCCGAGCGACCTTGGTGGCGAAGTAAGCTGTGAAACTGTTCGCCAGTTGATCAAAGGAATTGATGGATCGCGGCGGCAATGAGGTGTACCACCTGTGGGCAAGATCGTCCAGCGTCAGTGGGAACATTCGGCATCTGGTTGCGTCTGATGCCCCACACCAAGTCATATAGATTCGGAACTTGCTCAGGTGAGTCTCGGGGTCCGACCTCCCCTCGTACAAAGGTGTTTTCGGAGGAGCAATCTTGCGCTGCACGGGTGCGAGCTCGATATGGACCGCAAGCGGATCGCTCGGCCCGGCGATCTTGTTACTGGCGCCTGCCCCATATTCGAGGAGGGCCTTCATGTCGTCGAGCTGGCGTTGCATCGCGGCCATCGTTGTAGCTTGGTCGCTCGTGGTTCGGCTTCCGAAGCGGGGGCCGAGGCGATCGTGTACCGATCTCCTGACTCCGCGGTCGCCGACCTCGGTTCTTCGGTGAGGAGGATCCAGATGACTGGTCGGCCTTCTGGGAGTTGGATAAGCTGAACTCCTGGTGACGGACTCGGGTTCCGTCATCTCGTGGCTGGGACCGGACTGCCCCGGTCGCCATGATGGGTCGCTTACGAGGCGGCTGAAGACGGAGGTGTCCCGGCTTGCGAGTGCCTCTTCTTGCGAATTGGGGCTGTAGGTCACAAGTCGTCCAGGTACAAGTCTAGAGGGGGGGGTGAATAGACTTGTAGAAACTCTTGAACTCTTTTTCCGAAGAGTGAGTTTCTTCAGCTGATAGTCAAACAAATGACTTGGAGTCGTTTGTTCTTGGATAAGTGCGGAAGTCAGCTGATGACGAATATAAATTAATCTAATGAAACACTTTAACAATGTATGCAGCAGTTAGAGTATGATGCAGTAAAACAGTAAATAACACAGGCAGTTATAGTGGTCTCAGAGGTGGGGTAATCCTCTACTAATCCACTTTTCTCCAAACCAGTTGGAGATGAATTCACTATAATTCTCAACCAGTGATAAATATTACAGTGATTCACTACACACTACAACAGCTTCCAACCAGTGGAATTCCGTGCCGTTGTACACACACTTGACTGCCTTGCACCTCTTGATCCTCGATCCTCGGATGCCTTTACAGTCACTTACTTCAACCAGTGAAGTACTCCGTACTCAAGTTTTATAGACAAGAGTGTTTGTCTTCTCCAACTTAAGAGCTTCCTTGAATATGAACTTTTTGGATCTGCTCTTTTTCACGATGCTATTTGATTGCTTGAGATTGCTTTGTTTGCTTTGATCGCTAGAGTATATGTTCGCACCGGTGTTTGCTCAGATTCAAATCTTCAGATATATATAGGTCAGATCTTCTGAGCTTCTTCCTTGTAGCCGTTGCAAATCTGAACAAATCCGTCCGTTGGAGGGAGACTTCATTGTTTAATCTTTTCTGAACGTTGCAAGGCTGGATTCCCATTATTTAATTTTATCTTCCGACCGTTGTGAGGACTTCTGCATGTGAGCGCCGAATCTTTTGAATATAAAAAGATTAAAGTCTTCACGGTGGGTCAGGATGATTTAAATAAATCATATCTCTTGCGGGAATCACTCCAATTTGTCTCTTCACGTTGCATGTGAGCTTTCCGTAATATTTGACTTTTCAAAGCATGCTGACGTGGACTTGGAGTACTAGGCTGTAGTTGAGTAGGCTGATGTGCAGCTTACATCTCTGCAGGTAGGTCCTCTTGGCTGTATACTGTTTGAGACTTGTCTGATCAGGTGACTTCCCTGAGGTACCTTGGTTGCAGTCTGGTCAAACTTCTCTGATAAATTTTAGTTGACCAGGGCTACTCTGACTGGAGTCGGCTGTACTTCTGTGATGGACTAGGCTGTATTTTAGTACTTAGCCGATTTTCAGCCTAACTAACTTTGGCCTATAGAAGACACTCATTTGGTTCTTCTTTACATATTTCCAATTTTATACTTAACATATTTTGGCCTATGGAAGATATTCATTTGGTTCTTCCTTACATTTTGCCAAGTAATAAACATTTGATTTTGAATTAATGACATCATCAAAATCTAACAAGTATTCCTAACAAATTCCCCCTATTTTGATGATGGCAACACTAAGTAAGAAATCAAACGACCAAGTCTGCACTTAGGTGCGAGACAAAAACTGAAATCAGTCTAATATTGAGACAACTGGAAAATTGTCATTCAACAGACTGTTCATAAAATTTTCTGACTTATCATTTGAATTATACAAGAATGTTTTAAGTACAGAAAATAAAATTACAAGTAAGAAAATAACTAAAATCATCTGCCTCTTCCTCTGCCTCTTCGAATAGGCTGCATGGCAGGCTTGAATGGTTTGGCTCCGATAGGTCTTACCTTGACTGGAGCAAGGCCATATTTTCTTTTCACCACGAGTGCTACGAAATCCTGCTCCTGCTGAGATCTGAATTTGTTCTCAAGGCATATTAGCTTGATTTCCTCCTGGAGTTGTAGCTCATCAAGTTCACCATCCATGCGGATTGGTGCTTCTTCAGCTCTGAATAAGGGAATCATAGGAAATGCATTTTGCTCTTTTGCGTACTTTTTCAGAATGGCCCAAAGCTTAGGATGAACTTCTTCCATCCAGTTTATGAAAATCTCCTGTGGGGAGAGTTTGTCATCTTGAAGTAGTTCCCAGACATAAAAGTCTCTGATGAACTTCTTCCTAGCAGCTCCCCACATTTCAAGAGCTTCAAGTGGGCAGAAATCCTCAAGAAACCATAGCTCCAGCCCTTCCCATTCAAGAGTAGGTTCAAAGCCGCTTCTGGTCCTTCTTCTTTTTCCTGCAGGCTGGTCAGCCTGGTCTTCTTGATCTACAGCTTCCTTCCTCTTTAGGCTAGAGGGTCCTTCAATCTGAGGGACATCTTGCTTCTTCTTACTTCTGATTTCTCTTTCTTCCCCCTGAATCCTCTCTTCCCCCTTTTTGCCAGCATCAATAAGGATTGTCAACTGTTGTTCCATGCGGCTCATCCAATCAGACATGCCAAAAGGCATTCTGTTGTTTGTAGGAGGAGGAGGCTGAGGGATCTCTCTCTGAAGTAGGTTGTCAATCTTGGCATTTATGGTCTGAAGGTCAGGAGTGACCTGTGTTGATAGCAGCTCCCCAATAGTGTCTCTGACAATTTGCTTGATCAGCTCAGTCATGGTAGGAGATAACTGAGCTGGTGGAGAGTGCTCTCCTGATCCTTCAGCTAGGGAGCCATTCGACTGCAGGCTCCTGGCTGCAGCAGGTAAGTCAGATTGGGTTCTCTCCGGGGTCCCTGACCTGGAGTCCTCTGCTAGCTCTGCATCTAGGCTGGTGTACCTGGCAGGTACAACAATCCTATCTGCAGCTGCATGAGTTGCCTCTGGCTCTGCATGATTTGCCTCTGGCTCTTTGGCTCCTTCTCTTTCTCCTTCTTCCCTTTCTTCTTCTCCAGATTTTTCTTTCTCTTTTTCCTCATCTTTTTCTTTTTCTTCTTCCTTTTCTTGTTCTGCTCCTCCTTCACCTCCATCATCATTATCATCATTATCATCATCATCATCATCCTTAGCATCATCCTTCTCCTTCTCTTCTCCTTCATCATCATCATCCTTCTCCTTATCTTCTTCATCTTTTTCCTGCTCCACTTCTTCTCCTTCTTCTTCATCCCCTTCATCATCTACTTCTTCTGTTTTCTCAATCTCCTCTGTTTGTTTTTCGACTGGTATATTTTCTTCAGATTCTTTTTTCTTCTTCATCCTCTTCAACCAAATTGATAATTTCATTATCTCCATTAATTTCTTCAATCCTAATCTCCTTTTCTACTTCCTCTTCCTCCTCCTCTCCAAAACTACCATCAAAAATACTTAACATTATAGAATGGATAAAATGGTCCATGTTTGTCCCAAAATGTGACATGAACCAGTTATCCTGGAGGAGTAAAGTTAAATCTGACTCTTTGCAAAAATTAGTCAGAACATCCTCAGTGGCTTGGGGATAATCCCAACCACTAGTTTCAACAAAGATTTGGAAATTTGTAAAAGACATGGTTTTGAGAGTTTTCCACTCTTTAAAAATATTTACGAAAGAGTGTTTTTCTGCTTGTGGCTTGACAAGCTGAAGTTGTTCAATGGAGAGATTAAAAGTATTATTATCTAATAGGTTAAAAGTGTAATCTGCTTCAGGAATAGAAATAATAAGACCTGCTTCCTCCTCTTCTGATATGTAAACTGGAGGTGTGATAACCGGTACAATCCGAGTTTCGAGTGTGCAGTGCGAGCAAGTCTGGTGAACTGGAGGCTGCGATGGGTGGCGTGATGTTCGTCGCTCTCCTTGACTGCAGCTTCCTTGGCCTCTTTGGAGAGGGTACAGGTGATGACTGCAGGTTGGAAGGTCCTTCTGGGGCTGGTCCCCTTCTCTTGAATCGGATGGCGATTGGTGTATCGTCAGACTCATTCTCGGACTCGACTGCAGTTCCGATCTCAGCTGCAGATTGGTCCGAGTCTGATAAATCGTATCTTGGGCAATAGCTTGAGTCTGGCAAATCCTTCAACAACTGGGCTGCCCTCCCAGTGACTCCAACCTTCTTCTTGTCATGGTCCATGTGACCTAGCCTCTTGTTTGGGTGGAAAGGGTCAATGTTTCCCTTGGCCACTCCAGTCTGCTCCAAGAACCAACTAAGATGCGTTCCGAACGCCAACTTAGTCTTGAACTTCTTCTCACCTTCGAGCCATTCGACCTTGTTCACCTCGCGAACAAGTTGCCTGAAAATATAATCCGCCCAATCAACTTCCTCTTGTTGAATCAACGCACCCAACACCATGAATTTGGATGATGACAGTTGGTCATAGCTGCCTGCCATCCCCATCACTATCTTGTTTGTGATGTCCAACGCAACTCGATAAATTCTTTTCAACTCAGTTCTCTTCGCTATAAACTTCAATTTCTCTGGGATGTTTTCGAGTTTGATCGTCTTCCAGGTTTCGGCGGGTGATTGTTTGAGCGCTTCGACCGCCAAACCGCGATGTTTCATCCCGAATACAGAGCGAATCTTCTCTGTATCTATGGTGACTGGTTCTCCACCGACTTTGCTCTGAATTCCGTGCTGAATCAGGTAAGCATTGCGATAAAATTCAACCACATCTTCCTTGAACAAATGTTGCGGGTTGATGTCGAGAAACGGGTAGATCCCGTTCAGCTTCATCGCCCGGATTAGGTTGAGCATATCGAAGTCCTCTAGATTTGCTTCTAGTAAACCTTCGAAATCGACGACTATGGAGAAGATGACTTGGTCCTTCATCGCCTTCAAGTTTACGCCTTCAAAAGATGCCATTTCTACAAAAAGGATTTTAGGATTTTTAGTGTGTATTTTGCTCTGTAAGTTCTAGGGTTTCTGAAAGCGTAAAGAGGAAATTGAAAGGTTTTCTTCCTTATAAAGAAGATGAAAGGACGTTTGGATTAGTTTATTATAAATTTAAACGGTGGTACGCCTTTTCATATTCTTTTGAATTTCAAATTTGAATCGGTGGCCCCATTTAAAATTTGACGGTTGATTCTGATTGGCCGCCGTAGAGGTTAATTAAATAGGCGTGTGACGCGTGTATTTAAAATTGCCACTTGGCTTATAAAATGTATTTTTAAATGCTATTTCTTAAGCCAAAATAATATTATAAATATGGCAGATAATAATTAAAAATAGAGATCAGTTTAGAGAACTTAGCTGGTTTGTTTCGTTGACTGTTGACTGTTGACCACTCTGCAACAGGTGAGTTTGACTTTTCGCCTGGTATTCTGTACAGCTAAGTTGCTTCGTCTGGCCTTCGTCTTCTCGCCTGCATCAGCTTAGGCTGATTCTGGGGGTCCGTCCTTCCTTCAACTTGCTTCAGAACTAGATTCCCAATCTAGTAATCCAAGGTCTCTGCTAAGCTCTAGGAATCTTTCTTCTGGCAGGGGTTTGGTGAAGATGTCAGCTATTTGGTAGTCTGTGCTGACTCTTTCAACTCTAACCCTTTTGTTAAGCACATGGTCTCGAATGAAATGGTGCTTAACGTCAATGTGCTTCGTCCTTGAGTGCAAAACCGGATTGTTGGTTATTGCAATAGCACTATTGTTGTCACACCAAATTGGAACTTCGTTGGCAATAATATTGTAGTCCCTTAACTGTTGTCTGATCCATAGAATCTGTGCACAACAGCTACCTGCAGCTAGGTATTCTGACTCTGTAGTGGAGATAGAGTTAGAAACCTGCTTCTTGCTAAACCAGGATATCAGTCTGGTTCCTAGGAATTGACACGTTCCACTAGTGCTCTTCCTGTTGATTTTGCATCCGGCGAAATCCGCATCTGAGTATCCTGATAGCTCGAAGTTGTCATCTTTGGGGTACCACAGTCCAACATTAATTGTAGACTTTAGGTACTTAATTATTCTCTTGGCTGCATCTAGGTGTGATTGCTTCGGCTTGGACTGGAATCTTGCACAAACTCCAACTGCATATGATATATCTGGCCTGCTTGCAGTGAGGTACAGAAGAAATCCGATGAGTCCTCTGTAGTGGGTTGAGTCTACTGATATGCCTGCCTCGTCTGCATCCAGGTGAGTACTTATGCTCATTGGAATTCTTGCGGGTTTGGCTGATTACATTCCATATCTCTTGATAAGATCCCTAGTATACTTTGCTTGGTTGATGAAAATTCCTTTTTCCATCTGCTTAACATGTAATCCGAGAAAGAAGTTAAGCTTTCCCATCATACTCATCTCAAATTCTCCTTGCATGAGGTTGGAGAATTTCTCACATAGTTCTGGATTGGTTGACCCGAATATGATGTCATCCACATAAATCTGAACTATTAATATGTGGCCTTCGTGCTCCACTCTGAATAGGGTCTTGTCCACTTTTCCTTTGCAAAATCCATTTTTCTCAAGAAACACAGACAGTGTTTCATACCATGCTCTCGGTGCTTGCTTGAGTCCATACAGAGCCTTCAATGACTTATAGACTTTGTCTCCTTTGACAAAACACGGGGTTGCTCTACATAGACTTCTTCTTCTAGGATTCCATTCGAAACGCACTTTTACATCCATCCGGTAGACTTCAAAGTCCTTGAATGCAGCATATGCGAGGAATAGTCTGATGGCTTCTAATCTTGCAACAGGTGCATAAGTTTCATCAAAATCTATTCCCTCACACTGTGCATAACCTTTTGCTACGAGTCTGGCTTTATTCCTAACAACAGCTCCGTCTTCATCACTCTTGTTTTTATACACCCATTTGGTGCCAATAACTTTCTTGTGATTGGGTCTGTCTGTTAGTTCCCAAACTTTGTTTCTCTCCATCTGCTCCAATTCCTCTTGCATGGCATTAATCCATGAATAATCTTCCAAGGCTTGTTCTGTCGTCTTGGGTTCAATTTGTGACATGAAAC
Organism: Orobanche coerulescens; assembly: GCA_033398695.1. Classification (NCBI taxonomy): domain Eukaryota; kingdom Viridiplantae; phylum Streptophyta; class Magnoliopsida; order Lamiales; family Orobanchaceae; genus Orobanche; species Orobanche coerulescens. The sequence continues at coordinate 142,184,450 of CM065805.1, read as the reverse complement.
ATGAGAACATCGCCATTCCTGCTGGTAGAGTTGACTGTCTTGTCTTGACTCCATCAGTCAACTTTCCGATAATTTGCTGAATTGGATGATCCTTGAGCCATTTGGGGATCTCGTCCTCTTCTGGGTTTGTTCCCCCTGTTGGATTGCTCTGGTGGTTATCTGCATCTACTGGATTCTGGTCTGCAATTGGATCAGCTACCGCCTTGTCATCTGCAGCTTGGTTCTGAACTGCAGATGAGTCTTTGTCTGCTCCGGCTGGGTCTTCTTCAGCAGCAACTGGATCAGATAGGTTTGATGATCCTGTCTGATCTGCAGTTGGGTCTTCATCGGCTGCAGTTGGGTCATCAGGCTGATCTGCAGGTGAGTCCACCATTCCAGTGTCATGTACAATGACTTCTTCAAGGGTTGCTGACTTGAGCTTGTTCTCAATTTGCTCAAGTTGTTTCCTGTACTCAACGGTAGATTCATCAAAAACAACATGGGGTGTTTCCTCCACAACTAAGGTTCTTTTGTTAAAAACTCTATATGCCTTGCTTCTTTGGGAATATCCCATAAATAGACCATCATCAGTTTTAGCATCAAAGGCATTTAGCTGTGTTTTACCGTTGTTGTGGATGAAACACTTACAACCAAAAACATGAAAGTAAGCAACGGAGGAGTTCTATTATTCCAAACCTCATAGGAGTTTTGCCATGTCTCCCTACTATCATACTCCTGCTCAGGTGTGGCAGTGTGTTGACAGACTTCACCCGTAACCTCTTGGGTAGGTCTCGCTTCGCAATCATGGACCTTGCCGCTTCCTTCGTGGTTCTGTTCCTTCTTCTTTCAAAGCAACACCATTCTCACAAGGCGTCACATGCCGCAGAGCTCATGCCGGATCCCATTACGATCGCTGAAATCGCTTATCGCCTTGTTGAGAAACTCTCCTCCTCTGTCTCGATCCGATCTTGATTATGGAGAGGGATTTCTCATTCGATCCTTCTCACAGCCTGTAACTTGGTCAAGGTTTCACTTTTCTTGTATAGAAAAATGATCCAAGTGTACCTTGAATAATCATCTACAATCACAAGAGCATGCTTTCTGCCGCTCAAAGTCCTTAGCTTGATAGGACCAAATAGATCCATGTGGAGTAGATCTAAGATCCTTGTTGTGAGCGTTGTAGGCTGAACTGGCTTGAACGATGCCTTGGTCTGCTTTCCCTTCTGACATGCATCACAGAGTGCTTCCCTCTTGAATGCTTCATTTGGAAGTCCTCTGACCAGCTTCTGAGAGCTAATCTTGTTGATGGCTTTGAAGTTCAGGTGACATAGTCTTTTGTGCCACAGCCATCCATTCTCAGCTACAGTCTTGGATAGAAAACAAGAGTTAGGTGTTCCTGTGTTCCAATCAATCATGTATACATCTCTTCTTCGGAAACCTTGTAGCTTTATTTCTCCAGATAAGATGTCTATCACCATACACTTCAAGATGGTGAAGACTACTAGATTCTTCTCGTCGCAGAACTGGCTTATGCTCAGGAGGTTGTACTTGAGCCCTTTGACATAATGGACTTTGGATATGACAATGTTTCCTCGGTGCAGCTCTCCAAAGCCTTTTGTCTGTCCTCTAGAGCTATCTCCAAAGGTTACATCGGGACCTCTTTCTTTGATATATTTGGTCAGCATCTTCTTGTTCCCGGTCATGTGCCTTGAGCATCCAGAGTCTACAAACCATTCTTCACCTCCAAACTTTGAGCTTGAGGAGATGTGGTTGTAGTCCTTCCACCTTTTCTGCAATTAAACAAGCAGAGATTTAGGTACCCAAATTTGTGTGGGTCCTTTGGGGTTAGTGGGTTTCCTGGAGAATTGATTTCTCCTTGGATTATAGGAATTATTATTATAACCCTTAAAAGGTGCCTGTGGTCGAGGTCTAAGTCTCCTGGTTGGATTGTATACCGGATATTCCTCAAAATAGTGTGGGCCATTTCTAAATCTAGGCTGAGACCATTTATTAAACCTTTGTGGTCTCCATACTTGTTCGTTTTGGTAATTAGGATAACCTTGAGGTTTCCATCTGCCCCTCCCATTATGAAATCGATTTTTGGGGAGTTGTTGGTAATAGTGGGCATGTTGTCTGGGCTGCTGCTTTTGCCTGGGCCACTGCCTAGTCGCCTGTCTAGGTGGCTGTCTGGTGTAACCTGACTGCAGCCTAGACGTTTGACTTGGCTGTTGCCTGTTTTTGAATATTGGTTTATAGTGACCTCTTGTAAGTACACAATTCGCCCAGAGTTGAAGACGCTTTCAGGGTGGTTATTTCCTGCGCCTGAGTTTTATTTATCTGTGCCAGCTTAGTAAACTCAGCTTTGGCATGAGCAAGTGCAGCTGACTTTTCTTTAAGTAAAATATTTAGCCGGTCTATCTCAGCTGTATTGGCACTTGCCTGGTTTTTAAAATCAGCTGTATTTGTCTCAGCCTTATTTAAATCTAGCCGAGTTTTTGAAATCATTTTTCACCGCCTATTCTCATCTTGCATGAGTCTTCTCTCATTGTCTGACTTGGTGTGCGATTTAAGTGTTTCAAAATCTTTGAATAACTGATTTACCGATTCATGTAAATCCATATCTTGTGACATGGCTGAGCTATTATTTGAACCGGTAGGTTTAGAGGTTACCTCTTCATCGCCTAAGTTTGCCATCGTGCAATCATATTCCTCGTCGTCATCGAAAAGAAACCGCCGCTTGATTCGACATGCTCCTGGTCTTCTCCGATGAGAGCTTTTCTTCTGTCTTCCTTTCGCCCACCTCCTTCTTGGTTTCGTCCTTCTTGAGCTCGGGACAATCCATTTGGATGTGTCCTATTTTGTGACAGTTGTAGCATTCAACTTTCCAGCCTCACCTTTCCGGTTCCTTCTTGGGTTCTCCTTGTAGTTTTTCTTATACTTGGAGTAGTTCTTTCCAAGTTCTTGAACCTTTGCATAATGAAAGCCATTTCCTCCTCAAAATCTAGTGGATTTGGAGGTTTCACATCAGATAAGCTCTTAGCAGGGGACTCGGCTGCAAATGCGATTCCCTTCTCTGCAGGCTCAGTTGAGGATGAGCTTGGAAGCTCGAACTCATAAGCCTTTAGATCATAGAACAGCTCCTGAATCTTTATTTTATTCAGGTCTTTGGACTCTCTCATAGCTACAGCCTTCATGCTCCATTCGGGATTGAGTGATCTGAGGACCTTGAGTGCCATTTCCCTGTTGCCATAAGTTTTGCCCAGGGAGTTGATCTCGTTGATAATTTCGGTGAACCTTGTGTCCATTTGGTCTATTGATTCACCATTCTTCATTTTAAAGTTGTCAAACTTTTGGATAGCTATTGACAACTTGTTCTCCTTGATCAGCTCCGTTCCTTCACACATTAGAGCTAATGTGTCCCAAATTTCTTTGGCATTCTTACAATTTTTGATCTTGACCATTGTGGATTTGTCAAGAGTTTGGTATAGCACATCTCTGGCCCTGTTGTCAAGATTGGCCAGCTTTCTCTCTTCGGAGGTCAGCTCCGTTCTCTTCTTAGGAATCTTTTCGGGCCTCCCAGCTGCGATCTCCTCGGTTGTATTGTCCTTCTCGAAAATGAATGGACCGTCTTCAATGATGCACCACATGTCGTCATGGATTGAAGATAAGTGTGCCTGCATTCTTATCTTCCAGAGATCATACTCGTCAACTGAAAAGACAGGTAGTCTAGAGTGCATGTGTTCCATTATAACGTGAGAGATAAGATATATATCTAGTAGATCTGGTTCGTGAAAAAAAAAAATATAAACCAACCTCTCTGATACCACTTGTACGTCACAAGTCGTCCAGGTACAAGTCTAGAGGGGGGGTGAATAGACTTGTAGAAACTCTTGAACTCTTTTTCCGAAGAGTGAGTTTCTTCAGCTGATAATCAAACAAATGACTTGGAGTCGTTTGTTCTTGGATAAGTGCGGAAGTCAGCTGATGACGAATATAAATTAATCTAATGAAACACTTTAACAATGTATGCAGCAGTTAGAGTATGATGCGATAAACAAGAAATAACACAGCGATTATAGTGGTCTCAGAGGTGGGGTAATCCTCTACTAATCCACTTTTCTCCAAACCAGTTGGAGATGAATTCACTATAATTCTCAACCAGTGATAAATATTACAGTGATTCACTACACACTACAACAGCTTCCAACCAGTGGAATTCCGTGCCGTTGTACACACACTTGACTACCTTGCACCTCTTGATCCTCGATCCTCGGATGCCTTTACAGTCACTTACTTCAACCAGTGAAGTACCCCGTACTCAAGTTTTATAGACAAGAGTGTTTGTCTTCTCCAACTTAAGAGCTTCCTTGAATATGAACTTTTTAGATCTGCTCTTTTTCACGATGCTATTTGATTGCTTGAGATTGCTTTGTTTGCTTTGATCGCTAGAGTATATGTTCGCACCAGTGTTTGCTCAGATTCAAATCTTCAGATATATATAGGTCAGATCTTCTGAGCTTCTTCCTTGTAGCCGTTGCAAATCTGAACAAATCCGTCCGTTGGAGGGAGACTTCATTGTTTAATCTTTCTGAACGTTGCAAGGCTGGATTCCCATTATTTAATTTTATCTTCCGACCGTTGTGAGGACTTCTGCATGTGAGCGCCGAATCTTTTGAATATAAAAGGATTAAAGTCTTCACGGTGGGTCAGGATGATTTAAATAAATCATATCTCTTGCGGGAATCACTCCAATTTGTCTCTTCACGTTGCATGTGAGCTTTCCGTAATATTTGACTTTTCAAAGCATGCTGACGTGGACTTGGAGTACTAGGCTGTAGTTGAGTAGGCTGATGTGCAGCTTACATCTCTGCAGGTAGGTCCTCTTGGCTGTATACTGTTTGAGACTTGTCTGATCAGGTGACTTCCCTGAGGTACCTTGGCTGCAGTCTGGTCAAACTTCTCTGATAAATTTTAGTTGACCAGGGCTACTCTGACTGGAGTCGGCTGTACTTCTCTGATGGACTAGGCTGTATTTTAGTACTTAGCCGATTTTCAGCCTAACTAACTTTGGCCTATAGAAGACACTCATTTGGTTCTTCTTTACATATTGCCAATTTTATACTTAACATATTTTGGCCTATGGAAGATACTCATTTGGTTCTTCCTTACATTTTGCCAAGTAATAAACATTTGATTTTCAATTAATGACATCATCAAAATCTAACAAGTATTCCTAACAGGGGCCTCCTGGTGATCGCTCGGACATTATCCCCTTGAACTTCCGTTTGCTTACGCGGCGGATGGCCGAGGGGGTTATAGCGGGAGCGTCGAAAGCTCTCCGTCGCTCCTGTAGGATGGCCAAGGCCTCCTCGATCTGTTCCGCAGTTTGGAACTGATCAAGCGAGAGGCTAGGGCCGTTCCTCGGGGGCGGGATCGAGAGTCTCGGGCCGCCGCGGCTACCCTCCGCCATAGGCTGGGGCTCGGATTGAGATGGAATGAGGCGTCCGGCGGATCGGCCATCGGCTTTCTTCGATGTGGAAGCAGAAGTCATGATTCTGAAAGTTTTCTTTGAAGAGCAGTGAGTGTCTCTTCAAGTATATGCCCCGGAGAACAGTGAGTGTTCTTTGAGACGGTAGGAATAAAAAAATGAGGGTCAAGTTGCCCTCCTTCTAGCGCCAATTGTTGTTGCCCGTAATATTATCCGAAGATATATATTGCTGGAATGGTCGAGCAACAGCAAATTGCGATAGCACGTCCGAGGGAATGGAAATAACACAAGATTTGCTGGGTTTGTTAGGCCCGGGCTTGAATGCTCTCGCGAGATGTTATTAATAAGAATACGTTTGAGTACAAGTATTAATGTAAGAATGCGATTACAATGAGTGTAAAAGATTTTAAGTATCTAGCTGTTGAGTTTTTGCCGGAAGAACTAAAGTTGTTCTGAGTTCTTGAACTGCCGGGAGCTCTTGGTTTCGTCTCTGCCAACCGTCTTTCGGTTAAGAGGTGCTGAGAGAGAAAAGCCGAAAGATAGCTGTGTGAAAAGCAAGGTTATGAGTTGAGCTTCTGAACTGGACGTGAAGCAGACCCTTTTCCAAGTGTAGGCAGCCTTCTATTTATAGGAGCTCAGATGCTCTGTTCACTGACGGGCGATCGCCTTTCATGTAATATAATAAGGGGCGATCGTCTTTATGTCACATGGGTTGTCTGCCTTAAAGTCTGCGGCTGCTGCTGGCAGCCAGCTGTGCGGTCCAATGAGGAGCCGGCACGCGTCCTGAGTCGCTGTCACGGGCGGCCCCACTGCACACCTTTCGGCGGGTCTGTCGGTAGGTGAGAAGATGCTGACAGGCTGTGGTCAATGATCCACGTTCTGCGGCGCCTTTCCCGGATCTGCGCATGTGGGTCTCTGTACGAGCTTCGTCGATAGTCGACTGGATGAGCTGGCTTTGCGTGGCAGGAGGTGGTCGTCATTGGCTGGGTACCAGGGGTCGATCGCCAAGTGCCAAGAGACGATCGCCTTAGATGTCGATCGCTCGGCATCGGGACTCGACCTGGGACCCGAGATCGGCCAATTCTGCCTTGGTCTATTTGGCTCTGGCTAGATCGCCTGTCGTCTGTGCCGATCGCCTATCGAGGTGTATAGTTCTCGACATAATAAAGCCAAAATAAAAACTCTCGAAAAACGAGAAGGAGAACTTGAGACCATCTTGAAATCATTTGACAGAAGATCAAGAAGAAAGCCTCAGAAGCAAAAAAGTTTCAGAGGTTTTGGCATCAAGGTTTTGGCATCATCAAGAAGTTTTGGCAATTATCAAAAAGGGGGAAATTATTGGGATAAACAATCATGTACCGAGTTTCGATAAAGTGCCAACATACAGCTAGTAGCTATCCCGAAGTCAATCATATAGCAAGATGTGTGTTTTGATAAAGTGCCAACATACAGCAAAAGTATAAAGTGCCATCATACAGCAAGAAGCTTATCAGTCAAAATGACACCAAGTATGGAAGTTGTCCTGAAACATTCATATAGCATCTTTCCATACAGCAGCCCTAAGATAGCCTACAGTGTGGAACCTACAACTACACAACATGTTGGATACAGTAAAGTGTTGAGATCTTCAACACTTATCCAACAAGACTGAAGACCGTTGAAACGGAATCTGCTTTATACGCTAAAGTCAACCCACCGTTTGAAAAGAAGTATTTAAATAATGACTGGATAAAGTATTTAAATACCAGTCGACAAAGATATTCAGACAAGGAGAAAAATCCGGATCTTGTACTGTGCAAGTCAATCAACACGTTGGAACGGACTTTTTCCTCAACGGATTTATTCCAAAGGCTATATATATACCCTCGAAGTTTGAAGATCGGGATATACGAAAATACTCGAACATACGAATATACATAAGATCAAGATCTGAGAACTGAGCAAACTGAGATATACTGAGATACACTCGTGAACATCTCAAGAACAGTATATCAAGAGAAAACATATTTCTTCAAGCATACTGCTATTCCTAAGAGAAGAAATATATATGTGCTCAACCTTGAACAACACATTATCAGCTCAAGCTCAAGAAAGTCAAGCTGTTGTTCACCCCGTGATCTTTCTTTGAAGAAAACCATCAGCCCTGTGTGGACTGAGAAAGCCTTGCTTTTCCTGAACAGTGTGTGGCAGATCTGCATTGAAGAGACGAAGCTTCAGCACTATGTATGAAAAAGCTAGTCAAGTGAAAGTTTTGACCAATTTGTGTGAACGGTTGAAAGCGACAGTCTTTGTATCAATCTGTGTGAACGATACAAGGATAGGTTTGATTTTAGACACGTAGTTGTGTACGTAGTGTTTATAACAAACATTTTTCACTCCTGTGTGGAGGACCAGTGGAAGTAGAGGGGTTTACCTCGAACCACTTTAAATATCGTGTCATTTACCTTCTGCAACTTACTGTTTTCATTACTGTGTTATTTTACAAGTATACACTACATACCCTGTACGCACCAAGCAAACAGGAGAAAACCTAGTTGCTGTATTTACAGCAACCTACCTTAAAAGACTTCCGCTACGCACTCTTATTTGAAAAACGTGCAGCTTGTTGCTTAAAACACTTTTCAAGCTGTATTCTGTATACTTAGTGGCCAACATTCATCCTCATCAATCTCAAGGCTGTGAGAGCAAATATATTCAACTATGCGAGATTTATATCTCATTTTTCTCATCACACTTCCTTAAATCCATAGAATCCTACAATTTTAATATGAGGAGGTGTAGGAACTTCAGGCCCAAATACCTTTCTCTTAATTAAGGAATTAAATTCAACCTGGATTGTTTGTTTTCTTTTTACCAGTAATCTCATTGTTGACATTCAAACAAATGAGTAAGGTTCGATTCCATCGCTAGTTATGATTTCGGTGGCCACCGTAAATACAAATATATCATCGATGATTATCTCATTCTGATTCTAAATCTCATTTAAGCATGCATAATTTATTGAGACTTTTATATTCTCAGGATCAGGTATTGATGGGGGAGCGACCCCCAATATCATCTCTTCTGGGACGAGCCGTGATCTGAGATAGTCTCATGAGATGAGTCAGAATAGATTGCGATGTTTCATGGATTTGGTTGTGCCAACATAGTCCTCTTCCAGTGACATGAATCTATCGAAGATATTGGTCGTCTACTCTTCTGAGCAGGGACACCAAACTGGATAGCCGCTATAGTCATACTAACACATCTTTCAGGGATTTACGTGCGTCATACAGAGACGTCTATCCTTGCAGGCATTGCAGCAATAATAAAAGATCGTTTCACTCTAACTTGATTACAAATACGTTCTCGCATATCATGTGCACAGTAATTTCACATTGTGCATTTGTGTATCATATGAGACATAGTGGAAACATTTCACACAAATTCACGTCGTTCTTCTGGAACGATTACGTTCTTATCTCCCCCTAACGGCGGGAATATTGTCTAATAAGAGTGATTATTCGCAAATATTGCGGTTATGACGATTGCCTGTCAAGATTTTAATATAGATAGAATTTCAAAGAATCAATGTATATGCCCATCCAATGTTGAGAGCCCATTTTGGTACATTTGACGGCACAATCGGCACATAGACTACACAGCTAAATAAGCGTAAATACCGAAACTCATGTTCGTATCCAATTTACTGACTGTAATGTTTTGGGTGGAGTTGGGTCTCAATAGAACTATTGTAGTTGCATGTAAGATTGCATATCCCTAGTGGGAATGGAGATTTAACATGCAATCAATCAGTCTTTTAGTATTTACATATTTATGACCAATGTAAACATACATATAGGGTAATAGATATTCAACATCAATTCTTTTAGGCATAAAATGATTCAAAAGACTGATTTATACTCAACGACATTACTTAGGGTAATGACCCTCAAATTAATTACTGAGATGCAAAATATATGTGGATAAACATAATATAATGTGACCATTCAATCGACACATCAACCGTTAACCATGAAACTCTGTATGGTGGTTGGATAAGTCGACATTTGTTTCTATACACCATCTGCTGGATGAGTACAACATCTATATTTCCTTGTACATACAATAATCTAGTATTTAATTTCCCGATTTAGGAAGTTGGACAGAGCATGTAATACATGTCAAGGTCATTAGTTTGTGATTAGAATCCCCAAATCATTACAAATTAATATATAGGTAGCTGTCAGCTAATGATTATATTTAACTTGACTGACATAATTGTAATAATACCACTAATCTAATGTACGCTTCTGGCCGTACAATTTCCATAACGTACGATTCTGGTTGCACCGTTTTAAGTACTATATGCTTCTAGCTATATAGTTTAAGTATTGTATGCTTATGGTTATACAATTTAAGTATTGTATACTTCTGGCTATAAATTAAAGTAATATACGCTTCTGGCCATATAACTTGACTGATGTACGCTTCTGGCTGTACATTTTATATTGTTACTCAAAGGTATTCACTACCTTTTCATTTAGTGGTTTCAGGTTGATAACATTTCTACTTGAATATCTTTAACAACGTTCTTCTGGAATGTGGGAAATATATGGTCTCATTATTGATAAAGTGAGCACCATTAAATAATACTAGCTTGGCAGTAACATGACCTCTTAACAAATTGATGGCTAAATGTGTCTATGCATATTTGAATCAATCATGCATACAGTAATTTATTAAGTATGAGATTATCCTATAACCATAGTAATCAACATATTATCAAACAATATCTGAAATTATATCAAATTAAGATAATGGCATAAATGTGCCAGATAAACCATGCAAAGTTTACATTATCTTCAGGATAATGAATTTCAATCATGTATGCTTCATAAGCATAGTGTCGTTGTGACTCTAATTGTAACGTTATTTAATGCACGACAGGTGCATGACAAATGACAACAAGTTCCACATCTATTACAGATGTTAGATACATTTATATACGTTTCAGGCCTAATGGGCCTAAATGTTTATTGGACCTGCTGGGTCAGAACATTACAAAACTAATTGTTGTTCCTTTTATCATGCAAACTTTGAGTTGAGTTTTATTGTCATAACTTTGGCCATTAGTGGGCCAATACATTTCTACATGCTATCTCTCTTTTAATTTGGCTCAAATGAGTAACAACATCTATTTCAGGATGTGTGACCATAAATGCTTCAGGCACTATGTGTGTTCTTAAAAAGGTGGTTTCGGTTTGATCATATCACAATATGATACTATTGTTCATTTCAGTGAATAACATAATAAATATCAGCTCGGTAAGTCTGATAAGGATTATATTGTTGCAACAGGAAAATATTAGTGAGAGAGATCATATAGACATCATAATGACTTTTATTCGAAGTCTTTGAAGTCATATATATAGAGGTATAACTCATTGTTTCAGGCAATAACATCGTTAAAATGCTCTTCAGGAGCTACCCAAATTGTGTTTCATATTTTTCTTATTCAAATAATTTCATGAATAATGTTAGGTGTCATTGTCTCTGCCTTCCGGGTATTAATTCATACATTACGCGAAGATAAATATATTCGCCTTATTTTATTTGGAGTTGCATATTTGTATGCCCCATTTCGAGTAGTTTCTTCTTGAAACATCAAAAATAGTTTCTTCTGGAAACATCGAAAATAGTTTCTTTCTCAAAACATAATTTATTTTCTCGATTTCAATTATTTTTTTCAGGAAAAAAATACTGCAATATATGCTTTGATACGTAACAAACTCAATATGCAATTAATAAGAACTTCTGGTTCTAAGGCATGGTATACCGTTTAGATATAATAATAGTTTATGTATGAAACTGCTGCTTTCATATTGATTACAATTATTTCTCATAAATCAAAAAATTTAGATAATAATAAAGTTCTCGTGAGAACTATCACATAGTTAACTCAATTTTTACTTTTATTTATCATTTGTGCTATTTTGCACAAAAGATCATGGATAAATATCAATATATTTTCCATAGACTTAATGTTCTCTTAAGAGCATGTTATATTCCTAAGGAATATCAATCTTGCTACTTCGGGAGCAACGATATGTAATATTTATGATTATCATAAATCGTAACCATATATCAATCGTGCTACTTCGGGAGCAACGATATATAATCATAAATATTATATATATATATAAATCGTAACAAATACGATTATTACATCAATGTGAAATACATCTTGCAATAAAATATATTTTTCATAATTCACAAAATCAAAGCATATTCACAAATTGAAATGTGCTATGAATCAATTTCAATATATATAAAATTAAATACTTTGGTACGCTTATTTACTCCATAAATAATTCCTGATCTTTGATCCTTGAACGGGATACTAAAATATGGCTTCTCTCCATAGCATGCACATTATCATGGGCAGCATATTTTCCTATATGCACGTAAAACATAAATATGGTTAGATTCATAAGTATACAAATCAATGGACAAATGAATCATTAGGAGAGTTGAGAAACACCCAGAAAATGGGACATTGGGCTCGATAATTGGCCGAAAAAGGACTCGTGCGTGGTGGTACAGCAACTCGGTGTTGGATGAGGCCGGATCTTCAAATTTCCTCGTAAAAATCTGCTTCTGTTCGGCGACATATTCAGTAAGAAATATTACATAAAATCCGATCTCCACCTTTGAATATATAGATATTTATGTTAGAAAGTTGTTGTCAAAATTTCAAGCTGATCCGACGGTTAACGATGCGGAAATCGCAATTTTTTCGCGGCCTCACAGTGCAGAAATCTGCTCGCGGATTTTTTTTTTTTGCGAATTTCGGAAATCAGAAGGAAAAAACATACTGTTAGAGTATCGTGCTGATAACGTGTTATAAAATATAAAAAAAATAGATTTGTTGACCCAGTTCGTCAATAATGACTACATCTGGGGGCATACCAAGGCAAGAGAGTATTCACTATAATTTGTGTGTTTCTGAGTACAAGAACAATCACAATAGATATATTTATACTAATAAATAGGAATGTAACCCTAAAAGCCCACTAGGCATCTTAGCCCATTAAGTGTCTTCTCCTGCAAGTAATGTCCATAAAATAATATATTTAGAATAAAAACATAAATATACATATCAACCTATTATGTGTACAGTGAATCCATACTATATATGCACTGGACTTACGTTCCTATTTTAGGAACTAGTTCCTACTTGAAAACACACACACACACACACACACACACACACAAACACACACACATATATATATATATATATATATATATTTAACTATGGTGGAAACACCCTTAATGGTGAAATCTAGAAATCAATTGCATTATTAAGTAATTTCATTGCTGTTCCGGGAATTATTATTCCCGTGATGTGTCTTACCTAATACTGATTGTAGATACATAGATGGAAGGTTCTAGATCCTTCTAGAGATAATAGGATCCTATTAGATGTCTTACCTTATCTAGGAATCCTATGTATGGAAGGACTCTCATTGTAATGCCTATATAAAGGCCCCTCTATCAGTGTTATGAATGAATTGATTTGCTGTCTTTTACTTTCTCCTCAAACACGTTATCAGCACGTAGTATCTCAACTGAGTAGAAAAAAATTCGTCCGAAATTCAGAAATTCCGAAAAAAAAAAAAAAATCGGAAACCCTAATTCCCATCTCCGCCGCAGTGGACACCATCGCCGCCCACCTACACCAGATCCGAACCAGACGTCATCGCCCGCAACCGTCTGCACCACCAGATCCTACTCCTCCGGCTCCCGTCGTTCTTCCCCTGCGCAACTCGCCCCCGCCCCCTGCTCGGTTTTTCGCCCGCCGCTCAAGCGCAGATCGTCGCCCGTCCAGATCGTCGCCCCCTGCTCGGTTTTTTTTTCTTTTTCGATCTTCCCAAGAGCTTCTCGTCCAGTCATCCAGCCCCGATCGGCCTAAATCCCAACCGCGATCCGCCGTGCACAGCAGTCCAATCCAAATCTACACCGGTCGTCTTCCCCAGATCCCGGCCAGCTTATCTTCCAGGTCCGCCTGCAACCAAGTCCGTGTTTGGCCCGTACCGGTTTGTACCTGACCCGGTTGCCGACCCGATCTGATCGAAGCACCGCCGGATCGTCCAAACGGTTTTATGCACATGATATTTAATGCTTGAAAACCTAGTGCAATCGAGACAAAACCTATCAAAATCGAAAAAAAAAAACCCGAGAGACGAGAATTTCCGCGCGTGAATTTTCTGCACAGCGCAGTCGTACGAAAATCACGTTTCCCGTTTCGTTAACCGTCGGATCGGTGTGAAATTTTGGCAGCAACTTCCCAACACAAATATCTGTATATTCAACGGTGGAGATCGGATTCTGTGTAATATTGTATACTGAATCTACTGCCGAACAGAAGCAGATTTTTACGAAGAAATTTGGAGATCCGACCTCATCCAATACCGAGCTGCTGCATCGCCGCGCTCGAGTCCTTTTTCGGCCGAATTATTGAGCTCAGTAGCCCTATCCGGGCGTTTCTCAACTCTCCATTTTTTTTTCCTACTCAATGATTCATTTGTTCATTAATTTGTACACTTATGAATCTTACATGTTTATGTTTTACGTGTATATAGGAAAATACGTCGCTCATGATGATGTGCACGCTATGGAGAAAAAGCCATATTTATCCCGTTCAAGGATCAAAATAAATATAGAACGGAGTACCCACGGAAATATATTGCTCATATGGAGAGAATCTCCCGTTCAAGGATCAAAGCATATATGAAACCAAGTACCCGTAAGACTTTATTAAAGTTCTCGTTTTTCAATTCCTCTCTTTTGGGAATTTTTTTTTGGGGAATTGGGTATTTGGGTTCTTTATCTCCCACGCTACTTTGCGATAGATGAGACAATGAGAGGTGGTATCACTCTCGGATGTCGAAGTAAACTGTGTGACGGTCCTGGGGGAGTCACGGATAATTGTTGAAAGTCGATATTTGTGGTTGTTGCATACACCACGTTTTGGGTGCGATTTGATGTCGCCGTTTTGTCGATTTTAAACCAACAATTGAAAAAAATGAACATTGTCGGTAACGGTAAAGTTATGACTCGTTCATGATTAGTCACGGATTTGTGACATACAAATGGGACAAACATCGATTGCGACGGATATGTCGTGGTTAAAATCGATTTGTGACGGAATTGTCACGTTGAATTGAGCAACCACCACTTGGTCTTGACCCAATCTCATACTTGGAAAACTCCATCTTTCATCTTATTAAAATAAAATATTGCATGTGGGTGTAGACATGTATCGTCTCCTTGCAACATGATATATGAAAGAATGTACGAGTAATTCTCATGAGTTTCAACATGTAAGGCAATGGCATATTGCGGTAAATACATGAATTCGTTGACCTCGATTATAGTTCGTATGACTATAGGTCCGAATACTTTTCCGAGTATTTGTAAAGGCATGTGCCTTATATATTTGACTATGTTTAGTCGATCTTATTGGATGGTCAAGACAAGTTGGTTATGGTATATTCATTATGTCTCATGGTTCAAAATGCTTAATTATGATGCACCGCGTTGTATCTATATAACATGGCTATTATGACGTATACTTGCAAATTGAGAATTAAAATACTTGGTTGATTGATGCACTTTGGTGGATTTTTCTGCACTTTTGATCATGACTAGGCGCATCCTCCTTGGTATTTGTTTATGCTTTGAAAGTTCAAACGGAATCAGTGGTTTTTAAACAGCCTTAGCTGTACCGACATTCCTACTTTCTCTGCAAGTCTACCAAGTTGGAGTTACCGAAAGGATCATTAGTCGAAGATAAGAAATCGAACACCCTGCTGCGTTTAAACGCACATATGGCTGTCATTGCCATGTTTTTGCATCAACACTTATGCCATTGGATATGGTCTCAACCTTGGTTTCTCACTAAACTTGGGAAAAACTAAACAGCCAATTAAAATATGCACTGTGATCTGAGTTTAATGATCCGTGTGGTGCACAATATATGGATAGAAAGATACGGAAGTCTAGTTTCCAGAACATCTGACCGTTCGTCCATAGCCTTCCTAACAAGGGAGTTATCGCTGTTTTAGTGAACGAAGGTCAAGCTGCGCGGAATTTTATTTCCAGCGATTGTGCTAACTTTTGTCCCAACCAACTTGGTTCCCATCTTGAATTTGCAAGTGGTCTTACGACACATATTTTTCAACCTCTTTCTGGCCGAATTTGCCATAGATGATGCAATTTTTAGTATGCGTTGTACGCTAAACTATCATCTTTCAAATGTTGAAAAACAGTTTCATTGGGAAAACCCAAAATACGCACCCTTGTAAGAAGGTCGAGCGTGTGCATGGTAGTGTTACACCATGCTTGTGTCGTAATTTTGCCCCTTAGGCATATAACCTTGCCATGTTATTCACTCAATATGATAGATCATTTTGATCATATCAAGCATAAAATCTCTATGTTGTTAGAGTATTCGCTATGCTCATGATTATGAAATTTTGCAAGCGAAATTGAGTGCGTATTAAGCTATTTTCAAGGAACATGATATTTTTTTATTTCGGTTTATAAATCCATTGTGACTATGATGAGTAGGTCATCACAATCAATGAGCGGTATGATGCTCAAGTTGTTGAATGCCGAATGGCGTTTTCTAGTCACATATGTTCCGTAACAATTTAACCATGTTATGACTCGATGATATATATGCCAAAGGGTATCACTCATAGCATCTCATTGTGATTTGTGAGAATAAAATCTTATGCATCACTTGTATTGGATATGTGAAAAGAAAAATATTCATGAGTCAATATGGTCCGGCTTGCATCGGCTTTGGTAACCAGAAGATGTATTGGGACATTGACACATTTAGGCTTTAATAGTCCGGAGTTTGGACAGTTTGATGATCCATATACCACGGTATTGTCATGGACATCATTTTCTTTGAACAAAGAAACTAGTTGGATCAAAGACACCAAAGTACATTGGTGGAGTCGTGAGCAGGGCTCATGACCGATGATGATATTTATGTCATCCGCGTCTTGCTTTCATAAGCATGTGTGACGCCAAAGACCCCCCCGATGATCCTTCTTAGCCATGTTCATTTATTAAAGCCTATTCTTTGGCACGATTAGGAGACGACACCCTCCTATGCTAAAGAGAATAATGTAGCGACTCGCATAAGCATGGTGCTGAGTCCTCCCTTTTCACCGAGTCCTTATACATACATGATCATAAGTATTAGCCTGGGTGGCTTATGATGCTATGATGGTGTTCACAAATGGTCGTACTCAAGTAATAACATTTATATGTTATGTTGTTCCTTTGACAATGATTGATAAGTTGATGAAACCTGAGTTATGGTTGTCCAACTTGCGGACCAGTCATTGTAAAGGTCGGTTCACCCACTTTTTAGACCAAGTCTTAAAGTGAAATTTTAACGAGTACTTCCTAACATCCAAGGCTACCTTCTCACAAATTTTGGTGCCATTTGGAGACTTGGAAGGAGGTGAACCACTTAAATGAAGTTTTCACATACCACCAGCCGTCCTAACGACTAGTTCGATGTCATTTCGATCGGTTTTTTACCACAAGGTTGATGGTTTTGGAATCCTAAACACCCGTTTATACATGCTCACGAAATTTTGAGGTGTTTGGGGCTGGTGAAGGGAGTGAACTCTTCAAGAAAGCACTAGAGGTTCGATAAAACCAACGGCCTATCATCGGTTCAATCGTTTCTTTATGTTCGATCCCGGTGGTGCATGGTGGCGGTTTTGTTGGTTTCTCAAGACCAGTAGCTACGGCTATGTAGCATAGGTCAACATGTCATATTCACCTATACCTATCATCATTCAAATGCTTAGTTACGAGTGTAACAATATGCATTTTGTTAACTGGATTGTGTTAACACTGAAAACCTTTATCGTCCACATGTTCATGTGCCAAAGTGCGTCACCACAACGCATTATGACGGGTTATAAATGATGAATATGACATGCGCTTTCACTCATAGTCCGCTTAAAATGTACCTTGGCAGACGATCTCGTAAGTCACTTTGATGAGCCAGTCTTCCCGTCGTTAGGGGGAGATGCGAACGATCATGTTCAAGTAGAACGACTTGGAATTGTCGTAGTTTGTCCCTACTGTGCCTCACCAAGTTCCCTAAAGTGACGAGATTAAATACATGCTGCAAACATGTCTGCAAGGATTGTGTCCGGTTATGGACGTTCGTCACCTATAAATGGTGATATGGTAACACCACAAATTGTGGTAGATGGTGTTACTAGGCCGTGGATCTCATCGAGTATTGGGATGCCACTTGGTTCGATAAATACTCTCGCTAAGAATGTATGCGAGTTTGGTACATGAAAACTTGATCATATGATCAAATGAACTCATCCGTCTCATGTGATTACGGATTATAGTCATCATTGGGACGCCTCAATGAATGCCAATCCATAAAGAGTACTCTATGAATAAAGCCGGTTCATGAGGACGTGGAATGTGAGTTTAATCGAACCATACTTCGTTGAAAATCTACAACGTTGTAGCCTTGGCCTAAAATGGAAACATATGCGACTCCAGTATAAACAAAGTGATAGCCCTTTGTTGAAGTGGTGCCGACACTCCAAAGATAAGATCTATCCGTAAACTTTGTTAAAGCGAGTGAGAGAAGGAGTTAAACTCACCTCATAGCGAGGTTTCTCATGAGCATACTTTGGAATCGACTACGATGACACGAAACTTAGTTGTGCTATCGTAATGGATGTTATAGCATCCACTATCTTTTCGATTAGATAGTTTCCCAAAACGACGTGCGGCTTGTGGTTAAATCTTATCTTAGTGGGAACTAAGTTAAGCGATAAAAATGATCTCGTGGTGGATCAGACTCAAATCAAGTGGCTCCTGACCACGGAGCGCGTCGACAAGTGAATGTCGAGAACGCATACTAAGTATATACTTGATTTGGAAGAGATATGAAGCTTTTGCGTGTAAAACTAAGGGTTTATAGTGATGTACTCTTGTGAGACTAAGAGATTCCGCTAAATCCAAAGTTAAGAATGAAAGGATCTTGGGGACACTTGATGATGCGTATTCATCAATCGGTTTAAGGCAATCTAAGGGACGGTTTCCCTAAGAGACGATAAAGTAATGCCTATATGATTCCCAATGATTAGTCGAAGTCATCATAAGACTTGGCTCACTTAAGTGATGATGCAGTCTTAAGAGAAAAGTATGGTATTATGTACTCATGTTTGACTCGATGTACTCATTCGTAATAATCCGGTAAAGCCACTGTGATGATGGCCTAGGATGCGCTCACGCAATGTCTGTGATTGACAAGAAGCTTGAAGCTCGCTCTATCTCGATAAAAAGGACACTTGAAAATTGATACCCGAATCTGCCCAGAATGTGTTGGTCTATCTCCCATATGACCTACATGGCAGCTCACTTGATGGAAAATGGTGAAATTGGTAC
The DNA here is from genome assembly GCA_033398695.1 of Orobanche coerulescens. Classification (NCBI taxonomy): domain Eukaryota; kingdom Viridiplantae; phylum Streptophyta; class Magnoliopsida; order Lamiales; family Orobanchaceae; genus Orobanche; species Orobanche coerulescens. The sequence goes on along the minus strand of CM065805.1, from coordinate 142,165,483 downwards.
CATTGGAAAGGTTTGTGTCTACTTTCCAAGGAAACCAACTATTTGATCACATCCATCATGTTGAGTGACATATGACTATTGTTGCAAAGTAGGACAGGATGTGTCCGATAATTTGCTGAGTCAACTTCGATAGAGCTTTGTGATCTGCTCAGGTCGATCTAGGTTACGTACTGTATGTGAATGAAAAGCTATGGGTGTCTAGTTTTCATAAGTTCTTACAGTCTCGTTGATACCTATTGAATCGAAGAAGTTATGACTGATTTGGTGCATATAGGTCAAGACTTTGGAAAACTTGATAGGTCTTTAGTGACTCTGCACTTTGGATGTGTCGCGCTCTTTTTGTCCTTAAACCAAGGTTTGTTTTTCCCATTGGGTTTTCACTTGGTAAGGTTTTTAACGAGGCGACCTATGAGAACATCCAGACAATGATGCGTTGTACTTCTGTTCAACTTAGACCAAGAGGTATTTTTCCCACTGGGTTTTTCCTTGGTATAGTTGTGAGGGCAACTTGGCATCTGACTCCTATGATTTGAGGTACTCATCAGGGGGAGTCGTTATGTATACATCAAGGGGAGTATACATGACATGTTATGTTGGTGCGTTGCAATCTTTTCCTCATCAAGCCTTTATTTTTCCCATGGGATTTTGTTTTGGCTTGGAATAGGTTTTTACGAAGGCAATATCTTCTGCACCATTGTTGTATTAGTGCTCGACACAGGGGGAGTGTTCCGGGAATTATTATTCCCGTGATGTGTCTTACCTAATACTGATTGTAGATACATAGATGGAAGGTTCTAGATCCTTCTAGAGGTAGTAGGATCCTATTAGATGTCTTACCTTATCTAGGAATCCTATGTATGGAAGGACTCTCATTGTAATGCCTATATAAAGACCCCTCTATCAGTGTTATGAATGAATTGATTTGCTGTCTTTTACTTTCTCCTCAAACAATTGCATATTTGTTATTATTTATTGCATCAAGCTGGTCGCTAGTATATGCAACAAATAATGCAATAAAAAAATACATAATTGCATATAATTCTACTCATCTACAGCCGTTAGATCACTAATATCAATGACCTACAAAGGATTTTAGATTTCACAAGCTAATTAGTTTTTATATTATCTATTTTCTATATATATATATATGGAAAGTAAAGTTTTGTTTTCCCGTAACCTACCTGTAAGTCCTGTAGATATTTTTTCTTTCGCATCCTCGGAATTACTCTTTAAAGTAGGATTTTTCCCCGTCAAATTTTTTCATTCGTTTTTCATTTTGAGAAAATTAACTATTCAGTTTTTTCTCATAATTATTTTATTTGTCTAATTTTTGTCCTAATTCCGTCGGAAGAATTGACCTTGTATAATTTTAGATCATATGTCCGTCATGTACCAGTTGAATTTGGGCATAATTTTTCAAAAGGATGTAGTTTTTACTTATTTGGCAAAAACTAGATCAAAATTGGATAGATAAAACAATCAAGGGAACAAAATTGGTTAGTTTATTTTTTTAGGATGAAAAATGCATGGATGATAAAATATACTCACATGAGCAATTCTATTATAGCAACAAGCAATATGTTATGGTATAATTACAATTGCAAGAAGTACTTCTCTTCAGTGAAGATGGCTTTGGAAAATGCAAGTCAAGCTCGGTCGTGTCGGTTGATCAGTTGAAATTTTAATATTGATTAAACATAAGTAAATTCATATAACGGTTCATGCATTATATTTTAATTAAGATAATTGAATAAATTACTAAAATTGAATTTTAGTAGAATACATCAACGGTCTAATGGATTAGTGGCCTGGTCAAAATGGTCAACGGTATACAATTTGGATTAAATCTCAATCTTAAAGTACATAATATAAATAATAAATAATCAACAAATATGAAACAAGTACTCAGTGTGTTAGTGTTACAAGATACAATACACAAGTACTTCTTGATTGCCATTATACCATAATTTATTAATTGTTGTTATAAGTGAACTGCTCATATGAATGTGCGTGTATATATCTATATATCAACGGTTTAAATGCCAAAGAATTAACTATCTAATTTTAGTCCCATAACTCTCTCATCTGTCTAATTTTGGTCTCGTAAATTATACCTAAATTCGATCAGTACGTAACTGACATATCTCTAGAATGTCACTGTTTCCAATCACTACTAAAAAGAGTTCCTTTAGTTTCACCCTATTAGCTTCACCCGAAAAAGTGAAGCTAAAGAAATAAAAGCGATAAAAAAGTAAACAAAAGCGTCACATATGTGACACCTTAAAATTAGGTAAAAATCGTCAAGAACTTTTAAACAAAGGCGTCACATATGTGACGCCGTTCTGCAAAGTTTATTTTTTTATTTTATTTCACATATTAGCGTCACATTTGTGACGCTAAAGCTTTTGTCTTTTGCGTCACACATGTGACCAATATGTGATAGTCAATTTTTTTTAAAGAAAATATTTTTCCTTAAACAGTATCACATATGTGATGCCAAAGACTAAGGCTTTAGTGTCACATATCTGACGCCAATACGTGATAATCGATTTTTTTTAAAAAAATATTTTTCCTTAAATACAAATTCTGGATACTAAATCCATTTTAAATGTACAAATATGTATTGGTTTAAATATTAAATACTATAAATAATAAATTTAAATTATATTTAATAATTATAGTGTAATAAATTTCTTAACATTAAGAACTTAAATTACATTATATTTATTTATGCTTAAATATTTTGGAAATTGATTTAATTTGAAAGATAAATTAAATATAAGTAGGAAATATAGTATAAGGATAAATAACATTCATTATTAACCTACGGAAATATAATAAATAATACTGTTAAATTTATATTTAATAATGTTCATTATTAACCTGCTGTAATATAATAAATAATTAAATGAAATATATTGCATAATTTAATGGCAAACTTTTTCTTATTTATGATATTTAATTAATTTAAATAACAAATAAATAAAAATATTTTACTTAGTAAGTACATAATATATTTATGTACTATAATTAATGAATGAAAACATAGCTCGGTAGCAACATGCCACTCCATGCATCACATAGGCGCGGGTTCGAATCCCCCGACGGCCACTGGGCTATGTTTTTTACTTAACTTTTCTTTTAATATGTATTGGTGTCACATATGTGACGCCTTTACGTCTTTTTTTATTAATTAACAATGGCGTCACATATGTGACGCCTTAACTTCCTATCAGTGTCACATATGTGATGCTAATGCTCTGTCCCTTTTTTTGACAGAAGAGGCAGAAAGCCTGAACAGCACAAGCAAACAACATTGTAACCATCAATACACCATCATAAACAATATTGTAATATACAACAAACAACATTGTAACCAAACCATCATAAACAATACACCATCAATACAACAACAAACAACAAACAATATTGTAACCATCAATACACCATCATAATCAATACATCACAAAAAAAAAGCATATGAATAATAAACACAACACACCATCAACCGAACCAATAAAACCAACACAACAACAAACAACATTGTAACCAAACCAACGAAGCAATATATTAAACTCCATGCAACAATAACATTTTATACATATTAAAATCAAAATATACGCAAAATATAACAAATATGATCATCAAAACATAAGCCTAACATGTTACTCGTCAGATAATGATCACATCAACTCATCCTCATCAAAGTCTTCGGAGTCATCATCCTCACCGTTCGCTCGAGATGATGAGGAATCTATCTTCTTCTTTTCTTTGAGTAATCTCAACATGAGTTTACTCATCTTTGGAAATTTCGACTGCATCTTCTCTCTTGACTTCTTCATCTCCTCTCTATTCTTCTTCACCTCCTCGTTATCTTTTTTTAACGCCTCGATGGTAGCCTCCAAAGATTGATCGACCTCGACAGGTCGTAATGATGCTCGTGAGTCAACAAGACGACGACTTGTGGGTTGGTCGATGACTTCATTTATGATGATCCCCTTTGAAATTCCCCTCACCCTTTTCATCCTGTCTAACTCCGCCAGCTGCCTGAGCCCACAAGTTTGGGTAAAATTCATCTTCCGGAGGGGGGTTTGGGAAATACAATGCCTCAACAAGATTATAGTATCGGTCCTGTTCCAAGTAATATCTACACAAAAAGTGAACAAGATACACAATTTACAAATTAGGGACGTAATCTTAATACAAGTGAACAAATATAAAGCTAAACTTGTGTATTGTTCTGCACTTCGCGCATCTATCCATTTGGGAGTAAAGACTCCCGACTCAGCTTCTCCCAACTCAGCTTCTACCTCCTCCGGTTGAGCCTCGTTGACGCCCTCACCAATTTTCTTTATTTTCTTTTGATGTTTTTCCATTTCTCTCACATTGGTGATGTGAGTCTTCATGAAGGCCAAAGGATTAAACACTGGGTCCTCTACCGGTCTCTCCCTCTCACATGCCGATCTTTGGTACATCTCCGAGGCAGCATCACTCGCCTATGCGTTAACATAAAACATTAACAATATTGATGATGACACATAATTGAAGACAACATATATTATATAATAAAACGTTGACAATATTTATACGTACCATGGAATGAGAATGATCGTACATGCTCATACTGCCTCCAGTATATGTACCAGGTGCCTTTTGCATAATCACACCGGTACTCTCATTGTAAAGAGTGCCCCTGTTTTTAGATTTCTGAAAGGCCTCATTCTTCTTCTCTTCGGTCTCCAAATGCTTTCACAAGATCTTGAACTCTTTTTCCTTCAACCACTTCTCCCGCTGACCGACTGGTTTTTGATATGCTCTATTTTTAGCGTGCGCAAGCATATCAATAAACCGTCTGTGGCTATATCTGTCCCAATACCACGCAATTTTCTCCTCATCCGATTTCTCCCACCGATAACGCATCTGGACAAATATAATAACAACTGTCATAAAATCGAAAAACAGTCAAATGTTTTTGGCACAGTAACAGAACATAACAGTTTGAGTAAAATGAATGCAGTTTTACCATAAAATAATTTCCATAAATTGTAATTAAATAGAAACTGTAATAATATACCCCAAATTCCCGCCACAACTCGCTCCTCGTCCGTCGAGAGACCTGGCCCAAATGCTCTTCACCGGAGTAGTATCTCTTAAGTAAGCCGACTATATCGCTCTCGGCCTTCTTCGAACTAAACCCAACTATTTTTGGCAAAGGACGAATTAGTTTTCGATCATCATACTTCTCTTTCGCCTTGGAGATCTCAGTCGAACCTCTCCCTGGTGGCTGTGCTAAAACCTCTTGATCCTCATCGTACTCAAACTTCATCGGCTCCTATGGAATAGAAATGTGATGTACTAATGGACCACCTTATGGGGGATCAGTAGTAGGTGGCTGCAACGATGGATGATCGTGTGACACGATCTTCGACATCCCCGCATATGGTCCATGGCCAATCAGTGTGTGCTGCTGTGACGCCTCTGGACTATCAATATGTCCATCAGAAGGATTGCCGCCACCAATAAATGGAATATACTGGCTCCCATGAGATAACAACGAACCATAACTCATGTACCGTGTAAATTCGGCATCACTAAATGGACGCCAATGCTGGAGTCCCGAGTCGGTACGCATGTAACACCCCCAAAACCATCTGGGATATTACAGCGCCGGAACCCACCAGGCTAAAAACTATTTTCTAAAATGTTCAAAACGCCGAAAAGGCCAATGACGGTAATGTTTTAAATACTCAAATGTTTTCCAAAGTATAGTTCTCAAATACAGTCAGAAAATACCAGTTGAAAATACAAGGCGAAAAGCCAAATCTCGACAGTTTCAAAATGTATGCTAAGCCACTAGTTAAACGTACCGACAAAATAGTTTAGGAAAAAGGGTTTAACGAAATAACCCAAGTTCGCAAAATGCCAAAAGACCAATTTAAAGTTATACACGAGTTGGTAAAAATACCGAAAATCCATTTTAAAAATACACACGCAGTGAATAAAAACAAAGTTCAAAATACACATTTGCAGCGGAATAAAACAATCAAAAAAGAATACTCAATACTCAAATACATGCCACAACCAGTATCACCCGGTAAGCTCACCCCATCACGACCGTTACTAGCACGATCTCCGAGTACCTAAATATAAACCCCACGATAGGGTCAGCCACAATACTCAATAATGATATCGATCACATCGTCATAAATAATTACATACCAATGTAATAGAATAGTAAGAATACTACCAATGTAATCTTACCGTCATAACCTTACCAACCAATAACAATCCATAACATATCAATCCTTACCATCATCCACATTTCGCATTCTCAAATGACGAAATGAACTCAACAACAAACATCTGTACTGTAATCAAACAATACCAAGAATCCTCAAAACATCATCCTAACTCATAAGCATGAACTGATTCATCCGTGCCAAATCCTGTCCGTCGGATTTCCACCGTCAAATCTCAATTTGGATAAAAACTAATATAACACAATATATCTGTAGATCAACTACCACAAGACAAATATAACAAGTCCCGAAACATCGATGTACAGTCCGAATGCTCATACGATCAATAACCAGATCAACCAAAACATCGACCGAGAATATCATTGACATGATAACTCCAATACGACCAACAAAGGATCAACGATAACCGAGAATATCATTAACATGATAAACTCCGACACGATCAGCAAAGGATCAACAATATCCAAGAATACAATCAACAAGGTAAACTCCAAACGATCAACAAAGTATCAACAACGACCGAGAGTACCATCAACAAGGTAAACTCCAAACGATCAACAATAATGGATCTTAAAAAAATAACCCCGACTGTCGAACATACCCCTCGGGCGTATGAACAACCAGTCGCAAACCGTCGAACATATCCAATCATACATGGACTATGAACGACCAAACAATATGGCTCAAAGATGGATGTCATAGTACACCCGATCCGTAAATGTGTCCGTACACATGTCCACCCCACATACGGAATCCATGATATACGTGGGACATGTACCTAATTTGCCTCACGAACTACGCCTCATGTGCAGGGTCCAATGCGGAAATATCAACACATGACCATAATGTGCCCAGCTAAAAATCCTACACAATAACCAATCGGCACGTAGATATGACTCCAGATATGTCACGATGCAACATGACAAAAAACCTCAAAGAATCACATATCCAATAAGGATCAAAAGACTCACCGAAGTGAACAATGACAGCTGACAATGAAAAGTCTACACGACTAATCAATATCCAAACAACAATCCTGGGATCATCATCCCCAATGAATGATCAACATGATCAACGATCTCAACATTACCGTCCTGGGATCGACATCCCTCACGAACAACCAAATACGAATCTCATTATACGAAACATCGACATACAACAATTCATCGGAATAATTATCCTCATAACTGAACAATACTTAAATTACCTCAAGCCGGCGATATAATCCTTTCCACGAACAAACCATCATGCCGACAATTTACATTTATAGTATCATTGCTATATGGATTATAAATGAAATGAAAGCAAAACCATTCATTAAGTATTATAAACTGAATAAGTATAAACTAGCCTCGATACCGATACTACAAAGCCGTTACCAAATCCATTACCTTCTTCTACGATCTCCTCAGCCCCGACCAAAAGTAATCTATGAACTCTTCAACCTCGACCGCAACACAACGGTCATAATCAACACTCAATTACCGCGACCTAATACAATAATCAAATGGCAACACATCCGATAATAATCAATAACCGGTATAACCAGCCAATCAAACTCAACGGCTCAACAATATCCCGATTAAACATAAATCTGAATAACCCAAATCAATTAATCACGAACCCATAACCACAACACGAAAATACTACACTGTCTGCCTACTTAGCGCATATTAAACACATAACGTAGCGTGTGCTAAGTCGATTTCGTTAGCGTGCGCTAGCCAGCAAGCTTAGCATGCGCTAGTGCTGTACAGTTGCATGCATTCCAAGCATCGACTAACACCTTGCGACTACGAATATGAATGACAAGGAAATCTCATTCCAAGATCAATCACAACCTCTCCAAATTCAATCTCATCATCATGATCCGTATATTATCATACGAACTAAAATCAAATAATGATAGTTTCAATTATCTTATCCATGTTTATAATCAAAACCAATATATATCCTTCCTCATTGATGTGATATATACTAAGAACACCAAGAATACCCTGATTCCATAATCATGTTCATGACAACCATCATAATCCAATATGCTAACATGTAAATAATCACCCAAGTCATATATATCGATATATCATCTTAACATCAAAATCCGAAATGAAGGGAGACATAAATAGCCATATCTCTTGAAGATAAACAACACCATAATTATCATCATATGAAGGTGATATCAACAACAACATCAACATCCGAAAATGAGAAGGATTAGCCCATATATATCAATAAGACAAACAACACCATACAAAACCACACGAATCATATCAATATCCGCATATCAACAATAACATCAAGATAGTTCGGTAATCCAATTCAAAATCATACTTATCAACTCATTAATATGATAATCATCAACTCAAGAACACCAATATTCAATCCCCAAAACGAAATCCAAAGTGAAGGTTAATTACCTCTTTGAAGAAAAGGATTGACTATCAAGGTCGAATCCATTTCCAATCGATTCCAAGCTTCAAATGTTGATAAGGACGATCAACTCCATCACACTCAAGTATTTGGAACCTCAAGACTCTCTCTATGCACTCCATCCCAAGAATTATTAATAACTTCAAGAACAAAGCTTTAATCCATGCTCTCCATCTTGATCTTGTTTAAGAGGATCATCTCTCACTATTTAGGATCTTCAAGTATCCTCCCAAGGCTCTCTCTATTGAGTGAAAGGAAAGAAATGGATGAAATGACTCTTAACACATGTCTGTCCCCTTTTATAAAGTACATTACTAGCGTGCGCTAAACTTTATATTTAGCGTGCGCTACAACCCTAGCGTGCATAACGTACGTATATCAGCTTACGTACGTAAGCTGATAGCCCAGAGGCTATTGCCTTGCTTCGTATATCAGCTTACGTACGTAATATCCATGAAATAACGTACGTAAATACAGTCGTTGACCTGCTACAGTAATACACCATTAGCGTGCGCTAATCTTCAACATTAGCGTACGCTAATCGTCGTTGACCCGACAATCTGCACCTTCCCCGAAGATGCCCGGGGTCCACACGCCGAAAGTGGCCTGCCAAAGCCAAGATTCCCTATTGATCGATCTGATGTTAGCGTGCGCTAACCATATGCATTAGCGTGCGCTAAGTGCATATAATAATCAACCTCGGCCTACCTGTCGGCCACCTACCGAACCTTATCCACAATACCTTACGTACGTTAGGGGTCCTCCTTAGCGTACGTAACACAAACCTCTTAGCGTGCGCTAAGAATGCACAGTAGCGTGCGCTAGTCATACATTGTAGCATGCACTAGGCTTACATTGTAGCGTGCGCTAACGTGGCTGTACTTAGCCATTTTCAGCCATTCTTGTCCAACGTCTCGACATAGATAATACGAACATACGGCATACTGAATACATATATTCAATCCAATAATATTCTCATATGATATACCCAATATCAAAAGTACTATAACCTGATACACGATATCCTCAAATGTAATTTTCGACCAACTACGACAATTATACCAATACTGCTGTCTCAGTTCTCAATTTATTTTATCCATACTGTATAGACACCAAGCTATCCAGTATATCTCAGATAAAATAACGCAAAAAATTTATACTGAAAATCCGAGTATTACATACTACCCCCCTTAAAATAAGTTTCATCCTCGAAACTTGCAATCCTGCCACAAACAACAGATCAACCCAAAATTTCCAAATTCACCACAAAAACAATCAATCGTCGCCACAAGCGAATAACCAAACCAATATACCTACAGATACGTGAAGCCGATGATCTCTCGTGATACTAGCACACGACTCCCATAGGAAGTATCAAAACCAACCAACACACACCAATATCACAAATAGCAATTTGAAAAGATCTCAGAAATTTTGGAACCTCCAAAAATCGGTTTAACTCAAAAGTCAGGAAAATCATTTTCAAAAGCCACGCTACTACCGTACTGGTAGAGCCACATAACACACATGCCCGGGTTTCACAACACCCAAGCTCCGATACCATCTTCTGTAACACCCCCAAAACCATCCGGGATATTACAGCGCCGTGGGGCCCGCGCCGGAACCCACCAGGCTAAAAACTATTTTCTAAAATGTTCAAAACGCCAAAAAGGCCAATGACGGTAATGTTTTAAATACTCAAATGTTTTTCAATGTATAGATCTCAAATACCGTCACAAAATACCAGTTGAAAATACAAGGCGAAAAGCCAAATCTCGACAGTTTCAAAATATACGCTAAGCCACCACTTAAAAGTACCGACAAAATAGTTTAGGAAAAAGGGTTTAACAAAATAACCTAAGTTCGCAAAATGCCAAAAGGCCATTTTAAAGTTATACACGAGTTGGTAAAAATACCGAAAAGCCATTTTAAAAATACACACGCAGCGATAAAAAAAAGTTCAAAATACACATTTGCAGCGGAATAAAACAATCAGAAAAGAATACTCAATACTCAAATACATGCCACAGCCAGTATCACCCGGCAAGCTCACCCCTTCACGACCGCTACTAGCTCGATCTCCGAGTACCTAAAAATAAACCCCACGACGGGGTCAGCCACAATACTCAATAATGATATCGATCACACCGTCATAAATAATTACATACCAATGTAATAGCGAAGTAAGAATACTACCAATGTAATCTTACCGTCATAACCTTACCAACCCATAACAATCCATAACAGATCAATCCTTACCATCATCCACATTTCGCATTCTCAAATGACGAAATGAACTCAACAACAAACATCTGTACTGTAATCAAACAATACCAAGAATCCTCAAAACATCATCCTAACTCATAAGCATGAACTGATTCATCCGTGCCAATTCCTGTCCGTTGGACTTTCACTGTTAAATCTCAATTTGGATAAAACCAATATAGCACAATATATCTGTAGATCAACTACCATAAGACAAATATAACAAGTCCCGAAAAATCGACGTACAGTCCGAATGCTCATACGATCAATAACCAGATCAACCAAAACATCGACCGAGAATATCACTGACATGATAACTCCAATACGACCAACATTGGATCAACCATAACCGAGAATACCATCAACATGATAAACTCCAACACGATCAACAAAGGATCAACAATATCCGAGAATAACCTCAACAAGGTAAACTCCAAACGATCAACAAAGGATCAACAACGACCGAGAATACCATCAACAAGGTAAACTCCAAACAATCAACAATAATGGATCTCAAAGAAATAACCTCGATTGTCGAACATACGTATGAACAACCAGTCGCAAACCATCGAACATATCCAATCATACATGGACTATGAACGACCAAACAGTATGGCTCAAAGATGGACATCATAGTACGCCCGATCCGGAAATGTGTCCGTGCACATGTCCACCCCGTATACGGAATCGAGGATATACATGGGATATGTACCTAATTAGCCTCACGAACTACGTCTCGTGTGCACGGTCCAATGCGGAAATATCAACACATGACCATAGTGTGCCCAGCTAAAAATCCTACACAATAACCAATTGGCACGCAGATATGACTCCAGATATGTCACGATGCAACATGACAACGAAACTCAAAGAATCACATATCCAATAAGGATCAAAAGACTCACCGAAGTGAACAATGACAACTGACAATGAAAAGTCGACACGACTAATCAATATCCAAACAACAATGCTGGGATCATCATACCCAATGAATGATCAACATGATCAACAATCTCAACACTACCGTCCTGGGATCGACATCCCTCACAAACAACCAAATATGAATCTCATTATACGAAACATCAACATATAATAATTCATCGGAATAATTATCCTCATAACTGAACAATACTTAAATTACCTCAAGCCGACGATAATATCCTTTCCGCGAACAAAACATCATCCCGACAATTTACATTTATAGTATCATTGCTATATGGATTATAAATGAAATGAAAGTGAAACCATTCATTAAGTATTATAAACTGAAGAAGTATAAACTTGCCTCGATACCGATACTACGAATTCGTTACCAAATCCATTGACTTCTTCTACAAGCTCCTATGCCCCGACCAAAAGCAATCTATGAACTCTTCAACCTCGACCGCAACACAACGGTCATAATCAACGCTCAATTACCGCGACCTAATGCAATAATCAAATGACAATAGATCCAATAATAATCAATAACCGGTATAACCAACCAATCAAACTCAACGGCTCAACAATATCCCTATTAAACATAAATCCGAACAACCCAAATCAATTAATCACGAACCCATAACCATAACACGAAAATACTACACTGTCTGCCTACTTAGCGCACGTTAAACACATAACGTAGCATGCGATAAGTCGCTTCCGTTAGCGTGCGCTAGCCAGCAAGCTTAGCGTGCGCTAATGCTGTATAGTTGCATGTATTCCAAGCATCGACTAACACCTTATGACTACGAATACAAATGACAAGGAAATCTCATTCCAAGATCAATCACAACCTCTCTAAATTCAATGTCATCATCATGATCCATATCTTATCATACGAACTCAATCACTAAAATCAACATAATGTTAGTTTCAATTATCTTATCCATGTTTATAATCAAAACCAATATATATCCTTCCTCATTGATGTGATATATACCAAGAACACCAAGAATACCCTGATTCCATAATCATGTTCATGACAACCATCATAATCCTATATGCTAACATGTAAATAATCACCCAAGTCATATATATCCATATATCATTTTAACATCAAAATCCGAAATGAAGGGAGACATAAATCGCCATATCTCTTGAAGATAAACAACACCATAACTATCATCATATGAAGGTGATATCAACAACAACATCAACATCCGAAAATGAGGAGAAGGATTAACCCATATATCTCAATAAGACAAACAACACCATACAAAACCACACGAATCATATCAATATCCGTATGTCAACAATAACATCAAGATAATTCGATAATCCAATTTAAAACCATACTTATCAACTCATTAATATGATAATCATCAACTAGAGAACACCAATATTCAATCCCCAAAACGAAATCCAAAGTGAAGGTTAATTACCTCTTTGAAGAAAAGGATTGACTATGAAGGTTGAATCCATTTCCAATCGATTCCAAGCTTCAAGTGTTGATAAGGACGATCAACTCCATCACACTCAAGTGTTTGGAACCTTAAGACTCTCTCTATGCACTCCATCCCAAGAATTATTAATAACTTCAAGAACAAATCTTTAATCCATGCTCTCCTTCTTGATCTTGTTTAAAAGGATCATCTCTTAGTGTTTAGGATCTTGAAGTATTCTCCCAAGGCTCTCTCTATCGAGTGAAAGGAAAGAAATGGACGAAATGCCTCTTAACACCTGTCTGTCCCCTTTTATAAAGTACATTACTAGCATGCGCTAAACTTTATATTTAGCGTGCGCTACAGCCCTAGCGTGCGCTATCTTTCCTTGATAGCGTGCGCTATCGATCAGTCCAGATGCTACTGCCTTGCTTCGTATATCAGCTTACGTACGTAATATCCATGCAATAACATACGTAAATACAGTCGTTGACCTGCTACGATAATACACCATTATCATGCGCTAATCTTGAACATTAGCGAGCGCTAATCATCATTGAACCGAAAATCTGCACCTTCCCCGAAGATGCCCCGGGTCCACACGCCGAAAGTGGCCTGCCAATACCAAGATTCCTTGTTGACCGATTTGATGTTAGCGTGCACTAACCATATGCATTAGCGTGCGCTAAGTGCATATAATAATCAACCTGGGCCTACCTGTCGGCCACCTTCCGAACCTTATCCAGAATACCTTACGTATGTTAGGGGTCCTCCTTAGCGTACGTAACACAAACCTCTTAGCGTGCGCTAAGTATGCACGGTAGCGTGCACTAGTCATACATTGTAGCGTGCGCTAGGCTTACATTGTAGCGTGCGCTAACATGGCTGTACTTAGCCATTTTCAGCCATTCTTGTCCAACGTCTCGACATACAGAATACGAACATATGGCATACTGAATATATATATTCAATCCAATAATATTCTCATATGATATACCCAATATCAAAAGTACGATAACCTGATACACGATATCCTCAAATGTAATTGTCGACCAACTATGACAATTATACCAATACAGCTGTCTCAGTTCTAAATTTATTTTATTCATACTGTATAGACACCAAGCTATTCAGTATATCTCAGATACAATAATGCAAAAAATTTATACTGAAAATCCGGGTATTATAATGCAAATATTGTTGTTGTAGCTGCTGCCCAAAGGGTATGTGTCGGGTCAGATCTTCTATCTCTGGTCGTATGACAGAAGCACTCCTATGTGACGACAAAGACTCGGGTATACTATGAGAAGACGAGGGGGTGCCCTGGTATGAGAAGGAACATCAGCACGCTGGCCAGAACTGCGTCTCGACATCTGAAATACAAAGTACAATAAAATCGAACACCAAAATCAGTCCACGAACACCAAAATCAGTCCATGAATACCTTTTGATTAAACGAGTTAACAAACTCAATAGGAAACAGCATACATACAGTACAGTAAGAATGCCAAAATCAGTACAGGAAAATACCAAAATAAGGAAACTGGAAAATACAAAAATACAAAAATCAGTATAGGAAACTGCATACGTACAGGAAAAAAATGGCATACTGTACGCATTAAAAATACCAAAATAAGGAAACTGGAAAAATACCAAATACAAATATCGGCATACTGTATGCAGTAAAAATGGTGGAGAATTATGCAGTAAAAGACGATTATTGCAAAACAATACAGAAAATAAATACAGTAAAAATAAGATAAATACCTTTTGATTTGGTTCAATATGTCCTTGATATGACGGAGAATAAATTTATAATTAATAATTTGGATGAGATTGATGAATGTTTTGGATTTGGGAATTAGGGTTGATAGGTCGCGGACTGTAATATCCGGAAATTCTACTACTGTTGTTTGATATTATTTTATCCGAGTTATATTGTACAGCGTGGAATCTGTACAGTAGGGATAAAATAAATAAAGGACTGAGACATCTGTATTCGTATAATTGTCATATTTGGTTGACAATTACATTTAAGAAGTATATGTATTCAGTATGCCGTATGTTCGTATTCTGTTGAGACGTTGGACGAGAAGAGTTGGAAATGGCTAAGTATAGCCTGACTAGCGCGCGCTAATGGTCAAGTATAGCGCACGCTATCGTTCATGGTTAGCGCACGCTAGAGGCAGAATGTAGCGCACGCTAATGCGATCGAATCGAAGGAATCTACGCGTGGACCGTGCCACTTTCGGCGCACGTTCTGATAAGTCAACGGATGTTGTAATGTAGTGTTAGCGCACGCTAATGCATGTTGATTAGCGCACGCTAACTATATATCGGTCAACAGGGAATCTTGGCTTTATTGGTCGATTTCGGCTTGTGGGGTCGCGAGCATCTTCGTGGTAGGTGTAGACTGTAGCAAGTCAACTGGTATTAGCGCACGCTAAGGTAAATGACTTGCGTCGCTAAGCAGATGATTTACGTACGTTAATGCATGGGCATTACGTACGTAAGTTAGTTTACGAAGCAAGACAGTAGCCTCTGGGCTTCGATAGCGCACGCTAACAAAGTCAGTTAGCGCACGCTAAGGCGGTAGCGCACGCTAAACATGAGATGTTAGCGCACGCTAATAATGAATATTATAAAAAAGGGACAGAAGGGTGTTATTAAACATTTCGTCATTCTTCCTTCTTTCAGCCGAGAGAGAGAGTTGGGATATATTTGAGGTTCCAAACACTGGATTAAGGTGAAGTTAATCATCCATAACAACGTTTGAAGCTTGAAATCATTGGTGATTCTTGGAAATGGATTCAACCTTGGAAATCAATCCATTCCTTCAAAAAGGTAATTACTCTTCGCTTTGAGATTTCGTTTTGGATTGTATATGATGTTCTTGAGCTGATGATTATCATATAAACAAGTTCATAAATATGATTATGAGTTGGATTACCGGATTATGATAATGTTATTGTTGATATGAAGATATTGACATGAATTGGATGGTTTCGAATGTGTTGTTATCTTCAAAGAGATATGTTGGATAATGTCTTCCTTCAATTCGGATCTGTGATGTTGTTATTGTTGGTTCCTTCATATGATTATGAACATGGCATGATTATGAGTTCTTGGTGTTTAGGTTGTTGATATTAAGAGAAATGAAATATGAATATATGACTTGAATTAAAAGTCGGATGATTACCTATATGTTAAAGTATATTGGATTTCGTTGTTTGATAGCTATGAACATGATTCAGAATCACTTAGAGTTTTTGATAATCGCCAGATGTTGATCGGTATCCGAAATGCATGTAACTGCATGCTATTAGCGCACGCTAAGCCTACTGGCTAGCGCACGCTATCGGGAACAACTTAGCGTACGCTACGGTTAAAGATTAATGTGCGCTAAGTAGGCAGACAGTGCAGTATTTTTGTGTTTTGATTATGAATTCGTGATGGTTTGACTTGGTTGGTTCTGACTGTGTTTATTCGAGATTGTGTTGAACCGTTGAGTTCGGTTGGTTAGTTTTTCGGTTATTGATTGTTATCGGATATGTGTTATTTGATTTCTTCAATAGGTTGAGATTATTGATCGGTGATTATAACCGGATATTGCGATCATGTTCGAGTATGTCCATTGTATTGCTTTTGATCGGGGCTGAGGAGCTTGTAGACAAAGGCAATGTGTTCGGCAGCAGCTTCGTGGTATTGGTATCGAGGCAAGTTATTACTTGCTCAGTTATAATATTTAATGAATGGTTTCAGTTTCATTTCGTTTATAATGCATATAGCGATGATTATTATTGTGAACTCTGGGTATTCGGATCGCATATCGTTCTTTCGATTCTGGGAGGTAAACCATAATGTATATGCTTTATCTCAGTTATTGGTATGTTCGAATATCTAGGTTACATTATGGTAAAGACGAGGATATGAGTATCTATAGTTCATCGTACGTTTGGATCGCCGAGCATTGAGGATAATCGTCGGTGATGATTGGACATCGAGGTTGCTCCCGAAGGACTCGGGGCAAGTATTCCATATTGATTATGGTTTAATGTTATTTATTTTGGTCTCGTACACTTTCTTTCATGTTGTTGAACATGAAGTCGTCTAGTAAATTGTCATGTTATCGTGCATGTTATGTTGTTCATGTTGATGAACATATTGAGTTGCATATGTGCATGCATAATTGTATTGTTTATGTTGTGTTGATCTGTGAGATCATGTGAATTATACGTTGTGTTGATCTGTGAGATCATGAGATCTATCTTGAGGGCGCCGGATCGGATGTCCACCATGCGTTGGTTCGACGAGATCATCATGGGGATCTATCTTTGAGGGCGCTGGATCGTTGGACGGAGTTTTCCACCATGCGTTGGTTCGACGGGATCATCATGGGGATCTATCTTTGAGGCGCTGGATCGTTGGATTACCGATATTGTGTTGATGGAATCTTGTGAATTCACATCATTGATTGTATCATATGTTGTTGTTCATATGTGTATTGTTAGTTATCCACCTTATGTTGATCGATAGGATCAACAAAGGGATCTATCTTGAGGGCGCCTGGATCGTCGGATTTCCATTGAGTATACATGATTGATATTGCTGTGATCATATTGACGTGGTCATATGAGTATGCATTTGTAGGTCCTGTGTTAGGACCGTGTCCGTATTGCATTGATCTGATCTCGGATTAGACTGATATGATTGTCGTGGCACTTCATATCTCGAGGTATGTTCTGTATTTCCTTGGTATTTGTCTTTGATGGAAAATCGGTTATCGTCTTGGGATTTGATGATGTTATTCGATGGATCGTATTGGTCGGTAATGGTATATTTCCGTATTGTGGGTTGGTGATGACAGTTTGAGAATCTTGAATATTGTTTGAGGTACAATACAGATATTATGTTCGAGTTTATTGGTTAATCGAGTACGAGATGTGAAATGTGATAATGGTTATTCTGATGAGAATTACTTGAGTAAGCAAAGTTATGGCGGTAAGATTACGCTGGTCGTATTCTTATGTTGTATTCTCATTGGTATGTTATTATTAATGTGATGTGACGGTTATCATTGTTGGATATTATGGCTGACCCCGTCGTGGGATTTCTTTTTAGGTTCTCGGAGTATTGAGCTTGTAGCGGTCGTGAAGAGATGAGATTCCCGGAGGATACTGGCTAGGACATGTTCTGTGCATTGAGTTTCTTGATCGGTTTTTGTATTCCGCTGCTAGAGTATCTTTATGGTTGGTCTTTTTCCGCTGCGTGAGTATTTTGAAATGCTCTTTTGGTATCTAGTAACTGAGGTTACTTTGGAAATCGTTTTCTAAACTTTTGGGTGTCGGCTGTTTGGCCTCTTGGGCATTTGTAGATGTTTGCGAAAATTTCTTTTAGCCTTGTGGGTTCCATCTCGGGGCCCACGGCGCTGTAATATTTCCGGTTAAATCTGGGGTGTTACAGAATATGGTATCGGAGCTTAGGTTGAGAAAACCTAGGCATTTGGGTCGAGTTGGGTCGTGTTTTTGTTGCGTCATTCGAGTTGTCAATTGACAAATACTAGAGCCGTGAGTCTTTGTTGATCACTCAGGCTTGTGCGTTATCGGATTTGCCAGTATCGTACTGGGCTTGTTATAACTTTTCCAAATGGCGTTTACGTGATATATTGTGTTCTCGAGTTGCACTGAGTTTGCAAAACGTGTGTTTTGAAAATATCTGTGTCGAGTATTTTATAGATTCGAGACATGTGCCAGTATCACGGGGAATCTTCGGCTTCACGATCTGTAAGTACTTGGATTTTTGAATTTCATTGAGATTGATTGCCGTTCTAAGTTGATACGTTTTGAGATTCAGCAGATATCATGCGTTACAGTATAAGGTAACAAAATTGGGACATGATTGATGAATGGAGAAACTATGATTTTGGAAATCAGTATGTCGATTAAATTTTGGAATGGAATTATGCATTGGGAGAAATATTGTGGATTGTTGAGAAGAACATGTAGCATGTTAATTCATTTTGTGATATATGAACTGCTTTTGAGCATTTGAAAATGATACTTCTCAAAATATATGTTTTACGGATGTTTTACGGAAAATGATTTTGGGCCAAGACCCAATCGATTTTGAAATGGTTTTATAACTCAGGACTTGGGGTCTAAAAAGGGTTTTCTACTTTTTAAACTTCTTGTAATACGGAATGAGGTACGGGCCGAGACCCTAACGTTTCAAAAGACTTTTTAGTTTTCATAAAACTCCCGAGATTTGTAAAGCTCTTTATCAATCATTTATTTATTTCGTTCCTACCTTTCGAGGTTTTGGTTTACTTGCTCAAATGAAACCTCTCGGGAAGTCTTTCGCTATGTTGATTTGTTTCAATGTTTTGTCATAGCATAATTGAGGTGATCCAGGATGGATTAATGATTGACGTTGTGAGCCATATGTGGAAAAGGAGTTTTTATCAGAGCCTATGCGTTGAGATTTTGGATTCTATCGTGAAGTTTTCCGACCGAATGTCAGTGGAATTTGTGACGAGCCGGACTGGTATACAGGGGTATATATGTGGTCAATCATTTGCATAGTTTTCATTTTTAAACTTCGAAATCGTGTGGATTCGGAAGACACTGTTATTGAATACTTGGCATTACAGAGCCACTTAATTTTCCGAAAATTGATTTCGTGATCTTACGAAAATTTATGTTTCGAGTTTTCAAACTCTTGAAAGAATTTTTGAAAATTGTCTTCGTGACAAGAATATATGATTTCAAACCAGTTTTGAAAATGTGATTAATAACCATACGCATTTAGTGTATATTACATATCATGGTGAAGTTGTGAGTGTGACTCACGAACTGGGTAATATATCAATGTGGAACGAGGAATATGGATCCGAACTTTGGTATGGTCATTTGGTTATGCAAGGATGATCGATTCATTTATCGGATAAGAGAAATATGTCGTGTGTTGTAGATTCATGCACATGATGTAAATTTGGAACTTTGGATTTTGCGAAATCGGGGCATATGTGCTATGTAATTCCATTGGTATGGTAGTAGCGCGATTTTTACCATAGTGATTTTTGAATGATTTCTTTTGTGGATTTGGGGTTGTTGACCTCATGCTGGTTGTTTTGAGTATCGATTGGTCGTTCCCACTCCCTGTATGATTGGATATGTTCGTCGGTTTGTGATTGGTGTGTCGTTTTGAGAACTTTATTCATTCGTATATCGGTTTCTGTGGTTCTGTGTGGATCGTATTGGAGCTTACCGTTTGAAGGCATTCTCGATTACCGTTGACCGTTCGTTGGTCATATTGGAGTTTATCATGTTGATGATATTCTCGATTGTGTTTTGACCTCTGGTTGGTCAGATTGGAATTTATCATGTCGATGATAAATTCGGTTGACTTATTGGTGATCATCTGAGCGTTCGGATTTTGTGTCGGTGTCTCGGGATTCGTGTCGTTTGGGGCAGTTGTTTCACAGATATATCGGATATTATTCGAATTGGAACTTGATTATGTAATCAGGCAGACAGGATTTGATTCGGGCAGATTGTTTGATCCGAAGATGATATATTTTGTTGAGACTCAGGGAATTGTGATCGTAAGCGTATTGAGACTGCATGCGGTGAGATCGGCGCTAGTATCTCCGGAGATCGTCGACTGCGTATTTGTAAGTATGCGCTTTGGCTATTCAGAATAATGATGATTGATCAGTGTCGTGATGGCTTTGGGATATTTTGGGTTAAACGGTATGTTTGTTTGTTTTATGATGGATTGCAAGTTTCGAGGACGAAACTTATTTTAAGGGGTGTAGAATGTAATATCCGGAAATTCTTCTACTGTTGTTTGATATTATTTTATCCGAGTTATATTATGCAGCGTGGAATGCATACGATAGGGATAAAATAAATAAAGGAGAGACATCTGTATTTGTATAATTTTCATTTTTGGTTGACAATTACATTTAATATGTATATGTATTCAGTATGCCGTTTGTTGGTATTCTGTATGTTGTGTCGTTGGACGAGAAGAGTTGGAAATGGCTAAGTATAGCCTGACTAGCGCGCGCTAATGGTCAAGTATAGCGCACGCTATCGTTCATGGTTAGCGCACGCTAGAGGCAGAATGTAGCGCACGCTAATGCGATCGGAATCGAAGGAATCTACGCGTGGACCGTGCCACTTTTCGGCGCACGTTCGATAAGTCAACGGATGTTGTAATGTAGTGTTAGCGCACGCTAATGCATGTTGATTAGCTCACTCTAAGTATTTATCGGTCTAGAGGGTATCTTGGCTTTATTGGTCGATTTCGGCTTGTGGGGTCGCGAGCATCTTCGTGGTAGGTGTAGACTGTAGCAAGTCAACTGGTATTAGCGCACGCTAAGGTAAATGACTTGCGTACGCTAAGCAGGATGATTTACGTACGTTAATGCATGGGCATTACGTACGTAAGTTAGTTTACGAAGCAAGACAGTAGCCTCTGGGCTTCGATAGCGCACGCTAACAAAGTCAGTTAGCGCACGCTAAGGCGGTAGCGCACGCTAAACATGAGATGTTAGCGCACGCTAATAATGAATATTATAAAAAGGGACAGAAGGGTGTTATTAAACATTTCGTCATTCTTCCTTCTTTCAGCCGAGAGAGAGTTGGGATATATTTGAGGTTCCAAACACTGGATTAAGGTGAAGTTAATCATCCATAACAACGTTTGAAGCTTGAAATCATTGGTGATTCTTGGAAATGGATTCAACCTTGGAAATCAATCCATTCCTTCAAAAAGGTAATTACTCTTCGCTTTGAGATTTCGTTTTGGATTGTATATGATGTTCTTGAGCTGATGATTATCATATAAACAAGTTCATAAATATGATTATGAGTTGGATTACCGGATTATGATAATGTTATTGTTGATATAAAGATATTGACATGAATTGGATGGTTTCGAATGTGTTGTTATCTTCAAAGAGATATGTTGGATAATGTCTTCCTTCAATTCGGATCTGTGATGTTGTTATTGTTGGTTCCTTCATATGATTATGAACATGGCATGATTATGAGTTCTTGGTGTTTAGGTTGTTGATATTAAGAGAAATGAAATATGAATATATGACTTGAATTAAAAGTCGGATGATTACCTATATGTTAAAGTATATTGGATTTCGTTGTTTGATAGCTATGAACATGATTCAGAATCACTTAGAGTTTTTGATAATCGCCAGATGTTGATCGGTATCCGAAATGCATGTAACTGCACGCTATTAGCGCACGCTAAGCCTACTGGCTAGCGCACGCTATCGGGAACAACTTAGCGTACGCTACAGTTAAAGATTAACGTGCGCTAAGTAGGCAGACAGTGCAGTATTTTTGTGTTTTGATTATGAATTCGTGATGGTTTGACTTGGTTGGTTCTGACTATGTTTATTCGAGGTTGTGTTGAACCGTTGAGTTCAGTTGGTTAGTTTTTCGGTTATTGATTGTTATCGGATATGTGTTATTTGATTTCTTCAATAGGTTGAGATTATTGATCGGCGATTATAACCGGATATTGCGATCATGTTCGAGTATGTCCATTGTATTGCTTTTGATCGGGGCTGAGGAGCTCGTAGACAAAGGCAATGTGTTCGGCAGCAGCTTCGTGGTATTGGTATCGAGGCAAGTTATTACTTGCTCAGTTATAATATTTAATGAATAGTTTCAGTTTCATTTCGTTTATAATGCATATAGCGATGATTATTATTGTGAACTCTGGGTATTCGGATCGCATATCGTTCTTTCGATTCTGGGAGGTAAACCATAATGTATATGCTTTATCTCAGTTATTGGTATGTTCGAATATCTAGGTTACATTATGGTAAAGACGAGGATATGAGTATCTATAGTTCATCGTATGTTTGGATCGCCGAGCATTGAGGATAATCGTCGGTGATGATTAGACATCGAGGTTGCTCCCGAAGGACTCGGGGCAAGTATTCCATATTGATTATGGTTTAATGTTATTTATTTTGGTCTCGTACACTTTCTTTCATGTTGTTGAACATGAAGTCGTCCTAGTAAATTGTCATGTTATCGTGCATGTTATGTTGTTCATGTTGATGAACATATTGAGTTGCATATGTGCATGCATAATTGTATTGTTTATGTTGTGTTGATCCTGTGAGATCATGTGAATTATACGTTGTGTTGATCCTGTGAGATCATGAGATCTATGCTGAGGGCGCTGGATCGGATGTCCACCATGCGTTGGTTCGACGGGATCATCATGGGGATCTATCTTGGGCGCTGGATCGTTGGATGGTTTTCCACCATGTGTTGGTTCGACGGGATCATCATGGGGATCTATCTTTGAGAAGCTGGATCGTTGGATTACGTATTGTGTTGATGGAATCTTGTGAATTCGCATCATTGATTGTATCATATGTTGTTGTTCATATGTGTATTGTTAGTTATCCACCTTATGTTGATCGATAGGATCAACAAAGGGATCTATCTTGAGGACCTTTGGATCGTCGGATTTCCATTGAGTATACATGATTGATATTGTTGTGATCATATTGACGTGGTCATATGAGTATGCATTTGTAGGTCCTGTGTTAGGACCGTGTCCGTATTGCATTGATCTGATCTCGGATTAGACTGATATGATTGTCGTGGCACTTCATATCTCGAGGTATGTTCTGTATTTCCTTGGTATTTGTCTTTGATGGAAAATAGGTTATCGTCTTGGGATTTGATGATGTTATTCGATGGATCGTATTGGTCGGTAATGGTATATTTCCGTATCGTGAGTTGGTGATGACAGTTTGAGAATCTTGAATATTGTTTGAGGTACAATACAGATATTATGTTCGAGTTTATTGGTTAATCGAGTACGAGATGTGAAATGTGATAATGGTTATTCTGATGAGAATTACTTGAGTAAGCAAAGTTATGGCGGTAAGATTACGATGATCGTATTCTTATGTTGTATTCTCATTGGTATGTTATTATTAATGTGATGTGACGGTTATCATTGTTGGATATTATGGCTGACCCCGTCGTGGGATTTCTTTTTAGGTTCTTGGAGTATCGAGCTTGTAGCGGTCGTGAAGAGATGAGATTCCCAGAGGATACTGGCTAGGACATGTTCTGTGCATTGAGTTTCTTGATCGGTTTTTGTATTCCGCTGCTAGAGTATCTTTATGGTTGGTTTTTTCCGCTGCGTGAGTATTTTGAAATGCTCTTTTGGTATCTAGTAACTGAGGTTACTTTGGAAATCGTTTTCTAAACTTTTGGGTGTCGGCTGTTTGGCCTCTTGGGCATTTGTAGATGTTTGCAAAAATTTCTTTTAGCCTTGTGGGTTCCATCTCGGGGCCCACGGCGCTGTAATATTTCCGGTTAAATCTGGGGTGTTACACGGACGAACAAGAAAGAGGAAGAGGAAAGAGGGAAATGGAAAAGAATCCGTCGATAATTTAAGAAAACTAATATATTGGCGTCACACATGTGACGCCATTGTTAATTAAAAAAAAAGAATAAAGGCGTAAAGGCGTCACATATGTGATGGCAATACAAATTAAAAGAAAAGTGAAGTAAAAAACATAGCTTAATGGCCGACAAGGGATTCGAACCCGCGCCTATGTGATGCATGGAGTGGCATGTTGCCACTGATCTATGTTTTCATTCGTTAATTATAGTACATAAATATAATATCTACTTACTACTACAAAATACCCATTTAACAGCGGACAATTAACAGCGGTTATGCCAAAACCGCTGTTAAATTTTGTGCGGTGTCAGGTTCGTAAATATTATGAAAATTAACAACGGTTAATATAGAAACCGCTGTTAAATTCGGACACTTAACGGCGGTTTCCTAAAAACTGCTGTTAAATTCGGAATATTAACGGCGGTTTCTTAATAACCGCTGTTAAATTTGGAAAATTACGGCGGTTGTGTTAAAACCGCCGTTGTTTTCCTCTATTAACAGTGGTTGTCTATAACCGATGTTAATATTCTATTTAATTACTTTACGGTCTTCTTTCTTTCTTTCTTCCTTTCTTCTTTTTTTCCTTTCTTTCCTCCTACGCTTCTAACTCCCCGACTTTTCACAGTCGACCCGCAACCTCCGACGACCTCGCGACCACCGCAACCTCCCCGACATTTCGCAATCGACCGCGGATTATTTGGTAATTATTCCAAACTCTCTTCTTTGTTTCTATTTGGTAATTTTATCTAGTCTTTTAAGGATTGTTGTGTGCTGTTTAATATGTGTGTGTGTTGTGTGTGTATGTGTATGTATAGGTGTGGCAGTGTGTGTGCGTGCAGTGTGTGTGAGGCTGTATTGTGTTGTGTGTGTTGTGTGTGTGTGGCAGTGTGTGTGTATGTGTATTGTGTGTGGCAGTGTGTGTTGTGTGTATTGTTTGTGTGTGGACTTTTAATTATACCTGGATTGTTTTGGAGAATAATGTTAAAACCTCAATAAAACCACAATAATCACAAACGTAGTATTCAAATGCACATAACGGACAAAATATGTATGTGCGTGTGCACTATATGTATGTGAGTGTGTAATGTAGTTTTACGTGTTATTTTATTCTTTATTGTCATATAATTTAATCGATTTAGTTGAGTGTGTGTGTTGAATTATGTGTGTTGCTTTTGACAACACTATTTTGTGAAACTCGAATTATTTTGGGATAGATTTGGTTAACTTCTTAAGGATCTTCTTCCTTTGGGATAGATGCTAACTTTCGTCTTAAGAATCTTCTCCCAACAGTTCGTGCAGATAGAGTTAGCAATCTTGACAAAGCCATAAGCTGACGTAGTATACAGTTAATTCTATTTTGACAACCGTCGTTCATGTTTCTATTTTAAACAACAGTTATAGGACAACCATACCTTTGTCATTCTCTCTGTCAAAACAATTTTCAAAAAGTTAGTAATTATAGAGAAATGAAATTCTTCCCCTTACACAAAACAATAGAAAATTGAATTTCATAGTATGTTTAACAGAAAAGAATAAATGGATCGAAGTTGGATGAATGCAAGTCGTGCGAGTGCGGAGTATGACAATGGAATTGAGCAATTTTTTAAATTTGCTCGACAACATCGCTCGGAACCCAATGAACGATACTTTTGCCCTTGTGTGAAGTGTATGAATGGGAGACGACATGAGGGTGACACAATTCGTGAACATCTTGTTTGTGAGGGGATAAACACCAACTATACAATGTGGATATGGCATGGCGAAATAGTAGATGTTCCAATTGGAAACACTCATGTAGATATAGATGGTGATCAATTTGAAGAAATGATTCGTGATGTCGGACAAGAATCATTTCAAAGAGCTCATGTTTATGATGCGTTGAAAAGTGATTCAGAGACTCCATTGTATCTGGGGTGTGAAAATTTCACACGACTATCTGCCGTGTTGAAGCTGGTTAATTTGAAGGCAATAAATGGGTGGAGTGACAAAAGTTTCACCAAATTGCTCCAGTTGATGAATGAGATGCTACCAAAAGGCAATACATTGCCGAAGCGTACCTATGAGGCGAAGAAGGTTTTGTGTCCGATGGGTATGGAGTATAAAAAAATACACGCTTGTCCCAATGATTGCATACTGTACAGAAAAGAGTTTGAAGAATTGCATAAGTGTCCTAGGTGTGGGGTATCACGATACAAAGTGAAGAATGATGGAGAGAACACACAACAAGGACCTCCCGCGAAGGTGTTATGGTATCTTCCGATTGTTCCAAGGTTCAAGTGATTGTTTGCTAATAAAGATGATGCAAAGAATCTCACATGGCACACAAATGAGAGAAAATGCGACGGGCTAATTCGTCATCTAGCTGATGCTGCACAATGGAAGAAAATAGATCATTTATTTCCAGATTTCGGGAGTGACGCAAGAAACCTTAGGCTTGGACTTTCCGCAGATGGAATGAATTCATTCGGTAACTTAAGCACCAAGCATAGCTCTTGGCCTGTTTTACTTGTGATATATAATCTATCTCATTGGTTATGTATGAAATGGAAGTACATTATGTTGTCAATGATGATTTCAGGACCAAAACAACCAGAAAATGACATAGATGTTTATCTAAGTCCGTTGATTGATGACTTGAGAATGATGTGGGATAAAGGGATTTATGTGTTTGATGGTTACCGCCAGCAAAGTTTCAAGTTACGTGCAATGTTATTTTGTACGATTAATGACTTTCCTGCATATGGAAACTTGAGTGGATATAGTGTGAAGGGACATCATGCATGTCCTATATGTGAAGAAAACACAAGCTACATCCAGTTGAAACATGGAAATAAAACAGTTTACAGTCAACATCGGAGGTTTCTCAGTCGCCATCACCCGTATCGTAGATTGCGAAAAGCTTTTAATGGATTCCCAGAAAATGGACTTGCGCCAATGCCCTTAACAGGTGAGCAAGTGTACGATCGTGTGAAGAACATAAATACTATATTTGGAAAAACTAAAAAGAAGGCTGCTACGACAAACATTTGGAATAAGAGGTCAATATTTTTTTATCTTCCTTACTGGAGACATCTAGATGTTAGACATTGCATAGATGTTATGCATGTCGAAAAAAATGTATGCGATGGTGTGATCGGCACACTTCTCAATGTTAAACACAAAACAAAGTATGGTGTCCAGACTCGTCAATACTTAGAGGAAATGGGTATACGTTCTCAGTTGCATCCACAAGTAGTGTAACACCCCAGATATATTCAGGAATATTACAGCGCCGTAAATCCTTTACATAAGGATTTACAAGGCTGAAGAATTGAGCAAACATTAAGAGGTACTAATGATTGGAAATAACGGAATTAAGATGCCACAGTTCTGATCAAATACTGAAAATACAAATGTTCAACATAAACTTAATAATACATCACCAAATTCAAATTCATCATAAGGGACTTCGTACTCGAGTACTTATTGAAATAACCAATAAACAACAGATAAATAAACCCAGCCGAAACATCACTCTGCACCCTCGTCGTCATGCAGCTCCAGTGGTTGTTTTCCCGCTCTTCTGGATCCTGAACATAAACAAAATGTTCACCCCCAAAGGGGTTAGCACAACGATGCTAGTACAAGTACCACAACATATTATTCAACGTCACACGCAGAATAATAATAACGTAAATGATAAAATGTTAAACGAGTCTTCTCCTGCGAGAAACTCAAACATAACATACACAACTGATAATCACAACATGATATCATAACATACACATGGTAATTCCGATGATCCAGCGTTCACTGCCTAGAACCCACGATGATCCCGTCAGACCAACCCGTGGTGGAAAAACCCGTCCGATGATCCAGCGCACGCTAGCATAGATCCCCCGATGATCCCGTCGGACCAACACGAGGTGGACATACATGCACGACAATTCGTATAACATCAATACATAAAATAATTAAAGTACTTGCCTCGATTTGAAGACAAGAACAACATTTCCACAAAAACGAACACTCGAAGGTCGTCCTCCTCAATCAATCACGTAACGAGACCAAACCTTAACAAAAGAAATGATATAGGATTTATCGCACGTCGTACGAATGTTTAACAATTCGATTTACGGCCAAAAGTTCATAAAATGAAATCTGCCTGAACTGCTTAGCGCACGCTAAGTACTCTGTGTAGCGTGCGTTAAGTCTGCCCGATAGCGCACGCAAACAACAAAGCTTAGCGTACGCTAACTATGTATGGTCAGTACTTCACTGATTAGTCGACTGACTCGTCTGATGGCCTACCGTACGTTACGTACCAAACGTAGCGTACGCTAACTCGTGCACGATAGCGCACGTTAATCTACATAGTTTAGCGTGCGCTAACTGTGCATGGCAGTTTACTACTGGGCAGTAGATGGACCTCAACATGATCAAACCAAATGAAATCCTCAGTGTTAGGTCATGTTACCTCCATGAATATCATGTTCATACGGCTATGAATGATCTTACGGATAACAACAACTTCGGATTCAAGGATATGTATACTATTATGAAACCATCTTCCATTTCGACTACAATCTTCATACGACAATTTGAAAGGCTTAATGGTTGATATCGACACCTTTATATCAATCAAAATTATCATACTGTAGTTGTTTAACATTCCATCTATACTAGATATCCTTCCATGATCAATCCCTTAGATTCATCTAACAATAATGATGTTAAAGTCAAGTCCATGATTGCTATGAAGTCATCTACTAGATTTGGATTGTAATACCCGGTTGTAATTCAGTAATTATCACTCAGTAATTATCATTCAGTAATTGATACTCAGTAAATTCACTCATTATTGATCATTTATCACTCATATTCAGTCATGGTATTCATCATTCAGAATAATTGTATCGTGTATCAATCGTCATTCATCACTAATCTGATTGGAGTTTCGTGCCGCGTTTATCATCATTGTCATTTTTGTTGCGAGCTGTGCTTGAGGAGTAGCGCACGCTATATACTCCTTTTAGCGTACGCTAATTGGGTATAGGTAGCGCACGCTACCGCTCAGCTTTAGCGCACGCTAAGGCTACCTTGCGATCCGAAGGTACTTGGACCGCAGTGAGAATATTGTAGCGCACGCTACGAGTGGTAAGTAGCGCGCGCTAACGGGTTGTAGTAGCGCACGCTATATGTGTGAGTAGCGCGCTAGGGCGGATCGAGGTTGAGTCCGGTGGCTCTTTGGATCGCAGGTTAATTCATAGCGTACGCTATGCATTGTTGTTAGCGTACGCAACCGATATATTAGCGCACGCTAAATAATGGTTGTAGCGCACGCTATCGAGGTTAGATCAGAGGGCAGACGGTTTTCTGGACTCCAGTACTGGGCGTCAAATATTTCGCTAGCGCACGCTAACAATGGATATTAGCGCACGCTAGTAGTACGGCCGTAGCGCACGCTACAAATAGGTACGTAGCGCGCGCTACCGTGTTCAGACAGTGGGTACTGGACTACCCAAATTACTCGTTAGCGCACGCTATGCACAAGGGCTAGCGCACGCTAACACAGGTGACTATAAATTGGGCCGATTTAGTCGAGTTCGTCATTTTTCATCTCATTTCATTCCTTCGGTAGTCTTGGGCGATTTCGAGCGATTCGGAGAGGAT
The DNA here is from genome assembly GCA_033398695.1 of Orobanche coerulescens. NCBI lineage: Eukaryota > Viridiplantae > Streptophyta > Magnoliopsida > Lamiales > Orobanchaceae > Orobanche > Orobanche coerulescens. The sequence goes on along the minus strand of CM065805.1, from coordinate 142,135,047 downwards.
TCTTCGAGGTGTAATCGTCAATCATCATCTTCAAGCTCATCTTTCGGATTAATCATCATTTCATCATCTTCATCGCATCGAATCAAAGGTATTAATCTCTTGGATCTAGAATTTCGGATTTTTGGGGTTTTCCTTCCGATTTCTTCGTGTAAGCTTGGATTATCATTGGAATATGTTAGTTATGGATTATCTAACTTGTATAAATATATTCCTACGGATTTAATGGTTATTTTCGGAATTATTTCAAGAACCCTTGGGGTTGACTTCGGTTAATTGGGGATTTTCCGATTGATGTTGTTGTAATCATGAGTTATGGATTCCTAATGGATTATTGATATCCTTGAAAGTGTTTTGATGGTTTGAAATACTCATCTTGGAGTTGGTTTCGATTTATTCGAGCTCGGATATCGTTGTGTCGAGGTTTGAGTCGATTATGATCGTTTTTGATTTGCGTAATGATCGGATTATTGGTAATTGTGTTATTCAAGGTTGTTCGAGCGACCGATATTTCATTTAAGACGTTGTTCGTGGATGGACATTCATCATCGGTATTGTGTAAGTTAATTCTTACTCGGTTAAAAGGATATCCATTCCTTTTGTCGTTGTTCATTCATAATCATAACTCATTCATCATTGTATTAACCGTATCAAAACTTGTCATTGTCAATTAATCACCTCAGTCATAAGGAACGACGGTTCCGATCATTTCATTGAGCTATCATTCATTTCACTATCATTCAATCTTGGTGAGTCATTATTCATTTTCATTGTCACTTTTGTCATATTGTGGCATTAGGGTCATCTTGGCGTGCGGTTGGTATGTGTAGGATTTTCATGTCGGGCACGTTATAGTCGTGTGTTGGTTGGTGGCCTCACATTGATCGCACACGAGTCGATTGCTCGTGAGTCTGATTAGGTACAAGACCACTCGTGTATTGATCGTTGGTGGCTTGTGCACGGACAAATTTCCATCCCGGACGTAGTGTGGCGCCATTACTTTGAGCCGTACTGATAGTCGATTCATATAGCATGTTTGATTGCGTATGTTTCGACAAGATAATTCATAAATTATATATCATGATTGTGTATTTTCAACCCTTGAGGATTGTTGTTCTGTATGCCCGGCCGTTGGGGATGCTGCTGTGTCATGGCAAGGCTAAGGCACGGGAGAGCACGGTGACGGCGAGGAGTCCCAGTGATACTAGTAGGGGGCCCCGGTCTTTTCGGTCATTATGTTTCTTGTATTTATTCCGCAGACATTCCGTTTGGATATTCATTTCACTCATTGTTGTATATTTTATCTCCATATAAAATATACTTGTATTCGTATCATCCTCGGTGCGTTGTATAAAACTCCTCATCGGAGTAATTGATGTTGTAATGTGGTTCGGTACTACATTTACCCGTGTAATTCATTCATTTTCATTCGCCTGGTGGGTCCCAAATGGGGTCCACGGCACCGTAATATCCGCCTAGTTTGGGGTGTTACAGAGTTGGTATCGGAGCGTGGTTTTGAATACTACCCTCCAAGTCATGTCTCATTTGAAATCATCGTCATCGGACTAGTATCATTGGACTTTCGCGTCACGTGTGACTGTGCAAATGCCGAGCCAATCGGACCAAGAACAGTAAGATTTCTAATGCCATGGTATAATTTCGCATTAATCATTCATTCATAATTCATCGCTTAACAATCCTCAATCATCATTGTCATTTTGACCGACGGCCAAAGTTAACTCATTAATCACCAATTCATTTCATTGTTCGATTGTTGATCGGGAAGATCGGATCATTAATCTTGTTAACTCATCCAAGATAATCATTTCAAGAACTTCATCGATAATCATGTCACGTCAATCAATCATTCATGTAATCGCTGTATTTGAGCGCGTATGCTCATTTTCATCATTTCATAATATAATCATAATGTGATACTCATGCGAGATATATAATCATCATATGACTTTCCACTTCAGTATGGAAAGGGCTGGCAGAGGACGTGGAGGACGAGGCCGTGAGCGGGCCGAATCCCGAGGACTCGTGCGGAAACCCGTTCAAATGCCAGAATAATGCTAACTCATCGAGCAAATGACGCGCCACTCACTCGCTGGACGCGATCATTCACTATCGGGAGTCGCACGGACACGGCTCGCCGAGGGTGTCCGGTTGACCCACTCGCATTTATGCAGTGGCATGATGGCCCAAATGACCCGGATGGCTCGGTTGATGGAGACGATGCATAACTCCGTCAATCAAAATCAGCGAGCTCCTCCGCCGCCACCTCGAGGCAAGAGAGGGGTGTAAGTAATATCATTAGCGATATCTCGCCATGACCACCTACTTTTGAGGGCTCATTTGAGCCGGCGGATATTGTTCATTGGCTTGAGCATTTTGAGAAGTTATTTGCTATGGTGGATTGCCCTGAAGGGCATAAAGTTTCAGTTGCGGCTTACTATCTCGGTAAGAGCGCTCATTCATGGTGGTTATCGTTGAAGCCCACGGATGGATCATGTACTTGGGATCAGTTCAAGACTCTCATGATGGAGAGGTACTATCCGGCCCCACTCAGGGAGGCCAAGTTGTCGGAATTACTCACTCCGGACCTTTGGCGGATGATGATGTTCTCGCCATCGCCGAAAAATTTCAGAACTTCTTCCGTTCGCCTCATCTATCATTCACTCGAAGCGGACAAGATCAAGTATTTCAGAAGAGGTCAAACCCCGTATGAGACTTCGATTTAATCATAATTGCACCACATTGGCCGAGTTCATTGAGAAGGCTCTTACTTACGAGCTTACGGCTAAGGAAATTGCTAAGCGGCAACCTTCGTGCAGTAGCAAGAAGTCCAAGAACCGTAATCGATCGACGGAGTCGTGCCACTTTCAAGAAACCGCGGGCGGGCTCTACTTTTCGAGCGACCTCCTAGCGTCTAAACCCGCGGAATCTCGGCCGCGAGCGGCGATTCGGCCATCACTGCTTCAACCGTGAGGAACAGGTCATTTCGGCACCAAGTGTCCGGCGATGCATCACGTGCCACAATCAGGATTGCCGGGCATAGGGCCCGTTTTGCCGTAGGGACTTTAAACCCACTCCGCGTCATCTCAAGCTCCTGTGTCATTCGGTGCGTAATCAAAGCCACTTTCGGGCTGCTCAAAACGACAGGAGCTAAAGGCGGAACCAAGAGCTATCAGATGGGAGCGTCCGGTTCGGGGGCCGGCAAGCCCCGAATTTATGAGATGAAGAAGACCGATGATCCCGAGGCCCGAATGATCTCAGGTACACTCGATATTCTATCTCAACCTGTGTGTACCCTTTTTGATACTGGTGCATCTCATTCATTCATTTCCGAGTCATGTTTGAGTAGACTACGTCTGGGTAGTGCTACTAGTTGTGAGCCTTATGTCATTGGCCTACCTGATGGTAGACGAATTATCGGAATTCGTGAGATTCAGAATTGTCCGATTCAGCTTCATGGTCGTGTATGGCCAGCAGACCTAATCTTAGTAGATTTACCGAGGGACGACATCATCTTGGGTATTGATTGGATGGATCGTCATGATGCCATCATTAGTGTCCGAAAGCGTTTGGTCACTATCATTTCAGACGATGGAGTTGAATGTGTGTTTCAGGGAGGTAATCCCGGCTGTTTTGGTAATGTCATTAATTTGATGAAAGCATTAAGATTACTCAATCAGGGATGTGTCGGTTATTGGTGCTATATGGCCAAAACCGAGAAATCATCAGTAATATTGACGGATATTCCGGTGGTGAGGGAATATGCCGATGTTTTTCCAGACGAGTTACCTGGTTTGCCTCCACAGAGGGATGTGGAATTCACGATTAAGTTGGAGCCTGGTACGTCCCCGATATCGAAGGCACCGTACCGGATGGCCCCGACCGAAATGCAGGAATTAAAGAACCAACTTGAGGAGTTGTTCGAGAAAGGTTACATCCGACCGAGTGCGTCCCCGTGGGGAGCACCAGTGTTGTTTGTCAAGAAGAAGGATGGTTCATTCCGCTTATGTATTGATTATCGGGAGTTGAACAGGGTGACGATCAAGAATAAGTATCCCTTACCCCGTATTGATGATCTCTTAGATCAACTTCAGGGAGCTACAGTATTTTCCAAGATCGACTTAAGATCTGGATATCATCAGTTGCGGATCCGAGAGTCGGATATCGCGAGGACGGCGTTTCGAACACGCTATGGTCATTATGAGTTTGTGGTTATGCCGTTCGGATTGACTAATGCACCTGCGGTATTCATGGAGTTAATGAATCGGATCTTCATCGACTTTTTGGATCGGTTTGTTGTTGTCTTCATCGATGACATTTTGATTTATTCTCGTGACCGGGAGGAACACGAGTTTCACCTTCATCAAGTGCTCGACGTGTTGAGACGAGAACAACTTTATGGGAAGTTCTCCAAATGTGAGTTCTCGATGTCCGAAGTGACTTTTCTCGGACATGTAATTTCATCAGACGGAGTTCGTGTCGACCCTCAGAAGACGGAGGCTATTCGAGATTGGCTACCTCCGAAGAACGTTAAGGAAATCCGAAGTTTCCTCGGATTAGCGGGTTATTATCGGCGATTTGTAGAGGGATTTTCTCGAATCGCTCAACCCTTAACGAACCTTTTGCGGAAGGATAAGAAATACACGTGGTCCGACGCGTGTCAACGGAGTTTTGAGGAACTCAAGAGCCGGTTAATGTCGACTGCATTTACTTTCCTTGCCGCAGGGGACGGAAGGATTTGTGGTCTATAGTGATGCGTCCGGACAGGGTCTCGGATGTGTACTCATGCAGAACGGGAAGGTTATTGCCTATGCTTCACGGCAATTGAGACCTTACGAGATTAATTATCCGACCCACGACCTGGAGCTAGCAGCCGTGGTGTTCGCTTTGAAAATTTGGCGTCATTATCTTTATGGCGTTACCTGTCAGATATTCACCGATCATAAGAGCTTAAAGTATATATTTACTCAGAAGGAGTTAAATCTGCGCCAGAGACGGTGGTTGGAATTAATCAAAGTTTATGATATCGAGATCCTCTATCACCCGGGCAAGGCGAACGTTGTCGCCGACGCCTTGAGTCGTAAGTCCGTTCAGGAGCATATGCTTGCCCGTTTAACGATTCGAAGGAGCTTGGCAGGAATTCCTTAGAACCGAGATCGAGGTCAGCCGGCGAGTTCGGGGACGACTTTGTATGTTAGAGATTTCATCGTCACTCGAGGAGGAAATCCGAGAGAATCGTGGTTCGGACCCATCATTGTTGCGCATCCGAGAGGATGTGGCTCGGGAAAGCCTCGGATTTGTGGTCCACGAGGATGGACTTTTGAGGTTTAAGAATCGGTTGTGCGTACGCGAATGACGAGTTGAAAAACTCGATTTTGTGAAGCTCATGCTACCCTTATTCTGTTCATCCGGTCTAGTAAGATGTACAAGGACTTGAAACAAAATTACCGGTGGAGTAATATGAAGCGAGAAGTCGCAATTTGTTTCGAGATGCTTAACTGTCAACAAGTTAAGATTGAACATCGGCCGTGGGTAAGTGAAACCTCTTCCTATTCCCGAGTGGAAGTGGGAAGACATTTCTATAGATTTCATCACGAGTTTGCCGACGAGTCGTCGTGGCATGAACACGATCCAGGTGATCGTGGACCGCTTAACCAAATCAGCTCATTTCCTTGAGATCAAGGATACGTGGGGTCCCGAGAGACTTGCCCGATTGTTCATTAAAGAGATAGTCGACCGCACGGTACTCTAAAAGTATCGTTTCCGATCGTGACGGACGGTTTGTGTCGCATTTTTGGAAATCGATTCATCGTGCTATGGGAACTCGGCTTAATCTCAAGATCGCTTTTCATCCTCAGTCCGACGGACAATCAGAGAGGACCATTCATACTTTAGAGGACATGTTGAGGGCATGCGTCCTCGATTGGAAAGACGATTGGGAAGCCCAACTACCATTAATCGAGTTCACGTATAATAATAGTTGGCATGCTTCGATCAAGATGGCACCTTACGAGGCCTTGTATGGTCGTCGTTGTCGATCTCCGTTGTGTTGGGACGACTTATCGAATCATTGGGCACCGAGCCCGATATGCTTATAGCCACCGTGAGAAGGTAGCTTTGATCAGAGTCGTTTGTTGATGACTCGAGTCGGCGAAATCATATGCGTATAACCGTGCCGACCATTAGAGTTCGAGGCGGGTGACCACGTGTTGGTCAAGGTATCCCGAGTCGTGGTATCTTCCGTTTTGGGAAGAGGGGAAGTTGAGTCCGAGATTCATTGGACCGTTTGAGATTTTGGATCGAGTAGGCGAGTTAGCTTATCGATTGGCTTTACCTCCGGCGTTGAGCCGAATTCATAATGTGTTTCATGTCTCTCACCGCGGAAGTATGTTGCCGACCCGAGTCACATACTTGATTCGACGAATCGAGATCGCCGACGATCATTCATATGAGGAACGTCCTATACGAGTTTTAGAGCGGCGAATCAAACAGTTGAGGAATAAGACGATTCCTTTGGTTAAAATTCAGTGGTCTAGACACGGAGTCGAAGAGGCTACTTGGGAAACCGAGGATAGTATGCGGGAGAGTTATCCTGAGTTGTTTGACCCTTAGTTTCGGGGACGAAACTCTTTTAAGGGGGGGTGTATGTAATACCCGGTTGTAATTCAGTAATTATCACTCAGTAATTATCATTCAGTAATTGATACTCAGTAAATTCACTCATTATTGATCATTTGTCACTCATATTCAGTCATGGTATTCATCATTCAGAATAATTGTATCGTGTATCAATCATCATTCATCACTAATCTGATTGGAGTTTCGTGCCGCGTTTATCATCATTGTCATTTTTGTTGCGAGCTGTGCTTGAGGAGTAGCGCACGCTATATACTCCTTTTAGCGTACGCTAATTGGGTATAGGTAGCGCACGCTACCGCTCAACTTTAGCGCACGCTAAGGCTACCTTGGCTGCAGTCCAGAAGGTACTGGACTGCAGGTGAGAATATTTGTAGCGCACGCTACGAGTGGTAAGTAGCGCGCGCTAACGGGTTGTAGTAGCGCACGCTATATGTGTGGAGTAGCGCGCGCTAGGGACGGATCAGGTTGAGTCCAGTGGCTACTGGACTGCACCGGGTTAATTCATAGCGTACGCTATGCATTGTTGTTAGCGTACGCAACCGATATATTAGCGCACGCTAAATAATGGTTGTAGCGCACGCTATCGAGGTTAGATCAGAGGGCAGACGGTTTTCTGGACTCGATCGGCGTCAAATATTTCGCTAGCGCACGCTAACAATGGATATTAGCGCACGCTAGTAGTACGGCCGTAGCGCACGCTACAAAGAGGTACGTAGCGCGCGCTACCGTGTTCGAACAAAGGTACCGGACTACCCAAATTACTCGTTAGCGCACGCTATGCACAAGGCTAGCGCACGCTAACACTGACCGACTATAAATGGACAGTTTAGTCGAGTTCGTCATTTTCATCTCATTTCATTCCTTCGGTAGTCTTGGGCGATTTCGAGCGATTCAGAGAGGATTCTTCGAGGTGTAATCGTCAATCATCATCTTCAAGCTCATCTTTCGGATTAATCATCATTTCATCATCTTCATCGCATCGAATCAAAGGTATTAATCTCTTGGATCTAGAATTTGGATTTTTGGGGTTTTCCTTCCGATTTCTTCGTAAGCTTGGATTATCATTGGAATATGTTAGTTATGGATTATCTAACTTGTATAAATATATTCCTACGGATTTAATAGTTATTTTCGAATTATTTCAAGAACCCTTGGGGTTGACTTGATTAATTGGGGATTTTCCGATTGATGTTGTTGTAATCATGAGTTATGGATTCCTAATGGATTATTGATATCCTTGAAAGTGTTTTGATGGTTTGAAATACTCATCTTGGAGTTGGTTTCGATTTATTCGAGCTCGGATATCGTTGTGTCGACGTTTGAGTCGATTATGATCGTTTTTGATTTGCGTAATGATCGGATTATTGGTAATTGTGTTATTCAAGGTTTTTCGAGCGACCGATATATCATTTAGGGCGTTGTTCGTGGACGGACATTCATCATCGGTATTGTGTAAGTTAATTCTTACTCGGTTAAAAGGATATTCATTCCTTTTGTCGTTGTTCATTCATAATCATAACTCATTCATCATTGTATTAACCGTATCAAAACTTGTCATTGTCAATTAATCACCTCAGTCATAAGGAACGACGGTTCCGATCATTTCATTGAGCTATCATTCATTTCACTATCATTCAATCTTGGTGAGTCATTATTCATTTTCATTGTCACTTTTGTCATATTGTGGCATTAGGGTCATCTTGGCGTGCCGGTTGGTATGTGTAGGATTTTCATGTCGGGCACGTTATAGTCGTGTGTTGGTTGGTGGCCTCACATTGGACTGTGCACACGAGTCGATTGCTCGTGAGACTGATTAGGTACAAGACCACGCGTGTATTGATCGTTGGTGGCTTGTGCACGGACACATTTCCATCCCGGACGTAGTGTGGCTCCATTCCTTTGAGCCGTACTGATAGTCGATTCATATAGCATGTTTGATTGCGTATGTTTCGACAAGATAATTCATAAATTCAGATATATCATGATTGTGTATTTTCAACCCTTGAGGATTGTTGTTCTGTAAATCGGCCGCTGGGGATCTTGCTTCGTGTCATGGCAAGGCTAAGGCACGGGGAGAGCACGGTGACGGCGAGGAGTCCCAGTGATACTAGTAGGGGGCCCCGGTCTTTTCAGTCATTATGTTTCTTGTATTTATTCCGCTGCAGACATTCCGTTTGGATATTCATTTCACTCATTGTTGTATATTTTATCTCCATATAAAATATACTTGTATTCGGTATCATCCTGGGTGCGTTGTATAAAACTCCTCATCGGAGTAATTGATGTTGTAATGTGGTTCGGTACTACATTTACCCGTGTAATTCATTCATTTTCATTCGCCTGGTGGGTCCCAGTCGGGAGTCCACGGCACTGTAATATCCGCCTAGTTTGGGGTGTTACAGAGTTGGTATCGGAGCGTGGTTTTGAATACTACCCTCCAAGTCATGTCTCATTTGAAATCATCGTCATCGGACTAGTATCATTGGACTTTCGCGTCACGTGTGACCTGTGCAAATGCCGAGCCAATCAGACCAAGAACTGTAAGATTTCTAATGCCATGGTATAATTCGCATTAATCATTCATTCATAATTCATCGATTAACAATCCTCAATCATCATTGTCATTTTGACCGGACGGTCGAGTTAACTCATTAATCACCAATTCATTTCATTGTTCGATTGTTGATCGTGAAGATCGGATCATTAATCTTGTTAACTCATCCAAGATAATCATTTCAGTAACTTCATCAGATAATCATGTCACGTCAATCAATCATTCATGTAATCGCTGTATTTGAGCGCGTATGCTCATTTTCATCATTTCATAATATAATCATAATGTGATACTCATGCGAGATATATAATCATCATATGACTTTCCACTTCAGTATGGAAAGGGCTGGCAGAGGACGTGGAGGACGAGGCCGTGGAGCGGGCCGAATCCCGAGAACTCGTGCGAATACCCGTGCAAATGCCAGGAATAATGCTAACTCATCGAGCAGCGACGCTGCCACTCACTCGCCTGGACGCGATCATTCACTATCGGGGAGTCGTACCCGGGACACGGCTCAGTCAGAGGGTGTCCGGGTTGACCCACTCGCATTTATGCAGGGCATGATGGCCCAAATGACCCAGATGGCTCAGTTGATGGAGACGATGCATAACTCCGTCAATCAAAATCAGCAGGCTCCTCCGCCGCCACCTCAGAGGCAAGAGAGGGGTGTAAGTAATATCATTAGCGATATCTCTCGCCAGCGACCACCTACTTTTGAGGGCTCATTTGAGCCGGCGGATATTGTTCATTGGCTTGAGCATTTTGAGAAGTTATTTGCTATAGTGGATTGCCCTGAAGGGCATAAAGTTTCAGTTGCGGCTTACTATCTCGGTAAGAGCGCTCATTCATGGTGGTTATCGTTGAAGCCCACGGATGGATCATGTACTTGGGATCAGTTCAAGACTCTCATGATGGAGAGGTACTATCCGGCCCCACTCAGGGAGGCCAAGTTGTCGGAATTACTCACTCCAGACCTTTCGGCGGATGATGATGTTCTCGCCATCGCCGAAAAATTTCAGGAACTTCTTCCGTTCGCCTCATCTATCATTCACTCAGAAGCGGACAAGATCAAGTATTTCAGCAAGAGGCTGAAACCCCGTATGAGACTTCAGTTACTTAATCATAATTGCACCACATTGGCCGAGTTCATTGAGAAGGCTCTTACTTACGAGCTTACGGCTAAGGAAATTGCTAAGCAGCAACCTTCGTCTGTTAGCAAGAAGTCCAAGAACCGTAATCAGTCTGACGGGAGTCAGGCCACTTTCAAGAAACCGCGGGCGGGCTCTACTTTTTCTGAGCGACCTCCCCTAGCGTCTAAACCCGCGGAATGTCAGTCGCGAGTGGCCAGTTCGGCCATCACCTGTTTCAACTGTGAGGAACAGGGTCATTTCAGCACCAAGTGTCCGAGCGATGCATCACGTGCCACAATCAGGATTGCTGGGCATAGGGCCCGTTTTTGCCGTAGGGACTTTAAACCCACTCCGGCGTCATCTCAAGCCCTGTGTCATTCGGTGCGTAATCAAAGCACTCGGCTGCGTCAAAACGACAGAGCTAAAGGCGGAACCAAGAGCTATCAGATGGGAGCGTCCGGTTCGGGGGCCGGCAAGCCCCGAATTTATGAGATGAAGAAGACCGATGATCCCGAGGCCCGAATGATCTCAGGTACACTCGATATTCTATCTCAACCTGTGTGTACCCTTTTTGATACTGGTGCATCTCATTCATTCATTTCCGAGTCATGTTTGAGTAGACTACGTCTGGGTAGTGCTACTAGTTGTGAGCCTTATGTCATTGGCCTACCTAATGGTAGACGAATTATCGGAATTCGTGAGATTCAGAATTGTCCGATTCAGCTTCATGGTCGTGTATGGCCAGCAGACCTAATCTTAGTAGATTTACCAAGGGACGACATCATCTTGGGTATTGATTGGATGGATCGTCATGATGCCATCATTAGTGTCCGAAAGCGTTTGGTCACTATCATTTCAGACGATGGAGTTGAATGTGTGTTTCAGGGAGGTAATCCCGGCTGTTCTGGTAAAGTCATTAATTTGATGAAAGCAGTAAGATTACTCAATCAGGGATGTGTCGGTTATTGGTGCTATATGGCCAAAACCGAGAAATCATCAGTAATATTGACGGATATTCCGGTGGTGAGGGAATATGCCGATGTTTTTCCAGACGAGTTACCTGGTTTGCCTCCACAGAGGGATGTGGAATTCACGATTGAGTTGGAGCCTGGTACGTCCCCGATATCGAAGGCACCGCACGGATGGCCCCGACCGAAATGCAGAATTAAAGAACCAACTTGAGGAGTTGTTCGAGAAAGGTTACATCCGAAAGTGCGTCCCGTGGGGAGCACCAGTGTTGTTTGTCAAGAAGAAGGATGGTTCATTCCGCTTATGTATTGATTATCGGGAGTTGAACAGGGTGACGATCAAGAATAAGTATCCCTTACCCCGTATTGATGATCTCTTAGATCAACTTCAGGGAGCTACAGTATTTTCCAAGATCGACTTAAGATCTGGATATCATCAGTTGCGGATCCGAGAGTCGGATATCGCGAGGACGGCGTTTCGAACACGCTATGGTCATTATGAGTTTGTGGTTATGCCGTTCGGATTGACTAATGCACCTGCAGTATTCATGGAGTTAATGAATCGGATCTTCATCGACTTTTTGGATCGGTTTGTTGTTGTCTTCATCGATGACATTTTGATTTATTCTCATGACCGGGAGGAACACGAGTTTCACCTTCATCAAGTGCTCGACGTGTTGAGACGAGAACAACTTTATGGGAAGTTCTCCAAATGTGAGTTCTGGATGTCCGAAGTGACTTTTCTGACATGTAATTTCATCGACGGAGTTCGTGTCGACCCTCGAAGACGGAGGCTATTCGAGATTGGCTACCTCCGAAGAACGTTAAGGAAATCCGAAGTTTCCTCGGATTAGCGGGTTATTATCGGCGATTTGTAGAGGATTTTCGAATCGCTCAACCCTTAACGAACCTTTGCGGAAGGATAAGAAATACACGTGGTCCGACGCGTGTCAACGGAGTTTTGAGGAACTCAAGAGCCGGTTAATGTCAAGACTGTACTTTCCTTGCCGCAGGGACGGAAGGATTTGTGGTCTATAGTGATGCGTCGGACGGGGTCTCGGATGTGTACTCATGCGAGCAGGAAGGTTATTGCCTATGCTTCACGGCAATTGAGACCTTACGAGATTAATTATCCGACCCACGACTGGAGCTAGCGGTAGTGGTGTTCGCTTTGAAAATTTGGCGTCATTATCTTTATGGCGTTACCTGTCAGATATTCACCGATCATAAGAGCTTAAAGTATATATTTACTCAGAAGGAGTTAAATCTGCGCCAGAGACGGTGGTTGGAATTAATCAAAGTTTATGATATCGAGATCCTCTATCACCCGGGCAAGGCGAACGTTGTCGCCGACGCCTTGAGTCGTAAGTCCGTTCAGGAGCATATGCTTGCCCGTTTAACAGTTCAGAAGGAGCTTCAGCAGGAATTCCTTAGAACCGAGATCGAGGTCTGGCTTCAGCGAGTTCAGGGACAGCTTTGTATGTTAGAGATTTCATCGTCACTCGAGGAGGAAATCCGAGAGAATCAGGGTTCGGACCCATCATTGTTGCGCATCCGAGAGGATGTGGCTCGGGGGAAAGCCCCTGGATTTGTGGTCCACGAGGATGGACTTTTGAGGTTTAAGAATCGGTTGTGCGTAACGGCGAATGACGAGTTGAAAAACTCGATTTTGACAGAAGCTCATGCTACCCCTTATTCTGTTCATCCGGTCTAGTAAGATGTACAAGGACTTGAAACAAAATTACCGGTGGAGTAATATGAAGCGAGAAGTCGCAATTTGTTTCGAGATGCTTAACTGTCAACAAGTTAAGATTGAACATCGGCCGATCGGGTAAGCTGAAACCTCTTCCTATTCCCGAGTGGAAGTGGGAAGACATTTCTATAGATTTCATCACGAGTTTGCCGACGAGTCGTCGTGGCATGAACACGATCTGGGTGATCGTGGACCGCTTAACCAAATCAGCTCATTTCCTTGAGATCAAGGATACGTGGGGTCCCGAGAGACTTGCCTAGTTGTTCATTAAAGAGATAGTCAGACTGCACGGTACTCCTAAAAGTATCGTTTCCGATCGTGACGGACGGTTTGTGTCGCATTTTTGGAAATCAGTTCATCGTGCTATGGGAACTCAGCTTAATCTCGATCGCTTTTCATCCTCAGTCCGACGGACAATCAGAGAGGACCATTCAGACATTAGAGGACATGTTGAGGGCATGCGTCCTCGATTGGAAAGACGATTGGGAAGCCCAACTACCATTAATCGAGTTCACGTATAATAATAGTTGGCATGCTTCGATCAAGATGGCACCTTACGAGGCCTTGTATGGTCGTCGTTGTCGATCTCCGTTGTGTTGGGACGACTTATCGAGAATCATTGGGCAAGGCCCGATATGCTTATAGCCGCTTTGTGAGAAGGTAGCTTTGATCGAGTCGTTTGTTGACACTCGAGTCGGAAATCATATGCGAATAACCGTAAATCGACCATTAGAGTTCGAGGCGGTGACCACGTGTTGGTCAAGGTATCCCAGTCGTGGTATCTTCCGTTTTGGGAAGAGGGGAAGTTGAGTCGAGATTCATTGGACCGTTTGAGATTTTGGATCGAGTAGGCGAGTTAGCTTATCGATTGGCTTTACCTCGGCGTTGAGCCGAATTCATAATGTGTTTCATGTCTCTCAGTGCGGAAGTATGTTGCCGACCGAGTCACATACTTGATTCGATGAAATCGAGATCGCCGACGATCATTCATATGAGGAACGTCTATACGAGTTTTAGAGCGGCGAATCAAAGCGGTTGAGGAATAAGACGATTCCTTTGGTTAAAATTCAGTGGTCTAGACACGGAGTCGAAGAGGCTACTTGGGAAACCGAGGATAGTATGCGGGAGAGTTATCCTGAGTTGTTTGACCCTTAGTTTCGGGGACGAAACTCTTTTAAGGGGGGGTGTATGTAATACCCGGTTGTAATTCAGTAATTATCACTCAGTAATTATCATTCAGTAATTGATACTCAGTAAATTCACTCATTATTGATCATTTGTCACTCATATTCAGTCATGGTATTCATCATTCAGAATAATTGTATCGTGTATCAATCATCATTCATCACTAATCTGATTGGAGTTTCGTGCCGCGTTTATCATCATTGTCATTTTTGTTGCGAGCTGTGCTTGAGGAGTAGCGCACGCTATATACTCCTTTTAGCGTACGCTAATTGGGTATAGGTAGCGCACGCTACCGCTCAACTTTAGCGCACGCTAAGGCTACCTTGGCTGCAGTCCAGAAGGTACTGGACTGCAGGTGAGAATATTTGTAGCGCACGCTACGAGTGGTAAGTAGCGCACGCTAACGGGTTGTAGTAGCGCACGCTATATGTGTGGAGTAGCGCGCTAGGGACGGATCGGGTTGAGTCCAGGTGGCTCTTTGGATCGCACCGGTTAATTCATAGCGTCGCTATGCATTGTTGTTAGCGTCTGCAACCGATATATTAGCGCACGCTAAATAATGGTTGTAGCGCACGCTATCGAGTTAGATCGAGAGGCGACGGTTTTACGGACTCCAGATCGGGCGTCAAATATTTCGCTAGCGCACGCTACCAATGGATATTAGCGCACGCTAGTAGTACGGCCGTAGCGCACGCTACAAAGAGGTACGTGGCGCGCTACCGTGTTCGAACAGTGGAGTCTTGGACTACCCAAATTACTCGTTAGCGCACGCTATGCACAAGGCTAGCGCACGCTAACACGGGTGACTATAAATTGGGCAGTTTAGTCGAGTTCGTCATTTTCATCTCATTTCATTCCTTCGGTAGTCTTGGCGATTTGAGCGATTGCAGAGGATTCTTCGATGTGTAATCGTCAATCATCATCTTCAAGCTCATCTTTCGGATTAATCATCATTTCATCATCTTCATCGCATCGAATCAAAGGTATTAATCTCTTGGATCTAGAATTTCGGATTTTTGGGTTTTCCTTCCGATTTCTTCGTGTAAGCTTGGATTATCATTGGAATATGTTAGTTATGGATTATCTAACTTGGATAAATATATTCCTACGGATTTAATAGTTATTTTCGAATTATTTCAAGAACCCTTGGGGTTGACTTGATTAATTGGGGATTTTCCGATTGATGTTGTTGTAATCATGAGTTATGGATTCCTAATGGATTATTGATATCCTTGAAAGTGTTTTGATGGTTTGAAATACTCATCTTGGAGTTGGTTTCGATTTATTCGAGCTCGGATATCGTTGTGTCGGCGTTTGAGTCGATTATGATCGTTTTGATTTGCGTAATGATCGGATTATTGGTAATTGTGTTATTCAAGGTTGTTCGAGCGACCGATATTTCATTTAGGGCGTTGTTCGTGGACGGACATTCATCATCGGTATTGTGTAAGTTAATTCTTACTCGGTTAAAAGGATATTCATTCCTTTTGTCGTTGTTCATTCATAATCATAACTCATTCATCATTGTATTAACCGTATCAAAACTTGTCATTGTCAATTAATCACCTCGGTCATAAGGAGCAGCGGTTCCGATCATTTCATTGAGCTATCATTCATTTCACTATCATTCAATCTTGGTGAGTCATTATTCATTTTCATTGTCACTTTTGTCATATTGTGGCATTAGGGTCATCTTGGCGTGCGGTTGGTATGTGTAGGATTTTCATGTCGGGCACGTTATAGTCGTGTGTTGGTTGGTGGCCTCACATTGGGTGTGCACACGAGTCGATTGCTCGTGAGGCGATTAGGTACAAGACCACGCGTGTATTGATCGCTGGTGGCTTGTGCACGGACACATTTCCATCCCGGACGTAGTGTGGCGCCATTCCTTTGAGCCGTACTGATAGTCGATTCATATAGCATGTTTGATTGCGTATGTTTCGACAAGATAATTCATAAATTCAGATAGATCATGATTGTGTATTTTCAACCCTTGAGGATTGTTGTTACGTATGGCGGCCCGTTGGGATCTTTGCTTTCGTGTCATGGCAAGGCTAAGGCACGGGGAGAGCACGGTGACGGCGAGGAGTCCCAGTGATACTAGTAGGGGGCCCCGGTCTTTTCAGTCATTATGTTTCTTGTATTTATTCCGCTGCAGACATTCCGTTTGGATATTCATTTCACTCATTGTTGTATATTTTATCTCCATATAAAATATACTTGTCTTCGGTATCATCCTGGGTGCGTTGTATAAAACTCCTCATCGGAGTAATTGATGTTGTAATGTGGTTCGGTACTACATTTACCCGTGTAATTCATTCATTTTCATTCGCCTGGTGGGTCCCAGTCGGGGGTCCACGGCACTGTAATATCCGCCTAGTTTGGGGTGTTACATGGATTACCAATGATAGAAGCTTCCTCTACTTGTTCATTGTAATAAGATTCGAATCATGATGTTCATAATCAAGGTATTTGAGGCATAACCATCTCTATATTCCAAACATGATGCATGTTGAATAATTCACTAATGAAAATCAATATCTCGTTAACATGATCATCTAATTCTTTAGAATCCAACTCTAAGTCTGGAGATAGGTTGAACATACCTTAATATGATGAAAATCACTGAACCGTAAGGTAGAATCCGACTCCAGTTGGTTGTATGCCACTCCAAGCTGCTACTCCACTTCAATGATCACTCACAAGTAATATCCAATATTCAAGGATCGAGAAGATGTTTTCTAAATGTGTTAGAAGGGAAATTCTTGCTCTCTGGTCTCTCAAGAATGAAGTATAGACGAAGGAAATGGGAATAAAAATGGAGTGCTGACCCATATATAAACTTTCTGCACAAAGCAGATTAGCGCACGCTACTAAACATTCCTTAGCGCGCGCTAATAAGAGTTGACTTCAAAACTGTCCAGGTTCGTCCGCGGGAATCTTATTCGGACCCATGTCCCGGCTGGCGCATGTGCTAGCCGCCCAGCTCAATAATTGAGTACTTAGCGCACGCAACTCCTACATACGTAGCGTGCGCTAGTAGTAGCTCGATAGCGCGCGTTAAGCTACATTCTTAGCGTGCGCTATCACGAGTTTGCATGAGAAATTTTTGCATGTTGTTATACTTATGTACAAAGATATCAATGTAAGAAATATCATACTCCAATCATCAAGATCACAATTCCGAATAATACAGGGTTCGAATACAGGTAAAATACACAGTAATAAATCCGGATATTACAAGTAGTCGGTAAATGAACATATCTTCCCCCGGCATGTTATACTTTATGCAAAAGAGAGAAAATCAGCTTTTTTAATTGTTTACAAGGCATTAAAGTGCCACAAGGTTATTCGTCGAATATTAAGAGTCTTGTATCGATGCAAAATCTGACATTGGTCGGCTTAAAGTCTCATGACTGTCATGTCTTGATGCAACAACTTCTAGTTGTGGCTATACGTGCCGTCTTGCCTAAAAAAGTGAGAAATGCCATAACTCGCTTGTGTTTTTCCTTCAATTCTATATGTAGCAAAGTGATTGATCCTTTGGTTTTGGATGAGTGGAAAAACGAGGCTGTTGTTATCTTGTGCCAATTGGAGATGTATTTTTCTCCTTCTTTTTTTGATATTATGGTTCACTTACTTGTCCATGTAGTTAGAGAGATTGAAGAGTGTGGCCCCATTTATTTGCGATGTATGTTTCCGATTGAGCGATACATGAAGATTTTTAAAGGGTATAGTAAAAACCCATTTCGTCCAGAAGCATCTATTGTTGAGAGGTATATTGCAGAAGAAGCAATCGAGTTTTGCATAGATTACATGTCACCAACACCATCTGTAGGACTTCCGAAGTCTCGACATGATGGGAAACTTAATGGAAAGGGTACACGGGGTGTTAAAATATTAACCAAGAATCGCGATGAGGTGCTTCAAGCACATTTGTACGTTTTGAATAACACTGATGAGGTTCTTCCATACTTGTCTGCTCACAAGAATCTTTTGAAGACAAATAATCCCCAAATGA
The DNA here is from genome assembly GCA_033398695.1 of Orobanche coerulescens. Lineage (NCBI taxonomy): Eukaryota > Viridiplantae > Streptophyta > Magnoliopsida > Lamiales > Orobanchaceae > Orobanche > Orobanche coerulescens. The sequence continues at coordinate 142,116,782 of CM065805.1, read as the reverse complement.
GCGAGAAATGGTTGTTGATTTAACATAATAAGACTTTTTTCAGGTGGTTTAAGGTACAAATCTCTGAAAGTGATAGCGCATCTGAAATGTTAAAATGGCTAGCTTACGGGACGAAGTCCGATGTCGTAACTTGGAATGGATATGATATCAATAAGTACTCATTCAATACCAAGTCACAAGATGACAAAAGTTCGGTTCAAAATTGCGGAGTTACTCTTCAAGCCGATTCCATGCACTTTTCAAGCTCGAAAGATAAAAATCCAGTTATGGCATCGACAAGTTACTATGGAGTTATTGAAGATATATGGGAACTTGATTATGTTAAGTTTAGGGTGCCTATTTTTAAGTGTAAGTGGGTTGATAATAACACGGGTGTGGTAATCGATGAACTGGGCTTTACATTGGTAGATCTTCATAAGATAGCTTACACTGACGAGCCTTTTATCATGGCATATCAAGCTAAACAGGTGTTTTATGTCAAGGATCCATGCAATGAAATATTGTCAGTGGTCATTCCGGGTAGAAGTGTGGATATTAAAGAAACTGAAGAGTCAAGTTTTGACATTTGTGAGTTTATTCCTTTATCAACACGGATGTCCACTATCGTTGAAGAAAATGTAGCAGACGACATACATGCTATTCGAGATGATCATAATGAAGGCATATGGGAAAACGTTGTTATCTAGAGTCAAGTTAGATAGTTGATGATGAAGGCGCAATCGATTATGTTGAATTGTAGTATTAATGTTCAATTTTGTGACATTGTTAATGATAAAGTTGGTTTTGTTGAATTTTAGTATTAATGTTGAACGTTCTGTTACGAAGAATCAAGTTTTTATATTTTAGTATTTAAGATTATTTCATTATTTGTTATTAAAAAATGTGTATGTGTAGTGTGTATAGCAATGTTTTAAAAAACGATCAGCTGGTACGAGTCGACTCGCGAGTCGTACAATAAAACTTACATATTAATAAAACAATAAAAGCCTCATAAGATAACTAATGACAATCGAGAAATGGTCGGAAAAAAATATAATAAATTGAGCCTTTTTCATTCATTCTTTCTCATATAAGTAGTGTTTTAAATATGCAAAAATATTAATAAAATAAAACTTACAAAATTGTTGTAGAAAACTGAAAATGACTCTTAAAAACTGAAATCGAACTCAGGTCCATACTATAAATTGGTGTATAGTGTGTGTGTGAGTGTGTGTGAGAGTGCAGTGTGTAGTGTGTGTGAGTGTGTGCAGTATGCGTGATTGTGTGCAGTGTGTGTGAGAGTGCAGAGTGCAGTATGTGTGTGTGTGAGAGAGAGAGAGTGCAGAGTGCAGTGTGTGTGAGAGAGAGAGAGTGCAGTGTGCGTGTGAGAGTGCAGTGTGTGTAGTGTGTGTGTGTCCAGTGTGTGAGTGTGTGCAGTCTGTGTGTGTGCAGTGTGTGTGTGTGAGTGAGTGCAGAGTGCAGTGTGTGTGTTTTATGTGTGCAGTGTGTGTGTGTGTGTGTTATGTGTGCAGTTTATATTGTGGTTGGTGATTAAATTTATTTGTTAATGCAGGCACATGACGTCTCCTTTGTAATACCCGGTTGTAATTCAGTCACTATCATTCAGTAATTTCATTCGGTATTTGTCACTATGTAGTTTATCACTTGATAATAATCATTCATCCGGGTTCCCCGTTCGGAATAACTTCGAGTTGTGTATCGATATTGTTCATTGTTTCAACCTTATTCGGGAATCGATACAACAGTATTATCTTGATTGTTGTAATTGATTCATTAGTCGATGTTGACGTTGGAATTCATGTCATTTCAAATCTCTTCATTGTTTAAATCGTGTTCTTGTTGGACGAACCCTTGTAATCATTACTTAGAACCACCGTTTTGGGGTTTCCGTACTTCCATTTCGTGTTATTGGTTCCCAAATATCAATTCCTATTGCTTTTTTCCCTTCCCGGGTCATTTTTCATCATTTTAGGACCCCAAGGGGGTGTGGGCTGCGGCACAAGGAGTGTGCGCCGCGGCACACACATTTTCCAGTTTTTGGCCGAGCACTCTGTACCTTGTGCCGCGGCACACTGCCGAGTCACTGCCGCGGCACACCCGTCCGGGCCGCGGCACACTCGTATTGCATTTTCGGCCAAACCCATCTGTACCTTGTGCCGCGGCACATGCGGACGGGGCCGCGGCACACTACCGAGTCACTGCCGCGGCACACTCGTCCGGGCCGCGGCACACTGCCGACCACTGGGGGGCATTTTTGGCCCTGTGCCGCGGCACACAGGGCAGTCAACTCTATAATTGCGTTTTTTTTCAGCGAATTCAGCTCATTTCTTACCTTTTCTTCAACCATACGAGAGAGAGAGGCTTGAGGGGGAGATTTTCCTTCATCTATCACTTGAGTGTGTGATTTTCTTCATATCCTTTCGATCGTGAAGCCTGGATAATCGATCTAACGCGTGTTCTTCGGATCAAAGTGCGTGGATCTTCAATAGGTAATTTCTTCAACATCTTGGATTTCGATTTTGTGTCGAAATATGATGTTTTGGATGTTAAGATCATGTTGTATGAAGTGATATACGCATGATTATGGATATGTTCGATTATTCATTGGATTATTGAAGGATTATTCAAGAACACTTTGAATATTGAGTTGGATTTGGGGGTTCTCGATTAATCGTTGTTGTAATCACGAATTTGTAGATTCATATCGGATTATTGATCATATTGAAGATGTTTTGTTGATTTGAAACACTTCTTGGGGATTTTATGTTGGTATTATTGAGGCTTAGTTATAAACAATCGAGGTTTGGCCAGAAAGTGTTCGATATAATGCCCCAATGAACTTGGTTTAATCGTATCGACGTTTTGAGTTCGTTATATTCGTGTTTGATTCGTATATTGAACGGATTGTTGGTAATTGTATTTATTTAAGGTTGTTCGAGCGACCGATATCTCAATTAGGACGTTGTTCGTGGAAGGATAATTGTCACCGGTGTTGAGTAAGTTAATTCTTACTCGGTTAAAAGGATATTCATTCCTTTTGTTGTTGTTCATTCATTATCATAACTCATTCATCATTGTATTAACCGTATTGAGACTTGTAATTGTCGAATAATCATTTCATTCACGAGGAACGGCGGTTCCAATCATTTCATTGGGTTATCAATCACTTCACTATTATTTTCAACTCGGTGAGTCATTTTTGACCTTGTCGAATTATTATCCATTGATATTCATTGTGGTCATTCTCGTTCATATGACCTTCTGGGTTCATATTGCGTGGCCGGGTGCGGATGTGTGGAATTTTTAGTCGGACACGCGTTGGCCATGTATTGGGAGTGATACATTGGGCTGTGCACACGGTAAAGATTAACTCCGTGAGACTAATTAGGTACAAGGACGGGTGTGTCCGGTCATCCGTCTTGTACACTTGCACAGAACACTACGGGCATACTATGATACTCCTCTTCAGCGTAATTCATAATTAAGGATATTTCATAACTTCAGATGTATCATGATTGTGTATTTTCAACCCTTGAGGATTGTTGTTCTGTGTAACTGACCCCGTTGGGGGATTTTGTTTTCAGGTCACGGCAAGGCAAAGGTACAGGAAGAGCATGTTGACGGCGAGGAGTCCCAGTGATACTAGTAGGGGGGCCCAGTCATTCCGGTTATTTCAGTCATTTCCGTCATTTGTATTTTCTGATGCAAATTCCGTTTGAGATGTTTATTTATTCAGGGTGGTGTATTTTATCTTCATATAAAATATACTAGTATTCTATATTGTCCTGGTGTATTGTACTTAAGCTCCTCATCGGAGTATTTGGTAATATAATGTGGTTCGGTACTACAATTATATTATTTAATTCATCAATTTTCATTCGCCTGGTGGGTCCCAGTCGGGGGTCCACGGCACTGTAATATCTGCCTAGTTTGGGGTGTTACAGAGTTGGTATCGGAGCGTGGTTTTGAATACTGCCTTCCGAGTCATGTCTCATTTGAAATCATCGTCATCGGACTAGTATCATTGGACTTTCGCGTCACGTGTGACCTGTGCAAATGCCGAGCCAATCAGACCAAGAACTGTAAGATTTCTAACGCCATGGTATAATTTCTGGCAATAAGAATCATTCATTCATAATTCATCAGTTAACAATCCTCAATCATCATTTTCATTTTGACCAGGACGGTCATGTTAACTCGTTAATCACTCAATTGATATCATTACTCAGTTGTTGATCAGGAAGATCATATCATTAATCTTGTTAATTTGTGCAAGATAATCATTTCAATAATTTCATCAGATAATCATGTCACCTCAGTTGATCATTCATGTAATCACTGTGTTAGAGCGTGTGTGCTCATTTTCATCATCTCATGTCATAATCATAACGTGATATTCATGCGGGGAATATAATCATCATGTGACTTTCCTACTTCAGTATGGAGAGAGAAAGAAGAGGACGAGGAGGACGAGGTCGTGGTGCGGGCCGAATCCCAAGACTCGTGTGAATACACGTGCGAACGCAAGGAATAATGCTAATTCATCGAGCAGCGAAGCTGCCACTCATTCACCTGGACGTGATCATTCACTATCGAGGAGTCGTACCCGGGACACAGCTCAGTCAAAAGGTGTTCGGGTTGACCCACTCGCTTTTATGTAGGGCATGATGGCCCAAATGACGCAGATGGCACAACTAATGGAGACGATGCATAATTCAGCTAATCAAAATCAACAGGCTCCTCCGCCGCCACCTCAGAGGCAAGAGAGGAATGTGAGCAGTATCATCGGCGACATCTCTCGCCAAAGGCCACCTACTTTTGAAGGCTCGTCTAATCCGGCGGATATTATTCATTGGCTCGAACATTTCGAGAAGTTATTCGCTATGGTAGAGTGTCCCGAAGGACACAAAGTCTCAGTTGCGGCTTACTATCTGGGTAAAAGTGCACATTCTTGGTGGTTGTCGTTGAAGCCCACCGACGGATCATGTACTTGGGATCAATTCAAGACTCTCATGATGGAGAGGTATTATCCGGCCCCACTCAGAGAGGCCAAGATGTCATAATTACTCACTCCCGACCCCTCAACAGACGAGGATGTTCTCGCCATTGCCAAGAAATTTCAGGAACTTCTTCTGTTCGCCTCATCTATTATTCACTCCGAGGCGGATAAGATCAAGTATTTCAGCAAGAGGCTGAAACCCCATATGAGACTACAGTTGCTTAATCATAATTGCACCACGTTGGCCGAATTCATTGAGAAAGCTCTTACCTATGAGCTTACGGCTAAAGAGATTGCTAAGCAGCAACCTTCATCTGCTAGCAAAAAGACCAAGAACCGTAATCAGTCTGACGGCAGTTAGGCCACTTTCAAGAAACCTCGTGCGGGCTCTGCTTTTTTGGAGCGACCTCCTGTGACGCCTAAGCCCGCGGAATCTCAATCACGAGCGGCCAGTTCGGCCATCACCTATTTTAACTGTGGGGATCTTGGTCATGTCAGCACCAAGTGTCCGAGATAGTCTGTCACGTGCCATAATTGTGGATTGTTGGGCATAAGGCCCATTTTTGCCAAAGAGACTCAAAAAATACTCCGACGGCATCTCAGGCCCCGAAGCAGTCAGCCATTCAGAATCAAGCTACTCAGTCTGCGTCGTTCAAGACGACAGGAGCGAGTAAAGGTGGAGCCTATAGCCAGCAGACGGGAGCGTCCGGTGCCGGGACTAGCAAGCCCCGAATTTATGAGATGAAGAAGACCGACGATCCAGAGGCTCGGATGATCTTAGGTACACTCGATATTCTATCTCAACCTGTGTGTACCCTTTTTGATATTGGTGCATCGCATTCATTCATTTCTGAGTCATGTTTGAGTAGACTATGTCTAGGTAGTGCTACTAGTTGTGAGCCTTATATCATTGGTCTATCTGATGGTAGACGAATTATCAGAAATCGTGAGATTCAGAATTGTCCGATTCAGCTTCATGGCCGTGTATGGCCAGCGGACCTAATCGTGGTAGATTTGCCGAGAGACGATGTCATCTTGGGTATTGATTGGATGGATCGTCATGACGCCATCATTAGTGTCTGTAAGCGTATGGTCACTATCATTTCAGACGATGGGGTCGAATGTGTGTTTCAAGGAGGTAAGAGTTATTAATTTGATTAAAGCAGTGAGATTACTCAATCAGGGGTGTATTGGTTATTGGTGCTATATGACTAAAACCGAGAAATCATCGATAATATTGGCGGATATACCGGTAGTGAGAGAATATGCCGACGTATTCCCATATGAGTTACCTGGTTTGCCTCCACAGAGAGATGTGGAATTCACGATTGAGTTGGAGCCTAGTACATCTCCAATATCGAAGGCACCGTACCGGATGGCCCCGACCGAAATGCAGGAGTTGAAGAATCAACTTGAAGAGTTGTTCGAGAAGGGTTATATCCGACCGAGTGCATCCCCGTGGGGAGCACCGGTGTTGTTTTTCAAGAAGAAGGATGGTTCTTTTCGCTTGTGTATTGATTATCGGGAGTTGAACTGGGTGACAATCAAGAATAAGTATCCCTTACCCCGTATTGATGATCTTTTGGATCAACTTCAGGGAGCTTTAGTATTTTCCAAGATCGACTTAAGATATGGATATCATCAGTTGCGGATTCGAGAGTTGGATATCGCTAGGACGGCGTTTCGAACACGCTATGGTCATTATGAGTTTGTGGTTATGCCGTTTGGATTGACCAATGCACCTGCGGTATTCATGGAGTTAATAAATCGGGTTTTCATCGATTTTTCGGATCAGTTTGTTGTTGTCTTCATCGATGACATTTTGATTTATTCTCGTAACCGAGAGGAACACGAGGTTCATCTTCATCAGATTCTCGATGTGTTAAGACGAGAGCAACTTTATGGAAAGTTTGCCAAATGTGAGTTCTGGATGTCCGAAGTGACTTTTCTCTGGCATGTAATTTCATCAGATGGAGTGCGTGTTGATCCTCAGAAGACGGAGGCTATCCAGGATTGGTTACCTCTGAAGAATGTTAAGGAAATCTGAAGCTTTCTCGGATTAGCCAGTTATTATCGGCGGTTTGTGGAAGGATTTTCTAAAATCGCTCAACCATTGACGAACCTTTTGCGAAAGGATAAGAAATACACGTGGTCCGACGCGTGTCAACGGAGTTTTAAGGAACTCAAGAGCCGGTTAATGTCGGCACCTGTACTTTCCTTACCGCAAGGGACGGAAGGATTTGTGGTTTATAGTGATGCGTCCGGGCAGGGTCTCGGATGTGTGCTCATGCAGAATGGGAAGGTTATTGCCTATGCTTCACGGCAATTGAGACCTTACGAGATTAATTATCCTACCCACGACCTGGAGCTAGCAGCCGTGGTTTTCGCGTTGAAAATTTGGTGTCATTACCTTTATGGCATTACCTGTCAAATCTTCACTGATCACAAGAGTTTGAAGTATATATTTACTTAAAAGGAGTTAAATATGCGACAGAGACGGTGGTTGGAATTAATCAAAGATTATGATATCGAGATCCTTTACCACCCGGGCAAGGCGAACATTGTCGTCGACGCCTTGAGTCGTAAGTCTGTTCAGGAGCAGATGCTGGCTCGTTTAACAGTTGAGAAAGAGGTTCAACAAGAATTCCTTAGACCCAAGATCGAGGTCTGGCTTCAGCGAGTGCAAGGGCAACTTTGTACGTTGGAAATTTCATCGCCACTTGAGGAGGCGATCAGGGAGAATCAGGGTTCGGACCCATTTTTATTACGCATTCGAGAGGATGTGACTCAGGGGAAAGACCCCGGATTTATGGTCCACGAGGATGGACTTTTTCGTTTTAAGAATCGGTTGTGCGTACCGGCGAATGACGAGTTGAAAAACTCAATTTTGAGAGAAGCTCATGCTACCTCTTATTCCGTTCACCCAGGGTCTAGCAAGATGAACAAGGACTTGAAACAAAATTACTGGTGGAGTAATATGAAGCGAGAAGTCGCAGAATTTGTTTCGAGATGTTTAACCTGTCAACAAGTCAAGATTGAACATCAGCGACCGGCGGGTATGCTGAAACCTCTCCCTATTCCGGAATGGAAGTGGGAAGACATTTCTATGGATTTTATCACGAGTTTGCCGACGAGTCGTCATGGCATGAATACGATATGGGTGATTGTGGACCGCTTAACTAAGTCAGCCCACTTTCTCGAGATTAAGGATACGTGGGGTCCCGAGAGACTTGCTCAACTGTTCATCAAAGAAATAGTGAGACTGCACGGTACTACTAAAAGTATCGTTTCCGATCGTGACGGATGGTTTGTTTCTCATTTTTGGAAATCAGTTCATCGTACTATGGGAACTCAGCTTAATCTCAGTACCGCGTTTCATCCTCAGACCGACGGGCAATCAGAGAGGACTATTCAGACATTAGAGGACATGTTGAGGGCATGCGTCCTCGATTGGAAAGACGATTGGGAAGCCCAACTACCATTGATCGAGTTCACGTATAATAATAGTTGGCATGCTTCGATTAAGATGGCACCTTATGAGGCCTTGTACGGTCGTCTTTGTCGATCTCCTTTGTGTTGGGATGACTTATCAGAATCAATCGGCACCGAGCCCGATATGCTTATAGCCGCCCGTGAGAAGATAGCTTTGATCATGAGTCGTTTGTTGACTGCTCAGAGTCGACAGAAATCTTATGCAGACAATCGTCGTCGACCACTAGAGTTCGAGACGGGTGACCACGTTTTGGTCAAGGTATCCCCGAGTCGAGGTATTTTCCATTTTGGAAAACGGGGGAAGTTGAGTTCGAGATTCATTGGACCGTTTGAGATTTTGGAACGAGTAGGCGAGCTAGCTTATCGTTTGGCCTTACCTCCGGCGTTAAGACGAATTCATAATGTGTTTCACGTCTCTCAACTACGGAAGTATGTTGCCGACCCGAGTCACATACTTTAGTTCGACGAAATCGAGATCGCAGATGATCATTCGTATGAGGAGCGACCCATACGAGTCTTAGAGCGTCGAATCAAACAGTTGAGAAATAAGGCGATTCCTTTGGTTAAAATTCAGTGGTCTAGACAAGGAGTCGAAGAGGCTTCTTGGGAAACCGCGGATAGTATGCGGGAGAGTTATCCCGAGTTGTTTGACCCTTAGTTTCTGGGACGAAACTCTTTTAAGGGGGGGTGTATGTAATACCCGGTTTTAATTCAGTCACTATCATTTAGTAATTTCATTCGGTATTTGTCACTATGTAGTTTATCACTTGATAATAATCATTCATCCGGGTTCACCGTTCGGAATAACTTCGAGTTGTGTATCGATATTGTTAATTGTTTCAACCTTATTCGGGAATCGATACAAGACTATTGTCTTGATTGTTGTAATTGATTCATTAGTCGATGTTGACGTTGGAATTCATGTCATTTCAAATCTCTTCATTGTTCAAATCGTGTTCTTGTTGGACGAACCCTTGTAATCATTACTTCGAACCACCGTTTTGGGGTTTTCGTACTTCCATTTCGTGTTATTGGTTCCCAAATATCAATTACTATTGCATTTTTCCCTTCCCGGGTTATTTTTCATCATTTTAGGACCCAAGGGGGTGTGGGCCGCGGCACAAGGAGTGTGCGCCGCAGCACACACATTTTCCAGTTTTTGGCCGAGCACTCTGTACCTTGTGCCGCGGCACACTGCCGAGTCACTGCCGCGGCGCACCCGTCCGGGCCGCGGCACACTCGTATTGCATTTTCGGCCAAACCTGTCTGTACCTTGTGCCGCGGCACATGCCGATGGGGCCGCGGCACACTGCCGAGTCACTACCGCGGCACACTGCCGGCCACTAGGGGGCATTTTTTGGCCCTATGCCGTGGCACACTTCGGTCGGGATGCGGCACACAGGGCAGTCAACTCTATAATTGCGTTTTTTCAGCGAATTCGGCTCATTTCTTACCTTTTCTTCAACCATACGAGAGAGAGAGGCTTGAGGGGGAGATTTTCCTTCATCTATCACTTGAGTGTGTGATTTTCTTCATCTCCTTTCGATCGTGAAGCCCGGATAATCGATCTAACACGTGTTCTTGGGATCAAAGTGCTTGGATCTTCAAGAGGTAATTTCTTCAACATCTTGGATTTCGATTTTGTGTTGAAATATGATGTTTTGCATGTTAAGATCATGTTGTATGAAGTGATACACGCATGATTATGGATATGTTCGATTATTCATTGGATTATTGAAGGATTATTCAAGAACACTTTGAATATTGAGTTGGATTTGGGGGTTCTTGATTAATCGTTGTTGTAATCACAAATTTGTAGATTCATATCGGATTATTGATCGTATTGAAGATGTTTTTTTGGTTTGAAACACTTCTTGGGGATTTGATGTTGGTATTATTGAGGCTTGGTTATAAACAATCAAAGTTTGGCCACAAAGTGTTCGATATAATGCCCCAATAAACTTGGTTTAATCGTATCGACATTTTCAGTTCGTTATATTCATGTTTGATTCGTATATTGAATGGATTGTTGGTAATTGTATTTATTTAAGGTTGTTCGAGCGACCGATATATCAATTAGGATGTTGTTCGTGGAAGGATAATTGTCACCGGTGTTGAGTAAGTTAATTCTTACTCGGTTAAAAGGATATTCATTCCTTTTGTTGTTGTTCATTCATAATCATAACTCATTCATCATTGTATTAACCGTATTGAGACTTGTAATTGTCGAATAATCATTTCATTAACGAGAAACGGGGGTTCCAATCATTTCATTGGGTTATCAATCACTTCACTATTATTTTCAACTCGGTGAGTCATTTTTGACCTTGTCGAATTATTATCCATTGATATTCATTGTGGTCATTCTCATTCATATGACCTTCTGGGTTCATATTGCGTGGCCGGGTGCGGATGTGTGGAATTTTTAGTCGGGCACGCGATGGCCATGTATTGGGAGTGATACATTGGGCTGTGCACACGGTAAAGATTAACTCCGTGAGACTAATTAGGTACAAGGACGGGTGTGTCCGGTCATCCATCTTGTACACTTGCACAAAACACTACGGGCATACTATGATACTCCTCTTCAGCGTAATTCATAATTAAGGATTTTTCATAACTTCAGATGTATCATGATTGTGTATTTTCAACCCTTGAGGATTGTTGTTCTGTGTAACTGACCCCGTTGGGGGATTTTGTTTCCAGGTCACGGCAAGGCAAAGGTACGGGAAGAGCATGTTGATGGCGAGGAGTCCCAGTGATAATAGTAGGGGGCCCCAGTCATTCCGGTTATTTCAGTCATTTCAGTCATTTCAGTCATTTCCGTCATTTGTATTTTCCGCTGCAAATTCCGTTTGAGATGTTTATTTATTCAGGGTGGTGTATTTTATCTTCATATAAAATATATTAGTATTCTATATTGTCCTGGTGTATTGTACTTAAGCTCCTCATCGGAGTATTTGGTAATATAATGTGGTTCGGTACTACAATTATATTATTTAATTCATCAATTTTCATTCGCCTGGTAGGTCCCAGTCGGGGGTCCACGGCACTGTAATATCCACCTAGTTTGGGGTGTTACATCCTTCTCGTTCCCCTCACACTCCTCCCGCTCGTTCTCCTCATTCCTCCCGGTCTCCCGATGCTCATACACGTAGTACTTCTACATCGAGAAATCCCACGCGATGTAGAAGTATGTCGAAACGCCGTGTTGACGGAAAAAAATTATCTCTTGACATTGATCCAGTACGGGGAAAGATCAAATAGGAACACAAATTGAAGTTAAGTACGTACTTGGGAAAACTTGCCAAAGATCATGTCTCGATATTGTATATCCGGATAAAGAAATGTTGTGGCAGGATATATTGGTACATGACTCTCTTTTTGTATTAAGAATTGTGTGTGTACTGTGTTTTTTTTTTTGCTGTGTGTATGTGTGTTTGTGTGATGTGTGTGTGTGTGTGTCTTTGTGTGTGTAATACCCGGTTGTAATTCAGTCATTATCATTCAGTAATTTCATTCGGTGATTGTCACCCAGTGTATATTCACTCGATTATAATCATTCACCAATCATATTCATTCACCGTGTTCACCGTTCGGAAAAACTTCGAGTGGTGTATCATTATTGTTCATTGTTTCAACTTTCCTCATATGAGTTCGACTTTGTTAGATCACCATTAATTTTTGGTAACTCCAAAAATTCTAAATCTTTGCAATATTATAGAGCATCGAGTTAGCTTTCCAATGGTTCAAACGGTGAGTCAATCGGAGTCCGGACGAGAGAGTTATGGTCGTTTTAGCTCAACCGCTCATTGGCCGATCACTGCCGAGCGAACTCGGCCGTGTCGTCCGACACGGCCCGTGCCGTACTCGTCCGGAGAGTGCCAAGTGTTCGCCTCGAGACCTGACCGTGTCGTCAGCACGGCCGAGTCGAACCCTTCCGGATAAGCGAACCGATCGCGAGCACGCCCGACCGTGTCGCTCGGCACGGCCGAGTCATGCCGAGTCGCCGTCGGACGGGTCATCGTCGGGAGGCCCTCAGCCGCGACCGTGTCAAGCGGGACACGGTCGAGTCATCGCCGGCCACCGTCGGCCAGCTGCGACACGACCGTGCCGATCGGCACGGCCGTGTCCGGCAGCGATCAACTCCCTTAAATTCGTTTTTTCAAAGATTTCTTCCATTCCTTTCCCATTTTTTCACTTGCAACCGAGAGAGGAGGCTTGAGGGAGGGTTTTTCCTTCACAAATCATTTGGGTGTTTGATTTTCTTCATCTCCTTTCGATCGTGAATCCGGATAATCAATCTAACGCGTGTTCTTGGATTAAAGCACTTGGATCATCAAGAGGTAATTCCTTCAACACTTTGGACTTCGATTTTGTGTTGAAATAGGATGTTTTGGACGTTATAATCATGATATATGAAGGGATATGTATATGATTATGAGTTTGTATAAGGATTCATTGGATTATTGAGGATTATTCAAGAACACCTTGTAAATCGAGTTGGAATTGGGGATTTTCGACTAATTGTTGTTATAATCACATTTTGGATATTCATAACGGATTATTGATCGTATTGGAGATGTTTGTTGGTTTGAAACACTTCTTGGGGATTTTGATATTGGGATATCGAGGTTTGATTGTAAACAATCGGAGTTTGGATACAACGTATTCGATATAATGCCCCAATGAACTTAGTTTAATCGTATCGACGTTTTGAGTTCGTTATATTCGTGTTTAATTCGTATATTGATCGGATTGTCGGTAATTGTATTGAATTAAGGTTGTTCGTGCGACCGACACTTCATTTAGGTCGTTGTTCGTGGACGGACATTCTTCATCGGTGTTGTGTAAGTTAATTCTTACTCGGTTAAAAGGATATTCATACCTTTTGTTGTTGATCATTCATAATCATAACTCATTCATCATTGTATTAATCATATTGAGACTTGTAATTGTTGAACAATCACATCATTAACGGAACGATAGCCCAACCATTCCATTAAAACTATCAATCATTTCATTATCACTTTCGTATCGGTGAGTCATTCTTGACTTTGTCGGATTATTATTATTCATTGATATTCATTATGGTCATTCTTGTTCATATGACCTTCTGGGTTCATATTGCGTGGCGGGTGCGGATGTGTGGAATTTTTAGTCGGGCACGTGATGGCCATGTATTGGGAGTGATACATTGGACCGTGCACACGGTAACGATTACCTCCGTGAGACTAATTAGGTACAAGGACGGGTGTGTCCGGTCATCCGTCTTGTACACTTGCACGTAACACTACGGGCGTACTATGATACTCTTCTTCGGCGTAATTCATAACTAAGGATATTTCATAACTTCGATTAAATCATGTTTGTGTATTTTCAACCCTTGAGGATTGTTGTTCTGTTTAACCCATTTGGGATTTTGTTTTTCAGGTCATGGCAAGGCAAACGCACGGGAATAGCATGTTGATGTCGAGGAGTCCTAGTGATACTAGTAGGGGGCCCCGATCTTTCAATTATTCATGTTATTGTCCTTTATTTTTCCGCTGCAGACTTTCATTTGAATACTCCGTTTCATTCAGTGTTGTGTATTTTATCTTCATATAAAATACACTAGTATTCGGTATTGTCCTGGTGTGTGTAACTAAACTCCTCATCGGAGTAATTATTGTTGTAATGTAGTTCGGTACTACATTTATCTTATGTAATTCATTCATTTTCATTTGCCTGTTGGGTCACAGTTGGGGATCTACGGCCCGTAATATCCGCCTAGTTTGGGGTGTTACAGAGTTGGTATCAGAGCGTGGTTTTGAATACTACCTTCCGAGTCATGTCTTATTTGAAATCATCGTCATCAGACTAGTATCATTGGACTTTCGCGTCACGTGTGACCTGTGCAAATGCCGAGCCAATCATAGGAAGAACTGTAAGATTTCTAACGCCATGGTATAATTTCGGCAATAGTCATTCATTCATCATTCATCAATTAACAATCCTCAAACATCATCATTCATTATGATCGGGACGATCATATTAACTCATTAATCACTTAATTCATTTCAATACTCGATTAATGATCGGGACGATCATATTAACTCATTAATCACTTAATTCATTTCAATACTCGATTAATGATCGGGACGATCATATTAACTCACTAATCACTTAATTCATTCCAATACTCGCTAATGATCGGGACGATCATGTTAACTCATTAATTACTCAATTCATTTCATTATCCAGTTGTCAATCTGGATGATCATATTATCAATCTTGTTAAGTTATTCAAGATAATCATTTCAAGAATTTCATCAGATAATCATGTAACTTCAGTAAATCATTCATATAATCACTAAGTTAGAGCATGTATACTCATTTTCATCATCTTATGACATAATCATAACGTGCTAATCATGCGGGAAATATAATCATTATGCGACCTTCCTACTCCGATGGAGAGAATCCAAGGGATGCATGGGGAGAGGCCGCGGTGCGAACCGAAACCCGAGAAATAATCACTCACTGCCGGGAAATCGTGCCCAGGACTCGGCTCGATCAGAAGATGTTCGGGTTGATCCACTCACTTTTATGCAGGCCATGATGACCCATGTGCAGTTGCTCAATCATCATTGCGCCACTCTGGCCGGATTAATCGAGCGAACTCTCCCGTACGAGCCAGCTGCTAAGGAAATTGCCGGCAAGAACTTTGCATATGTCAACAGAAATCAACGGCGTAATCTATCCGAAGGTGGTCACCAACCTTCAAGAAGCCTCGTGTGAGTCCTATCGTTTCTGAGCGACCTCCTACGGCGCATAATCGTGTGGGATCTCATTCCCGAGCGGCCAGTTCGGCCATCACCTGTTTCAATTGTGGAACGCCGGGTCATTTCAGCACAGAGTGTCTGAAACCGTCTATCACGTGCTATAATTGTGGGAATTTTGGGCATAAGGCCCGTTTTTGCCGAAAGGACTCCAAGTCGGCTCGGTGGCATCTCGGGCCCCGAAGCAACCAGCGTTGAATCGATCGCTTTGTCATCGTCGTTTAAGATATTGGAAGGAAATAGAGTTGGATCTCGTATTTATCAAAGGGAGCGTCCGGTTCGGGACCGCAAGTCCTGATTCATATGATGAGGAGGATCGACGATCCTAGTCCGAATGATTTCGGGTATACTCGTAATTTTATTTCAACTTGTGTGTACCTTTTGATCTTTGGTACACCGCATTCATTCATTTTCGAATCATGCTTGAATAGACTTATTTCGGGATAGTCCTATTGTTTGTGGACCTCATACCATCGGTCTACCCGACGATGGAAGAATTTTCGGAATCATACCTAAGTAAGCTTAGTAACCGCGATTGGTTGGTGGACCTAATCGTGGTGAATTTATCTTAGGGCGATGTAATTTCGGTATTAGTTGGTTTAACCGTCTTGATACTATCCTCGTATTTGTTAGCGTTTGGTCGCTATCTTTCCGTCGTTGGTTGTCGAATGTGTGCTTCAGGAAGTAATCCGTTGTTCGAGAGAATTTATCTTATGACGAAACAGAAATTCCGCAATCGAACTATTCAATCATTCATTGTATCATTTCCATCGATTGGCTTTTCTAAGACAATCGATTCATTCGATCATTCATTGTATCATTTTCACCGATTGGCCTTTCTAAGGCAATCGAGTTATTCAATAATTCATTGTATCATTTTCATCGATTGGCCTTTCTAAGGCAATCGAGTTATTCAATCATTCATTCTATTATTTTCGCGATTGTCCTTTCAAAGGCAATCGAGTTATTCAAACATTCATTGTATCATCTTCATCGATTGGCCTTTCTAAGGCAATCGAGTTATTCAATCATTCATTGTATTATTTTCGTCGATTGTCCTTTCAAAGGCAATCGAGTTATTCAAACATTCATTGTATCATCTTCATCGATTGGCCTTTCTAAGGCAATCGAGTTGTTCAATCATTATTGGTATCTCTTTTTATCGATTGACCATTCTAGGTAATCGAAATGTTCAATCATTCGTGGTATCATTGTCATCGATTGACGATGTATTTCCGGGCGAGTTATCTAGTTGCCTTCACATAGAGTAAGGGAATTCAGAGTGAGTTGGAGCCGTCGTCCCCTTTATCGAAGGCACCGTATCGGATGGCCCCGACTGAATGCAGGAGTTGAAGATTCAACTTGAGGAGTAGTTCGAGAAAGGTCATCTCCGACCGATGCCCCCGTGAGGAGCACCAGTGTGATCTGTCAAGGAGAAGGATGGCTCGTCTCGTGTGTGTATTAATTACCAAGAGTTGAACAGGGCGATGATCAAGAGTAGTACCCTTTACCTCGTATTGATGATCTTTTAGATCAACTTCAGGGAGCTTCAATATTTTCCAAGATCGACTTAAGATCTGTATATCACCAGTTGCGGATTCGAGAGTCGGATATCGCGAGGACAGCGTTTCATACACGCTATGGTCATTGTGAGCTCGTAGTTATGCCGTTCGGGCTAACTATTGCACCTGTGGTATTCATGGAGTTAATGAATCGGGTTTTCATCGACTTTTTAGATCAGTTGTTATTGTCTTCATCGACGACATTTTGATTTATTCTCTTAGCCGAGAGGAACACGAGGTTCATTTTCTTCAGGTTCTCGACGTGTTGAGACGAGAGCAACTTTATGGAAAGTTTTCCAAATGTGAGTTCTGGAGGTCCGAAATGATTTTCTCGGGCATGTAATTTCATCTGCCAGAGTTCGTGTCGACCCTCAGAAGACGGAGGCTATCCGATATTTGCAACCTCCGTAAGATATTTAGTAAATCCGATGTTTCCTCGGATTAGCTGGTTAATTATCTAACCCACGGCCGGAGCTAGTAACCGTGGTTTTCGCGTTGGAATTTTGGCGTCGTTACCTTTATGGAATCACTTGTCAGATCTTCACCAATCACAAGAGTTGAAGTATATATTTACTCACAAGGAGTTAAATATGCGACAGGGACGGTGGTTGGAACTAATCAAAGATTTTGATATCGAGATCCTTTACCACCCGGGCAAGGCGAACGTTGTCGCCGACGCCTTGAGTCGTAAGTCCGTTCAGGAGCAGATGCATGCTCGTTTAACAGTTCAGAAGGAGCTTCAATAGGAATTCCTTAGACCCGAGATCGAGGTCTGGCTTCAGCGAGTTCAGGGACAGCTTTGTATGTTAGAGATTTCATCATCTCTGAGGATGCAATCAGGGAGAATCAGGGTTCAGACCCAGCATTGTTGCGCATTCGTGAAGATGTGGCTCAGGGGAAAGCCCCTGGATTCGTGGTCCACGAGGGTGTACTTTTGAGGTTTAAGAACCGGTTGTGCGTACCGGCGAATGACGAGTTGAAAAAATTCTATTTTGAGAGAAGCTCATGCTACCCCTTATTCTGTTCATCCGGGGTCCAGCAAGATTTACAAGGACTTGAAACAAAATTACTGGTGGAGTAATATGAAGCGAGAAGTCGCAGAATTTGTTTCGAGATGCTTAACCTGTCAACAAGTCAAGATGGAACCTCAGCGACCGCGAGTATGCGATACCGCTCCCTATTCCGGAATGGAAGTGGGAAGACATTTCTATGGATTTCATCACGAGTTTGCCGACGAGTCGTCGTGGCATGAATGCGATCTGGGTGATTGTGGACCGCTCAACTAAATCAGCTCATTTCCTTGAGGTCAAGGATACGTGGGGTCCCGAGAGACTGGATCAGTTGTTCATCAAGGAGATAGTGAGACTGCACGGTACTCCTAAGAGTATCGTTTCCGATCGTGACGGACGATTTGTTTCCCATTTTTGGAAATCGGTTGATCGTGCTATGGGACCTCGGCTTAATCTCGATCGCCTTTCATCCTCGGTCAGTCGGACAATCAGAGAGGACTATTCAGACATTAGAGGACATGTTGAGGGCATGCGTCCTCGATTAGTAGACGATGGGGAAGCCCAATTACTGTTGTTTAAGTCCACGTACAGTATAGTTGGCATGCCTCCATTAAGATGGCACCTTACGAGGCCTTGTGCGGTCGTCTTTGTCGATCTCCTTTGTGTTAGGATGACTTGTTAGAATCAATCGGCACCGAGCCCGATATGCTTATAGCCGTCCGGGAGAAGGTAGCTTTGATCAAGAGTCGTATGTTGACAGCTCAGAGTCGACAGAAAACGTATGCGGATAATCGTCGTCGACCACTAGAGTTCGAGACGGGTGACCATGTTTTGGTCAAGATTTCCCCGAGTCGAGGTATTTTTCCGTTTCGGAAAACGGGGGAAGTTGAGCCCAAGATTCATTGGACCGTTTGAAATTTTGGATCGAGTAGACGAGTTAGCTTATCGATTGGCGTTACCTCCGGCTTTGAGCAGGATTCATAATGTGTTTCACGTCTCTCAGTTGCGGAAGTATGTTGCCGACCCGATTCACATACTTGATTCGGCGAAATCGAGATCGCGGATGATCATTCGTACGAGGAGCGTCCTGTACGAGTGTTAGAGCGGCGAATCAAACAAGTTGAGGAACAAGACGATCCCTTTGGTCAAGATTCAGTGGTCTAGACACGGAGTCGAAGAGGCCACTTGGGAAACCGAGGAGAATATGCGGGAGTGTTATCCCGAGTTGTTTGACCCTTAGTTTCGGGGACGAAACTCTTTTAAGGGGGGGTGTATGTAATACCCGGTTGTAATTCAGTCATTATCATTCAGTAATTTCATTCGGTGATTGTCACCCAGTGTATATTCACTCGATTATAATCATTCACCAATCATATTCATTGACCGTGTTCACCGTTCGGAAAAACTTCGAGTGGTGTATCATTATTGTTCATTGTTTCAACTTTCCTCATATGAGTTCGACTTTGTTAGATCACCATTAATTTTTGGTAACTCCAAAAATTCTAAATCTTGCAATATTATAGAGCATCGAGTTAGCTTTCCAATGGTTCAAACGGTGAGTCAATCGAGTCCGGACGAGAGAGTTATGGTCGTTTTAGCTCAACCGCTCATTGGCCGATCACGCCGAGCGAACTCGGCCGTGTCGTCCGACACGGCCCGTGCCGTACTCGTCTGGAGAGTGCCGAAGTGTACGCCTCGGGACCCGACCGTGTCGCAGCACGGCCGAGTCGAACCCTTCCGGATAAGCGTAACCGATCGCTGAGCACGCCCGACCGTGTCGCCTGGCACGGCCGAGTCATGCCGAGTCATTGTCGGACGGGTCATCGTCGGGAGGCCCTCCGCGCCGCGACCGTGTCAAGCGAGGACACGGTCGAGTCATCGCTGTCGCCGGTATCGGCGGTATGCGACACGACCGTGCCGATCGGCACGGCCGTGTCCGGCAGCGATCAACTCCCTTAAATTCGTTTTTTTCAGCATTTCTTCCATTCCTTTCCCATTTTTTTCACTTGCAACCGAGAGAGGAGGCTTGAGGGAGGGTTTTTCCTTCACAAATCATTTGGGTGTTTGATTTTCTTCATCTCCTTTCGATCGTGAATCCCGGATAATCAATCTAACGCGTGTTCTTCGGATTAAAGCACTTGGATCATCAAGAGGTAATTCCTTCAACACTTTGGACTTCGATTTTGTGTTGAAATAGGATGTTTTGGACGTTATAATCATGATATATGAAGGGATATGTATATGATTATGAGTTTGTATAAGGATTCATTGGATTATTGAGGGATTATTCAAGAACACCTTGTAAATCGAGTTGGAATTGGGGATTTTCGACTAATTGTTGTTATAATCACATTTTTGGATATTCATAACGGATTATTGATCGTATTGGAGATGTTTGTTGGTTTGAAACACTTCTTGGGGATTTTGATATTGGGATATCGAGGTTTGATTGTAAACAATCGGAGTTTGGATACAACGTATTCGATATAATGCCCCAATGAACTTAGTTTAATCGTATCGACGTTTTGAGTTCGTTATATTCGTGTTTAATTCGTATATTGATCGGATTGTCGGTAATTGTATTGAATTAAGGTTGTTCGTGCGACCGACACTTCATTTAGGACGTTGTTCGTGGACGGACATTCTTCATCGGTGTTGTGTAAGTTAATTCTTACTCGGTTAAAAGGATATTCATACCTTTTGTTGTTGATCATTCATAATCATAACTCATTCATCATTGTATTAATCATATTGAGACTTGTAATTGTTGAACAATCACATCATTAACGGGAACGACAGTTCCAACCATTCCATTAAAACTATCAATCATTTCATTATCACTTTCGTATCGGTGAGTCATTCTTGACTTTGTCGGATTATTATTATTCATTGATATTCATTATGGTCATTCTTGTTCATATGACCTTCTGGGTTCATATTGCGTGGCCGGGTGCGGATGTGTGGAATTTTTAGTCGGGCACGTGATGGCCATGTATTGGGAGTGATACATTGGACTGTGCACACGGTAACGATTACCTCCGTGAGACTAATTAGGTACAAGGACGGGTGTGTCCGGTCATCCGTCTTGTACACTTGCACAGAACACTACGGGCGTACTATGATACTCTTCTTCAGCGTAATTCATAACTAAGGATATTCATAACTTCAGTTAAATCATGTTTGTGTATTTTCAACCCTTGAGGATTGTTGTTCTGTTTAACTGACCCCATTGGGATTTTGTTTTTCAGGTCATGGCAAGGCAAACGCACGGGAATAGCATGTTGATGTCGAGGAGTCCTAGTGATACTAGTAGGGGGCCCCGATCTTTCAGTTATTCATGTTATTGTCCTTTATTTTTCCGCTGCAGACTTTCATTTGAATACTCCGTTTCATTCAGTGTTGTGTATTTTATCTTCATATAAAATACACTAGTATTCGGTATTGTCCTGGTGTGTGTAACTAAACTCCTCATCGGAGTAATTATTGTTGTAATGTAGTTCGGTACTACATTTATCTTATGTAATTCATTCATTTTCATTTGCCTGGTGGGTCCCAGTTGGGGATCTACGGCACTGTAATATCCGCCTAGTTTGGGGTGTTACAGTGTGTGTATGGCAGTGTGTGTGTGTACTGTATGTATGTGTTTTTGTGCTGTGTGTGTTTGTGTGATGTGTGTGTGTTTGTTTATATGCTGTGTGTGTGTGTTTTTTGTGTGTGTGGTAGTGTGTGTGTGTGTGTGTGTGTGTTTATGCTGTATGTGTGTGTGTGTTTATGTACTGTGTGTGTATGTGTTTGTTTGTATGCTGTGTGTGTGTTTTCTTGTGTGTGTGGCAGAGTGTGTGTGTGTTTGTTTGTATGCTGTGTGTGTGATTTTTTTTGTGTGTGGCAGTGTGTGTGTGTTTGTGCTGTGAGTGTGTGTTTGTGTACTCTGTGTGTGTGTTTTTTTGTGTGTGTGGCAGTGTGTGTGTTTTTGTGCTGTGTGTGTGTGTTTGTGTACTGTGTGTGTTTTTATGCTGTGTGTGTGTGTGTTTGTGTGATGTGTGTGTTTTTTTTGTGTGTGTGGCAGTGTGTGTTTTTTTGTGTGTGTGGCAGTGTGTGTTTTTGTGATGTGTGTGTGTGTGTGTTTTGTATGCTGTGTGTTTTTTTCTGTGTGTGGCAGTGTGTGTGTGTGTTTAACTCTAGTTTGTGTGTGTGGCTAACTCTAGTTTTAATTGTCAATATGTAGGCCAATTTTGATGTTAGCCAGATTAGCAATCTTGGTCATTTTCAGAAGACGTGTCTACAGTCAATTGGCGTAAAATGGAGGTAATTTAAGTCTGATTTGACCGGTGAGTACATATATGGTCCAAGCAAAGGAAATTCTCCTTGTGACAAGTATGGTATCTCCGAGGAGGAGTGGAGAGACTTTAAAAAGATTCGTGAGGACTCCACTTGGGAGGTATAACCGAAAAGAATGTTTTAAATTTTAACATAATGAACGCACAATCAAATAAAATAATTTCTAATTAATAATATAAAATCTGAAATAAAAAAATGTTTTAAGTTTTTTTAAAGTTCAATGCTGAAAATAATAAACGCACAATCAAATAAAATAATTTCTAATTAATAACATAAAATCTGAAATAAAAAAATATTTTAAGTTTTTTTTAAAGTTCAATGCTGAAAATAATGAACGCACAATCAAATAAAAAAATTTCTAATTAATAACATAAAATCTGAAATAAAAAAATGTTTTAAGTTTTTTGTTTAAAGTTCAATGCTGAAAATAATGAACGCACAATCAAATAAAATAATTTCTAATTAATAACATAAAATCTGAAATAAAAAATGTTTTAAATTTTAAAATATTTAATACATATTACAATATTCATAAAAGGATTGTACAATAATCTGAATAATTTTACAAGAATCAAATAAAACAATTTCTAATTAAGAACCTATTTCTAATTAAGAACATAAAATATGAAAAAAAAATGTTTTGAATTTGAAAATATTTATAAAATTGTTTATGGATTATTTGATACTTGTAACAGGAACAAAGAAGTAAGAAACAAGAATTGGCAAAAATGAACATTCCGCATTATATGGATCGAGGAGGGTACGACTTGGTGGATATACGGGTGATGGAGAGGAAGATGAAGGAGCGTCGAGAAGTATCTAAATCTGAAGAAGTTATTGTTATTGATCCCCCGTCTCCACCTACGCGTCATCAAAGGTGGAAGCTTGGTCATACAAAAAGACGGGAGGGTACGTCATCCGATGCTGCACGGGAGATTGTCGAGAGGATTGTAAGTTCTTTTTTAAGAATTATTTTTTCTTGTAATAAAAATAAAAAGCTCCACTTTTTTGTTGCTAAGTGTTAGCAAACATTAAAAATTTGAGGTAAATTATTTGCTTTATTAAATGTAAATAACCACTTTTCTACCCAATTATTTTTATTGTTTTATCTCCTTCATCAACTTGTATCAATTGTTTGCATATTTCAAAATTTTGTAATATGGTGCCAAATTAAATTTTTGTAGGATGATTTGGAGAAGCAATATACATAGGGTACCTTCATTCCTGAGGGACGACAGGATATATTGGCGGCTGCCATTGGGAGACCCAAGCACCCTGGTCGTGTTCGTGGCATTGGTTTTGGTGTGGGTATTCGCGATAACTTTGGACGATCATGTGGACCGGCGTCTTCCGTGAGTAAAGATGTGTTGGAGCAGCTAAGGAAAGAGATCACCCTTGATGTCACACAGACTTTGATGAAAGACTTCGGTCAGACAATGGGTGCTAGTTCCCAGCGGCCGGTTGATATTCATACACCGGATGAGGTTACTCGTGTTAGTACGAAGGGGAGTTGTGCTGATGCTATTTCTGACCCTTCCGGAGAGAGGCTTGTGACTGGAGACACTCATCGAGTTGGATTTTATGTGGACGATCATCCTCCCCGTCTAGTTGCTATCGGTACGGTTATTCAGGGCGATTCGACCCTACATTGTGCTCCTTTACCAGCTCATTTGGTTAAGGTAGTGGTTGAGGAGGCCGTAGATGCCAGCGCTGAAGTCCCTGTGGCGACTGATGAGGTGAGAGTCGTGGGGGAAGCTTTAGGTGGATTTATTGCATGGCCACGAGATTTTATTTTCTCCGATTTTTCAAAGGTAAATATTTTCTTTTTCTTTTTAGTAACTCAAACAAAATAGATTATTTTAAATGTACTTGTATTTTACACTCTACTATATGAAATAGGATATTCAGCAACCAAGGAAGCAGGCTCGTCACAATGACGGGTCGAGGACCAAAGATGACATCATGAAAGACTTACTTAGTGCTGCATCGAGTCTTTACAATAATCCGTTATTAGTGTCGTGGGATGCAACTATCTTTGGCTGTGGTGGTGATGATGTTCCATTGTACATCATTCACACTGATATTTTAGAGATCGTTCAAGGAAACGAGTGGCTTAGTTTATCAGTTTTACAGCTTTGGACTATGTGAGTAATTTCCTTTATGGAATTTTTCTACATTCGTAGTATGTGTGTGTGTGTACAATGTGTGTTTGTATGTGCTGTGTGTGTATGTGCAGTGTGTGTGTGTGTGTGTGTAGTGTGTGTGTGTGTGTGTGTGTGTGTTTGACTGTGTGGCAATGTATGTTTTTTTAATGCGTGCAGTGTGTGCAGTGTGTGTTTGTGTGTGCAGTGTGTGTGTGTATGTGTAGTGTGTGTGTGTGTGTGTTTGTGTGCAGTGTGTGTGTTTTTATTGTGTGGCAGTGTGTGTGTGTGTGCAGTGTGTGTTTGTGTGCAGTGTGTGGAGTGTTTTTTATATTAATATTTTGCTTAACAAATTAGGTATTTGTCTAATATGAATGTGGGCACGATGGACGAGGTTTTGTATGGATATTTTGATCCTCAATCCATACAAAATATGGGACAGAGGGGAGAGGAGATCTCGAGATATATATCGCCGCGTATGCTTGAGTCGAAGAAGCAAATATATATGGGAGCTTACCATCATAAGTAAGATAAAGATTGTAAATTTCAAAATATTTTCTTTTTAACAAAACTATTTCTTTTTTTGTTTACAACATAGTTTAGTAATATGTTCTTTCTTTCAAATGCATTTATCTATGTAGGCATCATTAGCAACTTCTGGTCATTGTGCCAGCAAGAGGAACTATTATATGGTTTTGCTCACTACATAGTAGGCCTGACTCTCGCATTAAGTCCATACTCCAAAAGTAAGATTTTATTTATAACATATTTGCTTGAAAATTTTATATCAACGACTCAATATATTATTGTTACTTTTAAGCAGTGCCTTGACCGCATTCAAGACCATGGATGGTATGCATACAAGTAAATCAAAGCAGGCGGTTAGTTGGATATATCCCAAGGCAATACATTTAATTACATGAGTATAAATATGTGTGTTTGTGTGTATGAATATTTGAGTGCGTACGACAATATTGTTTTTGGAAACACGAATTATTTTGGGATAGACGTGGTTAACGTCGGAAGGATCTTCTCCCTTTGGGATAGATGTTAACTTTCGTCTTAAGGATCTTCTCCCAACATATCGTGTATGAAGTGTCCGTTTGTTTGTGTTGTTTTTTTTCTGTGCAGTGTGTGTGTGCAGTGGCAGTGTGTGTGTGTGTTGTGTCTGTGTGTTTGTGTTTGTGTTTGTGTTTGTGTGCAGTGTGTGTGATGTGTGTGTGTGTGTGTTTATGTGTGTTTGTCTTTGTGTGTGTTTGTGTGTTGTGTGTGTGCGCAGCGTGTGTTTGCTGTGTGTGTGTGCAGTGTGTGTGTGTGTGTGTGTGTGTGTGTGCTCTATGTGTGTGTGTAAATATTTGAGTGTGTACGACAACATTGTTTTTGAAAACACAAATTATTTTGAGATAGACGTGGTTAACTTCGTAAGGATCTTCTCCCTTTGGGATAGATGTTAACTTTCGTCTTAAGAATCTTCTCCCAACATATCGTGTATGAAGTGTCCGTTTGTTTGTGTTGGTTTTTTTTTCTGTGCAGTATGTGTGTGTGCAGTGGCAGTGTGTGTGTTTGCTGTGTGTGTGTGTTTGTGTTTGTGTTTGTGTGTGTTTGTGTGCAGTGTGTGTGTGTGTGTGTGTGTGCGGTGTGTGTGTGTGTGTGTATATGTGTGTGTTTGTGTGTGTTTGTGTGTTGTGTGTTTGCGCAGTGTGTGTGTGTGTGTGTGTGCAGTGTGTGTGTGTGTAAATATTTGAGTGTGTACGACAACATTTTTTTTGAAAACACGAATTATTTTGGGATAGACGTGGTTAACGTCGTAAGGATCTTCTCCCTTTGGGATGTCACTGTGCTATTATGGCGGTTGAGATGTATGTGTCAGTTTTATCTTCTATTGAGAGAATGTAAAATGAGGCGAGCTGAGTGGTATCCTGAACACCTCAATTGACAGAGCTAGAAATGCTCGACATTTTAATCCACATTTTATTCTGTTCTACAAAATCAAGCCAAAGATTAAGTTGAGCTTTATATTTTATGGTGATCGAAAAAACGTGTTCAAGTGTTTTGTTGAACTTGGCTCATCATATAAGTTTCTAATGATTGATTGATACCAACTCATATGTGGGGTTCTCTTCTATATTGGTTGCACAGTATGATTACAGTGGTTTTGGTCAGTTTAGTGCTTTGAGTTTTTATACCTAAGTCGTCATTTTCTACGCCATGTGGTATGCATGTTTTGTTTTAGGTCGTGTTGCGACACCAAAACACGCACCTGTATAGGCAGGAACATGATTGCAAAATATGTCTTCTGAGGTGTTGCAACTTTGTTTGCACCATCACAAGTTGGAATAGTAGCGGATCAATCGGTTGACGCGATGACATTAATGGTCGTGCTGTTCAAATCTCTGTTTCTGTATGTTTATGTTTGTGTGTGTATTGTGTGTTTTTTTTTCTGTTGTGTGTGTTCAGTGTGTGTGCAGTGTGTGTGTGTGTGTGTGTGTGTGTGTTTCCTGTTTGTGCAGTGTGTGTATGTGTGTGTGTGTACAATGTGTGTGTTTTCTCTGTGTGTGTGTGTTGTGTGTGTTTGTGTGTGTGTGTGTGTGTTTGTTTGTGTGCAATGTGTGTGTGTGTACTGTGTGTAGGTGTGTGTTTGTGTATGTTTGTGTGCAGTGTGTGTGTGCATGTGTCCTGTGTGTGTTGTGTGTGTATTGTGTGTTTGTGTTGGTTTTTTTTTTCTGTTGTGTGTGTGCGCAGTTTGTATGTATGTGTGCAGTGTGTGTGTGCGTGTGTGTGTGTGTGCGTGTGTGTGTGCTGTGTGTGTGTGTGTGTTTGTGTGCAGTGTGTATGCTGTCTGTGTGTGTGTGTGTGTGTGTGTGTGTCTTTGTGTGTTTGTGTTTGTGTGTTGTGTGTGTGCGCAGTGTGTGTGTGTGTGCTGTATGTGTGTGTGTGCAGTGTGTGTGTGTGTGTGTGTGTGTGTGTGTGTGTGTGTTTCCTGTTTGTGCAGTGTGTGTTGTGTGTGTGTTTGTGTGTGTGTGTGTGTTTGTTTGTGTGCAATGTGTGTGTGTGTACTGTGTGTAGGTGTGTGTTTGTGTATGTTTGTGTGCAGTGTGTGTGTGTGTGTGTCCTGTGTGTGTTGTGTGTGTATTGTGTGTTTGTGTTCGTTTTTGTTTTCTGTTGTGTGTGTGCGCAGTTTGTGTGTGTGTGCAGTGTGTGTGCAGTGTGTGTGCGTGTGTGTGTGTGTGTGTGTGTGTGTGTGTGCTGTGTGTGTGTGTGTGTGTGTGTTTGTGTTTGTGTGCAGTGTGTATGCTGTCTGTGTGTGTGTGTGTGTTTATGTGTGTTTGTCTTTGTGTGTGTTTGTGTGTTGTGTGTGTGCGCAGTGTGTGTGTGCTGTATGTGTGTGTGTGCAGTGTGTGTGTGTGTGTGCTGTGTGTGTGTGTGTATGTGTGTGTTGTGTGTGTGTGTGTGTTTGTGTTTGTGTTTGTGTGTGTTTGTGTGCAGTGTGTGTGTGTGTCTGCTGTGTGTGTGTGTATATCTGTGTGTGTTTGTATATGTGTGTGTGTTTGTATGTTGTGTGTTTGCGCAGTGTGTGTGTGCTATGTGTGTGTGTGTGTGTGTGCAGTGTGTGTGTGTGTGTGTGTGTGCTGTGTGTGTGTAAATATTTGAGTGTGTACGACAACATTTTTTTTGAAAACTCGAATTATTTTGGGATAGACGTGGTTAACGTCGTAAGGATCTTCTCCCTTTGGGATGTCACTGTGCTATTATGGCGGTTGAGATGTATGTTTCAGTTTTATCTTCTATTGAGAGAATGTAAAATGAGGCGAGCTGAGTGGTATCCTGAACACCTCAATTGACAGAGCGAGAAATGCTCGACATTTTAATCCACATTTTATTCTGTTCTACAAAATCAAGCCAAAGATTAAGTTGAGCTTTATATTTTATGGTGATCGAAAAAACGTGTTCAAGTGTTTTGTTGAACTTGGCTCATCATATAAGTTTCTAATGATTGATTGATACCAACTCATATGTGGGGTTCTCTTCTATATTGGTTGCACAGTATGATTACAGTGGTTTTGGTCAGTTTAGTGCTTTGATTTTTTATACCTAAGTCGTCATTTTCTACGCCATGTGGTATGCATGTTTTGTTTTAGGTCGTGTTGCGACACCAAAACACGCACTTGTATAGGCAGGAACATGATTGCAAAATATGTCTTCTGAGGTGTTGCAACTCTGTTTGCACCATCACAAGTTGGAATAGTAGCGGATCAATCGGTTGACGCGATGACATTAATGGTCGTGCTGTTCAAATCTCTGTTTGTGTGTGTTTATATTTGTGTGTGTATTGTGTGTTTGTGTTTTTTTTCTATTGTGTGTGCGCAGTGTGTGTGCAGTATGTGTGTGTGTGTGTGTGCGCAGTGTGTGTGTGTGTGTGTTTCCTGTTTGTGCAGTGTGTATGTGTGTGTGATGTGTGTTTCCTCTCTGTGTGTGTGTGCTTTGTGTGTGTGTTTGTGTGTGTGTATGTGTGTATGTTTTTTTTGTGTGCAATGTGTGTGTGTACTGTGTGTATGTGTGTGTTTGTGTATGTTTGTGTGCAGTGTGTGTATGTGTGCGTGTGTCATGTGTGTGTTGTGTGTGTATTGTGTGTTTGTGTTGGTTTTTTTTTCTGTTGTGTGTGTGCGCAGTGTGTGTGTGTGTGTGTGCAGTGTGTGTGTGTGTGTGTGTGTGTGTGTGTGTGTGTGTGTGTGTGTGTGTGATGTGTGTGTGTGTGTGTTTGTGTGCAGTGTGTGC